>OZ038417.1:6664787-12089787 GCA_964036255.1 Caenorhabditis virilis | reverse complement strand
AACAAGGGGTGCACCCGAAAAAGTTTATGGCCGAAAAAAAATAAATTTTCCCGTCAGTTAAATTAAACATTGAAAAACCATTTTTTCTAACAGAAATTCCGACAATTTTATAAATTTAAAAATTTCTAAATATAATTACAGCTCTAAGTAATTATATTTAGGCGAAGACGCGGTCACTACACGGGAAGCAAAAACCAGTGCGCGGATCCGCCACTTATATCATTTCCACATCGAATATAAACACTAAAAAAACAACAATTAGATTTTAACAATGAAAACTCGTCAACAAATAGAAAAACTCGTAAAAATAATTAGGAAAGAAATGATGCTCAGACTTGTCCATCATCGGTGAAAGCTCCGTTGATTGTCTTTGGAGTGTTTGAACGATGCTGCAAGTTTTTTCAATTGTATAGTTGAACGATTAGAAAACCTACGTCTCGCGAAAAACAGCGGTATTCGCCCTCGATTTTCTCCACATTACTGCTGCGAATATCACAACTGAAAGCCAAAGCATGTATACATTGCTTTTGATCGACGGATCCATATCAATTCCTCGCGTAACCTATCGAACCTAAACATTCTTTATTTATTAAGCTTAAAGGGGGGCTGAGGGGACGAAATAAATAGTTTAGAAATAATGAAAGTATGATTGTTGATAAATAAATGAAAAAAATCCAAAAAAAACCTCGAAAATGGCGAAAAAAAAAATTCCGAAAAAAAAACTCATACCCCCTCTCTTCACCCTAATGGCCGAAGAAACGCTTTTTGTTTTCTAGGCCATTTGTTTTTTTCTCGGCCGCCTATTTTTTTTCAGAGAAAATTATCCATAAAAGAGTATTAAAACAAATAAACGTTCAAAAGAAATGTATAAAAGAGTATTAAAAAAATATTTATCAAAAAATAAAATTAGGCGGCCGAGAAATAAGAGACGGCCTAGAAAATCAAGAAGCGTTTCTTCGGCCGGGGTATGAGTTTTTTTTCGGAACTTCTTTTTTCGCCATTTTTGAGTTTTTCTTTGGATTTTTTTTCATTTATTTATCAACAATCATACTTTCATCATTTTTAAACCATTTATTTCGTCCCCACAGCCCCCCTTTAAATTATTTTATAAATCATTTCTAAAATATATTCACCTTATCCTCGTTGAGCATTTAAGAGACGATGTCCAAGTCGCGTTGAATCATCGTGCCCTATGCCGAATAATTGTGCTATCAACTTGAAACTTCGTGTGTGAGTGCGGTAGAGGTCAAAGATTATTTCGGTACCACAAAACCTGTGAAGTGCCCCGGCGTTCGGAGGGAGCTCCCCTTTTTGTCTTACAACTTTGAAAAGCTATAACTTTGCTTATTTCCCGAACTATGAGCAGATATGTATATTATTAGAAAGCACTCATTTAGTTCTACAACTTTATTGTTAACAACAAAGCGCAAAAAAATTTTTTTGAGTATGAAAATGTTGAAGATAGAAAATTAAATTTAGTTTTTCATAATTTTCAAATGAAAAACCCCCCAATCCGGTATGAAAATTTTACGAATTCCTGTAGAAAATGATTTTTTCTATCGAATTATATATAGAAAATCAAAAACTGAGGGGACCATTGTTTCCGAAAAATGGCCAAATATATAAAAAAATAACACTTTTTGGCCAAAAATGTACATTCAAATGAGCTGTAAATACCTTAAAATTGAGCGTTTTGTTTCACATTTGAACTTAAATGTTCGCTTTTATCATTTTCTTCCATTTCGAGCCATTTTTGTCAAAAAAATAGTAAAAAATTTTTCGTGAAAATTTTCGATTACTTTTTTTTGGTCAATTTTTTGAAAAAAAAATGTTTGCGCTTTTTGCTCAAAAATGTTTCTGTTGTTTCAAAAAACAACCAATTATGATGTTTACGATATAAAATTGGCAAAAAAACGAAAAAAAATTTTTACAAAATTTTTCGAAAAATTGACCAAAAAAAGTCATCGAAAATTTTCACAAAAAAAGTTTTACTATTTTTTTGACAAAAATGGCTCGAAATGGAAGAAAATGATAAAAACGACCATTTAAGTTCAAATTTGGAATAAAAAGCTCAATTTTAAGGTATTTACAGCTCATTTGAATGTGCATTATTGGCCAAAAAGTGTTATTTTTTGACATATTTGGCTATTTTCCGAAACAATGGTCCCCTCATTTTATGATTTTCTATATATCATTCAATAGGAAAAATCATTTTCTACAGGAATTCGTAAAATTTTCATACCGGATTGGGGGGTTTTTCATTTGAAAATTATGAAAAACTAAATCCAATTTTCTATCTTCAACATTTTCATACTCAAAAAAAATTTTTTGCGCTTTAAAGCGTTGTTAACAATAAAGTTGTAGGACTTAATGAGAGCTTTCTATTAATATACATATCCGAACGCCGGGACACTTCACAGGTTTTGTGGTACGAAAATAATCTTTGACCTCTACCGCACTCACACACGGAGTTTCAAGTTGATAGCACAATTATTCGGCCTAGGGCACGTACTAGCGTGTTAAATTTAATGCGACTCAGACATTGTCTCTTAACTTCTGCACGCTAGCATCATGGGATTGTATATCGACCATCCGAGGTTTGAACATGCAGCGCTTCCTCACTATCCTCAATGTCCATTCCTTCCAAGGCCTCCTGTAAATGTAACGTTTGATACTTAAACGCATAGTTCTAGTTACCTTAAGTTGTTTAACTTTGGTAGACATGATTTTCCCTTCTTTTTTCATATTTTTTATGGACTTAAATAATTTCGTGATGTCATCAAAAGCGTATGTCGAAATTTTCTTCACCTTTTCGAGATGTGCCTTAAAAGTTTCAGTATAGGTTGACAATCCATAAACGTCTCGGATCTTGCTTTCATTTCTCCATGGTATGAACAGCAGACACATGCGACGGTAGAAATCTTCACAAGCCGTTGCATCATTATCGTCGTGCTCTGCCACGTAGAATCTTGCGATCTGAAAGCCTTATATTTGTATGCATCGTTGGACCTTTATTCTCACTTTTTGCTTTCTTCTGTAGAATTTCTTGTTGGTACTTTCAATCCCAAAAGCATAGCCAATTGGTATATGGTCAAGACCATAAAATGGAGAATATTTGTCATTATCGTGATAATCGTACGATTTCCGTTCATGTGCCGTCAATGGAACATCTTCATTATCCAACATGTCCTTTGAAACATTTTCTGAAAATTTGAACAACGTAATTATTGACATTTGAGATTTACCTTTTCGCGCTGTTACGTCGAAGTTGATAGCAATGTTATACAAGCTAAACTCTTCTAATCGCAAATCTCTCTTTGGATAATATTCATCGACCATATTTGGTTGGCATACATCGGCATTAGATTGAATTTCTTTCTTCGGTTTCAACATTCGTGGTCGTTTTTCTGTTGGATCCTGTAAATAAAAAACAGCTCTTTTTGTGTTTCTAATTTATTTATACCGTCGGTATCCAAACTTCCGCCCGGTCAAAGCTGAAAGAAGCATGTCCAAGCAATTCATCAACCATTTCTGGTCCTCCAACTTCTCTCGAATTGATCTCGTCGATTCCCAAGGCATAGATTGCTTGGTTTCTAGTGAGTTTTTGTGGATCTTGCTTCATTTCTTCTAACTTCTTTGCAATTTCACCCTAGATCTTTTTCTGTGATAATTACAATATTTGGTGATGTTACCTTCGTAGTATAGGCGGTAATATAATTTATCACGTCCTTGTTTCCACCAATAAATTGTAAATCTATATTTCCACCCCATCCGAGCAAAATAGCTGGTGAGTAATCATTTACATATTGTTCTCCGACCTTTCTTGCCAAATCGTACATTCTCTTATTTGAACTTTGAACATTCTCATCGTGTGCCAGTCTCACTGCCGTTTTTGACCGCACTAAAAGACGTAATACTATTTATTACCTCACTAGATAGTTTTACCAGGTCTTGGAAAATTGAACCGACATGTCTGGAACAATTCACCCCTCACTTTCTTAAATCTTTTGCATGTACCGGAATGCGCCGTGAAATGAGTTTGGCATGTTCTCACTAATTCAGACAATGAAGTTTCTGTATCATCCGGGATTCTGGTCGTTATGTACAAATCTAAATATTGTCGGATATCTTCCATTGATGCGCCTTCTTTCGGTCTGAAGAATAAAAATTAAATTAAAAAAAAGCCATCGCCTTCTGTTCAAGCAGTAATTAAGGGATATAAATTAAAATTCCCTTACCTGTTTTCACACCAAAATAAG
Organism: Caenorhabditis virilis; assembly: GCA_964036255.1. Classification (NCBI taxonomy): domain Eukaryota; kingdom Metazoa; phylum Nematoda; class Chromadorea; order Rhabditida; family Rhabditidae; genus Caenorhabditis; species Caenorhabditis virilis. The sequence continues at coordinate 12,085,528 of OZ038417.1, read as the reverse complement.
CAATGCACGTGTTGCGTACCCCTGTGCTGGTACTCGACTCTCCAATAATGGTGAATCACTTTACCTATGGGTCCGTCATCTTTCAGTATGATATGTCTCATAAACTCTTTGACTCGCTTCTGCCAATAACGTGAAAATGGTACAGGATCCAATTCGATCTCAGATCTAAAAACACTTTTATCAGCTCAAAGACTAGTGTTTATATTTTTTTACCTTATGGTCGAACTATCGACAGATCTTCCAACTATTCTCTCATAAATCAAATGCAAATCCTTCCATTCTTTCTCATTTGGATTTAAAGTAAGGAAGAATGTGGGTGGACCAAACAACAACACATGATTCTTAAGCCGATTTTTGATAGATTTCCAAAACTGTTTGAAACCACGGATTTTGTGGAATACACTTGACAGAGATTTAAGAATTGTTGGATCTGAAAGTTACAAAGAATATACTTTAACTGAACAGGTAAGTTGGTACCGGTTATATCAAACTCCGCCTCTGTGATTCCTTTCCTCAAACGAGTTTGTGTCCCTTGGCACGAAGCAATCGCCTTCTGAAGCTTGGAAGCATACACGTAACACATCCAATATATATTCGTAGCAAGAGATCGGTTTCGATTTAATAATGCCGATCTGAGGTATTGGCTGTATCTTCTTTTCTCTTTTGTCATGCATTCCTCCGCGTCCATACGGAAACAGATCCGTGAATGCCCAAATATCCGACCGTATTTCTTCCTTGAGCAACGGTTTGTACCGGTACTCCTGTAATTGATACTGCTGCAAAGCATCTATATTGCAGCCTGGCGGTTGGTTTACCAGTTGTAATGGTTGCACTTCATCAATGATTCTGAGCATTAGATCTTCATCTTTCTTTTCCTCACATACTAACGAATCGGCATCCTTTTGTGTTGCATTTTGATCTTCAAATATTACATCGTCGTTAATTATAATTTTGAAATTCCTATCGATAACCACATCATCATACTCGTCATTGTTCTGTTTCAACCATTCTAAAGCTTCCACAGCCTTCCCATGCACACGAGATATTGTTTCTTCCAATTGGAATGAACCACAATCTTCAATTGTTTGGTGGATGGAAGTCGATATAGCACGTTGTTGGCTGTGTTTTGAATTGTTGTTGGCACCACAGCCATCGCTCCACCGCAACCTTTCACGTTTACCGAGCAAAATTGCTGGTGAATAATCGTTAATATATTCTTCGTCGATCCTTCTTGCCACATCGTACATCCTCTTTTCGAAATTTGAACATTTTTATCGTTTAGTCTCACTGCCGTACTGAAAGAAGTAATGCAATTTATTACGTCAATATATAACTTTACCGGATCTAGGGAAATGGAAGCGACAGTCAACGTTCCCCTCTCGCTTTCTTAAATCGTTTGCATGTACCCGAATGTGCAATGAAATGAGTTTGGCAGTTATCCTCCAATTCAGATAATGCACTTTCTGTTTTATCCGATTTTCTGGCAGATATATACTTATATAAAAACTGTCGGATCTCTTCGCTTGATGCGTTGTCTTTCGGTCTGAAGAAGCGAAATTAACTTTTTACAAAAAGGCTTCTTCTTCAATATCAAGTTGAAGCTTAAAAATTCAATAATAAAAAGAAATAAATAAGTAAATTGATAGTACTCCTCGAGAAGTACAAAAAAGCGAAAGTTCTACCACGGCCGCTACCACCCGTTTTTGAATTGGGGCGGTGCGTTTTTTTTCTTTTCAAAAAAGTGAGATTTTTGGAGTTTTTCGGCTTTTATAAGCTTTCTTGTACGGCAAAAAAATGAAATTAATTATAAATTCAAAGTGAGTAAAGAAACACTTAAACATTTTTGTTTTTTTCATTTCTCCGTCTTTTTACAACTGTGTTTCCTAATATTTTTGGCACAGTTCCGACGGAAATTTCATATCTCAACTTTCATCACCGGGCTTTTATATTTTCTGAAACACCCGTGCGGAAACTGTTTATTATTAATTTTATTCTAGAGAATAGTTTCTTCACGGTTAAAAAAATGAAAGCTTTAATTCTTGCCTTTTTTATATCGCCCCCGACCCAATTTTAAAATTTCTAATTTTTTTTTAATGTTTTCCTTTTTTCTTTCTCTTTTCTTGCAAAATCTTCATCATGATTTTTAAAACTTATGTCAAATAGAATTTTTTTTTAATTTTTGACATTTTTTTTTCTTGCGTGTATTCTGATTTTTTTCACGTTGCTTTTCCGCTAATACATTAAAATTAAATAAATTAAACTAAATTAAATATTTGCTTTAAAAAATTCGACTAAATATTATTCAATCAAAACTCATAAATTTTCCACAAACAAAATTAATATGTTTTCGACTGATTATATGAAATACTTACTTTCTCAGTCTCACAAATTGAACTCCGATTGAAGTCGCTCCCAACATCAACATCAATCGTTGTTGCCACATTTTTCTATATCCGCTTGATCCACTGCTTCCGAACCATAAATGTTTTATTGACTAATGATTTTTTGTTTCAGGTGTTCACGTGTTCACGTGTAAATGAGTTGGAAGTTATTAGTTGGTATTTATTTTATTTATTTATTCAAAACGCCATAATACAAAAAGACAAACAAATTAAAACGTGAAAAATAAGTGAGTGTTTAATGAATAGAGAGATATATCACACGCAAGAGTAAAATATCAATTAAGGCCTAGAGAAATGTAGGATAAATACCAAATGAAAAAAATAGTAGAGCTGAAAGAAAGAAAACAAATAATATATTTCGATAACCCGATAACTCAATTATTCGGCCTAGTGCACGATAATTCGACGCGACGCAGATATCGTCTCTTAAATTTTCAATTTTTTATCATTATTTCACACTTTCTTTGTATTGTCACATCAGAGCTTCACACTATTAAATTGTCACATTTTTTTCAGAATTTCACACTTTTCAACAATTGATTTGAAAGAATGAACGTCATCTTCCTTGATATCTTAATCTTATGAGTACCGTTATGCTGTGCCAATTTTCAGTTACAGTAGCCGGTCTTGTAACATTCTGCTGCTTCATTATTCAGTAATTACTTTATTTAAGTATAATATAATTCAAATTATCCAACTTTTTACGTACCATGGTCATGAAATCCATGATCCTTTTGATATTTTTAAAACGCTTCTTTCATTTGACATTGATCCTTTTCCAAAGACAGAAGAATTCAAAATATTCTTTACATGTACATGTTTTCCAGCTTCTTAAATCCGAGAATTTTGAATTTTATCAGCACCTGGTTTACTGTGTTGTTTGGAAGGTCAAATTAAATTGAATTCAAATTTCGAATTGGGGGATATCGAGCCATGAAGTTGCTGGACTTTATCTCCAATATTCGGCCTAGCTAGGGCATTCGTACATTGTTGCGGTTTTTTTAAACGCAACTCAGACGTCGTCTCTTAAAGTGTTTGTTTACTGATTTTCAAATTTTGTTTTAATCCATTTAGAATCACCAATTATTAATGAATTTAACAAAAAAAAACACCGATAAGTGTGGAAAAAGAGGTGGCAGTGTAAATTGGATGGTGTCACAAGTGGTTTTAGGGTTTTAATGGACCATTTTGCACAAAATAACACTTTAAACTTAATTTTCGGTTGTCTCGATTAATAATAAGTGATTCTGAGTCGATTAAAACCAAAATTGAAAATGAGTCATCGGACACTCTTAAATTTACGTTTATCAATTATCATAAAAACTTATCGTTGGGCTTTCTTTATCGATATATCGAGTTAAAAAAAGAAAATCACTAATTATATTTTTGTTTGATCTTTATATTGATTTAGTTTAAGCTAAAAATATAAATTACACGCAATATGAGTCTTAAAGCATAACATAATTACTATAATTCCTTTGAAATGTTCGTCCTTTCAAAAAAATCTCTACACAACTTTTTCATCTGCTCTTTATCAAGTCCCTCTGGTGAACTTCCATTCTCGATAAAATGCTTTTGAATTCTCCAAGTTGATGCGTCCTCAAGACGTGGTAGCTGTAAAATATTACATGTTCCTCGAATTAAGTGTTCATTGATACCCGTATCGGAATAACAGCGATTTTACGAATACCAATAAAAGCAAAGATCTCATCGGTACAAAGAGTGTAGAACATTTTATCAACACCATATTGTAATTTCACATTTCCCCGTTGAGATACTATGAATTGTTTCAGTTTATGATCTGAAAATAATAGGCAATAATTGGATAGAAAAAAACGAAATGGAACCTAAGGTGACTTTGTAAAAATAATGCCGATCTTCTTTGACAATTCTTGCAAAACAAACATCGCCATCAACGTGGAAAGTAAGTGGGCTTTCTACAGCTCCTAATCGATGTCCATTCCGTCCGTACGTCTCCTGAATTCCTCTCACAGTCGTTGGCGGCAATTCAAATCCCTCCTTATTTATCATCTCATATTCTTCCCATTTTTCATTGTGATGTATAATCATGCTACTGTCATCTTTTAATCTTCCGAAAATACGATTCGATGCGTTGAAAGGTATAGGAAAACGTGTGCAACGAACGGGTTCTTCCGTTTCAATGTCAGTGATGTCGTTACGAATCACGCGGAATTTGTCCTGTACATTGAACATTTTTTCTTGTTTTTTTTTCTAATTTTAAGTTTTTCCATTAATCTTTTAAAATTCATATAGTTTTTCTGGACTCTCATATTCCTTCAAATGTACGAAAAAAACAACCTCTTTGAATTCTACTCTCCAAAATGGTATAGGTCCCATAACGATACTTCTATCGAAAAATACTACATTATCCCCATCACTTCTCATTGTCAGTGTATCCAACGGCAAATCAGCATTCGCACTTGGAATATCCCTATCGCCAGTTATAGAATGTTTTGAAAATTCTCTCGTGTCAGAATTAAAACGATAAATAGTGTAGAAAATAACAGGGCTGTCCTGAAAAATAAGTTATATGGTGATAATATCTTGTATTGCTTACATGTTCATATCCTACAATAAAAAAGAAAAAGTTCGAAGTATTTGAAGAATGGCACGAAAATGAGTAGAAAATAGTTTCAAATGAGACTTTGAACAATTGATTCCAAGTTGATGGATAGAGAGAATCGACTGACCAGAGTTCAGTGGAATTTTCATAAACAGGCTGAAAATATTTACTTAATATTTTGGCAACATTTTTAATAGGAAGATTTCTATCAATTTCTGAAACTTTCATCATTAAATAAAATTATTTTCTAATAATTATTTTAAAAGAATTGAAACAAATAAATGAAAGTACCTTTGAAGAAGACAAATAATTGTTTAAAAATAATATTTTGCAAAGTTTACCTGCAAAAATAGCGTTGTTCCAACAATTCCAACTCGATTCAACCGAGCATTTCTCAATTTTTCATCAATTGAAAAATAATGCTCCATAATCAATTGGAGTCAATTCAAAATTTGAAGACTTTTCTTCGAGATCTCGAGTTATTACAAACAACAGCGGGAGATAGAAAATGAGGGAAATATGAAGAGAGAATTAAAGCTGAGAAGAGGTTTAGGGTGAGAAACAAAGAGGAAGGGAATTTAGAAGTGATCACTGGGAGAGAAACAGGAGGAGAAGAAGAACATTTGAACGAAAAGGACGACTGACGAGTAGGAGGAGGTGTTGGTGGCACGTTCGGAAGTTTAAAACATTCAAATTTTTTAAATTTGTTTTTAAATTATGGAAATTTTGCTTTGATAGGCATAAAGAATCATTATTTGATATTTTACTGTTATAATATAGATGAGATATGATTCAAATTGCACAACCTGCTATAAAAATTGGTGCTTCATGTGAGGCGGTTTGTAAAAAACCGAATAAAGAGAAAAAATTCGCCCGATAATTGGAAACTAAGCTTCAAAATTACACACAATGAAAGATTTTTAGCATTTGTTCAGAGTTTAAACCTTTTTTAAGAAATACTTCAATTCCACTTTTCCTTGGGACTCAAAAGGTTGGTGAAAAAATCATGAAAATTGAATTTTATAGAAATACTACATATCTATCACAGTTTCAGTATGATTGCCACAAAATTTTATATCAGTTTGAGTGAATGTGCAGAATTTGGCAAAAATTCAAACAGTTTTGGATCTGATCGTTTGCCGTCAATATTTATAAATTTGAGGAGCATAACTCGGCGTCCTCCTCGGATTTTTAATCGGTCCAGTCTCTTTTAGAAATTTAAATACATTTCAATCGCCATTTTGGAATTCCACCTTCGCAGCAAGTGCATTTATAAACATAAAACATAACAGCTTGTTGTTTGAACGTCCTTCTTTTGTTTCTTCAGACCTCCTTCACATCCGAAGTTTATGATTGTGACATTTGATAGATTGGAATGTTCTCCGTTGTTGCGGTTTTGTGGGCTGACTCAATCTTCTACATTTTATCACCATCTCGTTTCGAACACCTTCATAGATAATTTCCACTTTCTATTGTTTTTATGCGTGTTTCTCCCAAAAGGCACCATTTTTTGTATCTTTAAAACTTTTTTACGGTTAACTTTTTTTGTTTCAGGAGTTTATTTTTAACAGATTTCAATTCCTGTTTTATACAATCATAAGTTTGGTGAACCGTTTCCGATGATTAGATACTAAGAGAAAAACTTCATGGTAAGAGAAAAACTTCATTGTCAAAACGTTATCACGAACATGTTAACCAGTTCAAAAAATCAAATTACAATACTTGGTAGGAACATATATGATGATGATGTTTATCGTTACATTTTGTTCCTTATTGTTGTTTTTAAGACTTTATTATTTTATTGGATCAGAAATCTACAACCTACGGATTATGCATTCGAAACTGTGTTCAAAAGTGTTCTATACTTCGTCGGTGATTCTTCTTTACTTCACCCTTGCTTTTTATCTTTTACAGGAAACCATTATTCTTGGTTTACGAGAACGGAAAAAAACCTTTAATTATAATTTATAATATATATTTTACGTCTCAGAAAAGCAAACGACTCAGCGGCCATAGGATTCATTGTCAGACTGTTTTATTGTTTATTGGCAATATTTATTTTAAAGAGTTTTTCTGAGGAATCTCGAATTTTCTAGAATTAAATTAGGCATTCTTTATCAATTTGTAAACGAAAAAATAGGAATTTCGAAAAACAATCGTTGTCGTAATTATCTGTTGGTGTAACACTGTGATTCATCACGGCCATGAGATCGAAAAATGTTTTAATTTGATGAAATGTTTACTTTTTAAATTAAAAATCAACTTTCAAAACTCCAATAGTTCCTTCAAGAAGCAGCAGATATTCTGAAATTCTGGATAATTTGTTTTTCAATTGTGAGGATTTTAAATTAGAAAAAAAATCGCATCCCGCGTCTAGTTTGCTTAAAAGTTCTTCATATGAAAAAAATTAGTTTTCTTTCAGTTGTTCGTTCAAATAAAAACTTTCTTTGAATTCCAAAAGTATGTCATTGAAATATTCTAAATCTGTTTGTTCGATGGTTGATTATCGAACAACTTCATAATCACAATAAAACGTGCGTATTCATCTTCAATTCTCATACTATATATAGTAGATGGGCGGTTGAAAAAAGATGAAATCAGCCCACCCTCCCACCATAATCGACATTTTCTCCTCTTCATTATATTCATGAGTTGATACACATCAAACATTTCATCTTCTCAAATTAATCATTCATTCTTTTATCAGCATTCCGCTTTCTTTTTACAATCCCTTCTTCCTCCAAAAATCGTTTTTTTTTCTATCGTTTTTTATGTCAACGATTCTAATTGCTGATTTTTGTTTTTCGAGATATACCCTTTTCTTGTTTTATCTGATCTAGATTTCGTGGGAAATAGATCCCGTCCCATGGTTTTTTTTATTCGCGGAACACTGCACGACTTTAAATCAAGTGAATAATAACGTATTGTTTAGTGGAACATTATAATTTATTTGTTTATTGTTTTAATTGATGTAGCATTGTTCTATGCAATTTTAAGAATTTCTTATACTGTATTTTGAAATGAGACACGTACCAGTTTTTCTAGAAGGCACTGTACTTTGATTTAAAATTTCGGTAAGGAATTCAGTAAGACTCCGCTTTCAGTTTCCGTTAACGGTTGTGTTTGTGAACAATTTTCTTTGTGAAAATCGGTCATGTCACAACAAAACTAAACTGCAAACGTCCGGGACTATCCGTGGGCAAGTCCCGAACTAAATGGGAATGTTCCGATGCATTGCTTTTCCCGAGATCGTCAAAATTCTCAAGAAAATTGGCCTTCTAAAGTCCTAATCAAATTTTTATGAAACAACATTTCTATGACTTCATGATCTAGGCCTGAGATATTGAAATTTGAGAGAATGAACTTTTTCAAACTTTTACGGCTTCAACGATTTTTTAAATTTCAGCCTCAATATTTTTCATTTTCTGGTCAAATTTAAAGGAGAACATCACGAGTTGCAAGAGAAATTTGCCTACTGAAATCACAAAAATTATTCATGAAATCGTAATCACACTTTAATTTCTATAAAGAGAGCCGACTTGTGATTATAGGTAGTTCATTACTTGTTTCCTTCAAGGTTCTAGCCATTTTCTTCTCGTTCTTAATTGTAACAATGGTCTTTAACTTTCATCATGTTCTTTTTGTTGTAATTATTACCTACATCACGTTTTACACATACTACACAATGTTATTTAAAGACACTTCTTTTAAAATCTACATGAACGAATCTTTAAACATTCAATCTATTTCTAAATAATCAAATACAGTTTTTGGGGGTTTTCAGCAGAAGCTTGTTACATAAGAAATTTAAATGTTTATCCCCAATTGATTTCAACTGTAGCTTTGTCTTTAAACTTCCTAAATTTAACCTCATAAAAAGCTTGTTCTTAATTCTTCAATAAAAATTTTCACGTCCTATCTCAAAAATTTTCCCAATTCATTTTTCATATATATTTCTTTTTTTCTTGTTGTCCTATCGTCATCTACAAACAATCAAAACCTGGGGGCGCATCTTCAAAAAAGGCATTCATATTATTTTGGATGTAAGTTGTTTCGTGTTTATTTTCCTACTGTGTTAGTTTCTTCTCAAATATTATCATTTCGCAGCTACTTGTTTATTTGTTATTTTAGTATTTATGTTTTTCTAAATATTTGTATAACGAAATTTTGAACAAAAAAAACAGAACTGTTTCGAAAACGATGTTGACTTCTTCCCCCATATTTTTTAAAACAATTTTCAACGAAATTCCCGAATGAACTTCTCCCCACTATCCAATGAACAATTTCTTGTTTCTTTGTCATCAATGAAGAGAAAATAAAATGTCTGGAAATATGATATTTGATTATCACAGTTCTTTCGGCTGGAAGTTTTCTTAGGCATATTTTTCGTGCACTTTTGTGTCTTACGAAAACATTTTGTGTAAAAGAAAAGGAAGAGAACTTACTTTTTAGAAGTGTGTTTGATATGTGTTAATAGCTATTACCTGACCTTTCTATCTTCTTTTTATGTAATTTTACAGAGAATGATCTTCTGTTCTCTATAGTTGTTATTGATGTTGTTGAGAACCTTATTTTTCTAATACGGTAATGTTGAGGTCGGCTTAATTGTTTTTAGTTGAAACTTCAAACATTCAAAAGTTGTTTTCAAAGTTCGAAAATGTTTAGAAATTCGAACATTGGAAAGCTATAACTTTTCTCAAAATTTGTGGATAACCTTTCATAACAATATAAAATATTTCAAAATTGGGCTAAATATGTTAACATTTTTTAAATACACCTCACATTCCCGCCATGGCTCTAAGTGAGCGCTCTCCCAGTACCAGTAGTGTCGTCCAAATTTTTTTGTAAAACCAAATTATCGATCAACCAATTAACCAATTTACCTAACTAACCAATTACTTAAATAGTTTTCAAAATTCTGAGTGCGGTATCAGTGTGAAAACACTTAAAAAAGGTGGACAACTAAGAATCATCTTTTTTTTAATCATAAAGATCAGTTTTAGAATTTAAAATCATCTAGGTTTATATGTCAAGGACTATTTTCTAAGTTTTCACGTTTTATGGAAAAAATTTAAAAGGTTCGGATATTCTCCGATTTCACACCATTTACTATTAAGAATCATCCATGTCAAATTGTTGACATGTATCATCTCGTATTTATAAAGAAAAATAAAATTGTCGTCAATTAAAGCTAATTTTTTGTTCATAAAATGTATCAAATTTTCATTCTACACATTTGATAATTGTCAGTCTCAAATTCCATCCATCATTAAGTATTTTCGGGTGTCTTCTTTCCTCCTACTGCAAGCCCCACCCACTTTGTTTTTTTTTCCCTTCCATTCCATAAATTTACTTTTATTTTCTTGATCTTCACCAGAATTTTAGGGTCTTTGCCCTCCATCTTTTTCTCTTTTTTTGTTTCTGTTTTCTCGAATGTAATGATTCGGTCATAAAATGATTTACTGTTGTAATAACTAATAATCAACCAAAAGTATGATTAAAAAAATAATAATGTGATTATTTCCTTTTTCCAGAAGTACTTCAACAAAAGAATAAAAATATTGCAAAATTTTATTGATTCAAAAAGCGGGGAAATAAAATCAAGACACAATGGTTGGACGATCGATCAAAAAATCGGCGTCGGCGATTTCGGACACGGTTCGAAAAACTTTTTCAACAAAAACTTGGGAGCATAAAGAGCAATTGCATACGTTGACCGAAGATGTGAGTTTTGTGAACATTTCGACACCTTTCACATGTTTTTTTTTTAGAAAAAATTCTTCCTCCTTAAAGTGCGATGGCAAATTGCATTCCTGGCACATTTAGGATTTGCGATCTCGTTTGGAATTCGTTCAAATTTTGGGGTTGCCAAAAATCGAATGGTTAACAATTTTACAGATGCTTATGGCTATATTCATGTGAGCTTATTTGATTTTGATATCGAGATGTTTAGGGGGGATGTTTTGTGATATTGAACTTTAAAAAAGTGTAAATTATTTAAATATTTCAGGAAAAGGAATTTTTCTGGACCGCCACTGAAATTGGGATGATGGAAAGCTCATTTTTCTATGGTTATGCCGCTTCACAAATTCCGGCTGGTGTGCTGGCTGCCAAGTTTGCTCCGAATAAGTATCATTTACGTCAAATTTCAGCACGTGCATATTACAAGTTTTCAGACTTTTTATGCTTGGAGTCCTCGTTGCATCAGCCATCAACATGATAACCGCATTTGCCCTACAATTTCATCCATTTACAGATTTTGTTGTCATGGCCTTGCAATGTGTTCAAGGACTAGCTTTGGTACAAAACTTCGCTAGATTTAAAAAAAATGAAAACAAATAATTTTCTAGGGCGTGACTTATCCAGCGATGCATGGAGTTTGGAAATATTGGGCTCCACCAATGGAACGTTCCAAGCTAGCGACAACCACATTTACCGGGTCTTCAGTTGGAGTAATGATTGGACTGCCAGCGTCAGCTTATCTTGTATCACACTTTCATTGGAGTGCACCATTTTATGTCTTCGGAGCATTAGGGATTCTATGGTCAGCGTTATGGGCGTATGTCTCTGGTTCAAGTCCTGCAAATCACAGCTATATAAGTGAAGATGAACGGACTTATATTACCGAAAAAATAGGAACAGTTACTGTGCAGAATATGACGGTAAAATTTCAAGTAAAGATTGATTCAGAATTGAAAAATGTTTAGCTGACGACACTTCCATGGAGACACATGATAACGTCAACAGCAGTATGGGCGATTATCATTTGCTCATTTTGTCGATCTTGGAGCTTTTTCCTTCTACTTGGAAATCAATTGACCTATATGAAAGATGTTCTACATATTGATATCACAAATGTGAGTTGGGCACGGGTTTCGGGACAGCGTGTGTAAAATTCCATTGAAATCAATTTAAATCCCATTATCTCCAGGTTTTGCAAGTTTGAGGTAAAGGGCGCGAATGAATTACACGTCATCCATATTTTTAAAAATCAAAAAGAAACTTGAAAATTAAAGCAATTTCAGAGTGGATTAATCGCAATTTTCCCTCAACTTGGAATGACACTCGTAACCTTGACGACCGGTCAACTTGCTGATTACATCAGATCGTCAGGAAAAATGGATACCGGAAGTGTTCGGAAACTTTTCAACACCTTGGGTTTTTCAATTGAAGCCATTATGTTAGGCTCCTTGGCATTTATTAGAAATCCAGTACTAGCAATAATTTGCCTCATCACTGCATGCTCTGGTTCCGGCATGACGCTCTCCGGTTTCAATGTAAATCACTTTGATATCGCACCAAGATATGCACCAATTTTGATGGGATTGGCAAATGGATTGGGTGCATTTGCTGGAACAGGTGGAATTATTACTAATACTTTGACTTATCAGGTATAACCTAATTTTCTTTGACTCTTTGTTGAATCTTAAATTTCAGAACCCAGACGGTTGGAAATGGGTATTCATGCTTGCAATGACAGTTGATTTGTTTGGAATTTTATTCTTCTTGGTATTTGCAAGAGGAGATGTTTTGGTATAACAATCATTCTACATAATTTCCAAATAATTCCGTTGCTTTTTCAGTCATGGGCCAGAGAACCAGAGAAAGAGGAAACATTCAACGAGTTCGTCAGAAGAATGTGTATGTTGTTAGATACGGGGAAAATAAAATAATAATTACTTTTACTTGTTTTACTAACCATTTTATCCTGTTTCAATGGATCTATTTCAGCAACAATGGTGAGAAGCATTTCAAAAAGGACAAGGAGTAGAAGTACGGATACATATGCGAGGTAATTTTATTTTACAAAACAAAAACACTCATGATCTGGTATTTCTTATACTTGCGAGTTATCGAATAACGGTTATGAATCTGACACGACCCCATTTTTTAATTTAAAAATTCAAGTACAAAACATTTTTAGAATGGACGAAGATCGTCAAAATTCATCAGAAATGAAATCGTGTGCAATCTCAAAAAGTACAGATGAACCAAATGAGCAGCAAGAAACCGAAGAACCGATTGATACATCTCTCAGAACAACAAATCTGGAAGCAGTTCCAGAAGAATCGTCAACTCAACACAAAAATTTAAGAACCGATAGGCCGGAAGTGTGAAATATTTCTTTTCATATGTATAACTTATGCATCATGTCATTCTTGATCTCTTTTGAACTGTTTTGTTGTGCTTCAAATATGACAAATGTATTCTCATGTTTTGCTTCATTTTTAATCCATTTTTGTATAGAACTTTCAATACTTGTTATGTTTTTTTTTGTCGAAAAATAATTCTCAACTGCTTTTAGTTATCGGATAGTTTGCATATCTAGTCATTATCTTTGATTTGTAATTCAGTAAAACTTTCCTTCTGCACAATTTCAACTTTTGAATTTTCTCATAAAACGTTTTTAAATCACAATTATTGATTTCAAGAGCTGTTTGTCGATTTCAAGTGTTCAGAGCGGGATATCGCACAAAACTGTTAAAAATGCTTTTTTTCGTAAACTTAAAATTTTCAAAATATAATAGGATTTTGACGTGTTCACAATTATATTGAGTTTACCTTTCCAACAAATTTCGCTTCATTTTATATTTTTCGTTTAAAAAAAATGTCATCTCAATTCTTCAGTTTCGAATTTGGAATAGTTTCTTTAGCATTATTATTAATATCGAAATTGATACTATTCGTTTCATTAATTGAATGGTTATATCCACCAAATCGAACACCTGAAAATGCGCGAATGCTCAAAATGACACGAAACACAGATTTGATCGAGAAAACGGGATCAGCTGTATTTCCAGGAACGGTTTTATCTCTCGTCGAAATTCGAAATGCTTTCCTTCGAAAACCATATCGAGGAAGGGGAGTGGAATTGAGTGAGGATGAGAAAAAAGCACTTCAAGTGATCAAAGAAAATGAAATATGTTATTTAAAGTCACAAAGGGATCTTATGTTGGAGCCAGCATTGAATAATATTGGATGGTGGAGTTCAATGATTCCGAGATCCAGGGACAGAGAGTTCGATACTGTGAATTCGGTAACAAAAATCGTATTTTTGATTAAAATCCATTAAAATTCCAGTGTGAGCCCACCGATAAAAGCCACCGAACAAAAACTCTAAGGATAGCAACAATAGATGAAGAGCAAATAATTCGAAAACCATTGAAAAGGGTTCAAAAGGACGACAGACATATCAATAAAAAGAATAATAAGAAAACAATGGTGGCTTTGGACATTTTGGCCAAGGATATTAGTGCAAGAGGTAGTTATAATTTTAACAGAAATATCAAGAATCATAATATTATTTAGAACCAGAACCAAAATCAAAAGAAACTCTAATGCTTCTACCACCAACTCCTCGGGCTAGAACTACTGGACAGGATAATAAAACTTTTGAGGACGTAGACATCAAGAAACCGCTACAAAACAGGAACGTTGGAACTCCGGATAAATCATATGAAGATGGAGGGAAAGCTAGATTAACTGATAATAGTACAAAGAAACCGAAAAAGGCGATAAGAGCGGTTGATATTAAAAATGGAGGTAAAACTATACATCTTGAATTTGACATCTGTCCTGTAGCCAAAATACATTTTGTTTTCAAAACGTTAAAATTGTTTTGAATGCTAAAAATAGGCGAAGTTCTTTAATACTAAAAATAAATTTTTCACTATGGTACTCAAGAAGTCTCTAATTAAAAAAATCTAAATTCCAGGCCCATCCATTCTTAAAAACGCCGAAACCCCAACCAATCGATTACATGTAAAAGGTCTAACTCCGAAAAACGAGGACACCGGAAAATCGAAAATGGAAGGGGTTAGTATAAACTAAAATCAATATTTAAAAAATCATATTCAGACCTTTGGAAAACCCGTGGAAAAGAATAGCAATCCAGAAGCTGATATTAAAACCAAGGAAACAATCATCAAGAAGGAAAAGGCAAAGACACAAACACAGGAAGATGCTTGATTTATGGTCTAAAGAAAAAAAACGACTAGTATTATTATTATATGCAATTATCAGTAGAAAATGAGCTTATGAAATGAAAGACTAGATCAGCTTATGTCGATTCAAAAAAAAAAACAAAACAATATAAATTATAACACATTCAAGACAAAATTATTCCGTAATGGTGCTCAAATTATTCGCCTTCTCATACAATTCTCTATCTGTAGGCTTAATTAGACCAAACTTTTCAGCAGCATCCAATCCTCTTTTAGCCTGATCTGTCGCTCCAGACCGTTCTTTATTGATGACTCCCAATTTTGTGACGGCAACTAGGACTCGGAAGATTTCTGACTGAAATAGTAATAATTTTCAGTTTTCACCAAGGTTCATAAAGCTAACCGCAACAATTTCAGCACAAAGTTTTTCATCACTTTCCATCACGTTTGCAATTCCAATCAGTCCACGTCTCTGGGTCTGAAAATATAACTTCATACAGATGCTTTTGATACTTGTTGGTACCTCCGCATCTTCATGCATTGCAATTTCCTTGAAAACTTCTGGCCACGATTTGATCTCGTCCAAAATTCTGGCGCAAGCTTCTATAAATTGAACATTTAACTTTAAACCGCTTTCAGAAAACCTGACGTTCATCTTGTGATAACATCGCAAACGCTGCTGCACATGATCTTGAGAGCCGTTCTTCTTCCGGTTCAGCAGAATATAACACCCACAACTTCAGACGATCTGTACCTTTCTGAAATTTGTTTTGTCATTCTCGAAAGCTTTAAAAAAGTCCACAAACCGCTACGGTTTCTTCGAAAAATGTGTCCAAGAACAATAAATTCAACAACAACTCAGCGGCGGCGGCTCTCAAGTGAGGATGATCTGTCATAAACCAGAATTCTTCGATTTTCGGCACTGCCTTTTCTTTGATAATTCGAGAACGGATTGAGTCGCTGACACTTGCCTAAAATGGATATTTTTCTTAATATTCCAAAGTTATGTTTGTACCAAATTAGTAAGAGTGAGAAGTGCATCATAATTGGCTTTTCCATCAATGTCAGGATGAAGAAGATCGCATAGTGGTTTCACGACTTCATATGCTCTTTGTCCTGGGAAAGAGATGGTTGGGTCTGCTTTAACTCCAAGTTTAGCAATAGCATGGGCGGCCTGAAATGAAATTGTGAGATTTTCAGAACTAAGTCAGTGTCACATTTTCATATTAGGGTAAATTTTTGAATTTTGCAAGTATAAGATCTCTCGTACAATACACGCATCTAGCGAGCCTCAAACGTTCTCAGGAATTATTAGATTTCTATTGTAGTTTCCGTAAAAAAAGACAACGTCTCATTCAAATTTGAAAATAAGTGATTTTTAGTAAAAAAGGTGACATTTGAGAATTGTTGAGCAAAATTTAATGAAATCCTTCACTATACAGCAGTTATTCGCAGTTTTTGTGCGACTTCTGCTTAATTACTTCAGATTAGCACTCGTCACTGTTCACCTTAATTTTTCCTTCCGGTGTTGCTTCCTTCACTAATCTCAAGCACAATGTTGTACCTCCTTCACTAATAATCCTCCCTCTAATATCTTCATATTCCGCAAAAGCTAAAATTGCTCTGAAACGGTCAAATTATCCAACAAGAATATATCTGAAATCTATCACCTAGCGATCAATTCCAACGCGTTCTTACTCTCTGTTTTACTAACTGCAACACATGCCGGTACTGCTCCCTCTTCAACCAATGCTCGGACTCTCTTTTCCACAAATTCATCAGTATCTTTGGGATGTGTTTCAGGTACATGATGTTTGGCAAATTGTGCCAATTTCACCATTTCTTCATCGACTTGTGGTTTTTCGTAGGCATTTGAGAGATTTGTGTAGATTGTAGTCAATGTATAAACACAAAGTGCACCTGCTTTTTGAGCCAAAAGCACAAGGGCTTTGAGAAGGAGCGAATCATCAACAATCCATTCTTTGACATCTGCATCAAGTGAGAGGTATGAAAGACCTTCACAAGCGTATCTAAAAAAAAGAAAAAACATTAACAAATTGTATATTCAAGTTCAAAATGCAATTTGAAATTCTAAATGTTTTCGCACGAATAGTTTTAGTTTCACCAGAGTTTAAAAAGAAATATCCAAAGTCCACCTTTTCAAAGAAATTGGCAACCTTGAACTCAAAAAAATTTCATTTAACTGTGAAAAGTTTGAGCTGAATTATGATTATTCAACATTTATTTCCTCTAACCTAGTAACATATTTTAACTGAATCCATGTCCGTTATAACCTTTTATAAAATGTTTATTACTTTTACTACTAACCTTCTGATATCAACTGAATACTTATTCGGATCCAACAAGAACTTTTTACAGGTTTTCGCCAAATTCAAAACCGCTTCTTCTCTCATGGTCGCCCGAGAAGCATCGTCTCCACCAGCTGCTCCAATCTTACAAAGACCAACCAAAGCTTTGACTTTAACCGTCGGATCGTGCGACTCATATAGTGCCCGTAGAATGGGAATTCCGACTTTGAGCATGTTGGTGGCTCTTTCATGCTTGCTGACTGTTGCGACGATCAATTCCGCAGCAATTCCCTAGAAAATATGGAGGTTTTTGCAATTATGGAAGAATGTGATACCTGCATTAATTTATTGTCCGATGATGCCATTTGCAACATGACTGCTGTCACTTGATCGTTGGTAATCAAATTCATGCCAATATCGATTGGTCCCTGGAATGTTTCAAGATCAGAAGAATTTTCTAAGAATCTTGTGATTACCTGAAGCATGGTGACTAAAAACGAGGCCAACTTGATACGTATTTTGTGTCCATCCTCGTCATCAGATGCATGAGCCATTAAATTGCTGGAACCGTCTTATTTCAGTAAAATATAAAAAAAATCAAAAATACTTGAAGAAGTGGTCGACTCTATCCTTAAAAATAGTTCTTTTCGTATCAAAAACCATATCTTCATCCAATCTTTGTAGACAAATAGCGACATGTTGGCGTGTTTCAGCGGACACCTATTAATAATATTTTTGATAGTTTACAAAATCAATGATACCGGATAATCACACTGTTCAGGGATTTGACTGGCGACATCTAACAGTGTCAAAAGTCCTCGATCTTCGGTGAACTTCCAGGACCATCCACGTGGAATACCGCCGTCCATGTGCATAAGATTTTTTAGAAATAGATCGATTACGGTTTCACGAGCCTAGAATTTCAAAATTTGGCGTTTTCCACAGGATAGTAAAACTTACGATATAGCCAACAGTCGAGTCTTGCAGCATTTCTTGAAGCTCCAAAATAACGCGAATAATCCATATTTTGTTGGCTGAAATCAGAATAGATTGTTTAATTACGACTAATTCACTAGAATAATCTCAATTAAAATTAGATTAATTGGTCTTAGATGTGCAAAAACAGGTCTTAAAATCAGGCGTTTTCTTGACTTGTTAGAGCTTACCTTCCGCAACTTCTGGATCTGGTTTCATTTCCTTCTGTCTATCCATTTTAGCTAGTGCATTGAAGGTTCTTTGCAGAATCAATCCAGCTGCATCAACATAGTCTTTGGTATTTCTTTTACACATAAGCCGACATACAAATCGAACCGATTTTGGTCCTTCAGGATCATGCATTGCTAGGAATGCGAGACACTAAAAACCATCTAGTTTTCAAGCTTTTGCAAATTAAATACCAACCCTTGCATGATTTTTCAGTGTTTCATCAAGAACCCTAACCGCGGTCACAACAACTTCCTCATTTTCTGCTGGATTATTGATCAGACTCAAAACAAATGAAACAATTCCACCCTAAAATCAGTGAATTTTGAATTAAGAAAGAAGATGCATACTCACATTGTTCCAAACGCAAGTAGCTCCTGTTTCATTCTCTCTACACAAAACTAGCAAATTATTGAGAGCTGTCAATTTTTGTTCCGTGCTTTTCGCCTCACCACGGAATGCGAGTTTTTCCATTTCGGAAACCTGAAAAGGGTGCATTTGTTTTTGGAAAAATCAATGGAAAATTGTACCTTATTTGATAGCGACGTGGCTTGTTTGATCTTGTCGTTGTTAGCTTTTACTAGCCTTTGGAGCGCTTCAATAATGGCTCTGAAAATTTTAATTATTGCAGGCGGTAAAGAAATTTCAGGTATGATAAGTTGGAAATTTGGCCAAAGCAAGATTAAAAATTATTTTGACTTTTGACAGTCATGGAAGTTTTAGCCACTGTGTTCTTAAAATAAATTGTTGCCTGATCATTTTCTTATTTCTAAAGTATTTTAAAAATTATTTTTACTTTTATTGGGTACAAGAAAATGAATTTTTAATAAATTCAAAAATTTTTGAATTATGAATCAATTGATCCAATAACCAATACATTTACTTATAAATTTGAATTTTTTAAGCTGTACTCACTTGTCATTTGGTGCAAGCCTCAACGCCTCTTTCGCATCTTGAAAAGCCGGTCCAACTAATCCCAACTGCTCACGAGCCAAAGCTCTCCTAAACATAGCCTTAACATCACCACCATCGAATTCTAAAGCTTTTGTGCAATCCGCTTGGGTTCCTTCGAAATCTTCTCTCTTTAGCCGGGCTAGTGCTCGATTCCTGTATAATGTTGCTTTCAGCGCCTTTTCATCATCTGTTGTCATTTGGAGAGCTTCCGTGTATCTGAAGTTGAGTATTAGATACATTTTTAAAAAAAAATGACTTACAATTCATCAGCTTTTGCATAGTCCTGCGTTTTAACTGCATAATTTCCTTCGTCCCGAATTTGTTCGGCTGTTTGGACTTGAGAAACCATAATTTTCTTAAAATGATTTCTTTTCAAAAGCTACACCAAAATCAAAAAGAAGGAGAAGAAAAAAAGGAGCTCTAGAAACGACTCGAAGCTTCTCGATGGCAATCACAGTGTAATAATCGAAGAGCATTGAGAGAAAAAAAGAGTGTGGGATAGCTCTGGAGTTTTATGTATATATCCCGCGGGAAGGAAGAAAATGAGAGAGTATGTTTGAATAATCTTCGACGAACCAACCGACCCACTCTCGCAAGCAAATTGAGGAAATTTTCGATTTTTTCATTAAACAAAAAACGTACTTTTTTCCGCGAAGCTGAATTATTTTCGCAGGGGAAGGAAGAAACAACATTTTTTCTGCATAATGAAATGCGAGACACAATAGAAATATTAGAAAATGGCAAACAATTTGTCCACGAGAAGTACGTTACAGTTTCTGTTATTCGTGGTGGGAGCTTATTAAAAAAAGTGATATGTTCCTTTAAAATTTACAGTAGTATTTAAATTCAGAAAATTTAAAATTCTAAAAAGTTTTTAAAAATTTAAAACATAAATGCTGGTCTGAAAAAATGATGTAATCTAAATTAGATAGGTTATCTAATTATTTTGCATGCTAAAATATGTGTAATTATTTTCTGTCTCTACAAGTTTCAACAAAAATAGCAAAAATTAAAACTTTCAACTTTAATGGCATGGCCGAAAAGTAATGACCGAAGTTTTGAAAAACTCGGCCACCAGCAACAATTCGACCGTTCACGATTAAATTGAACAAACACAACCTTATTTTTAATTATTTATGAAGTTTCATCACAAAATAAACAAATAAACTGGTACATTTGCACCTACACAACTGGTCACCAATCATACCTTGGAAACAAAATTCAAATTTTGGCAAAACTTGAACATATATAAACGAAAACGCATATAAATAAAACAAAAATTATCTCGTTTCATGAGAAAATGGAATATATCACAGAAGAAGCGGAAAAGAACAAATTATAAACTTTGAAGAAGCACACCGATTTGTTTTGTCATATTCAGATCTCATTTGTTAATGGTGCATCGGCGAGGTACTTATCGCGACAAATTCCGCGAACAGCGACCTGATGTGGTGGGCATTTGTCTTCGCATTTCTTCACGATTCGTTCGCCGACAATTCGCAACACTTGTACTTGACCGTTTGTGCAAGGACCTGTAAAAAAGGATTTTTAATGAAGTTTCTGACTAGACATTTTTTAATTAACCAATATATGTTCGATAATTTTAAAATATACACCACTTTGATTGTTAACTTTCCTTATGAACCTTATTACACTCACAATTTAAATTCTATCTACACTTACAATTGATTATTACTTTTTACTTTTCATCTCTACCCACCAACACATTTTTCTAAATCTCTAAAAATTTGAATATCTCTAATTTTACTTAATATTTTTCTCTTTACTTTTTATTCACGTTTCTTTTTCTAATTATTAAAACAAAAGTTTGTTGAGACAAGAAAATGTTTCTGTATCATAAATTTTTTAAAAGAATAAAACCAGAAAGGTTTCATGACCGTTGCTTTGTAAGATATATTTTAATATAAATCTTTGATTCATTTTTTTTATATTCTATCAGATTTTAATTATTAAACTATTAATTCCAAGCAGAAAAAACTATTCGAAACGTACCATTGAAATTGTTATCCTTCTTGTTCACAACATTACGCCCTCCAATAATCGGACGTCCTCGATTTGGTGCCTTTGTTGCAACCTCTTCTTCCTCACCACCTTCATTATCATCAACCACAGAACAACATTGATACCTGTTCGACAATGTGCTCTTCTGGCATTTATACCCAGCCGGACAACTGTTCGATCCAGTGTTTGAGCATTGAACCGGTGTTCCAGTTGATGGGAACAAGAGAGCGTTTCCGGTCGAGCAACCATTCGACAAAGAACCGGCTCCAGATCCACCTGTTGCTGGTTTTGATGAGCAGCAGTAATAGTTTTTGCTCTTCTTTGAGAATGTGCATTTGTACCCTGATGGACATGGTGATGACGTACATTGTTTTGGTGTTCCATTAACAACGTATGCGCTTCCACGGTCACAAACATTGTTGGCTTCTTCGTTATCAGTCTGAAAATGTAAACGAATTATTTAAAGTTGTTTCATTAATTTTAATATTGTTTGTTGTCAAAAATAGATCAACCTTTACCTCTTTTGGTCCTGGTTTTGAGCTGAAAGTGCTTGGTTTACCAGCCTTCTTCTCTCCTCCAATAATAGCTGATGCCTTTCCACCACCACAACAAATATTCTGTTGTGCCGTTTGTGAGAATTGACAGCTAAATCCTCTTGGGCAATTTGGTCTTGATGGATTGCAGAATCTTGCGTTCTTTGTTCTCGGTTCTAAGAATGGGATTTGTCCTGGAATTGGACAAGTCGACATCGGACGCGACATCTTCTTCATGCAAACGTCTTCTACAGCTTCTTCACCTTCTGGACATGTGCAAACGGTATCCAAGCAAGATGATCCACCTTGACATTGCTCGTCAGCTTCACATTGTTCTCCAATCAGAGCCTTTGATACACATTTTCCACTGACTTCGATCTCATTTGGTCCACAATCGGCGAGACAGACACCGTTCAATTCATGATGTCCTTCTGGGCATGAGCAAACGGATTGCCTACAGATAGCTCCTGACGGACATTGGACTTGATTGGTGCAAACTTCATTTAACGATTTCTTATCCAGACATGATCCTTCAACTTCGATCTGCTTTTCAGTGCAACCCTTTGGTCTCACTGGAACTGGCTCCTCATTAGTAGTACAACACAGTTGTGCGCCGCTGATGCTTCGTTGACATGAATATCCAGACGGACATGTACTTTGTCCAATAGCACATGTTTGTGGCTCACCAGTCATTCCAATGAAGGCGACTGAATCATTTGGACATCCTCCAGACATTCCACAACATTGGAACTGATTATTTTGGGTTGAGAATTGACAGAAGTATCCAGTTGGACAATTCTGTGATGCAGCGGTACAAATTCTTGGTGTATTGGAAGTGGTTTCCCTGAACGCAACTTGATTATTCGGGCATCCGAGTGCAGCAATAGATTTCGGTGTGGTGATTGGTGTTGCTCCGCAACATTGATATCTTTGATTTGCCAAAGACCATTGGCACGAATAACCATTTGGACATGGAGCATTTGGTGGGTTGAATGGATCACATGGTGCGATTTGATTATCCTTCATGTAGACGTATTCATTTGGTGGACATCCGTCAGAAACACTAGCAACTTCTCCCTTACAACAATATCCAGTAGTGAATTCATTAGCGGTTGATTGGCAGCTATATCCATTCGGACAAGTGATAAATGCTCCAAGTGTACATGATCGTGGCATTTGGGACGATTCTTCCAAGAAGAATTCAGCTTTGTTTGGACAGAGATGATTTGAAGAACAGCAGTATCCTTGGAATGCTCCAGGAACATCAGATTGACAGGAGTAACTGTTTGGACATTGGTTGTTGTTACTGCTGATGGTACAGCGGATTGGTGATTTGGATGATGGTTCGCGGTAGAGCGCCTTTCCAGCAGGACACAAGTCACCTGTGATCGAAGCACAACAATAGTATCTGTTCTTCATGGCGTTGAATCTGCAGAGATAGTTAGATGGGCAGCTTCCTTCAACATTGATCAAGCATTCACGAACTCCCATGTCGGCTGCATTGACGTAGGCTTTTTCACCTTCTGGGCACACATCTGAAATTTATTACGTTTTTATGAACTATACCACTAATTATTACCCATATTAGTAGCTCCACAACACACTGAATTCGATGACAATGAATCGTATGTGCAAGCGAAGTTTGTTGGGCAACTGTTGGACAATGCATTGTTACATTCGTATGGCATATTGGTATTTGGATTAACATATGCAACATCTCCAGGTGTACAAGCAGCGGAAAGGCAGAAGTTGTTACATTGTTCTAATGTGGCAAAATTGTTCAAGTTTCCACTGCATCCGTTATAAGTAAACTGGGTGCATTCCTTGGTAACAATGTTGAAATAGAATCTAGCAGCTGCTGATGATGAGCATGATGATCCTTGTTGCGGTGGGAGCGAGCAAATGTGAGCACGAGTTGGACAGCATCGATTGACGACTGATGATCCAGAGTTGACAGACGTACATTCATGAGTTCCTGGGCAGGTCTGACTAGCCGAGCAGACCATCAATTGTCCAAACTCATTACGTTCTGGTGTTCCACCGTTTGGACATCCTCCAACACCGCAATATCCTTCACAATCCTCACGAGTGGCAAAATTATTGGAATTTCCGTCGCATCCATTATACTGATATGATTCACATTCTTGGGTTTGAGAATTGTAGTAATATCTGTATGATGATCCAGAACCACATGTGACTCCTTTATGTGGCGAAAGAGTACAAGTGTAGGCTTTCGTTGGACAACATCCCCAAACATATCCATCAAAGTAGCATTCATAGTTGACGGGACATGAATTTCCAGCTCCGGAGTTTGAGCATACGTAGTAGTTTCCTTGATAATCTTTGTAGGCGTCACCTTGTGGACATTGTGGCTCTGGGATGATGTTTTCACAAGTGTTCTGGCATTCCAATAGAGTTTCGAAGTTGTTGTCATTTCCTTGGCATCCGGTATAGTCAAAGATTTCGCATGCTCGGGTGACAGCATTGTACCAATAACGACGAACAGATTGTTTGCAGTCTCCAAGACGCAATGGTTGAGAGCAGATAGCTTCTGAAATTAAAGCAAGTTTAAGATAAATGGATGAATAGTTCAACAAAAAAAACTTACGTGGTCTTGGGCAGCAAACATTGTGATCACTTTGGCATTCATGAGTGCTTGGACAGTCAGCGTTAGCACTGCATCGTTGATTAGCTGCTCCGATTTTCAATGGAGTTCCATACTTGCATTGAAGCTTAGCGCAGAACATTTCACATTCGGCTGACGATTTGAAGTTGTTAAAGTTTCCAAGTGCCCCATTATAAGTGAACGCTATACATCTTCCCTGTTCAGCATCATAATAATATCTGGAACTTGTGGAGAATGTCATCGAGAAGCTTCTCTTCATCAAAACTCCTGGATCAAAGTTAGTTGATCTGAGAAGATCAACTGGTCTTCCACCAGTGTTCGAGCAAATGCTAGCAACAGTTGGACAACACAATTGCATACTTCCAATTGATGTGCATTCAAAATTGCTGGTACAACTTGAAGCGGTTTGACAATTGTTAACCGGCTCGTCTTCATTCTGGCTAGATCCTGTCAAATATTGTGGTGATCCACGTTTGCAAGTATCTCTGCAATACGATTCACAATGCTCCCTTGTCTTGAAATTGTTTGGTGATTGCATCTCAGTCTCATCCCATGGATCCCACATGAATTGTTCACATGTTCCAGTAACTGCATTGTACCACCATCTTGGACGAACACCAGCTGGAGCGGCTGATCCGCTGTCAGCTTCTCTCTTTGGCTGAATGCAAGTGAATGCCCGATTTGGACAGCATATACCATCAGAACTTGGATGAATATCATAGACGCCTTCCATCGCGGTTTTAACATTTGCCATTGAAGTAGTACTAGTGACGCAATCATAAACATCAGCAATATAGATTCCATCTCCATCTCCTGCATTGTTGGCTTCTGTTGCATATGCACATGCGCCTGCACCATTGGCTGAGAATGTTGTGTAGTCGGTTGATTGAGAGTTACAAAATTGAAGTGGGTTGATATGCTCTCCCATTTGAATATCAGCATCATCTGGATCAGTCATATGTGGATTGCGAAGTTGAGAGACTGGCATTGTAAGAAGATCATCGTCGTATTCCGGGAGTGGGCATTTTGGCACTGGATCACCATCTTCCCCAGAATGAAGAACACAGACGACTCCGTCACGTGTTTTGGCCTTAAGGATGTATGCATTAAAATTATTGCTCACATTAATATGGTAGCTATTATTTTTCAAATAAGAATTTTTTGAATGAAAAGTTGATTTATCGGGTAGAAGTGAACATTTTTGGAACACAATTACTTGAAACGAGAGAGATCTTCCTCATCTTTGTAATCACAGAAACAAAAAATACTTATAATTATATATGAACAGAAAACTAGAATTTTAGAAGTAATTTAAAAACCAACCTGGACATATGGAATTCCATTAACATCTTCCGGACATTCACATCTGGACTTTTCACATCTTGATTCTGGCCAAACCGCCGAACATTGCTCACCATATTGACAACCAGACTCTCCTGGATTCTTCTTCAAATAGCAATATCCTTGAATAGCGACAAAGTTTGAAAGACATGTACATGACCCAGTTGAGCAGAACATTCCAGTCAAGCAATCAGTGTTGAAGGAACAGAAGTCTCCGACTCTTCCAGAACCGGCAACACCTTGTCTCTTGTATCGAACGTTTCCAGTTCGACATTTTCCGTCGATGAAGTATTGACCTTTCTCACAGATTTTGCGTTCAAGTTCTTTTTTCACCAAATTGCACACGATGAATGCATTTTCGTGCAAATCGGTTTTACTGAAAAGTTAAACAATGAAACGATTTTAATGAGTTGTTTAAATGTATTCAGATCATTTATTAAAGAACTGATCGTAAAAAGTGAGAAACAGCTTTAGAATTGCTTATATGATTATCGTGACCCTGAGAAGTTGAAAAATATGAAAATTCGAGCAGAATTTTTGGGTTTCAAAAAAAAAAGATTGTAATTACTGAGACGAAAATATTATAAAATCACTAAAAAACATCTTAGTTTCTATTTTACTGGGATCTGAGAGTAAAATAGAACCCCTAAAACTCACTTATTCGTTGAATCACAATACAAAGATTCAATCGTTAACTCTTTGTCACAAGCATCACCCTGTTGCGGTATCCGACACTCGCTATTATCAATACATCCATCGCCTATCCGGCACACCTTCTCAATATCATCTTTTTTCTGCACATCTTCACAAGTGATTGCTCCTATAAAAAATAGACATCAAATTGTGACACTATTTGATCAAACAAAACGATATGTTTGTATATAAAAATAGAATTCTTTTCATTCAGATGAGCTTGTAGTGTCACGCCGACACAGAGGAACGACCATTTATTTACGGCTCTTTCGCGACGAACCGTGTACAAATGTTTTGTTGCATTATTATGTACGCGCCTCGCTCGCATAGAGTTTTATTTGAGTTTTGATTTAAAAATACACAATAAAACAACAACAATTGACCTTTTATAATGGCTATTATTTGAAGAAACTTCTAGTATTTGTAAACCTCTGTCGTTCATAAAAAATGTAATTCTTCCGAAAATTTAATAAAGTTTTAGTAAAATTCTAACATCGAAAAATATGATTAATATTTTTTTTCTTATTCCAAATTACATTTCTCAAGTTGTTCTTTATTTATTCTCAGAAGCTTTGAATGTTGCAAATAGCAATGATGATTGACACATGCTACATGTTACATACCACATGCTATTGTCAAGTTAAAAATTGTGGATAATCCATTTACTACTATTAGCTGCTCACAAATTCGGCTTTATAAACAATCAAGCGCGCTCTAAAAAACCGACACGCTCGCATGAGAAATATAACGAGGGGGAGACTATACGCAGACAACTACCTCTCACCAAACAACACTCTCTCGCAGCAGAGGGAATCCCACCTTTATATAGCCGATTTTGTGAGAGGACTATAAAATACCGCAGCTCAGCTCGCATGGGTAGGTCAAAACCAACTTGCATGATCAAAAATATTTGAGTTGACAATAGAAAGCGCGCATTCCCGATGTCAATGATGCAACAGGTTTAGGACTTTTCTTTATCGTTCGGTTCGAATCCCCTAGTTTTAAAACGAAGAATGGAAACTTTAATTCAAAAAATGAACAAACCTGCTAGCAGGAGTATAAAAAATAATTGCCGCATCAATATGCAAATAATGTTATAACGAAGATCAAAATACTTATCCTTCCAGAAAATATATTGCTTTCAAAATGTCGTAGCAAAATTGAATACAGCAGATTCAAATAAATAATATTTGTTATTGTTCAACAACACATATGACAGGTAAACGACGACAAAATAAAGCAGAAAATGGACCTAGACTGAAGATATATTGAGCAAGTGGTGCTTTCCTCTTTTCTCTTGTGATTTGAGAAGATGGCTTCTTTGTATTTGTTGTATATACTACGAGAAGAAAGGGTTCGGCTCAGACCTCCACTTTTGGGCGGGGACTGTTTACCTGTCTTTGCTCAACCTCCTTCTTTAAAGGGAAAAACGAAACGAAATTATAAATAAAATTGCGAGATTGCAGACAGAGTCGGGTCACTCTTATTGTGTGTGCCTTTCGGATGGTATAAGGCGATTTACATGTAGTCTTCGATTTCGAGATTCTTCTTCTGATTCTGACTCCCCGCGGGTTGTATTGGAGAAAAAAAAATGAGCAGATAGTTAATGGTCGGAGAGATTGAAGAAAAGCGTGCACTTAAAATTGGAATTATTGTTGAAAATGAGTCTTCCGCGCTCTCTCCCTCTCTCTTCGATTCTTCGATTGTTATTTTTGGTACAAAATCATCCCGAAATAGAGCGCTTTTTTGATTTTAAGATTAAATTAGAAACCTCAAAAGAAAACTGAAAATGTTAGGAGAATAAACATATGGACTTAAGGGATAAATGGGGGATTAACGGATAAAAATGGTCCGCACTTTTGTATTATGCAATTTTCGGCACTGTAAATGCCTTGGCAACTGCCGGACATTAAGAACTTCTTGATTTCTTTTAATTTGTCTGTAACAAATCAGGATCGCTAGGAATTCAGTTTTGGTATTCAGCCAGAACGCCACACCAAAGTTTTTTATCCACGTCTTCTCTAACATTTCTGTAAGAATGGATCATGGATCACAAATGGATCACAACACCAAAACACTGTGGATCTAGTATGTTCAAGTTTTTCTCTATTTTTATTTACTTTTCAATTTTCTAGAGATATTTGTGAATATGGGAGTCTCCGTTATTAAATCGCCATACCGACTGCAAGTAGGATTTTGCCCAAATTCTAAAAAATGCATTTCGTCCGAGCATATTTTCATTCATTTTTCCTCTTTCAATGTAGTAAATCAGATATTTATTAACATGTATTTGTATAAAATTTCAACTGAATATATTAGAGAAATTTATAATTTTTAACAAGGAATGTGTTAATGGGTTGAAATTAGGTGGGACACTAGGCGGAACACTGTCTTTAACGCATTTCTCCAAAATATTTAAATTAAAATATATTTACGCGTAACTCCACTTCTCCAAAAAACACACATTCGGAAATGTCTCAAATATTTGTATGTGTAATGAATCTTCCAAAAATAAAAATCTGCTGAACATGTTCAAATATTGACCGGGCGATTTTTATATTTGGGGAGTTGGTTGTGCAATAAAACCATTTGTTGGTAAGATGATTGTGATGCTGTGGGTGACCATTTTGACCACAAGCCACACAAGTGTTTGTGCAAAGTGTATTCACTCTCCATTCAATTGTTATGTCTGGGTTGCTCTATTTCTCTTTTCTGTGAGCCATTCATTCTTCTTCTTCTTCGAAATTTTCCGATTTATAATCCAAAGTGATCGGACACCGAAAGGGAATCAAATGTCTCAAAAATACAACAATACGATAAGATTATCACGCACATCAACTTGAAATCAAATATATTTTATTCGGGGTTTAGGTCTCGAAAAACGGACGTTGTTCAAGTAGGGGATGACAAAAAGACAATAAAAAACAACAATGATTTTTTTGATTTAATCGGGGGTATTAATACGATTTGAATGGCTGCTGCTTGAGGATGGTCAAATATAGAATGTGGCGAATTGAAACTGATCAGGGTTTTCATTTTTTTCTGCAAAATTTGAACAAGGTTTCAGGTATCCAAGCTGAATATTTTAATTTTCGCGAGATACTATTTTCTAAATTTCGTATGTCCCTTTAAATGAAGGAACATGAACTCATTGAAATGAAAGGTCTTATATCTTATGACAAATTATTAGGATTTTTCAGAAATTTGATTTTAAAGTTAGAGTTAGGACTGTTTTTCACGGGGCTTAACTTAGTGTGCTGTACTAAACTTAGTGTGCTGTACTACTTTATCTTCCTGTGAATTAATGAAATAAAACAGACGATTTGAAATGAAGCTATGGGAGTCAAATCATTAGTGATGAATTTCTAATTTTGTTTTTCAAAATAATTTCATATGATTTTAGTATTAAAGTGTCAGTTTACTCATTTTAAATTTCAGTTCTCAGAACTCACAACCAATTATTAAAGGAATTTTTTAAAAAATTTGGTTTAAAAGCTCGACAAAAATTAAATAAACTTTTTCAACTATTACATCCTATCTCACAAACCTCAAGCAGATCAAAACTCTTTAGAAATACAATTTCAAAAATACATCTCCAAAATATGAAAGAGACGAAGACCTTTTTCAAGATCTTTTTAAAAATAAATAAATACAAATGAAAGAAAAATGCACGAAGAAAGAAAGAAAACAGAGCAAGAATAGCTAAAAAGAGAAAATAACAAAATTATAAACTAATGTAAAGCACCGGTAAACTCTGAATAACTTTTAATTTTTGTAATGGATCGACATTTTCAGTAGTTGCTTCTTTTTCTTCGATGCGAGCATAAATGCGGAGCATACCAGACATTGTTACATTGTGGTTCTGAAAGGAAACGGTTCGGGAGAGGTAATCATCCGATATCGCTTTTGGATATTCCGATTGAACGCTTACCACAACTAGTTTTTCCATTTTCCTTTTCGACACTCAAATAACCTCTTGGGCATTGTTGATTTCTTTTAACTCTTCCATTTGGACAGCACATTTTATTGATACAAGTGTGACCCTGAAATTAAAAGTATTTTTTTGAATAGGCGATAAACTCTCAATACCTGTGGACATCCTTTCACCGGGTTACAAACCAACGGCATATTATTCTGAGGGAATAGCATTGGTTGCCTTCCATCCGGACAGGCAAATTTTCCAACTGCTCCACCAACCGTTGGTCGTATAACTTGTGGAACTGGTTTAGTTCCACCACCAATTACATATCTACCAGTTGGTGGCCTGACTGGAGCACTAATACCCTTTCCAACTTTGTTCATAACTGGGAAAACTTTCGCTTGAGCCAGAGAGCAACAAACATAAGAAGAAATCATTTTTGAATATACACATGCTGCAGGTTTTGGACATTTTTGTTTGGAACACTGGATCAGTGAATAATTTGCAGAAACGACTGGTTGTTTAGGTGGATCGCAAATATTTACATTGTCTAAAAGTAAAGATTTTGTTACTTAAAATTAGGGTTTAAAAATATACTTAAACATCGATCCCTGAATGGAGAGCTTCCTTCAACACATTTGCAAATATTTGAGCTGCAAGTTGCGCCATTTCCACATTGCTCATCTATTTCACATTCTTTGCCAATTGCCGATTGTGTGAGACACTTTCCATCCTTTTCGATTTGGTTTGAAGAACACTTTTCAACTTTTAAGTCAATCACAAGTTCTTCATCGATTTGAACACATCGACCGTCGTTTTCGCGGAATTTCTTTCCACAAGCGCAAATTTGACCAACACATTCAGCGCCGGATGTGCATTGTGAGGATAGTAAACAAACAGATCCAACTGCTCCGCGGACTCTGTAGGATTTCAATAGATTATCTTTCTGGAAATTATCTTTTGTTCACTCACTTGCATTCTCCATTTATTAGAACAGTATCAGGAGGGCATAAAGATTTTCCTGCGATTCCAGAATTTGTGACTAATGGTGATGGAACAGTTGGTGAAACAACTGAGGGTGCAACCGTAATCGATGGTGTAACAGTACTCTGATCCGGTGGTACAGTATTTGTCATTGGTTTGTCCCTTCCACTAATCGCCATTCCACCAGTACAACAGATAGTCTTTCCGCCTTTCGAGCTCTGACAGGTATAACCTTCTGGACAATTTCGAAGCTTTGCAGAGCATTCTTGAGCCCCGCCGGTCAGATCCAAATATGCGACTGTGTCACCGGGACAACCCGCTTTGTGTCCGCAGCATTGGAACTGTTTGTTGCGGTCAGAAAATTGACAGAAGTAACCTGTAGGGCACGAGTTGCCGGATGTTGTGCACACAATTGGACGGGAATCGAAAACAAGAGCAACTTGTGAATGAGGGCATCCAAGTTCTGCAAAACAACTTTTGAGAGTACTGTAGTTGAATCCTTGATGTCGATAACTTCTGGTAAAGGTTGTCTCAAAACCCAGATAAGAAAATTGCAAAATATCATTTATAAAACTTCTAATTGGTCAATTAGAAATTTTCAGATATCCACCAATAATATCTTCATGTGACAATTGCCAAAATCCTACTGAATATTTTTTCAATTATTTTATATCAATTCTGACGAATATTTAATGACACGGTACACATTTGTTTCGAACACGGCCATGAATCAAGCTCGACCAAACTAAATAAAACAAAGGAATTTTCGAAATTTCTCGCATTTCTTACAAACAAAGCTATTATCTCAGATTACACTTGTATTCCAATAATCATTAACTGGTCTCTCTCTCTCTCTTTTTTTCCATAAATATGTGCGCGCCTTTGTTTATCTGCAAAGCATGTTGTCAATAAACCGATACTTCCGTGTGTGTCTCTTACTCAAATACTCTTGCGCCGCCAGGACACAGTACCATCCAAAAGCTTACACCTGCTCATCAACAAAAGTACATTGTATATATTGACCCCCGAACGGAGAGGGCTTCATTTGCGGAGTAATTGATACAAAAACGTGTTCTTTGAAATTAGGGAACATATTTTTTTACCTTCTTGCTCAATTTCATCCTCTTCTATGGGATCCTTTCCACAACATTGATATCTCTGGAATGCCACCGCAAATTGACAGCTGAAAATCAAACTATCTTTTGAATCGCAGAAAAATTCCGAAAATACCTGAACGTTGCAGGACATCCTTTATTCTCCGGATTGAATGGATCACAAGCGACAATTTCATTTTTCTTCGCATAAGCATATTCACCAGGTGGACAACCTTCTGAAAAATGAAACGAAAGTGTTTATTTGATTTTATTTTAAGCTAAAACCTGAAATAGCATTTATTTCCCCTCGACAACAGAATCCGCTCATTGAAGATGGTGAAGATTTGTGGCAACGGTAGCCAACGGGACATGAGATGAAAGCGCCTGGGGTACAGATTCGAGGCATTTTGGATTTTTCATCCATTAGAAATTCTGCATCGCCTTTGCATACGTCTGGAAAAGAAATGATTTTTAGTACATCAAAATTACAGTATTAATTATTTTTTTAGAATTAGATTTTAATTCCAAATGGTTCATAAATTAAATATTAAGACAAAGGGGTGCAAAAAATTTTTCCTCTTAAATTCTCCTAATTGCCATGGCACGCGGTTCAAAAAATGGTAAAAAACACAACTATTTGAATCTCGTTACATGTGACATTTTGATTAGATTAGCTGAAAGTGTTACTTTAAACGGGTGCTCAGCACAGAAAGTAGAAGTTGTTAATAGTAAAATTGCTTCTAAACGAATTCTCTCTAAAATCGAAAAATTATTTACAGTGTGAAAAAGTGTGTATTTTAGAATTTTCTGATAATCTAAAAAACCTACTTTTCGCTGAACAACAGAATCCTTGAAGCACATTCTTTGCTCTACTCTGACAGCTATATCCGTCTGGGCACGAGTTAGGAGTGTTCAATGTGCATCGGCTAGGTAGAAGTGTTTTCTTTGCTCGGAAAAGAGCACGACCATCAGGGCACACATCTGGAAAATTTCTCTTTTTTTTTCAAAAATCGTGTCAAATCTCACTTTCAGTAGTGGGAGCACAGCAATAATATCGATTTCTCTGAGCATTAAACCTGCACAAAAAGTTGGCTGGACAACTTCCTGGCATGTTAATTGCACATTCTCTGACCGTTTCGTCCAATGAGTTGATGAATGCTCGCTCTTCAGCAGGACAGACATCTGAAATATTGATTTGCTCGAAATATTGGATTTTTGATTATTACCCATGCTAGTAGATCCGCAACAAACATAACCAGATGTTAAAGAATTGAAACGACATTGGAAATTTGCTGGACAACTATTTATTAACACATTATTACAGTCATATGCTTTTTTTGTGTTCACGTCCTTGTATGCAACTTCTCCAACACCACACCCTGCTGAACTGCAGAAATTGTTACATTCACTCTGGGTGGCGAAGTTGTTCAAATTTCCATTACATCCGTTGTATTGGAAAGTAGCACATTCCTGAAATATGCCTATTAGAACATATAAAAATTAATTTTCCTACTCTGGTGACAATATTAAAATAAAATCTTGCTACTGATATTTTTGAGCAATGATTTCCTTGCTGTGGTGGTTGGCTACAAATATGAGCCTTTGTTGGGCAGCACCGATTGCCGACGTTTCCATTGACAGGAATC
Organism: Caenorhabditis virilis; assembly: GCA_964036255.1. Taxonomy (NCBI): domain Eukaryota; kingdom Metazoa; phylum Nematoda; class Chromadorea; order Rhabditida; family Rhabditidae; genus Caenorhabditis; species Caenorhabditis virilis. The sequence continues at coordinate 12,051,274 of OZ038417.1, read as the reverse complement.
GAAAGACATTCGTGCGTGGAAGGGCACATTTTCTGATCAGAGCAGGCAGTTGGACGATTCGTCGCCTCATCTCGAAGAGGCATTCCACCGTTTGGACAACCACCGACTCCGCAGTAGTGTTGGCAATCTTCGGAGGTGAGGAAGTTGTTGGCGTTTCCATCGCATCCTTCGTATTGGAACGATTCACATGATTGTTTGTTGGAGTTGAAGAAATATCTAAAAAGTGTGATTTCATCGTATGTTGTCTGATTTAGGTAATGGTGGTAGAATTGATATCGATCACGAAATTACACCATACTGAAATTAAGTTTTCAAAAAAAATCGTTCAACACTTTCATTTCTAAAAAAATTACGAGCTTGAATTTTCAGCTCACCTACCTATAAGATCTTCCTGATCCACATTGAACACCTTTATCAGAATTCAACGAACATGTAAAAGCTTTCGATGGACAACATCCATACGTGGTTCCGTCATATGAACAAACATAGTTAACCGGACACTTAGGTCCATTTTGTTTATCAGAACATTGTTGGAAGTTTCCATTTTTGTCGCGGAATGCTCTACCATGCTGACATTTTGGCTCAACTGAAATTTTATATGTCTTTTGAAACATTTTGAAAAAAAGAATATACCATTGATCCCACGGCATTTTTGTTGACAAGCAACCAAAGATTGGAAGTTGTTATCATTTCCCTGACATCCAGTATATTGAAACATTTCACATGTGCGAGTGGCCGCATTGTACCAGTAACGTCTTACAGCTGATGTGCAATCTCCAAAACGTTTTGGTTGGGTGCAAAGGGATTCTGAACAACAAATTGGTTTCTGAAGCCCCAAAAGAAATCTTACGAGCAGTCGGGCAGCAAACCTTATGACTTCCTTGACAAGAATGAGAAGAAGGACAATCAGCATTTGTTTCACATCGTTGCCATTCTTCACCGATTCTAAGTGGATTACCATTTTCACAAACCACTGGAAATAATAATTTAGGGATATTAAAAGGAGGACTGTACATAGACTAAAAAAATAACGGAAACCAAATAAAAATCGTACTAATTTCATATGTAGTTTCAAATTTTCTAATAGTTCCCTAGAAACCTGAAAATTAATTTTTTTTTCACAAGTGAGTAAAATTCTGGTAATATTCAGAAAAAACATTGAACTGTATCATAGACATGTATATTTTTGGCTTTTGCCAAATAATTGCACTTCTCAAATTTTAAATTGAGCATAACTAAACGAAAAATTAATGAAAATTCAAAATTTAAAATTTAATTGACATCTACTAAAAATTTCCTAACCAATGATACCAAAATTTTTGAATTTGGTTCAAAATTTAGTATTTTTTATTTTTCCAGACAGCCAAATTTTCACTTTTTGAAACATTTCCATTCTTATATTTTAATTAAAACTGAATTTTGACTGTAACTGGTATAAAACGGTTCAGGTTCAGATAGGCAGATGATTTCTAGGTGATTTTTTAAAATCACATTTTTACGGCAACTACAAATTTTCGATAAAATTCTACATATGAGCTAAGTATGAGAAATTCGCTTTTACAATGAAAAATCTTCTCTAGTTCTGCACAGCCCTCTTTTATAAAAAAATTAAAGAGTTACATTTTGAGCAGAAAGATTCACAGTCTTGTTTTGTTATAAAGTTGTTGTAATTTCCCAAACCATGGTATAGGAAATTGACGCATCTTCCTTGATCAATATCATAATAATAGCGGGTTATGGCTTTGCTTAAAAAATAAAATAAAATGTGAATGACCTCATGATAAACAAAACTCACTGTCCAGCAATTTGATGTCCCCTGTCATAATTCTCTGGTGGTTTTGTAAGAAGCATTCTTCCACCATGAGCACTACAAATATGAGCTGCGGTTGGACAGCAAGTCTGCTGTGAACCGATCAATGTACATTGATGTTCTTGATCGCACCGAGATGTTGAAGCAAGGCAATTTGTTCGAGGAACTTCATCAAGGATCGAGAATTTGGATGAGGCGAATTCTGGTCCACCTCTGCGGCAGGCTGCAATCGAAATTTCAGATGGGATCGAAGATCAACGTTCGACTTACTATCTCTGCAATAGGATTCACAATGTTCTGCAGTTCTGAAGTTATTTGGCGATGCATTGGTAATGGTATCAGGGTCCCACATGAATTGAACACATGTTCCAGTTGCTGAATTGTACCACCATCGAGGAACTGAAGGTTCGTCACCGGATTCTAATGGTTGAATGCAAACAAATGCTGAAATTCGAGAAATCAATTTAATAAAACCCTTATTTTTTACCGCGATTATGACAACAAATTCCATCTACACTTGCTGCATACTCTGGGAATAGGTCATTATTCACTTGAGGATGCGAGATACAGTTATAAGTGTCAGCTATGTATACATCATGTTCACCATCTGGGTAGATACACCATGTCGATCCATCACCGCCGTTGGAATTTTGTGTTTCCGAGGAAAGGGAGTTGCAGAGAACAGGCCTGGCATCAGTAAGAATTGAGAATATTTCACTACTTTGAAACCTTACATATAATTTCCTGAACCTAACGGATGAGTTGTTGGATTTGCAAGGATTGTAGCAGGATTAGGATTCCCATTATGAGCTTCCGGAAGTGGGCAAGATGGTGGGATCTTTGATGAAATGCATACTGTTCCGTCCCTCGTTCTACTTGGCACGGTATCAGTTGGGCATTCGCAGAGACCGGCGTTGTTGCAAATGGTTCCCGGCCAAACGGCTTCGCACTGGCGATTTTCAACGCAGCCTGATTCACCGGGATTGACTTCTGAAAAAAGTAGCGATTGTTCTGAAAAGCCTGGGGTTATTTACTTGGCCAACAATGCTGGGAAATGGAGACAAAATCACTGAGACAGCTACAAACGCCACCACCACAGAACATGCCTCGTTGGCAATCAGTGTTAAAAGAGCAGACGTCACCTACTCGGGATGAACCTGAAAGATGTACACATGTTTGGCCTTTCTTAACTGTCAGAATGGGGTTTTCATCGTCGGTTTTGGGTCTTACAAGGGAGGTTATTTCAGCCGAGTTATAGACCGTTTTTCCACAGATTTTCCACAATTTGCAGATTTATTACAATGTTCTCAGAAAGCTATAGAAACTGGTTGTTATAACAAGTGTGAATAATCTTTCTCAGTTTAAAACACCCTTACCAGTAGTAGCCCTCTTCCTCCTTCTCCGATCCAAATAATTATTATCCTCCTCAACAACACATTCCCTAGTAACTTGATTAAAAACCGCCGGTGGCATGTTTCTATGAGAGCAGTCGAATTGTAACACCTAAAAATAGATAATGAAACATATGTTTACAATTCGTGAATGATTTAGAAAATGACTCACCTCTCCATCTATGCACATGAAATATTTCGATGGTTCGTAGATGACTTTTCTGAAAAATTTTAACCATATTTAGTGATTTGACAATGAATAAAACTTGGTCTCATTATCGCATTTGTAGACTGGAAGTCTATCGAAATTATTACACGGATGTCCTTGTTGGATTAGATCACATTCGTTACAAAATGCTTCCTCGTCACAATACGTTTCAATTTGTTTAAATACTGAAAACTCAAAAATTTTATCTTGGATTCTGATGATTCCGATAGACTTACAAAAAACAGACCATATTATAAAACATGTAAAAATTGGGCGAACGCCTTTCGCCATGGCGAAATAACTGAAATTGATTGAGAAATTAATTAATTATATAAATATAGTAATTATATAATAAAGGAAGTGAAAATGATAGACGAGCTAAAAAATGAAATGAGGGCGGTGGCTCGACGAGTCGTGCAATTTGGTACTACCCAAAGGGTAAATCGGATATTTGTGAAAGGATATCAAAGAGGAGATTTTGATACTCAATAAGTGTTATCAAATTGTGTGTATTTGAAGTGGCCGTTTTCACGCGTTTTGACACTAGCAGCCTTTCTCGAGTTAGGATGACCATTCGAAGATTGTATTGGTTTGAGGAAGAAGCATAAAAGATAACAGAGACACCCCTTATTCCCGTTTTGATGTTTGTTTATTTTCTCGGTCCCATAGTATGTGTGCGCCTTTTTTAGGATTGGTCTAGGAAGAAGGGAAGAGGGACTTCCCAGTGAAATGCTCAGGAAAAGCGATTCACCGTTGCATTCCGATTTTGTTCGGAACCGCACCAAAACTTGTCCGGGACTGCACCTCGCCTTCGTCTTTCAGGGACAGTCCCGCACGATAATGGTTCAACACACTTGCAGTAAAAATGTCTCGAAACGTTCCTGTTTTTAGTCCTGGACTTTTTGACACTGTGCCAAATTTCTCAGGGCCCAAAAAACTACCCGCCAATTTCTAAGAACATTTTTCATTCGCCGCATCGAAATGAAAACTATACTCGAACTTATTTCTAATGACGTGATGATGAACTTTCAAAGAACTGCCTGTTTCTTATCTGAACATTCCAGAAAAGTTTTGAAAAAACAAATGTATCATGCACGATTAAAAAATTGTGTAGATGAAATTTAATTTTGTCTGCACCGAAAATTCGACACTAACTAGGGAAGTGCACTCTAGTGTACACGACTCTGAATTAAAGGTTTAGTGGAAATGAAAGGACCATAATACAATAGTAAACTGTGAGAATAAAAATTCTCAATGCGGCGGTTTTCCTCACTAACCCACGTGTGACGTCATCTCAGTCAAAACTCACTGTTGCAACAACAGTCATTTTTTGACAGCATGTAGCTTTGGAACCCCTGAACCAATTTTTATGTTTTATAGCTCATTAGAAGGAGAAAATGTTTTTCTTTCAGAATATAACATTATACATAGTTAAAAACAAAAAACTGTCAACCGAGAATCAAAAAAACTGAACGTGTTTTAGTGATATGCAGAAAAATGACCTATATTTTTTTTTTGAAACCTAGAATTTTTTTGAATTTATGATTTTCGAATTCTACTGGATCACGTACGTATTACGGAAGTAAAGTTATGTGCGCTTGCCGTTGAGTTTAGAGAAATAAATAGCAAAAACCAAATTTTTGTCTTACTTTTCACTCATTATATTTAGTCTTGTGATGGAAACGGCTTCTCAAACGTAAGAATACTGTTCTTTTTTTCAGGTTTTCAACTTTTCGGGTGTTTTTTTTTGGATTTTATTCTTTTAGATCTCGTGTTTAACAGAAATTTTAATCATTTTATCAGAACATGTTGTGACATTATTTAACAGAAACATGCAGAATTCCCAATTTCTAAGATGGAAAATTTGATATCAATTCTCAACTTTTTATATAACCGATCGGCCTGATCGATATAAAGAGTTCGTGAAAGAAGCATTTTTCCTTGAATCAATACGTCGCAGGTGTATCGTAACCTTCTGGATGATTTCGGAGAATACCAGCTTTGAAAAATGCTTCTTTGACGAACTCTTTATATCGGGCCGATCGGTTATATAACAAGTTGAGAATTGATATAAAATTTTCCCTATTCGAAAGTGGGAATTCTGCATGTTTCTGTCGAACAATGTCACAACATGTTCTGATAAAATGCTCAAAAATTCTGTTAAACACGAGACCGAAAAGAATAAAATCCGAAAAAAAAATACCCGAAAAATTGAAAAACGTGAAAAAAAGAACAGTTTTCCTACGTTTGGGAAGCTGTTTCCATCACAAGACTACAAATAATGAGTGAAAAGTACGAAAAAAATTTGGTTTTTGCTATTTATTTCTCTAAACTCAACGGCAAGCGCACATAACTTTACTTCCGTAATACGTACGTGATCCAGTAGAATTCGAAAATCATAAATTCAAAAAAATTCTAGGTTTCAAAAAAACAATATAGGTCATTTTTCTGCATATCACTAAAACACGTTCAGTTTTTTTGATTCTCGGTTGACAGTTTTTTGTTTTAACTATGTATAATGTTATATTCTGAAAGAAAAACATTTTCTCCTTCTAATGAGCTATAAAACATAAAAATTGGTTCAGGGGTTCCAAAGCTACATGCTGTCAAAAAATGACTGTTGTTGCAACAGTGAGTTTTGACTGAGATGACGTCACACGTGGGTTAGTGAGGAAAACCGCCGCATTGAGAATTTTTATTCTCACAGTTTACTATTGTATTATGGTCCTTTCATTTCCACTAAACCTTTAATTCAGAGTCGTGTACACTAGAGTGCACTTCCCTAGTAAGGACAATTCGCGCGTGTGTGACGCATTTCTCAGCAAAACCGGTAAAAAATATAATGTTTTTCAAGGAGACTTAGGCGAAATTTGTGAGGGGCTCACGTTTCTGTATAAGGCTGCGCGTTATCTATTTGTGCTTAAAACGCATGATGTTATTCTTGATGATGGTTACACTTTGAAAATAAAGTTTTTATTGAATTGTGCTTAGTAATCCAATGATCTATCAAGAAGAGTTCGTCATCTACCCAAATCCTCAAAAATGCACAAGAAACAAGTAATTTACCGATTAAATTTAACAATTTATATGTCCAGAATCTTATAAACTTTGACGTACGAATTTCTTGCAAATAACCCTTCAACCAATATAAAAAAAATGCCATGTCCTTTAAACAATATTGGAACAAACTTACTAACAATATCAATTCATTTTTATCTTATTCATTGCATTTTAATTTTTCTCCGTTTTTTGTATTTTTCTTTATAAGTATACTTTATTGTTCTATTTTTTTTCTTAAATTGCTGAATAAAGATTAAGATTAAGATTAAATATTTCCGACATTCTGTTGGCATAACATTAAACTTCAGATTTTTTTAAAATTCACAAGCCTCAAAAATAAAAGTGACCTTTTGATCTTTTTTTTTAATTTTCTTCATTCTCTCATCCTGTCGCACACATTTTCTGCTCGCTCACTAGCTTTTGCTCATGTTTCCAATGCACTCTGCATCCTTTTTCCCCGTAGAAATTGCTCAAAAATAAAATCTCGTTTACAATTTTTTTAAATATTTTATTGTCTGATCACTGATATTTTATAAACAGTCTGCATGGATGTTTTTTCCCATTAAAAAAGCAAACAAAAACTTAAAAACAATACGTTTCATTAGTTTCTCGCTTCTTATGTCGTTTCATGTAAAAAAATAATACACATGGAAATTTGACTAGAGAAACTAGAGGGACTTTGTCGTTTCGTCGAACCTCTCCCCGTATATCATTGGCATTTCGAACCGCATTTTCATCACCGTCGATAGCTCAGTTGGTAGAGCGGAGGACTGTAGAGTCAGTAGGTATCCTTAGGTCGCTGGTTCGAATCCGGCTCGACGGATCGTTTTTTCTCCTTTTCTTAAGAAAACCCTCATTTTTTTCCAATTGTCACAAAGTTTTTTTAGTCAGCTTAGTGATGTTTGAAATTCGCCGAATTCTTTTCCTATCACAAACGGATTATTCTTGTCATTCCATTTTAACTTCGTTTCCTTTATTTGCTATAATACTTAAAAAAGCATTTCCAAACATTTGATGTTTTCTTTTTTAACTGATTATGAATTTTATTATAGATAAAAATTGTTAGTTCTCTCGATTCCTTTCATTTTGACAATGATTTTTTACACCGATTTCTGATAAATTTTCTTGATCTTTTGAAACTTCGCCCACACTTTTTTTTCTGCTTCAATTATCAAACTTTACATGATACGAAACAAAAACATAAAAATCGTATTCGTCAAATTGAACACTTAAACTGGGAACAATAATACAAAAACATTGTGTTTTATCAGTTCGCAAAAAAAAAAAGCTTTTTTTTATTTTCTTGTATTTTATCAAAAATTTAAATCAGTCATGTTTGTATATATTTTGGTGTCAATCATTCCACCTTTTTGAACAGGAAACGAATCAGACATAAACAATTTTCGTTTCTTCTTTCTAGACAAAGTTTATGTTCCTCGTATAAGAGTTCCTGAATTTAAAGTTTTTAAATTTTTGTGATATGACAATTTTTTACACTTCAGAGGAATGTGAGCAGATTTTAGACAAAAGTTCAGAAACTAGACAAAAGTTCAGAATTAGCGGCGAAAAAACATTGAAGTTATTAGTCAAGTTATGATGGGTAGAAGTTTTTTCTCAAAAAAAAAACAAGTTGGATGCTTGGTGAAGCTCTAAAACGTTCGAAAAATATGTTTCTGAAAATTTTGTAATATCCGTAGATGTAGAACAATTGAAAGTTAAGGACGACTGATGATGGAATAAGTATGATCGTCTTTGTAGATTGGCGCATTCCGGAAAAATTGATAAAAGTTATGAACTGTCAACGTTCTCAGATTCTTTCAAAAAAAAAAAAACAATTCAAGGAATGCTGATGGAAAATGAGAATTGAAATTTTGTTGATTCTCAACTTATCTGAAGATCTTCATAATTTACTATTTTGAGTGGTGAAACCCAATATCATTTTCATACTGTAAACTTAATTTGACAAGCACTGCCCTTCATCCATGCCCTTCATTCCACATTATTTATAAAAAATTGAATTATATCTATCAGTTTCATCATATTAACTTTAAAACAGTCATTATTATTTTCTAAAAAATCCGTTTGTTAAAACCCTACGTGGCCAAATCACGTCTGAAAATTACAATATATATTTTCCGACTTTTCGCTGAATATGACATAGAAAATGTAACTCTAGACTTTACAGCTGATCAGATTAAAATAAACAAAAATTCAACGAAACTGATCCAAAAAATCTTTTCCGTTTTGCTTATTCACTAGAAGAAAATTATGCCAAGCCACAAACAGTTTCTGCTGTTTTTTTTGCACCTTTCAGATATATTACTTCAAATTGATAGATCGTAAAACTAATATGTGCCTTTGTGTAGGTAGTAGAAAAGGATCCGTCAACACGCGATAATAGAAATTAAGAGTCAATTTGATTGACACCTGCCATCGTAAAATAATAAAAAAATCAAAAGAAAATGTTTTTTTAAACTGCTAAAAAGGGAAGGGAATAATTTTTTGAAACGAAATATAAAAAAAGCAACAAATAAAATAAGTTGAATAAAATGTAAAAATGTGTCAATTAAATGTTTCTGTAATGCAAGTTAATTCATAAAAATTACCTACACTGTCCTGCGATTTTGGTTAGGCGCCATTTTCTAGTCTGTTTTTTTGCTCTGTATCTTTTCTTTTAAGGATTTCAACCATTATAATTTTTAACTTTTATTATTATTAACGTTTTCGATGAATTGAAAAAGCATAGTCTCGACGCTTTTCAAAAATTTCTTAGACCGACAGCGCTGATTCGACTCACAAATTGGCACCTGATCTCATCGCACGTATATCGCGGATACCGATTGACTTATTGTCAAGCTGAACTTTTTTGGCTTATCGGAAGGGTTAGAGCGATCATTTCGAGATTTAGAGGTGCTTCTATTGTCAAGCTGCATTTTCTTGGCCGCTCATTTTCGGCTGCTCCACTGATAACATGGAAGGCGTCGCGACCGCAACCCGTGAGACCAACTGAGAAATTCGAATTTTAGCGCATTGCGGTCGCCTTCCACGTCTAGCTACTGCAGCCGAAAATGAGCCTACAAGAAAATTTAGCTTGACACTACATGTCACGCTTTCAAATTTAATTCAATGAAATGAAGGTCTCTGTGAAATCCACTTTTAAAAAGCTATGGTTTTGTACGATTGAGCACTGAGCATTCTTCTCCCAATACCGGAAAAACATGTAGACCGATAAGAGTATTCTCGAATTATTTACAGTAATCTTTTATAGTCTTTTTTGGTTGGGTAGGGGGAGGAACTTATTTGGAATTGTTAACTTCTTATACCGTTGTCAATTCCGTAGCTCACTTGTTATAAACTATATTTGAGGTAATTTCTTTCTGGGTATTTGCTTAACAGATAAACTCTTTGAAAAAATTGAAACAGGGTGATGCCAAAATAATTTTTTTTTCAATTCCAGGATAGAAAAACTGAAGTGAGTGCTGATAATTTACATAATCCTTGGTTTGTTTCGTCCAACACTCTCTCGCCCTCTCCGGAGAGAGAAAATGACGGTAGAACATGATGTTATCGATCATTCACCACTAATGGAATCAATCATGATCACTTCGAAAAATGACTCGAAATGTGCAGATGATATAAAAGACTATGGCGGGTGTGATGATGATAAAATGGATAGATTGGATGGTGCACAAAATTTCGAGGAACTCTTGGAATTGACAAGCGCGTGAGTTTAAACTCTTCTTTTAAAATTAACACCCCTAGAGCTCACAAAAATCGACCATGTCGTGATTCTCGTTCTCCCAAAGCATAATAGCAATAAATTTTCTACAGATGGCGACCGTATCCATTATTCATAACATGTTCCATGTCATTTCTATGGTCACTTTGTGCACTTTCAGCAATTTCACCAGCTTTCACAGCTCCCGCAGAGGGATGTGTTGAAAATTGCTCATTTTACACAATCCAGAACGAGGTTTTGGATTGTATGCCATTTTTCGTAAATCTTACCGTTTCAGTTTAATCTAACAAGTTACATTATTGAGCCAGCTGAGCTTACAACGTCTGTTTATTTTTTGGGCAATTTTTTGATTGGACAACTTTTTGCGTGTCTTGCTGATAGGTAAGTGAGGTTTTTATGATTTTCGTTTGGAATTCGTCGCCTGTTCTGATAACTGTTTTTAAAAGTGATTTCGTAAAACTCGTAGTAATAGTTCTAATAAAAAGGCCTGAAAAGCCAAGTTTTTGAGAGTTTTTTGAAACATTTTCGATAGTTTCATCATATCATTTGAGTGAATTAAAATGATCGATGTTTATGACGAGACCATTTACTGAAAATATAACTTTAAAATTTTAAATCCAGATTTTTTTGAGAAACGAATCATACTTAATCAATAAGTTCTTAAATTTAATGGGGTTACTAATTTTTAATTTGCCAGTATTAATATTTTAAACTATTTCCTTTAAGACTAAATGCATCGTGTCAATCAATAACACATTAAAACCGTAAAATATTATTCTAATAGACATTGAAACATGCTCGAATTGACAGCACTTAAAACCACGCATAATGCAGTTCCATTTATATATATATTTTTATAATCAAGAAGAAAACATCAAATTCTTTGTTTTTTTTAACAGGTTCGGCAGGCGTCCAATAATCTTAGTATCACTATTCGTGACAGGAACTGCTGGTATTCTAGGATCTTTCGCTCCAAGCTTCCCATGTCTTCTTTTCGCAAGATTTGTCCAAGGATCATGTTATACGGTTAATCAAACTAAATTATTTTGAAAAAATTGAATAATTTTTTTTCAGCCGCTAACCGCTGTGAACTATGTGCTTAGCGGTGAAAGTATTCCGAATCGTTCCCAGTCGCTTGCCTCGATTTTCTTCGGTGTCTGCTGGGTTTTGGGATATTGTTTCTTGGCACCAATGTCTATATGGTTTCCCACTTGGAGATCGCTTCAATTAGCTACTTCGGTGCCCAATGTTTTTTTGGGAATTTTTCTGATCCTGTGAGTAAAACCTATGTAATAATTTAAAATTGTTTATATTCCAGAACTCTTCCGGAAAGCATCGCGTATTCAATCCAGCAAAACGATAAAAAAGCAGTTAAACGTTGGATAAGAAACGTATTATATAAACATGGGTTAATATAATTTTTTCATAATTTCGCAAATTCTAGAACGAAATATTCTCGTGTCGCAAAATTCCACACAACCTTAATGCCATTGTCAGCAAAAGCGATAAAGAAGAAGTCACCGCAATTTCAATGTGGAAAATGCTTCGAAATTTTCAAAATGAGTCGACTATTCTTCGTCGAATGTTCATCGAAACGATCCTCTGGATTCTTACATTCATGACATATTGTGCACTTTCATTGACATCTACTTCTGTCGGAAATTCTAATCCAATCATTTCTTTTCTTTTCTCAGGGATTGTTGAGTTGCCTGCTTATGTTTTCATCCCAGTTGTATTAAAGTGGTACGTTTTTGGAACAAGATGGCTCCCGAAATATTTTTTTAAAGGTCCAAACGAATACCTACTCGTATTTTTTGTCATTTATTTGCATCCAGTTCATTATTTATAATGTTCTTCTTAGATTTGAGTAAGTTTTTGTTTCAAGTCACTGTCAGTTCCTTAATTTTTCCAGGTTCGCCAATTCATCTCCCCATATGGTTGATTGCCAAATTCTGCGCAGCTTGTTGTTATATTTTCTGCTTCATCTATGCATCAGAACTATTCCCGACTCATTGCCGCTCATGTTGTATAGGCGTTTGCTCGACGTTTTGTAATTTAGGAGCAATTGTATCCCCTCATATTTTTTTGTTAGATTTTGTTTTACCTTCTAGTCAATTTTTGTTGCTCTCGGCGGTTGGATTAGTTTGTGCTTTTTTGAGTTTTTTACAACCTGAAACGAAGGTATGAATATTTAGTTGGGTATTGATTATTTAGTTATTAGATTAATCAAATACGAGTCTTAATATGTCGATTTTTGGAATACGAGTTTGAACCCTTCACGTGTTTTTATTTAACTGATGATAAACTATAATCCTTATAATGAACTAATATAATTCAAACATTGTAATTAAATGATGTTGAATAATTACTACAGGCCGCTAAATCATGACTAATTACATAACCATGTGGAGAAACTATTTGAAACTAGGCAAACATTTAGTACAAATATACATTTGTACACGATGTGCCAATAATTTCCTTACACCTAGCATTTTGGTTAAAGCCTCGCATTGATCGGTAAGAGAGCTAGCTCCTGGGTCTCTGTTTACATTTTTCAGCACAACTCGAAACTAAAGTTTCAAAAAGAACTGACATTTGGTTGAATGAGAACATTAAACTTTAAAATTCGAATAATTAAAATTAATTTTTACGGGCACAGTTTCGAGGACCCAATATTTTACTTGACAATTTTTGATCTAATAAAAATTGAAGTTTTGTGAACAACATGATTTAAAGGTAGTTTGTCATATGTGTTCGAAAATCAGGAAATATTGGTTAATCAAAATCTCTAAAAATGATTACCAAACGTTTACCAAAGGACGCTTTTTTTTCCATTTGTCATTGAGAAATACAAATTTTAATTCATAAAACATAATCTCATCTTCTTATTTCAACTCTTTCTGAAACCAGCAGCCATCAAAAATTAGCATACATATTCAAAGGTGTTGTCTTCAACAAATAAATCGTATGAATAAAAACTAGTTTCTATTTGTCGAAAAGTTACATTTCAAATCTAAACATAATAAAAATTGGATTGGATTAGAAATATACAAATATCGAAAATTGTCCCAGAGAAAGAAAGAGGAGATTCATAACCGACGAAAATACATCAAAAGAACAGAACAGGTATATCCGAATCCGCCAGCCAACCACAAGGCGATACGCTTCGATTTAGTCGTATAAACTTGAGAAATCAATCGTTTGTCGGTCATTTGTGTTCATTCCGAGAAGTACACTTTTGATTTTTACTGATATTATGCTGAAATTAGTTGTACTTTTTACAATTTATGTCACAGTTACAGGTAATTGATCAAATATAAACATTTTATTTTCCTTGGTCCGTTTCAAACTTAAATTCAGTGATTTTACGAGTTCTTGTTTAGTTTTAGAATCTCGAATCTTGCAGATTAAAAATAAACAGTATATTTTGATTTTTTTCTATTTTAAAACTATCATCCTGTAGTAGAAACTTTAAACATGTTATATGATGATAATTTTGACAAATTCAAAATTAAATTGCACCATTAATTCCAACAAAAACACAATCCTGTAATTTGTAACTTCTCCCAATGCTCGAGAAGAACATACATGGGCGTACAAGCGAGAAACGTTGAAATTCAAACTGTGTTCATAAATGTTTTTTTTTTCCAAAAATAGCGTGGAGTTTTTTCTTTTGCTGTTAAACTCCTTTTCAAAATCTTGCACACTGTCTGTAACATTTCCATACAAAATTCAAGCGAAATAAAAATTTAATGAAAAAAATCAGAAAAAGATACCAATTTCCAGTTTCGTAGTTCCGAAGAAGTTTAATTTAGATATTCTAAAATAAAATTAAAACTTAATCCGCTTGACAAAAAACAATTATGAACATAATTTTAATAACGAAGTTAGTTGAAGTTGAAGTTTAAAAAATAATGTTATTTCAATTGCACTCAAATAAACGCTAATGTTTCAAAACCTAGACACTGATATTTCGGGACCTCCCATATAAATTCAGTATTGTGATTCATTTGAATAAATCTATTTTTAGAATGTCAGATCAGTGCCATGTTCGGAAATCCTATCCAAGCAGCCAATTGTGAAACATGGTCAGAATGGGGACCATGCGTGTGGCTGAAAGGAAAAGAAAAACGCTGGCAACGTTCATATTTCGAACAATTGCTTCCGGGACGAAAAGGATGCAGGAATCATGTGTTCTTCCGTCTTCTCAACGATCGTTGGGGAGTGGTAAGGTTTTTCAAGGATTCTCTCTGTTATCTTCACAAGATTTGGAACACAACGGTTTTCGTTTTTTTTTCCTTGTCTCATCGATAAAATCGGGAAAACGATGGAAAAAAATCAGTGTGTCAAATCTTTTCTGCGGTAAAACTGCTTTTTAGCAAGTTGATTTGAAACCGAGATATGTTTGTATGTTGAAGAAAATTGATGTTTTGTAGGCTTTCAACAACTTTTACAACTATTTGAGAGATACCACAACGAGTGAAGAACAGTGTGGAGAGTGCTCATATCAACAAAGTTGTGGGAGAAAGTGCCATAGAAGGTAATTTAAAATTATAGATTCAAAAAATTATCATGTGTATATGAAAATGGCACAATAATGAGACTGATTTCCTTCGAAAAGCAAAAATTACTTTCAATAATTTTAAATACTAGCTGAAAATCTTCCGGCAACGTCATTCATTCGATTTTCTCTAATGTGTGGTTTTTTCTGCAAACATAATATTTTTCATCACTAAATTGTTTCCTTGCTAAATTTATTAGGTGCTTCTGAGTTGATTATAGAAAAATTAAAAATAAATAAACGTAAATTTTAAGGCAAAAATCAGTTTAACCGAAAAATTCTATTGCAGAGGCGAAATCGGCATCATAAATCCACTGTTTGTAGCCGAACGCAAGTGTATGGGTGTCGATCAAAGCAATGTAAGTAATGCCAGCTATTTAACAACGCCATATTTTCCTTTTATTTGTATGCTCTATTTTTTTCAATTCCCTTTAGGCATGCGTTTCAACCTTCATGAGCGATTGCAAACTCTGGCCAAACCCGAACATCCAACTGCCAAACGTCACTGAATCCATGCAACAGATCATTGACAATCTTGACTATTTACAATGTGTTCCAGAACATAGGTTAGCTTCAAACATCAACAAAACCAACTTTTTTTGTTGCCTAAAAATAAACAAAATGTATCAAAAAAACGCTAAGAAAAAAGAAGATGGAAAGGAAACACACATTTTGATGAAATTTAAATGAGTCTTGTTGAAACACAAACTTTTTTTACTCGTCTATTTTTTTCCATTTTTTTTTTCGTGGGAAAATCAACAAAAAGGACAAGACAAGACACCATGGAAAAGCCTGCCCATAACTTAATTATTTAGACACAACACATTTTCTTTTTTAGACCTTCTGGATCAGTTTGTCGCTGTTGTTGTCATCCATACACGCCGAATCCAAGAACATTCAAGTGTGAATTAAAACCGTATTTGGCCGGATAAGATGTGAAGAATTATTCTACTTTATCTTGAATTGTATAGTTATCAATTTTTGTGTATAAATAAGTTATTTATTGAAAGTATTTTGTGTTTGAAGTTGTAAAAATTAGTTACAGCGATTAGTTTGTTTCCCGGTCACCGAAGTTTGAATCTTTTCTTGATACAATTCTAGCATTTATTTAGCAGCTTTGAAGTTTAGCTTAATACATGTTGCTGTTTTTTTTCACCTGCTCTTAGAAAAAATTCCCTTTTTTATGAAAAAATTCGCCTCAAAATTCAGTCGATTCTAATTTCAATTTCATGCCTTGTTGACTAATATGCTTTCTTTAAAGGCAGTGTATTAAAATACTACACATTGATATACATTTTTTTTAAAAACAAGCATAATAACAAATTTAGTTCATCCATACACGCCGAATTCAAGAATCAAAGAACCCTGCCCTCCTAACATGAAATTTAAAACTAAAGTTTTCAATTTGTCTACTATATGTAATTAAATTTCCAATAATAAGTTTAAAAGGCGATTTAAGATCTAAATACTTAAAATATTTCATGAAGGCTCAAATAAAAAGTGAAAATTATATGAGTTTTTTAGATCCAAAATATAATAAATTGTCTGAAATTGAAACATTGGAATCCAGAGTCTTAGATGAACAACCGACAGGTTCTATACTTCAGGGTGTTAAACTTCAAGTACAACTACTCCCCAAAATCACTCTCGCAAATTGCTACAACAATTCTCGAAAAACATTCATGCATTTATGTGTATACTTCCCAAACTCTAAAAAATATGTTCTTTTCCACATAATTGTTGAAATTTGGTGTGTTTATGTCATTCACTCTCCCACTTTTTTTTTCCTTTCTTCCATTTTCGATATAAATCTATCTTGGAGCCCCTTGTTCTGCCCGCCTTTCCTAGCTACCCTAAATGCCCCGCCTCCTTCTTCTTTCGGTCCCCAATCTACATCATTTTTTGTTCATTTTGGAAAAAATGTTTCGGGTTCCTCTTGTCGTTGTCCTCGAAATGCATCGTCTTCGGTTTTTTTAATTAACTTCTTCTTCTTTTTCTTGTTTCGCCTTGCTTATCCGTCAAAGCAAACCAATTCATTTTCAGTCAATTTCTTTGCAATAATGTCGTCTTCAAACGCCACCGAATCCGCTGCTCCAGCTCCAGCAACTTATCAACCACTCACTCCACACGTATGTTTTCCTATTTGTTCCATTTGCTGGACCCTTTTCCTTGCAAAACGACAAGAATAAAAAATAATTCAAGCATGAAAATATTCTCAAGGGAAAACCTCAAACTTTTTCGAACATTTTCTTTTTCAATGTAAAAACTCTTCAAAACAATGTGTATAGCAAAAATGGAGGCAATTAAATCCTTTGTAAAAATAAACAAACATTGGCTCCTATATTCCATTATTGGAGGCAATATTGGACCAGGGCCGAAAAGGGAAATTTACTGAAAGATGTCAAGAAGAAATATAACTAGTCCCCGGGGGCGATGTTTCATTTTTTTTGGTTTCTTTCGGTTTTCTTTAAAAAAAAAACAAAACCAGCGGCTTTGAGCGATGTGGAGTCTAGAAGGCTGCGAACAGTAGTCACTCTATTAACTATTTTGACCCGGAGCATGCTCGATGATACGCTCGATGAAATTTTCGTTATTCGCTTTATCCAGAAATTATTCAACAAAATCCCAGAATACCCATAAACCGCGCAATTCCCCGGTAGTTTTTTCGAACACGTTCTAATTTTACGATTAACTCCAACGCCAGAGATTTCCCCTGAGAGACCATTCCGTTCGTTCTATCTCATTCAAGCATAAAGCAACAAAATCCAAAAGTAATTGTTCTTTTTCCATTCCCCCACCAAAAATAATTCTGATGTACATTTATTTCAACAAACTCATTTGAATATTGGAGCTTTTTGTCATTCAATTAGAGGAAAAGGGCTGGAGGAAACGGAATAGGGGTTAGGGATGGAATTGGTTTGACTCATTCGGGTTGTGAAATAGGAAAAACGTCACGATGTTTGGAATTTTGAAAACAAAAAACTGCTATTGAGGAGGGATGGGTACAGTAACTGAAGAAACACCCACACTCGAAACTTTTCTTCTATTTCTCGAGAAGTAATCCAGGCCAGGGGTCGGAGAGTGGCGGTCGAGCCCGTCAAAAAGCCGCAGCCGCATTTTCGGTCGGTTCCCCAGTCCTGCGCCAGGCTTAAAAAACTGTAAAAAACAAATGACTGTAAAAAACAAATTTTTCATTAGAAGGAAGAAGGAAATGAATAATCCAACTTCAACAATCCATTCATTCGTTTCATCAATTTGTGATCATTTTTTGTTTCTTGTAGAACAACCAACTGAAAATGGGTTCTTCATCATCACAAAAAAAAGGGATAAAAAGAATGAATAATGTCGCTCAGGGAGCATGAGAAGTGCCGATGAAGAAAACCACGAAAAAAAAATATAGAGAGTGCGAATAGACTACTTTTTAGAGCTGATGGAAGAAAAGTGCGGGAAAGGAAATTGACGGAAATTTTAAAACTTTTGTTTTTTTTGTTTTGGTGGATAATGTCTTTCATTCATGTAACTCACAACGCGGCTTGCGTTGCATTTCTCAGTTGGGACAACGTCATGTTTTCGCAAAAGGGTTGTGTTATGTCCTAAGTTTACATAGATTTAGTGGACCACTTCCCTCATTCTTCGGGTTTTGAAAAACAAGTTGTTGAAAATAAATGAATTGCGTTTAATAGAAGCTCAGAACACAAAAAGTTTAATTGTTCTGTTTTTGTTTTTCATTTTACCTCAGATTCTTCTAATATGGGCATAAACATAATTTCTAGGATATTTGAAAACACGCAATTAGATTTTATTGGCTGGAAAGCCTCAAAAAATCTGAATATAATTCAATTCCAGAAATACCGATTCAAAAAGTTTTTATTTACAGAAACACTGCAATACACGAGACCGTTTGTTTGGAGACCAACCAGCCAAGGTGGCGTCACCAAAAAGAGCAAGTTTATTTACATATAGATAAGTTATCAGCATGTAACGTTTCAGGTCACCCCGACCTACAAGTCTCAAATTTTCGACGACGCTCCAACAACGTCACCACAAAGAACACCAAAACGCGCCATTCCGGTTGTTGGTAAGTGGACAAATGTGGACAAAAGTTGAAAGAAACAAGCTTTAGTTCAATTTAAAAAAACAAAGCGAAAAAAATATAAATCAGAGTTTCGCGTAGAGAATATTGAATTTATGTGAAACCATGTGTATTCACTATTCTCATTTTCCGTAATTTTGCAATGAACCCTTCCCATACATACGTTTTTAATTTCATAATTTCAGCTCGGAACCCAGTCACCGGCGAGATCAAGCAAACCCCATCCCAACAACAAGTCGCTGCATAAAAGCCTAAAATTTATGTAATTTTTTGTCACTTTTTTGAATAATATTAACTATTTTTTGTGCAATCTCCCCCTATGAATAACCATAAACATTCTTTTACAACTATGTTTGTATGCTTTTGTCATGTTGCTCAAAAAAAAAATGAAGGAATACACTGAAGAAGAGACCGACGAATTTATTACAAAGATCAATGTTGATAATTTTAAAGGGGAAAACAGGTTTTGTTTTTATGCACGGTATATAGAGCTGTACCGTTAGGACAACAGTTATTGTCAACATAACATTTTTGTATCACGCAAGTTAGTTTTGATCTACCCAGAAAATCTAAGTCTCCCACAAAGTCATGCTATTTTTACCTGCGAGCTGCGGTCTTTCAGTAGAAAATGGATGATACAAAATTTTCAACTTGACATTAATTTATGTTTGTTGATACCATCCTTTAGATCAAAAAAAACTGATGAAGTTATGAATTCAATGCTATCGATTTTCAAATTAATTTTCAATGAATCATGATTGAAGGAAGGTCATTTCTTTTTCTCTTACTTATTTCAACCATCTCTTATTTCTTCTTGTTGCCGTTTTTCTTTGAAAGGGAACGTCTTACATATTATATTTTCGCAACGACTAAAAAAACTGTCTCTTGATACAATTTGTACTTAAACTAAATTTATCGTTGTTTTCAAAGTAAAATAAAAGTTTGTCACACTTTTATAGTTTTAGATTTTTTTTTCCAAAACTCAAAACTTGTTTTTTTTTCATGGACTGTTCATTAATAGTCTTCTGTGTTAGTCTTCTGTTTTAAGATTAACATATTCCATCTATGTAATATTAATATCAAACAATGACGGTTAATTATCAATTGGATGTATCTGCGGGTAAACCCATAGCTTTCCTAAGGCTTTTATCACGTTGGAGAGGTTTCTTACAAACTTTCTTATTAAATCCGTGACACACAAATTTCAGGTTCGATATGGAAATCAGTGGCATGGGAGCTCTCAATCTGGCTCATTCTTTTTTATGCAACTTATTTCACATATAGATATGCTCTTACGAAAGATGCGCAGAGGGTTTTTGATGAATTATCGGTTCATATTGATGAGAGAATGAAATATTTGCCATTAATTTTCATGCTGGGTTTCTTCGTCACAACAGTTTTTGAGAGGTGGAGAAGTGCGCTGAACGTTATGCCGTTTATTGAGAGGTATGACATCTTGTAAGGTATTTTACACAATCGATCGAAATTTGATAAGTCTGTTAATCAAAAAACCAACCATCGGTAGTTGGCTGATGATGAATAAAGTATGAAAAATTAAGGAATTTTTTCATAAAACCTAAAACATCCTAATGTAATGAAAATACGAATTCTAATCAGGAATACGGAAAAACTGTCCTTTAAAAATTGTCCTGAAAATTTCGGGAAATCGTGAAATATGAAAATTCAGCGCCAAATACTTTTTAGAGTGAGTAAACATCTCTCGAAATTTTTTATTCGAATGAGCCACTCATTAGAATAAAAAATTTCCCCGAAATTCAAAAAAAAGTTTAATTTTCCGGCAAAGCACCGGGATAACCGGGAATTTTCCCGCCTCTGATCTTAATACATAAACTTTTTCTACTTTTTCCAGTCTGGCACTCTCGACGGCTGTTCTAATCCCAGGAAAAGGTGAAGAAGATCGTCTCGTGCGTCGATCCATAATTCGATATGTGGTTCTTCATCAAGTTCTCGTTTTTCGGGACATTTCCATGAGAGTTAGAAGACGCTTTCCCACTATGCAATATGTTGTGGATGCTGGTAAACTGTTTTAAAACCATAATTATCAACGTTCAAGTTTTATTTTTAGGCTTCATGACACAAGAAGAGCTTGAAGATTTGGATAATTCTAACTGTAGTCCTGGTCAAAAGTATTGGGTTCCAATCAACTGGGCTAATTCGATAGCATTAGAAGCACATCAGAATAAGTTGATTGATCAACCAACAGCTTTCAATAATCTTGTCTTGGTAGTCATCAATAATACTTCGACGAATAAACACGTTTGCAGGCGATCAAAGAGTTCCGAGTAGCAATGGAAACCCTGATTAAATTTGATCAAATTCCGATACCAATTGCTTATCCGCAGGTACATTTCTGTTTTGATTCATCTTTAAAATTTTTTTGAAGGTAGTATTTCTTGCGGTCCGTGTTTATTTCCTTCTGTGTATTATTAGTCGTCAATTTCTGGTCACCAATCTCAAATCCAAAACACAAATGGATTTCCCATTGCCAATAATGACTATCCTCGAGTTTATTTTCGTTTTAGGATGGATGAAAGTAGCTGAGGTGTTGTTGAATCCACTTGGTGAAGATGATGATGATTTTGAAATCAATTGGATTATTGATAAGAATATTGCAGTAAGTTTGCGAAGCGCTACACTTTTTTTTAAATCATAATTTTCAGACTGGTATGGCAATTGTGGATGACACGCATGCATATCACCCAGTTTTGATCAAAGACAGATTCGCGGATCCGAGTAAGCAAAACAATTAAAATGTTGGGCACAAAAATTAAATTTGCAGACTACCTACCACAATATTCAGAACAAAGTCAACTGCCGCGAACAATGGCTGGATCTGCGGCGAAAGTAGAGTAAGTCGATTTTTTACAAGAGAAGTTTTTTTTTTTGAAAAAAATAAATTAAATTAAGACTTACCGCTCCCGATGATGAAGTAAAGCTGGTCGCAGTTGCACCGAAGGATGTACAACCGACAAATGGTAAGTGCTTGGTTTATTGAAAATCATATCGGATCTATTTTTACTTTCAGAAAGAGTGAGCATCTTCAAAAGAAATGCATTCTCATTAAGACCAAGGTAATACAAAATTTTGACATCATGCAATAGGGTGGTGGTAAATTACCGATGGTAAATAATACACTTGTAAACATCACTCGTCCAAGTTAACTGAAACAAAAACCGTATTCCTATTAGTTTTTTTTTCTTAAAAATTGGACAAAAGTCCCCAGATCGAGATTTTTTCATTTATATAAATTTTATTCGTTCCATCGAATACAATTATAAATTTTTATCGTTAGTTTTATGCGTCGTAAACCACTTCGTGACGTCCGTTTCGTTGGCACAAAAAACTATAATTTAAAACAAAAAACACATCCGCATCATGTTGTTCAATAAACTTGATTATTTTCAGAACACTATCTACATCGTCAAATATTGAAACAGGTCCGGAAGTAGAACGGCAGTTCAACTTATCAATGCCAACGGTGGCATTTGTAAAATGTCAGCTGCACGAATTTTATAAAAATCTATACGTTTATTTGCAGCGAAACAAACTGATCGTCCAGTACTGGAGACTTTGAATGAAGAAAATGAAAAAAATCGTATAGGGTACCGAATTCGTCCCTCAGATTCAGTAAATTTAAAGAAATAATCATGCTAGAATGTTGTTAATAATTTCAGTTTCCTGAACGAAGCAGCTCTGAAGACAGTGATAAACAAAAGTGACTTATGAAAGCCCTACACTCTGACGTCTAGAACAATACTTTATCGATATCGAATTCGACCATCCATAAAAAAAAAATTAAGTTGTTATGTAATAATTATTAAAATCAAAATTTCAAATATAATTTCTCATTTTCAATAATTTATCAGTTTCGATTCTCATAAAAGTTTCTAATTTTATCCAAATTAGTTATTATTTCTGGTTACTATTTATTGTTTCTTTTATGAAATTGAAATTGTATTGAAATGATCAAATTATTCAATTCTAGTAAAGATCCAAAGTCAATTTTTTACGATTGCTATTTTGTTAATATTTTTCTTTTTGCATATTTTTGTATGTTTTGTGGTTTTCTTATGAACTTATTCGTGGCAGAATAAAATGGATAGAAAGAATTTTTAAAAATGCGACAGAAAGAAAAAAAAGTATTATTTATTCAAAAGGGTGTACTATGGGACAAGTTAAAGGATCACTGATTTTGAATGTTCGTGGGGCTTTAAAATTGAAATCCAGGCGTGTTTAATTTTTTAAAAATTAAAGTGAAGACAATATTTTTGTAAGACATCATTTTTTTGATTGCACACCCATTTGACAACATTTTAGTTTGCTTATACATTGAATTTTTTAAAATGGTTTCCGATTACTATCGAAACGCACAATTCCATTATCTTTTTTATTACCCCACCCGAAATTTCATGTGATGGTTAAAGCAATGAGCTCATTCTGTGCAATAAAAAGTAGAAAACTCAAAAAATCTGAATTTTTGCCTCGATTGTCGACAGTTTCCGTTATGCAACCTGTTGGTGTAACTAAACATTGATAACACCTTTTTACGCCTTCTTTGTTACTTTTGCATTATTTGCATATGAGCGCGTTAAGGGCGTTTTCGAGTTAGAAAGAAAAACCTATTCATGACGAGTTAAAAAGAAATATATATAGCAACTACAATGATGCGCAATGCATAGTCTTACTCAAAATAACGTTCTTATACTCATTTATGATTCTTATTTCTTTTCAATTTTATATATAATTTTCGATAAAAAAATCGAAATTGTTTGTACTTGGACATTTACGCCTGTTGTCCAAAATGGTCACTATTGTGTTTTACAGGTGTTTTTCATGAAGTGCATTCCTTTTAGAATAAAAACATGACGGTTAATTATCAATTGGATGTCTCTTCTGGGAACCCGATATTATTTCTAAAGCTTTTATCACGGTGGCGGGGTTAGTATTTGAATGTATGTTTTTTTGTAAACATATTGTTGAGGTTCAATCTGGAAATCAGTCGCGTGGGAGCTGATCGGATGGCTTCTACTGTTCTACATAACATATTTCTTATATCGATTTGCTTTTACAACCGGGATGCAAAGTGTTTTTGAAATGGTTTCTGTTCACATAGAGGACAGAATGAGTTATTTACCATTAACTTTCATGCTTGGATTTTTTGTTACGACGGTTTTCGAAAGGTGGAGAAGTGCGTTGAACGTTATGCCGTTTATTGAGAGGTTCGTTCAAAAGGAAAATAACAGAAGAGATTTGTATTAGTTTGGCACTATCCACGGCTGTTTTAGTCCCAGGAAAGGGTGAAGAAGATCGTCTCGTGCGTCGGTCCATAATCCGATATATAGTTCTTCATCAAGTTCTGATTTTCCGCGACATTTCGATGAGAGTCAGAAGACGATTTCCCACAATGCAATGTGTCGTTGATGCCGGTAATTTCAGTTCAAAATTACTACCTTACTTATGGCCTGTTTTTTCGTGTTTCGATGGAAAGAAATGTTTACCTTGCTCTGACCATAGTTCACCCAAAAAAATTTATTTGCACTTTCAATTATATTCTTTTTTTTTCAACACGAACTTATCAAAAAAAATTGTTTAAAAAATAACATATAACTAATATGTGAAATTGCAGGTTTCATGACCGATGAAGAACTCAGCATCTTTGAAAGTACAAATTGTAATCCTGGTCAGAAATATTGGATACCAGTAAATTGGGCGAATTCAATAGTATTGAAGGCATTCCAGAAAAAATTGATTGAGCAGCCATTACCATTTAATACTCTTATTCTGGTAGGCACATATCGTAGCAGTAAAAAAAGTGGCACACTTGAATTTAAAAAATTGGATGAAATTTTCATCAGCGGTGGGCGTCGTCCGTATATCAGTGGACTCCTGTTGTTTTCGGTTTTCGGACGGGTTCTGTCATTAGTTCTCACTGTTCCTGATCTAAAAACCCAGTTCGGACCCGGGACTGGAACCGGGATCGGAACCGGACCCGAAATCGGGACCGAGAACCGGGTACACGTTTTTTGCAGCCAGCCTCAATAAATAACTCCAATTCCCAGTATTTTTTCAGTCATCTTTTCAAATTTTCAGCAAATTAAACAGTTATTCGAACCTACGTGAGAATTCGTTGCAAAAATTTTTGAATTGTGAATTTTCTATTTTTTCTGTTGCCGGAATTTTGAGAAATTATATATTTTTTCATGCCTATTCTTTTTCCTTACTATTGTCCCATTCTTATTCAATATTCAATGACCAACTGCCAGCATCTTTTGAAACAGTTTTTCGATTTTTTTCAAGAAAAAAATAGGGAACGAGGCGCCACCGAACGACCATTTTAACAAGCTTGAGAATACTCTCAATTCGGCTTGTTATCTTATGGAAAATCTCCTGAAAAAATGAAAAAACATTTAATAAAGATGTAACTTTATTAATAAAACAAACATTATAGGCGATCAAAGAATTTCGGGTGTCTATGGAAACTCTTATTAAGTTCGACCAAATGCCAATTCCCATTGCATATCCTCAGGTGAAAAACGCACATTCTACGTGAAAATAATTTAAATTTAAACAGGTTGTGTTCCTTGCGGTTCGTGTATACTTCTTACTATGCATAATTGGTCGTCAGTTTCTGGTGTCAGATCTGAAATCCAAGACACAAATGGATTATCCTGTGCCGATCATGACTATTCTTGAGTTCATATTTGTTATCGGCTGGATGAAAGTTGCTGAAGTTTTGCTTAATCCTCTTGGCGAAGATGATGATGATTTTGAAATCAATTGGATTATTGACAAAAACATCGCCGTGAACTTAAAATTGTTGAAAACGTTAATTAATTCCCTTTTTCAGACTGGAATGGCAATTGTTGACGATACACATGTTTACCACCCAGTTCTAATCAATGACAAATTTGCAGATCCTAGTAAGATTAGAAATTGATTTTCTTTATGCGATCAATTTTCACTTTATTGTAGACTATTTACCGCAATACTCAGAGCAGAGTCAGGTTCCGAGAACAATGAATGGCTCAGCTGCGAAAGTAGAGTTAGTATTTGTTTTAGAAAAAAATATTAAATTAATCCTATCCAGACTCGCCGGCCCCGAAGATGAGGTGAAAATGGTTGCAGTGGTCCCAAATGACGCACCACCTACAAGCGGTAAAGTATTAAACAAATATAAACAGTTACATATTTTGATTTTCAGAAAGAGGAAGTATTTTCAAAAGAAATCCACTTTCAGTGAAGCAAAGCCAGAGGTATTTTTTTTTAGATAAACAATAAATTAAAGGATAACTTTTGATTCCGATGTTCCTTACAGGTTTCAAGGTTTGTAAAAGTAATATTAAAAACCCCAACCTTTCTTCCTTGACTTGGTTCTCAATTTTTTTGAACTTAGAAAGGCTTCCCTAGGTAATTTTTTCAAAAAACGTCTTCAATACTTCAGGAGAAAATTTTTTTCTCCAATGAGAAAGAAAGATAGATGTTTTTTTTTTACTACATGAATTTATTTTTAAAAAACCACGAAACGTGACAGGCAGCGACTTCTCTCTACTGACTGTAATCTCCCATGTTTGATTAGAAGGTTGATTAATCGTCAGTATGGAAAATTTTATCGGTCATAAAGCTACTAGAAGCCATAAAAAATTCATTCTGAATGAACATAATAAACTGTTCAGAAAACTATCAACACCAAATGTTGAATCACCTCTCAAAGACAAAAAGTTCAATCTGCCAATTTCTACTACATCAATTGCCAAATGTTAGTTTAAAAAAAGAAATACGATGAGAAATTACACTATCTTACTGTTTTCAGCAAAACAAACTGATAGACCAGTGCTAGAGACATTGAATGAAGAGATCGAAGGAAAACAGAAAGACTATCGAATTCACTCAACTGAATCGGTAAACACAAACAATCATGTTGTTGAAAATTTTCGACTTTAGTTTAATAAATGCAGCAGCTCTGAAGATAATGATAAAAAGAAGTAGTTCAGTGTCGGGCAAATACTCAACCAAAACAATAACATTAATGAATACAATCCCTTTCCTCTCCATTATATTTCCCAGCCAATTGAACTTTTCCAATGTTGAATACCTGAAGTTTAAATTCATCCAATGAACTATTAATAAAATATTTATTCACCTTTGAAGCTTGTTTTGTATTTGACACATATTGACTCGGAACAAATATCGATATACGCCGTTGGCACGGCTGAAATAATTAATTAAAATAAAAACAATATTGGTTTATTAGGTTTCTATTATGAATTTCCGTTAAAAAAACTTCATTTCCTCATATTTTCTCGGAAACTCAAATTTTTTGTCCCATTTTTCATACAAAATGAAAGAGCGTTTCAAGACGAGCCGAATAATATATTATACGTCTTACCAAAATTCCATCGTTACAGTCGTGATAAATGTTCAATTTGGGGTCAATTGAGGATATCTTAAGGTATTGTTTTCAAGTGTTTCTAAAATTTTAATCGAATTACCTCGTCAGCGTGTCCTTCCAATTTGAAGTGACCATTGGAGTCAGTTGTTGCTGAATCCATCAGTTCATCAGGTGAAACTGTAAATAATATTGGTTTCAGTAAAGTAACTGTGAGCTAGGCAAGAGCCTAAATTCAAATTTTTGCATTGTTTTTCGATTTTTGTCTTTTTGTAACTCGTCGCGAAATTTCAACTTAAATTATCCAACTTAGAATCACGATGGAAACAATTTCGCAACATATAAAATATTATTCGAAAATATTGAACAAATCTTACTTTTTCTTTTCTTAATTACCTGTGTCGTGATCATATAATTTTACGAGAACATCCGAAGCTGGCTTGTCATCGCAAATCAAAATTCCTTCAACTGTTGTGGACTGAGTCCGACCAATGCCTTGAACTGATCCGATAATAAGAAAAAGTATTAAGAAAGAAGTGATCATGTCGATGAATGTAAAGAGAAACAGAAAACAAGACCTTTTCGAATCACGAAAGGAAACAAAACGAAGAATAAAAAGATAGATGGTTGAGTGATTGATAACGTGTAGTATGTATCATTCGAATGAAAGTTTTTTACTATGAAAGTTCCAGTTTCGCACGGGCATGTCGCAACAAGACAATGTGTGCACACAATTCGAAAAAATGAAAATGTCACAGATTGCTTTATAAACACATAACAAACATAATTAAAAATTAAATTATTGCTTAGACAATGGGTTTCCGCTTCCGATAAGAATTCCAATGTCATCTTCGCAGTCGTACCAGTCGTCATCAGTGTTGAATGGCGGGAAATCAGGATCATGAATGCAATCAGGATCGAAATCTGATGGTTTGCAGTTATCTTCGGGCGTTGTTGTTGTCCCTATTTGTTACAAAAATTGTTTTAAACAATATATCAGGGAACAGTACCTGCTTTAGATGACGTTGTGGACGGAGATGGAGAAGAAGATGACTCACTTGTAGATGCTCCCGGTGTAGATTCACTTGTAGATGCTCCTGGTGTGGATTCACTTGTAGATGCTCCCGGTGTCGATTCACTTGTAGAAGCTCCTGGTGTCGATGCTCCTGGTGTAGATTCACTTGTCGATGCTCCTGGTGTAGATTCACTTGTAGATGCTCCTGGTGTGGATTCACTTGTAGATGCTCCCGGTGTCGATTCACTTGTAGATGCTCCTGGAGTGGATTCACTTGTAGATGCTCCCGGTGTAGATTCACTTGTAGATGCTCCTGGTGTGGATTCACTTGTAGATGCTCCCGGTGTCGATTCACTTGTAGATGCTCCTGGAGTGGATTCACTTGTTGATGCTCCTGGTGTAGATTCACTTGTCGATGCTCCCGGTGTTGATTCACTTGTCGACGCTCCTGGTGTGGATTCACTTGTAGATGCTCCCGGTGTCGATTCACTTGTCGACGCTCCTGGTGTGGATTCACTTGTTGATGCTCCTGGTGTGGATTCACTTGTAGACGCTCCTGGTGTTGACTCACTTGTCGATGCTCCTGGTGTGGATTCACTTGTAGATGCTCCCGGTGTCGATTCACTTGTAGATGCTCCTGGAGTGGATTCACTTGTTGATGCTCCTGGTGTAGATTCACTTGTCGATGCTCCCGGTGTTGATTCACTTGTCGACGCTCCTGGTGTGGATTCACTTGTAGATGCTCCCGGTGTCGATTCACTTGTCGACGCTCCTGGTGTGGATTCACTTGTTGATGCTCCTGGTGTGGATTCACTTGTAGACGCTCCTGGTGTTGACTCACTTGTCGATGCTCCTGGTGTGGATTCACTTGTAGATGCTCCCGGTGTAGATTCACTTGTTGATGCTCCCGGTGTTGATTCACTTGTCGATGCTCCTGGTGTGGATTCACTTGTAGAAGCTCCTGGTGTGGATTCACTAGTAGAACCTCCCGGTGTAGATTCACTTGTAGAAGCTCCTGGTGTCGATGCTCCTGGTGTCGATGCTCCCGGTGTTGATTCACTTGTCGATGCTCCTGGTGTGGATTCACTTGTAGAAGCTCCTGGAGTCGATTCACTTGTCGATGCTCCCGGTGTTGATTCACTTGTCGATGCTCCTGGTGTGGATTCACTAGTAGAACCTCCCGGTGTAGATTCACTTGTAGAAGCTCCTGGTGTCGATGCTCCTGGTGTCGATGCTCCTGGTGTCGATGCTCCTGGTGTAGATTCACTTGTCGATGCTCCTGGTGTCGATTCACTTGTCGATGCTCCTGGTGTTGATTCACTTGTCGATGCTCCTGGTGTGGATTCACTAGTAGAACCTCCCGGTGTAGATTCACTTGTCGATTCTCCTGGTGTGGATTCACTTGTAGAAGCTCCTGGTGTCGATGCTCCTGGTGTAGATTCACTTGTCGATGCTCCTGGTGTCGATTCACTTGTCGATGCTCCTGGTGTTGATTCATTTGTCGATGCTCCTGGTGTGGATTCACTAGTAGAACCTCCCGGTGTAGATTCACTGGTCGATGCTCCTGGTGTGGATTCACTTGTAGAAGCTCCCTGAGTGGATTCACTTGTAGAACCTCCCGGTGTAGATTCACTTGTCGATGGTCCTGGTGTCGATGCTCCTGGTGTTGATTCACTAGTAGAACCTCCCGGTGTAGATTCACTTGTCGATGGTCCTGGTGTCGATGGTCCTGGTGTCGATGCTCCTGGTGTTGATTCACTAGTAGAACCTCCCGGTGTAGATTCACTTGTCGATTCTCCTGGTGTGGATTCACTTGTAGAAGCTCCTGGTGTCGATGCCCCTGGTGTCGATGCTCCTGGTGTCGATGCTCCTGGTGTCGATGCTCCTGGTGTAGATCCACTTGTCGATGCTCCCGGTGTTGATTCACTTGTCGATGCTCCTGGCGTGGATTCACTTGTAGAAGTTCCCGGTGTCGATTCACTTGTCGAAGCTCCTGGTGTGGATTCACTTGTCGATGCTCCCGGTGTTGATTCACTTGTCGATGCTCCTGGTGTGGATTCACTTGTAGAAGCTCCCGGTGTCGATTCACTGGTCGATGCTCCTGGTGTAGATTCACCTGTCGATGCTCCTGGTGTGGATTCACTTGTAGAACCTCCCGGTGTAGATTCACTTGTCGATGCTCCTGGTGTGGATTCACTTGTCGATGCTCCCGGTGTGGATTCACTTGTCGATGCTCCCGGTGTTGATTCACTTGTCGATGCTCCTGGTGTGGATTCACTAGTAGAACCTCCTGGTGTGGATTCGTTTGTCGATGCTCCTGGTGTGGATTCACTTGTCGATGCTCCTGGTGTGGATTCACTTGTCGATGCTCCTGGTGTGGATTCACTTGTCGAAATTTCAGGTGATGACGATCTTGATTCTGTTGAAGTTGTTGGTGGAGTCATTGTCGTTGTTTCTCCTGGCTCTCCAGTTGGTTGTTGTGTTGTCGGAGATGGAGCAGAAGATGATGATGCCCCGGATGACTGAGTAGGTCCTTCAGTTGTTAATCCGGTGGTGGTGCCATCTGGTGGATATGTTATGGCTGTAGTTGATGCTGGTCCTGATGAAGCAGGTGAAGATTGGGAACTGGAAGGTGAAGAAGGTGTTGGTGATGTGTCTGAAGATCCAGTTGAAGGTCTTGAACTTGAACTTGGGGTCGTAGTTTGCGGTGGTGTCATTGTCGTTGTTTCTCCTGGCTCTCCGGTGGGTTGTTGTGTTGTCGGAGATGGAGCAGGAGTTGATGATGCTCCGGATGATTGAGTAGGTCCTTCAGTTGTTAATCCGGTGGTGGTGCCATCTGGTGGATATGTTATGGCTGTAGTTGATGCTGGTCCTGATGAAGCAGGTGAAGATTGGGAACTGGAAGGTGAAGAAGGTGTTGGTGATGTGTCTGAAGATCCAGTTGAAGGTCTTGAACTTGAACTTGGGGTCGTAGTTTGCGGTGGTGTCATTGTCGTTGTTTCTCCTGGCTCCCCAGTTGCTTGTTGTGTTGTCGGAGACGGAGCAGCAGATGATGATGCCCCTGATGACTGAGTAGGCACTTCAGATGTTATTCCATTTGATGTTCCTGGTGTAGATTCACTTGTCGACGCTCCTGGTGTGGATTCACTTGTTGATGCTCCTGGTGTAGATTCACTTGTCGATGCTCCTGGTGTTGATTCACTTGTCGACGCTCCTGGTGTTGTCTCACTTGTCGATGCTCCCGGTGTAGATTCACTTGTCGATGCTCCTGGTGTGGATTCACCTGTAGACGCTCCTGGTGTGGATTCACTTGTAGATGCTCCCGGTGTTGACTCACTTGTCGACGCTCCTGGTGTTGACTCACTTGTCGATGCTCCCGGTGTAGATTCACTTGTCGATGCTCCTGGTGTGGATTCACTTGTCGATGCTTCTGGTGTGGATTCACTTGTCGAAGCTCCTGGTGTGGATTCACTTGTCGAAATTTCAGGTGATGACGATCTTGATTCTGTTGAAGTTGTTGGTGGTGTCATTGTCGTTGTTTCTCCTGGCTCTCCAGTTGGTTGTTGTGTTGTCGGAGATGGAGCAGAAGTTGATGATGCTCCGGATGATTGGCTCGGTCCTTCAGTTGTTAATCCGGTGGTGGTGCCATCTGGTGGATATGTTATGGCTGTAGTTGATGCTGTTCCTGATGAAGCAGGTGAAGATTGGGAACTGGAAGGTGAGGTAGGTGTTGGTGATGTTTCTGAAGATCCAGTTGAAGGTCTTGAACTTGAACTTGGGGACGTAGTTTGTGGTGGTGTCATTGTCGTTGTTTCTCCTGGCTCTCCGGTGGGTTGTTGTGTTGTCGGAGATGGAGCAGGAGTTGACGATGCTCCGGATGATTGAGTAGGTCCTTCAGTTGTTAATCCGGTGGTGGTGCCATCTGGTGGATATGTTATGGCTGTAGTTGATGCTGGTCCTGATGAAGCAGGTGAAGATTGGGAACTGGAAGGTGAATAAGGTGTTGGTGATGTGTCTGAAGATCCAGTTGAAGGTCTTGAACTTGAACTTGGGGTCGTAGTTTGCGGTGGTGTCATTGTCGTTGTTTCTCCTGGCTCTCCGGTGGGTTGTTGTGTTGTCGAAGATGGAGCAGCAGTTGATGACGCCCCGGATGACTGAGTAGGTCCTTCAGATGTTATTCCAGTTGATGGACCTGGTGTTGACTCACTTGTTGATGCTCCTGGTGTGGATTCACTTGTAGATGCTCCCGGTGTAGATTCACTTGTCGATGCTCCTGGTGTGGATTCACTTGTAGATGCTCCCGGTGTAGATTCACTTGTCGATGCTCCTGGTGTTGACTCACTTGTCGACGCTCCTGGTGTTGACTCACTTGTCGATGCTCCCGGTGTAGATTCACTTGTCGATGCTCCTGGTGTGGATTCACCTGTAGACGCTCCTGGTGTAGATTCACTTGTCGATGCTCCTGCTGTTGACTCACTTGTCGATGCTCCTGGTGTGGATTCACTAGTAAAACCTCCCGGTGTAGATTCACTTGTCGATGCTCCTGGTGTGGATTCACTGGTCGATGCTCCTGGTGTGGATTCATTTGTCGATGCCCCCGGTGTAGATTCACTTGTCGATGCTCCTGGTGTAGATTCACTTGTCGATGCTCCTGGTGTGGATTCACTTGTCGATGCTCCTGGTGTGGATTCACTAGTAGATGCTCCCGGTGTAGATTCACTTGTCGATGCTCCTGGTGTGGATTCACCTGTAGACGCTCCTGGTGTGGATTCACTTGTAGATGCTCCCGGTGTAGATTCACTTGTCGATGCTCCTGGTGTTGACTCACTTGTCGACGCTCCTGGTGTTGACTCACTTGTCGATGCTCCCGGTGTAGATTCACTTGTCGATGCTCCTGGTGTGGATTCACCTGTAGACGCTCCTGGTGTGGATTCACTTGTAGATGCTCCCGGTGTAGATTCACTTGTCGATGCTCCTGGTGTTGACTCACTTGTCGATGCTCCTGGTGTGGATTCACTTGTCGATGCTCCTGGTGTGGATTCATTTGTCGATCCTCCTGGTGTTGATTCACTTGTCGATGCTCCTGGTGTGGATTCACTTGTCGATGCTCCTGGTGTGGATTCACTTGTCGATGCTCCTGGTGTAGATTCACTTGTCGATGCTCCCGGTGTGGATTCACTTGTCGATGCTCCCGGTGTGGATTCACTTGTCGATGGTCCTGATGTGGATTCACTTGTCGATGCTGCTGGAGTTGACTCTGATGATGGCAACGGATTTGCCGTTGCGGTGGTCGACTTTGGATATTTTGTTCTTATTGTAGATTTAGGATGTCGTGTTGTTAGATGATGTGGTGGTTTTTTAGTGGTTTTGTCTTCTTCACAACTACAATCATCCAAATCATCTTTTTTGGGTGGTGTCGGGAAGTGATCGTGAGAATCGCATTCTAGAAAAAATAAAATGTTGTGTCTTAACGTTTTGTCTTAAGGAAAAATCTTAAAATTCGATGAAAATCAAAACACGAACTCCAAATAAATTTTGTGAACTTATTAATAGAAGTCTTTCCTGCTTTATAAAAACAAATAAATAGAAAATGTATAAGCTATTGAATTTTACCTTCTTCATTATTGTCATTGTGGTGATGATGTTTTCGCTCGGGTCTTATTACATATCCCATTCCACTAACATTATCAAGTATTACAAGAGCGACGAGGAATAATAAGATCAACCTCATCCTGAAAAACAAAAAAATGGAAAGAAATTGTTCGGTTCGAAATAAATGAAACAATGTATCGCTGCAGAAGATGATGATTTTGCTGTTCTCGGCGATGCTTTAAATGATTATTTTTTATAGCCCATAATTCGCGTTTGCAAATAGCATTTTTTAATAATACAATAAAATTTTTATATATCCCAAAAATCAACGTTTTGATGGTTACGGTTCCCTACGCATTGAAGAAAAGCAATTTGCCGTTGGTAGAAATAATATGATTGTTTTCGGTAGACGTCAATCGATAATTAGTCCGAATCGGTTATTCTAAAATAGAAAAATTATGAAGCAATATTAAGTTTTTCAATTGTAAAAAATTTCCTCGTCGAATTGAATTTCACTGATTCCAACGATTTTTCCTTGTAACGCGGGGAACCGGGTGAAAAGCGGTGCGCAGCTGGTGAAACTAGGAAGAGCAATAGGTAAAACCGCAAAATGAAAATATCTTGCAAATTACTTTTTACCGGTGGACAATTGCATATGCCTGGCTTATTTCCTGGTTTAAATTTTTGATGTTTGAAATACAAGTTTTCTTCCTGACAACAATTTTTATGTGAATTTTTTCTTTGCTTAATTGGACAATAAAGTTGCCAATCGCACTATTAAATGTTGAATTTCGATGGATGTTCGTTATTCACGTCTGAATTTCAGCTGATATGAACATTTTGAATGTTCTAGTCATTATTCTTACGGCTATTATTACTCTCGCCTCTTCGCACAATCGCCATCATCATGGTAGACATCATGGTAGACACCACCAACACCACCAACATCATCATCATGGCCGTAATGTAAACGAGAATTATGCGGTTGATCCTGTAATATCCCCACAAGTTTCTTCACAAGATTCTATTGTTGATCCTGTAATATCCTCACAAGTTTCTTCAAAAGCTTCTATTGAACAAGATGCAAATGGTGAGCATTTTTTTAATTAATTAATTTTTTTTCTAAGAATAGTTAAAATTAGCGTTTTCTTCGCATTGCTCCTAATTTGGCAGATATTCGACCTTTTTTACACGAGTTTTGACACCGTTCCGATCTGGTCAAAGTGGGATATTTTTGGTCAATCATGTGTAAAACACGTGAAACACGTGAAACACCGGTGCATATAATTCCCTGAACATTAAATATTTCTAGAATGTTATTTGAATTCAAAAATTCTCGTACTTTTCATTTTGTTTTTAAACTTTCTGTCTCTCAAGGTATATTGGAAATTCTGAATTTTTTTCCGACCACGATTTCTTGCCCATCCATTGCTTCGTGATACCTTATTTAAGATTCAAGAAAACACCAACATCAAGAAAGCGCAACGTGTTATATATTTCTCGAGGAATGGAATAAATGAATATATATTTTAAACGAACGACTTTATCGTTTTTAAGATTCTCGTCGACACACAATTCAAGCGAAATGACAAATATTAGAACGATTTCGATGTGATGGACTCAAAGATCAGCTTCAAAAAATGCTTCACATCTTTCCGTTTGTCGAATTTTAGGGGACTCTAAATTTTTCAAATATACAAAAAATTTACACAATAATCATGTGCTTTTGAAATTATTTTGAAAACGCGGAGCGTCAACCCTTTTTACTGGATGTGTGTTCTTCTTGAAAACTTTCCGTAGAAGAACTATCACAACACATTGCTCTTTATTGTAAATATTAAATGTTGTACGCCACTTCAGCCCTCTTAGAATCTTGCAAAAATTTAATACGGAACTAAACAATAATCAATTATTTCGGTGTCCACGTTTAATAGTTGCGATGGGTGGAATTGTTTTTTTTATATTCCAACAACATTTTATTCTTTCATAAAGAAAACCATTTTTTTCAGCTCCCATAATTTCTTCAAATGCTGCCGAGAAACCGGATGATGAAAACTATGACGATATTAAGTTCGATACTGATTACATTCCGGGAAATTGATACATTTTTAAGAAATTATTTTCAATAATGTGTCAATAAATTATTCGCAGATAATAAATTTTCATTAACGTAATAAATAATAGAATAGATCATAAATTTTCAGTCAATGGTATATAAGACAAACATCAATATAATAAAGCATTTCATCCGTTTATTCATTAATGAACTCATATAAAAATGAAAACTACTGTACTGCTTCTTTTATTGCTCCTGGTCACTGTTGTCATTGAATCAACGTATAAAATCTGAAAACACATTTATCTTTAGCAATCTAAAAATATATATTTCAGGTCCACTAATAAAAAAACATCATTCACAAGAGAACAGCAAAATCAAGAGTTGTACAAAGAATTTGTCCATGATAACCGAAAAAGGCATTTCTTGTTAAAAATTAAATTTTAAAATGCGTATTTAGGAGATCGATACAACAGCACGGTGAAATTCTGGAAATAGGAAATTCAAAAAGTAATGGTATTTTTTCTAGTTTTCAGATAAAAACATTTTTTATAAGACCTAAAGTGCAAAAAGATATACAATTCACTTTTTTAACCAAACTTCGCTTAAAGTTAAATTTTTTTGCTTAAACCAAACCTCACACATTCCGATTTCAGAGTCTCGTGATTGTCCAAATTTCAGAAAAAAATTAACTTTGATCGAAGTTATGGGCAAAAGGTGAGTTGTATATCTTTTTGCATGGTACTTTATATTCAGAACTTTCCAAAAACGGAATAGTTGACCAATTGAATGTTAAATTAGTTAACAGAAAAAGGTGTAGAAGTTGCTGTCAGAGAAAATTAGGTAGTCGTTAAATTTAAAGTTGGTCTTTAAACTTTTTCAAGCAGATGCGAAAAATTCAATCAGTAGGAAAAGTATGAAAAAAGAAAGGAAGAAATGCCGTAGTTGCTGTCGTAGAGAGTCAGGTAGGCTATGTATACAAGATACTGGATAATTGTTCGAACTATATTACAGAGATGAGAAACTCAGTCAATCGGAAAGCTATGAGACATGAAAAAAAGAAATGCCGAAGCTGCTGTAGAAGGAAATTAGGTGAGCATGAGTAGTACGAATAATGAAAATAATCTATATTTAAAAATGTTTAATAATCTAACAGGTGTGCTTGAACGAAAAAGTCTTAAACCTACGAGAAGAAAGTGTAGACGTTGCTGCATAGAAAGATCAAAATTAAACCTCGAAGTAGGAAGTCTGAAAGAGAATGGTAAACAGAAAGCAATATTTTGAATAGAACATGGATTATAGACGTCTTAAAAAACGGAGTCGTTGACAGAAAAAGCTTCAATGGTGGAAGAAGAAGTTCAGAAAGGGAAAAAAACAACGAAGATTATCTAAAAGAAGATGAAAATGATGAAAACTCTAAAAGTATGTAATTTCGCTTAAAATTAAACGTAATTTTTATTTAGGTCAATTGGAAAGAGTAACGAAAGTGAAGAAAATTAATCGAACGAATTTTCAAAATCCAGAAAACGATGAATCACCAGGTTTACTAATCGTAAATTTCAGAAAAAAAAATTTTTTTCAGATGTCGTGCCTGTCAAAAGTTTTGGCATGAAACGAGGAAACGGAATGTGCAGAAATAGCACGTTGAAGCATAGAAAGTTTGATGGGACAATTCTTCGACGGTGTAAAAATATAATTGATGGAAGTTATTTGGACGACCAGCAATTAAATAACACGTCGTCGCGAATGAAAACACCGTCACAGGCCGCTAATAAGGAGCAGTATTCCCAGAGTAACTATATTCATAGTAAAGCGATTGAGTCATGTTTACAGACAAAACTACCAGAATAACCAGAATAACCAGATTAAAGAAACATGGAAGAACGAATGAAGATGGCGCTAAAAATGGAAACGATGAATTGTCTAATATAAGTAAACAAAATACTCTTCGGCGATGTAAAAATAAATCCGATGGAAGTTACTTGGATTATCATCAACATAGAAAAGATGTGAATAAAACCGAGAACACACAAAGCACTATTCGAATATCTAAGAATATTTCTGATGGAAGTTTCTTGGATGATCAACAAGGTATGATGAAAGCTGAAAAACAAATAGATTTATTCACGACGTTTAAAATATTTTTCAGGCAAATTTACCAAAATAACGAAAATAAAGAAATACCGGAATAAAAATGGTTACAGCATCGATAATGAAGATAGAGATTTTACAGGTAACATTAGCTATTCTTTTAATTCATTTTTGAAAAAAAGAAAAGTCTGAAACAAGCCAAAAAGATTATTTAGATGATTTGTCTTTTCTATTTTTAAAATTGGTGAATCAATTTTTAGATTTTTTTAAAGAAAGAGTTTTAGATAAGATTACGAATAATAATACGGTTAAAGAGGAGTTTTGAGAAAAAAAAAGTGAAATTTGCTAAAACTGTAATTATTCTCACAATATTTTACTATAGAGATTTTTTTAAGGAATCACAATGTCTACAATAAAATCAGTTGATAGAATAGTGAACTTTGGTAATGATACACGAAATATTGATTCGTCAGGTAAGAATGAAACCCCTAGAGTCTTATAAAATAAACAAATTACACGATTCAGAAATGACAAGTCTGAAACAGGGCCAGTATTCACTTGAAAACAAAGGGAAAAAGAAAAAGATGAAATCTACAGTTACTATTGGTAATTATCTCGTTTTCGTTGTCCTTTTAATTTTATTTCTTTCAGAGAAATTTACGGTTAAAACAAAGCCAAAAGCATTACGCAAGAAAACTTATTATCAGTTTGCAAGCGACGATTATTTGGGTACTAATATTATTTAATCAATCTTAAGTAATTGCCTGGAAAATGAAATGTTAAAAATTACTTCAAGATTAGCGTATCACAACAGTAACGATTCAGAAAACGACAAAGAAAAAATATCCAAACACAAAAGGAAGATAATTACTTATCATTCATGGAGCATGGGAATCTAAGAAAAACAAAAAAGCCAAGAGAAAACATATGAGTTATATTATAGAACTCAACATTAAAGACGCAAGTGTTGTTCAAAATTCAAACATAGTGCATCGTAAGGAAACAAACGTGAGGAAGTTCTTTGTCTTCGTAAAGGATTTTAAAAAACCCATTCCAGCAATCACTTAACGACGGATCTCAAGAATAGATCCTAGAAACATAATCATTGTTCAGAACTTTATCCGCGCAGACTTTTCAATAAACATTTATTTTTTCAATAAACATACGGACACAAACAGAAAATCTATAATATAATCTGTCAAGATGTAGTAGAAGAAGCCAACGTGGTGCGGTAAGGACGGGTTCTTCTTGAATCACCAGTTGATGTCTCAGTGCTCAAAGTCGTTGATACTTCAGTTGTTGATTCAATTGTTGATTCCGATGTGGTGGACACTGTGTTGCCGGTTGTTGAGCTTGTTGATCCAGATGTTGAAGACTCGGTTGTGGCTTCAGAAGTTGATTCAGATGTTGAAGACTCTGTTGTTCCTTCAGAAGTTGATCCAGACGTTGTTGATTCACTTGTTGATTCTGATCCCGTCGACCCCGTGTTTTCGGTTGTTGATCCTTCAGTTGTTGATTCACTTGTTGATTCTGATGCCGTCGAACCTGTGTTTTCGGTTGGTGATCCTTCAGTTGTTGATTCATTTGTTGATTCTGATGCCGTCGAACCTGTGTTTTCAGTTGTTGATCCTTCGGTTGTTGATTCACTTGTTGATTCTGATGCCGTCGAACCTGTGTTGTCGGTTGTTGATCCTTCAGTTGTTGATTCACTTGTTGATTCTGATGCCGTCGAATCTGCGTTTTCGGTTGTTGATCCTTCAGTTGTTGATTCACTTGTGGATTCTGATGCCGTCGAGCCTGTGTTTTCGGTTGTTGATCCTTCAGTTGTTGATTCATTAGTGGATTCTGATGCCGTCGAACCTGTGTTCTCGGTTGTTGATCCCTCAGTTGTTGATTCACTTGTTGATTCTGATGCCGTCGACCCTGTGTTTCCGGTTGTTGATCCTTCAGTTGTTGATTCACTTGTTGATTCTGATCCCGTCGAACCTGTGTTTTCGGTTGTTGATCCTTCAGTTGTTGATTCACTTGTTGATTCTGATGCCGTCGAACCTGTGTTGTCGGTTGTTGATCCTTCAGTTGTTGATTCACTTGTTGATTCTGATGCCGTCGAATCTGTGTTTTCGGTTGTTGATCCTTCAGTTGTTGATTCACTTGTGGATTCTGATGCCGTCGACCCTGTGTTTTCGGTTGTTGATCCTTCAGTTGTTGATTCACTTGTGGATTCTGATGCCGTCGAACCTGTGTTTTCGGTTGTTGATCCTTCAGTTGTTGATTCATTAGTGGATTCTGATGCCGTCGAACCTGTGTTCTCGGTTGTTGATCCTTCAGTTGTTGATTCACTTGTGGATTCTGATGCCGTCGAACCTGTGTTTTCGGTTGTTGATCCTTCAGTTGTTGATTCATTAGTGGATTCTGATGCCGTCGAACCTGTGTTCTCGGTTGTTGATCCCTCAGTTGTTGATTCACTTGTTGATTCTGATGCCGTCGACCCTGTATTTTCGGTTGTTGATCCTTCAGTTGTTGATTCACTTGTTGATTCTGATCCCGTCGAACCTGTGTTTTCGGTTGTTGATCCTTCAGTTGTTGATTCACTTGTGGATTCTGATGCCGTCGAACCTGTGTTTTCGGTTGTTGATCCTTCAGTTGTTGATTCACTTGTGGATTCTGATGCAGTCGAACCTGTGTTTTCGGTTGTTGATCCTTCAGTTGTTGATTCACTTGTGGATTCTGATGCCGTCGAACCTGTGTTTTCGGTTGTTGATCCTTCAGTTGTTGATTCACTTGTTGATTCTGATGCCGTCGAACCTGTGTTTTCGATTGTTGATCCTTCAGTTGTTGGTTCAGAGGTTAATCCAGAAGTTGAAGAGTCTGTTGATTTTGAAGTCGTCGCAGTTGTCGTTTCAGTCGTTGAGTTAGTTGAAGAAGCCAAAGTGGTCCGGTAAGGACGGGTTCTTCTTGAATCACCAGTTGATGTCTCAGTGCTCAAAGTCGTTGATCCTTCAGTTGTTGATTCTGATGCGGTGGAAACTGTGTTGTTGGTTGTTAAGCTTGTTGATCCCGATGTTGAAGACTCAGTTGTTCCTTCAGAAGTAGATCCAGATGTTGAAGACTCTGTTGTTCCTTCAGAAGTTGATCCAGATGTTGAAGACTCGGTTGTTGCTTCAGAAGTTGATCCAGATGTTGAAGACTCTGTTGTTCCTTCAGAAGTTGATCCAGATGTTGAAGACTCGGTTGTTGATTCAGAAGTTGATCCAGAAGTCGTCGAAGCAGTGTTTTCAGTTGTTGAGCTTTCAGTTGTTGCTTCAGAAGTAGATCCAGATGTTGAAGACTCGGTTGTTGCTTCAGAAGTAGATCCAGATGTTGAAGACTCTGTTGTTCCTTCAGAAGTTGATCCAGAAGTTGTCGAAGCAGTGTTTTCAGTTGTTGAGCTTTCAGTTGTTACTTCAGAAGTTGATCCAGATGTTGTCGAAGCAGTGTTTTCAGTTGTTGAGCTTTCAGTTGTTCCTTCAGAAGTTGATCCAGACGCTGTCGAAGCATTTTTTTCAGTTGTTGAGCTTTCAGTGGTCCCTTCAGGAGTTGATCCAGATGTTGAAGACTCGGTTGTTGATTCAGAAGTTGATCCAGATGTTGTCGAAGCGGTGTTTTCAGTTGTTGAGCTTTCAGTTGTTCCTTCAGAAGTTGATCCAGACGCTGTCGAAGCAGTGTTTTCAGTTGTTGAACTTTCAGTTGTTCCTTCAGAAGTTGATCCAGATGTTGTCGAAGCAGTGTTTTCAGTTGTTGAGCTTTCAGTTGTTCCTTCAGAAGTTGATCCAGATGTTGTCGAAGCAGTGTTTTCAGTTGTTGAGCTTCCAGTTGTTCCTTCAGAAGTTGATCCAGATGTTGTCGAAGCAGTGTTTTCAGTTGTTGAACTTTCAGTGGTCCCTTCAGAAGTTGATCCAGATGTTGTCGAAGCAGTGTTTTCAGTTGTTGAGCTTCCAGTTGTTTCTTCAGAAGTTGATCCAGATGTTGTCGAAGCAGTGTTTTCCGTTGTTGAACTTTCAGTGGTCCCTTCAGAAGTTGATCCAGATGTTGTCGAAGCAGTGTTTTCAGTTGTTGAGCTTTCAGTTGTTCCTTCAGAAGTTGATCCAGACGCTGTCGAAGCAGTGTTTTCAGTTGTTGAACTTTCAGTGGTCCCTTCAGAAGTTGATCCAGATGTTGAAGACTCGGTTGTTGCTTCAGAAGTAGATCCAGATGTTGAAGACTCGGTTGTTGATTCAGAAGTTGATCCAGAAGTCGTCGAAGCAGTGTTTTCAGTTGTTGAACTTTCAGTGGTCCCTTCAGAAGTTGATCCAGATGTTGTCGAAGCAGTGTTTTCAGTTGTTGAGCTTTCAGTTGTTCCTTCAGAAGTTGATCCAGACGCTGTCGAAGCAGTGTTTTCAGTTGTTGAACTTTCAGTGGTCCCTTCAGGAGTTGATCCAGATGTTGAAGACTCGGTTGTTGATTCAGAAGTTGATCCAGATGTTGTCGAAGCGGTGTTTTCAGTTGTTGATCCTTCAGTTGTTGATTCACTTGTGGATTCTGATGCCGTCGATCCTGTGTTGTCGGTTGTTGATCCTTCAGTTGTTGATTCATTAGTGGATTCTGATGCCGTCGAACCTGTGTTTTCGGTTGTTGATCCTTCAGTTGTTGGTTCAGAGGTTAATCCAGAAGTTGAAGAGTCTGTTGATTTTGAAGTCGTCGCAGTTGTCGTTTCAGTCGTTGAGTTAGTTGAAGAAGCCAAAGTGGTCCGGTAAGGACGGGTTCTTCTTGAATCACCAGTTGATGTCTCAGTGCTCAAAGTCGTTGATAATTCAGTTGTTGATTCTGATGCGGTGGAAACTGTGTTGTTGGTTGTTAAGCTTGTTGATCCCGATGTTGAAGACTCTGTTGTTCCTTCAGAAGTTGATCCAGATGTTGTCGAAGCAGTGTTTTCAGTTGTTGCTTCAGAAGTAGATCCAGATGTTGAAGACTCTGTTGTTCCCTCAGAAGTTGATCCAGATGTTGAAGATTCGGTTGTTGATTCAGAAGTAGATCCAGATGTTGAAGACTCGGTTGTTGCTTCAGAAGTAGATCCAGATGTTGAAGACTCGGTTGTTGATTCAGAAGTTGATCCAGAAGTCGTCGAAGCAGTGTTTTCAGTTGTTGAGCTTTCAGTTGTTGCTTCAGAAGTAGATCCAGATGTTGAAGACTCGGTTGTTGATTCAGAAGTTGATCCAGACGTTGTCGAAGCAGTGTTTTCAGTTGTTGAGCTTTCAGTCGTTGCTTCAGAAGTAGATCCAGATGTTGAAGACTCGGTTGTTCCTTCAGAAGTTGATCCAGAAGTCGTCGAAGCAGTGTTTTCAGTTGTTGAGCTTTCAGTTGTTGCTTCAGAAGTAGATCCAGATGTTGAAGACTCGGTTGTTGATTCAGAAGTTGATCCAGAAGTCGTCGAAGCAGTGTTTTCAGTTGTTGAGCTTTCAGTCGTTGCTTCAGAAGTAGATCCAGATGTTGAAGACTCGGTTGTTGATTCAGAAGTTGATCCAGAAGTCGTCGAAGCAGTGTTTTCAGTTGTTGAGCTTTCAGTTGTTGCTTCAGAAGTAGATCCAGATGTTGAAGACTCGGTTGTTGATTCAGAAGTTGATCCAGAAGTCGTCGAAGCAGTGTTTTCAGTTGTTGAGCTTTCAGTTGTTGCTTCAGAAGTAGATCCAGATGTTGAAG
The DNA here is from genome assembly GCA_964036255.1 of Caenorhabditis virilis. Classification (NCBI taxonomy): domain Eukaryota; kingdom Metazoa; phylum Nematoda; class Chromadorea; order Rhabditida; family Rhabditidae; genus Caenorhabditis; species Caenorhabditis virilis. The sequence continues at coordinate 12,007,536 of OZ038417.1, read as the reverse complement.
ACTCGGTTGTTGATTCAGAAGTTGATCCAGAAGTCGTCGAAGCAGTGTTTTCAGTTGTTGAGCTTTCAGTCGTTGCTTCAGAAGTAGAACCAGATGTTGAAGACTCGGTTGTTCCTTCAGAAGTTGATCCAGATGTTGAAGACTCGGTTGTTGCTTCAGAAGTAGATCCAGATGTTGAAGACTCGGTTGTTGATTCAGAAGTTGATCCAGAAGTCGTCGAAGCAGTGTTCTCAGTTGTTGCTTCAGCAGTAGATCCAGATGTTGAAGACTCTGTTGTTCCCTCAGAAGTTGATCCAGATGTTGAAGATTCGGTTGTTGATTCAGAAGTAGATCCAGATGTTGAAGACTCTGTTGTTCCTTCAGAAGTTGATCCAGATGTTGTCGAAGCAGTGTTTTCAGTTGTTGCTTCAGAAGTAGATCCAGATGTTGAAGACTCTGTTGTTCCCTCAGAAGTTGATCCAGATGTTGAAGATTCGGTTGTTGATTCAGAAGTAGATCCAGATGTTGAAGACTCTGTTGTTCCTTCAGAAGTTGATCCAGATGTTGTCGAAGCAGTGTTTTCAGTTGTTGCTTCAGAAGTAGATCCAGATGTTGAAGACTCTGTTGTTCCCTCAGAAGTTGATCCAGATGTTGAAGACTCTGTTGTTCCTTCAGAAGTTGATCCAGAAGTTGTCGAAGCAGTGTTTTCAGTTGTTGAGCTTTCAGTCGTTGCTTCAGAAGTAGATCCAGATGTTGAAGACTCGGTTGTTCCTTCAGAAGTTGATCCAGATGTTGAAGACTCTGTTGTTCCTTCAGAAGTTGATCCAGATGTTGAAGACTCGGTTGTTGATTCAGAAGTTGATCCAGATGTTGAAGACTCGGTTGTTGCTTCAGAAGTAGATCCAGATGTTGAAGACTCGGTTGTTGATTCAGAAGTTGATCCAGACGTTGTCGAAGCAGTGTTTTCAGTTGTTGAGCTTTCAGTCGTTGCTTCAGAAGTAGATCCAGATGTTGAAGACTCGGTTGTTCCTTCAGAAGTTGATCCAGAAGTCGTCGAAGCAGTGTTTTCAGTTGTTGAGCTTTCAGTTGTTGCTTCAGAAGTAGATCCAGATGTTGAAGACTCGGTTGTTGATTCAGAAGTTGATCCAGAAGTCGTCGAAGCAGTGTTTTCAGTTGTTGAGCTTTCAGTCGTTGCTTCAGAAGTAGATCCAGATGTTGAAGACTCGGTTGTTGATTCAGAAGTTGATCCAGAAGTCGTCGAAGCAGTGTTTTCAGTTGTTGAGCTTTCAGTTGTTGCTTCAGAAGTAGATCCAGATGTTGAAGACTCGGTTGTTGATTCAGAAGTTGATCCAGAAGTCGTCGAAGCAGTGTTTTCAGTTGTTGAGCTTTCAGTTGTTGCTTCAGAAGTAGATCCAGATGTTGAAGACTCGGTTGTTGATTCAGAAGTTGATCCAGAAGTCGTCGAAGCAGTGTTTTCAGTTGTTGAGCTTTCAGTCGTTGCTTCAGAAGTAGATCCAGATGTTGAAGACTCGGTTGTTGATTCAGAAGTTGATCCAGAAGTCGTCGAAGCAGTGTTTTCAGTTGTTGAGCTTTCAGTCGTTGCTTCAGAAGTAGAACCAGATGTTGAAGACTCGGTTGTTCCTTCAGAAGTTGATCCAGATGTTGAAGACTCGGTTGTTGCTTCAGAAGTAGATCCAGATGTTGAAGACTCGGTTGTTGATTCAGAAGTTGATCCAGAAGTCGTCGAAGCAGTGTTCTCAGTTGTTGCTTCAGCAGTAGATCCAGATGTTGAAGACTCTGTTGTTCCCTCAGAAGTTGATCCAGATGTTGAAGATTCGGTTGTTGATTCAGAAGTAGATCCAGATGTTGAAGACTCTGTTGTTCCTTCAGAAGTTGATCCAGATGTTGTCGAAGCAGTGTTTTCAGTTGTTGCTTCAGAAGTAGATCCAGATGTTGAAGACTCTGTTGTTCCCTCAGAAGTTGATCCAGATGTTGAAGATTCGGTTGTTGATTCAGAAGTAGATCCAGATGTTGAAGACTCTGTTGTTCCTTCAGAAGTTGATCCAGATGTTGTCGAAGCAGTGTTTTCAGTTGTTGCTTCAGAAGTAGATCCAGATGTTGAAGACTCTGTTGTTCCCTCAGAAGTTGATCCAGATGTTGAAGACTCTGTTGTTCCTTCAGAAGTTGATCCAGAAGTTGTCGAAGCAGTGTTTTCAGTTGTTGAGCTTTCAGTCGTTGCTTCAGAAGTAGATCCAGATGTTGAAGACTCGGTTGTTCCTTCAGAAGTTGATCCAGATGTTGAAGACTCTGTTGCTCCTTCAGAAGTTGATCCAGATGTTGAAGACTCGGTTGTTGATTCAGAAGTTGATCCAGATGTTGAAGACTCGGTTGTTGCTTCAGAAGTAGATCCAGATGTTGAAGACTCGGTTGTTGATTCAGAAGTTGATCCAGACGTTGTCGAAGCAGTGTTTTCAGTTGTTGAGCTTTCAGTCGTTGCTTCAGAAGTAGATCCAGATGTTGAAGACTCGGTTGTTCCTTCAGAAGTTGATCCAGAAGTCGTCGAAGCAGTGTTTTCAGTTGTTGAGCTTTCAGTCGTTGCTTCAGAAGTAGATCCAGATGTTGAAGACTCGGTTGTTGATTCAGAAGTTGATCCAGAAGTCGTCGAAGCAGTGTTTTCAGTTGTTGAGCTTTCAGTTGTTGCTTCAGAAGTAGATCCAGATGTTGAAGACTCGGTTGTTGATTCAGAAGTTGATCCAGAAGTCGTCGAAGCAGTGTTTTCAGTTGTTGAGCTTTCAGTTGTTGCTTCAGAAGTAGATCCAGATGTTGAAGACTCGGTTGTTGATTCAGAAGTTGATCCAGAAGTCGTCGAAGCAGTGTTTTCAGTTGTTGAGCTTTCAGTCGTTGCTTCAGAAGTAGATCCAGATGTTGAAGACTCGGTTGTTGATTCAGAAGTTGATCCAGAAGTCGTCGAAGCAGTGTTTTCAGTTGTTGAGCTTTCAGTCGTTGCTTCAGAAGTAGAACCAGATGTTGAAGACTCGGTTGTTCCTTCAGAAGTTGATCCAGATGTTGAAGACTCGGTTGTTGCTTCAGAAGTAGATCCAGATGTTGAAGACTCGGTTGTTGATTCAGAAGTTGATCCAGAAGTCGTCGAAGCAGTGTTCTCAGTTGTTGCTTCAGCAGTAGATCCAGATGTTGAAGACTCTGTTGTTCCCTCAGAAGTTGATCCAGATGTTGAAGATTCGGTTGTTGATTCAGAAGTAGATCCAGATGTTGAAGACTCTGTTGTTCCTTCAGAAGTTGATCCAGATGTTGTCGAAGCAGTGTTTTCAGTTGTTGCTTCAGAAGTAGATCCAGATGTTGAAGACTCTGTTGTTCCCTCAGAAGTTGATCCAGATGTTGAAGATTCGGTTGTTGATTCAGAAGTAGATCCAGATGTTGAAGACTCTGTTGTTCCTTCAGAAGTTGATCCAGATGTTGTCGAAGCAGTGTTTTCAGTTGTTGCTTCAGAAGTAGATCCAGATGTTGAAGACTCTGTTGTTCCCTCAGAAGTTGATCCAGATGTTGAAGACTCTGTTGTTCCTTCAGAAGTTGATCCAGAAGTTGTCGAAGCAGTGTTTTCAGTTGTTGAGCTTTCAGTCGTTGCTTCAGAAGTAGATCCAGATGTTGAAGACTCGGTTGTTCCTTCAGAAGTTAATCCAGATGTTGAAGACTCTGTTGTTCCTTCAGAAGTTGATCCAGATGTTGAAGACTCGGTTGTTGATTCAGAAGTTGATCCAGATGTTGAAGACTCGGTTGTTGCTTCAGAAGTAGATCCAGATGTTGAAGACTCGGTTGTTGATTCAGAAGTTGATCCAGACGTTGTCGAAGCAGTGTTTTCAGTTGTTGAGCTTTCAGTCGTTGCTTCAGAAGTAGATCCAGATGTTGAAGACTCGGTTGTTCCTTCAGAAGTTGATCCAGAAGTCGTCGAAGCAGTGTTTTCAGTTGTTGAGCTTTCAGTTGTTGCTTCAGAAGTAGATCCAGATGTTGAAGACTCGGTTGTTGCTTCAGAAGTAGATCCAGATGTTGAAGACTCGGTTGTTGATTCAGAAGTTGATCCAGAAGTCGTCGAAGCAGTGTTTTCAGTTGTTGAGCTTTCAGTTGTTCCTTCAGAAGTTGATCCAGACGTTGTCGAAGCAGTGTTTTCAGTTGTTGAGCTTTCAGTTGTTCCTTCAGAAGTTGATCCAGAAGTTGTCGAAGCAGTGTTTTCAGTTGTTGAGCTTTCAGTCGTTGCTTCAGAAGTAGATCCAGATGTTGAAGACTCGGTTGTTCCTTCAGAAGTTGATCCAGATGTTGAAGACTCTGTTGTTCCTTCAGAAGTTGATCCAGATGTTGAAGACTCGGTTGTTGATTCAGAAGTTGATCCAGATGTTGAAGACTCGGTTGTTGCTTCAGAAGTAGATCCAGATGTTGAAGACTCGGTTGTTGATTCAGAAGTTGATCCAGACGTTGTCGAAGCAGTGTTTTCAGTTGTTGAGCTTTCAGTCGTTGCTTCAGAAGTAGATCCAGATGTTGAAGACTCGGTTGTTCCTTCAGAAGTTGATCCAGAAGTCGTCGAAGCAGTGTTTTCAGTTGTTGAGCTTTCAGTTGTTGCTTCAGAAGTAGATCCAGATGTTGAAGACTCGGTTGTTGCTTCAGAAGTAGATCCAGATGTTGAAGACTCGGTTGTTGATTCAGAAGTTGATCCAGAAGTCGTCGAAGCAGTGTTTTCAGTTGTTGAGCTTTCAGTTGTTCCTTCAGAAGTTGATCCAGACGTTGTCGAAGCAGTGTTTTCAGTTGTTGAGCTTTCAGTTGTTGCCTCAGAAGTAGATCCAGATGTTGTCGAAGCAGTGTTCTCAGTTGTTGAGCTTTCAGTGGTTCCTTCAGAAGTTGATCCAGACGTTGTCGAAGCAGTGTTTTCAGTTGTTGAGCTTTCAGTTGTTCCTTCAGAAGTTGATCCAGACGTTGTCGAAGCAGTGTTCTCAGTTGTTGAGCTTTCAGTGGTTCCTTCAGAAGTTGATCCAGATGTTGAAGACTCTGTTGTTCCTTCAGAAGTTGATCTAGAAGTTGTCGAAGCAGTGTTTTCAGTTGTTGAGCTTTCAGTGGTTCCTTCAGAAGTTGATCCAGATGTTGAAGACTCTGTTGTTCCTTCAGAAGTTGATCCAGATGTTGAAGACTCGGTTGTTGCTTCAGAAGTAGATCCAGATGTTGAAGACTCGGTTGTTGATTCAGAAGTTGATCCAGAAGTTGAAGACTCGGTTGTTGATTCCGAAGTTGATCCAGAAGTTGTCGAAGCAGTGTTTTCAGTTGTTGAGCTTTCAGTGGTTCCTTCAGAAGTTGATCCAGATGTTGAAGACTCTGTTGTTCCTTCAGAAGTTGATCCAGATGTTGAAGACTCGGTTGTTGCTTCAGAAGTAGATCCAGATGTTGAAGACTCGGTTGTTGATTCAGAAGTTGATCCAGAAGTTGAAGACTCGGTTGTTGATTCCGAAGTTGATCCAGAAGTTGTCGAAGCAGTGTTTTCAGTTGTTGAGCTTTCAGTGGTCCCTTCAGAAGTTGATCCAGATGTTGAAGATTCTGTTGTTCCTTCAGAAGTTGATCCAGATGTTGAAGATTCTGTTGTTCCTTCAGAAGTTGATCTAGAAGTTGTCGAAGCAGTGTTTTCAGTTGTTGAGCTTTCAGTGGTTCCTTCAGAAGTTGATCCAGATGTTGAAGACTCTGTTGTTCCTTCAGAAGTTGATCTAGAAGTTGTCGAAGCAGTGTTTTCAGTTGTTGAGCTTTCAGTGGTTCCTTCAGAAGTTGATCCAGATGTTGAAGACTCTGTTGTTCCTTCAGAAGTTGATCCAGATGTTGAAGACTCGGTTGTTGCTTCAGAAGTAGATCCAGATGTTGAAGACTCGGTTGTTGATTCAGAAGTTGATCCAGAAGTTGAAGACTCGGTTGTTGATTCCGAAGTTGATCCAGAAGTTGTCGAAGCAGTGTTTTCAGTTGTTGAGCTTTCAGTGGTTCCTTCAGAAGTTGATCCAGATGTTGAAGACTCTGTTGTTCCTTCAGAAGTTGATCCAGATGTTGAAGACTCGGTTGTTGATTCAGAAATTGACCCAGAAGTTGTCGAAGCAGTGTTTTCAGTTGTTGAGCTTTCAGTTGTTCCTTCAGAAGTTGATCCAGATGTTGTCGAAGCAGTGTTTTCAGTTGTTGAGCTTTCAGTTGTTCCTTCAGAAGTTGATCCAGACGCTGTCGAAGCAGTGTTTTCAGTTGTTGAGCTTTCAGTGGTCCCTTCAGAAGTTGATCCAGATGTTGAAGACTCTGTTGTTCCTTCAGAAGTTGAACCAGATGTTGAAGATTCTGTTGTTCCTTCAGAAGTTGATCCAGATGTTGAAGACTCGGTTGTTCCTTCAGAAGTTGATCCAGATGTTGAAGACTCGGTTGTTGATTCAGAAGTTGATCCAGAAGTTGTCGAAGCAGTGTTTTCAGTTGTTGAGCTTTCAGTGGTTCCTTCAGAAGTTGATCCAGATGTTGAAGACTCGGTTGTTGATTCCGAAGTTGATCCAGAAGTTGTCGAAGCAGTGTTTTCAGTTGTTGAGCTTTCAGTGGTCCCTTCAGAAGTTGATCCAGATGTTGAAGACTCTGTTGTTCCTTCAGAAGTTGAACCAGATGTTGAAGATTCTGTTGTTCCTTCAGAAGTTGATCCAGATGTTGAAGATTCTGTTGTTCCTTCAGAAGTTGATCCAGATGTTGAAGACTCGGTTGTTGATTCAGAAGTTGATCCAGAAGTTGTCGAAGCAGTGTTTTCAGTTGTTGAGCTTTCAGTGGTTCCTTCAGAAGTTGATCCAGATGTTGAAGACTCGGTTGTTGATTCCGAAGTTGATCCAGAAGTTGTCGAAGCAGTGTTTTCAGTTGTTGAGCTTTCAGTTGTTCCTTCAGAAGTAGATCCAGATGAAGAAGACTCTGTTGTTCCTTCAGAAGTTGATCCAGATGTTGAAGACTCTGTTGTTGCTTCAGAAGTTGATCCAGATGTTGAAGACTCGGTTGTTGCTTCAGAAGTTGATCCAGATGTTGAAGATTCTGTTGTTCCTTCAGAAGTTGATCCAGTTGTTGAAGATTCTGTTGTTCCTTCAGAAGTTGATCCAGATGTTGAAGACTCGGTTGTTGATTCAGAAGTTGATCCAGATGTTGAAGACTCGGTTGTTGATTCAGAAGTTGATCCAGAAGTTGTCGAAGCAGTGTTTTCAGTTGTTGAGCTTTCAGTGGTTCCTTCAGAAGTTGATCCAGATGTTGAAGACTCGGTTGTTGATTCCGAAGTTGATCCAGAAGTTGTCGAAGCAGTGTTTTCAGTTGTTGAGCTTTCAGTGGTTCCCTCAGAAGTTGATCCAGATGTTGAAGACTCTGTTGTTCCTTCAGAAGTTGATCCAGATGTTGAAGACTCTGTTGTTGCTTCAGAAGTTGATCCAGATGTTGAAGATTCTGTTGTTCCTTCAGAAGTTGATCCAGATGTTGTCGAAGCAGTGTTTTCAGTTGTTGAGCTTTCAGTGGTTCCTTCAGAAGTTGATCCAGATGTTGAAGACTCTGTTGTTCCTTCAGAAGTTGATCCAGATGTTGAAGACTCTGTTGTTGCTTCAGAAGTAGATCCAGATGTTGAAGACTCGGTTGTTGCTTCAGAAGTTGATCCAGATGTTGAAGATTCTGTTGTTCCTTCAGAAGTTGATCCAGTTGTTGAAGATTCTGTTGTTCCTTCAGAAGTTGATCCAGATGTTGAAGACTCGGTTGTTGATTCAGAAGTTGATCCAGAAGTTGTCGAAGCAGTGTTTTCAGTTGTTGAGCTTTCAGTGGTTCCTTCAGAAGTTGATCCAGATGTTGAAGACTCGGTTGTTGATTCCGAAGTTGATCCAGAAGTTGTCGAAGCAGTGTTTTCAGTTGTTGAGCTTTCAGTTGTTCCTTCAGAAGTAGATCCAGATGAAGAAGACTCTGTTGTTCCTTCAGAAGTTGATCCAGATGTTGAAGACTCTGTTGTTCCCTCAGAAGTAGATCCAGATGTTGAAGACTCGGTTGTTGCTTCAGAAGTTGATCCAGATGTTGAAGATTCTGTTGTTCCTTCAGAAGTTGATCCAGTTGTTGAAGATTCTGTTGTTCCTTCAGAAGTTGATCCAGATGTTGAAGACTCGGTTGTTGATTCAGAAGTTGATCCAGAAGTTGTCGAAGCAGTGTTTTCAGTTGTTGAGCTTTCAGTTGTTGCTTCAGAAGTAGATCCAGATGTTGAAGACTCGGTTGTTGCTTCAGAAGTAGATCCAGATGTTGAAGACTCGGTTGTTGATTCAGAAGTTGATCCAGAAGTTGTCGAAACAGTGTTTTCAGTTGTTAAGCTTTCAGTTGTTGCTTCAGAAGTAGATCCAGATGTTGAAGACTCGGTTGTTGCTTCAGAAGTAGATCCAGATGTTGAAGACTCGGTTGTTGATTCAGAAGTTGATCCAGAAGTCGTCGAAGCAGTGTTTTCAGTTGTTGAGCTTTCAGTTGTTCCTTCAGAAGTTGATCCAGATGTTGAAGACTCGGTTGTTGATTCAGAAGTAGATCCAGATGTTGAAGACTCGGTTGTTGCTTCAGAAGTTGATCCAGATGTTGAAGATTCTGTTGTTCCTTCAGAAGTTGATCCAGTTGTTGAAGATTCTGTTGTTCCTTCAGAAGTTGATCCAGATGTTGAAGACTCGGTTGTTGATTCAGAAGTTGATCCAGAAGTTGTCGAAGCAGTGTTTTCAGTTGTTGAGCTTTCAGTTGTTGCTTCAGAAGTAGATCCAGACGTTGAAGACTCGGTTGTTGCTTCAGAAGTAGATCCAGATGTTGAAGACTCGGTTGTTGATTCAGAAGTTGATCCAGAAGTCGTCGAAGCAGTGTTCTCAGTTGTTGAGCTTTCAGTTGTTGCTTCAGAAGTAGATCCAGATGTTGAAGACTCGGTTGTTGATTCAGAAGTTGATCCAGAAGTCGTCGAAGCAGTGTTCTCAGTTGTTGAGCTTTCAGTTGTTGCTTCAGAAGTTGATCCAGATGTTGAAGACTCGGTTGTTGATTCAGAAGTTGATCCAGAAGTTGTCGAAGCAGTGTTTTCAGTTGTTGAGCTTTCAGTTGTTGCTTCAGAAGTAGATCCAGACGTTGAAGACTCGGTTGTTGCTTCAGAAGTAGATCCAGATGTTGAAGACTCGGTTGTTGATTCAGAAGTTGATCCAGAAGTCGTCGAAGCAGTGTTCTCAGTTGTTGAGCTTTCAGTTGTTGCTTCAGAAGTAGATCCAGACGTTGAAGACTCGGTTGTTGCTTCAGAAGTAGATCCAGATGTTGAAGACTCGGTTGTTGATTCAGAAGTTGATCCAGAAGTCGTCGAAGCAGTGTTCTCAGTTGTTGAGCTTTCAGTTGTTGCTTCAGAAGTAGATCCAGATGTTGAAGACTCGGTTGTTGATTCAGAAGTTGATCCAGAAGTCGTCGAAGCAGTGTTCTCAGTTGTTGAGCTTTCAGTTGTTGCTTCAGAAGTTGATCCAGATGTTGAAGACTCGGTTGTTGATTCAGAAGTTGATCCAGAAGTTGTCGAAGCAGTGTTTTCAGTTGTTGAGCTTTCAGTTGTTGCTTCAGAAGTAGATCCAGATGTTGAAGACTCGGTTGTTGATTCAGAAGTTGATCCAGACTTTGTCGAAGCAGTGTTCTCAGTTGTTGAGCTTTCAGTTGTTCCTTCAGAAGTTGATCCAGACGTTGTCGAAGCAGTGTTTTCAGTTGTTGAGCTTTCAGTGGTTCCTTCAGAAGTTGATCCAGATGTTGAAGACTCTGTTGTTCCTTCAGAAGTTGATCTAGAAGTTGCCGAAGCAGTGTTTTCAGTTGTTGAGCTTTCAGTGGTTCCTTCAGAAGTTGATCCAGATGTTGAAGACTCTGTTGTTCCTTCAGAAGTTGATCCAGATGTTGAAGATTCTGTTGTTCCTTCAGAAGTTGATGCAGATGTTGAAGACTCGGTTGTTGATTCAGAAGTTGATCCAGAAGTTGTCGAAGCAGTGTTTTCAGTTGTTGAGCTTTCAGTTGTTCCTTCAGAAGTAGATCCAGATGAAGAAGACTCTGTTGTTCCTTCAGAAGTTGATCCAGACGTTGTCGAAGCAGTGTTTTCAGTTGTTGAGCTTTCAGTGGTTCCTTCAGAAGTAGATCCAGATGTTGAAGACTCTGTTGTTCCTTCAGAAGTTGATCCAGATGTTGAAGACTCGGTTGTTGCTTCAGAAGTAGATCCAGATGTTGAAGACTCGGTTGTTGATTCAGAAGTTGATCCAGAAGTTGTCGAAGCAGTGTTTTCAGTTGTTGAGCTTTCAGTTGTTCCTTCAGAAGTTGATCCAGATGTTGTCGAAGCAGTGTTTTCAGTTGTTGAGCTTTCAGTTGTTCCTTCAGAAGTTGATCCAGACGCTGTCGAAGCAGTGTTTTCAGTTGTTGAGCTTTCAGTGGTCCCTTCAGAAGTTGATCTAGATGTTGAAGACTCTGTTGTTCCTTCAGAAGTTGATCCAGATGTTGAAGACTCGGTTGTTGATTCAGAAGTTGATCCAGAAGTTGTCGAAGCAGTGTTTTCAGTTGTTGAGCTTTCAGTTGTTCCTTCAGAAGTAGATCCAGATGAAGAAGACTCTGTTGTTCCTTCAGAAGTTGATCCAGTTGTTGAAGACTCTGTTGTTCCTTCAGAAGTTGATCCAGATGTTGAAGATTCTGTTGTTCCTTCAGAAGTTGATCCAGATGTTGAAGACTCGGTTGTTGATTCAGAAGTTGATCCAGAACTTGTCGAAGCTGTGTTTTCAGTTGTTGTTCCAGATGTCGTTGATCCGTTTGTAGATGCAGAAGCAGTAGAACCAGTGCTCTCACTTGTTGTTCCAGATGTCGTTGATCCACTTGTTGAAACAGAAGCAGTTGAACCAGTGTTTGCACTTGTTGTTCCAGATGCCGTTGATCCACTTATTGATGCAGAAGCAGTAGAACCAGTGTTCTCACTTGTTGATGCCGAAGCAGTAGAACCAGTGTTCTCACTTGTTGTTCCAGATGTCGTTGATCCGCTTGTTGATGCGGAAGCAGTAGAACCAGTGTTCTCACTTGTTGTTCCAGATGTCGTTGATCCGCTTGTTGATGCAGAAGCAGTAGAACCAGTGCTCTCACTTGTTGTTCCAGATGTCGTTGATCCACTTGTTGATGCAGAAGCAGTAGAACCAGTGTTCTCACTTGTTGATGCCGAAGCAGTAGAACCAGTGTTCTCACTTGTTGTTCCAGATGTCGTTGATCCACTTGTTGATGCAGAAGCAGTAGAACCAGTGTTCTCACTTGTTGATGCCGAAGCAGTAGAACCAGTGTTCTCACTTGTTGTTCCAGATGTCGTTGATCCGCTTGTTGATGCGGAAGCAGTAGAACCAGTGCTCTCACTTGTTGTTCCAGATGTCGTTGATCCGCTTGTTGATGCAGAAGCAGTAGAACCAGTGCTCTCACTTGTTGTTCCAGATGTCGTTGATCCACTTGTTGATGCAGAAGCAGTAGAACCAGTGTTCTCACTTGTTGATGCCGAAGCAGTAGAACCAGTGTTCTCACTTGTTGTTCCAGATGTCGTTGATCCACTTGTTGATGCAGAAGCAGTAGAACCAGTGTTCTCACTTGTTGATGCCGAAGCAGTAGAACCAGTGCTCTCACTTGTTGTTCCAGATGTCGTTGATCCACTTGTTGATGCAGAAGCAGTAGAACCAGTGTTCTCACTTGTTGATGCCGAAGCAGTAGAACCAGTGCTCTCACTTGTTGTTCCAGATGTCGTTGATCCGCTTGTTGATGCGGAAGCAGTAGAACCAGTGCTCTCACTTGTTGATGCCGAAGCAGTAGAACCAGTGCTCTCACTTGTTGTTCCGGATGTCGTTGATCCACTTGTTGATGCCGAAGCAGTAGAACCAGTGTTCTCACTTGTTGTTCCAGATGTCGTTGATCCACTTGCTGATGTCGAAGCAGTAGAACCAGTGATCTCACTTGTTGTTCCAGATGTCGTTGGTCCACTTGTTGATGCCGAAGTAGTTGAACCAGTATTTTCACTTGTTGATGCCGAAGCAGTTGTACCAGTATTTTCACTTGTTGATGCAGAAGCAGTAGAACCAGTATTTTCACTTGTTGATGCAGAAGCAGTAGAACCAGTGTTCTCACTTGTTGTTCCAGATGTCGTTGATCCACTTGCTGATGTCGAAGCAGTAGAACCAGTGATCTCACTTGTTGTTCCAGATGTCGTTGGTCCACTTGTTGCTGCCGAAGCAGTTGAACCAGTATTTTCACTTGTTGATGCAGAAGCAGTAGAACCAGTGTTCTCACTTGTTGTTCCAGATGTCGTTGGTCCACTTGTTGATGCCGAAGCAGTTGAACCAGTATTTTCACTTGTTGATGCCGAAGCAGTTGTACCAGTATTTTCACTTGTTGATGCAGAAGCAGTAGAACCAGTATTTTCACTTGTTGATGCGGAAGCAGTAGAACCAGTGATCTCACTTGTTGTTCCAGATGTCGTTGGTCCACTTGTTGATGCCGAAGCAGTTGTACCAGTATTTTCACTTGTTGATGCAGAAGCAGTAGAACCAGTATTTTCACTTGTTGATGCAGAAGCAGTAGAACCAGTGTTCTCACTTGTTGATGCCGAAGCAGTAGAACCAGTGTTCTCACTTGTTGTTCCAGATGTCGTTGATCCACTTGTTGATGCCGAAGCAGTTGAACCAGTATTTTCACTTGTTGATGCAGAAGCAGTAGAACCAGTATTTTCACTTGTTGATGCAGAAGCAGTAGAACCAGTGTTCTCACTTGTTGTTCCAGATGTCGTTGGTCCACTTGTTGATGCCGCAGTAGTTGAACCAGTGTTCTCACTTGTTGATGCAGAAGCAGTAGAACCAGTGTTCTCACTTGTTGTTCCAGATGTCGTTGATCCACTTGTTGATGCCGCAGTAGTTGAACCAGTGTTCTCACTTGTTGATGCAGAAGCAGTAGAACCAGTGTTCTCACTTGTTGTTCCAGATGTCGTTGATCCACTTGTTGATGCAGAAGCAGTTGAACCAGTATTTTCACTTGTTGATGCAGAAGCAGTAGAACCAGTGCTCTCACTTGTTGTTCCAGATGTCGTTGATCCGCTTGTTGATGCAGAAGCAGTAGAACCAGTGTTCTCACTTGTTGTTCCAGATGTCGTTGATCCGCTTGTTGATGCAGAAGCAGTAGAACCAGTGCTCTCACTTGTTGTTCCAGATGTCGTTGATCCGCTTGTTGATGCAGAAGCAGTAGAACCAGTGTTCTCACTTGTTGTTCCAGATGTCGTTGATCCACTTGTTGATGCAGAAGCAGTAGAACCAGTGTTCTCACTTGTTGTTCCAGATGTCGTTGATCCACTTGTTGATGCAGAAGCAGTAGAACCAGTGTTTTCACTTGTTGTTCCAGATGTCGTTGATCCGCTTGTAGATGCAGAAGCAGTAGAACCAGTGATCTCACTTGTTGTTCCAGATGTCGTTGATCCGCTTATTGAAGCAGAAGCAGTTGAACCAGTGTTTTCACTTGTTGTTCCAGATGCCGTTGATCCACTTGTTGATGCAGAAGCAGTAGAACCAGTGTTCTCACTTGTTGTTCCAGATGTCGTTGATCCGCTTGTAGATGCGGAAGCAGTAGAACCAGTGCTCTCACTTGTTGTTCCAGATGTCGTTGATCCACTTGTTGATGCAGAAGCAGTAGAACCAGTGTTCTCACTTGTTGTTCCAGATGTCGTTGATCCACTTGTTGATGCAGAAGCAGTTGAACCAGTATTTTCACTTGTTGATGCAGAAGCAGTAGAACCAGTGCTCTCACTTGTTGTTCCAGATGTCGTTGATCCGCTTGTTGATGCAGAAGCAGTAGAACCAGTGTTCTCACTTGTTGTTCCAGATGTCGTTGATCCGCTTGTTGATGCAGAAGCAGTAGAACCAGTGTTCTCACTTGTTGTTCCAGATGTCGTTGATCCGCTTGTTGATGCAGAAGCAGTAGAACCAGTGCTCTCACTTGTTGTTCCAGATGTCGTTGATCCGCTTGTTGATGCAGAAGCAGTAGAACCAGTGTTCTCACTTGTTGTTCCAGATGTCGTTGATCCACTTGTTGATGCAGAAGCAGTAGAACCAGTGCTCTCACTTGTTGTTCCGGATGTCGTTGATCCACTTGTTGATGCCGAAGCAGTTGAACCAGTATTTTCACTTGTTGTTCCAGATGTCGTTGATCCGCTTGTTGATGCAGAAGCAGTAGAACCAGTGCTCTCACTTGTTGTTCCAGATGTCGTTGATCCACTTGTTGATGCCGAAGCAGTTGAACCAGTGTTTTCACTTGTTGATGCAGAGGCAGTTGAACCAGTGTTCTCACTTGTTGTTCCAGATGTCGTTGATCCGCTTGTTGATGCAGAAGCAGTAGAACCAGTGCTTGTTGATGCCGAAGCAGTTGAACCAGTGTTTTCACTTGTTGTTCCAAATGTCGTTGATCCGCTTGTTGATGCAGAAGCAGTAGAACCAGTGTTCTCACTTGTTGTTCCAGATGTCGTTGATCCGCTTGTTGATGCAGAAGCAGTAGAACCAGTGCTCTCACTTGTTGTTCCAGATGTCGTTGATCCGCTTGTTGATGCAGAAGCAGTAGAACCAGTGTTCTCACTTGTTGTTCCAGATGTCGTTGATCCACTTGTTGATGCCGAAGCAGTTGAACCAGTGTTTTCACTTGTTGATGCAGAAGCAGTTGAACCAGTGTTCTCACTTGTTGTTCCAGATGTCGTTGATCCGCTTGTTGATGCAGAAGCAGTAGAACCAGTGCTCTCACTTGTTGTTCCAGATGTCGTTGATCCGCTTGTTGATGCGGAAGCAGTAGAACCAGTGCTCTCACTTGTTGTTCCAGATGTCGTTGATCCACTTGTTGATGCCGAAGCAGTTGAACCAGTGTTCTCACTTGTTGATGCAGAAGCAGTTGAACCAGTGTTCTCACTTGTTGTTCCAGATGTCGTTGATCCGCTTGTTGATGCAGAAGCAGTAGAACCAGTGCTCTCACTTGTTGTTCCAGATGTCGTTGATCCACTTGTTGATGCCGAAGCAGTTGAACCAGTATTTTCACTTGTTGTTCCAGATGTCGTTGATCCGCTTGTTGATGCAGAAGCAGTAGAACCAGTGCTCTCACTTGTTGTTCCAGATGTCGTTGATCCACTTGTTGATGCCGAAGCAGTTGAACCAGTATTTTCACTTGTTCTTCCAGATGTCGTTGATCCACTTGTTGTTGCAGAAGCAGTAGAACTAGTGTTCTCACCTGTTGTTCCAGATGTCGTTGATCCACTTGTTGATGCCGAAGCAGTTGAACCAGTATTTTCACTTGTTGTTCCAGATGTCGTTGATCCGCTTGTTGATGCAGAAGCAGTAGAACCAGTGCTCTCACTTGTTGTTCCAGATGTCGTTGATCCACTTGTTGATGCAGAAGCAGTTGAACCAGTGTTCTCACTTGTTGTTCCAGATGTCGTTGATCCAGTTGTAGACGTCAATTCTGATTGTGGAGTGTTGGTTATCTCTGTAGGTTTTTCAGACGTTGTTCTTGTTTCTTCGCAATTATCAAAATCGAATCCAGCAGGAGGTTCCGGGAAACCGTCGTAAAAATCGCATGCATTCTCTGTCGAAAGCAATATTTTTAAAGGTATTTTTTATTATTCGATGTAATGCTTATATCTTGATTGTCAACTAAAGTGTTTTTTCACCATTTTATTGTTTACGGGGCTCGATACAATTACTGAAAATCGTGTACCCAGCGGGAAGCTGGAAGCAATGGAACACCTACGTTTTAAATGAAGTAGGTACTCGAAGTCCTCTTACTTTTCTCCTTAATTTTACTTTCCGATTCAAATTAAACCATTCGAAAATGTTAATCAAACTGTTAATTTCAAAATATGCTAAGATAAATTGAATTTAGAATAATGGTTTGGGTTTTAATCAAAGTGATGGGCATACCTTTATCGTGGCATTCTGGATCATCACTGTGATGGTATTTTCTTCTTCCTTGGAAAGAATCTGAAATTCACTTTGTTTTCGTCCTGACGCTATACTTATTTTGAATTACGGGGAATTCCCATCGAATGACATGTTTCCAGTACCACAAGTAGAAAAAGGAGTAATACCAGTGGTTTCATCCTGAAAAAAGAAAGAATGAAAGTATAAAAAGTTGGAAATGTGTAGGAAAAAACTTGGCGATGTTGTCGATTTTGTTGCATTTCGATGATGCTTTAAATGATTATGTTTTATTGGCCATAATTCGCGTCTGCAAATAACGATTTTTAATATTAAAATAAAAAGTTAAACATATACCATCCCACTAAAAATATAAGCTTTGATGCGGAAGGAATGACGAAATTGGCTTTATAAAAAATGTTTATCGAATCCCCCTTTTATTATTTTGTTTTTTTTTCAATTATTTGGTTGTGTGAAAAATCAAAATTTCGGTTTAATTTTCTCCGAAACATTTTTAGACAAAATTTTTTTCTGAATTCGATGAGATCTAGGTTATCATAGTTCTCGATATTTTAATTTACAATTATATTAAACACTTTCACAATACGAATATATCTTATTAGGCTCGCTACAATCGATTCTTAAAGTTAACACATATTTCGGTAACGAACAAAATATTCCAGAAAGTCATTAAAATTTAACAGCCTTTTTTTTTTTGCTGATCCGGGGCGGTCACTGCACGGGAAGGCAACAACCAATTCGCGGATCCGCCATTTCAATAATGACTAGTTGAAATGGCGGATCCGCTACTTTTATATGCGCGGATCCGCGAAAAATTCCCTGAGAGGGTTTCAATTAATGTTTCGATTAGGAAATTGTGGAAGAAAAGGTGGAAAAAATGAAATATAAATTATCTGTGGAATTTTTTCAAGCTGCATATTCATGATAGTCTCTATCTTCAATTTTTTACCATTAAAGACAGTAGATCAGTTAATTTGGACCTACCAGATTTCAATTTCAAAAATTTGAGCGTTTTCTCATTAGTTCAATGCAATTTATGCGAAATCACACCGATAAATACACGCTTCATGAAGCGGTCGAAAGTTGAAAAAATCAAAATTTTAATGCGCGCGGGCGGGCGGCCAGAATTGGCGCGAAACACAATTATTTGAAAGTGGCGACATATTGGTATTGTTCTTTGGACCACCTGGGCTCCCATTAGAATTTTTTTTGCCTCGAATTTGGATCGTGTTAACTGACCAGCTGCCTTTAAAGAAGGAATTTGGAGAGCTTTTAAATGCAACTGTGATAAAAATAGGCCTAGAAAACGAGCTTCAAAACAATTACCTAGATTTTTTTACCCGACGCCTCCTGTTTCCATCGACGAAAACTTGCCCGCGGGATCGTTGTACCAGCGACAACCGTGATATCGATTGTTAAAAAACAAGTTATTGGGCAAATGACGAACTCGTCTTGATGGACCCTTGGTTTTAGAAGCACAATTGAAATAAAATCTTTATTTTCCAACGTTTCGGTTAATAAAACCATCATCAGGGAAACTGGTATAATCACCTCAAACTTGGGTAATTAAACGGTTTAATTTCAATTGTGCTTCTAAAACCAAGGGTCCATCAAGACGAGTTCGTCATTTGCCCAATTGCTAAACAATGCACAAAAAACAACTCATCTACTCATCTACTCATTACAATTAAAAAACAAGTTGTTAGATAAAGAAATAGAAAAAAAATAATTTAATTTTTATTTATAAAATTGATTTAAAAAATAAAAAATATTCTTTAAAATTATTTAAATCGGTTATCAATTTTCTCTATTTTTAACGCTAGAAAAAGGGAGCATTAATGCGAGTGTGTTTCCGAATTCGTAGTTACGAAAAACAAAGTATTTTCAAGATTTCGATTTCTTTTATGCTTGCACCAACGTATTTAATGTATCGCTCGAATACAGTTTATTGAAATATATAGGCTTTAAAAATGAATTACGAGAATCGTTTTTGATCTTTTGTACAATAAAACTGTACTGATTCATCTCAAGGAATAGCATTCCAAAAAATTTGCTGAAACAGGATGTAGATTTGTTGAGACAAAAAAATTTTATTACAATGGAATACGCGATTTCTTTGTAAATCGATAAAACATATTATCATATTCGTAGTTCAAAAAATTGACCAAATTTAGTTGCTTTATGTATTCCTGACGCGAAAATTTTCAAACGCATAAGTTGACATCGCCGGTGTTCAAATATGTTCGAACTGAAATGCGTCATTTCAAAACCAAAGTTTTAATAAAGCGTATTTAAATTAGGCTTGTTAGATTGGCGCCGCCTTTCAAAGGGGTCCTCCTTTTTTGAGGAAGGTAACTGGGAAATTCAACAGCACAAGCTGTGATAAGCTGCCCCTTGTCAGGCCTATTTTTTCCTCAAAATATTGTGAGCTCGAGTGGCTCGTATTCGGCGTGCGCGCTTGTGCTGCCCGAATCAGCGCGCAAGCCTCGAAGCTCCGTTTTACCGAGATTTTAGCCGTTTATGAATCCTGAGATTTTTTTATCGTGGTTCCCAAAACTCCCACAAATACTTGCGGATCCGCGCATATCAAAGTGGCAGATCCGTCACTTTCTATGCGCGGATCCACCATTTCAATAGTAACTGGTTGAAATAGCGGATCCACTAAAAATTCCCTGAATAAGGTTGTGATCGATCTTTCTAGCAAGCCGAATTTCAATAAATGGAAAAGAAACTATGAAAAAGTG
Source organism: Caenorhabditis virilis (assembly GCA_964036255.1). NCBI lineage: Eukaryota > Metazoa > Nematoda > Chromadorea > Rhabditida > Rhabditidae > Caenorhabditis > Caenorhabditis virilis. The sequence continues at coordinate 11,988,800 of OZ038417.1, read as the reverse complement.
TTGAAAATAAAATAGGTCTGTCAAAATTTTTTTTTTCTGGAGACTAAAAAAATAGTGATTTGATGAAAATTGATCGTAAAAGAAACATTTGAAATTTTTCGAAAAAAAAAAAAAAAAATTTTTCGAAAAATTTCGAAATATATTTACGTTTTAGCTAGACTCAATGATTTTACTTGAAAACTCGATTTTTATGTGGGGGTTTTTCGACAATATCTGATAATTTTTTAAAAAATTAGTTTCGGTGTTATTGTAAATGTGTACACATATTTTTTCTTTTTCGTTCTTCATCTTCCATAATATAACAATAAAACGAAAGCATCGAGCTAAACCGTAAATCTTTAATGGAACATCAAAGTTATAGCTTACCGTTACGGAATGCGTATATAAAAAGAGAAACCGGAGGGGCAGAATCATTAAAAATTTGGCGTTTTAACAACGATATTTCGTCTTAATATTTCTTTAATAAATTTTTCTGATTTTACAGAATGATTTCTCTTCGAGGAGTCGCTCTAGCGACCTTCTTAATCATCAGTGTAGTTGGAGATGATTTCGACTCGTCGTTCGGTGACAACGCATTTGGGAACTCGTTCTTTGATTCTTGTATGTTTTAGTTTTATATTCTTGTAGTTTTATTTAAAATAATTTTAATTCATTTTATTTAGCATTCAATGCTCCTGCCGTCGATCCTGCAAGTGCGTCATATTTTCATTCTTCAAACCAGGTTCAGAGCGAGAGCAAGAGCAGCGGATCATCATCAGTTTCAAACAAGAAAACAGTTATTAATGCTGATGGTACAAATTCAACCAATGAGTCCAATGATGCAAAGGGTTACAACCATGACACCAATGTGAACTCTGAAACCGAAGAATTAAAACAAGTGGTCGATGGAGAAGTTGTGAGTTTCAAAATGTTTAATATTCTATTTCACGAATTTTAAATTTGCTACTGCTTCTTTAATATTTAAATGTAGACAAATCCGCTAGGGAATGCCTGTTTCTGAAATTTGTTCAAATTTTGTACACTAGTTCTACATAGATGGAAAACCTGAAAATATTTTCCATCATTGGTTGATCGTCATTGATCGTTCCCATAATATTTTTGCAATATAATAAAATCAGAAGTTTATACCATTTTAACACATTGAATGCGCAATAAATGTCTGTGGAATACGGTAATTGTTTTCTAGTAAAATATTGTTTGAATATTTCAATAAATTTTCTCCTTCCGCAGTCTTAACGTTTTAAATTTGTTTTTTAACTTTAGTATTTCTTTAAAAACTAAATTTTCAGTCTATTCTGTATCCTGGTCATTTTCTCAATAGTTCAAGAAAATATATCGAATGTTTATCATAGCGCGTGTGCTAAATATTATTACAATCAATTTTCAGCTCAACAGAAAAGCAGCTGTTAACAAATCCACTGATAATTCTTCTGATTACGACATGAAGAAGAGCAACCAATTGGCATTTGCTGCAAATGGAAGCAAGATTGCCTCAAACTCCGACTTGATCAACAATAACACTAAGCAACTTTACTGGCACATTATAATAAACTTAAATTTTTAATTTAAGATCGTCGGCACTTGATCAGGCATCGTCTGATGATTACCTCAAAAACGCAAACGGAACAATGGAGCTTAAGTCAGGACACACTAATCTCGATGAGGCATCTTCTAGATATCTTGGAAATCAATCCAGTTCAGATGTTGAGAACGCTGATGGAACTTATTCTAAAATTAATAACGTAAGTGATTTGCTAACTTCAGTCTAATAACCAAATCACTTTCAGTCCAAAGTGTCAGCAGCTGAAGGAGCCAAACATTCAGCAGATAATTATTCTCAATTTGATAGTACCATGAATGGTGCTGTCTTGCATAGTAAGAATGGTTCCAGCAATGTATGCCTAAAATTATAGTATTATTTCTCAAAAAATGTTTCATTTCAGTCATCCGAAACAGGAAAAACATACGATCAAGATATTAATAGTGTTGATCAAGTTAACAAAGATGGAACCTACCTGCATTCGAATGATGATAAAAGTTCAAACAGTTCGATCGACAAAGCGAACTTGGCTCAAGTTCAACAATATTCCCTCAAGGATGGAGACACCGTTATCAATAATGATTTCTCAAGAAATGCTAGCCGTGCTAATGGAACCGCCTCTGCTAAGGAAGTTAGTTTTTTTTTAAATATTTCTTTTTGAAATCAATTTTGTATTTTCAGCATAGTAGCCTTTCTCAATTAGATGCTAGTGGCACAAAAGTTGACAGTGTTGAAGATAAGAGTAACAGCTCGATTCTTAACGCTTCAACTGACGACTTGAAGAATAATACATACAGCAAGATTGGAGATGTTGAGAAGAAGACCGAAGACGGTTATTCGAAGGCCAATAAAGTTTGCTACTGATTTCTAACAATTCTTTAAAATAATCGTATTACAGGACTTGAACACTTCTGCAAATGACGCTTCTTATTATCGTCAAGCCAGTAAGAATGGAGTGATCGGAGTTCAAAACCTTACATCATCTGTCGACAAAGCTAATAGCCTTGCTAAAGATAATTCGCATTCATTAAATGAAGAAACCAATTTGAAGACTGGAGAACATAAGGTGAAAACTGAAGAAAAACGTGGCCAGTTGTTAAAAAACATGTTTCTAGGCTAATTTGAGCGATCACAAATATTCGAAAAATAAGACCGACGCCAGTGTTCAAACCGATTTATCAGTCTTTGCACAGGCTGGAAATAACACAATTTCCACTCATAACAAATCTGCTTCGAAACTTGGAACACTTGAAGCTAAACAATCTGATCTTGAATCAGCGGTTAGTTAATTACCAATAAAAATTGCTAAAAAATAAATTCAGAATATCACTAAAGCTGATGGATCAGTTGATTCTGTGTCAAAGGGAAGTCAATCGAGATTGGACCAACAGACTGGATCTCAAGTTAGCAGCAACAAGGGTAAATCAGTCATTGGAGGAACAGAGGTGAGATCTATTAGTGGAAACAGTTTCAATTGTTGCTTTAGACCGACACTGATGAATTGACCAAGTCTGACACCAACTCCACCGATGGAGACTCAAGCCAATTTGCAAATGAATATCACAAGTCGGCTAACGGAACTGTGAACAGCGTCGATCAAAAGAGCAAGCAGTACGAAAAATCAGCCAACTCGAAGGATTATGCATTGAAACACGATAAAGTTATTGGGGCTAATGGATCAGTTGTTCTCAACAATGTGGAAAGTGGTGGTGAACAACATACTGGAAACAAATCAAGCATCGATTATAAGAAGACCCACATGAACAGTGGAAATAACGACACTGTTAACGATGTTATTGAACTTGGTAAACAATCGGAACTTCTCGATTCTGGAAACAGCTTCATTCGCGGAAATCAATCTGTTCATAATGCTGATGGAACATTCGATGACAAGAAGTTCGATAACGCTTCCAATCATTTGTCAAAGTAAGTGAACCAATGCTTTGATTTTCAATTGAACATTTCTATCGTTTAGAGACTCCTTGGACACCAGATCGAAGAACACCAAATTCTCCAACAAAGATGGAGTCCTTGAGTCAGAGGACAAGAGTCAAAACAAAGCTGTTCAACGTGACAGTGTAAGTTAACCATAAAACAAAATTAGTAACCAAACTCAATTTCAGAATTCAACTGTTGATGTCTCTCACCAAGCCAAGAATGCTGATGGCAGCTCAGTCGATGAAGCACTCAAGTCAAACAAGCACAATAACTCGTTGTCAGTTTCTGAGAATGCTCTATCCAGTTCTAAACTCAATAGCTCGGATGGAGACTTGGCGATCAGCAATATTCAAAGCTCAATCCAATCGGAAACAAAGAGAGCTGGTGAAGATACACTTGGACATAATAATGTTACAGTATGTAAAAAAAACCTGATCCCGCAAGAGAATTCATTTTCAGAACGCTGACGGTTCCAAATCTAGTAATGATGTGTCTCGAAACATGGACTACGCGTTGGATGGAAATTCAGTTCAATCCAAAGGAACGAAATATCAAAGTATTGGAGGAATTGTATGAAAATTAAACTTGTTTAGCAAAACGTTGTAATCTCGTCGTTTCAGGTAAGCCAGGCGGTTGCTAACAAAGTGAGCCAACTCAAGACCGGTCACTTAGATGATGTTGGAACGAATCACACTATTAGTGACGATGGAAAGGGAAATGTTGTCAATGATGAAGCGGATACCAATACACACGCGAAAATTGAGGAGAAATTACAATCACAAAATAAGCAAGAATTGCAAGGGTGATTTGCATGCACAACATTTGACAATAATATTTATTTATTCAATTTATGCATTTTACAAAAAAAATATGATGGTTATGAAACTTACAATTAGTACCCGCGTTTCAAAAAAAAAACAAAGAAACTCGCCATCTAGGAACGAAATAAGAAGGAAAACATAAAATGAGATCAAACGTACGAGGGAAGTCTTTCTAAGTTGGCAAGAGTTGAGAACCAAGAGTTAGTGTAAATTGAAGACCCTGCGGTTAATAACTAGCCTCAGGAGGGAAGTTTTAGAATGCGGTCTTTAACTCAGAAATTCGATTCCGGGTGCATATTTTCCCACTTATTTTTTTTCTTTTTTTCGTAGTTATTTTGGTATATAAATTTTAATTTCGAAGCGATTGAACAACAGTTACAACATTAGTATAGTCAATGTTTAATAGAAACGTTTGCATATTTAATTATTTCAAGTTCTGAAATCTTTGTTGAACCAAAAACCTATTTTCTGGTGATATTTTTTGAGGTTCCCTCTTTAACGACAGAGTGCGAGTTCAATGAAACCTCTTGCTAAAATTAATAGGCAAAAAATACGTTTGTTTAAATCAATTAAACTCTTCCAATAAGATCTTATTATTCGTTGCCCCCACAGAAAGATATTCTTCCTGTAGTGTTTACTGGATACCCTGGAAAGCGTTGCGACGTCATGGGCGGAATTTACAGGTAACCTGATGTATTCCAAAAATTTCCCACCGGGTTTTAAGTTTACACTAGCTCTTGGTTCTCTACTTGTTTGAACAAAAAAATTTCCCTAATTTACATACAATTAAACAGATTCAATGTTAAGTTCAGAGGAATTCTTTGTGACATTTAAAAGCATTTGAATTAGCGGCAAACGCATATTTAAGTTGTTTAATGGTACACGCGTTTTAGTTAGTTTTGCAAAACCCAATTTATCTCATTTTTTCATTATTGACAATGCAAAAGTTAATTTTTTTACTCTTTTTTCGGACTTTTTTGTATGATTTAAAGCATTCAATTATTTTCAAACAAAACTAGTGCCCCTTCGAAATTCCTTCAACGGCATTCGTTCATTCATCACCGATTGGCTACTATTAGTCCTGTGTTGAGGTGGTGCACGACTGGAATTTATCATCGACGTTGCTGATGTTCTTCTTTCAGTCATTTCCATAGCCGCTCGGCTTCGTTTCCTAGAATCTGCCAAAGTGTCCACCACCACCGTCGACGCTGTCACCATTGAAACTGTTCTGTGAAAGAATAGATTTTTAGGAAGGAGGAGCATTTTTCGTTATTTCTAATCATGAAATGCAAAATACTGCACATGAACACTGGAAGCATATAAGCAAAGGGATTTTGGGAAAGAATTTCAAACGTGCAACAAACATACATTATCATATTGAGCTATTCATTCAGAAGATTTCATTCATACACGTAATTTTTGTTTCAAGAAATACAGAGATACAACAGAATAGATAAAAAAGCACACTTTTCTTAATTTTTCTGAGTATCGAAAAAATTTGGGGGGCATTTCATGGAGACCCGTTATCTTCACCATTTGTGAAATATACTTACATAAACAAATATCTATCTCCGGTTTACAGCAATGTATCAAAAAAAACATCAGCTTCAGACATTGATTCAACCGGTTATAGAGAAAACAATTGGATAAAAAATCACATTGAGAAAACTTAATGAAAAGCGGGAAGCGAAAATCAAACATGGGCGGCTACTGTTGTATACCTCGTCGATTTTCGAAGGATTCCTTGTTTGGTTTGTAGTAGAAGACGTTGACGGAACGAGGCAGACGACAGGCAAAATAGCACAAAATTTAAGGCTTTTCCGAGGACTACAAGGGTTGTACAAATTGTTGATAGTGCAACCATCCATTCCTTGTGGAAGTAGTGTGATAAGAAGGTGACAAAGGCCGAAGGACCCTGGAATAAGTAACCAATTATTAAAAATAGTAGGACTTATCACAGTGCCGCCAAAAAAAGCGAATTATAGGAAAAAAACCTACCTGTGTAATTGTAAAGCATGAAACAATAGCAGTGACTGTTATTGTCACCTTATGCTCAGTTTTTGACTGTGATCCATTAAATTGTGAATCACTTCTATCAGATTTCGAAGGAATAAACAACTTTTGTCTGAAACTCGTTAATCAAACCCATAACAACGATTTTAATCCCACCTTTGTCTCAACGTCAAAATCAGCATAAAATTCGAAATAATTACCAATGTAATCGGGATCAAAACTACAAAAATGGCATTAACTTGTGGTGCAAATCTCACAATCATCTTCATGAGCTCTCCATTCGGATTTTTCTCATTCCTAAACCATCTTTCTGAATCGATCCGATGGCATGCAACGTGATATTGTGTGTTGTTGCAAAACAGCTTTTCCGCACATACATAACTAAAAATAGAGACAACATTATTTGCACGACATTCTTTTTTTGGATACCTGAAGTGATGATATGACGTCAAGATTCCAGACGTCAATACGACAAATGATACGACGACCCACGGAGTAAATAATTTAGCTTGTTTTCGAACGGAAAGTGGATATTTTATGCCAATAAGTCGCTCAAGGCAGATCACAAAGACTAGCCTGAAATATTTAATTACAACTATTTGTTCGATTGAAGACAAGGAAATTTAAAAATCCTAGTTTTGGCAGGAAAACTTTTAAATGTGGAATCAGCAAACGCTATACACCCCCTCCCATTTTTTAGAAAGAGGTGTTCGACGCTCCGCAAAATTTCTCTCTGCATTCCTAATTTTATTTCTTGAAAAATCACATAATTAAATATTTACCATGTTGCAACTGCAACTGACCAATTAACCATGGCAATGAAATGATGTTTGTAGTTCATGTACAACTTCCGAAACCACAGTGCACTTTCAAACATTTCATAATGCGCCATAGAATGTGGAATTATGAAAATAAGGCATACAATATCTGCAAACGCAAGGCATGATAATAGTTGGTTCGACCTAGAAAAAAATCAAATGAAAGAACCAATTAACAGAACGAAAAACCGTGTTCTCATATTGGGTGCCAATAAAACCGTCAAATTTAAAATGTTCCCAGATATACCAAAAAGCACCAAAATTGGGACTATATTGCCAATGAATAAGCCTTCTATAGCGCTTACAGAGAGCATCATTTGTCGATCTGTTAGACAAATATCGGAGGCTAGTTTTGGAGCGGGCTGCGTTGAATTCATTACTGAAGATGATGAAGGTGTGGATGTCATCTGAAATATACTAATCACTTGAAAACAAAAAATCATTTTAGCCGAAAAGACAAAAGAAGAAAACTGATATTATAAACGGCTTAGAGATTTAATGAAGCATCGGAGTTTTAGTATTAAGACTTCATTGCACAATCAAGAAATCTATAAATTAAAAAAAAAAAGAACAAAAAACAAAAAACGTTTAAAATGTAATTTTAGAAGAAGCAATCAGGTGAATTGGTTAGGAACGCGGTCCAAAGGATGCAAAAAACAAAAACCGGAACTTAATCTAATTTTCATCGGTCTGTTTTGTGGGCTCAATTCTCTTTTATTTTCATTGAAACCATTAATAAAAGATATTTGGATGAGCTTTTTTTCTGTATCGCCATCGACATTGCGACCAGAGTTGAAAATATTGCAGCTCAGCAGAAATTTGTGTATTTATGATTCTTTTTTTTTGTCTAGTTTATACGTAATGCCCATTTATTATTTTTAGAAAGGATTATGACTGAAGAAAAGGATTATCCTAACCTCTTCCCTAATTGTAAGAAAAGTTGTTTTTTAACATTATTAAAATTTTAAATACTTTCTTCAGCCTTCTGAAGACAAAAACGTTCGAAAGATACAGTTCGTTAAAAAAATTGAGAAAGTGTGTTTACTGAAATTTGATGTGCATAACACTGGAAGCACCCTGATTTAAGATGCCCTGAACTAAAAATGACGATGTTTCGTATTTTACGCTTCAGTTCAATTTTTTCTGAGAATTACGAAAATCTGAGCGTACATCGACATCAAATATTAAGTGTCACCTCATACAGTAAAAACAATGAAATAAATAACCCAATTTTGGATTTCGTCATAGTAATAAACTCAATTTAAAACAATTTTAGACGCAATAAAACATCAGCATCACTTCTAACTGAAATTTTATTAGTTACTAATTGTTTATAAGATTTTATTTTGAAAAATATTTATGAAGTCAATATAAACAAAAACATCGGACCCCACCCTCAACTTAATAACTTTGAAGAAGACAACTTAATTTCATTATAAAGAGATGAAGCTGAATAAGGTTAGAATGGATATTTTTCGGTTGTTTTAGAATTATTGAGATAGTGAAATTGGTTTTTCAGAATATTCTAAATTTATGCAAGTGATTGATTATTTTTTCAGTGAAGCCAACTTCAGGAAGGGCTAAAAAAATTTTAAAAAATATTAAAATTTTAATTTTATTCGTTTCAAAATTAATTTTTCGATGGGGTTTCTGTTTTTTTCAACGCATCGCAAAAAGTTGAAATTTCCATAAGAATAAATAGTGCTGAGGTCCAGCAGTTCAGATTGTTTTCAGCGGACCATTGTGAGTATTTTTCAATTCTCTGAATCTCACGACTCTAATCCATCTTTTTAGACTAACTTTCTAAGATTTTCAGCATAAATCCGACAAAAACCTTCTACACATCTGTCCTCGATTTGCAAGAAAATAAATAAAGAAAGAAATAAGACATATGGGCCCAGGAAGTTTCAAAATGAAGAGGCAGAAATCGTTGGAAATGTCATCATGCTTTTGTAATTAAATTTAAAGTGCAAAGATTTTCAGGTTGAAATTATCCTTTTTGATGACAAAATAAGGCAAGAAATCTGAAACAAAACCCACATGATTTATGTAAAAAGATGAAATCGAAGGAACTCTGAAAATTGGACTAATTATGAATATAAATATACACAATATTAATATATAAGTACAGTTAATTATCAGTTCATTTTCATTTAAAAAATGAAAAATAAAACTTTTTGGACCGAAAAAACCAGCTCAAAATAAATGCTTATAGAGAATGTGTGGTGCGTCAGGAAAGCTAGCATGAAATTAAATTAGGGATATGTATACACACTTTGTGCTCTTTTTAATTATTGAAATTTGATATAAAACAGAAAAAGAGAAGAAGCGAAAGGTTTAGAGGAATCATATGCTGAAATTCGCATTGAGCTCTAGTCAAGTGTTTATTTGCCGTTTAAGAGAACAGAAATAAATGTTCCAAGAAAAAGGGGAAATGGAAAAGCTCCGCCTATAGAATTCTGATACTTACTTAGACCAGAAGCATGATGCACAACGCCAACGTTCGTTTCTATATTGATAAAGTGAAAATAGTGTACGTTTCGCGAAGGGCAACCGTTAACCGGTGTAAAAATACATCGCTGTGCACAAAATTGTTATCATTTTCGAGAGAAAACATCATGAAAAATGTAAATTTTCAAAAAAAAAAACGGCATATGAATGTCGATATGTGTTATTTCCGATGATCACAATTTTTGCAGAATTTTAAATTTTTGAGTATAAGTCTGTTTTGGAGCCATATTATGAACGTGGTATTTTTACCACTAATTTTTTGATGAGTACCTTACTACCTTACTGAAATTTTCAAAAAACATGTGTTCACAAATGATCAAAATAAGAAAACATTCAAATTGAATTTCCTCCGTAATAGGTCACTCTCTATCTGCTCAGAGATTTGCCACTTAAAAAAAGGCGCCAGACAAAAATAAGACAGAAACCTCGTGTCCAATCTGACTTCAAAATCTCAAAAAACCTAGCTAAAATGTTTGTCCTCCTCAAAAAATCTAAGACAAGACGAAAAAAAATTGTAATCGACGACAACGTCTTCGTCCTCTTTTTTCGGCCGTCAAAATTGAAACACAAAACAAACAATACACATATTTCGTCGTCGTCCGATGTGGATTTCATCGGGGGAAAAAAATTGAAGAAGAGGCCTCCTAAGAAGCAAAAAGTGCAAAATTGAGGACAAAACGAAGACGATATCATGGAAATTTGAGCAAATATTGGATGGTTTTTTTTTCTTTGTACATATTACTGGTAACAAGCACAAATGATAACAAACATGAGGTTTTATTACAATTTTTGTTTTTTTCTTATTTTTTCCAAGACACAAGATATGCTCTTTTGGACTTAAAGTGGCATTACCGTAATGCTGAAACTCAGAAGGTTAAAGACGAGATGCCACTCATTTTCAATCTTATAATGTTACTTGGTCTGTATTATATCCTTCTGATGATGAAATAAATAAATAATTCTCAAAAATATAGATTACAATTTTCAAACTTTCCAAAACTAGAATCTTTACTTTTCCTTTTCCTGATTTATTTAAAGGAGGGCTTTACGGAGATAACAAATGCATCTGGAATGAAAATAGACTTCATTCTCATTCCAAATCTGTTTTTAAAATTTTCTAAAACCACCTAGAAGCCGAGAAAACGAGCTTCAGAATAATGGCCTAGAAAATGTGTCCACCTGGCCGAACTTTTTCATATGAGCTGTTTCATTAATAAATGGTTGTGCAAATGCTTGTACTTGTCCTTTTTTATGTTTTTTTTTCCTTTTTTTTGGATTTTTCATGCCTGCGGACTAGTTTTCGCCGGTGGAAACTTTTCTAGGCCATTGTTTTGAAGCTCATTTTCTCGACTTCTAGGTGGTTTTAGAAAATTTAAAAAACATATTTGGAATGAGAATGAAGTCTATTTTCATCCCAGACGCATTCATTATCTCCGTGAAGCTCTCCTTCAATAACTCGATTGAGAATATTATGTTAAAATTGGAATCTTGAAAATTTTAATAATTGCATTTCATAGAAATCAAATCTTGTTGCACAAAACAAAGAACCCAGCTTTACTACTGTACCCCTGGAAGGCCCTTTTTTCTAAAACCCACTTTTTTTGATATTTCTGTTTTTCGATGAAAAAAAAAACATCGATTTGAAATTAGATCGATCTTCCTCGAAACAGAAAAAGCTATCAAAATAATGAAGTAGGATTAAAAAGAGAGTTTTTGTTTCTCCAAGATGAATCATTTCACTATTCCAATGACCCATGATGTGGTCATAAAACATCGATGTGATGGGAAGAAAACGAATCGGCCAACAAGAAACATATGGTTCTTTGAGGTGGTAGGGAAATAATTGTGCAGGGGGGATTTCGAGATTTAATGAAAATTATTCCTTTTTCCGTCTTGGGAAATGACCATAAATACAATTTCTAGATAAAATTGATGTTTTATCATTTCTAAGATAGCTTAAAAATTTTTATCGAGTTTTCCACAAAATTGACATCCAAGCTGAGGATCAAAAAATAATTATGAACTCCAGATTAGAACTTTAGCGAGCATAATGTAGTACCGTGTGAAATTACATAAATTCATTCATTCGTTTCTTTAATCTGCAGAAAAAAATGGATGTGAATATTGAAAGATATATTCGAATGGTAGAGTTCAATTGTTCTTATGGACACTATTGAATTTCTCGGAATAAAATTCTTTAAACTCATTGAAGAAGAAAACTTTTAAAAAAAGGAAATATGATAGAAATTGACGTAATTTTATCGAAAATGGACACTTGAAAGTGTAAGAACAAACGAACCAAACTAGAACTTCTTAGAAAGTTGTGAAAAGCTTTTCTAAGATCAAAAAATTGAACTTTATAGACAATTTGAGTACATTGGTCCAAATTTGCCGCGCTTCTTTAAAAAAATGGCGCTCACAAAACTAATTTAGTGTTTCTAATTACAAGAAAAATATGATATATTTATAATTAGTCAGCATTTTGCTCATGAGGCGAAAAAATCGGCCTGCCGTGAAAACGCAAAAAATGTGTCAATCAAATTTTCGCCTCTACTCAATGCACATGTGATCGTTGTTTATTATAAAACTTACACAAAATAAAAATATTCTTCGAAATTACTCGAAATAAAAAAATTAAGAACTAACAAGAAAACACGTTCTGCTTTTTTGAGTATGACTTGTTGTCCCGTGGTCAAAAAGAAAAACAAAATAGACTTTAAGGATTCAAAAATTGTGGTGATAAACAAGAAAGCTCAAAATAGACTTTGATTTATTCAAACGGAAGCGGAAAAAAAACGAATGAAAAATATGATTTTGAACATGTGAAAATATATTTTTGGGTCGACAACATCATTCATTGATGATAAAATTACGTCAAAGCAATAAAAAATCAACTCTTTTTTGTGTTTTATTATTGGAAGGCGGGGGTTATCAGATACATAGAAGTGACAGTTGGTCATTTTGCGATTTTGCACCAAAATTTGATTGAAGTACAAATTGCTTGAAAAAATGGCTAAAAGCAGCTGTGAGAGTTAAGGATGCATGTGCTCCACATTGCGCGGTATTTAGTTTCGGGACAATTGATACACTCAGGTTACAAAGTTAATTGAGAAAAACTTTGCCACTTTCAAACCCATTAAAGGAGGGCTTTACGGAGATAATAAATGCGTTAATAAATCTACGATGAAAATAGATTTCATTCTCATTCCAAATCTGTTTTTAAAATTTTCTAAAACCACCTAGAAGCCGAGAAAACGTGCCTCAAAACAATGGCCTAGAAAAAGGGGCCACCGGCGAAAACTAGTCCGCAGGCATGAAAAATCCAAAAAAAAATGAAAAAAAGCAAAAATTAAAATGAAAAAACATAAAAAAGGATTAATATAAGCATTCTACATAACTATTACTAACCACGAAAAAAACTCATAGGAAAAAGTTCGGCCAAGTGGCCCTTTTTTCTAGGACATTGTTTTTAGGCGCGTTTTCTCGGCTTTTAGGTGGTTTTAGAAAATTTTAAAAACAGATTTGGAATGAGAATGAAATCTATTTTCATTTAAGATACATTTATTATCTCCGTAAAGCCCTCCTTTAAGATATACAGCTAACAATATTGTTCAACAGAGCGCGCTTTCATATGTATTAGCCTTAAGGCGCCTACTCTTAGACCTACAAAACTTTTTTTTTTAATCTTGTGGTATTTTTTAAAATTTTCAAAAAGTTTTCAGAAGCTAATGGAAATTCAGAGAATTTCTGGACACCGTCCTAAAAACGTTTTAAAACGTCATTAATTTATTTTAATAAAAATCAGTTTCAGCAAAGGAAAGGAAATTTCATGAACTGGATTTTGGGAGGAAATATCGGCTACCAAAACAAATCTCTGTGAAATTAGAACCGTTTCGTCAAAAAGAGAGCGAAATTCCAATTTCCTGTCGTTTGATTCTTATTTGTATTGTTGGTATTGAAAAAATATATGACCAACTTGTTGTCCCGCATTTCTTTTTTTGGATCGCTGAAATTTGATAGGTTTATACGTATGTAAATGTGCAGTGACATCTAGTGAATGTCATCAATTCGTTCTATTTAAAAGATGAGAAGTTTTTGGGGGAATCATAAATTAAAAGATGGTTTGATAACATATAAAGATTTTCCATTAGGACCCGTTAGTAGTAAAATATGTCCCGAAATACGAATAAATGTTCTGAAGAAGAAGCTGAAATTCGAAGTCGAGTTTTTTCTCAACTTGGGGAAATGTTTGAGATTTTAAAGAAATTCGAGCTTGATTTCCATTTATGTTTTCTATATTTCGTTTTTAACGTAGTTTGCACAATAATTCGAAGTATAGTATTTCAACGCTGATATTTTGATCTTATGAATTCCTGTTTACTAGTTAAATTCTAAAAGAATAATATAAAACATTCTACCGTATTCTTTAACGATTTTGTCTTTTTTTTACTGTTAGTTCAATTCGATTCCAAATGCGCACCACTGTTTTACAAATTTGTGTGCCGTGTCCGTACGTATTGAAAATATTCTTTTTGAGTCCTAAATATATTTTTGGTATCTATTGGACGAATTATAAAAAATAATTTATTTTATCCGTGCACCGGAACACGCCAAAAAATCGAGGTTTGTCAGTAGAGCGCGTTTGGACCCGGTTTGCTTCTAGTATCTTTTTCGAATGAACTTCGAGGTAAAAATCTAATATTTCGAAGCAACGATCCCAGCATAAAACAAAAACAACTTCTTATTTTCAAATATCGAAATATATATATAAGGATTGTTGATATAAAACATGCTGAAGTTTGACCCTTTGATTAAATATTTGATTAAATTACAGTAGTTTGATTAGGTTTGAAAAACATAATAAATTAAATTTAAAAAATCATGACTTTTATTGAAATTTGATTATTTAATTTCTGTAAAATGATGATAATAAAACTATATTCTTCAATATGAAAGTCATTAATTTTCTGCAGAACTTCGTTAAGTTAATATCATTCAAAATAAACTTCAAAAAGAATAATCTTTTAAAAAATGAGTGGCGCTCTATCTTTAGGTTATTTCAAGTGTTCAAAAATTATCGTCATAGACTAATAAGATCTTGAAAATTGTTCCAAAATGTGAAAAAAAAATTCAAAAAAATAGTGAAATGTAGGTGGAGGGGTAAGATGAATGACGCCGATTTCATATATTTGCTTGACCCAAATTTCTCATGTTTCATGTGCTTCTGCCGCATTATTTTTTCTTCCGCCAAAAATTATGTTGTTGAAATAAGAATATTACAACATCGCTGGATTTTTTTTTGATATAAGAAGTGAAGTCAAAGCTCATGACAATCATCGAAATAAGATCATTTCCATGAGTTTCTGTTAATTCTAAGCATTTTTGTAAGAAAAAAATTATAAAATGTTTTCAGCTATCCTTTTAAAAGTCATTATTTACACAGAATCGGAGTTTTTAAAATTCGGATATAAACTTTTAAAACTCTGTAAAAAGCAGGAAATTTTCGTTCCTAAAAATGAACGAAAAATATCTGGAATTCCAATTAAATACCCACATTTCAAAAATTTAAAAAAAAACAGTTTAAAAAAAGTTAAGGTAACCTTCCATGCATAACAAACACACCCAACATTTGAAAGTTTCCAATTCGTCGAAAAAAGGAAAAGAAGAAAAACACATAAATTTGCGATTCACAAATGAGGAACGAATAGGCGGAATGGAACAATGTCATGAAGATCAGAAGACCTGAAAAATAATGGTTATATAAGGTCGTATCTGTAGGATCGGAACGTTGCGTGTCTTAGGGAAAGTTATGTACACGAACGTATATTACACGTCTTTTGCGTTATAATTCACAAAAAAATATTCACAAAAAATATTATCATACGGTAGCGTGACGGTAAGTCATGTAAAACACTAAAATTCAAGAAACATCATCTCGACGATTTTATTCATTGTGTGATCAGAAGTCAAGAGAAAAGGGAACGGAACAAGGAAACAACAAAGAGAATAAATTACGGCTTCGTGTCGGCGAAGTTATCGTTCTGATTTACTTTTGAAGGTGGTTTTCAAACTTTTTGAACTTGAACTTGGTCTGGCGCGAAAAATCAAGTAAACGTACGACCTTTCATGATAATTTGTAATTGCGAACAACTGTTCTCTGCATCAAAGTTTCATGGGGCAATTAAATCTAATATTGTTCATTTTTCAGATAAAATTAATTGGGTTTTTGACAAATTGACAGTTTAGATGTTGTTTATTGTTTGATGTTCTGAAAGTTTTTTAAGCAATTGGTAAAATATCAAAACTCCCCCCTCTAAAATAATCTTTCAATACTTAACTTTATTCAAAATTCCATATTTTTGCAAAGTTTATCACAAAAAAAACTGAAATACATGTGCTAGATGCAGACATATTTACAATGTGTAAAAAAATAGTATCACAATAATAAATCAAGCTCAGTGTGATCTTTTTCACTTTGCTCCATTGAAAAGCAAAACGATTGAAAGCAAGAGAGATCAACAATTAATGGAAATTGTTGTTGCGTTAGCCGATAAAATATTCTCAGGGAATGACTGTAATTCGAACACCAAATAGGTCCATGTGTTCATATTTAAAGTGCTAACAATTATGCATAGAATGTTTAAGAAAAACCCGCATGAAATCTGTAAATTTCAGTTTAAAAAATTTAGATTTTTGAGATTTTTACCATATCAATCATTGAAATAACTTTAGTGTCATAAACTATTGCATTTGCAGGCGTAGACATTGGAAGCATGAAAGCGAATGAGCATGCAATTGTGGTTGGAAGACCAAGGTATAATGGGTGTAATTCCATGGATTCAGCCTAAAACTTTAAATATAAGGTACAACTTATTTGACTAGCAATTTACTTGAATTTACTGTCAAAATATGCACCTAACACAATTATTTGAAAATTGAAATTTAAAACCTACCACTCCTAACGAAATTGGTATGAATATACTGCCCGTCGATACATTGCTTGCAAATTCCGTCATCACTACAATTGTGGTTGTTATTAAAACTGAAAATGCGACATTTTTTCCTTAATCGATAAATTTCAAACTTTGCAATGGAAAAGCACTCATTCCAACAAAAACCTGACGCATTTTGCATGAAATGAGCCGAGAGAGACCTGACTTCTAAAAAATGACAGATTTTTCAAACACGGTGCATTCTTAGAAGATTACGTCAACTCCTTCTGAAATTGCATATCCGGCACCGATGAGTAACGTACATGACCAAGAAAATTTTGATTTCATATCTGACCACTTAAGAATTGGTTCAAATGGATCATCTAAAGACGGTGATTTTGAAATACTTTACCAAAAAACCAAACGAACTTTTGTCAAATGGATTCTTGGGCCAAATAAACATCAAACAAGCTATCAGAACTCCAGTAGCGCTGTCGGTTAAATAGCTTAAATTGAAATAAGATTTAAATTTTACTGTCAGAAAAATAAACTAACTTCTTAACTGGCAACAATTCCGCCCATCCATCCGTAAATCCAGGATCTCTTGAAATCCACGACGTCAACAAAATAGCAAAAAATCCGAAAACTGATTTTTCTGCAAATGTAGCGGCTCCTAATTCATCATACATCAATTGAATATTTTTTTCAACCACATTTTTCATATGCTCTTCTTCGGTTGTTGGTTTTTTGAATATTTTGAGAATTGTCGATGGGTGCATAAAGTAACAAACGAGCACTATATATGATGATAAAAGGTAGAATACAAGTGGTGGGAACGCGAAAACCATCCATTTTAAGTAAGTCATTGTTACTTCACCATCTGGGTATCTTTTTTGAATATTTTCCCGGAAGACGAGATTCGGACCAGTAGAGGTAATGATCGCCGTTCCTCC
Organism: Caenorhabditis virilis; assembly: GCA_964036255.1. Classification (NCBI taxonomy): domain Eukaryota; kingdom Metazoa; phylum Nematoda; class Chromadorea; order Rhabditida; family Rhabditidae; genus Caenorhabditis; species Caenorhabditis virilis. The sequence goes on along the minus strand of OZ038417.1, from coordinate 11,971,274 downwards.
AATTAATGAAGCATGCGCACATGCTAGAATAAGTGCTTTACAAAACCCGACATCATTTGAGTTCATCTCTTTGATTCTTAATTTTTCAGCAATAGTACTATCTTCTGAAATTGCTGTTTTTTCAATCCCCATCTCAACTTTTCGACTCTTCTCGGTTGCATCCGCAATACCCATCAAAAGAGCAACTGCTGTTGGGCACATTAGAGCAGTGCATGCTGTGTCAGAAACGAAAAAACTTCTGAAACGCAATCATTATAATGTTATCAACATTTCACTGAAAAAAAAGTACATCAAACAAGTGATACACATGAACCCGAACAGCATTCTGAAAATTGCATAATTTAGCATTATTCTTCTGAACTTTGCTTATTTACACTGGTTGTTTCGCTCCGACTTTTGTCAAAAGTTTCAACGCAATTCTCCGATGCAACCCGGTTGATTCGACAGACATCGCCATTACCAAAGTGGTCATAAAAAGTACAATTGAATCCTGGAAAAGGAAAATTGTGATGTTTGCAATAAAAGGATGAATTATAAAATTTAGTATTTTTTTTGAGAGGTGCGGTGGTTGTTGTGTTATTTCGAGACAAAAACATGTTATTTGAGTTTTCAGTCTCTTGTTTTTTTTTTCTAGTTAAATTCAGTTTTTTAGAAATATTTCGATTGTTTTTCCGATAGGAGCCGCTAAATCTACGCGAACTCAAATTTCGATCTAATTATTTACAATTTCTTACCTTAAAATAAACAACACAAATTTCCTTCGACGGAACAATCAACATCATCGGGAATAGTGCCAATGGAAGTAGGGAGGTGATCCCAATTGGTAATACTTCTCCTATCCAATATGTGGACAGAAGAATAATTATAAATAGGCATCTAAATTCCTAAAATCAAAATAATCAACTTTTTTATAAGAAAATTTTGTTCTGAATGTTCACCGTTCCTAAAAACAATAATGGAACTGCTAAAATTGGTCCACATAGGAAAAGAAACTTCCGAGCTGCCGGCCTAACCGCCATCACCATCTATAAACTGATATTTGAATCCAAAAGATGATATAACTCCTATCAGAAACGAATAATCACTGGAACAACAACGTCATACAACAAAGATGGGGCGGAATAACAACTAAAATCATATTTCTAAAGGACGAATAGTGTTATATTCTCCATTGTTTTAATAGTCTGGATCAAAATACGTTTGCACAAGTGCCATCCCAAAAATGGACGTTAGATTTCGTGTTGATCTCATTAAAAACATGAGAGCAAATAAAACAAAAGACACACCTTTTGAACATCTTTGATGGGGCTTTTTATTTATCAAAACGACGGTTAACGGAGAGCAATAAATCAAATGTATGTTTTCCGAAGAATTGTAAAAGCTTTATAATAAATGTTTATTCAAATTTTCTACATTCAAAAAGCATCTGGAGACGCATTTTAATTCGAGTGTACAGTATCGGTTGTTTCTCTTGTTTCAACATCCCGAACTAATGGCCCAATTTCATCCAGCATTCCAGTTACATTTACACTTCTTCCAAATTTTTCGAATGCTCGCCTCCCGGCGGTTCGAACAAGCCAACTTGAAGCAATTCCAGCTTCATGGTGGGCAGTTACCCAATCACGGTCACTATTTCTGAAAAAAGAAATATTGGATAATTTCAGGATGTATAACTACTTTTTGGCCCACACGAGCAAAAGTGCAAGGGTTCCAGCAGTCACATCACCTTGACCGCCGCATCTACGCAAGCTTGCTTCTGTTGAGCATCTGGATACTGTAAAATTTAAAAGAAATATTTTAACAATATTTTGTGTCTTCGAGGATTCAGTCGATTACGTTCGATGTATTATGGAGATTTTGGACATTTGAGTATTGATGTAGTTCCAAATAACGTTTTCTTACCTTCTCCATTCGATGTGACTACTAAATCAATTTCACCCTTCACATAAATCGTCACATTCATTTTCCTGGCTAACTCAATTGCCAATTTTTGTACTTCATGTGCGTTGGTAACATGTATAACATCTTCTTCACCCAACGCTGCTTTGCATAATCTCGAGAATTCAACAAAATTCGGTGTCAAAATCGTGGATGTCATCGCCCTTGGAAATTTTTCCATATTTTCAGAAACAAACCAAAGACCATCCTAAAATACTTGACTTAATGAAACTCAATGTTTTTAATGCTCCCCACCCCATCAATAATAAAAGGAACTTCTTTCGATTTCACAAATTCGAAAACTTTTTCAATCAGTGGCCAAAGTTCCAGACTGCGTCCAAGTCCAGGTCCTAACACAATCCCATCCATTCTTGATAGTTTCTGCAATAGACAGATTTTATAATGAAATATAATTTCGAGAGGAAGCCTACAGGGATCACATTCTCCGGCAACATTCCTGGATGAACAATCAAATCGGGCGAATATCCTTTGATGACACTAGATGCTTCCGGTGCACAGAATACATGAATCAGGTCGGCTCCCTTAAAAAAATATTTATCTGAAATTTAAAAAAACATGTTTTTACCGATTATATTTAGATCGGTAATTTTTCTTTACATGAAAGCAAGCGTAAGCGGGTTTGACCAAAATGATTTTTTTAATATTTTCAGGCTTTACAGTGATTTTTTTAATCTTCGGGAGCTTCCTTTAAGTGGGAGATGTCTCGTAAATATCCCGACTTTCTCGTTTCCAGTAAATAAAATTTTCTTACTCCTCCAATTTTCCAGAAAAGAATCAAGAATCTCAAGAATCTTTTTCTCAATAACACTTGATCTTTTTAGTTACTTAAAAACATCGATTTTCTCAAAAAAAAAAACTTTTCGCTCAAATAAATCACTGGGCACAATTTCAACTTTATAAATTAGAGTAACCCATTTGTTTTAAAAAGTTCTAAAATTTTTTAAAAAAATTACAAGTCTAGACGCCGACGATGCAGCAAAATACGGTGCTCCTGTATACTCTGTCGATCCACCAATAACCGCAATTTTTCCACAATCACCCTATAAAACATTGTATGTGATTTTATGATTATCAATTTCTCACCTTTCTCAAATGAGGCGTTAACTTCGGTAAAAGCTTCACAAAATAATCCATTTTGGCTGTAAAATTCTTGGTTGTTGGATGAATAAATCGTCGTTACAGATATTTTATAGGATAATAATGCCAATATCACAACGAATCAAACTGTGAGATGAGAATTTCTCTAAATAACAAAAAGTAGCTAGTGATGATAAAAATGAAATTGGAGTGTAAAGAAAGAAAGAAAAATAAAAATGAAGTAAATAAGTGGCATTAAAAACAATCGATTCTCATCAAATTTCCGGTGTTTTGGGAATTTTTCAATTATTTTTTTTTCAACTCAGCTGACAGGCTGGAAATGGGTAACAAAATGTAAATGAATTGAACTGACAAAAGAAGACCATAGACTCGAGTCAATCTTTTCAAATGAGGCCGAGCTCATTGACCCGCGGTCTTTTCTTGTGAATAAAATTCGCAAAAATCTAAATTTACTAATTTACAATTTAAAAAACAAATATACAAATTGGTCAATAAACTTCGTAATACATAACACCATAAATCAAACTTTTAAAAATATACAATTATAAATACGTAGAATATTTACATGAACGATTAAAAAATGATAAGAAAACCAAAAAATCTAGTCGTCTTGATTCAAGGACTCTCTCCCCTTGATGATATTGTACAATGCCTGAAAAGAATACAAGAATATTTTTAAAAAGTTAATTTTCAGCTTACGTAGAAAATATTCGCCCTTTCTGCTGTTGGAGGGCCGGCAATGATGTGCGAATTGTTTACATGACTGCTAGTCCTGAAAATCATTGAAAATTGATACACTTCTGGGTTTTTGCGGGAAGTAAAAAACGAACTATGATTTTTATTGGAGATATGAGGACTACAAGGGCCGCAACCGCGTTCTTTTTATTTTTTCTTTTGAAAGCTCACGAACTTACTGCCAATGTCGTGAGGAGAATTTCCAGACTAACGGCAAATTTATTGTTTCTAATTCGTTTTATAATTGAAAATAAAGGTCCACTACTTTGCGCATGCGCCACGCATTATTTCAATTCGCCTATGATGACATTTAATTAAATTTTAAATTTAACAGAAATTCAACTCTACGGACAGAACAACAGGGTAACACTTGGTTACATACCCTATATCATTCATCGGTACTTCATTAACAGCGTTTCCTTCTTCATTTTTCAACGTTGAATCCTCACCATCTTTTTCTTGATCAGTCGTTTCCTCTTTTTCATCGTTCTTCACAAGAGTATCTCCACAAATCATAAATCCAACCAGTTCTTGTTCGAGTTGTTTTGCCAATTCGTGCATGTTTCTGTGCGACGATTTAAACCTGAAAAATTGTATAAAATAATTCGCATTTTGAATTCTGTATTCACTTCCGCTGAAATTCTCTAAATTGTGTCGTCTGCAACATCATTGATCGACTCATCGAGTTTCGATCAAATCCAGCTGCTTGGAGTTGATCATTAACAATTCTCTGAGTAACAATGTTCATTTCAAATAGCTTTTGTAAAGTACCTTCATTTCTTGGAACGGCATTTCCAAAAGATAAACACATTCTGAAATGATCTTATCAATTTTCGTGAACTCATTTCGGATTGCCATCAAAGAGCTTGCCGCATCCATAGCAATTTGTACCTTCATCGTTTCACCTTCTCCAACTTCAAACAACTGCTTCAACAAGTGAGTTCTCTTTCCTAGACAGTTTTCAATTAATGATTGGCAATATTCAGTTGTATCCAAAATTTCTTTGTGCTCTGTCATTTGGAAGCTTTCCAAGTCTTCTGAAAATCGGACATTTTTGTCATTAAATCACCAAAACGAAACCTCGAATTCCCGGAAGCTCTAGATCATCCAATTCCAAAGATCTCGCATTTTCTCTCATTTTCTTCGCTTTTTCTTCGAGTCCTAACATTATTTTAGTATGAAGATCCAATTCTTTCCGTCTTTCTTTTGCACTTTCGCAACATTTCTGCGAAATTTCACGAGATTCGTCATTAGAATTATCGAGCAACATTGTCGGAATCGAAGCAGTTTCCAAATATATAGCAAATCTCGACGTTATTTGCACTCGTTCATCTCTGTTCAATTCATCGATAAGCTGAAAAAAACGGTTTTTGCAAAATAGTCGAACGGACGCGCTGAAATCTAAGCGTAAATTAAGCGAGAAAGATTGTGATAGGGAAAATCCTCACGGGGTAAACGAAACAAAGCGGTTAAAACTAAAAATATTACCAATGTGTACTGTGCAGTCAAAATCTTCGAAATTTTCAGAAACAATGTATGAATTTCATTAGCCTCATTCAATAACGAAAAAGCGGTGAAAATTCTATTCCTTCGGTGCAACGGCAATAGACGAGCTTCTACGATTTTCTCCGTATTTCCGATTTTCTTCGATGGAATTTGTCGAAGTTTCGCTTCATTGTTCTTCTGCAAAACTGGATAGACCAAATAATCTTCATCTATGAGTTCTGGCAGTTTTTTTCCTGGTGGAATTGAAATTCTTGAAGTCAGTGAAATAAGTTGAAGGTTTGTATTGCTTGGGTAGCCAAGGCATGTCTGAAGATCCGGAAAACTGTGTCTGCAAAACGTGTTTTCAAGTAACGTCGTCACGCTTACATGATAAAATTATGTCCGTTAAAATCTAGAGCTTCCGACATCTCGACTAATTCGATAAAAACACTCACCCAATATGAGGAGCTGTCGACATATCACAATGTTCCGTAATGTTCAATTGATTTATTGACAAGAACGAATATCTCTTGGATTGTTTCATCGCGTTCACAATTTCAGAAAACACTTTTACTGACGGATCATGGAAAAACCCTCGAAGAATCGCCGTAAACACATAAATAAACCATTTCGGTCTTTTTAGAAAATTCGACGGCAATTCCTCAATCGCTTCAAATTCATAGTGTGCTCTTCCAAATCCCGCATTTCTTTGTTCTCCTTTATATGTCATTCCAATCGCATCCGGATTTTGTTGGACCGCATTAGCCGCAGAAAGGTACAAATTCTTATTACTAATGCTATTGGGAATCGGGTATCCTCCAGTAGCACAGGAGTATAGGGTACATCCAAGGGACCAAAGATCGCATTGTTCAGCTGTATATCCAACTTCAGTCCGCCAATTGTGATGTTTTGTAAGAAGAACGGCCAGATTAGGATGAAGCATGTTAGGTGTTCCAACGAGTGTATTCATTTCTTGTGCAGTATCTTGAGATTTTGAACATCCTAAATCGCATAACTTGAAAAAATATGTGGACCTTCGTCCCTTTGTTGGTGATCCAGGAAAAATCAAAATATTTGTTTGTTTAATATCCCGATGTGCGATGTTCAAATTTTTCATAGAAACTAATGCAGCAGCTGAAAATTAAGGATAAACAATTCCAAATTTAAGATGTGAACGATATACTTACCACAATCAATAGTCAGATCGATGAGAACATCCGTTGGTATCCCGTTTCGATTTTCAGCCTTCTCCATCAATGAATTGAGATTTCCAACGGCATACTCCATTGCAAATGAAAAACTATTCATGGGTAGTCCTCCAGAACTTGAAGTAATTCTTCTATGATCACTTCCAATATACTGCACGATGTTCGGAACATCTTTTAACTGTTTCAATATTTTAATTTCTAGAACCATTGCTTCAATTTCATTCCTCTTCGTTGCATGTTTTACAGCAACTTGTCTACCGGATTTCGTTCTTCCAAAGAATACATCAGAATATGCTCCTTTTCCGATTTGGCGATCGTTCATGGTGATAAATTCTTCGCCATCTTGAACCCGAGTTGGATCGCTTGATGATGGTGAGGATGCCATCTGAAAAAATACGTTTCGAATTTAAGGAAATAAATAGCGAAGTGGTGTGACATACTTATGGACCTATTCAGTTTGAAAAAAAAATACAAAAAATGTCGAGAAATTCAATGCAGAAATTGCAGAGAAATGTCGAGAAATGCAGAGAAATTGCAATTTCTCTGCATTTCTCGGCATGTCTTTTTTTCGACCCAGACGGTCTTTTTGGGTCTAAATCAGATATGTTGGGCCTCTAAGGGCCATTGGGACTCACTACTAATTTTTTGGTAAAATTTCCACAACCATAGGCACAAAAACAGCCATTTTTCATAAAATTGTTTAAAGGGTCACAGATTAAATCGTTTGGGTCTTGAAGAAAACCAGTTCAAAAAATGCAGAGAAATTGAAATTTCACTGCATTTCTCGACATTTCTCTGCAATTTCTGCATTGAATTTCTCGACATTTTTTGTATTTTTTTTCAAACTGAATAGGTCCATTATGGACCTATTCAGTTTGAAAAAAAAATACAAAAAATGTCGAGAAATTCAATGCAGAAATTGCAGAGAAATGTCGAGAAATGCAGAGAAATTGCAATTTCTCTGCATTTCTCGGCATGTCTTTTTTTCGACCCAGACGGTCTTTTTGGGTCTAAATCAGATATGTTGGGCCTCTAAGGGCCATTGGGACTCACTACTAATTTTTTGGTAAAATTTCCACAACCATAGGCACAAAAACAGCCATTTTTCATAAAATTGTTTAAAGGGTCACAGATTAAATCGTTTGGGTCTTGAAGAAAACCAGTTCAAAAAATGCAGAGAAATTGAAATTTCACTGCATTTCTCGACATTTCTCTGCAATTTCTGCATTGAATTTCTCGACATTTTTTGTATTTTTTTTCAAACTGAATAGGTCCATTAAATTGCACACACTTTTTAAAAAATCAATAGACAACTGATAATTCTAAGCAATATTTGAAAAGATAAGTTCTTGTAAAAGACGTCAATATGATGCAACAAAATTGAAACGAGAAGATGTATTTAGCATGATAATATAACTTTTTATGATCATAAAAAAATATATAAAACAGCCAAAAAAACGGAACTTGGGTTTTCAAGCTTTAAATTACGGTTATTACAAAATTGTTCCCGAGAATATTGTTTTTAAGTTAAGGGTGGTACTAAATGAGTCCTGTACCATCTTTGTCATGGTTTTTTAATCGAAATTTGCACAATTTGCGAAAAACGTCAGGTTACTGATTGAATCTATTTCTTTCTTTTTTTTTCGTCAATAAAAGTAAAACAAGGAATTTCAATCTAGCGCAGTTATAACAGTCCATCTATTTCACACATTAAGCTTGTACAAATGCTAGCTATCGTGTTTTGTATGCTGAAGTGAAAAATATTAAAAAGACATGTCGTCAGAACTATTTCGAAGTATTTTGAACGATTTTCGAAAATAAACAGTTCAAAAAATACTCGAGCGTTTAAAAATAATAATTTTCGTGAAAACTTTCAGAAGTTTTTAGATTCTATCGTTAGTTTTAGTTTTTAAAGAACTTAGTGCATGAGCATCATACGCGGAATAGAAAAATCATGAGAAATCAGCTCTCAGTCGGTTAATTTTTTTAAACCGACTGAGTTGAATTGAATGAGAAAACGCTTCATGAATAAAAAAAAGAGAACAACAGAACCTATATCATCTTGTGACCGAGAGTAAACTAGTGACCATCTCTCATGAAGAGAGTGCAGTCGTCCGCAAAATAACATTTCCAATCAGAACTATTGCGAAACTTGAATTTGGATACTTACATTTTTGCAGTTATATTACAAAATGGGTTGAACATTTAGGTTTCAGCTATCGATTTGATGAAAAAAATTTATTTACTCAATAAATAGATAACAAAAAAAACCAAATATACCCATATGTTGAGAAATTGCAGTTAGATCATTGTTATTCTAAACTACCTCAATAGGAATACAGCCAACTAACTGCACAAAAAATCTTGTAAACACTTCTATATTGAACGATGGATCATTTTTAAGTTGTCCATGGACAGTTATTTAGCTGTGTCCCAATTGAAAAGTTGCGTTTAGAATAAGAATGAACATCAGGAAAAAAGTACACGCTCTTGAGGAAAATGTAACGAAGCTATGAACTAGTAACGGCAGTTTGGTAACAAAATAAACAAGGACAGTGAAAATGAATTTAATCATCAAACTCCATCATTTCATCATCGCTGACACTTCCATTCGTAAGACTAGTTGGTGTGAGAACATTTTTATGTGTTTCTTCGCCAATTTCAACGATTTGTGAGTTTGGAGGCGATGGAATAGGTGAACTCCATGATGATCCAATATCACTGTTTCCCGATGAGAAGTCGTCGTCAAGTTGGACTATTCCTTCCGAGGTTTCAGCTAAGTCGTCATCCAACATTCCCTCTTTTTGGATAATGTTTGATTTGATCTGCTCGTTCACTCGCTCCTCTTCCTCGTCATCAATTTCTGTGATCCTCCCACTCATATTGAAATCATTTTTTGGTGAGATCAATAGTGACGGCTGCCAAATCGCTACCTCGTTTCCTTTTAATTTGTCTTTCCTAGAATTAGAAAATAATCGTATTTTTCCAAATCTTTCAAATAAATTTACCTTGGAAGAAATGGCTGCTCTTTTGCACGGTTCAAATACCTTTGCAAAGATTCGTCGAGGCGAATTTTCTTGGGTATTGCCGGCTCATCATCAGGCTCACAAATGAACGGTTCAGAACATGACGGCGTCTCTTCTGAATATTCGGGAACGTTTGTTGGTTGAACATCTTCCATTTCATCGTCTTCTTCGGATGAAGAGTCCCTGAAAATTTTTTTTTAACTGATGATCTTTTTCTTCAATGAAAACTTACATTTTATATGGACTCTCATTAGAAATCGAAAAATTTTCCAATCCTGCGCTGATCTTGTCAAATCGGCGTTTAGCTCTAGGAGCGTATTCCATTTCCTGTAAAAATTGAATATCTGATCGTAAATAAGGATAGTGTTGCTATGGTGACCATTTATTTTAAAGAAGGGGAAAAATAGAAAAAAATAATTAAAAGAGCGCACTGAAAAGAAATGAACGCTTAGTGTTCGGCAATTCGATAATCGTATTATTTAGCACAAATAGACGGACACACAGAGTGGAAACAATTGTCAAGTTTTAAAAACGAAAAGAAAAGGGAATCAGCTAGATGGTGTGCTTGACTGCGTGGTGAACCTCACAGAAGGCGCCACACTTGACGACAATTAATTCGTTTTGGGGAAATTTAATTAAATCGATTTCTGACATGACCGTTTCGAAAACAATAACAATGGTAAAGGAAAGATAGACAGAAATTGATTGTGTAAATATTTGACGAGTGATTTGAGTGGGAAACGGTCAAAAGAATAGATTTGTTAATGTTATTTATCTGGAAGAAAACCTAGAGACATAGACCAGTTAAATTTCAGTATTAACACATATACTTTACTAAACCTTTACAATAATGATAAAAAATTTATTGTAAATAATTTTTATCATAAACTCACCAAATCAAATTCAGCAGGGAATGGGCGTTTTCCTAAAGGTTCTTGAACGATATAATAGCCTTCGGTACTATTCTGATTCCCAAAATTGTTGAAAGGCGAACTCTTCGAGTTGTTGAAATGGTGAGTGTCGTTAGATTGATTGAATTTCGTGAATTGGGTCATACCTGTAAACAATTATTTTATTGTTGTTGTTGTGAAAGTATTCATTATTGAAAAAGAAAAAATGAATAAAACGAAACGAAAATTTTTAACGTCACGCGAAGAACAAGAAAAACACCACATATTAATGTCATTCACAAAAGCGGGTCGGTTTTTTATATGGGAATCGAAATTTCGGGAAGAATTCGATAGAATAATCGAGAAGGTTCGCGCAACATAGCGCTTTTTGAGACCAGCACGTGAGGGAGGGATCGTGTCGCTTAGCGGAGACGGCAGAGAAGCACTACGACGCTATGGTGTTGCCCGCTGCTAGTAATTTCTGCACTGTCTCGATTTCAAGCGATTTTTTTGAAGGATCAGAATCAAAAACTCATTGATAATGTGTTGAACAATGAAGCGCATCAAGTTTCAATGATTAAGGTGTGAAATTTCAGGAGTTTTTATATACTTCAATTTCTCGAGAAAACTCACTCATTTGAACAATATATCTAAAAATTGAGATAATCACCCGAAATTTGAAAAAAATTTTTTAAATACAGTAAAACTTTTGATTTTTTTATGTCAACGACAAAAAAACATTGTATTTAAGTATAAACATGATGGTCTAGTAAAAAAAACATATTTACTTTTGTTTTATAATCCTCGTGGTGAAAAATACCCCAGTCAAACGAAAAAACCAGTTGATGTTGAAAAAATTGAATTGAGACTCCAAAATTTTCGGAATTTTCCGGAATATTCATTGAAATCGAAGAAACTACGCTCTGTTGAACAAGGGTGTACTGTAGGTCTCCAGCGCGGGAATTTAAATTTAAATTTATAATTTGAGTATAGGTCAATTGATTGGAAAACCAAAAGATTTTCTGACAAAAAGATTTTTCGACAAAAAGATTTTCGACAAAAAGATTTTCGACAAAAAAAATTTTTGACAAAAAGATTTTTCGACAAAAAGATTTTTTTCTGAAAAAAAGATTTGCACTTTGCAGTAGAGCGCGTTTGCTTCGTTTTCAATATCGACGCCACATTTTTGAGTATAGGTCAATTGATTGGAAAACCAAAAGATTTTCTGACAAAAAGATTTTTCGACAAAAAGATTTTCGACAAAAAGATTTTTCGACAAAAATATTTTTTTTTCAAAAGAGATTTGCACTGTGCAAGCACGCTCAACCGCACCGTTTTTTCCTCTTTTGTCTGCGTCTCGCACTAGCTCTGAGTATAGGTCAATTGATTGGAAAACCAAAAGATTTTCTGACAAAAAGATTTTTCGACAAAAAGATTTTCGACAAAAATATTTTTTTTTCAAAAGAGATTTGCACTGTGCAAGCACGCTCAACCGCACCGTTTTTTCCTCTTTTGTCTGCGTCTCGCACTAGCTCTGGCGGTTGGCGTTGAGAGACGCAGACAAAAGAGGAAAAAACGGTGCGGTTGAGCGTGCTTGCACAGTGCAAATCTCTTTTGAAAAAAAAATCTTTTTGTCGAAAAATCTTTTTGTCGAAAATCTTTTTGTCGAAAAATCTTTTTGTCAGAAAATCTTTTGGTTTTCCAATCAATTGACCTATACTCCTAGCTCTGGCGGTTGGCGTTGAGAGACGCAGACAAAAGAGGAAAAAACGGTGCGGTTGAGCGTGCTTGCACAGTGCAAATCTCTTTTGAAAAAAAAATCTTTTTGTCGAAAAATCTTTTTGTCGAAAATCTTTTTGTCGAAAAATCTTTTTGTCAGAAAATCTTTTGGTTTTCCAATCAATTGACCTATACTCACATTTTTTCTACTTTCTCGATTTTTTCGCAGTTTTTTGTATTTTTCGTGAAAAATTAACAGCTATTTCGTTTTACAGGGTGCAAATTATTTGGTCCGATATCTACGAAAAATTTTTTCTGATATTTAAAGAAAGGTATAAACAAGAGAGAAAAGTTGATAATGAATGGAGAAGCTGTTCAAGAAATGAACTATGTTAGAGTTTTCCCGGAAAAACTCACATTTGAAGGTATTTTTTATAGCATAATCAGAATTGCATGAAAGTATTATTGCAGCAAAATGCAGCATTTACCAAAAAAAAATTATTGAAGTTACAAATTTAACTGAAGATATGATGTTAGTCAGGATTAGTTCTACATGCTCACAAATTGCGATGTTGAAAAACGAATGTATGTGTCAAAAATAATTTCAAAAAAAAAAAACTCGTTTACAGGTATTTTAGACGGCTTTGGACGCTGTTTGTTTCAAATCGGCCTTCCACCATCGAATCTGGAAAACCAAAGTTCTAGCATTGTGCTTCAAATTGGGAAACATTCGGAAACCGATGTAATATCGATTGCAATATATATACATTTAAAATTTTCCTAAATTATTCAGAAAAATATAAATTTATATGATGTCGTAGTTCCACTTGAGTTTAGGATCCTAAGCAGAGCAAATGCATGTATTGGTGATGGACGTGAATTATGTGTAGTGAAACAAGAAACGATTGATGACGAGCCGATAAGCGGACTGCGAAAAATTTCACAATTGTTGCGAATTAAAGTATGCACATTTGTATAAGTTTTTACTATAGATGCATCATTTTTGCAGAAAGCAATGGAACGAGAATTGAGTTCAAAAGAACCAATTCGAGAGTTTATTGACTTGGCTGATGATAATGAGTGTGCAATTGGTAATGATTTCTTTATTCAAAAATTTGAATATAGTTCATTTGACGAGAAAAACTTATAAAAATCCAGTGAATAATCGATCACTTAAGATTTACATTTTCGATGTTTAAAAAAATTATGTTGAGAGAGAAATGGATTGATTTCCAGAAATTTCTAATAGTTTTTAGAATAGTTTTTTACCGTTCAGGTAAATGTTGTATGTTGAAAAAAAAAGATTGATCTCAAAATATTTTTCAAAAATTTATTCATTAAAATACGTAAACACTTGCTCAGATAAAGAAAACAAATTTGCCGAGCAATTGGAAGGAAATAAAAATAAAGAAGAATCTCAAAGGAGAAGAAAACGATCGACTTCAAATTCTAGCGATTCCGAAATTGAAATTTATTCGTCATCAAGTTCTAGTAATGAGAGTAGCGATGTCTATGATTACGAAAAAGAAATGCGTAATTTAAGGCATGATCACCGTGAGTAACGAACTCTTATAAAAACTGATTGGAATGATTTTCAGTGTATTGTGCTCAAACCGGACGAGTTCCACTAAAAGATGCATTTCGCAGAATTCCAGAAGATCATACAATCTACGAAGCTGAAAATACACCGTGATAATTTGTCAAATATTCATGTTTTTAATAGTAGTGTGTTACAGATGTAATGTAATTCAATCAATTTTACGTCGGTTCAATGTCAACGATAAAGGATACTGTAAGTGTTCCAGGAAAAGAAGCCCCGGTGATGTTACCGAGAAGATGTAAGAAAGCGTGATTAGCGGTTAAATTTTAAAAAAATCTTTCAGAACATTTACGCAAACAGGAACTCCTATAATCGTGTTTGAGGGACACGAATATATTGTTCGACGAACAAAAACTGGTGGAATATTCACTGCATGGTAAGCCTCTTTTTGTTTTTAGATAACTAAGTGTAATGAATTCCAGTTGTATTGCTAAACAATGTCCAGGGCGTATCGTTGTCAATCATCTGGGAGCGGTTGTGAATTTTTCGGACTGCGAACACTATCGCACGGCTAAAATCAAAGGGAAAAAGCTGCTTGCTCGATCGATAAGATCGCACGAAACAGATGGAAGTACGCCAGAAGCGGCAGCAAGTGCTGCAATTCTTTTGGCAAAAAAAATGAAAATTAGTCGAAGATTTGTGGAAAAAGTGAGATGGGAACAGAACATTGGAGTTTATTTCTATTTACAGGACCCGATAAAAAGAAGTATGAGAAGATCAACTGGTGATCCGGATTGCGTGAACAAATATGGGCCAATTGTCGATTGTAATAAATATAAGAGTGAGTTTTAGATTTTTTCGAAAGGAATAGAAAAAATATGTGTTCCTCAACAGTGAGGATCGAAATTGACAAAAAAGTTCACGTAATAACTTTAGAACTAAGGGTTTATATGATATTTTCATTTTAATAGATTAAAAAAAGATGTAATCAATGTTTTAAGATCTAATCAATATCTGTGATAATGCCGAGAATATTGACAACGCTAAAAATGTAGTAATAGGCTGGTGCACTGAGGCGTCATTGGATTTGTTCGAGAATACAAAAACTGTGTTTGTTGATGGGAAATTCATCGGCACAAAGAAACACTATCGCCAAATTTATGCCATCTCTTCCAGCGTAAGTTTTTTTGCTTATTGTACGCATAAAATTATTAAGTAATTTTTTTAGCAGGGAAAAGACAACTTATACTCGGTTCCATTGGCGTTTTTTTCGCTAAATGGAAAGAGTACAAATAACTACTTGTTGTGTTTTGAAGCTTTGAAAAGTATGGGACTGAGCCCAGATTACGTATTTATGGGTAAGGATTTTAATTATCAATTTATTTTACAATTTTTAAAGTTTTCAGATTTTGAAGTGGCGGCGAAAAATGCAGCAGAAAGGGTTTGGACAGGTGTCAATGTGTGTTATTGTTACGTTCATTTCGCGAGAAACGTATCAGCGAAGTTCCGAGAAGGTTGTTTCTACTTTTAAAGATAATTATTTGCAAAAATATTACATTTTCAGTTGTAGGCAAAGAATTATTTCAAAACGACGATTTTGTGGATTATCTGGAAATGTTTATTTCACTTGCCATTGCACCCATTCCATCAATAAATCAATATTTTGACTACTTGTGTATGGAGTCGCTGAAATTATCCGATCAAATTGATCCAGAAAAATTAATACGTAAGCTATTCTTTTCTTTTATTTTCTGAAGTATTTTTTCAGCATTTTTCAATTATTTTTCGAATTTTTACTTGAAAACAAACAAGAATTTCCCAGTGAATTATTGGAATTGTCGGGAACGTTGTCTCAGAAAATTGCCATTCGCTAACAATTTCGCAGAACATATTTTTTCAAAGCTAGAGGTTTGTGGTTTGTTTTACATTATTAACAAAAGTTTAGTAGTATTTTCAGGCAGATTTTACCTATAAAACCTGCAAATACCTCGGTAAGGTAATTGAAAAATCGCAAAAATGGATGGATACCAGCTGTGAGATTGCAAAGAATTCCAAATTGAGCGCGAACCATAAACCACGTCGCCATTGCTTGTCGCGAGATGTCGACGTGTTCAACGAGCTCCAAACTGCCGACGACAGCCCGAAGACATTCTTCGAGAACGTTTCTTATAAGTTTTTTATCCCAAAATTGCATTATTAATGAAATATTCAAAAATATTTTATAAATGTTAGCTTTAATTATTTGGTATGAAACCTTTCATGGTATTAAATTGATTTGCATTATCTGTAAATAATGTAAATATATGTAAAGCTCTCATTTTCGCATTTTCTTTTCTTATTATGTATGTTTGTAAATAATGTAAATACGTTTATTGAATTAAATTTTAATTTTAAGTAAAAGCCGTTGCAATAAATACTTCTCGAGGTACAGGTTTTTTTCTTTGTATTCGTTTTTCAGAAAAAAATTTTTTTTTCAAACTTATGAAATATGCAATTATTTCAGAATAATTTTTTCTAAGAACAGGATTTTTATATATTATATATATATGTATGTGTCTATACAGACCAATTTTTCACGAAAAATACAAAAAACTGCGAAAAAATCGAGAAAGTAGAAAAAATGTGGCGTCGATATTGAAAACGAAGCAAACGCGCTCTACTGCAAAGTGCAAATCTTTTTTTCAGAAAAAAATCTTTTTGTCGAAAAATCTTTTTGTCAAAAATTTTTTTTGTCGAAAATCTTTTTGTCGAAAATCTTTTTGTCGAAAAATCTTTTTGTCAGAAAATCTTTTGGTTTTCCAATCAATTGACCTATACTCTATAATTTGGCGAAAAAATTGAAATTCCTAATTTTTTTTAGTTTCCCTCGGAAATGTCATATGAGCGTTCGATGAGAACGTGATTTGCCTCCGTCTATATTTTGTGCCAGGGTGTAATTAAATATCATCTGTATTTTTGAAAAGATTATCCTATGTAGTAAATATTTCAGGCTTAAAGTTTTAAATCTCTTTTAAATGATCCTCCAAAACCTTATCTTTAAATGATTCTCCAAAACAACCACATGCGTGGCCACGTTGTCCATTAATCAAACATCTAAAACTTTGTTCCTTTGTTAAATTATAATCAGACTGATTCCTTGGTTGTAAACTTTTTTTTCGAAAACTTTTCATTTGTAATCATTTCGCATTAAAAAACACTTCGGTTTTATGAACTTTTCTTATAAAAACCTTGTCTCGTTTTCTCTAATTCGTATCTATCATAGTCGCTGACAACTTTTCCCTCTCTAACATGTATAAATATACACCTTGACATGCGGTTTCTCGCAGTTGCGCACATTTCTATTCGAATATATATTCGTGCTAGTTGTTTTTTGTCAAAAATTTTTATTTTATTTTTCAGAACTGTTCAACATGCCTTTGAAGCTTAGCTACTTCGACATCCGTGGTCTTGCCGAGCCAGTCAGGCTTCTTCTCTCTGATAAACAAATTCCATTCGAGGATAATCGTGTGAGCCGTGAGGAATGGGCTGAAATCAAGCCGAAAATGGTAACGTTATTTGCTTATTTTTAATTTAAATACATAATTTTGCCGTTCAGATCTTCGGACAAATGCCATGCCTCGTGGCTGGAGATGAAGAAATTGTGCAAACAGGTGCAATTCTTCGTCACTTGGCTCGTCTCCATGGTAATTGTTAATCTGAAGCTTCATATAAAACTTTTTTTAGGGCTTAACGGATCAAATGAAGCTGAGACCACATTTATCGATATGTTCTATGAAGGACTTAGAGATTTGCACTCGAAGTACACACATGTGATCTACCACAATTACGAAAATGGAAAGGAAGGATTTATTAAGGACATCTTGCCAGGAGAGCTTGCGAGACTTGAGAAATTGTTCCATACTTACAAGAATGGCGAGCATTTCGTTGTCGGAGACAAGGTTATTTAAATAAATTCCCCTTCCTAACAGAATTCTTAATGAAAAAGAGCCCGTTTTCATTAAAATTTTGACAAAATAATAATTGCAAATGTTTTAAAAACGAATATTTGTTACAGGAAAGCTTTGCCGATTATGTGTTGTTCGAAGAACTCGACATCCTTCTCATCCTCACCCCAAATGCCCTTGATGCAACTCCGGCATTGAAGAAGTTCCACGAACGATTCGCTGATCGCCCGCACATCAAGTCATACTTGAATAAGAGGGCTGCTCTCAACACACCAGTTAATGGAAATGGAAAACAGTAAATTCTTGGGTTGGCAGAAGGAGAACAAAAATGTTTTAATTTAATTTATTGATCTTGTGATTTTTGTGATGTTACGAAACGTACCTAAATAAATTTATCGTAGACATTACTATAGCATACGATTAATGTATGCCATCATTAATGACAATTTTTCGCGTTTGGTCGAACGAAGATTGTGAAATTAGTGATAAAGAAAACCAAAAAAATACTTTAAAAATGGCTGGCAGTTTTACTACTGATGTAAAATGACGATAAACATGCAAAGTCGGAGAGAATCTACATTAATCCGAAGTTGAAGTTGGGTCGAAACTACTACTGTATTTAAAGCAGTACTATTGGACGTCTAACGAGGGAGGTACATATTTCCAACTGATTTCCAGCTTGTTTTTTTTTAAATAATAAACGAAAAACGATGATTTCGAACTTTCCCTTATCAGATTTTTAGGGTTTCATTACTTTTTTACCATGGATGTACAATATCATTCACCGACGATTCTCAAAATTGTCAAAATTTATTAATTTCCAAAAATTCAGACAGAAGTAAAGCAAAATTTTCGAAAGGAAAACATTGTGAGCATCATAGTGAACCTCTTATAATCAGTCGAAAAACCGTTCAGTCGATTCGAGACATGCAAACAAACTCTGCAAGTCGACAATAAGAACTGTTTTTATTCGAAAATTCGTTAGATTTCCTCTTGTCGCTTCTTTTGTTTTTTTTAATCAAAAAGAATAATGATAGTTTATTGAGATAGTTTAAAACGACACAAAACGATTAAATTATTTTAAGAGAAATCAATTGATGACACTCAATTTAGTTGATGTGTTGTTCGATCAAAGCCTTGACCTTATCATCTGAAATAAAATGTTCAATTTCGAAATGATTTAGAGAAATAAACTCACTTTTGAAGAATCCAGTAAGAATTGGGAAGTGTTCAGCGATGGATGCTTGGGCTTCTGGGGAAAGGGCCTTGTATGCACCAATGTGTCTGTAAAATGTTGGAATTTTGTAGTTAGATTGTAGTTGTGAAACTCACTCCTTGGCGACTCCTTTAAGAGACTCAAGTGATGGCTTGGTTCCGGACAAGTATTGAGCGTGGATTTCGCGTCCCTTGGCGATGGCCTTCTTGACGAATGCTTTAGCTTCTGGGTTAAGAGCATCAACTTTAGCCTTGATAGCGGCGTGCAATTTGGAGGCCTTCTCGTGAAGAGCTGGGGACTTTTCCTTAAGGGCGTTCAAGAACTGCAATTTTTAAAGAATTTTTCAAGAAATCCTATTTCAAAAACTCACGTCATCCTCATGCTTGTAGCTCTTGTAGTTCTTGGCGACTTCTCTCAAGATTTCTCTATCAGCTGGAGTGATGGATTTCAAATGCTCGGCGACCTCTGGTGGGATCAAGCTTTTGTATTCAGCTGGGATGTCCTCGAATGTTTGTGGCACAGCTGGAGCTTCTGGAGCTGGAGCCGAGAGGGCAACGGCGGCGATGGTCGCAAGAACGATAGTAGCGCGGATCATTACTGAAAAATTGCAATGAGCTTATGAAGTAGTGTGGTGAAAAACTAAAATTTACTGAAGCTCCATTGTGGCTTCCCATTTTATAGGGTTATTTGTGGGGCTCACAGAAAAGTAGGCGGGGCTAATATCTCGGGAAAGGGGGCGGATCTTCGAGTGTATTTCGGTCTCTGCAAAATGTTCTCGAGCAACTGTGTCTAGAGTCAAAAAAAAGGAAAATTTGAGGGGAAAAATGTGCTTAATAAAAAAAATTGCTGGATTACATTACACTTTTAAACATTTTTATGTTGCATTTTGAGACATCTGACGCTCGGAAACCTCTGGAAATTGAAGTCTTTTTCGCGGGAAGAATGTCTCGGTCTGCTTTAAATATATGATATTTGACTTTGGTCTATGTCATAGATCTGTCATGTCTCATGGAATCGTATAAAAGGGCAGCTCAATGGGAAGGAAATCAGCATTCGCAATCAGTTCGCTTTTATTCCTTCTTTTATTTGGCTATCTTCGATTTCGAATTTCCCTCCAAATTATTTCGAATTTTCAGTAATGTTCCGTGCCACTATCGTTCTTGCCGCCTTCGTCGCCGTTGCCTTCTGCGCTCCAGTCCCAGAGGCTCCAGCTGTTCCAGAAAACTTCGAAGACATTCCAGCTGAATTTAAAGGATTGATTCCAGCCGAGGTTGCCGAACACTTGAAGGCAATTACTCCAGAAGAGAAGGCAGTTCTTAAGGAGCTCGCTCTTAACCACAAGAGCTACAAGAATGAGCAAGAGGTAAGAGAATTTTGGATAATGTTTCTCCAAAATAATAAAATATTTTCTTCTAGTTCTTGACCGCCGTTGAAGCTAAATCCCCATCCCTCCACGGAAAGGCCGTCAAGCTCCAAGGATTGTTGCAAGAGAGATACAACAAGCTCGACGCCGACTCTCAAACACTTGTTAAGGCAATCATCTCTAAGGGACGTGAATTGCACGGACAATACTTGGCCGGAGAAAAGCCAACCCTTGAATCTCTTAAGACATTGGCCCAAGGATACATCAAGCAATACCAAGCCCTTCCACAATCTTCCAAGGACACCGTCGCTCAACAATTCCCAATTCTTACCGGATTCTTCCAAAACGAGAAGGTTCAAGCTTTGGTCGGACAATACATCAACTAAATTCCATCATTTTCTCTGAATATAAGACCTTTCAAATATTATATGAATAAATTTTTCAATTAAATTTGTATGTTTTTTGCAATCCACGGTTTAGAAAAGAAAAAATCATACAATGTGATACGAAAATTGCACATTATCGGTCTTTCTGCAAAAAGTGTTTGCATCATTCGAATATCTTTTATCATCAATTGAATTGGCTCTTCTCTAGTGAAATCTTCTCAAAAATTCCATCAAAAAAACTCATTAATCAATTTTTACGAAGGAGTTCGTTCCAGATGACCTCGCCTGTTTGATTTGCACTTTTCTAGCTTGAAGGGAAAATCCAAACCATTTGTCGAATTTTTATGTCTAATTTCATTTACACAACGATAAAATTTCTCTTTTTCATTGCTTTATTTTACACTCGGGGGTCAGTTGGTGCTTTTCGATGAAATGCTGGAAAACTTTTGGTTGATTTACTTTTTATTGGATGAGACAGGAGAACGGGACATGATTTCGATCACTTGGTTGATGGTTATTGACGAAAATCTGAAATTAACTACAATAGATCACTTAAAAATCGAATAAGTGATGCGTCAATGATATCCCGTTGTCAAATTTGAATTATAATCCATATTACAAAAATTTTGGATTCTATAAAATGATCAAGCTCTTCTTCAATCGTTCGATGATTTCCAATTGAATGCTCAAAAACCATCAGTTTTTCGTTGTTTTTTTTAATCAAAAAAATCAACGTTTTCCAAACAAAACACATTTTCCCCAATTCATCTGTTGTCCATCTGGTGTCGTTGTTGTTTAGTATCGGAAGAAAAAAGTTGTTAAAGGATCAAAATAGATCCTTAGAAAAATGTACATATGAAAGTTGTAAGTGCCCAAAAATTGGGAATGAGTAGTCCAAGTTGTTGCACAATACGGGAGGTATTGTTGATATTGGATGTTTATGAAAAGCTTCGGGAGATTCCTTGCAAAGCCCGGATCTCAATTGCGAATTAAAAATTCGTTTTGAAAATTCTAGAAGCCTCATCTCGCTTTCAAAAAGAAACCAACCATCGTGCGAGACTCGTTCGATGCGTCATAAAACGATGCTCATATGGCGTGATCTTTCAAAAATTTTCAAAGATTTCTGCTTCCAGGGAATGCTTCTGAGCACAAGAAGATCAAAAGTTCGATATTCGTTTGTTTTCAAATTCTGAATACTTTATTGTTTCGTTTTAATTCAGTTCCATCTGTTGGTAATTAAGAATTCTGGGGATTTTATTAAAGTTTCATGACAATATGTTGCAATTGGAAAACCGACGACAAACAAAATATGTTTATTTAACATTTTTGATTTAAAAATAAGTTCAGAAATTTGATATTTTGATAAACATTCGTCGAAAAAAAAGAAGATTCATATCAATTTCCGAATCATTGCGATAAAATCGCCCCAAGGGATGAGAAATAGTGAGAGCAAGAGAGGGTTCTAAGATGAATGAGCCATTGGGACATCTGGTCGATGCCATTTATCAAATGGGTCCGCAATGGCGGGTCACACAAACACAAATACAAACGGGGACAAAGAACATTATTATATCATGCGAAAAGTGTTGTTTTCTTGTGGAAAATCGAGGAATTGGTAATGTGTTCCACATGTTGACTTGTTGTTTATTGGATTAAACTACATGATTGGAAGAAGAAGGGATACGCACCAAGAAATTGTAATTATGGATGCAAATTGCGAATATTTTGAAGTGAAATAAGATGAGAGGAGAGAATTGAAATATTAATTCTGGGAATTGAATTTAAATTTACAGCGGTTACTATTGGTTTGAGAAAATTTCTAAAGGGGCTCATTTGTTGTATTAATCGAAAAATTGAGGAAATGTTGATTTGAAAGCAAAAAACTAAAAATTGGAAGTTACTGACAATTTTTATGAGAGTTTTTCACAGGAGAACTGATTAAATTAAGCAAACGTGCTTTAGAACTCAGAACTCAAAAAAGTTGCTTTTTTTGCAAATATCGATTTATGATCAAATCAATTATCTTTATCTTCTGCAAACTTTATTGGTTTAAAAAGATTCAAAAACTGTTCTCAATGTTCGAAATATATGAATAGCGCCAAAAAAGTTAAGATGAAGATTTTTTTCTAACCGGAAAGAATTACGTTTTCGTGAAAAATGTTGACTACTAAATACGAGTATTATGTTTTTAAAAATTTTAAATTTTTATTACATTTAAACAGCTAACCTTTTTCTTTTATTTTTTATTTTAAAAAAAACGTGTTATTTGAAGAAAAAAAATTAGAAAAATAACGATTCATTCCAAATATTTGAATTAGCGCCAAGACATACGATACTCCACAATTCCGCTGCAGCTTTGTTTATTCACCGAGTTTTTATCATTTTCCAGCTTTTTTTATGACTTTTGCTTTGAATCCTAAATTTTTTGTGTACAATATCGATAAAAATGTTGAATTTAAATTTAATATACATTCTTTTTGAATGTCGAAAGCATTCCCTCAAAGAAAATCGAAAATTTCAATTTTTCAGTGATGTTCCGCCATGTTACTCAAACTTTGGCTTCAAAAAGTACAACAGTTCAACCATGTACGTTTTTTTGCATTCTTCGACATTGTCTGAAACATATGGAGAATTTTCTATATTTTTTACAGGTCGTTTACTCAGAACTCGATGGGAGCGCGGATATTTGAAAGATTTGTATCATCGGCGTCAGCTCCTTGGCGCAGATCCGGCGATTTCTCGTTCTTCGTATCCTAATTGGTGAGTTTAATTTTTTTATTTTGTTATACCGAAAATCTGAACACGAAAGCCTGAAATGTGTAAATAATTCCCTGTTGTTTTGATACAATTTGTGTATCTCTCTTATTGTTGTATTAGCTCCTCTCAAATTCGCGTGGCTTCGTCATCAGTGGACAAGTCAACTTTTCAATGGTCACAAATAAAATCAAGTATCGACACTTCGTCGGAAAATTTTGCATCAAATAATGCAGAAATGGAGAATTTGGTCAAAGATTTGAGAGAAAAAATTGCAAAAATTGAATTGGCTGGAGGTGAGAAAGCTGTCAAACTTCATAGAAGTCGCGGAAAGATGTTGGCAAGAGAAAGAATTGACGCATTGATTGATTCCGGATCTCCGTTTTTAGAATTCAGTCAACTTGCAGGTTATGAGGTCGGAAGCCAAATAAATTGGAGAAAATTTATAATTAAGCTTATTTTCAGATGTATGGAAAAGAAGAAGTCCCTTCCGGCGGAATCCTCACAGGAATTGGAATAGTCTCCGGTCGTATTTGTGTAATCGTCGCCAATGATGCAACTGTCAAAGGAGGAACATATTACCCAATCACCGTCAAAAAACATTTGCGAGCCCAAGAGATCGCCAGAGAAAATGAGCTTCCATGTATTTATTTGGTCGATTCAGGAGGCGCAAACCTTCCAAGACAAGCTGACATTTTCGCAGATTCGCAGCATTTCGGAAGAATTTTCTACAATCAAGCAACAATGAGTGGACAAGGAATCCCACAACTGGCGGTTGTGATGGGAAGTTGTACAGCTGGAGGTGCATATGTTCCAGCAATGTCGGATCAAGCAATTATTGTCAAGGGTACCGGAACAGTGTTTCTTGGAGGTCCACCTCTTGTGAAAGCAGCGACTGGGGAAGAGATTACAGCTGAAGAACTAGGAGGAGCTGATCTTCATTGTGGTGAATCTGGAGTCATTGATTACTATGCTGTTAACGACTCTCATGCTTTATACCTGGCAAGAAGTTGTATAGCTGGATTACCACCAAGAGAGGAACACATGACATTCAACCCAAATGCTGATGAACCTATTTATCCCGCGGAGGAAATCTATGGAATCGTCGGATCAAATTTGAAGAAAACCTACGATGTTCGCGAAGTTATTGCCAGAATTGTTGATGGCTCTCGATTCCATGAGTTTAAGGAACGATATGGAGAAACACTTGTAACTGGTTTCGCCACAATTTTCGGTCAACGAGTCGGAATCTTAGCCAACAATGGAGTTCTTTTTGCTGAAAGTGCTATGAAAGGAGCTCACTTCATTGAACTTTGCAGCCAACGTAAAATTCCACTTCTTTTCTTGCAAAATATCACAGGATTCATGGTGAGTTTTGAGAAGTTACATTTTTGTTTTGAAATTAAAATTTGAAGGTTGGTCGAGACGCCGAAGCCGGTGGAATTGCGAAACATGGTGCCAAATTAGTAACAGCTGTTGCATGCGCAAATGTTCCAAAAATCACTGTTCTTATTGGCGGATCTTATGGTGCTGGAAACTACGGAATGTGCGGAAGAGGATATAGTCCTAGGTACGGAAAATATTTATTAACACTTTGAAAAAAGATATCCTGTGTTTGTTAAGATTCTTGTTTATGTGGCCGAATTCTCGAATTTCCGTAATGGGAGGTGAACAAGCGGCTAATGTTCTCTCAACTGTTCAACAAGAGAAAAAGAAGAGAGAAGGAGCTGAATGGACAGAGGTATTTAATTATTTTTAAATTTTTTTCGAAATTATGTTTTTTTTAGCAACAAGACCAAGAATTACGTAAGCCAGTCGAAGAAAAGTTTGAGAAAGAAGGCCACCCATATTTCGCTTCTGCCAGACTTTGGGATGACGGAGTTATTGATCCAAAAGATACTAGAAAGGTGAGTTAACATTTTAAATTGGAAATAAAAATCATTTTCAGGTCATTGGGCTAGCCCTTCAATCAACACTCCAAAAACCAATCAAAGATACCAATTTTGGTGTTTTCCGCATGTGATTTTGATAGTCATTTTCTGTTATTATTAATCTTCGGATTTCACTTTTCACTTAATACGGACGATTATTGCAACTACTGTGTTTATTTTTCTTTTGTTAATATAGCTTAAAATAGATGTTTTGTTATCTTAGGATGTGAATAAAATTTTTATCATCGTTTCAAAAATACACTAAAAGGCTTTCGTGTTCAAAATTATCATCAAAAAGTAAAATGTAAAGACAAACATTTTCAGGGATTACAATTCTGAAATTTTTGCATTTGGACACCGTATTGGAGCCCCAGAGGTTGAAGAAGCACAATTGATAAAGGTAATCATTTTAAAATTGAATATGATTAAAAGTTCTAGAAATATGGGGGTTTCAGGCATTGACAAATGAATCATTCTTTAAAAGGAAGGATGTTGAGGGAAATGTTGAAACAGCGCAACCGGGAGCTCAAATTGGAACTGAACATAATGAGGAATTGGTCGTTCAAGGTATCTGTTGTGAGCTTTTAAAAAAATTTCGCAAAACGCTGAAAATGTTGTTAAAAATTGAAAAAGAGTCTGGAAGATTTCTAAATCTCAGAGCTTGCTAAGAGAGCTGATTAGCAGTTTACCGCCGCGAAGCCATTTAAAACGGATTGTTTTAATATAGAAAATGTAATGAACTTTAAATTTGAATGATATCATATTTTCAGGAGCTCAAAAACTATCGTCATGGCTCAAAAAATACCTGAGATTCCATTTGTCAAAAGCACCAGAAGAAATGATTGAATCAATCGATGATGTCCTGTTATCTGATGAAAGCTTGGCCCAAATCGCATCTCATTTAGGTGTTGATCATCTCGTCAGAACGAAGGAATATCCCATCAGTCGGGAATCATCTTCCGATGCTTTTCGCGCATTGATTGGTGTGTTTTCTGAAGAAAAAGCCAAGAATATTGTCATCGATTTTGTGGTGCCACAGATGATTGATATAGATTTTGCAGGTGAGATGAGTTTTTTGGAAAATTCCAAATTTTATAATATCCCGATTTTTTGAAATTTCAGTTGAATTTTTATGTGTAAATGAACCTTTTTAATGTTCGAACTAAGCTCGAAATTCTTAAATACAAAAATGAAAATCGCAAATTCTCCACAACCGATAGTTTTTAGTTTTCCAAGAAATTCCCTCAATTTTTTCTGCAGATGTCTACCCACTTGCTGATCCGATGGCGGTTCTCACCGATTTATTGAAAAAAGAAGGAATTAAAGAGATTGAGCCACGATTACTTCGATCATCTGGGGAAGTTAGCGGTGAAGGAATATTTGTTGTTGGAATTTACGCGGACAAGGCACGGCTTGTTGGACAGAGTAACATTTTCAGATATTTTTAATTGAAAGTTTTGACAAAAAATAATTTTCAGGTGCTGGTGAAACTTTAACAATTGCTAGTGATATGGCAGCTAGAGAAGCGCTGTTAAGGCTTTGGGATATTACATCGGATAGGTATTTCAATAGAGGGCATTTTGATTTTGAAATAAACATTTTAGGGTACTTTTCTTCGGTGACAGAGCTGCTAGCGTAAAATTGGAACAGTTTTCGGATCCGAATTATCGATTGGAAAATGTTTGTGATAACGAGTGAGTTTTTATCAAATGTTTTTCGAATTTTTCAAAAATATTTATAACAATAAGTTCTGGAAATGCTTCGAAGTCATCTTTTTGGACTTTGAAATAGAAGTTTTCAGAAAACTAAACTTAGAAGTCTATAAATCTACAATTTAATAAATATTTTTATAATCTAAAAAAGGGGTATTTTAACACCAGTTTAGTTTCGATTTCGGAACAGGAGATCTAATTAATCTTCAAAAAAATTCGCTTGGTTTATATTTAAAATTTTGTATATACTTTTAAATGGTATACGTGCTAATTTTAAAAAAACATGTTTAAGTATTATTATTTTCAAAATTGTATCTTATTTTGAAACCACTGTTTTAATGTCATTCAACATTGAAACTTACAAATCCATAACCAAAGTTAAATATTTATTTTTGACTATATTGTTTCCAGAACTAATGTGTCGACTATTAATGTAGCAGTACCACAAGATGAAGGCACAAATCTGATTGAAACTGTTCTTCGATACAGAAATGAAATTGACCCTGTGGTTGGAAAGAGTTATACAAAGAGATTGAGGTAACTTAATCCAATTGCATTATTTTAAAATATTTTAATTTTAGGCACAAATTCTCTCGAGGATCTTTGGCCAAACGATCGTTCAGATATCTTGTCAAACCGAAACCATTTACAGTTTCTTAAAAACATTGGACTTCATTTTGAATTTTCAAACGTATTTTTTGTTTAGTGAGTAGGGTATTGTTATGTTATTATATCAATTGTTTTGGATTGTATATTCAGGAAAATTTCAATAAAAAACATAAAATTTTTCCGGAACGTCCCGCACGTAACTTCAACGATAACGAGTCTGCATTTCAAATAAACAAGAAATTTGTGGAATGAAAAAAAAAATCACATCATCTTTTTTTTGATATAATGTTGTTTGGTGAACGGTTCTTCTAGTTATGGTATGTTAGCTTTTTGAAATTTGTTCATCCAGAAATTGTATTCCGAAAATAGAACTCGTTTGATAAAAGTTGATATTCATTTGAAACTTCAGTGCTCACTATTTCCAGTGATTATGAATATTTCCTAGCTTTTCCCTATTTTTCAGACAACTGAACTTCTCAATTTTGTATTTTTAAGACGTTAAGTATATTTTATTCCCAGGTTGTCCCATTTCTCTTCATTGATCAATTTAAGGGTCTCCTTACTGTTTTTGGTTTCTATTCCATTTTCATATTCTTCACGATATTTGAAAACCTATAGAAGCACAAAGATTTTTCGAAATTTCCTTGTGTAGTCCATGAAAAAACAAATTTACAACTTTACGCGGCGAAATGGCCTAACATTTGCAAACACTCGCGTCTAGCCGAGTAGTTAGGCCATTTCTCCGTCATAATTTGTAAATTTGTTTTTTCGTGAACTAGAAAAGGAATTTTTGGATTTTTTTTGCATTTACGTGTTTTCAAATACCGAGGAGGAGATGAAAATGATATAAAAACTCAAAATCAGTAAAGAATATAAACCTTCGGTTATGAAAAAACGTTTCACGGGAAAATTTTTAAACTGCGATATTGCAAGTGCGCTCTTTTTAAAATCAAGTTTTCCAAAGGGTTTTGGACTGCTAAAATAACTTTTTTTTTTAAATTAAAATATGTTTCTCCCATTTTTAGATATGAAACGAACAAAAATAAACTTCTGGAATCCTGTATACAAGCCAAAAAATAGAGAAAAAGAGGGAATTTCAATACAAGTTTGGAAATTTCTTCCCAAATGACTGGAATCATCAAACAGAATACAAAAATAACAATATTCGAAAGTTTACGAAGGTTTTTTTTTTGGAAATTCAAATTTTATTTTCCCAACTTTGGGTCACAGCTGTAAAATATATTTTCTTTTGCGATTTCGCATGAAAAAACTAATAGTGTGTCTTTAATCGGGAGCTTCCGAAGCTTTTCGCCAATTTTAAGAAAAATGTATTTCGAGAAGAGATTATACTCAATAATAACCATAAAATAAGAAAAACAACAACCGTTCCATCAGATAACTCAATTAAAACAAACCATCTACAATTTACAACCATGTTCCCAACTTTGGCGGTCTTTTTACAACCATGTGATAGTATTTTGATCAAAACAGTAAGTCATTTTATTTATGTGTATTTTAAAACTAATTTCATAGAAATTGATTATGTGAAGTATGTGAACCAACTCTAAATCTAACAAGACCTTTTTATTTTTGTTAAAATTTTAATTGTCGAAAATGTAAGACCTTTTTATTTTTGTTAACTGATAAATTACTGTTAACGCTCCAACTATCACTATATATCTATATTTATCGACAACCAATATAATTGCTCTACATCTGCACAATTACTACAATGAAGTGGTTTTTATGTTATTTTAAATATAATTTTAGTATTTTATATTATTTTATAATTACAAAAATACAAATGGGGAGTCTAACTGAAGAGCCCCAACTCCTTGGTGGACCGTCTTAGCTTAGGGGCGAAACGGACATAACTATTAAATTGTTTATATATTTATACACTTAATAGTACTACTACATTTAATACAATATGCAGAAATGTGAAAAAGTTTTTAAAAAATCATTGTTCGCAGTTTTAGTAATACCGCCAAAGTTGAGAAACAGCTTGTAAATGGTAGATTGTGTTGTTGCATTGATTAAATTATCTGATGGTACGGTTGTCGTCATTGCGGTTTTATGATTATTTATGGAGTCTGATCCTTTTTTACACTGATTAATGTAAAAGTCGGTAACACTTTGATGGATAACTTAACAACTACTGATGAGCTAAATGCACATAAAAACGTTGAAGTTGAACTATGTTGTCCAATTTCCTTATTATTAAGATTTTTGCTTATAAAAATTGAAATTGTGTTTTCATCTTAAAGGCAAAGTACCATTTAAAAAAATATGTTTCAATTCTGTGAGAAGGTGAAATGACACAACATTGTATCTTTGAATCTAGAGAGTCAAATTGAACTTTTTGAACTTCTATGGATTTAGCTGATTTTAGTGCAAAGTTTGAATAAGAATTAGATTTTCAGCTTTTACTCTCTTTAATCTATTAAAATTATAAATCAATCAATCAACCCAATTTAACAAAAAATTCTGACGAACCCGAGACCTCGAAAACTTTTAATTTACACTCTTGAAATAGAATAGACCTTTCAAGTAATTATCCCATGATTCTCATTTCATCAATCAAGATTACTGTAAATGACCCAACTACTGTGGAACAAAAACAACTGCTTTTTTATGTATATCCACCGTCTCTCCCTACTCTCTCCAAAAAGTGGGCGGAGGCAATCAGGACCTGCCTCCTCCTCCTCTTCTCAACTGTCTTGCCAAGTATTTTTGTTGCACTTTCATTGTCACCCTAACCTTTTGCTTCTTTTCTTTTGTGTGGCAATTTTATGTTAATTTCATTTCAACTACTGATTTACGATATATTCATTGGAATTAGTCTCATTTATTTTTCAGACCTTTTTTGTATATTTTATGGGCAAAAATGCGCTGGCGCACTACTAGTTTCATATTTTTATCAATTTTGAGTCAGTTGACGTCCGCCATATTTTTGAAAGGATCTTGCTCTGAAAATCCGGATTTTTGCGGACCAAATGGAAGATGTCATGCGGGACCATTCGAGAATGGAATGGCGACACATTGGTGCAGGTTTGTGGTTTTTAATGATAATATTATCAAACGAGGTGTTGCATAATTGTTTTATGAGCGGCACGCGTGGTTTTTATGTTTTTTTAAGACGATAAGGTTGGAAAAGCAAAATAATTACAAGGAGATAAGCTAGAGTTGAGTATGAGTAAATAGGAAATTTATGGGTTTTTTTGGCACAAGGGACATGTATGCAACTTTTAAGGGATTTTAGGTGATCATTGAACAATTTCGAAGTTCAGGATTTGAAATTTTAATATTAGTTTATTTTGGCCAATTCAAAATCAAATATTCAGAAAAAAAACTTTGTTTCAAAGTAGAAGTACTAAATTGATTTTCATCAAATTTCTGAACCCTAATTTGATTCAAGAGATTTTCCCTATATTTTTAACAAATAAGGTCCGATTATCGCCTTAAAAATGCTAGGTTGAACTTTCGAATTCTAAAAAATTCTTGTTTACATTTCTCAGGCGTCTAAAGTGTTCTTTTCCAATTTTTTCAACTACAGTAACCTCAAAACTTCTTTTTTCATTTTTTTCCCATCATCACGTCAAGACTAGGGCAAGCCATAAGCCAAAAAACCTGAAGCCGCAGCCGCATTCATTACATAAAAAACCGACTTCGTTATTTGTTCCTTTGGGGTGGTCTACCCCTTTAAGGAACGAACGCAACGTGATGAAAAAACCACAACCAAATGAAATCGCTAGTTTATTGCCCTGAGAACGGCCGAAAATTCTCATCATCAACATCATCTGGTTGGTTTTGGAGGAGGGGTGAGATATCATATAGGAAATGCAAAAAATGACTGGGGCAGCTTTATCCTGGAAGAACAATGACACATAAAAAAAAACTAGAGAATAACATGTTTTTTGGAAGCAACATTGTGATAAAAAGGGTTTTAGAAATGAAAATATGATTGAAAGAAAATAATATATTGCAAAATTTGAGCTAAAGAACTTTTTTTGATAGAAGAATTTTGCCTGTCGATGCATGTCGAAATTTCAGATCTGAAATTTTTTGGATCCATATTTTCACTTCAATGTGTTTTTAAGAATTTATATAGTCATCATTGAATAAATTTTTAGGTTTTGTTCACTTTCAAATATAACATTTTAATTTTTCTGCAGTTTTTAATTGAAATTACGGTTATTTTATGGTATTTTATGATGTATCATCCTTTCTGTAGAACAAAAGTCGGTAATTTTTTGATGAATGAGAGGGATTAACTGTATATAAAACAATAGAATGCACATCAAAAATTTCTAAAGATGACAAAATTCCTATAGGGAACTTTTAACAAATGCTCTAATTCCAGGTGTGACGATGGATACGGCGGTCAAACTTGCGATAAATCATGTGATTTAAAATGCTCCAAAGGATTCAAATGTATTTTTGACATCGTTGACCGACCATCTTGTGTATGCCAAGGTAG
The DNA here is from genome assembly GCA_964036255.1 of Caenorhabditis virilis. NCBI lineage: Eukaryota > Metazoa > Nematoda > Chromadorea > Rhabditida > Rhabditidae > Caenorhabditis > Caenorhabditis virilis. The sequence continues at coordinate 11,939,219 of OZ038417.1, read as the reverse complement.
GTGGTTTTTTATTCCATAAAACATTTTAGTGGGTGGTTTTTGTTCACATATGTTCGACACTCATTAATCTGGTGATTTGAGTGGATGGAACAATGCGCGAAAAAAGTTTAAATTGAAGAATTTACGGAGGACAATATGGGTAAATATATAAATCAAAAAGTTCTTGCCAACTTTTCCAAGTTTCATATTGGTCAAAGTTTAACAAAATTTAGCGAATTTACCATAATTGATAGGTAATTAACAGATATACTTCAGTAAAATAATGCCTTGCTCACATTTTGCAAGTTAGACCTTTTTTACAATAACTTTGCATTAATAAATTTAATATTCAGATGTTTTTTCGCTTTTTCGCACTTTCCATGAAAAATTCAATCTGCATCTCTTGATTTTCGTTATCATGCAAGGAACCAAACCTTTTCCGTATTATTCAACATTTTTTCCAGAAATACAAATTGTTAAAACAGTTTTCCTTTTAAAAATTGTTAAAACAGTTTTCCAAGCTCGTTGAACCTCAATACGCATTTTTACTTTTTTCCTACATCCCAACGAAAAAAAATATTCATTGTGACCATCTGACGACCCTTTCCCATGTCTCTTTCCCTTTCACAATCCGCAACAAAAAATGTATAAAAAACGAAACATTTTGTTTTCAAAACATTTAGAAAAAACTGGTGACCCCCCCCCCCCCTCCCATGCTCCACACGGCTCAAAAAATGAATGATGACTAGTCGCGCATCTCTCATTCGAAACATGCATTCTCGTCGGGTTTTGTTAACCTATCCATTGGGAAAAAGAGAATGAAGACGTGCAAGTGACCAGTGCCAGATTTTGAAAAAAAGAGAGAAGTTCAGATGACCAAATGAGGGTATTTTGAAGTCGTTTCTTAGAATTTAAGGGAAGAATTAATTTCCAGATTCAAGAAAAAAATATATATTTGTTGTGTTTGTGGGGAGTGTGATGGAAGACCAGTTCGTATATTAACAGTTTATTGAAGAAGCAGAAAGACACACACAGAATAGCATAAAACAGCGGCTTTTATAGTAGACATCCACGTGGATAGTTGACACGGGGTTTACACGTATTATACTTATTTACGTTTAGTATAACACCTCCCCTAATAGGTAGCATTGTTGGGCAAAGCAGTTGGCATGACTGACGAAAGCACGAGCAAGGGTTGGTTGACGGCAGGTTGTTGGCATTGATGAAGCAGTGGTTGTGACCTTCCCCTTTCAAAATTCCTCTTTTGAAACGTGTTGACGAGTCGTTTGGCTTGACCATTGCTTTGTGGATGGCATGGTGTTGATCGTCGATGATAGATTCCACGGAAAACGCATCCTGTGGTTTTCCGGCTGGTGTCGCAGTTGATCCGAAGTTTGTTGACTTGATCATTGAATCCAGCGATGTCGGTCTCGGCTGCGGCGATGACCTTTCCCTCGATTTCCAATTTTGCACTGTGATCGGAAATGAGTCTGTTGAGATGAAATTGAGATGCATTGAGTTCAGCGTTGACTGGCTTCTTGGCGGCGTTGGCATCGGTGCAGCGTCCCAATCCAGCAGTGAACACATTTGGGTATGTCTTGGCCAGATGATCTTTGAGCGCAGATCGATTGGAAGACGGTGAAGTTGACGAGATGGCGTTGATAGAACCATTGAGCGTAGTGAAGGGTGCAGGACCTCCAGATGTTGCAGTTGCGACGACGATTGCATTTGTCTGACGAGGTTGCTTTGAAGAGCGGCAAACTTTGGCGAGATGTCCCTTCCGATGGCAGCTGCGGCATTCCGATTGTTGGTGCTTGCAGTCCTTGTTCCAATGTTGATCCCCACAATGGCGGCAAGGTGACGGTGGTTTGTCCTTCTTCGGTTGAGTCGCTGGTGGTTTGAACTTCTTCTTCTCACGAACTGCGTTGATTTCCATTTGATTCGATGGTGATGACGAACCAATTGCACGAGAATCTTCACGGATATCCAGGAGTCGCTTGGATGAAATGGCTGCGGCAAGGTTGGCAATAACTTCCACAAGATGTTGCTGTCCTTCTATTTGAGCCTTGAGAAGTTGTGCGATTGATCCTTCCATCTTGAGTTCAGTACTTCAGAGCAGCAGCGGTTGTGGTGAAGCAATGTAGAAATCCCTGATCGCCAGATGTTGTGTTTGTGGGGAGTGTGATGGAAGACCAGTTCGTATATTAACAGTTTATTGAAGAAGCAGAAAGACACACACAGAATAGCATAAAACAGCGGCTTTTATAGTAGACATCCACGTGGATAGTTGACACGGGGTTTACACGTATTATACTTATTTACGTTTAGTATAACAATTTCATAGAACTCTTGAAGAAGAATTTACAAATTTTTAGATTTTTTTTCACATTTTTATATTATTAACGTTTAAAAAACTCATATTGATTTTTAAAAAATATGGAATCATTATTTTTTGTTGAAATGATCAAAAATCAACATATTTCTCATGTATTTTTGTAATTCATGAGTATTTTAAAAATTCCTATCTCTAATTTTAAAGCAAATCATGTCAGAACAACGCAATTATTTTTTTTTCTTCATTCCCGCCGTTAGTTTCTTCTCAGGTCATTAATACACCCGTCATCTTTTAGGCGCCAGTGGGTCGAAGTGCACCCCTCACTGCCAATTTTGAAACTTTTTTCCATGTCATTTACAACGACAAGGAGAAAAATAATTTTAATTTGCCGCCGTTTTCGATAAATGCATGGGAATATTGAAGAAAGTCATTTATAAGGGTGGTCATCGTCTTCGATATACCGCTACCTTTTTGACATCGGAGGGTCAATTTGTCAATTTGTCACGGAGAGGTGCACCATGTTCTTTTTCTGAACATAATATTTATTGGGTTCTGTTTAGTTTCGTGTTACTTTTGAAATTAAGAGAGATTTGAACAAGGAAAACAGGCTGAGGGGGAAGGGAGGATTTGTCTACAGAAAAGCCGACAAAGAGAATAAAACACGACTGTTTGGCTTCTTTGTGGACAGATGATGTATCATTTTTGGGAAAGAAAAAAGTCGACAGTTTTGTCGAAATTTAAATTATTGAAATTATGAATTGTGTTGAGGATTGGTAGCATTTGGTAAATATAGATTTTTAAACTTGGAACAAATTATGTCTTGATCTAAATTGACGAGAGATATAATAATTTGAATTTTGCTAGTTGTTAATATTAACTTAAAGACATATACACATTTTGGTTTTTTATTTTCTAATTAATCAAAAATGTTTTTTCTCCTCAATGAAAAATTTTCACATTTTCCCAAAAGCGAAACAAAACCTCCCGCAGCGGGCACGCTTGCTATGAATGCAACACAACACCTGGGCCTTTTTCCCCTGACAGTCGTGGGAAAATGAATAATATTGTATTAATTAGAATTTTTACAGATTGCGATATGTTCGGACACAAATTCATAAATTGCTCAATTGGTTTTGGAGGTAATAATTATGTGAAACAATGGTGTTTTAGTCATACTTGTACGCATCCCCCGGATGTTGTGCAATGTGACTAATAAGGCATAATGCCACAATTTGTACAGTAATAATAATTGTGGTGACAGTTGCCAAAAGTTCAGTGGCTGATGTAGAGGGGGACCTAGAACAAACAAAGTGTGGCTAGATGCTGCAATAACTTGTAGATTATTGTCATGAGCGCCTTGTAATTAACATGTATGGGAATGGGATTAATATTCGGAGGAAGAGGGGTATCGAACCACTTGAGCAAACTTGTCAACTTATGGATTTAGCTATCATAAACTTTTGCGAAGGGGAAGGGTTAGTTATAACGTTAGATGAGAACCTGGTATTTAAAAAATTATAAATATCATACATTTAAAGTTTTTAGAAATATTACTCACCCTTTCACTTATTTCTTCCAATTAACGGATTACAATCTATCAATTTTTAGAAGTCTCTTATGTAAAAATGTTTTTAAAAAATCAATATTAAGAGTGTTCTTGACATTTTTTGAGTTTCCATTTGATTTTCACATTTCTGACAAAAATCCTACCTTCGAATATTTACAATCATTTTTATTCCAAAAAAAAATCATTTTTGTAACATTAATAACAACACATTTTCTCATGTTTCACAGATTTACATTAATCCTTGGTTATTTTTCTGTTTGTGCCATGTCGAATTACATAACTCGAATGATTTATGTGAGACTAACCCACACAAAAAATATCACTTTTTTTTCAAACTCTTTATTAAAATTTTTCTTGAACGGAAACTTAATAAGCTTATTTGTACCATTTGTATGTAATTACCGACAAATACTCACGATCTTATCTCTATTGTTTCTGTTTCCGACAAGGTGTTTATCCAATTGTCTTCATTGCGGGAACACCCATGAAAAGATGCCAACAGTCAGATAAAATCCGTTCCCGACAACATATGGGCGAGATTTTTCAGAAGTTCAAGCTGTGACCATATTACCTCATTCCTCTTATCAAATTATATATTTTTTCTTATTAAACGGTCAAGTTGATGATAATTACGGGGCATGTCGGTGAATAGAGGACTCATCACTGATAGAAAGGGGGAGGGGAAGTTGATTCACTATCGGCGTGGGATAATCAAACAAAAACTGTTATGGCTGTCTTGACGTTGTTCGAGAATAAAAGAATGATGAATAAATAGACCGAAAAAAATGATGTTGAATATGGTATTTATTAGAATACTGTATTGGGAAGAGGGGGGAGGGGGTGCTCCCCCTGGAGGATGACAATTCGGTTACCATGTTCGGAAACAGAAACAGTAACAGATAAGATCAATGTTTTTGTCGGTAATTAGGGGTGCTAAGCTTCCGTTGTTCATCCTTACAGTTTTTAAAGTTTGTAGTTTGAGATGACGTGTAACAATCGCAAATTAATGCCAAATATTTCATAATTCTACCACATTCGCCAAAACCTAAATTTCGGCTTATGAATAAATTTTAGGGAGTTTTTTTTTCTTCAAAAACCTTTACCATAACGTCCTTCAGAACAATTATTCATTATATTCAAAACTTTTTTCTTTTCATCACACTGGCAACAAACAGTTTCGGCTATTGTCAAAAGGAGTAACATGAGCGTTTTTTCCTTGCATCAAAGAAGAACGATAAAGAAATAAATAAAAAAAATAGGAAAATATAATACTTGTGGGAAACTTTAATTTTCAGGTCCGAGTTGCGAGAAAACCGGCTACTGTTATCCAAATCAGTGTCAAAATGGTGGCAAATGTTATGGCGAGAATGACGTGGCGAAATGTCACTGTCCAACTGGATTTCAAGGAGAATATTGTGAAATTGATGTGGATGAATGTGCTGAAAATCACAATGAGGTTGTATGCTATAATGGGAAATGCGAGAATTTGGTACGTTTTGTTCATTTTGATGATTTTCCCATTGACTACCGTATGCCACAGATGGCCGAATCAAATTGACATGAAGTGGAAAGGGGGGAGTGGGTGGAGGGCGAGATTGAGAAAATGAAGGAAAAAAAAGTTGGAAATTTAGATTATATGAAGAGAAGAAGGGGGTTAAGTAGGTGGCAATAGGATCTCACAAGGTTGTTGAGGGATGTTCTGAAAGCGTCTGAAACGTGAGATGTCAAACTAACTTCAATAAATTCGCACGTTCTGATTCTTTTTATCAGATAATCAAAATATTTTTTTTAATTATTGCAAATCCGCCTATTGATTTTTGAATAACAAAAATTACTTCTTAAAAGTATCTGAATATTTCTCGATCATGTCGGAAATTACCATTTTTACATGCAATTTATTCTCGAAATAATTAATTTCAGAAAAAGTTAATTTGTAGCAAGTATTTCCTGAATGTCCTGAAATTAAAGTTATCCTAAAATTCACATATTTTTTCAGTTTGGCGGTTATAAATGCAACTGTGATGCAGGCTTCATCGGACCTGATTGCCTTTTCACTGGAACTCCAGAAGAAGCGCAAAACATTGTCTCTCCGCCACCACCATGTTTAATACAAATCGATCCGATCACTTCTGAAAAGATAGAGGCTCACTGCCGAAATTCTGGAGTTTGTCAAAAAATCGAGAAAAACCTATCAAAATGCGAATGTCCGAGAGGATTTCAAGGAGAATTGTGCGAAATAGATGTGAATGAATGTGAAATGAACGTGTGCGAAAATGGAGGAACTTGCACGAATTTCAATGGTGGATTTCAGTGTTCGTGCCGTGCTGGATTCATCGGCGAGCGGTGCGAAATAAATGAGGATGATTGTGAAAAACATGAATGTTCTGAAGGATCGAAGTGCATTGATGGTATCGCTAGATATTCCTGCGAATGTGAACAAGGAAAAATGGGGACGTATTGTGATATGGTTGATCATTGCATAAGTAGTCCAGGAATTTGTAATCATGGCGATTGTGTACCACTTCCAGAGACGGGGGGTTTTGATTGTAATTGCGATCGTGGTTTTCAGGTTTGTTTAAAATATTTTGAAAAACAAAATACAACATGTATTTCAGGGTGAGCTGTGCAATGTTGATATCAATGAATGCGAAAATGATAAGATTGTATGTCGAAATGACGGAAAATGCTTGAACTTGATTGGATCGTGGAAATGTGAATGTGCTCATGGTTATAATGGAACATATTGTGAAGAGCCGATCGAAACTTGCGAAGTTGAAAATGTGAAGTGCTTGAATAATGGTTCCTGCCATGTTGGACCAAACCGGGAGCCGATTTGCTTGTGTCAACAAGGTAGCTTTTTGATTATAAAAAAATTGAGGTGTACTTATATTTAAAAATTGCCGTTTCAAAATCTAAAAACATCTTCAAGTTTAACAAATCGAAACATTGACAAATTTCAGGATTTTTCGGTGATCGGTGTGAAATTCCTTGCCCACCGAATCGTGGTGGTATCAACTGTGAACTGTTCCTCAATAAACCAATTTGCGGCGAAAATCTTCCAAAGTGTGCAAATGGTGGCATCTGCAATGCAGGATTCTGTTCGTGTTCCGCAAATTTCACAGGAAATTATTGTGAAATTTCGAGAAAACCTAAAATTAATGAAGAAGTCGCGGAAAGAACCTGTGAATCGAATCCTTGTTTGAATAATGCAACATGTATCGATTCGAAGGATTCCATTGGTTATAAATGCATTTGTCCAGATGGTTATGATGGCTATGTTTGTGAAAGTAAGAGAGGTAAGTTCAATTTTTTACAATGAACGGTTGTTTACGAAATTATATGCAGACTTCTGCTCTCCAAACCCATGCTTCAACGGAGGGCAATGCTTCAAAAACCCAGAGAAATGTAAATGTCCCAACGGTTTCAATGGAAAATATTGTGAAAACATTCAACAGTGTTCAATTGGGTATGTTTTTGTGACATTTCATGGGAAACTGAATAATGTTTTCATTTTTCAGAACATGTGAAAATGGTGGAATTTGCCGAGGATCAAGATGTGAATGTACATTTGGGTTTATGGGAACAAGATGTGAACAGAAAGTGAAGGAACTGGATGAGGAAAAGCTTTTCAAAGAAGTGTGTGAAACTAGAAATTGTAGTTCAAGAGCAAATGATGGAAATTGCGACTTGGATTGTAATTTCAGTGCTTGTGGGCTTGATGGTGGAGATTGTGATGAGAGAAGGAAACCGTTTTCAAAGTGTCGATATGGGAATACATGTGCAAGATTATTTGCCAATGGAGTTTGTAATCAGGCATGCAATAATGAGGAATGTTTATTTGATGGTATGGATTGTATGCCTCAAGTTCCGAGATGTCCACTTGCCAATAGAGAGTATTGCGCTTCGAAGTTTGCTGATGGTGAATGCGATCTAGAATGTAATACAGATGGATGTGGATTTGATGGCGGTGATTGTGAAACTAAAAGAAACCAGACTCTTTCCAATATTCGACTGAAAATTTTGATGCCTCCTAAACAATTCCAAGAAAATGGAGGTAGAATCTTGATGGATATTGGTGTGGCACTGCGATCAATCATCAGAATTCAAACCGATTCAGATGGTCCGTTGGTGTTTGAATGGAATGGAGAAGAAGAAGAGGATGTTGGAAAACGTGTCAAAATGAATGTCAAACAATTAGAAGAACAACAAGTGGTTTCGTCTAGAAGGGTTCGTCGAGAAGTTGAGAATAAAGGTGTGATTGTTTGGCTAGAAGTCGAGATGAAATCCTTCTCAACATCTCAAAGTGTTGTCGACTATCTTTCCGCAGAGATTTCGAAGAAAAGCGAAAACCTTCCAATTTATGAAGCGATTGTTGCGAAACCGAGGAAAAATTTGTCAAATTCTAACCAAATCATATTTTTTGCTTGTGTTGGATTTGTACTCGTGGGGGGCGCGATCGCCGGAATTGCCGCAAATGGAAATGATAATCGTAACAGAAAGCGAAGGATCATATCAGCACCGGTTTGGATGCCACCAACGGAGCAGCAGAATGAAAAGAATAGGAAGAATAGTATCCTTTCAACGAGTCAAAATTCACTTCTTGGATCGCAATGCTCGAGTTATTATGATGTTAAGAGGGCCAGGATGGATTCAGCATATGGAATGATGAATGAACATTATCCGATGTACCCACAGTTTTCAGCGGATTTTGGAGGTTATGGAGACAACGTGAGTTATCAACGAATAACAATATAGTTTTCACCTTTTTCAGAATTTGACCACCGTGCAACCATGTCAAGAAACATTAAGCATCCTATACGAAGCTGCTGGAAGTGGTCACATCACAACACCAATTAATTCTGAAAATGTAAACATACCAGACCAAAAACATAAACGAACGGTACTGCATTGGCTGGCTGCCAACTCAGCTGGCAAACAAGAAGAGCTTATAGCGGAGGAAGCTGAAAAATGTATAAAAGCTGGAGCTGAGGTGAATGCTATGGATGTCGACGAAAATACAGCACTGGTTTTGGCGGTGAAAGCAAAAAGACTCAGACTTGCGATTATTCTAATGAGAGCTGGAGCTAATCCAACTATTTATAATAAAAGTGAGAGAAGTGCTCTACATGAAGCTGCGGTGAATTTGGATTTGAGAATGATTCAAATTTTATTAACTGATAAACGAATGGTTGAAGAGGTAAATTGGTAGATCTTCAGGTGAATATAAAATCCGAAATTTTCAGATCGATGAACTAGATAGAAACGGACGGACCGCTTTGATGGAAGTGGCAAGACTAGATCAAAACATTCAAATCGCTGAATATATGATAAAGAAAGGTGCAAAAATCGATGCTGATGGAGCAAATCGCAAGGACTCTGAGGTTTATAAAGGAAGGACAGCACTTCACTACGCAGCACAATATGACAATTTTCGAATGCTTGAATATCTTGTAATGAACAATGCCAACAAGGATAAACAAGATGAAGCTGGACAGACTCCATTGATGTTGGCAGCAAAGGAGGGACATATGGATTCTGTAATGTTTTTGATACAACAAGGTGCTAGTTTGGATACTACTGATTTATTGGATCGGACTGTTAGGAGTTTGGCAGATGCTCAACAGCATTATGAGATTGTTGAAGTGTTGGATAAGGCGTTGAGTGATCGGGAATTTAATGATGCAAATATGAGACATCAGATGCACTTGTTAAATGGAAACAATAAGACTGCGAAGGGTGGGACGAAACCGCACGTTGTTAAAGCGGCAAAGGTAAATATTTAGTTTGAATAAATGAAAAATATAATTTCTTTTAAAAAAATTATATTTATTTACAGAAGTCTTCAAAGTCGAGTTCTTCACGAGATTCTACATTGCATACACCTCCACTATCGGATGGATCCTTATCATCACCATCACCACAACACTTTATCAACAATTCCCGAACATCATGCTATCAAACTTCTCCGGCATCACAATATCATCTACCAGCTTCATCGGAATTTTATTCCAATGAATCCCCAAGCAGCGGAAAATCCTCAGCAATGGGAATTGCGAGCACTGGCTTGCCTTCGGATTCTAGTCCTGAATATCAACCACAAGATTCTGAAATGGTTAAAAAAAATTTTATTTTAATTCAATAGTAAATTTTTCAAACTTTTCAGATCAACCGGAACATGAAAAATGATTGGTTCGATTCAAACGTGTCTTATCAAAAAATACAGCCAACCATCGATAGAAACACACAATCTGCGTATTATTATTGATTTCTCACAAGTTTTAAATTTGTAAGCTACTTGTCCAATGCCATTTCGATTATTTTTTATTGAGCTTTCGATATTACAATTTTTTAATGTACATTCGCATGTTACGGGTTAAATTGTTCTATAATAAATAAAAATGAATATACAGTGTTGGAAATGTAATTCAAAGCTTACAACAGGTATTCCCAAAAAACTACGAATAAAGTGAGTTTTGTAAAACTTTATTTTTCTTGATTTTCTCAAACAAATTTATACTTTATTTAGTTATTTATAGTTTCACATAGCTTTATTGGGGCTTCCAAATTCTGATATCTGTCTATTAAACAGTGGTTTTTGCATAAAACAGAGACTTTGATTGATTACTGTTTTTTGAACGACATGTACTTCCGACACGATTCCGAAAAGAACATCTAATGACAGCTTTAAGACATTGAATAAAATAATCTCGATAAGGTTTGTGAAGCCAAATTAACGTAAATGTAGAGCAGAATCCGTGAAGTGAAAAAAGAATTATGAAAACATTGTTGATTGCTAAAAACAATTTCGAACTGTTCAATCTGTATATCCCCAAATTACCTTGATTATAAAAACCACTTATCAAAACGACTATCATTGCAAATATTGGTGGGACAATAAAAACTATCGGAACCATCACCTGGATAATTGTACCGAAGAAAAACTTTTGTTGAAGGGTTCTCGTTGCTGATGACATATTGGAATTAACATTAAAAACCGAGAAATATAGACAAGTGCAAATGTAGATCATATTTTCGCAGCAGAAAAACGCAACAATTATCAATACTTCAAAAATCAATAGAGCTTTATACGAATTATCGTCAGCAAGTGTGTAAACATTTTTTGTGAAGAATTCGGGAATAGGACAAGGAATTTGTTGAAGTGTATGAAGTTTGGCGAGTTCCTGGTCAGGTGGATTAAGAATCATTGGTAACGACCAAGTGAATACAAGAATATGCTTAAAAGCTTGGAAACAATATCGTAGAGGTTTTTTTGTTATTCGTAAGTTGTTGTTTGCAATGAAGAAGTGGCGACTTTCGAATAAATTGCTTATTGAGCACATCATTACTGAAATACAATCGAATATTGGTTGAAACATTGAAACTCGATGTTCTCATATTCCTAATGGACTCGATCTTTTTAAAGGCGCCTATTTTTAAAAGCCTAAGCCTGAATGCTTGATTTACTTGCTCCTTCTGAATAAACGCATTTTCCTTTGTCGGCGTAAATTTTAATCCATTCGAATTATTTAAAAAAAAACCTACACGGAATCACTGAAACGCCGATATATGTCTGAAATGCAATAGGCGTGCCAACATAATTTAAAAACCCAACAGAAAAACCCGACATTGATGGGAATAAAACGCATGGAGTGATGAGAATACAGAAAACAACATCCAGAAGACAACAGCTGAAAAAACTGTAATTTTTCACTAAAAAATCAATCAAGGTTTACCAAAAATGTAGGTAGAACAGCGGCCACTTTGATGTTTCCATTTTATTTGGCGTTTTCGTTAAGATGCAAAAACTTCCAAAAATATAAAGTGGAACAAGAAACAATGCAACAATATGCATAATGTTGAGAATTTCGGATGAGTGAAAAATTGAAGTTTCCAGATGACATTTTGAATAATTTTGTATAAAATAGTTCCTGATAGAAACTGACGAATCATTCATTTTTGTTTGTTGAAATCAATGGAGTCTGAATATTTTCTTAAATTCGTTTAAAAGAAAAGAACATAATCTGAATTTACTCAAAAAAGAACAACTTCAAAAGAAATGCAAAAATATTATCACGTAGTAAATTAAATAAATGCTTCTTTGAGGACGTACGCAGCTCTATAAAATGTTCGAATGAATGCTGTTATAATAGAGAAAATTCTCTGAAAATTTTCCGATATTAACAAAATCACTAGGCAGGTGTTTTGATTATTTTCAGCTGTTCAACAATTTTCAGGATCTTTTTTTCCGAAAATCAGATAGGCTGCAATATTTGTTGCGTTTATGAATTACGTCGTTAGTACAGTCATAATAATGGGGCTTCAACAAAAATAGAAAAGAAGTAATTGAATATTTCTGAATAATTTTATTATATTTTTTTTGTTTCTTGGTATATTTTAGCACACTATAAACACACAAACACAACAGAAAATAATTTATTGATTCTCGTTTATTCTGAAAACTGGATGTCCTCAATTTAGCTGTTAAAAAACAGCGAGCCGAACCTATACGCAGTTCTGAGGCTCCTGGTCTGAGATACGTTATCCTAAAAATATTCATTTATTATTTTTTTAGTTTAATATTAACGTGAGATGAAAATTGTGAGAATATTTTCGATCGGATTGTGCTAGTCAGAAACATATTCGTGAGGAGCATGGCGCTTTCAAGATGTAAGACGCATTCGGATTTTGGACCAAGTGTATCGTAGAATTTGAAGAAAATTGAGGATATGATTAATTAGCGTAATTAAAAGCTTTTTGTATTTTTTAAATTGTGTTTGAGTTTACATTATTTTGAAAAAAGACAGAGAAAAAAGCGGCCGGCAACAGCTCTGTAAAAATCTATTAAAAGGCTTTGTTTATTATCTGAAAAAACCCTTGCTTCATTTTTTGGTTTCTTTTTCAATTGTAAATCATCACTAGAAATCGGCTTTTGTTTGAAAATAAAACGTTTATTATGGCAATTATTTTTTAAAGTTACAACTTCTTTCAGAAAATGGAATAAAGTCTTTAAATCGTTGTTTCTACTTGCATTGAATATTTGAAAAGTGCCAGCGGATTAATATGATTTCGGAAAGAAAGCAAATTAACAAAATAATTTCTATATGGTTTATGAAGATAGATCAATGCAGATGCTAAACAAAATCCATGGAATGAGAAAAATGTAGTGAAGAAATTGTTCCCTCCTAAAATTAAAGACGGTGTATCACTAAATTTTATTATTTTTTTTCGCGTCAAATTGTGCTTTTTTAATTCAGTATTTACTACTGATTGAACAGCAAAATTTTTATAGCAGCCTGACAAAGCCAGAAAAATTTTGAATTGCGCCTGGAATTAAAATTCGCTCCACTGGTAAAACTGTATGAAACGTAACTATTTGAATACTGCAGTAATATAGGCTCATGAACTTTTAAATCTCAAATAGAGAGAATAAAAATTGTAATTTTTTCGGTTGGTTGAAAGATTTTAGTAAAATCTCTGAATTGGACCTTGATTATGATAGTCGTTATAAACCACAAGTATCAATGCAATAAGTGGTAGAATGACAAACGTTGAAGGAACCATCACTTGCACAATAATCCCATAGAAAACATTTCGTTGTAAAGTTCTTGTAGCGGCTGAAATGTTGGGACTTGTATGAAAAACCAAATAATATAAACAGGTGGAAACATAGAACGAATTTTCACAAATGAAAAATAATACAATTCCAGATAACTCATAAATCAACAGCATTTTGTAAAACGGTTCATCGATCCATGTATAAACCTCATTTTCAAAGAAATCTGGAATTGGACACGGAATTGTTCGAAGAATTTTGAGATATTTGTTGATCTGGTGGATTCATAAACATTGGGAGTGTCCATGTAAAAACGACATGAATCTTAAACATGTGGAAACAATGGCGATATGTTCTGTTGGCGAAGAGGAGTTTGTTGTTCGCGATGCAGTAATGACGACTTTCGAATAGGTTGCTAATAGAGCACAGCATTACTGGAATATTTGATAATTATTTAAGAAAAGGTTCGGGAGCTCTCGCTAAGAGCTCAAATGATTAACTTCAGTACGAAGCTCCGTTGAAACGATGCATGCGACGATGCTTAGTTCAAACTTTTTTTCTTTTTTTTTATTGGCTTACATGTTGCCGCTACCAAACCGCAATAGGTTAAAAACTCAATAGGCAGTCCAGCATAATTCAATAACCCAAGAGCGAACCCTGATAACGTTGGAAATAGAAAAAATGGAGTAATAAGAGTGAAAAGAGCAATATCGAGAAAACAACAACTGTAAATCAATACAAATATTTTTCTGGGGTTAAGAAAATTTCTAAAAAACCAAGAATGTAGATAAAAAAGTGGCCATTTTGAAGTTTCCATATGTTTCGGAGTTCTCGTGAGAATACAATAACCACCAAAAATATAAAATGGTGTGAATAATATTGCAGAAGTATGGATTAAATATAGAATGTTTTAAGGTGAGCTCAAAAACGAATTGGCGCGTTGACATTTTGAATAATTTTAAAGGAAATAATCAGTTATTTCTGATGATACGTTGAACATTTTAGATTTCTTTAATATTGTGTTTCTGAAAATAACCAGTAAAGAATAAATTGCAGAACAAATAATTATAGAGCTGTTAAATACTGAAAGATTGAGAAAAAAATATGCATAGCGGAAGTTTGTGATATTTGAAACAAAAAATCATACTTACTCAAATTCAATCTATTTAAGCCGCGAACGTCAGAAAGGCTAATGAAATATATTTGCCGTGACCAAAAAAACAAAAAAAAGATCTCTGGAAAAAAATAACAAAAAAGTGTTCCAAATTAGAGTTTCATCCGATAATTCCTCATGTTTTGTTTGAATGGTTTTAAAAATTTCCGAATATTTAAAATTTCTTGAAAAAATGTGATTTTCGAATAAAAAAATGAGCAAAAATGACAGACCTGTTTTCTAAGAATCCGTGATTGAATTTAGAAATTTTATTTCTATAATAAAGTTATTGTTTCGCTAGTATGGACAACAAAAGCCATTTTTTAGACAATGAAAAATTCATCTAATTTCTGATCCCGGAAACACTTCAATTTTCTTTCATAAATATATTGAGTTTTTCAAATGATTTGTGTTCCGATCAAGTGTTTTAACCAATATTCGTCCCATATTTTCCTCTTTAAGTTTCGAAGACTGTAAAATTACTGTAGGATGTCGATTGATGTTGTAATGCGTGATAACAGATGTCCACGAAAAGTAATTAATTCATCAAAAGAAATTAAAACGGATTCAAAATTTTACTAAACAAAGCCCTCGCTTTTTTGGATCCTTTCGACTTGGACGTCTTCTCAACCATACTGTCCCCCTCGGTTTCTTCTGTAGACAATGAGCAAACATCGGTCTGAAGCTCTATATTTATATTTACAAACGAAATTAAAGTTACAATTTTTGACACTGCTCTCATTTGAGAAGGAGCCGGGGCTGATTTCGCAACACTTGGCGGCGCAACTGCAGCGTTCCTGTTTGGATCCATCCAATCAAGAGTCTCATGAAGGGTCAGACGTTGTTTTCGAGCATGTTCCATGATTATATCGCGGAAAATTCTGAAATTGCTTTTGTTTTCTGAGAGATAGATCAGATCAGTTACCCAAACTCAACATCTGATGAATATTCCAAACTGTTCAAGTAATCAGTCATTGTATGAAATTCTAATGGAATACGCGACGAAAATGGGGTAGTCCAAAATTGTGGTTCAAACATTTGCTGCTTCAATGCAAAAGCTTCATCTCTTGTTTTACCTCTCCACTTGAGTCCATCAACCGGATCTATCAAATCAATCAATAAAAAGAACCAACTTTCATAGTCATCTTTTCTCGCCAATTCAAACATTTGATGCGATGCTCTAGCACAGTAACGAGGTGTTCCAATCATTTTGGTTCGTTTCCTTGATGGCTGAAAATATTGCTTTAAGTTTTAAATGTCACTAAAATATAATAGTTACTCTAATGGTTCCATCATTTTGTTTAAACATGCGAGCAAGACCAAAATCGATCATGTAAACCGTATCGGCACGAGCATTTTGTCCTACACAGAAGTTGGCTGGTTTCAGATCACGGTGAAGAAAACCAATGGCATGAATATCGTGAACTGATTTAAGGGTTTGGATTCCGCATTGAAGGGCAGTTGATTGTGAGAAGGCTGTCTTCTTCAATGATTCTAAAGATGGGCCAACAAGTGTCATAACAATCCACTGAAAAATGATTTGAATTTCTTTCATAAATGCCAGATTATTGAAAAAGTTCAAGGAACACAAAAAGATCTTCTAAAAAACTCACTTTCTGAGATAAGGTCTGTCCAGAATCCATCAACTCTGGAAAATGTTCCCTCTTCGAAGCATCAGCATCCTTAAACTTCGCCATAACATTCTTCTCAATTTTCAACCTTGACGACCCTTTATTCGTAGTTTTCCCTTCAGTCTTCATTGCGTACTCTTTTGCACAAGGGATCAATGCTCCGTCGGTTTGTTGAACCTGTGTTACCTTGTAAACGCTCCCATAACCTCCAGAACCTAACTCGCAAATTACTTTCCAGCTGAAAAGTGGAAATTTCAAGAATGATTAGAATTTTTTAAAGTTACTTGTAATCCTTCGGTCGTTTCACAATTTCCATCGCGTTGAGTTTACTTGTTGCCATTTTGATTAAAAAATAGAAATATCAAATGAGAAAATGACTAATGAAACTGAGGAATGAAGGATTTTTAGTTTATCTTGATAATAATTGAATCCACGTTTCATGTTTTGGTGTTTAGCGTGATGTAAATTTTAAGAAAATTGCACATTTTCTGAAATAATTGAAGAGGATTGATGCTTTTGAATAAATTAGAAACATATTTAAGGAAAACTAAACTGCGGAAGCTCCCGACATATTGTACAGTGAAATATAATTTCGAAAAATTTCGAAAAAACAAAGAAATGTTTTATTTTTAAAAAGTTGAACTTTTTGTGACCTCAAAATAATGTAATGTTGTTTTGTTAAACAGTTTGACATTAACTGTCCACATTCCATTTTATTCTTCATTTCAGTTTTAGCATCGACAAAACGAATCACTTCAGTAAAGGTTATCAAATTAATCCCAATGGAACTCATTTCCAATGGTCCCATTTTCAGATGCCGCTTCCAAATAAAACTGGAGAGCCAGACTTCAAATTGAAAGTTGATCCAGCAGAGAAGCTGATTTTTAAATACAAAATCGGGGAGGAGACAACAATCGACTTGAAGATCACAAACCCGTTGAAAGATCGAGCAAGTTTCAAGGTGAAATGCACAGACAATGATATTTTCCGAGTTCGACCACCACTTGGATTCGTGAAAGCCGGTGAATCGGCCACCGTCAAAATCACGCTGAAACCGAAAACCGCTCCGGACCCGAACCGACATTTTTTCGCCATTTATCATGTTACTTGTACAGATATGAAGAGTGCCGCCCGTGCCGTTTGGTCGCCAGATACTAAGCCAGAAGGTGTTATTCGTTTACAAGCAGTTTTGGAGGATGTGAATGAAAAGAAAGATGATGAAAAGAAGGATGAGGATAAGAAAGAGGTACTGTAGACTAAATGTGCTTCAAGTCTCGTTCCGGCTTTGCGTACTTACTAAAATAAGTTTTCAGGATAAGAAGGAGGATGAAAAGAAAGACGATGCAAAGAAAGACGAAGAGAAAAAGGATGAAAAGAAAGAGGATAAAAAGGAAGAGAAGAAAGATTGATTTTTACATTCATTCGTACAATAAACTTGTCTTTTCTTTAAACATTTTAATTTTTTTTTGGTTTTGAAGTGGGAAAGAAGAATTTCACTTGGTTTTCAAAACTACTGTAAGTTCAATCAAATTGTCGTAAAATATGGTGATTGCGGTGTTTTGTGTTTACAGAAAATATACAACTTTAGAAAATATTTCTGTTTTTTTATATTTAAAACTTTATTTAAAGCTAGATGTTGCCACGTCAATTTTTAAATTCTGGAAAAAACAGAAAAAACGAAATTTTTCATACAATTCTATAAAAAGACGGAGAATCACAATTAGATTATTTCTACATCCGAAGTTTCTGGATAATCAATTTCACTTAAAAATTTATTTTATTTCCCATTTATAACAGTTTCATTTTCTTCCGAATTCATCGTCCAATGCGTTTTTGATTAAATTCATCAAATTTACTCCACCCAACGGCAATGTACGATTCATGTTACCATCTCCCAATTTTGAGATTTTTCGCTGAAAATTATATCTTCACTTTTTCCTATTTTGGTTTTTTTTTCACCTTGTTCGAAGTATTTGAAGCAATAGATTCCGATTTTTGAATAGGTTCAAAATTTCCCAAAGAATTCTGCGATTTTTCTGTATTTTGACTAAAAATTATTTTTCGATTTTCAGACATGGCGTGAAATGTTCTTTTGATCATAGAATCTGAAATGATAAGCTTCTGATACGAAATAATTACGAGATTACCTTCATTTAAAACATCCGAACTCGAAATTTGTTTCAAATCAGGTTTCGTTACCTTCGGCACATCAATTTTAAATTGCGGAGGAATCATTAATTTCTCCCGTCCCAGTAGCACACCATTCTCTGGTTCGATTGATGAATGACTATGCGATAGACTAGCACTACTTGTAAGAATTTGCTCCTCAGATGACGCAATCAATGCAGTACCGACGTTTTCCCTTTTTCGTTGTTGTGGCAGTTCGATTGATGGCTCTCGATGAGTTTTGTCCAAAAGATCGGAAACTCTTCGTTTTTCAACGTTTAGAAGCCAACGAGAAGCATCAAATTTTTGAATATTTTCTGTCAATTGATCGACAATCTGTAATTGATTTCATGAAAACTTTTGAAAAAAGAAACGTTGTTTTTCTTCAGAGGCCTACAAAGTGCCATCTCAAATTCTTTCGAAGATTCATACTTTAGACAACTTTTTTCCTCATTTACCTCATAAAGTTTTGCCTGCTCAGCAATCAGATCTTCACAATTTTTCTGTAAGTTATGATTCTTATTCATAAAATGTTTCCGCGTCTGCATCGCCTCATTCAATCTCATCTCAAACTCCACTTCTTGATGTCCGATCTCCATACACATTGCCTTTTCATTAAAGCAAGTTCTGACTATAATATCGATTAGCAAAACTTTCAACTGACTCATTTTCGAATGCATTTCTTCAGCACATAACATTTCCATATCCATTGGATTTTCTAAATATCCTAAAAGTTCTGATCCCATTTCTTGTTCAACTCCCATTGATACGTCTGTCAATCTTTGGATGTCACTCTCCAGCGAATCTTTTCTATAAAAAAAAAGAATAGGCCTTTCGATGAAGGAGCTTCCTACCTTTGAATCAACCGTTCCAGCTTTTCCTCACTTGCCTGATTCGCTTTTGTCAATTTTTTAAACTGCTCATTCATCTGCTCAATTCTCATTAGTTTCTGTCGGGTGTACTCAATCCGGCGTTGTGTTTCAACTGTAATACTTCGTTGTTGTCTTACAAAAATGACTAAAATAATTTTTCTTCCGTCTTCATTTTTTGAAAGTTTCGCACACTTTTATGACCAAAACACCATTTTTCATCGACGACGATGAAACGAAGGCGAAGATTTTTATACCTCCTTTTTTCTTTGACATTATTGACGATTTGATGGAAAACGAAGAGGAAAACGAATAACAGGCCCCGTTTTCCCCTTTTTTGTATGAAATTTTAGTTTTTTCTTCGGAGAAACTCTAAAAATAGTATTCTTATCGACTGCGTTCAATCAAACGTTGTTCATTTATTTTAGTATTCTTAAATTTATCGGAGAAATGTATTATCAACATAAAGTAAGTTTTCTTTAATTTTTAAGGCTACCATGAATCACGACTCACCATCCATATTCAAATCATTCGTAGACATTTTGATATTGTTTTTTGCTTGCTTCAAAAACGAAAATGAAGAAAATTTAAATGTAAATTTCATATCGTATTGTTCAACGTGAGTTTTTGACTACATTTTGAGGTTCTAAGTTTTATTTTTCAAACCATTCCGCAAAAAAGTTGAGAAAATTCGTATTGATTACTGAGGTATGTGGAATTTAACATTGAATTTCGTAACATTTATCAGAGGTGTGAAACGTCTAGAGTTTTTACAATTCACTGTTAAATTTCGATTTCGTAACATTGAAAAAAAACCGCTGAACCTTTATTTGACTGAAGCGCGTCACGTTTGCCGGACTCTTTTTGGTTTTAAAAATATCACATCTTCAAGATTGTTCCATGCTTAAGCGGTGCTTAACTGCCCAACGAGAGAAGCCAAAGAAACTTACTTTTCTACAATCAATCCTGTGATTATCTTCGTTTGGAAATTAGTTTTTCTATATAATTTCATATCGAAAAACCAGGTGTTGTCATCGTTAGAAATTGAGCCAATTTGCAGAGTAAAATAGAATAGTCTGGCATTTTAATGTAAGGATTCATGATCCTCAATCTGTTTCTCAAGACTTTTTTGGCTTCCGTCGAAGAACTTGCCATTTTCTTTG
Source organism: Caenorhabditis virilis (assembly GCA_964036255.1). Classification (NCBI taxonomy): domain Eukaryota; kingdom Metazoa; phylum Nematoda; class Chromadorea; order Rhabditida; family Rhabditidae; genus Caenorhabditis; species Caenorhabditis virilis. Next base: position 11,918,803 of record OZ038417.1, on the reverse strand, counting down.
GAAAAATGCCATGAAAAGTGATTTTCCCAACACATAAACTTTGCAACCAAACAATAATGCCATTCCTTTCCCTATTACTCATTGCATTTCCATTACATAAACAGCAGCGGGGGTTTGTCTCCGGGTCGTCAATTATTCAGAAGGTGTTTTGTGTTTCAGGACAAAATTGTCTCTGTCTTTTCGAGAAAACTTTCTTAGGCATTCTTCCTTGCTTTTCGAAATGAATTTTCAAATCTTGATGAAACGGTCATTTGTTGCATGCAATATCATCATCATCTCTTCTCATTTCATTCCAATTCCTTTTCCCTCGTACTCTGTCCAACCAATTGAATTTCCATTCTCCCCGATCCGCTCTATGTTTCGATCAATATTATAATGTATTGCTGGTTGGATCGAACTGGTCACTGTCATCATCATCAATATAGGCACGATATGATGAAGGAACTGAACTTCTTCAGAGTAGTATCAAAAGTAGTAGACGGTCAATGTTTCGCTTATGCGACGAGGAACAGTGGAAACTGATCGACCGGCCAATAAATTGACACTAGCTGGTTGGTTGGCTGCTAAATGTCGCCGAATGGCTATGCAAACATTTTTGTTTTGTTCGATTTATTCTCTCTTTATTCTGTGCATGCATTAGTTTTTTCTCGTATATTTTCTCTTGAGTTTTTTCTATTATAATGCTAGGAGTTTATAGCGTTGTTTTATTGCTTTTCTATTGTGAAATATTCGGCTTTTCCTGTTTACTCCATATTTTTTTCTCAACCGGCAGTGCGTTCGAACTCTGAAGTCGGATTTTTAAAAAGTTTTTAAGATTTTTAAGTTCTGAAAGATTTTAAAGAAAACTTTGGAATAGGAAATTTATAACTTTATGAAATTGCGTACTTCACGAACAACCTATTATCAAAATGATTTCTGATAAAAGTTAGGAAAACTCCCTATTCTGTTTTAAAATCACGGTGAACGTTTTGATGATAGAAATGGCTTTTAGAAGTCCGAAAGCTTGGTCCAAATGAAACAAAAAAACGGTGGTTTCAGATTAAATATGGATATTACTTCGTGTTTTCAGATATCTGAAAATCCTTAGAAACTAAACAATTTTCTACATCATTTAATTTTTTTGGGTCTCGAAGCAATATAATTATTATGAAGAATCTTTTATTTCTGTTCAATCGGAATATTTGAAAAAAAATAATTTTCTAAAATTTAAAATTCTCTATTTACAAAAAACTCAACTTGAAAATTTTGAAAAAAACGTTACTTTTTTAAAATGCATTGAGTCCTTTTTTAACACGTTCCCTCGTCGAAAATTTTTATGTGGCCTAGAAATCCAAACCTAGTCCTCCTCTAAACTTCGGTTATCTCATAAAAGTGGTCCCGCTTCCATCCGAAAAATCCTTTTTCTTTCGAAATTTTCCTTTTAATTTTAATATTTTATTTTTTGCAGGGGCGCCTACATTGGATGGAGGACTACAAGTACCTGTTCAAGGTAGTACTTGTAGGCAATGCAGGTGTGGGTAAAACGTGTCTCGTGCGAAAATTCACGCAGGTATTGTATTTAGTTGGTTTTATCTTTATTTTAGAAAAAGTATTTCAGGGTATTTTTCCTCCTGGTCAAAGTGCAACAATTGGTGTTGATTTTATGATAAAGACTGTGAAAGTGAACAATGATAAAATAAAGGTTTTTTTCTATTCAGAAAAATAAATATAAATCTGTTTTCAGCTTCAAATATGGGATACTGCTGGACAGGAACGATTCCGATCAATTACACAGAGTTATTATAGAAGTGCACATGCGATTGTTTTGGTTTATGATGTAGCTTGTCAGCCATCGTTTGATTGTTTGCCGGAATGGTTGGGTGAAATTGAAAGTTATGCGAATAGAAGGGTTCTTAAAATTTTAGTTGGTAAGGGATTGGAATCGTTTTTTAATTAACTTTCTGCAGTAACTTTAGAAATATTAAAATTTTATTTTATTCCACAAAATCGAGTTTAAAATATTATACGACTGAACGTATATTCGACGATGTGTTTCATAACATAGTAATTCATACATAATGTCGCCAAAAGATTTAGTTTAAACCCCTCGAATTATCAGGGATGTATTTAAATCTTTGGCATATAAAACGAACAATTTTGTTTTCCACCAATCTTTTTAATGTTCGAATTTTCAGGCAACAAAGTAGACAAAGGTGATGAGCGAGAAGTTCCCGAAAGAATTGGACGTGATTTTTCGGATGTAAATAATTTCGATTACTTTTTGGAAACTTCTGCTCTTGATGCGACAAATGTTGATCAGCTTTTTGAACAAGTTGCGACAAGGTTAACGCTTGATATGAAGGCGACCGATGAAAAGTGAGTTTTTAAAATTTAATCTAAAACAATTGATAAAAAAGTGAAACGGTATATGGGTTGGGTTGTCACTTCGCTCCAATGAGAACAAAAATGGAAAAACATTTATTTCTTGTGGTATTTATATTGAATAAAACAAAAACGCACGCGAGCGGTTCAAAAATGGCGCAAAGCAGAACTATTTGAATTTCATGACGTGTAAGTGCTCATTGTTCGTCTTATTGAGAAATTATAAATATTTTGGATTTTTGATTGACATTTGGATTCTATAGTGTTCAAATACTTCTGGGAAAAATCAGATCTAAATTCCCTAACTTTCAATTTTTCAGAAATATTACTTTACAGACTACATCAATATCGTTCCGACAATTCCTCATCAAACACATCATCCGGACAAATAACGTTAATCGATAAAGCTCAAAATCAGTTAAATTCATGTTGCAGCCGACAATGACACATTTTAACGGAACCAAAATAGTATTTTTTTTCATCGCATAATTTTCTTATTTTGAAGTACGAGATTATTAGTGAAAGCACATTTTCCCGCATAATATTGTCTGTGAAATATAACCCATTTTGTATTTTTCAATTTGTATTCAACTTGTGACGATTTTTTCCATTTCCTAGTCAAAAATTTGTATTTTGTGATCGAAATTTCTAATGGACCTATTCAGTTTGAAAAAAAAATACAAAAAATGTCGAGAAATTCAATGCAGAAATTGCAGAGAAATGTCGAGAAATGCAGTGAAATTTCAATTTCTCTGCATTTTTTGAACTGGTTTTCTTCAAGACCCAAACGGTTTAATCTGTGTCCCTTTAAACAATTTTATGAAAAATGGTTGTTTTTGTGCCTATGGTTGTGGAAATTTTACCAAAAAATTAGTAGTGAGTCCCAATGGCCCTTAGACGCCCAACATATCTGATTTAGACCGAAAAAGACTGTCTCGGTCGAAAAAAATGGCATGCCGAGAAATGCAGAGAAATTGCAATTTCTCTGCATTTCTCGACATTTCTCTGCAATTTCTGCATTGAATTTCTCGACATTTTTTGTATTTTTTTTTCAAACTGAATAGGTCCATAATTGTTCAATAAGTTTACCGAGTGTTATGTGATTCTTTTTACAGTATTTCTTTTTTTTTTCTGCATTTATCTACAAGTATTTTTGTTTTTTTCTGTTCATTTAATTCATAAGAAATCTCAATTCTTCCTTTTTTTGTACATTTTTGGGTTATTTTTTGTTAAACGGATTTCAATAAAATTTTTGATTTTTTTTGGAAAGAAAAGAAAAATGTGGTTGATTCCTCGAATAGTATGAATTTTTAAAAAATCGAGAAACTTAAAAAATTTTACAATTTTTTGGCGATGCGGAAAACTTTATTTTAAGCCAAAATTATATAATTTATTTTTGAAAATCTTATGCGTTTTTTAAAAATAAAAATATTTCTTAAATTGGACTACAACGAACCCAAATGATTTCTTGAACATTTTTTCATTAGATAAGAAATCACCTCGTGTCTGTTCTTCTTGTTTTCCCCATCTATTCATATCGTTCCAAAGTTTATGACGCATTTATTTTCTTTTTCGCCTCTCTTTTACCTAAATATTACTCGTTTGATACTAAAACAAAAGAAATAAAATGTTTTTCAGTCATGCTTGCACAACGCCTTCCCGTACGACAAACTATCAGGTTTGATTCAATGAAGTCTCTTGCTTTTATTTGCATTATTTTGTTTTAGAATGGTCTCCTCACAATCAACGAAAAATAAACCAGCACCTGCATCTATTCCAGCAAGACATACGCAGTATAGTCATGCTAAAACTGGGGGATTCAGTCAGGCGGCTCCTACATTGCACAATCCTTATAAGTAAGTTATAATTTAGATTTTTTAAAAATAGAAGGTTTATTTTTAAGCTGAAAAATTAAAGTGCAAATATCGAGGATTTCAGTCAGAACCTCGAAAAAATTAAAAATATGAAAAATGATGTTCACCTTTTTCTTACATACTCGGGTACTCAGGCGGGATCCCGCACGTAGTTGACAACGTAATCCCGCACGGAATTCCGTGCGGGATTACGTGAAGACTACGTGCGGGATTACGCCAAGACTACGTGCGGGATTACGCCAATACTACGTGCGGGATTACGTTAAAAATAAGTGTGTGTGCAAGTTACAGTAAGATTACCCGTTGAAGGGACATAGCCAAATACGACTTCAAAAATATGACAAGAATTATATATGCATACAGTTCTAAGATGTCTCTATCCTCTCTTGCCCCCATTATCTCAATTAAATTCTGGTGTCTTTTTGAAGCAAGGGTTTTAAAAATTGGCCCATTATTTTATGTCCCCGACATCGTACGGGCGGCGCCCACTGCTACCTTTTTCATTAGAGAGTTTGGAGTAATCCCGCACGTGATTAGAACTTAGAGAAATCAGTGGAATTTCACCAGGCGTAATCCCGCACGGGGATTACGTGCGGGATCCCGCATCACTATTATTACGTGCGGGATTACGCCGGAGGAAAATTCCTCTCACAAACTACGTGCGGGATCCCGCCTGAGTACCCGAGATTACAGTTCTGTACATGTCCATAAAAATTTGCATCATTTTTTATTTTTAATATTCATTAAATGTTGAACAATTTTACAAACACAAAATAAATATAAATTTCATTATTCGAGAACTGCCTGATTCTGCTGATTTCGAATTCTGAATTTTTTACTCTATTGTTTAGTCAAGGAAACATTAATTTACGATTTTTTGCAGAGATGACCCGATTCTCGATCGGGCTTTAAGAAGACTTCTTCCACGAGAAGCCTATGACACCGTCGCTACCGATTTGGCCAAATTTGGAGATCGTGTCACATCAGAAATTGACGAGTTGGGAAAACGAGCAGAAATTGATGCGCCAAGACTTGAACAACAGGACGCTTGGGGTAACAGGGTAATTTTTCGAACCTCAATATATATTTTCTTTATTAGTTATGAAAATTGGTTATAGGTTGATAAATTGGTAGTTTGTCAAGAATGGGGAAGGCTCAAGGAAATCTGTGCCGAAGAAGGAGTTATTGGGATTGGATACCAGAAAGATGTTGATCCATTTGTGAGGAGACTTCATCAGGTGGCGAAGCTTCTTCTTTTCTCACCATCAGCTGGTTTGGTTTCATGTCCGATGGCTATGACAGATGGAGCTGTTAAGACATTAACTGTAATATTTCATCAGAAAATTTCAGTCGCATAATCTTAATTTTAGTCACTAAATCTTTATGGAAAGCATCAATTGGCAACTGAAGCAATCGAACGATTACAATCAAGAGATCCGAGAAAGGCGTGGACAAGTGGACAATGGATGACAGAGAAGAAAGGAGGAAGTGACGTTGCAGGGGGATGTGATACTTATGCAGTTCATGTCAAGGATAATACTGTAATATTTGTTGTTTTTCGAATGTTTATCGGAAAAAATATTAATTTATAGTATCATCTTCATGGTTACAAGTGGTTCAGTTCCGCAATTGATGCCGATGTCGCATTGACATTGGCAAGAGTCGTAGACAAAGATGGAAATTCGATCGAAGGTTCAAAGGGGCTGTCACTGTTTTTACTAAGAATTCGAGATGATCAAAAAAATTTGAACGGAATTCAAATGGTTCGACTGAAGAATAAGTTGGGTACTAAGCAGCTGCCGACTGCAGAATTATTGCTTGATGGAGTCATTGCTGAAAGAATTGGGGAACAGGGAAGAGGAGTTGCTGGAATTTCAAATATGTTGAACATTACCAGGATTCATAACGCAGTTGCGTCGATTGGGTATATGAGAAGGTGAGGGTTTAAAGAGAAAGTGTTTTTAAATATTGATAATAATTTTTTTTTGAAAAAGGTGCCCTCACTGAAAATATTGAGCCTCATTTTAATTTAATCTCGTTCTGGTTAAACTTTCAACTTTATTTTCAGAGTAATCTCTCTCGCTAGAGACTATTCAACAAAAAGAATAGTGTTTGGGCAAACTCAAGCAAAATGGCCACTTCATACTTCAACACTGGCTAAATTAGAAGTGGAAACTCGCGGATGTACGCTTCTTTTGCTGGAATCTGCACGTCTTCTTGGATTATCAGAAGCTGGAAAGAGTACAGACGTTGAAGCGATGCTTCTTCGTTTAATCACGCCTGTTCTTAAATTATATGCTGGAAAACAATGTGTTCCATTGGTGTCCGAAGGAATCGAATGTTTCGGTGGACAAGGTTATATGGAGGATACTGGATTGCCGACGTTGTTGAGAGATGCACAAGTAACACCAATTTGGGAAGGAACTACAAATGTGCTGTCGTTGGATGTTCTTAGAGTTTTCTCGGGGAAGGAAAATGTGCTCCTGGCGCTTGGAAAACGGGTTGAACAATTGTTAGGAGCTGTGAGGAGCGACCAGGAGAAGTTGGTGAAGTCGAAGGAACATGTTGAAAAAGCAGTCAAACAGTTGCAGGGATTGTTGGTGAAGGTGAGATTTTTTAATTTTCTTCAAAAATTATTTATGTCTCTAACTCTTTTAATTTAAAATGTGGCACAAAATTGAGACTTGAAGTACTGAAGTTAATGATTTTTGAAATCATAATTTTTATGCAAATTCGAAATATATTATTTTTAAATTTCAGGCGAGTAACTCAGCTCTTAACAGCGAAGTCAGAATTGATTCAGTTGCTCGTCATATTTCGTTTGCAATCGCTAAAATCTATGCAGGTGCTCTTTTGATCGAACATGCAACAGATGACGGTATTGCCAATCCATCAGACGTTGAAGTTGCTTACCGGTACGCTTTTCAAATTTTGTCTTAAACAGAAAATGTTAAAATTGATGCCAGGTGGTGTTGCGAACAACCTCTTGTCGATATCAAATGGGAATGGTTCCTGAATGATCGAGTAGCTGCTGATCGCTCAATTGTCTTTGATTCATTTACTGGAGCTCAAAGGAGCAAAATTTAAACTTGTGATGATTTCTTGTACTATAATTTTACTTATCATTTCATGTAACATTTTCAGAGAACAATACACTTAAATTATTTACTAAAGAAGGAAAAACGCGAGAGAAATACCCATTGAACAGTGAATTGAGACAATTTAAGAACTTTAAAAAGAACTATACAAAAAAATTAGTTGTTTTTAATTAATATCACAATACTGAATTGTTAGGATGATTATTAATTTTTAATTCTAAATTAGTCTAGAATTATGTCATAATTAGAAGAAAGTAAGTAGGAGCGAAATGGTCATTGAAACGAAAACTGAAATTTTTTGTGGAGCGGAGTTCACATGAGTTTCATCAGTTTTTTGTTCCATTTCATGATGATGTTGTTTATTGTGCTGATGATGATGTTTATGATGGTGGGTTCTGGAAAATAATATTAAAATAAATAATAAAATACGGTATTCTTTTTGGTTATTGTGTTCTGTTGGATCGAATTTCAGATGGAGGAATTTGATACATGATTTCCGATGACATTTCCGGAATCTATCTTTTGTCATCATCTTTGTTTGTTTATAGATTCAAAAAATAACTTACTTTTCCGGCCACATAGAGAAATTGCAAAAGTCTGGTCCGTTGCAACCGCAGATTCGAACGGAGACACCACTTTTTGATGTTCTGAAAATTGGAGGTGTGTAATTTTGGGTTTTGTAATATTTTCTACGTAATAATTATGGATAATTTGGTAAAGTTCAAAATTTTCTTCAAAGTACACATAAATTTGAGCAATTTTTGTCGACAAAAAATAATCTGAAGATTATTTATGGAAAGCATGGCCCTAAGTGCCGAGAAAATTAATATGGCACTGAAAATTAAAGGAGGGCTTTACGGAGCTAATGAATGGGTCTGGGATGAAAATAGACTTCATACTCATTCCAAATCTGTTTTTAACATTTTCTAAAACCATCTAGAAGCCGAGAAAATGATCTTCAAAATAATGACCTAGGAAAAGTGAAAAAACTAGTCCGCAGGCATGAAAAATCCAAAAAAACATTAAAAAAGGACTAATGTATTGCATTTTGCATAACTATTTATTAATTAAACACGAAAAAAGCTCATAGGAAAAAGTTCGGCCAGGTGGTAACTTTTTCTAGGTCATTGTTTTAAAGCGCATTTTCTCGGCTTCTAGGTGGTTTTAGAACATTTTAAAAACACATTTGGAATGAGAATGAAGTCTATTTTCATTTAAGGTACATTTATTATCTCCACAGAGTCCTCCTTTAAGAAATTAATCTTGCTTTTTTTAAATAAAAGAAAAGATTTCTGACAATTTTTGTATGTCCACGGAGCTCCGTTAACGAGAAAAAAGATACCTGTTATGACAGCTTCCGTCTTTTAGCCCTCTTGTGTGACAAGTGTAGTGAACTCCCATTGTTGGATGATCAAGCATTAGACAAGCTGAAAAATATTTATTGATTTTTGAAAATTTCAGTGATATCATTTCACATTGCAGAAAAATCATGAAATCTTTTTTTCTCAGAAGTTCTATCTATATCTGTTTGTTTATCAATAGATCCAATTCACTTTATTCATGATTTTTTCGAACGTTCGATGAAAATTCCCACATTCTTATAAACATCCGTCTAAATCAACATAGAGATTTCAACATTTTCTCAGAACTTATAAAATAAAGCTTGGTGATCTTATAATTCGCGAAAGATTTCCGTCAATAGTGAAATCAAGAGCCCAAAAAATTGGAATTAAATGTTTTGCAAAATTTTAAGTCCTGATAAATTTTCCAGGAAGGATTGTAAGTATAAGCATTTTTTACAGTGATAAAATATTAGATAATCTGGGTTTTAGAAATTTCGTTTAAAAATGAGTTTCAGGAAAAGCAGAGCTTGAAATCTACTTTAAACGTTCTTAAACATCAACAACATAGAAGGGGAGCAGATGTCAAGATGAACTTGAAAAATTCGACCTAAGAATATTTTTTTAGTATACAATTACAAGAGGGTTTCTCAATATTTCCCGCATCAATTGTCAAAAGTAAGGCAACGGCTAACAGTTATTAATATTACATCCTTATTGAATTAAAAATACAAACGGAAAATTGTACGATGGTATTATTTCGTGTTTTTTTCAATAAGAGCTACACATTGTTTTTCTCAAATTGATATTTCTATCTTATTTCACGAATTTTATTCATTAAAAGCTTAGCCATTTTCAAAATAACCCCCTCCAAAGTCCATTCTATTCGGATATCCTCCATCAACAAATAGTCAGAAGGTGGTAGTTGCGGATTTGTTTATAATAATCTCGAGTGTGTCCCCCCCAGTGAAAGGTCATTGTTAATTCATCCGGCTTTCTTTCGTTCTTTATTTTCGCCAGACACCCTACGTAGTGGGTACCCTATTCGCCAAGGGTGAATGTATAATTATACTACACCTCGAAACACTTTTGTCCAACAAAAATGTTTCATTAGTGAGTTACGACTATTTACTATTACCGAGACAATGAGTGAAATGTCATGCGGGGCCTTATAAATCCTAGCTTTTTCTTATTTGATTTTTGGGCGCACACAAATGTATTTACCGGATGTTCGCCAGAATGAGCATTAGGAGCTGAGCAACTTTGTTAAATGAATATAATTTTAGCATATATGTGTATGTGTTTTTTTTTTTGGAATGACGAGAATAGTAATGCTGAGAAACAGAAAATTAGAATCAATGTGAACTTTAGTTGATGAAAGAACTGAAGAATTCTTAAGAATAGCAGCCAATTTTATCAGGTTGTTTTTGTGTTTATATAGAAGACAAAACTTGAATTTGTGGTATATACAGGGAAAATAGGATTATGAAAATTCAGGTGAAATGAAAAGGGAATCGTTTTTTAAGAAGTTTAAAGAAATTCCTGAAAATTTATTTATGTAAATAGAAACAAGCTAAAAATTAGTAGCTATTGTCAAGATAAAAATTTCTGTGCGCTCGTTTTGCGGAGTGTCGTTGGGAATTTCGTCGCAAAGCGACCGCAACGCGTTCAAATTCAGATTTTCAGTTGGTTTTGCGTGTTGCGAGGAAATTCCCAACGACACTCCGCAAAACCAGGAATTTTCATCTTGACAATAAGACATAGGAAAGTGGACCGTAAACGTCTGTGTGGACCGTAAACGTCCCATGACTGTTTTGTTGATTTATAACGCTAAATATGTAAGTAATATTCTATTTTTGTATTTTTAAAGTATATTCATTATCTAAGAAATTCTAACTAGATTTTTTTAAAAGACTTACATCCATTCTCAGTTTCACAGACTCCTTCGGTACACGTAACAGTCTCCGATTCTTTCGTGCATTTACATCGAACAGCATCCGCCGTGGCGGAAATCAATAAAATCAGAAATAAACAACTGGTCACTAATTCGTTTGCAGACATTTTCCTGAAAATGTTCTGATTTTTTACGACAAAAACAAAAACAAGCAAACGAATAAATATAAATATGAATATGAAGCGGTTTTATGATCAAATGGATCAAATGGACCGTGAAATTGTGAATAAAGCGGATACTGTAGAAAACGAGAAGAAACCGTAACAAAAGATATTGAACGTCGTGAAATGACAATGAATCTTTAATTTGATCAAATTGTTGTTAACATGATATAAAAATGATGGAGTGTTTAGACTTTCTAAGTTAATTTTGGAACGCTTTCTAAAATCGATTTTTAAAAAATACATTTAAAAAACATCATCATAAAGGGAAACAAAAAAGTTCTTAAGAACTTGTTTATTTTGGACATTCGAAAATTCTGCAACAGCACCCTTCCCCACTAGTTGAAATGTTCAAAAAGTAGGCGTGTCCTGAAATAAAAGACGACCACTCCCCCCCCCCCCCCCCCCCCCCGTCTCAGTTTGGCAGGAGAATGAATCTCTAAGCCTCTGGAACCTATTTGTTTTCTTTTACTAAAATGATATTCCTTTCAAAAAAAAAAGTAAGAAAGAACCTATAGGCCTCTCTCGTCCGGAAGAAAGGCTTTCAAGGCGGTCATCAACCGATTTCCTGTTGTTTTTTCTAAGACGGAAAATAAAACAAAAACTCATATTTTTGTTGGAAAAAAAAGAAAACAATGGGCTTTTTTTTGGAAAGTGAGAAGAATTTTTGAAAAAAAGGAGAATATTTGTGTTGGGGTTTCGAAAATAGTGGGTGTATGTTATCTCGAATGAGTGATTTATTGAAAAGGTCGTTGGTGGTGAAAAATTGGTAAAAATTTCCTGTTTCAAAATGTTTTCTGTTCTCGAAATACAACATTTGTTTTAGAATTAAGTTCTGGCTTCAGATGAAAAAAATGCGATAGATGGGGGTTTGAACATCATGTCTTTAACGAAAAAAAAGAAAGTGGCACCATGTCTTTAATGGAACTTTTATTTTATGCGAGTTTTTCGTTTAAAGACAGTATGCTAGACATCGAAAAACGGTAAAATGCCATTCTCTACGAAAACAAACTTCCCAAAAAACGTTCGAAAAACTTTAATCTAGTTTTCAGAAATAAGTGGTTCAATTTATCACGGCGATTCTGGGAAGAAAAAAGAAAAAAAAATGACGCGGTTAGAAAAAATTAGGAGTGGAAAACAATATCGAAAATTTCTAGAAGGGATTCTTTTCAAGAATTTTATCTCAATTCAAGACCTTATTTTGTTGGACATTTTAATCCGTTACATTTTTGATATATGTGATAGAAAAAACAGGTGAAGAGGATGTTCTATGGGGATAACAATTGTGTTCATTTCATCTTTGATGTGTATTTCATAAGCGATAAAAGAAGATGAAGCGTAAAGGAATGAATTGAGGAACCCACACTCTTTGATTTTTATGTTCCATATTTTCTTCTCTTCAATTCTTCACTAAATACTCCCTCACCCCCCAACCAGCTGGAAGTCATTGTGAACTACATGCACCTGGTTGAACGCAGAAATCCTTGATATAATATAATCTTATTTTTATGGGTTTTTGATTTGATGGAAGGAGGAATCCATGAAATCTATGCTTTTATTTTGCATTGTAGAGAGGAGTGTAAAAATGAACGGAAGTTGTGAATGAGTACGAACTGAGATGTATTTATGAGTTGCGACAAATTACACATGGTTGAAGAAATGTAGAAAAGCATTTATGACTGAAACAGTTAGAGTAAAGCGCATAAATCCTAAAAAGTCTTGAAGAACAATATTGTCATTTAAAGGAGGGGTCTATGGAGATAATGAATGCGTCTGGATGGGATGAAAATAGACCTCATTCTCATTCCAAATCTGTTTTTAAAATGATCTAAAACCACCTAGAAGCCGAGAAAATGAGCTTCAAAACAAGTGGCCTAGAAAAAGTGGCCACCAGCGAAAGCTAGTCCGCAGCCATGAAAAATCCAAAAAATAAATATAAATTAAAATGAAAAAAATAAAATAGGACTAACATAAACATTCTACATAACTATTTATTAAATAACGAAACACGAAAAAAGCTCATAGGAAAAAGTTCGGCCAGGAGGCCACTTTTTCTAGGCCATTATTTTGAGGCGTGTTTTCTCGGCCTCTAGGTGGTTTTAGAAAATTTTAAGAACAGATTTGGAATGAGAATGAAGTCTATTTTCATTTATGATACATTTATTATCTCCGTAAAGTCTTCCTTTAACTGGTATCCTACATAAAATTTCCGATGCTTCACGAATTTTCGAAAACGCTGCAATTTCGATATAAAAATTTTCTGCCGTTTGTTGAAACAGGATTTTGAGATTCCTAGATTATAATTCAAGCTGTCAGTTTTCAAAAAAAAAAGCACTAGAAAAACGGATCAAAATCCAGAAAAACAACGTTTTACGTTCCTACATTTTTTCACCGGATATCTGAGCGTTATTTATAGCGACATCTACATAACTACGATGGTGGTAATGATGTGATGATGCATCTCCGGCCACTCCTCTCATCATCACGTAAATTTGATATTTAAACGAAATCGGATCCGCTTTTTTTTCTCGCTGTCTTATTGAGAAAGCTCTTCCTTTTTTCACTTCAAATTAGTTTTTGTTTTTGCCAATGCTCTTTTTCAGCGTGTGACACTTTAATCGCGAAACATTTTCTAAGAATATCTAGGATAGAAGAAAAATAAAGAAAAAGCAAGGAAAATCAAAAATTCTGTGATCTTCTTCACTCGTCAATCATTAAAAAAAGAAAAAATAGAACAGAGCAAAATGTTGAGAGAATGAACGGATACAGATGCTCAAGCTTATGATGAACGGAGAAATGAAATAGTGGCAAATTTCATTGGTTCCTCAATGTTTGAACAGTGGGGGATACTTGCCGACGTGGTTCTGTCCATTGAGTTGTTTATTTAAATTTACTTTCAAAAGTCTTCTGAAACTTTTTTAGTTTCAAAAAAATGGACGTCTCGAAAAACTGCAAATTGCTAACTAGCTCAATGAGTTCTTTTTTCTCATCAATTTAAATTTACAGATGTTCCGATCAAATTGGTTTTAGCTATTTTTAATTACCAGATGTTGAAAATGTTCAAAACTTGAGCATTTTTCATCAATATCAAGTGTTTCAACATGAAAAACACTCACTGAAAATTTAACTTGAAAAGATTTTCAGATGTTCAAAGTTTCTTCTAAGATTTAGAATTAAAAATGGTGAAATTTTGAAAAGAAAACACGAAGTTGAATAAAAAATAAAATCCTCAAAAAATTGTGCCTATCCGATAAACCTGCGCTTTATTCTGAGTGCGAGCGACCTCGTTGATCGCGTCTTGTTAAAAGTTTTAAGACCGCTATTGTCAACTCAAATTTTCTTGATCATTGCGATTTTTAGGGTGCTCAACCGCACTCTGCACGCACGCGACGCGGTGACCTCCCACTCAACACACTGAAAAATTTAAAAATTGATTTCCCCGCGGATTTTCTAGTGTGCTGAGTATTGGCAGCCGCGTGCTTGCGTGCGGAGCAGCATTGCTGTTGTGCAACCTCCAAATCGCAATGATAAAGAATATTTGAGTTGACAATACAAAACATGTTTTTTAAAACTTTTCAGTGACGTTTTCTGCAGAAAAACTACAAACTTAGGAAAAATTAAAAATATATTTGATTACTTTCCTTTTGTTTATAGGCTTTCCCATGGCGGACCGAATATCTTTATGATGGATTTTAAAAAAATGATTTTTGCGGTTTTATAGCTCATAATTCGACCCTCCGCAGATGAATACAATGGATCACGAGTGAATTCTTGAACCTTTTCATTAAAATTGACAACATGTGAAATCCATTCAGACGTTTTTTTAATTGAAAAGTCTTTGAAAAGCCTTGAATGATGCAAGTAAACCAAAAAAAAGCGTCTATCTGTCGAAAAGTTGAATAAAAAATTAAACCCGGCATTGAAAACCGAAAGATTGGAATTGAATAGGTTCTATATAATATTGACTGGTTTGTTTCACTTATTCTCAAAAGAAAAAATGAAGCGAAAAGTATAAACCGACGATAATTCAGAATTTGAAAAAAAAACCCCTCGTGGCAATTATCTGCGTTTCTCAACTCTTCATGATCTATGAAAATGTTCTGGCCAGGATCATGGATGCTAGTTGACAAATGGCACAGGCTTAGAAGTGAAGAGTTGTTTGGAATCGGAACGACAGTAGAAAAACATTTGAAAAAAGTGAAATTATTCTTATGGAAAAGATCGAAAGCCATTTTTTCCTTCTTGTTTCGAGAAAGAAAATGAAACACAGAATAACTGATGAAATTCAAGGAAAAAAGCTTGAATTATAAATTAGTTTTTCTTTCTGCTGAAAAAGAAAAAAATCAAAGAATGTTTATGTGATTTAAAAACAAACTTTTAAAAAATCTTAACAAAACGATTCTTTTGAAAAATTCAAAAACTGCATAATTTATCGTTCTATCGTATTCCTATTAAAATTATTTTTCCAAGAAATTATTTTTTAATAATTTTTCTCTAATAACAGTTTTCCTATTGGATTTTTGGTGTTTGTACTTAATCAGGAAAAAAAAAGAAATACATAGAAAAAAGCATGAAAAAACTCCGGCACACACCTTCTTCTCAAACGTCTATCCACATCTTTTCTGAAGCAAATTAAATTTGGCGGAAACGATATTGAAATTTTTTTATTAAGTTTCTCCATTCCGCACATGTTAAAAATGTTCGCAGTTGAAACTAACCAAATTTCAATTTTATTGCACAAGGGACATGAATGGAAATTGCGACGCGAATAATTGGTCACACACACACACCTAATAATGTGACCCGGATATAATACCAATACCACGAGTCAAATTCGGTTGAGTGAAAAAATGAACATAAAAAAGTGAAAGGATTGAAATGGGGGAGGAGACGGCTCTTGAGAACGCGGTCGGAGCAGGATTCTAAGTGCACACCACTGTCTCATATTTATGTGTTATAATCTGATATGTAAATTTGATTTGAAGAGGTATAGGAAGTGGACAGTGAGCATGGGATGGGTCGAAAGAGTGAGGAAGTGACATAAATGAACAGAACAATAGGCATTTTGAATATTGAGTATTTTATTGAATGAAATGAGCATTTTGAGAGGAACAAAAGATAGTTGGGGAATACTGTAGAAACAAACCGATTCCAAACGCGTTCTACTGACAAACCTCGGTCTTTTGAAAATATACGGTAATTTGAAAATGTTAATTTTTAAAATTACGTTTCAACAAATGAAAAAAATATTTTCACAGCAGGACCAATCAAGAGCTGACATTGCGAAGATCCATATTTTAAAGACAGGATGCCACTGCGTTTTTAATTTTTAAAGGAGGGCTTTACGGAGATACTAAATGTTCCTTAAATGAAAATAGACTTCATTCTCATTCCAAATCTGTTTTTAAAATTTTCTAAAACCACCTAGAAGCCGATAAAACGTGCCTCAAAACAATGACCTAGAAAAAATACTCACCTGGCCGAACTTATCCTATGAGCTGTTTTCGCTTTTCGTTAATAAATATACAGAATGCTTATATTAGTCCTTTTTTATGCTTTTTAAATTTTTTTTGGATGTTTCATTCCCGCGGCCTAGTTTTCACCGGTGGCCCCTTTTTAGGCCATTTTTTGAGGCGCGTTTTCTCGGCTTTTCGACAATTTTCGACAATTCCAGAAAAAGGTATTCCTAAAATCGCGATTTTCAAGTGATCATGATATTCTTGGGTTGATTTTTGAATTACGAAATCAGAAAAAAATTCACCGGAAACATTTTTTTCAGAATTCGGTAGCTTCAGATCTCTGAAAAATGGAGAAATAAATCATGCTTTCTGTGTCAAAATCCGATAGCAACTGCTAGTCATAAGATGAACATATTGAGAAAAAAACGCAAACTAGAGAAACAATTTCACTTACTGCGAAAGTAGCATCGATGAGTTTCTTACTAATTTATGTCCAGTTTTTTTGAACAATCGAAACAAATTGAACATCTTCCATCTCAAGGACAAAAATCGAACAGCATAATTTTCCTCAAATTACACACTTTTTTCATTTGGTGGTCAAGTTTTGTCTATGACAAATCGATTGAAAAAAGGAAATGTTTTTTCTTTAAAAAAAACAACCATAAAAGGTGAACCTAACAAAGGTGAGTCAGGGAGTCAGTTAAGAGCATTTCAATCAAGTTTCAATGTTTGTCGAAAAGTGCAAAAAAGGAAAAAAAATGAGGGACACACCTTTATGCCTCTAAGAGTTTTCTGGTCATTGAGATGGATATTTATTGGGCGGAAATGAGGGAATTACAAGGTCTAAAAACCGCAGCGCAACCGCTCGCATGTAAAAATAGCATGACTACGTGAGATTCTTAGATTTTCTGGGTAGATCAAAAAAGCAATTCGTATAGAAAAATCATTTATACAAATATGCAGATCATCAATAGTCAAACTTCAGCAGAATTTACAAGTTTTACCACAAATATATTTTCGCTCTTTTTCGGTATATCGATCATCTTGACAAAATCCATCTTTTTCCAATTCATCGCAACTGCAATTAACATCAAATTCAGACAGTTTCTATAAAAATCTAGAGCTCACCGATCTAACTGTTCTAAGCAAGTACCGTTACAATGGCCACACGTTTCTTGGCAAATACTCAACATGTCAAACTGATATTTTGGGTGATGGCATAAGCTTTTGAATTTTTTACAATTGGGAGCCTTGTCAAGACAATCTGAAAAACGAACAACTGTATGATTTTTAAAATTTCGAAAGTCTTCTTCGGGATAGTTTGCAAATATAGTGCTCCGTTTTCCGGCCTGAT
Source organism: Caenorhabditis virilis (assembly GCA_964036255.1). Classification (NCBI taxonomy): domain Eukaryota; kingdom Metazoa; phylum Nematoda; class Chromadorea; order Rhabditida; family Rhabditidae; genus Caenorhabditis; species Caenorhabditis virilis. The sequence goes on along the minus strand of OZ038417.1, from coordinate 11,901,202 downwards.
CTTTTAGTTACTATTTTTTTTAAATACCAGTTTTTATTTCGGGAAATAGTATTGAATAATCACAATATTCACACGTGAGTGAGCAATCTTTGTGCATCATTTCATGAAACTCGTTGACATAACAAAGATGCTTAAAATTTCGACAATTTTTATAAGAATCGAAGCATGTTTTTTTGATGATTGGTATGAAGGTCGTTGCATTTATTGTAGATATTGTCTCATCGGTTGTTGAATTATGGTTTTCCAAAAACCGCTGATATTGGCACAGTTCTGAGTTTAAACCGCCTTCACATAAAAATCCATCATTTCCCAGAAAGATGGTGAACAAAAAATAGAGTATAAGATACATTTTGTTTTATTATGAGAATAAAATGAATACGAACACTTATATAGTACAATGATGTATCCCGAAATGGAACAATGTAGCTGAACAAATTTGACCACTTGAACTGGAAAAAAATAATTGGAATATGTCCGAAATTTTGAAAAAAAAATCTGGAAGGATTGAAAAATTATTGACGCAGCTTTGTTGGTGAAATCATAGAATCCAGATCTCTAAGAATCGTATATTCAAAATTATTGCCATCGCTGTGAGAGAAGCTAAACGGTTCACAGAATGTTAAAGACGGTGTTTCTGTTAATTTTACCCTACCTGGTGGCGTGTCGTTTTTTTGACACAGGTTTTTTCACGTTTATATAACAGATTTTGTAAACAACTAATAGCAGCGGTACAAAGTTGAAAAATGAAAATTTCAATGCGCATCGTATCGTGAGGCGGTGCATTCGGAATTGGCGCGAAATACAATTATTTGTATTTGGGTACATATTGGTATTGTTTATTCCACCCTCTGGACTCCCATTCGAATTTTTATTTTACGAATGAATACTGTAAGTCTGAAGTGTTTTTTAAGTAAATTTGGAATGAATAATATTCGAAACATTTTGAAAATTACGATTTTCTGATATATTGGACACTGTCTTAAACGAGACATGTAATTTTCAATCCTATGCACATCGATTTTATTATTAATATAAAACATTTACCGAAATTATCACATTTTTAAGGAGAAGCTACAAGTTTTTCCATAAATAATATTAACAAATAATGAATCGCATATTGTTCGTAATTACTCAAAATGCTCATATGTCAATTGTACATTTATTTTTAAAAAACCTTCGATTTGGACATTTGAGAAATTTTGTTTCGAATGGCTTTGTGATCTGGACAGATACTGTTCAAGATTCCTTCGGGTAAAATTAAGAAAATGCTACTTTAAAATTTTCTGATAATATATTATTGTAAACATATTTTGAAATTGTAAAAGTGAGAATACCATTTATACAAAAAGAGCATCAAATATTAAAATGTTCAGCAAAATTTACAAGTCTTTCCACAAATATATTTCCTCTCTTGTTCGGTATATCGCTCATCCAGACAAAAACCTTCTTCTTCTAATTCAGCACAACTGAAATAATAGTGGAATTTGGGAATTTACAGTGAGAAATATGTGGTTACCGATCCAACTGTTCTAAGCAAGTTCCATCGCAATGTCCACACGTTTTTCGGCAATAACTTGACATGTCCATTTGATATTTTTTGTTATAGCATAAATGTTTGAAATTTGCGCATTTTGGAGATGCATCGGTGCAAACTGAAGAACAATATTAACTAAAATAAATAAAATATAAATGATGTTGATCATTCAACCGCGCCCAGGATTTTTATTCAATATTCTTCTCCACATTGTATTTTTTTTTATTGCTCTTCCAAATTCAAAAAAATTATTCTACTTTATCGTTTTCTATAAAATACCCATATACATACCAGGTCGGTCACCGTCTTCAGTAACGATGACACAATTGCCACAAGTGAGAGAGCAATTCGCATGCATCATTTCAAAAACATGCTTATCATAACACAGATGATGATAATTATGACAATTTCTATACTTATCAAAGCATATTCCTTCGATTATCGGCTGGAAAACTTCGTTACTCGTTGTAGTGGTTTCCAGAACCTCGATTGTTGAGTCTTGTTCTTCCAAAAGTCGCTGATATTGACACAGTTCAGAATTTTCATCACCTTGACATAAAAATTCATCAGCCTGAGTGACAACGAATATGAAACAAAATAAAATATACATTTAGTTTTAACATGAGAATCCATCGACTCCCAACATTTATATAGCGAAATTACGCCCTGGAATGAAAAAACAACGCAGCTGGACAAATTTGACCAAATGAAAAATACGATTTGACCGCGGTGTATGGATTCCATGTTCCCTAAAATTCAAAGAAGCCGAGAAAACGGTCCTGATAACAATGTCCTAGAAATAGTTTTTAAAAGTAATGAAAATTGGGCCGCGGGCATTCAAAATCCAGTAAAATGCAAAAACAAAAATAAAAATAAACTGATATGAGCTTCCAGGAGGTATATGATTCTACGACATTCTTTTAACGTTTTCTCGGATCATGCGTGTTTTTAAAAAAAAATTTACTGTGGAAAAATTGAAGTCAAAAATTCAAAATAACCAAATATTGTCTGAAATTCTTTCGGAAACTATTTGCGTCATGATTAACGCTCTCACTGATAATAATATTTTAAGAATTTTATATAACACCTGTCATTCCATTTCCCCATTTAATTTTCTTTCTACACATTGAAATTACATTCATTGTTATTGTCAGGTTGCGCTGCGGTCTTTTAGTAGAAAAGGGATGATCCAAAATTTTTAACTTGACAATATAAACCGTTATGTTAACGGTTTTTGCTTAAATTTCCTGAAAATAAAGACTAAAGGTTGTTTTTCCCCCGTAAAAATTTAAAATTCTCCCGAATCGATTTTATCTCGAATTGACACCTGCCCGGATTCTCGACTCAATAATGAAATAATGGGGCATTGTTCAAAAACCGCTGAATAAAAACTTTAAACATAAATATGTTCGAAATCTGGAGTAATTAAAATAACACTTTATTATAATTGTTATATACAAACAAGTTTTCAATTTTCAAAAATCATGTAAAATAGTTTCAACATAATTTACAAGTTTTTCCGCACAAATAAGTTCTTTCATCTTTTGTGTACATTTCATCGTCGCAGAAACCATCGTTCTCGAAATATGCACAGCTGAAAAATATGTGTACTATTGATTTTTATTTAAATATTCTTACTTTTGATGTCTGTCCTGACAAAGGTCTCTGCAATGTCCACAAGATTTCGGGCAAAGATTTTTCATCACACTCTGATATTCCGAATTTTCGCACAAATCTGTATAATTAGCACAATCAACAGAAATGTCTTCACATTTCTCTGGAAAATGGTTACATTTAAGCATAGATGATAATATCTATTTAAATTCACCATTCGGAACAACTTCCTCCTTTTCCAAATCCTCACATCTATCACAAGTCAATGAACAATGTAAGCTCATAACATCGGAAAATGTTGGATGAGAGCATAGGGATGAAAATTCGCGGCAATAAATATATTCGTCATAACATGTTCCTTTAATAATTGTTTTCGAAAGAGATGTTGAAAGGCTGCTTGGCTCAGCTGTTGTGATCTTTGGCATCGAGTCCTGAAAAGGTATTAATTGTCCGGATGTTTTTCTTGAACGTGTTTCCTTAGATCCTGGTATTTGATGTCTTCAACTTGTTAAAGAGGATGTGTCATTATTAAACAAACTAACTTTTTACTTTAATGTGTATTTTATTAACTGGCACACTGTCTTTAACAATTACAGTAGAACATCATGCGTTTTTACATATCTAGATGTTTGTGCTTCTTTGAACACATTAAATTTTCTTCACATGACGAAAGGGCAAGTATTTCTCAGAATCTGCAGGAAGCGATATATTATTCATCGAAAATATTCATTGAACTTCAGAGTCATAATAAATTTCAAACTTTTGAAAAATTGGGGTTGTGATTGCGCAATTAAAATACTGATTCGTTCGAATTTCGATCGCAAAATAAAACAAGAGAAAAATAACTCACTTTTGAAGACATCAACTCTTCCAATCGAATTTTTCTTGATTCAAATGGAACTGTTGTTGTTCGTTTTTCAACAACGCTCTCATTCCGCCTGGTTATAGTAGTTGACGTAAAGTTATTGAAATTTTTTGGAAGGGTTACTCCACTAGTAGACGTTATCAAGATTTCAGTTGTCAAATTTTGTGGTAGTTGAGTGGGTGATGTTGATTTTTTAACTGAAAATTGCAATTTAGAAAAATGATTTATCAAGTATGAATACCGGGACTGGTTGATGTTGTCTCGTTAGTCGTACTTCTGTCAGTGATAACTGTTGTAGAAGCTGTAAAAAACTTGAGTGATACAAAAAAGGTGGGGACTATGCGTACTTTTCAGCTGAAAATGAAAATCTAAGAGAATTTAAATTGACAATAAATATGCGAAAGTTTCCCATACGACAAAATATGTCACTCTAATTTTTATGTTTCAGTTCCATTTCTGACGCTTTCGCCAAGCTAAATAGTAAAACTTGCCGATTTCAGTTGTATTTTCAAATGTTGCCTTATTTGAGACTCTCTTCCTATATCCTAAGATCGCATCAGTTGTTGCACCTTCTGTATTATTCGGACGATTCGTTGTCAACATCTTCGATTTTGGAAAAACACATTTTCTTGGTTCAGCACATTCTGACTGATTCGCTTGAATTGTTATCTCGTCTCTCATTCTCTGCTTTACTTTGCCAACTTGTTCAAAACTATCGATTCCACAAAATCCACAAGAATATTCACATTTCGACTTCATCGTTGAAAAACTTGATTTCTGAGAGCACAAGTGTTTTGTCAGACGGCAAAATGCACTTCGATCACGACAAGGTTTCTTAGATTGTTCGCCTGATATTTTAATTTGTAAAAATTTGAAATATTACTGCAGCTTACAGCATTTATAAGTTCCATTAAAGCTTTCACACCATTTCGTCGTTGTCGAATTACCTGAAGAATTTTGAAGAACCGGGCATTCATAGCCACTTGTTGGAACCAATACACAAACTGAAAAATAATAACAAACTAATTAAATTTATTCGATAGAAAAATAAACAAGACTCACACATTCCAGGTTGTGCTCCATTTGAGCACAAATCTTCCTGGTTCTGAGCAGAAATCGCAACAAAAATAGAAAACAACAGAAACAACATTTATTAGTGTCCAATTAAGCGCTGGTCACTCAAATTTATATAGTGTGCACAAATTTCTAAAATTGGTTTTAAAAAAATAGGGAACAGGTGAACAAATTTGACGGGTCGGTTTCAGGACAAGGGAGATTTCGTACAATTGGCAAATAGATGTATTATTGTTATTATTAATACATTTCATGTCGTGATGTTGAAATATAATGAAGTAGAATTCCTGAAATATATATTTAAAAATTCGCTGATGTTTTATTCTCGAAAAACATACCCGCAACAACTGAAACATTGAGCGAAGTCACATTTGATCTATCCTGTCGAACAGATTGAATTGAAATGACCTGGTCACAAAGATTCAGAGTTTTATAATTGATTCCGACACCTTCGTCGCCTAATACAATTCCAACAATTGGTGCAGGTTTCCATAAATTTAGTGGTTTTGAAGTGACTCCGGCTCTTTTGGCTGATTCTGGATCGCATGTGGCAATCACTTCACCACCATTGGATTTGATCATCTTAAAATATAATTTAAATGAATTCTGCAGATTATAAAATGAAGAATTCGAGAATAATTCGGGGGTCAAAAAGCAGGGGTCAGAAAGTTTTTGCCCGTTAGTGCACCTCTTATTTGCACAATTTAAATATTTAATTTTCAAAAAAGGAAATTGTTTTAAAAACGTGATGTGAGATCATTTTTCTCTCATACATTCATTCATTTAATATTGTTAAATCCTTCGAAATTGGTGAATACGTGAGTTCTTTGAAAATGAAGTTTCGATACTGCTAATTTAAGGATATGATTGCCGAAATTAAAAGTTATACAATGTTCTGTAGGCGAAATGAAATAAGTATGACTAGATTTGGGTATGTTATTGTTTGAGTTTCCATTTTTTTTTAATCCGAGTGAATTAGATGCTTAGCGGCAAGATGGCAGATATTCTAGAAATAACATTGCAACTAACCGCGCTGTTTTTTTTTCTATTAAAATACCAATTACCTCCCGATATTCCTCAAAACCATTCACTTGTTGTACTGCCAAATGCTCCAACGCCCCACAAGATGACTTGCTCATTGATGGAGTAATCTTCTTCGGACCTCTTCCTTTCGCGAAACTGATCCCTTCTGCTCCAAAATACCAAGCACTTCTTCCAATTGCTCCCAAATTCCCAGGGTCTAAAACTTTGTCGAAAAAGATTGATGTGTTTCTCGGTGTATAATCTGAAAACGGTAGTCCGGACACATCCATACATATCCCATTGTGAAGCTGAAATTCAGTCAATCTGTCCAATTGGTCATCTGACAATTTATCCATTTCAATTTTTCGATTTTCAACTATTTCCAAAATTTCCCGAACCTTTGCATCTTTTTCCGCGCGTTTTCTGGAATTTCAATTCTGAATTCTAGGAGCATCTTGATTAAATCTCACTCTATCGATTTTTTTACAAAAATTTTATGGAATTCCCTTTTCTCCGCTCTCAATGCTTCTAAAACCGAGTGTATTCCATAAAGTGCTTCACCATCGATTAATGGAATCTTGATCCTTAAAATATTATTTCTAGCGGTTTTATTTTATTTTCTGAAAAATACTTTTTTGCCGCATATTTCTCAACACTTTTTCCAGCCATTTTTGCTTTTCGAAAAATTAAGTTCGGTCGTTTTTCAGCTGCATTTGAGATTATTCGCTTCATCTTAAAACTCTTACATTTTTCGGAAATTAAACTCTTACATTTTTCGGAAAAATAGATATTTTGCATTTTGATTTTGAAAACCTATTTTGTGGAACAGTAGTTAATAAAACAAGCTTCATCATGAGAAAAATAACAATTTAAAGCAACTTTGAACATTTTTAAATTCTTGAGAACACAACCAAAGTTTCAGCAGACAATTTTAGCACCTCCAGAAGTTCAATAATTTTCTTAGTATCTTTCTCCTTTTCAAGTCTTTCGGCGGCCCATTGGATTTTGGAATTTATTGATGATTTAGCAATTGATGTTGCATTTGAGCCAGAACACTGCAAACGTATCGTATTTTTTGCAACATTTTGCAGCTCACCTTTTCAACTTTTTTGTGACTTACAACCACACTCTTTTTCTCAATTTTCTCCTCTTCTGGAGTTGATTTTCTTGGATGTTTATTTGTTTCCTCCAAATCATCATAATCCGCATATGTGTGGGCCCAATCTCTTGGAACATCCGTTACTTGAACAACTTGTTTCTGCGGTACTCTTGCTTCAGGAGCATCTTGGAAGTCTTCGTTATCTGAAAAATTATGGAATTAGAAAAATGTGCGAAGAATTTGAAAATTACCCAATGGAACTTCTGCTATAACTCGAGATCCTTCGGTTGTCTTTTCTCGGTATACTTCGCAAGTCACACAACGACGAACACCACTTCTGTCTTCCATTAGAATACCCTGAACGTTTTCCCAATGAAAGTTCATTTTTCTAATCGTTTTTCACTCACACTACACGTCTCACAATAAACATCCAGCATCGTCTGTCCTCTCAACAATAATTCCCCCATTCGCTTTGAGACCTCATCTCGAAAGGATTCCCTCAAACGAGCTGATTGCTGAAAAAAAACCGGATTTTTTAATCTAAAAATATTTTTCGAAAACCTCTGCAGAAATATCATAAACTCCATTAACCGGTGCCATTTCGTCCAAATAATTTCTTGCCTACAATTCTTGACATAAATTCTAAATTCTATGCATAAATAATAAACCTTCAATGGTGGTGCTCTGTCGTACCAATTCGACTCGTTGATATTTTTTGATTTGGGATTTTCGTATTTTTTATGAACCATAAACTGATCAGTTACACTGGAATTTTATTCAATTTCCGATTTGTTTTGGAAACAAATTTTCAAACATAAAAATTTGAAAAAGTTGTAGGACTACTTTTAAAGATGGGTTAACGATAATAAAAAATGAAAATTTATTTCAACAAATTCAAGAGACAAAACACAGGAACAAATTGTACACTAGAACTTTTATATACAAGTATACAGGACATGATTAGAAATTGGGGGGAAATGAACAGGCAAAAGAATTGAGCAGCGAAAAGAAAAAAAAATAACAAGATTTACAAATAATTTTCAAGGCATAACAGACCAGAATTCTTGTTCACCGGAGAATTGTGGCAATTGGTCGAAAGATTCGCGTTGAGTATGTCCATTGGTGCCAAACGCATAACGATGGTAGGTTCCATCAGCGCAAACGACGAAGATCGATTGAAGACTTTTAGATGTAGCATTTGTGAAACCACAGTTTAAAACTTTTGATTTGATGGTGACTTGAGCCAGGTTTGAGTTTCCGCGGAGTCCAACACGCTTCAAAACTTCAGTCCCAGTGTTGACATTCTCATTCTCTCTGATTCCAAAAACATGGAGCGTTCCTTTCTGGCTCGATACTGCTAGAAAACTCGAACATGGTGAAAATGTGATTGATGTCAATACTGCTGGCATTTTTCCTCTTCTTAATTCAGTTAACAGATTCTGTGTTCTGGTTTCATAAACTCTGATTACTGTTCCTTTCGTAGAACCGGTCGCTAACAATGTTCCTTGATTATTCATCGCAAGCTGCGTAACTTCTGTCAAGTGTGCATCAATCGTGGTTGGTGACAATGACTCAAACTCGTTTAAATTTTTCAAGCTTAACAATCGAACTGATCCAATTTTGAATCCTGGGAATGCTAATTGTTGTCCTATTAAATCATCATCTACACTCATTGCTGCTATTCCGGTTGGGTTGAAGTGAATATCTTCGGACCTAGAATATCAAAATTATTTAAAACCTTCACAGGAATCCTAAACTCACATTATACATTTACTTTTATTTGGGAACGAGAAAATATGCACCCTCTTTGCTTGAACAATAACCAATCTTGTCGTCGACATCAGAACATTCAATATCGGACCACCGGGAACGGTATACTCAATAATAATCTTCTTTTTCTTATCATCCCAAACCATTGCCGTATTTGCCGGATATTTAGTGGTCGATCCTCCTCCAACAAAGCAGATGAGGTTAGATCGGTGGAGAATGCATGCAATTCGAGCGTTTCCCGTCACTGAAAAGAAAATACAAATGTTTTATTTGAAATTAAATTTTAAATAAAACTTACAGTCTGCTTCAATGGACCTCAGCAAGCACAAAGATTGAGTGTTATATACTTTGACTCCTTTGTCACTTGATGTTACAAAACAGTCTTGTTGGGAATTAAGAGCGACATGATTCACTTTCAACGCTTCTTTCATGTTTGTCTGAAAATTTAGAGAATTTGATATTTTTTTAAAAAGCAAAATATATTAGAAATAATATATATTAAAATTAAAAATAATTCTAAAAGTTATTCGAAGCTCAAAATCATATGTCAGACAGGTGTTTTTTTTTAAATAATAGGACATTTTTTCTAAATGTAAAATGAAAAAAAAAGTTGTTGCGATACTTTTCTCATTATGAACCTTCAGCATCACGCGCTATCTCCGCAAACACAGAGGCTGTAAACAACAAAATCGACGACTGGGGGAAGAGTTTTACATTCGAAAAAGTTAGTCCCCTTGTCGTATTCTCCATCACCCAAGTCTGTGTGAGTTTTGCGGACTCGGGCTCTTTTTTCAGTTCATTTATTTATTTTAAATACCAATAAATTTTCCTTATTTATCACAGAACAAGTTTTTTAAACGAAATTCGGGGAAATTAGTTTAATTTTTTAAAATCAAATTTATTTGACATGCAAAACTAATTGTAAAAGTTTTTTAATGCGATTCCGAGAAAAAGGTTTCTGTTGTCGACAATTTAAAAATTATTTTTATAATACAAATAAAATGTTTTATTAATTATTTCTGTAAGTTTTATCGCGATATTTGTAGTTACGAAATTTAGCCATTTCAAAAAATTTCGATTTAAGAAAATTACGTCAAGTAAATTTATCAAAATCTTTAAAAATAAATTTTTAAAAAGCCTTTCGAAAAGTTTTTGTTTAAAAATACAGAAACTTTAAATGCTCACACTTTTTTGTTGTGTTTCTGAACGAAAACTCAAAAGTTACGCTTCTATTTAGATATTTAATTCGTAGAAATTTCTCAGCTCTTTTCCTCGTTAATTCTTCATTTCAGTAATATTTCCGTTTTTTAATACTTTATTTTCTCGCTCTACACTTCATCATTCATCCACAAAATGATAACTAGACATGAATTTTCTCGAGAAGCACCTCATTCACCAACTTGTCTATTTTTTTCCGCCTGCCAAGAAATCTAACGCCGAGTCTCCAAAAAATATCAATATTCTTTCCTAGAAAAACGTCGCAACACACAACAAAATGAGAATTTTCTTTCCGAGCTTTTCGATTAATCACATTCATTCAAAACAAAAACTGAAAAGAAAAAAATAACATAGCAACGTTGTCCATCTTCGAAAATAATTAGTCTAGCACTTTCCTTCCTAGAAATCACATGTACATTTCCCAAAAAAAACTAATATTAATATTTTCTTCCGAAAAGTTTATTTTGTCTCTTTCGTACGAATTAATAGGCAGAGCTTTTTCTTTGTTTTTGTGCTCTATTAGCTGAAAGCGAAAAGAAAAACGGGGTGGAACGAAAAGAAAGAAAAAAAAACACGATATAGCGGCACGACAAGCTACCTACTGAATTAGTTATGAACAATATACTTCTTACGAGCACTTTGAGCGACTAGTTTTTACTTTTTTTGATTTTCTCAGAAACAAACACATGAGTCAGTCGAATGACTGCTTTTTCAAAACATTTTTTTTTAAATAAAGTATCTTATTGATCCTTAATTCAGAATTTTGTTAAATTCACTTCGGAAGCTCCATTAACAGATAAATCTTGTTCTATTTTTTAGCGAAAAAATAAAACAGGATTTTTTTTGAATTCCAATTAATTCTTGCCCACAACAGAAAAAATGCAAATTAATTTCTTGATGTGATCTTCTTAAAGCCATTGTACTTTTAACGCTGCTCCTTGATGCCAAGAAAAAGGAACTAAGAAATGTTATTTTCGGCATTTTGAAGCTCTTTGGCCATCTAAAAATAATTATATGATTTTTGAGCTCACTATTGAAGACTTCAAGTTGAAGTTTTATGTAGACTAATAAATATATTTCGAAATATTCCATTTATGTGGATGGAATTGAACTTTCACGATTGTTTTCGACATCATTTCATAAACATTATTTACTGGAATAGAATTAATAGAATCTTGGAGGACATTTTGAGCTAGCGCGATTCTTTTTTAATAAAACTAACTGTAACTTTTAACGTGGTTTTAATGGTTTTGTAAACACTTCAAATATTGATTGATAAAACTCTGGACTATATATAATTTGTTTACCCATCGTTACACTTTCAGAACAATTTCTCTTTGCCCTGAAAATGGTAAATAGTAGTATATTTTTCCCACTGAAAATTCATAAAAAGATCGAATAATTCATTTTAATCGTGTTCAATTTATTGAGCAGTTTATGGATTAAGCACCGCCCATAGTGCTGAGAACAAAATAATTTCTATTCGTCCAAAATTGAGATAGGGATTCAATTCTGCTTAGATAAATGTTGTTCATTTGACCTGAAAATACCCAGCAGGTCATGTGAGCCCCCTTATTCAGACGGCGGAGTAAGGCAAATATTTAGACAAAAAAAGGAAGGGGGAATAAACTTGTGACTAGAAAAAAAAGCCTTCACTTCTTTTTTTTTTTGCTCGATTTTTCTTCCTTTGGGAACGTCTCTTCTGCACTATTTTCTATTTTTCACACAAAGATTTCATAACATTGTTCATTTTTTTTCCAGAATTTATTAATCCCTCGTTTTTATTTCAATTATTATTCAATGGCAAATGTTAAACATGCGGAAGATGAAGAGAACAAAAAACTAAAAGTTCAAATTCGTGAGAAAGATTTGCTTTGTATTAATGGATGCGGGTTTTATGGAACGCCACAGTGGGATAATCGGTGTTCGAAGTGTTGGAGGGCACATCAGGTTGTGTTGAAGAGGAGCCAGGATTTTGCCAAAAATAGGTGAGATTTTGACTTCGAGGGAAACGTTTTTCCATCGAGATATCAGCAGTAGTATTTTAAAACAAACCCTCTTAAATTTCAGGACCCTTCTAAGCTTCGATCAATTCCAAGAACGAAGAAAATCCACAAATGAGAGTAGATCATTGAGTATCAAGAAAATATTCAAGTCACCTTCATTACTTGCATCCTCCTCTTCGGGTAAACTTTTTATTTTATTTTCTAGATGAAAAAATTGGGATTTATAATTGTAGGAATATGCAAAATTGAGTGTTTGCATGAGAAATAGCTATAATTATAATTTATACCAATATGAGGTTCGAATCAATGCTCAAATTTCAGAGATTAGGTTTTCTAGATGAAAAAACTGAGTAATCTGATTCCCACGAATTAAAATTTCAATTCTCATGTGGGTTCCATTTTCCCAAGGCATTTTTTCAGAGAAAACGATCAGAAAAAAATCTGTGGAGGTCGAAAAGCTCAAGAAAATGAACTTTTGATGATGAAGCTAAAGATTATTCATCTTTTAGACTAAAAGTTCATTTTTAGTCCAAATTTCGTCTCATAATTCCCTAATTTGTTTAAAAGTTGATTTTATGGAACAAAAATCAACAATCAAAATTAATTTTTTAAAATTTCAGTTGATGGAACACATTCACCACCAAATGCTACTCCTTCAACGACTCCAACAAGGTAAACAATTTATTTTTTTAAAAAAGAAGAGGGGATTCGAATTATTTCTTGTTTATGTACACAATTTCCCTTTTTTTGGTTGTGTATAACTCTAGAATTCCTTGTTGTTGTTGTAATAGCTATAGTAGTTTTCTCTTCCACTGCTTCTCGAACGAGTGCACACTTTTTCAGTAAAGTATTCAGAACGAAGAAAAAAACAAGAAAATATATGTACGAGTATCTACTTGGAGTGCTTTTAACGGAATTATCGGGCGATTTTTTTTTCTCGCATGAATTCAGAATTTTTCTCTGAGAACAATAGAGTAAGTGAGTCATGTGAGTATGCATTGGGAGGGAGTGAGTTTAGTTTTGCACTATAAGGGCATTGAATTATTTTGTTCACGCCAACCAATTCCGGTGAGAAGGGAAAAGCATTGAATTTGTTCTCGAGGATTTATCAAGCTTTGAACTTTAGAAAATTGTGGGGAGAATTTATAAGGATTGGCATTATTAGAGAATTGAATAAATTTGGATGTTTAATTCGGCGAATTCCAGAAAATTAATTAGATGAGAGTTTAGAGGGTTTAGAGGAAAACGATGCATACATTTTGTTCAAATTTAATTCGAAAAATGTTACTAAAACAATTTTTAATACACTGAATTTTTAAAATATGTAAATTTCTGAGTTTTTATTTAAAGTTTCAATTTTCATACCAACTTCGGATCCTATAAACTAGTACCCTGTCTTTAAATGAAAGGAAACCATGACAAAATTTAACTTATTAAAAAAACCTTTCTTTTCCTTTGAAAAAATAATCCCACGCGACTATATTCTTTGGACTTTTTCTATAAAAAACGAGAGAAAATAAATAATTTTATTAATTCTAAGCATAGGTGGGATTAGGTCATTTCGAAATCTCAAAGTTAAGCTCGTTACAAAAAAAATATTTTTTTAAAGTTAAGGCGACTACAAACCGTAAAAAGCATCAAAAACGCTGAAAAACACTTAAAAAGCGAATATCCAAAAGTGAGTCAAGGCAAACGTCTATTTTTGGATACTCATTAAAAAAGTTAAGGTCGTTACACCTTGTCAAGTGAAAAAAAGTTAAACTCGTTACTAGGCTAAATCCGCGGAATCCCACCTATGATTCTAAGAATTGCTCTTCCTGTGCATTAATCCCTTAATCTACTTAAGAAATTATATCTTTCTTGTAACTTCACATCCGTTATAATTAATTGTGACAAGATTTTTTAAAAATACGGAAGTTCCTTGAATCACAGCTATTTTTTTCAGAAGACGAGAACTTTCGCCGGATTCACGAGCATCGAGGGAACGACTTTCAGAGTTCCTAGTGACCCATTTACCCACTGCAATTGTTCAGGAAGTTACCAGACAGGTTAAACACGCGGTTAACAAGATTTATGACCTCCGAATCAGTCCGGATGATATGTCGGAACTTGTTCAGGGATTTTATCAATATTTGACGGATAAGCTCAATTCATCGGTTTTCTTCACTCAAGATAGTAAGCGATTTCATCTTTTGAGTTTTAGTAAATCTAACAATTTCCAGAATGTCAAGTGACCGTTGACGATGTTATGGAGGAAGTTGAAAAGTATATTTCCACATGTTGTTATGAAAATTTGTTCTGCGCACATTCCGATGAAGAGGTGGCTGATGTTTCGCTTCAAGATCGAATTCGATCTTTGCATTGGGTTACTGCAGGATTTTTAGAAACCAGATTGGTTTTTAAGAAACAATCGGTACGTTGCCTTTTTTACGGAAAAAACAAAGAAATTTGGCAAAAAAATTCAAATCTTAAACGCCCGATGAAACACCGAAAATTTTGAAATATTTTATTAGAAAATGAATAAAGAATTTAATTTAATATATATATTTTCTCAGGTTCGCGATAAACTCGACGAAGCGATCGGTGAAATGATTGAAGTGAATGCGAAAAAGCCGACATCTGACAAATTGGATTGTCTTGTTCGCTGCTCTCACTTCATTTTCGAAGCATTGAGTGAAAGTGGTGCACCGACATCAGCTGATGAATTCCTACCGGTTATGATTTTCGTCCTTCTGCGCGGAAATCCGCCACTCATTCAATCAAATGTGAAATTCATTTCACGATTCGCACTTCAGACGAAACTTATGAGCGGAGAAGCCGCATACTTTTTCACTAATTTATCATGTGCTTTGCAATTTGTGCAAGATATGAATCATGAGAGTTTGAAAATGGATAGAAGTGAATTCGAGGCTTATACTTCGGGACAATTGGCTCCTCCTTTGTCACAAATCAATTGTGCTTGCAATCAGGTATAGTTGTTAGCTATTTTGAAAAAAAAGGAAGTTTTTAGGCACTTTTCACAATTGAAGGAGCATTAGATTCTGTGAATTCATTGATTGAAGAACAAGGAAGTCTACTTTCGAATATTGAAAAACTGGAACGAAGGGTTGAAGTGTAAGAGATTGTTAAGATTTATTGGAATAACTTTAATGAATGTTTTTTAGGGAAGTTGCTGAATTGACTGGCAAATTTGAGCAAAATATTTCGATTTATCCAAGCACAGAATATGAGAAACTTAGAGCAGCGGTATGTTTTAGAAATACGAATATTTTCTTATTCGATATTTAAAAGGTGAAAAATTGATCCCTTTAAACACGTTTTCAAACTTGTTTCGCCAGAATTCTTGTCTGTTCATGGATTTTTCTCGAAATATTTTTAAATTCACATTTTCAGTTATTTTTCTGAAATTTTAGATTTTGCGAGATAGCAGCTCCAAAATTTGAATCAGATAAGCTTTTAAAAATGTGTATTTATCACGTTTGAAAAAAAATCACACTTTATGAATCACTTTATGAATTTTCTCATTTTTCAGATCATCGAAGAGGAAAAACTCACTTCCGACGCATTGGCCATATTTTCCCGACAATCATCTGATTCTGGTCATGGAACACTTACAGATGGGACTGTTCCATCAAGTCCCCAACCTCAATTGGAACCATCCAATGAGTCACCATTAGCATCAATTGAAAAAAACAATTGATTGAATATTGTAAATACGTTTTCTTTAAGAACTCCCACCCCCTTCCCGCTTGTTACATGCTTGTACACTTCATTTAGGTTGTATTATTATTTCTTTTTTACTAAATTGTTTGGAAATTCTTGTTCGCCTTTATTTTCTTGTAAACTTATCCGGTCCCTCGATTAATTTTGGTTCGATTTGTCGCTTCTTGCACTCGGGTTATCCACTTTTATTTTATAATTTACACGCACCTTAGGTTTTTCGTTTTATATTTCATTCTTGTCATTTTGCCTTTTTCTCACAATCCGAAATCAACTTATACACTATTTGAAAAAAAAATCGCCGGGGAAACGCAATGTTAGTTGAATTAGTCGTTCTGGCAGCGGTGGTTTATTTGTTGGTCACTATTCATCGACAAGATATTGCCAAGGTGATTTTTAGAGAGTGATTGATTTAGAAAATGTATAATTTTTCAGGGAGGAGCAGGTGTTCCAGTAATTGGTCCATATCTTGAAGATTTGGATGATGTTATTCGAAAATTGTTGGAGAATCATAAGAAGAAGACTGCGAGGAATTCGTGAGTTGATTAATTGATGTAGGAGGAAATGATCGGGGTTTTCAGGACTTTAAAGCAAGCGCCATCGACGATGACAGCTATAGAAGATGCGCCATCAGATGCTGCTGGGGCTCCGCTAGCTCCTATTGAAAAGTTTGAGCCTATTAAACAACCAGGTAAAACAAATTCGCATTTCTTTCACCTATCTGAAAATTTTCAGCTAAGAAAACTCGTGAACGCTCAAAATCCAAGAATCATCATTCAAAACACCGATCGAAAGTTGAAAGTACCGTTGCTCATTCACAAAATAGTACTGATTGATCAACTCGTTTCTCTACTTCTTTTCTTTTTTCATTGCAATAAATATTGTGCTTTTGCTTGAATATTTCGTTTTCTTCATTGATTTTGATCCGGGTTTCAGCCTTTTAATGTTATCTGAAAATGAGAAAACTGTTCCCGAACTCAATGTTCTGAACATTTTAGATGCTTCGGGTTTTGGGAAAAACCGCTGCAGAGTCTTGCAGAACAGTGTCCACATCGACGGCCGTGTTGTCGAGTAGTTTGACAAAGACAGGTGATTTTTTTTTGAAAATAATATTTTTTGGTAAACGATTAAAAATTTATGACACGTTGTTTATGGAACTGTTATGACATTTAGCGAAGTGGAAAGTTTTAAAAATGGGATATTTTTTCACTCTCAAAAAAAATAGAAACGGAAATAAATAGTTATATTCAGAACGTTTCAAATATAACAAAGTAAAATGTGTTTCCAGCGAGAAACGAAGAGCTGACATCAGAAGAAATTTGGGAACGACGTGCGAAGTTACGGATTCCACAATTGCAAAAAGATCAACAGATTTCGTCGAAAGTGAGCATTTTTTTAAATTTACAAATGCATCAAAATGTTCAAATTTTAGGTCTACTGGGCTCCAGAATGGGAACTGAACAAGAAATCGAATCGTGATGAAGGAGAACCCCATCCTCTAAAAAATTATGGGATGACGCCGGAGAAATGGGAATATTATAATAAGGTTTGTAATTTTCTTATTTCTGTCGATATTTTCCATTCAATATGATCAACATAACCAAAATTTTAGATTATACCAAAATGTATAAAAGTATGATTGCGATATACTTATTATTAAAAATTTAGGAAAAAACCTTTGTGAATCTTAATCTATGCGAAAGCTCCGAACCCAAACTCTACTCCGACTTAGTCCTTTTCGAGTCCTCAAGAACAACATTTCCAGGTCGTCTGGCCACCAAATTATATTGTCCCAGAAACTGGATTACCAAAACCGAAGGAAGTGTTTCATTGTAAAGAGTCTGTCCATTTTTCACCGAAAAGGATGTGGGCAGCTTGTCAATTGATTTGGAAGATGAATGTTGATGAAGCTTTATCGCAGTTGGATTTACAGCAGTTGAAGGTTTGTGATTAAAATTCAATGCAATTGTTGTTTTTTTTATGATAATTGGCTCTTTAACTTTCAAAAATTCAAATTAAGTTTTGATATATCATTTTTTAGGCATGCACCCTTCTTTCTGAAACAATCAAGCAAGCGAAAACACGAGCTGCAAATGAGTTCCACGTTGAATTTCCGTCTCAAATGTACGTCGCTGACGCGTTTCCAGTTCAAGCATCAATTGTGAAAGGTGGAAAAAGGCATGCACATGAAGATTGGAACACAATTCGTTATCGTTATATTCATATTTTTGTTCGATTGGAAGAGGGACCAGCACCTGCTTATAAACAAAGACATGCTCAAAAATCTGGTTGGGATCATATGAGTGATTATTATGATTATTTGAGATCAAGAACCGTCAAATATAGCATCTAGATGTTTTCTTTGTTTTTGGTTTAGAGTATAGATTCAATTTATTGTTTTTTCTTCGTTTTGTTGATAAAAGTTCATATTTAAAATGCAAATTTCTGATACATGTAATACTGTTTTTGGTGAATTATGCACAAATAAATTGAGATGCAAAAAAAGGCAAAAGACAAAAGTTAGACATTGGAAAATTTACATGACAATATATATACAAATCTAGTCCAAATCTCCGAGAGCAATTGAGAACTTCTTGAATTGAGCACTGAACCAGTCTTTTGCGGCTTGTACGTGTTCTTCAGCACCCCATTCTTTGACTTTTCGATTGACGAGATCTTTGAATTTTGCCCACATTTCTTTGAGCTTTGAAAGAGTTCGGCATTTCCAGTCACAGTCCTGAGAAATTCATTTGATATTTAAGGGGTTTTATTGGTGCTTTCATTTGAAACTTTAAATTTCAGAATTTCGACATTTTTTAAATGAAAATCATATCGAATTGGTTCCATTAGATTCGTTTCATAGAAAATGGTTTGAAAAACAAACATTATAAATCTTTTTGTTATGTTTTGAATGTACTTGCGTTGATGATATTATTATCCGCATTTTACGTCAGCAAAAAAAAACGAATACAAAAACTATTCATCAAAATTTTTGTTGACAGGAAAAAATGCAGTGTAAAAAAAAGAAAAGGCATAAATTCCGGTGATCGTAGGATGCCACAATTCTAAAAAAAAATTTCGAACAACCATATGTTCCTTTTTTTACAATTTGATCACGCGATTTTTTTTCCGAATCTTTTTGTCATGAAGTTTGGCATTTCATGTTTTTAAATGAGACCAGGTCAATTATAAAAATGAAAATAATATTATACAATTTTATTTTTTAAGAAAAAAATTTACCTTATCGAGCTTGTCACACTGCAATGGCTCTGTGTTGTCACAATCGTTCAAAACTGGGATTTCGTTATGAAGTTGTACAATTTCCGTGCAATTTAACCGCGTGTTTCCCTGAACATCAATTCCTTGCAAATCTGGGAATGATGCCTTGATCATACTGGGTGATGGAAGTGAGTCGAGATCATTGCATGTTAGTGCTGCAACCGGACGGTTTTTTTTGGAGATTTTTAAAATCAATGTTTTTAAATATCACGTACCCAAAAAATGGAATCCTTTCAAAGGTGTTGAGTGGGGAAGTGGAAATTTTTCGAGGCCTAGTCCATCACATCTGATAACTGGATCATGGTCCGAAAGTTCACATGTACAGCCATCTAGACAGGCTATTGAACGGCAGGAGGCTAGAAATGGTCATTATTTGATTTTCATTTGTTTGTTGTCTGTCCAATTGAAATATTTGTCTCGATCGTTAGATCTCTTGAGAAAATAGACATTTTAAAATATTTGTTTTTTATGACGAAAACATCTAGTTCCGTTTTTAGAAGATATTAAATTATTGTTTATTTTTTAAATATTTATCAGATGTTCTTTTAAATGATTTTTTTGCCTTTTTTCGATATGAATAGGTCATTAAAATGTTTTTAAAAAAACAGAAACTCTCACCAGCAGCTAGTAGAGTGAATAGTGTTAAAATCTGCAGCTGCATCCTGAAAAATGTAATTTTATTCCGGAACAAACGGCCACACAAGCAAAGAGATGGGTATAAACAAGAATGGGGGATTTTTTGGCATCGGACAAAAATTTATAACACAAACAATTGGGTCAAGTGAGGCGGAAGAATGAGCAGATCGTGTGACAGAGCAAAATGAAATGATCTATGGGGGTATTTTAGATCGAAAGATAACATTTATTGAAAAAGACAGTGTAATAGATTTTCAGCTTTTAGTATTAGTTTCCTAGCATCCTTTTCAGATCAAAAATTAAAGAAAGTGACGAAGAATTTGAATTTTTATCTATTTTGCAAAACAAAATTTATAAAAATATGTTTAATCTCCAACAGAATAATTAGTTTTTTTTTGTAAAGAGAAAATTTAAAGTAGTACATAAAAGAGACTGACGCATCGCAAGAGACAATGTCAATCGTTCAGCAGACCGGTTGTTGACGAATCATCTGATTGTGAAACATTATAAGGAAACCGAGAGAAAAAAATAGCACGGGAAAATCTTGTTATCTGCTCAAAAATCTGTCTTCTAGGCCGGGATATTGATGGCGGCCTAGGATTTGTGTACTTCTCGCGGACGAAATTGCATTTTTGAAATTTATATTTTTCAGCGCGTTTATTAATCCTGAAAAGATTGTGGAACTAAAAATAAAGAAAATAGTTCGAGAAATCCACAACGCGTGCATTTTTGGAGTACGGTTTCTTATTCGTCGTGAGACTCATCTCGAAAGTAGATGTTATGCGCCTTTAAAGCATTTTATTTCGCCGATTTATCCAGTTTTTGACAATTTCGACTAATAATGAAATAAATATAGTTGCATATAAAAATATTTTCAGGATGCAAGCCGTTTGTAACTCAACACTCGGCGCCTCGTCGGGATCGTCGAATGGTCAGAAAAGGAAGGTAACAAGCGACATGAAAGGAGCACAATTTGTAATTCAATCCAATCTGAAGAGTGAGACTATTTTCATAATTTCTAAATAAACTATTTATGTTTGTTCTTTCAGTTCTGACGAGGGCAATCAATGCACTTCATAAAATCTCCGATGATTGCTTCATTGACATTTTAGAAGACGGGGTGAATTTTATTTTATTTTTGCTTATTTGTTTAATTGTTAGATTTCAGCTCGTTTTCAAAGTTTTTAATCGATCAAGATCAGCTTATTGTGGTTTTCGATTTGGAAAGGAGTTTTTCAATGATTGTGACTTGTCGTTATTCAATCCAAAAAATGTAAATGTTTGTAGAGTGTCTATGAAGGTTCGTATATTTTAAAATAAAACTTTTATCCAATTAAAAAAATTCCAGGCTGCTCAAACAGTTTTTAAAGGTTTAAATTCAAATGAAAGAAACTCAATTGTTTGCGAATTTCGAATTGATCCAAAATCCGATTTCATGGCAGTTAATGTTACAATGAACTGCGACGTCTCCCGAACAATTCATGTGAAACTTCTTGAAATAACCGGAAAAATGTTGCGTCCGATTCATGATCTGAACAAATTTCGAAACACAACCGTCGTCTTTGCCTCTTATTTATTACCGATACTGTTTCAAATGAAAAACGACATTGAAGTCACGTTAATCTTCAATGAAAACGGTTTGCAGTTGCAAAATTTTCAAACAGCCGATGTGACAATGAATCCGCATGAAATACGAGATTCGAAGAAAGTTCGCACTCAAGCGAAAATTACCGTGGATAGGTTGGCTCGTCATGATCTTGCATTCAATGTCGAGTTGTCATTTTGCATTCGTGAATTTTTGATAAGTCTTAAAGTTTATAAAACAAAATAATAATATTTAATATTTTCAGTCGATAGTTACCTTTGCTGATCAAATGGGCTATGAGATAACCCTACATTACGATATTCCTGGAAAGTAAGATTTTTAAAAAGTAGAAGTTATGGAAAACACGATTCCAGACCAATAATTGTTTCTATTTCCGCTTCGACTACTTATGATGTCGAATTGCTCCTAGCAACAGCTTCAAATGACGCTGATTTCGAAGTCGAAGATAGATTCATTGTAAATCTGAGAAGAAGTTAATTTCAATACGAAATTTAATTCAGGTCGAAGAAAATATTGATGAAATTCAAGAAGATGTTATAGAAAAGAATGTTTCGAAACGAAAACACAGCGAGGAAACAATTGTTGATGAAACTCCGAAGTATAATTCTTGTTAAATCTGTTATTTGAGTTTCAATTTTTTTTTAGACCGAACCCAAACAAGAGAAGGCCGAAGAAAATTAAGCCAAAATCTCCAGAAAGAGTTCCGTTGACCAAAAGTCAGAAGAAGAGAATGCATTTCGAATTGGTTCCAATGGACATTTTAGCACAGTGAGCATTTTTTCAGTGTTTTATAATTGAAAAATTGGTTTCAGGTTTGACGTATTTGACAAAAGAAATTTTGTTGAGCCTGAAGAAAGCACGAATCAAACCCGTTTGAAACCGCCATCAAAAGGAATCGGTTCAACAAAGGAAATTGGAGTGGTCACTATTGATGATGATGAAAACGAAGAAATACCTGGAATTTCTTCACAAAATTCGCAACACCCACAAAACTTGACAAACATGAATGAATCTTGGAGACAAAATGAGATAAAGAGCAGGTAATAAATAGTTCAAAAATGCCTCTTGTCGGGACCATTCATAAATAATACATTCGTTACATTTTTTCAATAGAAAACGTCCCTTGAGTCAAGCAACAACACAGAGAGCAATTTACGAAGCTGCAAATAATACAACTGTATCCATGAATCACGAAGAAATGATGCAAGAAGATTTTGTTGGAGCGACTCCACCGCCAGACGATGAAACAATGGATTTTGAACCCGCTCCAGAAGAAAATCACAACAAATCATTGGAACCTCCAGTTTACGTTAATAAAAAGGTGAGTGTGAAAAAATAATTTATTGTACATTAAACCGTGATGAAAAACAATTAGAAAACCCTTATAACCGATATTTACAATTGCAGAAACAAAAATTACTTTCAATAAATAACAAACGAGATCAAATTTCAGCTCCGAAAAATTCTGATGGGCACTAATAGAAGCCGCGGCATTGTACCGAGAATGAGCCAACAATTCGCTGGAAAACAAGTTTTGGCTTTTGATACACAGGCATGTAATTTATAGAAAGTTTTACCTTAAATATTCTGGAAACTATCCTTCAATTTTGAATATGGGCGGTTTCGAGGATAGATAAATATTAAGGTCAATTGCAGAATCGATAGGATGGTTGCAATGAAGTTGGGCACCTGAATAATAGTAAAATGATGACTTTGAAGATCTCATGTAACTTAGATTTTATATTGAATGAAGTTTTAATTATTTTCAAAATTAATGTTAAATACTACATACCAAAATAACTATATCGTCTACCAAATAACCGTATAACAGCCATTGAGCACATACTACAAAACTGGCGGTGCATAATGGAAGTGGCATGGATTCGCTGCATTTGGTGGTAAGAACTTTGCGAATATTTGCTAATGGTGCACCAACACTCATGATATTCAACAAAATGCAAATGTTTCCAATGTTTTGGGTTTTCTTCTCTACACTGGAATCCCCAATTTTGGCGTAAAGAACCATTAATCCTATTAAAATCAGCTGAGCAGACAAGATTTTGTTTAATGATCTCTGCAATTTTTAGAGCTACATAGTGAATATTAAATTGTTTGAAAAAATACCCGATTCCTCGACGTGTAATAAAAAAATAGAATATATACACCTTGCATCAAACATCCGATTTCATTTGTGTAAATAATAATTGTATCTTTTCGAAGAATACCATATTCTATGAAATACGCACAACTGAAAAATGCTGAAAATCGCGTTTTTGTTGGTTGTTTTTTTTTACTTGCAGCTTACACATGAGAAAAGGAGCCGGACTTGTTCCATCAGTGGTTCCCAGATGTTTTATCCTTTGACAAATTTGAATACCACAGAGGAAAAAACCAATTGTTGATGCCAAAGCGGTAACTGATAAATATGGGAGAATGGTTTCGGCGTCCATTCTAGAAAAAAATGTATAATTTTTTGCCCGATTTGCAGAAAAAAAAACAAAAACAAAATAAATACGAAGTGTGGAAAGAAGAAAATAAGGTTGGAGCTAGAGAGTGCGGACATTGGTGAGGACGCAGAGATAGGGAATCGTGATGGAGTTTGGTCATTGTAATATAAACGAACGTGGCACATTTATAAAGATTACTTGGAAGCGGCGAAAAGTTTAATAATTAAGAGATAGGTTGTTCCTAGATTTATTAAATGGGGTCGGCACGAAAGGATGTCAAATTAGGTTTAAATTCATCAAAACACGGTCAAATGGGATGTAATATTAACACACATAAATGTACAGAAAATAGTATTCAAGTGTTAAGTACCTGTTTTTATAGGGTTTTCAAGAGTGAGTAGTTTTGACGTATGAATTTTGACAAACCGACGACTATTTACTTACTTTGATACTTTGGAGTCCGTTGTTTCTAGCTGTTGCAGCTGCGGACAAATTCTTTCCATACTATGCGGCTTTCCCTTGCGATGGTAGACCAGGTTTGTTTTGCGACGGTGTAGCCTCTTCTTCTTCGGTTGCTTACAATCTCTCCTGTCATTGCTCTGGAATCCGTAAACACTTTCAGCTTCTCCGTCACCTCTTCGATCCATCTTTTCTTTGGTCGACCCCTTTTCCTTGACCCTATTCGTGGATCCCATTCCGTACAAATTTTCGCTAGGTTCTCGTTGTTTCGACGTGCTAAGTGGCCAGCCCATGCAATCTTCTTCCCTATTATGAATTTTTGTATATTGAAGTTCCAGCTTTGTATTCCTGCGGCAAATTTGATTCCTTCTATAGTTCTTTCAATCCTTCTGATGTTCTCGGTGTTCGTGGTCCATGTTTCGGAAGCATATGTTAGAGCGGGGAGTATGTTCTGTTTGAAAAGTATTATTCTATTTCGCACTTCCATCTTTTCGAACATTGGTTTGATCGAGTTGAACGCCGCCCAAGCACATTTTATTCTCCTCGCTATTTCTTCTTCGATATTTCCTCGCGAGTCGATCCATCTCCCGAGGTATCTGCGTATGAATTTTGACAAACCGACGACTATTTTTTGTGGAAATTTGAGGAAAATTGAAATCGATAATGTGAGTAAACCCCCGAGTCTTTGAACATTGGAAAACATCGGGACGGACAGAAATTGTGAGACCGACAATACCCGAAAAATCGAAATTTTAAATATAATGAACAAAAAATAATATATTCCGTCTTTCACACCAAATATTTGCTCTATTATTCGGGGTTGTAAATTTTCAAAGCATATCTACGACAGATTGAAGTTTCAAAGTTTCAGTTTGATAAATACAGCGCGAAAGAAATTTTCTAATTTAAAAAAAAAACGAAATTTCCTACTTTTGGAGTGTTTCGAGAATCAAAATTTGAAACATTTTCCGCATCTATTCGTGTGGAGACATTTCTGCAGAATTTTTTACATAATGAGCTTTATTAGGAAATCCTTCGGCATTCACTAGGTTTTCACGCGCATATATTTACAAGTTTTATTATTTTAAAAAATTTTATGTTTGATTTTTTAAACCACGGAAGTGTCGGGAGCTCCCGCAAAATTTTTTCACATGCGTAGTGCTTCACTGATCAGATTTTTTAAAGAATAAAAAAAATTAGATAAGATTTAGGATGATTAGGGACTCACTTCTAATCTGAAACATCTCAAGAAGCCACAAATTTCTACATAGGATCGCAAAATAAGGCTTCTCCGATTTTTAAAAGATGTTGAGGTGACGAACACAAGAAAAATGCATCATTTCATAATCCCAACTGCCGAAAAAAACAGAAAATAATGAAAACAGAGAATAAAAATGATATAAACAAAACAAGAGTAAATGCAATTCTTTCTTTTTTTTTAAATTTTGATCAGAGAAAAAGAAAGCTTCGAAGACAGGATCTCTCAAATGGTAGAGTGCTAAAAGACAAAAGAAACATGAAAAAAATCCAATAATCTCGCTTTCTGATCGATTTAGATTTCTATCCGGCTTGTGTTCGATGGATTTGTTATTATATGAATTTGTTAGCCGGCAATGTACAAGATAACAATTTACAAGGGCTGGCAGGCTAGCTTTTTAAAAGTTAATCTTTGATTTAAAAAAGTATTTAGTAGTTTTGATATAATGCAACATTTATTCTTTATCAAATATAATAATTGTGATGTCTTTGTTATCCGGTTTCAGTTCATCGTAGGTTTGTGCTTGTGAGTCCGATATACGATTCCAACCTTCAGCGTCTTTGATCCATTCGACATGTGTGGAATATTTCGCCTCGGACTTTTCTTATCCTTCTACAAGTACCGAAATGTTTCTCAAAGTGCATTTGACAACCTTCGACAAGCTGAAACAACTTCGTCTCGGAACAATTAGGCTCCCTAGCAGTAAGGTGTTCATCTATTAAATCTCTGATGTCTTCGGCGTTTTCCTTAAGCCTGTAAAAGTACATTTTGTCGAGATCATCAGTTTTTGATGCAAACCTTTGGTTACACAACAGTAAACAGTGGACGTGTTGAGTACCACGATGCTGGTACTCAAAACGCCAAAAATGATGCTTAACTTTGCCAAACGGTCCATCGTCCTTCAAGATTACATGCTTCATAAATTCTTTCACCCGCTTCTGCCAAAATCTCGAAAATGGAACCGGATCATGATCGATTTCTTCCCTGAACGAAAAATTTAATCAAAAGTACGTCACTGCCTTACCTAATTGTTGATTCGTCAACTGGCCTTTTCACAAGTTCTGAATTGATTTCATGCAAATCTTTCCAATTTCTTTCGTTGGGATTCAGGGTCATAAAGAAAGTCGGTGGTCCAAAGTGTAAGATATGAAACTTTAATCGATTGTTTACCACCCTCCAAAATTGTCGAAATCCGCGTATTTTGTTGAAAACCGTCGACAGTGATTTAGCAACCCAGGGATCTGGAATATTTCGCGATCTTGTTTTTGCCATGGCTTTTTGCATTTTGAAGGCATACTGATAGCATATATAATAGATGTTGGTGGCCAAGAGCCGGTTCCTGTTCAGTAACGCAGCACGAAGATAATTGGATGGTTTGAGAGTGGCGATCCTTTCATCATGTATGCCATTTCTTCCATACGGGAAAAGGTCCGTAAATTCCCAAAGATCCGTCTTTTTCTCCTCTTTCAGAATTGGTGTATAGTTATACTTTTGTAACTGATAATGCTGTAATGCCGTCCGATTGCCGCCCGGAGGTTGGTTGACGAGCTGAACAGGCTGAATTTTGTCGATCCTTTTCAACATTAATTCTTCAGAAGCGGGAGCATCACATATTAAACGGCCAGCTTCTTCTTGTGTGGCATGTTCATCATCAAAAATCACATCCTCATTGAGGGTAAATCGAAAATTTTTGTTGATTTCAATATCTCTACATTCGGGGTTATTCTTCTTCAGCCACTCTAAAGCTCGAACAACTTTTGCCATACAAACCAAATATTTTTTGGTCTCAACTTGAATGAACGATGATTTTCAGCTGCTTCGTAGAAGGAAGGCTAGCAAGCACGTTATTAACACTGTTCTCAATGGTTGTAGGGACAACAGTCATATCACCTCCAGATCCCTTGATTCCAGTACTCCATCATTGCTCTCTTATCGATTATTGAAAGAAATAATACAATTTATTACGTCACTAGATAGCCTTACCGGGAAATGGAAGCGACAAGTCTGGAAAGTTCCCATCTCACTTTCTTAAAGGCAGCTTGTCAGTTAACACGATCCAAAATCTAGGCAAAAATTCAAAAATCGAATGGGAGCCCAGGTGGTCCAAAGAACAATGCCAATATGTTGCCAAATTCAAATAATTGTGTTTCGCGCCAATTCCGACCGCGTTTCACGGACATCGACCGCGTCGCACGGACACGCGGCAATTCAAAATTTTATTTTTGCTACTTTGGACGGCTGCTATGATGCGTGTACTTATCGGTGTGATTTCGCATAAATTGCATTGTACTAATTAGAGTACGCTCTAATTTTTGAAACTAAAATCAGGTAGGGTCAAATTAACTGAACAGCTGTCTTTAAATCTTTTTTCCCAAAATAAACGTAAACAGCACCATCTCTCGCCATTGTTGCCACATCTTCGTCATTTCAGCTTTATCCAAAGCATCAGAACAAAAAATTTTTTATTGACTGATGATTTTTAAAAAATCACTCTTTCAACTATTTTCACGTGTGAATGAGCTGTATTGGTTTCCCTTGAAGATCTTTATCTACTTTTCCGCTAATGGACCTTTCCAGAAACGTGAAAAATTAATATAAACGCAAACAATTATTTTTTGCTATTATTTTCACGTTTCTGTATTGAATTTTTTGCTAAATTTTTTATTTAAAATCATTTTTAGTTTCTGGGTAGGTCCATAGCCAAATCTTCATTTTAAATTAAATTTTATGATCCATTGACTCGATATTTACAAATTCTTTATGACTCTCGACAACCGAGCTATAAATTTGTTGATAAATGGAATAAAAAGTTGTGTTTTTGTTGAAAATCAACTTCATAATGTTTAGATTAAGTCTTTAAAAAATTTCACAAAAGGCAAAGAATCAAGTCAAAATTTCAATAGTTAAAAATTTAATTTTTTATACAGCTTACAGCAAAAAACATATGGTACCCTGTCTTTAAATTAAATAATTTGACTTGCTCGTTTTATCAATTATATGTTCTGATCTTTTATCTATTATCCTTTTTCATGTAAAACTCATATTTCGACGACGACAAATTCATTAATTTAACACACACACATACAGTAAAAAAAATTTCAACAACCGAATATATTTTCTTCGCTGAATCGGGATTTTGGGGGGAGGGGATGGGGAGAGTTAAAATGTCGTTGACAGTTGAAAAAAAACAAATAATAGGAGTTCTCTTTTACAGATGGCTAAAATATGAAGCAATTTCTTGAATTTTGGAAACTTTTTTTTGAAAAAAGAATTTGGGGGGTTTTTCTGAAATCTAGACGGTTGCTTTTCTCTTCTATATTCAAATATATAAGGAGGTTTTGTTTGACAAACTAAAATATATTTGCTTGGGGTTCTCAGAAATTAGATGTATATACAAGGAATGAGATAAACTTAAGAAAAAAAGAAGAAAAATGTCTAGAAAAATTGGTACTAGGAAAAAAAATTGTTGAAAATATATATCGGCTAGGCCAAAAATATGAATCTTGATATAAACAATAAAGTTTGGAAAATAATAGAAGAGAGCTCGAAAAAAAGCACACATAGTTCCAGCTATTTCAATTGGTTTTTTGGTGGGATTTGTATTTAATAAACATTAAAAGCTAATTAAAATGATACGCAGAAAAAATGCGTCAAAAGGGTGAACAACAGATTTTTGAGAGAAAGTTTTTTTTATAAAAAAGGCGCACTTTTCGAGAAAACGAGGTAAGAGCGATACAAGATTCATCAGATTGAGTAGGAGTTAAGTTTGAGTTCTGTTCATCAAATAATACTTAAAATGTGGTTTATATTGTTCTTTCTTCACATATTAATGGGACGGGGTCTGATTGGTGGCGGGGGTAGATTGTAATCAGAGTCGATAATTCGATCTAATTGGGCTTGTTGAACTTCGTCACTTGGTGTGATAGTTTGGATAAGGGAGCACCAGTTGGCGGCTCGGACACGGGTTGCTGCTCGGCGGACGAAGCAAAGAGCTTGAACGAGTTCAGCGGCTTCTGCAAGATAGAAGATTTTGAACGATACAGGGATTACGTTGTTTTTTTCTTAAAGACCGTGTATCAGTGTTAAAACCCAGCACGGATCCAGAGTTCAAAAGAACCTACCTTTTTCCTCATCATACTGAACATTTTCCCCTCTTAACTGCTGCAAAATCACTCCTCGCTCATGATTCCGACTATGCTGCAACATGCTAACCGCATCCAAAAGCTCAATCAACGTCTGATGAACCATCTTCGGCATCGGCACACCTCTCAACTGTTCCATTTTTCCAAGAAGTGTCGAGATTCTCGCATGCTCTCGGAAGAAATCCACAATCAATCGATCAACCCGCGATGGTGCGGTCGGGAGTCGTGGAATTGGCATTCCATTCGATGACGAGATTTTCTTTCCAAGATTGTGACGCGCCAGTTCCGCTTCGGTCTGTTTTCTCTCCTTCTCCAATTGTCGATACTCTTCCGACACTTCTTCCAACTTTTGCTGGAAATGTACAGCCATGTTGAATCGTTGAACAGGCATCTTATTTCCCCACGTTCTTTGTTGTGATGTTGCCGCTTGCTGTGATTGTTGAATCTGTTGTTGTTGCTGTTGCATCAAAAAGGTCATTTCAACTCCTGATGGTTGTGGTTGACACATTCCTCCTAAGCTCAATTGAGCCACGAGATCTAAGTCATTATTTGATTGATTTGGTGGATTATTCCAATATATATTCTGCTGTTGATAGTGTTGTTGTGGAGGAGACTGGCGATGACTTATTGGGGCAGGTCGGCAGATTGATGTCTCATCTGGTGGTAGTGACCACGGTGAAGATGTTGAAGGAGAAGCTGAAGAGAAAAGTTGATTGGAAGATGAGCGTCGAACTGGCTCCGCAGCAGGTGGAGATGGATTAATGTTGAGTTTGAACAATTCTTGCAAAAGGTCAAAATCATTTTCCATATTCTGAAAATGTTCCGAATTTAATTTCAAAATCATTTTTAAAAATTGTCAAACAAACCTTCTGAGGTGCTGGTGGATTGTACCATTGATTACATTGCTCTTTTCTTACAAAACCACTACAATTATTGTTATTATTGAAAAACAATGGTGATGGTCCTGCACTCGTCTCTATTTTATCAAATGGACTGTTCGGTGTATCGCACAATAGCGGATGGTCCCGATCATCGAATGCAGATGCTGGCGATGTTTGTGGCTGAGATGATGTCGACGATCGAACGCTGCTATCTCCATTGTCAGAGTCGTTTCCCTGAAAAAAAAAACGTTGGTTCTCTTAGAAGATATTATCAATAATCAATCAGAACAAAACTTAATTCTCTTGTTAAAAACTTTAAAATTAAGTACTAGAATATGTCAAGAAATTGCCTAAAAAATTCGTAATCAAACGCATTACTCTATAGTTTCTATGGTTACGTATTTAATATGTTTCCAACATTTTCCCGTAGCCATTTTAATCGAGTTATGTTGTCTGCTATTTCACTTTTCCATTATTTTTTTTGTGTAATTGTAAATCTTGACCCAATGAACACTTCTTCGTTTTTTTAAAACATTTTTTTCCAAGCATGCCATTTCGCCGACAAAAAAGCCCTGCGACTCTTTGAATGAGTTTTTTGAGTCATTAATTTTCTTCTTATCTTCAGTTTTCTGGTTTTTTTCGAGCGCCTGATGATACAAAAAAAACGGATACTAATGAGAAAAAGGTGATTTTCTCAAAAAAAAAAATCTGAAGAGATAGTTTTATTTTTGATCATTCCAAAAATTGAAAAAAACGTTCTTTTGGCAGAAATGAAGAGATTGTATAAATTTCTCAGAGTGCACGTTTAAAGGGAGGTGGGTGCCAAATATCTAAGGGGTCTCGTGTGGAACACCGTAAGAAAGTAGGTGATACTCGGGCGGTTTGCTAAAAATAGTTATTCCGCGTTGAGGTTTTTGAAAGAAACAACGTATCCCCACAATACCCAATGCACTTCCTAATAAATCTTTGTAAATACCTCCCTGTTAAACGGCTACAAAAGAGAAATTTTAGTTATCATGACGAAGGAAATGATAACACAATTTATAGAAACCAATTTAATCCATAAATATTTCATAATTAAAAATGTTTCAAAGATCACCATTTTTTGTCAGAATACCTCGAATCAAATAGAAAAGTGATTTGTAATCTTTTATTGTTTCTCAACACTTCTTTTTCATCTCGAGGTTATACCTAGTACAATTACGAATCGTAATTTTTTTGAATGTTGTATTCATTGCCCTCGCATTTTTTTTGTCTTCTTATTCTTCATCTTTTACTTTTTCGTCATTTCCCGCCGGTACCAACTGGTACGGCCCAAAATGACAAAATGACAGAAAAAAAAACCCCCGCGCGCGCGGCCCGCTCTCACTCCTAAACGCGGTACTCGTACTACATCTGTCACCGTTGATGTTGATTCATCATCAAGCCGTTATTTTGTTTGGCGCCGTGCCAAATGTCCCTCCTTCTCACTAAATTTATGTGGGAAAGATTTTCTTCTATTGGAAATATAATCCGGCAGCTAATATGAGATAATGTGCATGAGGTGCCAGAATTGTTCGTTTTAAAAATCAGTTTAAAACGAACATCATAGAACGTACATGATTTCGAAAATAAGTGGGCGGAGTTTGATCTACATCTGCAGCAGAAGGGGGGAATATGACAACAACAATAACAAAACAACAAAAGTTGTTGTGTTTTTTTTTCTCGGTTTGATGGGCGCCGTGCCAGGTAGCGCCATAGGTAAGACATCGAGAGTTGGCAAGAGACGCAGAGATGGTTTCGGCATGATGATGATGATGATGCACCAAAAAACTTCGAGAAGAACACAACAAGCAAAATATAAACATGTTGCAACATTTTTGTTCTTCGCATTTTTTCCATCGTTCTCAATTTTCGCTCTTTCTCTCTTTGCTGCCATTTCGAGAGCGAGAGAGAGCGAAGATTGTCTGGCTGGCGCCGTGCCAACAGCTGCGAACGACAAAAACTTTTTTTATTTTCATTCTTGTTATAAGAATGAGGTATAACGGAAGGAAAGAAAAGAAAAATGAAAGATTGACTGGTACTGTCGGGTACGCAAATAGCTTGGGCGGTGGCGGCGACGGCCAGAAGGTAAACTTAGGTTAAAAAACGGAGATTTTTGTTATTTTTGAAAATAACAAAAAACTGGTATTTGAACCCGTTTTTAAAACTTTCAAGTAAAGCCATAAATTAGCCAAATTTTTTGAAAAATGCCTCAAAATATCGATATTTTGATACTGATAAAGAAATTCTATTTGTAGGTCATTTTTAGGGCAGGCTTTAAAAATTAAACCGGCTACATTTTCAGAGAAAAATTTCAAATTTCAAATTAACCGAAAACTAGACTTTTTCAAAAAAATTCAGACTAATTCATAAAGCATCATTGTTCACTAATCCTATGCATGAAAATACAAGATTACATGTGAAAGAAAAACAAATCAAATATCACATAAAATGTCTAGAATGCCCGTTGAATGGCCTTCCAACCTAAATTCGTCCATTAACTGATAAGTTCTTTTTGGAAAGCTTGGCGTTGAAACTTCGAAAAATAATGAATTGAGTACCGCGAAACTTCTGAATTGTATGGTTTTTGTCAAATATTCATTTTAAAGGAGGGCTTTATAATTCGAGATAATAAATTTACCTTAAATGAAAATAGACTTCATTCTCATTCCAAATCTGTTTTTAAAATTTTCTAAAACCATCTAGAAGCCGAGAAAATGAGGTTCAAAACAATGACCTAGAAAAAGTTGGCCACCTGGCCGAACTTTTTCCTATGAGCTTTTTTCGTGTTTCGTTAATAAATAGTTATGCAGAATGTTTATATTAGTCCTTTTTTATGTTGTTTTAAATTTTAATTTATGTTGTTTGATTTTTTTTTGGATTTTCATGCCTGCGGACTAGTTTTCGCCGGTGGTCCTTTTTTCTAGGCCATTGTTTTGAGACGCGTTTTCTCGATTTCTAAGTTGTTTTAGAAAATTTTAAAAATTTTTGGAATGAGAAGGATGTCTATTTTCATTTAAGGTACATTCAATGTCAATACTGATAAGGAACAAAGTAACACCTTGTCTTTAAGAATTGCAAAAATGACCTAGAGTTTCGAAAATGATCAAAATCGTCCACAGATCACAGATTTCTAGGAAAAACTTTTTTGTCACAAATAATACCTATTCGATGAAAGAATCAAAATTTATGTTTCTTTCCAAAAAACAATTAAAAACTCGAATTTTTGTTTCTTCAATTCTTAACGACTAATTTCCCATCATTAATTATAGAGACATCAAATCCTATCATTTTGTCATGTAGACCATTCTTTTTTTTTGAAGCCTCACATTTCCAAGGTTACAACCTTGGACGACACATCGTTCTTCTCTGGCCCCATTCATTTTTTATTTATCGTTTCAATAAATTTTACGCCTCAGGTAGGTTGTCGAGTTCTCTCTACCATGTTCATTTCAAAAGTGCAAGCAAGTTCAAGTGCATAAATCAACGTCCAAAAGTGAAAACTCTGCTGAATTTCCAAAAAAAAAGAAGAAACGAACACGAGGAACAGAGAAACAAACAACAAAACAATAGCCGTTCGTTTTTTGCAAGTGTTTTTTTGGACGATGCCCGTGCCAGTGTTGTTCTCTGTGTCTAGATCTCACTCTCTCAGTCGGTCACTCGGTCATTCTATGCAAATGGGGCGCCCGA
Source organism: Caenorhabditis virilis (assembly GCA_964036255.1). Classification (NCBI taxonomy): domain Eukaryota; kingdom Metazoa; phylum Nematoda; class Chromadorea; order Rhabditida; family Rhabditidae; genus Caenorhabditis; species Caenorhabditis virilis. Next base: position 11,866,860 of record OZ038417.1, on the reverse strand, counting down.
AAATAAATGAGAAAATAAAGAAAAAACGCCTGCAGCTGTCCTTTCTATGGGAAATTCAACGTGTACTTTTAAGCATAAATTATAGGGGGTAGAACGAAGGGACACTTCTAAATTCATTCGAGGGGCTGACCTTGGGGGAAATGGTGCTGGCGGCTACGGTAGTAATGAGAAAAAAAGGAAGAAAAGAAGAAGAAGCTTTTTTTTTGGAGATGCCATAAATCTTTTTTCGGTTCATAGGGGACATAAGCTTTTTTGTTCAAATTTTAAACTTTTACTAAAAATTTTGAATGTGACGCGTTTTGAGAAGATACTTTTATTTTTTCAACAAATAACATCGACCAACCTGAGAATTGACCCATGAGTAGACACTATGCCAAGTATCTTGCACCCAATCCGAAGCGAATGGTGCCGTCGGTGTGGAGAACAGCGAGTTCGTTGTAGGATCCATAGTTCGAGCCATATTTCAACTTTCTGCAAATAAAAAGTGAAAAATAGACAAATTCAGACCACCCATGACAATAAAAATAAAGTTCGGAAAAAGTGCAATTCAGAAAGAAAAACAACACAATTGGAACTTCCAAGTTTCGAAATTTCATCATTATCATCATTTTTTTCAAAAGTGTACAAACAAAAAGTTATGAGTTCTGATAAAGATTCCAAATTCTTAAATTGGTTCATTAACCCAATTCTCGAAATTGGAAAAAAGATAATCCCAAATAGGAGTAAGAAAAAAAATGGTTCAAGTATGACCTAGCGGGGGGCCAACAACCTAGTATTAAAATCGGTCACAGAATTTTTTCCCAAAAAGTTACTGCCCGCGTCCGTAAACTCAACCCCTCCCAGGCACTTACTCACTCGCCCATCCTCTCTTTTACTTTCTCTCTCTATCTTTTCTCCCAAAATTTTGTCTATTCTGATTCAGTATATATGTATTTCTCGTATGATACGTCTGCCTCTCTGCGTCTTCGTATTTCATAATCTTTTGCCTCCCCCTATGTTTTTTTTTCGGCGAATGAATCGCCGTCGTAGTCTTTTGTCGCCGGCGACAACACAAAACTACGAGTGTCCTCTGGGTCGTCTTCGGCGGCGACAACGAAAACGAACCAAACGTCCGAGGGTAGAGGCGCCGGCGGCTTGCGCCAGGCCTCAAAAAACTGGGCGGGGCGTACCACCCAGAGACTGGCATTGCAGCAGCAGCAGGCACTAGGCGCTCACTTTTTTTGCCTCTTCTCTATGTATTGTGTTCTCTTTTTTTGGTTTCGATGATTTTTGAATGAGAAAAAGGGATGGGAAGGAAGTGAAGAGAGTGTGTGGAAGAAGAAGAGGAGTAGAGAATTTTTTCGAGAATTGAGCTTTTTGAAATGAGGATTTTTTGGCAAAAGAAGTTTGAATATGGGATTCTTGAAACTTTTCTTGGATGTTTGATACCGAAATACGTTTAATGAAACAAAAAAGTTTGCAAGAAGTTTTAAGAAAAGAAAAAGACAATCGGGATTCAATTTTCAGTAAGGAGTGAAACATCTGATAATATAGCATACGGACGTTTACATACTGAAATATGCAAAAATTGCAAAAATTTTACAAAAGAAAAAATTGCATGCAGAAATTTTTAAAACCATTTTTGCTATTTTTCAACAAATTCCGTGCCGAAATTTTTTTAAAATTTAAATTTGGCAAAAAACCACAGAGCTCAAAATAAATTTGACTTAAATAAATTTCAATATCTTGGAAAAAAATCGAAATTTTTTGTTTAACGAATATTTTTGAAATTTAGAAGAATATTTTTGAAATTTATTAAAAATCAAAAATATTTCAAATTTAATAATAAGTCACAGAAAAATGCATAGATTTCAAAAATAGGATCAACGGAACACTTCCTACATAACATGAGAAAAAGGCTAATATTTCCCAACAATTTTCTAAAATAGACTTCTCTTTCTCACTCTCGATTACAAGTCACTATTTTCCAAATATGGTGAAACGCATAGAATGACCAAGACAAAAAAAAGACACACAAAGTAGTAGAACAAAAAGAGCGAAATGTTGCAAAAAAGTATGTTAGGATAGACGGAACGGGGTGGAGTTTCGAAAGCAAGTGGGAATGAGGAAGAGCTGCAAAAGAAAAGAAAAAAGAGAAACAACACCAACATGAAACATAAAAAAATAGAAAAGAAAGAGTATTGAGAAAATTTGGCGAATTTCCTAATTCTTAAAGCCCAACTGAACCATCTAAGGCATCTTACCAAAAGTGATGAAAAACGTGAATGTGTTCTGTCCATTTTCAAAAACCACGCCCCCCTTTTGAATCTCATTCAATGCTTTTTTGTTCTTAAAAGAAAAGAAAGGCGGAGCGAGTTTTTGGCGCTTGTTTTGGCGGGTGCGCTGGGAGAACCACCACCAGCCACCACCACCTGGAGATGTGAAGAAAATGGAAAATAAGGTACGGTAGAATTGAAATTGAACAGATGGTTTTGTCGTTGGGGGGAAGAAATGATGATGATGAGGATGATGTGAACATCATAGAGGAAAAGACACACAAATTTGGAGGGCATTGGGTTGAGATTCTCCTCCCAATTTCGCTTTTATGCTTTTTTTCTCTTTTGGTTGTATGGTATGGGCTATATATGTAGGTCGTAAATGGGTTTTGAGGATGTTTATGTACATGAGAAGCGGGAATTGGTTTTCTGTTAAGGAAATTGTTGAAATTCTCGAGATTAGAACAAATTAGAATAGAAACATAAATATTTTGATTTTCGGAATGTCCAGCTCATCGTCAGATTTAAAAATTGCTTCAAAGATGAAACGACAGCTCTTCCAATTTTCTGATGTCGGTAGTTTCCGCTTTGAAGTTTCAACTGAATTTCAAAATTCAAAACAGTATTCATACGATTTTCTAAAATTCTGAAAATTTAAAAATGTGTGTGTTATTTTTAGAAACGAAAAGCTCCTGTATCTCGGATGAGAATAGGGTGCGGGAACTTCCGCAAATCAGAGTTTTCGAAATTTTAGCTTGAAAAAAATTAATGAGCTTCATCGAGCGATACGATTTGTGTCTTCAATAACCCGCTTATGAACTTGAATGCAAATATTACTGTATTTTTGGAACCTTCATTTTTAAAGAGGTTGTGTCACCTTTTCTCATTGCCCGAATTTAATTTCATTTTTAAGAGATTAGATATGCATCAATAAATCCTTTCGAAATTGAGCTGGTTTATATCCCAAAATCACTGATTAAAGCCGAAAAATGTTGTTTCCAGTGAATAATTCCACAATTATCAACACTTCCTTGTTCTCTCCCATTTTTTTCAGGCTCAATATTTACTCCGATCATCGCACACATTGGAAGGAAGGATTATTATTTGCTTTTAAATAGTTTCGACAACCTCTCATGGTCGGCAAAAAAAAACTTGCCAAACTGTTGCGAAAAACCGAACACAAGCTTGTGCGACCCGGCACCGACAGTTCATCCAAACAAAGCACATACAGTTTTAAATTTACTTTGGTTTTCCCCCTCGATTTGCACTTTTTCTCCTCAATGAGACGTCGCCGCAAAAAAAAAATACAAATAGAAATGAAATGAAAGAACAACTGGTTGCCACAAAACCGAAAAAAAACCTATCCTCTGAAGATGAGGCACGAAAAACGAAGAGAGTCTTTGACGGCCTTGAAGACAAAAACGACCCCTGACACGAACTGTAGAAGGAGACGGGACGATTCGAATGAGAAAAAAAACATTAGTTCAATGTATGAAGAGGAAAAAGAAAGAACACCCGAACAATAACTTGAAACAGAATAAAAAATTCGAAACGGAACGTGCGGTGCCAGGTGGACTAGAAGGCACGCCAAGTTTTTTGCCTTGCCATTTTTTTTTCGTATTTCGAAACAATGTGATGGTTCCCACGAAAGAATTTGAAGGGGGGGGGAAGGCTTTAGAGATAAGAATCTTTTTTTTTGAAATTTCAAAATTTATAATTTTTTCCGCTCGTCCCAACGCAGTGGCAGCTACGACCCCTAACCATGTCACCATCATTTGTAGTCGCTGTCTCATCGCCTGGTTAGCTCAGTCGGTAGAGCACCAGACTCTTAATCTGGCTGTCGCGGGTTCGAGCCCCGCATCGGGCTGATGCAAAAATTTTATCCCATTTTTTGAAAAAAATAAATAACAAGATATATTTTTTTGAAGTTCGCTATAAACAACAATAGTGGAAGGGAGGAAGAAGCTTAGTTTTGTCTGTTGTTGTTGTTGATGGTAACAACCATAATTAGGTGAACAATCCGAAGGTATAGAAATGTGGGGCATAGAGAAAAGAGACATTGGTCATTTCGGAAATAAGCGTCAAAAAAATGAAGAACGAATGTTTTGTTGGTTGGGGTTCAAATTTTTGTTTACACGAAGGAGGAGTGAGAGAAAGGAAGCTGGCTATTTATTTACCAAAAAAACATTTCATTTCCTTCCTTGAATAATTGACAAGTTGTTCGCTGCGGAGTGACCATCCGTTTCTCACGGTCATTTTTTTCGTCTAGAATTTTTAGTGAGAGGAAAAATTCAGGAAAATAACGAAATGTGATGTTCGTAATATAATAAACAACATGAAATATTCATTGAGTTATTGTTCAAAATTATTTTTAGGAGGGAGAAACACTCGTAAAGATAAACATTATTAATTATTGAGTGTTGTCTCGAATAACTTTTCTGCAGAAGATTTTGCAGAATGAAAAGTTCTAAACAGTTTGGGGATTTGTGTATAATTAGCATTTTCTGGATTTTTTTAAATATCACTTTGTTCTGTGATTGGCTAAATTGATAACGAATAATTTTAAAGAAGAAAATTTTCAAAGTTCTTTAAATTATCGCATATCGAAACTTTGAAATAATTCAACCAACATAAACTCTGAATGGAACAATAAATAAAATTCTCCAATTGGGTTACTGAGTGAAAGGCTCAATTTCTGCAACTGTATGCCGGTAAAGTAATCTTAAGTGGCACATTCTCTTTAACGACGATGTTGGGACCAGTTCTACTTTGTTCGAAATGAGAACATTATGCATCTTCACTCGACAATACAAACGATACTGAACTGTTCACTTGAAGTATTAGAATTATTAATAAATTCCATAAACCACTCTTAACAGCTAGTTTTCAACTGTAATTTTTTGACCCCGGAGTGTTAATCAATTTTCAGATCAGTCTTAAAATTCTGAAATCTATATATCTTAAGATTATTTAGGAATTTTCAATAATAGTGGACTTATTCATAAATTTAATTAGGAACCACCCGAATTTCAACTAAGTTTATTATTTAAATAAGATATTCTTTAGACATAGGATTACGCTAGTTTTGAGATTTTATTTTGTGACGAAAAATGTACAGTATTCCAATATTGGAAGAACCTTAAACATCGCATTGGTTCAGTTTTCAATACCTACCGTAGTCTATAAATGTATGAAAGAAAATGTACCAAAAAAAGTACAAGACAAAAATCCATTTACTAATTGAATCCAGACATTTTTTTCCATGATTCTTTATTATAATTTTTTGTATTTTATTCACATAGTACCTCCTGGCACAAGGCCTCCGTGCTGCTGCTCCTTTTTTTTTATCTTAAGCAGACCACCAACATCAGAAAAAGTGCATTGGCAATAACTATAAATCTGAAATTTGTGTGATGGCGGTGTTGTGTGTATGTGTTTCATGTGATAGTGTGTAGAAGTTCAAGAGTCGTGATACACACATAGGCACTCACATTAGAAACAAAAACCAAATGGAATCCGAACATAAAAAATGGCTGCTGAATGGGGGGAAGAACGGGTGGTCTCCCGTAGAGAAAACGAAAGAATACGGCAAACTTGAAGACGATATAGGAAAAAATTGGACCACCCAGCACCGACCGCCACCATCGTCGCACTTTTTTATTCTATGTGAAAAGAGCAGCAAGAAAAAAGTATCAAGTACAACAACGTGTTTTTTTCTTGCGTTCTGCTTTTGCTCCTGGGCGGAAACCATTATCTTTGATGAGATTTTTTGAACGTTTTATTACGTTTCGGACGGGAGTTTTTTGCGCTTCGAGTGAAAAAAGTATTCGAAAAAAAAAGAGACGGGTAAAGGACAAGCGGATCTTCGGAAAATTCTGGGAGACCACAAGAAACATTTTATGTTGCGTCAGTGCTGCAGTTTCAACAATTATCATTAGAAAGTACAAATTTTTACTGACCTCTCATTACAGGGAAATTTACTGAGTCATGGTCAAAAAATGTTGTGATTTTTAAAAGGCAACCAACAATTCATCAATTAGCAATTAACGTCTAAAAATCAACCAAAAACATGAAAAGAGCTGTATTACAGACTGTTACAGTATAAAATAATCAAAGGCACACACTTATTTATATTCTAGTGGTCTCACATTGTTATGTATTACTGTAATCATGTGAATAAAAAATTGCTCATTAAAATTTTAAAAAATTTAATTTCTTTTGCAAAATTTTGTGTTACGGAAAAGATACATTCTAAACATTAAAATAATTTTTTGACTAATTTTCTTGTTTTCAGAATGGATAAGGACAACGAAATTCTCAATATCAGTTTGACCAAAACTCTCAAACGATTGAGCACTTCAAGAGAAGATGATGGTACACGAATTGTGAAAAAATCGAGAATTGAAGAGGAAAAAATCGATGGAATTCTTAACCTCAATGTCACTTCAGTTTCAAAATGGAATACCGTCGTGACAACTAAAACGGTTAACATCGCAATGTTTGATTGGTGAGTTTTCGCGTGTAATTAATAAAATTCGAATTTTATTTCTAGGGAATTTTCCGCTGTTCCACATACAATCGATGATGCGAAATATATTGAAGTCTCATTGATATGCAATTCAAACAGTGAAAGTACCTTGTGGTCCTGCAAAGCTGATGTTGAATTTAGATTGGTTTCCAATCATAATGGCGGGCAGGATATTGTGTACCATTCTCACAAATTTGTGCATCACTTCAACTACAAGAATAGAAGACATGAAGTTTTGAAATTTATTGGATGGGAAAGTTTGATGTGCGCCGAGCTTGGATACGTTCGAAATGATCAACTCAGAATCGAAGCGCACTTGTCAATTGGAAGCATTGTTGGATTGTACAACAGCCAGCAATTTAATTTTTTGACTGAAGCAGGGGATTCATCAGATGTTACTCTCATAGTCGAGGGAAGTGCTATTCACATCAGTAAGGCGGTAATATATAGTTTTCCTCGAAGTTTATTGATTTTAAAAGTTTTCAGTACCTGTCCTTGTATTCCCGCTTCTTCAATGCTATGTTCCGCTCGTCATTCAATGAAAATGACAAAAAAGAAATCGAGTTGAAAGATGTATCGCTTCAAGAATTCATGGAATTGCTCAAAGTCATTTACCCAACCCACAGTCCGATCACAGGTTTTAAAATTAGTACCAAAATGTTTTAGAATTTCACGTTTTTCAGTGAAAACTGTCGACGCAATGCTTAAACTTGGTGATCGATTCGATATCCGATATGTTATGCAAGCATGTCAAACGTTTTTGCTCGAGACTAATGCGGTTACAAACTATAAAAAGATGGTTTATGCCGACCAATATTATCTATCGAAGCTTCAGGTTTTTCTTTCGAAATAGATTACAACGAAACAATTATATTTTCAGGAAAATTGTCTCTCCAAAATCACAGATAAAACGATGCTCAAACATTTGAAGAATTCGCCAGAATATAGCGAATTTTCGGACATCACAAGATTGGCAATTCTCAACAAAGCGTTCGCGATTTTTTATCCAAATAACTCGGAAAATATGGAAGATAGCCAATAAGGTTTTTTAACGCTTCAAAATACAATTTTACAAGGTTATTTGTTCTTCAAAAAATGCTTTCACATTGTAAATAAGCCCCAAGAATTAAAGTTTGGTTTCAGAATTCCGATTCCTTTTAACGCATTCATTTAAATTGTAAAGCGGTAAAATGTCATTTGTTTTCTACTTAAACCAATTTTTTATTACCTTGTAATTAATAATTATGTATGAATAAAATGTAGAATAATTAAATATAAATTAATCAACTTGGCAGTATCGCCCCTGAACTAAGGGAATGGGGCTCTTCAGTTAGACGCCCTGCTATCACATTAATAATAATTAAATTAAAACTTACTTCTTTTTATAAATCCAAATTCGACCTCGATTAGAAAATAAATTAGCACGGTTATATTTATAGCAATATGCACGCGATAGAATCTTCCCGATTCATGTTTGTGAGTTTTTTCGTACAATGCATCAATGCTCTATTGATTACTGTTTATAAAGTCTGGATAAATGTGTATTCTATAATTAAAACCAGAAATATTCAACTTGAAAACATTTTTTTTGGTTTCTTAAATTTTATTTCATAAAAAAGTTTAAAAAACATCATAATTACAGTTTTGAATATTCAAAATAAGATGAAAAAGGGCCTAAAAATAAAAACATGAACAACCGGTGGGTGGGAAATGTTAATTACAATGATTATCATTTAAAATGATTAGTTACAATTAACAGGAACAAAAAACCCGTAAAAATATTCACAGAAACAGTACCGATTAGTTTCACAAAAAAAGAATGAAAATGTTTAAAAGATTAAAAAAAAAACTTATTCTGAACCATACGATGAATTCGGCGAAGCACCGAAAGAAGAATTAATCATTGGATCCACTGGTTGTGGGACAGTGGAGCAAAATTGTGGTTTGTACTCCATTTGCATTTGTGGTTGTTCCATATATCCATAACCAAACGCTGAGTACGGGTACCCAACGAATTGTTGCGGATATCCTGGATAACCATAGTTTGCAAATGCAGAAGCTTGTTGAAATGGCTTCTGCTCGAAGAATCTTGGATCATAGAACTGTTGTTGCATTTGTTGATTCGTAATTTCTTCCATCTTCGGTGTTGTAGTCAACATCGTTGGGTACATTGCTTGTGCATTGACAAAGTTTGAAGTTGGAGCCATGTATGCCATTTTCGCGGGTTTCTCTTGAACAATATCATATGGACTTTCAGAATATCCACGCTTGCGGTCAGCGCGAAACCCGCGAGCATACTTGTTGTGCTCCACTTTCAAATTAGTGACATTGATGTTCTGAAAAAATATCCAAATTTAAAAATTAATTGATTTGAAGTGTTTACCTGATAAGCAGTAACTGCGATGAATGAAGTGTAATCAAAACGATATTCTTTATAATCCGAAGCTTCGAAATGCTGCATTTGTGAAGTTTGAGCCTGGTACATGTCACTAGATTGACGCATTTTGAGAACAGTGAAAACTGGAATATATTTGTGCATACTTTGAAGAATGATCTGAAAAATGAAAAATAATTTTCAAAATATTTCAAAAAGCAGGTAAACTTACATTATTTGGACAAGTATCACCGTTATTGTTAGTAATCTTCAGCTTTGGGAATGAGAGCTTCTTTTGCATCCATTCCGAACCAAGCTTGAAATTGTCCGAATGTCTGACAGTTCGTTCATTCACTTGTGTCGGTGAATCGCACAATTCCGACCACTTTCCATCATCATATTTGTATTTCATGTCGTCAACTCTTTCCATTCGAAGTTCGAAAGTGTAGTATGATTGCGGATTGAGACCGTCCACAATGAATTCCAAACGTGGAAAAATAGTTCTGAAATTAGGACTTTTTTTTTTTTAGAAATTAGGACTTTTTTTTTTAGAAATTATGATTTTTTTTAGAAATTATGATTTTTTTTAGAAATTATGATTTTTTTTTAGAAATTAGGATTTTTTTCAGAAATTTGTCATTTTTTATAAAAATAGGAAAGAAATCTGTTCACTTACCTTCCTTTCTTGGTGACGATCATCTCATTAACTGGATAAAATTGTTTCCAAAGATCCTTGTCGACGATTTGGACATTGACGTATTCCATGGACATTTTTTCTGTTTATAGCTGAAAATAGAAAGAAATAATTGAGAATAGTGAAAACGAAAGGGAAAAATAATATTCATACGAATAAAACAAAAAAAGGAAACGGTATGGTAGGCTTTTGCAAACGGTTGCTCTTTTATACCGGCTCTTCCGGGGCGGAGCAAAACTGTAACATATTCAAGACATCCGCCCATCAAACGCGCGTGGCTCAGCTTTAACTCCTTCTGGGAACTTTCAGGGTGTCTTGGCGTTACTTGAAGTGAGAGAATATATAGGAAAAAAAAGAGGTTTAGAGCAAAGTGTGACCAGAAGCGTAAACGATAGGTGAGATGGGACGCATGCCTAGGTGTCAGTATGGGAAACCGGATGTGTGATATTCTATTGGGAACTGGTAGTTACGTATCACGAATTATGGGAAAATTATCATAATTTTATCCATTTTCAAATCTTACTGTAGTTTTCGGACACATATTATTTCAAAACGAATAAAATTTGAACTATAAAAACTTAAATGAAAAATATAACCTAATTTTCAATCATTTATTAAAATTCAACATAAATATTCAAGAATTGTCCATACTGAAATTTTATAGCTCTAGTTCTAAATATAATTTATACAGAAAAGTACAAACTAAAATGTTCCGAACAATTCAAACCAAAATCTATTAAAAATAGCTCAAATTATTTTTCGACATTTTCTGCACTGAATTTTTCGCACTGTAACTAATTAAAATTGCTGCATCGGCTTATAATGAAAAAAAAAAGTTTTCTTAGATTTCTCAATTTAATCTACTGAGATGTTTTATTTTCCCGCCAAATTTTTTGAATTTCAATCCCACAATTGTTTTAGGTCTGAAAAATGTATATTATCGGAAAATTTATCCTTTTACTGTAATCATTCGATCAGCAGAAAAGCGGCAGTAGATCAAAACAAGGTAATTTTTTGAACAAGTGAAGAGAATTACTTAAATTTTCAGCCATTTCTAGAAAATTATGTGAAGATTTATTAAAAATCATAGATTCCCTTAATAATTTTAAATATTTAGAATTTTTAAACATTTTTTTCAAGTTATTATTTTTGGGTACACTTTGAATTCCGAAACTTTCTTGTTCCTATTTCCTATACAGAAAAAAATGAAACCGGAAGTGTGAAAGCTTGTTGGAAAATGTTTTGTAATCAAAAATTATTGGAGTTATAAATTATTTATGCGTAAAATAAATGAAGAACCGTACTCTTTAAAACAAAAATTGTGGGACTATTTTTGAAAAATAAAAACGGAAAATACTGTAATAAAGGAAGATACTTAACTCTATGCATGAGAAAGAAATAAAAGGTAAAATACCATTTTTTTCCAGTGTTTTACCTTTTTCCAAATGTCAAAATAGTCCCATTATGAAATAAAATTTTTCCTTGATTTTTTCATATGATTTCTTTCAAAAAATGAAATGGTTGATATCACAGAATTTTCTGGACTATTATGATCAGTCGAAATGTGTGCTTATTTTTTATTTTCAGTATTATCGGTAAACTCTGAGATAACTCTGTTATTTCCAATTTCTTTTACGGAATCGTCTGGATAAATTAATTTTTCCACGAGAGTGTGCAAGTAGGAAATAATTTAAGACACGGGTGTGATCTGCGGAAATTCCTTTGAAATCGAGGAAAGTGATAACTGAGACGGTACGCATGCTCAAGGTGTCAGTGTGGGAATCCGGAAGTGTGATTTTCGGATGGAACAAGAATTTCGGATGACTATAACGGTGGTCATCTTTAAATTTTGAATATGACTGATTGATGACGATATCGTCTTGTTGGACCCTTTTTGTGGACGCTTTTTGGTATGATAAATTTTATAATTTTATTTATCTTCGGGTTTTTTAAGCCATCTTCAGGGACACGTTCTAATTACCTACAAAAAACCAATATGAATTGAGAATTAAGAAATTGCAAAATGTGAAAATCTTTAAATTTTTATAACAACTTAACTCTAGAGGATAATAAATATTGTTTTACAAAAATGTATCTGAAATTCGAGATCAAATTCTATAACAGTTGTTCGTATTGTATACCGTTTAAAAAATAAGACAATTGTTTTCATTGAAATTTCAAATTCTTGGAATTCTCAAATTTTACCAAAAGAGTTTTAAGCCCAAAAAAATGTGCACAAATATCAGCGAAAAAACAAGCTTTTAATAGTTGTAAAGTGCAATCCTGTACATTTTGCTTATTTTATTTTCAAGGACTTGTCTACGGACGTCCCCGAACTCTAACAGTCCCCGAATTGTTTCTGAGTATGACATTTTTCCCGTGAATTTTCACAATTTATACAGTGAATCGGCGGAAGTTTGAACAACGTTGAATTGTTGGAAATCTAGATTTTTCAAATTTATAGTTTAGAATCAAGAGAAGAAATCGAGAATAGTAAAAATCATGTTTCAAACAAATACGGAAGAATTTTTCGCAGGACTTAATGTTTTTCCGTTTTTAAACTTTAAAAAAATTAAATGTTTTATTAAATTAAATCTACATCTTAAATTTTTCTAAAATATTAAAATAATTTCAGCTCGCCGTGGATGAAAAATGTGCACGAATCATCAAGCACTCAAATTTACGGTGTTCATTCTTTTTTTTCTTTTTCTTTCTCATTTTTCCTCTGATCAATTTACAATCTCATGAAACATATAAATGATGTATGTTAAAGCCCTAGTTTTTACAGAACAACATTTCAAGATGGAACATATGATTTATGCATACCTGAACATTCTACCATATCACAGTTTTTCGAAAATTTTGGAAACCGAAACTTCAGTTTTCAGAACTCATTTCAGTTTATTTGGAGAGATTTATATTTTTTACCAATTTTATCAAATGTAAAAATTAAATTAAATTATTGGCTCACAAATACCAAAATGAATAAAAAAATATGAAAAGGAATTTTAAATGAATAAAAGGAGGCTAAAAAAATCAACATTTTGACTTCGAGTCTTATCACAAGTAATTATTGAAGTAGAAGCCAATCTCTTTTTCTTTTATCTGGACACACAGAATTTTCACATAGCAACATTATTATTTTTCAATTATCAACACTATTGTTTCTTTTATGAAGAATGAAGAAAGAGAGAGTAATCGAAATGTGTAGGGGGAATTAAATAACTTGGATACCTAAGAAACTATTGAGGTACTTCATTTCAAAATAAATATTTCATAGACACATGAACCGTTTTGGGATTTTATACTCATTTCCATCCTTTACTCCGTGCAAAGTAAAAATATTAATTTCATGTTTTAAAACAATAACTACTCGGCCAAATTTCTTGTGAAGTTTGCAGTTCAGCGAGTCCGGTTCTAGGCCACCGTGCGGCATCCCTGGATTATATAAGAAATGAAAGTTCCATTGGGTGTGATTAAGTTCTGAAAATATTATAGGTCGAGATTGCGTTAACCATGAGATACACTGCTTTGAAGTCGAAACATCAGATTTTTCGACCATCCTAAATAAAAATATTTTTTTAAGTTCAGGGAAAAATATATGAATTTATATGTATTTATCAATTAGTTCGAACGTAGAATCCAAAAAAAGTAGTTGTTACCTTAGTTTTAGATCTATTAAGACGTTTTATGGATTATAAATAAACTTACAAATACTGTTTATTAAAATTTTGCAACACTGGAAAAGCACCGCTAGAATATTAGAGTGCAAAAAATATAGTGATTTCAAAAAAAGAATTTATGAAAAAATAGGAGCTATGGAGAAGGTTTAGGTTTACAGGTTTTGCAACTTTGGTCCAACGTCAAGAATTGTTTTTGTTTTTTCCATGCCGCAAGAATCATTTATTACTGTTTGAATTTTCACGTTCATCAAATCCCGAATTTATCAGCTAGTGTCCACTGTCTTTAAAATCTGATTGAAACATGGTGAGAGTTGAATATTCCTAAACTCTTCAAAATCGTGTAAATTGGGCAAAATTAAGATATTCCTTCGACATTTGAAAATCGGGAGCTCTCGGAGCTTTTTGTCTGCAAGTGAACATAGTGGACGACAAAGCAGATCATCATAAGTTTATTAAAAGAAAAATAGTCTGAGATAAATAATATAACTTTTTTTAAACATTTTTTCTGAAAATTCGAGAACTCTGGAAATATCAATGAAAAAACGAGTTTTTCATAGTTGGAAAATGCTGTTCGGTTCACTATTTTGTATTTTATTTTCAAAGGCTTGTCTACGGACTTTTCTATCTTTCAATCTATAAATGAGTTATAGTTACTTATAAAAATTTGAAAACGTCTAACACTTCATGAGATTTTTATACCATACTAATCATAAATAATTTTGTGATATTGGCATACGCATCATCACATATATGGTTATCAAATCACATAAACTATGACAATCTCATGTCACAAACGTCCATCACTATGCTCTCTCTCACTAGGGTGCGAAATAGGCATGCTTTATCCACCGACGCCAGCAGCAAACTTTGCGTTAGATAATCAAAACGTGAAACCGAAAATAAAGGAGGGAGGTGTTAAAGATATGTCAGTTGGAAAATGTGAGCAAAAAGTGATTGATAATTGACAAGGATATATGACACTCGATGTATAATTTTTGTCAGAAAAGATACTGTAAATTTACATTTGAAAAATAAATCATGATAATGCTAATCTATTCAACATCCAAAAATAATTACGATTTTTAAAACCGAACAATTGCCATAGAAAGTGTTAAATTTTTAAAGCTATGAAGTCTTTCTGAAAAAAAAGCCCCAGGTTCTTTTTAGTTGGTTTGAAACGATGAAACTGAATTCAACTTTCACATACCCCGGTAACGAAGGAAAACTTTGTAAACATGTCCGGAATTGATTATTATTTTTTTCTTCTCAATGTTTAACTTGAAGCATGTTATAAAGAAAGGAAAACAGTATAAAGCAACATTTTTCATAAATAAATTTACAGCTGAAAATGTAATTTTTAAAAAATCAATAACTAATTTTCTCAGGTTTATAACTCCAAAATTTTTATTTTTTTCAAAACCTTAAAAAATAATTTTACAAATAGAAGTCCGGAAAATTCGAAACCAATGTTGAAACGGTTGAAAATATCAACAGTTTTGAACTTTTATGGTTTTTTAATGGAATTAAAGAAATTTCGAATTCATAAGATTAAAGTCTAAAATCTTCGAATATTTAAAAATCCTAACTTAAATTTTCAGTTCGAGCTTGAAGTTTGTAAAGAACTTCTGGATGTTCCCACCATAACCAATTGTGACCTTCTTAGGTTTTCAGATTTTCAGCCTCCATATTCCTAGGAGCATGGTTCACAAAGCATAATCATTCCTATCAGTTGCCCCGCCTTCTTCTTCTTTTTATCCACTAGGATCCTCCTGAAATTGACATGTTCCCAAGAGCAACTGTACGAATGACTATCGGGACGCCCAAAACTATACGCCCATTTCCAGGACCATCACAAAGCCATTCTCACTTTTGAGCATCACCCTAGTTAGCTTTTCTAATTTTCCAATCCTATTATTATTTCTGTTTTTTCAGACATGATCGCGAAACTCTCTCGTAATGAGATGTGGTCCGAGTTTGCCAGCCATGGCACTGAAATGATAATCACCAAAAAAGGAAGAAACATGTTTCCTTATTTGGAATATAAATTCAGTGGATTGGATCCAAATGGTGTGTATCGGACAAGCTTGCAATTTATGGTCATGGATGATAAGAAGTACAAATTCTCTGCTGGAAAATGGGAGCAATTTGAGCCATGTGATGATTACATTCATCATCCAAGAGAAGTTTTCCTCGGAGGAAATCGATCAGGTATTTTTTTCTTAAATCCCAGATTTTTTGAATTTTTGAAAAGCTTAAATAAAAATCAGAATTCAACTAAAATTTGGATTTTTCGCGCGCTTCCTTATAATTACAGTTTTAAATAAATACTAGAATGTCTGAAAGCGAATTTTGTTATTAATTTTTAAAAATTACTCAAAATTCCTTGCTACCTTAAAAATGTTTTAAAAGCTTACGGTTAATGGAAAATTCCGATTAATTATAAAGAATCTAAAAAAAAATAATGATTTTTCAGGTGCCGACTTGATGCAACGTGGTGTCTCCTTCCAAAGGCTCAAAATTACAAATGACAAGGATTTCAGTTCACCAGAACGTGAAATTGTAAGTTTGACTCTTTTTCCTAGTACAAAAATATACCATAAGGTACCAGTCAAGTATTAGTTATTATTCATTTTCCTCTGGGAAATTTCTACATTTGCACATTTTTTTCGGTATTTTTCGGTCAATTTGCTTACCCCTTCATTATCCATTAGCACATTTTTCTAGTGAATTGTATCGTATGCAAACATCTCTAAAAAAACAAAAAGATTGTTTTGGATAATTATAATTAGCCTTTTGAGTCAAGTCACTTTTAAGGTTCATCCAAAGTCCATCTGCCTCAAAAATACCATCAAAATATTGACATGGGATTAATGATCCTGGCTATTTTTCAAAGACGATCAATCAAGATTTAATTTCATATATTTTTTTAGGTTCGTCTCCAATCCATGAGAAAGTACATGCCTGTTTTGACAGTTTATCGTGTCACAGAGCATAATCAACCGATTGTTGAAGGACAATTTCGTTTTGAGAATACGATGTTCATTGGAGTGACTGCTTATCAGAATTCGGCGGTTAAGGATTTGAAGGTCGTCAACAATAAGTATGCACAAGGATTCAGAGAAGGAGTCAGAAAAAGGTATTATCTTATAGACTGTGAAAATTAAAGGGCAATTTAGTATTTTTTAGAAAATTTTAAGTTTTTTGAGAAAATTTTAAGTTTTTTGAGAAAATTTTAAGTTTTTTGTGAAAATTTTAAGTTTTTTGTGAAAATTTTAAGTTTTTTGAGAAAATTTTAAGTTTTTTGAGGAAATTTTAAGTTTTTTGAGGAAATTTTAAGTTTTTTGAGGAAATTTTAAGTTTTTTGAGGAAATTTTAAGTTTTTTGAGAAAATTTTAAGTTTTTTGTGAAAATTTTAAGTTTTTTGTGAAAATTTTAAGTTTTGGCTAATTTAAAATATTTTTTTCCAGAACATCAACTTCACCATGCTCTTCGGACGACGTAACATCCAACTTTTCAACCACTCCACCGAACAAAAGACAAAAATTGTCTCCAGAAGTCAAACCTCAACTCGAAGTGACTCCTACTTCTCCTCATCAACCAGTCGTCCTTCCAGCCGACCAACAATTCCAACCTGCAGAATATCACATGCCACCATTCCAACCATTTCCAAATATGGATCCATCTCAGCCATATATGGTTCCACCGGCACAAATGTACAACCATTGTTACCAGAATCCACAAATGTTCAATTATGACTTGAATTATGTTAATAGTTATAACCAATTTATGAACTATGTCCCAAATTATGTACCGAATTATCAACATTCTTAAATTTTGACTATTTTCTTTCTTTAAATAATTTATAATTGTCGAATAATTTATAATTTTCTTTTGTAATTACCGCCGGTGCAATAATCTCTCCACAATGTTTAATAAATATTTCCAAAACATCTATTTTATTTCATTTAAAACGTCATTGTTGACTCATCAAAGTTCACTGGAGTAATCGAAGGATATACCACAAATTGAAGATCATATTTGGAAAGAGCTTGCTTTGTTGAGTATTCACTTGGATGGTAATCGATTGCAGTCTCCAAGCATTCTTTATTTGAAGGACTTGGATTTTTATCACACTTTTCAAGTGACATTTTGGCTATCAAGTCGCTGGATGAGACGGAAACTGCAGGTGGCTGAAAACAAAACAGGTTTAAGAGGTGTTCTATTATCCTTTTGGGTAAACATGAAAATGAAAAAAAATCCAATTTCTAGGCCAACAAATTTATGGCTTCGTAATTTTTAAATAAACAATATTGTTTATTTTCAAGCTATGTTCAGTTTCCTTGATTATTTGATGCTTTTAAAAATATATCACTGTGGGATTAAGCCAACCGAAATTGTCATCACGAACAACGCTATGTGTGTGTACACCGTTACGACAAATTGCACACTTATTAGTTATCACCAGGTTCACTTTAGTCCACCGAGTTAAACCTTACCATATTTTCAGCACTTGACTTCTTTGGATTATTATTATTGTTATTCTCTACTTTCACATCTACTTTCACATCCACTTTCACATCCACTTCAGCTTTTTTCGAACCATCTCGATCCTTGTTTTCACCAGTCGAACCTTTCTCCTTTTCCGCTTTCAGCTCTTTTTCAATTTCTTCATCTTCCCACTCGAATGGGTCCAAAAAATTAATATTCATTCTCTTGATTGCAGACATGAAAAGATTATAAATTTTCGAATAACTCGGCTTGTCTTCGTATTTCAAAGATTTCACATATACAAACACTTCTCGCATTTCTTCGGGGAGGTCCTGTAAGAACGATTTTGTTTTAAAAGTGTAGTTTTATCGATTGAATAAACTGAATTCAAGTGGCTCGCCAATTTTAAGCTTCTACATTTTACCTCAAAAAGGTCCGTATCTTTTGTCATTTTTTTCATAGTCATCACATCTCGTTCATCCTTAAAATTATGCCAGGGAACACCTAATGTTACTTCAACAAGCATGTACATCATTGCCACTAAATCATCGCCTCTACCCTGAAAAAGAGAGTTCCCAGAAATTATCCAATTATAATGTTTGGGTTACCTGTTCCACTCTATCATGAACATTTATCGAACAATATCGAATTGTACCCCTTAATGGAATACGTCTTCTCATCAGTCTCAAACTTTTTTTTCCATTTTGATCAATTGTCACATATGATCTTGCCATTCCTAAAATGTTCATATTGTTGATTCTAAACTCATTACCATACCAAAATCAATCAGACACAACGTCCTGGTTTCTCTGCCAATTGTTGAGGCAACGACAACATTTCCGGGTTTCACATCTCGGTGAATATAACCTGCATCATGAGTTTGTTTCAGTCCATAGAGTGTGAAAACGGCAATTCTCAATGCTGAACTGTCATTGAATCCATGCTTGAGTTTACATCGAAGAGCCATCAAGTCAGGACCACAAAGTGATGTTACCATGTACCTGACATTGGAATATTACGAAATATTTATTTTAAAATTAATTTAAAGGAAGACTTTAAATGTAAATGCGATGAAAATAAGCCTCTTACTTATTCCAATTCTTTTTCATCGGCGTCTACGTGTTTATATAAAATTTTAAAAACAGATGTTAATTACGAATCCTTACGAATCCGGCTAATTACGAATCCTGTTTTTATCTCAGTCATCGATTATGAGAAAACGAAAAACCGTGCAAATGTAAATGAAACATTTTTCTAAAATATATTAATTATAATTTCAAATTTTGAACTCCCGCGCGAACCGTCGCGCGTGGCCTAGTTTTCCAAATTTTTCTGGAAGAACTTTTTTTCAGAATTCTAGAATTTTTCAAAAAGTCTTGTTCTTTTCCTAAATTGTTGTATTAACAAGTAAAATCTTAAATTTATATTATTAGTCCAATAATAAAAATTTAAAAATGTTACAAATGTGAAACATTCAATGCAAAAACTATTGAAATAGGATTTTTGTTTTGCCAATTTGCACTTATGCGTTTTCAACAGTTTCTGCATTGATTTGCTGTTTTTTTTTAAAATTATTTTTAGTTTCCCGAGAGAGACGATTGGTTCATTTCTTATTATCACTCCGAAAATACCCTGCGATTTTCAATAGTAAATATAATGGAATTTTTCAGCTTTTACATTAAATGCAATGCAGCAATCGAAAATCGAGGAAGAGATGAATTCTGAGGACAGGTAACATATTTATTATTTTGTATAAATTATGGAAGTATGTGTTACAGATGTTCAATCTTATTTTCTTATTATGTGAAGGATGTCAGACAGTAAGTTCAAAATTCATTTTTTTTATCCAAAGCGAGACAAAATGAACATGCGTTGTAGGAAAATTAACCACGGGGTCAATCGAGAAAACAATATTACGTAAAAGATAAATTATCAGGTTCAACCGGTCTCATTTCAATAAATGTTACTTAACAACGATTATGCTCACTTTCTAAATTTTAAAAAATATAAAGATGAGACGCCATTCAGAACACTATGACAACAGCATTAAATTTTTTTTTACAACGAAGACTACGGCTCTTTGAAAAGTGTTTTTTTTAAATATACTTTAAAAAACAGATAATATTCAGAGGACCATTCAAGGAAAGTGAGATGCAACACTGGTACATGTCTAAGTACTTTCCATCGAACATGCGTGTAATCGTCGAGTTTTCTAACAATGATCAAAAGGTTTCGGACAATTATACAACATTAGGTACGTCGTTATTAAATTTCAATCATAATTTCACTTTATCTACATTTTCAGATAAACTGGTGGCCTTGTTTGGAATTATTAACCCTTTCCCCACAACATCCACCGAATTTGACTTGTTTTTGAGAACAACAGTGTTGGAACAGTTAAAAGTTGAGAAACCGGAAGATTCTACGAATATAAATGAACCGCCGGGATTTGGAACAACTGTAGAAGTACAAAATGATGAAAATATTGCGCCAACGGCTACAGATGGTAAAATTTCTCTCAAAATTCCATATAAAATCAAAATTCCAGCCACCAAAACTGGTGAATATGTCCCATTTTGGACATGCATCCCATATTCAAAAAGTAACAGTTCAATGACGTTGTCGAGGAGAGAAGCTGGCGAAGTTGCGGTTAAATTGCGTCGACAATGGGACAAATTGGGAAAATTAGAAAGAACAAGATTTCGGGAAAAATTGAGATTCATGAATTTGCCGGTGAATTTTTGAATTTTTCTGAGAATAATAATTTAAACGTTTTGTGATATTGTCAAGTTAAAAATTTTGGATCATTCATTTTCTACTATTAGCTGCTCACAAATTCGGCTTTATAAACAGGCAAGCGCGCTCTAAAAAACCGACACGCTCGCATGCGAAACATAACGAGGGGGAGACTATACGCAGACAACTACCTCTCACCAAACAACACTCTCTCGCAACAGAGGGAAGCCCACCGTTATATAGCCGATTTTGCGAGAGGACTATAAAAGACCGCAGCGCAACCGCTCGCATTTAAAAATAGCACGACTGTGTGAGAGACTTAGATTTTCAGGGTAGGTCAAAACAAACTTGCATGATCTAGAATAGTTGAGTTGACAATAACGAAAAGTGATAACAATTAAATTTAGTATTGTCAAGATAAAAATTTCTGGCCGCTCGTTTTGCGGAGTGTCGTTGGGAATTTACTCGCAACGCGTAAAACCAACTGAGAAATTTGAATTTGAGCGCGTTGCGGTCGCGCTGCGAGTAAATCCCCAACGACACTCCGCAAAACGAGCGGCCAGAAATTATTATCTTGACAATAGGAAAAAAATTATTGTTTTCACATTTCTGCATTAAATTTTTTGCATAGTTTTTAGTTTCTGAAAAGGACCATTAATGGATTGATATGTAACGGTGAAAGTTTTAATCTTTTCCATTCTTCCTTTCTCCCTTCTAAAATATGAAAAATTATCAATTTTCCGAAAATAAAAATAAAATTTCCGAAAAAAAGTTCAGTTTTTCTATTCTAAGTATTTTAATTTCAAAATTTCCTAAGAAATTTTGTTTTAATATCGACTAAATATAAAAATTTCAAATGCACAGTGGCAATTATATTTACGAAAAAATCGAAGTGAAAATGTGAAAAAAATCATCAAAACTGAAATAATTATCTGTTTTAGGAACACTGCCATTACTGTGACAAACCGATGGATTTGACCAGTTCACCCCATTTATTCACGAACTGCCATCTTGATATGGTGAGAACAGTCTTTCTAAGAAAAATTATTTGAAAACATTTTCAGATCTACAATTCTGGATATTGCATTACTCATCACGGCGACTATCTCAAACTAAGGGAATTGCTTTTCGAGATAAGTTTTGGTTACTAATTTGTGTAGATTTTTTCTTATAATTTCAATTTTGAAAGTTTCCTTTATTGTCAACTCAAATATTCTAGATCATGCAAGTTTGTTTTGACCTACCCTGAAAATCTAACAAGGGAAGTGCGCGAAGTCACCATCGCCAATCGAGTTGAGACCTACACCATTCGATAGAGCTTTAAAGCTAGGTCTAGAATCCGTTTTAAAAGTCTGCCGGTTCGACCTGTGAGCCGGTGAAACATGGGCTCAAAGTTCCTTGAAAAAGAGGCGAGTATATAAGCGCACCTGAACCTTCCCACACCATGTGGCTGCGTGGTCAAGTGGCTATGAAAATATTTTCCAAAAGTTCGATTCCAACCGGTTGGTAATTGTTTTGCATACTTTTTTCTTTTTGTTTTTTTTTGTTTAAAAACGTTTTAATAAAACAATTTTGAATGAAAATAGTAATATAACGATTTTGATTATTGACAACGGTGAACATTTACAAATTACCAAAATTAAAATTGACAAATGAATAACGATGAAAAATGATTAAAATGGGCAAACTTGTAAATTGTTTTATTAATACGTTTTTAAACAAAATAAAACAAAAAGAAAAAAATATGCAAAACAATTACCAACCGGTTGGAATCGAACTTTTGGAAAATATTTTCATAGCCAAGTGCTTAACCCACTTGACCACGCAGCCACATGGTGTGGGAAGGTTCAGGTGCGCTTATATACTCGCCTCTTTTTTAAGGAACTTTGAGCCCATGTTTCACCGGCTCACAGGTCGAACCGGCAGACTTTTAAAACGGATTCTAGACCTAGATTTAAAGCTCTATCGAATGATATAGGTCTTAACTCGATTGGCGATGGTGACTTCGCGCACTTCCCTTGTAAGTCTCTCACACAGTCGTGCTATTTTTAAATGCGAGCGGTTGCGCTGCGGCCTTTTAGTAGAAAATGGATGATCCAAAATTTTTAACTTGACAATACCTTTTCAAAATCTTAACCCTTCCTTAATACCCTAACAATTTACGGAATTATTTTTTGCCCTAATTTGTTTTACCATTTTTTGATTACTTGTTTTCTGAGTTGCCATTTTTTTTAAACCTTTCATGCTGATTTTTAATATTTACTTGCTGTTGCTTTTTGTCGGTTTTTTGTTGTTGTTTCAATTGTTGTTATTGTTTATGTTGCCCTTGATAAAATATGAATTTTCGTTTTGGGCAGTTATGTAAGAAGAAAACTGCATTTTCTCACCGCTATTCCAGTGGAAGCCCTCGACAAACCAATAAAAAATAATTTCACGTACGTAAATGTCTTCCGTTTGCCATAATCAACCAACTGCAGCATGTCTCTCTGCCCTTTCAACTTTGTTAAAACCCCAATTTCCAATCTCAAAGTTTGATCATAATCCTCTGAAGAATACTCAATCTTCATCGCCGCAAACCATCCCTTCTTATTACGATCCTCGACTTTATAAACCATACCACATGCCCCTTTTCCAAGAAGACTTCGAATTTTCCATTTTCCATCGATTATTTGTCCGGCCGGTAATACTTTTCCATCTGAACCAACTGGATCGGCACCCATTTTTGTTTTCAAATGATATCAATTTTTTGAGGTATATAAAACAGAGACTAATAAAGTGATAATGAGAATGATAGCGATGAGATTTTGTACTAATGATATATTGTGGAAAACGTGGAAAATCCTTTCATTGTAATACTTTTAAAAACAATTTATTATTATCATTTCCTGGCATTATTATTTGTAAAAATTTACATTCCGAAACCACCAGTGAAAATAAATTGATGAAAATGAAACACTCAAAATTTCAATCTGGTATTAGTGTCTCACAAAATCGGCTTCATAAACGTGAATTTCCCTATTTTGCGAAATAGTGTATGGTGAGGGATAATAAGACAACGCAACGCAACCCTTCCCATTGCCCTCACGCGTGGCGTGTCGATTTTTTGACACAGGTTTTTTCACGTTTATATAACAGAATTTGTAAACAACTAATAAATGTATCCCATTTTTTCAATTTCAGTGTTTTTGCTGTTCTGCTTGATCATTTTGTTCAAAGGAGCAAGTAATTTTTCTTCATTTGGTCTCATGGTGTTTTTGTGGACTACGGTAGTTTTTAAATGAGTACTTGTTGTTTGTGCTCGCGTATTTATATTTATTCTTGTTTCTTCTGTTTTTTGAGGAAAGTAAAAATAATATTTTAAAGAATTTGTTTAATATTTTTTTGCGAAAATGACCGGAGGCGTCGACTTGAATACGTCAAAACGGCATTCTACACAGTCATCTAGTTTTTTTTTTAAAACTCATTTTTCCAAAATTTCCGCTAATTTTCTTTCAACTGAAGAATCGAAAACATTAGGCAAAATACGACGCAATTTGTTTCGCCAATTTGCACTTATGCGTTTTCGACAGGTTCTGCATTGATTTAGCTGTTTTTCTAAAATTATTTTTAGTTTCTCGATAGACGATTGGTTCATTTCTTATTATCACTCCGAAAATACCTTGCGAGGTAAATGTAATGGAAATTTTAAGCTTTTACATTTAATGCAATGAAGAGGCCGAAAATCGAATTTAATGCAATGAAGAAGCCGAAAATCGAAGAAGGGATGAGTTCTGAGGACAGGTAAAGTATTTTTTATTTGTAAGTATAAATTATAGAAATATGTGTTACAGATGTTCAATTTTCTTCTATTATTATGTGAAGGATAGTGACGTCAAACAGTAAGTTCAAAATTCAAATATTTTTGAACCAAAGTGAGACAAAATGAAAATGTGGTGTAGGAAAATTAACCGCGGGCTTGTTCTTGTAAAAATTTTGCCTAGACGGCAAATTATGAAGTTCGACTGGTCTCATTTTAATAAATGTTATTTAACAACGGATAATTATTCTGCAATGAGTGTATCACTTTCTAAATGTTAAAAATCTGAAAATTAGACGTCAATTAGAATACGAATAGTCCATGGCAACAACATTTTACTTTTATCACACCGTGAAAAAAAACGGCTCTTTGAAAAGTGTTCTTTTTAAATATACTTTAAAAAACAGATAATATTCAGAGGACCATTCAAGGAAAGTGAGATGCAACACTGGTACAAGTCTAAGTACTTTCCATCAAACATGCGTGTAATCGTCGAGTTTTCTAACAATGGTCAAAAGGTTTTGGACAATTTTACAACATTAGGTACGTTGTTATTAAATTTCAATCATAATTTCACTTTATCTACATTTTTAGATGAATTGGTGGCCTTGTTTGGAGTTCTTACACCTTTCCCCAAAACATCCACCGATTTTGACTTGTTTCTGAGAACCTCAGTGTTGGAACAGTTAAAAGTTGATAAACCGGAAGATTCTAGGAAACTAATTGAACCGCCGGGATTTGAAACAACTGAAGAAGTACATAACGATGAAAATATTGCGCCAGTGGCTAGGAAAAAAAAAGGTAAAATTTCTCTCAAAATTTGAGAAAAACTCCAAATTCCAGCCACGAAATGTCTTAAATATATCCCATTTTGGTCATGTATTTCATCTTCAAAAAGTAGCAGTTTAACGATCGTGGAGAGGAAAAACGCTCGTGAATTGGCAAGGAATTTGCGTCAACAATGGGACAAATTGGGAAAATTACAAAGAAGAAGATTTCAAGAAAAATTAAGAATGATGAATTTGCCGGTGAATTTTTGTAAGAATTATTATTTCAAGGTTATCTTATGGACCTACCCTGAAACTAAAAATTACGCAAAAAATTACTTTTTGCAATTGCTTTCTCGATTCTGCATTGAATTTTTCTTCCTTCGTTTAAAGTTTCGGGCGTATGTCCATTTATAAACTTATATAAGCTTATATCTCTAATGGCAATAGTTTTTGATGTTGCCCCTTTAAAAAATATGAAAAATTATCAATTTTCAAAAAAAATAATATTTCCAACATCTCAAAAGTTCCGTGTTTTTATGCTCAAAAAAATTATTAAAAATTAAACATTTTTAAAATTATCGACAAATTTCACATGGAAAGAATTTTTAAAGCAAATTTTATTATAACATGTGAAAAAACAAGACTGAAATAATTATTTGTTTTAGACGCACTGTCATTACTGTGACAAACCAATGGATTTGACCACTTCCCCTCATTTATTCACGAGATGCCATCTTAATATGGTGAGAACAGTCTTTCAAACAACTATTATTCGAAAATATTTTCAGATCTACGATTCGAAGTGTTTTATCACCCGTGCCAGCGATTATCTAAAACTACAGAACTTGATTAAAAAGTGCTAGTGAAAAGGTTGTGTAGATTTTTTCTGACGATTCCAATTTTGAATTAATCTAATAATTTTGAAAGTTTCCTTTATTTTTTCAAAATAGTAACCCTTCCTTAATACCCTAACAATTTACGGAATTATTTTTTGCCCTAATTTGTTTTACCGTTTTTTGATTACTTGTTTTCTGAGTTGCCATTTTTTTAAACCTTTCATGCTGATTTTTAATATTTACTTGCTGCTGCTTTTTGTTGTTTTTTTTTGTTGCTTCAATTGTTGTTATTGTTTGTGTTGACCTTGATAAAATCATATAAAGTTTGACTTGAGCACAATTTCCAAATTCTTCCATTCTACTGTCAGTTTTGTGCAGTGATAATATTGATGGCGATGAGATTTTGTACAAATGATGATTGTGGAAAACGTGGAAAATCCTCTCATTGTAATGTTTTTAAAAACAATTTATTATTACCATTTCCTGACATTATTAGTTGTAAAAATTTACATTCCGAAACCACCAGTAACTTCCAAAGTTGCACCAGTTACATAAGAAGACATATCAGAAGCGAGGAAGAGTACAGCGTTGGCGATTTCCTCGGGTGTGCCAAGGCGTTTTTGAGGTACCAATGAGATCATGGCGTCGAGAACCTGAATTAGTTAGAGGTATTCAGAAAATTTTTTAAAAAATCTGTTGAAACCAAGAACGAAATTCTCGAACTCGTAATAAAGTTTTCTTTAAATATAAATATTTTTTTAGAAAAGATAAAGCTTTTTTTGTTTGTGTGACGTTTTTGGTAAGTTTTATGCGAAAAACTGAATTTCTTGGTCCGCTTAATTCACACTACAGATGGAAAAAATAGCTACAATATTTCAGAAATCTTAACAACAATTCCTAGACAGTTTTTTAAAGCGTAATTGAACGCTTTATAAATAAAATTACCGGTGGTGGCATTGCAGATGTCATTGGTGTACTAATAAATCCTGGAAGAACCGCATTCACTCGAATATTTTTCGTGGCCAACTCCCGTGCAGCCGATTTTGTGAATCCAATAACACCGGACTTGGTGGCCGAATAGTTCGTTTGCCCAAAATTGCCGATCTTTCCGACAATTGATGAAACGTTAACGATTGAAAGTGGTGCCTTGCTTTCAACTGCATGCTTGGCGACTAATTGGGAAACCTGATCTTTGACGATGTTCGTTTTTGGAATATTAACAGTAAGTGCTTACAAGAAAAACACCAGTTAAATTCACATTAAGCACATCTTGCCATTTTTCTTGTGACATCTTGAGAAGTGTTGAATCCTTAAAAAAAGAAACTAAAATTATTAACTTTTTAGTTTATAAGTTTTTGAGAAACCTTCGTAATTCCCGCACAATTCACCAGAACTGCTGGAGCGGAATTGGAAGACTTCAAAAACTCACCAAATTTGTTGACACTTTCAGCCTAAATTCTTAAAGTTTTTGAGAGAAAGAATGTATTTGTAAAACTCACCTTACTCACATCAACTTCATACGAATAATGACCATTTCCTGGCAAACTTTGTACAGTTTTTTCAGCGTTTGATTTTTGCAAATCGGCAACGATCAATTTAGCACCATGAGCTGCCAGTGTTTTGCAAATTGCGTTACCGATTCCGGAGCCACCGCCTGGAAAATTATTGGAAATTGATGTGTGTGTCTAAAACAATTGTTTGAAAGTGGTTCGCAAATATCGTATACACGAGTTTGTTTTTTTATTTAAATTTCAGCGATTTTATTTTTATGCTTGATCATTTTGTTCAAAGGAGCAAGCAATATCTCATCATGGTTGGTCTCATAGTGTTTTTGTGGACTACGGTAGTTTTAAAATGAGCACAAAGTTTTTTGTGCTCGAGTATTTATATTTATTCTTTTTTTTTGTTTTTTTTTGAGGCAAGTAAAAATAATATTTTAAAGGATTTGTTGAATCTTTTCTACGAAAATGTCCGAAGACGGTGACTTTAATTTTTCAAACCTGAGCTTGACCAACGCGATCGAAAAATTGAACGATGGAAGTGGTGATGGTGGGGAAATTAACAAAAAACGTTATAAATTGGAAGATGAACGGATCAATGGAATAATCTCTCTTGATGTGGACTCTGTGTCATCATTTGCGAAAGTTGCTGAAACGAAATCGGTGGAGATTGCCAAATTTGACTGGTGAGAAAGAAAATTTCAAATTTTTTTACAAAGTCAATTTTTAGGGTTCTTTCGGCTGTTCCACATATGGTCGATGATGCAAAGTACCTCGAAGCTTGCTTGCAATGCAATCCAAACAGTGCGAGTTCTTTGTGGTCCTGCAAGGCTGACGTTGAGATTAGATTGATTTCTAACCGCAATGGCGCACAGGATATGGTTTATCATTCGCATAAATTCAGTCAAAACTTCAACTACAAAAATAGGAAGAATGATGTTTTGAAATTTATTGGATGGGACAGTCTGATGTGTGCCGAGCTTGGATACGTTCGAAATGATCAGCTTAGAATTGAAGCACACTTGTCGATTGGAAACATCGTTGGATTGTATAACAGTCGTCTGTTCGATTTTTTGAGTGGATCCTCTGTTTTGTCAGATGTCGCCTTGCAAATTGAGGGGCATGTCTTGCATGTCAATAAATGGGTAATCATTATTCTCATGAAATAAGATTATTACTAGTTTCAGTATCTTGCAATGTACTCTCGCTACTTTGAAACCTTGTTCTTTTCTGGCTCATTCGATGAAAATGGCAAAGATGAGATTGAATTGAAAGAAGTAGCACTCCAAGAATTTATCGAACTTCTTAAAATCATCTACCCGTCCCGTGCTAAGGTCACAGGTTATGATATATAATAATGCATCCACTTTGACAGATAATTGTGATTTTTCAGCAAAAACTGTCGGCTTTTTGCTCAAACTCGGCGACAAGTTCGATATCCCGTACATCACGCAAGCTTGTGAAGACTATTTGATAAATACCGATGATGTGACCGAAGAAAAGAAAATGGTTTTTTCTGATCACTATTATCTTTCCAAACTTCAAGTACTGTTTTATTAATGTTGATTTTCGTATCGTACGCTTTTAGGAACATTGCATGTCGAACTTTACAAACACTGGGGATATCACTGCTTTCCAAAAAACCCCTGAATATAGCGAGCTCAACGACATCACAAGATTGGCGATTCTCGAGAAAATTTTCAAATTTATTTGAAATATTCTTTGTTGTTACTTTTTCAAACATGTTGTTTAATAAAGTAAAAATACCTGTTACGATTGCAAGCCTTGAACTAAGAAGGGCTGAAGACATTGTCAGAATAGTTTTACCTTAAAAAATGAACAAAAATTGTTAATTTTTTTCAAAAGTTGTTTATTAAAATTTAAAATAAAGCTTTAAATTAAATTAAAGATAATGTAAGACGAAGAGACCGAAAGATGGCATTGGATACTGTAAGAAAATGTGTGCAAACACCATGCAACATCGTATTCCCCCGCCATTTTTAAATTTTTATTATATTTAGTCGCTGGTGTTTTGAGGGTTTTTGTGGAGATTTCTACACCCATTAAACAATTCGTAATTTTTTGTTTCATTATATTTATCTGAAAGATCTATTCAGAATGTCGAACAGTTGATAAAATATTTTATTGAGCAATTTCCTTATTTAATTGTTCGTTTAATTGCATTGTTTTTGGAAAACGTCCACGAAGAAGACGTATCTTCTAAAAATAATAAGGATTATGAATATTAACGTGTAACATTGCCTTCTTCGTATTTAATTTCTAAATATGTCGTTTTTGTAAATAGTTCAGTTTGAAAAAACATGCTTTTCGGATATTGTTGCCCTTTCTCATTAAATTGGAAGATCATACACAT
The DNA here is from genome assembly GCA_964036255.1 of Caenorhabditis virilis. NCBI lineage: Eukaryota > Metazoa > Nematoda > Chromadorea > Rhabditida > Rhabditidae > Caenorhabditis > Caenorhabditis virilis. The sequence continues at coordinate 11,836,827 of OZ038417.1, read as the reverse complement.
TACAGACAAAAATGGAAGGAAGAAGAAGTTTATCACGTCATAGGCAAACGAAAACCAGTGAACTGGTCTCAATAACTCCAGCCAAACGACCTCCAACATCTAAGGCTAAAAAAACGCCTGGAACGGCGAAGTTACCACGAGGAAGACCGAGAAAGCTGGAAAAACAACCAGAACGTCCGATTGAATCAAAATACGAAGAAGTTTCGTCATCGTCGTCATCGGATGATGGTAATACACGTTTTAAAAATTATTTATAGCTTATGTCAGTAATTTATTTTAATTTTTTACAGATTCCGAAGATGAATATAAACACAGATCCGACGATTCGGAAAATGAGAATGATATGGAAATTGATGATTATGAGGACAAGGAGAATATTTCGATCCTCTCTGAATGTCTAACGAAGTCTTTTTCGACTCTTGGAAATCATAAGGTATAAATTTCGACTTAAGATGATAACCTATATCCTTTTCAGACCACTAAATCGAGTTCAAAGAAGAATACACCTATTATTCGAAGGCGTTCTGCAAGAATATTGGGGGCTGAAACTCCAACTGAAAATAAGACAAAACGAAATTTAGGAGGGAAGAAAGTGTTCGAAAGCGATTCTGATGAAAATGACTTTAGTGATGAACTCGGCGATTCGGATATTGTTGAGGAATTGATTAAAGATGCACAGTAATGAGTCTTCAGACGCATTTTTTTCTAAAAATCGTTTTTCAGAAGATGTAGTGGAAGAACTCCATTGCGTGCAATAGAAACAAAACGTATTGGAACAATTAAATCAAAAACAGTGGTTACTCCCATAAGACTTAAAGTAGGAAAAACCCCAGGAGGAACTCAAACATATAAACATAAAAATAGAGTAAATTTATATTTATTTTTCTTTTTTGACAAGTAAATTCACGTTTTCAGGCAGGTCGGCGTTCTGGTAGCGACAGTGACGAAATTGAAGAATCGCTTAAAATAAAGATAAAACTTCCTCCGAAAAATCCACACACAACAATTGAGAAATTGAAAGCATTTGCATGCAAACTACATCTATCAGAGGTTATTTTACTATGGATGATTGAAAGCTGAAAATGAAAGTTTAGGTACCGACAAACCTTCCATGTCGGGAGAATGAAGCCAAACAACTGCGCCAATTCATCGAAAAAGCGATTCATCCAACGAAAGGTGAAAGTAGTGCAATGTATGTTAGTGGAGTTCCGGGAACTGGAAAAACGGCCACAGTTCGAGCGGTAAGCAGTTTATATTCTGTTTATTTAAAAAATCATGAAAATTTAGGTCGTCAATGCTATGCTAAATGATAGAAAAGTTAATAGTTTTGTGTATGTCGAAGTCAATGCGATGATTTATAGGAAAAAGGTTTTTGTTGAAATTTACAATGGGTTAGAATAAAACACGTTTCTTATTAGAATTAAGAGTATTTCAGCATTCAAGAAAAGTATGCGATTAGCAAGCCAAAAACAGCCGCAGCAGCTGCAGGAAAAATCGCTGCGACGACTGCTCGACAAAGATTGAACACGATGTTCAGAAAAGCGGATAAATATCGTCCACCAATTGTGGTGTTGGTTGATGAGCTGGATGGATTGTGTAATCGAAAACAGGACGTTCTTTATGATATCTTTGATTGGACTTCAATGGCAGAAGCAAGGGTGACAATTATAGCGATTGCGAATACGCTTGATTTTCCGGAAAGGATGTTGTGTCAGAGGATTTCCAGTAGATTGGTAAGATCTTTTTTTTTCCTAATTTTCGTGGCAATATTTTGAAACGCATTGGAAAATAATAATAATTTCGACATTTTTTTCCGAGTTTTTCAATCAATATCCAGTGATGTTTAGGATAAGTGGCGTTTAATCTTCCATCCATACGAGCATGAACAAATTGAGCAAATTATGAATGCAAGGCTTTCTGGGTCGGATGTAATTGAGCCGAATGCTGTGAAATTTGTGGCTCGAAAAGTGTCAGCAATCAGTGGAGATTTGAGACAAGCATTGGATATGCTAAGAAGATCGATAAAAGTTGCGATTGAGATGAAGGCTGATACATTGACAATGAACCATGTTAATCTGGCACAGAAGGCTGTTTCAGAACCATTGAAGCTTCGATTGATTAAGGGATTGAGACTTCACAAATTTATGCTTTTTAGAGCTGTTTTAACAACGGTAACGAAACAAATTATTGTTAAGAAAATAATTCGAAATATTTCTGTTTTCAGATTCAAGAAACGAAACAAGAAGAGACTATATTTGCCAATGCTTACAAAACATATTGTGTTTTATGTTCAACTCTTTCCGGACTGGAACCTTCATCTGATGGAAGTGCTTATGAAATGCTTCATCAATTGGCCCGATGTAGTTTGGTGGTTCTCGGAACTGGACAATGCGGCATTCTTCGCAGAAAAATTAAGCTTGGAATGTCGACTTGTGAAGCGGAAAAATGTGTAAAACATGTTATTGATATGGAAAAGAATATATAATTCCAACTATTTTTCAAATTACAATCGTAGATTTTCCCTAAAATAATTTAATTGAATGTTTGGCATAAGATTGTTATATTTTTTGTTCTATTTTTTATTGTACGGCTAATTTTTGTATAATTTTTTGACCCCCAGGGTTCTAATCACCAATTGTACTATTCTCTTCTTGACATTATTGTATTTTGCACATTTTTGATGATGAAATTTTTGCGAACGATCTTAATTTTAAGTTTAGTCGTAAACTGGTCGATTATTATTATTTTTTCTGAAGAAAAATAGGTTTAGCTGGGAAAAAGTGAAGATTTATCAGATGTGCGCTCGAATGGCAGATATGGAACAAATGGATATTATGCAAAATGCAGAAAGGGCTTTGAAATATTTGGATGATGAGGTTGTGGGATATGAAGAACAGGAAAGGTTTATTTTTGATGTTAATTCTCATTGATAAGTATTTTTCCGAAATTAATCGGTGCACAACACATCAAAGCATTAGGCTATTGTCACAAACGCGCTCCAACGAACGAATTTTTTTTCTTTTCATTTTTTTCCTATTTTTATAAATTTTATTTCAGACAAGTTGAAGATCTTCTGATTGACTTCCTTCAAACACATAAAGGACAATGTTGTTTGTTAGAAGGTAAATACTTATTTATGTTGATTTTTGTAAAATTTATAATTTGTTTATAGGCGAGGCAAATTGCGGACGAGAAAGTGTACTGGAAAAGGTTTTGCGGAAATATAAGATGATCTTGCGCGTTATTAATGTTGGTGAGTTTTTTTTTGAGGAAATGCTTACTTAAATTCTAAGAGTCTCCCACTTTTACAAAATTTGCCATAAACCATGGTCTCGCTGTTAAACAATAAAATTTGAGAAAAAATTTTTTTGTTTTCAATTACTCTGAAATGTTTAATTAAAATTCTTCAACGGTAATTCTTTACAGGATATGTAGCCGCCGATCCATTATATCAAGAATCGCTTGCTCGTGAAGACGACGAGGGATGTACTGTATTTTTAGTTCGTGACGCCGATGAAATGATCACAGCTCATCAACAAGAATTTCTGTACACTATGGTTGACAAAGCTACCAATTTTTCGTGGCTTGTGTTCTTTTCGATTTCAAAACATGTAAGAAATTAAGTTCCCAACTCCCCCGAAAATCTATTATTTTTTAGAACTTTTCACAAAATCTGGAAAAACGTGGTAACTCACGAATGCCGCGAATTCGAATCACTTTTGAGCAGAATAATGATTTTAAGGAATATTGCGAAAATTTTCGAAAGCTTATGATGCCATCGAAGTCGGAAGTTGGTAAGAATTTTATCTTCAAAGAAATATCAAAAATTTGAATTTTTAGCAACAAATTCAAAGTATTTTCCAATATTTGTGCATCAGTTGAAGTCTGAAAAATGGTTGAAACCGATTTTTGAACGTTATAACTATGATGTGTTGAAGCAAATAGTGGCACAGATTTTGATGAGAATTGCATATTTTTGTGATAAAGATCAGTTTGTAAAATGGAATGATCAGGATATCGAACAAATTGTTGAGGAAACTATTGAATTTGCCATGCCAGGTTATAATACACGGTTGAAAATGCTTCATGGTAAATTTTTTAAAATTTTGAAAAAGAAATATAATGAAATGCCCCTTTACAGATCAAACTCTTCGATCCCAATGTGTTTTCCTTTGCATTTGGCGAATAATTCATAATCGAAAAGGAGACACAGATACTACTACTCCTGGTACAACTTACCGACATGTTTTTCTAGGTAGTTTTTAAAAAAAATTCAGACCCATTTATCTTGGTTGCTCAGAATACCAAAAACTGGTAAACACTCACTACAAAATGCTGACCGTTAGCAGTGATGTCTTCATTTTTCGGGAAATTGATCATCTTGCTGAAATTGGATTAGTAAAAGCTGATAAGAATACAAATGTTACAAATGCTTCATTTAGGTGTGCTTACCACAATTTTATTAACAAAATGGTAAATTCTAAATTTACAGAAAAGTCTGGATTGATATTGACCCATTAACTGTTGAAAAATCAATCACCACTCTGAAAATGCCAACACTTGTGCAGGACTTTTTTGTGACAATTAGGAAATAATTGTTAATTGTTTTCCTTTACTTAAACTGAACTCATTATAAATACTGGAATTAAAATAATATTTTTGTATTGTTTTTCTAAGCTGCGTCAAGTGTTCTGAAACACGAATTCCTTATTTCTAAATTTTTAAAAGTTTATTACAAAAATCTCAACTAATTTTTGACGATGGCACAAGAATACGATGCAATTCAGCCACCGAATGCGAAAAAATTGAAGACAGATCAACAGTTTGAAGAGAAAAGGATTCTTTATGTGGTTTTGGAAGGATGTAGTTTGGAAACGGCGAAGGTAAATAACATTTCAATAATTTTAGAGTATAACAAATGTCAGGAGTCCGCGAGATTATAAAACTTGAAAGTTCAAAATTAATTTTGATTATATAAGTTAATGAAACCTTTAAAAATGTTCGAAATAACATAATCATTAAATATTGTGTGAAAAAATTGGAAAAAATATAAATCTGTATTTTTCGTTGATTATGCAGGTTACAACCGTTCCTTTTTAAAATTTCCTGGTTATTTTTTCTCGAAGTAACTAATGTCATTCTTTTTTCTAGGTTGGTGGTGAATATGTGATTTTATGCAGTGACAAGCACGCAAACTTTTTGAGAAAAGCAAAGAAAGATCCATCAAATTACAGACCGGATATTTTGCATCAGGTAATGATTACTTAACAGTTTCAAATGAATTTTTCATTAAATTTCCTTTTCAGTGTCTTTTGAATCTTCTCGACAGTCCTTTGAATCGTGCCGGAAAACTTCGTGTCTTCTTCAGAACTTCGAAAAACGTTCTTGTTGATGTTTCACCGCAGTGTAGAATTCCGAGAACATTTGATAGATTTTGTGGTCTAATGGTACAACTTTTGCATAAATTGTCGATTAGAGCGGCGGAGACGACGCAGAAACTGATGTCAGTTGTAAAGAATCCGGTGACGAATCATCTGCCGGTTGGATGCAAGAAAATGCTCATGTCTTTTAATGTTCAGGTATTTTTGACAGAAAATTTGAACCTCACTTACGCCATTGTATCGATTGGCTCAAAATGTTAGTTTTTCTCAATATTTAATATTTTTGCAGGAGTTGACAATGCCGAATAAAATGGTGACACCTGATTCTGAAGAACCGGTAGTTTTGGTGATTGGTGGAATTGCGAGAGGAAAGGTCTTAAAATTTTTGAAAGTTTTCCACAGAACATCTCAAAATGTTTCAGATTTCCGTTGATTATACGGACACGGAGACAAAAATAAGTAATTATCCATTGAGTGCAGCGCTGGCATGTGCCAAAGTGACTAGTGGTTTTGAAGAAATTTGGGGTGTTATTTGAAAACCCCTCTATCATCCCTCATTCTTGTTTTTGTTATGCATTGTTGAATTTGATTGTTAGATTTTCGTAACCGAATCGTTGAATTTGTTTTTTGTTTGATTTTGAAAAAAAAAGTGCAAAGTAATAAATTGTGAGCAAAGATGAATTTTAGGTCGTTAATCGAGGGCAAGTGTGGTTTATGGACCACACACGATGACCACCTGCAGTTTTTTCTATTTGGTGGTCTGGTGCATTTTAATGGACATCATTTCATGATTTGAGGCAATTAGATATTTGGTTGAATGTAGGGGGGTTTTGTCATTAATACATGAATATTTGACATGGATTATTCATTAGAGGAATTTGGGAAAGGAGTTAATGAAAATTAATCCCCTTTTTGGTTATTAGTGTCTGATAAATGCATTTTCGCAGAAAAGTGTGCATATTTTATTAATTCTTATCTGGGTCATATTTTTCGTTTTACAGAATAAAACATTCAATATCAGACAGAATGGCTGAGAAGAAGCTGTGTTTGATTGAGCTTTGATTTCTTTCGCTCTGGAGACATATTGGCGTATGATTTCAGTTGAAATTTATAGAAAAAGTGAAAGTAATAATGTAAACGCCAATTTAAGAATATTTTTACAACTTCTCGCGAAATAAACGTTCGTGGACTAGTTTCGACAGGTAAACCTTTTTCTATGCCATTACCGTGGTTTCCTACAAATTTTCTGAAAATGTGAAAAGATATAATTTCACACATTCTAAAAATATTTACATATTCCAACGAAAAAGAAGCAGAATATTTTAACCCATCTATTTTTCTAACAATACGGCGAGCTGCAGTTCTGTTTTTCGAATTGTGAATAAAATATGTCAACCACCTATAATAATGAAAAAGTGGAAGAATATAGGCGGGTTTGTGTCGCAGCTTTTCCCTTTGATGTTTACATTTTTCTCAGCTTTTTTAAAAAAGTTTTTGAGAGTAAGTACTGTACAGTTTACTTTGTTTTAAACATGTTGATATTGTTCTCAGAACATTTTGACAATTCGCGCGTTTACTAAGAAATAGCTTTTTTTTAATTCGTGAACCATTTTTATTCTCTGTTCAGAGCCATTTACAAATTTCGAAAAATTTTGGAGCACGACGTTCGGCTAAGCATAAGATGTTTCCTAGGTTTTCGAAAAATGTTCATTACTCCACTGAGTTCTCATGAATCAAAATATCTATAAGTTTTAGTTGCTAAATTGAAACTTATGACTTTCCCACACACTGATTCAACAAATTCGATTGTTTGACAATTTCCGTGGCCGTTCATATTTTTCCGCTTGTCTGATTTTATTGTCAAATGAACCATGGATTCATCCATCTATCCTCTTATTCTTCTCCATTTCCTCATCGATCATCTTCCATCCTTCCTCCTGGTCGCCCGCATTTATTCCGACAATGCTCGCTTTTGCCTTGTTTGGTCACACCTATTCTTCCAAATTTATATTATTTCAAACGCGCGCGCTATCCCTCATTCGCTCTAATTTCTCTGCAACCTCTCAAATTTCGACGCTTTTTCGAATCGATTCGTACTCATCGTCTCTGTTGTCTCTAATGGTTTGAATTTGTTGTGTCACTCAATCGGCATAGTGAGGGATTGTGAGTTGTTCTTCGTCTTGTTCCCTTTTCAATTTTCTTTTCTTTCCTTCAACTTCATTCCAATATCTTTTTCCACATATGTTTAGCCGGTGTGTTTAGCAAGAAATTAGAGAAGAAATGCGAGGTTAGAGAGGATGGAGAGGACGAAACGAAATATTCGCTTTCCTTGTTTCCTCTTTATACTCATTACGGAACTGTTTCGCCTATTTTTTCCATTGTTTTCAATTAGTTTTGCTTTTTTCTTGGTTCATGTGACTGACCGAATTGAACCTCTTCTTATTTTCATCCTTCGTTTCCGATTTCAAAGAGATTTCGAAATTTTTTTGAACGTTGAAATTAGATTTTTCCGTTATTTTCTTTCAAATTTTTAACGAATTATGCGTTTTTATAATAACTATTTCTTGAAAGCCCTGATAGCTCGTGAATTTGTATAAATTTGATTTTTTAAAAAGTCTGAAATTAAATATTTAATAAATTTTGCTAAAAATTCAATCAAAGAATTTGAGCCTCGAAATATTTAAATGTACTAAATAAAAATTATTCAGAATTTTAAAAACAATTTCTGGCACATATCATCAATATTTAACAGCGTGAAAATTTTTAATTGTAAAATTAAATAACTTTTTTATTTCCGAAAATTTGAAAATAAAAACACCTACAGTATTTTCATGGGAGGTTATTGAAATTGTCGATTTTCGATGTTCATTGGAGCAACTTTGCAACATATTGTAAGATACGGTATTTTTTTTCAAAAAAAACTTGATTCTCGTCATAATTCTAGAAATCCCGTGATTTTTACTTAAATTTTTAGGAAAACATAATGTCAGCTGATGTTGACATTACGTTACCTTTGTGGTCAATATTTTTAGAAAAATAATTAAAATGAAACAATATATATATTTTTTTGAAAAATTGTCTTTTTCTCGCAATTCTGCTCAAAATTTTAATAACTATTGGAACAAACCTCTCATTTTTTGTTTCGATAAATATTGACATAATGCACCAGAAAAGTTGCGCAATTTCAGTGCAAACACATGCATCACAAAAAAAAGTTCCTAGATTTATTTTATATTTAGTTGCTTTTCCATTTCACCAAAGAATTTTTATTACATTTTATTATTGTTTCATCCTGAAAACGAAATCTTCTCTCTTGACCACTTCTTTTGCCGCGGAAACGGGTTTTTCATAAAGCCCCATATAACTGAAAGAGATGAAAATTTCTCCCCCGTATATCGGTCGTTAATATAGTCTTTTGGCACTGTCCCAAATATGAAAATCAGAAAGATAAAAGAAAAAGAAGATATTGAATATTTTGTATTGATAGTCTTCTTATTTATGCGTTTATATTTATATTGATAATATTTTCCAGTTTTACAACCATCATTTAGGCTCTTAATTCCTTTTTTATATTAGCTGTTCACAAAATCGGCTTTATAAACAAGCAAGCGCGCTCTAAAAAACCGACACGCTCGCGTGAGAAATATAACGAGGGGGAGACTATACGCAGACAACTACCTCTCACTAAACAACACTCTCTCGCAGCAGAGGGAAGCCCACCGTTATGAAGCCGATTTTGTGAGAGGACTATAGCTTTTTTAATTTTAATGGGTTTTTTTGCGCTCTACCGAAATAACGTACGTACTTGAACGGTACGTTATTCCACTTTAAAAAAACTTTGAAAAAAAAAACAGTTTTTAGGTCTATAAACAATATAAAAATAGTAGCAGCTTTTTTTCGATTTTTCTCATTTTCCCATTGAATATCTTTTTGTTTTATCTCTTTCCTCTCGCTTAAAACATTTATGACTCATAAAAAAACAGTTTTGCATCATTTGAAATTCAACGAAAATTGAAAAATCATGTACCTCCTCAACGGCACAAAGAATCATTTTTCATCGTTTAAGCGGTCGACCGATCGACCACACGCACACATTTTTCTCCTTTCCTCATTAATTTCCGCATCATTTTTTCACATTATTGATTTGAAATTTTACGTTTTTACAGGGGGGGAAATTGTGTCCAGAAGAGAGTAATTTGGTTCAAAACGCGTTATTTTTTAGTTGTGATGGTCTAGGTTTCACAAAAGTGAGTGTTTTCTGTTCGGCTTTGATTCATTAATTCTTCATATGATTTTTCAGAATGTTCCTAGACATGTCAATTTCCTCGACAACATCCTCATCATCAAGAGTGAATAACGGTGGAAATACATTACATTCAGAGCAGATTAGAGCAGAAATTCAGAGATTTGAAAGTGTTCATCCGAATATTTACCAGGTATTTTTTTTTTGCGAAATTTTAAAAGAAAATATAAACCATCAAAATAGTTATGAATTTAAAAATAAAAATCAATTTTGTAGTCGAAAATAAATTTAAAAACAAACTTGTTTTGAATAGACATTTTTTATTGTATTGAATTCATCACAAATCGTCGAAATATTACGAAAATCTCTAAAGTTTAAGTTAAAGGAGGGCTTTAGCTAATGAATGAGTCTGGGATGAAAATAGATTTTATACTCATTCCAAATCTGTATTTAAAATTTTCTAAAACCACCTACAAGCCGAGAAAACGCGCCTCAAAACAATGGCCTAGAAGGCCCCTTTTCCTAGACCATTATTTTGAGGCGTGTTTTCTCGGCCTCTAGGTGGTTTTAGAACATTTTAAAAATAGGTTTGGAACGAGAACGAGGTCTATTTTCATTTAAGCTACATTTATAATCTCCGTAAAGCCCTCCTTTAAAAACGAATTAAAAATTTATTTAAAAACTGATATTCCGAAAATATATGGCACCTATTTTAGAAACCTTTTTATTTAAAAAAACAGGTTTGCACTTAAAAATTGAACTGAGTTTTCGATTTTGGAGCAAGATGTTGTTACACATTTTCCGATTAAGACGCATCATAATAGATATTAAGAAATGCTGGAAAATATTGAACATTTGTAAATTTCACATTGAAATAGTCACCTAGATTTTAAAAAAGTTTAAAAAATTACGCAATATTTCCGATAGTGATGAATTTTTTTTCTCAGCTTGAAATATATTTTATTTTTGAAAATATTATATTTTTTAAAGGTATATGACCTGATAAATAGTTTGAACGATGAAGCTCTTCAAAGAAAATTCCGGGAGCACGTGGTTGCAATTGAAGGTGAGTCGAATTATTTATTTATTTTTTGATTTTTGGTATATGTTTTTTTTTTGTAAATTTTTATGGCAGTGATCCCCGGAAAAAAATAGACTGGAAATTACCAAAAGTATCGGACAGAACGCGAGAAACTAAAACACAAAATAATAATTACACGACATGCATGTTTACTGAAGCAGGAAAAAGTAAGATGAGAAGGTATCACACAACTGGTTATAATTACCTTCAACTTGATTCTTCCATCTTCCGCAAAAATCTGACAACTGAAGGGACGACATCGAATTGAGGTAATAAGGATAATCGGAAAGGAATTGAAATCCGATCCTTTTTTCCTTTCACCCCCTTTTTTTTCGAGATGGATGTCGAATTCGACCCTTTTTCACTTCCTTACGCCTTCATAACTTCCTCTTCTTTTATTTTTTCATTGTTTTTTAAAAAGAAAAACATATTTGTCAGCTGTGAATTAAAAGGATAATCATGCCCAAAAAATTTCTTTTTTATTTGAATTTTTTTTTGTTTTTTGCTAAAAATATTTAAAATCTTCGAATAGGCTTCCTAAATGCTATACCTATAGCTTTACCGTTCAAGTTTACCCTTTTTTCCAAAGTTTGCTGATAATTTCGAATAAAATTAAAATAATTGACGTTTTTTTCTTATTGACAAATTTAATTTAGATTCTGAAACGTTTTTAGAAAATTTGGCTACATGTTACACATATTTTCGAATTTAGGTCAGATTTTCGAAAGTCATTAAAAAATTTGATTTTATAATTTTCAAATACTGTTACACTTTTTGAACCGCTAAGAATATTTAGGAAAATAATTTTTTTTTAATATGTGTAATATTTTGTTGCAAAAAATTCAAAAATAATTTTACCGTTTCAAAATTTTATTCTTGCAACTGTTAAAGGGAATTTTTTAAAGGCACATGCTTTTTATTCACAACAATCCCTCTTCAAAAATTTCGAAATCTTAAAAAGATAGAGACGTCAAGTTTTGCTTCAAGTTTACCAGAAGATTGCTTCTGAAGATACATGCACACATACATATATTTCACAATATAAATGTTCGTGTCGTTTTTCTTCTTTTTTTTGTCTGCAAAAATTGTTCGATAAAAGAGAAAAGGACATGAAAATGTGCATTTTATTCCTTTATTTCATCGAATAAAAGGACGTCAGCTTTAAGATTTCTTAAAGATTTGTGTTCAATCGGTCACTCGATTCTCATTTCTTGTTCCATCAATCTTCATCTCGTTTTTTTTTCTGAATGGGTGGTCGTCTCCGCATATGTCAAAAACTTTAAGTTTGAGCATTTGGGAGGGAAATGAGAAGAGAAAGATGGAACATCAATTTCGGGGCGGACGGAGAAACGTTCGTTTCTTCGTGTTGTTTTATGTATGTCTTGGGTTCATTTCTATGTATATATTTTGAGAATGCATGTACATATATTCTGGCTCTTTTTGTGGCTCCAAAATGGGTTCTTGTTTCGATGAAGAACCTCTTTTGCACTCTTCAAATCTTGAGATTATACAGATTTCTTTCATTTGCCACCGATTTTTGGGTTCTTTATTTTCTTGGTTGAATCAAATTCTACGAAGAAAAGGAAGATAGCTGAAATTTACAGTGAAGATTTGAATTTTCTAAACTTTAATTTATTTACTATTTTTAAAAGAAAAATTCTGCTCAGAAAAGTTAAAGAAATCAGTTTTTCTTCTTACTGAAAATGACGGTATTTTAAAAATAATTTAAAGCCTTTGCCAGTTTTTTGAGCAATGATTAAAATAAACGGAAACGTTTAAAAATTCTTAACAAAAATTTTCAGTTCTCATGAAATTGAGAAGATTTTTATTAAAATTCCAAAATTGAGATTTTGTAATTTGAAACGTGTTTTCAATTGAGAAAATATAATTTTTCGAAACTGAAAATCATGACGTTCTGTTTTTCTGGCAGGTTTTTCGATTACTTTATGCTAATTATGTGATGTCAAATTTTTGCCAATTTTTCCATTCGAGTTGTCAATCAAAATCGAATCGAGCAGGGCTTCGAGTAACCAACCATCTGGTCTATCAATTTCTTATTATTGATTCAACTTTTTCGTATGAACCAAAATTTCCCCTAAAATGTTTTGAATTCTTTATATTTATATGCACCGTTTTCGATATTTACAAGAGGCAAAAAATAATCCTCTTCTGCTGCTGCTGCTGGATGGTGGTCTTCGTTTTCTTCTTATTCTCATTGTATATTGTTTTCAAATGGTTTTTGCCGACCAGACGGCTTATAATTACGTAACTGGTGCTTGGTGGGAAGAAACGGACCGAATCAAGAAACAACAAGCAGTGAAGACAGATGTTTTCATTTGATTTTTTCGTTGTTTCGGCAGATATTCATGTCCTGTTTTGACTTTTTGTCGGAAAGAAAGGATTTCCCCACAAATAATTGGGCTTTAATTGCTTTTCTATATTTCGGCTTTGTTCAAGGTCGAAAATATGGAGAATGCGTTTTTTTTTCTTAATTATTTTGGACTATTCTATTTCTCAGAGATTTGAGCTGATAGTTTGTTCATCAGTCTGTGCTTTCACTCCAAAATTCTAAACCTTTTGAATATTCCGCACTATCAATGGTTTCTAGCCTAACCAATTAGAAGTTAACCAGCCTTTTAACGCCGCTACGCGGCGGTAATGAGAGAAATAGTGTGTAAAATGAAGAGAAACAGAGACAAACGCTAACTTTACGTTACGGTAACTACGGTAATACTACAGTAATCCGCACCTACGGTAATACTACGGTAATACTACAGTAATCCGCGGTAATACTACAGTAATCCGCACGGAATGAAATTGTTGACGTCGAACTAAACTCGATGATTCAACTACAGAAGAAAAATTAAACAAAATTTATATCGAACACACTGAATATAACATTTGTACAAAATTTGGGCTAATTTCATTAAGTTCACGGGGGGTAAGTACTTCTTTGCCAGATGGTTAACGATTTTTTTTTAACTTTTAAATATTGCATTTCTCTGACACTAACACTGAACCACCAACCGATCATTTCCTGTGGTACTTGATTCGACAGACTATTTCGCAGAGTGTGAGTTCACGCGGAGAGCCTTAACCATAGGAAAAGTTTGCGGGCTCATAATTCGGCTCACAGGAACATTTAGTAGAGTTTAATGACGGATCCCAATTCTTCATATTCAATGCCATGTACCCTCAAATTTGTAGAAGGTTCTCAAATGGCAACTCCCTTGTGGAAATTCGAATTTTTCTAAACATTTAACATTTCAAATTCAACTTATATTTTTTTAAGCGCTCTCAATCTCCAAGGGTAAAAAACATAAACCACGTAGAAAACTGTCTTTCTACCTTTGAGCTCAATTTCATAAATTATGGAAAATTCAGTAATTAATTTATATGATATTCACAATCTAATTATTATATATCAATGTCCGTACTTATTATTCGAAATTGAGAGTGTCCAAGACCAATTCTCGACATATGTCTGTCTCCATATTCCAACAGGTGTTGTGACCTTTTTCCAAAACGAAACATGACTTCTTTGTCAATATTGCCACATAAGAAAATGTCATACTAATAATAAATTTATATTAATTTTATTTTTGGTAATATAACGATGAAAAAAGGAAAATTTTTCCTTTTGTCTTCTTTTTTTCCACAAAAGCACTGAATCACGAATGTTTTTGTTTTATTGGGGCTCCTTCTTCCCTTCCTCTACCGACGATGGTGATTTGTCAACATGACAACTTTTGACCTTATATTGTTGTTATATGTGTTTTTTATTATTTTTTTCCTTCTGATGACGAGCTGCTGCAGAAGCAGACAAGACCGCCTCAACTATCATTAAACCGAATCGTTGGCCTCCCACTTGACAAAGTGGGGCGATGAAGATGATTGAGTATCGATAACCAATTGAGTGTCAATTTTGTCGGCATCTTTGTTTTGGTGTGGTTTTTTGCGTCTTCCAATTGCTGGTCGTTTTTTTCGTCTTCTATCGTTTTTTTTATCTCGGTTTTGTGATGATGGAGCGTGCCGTTATTGAATTAAGTAATAGCCATATTACGCATCGTTGTGATACGTTACCTCACTTCTTTTGTCGGCGTTTTGAATTTTGAACGTTCAGTTACAAGTTGGAATTCTGGACACAAAAATCTGGATTCGAGAGATCGACTAAACACTTCGGGATCGTATGGCTGGGATGGGAGATTGATGATAAAAAACAACGGATACGACGTGACTACATCAAGGTGAAAAGACTGGAACAACGGCTCTGGAGATCTTTACCACCAGGTACACTAGTATATGTTAATTTTATCTCACGTCAAGAATATTGTGCCGAACGTTTAAATTTCTCAAAATCATTTATTAAAAAATTTAATTTCCTTTCACGTCCCTTCCCAACCCCCCACCCCGTTTCAAAAAATGACCAATCATCCTCATGTACAATTTTGGGAAGTGTAAAACTCACAGATAGGGAATTGGATCTGGTTTCCAGAGGACCTAAGTTTGTCCCAAGCGGAAAGTTCGGCCCTAGTGCTATTGGTAGGATTTGCACTGGATACATCTCCCTTGCTATTACCCTTCGAAACCGTGCTTCCTTTCTATCTCAAAATGGCATCAATAACTCTTTTCCAAAAATACCCTTCCCAAGAGCAAGACTTTGGCTTGCCCCCCCGGTTGATGTTACAGATCGAAAGGTATCTGCTGCACTAGCAATATTCCTCGCCAAAAGCAAAAACATTGCCACAGACAACAACCTCTCATACTCCTTGCGTGAATCTTTGAGAAGTCTCAAATCTAATAAAGATTTACATTTTTCTGTCTCTGACAAGGGAGGGGAGTTTGTAGTCACAACCAGATCTTTCTACAAGGAAACAGTCCTTACACACCTTTCGGACCCTTCTGTTTACATGGAAATTCCTAAATCCAAATATAACAAAGGCTGTCAAACTTTAAAGAAAGATCTGGATTTTGTCTTTGAAACCTGGGATACCAAAATCGCCAATCGATTAATCGATTGTCATCCATCAATAAATACCTTTTATGCTCTTTTCAAATGTCATAAATTCAAGGAGAGAGGTAAAGAAGCAAATCCGTGTTCTGTTAAAATACGACCCATAATTTCGGGCGTTGGAGGACCAACGGACCGGCCCTCTTGGGTTGTCTGTACCATCTTATCACAATTACTTCAATTTGTCGGCACCCATCTCAAAAGTACCGCGGATATGCTGTCTGATTTGGGTAAAGTGGAATCGAACAGAGAACTCTTCTACGAAAGTTTTGATGTCGAATCCCTTTATACAAATATCGACAACGAAGCGGCCTACGAGGCGGTTATCAACAAACTGATAAAACACCATTCTGAAATAGAATGGTTTGGAATCACTCTTGCTCACCTAAAAATACTTCTCAAGAGTTGCCTGGCATTCAACTACTTCCAATTCAACAGCTCTTACTTTGTCCAAAAGAGAGGCCTAGCAATGGGCAGCCGTTTGGCCCCGGTGCTTGCTGTTATCTATATGGATAAAGTTGAATCCCCTAGCAAAGCATTCCCTACCATCCTTTTCAAAAGGTATATCGACGATTTTATAGTAATTGCTGAATCAAACGAGATTTTGGATGAGGTCTTCATAAGTCTAAATTCCCAAAACAAACACATTCGTTTAACAAGGGAAAAACCCAAAGACGGTTGGCTACCTTTCCTCAATTTTGAAATAAAATTTGGAACACAAAATTTCGTATCAAGATGGTACAGAAAACCAAGTTGTAAAAACATACTGGTTCGTAGTGACTCTTGCCACCCTAAAAAACAAAAATTGAATACTGTCAAAAACACACTTCGGACAGCGGAAATAACCTCCTCTCCTCAATATAAAGAATACTCCTTGGATTTAGCCAAAACAATCCTCCACAATAATGGATACACCAATTCACTCAAAAAACAAACTCAAAATTCAAAATATCGTGGAATTGTTAAAAAAGACGAAAATAGCATAAAAACAATCCTTCCTATTCCGTTCATATCTGACAGTGCCACTTCTCTTATCAACTCCACCTTAAACAGTGTGGGATTAGATGCTACGGTAGTGGAGCTCAAAAACAAATCACTACGAGACATACTAGTCAAAAACAGACTTTTTGATGTACGCTGCGAACGCAGAGACTGTCGGGTATGTCCGGAAATTGGAGAAGGTGGATGTGGTAGAAAAGGTGTCATATACAAAATTACATGTCAATGTGGAGAATTCTATATAGGCGAATCTGGTAGGCCCCTGGCCGAAAGATACAACGAACATGCTAGAGCAGCGGAAAAACCAAACACAAAATCATATAAGGACTCAACTTGGGCAAAACATTCAATTCAAAAACACAAGGGCCAATCTTTGGAACTAAAACTTGAAGTCCTTGAGATAGAAAGAAACACTACCTATCGAAAAATCCTAGAAGGAATTTATATAAAGTCTCAAAACCCCACTTTGAACACGAAGGAAGAATTGACCGACATGGTAACAAACATGGGAATCTAACTATTTCCAAATTAAAAATCCAACTTCTGTCGTGTTAAACACTTTCCAAAATTATCCATAATTATCCATAATTCAACGGCCTATTGAAAAAATAGACGATGATCAAACCCCAAAACAAACCCCTTTCTCCCAAAAAAGTGTCATATATATATATATCTCTCACTCAGAAACAATTGAGCGCGTCTAGTCATTTGCATTTTACCGTTTATCTCTCAGAAATTTTATGTTTTCTTTTTTGCAATCTTGCTATTTCTCAACTCGAAATTACATTGTTTTTCTTGTAGGTAATTAGACCGTTCCCTGAGGATGGCTTAGTCAAGCCGAAACGTCGGAAAAAATAAAGTTCATTTTATTTTATTTATTGTGCTTCTTCAAAGAAAAAGGGTCCAACAAGACGTACCGTCAAAATCAAATATTTTGAAATATTTTCACAACTTTCTTCTACATTTTCACGATATTTTTATGATTCTAAACACTCTGTCCCAGTTTAGGGATATTTTTTGAGATCCTCAAACTTCTAAGGGCCTTTAAACTTAATTATAACTACTGTATCTAGTATTGGACGATTCTTAAACCTCGGAAACGATATTTAGCATAAAAGTCTAAATTTTTCTCAGAAACTTAGGTTTTTTACAAATTAAAATTTTGAGCCCATAAATGTACTCGAATCGATGAAAAATGTTCTAATAACATTTTTTTAAATTGAAAATTTCTGATGGGACCTTCCCTTTAAAGTGACATTTGATTCTGTCTTTGATTATTACCCAATAAACCGCCGGAACAAACAAATCGGCAGGCGGAACAAGTAATCCTCCAATGAACCTTACGACAAAAACAATCATTTGACGGTACCACAAATCTTATTTGTCGGAAGTTACATCTTCATATTACCATAATTTTTTTCATCGCTGGCCGATATATTTGTTCCGGAAGCTAATGTGTTATTACAATCAAGACAAAGAAAAATAGAATATCACACATGATTTGAAGAGCAAGAGGTGAAGTGAGGATTAACAGTCGTTGGCACATACTCAAGTAGAAAAATAGTGAATGGTCACTCAATTGACGAGATCATTCATTTGAATCTCTGACATATGTGTGTTTTGTTTTGTAAGCCTGATTCTCAAAATTAGGAACTTAATGAGCAACCAACATTTTATTTTAGTCTTTGTTCTGTAAATTTCACCGAATTTCGCTTCAACACTGATAGGAGAATAAGTGATGCACTGTCTTTAAACACGAGATATATATTTTCTGGTGTTAATCGATAAATCAACATCCGAAAAATCTCGACCCTTTGGAAAACGTTCCTTTGCGACATTCGTTGTTTTTTCTTTCTTTCTGTGGTAATTTGATATGCCGCTTCGAAAAACGAATAGGCTTGTCTGGTGTCGTAATTGCCCGGGTAACTGATGCTTCGCTTCTTTATCTTCTTATTCTTGTTTTTTTTTTGGTGGTCAAGTAGCTCATCCTTATTATTTTAGCTTTTTCTCGCAATTGTTGTTTCTGTTATTAGATCGCAAGATCCATTCAATAAATCTCGGATCGTTCCGCTTTGAAAAACGGGGATATCCGATTTCTATTCTTCAATTCGCACATTTGCAATTCTATTTATAAAGTCATTTCATTTTCATCTCATCAAGAACATTTTAACATTGTATAATTTTCAAGAATTTGCATATTGAAATACATTTTTCCGCGGTCAAGTTATTTTTGGTCAAAATCAAACCACAACTTTTCGGCAGTGATCAAAGTTTGTTTTTAGGATTTAATTGTGACGCCGCCGACATCTACGAAAATGGGCAAAGTTCAAAAATGTTATTTTTAAATGTTCCTGATCTTTATATATTATTTTGAATGGGGAAACGTTTTAAACGTATATTCTTGACAACTGATTGATCCATTTTTGACAGTTGAAAATATTAATTTTGAGAATATTTACCGGATTTCGAAGAAGTATTTTCAAGTTTTAATTTAGAAGTTGCATATATTGAATATATTGAACTACTGCGTCAAACTTGAGAAAAATCCAATTTGTTGGGGACAAATACCTCCACTTTCAGCTAAAAATGGCTCCTGAAATTAGTTTTCAAAGGGACTAATTACTATTTTTGAGTTTCTATTCCATTTGCATCATCTTCACGATATTTGAAAGTCTATACAAGCAAATAATTTTTTCGAAATTTCCTGTTGGAGTACACGAAACAGCAGATTCAGAAATTAAGGCGGCGAAATGGACTAACTCATCGGCCACTGCGAGAGTGTTTGCGATTGTTAGGCCATTTCGCCGCCTTAATTTGTAAATTTGTTTTTTCGTTTACTAGTAAAGGAAATTTCGAAAAATTTTGTTGATATAAGTTTTGAATTATCATTAAGAAGATGAAAATCAGTAAAAAATTCCATAAAATTAAAACTATCCTTAAATTCCCTTCTTTTTACTGCTCAAGTTTTCGAAAGTACATTTCTATCTTCAATGATATTTAACCTACATTTCAATTGAAAGTTGTACCAGATCCAAACTTCTTTCTTTTTTTCAAAACCCTCTTGACTCAAATATGATCCATAAAACAACCACTTCATAACCTCTCATCGGTATATGTATGTAGTTTTTTTCGTCTTGTTCTTCTTATTTCCATTTAAAGGGGGAGAAAAAAGGAAAAACTATATTTGTTTATACGAATAAAGGAAGACGGTTCGGTTCGGTTGTTGCCTCCTCTATTCGTTTTCTTCTTCTTCTTCTCATTTTACCGTTGGCCTGTTTGGTTTATTTGTTGTGGCTCGGAGGAGAAGGAGGAGGACACCGAGAGACTCTATTTCCAAAATTTTTATCTTTTTTATTTTCATAAAATTTTGTTTCAAAATTTTAATGCTATTAATTTTGTGGAAATTGTATAGTTCTTTGATAGAAATTTTCTATCTGGTTATTGAAACAAGTAATGATCAGATATTTTTGTTCGCTCAGATAGAACGGGCAAAGGATCACCCGAAAATGATAAATGTTGTTAAAATCATTGCTTCATCGACATCTTAAACATTATTTCCTTTTTTTTTTGGTGATCGCGATTTATGATACTGTTCATTTTCTCAACTTTTGATGATGTTTATCTGTGAACAACTTCACACTTCTTTTTTTTTCGAACTAATAAATCGAAGGTTGAAAATTTTTACTTCGAGAATTTTTGAATTTGTCTAGGAAAAATTAATAAAATGATTTATATAGATTTTAGTTTCGAAAAATTATAGTTTTTTAAGTTTTTCAGCATTTCAGCGACGTGTACACAAAAATGATTGATTTATATTTTTTGTGTCAACATTTAAAAAAAAGAACAACCTTTGCTGAAAAATAGAGTATATTTGTTGTCAATAATCGGATTATACAATGTGAAAAATATTATTTAGTTTTCAAATTTCATTGTTCGAATTTTTATGTTTTCTTTTTTTTTCGAATGAAAAACTGATGTCGTTTAGTGCTAAAAACACAAGCGTTTGAATACGATCAGTAGCTTTTCGATTTATTGACAATCATTTTTCTTATTTAAAATGTTCTTTTCTCTTCCGTAAAAATCCCATAAAATGTGTTGCTCCATTTTGTTGTTCGCATGGTGAAAATGAAGATGATACAGCTTGAAAAAAGCGGAAAAATAAAAAAGAAAATAATACTTTTTCTTCTTGTCGACACATTTCTTCTTCTCAGTGGTTTCGAACCCCCCCCTTCTTCCACCAGCTCATTTATTATTTCAGAAGACTGAAGAATAATCGAGTGGAGGAAAAGCTTGCGGTCATTTTTATTTTTTCATCCTTTGAGAGCCATTTTGGGGGGTGAATTTTCGTCGAAACTAGGATGGGAGGAAGAAGAAGATGAACATTTGTGTCGGCACGAGGATATGCCTTGTTTTTCACTTTTTTATTTATAGTCTTGTTTTTTTTTTCGAGAGAGAGAAATTTTTAACGTTTTTTGGAGGTTTTGAGAGCTTACGGAAGGGTTGTAATTGGTAAACAATATCTAATTTTAAATTTCGATCAATTTACTTTTCCTATTTATTTTTTCGCAAGAACCTTTTTCTCGAATTTAGAAAATCGAGATTTTCTTTGCAGAAAGTATTTATAAAAAGGGAATTTTTGTATTTTTCAAAATTAGATTTTTTTGGAACAATTTTAAAATTGCAATTTCGATGAAAAGTCGATTTTCATCGCTGACTATTCACCATTCCTATTGAATTCATCAACAGAACATAAATAAAAGAAATAAGATGACAAAAATAACATTTTTTTTTGCCCTTCCCGCATTTTATTGTTCAGGTTCGTTCTACACCTCCTTTATTTCATTGATGTTCGATTAATTTTGTATTCCTCTCCTAATTTCATAGGATTTCGTTCCTCATGTTCCTTCCTCACCTCATCCTACTATTTTTTCGTCAATTGAGGATGGAAAAAAGAAGAAACAAGGTCGATTTCAAGAGGGAATCAAAAAGAAAAGATGGACATACATATATTCATACGGTTTTTGAGGTTTCAAGTGCAATTTTCCATCGTTTTTTTTGTCTATTTCATCATTGAAATTTTGATGGCCTTCAAATGAGCTGTATAGGGGGGGGTTTAGGGTCGATTGAATGGGGAATTATGATTTTTTTTTAATTCAAAACCTTTTTTTGTTCCTAGAAAAGTTTCAGAATTTTAAAAATTAGATTTCACAGTTTCAATTCTTGTAGATTATTGATAAACTTGAAATTTTGAAAAGTTTGACTAGAAAATAATGAATTGGAAATTTTCGAATTTCTGTTATTGATCCAAAGTATTTTGATCCAAAGTATCCAAAGTATTTCAAATTCTGAATTTTTTTGGTAAAATTGTTGAATTTTGAATTTTTCTGATAAATTCTCAAAACTGAACGTTTTTAAATTTTGTAAAAGTAGTTGCAATTTTCTTTCCCTTACAGTTCATTGGAGAAAAAATGATTGGTCAATTTATTAATAAAGTTATCTCAATATTTTGAAACGTATTTTTGAAGTTTCTTATTTGACTCAGTTTTTATAAATTTTTAATAAATTTTTAAAATTTTGAAAAAATCTCAAAAATCAGACGAACTTTTGTTTTAATTTGCAACTTTCAAAAAAACCGGATTTTTTGCAAAAACTTTTAAAATTTGCAATTTTTTACAATTCATATATTGTTCTCAAATGTGTCAATTATATTTTTTTTTGGAAAAATATCTAATGAAAAAAAATTATCTACAATCTCAATTGTTTTCATTTCACATCTCGTTGCTTCGTTGGGGGGCGATATAATCGTAATGTGGTAGTCGTAAATCAGGGTGAAAATACTTATAATATATATATTTTTTTTCTTCTTGGTTAGTCGTTCGTCGAGAAATGCTATTATATTATTCTCTCTTCCGCCCATCGATGTTATTTTTATTAGAAAATGATTAGGAGGTGGTGGGGTTCGATCATCAGGATGATGAGGGTGAATTTTATAATGTATTGGGTGGTAACAGCTGAAAATTTTTTGTTTTTTGAAAGTGGTGGATTGTGTTCTTATCAGAAAATCAAATACATTTATTTTATCTTTGATATATAAACAGAGATTGTCAAAAAACCTCCAGAAAATTTGAAATTTCGAAGAAATCCATTTGTGAAATTTTTTTCAATCCAAAACCCGAAATTTGAGCTTCACTCTATTTTATTCCAAAAATTTCTGATCAGTTTTTAAAAAATCAACTTATGATTTTTTTCTGAAACTTGATTTTATGAAAAATAAATAAATATTTACCATTGATTTTGAAAAAAAGTCTCAAAATTTTTCTGAGAATTAAATATTTACTTTTGATATATTTTTTTGAAAATTGGCGCTATTTAGTTTTCCCGATCTCGATTTTATCAGAAGTTGAAGAATTTTCCATCTCTTAAAGACAAGGTTTAAGCGTTCTTCTTCGTTTTTTTAATAGGAACTCAATAAATAGAATATCTTCGGCCATATATATATTCAAAACAGCAGAAAGAAAATTAGCGAATGTAATCATACCTTTTCGTTTCGTTTCCTTTTTTTTTGTATCTTGGTTATATTCCATAGAATGGCTTTCCACCACCACCACCATCTAATTTCATTCCACCTTTCATTTCCTGTCATTTCGAAACTGCTACTATTTTTACTGCTTGCTACTACACCCTTCATCTTCACCTCAACCTTCTTCTTTTTTTTCGATTTCGTTTTTATAAAAGTGATTTAGTTTACATAGCTGATTGAACCTTCTGCTTTTTTTCTTCGCATCTTCAACTTTGCCGTCGTGTTCATCGTTTTGACATTCGTCCTCGTTCGATCGCATTTCGATTGCGTTCGGTTTCATTCCCCCTTTTTTTCGCATTTGTTGTGGCTTTTTCACCTTTATCTCAAGGTGTTCTCAACACTCACCGCCATCATTATTCACACCCGGGTCGTTGGATTTTGGCTTTGGTGTGTGGGTTTTCTGACCGCTATTTAAGGGTCGTTTTGTGAAAAATCAATGTTTTGTTAGTAGTGAAGAGGATCAAGGGTTATGAAGTTCTGAAATTTTCACCAACCTCCCTCGTTTTTTTGGAAATTGCAGTTGTTTACAAGGCTTATCAATTTTTCGATTATTTTTAAGTAAAATTCAAATTGATGAAAATTTTGTATAGAATTTTAGAATTTTTAAACCTGCAATTTCATCAAGGATTCTAGAGTTTTCGACAAACTTACAAATCTTTTTTTGATTGCTATGTTCCACTGTGGAACTCACTTACTAACAATATCAATTCATTTTTATCATATCAAGATTTTGTCCACCTATTAGTCATTTCTAAGATTAACCGTCATGCTGTATAACTTTATAACTATTAGTCCCTGTTACTCTTGCGGGTAACTTCATCAATCTTATTCATCATTTTTTTTTTGCTTCTTTTCTGTATATTTCAATTTGTGTCATGAATAAAGATAAAGATTTAAAAATCTTGTTTCAGTTTGTCAAAAACTTAAATAACTTTCAGCCTGAAATTTTGATGAAATTCTGAAAAAAAACAACCTATAAAACGGTGTAGTTTAAAAATCTGGGCCTTCTCTCTTGAAATTTCGATATCATTTGACTACCAAAGTTCGATTCATCTTTGACTTCTTGAGCTTCTCTTTATTATTTCCACCAAAACACATATTCTTGTTTTCATCCTAAAATTTGGATCAGAATAATGACATTTTTTTGCTACAAATTTCTATAAATACACCCTTTTTGACATTTTTTTCCAATTAGCTCATAACACTATGATTCATCTTTAGTTTTCGTGAAAAACAATGATAATTTGTTTTTTTCGAAGTATTCTCGAGAGAATTTTGATTGTTTGTTTTTGAAATTGATTTTCACATGAAAGTTGCATTGAGAAAACTGAAATTCTCAAATTATTAAATTTTTGGAAAACTTGAAAATGTACCAAGTTTTAGAAAATATTTTTCACCTTCGAAATTGCTACCGTATTTTGTTTCGATTTTAATTTTAATTTAAACTTCTTGATTTTTTTTCCAGAAAAATCAGTTGTATTCTCTATTAATCGATCATGAAACAACACGAAGAGAGGGAATCTTTTTGAACAATCTCGAATATCTCAAAACCACACGCATATTTTGACACGATTCGCCGCTGTTTTTCTTCCCCCGGTTTTCTATTCACTTTTTTTCTACGATTCCGGGAAGAGATTTCGAAGAAGTGAAATTAAATATATCCGATAAATTATGCCACTCGTTCGAAACTATGACTTTTATGATTATATCGATTTGTCACCGCCGCCGCCACAAACAAGCATTCCGAGATATGAGAGTTCTGTTCCGGTAGTTGCCGTTTCTTCGCCAAGAAGGAGATTTCACCAAAATGTTCGGCATAAGGTGTCGATGAACTCGACGATTCATGATCCGACGGATTTTAATGAAATTGATTTGAATGCAAATGAAAAAGTGCCTGTAGGAGATCAGAATGAGAAGAGGAAAAAGAAACGGTGGAGGGATTTGTTGTTTCCATCATCGTCATCAAAACATTCATCAAGAAAGGATAAGGAAAATAATGTGCAACATGTTAGATCTATGTCTTCAGTCAGTTTTCGGAGTGAAAAGCTTCCAGTTGAATCATCGACGAAGAGTCGAAGAAGGGAAGCTGGATCATTATCAAGACATCGATATATCCCACCTCCACCTCTACCGACACCAACCAGAAGAAGGAATATGATGAGCACATCGATGGGATATTCAGATGATGCGACGACCAGTTCGTCATCTCATACAACCAACACAGATTATGAAGAAATGGCTCCGCAACAAAAACCACCATCTTATGTTATTTATCCAGCCGCTTCGATTGCACAATCGGTTTATGCTCGAAGATATCAGCCAAGAGATGCATTGATCCCACCGGTTGTTTATAGCGCAAATCGAAATGGGCATGGACATCATGTGAAACAACGGCTCTATAGAAGTCCTACTTATCATAATGGTTTGTTTTGGGGAACCTGACTGTCGTGGATGTTGTTGTTCAAAGTAAAACCACAATACTTTTTTCCGGGATAACTGTCATAAAAATTTCAAAAGAAAAAATTGAAATAAATTTTCTTTCAAATAAATTATTTAATTTTTGCAGATGCATTCGTCAATTCACATGAATGGACCCTTAGTCGATCGGCGTCCGAAATGAGATTGGTACGTTCCCTTCTTTTATTCTTTAAAACAATGAAAAAACAAAATTGTGCACCACCTGCTCACTCATGTGCTTGAATTCCAAAGAAACTGTACAATTTAGGGATTACGCAATGAAATAGGACAAGCACTCATCGCATTCGAAAATTGTTTCGATGAGTTATAAACCGTTTTTGAATAGGTTTTATGATGTGTCTTCTGTTTTTTTTTTTGTGTAATAATGTTGAATACATATAAAAGAGAAATACCGAAATTTCATGGTAGTTTAGCGGGAAAGCGTCGCTTTTTTTTATTTAGGTGTTATGATATTCAGGTGTCGGAAAAGTTCAAAGGATTGAATAGGGAATGGCTTCATAAAACGCCAGACACTGATTCATTGATTCTTGATCATTAAAGTTTTTGTAAGACGTGAAAGATATATACCGTTCGTTCAATTCGATTCCAAACGTGCACCACTGTTTTCGCAAATTGTGTATAGCCTGTATCGTGTCCGTACGTATTGGAAATATTATTTTTGAGTCATAAATGCATTTTTGGTATCTATTGGACCACATATGAAAAAAAATTTAACATAGCAAAAACCCGAGTTTGTTCGGTTGAGAGCGTTTGGAATCGGTTTGTTTCTACAGTATATACAAGAATTTCTGGTTCAATAATTATCATTGCACAATTTTTATATAGGTTTAAACGAGATTTATTGGCTTGAGAATAAAAACTACGCAACTGCCTTTAAATAGGGTATCGTGGAGGGAGATAGGAATAACCAAACAAATATTCTACAATATTTTATAATACTGTTTGTTCTATATAAAGCAGGGGGTTTTGTAATAGTTAATTAATAATCTGAAGGTTCAAGGACGTTATTTATTGTTTCGAGACAGTTTTTTGTCGTGTTGCAAACAAAAAAAGTTTTTCCGCTTTTTAAATCATTTTGTTTGGTTATTTTTAAAATGGACCTACCTTATTTTTGGGCGCTCAATGATTTTAAATGAGATTCAATTTAATAATTAGAAGTGAAAAAGATGTATTCAAACACCAGTTCATAATATGTTTCAAATATTTTAGATATTGAAACAGTCACGATACGTTTGATTTTTCTTCTAACATTATTGCATTTACAATTATTAGAATAATTATTTTTTTCAGCTTTTTTCAAGAGCTTATTTTGCTAAAATCTCTCGCATCCCTCACAAAACCGAGTAACCAAAAACTTATTAGCCATTAATTTTGTGGTGTTCTGCTAAGCCGATCGTAACGTAAGATTAATACATCTGATTTACACCTGCAACTACAGTCTCCTTGTCGTTTTGTTCGTGAGAGCCAGCCAATTTTGTTGACTGCCTATTTATCTGTATGCAACAATTTTGTGGGTGTGATGTAATCCAACTAAATTGATTTGTTTTACTCGCACTTGTCTCCAAATGACGCCATCATTATTTGATTGTTATCTGCTCCATCAGAATCAGCAGCAGCATGAGCTAGAAGTTAATTACTCTTTTTCGAGTCAAATATTTGTAATTTTTTTATAATTGTGAGAAATGTTGCACTTATTAATATTATCGCGAGAGAATATATGACATCCGTTGTAATATAATATCTTTGATCATTGTATATTTATTAGTCACGCCCCAATCAAAAACAGAAGTTTCTGGTGCACTTCTGGTTGTCGGATGATATTAGATTATTATAAATCATCAATGTCTATTGTGACACTTGTAAGGAATTATTCTTCTGAATTTCTACGGAAAAAACGAAGGAAGAAGAAAATGAAAGAAAGATCAACTCAAATGGTATTTTTTTTAATTATTATTTTAGCGTGTATTAAGCGCGAATGACGCGTGTTAAGCGGTAATCATTTAGTATCCCATTGTAAGGTTATTATGGTAATTTTTAAACCGAAAAATAAAAGAGGGAGGTTTTTTTTTTGTTTGTCATTTTTGCACCTGCCACTTTTTTTCCCTTTCATAATTACTCATTAAGACCAAGCGTACCGTATTAGGTCGGATTTCCTCTCTTTAGAATATTTTCTTTCATATTTGATCGTTGATCATTTCTTTTGTGCTGTAAAAGGTAATAATGAGTAGACCCAAAAATATCCGCCTTTATTTGAATCCTAGAGACAAACAAACAAAAACCCTGGAAAAGAACGGATATCAAGCTGTGCCAACCACCTTTACGAAGGTGTTAGTGTGACGTTCTTTCTTTTTTTTTGTATTTTGATCTTTTAGTTTTTTGTTGAATATTGGCTCTTTTGGCTCTTTTTTTTTTGAAAAATTCGCTTCAAAGTTTTATTTTTCCTACAAATCTCCAATTTAAAAAACATCCAATTCTTGTTTGTATTCAACTTACGAGTTTTAGCGTTGTTCTTAAACCTTCAGACATGAAAGTTCAGAATTTTTGAACATATCTGTCTCATATTTCTGTAAATTCAATTGGTATTCTGTTTCTTGAAAACGAAAAAATGTTTTAAATGTTAAACTGATTTCAATAAGCTTCACTTCATAAAATTTTATGCACTTTTTTAAAATACAAATATAATTTTACAAATTTGTATTTTTTTAATGAGCTTTGATTAAAATTGGGTTTAATTTTAGCGAATTATCTAATTTTTTTTGGTCAAAACTCAGAATTTCATAAAAATTTGCGCTTTAGTGAAACATATTTTTGAGAATGGTTTAAATTTTGAAAGTTATGCTTAAAAAAAAGAAAACAATTTTTGTAATAATTTGTCTTTTTCTAATCCAAACTATAAACATTTTTATCTTAATTCCAAATGTTTATATTAGATTTGCGATATTATTGTACTCATCAAACAGTCAGTCATAATTCTGAATATAATGGCAGCTGTTGATTAGCATGTTTTGTTCCGTTGGTTGACTTCATCCATCTAAATCTAAACAAATTTTTGATGTGTCAATGTAATCTGAGAAGTATCGACATCGCTTTATCAAAAAATTGACATATTTAGAGGTCATTAAAGAAAATTGAAAGTGACTATGAATGACGCGGCGATTTTAACTAGAAAAACATAGTTGACGAAGCGGGAGGTCCCGGATTCAAAAAAACATACTTCAGTTCTTATTGGACGTTCCCTTTTTGGTAGAGAGAGACCGATTTTTGGATTGTTTCCCAGGATTATTTATAAATATTGAGTTCTTATTGTTGCATAATGCGGCAAATTAGCGAACATCCTCTAGGAAGAAAGATGAAAGAAACCCAAAATCCTCCATGTCGGCAAAGACCTTAAAAGGTGTGACTAATTGGGGTTCTATTCTTTTTGTGGTGTGTTAGAGGTATAAAGGATGACATGGTGTATATACATCTTACGTCACTAGTTTTGTACATGCACAATTTTTGTATTCTTGTGTATTCTTGAGCAAAATGTGATTCAAAATTGTTTAATATATTTGGTTGTTTTCGTTTGTCAATTTTTGAACTTTTTGCAGGGAATTGTTGGAACATCGAAATCGGGTAAAACATCACTTGTTCATCGTTATCTGACGTCTGGATATTCGAAAGAAGATAGCCCGGAGGGTTAGTTTTGTATTATTTGTTGAAAGGATATTGATAAGGTTTTAATAGGATAATTGAAATTTGTACATCGAGAAATTTTTACTTTCCATTGTACGAATTATTCCATAAATCTTTTTGAAATGTTTCAAAATAAATTTCGAGAATTATAGAGTGAAAAAACCTAAAATTTCTTTTTAAAAAAAAGATTTTGTCAACTTTTACCCAGAATATTAATTTTTACATGAAAAAATATGTTTTTTCTAGGTGGCAGATTCAAAAAAGAGGTACTAATCGAAGGACAGAGTCATTTGTTATTAATTCGTGACGAAGGACAGCAACATTTGGATGTTCAGGTATGGTGACATTTTTAACAAAAAGTGTTCTTCTTTTTTCTTTTAAATATTTATTTTTTCCTTAAAAAAATCACTGTTAATGTTCTTTTTTTTGCAGTTTTGCCAGTGGGTCGACGTTGTTGTGTTTGTGTTTTCAGTGACGAACGAGCACAGTTTTGACAGTATCCAAGGTTTTGCTCATGAGATGAGCAAATATCGAAATTTGAGTGATCTACCGTTGTTGCTGGTTGGTACAAAGGTTGGTTGCTTTTCTTGAGATAGAAAAATTACTGTTTCATAGTATATTTGAACTATTTATTAGCATTAAGTTTCCTCTTAAAATCGATTAAAAACTATTAAGAAATTCTGAACACCTAAGAATGTAAATACCAAGTAACGCGGAATGATATACGACAATTTCAGAAAACTCTAAATTTTGAAATAGTCTCAACAAAGTTTGTTTTAAAACATTTTTATTGATAATTTAGATAAGTCCTTTTTATTATCAAGTTTCTTTTCAGCAGGCTAACTAGAATATCATTTTATTGAAACTAGCGTGGAATCTTGAAAAATTTTGAATTAAGTCGTTAACGTTGACAAATAAAATAGAAGAATACAAGATTTTCGGAAATTGAAAAAAAAGTTTAATTTCTCTTGTTTTTCAGGACGAAATTTCCGAAAAACGAGCACGAATTATATCAGAAGAGGAAGGAAGACAGCTGGCCGCGCAAATGAAACGGTACTATTACTTTTCTTATAAATTTTATAGTTTGAAATATAATTTTTTTAAATTTTTTCAGGTGTTCATATTATGAGGCGAGTAGCGAATTTGGCACAAATGTTGAGCGAGTCTTCAAAGATGGTTAGTTTTGTTTTTCTTCTTCTTCTTCATTGAAAAGCGTTCCTCTTTCACAAAACTTTTTTTTTTAATTTAAAAGAAAGTGGAAAATGTATTATAATCTGTACATAATTTGAAATTTAGTTATAATTACAGTATTAACTGGATTTCTCGTTTCGGAACACACGAGATTTCATCTCGGAACACCTGTTTGGTATGTTCCGCCCTGATTGTTCGCTTCTGTTCATTTTAATATTACTCATATACATATTTTCCATTTTGAAAGCGAAACAGTTTTAGGACAACATTTTTGTATATGTTTAAAGAAAAAACGTATTGTTGTTTTAGTATCATTTTTTAAAGGTATGACTAAGTAGGAAACAAAAGATATTTTGGCAGAAGATGCGGTGCAATAACATTTAGTTAAAAATTTTGAATAATTTCGAATAAAATCTGCTTTTTAATCATAAAATCCGGGAAATGTTTTCTTCAATTTTCAGAACTTTATGGATTTTTTTTTTGAATTTTATGATCAATATATGGCATTTTTTATGTATTTAAATTGATGTTAACACCGCTCCTTTATTATTCTTTTGGCAAAAAATGGCATTTTATTTCGTTTTTAAAAACCAATCTTATTTTATATATGTTTTTTCCTTAATATTTTCATGAGCATATTTCTACATGAGTTTTATTTCAAGAGGAACACGAGATGCAAACAACACATTTTCCCTTTCGAAATTTTCTCTCTTATTTCTTTATGTAAATAGAACGAAAAAGTGTTCTAAAAGTCATATACTGACTACTTCTTCAACTCTTTTTTTTTTTTTTTTTAGAAAAAAAACGAAAGAATTATAAAATGGCCACTTTTGAAACGTTTTCTTCCTCTTTCATTTTTTTTTCTTTTGAAGGAAAATGTTTTCTTTGGAGATGATGACGATGAAGAATAATTGTTTTGTGTCAAGTGTTCTGGTTTTTCGTCGTTTTTTTTGATTCTTAGAAAATTATTGAAGGAGAATTCAGCTTTTTTTTGGGTTTGACGAATTTCCTCGGATTTTTAGATGAAAGTTTTAAAATTGATAATTTTCAATTGTTTTGAACTAATTTTAATTTTCGAAAATCGTTGTTTTTCAGGTTTTTAAAGAAAATTTTAATTTTTAAAGAAAAGTTGGCCGAAATTTTATGATTTTAAAGAATTGTTTCCTATCAGTAATAAGTGCCATAATTTTAGCATTCCCCATTTTTTAAAATATTTTAAAATTAAGACAAAAGTTCGAAAACGAATGGGATGTTCCTTTTATTTTTACCGGAAATACCACCATTGAAAACAGGATTCAGAAATCAAATTTTGACCGGAAAAAAGAATTCGAAATTTTTACAACATTTTTCAAAAAAATTTTTCATCAAAAAGTGTCGATGCATTTTCTAGTAGTACGTATTCTTCTCATTGTATAATATAGAATATCTATACAGCCTCGTGGGAGTTTTCAAGCACTTTCTTCTTCTTCTTCTTCTGGTCTTCTTCCACTTTTCCTTTTTTTCCTTTCCTTCTGGTGACTTGTCACTTTATTCGGCCAGCTGCCAATTCTTCTGCCGCGCTCGCATCTCCTGGATGTGAGAGGTGGAAAGCGAAGAAGTTTGGATGTTTATTGCGTTATTATATAGTTGTTATATGTAGTTTAGACATGTTCATTGACATGTCATTTGATACATTTATTTGTTTTTTATAAACCTTTTATTTTTTTGTAACAAAAACTGTTGATTATTAGTTAACTGGGGGCTAAGTAGGAGTCTTGAGAAATTTGACACCGTTGGAGTATTTTTGATTTCTTAATGGAGATTGATTAACTTGGGAGGGAGAAGGCTGAGATCTAAAAAAATAGGTTTTCATTTATGAATATTCTGAAATGAATGTGAAAACCTTTGAAAATTTCCATGACTACATTTTCCTAAAATTTTCTCTAAAAAATATTGAACACTTTTCGGAAAAGCATCTGAAGTTTTTTTTTTCAAAATTTTTCAGTTTCGAGTTTTTCAGCGCAATTCTTCCTGAAAAAGATTTTTTTTACAAAAACTTCGAAAACATCTGAAATTTCAAATTTCAGCTTGAATAGTATTCAAAACTTTTTTTATACTTATTTTCTAGACTTCACAGAATAGGCTTCAAATGGAAATGCTCGCTTTAAAGGAGGGCTTTACGGAGATAATGAATGTTCCTTAAATGAAAATAGACTTTATACTCATTCCAAATCTATATTTAAAATTTTCTAAACCCACCTAGAAGCCGAAAAGACGCGTCTCATAACAATGGCCTAGAAAAAGGGGCCATCGGCGAAAACTAGTCCGCAGGCATGAAAAATGAAAAAATATAAATTATTTTTCTCCGTAAAGCCCTCCTTTAAGATGGTTATTTTTAAAACTTGTATAGAAAATTGCTAGAAAAAAGATTTTATAAAAGTTTCTCAATCAGTTGTTCTTTTTTTTCATCATATATTTTTTTCAAATCCCCTCCGGCGTCCGGCAGCAAAAAGAGGTGTCCACTTCTCATAAATCATCTCATTTTGTTATCTGAAAAAAACGCGAAGAACATTATTTTTCCATTTAAATTTTCTTTGGCTTTTATCTTCTTTTTCAAACAAAAAATGCTGTTGTCCAATTTTTTGTCCCAAATATCCGAAATCCCGTCATTTTTTATAATTGTTTATTTGAAATTTGAGCCTTGCTCACCTTTCGCGACCCCTCCTCCATCTCCAACTATTACATTTTATCATTGTGTATAAAATCAGCACCAAAAAATAGGAAAGAAGCGTGGTATTACACACCAACTGGTGGCACCAGAGGTGTTCTTTTCTTCACTTTTTTTTTACTTTTTTTGTCGAAAAAATTGAGAAAAGATGAACATTTTTGATTAGACTGTACATACAAGTAGAAGACTAATTTGATCGTGGTAGATGTGTATTTTATTTGTTTTTGAGAAGGAAGAAAAAGTTGATGGTGATTTTATCGCTTTCGAGATTTTGTATTCAAAAAAAAAAGAAACGTTGTCATTTTGAAATTGTTGTTCCATTTGAAATTGAGTATATATTTGCAGCTTGCTCCAAAGTAATTGCACAACGATTTCGATTCACGTCTGGACACTTTTCGACACAAAATACGAGGACACCGACACCGACACATCAGGATAATCGGAAGGATTATCAGGTAGGATGATTTGTTATCAGGTTATTCTCATACAGAGTTTTTGAGAAATAAGAAATGATAGGCATTGATAAGAATGAGCAAGGATTATGTTTCGTTGGTGTTTTATTATCTTGAACCGTTCATAGTAACTCTTTTAGAATCTTTAACTGATCAATTTTTATTTTCTGATATATATTCTGTAAATTTTCTAAAGAATTAGTGAGATCTGCCATCAAAACTAACATCCGAAAATTGATAAATATTTTGTTTATTGCAGGATCCGAGATACATGTCGACAACAGTGTTCGCCGCGCCGACATCCATTCGGCCGACGGCCTATTCAACATCATCAGCATCGTCGTCACGTCGAAGCGGTGTCGTAGTTCATCGAGATCAGCACCGAACGGGAAGCGAACGATCAATGTCTGCAATGATGAACCCGAATCCATATGGTTCAACATATCGACCAATCGGAACAATTTCCCCATCAAACAGCCAAAAATCGGTGCACTCTTCAGTAAATGGATTGCATTCTCGATCGACGGCAACTTTGATGGATTCCGATAGTGGTGGTGGACATGTTGCGTCGTATTCCATTGATTCCATGGGTGTTGGAGGAGCTGGACCATTGACACCACAAGGATTGACACATACACAGTCGCAGGTGTCAGCGTCCACCTCGCATTTGCCAACGCCTTCTTCCACGCCTAACACGCAGCGGAAGAATCGAAGGATATCGAATATTTTTGTAAGTTTTTACAGTAAAAATTAACAAGGAATCATAAAATTCGTTTTTTTTTTAGCAACGACCGAAAGACAAGGAAAAGGAAGTTCAAGAAGAGAAGAATAAAGCAATTGAGTCGATAAATCTTGGAGTTGGAAGAGCAATTCCAGTGAAACAAGGGCTTCTCTACAAAAAGAGTACGAAATCAGCACTGAATCGGTAATTATTTCAGATGTTCATAACTTTAAAACAAGTTTCTTTTTCAGTGAATGGAAGAAGAAATATGTGTGTCTATACAATGATGGTCGATTGACTTATCATCAGAATCTGAAAGATTATATGGATAAAACGGTTCAAGGAAAAGAAGTGTTCTTGGGCCTTGCAACAGTAAAGGTGTCGGGAAGACAACGACCGAGAAATACTCAAAGAGCTAGTGCAATTGTTGGCGGCCTAGGAGCTGGACCCTCCGGAATTTCACAACAAAATGGGGAGAATGGAAGTGGGACACCGACTTTAAAGAGTTATGAATCGAGAAGGAGTGATGTAGGAGTGGCGACACTGTCGGGTGATGGAACATCGGGTGGAGGATCGGATGATGCGATTAAAGAAAATAATCGTGTTGGGCATTTCACGCCACCGACACAGCCAAATACGGTAGCTGGCGGAAAACCGAAGAAACGAGATGCGCATCGACGGTTAGGGTCGAGTGGGAAGCATAATGACGAGGAAGATGAAGGTTTCGAGATTGTAACGCATAATCAGACGAGGTGGGAGTTTATGGCAACGTCAATGGAGGAACGAGATGAATGGGTGTCTGCGATCGAAGAACAGATTGAAATTGCTTTGACGGCACAGACTAGTCAGCCAACGTCGAGGGCGACGGCGAATAAAGGACAGGTTCAAGCGTTGAGATTAGTTGATGGAAATGGAAGATGTGCGGATTGTGGAACATCCACTCCGGATTGGGCATCTTTGAACCTTGGAACACTGATTTGCATCGAATGCTCAGGGATTCATAGGAATTTGGGAACACATGTTTCGAAAGTCAGATCACTGGAATTAGATGGATGGCCAGTTGAATATTTAGCAGTTATGCAATCAATTGGAAACAATGCCGCAAATCGAATGTGGGAATATAATACGATGAATGAGAGAAAACCGAATGCTGAAAGTGCGAGAGAAGAAAAAGAACGATGGATTGACAGGAAATACAGACAAAAGGCGTTTTTGGAACCGCTAAAGACGGATGAGAAACTTTCTGCGCAATTGATAGGCGCGGTATTGGCGGGAGATGTGATGAAGACGAATTTGATTCTGGCTCATGATATTTCGAGTGAAGAGGTTAATGCGTTTATTTCGAACAAGGATGAGAGAACTGTTCTTCATTTGGCTTGTAGTATTGGAAGTTTGGAAATTGTTCAACTTCTACTATGGGTAAGCGCCAATTAGGTTTAGAAACAGTAGAAAATTATATTTTTTTTGCAGAACAACGCTGATATTCGAGCATTGGATGAGCATGGAAGATCATGTCTGTGGTACGCTCAAAACAATGGATTTTTAGAATGTGCTGAAGCTTTGGTAACTGCTGGATTAGAGCCGGATTATGGTTGTCCGAAACAAAATGGAAGTGTGAATAATGCTAATATGTATGCTGTTAATAATTCATTCACAGAGGTGAATATTTCAAAAATTTGATATTTTTAAAAATCATTAAATTTCAGAGTCTTAACTCGACCTGCCATCGTGATTATGCTTACATCGGAGATGATATCTATTCCCATCGACGTCCTGCTCCACCAGTTCCAAGAAGGAATATCCCACTGCCACATCAAAGTGATTTAGACATGCAAAGCATTATTTGAATCCATTATTCAACCCATTCAATTTCTTTTATTTTCTAGTCATACATATTTTTTCTTCATTTTTGAGTTGATCTCTGTTTTTCAAAGAAAAGATCCGCGTCACTTGATTGATTCACTTTTTGTTGAAACGTATCGTGGACCCGGTTCATATTGATTATAGAGACAAAATAGTTTTCTTTAGACCACCATTTGATGTACAACAATTGATCTTTCTTTCCAACATTTTGTTTTCTGTTTTTTTTATTTTCTTCATCATTTTTACTATTATTATTATTATTTTAATCGTGTTATATGTGTAATTATGTGACAAGTGTTTCGTATTATTTTTTAAAAATTTTGACAAATATTTTTTATTCTGAACTAATTCATTCTCTTCTTTTTTATCCTTCAAGTTGAAAGTAAATGCAACATTTTTTATTCAAAAATAAAATTTTATGTATTTTTCGATAATAATTTACAACAGAAGATTTTGAAATTCAACACGATTTCATTCTAATAATCGGGGATTTAAATTATGGAATTGATCCTGAATTTTGGAAGAGTAAAAATTTCGGGAGGATGTTGTATTGTTAGAATATTACTCGGATTGAATGTTTAGCTTCTCTAGGACCAACTGGATCATGCTTATACATAAAAAATCACCCGCATTCGCATTTTTGTCCCTCCCGAAAGGAGAGACGTTCCAAAATTTAATTAGACCTCAGGATGTTGTTCTGGGTCAGATTTAAGGCGTACCTCAAACTTGGGTAATTAAACCAAAGACGAGAATGTGTTGCCCGATGTATCTTCTTTTCAATGCAGACAACGGTTAGGGCCGGCAACCAAGTTGCTCTCATCATTAGCGTTACGGAGACGTAGAGATGAACTAGGAAGGTGGAAAGACCCAACACAGGGAAACGATGGGAATTCGAGAGGACGTACTTAGACGACGAGAGTACCTTTTTCTGCGTCTCCATAACGCTAATGATGAGAGCAACTTGGATGCCGGCCCTAACCGTTGTCTGCATTGAAAAGAAGATACATCGGGCAACACATTGTCAAACTTGGTTTGGTTTAATTACCCAAGTTTGAGGTACGCCTTAAATCTGACCCAGAACAACATCCTGAGGTCTAATTAAATTTTGGAACGTCTCTCCTTTCGGAGTATAGGTCAATTGATTGGAAAACCAAAAGATTTTCTGACAAAAAGATTTTTCGACAAAAAGATTTTCGACAAAAAGATTTTTCGACAAAAAGATGTTTTTTTCAAAAGAGATTTGCACTGTGCAAGCACGCTCAACCGCACCGTTTTTTCCTCTTTTGTCTGCGTCTCGCACTAGCTCTGGCGGTTGGCGTTGAGAGACGCAGACAAAAGAGGAAAAAACGGTGCGGTTGAGCGTGCTTGCACAGTGCAAATCTCTTTTGAAAAAAAAATCTTTTTGTCGAAAAATCTTTTTGTCGAAAATCTTTTTGTCGAAAAATCTTTTTGTCAGAAAATCTTTTGGTTTTCCAATCAATTGACCTATACTCTCCTTTCGGGAGGGACAAAAATACGAACCATTATGCGGATGAGATTTTAGAAGCATGATCCTCCTGAAAGGGACTGTTTACTGATTTTGGGTTTCTATTTCATTTTCATCTTCTTCACGATATTTGAAAATCTATAGAAGTACAAAATGTTTACGAAATTTCTTTTTCTAGTATTAGCTTCTCACAAATTCGGCTTTATAAACGAGCAAGCGCGCTCTAAAAAACCGACACGCTCGCAAGCAACACATAACGAGGGGGAGACTATACGCAGACAACTACCTCTCGCCAAACAACACTCTCTCGCAGCAGAGGGAAGTCCCCCGTTATGCAACCGATTTTGTGAGAGGACTATACACGAAAAAACAAATACCGCTTAAGGCGGCGGCCTAGCAATTGCAAACACTCTCACATTCGCGTGCACTCTCTCGTGTGGCCGACCAGTTAGGCCATTTCTTCTGTAAATCTGTTTTTTGCTTTTATATGTTTTGAAATATCGAGAAGAAACTGAAAATGGAATAGAAACCCAAATTCAGTAAAGAATCCTTTGAAAGGAGCTTCAGGAGGCACAAAATTGCGAAGTGATGTGTTGCTAATTTTTAGAAGGTATAATAATAACAAATGAAACATGGTCAATTTATTCCACTAGATTTTTCGGAAACATCGGCATTCGGTAACAGAAAAAATAGAGACCATCCACAGTGATACAAAAATATTCTTTTTAAAACATTTTCAATGAAAAACAAAGTTTTGAGCATTTACCAGCGGCAAATTTCCAGTCGCTTTTGTGCTTCACAAAGATGTCCTGACTTTTAATTGGAAAAAAGTTTAGAATACATTAAAAATAAAATAGAAAGCGTTGTAATAAATTTTTAAAAACTCATAAAAAATCTCAGCAACATAAATTTGCAAAGTATAATAAAACAGTCGAATATAAAACATTACGATCAATGAAAATTATTATTATTCAATGAAACAAATTAATATTTTTTTATGAATAAAAAGCGAATAAATAAATAAAATAATCATAAAAACGTCCATTTTCCACTGAATATTCGTTTTTTTTTCATCGTCTTCCGTTTTGTATTCGGCTATTAAAAACGCATAAAAACTCCGATGTTCGCTGCACTTTTTTTTTCGTATTTTTCACATAAAATATTATTTTTTCGCATAGTTATTGGCATTTTTCACGAGCGGTTTTGTTTTGGTTCTTTTGGAAAAATGTTTCATTTTAGAAATTTTGTAAAGAGGAACCAACATTTTTTTCCAATCAAAAGCAACCAGGAAGCAATCTAATCGAATAAAGTACGTTGTTTGTTTTTCCTTTTGATGTTTCAGAGTAGAATTTTAAAAAAGTGAATACGTTATTACAACAATATTAAGGAAAACTTCTAAAAAAAAATAGAAAACTTTCCTATAAACTCGAACTTTGAGGCGTTAAAATGCCGTTTGTATTTAAAAAATTCGAATTTTTGAGTGTATGCAATTTGTCGTAACGGTGTACACACACAAAGCGTTGTTCGTGACGACAATTTCGGTTCACTTTATGAGGGTAGGACAATTCATTAGAAAACTAAAATATTATACGACAAAAATATTTTCGACAATTTCCTAAGAAAACAAAAATATTAGATGACAATTTCATTAGCGACTAATTCATTGGAAAACCATTTCCTTAGAAAATCGCATTGGAGCGCGTTTGCTGGAGGGTAGGCCTTGTGCTTGTAGCGTTTCAAGACGCGAACGATATTTAAGGCGCATGCGCCTTGAAATGTCTGCGTCTCTCAACGTCACATGATAAGGGCAGTTGGTTGCCGGCCCTGATCGTTGTCTGCATGTGCAAAAATGTATATTCCGCGCCCAGGTGGGCGCCGCCGGTTCAATTTCCCAAGTTTGAGGTTAACCTGAGGTATACTTAAAACTTGGGTAATTAAACCGGCCGCGCCCACTTGCGCGCGGAATATACATTTTTGCACATGCAGACAACGATCAGGGCCGGCAACCAACTGCCCTTATCATGTGACGTTGAGAGACGCAGACATTTCAAGGCGCATGCGCCTTAAATATCGTTCGCGTCTTGAAACGCTACAAGCACAAGGCCTACTCTCCAGCAAACGCGCTCCAATGCGATTTTCTAAGGAAATGGTTTTCCAATGAATTCGTCGCTAATGAAATTGTCATCTAATATTTTTGTTTTCTTAGGAAATTGTCGAAAATGTTTTTGTCGTATAATATTTTAGTTTTCTAATGAATTGTCCTACCCTCCACTTTATCCCATCGTGTAGTTTGGGTAGACTTCAGAATTTTTGTTTCAAAAATGTATTACTATTTACTGAAAATTTTGCTTCCAAAACATCGAGTCATAAATATCCCTGACAACCAGAACGAAAACAAGCCGAAGATGTCGAATTATCTTTGTTTTCGAAAACATACATTTTTTCATAATTTGTAATCATCTGTTATTTTTGTTTTCACATTACTTTTTTCTTAGAATTCGATGAAAAATTTGAGAATGTTGTCTGTTTTTGAATAGCTGACTAATTAGGATGAAATGCATCAAAAATCAGTATTTTTTTAATTGTGGGAATTTTTGCGTATACATTTATGATATTGACAAAAGTTTTGTAATATAAACTTTTTCTTTATCCTAACAAACCAGGAGGGAACCCTAAAAACATACACTGAGAAGTTCAAATTACACAAATTGCGCAATAATCCATTCCATCTCACAAACTATTGTTGATGTTGTTGTTGCTTGCTTGCTAAGAGCACGAATCAAATAACATTGTCAAATAGAGATAAATCTCATTCATTTTATTTCGTTTTTCAAATTGTATTTCCTCGGATTCTCCAGAATCTTCATCCTTGTTAAAGGCATTGTGGCACTTGATGTTTAGGATTTTATTTTCAGTCAGAGTTAACAGTTACCTCAATGATTCGTAATTAATATAATTTTTTCCTCCAAAATTTAATCATAATTAGCGTATAAAAATGTTGACCACTAGCTTTTAATTGAGCCCTTCGTTCCCATAGTTCAGGATCATGATGTCGATTAGCTGTTTTTGTTACAAATTGATTTACTTCCAGCTTGTTTTCAATTATTTACTAAATTAAAAATTTTAAGTATAATAATATTGCTTTAAAATTTAAATAGTTCAATTTTTTGAAAAAAGTAGACAATAAAAAAAAACGGTTTTTACCTTTTAGCTTCATTAAAAAATGGCTTAATTTTTTTTACTACCTATCAGCTTCATTTCCAACCAGAAATCCATTTGTAAATCTGTGAAGACTTGTTTAATTTAAACTTTTAAGAATCTCTTTTCTTCAACCCGTTTTTCTTCAACCAAACAGCCACGTTTTGTTATTTTTAATTCGAATAAAACAAAAACTTCGCCTCCTCTTTCAACTTTCGTCCCTATCTTGATCGATCTACGAGACAGATAATCAAATCGAATCGAATGGTTCATGAATGACGAAAATTTATTGATGTGACACTTTTTATGTACGGGAGGAGGGATTAATTTTCCATCTTCTGTTTTTTAGTTCCAAGAAACAAAGTATTATAATGAATACTTATGTAGTTGCTTCATTTCCTCTTGGTCATTATAACTGTTGAAGAAGGTCATCAGATTGTCTGTGTCTCTTCTATTTTAAATGCTCTTTAAACATTTGTCATGGATTATTATGCCATTATAATTAACAGGAGGTTATGACATCGAGACTCGTCGAAATTACGTAATGTTTCGGATCCCAAAAAAACTGGTGAAGGTCTGCTATTCTGCGCCAGATTTTTTTTTGTGGTGACGTCTAGAGATGTAATTTTTATGACATTTTTCTTTTGTTAAATTTTGTTTGGTTCAGAACGCATTACTCATTAATATTCCTTTTTTCTATAAGGACGATGCCCATAAATCACCAAGACAACCAAAAAAATTGAAAATATGACCACATTTAGAATTTTGTAAAAAAAATATATATAGCTTCGTTTTACGTATAGAATTT
Source organism: Caenorhabditis virilis (assembly GCA_964036255.1). Classification (NCBI taxonomy): domain Eukaryota; kingdom Metazoa; phylum Nematoda; class Chromadorea; order Rhabditida; family Rhabditidae; genus Caenorhabditis; species Caenorhabditis virilis. Next base: position 11,794,953 of record OZ038417.1, on the reverse strand, counting down.
CCTGTTTTTATTTATTTATTATTTTTTTGAGAAAGGCTGGAACGGAAAAAGAACGTGTATTCATTTCTTGAAAACGTAGCAAAAGGATATACAGTTTTTAAAGAAATCGCACAATTCATTTTTATATTACTTAAACATAAACAAGATTTCTGGACCGCGTTCACTTTTTCATTTTATTTTTATTTAAGCTTCTTATTGGCAACTCAAATACTCTTGATCATTGCGTTTTGAGGGCTGCTCAACAACACAGGCGCTCCGCACGCACGCACGCGGGTACTCAACACACTGGAAATGGCCTAATCTAACTTTGTTTCACTCCGAATTACAAAATTGTCGCTGAATAGTTGAATATAACGCTTTTTGTAAAACCGTGCCGCACAATTGCAAAAATGACACTCCCCAGTAACGCCCACTTTTCTGTGTTCAGTTTTAAATCGTCGTGTTGAATTTTGTTAGTTGTAATCGGTTCATTTTAGCACACCGTGAAATATTTCAACACAAAAATCGACGTTTCCCTTTCCCAAATATGACCCATTTATGAGTAATTCTCAGTGTAGTATTTTGTAACTCTTGTGTGCATTGCACTATGCAACAAGCTTACTCCAAAATTCGAATATTTTCAAATGAATAGGACTGTGTCTGCAGCAGACAGTTTAAATAGCAAATGGTGTAAAAGGTAGTATGTGTGCCTCTGTTCACCATTGCCCCCCTCTCTTCAAATTGCGTCACACCCGCGCCTGTTGTTTCTCTCGTTTCTCACATTACCCTCCACTGATCGCCATACTCCCTTTTCGATCATTTATGATGTTGTCTCTGCCACGCACACTTCTCATTCACCATCGCCAACACCATCACCACCGTACAACACATATACATACATTTATTCCCATTCATTCGAAAAACTGATGTCCTTTCCCTCTTTTTCTTTTTCCTTCGCTTGACTACCCTCTCCCCTATTTTCAAATAATACTCTGTTGGGTGCCCTCATCATCCTTCGATTTGAATTTTTTCCATTCATCTTACCCAAAAAAAGATATTTAGTTTTCTTCAGCATTTTTTTTGTAAGTTTCCTAAACCTAGATATTTTCCTCCTAGATTTGATTGGAAGTGAAAAAATCGCTGACAATAAAAAGAAGTGATTGATGAGCGTCAAGGAATTACAAAAAAATAGCAAAAACTTTAGTTCTTCTACTTTCTAGACGCATTTTAAACACCTTTTCGTGATTTTTTGTTTTTAACAAGTTTCTCACAATTCGTTGGTTTTATGCAATGTGACTTCAGGTCTTGACGCGAAAACACGTCTTCTCTGCTTTGCACATGCTTTCATCCAAAGAGCCTAAATTTTACAAATCGTTTGAGAAACAGGACATAACATAACGGCTAAAAATTAGCTTTTTCTGGATGTTTTGAGTCAAGTAACGACGCTCAAAATTTGAAAATTAGATCAAATTTAAATTTCTCAATTCAATTTTCACTGAAAATAAACTAATTTCGCAGCGAGATCCTCCACCATGCATTTAATTAAATGGTCTGTTTTTTATTGCCAAAAACAAATATGCTTCAAAAAATTGGAATAGGAAAAGCTTGCATCTGTCTGCCTCCTTCTATATCTCTCATTCATTCGATGCATGCCTAATTATCCTATTTATAATTGACGGACGGGAAACCGAGTGGGGGAGACATCACCAAAATTTGAATCGCTTTTTTTCGACGTTTCTTTTTTTTCGAATAATTGAATCGATTTCGTTTCAGTTCGGCTAAATTTACGATTAATATTGCTGTGTAATCAATTCTTACCATTCTTATTTTTAAATCGTTTACTTATTTTTATCTCTAATCCTAATCTGATCTTCGTACATTTGTACGCAGGTGTTTTGCCGTTTGAACGACGAAAAAACGTATTTTTTAATTCTTCGTTAATAAGGACTAACAATGAAATGGCCTAGAAAACGATTAAAAAACTCGGCCACATCTAATTTTGAATTGTTATGTTTTCCTGTGTTTTTTTTTAAACCCTTAGTTCCGTTGAATGTCTTATTTTTGAAAAATAGAACAAAACTGTCATGTTGAATGATTTAATAATGTGCACAATTGATTGATTGTTGGTTAGTGCACACAAAAACAAGGAGAGAAAAGAGAGCAGGTGCATAATGTTTCTAGCTCATAAAAAATCACAATCGATACACTTTCTCATAAATAGTTGGTAAATAAATTAAATTTCTTGTTGTTATCATTATTATCAAATTAGATATGGTATCTATTGATTCAAAAGCATTTTAAATGACATTTTTTTGCGATTAGTTTAATTTGCACGCAAATCAAATTAAAGTTCGCTTTGGGCGAGCGGGATTGGACGATTGATATATTGTCCGGTCGTTTTATACCATGATTTATTTGATGGTTTTCTCTTAGTTTTTAGCTACTTTTTTTCTCTTTTCAAAGATAAGCATCCTGAACAAAACGTAGTATCTATTTTGTGTCACAAGTTACTTCAATACAGTCATTTTTTGTGTTCATTTAGCCTTGACTTTCCGTTTTCTATTTATTTTCAAATGTTAGGTGGTCTGAATCACCAAATAATATTTTCTTTCAATTTTTTTCCCACGAAATATTAGCACAATCTGTGAAATTAATGATGGTAATCAACACTTATTGCACCAATTACTATGACACCTCTCATTTTGACAAGACGTCCCATAAGCAGGAAAGCATCGTAATCTTTCACCGTGTCCTCCTAGAAGACAAATATGGAGACAATTTACTAGGTGGGAGTGCAAACACCGGACAGTTCTGTTCTCCTTCAAATCAACACCATACTGAAGTGGTGGTGGTGAAGGTGGGTGGACAGGCCAGCGTGGTGATTTATTGGCATACTTAGAATTTCCCCCCCCCCCCCCCCCCCAGTATACTTCCCTTTTACTCACCACTTTTTACATTATTATATACATTTGCATGTATTCATTCGAGTATTTCTTTGTTTTCAATAACTTTCATTGTGTTCTGGTTCCATCCCTAATTTGAATATTTCAGGCTTGACCTCTCGAATTGAATTGTTTTTATTGTGGAAATAAACGGGATATTTGAAAATGGAAGTGGATTGTCCAGAAACAGGTATATTTTTGTTTTTTATCTTGAATTATTTCTTCTTAATGAAATTGCAAGATTACATTTAGTCGTGATAATTATTGAGTAAAAAGCAACTAAACTTTCGTTTTATTTTTAATTCCGAGGTTTAAATTTTTTGAATAGAGCTTACGTTTGGCAAATTTTTTGTTTTTCTATTTAAAATATATTAATTTGTAAATTTTGTTATCAGAAAACGTTCCGAACTTATTTTTATTGTTCCATTGACAATTTTAAAAAAAAACTGTTATTCATTGTTTTTTTTTAAAGTTCTAGAGCGAACATAACCATTATAAGTAGTGCCAATTTCATTGCTCCGAAAAGATTATTCCAATCAGAACTGTAGTTTGAAAAGATTGTTGCTGTTTAAAAATATAATTGTTTTGAATTGACACATACTGTAATGTATATGAGGATGGTTGCTCCGCCCCGAGGGGACGCTTGATTAAATATCACTGATTTGCTGTAATTCTCGAACCATCGAGTATCTCTTCGACCCACCGCTCATCGATTTAAAAATTGTATAATTAAGAGCTATTTTTATGTATATCTCAAATTAAATTTACAATAGTAATTCCTTTCTTCCTAGCAAAACTTTTTAGCACTTCAAAATTGTTTTCGCACATTTTTGTAGGTAAGAACCCTTCAGTATATATGTTTAAGATGTGTATAATTTATGCTACTCGAATTTTTCTCGTAAAGTAAATATAAAAGTGTTTAGTACGAAAACAAATATATATTTGAACGAATCTCCTCGAGAAAATTATACGTTTTCCTTTTACCCTTTCCGTGGTCACCGCGAAAAGGAAAGGGCTATAATTTGAATAAATTCATATTTATTTATATTTTTCGTTTTCTTTCAGTAGCGTCTTCAGCACCATTCACGCCACAGCGGATGAAATTTGATCCTACGCAACCATCAACTTCCGGAATGGGGACACCGTCGTCGGTCATTCTCAAATACGAGAATTATGGAAGAGCAGCTAGTCGGTTGTCTAATCACGGTAACTAATATTTCCTCATATTTCCTACCGAACTTCAACACTAGAGCTCTAAATGAATTATGTTTTGCAGGCGGTGTACCTTCGTCACCATTCCGGAATCAAAACATGAGCGGTCCGTCGAATGAGCGTGTGAATCAGTTGAGAGAGGCTGCAATAGCCAAGCAATCCTACATGCAACAGTGGATTGGGTCGGGATATAATGCTCCATCGCCACATAACGTTCAGGGGCCTCATAGTATGGTGAGTGCAAAAAAAATTGAGATAATGGGTCGAGTTTATGTTAAATTTGAAAGTGTTAAGATTAACGAAGCCTTGACTGAATCATAACTTTAAATGGATATTTCTAAAATTAAAATTTCAGCTCGGTTCTGCCATGTCGGCAATGTCAATTATGTCAACTGCGACCCACTTATCAGGAATGAGTGCTCTTTCCGTCAACACCGAAATAGCCAGTTATTCATGGCCACAAAATCCTCAACAAGCTCCGTACATTTTATCGAAAGTTTCGGGTTCTTCAGTTGAAAATCAGGATCCAATGACAAAGATGAGACGACGAATGACATTCAACGAAATCGTATTCAGTCTGAAATCTAATGATGCAATGAAAAAGATGCTTGCGATCCGAGAATTGATTCCATATGCAGAGCAAAACCAGTTGGAGACTGTCATACAACGAGGAGAGCTCAAAGTGTTGATTTACACGCTATTTGATATTTTGCGGCCGAGAAAGAATGAAGATGAGAAAGTAGTAGAAACAGCTCTTTATTTTCTTTATCATGCGGTACTGTATCCATCGAAGAATCGAACATGCCTCAAAATCATCGAATCGTTGAATTTGGAGATTATGGGGAGGAAGATGCGCGATAGAAATGAGGATTTGATGCAATATTCGTTCGATTTTGAATTTCAACATCCGATTGGTATTTTCGACATTATTATGGAGCGAGCAAGACACACTGAGTCGAGATATGTGACCAAAGCATGGATGTTGCTGACTCATTTGGTATGCAACACACTGTTCAAGCGACGATTTTTTGCAGCCAGAACTGCGTAAGTTAAATGCATTTTCTTTATTATAAATAAACAAATATTTTCAGAAGATTTGAAGATGTAAACATTCGAAGAGAAGTGATCTTCTTTGTTGTTGAGTCATTGAAACAAAAAAATTTGAAATCAAAACCAAAAGGATTCGCGGTATCAGTGGTTAGGAATTTGTCAGCTGCAAATCCTGAAATAATGGAAATGGCAATGCAGTTAAATGTCATTAACATTTGCCTAACGATCATGAAAGAGGAAACAATCTATGAGGATCTTCTCTGGTCAACAACACAAGCATTGTCATCTTTCTGTGGAAATCCAAAAGTTGGCGAGATTTTTATTCGTCTCGGAGGTGTTCAAGTAATTTGTGATCTTTTATCACATGGATCGTCGAGACTTTTGCACGAGCTGTTGGGTTGTATGGTTAAGATTGCGGATTTGCCGGCGATTCAGGAACAGGTAATTGATTTGGTAAATTGCCGAATAATCCAAAAAACATTTTTAAGGATATGAGAGAGCCGATTCGCGCTGTTGTTAACTTGTTAGGAAGTTTTGACCCAACGATTGTTGAGAGATCCACGGCGATTTTAATGAATATTGGATTATACAATAAGGCCAATAAGAGGATTTTGGTTGATCTTAATGTGGCGGACCATGTTTTTGCGGTGCTCCGAATGACTAATGAATATCTGCAACTGGCGACGAGCCGTAAGTTTTGAAGAAAAAAATTTGGAGTTCCAATTAAATAATTAACATTTCAGAGCAACATAGTGAAGCTATACGCCAACAGATTGCGACGATTTATGAGAATTGTCTGTGTGTTTTGAACAATGTCACAATAATGTCTGCACAGGATAACCGCGAAACCGCAGTGGAAGCTTGTCGAAGGGTAATTTGATGTCAATTTAACCTATTGTTAAAACCATCTTTTTCAGATAAGCATGAATGTCCATTCGGCTGCCACATTACTTAATTTCATTTGTATTGGAAAGCGGTATTGTCGAAAACTAGCAATTTTGATTCTCAAACGGTAACTAACAATTATCTTATAGGCTTTTTAAATAATATGTTATTGCCTTTTCAGGGTTGTTGAAACGGTTCCTACATACGCTGAAATATTTGTGGATTTATTTGCGACGACGAATGAGAAGTTGCCGTTGCTTTTGTTGCAACGTATCTGGGAAAGCTTTAAACTGTGGAGGGTGTCGAGCAAGGAAATGATGAGGCCAGGGCTGAGGAAAGATGAATACGATGAAATGGCGAAGAAAATGAAAGATCACGAGGATATTGTGCGAAGGTCGGCGGGACTATTGTCAACGCTTTGTTTGGAGTGCAATCCAAGGTTCACAGAGGATGTGAAAAATTCGATGTTGTGAGTTTTTTAAAAGATAATTTTGAGCTGTGTTTAAATATGAAAAAAAAGCTTGAAAAGCTGCAATCGCATAATTGAAAATATAAACCAAAACCTTCATTCAGCCACAATTTCAAAACGTTCTTCTGAAATCTCTTTTTTTTTCAGAAACGCCGGTGCTAATCCATTCCTGTTCCTTTCACACGAAATCAGCGATCCAATGCTTACCGACTGGCTCTCCTTTATCTGGAAAGTGTGTACAACTGACGAATCTCGTCAACAGCGACTTCTTCTTCAACTTTTGACGAATGCCAATCTTCTCGTGAGCCCATTCTTGAAAGAGCTACGCGAACGCAGACAAGATCCGCAAATTCGTCAATGTTTAGATTATTTGATGCAATTGGCGGCACAACAACACAGTACCACAGCGTAATTCTATAATTTATTTTTGAACATTTGTCAAGAAATAGTTTTCCCTTTGAATATTTCACAAAAAATTAGAGTAATTTTGATCATCAGTATTTTATCATCTTCGAGAAGTTCCACAATTTTAGATCAAAACGGGCTATTCTTACTGCTCACTTTTCAGTGTTTTTTTTCGATTTTTTCCATAAAAAGGCATATCTTGTTTCATTAATCATTTTTCTCCATTCCCTTTACAATATATTTTCTGTTGTTTCTTTAAAAATGTAAGTATTTTTTAAAAACATATTTTTCATGTGTTGTATTATGTTTATCATGTATAACGAGTATTTTTTCTTTATGTTTTTTTTAATTTCAAATTAACTTTTTCTATTTTAAGAACGTTGAAAGTTTAAAAGAAAAACAGAACGCGAAGAGCTATCTGGGATTTCAGACCGAAATCTATTTCGTTGTGCCAATAATGATTTCATAAATGTTTAAGGACAGGGTTTTGCTCCAATTTAGCCGAGCCATCTACAATAAGGTATATAGTAGTTTGTAAAATAAGCATTTTTTGAAAAATATTCACCTTTTACCTAAAAAAAAAGTAAAATTGTCGAATTTCATTGCTTCTTATCATTTTATCGCCTTATTGCCGCCTTTTCATTTTATTTTAAGTTATTTATATGTCTAACGTCTAAATTTAAAATAATCTTTATTTTCTTAAATGGTAAGGATCTAACTACGTTTTTTTTAAAGACAACGTAGAAAAATACATTGTTTATAGCTTATGACTTGAAATGGTCGATTCAAATTAATTAGTTTTCATAGTGATTAATATAAAAAGTGTCATATGCAACCCATTACCATATTTTCCAACTGCTCACATTTTTATTCTCCGAAATATCAGATATTCGGAAATTGTTGGAATATTACAAATGCATGTGAAAAGATACAGGTTTGATTTTTGGAGGACTTTACGGAGATAATAAATGTATCTTAAATGAAAATAGACTTCATTCTCATTCCTAATCCGTTTTTAAAATGTTCTAAAACCACCTAGAAGTCGAGAAAATGAGCTTTAAAACAATAGCCTAGAAAATGGGGCCACCTGGCCGAACTTTTTCCTAGGAGCTTTTTTAGTGTTTCGTTAATAAATAGTTATGCAGAATGCTTATATTAGTCCTTTTTTAAATGTTTTTTTTTCATTTTATTTTATATCTCTTCATTTTTTTTGGATTTTTCATGTCTGCGGACTAGTTTTCGCCGGTGGCCCCTTTTTCTAGGCCATTGTTTTGAAGCGAATTTTCTCGGCTTCTAGGTGGTTTTAGAAAATTTTAAAAACAGATTTGAAATGAAAATGAAGTCTATTTTCATCCCAGACGCATTCATTAGCTCCGCAAAGCCCTCGTTTAAAAATCTATCAATATAAGCAAACTATTTACTGAAACACAAATTTCAGTTGCTAGATACCGCTGCTGATTTCTTACATTATGGTGTATTCCTTGTATCATCTTCATTTTCAGCAATATCTTTTATATTCAACTTATATATTTTCTTTGTTTTTATTAGAGAATTCAAGAATTCGGATGATGAGTAGGTTTTTGTACGGGTATTTATTAATGTTTTGAATAAAACTTTAAAGAATTCGAAAACGACGGATTATTCAATATAATAAAACAATTTCTGCATTAATGTGTTCACTCAGTCTTTTGATGTTACCAATTGTTTACTATTTCTCCGAAATGAATTTTTGGCCAATGGCTGTTTTTATAACGTTTCTACAATTGAGCTACTCTTCGTCAATAGGTATTTATAATCGAATGTCTCGAAAATTATTTGATAACGAAGGTAGCGGTGCTCATTCTACAATTTCCATTTATCTTGCATCTGTACATCCACATTTAAATAGAAAATATTTCACTGTGAAAGTGTGCCTAATTTTGGCAACTTCTAATTGGATTTTATCTTTTATTTATGCGGTATGAAACACGAAAACAATTAATTTATTAGATAATCTTTTCAGATATTCTTCGGTGTTATTCATGCTGCTTACGTATCAAATGATTCTTTATTTTATTGTGATTTTGAAACATGTGATGTTCCGATGTTGATTTGTTCATGTAAGTGAAATCGGTTCTTGTGACTTACCTTAAAAAAGTATGCCTAACATTTCATCAAATTATACTACAAACCAAATTCCATGATTTGGTCTATAATTTAATTTATGGACTTCGGTTGAGACATGTGTTTTTAACAATGTCTCCTGCGTAAAACTGCTTGAAGTGATAACGAATGTTAAAGACAGGGTGTCAGTTAGTTTCGAATTTTTGTATGGTCATTTATTCTGAACAGAATACCAATTTTCATAACATTTTTGACTATTAAAATATTTGAATCTATTCATTATTCTACCACGGTTGACATATCACGACATAATAGCTAAATTAAACTACAAACCGTCTTTAATTATATAATTTTGAATATATAATTTTGAGTAACAGCCATTTCTCTAACATTTCTCCTATCAATTCTCACTCTTCTATTTGCTATAATTTCCCTATGTCGGCATCAAAGAAAGACTGAGAAACTGCATGATTTCTCAAACACAAACGCGATTAAATTGGCGATTCGTCGACTGATTTCTGGATGGATTATTTTTACAATAATGGCTATTCTGGAAATTACAACAGGAGTTTTATTGATTTCCAACTCGTTCGTTGTACCATTTAATTGTAATATATAGTAATTTAGAGATATTATTATAAATCTGAATTAATTCCAGTTTCCGATCCTTGTGATAATTTAAACGAAGCGGGGAAATTATTGAAACTCGTCATCCTTGTGTGCGTTCTGACAACTGTTTGGTCAGTTTCAGGAAATAATTTTTCAGAAATTTTGTAATTTGTTTAGGTCTTTAAGTTTATTTTTCGATCCTATCTTCGTTCTGAAGTTTGATACGTTTGTCTCGTCCCGTTTAAAAGAACATGTTTGTGATTCTTATACAAATTTATTACAAATGATACCATTTTTCAGTTTCAAAAGCTCCGTTCGAAATTTCAGAAAGAAAACATAATTGAGGAAAATACCTAAAAAGTTCACAATTATCGCCGTCAAAATTATATTCAAGAATTATGTTTTGGTTCTAGAGATTTATGATTTGTGTTTTGTCATCGGTACAATGCTGTCTTATTCTATTATCCAAATTAGTCCGCGAGTTCATACAATTTCATGTCATGCACACAACATACCAATTTCAAATGTTCGTTTTTTTTCATTTATAGCAAATATACCAACCAGCTAGAAATTCCAAAAACTTTCAGAAAAACAAATACCTGCTTAAAAAGTTTATTTTGAAGTGCATAATTCCAAACTAATGTCAGTTTCGAGTGTATTTTCCAATTGCCCTGATCTTTATTCACACGATTTCAAGGCTTTCGAAAACTGTTTCCATATTCCAGATGCTTGTGAGAAGATTCGCGTTTGAGTTGTATTGCGTTCTGCCCGGGAGCAATCTTTTCTATTTTCAGGAGTTCAAACATGCTTTCTATTTACTACAATTTGGCGTATTTTTGGTGTCTTGTACTCTGTCTGCCATATCATTTATCCTTAATTTGTATATTTTCTTTTTTTGTATTCCACCATCGAAAAATTTGGATGACGAGTTGGTTTTAAGATTTGTGGAAAAATTCAGATCAACTTTCAGTCAAAAGAAAAAACGATTGATCCAATACAATAAGACAATTTGTGCATTAATGTGCGCATTCAGTATTATAATGTTCCCATTTATTTTTTATTTTTCCGAAACAAATTATTGGGTATTAGCTGTTTTTATAACTTTTCTGCAATTAAGTTATTCCTCTTCAATCGGTATTTTGAATGCCACATTTCTTACATGTTAAAAAATAAGATTCAGGCTCCGGAATTCATGCCACCATTGCAATATACGTTGCAACTGTTCACCCACTTTCATATCGAAATCATTTTACGCTGAAATTTCTCAAAATTTTAGTCATCGCGAATTGGACAACATCTGGACTTTACTCTGTGGGAAAACGCTTTTTAACAATTTCTGAAAACATTGAATTTGCAGGCTGGATTCGGAGTTGTTCAAGCGGCATATATGTCTGATAATCCGTTATTTTATTGTGATTTTAAAACATGTGACATTCCAATGTTATTATGTTCATGTGAGTCAAACATTTGATTATCTAGAAAATGAGAATATGTAGAGCTCGGGGAATGAACTGATTGTTGATTTAACTCAAATGACGCACAAAACGGGAAACCTCATTAATTCGATCAAATAGATGGTTGTGATTTTTTTTTATCAACACTAATGATTGGTTTTTAAAGGAGGGCTCCACTTTAATTAAAATAGACCTCATTCTCATTCCAAATCTGTTTTTAAAATTTTCTAAAACCACCTAGAAGCCGAGAAAACACGCCTCAAAACAATGGCCTAGAAAAAGTGTCCGCCTGGCCGAACTTTTTCCTATGAGCTTTTTTCGTGTTTCGTTAATAAATAGCTATGCAGAATGCTTATATTAGTCCTTTTTTATGTTTTTTTGTAATTTTTTTTGGATTTTTCATGTCTGCGGACTAGTTTTCGCCGGTGGTCACTTTTTCTAGGATATTGTTTTGATGCGTGTTTTCTCGCCTTCTAGGAGGTTTTAGAAAATTTTAAAAACAGATTTGGAATGAGAATGAAGTCTATTTTCATCCCAGACAATTTCTTTATCTCCGTAAAGCCCTCCTTTAACTCAATTACGTTCTTCTCTGTTGCAAAGATAATGATTCTCATGCTTATTTTTACAGTACTTATGATCTCCTGTGCATTTCTGATAACAATATTGAACCTTTTCTTTTCCATCATTGCTCTACGAAAACACCACATTAAAACCTCGAAATCGAATGATGTTTCAAACAAAAATTCAATGAAACTAACAATTCGTCGAATGATTTCTGGATTAATCATCTTCACCACAATGGCTACTTTGCAGATCATTACAGGAGTTCTACTCATTTCCAACTCATTCGCTGTTAAACTTGACCGTACTTTAATTTTCAAAAAAAAAATTACACATTCTATGAATGATATTAATTTCCAGGGGTTGATGCCTGCAACAATTTGAACAAATCTCGTCAGCTTCTAGACGTAGTGTCATTGATTTCTGTTCTAACACTTGTTTGGTTTGTAATTACTTTCAAGAATTTGATGAAAAGACCAACTTCATTTTTTGCAGGTCTTTGAGCTTACTTTTCGACCCGATATGCGTTCTAAAATACGATTCTCTGGTTGCCGCGCGTTTTAAAGAACATGTTTGTTATTTTATTTAGTTTTTAAAAAAGATTTTGGAAACAAAAATATGAATTACAGGTCGAGATATTACGATCGAAATTTCAAAAAAGAAGTCGTGTGGAAGCGTGCAATAGTATTCGCATTGAGGAATAATCGTTCTTACAATTCGAATTTCTTGTTATTATTGTTAATCAGTTCTGTTGAGCATTAATATCATCTAAAAGTGTGGAAATTTAAATAATTCGTTATCAATAAAGTTTTAATTCTTTTTTATTTATAAAAGATTAAAATAAGTAATCTATTCTCATTGAACCATGAGCATTCCATCGATTTTTCAAAATTGTTCCAATCTATATTCGGAAAAATACCAGAGTTTCGCAAATTGTTCATCAACTGATGATCCCTGTTCAAATCTTCAGGTTAAAACTTTATCATTAAAACTCAACATTTAGTTTGATGTTCAGCAGTTGCATAATATTCACAATGCTATATTTTATGGAATGATGTTGGTTCCATCAATTGTATCTCTAATTGCACTCATTTTAAATATTTATATTTTTGTCGTGACGACCAAAAATTTCAGAAAATTGCACGAGGAGTTAATTTTTTCATTAAAACCACGAACACTCTTTTTTCCAGCCTTCAGAAAAGATTCATATTTCTCATAAGCAAAACAATATCGTCTATATTGTTATCTGGTGGAATAATTTCAGTATCGATTGCAACCGCAACTACAAATTTAACATTCTGGTCATTATCGTTCTTCATTTTCTTGAATGAATTCGGTTATATTTCATGCGTTGGTATTAAATTGAATGTTCTGAAACATTATTTCAAAAGTTTTTAAAGGCACATACATTGGATCTACATTCTCAACATATCTCGCAATTGTTCGTCCATTATTGTACCGAAAATACATGACAATTAAAATGACTTTAATCATCGCTGGAATTAATTGGCTAATTTCTGCAATATTTTCAGCATATATTTCAGTTGCGCAAGCTGCTTATATGATCCCAATTGGTTCACCATTTAATTGTGATTATAGGAATTGTTTTCAGCCTGCTTTAATAATTTCCAGTAAACTTTTCTTTTAATATTCTTGTTGATTAAATACAAAATATTTGTTTAACAGCGATTGAAGTATGTGTCACTTTTATAGTCACTTTCACAACACTTCTTTTCTCAATTATTTCGCTTTACAGACATCTGAAAAGATCTGAAAAGGTACCTAGATACATTTCCTTCAGCCATATTACTCTATTTTTTTTTAAAGCTAAACGATATCTCAAACTCTGAAACAATACCAATTATTCTCCGGAGAATGATTTCTGCATTGATTGTTCTAATATTTGTAGCTGTTTTTGAAGTAACCATCGCTTTCGTAATTACATTCAATTCATTGTCTTCAATTATTTTCAATCGTAGGTTTTTTATCACAGAATATTTGATTCAAGTTCGGTTATTTCCAGTTCAAGATATCTGCTCATTGTTCTATCAAAGTTCAGAATATTTAACATTTGCAACCGTTATAGCAATCTTCACCAACACTTGGATTTTTGGAATAATTCTTGACCCTGTAACAGTACTATTATTTGATCCACTCATTTCAAAATGGCCAAAGAAACATGTAATTTATTTAAGAAAAATATTCAAAAAAGTGAGATTTATTATTTAGATCAGACAGATGACAGTAATACTGACTGTTCGAAGACCTAAGCCTCTTGAAGATTCAAAAATAAATGAAAAAAATGATTCATAATAAATGATTCAAAATATCGATCGAAGCATATTCAGTACTTTTACAGATTGATGTAATCTTATAGTGAAATAAAACATTTTACAATATTTGTAAAAGACATTTTAAAGTGTACGCACTACGTTAATAAACATGCAATTGAAAACTTCACAATATAATTAATCATTTGTTATCAATAAATACGACTTAAAATATTTTAATCCTTTTTCACATGAATATTCCACCAATTTTTCGAAATTGTTCCAACCTATATTCTGAAAAATTCCTAGAATTTGCCAACTGTTCTGTAACAATCGATCCATGTTTGAATCTTCTGGTAAAAACGACAATGTTTTGATTCGAAACATACATTTTTTTCAGCAATGGACTCATATTTTTGATGCAGTACATTATGGTATTTTGTTGGTTCCTTCAATCATTGCCTTTATTTCTATGATTTTTAATTTTTATATTTTTATGGTATCAATTTTAAGCATCAGGAATAAGCACGAAGAGTAAGTATTTGTCAACTCAGTTTTTTTCTAGTTTGTGTTATAATCAATATTTTCAGCGTTCAGAAAAGGTTTATATTCCTTTTAAGCAAAACAATATCCTCGTTATTATTATCTTTTTCTATAATTTCTGTTTCGATAGTTACAGTAACAAGGAATTTATCTTTTTTGACATTATCGTTTTTCATATTTTTGAGCCAATTTAGCTATATTTCGTGCGTTGGTAAAATAAGGTTTTTAATAGATATCAGTTAGTTAATTAATTTTTAAAGGAACATACATTGGAGCCACATTTTCAACATATTTCGCAATTGTTCGACCATTCTTATTCCGGGAATATATGACAATTAAAATTACGTTTATTATAACCGGGGTGAACTGGGCAATTTCTGCAATATTTGCTGCATTTATATCAGTAATACAATCTTCTTATATAATTCCAATTGGAGCTCCATTTGAATGTGATTATGTCCATTGTTTACAACCAGCATTGATAGTTTCATGTAATTTCATTTATTTTTATTTAAAGGAGGGCTTTACGGAGATAATGAAGGCATCTGGGATGAAAGTAGACTTCATTCTCATTCCAAATCTGTTTTTAAAATTTTCTAAAACCTCCTAGAAGGCGAGAAAACACGCATCAAAACAATATCCTAGAAAAAGGGGAAACCTGGCCGAACTTTTTCCTACGAGCTTTTTTCGTGTTTCGTTAATAATTAGTTATGCAGAATGCTGATATTAGTCCTTTTTAATGTTTTTTTTTCATTTTAATTAATGTTTTTTTCATTTTTTTTTTGGTTTTTTTCATTCCTGCGGACTAGTTTTCGCCGGTGGACACTTTTTCTAGGACATTGTTTTAATGCACGTTTTCTCGACTTCTAGGTGAATTTAGAAAATTTTAAAAACAGATTTGGAATGAGTATGAAGTCCATTTTCATCCCAGACGCGTTCATTAGCCCCGTAAAGCCCCCCTTTAATTAAAATTTTACATTTTCAGTCTCACAAGTCGGTGTAACTTTTCTACTCACTTTCCTAACACTCCTTTTCTCGATTATTTCTCTCTACAGACATCAAAAACGATCTGAAAAGGTGCCTAGATATTTTTCCTTCATCCACATTAATCCATTTTTTTTAGCTAAACGATATCTCAAACTCTGAAACAATTCCTATAATTCTTCGACGTTTCATAGCCTCCTTGATTTATATATTATTCCTTGCCATTTTTGAAGTAACAATAGGAATTGTTGTCACATTTGGCACCCTTTCGCCGAAAAATTTGAATTGTAATTTTTAGAATAACCAAACTTTATAAATAAAAAATTTCTTACAGTTCAAAACAACTGTCTCCCATTCTATCAAAGTTCGAAAAATTTGCATTTCGTAACATTTATAGCAGTTTGCATGAATCTGTGGTCATTTGGTTTAGTTATTGATCCAATTTCCGTCTTGTTATTTGATCCATTAGTTTCAAAATGGCCAAGAAAGCATGTAATTTGTTCTGAGGTACTTTCCAGAAATTTAAAAATGTTTTTGTAGATCAAACAAATGACATTTCGGCTCACAGAACAATGAAGAAAGGCGCACATCATCAGCAATTGAAGCATAATTATTCCACTTCCGTTTTAACACTCCAATCAATAAAACATTTCATAATTAAAAATTGATGAAATGCCTGATGAAAACACAAAATCATTGTTAATTATTTCATTTTTGCATATCATTTTTTTGTTATCTTTCGAATTATAACAGCTTAAACCTAGTAGTTCATTTTCCTTCGCCCATGATTTTTTTTCAATATGACAATTCCACTAATTTTCGAAAACTGCTCTGATAAATATTCTGAAAGTTTCTTGCAATTTGCAAATTGTTCAGAAACTCATGATCCTTGTTCAAATCTTCAGGTTAAATTAAAACCTTTAAAATTTATCGAGAAATGTGTTGTTTTCAGGAATGGAACGAAATTGAAAACTCAATCACTTATGGAATTTTGTTAGTTCCAGCTATTATAGCTTTAATACATTTAGCATTGAATATTTATATTTTTGTTGTATCAATATCAAATTTCAAAAACATTCATGAAGAGTAAGTGTTGTTATCCCAGATACCGTGTTTAATACGTTTTCCAGCCTTCAGAAGCGTTATATTTATCTCATATCAAAAACAATATCAATTATCTTATTATCAAGTGCAATATCAATTGAATCCATTTATATGTTAAACTCGAATTTATCATTTTGGACATTACTAATATTTATTTTTTGGACCGAAGTCAGCTTCATATCATTTGTTGGTAAGCTCTTAATCAATCATAACTTCTTGGAGTCTGTGATATCTTGGAGGTACATATATCAGTGCTTCATTTTCAACATATATTGCAATTGTTCGCCCATTATTTTACCGTAAATATATAACAATTAAAATGACTTTAATTGGTACTGGACTTAATTGGACAATTTCCGCACTGTGTGCGGCATTAATTGCAACTATTCAATCGGCATTCGTGATACAGAATTCGCCAATAAAATGTGATTATAAACATTGTTATTATCCAATATTGATACTCTTGTGTAAACTTTAAAAAAAAGGATCATTGGAAGAAATTTCGCAAATTTTGCAGTCACCCAAGTTGTCTTCACATTTTTATGCGCATTTCTGACAATTCTTTTCTCAATAATTTCTCTTTACCGACATCAAAGAAGATCTGAACAGGTAGGTATTGGTTTTTCAGCTGGGACGCTAAATGCCCGCTTTAATTTTGATAGTTTGCTAAATTTCAGCTGAATGATGTTTCGAATACTGAAACTATTCAAATAATTATTCGGCGTATGATCTCTTCATTAATTTTTCTGTTATTTGCTGCAGTTTTTGAAACAGCAATCGCCGCTGTTTTAATACCAAATGCAATATCAATTCAGCTTTTCAATTGTGAACTATTATATTATTTCCAATTAATTGATTTTCTTTTTCAGTCAACGACAATTGTGCAATGTTTTATCAAAGTGATAAATATTTGAAATTCATAATAATCGTCGCTGTCTATGTAAATCTATGGACAGCTGGAATTCTTCTGGACACAGTTTCCTCTTTATTCTGTGATCCATTAATTTTGAAATGGCCACGAAAACATGTAATAATAGTTTTTTTTTAAAGAAAAAACAGAGAAATATTTTCAGATCAAAAAAATATCGAACATGCTCACTGTTCGAAAAAAATCTGATAGTCAGGAAACAAGCAAAGAAACATTATCAACTACAATAAACAATACAATTGAATATTCTTAGATTTCACAAGTATTTTTGGTGATGAATAATCACCTGAATTAAAAAATTGTTTTGATATTAAAGGAGCGCTTGACGGAGATAATAAATATACCTTAAATGAAAAAAGACTTCATTCTCATTCCAAATCTGTTTTTAAAATTTTCTAAAACCACAGAAGCCGAGAAAATGCGCCTCAAAACAATGGCCTAGAAAAAGGGGTCACCTGGCCGAACTTTTCCGTGTTTCGTTAATAAATAGTTATTCAGAATGATTATATTAGTCCTTTTTTTAATTTTTTTTGGATTTTTCATGCCTGCGGACTAGTTTTCGCTGGTGGTCCCTCTCTCTAGGCCATTGTTTAGAGGTGCGTTTTCTCATCGTCTAGGCGGTTTTAGAAAATTTTAAAAACAGATTTGGAATGAGTCTGAAGTCTATTTCCATCCCAGACGCATTTATTTGCTCCGTAAAGCCCTCCTTAAAGCACAGGTTAAAAAAAAAACTTTGAAGCTCACTTATAAATCAATGGTGATTCCGAAACTTCAGGAAAAGCCTATAAATTTCGATTCTTTGAAAACGCTATTCATTACTTCGAATTCCTTCCTTTAAAAAACTAAAGAATCCACTTGAACACTCAAAATTGTACTTTTTGAAATTGTCAGATACCCTCATTTTCAAAGCGCTATTCCCAACTTTATAAAACGAAATACATATTGTACAGAATACCTTAGAATTACAAAAAGTTGTTTCAAAGAAATAGATGCTCAAAGTAAAACACAAGATTTAAAAAACAAATTTTTGTCAAATGGATATGACCAGGAGGGGGTGGATAATTTCCATAAAAAAGCTATTCAATTTATAAAAAATATAAATTTAAAGAATAAACGATATTAATTGACAAATTTAATTACTTTAATCGAAAACAATGTTATCAATTAATTTTCATTATGTACTTTTATACACTCACAAACCTAAAAGTATTTCAAGGTATAATTTTTCTTGTATATTCACGTACACAAGTTCCCAAATCTCTCTAAATTGCAATATCACTAACATAGGTTCCCTCGCACATACACAGTTTTCTTTGTACCCTCTCATTCCATATCTTTCCTCCATAAAGTTGCATTCCTCCTCCATAAAGTTACATTGATTAGTCACCATGGATTAACAATAAGGATAGGTATTATTTTGTGTGTATAAAAATGTTATAAAAAATAATATGTTGATTTACTTTTTAGATGATTTTATAATTTAGTTCTCTTACTTAGATTTATTTTTCATTTTTCCTCTCCTCTTTCTTCCTTTTCCGCGCTTTATTTTATAGTCCAAAATTGCGTTGTTTTTAATTTTTAAGCAAAGGAGTTGTAACTGATGAGACTCGCTCCTTAGGTCGTATTGCAATAGAGTCGAAACGACCGCGCCTAGGTTTATTATTTATTTTTTTTCTTATATCTTCTTAATTCATTTATCTTTCTTTTCTTTTCTTAATTGATTTATAATCAAACTTTTTTGGTTATCAACACAATTTTTGCCGTCATTTTTTGTTGAATTATAACAGCTTAATTTAGTGTTTCTATGTGATTTTTTTCCGTTTTCTTGTCAAATGCCGCCATGAATATTCCACCAATTTTTGAAAATTGTTCCTATTTTTATTCTAAAAAATTTCTGTATTTCGCCGATTGCTTTGAAGCAGCCGA
The DNA here is from genome assembly GCA_964036255.1 of Caenorhabditis virilis. NCBI lineage: Eukaryota > Metazoa > Nematoda > Chromadorea > Rhabditida > Rhabditidae > Caenorhabditis > Caenorhabditis virilis. The sequence goes on along the minus strand of OZ038417.1, from coordinate 11,775,529 downwards.
CCCATGTGCAAACCTTCGGGTTAAAACATTAAATTTTTATCGATAAGACCATTTTACATTTCAGCAATGGAACGATATTCGCGATGCAACCATCTATGGTATATTACTTGTTCCATCTATCATATCATTAATTGCTTTGGTTTTAAATATTTATATTTTTGGAGTATCAATTCCAAATTTCAGAAATATGCATGAAGAGTATTTATGAGTTTTCACAATTAAATGTTTAAGATATTTTCAGCACTCAGAAAAGGTATATATTTCTCATAAGTAAGACAATATCTGCCATATTATTATCATCCGCAATAGTTTCTGAATCGATTTATATGATAACAACGAATATGACATTTTGGGCGTTAGCTTTTTTCATTTTTTGGAATCAATTCAGCTATATTTCGTATGTTGGTAATATCTTATTTCCAGTTGGATCTTAAATATTATTAGAATTTTAAGGAACATACATTGGTTCCTCATTTTCAACATATTTGGCAATTGTTCGCCCATTTGTGTACCGAAAATATATGACAGTCAAAATAACACTAATTTGCGGTTCTATAAATATTATTCTATCTGCAATTTTTGCTGGACTTGTTTCAATTGTCCAAGCTGCTTATATGAGCCCGGATGCTCCGTTTCACTGTGATTACGAACATTGTTATTTTCCATTTCTAATTCTTATCAGTGAGTAGCATTCCAACTATATTAACAAAGAATTTAAATCCAAATTTCAGTTAGTGATATTGTCATTACTTTTCTTTTAACATTTTTCACTATTTTATTCTCCGTTATTTCCCTCTACAGGCATCAAAAAAGATCTGAAACGGTATCTAAGAGATGTTCTGAATTAAAATAATAATAATTTTAATGTTCAGCTCAATGACGTCTCAAATTCTGAAACTATTCCAATCATTCTCCGACGTATGACTGCTACGCTAATTGTTCTGGTATTCGTGGCAATTTTCGAGATCAGTGTAGGCACATTTCTAATGTTCAATGTGTTATCGATTCATATTTTCAATTGTAATCCGCATCCACATAACTTCCCCACAAATATACAGTTTTTTTGCAGTCCAAGACACTTGTTCAATGTTCTATCAAAGTGACGATTATTTAAATTTTTTAATAATGATGTCAATTTTCGTGAATCTTTGGACATTTGGCATCATTCTTGATCCGATTGCAGTGTTATTATTCGATCCATTGATTTCAAAATGGCCGAAAAGACATGTAGAAATTTTCACATCTTTCGACAAAAATTTAATTTTTTCAGCTCAATAAAATGTCGGTAATGCTGACAATTCGAAGAACTCTTCCTCGTGTTACCGATGTTTCGAGTTATGGGACTAATGTTAAGAAATAAAAAAGGTAAAATACTGGAAAAAAACGGAAAAAAAACCCGAAGCTCGTTACCAGCAAAAAGGAGAAACCCCCTCTTGCGAAGGTTTTTCCTACCGTAATCTGCAATCGTGACGAGACCCTATGTTTCAGCAACAAACATATTCCTTTAAAATCAGGTCATTTGTTAAAGATTTGCGGTGTACTTTGGAGTATAGGTCAATTGATTGGAAAACCAAAAGATTTTCTGACAAAAAGATTTTTCGACAAAAAGATTTTTGACAAAAAGATTTTCGACAAAAAAAATTTTTGACAAAAAGATTTTTCGACAAAAATATTTTTTTTTTCAAAAGAGATTTGCACTGTGCAAGCACGCTCAACCGCACCGTTTTTTCCTCTTTTGTCTGCTTCTCGCACTAGCTCTGGCGGTTGGCGTTGAGAGACGCAGACAAAAGAGGAAAAAACGGTGCGGTTGAGCGTGCTTGCACAGTGCAAATCTCTTTTGAAAAAAAAATCTTTTTGTCGAAAAATCTTTTTGTCAAAAATTTTTTTTGTCGAAAATCTTTTTGTCGAAAAATCTTTTTGTCAGAAAATCTTTTGGTTTTCCAATCAATTGACCTATACTCGTACTTTGGGAGGTTTTTCCCTTTTCCAGTATTTTCCTTTTTTATTTTTCAAAATTAGTCACATGTTTCTTAAAAAAGGAAAATACCTACAGGTTTAAAATATCTAATGTGCATGACACAAGCTAATCAATAATGAGAAGCTCAACTAGGTGTGAGTTGTCACGTTGGAAAGGTTTTTGATCAGCGTCTATTTTTCAATAGGTCGTTAATCTGTGTAATTCTTTCTTAATGCATAATAATCATAATTAAATTTATTAATTCCGTCGTAATCGTTAACTTCCTTGTGTAAATAAACCTTTTTTATCAATTATTTAATAAAATGTCATTTTTCGAAAACTGCTCAGCACATTATTCAATAGAAAAAGATTTTCTAAACTGTACCAACACTACAAAACAATGTGATTTAATCGTTTCTATGAATAATATTCAGCTAATTGTGAAAATCCTAGACTTTTACATCCCAATTTGTTTATTTATCATTGGAGCAATTTTGAATATTCATTGTTTTACATTGACATTTTCGTTGTTTTTAAGATTGGGTGAAGTGTGAGTTAATTTTCCCGACCTTCGTAATTTATCTATAATTTCAGCTCACGTAAAAGATATGTATTTGTATTATGCCGGTGTATTTCTTCAATTGGTGCTGCTATTTCAATGCTTCTTATACGATGCTTCGTTTCTGATTTCGCACTTCCAAACATCTCAAGTTATTTTCTGTTTTTCATCCTAATTTTCTTCAATAATATTAGTTTTTACAGTTTATTGGGTAAAATAAACTTTCTGGAGGTTTCTCTGAAATTTAATCAATATTTTATAGGAGCTCACATTGGCAATGCTGTTATACTTTATCTTGGTGTAAAGAATCCAATATTTTACAACAAAACATTAGGTCTTATTCATATTTATTGGGTTGCAATTTTAAATGTTATATTTTCTGGAATCATTTCAGTAAGTGTTATATACAAAATAAATTAAAAATGTAGTAATTCTTCAGTTGCCATTTGCATTTTATCAGGCTGGAAATGTTGTCGGAAATGGGCCGATCGAATGTAATTCTCTAACATGTTCTGAAATTTTATCGTGGTGTAGTATTGCTATCATTTTCGGTACCTGCGTTGTCACTATGCTCATTCAATCATTTGTTCTAATATCGATTTGTTTGAACAATCGTAAAATCCGGAAACACGGGCATTTTTCGAGCTCTTCGACTGTAAAACAAGCGCAAAAGCGTATCGCTTGTGCACTTTTTATTATTTTGTTCATTTCAACTTCTGAAGCGATTTTCGCCAGTATTTTGATCGGTGTTGAAAATGGTAGATTCTTTGATGTGTCGGTTTGCATTCTTAATTATGTTTCAGACAATGTTCTCGAGACATGTCGTAATTTCTACGAAGCTGATACTCTTCTACTTGCTAGTATTTCTAATTTGGCTGGAAATATAATTTTTGCAATTGTGGTGATAATCGATCCGATTTTTAATATTATTTTCGATCGGAATATTACAAACCAAATTGGACAGCAGGTTATAGAAGTTAATATTCTGAAATAACATGTATTTTTCAGATAAAATGGATCAAGTTGAACTTCTGTAATTCAGAGACAACTAGGCTTTAACTTTAAAAACTTAAAAACTTGTAAGTGTTATATTAATTTCAAAATAAATCGAAGTTCTCTTAATGCCATGAGCAAAGCATAATCATCGTCATTTGAATATTAATTCTTCTGTAATCGGTGTCACTTTTGTGTAAATAAAAAATTTTTTATCAAATTTCAATGATTCAGAAAAAAAACCTCCAATGTCACTTTTCGAAAACTGCACAACTCATTATTCTGCAGAGAAAGATTTTCTAAACTGTACCAACACTACAAGACAATGTGATCTTATGGTTTCTATGCATAATATTCAATTAGTACTAACAATCCTAGATTTGTATATTCCAACTGTTCTCTTCATCATTGGAGCACTTTTAAATATTCATTGTCTTTCATTAACATTTCCAGTTTTTTTGAGACTAGGTGAAGTGTGAGTTAATTTTTTAATTTTCGGGAGCAATTGCGTATTATTTCAAAATTCCAGATCTCGTAAACGCTATGTATTTTTATTAAGTCGGTGTATTTCTTCAACATGTGCTGCAATTTCAATGCTTCTTCTGCGATGCGTTATTTCCGTATTCTCTTTTCCTGCCATTTCTAACTATTATATTTTTTTCTTCCTAATATTTTTCAATACAACTAGTTTTTATAGTTTATTAGGTAAAAGTTTGAATTTTTCGAGAATTTGCGACAGAATAAATAAGAAGTCAGGTTATAGAATAATAAATTTAAGTTTCTTTCCGTTTTCCAGGATCTTATATCGGCAATGCTATCATGCTTTACGTTGGTGTAAACCATCCCGTGTATTACAGTAATAAATTGGAACTTATTCATGTTTATTGGATTGCATGTGGAAATGTATTTATTTCTGGAATTATTTCAGTAAACAATATTTTAAGAAAAACATTAAAACGCTATATAGTTTCAGTTCACATCTGCCTTTTTTCAAGCTGGAACAATATCTCCCAATGGTCCGATAAATTGTACAACCAGTTCTTGTGTTAATACTTTATCTTGGTGTAGTTTCGCAATCATCTCCTGTGCATTTTCCGTCACTATCCTTATTCTATCATTTGTTTTGATATCAATGTGTTTGAACAATCGTAGAAATAGGAAAAACGGGCATTTTTCAAAGTCTTCTATTGTTCAACAAGCTCAAAAGCGTATTGCTTCTGCCCTTTTCATAATTTTCCTCATCTCTATGTCTGAAGCAATTTTTTCCAGTTTTTTGAATAATTTGGATGTTGGTAAGTTAAACTTTTTAAAAAACGGACCACCCAAATAATTACAGACCCAGTTTTAAACACGTGCCGAAACTTCTACCAAGCCGATCATCTCATTCTAGCCAGTGTGTTCACGTCATTTGCCACTATAATTTGGGCGATTGTGGTGATAATTGATCCAGTTTCAAATATAATTTTCGATCAGAATATGACGGAACAAATTGAAAAACAGGTATTATAATAGTAATTCTCTTATATCAGATACTGCTCAAATTCAGATGAAATGGATGAAGTGGAAATACGTGGAAACGGTTACATCAATGTCTCGGAAGAAGACAAGACTTTGATACAGTTGTATAATAATTATTGTGAAAAAACGAGGATGTGATCTCAAAAAAAACTACCTTTCAAGTGTATACGCATTTTTTAAAAATTTCGTTTGTGTTATTATGTAAAGTCAAGGCATTAAAGGAGGGCTTTACGGAGATAATGAATGCGTCTGGGATGAAAATAGACTTTATACTCATTCCAAATCTGTTTTTAAGATTTTCTAAAACCACCTAGAAGTCGAGAAAACGCGCCTCAAAACAATGGCCTAGAGAAATGGGCCACCGGCGAAAACTAGTCCGCAGGCATGAAATATGCAAAAAAAAATTGAAAAAAATTGAAAAAAACATAAATTAAGTTAAGTTGAAAAACATTTTTAGAAAATGGACTAATATAAGCATTCTGCATAAGTATTTCTTAAAGAAACACGAAAAAAGCTCATAGGAAAAAGTTCAACCAGGTGGTTACTTTTTCTAGGCCATTGTTTTGACGCGTGTTTTCTCGGTTTCTAGGTGGTTTTAGAAAATTTTAAAAACAGATTTAGAATAAGAATGATGTCTATTTTCACATAAGGTGCATTCATTATATCCGTAAAGTCCTCCTTTAAAAATGTCATCAAAGATTTAAAAAAAAAGTCCATAAAATTTTCAACGCTTTATGTCAGATTCCTCCGGAAAAATAATGGGCCGGTCTAGGTCTCACATAAATTTTGAGTCATTAGAGAAAATATTGAGATAAATGTGACAAAGAATCTAGAAAAATAATTTCAAAAACTCTCTTTTCGCATTACACTTTTTTTCCAAAAACACCTCTCCGCAACAACTATGTTTTCTTTTTTATTTATTTTTCCAACTTCAATTAATTGCATCGTGCATTTGCATCTATCGCGGATAAACTGCATAAAACGAATTCGTTCGAGCCGCCATTTACAGAATTAACATAATTTAAACAGCAAACAAAAAAAAAGATAGATCTAGAATAAAGTGAAGAATCCATTAATTCAAATATTTTGTTTGGTTGAGCGATGGCTCTCCAAAAAAAAATAGAAGAGCAAAAAGTGAAAAGGGCACTCCAATTTTAAGACACAATCCCCTTCTTTTTTGACGAAAAATTTACACATGTATTTCTGTTGATTTAAATGCACATTTTCTCGCAGGATTTAATTCGATTATAGTGGTGTTAGAATTGAATTCAAGTCGGCTTTATACATATTCGTAAACATTTTCGGGATGGAAACATAAAAGCATACATATATTTTCTGAACGTAATAAGGAACCAAAAAAACACCATGTGGAAAAATAATACTTTCGGAAAACGCCGAAGGAAATGAATAAATAAAACAAAATCCTCAAAAAAATCATGATATATTGGTCTCTTGTTTTTTTTTTGGAATAATTTGGACGAAAGGGCTTCGGATTGATAAATTGGCATTTTCTGAATGACATTAAAGCGGCGGCATATCTGGAATTTGTCTATTATAGTGAGGGGGTTTTAGCATTTGTTAATGTAAAAAAATGCGTCAGTTGTTTTTTTTTTGAAAGAGAAGGGTTTCGAAATATGTTTACTACTTGTTTTTACGTCGGTTGCTTACTAATTTAATAAAAATTAGGTTAGTTTAACAAGGGAAGTGTACCTGAAGAGTTTCTATCAGTTTTTAATGAGACATAGCTCATTTGAAAGAGAATTTCATGCTGGTAAAGGAACTGCTTTCAAAAACTGCTAAGTGAGGGTTTGAGCACGATTTTTTCAAGCACAAAGTCTGAAAATTTGCAAAAAATCGAAATTTGCAGAGCTGTAATTTAGGCCAAAATTAATATAACTTGCAGGTTATCATACAGCAACCATTCTTAGTCTTTTTTTTATTATTTCAGAAAATTTGGGTTAAAAAAATGGCTACAATTTTTCTGCAAATTTCCAGACTTTGAGCTTGTAAAATCATGCTCAAACCCTCACATAGCAGTTTTTGAAAGCAGTTTCTTTACCAGCGAAAAAATCTCTTTCAAATGTGCCATGTCTCATTACAAACTGAGAGAAAAATCCGATTTTTTGCTAATTATTTTCAGAATCGACGTCATTGTTTTCAGAAATCATTCCAGACAAACTTTTTTTGTTTTTTATATTTCAATGTTGCTGGAGTTATTGATTAAAACGCTATTTTGAAGTTCTTAAAAATTGTAAGTAGACTTCAAAGTTGTAAAATTGTGGTATATCCTAAACGGCTAGTGAGAAACAATGAAATTGAATAATTCAAACAATTGGTAAGACATTTTTTGAGTAACGAATTGGGCACTCGCATTATAGTTTTAGTATACTAAAATACTTTCATAAAACTACAGAAAAAGAGCAATTAAAGGAAGGCTTTGAACTTTTAAATGGATATGAATTGACCACCCAGTCAGAAGCTAACATTTGAGAATTTAATATCAGATCCATTTTGTTGGATTACTTAGCATTGCACAGTGTTGTTGTCAAACATATTTTTAGCAGATGATTTTGTTTTTTTAAATAACGGCCTGGAACTAAAATTCGTCAAACTTTTAAAATTGTAATTCGATTCGTAAACAATTTAAACAAAAGTCGCCAACGTCGTCACTAGCCAATTCTGAAAGATCGTATCATATTTCTGAGAAATGAGATTAAAAACAGCTAATAGGATATGAACACGCGACAAATATTTGGGATTTTAATAACATCTTTCAAGAATAGGCCAGAACTAATCACAACAGTTAAATGAAATGAGATTTCAATGACTTGGCATTCAGATCTTAAATAGGCCATTTATACTCAATTTTTAAGTTTTATTTAAAACATATTGAATTAATCTTTAGTTCCATTGAAATTTCGCATTCCTTCTAGAAGTGTCATATGTCAATTTATTCACCCTCCCATTATTTTCGCCAAGAACCTCCCTCATCCCGCAATTTCTCCTTAATCGTACAAAGTGTTATTTCCTTTTTACGAACCTCAAATAACATATTCTATTTTCGACTTTTTACTCCATATTTTCATCCTGCTCAAAACACTGGAACGTTCGTTCGTTTTGGCTCGAGCGAGCCAATGGGCATTCAAAAAAAACGGAAAAAAAATAACAAGTCTCATTTCTTTTTTCGCTTTCAACTAAAAAAATAGAATCGTACTAAAACCATGCTCCGCCTTATTCTGCTCAAAACCACATATTCTCTCTGTCGCACGTCTTCTAGTGAAGCAGTGGAGAAGCATTTAATCAATACACTGCTGTGGTTTCATGTCCCGTTTTTCAACCGCTTTCTCTCATTTCTCCAGCTCGTCACACTATTTCCTGCGCTTTCCTTTTCCAACCCTTTCCAATTTTTTAGTCCATTTTCAGATATATCCATCCTCCCTCAACTTGCTCCACCCACTTTTGGCCATTTCACCGCGCATGCGCCCTATGGAGTAGCGGGCTGTAACCATTAATGAATGCCGGAAACCCTTTATTTATAAAAATACTCCAACTAATATTCTTGTCTGTAACTGTAGTAACAACTGGCAATTCTTTTCTGTTGTATGGTTAGTTTCATTTTTTTTTCTTTTTGTCATTTTCAAGTTGTCACTGTTTCGAGCAAAATGTTCGAAAATTAGATCTGAAGATCAATTTTTTTAGTTATGTGGAAATTCGCGCAACTTCGTTTGAACACATCGATCCATCCTAAATTTTATTCAATTGAAAACCGCAACGATATAAGTAAAGTGGTGTCCCTTGTATAAACTAGGTTCACGTAAAGATGCGAGTGTAATTGACCAGCTTTGATAACAAAAATCAACGCGAAGTATTTTCAAGAAGATTTATTAATTTAAAACAAGAATAAAATACGAAAGAAAGGTTAATTTGATTGCAAATAACAAAATAAATACTAGCCGAAGCTAGACGAAGCTAGTACGCAACTAGAAACAATAAAAATGAGCCCAAACTGGCTTAAAACACGAGCTTGACTCTTTTCTCAATCAAAACTAATGTGACGCCCGAACAGGTGGCCTAGAAACAAACGTTGCGGAGACTAGTCCCTCTGGGTTTCTAGCTTTTGCAATTGGTGAATAAAATTTTTGTTTTCTTGAAGTTCTTCGTTCAAAATTTTATTAAGATTCCGGGTTTGATTACCTTGCTGTTTCTTGTTCAGAATTCGTAATTTCACCTGCCATAGATCCTTTCTACGTAATTTTCCACTAAATTCCAAATGATTATCCACATGACCATCACATCACATCACCTTGATTTTGTTTTTCGTATTAAATATCATCCCCATCTTTAATAACTTGTTTTCGACAATTCCCCCTAAATAAACGCACTTTTGAGTGATGGGACTGATGGAATAGATGCTTTTCAAAAAAAAATAATATGCACTTTTGACTAAAATAAACCGAAGAAAAAAGGATATGTGTGTATAATTATACGAATGTGTATGTGAATGTGAATGTGTGTTTTGAGCAAGCCATCTCATCTCGTTTCTTCTTTTTCTTCTTCTTCTTTTAACCAAAGGATGAAAAAATCGGGATGAAATGAATGGCTAAAGTGGTTCATTGGCTCAAGTAACATTTTGAATAAGGGTAAAAATGATGGATTAAAAAGGTTTTTTACCACCATAGATCATGAAGCGTTCGGAGATCAAGTATTTAGAGTTCCATTGGAATTATATCCGGCCGGAAGCATTTTTCTCTTTGAAATTTATTTCAAACTTAAATTTCAATGTTCCGTTTTTTCGTTGGTTTTTCGGAATAGATTTTAACGATTTTAGATTACGGGAGTTCTCGAAACAACAAAAAATTGATGATTTATGTTTTTTATGTAATTGCACTCCGTTGATTTGGCTTTCAGAAAATAAATGTATTCGTAGTTCTTCGTATTTGTATCTCACCTTCAAAAATGACTCATTGTTTATGAAGTTTCCTTTTTATTAAATTCTGGCATCGCGCAAGATCAAACGTGCACGCCTAACTTCCAAGTTAAAGCACAAAAACTATTAATCAGCTTTAGAGACGGTGTGTTGTCCGCTGACCAGTGCTCTCTGAGCCTACGCTTGGTATTTTCTATAACACGCCGATTGCCGGTTTAATTACATGTAAGCAGAACATTTGAAAATGTAGTTTTACAAGCCAAAAATCAATCATTCTGTACTTTTTTGCTTCTCGAAGGTTTTCAATTCCCCCTGTCTCATAAGTAGGCGTGCGAACATTGTCTCAAAACACATTATCAGAAATTCTCAACAACTCGTTTTCGTTTTTCTTTTTTTTTTTCAAAAAAAGGTTCATCTCAGAAACAAAAACAAAAAACCAAAACTTTTAGCTTTTGTTTTGTTGAAAAAGTCAGACACGCACCTCCTTCCCCCCCCACTCGTCAGAATTTCCAGCTCACTCCGAGTTCTATTTTGGGATTTTTCGTTTCCTTTTTTGGAAATAATCGTCAGCCACCCACCTAGAAAAATTAGAACATGTTTAACATTGAAAACACAGAGTTATTTATAAACAAAAATTATTTTAAAAAAACATGAATAATGCATGTATATATCGCGTCATGTTATAGCTAAAATAGTTAGAAGCGTGGGGGAATGGAGTGACCATAGAAAATTGAATAGAGGAAAAATAGAAATCCTTTTAAGAACTAATCATCATTTTCTGAAAAAAAACAGCTCATTTTCAATGAAAAAAAGAACTAGAAAATTCTAGTTTTAGCGTTTTTGATATTCGCATGCAAAGTGTGGCAGCTGGCGGAAGTAGTGAGATGTCGGGAGCACCAAATTACCTAGCTTTTTAAAGAAAAGTTGAAATCTTCTTGACCATTTCATCAAATGTAATCCTTTTAATTTTCGGTCAAGACAAAATCTTTTTATTGTTTTTTCTAAAATTTAAAATTTATTATAAGGTTTCGAACATCTTATCCCAACATATTATTCCTCACTTGGTCACTTCGTAACTAAATTTTCATGTGGGGTTTCCTTTGGAATTGAAGAACTAAAACGCTTTACATAAATGTCAGTTTTTTTTGAAAAAGAAAGAAGCGGAAACATTGTTTTAATCCCTCTCAAAAATATGAAGGGGACCTTTCTTTTTCGCATAATCTTTGCAAATCTAGAAAGAAAACGTTGGTTTTCCAGCATTTTTTTCTCGTTCACTCCCCCATCATCTTTCTCTTTATTTAAACAAGACGATGACGAATTCTCAGTTCTCAGCTGATGAGGCTAGAGATCCAGAGAGGCAGAGAAAACAACAAAAAGCACCAAATACGGGAAGAAGTGAATAAAAATGACGTCAATTCTTCATGCTTTTGCTTTTGAAATAGGGGGATACGACAACGCATTTTTATATTGTATTATGGTGATATATTTAGACTTTCGAAATAACAAGTATGAGATAAGTGGGTATTCTATTTTAAAAGTTGATCAGGAGATGTGAAGTAAAACTTTTGAACTAAAACAAAACAATAGTTTTCAGAAATCCTATGATGTTTGATTCTTTATGTTCACTTCCCTTTTGGATTTTTTGAATACATTAGCCCTGAATTCATAGAAAATTTGTTGTTTTTCGTGAGAAGAACTATAGGGCTCATTCACCAAAAACTAACAATAAAAAATAATTGCATCGACCGGGAATCGAACCCGGGCCGCCCGCGTGGCAGGCGAGCATTCTACCACTGAACCACCGATGCTTACGAAGCGATATTGAAAAGAAATACACATTCATACGGTTGGGGAAAAACAAAAAAACAAGTTTCGAAACTAGATTTTTGTAGTTGTTTTTACATTTATTTTCCGAAACCACGCATAATATCCTTCATATTATCTTTGTACGTTGACAAGCATCGGTGGTTCAGTGGTACTCAGACAATGGGGGAACTGCTTTTTTATCAGTTCGAGGCCATTTCGACTGGTTTTTTGGCAGTACTGGTAAAAAACCAGTCCAAATCGAAATTTTAACTGCTTTTTTTGCAGTACTGGTAAAAAACCAGTCCAAAGCGAAAATTTATAACGTTAATTACAAGTTCCCGACTAGTTCATTACTAGTTAACCGACTAGTCAAAAACTGATAAAAAAGCAGTTCCAAAATTGTCTGAGTAGAATGCTCGCCTGCCACGCGGGCGGCCCGGGTTCGATTCCCGGTCGATGCAATTCTTTTTTTTTTCGTTTTATATGAAAAATATTATTTCATTTGGCTAATATTTATAGCTACAAATTTAGAATTATCAAATAGGATTAAAACTACATAGCGCGTCTTGTATGTTCACAATTCTTGAGTGACCAAGAAGTTCATTTGCACTGAAGTTGAGGGTGTTTGATTACATTACGATGTCTGGTTCTAATTTCCCTTCAGAATTTCAAAAACGAATAATGTGGCTATTAAATGACTGAAAATTCTCTGATAATCAGATTTTTTCAGCAAATGATGTGAAAAGTGCACTTTTCTCGAAAAAAAAACAACAAATTTAATTCGCATATTGAAACACGAAACATTTTCATTTCTTATTTACTACGGGCGGTTTTCGGGGTTTTATTAGAAAATTTTTTAATAAAAAAAAATTGTGGCTGAATTTTTAGGTTTTTTAAGGAATGACTGAAAATTCTCTGATAATCAGATTTTTTCAGCAAATGATGTGAAAAGTGCACTTTTCTCGAAAAAAAAACAACAAATTTAATTCGCATATTGAAACACGAAACATTTTCATTTCTTATTTACTACGGGCGGTTTTCGGGGTTTTATTAGAAAATTTTTTAATAAAAAAAAATTGTGGCTGAATTTTTAGGTTTTTTAAGGAAGCGGAAATTAATAAAAATGCATAGTTCACCAACGTATTTGCGGGGGGAGATGATAAAAGATCCGAGTTGAATCATATACTTCGATCAGACGTCAACTTTGTATTTTGGTTCCCATAAATATCAACCATTCATCCTTTAACAATAAGAATTCTTGCATCTTTTTACTTACACAAAACCAATAATTTTTACACGAAAACCAATCAACTTGAGAAACAACTTATCTTGCAAAATTTTGCAAATTTTCACGAAAAAACTGCAATATCCCGCGAAATTTTTTTTTGGCTCATTCTCAGGTGATTTATGTCTGGTCTAGCTCAGCAATCGCTCATTTTTATCCATTGATTTATGAGTCTTTTTTCAGTTTCCAATATATAATTTACATGTGGTTATGTAGAGAATGTTGTAGTTTTGGGACAACAGAAAAAATGTTTCAAAATTTGATCAAGCGGAATGAAAAGGGAAAAAACGTTGACATTGTTGAAATAAGTTTTCTTGATCTTTGTTTTGGATGAAAGGGGAGGAAAATGACGTTTCAGGTATCTAAAGAGTTCAAAAAAAGTTTCCTGTGTTTAAAAAATATTAGATTCGCAGTTCCCTTAACGAAAGTGTCCATTTGATTAGCAAGTCTAATGTTTTTCTCAAAAATAAATAAATTCAATTGTATTATTTTTCTCATAATAATAATAATAGTAATACGATCTTACACAACACATATTTCTATATTTTTAGTAAATTTCTATTAAAGAAATGCGTGCATTACGATTGTGTGTATATGACTAATATTAAATTCTGTAATTCGATTAGAAAAAAAGGTGTTCCCTTTTACTGGTCAATTTCATTCTGACAGCTGAAAATTAAGCTTAAACATGTGTGCTTACTAGTCATTTGGGGGTTGTTGGATTTGTACGAATTCATATAAAATCAAATTATAGCATTTTTTCTAGTAATATTCTTCGAAATATGATGTAATATTGGGAAAATAAACAAAACGTTATGATAATTAAGAATGCCTCATAGGAATTGAATCTTTCTTCTGTCAGCATTAAATTTTCAAAATTCAAGCTTATTAGTTTCATACTGTAGAAACAAACGCGCTCTACTGAGAAAGACCACACAAACTTGCGAAAACAGTGATTCTCGTTTGGAATCGAGTTGAAAGAACAATACAAGTGCGATTTTTGTCAAAACTTGGAATTTTTACTATTTTTAAAGACAGTCTGCAATTTGATAAAATGTTGGAACAAATTATTTTTTAGAAGACACAAACAGTGACAACTTGAACTTTAAAAAAAAAGTTTTCTATAAAATTAATTTTCTTTCAGGATGTAACCTTAGCGAGAATTTATGCGACAATAACGAATACTGTTTCCCAGATGGCGTGTTTGGTCAATGTTATTCCCAGGAAAGCGGTTCAACACCGCCAACTGTTTTAGATAATCTAGATGATACCCAATTGGAGCTGTTACAACTCGAATTGACACGATTGGCCACAAAAAACAGGGATTGGGGTGATGAGGAGACACAATGCGTTTTGGCATACTTCAAAATGTCAATGTTTTATCAGTTGCAATATGATCCAGAATTCTGTCAAGTTCGTAAACCGGCGAATGTTTGGGCTTTGATTCAGGTGATAATTTCGATGAGAGTTTCTAATAAAAATTTTAATTTTCAGCTTATTGACACCGGTCTGTCTGAAGATCCGACTATTTTGAGCGAGGATGATCAGAACCCACAGAAATTAGAGGTTGGAAATAATGATATTGCTGAAGTTGTTGAAAATCTGAAACAACCGCCACAACCATCCGAAGAGGAGATTCAAGGTTGGTTTCCAAAACTTTTCTATTAAATTTCGTCATTATTTTTCCCTTGAATCAAAAGTTACACCATTATTAACTTATTAACTAAAACTTCGAACTAATCGAATAACCATATCAATAAATAAAGTATATTTTCCATGGTTACAAATTTAATTTTTTTTCTTCGACTGAATTTTCTAGCAGTTAATTTTGTTCGGAATCTCTGAAAATTTTCACTTTCAGAGAATATGCAATATTATTTTCAATTTTCTATGACTTAACAGAAACTCTGAAAAGAAATTATAATCAGACATCGTAATGTAAAGTCGCGTGCCTCCAATTGAACTTTTTCTGGTCACTCGGGAAATATTAATTCACAAAACGCATTAATCCTATTTGATAATTCTGTATTTGTATTTATTATACATATTATCCAGTGAAATGAATAAAAAAATGTCTCGTCAAATTTAAAAAAGAAATTGCATCGACCGGGAATCGAACCCGGGCCGCCCGCGTGGCAGGCGAGCATTCTACCACTGAACCACCGATGCTTGTGTATACAATAGCAAAAAGAGATACGTAGTCTTGGTGTTTTATGACCTCCAAAACGAAAAGATATTAGAAATGCATAGAAAAGGAAAAAAAAAGTAAACAACCACTTTTTCAGAGGCAATCAATGCTCAAAACAACAGTGAAGATGGAAATGAGATTCTTGATAGTTATGTGCAAGCAATTGTGAACAATGAGAAGCCAGATTTCAACGCACTTTCCGATGAACAACTAAATTTATTGATCGGCAGACTAGTGAACTTGAAAAATGAAGTCGAAGAAGCTGAAAAAAGCGGCGAACAAGAACAAGCCGTACCATTGGATGATTTGGAGGAACGTGATCAAGAAATTTTGAAGAAAGATTTGGAACAACTCGGAGAATTGGATCAAGGTCTTGAGAACACTGAGCATAAAATCGTGAAAGGACGAAAGGATCAAGTGACGCGGGTGGACCCGAATCGAGTTTATTTGAAAGTTCATCTAAAAGATAAACAACAATTGGATCCTTTAATTGAGTTCTTACAAAATACCATCGCCATTCCGAATAACTTATTCTTTGATGATTTTGAAGTTCAAAATGGACAACTGTCCATGAGAATCTCGAGATTAGAAGGGGAGAAGTCCAAGAATGAGAAGAGAATAGATTCCGTTGAAGGTGTTGCCTCAGCAGTTTGTAAGTCCTTACGTGCGACGTGAAACGATATGTTTTCTTAAAAATTCCAGACAAACGACGAAAGGACATTGCTCGATTATCAGGAGCTGATATCAAAGAAACCGGAATCGGAAGCGCTGAGGTGAGCAAAAAAAAAGAATTCCATCACCCGGGAATGAAACCACCGATAACCACCGATACACATATATAGACATCACATAAAAAGAAGAGGGATTCTTAACTGTTTTCGGGGAAAAACAACATAAACCAATATGAAACTAGTTTTGTGACTATTTTCCAATTTTTCTCCGAAACCAACCATAATATCTTTCGTTTTATCTAGGATAGTTGACAAGCATCGGTGGTTCAGTGGTAGAATGCTCGCCTGCCACGCGGGCGGCCCGGGTTCGATTCCCGGTCGATGCAATTCTTTTTATTTTTTGAAATAATTGAGCTGTTGATATTATATCTTATTCAGGAAGGACTTCCAGTCGAATCAACAGATCGCGAATGGTTCATGATGCCCGTTCTATTCATCTCCGCGTTCACCATCACAACTCTTGGATTAGTAGCAGCTGTGCAATTTGTTCGATCTCGACGTCATTATAAGGATAATATTCAACAAATTGCTGAACAATTGGATGGAAAAACAAGCTATGCTTATCAGGATCTATGTCGACAACGAGCAGATGGTGGAAGAGGTTCAAAATCAAGTTCCACTTCGTCGTGGTGTGAAGAGACGTCAGCTCCAACTATTGATATTTCAACTGGTCATGTCGTTTTGGTAATTTAACTTTTTTTTTAATGGATCAATATTTCAAGTTTAGAACTTCCTTCAAGAGCATCTGAGTGATCCAACAAAGATCGAAGCTCAATGGAATGGTATCAAGGACTATAGAAATGAGGAACGCACCAAAATCAAGGCAGAGAAATTCGCTTCACAAAACAGAACCATTGTTCCATGTAAGTTTCAGAACGTCCAGTAAAGATTTATTCTATACTTTTAGTTGATGACAACATTGTTGAAATCGACGGAAAGACAGCAGAAAATGAGGAACATTATTTGAACGCCAGCTTCATCTACGATGATGACCCGAGACAAGCAGTTTACATCGCTGCTCAGACACCAGCAAGCAATCAAATCGCCGCCTTCTGGCAGACAATTTGGCAGCATGGAGTATGCTTGGTTGTCAATATTTCAACAACTGATGAATGTAAACAAGAGAAGAATTATTGGCCAGATACTGGAAGTGAAGTTCACGGTGCTTTCGAGATTCATTTGGTTTCGGAGCATATTTGGTCTGATGATTATCTTGTCCGATCTTTCTATTTGAAGGTTAGTATTAAGAATCGAAGAACTTATTCACTCTTTCCTTAAACATATAATCAGCATCCCTGGAAAATAAATTAATTTCAGAACCTTCAAAACAGCCAGACCCGCACTATTACCCAATTCCACTACTTGTCATGGCAGAAAGAATCCACGCCACCAAGTGCAAAGAGCTTGCTTGAGTTCAGAAGGTATATACCCCTACTCTTCATTTTCTCATCCAATTTTGATTTTTTTCAAGAAAAGTCAACAAATCCTATCGCGGACGTTCATCAGCAGTTCTTGTCCACTCATGGGATGGCGCCGGACGTACTGGAGTCTATTGTGCTGTTGATGTGCTTTGTGCCCGTCTTCTACGCGGCATTCGACAAATTGATGTTGTTGCCACTGTTGAGCATCTACGTGATCAAAGAGATGGTGGGTTTTTGATAGGAAACTTTTTTTCGCAAAAACATTATAGTTGACTGTGTAATATAAAAAACTACTAATTAAAATCTCAATTATGCCTTTCAGCTTTTTAGTTTTGGTTTTGAAAAAGTTACGCAGTATTTTTAAAATATATTTTTCGATCAATAATCATTAGTCATCGTACAATATTTAAACTTCTAAGATTCATATAACTAAATGCCTCAATGAACTTTATACATATTCTCAAATTACGTAAGAATGACTAATAGGCGTACTTTGAAAGATAATTGGCATTCATGCTGCAACTGTTGCCAAATATAAATTCGCCACATGTTGCATTTTTTGTCAGTTTCTCAATTGATATAGGGGGAAGTTGAATTAATGATTTTTTAAAAAGATCTCAAATGATGCATTGAAAATTTTAGTTTTAAAAATGCGGCTTGATTTTTTGAATATTCGTTTTTATGTCACTTTCACTTGAAATTGGGCGATTATTGAACATTTTTTGAAAAAGTTCAAGGATCAAAAACCTATTTTAATTCGCTATGTCTCTTAAAAACAAAGAAACTTCAATTAATGACTCAAAAGTCGTACTTCTTGCAGGAATGGTAGCAACCGGTGATCAGTTCAAACTTGTCTACGGATGCGTCGCCCAAGAAGTGAACAATCTTCTGAAAACCATCGCCCAATAATTCAAAAATAGAAAGAAAAACAGCCCCCTGATCTCATATTTCGTTTTCTTTTAAAAATTAATCTTTTTTTGCTATATTGTATTCATATCACCATCCTCCCCGCCCCCAATTTTTCACACAACAGATAAGCGTCTTGTCACCACAAAAATTGATGAAAAAGAAGAAGTATAAGTATTTCTGAGACCCAAAACCCCCCATTCTGTATTGAATTTTACAAATAAAAATTGTCGCAATGTTCGTCGTGTTACTTGTTTGAGTTACAGAAAGTCTTTGACACATTACTGAAAAAAATTCGAAATTTAAAATTAAAAAAAAGAGGCATTTGGAAGGATGATCTTGGGTTTTTTTGAAAACTTTAAAAAATTAAAGATTAAGTTCAGGGGACATTTTTTGTGATTTCTTGAAATCGTGAACTTTTTCAAGACAATTTCGATGTGTCAATTTAAAAAATTGTTGAAATTTCTCAGAGTGCACGTTTAAAGGGAGATGTGTGCCAAATGTCTAAGGGGTCTCGTGTGGAACACCGTAAGAAAGAGGGTGATACTCGGGCGGTTTTCTAAAAATAGTTATTCCACGTTGGTGTTTTTTGAAAGAAACTGTAATTGTGGAATTTATAGAAAACCATATTAATTCAAAATTTCTGAAAATCACAATTATCGTGTAATTTTCTGATCTAACTATAAATCACAAAAAAAGCTTCATGAATGAATTGTCCGGAAATAAGGTTCCAGACACATACACATACACAAATGGCACAATACAACTTGTTTTCCAACCAATCATTATTTGCATAATTCAATTTTATTAGAATTCCTCGAAACATTTCCCTAATTTTTTGAGCAAACATCCACGAATGTAGACAAAAATAGAGAAAGGATCCCTCAGCTATAAAAGGCTCGGGTGGGGGGATTTCCTGAAAGTTGAGTTGCTTCATTTTTGATCATTATTTTATTGTGATGTTTCAATCATCTCCAATTAGTTTAGAGGAAGAAAAACACAATTTTAATTTTCGAAAAAAAAATACCAAAATAAAAAACATCTTATAAATTATGCCGACTGGTTTGTCAGTACATAAGTTCAATGTTATATAACAAGTGTGTTGACCAAATTTTATTTTAGTTTATACATTTTTTCTGATTTTTTTTGGGAAATGCCCAAAATTGTCTATAGAATGATTTGTTTCCTCTTCCTTTTCCCAGTTTTCACTATTTTTCGAAAATACGTCTCATGTTTTGGTGAGAATTCGAATTTTGAGCTTTTCGCTGATTTCACAAAATTTTAATTGACCACCCAGAAACCCTATTTTTGCGGCCCTCTTGATAAAAAATGATTTTTTTATCAAGAGGGCCGCAAAAATGCCGAAAAGGCCGAAACGACAACCTTGTATTCGACATTGGAAATTTTCTAAAAACAAAACGATTATTTTGCAAATGACATTGCCATTTGAAATATTTCAATTGTCAGCTTCAACCTCTACATTTTCAAGTATTCTTTCGATCTTTTCTCGATCAGATAAAATCTTTTTACTCACTCATTTTGTATCTTTCTGCATATTTTCGGGTCCATTTCTGTTTCTCTATCCAATATTATATTACGCAACTGTTTATGTCATAGTTTTGTACGCTTTTCATCATCATGACGCATAATAATTTAATTGGAGGAGAGAATTTGAAATGAAAAGGCAAACTAACTAAATACTGTCTGCTTACTAGTGAAATTTCGGAAAAAAAGTGAAGAAGAAACCATCTATAGAAGTATTGAAAACACGATTATTTCCAAACGGTTTTTTTGGGTGGTTGGGAGGGTTTGTTGTCAATTGTTGGGGTTTCACATTTCATAATGGTTTAATATTCACTTCTTTGTTTTTTTTTTTCGCTTAATTGTTTCCTCTTTAATTTTCCTGACCAAAAATCAAACAACACTATGTGTTATGTATTTTGTTCTCTTTTAAAAAAATAATGAACTCTGGAAAATCGCAACTAGGTATACCCGTATTGTGTGCACATTTTTGCGAACTCCTTTAGAAGTGTAAAGTAAGATATTGAACTTTAAAGGAGGGCTTTACGGAGATTATGAATGCGTCTGGGAAGAAAATAGGCTTCAGACTCATTCCAAATCTGTATTTAAAATTTTCTAAAACCACCTAGAAGCCGAGAAAACGCGCCTCAAAACAATGGCCTAGAAAAAAGGGCCACCTGGCCGAACTTTTTCCTATGAACTTTTTTCGTGTTTTGTTGATAAATAATTATGCAGAATGCTTATATTAGTCCTTTTTAATGTTTTTTCATCTTAATTTATGTTTTGTTTTTCATTTTTTGGACATTTCATGCCTGCGGACTAGTTTTCGCCGGTGGCCTTTTTTTCTAGGCCATTGTTTTGAGGCGTGTTTTCTCGGCTTCTAGGTGGTTTTAGACAATTTTAAATACAGATTTGGAATGAGTCTGAAGTATATTTTCATCCCAGGCGCATTCATAATCTCCGTAAAACCCTCCTTTAAAAAAATTTAGAAGATATTCTGGGAAGAGGAAACGAAAAAATCGACGGAATGTGCACATTGTGCGAATATCAGCAAACGTGTCCGTGAAGCGTCACACAGGTACACATACAAAAAAAACGCGCGCGAATTGCCCATTTTCAGAAAGAAACTCAAAGAAAGTGTGCAATTTAAGACGCAAACATGCACCAATTTTTGACAGTAGACTTGTGATTTTTAGATTTTTGAAGCTTCACAAATAATTTAACAACTGAATTTAAAAAAATGATAAGTATAAAAAAGCAGATTTGAATTTGAATTTTTTATATTTATATAGTTGTACATACTACATTTATTTTTTACAATCACATATTGTCAAGATGAAAATTCCTGACCGCTCGTTTTTTCTGCATCGTAGGAAACTTCCTCACAACGCGACCGCAACGCTTTGGAAGAAGCTGAGTGTTTTGTATTTCTGTTGTACTAGCTCCTTCCAACGCGCTGCGGTCGCGTTGCGAGGAAGCTCATTACGATGCAGAAAACGAGCGGTCAGGAATTTTCATCTTGACAATAGCTACCATAATCCATACCTACAGTAATCCGAAATGTTTCGAAATTCCGCAAGTCAATTTATTCATATTTTGCCTTGAAAAGCAGTAATTCACTAGAAAAAAGATAATAATAGAAATTGGTCAACTTAAATCCATTTTCGACTAAATAATACACATCGGAAATTGAATTTTAATACCATTTGTTACACTGTCTTTAACAAGTAAGGGTTGGTTATTAAATTCGATTTTCCAAACTTTGTTCTTGTAAAAGTAACCCGATCCAAACATCCATTCCAAAAATTTTTGAAAACTTCCCAATCGCTTTGTCAAAAAATACACCAAATCTTAAATTCTTCACATTTTTTACGACAGATAATCAGAATTATCCTCATAAATATACTTTCTCCTATGACTCGGTTCAAAAAATACAAAAGCTTTCATAAAAAGATCCTTCAATTGTTCTTTTTTTTCTGCTTCTAGAAAAATTGCCGCCCAAACCCGGTGATTATTATGATTATGAAAAATGTCACTTAAATTACCATTCTCGATTGAATGCGGAGAAGACCTTACGCAAAAAAAGTCGCATAATAATAATACCTCGACCATTACACAACGCTGCTGAAAAAAAACGATGATTGTCTCCATGTTTTGCGTGATCGTTTCGTTTTTTTTTGCTAGAATCAAAAGGCTTCTCCCTTATTCTCTCCCACTCTCTCGTTTTTACAATTCGAATTAGCCTTGAAATAGTTATGCGTATTGTCTGCATTTATTTATGTGTACTTATGTAACTTTTCCTCCTTTTTTTTTATTTTGGTAACGATTGGCTTTTTTTTTACCTCTTTTTGTTTCATTGGGCTTAAAAAGGAGTGAATTGAACGTCCAATGGTTATTGTTCGTCAATTTTTAGGAAATTATTATTTTTGGATTTCAGTCTGATAATTTTAGTTTTTTTAAAAGCCCCATAAAACGGTAATTTTGAGCCAATTCGCCAAACTCGGGCTGCTCTTTCGTACCGGTCTTGGTAGCTTTTAAAAAATTGAAAATTGCTGGAAATTATTCTCTATTTATTCAAGTCTCTGTTCTGGAATTTAATCTCACCTTCAATCCCTACACTTCTTTTGCCCTCAAATTTCTATAAATTAATACCAGTTTGGTTAAAAACTTCTCAATTTCCAAATTTGGAACGTTTGACATCGTGAAAATTGGATTAATTTTTCCCTCATTCGTTTCATTTTTTTCTCGACAAAGTTCAATCATGCATAGTTGCCGCTAACCATTCAATTTAAATATGTCAATTGGAAACAATGCAAGACTGTTTCAACAATGATTGATGAGAACATGCCAATGCATAATTACAATCATACCAACGAGGGTAGAAGCGAACAAAAGCCAATACCATACCCGTTGGGCCAAAGGGTCGGTGGGGCGACTCGTTTTCCACAATTTCACTTTTGTATCAACAACATAAAAATCCTTTTTCCTAAACAATCAAAACTTTTTCAACTTTCACCGAAATCATTTTTATTTTCGCACTTCCCTCTATCCGTTGCCCTCTTTCTGTTTCAATGCCATTGTCCCCTTACATATGTCTACACAATTTTCCTCTGTGCACTCTCATGTGGAGAGATGGCCGAGCGGTCTAAGGCGCTGGTTTAAGGCACCAGTCCCTTCGGGGGCGTGGGTTCGAATCCCACTCTCTTCAGTTTCTTTTTCCTTTTTGTTCCAGCTGACCATTGGCATTTGAAAGTGATAAATGTGTTATTAAGCCTGATTATTAGCGATATAAACTAGTAGTTATCTTATGATTTTTCGTTTTTATTTATTTCTCTTTGATAGCTTCTATAATTCTTTTTCTTCAGAAACATGCGACGATTGGCCACCTCGGCTGGCCGTCCATTGGTTCTAATAGCCGTTTATTTTATTTTTGAAATATCTTGTGTTAAAATTATCGACAATGGATTGGCACCCCCGGAAATTGTGCACACTCCGATATCTACAAAACGTATAAAATTAGAAATTGAAACATTTTCAAACATACATTTCTTTAGCACGTTGTAAAGTTTTCGCGCCACCGTTGGATCTAATATTCATTCTTGATTCGTCAGGATCACTTCGTGAGAAATTTCAAGATGAAATTGATATTATTCGTCGAATTATTAATCATGTAACAATTGGTAAAACTGCTACCAGGGTGATGCTTATTCAATTCAGTGGTACTCAACATTTAGAGTTCAATTTTGAAAAATTCATTGATAGAGACGAACTTTTAGCGGCTTTGGATGTTTTGAGACATGTTTCTGGTTAGATCTTTGTTTTTTGTTTTTATAAATTTATATTACTATTTTCCAGGTATTACAAGAATCGGAGGAGCTTTTGAATTTGCACTGGAGCAGCTCAAAAAACCCGAAAATGTGAGAATAAAAAAATAAATATGTTAAATTTATGAATATTTAGGGAATGCGAGATCAAACTGTCCCAAAAATCGTGTATATTCTTTCGGATGGTCGAACCCATGATTTTCCAAAAGATTGGCAAATGACTGACACTTTGAGAAGGTGATACTTCAGAAGGAAAAAAACTATAAAATAATCTTGAAACTTTGCAGAGAAATCCCAAACATTGATATATGGGCATACGGTACCGGCGATTATGTGGCAATGACAGCATTAGCGAATTACACTCTAACGGTTGACAAGATTGTGACCAATCAGAATTTGCAAAAGTTGGAACCGCAATTTGATAGATTTAGAGGAACGGAGATTTGTGAACAACAGCCATGTTGGTTTTATGAAAATGATAGAAAAAATGATGAATTATGATTTTCAGCGTGTGTAAAAGGATCAGACAAACCATTAGATTTGGCATTGGTCATTGATGCTTCTGAATCTTTGGATCATTTGTTTACTGATCAGGTTGGCGTTTTCAACAGCTTATTTTGTATTTTTCGATAAATTTTGAAACTTAGATTTTTAGAATTTATTAAATTTCAGTACAGAAAAAAAATATAGAATTTTTAAAAATTTCTGAAAAGGCATTGTGCCACGTGTTTTTTAGTTCTACTTCAGATTCAGATCATATTGAATTAAATTCTGTCTTTTTTTGGTTCAAACGATATAGAGAGTTTCGATAAAATCAGAAAAAAAACACAATTTTGCAAATTACTGATCGTTTTTAAAAATTATGAAAATGTTGATAAAACAATGTTTTACATACAATAATTCCTACATTCGGAAACTAAAAACGGGAATTTTAACACCTAATCCGCTTTTTTAAACAACGTTTTTTCAGATAAAATTCCTAGTGGACCGCGTTCTGGGAAAAATCAATATTCACCCTGAAGCTGTTCGTCTTGCATTGATATCATATTCTGGAAGCGCTTTTGTTCACTTCAAATTCAATTCGTTCCGATATGGGAACAACACATCGGTCGAAGAATTCGTGAAGCGTCTTCGTTCAATCAAAGGAACCACTGCGACCAACGTTGCCTTGGAAGATGCACTAGATCTTCTAACATCAAAAGATCCATCAACCGGAATTCGAGAAGGTGTTCCCAAAATGGCATTGGTTTTGACAGATGGTCATTCACATAAGTATTGTTTCCAACTTGTTGAAAAATTCACAACCCAAATTTATAGATCCCCAAAAGCAATTGCCGAAAAAATGAGAGCCAATGGTATCATTATGTTCGCTGTCAGTGTAACTCCTAGACCATTAGTCGACGAAGCCGAACTTCTTTTGATCTCCGGTGATCCGAAAAAAGCATTTTCACCTCCAAATTTGCATACTTTTGAAGCTGAATTTATGAAATATGTCGGTTTTGGATGTGATGGGATAGAACTTCCGCCAGATTCTAGTAAGTCATAAAAGTAATGTTAAAGCTCAATTTTCTTTTTACAGAACCTCAAGTACGCGGAGCAACAGACATCAAATGCACAGAAAACTCAATGAGCATCGTCGTTCGAACTCAGAGAGCCCTTCAAGGTGTAATGTACGCCCATCATTACCACGATGTTCCAGAATGTGTCATAAAAAAGACCGATACTAATCGCGAAATTCAAATGACATTTAACCAGGGAACATGTGGTCTGATAAAGACGCCATCTGCAGACGGTCATGGTTATTTCTTCAACATTACTGTTATTCTCCAATTCCATCCCTTGATTATTACCAGAGCGGATCAGGGTCTAGACATGAGTTGTTTCGTTCCATTTGTAGTCCCACGACATGAATTGGATCAAGCGGTTTTCAAAAATGCAGCAGATACTCAATGTGTTTACAGATTACATCGGTTGAAACTATCTTCGAATGTTATTAAGAATTTGTAATATTTTCAGATATAGTCCTGGTCAATGTGTTGCCCTTGATGCAAAAGTTGGCGAGACACTTTATCATCGCTGGGAATGCGATTGCCGTTTGTTTTTATATTTCTATCAATTTATAATACTTCTACAAAATAATTTTGTGGTTATTTTCAGCGTCTGACTACAACTATCTGGTACATGATTGCTTTGTTCAATCGGAGAAGCATACTCAACAAATTTTAGACTCAAATGGGTATGATAAAATAATTCATTTAAAAGAGAGCTTTACGGAGATAATGCATGCGTCTGGGATGCAAATTGACTTCATACTCATTCCAAATCTGTTTTTAAAATTTTCTAAAACCACCTAGAAACCGAGAAAACGCTCCTCAAAACAATGGCCTAGAAAAAGGGGTCACCGACGAAAACTAGTCCGCAGGCATAAAAAATCCAAAAAAAAAGGCAAACATAAATTAGAAAGGACTAATTTAAGCATTGTACATAACTATTTATTAATGAAAGACGAAAAACGCTCACAGGAAAAAGTTCGACCAGTTATCCTCTTTTTCTAGGATATTGTTTTGAGGCGTGTTTTCTCGGCTTCTAGGTGGTTTTAGAAAATTTTAAAAACACATTTGGAATGAGAATGAATTCTACTGTTCGTTCAATCCGATTCCAAACGCGCACCACTGTTTTCGCAAGTTTGTATGGCCTTTTCCGCGTCCGTACGTATTGAAAATGTTGTTTTTGAGTCATAAATGCATTTTTGGTATCTATTGGACGAATTAAGAAAAAAAATTTTTTTTGTCCGTGCACCGGAACATCCCAAAAAATCTAGGTTTGTCAATACATTTATTATTTTCGTAAAGTCCTCCTTTAAAAGAATTTTCCACTTTTTTAACGATTTAAAGTTTTAAAATTTTTAATGATTTCAACTTTTAACAAGTTTCCAAAGACAAAAAAAATCCGAAATTTTTGCAAAATAAATAAAAAACGAATTTTTCAGCTGCGAAGTTGATCAACATTTCCTCGAAACTCCAAACTACTCCCGTTTCAAAGACCATCCAGATGATGCGTATATATTCCAAGAAATGTCTGTTTTCAAATTCCCTGGCGATGGTGACCTTCTATTCCACTGTAAAATCTCTCTATGCAACATGCACGACCCAAATGCATCGTGTAGTCAAAATATCGTAAGCTCTATTAAAATTGTACAAAAGTTTTCTAAAAAATTCCAGCCCCCTAAATGCCCAAAACGTACTCCCACCTTGCCAGTTCGCACAAAACGAGATATCCAATCAACCATAAATCAATGGATGTCAAACGAAATCCGCCAAAAACGACACATTGAACTTCGAAATCGATCAAGGCGTCAAATTGTGGAAACGAAGCCGGGTTATTATATGACATTACATGTTGAGACTCGAACATTAAATGTACTTCTAAGCGAGAGTATTCGACCAAAAGATAGTGTTAAATACTGCGACATTTCATAATTTTAATATCTATTTTTGGCTGAAAATGGGATAGAAGAATGATTTCAAAAGCGGGTCTCATCGATTCTTTCAACCATTTTATTTTGTTCTCTATTATTGTCTTTCCTCATTGTATGTATATATATAAACATTTATTAACAAGAATACTTACATTAGAACAATTTATGAGCTTGCATAATATTTGACAAATTTTCACGTTCAATAATGGTCCATGTCTGAAATTCCACATTTTCAGATTATGAGGCTAAAAACAATATTTAGTAAAACAAACCTGCCGAATCAAGCACGAAAAATTCGAGCATCCCGAAATTTTGAAATCCTCGATCATCTGTTCAGATGACTGGCACCCGCTGCAAATTTCTCGAATTTGTGCAATTGCTCTCGTCTCTCGACCAAATTGAACCCACGCAGACGCCAATTCTCCTTCATTTTTCTGACATTCAATACACCATGGGGTCTGTCCAAGACGGGCACAATCAAGAGTGTAGCATTGATCAGCATATAATGGGAGAAGTTCGATTTTTATTGGGAGAAGGTCGGTGACTCGACGAAGTGCCGCAAGAATATGAGAATTCAGATAGTAGTGCACATTTATCTGGAAATTATATTTGGTATAACAGTAAGAATAGTCAGGCACAGCAAAATCGAGGAATTAACTATTATTTAGAAATTACCAGAATTGAAACTGGCTTTCGGCAGATTTTTTAATCTTTAAAGGCAATATCTCACTTAAAGCTCAAATCTCGTAGACAAACAAAAACCGGTTCGAATTAATAAATTAAATTAAATTATTCGGTATATGAAGCAAGCAAAAACTATGAATAAAAAACTATAAAATTTAAAGCTACTCTATAAACTCACTTTCAGATTTGAATTCTTCGAATATTCATCTATCGACCTAACACACGAATATACAGTACTCCCTGGACTTCCATCAACAATCAAATACGGTACTCGTTCGCCTCTCAGCGTCACAAAATTCTTGCACATTTTCAACCTCTTCTCTGCAATCTTCTTCTGCGGAACCATTGCAACCTTTGAATAATCTCCTCTATACTCCTTGCAGAACACAAATTTGCTGAAATTCATCCGTGGCAATGAGACAACCGTCTTATTGAGATAACTGGAAAATGCCCTCCATCGTCGATTGAAAATCAATTCCAATGATTTTTCCAAAACCTCCGCAACAATCGGACAAGTGTCCCTTCGAACAGTTTCAATTCCTTTCGCATCCAACTTTCCCTCGTCGTTTTCATGTTCGAACATCCATCCGGCATACCGCTTTTTCGTCTCCAAAACACATGATTTGTACACTTTCTCAAGCTTTAAGACAACTGGATCTGGGTTCGAATTGGTCACATCCTCCGCAATTCTTTTCCCAATTTCAAATGCTTCTCCAACCTTTGCTCCTTTCACCAAAACAAACATACTATCCGTATCTCCGTAAATTACTTCCGCTCCACCATAATTCCCATTTGTCACCATTTCAATCGCTCGTTCAAGCGTCTCTCGTCCTTTTCCTAGGATAGCATCAGCTACTAAAAATCTAATAATATATCATTTTCGTCCAAAATTTTGCTCACATTCAGCACACGGCATTCTTCCACTCCAATTTGCGGCCGTATAACCGTATGAAACATTGGCGACAAGTTTCAGCGCCAATTGTCGAGCATCAAGAATTCGTTTCAGCTTCTGTGATTCTGATTTTCAAAAAGAATTTGTTTCAAATTTTAAACTTACCTTTGATTTTATTCTTTTCATCGCGTTCTTCACCATTATTCTAGCCGATAAAATTTCCCTCAACAAAAGTGGCAGTATCCCCTCAATTTTCGATTTTTGAACGAAGAGTGATGCCAATGGTGAAGCTGTTACATTTTTATGAGCTATCAAGTTGACTAGACTTTCTTTCTTTAAAATATTAAATATTAAAACTTTTCGGATACTCAGATACGAACATCAAGTCTATATTTCAAAGCTCCAAGAACAATCTCCTCAAAATTCGCGGCTTCATCATACGTTTGTCCAATATTTGCAATTTTTCCAAGAATCGTTGAGTAGCAATAGTTATGTGCAATCACCATGGAAGGATATAGAGATTGAAAATCGAGAACAATTACTGGATCAAAATATACATTCGATTGAGGTTCAAGGATCAGTTGAA
Organism: Caenorhabditis virilis; assembly: GCA_964036255.1. Classification (NCBI taxonomy): domain Eukaryota; kingdom Metazoa; phylum Nematoda; class Chromadorea; order Rhabditida; family Rhabditidae; genus Caenorhabditis; species Caenorhabditis virilis. The sequence goes on along the minus strand of OZ038417.1, from coordinate 11,746,253 downwards.
GTTGCTCAGGAGAGCTCATTCTGAAAATTCCATATATATTAATAACAAATCTATAAAGGTCCATTTTCTAATTGAACAATTTGAATCATACATTTCCCATTAAAATGATGAGAAAAATCTTGAATTTAATGTTCTTACGTGTTCCTTTGTGCATGCGTCACGGACGGAGCAACAAAATTCAATCGATGAGCCAATCTGAGTAACATAGATTCGACTCTTAATTGTGATCCTCTTGTCCAAACTTCATTGAACTGAATGCCATAAACTCGCGCCATTTCAGCATTTTTCAAAAACCAATTCATCTCACTCAAAAGCGAAATGTTGACCTTTGACAGTTTCAGTAAATGACTGAAGACTGGCTTGCTGAAACTTGTATGTTTCCAAAATTTCGTGAAAATTCCTAACCATGCTAGTGAGCCCTCCTTCGTCAATCTATCCGTCAATGATGCATTATCAAGCATCGGTAACTTTCTGCGAAGAACCTGCGCAACCGCCGAACCCAAATCATAGTTCCGGAGGGTCAAATCACTTCGAACCATTTTCCACACAGATACCAATAATCTACCTTTCGGAACAGTTGGGAGCATTTCATCATCTTCATCTTTTGGATTTGTGTATTGTTCACTATTCGGAACAACTAAATATATTGTTTAAAAAACGTTAATCCTTATCCATATGGATGGATCCATACCCATAAAAATGCGATCCATTCTCAAATCCATTCCAATCGATTTCGCCCTTCTAAACAAATACCCCCATGACAATCTCGCCGTATCATAACCAATCAAAACATCCACATCATATTTGGTCACAAGATCCCCAATTTTTTGAATAATTTCTTCCTCATTTTCACAACATTCCACTGAATTCATTCCTGTTCCAGGTATCATTGTAAACAAACGGTGAACCTTTGGTGCTGCCTCTCTGCAGACATCATCGAAAATTGCAATTGATGCACAAAGAATCACGTCAGTTGTTTGATCGGGAAACGGTCGGACGGTTTGAATCAAGAGTTCTAAGCTGGCAACACATAGACCAACGATGTCTGATTCACCACTTTTCTCCGAATCGATTATGGTTTCTTCTGGAAACATAATTCTTTTTTTACTAGTATTTTTGATGTAGTGGATTTGAATTACCTATTGATGTTTGCGACATACATTTCGATGGTCCAATTGTTCGTGACTGAGTTTCACGTGCTGCCAATATTGTGTCATCAGTGAGTATCGAACAACTTGACATTTCCCGAGATACAGTTCTGAAAACATGGGCTCCTTATTAAGGGGACTCTTTACTGTTCTTAGGTTTCTATGAATTTTTCACAATTAAATCTATATGGGGTAAAAATAACTCACTTCTTTCTTTGTCTTTAAATACATTATTAATTTTGAAGACCTAAGTTTTTGAATCGTTTTGGAACTGTGTACTCGTTTTTAATTTTTTCAAAACTTCCCATATCTAAGTAAAAACTTAATTATTCGTTTTTAATTTGAATAATCGTATTTTGAAACCAACCTACGAGCTTCTTGGAGCTTATTCTCATCAACAAACACATTTTCAGCCTTCGAAATAAACTTCTGCCGAAATGCACTTTTTCCAGTTATCCAATTCAATTTCTCGCCTCTTTCATCTTCATCATCCGAACTTATCACTGAAACTTCATCTTCGTTTGTCGGTTTCTTCATATTTGGTTTAGTTTCATTAATTATCATTGTCATTTCCATTGGGTCCTCATCTTCCTCATCCGTTCGATTTTCATCCTGTTCTTCATCTGCATTAATTTCAAAATCCTCAGTTTTCCGATATTCTGTGTTATCCTCCTGATCTGGCGATTCCCAAATTGTTCGATCCGAATCTGAAGTCGACGCAACTGGAGTGTCCGCAATCAAAGTATCCATTAGATCTTAACAATTATTCTTCTTCTAATTTTCGGATTTGTAAAAACTCACTATCTAAACTCGACGGCATATTCCTCGAATTTCTCAATTTTCTAGCAATTTGCCGAGCACTTCTCAACATTTCTCGTTCTTGCGGCCATTTAGTGGTCTTCCTAGGCTCGTCTAAAAATAGTAATTTAGATCAAAACCCATTTTCCTGAAGCTTACAAGAATTAAAAACATCCACCAATTCAATATTCTCCGCGTCGCATCTTGCTTTCTCTTCTCTCCAAATATATTCAAGACCGGGATTTGAGGAATGAACTGTAAAAATAGACCTTCATTTCTTGGATTTCAATAAAATATACCATTTGACTTGTGCATTTCAACGTTCAAAATATCTGAAACATGCGCATCACATTCGATAAAACACATTGTTGATCTATTGTAAGGTGAAAGAAGATTTGGACTGGAATATCCTTTGAAATTTCGTAATTTAAAAAAATTAAATTTACTCATTCTTAACATCCGATATTCGTATTTCCTTATAGAGCGAAGAATTGTCATCGTCAGTAGAATTAATACGAAATTTTACCTTCTTCAAATGTATATTATCCATGCCGAATATTGAATTGTCAATGAAAAACTGAAATTTAATAAATCTCTGCAGTATTTAACAAAACTAAGGTTCGTATCAACCTGCAAATGAAATGGCAAATGAGCTTCAAAAGGTTGGAACATCGATTTCTGATCAGCTTCCTTTCCGAGGGCCGTTGCTGCTTTTTGAACATACCAAGGTGACGAGAAAAATACCCGGACAAAGTCCTCTTCATTTTCCGAGTAACCATACATCGACCTGATATTAACAAACTTTTTAAAAAATGAATCAGCACCCCATTAAGAAGGCTTCAAGTCATCTTTAACAACCTGCTCTTGAACACTTCCATCTTGTACACATAATCCTGTTGATATTTCGGCGCATTCCCTTTCGAAAATTCAATTTCTTTCTGCATACATTTATTGATTTTTGCTCTCATCGCCATAAGAATCACTAAACGTCTGAATTTTTGAATTCTTATTGATTTTATCAAAACCTGGTGAAATCGGTGAGCCAACTCTAAGAATCAAATAAGGCAGAGCTCCATGGATGTGTACACATGCCTTTTTGCCTATGAATTTTTTAAATTTCTTATTTTTGAAACATATTAAGTAATACCGGTGTCCGTAACTCCATAAATATGAAAAACCGGCAATTTATTCTTCTTTCCTGGAACAGTATTCTCAAAGATTCCAGGAAGTTCTTGAGAATGTTCGCAGATAAAATTTCGAATGCAAAAATTCATCTGAAAATTTTAAAACATGAAATTTGAAAAGCTGAACTTTTCGAAAAACAAGAATACAGGTTATACGAAAAACATATCGAATAAGAAACAGGAGAAAAAGTCAAATTAATAAATAATTTATTGTACACGAAATTACTTTTTACAAAAAACTATGACTAGACAATAAATACTGAATTTACTTCAACTTATCCCATGATAAAGCACTTTTGATTTTCACCCTCATTGGAACCCGTAAAATATCTGCAAGTGATCCTTGCATTGAATCCCGTATAATTTCTATCACATGATTCTCCATATCTTTTGCAGTTTCGACGATTATTTCATCATGCACCGTCATCACAATTTCAGCGTCAATATCTGAAAATAAGTGTTAATTAAAGTATAACGAAAACGTGGCAGTTTCCGCCAGAGTGGAATGATCTAAAAAAAATAAATATTTTAAAACTCTTGGACACAAAAATCTTCCCGAGAGATATACGTATCAAAAATTTCTTATAAATTGAACGCTGAAACTGTAAGAGCTGAAGAATTTTTTAAAATCATACCAAGCTCTCGGTTTTATAAAAATCTAATATCAAATTTAAGAAGTATTAAAAAATCCAAATCTAACCGCGCTTTTTTCCAGAAATAAAGTTCAAAACACTCACTTCTCAATTTTTCATTAATTTTAACAATTGCCCCTTTAAAAATCTCGCTAGCCGTTCCTTGAATCGTATAGTTCACCACAATCCTTTCCTCTCGACTCTTATCTTCAGGCAACTGACAAATACTTGTAAAACGCTTTCTTCCTTAAAAACCCATTTATAAAAGAATTTTCAGAAAAAAAGTAACTTGCCAAGTATCGTCTCAACATATCCATCTCGAAACGCTTTCTCTTTCGTCTCATTTATATAACTTCGTACTTCTGAAATTATTAATTAAAACTTAAAAATAGCATGAGAACTAACTTGGAAACATTTCAAAAAACGACTTCCACATTTTTTCAGCTTCTTCCAATTTCATTTTCGTCATTCCCGCCAAACTTTTCACTCCCATTCCATAAATCAGTCCATAACATAACTGTTTAACAGCAGCTCGCGGAAAATTCCAAATTTCAGATAAATCTTGAAAAATGTCGCGTTCTAAAACAAAAAACCTATTGTGGAACAAATCCCTAAAAATACCATTTTTTATAAGTTCCACTAATTTCGCATCATTACTCCAATGTGCCAAAACCCTCAATTCTAATTGGCAATAATCGGCCCCAATGAGAACATAGCCGTTTTTTGCTTCGAACATTCTACGAACGCTTGAGCCATCATCTAAAGATTCGTGTTTGGGTACGTTCTGAAAAAATAATAAAAATTCGATTTATGTGCTATTTTTCAAAACCTGCACATTGGGATTAGATGTCAAGATTCTTCCAGTCATTGTTGCCATCTCAAACCAGCAATGAATTCTATTTTTATTCTTCGCCAATATTTTGTCTATCTGGATAAGACAATTCTGAACATGTTTTGTTTTTTAATGCATAACGTTTTTTTTCACTTACAAAAAGAGTGTGTCGAATATGTCGATATTCCAGAATCTTTTCCACAATTTCATGTTGTAATTTCATCTGTTCCAAAATAGCCTTATTTGTTGGTAGATGACTCTTCGATCCAATTGATGTATCTTCCGGATAAATCAATCCCAACCGACAGAACATGACATTCGCAACACTTTTCGAAGATTCTAGATTAAATTTTCCATGCGCGAGTTTCCAGCACTCTTCCTCTAGTTGTTCGATTCGTTTTCTCAGAAATGTGATGGCAGTTGTGCAAAATTTCGAATCAACTGATATCCCCGTGTAGAACATTCGAACAACACTCTGAAAAAAATTGTTTTTCCGAAAAATCCACCGTTTTACGAAGTATTTTCAAAGATTTTTGATCGACGTACTTTTGTTGCCTCAATTTCTAGCTTCACACTCCTTTCGGAAGAATTTGCGGTTGCTTCGATCTTCTGACTTTCGAAAATCCTAGAAATATGTATTAATTCCAAAAAAGTTCCCCTAAAATCCACCTTTTCATCGCAAAAGCTTCAACCGAAATTCGAAACTCTTCCTTCTCCGATCCATACACTTGTTCCATGTTAATTTGTAAATCTTTAATTCTAGATAACATAATCTTCATTATTTCCTGTTTTGTATTTATCGATTGTCCATTTTCATCAAAACTCATTAAATGATTGTGATGTGCCATAATTGAAACAATCCTCGGATTTTCTATCTAGAAATTAAATTTTCGATAATAATAATATTCTTTTAATTAACTTGCCTGAATTCCAAATTTCTCAAAAAGCAAGTAACACTCTTCTAATGAGAAAATATAAACCTTCGTGGTTTTCATTAACATTTTCACCGCTTCAATTCGATTCTTCAGTGAAACAACACACTTTTCCAAGTTTGCAAAAACTTCCAGATTTTCACTAGTGACTGAAAATGTAATAATTATCAATGTTAAAACAAAAAACTCGAGAAAAAGAGAAACCTCCATGATAATCATCTAAAAGTGGAACAAAAACTGTTGTTCCAAATGTGGAAATTGAGATTCCTTGGAAATTCTCCATAAATGAAACTCCAGCTTCAGACACACTTCCAATCAACTTTAGCCAATCATTCCAATTTTTCAAATCCGAGCAAACATCTTCCAAAAATAATCGATTTGGATCAATTTTTGAATGCTTCAAAATTGGACTTGAAACATAAGAGGAGAATGGAGAATTCGTCATATAAGTGATTCTCGGATGCTTTTTCGATTTCTCCTCTTTTTGCTCCTTTTGTGGTGGCGTCGAAAATACATCAAATGAGCAATTTTCCGATGTATCCAGTGACTGTCTTCTAATATTCGAATTGTGTGCAATAGAATTTCTTTTAGAATTAGCAGAATTATTTAAAGGAACCTGAAAAAAGGGCAACTTAAAACAAAATACATTTGAGATTGAAAATTACCGATCCAGGGACTGGAAGATCAAATGAGTCCTCTTCCTCATCAACAGACAGAAAACTCGATGCCGCTTTTGGTGATGCGAGTGGTGAAAAGATTCTAGACAATCGTTTTACTAATTTTTCATTTCTCGGCGGTTTTAATTTCAAAAGGGACGTTTCCAAACATTCCACAATACTTTCTTCTGCATCATCATCATATTTTTCAATGTTTCTAAAAACTTCATCATTCCCTTCATCAGCACTCATATCATCGATAATTGACATCTGGAATCACACACTTTTTAGGTTTCATAAGAGTTTCATTCAAAATTCCCAACCTCGGTTACATTTTGGGTAATTTCCGTCATCACTGAATCCGCACAACTCTCTCCAAGTCCACTATCACATGATTCTGTCATTTCCTCTCCTTTTTTGTTCTCAATTTTTGGAATATCAACGGTTATTCCCAATTCCTGAACTCGTTGGATCAACATTTTTCTCGCTCGTTCCTTTAAACAAGTGGCAGCTTCTTGAAGCTTCATTCTCGGCTCGCCAAACAACCATTCACCTTTTCCATCATTTTTATTCGTACTGGAAACAATTATATTAATAAAAATTTTTGAATTTTTAACACAATTTTGCGAAAATACAGTTTTTATGATTAAAAAATATCAAAACGTATCTTGACGAATCTTGCAATTACCAAGAAGCAGTTTCTGATCCATCAACAGTTTTTTTTTGTAAATTCAAATTGGGAACATCATCGGGAGGTCCCGGAAACATGCGCGACTCTATATCCGATGTCATGTATAACCCTTTTTCATGCCACCTATTACATAAACATCAACAGATTCCAATTACAAGTTACGTAACAATGAAAAAACAGATGATGCTGATAAATTTCACATCATCCTACCCTTCCCATCATAATTATTCCCTATTATGATCCAACACAAAATAATATTATAGATCCCTTCGTTCGAGCCAACTCTATTCCTCCTTGTCTCCAATTACCATATTACAAGGTGTCATCAACAAAACACCTTCAAATTAATTGCTCCCGTCCATCTATTCAATTCAACCCGTTATTTCATATTGTATTTCTCAAATTGTTTCTTCCACACCAATTTTCGCGCAATTGAACAATTTTCAATCAGCACTATATTATATATTTGTATAAAACAGTTTTTCCTCCTCAATCATTCTCCAATGACTTGTTTTGTCCCCCTCTTGGACATAATAATCATCGTCGTCTTCTTGTTCTTCTTCAATGTTGTATTTATGTGTTTGACTAATCAACACAAGGAGAAAAAGAAGAACCATTGCAAATTGAGCCAATTATTTAAACGACTCTTCCTCTATTTTCATCGGTTTTACTCCTAGTTTCTACCGTAATCTCTCCCCCAATTTGGGCATATTATTTGTGTCAAGTTTATCGACAAAAAAATCGAATTTTTATCTTACCGACCTCTTTTTTTCGGGTTATATTTTAAGATGAATAGAATTATAGAATTTCAATGAATTTCAAACAGCTACTGTAGAAACAAACCGATTCCAAACGCGCTCTACTGACAACCCTCGATTTTTTGGCGTGTTCCGGTTTTTTTTTCTAATTTCCAAATTTAAAAAAAAAACCTCAAAAACGGTACCGCCAATGTCAAATAATGCTCCAACTTGGCCGGCTCGATCGACACTAAATGCGACAAACAAGTAATGCCCTTTTCATGCAGAATTCTTGCCCTTTGCCCATCAATCCCATCTACCGTAACCAATTCCGAAAGTTCAGATCGAATCCCAAATAATAGTCGCATTGAGAATCCATCTAGAAGTGATTTGAGGTACGTCCAACCGAGACGAACGCAAAATGCCACGATCATTGCTGAAACAATAACTTTTTTTTGGTTTCTGTTCATTGAACTAGAATCCGTTAAAAATTAAACCTTACAATATTATTTCCAAAATTTCACAAATGTTTGTTTTATTTTAACTTTTGGGAGCATTCGAATAATTATTTTCCATTATCATACTATTGTCAAGTTAAAAATTTTGGATCATACATTTTCTACTAAAAGACCGCAGTGCAACCGCTCACAGGTAAAAATAGCATGACTTTTTGAGAGACTTAGATTTTCTGGGTAGGTTTTCTGGGTACCAACTTGAATGATCAAGAATATTTGAGTTGACAATACAAGCTGTTCAATTTTTCATATTTCCATAAATATGCCAATTTGTGCACATCTTTCACAAGTGGAGCCAATCAGATTGTTATTATTTCTAACAATTTCATTTAAAAAATCGTCTTGGTACTTACCAGAATATGTGGCACTTTGTGACTGGAGAGTTTGAAGACATCCTCTCGATATTCTATATTTTTGTGACACCTGAAAAAGATGCCTATTAATTTTTAAAAAATCAAAAATTAAATTTTCAAACTTCATGGATCGATTTTTCACTAATCAAATCGAAAAGCGCCAATGCAGAAAAATATCGAATATGAACTTGGAGTTTTCCCTCATCTCTTGACCGCCCATTCATCTGTTCCAAGATGAACTTTTCAGTAACACCGACAAGTTTTGCAACTCTTCGATGATCCGGTGGGATTTTTGAGAAAATTGCGAATAGGTGATGCCAGTCACATTCTTGCCAAACAGTTACGTTGATTGGAGTTACCTCAAAACATTAATATTTCATGTGAATAAATTCGTTGAATCACCAAATAGAGCATATGAAGCTCCGTATCCAACGCAATAGCTCTCGACGCCATATTCAAATCTTCGAAAATTGTCAATGCTGCATCTGGTGGAAGTGATGAGGCAATAACTGCTTTTCCAAGCTGTGTCGACGAATATTCATCAGCTGAAAATAACACACATAGAAACTTAGAAAAACTATTATTCCTATTACCATTTTCCACAGACGATTCTGCAATAAACGCATTCAGCTTCAAATTCTCAATCACCGAATCACAAACTTCCACGTCTTCAGATTTCAACAAAAACTTTGAAGTTATTTCTAGAATCTCTTCTCGATTCTTTACCACTCCTGTAGAAATTAGTTCAAGTATGAACTTGTTCAAATTCCTTCCAATCAATTTCGTTGAACTTTGTTCTTTGCTGAACGAGTTCAAGATTATGTCGCAAATTCGTTCTTCATCCGAAGGTCTCACAACCAGGAAGCTTTCACCTAAAAATTAAGAATATTAATAAATTTATAACAACTTTCACGTCTTCATTTTTAGTAACCTTTTCTTAAAAAATTATTAAATAGGGAAATTACAGTATTAATTCCGAAGCTATAATCTTTTCCGGTCCTTACAAAATTTGAGAATCTTTTTTTAAATATAGTTTTTTTTGAAAACGTGGTTTTAAAAAGCTTAATTTAACAATTTCAAAATCCAACCTTTCAAAATTTCTATGATTTCCAATAGAGCCCATTGTAATTAACGAAATTATGATTTTTGAATTCAGTTCCAGTTAATTTTTATATCACTCGGGAGCTCCCCATTCCGACAAATAAAAGAACTTTTTATATTCTTTTTTTTTCAATCTTCGTCTAATTTATCCAATTTTTTGGAACGAAAAACACTTTAATTAAACTCCAATTAGTATTTGTTGTTTTTCTCTGCTCCACCCTCCCCTACTGTACCCCAATTTTCGTTCATCTTAAAAAAGGCAATTGTGGGCGGAGTCATTCGTTGATTCGTCCATGGGAAATTAGATCATTTTGTCTCGTTTGTTTCTTCGCCAATATTCAGTTTTCCTCAATCTTTTCTAGAAAATTGCCTTTTTAGCTATTTTCAATGAAAATTCGCTTCTAATTTTAAATTACAGGCCAGCCAATACAATCGCAATGGCTGTCGAAGATATGCAATTAGTTGCAATGAACAATCAAATGAGCAACTCACAACGCATGAGTTTTGCAATTCATGAGATTCTGGGAATTCAGGGAAATGCATACCTGTCGCAGAATTATTGCCCACAGGGTGCATTTTTTCAACAACAAGGTTTTATGGATATTGGCGGATGTGGGGTGTCGGGATTCGATCGGTCTTTGTGTGTGAATGATGGAATGCCTAATCGTAAGATTTTTAAAACAATTTTATGAGCTCATGTTTTGAAAAATACTTTCAATCAAGCTCACAACCATATTATATCTAGAATGAGAAGAACTAAACCAAGTAGCTCAACATTTTCGCACTTAAAGTAAGACTATTTTCTAGCTAGGTACTGTAGAAATTCTGAGATTTGAGTACTTATAAATAAGTTTGATTTGAGAACGACGATTTTGAGAATGAAATTATAAAATCCACAAAATTTGGATGATTTGAGAATTTTAACATTTTACCGAACCAGCGGCGTAGGAGTTTCAATCTCAAAAATGGAAAATTTTCAGAAACTCTCATTTTTGTATTGAATAGACCCGTCTAAAAATATTTCTGGAACGAGTTGAAATTAAAGGCAGGCACACTGTCGCCATGGTTGTTTTGTTAATATTTATTTGTCCTAAATTTGAAATTTTTCTAACTCAAAACCAGTTTTTTGTTAAAGTGACACGATGCACCAGGAACATGTAAAACTTTAAAAGCAGCCTGGAGCATCGGATTTTCTAACAACTTTAATTCAAAGTATAACAATTTTATTATTTTAGCAGCATCGAACACTTCTATGATGTACAGTATGCCTACAATAACCACATCTCAACCTCTCGAGCAATCTCAAACCACATCTACCAGTTCTTCAACTACTTCCAATAATCAAACCACAACCACCGGAAAAACAAGTAAACGAAAGAAGCGTAGACACCGCACGATTTTCACTCAATATCAAATTGACGAACTCGAAAAAGCTTTCCAAGATGCTCATTATCCCGATGTCTATGCCCGAGAAGTTCTATCCGGTAAAACCGATCTTGCTGAGGATCGAATCCAAGTAAGTTTTCAAAAAAAAACAATGAGTATAAAGGATATAAAAACGAAGCAATTAGATGTGGAAACATTTTATTGGTTCGCCACAATTCCTCTTGTGCTCTTCTTTCTTGATAGCAAGTGTCAATTGAATTTCCATTCTTTATAGCTTACTTTGAACTTTTTTCCTAAATTCCTTTTTATTCAACCCATATAGCCAATTTTAAAAACATTTGAAGCTTCAAAAGTAACCCGATATTCGTTTTCAAAAAGATTAACCCTATTTTAGAGCATATCCCCACGAAGATAAAGTGTCAAAAACACATGTTTGCATAATGTCATCACTAAAATTTTTGTTTTAAGGTCTGGTTCCAAAATAGACGAGCAAAGTGGCGAAAAACCGAGAAAACATGGGGAAAGAGTACAATAATGGCTGGTAAGACTGTTGACTGGGAAATTCAACTGAATATTGAAATTCTTCTTCTATTCCAGAATATGGTCTCTATGGTGCAATGGTCCGACATTCACTCCCACTTCCGGAAACCATTACAAAAACTGCGGAATGTACTGATCCGCAACAAAGCGCCGCTCCTTGGTTATTAGGTGAGTAGAACGAAAGCTGATCATACCGTAATTCGCAAGAAGTGTGAGAACAGGAGAGAAGAGGAAGAGGTGACATCAAATTGGGCTAATTAAAAAAACAGGCTCAATAAAAGTGAATTATGATATGAAAATTTAGAAACGTAGATTACTGTAATGGAATGGGAGAAGCTGGAACCTTTTTTTTAAATTACAGTGAAAAAACAGGCTCTTTCGAATATCGATAACAAAATGGTTGTATACCCTTGTTTCGGCAGGAAATATAAATATTTTGATAAATTGAAAATTACACGTTTTAGATTCAACTCTAACTCTATCAAAAGCTCTGATAATAACTATCAGCAATATCAATAACTCTAAAAATCTTATATAATGAATATTATCCTTTTAATAGGTGTCAATCCAATTACCTCTCATTTTGTTCGCATGTATATAAATACACATGCAACAAAACATTGCGTCACCCGTTTCTCTTACATGATTTACATGATTTACCATCTGCCTACATCTCACTGATACACCATTTTCAGGTATGCACAAAAAAAGCATGGAAGCTGCCGCTCATCTGGAAAGTGTCGAAAAAATTTGTGACCTCTCTGACGAGGATGATGACGAGCCAAGCGGAATATCAAGAAAAATGAAAAACGAGGTTAATTGTAAAGTCAAACAGGAGGTATGAATCTTCAACTATATATTTAACAACACTATTAGTTCTATTTTCAGCTTTCCTCGGCGGTCAACCACTCTCAACTCAATTTCGACACATCACTCGTCGATCCTAATTCACTTTCACAATTGTCTCATTTTTCAGCACCAATGATGCCAAATAACAACACTTTGAAAATGTATCATGATTATACAAATTTAAATATTTGAATACTTATTAATATCCTCTTTTTATTTATTTTCATCAAATTTTTCCAATTAATTATACATAAAACTTTCTTAAATTCTATGAGCTCCGGAAATCTTGTCGGCATACACACTAAAGAAAAGTGTCAAGCTGTGATTCAAGAGTTTTTTCCTCTTTAAAGTGGAGCACATTTAGGTTGATTAATAACAAAAACAAAAGAGTCATGCGGGAAAAACGGCGAAGGACAAAACCCCACAATAAATATTTTGAAAAAAATACCTCACCTCTTTTCGCATGACCCATTCTTCCACATCTTCCAATCATTTGCCGATAGCTCATATTCGTCAACGCAGATACACCTCTAGTCTGTGATTTAATAATCACCCGCTCAGCTGGCAAATTGACACCAGATGCCAAAGTACTTGTTGCAACTAATATCAAAATACTTTTCTCACAAAATCCTGTTTCAATACATTCGCGTTCTTCCATTGTTAAACCGGAAAAGATAAGTTTGTGTTGTAAAAAAACTTAAAGGAGGGCTTTACGGAGATAAAGAATGTGTCTGGGATGAAAATAGATTTCAGACTCATTCCAAATCTATTTTTAAAATTTTCAAAAACCACGTAGAAGCCGAGAAAACACGCCTCAAAACAATGGCCTAGAAAAAGTGTCCACCGGCAAAAACTAGTCCGCAGGCATGAAAAATCCAAAAAAAAATAAGTTTTAATTTTAAAAACATAAGAAAAGGACTAATATAAGCATTCTGCATAGAAATTTATTAATGGAACACTAAAAAAGCACATAGGAAAAGTTCGGCCAGGTGGCCCCTTTTTCTAGGCCATTATTTTGAAGCTCATTTTCTCGGCTTCTAGGTGGTTTTAGAACATTTTAAAAACAGATTTGGAATGAGAATGAAGCCTATTTTCATCCAAGGCGCATTCATAATCTCCGTAAAGCCCTCCTTTAATATCAAAATGTTAAACCTGCATGATGAAATGCTATTCCCCATGCCAACGAAGACATAATATTACGATCCTTACATCCATTCCTTTCAAGACCCAATTTCGTAAAAAGCAGACCATTCGCTCGTTTTTCTAATTTTTCTGTAATCTTCGCATCCTTTTTCCTCAAATTACTTAATAACAATGCAATCGAAACCGCTATTTTTTCAGCTTCGATTTTCGAAGTTGTCATAATTAATGTTTGAATATCATTTTGAAAACTTTCTGCGGCTAACCTGTAATAAAACAAACATATTTTAAAAAAATTCTAACAAAACCAACTCTAACAAAGGATCCGATTTCACTTCAAACTTTCTTATAACCGTCTCTTCAATATATTCATTTTTGATTGTTTTAACTTCTCGATTGATAACAATATTTTCCGAAACTCGAATAGGTCGAAAGTCCGCTTCAAATACTTGAGCATTTAGCCATTCTCCGATTCGATTCAATTGTGGAATTGTGGCACTCATCCCAATTATTCGAATTTTTTCGCTTGGAGGTCTGAATTTTCTACTAAACTTGACAATTCTTTATTATAAAAATTCCTACCTATTTCTGTTCCAAAACATAACTTTCGACAACATATATTCAATATGTGCTCCTCTCGACGAGTCAAAAATCATGTGAATCTCGTCAATAACAATCATTCCAATCTCAGAAAACCATTCCTCACAAAGTGCTCGATTCAGTAAGCTAACCGATTTTTCAATGGTGCAAATCGCCGCAATCCATTCATTTGGATTCGTCGCCTGTGGACCAATAAAACCACAAACCGACATGTCGACTCTTCTCCAGCATTTCTGAAAAAAATAGGGTGGCATTTTACTTTTTTTCGAATTGTTTTCCTATTTTTATGTTAAACTCGGCTTATAGAAATGAACATATTCGAGATATTTAAAGGGGGAATTTACGGAACTAATGAATGCGTCTGGGATGAAAATAGACTTCATACTCATTCCAAATCTGTTTTTTAAATTCTCTAAAACCACCTAGACGCCGAGAAAACGCGTCTCAAAACAATGGCCTAGAAAAAAGGACCACCGGTGAAAACTAGTCCAGGTGGCCACTTTTTCTAGGCCATTGTTTTAAAGCTCATTTTCTCGGCTTCTAGGCGGTTTTAGAAAATTTTAAAAACAGATTTGAAATGAGAATAAAGTCTACTTTCATTTAAGGAACATTTATTATCTCCACGTAAAGCCCTCCTTTAATATGTTATTTCTACATGTGTTTGTTTTCAGAGACAGTATGTTTATTAAATATTTTTTTTAATGTATAAATTACCTGAATCAAATGAAGCTTCTCCTTAGCTACTGAAATATAAGGAAGTACAAACAAGACCTTCCGATTCTTGTCGGCAATATCCCATGCTGAAATGTTTTATTTTTGTTCAATAATCTCATAGAAAATAAACCTAACAATTCCGATACAATCGATTTTCCAGCACTTGTCGGCGCACTAAAAACCAAATTTTCTGTACTTTTATGTGCTTTTTCAAGCAATTCAGACTGCCATTTGAACAATTTTTTGACACCCTAAAAATATTCAATTTTAATTCATAACATAATTGGAATAACTTTACCGTTTCAGAATAAAAATCGGTAATTGTTTCTGATACCCATGCTGGAAAAGGATAACACGCCGTTTCCATGGTTGTTCATACTGCAAAAATAAAAATTATTAAAAATTATCAAACAACTTTTTTAAAAAACGTGAAGTTTGATGATAACATGTTCATTTTGTTTTTGTTTTTATACTAGAAATCGTATGAAGTTTGTCTCTTCTTCAAAATTACCAAAAAATACTCATTGTTTCAGCCCTTTAGACAATTCTGGAAGTGGAAAATGCACAATTCGTTTAGAACCTGTTAATGCACAAAATGAGAACGTAAATCTCAAAAAATCGCAAGAATCTGATGATGTTCATTCTTTATGCTCTTCAGTTTGTGAAAATTCATACGACCCATTAGTTTTAAAGAGATATTTCAGATTTCTAACCTACCAACTCGAACAATTACATTTTCTCAAAGTCTCAATACAACATCTACACAACTTTCAACAAGATCAACAAAATCGTTATTTCTAAAAAAGTAAATATCATTTTTATCGAATATTAATATAAAAATCCAATATTTTCAGAAAATACGAAGAGCTCGCAATTCTCCCACTAAAAATTGCATCATTCACCACAATTCGATTCGAAAAACAATGCAGTGTGCAAGAATTCAAAGTTTTTGGAGATAATCCGTCATTTAAGAAACAAACACATCGTGGGACGAATAACCCTTGGCGGAGGTACGGTCCGCTGATGAAATTGCATGAAATTGGTGGATATGCACCAGAAACCAACGATAAGAAGGAGAGGAAGAATCGCGAGAAAATGAATATTATAAAGGTATATCTTATGTCAAAAAATACGCTTTTTAAATTCAATTTCTATTATTCTAAAGGTCGAAAACCTTATTTTTTTCAAGAGCACTATTTTATTTTTTATAGAAAAACTCAAAACCACCTCCCCAACCAAAATGTAGCCAAATGACGCTGAACAAAGTGCGAGAGAAGGGAAAATCGTACCAGTAAATTTTAAAATCCATATTTTCTTTAAATTTTCCGTTTTTTAGTGAGAACAAATTAATTCTGCAAGCTCCCAAGAATGCTGGAGTTGATATCGCTGCACAAAAACTGGCCAATCAAGTAAAAGTAAGAATATCACACTGGAAATAATAATTTGCAAACTTTCAGAGCTTTGTTCTAAACCATGGAACTTGTCTACTTGATTCGACGACAACTGAGGAGAGTAACAACTAATTTTGTGTTTTTATTTCGTTGTGAAAATGAAGAATATATTTTCCAGCCTGAAAAATGCATGTTTCTTTATTTTTAAGTTTTTTTTTACGCGTATGTGATTTTTCACTTAAATTTTCTTCGTAACAATATTTTACAAAATCATCTGGCGAACAATTTGCCTCTTTAGCATTCAAATAACCCGCCTTTCACCCGATTTCGGCCCGATAAGATGCATCTTTCACTTTTACATGCGTAGCGGGTAAAAACCGCGTCGCATGGAAAAGCATTCGACCATTTCTCTATTGGTTTTTATTTGTCGAGTGAACCCTTTATTTTACGACAGGTTTTTCTAAATTTTATGGCATTTTAATGTTTTTAACTTTGTTTTTATCAAAATTTTGTCTATAAATTGTAAATAAGATGGATTTATTGGATCTTTATCATGCTCATGATTATTCTTTATCAACTGAACAAAATTATGAGGTTTATTTTAAAAATCGAGAGGAGGAGGAGGAGATAATAAAACCCCCTTCCCGTGAAAAAGAAATATCGACAAAAAAAGCGAAATTCGTGCCATGGGAGCCGTTTAAAGCAGCAGTTGCAGCAACAAGGTAATATTTCACAATATTTTTTCAAAAAATGTTATTTCTTTTAGAAAAGGTGGCAATTGTCCGGAAAAGTTGCCCGAATTGATTGCGTATGCTTTACAAAAACCACCAGAAAGAAATAATAATGAAATAAAGGCGCCGTTACTGATAGATGGGATGAAAAAGAAGGAAAGCATGGAAAATCATTTGAAAAAATCTGTAAAAGAGCAGGAATTGGAGGATGAAATAAAGAAACTGAAGGAGGATTTGATTTTGGAACATAAAGTGAACTCAGAGCTGAAAAGGTTGATGATTGCAACACTGAATGATGAATTACAGGTTCGGATGAATTTTTACAAGTTTAGACCGGTTTTTCGATAAAAATCTAGGGGATAGAGAAAAGAAGCCGTAGTGAATTAAAACTTTGTAAGACCTTTCACAAATGTGTGTTATTTTTTAAATTTAAACTATTGATTTTTTAGATCTTCTAAAATTCGTTTTCAAATATAAATTTTTTTAACCATTTTTAATCCAAAAATAAAAATCGTGAAAGATTCAAGTTAATTTTCAGGGTCAAGTTGAAGCTCTAACAACAGATAAAGTCCGCCTGGCTCATAGAGTTGATGAATATATGGGAAAAGTAAGTTTTTTTCGCGAAACAACACCGAAAATGAATAAATTTGTACTTTTCATTTAAAATAACATGGATAGAATATTGAATAATATATTAGTTTTTAAATCGAATTAAATATTGAAAAATGAAAGAAAATCCATGGGACCTTATCTTGAAAACTTCTAATTTTCAGCTAATGATTGAGGACGAAGAATCAGACAGATTAAAAATCGACCGCGACGTTTGGAAATGTAAATTTTTGGCACAATCAATACGATGTGACGAGTTAACATTGAAAAATGAATACCTGCTGAAAACATTAGTTAGTGCACAGAATACTGTGAAGACTGGAGAGTGAGTTCAAGAAAAATCGGAAACTCAAAAAATAGAGGTTTTTAGAATCAATTCCGAAGACGCTGATAAATTCGCTCAACTAGACCTTCAGGCACTTTTCACGCGATCACCTTGTGAAGAAAAAGTCCGACCCAGATCTCCAAAATATACTAATTTAACTATTTCTTGTTGTAAAAATTGCTCAGGAAAAGAAATTCAACTTTTGTAGTTGTAATTCACAATTTTGTTTCTCACTTAATTAATCTCTTTTTCTAAATGTATGGGTTATTGAAAATTATTTCTGATGTTTGTTGCCATTTTTTGAGGTTGTGATGATTATTTCATGTATTTTTTTGAAAATTTGTGAAATTGGATGTCTTGTCATTTTTTAATTTTAAAATATAAAAATATAACTTACCCGACATCGAACTCGAACAAAAAACGGCAAAATGCAGAAAATATTTAGAATAGCGAGAAAAAACAGGTTTTGAAAAAAAACAGTGGAAATTTGAATTTTGTTCGTCCACATTTTGAATAGTCCGCAATTGCATACCGTATCCTGAATTTAAAGGGTGTTTGTGAAAAATGTGAAAAGTTTGAGGTCTGAATTTTGTTTGCTGATTTGTTTGGTTTATTTATCACATGTTCCGCGATTCATTGAACTGCATGTGAGGTCAGAAGGAAAATGAAAAAGTCTATAGAAATTTAAATAGAAAATTAACTTTTGGATTTCCGAGAATTCCATTTTTAAACCTATTTCAATATTTTTCAAAGAGGAAAATCATATTGGAATCATAATGAAGATTTCAATATATTTTCGCAATTAATAATCTCCAATCTTTATACATTTTTTTCAGGACTGCAATGTTCAAGATTCCCCAGAACCCCAACAGAAATATCCTCATCGAAAATTATTATTATTATTCTTTCGAAAATTGTAAAATACAGTAGTACACTCTATTCTCCCAATTATAGCTAAAAACCAAAACCAATCATTAAATTTGCATACTGGCGCCAAGCTTGGCGACAACTTTTTTTTCATTTCATTTCAAATCCTACAATAAAATTCAAACATAAAAATATACGGTCAGTATAACGAAACAAGCAACAGAAGGAAAGGAAAGAAAAAGAAGGCCGTGCAAAATGACCAGAAAAAAGCGAATAAAAATTAAATTATATGAAATACACACCATATGCGTCATTGTGGCGCCAGCTATGATGATGCCCTTCACAAATTTTCGCCATTTTGTTTTCGTCACACTCTTTTGTCATTTCTCTTGCGACGTTTTTTTTTTGAACCGATTTTTTAATAGCCAGTATATGAGTAGCTCGAGGAGCAAACATTTCCACCCTCAATGGTTTCTGCTCATCTGCCGCTCGCTTTCCCCAACTATTTTCGATTCGAAACAGTTCGTCGTTTATTTCATCAACTATGTGTCTGCGTCTCCACATACCTCGTGCTCACTGCTTTTTTAGGGGGGAAAAATTTAAAAGATTTTTGTTTAACACAATGCGTACCTAATTATTCACACATCATTGCATTTTTTCCTTTGAGAAATTATCTGTTTTTGTTCCTGGTATTTTTTTAGGGGGAGGAATGCGGCTAAAACAGTAAGAAAATGTTCTAATTTAATCATGTTTATATGCGAAATGTTGAAAAAAATATATAAATTTTTCTTTTTATTTTCATTCAGAAAAGACTATAAAATTACTTATTTTCTCATTTAACAATGAATTTTCAGGGTACAAATGAATGATTGAATAATTCAGTTCGAACATTTTAAAGACATTGTTCCTAAAGAAATCCTAAAGAAGCTTTTAGGAAAAAATCATTCGAAAATCTGCATTTTTCCGTAAGCATGCTCAATTTCGAACTATTTCTATTTTTGCTCATCGATTTTTCTGCATTTTTTTTTGAGATTTGAACTTCTTTTCTTCTTTTCACAAGCAATATGTTTCATTCAGGCGCTTTGAAGCACTAAAACAGTGCAGTATGCAAATTTGCTCAAGTCAGTTTCATTTTTTGGGTCTCAAAGCGACGAACTATTTGAAAATAGCAGTTTTGTAGTTCTTCGCTGTGAGATATCTCAAAATGATGGGATATGACAATTTTGAGAAAAGCGAGTCAACTTTTTGAAAACAGAGAGTCCATTGAAAAATCAAAAATGAAAATGTATTTTTTCGCGCGAAATAACATTCAGTTTTCAATTTTCTAGGGTCACTATAATTCGAACTTTTCACAATACAGAACAACCCAAATTTTTGTTTAAAAAATAACAAATCGATCATAATTGGACGAGTTCGCATATCGTTTTTAAGCTTTTCAAAAACTATTTGATAAAATTTGATAATTTCAATATTTTCGAAGCCTACTTTCATTTTCCCCTCAGTTCATCCATGATTTGAATTACTCATCTTGTGTTCTTCTGTTCGAACTAGAATTTTTGGGTCATTCCTTCAGTTTTTCAACGAAGACTTTTTGAATCAAAAAAATAAATTAAAGAAACGATCCATCATAGGCACAAAAAACCCACAAAGAAATGAAAAAAGACGCCGCCTTCAATGGTGTCATGAAATCAGAAAATATCAGCAACAGCCATTTGAAAAAAAAAAAGGAAGGAAGAATGTGTCAATTCTCTGTTTCTTGTATTCTGGGTGGTGTATTGTTGTATGTATATTAAAAATCTGATCAATCATTCAAAAACGTCTTCTTATTCTCTCTTCTCTATCATTCATTTTTTATTCTTCTTTTATCGCCTTTCTCTCGATTCATCTTCTTATTTTTTTCTATTTGTTTTTGCTGTATGGACCGTGTTCTGATTTGATTGCTTGCCTATCATCATTCATCATCCAACACTTCATCATTGCCGCCGCCATGATATGATGATTTTACCAGTAGTTTTTTTTTCGCAGAAAAGTGACAGAGAAACATTTATTTGACCTTTAATTTGAACGAAAAACAAACAAATCATATTTTTCGAGACAAAAAATCCGAAAATAAATTAAAAAATTCTCGAAAGAAAAAACAGTAGGATAAGTAGAGAGGCGTCAGAGAAAAAAGATAGTCGAATAGAGCGCATTTGCTATACATTTTCAAATTTCACCTTTTTTCTGACATTTTTTTCTAGATTAATAAAAATTCTAGATTAATATTAATGAAAACACCAAAAAATCAGAAACAAGCTACGGTACCTGCATTTACAAAAATTAAAGAAACCCCTTTTAAAAATTAAATTTTTCTCTTAAAAAATTAGAAATTCATTTTTTTTTGAGAATTCTTGTTTCTCCAAAAAAAATTGTTGCCAAAAATGTTTCCTTTTTTTCGCACATGCTGATAAAATTGTCTCACCCCTCCATCAAATTTCAACCCAATTAATCGATAATGTGCATAGAAATGTACACAAACCATTTCATTTCCGCCGAAATAATATTTTTCTGACTGGTTCGGTTTGATTTTTTTTTGATGAAGAAGACGAGAGGGTTGTGATATCACCCTTCCTCTTATATGTTTTTTTGCCTGTTCATGTTCATTCGACAAATCATTATCAGAATGTTTCTTTTTTTTTCAATGCTAATAATCTTTTTTGATATTTTGAACTCACAAGGGAAATTTATGGCTTTTCAGAAAACGATTCAATTTTGATCTTTGAATTTCTTTTCATATCCTATGCGAATAAATTTTTTAAAAAGTTTTCCAACTAATAAAATTTCAAAATCATAATTTTAATCTACGAAAAAACAAATTTGATAAAAATTCAAACTCCGGGAAGAAAAACGGAGCAAAAAAACCATTTTTATCTATTTTCCTGAAAAGAAAACCAAATTCTGATTATTGTTCTATACATATGTTTCAACTTCGGGAAATCCCATTAAAGGAGAGCTTTACGGAGATAATAAATGTATCTTAAATGAAAATAGACTTCAGACTCATTCCAAATCTGTTTTTAAAATTTTCTAAAACTATCTAGAAGCCGAGAAAACACGCATCAAAACAATGGCCTAGAAAAAGTGCCCACCGGCGAAAACTAGTTCGTGAATCCAAAAAAAAATGAAAAAAAAAAAAAACATAAAAAAGGACTAATATAAGCATTCTGCATAATATTTATTAACGAAACACGAAAAATGCTCATATGAAAAAGTTCGGCCAGGTGGCCCCTTTTTCTAGGCCATTGTTTTGATGCGTGTTTTCTCGGCTTCCAGGTGGTTTTAGAAAATTTTAAAAACAGATTTGGAATGAGAATGAAGTCTATTTTCATTGAAGCTACATTTAATATCTGCGTACAGCCCTCCTTTAAAACTTGAAGCCTGTTCATTCGATCTGAATATCAAAAAGTATGAACCGAAAACGTGGAGATGGTTGAACAATTGCGCTCGTCCTATGTTTTTTTTTTCTATACAGCGAATTTCCTTTGCAGACAGTCGCAGAACTTCAAATTTTTATTTTTCCCACTTTCTCAGATTATCAATTAAATTTAAGAAATTCAAAAATAAGTGGCGCTCTGTCTTTAGCTGAAAATATCTTTTAAAAAATCAATTGAGTTTATTTCATAATTTGTAACCTTTTTTTTATTTGAGATTTCAAGTATACTGTAGCTAGGGAAAGATTCATTTGCTCAAAACAACATTTTGTCCTCCAATCACTCAATTTCTAGTTCATTGTTTTTTCGAAATCCCTCATGATTGTAAGCCAGACAATTTCTAATTTTAACATTTTGTATAATTCACAAAAAGAACACATTTCTGACCATTCTCCTCATTTAATTTCAAAAAAGGAGAAGAACGATACACACTTCTCCTATTTCTTACAAAAAAACACTCACACACAACTTGATGATCATGAATTGAAATTCATTTTGACAATTTGAATCAAGGTTGATCGATGAGCCGGATGAGCGATATCGACATTTCATCTTGTTTTTTTTGTTGTTATATTCCCATAATATTCATTTCACAAAGAACATTTGATTCATTCTTGTTTCAAAATTCTCTCCATCCACCACCACCGTACTTCATTCGAGCTCATTTCCAAAATTAGCTCCGCCCACGTTTTATTGGAGTGGGGGGTTTCGGGAGAGAAAGGTGTCTAGTATTATTTTATAGAAATGACTTCTCAACCTTCGACATCAAATCCCACGTATTATGATCATTTGTATTCTGGTGATTCGATGAATATGTACTCGACAATGGATTATTCTTCAAGTTTGATATGTAGCATGCAATATTTTAATAATACGCATAATCGTTATCAGGTTGGTGACTTTAGCTTTCAAAAAATCCGTAATTCGGATGGAATGGGTTTCGGGGGGAGTTACCGGATACAAATAATCAAAAAACTGAAATAAGCTTTTATACAATTAGTTTTTAGTCTTTGAGGTATTGATAACGAATTATTCGAATCTAACAATTAATCTAATGGTTTGCGAACGTTTTGTTTAAAAAAGGTTTTTCTGGATCATCCGTAGAATGATATCGGGATCTGCTAGAACTGGAAAAAGTTTCAACGGAAAGGATAAAGAGGCAATGTAAGACCATAGAAATTAGATAAAAGTCTAAAAATCTTAGAACCTGAGAAACCATAAGATACATAGATCGAATTTTTTCTTCAGATATTTCTGTTTTTCCCAATCGGATCAGAA
This sequence comes from Caenorhabditis virilis, assembly GCA_964036255.1. Lineage (NCBI taxonomy): Eukaryota > Metazoa > Nematoda > Chromadorea > Rhabditida > Rhabditidae > Caenorhabditis > Caenorhabditis virilis. The sequence goes on along the minus strand of OZ038417.1, from coordinate 11,722,774 downwards.
CGCATGATCGGGTTCTAATATTTGAAGAATCAATGACGTTCCATTTCAAATACACGTTGATCATTTTCCTTTTACACCTTGGGATACTATATTTAGTTATAGGAACATTTGCAAACGTTTTTTCCAGTGATGTTAAACTTTCGATATTATAGCTCAAAATAAAAAATAAACTCTAAAAGCTCCCGAAAATTAACGTTGTATTTCAAAAAGGATCTGGAATTAAAAACCGGGAGCAAATAATTCTAGAAAGAAATATAATTACTCTTTACAAAATTATTTCGGGAAGAATCAAAAGTTTAAGAAAATGTTTTCTGGATATTAATTGAAAATGTTTTACAATATGTACATATTTTCTATTACGGTAGCTATATATTCTATTACGGTAGCTCCCGTCTCACCCCTACACAGAATATCGGCTTAGAATAACATTAACAGTTTTTCGAACTATCCGCAAGTTAATGTATTTCATTGCTTCTTTTCCAGATACCCACCCATCCATCTTATCCCATCCATCAGCCGCTTCCACATCAACTTCTACATGATGACCCTTTCAGTAGTGCGGCATTTGTTCCAGTCGCCCCACCACCACGACCACCACCTCAACAGATCTCAAATCCGTATACTTTGATGCAATTACATCCGCCAGTACAGCAACAACAACCACCGGTCGAGATTGTTGCACAACAACCGACACAGATGCAAACTTCAGCAAATGTGCCTCATCCCGTTCCAATTATGACAAGTGCAATGGATTCGTGTCAACAGATTTCACATGTTTTGCAGTGTTATCAGCAGGTCGGAACATGTTTAGATTTTCGAATTAATCTCGGATTAGACTCGACAATTACTTCGTTTTTTTAAAGACGGCGTATCAGTCGTTTTAATTATAAAACATTTCTCAACATCAAAAAATTAATTTCAATTCAAAATTAAATTGAAAAAGATCTTGCGAGCTTAATGAATAATTTATTATAATTTTACTAAATGTTTGTACTTTTATAAAGATCATATAGACTTTAAGAAACGTTGAAAAATAAAAAAAGTAATTTTATGAATTGGTAAACTTTCATGCCTGTGCTCCAAGAGTTCATATCTAGAAATTTATTTTCAAAAAAGGAAAAAAAGAAACATTAAACCTGTAAATAAGAATTTCGACGTCACAGAGATCTGTTTTCGACCTGAAGCGTCAAAGCTCGTTTTAGATCCTCTTAAATCATAAATTCTCGAATTCAATTAGAAACAGTTAATATCATTGTGCTTCATATTTTAGAGTTAAAGACAGTGGGTCAGTTAACTTGACCCTGCCAGATTTAGAGCTTTATCAGTACAATGCAATTTATGCGAACGCATATTGATAAATAGACGCGTCATAGAAGCCGGCCAAAGTTGCAAAAATCGAAATTTGAATGTGCGCCGGATCGTGCGACGCGGCCAGAACATAGTGGTATTGTTCTTTGGACCATCTGGGTTCCCATTCGAATTTTGTTTTTTTTGCCTTGAATTTGGATCGTGTTGACTGACCAGCTGCCTTTAAAACTTGACTAGGCTTGATCCAACTTGTTAAGTTCAAATGGCAGCATTTTGGCATTTCCAACAATTCAGACCAATTATATGTCTTTTGAACCCCATCAATCATCTTTTTGTCCAATTTTTTGTCAATTTGTGAATACTTGAGTTAGTGTCACTGAAAAAATTATTAAGGAAAATTTCACCGACCCCGAATTTTCGAGATCTATGTAAAACTAAAATTTTAAATGTTTTGAGGCTTTAAAGTGCATAACTTCATGAAACTCTGAAAATCTTGGAACGATTTATAACAATAATTTTTCTTCTTTTTGTTGCTCAAATCATATAATTTTTAGTACTCCGGATTATCTAAAACTGAAATTATTCAAAAAATGTGTTTTTATCATAAATACTTAAGTATTTTCAACTCTGATACAGTACTCATCATACAATGTTAAACAAATCAAATCTGTGATGTCAAGGCTCCGGGTAGTCAATTACCGTAGCAGAAGGCGCCAAGATAACCAAGGAATGTTAATAACAAAAAAAAATTTAAATTCAGCTTTTTTAACAAAACAAACTCAAATATATTTGATTTCAGGGAGGCGAAGATGCCGATTTCGTTCGAAAAGCCATCGAATCATTGGTCAAAAAATTGAAAGATCGACGAATTGAGCTCGACGCGCTGATCACTGCTGTCACATCTGCTGGAAAACAACCAACATGCTGTGTTACTATTCAGGTATATATTACTGTTCATCATATTTATTTCCAATTTTAAATTCTTAACAGCGCTCTCTGGATGGTCGACTCCAAGTAGCCGGTAAGAAAGGAGTACCTCATGTTGTTTACGCAAGAATCTGGAGATGGCCAAATGTGAATAAAAATGAGCTAGTGGTATGATAAATTTCAGAAAATAAAATCAATAAAAGCTATTTTAGAAACTAGTACAATGTCAAACTTCACCGGATCATCCTGATTTTATATGTATTAATCCTTATCACTACGAAAGAGTAGTCTCAAATGGGATTGTAAATCTAGGCAAGCTTCAAAACTATAGATAGTTTTTAAAAATCTCAAGTTTCAGATAATGGCCTTCATGTGGAAACGCCACCAATGTTTGGAAGAAAAGAAATGGATTATGGAGAGTCGAGTGGTGGACAAGAATTTATGGAATGGCCTAATTCACCAAATTATAATGGTAAGCATTTTTTAAAGCCAATATTTACAATTTTCTGACATTTGAAAATCTTTATTTCAAAATCGTCATTATTCATAATTGTAGGACAATTCTCGTGTGTTTCCCAAGTGTCAAACAGCTCTTATGACGAAAAACGAGTAGATCTAAACATGATGGTTGTACCGCCACAAATGCAACATCTCGACTATTGGTGTTCAATTGTTTATTATGAACTCGACACCCAAATTGGTGAAACTTTCAAAGTTTCAACACTTGATCATGGTAAAATTATCATTGATGGTGGCATGGATCCGCATGGTGAAAACGAAGGAAGATTTTGTCTCGGTGCTCTCTCGAATGTTCACAGAACAGAAGCCAGTGATAAGGCTAGGTAATAAGAACTAGATAGACGCTCAAAAATAATTCCCAACTTTTTAGAATGCATATCGGAAAAGGCGTTGAAATAACCGCCCACGCTGATGGAAATGTTTCAATCACTTCAAATACCAAAATATTCGTTCGTTCCGGTTATTTGGACTGGTGCCAAGGTGTAGAATACGGTAGCAAGGCTCATCGATTCACTGCCGATAATAAATCCCATTTGGTGTTTGATATTCGTTGGGCTTATATGCAAATGAAGAAAAGGAGCAAGTCAAGTAATGAGGCTGTTAGGGCACAAGCTGCAGCGGTTGCTGGTTTTGCACCGGTGCGTTTTGTTGAAATTCCAATATTTTTTTCAATCAATTAGATATTTTCGTAATCACATTGTTTTCAGTTATCGGTAATGCCTTCCGTTATGCCAGATAGTGGTGTTGACCGAATGCGTCGCGATTTTTGTACTATTGCCATTTCATTTGTGAAAGGATGGGGTGAAATGTATCAAAGGCAGTCAATTAAGGTACGGATGAGCTAGAGAAATCTGCTATAATGTGAATAGTCGAAAATTCTACAAATCATAAAGGCATAACTGTAAATGCTCCGGTTACAAAAGTTCAAAAGATAAACAAAGCTATGGCGAGGCTACAATTTGTTTAAATTTCTCTGGGTGCACGTTTAAAGGGAGGTGTGTGCCATATATCTCGGTGGTCTCGTGTGGAACACCGTAAGGAAGAGAGTGCTATTCGGACGGTTTGCCAGAAGTAGTTATTCCGCGTTGGTGGTTTTGAAAGAAACAACGTTCCGCAATACCCAAAGCACTTCCTAATAAATATTTGTAAATACCTCCCCTAACGGCTACGAAAGAGAAATTTTAGTTATCACAATAATTTTCCCCACAATTTTTTAAATGAGATTTTTTACAGCAGAAACAATGGATCTTATGGTTTAAATATTTTTATTTCGTTTGATTTTTCAGTGGGTTCCCGAAAAGTTAAAATTCATAATTTTACAAAAATAAAAATTTTAGATAGTGAATTCTTTAAAGGAGAGATTTACGGAGCTAATGAATGCGTCTGGGATAAAAATAGACTTCATTTTCATTCCAAATCTGTTTTTTTTTAATTTTAAAACTACCTAGAAGCCGAGAAAATGAGCTTCAAAACAATGCCCTAGAAAAAGAGGCCACATGCGAAAACTAGTCCGCAGGCATGAAAAATCCAAAAAAACCATAAAAAAGGACTAATATAAGAATTCTGTATAAGTATTTATTAACGAAACACGAAAAAAGCTCATAGGAAAAAGTTCGGCCACTTTTTCTAGGCCATTGTTTTGAAGCTCATTTTCTCGGCTTCTAGATTGTTTTAGAACATTTTAAAAACAGATTTGGAATGAGAAGGAAGTCTATTTTCGTTTAATGTACATTTAGCTCCCTCATATAAAAAACGAATCTTAAACATAAATTATTTTGATAGTTTGCCCATCAAAATTTTGAAAAAAAAACGAATTGTCTAGACAAATAACCATCAACTCGAAAAACTTCCAATGATTTTCAGGAAACCCCGTGCTGGATCGAAATCCATCTCCATCGTTCACTTCAACTTCTCGACCAACTTCTCAAAAGCAGCTCATTCAATTTATGATCACTTATGAATTCATTTCCCCCCATCAAGTTTTTCCACTTCCAATATTTTCTCTCCATGTATCTAAGAAAAAAACCTAAAAAGAAAATGTATAATATAAATATTCGAAATGAAAGTGCTCCTCTTTTTCTTCCTCAAAAAAAAACCAATTTAAGAAAATAATATGTATAAAAAACACGGTCCTGGCCCTGAAGATGAGTTTTTTCCTCATCTTATCCTTTCTTGTAGTTGTTGTTGAATTTAAGTGCATTTTTCATTTTCCCTCAAATGTTTTTAGGATCTTTCCGTTTGTTTCTCTGCTCTTTGGGCATTTATGTCCCATGGGCACCATATTAAAAGGGACAGCAGTGGTCTCAAAAAGTTGACTTGATATTATGTCTCATGAAGACTCCCTCACTACTAATATTAGTGAAAATCTTATTTTTTCTGAAAAAAAAACAGCATTTTGTTCCCGATTTCTCTTTTCTTAATTCGATTTTTCTTTTAAGAAAACCAACCACATTTTAGGATGCACTTCTGATAATGTACTTTGTAATTTGTTATTTTTTGGTTTCGAGGGGGTTTTAGAAAAGATATATGGGTGTCTGGAGTTTTAGGAGCAATGCGTAGGAATTATAAATATGATTTAGAACAACAAAAAAACTCGTACTCAATTAATGTGTGTCTTTCAAAACTTTGGAGCCTTATCACATTCGTTGAGTGTCGGTTTACTCATTTTCAATTTTTGTACAAATCGATTCAGAATCACCTATAATTAATGGAATCAGCAAAAAACCAGTTTAAATGCTTCGTTTCGCCAAAAACGGTCCTCGAAAACCACAAAAAACAGGAGCACCACCTGTTTTGCACTGCCACCACCTGTTTTCGGTACGTTTTAGGGAGCTGTTTTGTACCCACGGGCGCCCGAAAAAACAGTTTTTTATTAAATTCATTAATAATTAGTGATTCTGAATGGATTAAAACAAAAATTGAAAATCCGTAAACAATAATTGTAAGCATAAATCAAATTGGGAATATTGTAGGCCTCTGAGAAGCATAAGTCGCCCTAATGGACAACGCGATGTACTGTAGAAATTTCACTGCGATTAAAGACAGTGTGTCATTTAATTTTACACTACTTTATTTCACTTTCAAAAATAGAGATTGCACTCATTAGTACAGTTTAATCTATGAGAAAGCATATATAGATGCCTCATAACAGCTGCAAAAATTAAAATTTGAATACGATTTGGATCACAAATCATCGGAATTGGCGGGAAACACAATTATTTGAATATGGTTACACATTCGCATTGTTTTTTGTCCTTCTGGAACCCATTAAAATTTGGAACTTGTCAACTCAAATATTCTTGATCATTACGTTATGTGGGCTACTCAACTTCACATACGCTCCATACGCACGCACGCGGCTACCAACACTAAACACATGGAAAAATTGGCGGGAAAATGAAGTTTTAAAATTTTTCACTGTGTTGAGTGTCGGCAGTCGCGTGCGTGCGTGCGGAGCGTCTGAGAGGTTGAGAAGTCTTCATAACGCAATGATCAAGAGTTGACAATAACTGACACGGTGTCTTTAAAGGCGCACTACAATTTTCTAATCAGAAAAAAAACAATATACGCCTTTAATCACGACGAGATATTTCCAGTTCTTGAAGAATCGGGAGCTCCCTCAAATGACCATCCAATTTCACAGGTAATATATAATTTCCAAGGTGTATTTTTTAAACTACTGTTATGGAGTGGTACATTTCTTATAATGCTGAAGGCAGATTAAGATTTTCAATAGATTTAAAAACATGCCAAATTCCATCATGTTCTGTATATTTCATTTCTTGACTCCCCGACTTCAGTAGAAAAAAAACACCGGTCCCACTTTTTAACTGATGATTTTCTTGTCTCTAACTCCTACAAACCGAAAGGGCGGTGGAGTTTAGTAAAAACATTGAAGACAATATTTCAACGAGGCTCAAAAAAAGGCGAAGACGACACAAAAAGGTGTCCTGAAGAGCACATCATCTAAGATTAACCATGGCAGCTAACAGAGCCCATTTGACTCACAAAACACGGAGTGATGATGGAAAAAACGCGCGCAAAAGGAAGGGAAAACTACGCGTGCACAACAAAAACCACTCTAAGGGCTCTCATGTCAAATTACTTTTTTTTGCTCCTATTTTTTCAATACATAAATACGTGAAATGAGCAAAAGAAAAGGTAATGAACGAAAAAATGAAAAAAAAAATCGTAAGGGGAATTGCTATTCTGCTCATGAAAAGAAATTAGGAATAACGGTTCGTTAGGTTCTGGAAATAATAAACAAAATTTCTTGGCCGTGTTCCATTATTTTTTTTTTCAACTAAAAATTGCAAGATTAAGGCTTTCGGTTGATTTTTGAACGGTCTATGCTCAATAATGTTTAATGGATCTATTTTTAAATTAACTAGAAATGTTCTGGGGACTTTTGCAACATTTCTTCTGAGAGATCAAAGAGTAGAAAAAGAGCAGCAGGGTTCGTAGACCTTGAAATGAGCTCAAATAGCACATGCACGCTCAAGTGCTTTTTTTTCATCTCAAATCTACTTTATTGGAGAGTTATATTAATTAATGAAACTTCAGTAATTATAAAATTATTTTGCATTTTGACAGAATCACAATATTTTCCGGTGGGCTAAAGTGAAACGATTATAACTAAGAAAATTCACTACAACAATTAAAAATCGAACGCAGAAAAGCGGGCGTTTTTTGGCATTTTTGCACATTTGTGCGGCACGGTCACACAAAACGCGTTATATTCAGCTATTCAGGGACGCGATTTTTTAATTCGGAGTAAAAAAAATTAGACTATACCATACTTTATTTATTTAACTCACAAACATCGTTTTTTCGTGGGTTGTAGGCGTTAAAAAGCCGTTTCTAAAAAATTCGAATTTTTGCGTGTGTGCAATTCGTCGTAACGGTGTACACTCACAAAGCGTTGCTCGTGATGACAATGTCGGTTCACCTTATCCCACCGTGTATTTGCCTCAACAAGCTCTTTTAACTTCAGTAAACATGCAACACTCATATTCAAAAGAATTAATAGTAATATATTAAGTATTCTAATAGACACGCAATGTTTCTATTAGCTTCATTTATTTCAGTCACATTTTCATATATTGGCAAGAATATCTCGCCAATAATGTTTATTGGTTCAACATACTTAATTTTAAAGGAAAATCTCTTATTGTAAGCAACTTTGTTTGTTTATTTATTATTTATTTATTATATACAATCAATGGAAAATGTAGGATAATTGATTTGTGTATTTCTTGGCTCAGGAAGCCACATATGTTTTGAATGTTGAGCTTTCGAAAATACAGCGACCGAAAGTCACTTAGCAATCAATTCTTGAAGATTAAATTATTTAAAAAGCAGTCAATGAGATTGATTTAATTGAATACATTACAGTTTTCGAATAATTTATGGAAATTTTAGATTTTGACACCACTTTTTAAAAATGTTCATATTAAAATTAAAATAAATTCTTCTGAAAACCTGAAAAACTCAAATTTTTTTTGACTAAATGTTCTGAATATTTTCTAATTTTTAAACTTAAAATTAGACCTTATCTGGTTCAAGTTAGTGTATCACTAATCAATTTTCATCTTTCTCCAAAAATATTTGAAAAATTGAATTATAACTCATATCTTTCAGGTAGTTTCTACCTTAAAGGAGGGCTTTATGGAGCTAATGAATGAGTCTGGGATGAAAATAGACTTCATTCGCATTCCAAATCTGTTCTTAAAATTTTCTAAAACCACCTAGAAGCGGAGAAAATGAGCTTCAAAACAGTGGAGTAGAAAAATTCCCCGAAAACTAGTCCGCAAGCATAAAAAATGAAAACAAAAACATAAAAAAGGACTAATATAAACATTCTGCAAAAGTATTTATTAAAGAAACACGAAAAAAGCTCATAGGAAAAAGTTCGGCCAGGTGGACACTTTTTCTAGGCCATTGTTTTGAAGCTCGTTTTCTCAGCTTCTAGGTGGTTTTAGAAAATTTTAAAAACAAATTTGTATTGAGAATGAATTCTATTTTCATTTAAAATTATTGGTAAATTGATTATCTCCGTGCGGGCCCTCCTTTAATAAAAGGCCCTCCTTTAATACTTCTGAAATTTTGATAAAGAAGTTCCCATTTGTCAACTAGGTCAAACAAAATTGCTGACAAATAGCCATATTCTGGAAAATATTATAGATACAAAATCATCCAACTTTCCATATAAATTTTGATACAAAATTACTCTTAAAAGTCTCTTTTGTTCTGCTCTTGTTGAGGATACTTTTTTTTTTAATTTTGTACTGGCTTTTTTTATTAAAGACACCCTGAACTTCAATTGGATTCCTATCTTTGAATCAAGGCTTCTCTATTTTTCGACAAATTTATTCTGAAAGCATGTGCTACTAAGACACCTTTTTCTTTCCCTAGAAAACAATAAAATATTTTTCTCACAACACCTTCATTTTTTCGGGGGCGAAAAAAGAAAACAAGCCACTTCTACCATGAAATCAAAAACAAATATTTTTTTGATTATAGGCTTCGCCTCAAAGATTTACGATTCATATAAATTTTTGTTTTCTTTGCCATTTTTTCCAGAATCTTAAAATACGAACGTTCAGAAGTATTTTTGGTTCGGTTTTCATCGTCTGAAGGGCGTGTCTGTTGCACACATTAAGCTCCGCCCACCTCCCTCACCCCCAGAATCCTCGTTTATTCAATCGTCGTCGACTCCTCAAAACATTTTTATATCCATATTTACATATTGTTGTTTCTTGTTATCTTCAATTCTGAAAATACGAAATTCTTAATTTCAGATCCTAGTCACCAATTTTGTCTTATTTTTTGAATGATAAGCAGTGAATTGATAAATGCCAAAAACCAATGAACCGTCGGTTTTTGGGTTTTCAACTTTTAGCCGTATTTCTGATAATCTTTTTTAATCAACATGTGAATGCGGTTGTTGCTTCGGCGGATACTTGCTTTCCAGAAAAGTGAGTTTTTTCTGCAGAAAAAAATCCGCAAAAATTTATTTGAATTGACAGTTTACTTAATTTGTAAAAAATGGAAAAATCTAGAAATTAAATTAAAAGGAAACTAAGGAAATGTTGTGGTGTTTTAGAACACTCTATTTTTAAAGAAGGACTTTACGAAGATAATAAAAGTACCTTAAATGAAAATAGACTTCATTCTCATTCCAAATCTGTTTTTAAAATTTTCTAAAACAACCTAGAAGCCGAGAAAATGAGCTTCAAAAAAATGGCCTAGAAAAAGGGTCCTCCTGGCCGAAATTTTTCCTATTTTCGTGTTTAGTTAATAAACAGTTATGCAGAATGCTTATATTAGTCCTTTTTATGTTTTTTTTTCATTTTAATTTATGTTTTTTTTTGGATTTTCATGCTCGCGGGCTAGTTTTCGCCGGTGGCCACTTTTTCTAGGCCATTGTTTTGAGGCTCATGTTCTAGGCTTCTAGGTGGTTTTAGAAAATTTTAAAAACAGATTTGGAATGAGAATGAAGTCTATTTTCATTTAAGGTACTTTTATTATCTCCTTAAAGTCCTCCTTTAACTTTACAATGTCGATAGAAAGTGTGCTCTACCGTATGCCTAATTTTCTGTTGACAAACTATTTTACTTCAATTAAAGATAGTGTATCAGTTAATTTGACCCAAACTGATCTCGGTTTCAAAAATGTGACATTTTTCTCATTATTGCAATGTAATTAATGCAAAATATTTTCAAAAAATGGCGGCCCAAAGTTGAAAAAAAATTTTGAATGCGGTCGGAATTGGCGTGAAACACAATTATTTGAATGTGGCTACATATTTGTGTTTTTTATTCGATGCCTGGGCTCCTATTCGAATTTTTCTTGTTGCTGAATCGTATTAGAATCGTATTATCTGACCAGCAGCCTTTAAAGTTGTGAAAAGAAACTTTAATAAAATTATGAGTGGGTACCCTTCTAAAAAAAGATAATCTTGACCCATGATCTTGGAAAGGATGTAGAAGCATCCATAAACTTTTCCATCTTTTTTCCAATTAAATGATGTTCCATAATGCGTCATTGCATCTACTAAAACTCCATCCATCATCAAACAAACAAGACAAAAAGATGAACTAAAATATTAGGGCTATTTTTGAAAGAAACTGAGAACCCGACAAACATCAGCCTCTATCATCCATTTTAATGCATAATAAATTGGGCAGACAAAAAAACTGAAAAGAGTCTCGAAAAAACTTTGGAAATCAAACACAACTTGTCGGGATTTGTTTGTGTTCCCATCCACATTTTTCGTTCGGTTTCATATGCTTCTAATTTCTTGGCAATTGGAAACGGATGGGGGGAAAGATATTGGAAACAAAATTTCCCTTCACATCAATTATCCAATTACTCATGTCTCAAAGAAGTTGTGAAAGAGGAAAGAAAATAGATCCGTGAGTGGGTGTGTTTTTCATGAGAAGATGAAGGAGACGGAACCGAATTTCAATGCATCCCATGAATACACAAATAAGCGAATATTTGGGGTGGTTATTTTTGAAAACAATTGAATTTTATGGTGTAATTTTAGAGCAGGTAGAGTAGTTGCAAGTATGCGTCTAGGTTTTTTTTTAAATATTGGTTTTCCGATTTCTTGATTAAAAATCTCATCAAATAAAAAACTGACTTTGAGTTCTAAACTCTGACCTTAAAGGAGTGGTCTACGGAGATAATGAATGCATCTGGGATGAAAACATACTTCATTCTCATTCCACATCTGTTTTTAAAATTTTCTAAAACCACCTGGAAGACGAGAAAATGAGCCTCAAAACAGTGGCCTAGAAAAAGGGGCCAGCGGCGAAAACTAGTCCGCAGGCATGATAAATCCAAAAAAAAATATGGAAAAACATTAAAAAAGGACTAATATATTGCATTCAGCATAACTATTTATTAACGAAGCACAAAAAAAGCTCATAAGGAAAAGTTCGACGAGGTGGCCCTTTTTTCGAGGTCATTGTTTTGAGACGCGTTTTCTAGGCTTCTAGGTGGTTTTAGAAAATTTTAAAAACAAATTTAGAATGAGAATGATTTCTATTTTCATTTAAGGTACATTTAATATCTCCGTAAAGTCCTCATTTAAAGTGCCAAATTCTGGCACATTGAAAATTCAAAAAAAATAATAGATGAAAGTTGAAATTCTTAAAGACATTGTACTACTGATTTTCACTTCATCCAAATTGAACTGAAGATTTTTGAATTCCTTTTCTAAAGCCCCATAAGTCTCATCTTAGACCACCAATTGCTCATTTTTACATAAACGGCCTAGAAAACCAAATGGTTGCTTTTTTTCAGTTTTCAAAGGCATCTTTTTTGATGTATTTCCTTCGTTTTTTGTATATTTCAAATAATTTTGAGTGTTGTTTAAAGAGAAGAATCGGCATTCAGTGTTTATTATTGTTTTTCAAAATTAGAAAAGAACAGCTATTGCTTTTCCTGTTCAATTTTTTGGATAAACTTTCAGGATTTGGAAAAAAATCGATTTCAATTTTTCATAATTTTCTATTCTAATTGTGTTTTGAGTCTGAACCCTAACAAATTATTACAAACGACAATCCGTTCATTTTTCAATCGAAACTTTCGAAAAAACTTATAAAAGATAAGTATTTTCCGAAGCTTCGATTTTAAAGATAATTCCAGCACTACCCAAAAAACTGGTCATTTTTCATACTTGGACCTCTTCTTCGTTTTATTTTCCAAAAATAAAGTTCCTCTCTTCTTTTTTTCGTCTTATTTTCCCACCCCGAACAATGTGTCAAATTGCGAAGAAGCGGCCATCAACCAGAAAACGGATAGGACGGGAAGGCAAAAGATTCATGTTTATGTGTCAGAAAAGAAACAAATTTGAATTTGGCGCCAAATTCAATTTGTCCATCGGACCATCATAATAATAATAATAATGATGATGATCAACAAAGATTGCTTCGTCCGGGACTCTGACTCTGTTTTCTGGGACTCCGTAAATAGAAGTAACCAAATTTATTATAATCATACGCATTTTGACATGATTGATTTGGTCACTTTCGGTCTTCGAGGGGAAAAGAGCAATTTGTCATTTTTGGGCTTGAATGTAGAAAATCAGACACATATAATCGGTGTTGTTGTTTTTGAGGAAGTGGAAGTAGAAAAATGGATCAAAATTATTTCTTGTTTTTTCATGGAAATTTTGCAAGCGAAGTATTTGTACATTTATAGCTGGGTTATTATGAAAGCCTCAAAATTTGCCTACAAAATCCAAATTCAATTTTTAAAAAATTTTGCAAAATTTTTCGAAAAATTGACCAAAAAAGTCATCGAAAATTTTCAAACAAATTTTTTTTTGCTTATTTCTGACAAAAATGGCGCCAAATGGAAGAAAATGATAAAAACTACCATTTAGGTCCAAATTTGAAGCTAAAAGCTCAATTTTGAGGTATTTAGAGCTCATTTGAATGTGCATTTTTGGTCATAACGTGTCATTTTTTCGCTAATTTTTGAAACTATGGTCCCCTCAATTTTTGATCTTCTATATATCATTCGATGGGAAAAATCATTTTCTACAAGAATTTGTAAAATTTACATACCGGAAAAGGGGGTTTTCATTTGAAAATTATGAAAAAACTAAATCCAATTTTCTATCTTCAACATTTTCATACTCAAAACAATTTTTTTGCGTTTTGTTGTTAACAAAAAAGTTGTAGATCTTAATGAGAGCTTTCTAATAATATAAATATCAGCACGTAGTTCGGAAAATGAGCAAAGTTATAGCCCGTCAAAGTTGTAAGACAAAACGGGGAGCTTCCGCCGAACGCCGGACCACTTCACAGGTTTTGTGGCACGAAATTAATCTTTGACTCCTACCACACTCACACACGAAGTTTCAAGTTGATAGCACAATTATTCGGCCTAGGGCACGAACTAACGTGTTAAATTTAAAGTGACTCAGACATTGTCTCTTAAAATGTTTTCTATAAATATTCTTGAACAACCTCATGATGTATGTAATTTTAATTAATCTCCGAAAATCGGAGAATTTCACCCGTAACCCGATATGATTTTTAGAAAGGAAACGGATCGGATCCTAGTCCTGGATCCTGACGAAGAAGGAAAACCACACTATTCTAAATAATGAGAAAAAATGTCCCTTTGCTCATTCTTCAACTCGAAACAAATCCAGATTTTCGTAACCACTTCATTCAATTTTTTTTCATCCTTCAAAGTAAGTAGAAATATAAATCGGTTGTCCATTTTTCTTCTAATGTGCATCATATCTATCCTTCAAAATAATGTGTCATATTCACATATTATAGCTAAAAATCCTAGTTTTTCAATTATTTTTTCCCGTTTGCTTTTGCCTTCCTAACAAGGCCATTTAATCATAGATGCGACAAATGAAATGAGGAAACGAAGAAAATAATGCAAGCATTTGAAGAAATAGGAGAAGCTTTGAATTAAATGAAGAGCCGTTTTCTAATTAATTTTTCGTATTTGATGACAAAAATCGCGTAGATAAATGAAAATTGCATTGTTTTGTTACGCTTTTTTTCAACAATTTGCGGTTTCTCCCGAATACTTTATTCAAATCCCTCAAAAAAGAAACATGGTGACATCCAAAAATTGAAACACAAAAGAATATTTCGTCTTCCGCAAAAATATATCTGTCGGCCAACCAAATAACAAATTAGATCATGTCGCCGTTCATCCGTCCTTTTTCTTCGCAAAAATCAGATTTGACAACTAGAAATTGACACCACCAACTCAAAAAATAAAAAACAGGGAACATATTTATCAAAGAAAATTCCCTAATCACTTTTTTTTAAGCTGTGCCGATCCGGATGTTGACAGTTTCTTCTCATATTCGACATGTTGTGACAATGAATGCTGTAATCGATTGAGATATTGGGTTTAGTAGGTTTTTTCATACGGTTTCAAATATTTGAAGAATAATATTAAAGGACGACTTTACGGAGCTAATGAATGAGTCTGGGATGAAAATAGAATTCTCATTCCAAATCTGTTTTTAAAATTTTCTAAAACCACCTAGAAGCCGAGAAAATGAGCTTCAAAACAATGGCCTAGAAAAAGTGAAAAACTAGTCCACGAGCACGAAAAAACCAAAAAAAAAATCAAAAACATTAATTAAGATTAGAAAACATTTAAAAAACACGAAAAAAAATCATAGGATAAAGTTCGGTGGAAACTTGGAAACTTTTTCTAGGCCATTGTTTTGAAGCTCATTTTCTCGGCTTCTAGGCAGTTTTAGAAAAGTTTAAAAACAGATTTGGAATGAGAATGAAGTCTATTTTCATTTAAGGTACATTTATTATCTCCGTAAAGTCATCCTTTAATAAAAAATTAATTCATTTGAGTTCAAGTTTAAAGTACTGTGGCACTTAATTTTGACGTTTCTGTTGCATTGTAATAATAAATTGAAATTTGAAAAATCACTTTTTACTGCATAAATATGCCAACAAAGTCCAGTTGAAGAAGTACAGCAAAAAATATCTTAAAATCTCTTATCTTGTGCTTCTGTGGGAAATCCTGTGTCTCTTCTTTTATAAGATAACTCCAATTATCAGAAAATGTTAAGTCTTTAAAAACATTATTTTTTTCAGCCCTGCAAGCATTGCCGGAGTGGGTTTCATCGCCGGCGCCTTTTTCGCCCTCTGCTTCCAATGTCGTTAAAAACTCCCAACTCCAAAACAAAAATATCGACAATTTTTCCCGCTCCTTCTTCACAAACCATAAAACAGGTCGCCATAAAAACCGTTCATAATCTCATACTATATTTAACATTCACTGATTTCTTCTTCTTCTTTTCTGACAACATTATCAATAAAAATTTTATATTTCGTCAAAAGCGAAAGAGAACACAATTTATAAAAAACGAAACGAAAGGTAGAAGCTGCCATATTTTTTTTTTGGTTTGTATAATTATGAATATTGGGTAAAAATTGAAGAAAAAAAAACAAAACTGACAGAAAAACCTACTACAAGAGAATAATAATAATAAAATTGCCAACAAGTGTTCAGTTGACAACATTGTAAAACTGTACAAAATGATAACAATATAACAAAATATATTTCCGGGATGAAAAATAGTTTCAGAGGGGTTTCAGAAAAAAGAAGAAAAATCACAGAACACGGGGGGAGGGGGGGGGGGAGGGGTTTTGCAGAAAAATTGTAAAAATTTTCTAACTCAATAAAATACTAATTTTATAATTAAAAAAGAATAATAAAAAAATTCCCTGATTTATTATATTTATTTCGAACGCGTTTTCACTACAAAAATCTACAAATTTTTCGAGCATTTTGACCGCTAACGTTATTTTTCGTTTTCTTAAAAATTCAAAATTTTATATAACAGAGGTAGTTAATTACACTAGGTGGTCCTTTTTTTCCTCTTTTCTGAAATTCTAGCAACATTTCTAAATACAATTATCACAAACAAAAGGTTTAAAAAACGTAAACTGACTAACAATTAAAAAAATTGGAACTGATCGAAACATTTTTTCAGGAACCGTAATATCAAATGAATTTCATTATTTTTCTGCCATTTCTGGTATACAAGTTTTGATGTTTTTTTTTTTTGGCGAAAAACACTACAAAAATGGTTTCTCGGACTAGGATGAGGAAAAAATATCGCAATTGGCAAACTGGATGTTTGTACGTGTTTTCGGGAAAAATTATAAGAAAAAAAACTAGAACAGTTTTCAAAACAAATGAGGAAGGAACAAACGCAATAATAAGGCAAGTCTGGCGCATATAATTATCAAGAAAGAATCATATTTCGAGGAGATGGAATAATCAGGAGAAAACAGATTAAAAATAGGGATTTTCGAAATCATATTGTAGGGTTTGTACATAGAAGCAACAACGACAAGTTTGTTTAGAATCCCGTTGAGCTGCAAAATTTCGATTGATTTTTAATTGTTTTATCAATCTTTTGTTTTACAGATTCAGGTTGTCATAGAAGAAATCGTTTCCAACTCCGAACGTCGCATCTAAGCTACTTGTTTTGTTGTTATGTTGACAATATCGATTTACAGCTTCTTCCTGAAAAATGAAGTAAAAAATTAGAAATCAAAAAATTTTCTCGCAAATAAAAACTACTAAATACTAAGCCATATTTCGAAAATTCTGATTTCTCGTTTTATTTTCAAATAAGTTCGAAATTTGGTAATAATAACGTTTTTCGTTTGAAATTTGAAGAATTGCTGCTAAATCCATCAATATTTAAGCCTAATGGTAAATATTCTTAACTTTATCCGGATGTAAAAGATTTCAATGAACTAACTCACCCATGCTGTTAAAAAGTCTGTAATCGTCGACAATCCTGGCAGAGATAACCTGTCATGGACTGCATTTTGTAAATCGTCATAAAGATACGAATCTGAAAACCCCCACAATTTATAAATTTTCTCTTTTTTTAATGAAAACTCACCAAGATCAATGGCTGCTCGATCAACAGTGACCATTCCAGACGGATAATTGTTGGGTACAATCAATCGAAGTGGCGGGAATGGTTGTCCGCGTAATTTAGAAACAACTATGCATGATGTTCCGTCATGTCGTTCCGGATGATTCAAATTCGCTTCAAACCTTCCTTCCATTGTTTGGAACTCTTTTTTCGCAGTCTCATTTAATAGTGGTGGTCCAATCGATGGAGCTGCTGGTGGGTTGTTTAGAGATGTCTGTAAAACGAGAAAATTTAATAGTAGGTGCGAAATAACATTTCTTACATTAAATCCATGAAGTTCCATTGGATTTGGCAAGAAGTCATCATAATTGAAATCATCCAACGATCCCAAACCCATTTTAGGTTGTCCCATTGAATTCATTGATCCGCTCGATGATGGACCTTGAATCGAGCCGTTCATTGAGCCGCTCATCGAATTTCTTTCTCTCGAAATTGGCCCAGAACCACCAGACATTGCTCGCATATTACCTCTCATTGCTGGATTTTGATACGGCGCGTGTCGATGACTGCCTATTGGGGAAGTCATATCATGTCCCATATCATTTCTATACATTCCATGCATTGGTCCACCATTTCCTGGTGGTCCAGTCATCATCATATCCGGCGCCATCATTCTCTGAGGTGCTTGTTGTTGTTGCTGTTGTGGTTGTTGATGTTGCCACATTTGTTGCTGATTCATTTGCATTTGATGATGTGGTGGACCGTTCATATAAGCTGGATGACCGTACGGATTCATTGGTGGTGCACCATATGGATTCATCGGACCATTTGCACCCATTTGATGCGCATTCTGATGATCTCCATTCATCACACCCATTCCGTTGTCAACCATTCCCTGATGTTGCATTCCTGCCGCCTGGCTTGCTTGAATTGCATTTTGTGCACCAGCCAAGAAGTCAGCTTTCTTGTGAATCCAATCTTCCAAATGATTCAAATATTCCAAGCTCACAACTCGTTTCCCTTCAAGTACTCCAAGCATAACTTCTAATTTGTGAGCAGCTTCATGATTTCCTTCAATGTGACATTGTCGAGCTCTCATTCTGAAATTATATAAGTGAATTAGTTCGGTTTAAAAAAAGAAATGGAAAATACCTCAAATTATCACAGTTCGGCTTCAAAACTCTCAATTTACTATTATAAATCACTTGCTCATCAGGCGTCATAACAGCAAATTGATGTCCTCCAGAACCTTGCTGCACTCCACTACCGTTTCCCATCATTTGTTGTCCTCTTTGCCCTCCAACTTGCATCGATGACATTTGTCCATGATGTGGTGGATATTGTGGTTGATTTATCAACGATTCCAACACCGACGAAGATGATGATGTCTGACCATTCGGTTGTCCATTCATTTGTCCATATCCATGATGTTGTTGTCCACCTTGTTGATGTGGTGGTGGAGCCATTTGTCCCCAATTAGTTGGATACAAATTACCTTGTGAATCCCATTGTCGTGCTTCCATTTTCGGTGTCTTCATTCTATCATATCCTTGTTGCATTTGTCCTGGTGGTCCATTCATCATTCCATATGGTGTTCCATATGCTGGCGGTGGTTGTTGTTGTCCTTGTTGTGAATTCGATCCTGGTGCAATCATCCCCGATCCACCCATTTGTGGAGGTGGTTGTCCCATTTGTGGTGCTCCATTACCTTGCGTTCCTGAACTATTTGAATATGGACCTGCCGAATTTTGTGTTGATTGTGATGACGCTTGAAGAGAATCTTCGGGCGACGGGAATGCTGGGTTTGCAGAGTTGCTAGACTTTGGTGCTTGAACCGTAGCATTCAGATTGACATTGAGATTCAATGTTGTTGTGGTAGGCTGTTGAGATGATCCATTGCGAGAAGCAGCAACGGATGCAGTGTTCGGACCATTTGTTGGTGCTGGTGGTGCCTGTTGAACTTGAGCTGATGTTGGTTGTGGATCTGGAGGTACTGTAGCACGATAGTTAGGGGTAGATGTGACTGGGGTCGCTCCACCTGCATTTGGGCCCGGAGAGTTGAACTGGCTTGATTGAAGCACTTGCGGCACTGCGGCTGATTTGCTATTGCAGTTGATTGCATTGATAACCTAGAACATTTCGAAAATTAGATGATCGACTTCGTATTTTCAGTGAATATATTTATTTTCCAATTGTTTTAAATGTTTTAATACAAAACATTCATAATTCGTAATGTTTATAGTAAATTTGTTATTTTCAGCTCAAAGCTTAGCGAGATAAAAAAAATCTTCTAATCCTTAGATTTACATTTAAAAACAGATTTTGTATCTATTATTTTCATATTTAGTTCTAATGTAAGCATATTATTCTCTTTTCAAAATTTCTCAATAATCCCTCACCTTCGCAATCGTTCGCATATACTCATCCTTCGACATACATTTCGCAAAAACATACTCCTCCACTTGTCTCGCATTCCCCGGCACAGGAAGATTCGGCGCATTTTGCCGATTTCTCGCCAATTCTGGCTCCCTGCAAAAAATCAATATTGATTATATTTACGTTTGTATTGATTGTTTCGTTCCAATTAATTCTTTATCAATCTAATCGTTTGTGGCAGTTTCGATGCGTCTTTTTTTCTTTCTAATTATTTATGTTTTGCTACCATCAACCATGATGTGATAAGGCGAAAAAAGTGGCCGAAAGATCAAGTAACAAAAAAGACAATGCAGAAGTAAAATTGTAATCGTGAACTAGAAACTATGTAATCGCTTTCGCGAAAGAAAGCTTTCAATTGCATAAAATCCGAAAAATGTTTGAATCAAGATGAAAAACAAAAACAATAGAATTTTATTCCATTTATAGGAGCAACTTTTTTTAAAACTAAACTCAAATTCAAAAATCCACAAAAAGTTGCAAAAAATTACGGGACCATGGACTAATAAATAACTTTAAAATGATCGATTCTCTCGATTTTTAAGAGATCACATCTTCCAAAACCAAAATCAACAAAATTCCCATCAAAACTCACAATCGATTAATCACATGCTCTCGAAACTTGAGTGATGGCCAATCCTCTTCGCTCATCTTTTCGTCGTTTTCTTCTTGTTTTATAGGACTTTCAACCCGAAACGACGTCAGCTTTAATCTGAAAAAAAATACAATTTTGATTTTTTCTTCTTCCGTGAAACTTGATCGAAATTTAGAAAAACAAACCTTTAAAAACAAATCTTCTCGTTGAGCCGAAAAAAATCGGCAATTCCTTAGTGTTCCCCGATGTTCCTCTGAAAATTTGACATTTTAAAAAATAATCGAAACAAAAATATAAATAAACAGGTACAAAGGTATTTAAAGCGTCATGGAACGCATCAAAAATGAAAAATAAGCAAAAAGGTTTCAAACATTAGAAACAAACGTTTCATTATCCTCGACATCACAAATAGAACAAAAATGATTTTTTTTTAAAAAAAAGGTGGAAATTAAATAAATAAATAAAAAATATTCAAAAAACAACCAATAAAAAGACAGAAAAGGCAAAAAAAATTATACTTCTCTGTAAATGTTTTTTTATGAATGGTGTTGGCTTGGGAAGATGTGTTTTGTGTGTCAATGTCCAATCCTACTCTCTGCCATCTCTATTTCAAAAACAATGTCTCGTCTTGCCGTTTTTTTGGTGCGAATGCTCCCGGTTTACTTTGCGCATCCGGATGATTTGCCAATTCGGGCGGGCAAGTTGAGCATGGTGAATCGATGAGCACCTGGAATGTGAGACATTGTGAAAAAAACAACATTTTTATGGACACATTTAGTTCACATAGAAAAATTTCCATATTTTTCGATTGGATTAATTTTAATTTCTAATGGCGACGAAAATCAATTAAAGCTTATTCCAAACTATAAAGTTTTCAACAACAAAGCCCTAAATTTCGTAAGGAATTAAAAATCAGTGTTTTTTTTTCAAAAATAATTTCGAAAAATGTATTTTTTATTCTTCTGCTGAAAATCTATGGCAATCACTACTAAATACTATTAATTTCAAAAATCTTCTTTAAAAAAGCTGTTTACAATTTTGGAGAAAATACGTTTCTGGTCTCGTGTGGGTTCAAGGTAATAAATTCAAGGTAAAAATCACATGAAGTTTCGAACCATATTCTTTTCCGAGACTAATCAGCTGATCGGAAATATTTATCATTTATTTCGTTATAATCAAAATTTCATTAATAATTTTTAAAACATATTCTGACCCATAATTTTCAAAGAAAAATGAACATACCTGTTTCAGGTCAAAATAAACGGCCGTATCGTCCGGCGTGAGGAATGTGATGGCTTTTCCATGTTTTCCAGCACGTCCTGTAATAAAAAATATAAATTTAGGTACACAAAAAAATGCCAACGACATTAAAACTAGAACTAAGAAAAAAATCACGCGATTTCTTTCTCGATCAAAAAAAATCAATCAATAGCCAAAAATCGAATTATTTTTCTGCAAAACCGATGAAGAATGAAAAGGGATGCGGGGAAAAAAAAGTGCAACAAGTCCCATTGGTCAACTGATAGAAAAAGATAAAGATACGACGAAAAAATAAAAGAAAATCAATTCGTCTAGGTCGGCAGTGATAAGAAGAATGAAGAAGGTCTCAGAGAGACAAACTAACATAACACAACTTGAAAAATGGGAAAGAAAGCGATGGCCATTAACAATCATTCATATCAGCGTTATTGTCATCGCAAAAGATGATTTTGAAAGAAAAAAAAAAGGAATGCAAAATAAAATGACCAAATTTTTTTATGTACAACAACCCCCCTACCATATTTATCTTATCAACACCGTATTATGTTAACATTATAGGTTATAAGACACTGTAAGATGCACAAAAATCGGTTTTTCTTATCACTTTGCCTATCGCAATACATCTGATAAATATAGAGAAAATAAGGATAGCAGAGAAAAATATCAAAAGTTTGAGGGGCAAATTTGTCAACTTATGATCACTTTTGTTTGGAAAATGCTTGTTTTTTTAATGTTTGTAGACAAATTATTGATTTATTAGACACAATAAGGTTAATTTAATTCTCATTGAACTTTGAATTTTCGCCGAATTCTCAAAATTCTTTGCCGAAGATTGTCTACGAAACCTTACGTCGTCGAACTTCAGTTTTTAAAAATCATATAAACGAACTTTTAAAAAACTTCTGGATGAGTTTTTACATCAAGAGGTCTTACAGGTCCCTGCTCAATCCACGTGTATTTTTTTTTAATGTCACACTTGAAACCTTCTCTGATTGATCTTTCACTATTGAGTGTCTATCTATCTCTAATCTATCCCTGGCAAACAAAAGCTCACAAAACAGTTTCAAAATCTCAAGATTTGACCCGAAATCGATCAATTCCAACTGAAACAAACATATAATGTTTGTCAGAAGAGAGAAAACCAGCCACGTGGTTGAAAAAAACATAAATTCAACAAAAAAGAAGAAGATCAAGCGACAACTGAGCGCATTTTTCACCTATCAATGCTATCATCTCCGACAACGAAAACGACACAAACCGACACACACACACACCACACAAATCGACCGCCTCACAAAATGGCTGTGGCGTCGTCCTCGCCGCGTAATTTGATATCACAAAATACTTATATATTTATGCATTTTCTCCACTTTTTCTTGAAAGTTCTAACGTTGTGTTCGATTAATTTTATCAATCGACAAGAGTGAAAATTTTTTAAAAAAAACGTGTTAGTACCTAATCAAAAACTGTTCATTGCCGTTTATGGCGGCATTTTGGCTGTTCAAACCCCCTTTGTAAAAAAATCTATATAAAAAAAACTATCGACACGGTATTGCACAAAGATCGACATAAAAAGTATTTATTATATGAAAGAAGAGAACTTTTTATAACAAAAAATGTTTTGACAAACAATAAAATACACAGAAGAGAGACACACCAGGCAAAAAATAAACGCCGGTGCCCTCCCAAAGGGTGTTTTTATTTTATTTTCTTTTTTTTCCCCCCATCTATTTGCAACAATTTGTTATAAATTGAAATTCATTGCAATTGGAACGGAAAAAGAGGGGGGAGAGAATAAAGAAAACAAATTTAAAATGATTTAACAGGAACTGGAATAAAGAAACAAGGCGTTGACAATTGTTGAATGTGATTGCTATTTTAAGGATTTTTAAATTGATTTTGGAACATTTTCGAGAATACTATACTGTTTCAAATGAATTATGAATAGGGGCGTACCGTTTAATACATTGATAAATGCTCAAAATGAGCTCTGAACTTGAAAAGTAAGTTTTTTTTTAAACTTTTAACACTTCAGGTACACTTTTTTGAACCAGCTGAAATTTTCAAAAAATTGAGAAAACCGAATTCATTTTTGATAAAAGTAAACTTTCATCAAATTTTAACGAACTTATATTCTTTGAACTATAATACTTTTATACAGTTGACATGCCTAGTGATGCTCGGATCAGGTTCAAGAAACCAGTAAATATTTCAGATCAACTTCAAGGGTTAACTGATTTAACAACAAAATTTTTAAAAACTAGTCCCGTTCCCGATGAAACGATACCGATCATTATATCCTATCACTTTTCCGATCGAACGCGTCATTCTTGTTACCATCAAGGAAACCTTGACGGTTCTCCACAAGCAAATACAGTTTTTTTAATTGAATAAATCGGTAATAATTAACAAAATGCATTTGAGCCCATTTATATTAAACCAACTATATAAATAAATATACATCTGTGTGTATCTATATAAAAAAGCTTTCAATAACTTTTCTATTCCGATCTAAAAACCGGTTCAAAATTTGTTTCTTTTTGTTTCATCTGCCTCTCCTTATAAAAATCACCGTAAATAAATGTTCAAAAACCAACACATTTTTTTTCCATGACCGACTAAAACACAATACGCTATTCGTTCGATCAAAGAAAGGATATGAAGTCAAATTAGGGGAAAAAACCAACCAACTACTTAACAACCATATAAAAAGTCATCATTTGGGAAAAAGTGGAAACTTTTTAAACGACAAAAACAAATATGGGGGGGGGGATGTCGACCTCCACGGGTATTCTCGAGAAACATGACCAACAAATGATGAATAAAAGAAAACGAATAAGATAGAAAAACTACCAAAAATCGGGCGAAAAATAGAAACAACATACACAGTGTCTTCTCTACTCTACATAGCACACAGATCGCCCGCCGTCTCGTCAATCGGCCGGCCTCCCCAATTGCCGCTGTTCAACACAAGTACTACGGTACATGAAGGAATAGAGAAACAATACATAACTGTATTTGAAGATGGTCTCGACGCGAAAAGAAAAAGAACTTCCTTCTCAATTCCCCTTTTGTCGTCTCAAAACGTTTCGAGATTATATGAATGAAATTCAGAGACATACACAAAAAGGAAACAACCTTAATATTGACCCTCTTCCTTTTAAAGAGAGGGGTCAATAAAATGAAAAGAACAAAAATGTTCACCATCGGCGACATTTAATTGATGTTGAATCAAATGTTCTAATTCATTTCTTTTCACCGAAAACAAGAAATCGGCCAAGTTTTAAGCACCGAGTAGTATGTATAAGAAGGAAACAAATATATTAAACGGGTCATTTAGACGAAAGCGGTTTCCATGGCTTCTGAAACGTAGGTGGGCAACGAGCGGAATCGGAGAGAGCAAAAAAGGTACTGATTATAAAATAATGAAAGGGGCTAAACGGCATCAACAAAACAAACGAAGTGAATGAAAAGTGCGATATCGGGGAAATTTTAAATTTGATAACAGGGAAAAGAAAACCATGTGCTTGCAAAAATCATAAAATTGCTTTCGATAGAGGTTTTTAGGGTTAAATTGAGCGCTCGAAGATAGTATTTTTTTTAAAATAACTAAAAATCAAGCGAAGTTACTGTTGCCTCAGTTCTATTCCAAACGCGCTCCATAAACTGGAACGTTGCCAACACACCTTCCCAAAAACCAAATGCAAACGATTTCTCACGTGAATAACGTGGAGCGTTTGCATTCTGTTTTTCAGAAGATGTGCTGGCAAAGTACCAGTTTATGGAGCGCGTTTGGAATAGAAATTAGGCAACAATAACAAAAATTGATAAAATATTCATATTTTGAAAAATGACTTGAAATTGCGATCAGTTCTGTCTGGTTTCAGTCAATTGAAAAAAAATATTATAAGGAGGCTCTGAATAACATTTAAAATATTGAAATTTCATTTTTTAAATGTTCGAAAGTAAGTCTTTGAAAATCTGTAATTTCTCGACATGAATTTCTGGGTGCATCCGCACTCCGTCCAAACAAACAAGCCGGAAATAAAAACATTGAGCGAAAAACTAAAAGAAAAAAAACGGTATGCGGGTTTGTTGAATGATTCGCCACTTTTTTGTCCTACCGCATTAGAACAACACGAAAACGGCAAAAGATAGAGCGAAAAAAGCGGGTTTGAAAGAAAAAAACGTTGACAGAATAACAAGAAAATGGCAAGAAGAAAAGAAAAGGAAGACAATAATAACAACGGAATAAAAAAAAGATGCGATCTGCAAGTGATAGATCAACATCATTTGACAACTATTACTAAAAAAGGGGCGAAAGGTGATGGGATATGATGGCGACGGAAAAAAAAACGAAAAGAAAAAAATCATAATAAATAGCTGACAATGAGAAGAAAAAGTAACAAATGTACATCAATCTTGAAGTCGGGTGAAAACCAAAAAAAAAAAAAGAAGTGGAAGCGTGGAAAGACCAAAGAGGGAGAAGAAGAAGAAGAAGAAGTTATGAATTCTTGATTGGATGACGACTAAATGAGAAGAAGAAAAGAGAAAGGACAAAGAAAGCGTTTAGGAGTTGTGATGACGCCCCCTATTTCCAATACAAATCAATTCTTCATGGTTTTTTGAGCTCTCAAGCCAACGATGCATAATCAACTTTTTGAAGGAGATTAAAGTT
Organism: Caenorhabditis virilis; assembly: GCA_964036255.1. Taxonomy (NCBI): domain Eukaryota; kingdom Metazoa; phylum Nematoda; class Chromadorea; order Rhabditida; family Rhabditidae; genus Caenorhabditis; species Caenorhabditis virilis. The sequence continues at coordinate 11,696,638 of OZ038417.1, read as the reverse complement.
TGTATATTAACAGTTTATTATTTCATTTTTGTTCCGAATTTTAGATGTTATAAGAATTATCATCTCAAATAATCTCGACAATCGCATTTTGGGATTGCTCCAAGGCGAAAGCCGCTCCGCACGCACGCAACGCGGGGGGCAACACTCATTACACTGGAAATAAAATCGGTATCAATTATTGGTATCAAATGTTCTAATCTGTCTTTATTCGCGTCTTACAGGCTCTAACTCTCACTCTGATATTTCCTAGCCTAACAAATAAAGCAAGCAATCTAAAATTTGTATCAAAAGAACACTTTCGAAAAGCGACGAAACCCGACTTATTCTTTCAAAAGTTGTCTTATCAACCGTTTCGACTAAAAATCAACACCTTCCAATTTTTAAAGTCTTATTCTCCTTCCTTTTGTTTATTACGTGATTTTCCTACAATCACTTTCACGTGCAAATCCTCTTCTGATTCGCATGCGATTTTCGTTGTAAAACACAAGAACAGGGATGAAAATCATGTTTTTAGCTGTTTTTGTTTCCCTATCTTTCCTATATCGTTCCGATCCACTTGTTGAACCGTGTATCGTTAGGGGTTAATAACACCTATTTACCGTTCGGTCCTATTTACACGGATGTTAAATTCAAAATATCCCAAGTCGTATAATTCAAAGTAAACATTCATCTCAACTGTTTCCGACTGTTTCTATGATTTTTAAGTCAGCGTACAGAAGGCCATATATTTTTGATTGTTTTTCCAAAAGAAAGAATAAAAACAAGATAGGTGTTATCGGTAAGGCCATCCAATCGTTGTGGGTTATAAATTGTAACCCTCTCAACTAGATAACGGAGGGACAAAACTCAAAGAGCCCCCCAACCAGAAACAAAAGTACGCAACCGACCACGTTGGCACAAAAGAGATGAAATTTCCTTGAAAAAAACAACACCATCAAGTTGAAGAAGATATAAGCTTCTAAACTATAAACTGACCCAAACGAACAACTGTTCGTTTAGAAAATACAAATAAATAAAAACTGAGATAAACTTCAGGAGAGAAAGCTGCAAGAATCTGCCGAGTACTTTCAAGAAAAAAATATTCCAAAAAAAAAAGCTCAAATAATATATTTTTTCACTGATTCAAAGGAAGTTTTATGTTTTCAAAAGACGGCTTAGCGATCCAATCTGACACATATGCATTTATTTTTAATCCAATCTTCTTTTGGTGGCCGATTTTCAGCAAGTCAGAATTTCTAAGCTTATTTTCAGTTTTCACCTATTTTAGGAATTCGTTATCTGACAACACATAATGATGTTTCAAATTTCTAAGTAGGTGAAACCTTTCCAACTTGGACATTGGATCATAATCTAACAACTAGATATGAAATAAAGCTGATCTTTTGATAAATCTAGTAAATGTAATGAATTAAAAAGCTTAGAAGAAGCCAAATAACTTTCATAGATTTTATATTATTAGGGCATCTTTTAATTAGTTTAACAATTTTTATTTCGCAGATATTTTAAATAGAAAATCAAAAAACATCGAGTAGCCAACGGATTGGTTGAATACATTAGTGTCAGATCATAAATAAGAAGTGAAAACCTTTGCTTAAAATTCGAAAAATTAACTTTTTCAAATGGAAGAAACTGTCTAAAAAATCACACGATCGAAGCAGAAATCGCAATAATTTCAAAACATGAATACCAACCCCCGTAAAAAATGTGTGAGATTATTAATCTAGTTGTGAATTTTTCTAGACTTTAATTACAACTTTGAATAACGAAAATTTAAAAAAAAGACAGAGAATATTCAATTCCAAAACTGACCTTTTAAAAAATCAATAAATTCAGTCCTTTCTTATTCAAACATCCCAAAGAATACAGCATAAAAACTGTCTCCAAATTCAAAATCGAATCGATAAATCTTCTCTCACTCGTCTACTTTTATTCATTCATTCATTCTTTCCAAAACGTGTTCTTCTTTCTTCTGCCATCCTCATCATGAAAGTTGGAATTCACTCTCTTTTCATCGTATTTCCTTTTTCTAATGGAACACATTCTAAGAGATTAATTATTATTTTTATTATTAATCTTGAAATCCGTAAAAGAAATAATGTCGCAAGAAGAATTAAAAGTTTCGAAAAGATGAACGAAAAGTGCAACGATCAAATAAATACAAATTTTTGATATATAAAAAATGTATCAAAATTTTTGGGAGAAAATTGACTTGGCAAACACCCAAACATTTTTTGTGTTTCCCCCCTATTTTAATTCAACGCAATTAGAGATACAGTAACAATGAGAGACGGAAAAGAAGCGAAAATTGAGAAGAAAAAAAAACTTTTCAACGGTATCGACTTGAATAGTTTGCCCAGTGGCAAAAAAAAATAAGTGAGGAAAGGAAAGCCATCATGTGCAAAAAGTGATTGGGAAATTTCAGGAGATGCCAGGTGTCGAAAAACATGTGACGGTTCCGCAGAAAAAAACCATCAACATTTGTTGGGGGGGTAACCCTTCAAACGACATGGGTGGCAAATCAAGAAAAAAAACATTTTCAATCCGAATATTGAATGAACTGACAAAAAAGGACTATAAAGGTGAACATGAACTTATATCCCACTAATTCAGAAAATAATTCCAATTTTTAGCCAACCCCCAACGTCATTTAGATTAGTATAATTGAGAATATTGGAAGAAGAAGGAAAGATGGCACAAAATGGGGTGGAATTAAATATAGGAGGAGGAGGAGGAAAAAAAAAAGGGGAAAGGAGGAAATTTTCGCAGTTAATGGAAGACGTAAACGAGCGTGTTAAAAAGTAAATGTGTTGACACGGAAAAAAAACAGAATGGCTGAAAATTCTATGAATTATAAAAGTGTATGTATGTAAGAATGGACAATGATGGGTTTTAAGATGTTTCAAAATGTGTGCATCACTGAAAATAAGTTGTTTTAACTAATAAAGCCAAAAAACGACGACGAAAGTCAAAAATTTTAAATATATTCTATTTATTCGAAGGAAAAAATTCGGAAGTAGATAAATGCAACATTTTTAAGGAGATTTTTGGGAAAAATTACACTTGTTGGACTGCCCAAGTATTGAATCAGTAAGAAATACACTCAAAAAACTACCTTCGAAATACTTTGATTCAAATTAAACATATTACTAAACAATATATATACATACTTTTTGTTATTATATTTATTATTTTCTTTTTTTTAATTACTTTCCATTCATAGTTTTTCTATGTCAAATAAATACTGGTTGAATACTCTTACGGGTACCCAACCTTTAAGCATTTTATCATCTAGTTCAATGAGTAATTCACTTTGTTTATTATTATTTATGTTATATTTTGTGGAACATTGATGATCCTTATATATAAATGGATAAGGAGGCGGGGCTTATTTTTTTGTGTAACCTTTTTTCTGTGAACATTTTTCTGTGAACTTTTTTTTTGTTGTAAAATTAAGAGGTAGGAGGAACGGAATTGAACTCGCATCGGTTCACGTAAAGAAATAATTACTTAACCGGTAGACCATAGAAGACACCGAAAGAGAATGAACTTTTTGAAACCTAATGATTGCGGATTTTCATTTCCTCATTTTTTTCTAATTTTTGTCAAAATTTCACAAAAGAAACAGGTTAAAAAAAATAGGTTAAGAAACTAGGTCAACTTTGAAAAATTATTTGTTGTCATTTCTGAGTTGAGATTCATTCCTTAAGAAATTATTAAAAGAAAATGGTTGTTCTATTGTGAGGGTTATTTTAAGTGGAAAAGGTGAGTTGAAAAAGCAGAGTAAAGAAGATTACATTAACTTCTTCTCATATTCATTTTTAGAGTGATACCTGCATCTTCAGCCGCTAATTATAATAATTTTAGAAGATTTATATAACGAAATGTGACAATTATGGTTGGTGTTGATTTGTAAGAATATTCCAGTGAAATTGTTAAACTTTAAAGGCAGCTGATCAGTTAACACGATCCAAATTAAAGGCAAAAAATCAAAATTCGAATGTGAGCCCAGGTGGTCCAATGAACATTACGAATATAAGTCACATTCAAATAATTGTGTTTCGCGCCAATTCCTACCGCGTTGCACGGACACAGACCGCGTCGCACGGACATGCGCGCACTCAAATTTTTATTTTTTCAACTTTGCACGGCTGCTATGAAGCGTGTATTTATCGGTGTGATTTCCCATAAATTGCATTGTACTAATTAGAGAACGCTCTAATTTTTGAAACTAAGAACAGGTAGGGTCAAATTAACTGAACAGCTGTCATTAAATTAGGATCGTTTCGCCGCGCAGCGGCGTTTGGACATCGATCAAAAGTATTGGAATGCGTGCCGAAGGCACGGAAGAAGCGAGCCGCAGGCGAGCTTCTTCTGTGCCTTCGGCTCGCATTCCAATACTTTTCGATCAAGACATTTCGGTCCCGACAACTAATTTCAGAAGGTGTGAAATCGCCAAATAACTGAAAGTGAAGTAGCACGCCGAAGGCGTGTAAGGAGCGAAGCCGCAGGCGAGCCGTAGAAAACGTTGTTATTAAGATTATTTTAGTTTGAAAAAATATAAACTTATGTTAAACTAATAAGATTTTGAAAATTAAATGTGTATTTCCTAGCTCGAACTACGACTTTTTTAAATTAAGCTCATTTTTTCTGAAAAGTTCAAAGGAATTTTAAAAAAAACTTTGGATTTATACCATGTTTAGAACTCCATAAAAAGGAACATTTTTTGGGAATAATTTAACAAAAGCGACACGCCGCAGGCGTGTTGGAAAGCGAAGCCGAAGGCGAGCAGTAATCCAGGAGTTTTGCCGCGTAGCGGCACGCAACTCCTGGTGAAATAAATAAATAAATAAATAAATCTTTCACATCTTACATAGAAACCCTCTAACTGCTAATAACAGCTCATTAACTCTGAACAATGGTGTATTTGATGATAAACCTCGAAAAATTATGAAATTGCCAAAAATGCGCGTTTAGCGGGAGTTCCCTCCGTCCGGGAACCGCCGAAAAAAGTCGAAAGACAATGGATCCAGACTTTGCAGACAAAACGAGGCAAAATGATGAACATCAATCAAAAAATTGGCAGGGTCTTTCAATTTCTTATCAATCGTATCTTATGATTGAACAAAAATTCCACAATCTCGAAAATTTTTTCAACGGGGATATTGAGAATCAAAATCTTTTCTGATGGGATTTGACTGAAAAGCTAAGTTCTAGTTTTAACAAAAATAAAAATAAGATATGAAAAGTATCTCAGGTAGGAAAAAGTCAATTATATCAACTCCAATCCCATCATTCGAATAATGATGATCATTTTGCACTCTGGCTCTTCAAAAGAAACATATGTGGAGCAAATGCGATCTCCATCGGATAACTATGCGATGAACAGCCATAGCTGGCTAGCTCGTGAAGTACGTAAAGGGGAGGAATGCGCGAAAAACTTTCTTGCTCCCAAATACATATAAATATAGGTGTGTAGACATATATATTTTTCGAGAAACTGAATAGAAGGGAGATACACACTGTTTCCACTTGTCAAACATGGCCCCAAGAAGTATGGTGGGGGTTAAACGATGAAGAATTGAGGAGAAGAAGAATAAGAAGAACAACAAAATACACAAATAAAAAAAAACCGTCGACTGTGAAAAGAAATAGGTGGCAAGTTCTTCCTTTTTTTTCGGTCTCGTCGTTCAAAATGGTATTACAACCGTTCAGTCCTTGAAAATGTTATAAAAACTGGGTTTCCTCCGTGAATTTCTCTCTTATTTCGCAGACAATATTATTATAAACTAAATGATCATCATATTAAAAAATCGAAACCAAAAAAAAATGACCGTGTCGATTTTAAGGTGATTGAAAATGGAAATTTCACAATGTTTTTTTTTTGTTTAAAGAACAATCAATCAATATGGCTTATCAATGGAAAACTGTTATTTCGTTATCGAACACGTGGTCGGAAAAAAATTTCACATTCCAACAGGAGTTAATAGCGACAATTGCAGTCAACAACTTTTCTATCAGCCCATTAAAAAACTCGGGTTTGCAGAAAAATAGAATAAAATAGATAATAAATTCGTAAAAAACCTTGTTACAGGTAAAATACTTGGGCATAGACAAATAAGTATTTTCTGGAAATCTGACACAGTTTCCAAATTACTGGAACTAGTTTTTTCAGAAAAAATTAATTTTTTTTGAAATTTTCCAAAAAATTATGTAAATCCATTACTTCCTTTTAATTTTTAAACAAAAAAAGGTAGTGAGTACACGGTGGGCTGAAGTGAACCGATTATAACTAAGAAAATTCAATACGACAATTAAAAATTGGACACAGAAAAAGGGGCGTTTTTAGGGTGTGGCATTTTTGCAATCGTTCGGCACGGTTACACAATACGCGTTATATTCAGCTATTCAGGGGCGCAATTTTATAATTCGGAATTTAAAAAATTAGAGTAAGCCATAATTTATGCTATTAGAGCAAAAACTTCATTTTTTCATTCATTGTAGGCGTTAAAATGCCATTTGTAAAAAATTCCAATTTTTGCGTGTGTGCAATTTGTCGTAACGGTGTACACACAAAAGTCTCATAATTTTTTAACGCTCCTTCACCATTTTCAGCAAATAAATCCAGAAAAAAAAACCAATAGTTAGTATTATAACAAATGTTTTAAAAAAGTGGCACACATTTTCCCACAATCAGAAAATTAACTTTATCCAACCAACGCCTATTCTATTTCTTTTCAGCTGCCATGTCGAACAATACGCATTGAAGGAGGGGAAAAAAATAAAAAGTTGCGCGTACTTTGTGATACTTGTACTTACAATTTCTCAGAAATGACATGATTATATACTTTTATAATACGCAATATGATTCATTTGTTCTGATGAACCTAAAACTCAACAAAAAATGTCTCAAACAACAAAAAAAAACAAATAATCGGATTCCCTCAACGTGTGCGGTCTCGAAACGGGTTTCAAGATGTCGAAAACAAACAAAAAAAAGTATACAAAAAAAAAGACTCTTATTTCTCTATTTACATTCACATCTCTCAAAATACCGCAAAAATGAATGTTCTGTCCAAAAAGGGAAACAGAGCAAAAACTTAAATTTTTTTCGAAAAAAAAGAAGAAAAAAACATAAACAATCAATCGTTCATCTTTTATACCCCCGCCGTTTTTTTTTTGCGACAACGAAGTAACAGTGTTTCGAAGCGTGCGCGTCGAGTTTTCTGCACTTGGATGAGCTTTGTTGTAAACAAAAAGTACACATTTCCCTCGCATACTCCCTTCACAAAAAAAAGGACCGAGACCAAAATCGATTGAGAAAAAAGAAACTGAAACTTGAGATATTTTCCAAACAAAAAAAAAACTGCAATTTTATAAAGTTTTCCGCCAGAAATTTCAGTTCCAGACAACTTAGATTTTATTTGATTTTGTGTGAAAAAATATGACGATGGATGGAAAACTCGAAAAAAAAAATAAATAAAACCAATAATAAAAAGAATACAACTGAAAAGAAATAATTTCTTTTGATGTTGTTTCGTTGCCTATTATAATCATACATATGGGTTCCCAATCCTCCCTTTAGAGACGTAATACCAATAATAATTATTATTATATTCTACTCCATCTTCTCGAGATAATTAAAGAATGCTTGTTTGAGGAAATAAAAATAGGTTTCACTCATACATACGTTGCTTAATATTATTTAAATTGAATTCGAGAAATTCCGCAAAAAATATATTATACACGCAAAGGGAGTGAAAAAGTTCACATTTTTCAAAAACAGTGAATAGACCAAGATTAGGTAATATACATAATAAAATGAATCAAATAAGCGGTTTCAATGCGGTTTTTTCAATCAAATCAAATATTTAAAAAAAAAGGTTAATTGTACACCAATTTTTGTATTTTTAAAACACTTATGAATCATATTTTTATACTTTCCGTTTAGATGGATAAAATTATTCAAAAATGTCCTAATATCAAGAAATCCAAGATATTTTTTTAAAACCTCCAAAATTTGGAAAAAATTCAATATAAAAATCTTTTTTTTTCGCATAATCTCAATAAGATCATCATCCCAACCCCCAGTTATTCTTTTGAATATTCAATATACACCAACTTATTCTAAATTATTCATATCTGAAAATTAATCTTACAACTTAGAAAATGAATAATTCAATCGATCGAGGAAGTCCGTGAGAGTTTAAAGATTGGAGCATTTAAAAAAAAGCCAAAATTGAATATTTGGGCTTCTAGATACAATTTGTTATAAAGCATTCTAAATTACTTTGTTTTTAGAGCATTAATGAATTTTTAATAATAATAATTTTTTATTCTAAAAATTGAATAAAAACAGGTTTTAAATCCAAGAAACAACTATTGCTTCATTATCCAATGGCACAAAAATAACATTTTTATAAAAATCTAGTAATACACCTAAAAGAGGCCAAAAAAAACAATTCCCCTCTTACACCGAATTTTCTTTTCAACCATCAATCTTTCTGACCTTTATAATATGGTTTTCTATTGATTCCCATTTATTGTGCATTTATATTTGCAGAGTGAATAAAAAGAGCGCGCATTCATTTGTTAGTACACTCCTAATTCATATATCCGGTAGACACCTAGTTAAACATAAAATAAACTTTTCACTCTTTCAAAGCTCAATTATTTGCTGTAGACATAAACGATAGTATTGCGCGCTCTACCGAAACAAACTCCAGTTTTTAGGTGTTCTTTTTAGGTGTTCCAATGCACGGATGAAACAAAGATTATTTCACTATTCCAATAGATACAAAGAAATAAATTCATGTATCAAAAAATACAATTTTAAATAAGTTCTTGTAAGGAAAAAGAGCATACAAACCTGCGAGTCCAACGATGCGCATTTCGAAGTGCAAGGAACGAACAGTACCAATTTTAAACATCATGATCAAAAAAGGAAGCTAAAATACATGTACGCTAAATCGTCGTAATAAGACAACCATTGTGTGAAAAATGGTTTGCACAACTAAGAAGTTTGCACAATTGACAAATTTGTAGTTCACACCATCATATCTCACATATCCAAATTTATTGGTGTTCGCCATTGTTAACCTAGATATTGTCCACTTTATTAATTTTTCGTCAAATTACCAAATATCGTGTAACAGAACAAGAAACAATAGGAATTCGGAAAGTTAGAATGATCCAAATAAATGAGTCTATTCTAAATATTTCTATGATACAAATTTGGATTCTAGCTAGAAAACACTTTGGAGAAACCTTTTTCTAACATAAACAAAGAGTGACTATTTATAAACATTTCATTGTGGGTTTGAAAAGTTTGATAATTGTTTAGGAGATTAAAGATAATGTTTCAGTTGGAATTTTACCATAAAAATTAACAAGAAAACTAGCACATTCTCTTTAAATTAACCGAATTCGTCGTATTCGGAAATCGGACAATCCAAAAGAGTGTTTTCTTTTGCTTTTGGCAAATATAGATCCAATTTCGGTGACTCAACTAAAACGAATATGGTTATGATTCGACACTTAATAAGAAAAACTTAAAGGGAATACCGAAAATGACCCCTATGCTACCTTTAGCTATTGTTTTGTTTAGTATTGCTGAAAAACTGAGAAAAAAGAAAAATCGGTTCAGATTTATCAGAAAAAATACAAATGTCTCAATTATTCCCATTTTCCGCCAAGGTACAATTAAAATAAATAAGAAAAAGGAAAACACACGTGCTCCAAAAAATGCAACATCTACCAAAAAAAAAAAGAAAAGAGGCAAGAAGCATTTTTTCGCTACTCTCTACTACTTCTTTTCCATTCACTGCTGATGTAGGGGAGAAAAAAAAATAAAAAAAAAGAGGGCATGGAAAGAAATTCCCTCCAATTCTTTAACCATCTAAGTCTCTGAAGTTAGCTTTCCTCCCTCCGTCATTTTCGTTTTTTTTTCCATCCACAACACTCAAACTCATGCTGTGCACACGTGTGTATATGCCGGAGCGCGCGCACTTCTGTTTGAGCGTGTTTTTTTCTACTTTTTGCTCAATTTTTGTGGAGAAAAAATACGAAACGACAAGCAGTATGTAGTTGAAGCATTTCGAGACGGAATATCGCCGTCAGACACGACAAAAAATATATGAAAAAATAAAGATAAGCATGAAGGAGAAAAAACGTGTGTCCGCCAGGATGAAAAGGGAGAAAAGTTCAGTCAGCTGTGTATGTGAGTATGTGAGCACGAGCGACGGGAAACAGATGAAAGAACTGAGGTGAAAGAATGCTGGCGAATTCTGAAACACACAATTTCTTTGTTTGAATTTGTGTGCCCGGAAAGAGCATCAAAGTTTCAGATATTGTGAGCTTTGAATGCAAATATTATTCAGAAATAAATAAAGTCATTTTTAAACAATATTAAAGGGATTCTTTACAGTTTTTGGGTTTCTATTCCATTTTCATCTTCTTCACGATATTTGAAAACCTATACAAGAAAAATATTTTTGCGAAATTTCCTTTTCTAGTATTGTCAACTCAATTATTCTTGATCATTGCGTTCGGAAGGCTGCTCAACCTCACAGCCGCTCCGCACGCACGCGACGCGGCTGCCGACACTCGACACATTGGAAAATTTGAAAAATTCATTTTCCCGCCAATTTTTCAGTGTGTTGAGTGGGGCGTCGCGTGCGTGCGGAGCGGTTGTGAGGTTGAGCAGCCTTCCGAACGCAATGATCAAGAATAATTGAGTTGACAATACTCAAACACACCCATTTCCAAAATAAGGCGGTGAATGGCCTAACAATTGCAAACACTCTCACATTCGCATGCTCTCTCGCGCGCGGCCGAGCGGTTAGGCCATTTGCCGCTTACCCTGTAAATGTGCTTTTTTCGTGTACTAGAAAAGGAAATTTCGATAAATTTTTTTGTTTCTATAGGTTCTCAAATACTATGAAGAAGATAAAAATGGAATTGAAATCCAAATTCGGTAAAGAGTCCCTTTAAATAAATCGACAGAAAAAGCTACAGATTAAATATATATTCGAGCATGCAAAACTAATTGATAATGTTAATATTCCGATAAGATATTTTTTGCATTTTTCAAATACATTGTTTTCTAAAAATTGGACTACAATGAAATACAAAAAAAAAGAACAAAAATGGGCGTAACGAATGACAAACCATTTCCAAATAACAGGTCTGACGTTATTTTTAAAACGAAAATGTCCAATTTTTATTGTTTCGTTTGTTTCTTACGAGTAATTAAGAGAACGACAGTTCTTTTTTCTGAACCACACTTCAGTTTATGACTTCTGAGTCACCGATTCTTATTTTTATTTAAAAAAAAAACAAAGAAAATTAATTGGATTCGAATCATTCTTTTTTTTGAGATCTAAAACCTTCATTTCCCTATTTTCAAAATACTAGCAACAAAAAAAAACTATATTAATTTCAAAATGCAAAAAAAAATAGATAGGACTCGTAGTATTGTTGGTGTGTTTCTATTTTCTCTCTTTTGGACTCCTGAAAACGACACTCCACTTCTCATGTGTACATTTTTTTTCGCCAATTTTTCTGTTAGTATTAGCTATCCTTATAATACATATACATATTTGTGCAACAGCGCGAGCAATGCTGAAACGACGACGACGACGACGAAATTTTTCTTTCGTTTGTTGGAAATAAATGGCAGCCGAAAAGAAATGTTCAACAAGCGACATATAAATCATGAAAATACGACTATATTTAAGTTTCGAATTTTAAAATAAAATTAATAAAGATATTGCCAACTCAAATATTCCTGATCATTCAAGTTGGTTTTGATCTACCCAGAAAATCTAAGTCTCTCACAAAGTCATGCTATTTTTGCCTGCGAGCGGCTGCGCTGCGGTCTTTTAGTAGAAAATGAATGATCCAAAATTTTTAAGTTGTCAATAGATATATACGTTATGAAAATTAAGAGAGGTCTAAGAGAGGTCTAGAGCATCAGCAGGTTAAAATAAATCGGAAATTCCTATTAGGAATCTGACATATGTCAATATTTTAATATAATTATACAGATTCAAGCAGAAATCGTATGAATTATGACATTTTTTAATTAACAACAAAACAAAAGCCTAAATTTCTTTGAAATTCAAAATAATAAAAAGTCGGGAGCTTCCGCTGAGACCAAGTTCAAAAAATAGTATTTCATCAATTTTGCCCCTTTATTTTTTAAAACTTCATAAATCGAGAATCCAACCATCTTATTTTCGGTATATCTGTGTTATTAGCTTGTTTTTATTTCAATATAAAAATGGGGATTATAAATTCTAGACAAAAACTTCAATAATTCTTTTTTTATCCCTTCCAATATGCTAATACGATTTCAACATGCATTCCAGCACGCCATATTTATGACATTAATAAATAAATTTCCCCCCTTTCTTATGTGCACGCCCCAGACTCCCAAAGATTTTCAAATAGTATTTTGTTGTCAGGACAACTCGATATATGTAGTAATTCAATAAACAATTGGATGAAAACTACAAAATGAAGAGAATATTTTGGATTACGTAGGTGGATAACAAAAACTACTTTTTGTTATGAGGGATATGGGAAATCCCCATTACTGATGCGACTTATCAGAATAGAATCATCATGGTGCGGGAAGAAATAAAAACAATAAAAAAAATAAATCGTAGCGTACCTGTTCTTCCGATTCTGTGAGTGTAGTCCTCGATTGTTTTTGCCATGTCATAATTCAGAACTAATGAAACATCTTTGATGTCGATACCTGAACAAATAATTAACTCGATTTAAAAAAAAATGTTTTGAATAAACTAAACAAGACATTTATGAAAAACGATGATATTTTTCATTTTTTCTTTTCAGATCTGGATTCTTAAAACTCACCTCTTCCTGCAACATCTGTGGCGACCAAAATATCACTGGATCCATCCTTTAATGCTTGCAAAGCATATTCTCTTGCATCTTGTCCTTTTCCACCATGCAATACAGTTGGATTGAATCCCAATTTGACAAGACCTTTTGCCAACATATCTGCACCCTTCTTCTGGTTCACAAAAATAATAATAGGTGGTTGGAATTGTGTTTCTAGCACTTCAACCAATTTCTTTCTCTTTCGATCTTCAGGAACCATGTGAACAATCTGAAAATATGTCATTATACATAATTATAACATAAAACATTGGATTTCTTGAGCAAGCTACATTTTTTCAAAAACTTACCTGTTCAGTTCTCTCCGTTGGTTTACCAATTGATCCAATGTGTACAACTGCGGGTCTTCTTAAATATTGTCTTGCCAATCGTTCAATAGCTGACGACATCGTTGCGGTAAACATGACAGTTTGTCGATATTTTTCTCTTGTTTCAAATCCTTTCATCAATGCTTCTTCATTCTCAAATTCATCAGTATCTGGTTTCAAATTCGTTGCTGGAAGATACTCGAGCACCTAAAAATGTTTCTTTTCATTATCAATCAAATCATTAAACCTTCTGAACATCAGGTTCAAAACCCATATCCAGCATTCGATCAGCTTCATCGAGAATCACATAGGTACACTGATTCAACAACAAATATCGATTTTCCAAAACATCCAACAATCGACCTGGCGTTGCAATAACCACTTCCACACCCATTCTCAATTTCATTCCTTGTTCTTCTCTACTCGCTCCACCAATCACTGAAACCGTCTTAATACCCAACAATTTTCCAAATTTATTCGTTTCTTCCTCAATCTGCTGTGCCAATTCTCTCGTCGGTGCCATAATAATAGCATACGGTCCATTATCACGATGCTCTTGTCTTTCCATTTTAGGCAGACTTGTGATCCAGACAAGAAGCGGCAACAGGAAAGCGGCTGTTTTTCCAGAACCTGTTTCAGCAACACCAATAACATCTCGATTCTGAAGTCCAATTGGAATAGCTTGCCGTTGAATTGGTGTTGGCTCCAAGTATCCAATTTCTTGGACTGCTCGATAAACCTCGGCTGGAAGTTCCGCTTCATCCCAATTTCTTAGTGGTTTCGGCACTTTTCCTCCCTATAACACCCAAAATAACTATAACTTCTAAAATCTTAAATACAAACCTTGATTGTAATATTGAAATCTTCTCTGAAAATTCTCCAATCTCTTTCAGTCATTTCATCCAATTCCTTCATTCTCCAATGTCGATCATCGTGAGCCGCCTTCTTTTCCTTTTTCTTCTCTTTATCCAATCGAGACTGTTCTTGTTCTTTTTCATCTTCTGTTCTTCGTTGCTCCATCATTTTCTGATAAAATGATCCTTTTTCCTTCTTTTGCGAATTTACATCCATTCCAGCAATTGATCCACGACCGTAAAATTGAATCTGAATTTTTTTAAAAATTAATAATTTTTATTAAAATCTTAATTAATCGAAACTACAAGTATACCGACCTCATGCTTATTCTGATAGAGTTTGTTATAATCCTGTGAAGTATCTTCTCCAGCATCCCAATCAAACACAAATTTCCTTTCATGAAGTCTTCTACCTCTCTTCTTTTTCTCTTTCAACAATCCCAAATATCGATTTTTGACAGCATCTTGCATTTTACTCAAATCCACAGTTTCATCTTCGCCACTTTCATCCCCTTTGTCTTTTCTTGATTTTCTATCACGGCTTCTGCTCCGATCACGTCGACGATCTCTGTCTCTGCTTCGACTTCTTCGACGTTCACGGGATCTGAATGAAAACAATTTGAAGTTACTTTTTAAAATAATTTTACCTGCTCCGATCACGTCGATCTCTGTCACGCTCTCGACTTCTGTCCCTCCGACGGTCACGGTCATCTCGACGATCTGGAAGGAAGGTTCAGATTATAATAATAGGTGTTTCGATAGAAAATAATATTAGAAGGAAAATTTATAATGTCTTCTTCAAAAATTTGTCATTGAGAAATTTCCAGAAGAAAATGCACTTTTTAGTGTGGATTTTTCTACCAATTTAAGAAATTCGTCGTTTTGTTGTTTTGAACTAAACAATTTTTAAAAAAGAATTGATGAAATTGATTTTAAAATAAATTACCTCTATCCCTTCCGTAATCTCTATCTCTATATCGATCTCTGTCAACATCTCGTCTACCATCTGAATCTGAAAAAAATAGAATTTAGAAAGGTTATTTTTGAAAAACTGGAACAAACATATAAATTACCGAAGAAATTATCTGGATTAAAATTTCTGTTGTTTAATATTAGGAAAACTTTAAAATTAATCAATTTTCATGAACACTTCGCACTTTTCATTGAAACGTAAATTTTTTGAAAACTAGTTCCCAAAAACCCACCATTCTTTTGTGCACCATTCATAAAAGCTTTCCGGGCATCTTCTGCCTGTTTCTGTGTTTCCTTTATTTTTGCCACCTCTTCTTCTCTCCGTTTTAAAGCTAATGCAGCTCGTTCGGCTTTTGTCAAAAACTTTGGTTTCGCCAATTCTTCTTCCTCTTTTTTCTTTTTTGCCAGAATTTCTTCCAGTGATGGTGGCTCGGCTGCCATTTTGAAATTTCTGGAAAAAAAATAAACATGAAACTTCAATGGAAACACAAAAATTGAAGATAAACATCTGTTTTGTACATCAAAAACACAAGTAAAAATAATTGCAAGTGGCATTTCGAAATAATGGCCTAGGATGCGAAACCTAGGCCATTTTATAACTAGGAAACGTTATATTTGAAAAGGGGGAGCTCCCACAGATTTTTACACTGAATATTAACTAATACTTTAAAAATAGCATTAAATTATTTATGAGACGTTTTTATTCATTACATTTTTCTGCAATCTGCAATCTATAAATGTTACCTTTCTTTGGGAAAAACCAATTTTTTTGTTTTTGTTCGTAATATACTCATTTTCGAGATTTTTCCACAAATATTATCCAAACTCCAACACATATTTACATTTAAGCGAATAAAGCATTTATTTTCCAATTAAAAATAACGATTTGTGATTGAGGGTCAACATGCAGAAACTCAACAAAATTTTAAAAAAAGCAATGAAAATGAACGAAAAAAAAACAGATCATCGAATTGATTATCCTCGGGATACGAAAAACGTTAAACACGCGGAACCGAAATAGTAAACGAAAAATCGGGTATTTTTACTGAGAAATGATGAAAAAAGACAAATTATGAATTAGTTTTCCACAATCAAGTTATTCTTGTTGTTGTGTTTTCAGATTTGTCATTCCGGCGCGCATCACTTCGTCGACCAAAAGGAGATTGCATGCAAGAACTGTTGCGCTTGAAATACTGTTTTTCTTGACTGTGACGTTGTCCCAAATTCCCTGAAAAATTATTTTCTGATATGACTTGAAAGGTTTCGAAAACGCTTGAACACGGATTTTTTGAATTCGGACTTACAGTTGGTTCATCGGCATCTCCAGTCTCCAAATTGATTCCAACAGCCATGTCTCCAGCTGCTTGCTTTTCTTCAATTAACTTCACCAATGTATCTTGCGCGTCATATCCAGAGTTAATAGCCAACGTTTTTGGAATAACGAGAAGGGCTTGAGCATAAGCTTGTGCTCCGAGTTTCGCTTTTCCTTTCAAAGTTTCCAACTCTCTTTTGAGCATAACGTATGCGGCGACTTCGAATGCAGCTGCTCCCGGAAGGAGTGCTTCTGAAAAATTAAACTATTTCTATAAATTCTCCATTCAATTTTTTTTTACTGTCAACAAGGGCGTTGAAAACGGCTCTCATTCCATCGTGGATAGCGTCTTTAATTTGGGTGATTGTATGCTTATTTGGTCCCTAAAAATGTCGCAATTTTTTAATTGTTTTGTTTTCTAAACAACAAACCTTGATCAAAAGAGTTACAGACTTTGGATCTTTGCACTCCTCAATAAAAGTGTATTTCTCTTCTCCCAAAGTGTGTTCATAGACCAATCCAGCCCATCCCAAAATTTCTGGTGTCAAGTCATCAACTGAATTGACGGCTTCTCCCCCAACTGCCAATTGAAGACGTTCCATATTACGTCTCTTTGCTCTTCTCAAAGCAAGAATTCCGTTAGCAGCCAACAAATCCAAAGATGGTGGATCAATTCCTTTTTGATTGATGACAACGAATCCTTTGTTCTTTCCAGTTTCAGAGTTATCAACAACTTGTTTCTTAAGCTCAATGATCTTGTGAACACGACGGGTGATAAATTCTCTTTCAGCGGCCAACAATTTCTCTCTTTCACCGGCGGTTTTGTAATAGAGTCCGGAATTAACTTCTGTCTTTTCGTATTCCAAAGAAACATTGCAAGTGAGAATATAAGCGTCTTTAACATGTTTTGGCATATCTGGATGACGAGCTCCATGATCAAGGACCAATCCACGGATCAAAGTGGTGTCCATATCACTGTCATGGTGCATTTCCATTCTTTCGACCATGTGCAAATCTGGTTCTTCATCTCCGTGACGAATAGCCAAAACAGCATCAACAACGCATCTAAAATGAACTTTTTTTTGAACAAATATACATAAAAATATTTTTCATACTCAGTAATGTGATCAGCCAACTTTTGGTGCAATTTAGTGCGAAGAGCAGTACGGGCAACTTCGATCAAAACAGCGCGATCAGCATTAATTGGTTTTTTGAAGTTTTCCAAAAGTTCCAAAGTCTTAGCGTTTGCCCACTCGAAACCTTCAGTTACGAGACGTGGATGAACACCCTATAATCGAAAACAAATAATTGAAAATGATAATATTAAATGTTTACCTCAAGAACTAAAGTCTCAGCTTGCTTGAGAAGTTCACCAATAAGAAGCACAGTAGAAGTAGTTCCATCTCCAGTGACATCGTCTTGAGCGGTAGAAGCCTTAGCGATCATGGAGGCAGTTGGATGTTGAATAGACATTTCATGAAGAAGAACGTTTCCGTCTTTGGTTAATTTGATGTCTCCAGCACCGGAAACCAACCTATAGTTAAATTGTTTGAGAGGGAAAAAACTATGATTTTGCTCACATTTTCAATGTACCCTTTGGTCCAAGATTCGATCTCATCACATCCTGAAGTCCGCGAGCTCCACTGATGTTGAGTTCAAGAGCGGCCGCATGACGAGCTAATTCAGCTTTCGGATTGAGACATTGAATAGACGCCATTTTACCTGAACATTGAATTATTATTTCAAAACTAAACATAATTCTATTAGAACAATGATGTCAAGAGCTCAGAATGTATTAAAATTTCAAGTAATACACGATATTATAGCGAAAAAATGAAAAATACAAAAATTCCTAGATTTTTCATCAATTTTAGGCCAATTTCTAAAGAACTGAGCAAAACAAGGGATTAACTTTGTTCGGCAAGCATTTGAGTAAACTTTTCCAAGCGAAAAACATGCTAGAATAATCAAAAAAGAAAGAAAAATGCAGAAACTTATAAATTTCAATTTGAATGGTTCTAGAAAATAATTCCGCGGTTAAAGGCACACACATTTTAAAACAGGGTATCTTGTAGCGAAGAGACGTTTCGTTCATTTTGTGCAGGTTTTACGGCAGTGTAATTCAAAAATGCTTTTATTTTGCAAAATGATGTGTTCTCCGAAATTTATATTATCATTTCCTTCGTCATGATAACTAAAATTTCTCTTTCGTATCTGTTTAACAGGGAGGTATTTACAAAGATTTATTAGTAAGTGCATTGGGTATTGAAAGAAATTATTTATGTCTCGCGATGACGATTCTTTGGCGACTAAGTGCGGATGGGCAAGGCCCATCCGTGGCCCATCCATGGTCCGCAGTGGAAGATACGTTGTTTGGCAGCTTGTCTTGGACTGCTTGGCTTTGGCGGCTTGGCATGGACGGCTTGGCTTGAACTCCTTTGCTGGAGCTGCTTGGCATGGACGGCTTGGCTTGAACTGCTTAGCTTGGTCGGCTTGGCTTGGTTGGCTTGGTACATACGGCTGGGCTTGAGCTGCTTGGCTTGGTCAGTGTGGCATAGGCTTGAAGGGCGGAAACGGTAACCTTCCCGTAGACTGACTTCTTGTTCTTAATAGCGCCCGGAATGAGAGGGCCATTTGGAACATCCCAAAACAAGAAAGCCTAGTTATCAAATTTTCCTACTCTTTGTGCAATCCCAATGATCCGTGTGCAAAACCGAGTTCGATAGTCTTGCGTCAACGGATAAAGGCTTAATTTGTTAGAACTGTAGGTCGTATAAATCGAGAATTCCAGGATCGGAATTCACTGTGTGATAACATTAGCTCTTATAACTAAGCTGAAGCCATACTTCACTTAATTATGAACTCATTCCCAAAATTTAGAAGTTATTTGTTTCAGCCAACAACTTGGAATCACGGTTATGAATACATTATCTTAAAATTGTGTATTTGTTCGCATCTTCCCATATTTCACCTTTCATTTCCCTAGTAGTATGCTGTTATAGGTTTATTAATTTTTATAACTCTATGAACGATCACTCTAAATTTAGCTGACTAAATTTCCGCAATTATAATTATGAACTCGAATTGTGGCTCCCTGACTTTAAATACAATTTCCCGGATACCTTGTAGTCTTGTGTTCCCCTCCGTGTTCGCCTACTGTTGCCGGTATGTTGTACCAGGGTGGGCGGGTGGGGATACGTTGTTTCTTTCAAAAAACACCAACGCGGAATAACTATTTTTGGCAAACCGCCCGAGTATCACCCTCTTCCTTACTGTGTTCCACACGAGACCCCTTAGACATTTGGCACCCACCTCCCTTTAAACGTGCACTCAGAGAAATTTATACAATTATCATTTCCTTCGTCATGATAACTAAAATTTCTCTTTCGTATCTGTTTAACAGGGAGGTATTTACAAAGATTTATTAGTAAGTGCATTGGGTATTGTGGAATCATCAGAGCCCGGGGCCTTATTACCGACGATGTTAAAATATTATTTTGAATGGCGAGAATGTGCACTCAAATGAACTTAAATTTAATTCCTATAACCAGTATATTACCTTTAAACATTTCGTGACATCCATTGAAACTATATCTTCGCGCCTATTAATTCCTTGCCCATTTAACTAAAACAGCTGTGAAAGATGTATACAAAATCTTGCGTAAAATTGAGCCCGCCCTTTTTCAATGCGCTAAAACTGGCTCTTAGTAGTCCGTCAGCAAAATAGAAAACAATTTCCTAACTACCAAATTAAGCTTGCTTCTTGTGATTCAGCTTCCGAACTTCTGTGCACGGCGAATAAAATTAGTTGTTTACAAATTCTGTTATTAGTTGCTTACAAAATCTGATATATACACGTGAAAAACCTCTGTGAAAAAATCGACAAGCCCCGCGTGAGGGCAATGGGAAGGGTTGCGTTGCGTTGTCTTATTATCCCTCACCATACACTATTTCGCAAAATAGGGAATTCCACATTTATGAAGCCGAATTTGTGAGATAATAATATATAAACGTGAAAAACCTGTGTCAAAAAATCGACACGTCACGCGTGAGGGAATTGGGAAGGGTTGCGTTGCGTTGTCTTATTATCCCTCACCATACACTATTTCGCAAAATAGGGAAGTTCACGTTTATGAAGCCGAATTTGTTAGACAATAATATTTATATATTAATTTGTTATTTATATTTTTTTGAAACCTGCAAATTGTAATTTGCCAATTTACGATCCGTTCCGTGAAAACCAGATGATTTCTATCTTATTCAAATCAGGGAACACGAAGCCGGAGCTCACGGTCAAAAGTAGACACGAATTATTGTTACAAAGTGCAAAAAATAGCCGTGAATAATCGTATTTTCATTCAAGATACTAAATAAATTAAACGTCAGGTTTAATCTGGTCAAGACCCTTTTAAGCCTTCCTTCTTTGTACCAAAATTGTTATGATACATCGAGAAGTATCAGAAATTTCCTTAAAAATGTAAACTCTTGACCTAAAAGGAGACAAACTCCGATTATATCCCTATATCAGTACTACTAGAGGTTTTACTTCACACAGAAACGCGATTGTTGATTTAAGACATTGTTTAAGATTATATAGCTTCCGAAGCATCACTTAAATCACCAAATGCCACCTCGCTTCCCTATTCTATTAAAGAAGATGCCGGAACTCATTATCAAAATTTAAATCAAAATCTTCTTACAAATTGCGAAATAAAGTAGCCGTAAATCATCGTGTTTTCCAATCAAGAAAACTAAATTAATTAAACACCTTCGATTTTAATTCTAGTCCAGAATAGTGGAGTATATATTTTGTGCAAAATTCGTAATTCCTTCCTTCTCCTCTGAAAATTAAAGCTTCCAAACTACTCTTCGTTTCATCCTAAGTTCATTGACCTAAAACAAGATGATCCATTTCGTTACCCTTTTTAAAACTTTCGTCTTTGTATTACCAAAATTGTTTATGATACATCGAGAAGTATCAGAAATTCTCTAAATAATAAACTCTTGACCAAAAGCGCGACAATCTCCATTATCCAGAAAATTACTACTAGAGGTTTACTTCATCCAGGAAACACATTTTATGATTTAAGCCGTTGTTTCAAATTACATAGCTTCATTAGCCTCACACAAATCACCATATGCAACCTCGCTCCCTTGAGCTACTCGGGTACTCAGGCGGGATCCCGCACGTAGTTTGTGAGAGGAATTTTCCTCCGGCGTAATCCCGCACGTAATAATAGTGATGCGGGATCCCGCACGTAATCCCCGTGCGGGATTACGCCTGGTGAAATTCCACTGATTTCTCTAAGTTCTAATCACGTGCGGGATTACGCCAAACTCTCTAATGAAAAAGGTAGCAGTGGGCGCCGCCCGTACGATGTCAGGGACATAAAATAATGGGCCACTTTTTAAAACCCTTTCTTCAAAAAGACACCATAATTTAAAGATCGAGATAATGGGGGCAAAAGAGGATAGAGACATCTTAGAACTGTATGCATATATAATTCTTGTCATATTTTTGAAGTCGTATTTGGCTATGTCCCTTCAACGGGTAATCTTACTGTAAATTGCACACACACTTATTTTTAACGTAATCCCGCACGTAGTATTGGCGTAATCCCGCACGTAGTCTTGGCGTAATCCCGCACGTAGTCTTCACGTAATCCCGCACGTAGTCTTCACGTAATCCCGCACGGAATTCCGTGCGGGAGTACGTTTTCAACTACGTGCGGGATCCCGCCTGAGTACCCGAGTATTAAAATTATATGCAGCTAGTAGGTTCACTTGTGATATTTTAATACTTGTTTAAAAACAACTTCCATCATTCATTTATTTATTAAACATCATAATTTAAGCATTGGGTTAATTTAAGCAACAACCCTTTTCCGAAGTCGACTCATTTTCACTTCCAGTACATCTCCCTCTCGCCGTTCGATTGATAAATAAATGGAGATCTCACTTGACACTCAATTGACACATATCATCACTGAAAACGAGAAAATAACCATGAAACTAACAGATTCCAGGAATCAAAACCGGTCCAGGACCGAAGGCCAAGCCTTTCACATCACAATACGCATCTATAGAGATCCCAGGAATCTCTTCGGCCCAGGACCGTTCGCATAAAACTCGCAACAACACTATACAAATCGTCTTCTTCTGTACTAATCGAATGCTCCAACCATCTCGCAAAATGGAACATCTTGACGTCCTCAATTCCGTGCTCCTCGCAACGAACTGTGTCCTGAACTCACCCTTACCCATCTTCATACATTTTGCTACATCGCCGCATCCGTATAAATCCTATCACGGGCGCTAATTTCTTGTCCATGTGATGTAGATACAGTCGATGACGGAATTTCTTCCCAAAAATCGATGGAATACTTTTATTTCAATCGTACCATCAAAATCTTCGACTTCTCTGCGATTTCTGCAACAAAAAATACTAAAAACTCACTTTTTCACTGCTCCATGCTATAATCGTCGCCAAATCTTCTTCTCCTCCTCCAATTTGTAGTTCCAATCAAAATAATAGCAAAATAAAACCCGAAAACCGGTTTAAAATAAATAATACGTTGTTTCTTTCAAAAAACACCAACGCGGAATAACTATTTTTGGCAAACCGCCCGAGTATCACCCTCTTCCTTACTGTGTTCCACACGAGACCCCTTAGACATTTGGCACCCACCTCCCTTTAAACGTGCACTCAGAGAAATTTATACAATTTATGAAATCGTATATTTTTCATGTTACATATTTTTGCGTTGGTTTTTCCCTATAATTGATAAAGTTTTCGGTTTGTTTTTGAAACCTATCCGTTTCATTGTATTAGTAAAACCTGCCGGTCGGAAAATTTTACAATTATAAATTTTAAAAATGTTATTTGTTGTCTTCGAAATTTTCACCTTTTTTCACATAACATCGCTACTCTTGATCTCATTGTTTCATTTCTCAAAATGTTCTATAAAAAATATTCATTCGTATCACTCGCCTATTATCATTTATATATCATTGAAACCCGCAGGTTATCTGTCAACACCGTCTTACCACGTGGCCTATAATTGCAGAGATGATGAAAAGGGCTTTCGATCAAAAATTGATGACATTATTGAAGAAGAAAAACAAAACTGAAGGTATGTTTTCTATTTTCCCATATTTGCATGTCATAAAAGAATAATATTCGTGATAAATGATTTACAAACCGTGTGCATGTTATTAAATCATCAATGTCCTTGGTCTTTCCAACTTTACGATCCGTTCGCTTAGTCTTTTTTTTACAATGATAAACAATCATCATCATCTTGGCACCGCCCAGCATTCATCGCATCCGCACAGTTATCGTCTTCATTATCATTCTGTATCAAACACCGAAGAAGTTATTTCGTTTTTTTTCCTATTTTTTTGTTACTAACACCTTGCATGTTCATATTTATCAGTTCTCAAATAGTTTGCCTACTAACTACTACATTATTTGCAGAAAATGACCACATTGTTATCTCGAGGAATCCATTTGACTTTGCAGCGCAGAATGGCGTCAAATCTGCTGATTAATGAGTCAAAATATTCGTTTTTGAAAGAATTGGGATTGAAGGAAAGCAATGCTGGTGTTTTCCATGGGAAATGGGCAGCTAATGGACCAGTTACCCAATCATTTGCACCAGCTTCAAACAGTCCAATCGCTCTGGTGAGAATCATTCGATTTATAAGAATTATTTTAAAAACATGTTTTCAGGTTCAAAATGGAACTGTTCAAGACTATGAAATTGCGGTTACTGAAGCTCGAAAAGCTTACGAAGATTGGTGTGAAGTTCCAGCACCGAGAAGAGGTGAAATTGTCAGACAAATTGGTGATAGATTGAGAGCACAATTGCAGAATCTTGGAAAGTTAGTCTCCCTAGAAATGGGAAAAATCTCAGCTGAAGGTGTTGGTGAAGTTCAAGTAATTCCAAACAAAATAAAATACAGTTGAAAAGTTAATTGTCTTATAGGAGTATGTAGATGTTTGCGACTATGCTACAGGACTCTCGCGATCACTCGAAGGAAAGATCTTCCCATCTGAACGAGCTGGGCATGCACTTTTGGAACAGTGGAATCCTCTAGGAGTTGTTGGAGTAATTTCGGCTTTTAATTTCCCATGTGCGGTTTATGGTTGGAATAACGCGTTGGCATTGGTTACTGGAAATTCGGTGATTTGGAAACCGGCACCATCAACTCCATTGACTGCTATTGCTGTGACGAAGTAAACATTTCTACATTTAATTTTTATAAAAAGCTTAACCTTTCAGGCTTGTTGAACAGGTTCTCAATGACAATAACATCAATCCAGCATTATGCTCATTGGTTTGTGGTGAAGGAGATGTTGGACAAGCGTTAGTTAAAGATCGAAGAGTTGACTTGGTTTCATTCACTGGTTCAACGGAAATTGGACGAATTATCGGCCAACAAGTACAAGCTAGATTCGGAAAATTGTTACTAGAACTTGGTGGAAATAATGCGATTCTTGTGAACGATGATGCTGATTTGGACATGGTTGTACCGGCTACTGTATTCGCTGCTGTTGGAACAGCTGGACAAAGATGTACTACCACTCGAAGACTTTTGATCCACGAAAAAGTTTATGATCAAGTTTTGGAAAGGCTTAAGAGAGCTTACGCACAATTCGAATCAAGAATTGGTTGCCCATTGGATTCTAATACTATTATCGGACCACTTCATAATCAACAAGCAGTTGGAAAATATAAGGCATCGATTGCTGAAGTAATCGCATCTGGAGGAAAAGTTGAATATGGTGGCCAGGTTTTGGAAAGAGATGGAAACTTTGTACTTCCAACAATTGTTACCGGACTGAAACATGACGATCCAGTGATTTTGAGAGAAACATTTGCACCAATTCTTTATGTTTTGAAGTTCTCGAACTTGGATGAAGCTATTAGGATTAATAATGAAGTTGCACAAGGGCTCAGTTCTTCACTGTTTACGACTAATATTCAGAATGTTTTCAAATGGATTGGGTTAGTTTTTAACAAGTTATAGATTTTTTGAATAAAAAAACATTTTTAGTCCAAAGGGAAGTGATTGTGGAATTGTGAATGTTAACATTCCAACATCTGGAGCAGAAATCGGAGGAGCGTTTGGTGGAGAAAAAGAGACTGGAGGTGGACGTGAATCAGGTTCTGATTCATGGAGGCAATATATGAGAAGATCTACATGTACAATTAATTATTCTAAACACCTTCCATTGGCCCAAGGTATTAAATTTGAATAATTTCATGTATTTTTTATTATTACTTTTTGTTTGCCTTTTTTGTGCACTTTTAATTGCGAGTATTGTTATAATTGTAAGCATAATAAATTTACATTTCATGCATTTGATAAACGACATGCTGGTCAATTAACACCAGCCGGAATTATTGATAAGGGTAGAAAGGGTTTCATCATTTACAGTCACTTTTTTTTAAATAGATTTTTCAACGAATTGTGAATTTTTTTGGTGTTCGCAGGTATTTAAACGTGAAGGTTTCCAAAAGGGAGGTTTTATTCAGAATGTCAACTATTGCTGAATTTGGAAGTTGGAAAAGTGATATCACTCCGGATCTTTTTGCGAAATGTAATTGTAAGGCGATTAATGAAATGCAGGTTGTTGGAGGTGAGGTTTTCGTCAAACGTTGAAATATTTTGTTCTAAGATCCTTGATTCGTTTTTCAAATATATAATACGATTTTATTTAAATACGTTTTCTCTAGTTCAATTTTATGAGAAAAAACTAGTTATTTTCTCAAAGTTTTAAATTCTAATTATATTTATAACAAGATAGGGAACAGATTGTGGTGAGTACTTAAATACCTTGTCGTTTGAAAAATGTTTTTCTAAAAAATAAAACAATTTACCAAAAAGTCTATCAGAAACTATAAAATGCATTCCACCTTTATATCAGACTAAAATTCGAACACAGGAACGACTTTAACGCTTTATTATAGAGTATGATAACGATTTTCAATTGGCCGGGATATTTAGTTGAAATCATGCTATCCATAATTTTATACTTTTTTTTTTTAATTTTAAAATGTTGCGTTAAATTGAACTGAAAAAATTGAAGTTTTTGTCATATTTTATTTTTCTTTCAATCATCATTCATTTTCAGGCAATGTTTATTGGACGGAACAAAATGCAACAACTGGAAAGCGAGAGCTTTATTCAAAATCGATCAAAAAAGAGTCTGAAATGATTAGATGGGCGAAGGAATGTTCAGTCAGTTCTGGAAGTAATTTTTCCTTGTCTTTCTTTCTTTTTTTCGAAAAACGCATTCCTTATCAAAACTCTGTTATCTAAAATGCCATGAATTCCAGTCTACGAATACGGAGGTGGGTCATTCCATGTGCTTCCGGATGGTTCGGTTCTTTTCTCGACATCTGATGGGCTTTTTCATCAAAAATCAGCAGACGCGCCGTTTGAAAAATTGACAGATGGAAAAAGCGGGAAATCGAGATATTCGGATTTTTCTGCAACAGAATCGCATGTTTTTTGTGTGAATGAGAGGTTTTTGGAAGATGCGAAGTTTCCTGAGAATCAGTTGATTTCCATTAATCGAAGCACTTTTAATAGTGAAGTTGTGGCGAGAGGAGCGGATTTTTATGCGTCTCCGAGAGTTTCTCCGAATGGAAAACAGCTAGTTTGGATGGAGTGGAGTGGGGTTAATATGGTATTTTAAATGTTGCTTTCCGAAATTTTGAAATATTTTTTTAGCCTTGGGATGAGACGCTTATCAAAAGAGCAAATGTTGATGAAGATGGTACATCTTCGAATGAAATTTTGATAAAAGATGGAACCATAGACAAAGTGGGTCTAAATTTCAAGAAATTCGAAAATTAGAACGAAATTATAGGTTAATTACATGGAACCGACATGGATATCTGAAGAGAAACTTCTTCTGATTAACGACAGCACAAACTGGTGGAATTTGTATGAAGTAACGAACAAAAAATGTGAGCTTTTGAAAAAAAATGGTTAATTAGAATTGGCAGAGAACGTAGTCCTTATTTTTGAAATATAAAAATCTATGCTTTATGGATTCTAATTATTTGATGGTTTCCCTCTTTTCTGGCTCATTCAAAATACTCAATTTCGTCCTAAAAATATCAGAAAACATCGTTCATTCGCTTAAAAAAAATTTTGTGATATTTTTTGATTCTCAGGTCAAAATTTGGACAATAATTCCTTTAACGACAAGCTTTGAAAATAGAAAATTCCCCAGCATAATATCGATTTTACAGACGATGCACGCGATAAATATGATGATGAAAACTATGATAAAAATATGTGCCCAATCGATCGTGAAATTGGTTATCCATTGTGGAACCTCGGCTTCAGAAATTATGCCAGGAATTCCAGATATTTGGTAAAAAATTGTTAAGATCCTCAGATTTGTCTTAAAATTGATTTTAGGTGATGAACGCAAACGGAATCTTATACGTTCGAAAATTAAATGAAATTCATGAGATTCCAACACCAGAGTACACAGTTTTCGGTTATTTATCAATGGATGAAGCTCATGACGAATTATTTTTAATTGCTTCTGGACCGAAAAGAGCGTCAAGTTTGATTTCTATCAATTTGGCTGATAGTTCACATCGGATTACTGTCCATCGCGAATCGAGGGATACTGTAGAAATTGAGAAATTGCCGGTTTCTGTTCCAGAGGAGTTTAAATTTATTTCTGATGGAGTTGAAGTGTCGGGATATTTTTATCCGCCAGAGGTAATAACATTGTTCCGAGTTGTGATAGAAAAACGGGAAATGTTTGTAGAATCCAGCATACCAAGCACCAGAAGGAGAATTACCACCAGTTTTGCTGATGGGGCATGGTGGTCCAACAGCTCCGGCACAAAATACATTTGATTTGAAAAAACAATTTTTCACATCTCGTGGAATTGCAATTTTTGATGTCAATTATAGAGGATCGACTGGATTTGGAACGGATTTCAGGAAAATGTACTGGTTTTTCTCTCAACAAATATGATTTTTCAATATTTTTGTAGGCTTTACAAAAACTATGGAATCGTTGACAGAGATGATATTTTGAATGGGGCTAAAGCACTGGTGGAGCAAGGAAAAGTGCACCAGGATAAGATTCTGATAACTGGAAGCTCATCGGGAGGGTAAGGGGGAATTTTTAAAAATATTTCAATTAAACCAGATTAATGTGTTTTTAGATTTCTGATTCTTAGCTGTCTTATCAGTCCGAACAATATAATCAAGGGTGCCGTCTCGTTGTATGGTGTTGCTGATCTTTTGGAACTTGATGAAGACACACATAAATTTGAGCAATGTTATAATGAACTTCTTGTTGGAAAAATGCCAGAAGAGAAGCATTTGTATGACGAGAGAAGTCCAGTGTTTCATACCAACAAAATTGAGACTCCAATTGCGTTTTTGCATGGAAAGGATGATACTGTCGTGCCTCCACAACAATCAATTCAAATGTATAATACTTTAAGACAAAACGGTGTTACAACTGCATTGGTGTTGTATGATGGTGAAGGACACGGATTCAGATCTGGAAAGGTAATTAGAGAAAGTTCCGAAGCCACTTTTTACTTCTTGATGAAATCTATTGGAATTGAACCTTCAATTGAATCGGATCTTGAAATTGTGAATGCGAAACATTAGAAGCTTGTTGAAAGTTTTTGTTATATTTATTTTTCTCATTTTTCATGTAAATCACAGGTTTTTCCTTAAATAAAGTTTTAAAGAGCTCTTTTATATAAATTTAAGGATCGTTATTCTTCTATTGGATGTTAGCAAGAACAGTGGGAAGTTTTTCGAAGAATTTCTGAAAAAAAGTTAAATTTGAAAATCTTTTTCTCAAAGTTCCACAAACCGAATACAATTTGGTGGCTTGGTAAATGCTGGAAGTGTCGGAAAACTCGCGAATCGAATGCATTGCCAATTGTGGGCAGCCTACGTCAACGGTTTGCAGGCCTAGTCTTGTGGCAAGAATTGGGCCGACTGTTGAACCACATGGTGAATCGTTTCGCACGATCATGATTTGAAGAGGAACTTCCGCTTCAAAAGCAATTTGTTTCAAGACAGCGTGGGTGGTCGAGGTAGTGGCATATCTTTGATTGACGTTGACTTTCACAACGACGCCGTTGTGGAAAGATGGACGATGATTTTCTTCGTGTTTCCCAGAATAGTTCGGATGAGCAGCGTGTGCTTGATCAGCGGAAATTAATAAGCTTTTAGCGATTGATTCCTCAAATGAAGTGGCAGTTCCGCCGGTCGAAAGACGACGAAGAACGTATTCTGTGAATGACGATCCTGCACCCATTGCGGTAGAAGATCCGACTTCTTCATTGTCAAAACAAGCAGCCATCAAAATGTGAGTATTTGCTTCTAATGCAGCTGGGCTCACAGATTCCAAGAGTCCACTGATTGCTGTGTATGTTCCGACTTGATTGTCCAAACGTGCACCTGCAATGAATTCGTCACTTCTTCCAACGATTGCCTGAAAGAAATAAAAAATATTAATGACTGAATTGAAAATGTTCATTTACCGCTGGATTAGTATCGTAGAGGTACAAATCAAGATCGACAATATCCTCTGGTTTGCATCCAGCTTCTTTGGCGATCAGCTCCAAAAATTGAGGATGATGATTATTCACAACACTTCTCGGATCAGTATCACATTTTTGTTCTTCTTTGGAACAATTCAAACCAGCAGCAGCAAAAGATTCCAAAATTGGACGAAGTTCAAGTTCGGTATTTGGTTTGAAACTGGTGCGGTCCGTTTCCAAATGAATAGCAAGATTTGGAATGAAGAGTATTGGCTTCTTCACATCGATTAGTTGATGCACAAGCTTGTCACCATTTTTGACAATGACTAAACCAGCAACAGACAAATCGCGATCGAACCATGTTCTCCAGATACCGCCACCATAGGTTGAGACACCAACTTGCAAGAATTTGTCACTCTTTTGTTTGGAAATCGGTTTTACTCGAAGACATGGGCTGTCTGTGTGACCAACGACAATTGAAAACCCATTTCCTGGTTGATAGGCTCCTCCTACAGCGAATGCCATGATGGCTGAACGGCTTTTCGTAACGAAATACTTGTTTTTTGGTTTAATATCCCAATGTCCAGCTTCGGTAAGCTCTTGAAATCCGGCGGCAAGAAGACGCTCTCTCCATTCTTGAACAGCTGGAAAAAATGGTTTCAATTAGGAATTTAAGGAAAAGTAAATTACCGTGGAAAGGGGACACCGCTTTGTTCAAATAGGTGATAAACTCTTGAGCCGCTTTACGGATTTCTGGGGCATTTGGTTTCAAAGCCATCTGAAATCAAATAAAGTTCTCCAGTTGTAATAAAGGCAGAAACAAATTAATTTTAAAAAAAAACCTTGGATGGCTTATAAGATTCGTCAGAATTGGAAGAAGTATTAGATCGTGAGAAGCAGAAACAACTATTGAGTTTTTCAGAAGCTTTTTGTGATTTTTTAGACTTCATTATCTACGAATGAACTGAGAATGCAACATTTATTCAAATCGAATTTTATTGCCGGACAGTTGGAACAAGTGATAAGAGACGGTTTTATTGAAATTTCGAATTTTTCGAAAAACGATGAACTTGCATAAAATTTACTGGTTTTTATCTACGTTAATTTGAATGGGAAGCAACAAATCAAAAGATGGCCTTTTTTTGAAATTTGATGAATGGTGTTTGAATAAAATTTTAATGAAAAACTAATCTGTTTGATAAGAATAGATTGTCACCTTACTACATTTGCAAAATATAGAAATTTGAATATAGAGATACAGACAACTAAACTTTTTAATAAATTACAAGCCCTTATGAGAAAAAGTCATGGCGATATTTACCTTTTTGTTTGTAACTTCTTCAGAAGAGTTTCCCGCAGGCTGAAGTAAATTTTGAGCAGAAATCATACATAGAAAAACCTGACTAAAACCAAAAAGAAATAGTTTGCTATGCATTTTTTAGAATATAGAATTGTAGAATAAAGACTATCACACAAAACCTGCGCAGTACTATCAGTGAATCAGGAAGTATTATATCATCATTACATAACACCGTCTGTGTCTGTTTATAAAGGAGTGAGAGTTGATTTTTATATAATGAAAAGCGAGGAATACTTTTGTTGAATTTCTAAATATATCGAAGAATTGGAGAACGATTTGACAAACGATTCGGTTGGTTTTGTAAACAGAAAAACATCGAAAAGGTATTCTTAGCCATCGTTTTCAAATAAATAATAGGATCCATTCACTTCACAACAGAACATAAATAGATTTTGAAAAAAAAACCTCTATTTTGTAATGAAATCTTCGAATACATGTATTATAATGTTTTTGAATGTGAGATATTTAAATAGATAATGAAATAAATAGTAAATGTTCACGAAAATTTCCCAAACCAAGCTAATGAATTTAAATTATTTATTTTGACATAAATAATTGCCTAAAATCAAAACTTAGATTACAATCGGTTGGTAAAGAAGTAGTTTATCGTAAAAATTGATAAGTAGACAGTTTAATAAGAAATATACAAAAAATCGATAACGACGTCTTATTATTTCCATGGAAAAAGTTCCAAAATGATGAAAAAACCTGAAAGTTTAAAGAAGCCAATAAGACTTTACAGTAACAATTTAAAGGACCATTAGAGTGAACGAAGAGTTGGTTTCACAACGACGTGACCAACAACTGTACAGTAACGAAGAGGAAATAAAAAATTTTATCGATTCAGAAAAGTAGATTTTTTAAATACAAATAAATAATTTTTTGTCAACAGCTATAATTTATTTCGCTTGAAAATAAGGTATTTTTTTAAACTGTTTTTTGCGAACATTAACCCTTTTTTCAAATTTAGATTTTTCACGTTTCAAAAGAATATATAAAAATCCATAAAACGTTGAGAATGGAAAAAAATGAAGGTGGTATTCTCAACAATAATTCTCAACATAAGTGGACTAGGTTTCGTTAAACTTACAAAACAGTTTGCACACATGTTTCTAGTCCCCCATTTCCGCCCACTCTATTTTTTCCATTATTTTCAGAAAAATGTCAGAACCGTCGTCTTCAACACCACAGGAAGTATTGTTAGACGCCCAAAATGATGTAAGAAAAATTATATCTGCTTTTGAAATATTATGCTTTTTACAGGAAGCAGTAACTCGAAAATCATCACAAGTCTCTCCAAATGTGGCACTTGCTTGCGAAATGTGTCAAAACTATGAGCTTAATTTAACAAATATGCAGGTATTTTTAAACTAGAAAATTTCTACAAAATATTTTAATGTTTTTCCAGGATAGTGAGCGAAAATTTAAGGAAGAGTTGAAGGCAATGAGCTCGCTAACAGAACGATATGAAACAGACTTGGCGAATGAGCGAGAATATCGAAAAGAGATGGAAAAGAAGGTTATCGAGGTGAGCACTACCTTTTTTTAAAATTTTATTTAAAAAATTACTTTGAAGCTTGCTGCTCAAACCAACGATAAAGTGAAAGATGCTGTCAAGAACAATCAACAACTTGAATTAAAATTAAATGAGTTACGCGAAAAACACGAAAAAGCTATAGAAGTCTTCACCGAACAGCTTAACAACGCTCAGAAAACTATTCAAAATGTCGAAAATGAATTCGCTACATTTTTCGAAAAATATCAAAAATTGCTTGGATCGAATAGAAAACTTGTACAAGAGCTACGATCAGAACCTATCGATTTTCCGACAGATGTCGATCAGTTGCAGTTTTTATGCCTTCAGACTAGAGAGGAATTAATTGAAACTAAAGCGGCTAAAGAACATAATGAACAAAATTTGAAAGACGATGTGGCTTTGTTAAGGTGAGAAATTTGTTTTAAAATTAAATGCAAATGTTTTTAAAACTTTTTTAGAGAACAACTGATAGAAGAACGATCCGCGAGACAATCAATGGAAAGGGATCTTCTCACTCAAATTAACAATTTACAAAAAGATTTAGGAATTGCCAATAGCAAGGTACAACTACTAGAAAAGACTGAAAATTATAATTTTTGAATATTTTTACAGTTATTCTCTACATCGAATGCCATTGCTCAACACGAGTCAACTCAGCGACAAATTCGAGATTTGCAAACAACAGTTGCCGAGCTAGAAGCACAGGTTCAACAGGTTCAAAACGAGAGAGCGGCTGTTGAAAAAACAGCGCAGAATTATAAACAAAGGTGCTCGAACTTGCAACAGGAATTGGATACTTCGGAAGCAGTTCAGAGAGATTTTGTGAAATTGTCACAGAGCTTGCAAATTCAGTTGGAAAAGATTCGACAGTCAGAACAGGTAAAATTAGAATATTGCACGGAATATAAAATATATTGATTATTATAGGAGGTTCGTTGGCAGTGGGATGACGATGTGGATAACTGCTCGAATTGTGAAACAACTGTAGCGAAATTGAAACCAAAACCACAGTAAGAGTTTAAAAATAATACAATTTACGGTATTTTTAATGATTTTTCTAAAAACTAATTGAAAAAATGTTGATATTGTTCGGTTTCAGCTGTCTTCACTGCGGTAAAATATTCTGTACAAATTGTATTAAATCCACGGTTCCAAGTGGTCCAAATCATCGTCAAGCAAATGTCTGCCAAGTTTGTCACACACTTCTAAATCGGTAATAATCGATCGAATCCGAAAATTAAATTGTATTTTATTTATTCCAGAGAATCTGCACCATTTTTTGCAGTCCAAGATAATGCCTAATGATTCTTCAAAAGATGAGTTACCTTCTTCTTCTTCCCTTCATTCACTTTTCGCAAAAAAAAATCTAAAATTTAGGCGTTCATGTTACTTATAAACTATTCTTACAATAAAATCCGAGTTCGCTAATCTAGTTTTTCGCAGATTTTTTTGTATTACTGGTTGCTACGTTTACTTTTCCTAAAGCTTTTCATTTTATTTATGTGCATACGGATTTATTATGTCGATTATTTATTTTGAGAACAGTCTCAACATCGAAGTTTCATGTAAAATTAGAGATTTTCAATTTACTTATAAATTGATACAGATAAATTCTAACTTATTCCCCCCCATGTTCTTATGTTTGAAAATTCAAAAAAAAATCATTATTCACTAGAAATTTCAAAATATTTGACCACAGTTCTTTGCTGGTTTTTAGTTGTAATTGAGATTTGTTCCAGAGTTGTGGCGGCAGTGGTTTCAAAAACAAATAAATTATTCACGACTTCTGAGACGATCTTTTCATCGTTAACGTATAAATCGATATTGTCGTCGGCTTCTATGACTATTCGATACTTTGAAACTGGGATAGAATCGAAATCAAACAATCTGAAATAGAGGAAATTTCAGAATTTTGTTTTTCTACTTATTTAAATACATACACGAAACTAGTCCTTTCTCCATAAAGTGCGAGACCATTTCCGACGATGGGCCGGCTGTTTTTTGTCAATTTTTGAGGTTGAAGAGAAACGTTCGACAATTGGTAAAGATTTTTCTGAAAAGAATAATTGGCATCAATAGGTATAACGTTTTACAAATACCCCGTCCCCATCACCTTCAATCATCCCACTACAAAAACTAGTGGAAAAATTTGCGTTGTTAAATTTTCTGGTTCTCAGATAGGGATGAAGACGTCTCCAGAAACTGAAAGTATACTCGCGATTAAATTGAAAATATTTTTTGGAGAAATTACTCGATTCCTAGTGCAATTTGATCACCATCCGGATTTGTTTCGTGTATCCAACCTGGGGCAAACAATGCGACTGACATGTGGAGAAGATTGGCAACAGAAAACGATTTCCAGCAGTCGTAGCCTCCTGGAAAGCGACAAAAACTTGATATTTTTGTATTCTAAGAATAGCTCTGGGAGAAAATAATTTAAAGCTCGAAATGAGCTCTTCTATTTGAAATTTGGTACATTTGTTTCAAATTCTCTTCAAGAAAGTTAGGTTTTAAAAAATTATCGACTTCGGAAAACGGAAAACGGTTTTTAGGGAAGGTGGCAATTCGGGAGAAATTAGGATTTCCGAAATACAAAAAGTGGAAACTAAAAAGAATGGAAAAATACCAAAATCAACGTTTTTTTTGGAAAAAAGTCGTTATTTTTTAAAGATTTCTAAATACCTAGACATCCTCTTGCCCAAACATCAATTCCTACAAAAATCTTGTTTAATCTTCCCAAATCCGCCGAATTCAAAAGATGTTGATCGGTCCAGTTATAATTCAGGTAAATTCCGTCGCAAGCATTGTAAAACTTGCTGAAATCATTATAATCTTATGATTTTTTGAATATGTGTGAAAATTACCAATTCTTTTCGTTCAAACAATTCTGCCATTTCAATTCACCATTATGAAGAACAGAATCATACCAAATCACTCTTGAATTCTCGTTATTGATTCTCATTTTCGTTGTCAATTTTTCTATGAATTTCAGAAGTTTTTCAACATTTTCTGGCTGGAATTGTTTTAATTAAGTCATTTTTTTTTGTTTTCTACCTCAATCTCATTTTCTATATTAATTAACCATCCATCAAATCCGTAGAATCTTGCAACAGCCACCAACGAATTCACAGTATCATTAACACTTTCTTCATTCTCCATTATTTGTTTGCAAATTTCCGATCCAGGTATCCATTCAGTAATAAACGTTCCAAGTGATAAAACTCCTGAATTTCTTCATTTTCAATTTAATTTTTTTTAAATTCAATAAAAACCGTGTCTATGCGCAATTCTGGTGTAATCCTCTGGTGGAATTGTCACCAAATGATGCGAAAAATAGTTGAAAATATCAATTTGCCACCAATTTAGAAACATGTATGGTTGTTTGCCATTTTCGTAGTATTTTCCTTGTTTCCTATAGGAATTGAAAAAAGTAAAAAGAAAGTTTCGAAAAATGTACTTTCTAAATACCTTTCCTCTGGAAGATATCCACCTCTCATGTCATGACACAACAAAACTTCGGCTTCATCCGATTTCTTAAAATTTATCAATTCTTCCTGATATTCTTTCCCAATGTCCTGTCGGTCTTTCCATTTCAGCAAATCGTTTAAATTATCGATTGGTTCAATGTCTTTTGTCATTCCTTTCAAATTCTTATTTCGATATTTCGAATAAATTTCAAGAATTATTATTTTGGTCTCAACCATTTTTTTTCGAATAATTTGTTTCGAGAAATAAAATAAATAATTGTTTACTTAAAATCCGCATCAATAAATTAAAAAATCACACAAGTATTTTTGAAAAACCAACCCAAATAATTTAAACTAGATTTTTAAAATAATATGGCAAAATTTCTATAGCTCGTCTTCTGGAATATCAGCCAAAGTCATTGGTTCCTCATCTCTTGGTGGATTACTTGGTGGCAATGGTGAGACGTCGACAGACGAGCACACTCCTTTCTCAATTGTACAAAAGGCTTTAACTGGTGATTCGTGAGCAGTTTTTAGGAATGTCAGGAGATCTTCTTCGTTGGAATCCACAAAATCATTGCACTGAAAAATGGAAATATTCTTAAATGTCAGTTTCTAATTAAACTAGGTTTCAGCAATAGATACTACTATTTTTGGCCTAGAGAAATACTTTTCTTAAACCCTTATCCTTACCGCATTTTCAAGTTTAGCACGAAGTGTCTTGCTCTCATTTCCACTTAAATATGTCGCATCTTTGTGAACATAAACAGCTTTTCCAGTGATTGTATTAACCTTAAACATATATTTCAATTGTTTAATAATTTAAATAAAAAAACTCACAACAAGCTTGTAGTTCTTGGCCTCATCACAAACATTCTCAAGAATTTCGACCAGATGTGATTCCGACCTAGCGTATGGAATCTGAATTTTCATTATTTATTCTTGTTTTGAGGAAAAAACGTCGACATACCTTATTCAATCCTTTCTGCTGGCCGTCCGGGCTCACTCTATAGCTACCACTTTCAATTTTTTTGTTTGGATCGATTGCGGCGATTTTTAATTCAAGTTGAGTGACGAGCAGTGAGCAAGCTTAAAATTATTGAATTGAATTCTTTGCGCTTTTTATTTTTGAAAATCTTAATGATCAAATCAGATTTTTCGAAAGCATTTTTTCTATTAATGCTCATATTTCCATTTTTTCAACAAATAAGTAAATTACCTCCACATTCCAAACTCGATTCAGACGCTGCATTAGCAATTATCAAATTGCCAATTAATAAAATAAATGTGGGCAGCATCTCTACAAAAAGAACAGAATAATAACACAGGTTTCCCAATTTGTTTACATAGTGCTCTTTTCTTTTTCTTATTGATTGACCAAAAAAACTGGGTCAAGAAAAACAAACTATTTGTGGAACATTTACCAAGTAAAAAAGAAAACAATAGAATATATAGTTTTTAAAAATTAGTTTATGAAAATATTAACAAAAACAATGAGATCAAAATTATTCGCAATTGTGGAATTTTTATTGTTCATGCATGAACAATTTCTTCGGTCTGATCGCGTTATTGAAGCATGGAATTTGTCGAATTCGATCCCTGAAAACAATTTATCTTTTTTTTCAAAATTCAGATGGTCTTACTCAAAATTCATTCGTTTAAACATGCTGGCATTCGTTCCAAGTTCAAATTCCTCTCTCAACACTTTTTCGTATTCTTTCCAACAAATAGTTGTTATGCTAGGCATGCGACCACGCTGAAAATGTTTAATTTATTGAATTTTAATTGTTTAAAGTTTACCAATGGGCTGATCAGTGTTCCAGTGTTTACGCAGAACGGCATTTCGCGTACTTCGTTCCTATTAATAAATATTGTTTAGAAAATCTATAAATGACAACTCACAAGCAATCTGTAATCAAACATCGGAAAAATTTCAACAGTCCATCTCTCGAATGCGACAATCTTTCATACTCTTCTCGCTTTTGGTTCAAATCTTCACCCAATTTTTCGAAAAATGGTGTATTTTCATTCAATGCTTCAAATGGGGTTTCATATCTCCCAATACCGGTAAGATCCATTAGAAAGTCTGAAAAATAATCTCGGTTTCTTTTTGGGAGAAAATGTTACCTATAAGAGTTTCTACAACAATTTGCGGCAAGTCAAGTATTGTCTTCTTATGACAACTTCCAGTTTTTCTGTGATTGTAGCGCCAGATGAAGC
Source organism: Caenorhabditis virilis (assembly GCA_964036255.1). Taxonomy (NCBI): domain Eukaryota; kingdom Metazoa; phylum Nematoda; class Chromadorea; order Rhabditida; family Rhabditidae; genus Caenorhabditis; species Caenorhabditis virilis. The sequence goes on along the minus strand of OZ038417.1, from coordinate 11,658,131 downwards.
ATCGAGGGGCACACGCCTAAAAAAATTGAATTATGTGAAGAAAAAAAAAGTCTTGGAAAAGACTTACAATTGTGAAATATTTCTTTACGAGACTTTTAGCCTTGTTCAGCAGTTTTGCGTTATCACGGGCAGGTGTTCTGGATAAAACGTACGTGAGATCTGCCATCTAAAAAAGAAAACCATTTACTTCCAAAAAGTAATAAATTACCATAAAACACTCTACGTGAGGAATCATGTACTTCTCCTTCCTGTCAATATTTTTAATGTCAATATCAATATTTTCAAACGGCAATCCTCCTCTTCGAGATGCCTTTGTGTTTAGACTTGTGTTCATCGCTTTGATGTTGGATTTCAGAGAATTGATCTTAAATATATGTTTTATACTCAGAAAACAGATCATGAACATTTACCATCATTGAAGTTCCAACCATAGCAAATCTAGAATCTACAAAATCATTTTCCATCAAATTTGAAACAAGGGATGAGATGCAAATCTCGCCAACATTGTTATTTTTTGTGAATTTCTGAAACTTTTAAATTAAAAATGTCCAATATTAAATATATCTTCTTACATCGAATAGTCTGTTATTAGTGTAAGTACGTTCAGCAACGCCGTAGATAACATGTCTTCCCATTTCCACAACATTTGTACTATTGTTTCTAAATGTCCTTGCGAGCGGTTCTGAAACAAAAAATCTATGATATCATTATTTATGCATTAATAAATTACCAGTCTTTCCCGGAGATGATCGATAGTCTTGATAGGTCACCATAGTCTTCTCCAGAATCCTATCGTTTGAAAAACTAGGTGAACATTCGTCTTCGTAATAATCTTTAAAAAAAGTTTTTTTTTTTAAACAAATATTAAATGAAAATATACCTTCAACATTAACCTCGTGCTCCGGTGATGGGGATGTTTCTATCACAACTTCTCTATCATTCATTGGAACATCTTCTGCGAGTTCGAAGAACGCTGAAAAATCTTATTATTCAAACAGTTTTCATTTTCAAATAAATTACGCTCTCGGGTCGTCATTTTTACTGAATCTATAACAGCTGCAAATCTGTAATTTATGAATTAATTAAGTAATTAAACGAGAAAAATACAAAAAATACGATTAAAGGTACATAGTTAATAGAACAGTATTGTCTCTAAAAACGAATTGAAAAAATTAAGGTAAGGTATTTAAAGGGACGCAATGAAAAATAATAAAAAACAATTGCAATTAATTTTTTGTCGTATAATTTCATTTTCACTTTATTTGCTTTATCAAGAGAAGAAAACATAGAAAACGAAAAGTGCGCAATACCCAGCGTGCAAGACGCACTTTTCGACCTTCAAACGTTGTTTAAAAATGAGCAAGTCTAATATTTTTTTCATAAAAATTAAGTTTTTATGAAGTTATTTGAAGGAATATAGTGTCATAATTAGCCGAATAGAAAATGGATGGAACTATAAAACAGTAAGTGAAGTTTAAACAAACTAGTTTCGAATATTAGAGAAAGAATGAAATTTTCAGATTTATCTTAAAACAAAAAGAAGAAATTGAACGACTACAATTTTTTGAATCCGAAGATGCCGAACACTTTGAAGAAGAAGAAGGAGATGTTTCTTTTGAAAGTGAAGAGAGTTCGTCGTTAGAAGCTCATCACGACGATTCAGATGACGACGACATGTTTATAGAATATTTTCGTAATGAGGTAAGTGTTCTAACTTTAAATCAATATTTTTCAAGTTTCCGTGAATTAAGAAAAGCGGTTTCGTCATTTACCAACGAAGAAAACGAGAAATCATTTCAAGTGATTCAAAAACTAAAAAATATTATGCATACAAAGAGCAAGGAAAATTTGGCGAAGCTTTTCCTAACTATCCGATGCCCGAAAGATTCATTGTCGGAAAACCGGTTGATGATGGTAATATTCGAATCGAAAATACAAATAATAATTTCGTTCAAAAATTTCAGATGAAACTTTCGTTAATTTTGAAGATCTCAAAAAAGTTGTCAAAAATATTCTTCATTTTTCGTATAGTAAGAGGAAATGCAAAAAGATGAAATTGGAAAGAGGTAAGGTGTAAAACTGTTTTATTTTTCAAAATCAAAATTTTAGATTTCCTGTCATTTAATTTTTATCGGCTTGCACAAAAAGAACAGAAAGAAATTGTTCCTCGAACGTTTTTAAAGATGCGCCGACCAGTATTAATTGGTTAGTTTTTTCTTATTGTTAATAGCAACACGAAAAGATTCCTTGAAAATATCTTTAGATGGTATATTCATAATGAAACAGAAAGGAAAATGGCTGGAACACTCATGCGGCAAAGTTTATATTCACAAAATGAAGAAATTGCTAGATATGATCAAGTTTTACATCACTTCAGGCTATCAGACCAGTGTATTGTTTCCGAAAAAGCTTGAAAATAGAGTGAGTTTCTTCTTTTTTCTAAATTTAAAATCTTCATTATTTTATTTTCAGGTAGACGATCGAGACACTTTTCAAATTCTGAAAAAGTTCGATTTGATAAAAACCTTGGATATTAAAAATTGGGTACCTTATATCGATGAATACGCAAAAGAGGTTTTGTTAAAATTTCTAATTGCTAATTAATTCTCAAGTTGCTAATTTTTCAGAAAAATGCTATTCTTATCCGAAAGCTGGTTACAGTTCAGGTACTTAATAACTATTTTCGATCCTGTTTCAAAGTATTAAAAAATTCAGACACATAACAGAAGCAAAGTTGTTAAAGGTCATCGGACGACTTTCCAATGGTACGCATTTTTGAAAGATGAGCACGAAGAGAGAAGATTCAAAGTATGGACATTTGAAGATGCTGTTAGGAACAATATGGTGAGATTTTTCTGAATTTTATAAAAATTTCTTAAAAAACCAATTGCAGCTTCGTTATTATCCAAATGAATCCAAAAATGTGGCGATGAAAATAGAGAATCAGATGTATTTTATTGAGCAAGTAACGTCGGTTCGTTTTTCTTAAAGTTTTAAAATGAATTACTATTTTTATTGAATTTTGATTAAACTAACTAAAATAAAATTGGGTAAAACATTTTTTTTAAAGTGTAGATATTTTTTTTTTTAATTAATGTATTCTCAGATGTGCGCCCTTCTTCGCTGTGTTCCATTCAAAGGCGGTGAATTGACAAGAAAAGCGTTTCAAAAAATGTTCAAGATGATTCGAAAAAATGAAAATGAAAAATGGCTACTCGAAGAGTTTAGAAGTTGTAACAAAGAATCGTTGAAAAGTATTGTAGAGATTGAAAAAGGTATTTTACATTTGTAGCATTTTTTTCCAACCCATTTATTTTCAGCAATTATTGAACTCGAAATCCGATATCCATCATGTTTAGATGCTCCCAAACAACGTCTCATCCAGAAAACCTGGGCTTCCGAAGCAATGTTTCTAGAAGAGGACGATTTCTAATTCATTTCTCAAACAAAACGAGTTAAAAATGGGGTTTTAAAATTTATTGAATTAGTATTTAAAATTGTTGTTTTATGTTTTTATTCCGAATTGCAGAAAAAAATGTTTTGTTGTACATATAATGAATCAAATTTTTAAAACGTACAGCGGCAGTTGTAACAAATTGAAAATTAAAGAAAGTTGGTATTAAGTATCACACTGAAAGTGTTAGGCACGTTGAGAAGGCAGTCATTTGGGGGAATAAATGATGAATTGAAGAAATGGGAAATTGGGGGAATAAAAAATGAGATAAATAATTAAAAAATAAAAGAAAAAATATCGATTTATCGGTTTTTGAGACAAACTTGGCATCTTGAAACGCGGTCCTTGAGACCTCCGGCTTTGAGAGTTTGTGACATTGGCTTGCGGAATTGTTTATCCTGAAAAAATGAATTTGAATTAATTGTGAAAAAAAAATTAGGAGTCGGATTTTCAAGGAATGTCTAAAACCGTTTGAATAATCGTCTTTAAATATGTTGAGTGTTAAAGGAGGGCTTTACGGAGATAATAAATGTACTTTAAATGAAAATAGACTTCATTCTCATTCTAAATATGTTTTAAAAATTTTCTAAAACCACCTATAAGCCGAGAAAACACGCGTCAAAACAATGGCCTAGAAAAAGTGTCCAGCTGGCCGAACTTTTTCCTATGAGCTTTTTTTCGTTAATAAATAGTTATGCAGAATGATTATATTAGTACTTGTTTAATGTTTTTCCATTTTTTTTGTGGATTTCATATGCCTGCGGACTAGTTTTGGACACTTTTCCTAGGCCATTGTTTTGAGGCGCGTTTTCTCGGCCTCTATGTTGTTTTAGAACATTTTAAAAACTGATTTGGAATGAGTATAAAGTCTATTTTCATACCAGATGCATTTATTAGCTCCGTAAAGCCCTCCTTTAATTTCTCATTTTCTGAAAGGTTAGATTTAAAAATTATAAATTAAAAGGTAATTAAAAAAACGGGGACATCTGTAAATAATTATAGAATTTTGAAGTCTTGGCTTGTTGTTTTTTTAAATTAAAGTTTAAATGATGTTTTTTCGACGACGGAATCCAAAAAAACAGTTTTTTAATGAAAACATTCAAAAATGTCCTTACTTGATCCACAATAGACAACCAGAATCCGTGATTAGTAGCATAATAATTGCAAGTTCCTCTTCCATGACATTCAATGAATGGAACAGCGCGGAACTCTTCCAAACATGAACCAGGTGATTGAAGACTCTGTCCAGTTCCTTCAGCTCCAGCGGCAGTGTGCATAACAAATGAATAACCAGACCAGAGGCTGGACCATCCATTTGGACAATTTGGAATTGAGGTGTCTTGTGAGTGAACAGCGATCAATTGAGTTGGAACTTCACAAACGGCACAACGAGAGATGTATGGACGGATGGCGGTTCCAGAAACCTACAAATTCGATTTAAAAAAAACTTTTTTGTTTGAAAAATGTCTTACTGGGTTCATCATTGGTGTCATTGGTTCATCGGTGGATAGCCAGAATGAGTAGTCATTTCTGCTTGAAACGTGGCATACACTATTCATATTACAGAACATAAATGGCATAGTATTGAACTTTGAAAGACATGATCCTGGTTGTCCAAGATCTTGTCCACTGGCACGTCCGTTTCCTTGTACATAGAGCAATGAGTATCCATCCCAAAGTTGTGATGATCCTGGTGGACATTGTGGAACCTAAAATCTATCATTTATTGCCCAAAAAACAACGATAAACTTTACATTTGTTGCCTGAGAATGCTTTGCAAAAGTGAAACCTCTGCTTGGAGCCCATGGTCCTGCAACACCCGGAAGTCCTGGAAGACCTGGTTGTCCTGGATGTCCCTGTCTTCCCAAGCCTCCTTGTGGTCCTGAATCTCCACTGCCTCCAGGAATTCCTGGTGTTCCTGGAACTCCTGGTAAACCGTCGGCTCCGAGTGATCCCGGATATCCGGCTTTTCCTGGTGGTCCTGGCAAACCATTATCTCCTGGAAGACCTGGATATCCTTTCTCTCCTGGATAACCATTATCTCCTGGTGGTCCAGGTGGGCTTAAAACGTGCAATGCACTCGGTCCTGGGATTCCGATAAGTCCTGGTCGTCCTGGAACTCCGTCAAGTCCGTCTCTTCCTGGAAGTCCATCGTCTCCGCGTACTCCTTAAAATAAGAAACTGTTTTAAAACAAAATTAGCTTATCCAAATACCTTTTGATCCAGGTTGTCCTGGCTGTCCTGGATATCCATCATCTCCTCTGTATCCAGGTTGTCCTGAATATCCTGGTGTTCCTCGTTCTCCTGGATATCCGTTGACTCCTGGTGTTCCTGGCAATCCTGGATATCCTTCATCCCCACAATCTCCTTCCATTCCTGGCAGTCCATCAACTCCTGGCAATCCTGGTGCTCCTGGCAAACCATCATGTCCTCTCTTTCCATCGATTCCGATTAATCCTCGTTCTCCCGGATAACCTTGAACTCCTGGCTCTCCTGGTGCTCCTGGCAATCCTGGCATTCCATAAAGTCCTGGTTGACCTGGTTCTCCACCAAGTCCTGGCTGTCCTGGAAGACCGTCCTGCCCTGGATATCCTGGCTCACCGGCCAATCCTGGCTGTCCATAAGCATCTTGTCCTGGTGTTCCTGGAAGTCCATCATCTCCTGGTGGACCAATCAATCCTGGCGATCCATCTTGTCCTTGAATTCCTGGTAATCCTGACTGTCCAGGTTCTCCACGAAGTCCGCGACCTCCCTCTCTTCCTGGCAATCCATTGTCTCCATTTTCACCAGGTGGTCCTGGATAACCAACATCTCCTGGAGATCCGGCGAGTCCCGGTGCTCCTGGATATCCCGGTAAGCCATCAAGCCCATTTTCTCCTCTTAATCCTGGCAAACCATCTTGTCCTCTCAACCCTGGCAATCCACTGTCTCCCGGCTGTCCTGGATATCCCTTTTCTCCTTCACGTCCCGGTTGTCCTGGATATCCTGGCAATCCTGGTGTTCCTGGAAGACCTTCGTCTCCGCATTCTCCTTCCAATCCTGGCAATCCTGGACGTCCTTCATTTCCTGGTCGCCCTGATAGTCCAACATCTCCACTCTCTCCCTTCAATCCTGGCATTCCGGTGACTCCTGGGTATCCTGGAAGTCCTGGAATTCCGTCAAGTCCATCATATCCAGCATCTCCAACTGGTCCTGGCAATCCCGGCTGTCCTGGATAGCTGTCTCCGTTCTCTCCGCGTTCACCATTCAATCCTGGCAATCCGTCAGGTCCTGGAAGTCCGATTGGTCCTTCTGGTCCTGGTGCTCCGTTCTGTAAAAAGGTTAATCCTAGTGAACCATGTAATAAATAAAAAAAACTAAACTATACAGAAATTCTTATATTTCTATTTCAGAATATTCATGTTAATTTCCAAAACTACTCACATCTCCTGTTGGTCCCGGATAAGCTGTATTTCCTGGCTCTCCTGGTTGTCCTCTCAAACCCGATAATCCAGGTTCTCCAACTTCTCCTCCGTATCCTGGAAGACCGTCATTTCCTGGCAATCCTGGCAATCCATCAGCTCCTGGTTCTCCTGGATATCCTGGAAGACCGTCTTGTCCAATTTGTCCCTCTTCTCCACAGTCTCCGTCGATTCCAGGCAATCCTGGAAGTCCCGGTTCTCCATTAAGTCCCGGGAATCCGATGAGTCCATCTTCTCCTGGCAATCCAGGTTGTCCTGGAAGTCCATTTTGTCCTGGCGCGCCTGGATAACCTTGATCTCCTGGTGCTCCTGGATATCCATCAAGTCCATTTTGTCCTGGATTTCCGTTCTCTCCCTGATAACCTGGAACTCCTGGGGCTCCTGGTGGTCCTTGTGGTCCATCACGTCCCTTCTTTCCATCTAATCCTGCCAATCCTCTCTCACCAGCAAAACCTGGCGCTCCTGGTAATCCATCAAGTCCTGGTTGTCCAGCTTCTCCTGGATATCCTGGCGTTCCAGGAAGTCCATCTCTGCCTGGATAACCATCCGGTCCTGGCAATCCTGACAATCCAGCTTCTCCTTTCGGTCCTGGATAACCAACTTGTCCTGGGAATCCGAATCCATTCTCTCCTGGTGCTCCTGGCAATCCATTCGCTCCCGGATATCCATCTTGTCCTGGTTCTCCACAGTCGCCATCAATACCATTGAATCCAACTTCTCCTTGTTGTCCACGAATTCCTGGCTCTCCGTTGAGTCCTGGGAATCCTGGTAAACCATCCATTCCGTGTTCTCCCGGTGTTCCTGGATAACCATCGGCTCCTGGCTGAAAATTTCAAAATAAATTAAATTTCAGATGAATAAAGAATATTATACCGTTCCTGGGAGTCCTGCCAAACCTTCGGCACCTCGTTCTCCTGGGAATCCAGGTTGTCCATCGATTCCTGGTTCTCCAGCTACTTGGTTCAAAATTCTTTGCGGTGCTGGAATTCCAGGCAATCCTTGTGCTCCTGGCAATCCTGGTAATCCATCGGATCCCCGTTCTCCTCTATAACCTGATTGACCTGGTAATCCTGGCATCGAGTCTCCTGGTGGTCCTTGAAGTCCCGGCATTCCGAGCTAAATTATTAGTAGTTTAGAAAAAAATATAGAATTTTCCAAATACTCACGTTTCCTTCTCTTCCTCTCTTTCCATCAATTCCGGACAATCCTGGCTCTCCTCGATATCCTGGAAGTCCATCAGCTCCTGGAGCTCCTGGCAGACCAGGCAATCCGTCTCTTGCTGAGATTCCCGGCAATCCTGGCAATCCTCGTTCTCCTTTCAATCCTTGAATTCCTGGTGGGTTCTCCATTGGTCCGATGATTTCACCAGCTTCTCCCTTCAATCCTGGATATCCTGGGATTCCTGGAAGTCCGATTGATCCCTGAAAATTTGTATTTTAAAAGTTAAAAAGGTCTCTAAGTTTACCGAAAGACCATCTGGTCCTGGCAATCCTGGTTTTCCTGGGAATCCTGGTTCACCACAATCTCCGTGATCTCCATTTGGTCCAGGTGGTCCGGGATATCCATCAAGTCCAGGACTTCCGCCATCTCCGATTCCTCCTGGTGCACCATTTGGACAATATCCACAATCATCTCCTCTGGGTCCATCTTGTCCTGGTGCTCCGGGGAATCCATCAACTCCGATTCTTCCTGGTGGTCCTGGCTCTCCTGGCAATCCGCTTTGTCCCTGTGGTCCGACCTTGTTCACTCCAGTACCCGGGAATCCTTTCTCTCCTGAATATCCTGGGTCTCCAACGTCTCCAGGAATTCCTGGATATCCATCACGTCCTGATTGTCCATCAAGTCCTGGTGGCCCTTGAATATCATATCCTGGTGCTCCATCCTCTCCTGGTTCGCCGCAATCTCCAGATTCACCTGGGATTCCTGGCTCTCCTGCGAATCCTGGATAACCATCATCTCCTCGGTCTCCTTTCTCTGAATATCCAGGCAATCCATCAACACCTGGTTGTCCTGGTTGTCCTGGTGCTCCTACTGGTCCTCTCGCTCCAACTGGTCCTGGGAAACCATCTTTTCCTGGCAATCCCTTTGGCCCTTGAACTCCATCGAATCCTTGTTGTCCTCTCGGTCCTGGATCTCCTTTTCCTTCTCCGAATGGTCCTTCCGGTCCGCAGTCTCCTTCAAGACCCGGTCTACCTGGATATCCAGGCTCTCCGGCGTCTCCTTTCACTCCAGCATATCCTGGAAGTCCGGCAACTCCTTGTTCTCCGTGTGTTCCTTTCTCTCCATAGCTTCCTGGAACTCCATCCTTTCCACGTTTTCCACGTTGTCCAGCATCTCCTGGATCTCCCTTTTGTCCCTTTAATCCTGGATATCCTGGTGGTCCATCGAGTCCAACAATTCCTGGTGGTCCAAGTGGTCCATCACGTCCCTTTTCTCCTTTTACTCCTGAAAACACGAATGTTTTGAATTTAGAATTTCAGATTAAATTTATCTTTTTTGTTACCTTCTGGTCCAACTGGTCCTTGCAAAACTTCCATTTCAATTGGTTTCATAGCCCATGGATATGATCCAGCAGGTCCTGGCGGTCCAGGTGGTCCAGACAATCCTTTCTCTCCTTTCACTCCCGGTGTTCTCAATCCCATACGTCCTTTCAATCCAGGTTGTCCTGGGAATCCAGGCAAACCAAGCGGTCCTGGATCTCCTTTCGCTCCTTTCAATCCAGGATATCCTTGATTTCCAGACTGTCCTGGGATTCCCGATCTTCCTGACTCTCCTTTCACTCCTTTCCGTCCTTGTGAATTGACACCACCTTCTCCTGGTGGTCCTGGGAATCCAGATCGACCAGGATTTCCCGAAGGACCTGGGATACCTGGTGGTCCAGCGAGTCCGGGAACTCCTGGGAATCCCTGAAAATTGTTCTATTGATTTTTGAAATAAACTTTTTTTTTAAAAGAAGCTTCTCGATGAGTCATGATTGTCAAATTAGTTTACACTATCTTCTTCTTCTTGTTCTTCCTGCTAAACTTTTTTTCATGTGCCAGGAAGGATGAAAAGAGATGGTGAGAGGAAAATGTTTTTTTTGTTTTAGTTTTAAAAGTGTCCCACACTTTTTTAGAATGAGAAAGTGGATGATAGAGAAAATATCATTATTTTGAAGTTTCAGAAAAACAATAGATTTTTGAACTTCATGGCAAGCAAATTGCATAAAGTTTTCACAACAAAACGTTTTTTTTTCAGATCGAGAACCAATAAACATTTTTTTAGTATTTAAGAACTTCTTAAAAATTTTAGACTTGATAAAAAATCGCAAAACATTTACTGAGGATCAGTTATTTAAAATATCCATAAAACAAAATCCGACGTGCTAACGAGTTGGGGGTTTCATAAATTTCCAAAAACTACTTCGAAAATCCAAAGATATTTTCAACATTTATCAACAAAATTTGTAAACATATTTGTTTTTTTTTAATCAGAAAAAAAAACTCAAAAAATTTAAAAATTCGTATAAAAATTGAGTCGTATCGTGATTTTCAATCATAAAAAATTCTGACATTTGGTTCCAAAAACCTTTTTTTTTTAGGTAATCAATATTTTAAAAAGATCCTTCTGAAAAGAATAATACAAAAATAATGTTTTGAATTTTTTAAAAGTCTCAGTAAATTGTGCTTTTTCGTGTCAAATTACCATTATTTTATGAATTTAGCAGATTTTCGAAAAGTTGATGGAAATTACAAGAATTAAATTTTACGTTATAATGTATAACGACTACAATTTCCGAAATTAAAAAAAAGAGACTCACATCAGTTCCATTACATCCTGGAATTCCTTCCTCTCCCTTCAATCCTGGCAGACCGTCAAGTCCCGGCAAACCAGGATGTCCAGGCGAACCAGGCAATCCTCGGTCTCCACGTGATCCCTTCGATCCGACATCTCCGAAATCTCCTTCTGATCCGGTCATTCCTGGCGCTCCAACAGCTCCTTCTGGTCCGTCAAGACCTGGTGCTCCTGGATGTCCGGGTTCACCCGGGAATCCCGCGTTTCCACGTTCACCTTTCGTTCCTGGGCAGACACATGGTGGCGCACATCCCTTGCAAGCGGCTGCCGCATCTGACAGTATCCTGGAAATCGAAGTTGATTTTGTAAAACATGAATTTAAATGATTTCGGATGGCGTTTTGAAATTTTTTGACTTTTATTCATAGAAGTGTATTTTTTTAAATAACGTTCAACAAAATTTAAACTTCGAAATTTGAATTTAAAATCAAAGGCAACATATTTGACACTTTTAAGAAGCAACAAGTATTTTTGAACTCACAACAAATTATTTGAATTTCACCTCAAAATAAATTATATTTCTTCAAAATGTTCGATTTTGTTTAAAAAATTAATATGTTCATAAAAATCTTCCGAACTCACAACCTAGTCAACACCGGGAGTTCCCGAGAGACTTAAAACTATCAAATAATCAAAAAATTGAGTTTTTTTTAAAATTTTTTGTATGCAAATGCAAAATTCAACAATTACCTATCTGGATAAAAAGATGACAGCAGTATAATGACTACCGTCAGAGCGAGAAGCGTATGGCTCGACATGTTGATGTTCCAACGTCGGCTCGTTTAGCTTCTGGTTCTCGCTCGCGATAAAAGGATACCCTGCCTGCTGAAACCATTCATCAATTTCTTAACAATTAATAAACGGAGACGCACTATTAAAAAAGGAAAACAAATGAGGAAAAAAAACGAGTGTATTTATGAAAAATTGCTGCGGGCTGCGGCGGCGCTAGCGCTCGCCATTTTACGAAACATCTGGAGAGTGAGGCATACGAAGAAGAATCTATATGCAACAGAATCGAAGGAAGAAAAAACATAAAGGAGAAGACAGAAAGAAAGAAAAGAACAGAAAAATCATCATCATCATCATCAAGTTATGTATAACTATGTACATCTGTTGGAAGTGTGTTCGAATGTGCCAGGTGGTTAAAAATGGAAATTTCTGAGGAGCAGCGAACGAGATGACAAGAGTTCAACGGTCAAGATTCACAATTTTCAGATTTTTTAGATATTTATAACATTTACTGTAAACTTACATAGAGTTGTAACTTGCCTTTAAGTTGTTATTAGGGTTGATATTACAAGAAGTGTTACATTTTACTCAAAAAGTTGAAATCAGGATAAGTATGTTTGATATAGCATTAAAAAGTTTTTTTTTGAAAAATTCTACAGTAAGGAAATGTTATTTTATACGGTTTTCACATTTTCGATAATATTAAGGCTTCATGTCGATTTTTATCACACTGCACGAGCATCTGAAGTCTATTATTTGATACTCACGCAGAATTTGTAAAGGTCTTTTTAAAACAAAAATTTTAACAGTGCAAAAATTATCAATGATTACAAAAAATTTCACAAGAAAAATATGAACTTCCTCATGTTCCCATTTCAGACGATTTTGACGCCTGTATAAACATAAACTTCATAATAAACTTTAAGAAAGTACAAACTTTTTTCATAAGCTCTTCCCACTCGTCAAGCTAGAAATTCTCTCTGATACTCCTCAATCTCTACTCTATTTCTTTTCAAAATGCCGTTGCTTTCATTCCATTCCCCCATACGAAAAACGGCCCCGCCACAAAACTAAACTGACCCATTGAAGACATAGAGAATATGTTGGAACAACTGTGCTCTCCATCATCTCGTTTCGAAGACACTGACCTTGATTGCACAGTTGTTAAAACGAGCAGAGAAGAAGCGAGGAATGAAAAGATGAAGGGAGGAAAGAGTTGAAATCAATCAAAAATGAATCGATCTGAGGGTTTGATGATGAGTTGCACTGATTTGATATTGAAACTTGCGTTTTGAACATTATTGAGATGGGCTGGGTTTGTGATAATTAGGAATTAGAAAAAACCAACTTGCTATTCGTTTTCAGGTTGTTGTGTTTTATTGGGAACGCTCAAAATGCTCAAAATATTTATAGAATTTGTTTTGAACTTTTTATTAAAAAAAAAGTTGGCTATAGAGCATTTAAAAACAAGGATCTTTATAAGAATATTAAAAGATAGACGTATCAATGAAAGGTAATAATGGTTTCAGAAAAACTAAGCACTTGAATTTGAGTTATTTGGGACACTCTTCAGTTTTTTTTTTGAAATTTATCGGTTTAAAGGCATACAATTATTTGTTGTAATATACAAAAACGTAAATAAAAACAAAAAACTGTTTTGTTATTGTCAAGATAAAAATTTCTGGCCGCTCGTTTTGCGGAGTGTCGTTGGGAATTTCTCGCAACGCGTTCAAATTCGAATTTCTCAGTTGGTCTTGCGCGTTGCGAGAAAATTCCCAACGACACTCCGCAAAACGAGCGGCCAGAAATTTTTATCTTGACAATACGATGTATGTTTCCATAAATCTAAAAAAGTAGAAAAAATACGAAAAAAATATACTTTAAAATCAAGGGAAAGATAGAAACATTGAAGTAACTAGTAATTTTCACAAAAAGTAATGAACGCAGGAATTCAGTGGTTCAGCCATTCATTTTTTCAAAAATCTGATTTTCAAGTTATTTAACATTTCATTTCATTTAAATCATTTAGATCATTTAAATACTTCAAATTTGAATGTGAGCTCTAATAGAAAACACAATCAATTTACAACAAAATAAACTTTGGATTCTAATTGGAACATCGATTAGTCATTCGATATTTGAAAAGTGGAATAAACGGAATATGCCCAATTCAATTTGCGTGTTTTTATTTATTCAAAAAATGGAGATCCAAAAGATAAAGAAAGATAGTCCGGAAATTACATGACAAATACGAAATCATCTTAAATTTATTGGTATTATAAATGGAATTTGTTGATGTTCTATTGATAAAACGAATTGATAAATGAACTTGAGAATATTTATTGAAATTATCCAAAATTTTTTGGAACCAAAAAAAATGTTCTAACATTCCTTAATCACTATAAAAAAGCGAATCTGCTCAAAATCCAGAGAAGTGAGCTTTGTAATTATCCTCGAAGCGTTGATACGCTTAATTTTGAACGTCTGGGCTTCGTGCTAATCAAAACTGAGACTAAATACTTGTTTTGATAAACGTAGCTTCGTTAAAAAAATATAAATCACTGATAATTACAAGGATTACTGTAGGCCGGTGCTCGATGAACAAAATGAACATGATAATTCAGTTATTGAAGATTCCGAAAACGACAAGGCCCAAAATGAGCAAAAATCACGATCAAATTTGAGAATAAGGGTTACTGTAACTATTTTAAAAATCGAGAATAAAATAAAAGCGATTATTCATCAGCAGCAAAAATCATAAAAATGATAAAATAGATTGATTGAGGAAAAAAAAAGAAAAAAATCATCGTTTATAATAGAATTTTTGCAGACCCAGAAATAACACACATATTGAATGCAATCGCACCTCTATCCATCTTACGACAAGAGAGCCAAGAGGCCAGTTTATTCATTGAGGGCCAAGCTTTACACTGTCGTTTCTTTTTCTTCTTGCTCCTGCTGTTGCTCCAAAGGCTTCTGGTGTTTGGGTCCCAGGAGTTGCAGACTCTTCCTCCTCTCTCTCCCTCTCTTCTATATCCTGTATATTATAGTATATGAAATGTGGCAAACAGCAGTCTGCCAGGAACAAAACTAGGAGATGAATGAGAAAAAGTGGAAACTTCTTTTCGAATGATTAGAAGAAGAATCGCAACATTTTTCATCAATTGAGTGCATTGCATTGGATGAGGAAAATAAGAAGAAGGATGGTCAGTTGGTGGTTATTTGTGTACAGACGTTTTTTTTTTGAATCGCAACTTTGTTTTTGCATCTGAACGAAATTTGAGATCAGGGGGGAATGAGGACATCATTTGTACTTTTGGATCGGAATTATATTAAGAATCAAAAAAATAATATATATCTTATTTTGTTTATTTTAAGTAAACATATTGATTACCCTTGTGCTACAAAATGTTAAGGTTATTATTTTGCGAAAAAAAATATGTTTGAAAAGTTATGCATGACTCCGGGGAGTCCAAAAAATTGGTTTTGGAGCTCATTGAAAATAAGAACTTACATTTTGATTGAACAAAAATTATAAAAAATTATTTCCAGAATTGTGATTTAAAAATAGATCCAGAGCAAAATGGTTACAACTTTGCAAAAATGTACGCACAGAACCGTATTTCAGCGTCGTGGCATTAATCTTAACATTATTTTCGTTATTTTTCATTTACAGCTAAAATTTCTTATACAGGGTGTTCAATAAATACTGCATCATACTTCAGACATAGATATTTACAAAACTATGAGACGCAACTCTTTGAAACTCGGAATAAACTTAGTAAAAATATATTTTTACACAATTATTGAGAAGTTCCCAACATCTTGCATTTGTATTGGAACCGGAGCTTAGTATTGTGACGGAGTTCAAGGCGTCTTTGCTCGCGGGTTTCATGAATTTTTCTGTTTACATTTTTAAGCATTACTGACCGCCCAATTTTCATATTAAGAAGCTGAAAATTGATTGAATGGAAGTTCGAGTCTTACTTCAAACATATATTCAACTTAAGAGTTTGAAAATCGATGAAGAATTTTTTTTACAGTCATAGTTTTGGGGACCTACTTTTTCTTTTTTAAATCTTGGATCCATCAAAAAGTGAACTTTTTTGCATAAAATGAGCTAATCTTAATCTAGAACTCTAATTTTTCAGTATGGAATGTGGCTAAGGCCCGGAACGAAAAAACAAATAAAATTATTCTATTGTCAATTTCAAAATTTTGGATCATCCATTTTCTACTAAAAGACCGCAGAGCAACCGCTCGCATTTAAAAATAACACGACTTTGTGAGAGACTTAGATTTTCTCGGTAGGTCAAAAACAACTAGAATGATCTAGAAAGTTTGAGTTCACAATAGATAATTTCCTATTTTGACTGTTTTTTTCAACAAAAAAGTGTTAATCCGATAGTTTTTCATACGATATCAAAAACCGGGTAGTGACGGATGATCAAAATTTAATAGAATTTAATACTATATTGTCAAGTTAAAAATTTTGGATCATCCATTTTCTACTGAAAGACCGCAGCGCAACCGCATTTAAAAATAGCACGACTCTTTGAGAGACTTAGCTTTTCAGGGTAGGTCAAAACCAACTTGCATGATCAAGAATATTTGAGTTCACAATACGTTTATGCGAACATGAAGTTGGGTCTGGTTTTTCATACACCATTTTCCTAAAAAAAAAGCCCTAATCACATGAAATTTTTAAATTAATGAGAAATAATATCAGGGAATTGAAATCAATGAAATTCTCGCATGAAAATTAGTTTTTCGTTGCACCACAGATGAAAACAAATCTTCCTGCAGTATTTATTGAACACCCTGTAATCTCATAGACAATAAAGTAAACTAAACAATTTCTTGGAATATTATAATTTTGGGAACACTAAAATCGTTCAGATCCCATTTTTTTTAGTCCGGATAACCTCGATTGAACCAAAAAATCCAAATTTTGTCTATTGTAAAATGTAATTTCTCAAATTTTAAACGAAAAATAAGCCTGACTTATTGATTTTCCTAATTTTTGGTTTTTTAGTTTATTTTCAGTAGTTTTGAAATCTAATTGACATTTTCGGCTGATAAACTGAACAAATGCCAGCTTTGATAGAAACGAACATGAAATGGAACGTTTGCTTAATATGTGTAATTCATTGAAAAAAACCTTACACAGAAAAAACTGAACTTTTCATCCAAAATGTCAAACTATGAGCACACTCGACACTGTAAAATTATTACACTAACACCCCCATTAGAAAAACTGTTTCCATTGATTTTTGTGCGCGTTGCTTAACTTTTTTCTCATTTCTTTTTTCATAAAACCCAATTTCTTCCCCAAAATGAGCAACTCTTCTTTCCATTGTTTATTCCATAAACTTTCCACTCCATATGCTTCTTTTCAAGCTTTGTTTATTTCTTGAACTCTCAAAAATCATCAGAACTTTGCAAAATAATTGTTAGAACATTTCAATAAATGGGGGGGGGGCCACTGTAAACAATAAAAATATAATCAAATGTAAAACAAAAACTACTCGTAAATGAGTTATAATTAATTAATTGGGTACATTTGTAAGCTCTTTAGGGGAGACATTTGAAACGAAATAAACAATGAATTGATTATCTTCCAGAAAAGAGAGAAGCCTACGGTGTGATCTACGCTTTTAAAGTCCTTGACTTTCTGCCGAGAAAAATAGAGCAATCTTAACCACAACTGTTCTCTATTTTCACTGACGGACCAATACAAAACTGAGCTTTCCGGTTAGCAGCGTTTCCATCTTCCGACATTCTTTTAGCATCCTGCTTTACTTTCATTCGATTCTTTAGTAAATCTCCAATTGTCATCGGATTTGCCATTCGAGCTTTTATCATTGATTGTGTCATATAGGGTGTATATCGTGGCCGACCATAATATGGAGTACTTGTTGGCTCAGTCGGTCGCCCGAAATTTGGATCACTTGTCGATTCATTTGTGGAAGGTGCTGAAAAACAAGTTTTAGCATTTTTCATAATTGCAATTAATTGTATTTTAGTAGTGTACATTCCCCACCCGCGCATGTCTGTTGAAATTTTTGATTATGGATAAATTTGTGTAGTTTTAACGTTTTTTTAAAACTTTTATTTACTTATTTTATTAAATATCGAATAAACAATGATATATCCGGAACATTATCCTTCAAAATATAAGATTTTAAAAAATTCCCATTAAACATTATCCATTTAAAAATTTATTCATGGGGATGTACACTACTTACGTATTTTAATTTTGAAAATAAAACTTACTCCATGATGCATTGAGCCGTGGATATTCCCGATTCGCAACCGCATCTCTAAATGACAACCGTTCGAAGGTATTGTGTTGAGACGGTAATGTCAATTGATCTCTTCGTATCCGTCGATGAGGTGGAATTATTTCATCTGATGATTGTCCTGGTGCTCTTCGTATTAAACGCATTGTTGGCTGTGATATAGACGGATTGTCTGAACTTGTATCAAACTGTGCCTGTGCCACCATTCCCGGAGTTGTTCGGAAGTTTTTCATTGACGCGAATCCTTGCATGATTCGAGGAGGACATGGTAGGATATGCACTCTCCGAAAAGTTCTAGCAGGTGGAGGTGGAGGTCGAACATTTGTTGCTTGTGTATAATCATCAATTGGTTCTTGTTTCACATCATCCATTTTCAGTACCGGTGTCTGAAAATATCGAATTTTTGTGGATGAAATTGATTTTTTAAAAATATCAGTTTAATGATTCATTTTTGATATACACTTACAAAGATTTTGATATATATATATATATTTAATAGACTAAGAAAAAACCTCTTTCCATATTTATTTTAGAAAATTGGTAATTTAAAAGCAGCGTATTTAATAATCTAATATAATGCGACCTATCTCACATCTCATAAGAGATAAACGATGACCGTTTTCTACTTAAAATGTTTTGAAATCCTACCTTAACATTCGATTCAACCTCCTCACGTTGCTCTTCCTTCACTTTAGCAATAGCCTCTCGAACTTTAGCCATAGGTGTAGAAGCTGCAGGTCTGATGAACACTCTTCTGAATGCTTTTGTGTGTGAAACACGTGCTGTGACTGGTTTGTCAGCACTCGTTTTATCCATATCCCCAAACGGTGACATTTCAGCTTTCGGCGTTTTTTCTGGATGTCCTTTTCGACACACATAAATCCTTGGTGGATGTCCATTATTCGCCGAGATGAAATATGGTTTCACTGATGTTTGTGGTGCTAATGTTGCAGTTGGTGGAGGTGATCTTTTCGCAATATTGTTTTGAACAACGGATTCCTTTTGTATTCTTTGTTGAGTACTTGACACTTCCGGTTTTACATCCAATTCCTCAGGTTCTTCCTCTTTCACCTCTTTTTCCATAATCTCCGGTTTTTTCTTCATCATTTGCGCTAACTTTTGTTCAAAATCAGGTGACAACGAACGTTCAACCGAAAGCCTTTGTTTAAATATTTTAATCGATTTATTCTTGATGGGCTCTTCGGAAGTTCCTCGACTGACCGTCGGTGATTTTGAATAGTCCGAATATCCGTCGTCGTCGAATTCACTAATGACTGGTGGTTCGGGTACAATTGTGAAGAATTGGCGGACATTTTCCCAAGCTTCCATGTCGATATCTTTGATTTCCTTCTTAACTTCTGTCAATTTCATGCAATAAATTGAAACACATTTTTTCCAAATCTGTAATTAATTACTGATTATTTGAAAGAATTTAAAAATTTCTATATACCGTTCGGCTCAGTTCATCATCAAATGTTCTTAGTTTCAATATCTTGTTCATCATTTTGTCAGATGCCTGAAAACAACTTTTGAGAATGAATCTTAAAAAATACTTTTTCAAAAAAAAATTAGATATTTGAATTTCGAAAATGTAGTTATACTTTGAAACCAATGAAAATAAACATTTTGTTTTTAAAAAACCCATGAATCATTTTTTTCAAAACACTGTTTTTTTCTATTAAAACTTACACAATGCATCAAAAAGCATTCCCTCTTCAATTCGGCTCTCGTCAATCTCTGAAACATTCGACTTTTTGCTGAAGCGAAATTGGTCCTTCCTTTCTTCGAGACCTGGAAAAAAAGTCACATCTTATTCTGAACATAATGCTCTTTTAAAATATATACGAAATATCTTTTATTGAGAATTTCTTTTTACGCCGTTTTCGAAAAAAGCCTTATATTCGAATGTTAAGTCATCAAATTCTATTTAATAATTCCATAGTCGATTCTCAAAATTCGAAGGAACATATTTCCTCTTTTATTTTACTCATGGTTCTTGTTTTTGAATTACAGTTTCTATAGAATTACGAATTTTGATCATTTTTACGCCCCAATATTTTCGTTGTCGTGTGCAACGTCATCTAAGACTGTAAAACCTTTGAAACAAAAACCTGGACCTACTTTTTAACTGTCGATGAAAAATGGAATTACAATTAATTTTGAATCGATTTTATGATTCAAGTTACCAATCCAAATCATGGTTTTCCCGGATAAAATGCTATAAGCCTGGTTTACCATGGTTCTTAATTTAAGTCTGACGGATGAGCTCAAAATTTTGAAATTCTAGTAACTACATCATTACTATGGTCGCCCGATACCATACGGTACAAATGCACTTTTATTTACGTTAACGGATTCCGATGAATACACTGCCCGCTTCCTTTGCCTTCCATTTTCGATAACTATTCATATTTCAAAAGAACCATTGAGTATTTTTCCTCTATTCACGAACAATTCGAGTTGCAACTGATAAGTATTTCTGGTGTACAATTCAAGAGCACCAAATGAACACCGTGGTGTTATGGGCCATATCATATTCTATGCGGACAAGATGGTGTGTCGTTCAGTGCAAGGATTCTTGAACATATTCCTGTCGCGTACGAAGACATAGTACAATTAGTACAATTGATCATCTCCAACAAACATAGAGTATAATCTATGAGCCCTCAGACTTCGCTTTCAAGTCAGTATCGTGAGAAAGTACCAGTGTTTTCGTATTTTGAATGCGACTTCGAGTTAGTTATCCTCTTAATATTTGCTCGATTCGAATTGATGTTTACAAAGATATCGTCTGAAGCTTGAAGTACACA
This sequence comes from Caenorhabditis virilis, assembly GCA_964036255.1. NCBI lineage: Eukaryota > Metazoa > Nematoda > Chromadorea > Rhabditida > Rhabditidae > Caenorhabditis > Caenorhabditis virilis. The sequence goes on along the minus strand of OZ038417.1, from coordinate 11,637,542 downwards.
TTTGAAGTTGTGTATCGATATGTTGCAGTCATGTGTCGAAAATATACCATCGTAATCGGCGTCCATCTTCACGCATATTGAGTGCATTTCACAGCATTCTCCATTGCCGTTCATAGTTCTCCGAAAATTATTAGACGACACTTTGATCGGTTATTTGGCATCTTCACAAGACGTTAGACAATTTCCTTCGTTATCGTTTTCTTATGTGATTTGAACCAACTTTTATGTTCTTGTTGTTGTCCTTTCCAGACGTTGTTCGTGAAGATACCAGCATTACACTCTTTTCACCTTCTGAGATATAACTGACATATAATAAGTTTCATATTATCGCAACTAACCCATATTTACTGAATAGTTCTTATGAAGATAGTTTCCATAAGCTCAAAATTCATTGGTATGTTGTAAATGGGCACATTTGTTCTCGTAAGTCTTCTGATTCTTCAAAGATTTGTTTTTTTGAAATTGTGTTCAGCATTCCATGCAGTCCTTCGTTGCTTATTTTATGACGAATCACTATCTTATTACCATTACTACTGTCGTAGCAACTTTAATAGTTTCGCAAAGTTTTTAAAAAATCTATATTACTTATTGTAAATCGTATTTGATTCTTGTATATTAATCTTAGCAACTCGCGGAATATTTAGAAACCATGTATAGTTTTTGTCTCAACATATTTTTTTGAAATACATTAGAAATGCGCCTACATATTCTTCCTTGCTGCTTAATAACTCATCGTAGCTATTTTTCAAGGTGCGATATTCATCCTCAAATGTGTATATTTGAGTTTTCCATGTCATTGTATGGACGGTTTCTTTAAGCTCTTCATTGGCTGAAAAATATTTAAATATAATATTTAAAATTTATAATAAGGATTTTACCTTTAAATGCTTCTTTAATGGCTGCAACATCAATTGATTTGATGATTTCATCAAAATCTTCACTTCGATATTCTTTTAAGAGTCGTTCCATTTCTTTGACCATTATTTGCATCTGAAATTATTTATGTTTTGAATTAAATCGTATGTTTCAATTATTACCTCGAAAATATATTCCTGTCCGAACAACATATTCGCTCGTTTACACAAAATATCTAATCTGTTTTTCTCAGCGAGCAATTTTGACTTGACGTATACAATTTCATCACGGTTTCTTTTCGTATAATTCCTTGAATTCCTTGAGCTTTCTTGTTTTCTTTGTTCGAGAGTTATCGGTTCAGAACGTTTTTGACACGATCTCTGTTTCCGAGTCACATATTGTCGAGCTCCTTTGAAATACTGCTTCGCGTAGTTTTGAACATCCACATTGTCTTCGAACATCTGATAAAAAAACAATGTTTATTTTTTTTTCAATTTCAAAAAAAACCTTTCTTTCTAAATATTGCAGGAATCTCAGCATCTCGATTTTTTGTACTTATTTTCCGATTTTTGGTTTCTATTCAATTTTCATATTCTTATTTGAAAAGAAGCAAGCAAACAATGTTTGTCCTTAATGTGTAGAAGGAAATTTCGGAAAAAAATATTGCGAATACACGGCATGTTTTTTACTACCTCCTCAATAGAAAAAAAATATGCGAGTTGAAAGTTCGAGATCAAAAAATTTTGAAGCCTAAAAATTGAAATTTATAACTGGAAAAATTTCAAAATTTTTTAATTAGCTTCTGAGGGCTTTTTTCAAAATTCTGCCGAATACAAACTTTACCCTTGCTGATTTTGCACCTCACAAAAAAATTTTAACGTCCTAACTTTATTGGTGTTCTCGTGATCTTTGAATGAAATTTAGTACTGAAAAAACTCGATTTTGGGACTTTTTTGTAAATAACTTTCCTAAAAGTCAAAAAAATCGAAAAAGTGCCGAATACAATTTGAAGAGAAGACAATTTAGATTGTTTTGACACAAAAATTAGCTGGGAACACGCAGGCTGTGATGCGTGATCTTCAAAGAAATATATTTTTTTGTTCAATCTATGCTTTAAACCATTGGAAATACATGATTTTACTTTTAAATTTGCACGAGATAGGTGTGAGAACCCATTCAAAACATTTATTTCAAGAATTACCCTAGGGTAACCAAGAAAACTGGAAATCCACAAGTGCGTCAGTCAAAAATTGTGTTGGCGTGATTAGATCGCAGCGGCGGGAAAAAATTAACTCGTATATCCCGCGCGTAGTGAAAAACATGCCGTGAATATTGGTTTTCAAATATCGAGATGTGGCCGAAGAAAGTTAGTCACTTGGTTTTCTAGGCCACGGTGATTTTACTTGCTAATTTTTGTTTTGTTCCTTTCTAAATATTTTGTTTCACTTGTTATTGGATCTACTCAGAAATTAAAAACGACGCAAAAATTCGAAACGTGAAGTTTCATGAAAACAATAGCAAAAAATAATTGTTTGCGTTAAAAATTTAATTTTTCATTGAATTTTTTCAAGGTTTTGCGTCGTTTTTAGTTCCTGGGTATACCCGGGTAGGTCCATATAGAAATAAGTACTAATTACCTAGAAAACCAAGCGCGGGGACTAACATTTTTCAGGTTAAATATTTTTTTTGAATTTTTAAAATGCTCAAAAACTTTATTCAACTGAATAAAATTCTTTGAAATCGTACTATTTATTAAATATAAAATTGTCCTTTTAGTCCATTTTTTATGTTTCTTGTACATGTAGACATTTTTCCATTCCAAAAGTATACGATTTTTCTGTGAGGTTTTGTTCGTGTTTTTTTTCTCTGTTTTTTCATACCGAAAAATAGTGTAACAAAAGAAAAAAACACTATAACTTCGAAAAAAGCACCGGGATTCGAACTTCTGAGCGAAAATGAGCGAAAGTTTGTGGTTTTTGAGATAAACGTTCGATTCCCGGTGCATATTCTTTCGCATTTAGAGTTTTTTTGCAATTTTTAACTATTGTTTTGGTATATAAATTCAAATTTTTAACCGATTGAACTATATTTACAATTTTCTTTCAGTTTTTCATTGCACTTGTTTAATTGTTATAACATTTGCATCATACTTGAAAACTTTAGAATAAGGTTGTGACATATTTCGAAAACATTTTCAAATTTGTTTTCTTTCGAAATAAAATTTTCAAAAGCACGCATAATTTAAAAAGAATTCGTCACCATACCTCTCTGACAATATCTCCGATTGGCCGTTCCAATTCCGAAGCTGTATCTTCATTTCGACCACTTTCTGGTTGGTTGGCCATTAGGTTCATTAAAGACCACCGTTTTGCATCTTTTGCTGACATTTCTGAAAATAAAAATAAAGTTATTGGAAAATATTAAACGTGAAAAGTGTTGTTAAAAATGAAAATGTCGAATAACAATAGCCCAAATTGAAAAAGAATTTTGTTTAAAAAAAATCGCCCGGAAAAGGTGAAAAAATGACTCAGAAAGACGAAAAACATTGTGGGGGCCTATGGTCTGAGCAATGACGAAATCGTGGTTAGAGTGAGTGAGGCGAAGTGAAGAGATGCGTGTAAAACGAAGAGACGGAAAAGAACGCATCGCCACCGCGTATAAAATGAGCGACGACTAACATCACACACACACTCACAAACTAACAATCGATGGAAATAACGTAGCGTTGTCTATGTTTGAGAGCGGAAAAGAAAACTTTAGAAATAACAGTAGGAAATATAAAGAGATGTTGAAATTTATTATTTTTTTTAATAGATATTTAGAGTTATTTGAGTGATAGGGAAATAAATGTGGAGGATGGACTTGGTATGTTGAAAAAATGTTGGTGAGTTTGTTATGTCTCATGTTAAAAGGGCATGTGATGTTTTTCCCTTGACGCCTTTTAACAACATTATACATCAGAAACTAATCAACAATTTGACGTTTTTCTTTGAGATTGACGCAATCAAGGTGCTTCAAATTAATTTTAAGCCAAGTTCCACAAAACGTCACGCTTATTTTAGAAGTTAATATTCTCATGGGTTTTTTAAAGTTGTGTTTTAGTTGAAATGATTTCGACCAGGATAAAATATCGGTTTACTAAAGCAGTAAACGCTCTCTAAAGAAAACGAAGCGCTCGCATGCAGATATAACGAAATGCTCTAGCTAGACGTTGAAGGCGACGCAATCGCAGCGCGTTCAAATCCAAATTTCTCAATTGTTCTGAATGAGGGGCCGCGAATATTTATCTTGACAATATAAAACTGAGCAAGATGCCAGAACTTCATCAAAAATGGATGAATGTCAAAAATAAATGAGCCAAGAGGTTTTGTCGCATCGTGGAAGAATTTTAAAATACGAAAATTTGTTTTTTGAACACAGAATTCATTTACAAAAGAGGAATCTTCGAGAAAAAGGTAGCAATCACACTTACATTAGTTCTATTTCTTAATTGAGGCGAAGAAATATGCTTTAATTAAAAGTTAATTAATAAGGCAGAAATTTACGAAAATAAAAACGGCTTTGTTTTTAAGTTCGATATTTTTCTTCCGATTATCCGCTTTTACACCAAAAGATAAAACATTTAAAACAACCTCCCCCAACTCACCAAAACACTAATAAATTTGTTTTCTCGAAAATAACAAATATGATTCATTTTAGTGTCCTGAAAGTACACTTCAATATTCATTAACAAACCATTTTTTGTATGTATCTACAAACCAATGAAGAAGTATGAGAGTAACTATGGAAACAGTGGAATTCTCTCGAAAAATATTTATTTTCAAGAAAAAGCCACTATGCTGACTGAAAATTTGAAGTGAAATGAGCAACTGATAAAATAAAATGAAATGAAAAAACAATGTGACTTGGCTGCACACAATGATTGTTCTTGCTCATTATAAATAAGGGGGCGTTTTGAAAAATTGAAAAATCAGCAATGTTGTGTTTTGTTCATATTAAATTATGACGAAAACGGCGATTAACGTAAATTTCAAAAATCAAACAAAGTCATTATTTTGAAGTTAGATGCCTGCGAAAAATGAATGGAATTGAAGCCGTGCCTGAAAGTGAAAAACACTTTTTTTCAATCTGAAAGAACTTTATTGAAACTATTTTTAATAAACCCAAAACTATTTAGAAAAAAAAATGATCTGCATCAATATTCGATGAAAAATAAACAAAACGAGAACATAATAATACTTAATTGTTAAATACTAATAAGCAAAACAAACTATGTTTCTAATAGAGCACAAATGGTGGACGATTGTCGAACTTCTCTTTCACCTTTTTTTCTTCACTTTTTGAACGTCGTTTCATCGGCGGAGAATAGTATCGGCGAAGGACTGGGTACTGTAAAAAATAATGGTCTTTAAAATATTGCTCATGGATCGAATGATCAGTTTCAAAATTTTCTCAACGGCGGATGTATTGCTCAGCAATTTGCGACAGATGGGCTGTTAACATTTTAACACGTTTCATTCTCGCTCGCATCGAATTTTATTCTTTTACAGAAATTTCTAGATTCCCTTTAAGGGGATTACAAAAATTAAAACTATTAACAGTTTCAAAAAATCACCTGATAAACAACATTCGGTTTGCCATTTGCTGTATTCATATGCGATCTCAAATGACTCGAAACTGTTTCGCTATTGCTTAATCGCATTGACGGCTCACTTACTGTTTCTGCAGGTGTTGATGCGACTTCGAATTTGTTTTCTTTTTCATTTTCCTTCTTATTTTCAGATATGATTTCAATCGGTTCAATTTGTTCTGAGGCAATTGGAGCAGATTTCTCAATATTTTCTTCATTTGAAATTTTATGCTCTTCGGCAGGGGTTTCAACTATTGGTGTTCGACTATCGTGATGTTCAGATTCAGAAGGCCCTTCTTCGTTGCTGTGCTCCTGATCATGCTCCTTTTTTTCAACATCTTCTGCATGATCATCGTGATCATCGTGACCTTCAACATGATCTTCATAGTCCTCATGATTTTCATTATCATCTTGATCGTCATGGTCCTCATGGCTATCATAACCATCATGCTCATCACGATGATCACTTTCGTGATCGTCAGGATCCAAATGAATGTTATGCTTCTTATCCTCCTTAAGATCTTCATCATCTTTTTGACCATAATGCCCTTCATCATCAATTTCTGAATTAGCAACTTCTGGTCCTCCCTCATAAATTCTTTCCGGACCTTCATGTTCCAAATCTGCGTGATGAATCACAGTTTCCTCATCATTTTTTGTTTCTTCCACTTCCGGAACATTCTCTAAACTTCCTTGTTCGTTTTCATCGTTTTGGTTTTCCTTCAATTCGTTGTTGTCGTTCGTTTGATCTTCGTGTTTTTCTTCAGCTTCAATGTGTTTCGAATCCACAACAATTATAGATGACTGTTCTTCAGGAACAGACCGTTTAGTCCGATTTTCAGTGACGTTTTCAATCTTATTGAGGTCTTCAAATTTGATTCTGAGCTCTTTTGATTGTTTGATGAACGCCTGGAAACATTATTGTTTGGTTCAACGAAGCTTGTGGATCTCGAGAGTTGTTTCAGATAAACTAACTTAAAGGAGGGCTTTACGGAGATAATAAATGTACCTTAAATGAAAAAATTCCACTGGCGAAAACTAGGTCCCTTTTTGAAGCTCATTTTCTTCTAGGTGGTGTTAGAAAATTTTAAAAACAGATTTGGAATGAGAATGAAGTCTATTTTCATTCCACATGCATTCATTAGCGTAAAGCCCTCCTTTAAGTAACAACAAAAAATCAAACTCTAAACCGAGGGAACAGTATCTAGCAAATCTTATCATACCTTCAGAATATCGTAATTTATCCTAACTGTATCATCCCCAATATTGGTCAAATCACAAGGAAACATTGAGTCGTTTTCAGAAATTAGTTTTCGAATCTGAAAAAAATCAATATTAGAGTGTCCTCCTTCAAATTTATCGAACCTCTATCTCTACTTCCGAATCTCTATTTACATCTTCCTTATCACCTGCCATTTTGCTCAATTTCTCACTGGAAAGTGTTGAAATCTTTCTAACTGGCGATTCACTATCACTTCGTTTCAACTCTTTCTCAATATCTTTTTCAGTAACTTCAAATGAAATTAAAGAAGTTTTTCGATTTCTCGAAAATTCGTCCAATTTCTCAATACTTTTATCAATATTCTTCACAAGTGTCTCAATTCTATTCCTTGTTTTTTCATCTAATAATTTAAATATTCCATAATCTTTTGCCTTCATCTCAAGCCTCGAAATATGATAACATAATTCATGTTCTAATGCTTCAACTTGTGAAATACATGAATCCAAACTTCCATCTATGCTGTTTTTTCGATGGATTCCTTTGAATTCCTTCTCATTTTTTATTACATTTCCCTCTTGGATTTTTTCAATTTCCAATGCTGCCGTTCTCAAAATTGGAATTATACTTGGCGGAAGCCAATGCCGACTCATCTGAAAAAAGAAACAAAATTACTGAAATTAAAAGAATGAAATTTTACATGAGCCTCTGAAAAACTTCGATTCAAATCCTCAATTGCTTGAAATAGTACACTTGAACTAAAAGAAGACGTTTGAATTCTATCCTGAAAAAACTTGATTTTCATGACAAAATTTTGAAAGCGTGGATTATACGTGCATGCTTAAAAGAGGGCTTTACGGAGCTAATAAATACGTCTGGGATGAAAATAGACTTCATTCTCATTCCAAATATGTTTTTAAAATTTTCTAATACCACCTAGAAGCCGAGAAAACGCGCCTCAAAACAATGGCCTAGAAAAAGTGGCCACCCGCGAAAACTAGTCCACAGGCATGAAAAATCCAAAAAAAAGAAAAAAAAACATAAATTAAAATGAAAAAAACATAAAAAAGGACTAATATAAGCATTCTGCATAACTATTTATTAAAGAAACATGAAAAAAGCTCATAGGAAAAAGTTCGGCCAGGAGGACACGTTTTCTAGGCCATTGTTTTGAAGCTCATTTTCTCGGCTTCTAGGTGGTTTTAGAAAATGTTAAAAACAGATTTGGAATGAGAATGAAGTCTATTTTCATTTAGGGTACATATTAGCTCCGTAAAGTCCTCCTTTAATTCTATTAATTCTAGTCGAACACAAGTATTTCCATTTTCAACTGACCCCAAACTGTCGGCTCCATTGTGTAAAAACACTGCAAACTTTGATATTATCCCTTGCATTGGAAGCAGCATCTCGAATTATTGGAAGAATTGTCTCAAGTTCATTTGTCAATTCTAACACTTTCTCTTTCCGACTCTCCCTCAAAAAATGATCTAATCTAACAAAAAGTTCATTATTGTCTTCAAAATCATTGTCAATCAAAACGTTCTCGATATCTTTCTCAATGTCCTGAAAATTAAATTATTGATTTTCTTCTCAATTGTTAAAATACCTTTATCCGATTTTTCAATGGAACATCACACGCCCGAACGATCGAAGTAAAAATTTCAGCATATTCTCTTTGTGGATTTCGAAGAGCTCGATCGTTGAACATTCGTAATTGGCTGGCGATTGCGCTCACAAATCCGCGATAAACAAGAAGTTCAAAACTTTTTTTCGGATCTATTTTCGGTTTCGAAAAAGATTCTAAACGAGGACGCATCATTTGAAGAGGAGGTTGAGCATGTTGCAAGGTTTGATAACGATAAAGATCCGAAGATGAAGAAGATGATGACATTAATTGTCGGATCTAAAAATTGAGAATTCAACTTCAGATATATGTTGAGGAGAATATAGGATTTTTTTTTATCAAAAAATAATATTTCCTAGAAACATCAACCTTCTCATCCCTATCAATTAGTTCAGACTGTAATTTGACTACTCTTTGAAGCAAATTGTTGCCTATCGATTTTCCAGACGATCCTTTATAATGCCCTAAAATAATTTATACATTAAAAAAAACATTAATAAAAACCTGCTGATGACTCAGTTGAAGATGCAGACGATCTCATAAATTGATCGGCAGATCGACTATAATTCCGTTTTATAGACGATGATCGACCATTCTGTGGAAGTGGACTAATTTTTTTCTGAAAATCCAATATAAAATACTTTAAAAATAAAAGATTTTTCCAACCCCCAAAATCGGCAAAATGGTCTCTTGTTCTGGAATCTTCGCTGGCATTTTTGAACTATTTGGCCTTGTGCCAGCCAACCATTGACTCTCAAATACAAACGGGGCGTTTTTCCCAATTTGAATCAAATCTCCACTTTGAATTTGAGTCTGCCCGGCAACTGGCTGATCGTTTACTTTTGTGATCTCTGCCAATGAATGTTCATGAAGCCAGAATCCACTAGAATTCGCTTCAATTGATGCATGAATTGGTGCGATTCCATTTCCCTGAAACCAACATCTGAAGTTCCTTTTCAAACAAAAGCAAGATTTGAAAAAATTCTAGTTTTCAGCTGTCATTTCTTGTTTTCAGCTGTCAATTGCTAATAGTTCTTTGTACTATGGAAAGCTGAATGAAAATTCAAGTTTTTTTTAAATTAAAAAATTGTCAGATCTATAAGCAATTTATGTCGAAAAATTAAAGATAATGGAAATAAAGACGACAAAAACATCAGGATTTCAAGTGGAAATATGTTTTCAAACTTTTAAAGGTTGTTATTATAAATTTCAAGATAATTTTGAAACCGAAATTGATAACTTGGTGCATCAAATTTAATAGCCATTTTTTAGCATTTAAAGGCTGGCTTTACCGAGATAAATGTACCTTAAATGAAAATAGACTTCATTCTCATTTCAAATCTGTTTTTAAAATTTTCTAAAACCACCTAGAAGCCGAGAAAACACGCCTCAAAACAATGTCCTAGAAAAAGTGGCCACCTGGCCGAACTTTGTCCAGTGAGCTTTTTTCGTATTTCGTTAATAAATAGTTAGAAATAATATTTGTCTTTTTTTTCAATTTTTGTTTGGATTTTTCATACCTGCGGACTAGTTTTCGCATGTGGCTACTTTTTCTAGGCTATTGTTTTGAGGCGCGTTTTCTCGGCTTCTAGGTGGTTTTAGAAAATTTTAAAAATAGATTTGGAATGAGAATGAAGTCTATTTTCATCCCAGATGTATTCATTTGCTCCGTAAAGCCCGCCTTTAATGTCTATTACATTTGATGTACTTTAAAAATGAAATATAATTTTCGGTTTCTGTTTTCACATGAAATACCAAAAATTTAAGGATACTTCCTTCGAAATCCTAAATATTGTGAATTGACTAAGTTTTGCAAAAAAACATGGTATAATAACATTTTTCCAGATCTCGATTTAGTTTTCAGAATGAGTAAATGTTAGAAGACAATTAATTTGTTTTCAAATCTTTAATTTATGTATAGAAAAGAGAAATTTAAAACCAATCGTTAAAAATAACAAAGTTCCACAAACCTTTATTACAACATCGCAATTAGGTGCACTCCCAATCGTCGTCCTCCTCGTCTTCAGCACAATAGTGTCCAAATTTTGTGAATTATATCGTCGAAGCATACGAATACTTGAATGTATTATTTGAAATATAAGTATTTTATTGTTTCATGTGGATTAATTCGAATGTAGTAATCCCTTTTGTGTTGTTTCTTCAGATTTGCCTCTAGATGTGTTGCTAATGGTAACCTGAGAAAAAGGGAGAATGATACTAATATTATCAAGACATTTTCGCCAAGAAAATACGACATTTTATGGGGTGACATGGGTTGTTTCTTTCAAATGATATAAGCTCAGGTAAGAAAACGAGAGGGAGTAAATGTTGAAAAATGGCAAGTAATAAATGCCAAAAGATATATTATAAATACTGAGAGAAGGAAATAATCGAGAAACTCGTTCTTTTTCTGTTTCGAGCAATTAGTTTTATAAAACGCACAATTTAATTTTTTTTTCTCAAAAATCGAGCCCCTCTTAACATTTTTAATAAATAATATCTATATCGAGATTTTTTGTAAGAGATTCTAAATTTGAATTATTTTAATCAAGATATGATTTTAAAAGTTTTTCTCAAATTTTCAAAACTTTCAAATATTATAACAATTCCATTGATTGAAAAATGATTTAAAGGAGGACTTTACGATAATAAATGTAGCTTAAATAAAAATAGACTTCATTCTCATTCCAAATCTGTTTTTAAAATTTTCTAAAACCATCTAGAAGCCGAGAAAATGAGCTAAAAACAATGACCTAGAAAAAGTGTCCACCTGGCCGAACTTTGGAGCTTTTTTCGTGTTTCCTTAATAAATAGTTATTAAGAATGCTTATATTAGTCTTTTTTAAATGTTTTTTCATTTTAATTAATATTTTTTCTTCTTTTTTTTGGATTTTTCATTCCCGCGGACTAGTTTTCCCCGGTGGACACTTTTTCTAGGCCATTGTTTTGAAGCTCATTTTCTCGGCTTCTAGGTGGTTTTAGAAAATTTTAAAAACAGATTTGGAATGGGTATGAAGTCTATTTTCATCCCAGACACATTCATTATCTCCGTAAAGCCTTCCTTTAATTTTTTTTTTCAAAAATGGAGCCCGCCTTAAATAATAATATTATTTATACGAGATTTTTTGTAAGAGATTCTAAATTTGAATTATTTTAATCAATATACAAATCTAAGTTGTTCTCAAATTTTCAAATATTATCAATTTTGAAAACTTATTCCTGAAATTCTAAAAAATGGTTTAAAAGAAATAGCTTGTTCGAAATTATAGACCAAAAAGCTCAAAAATTTCTTTTTAAAGCTGTTAGCTTAAAATTTATGAAAAAAAAGAGAATTTCCAATAAAAAGTGTAAAAAATTACGAAAACCTCAAAAAACGAACACTTCATTTGAAAATCTCCCCGGTCGCTGAGCACCAGGCTCATTTCCTTAGGACTTGGTGTCCAGGTGAACATGAACACTTTTCTTTCTGCAATTTTCATCTATAAAGTGCACGAGAAAGGACGAAGAAGTAGGAACGCTGCAACAATTTGTTATTTTCAAACTTTATGTTCGTATATTTATGTACGTTTTGCTGTTCGCATTGAAAATCTAGAAGAAAAAAAAAAGAAAAGAAAACACATATTTTACCAGAAAATAAATGTAATAAAAATTTTTAATAAAAACCGCATCCTACTAAAAACAGTATTTATCGTAAAACTAATACAACTAGAGACAAATCAAATACAACTTCGATTTTCCCTCTTATCAAGGAAGAACATTTAATTGAAAGCCACTGTTTTTCCGGTTGTTGATTTGACAGCGTTTCCCGATGTTTTCTTGGTAAGTGGAGGGGATCTGAAAAAATTATAGATTTTTTTTTAAATGAAGTTTTAGCATTTTTTGAATATATGAATTTTTAATTAACAAAACCGTCATTATAATGACGCAAAATTCAGCTACAGACGTTTCAATTTCACGATGCTCTGAACAGAACACAACAAATGCGGGAACCCGGAAATAATAGCCAATTAGCACGATTTAAAAAAAAAATAAACTAAAAAGGGAAGTCCATGAAGCGTTTCTCTCAGTTTTTAATGGCATAGCTCAAATTTAAAACTAATAAATAATCCGTCTCCAAAAACTGCTAGGTAGGATTTTAACATGATTTTTTCGAGCTCAAAGTCTGAAAATTTGCAAAAAATCTAATTTGAAGAGCTGTAACTTGGCTCAAACTCAATATTTATGGATAAAAATTGAGAGAAACGCTTCACGGACTTCCCTTGTATTTTTTAAACATGGTTTTACATTGAAAAATTCTACATGGTTGAAAATCACTCGGTCCATGTGATTTTTATGGATTTCTGTGAAAATTTTGTTATTTTCATTCTTTTTAAAGGGTGAAGCATATATAATTTTGAGCATTACCGTAAATAAGCTTTTTTGAATGAAAAATTGCTTGAATTGTGAAAAACATATTAGCTGAATATTTTAAGTAATACTTGGAAATTTAAATTTCGATAAATATTTCTCAAAGTTTATGTTTTTAAAAAAATGATTTCAAAGTTACTGTTTTAAGAAATAAATATACTTGAAAAAAACATCTCTACCTTAATGGAAGTGCCGGTGCTGGCAATTCTCCGTATTGCTCTTCGAAGTATCTGTTGAATGAGCGATAGAATGCTTGCTGTCCTCCAGCCAATTCGAATTCGGTAAGTCTTCGAACTCCAAGATCGGCCAATGTTCGTTCACCAGTCAATACATCATTTGTAGCTTCCTTGAAAAAAATAACGAATGAAAAATTGAGAAAAATTTAAATCATACAATATACTCCATCCATTCACGATTCAATGGAACTTTGCATTTGAAAACTTTTCCATACAATTCGGTTGCAAGAGTCAAAGCAATGAAATATGGATCTGGGAGGCCGTGACGCTTGTATCTGGAAAATTTGAGTTTTTTAAAAATTTTAACTGCTTGATCAACCTAAATCCAAAATCTGGAAGACAGTGAGCCTTTTTATACATGAAATCAATAAGTTCCGAAAGTTGATAACAATGTGGTCCAACAAATTCATAAGTATGGCCCTTGGCAGTTGGGTCATTGACAACTCTATCAATTCCTTGAGCAACATCTCCAACCTGCAAAAACAATTATTTGATTCAAAAATAACTTATTTTCTACCCAAATTGGCATTTTGTACGTCTGTTCTCCCTTCTTATACAAATATACATGATCAAGTGGAGTTTTTCTCCATCTTGAAACATAATATTGAATAAATCCATCAAGTTCTCCATAGATAACTGATGGTCGGATGATGGTGGCTTCTGGGAACTCCTCACGAACTGCGATTTCTCCGAGTCCCTGAAAATGTATTATTTTCCGACATCAATACAATTATCCAAACCTTTGTTCTTAAAAATTCACTCTTGGCGACAAAATGTCCTTTTGGTGGGTCGACAGTCGCTCCAAGGGCTGAGAGATGAATAAACTTCTCAACTCCCATTTCTTTGGAGATTTTTGCCAATCGGCGAGCTCCAGAATCATGAACATCGGAATAAGTGTAATTGTTGGTTGGAACACGGGTACCGATCAAGTTGATAACGACATTCGAGTATTTCACAACCTTTACAATATATTTTATATTTTTACTAAAAACAAACAGAAAATTACCTTTCTGATGCTTTCATCATCTTTCAGCTCAAATGGGAAGAACAATACTTGCCCAAGTTCTCCGAGAACTTTTGGCTCACGCATATAATATGGATCTTGTCTGTATGGCAGAATAATTTGAGAACCATTTTTCGCCAATCTGCTGACAACTGGAAGACCAAGGAATCCAGATGCACCAAAAACGGTGACGACGTTTCCAGAGAATGATGATCTGAAACAATGTTTTTATTAAAATTTATTTTTTTCTCAAATAAAACAGTTTTTAAATTACCTTCCACCAGCTCCCTTTCTGAATTGGGCACTTTGTGAGCTAATTATTGGCGCTGGGTGAGCATTTTCAGCCGATGTTACAGCGCTGCTGTAATTTTGAGTGCTGACAACCAGAATGGCTTGTCGTCCGCTGGTGAGAGTGGACTTACCCAATACCGAGAGCATTTTGGCCTGAATGGATAATATTGGCTTTAAAATTAAAAATCTAGTTAACGAACGTTCTAATGTAAAAAAATTTATTAAAGAAAAATTTGAAAAGCTCTGAGAAAAATTAAAATAAATGAAGAGCGGTGCACGTAAAAAATAATTCAGGGTACGTAATTTTGCGGCATTGTGTTTGTCTGCAAACACGCACAATTACCGTAGTTGTCAAAAATAAGAGGTCATTCAAAATTTATTCAGAAAGGTGTTTAACACCGCGAAATTGTAATTTCCCCAAATTTTGCAGACTAGTTCGAATCTATGGATTGAGACGAGGTATGTGCATTCATAATTTGTTCGTTTTCCCGAGCATTGAAACTCCAAGCTTCTTTATTCCTCAATTTTTATCATAAATTGTTAGATCAAGACTTTTATTACATTTAAATGCATTTTAAATAAATTCACCGTTGGTTTTCAGCCCTCCTTTAGAACGCCGATCATAGTTTTGAAGTTTCTAGGCCCCTTTTCTGTTTTTTCGCAACGATTTTCGCGTACACGCCCCACAACAAAAAGTTATCCAATCTACTTTTAGAAATGCGATAAAATTGTGTTTGTTTTTCCTTTTCTTAAGGTTCAAAATCTCAACTTTTTAATCAAAATGGGACCCGTCAAACATTGTTATTTAATTGCGAATTGTTTCCAAATTAAGTACTTTTTCCGTTGCGAAATAAGAATTTGTTTAAGTCTAACGAGCACTTGGTGGTGGAGTGATAAGGCCTTTTCTGTGCCTCGCGAGGCCTCGGATTCGAGTCCCGGAAGGGGTCAATTTTATAAAATGCGCGTACTAGCGTAGCATTGTAGCTTAGACGCGTGCGTACGGGCAAAAGTAGATCGTATAGGGCCCCGGGGCTTCTCAACGATTTTTTTGGTTTACAAAATTCTCACTTTGTATCTAGAAGTTTACTTTGTATCTAGAAATATTGGAAAAATAATTTTTTACCGAAAATTTGAATAGTTTGAAACCAAAGATTTTTCAGGAAGCGAACGATGAGAAGCTGCGAAACAATTAATATGTCTGTCTTTTTCTTCTGTTTCTAACGTGGCCGAATGGTCTAGTGGTATGATTCTCGCTTTGGGTGCGAGAGGTCCCGGGTTCAATCCCCGGTTCGGCCCATTCCTTTTTTTCTTTTTTTTGAAGACAAAATATTTCCTGTACATAACAATTCTAAAGAATTGAACTCCGGTCGAAAAATGATCAAATCAACATCTAAAAAACTGATGGATGATCAACGATCAAATTAGGAACAAGAACATGTTCCATTGAGTTAGGAAGAAACGGAAAATGTTTATTTTCATGATCGGGAACCGCCCTTTTGAAGTAGACCCGTGTCTATTAGGCTTAAACACATTATTTGTTGAATTTATTTACTAACAATTGTTATTATTATTATTCGTCTTCTTTTTTTCGAAATAAAAAATAGCTGGTGTTTGATTTTTAAAGGGTTAAAAGTACAGATTTACAGTATGTTATATGTATTCTAAGATGGCGTGCCTACCGAAATGAACCCCATGTGATCAACGAATGTTCCTCTATTTGGCCCAGGACAGCCCAGAAAAAGGGAAATTCCACAAATAATATTTGAGAAATGGAGAAAAAAAAACTCCCCAAATCGCATTTCATTCCGGGATACGGTAGCTTTTTGGGTGTGGTTCGTTGATATTGAAAATGGAGAAGATATGATGGAGAATTGAGAGATTTTGAGCGAACATCAACTCCCACCCCTATCATTAATTTATCATAATGGATAAATGGAAAAAGAGGTGGAAGAGGAGGCGAACACCATTGTTTTTTATGTTTTTGATGTTCATGTTGATGAGAGAATGAAGAAAAGTTTTATTTTTTACCTCATTTTAGTTACAAGTATTGACTGTAGTGTGTTCTTCCTGACTTAAAGACAGTGTGTCAGTTAATTTGACCCTACCTGATTTTAATTTCAAATTTAGAGCTTTCGCTCATTCTTCGAAAAAATATCGATAAATACCTGCGTCATAGCAGCGGCCCAAATGTGCTAAAATCAAAATTTGAATGCGCGCCGGATCGTGCGGTCGGAAATTGGCGCGAAACACAATTATTTGAATGTGGCTACATAATGGTATTGTTTTCTCGAACTGATTGGCCCCCATTCGAATTTTATTTTTCGCCTTGGATTTGGATCGTATTTACTGACAAGCTGCCTTTAAAAGTAGTATGCCACTCATTGAAATATTATCGTCATTGTAACTTTGAATTTTACTTCATTTATTTGTTTCATTCTTCAAAATAATCAATTATCGTTTTTTAAAAAATAAAACGAAGATATTAAGAAAGCTGAAAATAACCAATAACGATAAATAATCCTGCATCCAGATAACAAAATATTTAGACTCCGTCGTTTTGATCGTTTGGTTTCAAATTTCTGATCTTTCTCTATTTTTATTAATCTGCTACATATTCATAATTTAAATCGGCTCTTTTATTCGTAGAACTCCAATCTGAAGATCTCTTAAATTCACAACTTTGCATAATATTTCATTTAAAAATGTGATAAATTCCCCACTTCATAACAAAACTTCATTTCTTTGTTTTTGTTGAAATATTTCACCTCTGTGTGTTTTTATAATGAGTGATTTCCTGTGAGACTGAACTTATTCATCAAATTTACTTTGATTTTCTAAAATTTTAGGAGTTTGAGTGAATTCCTTTGTCTCAGAGCTAAATAAGCAGCATTTATTGAAAATCATGCAAATCAATAAAATCCAAAGTCGCGGAACTATTTAATTAAATATGAATCAATGTGGCGAAAATGCTTCCTCAATACCTCTGATGCTATTTTTTAAATAATCAATTTCGTGTATTTACAAGGGTTTCACTCTGTCTTTAAGACTTTCTCATTTTACCAGGGGATACTTCGAGCCCTGATCAAGCGTTTCATTGGAAAGAGGTCTGTCTGGAGGCCAAGAAACTGTAATTTTTAGCTACTAAAATTTTTTGAAAACGTTTTTTGTGGGAAGGTCGACAACTTTTCGTACTTTGAGACTATAACTTTCTTCATTTAGAGGCAAAAATGAACAGTTTCCTAAGCCTAACTAGGGAAGTGCACTCTAGTGTACACGACTCTGAATTAAAGGTTTAGTGGAAATGAAAGGACCATAATACAATAATAAACTGTGAGAATAAAAATTCTCAATGCGGCGGTTTTCCTCACTAACCCACGTGTGACGTCATCACAGCCAAAACCCACAGTTGCAACAACAGTCATTTTTTAACAGCATGTAGCTTTGGAACCCCTGAACCAATTTTTATGTTTTATAGCTCATTAGAAGGAGAAAATGTTTTTCTTTCAGAATATAACAGTATACATAGTTAAAAACAAAACACTGCCAACCGAGAATCAAAAAAACTGAACGTGTTTTAGTGATATGCAGAAAAATGACCTATATATTTTTTTTGAAA
Source organism: Caenorhabditis virilis (assembly GCA_964036255.1). NCBI lineage: Eukaryota > Metazoa > Nematoda > Chromadorea > Rhabditida > Rhabditidae > Caenorhabditis > Caenorhabditis virilis. The sequence goes on along the minus strand of OZ038417.1, from coordinate 11,619,661 downwards.
CATACAATTTTTTTGAATTTATGATTTTCGAATTCTACTGGATCACGTACGTATTACGGAAGTAAAGTTATGTGCGCTTGCCGTTGAGTTTAGAGAAATAAATAGCAAAAACTAAATTTTTTTCGTACTTTTCACTCATTATATGTAGTCTTGTATTGGAAACAGCTTCTCAAACGTAAGGAAACTGTTCTTTTTTTTGAGGTTTTTCAATTTTTCGGTTATTTTTTTCGGATTTTATTCTTTTCGATCTCGTGTTTAACGGAAGTTTTGATCATTTTATCAGAACATGTTGTGACATTATTCGACAGAAACATGCAGAATTCCCAATTTCAAAGAGGGAAAATTTGATATCAATTCTCAACTTGTCAACCAGATCAAGGCCGATCGATATAAAGAGTTCGTAAAAGAAGCATTTTTAAAGCTGGTATTCTCCGAAATCATCCAGAAGGTTACGATGCTCCTGCAACGTATTGCTTCAAAGAAAAATGCTTCTTTGACGAGCTCATTATATCGATCGGCGTTGATCTGGTTATATAACAAGTTGAGAATTGATATCAAATTTTCCCTCTTCGAAATTGGGAATTCTGCATGCGTCTGTCGAAAAATGTCACAACATGTTCTGATAAAAAGCTTAAAACTTCTGTTAAACACGAGATCGAAAAGAATAAAATTCTAAAAAGTGAAAAACTTGAAAAAAAGAACAGTTTCCTTACGTTTGAGAAGCTGTTTCCAATACAAGACTACATATAATGAGTGAAAAGTACGAAAAAAATTTTGTTTTTGCTATTTATTTCTCTAAACTCAACGGCAAGCGCACATAACTTTACTTCCGTAATACGTACGTGATCCAGTAGAATTCGAAAATCATAAATTCAAAAAAATTGTATGTTTCAAAAAAAATATATAGGTCATTTTACTGCATATCCCTAAAACACGTTCAGTTTTTTTGATTCTCGGTTGACAGTTTTTTGTTTTTAACTATGTATACTGTTATATTCTGAAAGAAAAACATTTTCTCCTTCTAATGAGCTATAAAACATAAAAATTGGTTCAGGGGTTCCAAAGCTACATGCTGTTAAAAAATGACTGTTGTTGCAACTGTGGGTTTTGGCTGTGATGACGTCACACGTGGGTTAGTGAGGAAAACCGCCGCATTGAGAATTTTTATTCTCACAGTTTATTATTGTATTATGGTCCTTTCATTTCCACTAAACCTTTAATTCAGAGTCGTGTACACTAGAGTGCACTTCCCTAGTAAGGTAAATTTCTTTCTAGTGAGCAAAGTCTCATCTGAAACCATTTGCGACCTTATTATTATTTTTTAATCTGATAAAAACTTACGATGAGAAACCACATTTATGTTTTTAAAAAATAGATAAAACCTACTACCAAAATATTACCTTTGCCAATGAAATCTCTATTTCTACAATTCTCATAAATTAATGCAAAGTTTAGTTTTTAAAAATATTTTAATCCGAGTTATAGATTTTCAATCTCTACCACTAAATCATAACAAATATCTAATATTTTATGTTTACTTTGTCACTTTTTAATTTTTAAAAATTCGAACTCTCTGTGGGAGCACCCCCATTATGCATTATAAATTTTACATAAGCATCGTGAAATTTTCATCGAAACCTCACTGGCATCAAATTTGTTTTTAAAAAGTTCTTCGTTTATCCTCAAACACTACCCATATACTTCATTAATTGTGTTTTTTACGCTTTAGATAATATCATCATGTGTGGCCTTTTCTGCTTTTTCTTCACCTTCCTCGCCAGATACAATCTGTTTGTTGATCCGGTGTTCTTTTTCTTTTGCAAAAAAAAATGAATGCCGAAAGGGTTTTTTAAAAATAGATTTTTCGAAATAAAAAACTAGGGATGTCCTCTTTGTTGGACACAATGACTGATCTGATGCTTTTTTGAGTTCTTGTCAAAAGAGCAAAAAAAGTGGCCGTTTTTTTAAAAGAATGTTTGCTATCCACTTGTTGTCGGGATTTACAAAATAGTTAATTGTAACGGAAGGAGGACTGTTTGGTTTATCATTCGAAAAAAGGGAAAAGAAAAACATAAATTTGTGGCCCTGTGAGCCACTTCAACCTTTTTTTTCGTGAATTATGTGTGTTCTTAGAAAACATACGGTTTTTGCTCTTGGTCTTTGTCACGGCTGATTTAGAGTTCACTGTTCAAAAAGATACAACATATGTATTTTTAAGATTCGGTTTCTATGATTCGACAAAAAACTACTTTTCCATCAATATTCAAGAATTGTATTGTCATCTCAAATATTCTTGATCATTGCGTTTTGAGGGCTGCTCAATCTCTCAGACGCTCCGCACGCACGCACGCCGCTGCCGACACCCAACACACTGGAAAATTCGCGGGAAAATGAATTTTCAAATTTTTCAGTAGGTTGAGTGTCGGCAGCCGCGTGCGTGCGTGCGTAGCGTCCGTGATATTGAGCAGCCCTTAAAACGCAATGATCAAGAATATTTGAGTTGACACTATGTAAATGAGAAAGAGAAAACGCTGTCCGAAGATAACCTTGAATAAGCTTCGGCAAAAAATATCAGTTTTTTTATAATTATGAAAAAATCGGCTGTCTTAAAGACAGTGTGCCAGTTAATTTTACCCTACCATATTTCAATTTCAAAAACTAGAGCCTCGTCACATTAGTACAATGCAATTTATGCGAAATCACATCAAAAAATACACGCTTCATAGCAGCGGTCCAAAGTTGAAAAATATAATTTTAAATGCGCGATATATTTTCGACATATTATAACTTTTGAAGACGTTTTTTTAAAGATTCTCTAACTACACCTGAATTCCTATAAAATCGCCGATTTTTGAGCATAACCTACCCTACAACAAAGAATTCAAAAAATGCTCAAGGTACAAAAAGGTGCAAAAGTATCGACAAAATTCATAAACAATGGATGGCAATTTTTAGTTCCTTGTCTTTACAAAGTTACCTATCAAACCCAATGGCTGAAAAAAAGGAAAAAAGAAAAAAAAATGAAATTAGGATCTCCATAGAAGTTTTTACGTTCGTGGGACTAACTTCCCAAAGTTAGTCCCCTCGAAAATTGCCCTCAACATTTTTTGCACTTTTCTATGACTTGCACAATTTTATTTGTTTGTTGTAATAGTGGATTTGTATGCTCAATAAGCGTCGATTTGATAAGAAATCAGCGATTGTTAAGAGAACCTTTAAAAAATATCTTCGAAAGTCATAATATGTCGAAATTATATTTTTCAGATTTTGTTGCGATTTCATTGCACGTTATACTGGTCCGAAAAATTAAAATGAAAGCTTCAATTTTCAGCAAAATGTTATTTCAATTCACAATTGTTCTATTTCGATCCCGATTCGCCCTCTTTCTTCTCATCTGACATGTCAACCAAACCGAATTTTGATTAATTAGAGTCTCAGATGCTCTTGCTCCGACAATGGGGATCAATCTTCCGCATGTGAGAGGTTGAGGTCAATTCCTTCTTTCATTTCTCTAAAAAAATAAGTATTCAAACGTTTCCTAACAACTTGCTTCATACACGTAGGGTTAAAGTGAACTATAACTAAGAAAATTTCAGTACGACAATTAAAAATTGAACACAGAAAAAGGGGCGTTTTTAGGGCGTGGCATTTTTGCAAATCGTGCGGCATGATTACACAAAACGCGTTATATTATGCTATTCAGGGACGCAATTTTGTAATTCGGAGTGAAAAAAATTAGATTAAGCCATATTTTATGTATTTAACGCAAAAACTTCATTTTTTCATGCGTTGTAGGCGTTAAAATGTCATTTGTAAAAAAATCCAATTTTTGCGTCTGTGCAATTTGTCGTAACGGTGTACACACACAAAGCGTTGTTCCTGACGACAATTTCGGTTCACTTTATCCAATACAGTAATGAAATAAAAATTGATCAGTAAAAAATCCTTTAAAAGATCAGATGACAACCGTTCATTCTCTATTTTTATCGTTATATTTTTCTGAAGTCAAATCACTTTTTGACCGTGTTCAACCTTATCATTCACAACACCTGCTGACTGACCACAATCACAACAATAATAACAATAACAAAAACGCCAGCAGATTTCTCGAAAAAATAACAACAACAAAAAAAAGCGTTTTTAATTCTTGCCGCCACTCCTTTCGGGTTCTCTTCGAAATACACTAACACTATACAATAACTATGTTGTATACCGGTAGCATCTCCTGCTGGGGGGCATGCCCCTTTTCTTTTTTTTTGTTCGTGCCTATCCTTTTGGCCACACCCTGTTCTTCTTCAATTTCTTCTCATCTTTGCCTTTCCACACACACAGTCAACCACAAGTACTTCTTCACCTCCTTCTTCTACCACTTTTTTTTCCTTAGAAACTTTTGTCACAAAATCAATTGAAGAACAACACTTTCGAACCTTTTATCGAACATCATTTTTTGGAAACCTTTCTTACAACATTTCTTTTATTGTTTTCAATTTTACACTTCCTTTGGGTCCCTTATTTTTTCCTTCTTCCTTCCTTCCTTCTGCCAAGTGCTTCTTCTTCTTCTTTTCTTTTTAGATTTGACAGCTGGGGTATGTGTAAATCCCATTAAATTGTGGTTTCTAGACGGGTTTTGGCCTCCGTTTTGCTTTGTTTTACGGTTTTTAATTGATTTGGAGATGGAGAGAAACTCTGAAAAAGTACACTTTCTAAGGCCTGCTTTTAATAGCCTCTAACAGGAAATATCATTTGTTTTGGACGGAGTGAAAATATCCCTCTCTATCGAAAGGTATATTTTAAGAGGATAGATTTTGAAACGGAACTTTCATGAAAACTGCTTTGAAGCTGTAAACTGTGCAATAATTCGAGAATTTTTGTTAAATGCCGACTTTAAGGAGGGCTAATATATGCATCTGGGATGAAAATAGACTTCATTCTCATTTCAAATCTGTTTTTAAAATTTTCTAAAACCACCTAGCAGCCGAGAAAACGCGCCTCAAAACAATGGCCTAGAAACAAGGGTCACCTGCGAAAACTAGTCCGCAGGCATGAAAAATCCAAAAAATGACAAAAAACATAAATTAAAACGTAAAAAAGGACTAATATAAGCATTCTGCATAACTATTTATTACACGAAAAATCTCATAGGAAAAAGTTCGGCCAGGTGGCCACTTTTTCTAGGCCATTGTTTTGAAGCTCATTTTTTCGGCTTCTAGGTGGTTTTAGAAAATTTTAAAAACAGATTTGGAATGAGAATGAAGTCTATTTTCATTTTAGGTACATTTATTATCTCCGTAAAGCCCTCCTTTAATTTTTTAGTTTGTTATAAAAGACATTGTGTGTCATCAGCATTTTTTTGTGACGAAAAATTTAAAAAAAAACGAAGATAAACAATTTTTAAAAATTTTGGGTATACATAATTTTATAATTTGGTTGATCACGATCACACTTGCGAACCACCACCCTTTAGGGTATAGAACAACCCAGGAGCAAACATCAATTTCAAGTTTTATCAGAAAAAAGTCACAAAAATTAGGTAGAATCTACCTTCCGCCTCACCTTTTTTCAACCTTATCTTCTTTTTTTGGTGTGTCTCGCTCGTCGAAAACCGAGTTTCGTTTTATTTTGACTGTACACACTCGAACAACATAAATACTCAACAACAAGAAAAATAAATGCAATGAAAGACAACAAAAACGGGTTTCAAGACGAACATTTATGTTCCAAATAAGGTTGACTCTGGACAAGGAGAGACGACAGAGAAAAAGAGATTATTTCGGTAATTTGACTTGTTTTTGTGGAGGGAGTGGAAATTGTTTCGAATGTTTTAAGATAAGTTAAAGATATGGGAATGAATGACAGTGTTGAGCAAACAAACAGAAAATTATTTTGTATTGAGGTTGTTGATAAGGGAAAAAATGGCTTTTTCGAAACGAAACGTTTTAAATTATTGAGATAGTTTTTGACTTTAAAGACAGTGTGATACTTACATTTTTTTCATTCCAATGACTTTGAAACTCTGATTCGCAAAATTTTAATATGTTTTATGAAAAATTCTGTATATTTTCACATTTTTAAATTTTTTTGAAATTGTTTATGAAAATCAAGAATCCATAAAATTTAAAGGAGGACTATGGGCAGGTAATAAATGTTGCTTAATCGATCAGAAATTCAATTGTATATACCTAGTGAAAAAAAATTGCAAAAAAGTAGAAAAGGGCACCCGGAATCGAACTTTGGTCTCAAAACGTAAAATTTTCTACCAACGTCGATTCCGGGTTCGCATTTCTACTTTTTTCCAAATTTCTTGCACTTTTGTTTAGTTATAGTCAAGATAAAAATTTCTGGCCGCTCGTTTTGCGGAGTGTCGTTGGGAATTTCCTCGCAGCGCGACCGCAACGCGTTCAAATTCAAATTTCTCAGTTGGTCATGCGCGTTGCGGTTGCGCTGCGAGGAAATTCCCAACGACACTCCGCAAAACGAACGGCCAGACATTTTAATCTTGACAATAAATAAAATTAACTTTTAAAACGATTTAGCAACATTTATAACCTTCGTATAGCCCTCCTTTAAAGATTTTTCGAAATTCCTCAAACAACATACGAGTTTGCCATAGAGCGCCTTTGCACACCCACATTCCACACAAACTCCACCCAAACCTATATTTGTGATAAGATACAAACACATCTTGTCATTTATTCTCAGCTGATTTTTCTTTTTCTCCTTCTTAACATCCTTATCAAGTTTTATGATATATTTCCGTCCCTTTATCACTTTTTTGTGGTGACAATTGTGACATTCCCGAAACAATTTATAATTAATAACTCACTTGTTGTATAAGACAATTTTTGTGTCGATATCTTCCCTTTTCTTTTCCTCACCTAAACTGGTTTATCGATTTTTTTGCTGTATTCGACTTATTCTGCTTCCTTTTTTTTCTTCTTTTTCTTCTTGTCTTCGTTTTCATTTGAAAGTTTTTGCAACATATCATGTGATAGTTTTCGATTTTTTCCATGAGGAACTGAATGATTGATTGATTTATTGAAATAATAATTTGTTTATAGATGTTTGAGCCGGAAGGCTCTTCGTCGAGTGATGGAGCGACAACATCAGAATCTGTGACGACAACAATGACGACGAGTTCCCGATCATCAAGGGAAAGGATTGTGCATATACCGAATAAGCCTTTATTATCGATTGATCCGTCGGCGAGAGCATCGTCACATGTTTATTTGTCACCGTCGTTTCTGAAATCAGGTGAGTTCTTAAAGACAGCGTGAAACTTAGGGTTGAACAATTTTCTCTTATTTTTTTTAAATTTCTTGAATACTTATATTTTTCTTCGGGATTTGCCCTCGGTTCGGTTCTCAAACAATTGTCACTCTCTCTTTAAATTAATCGTTTCTCATTATTTTAAAATTGATGATAAACTTATGTGTTCCTCTTCTTTCGACCTAAAAAATTGATTTAGTACATTTTTGTCGGTCTTTTCACGAACAGTTGCTTCCTTAAAATATCCTTGGAATTATTCTCAACAATTTTTATACGGTCAAAGCTCGACAACAATTCGTTCGAAATTTTCAAAAGTTAAAAGCATATTTTCAGAGAATTCGAATATTTATAATTTTAATTGAAAATATTGCTATTCTTCAAAACAATGATCAATTTTGGAGAAGGCATGGGTTCGAACAGTTCGATAACAGAAAAAAATTGTCTCGACAGCAAAACTAACCCTTTCTTATAATATATTGAATGTTTGTTTAATAGTACAGTGTAGTTTTACCCAGAAGCTTTTTTTAAAGTCTGTTTTGTAAATAGAGAACTTTTACTAGGTTTTAAAGGAGATTTCGTGGCTATATTCTAGCAACTGATTTTCAATTTATAAACAATTTCCAGAGAAAAAAATTCATAAAATTTTGTATACATTTTTTAAAAATATCGATTAAAATAAAATGAATAAAATATATAATTTTCCAGCCTCCTCATTCACGGAAGAGAATGATGACATTTCCAGTCGAATTCGAGAAGCCACGCAAACATTCAATCAGTTTGGCTCACAATTTTATGAGAATTTTCGGGATCTTTCGGAAAGTTCAGCTGCTTATGAACGACTGAAAGCCAACTCGATGAGACGAAAACAAGAATCGGTGAGTGTGATGAGAAAAATAAAACGTTTTTTTTGCACTTTATCTAATCGAGAGAGGATGACCCTTTGTTTTTTATTGCCACTCGGATGTTAAAATAATCAATATATCTGATTCGTTTTTGTTTCGATTTAAAAACAAAAAATTGAAATTGTGTAATGATTCGGGATATTTGGATTCAGTTAAAAATGTTCAAGGGTCTTCAAAGAAGTTAAAATAAATAATTTAATTTAACATTTTCTGGCTGTAATTTTGAAAAGTAGACTCTATAGTTAAAGAATGAATGACAGTTTATGTTTTGACCTGTCCAAAATTTCCACACCCTTTCATGGCTTTTATTGACATTTCGAAAAAATGCGTACTTTGTAGCTTTAAAATGAGTAAAAAACAATAACCTAGAAAATACATCAATAAAAATTTTTTATAGTCGAAAAAAAAACAAGAAAAACTGTTAAATGATCAAAAATCGTGCCCCAAAAATTTCAACTGTTTTCAAAAACATAATTTAATGAGGACAAGGAACTAGAGTATTGTGAATTTTCTAAGAAAATTCAGTACACGGCGTGGCGAACTGTACCCTTCCCCCTTTCTGTGTGCAACTGTCTCTTTCTCTGCGTCTCTCGCACACACATTTTTTTAGCAAAGTGGATAAAACAGATGAAAATTATGGCATAGGCGCGCATCAAAAGTTCGATTCCATTTATACGTTTTGCAAAAAATAATCTACTTTGGATATTGGCGAATATCGTCCAAGTATTTAAAACTACATTAGAACCCTCCGAATACCAATTTTGAGCGCCCCTGGGCGGAATGTGGCTCAGTGAAGTGTTGAATTGACACGTTTAAAATCGAATTTGCCGGATGTCAGCAGCATGTTTGCCACTGATTCTTTTTGATAATTGTTGTGAAAGATTTTCCAAACATAATCTATGAGTTTCAGAGAATTTCCTTAAGAAAAAATGAGGAAATTTTCAAAAAACCAAACAAATTTTTTTTCGAAAACGTTTTTCTGGAATCGAGATAAATGTTTTCCAATAGCATTTTACATGCTGATTAAGAATATCTAATTTTTAAAAAAAAGTTATTGAAAATTTTTGAGTAAAGAGGTTTCTAAGGTCTAAAAGTGAATTTTCTCGGCACAAAAGCAAATTCTGGTAGTAAGAGTAGTCTCAATAGATGCAGAATTTTTTTCTCTACAATCCTGGTAATTTTGAAAAAAAAGTTATTGAAATTTCTCGAGAAAATTGAAATAAACACGCCCCAATGCTATACTGCTATTTGCCGGTCACACACAAACACAGCGGAGTGTCGTAGCGTCCACCCCGTGAGTACGACAATTAAAAATTGAACGCAGAAAAGAGGGCGTGCATTTTTGCAATCGTGCGGCACGGTTACACAAAACGCGTTATATTCAGCTATTCAGGAACGCAATTTTGTAATTCGGAGTGAAAAAAATTAGATTAGACCATACTTTATATATTTAACGCAAAAACTTCCTTTTTTCATGCGTTGTATGCCATTTGATGCCATTTGTAAAAAAAATCGAATTTTTGCGTGTGTGCAATTTGTCGTAACGGTGTACACACACAAAGCATTGTTCGTTGATGGAAATTTATGAAAATGCGGTTTGCATATTGTCAACTCAATTATTCTTGATCATTGCGTTCGGAAGGCTGCTCAACCTCACAGCCGCTCCGCACGCACACGACGCGGCTGCCGACACTAACACACACTGAAATCGGCGGGAAAATAAAATTTTCGAATTTTCCAGTGTGTGCGAGTGTCGGCAGCCGCGTCGCGTGCGTGCGGAGCGGCTGTGAGGTTGAGCAGCCTTCCGAACGCAATGATCAAGAATAATTGAGTTGACAATAGAAAAATTGAACTTTTGATTTTTTCTATAAATATTGAGAATATTTAAATATCTCCATCAGAATTTTAGTTTTAAATCAATGAGCTTTCCAATGCTCTTCCATTATTTCCTTATCAAACCTTCATAATATACATATTCAACAATCTTTTATGTCATTCAATTTATTCCGTTCTCTCTTTTTTCGGAATAATCACTAACACCCGTCACAAACGCAAAAAAAGGGACACTTAGATTGGGGGGAGGGAGGGAAGGCCAACGCCCAACTGTTCTTCGACGACCGGCCTCCAGAGGCGCGGACTGACCAAAAAAATGAAGTAACCACACCCTAAAAAACACAAATGAAAGGAGGATACACTATCACACATTCTATTATTTTTTTGAGAACGAGAGAGGAAGAGATTACTGTATCGAGATCTGACATCATTGTTTTTAAACTTTTTGTGGTTAAAAGGAAGGAAGGAAGACGATTGAAGTTTCTAAAGTTTCAAATAATATTTAAGAGAGGGATTTTTGAGAAATTATAAACAACGAGATAATAATTAAATTTAAAAGGTTAGCATTTTCGAACAGGAAATTTAAGATTAATAGGGCGTGGTGGTGGAAGAACGGGTGATAAGCTCTCTAAAGTTAACATTTGGTTGTAAATAATTTTTTAAAAAACGCTTTTCTTTAAAAGGTTTTCATTGTTTTAGAACCTTCTTTGATTTAGAAAAAACTTTTTTTAAAGTTCTCGAAATTTTTTGAAAAAAAAATTGAAAAAGTGTGAAGTTCATCATGTGGGTATGAAGTATGAAGCTTCTAAAATTTTCTGGAAGCTTCGGAAATTTTTTGAAAGCTTCTGGAAGCTTCTGGAAGTTTCTGGAATTTTTTGAAAGCTTCTGGAAGCTTCTGGAAGTTTCTGGAATTTTTTGAAAGCTTCTGGAAGTTTCTGGAATTTTCTGGTAGCTTCTGGAAGCTTCTGGAATTTTCTGGACGCTTCTGGAATTTTTTGAAAGCTTCTGGAATTTTCTGGAATTTTTTCAAAGCTTCCGGAAGCTTCTCGAAGTTTTTGGAATATGGGTATGAAGTTTAGAATTTCAATTTTCTAAATTTACCGCTGAAATCACTAAATTCTGGAGTCAAAATCACGAGATCGTATTTTGAAAATCTTTACAACTAAAACTAAAACTCAAAAAAACTTTCAGTTTCGAAAAATTGCTTCTTTTTTTTTAAATTCAATAAATTCCTTGTTTTTCTCAGGTAAATCTCGATGACAGTGGCACGGGAATGACGTCTTCATCATCACTGATTTTTGGGAATGATCAACCAACAGGTACTCAACATCGTAATTTTTTGTCAATCAATATCCTCCCCAAATTTCAGCATTTTCTCCGTATCGACAAAATAAATGCTTCGAATCGACGCAGAGCTTGTTTCAGCCTTCCACATCGATGGCGGAGCGAATCGAACAGATTCGAAATGATTTTATGGCAGATCATCAGAGTGAGTTTTCTTACAAAAAATTCACAACAAAAAACCAAAACCAATTTTTTTAGAATCTTTTGCATCAGTATCTGGTTTCAATACACCAACCACTGCCCTTGGAGCCGCATTCCAAGATCTAAACATGAAGAGTGCGTTCTCGCCAGTCACAACATCTAGAAGCAATTTCGACAGGAATCGAACTCATTTGATTTCGAATATTTTGAAAGATGATAGAAGGCCACAACCGACAGAATTGTCTAAAATTGTGAGAAATGTTCCGATTCGCTTGATACATTCGGCGTCGAATTTTGGTATAATTTTTGCAGAATGGAATAATATTGTATGAACATAAATTTCAGATGTTGCATCTTCAAGTTCAACGGATTCTGGACATCAACAATTGGATGAGGAATCAATTGTTATTGAAGATACCGATATGGATAGTCCAACAAGTCCAGTTGTGAAAAAAGCAGCGAGAAGTAGTGATTTTGTTGAGCCATTGACAGTGAATATTGACAGTAGTTCTTCAACATCAGACCTTCCATCATCTATTTCATCGTCGGTTAATTCATTCGTTTATCATAATTACGATCCAGCAGAAGTGCAAAAACAAATTGACGAATTAACAGCAGCTTCATGTTTAGCAGCAATGCCAGATGCAAATGGAATTGTTGATCCGAAGAAGATTTTAACACAGTTGGATGCATTTAAAAGACAATTGGAAGGTGTCCAACATTTTATTGAAGAAGCGAGAGGTGAATTAAGGATTGCGAAACAAGCTGCAGAGATGGAAGAAACATGTGAACCGTCACCAAGTTCCAGTTATAATGATGATTCGAAGGATAAGAGATTGCATCATTGCAGTTATCCGAATTGTGGAAAGTTTTATACGAAAAGTAGTCATTTGAAGGCACACTTTAGAACCCATACAGGTAAGATATGTTTATTCACTTTTTGTATCTCGATCTTCCTTGAATTTTGAAAACCGACACAATACTTATTAGTCTTTAAAGGAGGGCTTTACGGAGATATTGTCAAGTTAAAAATTTTGGATCATCCATTTTCTACTAAAAGACCGCAGCGCAACCGCTCGCATTTAAAATATCACGCCTTTGTGAGAGACTTAGATTTTCTGGGTAGATCAAAAACAAGTTGCACGATCAAGAATATTTGAGTTGGTAATAATAAATGTATCTTAAATGAAAATAGACTTCATTCTCATTCCAAATCTGTCTTTAAAATTTTCTAAAACCGCCTAGAACCCGAGAAAACACGCCTCAAAACAATGGCCTAGAAAAAGTTTCCACCTGGCTCGACTTTTTTCTATGAGCTGTTTTCGTGTTTCGTTAATAAATAGTTATGCAGAATGTTTATATTAGTCCTTTTTAAACATACATTTTCTTTTTTTTTTTGGATTTTTCGTGCCTGCGGACTAGTTTTCGCAAGAGGCCACTTTTTCTAGGCCATTGTTTTGAAGCCCCGTTTTCTCGGCTTCTAGTTGGTTTTAGAAACTTTTAAAAACAGATTTGGAATGAGAATGAAGTCTATTTTCTTCCCGGATGCATTCATTAGCTCCGTAAAGCCCTCCTTTTACGTGTAATCCATCAATTTTTATCATGATCAGGATCAAACCTAATTTTTGATGATTTCAGGTGAAAAACCATACGAGTGTAGTTGGCCGGGATGTGCATGGCGATTTGCAAGATCAGATGAGCTCACAAGGCATTATAGAAAACATACAGGTAATAAAAAGTTCCTCGTTGAAATTATTTTAAAAAAAAAGATAATTATCCAGGTGATAAACCATTCAAATGCCCACAATGTGCTCGAGCATTCTCCAGAAGTGATCACTTGTCATTGCACATGAAACGACATATCTAAAACTATTTTCAATATTCTTTAATATTTCTTTTGTCCCCCCAACATTTCTTTTCATTCAAACTAATGCGGGTAACCAAAACAATCATCCGGTGCTCATCCAACAAACTTTTGCTCGATTCGATCAATTTTTACTGTGATATATATGTATAAGAAAACGGTGCATTTATTTCGATAGATGTATTTTATAGTCACTCGACGAGTGACGATTTAAAAAAGCAAAATCATATTCATTGTTTTTTGTTTTTTTTTTGTCCCGCCACGAAAAAATAAAATCTGTTTTTTTAATTGTTTAAAAAATAACTTCAGAAAACTAAAAATCATTTCAATGATTCAGTTTCTCAAACATCGTTGTGTGATGCTTCTGGGCACTCAAATTGTGACAAGAAAATATTAACTTTATTAGAGTACAGAAATTAGAGTGCATGAAAAAGAAAAAAAATTATGAAATTAAAGGAGCGCTTTACGGAGATAATAAATGTATCTTAAATGAAAATAGACTTTATTCTCATTCCAAATATGTTTTTAAAATTTTCTAAAACCAGCTAGAAGCCGAGAAAATGAAAACAACAATGTCCTAGAAAAAGTGTCCACCGGCGAAAACTAGTCCGCAGGCATGAAAAATCCAAAAAAACATTAAAAAAGGACTAATATAAGCATTCTGCATAACTATTTATTAATGTTACACGAAAAAAGCTGATAGAAAAAAGTTCGGCCAGGTGGCCCTTTTTCTAGGCCATTCATTTTCTCAGCTTCTATGTGGTTTTAGAACATTTTAAAAACAGATTTGGAATGAGAATGAAGTCTATTTTCATTTAAGATACATTTATTATCTCTGTAAAACCCTCCTTTAAGGCTGGGGGTGGTGATTTTGATTTTTTTTAAATCTGATATGTAGGGTGGAAAAACTAGAAGACAAAAAAAGCCGAGTTGAATTGAAATTTCTATTTTGCGAAAGTAAATACCTTCTTGTCATAAAAACAATGTATCAAGAGAACCGTTTAGTTTTTTTTGAAATTAACGAATTTTCTACAAATTTATTGGGAGGTTGATAATGTGCTAAGTTATTATTCTTGTTAAAATATCCATAAGTGCAATTATTCCAAAAAGAGAGTATATAATGAGCAGACGCGGGAAAATATGGCTATATTTCTGAAATCAATTACTAAGCATTTCTATTTTCAATTTTATTTTATTAAACTTACTGAAATATTTCAATTACATCTCTTCCATGTAACGATACTTCGCAGTTCCTCTGTGATTAGTTTTATTGACTCGATGAGCCGGTGAGTTTCCGTGTTTCGTTTCACTGTATACGATTAAGTATGAGCAAATTTCGATTTGGATAACTTTCCGCTGGAAATAAATTCAATTTAAAAATATCTGGTAATGGGAGTCATTCACCTCTGTTGCCTCTTTGATCGATATGAGTGATTCGGTAGAATTGCATTCTTTTGCCACTATTTCAAATTTCCATTCATTCATTTCAATATATTTCTGAAGCACATTGTTGCTAGAAAGGAACAGTTCAATTGGTTTTTGAGAATACGGGAATTCACTAACAAATATGATAACATTTTTTTAAAGACAATGCAGTCAAAGTGATTTTCTCTCAAATTGACACCTTCCCGAAATTTTCAAATTTTGGCGCGAGATTGTGGGCGGAGTCGCAAATTGCGCGCACATCTAGAAGGTATACCTTTCATTGGTTGTTATACATACATAAAAATACTTATTTTGGTTAGGCAGCTCACTATCCTGTAATTTCCAATTAAGCAATAAAAAAAAAACGAAATTCAAAGCATTGCAGTTCTGAATTCTGTGCTTCATTTGCACCGATTTTCTTCAACTTTTTTTGTGATGTATGAACCGAAAATTTCTAAACTCAAAGATATGCTTTTCAAGTGTTCTCTTATTCGAAAAATAACAACAACAACCAATAGAAAAACACGGTGGGAAAACTCTAATTTTCACTCTGTATTAAATCGGAGAGGTCTGGAGCAAAAAATCCGAACGACCATTCAAAACACGTAGAAAAATTAAAAAGTGCATCGATCAGAAAATGCAAAAAAAACCCTTTCCTTTTCTTATTGTCAAGGTAATAATTTCTGGCCGCTCGTCTTGCGGAGTGTCGTTGGGAATTTTCTCGCAACGCGCTCAAACTCAAATTTCTCAGCTGGTCTTGCGCGTTGCGGTCGCGCTGCGAGGTAATTCCCAATGACACTCCGCAAGACGAGCGGCCAGAAATTATTATCTTGACAATAAAATATCCCAAAAACTTAAAAACAGCGCGTTTTTTAAAAACTAATGAGTAAAGCCAGTCTAAAAAATAAATTGTCTCAAATAAAAACTAAATTTAACAAAATTTAAAAAAACGAACCGTGTCATTACGAGCCGCACGATATTATATTGTGTGTCCCGGTTTAATTTATTGATCTTAATTCCCTGAGGTTCGTTATTTTCCATTAGGATCCCAAGGTTAGTTGCAGTTGTTTCATGAAGTGCCAAGACAATAATCAGCGATATGTAAACGTACCACATCGCACAAGATTTCGTAGAAGAAATAACATTTTTGAAAGGAATCTGAAATTTCGAAACAATGAAGGCCCGCCTATTTTATTGTTATTATGGCTAATATACAATAGGGAAATATTTTCCTAGACTTTTAATTTTCTATGTCGGAAGAGATACTGTTTTACTAATTAACGACAACAACAACTTAATTTTGCTTTTATGAAGAACTTATGTTTGTAAGTGGTCAACCATCTGCTCATAGAAGAAATAATTTTTCGAATTACAATTGCAGGTTGCATTTCCGAAAAATTAAATTATACATAATGTTTTTATTTTAGAATCGACTGGGGGTGATCTGGATTCTGTCGATACGATTTATGTCGAATCCTAGAAGATATCCTGATTGTTTGAAATCAATAAGATATCACTGAGTACTTCCAGTGTACAGAATTAAAATACATGTTCAGGTTGAAATTTTCACCATATGGAAATTTGTTTGCTTCAGATGCGGTGTCCCGAAACACAAACTTTCGCTGAAGTCACAAGAAATATTTATTGATTGTTTTATCCAGCTAAGATTAACAACCCCCGAAACTTGTGTTTATGTACAAGCAATTAAATAACAATTAATTTCTCATCAAATTCTTGGTCTCTGGGTGTTTTTTCCCAAATTTGTAGTCATTAGGAGTTTTCCAGCGACGAAGAGACTTCCGACAATTACAGCAAGACCCAGGATTCCAAATACGACTCTGAAAATTAGTATATATATTTTTGTAAAAGGGTAATTCTCAAAATATACACATATTAAAGGTTATTTCAAAATTAACTATATTTTTCCATATTTTCAACTCAAATATTCTTGATCGTGCAAGTTGGCTTTGATCTACCCAGGAAATCTAAGTCTCTCACACAGTCGTGTTATTATTAAATGAGAGCGGTTGCGCTGCGGTCCTTCTGTAGAAAATGGATGATCCAAAATTTTTAAGTTTACAATACCTAGGTTCGAGTAAGTTTTTCATTGATGGATAAAATCGATTGCGAATGAAATTTTCTAAAGTGTGTATCAATATTGTCAAGTTAAAATTTTGGATCATCCATTTTCTACTAAAAGACCGCAGCGCAACCGCTCGCATTTAAAAATAGCACGACTGTGTGAGAGACTTAGATTTCCTGGGTAGATCAAAACCAACTTGTCTGATACAAAAGTGTTATGTTGACAATACTTTTAAGAGTTCCAAAATTGTATCATTTTTAAAACAGGTTTCAAAAATATAAAGCATCTGAAATTGTGCGAAGTTGAAATGAGTTTATGTCATAATTGATTATTGTTTTCTTCTATCCGTTGATTTTTGATCTTTTTGATTCATCTTCGCGAAGATGAATCAAAAGCTTCGAAGCTTCGAAATATCAATTTTCTTACAGTGGAAGCTGTAGAATTAGAGTTTTAATAAGAATTAACTAAAAACGAAAAACATGATTAAAGAGAGTGACAATTTCATGACACTATCAATATGTATGTTAAAGTATTGTGAATAGGATATAAACTGATCAAAGCAAGTAAATCTAAATTCCAGTGTGCTCCGATTTGTAGGGTCGGCGGTATCACATATTTCCCCCACAACTAAAAAAATTAAGAAGTTTGTAGGTTATAATTGGTTAAATTTACATGAAGCTACTTCGAAGATTAACGTCAAATTGAAAAAAAATTGAAACGTACATTGCCCAAGTTTCGAAATGAAAACAACATTGGAATGGATTATCATCGCAACATGCATAATAGTGGATAAACGATTCGGTTGGACAGCTGAAATTTTATTTGTTAAATTAAAAATAAAACGATTCCTCTTAATCGATCTGATAGTTCTAAAATATCATGGCTTTGAGAAAAAAACTCACTCCTCACCCACCGGTGCAAGACCTGGCGGAATCGGACCCATAGGATTTATAAATGGACAGGACCATACTGAAGGTGTCGCCAAAACCGAAGAAAATATCGATAGAAGAAAATAAGTCAATAGCATTTTTATTATTATAGAAATCGAATTGGTCGATTGCACAACAACACCCTATTGCGTCAAATGTAAGTGAAATTTACTAGTTTATTGAATTGAATACTTTGCCGTCATGGTTGTTGGGTTTTTACCTCGAGAAGATACTTCGGGCCAGACATATCGTATCTAGTTTATCCGCCTCTTTTTTTGGTAGTTATACATCACAAAAAAACGAATTGTATGCGTTTCAGTGGATTCTATTGTGTTGTGAAATTTTTTTTCGTCGATGATCGGCGAATGGGGTGTATTTGATAGAGTTCTCGACGAGAAAATGTTTTTTGAAAAAAAATGATGAATATCATTATTTAAATCTAAAATTGATACCAAGGAAAAACTTATAAGAAACACTGGAAAAATTTCAAGGCTGGCTGTTTTAAGTTATAAAACCAAGCAAATGAAGATGTTAGACATTTCTTCGATTGTATTATGTTCCAAAAATCAATTGATCAAGACGATAAACTGATAATTTAGATTAAAGTTTGATTACTGAAAAAAATATTAAAGGGTCATTCTTCTTTCTTATGTACGGGGTCTCGCAACGACAAACTCTTTTACCAGCTTACTGTATTTCCGTGCTGATACATAAAAAATCGATTTTCTATTTAAAAAATATTCGAAAAAATTTTAAATTATAATTTCTTTTCTTTGTTCAAGATTATTAAAAAACTGGAAGAGGTTTTGCTTGCATTAGAATTGCTCATGGTGTCCGCTTCATATTTTTTGGGGTTATCATTAATTGAACTTCGAAAAAATTGTGTTTTTATTATTTTTGCAATACTGCTCGAATTATGATGCAATTTTTCGAACTGATAATTTTTTTCTTCCTCTATTGAACCGTAGGGAAAAATGTTCAAAAAAAAAGTGAATTTCATCTGAAAATGCTAAAAACAAAAGAAATGCCATGCCAATCAATGAAATTATTTGCAAACGCTTGACCTTTTCATTTATTTTTGTAATTTTTAGTCAGTTTGTTTAGCGTAAACCGCTTGTCCAAATATTCAAACTACATTCAATCTACCGTACATTTTCCCCCCATATATTTATATATTCTATATAAATGTTTTTGTATCTTCTATTTCTTTTTCATATCGAACGAGACGCTGAGAATTAGAATAAGAAAAACGAAGAAGAAGATTTATAAATTGGCCATCTTCCAAAAAGACACCCCCTCTGGCCTGAGTGTCGCGGAGGACAGAGACCGAGAGGAGGTAAAAAAAAGAGAAGAGGTCGTCATTTTGCTCTCTCGTCGTTCTCTCACAGTCTCTTCTATGTTTCCGTGTTTCTCACCGTCCAACCATCACTGTTTTGTTGTCTGTGCTGCAATATGACATTAGTCTTTCGATTGTTTCCCAAATGTACGTGTGTTCGGCTGTGTGTGTGTTTCTACAGAATCCTCTTGGTTTTTTTTTTGTTTCGTTCGGGCACTGTTTTAAATATTAATTTCCGGAGGCATATGGTTGTTTATGTTATTTTTTTAATATTGTGTTTCCAGCTCGAATCGTTGTTTTTTCTAGTTAGATTCGATTAAATTTAAATATACAATTCTTCGAAAAATGAATACGCCAGCGCTGCCCATTCTTGATTGTACCTAATCATACTTGGAATTTCTTAAAGAGAGTTTATAACTCAGTTATAACAGCATTTATTTTTTAAGAATTTGCTCTACAAACAAAATGTTGAAAATTACTAAAACTTCTTAAACCAATCGATGACTAACCAGTAAGAACTGTAAAAACTGGTTAGTCATCGAAATATCATGAATATTTCGATACGCTTTTTTGTAAATTATAGTTTCGAATTGTTTCGAAAATGATGATCCTCCAGAAAAAGAAGCCATCAGTTGGTGAAAAGTTTCACAATAAAAATTGTTTTATTCCTTCGTTTCGATAGTTTCATTTTTTATACATAGATAGTTTTTTTTAGATAAAAGTTGGTTTTAATCGCTCTTTTTCTCCTTGAAAATGTTCATGATTTCATTTTTTCTCTGTTCAGATTGGCACACTTTCCTCAAAGCTTCTTCCTTATCTTTTTTTCACCATTTTTCATGCGATAAATACTCATTTTTGCAGGAGAATCAACACTTCTCAATCATTATAAAGTGTTCGTCAGAAAAAGGAAACTTTTCGAGAAAACTATTAAAAAAATCAAGATGTCTGTAACACAACCTGCAGACTCTGGAGGCGATGGTGATAATCAACAAATCAATCAGAATCTGCAGGTAAGAGAGCTTTTTAGGAATGTTTTTTATTAAATAATAGTAAAAATACATTTTAAACATGTTTAGAAGCTTTCAATTTTTAAAATATTTTAACTATACTTTTTCTCGCGATTATTTAAAAAAGTTCACAACTCAAAAGCGTTTGACGTTACATTTAAAAAACACACGTGAAAAATATATCAGAATTGAAATTATTTTTCATTTTTCTTGGAAACGAATAATATCCTTGCAATGGATTTTCAGGTGTATGACAATGTGACTGATATTAACCAAATTGGGTCATGGGCACAATTGATGGAAGAAGAAGAAGAAGAGGAGGTGAGTATTTTTGAATAGAACTCGACATTAAAATTAATTTATTGTTGCGGGAAAAACTCTTAAAAACGTCTTGTTCCGCTGTTTCTAGACGAAAGTTCAATATATCTTGTTTTTTTGCAATATAATGTGCATTTTTAGCATTAAACGAATATTTATATGTTGCCCGCGGTCGTTTTCTAGTTTTTTAGTTTTTGCAGCATGTTTCTTCGAATAAATCATTGTAGGAAGCCGAAAATTTGACTTTATTCGCGATTTTTTCGTATTCTTCGACACTAAGGAATCGAAAATTCGAATAAATGTGTAATTTTCAGCAGTACGTTGAATTTGGAGCAGAAGAAGAAGGAAGTGATGAAGTGGACGGTGCAGAGACCAGTCTTTCACCAGATCGTCGCAGAATACCAAACGAACCGCCTTTTAGAGTACAGGTATGACGCTTTTCGTGGATCTCTAGGATTCTGATGTTTTTTGAACACTTTTCTAATTTTACACCATAAATTAAATCCCACGGGGTATAATTATTGCTTTTTTCTCCTCGACAAACAAAATTATATCCTTTTTTATTTTTTTTTTCAAAATCTATATTTTCCCCCATAAAAACGTTGACAAAACCACAGTAGCCTCAAAATTATAATTTTGCAGGTGGCAAATATTTCAAAAAGCCACAACGAAGAAGAACTTGTGTATTATTTTGGCGGTGACACAATGGTATTTGATTTTTGGGAAATTAATTAAAAATTAAAGGTTTTTTAATTTTTCAGTTAAAAAAAATTGAAATAATTACTTCGCGTGGTCAAGCAGAATTGGAGTTTCTATCAAAAGAAGGATTACTTTTTGCACTTGAAAGGAATAATAAGTTATTTAAGGGAAAACAGTTGAAAGTGAGTTTTATGCGATAGAAAATCCAATAGAAAATAATACTCAATTTGTTTTAGGTTTTTGTTCGACAGAATCGTGAAAGTGTTGGAAGAATCACATCGAGATATTCGAAAGATTATCGGCCATCGACGGATAGTGTACCAGATTCTGAAAGAGGAAGGGATTCGTATAGAGGAAGTCACTATAACAGTCATTCCAGTTTGAATAGTGAGAAACGAAGAGGGTTGGTATTTTTTTTTGCGTTGAACTTTATGTTTGGGGATATTTTTAAAAAATGAGATTTCGAAAAGTCTTTCGACATGTTTTTTTTTTAGATTTTTAGAACAAGGCAACAGCTTTTTCACTAAAACTTAGAATCTGGTTAGTAAAAATGGGTTAAAGATGGAATTTTACATAATAAACACATTGAAATTATGCACTACATACATAAAAATAATTCTTTGAGAATGTAAAGGAATCTAGAAAATCTGAAAGAGAACAAGCAACTAGTAAAATGTTCTTTAAGATTAAAAGCTTATATTTAGAGATTTTCTTGTAAAGTTCTGCTTCATAGATGAGATACCGCGGATTTAGCCTAGTAACGAGTTTAACTTTTTTTTCACTTGACAAGGTGTAACGACCTTAACTTTTTTAATGAGTATCCAAAAATAGACGTTTGCCTTGACGCACTTTCGGATATTCGTTTTTTAAAGTGTTTTTTCAGCGTTTTTGATGCTTTTTACGGTTTGTAGTCGCCTTAACTTAAAAAAAAAAGTTTTTTGTAACGAGCTTAACTTTGAGATTTCGAAATGACCTAATCCCACCTATGTTCTGCTTGTGAAAACATAGACAGTGGGAATGTGAACAAATAAACGCAACTTTTTGAGAAAATCTTATCAATTTCAGAAATCGAAATTCGAATCAATACGGAACTATGCCAGCCGGAGGTTATCATGACAAAAGGAACAACTATAATAATCAGAGGGGCGGACAGAATAATTATGATAATGGTAATCGTAATAATTTCCGTAACCAAAGAGTATGTTTCTCAAAAATGTTTATTATCCATTGAGAATCGTTGTTTTTTTCAGAATTATAACTCGTATGATAGACAGCACAGTAATCCACAGTATCATAATCGGTATGATGATCATGGTGGTCCGTTGCAAAGAAGTGGAAGTTATCAACATAATCGAAATGATGGTTATGGAAGACATGGTCCGGCACAAATTTCGTATGTTTTTCAGAATGAAGAGAATTTTAATCAAAGATGGAATAGCTATAATTGAGAAGTTATAAGAGGGAATTGATGAACAGAGAGAAAACACTACTGTTTTGTACTAGTTTTAATAAAATGATAAATCTTTGATTTTTTGTTTTGGAAACGAAAAACTTTAACATTTAAATTTGGTATAAGTTCATTGACATCTAGGAAATTCTCCAGGTTTTCAATTCTCGTCTGCTAAAAAATTTAAAATAAATGTTGATATTTTTTTAAATATAGAATCTCGTTCACGTTTCTGACATGCATAAAGAAAATTCTCATGTTTTTACGAGTTCAATTAATCGAACAAATTTTCATCATTTCAGCTCTCGTAATCGAACGGAGTCGCATTCAACGAACTTGGATTCAATTTCAAGAGCGAGTTCAAGAATGTCGATGATGGATGATAGACAACCAGTAATCAGGAAACCATCCCTCAATCCTTTCGGAGATGCGAAACCAGTTGATACGCAAGCAAAACTGCTGGAATTGGAAAAGAGGCAATTGGAAAAGGAGAGACAAGAGAAGGAGCTGAAAGAATCGCAAAATCTTTCGGATCCTGTTCACAGTGTTGAGGAGACTCACGAAAAGAAGGGAGGATTCAGTAAGCATGCAAATAGAAGTGGAGGACATAATAAGACAGGAGGAGTTCATAAGAATAAATTGTATGAAGCGGATGATCAGATACCGTCAGAAGTCGCGCAGAATAGACGGAATTCTTTTGAACATGGAGCACCACCGGGTTCTGTTATGTGAGTATTTTGAGATTGTTTAGAAATTATTGTTTTTTTGGCGTTACTTCCCTAAAAAATTTTAAAACATTATTTTTTTGACCGTATTTTGCTACGAGAACAAAAACATTTGATCAGTGCGGAAATTGGGGTCTTCAATTATCAGTGCTTAGTATGTCCATAAATTTATAAGAGAGTTTTCCATAAAATAAAGGGTTTTAGAGATTATTTTGAAAATTTCAAATATATTTCCATCATAATAATTTAAAAAATCTTGCAGAATCAAAAAAAGAGAACCACAAAATGATGCTGATAAGCAGCGAGAAGAAGAGTGTACAACACCGCCGGTTGATCCGATTCAATATCCACCGAATCATGAAGAAATAAATGTTAGTTTATTATATTTGATACTTTCCTTAAAGGTTAATTTTTCAGAAGGATTCTCAACATACTGAAAAGTCCCACCAATTACCACCACAACATCCAAAATCAAGGAATATTGTTCGACCAAGTGCAAAACCATATGTTCCACCAGCTGGACTACAGAAAAGTGCGACAGTTGGAAATATTGAAAGAGGATCAGATGGAAAGAATTATCAACGTGGAAACTATCGAAATGAAGGAAATCGTCGACCGAGTTTTTCTGGAAGTGAAAGTGGAAAAGATGGAAAACTGAGAGGAGGAGCAGGTGGTAAAAGAGGTGGAGGATTTGGAAGAGGTAGCTCTTCCTCGTCGCAAGCACAAAGAGGTGGTGGAACGCAGAATGTTCGAGGTGGAAGAGGTGGTCATTCCTCAGGTGGAGGAAGAGGTGGAAGAAGATCAGATGGGGAGAATAGAAAGATCAGCGGACAGGAAGAAGTGAAGAATGATACGATTGTGGAAGATGTGAAAGTAGAGGAAAATCAGAAAAGGGAAGAAGTAATTGTTGAGAAAAAGGAGGAAGTTGTGAAAGTGGCCGAAGAAAAGGAGGCAAAGGTGACGGATGAAGCGAAGGCTAGTGAGAGCCAGCAGTCGCAACAATCACAACAATCCCAACAGCAGGCGACGCCGAAGAAAAGGGATAAAAAGAAGGAGAAAAAGGTAATTGATTATTTTTCTCAAATTCAATAATTAATTCTTAAAAACAACAATTTTCAAAAAATGTTTCCTATTATGCAGCTGATAGTACAATATATTATCTTTAAATCAGTTTCTTTAAAATTTGAGTAAAATAGCAAGATTCATGGTTTATTCGTTTGTTTTCAAAAGGTCTATCAGACATATTCCGGAAATATTGATTAATTGTTGTTCATTTCAACCAAATCTTTAAATAATTTTTAAATTTTCAGAAGGAAGCAAAGACATCCCACCTTGGATCTAACAAGTATGCTGTGTTACTGGACTGTAACGATTAATTTTATTTTATGTTTTTGATTTGCGTACAACGTATGGATTCCTCACATCTTATTCTTTTCCTAATAGTTTGACTAGCTCACCCTTTCCCTATCCCATCCCCCCCCCCCCCCCCCCCACATAGCTGCCTCCGCAAATCCAGAAATTTATTTATATGATCCTGTTCCTCTTACAAATAACAATAATCGGTGTTCTTCATTTCAGATAGTCACAATTTTTATTATTCATCTACCATTTTTTTTTCGTTTTTTTTTCGTAGTTTTAGTGACGAAAATGATTGAAATTTCAGCCGTTTTTGGTGTACTTATTATCTCCTACGAATGTGCAATGTATATTTTGTTCTCTTTTTTCGGATTATTTTTTCTCATCATACTTTTTCCGTTTTTTCCTGTTAAATGCCCTGTTTTTCTCAAAAAACTATTATTTCCAAACAGATTTTTGTGTCTCCTCAGGCTACTTGTTAATCTTCTACCCCACATTTTTTTCCGTTTAATTATGATTCCTCCTCAAAATTCTTTTTTTTCTCGTTTTTATTCTTAACCGAATCCCATATTTGGATTGAACCACCGTTTTCATCTTTTGTTTTTCGATTATTGGAAGCATGCATTTTTTTCTTAACTTTTCTGAAAAGTCTAAATTTGAAGCTTGGATTTCTCATTTTTCGGGAAATTTCAAATTTCGAAATGACGGTTTTCTTTTTTTGCTTTTTTCCCTTTTTTGGTTTTTGTATTTGGCATGCGAGTATCAATTCATCTTATTGTAGTTTGAACAGGTCGCTTTATAAATTATAACGACTTTGAGAATTGTTTGGAAAAATATTACATGATTGACACTTACTGGGTTCAATCAGCTGATGATATGATAGGCACCTTCGAATTAAATTACAATGCAAAGCAGAAATTGGAAATTTTCGGGGTATTCGGATAATAGGAAAGTTTTTTAGCAAAAAAATGAAAATTATTACTCAGCGCCGCCGATAAACGTGGAAAATTTTGGATGTCCATGAATCCCGAGTTTAAGTTACAGACAGAAATTAATCACTTCCAAGTTTCATCGAAGGAATATTAATCTTGTACCCCTCAATATTTCATGACATACAATGCAGATTCGATTGAGGACGTCGTGAAAGGCTGGTCGGCGGTATGAAATAAAGTATGATGTTTGTAAAATTAGCAAAAAGTATTTTTCGAAGCTTTAGAGGCATCATTCCACTTAACTAATAACCACAGTTTTATTATTAACAATGAATATTTTTTTGGGGATCAATGGGGAAACGATGGAAACAAAGCTTGAAGGAATGCCATTTTCAAACATTGTTTCTATCGATAAAAACCCCATTGGAGATGAAAAAAAATGCCAGTATTGCTTTAGTTTTTTCCATTTTGAACTTTTTTTAAAAATTATCAAATTTTCTGGCATTTTCTTTCATCTAGACCAAAAGAACAACGCAGGTAGTAGTCGAAATTAATGGCATTTTTCAAAATTTCGTTTTTCTATTGGTCCAGTGATTCAGAAATAACATGTAGATAAATAAAAAGGAATATAAAATAAAATAGGGAAGATTAAATATAATATATATTATAAATTTTAAATTGTACAATTAAGAAAGTATAGCGGAAATACGTCGCAGTTAGTGTAATAATATTGAGGTAAATATATTAGTGTGTAAAAATGAGGTAAATATGTTAGTGTTCGAATGGAAAAACTCTGAAAACACCAAAAAAATACAAATCTTAGATCATATAAAAAATTTGTATCAAACAAATAGACAATTGCAGCCATAAGCTAGGTTTAGCGGTGATAATTACAAAAAAACATAAATAAAAGAATACAGATAAGGATACTTATAATATAAATTTTGTTTTGTTAGGAAATAAAAATGGATTAACAAAAAATAAATAAAATAACCATCATATATATATGTATATATAC
The DNA here is from genome assembly GCA_964036255.1 of Caenorhabditis virilis. Lineage (NCBI taxonomy): Eukaryota > Metazoa > Nematoda > Chromadorea > Rhabditida > Rhabditidae > Caenorhabditis > Caenorhabditis virilis. Next base: position 11,593,036 of record OZ038417.1, on the reverse strand, counting down.
TTATTATTAAAATAAATGGAGCATGTGCCAAATTGTAATAGCCATTGCTAACCATATACATGGTCTTTGTGAATTTGTACCAAAATACTCTCGGTTCTTCTCTTCGCCAAAATCCACAAATCCGTTCTCAGATTCAGACAGAGATTGAATAAAGTTTTGATTGCCATCAATTGAATTCTCCAATGGATCGATTGCTCTGAAAGCATGAACATTTGTTCGGCGTATTGAAATCGTAAAAACATGAGAATGTTCAACATTTTTTTTAAAATTTTTAGTCGAACAGTGAAGTAAAACCTAAACATAATAATTTCTAAACAATTTGAAAGTACTCACAAAGCGGAATCAGGCTTAATTCCAAATCTAGAAGATTCTCGGTTCTTCTTTTCGCCAAAATCCACAAATCCGTTCTCAGATTCAGACAGAGATTGAATAAAGTTTTGATTGCCATCAATTGAATTCTCCAATGGATCGATTGCTCTGAAAGCATGAACATTTGTTCGGCGTATTGAAATCGTAAAAACATGAGAATGTTCAACATTTTTTTAAAAATTTTTAGTCGAACAGTGAAGTAAAACCTAAACATAATAATTTCTAAACAATTTGAAAGTACTCACAAAGCGGAATCAGGCTTAATTCCAAATCTAGAAGATTCTCGGTTCTTCTTTTCGCCAAAATCCACAAATCCGTTCTCAGATTCAGACAGAGATTGAATAAAGTTTTGATTGCCATCAATTGAATTCTCCAATGGATCGATTGCTCTGAAAGCATGAACATTTGTTCGGCGTATTGAAATCGTAAAAACATGAGAATGTACAACATTTGTTTTAAAATTTTTAGTAGATGAGAATTGGAAACCTGGATAATTTCTTAGATGTCAATGAATTTCTACCAAAATTGCCTTAAAATTAAATTTTCGTTCCCAAAACAAAAAATAATTGACCGCCATTATGATAATTGATAACAAAAATTGTTGTTAGTATTATGAAGATTTTCATCCATAAAATTTTTCAAAACTGGTAGAACAATCTTAACATAAAAACGAAAATATTAAAATGAAATGTTGAATTTGAAGCGCTATGGGTGCAGAAACTTCGAACAAATAACGAAAAAGTCAATTCAGAAATTAACATTACTGCGTTGACTTTTTGCCTTTGGTTTTTTCGATGGTTCTACATAGATTCATAAGAAAAACATTTTTGAAACGCCTCCTACGTTTCAAAAAATACAATCTAATTTTCACACTGATTTTAAAAGTAAATTTTCCGGGCTTCTGAAATACGGTGTTCGTGGCAATTATACTTCAAGGATGTTATAATGCGCCTTTAACATACCGTAATCCTTATTTTTAAACTGCAAATAGAAATTATTCTAAAATGTTGGATTCCTAGTTCTCGTTCTTTTTTTTTTAATTTTTTTAAAGATCTATACAATAATAAAAACTTGCATAATTCCGTATTTGTTTCGTCATCATTTTTCTGCTGCGTTCGGTTGAATTACCTGAAAGGAAAGAAATTAGAATAAGAAAAAAAAAACAATTATAGACTATATATTTTAAAAAAATCAAATTTGAGATTACAAACAAGAAATATCTTTCCGTGCATTTCGTCAAAGTATAGATTCGACAGTTTACTTAGAAAACCGTGAAATCCGTTCAAAACAGTGAGCTGGAAAAATATAAGAGAGGGACTGTAGTTCAACGTTCTTTCATAAAAACCAAATGGATTCCATAAATGACTTGAAGCCAAGAACCGAACCACGAATAGTTGACCGTTGTTGTCTTGAATTCATTCCACTTTCATTCGAAAAGGCGGAAAAGGATTCTGAAGGAATTCCACGGTTTTCTCAGCACCTGAAAAATAAATCTTAATAATAATAATTTTAAAAATATATAAATATAAAATGGTTGAGAAAAAATGGAATAAAAATACCGAGAATGCCATGATATATAGTGATTTTCGGGCGGGAACGGGGCGGAGCTAATAGAACGCGCTCGTATAATGTGTTAATTCGTGAGTTTCTGCCCAGCAAAAAGAAACGGCAAATAGCGTTCAAAATGAGAGATTTTTAGACAATCAGTATTGCACCATAACGATTTGCTGATGAGCGAGATAATTAGAATAAAGGTGTGATAATTCACACAATTACGCATCACATTTTTTCTAGTAAATCAATTCTTGGGAAACCGGTATTTTTGATGACCGCCTTTATTGTTTTAGACGTTTGAGAAAAATAAGAAGTTTGTTTGTTGTTACCCCAAAGTTGAATTTTTTTGGGAAGTTTTTAAATATCTGTTTGGAAGATCTTCTAGAACCCTTTAGAATCTTGTAGAATGAGAATACATGAACGACCTTAGCGCTTTATCATATAGTATTATGATGATTTCCTGCTTCGTGTTGATGAGTGGTGATTATGTGATGAGATAATCAGCTTAGCCAGGAATCCTGGCCCAGGATATTTGGAAAACAGGCTCGGGCTATTGATGTTCTCTCATCACAATAGATTTTTGTCGAATAATGTGTTTTATTCGTCTAATAAATTGTCATATCCTCGATATTTCGTGAAAGATTGAAATTTAATTTCCGTTTTTATTGTTCAAATAATTCTCCAAAAAAATTGTCATGATACTTTTATCAGTCCTTAAAAGAGAACTGCTTCAGCGTGATGTTATGTCCGCGAATTCTGAATTTACGTTACAGACAGAAATTAATTACTTCCAAGTTTCATCGACAGAATGTTAATCTTCTACCCCACATGTTTTTTCCTTTCAATTATGATTCCTCCTCAAACTTCTTATTTTTTTAAAAATCATTTTTATTCATATTTTTATTACTCAACCGATAAACGTTGAAATTTTTGGACGGAAGAAATTTAGACAAAAGTCGAATTTCGGGTTTCGGAAACAGTTTGAATGACACTCTGCATGGAGATCAGGTTGAGAGACGGAGAATATTTCATGACAGACAATGCAGATTCGATTGAGGACGTCGTGAAGGGCTGGTCGGCGATAGGCCTGAAATAAAGTAGGAACAGTTTGTAAAAAGTATTGTTCGAAGCTTTAAAGGCAGCTTTACACTTAATGTGATTCAATATTAATACAATAATATTGAACAGGTTGGGCGTTACTCAATTTGAAAAGTTCTTTTTTTTTTTAAATAATAATCATGAGAAATTCAGATTCTTGTCGGTGTTAGCAGTCATTGTGGCTAAATATCAATGAAAGTATTTACCCCCGACAAATTTGAACTTGCTCAATGTTGAGCCATTGATTCATAACAGATCCAATATGTAATTCTTAAAGTTCTATTTTATCGTTGGAGAGTGGTCATTTCTTTCAGGCTACATTCTTTCAGGCTATATTTGGGCTATATTGCTTTCAGGCTATTTTTGTTTTTCAGAATACGATTTACTGGATATTTTCAAACAAAGAAACGTTTTTTTGGCTTATTAGTCATAACCCAAATCAGCGAGATTAGAAACTGTCGCTTTATAGGCTGAAAGAAAAAAAATAGGCTGAAAGAAGAAACTAGCCTGAAAGAAAAAAATAGCCTGAAAGACATGTAGCCTGAAAGTAATATAGCCCAAATATAGCCTGAAAGAATGTAGCCTGAAAGAAATGACCTTGGAGAGTTTGAAACGAGTTACGACTAGGATTTTCTCAAAAATTACACGATTTTGGAATTAAAATTTTTAAAAAATTTCAAATTGTATGAAACTTTCAGAATTTCTTGGCTATTTTGAACAGTTATGCTAAATTTTAACAAATTGAGTAAATACCTCCCTTGTAGGTTTTAAATTAGACGAAAAAAAATTTTTTTTAATTGTTCAAGATTTTTAGGTTTTTAACAAATAATTTGACTTTTTTTCGAATTTAAAAGTTACAATGTCATACGAAAAATAATCGTGAAATAAACGTCCTCCAACTAACAAAATATTATTTACCTTACAATTCCTTGTTTTTGTTTCCGGTCTACAGAATGTTTGACAAATGGCTATGATGATAAATATTAAGCAGATGGAAATTCCTGGAAGATGTTATTAAATTGGCTAAAATTAAATTTGAAAAACCAGCCTCTCATTGTATTCCAAGAATATTCTAGTCTGAGGAAAAAAAAATGAAAGCGTTGCAAGTGTTGTTTCCAAAAAAGTAACCATTTACGAAAATACACGAAAATGTTATTCGATATCGGTCTACAAAGACGTCTTGAGACGTAATATCCGGGAGGAATTTGTTTCAGATTTGTGGCTCAAATTTATTTTGAGTTAAAAATAGAATAGTTTATAAAATTACGTTTTTCACTCAAAATCGGGAATCTGTTTCTATATAAAAATATTTATTTCAGGTAGCGACAAACTTAAAATAAAACCGTTATTCGTGTCAGATGATCTGAAAAATCTTTTTTTTAATATAATAATCTATCCAGTTTGATTGGATGGCAATTTTTTCTTGATAAATCCTTTTCAGAAAAGCCTTTTTAATATTTTCTATGTACTGAAAATCCATTTAAGCTACGTGCTTACGTGAACAGCGGAAATGTTTCTGAGAAAGCAAAATGGTTTGAAATATCAATTTTCAAAAAACCGCCAATTTCAAGGTTACTGTAGACATTTTTGTGCATACTGACGTGATAGTGTTTGCACACTTGATTTCAAATCATTCCGATTTTTCGCAAAAAATTGCATTTTTGGTTTCATTTCCAAATTGTATACACTATATAATGGTTGCTAATTATTTTCGTTTTTACTGTTCAGATAATTCTTCGAGAAAAAAAATTAGAGTTTTTATAATAGTACTTATAAAAGGCACATTAATATTTTCGTTCCAGAAAAACATGAAAAATAGATTTTCATTTCGAAAGCGCGCGCTTTTTGGAAGAATTGAAAGAAAAATTACGAATTTATTTAGAATAGGCTTTTTCGGTATTTATTCGTTGAGTTGTCGTTCCGACCGAAAGCGCCGGATCAGATCTGAAAATAGACCTGCTTAAAGACAGGGTGCCAGTTATTTTTAGCCCATATGGATTTAATTGTGAAAAATTCATCTTTCTACCGACATTCTAGTATATTCCATGCGAAATCCCGACGAAAAAAAACAATTTTGTAGTTCCGTCCGGAAGATGAAAAAAATTATTTTTGAATTCCCGCCGTACGCTCACGTACGCTTTTTGGCGGGAAGCACAACAATTTGAATTTTTTACATTTTTTTCAAAACTGTTATTTTTTAATTTTTTTAGTGGAAAATGTTTCTTTTCAGTAGAATAACATAAGTAAAGTATGTTGCGACCAGATTCAAACAATTTTGAGGCAAATTTTATTCAAATACCCGAAAAATAAGAAAAATTCAAAAAAATTCAAAAAACTCAAAAACAAACAAAAACTGTTAAAAAACGATAATGACATTTTTAGAAATCTAAAATGATATGTCAAACTGATCAATTTTTCGGAAAGCTGATTTTTTTGGGTCGCTGATGAATTGTGTCCATGAAATCTGTAAATGTTTCATTTGTTTCAAAAAAAATTAACTAGAATACCTGTGAAATAATAATTTATTTGCGAAACGTACGTATATTTAATCTGGTTTCAAAATTATAGCGAAATTTTCATTTTTGGATGAAAATTAGGAAAATCAACGCTTTTCCCGCATTTTATGAGGGATCCTGGTTAGTTCCTGTAAGAAAAATTAATTTGACACTTATTAAAAATAATTAATGACTTTCAGCAAAAAAAAACGCTAAAAATCGGACAAAAACGAAAGAAATTTGAAAAAAAAACACAAAAAATTCAAAAATTCAAATTACCGCGCACACACATGACTGCTGTTCATTGGAGCGCACATGAAAATTCAAAACACGCGGTAATTTAAAATCTTATCGCCGCAGCGGCGAAATTTTTAACTGGCACCCTGTCTTTAAGCGTGATGTTTATTGGTGCAAAAAAACTTCTTAAATTCAAGTTACAGGTCAACGTTTTCTTACTTACAACCAAGTTTCTTCGATAGAACAGTAATAACAAGATCAGCGGCATGTTTTTAACTCTGAAGGCCGAACATCAGCTCTGGTTTTTCGCAAATTCTTTGCAGTTTGGATTTTTTTAAATATATATTTCATAATCTCAATCAACAAGGAAAAGTGATAATGAGAATGATAATTTTGATTTAAATTTTTTTCTTATGACTTGAAACCATTCAATTTCACAGCTTCGAAAACTTCCATTACTTACAATTCCTCATTCACCCCGCGGACTAACAAACGCATGGTGACCTAGTTGCATTTTCTCGTCCATTTTCAAAGAGTAAAAGACGCGCGCGCGTAAAATCTTGAATTATTAAATTTTAATGAAATTTCTACATGTTAAAAAATGTTTTTGTTATGAAAATTAATTCAGATATTATTTTTCAGGCAAAATGCCTCCAAAAAAGAGGCCAGTTCGTGAAGCACCTGAAATCGTGTTAGAATTTCAAAGTGATTCAGGTATGTTTGCTTTCTTGTGATTTTCAATATTATTTCTTCTTTCAGAAGAGGAAGAAGATGTGCAACCAGTTCGATCGACAAGAAGAACTCGTAGTAGTGTTGCAACACCAAAAGAACCACAACCGACACCTAAAAAGGTTGCATTTGTTGAAGAAGTTCAAGAACAACATGTAAATTTATTATTTACTTTAACAAGATTTTAAAAAATATTTAGATTCCGATATTGGAAGAGGATCCTCTCGACCGATCAAACGAGATTCCAGATGATGATGAAGATCTGCTGAATATTGTAAAAAAAGATTTGGTTTCCAAGAAAACAGTTTTATTTAGGAAATTCCACCAAAACCGCAAGACTTTGACGACGATCCAAAAAATTTTCGGCTTATGATCCAACGAATTGAAGTGGAGAATTTCAAGAGTTATAGGGGAAAACATAGCATCGGACCATTCCATAAAGTACATTCTATTTTGTTTAAAAAAAACTTAAAATCATAAATTTCAGAATCTGACGATGATTTTTGGTCCAAATGGAAGTGGAAAGTCAAATGTTATTGATGCACTTCTTTTCGTTTTTGGTTTTCGAAGCAGCAAAATTCGATCAAAGAAATTGTGTTCATTAATCCATTCCGCTGCTGCTCTAGGTGGTCAACGGTGCAAATTTGCAAAGGTTGAAATTATCTTTCAAATGATTAGAGATAAGGTTTAGCAATTTTTATAAAATCTTGTAATTGAAAAATTTCAGGGAAAAGAGCATTATGAGATCAAAAGAGGATCAGAAGTAGGAATTGGAAGAACTGTATTCCTTGACAATTCTTCGAAATACACAATTAATGAAAGGGTATATAAAAGTGATTAATTGTTCGCAAAATAAATCTAAAATGTTCAGATTGTAACGTTCAAAGAAGTCGAAGTATATCTAAAACGTTCAGGGATTGATCTTATTCACAACAGATTCCTTATTCTACAAGGAGAAGTTGAAGCGATTGCAATGATGAAACCAAAAGCAACAAATCCCGGAGAAGAAGGAATGTTGGAATATATTGAAGACATGGTCGGATCCAATCGATTTGTTCCTTTTATCAGAAAATTGGAGCATCGTGTCTCACAATTGGAAGTTTTGTCATCTCAACAGAGTTTAAGGGTTCGGGATAGTGAACGAGAGAAAAAGGAGATGGAACCTGATGTTCGCCATGCTCAACAGTTTATTAATGCTCAAAATGAGGCGGCCACTTTAAAAAGCAAATTGATTCAGATTGATAGGTTAGTCATCTTTGCTGACATTCATTGTGCTCCTTTTCAATACTTCAGAAATTCCGAATTATTAAAATTTTCTATAGTTTTTGTGAAATTTTAGATCATCATTTGAAAAACAATTTTTTTAGGTATCGATTGACTAACGACAAACTTCAGTTAGAATCCGAAATCAAAGACAAAGAAGCGGAATTAAAAGAACTGGAAGAGAAAAAGCGGAGTTTCATTTCTGAAATTAACGATATTGAAGAATTAGAAAATAAGAATAGCAAGTAAGTTAAGATATTTAAAAACAACTATAAAACTCATATTCAGCGATCAAGAGAAAGTTCATGATGAGATTGAAAGTTCTATGCAACAGATTAGGGATGCGGAGGCGGCTGAAGCACGAAGGAAAATGACTCTGAAAAAGTGCAATAATGAATTGGTTCGATTACACAAAGAGATTGATTCGGAACGGAAACAGGTTGAATTTATGTTTTAGAATACTTAAAATTCAAATGAAATTTCAGAAAGCTGAAATTGAATCCATACCGGAAAAAGCTCGAAGAAGAATAGAAATGCTGGATGACGAATCGAAAGAATTACTTGAACAAGAAGATCATGATAGAAAGATGGCGTCTACTAATTTGATAAAATTTGAAAAGAAAGCCAAAGAGGAGGAGACTAGAAAAGAACAGCTCGAAGAGGAATATTCAAGAAGAAATGCAATAGCGAATGAAGCACGAACGAAAGTGACAGTTGGAGAAGCTGAATTACAAGACTTGAAAAATTTGGCCGAGCGGGATAAAAGGAAATTGGAAGAGTTGAGAAATTCTCAATCTGAAGCGGAACAGAAATATGATGCTGATAAAAAGTAGATTTTTTAAAGAAATTATAATTAAAAAAAGGAATGATTTCAGAGCGTATACGAGAGTGAAAAAGGAGCTTCCAGCTCAAGAGAAAAGTTTGGAAGAAGTTAAGAACAAGTTACCGCAGATCAAGGAAGAAGAGAATGAATTGAGATTGAAGGTGGCACGATTAAGGGACAAATATGAAGAAGAGACGTCTGGATATCAGACACTTTTGAAAGGATCAAGAGTTCATAATTCGCTATTGAATGCGAAAGCGTCGGGAGTGTTGCCTGGATTGTTGGGACGATTGGTGAGGATTTTAAAGAAACTCTTTATAAATTAACTACTGAAAAATATTTGTATCCTGAAACTAATTTTGAAAATCCCGCACAACGATGAGATTTTCGGAATAGTTAAAAAACATTTGTTTATAAAATAATATACTCGAGTGTTGTTTGATCGATTTAAAATTCTTAAAATAAGAATATATTCATTTTTCAGGGAGATCTTGGAGCGATTGATGAAATCTATGATGCTGCCATTTCAACGACTTGTCCTCAGCTTGATTGGTACGTCGTTGAAACTTCAGAAGATGGACAACAAGCTATTGACTATCTTATCGAGGTATTTTCCGTTTAAAACAAAAAAATATGTCATATGTCTACTTTTTTCAGTCTTTTCTTCCACGTTGTTCATTCATGTGCATCGATCAATTGATAAAAAATCATGCAGGAATGAACAAAAATCCGAATTCATTGTTTGTTATTTCTTGGTTTTTACGTATTTTTGAAAAGTTTATGATTTTCAGTCCGGCACCACGATTATTCGATCTGTTAAGAATAACTGATCCAAACATTCGGAAAATTTTCTATCAGTGTCTTGGTGATATGCTGGTTGTTCCCACACTTTTAGATGCTCAGAAAATTGATAGAGATTTCCAAGGAAAGTATCGGATTGTCACATATGAGGGAAATACGATAGAAAGAACAGGAGCGGTTTCTGGTGGTGGAAGGCCTATTACGTATGTTATTATATACTATTATATATTTCTGAAATATAGGAAAATGTTTTAGTGGAAGAATAGGAAGAGATATAAGAGCACCGCCATCTGAAGCAATGCAAGAGGAATTTCGAAGAACACGTGCGGAATACGATCAAGCGAATATGGAACATCAAAATGTTTATGCGGAGATGTTGCAAATTGAGCAAAAAACGGCAGAATTGACGAAAAAGGTGCAAGGAATGACAGAAGAGAAACGAAGACTTGAACTTTCAATCCCGGTAAGGATTTTTTTATTCAATAAAAAACTAACAATGTGATTCTTGTAAATGTGATTCTTTGCGTTTTTTAAAGTTAAAAATTCGAAAATAAAAAATTACTCTCAAAATTTTGAATAAAATATATAAATTTGCAGGAACAATCTGATCTAATTGATTCGCTGAAACGAGCGATTAAAGAGCAAGAAAAAGAAGTTTCGAAGGTGAAAATTCTTCCAAAAGATATGGACAAAAAAGAAGCTGCGCTGGAAAAGTTAAGGAAGGGTGAGTTAAACTTTTATTTTTTAAAAACTTGAAAAAAATCGATTTTCGTGGTTAAAGTGCGTATAAAAACCTAATCTATAGTTGTTTTCGTTTTCGTGATTACTTTTCTAACACTTCGTTTTTCTAAATGAACAATTCTAGTCCTGAAAATTATGATTTGCTATTGGACAAATTACCAATTCCAGAACGAAATGACGCTGAGGCATCTGCGAAATCTTCGCAGGTAAAAGTTAATAAATGTGCCGAAAAAATCAACTTGATGTTCAACGAACTGGTGCAAAAACATAAGGATCGTGCTGAAACTGCAAAAGAAAGATATAACAAATGCCAACAAGAAATGGCAAAAGAACAAGCGTCGATCACCAATTCTGCTCATAATTTTGTGTCAGTTCAAAAGAACATTGACAATTTGGATACTTTAATTATGAAAAAGAGGATAGAATGTGATGCGTTGGCAACCGCTGAAGCAGATGGAAAAGAAGTGTTCAATTTGCATGATTTGGTGAGAAATCGCCGGAAGAAATTGAGTTTGTTGAGAGACGCGGCTGCGGATCTCAGAAAAAAGCGGAATAATTTGGATCAAGATGAAAGAGAACATTCGAAAAAAGTGGTTGATATGAGGGATCTTGTTACGACGTTGAATCAGACATTGGATGATATTGAACTCAATTTGGAGAACATTTATCGACAAATGGGATTGCTGAGAATTCGAATTGTTCCAAGTTTTAAAAAATATCAGAATATCCAAGGAAAACAGCCGTTGACATGGGGAATTGATGATGAAGAGGATGAAGATGGAGGAGAAAAGGATAATGAGGAAGAGGATGAATTTATTGGTTCGGATACTGAATTTGAAGAAATTCCTGTGTTGACAGAAGATGAAGTTGGGGCGATTTCAAAAGCGGATAAGGATCGAATGAGGGAGAAATTGAGGGATTTGGAATGTTATATGGAAAGGAATCGAGCGAATACTGATGAAACCATTTTCCAGTTGTATACACATAAGGTAAGATTGTATTTTTATTTTAAAATGTAACTATTTAACAAATCTCTTTTAAATTTAAATTTAAGAAAATATTTAAATTTGTAAATGAATTGTTTCAGGCTGAAATGTATATCAAAGCTATTGGAAAATTGGATTTAATTTCTGATAAACTAACTACCCATCGCAAGAAAATGGGAGAATTGAAGGCGAAACGACTTTCCGAATTCTCTGAAGCTCTTCTATTTTTGGGCGCAACAACACAAGCATTATATCAAATGATCACAAATGGTGGAAATGCAAGTTTACAATTTGTGGAAGAAGGCCGAAGTTCGGATCCTTTTGAAGCTGGTGTTAAATTCAGTGTTCGACCGGCGAGAAAAAGTTGGAAATTGATTGAGAACTTGTCGGGTGGTGAGAAGACATTGGCTTCATTGTGTTTTGTATTTGCGATGCATCATTATCGATCGACTCCGTTGTATGTAATGGATGAAATCGATGCGGCTTTGGATTCGCAAAATGTTGGATTGATCGCCAGTTACATTAAAAGTTCTGAACGGACCAGAAATGCACAGTTTATCATTATTTCGTTGAGGAATCAAATGTTCCAGGTTGGAAATCGATTCTTGGGAATTTATAAGGTAATGTGTTTTTTAAAACTTCTTTTTTACATTATGTGAATTTTAGGTCATTGATTGTACTCATAATATCATGTTTCAATCCGAAGATTTAAAAGCATTACTGAAAAAAACAACCCAAGTTTTAAATGAAAAAGTTAGAGAAGGAATTGTTGAGGAGGAAGAGGATGATAATATTGATGAAGAAGCATTGAATGAAGAAATGGAGCAGATTGCAATATCTAGGAAAAATAGGAAGAAGGAAAAGAAACCGGTGAAATTGAAAATCGCCGATCCGGACTTGGATTTGGATGACGGTATTGCTTCGTTGACAGCTCCTTCACGAAACGACATAGAAGGGCCGTCGATGCCGGCGAAAGCTCTAGAATCTGCCAATCCATTTGATTTTGAGGTAATATTATATTAGAATAATTAATGTACGAAATTAACATAATTCTTAAATGTTCCAATGTGGAACACAGTTGAAAACCATGCTATTCACCGGAAAACATTTTAAGAAACAAGTATTAACACTCCAGATGCGTTTTAAAATTCAAAATAGATTGGGTCAATTCTAATTAATTATCTTGCTGAAAATGAACAAAATGAAATCGAAATTACTCTTAAATGTGAAATACCAAATTTTTAAAAAGGAATGGGCCGAACCGGGGATTGAACCCGGGACCTCTCGCACCCAAAGCGAGAATCATACTCAGACAATGGGGGAACTGCTTTTTTATCAGTTCGAGGGCATTTCGACTGGTTTTTTGGCAGTACTGGTAAAAAACCAGTCCAAATCGAAATTTGAACTGCTTTTTTTGCAGTACTGGTAAAAAACCAGTCCAAAGCGAAAATTTATAACGTTAATTACGAGTTCCCGACTAGTTCATTACTAGTTAACCGACTAGTCCAAAACTGATAAAAAAGCAGTTCCCGAATTGTCTGAGTACCACTAGACCATTCGGCCATGTTTGGGAAAAGAATAGATACGATGAGTAATGTGGAAGATTTGAAAGATAAATATTTCTTCCCTTTTGAGACGCTTGCATTATTATTATCTTTTCTTTTTGCCTATCTTTCGAAGTCACACCTGGACATCAGTGAATTCTATCTTTCCAAAATCTTATTCGTTGTTCGCTGAATCTATTCATTTTCCAAATATGGCCGAATGGTCTAGTGGTATGATTCTCGCTTTGGGTGCGAGAGGTCCCGGGTTCAATCCCCGGTTCGGCCCATTCCTTTTTAATTTTTAAAGTTGGTTGTTTGTTAGCATTAGGGTAATTCCTTACTATTTTAGCTCTGAAAGGGTTTGAAATTTTTTATCCTTGGAAAATGTGGTTCTATGCATTTTGTTTCAGTATTGACTTGAGTTCTTTTGGTGAACGAATGTCTGGTTCTAAATGAATCATGTTGTGAATCGGTTCGAATAGATAGTTTTCCAATGATTTTGCACATAATTCCTCCAAATCTTATTTTTTTAGGATGACGATGTTCCCGCACCAAAACGACGTAGACGAACGGTTCGTGAAGAAGATGAAGAAGAAGACGAGGATGTCGTAGAAGAAAATCATCCAAATCATCAAAACAACCAAGATTCTGATGAAGACTCGGATGACGGAAGACCGTCAACTTCAGCTGCTTATTATCAACGACGTACCAGAAATGAAAGGCGAAGGGCATATCATTAATTTATTCAAATTTATTTTTAAACATTTTTCTTTCATGTATATACTTACCTCTTTTCATGTTTTTCGAATATCTTTGTATCATGTTATTTATTACTCACCAATTCACATTTAAGGAATATTTAAGGAACCTTATATCACTTGCCTCAAAAAAACTCAGATTTTATTTTCAAAGAATTTGTTTCTTGTAATTTGATTTTTTTTTTCATATTTTTGATTATTCAAGTCGTTGATGTTACACTGTGATCTCATTATTAGCCTAACAACCGTTGAAAGTGCATATATATTTTTAGTTGATTCTCTTCATTTCGATTCGATGACAGTGGTGATTTTACTATTTATTTATTTATTGTTATCATACATTTGTACGCGAGTTGGGTTTTTTATTGGCAACATAACAAATGGTATAAATAAGGGGTTCATCGAAATATGAATGCAAAAAATTATCATTTTCCTCTTCCTGGACATCCGATACCATTGCAAGAGAGATAAATGCCTGCTAATTCATTGCCAAGATATGAATTACCATATGAATTTCCAGATTGATGACCAAGGAATAAAGGTAAATTGTCTAATCCGCCATTATTATAACCATACCATTGACAAGAAGTTATAGAAATAAGGGAAAAAATAAAGAAAAATGAATAGAAATTCATGTTTACGTTTTACAATCTTTAAAATGGATGTTTTCAATTCTTTAAATACTCCTGAAAATGCTACTTTTAGAATGAATTTGAAAAACATTTTTATGACTCTTTCTAAAATTCAAATGTTGTAATAATTTTCTGTTTTCATGGCTACTTCTAATTTTTGGCCAGTTGCAGAAAAATCGGGTCAATGGTGATGTTAGGGCGGTACTTTATCATTTTTTAACTTTTGTTAATTTTCGGAAATTATGAACTGTGGAAATTGATGTGTGTTTTACTATATACACTGTGGGATAACGTGAACCGAAATTGTCATCACGAACAATGTTTTGTGTGTGTACACCGTTACGACAAATTGCACACATGCAAAAATTCGAATGTTTTACAAACAAAAAAAATATATATAGTGGGAGTAAATTCTGAATTATTTCTCGAGAAAATCGCTTTTAAACAATGACCTAGAAAAATCTTCTGTCTGGCCTAACTTCATGTTTTTAGATTTTCTCCTTCGAGGTATTTACAAATTCTTCAGAATCAAGACAATTTTGGACGTTTTTCAGATCTGAATTCAAACTTTCAGCAAATGTTTTAAAACCTCTTGTGAAATATTCACCATAAAAAGGCAGTTGTTCAGTTAATTTGACCCTACCTGATCTTAGTTTCAAAAATTAGAGCGTTCTCTCATTTGCACAATTTAATTTATGCGAAATTACACCGATAAATACACGCCTCATGTTAGCAGCAGTCCAAAGTTGAAAAAATCAAAATTTGAATGCGCGCAGGATCGTGCGACGCGGTCGGAATTGGCGTGAAATACAATTGTTTAAATTTGGAATCGTTTTTTGAACCACCTGAGCTCCCATTCCAACAAGCTGAATTTAAAGATCTTTGAAAAATCGAGATTTCCCTGTGAAGAAGTTAATATTTCATTTCCGGTAAACTGAATGGTTGTTCAAATCTTTGAAAAATAGGAGAACACGTTTTAAATGCGTGCTGAAAATCATAAAATTATTGAAACTGATCATTGAATCCTGTTTTTTTTTCTGGTAAACAGGGCGTTTTTAGAATTTGTAACAAATTTTGCAAGAAGAAGAACATAAATAATGTGGGTCATGATAAATTGAATAATATTCTGGTTTACAACTGGAAAATCGTCAAGATTAAACAAAACTGTACAGAAAAAATGATATAAAATATTGGGAATTAAGAATTCGTGCTCAATTCGTGCGAGCGTGAATTAAGCTTTCACAGTAGAAATTTGTCATAATATTTGTAATTCGGCTTTCAAATCACTCATTTTATTATTCAGTTTTTGAGATGCAGTGATTTAAAGGAGGACTTTCCGGATCTAATAAATGCATCTAGGATGAAAATAGACTTCATTCTCATTCCAAAACCGTTTTTAAAATGTTCTAAAACCACCTCGAAGTCGAGAAAACGAGCTTCAAAACAATGGCCTAGAAAACGGGGCCACTGGCGAAAACTAGTCCGCAGGCATGAAAAATCCAAAAAACATAAAAAAGGGCTAATATAAGTATTCTTCATAGCTATTTATTAACGAAACACGAAAAAAGCTCATAGGAAAAAAGTTCGGCCAGGTGGCCACTTTTTCTAGGCCATTGTTTTGAGGCGTGTTTTCTCGGCTTCTAAGTGGTTGTAGAAAATTTTAAAACCCAGATTTGGAATGAGAATGAAGTCTTTCTTCATCCCAGGCGCATTCATTAACTCCGTAAATCACTCCTTTAAAAGTTTTAAAACGTTCTATCCCATTTTCGAACATTCGTCACTTTCCCAGGTCGTATCCAATTCTCATTTTTCACACAATTTGGCGTCGTGTAGATCTATGAACATTTAAAACAACTTTCATTCTAAAATTCTGTTTATTGTTTATTTTGTAATTTGAAAAAGTCATAAAATTCAGAAATGGTTCTCTTGTGGGGGATTAATGTTCACTCTTTTTCGGAACTTTTATAAGTTGTTTGCTGTTTTTTTAAAAGAATTTGGTGTTTCTACTTGAATGGGCGGGGTTTTCCGGAATTTGATTATGCAAAACATTTGAATTTTCAAAACATTCGTTTTTCGTGTTGAACGAATTCAAAAAAAGGAGAAATCTGGAGTTGATTCATTCTCATAAGGAAATATCTCATTTCATGGGACGTTTGAAAAGCCTAATAAATTTGCAGAAGTTTTTCAGGAAATTCTTTCGAACCATCAATTTTTCCGATGAATTTTTTATGTCATTTTTTTTGAATTAATATTTTTTGAGGGCTGTTGAGAATGATGAAGCTCTTTTTGAAAAAATCGGCGTTCTCGATAATATCGGTCATATCAAAATGAGCATCGGACTCTTGTAAAGGGGGGAAATATCCAGTCTATCCTGCAACGCGGTCAAAGTTGACACGACGCTGTCGGAATTGGTGGGAAACAGAATTATTTGAATGTGACTTTTTAGTATTGCCTTTCTTTTTTCGATCATTCGAAATTTCGTCTTTAAAGGAGGACTTTACAGAGTTTACAAATGTTATTTTTATGAAAATAGAGAAAAAATCCATTTCAAATCTGTTTTTAAAATTTTCTAAAACCTCCTGGAAGCCGAGAAAATCAGCTTTAAACCAATGGCCTAGAAAAAGTGTTCCACCTGGCCTAAATTTTTCCTACCAGCATTTTGCAATATATATTATTGAATATTTATAGAAATATGTTAAAATAGTTCATATTAACTTTTGTTTTTGCTTATTTTTAGCATTCTCCATGTAATAGTGTTCGCGGACTAGTTTTCACCGGTTTCAAAGTTTTCTAGGCCATTGTTTTAAAACCCCGTTTTCTCGGCTTCTAGGTGGTTTTAGAAAATTTTAAAAACAGATTTTGAATGAGAATGACGTCTATTTTCATCTCAATTGCATTCATTAGATCCGTAAAGTCCTCTTTTAATTTCTATTGTTTTAACTGGAACACCGTCTTTAACCTTTTTTGAAAAAAAAACTGTTTCTTGAGATCCAAGAACATTTTTTCTTGTGTCTCGTGATTTTCGGAAGATTTTTCTCATTATTATAAGATTTTTTAAAAAAAGGATATAAAGTTAGTACAATCGAATGATTTTAGACTCTAAATCCCTTAATCCTAACTTTTTCCGTGTCACATATTTTCTAGAACATCAAAAACTAAAAAATTCTCTTCTCATATTAATATATTGGTTTCTTAATCGTTCAGCTATTTTTGACACTCATTTTATATTGCAAAAGTTGCTTTGATTATAGATGTAAGTTCGAGGAACCTTTAATTTATCATCAAAGAAATAATATTATAAAGAATAATATTGGATGGATTGGGAAAGAAACTAGACAACTTCATGTCATGTTCATTTTTCTCTCCTTGCTTCTCCTTCCCAAACCAATGCTCGTTTCCGTTTCCCATTTATTCCCTTGTCCTTTTTTTTCTGCCTACTTGTATTTTTTTTATGTTCTTCTAATGCTTTTTGCACTTTTCTTAAATTAAATATATTATGTTACATTCTTGATCGTTTATTTTGTCTGAAACTTTCCAGAATGTTCTTTTTTTTTGTTAAAATATTTGGTTCAATAACAAGAATGACGTTCTAGAAAATGGGAAAAAATATTTGACGAAAAAACGAAGCCATAATTTATCTTCAAGAATACATTTTTGGTGATGTGTTTTCTCTTTGTTTTTCGAGAAAAAATAGTGGGGGGTTCTTGAAAAAACTTGAGCGAAATTTTTTTCTAAGCAAAGAGTGATTTTATAAAATAACTAATGTTTTTTAAAGAATTTATTGTTTTCAGATAAAATGCAGATTTTTTAAAATTAATTTGGAGTTGTTATTCCAGTTAAAAAGAAAATCTCATGACCTTTTTTGTTTTAGAAAATATGAAATTGAAAACAATGAATTTAAAGGAGGGCTTTACGGAGATAATAAATGTACCTTAAATAAAAATAGACTTCATTCTCATTCCAAATCTGTTTTTAAAATTTTCTAAAACCACCTAGAAGCCGAGAAAACAGGCCTCACAATCACACAATGGCCTAGAAAAAGGGGCCACCTGGCCGAACTTTTTCCAATGAGCTTTTTTCGTGTTTCGTTAATAAATAGCTATGAAGAATGCTTACATTAGTCCTTTTTTATGTTTTTTTTTTCCTTTTAGTTTAAGTTATTTAATTTTTTTTTGGTTATTTCATGCCTGCGGACTAGTTTTCACCGGTGACCACTTATTCTAGGTCATTGTTTTGAGGCACGTTTTCTCGGCTTCTGGGTGGTTTTAGAAAATTTTTAAAACAGATTTGGAATGAGAATGAAGTCTATTTTCATCCCAGACGTATTCATTAGCTCCGTAAAGTCCTCCTTTAAAGACAGCTGTTCAGTTAATTTTACCCTATCTGTTCTTAGTTTCAAAAATTAGAACGTTCTCTCATTAGTACAATGCAATTTATGCGAAATTACACCGATAAATACACGCGTCATAGCAGCGGTCCAAAGTTGAAAAAATCAAAATTTGAATGCGCGCGTGTCCGTGCGACGCGGTCGGTGTCCGTGCAACGCGGTCGAAACTGGCGCGAAACACAATTATTTGAATTTGTCTACATATTGGCATTGTTCTTTGGACCACGTTCTTTGGACCACATTTTGATTTTTTGCCTAGAATTTGGATCGTGTTAACTGACAAGCCGTCTTTAAAGTACTCTAATTAAAGAAAAATTATTTTCAAATCTTCAAAATTTCCGATTTATCTGTTCAGAATTTAATTTTCAATTACTAAAAATATTAAAATCAATAGAAAATTGCAATAATTGACAATTGATAATCGATTATTGCGATAGATAATTGCGGGAGCTTCCGGAATACCTAAAATCACCTTCTGTGACGAATTTCGTGTTATTTTTTGGGAATATGTTTTGTAAAATTTGCGCAGAATTTCAGAAAATTTATATTCTCAAAATTTATGACGTTGTTTTCAATTCTTCATTGTCCTATTTATTGTCGATGATCGGTAAAGCATCCAAATCTTAGAAAATGATGATTTCTCTCTTCCAAACTCAAAAGTTGAAAATAGGATTCCGAGTAGGAACAAATATAGCTGGAAATTTACAAACTTCCAATTTTTTTCTCATAATTTCTCTATACTTATGATCCGTAATTATATATTTAAAAATGTCTTTGTTTCCGAAAAAGTGCACACTCACAAAAATCAGAATTCACATAATATTTTGGCTCGTTGATTCCGTGTGCACTTTTGTTTTTATTCCATCTCAAATTTTCTTTTTTTCTGCACAAAAAAAAATCGAAAAAAAAATTGTATTTTTCAGAACTTCTGATGCACTTGAAATTGCCGTCGATTGTCGTTTCGTTGTCAGATGATTATTCTGGAGGTACTTATGTTTGTGAATAATTGTCATATGTGTTTAATCAAAATACGGAAAAATGTGACTGAATTTTGATATTAAGATCCCATGTTATATTGTAAACATGTTATAAAATGAATATTAATGGAGTTAAAGAAAGTATGCTAGTGTAATGTGACATTGTTAACCAGTCGGCTTTTAACTTTTAAAGCCAAGTTTTGGAACAGCTATCTCAAACTTTGCGGAGATTATGAATACGCCTGGGGTGAAAGTAGGCTTCATTCTCATTCCATTTATGTTTTTAAAAAATTCTAGAACCACCTAGAAGCCGAGAAAACACGCCTCAAACCAATGTCCTAGAAAAAAGGGCCACCGGCGAAAACTAGTCCGCAGGCATGAAAAGTCCAAAAAAATGAAGAAAAAAAACATAAATTAAGATGAAAAAAACCTTAAAAAGGACTAATATAAGCATTCTTCACAACTATTTATTAACGAAACACGAAAAAAGTTCATAGGAAAAGGTTCAGCAAGGTGGCCCCTTTTTCTAGGCCATTGGTTTGAGGCGTGTTTTCTCGGCTTCTAGGTGGTTTTAGAATTTTTTAAAAGCTGATTTGGAATGAGTCTGAAGCCTATTTTCATCCCAGGTGCATTCAAATCCCTCCTTTAAAAAAGTATGCACTTAATTATGGTATTTTCAGACTACAATACTCAGGCTTCAACTTCATCTTTCAATCCATTAATGCCATTAGTTGCAACACAATTGGCATGGTCAAACAAGACGTTCGTTTTTTCATGAAATTTTTTAAAAGTGGAATATATTCAAACATCACAATATGATCCTTCTGATCTCATCGGAAAGATAATTTTACCCCGACGCAAGAACTGCTTTCAAAAAGTGTTAAGTAACAATTTGCACATGATTTTCTCAAGCTCAAATTCTGAAAATATTGAGATTGAGCCAAGATAAAATTTTCAATGTTCGAATTTTACAAATTTGCTGAGTTTGAGCTTCAAAAAATCATGCTTAAACTCATATTTAACAGTTTTTGAAGCAGTTCCCGTACCTGCGAAAAATTATATTTCTAGTGAATTACATATCATTGAAGGCAGCGTTAATACGATCCAAATTTAAGGAAAAAAAAATCAAAATTCGAATGAAGGCCCTGATGGCCGAAAGAACAATACCGATATGCAGCCAAATTCAAATAATTGTGTTTCGCGCCAATTCCGACCGTGCCGCACCATCCGGGCGCATTCAAATTTTTATTTTTTCAACTTTGAGAGGCTGTTATGAAGCGTATACTTATCGGTGTGATTTCGCATAAATTGCATTGTACTAATGAGAGAAAGCTCTAATTTTTGAAACTAAGAACAGGTAGGGTCAAATTAACTGAATAGCTGTCTTTAAAAACAGCCAGAAACTCTTCAAGTACTTCCCTCATTAAATCTGTCAGAAAATTTTCATAAGTGGTGTACTGTAGAAATGACGGCTAGGTCTTTTTAAAACTAGTCCAAGAAGAAATCTGTTTCATTATTTACGAATAAATTAAATTTGGAAACTGTTTGTTTTTTTTCCTATTTTTGTCTTCCTCTCGAAGTTTTGATCAGGACGGGTTTTTTTCAAATCAGTTATTTTTTGCTTCGAAAAGAAAGTTCACAATAAAGCAGAGCTCAATTTTTTTTTAAATAATTTCTGTTTCTAAAATTTGTTGAAGATAATATTCTACCAAACTTCAAACGTTCTTATACCAATTTGTATTTATTGATTTATCGATTTATGATACTGTAAAATATGTTTTTTACGTATTTTTTCGGTTCGTACTTAAAATTAAAATAGAAAGATCCGTTTGTAAACATCAAAAAAATTGTAACATCAAGATTATATCTATTTTTTCTGAACTATTTTGACCAATGTCGCCATAAACATCGTGCACTTTTTCTTCCGTTTTAATTCCCCATTTTACGACGTCCCAAATTTCCACGAAAAATCGTTATGCATTCTTTCACAAAAACATATAAAAATAAATATATTTCGAAATAGTTTCATCAGACGAAATATTTCCTTCTTCTTATTGTATTTCCTGTATCGAATTTATTTTTAGAAAATCCTGGTTGAAAAATGTTCTAACAGAAGCTAATCCCTAACGCTATTATGTACTTATTTGCGATAATCCCCTAACAAAATCTGTAAATATTTTCAAGCACTTTTCACTTGTTATTTTTTATTTAGGAAAATCAGCTGGTAAAAATGGAATTATTTTTCGATAGGAGCTTTCTGGCGATTTGAAGATATTTTAAGATCCAAAAGGATTCAGCTTAATCTAGATAAATATTGGCATTATCTATCGCTTAGCAGTTCAAGCGAAAGAATTATGATTAATTTCAATAGCTTCGGAGTATTATTAAGATTAGAAAGACGGTATTTTGAAGTTCGATTAATACCGTAGAATGGATGTAAATACTGTATCATTCTTCATTGTCCCGTAAGATCCTTATTATGTCCCGGAAAAAACAATTTGGCCTAGAAATTAGGCAGATTTCGAAAAACAAATTTTAAAAAAACTACGGATGGTCCGGGGCAGCTGGGAACATGCGATCCAGACAGGAACGCTGCTTGACGTGTAGCTCAGAAGTTACTTCATCGACATTTTTTCGAGCCTGTGCTTAATTAGGTTTTCTATTAAAGGAAGACTTGACGGAGATAATAAATGTACCTTAAATGAAAATAGACTTCATTCTCATTCCAAATCTGTTTTTAAAATGTTCTAAAACCACCTATAAGCCGAGAAAACACGTTTCAAAACAATGGCCTAGAAAAAGTTGGCCTAGCTTTTTCCTATGAGTTTTTTTTGTGTTTCGTTAATAAATAGTTACGCAGAAAGCTTATAATAGTCATTTTTTATGTTTTTGTCTTTTTTTTTGGATTTTTCATGCCTGCGGACTAGTTTTCGCCGGTGGCCACTTTTTCTAGGCCATTGTTTTGAAGCTCGTTTTCTCGACTTCTAGGTGGTTTTAGAAAATTTTTAAAACAGATTTGGAATGAGAATGAAGTATAATTTAATTTTTTTATTATCTCCGTAAAGCCCTTCTTTAAAATTTTTGGAACAATCGAATTGCATTGTAGATTTTAAAAATTTATAAGTGAGTGAATTCTGTATGATGGTAATACTTGTAACTTAATGGCATGATGCCTTTAAAGACAGTGTGTCAATTAATTTTTTACCTTACTTGATTTCTATTTCAAAAAATGAAACTTTCTCTCATTAATACTTTATAATTTATGCAAAGACATAGATACACGCCTCGTTTTGAAAGTTTCTGATTTTCTGTAAGAATTGAATTCAGATTTCAATATTTTCTTACCGATTTCCACTGGTTCGGAAGAGGAAAAGAGTTTTTCAGAACCAGAACGGCAACATCAAAGAATATAGCTTTTGTTTTTCTTTCCGGCACCAAAATAACTGTGACAAATCGATTTCTCACGATTCCCATAAATGTGTTATTCGTCTACTGATCTTTGGTCGCCTATTTTCCATCACAATATGATCCTTCTGATTGAATAATGCCCTTGCATTTATTATCTTCGATTTGCAAAAAAAAAACTAAATTCAAAACCGACGAACGGAACATCTGACCCCATCTCGCTCTTTGCATACTCGACACCCAGACAATAAATGGCATACAAAAAAAACGGCACTGACGAAGAAAAAAAAATGAGGAGAACGGCGCGGGGATGGGAAGCAGTAAACACATGAGCGCGCCCGACCGCCAGGGCCTCGGTTACAAGGGAGAAAAACCAACACGTGCCCTTTTTTCTTTTTTCTATGCTTTTTTTCGCCATGTTGTTTTTTTTTCTATTTTTTCCGCGATGCTCTATCTTCATAAGTAGAGAAAAAGATGGAGCTAGCTAATTTTTGAGTTCTTCATCGTCTTTTGGTCACATCTGCATTTAGGACCGTCTTCTCCATTCCTAGTTCTCTGCATTTTTAACAGCTGGTCGATGAACTGCGCCGTATTTTGTTTTTTCTTCTTCAAAAAGTTTAAAAGTGCAATATTTTCATGTTTCACTGAAGGAAATGTTTGTTTTCTCCAGGTGTACTGTACTTTGCATCTTTCGAGAGATTTTTTTTTATTTCATCACGTGAAAATATTTGAATGGGGAAAAACATCGAAAAAAAAGTTTATTGAAAAAAGTTCATTTTTTCAAATTTTCACCTAAATTGTGATGTGTCTCAAGGCGCTGTCCCGCTGCGTGAATGTTTTTGACCTGCTCCTTTAAATCGAGTTACGGTATTATTTTTATTTTTTGAAGAAATTTCAGTTTAAAAATATTTTTTTATCGAAGTTATCCTAATTTTCCCCCAATAATTTTAGAATTTTCTTAAAAATGCTTCTTTTCTCGCAATTTCTATACTTTTATTTATTTTTTGATTTCATAAATCTTTCTAATTTCGCGAAAAAGTGATTCAAATAACTTTAAATTCAATTTTTTTTTATAATTAAATTTTTCCCTTTATTTTATTTTCTCAAATAAAACAATATTTATTTTTTTCAAATTATTTTTCTTACAAAGGATCAAATTTAAAATTTTTATCACAAAAATTGAAACATTGAAATTGAATCATTGTATTTTTGAGGAAATAGTGCAAACGATGATTTCCGCGTGATTCTTAGCATATCAGAGATCATTTTTTCTTCGCATACACTTTTCGTTCTTTTTTTCAAAAGAACATAAAAAAAGAAAAAAATTGGAATTTTGTTTACGTCGCATTGTTTTCTAGTTGTTTTTCCCTCTGAAACATCAAATTTTTTGCTCTAAGAAAAAGAAAATCGAATAATATTATGAAAAACAAAAGTTTGACTCATTTTGTATAATATTTTTCTCATTAGGCTCGATATTTTTTTGATGTTTTTGTGTGTGCATTTGTTTTGAAAATACTCTGCATCTCTTGCCTCTTTTCCCTCACTCAGCTGGTCTATTTTTATTTTGTCCACTCCGAAATTGGATCTCATCTTTGGCAGCAGTTTTCTTCGTCTGTTTCTCTATTTTTTATTTGATTTTTATGTTTTTTTTTTAAATATAAAACTCTATTGCTGGGAAATTTGGCATGAATTTGTTGTTTGCTTCTTGAGGGTCGCCAAAAAAAAGTATTTCATTTTTTGTTATAGTATTACGGAGATTACAAAGAGATGAGCTTTCGTGTTTATTTACTAACTTCGGCAAATCCCCGCCTTCAAAAAAAAATGTTTTGTTTATCAAAAATTGCACTTTAAAATATATATTCAAGTGTTTTTATTTTTCAAAATTTTACTATAAATAAGATTCTGAATATTGTCAAGAGACAGAGAAAAATAACAACTAATAAAGAATATTCAAAACTGAATTTTTTATCCATGTGATATTTTTATAATTTGATTGTTTTGTTTTTTTCGACGAAACAAGTACGTTTTTGCTTATTTGAAAGTGTACTCATATTTTGAAAAGAGTTTTAAACAAACTAGTTTCCCTATAATATAAAAGCCATAGATTTAAAGATGATAAGTTCTATATTTCATGATTTGTGGTTCTTAAAACCGTAAACAATTATTTAAGTGGATCCATCAAATTTTATGTTTTGCCATAACCAGTGGTCACGATGCAAATGTCGTCGGGAACTTTAGCTACAGTAATCTACAGTACCCCCTCGTGATTCATAACATATTCAAAAGAGTATTGACTGAGACAGCTGCACAGCCGTTTTTTTTTCGCCATTATGCCATCGTACGCGTCCTTGGGGGTCATTTGAATGTCCGCCGAATAACATCTGCATCTCGCCTTCATTCTATTTTTTGCGTTCATTTTTTTTTCCATCTGTTCATAACATCGGATGGAGATTCAATAGTTTCACTCGCGGCTCACAGTTTGCACTTTCTGTTTATGATGAACGGAGGGAACGAGGGATAATTTATTTGTGAGATGGAAATATATCATACTAGTTTTTGTTCCGTAACCTTTGGCTTTGAAAAAAATCTAAATTTGTGCTACTTTTGCACTTTTTTTTGAATTTACAACATCTTTGAGAAGGTCTTGTTTAGAAATTCAACTGTTCTACCAATTAAACGTGGTAATTTAACGTTTCTCTCAACTTTTTGCAGTTGATACGAGCCACTACCCTAAGTTGAGATTTTCTCATTTTTCGGGAATAAAATGAAAGTACGATCCCCAAAGTTCAAATATTTATAATGGACCTATTCAGTTTGAAAAAAAATTCAAAAAATACCGAGAAATTGCAATTTCTTTGTATTTTTTGAACTGTAGTTTCTTCACGACCCTAACGATTAAATGTGTGTCCCTTTAATGGACTTATTCAGTTTGAAAAAAAATTACGAGAAATACCGAGAGATTGCAATTTCTCAGTATTTCTCGGCATTTTTCTGCCATTTCCGAAAATACCGAGAAATTGCAATTTCTCTGCTATTTCTGCATTTAATTTCTCGGTATTTTTGAATTTTTTTTTTCAAACTGAATAGGTCCAATAAAGTTGTTTTGGACAATCTATTTCAATTCAAATTAAAAGATCTTCAAAATGAAATGAATGAGATTACATCTCATCAGATCTTTCATCATCCTTGGTGGTTTTTTTGTCATATTCATACTTACAAATCAGAAATTCAAATAAAAAGTGTCACATGTCTTCTTCTCGTTGGTGCGGCGCTCTCAGTGACTAACAAAGGCCGACCGCACAAAAAAAATGAAGGTTTTGTTGTTTTGTAAATGGCAAAACCGATAATCGAAAAGATGTTTTCCCATCACCAACATCCAATCGTCATCAATCTTTGTTCAAGCGGCAAATTCAAATTTTGTTGAATTCATTTTTGTACTGTGTTTTTCTCTTCTCAAAAATTCAAATTTGAATGAAACGTTTTCCATGTTATTTTTCCAGGTGGAAAACAATGTCATCACTACGACAACAACAACAATCACCAGCTGCAGCACCGATTGCTCGAAATGTGTATTCGAGAGGTTCGATTGATGTAGAAAGTGGAGATGTTAATAATCATAAGCGTCCGTATACGCCAGGAGCGAGCCCGAGAGAAATTCTGTTGGCACAATCAAATCGGGGACAACCATCACCATCTCAATCTTCGCCGCATGCGACAAGGTAGATTTAAAAAAAACAAATTTTAAACTTCATAAAATACTGCGAAAAATTAGATTTTCAAATTTTAAAAATGTTTGAATCAGAAAAACATGGAAATGATATATCGAACAAAAAATTTATAAAAGTACACGATTTGAGAATAATATTTTTCTTCCAATTTAGATAATTTCATTGCTTATTTTCGAAAATGAATACCAGCAGCAACCATAGACAAATTCTCAATGAATAATAAAAACAGGGCAGTATTAATAAAAATGTTTAATGCGAAACAAAACATTCGATTGTTTTTCATACCATTTCAACAAAAATAAGCAATTTTTCCAATATTCACAGATTATTCTTTTTACAGCCACAGATTCATGGATGGATATCGTCGTCGCATGCGTCAAGCAAGTTTAAACCTACCATCCGAGACGCTTTTAGATGAAGGTGAGTTTTTATTTCTAACATGAGAATTCTGAGAGGGGTTTGTCAAATTTTCAATCCAAAAACAGAAATTATTCGATATTTATTATTTTGATAAAGTTTCTCGAAGAAATTACGCTCTGAAACGATCCAAAATGCCTTGGAATGCTCAAATTGGATTTTTTTGGGAAAATAATTCGCTTTTTTTTCAGTAAGTTATGTTGAAAAAGTCTGTTTTCTTAGCCAGTTTTAATAAAAAATGCGTTCAGAACACATTTTGGCCATTTTCGGCAAAGAAAAAACCGAATCGATTACTTTGTTCTACTCTTTAAAGACAGGGGATCAGTTATTTTAACCCTATATGCATTTTATTGTAAAAATTCCTTCTTATTGGATAGAATACAACGTATACCACAAAAAATCCGGGCGTCAAACGTTAAATTTAAGGCAGCCGACCAAAGTCGAAAAAATAAAAATTTGAACCCCCGCGCGTTCTGGAGCGTTCTCGCTCCACCGAAACGGCGCGAAGCAGAAATATTCAAATTTTCATTTATTTTATTTTTTATTATTTTTTGACGAGTTTTTTTCAATTTTTAGGGGTTTTTCGAATTTTTTTTCGTAAAAAAATGAAAAAAGAGTGATTCAGAGATAATGTTGCATCTCTTTTTTCATGGTAAAACCATGAAAACCGTCTCACTGGAATGATTATTGAAGAACAACGTTCTTTATCATGTTTTCCATTGTTTAGTTTAGTTCAATCGTAAAATATTTGTTTTTTTCTGAAATTAAAATTGAAAAACCCTCTAAAAACCTCAGTTGAATTTCCATTTCATCACTGAGGAATAAAGGAACAATTTTAACCATTTAAACAAGTTACTTTTATTAAAAATCATTTTATAAACCACGAAAAAAACGTGTTCGTACAAAAGAAAACAAAATCCGGGTCAATTCTGTAAAGAAATAATCAAAAGAGATTTCAAAACAAACAAAAAAAGTAATTTTAACAATATTCCGCTCATCGAATGTAAATTGATCAATTCGTCAATGCTCCTGGTAGACTCGTGTTGGCTGACTCCTCCAATCGGTGTTTTATATCTCCTTGGTCTTCCTCCATAGAATGGTCCATTCATAGATGTTCGACGTGTTCGGTCTAGACAAGAATCAAAGAACCTCGATAAAGTGATTCTATTCGCTGATCCTTTGATGATTGTTTTCATTGTGTCAATGTGAAGTCTGCAAGGATTGAAGCTCTTTGTTTTTTTTTTTTTGAGATGAAGGGAAACTTATATTTGTTGAAAAAATGAACTAACCTATCGTAACGAACAGGTCCTCTGTGAATTTCCAAATCAGCTTTCGTTCCGAAGCTGGGTTATTAAAAGCTGGGTTATTACAACTTTCAATGTCAACACGAAGAGCAACCGCAGCCGGATCTTTTATCTTCTTGTTATGATTGCGTTCTTCCATCGAGCATTGTATTGTGAGCCTTGATGCGAAATTCTGAAAAATTTAAGCGTTTTGATTGCGATATTGATCATGGTTTCTTAGATTTTAAGAACCAACAGCACCTCTTCACTCCTTCTATTCGTC
The DNA here is from genome assembly GCA_964036255.1 of Caenorhabditis virilis. Lineage (NCBI taxonomy): Eukaryota > Metazoa > Nematoda > Chromadorea > Rhabditida > Rhabditidae > Caenorhabditis > Caenorhabditis virilis. The sequence goes on along the minus strand of OZ038417.1, from coordinate 11,564,526 downwards.
AAATCATGAACCAAGATAGCTCCAAAAGCTCTTTCGAAAAGTACATGTGAATTCTGTAGGCGTGCTACCATTCCACCAATATCTCATAGTTCTAGCAATTCAGTACGTTGTTCAGGTGTTCCAGCACGATATTCATGCCATGACTCCCCAGGTCTGAAGATTCGACATCTGCGAATTACAAATTCAAAAAAATATATATAACTCACTCTCGTGCAACACAATGACAAGAAGGCGTCAACTATCCCCAATCATCAGAATCTTCGTGCTTTTTTCATCAAGTTGATTTTTTGATCCCATTCCTTGAAATTTTTGAATATTGTGCGAATTAGAAGTGTACAAATAAGAAATTTAAAAATTAGAAATGCTTCTTACCTACTTTTTCGAATAATGTTTTATTTGAACCAGCCATCACGTCCCGTTTCCCATTTTTCGTCCCTTACCGTGTTCTGAAAAGAAAATGTTTATTTATACCATCCATAATTTAAAAAAAAACCTTTACAAAACGTCTTCTTATCTTTTATGACGTCCATTGTTTGTATCTCGTGTGATTTTTTTGTTTTATTAATTTTAATGAATTATTTTTTGTTCAAAAGTAACTTATTTTTCAATTTTTGCTTCAAATTTCAATTTTCAAAAAATAATTAGCTTTTTCCTTTCGAATAAAGCTTTTTTAAACTTACTTTTAATTTATTAAATAATTGGGATGCCTTGGAATATGAAAAAACACACAAAAACTAAAAAAAAACGGAAATAAAAACAAGGAAATTAATTAAAAAGGCCCTGAAAAGGCTTGAAAAGGCCCAGTGTGCGGTGGAGCGCACATGCGCACTAAGCAATGCGGAAAACGCGGGAGTTCAAAATTTTAACCCTAAAATTGGAAAATTGTTAACTGACACACTATCTTTAAGCAGAAATTCGACAATTTTCGAAAGTTCGACAGTTTTTGGCCCCATTGACCATAATCTTGCAACTTTTTGAAGCCAAACAACGGTTTTACACTTCTTATGGACATAATTAATGAATTTAAAACAAATTAGGCCATCATCGGTCAATAAACAACGAGATTTCCAAAGTGGAGCAATACTTTTGTGGAACGGCAAAAACCGATTTTTGACAAAAAATGATGAAACTTTTTTTTGGACTTTAGGTTCCAAAAATTATTAGTCGAAGTTGATTACTGACTGAATTTGACGTATTTCATCAGTTGAACACTTTTAACAAAAATTATCAGAAAAAAATATTTTCGAAAAAATTTATGTGGAGCAATACTTTTGTGGAGCTGTGTATAAGGTTTAAACATTGAAAAAAGTGAGTACGAGAGGAGAAAGTATGTTTAATTTTGCAAAAAAATAAATTATTAATTCTGCTCGAAGAAGAAGAGCTGGGATATTAAATACTGCATAACTTGTATATCGTTTGAAATGTACGTCAAGTGGGAAATTGCTTGGGAAATTGAAAATTACCTTTGGGGACGAAATTAATGGTTTAAAATTGATAAAAGTAAGATTGTTAATGGCCGAAAAACCGCGTTTCTAGACCAGTCTAGACCATTTGTTTTAATTTTTTTGAAAACAACATTTTTTTCCACTTTTTCCTCTTTTTCAATATTTTTTTGCGAAAACAATTTCACAAAGATGCTCAGATAAAGGAAATATATTTTAAACGCGAAGGTTTCCTGTTTCTTCCGATTTTTTGGAACTTTCCGTGATTCTTTCCCATTTTTTGATCACGAACGGATGCGACAGACTCCCAGATGCATAACTTCCACATCTAAGATTTTGTATATTTTTTCTTTTTGATTTTTTTTCAGTTATTGATAAACAAAAATATTTTTATCAATTTTAAACCATTTTCCCCTCAGACCTCCTTTAAGTGTGAAATTTTAATTTTTAGATCTTGGATTTCCACCAGTATGCTCGCCACCGCCGGAGGTTTTCTGCGGTTCATTGGGCGATAATCGAATGAGAAATCGATCGAATTCTGACGCGTTTCCTGGAATGCTCGGAGCTAGACGTTTGTCGTCGTCGTCAAGCAATAATGGGCATGTTAATCCAGCATGTGGAGGGCTTTTGGTATTTTTCCCGAATTCGCCGACATCGTCCTCCTCTTTTTGTAAGACATTAAAAATTTGATTTATTCTTCGAAACAAGATATCTTCAGCACACGGACGACACGAATCACATACTGATGAAACCGCTGAAATTGCTGTAAATTGGTCTCAAACTCAGGATGAAACAATGATAGATAATGATGATAGTCAATTGGATGATGTTAGCATGAAAGATATGGATTGCTCGGGTGGAAAGAATCTTAAACGTCCCCCAGATTTTGGTAAGTTGAAGAATAGAATATTTTTCTTTGGGATGACTAGAACTTTGGTTAACTAAAAGAAGAAAAGGGGGGAAGGAAGGAAAGGGGTAGATATAGAAATAGAAAAAATTGTGGTTCGAAATGTTGTTCTCAAAACATTTGTTTTGAACGAGTTGAGAAAGAGAGTGGTGCATTTACTTGTGATGGGTGTGCAGATGTTTCAAAAAACATTATTTTATGAAAAACAATGTTTCTTTTTTTAATCCGATGAATATTATTTTTTATGATCATTCGGAAATTGTACATTTTCAAGAAAAATATATTATTTTTAGCTTGATTACTATTTCTTTAAATCATATTTCGGTTTTTTTGAACCGAATTCACCAAGGTGAAGATTTGAACAATGTTCTTTGTAATAAAAATGCAGCAAATCTGAATTATTGGAAATAATTGGCCCAATCACGTTTCGCATGAACTTTCCTTACAACATATTCCGTAACAGCACGTCATCATCTCGGAAACATTCGAGCAATTGTGAATTTGTTCAAGTCCTGATTGAATTTTATAATTTTAATTAAAAAAAGTTAGTTTTATAGCTTTTTTTCCAAGTCCCCCGAAGAAACCTCTCGTCTAAATTGATGCGTGTTTTTCTCTATCACCCGAAAAAAAAACAAGTGTTGGAAATAATCACGTGCTCTTCAAATAACTGGGGACTCAATCATTAATTTGGAGGCCAAGCGAGAAGCATTTTGATGATGAAGATGGTGTCATGCTTTTCGGGTTAACCCACAATGCATTACATCTATTTTTTTTGTTTTTTTCGTTTTTTTCTCTATTTCCGCCAATCTCATGTGTATTTCAATACTCTTTTAACAAGAGACAAGTGTACTTGAAGTCTGTTGTTTTTTTTTCCTTCTCGTTCATCGAAATTCATTGTTTTCAAATCTTGTGGGTTTGATATGATCCGACTGCACTCCCTTTAACATTTTTATTATTATCTGGATACCGCGTGACTTTGTAAAAAAAAAACAAACAAACCGGAAAAGATGTTGATTGAAAGGAAGTGTCAGTGGTCATTTATTTTCTACATTTTTTTCCTATAAACATATTTTTTCCATTTTGGTTTTAAAGTGGAAGCTTTTCGTTCTCTGTTTTTTGTTTTAGATGTTTATTCTGAATGTGAATAATCAACGAGAGTCCGTTTATTTTGGACAAATGTTCCCTTTTTAAGTTTTTGAAGTTGATTCCCTTTTGAGTATACATTTTGGTCTGTTAACATATTGCGTGCAACTCAATATATACAGCGAATAAATCAAAACACCAAAATGCCAAAAATCACGAGTAGCGAGTTTTCTTTTGTTGAATGTGTTTCTGCCTCTGTGTTATACTTCTTTTTTTAATCTTCAAAGTATAGTGTATTTAAGTGTCACGTTATGTTATGGTTTTACTTAAAATTCAGCTCAATTCAACTTGTGACCTACCGAAAATTTTGTTTTTGGTTTTTATTTTCCAGTGCATGAGCAAAAATGTTCTTTAACGTTGCAGTTACTCGTTGGAGCATTGGAGCACCTTTAAGATAAATTTTTAGGATTTTTAAAATTTATAGAAACTATCAAATTTCCATTTTCCATTTTAGTGCATTTCTCTCGCTTCAGTTTTTCCGCTGAATTTTCTTATATTCTGCATGCGTTCCGAATTGAGAATCGGATGTTCGAGGCTGTGGTCAAACAATGTTTTATCACGTCTTTTTTGAAATCAAACAATATTTTCGTTGTTATCAAATTACACGAATCCTCCACGATCCGTTAATTTTTTTTCGTTCAAATGTTGTCATTCCCTCGCTAGTGTGTATCAAATATTTTCATCAATCTTTACTCTTTTTACACGTTGATTTTTGTGTCTTTCCTCTCTTTTTTTCGAAATGTTGATATTGAATACAGTACATTCACATTTTTCCCACGGAATGATGATTCATAACAGTGGTGTTAAATAACTAATAATAGGACTACTATGTGGTTATGTGGTACATTAAATTTGAGAAGAAAAATTATCATTTGGTCATATTCGAAGTGTATAAAATGAGGATACTTGCTCTATGTAATCGAAAATAATACTCATAAATGTTGTCAAAAATTTCCATTTTTCATATTATGAAATAATTGGAAAATTAGTGGGTTTTAAAGGAGGGCTTTACGGAGATAGTAAATGTATCTTAAATGAAAATAGACTTTATTCTCATTCCAAATCTGTTTTTAAAATTTTCTAAAACCACCTAGAAGCCGAGAAAACACGCCTCAAAACAATGGCCTAGAAAAAGAGGCCACCGGCGAAAATTAGTCCGCAGGCATGAAAAATCCAAAAAAAAATTTAAAATGTGTTTAAAAAAGGACTAATATAAGCATTCTGCATAACTATTTATTAACGAAACACAAAAAACAGCTCATAGGAAAAAGCTAGGCCACCTTTTTCTAGGCCATTGTTTTGAAGCTCATTTTCTCGACTTCTAGGTGGTTTTAGAACATTTTAAAAACATATTTGGAATAAGAATGAAGTCTATTTTCATGTACGGTACATTTATCGTCTCCGTAATGCCCTCCTTTAACTGCGCAATTGACCTTTTGTTTGTTCCTGACAGAAAATGGTGCCATAACTTCTTAAAAGTAGTTCCAGACATAGAAAACAGATGTTCTGCATTGAAAATGATGAGGGTATGAGAAATGGGTTGTCTTAGAAAAAAAAAACAGGAAAGCATTAACTTCTATTTGAGTTTTTAGTACTTTTTCTATAATTTTGAAAAAAACAAGTAGTTCATAGGTTGGTTTTAGAGAACATTAGATTTAAATGTTCAAATAACATATGAGACGACATTCGCGATTCTTAGTTCCCTTTGTTTTTCGATGTCGATTCATGATCTGATCTGTATTTTGAAAAGGCGAAACTTTCAATGATCAGAAATTATTTGTCTCGTTTCATTAGTTGGCAATGCTTATCAGTGATTGATCAGTTGGTTCTTATGCACCCATTTAATGATGATATTTTTGTTTTCTTCAAGTTTTTCACGACCACAAATAGAAATCAACTTTTGCTCTCATATACCGGTTTCATGGGCTAGAGAATGTTCGGGAAACCCCCCCCCTTTATTTATAAATGGAGTTTAATCTCAAACCTTTAATATTATTTCGCATTAAATACTAGTTTTTAAAAAATTGAACTTTTTGGTATCAGTTCCTTCAAAAAATGCAGTTTTTATAGCCTTTTGACAAATTTATGACAGTGTACAAATATTATACGTAAGCATCAGATATCAATCTGAAATGTTTAAAAAATTTCCGTAACAAATTTGTTTACCTCAGAATCTGAGGCTCAATTTAAATTTGCTCAAGTTTTCTAAATAGTAGCTAAATATGAAATTCCCTGGAGAAGCTTGATGAATCTCATTTTCCTCCATGTAAGTGAGTAAACAAATTAATATGAAGGAAAAGGTGATGTGTGAAGCTTCGAACGGAAATTTCATATTGGTTCCAGTTTCAGACGATATACTTTTTCAAAAAAAAATCAATAAACACCTAATTGAAATATTTTACACAAGAATTAAAGACAGTGTGCCACTTATATCAACACAATATATTTTTATTTAAAAGTGTTTTATTATTTAAAAAAAAACAACTAATTGGATTATAGGGGCAAATATCCTTCTAACGGAGTCGATTGTTTAAGTTTTAATTTTTAACCTCCAACTGTCGTTTCAACTGACATATTGTCTTTAAAGGTGTTTTGAAATCTTGTTCAAACATTTAAAATTGTCTTTATTTGTTTTTCAAATGAGTCATTGTGAAAGAAAAATACGAAATAATCGTCTGAATCATTATCTCCCACTGTTCAATTTCTTTCAAAACATAACCATTGATTTTGGGTCATAATCAGTACTTTGTCACGAATCGAATCAGCCGTCATGATGCCATCATCACGTATTTTGTCTGGTCTTTTCATCTTCACACGAGGGGGGAAATGTCTTCGGACATGAACCCCAGTCCTTTGTTTTTTCTCTAATATTTTTATTTTGCTTCCCGTTCCGACGTGATGAGAAGAAGAAGAAAATGGCGCCATTGATTGATGAATACTATTTTTTGTGTTTAGTTGCATTTCCATTTGGTGAAAATGAAATGTTCCAATGTCTTAGTTTAAGCTTTTTTTTTGAACAATGAATAAAGAAAAAAGAGACAACGTCCATCCAACAAATTGAAGCATTTCGGATTTTTTTTAGTTAGGTTTTTCTCATCAAGTACATGTTCTCCGAGACATTGGAACTATGTTCAAGCTTGTTTTTTTTCTCATTGATTTTTCTTTTCAATTATTTTTTTTTCCTGCAGTAATTTAGAATTTCTAGACTTGTGCTCGCCTCCAGCACTCTTTTTCTCTCACGAACGAAAGTATATTGCTGGAAAAAAAAACAGTGGCGATGTTTTTTTTTTTGAAAGAATTTTTATTTTATTTTTCTGCACTTTTTTCCTTCTAGAAACGTCATTGGAAAACGCAAATTTCTGAATATACGTTTTTTTAAATGAATTTTTTGTTTTATATAGCAATTTCAGGAGAATTATATGGCGACGGTTTGTACTAATAGTTCGGTTTTGTCAAATGAAGCAGAACAATTACATTTTCCGCCAGTCACATTGGCGCCGATTCGGACACGTTCAGCGGCGCCAACAGCATTGATTGTACTGTTGGCTGCTCAACCGGTGCCTGTTCAATTGGAGCAACAACAACAACAACAACAGCAACCAGAACAGAAACCACGAAGGAAATGGAGTTCGCGATTTTCTGGGAGGAAATTGGACAAATCAATGAGTTTGGATGGGGAAGGAGCGATTAATAGTTATTTTGAAAGTGCTCCGAAGATGGAGACGATTGAGCAGCAGGATGAAGGATGCTCGAGCTCAGATGATCATCCGTCGCCACTACCCTCGAAAGGGTTGATTACCAAGTTTCGGAAAAGGATTTTAAGCAGTGATAAGAGTAGCAGTTCGTCTGCGATTGGACAGCAACAGAGTATTTCTTATTCATTTTCGAAATTTTTAATTTTCCAACTTTAAAAAATGTTTTGCAAAAAAAATCTACAACTCCAGTAATATCCATTTCAAAATGTCTTAAAGACAGTATGTTAAACTTGTATTCTGAAAAAATTGTATATGAAAAATATGTTTTCAAAACTTTGATCTATGGTCGCATAAAAAGGTCTCCGATATCCACACATTTATGGAATTTCTATTTCATGTCGACGTTTTGCGCAAATTAAATTGCGGTTGTTAAATCGACGAAATGAGTCATTCAAGATAATAAACTCGCTTTCTTTCCCCTTTTTTTTGGAAAATATCTGCAAAATATAATGAAATATAGATTTTCAGCCAGTAATCGTAAAAATTTTGGGAAATAACGTTTATTGTTGCAGGTGCTTCAACGTTAAACTCCAATTCATCTGGACATAGTGTTGCTGGACAACAAGGTTTGTTATTTGCAGTTTTTTTTGTTTGTCAATTAGTTACAACCTTATGATATTTACGTGACGATGTTTTGGTTTAGTGTCTAGAAGTGCACATTTCATGCTTACATTTTTAAAAAAGATTATGATTTACTGAAATGCTCGTTTTTCTTCAGGAACGTTCTCACCAAGAGCTCGTCCACTTTTTGTCGATACTCAAATGGCGAATGTTGAATCGTCGAAAAGAAGAAGTCCAGTAACACAAGTGGTTGATTTTGTTAGGGGAAGAAATCGGACTTATTCACTTCAATTGTCTTCGAGCCCAATGTCGCCGCAATCGATTGCTGCGAGAGCAAGTGCTTCTTGTGATACGCAACCAGGTAGATTTTTTAGTTTTTATTATTTTTGATGTTAAAAAATAGATTTAAGCATAATGGATCCCAGAAAAGTACACTTTTTTGAATCAAATTTGAAATTTTGAAAAAGGCTATGAAATTTCGAATAAATGAATTCTGCGGTTTTTTGCCATTACCTCCAAAATTAAGTGGCACCTAGTCTTTAATGCTTTATTATATAGCTTTGCTTGAAATTATCGAGTTCACAACTAAATCTTTCAAAATACAAACTGAAAGTATTCTCAATTTGTTTTGCTCTTTGATATTTGAATATTTGTTTACGTTACTCCCTCTCTCTCTCCAGATATAGTTAGCTATTTTTAGTATTGATTAATAATGTTGACATCTCTCTCAAAGTCCCTATTTTACGCATAAATTGTTTTGTAAGAGAAGTTTTTCGTAGATTTTTGTTCCATGAACGAAGAAAAATGTAAGCGAACGCGATTAGAAACAAGATTATTCGTAATTTTCAGCAAATTCACCCGGCCGTCGCCAGACAATGAGCGGAAGAATTCATCGGACTTCCTTCACGTCTGGTGGGCTGAAAAGCTTTGATTCTGGTCTGGATCTAAGCTCACCGACTATTAATCATACGGCGTTGCTCATAAAGGAGGTAAGTCGGTTTTTTGGGGGGTTTTGAATTGAAAAAGGTCAGTAAACGTGTGCCAAGTGTATTCGAATAAATTAACAAGAAGGGTTCTTGTCAAGGACAGAAAAAAAACGGTTTCGCAACACCCGTTTCACCATTGAATGCAGTTCAACTCAAAGTTTGAATATTTATGCAAATACGTACAGTACATCATCTATCACTTCTTTCTATCAACCTTTTGTATCTCTTGTTTCATGCTCATGTTGAATTTTGTTGTTTTTTTCACTAAAATTTGTGTATTTTAAAATTCGACAATGCCTCAAAAAATATTGATTTTTTGTATTTTAAAGTTAAAGTTCCTCAACCTAGCAAACTAATGCGTACTTTTCGAAAATACGCGACATCTCGTCATAGTGTATGCACACATTCATAGATTGTTTCGAAACTACGAAATTTCGAATTTTCTTTAATTTTTGAGCGTTTTTAACAATTCACCCCTTTACGAAAATATCGTCTCGTGATTTTTGATGATTGAATATATAACCGGGATGTTTGTGCAATGGATTTTCCGAACAATAATCCTCTCCAAAGCACCTAACAACACTTTTTTCAGTGAAAACGGATTGACGTTTCTTTTTTTTGTCTTGGTGATCATAAAGGATTTCTTTGCAATTTTTTGTGAATTAAAAAAAAGGGTGATAATGTGGTCAAAAGTGACAGACGTCTGTAGACGGAAACGAATTGTTGTTTACTGTTCGATAGGGCATACTTGTTTACTTATTGATAAGAAATAGGAATTTATGCAACATATTTCAGATTAAATTAACTTTTTTGTAGAGTTCATTTTTACAATATAATAATAATAAATTTTAACGGATCATACGGTCTAAAAAAGATATTTCGCCATTCTTCAAGAAAATTGTGCGATATTTTTGAAAAATGAGCATTTTCATTTATACTGGACATTTTCGAATAGGCTAATAGTTTCTTGTTGATTTGAAGTATAATTGTTGTATTATTAAAGTCCAAACTCAATTTTATAATAGATATTATCATAAATGGGCGTCGCCCCCCTGAAAACAACAATTCAAAACAATTTACCTATAGACACGTGTTTTATATCCACTTTACCGTAGACACTTTTTATTTCCTCGAAACTCGTCCTCATTGTCTCCCGTCGATCAACATACATATTTCTCCAATTTCCATAGTGACATCATTTGTGATAATGTTTCCTCCTCAGCCGTCGCTTCTTATGTTTGTGGCCGGCCGATTTCTACTCGACCCTTCTGACCACTAGAATATTATGATGATGATTTGGTTTGTTCTGCTGCAGCAGCCAGCAGCCAGCAGCCGATGCCCATTCAACTACAACCCTTTTCTTCCTTATTCCCAATTCTATATCCATGCTTTCTGTTGTTTTTTTTTCACCCTTCCACCCGCTGTCCCGTCGTCCGTCGTTTTTTTTTGTTCGTTTCGCAATTTCTTTCTATCTCTTCTCATACACGTTTTTCTTCATCTTCTTATTGGTTCTTCTCTCTTCTTTTATTTTTCATGGTTTGTACCCGTCACGTTTTTCCCTCCCATTTTTTATGCGTTGCATCGTTCACTAGCTTATGTTTGATCATAATGTTCCCCTCCAGTTTTTTTCTGGATAATATTGTTATTTTCTCCGGTTTTTTTAGAGCTTCTGCTAAAAGATTTGATTTTTTCGTGATTTGTCATCATTTCTAGGAGAAACAATAGATCGTAAAATGAGCTTCTCAGTGTAATTATGACATTTTTATCATTAGTGATCAAAGAACTTAAAATTATGATTTGTAGGACTAAGAAATGGATTTTCAGCCCTTTTTTTAAACTTCTGTTAAAATATTCGTTGTTTTCAAAATTTCTCAGAAATTAATATAATGGTCCTCAACTTACAATGTGCAAAATGTTCGTTTTTTCCTTTTTCCTCTAACAAAAAAGTGGATTTTGTTTTGGTTTTTTTGTCATTTCTTCCGAGGGGTTATTGATGAGAAAAAAAGATGTTCAATTTTTATTTGCCACTTTATTTTTATTTCGAAATTTTCCTTCTTTTTCGGAACAGCAGCAGCTGTCATGAATAACCAGATGGGGGGAAAATATTTGAGTTTCCTTCTACTTTGTTTTTTTTTCGTGAGATTCGTGCTTTTTGGGATTTTGATTGCTGCTCTTTGTGGAAAAATGAAAAAATGAAAGAATATTGGTATTTAAGAAGTTTACGCAATAATCCGGAGGAGCTTAGCTTAGCCTATCTGATTGGACTTTTTTTCTTTTTTATTTCTCGGAGAGGAAATATAAAAGTCCAATTTTTGTTCAAAAACCAGCAACAAAAAAGCTTTTTCAACACAAATAGAGTGTAAAAAATTGACTTTACACTCACTTTGATACTTTTTTTATGGTGAAGCAAAGTGTGGATGATTTTGGTGATTTATTTCATAGGAAGCAACAATAAAAAAGTAAATAAAAAAAGAAATTTTATCTTTTGATCAAGGAAACGTTTAACACATGATTTTGTTAGGGATCCATGGATTTTGAGATCAGTAAATTCGCTGTTAGATTAGTTTTGGATCAATTTTTCAGTATTTGAGGAAAAAAATAGGACTTGCTCAATTTTTCTTCAAAGAAAGTAAATTTCAATTATTTTTTTGCTGTGATTTATGACCATCTAGATTCTGAATACTCATTTGTCGTTCTTTCCAGCATGATGCAAAGGAAAGCATCCTTATGGAAATTGCATATTTACGATTGAGAGCTCCATTTCATTTTAGTGTTCCTGTTTGCTAGGGAATCGAAATCTAAAAATATTTATTTATTTTTGCCCCTTTTGTTGTTTTTTCCCTTGCTTTAGACTCAAAATCGATTAGCGAAAAAGAGATGGCTCAGTGAGCTTTTGACACACTTTCTTCCTCGTAGTTTCCCATTTCTTTTTTGTCGTTTTCCTTAATTCTTTTCTATTTTTTCTGTTCGAAAAAAACCAGCTCATCGATGTTTCTGTTGGTTCCCGAACCTCACTTCTTCCGCTCTCAGATTAAAAATTGGAAAAGTTTTTTGACCTTTTGAATGACTGGATGTCACATGTTGTCGAGTTTTTCCAGAAGTTTGCACGTTTTCACACATACACAAGTGTGTTACAAACAGAAACGTCACGTGACGTCGCGTGATTTGACAAATCTTAAGCATTGTGTGATTTTTTTGTTGTTTAGAATAAACAACTTTATGTTGTCGCGAAATTGTTTGAGATAGAGAGAGCTAATCTGGAAATATAGATTTTTGAAGACTATTATTAAAATAATTAATATTTTTGTAAGCAATAAAAAATCAAACAAAAAATGTATGTATTTCTGTTTGTGGGGATCATTTCGTTACAGTAATTTTCAGGAAAATTATTTCTAGTAGACAAACGTGTTTTTTGGCGCAGTATCAGGTGTCAAACCAAAGATTTTGAGATCCATGTCAAATTGAAAGGATGAAACTTGATCCTCTAAAAATGATATTTTGCTCTCTGTGTGTGTTTTGTCTTCATTTTTCAGATTTCTAGGGAACGTATTTTATTTGACGGCACGGTTTAGGAATACACGCTTAGTACGCGCATAAGGATGCCCTAGTCAAAACTGCGCTTTTTCAAGCGCGCCTATTCCGCTTAATATTTACAGCGGAATCCCGCGTCGATCCGCGATTTTTTTTGTCACGGTATTGTCAAGATAATAATTTCTGGCCGCTCGTTTTGCGGAGTGTCGTTAGGAATTTTCTCGCAACGCTCCCAACGACACTCCGCAAAACGAGCGGCCAGAAATTATTATCTTGACAATATTAAAAAAACATCTAATTTATTTAATAGCTTTCAAATTTATGGACCTATGCAGAAACTAAAAATGCTGCAAAAAATTGCAAACAAATGCAAAAAATTCAATGCAGAAACGTGAAAAAAATTGCAAGAAATGACAAGAAATTGCAATTTTTTGCAGCCGATTTACGGGAAATCTACCTTAATCGTTGCGTGACCTTCAAAGAAAAACGGCTCTTGACCATATTTTCCGCATTTATGGACACACACATGTGAAATGTGTGCCGGGTCCCGCAGCGAAGAGTACGAACCTTTGAACTTTCTACCGTAGATTACCCGTAAATCGGCTGCAAAAAATTGCAATTTCTTGTCATTTCTTGCAATTTTTTTCACGTTTCTGCATTGAATTTTTTGCATTTGTTTGCAATTTTTTGCGTCGTTTTTAGTTTCTGGGTAGGTCCATTACAATTTTATGTCGAAAATTTAATAAAAAAAAGAAATTTGTTTTCCCATTTCCTTTACCTACGCGTCATGACCTAGTCACGTGCGTTTTATTTACTTATTTTTCATTTTCTCAGCTCAATTTTGTCAGCGTTTTTTTTTCGAAACTTTTCTTCATTAAAAAAAATAGTCAGCATCGTTTTATTTCATTTCGTTCTTATGCCAACGTTCGTCAGCAAAGTATATTTTTTTGAAGAACAAACATTTAGAAAACAGACATTTTTGTTTTTGAAATTGATTTTTAACGATTTGTGGACTTTGTAATTGGTTTTTGCACACACTTTTTGCTCGAGATCATTTGGAGGAATTCTAATCATTTGACTATGTGGATTATGAGGGGATTAATTTAATTGTTTTCTACTCGGGTTTCTTTAATCAAGGATTCCAACACTGACCTAGATGCTTTCGTAAGGGCGTTTTTTTGTTGAAATCTTGAAAAAAAAGAATTTAAAAGCTGTAATTTGCGCGAATTAGTCGTGAAAAGCAAACAATGAAAGTTTGGACGAAACTTTTCGGGAATTAGGTGTTCTGTTGGTCATTTTTCATTAAAGGAGGGCTTTACGCAGACTATAAATGAAGTTAAAACGCAAAAAAAAATCATACCCATGTTATAAATGGGTTTAAAAAAAAATTTTTAATTCGTAGAAGAAAAAAAACAGAAAAAACGAGCCACCTAAAAAAAAGAGGGACCGCGGAAGAACTTGTGTTCCTAGTCCGCGAACGTTTGGTTTCCTAGGCAACCTATTAAATTTGTGCTTTTTTATTCATTTTTTGTTTTTTTTTTGCATTTAAAATGAAAAACAGAGAAAAAAGTGATGCAAAATGTTGCAATTATTTAGTTTCTACACAAATAAAACATTCGTTTTTCCCATTCTGAAAAAAATAGCAGAAAAAAACAAAAAGTACGGCTATGAAAACTGAAATTAAAAAAAAAACATTCATGAGCTTGTTTTTCATGCAAAATTATAACGTTGTTTCATTTTAAATGCAAAAAAAACAAAAAAAATGAATAAATTTAATAGGTGGCCTAGGAAACCAAAAGTTCGCGGACTATAAACACAAGTTCTAACGCGGTCCCCCTTTTTTTTAGGAGGGCTTTGCGCAGTGGCTCGTTTTTTCTTTTTTTCTTCTTCTACGAATTAAAAAAATTTTTTAAACCCATTTATAACATGAGTATGATTTTTTTTTGCATTTTTAACTTCATTTATAATCTGCGTAAAGCCCTCCTTTAAAAGTGCAAGTTTTTTTCGGATTCGAAAAAAACAAATATGAAACCTAGAAATTTTAACAAATTAGGCGTTTGTTGTTTTGTTTTGTGTCTGAGCGAGATTTCACCAGAAGTACTAGAAGCTTCTCGAAAGTAATATGAATTATCTAGGTCAGTTTCAGAACACACAAAGTCGTTATCATCTTTTTTTTTAAAATTATTTGCTTTTATATTTAAAACTTCGAAGGACTTTGATAAACATATTTTTTAAGATAAGAATTTATTTTTCCTTGAAAAAAAACGTCCTGAGCATTTTTTAAATTGAAATTTCAACAACGGTCGATACAAAAAATTTGAAAATCGAAGTTTCAACTGTAAAGGTTTTCTTGGCGCACACAGAACGACCAATTTTCCCCTATAGGTTTGTAGTTAGATTTTTGATCTGAAAATCAGTTTGAACTGTCATCCTCCTTTATTGAACTTTTTTTTCTGCGAAAAGAACGACGTGACAATATTTATTTTCTCCCAAAAATGGAAAGAGGCGAGACGAATAATAGTGATTGTTTAACTTGACTTGTTTGCACCAGTTCTCACTTCTCTAGCATTTCGAACAAAAAAAAACTTTTTTTTTTCATTCAGTCGTTTTTTTCCGCCTTCTTTTTTTTTTCTTTCAAATTTATATATTTGTTCATGTATTAGTCTACCGCATTCATCATTTCTTGTTGGTTCGTTTTCAGTTCGAATGAACCCTTCGTTTTTTGATCGAGTGTTTTTGAAATTTGAATTTATTTTTTATGGCTTTGAAATTCTCTGAAAAAGAGGAGGACAAAAAAGTGCGGAGATTATTCAAATTTTTGGTGTTTCAATTTTTGAATTTAGTTTAACAAAGTCAAAAGTTTTGAGTCAATATCAAGTGATCATTTTCATCATCGTCATACGAGGATTATATCATATTTTATTATCAGTTTTGATCGAATCGTACTCATATCAATTTAACCAAAAAAAAAGAAGAAGTTTGTTTCCCTAATTTCATTTTTTTTGTTTTACCTGATGATCATGTTTAGAACTAGTTTCTCATTCTTCCATTTCTCTTTTTATTGATTAGAACTGATCGAATTGTTTCATTTTTTGTCTAGTTTTACGTTTTATCAAATATTGGTCTTTTTAGTTGTTTTTTTCTCAAAAAGGAGGCTTAAAGATTTATCGAAATATGCACGAAATGTTGAAAATTTCTGATTTTTATAAATGAGCCGGAAAATTTTTTTTTATCAGTTTTAGTTTTCATCGTGATGTTTCTCGTTGTTGATAAAATAAGTTTAAAAATTCCATCTTATTTTCTTTTTTTTTCTATTTTAAAATGTTCACATTTTTGGACATTTTATATTTTCTTTTTCAGAAATTTCATTGAAACGGTAAATTTAAGAAAAAAAATAGGTATTTGATAAAACATTTAAAAATTGAGCTTGTTTGAAATTTTTGGTAGACAAATATTATCAGAATACACCTTTTTTTCATCGAACCATGATATCCCATACAAAAATAACTGGAAAATGTTAATTCTATTTGTAATTTTTGTTCTGGCGATTGATTTTTATAAATTTTAAATAAATGTATTACTTTTCTTTGAAAATTTCAAAAAATATAAAGTTTGAACATTTTTCCGGATCAATTAGAGATATAAAGCTTTCATTCCAGAAACCCGTGAAACATTGAAACATTTTTCAACAATATTCAGAAAAAGTTTTTTGTAAAATGATCTTCGAGGACTCAACTTTTCGAGACATTGTTGTGTTTTGATCTTCTATCTCTCTCTCTATATCTCTTTCTCTCGCTATCTTTTTCTTTCTAGCAAGTTCAAAAATTTCCTTCAAAATTTATTGAAAAATGAACAACAGGACGAAAAAAAAGAAAAGGAAAGGCATGTGATTTTGTGAAAATTTGATAAGCTTATCATTATCATCATCATAAATGTTTCTTTTTTAATTTGTCTTCTTCATATTTTTTTTCGGTGATTTTGACTTATCGTTTCTTTTTCCCTTTCCGTTCAACTTGAATTTATTCATTTTCAGACTTCAATTTCTCTTGCTTCCCTCTTTTTTCCATTTTTGATCTATTTCGCCGATGTCGCATCATATTTTTGTGCCATCTCAAGCTACGACATAAGTGATAAACAAAAATTGGGTTTTTCGAAAAGTTTTTGAGAAAAAAACACAATGGTTGCAAAAGGCAATCGAAATACTCCACCATCGGTTCAACCGCCACCAATTGGAGATCTTGTGATATCGGTGGAAGAGGAGCCAATTGCTGCAACAGCGAAGACTTCAAAGAAAGGGTGGATGAAATCGGCAAAGACGCGAGCAACGGGTACACTTCGAAGGACGTTATTTGGAAGAAGTACGAAACGACGAGCAAAAGATGCAGAAGATGTGATAAGAGAAGTGCAGGATGAAGAAGAGGACGATGATTATACTCAGGATAATTATGATACGGTTAAATCACTTCCGGCAACGGGGCATTATGGAAAGTCGAGAGTTGGAAATACATCGCATACGAAATTGTCGGATTTGGCGTTGGAAATCAAGCGAGGATCGACAAATGGTTTAGAAAGTGAAGAAGAACAACAACGACAACATATTCCCAAACCACCGGTTATTATATTTCGGGTACCGAGAAAACATGCAAACTCAATGTCTTCGTTGAGAATATCGCCTGGTGCGACGGGTGTTATAAAAGCGCCACTTTCTGATCCGGTTTTTGATTTCTACACTTGGCACACGTCCGCTGATGGTACGGTTTTGATTTTAATTTTATTTCGGGGTTTTTCAGGCTTCGTTATTCTCGTCGTTTGATTCGATGACCATTGGAACGGCGATTTCAGATTTGAATGCTATATTTTTTGGTATATCAGTGTTGAAATTTTTCTAAACGGAAAAAATTTCCTTAAAAAATTGAAAAATAATTCAGTAATTTTTGCAGACAACCATGATGCTGTATATTCGCTATTTATGAAAGCTCACAAATGTTATGATTTAATTCCGACGTCTTCGAAATTGGTGGTATTTGATACTCATTTGCCAGTTCGAAAGGCTTTTTATGCATTGGTGTATAATGGTGTACGTGCTGCTCCGTTATGGGATTCGGGAAAACAAAAGTTTACTGGAATGTTGACAATCACTGATTTCATCAAAATTTTATGCAAGTAAGCGTTTTTTTCTTAAATTTTAGGAACAGTGTAAATTTATGTTATCAGAAAAATTTTAAAATTGGAGAGATCAATTTCTTATGTTTCAAGTATCCAATTAATATCGAATTTCAGGCACTATGACAAGGGCCACACAGCTGAGAGTATTCGGGCACTAGAAGATCAGAAAATCAGTCATTGGAGAGATCAATTTGAGCAAGATGGAACACTGCGGCCGTTTGTATCGATTGATCCAAATGAGAGTCTTCATCGAGCGGTTGAAGTGTTGTGTGAGGCGAAAGTTCATCGTTTGCCAGTTTTGGATGGAAAGACTGGAAATATTACGTATATTTTGACTCACAAACGAATTATCAAGTTCTTGTCTCTTTATGTGAGTTTTTTAATAGTCTTGCTATTTGATCTGAAATATATTCATATTTTGTAGATGAGAGATCTCCCTAGACCATCATTCATGAGTTGCACACCAAAGGAGTTGGGAATTGGCGCATGGGGTGATATTCTTTGTTGCCATATTGATACACCAATTCATGACGCTTTGGAGCTTTTCCTTAAGAATCGTGTTTCCGCGTTGCCGTTGATTGATGAAGAGGGAAAAGTTGTTGATATTTATGCAAAGTTTGATGTTATTAGTTTGGCTGCTGAGAATTCGTATGATAAGCTTGATTGTACAGTTCAAGAGGCGTTGCAGCATAGATCGGAGGTTTGAATTTGATACAAACATTTTATAAATTAATTAATTATAATTATTTTAGTGGTTCGAAGGAGTGCGAACATGTTTGGAGACTGATTCGTTGTTCCAAGTGTTAGAAGCAATTGTTAAAGCAGAGGTTCATAGATTGATTGTGACTGATCAGAATAAGAAGGTAATTTTTAGAATTTGAGAAAAAATTGTACTAATTTTAATAAATTCCTGAGAGTTGTACACAAACCGTTGAAAAGTAAAACTTTAATGTTTTGATCTTGGAAAAAAAAATATTTCGAGAATTTTAATGCAAAACTGACAGAGAAATGCCGAGAGATTGGAATTTCTTCGAATTTCAGCTTTCATACCATTTGCCTCAAGTCACAGGCAATTAAATATGTCCATAATTATAGGGATTTAATTAATTGATACACTTTCTTCAAAATGTTTATCTTAACTTTGCGATACGCATAGATTTTCTGACCGAGTGCAAATCAAAAAATCCTTATTTATTATCCTTATTTATTTTCAGGTAGTTGGAGTCGTATCATTGTCAGATATTCTCAAATATCTAGTCTTGGATCCATGCCAACCACCAGCAACTTTATCAACGCCAGCGGCTGTACCATCTCGACACACAAGTGGAACATCAACTGCTGGTTCCAGTGATAGCCCACCATCGAGTATTCCAGAAGCTGTTGAAATTGACGACGATGAAGTAGATGAGAAAGAAGGACCATCGACGAGTTCCAGAAATTAGAATAGTGAAAATGGATCATCTTTCGATATATATTTGTTCTTTCCATTTCTCACTTTTTTCCGTTCAACTTTCTGCCTCCACCTTGTTATTTCTTCAATTGTGCTCAAAAAACGTTTTTGAAAAAGAAAAGTACACAACAGATTTTCACATACTTAGTTTTGCACACTTTTGTAGATGCATCCTTGTCTTTAAGAACATGTATATAAAATTTGTCGTTTTTTTCCTAATTTTTGCGCCCTGATTAGTAGTTTAGAGTGGATTTAAATTTCAACGTTTTTTTTTCTTGTTTTCTTTTTTCTGAAACGGATATTGTTCTATCTGCGACGGGAAATTTTAAAGACTCGTTTCATTTTTTAAAACTTTTTTGGGAGCTCTTTAAAATTTTAATTTCAAATATTTAGTTTCTCCTTAAATTGCAGCTTCGTTTATTTTTGTTTCATTTCTTTTCTGACGAATTGTACCAAATTTTGAGAATTTTTCCCACATCTCTATATTTTCTTATTTACCTCTGGGAAACAAATTTGTTCTTTTTTTTTTGTAAATGTTTCTTCAACGTTTGCCTTGATGTTCTATCCGTGTCATTCACTGGATTCATATTCATCATCTTAAGTCTATTTTATTTTTATTTTAATTAATTGTTCGGTTTGAATTAATCAGTGAGAGAGAGAACTCAAAGACTCTAAACCTTTTTTTTGTCTGGAAACATTCGGTTCCCCTTTTAAATATACGTTTGGTTTGTGACTGTAAATGCTTGGAATAATATTATTTGTATTGAGGTTATTTATTCGATAAAATAGCGGGAGATTGCAATCTGTGTTTGTTTTGTTATTGAAAAACGAAGGATGCCTACGCGTTCTAGTCTTGATAGTTCAAATTTAATGTTTTTGCTTAATCTTCAAAACAATGGCCTAGAAAAAGTGGTAATCTGGCCGAACTTTTTCCTATGAGCTTTTTTTCGTGTTTCGTTAATAAATAGTTATTCAGAATGCTTATATTAGTCTTTTTAATGTTTTTTTTTTGGATTTTTCATGCCTGCGGACTAATTTTCGCCGGTGGCCCCTTTTTCTAGGTCATTGTTTTGAAGCGTGTTTTCTCGGCTTCTAGGTGGTTTTAGAAATTTTTAAAAACAGATTTGGAATGAGCATGAAGTCTATTTTCACTTCAAATGCAGGAAAACTTCCATTATAATTTTAGTCACCAAAAAAAAAGACAAAAAATGAATTTATTTCCATTTTTATTGATCATGGCAAAAGTGCACAAAGAGCTCCAAAATGAGCCGACATTGTTCCACGTTTATCGGGATTTTTGTCCCAACATTGTTCGACAACTTGTGAAACTTCATTCGGAGTTCCATCCGGCATTTTCATTCGATAATTTTGAACAACAATTTTCGCACGTGTTTGTACATTCGAAAGCCCTGGATATGGTTCATCCCCATCTGCATAAATCTCCCAAAGAGTTATTCCTGAAGATTTATATTTTATTTCGCTTTTTCTCTCTAATTCTCCAACTTACCAAAAGCCCATATATCAGTTTTTAGGGAATAAATCTTTTCTTGCATTGTTTCAGGAGCCAACCATTTGATTGGAAGCTTTTCAATTGTGTGATCAATCACTAATACTCGATCATCAGCTAGTCCAAAATCGGATATTTTAATTTCATTATTTGCTGAGAGGAGGCAATTTCTTGCTGCCACGTCACGATGAACACAATTGAGTTCTTCCAAATATGCCAAACCACTTGCTGTTTCTACAGTGAACTTTAATTTTTCTTTCGCTTTTACATTTCCTTTATTTTTTCGTAAATAAGTGACAAGAGAACCATCTGGAACAAAGTTTTAAATATTTGGATTAAAAAAAGAAATGCTCAGACTTGGACAAAGCTCCATAACGATGAGAAATGGGCTATAAAGGACAGCGTATCCAAAAATCATGACAACATTCTTGTGTTGGTAGGATTTTCGCATCATTCGCGATTCTTTCATAAATCGAAGACGAGCTTCCATTGACGCTTCTTGACGCATTGTTTTAACGGCACATTGCAGTGGAATTTCAGAAGTTGGGTCATCCATTCGAGCGAGGAAAACCTGAACTTTTTTTTGTCGTCTGGTTTCATATTTCGATATTCTTGCTTTTTGATGAAAAAATTGTTTTTAAAACGTGTTTAATTTTTCTTTTTCGCGTTTTTTAAATATTCGTCATTTTTGTTGAAAACATATTTTGTTTAAAAATGCGCTTTACCTCTCCATAAGCACCTGCTCCGATCTTTTTGTACATCACCAATTTTTCGTGATTTAACAACCAAACTGGTCTCAAAACCTTTTTGTTTATAATAACATTTGTGTTTTTAGTTATTGGCATTTCACGAGAACTAAAAAAACAATATTTAATTTCAGAATCTTTGTTGTCGAAAATGACCTATGCTGATTGATCAACTCCGTAATTTTTGTTTCCTTTACCGCTTCAAAATAGTAATAATAGTAGTCCTTGTCAACATTGATTGGAAAATGATAAAATGAATGATCTTTCCTTGTTGATAACACCAAATACGTTCCTTCTGGTGCTTCAGCCTTTCGTAACAAATATTCGCCATCGCTGTTCAGTTGACATTCAGCTTCTACTCTTGGGATATTTCCATGATAATAATCACAATTCTTCACATCTTCTGGTAAATCGAGATTGGTTAGATATTTTGAAGTTTCAGTCTGATTTTATTTATATTTTGTTTAAAACATTACTTGGGAAAATTACCATTTTTTCCTAAATAAATTTTGATGCAACTCCTGAATAGAAACAATTTTGAAATGACCCGACTTATTGTCATAAAATCTATTTCGTTTCGGCAACACGCGTACGTGAAACATCAACATTGCAATGAAAAAAAACTATTTATTAGATTTTACCCGTAAAACATGACAAATTGGAAGTTATTGAGGTTGTGCCATTTTCCTTCTAGCTTGTTCTTCTTTAAACCTTAAGTAGTCTTCCATTTCTTGATGTTGTAATCTTGGTGTGGCATTTGTCCATTTCTGTAATTTTTTAAATCGAAAATTGAATAATTGCGTTAAAAAAATTACCTTAATCTCCATTGCACAAGAATAAGCTCCATATGCAGCACCGAGAATTACCACAAAAAGTCCAGATGCATATATATGATTTCGAGTTCTTGGAGAAATCATTTTTGGACGATTTTCAACCAAGATTTAAAAAATGGAATATTTTTGGTGAATATAAATATAAAATGTCGTCAATTCAAATGCTTGCACAGCGCACAAATTCTGCAAACACATCCCACGATTTTAAGCATTGTTTACCGTATCGCATATAAATAAAATCCGGTTTTTTACACTACGCGTGTCTTATCCTTCTCGAAAAACAAGTTCCAGTATTCTTATTTGTCTTTTAACGTACTATACAAAATTATTAATTTTCAGGTTAATGCCAGTTAAAAAATGAGTTCATGGCTTCGAAATATTCAAGGTCAATTATCAGATCTAGCGACAGAAGTGCTCAGTGAAGCAAATGAGGTTCTAAATGAAGCAAGAGAAGAAGTTTCTGATCCGGATACTGAGCTAACAGTAAGTCTGATTTTACTGGTTTCAAAAAAGGTACATATTTAATAGGTCGCTAAGAAAAAATGTGCTGAAGCTGAAAAGTTGTTAGCCATTTCTGAAGCAAAGGTAAAATCTCTGGAAGAAGAAAAAAAGAATCTTGAGCAACAAATTTATGATGCTGATGTTGAAATGGATACAATTGACACGAAATATCAGAATATGGTCCAACAAAGGGATGAAGATATAAAACGGTTGAAAGTTCAGCTGGAACAGATAAATGAGGCTGGGTGGAATAATGGATCATTTATTGAGGATGACGGAATAACACAACAAATAAATGATCTGAAAAAGGAGGTCGCTCATTGGAAATCATTGGTTGGAACGAATTCGGAAGATACCGTTTCGACGAGAGATTTTGAGAAGAAAATGGACGAATTACGTCAGAAGAAGGAGGATGAAATTCAAGCACTCATTGAATCTCATGCTGATAGTATTGTGGAGTTGAGAGAAATGTATGAAGAGAAAATTCAATCACCTCAGGTAATTTTTAAAATTTTGGTTGAAAATCCAAAATAAATCCAAATTTTCAGCATTATAATGCATCTTCATCCACTTCGAACACTGACGGACTAGATGCTGTACTTCTTGACAAAGAAGATTTTATGGAAGGAAAGAAAAAACTTGAAGAGATGGTACGAAGTAAGACAAGTACAAATGGAAGTGAATCTGAGCGACCAGTTGTTGTGGATTTGGGCAGTCGAGATGAATTAGTTGATGAGAGGTTGTTCATTTTTGTATTTTAGGCATTTAAAAACGCATCGGTTGAATTGTTTAAAATTTGAAAATGTAAAAATAAAAAAAATATTGATTTTGAAATTATTATTATTATTATTTCCGTAAAATTTATCTCAAAGTTGATTTCAGACTTCGTCAGCTTGAAATTGAGCTCGAACAAGCAAAGGACGAGAAAAATGAAGCTGTCGAAGATTCAAAAAAGACTATTGAAAATTTGAAGTGAGATATTGTCCAACATTCTCCATTCACTCAAAACCTTATTTTTTCTAGAAGTCAAAACCAGGAGCTCGCGGGAGCCTACAACGATTTGAACGAGGAGTTCGAAGACTTCAAGCGACAAAATTCGGTTGTTGAAACTAGAAATGCTGATTTGAACAACAGAATAGGTGGACTAATTCTAATTGCTCCATAATTCAATTCGTAAAAATTTGCAGACAGTTTGAAAGCGAATTTGATCGAATATGAAGAAAGATATGAAATCTGCAAGCGTGAGAATCTGGAGACTGTATCAAAGTTGGAAAGATTGTCAGCAGAATTCGATCGCTTGAGAAGTGGAATTGAGAATGTGAGCACGAGAAGACAGAATTGTGATACGATGGTTAATGTGAGTTTTCATTGTTTCGAATAAAATTAGGGTTAAATTATTCAGGAAGAAGTGGAAAAACTTCGAAGTGCACTGGAAGAATCGAAAGCAGATCGTGAACGTCTTCGGGGAGATGTGGAGAAATTCCAAGTTGCTGTCGGAGAAATAGACGTGGAGTTGGAGAAGTTGAGAGATAGTAATCGACGACTTCTTGCTGAAAACCAAGCTTTGACTCAAAATATGGAAACGTAAGTTTTAACTTGAATCTATGAAAAATTGAATCAAATGTACTATTTAAAGTGCTATCCTCTTCCAAAAACCAAAAATTTTAAGATATGACACAACGATGAGAAGCATCATTTCATCAAGTGAACAAGATATTGGAGAATTCCGGGAACAATTCCGAAATATTAAAGAAACTCATCAAACTGAAAGAGAAAATGTTTTGAAGGAGAATGATGAATTGAGAACCGAATTGGAATCGGTGAAAAGGCAAAATGAATACCATATTGAAGAGTCGAGATTGTTGAGAGAAGTCAATGATAAATTGAAGACAAAAAGTGATAATGAAGATGCGAGAGCTGAATTGTTAGAACAGAAAATTGGGTAAGCCACTTTCTTTAATATTCGCCAAGAACTATGTTTTCCAGACTATTGGAGAATTTGCGAGAAGAGCTCCAAACCGAATTAATGGCTGAGAAGCAGGAAGTTGAACAATTGAAAAAAGATGTTGAGGAGAAGAAACAAGAAGTTGCTTCAATTGAACAGAAAAATGAACAAAAGGTACTTATTTACCCCCTAATTTTATTGATTTCAAAAATTATTTGTTTCATTCAGATTTTGTTGCATACACAAACTGAATCTTCGACAGACGAAGAAAAAGATTCGGACCCGTTGAAGGCAGAAATTCGAAGTTTATCTGCTCAATTGTCGGAAGCGTTGAATGGAAATACCGAAAAATCAGATGAATGTGAAAAATTGAAGAAAACGACGAGAGAATTGGAAAAAGAGATTGATATACGTCAGAATTGTGTTGATGAGATGATTGCGCAGACGAATACGCTACAATTACAGCAGCAAAATTTGACGACTGAAAATGCGGGATTGAGGAATGAGGTGGGGTTTTGGAAATTTCACAAAGAACGTTTAACATAATGTGAAGGAACTTCCGAGCATGTTTTTTTTCAAAATTTCGATCTGAAAATTTAGATTTCTCAATTTTTTAAACTTTTCATCCAGGCATCACATTTTTAGAATGTTATAATATTCCATTTCAATTGCCTTAATCAACTTTTTTCCAGATCCTTTCAAGAGAACGTGAATATTTGCGATTGGAGCAACAATTGGCACATGAAAGAGATAATACCCAAGAATTGACAAAAGTTGTCAGAAATTTGGAAAATATTATAACTGGAGTCGGTGAAGAGAGTCACGAAGAGTCTACTGTTCTTGAAAGTGGGATTGTTTTGGAATCTGATGAAGAGTCAAGAGTAAAACGGGTTCAAATTCAAGAGTTGAAAACAGGGGTATTAACTTTTTAAAGACAGCTGTTCAGTTAATTTGACCCTACCTGGTCTTAGTTTCAAAAATTAGAGAGTTCTCTAATTAGTACAATGCAATTTATGCGAAGTCACACCGAAAAATACACGCTTCATAGCAGCCGTGCAAAGTTGAAAAAATAAAAATTTGAATGCGCGCGTGTCCGTGCGACGCGGTCGGTGTCCGTGCAACCTCAGACAAGCGCGGAATCCATTCAGAGTCGATTCCAGCGAAGGAATGAAAGAGGAACGAACTCGATTTGCCCCTGAATGCGCGAACGAACTAGGGGGGAATGAGAAATTGCGACGATACCGACATACCTTCCGAATTCGTTCGGAATACGTTCTGCTATCTTTCCAGTTTCGTTCCAAAGTTTTGGAACGGATTCGGGGGGACGCACGATAAAAACGTCAGTGGACGTAATTGATGGCTCAAATGCGAGAACGGTTTTTTTTCAAGAATAAATTTATTTATTTTTTTGTAAATTTATATTTTCCGCAGTTTAGTTTTAAAAATTTTCACTTCCAGATTAAATATGAACTTTGCGGATGAATCAGATGTGATGAAATGACCGAAAATGTTACGATACAAGGTATAATTTTTATTTATAGTTTTAAATAAATCAACTTAAAATTTCAGGTCATCTTATTTCTAGAAAAAAACGTGTGATTCGAAAACTGGCTACTTCGTTTACTTACGAGTATGATGATTATTTGAGGGTGATTTCAATTCAACCAGTGATTGAAAAAAGTGTTTTCGAATCGATTCAGGTAATATTTATAGACATTTTTCGATAGAAAATACCCTTCTTACAGATTTCCTACGATGAAAGAACGCGTCACGAAAGCGGAGTCAATGGGTTTTCAATTATTCGAGATTCAACAACAAAATGAAGCCAAGGCCTTGGAATGACTCACGAAACATAACGATCAACGGAACATCGACAAGTTTTGGTGATGATCTGGCTCAATGGTAAAATTAACCGATAATTTTTATATTGAGAAATATTTACTGTTTTTTTTTCATTTTTTGTTATTATTCCGAGCTCTTTTCTTTATTAATAAACCAAAAGGTTTTCCATTTTCATCTCTGTACATACAAACACACACACGCACGCACACATAATGCCCCCGAATACGCCCCATGCGTTTGGGGGGAGCCGTTTGGAATGGATTCCCGGTGCATTCAGGAATTAATTCGGGCCGAGTTCGTTCTGAATGGATTCCACGGTTGTCTGAGACGCGGTCGGAATTGGCGCGAAACACATTTATTTGAATGTGGCTACATATTGGTAATGTTCTTTGGACCACCTGGGCTCTCATTCGAATTTTGATTTTTTGCCTTTAATTTGGATCGTGTTAACTGATCAGCTGCCTTTAACAAAAGTTTTTAAATTTAAAGAAAAAGTTAATTTCAGTGTGAAGTGATGCAAAATTATATCAAAGAGCTAAAGAAGGAGAAAGAAGAAAACGAGGAGGAGTTGAAACTACTTAAAGAGAAGGTTTTCAGAAAAAAATTGTTTTTTAAATTCATAGTATTTAAAAAAATAAATTTCAGCTTGAAATGTCGTCCAAAGAGTCATCAGATGTTCAGAAAAGGCTTGAAAATGAATTGAGAGAAGCGGAGGAAGTTGATAGGGGATTGTTGGAAGGAATTGAAAAAAGACTGGTTGTTATGGAAAATGAGCTTACCGACAAAATAAAAGAGTTGGCGGAAAGTCGGAAGAGGGAACAAGAATTGCAAAACGTTGTCAAGGAATTGGAGGTACTTAGATTGTTGAAAGATTCATTTTATGTACAAAAAAATTGAAATTTTTCGAAATTTATGGTTCACACTAAAAATATGTTGATAATAGTCATAAAAACATATATTACAAGATTTCGAATGTATGAAAACGTTTCAGGCAAAGTCTGAAGAAAAAAGAGGAGATGGCGAGCAAGAAGACCTAAAGGCTCAAAACGAGGAGCTCAAAACAGCGCTCTTAGAAAAACATAATGAAAGTGTGGAATATTTCAAACAGCTGGAACAATGTCTTCAACGGAATCAGGAACTTGAAGCTGAATTGGCGAATTCGAAGCAAAAACTGGAAGAAGAGCGCAGAAATTTGACGACGTTCTCAGAATCATTTGAAAAACGTGGAAAAGAGCTGGAAAGACTGAAAGAGCACTTGATGATTGTTGAAGAGAATTCAACAAGAGAAGCTGTTGAAGCGGAACATCGAGAATCTGAATTGAGAGAAAGAATAAGAGAACTTGAGACTAGTGGAAATGCAGTGGCAGAAGGTGCGAATGAAACAACGCAACAATATCAAGTACAAATTGCTTCGATTGCCTCAAAATTGGAATCGGTTGAAAGATCGGCGTCCGAATGGAAATCGAAATATTATACTGAAGAGAAAGCTCGAGAGCTGACACAAGAAGCATTGACAAGTCTTCAAAATGTTGTTCGAGAATTATCGATTGATCATGAAAGAGATTCAGCGGCGGCAAGTCATAGAAATATGAAATTGCAGGCAGAGATTGATGTAAGTGAATGTTTTTGGAATTGGAAACGGAGAACTGTTTTCAGACCTTTTTGATTGAAAACTACGAATTGAGAGAAGAATTAGACCGGCAGTCAATTGGTCGACAAGCTTCTGACGATGAGGTTTTGAGACTGAAATCACAGATTGGTGCAAAGCAGAAAATTATTGGTATGTCCTTTTTTTCCTAATATTGCGTTTTTTTAATTACGAGTCGTGGTTTCGATGACTTCTGCAGTCTGCGAAACAAAGAGGTTTTGGGGAAAAAGTGTTTTGGGATCATATTTCATTTTTGAATACATGTATGCCCAGATTGATTGCAAAAACCGTTTTAACTAACCTCCACTGAGTAAATCCAGTAAAATCCAGAAAAGTTTGATTTTTTCAATACTGAAAATATCTTCATGGAATTTCATTGAACGAAAGGTAGAAATTACATAGCATGCTTCCAGTATTCCCGAGGTTAATTTTAACAAATTAACATTTTTCATTTAATTTTTATTCGTCTGTCGAATTTTCTAAAATATCCCTATTGAAGTAAAAGTCAGCGGGGGATGGGTTCCTTAAAAAAATAATAAAATTGTTATCCTTATTGTTATTTGGTTTTTTTCCCGAATTAATGGAATTGTCCTCTTTTTTTCCCTAATTTTTTTATTTCATTGTTTTTCTGTTTCTATACAAAATCGTACATTTGTATCAATATATGAGCCGTTTTTTCGGTTTTCAACGCCTCATCTCTTATCTCAAATCTCCTGTTTTTTCTCTTCTATTTTTTTTTATTCTCAAATGTTCTGGTCTCAGTAGAAGATATTGGTCGTTCGATCCGATCAGGCTGCCATTTCATCTCTTGTCGGGCCGGATTGTCTAGTCAAAGGAACGTGTCGTTGAACGAAAAAGCGCGCGCGATTTTTGTGAAATTTGAGAATTTCAAATTTTTGCACGAAATAGTAGGTGGAATACAAGATGGTGTAAACAGAAGTGAAAGCGCGGCGAAGATTGGCAAAAGGAGAAAAAAGAAGAAGAAGAAGCGATCTTCGCGTTTTTGCGATGATTTTTTATGCCCTTGGAGGATTGCTGTGTCTCTTTTGGTTTTGATTGTTCCATTTGGGACTTCCCTTCTTCTTTCCCTGTGTGTGGCCTCATAGACATTTTATTTTTTTCGAATGAAGAAAAAAGAGTGGAAAAGTGGTGGTCTTTCGTTTTTTTTTTGAGGACAAACCCATTAAAAAGGGAAAAACATGGGAAAAAAGAGATGGGCACATTTAAAATTAAAATCTAGAGAAAGATTATAGGTTTTTGTTGTGATGAATTAATTTGAAGATATAAAAATTGGACATTTTTTGCTTATCACATGGATATCATGTTCCATTTCGGTTGATATCTTTTGATTTGTTTTTTCATTAATTATATTTTTTTCGTCTGATTAGATTATAGACATTGTCTGTTAAAATAACAGAAAGAAAACACCCGAACAATCGGGAAAATTTGATAGCGTTTAGAAACGGTATTTTTTTGATTGATGACCATCTTTAAATTGGTAGGATGTCATTTAAAACAGGAACATAAAATTGGAATTGTGAACATAAATCAGGTGGAAGTTTTTTTTTCAGGTGGTCCTAAATTCAAAATGGGAAATTTTCGAAATATCATAATTTTGCTGAAAATTGAACTCGATTAGAGCAGAGTTCACAATTCTTCGTAGAACATTATGCTTATTGGAAATTCTGAAAGTAGACAAAGATCACGCTTCTGCACTTTATTTGATTTAAATTCTATTTTTAAAACTAGACTCCAAATATGCCCTATAAATAATTAATAACTAGTGTTTTCTCCTTTTCTTCGAGTTTGCAATATTACCTGGAATATGGCATTTTTAATTTGATTTTTTCACCTGTAACAATTTCCCCAAAGGTCCAAAAATCCATTAATAGAGAATAATGTTGAAAATTTTAAAGAATTTCAATTTTCCTATTGACCCCCGACAAATCCTACCGTCTTTTACGGTTAGACAGAAAAGTCGAATGAAAACCAACCAAACAAAGAAAATAAATTTGTGAACACCAGAACGAAATGTCGAATAAAGGATGAAATGAATGTTTTGTTTCAGAAGAACTTGAAGTACAATGTGAAGAACTCCGATCTCCTGTGAAATCATCAAAAACCTCTGAGTCATATCGCGTCGATGATACAACACTTCGACAATTGTTCCTTAATTATTTTATGGCTGAACCATCGAAGAGAAGTGATATTGCGCTCTTGTTGGCGAGTATTCTTGAATATCCACCGGATGAAATGGAAAAGGTTTGTTTCCAGACTTGTTTGTTATTTTTTTCGTGAATACTACTTTTTGCAGTTCCGGAACGCTGTTCGTCAATCGTTCGGTCAAAGTTCTTCTTTTTTTAGCGGAAGAGGACAACAACCGCCCGCCTCATTAACGGAACAGTTTATACGGTAAACTGAACACATTTTATTGCGTGTTTTTCCTTGCTGTCGAAAAAACTTTGAACACTTTAAAGACTACGTACCATATAATTTTACCATCTTTAAAATATAAGTATAATCTATTTAGTTGTTCCAGAATTTGTTTTGTAGTTATGTAGATCCAAAAATAACACAGTACAACCAGCTTGTTATTTTTTAATAATTTGTTTGTAGATTCCTGGAAGTAGAATCCGAATCCTCCCGAACTGCTCCAAACCTACCTGTTCGAGCACAAGCAGAGCCACCACCGCAAATTTCAATGGACAGGTTATACCCACTTTAAGTCTATTTTGACATTCGTTATTTTCAGATCTTCGCCCTCTTCGGGCTCAAATCTCCCTCAATCTTCATCATCAGCTGCTGCCCTCGATTCTCTTTTGCGTTAGAATGTACATTTCACTTTTCTTCAAATAACATGTATACATGATGATACCATTTTTTTGTTCGACTTATGGGTTTTTCTTTTAGATTTTTTGTATTATAGATAGTTCCGGAATTGCTGAATAATACAACACAAAAATAATAAAATTTGTTGATTTTTATTTTCTTTTTTTACATTTTTCGTTTTTGCAATCACAGGTTCAGAGAAGAAAAGAAAGGAAGTAAAAAATAATAGAAGATACCGCGTTGAAAAGTTCTGTTGTTTTTTGTAAAGAAAAGTTTAGGAGTATATACTGGTAGGCGAGTTTGTGTCTTATTATACAACTGTCAACATTGTGTGATTAAATGGAGTGGAGTAAATGGAAGGAAAATAATAATATTTCCGAAAAAAAATAGCGGACCTCGTATCAGTTAATGAGGAAATTTAAATATCCAGATCAATAAAGGAGACTGAGTGGGAAAGGGATTAAAAATAGGATATTTATATATGTATATATATAGAAGAAAAACAAGAACAACGTTTGAATAGGATTCGCAAGATTAAAAATGGTTTCACTAATTAATTAAATAATTCTACCACCAAATATTTGTGAAGAAAAATTCATCAGTTTACACGCAGAACAGACATCGGACCGAATAGGAGAAGTTGGAAAAAAATGATAGTAAGAAAGCGGACAGAGTGGTATTTTGACGATATCATTGGAAACGTTGTTTGACGAGAACGACGAGTTTAGAATTGCAAGTTTTCTTTGCTTGAAACATCATCGAGCATCTCAAAATTGACAGGAACCATTTCCGGTCGATTTTTCTTCCACTTTCACATTACGTTCCGATCGACGAAGGTAGGATATACTTGTTTTTTCGCTCCAAAATCGTTACCGTTGACATCGCGCTGCAAATTTTTCAATGAGATTCAAAACAAAAATATAAAGGACATAAAACTAAATGTGTTATTAGAACCGATTGATTGTTAATACTAAACAAACTAAAAACTAACGAACTCTTTGATGGAGGGCGTAATTGCAGTCACAGTAGGTCTTGCTGGTGATGGAACGTCATCATCCTCACTCATCATTTTTGCTTTGAATGCAGCAGTCACTTGTTCCGGTACATAACCTCCCCATTCGGTCGACGAGTTGGATTCTGATGGGGAACCACTGGGTTCTCTCCATTCATCTGAGTCCGACACCGTTCCGCACATCTATAAAAATCGCAATAAAAATAGTTTCGGCTTTATAAATAAGTAAAGACTTACCTTCGCAGGTACTGGTGTCGGTTCCACTCTGCCCGCTGATCCGTTTCCCGAACCATTGGTGTAATTCGATGGCATTGGAACTGTTTTTCCGCCACCAGAATGACGAACCTTTTCAATAACCATATCAACTTCCATATCCTCGTTATTGATATCAGATCCATTCCCGTTTCCATTTATGATATCCCGTGATTTCGAATCAACTATTTGAGCTTCCTCTTCCTCCTCTCCATCTACATCCATTTTTTCCACCTCACCGTCTTCACTACAATTTTCCATCGGTTGCTCTACCTGTTTTTCACCAGCGAGATCTTCATCGTCCACGATTGTTTCCGACCCCCTCCACGACGATTTGTAACTCGAAATCCATTCTCTTTCAGCTGTTTCATCGTCATAATGGAATTTGTCACTTCGAGAGAAATATCTTTCAGTCGAATCAGGTGTTTCCGATTCGTCCTCATCTCCAAACGGGTGCATTTTTGCCTCGAATTTCCTGAAAAAACATTTGTATGTGGTAAATGTGACTTTTTTTTTAAATACCGAGAAGAATCAGCAACACAATATTCAGCCCAAGGATCATTCAAACTCTGGTATTCGTCATTCATTCTTGGCAAACGATCAAAGTATACACGACCACCACGTCCAACACGCCTTCGAACAAATCCGACTGAACGAACAGTTCCGTTCGTTGACGGAAGGAAAGTTTCGTAAAATCGCATATGTGCGGGAACCTATAAAAACATAACTTCAATAATTAATTTTTATCTTGAAATATAAAATACCTGTTCCTGAGGCCTTGGTAAAGTCGGCTGTGCTGTCGGGTGAGGATGGACTTGCAAAGCAGCACGATAAACACTTCCCCGCCGTCTCTTGAAAGTATATTTCCCATCCGCAAAATTATCTCGAATGGGTTTTTTCGTTTCAGACGTCGTTTTTGAAGTCAAATTTCCAAAAATTTGAGGCGGTCGATCCCAAGACTCAGCTGTCTTTTTGAGCCATAACTTGGAAACAACACCATCCCCAACTCTCGTTCTCTTGACTTTCTTTTTCTTCTTCTCTTCCTGAAAATTCCAAATAGAACTTTATAGTAAAAAAGGTGACCAACCTGAGAAACTCCATTGATTTGAGCGAAAGGCTTGGATGGACCGTTTGCGACAACAGGGGTTCGTAGCTTGTCATGGAACTCATTGAACGCATTCGCAGAACCGAAATCACACAACTCCATTCTTTTCAACAGAATATCAGATTCCATATCTATTAATGCCAACTTTGTCTTTTCTCTCTTTGATGTCATTTCGAAAAGAGTACGAGCCTTCGTCATGTCGTGGACAAGTTTAAGAATCTACAATATAGCATTTTATATCGATTACAGAAATTAAAACAAAAAAGCTAACCTTCTCGTAATTGTCCTCATCATTTTTCCGATTTTTCCTCGTTTGCATTTTCTCAGCCCTCCGACGAAACGCAACATACGGATTAACAGAACCCTGACCATCCTTTCGACATTCGGTCCGGACACGCGGAATCAGTCCACCAACTCCGTGGCATCCTGACGTTGTGGCTGCCGATGTTCTTTTTGACAACCAATATTCATAAACTTCATAAACGATTGACGGATCTAACGCTGAAAGAAAACAAAATAGGTTTTTCGGACTATTTGAAAGCAGCAAACTTACACTTATGAATGTTTAAAACTGAATCTTCACTAGCGATCTGAGTTTCCGAAGAATTTGCCTCAACAGTATCAAAGATTTTTTCCAATATTCTTCCCTCAATATGAGGATGCTCATTTAACCATTCTTCATCTTCGGTGTCATAATCATACTCCGGCTCGTCTTTTTCAAGTGCGTGCCAAGCTGTAAATAACAAAATGAATATTCATGGACATTAGAGACATAGAGAAATGAAGGTTTAATTATACATGGATTATCTAGATTTTTCTAATACGATAAATGATATACTTTTCCAATACGATTAAAATTTGGTTTTTTCTTAATTATTTTTAAACATCGTATTCCAAACAAGTATGACGCATCAGAAATTTAAAAAAAAACAGGTGTCTATTCTCGGAAATATTAATATTATAACTTTCAAATTGTACTTTCGCAAGAAAAAGGGAGATTATTCTAAACCGGTTCGGAAGATTTTTAAAAAAACTTCCGTTGTGTTTTTAGTAAAGAGAAATAAATAAATAACTATTGTAAATTTGAACAAAATCTTTGGATCGAAAAGAGATGAAAAATGAGTCTGCGAGAGAAAAAATGAACATAGAATAG
Source organism: Caenorhabditis virilis (assembly GCA_964036255.1). NCBI lineage: Eukaryota > Metazoa > Nematoda > Chromadorea > Rhabditida > Rhabditidae > Caenorhabditis > Caenorhabditis virilis. The sequence goes on along the minus strand of OZ038417.1, from coordinate 11,530,212 downwards.
AGAACAAGAGAACTAACCATGAACTTTTATGTATTTACTGCGGGCTTGTTTGTTGCGACAAGGATACACACTGTCGTAACGATCAGCTTCGACATTGATAACCTTTGGAGTGGGAATAACATGATTATTGACTTGAATGCCAGACGTACTGGCCTGTTGGGCGAGAATGGCATCTTGCAGATGTGATTCCTGGAAAAAAAACAATTAAAGTCAAAAATGCATAACTTCGTGAATCATGTTTTATTTGGAAAAGGAAGTAATTTAAATCTTTAAAATGATAATTTTTTGAATTGTGCATAGAACGTAAATTAGCGAGAATGAATCAAATTGAAGCCTTATCGTAACGAATTGTTATGTACAATTGATAAAATTAATAAGTACGTGTATTACACAAGTATGAATTATTCACATAATTATAGTGAAGAATCAAACAGCTATAATTTTCAAGAAAGAGCCATTTTTGGATATGAATTTTTGCCTTAAGATGTACGACGCCAAGTTCACGGAACTGCGCAATTGAGCAACTTAGGAGATGAATTTAAATTGAGACCCTTAATATAGAATTTATTTCTTTCCAAGTATTCAATAAAAGTTATCATTTCGTTTTGTTACGAATATAATAATGAAGATGATTCAGACGGAAATCATCCATAGCGTCGTAATTTACATTTGATAAATAGGCAACGGAAGAATCGAAAAAAAATGTCACAATTTTTTAAAATAGTCTATCTCTGATAAATTTGATTTTAGTTGGAATTGAGTGTTTGCGATCGGAACGTATTCAAGATTTCCTATGGGAACATGCGAATGACATGTTCACATAGGAAATCTCGGGATGAACCAGAAATTTACCAAATTTCAAAAATTGACCCCCTTGCTAAAATTTTAGCTGGGTTCCATCCATTTCGATAACATAAACACATTGTAAACAGTTGAAAAACTATGGATCGAACTCAATAATTCTCTATAAAATGAATCAGAAAAATTGTGTATTCCAGCGTAAAGAATACACGAGAGGAAGTTGGAATAAAGGAAGGAACCAAAAATCACGATTTCGCAATATTCCTTTGAAAAAAAGACATCCTCAAATTAAAATCTTGATCGCAATACGTGTTCATGCTTATTTTCGCAATTGCTTGGAAAGCAAACTATAATAATTAGAAAATGTACTTGTTTTTGCTGTTCAGTTATTCTGAAAATAAAGGTATCTGACTAAATGAGTGTTCTTCATGTTTCAAAAATGAGAAATACGTTCAGGATTTAGATTACGTTGCTCTTATGACAATGAAATAAAAGTTGTTCATGTTTAAACTCGTAAAATAGAAGTTAAACAACAATAAAGGTATAAGAAAGCGCTATTTCAAGACAAAAGCAAGCGTTTTGGAAGGTTCAATAGCATTTCCTAGACTATATCAACTAAATGTATGCTTACTTAAGAATAAAGAACACGTAAAGGCTCTAGAAAAGTCAAAAACGAAGGAAGAAACCTCATTTTTGTATAAAAAGTGACGTCATTTTAACAGAAAACCGTTGAAACGGATGGGAACGAAATATAGATATTAATAATGGAAAAATAAACGAATATAAGGGTTTCAAATGAGTGAAGTAGCCAAGAAAAACGTGTATTTCGAGAAAAAAACATGTAAAACTGACCATTTCTTCTTCTTTTTCCATTCCAGACGGCATCTGAGTGACGGCCCGATTTCCAACAGCACATTCTGATATATCTGGCAGTTCCGGGCCCCAAAATATGGCCATTGACTTGTTGGCATCGAAGGCCCGGGCGCGAAACGCCTTTGACGCAGTGGCCATCCTGCTGTACTCCCACGTTGTAACTACACAAAAAAGAAGCGGCGGAAACGCCGCAAGAATTAAAATGCCACGGACGTGAAAAAGAATTCATCCGCCGAGTACGGCGTTCATAAAAAATAAGAATGAGCAGCACCTGTGCAGTACAATGTAATGGTAGCGTAGAAGTGAATACAACGGGGCGCTTGGCCAACTATCGACTGGTGGGCGCGTCTCTCCTCACACACTAGCCGTCGTCTCGCTTTGCTTATCTCTGCGCACTCTTCGCTTGTTTATGTATCTTGCGTTGCGCTCATAACACTCACCTCACTCACATCCACGCATCGATTATTGTGTGCGCTCACAAAAAACTCATCATTCGGCCACGTCTCACAAATAAAAACCCCATTGCGACAACCGCGACGCGTTCGCGTTGAGTGTTGCCAGATGCGGAGCGGTTTTTAGAGGTTCCTCGTGAATTTCGGAATTTATTAAATTTTCGTGTCTTTTCCTTATTTTCCTTCATGAAATTTATTGATTCAAACGGTTTCTTCACGCAATTTTTTATTTTAAGACTCATGATTATGCTTACGACTGTTCATTTCTCGGTTTTCAATTCGTTGTTGCTCTTTATTCAATATTTTTATTTCTCAAAAATTTCGAAATAAAATTTAGGATTTTTTTTCCCAAAATGGAGGAACATAGTGGTCATAGACTTGACGAGAATGAAGTGGGAGAGGTAAAAAATTGTTGTTTTTTAAATTGAATCTTATCACTTTTTTCTAGATTATCGAAATTGACGATGAAGAAATGAAGGATGGAAGTGACGACGAAGATCAACAAAGTACGTCCAAGTAAGGAAAACTTCAGTAAGAAATGTTTCATTGCCATCTGATTCCAGCGCCGGTGCAATGACCGAAGTTGTTGATGACTCTCTCATGTCACTTCAGGCTCATTCCCAAGATTGTTTCGCTGTTGCTCTAGCCTCAAATCGCTGGTTGGCGACTGGTGGTGAAGATGATGTCGCATATCTTTTCGACCAGAATGTCTCAGGTGTGAAAATCGAGCATTTATTGAAAACAAACTACTAGTTGTTTTCCAGAAAACGAGCCAGTTATGAAAATTGAACATAAAGATTCTGTCACTCAGGTTCTGTTCAACAACTCCGAAACACTTCTTGCTACTGGTGACTTGGGCGGGAAAATCGTTATTTCGGAATTAAACACGAAGAAAATAAGAGCAGAGGTTAGAAATAGATTTTTGAAATTAAAAAAAAAGATTTTTAAACAGATTGATGAATGTAATGACTTGGAATGGATGAAATGGCATCATACTGCTGATATTTTGTTTGCTGGTGATAAAGATGGAATTCTCTGGATGTGGTTGATTGGAAATAAGGGAATCGCACAATCAAAGGTATGCTCGCTTTTTTTTTTCAAAGTTCGTCAAAATTGTATACTTTCTCTAGTCCTCATTTTGTTTTCAAAAAAACATGTGTCGCTGGGAACAAGCATGTTTGTGATATTTTTACACCTTTATCATCATTATTTATTTGCACATGGTCTACAGTGCAATCCTGAATTATTGTCTGTTTCTCTTTGTACTTTTGGTTCTATTTGCTAAGGCGATTGTAGTACATTACACAATGAGAATGAATATAAGGGCGTACCGTAAAATATCATGTGAGTAACCAAGGTATTACTAACGAAGTACGGTAACTGTTGACGATTAAGTAAAAAAAAAAAACGCTTTCTCAAGTAAAATTGGTATTTGAATAATATTTATATTCGTTGAAATTTAAATTTTTCATAACTATTGTTTTCCAAAATTGCCAATGTTTGAATTTATCCCTAAAAAGTATTGTTTTTCCTTTATTCAAATAGCCTATCATGAACATGCAATTTTCATGCATAGAAACTATAATTTTTCAAAACTAATTGAGGACTTAGATATTTTTCTCAAGTTAATTATGAATAATTAATTTTGAAATTTCAAATTGCTTCACTTTCCTTTCAGATATAAAATTAAAGCATCAGTTTTCTAATTAAGAAAAAAAAAGTCAGAAAAAATATGATTCAATTCAGGAAAACTAATTTCCGGGCTGTTGAAAATTATTCGCATTTCCTATTTTCTCTTCAGGCGCGATGTGAAAAAAAAGAAGGGGGAATTATTATTCTAAATCTGCGGTTTGTTTTTTTTTTCAGTCCTCTCCAACAATTCCCCCAGTATTTCTCATTCCTCCCTCTTCATAGTTATTTAGATCGCGTAAAATTTCGTATCGCCATCTGCGGTCATTTATGCTTCTCTAATTCATCACTATTTCAATTCGTCGCATTCTCTGCGTTTCGTTCTATCTTCTGTCCACTTCTCTGTGGGAAATACTATTTTTCATGAGAGTAGTGTATCGTCAAACGCTATTTTCATAAAACACAACACTCGCTGATTCGACCCGCTGTGTTGTCCTCGCCTGTTGTGTGTGTGAGTGTGTGTACGCTAACTAGCAGCACTCGCTATATTTTTTTGCGAGGGACCGAGAAGTTTGATGTGCAAAAATAGAAATATCCTTTTTCTTAAGACAACCCAACCGCAACAAAGAATTGAATCATTTTAAATTGAAAAAGGAACTGGGAAAGACTGTACGACAAACAATATGCTTCAAAATATCTTGAATTGACTATCGAATGGCTCTTAAAATAAGAAAAACTTTAGAAAATGACTCGAAAATGTTGTTTCAGCCGTTTTCAGCCACGAAGTTTCGTTATTCATGTTGATTTTTGAACCCAAAATATACACGTTGGGAAGAAAAATGAAGAACTAAATTGTAAATAACAAAGTAACGATTGAAAAATTAGTAAATTGATATAAATGTGAGAGGATCTCTGAACTGAACGCTTATGTTTTAAAACTAGCAACTTTCACTTCAAATTATATATTCTGTCGTTTTTGAAAATTAAAAAGCAAATAATCTTTAGAAAACGTGATCTTGACGTGGCAATTGACCAATTCCAGAAAAAAACATATTGTTGTTATAGCCTCCATATATGTCATTATTTCTTCCTCCTAGTAACTCCTGCAGTACATTACAAGATTTCGATCCTTTTTCATTTTTGCTATCTTTTTTTTGTTCACTCGGTAAAATTCGGCATTTGTTGCCTCATTGACGAGAAATTCCCGAGTATCTCGATGACCTTCCCTTCACTCCAAAAAGGCATAATGAAATGACCAGAAAACAAATTGTTAGTGTCTGTGTTTTTTAAAACAAACAAAAAATGCCATGTTTTGATCACATTTCATATTTCTTTGCCGCATTCACGAATACGACACAAAAATATTGTTTCTTTCTCACAAAAAGAAATTGTATTCCTACTATTCATTTTCCCATGATTTTTCATGTTTTCATTCTGACCTTTTTTAAAGGGGGAAAACATTGAAATTGAATTTCTTTGAAGAACTATATTTTTATGGAATCAAATGAACACTCAACAACATTTTCAAATAACTCTATTTACGTAGTCATTTATGAATAAAACATTAGTTTTTTCCCCCTAAAAGGAGAAGTTGAATGAGTGAGTGTTGTGGAAAAAAAAGAGAAGATAGAAAGAAAAAATTCGCCGGAACCATGGTCAACGTCCGTACGTCGAAAAAGTTTTTTATTCGCAAAAAAGTGTATTTTACTAAAAAAAAAAAGTTTGAATGATTTCTAGTTGAATGACCGGTTAGGTTAAGAGGGAGGCTAAGGGGGGAAAGCTTGTCCGTCTCGTGGTTATCTCCTTCAAATGTATTTTCTTTTGAAAAAAGACTGGCCCAAGTGTAAGTCTCTAAGTAAACTTTGAATTGAAAGTAAATTTGTTTTCAAATGTTTGTCGGCGGCGGCGGCGATGGTGCGCGAAAGAAACGAAGAAATGTTCATAATGCTCTGTGAAAGGCAATCAAATTTTCCCGAATTTGAAAAGAGAAAGCAGTGATAAAAAATTAGTGGTTATTTGTCCTCCAAACTTTTTGGATGACCTTTACTTTATGCACGGTAATAATCATGTGATAGTGGTGATTATGATAGGTTGTTTGTATGCTTGGTTATCGATGGAGTGTGCAGATAAATGCGAATTGGTTTTTGTCTACTTGAAAGCTGAATATTTATTACGATTGAAAATCTATCAAATCTGTTGTTGAATAATGTTAGAATATTGAAATTTCTTACACTGACAACGACCATTGTCCGGCCTTTGGTCATTATCGAAGTTTACAAATGCTCGAAATTCGAGAAAGAGTTTATATTGAATTGCAATTGTTATTACAATTTGTGAGTGACAGCGCTGTCATTTCAAAGACACTCTCATTTCCGCGACTGAATGACCTGAGTTCATATGACTGAGAAATTGGAGGGAAAAACTGACACGAGAATTGTCAAGCAGATTAAGGGGAGAATAAATGAGGATTTGACAGGTGTTTGCCTGCTGTTTTTTTGACTAGTTGGTTGTCTATTTCTAAATTGAGGAGACGTTTTCAATCAAATTTGAATGGGAGCCTCGAAAATGTAAATTTTTGATGTATTCTAAAAATTAAAATCTTTATTTAGCCCCGTTTTGTCACTTTTTGTTATTTCGCGGGCGTTATGAAAATTTACATACGGATTATAATAGGATTTCATTATTACGATTTTCTTTCGGTTTATTTTCACTAATCGTAATGCTCGGCGCTCAGATGAACACTGATTAGCACATATGGGATTTATTTTGCCTTTCGTTGTCTTGACAACGAAATTGGTGGTGTGATGTAAACAAAATTATGATTAAATATCCTGTCATTCATAATATGAGCTTGGGGAGAGATTTTGCTTTTAAAAGCTCAGAATTATCTCAAATAGCGAGCAAATAATGAAAGAAACGTTTATAATAATGTTCATTCACTTGACTGAATGAGAAAAGAATAGACTACTGAATACCATTATTGTCTAATTCTCTGCCATACATATGTCTTTCTATCTTCCTTTGTTACGCACTTTGTTCCGATATAATAGAGCCAACTTTGTTGTTTCCTTTTTTTTGTATTCTCCTTTGATTTGGATTAAGTAGTGGCGCACTGTCGTGTCGTTTCTGCTCATTATCAAAACGACTGCGCGGCAGATGGTGTGCTTTCTGCGTTCACTTTTTTATTACTATCGTAAGAGTACCATATAATTAGGTTGAAGAGAATTAAAGAGAAAAACACTCCGACAAATGCGCAAAAACGAGCAGCTGAACTGAAAATCTCATTATATGTATATTAAATGTTGTTCGAGGAAAATCTATATTTTCCACCTGAATGAAATTTTAGTATAAAGTGACGATAGTCGGTCGATAAAATGTGAATATTTATTATTGTTATTATCATCTGACGATCGTTAGAAGATAAAACAAATGAGAAACGATGAGAGGAGAAATGGGATATTCTAATGAATGAATCAAATTACAGGTGTATGCTGGAACTGGATCATCATGTACTGCTGGTTGTTTGTTGCCAGATGGGAAAAGAATTCTCACGGGATATGCTGATGGAGTTGTCCGTATGTTTGCAAATAATATTGGCGAAAGGAGCTCTTTTCAATTAAACATACATTTTTAGGATTATGGTTGCTGAGAGAAGAAACGAGCACGCATCTTTATTTCCATTCTCCGATTACCGCTATCGATCATCACATCTCGCAGCCGGTGGCAGTTATTGGAACTCAAAGCGGTAAATTTTGGATGGAAAATTCTCGAAACATTGGGAAATAAAAGGAAACTTTCCAAATTCATAGAAACCTATTTTTTCGAAAATGCGACACATTGTTGTTAAGTAGTTGAAAATAGTTTTAAAAAAATATTTGTTCTGTGAAATTTAATTAGTTTCCGAACACTTTTTCTTTGCTTTAACTTGTTTTGAGGATGTTTCATGATAGTAATGACGTTTATCGAGCGTTTAAAATTTAGGAACGGCGAACATCATCAATACAGCGTCACCTGATAACATTTTGAAGAAGATCTCTCTTCTTCCGCCACCTGGAGTGACCGCCACAACAGTTACATCGGTTGGCACAGCGGCTGAAGAAACGGATGAAAGCGAAGTAGCAAATTGTGTTGAATCACTTGCAATGGCCCCGTCTCATCCATGGTTTGCTGTTGGAAGGAATGATGGATCGATGTGCATTTATGAGATGGATTCCAATTCGCCGCGGAGTATTTTCCAATCAAATGAGATGCAAGCGATTGTAAAAGTCGTTTGGTCGATGGAGGGAAATGCGCCATATGTTACTGTTGGATCAATTGATGGGACTGTTCGAGTTTTTGATGGAAGAGATAGTTCAATGGTTAAAGAGCTTGGAAATGGAGGAGATGAAGTTTTGGACTTGCTTGTTATTGGATCCAATCCACATAGAATTATGACAGCTGGAAGTGGAGGAATTGTTCGTGTTTTTGACTTGAACTAAATTGAAACGGTTGTTGTTTACTATTTTTTTTTAGAAAATCCGGTTTTGTTTTTGCTTTGTTAACTTGTTAGTTTATATTTGTTCTTGTTCGTTGTTAATGAATGTTGGTTTTTTTAATCATCTGATTTCAATTTCAAAGCATCCGACGTTACGGCTGGAAAACTATCTCGATTTGGAATATTCATAGAATTTTCTACTTTTTAAAAAAATATTTTAGAATGGAGAAGCCTAATTATCAATTGTATAGAAATACCACACTTGGACAGGCTCTTCAAAAAACGTTGGATGATCTTGTTAGTGATGGTAGGTGTTGTTGGAAAGATTAAATTATAGAAAGCGCTAATTTTGTAGAATACATTCCGGATCATTTATCGAAAAAAGTGATGGAAGTTTTCGACAAGTCATTCAATAAAACAATTGCACAAAAGGCGAAGAATAAGGTGAGGAAGAAATTTTGATGTTTTTCAGTCACGTGGCATAATAATTCTTAAATAAACCATTTAAAAATTCACTTACCTTTTTCTCATCTTGAAGTGATAGGAATAGTTGGAGTTGCCTGGAAGCAAATTGGATTTTAGTGAAAAACAAACGTTTACTTGTCAAATAAGGATTTTTTTTCGAAAAGATGAAATGAACAAGTTTTTAAAAAGTATACACGCTAAAATTTTATATTGCCAACTCAATTATTCTTGATCATTGCGTTCGGAAGGCTGCTCAACCTCACAGCCCCTCCGCACGCACGCGACGCGGCTGCCGACACTCACACACACTGGAAAAAATTGAAAAAATCATTTTCCCGCCGATATTTCAGTGTATGTGAGTGTCGGAAGCCGCGTCGCGTGCGTGCGGAGCGGCTGTGAGGCTGAGCAGCCTTCCGAACGCAATGATCAAGAATAATTGAGTTGACAATAATTTTCTTTAAAAAAGTTTGAAATGACATATAAACGGTATTTGAATGTTTAAAAAATAGATAAATGACTTCTCTTATTTTCTAACTTCAAAACCAATTGATTTTTAGGTTAATATTTTTTTTTAAACCATTCCGTATTTTTTTGAGGGAAATATTCAATTAAAAAACGTTTAAAAGCAGAAAAAGGAAAAAAAAAAGTTGTCCTTTGAAATGAACGAACTATAGATTTGATATAATGAACTTTTATATATTTTTGTTTTGAGTTGCCAAACTGAAAGATCGCTTAGTCAATGTTTTGAAAATAGATCAAAACATTTTCGAGTCTGAATTTGCGGAAATGTATTGTTTAAAAACATGTTTGTTAAATGTAATCCAGCTGAAACATTTGGTAAATACATTCACTGTTTTAATGTCCAACGAAAAATCAAATTATCAGAAGTTTGAATTTGAGCAATGATTATTTACTTTAAATTCTGAACTTTGGTCATTTGAGAAATGTACTTTTAAGAAACTAAAAGTTCTCACGAATTTGTCAGGTGCGCAAATGTCGCATGAGAAATCAGGACAGCTATAATCATAGTGAACTTTTCTATTTTTAACCTCATGAAATTGTATACATAAACGTTGTTATCTGCAAATTTTAGACTGAAACAAAATATTTATAAATCTAAGATGAAAAGTCATGAGTGTCTGAAAAAGATTATTACCTTATTTGATGAAAAATAAAAAATATTTGCAGGTCAATTTCAAAGGTGACAAATTGAAAGCTTATCGTTATTGTGACAATGTTTGGACATTTATAATGGAAAGTGTGGATTTTAAAGATTCAATTGAAGGTGGAAAAGTGAATCGGTTGAAAATTGTCGCCTGTGATGGATCACAGAAGCTTATTCTCGCGCCGTCGACATAAATCTGAATGTTATTAAGAATGTACATATTTGATGTTTTCTGAAAACGTTTTTTTTTTGAATTTCTGTACTTTTGAAGTATTTTTTCAATTATTATTATATCAAAAACTAGTTAATTTTTTATGATTGTGATGGGACTGTGATAGAATTTTATTTGATCGTGATACCTTTTTTTGTGACACCGGAGGGATTCATAATTTTTTTCATGTAGCATTTATTTGTTCTTGTGGAATATAGAGTTTATTAAATAATAATAATAAAAAGATTTTATGAAACTTTTTGTTTTCAGGAAATTAATGTAGATGCAGATTTCTCAAAACAAAATTTATTTTAATTTAAAAGCCAAAAAATAGAAATAGAAATGCTTTCTTGAAAAATCGAACTTATCGACTTTTATTGTGATTTCAGTTGGAAAACATGTTTTACTCATTTATGTTGGTATGTTCGTATTCTAGAAGATTCCATGGACTTCCGTGGAATCGAACTATCTCCGAAAATGGTCTAAATCTATCCAGAAAAAATTTAAAGAAAAAAAAAAGTATTTGTACCTCAATAAAACCATCAGGAATTAAAAAAACCCATTTTCGGCCAGTATCTTGCATTCAGGCAAAAAATTAGGCAGTTTCTCCCTCCCTTACCCGAAAACTAGCTTTTCTCCAAACGTTTAAAAATTAATTTTGTTATTTATAAGTTATATAATATATTTATTCGTTTTTATTCTAGAATGACAGCTGGTTGGAACGATTTACCTCTTGAAATTAAAATAATGATTGTTGAACATTCTTATTCCAAATCTGTTTTTAAAATTTTCTGAAGCCACCTAGAAGCCGAGAAAATAGCTCTAAATCTATCCAGAATCACCATAAAGTTGCAAGAAAAAACTGTATTTGTTATTCAAAAAAATAATTTAAAAAAAATTAATTTTCCAGTTTCTTGCATTCGGGACTAAAAATTAAGCGGTTTCCTCCTTCCCTTACCCGAAAACTAGCGTGACTCCAAAAGTTTTAAAATTAATTTTGTTATTTATAAGTAATATAATATATATTCGTTTTTATTCTAGAATGACAGCTGGTTGGAATGATTTACCTCTTGAAATTAAACTAATGATTGTTGAACATCTTGACATCATTTCCCGGTATTTTTGATCTTTGATGATTTTTAAAAAACCCCTTTTTTATAGAAGTAAGCTAAGCACATGCTCCAAATTGGACCGAGCTGTAGTCCGAAAAGCGAAATTTTATGTAGATCGAATTGAATTTGATTTAGCAAGGTATGCATATCATTTTAATATTTAGTTTTGAAATAATGTTTTCTAGTATCGGCTATTCACAAAAGTACCCAGACGTTAACCGTCATAGAGATAACCGACATGATGAATATAGATGTTCAAGGTAACGAAATAATACTTTCCTTCTTATTCCAGCTTAATCTGATAATTTTTAGATTCGATCTCTATATTGAACACAAAGATCAGATCATCGGTATAATTGTTGGAGTAAATGGAGGAGTACTTGTGCATAAAAACAATAAAGAAATTATTCTGCAAGGAATTGGATGGAAGGATATTATTATGAATGTTTTCAGTTCAGTTAGTTGGAAGATTTCAACTACTCGATTATTTCTTGTGAGTATTTTTTTGAAAACTGTATGTACTGTATGTATATATGAACGTCTTTTCAGAGTATAGGAGGCATTTTCCACGAGGTGTACGAATGGTTACGAGAAAATATCGATTTCGATGTGCCTGAAGTTTGTTTGGATTTTAATGAACCCTATGAAAATGAATTAAATGACGTTTCGATTGAGCAGTGCCTTGATTGGCCATCGACCACGAACATCCTATGGGGTACTTACAATTACAGAGGACCGGTTCTTGAAAGATTAAACGTTAGTTTTAAAAAATTGTTTACAAAATATACATAAGTCACAGGTCTACCATAACATTTCCGACTTCTGGTTTCTTTGTGAAAACTCTTCACTGGGAAGTTTTGACGATGAAACATTGAAGAAAGTACCAAACGCAAAATTCATATTTGTGGAATTTGGAAGCATTACCGGAGGAGGGCTTAACTGGTGGTTAAAAGTAACATTTTTTGGAAAAAAAATTTCAAAAATAACTTTAATTCATTTCCAGAAATGGCTGCTCAGTGATAATGGAAGAAGTCACACTGCTTTCACCATGACTTTCAAAATTGGTCATGAAATGAGTCACGATGACGTATTTGATGGTCTTGAAACATATATCAAGAGAGAGAAAGATCCTCTTGAACAGTTAGTTTTTATTAATTTTGTTCTAAATATAGATTCAGTGCTTCTTCAGATATTCAGGTGCTGACTATGGAAAACTATACAAAGTTGGAAAAGATATCCATCAGATTGCATGTTTGTTCATAGCAGAAGACTTATTCATTTTCTCGTATTTTCCAAATGATGAGAAGCTTTCGAAGTCCAAAAGAGAAGTAAGGAATCATTTGGATAATGTAAATGGTACATTAGCATTGTAAGACGATGACGAGGAGGACTAACCTTTATAACATTCCTAATATTGTATTTTTTAATGATCGAATTTGTTTTCAAATGAAAATTTTTATGCTTTTAAAAAACTCGCAATAGATTAAAATTTTAAAGTGCCGCCAATTTAATTGCAAATGTGTGCAAACACAACCTGCAATATTGCGTACATTGATTCTTCGAAAAAAAAATTTAAATGAAACATGTTTTTCTTTTTTAAATCTTTATATTTATGAAAAGTTTTATCTCTTTTTTAATAAAAAGTTTTAATTTGATATTAAAACTAGTTCGAACTTAACTGTTTTTAAAACATGAATCATAAATATTTTTTAATTATTGGTATAATCTGAAAATTTATATTTTTCTTGAATTTTTCCTATTTTACGCCCAAACTTGGCCACAACCAATTAAAAACCCGCCATATAGAAAAAATAATATCCAGCTGGAATCACGCTCTATTGCAATTCTTCCTCTGTACTCATTCATTCTCTCGTGTCCACATCTCAGCTTCATTTGACCATTGCGGTTTTGCAGTGTAGCCGCTCCTTTTTCTCTTGTTCCATATTTGTCTCATCTACTCCAAAATTTTTCAGATGGACGTCCCATTAGTGGGTAATAAACGAAAGAAGTCGAAGAAAGAAAAACCATTTATTTCCTTTAATGTTCCATTGATAAAACCAGGGGGAAAGAAATATTCGGAGATTGATTTTGAGGAGTATAAACAAGACAAATTGGTACATAAATTTTTAATTCAAATAGTTTTTATTCATCAATGAAATTTTTAGAAAATCGCTCGAGATGATGATGAAGAAGATAGCCGATTCCACAATTATGATGCTATTGAAATTGTCAGAATTTTAGAAGCAAAACACAATGTTCGTATAATTCATATTTCTAGATATTTCGCAATACTTATTTTTTAAGAAAAAAGGCAAAAAGAAGAAATATCGATTCAATGAAGATGATTTCATCAATAATTCGACTGGATATGATTTAGAGGATGCATTTATTGATGACAGTGAAGCTTTTGAAGAAGTTTTGCCTTCCACAATGGAAACAATAAAAGGTGGATTTTATGTCAATCGTGGAACATTGGAATTGAAACAATTAGATGAACAATCTGAAATTGATGAAGGTGAAAGTGATGAAGAACCGACCATTTTGAAGAAAAAGGTTTTATTTGTATTTTTAAGAAACGTTTAATACTTTTTCTTGCAGAACAAAGACAAAGCTGCCACAAACGCTCCAGAATCCGACGATGAAGGTCCATCTACATCGAACAAAATAAAGAAACCGGTTGAAAAGGAAATCCAAAGAATGACAGGAGCCCCGCCAACAAAACGAGCAGGCCCAGGACCATCTTCAACTGCGGATAACGAAGCGAAGAGAAAGAGACTTGTCGGAATGCCACCAACATTGAAAAAACCATCAACGGTGTCACAATCAGCGCCTGAAAAAGAGAAATCGGCTCAGAAGGAGAAAACTCCACCGCTGGTTATTTCGAAACCAGCAGCAGTGACTCCGAAACCACCAATACCTGTACCAACAACAAGTTCTTCTTCATCCTCCGATATTATTTGCATTGATGATACACCGGTGATGACGTCGTCGTCGAGGATCGAAACACCGACTCAGGCGACGCAAAATTCAAATTCTGTCAAAAAAGTGGTTCCAACTCCACCATCCCCTTCGACGCTTGCAACCAATGCGGAATTGGTATGTGCTGATAAAAACATTTTTCTAAAGCTGCAGTTTGAGCCTAAAAAGACTGGGATTAGGTCTAAACGACAACTCTGGTTTTTTTTTAAATCAAAAATGAAAACCTGGCAATTTTTGGAAAGAATCTCGAAATCTATTTTTTCTGCTGATTTTCAACCATTTTCAACTGGAACATTTACATTGAATTTATTCTCATTTTGAAAAAAACAATGAGAATTTGCGCCACCATTTCTTCTTTCCCTCAAAAATGATGAAACTCTATTGTACGCGTGTTCTCGACACTGCACCATTATTTTTCGAATTCTTTCGCATTTCAATGATTTTTTAGAAGAAACTGTAAACTTTAAAAAAAATAAAAGTAAACAAGAGAATATTTCTCATTGTTCAGCAAGCCAAACGAAATCTTCTCACTGCAATAGCGAATTTGAGAAAATTGGCATCTGTCAACCCCGCTCCAATCGTAAGGAAATATTTGAATCACGACCTATTCGTTAATTTTCAGGTCAATGTAAAACTTACAAAACTTCTGGAACAGTTTAATAAGTTAGCCGAAGAGGATATTAAAAATGGAAAGAAACGATTGTCGGAAAATGTTGTCAATTGTTTGATAAAGTAATTTATTTTTTATCTAGAATATTAAAAGCTGGAATTATCATTTTTTTGCAGAATTGAAGATCAAATGAAAGCGGATTCATCTCCGAAGGAAGTGAAGCAGAAAGTGTTTGAAGGGATTTCATCGATTGTTTCAGTCAGTGTCGCCACTATAAAGAATCGAATGCAACAAAGAAGAAATGTTAGTGTTTTTTTTTAATTTAAAATTTTTAATTATCCAAATTTCAGGAAATTGAAGAGGCAAACAAAAAATCTCAAAATAACGATGATATTCAAGTATTGTCTGATAATTTGGTGCCAAGCAGTTCCTCTGCAAGTTTTTCGCTTCCCGGTCAAGGCAAAAGGCTTCTAATGGCACGAGATATTCCACATTTCACCGAAATTCAAATTATAGTTGGTTTTTTAAAGAAGAATTATTAGAAAAAACTTTTTTTCAGTCAATCAACAATTTGATAAAGAACTATCGGAATGTTATTATTATTTCTGACATGGACGTTATTAATATCATTGAGAGGATTTGTAAAGAAAAATTGGATTCGAAATTGGTTAAGAATAATCTGTAAGAATCTTTTTTTAATAAACTGGCTGTTAAATTGAACATTTCTATTTTTCAGAACAGAATATTTCAAAAATCAGGCGATGACAACAGCTGCGAAACAAGGAGCTTCATCATCCACTGAAAAAGTTCTGAAAGAAGCAGAGCCGGTTGCGAAACAAGCGAGGAAAAGCCGAGTGTATTTGAATGTGTGGGTCGAGGAATCGAAATTGTATCATGCGGCACAGAAGCAGTTAGGAAAACTTATGAACAAGATTCCACCATCACAGAATACGATTGAACAAGCTCAAAAAATGACGAAAACGAAGTTGCATGAGGTTTATCAGAAGCAAAGAGAACAACATGCGTTCTTGCAATTAAGGTATGAATATTGTTTTAATTCATCGAATAGTTTAGATATCGCTATCAAAATCGCTCGGTTTTCGATCAAATAAGTTATTTTCAATTTCAGAGCGACAATGTCAGGAACACCCAAACCGAATTTTGAATTCAGTTTCACTGATCCCATTATGTATGTTATTCCTTTTATTATAAAAATAATTATTATTCTTATAATTTTAGGACTCAGATTTCATTGTACGCCGATTTACTTTTCCAATATGCCTACACTTGCCAAGATTTTCAAATACTTTTCGCCGCTTTCAACATTCTTCACCAAGTAGTAAAAGACACGGTGCCGAAAGCGTAAGTCTCCCCAATATTTAAATTTTTTTATTGATTAAAATGAAAACAATTCAGAATGTTTTATATTGAATTATGTCGTCGTCTTCCCAAAATGTCATGTCTATTGGACGAACCGGAAGGAAAGAAAACGCTGGACAATGCTAAAATGAGCACTAGAACGTGAGCGATTTTAAAATGTTTGATTTTGGGAAACTAAAAATTATATTTTCAGCTTTCAAGTTGTTCAGAATAGTAAATTTGCCTTGAAATGGCCACAAGGACAGCCGCAATCTGATTCATTGAATGTTCCAAAAAACGGTGAGCTTTTCTTTTAATTTTTGCCAGAATGTAAAATAAGCAATAAAAAGTGCTTCAGAGGAATTCACATTTTAAATTTCACTTCTCTTAAATGTCTGGTTTTGGAAATTAATTAAATTTAAAATTTAAAAAAAACTATGTTATAGTTTTTCTCATCGTTTTTACAAAAGTGCTCCTATTGCTAAATTGAGGTTTCAACAAATTGTGCTCTATTCCAATGGGCACTCATTTTTTCATAAAAATATGAACTAAAAAATGAGATAATCACGTTCTCACTCGTTTTGAAATAATATTGTGTTAATTTAAGTTCCATCGACATCAACAGCTTCAAAAACGCTTCCCGCTGCCATTTCACAGAAGTCATCAGCATCGACAACACCTGTAAAGAGCGCTACCAATAGTTCCCAGGTAAACATTGGTCAACGATCCTCAGTATCTATTCATTCTCATCGTTCTTTTCCCGCTCCTTCAAAACCAACAACAAACCAAAGGGAACCATTACAAAACCTAATTGTTGTTAAAACTGAACAATGACCGGAAAACCTCAAATTCTTAGCCAACGGCTTGAAAAATCTTAAAACTGTTCGTGCATGGTGTTACTCTCGTTCTTCCTTTTATCTATTTTCTAAGCATGTATTACACTATTTGTTTTCCTTCAGTTACATGTTAAGTTTTTTGTTTCTTGAATGTTATATCGAATATCTTGTGCTGTTGATTGGACCTATTCAAGTTTTTATATTATGAAAAATCATATTTTTTATCGATCGAAAGGTCACAAATGGAATATCCAAAAATTTAAATCAAATTTTTCGAGAATCTCCTTGCTATGTTTTTCTGGTGTTTGAATGGTTTGATAAAGTTTTCTGTAATGCTTATTTTTGCTTAGTTTTTGGTGGTGGATTTTATCTGAAAAAAAGTTCGCGAAGAAATTCGTTCATCTTAAATAATTTAAGAATTTTCAGGCATCACCCTCGCCTGCCAACTTTGAGACCATTGCTGCAGGTTGGATAGGTTTTTAAGAAAACGCTTAATATTTAAAATTTTCAGTGGTAATGGCAGGAGTTATGACTTCACAAGTGACTGATGCTCAAATCCCGGAAAAAATTAGACAGGTAAATTATGAATTTCATATAAAGTTTCATCATGAGACCTAGATGCATAATACCTTTTCAAATAACCTGTTTTTCCAGCTTCTCGGTGGAAAACCTACAACTATGGACGTGGCAATTGTTTTTGAAATGGTGAAAAAGAAAGTGAACGATTATATCATAGGTGGGCTCTTTTTTCGGTAGTATTTTTAAGTTGTACCCCTTGCGCTGAATTTTTGAAATAACACATCTATGGATTTTATAGCACGCAGCCAAGAGGCGTTTAAAATGAAAGAGGAAGAAGAACGAAAAAAGAAGTTGCAAGAAGAAGAACGAAAGAAGAAACTGGAAGAAGAGCGTAAAAAGAAATTGGAAGATGACAAGAAATTGGCTGAAAAAAGACGATTGGAACATGAGCGTTTGATCGAGGAGAAAAGGAAGGCGGCGGAGGAAAAGAAGAGGCAAATGGAGCAGGAAAGAATTGAAAGAGAAAAACTGAAAGCGAAATTGAAAGAAGAAGAAAGGATTGAGAAGGAAAAGCTCAAAGCGAAATTGAAGGAAGAGGAACGACTGAGAAAGGAGAAAGAGGCGCAGGAGGCGAGGGAGAGGAAGATCAGAGAGGTAAGGCGGGAATAGTAATCGGATTGCGTGCCCAGTTAATATTATCAAAATTTTTGTTCAAAAAACTTAACATTTGAATACATTAAATTGTTCACTTAAATTTACATTTCCGAAACGTTGAGCCATTGCCAAGAAATCCGTTTTTCCTTAAAGATTTTTTATGAGTCAAAATATTGTAAGAACGGCTTCTTACATAAAAAAGAGATACCCTGTCTTTTTAAAAACTGAGAATTTTAATAATTTATGCGAAACTACTTTGCTTTGATACTTTTTGAGAAAAATGGAATTGCGTATAGATTAAACCAGACATTTAACGCCGCTTCGCGCCGGAAACGAAAAATCAGAGAAATGGTGTGTAAAGTGAAGAGACGCAGAGAAAAACGCGCTAACTTTAGGTTAAGGTACTGTATGTACCGTAATACTAAAGTAATCTGTATCAAATTTTCACAGTGACTTTACAATATTCCAAAGATGTTACTCTGAAAGTCTGGTCTCGATCCGACCATTCTGAAAAAAAGTGAAAAAGTACTGGAATACTGTATCTACAGTAATCCTACGGTAACCCGTGATCCAAATAGTATTTTTGTGAAGCGCTTCGAGAGGCATAACAATATCCCAAGTATGGGACTGATCGGTCGAGGGGTCAAAAAGTTATTCATGAGAAATGTTTATACACACAGAACTATTCGTTTAGTAAGAAGAAAGATGTTTCACATGTATTTTTTAAAAAAAGGTCTGAGTTGTTTTTAAACTCACAAGAACTACATAAACTTATTTCTAAACAAGTATTATTTCAGGAACAGGAAAGACAAAGACAAAAAGAAAAACTCGAAAGAGAATTGGCTGAATTAAGAAGAAAACAGGTAATTTAAATTTTCATGAGATTTATTCTTTTTTTCTTTTTTTAGGAAGAAATGGAAGCGTTGAGAAAAGAGGAGGAAAGACAAAGACAGTTGGAAAAGGTGAGTATTAAGCGATGGATTGAAAATAGAAAATCTAAAATCATGAAACCAAAATTTTTTAATTGTTGTGATTTGTGCCTAGGAAGCGGCTGATGCCCTTCAAGAGCTCGAGCAGGATAATTTAATGGATGACATGGAATTTGTTCAGAACCAGGAGAAGATAATAGAACAGGTTTTTGATGTTTGGGAGGAAAATTAGACAAATTTTCCTAGGTGATGGGATTTTTTTTGTGGGGGTTCTTCTATGAGGCATTTCACCGTTACTACGTTAAAAGCTTGTCCCTTTGTGTTACTTGTGCTACTTTTTGTTTCATGATTAATTGTCTAACGCAAAAAATGGGGAAATTTTAAAGCAATGTTGTCTTTTCAGGAAAAAATGAAGTATGAACAGATGCGGAAAGAGAAAAGAAATCAAGAGGTATAAAAATGAGGGAAATTAATTTGAAAGAAATTAATTTTTTTCAGATTGAAGCTCTTCGTCAAATTGAAGAAGCTAATGCGAAACTGGCGGCAACGTCTCAAAGTGAGTAAAAACAACATTTTTATTTTGATACGTTCAATAAAATGTTTGTAGAAACAGTAAAGGAAGAACCAATGTCGCAAGAAAGAGATGTCCGAGTGAAACAAGAACCGATGTCTCAAGAAATCCAAGAAGCTGATGCAATAATGCAGAACTATATGTCGAAAATAACGAATAATGGGGTGCAGGCACCAACAACGACAGCAGTTCATCAGATACCTCAGCAGCAGCAACAAGTAGAACAGAAACCTCATATTCCATCGAACCAAATGGTTGCGAATAGTCCGATTCAACCGCATCAAATGGTTGCACGAAGCCCCATACAGCCTCAGCCAATGATACCAAGAAGTCCGGTACAGACAACACCAACCGTTCAGAATAACTCGATGGGATATTCGAATATTCCAACATTTAGTCAGGTAATAATTGATTTTCAACATTATCTTTCGTTATTGTCAAGTTAAACATTTTTGGATCATCCATTTTCAACTAAAAGACCGCTGCGCAACCGCTCGCATGTAAAAATAGAATGACTTTGTGAGAGACTTAGATTTTCTGGGTAGGTCAAATCCAACTTGCATGATCAAGAATATTTGAGTTGACAATACAGAAATTCGAAACTTTAAAAAAATCGAAATTACCAACCACATTGTTCCAAAAATTTGTTTGCTCGAAATATCTTTCATTTAACTCAATTTTCAGTCGAATTTCGCACCAACCTCATCAAATTCTGTTCAAACCACACTGATGCATCGAAATCCGGCGCCACAGTCATCATTTCAACATCAACAACAAGTTGTTTCAACGATTGCAAACCAAATGCAAAATATGTCAACCTCTAATGGATTTCATCAGCAACAACTCAGTACACAACAAAATAATCAGATGATGGCTCAACAGCAACTTTCACAAATGTCCAATAATTTCAATCAGATGTCGTAAGGATATCAGTTTTTTTTGAGAGTTTTTCATTAAAATCTCTTTTTTCAGCCAAAATCTGATGGGTCTTGGTGGCTTTCCTGGCATGAGCAGTCAAATGGGGTCAGCGATGAATAATACGGTAAAATAATATTAAAATGGCGATTAAAAGTAAAATTTTTTAGTTATTCTTCCAACAACAGCAACAAATGCAGCAGCAACAGCAGCAGAATCAATGGGTGAGTATTTTGGGAAATGGATTTTCGGATTTTTTTAAAAATTTTTTAGCGAAATTCTCAAATTCAACAACAACAAACGCAGCAGCAACTTCCACATCAACAGAATTCGCAACAAATGTTCCATAATCAAGGAAATTACGGTTTTCGATAGATTCCATTTTGCTTTCATTTTTAAAAAACAAAATACTTTCAATTTGGTGCCAATTTTTAATCCTTTAAATTCCAATGGCCTGTTTTAGTTTACTTTATTTAAGGGTATTATTTGTTGCAATTTATTCATTTCTTTGATTTGCATATATTTTTTTATTTTAACATTTAAGCTTCCTATATCCATGTAAACGTTAATTTATTGTGTGCAATAAAGGTAGTAGTTTTATACAAATTTGGACTTGAAATTAAAAATCATCACAATTGTTTTGAACTAAAGCAAATCATCAAAGAGTCATCGGGCAATAGAAAGAAAGAAGTGAAATATTTTTGGAAGTTTTAGATTTAAGGCGTGGGTTGATAAACATGACAAGAAAAATGTTAGAAAATTATTGAGCAGTGATGGCAGAATGGACAAAATGTCTTGCGATATGGTTATCAGTTTCGATGACAGAAGGAGTGATTTCCAATCCGCGAAGTTCTTGCAAATTCTCACCATCGTAGGAGACCAGCGTTTTCAGGTAGAACATTGTGTTGGTTGGAAGATGGGCGCCAACTTTTTCAAGCCATTTCCGGTTCAATGCTGGAAAGAAATATTTTTAGAAACGAAAAATGGTTTGTTAGATTGAAAATTCGATTTAAAAATTTAAAGAAAATTTTTGATTCCATTTTTTTTTTTTTTTAATTCTTCTTAAATTATGGAAAAATTTTAAGAAATTGAATTATTCTATTGAAATAAACTAATAGTGCCAAAATAGTGTTTTATTTTCTAGATTACCTGCTAAATCACGACGACAAGTACTCAAACAATCTTTTCCGGCCGATTCGGCATTTTTCAATGGGCTGAATTCTTCGGCACGTTCAACTTCCCAAATATAGAAGTTTCTGCTGTGCTCGAAAACGTCAAAGATGAATTGCTCCAGTTTGATTCCATTTGGTTGTTCTGGTTTCACTTGCTCGCCATTATCATTGATGTAAGCGATTTTCTTCGAAGCGCGATGATATGGCAAACGGGACGATGGAGAACATACTCTGAATAGAATATCAAATGAAGCTATTGAGAAATGCAAAAAAAAATACAAACCTATCCAAGAAGTCAATAGTGAAGAAGTGATTAGCAATGGAACCAGCACCAAACAAGTAGTTTCCATCTTCAGTCTTGCGGTCCGCCAATTCTGGACCCAGTTCACTGTATTCAACAACTCTCGGTCTTCCCGAATCCAAACAAACAGAGCCAACCAGTTCACCCTTTTGTTTTCGAACAGTTTTTGTTGCGACATCAGCATCATGAACAACGGAAAATCCAATAAAATGTGGATCGGCGACTTTGCACAGAATGTTGTCAACACAATAAACGTGGAAATATTTGATTCCTTTTGCGCGGAGGCCAGCTAGATGAGGGGCAAGTGCCGAATAGAGACCACCGTTGCCATCTGAAAAACAAAGAATTTTGGAAATGGCTTTTGAACTAAATTTTATATACGTCGCTGTATAGACTGTAACGCGCCATCTATGATAAAGTTGTTTATGAATTTATCGTTATTTTTTATGATAAGACTATTTGCACTCCTTTTTTCAAGTGTTTAGTTAGAACCAGAACATAAATAAAAAGTGAAATTTTTTTTCAAAACCTTACTTGGTGCTGCAACCAATGATCCTTTGGTGGCAAGAAGGAAATCTCCATTGTTATCATAAGCAGGAATCTCATCTTGTGAGAACACAGTCATTTGCTCATTGTAATCGATTCCATGATGAGAGGCCAATTGTTTGAGATGTTCAACAGTTGCCAATTCTGTTCCTCGAGATGTCATGACAGCCCTAAAAAAGGTTCAAAAATTTGAAAACAAACATATTTTCACTAGATACCAGTGAATTTTTCCATGAATTTCATGATGTTTCTCACCAGCGATAGCTTGAAGTAAAGCGATTTTTGCGGCTTGAATTCCGAGAAGCGAATCACCATAAGCAGCATCGATTCCAAGGGGAATTGTTCCTTTTGGTTGGCTTGATCCCAATCGACTCGCCTGTCCACCAGCAAGAACAAGGGCACAAACTTCACCTCTCGAAATCGCGTCAATTCCTGCGTTCCAATATTTGTCCAGTTCTTCTTTTGACAAATCTTGATTTCTGAAATATCTATCAGATGGAATTGGTGACAAATTTTCCGGTGACGATGTATGTTGTTCGGCCGAATCGATAAACCACTGATGGGAGGATGAGAAATCAACAGATTTGAGCTGAAAACGATAAAAATATTTTTTTAACTTTGAAAACACCGTTTACTTGATTGAAAAACGTCGATTTCTCTTGATCGCTCAGCTCATTATAAAATTTGACGAGGTGTTGCTGTTCGCCAACCAGCGCTGAAACCTCTTCAATTGTTGGAACTGTCATTGTTGAAGAAACTGAAACCAGTTATTTATTTAATACCGTATACATGTCTAACAAAACAGAAACGGACGAAAAATCTGATGTTTTTTGAACGAACTAAATTATAAACGCGGCGTCGGTGTAAAACGTTGTGCAAATAAACGTGCCGATTGATATAAAATGGAAAGAAATGAAAAGTTTGCAAAAACATCGAAGCATCAAATTGCAATTCCAAAAACTTCGCGCCGTTTCAATTCATAGAGCAAATTAAAAATTTTTGTGCATTTTGACGTCGCCGTGAACAATACACAATGACGAAAAGTTGCAGAATTCAAATAAAAATTTTAGAAGTCTGAAAATCAAAAAATTTCAATTTTCGTTACAAAATTATGATAAAACCAGAAAACAAAAGAAGTTTTTAAAAAATTCCGATAATTTATTTCGCTTACAGAGGTTTCTCTTTAGAATTCTCAAAACACATTTTGAGGTGCAAATTTTTTAAATCTAGCAACACAATAATACACCATCAGTTTCCCATAGCGTACACTTCTGGCAAAATGTGTCACAAAAATGTGACAAAAAGTTATAAAAATGATTGAAAAAGTTAGGTGGTGTCAACGGCTGTATAAGTGCAGATAATGGGTGGAACATTGGAAACGGGCAACGATTCCGGGTGTTCCCGTATCCATTCATTCTGGTTGAGTTACTCCAAAATGAACGACGCAACTGCTCCATCTTCTTCATCCCAGGAATTCAGGTTTTAATATAGACTTTTTTGGTTTTTAATTCACTTTGAATTTTCCTTACAGCTCTCAAGAAATTGAATATTTGGAATCAATGCTGCGATTGTCAAAATGGACGGAAGAGCGCCTCCGGGAGTTTCAGGAGCAGTTGACGAAACCAGAATGGATCAACGCGACCATAGAACAGCAAAGTAAGTTTGCTTTTTCTCACTGGTTTGTAATATTCTTCAATTTCGATGCCAAATTATATTGTTATTCAAGGAATAACCTATTAATGCTGGATTTTTCCGGATTTTAACTCAAAACATTGTAAATAACTGTTTAATGTCTCTTTCAGAGAAAAAAAAATGGAATTTTTTGGTGTTCGATATCCCTATTTTGTTCACTAGAAACCAGATGTGTAACTTCTGAAGTTTGAAATTTATATATATAAACTAAAACCTTCAATGCAAATGATCCCATATTTCAGCGACATACTTCATGCACCACTTCTTCTCACCCGATTCAAATGGAAATCCCTATCCACTATCAGACTTTCAGACCTGCTTGAATATCCCATCAACATTTAATACAACGTAACCGTAATAATTTAATGCATTCTATTGTTTTATTGCAACATTTCCCCAGCGTCCTATAATATCTCAAATTCTATTGAATGCTTTGAAAATTATTTAAAAGTTATTTAAAAGCACGACACAGCCCGAAACATTGATATTTTATTATTTTTGTACATAATAAATTTATTATAACAATTATCGCTATCAGTGAAGAACATGTGAGCTTTATCGTTTCTCTAGAGTCACATAGATTGGATCTTTTGGTCGCATTACAACACCATTTGCATCGGGAATCATGTCCTAAATAATACGTTTTTCAATTGTTTTTAGAACTCACTAAAACCAACCGGTTCACCATCAGCAACACGAACTCTGTATCTTTCCAAAAACATGACAACTGTTGTCTTAAATTCCATTTCAGCGAATCTCATCCCAACACAAAATCTCGGTCCTACTCCGAATGGAATCCATTTCAATGAACCTTTATCATTCCAATCCAAAAATCGATCCGGAATGAATTCTTTTGCATTTTCCCAATTGTTTTCATTCATATGAACAGTATGTGGAAGACAAGTGATAATCGCTCCTTTTGGATATAATTGACCCCGAATTGTGATGTCACTTAGGCATCTTCGGTTCGAAAAACTGAAAATTTTTGAAAGTTTTTCTTGAGATTTTTTGAAAGAGCTCGAGATGAGTTAAACAAATTCATGAGAATTTAAATTAGGGCTTTACGGAGATAATAAATGTACCTTTAATGAAAATAGACTTCATTCTCATTCCAAATCTGTTTTTAAAATTTTCTAAAACCACCTAGAAGCTGAGAAAACACGCCTCAAACACAATGGCCTAGAAAAAGTGGCCACCTGGCCGAACTTTTTCATATAAGTTTTTTTTTCGTGTTTCATTAATAAATAGTTATGCAGAATGCTTATATCTGTCCTTTTTATGTTTTTTTCATTTTTTTGGATTTTTCATGGCTGCGGACTAGTTTTCGCCGGTGGGCACTTTTTCTAGGCCATTGTTTTGAGGCGCGTTTTCTCGGCTTCTAGGTCGTTTTAGAACATTTTAAAAATGGTTTTGGAATGAGTATGAAGTCTATTTTCATCCCAGACGCATTCATTATCTCAGTAAAGCTCTTCTTTAAAGTGCAACAAATCGAATCGAACAAAATAATCCTTTAAAGATGTCCACGATTTATCGGAAATTCCGAATAATTTTTTTTTCAAATTTTTATTACAAACTTACTGAATAACTGGTGGATAAACTCTCAAAGTCTCCTTATAAACAGCATCCAAGTATTTCATCGAATGAATCGAATCATATGTAATTCCTTTCCTTTCTTTTGTATCCATAATTTCTTCATACAATCTTTCTTGTACATCTTGATGTTTTGACAACAAATAAGTGCAATATGTCAACGCTGTACTAGTTGTTTCATATCCAGCAAGTAGGAATGCAAAACAATTTTCAATCACTTCTTGTTTTGTCATTGGCTGAAAACGATAATTTATCATTGTTTACTCTGATTTAATTGATCAGTCAAATTCTGGTATTAAAATTTCCAATAAAATTATCAAACCTTGTTCTCGGCATCTTCCCTATCAATCAACAATTTCAAAAGATCGATATTTCCAGCTCCTTCACCTGCTTTTCTTCGTTCATATCTGGTATTATAATATTTTCTAGATATTTAAAAAAATCCAAACTTACACATTTGAAAGCCCATCAATCAACGGAATTTCTGATTTACACATTCCGGTAAATTGGTAAAGATGCTTCCACATAAAGCTGAGTTCTGGGAGCAAAACTATAAAGCAGTTATTTTATGAAGTTTCTCAATCAATGAGATTTACATGAGCTTCTAATAATTGTACTGTGTCGAATATCTAAATTATTGATATAATTCCTTGCTTGAACATAAAAAACTTCATTTCGATCTCGTTGACAATTACTGTCAACTGCAAATGCACATTGCCCGATAACATCAAGTGTGAGCGCTTGCAAATCTCTGGAACAAAACAAAAAACATTTAAATAAGTTCACTTTCACAAAAACAAACTGATAAATATCAATTTTGCCTCCATCTACTCTTTGTTCCTCCAAAATTGTCAAAAATGTTTCAATTTTTCGTACAACTGTTCCATGCATCGCTTTCATTTTCCCAGTTGTAAAAATGGGTGCAATCGCACTTCTTGTATGTTTCCATCCAATTGCATAGGATGATTGAAGAAGTGATGTACGAAGTTCTAAAATCAAACTATAAATCTCACATTCTGATTTCAAAAAAACCAACGTGTTTTCTCAAACACCGCCGGATATGAACGATCCGAGAAGTTCGAGAAATTTTTAATAAATATCTCTTTAATATCCTCTTCATTACTTATAGCCAAATTTAGTTGCTGTCCAAGGTAAATCCCCAACGTTTCACCATACTTTTCATGTAATTCACTGAACCACTTATATGAATCATCATATCCCATTCGTCTCTTTCGTCTGAAAACTTCTATTCTCAAAACATTAATTTTTCGAAAAATTAAAAAAAAAACTTCGCAGCGAGCAGGGTTCGAACCTACGCGGGCAATGCCCAATAGATTTCAAGTCTATCTCCTTAACCACTCGGACATCGCTGCACGTCTCACTGCCTCCGAAATGTTGTAGAAATTAAACACACATAGCGCTATAGCGTTGTCTGACCACTCGCCTAGTTTTCATTTATTTCTGTGAACGTTTTGTGGTGTTCGAGATACATTTTTCACTTTTACAATATTCGGAGAAATACATTTCGAATATGATTGAAAACCATTAAATTAAGATTTGAATGTGTATTGTTTGAAGAAAAAGAGAAAATGTTTCCGGGATCTCCCGCAGAAATAAATTTGTTTTCAATTAAAGATACCTAACATTGGATTTAATTAACCTTAAATAAACTAAGACAGGTGTTTGGATATTCTTTTAAGGTTCTAAACTTCTTTTGGGTTATTCATTTCATAAATTTTACAAAATTCAGTTTCTACAGTTGTAATTTGTGACCGATTATTCTCTCGCTACTTAGAAGCTGTTACCGGAACATGTCTGTGACGAATAAACAATTTTATATTAAAAAAACACCCTTATCTTAACACCCTCACTCATTTAAAAATTAAAATTTAATCTATTCAAGTTCACATGAGACAAGGGATGCACCGATGATATCACTTGACAGTACTTTGATCCTAATTATGGCGCAAGGCGTGGGAAGCAATACAAATTCACTGATAACACTTGTTTCTTATCAATTTTTATGGTTAGGGACCTATTTTATGGTTAAGCGTCATGCTGATAAAATAAATAAATCATGTGAACACTAATGTTCATTTTCTGATCAAAATTACAAGCCGAAAAAACATCTTTTATTCAATACAGAGAAGTTATCAACACTTTAATCACTCGAGACTTACGATTGAAGTTAATTCAGACATTTCCAGAATACAAAATGTTGAATATTCTGAGCTCATCTTCATTCAGATGTTATTTTCAAAAAAATAAATGAAATTACTTTTTTTATAAAAATTAAAATGCTTTAAAAGAGAGAGCTCAGTTTTCAGGCTTTATGAATTGGAGTATGTTCAAATCCTGTGCAGAATTCAGTTTTTAAAACAGTAAACGAAGTTTTTGGTGCAAAACTTGAAAAAATAACAGCGATATTCTTAAAAACCTATATTTTTATATTTTTTATCATATTTCTCCAGTGCCAAGTTCAACTTTCACTATGAAAACAAGTCTGACACTGTCTTTAATAAATTTCTCCCAATTTTAATGGAATGTGGACAAAACCGCAAAAACAAAGAGCATCTAAAAACCCACTCCATAATTTCCTTCAAATTTCCCAAGAAGAAGTGTGTCGGCGGTCCCTTCAATCCAATCTTCGCACGCAATTTGAAAAAATCATGTCGATTTTTCAGAACAAACAGAATAAAAGAAATAATCGAAACAAAAATCGTCGAAACGATCAGGAGAACCATTTCCCTTCAGAAATCAAAAATTATCTTTTCAGTTGTACCAGGTTCCCTTTTAAATGCGTTCTCCTGAAAAGATAACAATATTTTTTGGTGTTATCTTTAAAATTGCAAAAAAACATATTCTCGCTAGAAATTGGTTACATTTTTCTGCGTCTCTTTGGTTATTTTCAAAAAATTTTCAAGCCAGAGTATAGCGAAAAAACATCTGATATTTCGGGCACGTGACAGTTCGGGAGAAAATCGGTTCGGGAGACGACAGTTCGGGAGAAATTGAACTTTTAGAGGAGGAAAAAACAACTTGGGATTAAATTTTTTTGCAAAAAAACGTTGATTTCGAACTAGAAATCAGTTCAATAACTTGAAGGTATTTTTCCATTCATTTCAGTTCCCACTTTTTGTCCTCCGGAAATCCCAATTTCTCCCGAACCGATTTTCGCCCGAACTGTCACGTGCCCGATATTTCACAAATAAACAAAATCTTTACAGAAAATATATATCCAACGATAATGCAATAGTACACGTAAATGAATATAAAGAATAGTACAAAAATCAATAAATATAGCGAAAAAATGAAAATGTCCAATTCTAAGATTGTTTTTTATTCCGATTGCTCAACACACGTCTCCCACCACTTTCACTATGTTCATTCGTCAATTTTCGCTCACTTCGTCTTCGAATCTTCTCAAAAACCGCTTGAGATCCAGACGTTTCGCTTACTGTCAGACTCACTTCATCAATCTTGTCTCGATTATTCAAAACTCTCGATTTATTCTGAATTTCATCAAATGCTTCGTTTACAATTCGACGAGTCTCATCATGATCTATTTTCTGTTTGACGTTCTTCAAAGAGTTCAAAGCAAAGTCCAAGAGGTGCTGAAAAAAAATCTATCAAATTCTTATCTCTAATTTTTGAGAAAAAAAAATCGTTTTTTTGGTTCATGTCTCTTCAGATTAAAATTTTGAGCGTCCATTGGTTGGTTTGCGTCGTAAAATTTTTTAAAGTAAAATACATAACATTTCAATGAAACTGGACGCAAGACCGATAAAAATATTGTTTAAAGGGACTATTTACTGAATTTGGGTTTCAATTCCATTTTCATCTTCTTCACAGTATTTGAAAACCAATACAAGCAAAAAAATTAATCGAAATTCCCTTTTCTAGTACACGAAAAAAGCACATTTACAGGGTAAGGCGGCGAATGGCCTAACCGCTCGGTCGCGCGCGAGAGAGCATGCAAATGTGAGAGTGTTTGCAATTGTTAGGCCATTCGCTGCCTTATTTTGAAAATGGGTGTGTTTGAGTACTAGAAAAGGAAAGTTCGCAAAAATATTTTTCTTGTATAGGTTTTCAAATATTGTGAAGAAGATGAAAATGGAATAGAAACCCAAAAACAGTAAAGAATCCCTTTAAAAATTTTAAAGATATTTTGAAAAGCGCTGATTCGTAATTAATCAAAGAAAGAACTTGTCATTTTTCATAATTTCACATGTACCTCTAATTGAAAATTTTACAAAAACATCAAGGGAAAAGGAACGAGCTAGAAATGAACTTGGAGATGCCTCTTAAGTTTAAAGACAGGGTGACAGTTAAAAATTTCGCCGCTGCGGCGATAAGATTTTAAATTACCGCGTGTTTTGAATTTTCATGTGCGCTCCAATGAACAGCAGTCATGTGTGTGCGCGGTAATTTGAATTTTTGAATTTTTTGTGTGGTTTTTTCAAATTTCTTCGTTTTTGTCCGATTTTCAGCGTTTTTTTGCTGAAAGTCATTAATTATTTTTAATAAGTGTCAAATTAATTTTTCTTACAGGAACTAACACCGGGATCCCTCATAAAATGCGGGAAAAACGTTGATTTTCCCAATTTTCATCCAAAAAATGAAAATTTCGCTATAATTTTGAAAGCAGATTAAATATACGTTTCGCAAATAAATTATTATTATTTCACAGGTATTCTAGTTTATTTTTTTTTTGAAACCAACGAAACATTTACAGATTTCATGGACACAATTCATCAGCGACCCAAAAAAATCAGTTTTCCGAAAAATTGATCAGTTTCACATATCATTTTAGATTTCTAAAAATGTCATTATCGTTTTTTAACAGTTTTTGTTTTTTTTTTGAGTTTTTTGAATTTTTTTGAATTTTTCTTATTTTTCGGGTATTTGAATAAAATTTACCTCAAAATTGTTTGAAACTGATCGCACCATACTTTACTTATGTTATTCTACTGAAAAGAAACATTTTCCACTAAAAAAATTAAAAATAACAGTTTTGAAAGAAATTTAAAAAATTCAAATTTTTGTGCTTCCCGCCAAAAAGCGTACGTGAGCGTACGGCAGGAATTTGAAAATAATTTTTTTCATCTTCCGGACGCGACTACAAAATGGTTTTTTTTCATCTGGATTTCACATGGAATATACTAGAATGTTGATAGAAAGACGAATTTTTCACAATTAAATCCATATGGGGAAAAATAACTGGCGCCCTGTCTTTAAGGAATAGAACTATAATTTAAAAATTATGGCAATTCTGCAATTTGATTTCAGAACTAATGATGAACCCTAAGAACCATTCAGATGGAAAACGCGGGATGGATTCAGGGGTGCATTCCGAATGGATTAAGGAAGGCAAATTCCGAATCCACTCGGAGTAATTCAATCCAGAGATCAGGGGCTATTAAAAAGCGCGAATCCATTCGGAATCCACCCATTTATTGCTTCCGAATCCAAGCTCTTTTGTCTGAGAATATAGATAGTAGATCTATTTCAAAAAAGCGGGGTTTAAAAATAATTTTGAACCTATTTTTCGTATCAAATCGTGAAAAACTCGCTTTTCATCAAAAAAAGTAATAAATAATACCAACCTGTCGTTCTTTGTTTTTTTCCCGATAACAGTTAGCCATATTTTCCCAAATCTTCTCATTTTTGATCAAACCTTCATTTGTGATCCTTCCAAACTTCTGAAATACCGAATTTTATAAAATGCAAACTTTTGAAAAACAAACATTCTTCTTAACAAGGTCCTTATTTTCCTCTTCTAATTGTTTAATATTCCGTTCAGCTCTTTCAAACTCTTCTGTCATTTTTCTCAATCCTTCCCTCAATTCCTCAATCTCAGTATCTCGATCATCATCCCTATTTATTCGATCCCGTGTTCTTCTAAAATAAAAAATTCTAATCATTCAAATGATTTTTTAAAAAAACCTTTGTAATTCATGTTGAGCACCTTCCAATCTTTCCCTTAATGTTCTCGTCTCATTTTCATATTCTATTCTTTGCTCTTCTCGAGCTTTCGCCAAATCGTGCAACATTTTCGTCTTTTCTTCATTCTGTTTCAAATGATATTCATATTCCTCTTGGAAACCAAGTGCCAAATGTTTATTTGCTTCAGCTTCTTCTGTTTTCGCATCAATCAATTTATTCAACTCTTCCCTTTCGTTCCTGTTGAGACAAAAAATATGTTTGTGAATTTTCGTTCATTTTAATATTATTTATCGCTTGAAGAACAATTTATGGAAAATAAAACTCACTGATAAGCTCGATTTACTCTCAAAACCTCAGAATGTGAGTTCCGTTCTGCCTCATAGCTGTCTTGCGAAGCGGTCAATCTATTTTTAACATCTCTGAAGGAAAATAAAATAAAATAAAACTTTTGAAATTTGTTAGAAAACTAACTCAATTTCCTGCTCCAATTCATTCAAACATCGCTCCATTTCCACCTTTTCTTCCTCCAATTTTTCAATTTTACCATTCCATTCTTTCTCCAGACTTTTCACACGTTTACAAAGCGTTTCCCAGAATCTACTGGCTCCAGCAACAGGTGCACTAAGATCGGATGTAAGGCATTCAACAAGCTCAATCACATTCGAACAAATATCAACATCGAATTTCGAAGAAGATTGCGTATCAACCTGTTTTAATTAAATTTCAGAATGGAATTTTGAAAATAATGTAACCTCCAAATATTCCCTCAATTTTGATATTAGTCTTGTGATCTTCGTCTCAATTGTACTTTTGTCTGAGGTGAATGACCTCAAGGATCCAATACTACTTCGATCGGGTGATTTAGCATTCAATTCTCTGAATGATTGGGATGGACTAAGATACTCCTTTTCTGCTACTACTTCAACAGTCTGTGTAGATTGATTATTTCGGATTACGGATATATTTTGCCCTGTAAAATTTATAGCATTTTGAACTTTTATGTTTTTATTGATTTTCTGGCCATTCAAAAATCGTAAGCTAAATTTTTGGTGAATTTTTAAGCCATAGGTGGGATTGGGTCATTTCGAAATCTCAGAGTTAAGCTCGATACAAGAAATAATTTTAAAAAGTTAAGGCGACTACAAAACGTAAAATGCAGCAAAAACGCCGAAAAAACACTTAAAAACAAATATATGACAAATTTTTCATCACTGTTCTTCGAATCCTCTTCGAGTTAAGGTCGTTACACCTTTTCAAGTGAAAAAAAAGTTAAGGTCGTTACTAGGCCAAATCCGTGGTATCCCATCTATGCTTTAAGTTTAAAATTCGGGTTTTTAAAAAGCAGGCGAAATTAAAGATTTTAAAAGCTGTCACCTGGATAAGTTTCCAATTCAACCAATCTCTCCTGCAAATTCTTGATAACCTCATCTCTTTGCGTTACTTCATGATAATATTGATCCATTGCATTCTTCTTAAAATCCTCATACTCATCTATCAAACTCCTATGATAACTTTGTAATTCCCCATACAATTTCACATTATTCTTCGCTTCTTCCATTATCTCTCCCATCGTTCTCGTCTTCGTTTCAACCTCGATTTTCAGTGTTTCCACTTGTTTCTCATTCATTGCCGCTTCTCGAATCAATTGTTCAACTCTTTTCGGATCCTCCTTTTCGTTCACTTCTTTCCTCAATTTCACAATCTCCTCATCTCTTTCCTTCAATTTCTTTTCGAATACTTCAATTTCTTCCGAAACACTTGATTTTCTTTCGAGTTCTTTTCTCAAAAAATCAATTTCCTCTTTACTTTTCTTTATTTGTGTTAAAAGATCATCCGCTTCTTCTTTATTATCCTCCATTTCTTGCAATTTCATTTTCAACTCTTCACCTTCATTTTCAGCCAGTTTTCGTTGATTTTTCTCGATTTTCAAACTTTCTTCAAGTCGGATAAGCTGATTTTCAGAATTTTTCAATGAAGAAGACAATTCTGAAAATAAGTAATTATATGAAAATAAAAATTAAAAATAAAAACAAACGTCCGATATCATTTTTCAGTGACATTTCCGACTCAATCAATGCTTTCTGTGAAGCAGTCAAGTATTCATTCTCCTTCTGAACCTTTTCCGTTTCTATGACCATTTCTCTCGTCTCTTCCAGCATTTCCTTCACTTTTTCACTTTGTGAACTTCCATCTGCCAAAACTACATCAATTTTCTTTTGCATGTTCTCGATTTCTTGCTTATGTTCGAAAATCAATCGATTGATTGCCTCTTCTGCCGATTTTCGAGCTTCCTCTTCTTTCGATAGAATATCATTTAATCTTGAAATTTCCTTCTCATTCGCCTCCACTTTCTTCCTCAATTCATCAATCTGCGAATTCTTCTCGTCCATTTCAAATTCATGAACTTTGCTTTCTTCAACCAATTTTCGATTTTCCTCGCGGATTTGCTCATTTTCCTTCCTTATCGTTGACAACCGCTCCTCGAGGTCTGTTATTCTCTGAAAACGCGTTTTTATAATAATTTTGAAAAAAATAAATTAACCTTCTGATTCCTGTCTCGTTTTGCATGTAACTTATCAAGATCTTCCTTTAGTTTCTGCTCATTTTCCTCAAAAGTCTCTTTCAATTTCTCATAATCGAATAACCGATTTTCCAAGTTTAATTTTTCTTTTTCAGTAATTTCTAACTTTGACGTCAGATCGTCAAGTTCCTAAATTTTATAGTTTTCTTGTGATTAAAAGTAAAAAGTTACTATTTGAAGGCTCGTGCTCACAACTCCATCCTCATTTTCAAATGTTTCAGTTTGTACGTCAGCATCCTAGAAAAACTTTGATTAACTTTCTAGGTTTAAATTTGATCTTCTTACAGTTTTTTCAGCATCTACTTGAATTGTAGCCGTTGCTGTAACAACTTTCGGGGCCGGCATCATCATCTAATGAAAAGAAAGAAATGAAAAATGTTTATTGAAATAAAATCATATCAAAACGTCGAATTTTCTCCACGTTTATGTTAATTTTAAAACTTACTTCTTTTAATTTTTGTTCAAGAACTGTTCGATCTCCATCGATCCTCACAAACGATGAAGTTAATTCTTTTTTAATTTCATCTTTCAATTTCAAGTTGTCGAAATCGAAAATAAGTTTTGGAATTGCTGGAGTTTCATGCTCCGTCTAAAAGGAAACATTATTATAAAAACGCTAAATTTAATTCTCACAATAATCTGCTTGAAAGCCTGATTTTCATCAACAATCCGCATACTCTCCTCCCTTAACGATTCATTCTCACGTTTCAGAATTTTCAACTCTTTCGTCATTTCCAGTAGCGGTTTTATGACTTCTGGATAAAAAATTATCGATATTTCAGACTTTTTCTTGAAAAAATTACTAATGACAAGTGATCGATTTTCTTCATCGGTTAGAGTACGATTTTCGAATGATTCGACTCTGGACAAATCTTCTCGAAATGTTCTGCAATTTTGTCAAAATAAATTTTGAAATGCTAAAAAAATAGGAAAAACATACGAGAAATGTTCTTTTAGTGTTCTCCTGGATTCCGTTCTATTTCTCACTGGCGTTGAAGTGATTGGCAAAGTCTGTGGGGTGGTTGGAGAAATTGAACGCGACTGAAATGCAAATTTTTGTTTACAAAGAATTTTTAAAAAAAATCTAGAATAATTCAATTCTTACCGAGGAAGGTATATCATCTCTTGGTGTTGGGTATCCACTGTCAGGCGCTGGAGGATCTATTGATCTCATTGCTGAAGAATATATAATATTAGAAAATAAACGATTTCCGAAACAAAAAATAAAGTAGTATAATTCAACGAATCAAAAGGAAAATGTGTTACTGTAAACTTACACGAAATATTTTAAAGTTGTGCCGTGATAGAGTAAATAAAAAAAACTGGAACAAAACTCATAAAAACTATGACACCTTGTTTTTCTGTGGATGCTCATTAAAATTCAAATTTCGAGCCAATACAGGTCCGCAAACACAACATAACCATGTTGCGTACACATTAAGAAGTAATGCAGTCCAGTCGACTGTGTGCGACACTGGTTCGTTTTTAGTTAAATAGCTTCAATTTTTCGAATTTAACGTTTAAAAACTGACAAAAAAGATTCCGGAGGCACTTATAGCAAACAACGCAATTTTTATTGAATTTAAAACCAATAAAACAAACGAAAAATGCGCAAACCCTCATTTGTCAAAAGTTACAAAACGCACCCTTTCGACCCTCAGGGATTTGAGGGTCACTGAGAATTTCGCAACAAACTAGTTTGTTTTCCGTCGACTTTCATAATCGCCTCGAGAAAAAATACATAAACAAAAAACGAAGAAGTAGAAAGGACAACGACCAACGCTCTGGAAGTAGTAAACAAGTGTATTCTACGTTGTGAGCTTGCATATCAAAAGAGATGCGCAAAAAGTGTCGCATCGTTTCTTTTTTTCATTTGGAGGGTGCATTCTTGAAATTAGATGAATATATTCGAATGGGCTATTGAATTAATTTCGTGCTCTCAAAAAAAAACGATGGAAACATTGTTTATCAGCATTGTAATCGAGGATGAAAACAAGCATAAAAACATGAAAACAACAATAATTTTTATGCTGATATGTGTCCAAAAAAACAAAACTTCATTTTAAAAAGACATTCAGATAACCAGTACACATTTTTGAAGTAAAAGACAATCGATGACCCTGTTTATTGATAAAGCTTCTTCTCCTTCTACTGTCAATTTCGGACTAGTATTCGTATCCATCGTCAATGTCGTCATCGTCAAGTCTGTAAAAACGTTTCTCTTTAGAATATTGTAAAATTAACATGCAAATGAATTTCCTTTTTGATGGATTTATTAAATTTTCATTTAAAAATTCAACAAAACAATAGAAGATGAAGGAAGAAAGACTAGACTTCGAATTACTGGAATTATTATAATGCAAGGGGCAAAAGCGTTTGACAATTTGCGAAATGTGGCATTTTACAATAAAATTGAAAAAATAAATATTAGAACCTTATTATGTTTATTTTCTGGAAATCATGCAATGGGAAAGTGTACACGTTTAGTGTGATCATTAAAAAAATGTATAATGGGCCTTAACCCAGAGAATGGCAAAAACATATTATAATTGGTATAAATCAATAAAGCAAGGTAAAATATGTTTGGCAAGCGTTTCCAAAAGCTCAACTGGGATATATGTAAATTTTAGATCAATGTTTGAATTGTTATTAAAAAATTTAATTTTATAAACATGAGGGATAAAATGGACAACACAACACCTACTGTCTTGGACGCGCTGGTTGAGACGAATAGAAGACCGACGATGATGACATCAGATTTTGGATATATTGTCCGAGGACTTGATTTTCGGAACGAAGTTTCAAACTTTCCTCTTTTACGGAGTCTACGCGTTGCGAGAGATCTGAAAGGCATGAAATTTGAATTTCCTCCGTTTTCAGGTCTGCATTTTTTTGTTAAAAAAAATGACGTGTACACCTAAAGCAAAGCATCTTACGACAATTTGCTTTTCTTTCAATATTTATATTTAATTTATCAAAATCGTTATTTTTGAAAATTTACCAAAACTATTTTTAAAATGATTCTCGTTCTATGCATAACTAATTTATATGAATTGAATTCTCACCATCCAAAGTGTTTTGAAGCTCCAAGACTTGTGTGATAAGTCTTGCTTTTTCTTCTGGATCCTCCGGTGGTTCTTCTTTTGGCAATGGTTGAGCGGCTCTTGGCGTTTTTCCACCAGTGACAATAGTCACAGTATCATCTGTAATTTTTTGAATTCGATTTCAATAACTTAATTACAAAATATTCTTATTTTTTCCTTTGAAGGTTTTATTAAAATATTTTTCTTAAACGTGAACAAAAAAATTGTTTTAATTTTCGCTAAGGCAAAATATATTTCCCCTCTCTAATCCTTGAAATAAATCATACCATCATCCGCGAGTGGAATATCATCCTGTGACGGCTTCTCAGACATTGTCACCCTAAAAGCTGCTGGTGTAAGTGTAATAGATGCAAAAATGATGAGAAGGGAACAAATGTGCACTTCCAAGAACACGCAAAAATCGATAGAGGGTGTGCGAGGGTGCAGACAATGCAATCGAACACAACTTAACCAGCCAACATGGCAATGAAAACGCGCTCTAGCAAACTATTCATTTTTCTGTTTTTTTTTGCTACGTACACAATTCTCAGCGTTTATAATAAACACCTTCAATTGACAAATTTCAGAAAAATGATCACTGACGTTCAACTCGGAATCGCTGCCAACATTCTTGGCATTGCTATGCTACTTCTTGTTGTTTTCTTCCATTATTTGAATGCCAACCAAAAATCACGCTAAATTGTAAGTTTTTAAAAGTTTTGAGCTTCATTGAAGTATTTTTTTCAGATTGTTTCTTCTTGGCTAAAATCAATGTGATAATATATAGTCCAAAATTCAACACCAAATGGGGTTTTAATTATTGTTTACAAATTGTTTTAATCGATAAATTATTGGTTTCATAATCTCGTTTAAGTTTATTTTATGTTTCATGTCTTTCAATGACTGCTTAAATACCTTATTCACCTCCTTAATTCCAATTTTCAGTTCAGAGTTTACAGAAATTCAATTCAATTTTCTTGAATGTCATGAGTGCACAGCCACGTGGATCTGGAACACAGCCAGGACCATCGTTTAGCAGTGCCACTTCACCGACATTGAACAGAAATTTCCGATACGAACCAGCAAGGACTGGATACACTTCTCCGGGTGGATATTCGACATATTCAACAACGTAAGTCAGAAATTTTAAATTAGAAAAATTGCGTTTTTTTTAGAACAACAGATCGAGTCGGTTGTCTAACTGCCGTCAGAATGTCAGCTTTTGCAAAACTTTCCCGATTCACAAGACGATTGGTACATATCAGACAGGTGAGTAGATAATAAAGAGACAAAATGCTGGAAGGTCCCAAAATCATTGAATTTTGATAGGCTTTCAAAGTATATTTTGAAGAAAAAAGACATGACGAAGTTATTCATAGAAAAATGGATGAATATCATTTTTTTCAGATGGACTTTGAATTTGCTTCATGGCAAATGCTTTACCTTCTCATCCAACCGTCAAAAGTTTACCGAAATTTTATCTATCGAAAAAGGACTAAAGACCAGTTTGCTCGTGATGATCCAGCGTTTCTGGTCCTTCTTGCGTAAGTTATTTTTTTCATAAGATAAATATAATCCATTTAATTATTTTTTAGACTTTCTCTTTTATTCTCCTCACTTTTCTACGCGTACGCACTTGGTCTATCGAAACTTGGATTTATCAGTTTCTTTTTGTGGTCAGTGTTTGTAGATTGCATCGGTGTCGGAATTGTTGTCGCAACATGTTTATGGTCAGTGAATTTTTATCGAAAAAATCAGCCAGCCAACACGATTTATTATAGGTGGCTTTCAAATCGATTTTTGAGAAAAGTTCGCGATCAAGATGTTGAATGGGGATATTGTTTTGATGTGCATTTGAATGCGTTTTTCCCGATGCTTATATTATTGCATGTTTTGATTCCAATATTATATCCAAGTGAGATTTTTTGTTTCGGAGATGGGATTTGAAAAGATAATACGTTTTATTTACAGCATTGATTGATTCACCTGCTTTCCTATCAAAACTTCTTGGAAATACCATTTATTTTATGGCAGCGGTGTATTATGTGTATATTACATTCTTAGGCTATACGGGTATGTTTTAGATGTTTGAAAATGATTATTGTTTGGGAGTTTTTTAAAAATCATACTGTCAGAATAGAATATTCGAATGAAAACTGATCAAAGTATCAATAAAAAATACTTATTAAATGGATACGCAATTTCCTATAATTTTAAAGGAAAATCCTAGTTTCTAAAGATGAACTAATCATCGAAACTATAATTTTCTTTTTCTGCATAAATTTAAAGGAAAAATGCCGAAAAGAAATACAAACTAACATGTTTTCGTAATACAAAATAGGAAAGACTCCCGTTTAATGAATGCGGCCCTCTCGATAGAGTGCAATCACTTTTTCAACAAGCTGACTGTAAAATTCAAATTTTCAATATTTAAAAAATTCCCAGGTTTTTCCAGCAAAGTTCAAGATTTTTTCTGAAAATCAGTTTTAAATCCTAAAAACAAGTGATTAAAAAGTTGGTTTTCAGCTCTACCAATCCTGCACAAAACGCACTACTTCCTCTATCCGATGTCGTTCATTTTCATGTTCTTTGTTGCCACATTGACCGCCGGTTGGAATATTTCCAGAACAGCGCTGTACTTCTATCATTCACGAGCAGAACCGCATAAATTTGCCCCATTGTCACCTCAACACGGTTTATAAAATATTTAACGTTTTTTTTTTCTAGTTAAAATGATAATCAAAATAATGTTATTTAGGTGTGTAAAAATTTAAGGAATTGAATACATAATTATCAAACTATTTATTTGCATGTGAGGTGTTTTTTTATTATTTTAGAAATTATTTAAATACTATCATTTTAAGTTATTTCCCTTTTGTCTGAGTTGCTCTGGATGTATTCTTCAAACTGGTTTTTGTGTTTTAATTCTAACACTTAAAAAAATAAAATTGAAAAAGCTACGAAATTCAATACTTTTCGACTAAATCACATCATTTTCTTCCTGGAACCAAATGATGGACGCCCACTTGATTCCAATAGGGCGGGTGGTTCCTGTTTATTTATTTTTTTCTACTCATATATTTTTATATTTTTCTTTCTTCTTTCTCTTTCACACTCACGGGTTCCCGGAGAAAACAGCTGTTGTGCTTTTTGGCAGAAAATAGACCAGAATGACGAGCTGGATGAGTGAGTTAAAGGACCACAAAACGCGCTTTTTTGTTGTATTTCTCATTTTTTCATTTTGTTTCTTTTTTTTTCGAAAAGAAATCTATTTTTTGCTCATGTACTCTTTTTTCCGTCATTTTTTCAACATATTTTTTAGAAACATTGAAAACGAAAACGTGACGAAACTCAGAATGATCAGAGCACATGACAAATCTCATTTGTTTTATGTGAACATCTGAAAGTTGAATTTATTGACTTCATTTTCCCGGATGTTCCGGATTTTCATTCGCATTTTCGTTTTTCTTGCTTTTTTGTAAAGTCTGAAAATTGGTGTCTCGGCTTCCAGATTAGAATCAACAATATTTTTTTGATTGTAGAAAACTGACGAACGTTTGTTAGAAAAACATTTTTTGAAAGTCATAATTCTCGTTTTGAAGACAGTTTTAAAATTTTTCAGTTTTCACAATAAATGTTGCTTAAATGAAAATAGACTTCATTCTCATTCCAAATCTGTTTTCAAAATTTTCTAAAACCACCTAGAAGCCGAGAAAATGAGGCTCGAAACAATGGCATAGAAAAAGTTTCCGCCTGGCCGAACTTTTTCCTATGAAATTTTTTTCTAGGCCATTGTTTTGAAGCTCATTTTATCGGCTTCTAGGTGGTTTTAGAAAATATTAAAAACAGATTTGGAATGAGAATGAAGTCTATTTTCACCCCAGTCACGTTTGAAAGCACTCTAAAGTCCTCATCTCCATTAATTTGAATTTCGGTCATTTGTAGAAATCTAACGAGAGTTTTCGAACTTCCGACTTCTAAATCTGAAACCTGCATGAATTTTTAAAAAAAGTTTAACGTTAATTAACAAAAGTAGAGAAATTTATAGCCCTCCTTTAAAGTATAACAAATCGAATAGAATAAAAGAAAACGAATTAAACTGTGGGAGCTCCCGATTTTCAGTCAATTTATAAATAACAATTATAATTTTTAAAAGTGAAAATTCTTGAGAAACAATTTTTATATTATTTAATCTATCTGAGAACAAGTGGTTTAAAAAAAGCTTTACAATTCAACACCGTTTCCAAGCTTGATGGTTATTTTTAACTATGAAGACGCACTCTTTGTTTTTCTTTCTTTGATGACAAACCCTGTAATTTATTCAGAGTAAAGTTCGTCGAACTTATCAAATATTATGGCTTCTGCTGTGTTTGTAGACTCATTTTAAAATTTTTATTTTTTCTGGATTTTAAAAATATTTTCTGGATTTTAAAGCTGTTTTTTTCAATTCCCGCTTTATTTCGAAAGCTTCTTAAAGTTTACATTTGAAGAAGCTTTGTTCCAAAAAAAAGTGAAGTGTTCTTTATTTTATGCAAAAATTCGATTTCACGGTTATTCGTTTACTTTGAAAACGTTTCTTTGAGATTCAAATTGAGTTCGATTAGGAATTCAACTCTCGTCTCAAAAAAAAAACAGTTTTTTTATAAAATTAATATATTCAAAATGTTGCCGACATCAGGGATAATTTTTTCCTGTTTCAAAAGACCGGGAAATTCGAAAATTTACCTCCAAATACTGGTTTTATCCTGATTTTATCGATTTTCCTAGGTTTTCAGAGTTAATAAACATCCAACGATAAAAACTGAAGGATAAAACAAGAATCAACGCAAGATTTTGAATAACACAAGCATTTTTCAGAAACGCATAAATGAGTTTCAAAAAAAAAAAAATCTCCAAGTTTCTTATTTGAGTCTTCTGAAGACATATTTTTGTATACTTTCGTTGATTTTCGTAGCTTGACCTTTTCGAATTTTTGATTTTCTTTATCTTTTTCAATTTTTGCTATTTATTAAAAAAATTCCCGCCCATCCCTGGCCGATATAGAAAAACGCGTTCAAGTGAAACAACGTGAAGAGCTTCTGAGACAAAATATGTATTGTTTTCCCACCGGTCACCGACACCACACTTTCATATTATTTAAAACCATAAAATCCATGTAGTAAATAACTTGAATTTGCATAATCCCCCAAAATTGCATCGTCGTTCCCCCCTTCCTCACAACTTTTCATCCCCGATTTTTTCCATTAGCCGCATCATAAATTTTTCATTTTATCAGGAAATGCCTGGAAATTAGAAAGCTCTATTTTTCGTTCTATCAACAAAAAAAAACGAAGAAGAGAGAATACACAGACGGATGTGGAATTTAATTTCAAAGCATTCAGGTCATTTTAGGAGACAAAGTAAAGGGATTTGGGGGTGGGGAGGATTTAGTTTTTTTTTTCTCAAGTTTCGTTTTCTTTAGATTGCTCTTTTTTCTTTAAATTTATATCTCAGAAGAATACTTTTCTTAACTTTTTGTGAAGAATATTATTTTACATCTTCTAAGCTTGAAACTTATGAAAGTGTCAAAAAAATTTGGGAAAAATTCATGTTAAAATGTGGGAAAATAAATATTATTGCAGAATAAAAACAATTTGCTTTCAGACAAAATTTTTGATTTACGTTTTTAAAATTCATGATTTAAGAAAGTTTTAGATTTTTTAAAGCTTTAGGTTTACCAAAGGCCTTTCAAAATTTTTCAATTTCAATAATTTTCGTGCTATTATTGTTCTAATGTTGTTTTTCCTTCCATTTTTTTAAATGTTAAACGTTTTTTGAATATTTTTATACTTCGGATAATCCTGAGAATGAAAATATTTTTTCTCCGAAAATGTTAAAGTTCTCTACAGTAGTCGAGGGTTCGAAAACTCTCATTAGAAAATACTGTTATTGTTCGTTCAATTCGATTCCAAACGCGCACGACTGTTTTCGCAAGCTTGTATGGCCTTTACCGTGTCCGTACGTTTTAAAAAAATTATTTTTGAGTAATAAATGCATTTTTGGTATCTATTGGACCAATTATGAAAAATTATTTTTTTCGTCCGTGCACCGGAACACGTCGAAAATCGGAGGTTTGTCAGTAGAGCGCGTTTGGAATCGGTGTGTTTCTACAGTAGTTCAATTCGACTCCAAACGCGCAGTACTGTTTTCGCAAGTTTGTGTTGCCATTTCCGTGTCCGTACCTTTTTGAATCATAAATTATTGGTAACTATTGGACCAAATATGAAAATACATTTTTTTGTCCATGCACCGGAAAACCCCAAAAAATCGAGGTTCGTCAGTAGAGCGCGTTTGGAATCGGTTTGCTTTTACAGTAACTTCTAGATTTCTACAAATTACCGTAATTCAAATTAAAGGAGGACTTTAGATTGCTTTCAAATGTAACTGAGGTGAAAATCTACTTCATTCCCATTCCAAATCTGTTTTTCAAATTGTTTAAAACCACCTAGAAGCCGAGAAAATGAGCTTCAAAACAATGGCCTAGAAAAAGTCTCCACCTGGCCGAACTTTTTCCGATTAGCATTTCGGGTGTTATATTGAAGAATATTTATGGAAAATGCTTAAATTTCTTCATTTTAACTTATGTTTTTGCACTTTTCTGCATTCAACACGGACTAGTTTTTGCCGATGGAAACTTTTTCTAGGCCATTGTTTTGAAACTCAATTTTCTCGGTACATGCGTTTTTTTTTTTTGAAAAATTCGAAAACCATAAAATTGGTACGAATTCAATTTTTATCACAAATATATTCATTGACTCTGTAATGTCCTCATTTAATCACAGGGTACACATTTGTTGCACACAGTCTTTAAAATTCATATTCTTATATATAAATATATATATTATCCGAGCAAAAACCGCGTTATTTTGTGTCCGAAGAATATTTATAAAAA
Source organism: Caenorhabditis virilis (assembly GCA_964036255.1). NCBI lineage: Eukaryota > Metazoa > Nematoda > Chromadorea > Rhabditida > Rhabditidae > Caenorhabditis > Caenorhabditis virilis. The sequence continues at coordinate 11,485,816 of OZ038417.1, read as the reverse complement.
TATATGTGCAATGAAAACCACTTAAAAATTCGAATCAAGAGTCGTTTTTCTAAAAACTTGTTTCCTTTTCCATGAAAAATTCATCATGATCTGCATCATCCACATCACATCATTCTACTGACGTACTTGACCTGTTATCTATTTATCTCATCATATCTCTTTTTTCCGTTTCTCTGAAACTCGAATCTAGCTCATTTCCTTAGTTTTCGCAAAAAAAAGATGCTTCTAATTAGAAACCCCAGCAGATATAATCAAAGCTCTTTTCCTATTTTTCAAAAAAGGAAAAGAGTAACAGAGATAGAAAGTAGAAGAAGCTCCTGCTCTTCTTTCTATCTATATCACACTTATACATATATATATATTCGCATATTTATCATTCGATTTCTAGAATGTTATTTTTTCCACCTTCTTTCACTCAAACTCCCTCATCAACATGAGTGGTTACCTCATGCAGCTAATCAACCCATTTTTATCTTTGACTGCGAATTTTAAGATAAATTCGTTTTTTAATGCAAATTTTTTAAAGTTTAGGAATTTCAGATTTTCCTAAGGATTTAACAATTGAGAAATAAAATTCAATATGATTTTCCTATTTATATAAAAATTCGAATTTAAGTAAATCTTCTGCAAATTTTAAAATGAACATAAATATGTTCAACGCAAATAAGTATGCATGTCGAAACTGAAGGTTTGAATTATTAATTTCGAAAAGAAACCTTAACACGTGTTACTTCGAAAAGTTCTTAATTTCTGAATAAGTATGTGTACTTTTGTTTTTTAAAGGAGGGCTTAATGTAGATAATAAATGTACCTTAAATGAAAATAAACTTCATTCTTATTCCAAATCAGTTTTTAAAATTTTCTAAAACCATCTTGAAGCCGAGAAAATGAGCTTCAAAACAGTGGCCTAGAAAAAGGGGCCACCTGGCCGAACTTTTTCCTATGAGCTTTATTCTTGTTTCGTTAATGAATAGTTATGCAGAATGCTTACGTTAGTCCTCTTTTTATGTTTTTTCATTTTAATTTATGTTTTTTTTTGGATTTTTCATGCCTGCGGACTAGTTTTCGCTGGTGGCCCCTTTTTCTAGGCCATTGCTCTGAAGCGCGTTTTCTCGACTTCTACGTGGTTTTAGAAAATTTTAAAAACAGATTTGGAATGAGTATGAAGTCTATTTTCATCCCAGGCGCATTTATTAGGACCGTAAATCCCTACTTTAAATTCTACTACTCTTTTTAATTTCTAAATACTATATAACTGATGTATCTCATAGGGGTACATTCTACAATATTCAAGACTATCGTGTGTCTTGGTACGGTCCGGGACATGAGAGTCCTTTATTTTGAATAATTTTTTTAGTAAATTCACATTATTTGAAAATAATTGGCTTACCCATAGGATGCATCAAAATCCACATCTTTCCCACTTCCTCTCTCTCTATCTCAAATTGATAATTTGATATCTTACGATTTTCTCAATCTTAAATGCTTTATTTCCGGTTCAAGGCTCAAGTTTTTCTAGAAATTTAATGACTTCAACAAACATTTTCAATCATTTTCAAAAACTTTTCAAGTCTTATTTTCCAAAGTTGCTTTAGAGATTTTAAATAATCAAATTAGTTTTTTTTTCGAAAATATAGATGTGTAATCTCTCAGGAAAAGCAATGTACCGGAACATTCCAATTTTGTTCCCGGACTTTTACAGTTTTGCTCTAACATGGCCGATTTCCAAAAACCCAACGGAAACTTAAAGCGGGAGCTTTACTGAATTCCTTACTAGAATTTTAAAGCTCTACCTGTACTCTTTGATACTGAAATATCAATTTCTTTTTCATTATTTAATTTTTTTTTGATAAATAAAGCCGCCAACAAAAAAATGTGTAACATTGCTCGAAAATTAAGTGGAGCTCCAAAATTTTACTAAGGAGATCAGTAATGCTCCAAATTTCATTTGCCGTGAACTATTTGAAAATCGGATATGTTAGAGAAAATATGTAAATGTCCGGGAGTGAGCGGGACAAATGGGAATATTCCGGTGCATTGATTTCCCTGAGCTGTTTTAATTTTTGTTCAAGTAGATATGGACATAAATATAACTTTTTTTGACTAGGATGATAAAGCCACCATGATAAAAATAACATTCATATTTATATCCGTACATGTATAACACCAACCAACGTCAGCCAAGGGAGGGGATTAAATGATTTGTGATTCACTTTTGGATTCATTTTTCTAAAGAATTTCATTCGAAAAACAAATCAACTTTTCTTTTCAGAAATTCCAGTCGAAGTTATATTAAATGGGTTGTGGACAATCGAGTGGACGGCCTCCACCGTCGACAGAATTGAGTATGTGAAAGTATTTTTGAATTTTTGCTTTCATTAAAAGAAAGGTTATAAAAATTACTAAAAAGTGAATTAAGAAAGAACAACATTTCGAACGTCGAACAATTCGAATCAATCATCAATCGTAAGTAAAAATAGTTTTCAAAATGGAAATGGATCACCGAAAAGACGAAAGAGTAAAAAGGAAAAGAAGAGGTCGCCTTCACCGCAACCTCAAATCAGTAAGGATGAGCATGTGCAACATTATTTATTGTGCACCCAAGAAAACACTTTCTATTGGAAATTATTTTTTAACCAAATTATGATCATTTTTTTAAATTTAAATAATTTCTCAAAATAACATCGATCTAAACTAATATTTAAAGGCAGTCGCCCAGTTATTTTAAATGAGGATTTTTGCTGAGATTACAAGTTGGGATGACAATAGGGAAAATACAAATTCCAAAACAGTTTTTAAATTTTTTAAGCCTTTAAAAAAAGTTAAACCACTTAGAATAAAACAGTTTAGAACGAATAATCGGGCAAAAAGATGGATAATGAGCTATTGATTGTGTTGAAGCATTCCTTTAAATGATGACTTTACGGAGATAATAATTGTACCTTAAATGAAAATAGACGTCTTTCTCATTCCAAATCTGCTTTTTAAAATTTTCTAAAACCACCTAGAAGCCGAGAAAATGAGCTTGAAAACAATGGCCTAGAAAAAGTGCCCAGCTGGCCGAACTATTTCCTATGAGCTTTTTTCGTGTTTCGTTAATAAATAGTTATGCTGAATGCTTCTTTTAGTTCTTTTCTAATGTTTTTTCATTTTAATTTATGTTTTTTAAAGGATTTCTCCCGCCTGCGGACTAGTTTTGGCCGGTGACCATTTTTTCTAGGTCGTTGTTTTGAAGCTCATTTTCTCGGCTTCCAGGCGGTTTTAGAAAATTTTAAAAACAGATTTGAAATGAGGATGAGGTCTATTTTCATCCCAGACACATTTATTATCTCCGTAAAACCCTCCTTTAAAAAATTCTTCCTTCATTTATTCATGAAACTTTTTCATTTTAAAAGCTTCAAAATTGAAAAACGATGACAATTCGTGAAAATTTAATTTCCAAATATTTCCTTCTTTCCTGTTCTTCTAAAATGCTCCTACATAAATGCACTTTAAACACAAATGATTCACATTTTTCTCATCTGCACTATTTCAAACACTGACATTCCACTTTACCACTTCTAGCCAAATTTCCGGCACCAAAAAAGAATCCATCGACATTATTCCGAATTAATGGATTTGATACCGGAAGTTCACATTCCACATACACATATACACAAGAGCATTACTAACACAAAATAATCGAGGATAAAAAAGAAAAGAGGGGGAACATTTTCAGCCATCAAGTCTGCAATTTTAATACAAAAATGGTATAGAAGATGTGAGGCAAGATTGGAAGCGAGGAGACGGGCGACATGGCAGATTTTTACAGCGTTGGAATATTCTGGAGAACAGGATCAGTTGAAAGTAAGTGGATCAAATGATGCGAAGCCAGATGCTTTCTAATCAAATTAATTAAAAATAATTTTTAAGCTCTACGACTTCTTCGCCGATGTGATTCGTGCCATGGCTTCTGAAAATGGAAAAAACGAGAATGGTCGAAACTCCCCACTTATTAACGCTCTTTCTCAATATGCGAAACCTAATGTCAATGGTACAGAAAACATATCTTTCTCTGAAATTGTTTATTTTTCCAGATTCAGATGTTGAAGCAATTAAGAAAATGTTAGAAGACACGAGTCCAGATCTAATTGAAGTTGACAAACATTATAAGGTATAAAAATACTTTTAAAGGAAGGCTTTACGGAGCTAATAAATGCGTCTGTGATGAAAATAGACTTCATTCTCATTCCAAATCTGTTTTTAAAAGTTTCTAAAACCACCTAGACGCCAAGAAAACGGGCCTCAAAACAATGGCCTAGAAAAAGGGGCCACCGGCGAAAACTAGTCCGCAAGCATGAAAAATCAAAAAAAATTTAAAAAACATAAAAAGGACTAATATAAGCATTCTGCTATTTATTTGCGAAATAAAAGCTCATAGAGAAATGTTCGGCCAAGGGCCACATTTTCTAGGCCATATATTTGAAGCGTGATTTCTCGACTTCTAGGCGGTCTTAGAAAATTTTAAAAACAGATTTGGAATGAGAATGAAGTATATTTTCATTTAAGGTATATTTATTATCTCCGTAAAGCCCTCCGTTAAAACTCAAATATAATTAATTTTTTAGGGTGTTACTCTAACATTACCTTTGGATAAACCACAAATTGCACAAATGATTGAGGCATTTAAAGTGAATAAAGTTCTGCATCCAAAATATGTGTTAATGATATTACATGAAGCACGGAAAGTTTTCAAGACTCTTCCGTCGGTTGTAAGGATGTCTACTTCGATTTCAAATCAGGTAATGATCATAATATCTTTAGTTATTCATAATACATTTTCAGATAACAATATGTGGTGATTTGCACGGAAAATTTGATGATTTGTGTATAATTTTATACAAAAATGGATATCCATCAGTTGATAATCCATACATTTTCAATGGAGATTTTGTGGATCGTGGGGGACAATCCATCGAAGTGTTGTGTGTTCTATTCTCACTTGTGATCCTTGATCCAATGTGTATTATTCTAAATCGTGGAAATCATGAAGATCATATTATGAATTTACGATATGGGTTTATTAAAGAGCTATCAACTAAATATAAGGTATTTAAAAAATGTGAAATCTGGAAATAAAACGTTTATTAGGACCTCTCAACACCTATCTGTCGCCTATTGGAAGACGTTTTTTCATGGCTTCCGATCGCCACAATAATCGATAAGGATATTTTTGTGGTTCATGGTGGTATTTCAGACCAGACTGATGTCGAAAAGTTGGAGAAAATCCCAAGGAATCGAGTAAGTGTTCTCTAAAGTACGCATACAAATCTTTTAATTCCAGTTCCAATCAGTTTTGCGACCGCCGGTCAAAAACGAAAACGAAAAGAATGTGGAAGCGAACCCTGCAGTAAATGTTGAAGACTGGAAACAAATGCTCGATGTTATGTGGAGTGATCCGAAACAGAATAAGGGATGTTGGCCAAACGTTTTTCGAGGTGGCGGATCCTACTTTGGTGCTGATATTACTGCATCTTTTCTAGAAAAGTAAGGATTTTGGATTTAAATTTTGCTCCTGTGAGTTATAGAAATTTTTAATCTAACATAACACAATGAGGAGGCTTAAGATGGACTTATTAGCACCTTTTATAAAAATATTTCTTAAAGGGGGGGGGGGGGGGCTGAGGGGACGAAATAAATCGTTTAAAAATGATGAAAGTATGATTGTTGATAAATAAATGAAAAAAAAATCCAAAGAAAAACTCGAAAATGGCGAAAAAATTCCTAAGAAAAAACTATGAAATCCGGTTTTCGCCCTAATGGCCGAAGAAACGTTCTTTGGTTTTTTATACTCTTTTATAGATAATTTTCTCTGAAAAAAAATTGAAAAGAAAAGAAAAACAAGGGAAAAAAAAATTAAATTTTTAAAATAAAAGTAGGAGACCGATAAAAAACAAATGACCTAGAAAACCAAAGAACGTTTCTTCGGCCATTAGGGCGAAAACCGGTTTTATGGTTTTTTTCGCCATTTTCCAGTTTTTCTTTGGATTTTTTTTCGTTTATTTATCAACAATCATACTTTCATCATTTTTAAACGATTTATTTCGTCCCCATTAAAAAACGCATAGGAGCCATCAATTGAGTACGCAATTATACGTCATGGTGTACATGGTGTGAAAACTTTTCCGTACATTTTTTAATGTATGGTCGTTCTAAATTTGTTTGAACAGTTTTCTTACGATATGATATCCAAATTTTTTTATTTCAAGAAAAACGCTTGTTTTTTTAACGTAAATAAGTTAAATTAAATTAAAAATTAAATTACAGACACGGTTTTCGATTACTCGTCCGATCTCATGAATGTAAATTTGAAGGTTATGAATTCACTCACAATAATACGTAAGAATCCACAATAAAACTTTCAAAATCACACCTCATATTTTTCAGTTGTCTAACAGTGTTCTCAGCTTCAAACTACTACGAAACGGGAAGCAATCGGGGTGCTTATGTGAAATTTATCGGGAAATCAAAACAACCTCATTTTGTGCAATATATGGCTAGTAAAACGCATCGGAAAACAACGCTAAGGGAGAGGTAAATGCTGTAATTATTTAAGAAAATCAATCAATAAGTTTCAGATTAGGAGTTGTTGAAGAATCCGCAGTGAAGGAGCTTAAGGAGAAATTGAGCTCGTTCCACACGGAATTGCAGAAAGAGTTCGATAATGTCGATTTGGATAAGTCAGGTAGATTCGTATTTTTTAGGCTGGTTCATGAAGCAACATAAAACATTTTTCAGGAAAGCTCCCAGTTTTAAAATGGAGTGAATGTGTTGAACGAATAACAGGTTTGAATCTTCCTTGGATTGCTTTGGCTCCAAAAGTGGCGACATTAAGTGAATGTGGGAAATATATTTTATACAATGAGGATCGAAAAATAGCACAAGTGGGGAATAGTAATGCACAAGAGAAGGATATTGTTGAATCGTTATATCGACATAAAAGCACATTGGAGACGTTGTTCAGGTTTATGGATAAGGATAATTCCGGTCAGGTTTCGATGCAGGAGTTCATTGAGGCTTGTGAGGTATGAATCACGAACTTAAAATGAAAAGAAGCGCATTTCAACTGAATTGAAAGCAACAATAAAATTCGAAAACTAAAATAATTTATGATCTGAAAAATCCCTAAAAATAAACTTTAAATGAGGTCTTTACGACAAATGACCGTAATTCAAATTAATGGAGGACTTTAGAGTGCTTTCAAATGTAACTGCGATGAAAATAGACTTCATAATCATTCCAAATCAGTTTTTAGAATTTTCTAAAACCACCTAGAAGCCGAGAAAACGCGCCTCAAAACAATGGCCTAGAAAAAGGGGCCACCAGCGAAAATTAGTCCGCAGGCATGAAAAATCCAAAAAAATTGAAAAAACATAAATTGAAATGAAAAAAATATAAAGAGAGTACTAATATAAGTTATTTATTAGTAACTATTTATTAACGAAACACGAAAAAAGCTCAAAGGAAAAAGTTCGGCCAGGTGGCCCCTTTTTCTAGGCCATTGTTTTGAAGCTCATTTTCTCGGCTTCTAGGCGGTTTTAGAAATTTTAAAAACAGATTTGGAATGAGAATGAAATCTGTTTTCACTTAAGGTACATTTTTATCTCCGTAAAGTCCTCCGTTAAAAACTTTCGGAGAGATGACGCGAAACACAATTGAAAAATTTTAAAGTTCCAGACGATCACCACCGAATTTAATTTTAAAAAATCTTCCGATTTTTTTTGAATATTCCGAATTCTATATTTTTCCTATGTTTATTCATCAGTTTTCTCATTTCCAGGTGCTTGGAAAATATACAAAAAGTCCACTAAACACCGACTACATTTCACAAATTGCTCAATCCATCGATTTCAACAAAGATGGATTTATCGATTTGAATGAACTTCTTGAAGCTTTTCGTCTTGTTGATCGACCAATTCATTAATATTATTTATAATCTGTGTTCTTTGTTGTTTTGTAAATATTTTATCAAAAACCATTTCCATCTTGATAATCGAATCGGGTTGTTAGATTTATCATTTTTTCCCCCTTTTTCTCATTCTTTGAATAAATAATGACTAATATCCGCCTTTTTCGAGTATTACAAAAAAGATCAATAATTTTCGTTATCCATCTGTGCAAACAATGGAAGGTAGGCATGGCGAGAATTTGGAAATTAAACTAAATTTTGTTTTCAAATGAAATTGATGTTATTGTATTTTTCTGGATTTTTGATAGGTTTTAATTTCAAGAAATAAATAATTGAATTATGAAACTTTAGGACTTGGAACTTGTCAGTTCACATGTCCAAATAATGGAATTCCATTTGATTATCAAAATTGTGACCCGGAGAAGAGATCTGAATGCCCATCAGGTTTTACATGCAGGTATTTAAATCAATATTTTATTTGTACCTTAATGAATTATGGGATTTTGGGATTTGTGTGCCATTACTTAAATTTGGAGCTTGTAACCCTGTTCACGCTTTTTGAAAATAATTGCTGGAAAATCTTATAATTCAGCAAAAATAGAAAAAAAGGACACAACTATAATATCTTAATTAGCCTCAAAAAATAATCAAAATTTAGAAAAAATCCCTCAATTTGATTAATTGTTGTGATTCCAAAATTTTGCAGATCAATAAACTCAACCAACAATAGCACCGTTCATCTTTGCTGCGAGAGTGGTAGCATGACAATTTCTGATTGTTCGATAATATTTGTGATGAATAATATTTATTAGCTTTTTCTAGGGCTCACTGAACGACAATTGTATCCGAATATTATTCCACAAGTGCCGTACTCCTCCATTGAAACGGTAACTTTTAAATGAAATTATGTATTTTGGAGTATATTACGCTCTATCGGTGTACAGGGTGTGGAATAAATATAGCGCCGCACTCGAGACGGTATAAAAACTTCAAATCAAAAGATTTTTTACTGCAAATTCAACAAAAACTTTATTAAATAATAACAAAAATAATGGCATTAACAGTTTTCGAATCTTCCACCTTTCGCCTTGATAACAGCTCGAAGTCTCTTCGGATACGAGTCGATGACGGCACGGAGGTAGTTGGCATCAAGATCATCCCAGGCCTTCTCGAGAGCAATCTTCAGCCCCCCCCCCCCCAAATTTGGATAGTTTTTCATGGAAACCTTCCGGGTCAACTATCCCCACACTGCAAAATCCATGGGATTTAGATCAGGACTAGAAGCCGGCCATTCAGAGGAAGTGATTAATCCAGGAAAATTGGTTTTGCACCACTGTTGAGAACGCAATCCTTGCCTCGAACATGCGATGATGGCCGATCTGAATGGGGAAACAGCCACCATGATCCTTAAAATTGATATATTTGGCTGAAATTTGGCGGCGCTATATTTATTCCCCAACCTGTACGCTATCGAAATTTTGAGAATTCAAAGGACTCGACTCTTCGTTTCAAGACTATCAAAACTTTTCAATTGACGGCAATTTTTTTGAAAAAGCGCATCATAGATATACAATACAGATCATAATTATTCATTATTTAGGTCCAACTCTCACCAATAAATTCAAACTTCAACTTTCCACCAATTAATATTGGTGATGAAGTGGTGACTCTCAGTTTTCCTAACTATATCACCGGCATTATTCAATCAATTGCATTGAATCGAATGATTGATCCAGGATATGTTCATGTCGTGACAGTTATAGGTAACTTTTGTTACCTAAATACCAGAACTTTTAAAAAATCTCTCAAGTTTCAGACGCATTATACAAACCATTCGCTGTTCTTTTGAACCATAATATCCCAATCGGACAACCAACTCAATTTATAAATGTCACTTCGTCTCAACGATTCATTGCTTATTTAGACGAATCGACATCGTTGCCAAATCAAACTTCATGTTTGAGACTTATTATTTTTTTTTAATAAAATAGATTTCCAGATCGTGCTCTCTACACAGTTCTGGTTTATTATACTCCTGCTCAAGTGTATTTCGATGGTACAACTCCACGTAAGAATTTTTTGATGATATTAATTTGAGCGTCGTCGCATAGTCCAAATCGTACAATTTACTTCTGTCGTTTCCAGAACAAATGATTTTGGGAAGCTGCGCAGACTCGAAATGTCTTTTTTCCAATTCACCATTTTCCGCCAAACTCAATCAACCAACTGCTGGAACTATTTTTTACGTAATCAGTAGATTGATAAACATTTTTCAAATCTTATTTTTTTCAGCTGACAACTAGTAAGACTATTTTTGCTATAAATGGCTCTTCTGTGACAGGACAGCAAAATTCGTCGAATAATATTTATCAATTTTCATTTTTGATATTTTTCTTTTGTAAGTATTTTTGCTGAACCATGTTGAACAAAATTGATAAATAAAGCTACTGTATATCTTTATTGTTTACTTACAAGTGAAGTATACGAGCAAAGGATAATTGTTTTGAATGGGATATAGCTCACTGGGAAGATCATATTCTTGTCTACAAGGTACCGTTTTCATTTTTTGCCGACGGACTCCTAGGAGCCTTTATATGGTCCCTCAAAGTTTTTGCCCAAATTTACTTAATTTTAGTTCTCACATAATTCACCAGGACTTTTCAACCGACTTGGTGGTGCAGCGCCTGGTGAATTACCAAATATATGCGAGAGGGGAAATGAAGTAAATTTGGGCAAAAACTTTGAGGGACCATAAAAGGCTCTTAGGAGTCCGTCGGCAAAAAATGAAAACGGTACCTTGTAGACAAGAATATGATCTTCCCAGTGAGCTATATCCCATTCAAAACAATTATCCTTAGCTCGTATACTTCCCTTGTTAGTTATAAAATTTGGTGAACTTGTTTTTTTTTTCTGATTTCTCATCATTTTGTTCTTTTCCAATGATACCATTCCATATGGGAAGGGGGAGAGTGTCGACCTTGCAGTAAATGGGTAATAAATAGCGATAGCGTTACATTTTGATAAAATTTGTTTATTAGAAAAAGTTAAATATTAGAAGCTGGCATATTATTATTTTTTAAATTTAGTATGTGTCAGCGATTTGTTTGAAAATCAAACGACTTTACTCGTTTTTGACAATCAATTCTAATCACTGAAGCATTGATGCAACGGCTGTATTCAGCATGCGGTCCATTTTTTTTTCGAATTTTTTTACAGCGGCATCGAATTATATATATATATATATACAGGGTGTTCAATAAATACTGCAGGAAGAATAGCCTACTGTGGTACCACGAAAAATAAATTTTCTTACGAGAATTTCATTGATTTAAATTCCCTGATATTATTTCTCATTAATGTCAAAATTTCACGTGATTAGGGCGTTTTTTAGAGAAATGGTGAAGGAAAAACGAGACCCAATTTCATGTTCGCATGCTCGCAGCTCGCGAGTATATGTTCGTTCATATTGGCAGCTTCATATTTCTTCGTTCTTATCCAAAAACTAATCAGAAACTTTTAATTTATATTTTAAAAACCTTTTGGAGCTTATTAACGTGCAGTAATTATTTTTAGGGAACTTGGATCATCCTTCACTACCTCATTTTGGATATCGTATGAAAAACTATAAAATTTGCACTTTTTTGTTGGAAAAACAATCAAAATAGAAAATAATCTAGAATCGTTTTATTTATTTTATCTTTCTCCCTTAGCTACATTCCATAATGAAAAATCAGGGTTCTAGATTAAGATTAGCTCATTTTATGCAAAAAAGTTCACTTTTTGATGGATCCAAAATTGGCAAAAGAAAAAGTAGGTCCCCAAAACTGTGTCTGTGAAAAAATTGTTTCTCATTTTACAAACTTTTAAGTTTAATATATGTTTGAAGTGGGAATCGAACTTTCATTCGACCAATTTTGAGATTCTTATGAAAATTGGGCGGTCAGTAACGTTGAAAAATGTAAGCTCAAACCCGCGAGCAAAGAGGGCTTGAATTCGGTTACAATACGTGACTCCGATTCAAACACAAATGCAAGGAGTAGGAAACTTCTCAATAAATTGTATACAAATATATTTGTCTTAAATTTATTCGGAGTTTCAAAGAGTTTCGTCGCGTAGTTTTAAAAATATCTGTGTCTGAAGCGTCCTGCAGTATTTATTGAACACCCTGTATATATTTTGTTCAATACGTGACACTCTGTTTTCTTCGTTCAAATGTTTCTTCTTCTTTTGTTTTCTTTCGAATTAAATCCTTTTTTGATTTCAACCAACTGCTTTAATATTAGAATCCATTTTCAGGAATTTAGAACGCCATACATATTTTATCGTTTACAGTCTCGTCTCGTTCTTATCAACTCTTTTTTAAATCAGTACTTTGTTCATTCATTTTCTCCATTTTATCAACTCTATTTTTCTATTAGAATTTTTTCGTTGTAAAAAAGTAAGAAAGCAATATGTTATAAATTGATTAAACAACAAAAAAATTTTAATACTTTTATATTTGTTATCTCAAATATTCTTGAATGTTGCACGCGGCTGCCGACACTAAACACATTGAAAAATGAATTTTTAAAATTTTCCGTTTTGCACTGGCACCTCCAGTTTTTTTGTTAATTTTATTGTTATAATTCAGTTTTAAAAAAATTGAAAATCAGTAAAAAAACACTTTAAGAGTCGATGTCTCAGAAAGTCGAACATACTGTGGCACAGTTGCACCAACGTGAAGCTAGGATCTTGATATTTTGCATGGAGGGTACCTAGGTCCCCCTTAGAAAAAAAATACATAACTTATTTGGCCACGCCCCCTATGACCTAGTGAAAAAAATCCGGGTGGTCCCATAATCGAAATTTTTAGTTTTAAAGATAAAGTCAAAATCTCTTCGGAAATGGATTACACTCACATTTTGGAGTATTTTTCATGTTGACACCAAATTTCCATCTCGTCGTCATCATGCCGAAAATTTGATTTTTCTGAAAAAATGGTCCAAATTTTCCAGTTTTTCCCATTTTTCGATATGATGAAGTACTTGGCCCCGAATGGAAATATGGAAATTTTTAATCCTTATGATGTTTATCATCAAATTCCATGTTGATTTAGCGGAATCGCTGTAACCTTTTTGGGGTTTCATGGCAAAATAGGCGAGATTTTTGCCAAATTGCAAAGGGTCCCCCCCCCATGGAATAAAAAATCGAAAATTTTAAAATCTCCCCATATTATCCGAGGGACTCTTACTAATAAATATCTACTGTTTCCCAAAATATTAGCCATCGTGTGGACCTATGGGTCGCGTGGCAACAGCTCAAAGAACCTTCATTCAATATCGCGATTTCCAATACACTCAGGATAAAAACGGCTCGTAAACGGCTTGCGCGCCTTCCAAAATCGGCTCGCGCGCCGATTCAGTCGGCGTGCGAGCCGGTAGCGAGCCGCTGCGTTGGCGCGCGAGCCGATAACAAGCCGCATGGAGCGGCGCGCGAGCCGACCCTCGCCGTTTTCTCGAGGCGCGCGAGCCGATTTTGAAAGCGCTTCAGCGGTTCTCGCTCCTGCTCCTCGTTTAGCCTGCTGAAAACGGTTTTTGACTTTTTTAATTCGTTAAAAATTTATTATAATTAAATTAATTCAATGATATCTATCAGATAAACTGGGTTCAAAAACGTAGCTCTGGGGTAGGAATGACAAGGAAGAGGTAGGGAAAAAAACAGAAAAACAATGGCAAATATTACATAATAATTAAGCTAGAAACGATTCTAGACATAGGCACAATTTACAATTGACATAAAAAAACGATTTTACAAGATAAGTGAGCTTGAAAAGCATGAATATTTGATAATTTATTATGAAATTAGAACTGAAATTTCGAATTTAAGTATTCTTTAAAAACATTAATTTTTTAGCGAATTTTCATGCGGTTCTCCATAAATTTTCAAACTTGCAGTTTAGTCAAATTTCACTCAGCTTAAGAACGTTCTTTAAATGATAGTCGTTTTTGATGAAGAAGCAGCAGCTCTAGACGTAGAAGGAACTGACAGTGGGCGAATTTCTGCTGAGTGAACTTCCTTTTTTTCTTTATAAGATCTCTGAAAAATTTTGTTTCATTTTGAGAGTTTTCTTTTGTTAAGTTACCTTTCGCCTGTTCCACTGTTGCTTCTCGTTTCTTTTGGAATCGTTGTCAGCCAAATTCTCATAGTGTCTATAAATTAAAATTATATGATCCGCTTTAGTTAAACATTAATAAGACTTACGGAAGAAATTACAGCATTTTTGATTACTTCATTGTCCAAGACAAGGTATTGACAAAATAGTCCTGGAAACAATGAAATTTAAAAAAAAAATTAGCTTTTACTATAAAATAACTGTTTACCTTTTAGACTTTCACTACTTCTGTCGGTATCTTCCTATGTTGATCGCTACTTTTAATTGAAATTGATGTTTTCAATATCTTGAAGTCTGAAACGTAAAAGATATATGTATGCTTTAAAAAAGGAATGTGGCATAAAATAGGTGAAGATGTTAACGGTTAATATATCGTGAAACAAAGAAGGAATGCAAAAAACATTTCTAAACAGTAAATGAAAGCAGTAAATGCAATTTTTCTACGTTTAAAGAATTTTCTCATTGAATTTTATATTCAATTCAGAAGTTTATTAGTGGTTTTAAACAAGATCTGAAAGAAAATAATATTTTCTAAAAATTAAGTTAAACATTTTTTAAGTGATCGATATGATATTAATTACAATACTTATTAAAAAATTATAGCTGAATATGATAATTAATTATTAAATAGCAAAACACGAATATTTTTGTTAATTTTGAAGAACAAAAAACAAAAAAAACGCAATAAAAAAACGCTTTGCTAAAAATTTCGTTAACTCCGCCCACGCAAGCGTTTCACGCAATTCAGCAATTTTGCGGCGTCAACTTCAGCTTCCGGCGCGCGAGCCGTTTCGTAGCCGAGCCGGCGCTGAATCGGCTTGCGAGCCTATAATGCGGCGCGCACGCCGACTACGAGCCGCGGCGGCGCGCGAGCCGATTGCACGCCTATATGGAGGCGCGCAAGCCGTTTGACGCCGAAAATGTCCTGAGCATGCAACAGTTTTCTGTGTACGGGGACTGAAGGTATTTGAGGTGTTGCCACGTCGCCCATAGGTCCACAAGATGGCTCATATTTTGGGAAACACTGAATATTTATTAGTAAGATTCCCTCTGATAATATGGGCAAATTTTAAAATTTTAAAATTTTTTTACAAACTTTTTCCATAGGGGGGACCCTTTGCAATTTGGCAAAAATCTCGCCTATTTTGCCCTGAAACCCCAAAAAGGTTACAGGGATTCCGCTAAATCAACATGGAATTTGATGAGAAACATCATAAGGATTAAAAATTTCCATATTTCCATTCGGGGCCAAGTACTTCATCATATCGAAAAATGGGAAAAATTGGAAAATTTGGACCACTGTTTGAGAAAAATCAAATTTTCGGCATGATGCCGACAAGCTCCAAATTAGGTGTCAACATGAAAAATACTCAAAAATGTGCGGGTAATCGATTACCGAAGAGATTTTGACTTTATCTTTAAAACTAAAAATTTCGATTTTGGGACCACCCGGATTTTTTTCACTAGGTCAAAGGGGGCGTGGCCAAATAAATTATGTATTTTTTTTCTAACGGGGGCCTAGGTACCCTCCATGCAAAATATCAAGATCCTAGCTTCACGTTGGTGCAAGTGTGCCATAGCCAATAGGCCTGATGGCGAAAATCTCAGACATCGACTATTAAGCGTTGGATTCGTTGATAACTCCAGATATTATGATTCTTCATATCACATTTATTCTTTTCCTTAAAAATATTGTCAATGAAGGATTTCAGATTCAGACATGTATTTCCAAAACAACGGGAATGAAGGAGCTCAGTGTAAATAGAATAATTGTGTGGCAATAAGTTAATTAAATAAAGTTCAGATTATTTGACAGACGATCAAAATACGGAGATCAATGGAGATGAAAATTCAAATAATAGAAATAATGAGATACCTGGTACAATCATAAGACAATTAAAAACAAAATAAAACATACAAATTTCAGTGATCCAAAAGGATAGCTCTTCGAAATCAAATAATGATCAACTAATGAAGAACAGAAAAGCTTCTAAAAAATGTTATGATAAACGGAGAGCTTTTGAAATTGAACAGGGCCAAAAGCTGATCAAATTAGAAGAAGAAATGCTCAAGCTGAAACAAAAAACTGATATTCTTGTAAGCGATTTTTTCAATAAAAATTCAAACCGCTTCGATGCACTTTAAAAACACGCATCATCATTGAACGTGGTATAATCAATCATCCTTTATGATTCACTTCTCAAACGTCCGCACGGCGAAAACGTTTTTCAAATTGAAAGAAACTAAACATAACTTCAGGGCAAATTCAATTTTTTTATAGAAAGGAAATACGGAAAATTGTGACATTTACATGAAAGTTCAAATCAGAAATCTTTATTACAATGCGACAATTCGTGCTCAAGACTATTGGAACCCCTCCATCGAAGATGAGATGTTGTTTCTCGTTCGCAATGGTCCTCCAAAATTTATAATTCCTGAACAACGTTCTTCAGATCACGCTAAATCAGAAAAAGTAAATAAGTTTGAACGGAGTAATCAATTATAAACACTTTTCTTTCAGGATTACAATGTAGCTTACATCAAATTGGAGGAGGTTGAAAAAATAGAGATGACAAAGAAGGTATTCAAAACATTCAGTTTTTAAAAAGTTCTGTAAACAAACTTCAAAATTGAGCAAAACAACGAAAGTCAATGTTTTTTGATCATTTGAGCATTTTGTTCATCACACTTCCATATAATTTTTCAGAATTGCAACTGGTGTAACAATAATCCAAAAAAGTCCTGTACTGAACACGTGAGTCAGTGAAAGCATCTTCATTTAAATATTAATGATTTATAGCCGGTTCAAAACACAATTGGATCGCAAAAATCCAGAGCAACACATAAAAAGCTAATTGCTAGTCTAATAGTTGAAATCAATAAGAAAGAAATTGTTAGTTTTTTTTTTTTGAATTGTTTTTTTACTTCATTTCAGGTTATTGTTTTTTTTCAGGCCAAACTTGAGCAACAATGTGAATATGATTTCTACTACGACCATATCAAAAAACTCTACGATGTTTTTCTGTTTATGAAGGACAAGTGTGGCGTTCAATTTAACAATGCTGAAGTGGTTGATTTTTTCTCCCTTTTCGGATTCAACGAATTCCTTCTCAAAGAATCGTAACTTTTTAAATAAAAAAACCTAACCTTTACTATTTTTTTGTGTTTCTATTGCTTCTATGATTTATCAATGTAAGATTATTTTCCGTCAAAATGTATTACTTTATTTTTTACTGTAATTCAGAGTAATATTTTTTTAAAATAAAAATTTGACCTTAATATTCAGCTGAGAAAATATAAATTGTTTGAAGCTGAACTCAATGAAGTTACTTCATTATGCTTTGTATGGTTTGAAGCCTGGGCATTATTGAACTCATGAAAACCAATGCATCGGAACATTCCTATTTTGTTAGGGACTTGTCCACAGTCCCGAACTTTTACAGTTTTTCTCTAACATGGCCGATTTCCAAAAACCCAACGGAAACATAAAGCGGGAGCTTTACTGAATTCCTTACTAGAATTTTAAAGCTCTACCTGTACTTTTTGATACTGAAATATCAATTTCTTTTTCATTATTTCATTTTTTGATCAAATAAAGCCGCCAAAAAATGTGTAACATTGCTCGAAAATTAGGTGGAGCTCCAAAATTTTACTAAGAAGGTCAGTAATGCTCCAGCATTTGCCGTGAACTATTTGAAAATCGGATATGTTAGAGAACATATGTAAATGTCCGGGAGTGTCCGTGGACAAGTCCCGGACAAAACCTTTCACATAAAGCACAAAAATTTGAATTTTTACATTTTTTTCAAAACTGATATTTTTAATTTTTTTAGTGGAAAATGTTTCTTTTCAGTAGAATAACATAAGTAAAGTATGGTGCGATCAGTTTAAAACAATTTTGAGGCAAATTTTATTCAAATACCCGAAAAATAAGAAAAATTCAAAAAAATTCAAAAAACTCAAAAACAGACAAAAACTGTTAAAAAACGATAATGACATTTTTAGAAATCTAAAATGATATGTGAAACTGATCAATTTTTCGGAAAACTGAGTTTTTGGGTCGCTGATGAATTGTGTCTATGAAATCTGTAAATGTTTCGTTGGTTTCAAAAAAAATAAACTAGAATACCTGTGAATTAATAATTAATCTGCTTTCAAAATTATAGCGACATTTTCATTTTTGGATGAAAATTGGGAAAATCAACGTTTTTCCCGCATTTTATGATGTGATCCCGGTGTTAGTTCCTGTAAGAAAAATTAATTTGACACTTATTAAAAATAATTAATGACTTTCAGCAAAAAAAAACGCTGAAAATCGGACAAAAACGAAAGAAATTTGAAAAAAACACACACAAAAAATTCAAAAATTCAAATTACCGCGCACACACATGACTGCTGTTCATTGGAGCGCACATGAAAATTCAAAACACGCGGTAATTTAAAATCTTATCGCCGCAGCGGCGAAATTTTTAACTGGCACCCAATAATACACGTTGATCTGAAACTATAAGCAATAATCACAACAA
This sequence comes from Caenorhabditis virilis, assembly GCA_964036255.1. Taxonomy (NCBI): domain Eukaryota; kingdom Metazoa; phylum Nematoda; class Chromadorea; order Rhabditida; family Rhabditidae; genus Caenorhabditis; species Caenorhabditis virilis. The sequence continues at coordinate 11,467,191 of OZ038417.1, read as the reverse complement.
TTACAAAATTTTTAATTTTTGAAAAGAAATATTCATTCCATGTTTATGAATTCAGAAAATCAAATGTAATTTATGATTCACGAAATCCTCAGCCGCAAAGGCCTTTCCATGCTGAAAAAGTGAGTACCGATCGGTAAATATAAGTTTCTCGATGTATTCTTCAATCCTGGTCTCGTAACGCGTCAACAAAAAAAGTCAACAAAAATTTAACAAATGTTTTTCTTGCACACTATCTTTTTTGTTGATAAAAAACCTATGTTTCTTCTCTCAAATTCTCTTTTATAATGGTTTTTATCTTTTAACTCTCTCAATTTTGTAATTTCTTACATTTCATAAATAATTTTCAGAAGATATAGAAATTCTCAACCTCTACAATGAAAACTGAAATCTGTAAGCATAACATTATTTAATTTTTCAAGCCACCAGTATTTGAAAATGTAAATTGAAGTTTTGGTTTAATTCAGATCCTCCAGGCGAAGAGTGGCAACCACTGGAAAATCTCTCACCATCTCTGAAACCATGTGACAACAAAGTTGAGCCGATTCTAGGTCCGTTTAAATAATCAATTTTAAAATATTAAATCAATAATTTTCAGTTATTGAAAACGACACGATTTCAAATAATAACGAAATCGGAGGTTCGCTGGAAAAAAATGACGATGATAAAGTGGATCAATATCTAAAAGAAAAGCAGGAGCTTACCTCAGAATACAAAACTTTGGAATGTAAATTGAATGTTTCGAAAAACACAACCTTGCTTCGTGTAAGTTTAAGCTTTTGAAAATCTACATTTGAAGCCACTCTTTTTGAAAAATTCATAGCCTAAAATCGAACTTTAAAAAATAATATAAAATGAGATAAGCGACAGAATGGATGTTAACGGAGGGCTTTACGAAGCTAATGAATGTATCTTAAATGAAAATAGACTTCATTCTCATTCCAAATCTGTTTTTAAAATGCTCTAAAACCACCTAGAAGCCGAGAAAACGCGCCTCAAAACAATGACCTAGAAAAGGGGCTACCGGCGAAAACTAGTCCGCAGGCGTAAAAAATGAAAAAAAAACATAAAAAAGGACTAATATAAACATTCTGCATAAGTATTTATTAAAGAAACACGAAAAAAAGCTCATAGGAAAAAGTTCGGCCAGGTGGCCCCTTTTTCTAGGCCATTGTTTTGAAGCTCATTTTCTCGGCTTCTAAGTGGTTTTAGAAAATTTTAAAAACTGATTTGGAATGAGAATGAAGTCTATTTTCATTTCAGGTACATTTATTTTCTCTGTAAAGCCCTCCTTTGAAATAATAATTGTTTATTTTAAGAAAGGAAAAATGGATGTCGGTTTCACACTTATCAAATCTTGCTCTATTCGTGTTTCAAACAACGAAAATGATTATCGCGTCTTGGAGCTGGCTGATTCGAAAAAATCTCTTCCACCCTTCTCGACTTATATTCGGCAAAAATTATCGAAGCTTTCGAAATGTACAGAAGCGAAAAAGATGCAAGAAAAAATCTCAGTGTTGAAAAAGGTTGGATAAATCGAATTAATGGAAAATATGTATAATTTTTAGGAACACGATTCGTTTGTTGATCAAATTATTAACAAGAAAAAGAGCATTATGCAGGTATTTTTAGTTTCTAAGCAAGACATTTTTTATTTTGATATGTTTTAGATGCGTCTAATTAATAGAAAATCAAACAACAACGAAATAAGTCAAGAAAACCAAACATGCGGCAAGAATCCAACTAAAAAGCCATCCATTCATCAGGTCAAATCGGAAATAAGCCTTCTGAAACTTCAAATTGCCAGGATCACACATGTATGCTTTCCAATTTCTTTCTTGATCAATTCTCTTCTTGTAGGAAGTTTGGAAGATCGAAAAAGAATACAGTTATTGTTGTCAATATTCCGAACAATTGGTCGAAGTTTCCGAGAAATTGAAAATGGTGCCCGTTTTTTGGCAGAAGGATACTGTTTTAAGTCACTTCTTCAATTGGCACGAACATCAGCTATCAGAAGCCAACGGTTAATTTGACCATGAATGTAACTATTATTATTAAATAATTATAATTTGTGCATATTAAAGGGTAGACTTCGAATTTATGTATTTAATTAAAAAATAGACTCGAAGAAGTTAAAACGGTGTTGTTAATTTTTTCCAACTTTGAAAAAAAACTTCTACGAATTATTTTTTTTTAATTTAAAGTCTATCTTCAAAGAATGTTATTGATTTATTTTCTACAATTAAAAAGTAAACCTTCCTGAACTGACACCCTGCCTTTAATGTGATTAAAACCAAATGCACTGTAAAAATTGTTTATGTACATTAATTAATTTGTTTTTTAATCACGGATTCTGGATTTTTTGTTTAACTGGGATAAAATTTGCGAAAATTTACTGTTTTTTATTGAAGAGGAATACACTTTAAGAATTCTTATTGAACAAAATTTTCTATATTCGGATTTTTACTGAATTGACAGGAGCAAGTTCAATAACCATCACGATAACCGATGTTCTCTGACACTTGAGCAAGTTTCATTTTTTTAAATAGCAGAAATATGTTTAAAGGAGGGCTTTACGGAGATGATAAATGTACCTTAAATGAAAATAGACTTCATTCTCATTCCAAATCTGTCTTTAAAATTTTCTAAAACCACCTAGAAGCCGAGAAAATCAGCTTCAAAACAATGGCCTAGAAAAAGGAACCACCGGCGAAAAATAGTCCGCAGGGATGAAAAATCAAATGGTTTTTTTTTTAAACATTAAAAAAGGGACTAATATAAGCATTCTACATAACTATTTATTAGCGAAACACGAAAAAAAGCTCATAAGAAAAAGCTCGGCCATGAGGCCCCTTTTTCTAGGCCATTGTTTTGAAGCTCATTTTCTCGGTTTCTAGGTGGTTTTAGAAAATTTAAAAAACAGATTAGGAATGAGAATGAAGTCTACTTTCATTTAAGTTACATTTATTATCTCCGTAAAGCCCTCCTTTAAAAAATCCTGTTCAAAACGATTGAGAGCTCGTTTAAATATAATTCTTTATCTGAAAAGGAATAAATGAAAATGAATTAAAAATGAGAAAAAAAAGCGTCACGAGGCGTTGGAGATTTTCAATGTTGTCCACCATTTCCAGCCTAGAAATTCTACATTTTTTGCCAAAACGCCAGCTTTTCCACCTTCATATTAACAATAGTGTTCTCCAAGCGTTGTACAGATTTCAGCATTCCTGTTTTTGTGCCTTCACATCTATTATCTTTCAATCCATACAGTTCTTTCTTCACTCTGCCGTATTTTATTAGAAGTTTCTCGAGCTGCAAAAACAGATACTGAAAAAGACTGAAAATTGTTTATTAGAGTATTTTTCTTAAATTATATTTATTAAATATTTGAAATTTCAACCAACTTCTCTTGTCAGCTCGTCGTTTTTATTTGAAAGCTCTTCGACAATTGTGAAATTATTGGAATCGAGTTTCTCAAGATCTTCGACTTTTTTCGCCATCATCTCATTGACTTCGTCATTATAATCGTTTTCTTAAAATTTCAAAATTAGTGGTTTAATGAAAATAACACTTTAAAATTTTGAAAACTCACTTTTTTGTTGATTTGTCATTTTCAGCGAAAAAAGTCACAATTTTGCGAATATTGATATTTCAGGAAACAAAGGTCACGTTATAAATTAAAACGTGATTTTTAAAATGATAACGAAAAACGTTGAAGAATGTGAAAATTTAGTCAAGAATGAAAAAGAAACACAAGCGAGCCTACACAACAGGAAAGGCAAAAATGAATCATGTTCCTTAAATTATCAAAAAAAACTAAAGTTATTTCACTATCTTGTAAGAACCGATTATTAGAGATTACACTATCAATGGGAGTATTATTTAAAGAGTTAAAGACAGTGTTCCAGTTAATTTTTTTTTGGTTCGTTTATTGAAGATAATAATCATTAAAATTAATAATTAATAAATTAATATTAGATCTCAAAGATTAGTACCTTTTTTGAGCAAAGTATTTAAAATTTTTAAAGTTGCAAAAATCAAAATTTGAATGCGCGCCGGATCGTGCGGCGAGGTCGTGGATCATGCAACGCGGTCGGAATTGGCCCAAAACACAGTTATTTGAATGTGGCTACATATTTTTTATCAAATTAAAACATTTTTCGTAGAATCTATTGAATATAACTTTCTTTATGTTAAAAGATTACACTCAGTTCGTTCAAATCGACACCGATATGTAGAAGAATGTTACTCAGTGACGAAAAAGAATGTTACTCAGTGCCGCACTCTCACCAAAAACTTTACTTTTCCGAACCTGTGGGAGTTTATATATTATTTTGATAGAAATACGGTAGCAGTTCTAAATTTAACAAACAATCCAGCAATCCAATACATTCTCCGGGGCCTATTCATGGGTTTCGACACGAATTATATTTTAATTTAGAGAATTTCCAACGATTTCTAGAAATTCTGAAGATTTAAAGACGAGCCGCCTCAAAATTTGTTAAAATCAGAGGTGAATAAGCCCCAATAATTTATTTTCAAAAAAATTACCTTTTTTTTAATCCTAAATACGTTTTTTAGATCAAAATCAGTTCGGTGTTGATGAATGACGTGGCCAGAACGAAGGGGACTTAATATGTCTTCCGAAGTCTCAAATAAGAAAACTTAACATTATTTTTCTTTTTTTTAAACTCATTTATACGATTTTAAGAAATGTTTGTTTTAATCAAAATCTTGAGTTGATTCCTGTTTTATCCTGTAGTTTTTATCGTTGGATGTTTATTAACTCTGAAAACCTAGGAAAATCGATAAAATCGGGATAAAACCAGTATTTGGAGTTTAATTTTCGAATTTACCGAATTTTCCGGTCTTTGGAACCGGGGGAAAAATGATATTCTAATTCATTCATTGTTTCCAAAATTCTGACTACTTTTTAAAAATGTTCTTTTGTCCCAATCATCATTTGTTCTATTATATTCTGCTTTTCAATTTTCAATTCTTCTCGCCTTCATGAAAAAAAAAACATTTCCATACATTTTGGCAATACATCGGTTTTTTTAATAGAAAGGTTTTCGTCAGTTTTTATCAACAATGTTAACATAATAAAAACAGACCACAATGTCATTTAACATCTAATCCCTCCACATCTCAAACACTCTCTCATTTTATTCTTTTCGTTGTCATTTTCCAAATTAATTTCATTGATATTTTTGGCATTTTCCGTGTTTATTTTAGAACAATTGATCTTTTGAGCAGTAGCAGGAGCGCATAAGATCATAAATCATTCGTAGATATTATCGAAAAATGTTGTGTATTTGATAACAATCTTCTGAATATATGATGTTACAATTAGCTAGATATATGATCAGAAATACAGAGCATGATGAAATTCCGAACGATTTTTCAGAAGACTTCATAGGAACATCATTCTGATGAAATAGACAAAGAGAGACTTCTTATTCTTTTGTACATCGATATGTATGTACATGAGATGATTACGATATCAATTGTTGATCGTGAGAAAACTTGACTTCTTATCAAAAAAAAGAAGTTATATTAGATTGATGGAAAAAGATAGAATAACAAGACCACGTGGCGCATTACAGATCACACCTTTAGGAATTTTTGTAAAGGCACACGTTTTCGGTTTTGAAATTGTTGACCACCAAATGAAAGTTACATTCATGCTGATCAATGAAGTTTAACAAAACTCTAGTTGTAAAATGTATTGTTAAACAAAAATTGATAACGGTAGGAGTCCATTTCAAAATACTAATGATAGAAAAAAAGTACATGCTTGAATACAGTTTCATTTTAAATATTGGCTTCAGAATTCAAGCATTATTAAAAATGATGGGACATGATGTACAGTAATAGCCATAAAGATTGTCACAAATGGTTTTTTGAGTATAACTTTTTTCAAAGTTAACCGATCGATCTGAAATTTTTAGATATAGTGTAAAACGGTAGAAAACATTGTTTTGACAACTATATCAACGAGAAATTAAAAGAACCAGTGTGAAAACACCAATTTATTGAAAACACCGAAAACCTGGAAATATGAATTTTACAAATTTTTTAGAATTTTTTATTTAGATGCACTTCTTCATTTCATATTACTACTGAAAACATGATTTTTATTAGAAAATATTGTCAACTTAAATATTCTCGTTTTGAGGTTCTCTCAAGATTTCAACGCTCACACGCACGTACGCATGAACGCACGCACGCACGCACGCACGCGGCTGCCGACACTCAACACACTGGAAAATTTTAATAAATTATAATTTTTCGGTATTTTTTGAATTTTTTTCAAACTGAATAGGTCCATAAAATTCATTTTCCTGCGAATATTTCAGTGTGTTGAGTATCGGCAGCCGCGTGCGTGCGAGCGGAGCGTCAGTGCGATTGCAGCGTTCAAAACGCAATTGTCAAAAATATTTGAGTTGACAATAACGAATTTCAATTTATATGAAAGTTTCATACGTTTTAAATATTTAAAAATATTAGATTTGCAAGATATTTCTGAAATAAAAAATATTTTTCAAGATATTTGTAGTTTTGTTTTTAAATTTTCGAAACGATACATTTCCCAAAAGTAGACAAAACTTTAATTTCGAAAAAAATAGTCATATTTGTTTGAATTTCAAGTTTCATATCTAAACTTCTCCAAAAATTACATCAGAAATCGGTAGTTTCTAGTTTATGCCAAGTCATAAAAATCTTCAAAAGTTCTTTTCGCAACAAAACATTTTTATTTTCGATTTCGTCACGCAAAATCAGAATTCAACGAAATACCCATACACACGTGTATGTGTGTATGCAGGTTTTTATTATCATCAATTACGGGTATCATCTACGGTCTGATTGCATCACTATTTTCGGAAATGGATCAAGTGTCAGAGACAGAAAGATTGTAAGAAACCATATTATTATCACATGTTGGCTCCGCCCACTTTTTCCTAAATCATGGACACAAGTCATCATCATTGTTTTTGTCTTTCTTATATAAACTGTTTCATTTTTACGAATTTATTCGAAAATTTTGAATTTCAGAAAAAATAATGTCTTTTGATAAGGGAGCAAAGCCAGATATTGGAACTTTTATCGCTTTCGATCATGTTCGATTTGTTGTAGGAAATGCTAAACAGGTATTATACTATCCGTTATCAGTGTTCATTTTATGTTTTTTTTTTGAGTTGTAAAAAATCAAAAATTGACACACACTAAAACTCAATAGGAATGTGTGAAAAATGATGAATACCTCGATTTCAGGCCGCTTATTGGTACTGCGCAAATTTTGGATTCGAGCCTTTTGCATACAAGGGACTGGAGACTGGATCCAGGGTCACAGCTCAACATGCAATTAGACAAAATAAGATCATTTTTGTTTTTGAGTCTGCACTTTTGCCTGGTAATACGGAATTGGGAGATCACCTTGTTCAACATGGTGATGGTGTGAAGGATGTGGTTTTTGAGGTAAGAAATTAGTCTTAAAGACAGGGGTACTTTTTTTACCATGCTATTGTCAAGATAAGAATTTCTGGCCGCTCATTTTGCGGAGTGTCGTTGGGAATTTCCTCGCAACGCGCAAGATCAACTGAGAAATTTGAATTTGAGCGCGTTGCGGTCCCAAATTCCCAACAACACTCCGCACAACGAGCGGCCAGAAATTATTATCCTGACAATGTCATTTATTAACTTTTAAAGGCAGCTGGTCTAATTTTTGAAATTGAAATCTGGTAGGGTGAAATTAACTGACCCACTGTCTTTAAGAGCTGTTTACTGTCCAATGAAATTGCGTTGAAGAATTTTTGCCATAATATTCTTTAAAAAATCAGTTTCATTGTGAAAGACAGTATTTTAAATTATTTTATTTTAAAATATTAAAAAAAAGTTTATTCAATTCGAAAAAACAAACTCCTAGTGTTCTATCTTAAACCGGTCATCGGGTTTTTGTTTCTTAACTTTGGGCGAATTTTGGCTTTTCAATTTAATTGAAAATTCAAAAAAAATTATCAAATAACATTTTATAAATTCAGGAAAACTCATATAACAATTTTTAGGTTGAAGACTTAAACTCGATAATCGAACATGCTAGATCAGCAGGAGCAAACATTGTCAGAGATATCACCGAAGAAAGTGACGAGAACGGAACAGTTCGTTATGCCACCCTTCGAACATACGGAGACTCCGACCATACATTAATTGAACGAAAAAATTATAAGGGACTATTCTTGCCAGGATTCAGAGAACATCACATGCCAAAAGATTTCTTCCGTTCTTTGAATCGAGTCGGCTTGAACTTCATCGATCATTGTGTTGGAAATCAACCAGATTTACAAATGGAATCAGCTGTTCAATGGTATGAGAAGATTTTGAAATTCCATCGATTCTGGTCTGTTGATGATTCAATGATTCATACCGATTATTCGGCTTTGAGATCTATTGTTGTAACAAATTATGAAGAAACTATCAAGGTAATCGTAAACTTTAAAAGTTTATATTAAAAATAACTCATTTTCAGATGCCAATCAACGAACCAGCAACATCAAAGAAAGCCATTTCACAAATTCAGGAATATGTCGATTATTATGGCGGAGCTGGTGTTCAACACATTGCTCTCAATACATCTGATATCATCACAGCAATTGAAGCTCTTCGTTCTCGTGGATGTGAATTTTTATCAGTTCCTGATAGTTATTATGTGAATCTTCGAGAAAGATTGGCGAGTTCAACAACAAAGGTATGTTCAAAAGTTCAACTCGAGAAATTAATTTTGACAACAAAAGAGATGAAAATAGACTTCATTCTCATTCCAAATCCGTTTTTAAAATTTTCTAAAATTTTCTAAAAACCACCTAGAAGCATTGAAAACTCACCTCAAAACCAATGACCTAGAAAACGTTTGGATCAGAGAAAACTAGTCCGCGAGAATATTTCGTGAAGTAACCGAACAAATGAATATACTTAAATACCTTAAAACGGATTAATTTTAAAATTTTCATAAATATTAATCAAATAAAGTGAGCTGATGGGTGATTTCTTGTGCATTGTAAGTAACTGGGAAAATTGACGAACTCGTCTTGGTAAATTAGCATAAATTGATTTATTCCAACGTTTCGGCACTAAAGGCCAGCATCAGGAAATAGGTTAATTACCTATAATATAGAGAAAAATTATATTGTAAGAGAACTTGTTTAAGTTTGAGATAAAACCCGAAAAATATGAAAAAACCCGAAAATTAAATAAATTATTACAAAAATATGAGATTATATGGAGGATTATGAGGGTGTAGACATATAGACGGAAAAAGAGGGAGTGTGGAATTTTGGGAGGGTGAGAGACAAAAAAATATTTTAAAAAAATATTAAAGGGGGGCTGAGGGGACGAAATAAATGGTTTAGAAATGATGAAAGTATGATTGTTGATAAATAAATGAAAAAAAAATCCAAACAAAAACTCAAAAATGGCGAAAAAAAAAGTTCCGAAAAAAAAACCATAGCCCCGGTGTTCGCCCTAATATGGCCGAAGAAACGCTTTTTGTTTTCTAGGTCATTTGTTTTTTTCTCGGCCGCCTGTTTTTTATCTTGTTTTTCTCTTCTTTCCAATTTTTTTTTCAGAGAAAATTATCCATAAAAGAGTATTAAAACAAATAAACGTTCAAAAGAAATGTATAAAAGAATTTAAAAAAAATATTTTTTCAAAAAATAAAATTAGGCGGCCGAGAAAAAAGAGACGGCCTAGAAAATCAAGAAGCGTTTCTTCGGCCATTAGGGCGAAGAGAGGGGGGTATGAGTTTTTTTTCGGAACTTTTTTTTTCGCCATTTTTGAGTTTTTCTTTGGATTTTTTTTCATTTATTTATCAACAATCATACTTTCATCATTTCTAAACTATTTATTTCGTCCCCTCAGCCCCCCTTTAATACAACACGTAAAATGCTCATAGGCTTCTACGATATTTAAAAAAAACTAAAAAAAAAAACAGATTTGGAATGGCTATCAGTATTATTTTCATCACAGAAATATTTATTTGCTCTGCAAGTTCCTCCTGTAACGCAACAATTAAATTGGAAATTTGAAAGACTTAAAGCCTTACCTTCAATTTAAATTGATAATTTTTTTAAAAGTAAGAAAATTTCGAAAACATCTCAATAAAATGTATTAGAAAAACCATCAGTTTTTTTTTAAAATCCATGATAAGCTACTCAAAAAATCCCGTCATTGATTTTGTTCCCAATATTGATTTTTCCAGGTTGCCGAAGATTTGGACCGTCTTCAAAAACTTCACATCCTCGTAGATTTCGACGAAAACGGATACCTTTTGCAAATTTTCGGAAAACCATGCCAAGATCGCCCGACACTTTTCATCGAAATCATCCAACGACAAAATCATCAAGGCTTCGGAGCCGGAAACTTCAAAGCTCTTTTCGAATCGATTGAGTTAGAACAAGAGAAACGAGGAAATTTGTTTAAATAATTTTGAAATTTTTGTTGTTTTTAAAAAAAATTAAACTTTTATATGTAATTTCGATTGATTGCTGAACACTTTTATGTGAATTCCATGTGCCATTTGCTGGGTAATTTTGAACTCCCAGCCTCCTTCGCCAATTCTTCTTATTTTTTGTTTGATTGTTATTAATTCGTTTTTTTTGAAACTTTTGACATAATATACAAATAAATTAATTAATTAAAATTAACTTCTCAAACTGTGCCACTTGTTTATTCAAACTTTTTGTTTCGATTGAATAATATTAATTGATCAATAAAAACGTTTAAGAATACAAAATAGAATATTATTATTCATACCCAAAATAATCGAAATACAAATTGAGATCGGCTAGGAAATGAACAACTACCAGAAAAGTCTTGAACGATACCTGAAGAATAGAGAATATTAAAAATTACGGATTTTGGTCGATATTTACCGTATCCTTTGAATTGGGTCGTAAAAACGCTGGTGTGCCGCTTCATTGAAATTGAGAAATTTTTCGAGGTATACTGGAAAATGAGTAAATACTTAATTTTTCGAAAATTTTGAAGTTTAAAATTTCAATTGTCTTGACCGCTCATTTTTGGACAAAGACCGCAACGCGTGAGACCAACTGATAAATATGACTTTGAACGCGTTGCGGTCGCGCCGCTTTCAACGTCTAGCTGGTGCAGCTAAAGGAAAATAACATTTATCTTGACACTAAAAGAAAATCAAGTTAATGTATTTAGCGGCTCTGAAAATTTCGCCTTTTTCGTATATCTTTAAACTTTTATCAGACTCGAATATTCTTCAAAATTCTGAGAAGTCAAGTGAAATCGAATAAGAGCTCTGTTATGGAAGGTGTTTTGGAAACTGTAGGTCTTAAAACGATCCTGTGAAACATTTGAATTTTCATGCAGTAGAATACAAAATTGGGATTTCGCACGGTTAACATTTTTTCATGTTTGATGTTTAAAGGTGAACTTCGTGTCGCCAACGAATGAAGCTGTGATAAAAATAGGCCTCTTACGCATTCCAAATCTGTTTTTAAAATTTTCTAAAACCACCTAGAAGCTGAGAAAACCAGCTTCAAAAACAATGGCCTAGAAAAAGTTTCCACGTGGCCGAACTTTGGCCATGAACCCCTTGCGTGTTATTTTGATAAATATATGGAAAATGCTTAGATTAGTTCTTTTTTTTGGATTTTTAGCGTGTCCGCGGACTAGTTTTCGCCGGTGGAAACCTAGGCCATCTTGTCCATTGTTTTGAAGATCGTTTTCTCGGCTTCTAGACGGTTTTAGAACATTTTTAAAAACTGATTTGGAATGAGGATGAGGTCTATTTTCATCCCAGTTGCATTAATTAGGCCCCCGCAGTGTTCTCCTTTAATTCGTTCTTTAAAACCACATACTAGAAACAAATATGTTATTTTTGTTATTCTGAATCGAAATTGAAAGAAACCTACATTGACCCCTTTTAAGAGGAGGTTCCCTGACTCTGATCAATGGAACAGTTTGTTTCGCCGCCGACGGATAAACCGAATCTCCTCCACGCTTCTGCGACATTTCAAAACCACTTCTTTTCTTCAACGGTGGCTCTTTTATTAGTCGCGGAATGCTCAACGGATCGACTCCACGTTTATGAATTAATGATGGTGAAATGAGGAAAACTTTTCGCAAATCATCGTCTTCATCATCTTCATCCTCACTAATGTTGGGACCCAATTCGAGATTATTATTATTGTTGTTTTCAGAATTATCATTGTAATATAATTCAAGAGATTTTGATGATGGAGCACTTTGCACATGGAGCATGCCAAAGCTGAATAAAACCAGACTGAATAGTGACACGAATAACATCTGGAAAATGAAGACGAATTTTTGGAGGATGAATGCGGAAATTTTGCATGAATTGAAAGAGCAGATGAGAACAAGAGCGGTTAAATTACGAATCATTGAAATATGAGAAGAACAATAGAGTGAAACATTAGTAGATCAAGTGTAATTAAAGGCTTTGTTGTGACAACAACGAGTTCAAAACATTTGGCTAAAATTCTCAACATCATGTCGTCGAGAGCTCAACAAACTTTCTGATTTCAACTGATACAAAAATATTAAAATAATATTACATTTAGGAATCATATTTCATACATCGGCATCTCTGCATGATAATAAGTGATGCTGATGTGTTGTGAAGTTTAGTGAAAAGCATTCAAGAAATAACGTGCTTTTATTACAATGTAATTCTCGAATCATTAAAACAAAGATCCGATTGAAACGAAAGCCATGGTTTTCTGCTCAAAAAAGGGAGGAGCTTACGAATCCCAAAAGAACAGAAGAATTTTGATGAATTTCTAACGAATTATTTGTAAATCCTTCGAAAAAAAAAGAAGTTCAGCAGGTATTTTGTCATTAAAGTTGAGGTGGGTGTTATAACTACAAACAAATAAGAAACGCTTGTAATTCGATTCACCGGGAATTAAAGATAGAGTGTAGGCTTAGCCGAGCCCAAAACAGTGTATTAAAGTATATAGAAAGTTTAATGTTCCTACGCCTTCAAACCACATTCAATTAAACAACCTAATTTAAAGACAGTGTGTCAGATATTATAAACTCTCATTTTCCGTATGGAGAGCGCCGCGTTGGAAGGAGCAGAGGTAGGATATTTGTACTTCTCGAGGAGTACTAGCATTTTAATTTGCAATTCTTCACAAATCGTTGTTTTTAACTCGTTTTTCTTTGTATTTTAATGGTTAGGTATTTTTGTGTACCGTATACGCAAGGCAGTGGAATGCATTTTATAAAAGTGCGTACTAGCGTAGCATTGTAGTTTACAAAAGTTGTTCAGGATCAGACTTTACGGAAAAGCTTAAAACGAGTAAAAAACAACGATTTGTGAAGCATTGCTAATTAAGATGTTAGTACTCCTCGAGAAGTATAATTATCCCCCCTTGAAAAATCAAAAATAAAAGAATATTGTCAAGTTAAAAATTTTGGATAATTAATTTTCTACTAAAAGACCGCAGCGCAACCGCTCGCAGGTAAAAATAACATGACTTTGTGAGAGACTTAGATTTTCTGGGTAGGTCAAAACCAACTTGCATGATCAATTTGAGTTGACAATACCAATATGTAGCCACATTCAAATAATTTTGTTTTGCGTCAATTCCGACAAAAGTCAGAAAAATTACTTTTAAAAAAATGTGCAGGTCTTTGGGGTTACGTTTTCACCTTCAAATGAGATATCCTTTGAAAAATCCCATCTAAAACTGCGAAGGCGGACATATTCGAACTTCAAATGTGTTGAAATTTGAGAAGTTCAAAACCAAAAAAAAAATATGACCCCCGCCTCCAACGCTTTTTATGTGCGTAGTAACTGAATGGGGTATTCATTTGTTATCAAATTAAATAGCAACATAAATTGAATAGAAACTGAACAGATGTTGTTGCGTTCGCCTCTTTAGAGTAAAGTAAAAGGACCGCCCCATGTAAGTGACCTGGAATAAAATGAAATCAAAAAGCAACAGCCCCACCTCTCACGGAAAATAATATGATTTTAGGAAATTGTTTGTTATTTTTCACTTGGCAGCAGCAAGACGCTTATGACGACTTTTTTGTTCTAGGTAACACAATTGCAAAGCAGCAAAAAAAAGATTGAAAGATCGGAGAAATTTTGGAAATATTGGATTCTGCCTACGCAAACGAAAGGAAATGCAACCGCGCTAATTGAAAGAATTAGTGTTGTGCAATTCTGGAATTTGGAAAATTGCAAATAATTTTTTGCTGAACCTGGCGAACCTGGAAAATAATAAGCATACGATAATTGAATATTATTGATCATGGAGTGAAATCATATTTCGATTATGCTTCTTTAAAGAGGAAGTGATATGATTTCAAACACCAATTTTATAAAATTTCACGCTGAAAATCAAATTTTAAAGTCTTCGTTTGTAAAATGTGTTGTTTCGCGTTTTAGAGAAGGAAATTTAGAAAAAGCTTTTGCTTATATAGGTTTTGAAAGATCGAGAAGAAAAGGAGAATGAAATAGAAATCCAGAATCTCTAATATATTTTAACGCTTGATCAAAAAGAATGACACTAAAATTTTTAAATGTCGAAGTTCTCTTTACAAAAAAACAGACGAAAAAGTTCTGCTCTTTCAAAAATTTTAAAGGAGGGCTTTACGGAGGTAATAAATGTAACTTAAATGAAAATAGACTTCATTCTCATTCCAAATCTGTTTTTAAAATTTTCTAACACCACCTAGAAGCCGAGAAAATGCGCTTCAAAACAATGGCCGAGAAAAAGGGGCCACCTGGCCGAACTTTCTCCTATGAGCTTTTTTCGTGTTTCTTTAATAAATAATTATACAGAATGCTTATATTAGTCCTTTTTTTTCATTTTTTTAATGTATTTTTCATGGATGCGGACTAGTTTTCGCAGGTGGGCCCTTTTTCTAGGCCATTCTCGGCTTCTCTGTGGTTTTAGAAAATTTTAAAAACTGATTTGGAATGAGTATGAAGTCTATTTTCATCCCAGACGCATTCAGTAGCTCCGTAAAGCCCTCCTTTAAGCTGTACCGTTAAATATGAGAAGCACCATTTACAAAAACAGAAATATGTTTGTATCCTTTTTTGATGTGAAATTCGAAATTCTCCAATTTTTGGCAGAAAATGTTTTATTTCGATTGTTTTATTTCGATTGATAAGTAAATTCTAAAACTACAGTAATTTGCACATCTTGTGAAATAGAGCGCATTTACTACATAGATTTTCAGCTTCTCAAGAAATACTGGTTTATCGTTTTTTTAAACTTGATCCTAAAACTCTGGTTTTGTCAAAATACAACTAAATATTATATTTTTTTCTTCATTTGTGTACTATAAATTTTATGATGTTTCTTCTTTGACGTCCTCAAAATTTTTTGAAAAACAACCAGTACATGTTTCTTTTATTCAGACAAGAGAATGAATTACCTTGTCTAGCCGAATTGAGGAAGAATTTCGAGAAGAGGAAGCAAAATAGAATAATTTCCCAGAATATACAAAATATATGTTTTGCAAAATATGTAGTAGGATACAAATGTTGTAATTAACAATGAATTCTGATTTTTAAAGGTTGTGAGAATCGTTTCAGATCGTGAGAATTTCTAAATAAAGCCCTAATTGTGTGCTTTATAAAGAGCAGGGTTTCCTTTGGAATGTTTCCGTTGGATAACATGAACACATGATTTTTTTTGGGTACACACGTCCCCAATGAAAGGTTACATGTTATTTCACAAACAAAAAATAATTGTTGAAAAAGCCGAAAAAAAATGAAATTGGTGGTCCAACGGAAGGGATGACTATTATTTATAATATAAAAGGGTCACCTCGAAATCGTTTCTTCTTTTCTTAAATGGGGAAAAAAAGAAACGGGACGGACTACGTCACATAATACGCACACATTTTTTTAGCTTTATAAAAATTCGACTACCAAAAGAATAAGTTAATTTTTGAGGGGGTGAAGGAGATGAACTCTCGTGGGGGGATATGTGATTTCATCCTTATTTTGAAGACCTTGTTATTTTCTAGTTATTAATAGAGAAGGATCACACGAAAACGCCTTCCGGGTAGTGAGAGAAGTTTCAAAAAACACTCGATTCAAAGTTATTGTGCCCCTTACTTTGGTTTGAATTAGAATTTGATTGTAAAACCATTAAGGAGGGCTTTACTGAGATGATGAATGCGTCTGGGATGAAAATAGACTCCATACTCATTCCAAATCTGTTTTTAAAATTTTATAAAACCACCTAGAAGTCGAGAAAACACGCCTCAAAACAATGGCCTAGAAAAAGTGGCCACCGGCGAAAACTAGTCCGCGGGCATGAAAAAACCAAAAAAAATGAAAAAACGAATGAAAACGTAGATCAAAAAAAGTTGAAGAATTGCTGGGGTGGTACACATTGTGAAATTATTCCTGGTTTTTTATACGTAACTTAAAAGTTGAAAGATTATTGAATTTTTTTCCTAATTTTTCGAGAGCTCTTCACATATGAATGTTCAGTTTCCGTGAGATGTTGTTTCATAGCTGTAAAGTTAGAAAAAACATCCTGAAAACTCTAATTTTTCCACAAACACTTCAGAAAAGCGAAGAGAATGTGGGCGGCGATAACTGTGAAATAAGTTTCAGATCTTTAAATGCATACAAATACCGGAGTCGATAAATGAAAAGTCTCTAACAAGAAATCCGAAAATTGTTATATTGGAGACCATTATTCAAAAATGTGAAAATGAGAGGCGAATCGTGGGATTTTGTCGCTCCTTTTTGCTTCTTTCAGTAAACAAAAAACAAAAATCAATTTGTTTTCGTATCAACAATGTAATATCTCTTTTTTTCTTATTAGTCACTGTTTTTATTCCATTAACAAAAGATCTGAACAAAAGCTTTAAAAAAATATCGAATACGAGGAACGTGAGAAATTCCATAGTACAATTAATTGTATCTGAAGACCAATTGGTTGGGAACCTTAATAATAATAATTAATTGTATTTAAGAGTATAGAATAGGACGGAACAAACTGGTAAAATAACAATATTTGCTTAAAAATTCTATTTATAATGTCAACTTTTACCTGGAATAAGCATATCAATTATTTCCCGAATTCTTACGTTTTTCCTTTCTCTTTTTGATCCAGAAAGACATGTTGGAACATACGAATTTTTTTGCTATTTTTAGATTGAAAGTGTTTCTATTTTTAGAAAAGAAATGTTTACTTATTTTATGAAAACTTTTTTTTTAATTTTAAATTTTTTCTAAGGGTACGGTATTTTGAAAACTGTGCATTTTTCGTGTTTATCTCTAAGTTATCCTATTGGCGCACACTATTTTTTAAATTTTAATTTTTTCTGAGGGTACGGTATTTCGAAAACTGTGCATTTTCGTGTTTATCTCTAAGTTATCCTATTAGCGCACACTGTTTTTCTAAAAATTTATTTTTTTCAAAGTAGTCAATTTTTCTTCCGAAAAAAAAGAGGTTACATCGAAATTTCAAAAGAAAAAATAAGAAGTGTTCGTTCCAAACTACACCGTGACATTTATGCATGGTTGCAAGAAAACAATACGAAAAATCGGTGAAGAATTGAATTACCACTAGAAAATTTGTTATTTATTTTCTGTTGTGTCTTTGACCTTTTTGAATCAACCGGATGGATGCCTGGTAAAACGAGATTTTTTTCTATGTCATTTCCGTCGGTTGGGACAAGAATTAGGGATGAGCACAACACAGAATGTGAATTTTCGAAATTTCAAAAAAACATTTTTCATTTTTTTTCTCAACTTTTCCGCAGTAGACAAGAAGAAAATATACTTTACTTTTCTTTTTGATGATTAGTCAGTACACAACCACTACAAATGTCACGAAAAAATAACAGTGTAGGTGGGAAATGTTCAGAATCCAGAAACCAAATTTTGTGGAATAACACTTGAAGTTTGTTTTGGTCTGAACAAGCTCAAAAACAAAATGTCTGAAAAGTTGTAGAGGATGTTTGAAATTTTGAAACGCCTGAATTCATTTACCTATTCAGCCCATAAAATAAAAGTGGAAAGGGTAAGAATAGCTGGAAAAAAGTCTTTAGAGGTCAATAAATTCTTTCTAATTTTAACGATCGAGTTATTTAAAATTCATGAAATTAAGCATTGAGATAAAATTCATTAATTGCTACAAAAATAAACTGATGATAGAAAAACTCGTATTTTTTCTTTAAGAAAACATATGAAATTTCAAAAATAGGGAAAGAAATCCGAATTTTTGGCTTATAAATTTTTTGGCTCCATTTATTTCAAAAATCCGTTGATTTTTAAATATTATCGACAAAATAAAAATCTCAGAAAAGGAACAGAAACTGAAAAATGTTCAATTTTTTGAATTAAAGATTTTTCTGCAGCTTCTTAAATAAGCGTTCTTCTTATGGAGTCGTGGATGTTTTTTCGAACAGCGATTTTTCAGGTTCCAATGTGTATTTCGTCGTTCTTTTTTGAGGAATTAGTAATTATATTTCTATTTTTAGATTTTCTCTTGTTTTTTTTCATATGACGTAAAATTTAATGTTCTACATGGAAATTTTAAAATAAGGATTAATCGGATTTGTTTCAAACATTTTTGGGGATATAAGATACGGTAACCATTAGAATTCCTGAAGTGAACAGTAAGATGTAATATTGTCAAGATGAAAATTCCTGGCCGCTCGTTTTGCGGAGTGTCGTTGGGAATTTCCTCGCAACGCGCAATAAGAAATTTGAATTTGAGCACGTTGCGAGAAAATTCCCAACGACACTCCGCAAAACGGGCGGCCAGAAATTTGTATCTTGACAATAAAAAACGGAAGATTATATTGTCTCAAAAGATCCTTTTAGGTATTGAAAAAGGTCAAAAAATAACCACGTTAACAGAAAAAAGAAAATTTGAGAAATAAAAATCTCAATTAAAAGAGTTGGAAAGACATACATCACAATATTCTTATGATGTTTTGTCTTTTGTTTTGTGGAAATTTTTGCAATTGAATTTCCCAAAACGCATAATTAATTAACCTACTGCAAATAAATTGGGAATTGAATTAATGATGTAAGTATGTTATGCGAACTCTTCGTTAATTTTACATTTGTAAAACGGAAGTTGTTTTACATCATTTTTAAAGTGCGCCAGTTACAGCGTTACAAATTCGAGAATTTTTTGGGACTTCTTCGCGTGTAAAAAAGTAATAATTGAATACTGTCGTTAGAAATTGAAATACAGTATATGGAATGCAAGAAGTCGTGGAGTAGAAAAAAAGGTTATGTTTGAAATTATTTTTACTTCTTGTTAAAAATGAACTGGAATCATAAATTTACAATGAATTAAAATAATGTTTAGATGGTGGGTGAAAAACCGCCTGAGGCGTTAACTTGCGGGGGAGACCGATTAACTCTATCTACTAGTATAATTTTTTTGAATGAAGTAAATTCACCCACGTGATTACGGTAGAATAAAACTTTCGGGGATATTTTTAGAAGTTTCTGAAGGCTTCTCGAACTTCCGTGTTCCATTCAAATTTCGCTTTGCCTGTATTTCCAGGGCCGCGCGAACGCAGCCCCTCACGCAAAAATTTAGTTGTTGGCGAATCTCAACTCGAGACTGCCACACAGGTCAGCCCGTCCGAAAGTGCAATGGACAGGCCTCACCGTGGGGATCCCGCCTTGATGATCGCGAGATACCCCCAACCAGGTAAGTTTATGAGTCGCCGAGACGAGGAAGATACTTTTTCGGGCATGCAGACATCTTACTGGCCACGCGTGGTGCTATTCTTTGTGAGAGTGTGGGCGGGGCTTAAATATGCAAAAGAAGGGGGAAGTGGGGAAAACCCGCAATGAACGTTGATAAAATGGAAATAAAAACAATTGATAACAGACAATAAATGCAAACAATTGTGTTGAAAAATAAGAATATTGAGAATTAAAAAAATTGCAATTAAAAGAGGACTTTACAAATTTCGGCCAGGTGGAAACTTTTTCTAGACCATTGTTTTGAAGCTCATTTTCTCGGCTTCTAGGTGGTTTTAGAAAATTTTAAAAACAGATTTGGAATGAGTATGACGTCTATTTTCACCCCAGTTGAATTCATTAGCTCAGTAAAGTCCTCCTTAAAAAGAATAGTTTTTTTCAACAAAGAATATGAAATTGCACTTTCCGAACTCTGTGAAGAGACCAAAATAGGATTGAAAATAAACATGTAGAACAGATATTTTTTAACTACGACAATCTCAATGTTTCAGCTCCTTTTATGGAGCCTGGAAAGAGCAGAGAATAAATTAAATGCATGAAGTTTTATGGGTTCCATTTGAGTGAATTTTTTCAGTAGGTGTAAATGACGTATCAAACGGTTTGCATGACGTTGAATACGTAGACAAAAACAAATGTTTCAAAAGTGAATCAGGAAAAATTGTGCAATATGTGGGAGATCTTTGTCCTTTATTGTATAATCTTTGAATAGAGGTTTATTACTCACGTGTCGGCTAGGAATTCCCCCCTTTCCTCCCTCGAGATTGTACTACGAAGAATTTTAAATAACTATATTTGGTTCCGTTTGACTTCAGACGAAACCTTGAAGGTCTCCAATGCGAGGGGTTTTCAAAAAAGTGAGATCTATTTTAGTTGTCATGAACATTTCTGAACCAAATTATGTTTTTTTTTAGAACTTTCAAAGGTCCGAGAAATTGACCAACTGACCAAAAATCTGATATTTGTTTCTGAATGAATGAATAGGTGGGAAAATCTGCATTTTTACGGCGTCACTACTATACACGAATTGGAAGATAAAAATAGCAGTGGGTGTCCAGAAAAAGGCTCGGTGACTTTTGGTGTTTCCATAAGAAAAGGTAGAGGAAGTATGCTCAATTTAGGAAATTCATACTTTTTCAATCAAGCTTGTGATTCATATGAGTCATGGTTCATATTTTTACCTTCTTTGACATCATCGCTTAAGGTGATTAGATGCAAGGAATTTCAAAAAAAAAAACAACATAGCAACATGTAAGATTAGGAGCATTCTTTGACCTTGAAATGAATCATATTGAAATGATGATGTAACACAAAATAAATGACGAAACGTGTGATTTAAACAATTGTCATTTTTCATTTCCTAACTGCATTATATTTACCATGAATGTTTACAAATTTCAAAATTCCGCGTAAATGTATCGAGAAAACGCACACCGCAAACGCGCCAGTGTCGAAAACTCTTTGCGCATTCCAAAATTCCTCGACGTGGCCGTAAATCTACAATAGAGATTTAATCAAAATTCACCAATTTCTGCTGAATTTCGGGAATTTCAACAAAGAAACATGCCGGCAGAGTTGGAGAGTGTTCGTACGCGACAAATTGGTTAGTTTTAGTCTTAAGTTTTAATCGCTTAAAAAATTTCTCGAACTTTCAGTCGCGTTACGCTCTATGATTAATCTTAATGAACCAGTTGTGAATTCTGGAGTTAAAGAACCGGTAAGAAATTTGGGAAGTGAAATTAAGAAATTATATAAAGTGTTTTTAGGTCTGGAAAATTTTGATTCTCGACAAGGCTGGCCAAGATATCATTTCTCCACTTTTACCTGTGAAACAACTTCGAGAACTTGGTGTAACTCTTCATTTACTTCTTGGATCTCGAAGGGAACCTTTAACAGATGTTCCAGCTGTTTATTTTGTTTCTCCGACTGATGAGAATGTTGATGCTTTGAGTGATGATTTGAAAAAGGTTCGATTTCAAATTTTACAATTTGTTTTTGAATATGTGATGAATTACAGTCACTTTATGACTCCTTCTATTGCAATTTTATCTCTCCAATCCCGCGACCACGTCTAGAATCATTAGCATCTGCTGCAGTTCATGGTGGAGCAGTTTCACAAGTTCAAAAAGTTGTCGATCAATATTTGAATTTCATTTCACTTGAAGATGATCTATTTGTTCTTCGTCGTTACAACGAAAACAGTAACTTCTCGTATTTCTCAATGAATAATCCATCAACTTCCGATGCTGCAATGACTTCAATGCTTGACGCAGTAGCCGACGGTCTTTTCGCTGTTTGCGCAACAATGGGAATTGTGCCAATTATCAGATGTTCGAAGGGAAACGCAGCTGAAATGATTGCAAAGCGTTTGGATCAGAAGTTGAGAGAAAATCTGAGAGATTCTAGAAATAATCTTTTCACAATGGATGGAATTAGAGTAGGATTCATGCAAACAACCAGACCAATAATGGTTATTGGAGACAGGTTTTTGACTTGTTAGAATTTTTAAAAAAATAATAAAAATGATTTCAGAGGCGCTGATTTGGCAACGATGCTTCACCATACATGGACTTATCAAGCACTGATGCATGATGTTTTAGTAAGTTTCTGAAATTAAAATTGTAACAAATGTTATGTTTTGCAACAGGATCTTGATCAAAACCGTGTCGCAATCAACAACTCAACAACTGGAAAGAAAAAAGAATATGACATGGGAACTGGTGGAACAGATAAATTGTGGAATAATCACAAAGGTTCAGCATTTCCAACAGTTGCTGAAGCTGTTCAAGAGGATTTGGATGCATATCGGAATAGTGAAGAAGAGATTAAAAGATTGAAACAAGCGATGGGAATTGAAGGTGGAAATGAGGCGGCGGATGAAGCGATGACTTCACTTTTAGCTGACACTACTGCTAAACTGGGTTCAACGGTTACAAGTTTGCCACAATTACTCGAAGCTAAAAGGTGATATATATTTTAATATCTTGAAAAATATAATTTTTGGAATTTTTCAAAAAATTTACTCCGACTTTTCGAATTTGTTAACCAAAAGTATGCTGAATTTTTCATAAATGAAGAGCAAAAGTAGCAATCGGGAATCCTCTTTCTTATAGTTTCATTTATGAAATTTAATTTTTTTTTTCAAGATGTCACGAAAAATATCTTGGTTTGACTTTAGAAAGGTTATGACGCAATAGTCTTGATTGACCATTTTTTTTAGATTGAAGCACATTAAAAAGACAATTTTCAATGGATCGGATCTAATTTTTAAAAATTATCCAGAAGTTGGTTTTTTGACCTCCAAATTAAACAATTTTGCATGCGAAAGCACCCGATACTGATTTTTAAAAAAATATCTAAATATAATTTTCAGATTGATTGATTTGCATACCAATGTTGCCACCACTTTGTTGGATATCATCAAGGACCGAAAACTCGACGTTTTGTTTGAATTGGAGCAAAAATTATTACAACATTCACAATTGGGTAATTCGTTTTTTTTTTCATTAATTTTTAAACGATTCATTTTCAGATCAACCGGTGACCCAATTTTTGAGCCAAATATCAAACCAAGAAGATACTCTTCGTGTATTGATTATTGCGTTTCTGTGTCAAGAGACGGTCACAAAAGTAGGCTTTTGAATCTTTTCGAAACAAGTAGCAGTACCAAACCTTTTTTTCAGAATAGTTATGATGAAATGATCAATTTGTTGAGAGAACGAAATATTGAAGAATCAGCATTGAAGTTTGTGCAAAAATTGAAATCGATTTCACAATTGGGCACGAAAGTGGCGAGTTCAACGCATACTGAAGAGCATCAAGGAGCTGGAACAAAAACTATAAACATGTTTGGAAAATTGTTGAATCATAGTTCGAAATTTGTGATGGAAGGTGTTAAGAATCTCGTACCGAAAGAGCATAATTTGCCATTGACGAAATTTGTGGATTCGCTGGCGACTCCACCATCAAATACTGGAATATCTTCGGCGGTTGGAATAAATCAAATGATTGGAGGAAGTAGTCAGGCGAATGATATTGATGAAACAATTGCATTCTTTGATCCAAAGTTGCTGCATCAACCGACAAAAGAGTGAGTTCTTTGACAATCTAGTACGCAACTGGAAATAACAACAACAAGCCCAAACTGGCTAAAACACGAGCTTGACCCTTTTCCCAATCAAAACTAATGTGACGCCCGAAAAGATGGCCTAGAAACACCCGTTGCGGAGGCTAGTCCCTCTTGTTTCTAGTCCTCGGCCATTTATCTCAACAATTTTGTTTTTGTAAGGTTGGAAAAGGACATGTGCACCTTTTATGCTTTTTTTAAAAAGAAAAAATTAAATTCATCATTAATTTTGCATTATTTGTGGAATATAAAAAAGTCAAAAAGTGAACAAAAACTACATGGACCTATCCAGAAACGAAAAAAGCTGCAAAAAATTGAAAACAAATGCAAAAATTGCAAGAATCGCTGCGAGACCATCAAATTTTCTTACTCTTCGCTGCGAGAAACGAGACACATTTCACCGATGTGCGTCCTTATTGCGGAAAATACGGCCAAGAGCCGTTGCCTTCGATGGTCTCGCAACGACTACCGTAGATTCGCCCTTAAGAGTCGATGTCTCAGAAAGTCGAACATACTGTGGCACAGTTGCACCAACGTGAAGCTAGGATCTTGATATTTTGCATGGAGGGTACCTAGGCCCCCCTTAGAAAAAAAATACATCATTTATTTGGCCACGCCCCCTTTGACCTAGTGAAAAAAATCCCGGTGGTCCCAAAATCTAAATTTTTAGTTTTAAAGATAAAGTCAAAATCTCTTCGGTACTCGATTACCCGAACATTTTTGAGTATTTTTCATGTTGACACCTAATTTCCAGCTCGTCGGCATCATGCCGAAAATTTTATTTTTCTGAAAAAATGTTCTAATTTTTCCAGTTTTTCCCATTTTTCGATATGATGAAGTACTTGGCCCCGAATGGAAATATGGAAATTTTTAATCCTTATTATGTTTGTCATCAAATTCCATGTTGATTTAGCGGAATTCCTGTAACCTTTTTGGGGTTTCAGGGCAAAATAGGCGAGATTTTAGCAAAATTCCAAAGGGTCCCCCCCATGGAATAAAAAATCGAAAATTTTAAAATCTCCCCATATTATCAGAGGGACTCTTACTAATAAATATCTAGTGTTTCCCAAAATATTAGCCATCTTGTGGACCTATGGGCCGCGTGGCAACAGCTCAAAGAGCCTTCATTCAATATCGCGATTTCCAACACATGCAACAGTTTTCTGTGTACGGGGACTGAAGGTATTTGAGCTGTTGCTACATCGTCCATAGGTCCACAAGATGGCTCATATTTTGGGAAACACTAAATATTTATTAGTAAGAGTCCCTCTGATAATATGGGCAAATTTTAAAATTTTAAAATTTTTTTGCAAACTTTTTCCATAGGGGGGACCCTTTGGAATTTTGCTAAAATCTCGCCTATTTTGCCCTGAAACCCCAAAAAGGTTACAGGGATTCCGCTAAATCAACATGGAATTTGATGAGAAACATCATAAGGATTAAAAATTTCCATATTTCCATTCGGGGCCAAGTACTTCATCATATCGAAAAATGGGAAAAACTGGAAAATTTGGACCACTTTTTGAGAAAAATCAAATTTTCGGCATGATGCCGACAAGCTCGAAATTAGGTGTCAACATGAGAAATACTCAAAAATGTGTGGGTAATCCATTCCCGAAGAGATTTTGACTTTATCTTTAAAACTAAAAATTTCGATTTTGGGACCACCCGGATTTTTTTCACTAGGTCAAAGGGGGCGTGGCCAAATAAATTATGTATTTTTTTTCTAAGAGGGACCTAGGTACCCTCCATGCAAAATATCAAGATCCTAGCTTCACGTTGGTGCAACTGTGCCATAGCCAATAGGCCTGATATCGAAAATCTCAGACATCGACTATTAAATCAAAAATTGGAATTTTTTGCAAGTTTCTGCATTGAATTTTTTGCATTTGTTTGCAATTTTTTGCAGCATTTTTAGTTTCTGGATAGGTCCAATACGATTTATATATTTTTATAAGTGTTTTGAGACCCCTTTCCGAGATTAAAAAAATATTGTCCAGCTTCAAGAACTCTTTTTCTAGAAGCATTAGCCGAGCTCGCCAACAACCAGCACAAGATGTGATCCTTTTCGTAGTCGGCGGTGGAAATTATGTGGAATATCAAAACCTGATCGATTACGGAAAGCGGAAGAATCTGAAACGTGTCACCTACGGATGTACAGAATTAGTGAATCCAACTCAGTTTTGTGACCAGGTTTGTTGTTGTTTTTTTTTCTTCCTAGATTAGGAGAAGCTCAAAGATTTTGAGAGTGTATCAAGTTCAAAACCGCACCTTTATTTCGAGAGACCCATTCAGAAAAAGCTCAAGAGAAAAAAAGTGAAAAGGATAATCAGATTCGGTGACGAGAATTTTACATTTCTCTTCTTCAATTCGTGATTCGATAAATATTGCAGTGTGAGTATGCACCATACTCTGTTTTTTTTCTATTCCGATACATATTTGTTCATTTTATTTTTTGTTTTGTTTTGCATCATGTTTATAGGCACCCATTTGACATAATAGTCAATTTAATTATAAGCTAAACTAAACTAATGAAAAATGGATATTTTTGGAGGGAAGAGATAGGCCCTAATATCAATAATTTCAGTCTTGTTCCTCTCTCATCAACGGGGAAGTTATATGTAATACTTCGGCTTTTTTCTTTGAAAAAAATACCCAAAATGTTCAGTTTTTCATATTTTTTGATATTACTCATGGGAATTCACCATGTTCTTTTGCAAGGGGGTCATTTAGACAGTTGTATTGAAAACAGATTGATAAATGTCTAGTTGTGATTTTTTGTGCTTTGGATTTTTGGGTTCCGATGGCATTTTCAGAGTTTGAGTGTATACTCACTGCACACTAGAAAAAAAAACAAAAATCATGTTTGTTTTGTTTTCCTTTCATTTTCAGCTAATTAACAATCCAAGTTTCCCTAGCTTTGTTACAAAGACCTCTTTCCAGCCAAAACAAATTGTTGAGCTCATTTTTGCAACCAAAAAGTCATCAATCAAGTGCATAAAACAAAATGTCATCGTGAAAATGAACGATATTTGAAACGCTCACTTTTTTTTTCATGTCAAAAAATATGTAGAGTCGGCCCCGATTTTTTAAAACGTGGAATAATCACTCGGGAAACCCGAAAAATCGAAGAAAAACCATTCATTTTTCGGATGTCAATTGAAAATTTTAAAATTTTTGACATTTCAATCACAAAATGTTCCCGAAAAACGAAGAAGTTTCTCTCATTGTCGCAAAAAATCGAATTTTGCATTTCAACGGCATGAGAACGGCCCTTTTTTCTTGGTTTTTTGAAAATTGGCTGAAAAAAATTTCATATCAAATTTGGTGATTTTAATGTCGTCTCTCTTTTATATTCCACAGGGATTCGAATCATCATCAATTTTTCTTCAATCAACACAAGTATATTTATTCTCGTACTCGTATCAATCAAATTCAGTTTTCTTTTATTATTCCCTTTTCTGAGCCTTCAGAAAAAAAAGGAAGGAAACAATTTTTGTACCGAAGTGGATCTAAAATAATTGTTGGATATAAAATTTGATGAGATCCGAAAGGGAGTAGGTACCTTCTATTCGTTTTTCTCATCATCGTTTCCTGGGAATATTGCTTTGTTTTGTTTATGGCAGTATTTCCGATCATGAATATGTTACTGAAATGATATGCATTTAATGAGAAGTTGTCATTTTATTGATATTTTTAGAAAATATAACTTTTCGCTGTTTCTAAAATAGTTATCGAAAAAAATTATTTTTGACATCAATAACATTATTTTTTCATCTATTGTTGGAAATTCAGTTTTGTAAATAAATTACAAAAATTCGCCAAAAAATCCCACTGCGACGTATTTTGACAAGGAAAACTGAACATTTTTGAAATTTAACTTGAATTTACTCCGGTAGAGGATTCTTTGCATATCTTGCGGCCACTTTAAACCTTCATTGATGTTCGTTGAGTATTTCAGAAGCCATTAATTGTTTATTCATTCGAAAGTAGTGGTTAAAAAGAAAAAATTAACGCAAAAAGTGAGAAATTGACAATTTTCAAAAAAATATGTCAGTTTTATATTATAATTGAGTTAAGAACATTATTTTAAAATATTTCAATGTGAATATATGAGATTAAACGCGCTCTATATAGAGATAAATTAAAATTTAATTTCAAAAATGATCAGTTTTCCTTGTCAAAATACTTCGCAGTAAAAATCCCGAAGTCTCTTGTCATTTAAGTTTGGATGTTTGGGCCGGATATCCACGTTACTTTCCGTGAATATGTAGTTTTTTGAAATCACCTCGGGGTTTAGATCTAAATTGGGATTTTGGAACATTTACAAAACCAGCTAGTTCAATCTCTAGATTTGTTTTTCTAAAATATGGGGGGTGGGGACGATTCGGACTTTTAGGATCAATTTAGAGCTTTTCAGCTTTTTTTTAAACCCCATAGTTTGCGAGTTACTTCATTTTCAATAAAGTTGTCATGAAAAATGAATGTCAGTCAGTAATGAAAAATCACAAATTTGATAATTTTCAAAAGTTGAATTTTAATGCGATTTTTCGGAGATGTTCTTAATTAATATTTTTTCAAACATTCTCTTCTTTTTTTTTAAAACCCATTAATTTAGTTGAAATTCGAGACACTCCTAAAATATCAGTTTTTGTTTAGTTGTGTAGAAATAAAGGATGATTTGTGTGAATATGTCGTCCATCAGAACACATCGGATGTGTTAGCACCCACCATCATTTTAATCTCCCATGGGAAGTGTTTTGTTTCGAAACAAAAAGACAAGACGAAACTCCAGTAGAACACTCTACAAACACCCTTGCAGTGTATTCTCATCAGAATATGTCCATTTTTCGGACAAAACACATCCGTCTTCGTGTTTCTTTCTGAACGAAATCCGCCAACGCAGATTTTTTTCCCTCGGATTTTGAACTTTTTTCGTCTTCTGTCGTCGTTCTGTTCGATTCGCATTTGACGAGTTTGAAATTCAGTGGATTCGTCTTCTTTTAGAAATATGTCAAGAAATTTTTTGACAGTCAAAGTTTTCGTGTTTTTTTTCTAGAAACCGCCTTCTTGCTCACTCTAAACATGAAATATTCTAAGTTTTGCCCGGAAGCAGTTTTAGACTAGGTGTTCTTTCGTCTTTTTTTACTTGTGAATTCGTTTTTTTTTGTTTTTTTGGTTTTCTTCACTATTGCAAGCGAAAGCTTATTTGTATTAGATTGCAAATTCGAAGAAAATTGAGAGGGGTTATCGAGTTTGAAGAATTTGGAAGTTTCTTGGATGTTCTTCGCACATCTTTTATGGTATTTTTAAATCTACTAGGCACGTTATAAATTGTAGTTGTTGTTGGTTTGGAGAAAATAACGATGGAAATCTAGACGACGTTGGTGCAATGTTTTACGATGTCTATTTTTGATCTACCGAAATCCACGGTGAGCTTCACCAAAAAGCCACTGACGCGGAATTAAAAGCACACTGACCTTTTCCGAATTACTCAAAGAATCCCGGTGGGCTAAAGTGAACCGACTATAAATAGGAAAATTCAGTACGAAAATTAAAATTTGAACGCAGAAAAGCAGGCGTTTTTTGGGCGTGGCATTTTTGCAATCGTGCGGCACGGTTACACAAAACGCGTTATATTCAGCTATTCAGGGACGCAATTTTGTAATTCGGAGTGAAAAAAATTAGATTAGACCATAATTTATGTATTTAACGCAAAAACTTCATATTTTCATGCGTTGTAGGCGTTAAAATGCCGTTTGTAAAAAAATTCGAATTTTTGCGTGTGTGCAATTTGTCGTAACGGTATACACACACAAAGTGTTGTTCGTGATGACAATTTCGGTTCACTTTATCCCACTGTGGAATCCTTAGCGGGACTTTTTCATGGCAGATGTTCATAGACAGATGTCAAAAAGTTGAGACTAGAAATGTTTTAAAATCCAAAAAAAGTTCTTGTTGAACTTTGGTTATAAATTCCTTTGGGAAGTCGTGTTCTTCGTTCTACGTTTAGTACAGCGTTGAATAATCATCAATCTCGACTGAATTGTATACTTTCACGCTTCTGTTGAAAAGTGTATAGTTTGGGGCTGATACAAAAGATCACATTGTTTCAAAGTTGAAAAATTTGAAGATATAATTAAAAAGATACACTTTTCACCCTGTTCATTCGTTAGCATTTAGTTCGTGTCGAGATTTTTTAAAAACAGTCACTTGAAAAGCCTTGAAATTGAAAACAAGGCTGATTTGGCCGTTCATTAAGGTGTCAAGCGTTGTTGTGAAGTTCTAGAGTTTCGCTCTCCATCCTACTCAGATGTTTTGACTCATCTGATTTATGATATTTTGGATTATTTATTCTACGATTCGGCAACTTGCAGAAAAAAAATATAAGTCCATTGTGAAACATTTTATGGTGAAAATGACGTGGCTCTTCTCCCACCTCTTCCGCGCCGCATTATCAACCACTCCTTTTGAAGTAAAAAAAACGGAAAGAGTTTTTGAAAAGAAGATGCTCCTTACTACATACTTGCAAAAGTTTTTTTTGTAAGTGTGAATAAGAAGAAGAAGAAGAAGAAAAGAAAAAAGATTTGAAGATTCAGTAAAAAACGGGCGGTTTTCGTCGGTGGCGGTAGTGGTGGTCTTTCGAAGTGAAGGAAGAAGAAACACAAGGAATAGAAAAAGGAGCAGAAGAGGTGCTCGGAGAATAGGAATTTAGGAAAAAAAAATGTTTCCTTTGGTTTTTCATAATGTTTTTTTTTCGTGATGATGAAGATGATGCGACAAGAATTGTTCTTTTCAGTTTTTCCCGCTCTTCATCTTATTCATATATTCTTAGTAATCGTTTTTTCGTGTGTGTGTGTTTTTTTTCTTTCGTTTCATGTTATTTGTTTTGAAGTGTTGTAAAAAGAGCACTTGAAGTAAATATGTGCATAGTTTCGGAAAACTGCTATTGTTTAAATTAGTATGTAGTGAGGTTTAAACTTTTTAAAGCCTTCATAATTTATAGTTTTTAACAAATTTCTACATTACCGCGAATTTCCTAATTATTCGAGCTTCGAAAATCAAAACAGTCCTGAAAGTGACAATTATTTTTTATTCCGCATGATCGCAGTTTGGAAATCAGAGAAACCGATACTAGACCAAAACACAGACATTGTTGCCTACTAATCAGGAATTCAGAAAAAAATGTCCTGAAGAATTTATAAGCCCTCACATAAGGAAATGCAAAAGTTCACTTTAAATTAACGTTAAAGACAGTATGCCACTTTCTTTAGTTTTTTTAACGTTAAAGACAGTATGTCACTTTCTTTAGTTTTTTTAACGTTAAAGACAGTATGTCACTTTCTTTAGTTTTTTTAACGTTAAAGACAGTATGTCACTTTCTTTAGTTTTTTTTAAACGTTAAAGACAGTATGCCACTTTCTTTAATTTTTTTAACGTTAAAGACAGTATGCCACTTTCTTTAATTTTTAATAATCCACTGATTTTATTCTTTTTTTTTTAAGAAAATGTTAAATTTAGAAGCTTAATTACTTGAATCAATAAAATTAGATAAATGATATTTCGAGCACAATATTTGGAACGTTGAAGCGAGGTTCCATCATTATAAATAAAATATAAACTGAAATAGAAGTCATAACAAAAATAATCAAATTAGATTCTAATTTCCCTAGTCATAAATAGTTGAAAATTGTATTCTCAGTTTCTCAGCACTGAATCATATCGTTGTTTTGTTCTCCGCCTATTAAGATAAAATTAAGAAGACACTCAATTTGCATATTCTTTCACCAACATTCGGAATCAAACAAGAGGGGAAAATATAGAAAAAGAACTGAAGTACACATATTTTTTTGTTTTTTTTTCGTTTCCTCTTCCTTCTACGGATGGGAAAGAAATGCATTTGGCAGATTAGTCGATTAGGATTTGCACATTGTTGGGGCATGCCTATTTTTTCTTGTATGTAAATGCACTTTGATCCATTTTTCTTTATATTGGTTGAGAAAATGTTGTGGTGGGGAAAAGATGTGCATTACCGAAATTGGATGAAGACATCAAAGACACAAATTGTAACATTTGGGGGAAAAGCGGTTGCTCCAGAAAATGTGATTCACTAGAGATTCTGATCTTTCGAAAGTCAAGCTTCCATTATTTTATTTTCATCATATTTCTGTCATCAATTGATTATGCATGTTCGTTGGAACGAATTTTTGGCCAACGAAATATTTTTGTCTTGCCTTCAGGGGGCCCTTCAAACCGATTAGCGCGGGTGTTTTGTTTTTTTTTTCGATGGAATTTCTTCCTTCTTGTCGGGTTTTTTTTCATGCGTTTTATGGGTTTGGGAGTTTGGGAGTTGTAGGTGTGCCGTCGCTTGTTCACAATTCATTCCTAGGTTTTTCGAGATGCTTGGAATCTATTTTTGGAATTTGGATTCACAGCTTAAAAAGTTCGAAATTTCGCATAGGGTGAAATTTAAGAAACTTGTAAATGTGTTGTCTGAACGAAATTTAGAAGAAAATTCAAATAGAAGTCTGATTAAAGAAATAAGAGGAGCTAATCTCGAAATAGAAATAGATATTGAAGTATGTAGTCCAAATTGTGGCGACAAAAAGCTTAAAATTCAAAATTGTAAGCGAAATCGCAAATTTGAGTGACAATTCGATAAGTTTGGATGGTTTGAGATTGTGTTCCATCTAATCTTCATACTATTTAATAAAGCGTTAAGGGCGTGCGTGTGTTCGCATTCAAGAATATTCCAGAAAATTCTAGAAGCTTCAAAGAATTCTAGAAAATTCAAAAAAAAAAATTCCGCAATGTTCCAAAAATTCCAAAAACAATCCAGAAGCTTCAAAAAATTTTAGAAAATTCAAAAAAAAATTCTAGAAACTTCCAGAAGCTTCCAGAAAATTCTAGAATATTCTGATTACATATAATTACAATAAATAACATCACGCTCATTTTAGCATGAAAGTTCTTCTGAACAAAGTTGAAGCCTCCATTAATTGATCGATAAAGCTCGATATATTCTAAAAATAGGGTTTTAAATTTGTAAAAAGTTGTGAAAACAGTAAAATCCAGCCGTTGCAATTGTCGTTAAAGAGTTCGGTTTGTTGAAATATTCTTTTTGTTTGTTTCACGAAACAAATTTGAAAAGTCGGATTCATAGAAACAGAATTGCATTAAAACAATTTATAGACATTTTTAAAACTTCTAAATTTGAAATCTCGAAGATTGATGTTTAATTCGAAGAGATTTTTATAATTTTTTGAAGGATTCAAAAGTGCCTCAACCAAGTTCTAATCCAAAACTCTGGTAGAAACAATTTTCCTGAATTGAATACTTTTTTAGAAACTATAAAACATTTTCCATCAGCGTAAAAACGTTATCCTAAAATTTACTATTTTGATCTCTGCACTGACAGCCTCGCGAGATTTCGAGGCTATAATTTCATTGAACCCTCGCAAGAGACACATTAAATCAGTTTTTCAAGTGAACCCGTTTTTTTTTTCAAACTTTGATGTGCCTCATCCTCCCTCTCCTTGTTCCTCGTTTGAGCCAAAGATGCGCAGCATAAAAATCAGAGAGAGTGACGTCTAGTCTACGGTAGCTCAATGTTCTCCCAAAAAAACGGCTTGATGAGATTCCGTCAGGTGCTCTAACAACGGAATTTCCTTTTACCATAAAGGGGAGAACTTTTATATTTCTTTACTGGTACATTTTTTTTATTTAGGAATATTGCATTGGTGTTATTAGGGGAAAAAAAAGAAGTTGGTCTCATAATTGCTAGTTCATGTTGGTCTGGGGGGTTTTTTGCACACTCATAAGCTTTAATTGCGCAATTTCCTGGATTTTTTGTTATCTGGTTGTCTAGAATTGATATTTTCATTCAATTGAGGTTTATAAAAAATTTTTAAAAAAACCAAGAAATTTGTATTTCTTTCGAAAGAAAATATTGAATGACCTCTTGGATTACGGTAGCCAACGATCAAATTGTTCGGATATGATGTTATTCAAAGAAGAAAATGAAGAATTTCTTGAGTTTCATAATTGCGTGGCGCACGAGATTCTCAACGTTTTGCCGTCATTCACCATTGTTTTCGTATTATGTTCTTTTTTTTTTATTTCGTGAACACGTTTTTTTTCTCTCTCTTTGAATGTGCTGACGAATTGTCCGAAGATTTTTGTGTTTATGCTGTCAAAAAAATCACATTCATCGTTTGAAATAAGGGAATTTATTCTTCTGGATTTTTCCTTCCACTATTCACCGTTTTCCTCCTTTTTTTGAGGGAGCACAATCATTTAGCTCAAACTAGATCGTGAGTTGGGTAGACATATTTTTTTCTTTGCTTTTTTTCATGAAATCTTTAATGATTTCGAGCTGACACGAAATCAAACGATTATTGAAGAAAAAACGTTTTCTTGATTCCTTTCGGAAAAATGTGCTTTATCTATTGAAATTTCCTGATTAGGTTATTGTTTTTTTTAATTTTTCGTTTTTTTCCCGAAGATTCGATTTTATGTTACTGGTCTGCATAAATATTTTTAGGGAAAAAAATTTTGACAAGCTAGATACATCTTATTACAGAATCTGTCAATCTAAATTTTGATGCGCAACGTTAGACAATTTATTATTTTTAGAAACAAAATGTCTTTGTTTCGGAATTTCGAAGAACATGGTGGTTTTTCTATTAGGATTCTGAATGCTCAATTTTTAGCTCAATTTAAGATAGCGCTGAAAATCCAATTTTTGATTTGATAGAAAAGATATATCAATGAAATCAGTTCCAAGGAAGATGCAACTTTTTTCTTTTATTTTCGTTTTTTTCGTCTTTAATTTAATTAGACCCTTTCTAAAGGAAATAAACAAGTAAGGCCTCCCTGTAAGGAAAAAAGGAAAATAGGAGAAAAAATCTGAAAATCTTATTAAAAGTGCTCCTCCCTCTCCGACACTCTATTCTTTTCTTATTTTTTCTTCTTTTTTTTCGGTTGGAGTTTGTATCATCCATCCAAACCAACCACTTTTCAAGACCTTTTTCTTTTCTGCTTTCTCATCAGTAAGTACTTGAATACACTTGAATCTTTTCTATTTTTTCTTGGAGTTTTGTGAAAAAAAGTGTTTTTTTTTATTTTTTAAATCTACACCTGAAATGAGAAAAACTGGAATTTAACGGAAGTTGAACAGGAAATATGGATTTAATGGGTTCTTTAGTTGGGCCCCCTATATTTTCAGAGTGGGTGGTCCTGGAAAAATGTTCTCTTGAGCTTCTCCGATCACATTAAGACTTAAACATAAGAAGAAAATGCTAATTTTTCGCTTGTTTTTTTTATCTTCTGATCATGGTAAAATAATGTATTTTTCTCTTGTTTTTCAGCTTACTCGACTTGGACGAGCATTGGATTAAACGAAAGGAAGGTCTTTTTCAGTGGATGGATTCAATCAATTGGCGCTTCTTCTTTTTTTTCTCTCATTCGGTTTTTCGGTTTCTTGTGATAGTGTTTACATCGGATATTTAAATCTAATATTTAATTTATTGTAAAAATTCAATTTAACGATTTGTTCCTGGTAGGGGGTGCTTCTATTTTAAGTTTAAAAAATATCACATCTTTGAATTGGATAAAAATTTAAACACGATCATTCCCAGAGGGAAATAATTTTTAAAAATTGGGAGGGAGACACAATTTGGATTCAATTTCCGGTGTAAAATTGGAACGGAAAGGAAAAAAGATGATTTTCTATTCTTTTTTCTTTAAAATTACTATGATTTACTTAATGATGTCAGAATTTAAGATAATATTAAATCATTGGGGTCTAGAAAAAAGTTCCTAATCAGATATTGAAGAGTGACAAATTTATCATTAACTGTTGTAAGATTCTATAAAAAACATGTTTTCATTGCTAATTAGGGGTGAGCACTTTAAATATTGATATTATATTGTTAAGATAAAAATTTCTGACCGCTCGTTTTGCGGAGTGTCGTTGGGAATTTCCTCGCAACTCGCAAGACCAACTGAGAAATTTGAATTTGAGCGGGTTGCGGTCGCGCTGCGAGGAAATTCCCAACGATACTCCGCAAAACGAGCGGCCAGAAATTATTATCTTGACAATAAGAATTCAAAAGGCTAAAGTCCAATGAAGATTCTTGTGATAGGAAAGTTTAGCGATTTGACGACAGCAGTACCCGAAAATCCATTATTTGAAAATCATACGTTTTTCAAAAAATTTTTGCAAAAGTGTTGAATTATCAGTCTAACAATCAGGAGCAGCCGGTGTGTAAAATATAATGAAGTGAGAAAAAGCAATCAAAAGTTGAAATGTGTTTTGAACTTACTTAACACATTATTTTCTTTCCCAAATGTCTTGTTTGTTTATTTATTTTGACTGGGTTGAAGTTTGGCACGAATCTTGTCAAAACAGCTGAATTTTTTTTTCATTTATTGATTAGATGGGGTTTTTCGTGTCTCGTGAGTTTAAAGGAGGACTTTACGGAGCTAATGAATGTACCTTAAATGAAAATAGACGTCATACGCATTCCAAATCTGTTTTTAAAATTTTCTAAATCCGCCTAGAAGCCGATAAAACACGACTCAAAACAATGGCCTAGAAAAAGTTCGGTCAGGTAGAAACTTTTTCTAGGTCGTTTTTTTTGAAGATCGCTTTCTCGGCTTCTAGGAGGTTTTAGAAAATTTTAAAAACAGATTTGGAATGAGTATGACATCTATTTTAACTTAAGGTTCATTTATTAGATTTGTAAAGTCCTCCTTTAAACTCACGAGACACAAAAAACCACCATCTAATCAATAAATAAAAGAATTTCAGCTGACATGTTGGGATTTCTAGCAACATAATAATTTTTGAACTTTTCTAAATCTCTTTTTGTACATTCCAAGTATGTCGAATTCCAAAAAGCATTCCATCTATTTTTATGCGCTACTAATCACTGTGAGAAGTTTCCACAAAAAACTGGACCCTTAAACTTTTGAGAAATAAGTATGTGTGTTTTTTTTTCGAATTTCCGGTTCATTCTGTCATTTTCATAGATCATTGTGTAGAAGTGTGTTTACAACAGATTTTTCGCGATATATATCTATGTTTTGTGCTTTCCTTGCATTCGTTTTGATCTGACTCAAAAACCACCAGCAATAATTAAAAAAAGAAATTCGGTCGTCGTCGTCGTCGATCTATCTATTTTCATTTCTTCGACTGCTGCAATAGCTCGTTGACAGCCAACTAAATGAAGACCAGATGTGTTGTCCGGTCTTGGCAGGAATTGCACTGATTTTTTGATCCATTTTTATTGTCTGTCTGTTTTGCTCCGGTTCTTGGAATCGGAAGTCTAAGGGCTGCTGGATTTTGTTTAGAATTTAGGATTTATTTTATATTATAAGAATCAGAAAATTTTTTGTTTAATTTCAGTGATCCTAAAGTTTCATCAAAAATTATCTCAGTTTTATGAAAATCGACACACAACGTAAACCTCAAAACACGGAAAAGCCACTGACGCGGAATTAAAAGCACAATGACCTTTTCTGAATAATTCCAAAAAAAATGAAACGATTTTTGAAATCTTCAAATTTGAATTTTGGAATAGCGAATCGTCATCTGAAAAAAACAGGTCTTGAAACGAAACGCGACTCGTCCGAAAAATTGAATTTCAAAGATTTCAAAAATTTTATTTCGGTTAAAGTGTTTGTTTACTCATTTTCAATTTTTGTATTAATAGACTCAGAATCGCCTATAATTAATGGAATTAGCAAAAAAAATCAGTTTA
This sequence comes from Caenorhabditis virilis, assembly GCA_964036255.1. Lineage (NCBI taxonomy): Eukaryota > Metazoa > Nematoda > Chromadorea > Rhabditida > Rhabditidae > Caenorhabditis > Caenorhabditis virilis. The sequence goes on along the minus strand of OZ038417.1, from coordinate 11,429,540 downwards.
AAAACTTCATTTCGCCAAAAACGGTCCTCGAAAACCCCAAAAACAGGTGGTGGCACCTCCCGTTTTGCACTGCCACCGCCTGTTTTCGTCACTTTTTCGGGAGCAGTTTCGGATCCGCGGGCGCCCGAAAAAAAATTTTTTTGGTTAAATTCATTAATATCTGAATAGATTAAAACAAAAATTGAAAATCAGTAAACAAACACTTTAAATGGGGACTGTACTCATTCTGAAAATGTTGTTCAATTGATTTAAAATTCAATAATATATGCCATAACAATAGTGGAAATTTGCAAAAAAAAATACAACCGGAATCGAACTGCTGAGTGCAAGTTGGTGGTTTTTCAGTGCTCATTTTTTTCCGGGTGCTCATTTTTTTGAATTTCTAGTTTTTTGCAATTTTTTTCACTATTGTTTTTGGCATATAATAAGGAATTTTGAACCGATTTAACTTACCACGGTTTGTAAAAAGAAACCGAAGAAAGAGGAAAAAATTTCGCCCGACAATTCGAAAATTAGTGCACAAAAATGGGCGTGGCATGCCGCAATTTTTTTCACTGTTGTGTTTTCGTTGGCGGTAATTCAAATATTTGAATTTTTGTGTTTGATTTCAAAAATGATGACATCATTCGGTGTATGCACAGATTTTATTAGAGGCGAATGATTTCCGTTCAAATTTGTACACCGTGCGTACAATTTGTGTACAGTCCTGCTTTATAGGGATTACGAACCAATTTTCAATTCCGATTGCATTTTTAACTTCTTTTCCATATTTGAAAACCTGTGGAAGAAAAAAATTGTCGAAATTTCCTATTGCCGTACTCGAACGACAAAGAACACCGTTTCCAGGTTTCTTGAGGGACTAACTGGCGAGAGAACACACAAACGAGAGAGACGCAGAGAGTTAGTCCCTCAAAAAACCTGGAAGCGGATTTCTTTGTCGTTCGAGTACGATCATATTTTTTCTTATATAGGTTTTCAAGTTAAAAATGCAATCGAAATTGAAAATTGGTTCATAGTCCCTTTAATCTAATTTAGAAGTTTTTTCCAAAAAAGAGAAGAATTTCAAATAAAATTTCTCCAGTTTTTAAATTCATTAATTCATGGCGAAATCTGTGTTCTTCATCGATTCACACTGCGTCTTTGACAAATTTATAATTTCATTCGATTCCGAACATTTTAATGTGTAATTTCAAAGAAAAATGCTTGCCTCCTCCCCCATTTCAGTGGTTTTGAAAAGTGGTGCTCTTTTTTATCATCCAATATCAAATGATTCATGTTCATGTTGGTTGGTTTGACACTAACTGCAAAGATGAACAGAAATCAAATAAAAGATTGGAAGAAAAGTGGCACCGAATGGAATGGGTGGAAGATATGTTGTTTGGCGACAACTGATCATCATCATCATCATCAAATGAGTTGTTGAGAATAGAACAAAAAACTCTTTAACGCCTTTTGACTTGGTTTTATTACCGGTTTTATTGATTTTCTCGCGAGTTTGTTGTTCTCTCCCTCCCTCCTCTAATTGTAAATCTTTATTACTATCAGTCTTGTTTATTATTTAATTTTTTTTGCACATTTCCGATTTCTCAAAGTGGCACGAAAAAGCTGAAAGATATCGAATATCGTCGGATATAATAATATATGTATGTGTCTGACTTCAGGCACTGACTTCGAAATTTGATATATTGTTTCGAAGATCTTGGATTTTCACAAATATATTTACGTTTTTTTAAAAACGATTTTCAAAAGATACTCTTATTTTTTATTGAATTTATTATTATTAAATATTTAACAATGAGGATTTTTATATCTCATGTGATGAACATCTGGTCTTGAAATTGTGAAATGAAAACAAGTAGGTGGGGGATTCTTTCACAGAGAGGAATAGGTGTTCCATTTAAGCCATCGTATATTTTTGTTCAATTTCTGAAATTGACACATCTTAAATTGTTTCAATCAATGCCTCCGGAATTTTAAAATTTAATTGCCTATGACCCCGTAAATCCATATTGTAAATACTCCAGTTGTTCAATATGTTAATGTTAGAATACATTTAATCAAGACGTTAGAATATATCTGAAACGTATTTTTAGAAGGTAACGTATTTTTTAAAAATTTTATAAATACATGGGCTATAATTTCATTTATATATGGACCACACTTCTCATCCCTTCGAGTTCGGGAGGTTCTTAATTTTATAGTATGATGAAGCTCCTCCCACTTTTATTGTCGAGAAATCAGGTTAAATTTCGAAAAAAAATAGAGGAAGTTCGAGCAAGTTAGTAGGAAAAAAGGGACCGTGATTTTATTTATTCGTTAGACATGGTTGAAGATCTATAATTCTGTCTATTACTATACTAATGAAGAATCTTTAAAAAAGGATACTTACCAATGTGGAAGAAATCTGACGAGGGACGGTATTTTTCTCCTATTCCTGGATAATTTCCACTATTCTTTAATAATTTTTAATGAAAAATGATCAAGGAATAGATCTTCATAATATATAACGGTGGGATAAAGTGAGCCGAAACTCTTTGTGTGTATACACCGTTACGACAAATTGCACACATGCAAAAATTCGCATTTTTTGATAAACGGAATTTTAACGCGTACAACGTACGAAAAAATGAAGTTTTTGCGTTAAATACATAAAATATGGCTTAATTTAATTTTTTCATTCCGAATTACAAAATTGCGTCCCCGAATAGCTGAATATAACGCGCTTTGTGAAACCGTGCCGCAAAATTGCAAATTGCCACGCCCGCTTTTCTGCGTTCAATTTTTAATTGTCGTACTGAATTTTCTTAGTTATCGTCGGTTCACTTTAGCTCACCGTGCATAATACTCGGTGGGATAAAGTGAACCGAAATTGTCATCACTAACAACTCTTTGTGTGTGTACACCGCTACGACAAATTGCACACACGCAAAAATTCGAATTTTTTACAAACGGTATTTTAAGCAACACATGAAAAAAAAATGAAATTTTTGCGTTAAATACATAAATTATGGACTAATCTAATTTTTTTCACTCCGAATTACAAAATTGCGTCCTAAAAATGCCCGAAATAAAAACTCGAAGAATCTCTTTTCCTGGCGAGACTTTTATCATTGTTACCGTATATATAAAGTTTAAATCAAAGTTGGAGGTATCAGCTCTTAGCAAAACGTATTACATATGATATCAGATTCCATTACTTTAAACTTGACCTTTTATCTGGAAAAAAACTGACCCACTCACTTCTAAATCATGTTTCTCGTTATCACACTTTCATGTTTTCCAAATGTTCCAAATACATTTTTTTTTCTTCTTCTGTTCTTGCTTTTCAATGAGATAAAAAAAATTGTGTTGTGTTGCAGATAGAACCGAAAGAATAAAAACGAGGTGGTGGAGGAGGACCATCTCAGGAACAGTTGGGGGCCCTTCTCTCCTCATCATATCATTTCTCACACGTTCCATTTTGCCGACATCTCGATATCACTCCGAAAGATTCGTCGCATCTTTTTTTTTGTTGGCTCAACTTTTGCGTGTTTTACATTCACATTCGAAGGCGACACGACGAAAAAAAAACTCGAAAAGAAGACCACGCCCACTTTTTTGCTGCGCCTCTAATCATCTCCTTTGGTCGCCAACTGCTGCTCCGACGGACACAGAAGAGCCAAGGAAAGAGTAAGAAGAGACAAGTGTATATGTGAAGTAGTCACTGGGACTGATTCTTATTCATCTTTTTCAAAAAGAGAACATTTTTCCAAATTTCATATTATTATTATTATTATGCGATAACATTTATCAATATAGTCAAGAACTACAGTAATCTTTTTGGAATTCTATTCAAATCTGAAAATGAAACCATCCATATTATCACTAATATTCATGACGTTGTTCCAATGGCAGAATCGGTGGAAATTTGTCATTTGTCAGATGGATGAGTAAGTTTTTTTAACGTTTTTTTTTTGAAATCTCAAACAATTGGCCAAAACACAACATTGAAAATGATACTTTCGAAATATTTTTAAAAGTTTGTCTTTCTTCTTCACCGTTATCATTTTACATCGGCAAAATATGATCTCTGGGTGGAAACATTTTGCAACATATTCTTTTAAAATCGTTTTTTTTTTGAAGAAGCTGTACTTTTGCAGAAAAAAAAGCATATCATCAAAATGAGTTTGACGTTTTCCAAAAAATTGCAAAGAGCGGGACAATCCGCAACTTTTCTAACAACTTGATTGGGAGATATAGTTAAGCTTCTTTTCAAAATTTTTTTTTTTTAAATATATATATATTGCTTCAGCTTAATATTTTTTGAGACAAAATACTGTGGAGCACTTCTGACCCCTCTAAAATTTTAAAGGAGGGGTTTCCGGAGCTAATGAATGCTCCTGGGATAAAAATAGACTTAATTCTCATTCCAAATCTGTTTTTAAAAGTTTCTAAAACCAGCTAGAAGCCCAGAAAATGGGCTTCAAAACAATGGCCTAGAAAAAGCGGCCGCCGGCGAAAACTAGTCCGCAGGCATGAAAAATCAAAAAAAAATTTAAAAAAAAAACACATAAATTAAAATGAAAAAACATTTAAAAAGGGACTAATATAAGCATTCTGCATAACTATTTATTAACGAAACACGAAAAAAGCTCATAGGAAAAAGCTAGGCCAACTTTTCTAGGCCATTGTTTTGAAGCGCGTTTTCTCGGCTTCTAGGTGGTTTTAGAAAATTTTAAAAACAGATTTGGAATGAGAATGGCGTCTATTTTCATTTGAGATACATTTATCATCTCCGTAAAGCCCTCCCTTAAGTCCACAGAAGTTTGCTTTTCCTGAAAACTTAGAGCTTCAAAAAGTATTAGGATTAATAATTGTGACCTGTAATTCAGAAGGGCTCAAAATTAGTACAAAATAGATCTTCGAACACATACCTTTTCTAAAGTTTCGCAAATTCTCATTCTAAATAGGACCCAGACTTTTTTTTTGAGAATCCAACCTTTTTTCTGCATTTCGTCTACAATTTCGTTCAGAAAACCCATTCTTCTCCCCATTTTTTGAATAAAATTGCTCTTGAATATAAATATATAAAACATTTTTTCGGCTGTCTTCCCCCCCCCCCCCAGAGAAGTCCATTTTCATGGATATCAAATTCAATTTCGAAACATTTTTTCGCGCCCAAAAAAAAGCCAAAAAAAGAAGTTTCCATTGGTGCGTTCCTTTGGGAAGCAAATTGTTACGTCATTGGAAGGGAGTTCGTTTGCCCCCCACTCAGAAAAAAAACCTGAAATAAATTCAATTTAACAACAAAATAAATTTTCTTGCAAAAATTGTTTGTTACCATAATTATGTAAGATATATAAAAAAAATAAAGGAAGTTTGTGGTTTTTGCAGGGAATATCATGTGAATACGGCATTGTTATCTACGGTATTGGATCGATTGACAAATACAACAACTTATGATAAAAGGTTAAGGCCGAGGTTAGAAAGCATCCCCCAAAAATTATCAAAAAATATCGATTGATTTCCAGATATGGTGAGAAACCGGTCGATGTTGGAATCACAATCCATGTGTCGTCAATTTCAGCGGTTTCTGAAGTAGATATGGTAAGTTGGTGCTTTTTTTTTTAAATTCAACCCCTGTTTTTATGATCTAGACGAGATTTAAAAAAAAAGTAAAACTAGCGCATAAAATATAATAAAGTGTTGAATAATTCATCAGAAAATAGTCATGTTATTTGAGGTAACAACAAAACTGAAAAATGCAAAAAAAAATTTCAAAAACAAATCTTAAAAACCTAAAAAACAAGGGAAATAAGTAAGTTCTACTTGGAAAAGAAAATAGCCAAAATTGACCATTACATGAAATATGAACATGCGAGAAATTTGATCGTAGAAAAACAAAAAATTGTTGTGCGTGCAAATCAAGAAAAATTTAGGTTTAGACCCACTAATTAAGCGAGATTTATAACCCGATTTTTAAAATGTTCAGCTTCATGACAAGAACAAGTGTTGTTAAATCATAAATAAGAGTTGAGAAAATTGGGATATAAATTCGAAAAATCTTAAAACTCTTTTGTTGATTTGAAAATGAACCTTTTCAAAACTTTTCATAGAAATTGGGCGCCTCACAACTGAAGCTATTTAATGCTCCACCCGGGTTTTTGAACGAAACCTAGTTTCAATAAAATATTTTTGATATTGAATCAATTTTTGAAAATATTATTTTGAAATGCTGAGGTAAAGATGAGTTATACCATCAAATACATGAAAAAAATGGACTTTTATACAAATTTGTAGGATTATATCTTTTTAACAAGACCACCAATTTCAATAACTGAGGGCTCACTCATTCGTTTAACCGGATTTGATTTTTTTTTTGAAAATACAGAAAAAAAATTTTTCGAGGAAAAACCTGTTTTTTTTAATGTTTGAAAAAATTTTTTAAAATCGATTTCTCTGAATTACTACTTTCTTATAGAGTTCATCGAAAAATTTGCGAAGAAGTACCATTTTTGCTTCTAAATGCCCCGGGAATTTTTCGCGAATCCGCGCATAAAAAATTAGCGGATCCGCCACTTTCCTATGCGCGGATCCGCGAAACAATGAGTGAGCCATCACTCTTTGAAATTGGTGATCTCGTCAGTTAATTTTTTTAAGGCGAAACCGCCTAGTTCGCGCTTGAATTTCATCCAAGAGCCGCTTATTGGAAAGCAGCGAATTCAGGAAATTTTTCGTGGATCTCAGGAAAAGCGATGCACCGGTGCAGTCCAATTTTGTTCGGGACTGCACCAAAATTTGTCCGGGACTGCACCGCACCTTCATTTTTCCGGGGCAGTCCCGGACGAAAATGGTTCAAAATTCTCAGGAAAAGCGATGCACCGGTTCGGTGCCATTTTGTTCGGGACTGCACTAAAATTTGACCGGGACTGTACCGCACCTTCATTTTTCCGGGACAGTCCCGGACGAAAATGGTTCAACATTCTCAGGAAAAGCGATGCGCTGGTGCAGTCCCATTTTCAGACGCTTTCCGAAAATTCCGGACAAAAAAGAAGTGCAAGAACAAAAAACTTCAAAAAACAAAACCGAAAATTTCTTGGATTCGAGTCAGCGTGTTTATCAAAAATTCATTCAACTTAAAAATTGGGAAAACTTTTTGCGAAAGCAGTAAAATTATATCTCAAATGAGCTATGCCTCATTTAAAAAAGCCGAAAACGATTAAGGCGCTACCCTTTCTGATTTTCTCTTCAAAAATCTTAATGAAAGTAGCGGAAATGTTGTACTTTGATTGAGAATAGAACCAGTATGGATTTCTGAAATTTTCGTCCCAAAAATATTGAAAATGGGAAAAGTTATAGCCCATAACTTTTGATCACGAATTTGATGAAATTTCGCATACAGGTCATTTGAAGCACAAACCATTGATAATGGATTGTCAAAGTTTTAATATTGTTCTTCTATAGATCAAAAACTGCGGCACAAAAACCACTCGAGATTATCAAAATTGACTCACAAAAACGATCCAAGCACCTTTCAATACATGTGACCAAGCAATATATTTGTTCATCAGTTTAGTAATGATGAAAGTTATGTTATTTGTGAAAGTTATGTTATCAGTTTTGAAGATTTACACAATGACCGAAGCAAGATACAATAATTCACCTTGCAAAAAATGAAAATTAGAGTTTGCTAAGAAAAAAAAACTACTGTATTTTAACAATCATCTTTCAATCTATAAGTTCACAAAACGTGCGCCCTATTTGGTTTCTAGAACAATAGTTATGCTTATCCAAGTACTCGTATATGTATTCCTATGGAATTCTGGCGCTAGCGCACATATAAGTGCACCACCCCCCTTTTCCCGCATGGTCAGGTTTAGTCAAGCGGTTCAACGTCTCGTATGTCAAGCAAGCAGGAGTTCAAGTCGTCGCGGGTTCGATTCCAGGAGGCCTCTCGCAGCCATTGCAACCCACACGACGCAGGCGGCGAGACATTTATTTGCACCGAACCGTCCAAATTTTGTCCGGGACTGCACAGTTTTATCCGGGTTTTGCCCCGGGACGCGTCCCGGGACAAATTTCGGTGCAGTCCCGAACAAAATGGGAATGTTCCGGTGCATTGCTTTCCCTGAGATCCGTCACTTTCTATGCGCGGATCCGCCATTTCAACTAGTTACTATTGAAATGGCGGATCCGCGCACTGGTTTTTGCCTTCCCGTGCAGTGACCACCCCGGATCCGCCACTTTTTTATGCGCGGATCCGCGAAAAATTCCCTGAGAACCAAAAAATACAATATTTTTGCAAACAACCTAGGTTTTATAAAAAGTTGCACACTGTCTTTAAAGTGCATTAAAGTGCATTTTTGATTTTCTTCTCTTGATTATTCTTTCCAATATTATAACTCAAATTTGTTTTTTTGCGAAAACGAGTGGACTTGAATTTCAAAATGTTTAGTTTAAGAATATTATCAAAAACGGTTTCAAAAACCTCTGAGAAAATACTCAATCCCTATTTTTCCAGGATTTCACACTCGATTTCTACATGCGTCAAACATGGCAAGATCCTCGATTAGCATTCGGATCACTTGATCTCGGTCTTTCTAAGGAAATCGACTCTCTTACAGTAATCCCACATTTTCCCAAGACTTTCTTTTTTATTCTCTCCACTTCCAGGTTGGTGTCGATTATCTGGAAAAACTTTGGAAACCCGACACCTTTTTCCCAAACGAAAAGAAATCATTTTTCCATTTGGCAACCACACACAATTCCTTCTTACGTATTGACAGCGATGGAACAGTTTATACCAGTCAGAGGTTTGTGTTTCAAAAGAACCAAAAAAGAAAAAAATGCATATATATATATATATAAGGGTAAGAGTTGACAAATAATCCAGCAGAACAAAATGACGACACTCTTTTTCCAACTAATACCTTTTTTTCGTTTCTTCTTCCGCTTTTGCGGGCCGTAGTAAAAGAGGAGAAAAAAGGATTGATTATTATAGCACCATCTTCGGTTTTTGGAAGAGAAAAAGGGATTAAATGAATACCAACACTAAAAAAGTATACATTTTTATATGGTGCACAAAAAAGGAATTAGAAAATGAATATGGGTGTACGTTTCCGTTAGGAAGGGTATTTGAAAAATGGCGGAAAAGGGAGAGGGTCTGGTGGAATGAATGAAAGTTCCAAAGCTCAAAATTCAATTTCTTAGAAACTCAGTGATGGTTCAGTTGATAAAATTTTGATAAGAGAGTCAGAGGGAGGAATCCAAAATGTATATATATATAAAATACTGAGGAGCACTTTTGACCCCTCTAAAATTTTTAAATGAGGAATTTACGGAGCTAATAAATGCATCTGGGATGAAAATAAACTTCATACTCATTCTAAATCTGTTTTTAAAATTTTCTAAAACAACCTAGAAGCCGAGAAAACGCTCCTCAAAACAATGGCCTAGAAAAAGTGGCCATCGGCGAAAACTAGTCCGCAGGCATGAAAAATCCAAAAAAATGCAAAAACAAAAAAAGGGTAATATAAGATTTCTGCATAACTATTTCTTAATGAAACACGAAAAAAGCTCATAGGAAAAAGTTCGGCCAGGGGGGAACTTTTTCTAGGCCATTGTTCTGAAGCTCATTTTCTCGGCTTCTAGGTGGTTTTAGAAAATTTTAAAAACAGATTTGGAATGAGAATGAAGTCTATTTTCATTTAAGATACATTTATCATCTCCGTAAAGCCCTCCTTAAATATTTAATTGTCGATGTCTGAGATTTTCGACATCAGGCCTATTGGCTATGGCACAGTTGCATCAACGTGAAGCTAGGATCTTGATATTTTGCATGGAGGGTACCTAGGCCCCCGTTAGAAAAAAAATACATAATTTATTTGGCCACGCCCCCTTTGACCTAGTGAAAAAAATCCGGGTGGTCCCAAAATCGAAATTTTTAGTTTTAAAGATAAAGTCAAAATCTCATCGGGAATGGATTACCCGCACATTTTTGAGTATTTTTCATGTTGACACCTAATTTCCAGCTCATCGGCATCATGTCGAAAATTTGATTTTTCTGAAAAAGTGGTCCAAATTTTCCAGTTTTTCCCATTTTTCGATATGATGAAGTACTTGGCCCCGAATGGAAATATGAAAATTTTTAATCCTTATGATGTTTCTCATCAAATTCCATGTAGATTTAGCGGAATCCCTGTAACCTTTTTGGGGTTTCAGGGCAAAATAGGCGAGATTTTTGCAAAATTCCAAAGGGTCCCCCCTATGGAAAAAGTTTGCAAAAAAATTTTAAAATTTTAAAGTTTGCCCATATTATCAGAGGGACTCTTACTAATAAATATTCAGTGTTTCCCAAAATATGAGCCATCTTGTGGACCTATGGGCGACGTAGCAACAGCTCAAATACCTTCAGTCCCCGTACACAGAAAACTGTTGCATGTATTGGAAATCGCGATATTGAATGAAGGTTCTTTGAGCTGTTGCCACGCGGCCCATAGGTTCACATGATGGCTAATATTTTGGGAAACAGTAGATATTTATTAGTAAGAGTCCCTCTGATAATATGGGGAGATTTTAAAATTTTCGATTTTTTATTCCATGGGGGGTACCCTTTGGAATTTGGCGAAAATCTCGCCTATTTTGCCCTGAAACCTCAAAAAGGTTACAGGGATTACGCTAAATCAACATGGAATTTGATGACAAACATAATAAGGATTAAAAATTTCCATATTTCCATTCGGGGCCAAGTACTTCATCATATCGAAAAATGGGAAAAACTGGAAAATTTGGACCACTTTTTGAGAAAAATCAAATTTTCGGCATGATGCCGACAAGCTCGAAATTAGGTGTCAACATGAAAAATACTCAAAAATGTGCGGGTAATCCATTCCCGATGAGATTTTGACTTTATCTTTAAAACTAAAAATTTCGATTTAAGGACCACCCGGATTTTTTTCACTAGGTCAAAGGGGGCGTGGCCAAATAAATTATGTATTTTTTTTCTAACGGGGGCCTAGGTACCCTCCATGCAAAATATCAAGATCCTAGCTTCACGTTGGTGCAACTGTGCCACAGTATGTTCGACTTTCTGAGACATCGACTCTTAAATACATATAAAGACACATGATTAGTAAATCAATTGTTTTTCAATATAAGACCGATAGGATTGTTAAATGGAGCGTTTTTGGTGGAGCCCTTTTTGCCTTTTCCAAATTGAAGGAAAGGAGCGCCTTTTAATAAGCCTAAATACGGTAAGAAAAGAGAAGTCGTTAAAAACAGGGTGTTTCATCATCGTTTTGCTTAAAATTTTGTTGTAAAAAAATCAAGCATAATAATAATCCATTTTTTATTTTGAAAAAAGACAATCCTGAGAATTATACGTTTCACAGTATTTTGAAAATTAACTTAAAGGGGGGCTGAGGGGACGAAATAAATGGTTTAGAAATGATGAAAGTATGATTGTTGATAAATAAATGAAAAAAAAATCCAAAGAAAAACTCAAAAATGGCGAAAAAAAAAGTTCCGAAAAAAAAACCATAGCCCCGGTGTTCGCCCTAATATGGCCGAAGAAACGCTTTCTGTTTTCTAGGTCATTTGTTTTTTTCTCGGCCGCCTGTTTTTTATCTTGTTTTTCTCTTCTTTCCAATTTTTTTTTCAGAGAAAATTATCCATAAAAGAGTATTAAAACAAATAAACGTTCAAAAGAAATGTATAAAAGAATTTTAAAAAAATATTTTTTCAAAAAATAAAATTAGGCGGCCGAGAAAAAAGAGACGGCCTAGAAAATCAAGAAGCGTTTCTTCGGCCATTAGGGCGAAGAGAGGGGGGTATGAGTTTTTTTTCGGAACTTTTTTTTTCGCCATTTTTGAGTTTTTCTTTGGATTTTTTTTCATTTATTTATCAACAATCATTCTTTCATCATTTCTAAACTATTTATTTCGTCCCCTCAGCCCCCCTTTAAATTGAATGGTTAGCTATTCGTATCACAATAGTTGTTGTTTACAAAATCTGCTGTATAAACGTGAAAAAACCCTCTGTCTAAAAAACGAAACGAAATGGAATGGTTTTTCTAATGGTACTTTTTATCCAAAAGATTGACTCCTGTTATTTTTAGCGTACGAAGTGGCTCACCCTATATTTAACAAATTTATTAAAGAAAAACTTTTTTTAAATATAAATAAACAAAATTTTAATGGAAAGAATAACGATTTTATTTCCAGATTAACAGTAACAGCGACATGTCCAATGGATCTCCAACTCTTCCCAATGGACTCACAACACTGTAAACTGGAAATTGAAAGCTGTAAGTATTTAAAAATTTCTAATGAATCAAAAATTTTGGAAATTTCTTTCCAAACAACAAAATAAAATAAAACCAAAAAAGTGTGTCTTAGTCGTGAGGTAGGCGTGCCGTTTCTTTATTAGAAATTATTATGTTCTCTCATTTTTTCTTCTTCTGAAAATATGAAATCTGTTTTTTTTTTTTGAAAAATCAAGTCGATTGCACTTTCATCCTCTCTAATTATTTTAATTGTACAAATGTCGAATAAATTGTTTTTTTTCTATAAAAAAATATTTTTTGCCCCTTTGTTGTAATCTTTATAAATCCCCAATATTATTTTGTAAATTTTATTTTTTATTTTTTTTGAAAAATGGTGAGTAATTTTTAAAAATTAATCGGTAAGTTGACTTTTTTTCGTTTTTCTTTCATTGTTGCATGTTTTTTTTGAGTTTTTGAGCATGAATTTTTAAATGTTTTATGTTTTTGATCTATCAGCATGATTTTCAAAAAATAACCAATTCCATATCAATTTTTTTGTCATAAAAGCATGAAATATTGTCCGTTAATATGGAGAAGATTACTTGCGACACCTGAGTTGTCGCTTTGTGTGTTTTCAGATGGCTACAGTATCCTGGATATTGTGTATGTTTCGCGTGAAAACAAGTCCGCGCTCCCTGATTCTTCTGACTTACCTCAATTTGTGCTTCAAACAATCAAGGTTGTCAATCAGACGCAGAAATTAAGCTCAGGTTCGTTATTTTTTTCGGTTTTTTTATACTAGAAAAGTTTATTTGAAAATTGTTGAACAACGAAAGATTGGAAAATGCGGCAATTTGATTTTAGAGATAAAAATTTTTTAGTTTAACTATTTATGACAAAAAATTAACGAAAAATTAGAAATGCTTAAAACTTAAAGACAGTGGTTCAGTTAATTCTTAACGGGATTCTTTACTGTTTTTGGGTTTCTATTCCATTTTCATCTTCTTCTTGATATTTAAAAACCTATACAAGAAAAATATTTTTGCGAAATTTCCTTGTCTAGTACTCAAACACCCATTTCCAAAATAAGGCGGCGAATGGCCTAACAATTGCAAACTCTCTCACATTCGCATGCTCGCGCGCGGCCGAGCGGTTAGGCCATTCGCCGCCTTATTCTGTAAATGTGCTTTATTCGTGTACTAGAAAAGGAAATTTCGAAAAAATATTTTGGTTCTATTGGTTTTCAAATACTGGGATGACGATGAAAATGAAATTGAAACCCAAATTCAGTAAAGAGTCCCTTTAATTTTTTTTTGTCTTGGTTCACATTCTGAAAATATCACCCATTACAAAGAATTTTAAAATACGCCTTATCCCATTTCATTTGGTTGGCGGTACACTAATTTTCAGATTTTTTCGTTAAAAAAGTCAATAATACCCTATTTAAAGACATGGTGACAGTTAAAAATTTCTAAGCTCGGGGACCGAAAATATCATTACTAATGAGCAGCGAAACGGATTCCTTGATAGTTTTTTTTTCAAAATTTTGTAACGCCGAAAATCGATAAGGACATTTCAAGCAAAATCCCATTTTCATTCTCTTCCAGGCGAATACTCCCGTCTTTGTTGGAACTTCCTCTTTAAGAGAAACATTGGGTTCTATATCATTCAAATATATCTTCCTTCGATTTTGATCGTCGTCATTTCTTGGGTATTCTTATGAAAAAACAATGAAATTAAAATAATTTTTGAAGGTTTCATTTTGGCTGAGTCGAGATGCAACTCCAGCTCGTGTGGCGCTTGGTGTCACGACGGTTCTCACAATGACAACGTTGATGACAATGACAAATGTAAGAAATTTCAAAATTCGGCAGTTTTTAAAGACAGAATCTGTTTTTTTCGATCTTCAAAAATACCAATCCCACGCTAAATTTCTGTTAAGATTTTTGATTATTGGCCTCAAAAAGAGTACAATCTCTGGCAACACCAACAAAAAAAATATTTTCATTAATACTTCCAGAGCTCAATGCCCAAGGTCTCTTACGTCAAAAGTATCGACATCTTCCTCGGTGAGTAATTGTTGTGATCTTCATCTTTTCTTTCGACAAATTGTTGCAATTGGGGTTTTAAAGCAAAAGACTCGCCCATCTTTTCTCTTCCTCAATTTGTTTTATCATCACAAATTCATTTCACACGCAAAACCGAATTCTCGGTGACAAAAAACAGATAAATTGGGGCGAAAAATGAGTTGGGGGGAAAGCGGAAAAAAGACACATGTTATCAATCCATTGACTGGCAAATTGCCCCGCACACCATTGGTATATCCATCTTTCACGTCAAATCTATCTATATATTGGATTTCTTTTTGAAGACCAAAAGAATTCACGGCGACACATGTTGCTAACTATATGATATGATGACATGGAAATTTTGATTGGAAATTTTTGGTTTTTAGGGGTTTGCTTCATGATGGTTTTTTGTTCATTGTTAGAATATGCGGCTGTTGGGTATATCAGTAAACGAATGAAGTTGGTGAAACAAAGAAGAGAAGCAAGGTTTGTGAATAGTTTCAAAAAAGAGATTTATTGTCGGATTATTGAAAAAGAGTATAGGTCAATTGGTTGGAAAACCAAAACATTTTTCGGAAAAAGATAGTCGACAAAAAAAATTTACGATAAAACGATTTTTAAAAAATTGTCAGCGTTTCAAGACGCGAACGATATTTAAGGCGCATGTGCCTTGAAATGAAATGTCTGCGTCTCTCAACGCCACACGCTTTTGCGACCAACTGTATTCAAGGCGCATGCACCTTAAATATCGTTCGCGTCTTGAAACGCTGACAGTCTGCTCAAAATATTTTTGTCGTAAAATCGTTTTGTCGAAAATCTTTTGCCGAAAAATGTTTTTGTCAGAAAATGACCTATACTCAGAATTTCACCCTATCGAAAATACCGTATTCATTAAAAGGACATAGCAATTCACATCATGAAAACGAAAAAACAAAAAGATAAGATTATGGTATTTAGAAATTAAAAATTGAAATGTTATTTTTTTTTCTTGTTTCACATCAATACCTTCTTTTCTAATTACATACTAGTGATATTGAATAATCATTTACAAGTATTTTATCTTAGTTTGATCCAAAGTTCTATTTTTTTTAAATGCTCACACAATTTTAGAATGCTCACACCACTTCCCAAACCGGATCATCATGTAACAATCAAACAGGATCAACAAATACAAAAGAGAACCCTATCAGTTCCTTCATATTTCAACAATACAACCTATCGACCGTTTTACTCATCAACCGATCGATCTTCAAATCTCTACATCCCTGAATCGCAACGCACTATGATTTTCATAAATGAAGCATGTTCCCCAAATGAGCTGACACCAATCCTTGGAGGACGAAGCTCATCACAAGCGTCTGTTATTCTATATCAAAGTTTGTATTCTTTGAGATGTCTTTCAAAGATGTTTTGAATTCCAGCCCCTCTTCTTGTAGACGACGATTTCCCAGGTTGTTGGAAAATTATCAAACCTTCAAATATAGACAAATATTCAAGATTCTTTTTCCCTGCTGTATATAACAATTCTCGCATCCAAAACCATTTGAAAATTTCAGATCTTTGTTCTTTTCAATCTGGGATATTGGGCATATTTCATAAGAGTCAGCCAGATAGTGGAACAACGACGAAAAGCTCAATTTGAATGATCCTTCTAATACATATTGTTCTTTTTTCATTCTATTTTTTCCTGTGTCCTTTGTTCTTTCTCTACCTCTATTTATTTATTTTGTAAATATGAAGGTGGCTCGCCTAACCTCATTTAGAAATCAGTTATTGTCCAAAAAAATCAAAATTGAATTCTCATCATTCTTGGAGGAATATATTTGCAGATGGTTACCAGACTAAGGATATTGATTATTATTGGGGAAAGAAGAAGACTGATAATCCGAACCATGCGGTGGCTTTTGATAAGATTCAATTACCGCAATTTCATCCGACTTCATTTTTGGTCAATACGACAAAAGCTGTCACTTCTTCAGGTTAGTTTTTAAAAGGAGGGCTTTACGGAGATAATGAATGTGTCTAGGATGAAAATAGACTTCATTCTCATTCCAAATCTGTTTTTAAATTTTTCTTAAACCACCTAGAAGCCGAGAAAACGGGTCTCAAGACAATGGCCTAGAAAAAAAAGCTCGTAGGAAAAAGTTAGGCCAGCTGACCCCTTTTTCTAGGCCATTGGGTTGAAGCTCATTTTTTCGGCTTCTAGGTGGTTTTAGAAAATTTTAAAAACAGATTTGGAAGGAGAATGCAGTCTATTTTCATATTAAGGTGCATTTATTAGCTCCGTAAAGCCCTCCTTTAAGAATTTTTGGGCAAAAAAGTCATCAAGTAATAAATTTCTTAGATTACTAATAAAATACAATTTTCAGGAACCTATGTTCGATTGGCACTTCAAGTGATTCTTGTCAGAAATATGGGGTTCTATACAATGAACATTGTCATTCCATCGATCCTTATTGTCACCATTTCATGGGTATTCTAAAAACTAAAAATTAAATGCTATAATTTTTAATTCTAGGTGTCCTTCTGGTTGAATCGTGAAGCTTCACCTGCTCGAGTCGGCCTCGGTGTAACCACTGTGCTTACCATGACCACTTTGATCACTACAACAAATAATTCTATGCCAAAAGTGTCGTATGTTAAAGGATTGGATGTTTTTCTAAACTTTTGGTATGCTTTTTTGTAAAAATTCTGAAATATTCGATAATCTTTAGCTTCATCATGGTTTTTGCATCATTATTAGAATACGCAATTGTGTCATATTTCTCAAAATGGCTCGTGCTGAAGCGGGAAAAACGACGGAGAGCAGCCGAACAGCAGCAGAGAGCAGAAGTGCCAATATTTCAGAATTCTAGTCCAAAACAGGCAAATAATAATGTAAGTTTCTAAGAAATAAACATAGACAGTATGTCGTTAATAATTTGACGAAATTTGAAAACGAGTGGCATACTGTCTTTAAGAGAACATTTCTGATACAGTCGTGTGTCAGAGGCGTTAAATTTTCTTATCAATGTCACAAAAAAACCATTTCTAGTCATACGAAATGGCGTTAATATCACAAAACTCAACTCCAGCGAAGAGCTATGTTCAGGTATATATAGACTATCATAAAACTGTTTCTTTCCAACACTCTAGCACCCGTGTGAATTGTGAAAACGCAAAGAAAGGAATTTCACCTGTAAAAAATCACCTATACTATTCGATAGTCGTTGTGTTGTTATTGCCATTGCTTTCACACAAAATATTTTCACAAAGTTCCCCAATGGAAATGAAAATTTTTTCAGGCGGATCTCTATTTTGCTGGACACAATTCGTCTATGAATCGATTGATGGAAATCCCGGAGAATTGTGATTGTCGCACGATTCCGATGGTTCAACATCCGAGATTAGTAGCAGATGGAGCGCAGACGTTCTGGCCGGCACCATTTGCAAAACCTAAAAGGGTAAGGGTTTCCATTGGAAACTTTCCATACTTTGCTTTGGAAAACCGCAAAAAGAAATGTGTTACAATTTTCCCCCGAGAAAAATTTTCTGTCAAAGCAAAAACTGAGTTGTTGAGCATTTTTTTGAAATTCTAAAAAAAAGAAGGCTTCCAAATTATAAAACCGAAAGCAAATTTCAATTTTTTTAAGAAAAGCTTAGGTTTTTTTAAAAATTCATTGAGGCCCTTTTTAATTTTGCTCTAAAATACTTAGAAGACGTGTTAATTTGTCTATAAAACCATTGAGGCACAATTGTTGGCGGTAAATTTTCATTGATGCATAAATGAGGTCTTTACGGAGATAGTAAATGTACCTTAAATGAAAATAGACTTGATTCTCATTCCAAATCTGTTTTTTAAATTTTCTAAAACCACCTAGAAGCCGAGAAAATGAGCTTCAAAACAATGGCCTAGAAAAAGCCGGCGAAAACTAGTCCGCGGGTATGAAAATCCAAAAAAAATGAAAAAACATTTTAAAAAAAGGACTAATATAAGCATTCTGCATAAGTATTTATTAACGAAAAAACTCATAGGAAAAAGTTCGGCCAGGTGACCCCTTTTTCTAGGCCATTGTTTTGAAGCTCATTTTCTCGGCTTCTAGGTGGTTTTAGAAAATTTTAAAAACAGATTTGGAATGATAATGAAGACTATTTTCATTTAAGGTACATTTATTCTAAGATTTTATTTCAGGCAACAAAACGATGTTTTCAACGTTGGACGCCTGCAAAAATAGACAAGCTAAGTCGTTATGGATTCCCATTAACTTTCTTCCTCTTCAATGGTAAGTTTACAAAAAACAAAAAAAAACAATTACAACTCCTAATATTATTTCAGTTGTCTACTGGATTTGTATGAGATATCTGAGCGGTCGAAACAAAACCAACGAAGGAGACGAATGGCAGGAAATCAAGACATAACATCCTTTTTCCAACACTTTTCCGTTTTCTCAACACTATTTTCTTCATCCACATGATCAGCACCTATTCACTTGAAATTTTCTTCAGCCTCAATTTGTTTCTTCGTTTTTTTTCCTTTTTCATTTCCAATCCTTGTGTCTTTTTGTTTACCCAGTGCAATCGGCTGACCCGGTTTCTATTATTCGTATTTTTTTTCTGAAAAAAATTCTATGCATGGTTTTTTGGTTTTTTCCTGACAATTCGGAATGGTTTGAAGTGCGCTTTATTCTTTTCTTTAACGTTCTTTCGTTTTGTTATCGAAATCCGATGCGTCGCGGTTCGCGTTGCGTTTAAATTGATTTTGACACCAAAATGAAAGGGTTTTTGCTTAATACTAACTACATAATCAATCAAATGTGATGTTTCTTTAACTCAATTTAATATTCGGCATGGTTAGACTATCTAGAACTACTTTTTTATGTACATAATTATGTCAAAATTTGAACACATTTTAGATTTTTCGTTTTGTTAGGGAACTGTTATTTACATGGGTATTTTTGGCGTTTTTCTCAATGAAATTGATATAAATTTTATTTAAAAGAAAAGTGTTGAACAAATAAATAAAGTAAAAGAAAAGAAAAAAAAATGAAAAAAAATTTAGATGCATATTCGACGGCTGAAATTGAATACAATTGGTGTACTTCAAAAGAACCGAATTGTGCGACGGCTGTACAGACGGATGACCATATTGAGCTTTCGAGTTATTTAATTACGAGGGTTTGTCAGAATCGAACATTGGCAACGACTGCGTCAGGTGACATAATTTTAAATTGAGATTCGAATTCAAATCAACTAATTTTTTAAAAAATTCGAAAAATGCTCAAAACACAAAGAGAAAATTAAAGGAGCGCTTTATGGAGATAATAACTGCACCTTAAATGAGAATAGACTTCATTCTCATTCCAAATCTGTTTTTAAAATTTTCTAAAACCACCTAGAAGCCGAGAAAATGAGCTTCAAAACAATGGCCTAGAAAAAAGGGCCACCGGCGAAAACTCGTCCGCAGGCATGAAAAATCCAAAAAAAAATGAATTTTTCATCTTTTTTTCATTTTAATTTATGCTTTTTAATTTTTTTTTTTTTTGGACTTTTCATCCCTGCGGACTAGTTTTCGTCGGTGGCCCCTTTTTCTAGGACATTGTTTTGAGGCGCGTTTTCTCGGCTTCTAGTAGGTTTTAGAAAATTTTAAAAACAGATTGGGAATGAGTTTGAAGTCTATTTTCATCGCAGATACATTCATTAGCTCCGCAAAACCCTCCTTTACGTATTCAAATCATAATCTTATAATACAGGAACATATTCTCGGCTCCGTGTCAGTTTTATTTTCGATCGAGACAGTGGTTTCTATTTTTTACAAATTTTCTTCCCCGCCAGTCTTGTTGTTGTGCTTTCATGGGTTCGTTAGCATCATCGATATTCCCAAAATCAGGATGTTTTTAAAGATTTCATTCTGGATTAATCGAGATTCGGCACCATCTCGAACTTTGATTGGAACAATGACAGTTCTAACAGAAACCCATTTAATGACTGGAACAAATCGTCGACTTCCACCTGTTTCTTATATCAAAGCAGTTGATGTTTTTCTCGGGTTTTGTTATCTGTTGGTGATTCTTGCATTAATTGAATATGCATGTGTTGCTTATTCAAAGAAAAAGAATGAAGATCGGAGGAGAAAGGAGAAGAAGTTGGAACATAAACCAGCACCTCCAACACCCGATATATTGCATGATGTTCGTTTGGCTGAATGCACGTGTAATGCCGCACCAACGTCTATTATAGCTGTTATAAAACAGCCAAACAAGTAAATAAACGATATTATCTACTTTTATATAATAATTCTTCCAGATTTTGTATCCGTCATAGTCAGATTGATATTGTCAGCCGTGCCATGTTCCCCATTGTTGTACGATTTCAGAAAACCCTTTTCCTTTTCAAATGTTTACCTTCTTTCAGTTTTGTGTATTCAACATCGCCTTCTGGTTCATTCTGATGTATCAAAGCAAGCGACTTCCATATATTAGCGAACATGTTGGTGATCGATGTGATGCTTAGTATGATAATGACAAGCCTTGTTCTACGGATATAATTGTTCATTTTTGCTCAATAAAATTTCTGAAAATAACAAGATAACAATTAACAAATACTTATATTTTGTTGAAAACAAAATCATCCTCCGTGAAGTGTGGATACAAATGTGATGATATCTCCGGCTTCTATTACGGTTTCATATTCAGAGAGAAGGCCAAAATCCGTGTCGTTTATGAGAACGATTACTCCTGTAATTAAATGTTGAACCAAGATTTTAAAAAATGTGAATTTATTAAATACCGTGTGCCACTTCTGATGTGTCTTCATTGAATAACATGTTTATTCTATCATGATCCACCACCAAGTTATCACGAACGAATTGTAAAACATCGGTCAATGTCGAGCCTGGAATATGTTTAATCCCCGAAACAGATATATTTCTTTTAAAAAAGAATACCTTCGGTAATTTGTACCTTCTGCTCTTTTGCCTTTACTAAAAATTCGGAACCGCCGGAAAAATCAATCGTGACTGGGATTAATGCAGGCATAGTCTTCTGGAAAATATAAAAAAAATGTTTGAGGTTTTTATATAACTTGACAAAGGAAGAAAACGTGTGTTAAAAACTTTTAAACGTTTTTTTTTTAAATTACGAAGTTATTTTTAGGATTTTTGCTTTTTAAGTACGACTTCGTATATACGCGTATAATTGGAAAGTTCTAAAAACATTCTTAATCGTAAAAAGAAGGTATTCAATAGAAATTTCCTGATAAAAAAATAAAGCAGCAATTTTTTAAAGAATTTTATATACCTCTCAGAAACTAAAAATTATGGAAAAATAGTAAAAGTTCAATTCAGAAACGTGAATTTAATTTTTTTAAACGTTTCTGCATTGAATTTTGCTATGTTTTGCGTCGTTTTTAGTTTCTGTTTAGGTTTATAAATAATTTCAAAATATATTAGATTTGTCCAAATGAAGTACAACAGAAAGGACTAACATTTGCATCGCATGCGTGTTCGTAATTTTCTAGGCCATCGACTGTTGTCGTTTCATGCATCATATTTTATTTATTATTTTTTCAGTGTTTTTAACGTTAAATATTTGTCTTTAACATTCTAATTTTGTTTCTTATCAGAAACGAAATGAACGCGTATTTTATAATGTTCAAATCGCTTTCCTAAATAGAAAAAAACAATTCTCAAACAAAGTTCTTCAAAAATTCCAGAAAATCATGGACGCTGATGATTTATTCGGAGGGTTGAGTGAGAGTAGCAGTGATAGTGAAGACGAAAAGGCCAAAGAAGTGGAAAAGTTGAAAGATGACTTGAAATTAAGGTTTTTTCAATAAATATTTCAATACTTATAATCAAATTATTAAAAAAGTTCAGCGATGACGACGATGACGAGGAACTAGAAGAAAATAAAGATGAACTAAACAGTGAAGAAAAATCTATTCCTTCGACAAGTCAAATAACGATAAGAGAAACAAGTCAAAAGGTAAAATTTAGAAATATAGTTTTTTTTTCCTAAAAAATTGAATTTTAAAGGTTGTATTCACTATTTCTGGAGATGAAGAATCACTGGATATGCCTGATTTCGACAACTTGCGTATGATCCAGCAAAACACTGAAAGAAAACGAAAAATCACTCCACCACAAGAACCAGAGGCAAAACGTCAAAAACCAATTGAAAATAGTGCATCTAGTCATTTTCACGCTGCGATGAGCATGCTCATAGATCCAGACTCGCCAGAAAGTGAATCTAGATTCGCAAGGCCAATCGATACTCTAAGCAGCTCTGAAAAAATAATCACACCTGAAGACGATGAGAAAGATAAAATAAGAAAGATTCAATTTGCTGATGATGTGATTGATAATGAAAAACTTCCTGAAAAATCAATTCCAAGCTCATCTGCACAATTGAATGAAGCTAGAGAGGATGATGAAGAAGAAAAAATCGAACAAGAAATTGTTGAAGGTCCATTAGATGAAGAGAATGAATTGGCACGGTTAAAAATGCAGATTTTAATATCCAACTTTTCACAAGAGCAGCTTAATCGATATGAAGCTTATAGACGGTAAAATATAATCGTTTCTTCAACTATATGAATTTTGCCTTTATTTCTAGGTCCACATTCCAAAAATCTACAATTCGGCGTCTTATTAGTCAATATACGGGTGGATTAAATGTCGGACAGAATGTTGTTATAGCAGTAGCAGGATTAGCAAAAGTAAGTTTTATTTCGTTAAAAATTAAACAATTTTTAAATTTGAGGTGTTCGCTGGAGAAATTGTTGAACAAGCTTTAGATCTTCGAGATGCTACCAAAGAAGCGAGCGAGCCTTTGAAACCTCATCATGTTCGTCAAGCTTATACAGATCTTGCACGCCAAGGAAAATTGTGGCCACCAATTGGACCACAGAAACATAATGGTGAACTGTGAATTAGATGATAAATTGTCAAATAAACAATGTCCATTTTTCCAATTTTCTTCTTTTATTCTTTCATGCGTTATAAAAAACGTTTTCAGTATCTATAGGGAAATGTACTCTTATTTAAAAATATTTGTTTAGAAACAGATAAACCATGTCGGATAGTTCACGGGCAGGCGGAATACCGACCATTCCACCGACACAGTTCTCAACATTTGCAACTGTTGTTGATCCGCCGAAACCATTGCCGCAATTTTTGCAGCAGGTTACGGTAGCTCATCCAGATGAATTGGCAATTGCTCATAAACAAATTGAACAACAGACACAGGATATTGGAAAGAATAATAGTCAGGAAGAGCAAGTGAAACATAGTCAGGTAATTTATTAATTTGAAAAAATAACGTTCTGAACAGATATTCATAATTTATCTCTTTATCAAGTATTAATTCGAATCTTAATTGCTGAAAAATGTGTTATTCAAACAAAAAATTCAAATTTCTAATAACTATTTTTTAAATTCCTCATATCGTTGAAATTCAGTGAATATTTTGAATGTCGATTAAAATTAATTTTTGCTGAAATATTACAGATTCGGGTTCCATATCCTGCTCCAGCTGCAGCACCGACAACAACTCAATCCGAACCTCCGAAAGATCCAGTAAACAAGAAAATGGCACTGGCACCATCGGCAAATAAAAATTATAAACAGAAACGAACATTCAAGGTAAAAACATTTGTGATAAGTATTTCCCCATAATTTTCAGAAACGTTTTCAGGTAATTATAGTAGGTGATGCTGGTGTTGGCAAAACATGCCTATCATTCCGTTTCTGTTGTGGAAGATTTCCGGAGCACACCGAAGCAACAATCGGTGTTGATTTTCGAGAAAGAAGTTGTGTTATTGAAAATGAGCTATTGAGAGTACAACTTTGGGATACGGCCGGACAGGAAAGGTATCGACAATCGATTGTTGCTCATTATTATCGAAATGTGAATTCGGTTGTGTTTGTGTATGATGTAGGCAGTCGGGAGTCTTTCAATGATTTGGCACTTTGGATTAAGGAATGCGAGAAACATGGGTTGACCGCTGATAGTGAGGTGAGTTTTTATTTTATTGAAATGTCAAAGATGTTTCCAATAATTTTAGGTTCCTCGGATTTTAATTGGGAACAAATGCGATGTTCAAGGTAGCAGCAGAGTTTCGACAGATGAAGCTCAGGTATCAAATTTACTTTTTTATTTAACGATCTTGCTTAAATTATGTATTTTGTTTTAGGTTTTCGCAGATCGAAACAATATGGCATTATTTGAAACATCAGCCAAATCAGCATCAGAAGCAGATCATGTCGAATCAATATTTTTAACACTTTTACACAAATTACAACAAAGTAAACCAATGCATGTACAATCTCAAGATGAACGGCATCAAAAGGTTTTAAAAAAATCATATATTCTTGAAATTGAAATATTTTTCAGGAACAAGAACGACTCCATTTGAAAGCCGACGAAGCTGCCAAATTGGAAGAAGAGGGTTTTTGCTGCTAACCAAGAACATAATCATTTTTGTATTTACATTCTTTTTTTATTACAACTCACTAATTCTGGGCCGATATTAAAATAAGAGGGTATTGTCTGTGATTTATGTGTTTTTTTAATTAAAATTTTTATTGCATTCAGAAATGTTTCATAAATTAAAAAAAATTTTAAATAAGTTTTCGTTCAAAACAAAAAGCACCATAGGAAAAAATGAAAGAGCGTGGCGTTTTAAGAGGGGGACAAGAATTTCGAGGAAGAACAATGTCACGGTTTTAAAGTTAAGATTTCAAGATTCACAAAACAATTCAATACAAATAATTCTCCCTGAGATTAGAATGGTTTTAAAAATTATTTAGAAGACTATGAAAATAAGCAGCAAGTTGAAAGAAAATTATCGCCTTGGATTTTGGCCATAAACTGGACCATTGTAGAACATGTAAGGGGATGGTTGAACATATGGTTTCCATTGTGCTCCTTCGTCATAATGATATGCTTGTGGACGTGGAATACCGACGGATGCTTGAATGTTTCCTCGTCGCATACTTCCGTAGGGTTGTTGATGGTGGGGTGATGTTGAACGGGATGATGAGGTTACCACGCGCTTCAAAATTTAAGAATTTTGTGATTTCGAATGTTTTCAATTTTTAAAGGGTGTCAGTTGATAGAACCTTAACTAAATGTATCTTAAATGAAAATAGACTTCATTCTCATTCCAAATCTGTTTTTAAAATGTTCTAAAACCACCTAGAAGCCGAGAAAATGAGCTTCAAAACAATGGCCTAGAAAAAGTTTCCATCTGGCCGAACTTTTTCTAATGAGCTTTGTTCGTATTTCGTTAATAAATAATTATGAAGAATGCTTATAATAGTCCTTTTTTTAATGTTTTTTTCATTAATGTTGGATTTTTCATGCTCGCGGACTAGTTTTCGCCAGGTTTTCTAGGCCATTGTTTTGAGGCGTCTTTTCTCGGCTTCTAGGTGGTTTTAGAAAATTTTAAAAACAGATTTGGAATGCGTATGAAGTCACAGACGCATTCATTATCTCCATAATGCCCTCCTTTAATAGTTTAAGCTTACCGGACTTGGAAGATCTTCATAAATTTCACTATCCCGACTGACGGCCCTTCTTTGTCCTCTTCTCCTTCTATTCGATTCTCGGTCTCTTCTCGGTGTTCCAACTTCTGACGTTCCACCAATAGATGACTCGCTGTGTCGTCGGACTCTTCGTGATTCTTGTTTCATTTCGCCACGTGATGCATAATCAGCATAAATTGGATTTGCTGGCGGTGGAGCGGCTGTAATAGAAAATGAAAGCTTTGCAACACTATCAATTAATAAATTTTCCGCATAGACAATTGATGAAATAATAATTTTGAAACGTATTCTTGACGAGAGAGACATTTTGATTTTTTCAAAGTAATACTTACCAATTGCCAAGTAATGTGGAGGTGGTGCGTTCATTAATGGTTTTGGGACGGTATAAGTGTATGAGGCATGATGATACAAGCTGAAAATTGAAAAATAATCTGAAATTTGTCATGTTTTAAGTACCCTTCTGGATGAATTGCTCTTCCACCGGTTGGAATATAATAAATCGATGAATCGTCTTCCATATCACAACAACATTCAGCACAATTTAAAGATGAGAATCCAACTCCAATGTGCTCGGAGAATAAGAGCATGAGGCTGAAATTTGAAGATAATTATTTTCCAGATTATATTTGGATTGTGAGAATATTCTCGGAGTTTAATTCAGTGCCAAATTAAGCAGGCCTCGCTGAATTTTGTGCAGTCACATCTGAGCACAACTTACTTTGGCAAAAAGAGCAAATAGTGAATAAGTGATGCAGCAGCATTTAGAACAATTATCTTGAAAATATGAATAACAACCGGTGCATCAACGGCAAGAAGTGGAAGGAAAGTGATAACAGGGATGATACATGAGAATAGGACTGGAACAAGTGTAGCTTGGAATGTATATTGAATGCGAACACCGGCACGAATTTGAGATTTTCCAGACATTGAGTAACTGTAGCAGAATGCCATCACAATTGTGCACGTGAGAGCGTTTCCTGGAAGTTTCGTTTTTTTGTGTTTAAAGGTAAGGTGCAACTTTTTCTATGAATTATTTTTCTTACCTGCAAGAGCCATTGTAAGGGTGACCATGTTGATAGAAACTGACCAGAAGTATGCATAACCGATGGTTTCAACAAGAACTAAAAATATTGAAAAATATGAAGAACTCTGTTCAAAAAAACGTTCACAAACCTGCAATTGATGTGAAAAGCAAAAGGAATGTCAATGCAGGTTGTCCGAGAAAAACAAGAGAAACGATGAACAAACTGACGAGAGCGATTCCGAAGGCATAAAGACCGGATGAAAGAACCTGAAATTTTAAGATATTTTTTGAAAAAAAAAAACTGAATTCGAACCCCAATATCATGACGAAGTGACATTGTTGATGGAAGATTGACAGAAAGTGGGATTCCTTTATTGGTTGCTTTTGTAAGCAAAGTTTCAATTAATGAAACTCTGAATTTATAATCATTTTTCTTTAATAAAAATTTTAAACGAAAGCCAACCTTTGTTGATAACCTTTCGGTGTCAATTCTAAATACATTCTCGACTTCACAATCTGTGTCTGGAACCTATCCATAACAATATCCGATGCAAACTTCCTATACTGTTCCGATGGAAGGAATACCAAGTTAACAACTGGTACAAAAGTGTCCGGGTTTACGTCGTAAATACTTGCTTTTTCAAATTTCGCAAATTCACTCAACCAGTTGACGGCGCGTGTTGCGTAGCCCTCGTTCTGCAAGTGTATGCTAGTTAAGAGTGTGTGTTCGTGTGCCTCGATAGCTCAGTTGGGAGAGCGTTAGACTGAAGATCTAAAGGTCACCAGTTCGATCCTGGTTCGGGGCAATTCGTTTTTTTTGTTTTGTATTCATTTACTTTTTAGCCTTTTAAAAAGTTCAACTTACTATTGCATAGTCCAAAATATCAAAGATTGCGTTTTGTGTCTGATGGTCATGATATTCAATAATATTTTCAATTGTCAGCTCCAAAAATTGTGTTGTTTTCCCAAACTGATCTCTATATTGCTCAATAAATGCTTTTTCCGCAGAATCGGAAGGCAAAAAGAATTCCTCCTTGATATCAACTCTAAAAGTTTTCATAAAAATGAAAGAACCTTTTAGTTTTATAATATTACCCAGTTTGTGAGCAACCAAAAGCGGCAAAAATCAAATAGGCGGTGCAGAAGAATACAATTGGATATCTGACAGTTCTTCCGATCAAAAATGCTCCAATTGCTCTGGATGGAGATGGTCTGCTGTCAAGAAGGCGATCATGAAGGGAGAAAAGAGCAGAAGATTCAAATGACGCGAGTTGGGGAGCTTAAAAAATATTAAAATCAAAAAATTGAGGTATTTCAGAGGGTTTTACCAGTGAAATGAGTGTCTCCAGTTTTGAAAATTTGATACCATTTGACGCCCTTTGCCTCTCTTCGACCACCAACGAACACAAACACAGAAATGAACAAAATGGCGAAGATTAGGAGAATAGCAACACTTGAAGCAATTCCCAAGAAGCTTGCAACCATATGTGAATTTGAAATCAGGAGACCCATTAGTACTGGAAAAAGAAGGAATATTTTTCTCAATTGAAAACTTAATTTTTAGAAACTCACAAAATGTGGATACAATAACAGCGGCACTTGCTGCGATTCCAGGTGCATCGTGGGATAAAATGAAGGCGATTTTTTCGACTGGATGAACAGCAGCTGAGGAATATCTAGACCAACTTGAATGCAATTGGAAAAGCCATAAGAGTCCGATGCCTGAAGAGGAAGATGAGGATGAGAAAGTGCTAATTGGGATCGGATTTCGAGATAAGTTTTGGGAAAGGGGAACATTAGGGTTTTGAAAATAGGATTTGGGAGCTCTCGTAGACTTTTTAAAACATTTTATTCAAAAAAACAATATTTAAAGGTAATATAAATGTATTTTTATTTTTATAAATAAATATTTTGAGCCACGGGTTCCAATTTTGCATTTTTTTTAAATTTTGAAAAAAACTTAAAAATCGGAGTAGGACTTCACTATTTCGCATTTAAGAAATGCATTGTTCGTGGCAAAAACTGTTCAAAAAATTCTAAAAAATTCCAAAAACCCTCTCGAAAGAAAAAGCACCATAGTAACAAAGAGAACAAAAAGGTTTTTAAATTTTTCAGGACACAAAAAAAAGCTCACCAATTGTCACGAAACATATCGGATAAACGAGCGGGTCAACTGGAACATTTCGGTAGAATTGCATTGAAATTCCTGGAAAATAAATAAATATAAAAATAGTAAAAATAGGATTAAAATTTCATTTATTTTATGGTTTCCTCAATATTTGAATTACGTCAATGGGAGATGAAAAGAATTGAAACGAACCGGTGACTGATGCGATGACCAGTGTGACGAATATCATTATTCCGACGCATGGTTTGGACTGGAAAAATTAAATAATTTGGATGAAAAATGATGATTATTATTTACCTGGTAAGCATTGATTCCAAATGTTGAGAATACGCAGAAAAAGAATAGAATGATAGTGCAGACGAAAAGCCACCTGCGAAAAATCATATTTGGTAAGTAAAATATTATTAATCACACTTTTTTTTGAAAATCTAGTTTCTTATAAACAAGAAAGTAGAAATCAGGTGAAAATAAAGCAGAAACCGCAAAAAACCGGTTTTTCTGATATGAAATTTTCATTCTAAGTGGCACGCTGCTCATCTCAGAAATTATATAATATTATTTTAATACTGACATTCATTGTAAAAAGCCAACAAACTAGTATAAAAGAATGGCTTTACGGAGGTAATGAATGCGCCTGGGATGAAAATAGACTTCATTCTCATTTCAAATCTGTTTTTAAAATTTTCTAAAACCATCTAGAAGCCGAGAAAATGAGCTTCAAAACAATGGCCTAGAAAAAGTGTCCACCGGCGAAAACTAGTCCGCAGACATGAGAAATCCAAAAAAATGAAAAAACATTAAAAAAAAGGACTAATGAGTATTATTCATCAGTATTTATTAACGGAACACGAAAAAAAGCTCATAGCAAAAAGTTCGGCCAGGTGGAAACTTTTTCTAGGCCATTGTTTTGAGGCGTGTTTTCTCGGCTTCTAGGTGGTTTTAGAAAATTTTAAAAACAGATTTGGAATGAGAATGAAGTCTATTTTCATTTAAGCTACATTTATTTTCTCCGTAACACCCTCTTTTAATTAAATTTAATGAAAAATATTTTTTTAACTGAAAATCACCATTTGCCAGTTTTTTGAGCGATTTCAAGATATCTCATTTTTATATTTTCCCAATTTCAAAAGCCTACCAATATTGATCTTGAATCGTCGATACAACAACGGTTCTAAAAGATTCAGGAGACCAAGAAATCAATGAAATATTCGGAGCAGCTGTCATTCTGATCTGTTCCTCAAAATGTCTTTGCCAAGATTCCTCATCCTTATTACTTAATTCTTGTCTCAATTCAAAGTTCATCAACAAAGAAGTTGCCTTCGAAATTGCTCCATCTGTATCAGTTTCAACTCCTCCGATTGCACCGCCCAAATAAACACGCGTCAAATTCGATGAATCCTTGCTCATCGAAACAAAAGTCTCAGGATATGTTAGAGCAACATGTGGACTTTTCTTAATAATTCTATCAACCATATCTTTGTCAGTTTCACATTCTAAAGAGCACTGGTTCAGAAATTCTCGTTTTTCAACTGGGAAATGATCCAATTTCTTTTTCAAAGCAGTGTATGCGAGAACAGCATCTTTTCGAAGAATTGTATCCCTTGGTGATCTGAATTATTTTTCGTTTTTTTTCTTTCAGAGCTTTTCTTATGCTTACAATGTTTCTAACATGACTGCAAAATGATTAGGATCTCTCCAATTCATGCAAGCAAATGCTGGATTGGAATAGTTGAAGTTTTGAGATTTTGGAACGATTCCAACACCGTTTGTTATCACATCATTGCCTGTGCCGAAGAGATAGTTGAATGGTAGGTCGACATAAATCATGTCTCGATTGCAGAATGGAAGGGAAAGGGCTGTGATAAAGCATGCAATGGCAAGAAGCTGAAAATTTTGAATATTTAAGCAGAAATTTAAAATAAAACCTACAACAGAAATGAAGCTATTATTTGCAAGAAATTTGCCCAAACCCCAAAGAGCTCTTCTCAATCCGGCTTCAATAAATCTCAACGATCGGATTCGATACACACCGGGTGTGTATGCACCAACAGGATGTTTGACACTTGTCATATCAACTTGATGCACATATGTGGCCATTTGCATTTCATTTGTGATTCGTCGAACAAGCGCTTTTTCAGCTTTTCGATCCCGTCGATCTAATGTTGTGGTCGTTGATGGTGGCTCTTCGACATAACTCGTTCTCTCGCCTAATGATGGATGATGCTGTTGTTGTTCCATTTCTGGTGATTTGGGTGTTTCTTCTTCTGAAAAATAGAGGATTTTTCTAATAAATGTACCATAAATGAAAATAGACTTTATTCTCATTCCAAATCTGTTTTTAACATTTTCTAAACCCACAGAGAAGCCGAGAAAATGAGCTTCAAAACAATGGCCTAGAAAAAGTTGGCCTAGTTTTTTTCCTATGAGTTTTTTTCGTGTTTAGTTAATAAACAGTTATGCAGAATAATTATAAAAGTCTTTTTTTAATGTTTTTTCGTTTTAATTTATGTTTTTTTTTGGTTTTTCATGCCTGCGGACTAGTTTTCCTGAAACCCCTTTTTCTAGGCCATTGTTTGAGGCGCGTTTTCTCGGCTTCTAGGTGGTTTAAAAAAATTTTTAAAACTGATTTGGAATGAGAATGAAGCCTATTTTTATCCCAGATGCATCGTAAAGCCTTCCTTTAAGCTCGCAATCTTTGTTGGATATCTGATACGGCAAATTTCTAATAAAATACCTCCTTTACCTCTAACTCTATTCTCTTCTAATTCTCTTCTCTCTTTTTCCATACGTTCCCGTTGTTTTTTCTCCTTATCTTCCCTTTTCAGCGTTGAAACCCTCGTTGGTTCTCTGCTGAATGCTTGTTGTTGTTGTTGTTGTTGTTGTGCTGTTGTAGTTGAATATGTAAACTGATTCGTAGTCGACGTTTTCTCTTCTGCTTCGTCTGCACTACTATCTGGAGGTGGGACAGAAGGTGGTGGTACTAACTGAAAATACCTTTTTTTCTATTTTCTAACTTCATTTCAATATTCTGATTAGGTTGTGAACATGTGAACACTTTTTGATTGCGTGGGATAGGGAAAGAGGAAGGCATGGGTGAAAAGGGGGAGGAGGATTGTGATAAAATGATCTTGACCTAAATTTTCGATAAGGATAAAGTGACAAGAACGAAACGAACAAGAGGATGAACTGTGTTAAATATAAAGAAGAAGAAGAAGTTGTTCTAAGTAAATGATGGCATTATCGAACAAAGAAAAGTTGAAAATTAATGAATAAAATAAGGATGGGAGAGCAATCTAATTTTTAAAATTATAATTAATGAAAATATATTTTATTTTTAGCAAGTTCGAACGATATCTTCGTAAGATATAATTGGGAGGCTTTTTTTGGGAGTTGAAAATATCTTTTAAAAGTTGAATTAGATTCCAAAACGGTCAAAAAAATAAAAATAATGATTGAAACACGAAATATGTAAATTGACGATATATTTGACTTTTTTTAACGAAAATTTCAAAAATTTCAAAAAGAAAAACGTAATTGGGATAAAAATAGACTTTATACTCATTCCAAATCTGTTTTTAAAATGCTCTAAAACCACCTAGAAGCCGAGAAAATCAGCTTCAAAACAATGGCCTAGAAAAAGCTTCCATTGACGAAAACTAGTCCGCTACATGAATTATTACATGAAAAATCCAAAAAATTCAAAAAAAGCATGAATCAAAAAGTATTCTATACTTATATGTATTAATAAAACACGCAAAAAGCTTATAGGAAAAAGTTCGGCCAGGTGGAAACTATTTCTAGGCCATTGTTTTGAGGCGCGTTTTCTCGGCTTCTAGGTGGTTTTAGAAAATTTTAAAAACTGATTTGGAATGAGTATGAAGTCTATTTTTATTACAGGTACAAATTTAAAATCAATATTTAAAAAATATCTGAAAAAAATGAGATTAATTCACAACGAAAGTTTTCATATCAAGAAGCATTTTCAAAGATAATTCTTAGTTTTTTGGCATTTTCTGAACTATTTTTCGGGCCGATAAATGAATAAACCAAACCAGTTAGCCAACAACTATCAAAACGATGAACAAGTAACAAAAAAAAGGTGTTCGTTTAGAAATTAGAGCAATTAACTATGTTACTAATTCTTATTCTTCGCGGCGGGAGATCTGTCTCAAGTTTTTTTTTAATTGGATGATTAAAAAAAAGAAGAAGAATGGAATTTGTAGATATTACAACAGATTAGAAGATGGAAAATGTGTGAAAGTGTGATGATATGCCCTTTTATTTTCGCAACATTTATAAGCATATCAATTTATCATTGTCAAATAGGGATAAAAAACCAGGAGAACGAACGCATTCCGCTTCGAATACGACGAAACCAGATGAGAAGTGCATTTTTTTGATAAATGACATCCAAAAGAAGATTCAAATGATAGATACACATATTTAGGAAATCAACAAAAAGGATAAAAAACTATTGAAAAGGTGGGCGGAGTCACCAATCAACGGTTTTTTCCCAAAGAAGATGGATGGGATGAACTATCGGATGTCGGTAAAGTTCTTTTTTTTATTTGGAGAAATAAAAGTCTGGTTTTTTTTGAGGGAATTTAGAGAAGGGAAATGGGGGTTTGGGAATGGGAAAGGAATGAAGATGGGAGCATAAAGAGAGCTACAAAAATTGATTTGTTGATGAGTTGTGATGTTTTTAACGAAAGGGGGCGGATCTTACAAGCTTTCGAACAAGCTTAGAATGGTAAAATGTTATTGTGAGATACAAAAAGATAAGAATTCGAAAAAAAAATACTCAGGGAATTATCGGCATCAAACGGAACGCGTGCTGCCCAATCAAATCGATTTCACGCCCGAAAGGCTCCGAAACGGCACATTTATGAAGACGCTAAATCGGCTCATAAACGGCACTCGTGCTGCGACGTGCCGTTTTACTGCGGCACGCGAGCCGTTTACAGCGGTAATTCCCCTGCTAGTGAGTAAAAAAAACGTTGAATTCAAATTCGTCATCAGAGAGACAATAAAAACTCATACGAACAAGAGTGAATACGAAAGTTTAATGAATACTTCTCGTTTGCGATTTTTAACAATATTTTGAGCTTATCGCAATTTGTAAGAAGTTTTTTGTTCCATCAAAAACTTAATGTGAACGCTCACACGCCCACTCTGGCTCATTTGTAATGCTCCAGCACTTCGATGCTCAAATTAAATATCATCGTAAAACACAAATAATCAGGAATAGAGATCTCTTCTAGAAGTTTCCAAGAGAAAATGGGCTCACAATCCATGCAGTAAAAGAAGGATAAAAAGAGGTAATGTTAAATTCTATCAATTTAAGATCAATTTTCCGAATTATTTGAAAGCAGGTTGCCAGTTAACACGATCTACATTCAAGGCTAAAAATAAAAATTCGAATTAGTGGCCAGGAGGTCGATAAAACAATACCAATATGTTGCCAAATTCGAATAATTTTGTTTCGAGCCAATACCGACCGCACGATCCGGCGCGATTCAAAAATTTTGATTTTTGCAAATTTGGACCGCTGGCATGCATTTATCGATATTCTTTCGCATTTATAAAAATGAGAGAAAGCTCTAATTTGTTTTTTAATTGAAATAAAGTAGGGTCAAATTAACTGACACACTGTCTTTAAAGTGTTTGTTTACTGATTTTCAATGTTTGTCTTAATCTATTCAGAAACATCTATTATTAATGAATTTATCAAAAATAAAAATTTTCGGGCGCCCGTGGGTCCAAAACAGCTCTTAGTGCGGAAAGCCAGCGGTGGCAGTGCAATATGGGTGGTGCCACCACCCTGTTTTTGGTTTTTTGAGGGACCGTTTTGCTCAAAATTAAACTTTCGAACTGAACTTTTTTGATTGATTCCTTTAATAATAGGTGATTCTGAGTAGAAATCAGTAAACATAAATTTTAAAAAAAGAGGGAGTCTCAGTAAAAAAAAAAGAAAAGGAAACATGATGTTCTCATTTAAAATCTTCAAAAAATAAAAGTAGGTTAAATCGAGCGCCGAAAAATTTTAGAAACTAACCGGTGCTGATCCTGTCGACGCTTTCCTCTGAAACCGTATCGGTGCGGGACTCTGCTTGGGTGTCGAATCATTGGCGCCAAAATGGGCGCCATAGTATGAGGACATTACACCTGGAAAAAACTCGATTTTCGAACCAAAAAAACGTTTGAAATGACCAATGAAAATCGAAGTGCGATAAAAAATGATATTAGTTTTTCGTCTTGGTCAATTCATTGTCAGTTAAATTGGAAGCAGAAAAAAATTGAGCGGAAAGGAAGGGTTATTTGTCTGTTCTCATGATGATAAAAAGTATTGTTGGGGGGATACAAAAAGGTGATAGAAAAAAGAGGATGAATCATAAATAAAATAGATTTTGGATGAAGGTCGTCAGTGGTGGCAGTATGTGTGTGTGTGTTGATTCTTCTCAAATTTCTGATCTCATTCCCAGAAAATTTGATGAGGTAAAAGCCTAATTGTGAAGATTTTCACAGAATGATAAATAATTATATATATTGGTGGCGGTAAACAGAAGAAGGTTTTTGAGGACGGAATTTTTTAATGGTTATTTGATTATTTATGGATGTGATAAGGGGGTTTATTCTCTGGATGATGGTCGTCGACGAGGATCTGATACATGTTTTGAGGGTTTTTCAAACTAATTTTTAATGAATCACTATTTTTTTTAGATTATCCGCTGATCAATAAAAATCTTCTTAAGGATATAATGAGATCGTGAATACAATCTGAATCCATAACGAAAAAAAAACCAACTCTGAAAAGAACATAATTTTAGATTTTAAAGGAGGGCTTTACGGAGATAATAAATGTATCTTAAATGAAAATAGACTTCATTCACATTCCAAATCTGTTTTTAAAATGTTCTAAAACCACCTAGAAGCCGAGAAAATGAGCTTCAAAACAATGTCCGAGAAAAAGGGGTCACCTGGCCGAACTTTTTCCAATAAGATTTTTCATGTTTCGTTAACAAATAGTTATGAAGATTTCTTATATTAATCCTTTTTTACGTTTTTTTAAAATTAAAATTTATGTTTTTTCATTTTGTTTTGTATTTTTCATGCCTGCGGACTAGTTTTCGTCGGTGGCCCATTTTTCTAGGCCATTGTCTTGAAGCTCTTCTCGGCTTCTAGGTGGTTCTAGAAAATTTTAAAAACAGGTTTGGGATGAGAGTGAAGTCTATTTTCATTTAAGGTACATGTGTTATCTCCGAAAAGCCCTCCTTTAAAGTATTTTCCGGCTGATTGGATGTTGACACGTTATAAGAGACACGTTATAAAAACTTAAATGACTTGAGTTATAGACAGTGTATTACTTAATTTTCTAGATTTTATATTTAGTTATGACGTTTTCGATAAATTTTTACTGAAAAATTAAACATGGTTTCAAAATTGGACCAAGAAATTCAATCAATAACGTTCGGAAATACGTGGGACGTAACAATTTGAGAGAAATTTGGGTTCGAGATAAGACATCTTACTACCGCTGAAATTAACTACAAAAAATGAAAAAAAAATCACTTTTGTAAGTAGAGCAGATTCAATATTTAAAAAATTTATCAATTAGACAAAATTGTGTGGATTGCTCATAAGTTGACTTATATTTCTATTACGAATGTAAATTGAAACTTGTTAAGCCTACACTTTGACTGATTATGGGTCACTTATGAATGCTTTTTTACTTTAAAGGAGGACTTTACGGAGATAATAAATATAATTTAAATGAAAATAGACTTCATTCTCATTCCAAATCTGTTTTTAAAATTTTCTAAAACCACCTAGAAGCCGAGAAAATGAGCTTCAAAACAATGGCCGAGAAAAAGGGGTCACCTGGCCGAAATTTTCTAGATTTTTTAAATTTTCTAGATTTTATATTTAGTTATGACGTTTTGGATAAATTTTTACTGAAAAATTGAACATGGTTTCAAAATTGGACCAAGAAATTCAATCAATAACGTTCGGAAATACGTGGGACGTAACAATTTGAGAGAAATTTGGGTTCGAGATAAGACATCTTACTACCGCTGAAATTAACTACAAAAAATGAAAAAAAAATCACTTTTGTAAGTAGAGCAGATTCAATATTTAAAAAATTTATCAATTAGACAAAATTGTGTGGATTGCTCATAAGTTGACTTATATTTCTATTACGAATGTAAATTGAAACTTGTTAAGCCTACACTTTGACTGATTATGGGTCACTTATGAATGCTTTTTTACTTTAAAGGAGGACTTTACGGAGATAATAAATATAATTTAAATGAAAATAGACTTCATTCTCATTCCAAATCTGTTTTCAAAATTTTCTAAAACCACCTAGAAGCAGAGAAAATGAGCTTCAAAGCAGACTAGTTTTCGTCGGTGGACACTTTTTAAAGCCATTGTTTTGAGGCGCGTTTTCTCGGCTTCTAGGTGGTTTTAGAAAATTTTAAAAATAGATTTGGAATGAGAATGAAGTCTATTTTCATCTCAGACGCATTCATTAGCTCCGTAAAGCCCTCATTTAAAATGAAGAGAATATTCTGGCTCAAAAACATCAGATCAAGGAAAATTTTTGAGAATTTCAAACCTTAACAATTTTTTTTGAATTTTGGAGAATTTTTATTTTAAAAAATTTGCATACCTTCCTTGTAAGTTAAATAATTTTTTAAAAACTAGAATAGGAGCCGTTTTCAGGAACCGTTTTCCTTCTAATACTTTCAAAATACAAAACATACTGTTAAAATAAAAATAAATGTGATTGAAATGTGTGTAAACAATAATAAATAATTGTTGAAGAACGGAAAAGAATTCAGATTGCGAAGGAAAAGAAGAAGAAGATATAGTGCAGTGCATATTGTATCATCTGATATAGAATTGATAAAATGTAACTATTGAAAGAACGGAATAGACAACTGATGTTGATATGTTGAATAATTGACCTAAATACAAACAAGAGAGAAAAATGTTCGGATGAAAAAGGACCCGACTCTCGCAGTGGTTTCGGAAGAAGAAGGAAAAGATATATTTATACACATATCTCTGTGATATGATAATTTTCTCGAAGAATGTGAAATGATTGACAATTAATTGAAACAGTGTTCAGTTTGTTATCGCGGTTTGAAATCAAGATGAATTTGAAAATTTTTGGACGAAGAATTAAATAGATTGATTGATCAATTATCGGGAATGAGGGGTATCTTGGTGAACGATCAGGTGTTGAATTTGGTGGGTATTGGAGTTGGAATTTGGAACGATGAAAAAACAATATGGGATTTTTTATTTAATTAATTGAGATCTTTTGGTTTGGATGTCACAAATATGAGGTACAGTTTCGGAGACGAAAAATACCGTATCTAAGTAGATTAACATTGGATTCAAGGGTTAACATTACAAAACAGGAACGCACTGGTGTATTGAAGGTGTTAATAATCTAATAATACAAACGGAAAATATCAAATGAACACAACAATCAATTTCAAATGACATGGTTTTCTTTTTCTTGTCGTTGTTCTTTTTCAAAACGAAGATTTGATATACAGAAGTGGCCGAAAAGATGAGAAAAAATGGATGGTTGAAAAAAAAATGATTGATGGCTATTTGTTATGGGCAAAATGACGAAGCATGACACGAGGATAAGTAAAAATGATTCAGAAATGATTGGAATGAAATTCGGTTCTTCTTTTTATTGAGGGTTTTCAGATTTTTTCACAACTTGAAGACAAGGTGTCACTTATTTCGAATTGTTTTAAAACTGCCTTTTGAGTAAGAATTTTAAAGGATGGCTTTACGGAGCTAATTAATGAGTCTGGAATGAAAATAGACTTCATTCTCATTCCAAATATGTTTTTAAAATTTTCTAAAACCACATAGAAGCCGAGAAAACGCGCCTCAAAACAATGGCCTAGAAAAAGTGTCCACCGGCGAAAACTAGTCCGCAGGCATGAAAAAACATAAATTAAAATGAAGAAAACCTTTAAAAAGGAGTAATATAAGCATTCTGCATAACTATTTATTAACGAAACACGAAAAAAGCTCATAGGAAAAATTTCGGCCAGGTGGACACTTTTTCTAGGCCATTGTTTTGAAGCGCGTTTTCTCGGCTTCTAGGTGGTTTTAGAAAATTTTAAAAACAGATTTGGAATGAGAATGAAGTCTATTTTCACTTAAGGTACATTTATTATCTCCGTAAAGCACCCACTTTAAAAATAATACGTATCAAAATTTGCTTATCGGTTCAGAATAGACCCAATAAAATATTTACGTTCATTTCGCTTTGACGAACACCTTTAAAAGATATCTTAAACGATCTGAAATGCTACTTTATATATTGTGAAGATGAACATTTTGAAAATTCAACGCGACATCGCGCGACCGCAACACGTTGGAAGGAGCTGTGTTGTATTGCTGTTGTACTAGCTCCTTCCAACGCGTTGCGGTAGAGATGCGAGGACATTCCCAACGATGCTACGCAAAACGAGAGGCCAGGAATTTTCATCTTCACAATACCGAAACAATAATGAAAAAAATTGCAAAAACGTAGAATTGGTGAAAATAAGGGGAACAAATGGAATCGAACTTTGGTCTCAAAAACCAAGTTCGATCCGTAAATTAGCATTTCTACTTTTTTGCAATTTTTTTCCTTTTTGTTTTGGTATATAAAATTGAATTTCAAATTGATTAAGCAAAATTTATAACATGCGTATTGTCTTACTGTAAAACACAGAAATATTCTAAGCGAACTTTCACAATTTGACATTTCCTAAAATCCGGAAGAAGAGCTAGTTTGAATGCCCATACATAGAAAGAAACTTGTTGGGGTACAGTCGAAACGCCGTTTTATCGATAATGTGAAGCTTTCGTGTAATGTCAGGATATTATTTTTTAAATGCTTCGTAAGCTAATTATGTTTTCATGTGTTCTCTGAAGA
This sequence comes from Caenorhabditis virilis, assembly GCA_964036255.1. Taxonomy (NCBI): domain Eukaryota; kingdom Metazoa; phylum Nematoda; class Chromadorea; order Rhabditida; family Rhabditidae; genus Caenorhabditis; species Caenorhabditis virilis. The sequence goes on along the minus strand of OZ038417.1, from coordinate 11,389,597 downwards.
TAAGGCTTAGGATACTTTGGCAATGAACCAACGAATAATAACTGTCCCTATGTTAAAAATAAATTTTTTAAAACCTCGAAACTTTAAAAAAATATATAAAAATATCATTTCAAAGTACCAAACATATTAGAAGGATGCAGATCATTTTTATTCAATAAAAACATTATTCTTTCGTTTCGAAAGGCAATAAATATAACGAAATCGAAGAAAAAAACAACATTTAAGTGGTTTGAAGAAAGAATGAGAGTACGATTATCAGGTCAGTTGCTAATAACGTTCTGACTATTCGATCCGGAATCATTGATTCTTCATTGGATTTCTATCATTCGATTGTTAACTTTCTTATCAGAATTTTAATTTTTTTTAAACAAATATCAATATGTTTCAGTCTCCAGTTTTACTGATAAATATTTGGTCAATAACTATTATTTCATAATATTCTCATGTAAAATGTTTTTTTTAACTCAATAATCTTTTTAAATCATAAAAATTCCGTTTTCTCCTTTTTACCGCGGAAATTTAAAAAACCGCCAAATGCGACGCTAAAATTACACGCACCCCTCTTGCGAACATCTGTGCGCTGCAATTGCGTTATGGGCGGACCCTCCAAGTGCTGATGTTTTTGCGGGAAAAAACACTTTCTCGCGTCATCTGGAGATTTTCGCACAATTTTACTTGTTGTTGTTCTTTACGTTATTTTTCTTTACACCAATTTTTGTAAATTAAACGACTTTACGTTTCGAAACGCAATATTTCTTTATATTAATGGAAAATTTTCGCATAATTTAATCGATAGATCTCAAAATATGTTATTTACAGAATAGGCAGGCAATCGTCGCGCCATTGGTATTCTCTTCTGAAAAACTTCAATAGAAGAGCATTTTGCACTTCTTAACAAGACGCTGGTTTTAATTTTTGGCTTAATTCAAAGCTTGTAATAATGGTGAGTTTTACAATTAATTGTCTTCGTAATTCGCGAATTTATTCCCCATTTTTCTTGATAATTGACTTTTTTTCTTCTAGCTTCTACACCAAGCTAACAATGCAATGCTCACCGCTATCAACGAGATGATGGTAAAAACCAAAACAGTAATAATTTTTATAAAGTGTTTTTTTCAGGGAAAAGATGTTACCGTCACTCTTGACGATGGCGCAAAGTACACGGGAATTCTTGTTGCCTGCTCGCCAGAAGTAAGTCAATTCTCTCACTTTTTATAAGAATTGCGAAATTTTTCAGATTGCATTGGGCTTGTCATTCGCTTATAAAATAACAAAACGCAACGAGAAGAATTTTCTTCCAACCAAGAGTGATATTATTGAGAAGATGCAATTCGATTTCAAAAACATCACTCAGGTTTCAGCATGTACTATTGACGACAGAGCTGTAGCTCGTGGTATGCAGACGATACTATTAGAGCTTCGAAAATTTAGGCTTTATTTCAGCCAAGAACTTCGCCACTGACCAATCTTATCATGGAAATTCTGATTATTACGATGGAGAGTTCGAAGAATGGCACGGGGGCGACGAGGAAGGTCTTGGTGCAATTGAAGATCAAGAAAATGGACATGTTAGTTTAATAAAAGTGTTTTATTTTGAAGTTTTATATCTTTCAGGTTCTTCCTGATCAACATCGCCGTAACGGTCAACCTAGTGGATGGTCCGTAGACGAAATGTTCAAAGCCAATGAGAAAATGAACGTTGTTTCAACCTTCAAAGATGATTTGACCCAATATACAACGTAATTTAGAGTTTCAGATAGAATAAACAATGGTTTGTTGTATTTCAGAGTTCATGTCGAAGGAACTGAAGAAGATCGTATTCGTGCTCATAAAGTTGCTCTTGAAATCGAAGGAAATTCAATTTCTCGTCGAAACGCGAACTTGGAAAACGACGATGTTGAAAGAGATCTTGACAAAAGTACAGCCGAAGATGATTTCGAACAAGTTGGACCAAATCAACGAAGAGGCCCAAAGGGGTACGAAACAATGTATGATGTTCCAAACTAATTTATTTTTTCAGCTATAATCAACAAAATCAACAGCAAAGGCGCAATCAAAATGCAAGTGGACAACCAATCAATAAGAGAGCTGAAGGATTGCGAGGAAATGATAGACGAAACAGCGGAGGCCAAAACAATGCGTCATTGAATAACAGTCGGTATGGAAATTCACAGAATGGTTCAACATCTGCCAGAGGTGCCGGACCATCGAATAACCGAAGATCGAATAATGATGATTATAGAGAAAATGGTAAGGTTGTTGTTTTTTTTTTAAATATTTACAGTTTTGAAAACTGTGTGTACAGTTTCGTGTTTTGATCATTATTATGAAAACACGAATTTTCGACAGTATTTATTGTAAACGATTTATAGGTGAACTTTCAACAATACGAAATGGTGTATCAATTTCAATAGACTTAATTTCCAGGGAGAAATATTTTCAGATCAAAGTCTAATTTTTGTCAATAATTTCTCTAAACATTTTATCTGAACTGAAACCTTAAAGATAACGTGCACCTAGAAAATATATTTTTACCTATTGAACATCAATTTATTGGTTTCACAAAAAATCTAAATCTGTAGAAAACATCAAAATTTCATCACTTTCGAACTTTGCATTTTGTGATCTACTGAAACAAACCAGAGAACGTTTGGATTAAAATTTAACATGAGCAATGCATGTTGAAACATTGTTCAGGTTTCTCTATTCCTCATATTCAGATGAGAAATATGTGGGCGTGCAACTATTTTTGTAAATCGACATATACATGTTTCTAGGACTTTGAAAATTATTCATAGTTTTTCTTCTAAGAAATTTAAAACGGAAAAATAACCAAGCTCTGGTCATTTCTTTCAGGCTACATGGCTTTCAGGCTATAAAGTCTTTCAGGCTACATTCTTTCAGGCTATTTTTTCTTTCAGCATAATGTTTTTCTTTCAGCCTATAAAGCGACAGTTTCTAATCTCGCTGATTTGGGTTATGACTAATAAGCCAAAAAACGTTTCTTCGTTTGAAAATACCCAGTAAATCGTATTCTGAAAAAACAAAAATAGCCTGAAAGACAAAACTAGCCTGAAAGAAAAAATAGCCTGAAATACATGTAGCCTGAAAGCAAAAAATAGCCTGAAAGACATGTAGCCTGAAAGACATATAGCCTGAAAGTAATATAGGCCAAATATAGCCTGAAAGACTGTAGCCTGAAAGAAATGACCCAAGCTCTTTAGTATAGGGACATTCAAGCCCTTTGTAGTTTGAATTATTTTTTGTTCTATAAGTTTTGAAATCAGTGCAATAATTGTAACTTATACGATTATTTTCTGCTTTAAATGTTTTGTAAAAAACTGCTATCTGTTTAAATTATCTAATGACTCAAAAAAATGTACAGAAACCGTACTTTCTCACATTTTTTCGATTCTTTTCCGGAAATTGATTTTTTCTTCCTGATAAACAATTTTTTTCATCTTTGTGTCAATCATCGGCACAAACATTCTCATGAATCATTCTTCAATATTTTGGTTTCGAAATCTATTTTGACAGTATATTTTTTAGTTTCCCATTTTGCTCAAATATAATTCTAACTTTGCGCCCTAATTTTCGAATTTGTGTGTAGTCACTCAAAATTTCAACTTACTAACTTACTGTCAGATGTGTTATTTGTCATTTTCTTTTTCTCTCTCTCACTCGCAACTTTCGCTCTTATCAACATAGGTTTTTTCCCGAACTCCTCTACACACTATTCAATTGGTCATTCGTTCGGGTTGGGGCGGCGGCAGCGGTAAAGAAGAGAAGAAAAGTGGGGGAATGCCCTGAACGGTTTTCTCTGTTGTTCCAAGTGTTTTATTGATTTTTAGCAGACACTGATTTATAGGTAAATAATAAGCATTTGACAAAAAAATCATTGTTTATACATTAGTAATGAGTATAAGGATAAAGCTTGATTAATAGTTAGTACAACTTCGGTTACTTGTACATTTCATCTTTGTGTGTTCGTATCAAGGTACGAGACCACTTTTTTCTTGTTCTTTTCTTGTTGAGAGGAATCAGCTGGTGATCATCACATTTTATTTATTTTTGTTCTCTGTAGTCACTTTTTAATTGTTCAAATATCAATCGATCAACACATTTTGCCCCTATAATAAGCAGAAGAAACAAATGATGAATTTTTTCAGATTGGCAGATGGGAAAAGGTCGTAACAATTCGACAAATAATGCAAATGATACATCGTTCAAATATCAACAGAAAACCATTCTGGAGACAAGGCCAAACCCGAAACAAACGAACGAAGGTGAAAAACAAGGTTTGTTAACTCTTTTCTAAATATTCACGAAAAAAGCATGACTTTGAGATCGTTCATAAAATCTTTATGAATATTGAAATTTAATATGAATTCAAAATTCAGATTTGGTTAAAATTCATTTAGCAATACTTATGTTCTGTATCAAGTTAAATTTATTAGATTAAAAGAAATTCAACGCAAGAAACTCATTCTACAAAGTTTCGATTTTTCAGGATCACGTGTCGCAGATCTCAAGAACTGGAACGAGGAATTCCAACTTAATTCGAAAAATGCGACTCCGACTCCATCATCATCTGGAAATGCGTGGCATCAAGGCCCGCCAAAAACGTTGGGTGTGAACAAAGGAAGTCCGGAATCGGCCGGAATTGAGAAAAATTCACAGGCTAAATCTCCATCGACATCGAATGAAGAAATGGTGGCCAAAGGTTTGTTTTTGATAGTTATGAAAACACAAACAGTAAAATGTTACAGAAATTGAGGAGCCAGCATCGACGAGCGCTAACGAAAATCAAAATGATTCGGATAACACATTGACACAGTCTGCAACTGAATCGTCGGATTCTTCGAATGCTGGAAGTGGATCAAAGTCTTTCAAGTTCAATATAAATGCGCCAGAGTTTAAACCAAGCAGATTAGCCTCTTCCACACCGCAGCCAACCACGCCAACAGGGCAAGTCCCACCACAAGCGGTTGCTATCCAACCGCAACAATTTGTGCCAGATTATTCACAAATGCATCAAGGTGCCCCACATCAAGTACAACAACCAGGCATTGCGCTTCCTGGAATGGTTGGTGGAGCACATTTGGTTCCAAGTAGTGTACAAATTCAAGTAAGAAAAATGTGTCTTCTATCAATAGAAAATAGAAAATTTTCAGGGTCAACCAGTTGTTGTTTGGCCACAACAACAAACCCAACAACATCAACAACAGATCCCATATCAATTCATCAATGCTGGAATTCCACGTGGTCCCCCACCACCGCATACTCAAGTGTATAATACTGCTCCAAACACGACTGGAACAAACACACCTCCAGTTCAAGCAGGACCAGGACAAAATCGTCGGCAACCACCACAACAAGCTCAACCACAACAAATTTATATGGCACCACAATGGACACCACAACAAGGTGGTCAAATGATGCAAATTCCACAGAATATGAATTATTACCAACAGCAACAATATGCACAAGGTGCACAGCAATATCAGATGGGAAATCAAGTGCCGTCGTTGATGGGTGGTCCACCACCAGGTGCTCCAGGAGGTTATCAAGGAAGATATCCACAACAACAGCAACCACAAGCTCAAATGTATGTTAGATATCAACAGGGACCACCACAAGCAAATGAGCAGCAATATGGTAATCAGGTGAGTATAATAGGCGAAGTGCACGGAAATTAAATTAAACTTTTTAGGGGGCTCCACAATCGCATCCAAATAGCCAACCACCAACACCAGGACCTCAACAACAACAACAACAACAACAACAACAACAACAGCAGCAGCAGCAACAGCAAGGGCAAGCCGTTCCATCACCAGCTCAGGTATTTTTTTTATTTAAAACGTTTAATTGTCAATTGGATGCCTCGCATGTCAATATTCCGTATATCTATTGTGTAGTTTCTTGTACATTGTGCTAGTGAATGCGTCTTTCAGAGCCAAGGAATGCGTCAAGGACCGGAGAGTGGAAGTAGTGGAAGTTTGAGCGGATCTGGAGGATCTCAAACTGAAAAAAGAAGCAGTTCGCCAGCAAACAATAATAGTCAACCACAGCATCCACAACAAGGTCCATCACCGCCACAACAATCACAGCAGCAGCAACAGATTATTCAAATTCCACAAGGGCCACATTTGCAATATATGCCAATTCAGCCTCCAATGCATCATCAAATGCATCAGGGAGCTCAATATTATCAACAGGCATGTTTATTGTTGTAATATTATTGTTTCTTTTCAAAAAATGCATGGAAAAAATGAGACGCTTTATAAAAATTCCATTAAAGCTGCTTAAACTTTCGAAAGACCGCAAATTATCGAAAACTTTATAAAATTTCATAATTTGTTGATATTCTTATTTCAAAATGTAATTTTTAAATTTAAGGTATATTACCAACCCGGAGTTATGTACGGTCAACAACAAGGAATGCACATGGGTCATGCTCCACATGGTCAACAAGGCCAAATGATGGGACAAGAACACATTGAAGGTAGTATGATTCATCAAAATCAACCATATCCAGAACAGTATGGTAATTACATGCCAGGTGAGTACAATTATCAACGATCACTGAAATAATGAGCATTTTGATTTCAGGACAATATTATAACCAACAACAGCAACAACCACCAACTGGTCAAATGTCCCGGCAGAATTCGTTGCCACAACAACAAAATAGTCAAGGACAACAACAATATCAGCCGAATGGACAACAAGGAAATGGACAAAATCAGCAAGGTGCACCACAACAAGGACCAGTAGCTGGACAATAAGTTCTTGAAATTTTTTTATTAATTCACAATTTTACTTGGTCTTTAATTATTCTATGGGTCTGAACAGGTTATCGTTTCTCTTAGTCAAAAGATGTTTTTCCAAACTATTAGTAACATTTACCTGTTTCGATCCATTATGTTTCTCTGTCAAACAAACCTTCGAGTATTTCTTGGCGCCTTGTCGCTTCAAAATTACCTCGAGTTTTAAAACCCCCACTAATTTATTAAAGAGAACAATAATTTATATAGCTTCTTTCCCTTTTTTTTTATATTTGTCTTTTCATTATGGTTTCAAGTTTTACGTCAGTGAGCTGGCTCCACCGTTTCAACCACCAAAAATCAAAATGCTGTCCTTTTTCCCTTTTTTTTTGTTTCCTCGCTGGAAATTTTTACTTTTTTTTTCTTGTAGATTAGTGATTCAAACCCCCGCCCTATTTCTGAATTGTTGGATAAAAACAACAGTTCAGAAAACAAAACAAAAACACCTTTACCCATATTTTAGTAAAATATTTCGGTTTTTATCGCTGTAATAAATTTATCCGCGAGAGACAGAAAACATGCTGTTAGAATTTCAGTACTTTCTTCTTAAATTGATTCGAGTCCGCATATGGCCAAATCTTTCTGGCCATTTGGATTTCTGAAAATATTTTTTAGATTTATTTGATTGAAATTCAGGGATTTCCTACTGTTTGTTGTTTTGAAATTTGTCGGCTCGCGGCCTTCAGTGATTGACAAAGCGGTGAAAACGTCATCAATTTTATCTCCAGGTTTCTCAATTTCCCATTCGAAACGACTGAAGAATGAACCTTTGCAGCGGCGGAGACCCGAAAAACACTGAAATTTTAAGAATTTATTATAATTTCACGAAAATACTCCAATTACCTCACTCCAAAGGCCAAAGTAGTCTGGACGGCTTTTGAATGAAAGAGTTTCAAGGTATTTGTAAATGTTCATGAATTCTTTTGGGCATCCCTGAAAAAAAATAAAACAGATTTTCGAAAGATAATAAAACCCCCTCACTTTCATCAAAGTCTCCGGTGCACAATTCTGCTTAAACTGAAAAATCTCCTTCTCATCTGTAATCCTTCTCCACGGCAGACCGCAATGTAACTCAATCATCATAAACAACCATGACCACAAATCGTCTACTCGTCCCTGCTCCTTTTTCATGTGAACATTCATACTGCAATATCTCGGTGTTCCACGAAACAATTGCTCACCGGGTCTCGGTTTTCGAAGTGCCAATTCGCCGTTTTGATTTACTGCCGTGAATTGGCGAACCATACCTTCAATTTTGTTAGTTTTAAGACCCTTTTTCTTAAAATCTTTGTTTTTAAATTAATAAATGAATGGGGGATTGAAGGAGGACTTTACGGATATAATAAATGTACCCTAAATGAAAATAGACTTCATTCTCATTCCAAATCTGTTTTTAAAATTTTCTAAAACCACCTAGAAACCGAGAAAATGAGCTTCAAAACAATGGCCTAGAAAAAGTGGCCACCTGGCCGAACTTTTTCCTAAGAGCTTTTTTTGTGTTTCGTTAAATAATAAATAGTTATGCAGAATGCTTATCTTAGTCATTTTTTATGTTTTTAATTTTTGTTTCGATTTTTCCTACCTGTGGACTAGTTTTCGCCACTTTTCCTAGGCCATTGTTTTGAGGTGTGTTTTCTCGGCTTCTAGGTGGTTTTAGAACATTTTAAAAACAAATTTGGAATGAGAATGAAGTCTATTTTCATCCCAGACGCATTCATTAGCTCCGTAAAGCCCTCCTTTAAGACTTTTTTCAGATATTTCTTTTTAAATTAATAAAATAATGGGGGATTAGGTTAGAATCAGGGATGGGCGGGAAACTTCCCGGTACCATGACGGGAAATTTCCCTTCCCGAAAATTTCCCGAAAAGTTTCGGGAAATTTTTTTAATAGAAAAAATAGAAAAACATCAAGAAAATAAAAAATTCGAAAAGATCAAGCTACAAAAATCAACGGATCTTTACTAAAATTGATTAATATGTCTTTCAAAGTCTCAAATAAGAAAACTTAACATTTTTCTTTTTTTAAAACTCATTTAAGCGATTCTGAAAAATGTTTGTTTTATTCAAAATCATGCGTTGATTCTTATTTTATCCTTTAGTTTTTATCGTTGGATGCTTATTAACTCTGAAAACCTAGGAAAAGCGATAAAATCAGGATAAAACCAGTATTTGTAGTCAAATTTTCAAATTTCCCGGAATTTCCCGGTCTTTGGAACCGGGGAAAAAATTTCCCGAAAAATTTCCCGAAAGGTCTTTCCCGCCCATCCCTGGTTAGAATACATCCCACGAAATATCATCAGAGAAAAAATACAACTCTTACCATAATCAATAAGATAAATCATTTTAGCGTCATGTCCATAAATTCCAGTTACACAATTTCCTGGTTTGATATCTCGGTGAGTGAATCCTGCTTCATGAAGCTGTAAATCGAGTTGTTGTAGAAATTAAACATCCTTTTCCTTATTTTTAAATGAAATTTCGTAAATATCGCCCAAATTTCAAATAGATGGTAAGGAATACTCAATTTTTGAAAAGCTCAGAAAGTAATTTTTCACGCTTATTTTTTCCGGGGACAAATCATACCTGTTTTATTGCAAAAAGTGTACCCATTGCTAAACGAAGTGTTGTCTGTTCTTGTAATCTAGGAGTATTTGCAGACCTTTTATGAGCCATCAGATCATTTCCGAGCAGGGTCATAACCATGAAACTAAGAATTTTAAATTTTATAAACCTAAATTTCAAAATAATAACAAACCAATATTTGCCCCTTTCTCCAGAATCAAAAAGCCTTGGACATGCTTCCATATTATTCAACTGTTTCAAAACATGAACTTCTAATTTCAACACGCCACCATCCGTCAAATCACTTTCTACTTTCATCGCCGCAAATGTATGAAAACGAGTCAAATCGCGGACTTTAAACACTGCTCCCATTCCGCCTTCGCCGAGTTTTTCAACGATTCTCCATCGTTTTGCAATTATCTAAACGTCATTAAATTAAAAGGCATGCTAAGAGTTACAATACTTTTCCTTCAGTTAGAGCTTGAATCTCTTCCATTGAACACAACTAATTTCGATGGTTTTCGTAGTAATCAAAATGATCAGAAATGAATTGGAATAAAAAAGTTTTTGTTTTTTTAAAGTTAAAAATGATGTTGGGAAACGGGGTCAATAAAACAGATAAAGATCTCGAGCTATTTTTAATTCCAAAAATAGAAACGAAAGTTTAAGATTGTATATTTTTTTCTTTTTCGTCTCTGAAGAAATAACTGAGGATTTTCGATATTCTTTTCAATTACTGATGGTAAGTTGGAATCAAAAGAATTCTTGGGATGCAACTGGAAACGAATACTAATTTAACTGAGTACTGCCGCGGAAAAAAACTTTAATTTCAGTACTTCCAGATTCTTAAAGAAGGGCTTTACGGACCTTAAATGAAAATAGACTTCATTCTCATTCCAAATCTGTTTTTAAAATTTTCTAAATCCACCTAGAAGCCGAGAAAACGCGCCTCAAAACAATGGACTAGAAATAGTGGCCACCGGCGAAAACTAGTCCGCAGGAGTGAAAAATCCAAAAAAAAGGAATAATATAAGCATTCTGCATAAGTATTTATTAAAGAAGCACGAAAAAAGCTCATAGGAAAAAGTTCGGCCAGGTGGCCACTTTTTCTAGGCCATTGTTTTGAAGCTCATTTTCTCGGCTTCTAGGTGATTTTAGAAAATTTTAAAAACAGATTTGGAATGAGAATGACGTCTATTTTCATTTAAGGTTCATTTATTAGCTTTGTAAAGCCACCCTTTAAAGGTGGACATAATATTGTGCTGATTTATGTTCAAGGTTCGAATTCCAGTTTTCTTAGGGTAAACTTGTCGTTTGTCAGTTTGTTTTCAATGAGTTCTATGGTTTTCTGAGATATATGACTTATTTCCAAAATTCGTTCAATGTTCCCCATATAATCTTATTTGTGTTTTGAATCAAAACAAGAATGAGACCTTTGATAGACATGACATACCCTCATAGTTTTTCGATGAAACATTTTTCTCTGTTGATTTTCAAAGAAACCGCGTGGTCTTCATTCATATCAAGATACACCTTTCTAATACAAAAGCCAAAGTCCAAAATACTCATCATTCTCTTGTTTTTTTATCACCGAATACAAACGGTTTCCTAAAAAAAGATTATTACAAATGATTACATGATAATTTCCGAAAATCATCATGTGTTCCGCCCCCTTCCGCTGATTCGTTTTTCGAAGTAGTATATAGGATGGTTGTTGATGTCTCAAATGAAAATCCTCAAAGTGAATTATGCTGAAACAGATTACTTCTGTTTTATTACTTGTTTTCATTCATTTCTCATTTTGCAATGGTGGTAGACTTCGCGACGAAATTTTTTCAAAATTTGAATATGACGATGAACATTCTGAAAATCTTAAAACAGAGATTGTTGAAGACGTGAGTTATCATATATTTTGAACCAAAAAACGTAGATTGAGCGCCCCACGCTCAAAATTAGGCGGAACGCTTACAAATTGATTTGAAATTATTGGAATATTTGGCGTTTAAAGAGATACTGTAGAAACAATCCAATTCCAAACGCGCTCTACCGAACAAGCTCGGTTTTTTGGGCGTGTTCCGGTGCACGGACAAAAAAATTATTTTTCATTATTGGTCCAATAGATACCAAAAATGCATTCATGACTCAAAAATAATATTTTAAACACGTACGGACACGGAAAAGGCCATACAAACTTGCGAAAACAGTGGTGCGCGTTTGGAATCGAATTGAACGAACAGTATTATACGCAATTTGTGTCACAAGGAGTCTGAAAAAGAGTGAGAGGTTTTATAAACTGGATAGTGATGTCATTTTCTAACAGTTTACGAGGCATTCTACCGTAAGAAAATGAATAATCTTTCACGATTCGCGATATCATCCACATAAAGCTTTTAACTCCTCCTTTTTATCCACGAGTTAAGCTGAATTAAAAACATTGAATGTTCGTTTTCAAAGTTTAAAGACAGTGTGTCAGTAAATATTGTATTATTGTCTAACAAAATCGGCTTCATAAACGTGAACTTCCCTATTTTGCGAAATAGTGTATGGTGAGGGATAATAAGACAACGCAACGCAGCCCTTCCCTTTGCCCTCACGCGTGGCGCGTCGATTTTTTGACACAGGTTTTTTCACGTTTATATAACAGATTTTGTAAACAACAAAACAAACAGTCCAAAATTTAAATTAAGTTTAAAATTGAAACAAAGACTAATCACGTTAAAGTGTTTTATTACCGATTCTTTACGATGTCTCTCCGTTTTCTAATTCTTCAACTTTTATAACTGCAAGCCGTTGTTGTTAATTGGTTTCGAGTGAGATTTTGATAAATTTCATTTCATTATTGGAAGATAAATATAAATCATAATTTTCTCAATTTAATTATAATTGCTGAAATTTAGTTAGATAGTGTCTTTAACTGATTTTAGTGTCAAGTTAAAAATTTTTGGTCATATTTTCTCTAATAAAAGAACGCAGCGCAGCAGCTCGCAGGTAAAAATAGCACGGCTGTGTGAGAGACTTAGATTTTCTGGGTAGGTCAAAACCAACTTGCATGATCAAGAATATTTGAGTTGACTATAAAAAATCGAAAAAAGTTTATTATTTAGTACAATTTTTTGGTTTGTTTTGATTTTGTTACAAATGAGCAATTGCATTCTTAGGTTAATCAGTGCTTGTTAAAGGACTCCCAAAATCTATTTATTTTTTAAAGTTAAAAATAAACGTCTCCGGAAACTCGCAAAATCATACATCCGAAGATGACAGATGAGACTGTACAGAAATCATCTGTGAATCCGCCTTTTCTCTACCGTATCCCTTTGCAAAAAATCTAAGAATAGACATAACTTTTGATGATTGAAACCATGCGATATACATGATTACATAGTTTTTGGTATTTGAACTTGTATTCTCTCGTTTTTGTTCATATTAGATTGCGCGGAATCTAGTGTTGTTTATCGATAAGAAAAAATACTATTAAAAACGAAATTTCCAATAAAAGGTAATGCTTATAGAATCAGATTTCGTTTGTCTTTCAAAAGTAAAAATCAATTTCGTCATCATACATCATACATCATACATCCCGTCAATTATTTTACAGAACGATGTTGAAGTCGGTGAATATTGTGCCGCATTCATACCAAATTATCAATACTATTGTAAGGGAATTTGGTCTGCTGAGAAATTGCACAGACATCGACGAATTGTTGAGAAAATATCGGGCTTTTGTGCAAGTTACAAAAGTGCATGTGTAACACGAGGAAAAGAGTATGTGAATTTGAACTTGGACTTTTGGAAATTACTTCTTCTTTTTTCAGGGAGACTAGAGTTTTCGATCAAGAACGCCAAAATGAACGTCACGAAAGTTTAACAGCTGAAGTTCGAGAACTTACTTACGATGAAATCATGAGAAAGGTTGGAACTTTATTTAAACAAAAGGATATTTGAACCAAATTCCAGTGATGAAAATAGGCTTCAGACTCATTCCAAATCTGTTTAAAAAAATTTCTAAAACCACCTGGACGCCGAGAAAACACGCCTCAAAACAATGGCCTAGAAAAAGGGGCCACCGGCGAAAACTAGTCCGCAGGCATGAAAAATTAAAAAAAAGACTAATATAAGCATTCTGCATAAGTATTTATTAACGAAATACGAAAAAAGCTCATAGGAAAAATTTCGGCCAGGTGGTCACTTTTTCTAGGCCATTGTTTTGAAGCTCATTTTCTCGGCTTCTAGGTGGTTTTAGAAAATTTTAAAAACAGATTTGGAATGAGAATGAAGTCTATTTTTATTTAAGGAGCAAATGAGACATAATTTGAATTTTCTTTGAAAACTTTCCATAAACTTACGAAGTTAAAGACAGAGTACCACTAAACGCACACTGGTTATTGATTGTAGGCATGGTCGGAAAAAACCTTTCGGAAAATCGGAAATGGAAATTTTTTTTCGGAAAATCGGATATCCGATTTTGTTGAAAATTCGCGAATATCATGACAATTTTTGTTTCTAATGCATATTTATTGATTACTTTTTTCAAATAAAAAATGAATTAGTATTGTCAACTCAATTATTCTTGAGCATTACGTTCGGAAGGCTGCTCAACCTCACAGCCGCTCCGCACGCACGCGACGCGGTGGCATCCCACTCAACACACTGAAATATTGGCGGGAAAATGAATTTTTCAAATTTTCCAGTCTGTTGAGTGTCGGCAGTGCGGCGCGGCCGTGGGGTTGAGCAGCCTTCCGAACGCAATGCTCAAGAATAATTGAGTTGACAATAGTTCAGTGTAATTTCTCTTGAAAAAATACATTTTAAAATTGAAAACATCGGATATCCCATTTTTTACCTATTTTTTCTCTCGGAAAATTTTGAAAGTCGGAAAAATCGAAAAAAATATCGTGAAATCTTCCGATTTTCCGAAAAAATCGGATAATCGGAATTTCCGATTCCGGTCAAGCCCGACTGACTGAGAGTCAAGCTTATATGGTATAACTGCAGAATAAATTTCTTCGTGTTATTCGGAAAAAAAACCGGAATTCATTTTTTTTCACAAAATCAATTCGCTGAGTCGCCAACTCCACTAATTTTCCAGATTGAAAAAATAACACCATGTCGTCCAAACTGCGACATTCGTCGTCATCCACATTGTACCCGGAAATGCAAGGTATTATAATTTTTCCGTTTTTTATTTAAACTCCTTCCAATTTTCCAGTGCGAATACGAGTATAAACGTGTCCGAAAATGGTGCCGCCCATCTACAGAAGATCGCTACAAAAATTTCTGCAGGTAAATAAACAGACAAAATATGAAAGGATGTACCCAAAATGTAAACCATCTTTCTTCTTATCATTCGTCGGCAGAAAAACTACAAAACTTGACCGAAAATAGAAGAGATATTTCATGGTATAGACAACACTTTAAAAATCATTCATCTTTCAAGAAATGTTTTCTATCTCTACTCTTTTTTCAGAATTTGGCAAATGTCATGTTCTGGATATATCGACCCTTCATTAGGTACAAAAACATCTGAAAATAACTTTTAAAATTTCAAAATTTCAGAGTTTCAATGAAATCATGTTGGGCAAAAGGTTCATTGCTGAATAATGTAAATAATTTAAAGAAATAAACGACAATAAAAAATAAGCAGAATCTCGGTTTAAATTGTTAAAATTAGGGTGCGAATTTTTTGAGATCTTACTCATTTTTGTGCCATTTTTAGATGAAAATAAATAAACAAAGAAATGGATGAAATGAAAATAATTTACAACGAAGTATTTGTGTATTGGGAAGAGATCTCACTTGGGTTTGGGGATTATCGAGTAAATTATTCAACAGACGTGTTTTTTGATTTTTTAAAAATCAATAAATTACAATATTAATTTTGCGATACAAAAGAATACAAACAGGAAATAGAGCACAATTTTGGGTACTTTTCTTTGAACAAAATTATCGCTTTTTTTAAAGCATTGAAAGACCGAGAGGGGCGCTTCTATGAAGCGAATAAAGAAATAAATAACAGTTTCAATTGCACAATCGAAAAATCTTAAAGAAGACAATTCCGAGGCAGGATATGGATAAAAAATGTTCACTTGGTGGGTTACTTTCACCAAATGAAAAACAGAAACAAATAAAATAAGAAGAAAATAGCCACAGGCTACAGAAAGTTAGGGAAATTATTCTTAAAGAAGGATAACTTCGATTTTAAATCGAACTTGTTGATTTTTCCGCGAAAAGCTGCGGGCAAATAGTCATCATCGTAGATGTTTCAACAACATATGACTTCTCAGGGGCTGGAAGCTTGGAGACTCCAAAAAGGGAATTGTCGCCATATTTGTTGTAGATGGATGGATATTCACTCTTTGGTGCCGCTTTGAAGCTTCTGAAATAATATGAACATTTTTAATGAATAAATAGTTTAATTGGGATTAATTGGAAATTTTTATATTTATCAAAATTCGTATTTTCAGCATTTAAAATGTTTCTATAAGTAAATTTTTAATGTTTCCCATTATAGGAAGATAACTTACTTGTGCAACACTGGTAAAATAACAGCGAAGGAAGACAACTTGATATCCGTCTCTTGTTCCAATTTTTCTGTCCATGGTTCTTCATCCGTCAATACATTGGCAAAGCACAAACAGGCAGCAGCAATATGTGATGGACGGAACTTCAAATAATCATACTCGATGAGTGATAAATCAATCAAATATTCCATAGCAGTGCGAGTTCTTCTGGAAAACATTATTTTTTAAACTTTAACATTGAAAATTAAATAAAAACTTACTGCTTGGCGTCCTGTCTCTTTGCGAAACATGCTCCAAACCAATTGGTTGTCGGTGTGGCAATGGAAAAGTCCAATTGACTCAATAGATACCGTTCCATCATCAAAATTTGATCAACTCGGAAGGTATCATCGGTGATATGAGCAAAGTCCAAAATCTCTGGTGGATAGATTTCTTCATATTTTCTGAAACAAGACATTTTGTGATTTTCAATGAGTTTTTTGAAACATACGCTGCAATCATCAAAGCAGTCGTTCCAACAAGTTGTAATCTATGTTTTTCAACACAAAACTTTGACAATACTCGATCAACAAGTGCAACTGCCAAATGAAGTGTCTCCTGTTGAAGACCATATTCTGTCGCCACATCATTGAACCAATCGATCAGAATTGATCTCATCTCCGCGGTAACTTCAGCTTGTTTGCTCATATACCGGGATGATGGTCGAACTTTGGTCTGGCGATGTAGCATGTATCTAAAATGTATTTTCCAAAATTATTCAAAAAATAGTTTAATTTTTTAAAAAACCTGTATATGTCATTGTAATATAAATCACATTTGACTAGATCATCAAGTCGTCGTTCTTTTTCCGCAAGGGTTTTCGCATACTTGCGATCAACATCAGAATCTCTGAATTTGATTTCTTCAGTGGAATCCTCTACATGACATAGTGATAGCTCGGTCCTGACGACGGTTGTAGATGAAACTGCGGAATATCTCTGTAAATTTACCGATTTTTTGAATTATCAAAAGAAAATTCGATTTTTAAACATTCAATTTCCTTATAAAACTTTTTTTCCGTATAAATCGGTTATAAACATATTTTAACATTTCTAAACACGCCTCTTTGTTGGAAAACATGTTTCTTGAAAAACCTACAAGTAAAGTGGTGTCCCTTGTATAAACTAGGTTCACAGAGATGCGAGTGGATGAAAACCAGCTTTAAACAACAAAAATAAACGCGAATTATTTTCAAGAAGATTTATTAAATTTAAAACAAGAATAAATTACGAAAGAAAGGTTAATTATATTGCAAAGAACAAATAAAATACTAGCCGCAGCTAGACGAATCTAGTTCTCAACTAGAAACAACAAAAACAGCCCAAAACTGGCTAAAAACGAGCTTGCTTGCCTTCTCACAACAAAACTAATGTGACGCCCGAGATGGTGGCCTAGAAACACATTTTTGGGAAGCTAGTCCCTCTGGGTTGGGTTTCTAGTCCTCGGCCATTTATCTCAACATCCCCCTCCTTTAGAAGAACAGGCTCCGGACTGTTGGGATACATCACAAAATAACACGGGTAGAAGGGATATGGGGTCGAACATTTATCACATCGAACCGACTGTTCTTTGACGACTTTCAACTGGTTCTTGTCCCATTTTCCACTTTGTCCATTCATCTCAACTCTCTTGGCCTTCATATTCTGAGGTTTCACTCCAATCTCAACATCTTTCTCCTGATGCTTCTCATTCACACTTGTTTCCACTTCCGAACATCTCCCAAATTGATCTTGTGACTTGGCAATCGAAAAAATTTGACGATTTGGCTTGGCACTTGCATCCAATTGATTGACCGTTGACGGAACCTGAATAACAAAAGGTTTTGTGACATTTGTCACGTTCTTCGACCATCTGTGCCTCGGTTTGCTCTTGCATCTCATCTTGTCATTCTCACGACCTCCGATTTTCTGCTCACTTCCCCGATCACCAGCTTTTCCAAAATTCCTGTCCTTCACTGAACCTCCCGACACAATGCCTTTACTATACATCACATCTTCATTCAATGGACATCTCTTCTCCAACTTCACACGATTCTTCCAAAATGGCAGCTTTCCTTCACTTCCAGCTCCACCAAAATTCTTCAATCTTACTGCATTCACAACAGCTTTCTTCTTGTCTTCATCGACATCTTTCCAGCCAATATGGATACCAAAATTTTCAAACGAATTCGTGCCCAATACAGCATATTCTTCATTACTTTCACACACTTGGAACGAAACACTCTTCTTCTTGTGCCTGATTTCAATCGGAACGTCAACTTTGTGAACAATATTCATCTTTGTATTTGACGCATCAATTACATCCAAATCTTTATCCGGTGCACTTTCCACAAACTTATCATCCGTCAAGTTTCCTTTCTTGACTCTGCTCCATGTTTTGGTTGACAACAAGCTCACTTCAGAACCACTATCGATAATAATTGTGACTTCCTTTCCAAGAATTTTTGCTTGTTCTAGTACTAGGCTTCCAGCTACAGCATGATTTCCCTGTCGCAGTGCTTTCTCATCACAAATTACTCCGTGTGCGTATGCAACTTTATTGTTTTCCTGACATCTTGCAGCATAATGCCCAGGTTTTCCACATTTGAAACAATTTCTTCCAAATTTGCTTTCAACTGGCACATTTCCATTCACTTCATCATTTGCTCCTACTGGAACTGCATTAGAACCAGAAACCGGTGATGATTTCCTTCCTCCAGGATGGCTAAAACCGTTAACATCCCATCTTCTTCCCCCAGGATGACTAGAACCGTTAACATCCAAATTTCTTCCACCAGGATGACTAGAACCGTTAACATCCAATTTTCTTCCACCAGGATGACTCAATCCGTTAACATCCCATTTTCGACTCCTTTCGAAACTCTCGTAATAACCCATTTGATTTCCATTCATCAAATTCTCCTCTTCAAACTCCAACGCTATCCTCTTCAACGTCTCATATTGATCTTTCACATCAACTTCAACTCTCTTCATATTCAAAATACAATGCAACGTCTGATCTCTTTGAGCTGCTTTCAACAATTTCGTAACTTTCAATGGTGCGATTTTCTCATCGTCAATGTCAAAAGCTTCTCTTGACAACTTTTCAATCAATAAACAATAATCTCTGATCGATTGGTGCTCCAGAATATGCAGTTGATCAAGTTTTCGCATCGACGAGAACGAAATACTGCTTCTTGACTTCTTCAACCTCTCTTGAAATTCTCCCATTGTTTCATCAAATGAATCTTTTTTCGGAATGGTTCTAAACACTTGGAGTGCTTTTCCAACCAAAAATCTTTCCTCCAAAATCGTCATCAGTTCTTCATCCTTCTCCATTAGTTTCCCATACTTAGATTTGAACGTAGTCAGAAAACTTCCAAAGTTTCTGTCATCATCTCCAGTATATGCTTTTGGATCCGGCAACGCATTTGCTCTGAACGTTGTTTCCATAAAGCTCATCTGCTTTCTCACCAAATATAATTCATCAGATAACTTGCTCCTGTCCGACACTCCAGTTTCTTGAACAAGATCTTCATTCTTCTTAACATTCTCATTAATGTTTTCGAAATTTTCAGACTTTTGAACAAAATTTCCATCTTCCACAAAATGTTTACGAGCCCAATTTTCAGCTTTTATCACACTTTCAGCGATTTCTGGTACTCGAATTGGTTCAACTTTCGTGAGTATCGTGCTCCTAGGCTTCGGTATTGGTGTTCCTGGTCCATTTGTCAAACTGATCAATTTTTGACGAACATGACCCATCAATTTTTCCGATTTGAAAGAATCATTCATAAATCCTTTCAACCTCTCACAATTCTCCTTCCATTGTTCCATTTCCTTCTGAACATCTTCCAATTTCAATCTAATATCATGATTTTCCTTATCCATTTCAACCAACTGCAACGAAATCTTTTCATTTTCCAATTCAAGAATTTCCTTAGCATTTGAATCATTCGTCAACTTCATCAAAATTTCTGCCAATTGATCTCCATTGCGAACATTCACACTATTCAGCATATCAATGACTTCTCTTTCATTTTCATTCAATTCACAAAATTTTTTGGCAACATTCACTTTTCCAGCCGAAGAAATTCCATTTCTTGCCAATTCCAGACTTTGTTCCATCAATTTCAGCTTTCCATTCAACTCTTGTACTTCCACAACCTTCTGTTGAATATCATACATCAATTTTACATTTGCATCTGAAGCCTCTCTGTTAACAGCCTTCTCATTTTCCACTTCTTCCAAAAAGCTCAAAAATTTCCTTTCATTTTGCTTTTTCTCTTCCAAAAGTTTCAAATTTTCCGCTGACTTTGCTTCCATACAAACCGCAAGCATTTCCGTACTTCCAATATTCATTGCTTTCAAAAATATCCAAAGTTTTCGACACTCTTCCGTGTATTCAACATTTGCGCCTACTTTTTCAGCTTCATCTTCCTGATCCT
Organism: Caenorhabditis virilis; assembly: GCA_964036255.1. Taxonomy (NCBI): domain Eukaryota; kingdom Metazoa; phylum Nematoda; class Chromadorea; order Rhabditida; family Rhabditidae; genus Caenorhabditis; species Caenorhabditis virilis. The sequence continues at coordinate 11,369,226 of OZ038417.1, read as the reverse complement.
CTTTCAGGTCTTCCAACTTTTCCATCAACACATCAAAACCTTCTTTCATTCCTTCGAAAATAGTTTCTCTCTGTGTTTTCGACATTCTTGTTTGAGTTTCAACAAACTTTTCAGCTTTCACAACTTTTCTCCAAAAAGTTTTCAGCAATTTTTCCACAACCAAAAATTTGCAAACTTCAAACTTCTTTCCAAACAATTTCATAATATCACCCGCAACCTCTTGCAACCTTTCTGTTGACTGACAGACGCTTTGCTTCTTGGCGATCTCCTCTTTTGACCATTTTGCATCATCCATCGATTTTACCTCATCGAAGACTCTTTGCAACAACTGATCCATGTTCTCCAAACAATTTTCCAATTCTTTACGTTTCAAATAATTTTTCAACTGCTCACCAACATTTGACATTCCCGAACCAGATGCAACTGCTAATCCATCTCTCGGCACGACCATGTTCCTTGACGAAGACGAGGACGCTGACATCTTTCCAATTTTTCAAATTTATTCTATATCTCTATTTCCAGATATACAAATATCTCAGTATTTATACTCTTTCCACAGAAGAACAAAAGTGAAACGATCCGACGATTCAAATTTTAACGAATTTCTCGGTCTCAGTGTTTGTAAATGGCTACAAACAACAGAACTTGAAAAAAACGAAAAAAACGGCGACGAAGATTTCAAATAATTTGCCCAGACGGTCTGTTTAATGTCAACCTCTAGGTGAAGACCAAACAAAATCCGAACGTACAAAAATTCGAAATTAAACGGCAAAAAAATGCGAAAAAATTCAAGAAAAATCAATAAACTCTCAAAAACACGAAAATTTTGCTATTTCAGCGGTTTTCCAACTCTGAACGGCTTCGGCCCCCAAGTAAAGTGGTGTCCCTTGTATAAACTAGGTTCACAGAGATGCGAGTGGATGAAAACCAGCTTTAAACAACAAAAATAAACGCGAATTATTTTCAAGAAGATTTATTAAATTTAAAACAAGAATAAATTACGAAAGAAAGGTTAATTATATTGCAAAGAACAAATAAAATACTAGCCGCAGCTAGACGAATCTAGTTCTCAACTAGAAACAACAAAAACAGCCCAAAACTGGCTAAAAACGAGCTTGCTTGCCTTCTCACAACAAAACTAATGTGACGCCCGAGATGGTGGCCTAGAAACACATTTTTGGGAAGCTAGTCCCTCTGGGTTGGGTTTCTAGTCCTCGGCCATTTATCTCAACATACATCAAAATCATCATCATCAAACTGTACTGTTCCACACACTGATGGAGCAGTTGATGGAACATCATCATAAACCGACATCAAATCACTTTCACGAGTCATCATAAACTTCTGATGCTGATCCTCTTGTTTCACCACCAGCTTATTATGCACAACCTTGATCTTCTCCTCTTTTTCCTTTTCAATTTGTTTGGTTGCCATCTTTCGCTCCAGTTCATGAATGATATTATTATCATTTTCTTTTGCCGGAGTCGGATCTTCATAAACCACAAAATCTTCCACAGCATTTTGTGTGCATTTCGTCAGGTTTATCGAATTATTTTTCTGAACTTCTTCGTGCAAATTCACTCTTCCAACTTGTCGTGTCATTTTCCCGCTGAAACCTCCTTTGAAACTCGCATTATCGCTTTTCGCATTTTCTTGCCGGTTGACATTCTAAAAAGTTGTTAATTAAACTCAAACTTTTCGAAATATACCAAAACTGACCTTATTGCCTAAAGCTTGTCGCATTTTGGATTGATTTCGCGTCACTTCCTCGCTTGTAGCTATTTCTTCTTGATTTGTACGCGCGCGCGCAAAACTAAACCCTGAAAATTATTGAAATTATAAATACGTAAACATTAAAAATGAAGAAAAAATGACAAATTCGATAAATGCAGTTTAGGTTCTAGGACAAAAAGCCGAAAATTAATGAGATAGCGGAATAATTAACTTACATTTCAATTTATCTTTAAAAAATCGTTATCAGAAGGAATATCAGAATTTCTAAAATTAATGAATTGGTTTAGAGCAATAGAAAATGTATTGAAAAAAAAATAGCATAAGGCCTAATTTTGTATTATGAAAAAAACAAGAAACAATAATATTAAAAGAAGTAGCGGAGTCTATCGTCAATCAAAAAAGTAGGGTGTTAATTATCATGTTACATTAATCCTACTATGTCTGTTCCAAAAACCGTGACCATCTGCTATCTTAGATCTAACGAATCATCACGTATGAGCAAAAGAAATGGAAAATATCCAACTGCTCGCCTATTCCATTTCCATCACCTGCACCACAACCACATTGACACATTTTTATCTATACTCTTTTTTTCTTCGTAAAGATGGTTCTTAATGACAAGTAATACAATATCAATCACAACTATGAACAAATACTATACATCTCCTCTTATTCTTAACAAAACATTCGAAGAAACAATAAATATAAAGAATTCGCCTATTGGAAGGTGAGGGGCAAAGTGTATAAATCTTTGGCAAATGCAACCCGAAACCACCATCCACCCTCTTTGCACATAGGACCACCGATTGCGCCATTTATCGATTCTGGGGCCAAACCACGAATCTCGCGACCGCAACCAACGTGACGCAACTCCTCTTGCGTCGACGGACCAAACAGAAAACGAGCGAATGGAAAAGGTTGAGTGTAGGCTCTCACCCTGAATGACCGTTAGCGCCCTCATCTAATTAGGCTGGTAAGATGAATTTGTGTAGACCATTCCCCTCTTTTTTTCGAAATAAAAAGAAAGAATGAAAACAAATAAACGACAATATGTTTCTTTTTTTTAGTTGTTGCAACAACACAAAAAACACCTAAAAACCAATGACACACCACGGGAACGAACTTTAAGACATAGAAAGGAGCACAATACCAGACTTTAGTTAACATCAGAGTATAATAAAAAGAAGGAAGTAATGAGAGTTTGATTTTTGACGGTATGCACCTTTGACACGATGTTGAAAATATGTTGCACATTTTATGAACGTTATGATGGATAAAGAGGGCTCTTTGCACATTTTTGTATACATTAAAGATTGCCAAGTAATCCCATAAATTGTGGGAAAGATCAACTATGTTTGGTGATGTTACGGGTGTATTGAGTAAGAATAACAAGATATCGACATATTAAGTTAACCTGTGTTTTGCAGGAGCGTGTCTTTAAATGTGAACTTTTTGAAATGTTCACTACCACGAGGTGTACTGATTTTAGAGATTCACTGTTACGACCTTTTTTAAAAATAAAATAAAATCAAGATTTAAAAATGTGTGCCAAGAGGTGGCTAAAAATATCAAGGAATCGTAAATTTCCATCTGAATACAAATGACAAAGAATACTGTGAAGGAATACTAAGAAAATTCAAAATTCCGGCCAAAATCAATGCGAAGAATAATTCTATAAAACATTTTGGCTGGGTGTGAAATGGTGGTTGGCGTCGAAGAGATTCAAACCTCAGATTAGGATTGTTCGTGCTGCATCTCTCGTCACGCTTAAGATTGAAATTTGGCATTGAAAGAATACCGCTGGTGAAGAGTAATTCGTAGTTAGCCAAGGTTAAACAGTTCAACCATCTTCGCGTGTTCTAACTGTCGTTCATCAGGCTCATTTGTCTTTTCCACCCAAAAAATATGGACAGATACAAATTGTAGGTAAATAGGAAGAGAAAATGGAAAAAAATAAAACAAATTCGATGTTAGATTCATTCAAATAATACTGATTTTGGAACTACTTATTTTCGTATGTTAAAGCGGGAAAATCGTTTTTTTTTCTCTACGACAATTGAATGATTCCTATCACCTAAAAAAATGATAAGAAAAATTGACAAGAGCACAAGATGTTTACCTTAGAGAAACGAGTAATTACTGATAAATGGTGTGAAGATTGGTGCATATAACTTTACTTTTCATGATAAAGGTGTACCTTGTAATTCCCAATTGTTGCACCAATAACAGTTAGAAAGAAAAAATAACAGAACATGAAAGGAACAAACCGATCGTTAAGGCACTACACTGATGAGACATAAAAAGTGACACATTTTGGGCATGTTTGTGGTTTTACGTTTACTCGGAGAGAACACTAATATTATTGGAAGTCTATTATGGTTTTTTCGAACCACTGTCTATTGGATTTTGGCAGTTGGAGTTTTTTTTTCTGCCGAAAGGGAGGAGAGTTGACAAATTTTCAATCATATGGAGGGAGGCACGTACTTGGTAGTACCGCTACCGTGCCAAGGCGCCAAGTGGACAATGAAGAAAGGTACACCTTTATACTAATGATTCACAAAGAAACATCGAGAGAAGCCCGAAAAAAATACACGAATTTAAAAAAAATGACGTTATAATTCATATGAGAATTTGTGATAGAAAAACATTGGCAGGAAAATGGTCTAGTTTTAAATATAAATAGGGCTTATGTGAATGGCTTTTATGCTTAATAGAATTTTTCAGAATAAAATACAAAGGCTTACATTTTTCTAAATTGTCCATAAGGTGCAAATTACAAAGTTGTGCTTCTAAAAATTAAAAAAAATGAAAGTAAATTTGTTTTTTTTTCTGTTTTCGACAGCACAGTAAGAATTGAATATTCGTCGCGGAACCGCATATTACTATTTTAGCTATGTGCCTTTGAACAATATGTAGAATTCTATTTTTATTTGGTACACAACGCTGTTTGATCAAAATTCCGATTAAATCGTAATGTAGATAATCATTCTCAATAGTTTGAAATAGAGATATTTTCCGTAAACATAAATTGGTCAAAAAATAAGTAGAAATGGATAAACTACCGTAAGAAAAAATGAACAATTGTGAAAATAAAGCGAACACAATAAGGAAAATTCGCGGGTGGATATAGAAAAGCGTCTGGTGGTCGAAAGAGCGTGCGGATCAACGAGTAGACAGACAGTAAGCCAGGAGACGCGCGGATATATCGACTGGCCAATTGGACGACCCCGACTTTTGGTGTATGCGTTTTGTGGGTGACCATCTATCTAATGGTGCAGCAGCAGTAGCAACACACTAGGCCAACCGCTTTTTCCTCCCTTGTCGCCCCTCTTCATTGCTTTTGTTGTCCAGCTGATGAGAAAGAAGAAACATGAAATTTATATTCGAGGGATGCGATCATGATTGAACAAGGCAAAACATTCGAAAAATATATTTGAATTTCTTGACAGAATAAGTTGTATTCGAGCCGATCAATATACCAAATAAAGAATACGAAGTTTCGAACACACCTATTCATTCCATTCAACATTGTAGACAAAAGGTCCCAAATTTTTTTTTGTTGGAAGAACACACAAAGAAATGTGTACAGTGGATAAAAACGAATATTTGAAACAGAAAGAGAGAAATTTGCCAAAAAAAAACTCAAATAACGATTACATTTGTTTCTTGTGAATGAAAATTTTCAAGAATTAATTTTGTGTGTACTTTGAACTTGCAAATGTCCCCCTCACATGTCAAGTGGTAGATCAAACATTTAAAAAATCTAAATTTCAAGCCTGAAATAATTCCAAAGTGAAAAAAAAACATAAAAACAGGAAAGATCTTCATTATATGATTTTTTATGTCACATTGAATTTTTTTTTAAATTTTTGACTTTTTCAAAAAAGTCAAAATTTTTCTTGAAAAAATTTTTCTTGCGTTTATTACGACTTTTTCACTTTGCTTTTCCGCTACGTAAATAAATTCAATTCAATTAAAAAAAAACGCGCAAGAATGATGAACTCGTTTTATTCTAATTTTATAGTTTAAAGGCAAGCTCACCGCTTTATGGTTTGATATTCTAACACCGCTTATTTTTTTTCTATTTTTTTTTCCCATTTTACTCAGGTTGCTTCTCCGTTCGTAAATAAATAAGTAAATAAATAAATAAAAGGGAGGATGCCACATCTCAGCTTAGTCTGAAAGTGAATGTAGTTCTAAGTTTCTAACATTTTCCGGGAATCGATAATCGTTTACAGCATTATATTGGCCATGCTAATGGACCTATTAAGTTTGAAAAAAAATACAAAAAATGTCGATAAATTCAATGCAGAAATTGCAGAGAAATTGCAATTTCTCTGCATTTCTCGTCATTTCTCTGCAATTTCTGCATTGAATTTCTCGACATTTTTTGGATTTCTTTTTTCAAACTGAATAGGTCCATAAAGCATTTTTTAAAAATTAATTTCCTTAAATCTGCGCAAAAATGTGTTTAAATTTTGTTCCAGGAATAAATTAATGTTTAAATTTTTCTGTTAACCACCTTTTCCGTTGTAAAAATTGAATTTTTTCATTTTTCGAGTACTTTGTCTGCTTATGATATTGATTATTAGAGCCACATAGACTGAAAGGAATGGTGTACCATTGCCGGATTATTTTATCGAAATTCTGGGAATATTTAAACTTAAAGAGCAATATTTTGGTTTCAAATAACCCTCAACAAAAAGGGCTATGAAAAGTTCTAAAAGGCCAAACCAACTTTTTTTCCCCAAAACCTTTCTTAATTTCCTTTCAATTTCCTAAACTGAGTAAACTCCCATCTTACCAACATCAAATATAAACTTGAGCGTTCATCTTTTCCATTATTCTGTAATCCAATCTCAGTATTTTCTTTCTTCCCTTTCAATATTTACTCAAAAATGAACTTGAAACCCTTTTTCTCATTGAAATATCAAAACGTTCCCTCCCCCCACCCCACAAAGTCACTTTTCCTCCCTTCAATTGCTCGTTACGCTTTCATTGTCAATCTTGATTAGAAAAAGCGAATAAAAATTCAAATTCCGTCGCTGTCTGATGTCCATAAAAAAACAATTTGAAATCAAATAGCCTTGTTTCGGCACTACAGAAGAGAAGACATCCCAAAAAGGTCATAACCAGTTGGGCACCCCCTCCTCCTCCGCCCATTCGATTGGTGTACACCATTTTTCAATTGACCCGTTTGTTTCTACCTATTCCAAGCCGTCTGTCCGTCCACTCCGTATTGTTTCGAGCAAATATTTTGCTGCTTCTGTTTGCTTCATTTCCTCTTTTCTGCTCACTCACTAATTATAATAATACGCTAGTAGTATATACCAACAGATTATTACTATGACAAGGTACTCTTCTTTTCTTCTTTTTTATTTATCACTCAATTGTTTTCAGGATATATTTTTTCGTTTTCTTCACATTCTTCACATCTACCTCTTTTGCTTCATCATGGGTCAAAATTGTGGTATTTTGGTTATGTTTTCTAATGAAAAATCTAAATTTTTTGTTAATTCAGAGACCGGCAATTGTGTGGGAAGATATGGTAGTTAACGAAGCAGGAGAGCGGAAATTTTATTGCGGCGAATTTGATACAACTTATACGGTAAGAAATACTTGAAATTAAGACGGGTGCTTTTAGATATTTGGAATGGAAACTGACAAAATCTTCGTTTGGGCTGCATATTATTAAGTTTGACCGCAGATTATGCGTAAAAAAGCGTGTTAGGTTCTTCTTAAAAATTAAGCGTTTTTATACGCACGCGCTGAACATATTTTTGGCACTGATTTTTCAGATTCATATTCTCATTTATGAACAATATGATATTATTTAAAATTCAAGTCTTTTCAGCTTTTGGAACCTGATTTGTTTTTCTTAATTCCAATATTCAGAAAACTCTTTTTTTTTGTTTATTAAAGTGATCTTTTTTGTCCTAAAGCTTAAAGGAGGGCTTTATGGAAATAATGAATGCATCTCGGATGAAAATAGGTTTCATTCTCATTCCAAATCTGTTTTTAAAATTTTCTAAAACCACCTAGAGCCGAGAAAATGAGCTTCAAAACAATGGCCTAGAAAAAGTGGCCACCGGTGAAAACTAGTCCGCGGGCATGAAAAGCCCAAAAAAAAAAGATTAAAACACATAAAAAAGGACTAATCTAAGTATTTATTAACGAAACACGAAAAAAGCTCATAGGAAAAAGTTCGACCAGGTGGCACCTTTTTCTAGGCCATTGTTTTGAAGCTCATTTTCTCGGCTCTAGGTGGTTTTAGAAAATTTTAAAAACAGATTTGGAATGAGGATAAAGTCTATTTTCATTCCAGGCCCATTCATTATCTCAAAAAGCCCTCCTTTAAGCTAAAAGTTTGGTCTCGTAGTTTGTAAAGTAAATTTTTATAGTTGTATATTTCTCCCGAGTCATTTTTTATTCAAAATTCCTTAATTGAAATTGTTTCCAACCCTAAAATAATTCTTCATTTTTTCAGGGTCGATATCACTGGCGATACAACAGATCTTCAATTCTTCCAGAACAAACCCAAGTGCACAGGAACCAATTTGTGTGAGTTTTTCCTCGTTAGATGTGTATGATTTGAACATTTTCTCCTCAATGCCACCAAAAACACGTGGTGTAGATGGTATCGGCCTTGACTTTTAATGTCGATTCTAAATGTAGTAATTTGTTGAACATAGGAAGAAGGACCTCGGTAAACGACCAATTACTAATTTTTGGCAATTAAATGCCACAATCGGCAAGGTCCATCTGTGTTTAACCTGTTTTTTATGGTTAGGATCGTAAAGTACATAAAACACGTTTGTTTATTTCTTTTCTTGAAAATATAGGTGATGTTAATTGTTAATAATTACCATTGAGAACAATTGAAAATTATTTTTACAGTTTTCTGGCGGGCTCACATGCGATTCGAAACCAACTATCCGGTGAATATGAATGTTGCGTTCGTGAAACACTGGGAAATGCTTGCTATTCCAGGCAAATATACGTTACTAGTAAGTTTTTTGTGAATAGAATAAAAATAGTGGAGTAATCAACTGAAAACTCAATTTAATGGCGAATAGTTTTAAAATCCATAAAATATACCGTTAAAATTTTAAATAAAAGTTATTTTGGAATTCACAATTTATGTAAATTTTTTATTAATTTAATTTAATTTTAAAGGAGGGCTTTACGAAGATAATAAACGTACCTTAAATGAAAATAGACTTCCTTTTCATTCCAAATCTGTTTTTCAAATTTTCTAAAACCACCTAGAAACCGAGAAAACACGCTTCAAAACAATGGCCTAGAAAAGGGGCCACCTGGCCGAACTTTTTCCTATGAGCTTTTTTCGTGTTTCGTTAATAAATATTTATGCAAAATTCTTATATTAGTCCTTGTTTTTATGTTGTTCCATATTTATGTCTATATTTTATGGATTTTTCATGCCTGCGGACTAGTTTTCGCCGGTGGCCCCTTTTTCTAGGCCATTGTTTTGAAGCTCATTTTCTCGGCTTCTAGGTGGTTTTAGAAAATGTTAAAAACAGATTTGGAATGATAATAAAGTCTCTTTTCATTTAAGGTGCATTTATTATCTCCGTAAAGCTCTCCTTTAATTAATTTTTTATTGTTGTCACATGATTTAATGAACATTAAAAATTTAATTGCAATCGAGTAAGAATGTCATCATAATTTATTTTAGTTGCTTTTTAATTCGAGCTCACCGTGACTTTCCCGTTTAAATTTCCATTCTTAAAAACTAGTTGAAAAGCGGTATCTCCCGCAAATGAATATGTGTTGATTTTATTTTAAAGATTTATTTTTTTAAATATCGAAACAGCAATTTTTTGAAAGATTAATTTTTAAAAATAGTAGCTTTTTCAGCAACTTTAGTATTTTCCAAATTTAAACGTAAATTGCGACGCAAATTAAAATAAAAAATAAATTTCCAGATCTTTCAACAACTCACAATATCGATTTGATCAGTTCCGAAGTTCTGAACGCATCAATTGGCGACACATATTATATTCGGTGAAAAAATCATGAATCATTTATTTTTAAATATTTTTCATTTTTTCAGATTAATCGATGTCAGAAGAATCGAAGCAGTTAGATGTACCCTGAATGGTGAACATGTCGACAATTTTAAATATCCGGTATGCAACTATTTTGGAAATTGAGTACCTCTAAATTCGATATATTTCAGTTCGTCGACAAATCCAGCAAAAAAGCTGTTCCATATCACTTAAAAATCGAAAATATCAACCAATCTGGCGAAGTAATCTGTGATATTCGTTTGCAGAAAAAAGATAAAATTCAAAAAAGTTTTGTGGTACAATTTGATACGTTGAGTGGTTCAAATGTGTCCTCGACCTGTTTCCCCATATGCTTTTTATTACTATTAATTCGGATGTTGTTTTTACAATAACATTTATGGGTATAATATACAGATTTTTTCGTCCCTTGTTAGATATTTGTAAATAAAGTTGTTATCTCAATATTTTTATCCGTCCCTGTACAATAAACAAGTTATACCATGCCTTGAATGAACACAAAATTCTTTGGTATGAGCTAAATATGAAAATGGACATGGAGCACAAATTATACTCCAACTCCCTTCGAAATCACGTTTTGCTGCGTTGTGGATTGCTCGTTTGGATTCGGACATTCCGGCATCGGTAATATGCTGATAAAATGAAATTTATTTTCAATTTATTTTCTTTCATAAGCGGGTGTTTCTGCGCTTACATAAATACACCAGCCCGCTTAATTCACGCTTAGTTCCTGTTATCTTCAAAAACTTAGAAAAACAAACCTCATGCATGACTTTTCTCAATAATTCATCAGTACAATCATCTTCTTTCCGAAATTTTGTTGGTTTCGTTCGAACATTTGGATTTTGAATCAGTGATGGGATTTGCTCCGGGTAATCATCAAATCGTAGAAGTTCAGATGTTTCTGAAAATGCAGTCCTTTTGGAACTTTAAAAATTAGTTTAAAAAATTATTTTTTTGGAAAACAAAGATTTTATTCAAATGTTTCTATTCAATTGCTATTCTAGTCAAGCTTCATTCAATTTTAAAAAAAATGTTCTATTAAGAGAAATTCGATTTTGTGAAAGTGAAAATCGAAAAAAGGAATTCGGGGTTTTTTCCGAAAAACAAGCAGAAATTTATACTAAAGTTATACCAAGTTATAAGCTTGACTCTCAACGAGTGTGCGTTTAATGGTACTCTGTCTTTAAAGGCAGCTTGTCAGTTAACGCGATCCAAAACCTAGGCAAAAATTCAAAATTCTAATGGGAGCCCAGGTGGTCCAAAGAACAATGCCAATATGTAGCCAAATTCAAATAATTGTGTTTCGCGCCAATTCCGACCGCGTTGCACGGACACCGACCGCGTCGCACGGACACCGACCGCGTCGCACGGACACGCGGCAATTCAAAATTTTATTTTTGCAACTTTGGACGGCTGATATGACGCGTGTATTTATCGGTGTGATTTCGCATAAATTGCATTGTACTAATTAAAGTACGCTCTAATTTTTGAAACTAAAACCAGGTAGGGTCAAATTAACTGAATAGCTGTCTTTAATGGACTTTACGGAGCTCACGAATGCGTCTGGGACGAAAAAACTAGTCCGCAGGCATGAAAAATCCAAATTTTTTTTGAAACATTAAAAAAGGACTAATATAAGCATTCTGAATAACTATTTATTAACGAAAAACGAAAAAAGCTCATAGGAAAAAGTTCGGCCAGATGACCACTTTTTCTAGGCCATTGTTTTGAAGCTCATTTTCTCGGCTTCTATGTGGTTTTAGAAAAATTTAAAAACAGATTTGGAATGAGAATGAAGTCTTTTTTCATTTAAGGTACATTTGTTATCTCCGTAAAGCCCTCGTTTAATTAAAAAACAGTGAATTTATATCAATTTGAACTCAAGAGCTTATTCACTTACGACAGAAAAAATTAGAACAAGTTTTGTTTATAACTTCGCCACTGAAACCAAGATGTGAACTCCTACTATTTACACCAATAAAAATTTAAAAACGAACCTCCTTCAATTTCAGTTCCATTATGAGCCCCTTTAACTTCCACTACAACTCGCAACGCCAAAATAAACCAAATTTTCAGAAACATAATGTTTTCACTTATTTATATATTTTCTCCCTTTCAAAAATTTCATATTTATACAATTAATTCCTCCCCCGAATATTTGTATTCATGTCAAAAATATTAATAATCCGACATATTTGTTCTGCACGCCTTCCAATCCAGACTACTATTGAGGACAATAAATTGGGCTGCGTCTCTCAAATCATCGTGCTCTTTTGCTTAAAAAACTATGCGGACCACCACCTGCTGCTCTTTGAGGTCAGGAGGTAGCTAAATGAGAATAAAGGGGGACATTAAGAAAAAAAACAACATATTGTTGCACCTTTTAAACTATTTTTTAATCGAATTATTTTCAGATTAAAATATTTTGGGGGTTGCTCCCGAAAACTACAATTTTCTGTAAGGATGGATCTCTAGTTTTACACCAAGTTGTTCCCAAGAAAATTTACATAGCTTCCGGACCAGATTTTTATGTGTTTTTACAATTTTACGACATAAATCTTTCATCTTGTGAGATAAATATGTACTACAGAGGGGGACCTGGACCTCATTTATCACCTTCTGTTACAAATTCTTTTCGAACATTTTTCTATGGGAAAGTTCTCAGTTAGTTTGATTTTTAATTTTTCTGAAGATGAACTACAAATGAAATTGAATGTGACAAATTTTTGGTGAAAATATCAGTGATGGGGCCTCGTTTCTGAAATGTGGGGGAGAAACCAGTTTTTTCTTGGTGGCTTGATTACGCGATATTTTCACACAGACCGAACAACTTTTTTTGTCTATTTTTTTATATTCTTATCAGTTATATATATTTTTCTTGACTTCCTGTCATTAATGTTAATTTAAGAAAAATGACCCAATTTTGTGATTCATTATTATTTTTGTTTTTTCAGTGTTTTCAGTTTTTCACCGTATTTTATGCTAAAAATTGAAAATTACAGACATTTTAATGTGGTGTTTTTAAAAGTGAGAATCAAACCAGTACTTTGCAGAGTTTATAAATGTATTTAACTGGGATGAAAAAGGACATCATGCCCATTCCAAATCTGTTTTTAAAATTTTCTAAAACCACCTGGAAGCCGAGAAAACAAGCTTCAAAACAAAGGCCTAGAAAATAAGGGTATTTTTCCACCTGATCGAACTTTGTTTTATTGATAAATATTAATAGAAAATTCCCAAATTAGTTAACTTTAACTTAGTTTTTACATTTTTCGACATTCTTTGCGTAATATTTCCCGCGGACTAGTTTTCGTCAGTGGCAATTTTTTCTAGGCCATTGTTTTGAAGCTCATTTTCTCGAGTTCAACATGGTTTTGGACAATTTTAAATACAGATTTGGAATGAGTACGAGTTCTATTTTTATAACGAATATTATTCATTGATTCTGATATGTCCTCCTTTAAATAACTTCATTGTTTTTATCGACGTTTACCCATCTTAGGTGTAGGTTTTCATAGTTGTTTTAAAAATTTCCTAGTAAAATTCGGGTTCTCCCGAATTTTGGGTCCAATTTGTAGTCCAAAATTTTTTCTTCAATTATCTTTTGAGCTATAAATTTCTTCTTTTTAATTAATGAGCTACTACCTGCATAAACCGAGCCAAATATTAAGTTCACCGTGTATTTTTATCTTATGTTGTATTTTTCCTAAATTTTGAAAATAATGAAATTTGATTTCTCAAATCGATCTATTTTCTTTCAGAAATGGATGAAACCGATCCGGCAACAGTGCCGGATATGTCTCTTCTACCCGACACTGTACCAGTTGTCGTATCCGGCGATGGTCTTACGGCCGGAATTCAACTATGTCCTGCACTTATTCTCGGCAGTGCTCAGGCTCTTCCCGGTGCTGCAAAACATATTTACAGTCGTCTTGCCGCTGCAGCTTCAGAAGTTGACCAAGGAGTTCCAGATTTGATCATATCATTGGTCTCGAACGGAAATTCTCTTTCTACAAAATACATGTCGAGTTTTGAGTCTTCCCTGAAACCATTTATTTCGGGATGTGGGACGTGGATTATTTCATCTGGTGAAGTAAATGATCCATTATCGAGAGTTGCAAGTAGTGCATTCAAGAATGTTCTGCCACAATTGGAGCAAAATGCAGAAGTTCTACATATTCTTGTTAATTCTGATGAAGTAATTGCATCGGATTCAAGCAGTTCAAAAAATATCGTTGATACATCATTGAACACTTTGATGTTAATCTGCCGAAAAGATTCAACGAACTTTGGAAGTATTGAAATGTCTAAATTACGCGCTGCGGCGGCAATAAAGTTGGCACATCCGCCACCAGGTAGATATTTATTTTTTGGAACAACTTATTATCAATTACAGCCCTTCTAATTGGCGTCCCTTCCGAACCAATGTCACCGTCTTCCTTCGGAAACCCGGCAGCAATTTTATTATCACCTTCAAATGATAAACGACCATTTCCGGTTGTTGTCTTCGCTGGTTTGTTGTTATTTATGATCTTTGAACATTTTTCCAATTCTTCAGGTGCTTCCGAAGAATCATTGCATGAACTTTTGTTTTATGTTGAACATGCAGTACCTGTCATAATTCTGCAAGATAGTTGTGAATTATGTGCGATCCTGCATTCATCTCATTTATTACTCGAAGCTTCAAGTTTTGATAATGATAAATTTATTGATTGGTTGAGAGCACAATTGCATCCATTAGGTTTGGTGCATTGTTATGAGATTGTGACAAAGGTTTTAACGGCTGCATATTCTGGAGATGTACAATTAATTGAATTTGTAGATGTTGGGCAGGTGAGAAGAATCATTATTGAAAATATAAAAAAGAAATATTTCAGCTTTCGGATCTGTCATCTGTTGTTGTTAATCGATGTTTAGAATGTTATGCAACAACAGGAGAGGAAAAACAAGTACTTCTTCTTGCTGCAAAACTCAACTGTCCATCTGTACTTTCTTCAATGGATGTGGCTGCTCAATTGGATGAAGAACTTCTTACTATGATCCTTTGTGAATGTATCAACAAGGATGATCAACTTCATTTTCTTTCTGCCGTTTTACAATTGAATCCACCGATTCGAGTAACTTCCAATATGTTAATTCGAATGATGCATCATGCAGATGAACATTTCTTCACAACTATTGTTCTTTGTCAGTGTATGGGATACTCATATTTGCCCCATCAAATTGATCATGGGTTTGCTTCGGATATTGAGAAACTTGTGGTAAAAAAAAAGAATATTATTGTCAAGATAGAAATTCCTGGCCGCTCGTTCTGCGTAGGGAACTTCCCCGCAACGCGCAAGACCAACTGAAAAATTTTAATTTGAGCGCGTTGCGAGGACGTTCCCAACGATGCTACGCAAAACGAGCGGTCAGGAATTTTCATCTTGGCAATATAATTAATTATAAAAACATTTTTTCAGAAACGTTTATCTTATGGAGTTGACAGATTATTTGATCCTAACACTTTTTGTAACGACGCATCTAGTCGTGACAATAATGATTCAATAAGAATATTGGCGGTATGTTTTTTGAAAAAAAATAGAGTAAAGTCTCGATCCAAAAAAAGGCACGCCTCGTATGCTTAAAGGAGGTCTTCATGAATTCGTCTGAATTCGTCACAAAAAAACTTTTCAGAAAATCGGAAATGAAAATCGGATATCCGATTTTTTTTTCCTATTTTTTCTCTCGGAAAATATCGGAAAATTCGGAAAAATTCGGAAAATTCGCTAAAATCATGAAATTTTTTGTTTCTAATGCATACTTTTTGAATTATTTTTTAAATAAAAAGACGAATAAGTAGTACAGTGTAATTTCTCTTGAAACATACATTTTAACATTGAAAACATCGGATAACCGATTTTTTCCGATTTTTTTATCGAAAAATTTAGAAAATTCGGAAAAATCGGAAAATCGCAATTTCCGTTTTCCGATTCCGACCAAGCTTGGTCTGGTATGAAAATAGACTTCATTCTCATTCCAAATCTGTTTTTAAAATTTTCTAAAATCACCTAGAAGCCGAGAAAACACGCTTCAAAACAATGGCCTAGAAAAATGGGCGAAAACTAGTCCGCCATGAAAAGTCCAAAAAATGAAAAAACATAAAAAAGGACTAATATAAGTATTTTGCATAACTGTTTTTTAACGAAACACGAAAAAAGCTCATAGGAAAAAATTCGGCCAGGTGGCCACTTTTTCTAGGCCATTGCTTTGAAGCTCATTTTCTCGGCTTCTAGGTGGTTTTAGAAAATTTTAAAAACAGATTTGGAATGAGAATGAAGTCTATTTGCATTTAAGGCGCATTTATTATCTCCGTAAAGCCCTCCTGTAAGCGTACCTGCATAGTTCACGTATATTTACGAGTTATGATTATTGTTTCTTCAGATCTGGAGTATTCTTCTACATCGCCCGGGAATTGTCAAATGTCTGGCAGCATTTGCAGACGAACCTGTTGCATTTTCACTAGTTCTTTCTCGGATTTCTCGCTCACTGGCACACGAAAGTCATGATTGGCATTTTTATGAAAGATCTTTGAACAACTTGTCCAATGCGTTGTCATCAAATGCCACTATTCTCTTCGATACAGTATTCTTAACATCGCCAGCAAAAGCTTATCAATTACTCTGCCAACCGATGGAAAATTTCTATGGTTTCAATATGACTCAATTGGCTTTTCATGTGAGTAATAACTATGAGGTTTCATGAGCATTTTTGAAATTTCAGTGTAATGCTCGCGAAATCATAGCTCACGAATGTTGTCAACGATGGATCCATCGAAAACTTTATGGGAATTTACAAACTAAACAGTCACCTGTTTTTCTTCCGAAGTGGGCAAAATTCATCATTTCTGGTGAGCTTGTAAAAATAAGTTTTTAAAAATTATAATTATTTTAGCTATTCTAATCATTCCTATCCGTTTTTGGATGCTTGTTCGTCCGAGGCACGGACCGAAAACGGATAACACACCATCACCTACTGTAGCTCTTTTGGATGTTGGAAGATTGCCTCAAAAACAAAGGGCTGTTTCGACTTACAGGTTTTCATTTTTCAAAAAAATTACAAATATGAACGTTTTACAGTGTAATCTCATCAAGAAGTGAAGCATTGACAACATTAACAGCTCCATTGTCAACAGCATTTGGATTGAATTCAGCGATTGGTGGGGCAGAATCAGCGACACCACAGTCAATGGTTTTCCCATTGACTATTGAGGAAATGGATAAAGATTCGAAGGCATTTGTAAAAAAGGTAGAGTTAGAATGTAAAAAAATATTTTTTTGAAAAAAAAACTGCCTTTTTAAAGGAGGGCTTTGCGGAGGCCTAGAAAAAGGGGCCACCTGCGAAAACTAGTCCGCAGGCATGAAAAATCCAAAAAAATATGAAAAAACATAAAAAACGACTAATATAATCATTCTGAATAACTATTTATTAACAAAACACGAAAAAGGTTCATTGGAAAAAGTTCGGCCAGATGGCCACTTTTTCTAGGCCATTGTTTTGAAGCGCATTTTCTCGGCTTCTAGGTGGTTTTAGAAAATTTTAAAAACAGATTTGGAATGAGAATGAAGACTATTTTCATTTAAGTTACATTTATTATCTCCGTAAAGCCCTCCTTTAACTGCCTTTTTAACAAATACGATTGAATATTTCAGAATCGAATTCGTCGAGCTCATCCACCAACTTTCTCAACATTTTACTCAACACCCATCGTCAAATATTGGCTTTCACTACTATTCAGAATGATTTACATTTGTTGTCTAGCATATTCGGTAACCAATCATGAACAATTCCATCTAAATCACAATTTCAGGTAATCCTACCCGGCTGTGGTTCAAATATTTGGGACACTGCCATGTGGGCATGGTCATTTTGTTGGTGGATTGAGAACTTGTTCGTTTTGGGAGCTCGTGCTCAAAAAATTCCGCTATCTTTAATGCCTTGGCGAGTGTTCGATGTTGGAGTTTTCTCGATTTTTTTGATTCTTCTCCTTATTATGAAAGTGTTCCCGGTTCTGCCAATTTTGGATCTTCTGAATATTCAATCGATATATGCGGCAAAGGTTGTTTCGGCATTTTTTGTGCTCTATGTCTGTTACTCAACACTGTTCACCTACATTCCGTTGTCCGATATTTTTGGACCCATGATTGTTCGAGTTAAATTGATGCTTTTGAGGGATTTTACTAATTTTCTATTCATGATTGCGTTGGTTATGTTAAGGTTCGTTGCGAATTTCATTAGTATCTTGAATTTTAAAAATATTTTTTGATTCTTGCAGCAGTGCCGTCGCAATTCAAGCAGTTGTTTTTCCGGATCGTGGAGTTTCAATCGATATAGTTAGAAAAACATTGTCTTGGATTTGGTTGAGTCTTTTCACCACTGATTTGTCGAGTAATTCAATTTTCAAAATAAAACAACGATAAGTGAATATTTTTCAGATATTTCTGAATCTGAAACCTGCCGAAAATCATTCCTCGGAGCACCGAAACAATATTGCACATCTGTGGGAGAATATGCAAATGCTTCATGTCCATCACAATCATGGCCAGCATATTTGGTTATCATTGAATATTTTGTTCTCTTGAAGCTTCTTCTATGGCCAATTTTATTCGCATTCTTTGCAAAAACTGCAAAATCTGTGGATGATGAAGCGGACAAGATTTGGAGGTTTCAAATGTATTCATTGGCTGAGGATTTTAGGTATTTATTTGAAGGAGGGCTTTACGGTGCTAATGGGATGAAAATAGACTTCATACTCATAACAAATCTGTTTTTAAAATTTTCTAAAACCGCCTCGAAGCCGAGAAAACGCCCCTCAAAACAATGGCCTAGAAAAAGTGGCCACCGACCAAAACTAGTCCACAGGCATGAAAAATTCAAAAAAAAACATAAAAAAGGACTAATAAAATCGTTCTGCATAACTATTTATTAACGAAACTCGAAAAAAGCTCACAGGAAAAAGCTAGGCCAACTTTTTCTAGGCCATTGTTTTAAAGCTAGTTTTCTCGGCTTCTAGGTGGTTTTAGAAAATTTTAAAAACAGATTTGGAATGAGAATGAAGTCTATTTTCATTTAGCGTACATTTATCATCTCCGTAAAGCAATCCTTTAAGTTTCAAATGAAATTTACAAATAAAATTTTATAAAAATTGTAGATTACGACCACCCCTCCCACCACCTATGACACTTTTCTGCATTCTTTTCTCAGCTTGTTGTCGAATGTCAAACTCATTCACTTCCATATTTTCGGATTATGATCATCCAGATTTTGAATCTAGGGAGAAACATCGATGGAAATTTGGGAATGTTTATCGCAATCCTTCAGTGCCTGTCAAGAAGAATGAATGTGTTAATTCGTTTTGGAAGAAATTATCAATGGAACAATGGAAAAATACATATCAGAAGTCGACGATTAAAACTGGAAATGCGGAACTTGCTGAAATTCATAACATTCAAAATCTGATCCGAATGATGACTCTTCGAGATTCTTATGAAACAATTGGTTCGATTCAGAGAAAAGCGTCTGAGATGAGATATTTCGAAAAATATCCGAATAGTGAAGTTATGAAGATTAGTGTTATGATGGGAAATAAACCATGGAGTATTTTGGTACCGAGATACAATCCTCCATTTTATTGCCAGAATTCTGAAGATTTCCCATCCGAAATAATGAAATATGTTGACGTGGCAACTGAACAAAATGTTGGAGAATTGAAACGACAGTGGAGAAGTCGACAAGCAAATGATGTGATGAATTATGGTTCGAAAGGATGGAAATTATCAGCTGCTGGATTTCCATTGAATCCGAATGGAAGGACTGGAATCGCTGGACGGGGGAATCATCCAAAGTTTGGAGCAAATCGCAAATGTTTCTATATTATTTTGCATGGTGGAAATGAATCAAATTGTCAGATATTGATTGATTCGAAGAAAAGTGTACCGAATGAATGGCATTTGGAACATTCGTCTAAGGATGAGCATCTTTGTTCGATTCTTAAAATGATTGGTATATCTGATTCTGATGCACATGTAAGTTGAAGTAAATTATTGATTTGTTTAATTGAAGGTTTTATTTTTCAGATGTTCTCCATGCGAAGAATTGACAGTTTAATTGTGACCCCGAACAAACGTATTCAATCCAATGACACGAGTCCGGCTCACTTGGCCAATGAAGTCGTAGAACATGAGGATGATACCGACAATGCATGGACAGAACACGATGTTTGGGCGATTTCGTTGCGAGACCGAAGAATTATTTCATCTATTATTGGATATTCATGGCTACCTATAAATGCTTCAAGAGGGACGCTTGTCCCATGGCAAGCTGAGCTTGTATTCAGGGCTAAAGCGATATACGGGTTGTGATTGAATCTCATTTTATTTTTATTGCTCAATTCAACATTTTCTATGTTAAGTTCTTAATAAATAATGTGTATATTCTCAATGTATTGCAAGATATCACGGAAATTTTTTAAATCGAGTTTTTATCTAACTTAGAGTTTGAGACAGCTGTTTTTTGCATTGTTTTCGCAAAAAAATGGGAGATTTTTTTTGTTTATTCGTCTGAAATTCGAATTAATTCAATATGTTCCTCAATAATTGAAAAAAAAACAACTCTGACACAAACTGTGGAAAGATTTTGCAAAAAAGGATTTCAAGACTACGATGGATTAAAAATTGTGCAAACACGACGGCGAAAAATTGCACATTTTTTCTCACGCTGCAAAAAATAGAAGTTTTTAATTATTTTACGTGACCTTTTAATTTTTCCACGTCAAAAAACCGCGAGATTTGAAAAGGAAATATATAGATAGTTCTGATATTCCTATGAAAAGCTGAAATTTCAAAAATGGACCGATATAATAGGGTAATTAATTTTTTTATTTTGAAAGAATGAAATTATAATCATAAATTTTTTAATCTATGAAGAGAAAAAAGTGAAAAACACCGGTGGTCGTGAATCAGTGATAGGAAATTTCTGTCGTGTCCCCGTTTTTTTAATCATTTCGATCGATTTCATTCCCAAGAATTCCCACGATTTATTGAACCATTTTTATCATTTGAAATTGCGTTTAAATTCTTTCCAAAGTTAAAAAATCAATAAATTAATGTGTCCAGACGTAGATGTTAGCCTGAAAATAGTAATAGAAAAATGGCTAATCCGTGTTCTTTCTCGTCGCCGTGTACACACCATCATTGACACGGTTTCTCTTTATTTTTCTCTGCATCGTCTTCCATTTTAGCACTGTTTTCTCTTATTTGCCTGGGTTGAACTTCTCGTCTTTCCTGTATCTTTTGTACAAGATAAACCTAATTTATTTGTAGTTCCGTTCGAGATCGATGCGATATGATCAACGTTCGACTATAACCGAAGGTAAAAATTTGAAACTTTTTAAATTTTCGAATTGAGACTTATAAATATTGATTTCAGATATGAGCGATTGGGGAAAATCTTATGTTGCCTCACCACCGTCTTCAAGATACGGTGAAGATGATGCTTCTTCTGTAACACATTCAAGGTAATTTATTTTTTTTTGCTCAGCTCTATTTTTTATTATTTTTTCTAGGCCTCGTAGAAGTCGTCTTGATAAGGACATAGCTCAGCAGGCTCCGTTAATGCTCCCACCTTTGCGTCCAGCATCTTCACGAAAAATTGCAAAAAATGGCATTGATCCAAATATTGTGAATGGTCGACGATCGGTTGGACATAATTCAACTTTCAATGGATATGACCTAAATTCGTATCAAAGGTAGTTTTTTGTCACTGTTTTGAAAATAATGAGGTGAAATTCAGGCCTCAATATCCAATCTCCCGAAATGGAAATGAATCATTTTCTGGACGATATCCATCATCCAGGAATATTTCAGCATATGCTGCTGAGTATTTAAATAGTAGGAACGGAACAGTTGGCATTCTGCCAAATAAAATGAGAGAACCAAAACGACCGAGATCTACTGCTGCTGAAAAATACACCGAGCAATTGAATGGTAGAAATGGGTTTGGAGGTTATGAGAGTAACGAATTGTCTACATCTGATGATGGAAAGAAAGCTGAAGAGGATGAAGAAGCATCAGAAGTCGACGATGAAGAGGAAGAAGAAATGAGAAATTATTATCTTCAAGCGCAAAGAGTTCAAGGGTCTAGAAGTGTGACGAATACTGTTCGAGTCGATCCATTTGTTGAAGGAGGTGAAGCGTATTATTTTGGAGTAGTTCATTTGGATCTGGAGCTCGTTGGACATGTTATGAAAACCATTCCACCACCA
Source organism: Caenorhabditis virilis (assembly GCA_964036255.1). NCBI lineage: Eukaryota > Metazoa > Nematoda > Chromadorea > Rhabditida > Rhabditidae > Caenorhabditis > Caenorhabditis virilis. The sequence continues at coordinate 11,347,140 of OZ038417.1, read as the reverse complement.
CCGGAATACTACGACCTTCAAGCGATCGAAAAAGTGGCTTATGTGTTTTATTGTGCAGTTTATAAGAAACCTTATCGTAACATTGAGGAATTTCACAAACGATTCAATAGGGAGTTCTATAGATTTGTATGCGCTGGGGATAGTAATGATCTGGCTTTGTTCAAGGTTTAGACGAACTTCTCGAAATCTTAAATTTTAATGTTTTTTTCTAGATCTGCAAATCAATGCAGGATCAATATACATTGCGTCAATTAGAAGCTTCAAAGCGAGCATATGAAAAGGCTCAAAAGGAAGCATTAGAGAACGAAAAATTGGATTTTAATCAGTATTTTTGAATGGTTTAACCTGCATACACGTGTGAAATTACAGACATCGAATGGATTTATCAGAACAGCATCAATTTTCACAACCCGAAGAAGTTCTTAGCTATGGTACAAAGTGTTTTTTTAATTTCACAAAATTTTTAAATCACAGGTCCTCTCAAATTCCATACTGGACATGCATTTGCTACTTTTGGAATTGGCGGAAAAATGATTGTTATCCGACCAGCTGGAACTGTTGATCCAAACACGAATATCGTTCAAAGTTCGACATCAGTCGTTGTTGAAGATGTTAGAGGTTTTTTGCATTCTGATCAACATTCGAGTAAGGTTATTGAATCGATTCAGAGCTTCAAGGGTAAATTTAAAAAATCGCCAATTTTAATAATTGAGGAACAATGATTGTAGGACCTTTAATTGCTGGACAAACACCAACTCATTCTGTTCGATTATATATTCAGCGACAAATTGACGCTTTGAGATTGGTTGAACGAACAAAAGATGTTAAGAAGAGTGAAGTGATGGATGCTTTGCTTATTTGGCAATTGCTTGAAATTATGGTTCAACAGCACGGGGTATTTAATAACTAGTTATAAATAAGGTGTTTTCAATTTTTTAAACCTACAGCGAGTAACGGGACCGGATGTTGCCACACTTCTAACTAATGCTTCGGAGGAGCTCGAAGAAAAAACAGGAGTTATTGAAACGAATGTTAAAACTGATACAACGAAAGCAGAAGCAAAAGAAAGGTTCAACAAGTTCTTGCTCGGTGGACATATAAATGAAGCAATTGAAAGTGCAATCTCGGATGGGCTTTATGCAGATGCGATGACTTTGATCAGAAGGTTACATCCAAATGATGCGAAAAAAATTGAGGAAATTGAAACGAGATTCATGCAATTGAGATCTATTGATGATCCGTTTGCGACTTTGGTTGCTGTTTCAAGTGGCCATCCACCCCCAGTTTTGGTATTTTGAATATTCAATTGTTTCTTTTTTATAAATCAAGTTTTCAGACGAGTTCTTCATTTGATGACGATAACAATTGGAAGCGTCATGCAGCTATCGTTCTTGCAAATTTGAATACACCAACTGCTATGCAAACTATTTATCATCTTGGATTGATGCTCGCGAAGCGTGAAAGACATTGTGCTGCTGATTTTTGTCTTCTCGCTGTTTGCTTCTTGGCCGGTTATGATCCATTTATTCCTGTTTTGCAGGCGTAAGTTTTTGACTTTTTGAAAAGCACTATCACTTCAAATTTTGAATTTACAGAGAAGGCGAAGAAAAATCGAGAAAACATATTGGATTAATTCATAGTGGTTCTCATTTACTCAACAAAATTGACGAGATTTCTGAAGCTGCTGCTGGTTTTTCGTTTACCGATTTGCATGCAACTGATATTTTTGATTATGCACTACGATTGTCGAACAATAATATTGATTCACCGCTGGCTAGGTCGAAGGAATATCAATTAGATCGAATTGAATATGCAAAGAAGATTTCATCTTATGGAGGATTTGCTACTGACGCATTCAGGTTTTATTTATTTTTTAATCTTTGAATTACACAATATTTTTCTAGGTATTGTACTGAAATTGCTCGCTCGATGTGGCCATTTGTTTCGCTGTTCAGTCGTGATACACTTTTGGATCTGTGCGATTTAGCTGAAAGTCTTCAATACGTAGCTGCTGCTTCAGCACAAGAAGGCGAATGGATTGGAAGTTTAAGATCGATGGCCGTCGATGTCGCACCAGCTGCAGTTCAAAATAATGTTCATAATTTCGAAGAACAAACAATTGATTCAACACTGTCATCTGAGGCTCATAAATGGCACGATGAGCATCAGACACCGATTGAAATGCTGCAGAAACATTCTTCTGAACAAATTTCGAATCCTACTACAATATCAACTTCATCTGATCAGAATACTCCTACTCAAGTTGAAGAAGAAATAACTTATTCAGCTTCAAATTTGACGCTGGGTTCGAATTCAACTGTGTCTACAACATTATCGGCACAATCATCAGAAACTTATACACCACCGACAGCTCCATCTCCACCGGCGGCTATTTCTGAACCACCACCACCTGTAGCCGCCCCTGTTCCTCCACCTATGGCAATTCCTCCTCCGGTCACCATTCCACCACCAATTATTCCGAAACCAAATCTTGAGCCACCAATTATTCCAAAACCAAATATTGAGGAATTCCTCCTTCCGCCGATGCCAATGAAACAACAACAACAACTGCCTTCTACACCAATGCCAATAATGTCCAACGCTCCTATTGAAGCAGATCTCGCTAAGAGTCCGAAATCAGAACTGGAAGATTTATGGAATTCCGTACCACCAATGCCCGTCCAACAGATTGCACCGGTTCAGAGACCATCTGAAACTCGACCGAATGCTTCGGTACCGACGCCGACTACAGTAATTTGCTCGCTTTGTTTTTATTTAAAAGTATTTGTTTTCAGGGACCTCCAAAACCTGAATCTTCAAGATCATCGAAGAGTCAAAGAAATGAACCCACGTCGAACGATCGAAAAACTTCGAAAGGGTGGTTTGGTTCGATTAAAGAGAAAGTGATAAAATCAATGCCGTCAACAAATCAAATGATCTTGCCTGATGATAGTCAGCCATCGGTAATAGTTTATTTGGTAAACAATTCAAATAACTGAAATTTTTAGATTGTTTGGGATCCAGTCCAAAAACGATATATTGGAGCTGGCGTTGAAGAAGAAGTAGTTGCTCCCCCTCCTCCAGCCATGTCAGTTCCGCTTTTGAATGCGGATATTAGTTCAAATAAATCTAGCACGGCTAGTTTGCGAAGTGCAAGAAACGGTGCTGGTTCTCGTTATTTCACTCCAACAATGCCTACCTCAAATAGTCAAACGTTGGCCCCACCTGATGCGATGAGCTCGATGGTCCCACCGCCAATGATGCCATTACCAACTTCATTTGGATTCATTCCAGCTGCTGTTGATGGTGAGTTTAAGAAAAAGTAATTGTTCTGAAAGGATATTTCTTCAGATGCTTCATCAGATGGCTTTGACCCATTCAGTGGTGAAGCAAATCCAACACTTCCGACTGAAAGTTCATCAGCTGAATAAATGCACCCAAAAATTTTCTTAGATTCTATGTTTTTTGTAGACTGGTTCTATTTATTTATATTTTTCTTGTTTACTCCCTTTCTGTGATTAAATGGTTTTCCTCGTTGTGCGACCATCTAGAATACGGTTTTATCAGCCCCCCATTAAATTTTTTGTTGTAATCTAAAAGAGAAGAATAGCTAAAGTCAAATATATTGTATTTCTTGTATCAATAAAGACGCTCAATTATTTGAATTGTTTCATTTCTTGATAGTACTCATTTTTCGAAAATCATTTTGTTCGAAGATGTATCAACTGGACGTAAGTTTTAAAATGAAATTACTAAGTTGTGCACAAGTGATCGTTTATAGTCCTGGTTCGCGGTGTTTTTTGAGCTTTTGATCGTTGGATTCTCACTTTATAACTCGTTTAGATTGACAAGATGGTGGAATATTGTCAATGGTGAGAATATTTAAATTCAATTAATGCTACTTTCAAACACATTTTCAGACGGTTCTAGAATTGCAGCAAATGGAGCTGTAAGAGTCCCATCGGTTGCTGATCATTATGGAATAAAAACGGAGAAAAAAGAAGCTTTGAAGTATAGGCGCAGTGAAAAGGTATTTTGTTTTACTCAAAACTCAAATATTCTTGATCATTGCGTTTTTAGGGCTGCTCAACCTGACCGACGTTCCGCACGCACGCACGCGACTGCCGACACTCAACACACTGTAAGATCCGCGGGAAAATAAAATTTTCAAACTTTCCTTGAGTGTCGGCAGCCGCGCGCGTGCGTGCGGGACGTCTGTGAGGTTGGGCAACCCTCATAGCGCAATGATCAAGAATTTTACAGTATTAGAATTTTGAATGAAAGAAATCTGAAAGTAATAATTCCAGAAAATGTCATCTAGTTTGGCGGCTGGTGATGGATTCGTCGAAGAAACGGTTGGAGATGGGAAATAGAATTATGTTCATGGAATAAATTTAAAAGAAAACATTTTTAGTAAATTTAGCGGTTCAAATTTAAACAATGGATATTGTCAACTAAATTATTCTTGATCATTGCGTTCGGAAGGTTGCTCAATCTCACAGCCGCTCCGCACGCACGCGACGCGGTGGCCTCCCACTCAATACTGAAATATTGGCGGGAAAATTAATTATTCAAATTTTCCAGTGTTTGTGAGTGTTGGCAGCCGCGTCGCGTGCGTGCGGGGCGGCTGTTAGGTTGAGCAGCCTTCCGAACGCAATGATCAAGAATAATTGAGTTTACAATACAGTGTCTTTAACAATATAAGAGTGTTATTGTTAGTTCCTTGCAGGCTTTGTTGGAAAAAAACTTTTCGGAAAATCGGAAATGAAAATTTTTTCGGAAAATCGGATATCTGATATTTTTCCGATTTTTTTTCTCGGAAAATTCGCAAATATCACGAAAATTATTATTTCTAATGCATGTTTATTGATTAATTAAAAAAAAATAGTGCAGTGTAATTATCTCTTGAAATTAGACATTTTAAAATTTCAATTATCAGTTAGAATCGTTCTAGCAGAGTAAAAGAGACGCTTGGCTTCGGCTGTGAAAAGGAAATTTCGAAAAACAGTTCCTTTCGAGGTTTTCAAATGGCAAGAAGAAGATGAAAATGGAATTTAAATATAAAATCAGTACAGAATCTCATCTTACTGTAATTGTAGTGTCTTCCTTTTTTTCTGATCTTCCGACTTTTCGGAAAATTTTCCGGAAAAATCGGAATTTTCATTTTCTCGAATTGTCCGGTTGTTCTCCCGAACACTCTTCTACCATATTGTACATTTCACGAATTTTCGTCCGTATTGTCCTGTTCCCGATGGCTCTTCCGAAAACACACGTCAATTCTGAAATTGAGACCAAAGAACCAACATGTTCCTAAAATCATTACGCCTACGACACGTATGAATGAAAATAGGAATCCCTCCTCTTTGAAAATCTATCTGAAATTCGAAACCATTCGGTTTCTGACTTGACCTGCATTGACGTGACCACCAAGATTTTGCAACAAGGAACCGAGTTTCAAGAAAACCCCCCGCCCCGAATAACATTTAACGTTCATTGTTTGTTTCCATTCCTACCTTTTAAAAAATCAATATAGAAAATTTGGGTGAAATAAAAAATTTTTTAGTCTGTTTGTGAATGTGTGTCGCTTTTTAGCGTTTTCCGCTTCCTTTCCATTGAAAGCACCTTTTAGCCATTTTGTGTTTCTACCTCCCTTTTTCCTATCCATTTTTTTACTCTGACCACGCCCCCTTTTGACATCAACTTTTTGCTTTTTTAATGCTTGTTCTCGAGTGTCTGTTGGCACCTCACCTTTGATTGCTTCGTCACTTTTTATTTCAACCTTTTCTTTTTTGGTAAGAGCATTTTTGAATGACGGAATTTATTTAGACAACGATTTTGAATGCTTAGATTTTTGTCTGGTTCTTTAAGAAAGAAAGATTCATTTCCAAAGAAAACTTAACGTTTTCTAAATAAAAAATGAAACCGATTTTGGAATTCAATTTCAAAATCGGAATTGACGGAGTAATTGGTGCACCAATATCAAAAAATTCGATTTTCTAGCTGGGAAGCGATAAGTTTCAATTTAACTATTCAGGCAGAAACATTGAAAATGCATTAATTTGTTTGAATTTGCTAGTGAAAAATCTACCTTGATGAAAAAATATGGTGAAAAATGTTATTCTCTAAGCTTCAAAACAATGGCCTAGGAAAGGTTTCCAACTGACCGATCTTTCGGTTGATCTTTTAGTATGTTTACTTAATAAAAATTTATGAAGAATACTTGAATTAATTGTTTAAATTTCTCTGGGTGCGCGTTTAAAGGGAGGTGGGTGCCAAATGTCTAAGGGGTCTCATATGGAACACCGTAAGAAAGAGGGTGATGCTTGGGCGGTTTGCCAAAAATAGTTATTCAGAGTTGGTGTTTTTGAAAGAAACAACGAGCTACGCAATACCCAATGCACTTCCTAATAAATCTTACGCTAGAGTAAAAGTTTTCAACGAACAAGTATGAGGTCTATTTTTATTAAAGTAGCATCTCCGTAAAGTCCTCCTTTAACTATTTCTGTCTGGAAATGATATGAATCTATTCAGAATCATAATTTTTTAAAAATTATCCTGAAATAGTCTTAAAAACTTTAAAGTGCATGTGAACTTCGTACTTCCATAAATGTCGAATTTTAAATTTTTAAGAACTTTCAGAAACTACTTCTTAAATAGTTTTTTCTTGTTTCCTAGGTATTCCATTCAACGTTACAGTCATAAACTTTAAGGCTTCTCTGCAAATATTTGAAATTTCCGCTCTTAGTCAATCTCATCCTTTTGCCCTCCCTATTGACTTCCAATTCGCTGCGAATCGCACCTTTTTCCGTTTCGTCTTAAATTTCATATCCTTCCAAAAAACGACAAAAAAAAATAAATGTTTGTCATTGAATACTAAAAGTCACTTGGATTTTTTTTATTCTTCCCCCCTCCCTTGTTTCATTTTCCCACTTTCAGTTTTTTTTCGAATCATTTCTGTGATGATGTTACGTATTAATATAATACTTTAACTGATTATGCGAATCGGATATATTTATGCTAATCCGAATCCTCAAATCCTCCTTCTTCTTCTCCTTTTTTTTTCAAAGTTTTTTTGTTGTTTGTCATTTGCATTTTTTTTCTCGAAGAAAAAAATAATCCTATCGATTTCTATGGATTACAAAGTACAAGGTTAATGCGTTCATTTTTTGCATATTCATAGGGTCTGGTTATCTTGGATAATCAGGTTACTATATTTGTATTTTTTGTTGGGAGAAATTAGAGAGTACTCAGGGAAATCAATGTACCGGAACATTCCCATTTTGTCCGTGGACAAGTCCCGGACCGTCCCGGACATTTACAGTTTTGCTCAAACATGTCCGATTTTCAAATACTTTACTGCAAATGAAAGTGAGAGCATTACTGACCTCCTTAGTAAAATTTGGAGGCTCTAGCTGAAATCTTTGATACTGAAATATGCATTTCATTTTCATTATTTTATTTCTCGATCAAATAAAGCCGCCAACAAACAAATGTGTAACATTACTCGAAAATTAGGTGGAGCTTCAAAATTTCACCAAAGAGTTCAGTAACGCTCTAGCTTCATTTTCAGTGAATTTTTTGAAAATCGGACATGTTAGAGCAAAACTGTAAATGTCCGGGACGGTCCGGGATTTGTCCACGGACAAAATGGGAATGTTCCTGTGCATTGCTTTCCCTGAGTAGCTGGAAACTTTCAAACGTAGCTAAAATGAAAATAGACTTCATGCTCATTCCAAATCTGTTTTTAAAATTTTCTAAAACCACCTAGAAGCCGAGAAAATGAGCTTCAAAACAATGGCCTAGAAAAAGTGTCCACCTGTCCGAACTTTTTCATATGAGCTTTTTTCGTGTTTCGTTAATAAATAGTTATGCAGAATGCTTATATTAGTCCTTTTTTATGTATTTTTTATGTATTTTTCATTTTTTTTTGGATTTTTTATGTCTGCGGACTAGTTTTCGTCGATGGACACTTTTTCTAGGTCACCGTTTTGAAGCTTGTTTTCTCGGCTTCTAGGTGGTGTTAGAAAATTTTAAAAACAGATTTGGAATGAGAATGAAGTCTATGTTCATTTAAGCTTCATTTATTAGCCCTGTAAAGTCCTCATTTTCTCTATTTAAAAAAAATCATAATTACAACAGGTTAAAACGTGGCAGAAGGAATTTCGGTATCTTTCGTGAAAAAAAAATTTCAGAACCCTGAGCTTTATTTGTTTTTTTTTCTTTTTGCAGCTCCTAGAATCCCATTCGTTTTTTTTCAAAATCATAAAATAAAAAAAAGAGCCAAAGAATGACGAGAAGTCATGAAAAACTCATTAGTTGATTAGGTTTGAAAAACATATATACATTTATATATTTTTATGTTTACGATACTTTTTTCCATCTACATCCATTTTTTTTTAAATTTTTTCATAAATCAACTCTTCTTGTAATTTTTTCCGAAAGAATTTTATGTCAAGTGAGTAACTAGGCGGTGGCACATAACAAATTGAAGTTGACGAAAAAAAGACTAGAAAAACTTCTAGGAGTCGAAGTTTTGAATTACGTCCCGTTATGTTTTTTGCCAATTTTATCGGAGTTTTTTCCAAGTACTTTTTACGGGTGAGGTGGAATGAAAAAATAAAGGAGGAGAAGGAGAAGAAGCGACAAGTAATTGCGAGTTGACACGGAAATACATAAATAAAATTATTCAGCAGTTTTAGATGTAAGCTGCAAAGAGGAGCACGATAATTTATTTGACATGTCACAAGTAGTCTAACAGGGACGGAATTAACAAATTTCAGAAAAGGGGGTTTCTAGAATGAATCATAGGAAGATCGAAAGGTTTTCCGAAATACAAAAAATGCCCTTTTTTTAATCTTTTATTTCTTTCCAAAACAATAGAAATCTGTAAAAAATTTAATGCTAAAAAATTAAGTAAACGGATGAACTCGTCATAATAATTAAAACTATGAACTTTTTGCATGAATGAGATGAACGACAGCAATAAAAGGTCAGAAGACCAAGTTTTTTGACGAATTGTTTGTTTAAACTTTGCTGAAACAATTTCATAACAAAAAAATTGACTTATTATTCCGAAAGTTGCAACTGAAATGTTTAACTTCGTTTTAGATATATTTTAGAAAAGGTAACTTTATTTGAAAGACGGTTTGCAATTAAAGGAGGATTTTACGGAGCTCATAAATGTACTTTAAATGAAAATATACTTCATTCTCATTCCAAATATGTTTTTAAAATTTTCTAAAACCACCGAGAAACCGAGAAAATGAGCTTCAAAACAATGGCCTAGAAAAAGTGGTCATCTGGCCGAACTTTTTCTTATGAGCTTTTTCGTGTTTCGTTAATAAATAATCATGCAGAATTCTTTTATTAGTCCTTTTTTAAATGTTTTTTTTGGATTTTTCATGCCTGCGAACTAGTTTTCGCCGGTGGCCACTTTTTCTAGGCCATTGTTTTGAAGCGCGTTTTCTCGACTTCTAGGTGGTTTTAGAAAATTTTAAAAACAGATTTGGAATGAGTCTGAAGTCTATTTTCATCCCAGACTCATTCATTATCTCCGTAAAGCCCACCTTTAAATTCACAAAAATCGAAATATGAATGGATTTATTTACTTTTTTCGAAACTTGAAAATACCATAATATCGTTCCTTAAAGGCAGAGTTTCACTTATAGGAGGGCGTTACAGAGTCAAATAATGTATCTGTGCTAATAAACAGAACTCGTACTGAATCCAAATATGTTTTTATAATTTTTTATAACCACGTAGAAGCCAAGAAAATCGCTTCAAAACAATGACCTATTAAAAGTTTCCACCGGCGAAGACTAGTCCGCGGGCAATCCTGAAAAACGCAAAAACCCAAGTTAAAATGAACTAATTTCAGAATTTTCTAAAAATTATTCATCAGTGAAAAACTCAAAATCAAAAAGATTGTAGAAAAAAAAGGTTCGCCCAGGTGGAAACTTTTTCCATTCCATCATTTTGAAGAGCGTTTTCTCGGTTTTAGAAAAAAATATTTTTAAAGATTCGGAATGAGTATTTTTCCTATTTTCATCCCAATTACATTTATAAGCTCAGAAATGTCCTCCTTTAAGCGTTCTCTGTTTTAACTTTATGCCAAAATTATTGTGCAATTTCCGATATGTCGCCAAGCAGATAAACAACCGATGATGGTGTAAACTAGAAGTAGGCGAAAAAAATAAATACATATCGGACATAAAAAATAGATTGATATTGGTTTGAGAATGGGGGGAGTTGCACACATTCTCTTCATTTTTTGCTGAGCCTTTTTTGTCGTCGTCGTCCCATATGCGTTTCCTTTTGACACCAAGACCCAGTAAGAGACACCTCTCGATTTTCTATTAATGTCAACTTCATGTGTTGACGTGTTTCTTTTTCTTTTTTCTCCTTTCATTTCCGGATTTTCACTCCATTTTTTTTATTATCGAAAATGAGAAAAAGCGCACGAAAAAACCATATATGAATTGAGTTATGCACTTTGGTGATTAATCGAATTGCAGCCGGGCAGGTGTCTTTAGAGTGAGCTTATTCTTTACCCCATTTTCATTGTTTGATATCGATTCTCTGCAAATCATTCAAGCATCTCTTTTTTTTTGCTTTTTTCATAAAAGGCTGAAAAAAGAAAAGCTAAGAGAAATGTAAATTAATAAGTTGAGACGAGGCCGTAGATGTCAGTTCGAATTATTATACCTACGGCTTCTTTTTCTTCTTCTTTCTTTTTCTTATTCGACTTTTTTTGGTTTCAGTTTTTTTTCTATTTGGATAAAATGTAACTTTCTAGTGTTTGTAAAACAAATTTACGTTCTAGCTTACTTGCAAAGTAAGTATTGAAAATAACAGAGCTCGTTTAAAATGTTCGTCTTCTACCGTAGTCAGTTTTCTGAAAATTGAAGGGGAAATTTCAAATTTAATAATCTGAAATTGAAATTCAAAGAAATATATCCTTAAAGATAGAAGGCCAAGTTTACAGAAATCGGACTAAGGAACTTGATTTATTCTTAAAATCATATTTAAAGATAGTGTGTCAGTTAATTTGACCCTACCTGATTTCAATTTCAAAAATTAGAGCTTACTCTCATTAGTACTATTGGACCTATCCAGAAACTAAAAATGATCCAAAAATTGCAAACAAATGCAAAAAATTCAATGCAGAAACTTGCCAAAAATTGCAAGAAATGACGAGAAATTGCTAATTTTTGCATTTATGGAAAATCTACGGTAATCGTTGCGAGACCATAAAATTTTCTTACTCTTCCGTAGATATTCCGTAAATCGGCTGCAAAAATTACAATTTCTTGTCATTTCTTGCGATTTTTTGTTTACAATTTTAGTTTTTGGATAGGTCCATATGAAATTAATACGAAAAAATATCGATAAATACACGCGTCATAGCAGCGTTCCAAAGTTATAAAATTCAAATTTTGAAGGCGCGCCGGATCGTGCTACGCGGTCGCGCTCGGAATTGGCGCAAAACACAATTATTTGAATGTGGCTACATAATGCTATCGTTTTCTCGATCTACTGGGCCCCCATTCCAATTTTTATTTTTCGCCTTGCATTTGGATCCTATTAACTGACAAGCTGCCTTTAAAGATCTGCTTGCACCCTGTCTTTAATAATTTCATAAATGTTTGAGCGATTTTAGCAAAATTAATCATACCGTTTATTTTTCAATAAGTAAATAAATATTCAAAGAACATTGTGTGCAAGTTTCTTATAATGTTAATCAGAAAAAAACGTAATAATGCGGCAAAACTTACTTTATGACATCATGTTCTGAATTATCCCCTTCTATGCTATGATTTATGCAAAAACAACATATTATTATTTACAAATCTTTGCATTATAAACATTTTCTGAAAATAATTTCAAAGATTATAAGTTTTTTCATGTGTCTCTTGTCATCTTCATCTTTAATACTTCTATTTGTGAATACATTGTAGGTGCCCCATAAAAATGACTGGCCCTGTCCACTCTTTCCATTTCAACTTATTCTTCATTACTTCCTTTATTATCAAACATCTTTCCCCAACCTCTTTTTTGTTCTGCCCTTTTCAATTTCTTTTCTCTTGTAGCAAACATCATGTCAGCTTGGAGCGATGCCTGGGATCGCGGCAAACAAATGGTCGCCGAACCTTTGGCAAAGTGAGTTGAAAATCTGATCGTTTTAGGCATTTGTCGACATCATTTTCATTCGGTCGACTTCCGGTTGACAACAATAGAGCGATGTCGAATAAATGAGAGTAGTACCTTCATTCGAAGCATTTTTTCCATAAAATATAGTTTTTCAACTATTTTTTACTTGCAGAATGACGAGTTCCAACGCCCCACCACCGCAACAAATGTGAGTTGGATTATTGTGTTGTCAGGTGGTTTTTGAGACTGCAAATTATTGAACTGGGTGCAGAAAAACAACTTTTTAATAAGAGATCATTTATTGCGAATTTTGTGATATTATTTTATGGTTTTTTGGCTTGAATTATACTCGTTTCGACAAAAAAAGAAAGCTAACAATTCTGCAAGCAATCCACATACATATCAAAAGCTATAAAATAAATGACACCATTTCTTTAAGCTTAAGAAATTCAAAATTCAAAATTTTAAATTAGAAGACATTTTTCGAATTTTCTTGATGTTCTTGAAGTTTACAAAATCAGTGTGATATTCAAAGCCTTCGGATGTTTATGAGGAAATTGCTTACAGTGAAACTCATCTCCCTAGAATCTGTAAAAGGGTCCCAGTAATACTTAATTGTGAGATATACTTCCGATTTTTGAACTATAAGGATAAAATTGTCAACTTTTATAGAAGTTTTTGAATTTTGATCTTAAAGAGAGTGTGCCAGTTAATTTGATCCTACTTGATTTCAATTTTTTAAAAGTTAGTGCTCTCCTTCATTTGTAAAATGTAATTTATGCAAAATCATATCGAAAAATGAGCGCATCGTAACGACGGACCAAAGTTGCAAAAATCAAAATTTGAATGCGTGCCAGTCCGCGCAACGTGGTCGGAATAGGCGCGAAACACAATTACTTGAATTTTACAACATATTGATATTGTTGTCTAGAGATTCTGGACCCCCTTTCGAATTTTGATCGAGTTAAATGACACGCTGTCTCTAAATGGTTATAATAATCAAATTGTACGCATATCGGGTACATTGCTAAATATGAATAAAATAGATTTTTTAGATTTCAAAAAAAATTGTTTTAATCTTCACAAAACTTGAACTTCTCGAAATTTAAGTTGAGAATAACTATACGAAAAATTAATGAAAATTCAAAATTTAAAATTTTATTGACATCTACTCGCGATTTCCTATCCAATGATACCAAAATTTTTGAATTTGGTCCAAAATTGAGTATTTTTTTTGGTTTTTCCAGACAACTGCAATTTTCAAACTTTATATTGAGCATAATTACACGAAAAATTAACGAAAATACAACATTTAAAATTTTATTGACATCTACTAAAAATTTCCTATCCAGTGGTATATAAATGTTCGAGATTGGATCAAAATCCAGTATTTTCTATTAGATTTATCGAGTTCTAATGAAAGTATAGGCTAAAAATGAAAATACATATTTTTTTCGTTAAAGTAAGTATGATTTTAAAATTTGAAAACTTCAAATCTACTGTATCAAAGTATATCCCAGGAAAATTGATTTTCTGTAAGCAATGTTTTATTATTGTTGTCTTCTAACGCGGAAGTGTACACAGAATAATATATTTTTAAAAATGTACTTTCAAAAAACAATAAAGTGTTCAAAATTCCCCTAATTTTTGCAGGCAAGAAGAGCAGTCAAATGGAAATGGAGTTCCAGCGGCAAACAATCCAATGTCAATGCATTCAAATTTTATCCTCCAATTTCTCGAACAAACATGGGTCGGAAAATGTCGAAAACGATGGATGTTGGCAGTTCTTGCTAACATGGGATTCATGATTTCATTCGGTATTCGGTGCAATTTTGGAGCGGCGAAAACACACATGTTCCGGAATTATTCGGATCCTTGGGGAAAAGTACATGTACGTTGGAAAAATTATTTTTATGTTAAGAGCACGAAGATTTCAGATGCACGAATTCAATTGGACTGTCGAAGAGGTTAGTGTAATGGAAAGCTCATATTTTTATGGTTATTTGGTTACTCAAATTCCTGCAGGATTTTTAGCGGCAAAGTTTCCACCGAATAAGTAAGATATTTCACATTCTCCTAGAAATGAAAGTTCGATGATTTTTCAAGGTTGTTTGGATTCGGAATAGGAGTTGGAGCATTTTTAAATATTCTTCTACCATATGGTTTCAAATCAAAAAATGATTTCCTGGTGGCTTTTATTCAAATTTCTCAAGGATTGGTACAGGTTAGTTGTTTGAGAACTTTTCTACTTGAAAAAATCATACTATATAATAAAGCGCTAATGGCGTGCGTGTGTTCGCATTCTAGAATATTCCAGAAAATTCTAGAAGCTTCAAAAAATTCTAATTAAGCTTGAATTAAGCTTGAATTAGGCGTGAATTAAGCGGGAATTAAGCGTGAATTAGGAGTCTATAATGTCCTCCTTTAAGTGAAACCCTGCCTTTAAGGAACGATATTATGATATTTTCAAGTTTCGAAAAATGTGCCTAAGAATGAGTTTTAAGCTTAATCTATTCGAAAGTTCAGTCCCTAAACATGTATAAGAAATGCTCAAAATCGAAATTAACAGGGTGTCTGTTATCCAGCAATGCACGGTGTTTGGCGTTATTGGGCTCCACCGATGGAACGTTCGAAGCTTGCAACAACTGCTTTCACTGGATCATATGCTGGCGCTGTTCTTGGTTTACCACTCTCTGCGTTTTTAGTATCTTATGTTTCATGGTCCGCACCTTTTTATTTATACGGTAAGTGAGAATATAGAAAATATTTACAAGATTCCCGAACAATTATTTAAATTTATCAAATCTAATGAGCTGGCTGAACAATTGTTGTTATGACAGATGGACGTTGGTTTTGGGTGAATGACTGCAATTTTTCAAAATTATCAGAAATTTAGAAAAAAATACCTGGATCTCTGATTGGGCGTCTGAACCAGTCCAATTATCAGTTATAACCGAATCACCGGTCCATGTAAGTCGAGCTGGGCGCAATACTCGAGAATATACTTTTACTGGGGTTCCCTGACCAGTTTGATATTGAACATCGGCTGGATCAACAATATTTACACGAGTTGAGTGTTGATGATCATCTGCTTGTACAAGATTTTGAGCGGTTTTCTGGAAGATTCACATTTTTCGATATTTTAAACTGTTTCAATCAAAACTGACAACGAAACGGAAGAAAGGCTTTAAAGAAGGGTTTTACGGAGATAATAAATGTACCTTCAATGAAAATAGGCGTCAGTCTCATTCCAAATCTGTTTTTAAATTTTTCTAAAACCACCTAGAAGCCGAGAAAATGAGCTTCAAAACAATGGCCTAGAAAAAGTTGGCCTAGCTTTTTCCTATGAGCTTTTTTCGTGTTTCGTTAATAAATAGTTATGCAGAATGCTTATCCTTTTTAATTTTTTTCATCCTAATTTATGTTTTTTCATTTTATTTTGGATTTTTCATGCCTGCGGACTAGTTTTCGCCGGCGGCCCCCATTTTCTAGGCCACTATTTTGAGGCCCATTTTCTCGACTTCTAGGTGGTTTTAGAAAATTTTAAAAACAGATTTGGAATGAGAATGAAGTCCATTTTCATTTGCGATACACTTATTATTTCCGTAAAGCGCTCCTTTAAAACAACTCGTACTTTTAAATAAGCCTAGAAAAGCGTTTAAAACATTTAAAAAAATTTTAAACTCACCAAATCGGTTCGAATTATCCGTCTAGCAATAACTCTTGGCTCTCCAGTCAACACGACTCTGGTCAGCGAGTTTTCTTGACATTCAACCAACAAAAAACATGAAACACAAGCCAAGATCTGGAAACGCATGATGTAGAAAGTAAGATAGAGAACCAATCCCGAAATAGTTTTGGTTTTATACCGGTTAATGGTATTGTCCCTTCCAATGTCCATCTATCATGCAGTTTTTTTAATCAACATTACAACAATAATTCGATTACAACATATATATTTTTTTCCAATGGTTCCAGGTGTTTGCGGTGTCATTTGGGCTATTGTTTGGTTCTGTGTGACATTCGAAAAACCGGCATTTCATCCGACCATTTCACAAGAAGAGAAAATTTTCATTGAAGACGCAATTGGACACATTTCTAGTTCACATCCGACGGTTTTTTTTCTCTCCCGAAACTTTGGAAAAAATGTTTTAAAATTTGCAGATCCGTTCGATACCATGGAAGGCAATTGTTACATCGAAACCAGTGTGGGCGATTATTGTGGCAAATTTTGCGAGAAGTTGGACGTTTTATTTGTTGCTTCAGAATCAGTTGACTTATATGAAAGAGGCTCTTGGAATGAAAATTGCAGATGTAAGAAAATTTCAGATAAGAATGGAAGACTCCTAAAAATAAACTGGCCGATTTCGGAATTAATGAGTTTAAACAATCTTTAACCGATCCTATTACTTATTTCAAAATAATCAAAAAGTATCTCAATCGAACATTCAAATTGCAATAGACGAATAAGAGAAAGCTCTAACTTTTACAAATGATAGCCGATAAGGTCAAAATAAGTAGGATATAGTCTTTAAGTGCTTAAAATATGAACAAAGCTTCCACATAAATTATAAATCTTATAGATTAAAATAAATTTAAACATTTTTAATTCTAAGGCGACCGTTTCGCCCCTAAGCTAAGACGCTCTACCAATGGATTGGGGTTCTTCAGTTAGATCCCCTTGGAATTCTATTTTATATACAATTATTATTATAAATAGACTTTTTATAAAGTTATAAGGAAAATAAAACACTTCATTTTCTATTGAATAAGTCCAGAAGCCAAACTTTTCCAGTCAAATATTCGAGTAATCTTCGAAACAGTCGTGTTTTGTATAAAGCTTCAATCCAATCTTCTAGCAATAATTTTAATTTTAATGAATATGTTGATCTCATTTGAGTTTAACGGCATATTTTTTGTATGAAATTCTTAAAGACAGGGTGCAAGTAAATCTTTAAAGCTAGCTTGTCAGTTAACACGATCCAAATTCAATGCGAAAAATCAAAATTCAAATGGGGGGAGGTCAAGAAAACAATACCACTATGTTGCCACATTCAAATAATTGTGTTTCGCGCCAATTCCGAGCCGCGCATTCAAATTTTGAGTTTTATAACTGCTGCTCAGGCGTTTATTCGTCGATATTTTTCGTATAAATTTCATTTTACTAATGAGAGATAGCACTAATTTTTGAAATTGAAATCCTATAGGGTCAGATGAACTGGCACACTGTCTTTAATTTCTTATTTTCTTTACGGACCAAACTCTTATGTTTATAGGTAGATCCAAAGATCTGTGATTATATTTTTAGACCGAAACTTTAAAAAAATAATTGCAGAGTGGTATCCTAGCAGCCGTTCCGCATGCAGTAATGGGTGTTATCGTTCTTTTCGGAGGTCAATTGGCTGATTATCTTCGTTCGAACAAAATCCTCTCAACAACTGCCGTTCGAAAAATCTTCAATTGTGGAGGATTCGGTGGTGAAGCAGCTTTCATGCTAATTGTCGCCTATTCAACAAGCAATACAACCGCTATATTGGCATTGATTTGTGCAGTTGGAATGTCAGGTTTCGCCATTTCTGGATTTAATGTCAATCATTTGGATATTGCACCAAGATATGCTGCAATATTAATGGGATTCTCAAATGGAATTGGTACATTAGCTGGATTGACATGTCCGTTCGTTACTGAAGCGTTTACTGATCATTCAAAACATGGATGGACAAAGGTACTCATGAAATATCCAAGTATTCGAAAAAATGTACGTTTTGTCAGGTATTCTTATTAGCCAGTTTGATCCATTTCACTGGTGTCACATTTTATGCAGTCTATGCATCCGGTGAATTACAAGATTGGGCCGAACCGAAGGAGGAAGAGGAAAGCTGGTCGAATAAGGAATTGGTGAATAAGACTGGAATCAATGGAAATGGTTATGGTGCCGCCGCCGCCGCCGAAACAACATTCACTAGTTTACCAGCTGGGGTTGCTGAATCATATCAAGCAGAACCTGCTCATCAAGGTATCTATTGCGTTCGAACTCAATTAAAATATTTAAAAAGGAGCAAGATAAAAAGTAAATGGATCTAAGCTGAAAAGTATATTTAGAGCATTTGCTCAAATTAATTAAATTTTTTTTAGTTAATTTAGTTAATTAAATTTGTATTTGCCGTTTTTTTCTGAACGTGCAAAAAAAAAGAATTTTCAGAAACGAATCCATTCACTTCACAATGGGAAGAAACACCAGCAGCAACCGGAGGTGTTCTCCAGAATCCGCATTATCAGCAATGGTAGATTTATAATTTTTTATATTTATTTATATTAAATTTATATTATCACTAATTAGTCCCCACTATTTATTTTGATCTCAATTAGATTTTCTACTAGTTTTTTTCCCATTTTTCTATTATATTCTACTACGAATAAAAACCAAATTTTTATCATAACAAAATTCAAAACTATAACCACAAAAACGAATAACAGAAACAAATAACAATTCTCTTCGATAAAAAAATAACAAAATCTTACAAAACATCCTTGATTTCTTTCTTGCTCAATTTTCCGCGTTTAATCTTCTTCAACAATCGAACATCATTCTCATGATCATCTTCTTCCTCAGCCTTTCTTTTCCTAGCTTGTTTCTCATTTCTATTTCCACCTTTTCTGAATCCACCTCTTCCGTTCATTCTTTTCAGCTTTCGAGCTTCCTTCTCGCGCCTTTTCTTTTCCTTCGCTGCCAGAACTTCAACCTTCTTTTCGTGTTTATCCTTCATCACCTGGAAAAAGTCTATATTTGTTAGAATAGTGTAAAAATCTGATTACCTGATCTCGATTTGCCTCCAATTTCTGATCTGCATACTTAATCGTCGATGTTTCAATATCACTTCTTTCGAATTGATCCAAATCTTTTCTTAGTGATAATTCTCTCATTTTTGGAAGTCTCAAAAGTGCATAGGAGTTTGCTAAGCCGACGACATTCAGATCTGAAATTAATTGTTGATGAATTTTTAGATTCCAACTCTTTAAGTTGTTCAATTATTGATTTTTTAAAAACATACCATCAAGCGAACAAATAATATGACAATCATGTCTCGAATACGATTCAATATGACTGACAAACGCCCTAGTCCCAGCTTCCAAAATAGAACGATCCGAACATTGAATCTTAATCATTTTCTGTCTCAATTCTTCAGCCTTTCTCGATGTATGTGTTGGCACGTTCACTTCCTCTAATTTCACATTTTCATGTTTATCCAAAAACGCAACATATGGCAATTGTTCCGAACTAATCAAAATCAACGCGTTTCCTTCTCTTCCACATCTTGCCGTTCTTCCAGCTCGATGTACAAACCAACTTGAATGTTTTGGTAAATCATATTGAACAACCCAATCAATATCTGAAATATCAATACCCCGAGCCATCACATCTGTTGAAATCATCACACCATTTGAGCTTTCAGCGAACTGCAAGAAAGACAATTTTATGTTTCAAACTGAATTAGAAACGAACCCCTTTAATTTGTGCAGCTCTATGAGAATTCGAACATTTTCCGTGTACAGCAAAAAGTGGTCGCTTTGTCAAACATCTTTCGAAAATCTTTAAAAAACACAACTTTCTAGTTTCTTTTTCTGTTAAAAAATAACAAACCTTCTGAAAATATCGAACTGAATTGCAAGCTGGGAAGAAAATCAAAAACTTCTTGTCATTTCTTTGACGAATGAATTCCAGACAACTACTCGTCTTTTCATCCGCGTCACAAACCGTATAAAAGTTTTTAAGTGTAGAAGGAGCGGCCGAATTCTTCGTTTGTGAAACTTTGACTTGTTTGGCATTTCGAAGACCGAAAACAATCAAATCATCTTCTTCTTTTACTTGAGTTGCAGAGAACAGTCCAGTTCTTCTTTGTTTTGGAATGCACGACAAGATTTCTCGCATGCTAAAACATGAATATTGTCTTGATTTTCAATGGAAACAACAAACTCACTGATCTTCAAATTGAATTTCATTGAAACGATCAGCTTCATCAATAATTAATAATTGAACACTTTTCATACATCTAGCAATCAATGTTTTTTCGTGTTGAATTATTTGGAAAAGACGTCCAGGAGTGGCAACCAAGATATTCACTCTAAAATCAATTTAGTTAATTAAGAACAAATTTCGATCCTCACAAACCCTCTATTTTTGAACATTTTCACATTTTTCTCAACTTTCTGCCCTCCGGTAACTGTTTCAACGGTCAAATTCAATTTATCGGCAAATGGTTTGATAACTGTCACAATTTGATGACAAAGCTCTCGAGATGGTGATAATATCAAAGCGCCAATTTCGTTTTCTTTTAGTTTTGCATTCTGAATCAAGCGCATCATTGGTAAAACAAATGCCATGGTTTTTCCGGATCCGGTTGGAGATTCGACGACAACATCGGAAAGGTTTAATAGATGAGAACCAGCGATAACCTGAAAATAAGCGTAGGATTTTTTTAGTTGGTTGTTTATGTATATGCTATTGGAAGAATTAATGAAAATTCAGAAATCTGCACAATTACACTTTTTAACTAGAGGGTTATCAATTTGGGAATTACTATATTTTCTCATATTTTATGATTTTTATACATATTTCAGTTTGAAGTAAATTCACTACATCCAAACGTACTCTGTTTCCGAAAATATGCCCATCCCTCTTTTACAATGCACAAAGAGCACACACAAAAAGCTCAAATGTTCACCAGAGCGCACTTTTGCACACATCCCTCTCTGCTTTTGCTCACTACACCCAAAATCAATAAACCCCCTCTTGAAAGTGTTTTATAAGCTTTCGAGTTAAATTACCCGTTTTTTCCATATAATGGATAAACCGAAACACGATTGGGGTGACTATTATTATCAAGGAAAACGAAAAAATGGAAAGACCCGCTGGGTTCTGGATATGATACATTCTTTGAATCAATCTCTTCCAACTTTTAATGAACTTTTTGATGAGGTATGTTTATTATACTTTATGGAAGATAAATTATTTTTTAGGAGACATTTTACGTGTTCGTTTTCTTTTTTGTGATATTAACAGTTTTGGTGGCTATATTTTTGGCAAGGTGCGTTGGAATAAAAATCAAAGAGCACGAAATTTACATTGATCGAGATTGGGGAGAGCCAAAAGTTGCAAACCCGTTCACTTTTCCATGGCAGACGGAAAAACAAAAATTGCTCAGAAAGGACAAGGAAGAATGATTCGCATTATTTTTTTTTGTCAATTTTTACAATTAAATATTATTGTAAACACATGAATAAATGAATTTTTATGATTAAAATGTACATACCTGGACATCTGTAAATGACTTGAAGCTTTGATCGAAAACTTCTAAAATTTCGGATCCTAATTTTTCACGGAAGGTTTTGACGGCAACTGCGCCCACTTTTGATATCATTTTTCGACTGGAAAAAAATAAGGAATTGTTATTTTTGGGAAATGATAAATACACTGAAAAAAAGAATAGAAAATGAAGAAAAACATACGTCTAAAGTATTTTTTACTTTTTATTTCATTCCTATATTCAACGATTCGATTCTCACTGGATTTTTGATAAAAAAATTGCTTACAAATTTAAACCAATAATTCAAAGGAAAATTTGTCCAATAATAGGCTTAGCATCGTAGATTAGCGTAATTTTACATTCAATTTATTTATGAAATTAAAGATAAACCGAATTTGAAAAAAAGATAACCAGGAATCTGCTGTAAAAATGAATTTTGGAAAACTCCTATTTACGGTAATTCTCTCGAGATTTTAAAACTTTGGAGGTTCTAGTCTAGACCATTTGTGATAGTCAAGATTCTTAAGATCTCTAAAATAATTTTTTTAAATAAATTGTCAAAAAACAAAGAATTTGAAAAGAAATAAAACAAATTAAAATTTTTCGTAAAAAATGAAAATATAAATAATTTGTGCAAACACCATGACGACAATGTGCGGGCAGTACATTTAACCATACGACATTTATCAACATTTGTTTTCAAAAAAATTTTAAAAGTTCATATATATATATAAGTATTTGTTCAGAATGTCATCACAGAAAAACCGATGCTCAGCTTGTGGGGGCTTCAACTTCAACCTAAACGATGGGTTTATGTATTGTAATCTTTGTGGAACTTTACTAGAAGTAAAAATAATAAAATCAACTGTACATGCTAAGCTAAAAATTGCAGAATTTCGAAGAAATTGAACAAGAACCTGATGATCCAGCAAATCTATTCGGTAAAGCGAAAATCAAACAGAAAAAGAAGAGATCTGATGTGAAATCAGAGACAAAGAAAAAGTCACATTTTGATAATGTTGGAATGGTAAATTCAAACCCCGTTTTTTCAAATCCTTAAAATTAATTGTTTTAGGTTGAAAAAATGCAAGAATCGCAAGTGGGAAAAACAGATTTTCTCTCATCACAAGTTCCGAAAAATGAAACGTTTGACATTTTCCAGAGAAAATTGTTAAAATTTTGAAAATTACAGCCTTCCTTACGATTTAACTCCTGACTATTTATACCGAGTTGGTCTTCGTCTATCAACTTTCACTCAAATGCTCAAAAGATGTGTTTATGTTCTTGTACACGATATGCACTTCCCTAAAACACTTACAGTAACCCAAATTTATTCGAAAACAATTCATCAAATAGATATTTTTCAGGATGTAACATTGTCAGTGTTTCAAGAATACCTAAAACACTGTGAAATCGCTTTCACGCCTAGCGAAAAACCAGAAACAGATGCGGATCAGTTAATTTCGATTCTGGAAAACATCAATTAGTATATAAACCAGATTTCATCCATTAAAATATCTGAAATTCATTCCAGTGAAACAGAAAGAAGAGAAACGAAAAAACGGAAAACAACTGAAAAAAAGACGAGAGGATTGAAAGCATTGAGCCAATCGATAGCAGCATGGCAACTTTTAACACAAGGAGATTTGACTGAAAATCTTGAGATGGATGCTGAAAGCGAGGAAGAAGAAGAAGAACCAGATGGAATGGATGATGAAACAATGTATGACACGACGATGGGTTTTGTTAGAAAAGTTGCAACGGGTTTGTCGAAAGAGGCAGTCAGAAGGGTATTGAAAATCACTATTATATATATTTTTTTAAACTATTAATTTAGGCTTCACAAATTCGTCTAAACACTGAAATGCTCATCGTAATTCTTTTTACTTCGTCTCAATGCGCTGGTTGTAAAAACGTGCTGCTTTCAGATTTCGTGAGGTTTTTTGCACTTTTTAAGATTATGCAAGTTTTAAAATTTGAAATTCAGATGGGTACGGGAAGATCGATTCCGAATCTCAATGAAACAACTCATCTTGTGCCAAAGAGCAGGACATGAAAAGCTTATGAAAAAATTGAATCAAGGCGAACCGAAAAGTGGGCTAGATCAATCTGATTGTGAATTAGTAAGTTTTGAAATATTTCCGACACAATTATATTTTTTCAGCAAGTTCCAATATGTGAAATTGACAGGGTCTGTCGGTTATTCAATCAATCTTTGGATTTATCAAAAAATATGGCATTGCCAAGTTTTTCTATGGTTAGTTCTTAGTTTTTTGAATAGTAAGTAATTCACAAAACAAAAATATCATGACAAACAGAAATCAAATAAAAAAATTGGAATATTACATAATACTCTTTTTCCTGTTTATTTTTACCTAACTTGGCCAAAAAAACAATCTTTGAAGCTCCAATATCATAACTATTTAGCTTTCCGCTCGAATGATCGAAAATCTCAACCTCCCAATTGATTTTCTTCGTCGCATCATTTTACTTCAATCAATCATTCCTTGTGATTTTTCATTAACCTCTAGAAGACAAGGAAATGTGAAAAACGGAAGAAACGTATGTGAATTAACCAATATGCCGCCACGAATGATGTTCGATGCTTTTATGAAATGTTTTAGAGAAAACGATTCACCCGATCAGATTGATATTGAACATGAGTAAGTCATGAAATCATTAAAAAATACTGATTTACGTTTTTTTTAGAGTTTTCCTTTCAAATGATACAAAAATCATGGCTTATGTTCTACTGGCAATAAAGCTTACATATAATATCGATTCGGAGAAGGTGAAGTCTTTTGACTTAGATAGCGAATTTTTCGATATTGACACTTGGATGCATCAATTTGAAATGAGGATAAAATGCTGGCAAGGGCATGATATGACTATGGTTTTGAGGAAAACGTAACGTTTTTAGTCTTTTTTTTTAAATAAAAGTTGTATCAACTTTCAGATGCCCAATTCCAGAACTCCAGCAAGAGAAACCGTTCCAGTGTAATTCCCTTCCGTATGTTTCACAGTATTTCATTGAATTTTATCAAACATTTTCAACAGAACTTTCAATAATGTGAATGAAGAATCAACAACACTACGGCGTCGGCAAATATTCTTTCGAAAATGTATTCCTTCTTCAATGTCATTCAATTCGGTATAATAGTCTCTATGTCCTAAATCGCATAACCATTTTCCATTCAATTTCAGACTCAAAACTTACCAACAGTTTTCAAAACTCGTGCCAATTCAATTGGAGACGCGAAAAATTTAACGGAAGCCGTTTTAGCACCGCTGAAGTTTCAGCGAAGAGCATTGAAAAAGGAGATGAATGAAACACCGGATTTGTTTGAGAATTGTGATGATGATTCGATTGATACATTTTTCAAATCGTTTTCAGTAAGAATGCGTGAGGGGGCTCAAAATGTATGCTTTAAATTTTCAGAAGGTTAAAGTTACTGAATCGACAGATAAATTTTCTACAATCTTTCCGGCGAGCAAGAAATATGTGGTTAGACTTTTTTTTGAATTTTCTTTAATGGGACTAATTTTGAAAGATAAAAAAGTAAAATACTGGAAAAGCCGTTATAACTGGCAAAAAAGGCAAAAACCTCCTCAAAAACAAACAAAAAATGGCTTGAATTTAAAAGAACATGTACTGTGAGAGATTGGCAAAATCTCTGCAAGTTCAGGGTTTTTTCCAGTATTTTACTTTTTTTTTTTAATTTTTTAAAAATAGTCCCATAATACACTTATGGACCTACCCAGAAACTAAAAACAACGCAAAAATTCAGCGCAGAAACGTGAGAAAAACGCAAAAAGTTATTTTTTGCATTTGTTTGCACTGCATTGAATTTTTTGCGTTGTTTTTAAAAGCAGTAATTTTGGAAATCGCGCGTCAAAATTTTAGGGCATTTTCAGTTCTTTATGTCTTATGTTCACGTATGTTTACGTCAAAATTATTACAGAATACACGTTTTAAAACATCAGCTCAAGGATTTTTCTGTTTTTTTTCAACATTTTTTACTCTTTTTCGTTTTATTCTTGTTTATGATGACACAAATTGGTTTCCTAAAAAACTGTGAATCATCTGCTGAATACCACGGAAAACGTTGATTTTTCCGACTGCTTACAGTATTCCAAATTCTTTGGGTTTAGCTCAAAGACTGTACCTACCTACTTTCATCCATTAGTGTGCGTCGTCCTCTCTCACTTCCCCTCAATTGAGTTGTTTTTTTTTCATTGTCGTCCGTCTGTCTCCTTACCCACATTTTCTAAATATCTCCATGAATGAACAGCGACTCTCGATGCATATAACCCCCCCACCCCAATTCATATAAAATCTCAATAAGTAATTATTCTCCTCTCTATCTATCCCGTGCTATTTGAATACCAGTCAATATTTTGGTAACGAGGACCAAAGGGGGTTAATGAGAACATCACCAAAATCTTTTTTTCTCGAAACCTCGGCATCGTCGCCAATTGTCAACAGTCTATTATTTTATTTTTTAAATATATTTTCCGAGACATTTTTATAGCTTTTTCGTTCTTGTTTCAACTTATTTTACGCGTTTTCTCGAAATTCGAAGGCTCTTTTTCAGACCTTGTAAATATGTCACTTCTAGACGCGGAAACTATTGAGGAATTTCGCGATAGATACAAAACAGAAAATGAATTGGTGGAACAATTGATGAATTTCGGTCTCTTAAAATCTGAGCAATCTTGTGATAAGTGTAACTCTGTTATGTTTCTACGAATTAAAAAGAATCGTTTTGAGGTAGTTTTTGATTTTAGAAATTTTTAACACTTACTTTTTTAGTGGAGATGTAGAAGAGAAGACAAATCAGACTGTTCTTCGAAAAGCGTTCGACATGGGTCTTGTTTTTCTCAATTACGCGTTCCTCTCCGTGATGCAATTTGTATTCTTCATATGATTTCGAACGAGTGAATTTCTATTTGGTTTGAGAATCGTCATATTTTAAAGTTTTCAGTTGTACGGCGAGTCAAATATCAAGAGAGTTGAATGTGAGTAAACACACTGTTACAAGCTTCCGGAAGTTATTTCGCGATATTCATGAGAAGTGAGGATTTATATGTGAATTTTTAGAAGTAAATTATACGTTTTCAGATTTCCTGAATGTTATCTTCCTACTGCAGACAGATATGAGAAAACGTTAACAAAGAAACCTCTTACTATCAGTAATTCTCTTAATGGATCTCCAAAAAATAAATTAAAAAAGACGGTTGAAGAAAATACAAATTCTACGGGTGAATCGACAAATAAAATCAAGATTGAAGAATTGACAAATGAATTCGCAAATGAAATACTCAATATGGGATGGAACATTGAAGACAAAGAAATGTACAATGCATCAGAAATGGATAAAATCATTAAACTCGAAGAGATCGATGATTTTTAAATATTTATTTTAATAAATTGTTTATAAAAATGTTTGTTCACATTAAAACCAACTGAAGAACTGAAAAGGATGGAAGCGCGCGATAACAAACTCATACAGAATATTGAAAAATAGCTGAAATAATTTAAAAATTCAGAAAAAAATATTTAAATTTCAGAGATATTCAAGACCTGATCGAACGTCGAATTGTTCAACCAAAATAGATTTTCATGGTCCAGAAGTAGGTTAAGTTTTTTTTTAAATTAAAAAGTTTAACTTTAAAGATGAAAGATAATAGTTATAAATAATTCGTTCTAAGAACTTCCCTGAAAATTAATTTTTTTCCGTTCTAGCGAAATAAGTATTTAATTTAAAAGGTATGAGATTCAATCCCCTCCTTTTTCAGGAAGGCGATTATTTACTCTATCTCAGCATTCAAACATGTGATGATCTTTACAATACCGCTTCGATGACATTTTCCACAAGATTCCGGACTTTATTGGAAAATTGTGCATTGATTATTGGAGAGGAAGTCAAGGTTCTTTATGCAGCTTTTGTGATGTTGGAGACGAACTTGCTCGAAGCTGATAGGTTATTTAAAAGATTGGAGATTCGGCTTTTAAAATTTCGAATTCAGGTTGCAAACCATTCGAGAAACGTTGTTAAATGATGAATACATCTCAGTTCACAATTGGCTTTATAGTGTAAATTTTGATTAGGCTAAAATTTAAATTAGAATACTTAATTTCAGAGAACTGGAAATTATAGTGAGTTTGATATTGGCGTCAAAGCATCTACGTCGATTGATAAAATTGAAGATTTGAATATTTTTCATCTTTCTGCACCAATGAGAGTTGTACAAGGTCTTTTTTTTTGAAATAAAACCAAAAAAATGAAGGTTTTCAGAATCGTCAACTTTTCGATTTGAAATTTCAAGCGATAGTGATGATGAAGATGGAAATGATTCTGAGAGCAGCAAAATATCGTCGGATAATATGGCAGGATATAGGAATATTTTGAGAAGTTCAAGATATAAACAAATAAAGGTCCGCAATTCGTATACTAATCGAAGGGTAAGAATTTCTTGAAAAAAAGTCATGTAGAAATTTTTAATTTTCTTCAGAAGTTTTACAACTTTGAGACGCTTTTCTCAATTCTGGCAATTAAGTACTGGTAATTCTTCTTATTTGTTTCAATATGTTTTAAAATAAAACTTTACTACTATTGTCAAGCCAAATATTCTTGGCTCATTTTCGATGGCACCACTGAGCATTTCCAGAAAAATAATAAGATAATATGGTGCGTACAACAATGGTCGACTACCGGGTTACTGTTTGAGTTTTAAAGAGGAAAGGGAACGAATTTGGTTAAATGCGGTTAATCATGCTCAAACTGGTGGTGCTCCAGAATCAAGTATTTGTTCTATTTTGCATTTTGAAGAATTTGGTTTCCATATTTTGCTTTTTTCCCCCGTTTAACACAGATTAAGGACCCACCAGATTAGGGACCCACCAGATTAGGGACCCACAATGTTCCAGCTTTTGGAGCGCGTTTGGAATAAAAATGAAGAAAAAAAAACAATATTTTTTATAAGATTTTTACTAGATACGAAGAAATAGCTCATTTTCTCGATTTCGTTTTTTTCCATTCTCACGGAGGCTTCGCGGAGACTGCTCGATGATTCTTCATCATTTGACGATCCACGTATGTTTGTTTGTGCGGAAAGAATGAAACAGTTCGGATGTCTGCAAAACGTCAAACACTTCAACAATTATAACAAAATCCTCACCGTTTCTGAATTTCGACGAACAATTTTCGAAATTTCGCTACTGTTGTTTGACTGACACGAGCTTTTTTTGATATTTCTATCGATGTCTCACTGTAAACTTTAAAAAATGACGAATCTCTAGGCAAAAACTCACTGGTTCGAAATCATATGAAGAATACAAATTGCATCACGGAGAGGAACGCGAACTTGAGAAAAACAAGAACCATATCGAACGCTTTTCGTTGAGCAAATTTGAACATTTCTTCTGCATCTCCACTGAAATATTAATTATCTTAATTTTTGAGAGAAAAATTACCTGAAACGTATTGTTTTTAGATCGTAAAGCCATGATTGACTTGCATGTATCACAATATTGATTGGACTGTAAGAGTCCGCATTGCATTAATTTTCTTACGACTTCCTTCTCACTTTGGTTTTTTTGAAGGAAATCATCGATATTGAGATGTCAAAGGCATTGTATTTATTTTATTATTTTTTTTAATGCTAGTAAATGTAGAACTAAACAATGAAATTCATTTTGAAAAAACTGAACGGCAAATAAACTTAATTGGGTCAAAAAGGTCAATCTTTTCTCTTTTTTTCTCGTTCTTTAAAATGTGTTTTTTGCTGAGGAAATTTTACTATTTTGTTAAAAAGCGTTTGTAATCTAAACTTTTATTATTGCGATAAAACAATGTACATGACATAATCTATAAAAAGCAAAATATGGCAACAAAGTTCTTCAAAATGCAAAATAGAACAAATACTTTCAAATAAATACCAGTGATTCTGGAGCACCACCAGTTTGAGCATGATTAACCGCATTTAACCAACGTGTTCGTTCTCTTTCATCTTTAAAACTCAAACAATAACCCGGTAGTCGGCCATTATTGTATCCTTCTTTATGTGAGCAAATCATTGTACAATTGTAATGATTCGGAGATTTTCGACAAGCTTCACCGCCCACAAAATACACAACATCATCAATTGACCACACTTTGTACAGTTTATCATTTCGATATGCCGTTATCTGCAAATGTAAAATATTCCTGAGCTTCGAACAAATTCATTTGGAAAATTTGAAATTCAGCGATCGAACGTTTTTTTGCAAAATCAAATAAATTGTATAAAATATTAAAAATTTAATAATTTATTCAATCAGACACGTTTAGATCTCCGGAGAGCTCAGAAAGGGATTTCAGATTAATAAGACTATGATTATGGACAACAACAAATGTTAAGTCAAAGAAATAAGAAAACCGATAAAAATTAAAAAGTAGAATATTGGCATTCAAATCTTAACTCTGAGATTCAAGACCATCTTTGTGTTTTTCCTAGTCAGGACCTTATGAAGAAACCCATATTGCATTTCTTCGGCCATTATCCATATTCCAATATTTTTAAAAATTATGTTTAACTGTTTTTCTTTATTTCTTTTTGACTTAAATGTTTTTGTTATCAATTGATAGATAATCGTATTCTTTTTCATCTCAAACCCATTTCTGAGCTCTCCGGACCACCCCCTTTAATATTTTATTTATGAAAAAATAAGAACATACCGTCACACCATTCTTAATCATCAATTCATAAGATTTGAATGTTTTCGATCCCGGTTCTGCCATTTTAACCTTACTTGTGAAATTCGACTGGAAATATAGAATCTTTTAAATACTGAATGAAAATCTCCCGGCTTACCATATCTTCACCAGCATAATGATGTTTATCAACATCAAACAACATATATCCATCTGCACATCCCCAATCCAACCATCTCAACACCGAAACTCTCATTTTCTCCGAAGCCGGTAATCGTCGTAATAATTCTCCACCACAAAGAACTTCAAATACTGCAAATGGCGCGTCAGATGGGGCGTTGAAGGATTTTTTGACGACTGCTTCACGACAAACTTCTTCGCTTGCAAGATCGTCTTTCACATTGAATGGAGTGTATTCCTTCTCAAACATGTGAATCGCAACTATAAATCCAGCACCGCTCTAGAAAAAAAAAGATTTGAAAATTTATTGATCAAAAACTAATTTATTCTTACTGGATTCTGCAGCTTTTTATTCTCCGCTTCTTTCACCATCTGTCTACTGATCTCTTCATCATTGCTAATCTGAAAACTCAATGAAATATTTTTTTAAACTCTCCTTTCCAAACTCACATGAAAAACGGTATCATATCCCTTAATCAAATTAACCATCGAATTACATCTTTCAGCATGATTTACAGTCATCGACTCTTCTGACGAGTCAACCATAAATAGAGATGAACCAAAAACCTTGGCCAAGTTCTCAACAGTCGCCAGATTCTCTTCCGCATGTTCGCTCACATTTTTCAAATGAGCTACCACTTTTTTCAGTGTTGAATAATGCACAATTGGTAGGGTGGCGACGATTTTTCCCAATTTTTCATAAAGTTCTTGGTTGGAATCTTCGTTAGCTGAAAACTAACAATTTTTATTATAAATTTGGTATATGTGTTAAACGAGGACATTACAGAGCTTATTAATGTATCTGTATTAAAAATAGACCTCATACGCATTCCAAATCTCTTTTTGTAATTTTCTAGAACCTCGTAGAAGCCGAGAAATAGAGCTTCAAAACAATGGCCTAGAAAATGATTCCACCGGCGAAAACTAGTCCGCGGGCATAAAGTATGCGGGAAAATGCAAAAACGTAAGAAAGTGAACCAATTGAAGCATTTTCCACAAATATTTATCAAAATAACATGCAAAAAGCTCATAAGAAAAAGTTCGGCCGGGTGGAAACTTTTTCTAGGACATTACACCTGCGAAGCTTGTTTTCTCGTCTTCTAAATATTTTTTAAAAAATTTAAAAACAGATTTGGGATGAGTATGATGTCCTTTTTCATCCCAGTAACATTCATTGAGCCCTCCTTAAGACTAAACTTCAGGCAATGTTTCCATATTTTAAAGATCTTGAAATCAAAAATAACTAACCAATTTCAAACATTTTCTTCTGAACATCTTCTGAAACCAGCGGTTCATCAAGTTTTCTGAAAAACTGTCTCAAAATATCAGCAACCGCAAAAACCGTCAAATTATCGACCTCAATGATGTGGTAACCTACTGGATCTGCAAGAAATGAAATCAAATTTCATTTAATCATTTCGAAGTTTTTCTCGCATCGAAATTTTCATATTTTCAATTTTACGAGTAATACAAAGCTTGAGGAAAAGAAAAATGATGCTCTCAATTGTTCCGATGCTCAACATTCTTCATGTCTTTGCTGGTAAACGCAATGTTTTCCGCGTATTCAATCAATAACGGCATTTCAGGCGTATTTATCGTATCATCTTTGATATTTCTATGCGGCAAAAAGAAAAAGCAACCAATTATAAAAGGAACAACGGAAAGTGCCACCAAATCAGTGGACGTTAAATCAGTGGATGGTAAATCAGTGGATGGTAAATCAGCAGATGGGAAATCAGTAGATGTTAAAGTGAAACCACCTGATGCTGTAGTGCCAAAAGAAAGCGGCGGATCATCAAAACAGGTTAGATGAATTTAAATCTTCTAATTTTTTTAAACTTCCGATTGTTTTAAGGAAGAAGCAAAGAAGAGAACAGAAAAAGAAAAGGATGACGAAAAACCGGAAGATGCGCCAGAAGGACCGCGAAAGATTCCGCTGAATGAAAAGGAACGAAAAATTGCGGCAGGTGCAAAAGTGGGTGTTCGTGATTATCCAACGCTAGATAATGTGAAATCTGATTGGGAATGATAAACTAGGAAAACAATAAATATTTGTATCTTTTTTGTTTGATTAGAAGCATTTTAGTCCAAAAAAGTCTGAAAATCTATTTAAATTACTAATTAATTTCGTGATTATCAAAAATTTGCCTTTTTTTAATTGGCCTCATTTTACACATGGATTAGATAGCAAAATTTTGCAAAAAATAGCGTTTTTAAATAGGAAAATCCGTATTCTTCTTGAATTGAATAGCTACTTAGGACTTGTTTGGAAATTGAGGGATTTTTGAACGCAAGCGACTTCTTTTAAATTAAATCTACTTGCGGTACCTCCAGCTTCTTTTGTTAAACACTTTTTCAATCAAAAAGCACCCACCTGCTGATAATTCTTTCATTATTTCTTTCAATTCTGTCGATCTTCCATTCTTGCGATAAAGTCCTTCCGATTTCAAACCGTACGCTTCCACATAACGTAGGCATTTATCAACAAAGAATGGGATATTGTCGGAAGTCAAACGATGCCCATTTAGAACCGTTGGTTTTTTGCTCAAAATCTCCTGAATGGTTTCCAGCCAGTGATTAGTTGTTGATTCATCTTTTGAATCGATGTAAAATGCTCTTAAACAACAAAAAGATAATTAAAATCCCGACAAACTGAGGAACTTACAATCCACTCAATGTGATTAAGAATGGCCCTCTTTTATGCTTAACACTTGGACACCAATGTGTTTTGTCAGTTTTTTCAGACACCTTCATAATCTTTCGTAAATCCACTTCAGTGAGCACTTCCATTCGTCGTCTCACTCGATCATTCCTTTCTGTTAAAACATAGGCCAATGTCATTCCATTGATCCCAGCTGCAGCTTTAGTCCATTCACCAGTCGTTCCTTGTCGAATCCAAATATTTCCACAAATCGACAAATCTTGAGCGTCTCGAAGTGTTGCCGTCAAATCATGATAATGTGAAATCCAGGCCTCAGAAATGAAAAATATCCAAAGACTTGCTGGTTCTTCTGGTTGGAACTGGACCACTTGCTTCTTTTCACCAACATGAATTACAACAGTGTTTGCCACCGATGCTGTCGATGGAGTTGCTGCCACATCATTCTCTTTTGTCATTTTTCGGAACATTGTGAAATCCCTCACATAATATGGGCCATGTTGACAAACTTCATCCTCCTCATCATCATAAAATCCTAATTGTAAATCTCGAAGCCTTGCATGCATTCTTTTATGTTTCTTTCCATTTATATACATAACGAATCCAACAAATGTTACAGTACTTCCATCGATTTTTGGTTTTCCATCATTAGAGAAATCCATATCTGATAATTCTTCATAATTTGATAATGCTGGTTTCGGTTTAGAAATCGCTTGCGTTGGAACATTCACATAACAATGCTGGCTAGAACCATTCGAAGTTCCTGGAGTACAAGCTTCAACGACTCCTGAATATTCAGATTCTCTTTTCTCAGCCATCAATTCTTGATGTGACATGTAGATATTCTGGTTTTTCGATCCAGCCGATGATCTTCGAACTGCTTCAGTCTCTGAATAATCTGATCTTCTTGGACATGGAGTATATGGATTGTCTTCAACTCCTACATGTCTTGACAATTGTCTAGACGTTGATGGCGTCGATTCTGGAGATGATGATGAAGATGGCTCATTATTCAATGTTCCATTTGATCGATTAAATATCTCATTTTCCTCTTCTTCACTCAACCATTCTCTCACCGGGTCACAATCATCTGAATAATGATTATCTGGAACTGGAACGACGGAAGACATTCCCGACATGCTTCGGAATTCGCGCAAACCTAGATAAATCGGATTCTCAATCACTATTTGAGTCGATGTTGATGGTTCTTGGTATTGTCTGAAGCTTTAAATATTCGAGGACAAAAATAGTGTATAAATAAATTACCTTTGATTTGATGTCGTTCTTTCCGGAACAAGTGGCTGATAATGTGCTTGTAGAACTTCAGGTTTCCATCCGGCTGCTGGTGGAACTGGCGGTGGTGGAACGGGTGGTATCTGTCGTGGTGGACTATGTGCTACAGTTTCAGAAGGATTTCTTGAAGCTGAAAATATTTTAAAATATGAATATGACTTCATGTAAATGTTAATCGGATGATTCCGTAAGTCAATTTAGTTAGAAATAGTTTTAACATGTTGGCATTTTTTAAACTGTGTATTTCACTTGGAACATAATTTTGGTTTTTTTATCACATTAAAATTCTTGTTAAAATTGGTGGTACCATGTCTTTGAAATAATTAATAAATTAAAAATTAGGCAGTCACAAAGTTGTTTTCTTTTTTATTATTTTTCGGGAGAACCCATCAAAGCTTAAAATATCACAAACCTTCTCCAAAATTGACATTCAGCTCTCCAATAACATTTCCAAAATGTTGTTTAGTTTCCTCATTAACTGTTTGTATTCCTCTTGGCGGTTTCATTGGAACACTGGGTTTCGCTGAAGATGGTGGAGGACGAGGTGGTGGACCAGCCGGAGTTGGTGGTAGTGGTCGACCTGTCCCGATACTACCGTTTTCTGAAATTAGTGAATCACTTATTGTTTACTCATTTTGCAATCATTTCCTTTCGGAACTATTTGTATTTATTTGATGATAAGACTATATAATATTTGTGTGATAATAATAGTTTATTACTACTTTGTTGGTCATTTATTTGTTTAAGATAAAACCTGAAAGGGTAAAACGTATACTAACCAATGTTTTCAAGTATTGTTGTTGATCGTTCCTTCAACATTTGTACCGACGGATTGCTTGGGAATTCAGAATGTTCTAGAACATTCTCCGTTGTTCCCTAAAATTTAGAAATTAATTGGGAGCTCTCGGAAAACCCACATTTGTCGGTAGAGCCGCATTGATGCCAATTTTGGTTCGCGGCTTTGGCACCGGCACGCTCATATTTCTCGTATTAAATAACTACCCGATCTGAAAAATAAACACACATTTTCGAAAATTTAAGAACGGCAAAAATATCATAAAAACGCAACGGAAAATAAAATCGTGGGTTCTCGTATTTAGCGCATTCAATCAATGTGTACAAGTATTTACCATCCTTCTCCTCCTCCTCCTCCTGTCAGACCTCTCCCAAAAAAAGTGTGTATCAGAGAGATACTAGATAAACAAGAGGGAAGAGTGATCAGTTTTTCTGTGAAATATGAAAAAGCGTTTTCGAAAAACATCTTGTGATTTTTTTGGCTGAGTTGACAACAACTTCTAGAGAAATCAGGCATGAATAATTTTTGAGATAGATGAATGATAAACTTGGTTCGTTTCCTTTAAAGGTCAACGAATTTGAATAAAAATTGAATAACATGCGATAGCTTTGTCCTAAAAATGCATCTATTTAAAAAAGGTATACTTGTTTTGTTTATATTACAAAATGTTATTTTTCCTCAAAAGCTGACATTTCGCGTTTTCCGTTGTTAAAAACATCAACAACGTTGTTTTTCTTGAAGAATTATATTTTTTTTAACCTAAAATCAACGATTGTCTCTTTGTTCAATTCATAAATATGTTGATTGTGAAGTGAAACCTACATAATGTGAAAAATAAATAAGCGAATAATAGGATAAGTTGAACGGGGAGAAGGTATTATTCAAGGACGATTCTGAGCGGTTTTTAGAGAGAAAAAAAGGTGGAGGAATGAATCTATTTATGGAATCAGCAGGCAAAAAACGGCGCAAATGCAAAAAATTTTTTAAATTTCAACTGAAACGGCGTCTTTAAAGTAAAATATATTCGTATTTATCATAGAATTGCAGTTTTTGCATCTTTCCTACAAGAATATTTTTTAAAAAATACTTTCGCAAATTTCCTAGAAAACAAGCTAATGAACGTTTTCATCTAAAATAGTTTGAGCACCCAATATCTAGAATTTTCATAAATCCAAAATTGACACTTTATACTAAAGATTTTTCTTTTTTTTCGTGTTGAAACTGTTCTATTCTATGAGTCACTGAAAATGACGCAATAACAAGTACAATTCAACAAAAAAAAATTCTTTTTCAAGTTTTTCTCATAATTTCACTAAATACTTTTGATTTTCTCAACAATATTTCGCCCAAAATTAAATTTTCTAAAATTGTACAAAATGAAACAAGAAATATACACAAAAACAAAGAACGGTTTGAAAAGACAGCACCAAAAAAAATGAAATACCGCAAAATCAAAAAACGATCGACAGAAAAGAAACTGATGATGGGACAAAATGACCAAGAGACAGACAATCAGAGAAGAAAAACGGATGAGTCATAAAGGACGGACAGATGGGGGAAAATCGAAAAAATAACATTAGGAGCAAGAGAAAACGAGAAAATTGGAAATACTTGTGCTCAAGTCAAAGTTTTTTTCTCAAAAATGGTTTATTTTTAAACATATTGAATTAACAAAAAAAAACAAATATCACAGTTAAATTTTAAAAACTAAGACAATCTATTTAACTAATAGGTTTAATCGCTTTTCCACTTGCATATTGTAATCCTGAATAAACAGTTGTAAAAGCTGTAGCACATCCTAACCCGAAAATTGCATCGTTGGCAATAATGGAGAAATCAAAAACTGGTGAAGCTAGTGATAGGGCGACTAGAGATAATTGGAACACTGTGTTGATCTGAAATGAAAAAAAACTAGATTGTCTTGGGAAGATGTGTGATTTTTACGAGGGGGGAATTTAATAAATAAGTTGAAATCGAGATTTCTTCGATGAAAATATTTCAAAAATAGAAACTGAATTTGGATCTCTCTGCGGAAGTTGGGAACGCAGATCGAATGAGTCAATTATATTGAAATTCGAAGTACTAAAAATACTTTAGGGAGTTTAATAATATTGAAAATCTAAATTTAGGCCTAAAAATTTAGTATTTTTACAATTTTCAGTGTTTTTTCAGCTAGGTTTTTAAAAATGTTACAGTAAGAAAATTCCGCAATTATTTATTTCGTACTCGCAATTTTCACACGAGAATTGAATCATGTTCAAGAAAGAACTTTTTAAAAATATTGTTTTCTCACCTTGCTCATCATAGTCGGAACAACTTGCATCGAAGAAACTTGCGGATTGAAGAATCGATTCAAAGAATATGGAGGCTCCATTGTTTGATACCTAAAGAATACTGATTTTAATTCTAAATGAGTTTTATAGGCTCTTGAACTTTCTTCCTCATAAAAAGCCGACGTTTTAAAAGTTCGAAAATGGAAGAGGACGTAAAACTAACTTTTGTATTCGAAAATAATTTTTTTAAAATCATAATACCTTTTATAAAATCCACCAGTGATTAAAGAAACATCTCTCAACAACACAACAACGGTAAATGGAACTGGAATGCAAAATAATGTTCTTATTAAATATTTAAATAATAAAAGCATACGTGGAATGAGATCAGCATGAGTCAATGTAATGAACATCGTTGAAATAAGAAGCTTATCGGCAACCGGATCTAAAACAGAACCGAGAAGCGATTTCTGACCTGGAACGTTTCTTGCAATCCAACCATCAAGCTAGAAACATATTTTTGAGTGTTTTTGAAAATAGGTAATAGAACTACCATGTCAGTCATTCCAGCTGCGATGAAAAGTGCAAATGCTGGAGAGAAATTATGACTGACGACCAAATAACCAATAAGTGGTGTAGCACCGATTCTAAGAAATAGAGCATTTTAAATATCTAACATCTGTATAGTTTTCAGTTTGAACTATCTTAATTCAATAAGATCGTTATGAAATAGTTTTCAGGGCTATAGTTGATGTCACCATGGTATTTCCTTCTCGAGAAATTTTTTTTGTGTTTTGCAAAATACCTAGCTTTTAACTATGGAAGGACTTAAATTGAAAGTCTGATAATTTACAAATCAATATTTTGTCTCTATTTTGACGGATCATCTCGCTTTCGAAAATATAAAGATTTCAGTATTTGTGATTCACATTGTTTTCACTTTTACCTGGCTAGACACAGAGCATTTGGAACTGTCATAATTTTGTATCTGCCTCGTTCTTCTGGAGGTAAGGAATCGATGCTTGGTGCATTGTGATTGAACCTAAATAATTCCCATCTTTTCTATTTTTGCTGCAAATGTTTATGAACCGTTTCATATGATTGAAAATGAACCGATTTCGTTGATGTGAGGAGATCGACGTCAATCGAAGAATGTTACCCAATCTGTACGCCGAAATCATTTTTCCATCTGATCATTATATTCTTCGCATCCCAGAACTTGCCTTTTCTCTGGTGATTATCTCTTTTCATGAATTTTACGGGTCACATTAAATACAAACTTTTTCGAATCTCACGATGATCATCGTTAAAAACAGTTAGAACAAATCAGATTCATTTTCACTATACCGTGTTTTTCGACAATCAAAAAATACGACAAAACAGTAACTCGCCACGAAAAGTTGATCTACTAATAAAAACCAAAAAAACTTTTACAAGATTTATTCGCAATATCGACTTAATGACGGTTACGGTAGGATTGTGGTGGTCTAATGGCTTCTTCGAAGACGAAGGTGTTGGTGTACAAAGCGGTAGCGAACT
The DNA here is from genome assembly GCA_964036255.1 of Caenorhabditis virilis. Lineage (NCBI taxonomy): Eukaryota > Metazoa > Nematoda > Chromadorea > Rhabditida > Rhabditidae > Caenorhabditis > Caenorhabditis virilis. The sequence continues at coordinate 11,308,249 of OZ038417.1, read as the reverse complement.
GAAAGCATATTCTTAAACTTTAAAACAACTGGTTCGAAAGTAACACTTACAGATGAAACGAAGAAGATGGCACTGACAACCAAGTAAGCATTGAACTTGGAATTAAGTTCTCCGTGAACCTTTTGGTAAGATTGATGTGGAACTGCCATCAAATCAAAGGTGCATGGTGGTCCTGGGTTGGCGACCTGTAAGAAGCTGTTTAGATTTTTTGAAAAACTTTCGGGTTTTTGAAAAGAAACCCGTATTTTTGAAAAACTTACGTGATGGTCGGAACCGTTGCGTTTTTGGACGAAGCGGCGGAGTGCCAAGAAACGAGATGCGACAGCGCGGTTCATACTGAAAATAAGATTTTTGACAATAAAACACAACGAACAAATAAAATATTTCGAGAAATCAGTTAAGAATTTGAATGTTCGAAAATAGTGCACTTCTAGCGACTGAAGACAATTTTCAGCTGTACAAATATGAATAATGAGCTCAAAAGTTTCTTGATATATATCAAAATAAATCCAAGAAATATAGAAACAATATAAAAATTTTAAAAGATTAACGAATTGTCTAAAAATAGGCCTAAATACTTTTTCATAGTCTAAGATGACATTGTGAAGTATTTTAAAAATCAAAAATGGTGTTCGAAAGTTGTTAAAAAATTTCTTATAAAATTGATGCAAATAAAATTTAAAAATTAGCATTAAAACAAGGAAAAATCTGTGAAAATAAAATGCCGGGCTGTTCGAAGCTCCCCCTCCATCGATCGATTAAACAACACACCCCGCAATTTCGTAGCATCGTTCTGTGCGTTTTTCTTCAGCTCTCACTTTTTTTCAAGATCTTACGGTATTTAACATTTCGTTCTCGTTTTTAAATTTGCAAGTTTTTAGATAAACGTTCGAGAAATGTTCTTAAAAAATTGTTCTCATTTTAAATTGCATTCAAAAATCAGAGTTTTAAAGTCTCTTTACGATTTTTAAAGAGAGAAAGTTTAATCAATATTTATAATTTTTATTAGTTTTCAGAATCAAAATGGATGATAATCCGCACAACGAGATACTCGAAGAACCACTCGTGAAAAATGAAAAACCGACGCTTGAACAAAGTATTGTCGAACATGTTTCACGTGACGATAGTGTTGTTGGAACATCCGAGATGACTGTATGTTTTTGGATCGATAAAAATAATTTTTTGAGAATTTTATTGAATTTTGAATAGGAAGATGGTGATATTTTGATTTAGGCGAAAAAACGTTTAAAATATTAACAGGAAAGCTTGGAAACTCTTTTGATTTTTCGTTGAATTTCGATTACAGTAACCCAAACTCTTTTTCCAGCTTGATTGGCAAAAGACGGAACATTTGAAACGAATGATGATTGATTTACAACGTCACTGGCTTAATGATTATCACAATTCTCGAGAAAAAGTGCTCGTCGAGCTTACGGAAAAGGTAAAATGAAGAGTTTCTAAATACTATTTTTGTGAAAGTCAATGTATCGGATCTTAAAAACGGAGAGGGGATGCAATATTCAATTTTCTGCAAAACGTATAATTTATTTCAGCTTCATCAAGAATTCTTGGCTGATCAACAAAAAATTCGTGCCGAGTTGTTGCAACAATTTAAAGATGAGGTTGAACAATCAAGGTAATTTCTTAATTCGGGATAATTGAACAAAGTATACAATAAAACTAGATGAAACGCTTTTTATTTAAATAGCAAGATAAAAACTTTTTTTTCAGAACTGATTTGGAATTGAAGTATCGTGAGCAATTGAAAGCAGAATGTGCCAAATTGACTGACAAACATAAAAGAGAGCTTGCAGCTTCGAAAAAGAAACAATGGTGCTGGCAATGTGATAACGAGGTTTTCCAACAATATTTTTAAATATCCTAAAGAATATGAATTTTTTCAGGCAATTTACCACTGCTGCTGGAACACAGCCTACTGTAGTGTTGAATGTCAACAAGGACACTGGCAAACGCATCGAAAATTCTGCAGAAGAAAGAAGGGAAATCAATCGGCTCCAGGAGCAGGTGCTGCGGCAGCTCTTTAGCTTCATCAATTTCCATGTCGATGAAAGATTTGTAAAATCATCTGATATCCTTGTATCTTGTCTGAAAACTGCCAATTCGTATTTAATACAATCATTGACTGGTATATTATCTTCAATGTCAAAAAACTTCTTTCATTCATCTGATTCCGCACTTTTCTCTCTGTATAATCTTGCAACTTTTCTTCTTCGGAGTTTCCACATCTCACTTAGTTTTAAACAATAATCATATGACGGTTTCATTATTTTTTTCCAGCTTTCTACAGAATGCTCATTAAAGACAAAGGTTCAACCATATTTATAGACTTTTTTGAATTCCGATCTCATTTGAAAGACGCCTTTCTTTCTGAATTGGACTTTTCTAATAATTTCTAATTCTAATTGTTATAGTTTCGAGTTTAATGAAAGAATAAAGTTTTTTTCTGGGATTATGAAGTATCAAATTCAAGTTTTGAATTGATACCTTCACATTTTGTTTTTTAATTTTTCTGAAATGTTGAAAATTCATTATTTACATTTTTTAAAAAGTATACACCAAAGGTGTAAATTTGAAAAATAACAAGACCTAGAAATATTTTGACTCTGACCGAACAATTTTCCAAAAGTTGTTGAGTCTGCTAAAAAAAAATAGAAATCGATTTCAGAATTTGTGTGGGTCGTGCTTTTTCAAACATTTTCGCATAAGGTCTCTTAATTTTTTGATTAATTTGTTGCTCATTAGACAGTTAAAGGAGGGCCTTACGAAGGCAATAAGTGCGACTGAGATGGTAAATATCAAGAGACGATCAAAACAATTCCCTAGAAAATAATTCGATCCCCAAAAATTAGCCCACATCATTCCTTAAAGAATCGAGAGTATAAGTTCAAATGCACTAAACTAAAATTTACAAATAATTCAGTGTTACTACTATTTTCACAAAAAGAAAGCCAAAAATAGTTAAATGAACAGTTTTCAAATATCTTTTGGTCTGTACTCACCAAGGCTATCTTGAATTCCGATCGACTCGCAATTTCTATTTCCCTTCTCTTTTATATACAAAAAATTAAAATATTATTCCGGTTTTGTTTTTTTCTGTAAATTTTAACGTAAATTTACAATCTCTGTTCCCTAAACAACGTCTAGCACCGCAATTGCGTTGCATCGTATTTTTTTTTCATGCGTCATATTTGGTCCCCTTTTTGCTTACGGTAACTTGAGTTTTTCATTAATCCTTTTTCCTTTTTAGCTTACAATTGAAAATAATAAATTCCTTGCATATCTTAGAGAATATATATATTGACCTTTTTTAATTTAAACCACCTTGTGGGAATGGTTCATTTTCTAAATATTTTTTTCATTTTTTAGATAAAATATGGCAGAAAATCTCCACAATGACATAATCGAAGAAGATTTTATGGAAAACGAGAACAAACCGCTTGATCAGAAAATCGTAGAGCGTATTTCGCACGATGATAATACTGTTGGAACCTCTGATATTGCTGTAAGTTACGCCTCTTTGGATAGTTATGTTTTTTTTTTCATTTTATTATTGATTTTTCTGACTACAGCAATCCTACTAATTTTCAGCTTGATTGGCAAAAAATTGAGCGTTTAAAACGCATGATGGTCGAATTACAAAGCAATTGGCTGAAAGAATACAGTAATTCACGAGAAAAGGCGCTTGTTGAGCTAACAGAAAAGGTGAAAATATTTTTTTTTAGATTTTGAGAAACATCTTTTTTTTTAGCTTCATCAAGAATTCCTGGCTGATCAGCAGAAGATACGTGCAGAATTGTTACAACAGTTTAAAGAAGAAGAAGAACAAGCAAGGTATCTTTTGGATCAAGTTTTTTTAGCCGTAAGATTCGATAAATTGGGTGATATCTGTTATTTATGTATTGAATTCATCATCATATCAATTTGACAGAAATGAAACACAACCGTTTAAATACGGACATCATGATTCATATTAAGTACAGCTTTATGGTTTGGAAAAATCGCTTATTTTTTTAGAGCTGATGAAGAAGCAAAGTATCGGGAGCAATTGAAAGCAGAATGCGCAAAACTGACGGAAAAACATAAAAGAGAGCTTGCATCGTCGAAAAAGAAACAATGGTGTTGGCAGTGTGATAATGAGGTGAGTTAGTCTTAAAAATAAATAAATAATTTTCCAACGATTGAAATTACTGAATAACCGAGAAAAAATATTAAAAATCGGTCTGTGACTGAAATTTTGAGTTCTTAAAGACATTGGCTAATTTATTCTAACCCTAGCTATATTTAACTGCGAAATTTAATTTGTTTTTGGCACTAACTATTCGAAAAGTTTTAATTTATTTTATATTTCTTGTTAGAAAAACGTGTATTTAGAATAAAATCTTTTTTTTTCAGGCGATATACCACTGTTGCTGGAATACGTCCTATTGTAGTGTTGAATGTCAGCAAGGACACTGGCAAGCTCATCGAAAACTCTGTCGGCGGAAGAAGGCGAATCAATCCGCCCCAGGAGCTGGTGCTGGAGCAGCTCTTTGAATCCTCTACATGTAAGAATATTTCTCGAAATAATTTTGTAATTTTTAAAAGGTAATACTCATGTGTATGAATTTCCATTGTTCACTGGTCTTGTCCTATTATCTGTAAGATTTAATCGTTCCTATTTTTATTTGAAAAATTTCTAAGTTTATAATAAGTTTGTAAAACATTATTGTTTAAAGGAATATTGCTCTTTTCGTAATTTTTTCTTATTTTTAATAACGATCTCATTATAAGACTTTATTCATGACTTTAACATGCTCATCATTTAATGAAAAAAAATCACTGGTTCCCTGAGATTTCAATTTTAAAAACAATCTTGAGTTATATCGGATTAAGGAGTAGATCGAATTGGAGCATTGAGATTTGTGTTGAAACTTTTGTCAGTTGTGAAGAAGCGGTCGCATTTGTAAGATAATTCTGAAAAGATATTTAGAATTTAAAATTTATTAAAAAATACCAAAGATTTTGTTAAAAACAGTTGAAAGGTTGATCCAGAATTGTTGTCCAATATAGCAGAAAGCAAATTTTTTTCATCGTCCGTTGTCAAATATGGAGTGATTTGTTGAGTGTCATTTATCAGGCTTGAATATTTGGTGACAAGATTATTGATTTTTTGGGATTGATCCTGACTGCAGATTGTTGTTGCCAAGAATTGAATATCTGTTACAACTCCTTGAACATTTGAATAATCGATCAGATTTGCGAAAGTTTGATTGTTTGCAAGATATTGTGACAATTTGTAGAAGCATTGAGAGGTTTTTGGAGTTGGTGTTGGGAATACCTGGAAATTATCTGAACGATGAGATATTTGGAAGAAAGTATTTACCAGTGGTGGAAATGTGGGAAGTGGTGGAAGAGTCGGTAGATTATTCTGTAAAAAATGCAGTGAAAAGCGTTCATTTCTAAAAAAATACCAAGAAATTCGAATCAATTGAAGGAATTAGGTTTGTCTGAAATATATTCAACAATTGTTGTTCAATTGAATTCGAAAAACGTTGGAGAAAATTATGAGAATTTACCCAAAAGTTTGGATCCAATGTTGGGAGAACAAAAGGTGGAAGTGTTGGCAAGTTGTTCTAAAATAATTGAGGTTTTTCGTTTTCTGAAAAAAATGAATTTACCCAAAGGTTTGGATCCAATGTTGGGAGCACAAGTGGAGGAAGTGTTGGCAAATTGCTCTGGAAAATAAATCAATAATCTGTTTTTAATAAAAAACAGCCTTTTGCAAAGATTTACCCAAAAATTTGGATCCAAAGTTGGTAAATTAAGCGGAGGAAGTGTTGGTAAGTTGTTCTGAAAACAAAAAAAAAACTCGTCATCAATCTAAAAGACTAAATATACCAGAAAATTGGGATCCAAGGTCGGAAAAACTAAAGGTGGAAGTGTTGGCAGGTTTTTCTTAAAGATGCTTCAATTTTTAAATCATAAAAAAATTAATTACCCAAAAATTCGGATCAATAGTTGGCAAAACCAACGGAGGAAGTGTTGGTAGACTTTGAATAAAGCTATTAATATCGATTGTTGGAAAATTGATCAAATTCGGATTTTGAGTGACCGCTTCGACGACGTTCTCAACTTCTGTTCCAACATCACCGGCGATTTTTAATGGCAGTGAAGTTTCTTGGCAAAAAATCTGGAAAGCGAAAAATTCAGGGATTAATTTTAAAAAATTGTAAAACTCACCAAATATGGTAAAATGAAAAAATAAAAAAACTTCATTCTTTTGTCTCCCGAAACTTGAATTTATTTTCTTTTATACATGCTCTTATGTATCTCATAAAGCTGTGCAAACAGCCCAAAAAACAATTTTCAACATTGTTTAAATAAATTTTTGACATTTAACTGGAACAAAGAGTCCTATGGCATGCCATGCATTGAAACAAAAGTCAAAAAAAAATGTTGAAAAAATAAAATCCCCAAAGAAAATAAATGAAAACATAATATTTGAAAAAAAAATGATTTCAGACTTGCAAAATTATCTACAGTATAATCTGTTTCCAGAATACGGTAACCTTTAAATTTTTGAATTTTTGACCCGCGAACACGCGAAATTGATTTTTTTGGGGGATTCCCTGGAAATATGTATTTCAAAATTTCTCGGTGTTTTTTTGCCTATTTCTTTTTTGAATTTTTTTTGGTATTTTTAAAAATATTTTTGACACGAGCGTTCTTATCCATGTTTTCGAAATTTTCTAAATGCCAATTTTACTGCGACGTATTTTGACAAGGAAAACTGAGCATTTTTGAAATTAAATTTTAATTTATCTCTATAGAGCATGTATTCACATTGGAATATTTTAAAACATTGTTCTGAGCTCAATCATGATAGAAAACCGACTTATTTTTTGAAAATTAATGGAAAATTGACATTTTTTCACTTTTTGCGTTTATTTTTCCTTTTAAACCATTATTTTCGAATGGACAAGCAATTAATAGGTTCTGAAATAGTAAAGGAACATCAATGAAGGTTCTAAGTGTCCGCAAGATAGGAAAATATCTACCGTTGTAAATTCAAATTTAATTTCAAAAATGATCAGTTTTCCTTGTCAAAATACGTCGCAGTGCCAATTTTGAAATTAAGAGACTTCATAACTCATGTGCTGTAAATAACAATGCTGTAAATAACAAATGTATTTTTTATTTGATTGATTTTTCTACATTCTGAGGAAATTCCATGTTTTTTATTTTGTTGCCGGATAAAAAAAATATATACTGGCTAAAACGTGAACTGAAAAAAAACAACTTGCTATTAATAAAAGAAATTTTACAAAATGGTGCCTTCGAAAACAGTTCAATTTCAGCATGGATAAAACGAATTCTCGCACAATCGGTGGAAGTAGTATTCGAGCGCCAGGCACTCCCGCAATTAATCAACCTTCAGTGAAATTAGCGCAAAAAATCAAACGAAGAAGTTTGTTGCGATCGCACCCAGCAGTAAAATCGCCAAAATTGGCATCACGATGTGCAACGACAAGTATGCAATTTTTTAAATCAATATTTAAATTTTCATTTTTCAGTTCGATCTGTGCGACCAAATGCAATCAATGCCCCAAGATCTTCGCTTCAACCCATTCCGCCAACATCAAGAGCTGCGATTGGAAGATCAACCACCTTTGGATCTACAAGTGTTTCACGACAAGGAATGACATCTGTAACATCTCGGACATTACGAACTTCCTCAACGACTCCAGCGGCTTCAAGAGGATCACTTTCAACGACGGCCGGTAAGCAGAAAAACACGGAGCTTGAGGAGTTGAAGAACAAAGTTAGCAGTCTAGAGGTATGTAATGTCGAATTCAAGTTCATCTAATATATAGATTTTTCAGGCTGCCCTGGCGTCGAAAACTGAAGCACATACAATGTCTTCAGAGATAAACACAATGCTCAAGGATAGGAACAACATGTTGACGCTGGCACTTGATACTCATAAGCAGAAGGTTGAGATGCTCACGATGAGTTTAGATGAACTAAAGTCTTGTATGGAATCTAAGGACGATCAGTTGAAGTTTTTGAAAGAACAAAACGAGCAGATGACGAATCAATTAAACGAGAAGGAGGTTATTCTTCGACAGTTGCACAATAATGTTGTTGACTTGATGGTATGAAACCGTATTTTTTGTCTTCAGAAAAAAATATATTATTTCCAGGGTAAGATACGAATTGCAATCCGTGTTCGTCCATTGATGCCGACGGAATCTGATAATTCGAACACAATGATCACATATCCAGCAGTCAATTCGATTTCCATCACACATGGAAAGAAAACGGCAGAATACAACTTTGAAAACGTATTCACTCCAGTGTTTTCACAAGAAGAGGTATTTTCAAAAGTGAAAGACTTGATTCTGTCATGCCTCCATGGATACAATGTCGGACTCATTGCATTCGGTCAAACAGGAAGTGGAAAGACCTACACGATGAGAGGAGGGGAAGATTCGAAGAAAGGTGTGATCCCAAGATCGGTTGATTACTTGATCGAGCAGTCGAAGAATTTGGAAGCGATTGGATGGGAGGCAAGTTTATTTAATTTTTCATTTACAATGAAGAATGGTTTTTTTAGTTCGAATTCTCCATCTCATTCATTGAAATCTACAACAATGAAGCGTATGATCTTCTGAAAAGTCGAGAAAAGCTGAAGTTGCGATTAGCTGGATCAGATGTGGCCATCGATGGCCTCTCAAGCCATGCAGTGAAGAAGACATCTGATGTCACTCGACTTTTAGCAATCGCAGATGTTCAGCGCAAAACAGCAGCTACAAAGTGCAACGCAGAATCATCAAGATCTCATGCCATTTTCCAATGGACAGTCAAAGCCCATCAGAAATCGACGGGAATCTCGACAACGTCAGTTTTGAAATTGGTCGATTTGGCCGGATCGGAAAGAGCAAAAGAATCAGGAGTGACTGGAGATCAATTCAAAGAAATGACATGTATCAATCAGTCATTGTCACATCTTCAAATGTGCATTAATCAGCAAAAGAAGAAGTCGTCACATGTGCCATACAGGGATTCAAAATTGACCCAATTGTTGAAGGATTGTCTTGGAGCTGGAAGTTCGAAAACGATGGTCATCGTCAATGTGAATCCATGCGATGAACAAGTACAAGAATCCAAGAGAAGTATTGATTTTGCAGCCAAGGTATTATATCATCCATTTATTTCTTTTTTAAGTTTAAAATCATTTCAGATGGGGGATACCAACATTGGAAGCGCGGTCCAACAGCGGGATTTAACAATGTCATAGGTAATATGCATTGTTTTTATTTTTAAATTTTATTGTTTCATGTAACATTTAAAGCATTAACCCAAATTGTACAGTAAAGCTCACTTTTTTATTCATTTTCCCTGTAACATAGTTTGAAATAAATTTAAACATTTGTTTAAAATTCTAAAACTTTATTATAAACAGACTAGAAGAGAATTCAAGATTTCTAAAAAACTACAATCGAAAAGAGTGTACAAAAATTTGAAAATTTGAAAAACCGTTGAATAAGTATCACATAAAATATATTTTCTGCTTCAAAATTCACAACTCGCTAAACTACTATGTGCATAGAATTGTTGATCTTCGGAAAATAAATCGCATTCTCTTTCGAAGGTCATCGTTGTTCTCGGAAAAGACATTCATGTCAATTTTTGGAAGTTTCGAAAAAGTTGCGAACTTCATAAATTTTGTCAAAATAAATCCTCCAACACGCGAGCTCCTTTTGTTTCAACGCATCGCTATAATAGGGTAAAATCTGAAAAAAAAGAATTAAAAAAATGATTTTAATGATTAAATGAGTGCTTACATTCTTTTTGCATTCATTCATCTCTTTTTTCATTTTCTCCACGATTTTCAAATCCTAAAAATGTTGTAAAATTTAATTTGCAGATTTCAAAATGTCTTACGTATTGAAGTCCGGCAATTTTACACTCCAAACTGCATTTCTTCATCGCCTCCTTAGCTCTCGATTTTTTCGATCCAAAGGTGTTTATGTTCGCCTGAAATTTGAAGATTTTTATTTATTTTTTTTTAGAGTTTTTAATTATTATTTACGTTTTTCAGTTTAATATCATTAGAAGCCACCTCAAACGCAGCTTCTTTTTCTTTCAGAGATTTTTGAAGTTTGTGCAATTCTGGATCAGCACGTTTTGTTTTAACAGCTTCGTCTTGAATTGAGATTTTAGAGAACTTATATGCACATAAGTAATCTGAAAATAAATGAAAGTGAGAAATGAGAAAGAGTTTGGTTTTGAATATACCGTCAACTCGTTTCAAATGACTCGTCTCATTGTTCTCAGCTTTTAAGACCATATCTCTCGCAATATTGAGATATTCGTCAGCCGTTTCGAAGGACTTTCCGCTGTTTACCAATTTTGTTTCGAGGTTAGCAACATCCGTTTCCAAATTTTTCAATTCCTCTCGTTTTCTCTCGTTATAATTTCTCGTATTTTTTCGATTTCCTTCTTTCTTCTTTCTTTCTTTTTCATCTTCAGTCTGAAGACAACATATATGATGACTAATTGAGAAAAATCAAAAATCGAACCATTTTTTGAATGTCTATTTTCTTTGCTCGAACTCTTTTGATTTCGGTTTTCTTCTCATCGTGTCTCGATTTCTTTTCGGCGATTGTTCTGTGTGTAATGCACACTGTGTTTTCGATGGTGTTATTGTCTGAACATAATTGTATTTTTAATCCAGACAAAAGAGAAAATGTAAGATATCGAGCCATATAGTCGATAAAATATAAATAATTCAATCGTTTTTTAAAAATGAAGTAGGTCACTCCTTACTAGGGAAGTCATTTGAAGTTTACCCAAACCATATATGAATACAGGTCTAAATGAACGGCGAAGATCAGAATTATGAGTTCTGTAGGGAGTAAAGGTTGCAAACTGAAGTTGACAAGCTTGAATAACTGTAACTCGTGAACGACTCAACCAAATTTAAAGCTTTATAGCTCATTTTGAATCCAATGCAAAGTGGTATGTAACTATAATAAAAATTATTAAAAATGATGAGAAACTTAATAAAAATCTTTAAAAACTGAAAAATCACAAAACTCGATAAAACTCACTTTTAGCGACTAAGAATTACTTCGAAAGTGTTTTTTTTATTTCTTGGATCAAAATACATACGTAAAGATTAAAATAAATAATACTTGATGTTCATCTAAGTCTGATTTTTCAGTTTTTAATAGATTTTTATTAAGTTTCTCATCATTTTTAATAATTTTTATTATAGTTACATACCACTTTTTATTGGCTTCAAAATAAGCTATAAAGATTTAAATTTGGATGAGTCGTTCACGAGTTACAGTTATTCAAGCTTGTCAACTTCAGTCTGCAGACTTCCCCTACACGCATACGTGACGTCACGTGATATACATGCGCATGCGCATATCTCATCATACCTTCGTATTTCCCTATAATTTTTTCAGAACTCATAATTCTGAACTTCAACGTTCATTTAAACCTCATTTCGACCGATGGTTTGGGTAATCTTCAAATGACGTCCCTAGTTAGGTCGTTCAAGTTAGGTAGTGTAGTATATGTGCGAATAAAATTTTCTACTACTTTGTTTTTTTATGAAGATTTCATAATCTTTCGTTGCATGTTCTACGATTGCATTGAGTGATTCTCCCAGACTCCCATAGAATAGTATCGACTGATTTTTTCCTTATCTCAAAAATACCCACCTGGCACTGGTGTTGGACTCTTTAACTTGATTTTTTCAAAATTGTTAGCAAGAGATTGCTCGACGACTGGTGTTCCGATCACTGGTACTTCGATAACCGGTGCTTCAATCACCGGTGTTGTAAAAACTGGTGAAAGCGGTTCTTCTTTTTGGATTTCATTCGATTGAAAAATTGGTTCTGAATATTTCTACTTTTCAATTATGAAATTCAAAAATAATAACTCACGATATGGATCTGAGCAATAGTTCGAAACATCCGGAGTAACTGCACCAGTGTAATCTGTATTGATTTCAAACGTGAATTTACTTTGGTATAGAAATTTTAATAATTCTAGATAACTATTAGGAATAGGCCAGTTCATCATCATATCTTAGCAATTTGTTGTAATAAGACAAGAGAGACGTTATTTCAAAACTGATAAGTGTCTCAGCAAAAAAAATCGATAATTTCAACATACCAAGGAATGGTTGATGATAACCCATGCAATTTTGATAATATTCGCTCTCTTGATCGGTGCACAATGTTTCCTATAATAAAATAGGGGTTTGCAAAAAATAAAGCCAAAAGGAGTTTGAGAGGAACTTTCATTTGATTATTGAAAAATTAAGGGAAAAAATGCTATGAATTTCACTAAAATGGATCGGATTTTCATTCGAACATTGAAATGCACATATTCGTTGACATCTATGCATGCAGAATATTTGAAAAAAAAAACACGTAGATACTAAAACCACTTTAAATTTTAAATTTTCATCGACTCAAAAATTTTTTAGGCTCATTTAAATTTTTAGACATTACAATGTAGTGTCCAGAACAGAAATTTTCCAAAAATCATATCTCAAGACACACAGGATTTCTTTTTTGATTGCTTCCAAGAGTTATTCGGGAGCTCCCAGTGTTGTTTAAAATGAAAGCAGAACCTAGAAAGCCAAAGATATTGAAACTAAAAACTAACAATATGATTAATTCGAAAAACTTTAAAAATAAATGTAGATTTCTGGATCTTAAAGAAAACAACACATTTCCTAATTAATTTTAAGAAATCCGCTTTCCAAATATGATCTTTTATAAATGGATTCCCCCCCAAAATATAATCCCCCACCACTTGATTTTCCTTCCAAAACGTTGGTGTCTCCGGCACATAGTTGAAATTATTCGAATATTCTTGTGCAGGATAGGCACTGTTTCGAATAGCCTCCAGATCGTCTTCGAGCATTGGGTCATCCGGAGAATACTTTAAATTTAGGAAATTAAATTTAAAATTTGAACTGAGAGTCATCTCACTGGATCTCCCCCAATATTATGTCGGACAACTTCTAGAGCTTCCGCCAAATCGTCCCCCAAATCGTTAAAGTTATTCTCCATTTTGATAGTGAATCTGAGAAAAAAGCAATGTTTTAAAAAAAATTGTTATTAGTGAGAAGCAGACGAAGAATACGGTGCGATTAGTGCAATTTTTGTTTACAATGATTCGTCATGTTCGAAAAAAAAATACGACATGTCCTTGAGAAGCACGGTCTCGCTGAGAAAGATTGAATGTTCTTTATACAATATTGAGAGAAGAGAAATAATCAAGTGCAATTAATTGTGTGTGTAGTTTGAACAGATATAAATGAAAAGAGTAAAGATAAAAAACAAACAAGATTTGAGAAACGAAAGGAAACCAATTCTTACAAAACATTTTAAAAATACGGTAAAGATCAAAGAACTTAGTAATAAATTCAATGAATGAAGTTCGGAACATTTTATTGGAGTATTTATCAGCTTTTTTTGGTTGCAAAATGAATTTCTCATCTTATTTTGATCAACTGTTCAGTTGTTCAACTGACACTCTCGCTCGTTTTTTTACATGTTCTATTATAATGATAACCGTGTTTAGGGGTGCTTTTCAGCGCGTGCTGATGAGAAATGAAGAATCATAAACAATTATACTGTAGTCTACAGTTTGAGAAACAAAAATGGGGACATAAACATGACTTAATTTGGGGGTATCTAATAAATTAATAAAAGAGGAGGATTGTACTCATTTTGTAAATGCTGTTCAAACGGTTTAAAATTCAATTTTATGTACTGAAATAATAATTAAACAAATTGCAAAAAAAGTTGAAATGCCAAAAAAGAGCACCCGGAATCGAACTTCTGAGCCCAGTGAGCGCAAGTTGGTGGGTTTTGAGTCCAAAGTTCGATTCCGGTTGCCCATTTTTTTGCAAATTTGTTCACTATTGCTTCGGTATGTAAAATTAAATTTTGAACCGATTGAACAACATTTACAATTTGGGTACAGTCCTCGTTTAACTATCCTTAGTATCTCATCTGCTCAATAACCATATTCATGTTCATCGCGTTTAGTTAAATATAAAATAAGGTATTTGTTAGGACACACAGCTAAATAATGAAGCTGAAAAAATAATTTACAACCAGCGAATTAATACAACCTTTATAAAGTATTCACTACAAATAGTTGCCAATTGCAGTTTTATAGCCGATAATTTTCTCTATTAAATGAGCTATAATACGTAAAATTTGGTTCATGTCTTCAAAAGTTATGATGTTTTGAAAAAATGCCTCATTTTTTGCAGACTCGTTTAAATGCACACTTAAAGGGACTCTTTACTGAATTTGGGTTTTAATTCCATTTTCATCTTCATCCCAGTATTTAAAAATCAATAGAAGCAAAAAAATATGTTGAAATTTCCTTTTGTGGTACACAAAAAAACACATTTACAAGGTAAGGCGGCGGATGGCCTAACCGCTCGGCTGCGCGCGAGAGAGCATGCGAATGTGAGAGTGTTTGCAATTGTTAGGCCATTCGCCGCCTTATTTTGGAAATGGGTGTGTTTGAATACTGGAAAAGGAAATTTCGCAAAAATATTTTTCTTGTATAGGTTTTCAAATGTCAAGAAGAAGATGAAAATGGAATAGAAACCCAAAAACAGTAACGAATCCCTTTAAAATCGGACAGCATATCTCAGGAATACGGTAAAAGTAGATCGTCAAATTTTGGTCGCTTACTATACCAATCCAGTCCTTTCATTTACAATAGGTCTTCAAATTTCAGTTTAATGTTCCTAGTCAGCTTTTTAGAGATATACAATGTTTTGAAAATCAATTAAAATTTAGATTCTGCTTTTATTCAGTACAATCAAATTCTCAACTTGAAATATTAACAAAAAACAACATTTATAGTGCCAAGCTAAAAACGCTGAGTAGTTATATTTTTAGCTTTAGCTGTGCAACTCGCGGTCTTGGAGTATTGCCAACGAAATACAAACTCTTCAGAATTTTATGGCTGAAAACATTATCGTATTCAAGGAGCCAATAATTATTAACTAGGGAAGTCATTTGAAGTTTATCCAAACAATCGGTCGAAATGAGGTCTAAATGAACGGTGAAGATCAGAACTATGAGTTCTGAAAAAATTAGAGTACAATACGAAGGTATGCCTGAGATATGCTCATGTGACGTCACGTATGCGTGTAGGATATGTGGTGTGTGTATGGGGTGCAGACTGAAGTTGACAAGCTTGAATAACTGTAACTCGTGAACGACTCAACCAAATTTAAAGTTTTATAGCTCATTTTAAAGACAATAATAAATGTGATTTAACTATAATAGAAAATTATTAAAAATGATAAGAAACTTAATAATAATCGTTAAAAAACTGAAAAATCAGACTTAGATGGACGCGAAGTATTATTTCTTTTAAACATGTATTATGTATTTTCTTCCAAGGAATTCGAAAAAAATACTTTCGAAGTAATTCTTAGTCGATAAAAGTTAGTTTTATCGAGATTTGTAATTTTTCAGTTTTTTAAAGTTTTTTATTAAGTTTCTCATCATTTTTAATAATTTTTATTATAGTTCCATAGATAAAATTTTTCATTGGCTTCAAAATGAGCTATAAAACTTTAAATTTGGTTGAGTCGTTCACGAGTTACAGTTATTCAAGCTTGTCAACTTCAGTCTGCACACCATACACACACCACATATCCTGCACGCATACGTGACGTCACATGAGCATATCTCAGGCATACCTTCGTATTGTACACTAATTTTTTCAGAACTCATAGTTCTGATCTTCACCGTTCATTTAAACCTCATTTCGACCGATTGTTTGGGTAAACAGCAATCGTTATCAAAATGTGCAAATTTTTTGACAGTTTATTCTTTCTCTATATAATTTTATTATTTTTAGAAAAGCAAGATTGAGCAGATCTTCGACGAAAGATCGCTGACTCATTTTCTCTAGCGATACGATCATGATTGCGAAACAAATGTTCTATATAAGGTCGTCTCTCTAATAGTGAAACTTAGCGTGCCTTAGGGAAAGATTTTTATATATTCGTAAAGTATAACATTCCAGTAATCCATGACATAAGAAATTTTGTGGAAAAACCGGGGTACTGTTGCGTGACAGAGCACAGAACTTAGAAAATTGAAATTTTTAAAAATGAAGATAGAATGTCAAACTTGGTTTCAAACGATTCCAAATAGAATTTTAATACTTTTTTCAGTTGACAATTTTTCTCTAACCCTAAGCACTCAATAGTTATACACCAAAAAATGTGAAAAATCGTCAATTTTTGGGAAAATCAAGAAAAAAAAGCCACTTTTTGGAAGGAGGTACACGGGGTTTTTTCACACTTTAAACTACAATTCATCTGCTTTTTAAAACAAAAAAGAGTTTTGAAATAAATCCCGGAATAAATGTAGGGAGTCTCTCCGAATACACAAATTTTTTCAAAAATTAAGTTTTTCGCTAGAAAAGTGCAGGTATTTTTAAAATTAATTTGTTTCCACAAGTTTAATTATATTTATAGTATTTCATTAATGATTTTTATTAATATTTGCGCGTGATTTTCCAACAAAAAACACCGATTTTTTGGAGTGAATATCCTAGGATTTTTTCACCATTTAAACTTCTATAAATATTCTATTTAGAACAACAAAGATTGCTGAAATAAAACTGGAAGAAAAAGTAAGGTGACTATCCAAAGTCACAACTTGTGGTCAAAAGTTATGTGTTGCGTTCGTATACTCTAGAAACACGTCATTTTCAATGCATATACGTGTAATCCGCTTGTGGCTCATTTTTTAAAAGTGTAAATCTCAATTAAATTGGTTCTCTTTATATTACAAGTCGGTTGAACCGTAGGCCTGACAACCATCCTGATTTTATGCCAAGAAACTGATATCATGTTTGATTAACTGTTTCTTTTTTAGTTATTGTCTAGATAATAATTTCTGACCGCTCGTTTTGCGGAGTGTCGTTGGGAATTTCCTCGCGACGCGACCGCAACGCGCTCAAATTCAAATTTCTCAGTTGGCCTTGCGCGTTGCGGTCGCGCTGCGAGGAAATTCCCAACGACACTCCGCAAAACGAGCGGCCAGAAAGTTTTATCTTGACAATACCAGACATACTATTAACGCAAAAATACTTTTTGAAAACATTTGCCTTTTGCACGAGCGTTTTAGTACTTCGCTGTCAGCTTTTAATAACGTAACACAGGATTTTCGAAAACTTCTTCGTGTAATATAAAGAGAACCAATTTAATTGAGATTTAAACCTTTAAAAATTGAGCCACAAGAGGATCACACGTTTATGTATTGAAAATGACGTGTTTCTAGAGTATACGAACGCAACACATAACTTTTGACCACAAGTTGTGACTTTGGATAGTCACCTTACTTTTTCTTCCAGTTTTATTTCAGCAATCTTTGTTGTTCTAAGTAGAATATTTATAGAAGTTTAAATGGTGAAAAAATCCTAGGATATTCACTCCAAAAAACACTATTTTTTTTGAATTTCCGAAATTGGCAACTAGTAGTTTTCACGTTTTGGGACGTAACTTGAAAATAAGCAATTGTCGAAAAAGGTGTTCAATTACAAAAATGGTCAAAATTGAAATAGCTATCGAATGATAGTAATCTTGCCTTTTTGTTTTCATTTTTTATAATTTCTCATTTTTCGTATTTTGCATGCTCTACTATACGTGAAATCGGTGTTTTTTGTTGGAAACTCACGTGCAAATATTAATAAAAATCATTAATTAAATACTAGAAATATAATTAAACTTGTGGAAACAAATCAATTTTAAAAATACCTGCACTTTTCTAGCCTATTCGCAGGAAAAACTTAATTTTTGGAAAAAAATTTGTATATTCGGAGAGACTCCCTACATTTATTCCGGGATTTATTTCAAAACACTTTTTTGTTTTAAAAAGCAGATGAATTGTAGTTTAAAGTGTGAAAAAACCCCGTGTACCTCCTTCCAAAAATTGGCTTTTTTTTCTTGATTTTCCCAAAAATTGACGATTTTTCACATATTTTAGTGTATAACTTTTGAGTGCTTAGGGTTAGAGCAAAATTGTCAACTGGAAAAAGTAATGAAATTCTATTTGGAATCGTTTAAAACCAAGTGTGGCATTCTATCTTCATTTTTAAAAATTTCAATTTTCTAAGTTCTGTGCTCTGTCACGCTACAGAAACATGCACAATTGGCTCAATATCAACCTAAAATGGTTTGATAACTATCTGGTATATGTGAATGAAATATGAAACTGATATCTTTCATATTCGCCCTAAGGCAGGGCCCTTTGTGTCACAGTTCCACTCTTACAAATACTGCCTTATATGTTGTTCTATCTGTTTATTTTTCACAAAACAAAAATGAACGTAGTGTGGTCTCGTTTTAACAAAAAAAATAATCTTCCACCCGTATCAAAATTAATACTCAATTTCTCAACATTGGTGAGAAATTGTGTAGAGAAACTGCAACGCGTGATGTTCATATATTGAATTCCCAAACAACTTTTTTTTAGAAGCGTTTGACTCTTATCTTGCAACAGAGTAATAACTTTTTTACTTAGAATCACCAGTTTTATCTTCCAATTACTCAATTATATGACCACGACTTCGACTGATAATTGAGTAATTGATCGTTTTCTCGGCTTTTACATCGAAAAATTTAAGAACTGATTTGAGAATGACGCCTATTTTCATCCCAGTTGCATTAAAGGCAGCTTGTCAGTTAACACGATCCAAATTAAAGGCAAAAAATCAAAATTCGAAAGGAAGCGTAGGTGGTCCAAAGAACAATACCAATATGTAGCCACATTCAAATAATTGTATTTCGCGCCTATTCCGACCGCGTTGCACGGACACTGACCGCGTCGCACGGACACGCGCGCATTCAAATTTTGATTTTTTCAACTTTGGACCGCTGCTATGACGCGTGTACTTATCGGTGTGATTTCGCATAAATTGCATTGTACTAATGAGAACACGCTCTATTTTTTGAAACAAAAAACAGGTAGGGTCAAATTAACTGAACAGCTGTCTTTAATTATCTCCATAAAGTCCTCTGATCTTCACCGTTCATTTAAACCTCATTTCGACCGATGGTTTGGGTAAACTTCAAATGACTTCCCTAGTAAGAGAAAAAGGAACGGAAGATGGGAGGAGCATATTTTTTTGCAAGTACGGTATTTTTTCAAAAAATTTGCTTCATTTTTTAAATTTTAAATGGGGCATATTGTCTATGAATTGACACTTTAAAAATAGGATTTTTATAAATATTTGTAAATTTTATTCGAACGGTGAGACATCAAAATTATAAACTATAAATTATAATGATTTTAGCAATTATTTTTAAAAAAATTTTGAAATCATAGCAAAAACGGACAATTGGAGGAACACAAACATTTTTCTTGAATATATATGGAGACGTATTTTTAAAATTTAATAAAAAAATAGAAACGAAAAGTGAGTACCGATCTATGTTGAAAATGTTGAATTAAAAGATAACTTAAGTATTTTAAAAAATCTATCTCATGCGACCTTTAGCGGTTCGGAATGAAACCTTTAGCGGTTCGGAAAAAATGATGAACTGATGACCTATGTATACTAATTTCGATTAAAAAATGATTGGAAAAACTGGCATCAGGTGTTTATACTTGACATTAAACAGGACGAAAAGATAACAGAGTTAGTCATAATAGATAAAACATTGAAAATAAAAAATTAGTGATTCACACGAAATGTTTTTTGTAAAGATCAGGTTCAAACTCTGAATGTTTGATAAAAATTGACTAAGGTATTTTGGAGCTGGAAGCAAATTATACCAAATAGTCAGCTTTTCATGGCTTGGACCAATTTCACACAAACTTATCATTTTGATAAGAGATGGTGCTTGGTAAAGCGGAGTAGTATACTCTATTTACATCAGTTTGGAAGAAATATTAAACATTCGGAGGATGGGAATCGAATCAGAACTAAAAATTTTAATCAATTTTTATTAGAACTCAAAATTCGGTCATATTTTGGTGCAGAATAGGGACCCACTAATTTGTATAACTTATTTGCAATTTTCCGATAAATAATCTTATTAGTATTTCCCCGAATTTCGTCTCAGAAAATTAATACTTATTCAATTCTGTGCCTCCGGGAGCTCTTCATTTTCTTCTCTATTATCTTGACAAATAGACGGAACCACTTTACGCAATTCGTTTCGTTTATGTTTTTCTCTCTCAAAATCAAAAATCAATTTTTTAATAAACATGACCATTTTCTCTCTTATGCATAAAAACTCAAAACACGCAATTGATGACAAAATTGATAATTTTTTATCTATTTGGTTGTGTAGTTACTTGGAAACAGAAAAAAACTTAACGATTCCCATTTCGTTCAACTGTTATCTTTATTCATGGAAAAATGGGATTAGAAACTTCTTGGCTGCCTTAGCCCCAAATACATAGTTTGAGCCAGGCCCGGCTAAGGCCCACAATACATAAAATATACACAAAAATACTTTAATTCTGGAAAATCTGAAATTTTTGGTACTATTAGAATCTACACGCTGCGGCGATTCTAACGACACCAATCATTGCCATGTTTCTGCTTTCATTCTGGAAATTAAATTTTTTTAGTGATTTTCAGACAAATGAGCACAGAAAAACTGAAAATCTGAAATTAAAAAAAAATTAATTTCCAGAATGAAAGCAGAAACATGGAAATGATTAGATCGAAATGTTATAGTCAACTCAAATATTGTTGATAATGCAAGTTGGAATTGACCTACCCAGAAAATCTAAGTCTCTCACAAAGTCGTGTTATTTTTAAATGCGAGCGGCTGCGCTGCGGTCTTTTTTATAGAAAATGGATTATCCAAAATTTTTAACTTGACAACACGGCTTGTAAAAAAAAACCAAGGAAAGAGGAAAAATTTCCGCCCGACAATTCAAGATTTTTGCACAGAAATGGGCGTGGCAAGGAAAACGCAACTGTGGCACGCGATATTTTACAGTAAATCGCGTGCAGTTTGAAGATGTTTTTCTCTGATCTGTGCTTGCGGACAATGCGCAACCAGCCTGTTCACGCGCGAATGACACAGGTTCATTTTTACAAGCCGTGGACAATAGCTCTTTACAATATTTTTTTTCTATAAATAACATTTTTCTGCTAAAACAAGTTTTTGATAGAGAACATATTAGTATCCGTACCATTTATATACACGATGCAAAAAAAAACAAAGGGTGGAACAAGCTTACAAGTTTTGCAATTTTTAATGGCTCGAAGAAAAAAAAATGACTGAATGAAAAACTTAGGAATAATTTGGCTGTTTCAACGAATCAATATATTGAACCTGGACTTAACATTCTTCATAAGTTTTCGATCCAGAAAAAAAAAATTCGATCATTAAAAACTACTTTGGTGGGAAAAAATCAAGTTTTAGAAACAACTTTTTGGTTTTTTTTTGGTTTCCGTATTTTTTAAAGTGATTTTCACAAAAAATTGGAACATGAAAAAATAGGATTAACAATAAAATATGTTAATTAGTGAAAAAGTCGCGAACTTCGAAAATCTTGTCGCAAACTGTCCTTCAATAAGCAATATTTTGCGGATTGATAACGTGTAGAATGTATGGGGAAATCTAAAAATCAAAACATTTGGAAACATTTTTAGAAAATCTGGATTGTCTTAAAATCAGGTTACTGTGAAACTTTCCGTTTAAGGAAATGCCTCACGTGACACTGTGTCGTTAATGAGGTATTGTCAACTCAAATATTCTTGATCATTGCGTTTTGCTGGCTGCTCAGCGTCTCAGACGCTCCGCACGCACGCACGCACGCGGCTGCCGATACTCTACACACTGGAAAATTTGAAAAATTAATTTTCCCGCCAATATTTCAGTGTGTTGAGTGGGAGGTCACCGCGTCGCGTGCGTGCGGAGCGGCTGTGAGGTTGAGCAGCCTTCCGAACGCAATGCTCAAGAATAATTGAGTTGACAATAGTCATAAATAATAAAAACCTACAGAACTCTTGCATTCATCCATAACCTTTGTCAATTTTTCCACCACACTCAGTTCCTATAAATTGTAAAAATTTATTTTAAAAGTTCAACAAAAAAAGTTTTACAAATTCTAGCTCCCCAATTTCCAACTCTAATTTACACGTATTCATTTTCTTTTTAGCTCGGCATTTTCTGGAACGGAATGTTTTCACATTTTTCTGTAAATTGTTTGATATGTTAGACATTTTAAATTGATTCAATATTTTACTTCCTTCTGCTGAATATCATTCGACGCCTTGTTGAATTCTATTATTTTGTTAGTTAATTCAACACGAAGATTAATCAAATTCGGATCGTTTCCTTTTTCGGAGGCACAATTGTATCTAATTGAACTGATTTTGTTCTCATATTCTGAAAAGAAATATCAGAAACAGAAAAAAGGAATTAAAAGATAATCACCAGCTAAAATGTTGGATATTCCCCCTTCATTATTCTGTGCGACTTTGTCAATGATTTGTGCAATGATGAAACAATTCTTCCCATTTTCAAGATCCTTTTCAATTGTTTCCAAATCACAACTCAAATCGTCTTTCCTTTTGTGCAAGTTATCATATAGCTTCCTTTTTCTTTCCTCATAATTTCTTGAATTTCTTCTAATATCTTCCTCCCTCTTATTGTTTCTCTTTACCCGTCCTGTGGCATTATGACTTGGTTTTTTTATTGCCTGACAAAAAAGAACATAGTATTGCGTAGTCTCGAGCTTTTAAAATTTTTTAACATGGGCGAGGGGTTTTCGTAAGATTTTATTCCCAATGAATACTACGCGTTTCATGTATTGGAATATATTAGTGGCTCACACGCTTGACTCCTGGTTTTTGGTTTCAATTCCATTTTCGTCTTCTTCTCCATATTTGAAAAAATTTCTAAATTTTCTACTCGAGGACACAAAAAAACAAATTTACATATGACGGCGGCGAAATGGCCTAACAATTGCAAAAAACTCTAACATTCGCGTGCTCTCTCGTGACTGGCCGATAAATGCATCGGCCACAGTCCTCCTCTAAAGACTCACAGTCTTAACTCTAAAGACTGTGGGCCAGGTATTTCAAGAAATTGAGCGTTCTCTCATTATTAGCTGTTCACAAAATCGGCTTTATAAACAAGCAAGCGCGCTCTAAAAAACCGACACGCTCGCAGGAGAAATATAGCGAGGTGGAGACTATACGCAGACAACCGTTATGAAGTCGATTTTGTGAGAGGACTATAGTAAAATTCAATCACACCGATAAATACACGCTTGCCGTAAAAAGTTGAAAAAAAAATCTAAATTTGAATGCGTGCGTGTCCATGCAACGAGGTCGGAATTGGCGCGAAACACAATTATTTGAATGTGGCTACATATTGTTTTCTCGACCCCCATTCGAATTTTGATTTTTTGCCTTGAATTTGGATCGTGCCTTTAATCAGGCTGTTTTCTTACAATGAAAAGCAGATTTAGAAAGCAAAAAGTATCGTACCTGAGACCTGATCTTTCTTATTCCTGGTTTTTTTGCCGATTTTTTCAAAGCTCTTTTCTCAATGTTGAGGGATCCGGAACTTTTCGGATTACAGTTGTTGTCTAAAATTCGGAAAGCATGAAAATTAAAAAAAAAATGTTTTAACGTACCTTGAAATCGACATTGCAAATTGATGTTTCCAAAATAGGGCACAAGAACTTCGTTGACAGTCGTTTTTGTGATTTCAACCTGTTCTTCACTTCGAATGTTCTGATACGGAACGTTTGGTTCTGTTAATTTATGTTATTACAAAAATATCATATTATCCTGATAGAAACCTACCATACGGTGCGAAATAGTAGGAATACTGCTGTCTATCATCAGGATTGTCAAAATCATAAGTAACTGAAAATGATACGTTTAAAACACAGCATCAATTAAAAAAACTAATCCCGAAGTTGTCGTGCTAATGAATAACACTTTGAAAACATTTTAACCGAATATATTTTTTTAATTAACATTATTTTTCGTACCTGAAGAGTTAGAATACGGCTTATATATCTCGACTTCCTGGCCAATGGGTGATGCATTCTGAAAAAAACATGATTTACTATTGTCAACTCAATTATTCTTGATCATTGCGTTCGGAAGGCTGCTCAACCTCACAGCCGCTCCGCACGCACGCGACGCGGCTGCCGACACTCACACACACACTGGAATATTTGAAACATTTATTTTCCCGCCGATTTCAGTGTGTGTTAGTGTCGGCAGCCGCGTCGTGTGCGTGCGGAGCGGCTGTGAGGTTGAGCAGCCTTCCGAACGCAATGATCAAGAAAAATTGAGTTGACAATACAGCATTTCACTTAAAATTTTCAAATCATTCGAACTTAATAATTATAGAAAAAAGTTCTACGTTTTCCCAGGAGCATATGTTTTCATAGTCGATTTTGAATTTGAATTAAGATTTTTGGTTCGGATTGATTTTGGAAACTCCTGTTATTTTTTCAAATTACATTTACTCGTGAAATTGGAGCAAAAAATTGTTTCTTACCATTTTAACAAACGCCTGTTTGTACGTGTTTCCGTCGGAAAACTCTTGGTTGTTAGAATTAATGGCAACTTGATCTCCATCATGATCTTTTCCGATGACGTCATCGGAAAGAACGTCAACTTCTAGAGCCTCTTCCTGATTGTTGTCATTGTTTGGATCAACAAGACCAACTCTGAAAAAAATTCATTCCGAAACTCTTTATGCAAACCCACCGCTCATTCTGTATTAAGTCAATCAGGGCTAGTCTGATTTATTATATCTACCGTAACCCCATATTTTATATTGTCAACTCAATTATTCTTGATCATTCAACTTGGTGTTGATCTACCCAGAAAAGCTAAGTATCTCAGAAATGCGTGCTATTTTTTAATGCGAGCGGTTGCGCTGCGGTCTTTTATTGTCAAAATAAAAATTTCTGGGTTCTCGTTTTGCGGAGTGTCGTTGGGAATATCCTCGCAGCGCGACCGCAACGCGCAAGACCAACTGATAAATTTGAATTTGAGCGCGTTGCGGTCGCGAAAACGCAAAACGAGCGGCCAGAAATTATTATCTTGACAATAGTAGAAAATGGATGATCCGAAATTTTTAAGTTGACAATATCTAAAATTTATATTATTTGATCTACGCGCGTAATGCTGAATTCTTTAAAAAATGAAAAGAATTTGTAATATTGCCAACTTAACATTTTTGGATCATCCATTTTCTGCTAAAAGACCGCAGCGCAACCGATCGCAGGTAAAAATAGCACGACTATGTGAGATACTTAGATTTTTTAGGTAGATCAAAACCAAATTGCATGATCAAGAATATTTGAGTTGGCAATAAAAAGAAATGTCGCCCCACATTTCCTTTGGCCCTGATTTTATTCTTCGTTTTTTAGATAGTTTATGTTTTGTAATAAAGCAGTGATAGAAAAGCCTTTGTTGCACGACACAACGTTCTTAATCTCACTTTTGTCAAACAATAAGTTCATTCTTACGAATTAGCTTAGTAAATATAAATAAACTAGAAAATCAAACTCACTGGTTCTCACCATCGAAATCCACTTTATCAAATAATTTCTCATCGAAATCGTTTACTAAATCACGCCTCATTCCATCAGAGAACTCTTCTTCTGTCAACTGGTGTGGATCGCTCCTCACCATCATCATCTCATAAGAAATGGGTAATCGTTGAATGTCCAAAACGGCCACGCCGCTTCTTTAAACTTGGTTAACCGAGTTTAGTACAAATTAAACGAAGAAAATGCTCTTTCTCTAATTACCTATAAAATTTGAATATGTATTTTTCAAAGAATAAAAAGGAAAATCATTACAGAAACATTCAAGCCTAGAAAAGATTAAAGAAAAAGAGCTTTTGAACAATACAAGAAACTGTAAATATTGATTTAGAGAAAATGTTTTGATCGAATGATGCCATTTTGATTAAACTCAGGGAAAGCAATGTACCGGAACATTCCCATTTTGTCCGTGGACAAGTCCCGGACCGTCCCGGACATTTACAGTTTTGCTCAAACATGTCCGATTTTCAAAAACTTTACTGCAAATGAAAGTGAGAGCATTACTGACCTCCTTAGTAAAATTTGGAGGCTCTACCTGAAATCTTTGATACTGAAATATGCATTTCATTTTCATTATTTTATTTCTCGATCAAATAAAGCCGCCAACAAACAAATGTGTAACATTACTCGAAAATTAGGTGGAGCTTCAAAATTTCACCAAAGAGTTCAGTAACGCTCTAGCTTCATTTCCAGTGAATTTTTTGAAAATCGGACATGTTAGAGCAAAACTGTAAATGTCCGGGACGGTCCGGGATTTGTCCACGTACAAAATGGGAATGTTCCTGTGCATTGCTTTCCCTGAGAAGAAAGACTTTATGGAGATAATGAATGCAACTGGGATGAAAATAGACGTCATTCTCAAATCAGTTCTTAAATTTTTCGATGTAATTCAGTAATTGAAAGATAAAACTGGTGATTCTAAGTAAAAAAGTTATTACTCTGTTGCAAGATAAGAGTCAAACGCTTCTAAAAAAAATTTGTTTGGGAATTCAATATATGAACATCACGCGTTGCAGTTTCTCTACACAATTTCTCACCAATGATGAGAAATTGAGTATTAATTTTGATACGGGTGGAAGATTATTTTTTTTGTTAAAACGAGACCACACTACGTTCATTTTTGTTTTGTGAAAAATAAACAGATAGAACAACATATAGAACATTTGTTTCGCAATCATGATCGTATCGCTAGATAAAATGAGTCAGTGATCTTTTCCGATCTTTCGTCTAAGATCTGCTCAATCTTGCTTTTCTAAAAATAATAAAATTATATAGAGAAAGAATAAACTGTCAAAAAATTTGCACATTTTGATAACGATTGCTGTTTACCCAAACAATCGGTCGAAATGAGGTTTAAATGAACGGTGAAGATCAGAACTATGAGTTCTGAAAAAATTAGAGTACAATACGAAGGTATGCCTGAGAATCTTAATAGTCCCGGACTTTTACAGTTTTGCTCTAACATGGCCAGTTTCCAAAAACCCAACGGAAACTTAAAGCGGGAGCCTTACTGAATTCCTTACTAGAATCTTAAAGCCCTACCTGAACTCTTTGATATGAATTTCTTTTTCATTATTTAATTTTTTGATCAAATAAAGCCGCCAACAATAAAATGTGTAACATTGCTCGAAAATTTGGTGGAGCTCCAAAATTTTAATAAGGAGGTCAGTAATGCTCCAGCATTAGCCGTGAACTATTTGAAAATCGGAT
Organism: Caenorhabditis virilis; assembly: GCA_964036255.1. Lineage (NCBI taxonomy): Eukaryota > Metazoa > Nematoda > Chromadorea > Rhabditida > Rhabditidae > Caenorhabditis > Caenorhabditis virilis. The sequence continues at coordinate 11,280,902 of OZ038417.1, read as the reverse complement.
ATGTTAGAGAACATATGTAAATGTCCGGGAGTGTCCGTGGACAAAACCTTTCAAATAAAGCACAAAAATTTGAATTTTTACATTTTTTTCAAAACTGATATTTTTAATTTTTTTAGTGGAAAATGTTTCTTTTCAGTAGAATAACATAAGTAAAGTATGGTGCGATCAGTTTCAAACAATTTTGAGGTAAATTTTATTCAAATACCCGAAAAATAAGAAAAATTCAAAAAAATTCAAAAAACTCAAAAAAAAAACAAAAACTGTTAAAAAACGATAATGACATTTTTAGAAATCTAAAATGATATGTGAAACTGATCAATTTTTCGGAAAACTGATTTTTTTGGGTCGCTGATGAATTGTGTTCATGAAATCTGTAAATGTTTCGTTGGTTTCAAAAAAAATTAACTAGAATGCCTGTGAAATAATAATTTATTTGCGAAACTACGTATATTTAATTGGCTTTCAAAATTATAGCGAAATTTTCATTTTTGGATGAAAATTTTATGAAGGGTCCCGGTGTTAGTTCCTGTAAGAAAAATTAATTTGACACTTATTAAAAATAATTAATGACTTTCAGCAAAAAAAAAACGCTGAAAATCGGACAAAAACGAAAGAAATTTGAAAAAAAACACACAAAAAATTCAAAAATTCAAATTACCGCGCACACACATGACTGCTGTTCATTGGAGCGCACATGAAAATTCAAAACACGCGGTAATTTAAAATCTTATCGCCGCAGCGGCGAAATTTTTAACTGGCACCCTGTCTTTAAGTTATCATTTAATTCAAAATATTCAACATACATAGACCGGTACTCACAGTCCTAGCTCTTCGTTTCTATTTTTTTTTAATTTAATTTAACAAATACGTTTTCATATAAATTCAAGAAAAACGTTTTTGTGTTCCTCCAATTGCTCGTTTTCGTTATGATTTCAAACATTTTAAAAAAATAATTTCTAAAAAATAGTACGATAACTTGTGATTTAGATAATTTATAAGTTTAATGTCTCGCTGTTCGCATAAAATTTACAAATATTTATAAAAATCCTATTTTTTAAATTGGCAATTCATAGAAAATATGCTCCATTTTTTAAAAATGTAACAAATGAAGCAAATTTTTTGAAAAAATACCGTACTTGCAAAAAAATATGCTCCTCCCATCTTCCGTTCCTTTTTCTCTTAATAATTATTGGCTCCTTGAATACGATAATGTTTTCAGCCATAAAATTCTGAAGAGTTTGTATTTCGTTGGCAATACGCCAAGACCGCGTGTTGCACAGCTAAAGCTAAAAATATAACTATTCAGAGTTTTTAGCTTGGCACTATAAATGTTGTTTTCTGTTAATATTTCAAGATGAGAATTTGATTGTACTGAATAAAAGAATAATCTAAATTTTAATTGATTTTCAAAACATTGTCTATCTCTAAAAAGCAGACTAGGAACATTAAACTGAAATTTGAAGACCTATTGTAAATGAAAGGACTGGATTGGTATAGTAAGCGACCAAAATGTGACGATCCACTTTTACCGTATTCCTGAGATATGCCGTCCGATTTTAAAGGGATTCTTTACTGTTTTTGAGTTTCTATTCCACTTTCATCTTCTTCTTGACATTTGAAAACCTATACAAGAAAAATATTTTTGCGAAATTTCCTTTTCCAGTACTCAAACACACCCATTTCCAAAATAAGGAGGCGAATGACCTAACAATTGCAAACACTCTCACATTCGCATGCTCTCTCGCGCGCAGCGGTTAGGCCATCCGCCGCCTTACCTTGTAAATATGTTTTTTGTGTACCACAAAAGGAAATTTCAACATATTTTTTGTTTCTATTGGTTTTCAAATACTGGGATGACGATGAAAATGGAATTAAAACCCAAATTCAGTAAAGAGTCCCTTTAAAGACAGGGTGCCAGTTAAAAATTTCGCCGCTGCGGCGATAAAAATTTAAATTCCCTCGTTTTTGAGTGTGTGAATGCCCGCTCCACGGAAATCGTGTCACGTGTGTGCGCGGGAAAAATATTATTTGAATTTTCATGTGTGTTTCTCTGTTTTTAAGTGTTTATATACATTTTTAAATGTTTTTTTTTAGGAAACTTTGTACCTGGGGGTTTTCCACCTTAAAAAACGATTGGCATTAGCAGTTTTCCACGAAAATGCGTCATTTTTCTGATACGGCAAAATTCGGGGGTGTGCTATCATTATGACGGGCACTGTATACACAAAAATACTTTAATTCTGGAAAATCTGAAATTTTTTGGTACTATTAGAATCTACACGCTGCGGTGATTCTAACAACACTAATCATTGCCATGTTTCTGCTTTCATTCTGGAAATTAATTTTTTTAGTGATTTTCAGACAAATGAGCACAGAAAAACTGAAATTCTGAAATTAAAAAAAAATTAATTTCCAGAATGAAAGCAGAAACATGGAAATGATTAGATCGAAATGTTATAGTCAACTCAAATATTGTTGATAATGCAAGTTGGAATTGACCTACCCAGAAAATCTAAGTCTCTCACAAAGTCGTGTTATTTTTAAATGCGAGCGGCTGCGCTGCGGTCTTTTTTATAGAAAATGGATTATCCAAAATTTTTAACTTGACAATAGCTCTTTACAATATTTTTTTCTATAAATAACATATTTCTGCTAAAACAAGTTTTTGATAGAGAACATATTAGTATCCGTACCATTTATATACACGATGCAACAAAAAAAACCAAAAGGTGGAACAAGCTTACAAGTTTTGAATTTTTCATGGCTCGAAGAAAAAAAAATGACTGAATGAAAAACTTAGGAATAATTTGGCTGTTTCAACGAATCAATATATTGAACCTGGTCTTATTATTCTTCATAAGTTTTCGATCCAGAAAAAAAAACTTCGAGCATTAAAAACTACTTTGGTGGGAAAAATCAAGTTTTAGAAACAACTTTTTGGTTTTTTTTTGGTTTCCGTATTTTTTAAAGTGATTTTCACAAAAAATTGGAACATGAAAAAATAGGATTAACAATGAAATATGTTAAGAATTAGTGAAAAAGTCGCGAACTTCATAAATCTTGTCGCAACGTGTCCTCCAATAAGCAATATTTTGCGGATTGATAACGTGTAGAATGTATGGGGAAATCTAAAAATCAAAACATTTGGAAACATTTTTAGAAAATCTGGATTGTCTTAAAATCAGGTTACTGTGAAATTTTCCGTTAAAGGAAATGCCTCACGTGACACTGTGTCGTTAATGAGGTTGTCAGCTCAAATATTCTTGATCATTGCGTTTTGCGGGCTGCTCAGCCTCACTGACGCTCCGCACGTGCGGAGCGGCTGTGAGGTTGAGCAGCCTTCCGAACGCAATGATCAAGAATAATTGAGTTGACAATAGTCATAAATAATAAAAACCTACAGAAAGCTTGCATTCATTCATAACCATTGTCAATTCTTCCACCACACTCAGTTTCTATAAATTGTAAAAATTTATTTTAAAAGTTCAACAAAAAAAGTTTTACAAATTCTAGCTCCCCAATTTCCAAATCTAATTCACACATATGCATTTCCTTTTTAGCTCGGGATTTTTTGGAACCGAATGTGTTCACATTTTTCTGTAAATTGTTTGATATGTTAGACATTTTAAATTGATTCAATATTTTACTTCCTTCTGCTGAATATCATTCGACGCCTTCTTGAATTCTTTTTCTTTGTTATCTAATTCAACACGAAGATTAATCAAATTCGGATCGTTTACTTTTTTGGAGATAGAATTAGATCTAATTGAACTGATTTTGTCCTCACATTCTGAAAAGAAATATCAGAAACAGAAAAAAGGAATTAAAAGATAATCACCAGCTAAAATGTTGGATATTAATCTTTCATTATTCTGTGCGACACTGTCAATGATTTTCTGTGCAATGATGAAACAATTCTTCCCATTTTTAAGATCTCTTTCAATTGTTTCCAAATGACAACTTAAATCGTCTTTCCTTTTGTGCAAGTTATCATATCGGTTCCTTTTTCTTCCCTCATAATTTCTTGTATTTCTTCTATTATCTTCCTTCCTCTTATCGTCTCTCTCTGCTACCGTCTGTAACAAAATTAGAATAGATTTAAATTGAAGGAAAACTGATTCAAACCATCTTCTCAATCACCGATTTTTTTGCTCGATTCCTGGTCACTGATACCCGTCCTGTGGCATTATGACTTGGTTTTTTTATTGCCTGACAAAAAAGAACATAGTATTGCGTAGTCTCGAGCTTTAAAAATTTTTTAACATGGGCGAGGGTTTTTCGTAAGATTTTATTCCCAATGAATACTACGCGTTTCATGTATTGGAATATATTAGTGGCTCACACGCTTGACTCCTGGTTTTTGGTTTCAATTCCATTTTCGTCTTCTTCTCCATATTTGAAAAAAATTCTAAATTTCGTACTCTAGAACACGAAAAAAAAACAAATTTACATATGACGGCGGCGAAATGGCCTAACAATTGTAAAAAACTCTAACATTCGCGTGCTCTCTCGTGACTGGCCGATGAATGCATCGGCCACATCGGCCACATAATTTGGCAACATATTGGTATTGTTTTCTCGACCCCCATTCGAATTTTGATTTTTTGCCTTGAATTTGGATCGTGCCTTTAATCAGGCTGTTTTCTTACAATGAAAAGCAGATTTAGAAAGCAAAAAGTATCGTACCTGAGACCTGATCTTTCTTATTCCTGGCTTTTTTGCCGATTTTTTCAAAGCTCTTTTCTCCATGTTGAGGGATCCGGAACTTTTCGGATTACAGTTGTTGTCTAAAATTCGGAAAGCATGAAAATTTAAAAAAAAAAGGTTTTAACGTACCTTGAAATCGACATTGCAAATTGATGTTTCCAAAATAGGGCACAAGAACTTCATTGACAGTCGTTTTTGTGATTTCAACCTGTTCTTCACTTCGAATGTTCTGATACGGAACGTTCGGTTCTGTCAATTTATGTTATTACAAAAATATAATATTATCCTGATAGAAACCTACCATACGGTGCGAAATAGTCGGAATACTGTTGTCTATCATCAGGAGTGTCAAAATCATAAGTAACTGAAAATGATACGTTTAAAATAAAAACATCCCAAAATTGTCATGCTATTGAATAAGAATAACATTTTGAATACATTTTAACCGAATTTTTTGTAATCAAAATTATTTTTCGTACCTGAAAATTTGGAATACGGCTTATATATCTCGACTTCCTGGCCAATGGGTGATGCATTCTGAAAAAAAACATGATTTACTACAGCATTTCACTTAAAATTGCGTCGTGTGCGTGCGGAGCGGCTGTGAGGTTGAGCAGCCTTCCGAACGCAATGATCAAGAAAAATTGAGTTGACAATACAGCATTTCACTTAAAATTTTCAAATTATTCGAACTTAATAATTATAGAAAAAAGTTCTACGTTTTCCCAGGAGCATATGTTTTCATAGTCGATTTTGAATTTAAATTAAGATTTTTGGTTCGGATTGATTTTGGAAACTCCTGTTATTTTTTCAAATTACATTTACTCGTGAAATTGGAGCAAAAATTTGTTTCTTACCATTTTAACAAACACATGTTTGTACGTGTTTCCTCCGGAAAACTGTTGGTTGTTTGTATTAATGGCAACTTGATCTCCATCATGATCTTTTCCGATGACGTCATCAGATAGAACGTCAACTTCTAGAGCCTCTTCCTGATTGTTGTCATTGTTTGGATCAACAAGACCAACTCTGAAAAAAATTCATTCCGAAACTCTTTATGCAAACCCACCGCTCATTCTGTATTAAGTCAATCAGGGCTAGTCTGATTTATTATATCTACCGTAACCCCATATTTTATATTGTCAGCTCAATTACTTAAGTATTCTTGATCGTTCAAGTTGGTTTTGATCTACCCAGGAAAAGCTAAGTATCTCACAGAGTCGTGCTATTTTTTAATGCGAGCGGTTGCGCTGCGGTCTTTTATTGTCAAGATAAAGATTTCTGGGCGCTCGTTTTGCGGAGTCTCGTTGGGAATTTCCTCGCAGCGCGACCGCAACGCGCAAGACCAACTGAGAAATTTGAATTTGAGCGCGTTGCGGTCGCGCTGCGAGGAAATTCCCAACGACAATCCGCAAAACGAGCGGCCAGAAATTATTATCTTGACAATAGTAGAAAATGGATGATCCGAAATTTTTAAGTTGACAATATCTAACATTTATATTATCTTCTTTCTTCTTATTGTCAAGATAATAATTTCTGGCCGCTCGTTTTGCGGAGTGTCGTTGGTAATTTACTCGCAGCGCGACCGCAACGCGCTCAAATTCAAATTTCTCAGTTGGTCTTGCGCGTTGCGGTCGCGCTGCGAGTAAATTCCCAACGACACTCCGCAAAACGAGCGGCCAGAAATTGTTATTTTGACAATACTAAGCGAATAGTTCTGTGTGTGTGTGTACCAGCATTTCTCATGAATCACTTTTTGACCCCTCGACCGATCTGTCCCATACTTGGTATATCGTCATGACTCTCGGAGCGCTTCACAAAAATGCTGTTTGGATCACGGGTTACTGTAGGATTAATGTAGTTACAGTATTCCAATTTTTTTCACATTTTTTTCAAAATGGTTGGATCGACACCAAACTTTCATGATAACATCTTTTGAGTATTGTAAGGTTACTTTGAAAATTTGGTGCGGATTACTGCAGTATTACGGTAGTTACCGTAACCTAAATTTAGCGTTTGTCTCTTCATTTTACACACTATTTCTCTCATTACCGCCGCGTAGCGGCGTTAAACGGTTGGTTTGATCTACGCGCGTAATGTTGAATTCTTTAAAAAATGAAAAGAATTTGTAATAAAAAGAAATGTCGCCCCACATTTCCTTTGGCCCTGATTTTATTATTTGTTTTTTAGATAGTTTATGTTTTGTAATAAAGCAGTGATAGAAAAGTCTTTGTTGCACGACACAACGTTCTTAATCCCGTTTTTTTCAAACAATACGTTCATTCTTACGAATTAGCTTAGTATAAATAAACTAGAAAATCAAACTCACTGGTTCTCACCATCGAAATCCACTTTATCAAATATTGTCTCATCGAAATCTTGTTCCAAATTACGCATCATTCCATCAGAGAGCTCTTCTTCTGTCAACTGGTGTGGATCGCTCCACACCATCATCAACTCATAAGAAATGGGCATCGTTGATTGTCCAAAACGGCCACGCCGCTTCTTTTCCTTGGTTAACCCAGTTTAGTACAAATGAAACGACGAAAATGTCCTTTGTTTCACAGTACTGTAAAATTTGAATATGCATTTTTCAAAAAATAAAAAGGAAAATTATTACAAAAACATTCAAGCTTAAAAAAGATTAAAGAAAAGGAGCTTTTGAACAATAAAAATGTAGGGAAAGTAAATTTAAGCATTGATTTAGAGAGAATCGAATTATGCCATTTTGATTAAAGAAGGACTTTACGGAGCTAATGAATGAAACTGGTATGAAAATAGACGTCATTCTCAAATCAGTTCTTAAATTTTTCGAAGACCATGTAAAAGCCGAGAAAACTATCAATTACTGAATTATCAGTCGAAGTCATATAATTGAGTAATTGAAAGATAAAACTGGTGATTCTAAGTAAAAAAGTTATTACTCTGTTGCAAGATAAGATTCAAACGCTTCTAAACAAAAAGTTGTTTGGGAATTCAATATATGAACATCACGCGTTGCAGTTTCTCTACACAATTTCTCACCAATGTTGAGAAATTGAGTATTAATTTTGATACTTGGGTAAGATTGGATCGTGCCTTTAAGTACGTGGGTAAGATTATTTTTTTTTGTTAAAACTAGACCACACTACGTTCATTTTTGTTTTGTGAAATATAAACAGATAGAACAACAAATAGAACATTTGTTTCACAATCATGATCGTATCGCTAGAGAAACTGAGTCAGCGATCTTTTCCGATCTTTCGTCGAAGATCTGCGTCTATAGAGACCCCAGGAATCTCTTCGGCCCAGGACCGTTCGCATAAAACTCACAACAACACTATACAAATCGTCTTCTTCTCTACTAATCGAATGCTTCAACCATCTCGAAAAATGGAACATCTTGACGTCCTCAATTCCGTGCTCCTCGCAACGAACTGTGTCCGAAACTCACCCTTACCCATCTCCATACATTTTGCTACATCGCCGCATCCGTATAAATCCTATCGCGGGCGCTAATTTCTTGTCCATGTGATGTAGATACAGACGATAACGGAATTTCTTCCCAAAATTCGAAGGAATACTTTTATTTCAATCTTACAACCAAAATCTTCGACTTCTCTGCGATTTCTGCAACAAAAAATACTAAAAACTCACTTTTTCACTGTTCCATGCTATAATCGTCGCCAAATCTTCTTCTCCTCCTCCAATTGAGGGTAGGACAATTCATTAGAAAACTAAAATATTATACGACAAAAATATTTTCGACAATTTCCTAAGAAAACAAAAATATTAGATGACAATTTCATTAGCGACTAATTCATTGGAAAACCATTTCCTTAGAAAATCGCATTGGAGCGCGTTTGCTGGAGGGTAGTCCTTGTGTTTGTAGCGTTTCAAGACGCTAACGATATTTAAGGCGCATGCGCCTTGAAATGTCTGCGTCTCTCAACGATCAGGGCCGGCAACCAACGTGACGTTGAGAGACGCAGACATTTCAAGGCGCATGCGCCTTAAATATCGTTAGCGTCTTGAAACGCTACAAACACAAGGACTACCCTCCAGCAAACGCGCTCCAATGCGATTTTCTAAGGAAATGGTTTTCCAATGAATTAGTCGCTAATGAAATTGTCATCTAATATTTTTGTTTTCTTAGGAAATTGTCGAAAATATTTTTGTCGTATAATATTTTAGTTTTCTAATGAATTGTCCTACCCTCCTCCAATTTGTAGTTCCAATCAAAATAATAGCAAAATAAAACCCGAAAAGCGGTTTAAAATAAATATTGTTCGTTCAATTCGATTCCAAACGCGCACGACTGTTTTCGCAAGCTTGTATGGCCTTTACCGTGTCCGTACGTATTAAAAATATTATTTTTGAGTAATAAATGCATTTTTGGTATCTCTTGGACCAATTATGAAAAATTATTTTTTTCGTCCGTGCACCGGAACACGCCGAAAATCGGAGGTTTGTCAGTAGAGCGCGTTTTGAATCGGTGTGTTTCTACAGTAATACGTTGTTTCTTTCAAAAAACACCAACGCGGAATGATTATTTTTTTTGTTAAAACGAGACCACACTACGTTCATTTTTGTTTTGTGAAAAATAAACAGATAGAACAACATATAGAACATTTGTTTCGCAATCATGATCGTATCGCTAGAGAAAATGAGTCAGTGATCTTTTGCGGACAATGCGCAACCAGCCTGTTCACCCGCGAATGACACAGGTTCATTTTTACAAGCCGTGATCGCTAGAGAAAATGAGTCAGCGATCTTTTCCGATCTTTCGTCGAAGATCTGCTCAATGTTGCTTTTCTAAAAATAATAAAATTAAATAGAGAAAGAATAAACTGTCAAAAAATTTGCACATTTTGATAACGATTGCTTTTAAGAGGAAAAGAAAAAATTTCCGAGTTTTTTGTATAATCTATCACGGACATTACTCATGCAGACAAATTGATTTAAAAACGTAGCGATTAAAAAAATTTTAAAAAAAAAGTACATTTATCCACCGAAAAAATAATTAATAGGAAAATAATAAGGAAAAGGAAAACATGTATGTTGGGTCATGAGCAAAAATCAATGATAAAAAACAGGTAAACTTCAAGCGAAATGTTTAAAGTGTTTTTAAATATTGAAATTTCTTGGCCGCTCATTTTTGGCCGCTTTTGATAACTGCAGTGTTGCTCGTTGAGTGTTATTCACTTGTATTGTGTGGTCTTGTTATACCTCAAACTTGGGTAATTAAACCTTTATTAAATATGAATTAAGATAAAAATAATATGAACATAACAATAAAAATAATAAATAAATAAGACAAATAATGTTTCGAAATGATTGTTTCAATCTGCTCAGCCCCTTTTATATTGTGCATCGGTGTGTGGGCAGAGCATTACAATTCAATATTGAACAATCGTAACAAAACAATTTATATTAAATTCCTTGTCTTTGTAGCATTTGTAGATGATCAAGGTGCGATCAGCACATTCCGGGCAAAAAAGAAGAAATTTGGTTGATTCCATTATTGGCATCATAAATAGTTGAAATTCGTAAAATCGTAAATGTAGATTTTCTGACTTCCGTTGAAATTTCGTGAAGTGCATATCCACATATGATCGAGAAGCTTCCAGTTGAGTTTTGGAAATCGTAACTTTTCTCGTTTGACGTTGTCAGCATTTGTCGGCGGCTTAAACTGTTCAAGATCGGATTCGACAAATTCCGATCCCTCCCCCTTTGAAAATTCGTTTACAGCTTTGTTTTCGTACTCTAACCACATTTGAAAATTGCATCGTAACACATTTGACGTTCAATCGTCATCGTTCCTCATTGTCCGACGACACTTTTGAGATACGAGCGGTCGATGCCTCGATCCGTAATCCTTGCGAATATTTGATGATGTTCGTGTCTTCATTTGTGATTTCCATTATTTCAATCCATCCATTCCGTGAATCAGATGGTCATCTGCATCTTGCAGCATAAAATTCCTAGCGCCTTCCACATCTAGCACGCTTAGGAAAAAATTCAATTGCTCACCCATAGAGCATACACTGGCCAAATTCTGCCAAATTTGCTGGTCTTCCTGGTCCGTAGGTCGATCCCAGCTGTATTCCATGTCCATGACTTTCTGTAGTTCATGTCCATACATTAGAAATCTTGAAGATGCATCAAAATTGTATCCATTTCCATTGAGTAGGTGTTATGCCAAAAACCCATCCCAAGTTTGAGGTGTCATTAGTTCCAAATTGAAATTCGTTGTTAATTTAAATTCATTGTCGATCGTGGTAGAGCATTGTTGTTGTGTTGGGGCCGCCTCGGTTAATTACCTCAAACTTGGGTAATTAAACCTTTATTAAATATGAATTAAGATAAAAATAATATGAACATAACAATAAAAATAATAAATAAATAAGACAAATAATGTTTCGAAATGATTGTTTCAATCTGCTCAGCCCCTTTTATATTGTGCATCGGTGTGTGGGCAGAGCATTACAATTCAATATTGAACAATCGTAACAAAACAATTTATATTAAATTCCTTGTCTTTGTAGCATTTGTAGATGATCAAGGTGCGATCAGCACACCGCTCTACTGATAACCTCAAAGCCCGAGACCAATTGAGCAATTTGAATATGGACGCGTTTCGGTCTTCAACGTCAAGCTGGTGCAGTCGAGAATGATCGGCCAAGAAAATTTAGCTAGATCATAGGTGGGATTAGGTCATTTCGAAATCTCAAAGTTAAGCTTGTTACAAAAAAAAATTTTTTTAAGTTAAGGCGACTACAAACCGTAAAAAGCATCAAAAACGCTGAAAAAACACTTAAAAACCGAATATCCAAAAGTGCGTCAAGACAAACGTCTATTTTTGGATACTCATTAAAAAGTTAAGGTCGTTACACCTTGTCAAGTGAAAAAAAAGTTAAACTCGTTACTAGGCTAAATCCGCGGAATCCCACCTATGAGCTAGATGATTTTGCCAATGGGCCTATGCAGAAACTAAAATTGCTGCAAAAAATTGCAAACAAATGCAAAAAATTCAATGCAGAAACTTGCAAGAAATGTCAAGAAATTGCAATTTTTTGCAGCCGATTTACGGTAAAAATACGGTAATCGTTGCGAGACCATCAAAGGTTCTTACTCTTCGCTGCGAGACCCTCACAAATTTCACAGGTGTGCGTCCAAAAATACGGTCAAGAGCCGTTTTCATTGATAGTCTCGCAACGATTACCATATTTTTACCGTAAATCGGCTGCAAAAAATTGCAATTTCTTGACATTTCTTGCAATTTTTTGCAGCCGATTTACGGTAAAAATATGGTAATCGTTGCGAGACTATCAATGAAAACGGCTCTTGACCGTATTTTTGGACGCACACCTGTGAAATTTGTGAGGGTCTCGCAGCGAAGAGTAAGAACCTTTGATGGTCTCGCAACGATTACCGTATTTTTACCGTAAATCGGCTGCAAAAAATTGCAATTTCTTGACATTTCTTGCAAGTTTCTGCATTGAATTTTTTGCATTTGTTTGCAATTTTTTGCAGCAATTTTAGTTTCTGCATAGGCCCATTGGCAAAATCATCTAGCTCATAGGTGGGATTCCGCGGATTTAGCCTAGTAACGAGTTTAACTTTTTTTTCACTTGACAAGGTGTAACGACCTTAACTTTTTAATGAGTATCCAAAAATAGACGTTTGTCTTGACGCACTTTTGGATATTCGGTTTTTAAGTGTTTTTTCAGCGTTTTTGATGCTTTTTACGGTTTGTAGTCGCCTTAACTTAAAAAAATTTTTTTTTGTAACAAGCTTAACTTTGAGATTTCGAAATGACCTAATCCCACCTATGATCTAGCTAAATTTTCTTGGCCGATCATTCTCGACTGCACCAGCTTGACGTTGAAGACCGAAACGCGTCCATATTCAAATTGCTCAATTGGTCTCGGGCTTTGAGGTTATCAGTAGAGCGGTGTGCTGATCGCACCTTGATCATCTACAAATGCTACAAAGACAAGGAATTTAATATAAATTGTTTTGTTACGATTGTTCAATATTGAATTGTAATGCTCTGCCCACACACCGATGCACAATATAAAAGGGGCTGAGCAGATTGAAACAATCATTTCGAAACATTATTTGTCTTATTTATTTATTATTTTTATTGTTATGTTCATATTATTTTTATCTTAATTCATATTTAATAAAGGTTTAATTACCCAAGTTTGAGGTAATTAACCGAGGCGGCCCCAACACAACAACAATGCTCTACCACGATCGACAATGAATTTAAATTAACAACGAATTTCAATTTGGAACTAATGACACCTCAAACTTGGGATGGGTTTTTGGCATAACACCTACTCAATGGAAATGGATACAATTTTGATGCATCTTCAAGATTTCTAATGTATGGACATGAACTACAGAAAGTCATGGACATGGAATACAGCTGGGATCGACCTACGGACCAGGAAGACCAGCAAATTTGGCAGAATTTGGCCAGTGTATGCTCTATGGGTGAGCAATTGAATTTTTTCCTAAGCGTGCTAGATGTGGAAGGCGCTAGGAATTTTATGCTGCAAGATGCAGATGACCATCTGATTCACGGAATGGATGGATTGAAATAATGGAAATCACAAATGAAGACACGAACATCATCAAATATTCGCAAGGATTACGGATCGAGGCATCGACCGCTCGTATCTCAAAAGTGTCGTCGGACAATGAGGAACGATGACGATTGAACGTCAAATGTGTTACGATGCAATTTTCAAATGTGGTTAGAGTACGAAAACAAAGCTGTAAACGAATTTTCAAAGGGGGAGGGATCGGAATTTGTCGAATCCGATCTTGAACAGTTTAAGCCGCCGACAAATGCTGACAACGTCAAACGAGAAAAGTTACGATTTCCAAAACTCAACTGGAAGCTTCTCGATCATATGTGGATATGCACTTCACGAAATTTCAACGGAAGTCAGAAAATCTACATTTACGATTTTACGAATTTCAACTATTTATGATGCCAATAATGGAATCAACCAAATTTCTTCTTTTTTGCCCGGAATGTGCTGATCGCACCTTGATCATCTACAAATGCTACAAAGACAAGGAATTTAATATAAATTGTTTTGTTACGATTGTTCAATATTGAATTGTAATGCTCTGCCCACACACCGATGCACAATATAAAAGGGGCTGAGCAGATTGAAACAATCATTTCGAAACATTATTTGTCTTATTTATTTATTATTTTTATTGTTATGTTCATATTATTTTTATCTTAATTCATATTTAATAAAGGTTTAATTACCCAAGTTTGAGGTATAACAAGACCACACAATACAAGTGAATAACACTCAACGAGCAACACTGCAGTTATCAAAAGCGGCCAAAAATGAGCGGCCAAGAAATTTCAATATTTAAAAACACTTTAAACATTTCGCTTGAAGTTTACCTGTTTTTTATCATTGATTTTTGCTCATGACCCAACATACATGTTTTCCTTTTCCTTATTATTTTCCTATTAATTATTTTTTCGGTGGATAAATGTACTTTTTTTTTAAAATTTTTTTAATCGCTACGTTTTTAAATCAATTTGTCTGCATGAGTAATGTCCGTGATAGATTATACAAAAAACTCGGAAATTTTTTCTTTTCCTCTTAAAAGCAATCGTTATCAAAATGTGCAAATTTTTTGACAGTTTATTCTTTCTCTATTTAATTTTATTATTTTTAGAAAAGCAACATTGAGCAGATCTTCGACGAAAGATCGGAAAAGATCGCTGACTCATTTTCTCTAGCGATCACGGCTTGTAAAAATGAACCTGTGTCATTCGCGGGTGAACAGGCTGGTTGCGCATTGTCCGCAAAAGATCACTGACTCATTTTCTCTAGCGATACGATCATGATTGCGAAACAAATGTTCTATATGTTGTTCTATCTGTTTATTTTTCACAAAACAAAAATGAACGTAGTGTGGTCTCGTTTTAACAAAAAAAATAATCATTCCGCGTTGGTGTTTTTTGAAAGAAACAACGTATTACTGTAGAAACACACCGATTCAAAACGCGCTCTACTGACAAACCTCCGATTTTCGGCGTGTTCCGGTGCACGGACGAAAAAAATAATTTTTCATAATTGGTCCAAGAGATACCAAAAATGCATTTATTACTCAAAAATAATATTTTTAATACGTACGGACACGGTAAAGGCCATACAAGCTTGCGAAAACAGTCGTGCGCGTTTGGAATCGAATTGAACGAACAATATTTATTTTAAACCGCTTTTCGGGTTTTATTTTGCTATTATTTTGATTGGAACTACAAATTGGAGGAGGGTAGGACAATTCATTAGAAAACTAAAATATTATACGACAAAAATATTTTCGACAATTTCCTAAGAAAACAAAAATATTAGATGACAATTTCATTAGCGACTAATTCATTGGAAAACCATTTCCTTAGAAAATCGCATTGGAGCGCGTTTGCTGGAGGGTAGTCCTTGTGTTTGTAGCGTTTCAAGACGCTAACGATATTTAAGGCGCATGCGCCTTGAAATGTCTGCGTCTCTCAACGTCACGTTGGTTGCCGGCCCTGATCGTTGAGAGACGCAGACATTTCAAGGCGCATGCGCCTTAAATATCGTTAGCGTCTTGAAACGCTACAAACACAAGGACTACCCTCCAGCAAACGCGCTCCAATGCGATTTTCTAAGGAAATGGTTTTCCAATGAATTAGTCGCTAATGAAATTGTCATCTAATATTTTTGTTTTCTTAGGAAATTGTCGAAAATATTTTTGTCGTATAATATTTTAGTTTTCTAATGAATTGTCCTACCCTCAATTGGAGGAGGAGAAGAAGATTTGGCGACGATTATAGCATGGAACAGTGAAAAAGTGAGTTTTTAGTATTTTTTGTTGCAGAAATCGCAGAGAAGTCGAAGATTTTGGTTGTAAGATTGAAATAAAAGTATTCCTTCGAATTTTGGGAAGAAATTCCGTTATCGTCTGTATCTACATCACATGGACAAGAAATTAGCGCCCGCGATAGGATTTATACGGATGCGGCGATGTAGCAAAATGTATGGAGATGGGTAAGGGTGAGTTTCGGACACAGTTCGTTGCGAGGAGCACGGAATTGAGGACGTCAAGATGTTCCATTTTTCGAGATGGTTGAAGCATTCGATTAGTAGAGAAGAAGACGATTTGTATAGTGTTGTTGTGAGTTTTATGCGAACGGTCCTGGGCCGAAGAGATTCCTGGGGTCTCTATAGACGCAGATCTTCGACGAAAGATCGGAAAAGATCGCTGACTCAGTTTCTCTAGCGATACGATCATGATTGTGAAACAAATGTTCTATTTGTTGTTCTATCTGTTTATATTTCACAAAACAAAAATGAACGTAGTGTGGTCTAGTTTTAACAAAAAAAAAAAATCTTACCCACGTACTTAAAGGCACGATCCAATCTTACCCAAGTATCAAAATTAATACTCAATTTCTCAACATTGGTGAGAAATTGTGTAGAGAAACTGCAACGCGTGATGTTCATATATTGAATTCCCAAACAACTTTTTGTTTAGAAGCGTTTGAATCTTATCTTGCAACAGAGTAATAACTTTTTTACTTAGAATCACCAGTTTTATCTTTCAATTACTCAATTATATGACTTCGACTGATAATTCAGTAATTGATAGTTTTCTCGGCTTTTACATGGTCTTCGAAAAATTTAAGAACTGATTTGAGAATGACGTCTATTTTCATACCAGTTTCATTCATTAGCTCCGTAAAGTCCTTCTTTAATCAAAATGGCATAATTCGATTCTCTCTAAATCAATGCTTAAATTTACTTTCCCTACATTTTTATTGTTCAAAAGCTCCTTTTCTTTAATCTTTTTTAAGCTTGAATGTTTTTGTAATAATTTTCCTTTTTATTTTTTGAAAAATGCATATTCAAATTTTACAGTACTGTGAAACAAAGGACATTTTCGTCGTTTCATTTGTACTAAACTGGGTTAACCAAGGAAAAGAAGCGGCGTGGCCGTTTTGGACAATCAACGATGCCCATTTCTTATGAGTTGATGATGGTGTGGAGCGATCCACACCAGTTGACAGAAGAAGAGCTCTCTGATGGAATGATGCGTAATTTGGAACAAGATTTCGATGAGACAATATTTGATAAAGTGGATTTCGATGGTGAGAACCAGTGAGTTTGATTTTCTAGTTTATTTATACTAAGCTAATTCGTAAGAATGAACGTATTGTTTGAAAAAAACGGGATTAAGAACGTTGTGTCGTGCAACAAAGACTTTTCTATCACTGCTTTATTACAAAACATAAACTATCTAAAAAACAAATAATAAAATCAGGGCCAAAGGAAATGTGGGGCGACATTTCTTTTTATTACAAATTCTTTTCATTTTTTAAAGAATTCAACATTACGCGCGTAGATCAAACCAACCGTTTAACGCCGCTACGCGGCGGTAATGAGAGAAATAGTGTGTAAAATGAAGAGACAAACGCTAAATTTAGGTTACGGTAACTACCGTAATACTGCAGTAATCCGCACCAAATTTTCAAAGTAACCTTACAATACTCAAAAGATGTTATCATGAAAGTTTGGTGTCGATCCAACCATTTTGAAAAAAATGTGAAAAAAATTGGAATACTGTAACTACATTAATCCTACAGTAACCCGTGATCCAAACAGCATTTTTGTGAAGCGCTCCGAGAGTCATGACGATATACCAAGTATGGGACAGATCTATCGAGGGGTCAAAAAGTGATTCATGAGAAATGCTGGTACACACACACACAGAACTATTCGCTTAGTATTGTCAAAATAACAATTTCTGGCCGCTCGTTTTGCGGAGTGTCGTTGGGAATTTACTCGCAACGCGACCGCTACACGCAAGACCAACTGAGAAATTTGAATTTGAGCGCGTTGCGGTCGCGCTGCGAGTAAATTACCAACGACACTCCGCAAAACGAGCGGCCAGAAATTATTATCTTGACAATAAGAAGAAAGAAGATAATATAAATGTTAGATATTGTCAACTTAAAAATTTCGGATCATCCATTTTCTACTATTGTCAAGATAATAATTTCTGGCCGCTCGTTTTGCGGATTGTCGTTGGGAATTTCCTCGCAGCGCGACCGCAACGCGCTCAAATTCAAATTTCTCAGTTGGTCTTGCGCGTTGCGAGGATATTCCCAACGACACTCCGCAAAACGAGAACCCAGAAATTTTTATCTTGGCAATAAAAGACCGCAGCGCAACCGCATTAAAAAATAGCACGACTCTGTGAGATACTTAGCTTTTCCTGGGTAGATCAAAACCAACTTGAACGATCAAGAATAATTGAGTTGACAATATAAAATATGGGGTTACGGTAGATATAATAAATCAGACTAGCCCTGATTGACTTAATACAGAATGAGCGGTGGGTTTGCATAAAGAGTATCGGAATGAATTTTTTTTCAGAGTTGGTCTTGCTGATCCAAACAATGACAACAATCAGGAAGAGGCTCCAGAAGTTGACGTTCTATCTGATGACGTCATCGGAAAAGATCATGATGGAGATCAAGTTGCCATTAATACTAACAACCAACAGTTTTCCGGAGGAAACACGTACAAACATGTGTTTGTTAAAATGGTAAGAAACAATTTTTTGCTCCAATTTCACGAGTAAATGTAATTTGAAAAAATAACAGGAGTTTCCAAAATCAATCCGAACCAAAAATCTTAATTTAAATTCAAAATCGACTATGAAAACATATGCTCCTGGGAAAACGTAGAACTTTTTTCTTACTTTCGAATGATTTGAAAATTTTAAGTGAAATGCTGTAGTAAATCATGTTTTTTTTCAGAATGCATCACCCATTGGCCAGGAAGTCGAGATATATAAGCCGTATTCTAACTTTTCAGGTACGAAAAATAATGTTGATTTAAAAAAATTCGGTTAAAATGTATTCAAAATGTTATTCTTATTCATTAGCATGACAATTTTGGGATGTTTTTATTTTAAACGTATCATTTTCAGTTACTTATGATTTTGACACTCCTGATGATAGACAGCAGTATTCCGACTATTTCGCACCGTATGGTAGGTTTCTATCAGGATAATATGATATTTTTGTAATAACATAAATTGACAGAACCGAACGTTCCGTATCAGAACATTCGAAGTGAAGAACAGGTTGAAATCACAAAAACGACTGTCAATGAAGTTCTTGTGCCCTATTTTGGAAACATCAATTTGCTATGTCGATTTCAAGGTACGTTAAAACCTTTTTTTTTTAATTGTCATGCTTTCCGAATTTTAGACAACAACTGTAATCCGGAAAGTTCCGGATCCCTCAACATGGAGAAAAGAGCTTTGAAAAAATCGGCAAAAAAACCAGGAATAAGAAAGATGAGGTCTCAGGTACGATACTTTTTGCTTTCTAAATCTGCTTTTCATTGTAAGAAAACAGCCTGATTAAAGGCACGATCCAAATTCAAGGCAAAAAATCAAAATTCGAATGGGGCTCGAGAAAACAATACCAATATGTTGCCAAATTCAAATAATTGTGTTTCGCGCCAATTTCGGCCGCGTTGCATGGACACGCACGCATTCAAATTTTGATTTTTTTTTTCAACTTTTTACGGCAAGCGTGTGTTTGATCGGTGTGATTCAAATTTCAAATCGGTGTGATTGAATTTTACTAAATAATGAGAGAACGCTCTATTTTTTGAAATACCTGGCCCACAGTCTTTAGAGTTAAGACTGTGAGTCTTTAGAGGAGGACTGTGGCCGATGCATTCATCGGCCAGTCACGAGAGAGCACGCGAATGTTAGAGTTTTTTACAATTGTTAGGCCATTTCGCCGCCGTCATATGTAAATTTGTTTTTTTTTCGTGTTCTAGAGTACGAAATTTAGAATTTTTTTCAAATATGGAGAAGAAGACGAAAATGGAATTGAAACCAAAAACCAGGAGTCAAGCGTGTGAGCCACTAATATATTCCAATACATGAAACGCGTAGTATTCATTGGGAATAAAATCTTACGAAAAACCCCCGCCCATGTTAAAAAATTTTAAAAGCTCGAGACTACGCAATACTATGTTCTTTTTTGTCAGGCAATAAAAAAACCAAGTCATAATGCCACAGGACGGGTATCAGTGACCAGGAATCGAGCAAAAAAATCGGTGATTGAGAAGATGGTTTGAATCAGTTTTCCTTCAATTTAAATCTATTCTAATTTTGTTACAGACGGTAGCAGAGAGAGACGATAAGAGGAAGGAAGATAATAGAAGAAATACAAGAAATTATGAGGGAAGAAAAAGGAACCGATATGATAACTTGCACAAAAGGAAAGACGTTTTAAGTTGTCATTTGGAAACAATTGAAAGAGATCTTAAAAATGGGAAGAATTGTTTCATCATTGCACAGAAAATCATTGACAGTGTCGCACAGAATAATGAAAGATTAATATCCAACATTTTAGCTGGTGATTATCTTTTAATTCCTTTTTTCTGTTTCTGATATTTCTTTTCAGAATGTGAGGACAAAATCAGTTCAATTAGATCTAATTCTATCTCCAAAAAAGTAAACGATCCGAATTTGATTAATCTTCGTGTTGAATTAGATAACAAAGAAAAAGAATTCAAGAAGGCGTCGAATGATATTCAGCAGAAGGAAGTAAAATATTGAATCAATTTAAAATGTCTAACATATCAAACAATTTACAGAAAAATGTGAACACATTCGGTTCCAAAAAATCCCGAGCTAAAAAGGAAATGCATATGTGTGAATTAGAGTTGGAAATTGGGGAGCTAGAATTTGTAAAACTTTTTTGTTGAACTTTTAAAATAAATTTTTACAATTTATAGAAACTGAGTGTGGTGGAAGAATTGACAATGGTTATGAATGAATGCAAGCTTTCTGTAGGTTTTTATTATTTATGACTATTGTCAACTCAATTATTCTTGATCATTGCGTTCGGAAGGCTGCTCAACCTCACAGCCGCTCCGCACGTGCGGAGCGTCTGTGAGGCTGAGCAGCCCGCAAAACGCAATGATCAAGAATATTTGAGTTGACAACCTCATTAACGACACAGTGTCACGTGAGGCATTTCCTTTAACGGAAAATTTCACAGTAACCTGATTTTAAGACAATCCAGATTTTCTAAAAATGTTTCCAAATGTTTTGATTTTTAGATTTCCCCATACATTCTACACGTTATCAATCCGCAAAATATTGCTTAT
Source organism: Caenorhabditis virilis (assembly GCA_964036255.1). Taxonomy (NCBI): domain Eukaryota; kingdom Metazoa; phylum Nematoda; class Chromadorea; order Rhabditida; family Rhabditidae; genus Caenorhabditis; species Caenorhabditis virilis. Next base: position 11,259,984 of record OZ038417.1, on the reverse strand, counting down.
TGGAGGACACGTTGCGACAAGATTTATGAAGTTCGCGACTTTTTCACTAATTCTTAACATATTTCATTGTTAATCCTATTTTTTCATGTTCCAATTTTTTGTGAAAATCACTTTAAAAAATACGGAAACCAAAAAAAAAACCAAAAAGTTGTTTCTAAAACTTGATTTTTTCCCACCAAAGTAGTTTTTAATGCTCGAAGTTTTTTTTTCTGGATCGAAAACTTATGAAGAATAATAAGACCAGGTTCAATATATTGATTCGTTGAAACAGCCAAATTATTCCTAAGTTTTTCATTCAGTCATTTTTTTTTCGAGCCATTAAAAATTTCAAAACTTGTAAGCTTGTTCCACCTTTTGTTTTTTTTTGTTGCATCGTGTATATAAATGGTACGGATACTAATATGTTCTCTATCAAAAACTTGTTTTAGCAGAAAAATGTGGTTTATAGAAAAAAAATATTGTAAAGAGCTATTGTCAAGTTAAAAATTTTGGATAATCCATTTTCTATAAAAAAGACCGCAGCGCAACCGCTCGCATTTAAAAATAGCACGGCTGTGTGAGAGACTTAGATTTTCTGGGTAGGTCAAAACCAACTTATCAACAATATTTGAGTTGACTATAACATTTCGATCTAATCATTTCAATGTTTCTGTTTTCATTCTGGAAATTAAATTTTTTTTTAATTTCAGAATTTCAGTTTTTCTGTGCTCATTTGTCTGAAAATCACTAAAAAAATTAATTTCCAGAATGAAAGCAGAAACATGGCAATGATTAGTGTCGTTAGAATCACCGCAGCGTGTAGATTCTAATAGTACCAAAAAATTTCAGATTTTCCAGAATTAAAGTATTTTTGTGTATACAGTGCGCGTCATAATGATAGCACACCCCCGAATTTTGCCGTATCAGAAAAATGACGCATTTTCGTGGAAAACTGCTAATGCCAATCGTTTTTTAAGGTGGAAAACCCCCAGGTACAAAGTTTCCTAAAAAAAAACATTTAAAAATGTATATAAACACTTAAAAACAGAGAAACACACATGAAAATTCAAATAATATTTTTCCCGCGCACACACGTGACACGATTTCCGTGGAGCGCGCATTCACACACTCAAAAACGAGGGAATTTAAATTTTTATCGCCGCAGCGGCGAAATTTTTAACTGGCACCCTGTCTTTAAAGGGACTCTTTACTGAATTTGGGTTTTAATTCCATTTTCATCGTCATCCCAGTATTTGAAAACCAATAGAAACAAAAAATATGTTGAAATTTCCTTTTGTGGTACACAAAAAACATATTTACAAGGTAAGGCGGCGGATGGCCTAACCGCTCGGCTGCGCGCGAGAGAGCATGCGAATGTGAGAGTGTTTGCAATTGTTAGGTCATTCGCCTCCTTATTTTGGAAATGGGTGTGTTTGAGTACTGGAAAAGGAAATTTCGCAAAAATATTTTTCTTGTATAGGTTTTCAAATGTCAAGAAGAAGATGAAAGTGGAATAGAAACTCAAAAACAGTAAAGAATCCCTTTAAAATCGGACGGCATATCTCAGGAATACGGTAAAAGTGGATCGTCACATTTTGGTCGCTTACTATACCAATCCAGTCCTTTCATTTACAATAGGTCTTCAAATTTCAGTTTAATGTTCCTAGTCTGCTTTTTAGAGATAGACAATGTTTTGAAAATCAATTAAAATTTAGATTATTCTTTTATTCAGTACAATCAAATTCTCATCTTGAAATATTAACAGAAAACAACATTTATAGTGCCAAGCTAAAAACTCTGAATAGTTATATTTTTAGCTTTAGCTGTGCAACACGCGGTCTTGGCGTATTGCCAACGAAATACAAACTCTTCAGAATTTTATGGCTGAAAACATTATCGTATTCAAGGAGCCAATAATTATTAAGAGAAAAAGGAACGGAAGATGGGAGGAGCATATTTTTTTGCAAGTACGGTATTTTTTCAAAAAATTTGCTTCATTTGTTACATTTTTAAAAAATGGAGCATATTTTCTATGAATTGCCAATTTAAAAAATAGGATTTTTATAAATATTTGTAAATTTTATGCGAACAGCGAGACATTAAACTTATAAATTATCTAAATCACAAGTTATCGTACTATTTTTTAGAAATTATTTTTTTTAAATGTTTGAAATCATAACGAAAACGAGCAATTGGAGGAACACAAAAACGTTTTTCTTGAATTTATATGAAAACGTATTTGTTAAATTAAATTTTAAAAAAATAGAAACGAAGAGCTAGGACTGTGAGTACCGGTCTATGTATGTTGAATATTTTGAATTAAATGATAACTTAAAGACAGGGTGCCAGTTAAAAATTTCGCCGCTGCGGCGATAAGATTTTAAATTACCGCGTGTTTTGAATTTTCATGTGCGCTCCAATGAACAGCAGTCATGTGTGTGCGCGGTAATTTGAATTTTTGAATTTTTTGTGTGTTTTTTTTCAAATTTCTTTCGTTTTTGTCCGATTTTCAGCGTTTTTTTTTTTGCTGAAAGTCATTAATTATTTTTAATAAGTGTCAAATTAATTTTTCTTACAGGAACTAACACCGGGACCCTTCATAAAATTTTCATCCAAAAATGAGAATTTCGCTATAATTTTGAAAGCCAATTAAATATACGTACGTTTCGCAAATAAATTATTATTTCACAGGCATTCTAGTTAATTTTTTTTGAAACCAACGAAACATTTACAGATTTCATGAACACAATTCATCAGCGACCCAAAAAAATCAGTTTTCCGAAAAATTGATCAGTTTCACATATCATTTTAGATTTCTAAAAATGTCATTATCGTTTTTTAACAGTTTTTGTTTTTTTTTTGAGTTTTTTGAATTTTTTTGAATTTTTCTTATTTTTCGGGTATTTGAATAAAATTTACCTCAAAATTGTTTGAAACTGATCGCACCATACTTTACTTATGTTATTCTACTGAAAAGAAACATTTTCCACTAAAAAAATTAAAAATATCAGTTTTGAAAAAAATGTAAAAAATTCAAATTTTTGTGCTTTATTTGAAAGGTTTTGTCCGGGACTTGTCCACGGACACTCCCGAACATTTACATATGTTCTCTAACATATCCGATTTTCAAATAGTTCACGGCTAATGCTGGAGCATTACTGACCTCCTTATTAAAATTTTGGAGCTCCACCAAATTTTCGAGCAATGTTACACATTTTATTGTTGGCGGCTTTATTTGATCAAAAAATTAAATAATGAAAAAGAAATTCATATCAAAGAGTTCAGGTAGGGCTTTAAGATTCTAGTAAGGAATTCAGTAAGGCTCCCGCTTTAAGTTTCCGTTGGGTTTTTGGAAATCGGCCATGTTAGAGCAAAACTGTAAAAGTCCGGGACTATTAAGATTCTCAGGCATACCTTCGTATTGTACTCTAATTTTTTCAGAACTCATAGTTCTGATCTTCACCGTTCATTTAAACCTCATTTCGACCGATTGTTTGGGTAAACAGCAATCGTTATCAAAATGTGCAAATTTTTTGACAGTTTATTCTTTCTCTATATAATTTTATTATTTTTAGAAAAGCAAGATTGAGCAGATCTTAGACGAAAGATCGGAAAAGATCGCTGACTTATTTTCTCTAGCGATACGATCATGATTGCGAAACAAATGTTCTATATGTTGTTCTATCTGTTTATTTTTCACAAAACAAAAATGAACGTAGTGTGGTCTCGTTTTAACAAAAAAAATAATCTTCCACCCGTATCAAAATTAATACTCAATTTCTCAACATTGGTGAGAAATTGTGTAGAGAAACTGCAACGCGTGATGTTCATATATTGAATTCCCAAACAACTTTTTTTTAGAAGCGTTTGACTCTTATCTTGCAACAGAGTAATAACTTTTTTACTTAGAATCACCAGTTTTATCTTTCAATTACTGAATTATATGACTTCGACTTCGACTGATAATTGAGTAATTGATCGTTTTCTCGGCTTTTACATCGAAAAATTTAAGAACTGATTTGAGAATGACGTCTATTTTCATCCCAGTTGCATTCATTATCTCCATAAAGTCCTTCTTCTCAGGGAAAGCAATGCACAGGAACATTCCCATTTTGTACGTGGACAAATCCCGGACCGTCCCGGACATTTACAGTTTTGCTCTATCATGTCCGATTTTCAAAAAATTCACTGGAAATGAAGCTAGAGCGTTACTGAACTCTTTGGTGAAATTTTGAAGCTCCACCTAATTTTCGAGTAATGTTACACATTTGTTTGTTGGCGGCTTTATTTGATCGAGAAATAAAATAATGAAAATGAAATGCATATTTCAGTATCAAAGATTTCAGCTAGAACCTCCAAATTTTACTAAGGAGGTCAGTAATGCTCTCACTTTCATTTGCAGTAAAGTTTTTGAAAATCGGACATGTTTGAGCAAAACTGTAAATGTCCGGGACGGTCCGGGACTTGTATACGGACAAAATGGGAATGTTCCGGTACATTGCTTTCCCTGAGTTTAATCAAAATGGCATCATTCGATCAAAACATTTTCTCTAAATCAATATTTACAGTTTCTTGTATTGTTCAAAAGCTCTTTTTCTTTAATCTTTTCTAGGCTTGAATGTTTCTGTAATGATTTTCCTTTTTATTCTTTGAAAAATACATATTCAAATTTTATAGGTAATTAGAGAAAGAGCATTTTCTTCGTTTAATTTGTACTAAACTCGGTTAACCAAGTTTAAAGAAGCGGCGTGGCCGTTTTGGACAATCAACGATTACCCATTTCTTATGAGATGATGATGGTGAGGAGCGATCCACACCAGTTGACAGAAGAAGAGTTCTCTGATGGAATGATGCGTAATTTGGAACAAGATTTCGATGAGACAATATTTGATAAAGTGGATTTCGATGGTGAGAACCAGTGAGTTTGATTTTCTAGTTTATTTATACTAAGCTAATTCGTAAGAATGAACGTATTGTTTGAAAAAAACGGGATTAAGAACGTTGTGTCGTGCAACAAAGACTTTTCTATCACTGCTTTATTACAAAACATAAACTATCTAAAAAACAAATAATAAAATCAGGGCCAAAGGAAATGTGGGGCGAAAAAATTCAATGCAGAAACTTGCAAAAAATTGCAAGAAATGTCAAGAAATTGCAATTTTTTGCAGCCGATTTACGGTAAAAATATGGTAATCGTTGCGAGACTATCAATGAAAACGGCTCTTGACCGTATTTTTGGACGCACACCTAAATGATTGGCTAAATCCGCGGAATCCCACCTATGAGCTAGATGATTTTGCCAATGGGCCTATGCAGAAACTAAAATTGCTGCAAAAAATTGCAAACAAATGCAAAAAATTCAATGCAGAAACTTGCAAGAAATGTCAAGAAATTGCAATTTTTTGCAGCCGATTTACGGTAAAAATACGGTAATCGTTGCGAGACCATCAAAGGTTCTTACTCTTCGCTGCGAGACCCTCACAAATTTCACAGGTGTGCGTCCAAAAATACGGTCAAGAGCCGTTTTCATTGATAGTCTCGCAACGATTACCATATTTTTACCGTAAATCGGCTGCAAAAAATTGCAATTTCTTGACATTTCTTGCAATTTTTTGCAAGTTTCTGCATTGAATTTTTTGCATTTGTTTGCAATTTTAGTTTCTGCATAGGTCCACAAGAAAAAAAAAACCCGGTCATTACAATTCTGTTCCGGATATATTATTATCCATAACACTAACACTACTTATGTACAAAAATTCTGGGCATACAATGGATGCCGTGTATTCAAGAACATAGTACCCATTATTACGCTTCGATACAAACATTGAAAGTTATACAAAATTACCGAAGCGTCGTAATTAATCTGGAAAACGGTTATTTTGTTCTGTGATTTACGATTACCATCTTTGCTCAGACTCTTTGAAAAATACAATTAAAAAATGAAAACTGGTCAAATACTTTGAAATTAGAGATTTTTTTAATCCGTAGATTTTTACTATTTACATTTAAAAGAAAAAAAAAGGGGGGGGGGTATGTGAATTGAATGAAAAAAAAAAAAAAAAAAAAAAGTAGTTGTTTTCGAAACTATGCTAGACTAGCTGATGATGTCCGAAAAATTCCTGGATTTCGTCGTATTTTTCGAAACGGATAATCCAATATTCAGGTTGCTTTTGATTCACAGCATTGGAGTAAAATGGAGCGATCTAAAAGAAAACAAATAAATAGTTTGTGATATTATTTAAATCGTGAAAACTAACTGCACGTTTGCACTGTTCCATGGAGTCTTCCAACCGATTTTGTTCTTCCAAATCCTGAAACAATAATTTTCAAAAATAAGTTTTAAAAAAAGAATACTCACAAATTGGAAAGCATCAATGTCATAATTCAACATACTTCTGATGAAAGCTTGTTTAGCCCTCCATTTTCTCGAACCTTGTGTGTTGGCCTTTTGCTGAAATTGTGAAACTCTGAGATAATATTTACAAAAAAACTTACCAATCTAAGATTTGCATCATTTGAAATAGAAGCGAATGCTGCTTCCTTTTCTCTCAAATCAGTTTGAAGATTGTACAAATTAGAATCAAAACGCTTCTCCGTCAAAGCGTTTTCTTTAATTTTGGCAGTATCGCGACAATAGAACTCAAGATGAACTGAAACATAACTTCTTAAGAATCAATAAATAAATTATTGCAAAATTACCTTGAACGGTGTTTGAACCTCTAGTTTCATTGTTTTCGATACAATTAATCATTTCACGAGCAGTATGGAGATACTCGTCCGAATTTTCTAACAATCGTCTGCGCTCTAACAACTCATGTTTAAGATCATTCTTGACCTTTGTTGCTTCTTTCAAATCTTTTTTCTTTCGGTTATAATAATTTATTGTGTTTACTCTGTTCGACACCTTTTTCATCTCTTTTCTTTGCATTTTCGTCTAAAACAATGATTTATATTAATTCCTAACGTTCTTAAGTCTATTTTTACCATATTCAGCATATCTTCCTTCTTTGAACGTGGTTTACGGATTGGAATATTCTTGTGATAAATTCTGGTCTTTTTTGTTGAAAAATTGGAATTGTTGTCTGCAAGAAATATACGTAAAATAAGACTACTCAACTAAGCGTTTTAAAGAGGGCTTTACGGAGATAATAAATGTACCTTAAATGAAAATAGACTTCATTCTCATTCCAAATCTGTTTTTAAAATTTTCTAAAACCACCTAGAAGCCGAGAAAATATGCATCAAAACAATGGCCTAGAAAAAATCCACTTGGCCGAACTATTTTCTATTAGTTTTTTTTCGTTAAATAATAAATAGTTATGCAAAATGTTTGTGTTAGTCCTTTTTTATGATTTTTTATTTTTGTTTGGATTTTTCATGCCTGCGGACTAGTTTTCGCAGGTGGCCACTTTTTCTAGGCCATTGTTTTGAAGCGTGTTTTCTCGGCTTCTAGATGGTTTTTGAAAGTTTTAAAAACAGATTTGGAATGAGTATGAATTCTATTTTCACTTAAAGTACATAAATTAGCGTCGTAAAGACCTCCTTTAAAACCAATTTTTACACAGTTTTGTGATTGACTACTGGATAAAACCTTACCTTTCGAAGGACTTTTCAAATATATATTTGCAAAATTATCGGTTAAGTTTTCTGTTTTCACAAACAAAATTTTCATTTCCTCCTGTTTCATATTATGAAATTCATCAACCATTTCTGTAAAAAATGCTTTAAGTAAAAAAAAATTGGTTGAACCCACCGTTTGATTCTCGATAAATCGGTGCCAATAATTGATCCTCTTGAGGTGTCACAAAGTTCACTGCAGTAATTTATAAATTGATAAAATATGGAATAATTCTAAGCAATTGTTTATTATGATCATCTCTTAGCAAATATATCTGATAAAATTAACTGATTTTATTTTCTAAACGTTGCTAAGTTTAATTCAAGAACAATTGTTTTCAATGAAGTTTTTATACCTATCGGTTGATAAAGTTCCAAACATGCTCGTCCATATTCGCTGTAGGGGTCTGTGCACAATGTGCCCTATAAAAAATACATCAAGTAGTGAAGACAAAACTATAATAACACCTGAATATGGTCATATGGTTGTTTGGGAACATGGTCCTTATTAAAGTTCGAAAATAGTACTTGAAACTAGTAACAGAATACATATCCCATTATACATACCTTCATTAAGTCACCATCTTCAGTCCCCTGCTTATTGTTCACATTTTCCAACAGCGAGTCCGAAATCATCTGCCCATTCCACTGGTTCAGCATCACATCATCATCAGCACAATAGAACTTAAAGATTTTTTGGTTTTTCAACTATTTTGACATTTTTTTACCACTTGGTCATTTTGATCACCTTCAAAATTCTCTTCCGCAAAATTTGTGTTGTTAGTTGTCATTTAACTGAAATTTCAATTGATGAAGGTGATTACTCATATATATTAGACGTAAATCACGAGATATATATGTGTAAGTGTCTCAGAAAAGAGGACAATTCTTCTCTGTCGTCTCAAAATCTACCGTAAACTAAAAATTCGCAAGATCTCACCACAAAGTTTCTATTTTTTAAATACAGTTTTTATCGATTTACGGTGTTTTGGAAAGTTCTTCGTGGCGAGAGCCTGTTTACATGTGTTCGATTGCCGATAGTAGAACCGAAGTGAGACAGAAAATAAATGTTTTTGGAGAAATTTTGGTCACGGAATTGTGCGTGAAAACTTTGCGGCATTATTCGAACGAATTGGATCAAGGTGGAAAGATGAGTGAGAATATATTTTAATAAAAAAATCATTTTGTCGAAAGTAAAGAAATGGAAAAATTATTACAAGGAAATCTTCGGAAAAACTAAACAGAAATTGCCTCATTTCTTTCAAAAAAAGTGATTCACAAGGACTTGCAAGGCTAAGAAGAAAATTCACGTAAAATCCGTGTATTTTTTTTAAAACTTATTTACAGTACTTTTCATATAATATTAGAACGTTTAAAGGGACGTGTTAAGTATTTGATATATTCGTCGCGAAACTCTTCACAAGAAGACTGAGTATGTTTATTGTGCACCGTATGACAATTCATGATGTGTACCTTTAAAATTTACTACTGTATTTCTCAATAAAATCAGAATTTTCGAACATAACACTTCTAAATTGTTTTAAAAGTTTAGATTCAATTCTCTAGGCGTAAAAAATTAGGGAAAGAAGCCGATTTACAAGAACAAGCTAGATCACGGCTTGTAAAAAAAAAACCAAGGAAAGAGGAAACATTTCCGCCCGACAATTGAGGATTTTTGCACAGAAATGGGCGTGGCAAGGAAAACGCAACTGTGGCACGCGATAATTTACAGTAAATAGCGTGCAGTATGAAGAGATTTTTCTCTGACCTGTGCTTGCGGACAATGCGCAACCAGCCTGTTCACGCGCGAATGACACAGGTTCATTTTTACAAGCCGTGTAGATTATTTTAAGAGTAATAGGTTAAATAACAGAGATGTACAGACCATTATGACGATAAAACAATTCACGACTGTTCCAGAAGCACGCTACGCAAAACCGCTGCGCTAACATGAGACACCTCTGGTGTAAACACAACACCAACCAAATCGGCGAATGTACACCGGGACGCAAAAGTGCACAACCTTTTTTACACGGTGTCAAAAGCAAACATTCCTTTTTAGTGCTTTTTTATATATATTTCTTTGTTTCTACGTTTGTTGATCATTCTTCTACATTTTTTTCAGGCAGATGACAAAGTCTCATGAATATAATAATCAACATGAGCATCGCTCGTTAGGATCAGAAGCTTTACATTTTTTTATTTGTGCGGGTGGAATTTTAACATGCTACTTTTATTTTGGAATTCAGCAAGAAAGAATGTGAGTATTTTTGCTAATCATTATAAAATTGTTTGTTTCTAAGCTTTCAGTGTGCAAGGAAAATATGAAGGTGGAGACAAATTCACGTTTACTCAAGCTCTGGTATTTTTCCTCTGTACAGCCAACACAATATTCGCTTATATATTCCGACGGAAAAACGATGTAGATACTGTTCCAACAAAGTAAGATTTTTAAAATAATTTTTTCTTTAAATAACAGAAAGTAATTATATGTGTATCTTATTTCAGAATGTACGCCGCATGTGCTGGAAGCTATCTCGCCGCTATGATTTTCAGTAATCAAGCTCTTCAATATCTTCCTTATCCAACACAAGTTCTTGCCAAATCATGCAAACCAATTCCAGTTATGATCTTTGGAGTTCTTTTTGCCCATCGAAAATACGTCTGGAGAAAGTATTGCTACGTTCTTTTGATTGTTATTGGTGTCGCTTTGTTTTTGTACAAAGATAAAAAATCGAGCGAGGATAAGCAGTTTGGATATGGAGAGCTGTTACTGGTCTGTCTTTTCTAGCCTACTTTCAAAAAGAAAAGATTGTTTCTAGATTCTTTCACTTGCTATGGATGGAACAACCACATCAATTCAAGATAGAATCAACCGGAGCTATCAAAAGACATCACTTTCCATGATGTTTTACATAAATTTGTATTCGAGTCTTTATTTATCAGCCGGTCTTCTAGTCACTGGCGAACTTCATTCGTTCTTCTTTTTTGTTCAAAAGCATTCATATGTTTTCTGGGATTTGGTCTTTCTGGCTTTGTCTTCTTGCGGTGGTCAATACTTCATTTTCAAAACAATCAGCGAATTTTCTCCTTTGACATGCTCTATTGTAACTACAACTAGAAAGCTTTTCACAATTATCATTTCTGTAAGTGTTTTAAAATTTCACACGAATCTATAATAATCTTCAGGTCATTTTCATGAACCATCCGTTGAGTTCTCGCCAAACCATGGCCACTGCTGTTGTCTTCTCCGGGCTTACAATGGACGCCATTGATGGAAAATTAAGCGCTAAAAAACCAGCTGCCCCTGTTGTCAAGGCTCAATAATTGTTTTTTTTTCTTGTTGTATTTGCCTTCAAATCGTATTCATCTTCTCTTCATGGATAACTTCTCTTTTTTAAAAATTCTCCTTTAAATTAATAATTTATCGCTTCCTAATAATGTTAAATAGGTTCTCCATTCAAAAAAGTGCTTTTAATTCGGATCAGTATACTTTATATGTATTTGCAATTAATTACTATTGGTAATTTCAAAGTCTCAAATAGTGATATTTAAATGAATTCGGATGCAAAATAGTCGAATAAATTTCTTTCTTTTACATTTCTTTAAAAAACCAGGCGACTCTCAAATGTGTGCACACTCACAAAAGGTTGGACAACGGGGCACTGGTAGGTCTGCGTCTCTTATTCTATCATGCTGTATTATCGAAACCGCGACGCACGACTCACGCGGCGCGTTTGGTGAGACTTCAAAATTTTGCAGCGCTACCCTAAATTTGTCTTGAATACGCGGTTTTGTTAATTACTTTTGGTCAACGGTTATCAGTTGAAATAAAATAGAAATTGGCTTTTATCGATCTACGAAAAAACATGTGGCATAAAGGGGTTTGAACTATATTTCTTCGTAATGTTTCAAAAATTTCGCCATAATTAAATTTTAAAAATCATTTTATAATTTTTGTAAACTTGCATGATCTTACTTTTGTTTGACGTTAATCGCCGTAAGATTTTATGTTTATTGAAATGAGTAATCTGCAGGCATTTCCAACCAAATTTCAATATTTGGTATGCCAGTCTCAGCAACTTCTGGTAGACCGAGCAGTTCTGGACGTGGTAGAAGGACATCAACAAGATCAAATATCGATGAACCATCGACATCCACAGAAACAGCGGTTGTAGTAGAACCGGAAGAGAATGCAGTTTATTATGCTGTTTCGAAACGAGATGAGTTCAGAGCTCTTCTTGTTGGAAGATTGTTTGCAATCATGCGAGAACAGAGAGATAAAACGTTAGGATTATTTATTTTTAAAATCAAACGGAAATCTTCTTATTTTAGTGCCGCAATTCTGGAAAACCTCGGTGGTGAGACAGAAAAAAGATTAGATCCACTGAATGGTCATATATTATCACTGGAACAGAGAGCTTATGGGATGAATCTTGAAGAAATGCTAAAAGATCCAAATTATGCCACGTTTCTCACGATGAATCCGGAAATTGAAGAAGTTCATGAAAATAGTGAGTTTAAATGAGGTTCTTTAGAAAAACGAAAAACTCGAAATTTAGTGAATAATAAGTTGTTGGATCCGATTGAAGTAAAAATCGAGGATGTTGAGAATTCAACAGCGGTTGGTTTGCATTTGTTTTTCTGTTAATTAAAATACCCATGTTTTTAGCAACCAAGTGTTTCGAATTCTGTTATCCCATCGTTTGAGACTCATGTGGAAAAGGCGGCGAAAAGAGTAACTTGAATCTTTAAAATATTTAAAAACTAATAAATCGTCTTTTTAGGAAGCTCACGTTCTTTCTCGAATTACCGAACTTCGTAAAAACGGGTTATGGTCAAACAGCAGATTACCGAAATGTGTCGAACCGCAGCGAAATAAAACTCATTGGGATTATTTGCTTGAAGAAGTGAAATGGATGGCTAGAGATTTCCGTGCTGAAACGAATAATAAGAAAATTGTGGCTAGAAAGGTAAATATTTTTTGTTATTTGTCCTAATTCAAAAATTCTCGATTTTAGCTGGCCGGTGCAATTCACAAAGTTCACAGAGACAGAGAAATCGAAATCGAAAGAGCTGCTGAACGAGCTATTCGAGATAAAAAGAAGCTTTGCGCAAATGTTGCAAAAATGGTCAGAGAATTTTGGCAATCAGTTGATAAAGTCGTTGATAATCGAGCGAGGGAAATTCTTGAATCGAGAGTACAGAAAGCGAAGAATAAGCATTTGATGTTTATGATCGGCCAAGTTGATGAAATGAGTAATATTGTTCAAGAAGGACTTGTCAGTTCGAAAACTCCATCAATTGCTTCTCATGGTATGTTTAAAAAAAAATCGTTAATCACTTTAATTTTTGTTTTAGATGATGATAAAGAATACTCAGCGGGTGAAGAATCAGAAGAAGACGACGAGAGAACTATTGACAATGAAGAGAAATCCTTGAGAAAAGAAGACGTTAAAAATGAAATTGATGCGTTGAATAATGACGCAAATGTGGAAATTGACGACTTTCTCTTATCTGTAAGATTTTTTCTTCAAAATATTATTCTAGATATTTTCTTTTTTTTTTCCAGCTACCTGAAGAATATTTGATGAGTCAGTACGGCTTGACCCAACAGGATATCGATGAAATTAGAAAAGAAGCGAAAGCTGAAAAATTGAAACAGAAAGAACAGCCAAAGGTAGTAGAAATTGATGAGAAAATGGATACGACTTCATCAGCGGCGCTAGAAGCTCAAAAACCGACAACAAGTGAAGAAGAGGAAAAATCGCAGGACGACTTGGCAGAGGATGGAAATGGGGATGGAAGAGGAGTTTTGGAAAATGTTGATTATCTCAAATTGAACAGTGAAAATAGTGATGAACGACAAAAAGAGTTGGCCAATATCGCTGAAGAGGCACTGAAGTTTCAGCCGAAAGGGTACACGTTGGAAACGACACAAGTTAAAACTCCAGTTCCTTTTTTAATTCGTGGACAATTGAGAGAATATCAAATGGTTGGTTTAGATTGGATGGTTACATTATACGAAAAGAACTTGAATGGTATTTTGGCTGATGAAATGGGTAATTTTTTGTTTTGTTTTTCTAGGTTCACAATTTAATTTTTTTCTAGGTTTGGGAAAAACTATTCAAACTATTTCGCTTCTTGCTCACTTGGCCTGCAGTCAATCGATCTGGGGACCTCACTTAATTGTTGTACCAACCTCTGTTATTCTCAACTGGGAGATGGAATTCAAGAAATGGTGCCCAGCGCTGAAAATCCTGACTTATTTCGGAAGTGCAAAAGAACGAGCTGAAAAGAGGAAAGGGTGGACGAAAGCGAATACATTTCATGTCTGTATCACTTCTTATAAAACTGTGACACAGGATATTCGAAGTTTTAAACAAAGAGCATGGCAATATTTGATCTTGGATGAAGCACAAAATATCAAAAATTGGAAGTCTCAAAGATGGCAAGCGTTGTTGAATGTTCGAGCAAGACGAAGATTGTTGTTGACCGGAACGCCGTTGCAGAATTCATTGATGGAACTATGGTCATTGATGCATTTTTTGATGCCGACGATTTTCTCAAGTCACGATGATTTCAAGGATTGGTTTAGTAATCCGCTATCTGGTATGATGGATGGAAATGTTGAGTTCAGTGCTCCTTTGGTTCAAAGATTGCATAAAGTTCTTCGTCCGTTCATTTTGAGAAGATTGAAAGCTGAGGTGGAGAAACAATTGCCTGCAAAGACGGAACATATTGTGAATTGTGAGCTTTCCAAACGACAACGTTATTTGTATGATGACTTTATGAGTCGTCGTTCTACGAAGGATAATTTGAAGTCTGGAAATATGATGTCGGTGTTGAATATTGTTATGCAACTGAGAAAATGTTGTAACCATCCGAATCTTTTCGAACCAAGACCAGTTGTTGCACCATTTGTTATTCAAAAACGACAAATTGATGTACCAGCATATTTGTTTGAAATTGGACAGCAGATGGAGTACGCAGTTGTGCCACAAATGTTCAATCTCTCTGAAAGAATTGGGACGCGACAAACTCAGGTTCCGTCCAGAAAACCGCTCATCGAAGAAATTGAAAGCTATGATGAAATTTATGATGACGTGAATCTGGTTCCGCCGATGGTTGAAGGATTCAAGTTTAGCAGAAATGCATATACAAAATTAGTAAGTTCTAGTTTAAAGTAAAGCTTTAAAAATTGAATCATTTGTAGCCTGTTCGAGACTTACAACCACAACGACTAGATCCAAATGCATCGGAAGAAGAAGTGAAGACAAATGGAAAAACATTCAAACGTCCAATGAAAAACACCGATTCTGTATCATACCAATCAAACCGATCGATTGCGACGATCAGGTCGAAAACAGTGTTGAACACAGTTCCGTTGACAATTGCAACTGAACGAAGTGGATTTCATTTTACAATGTCCAATAGTGGTTCGCGAAGTGTTTTGGATCCAAACGCTCCACAAAGTCCACCATTGAAAAAACCGAAAATGACTGGTGCACCTGTCAATTTTGCGGACTATGTTCCTGCTCATGTTCTGGAAAGAATCGAAGCTGGACGAAAAAATCAATTGGAAATCGTTCGAAGAAGGTTTGGACAAATACGAACACCTATTATTGCCAGTGAGATTATTGATTTGTTGGTTAGAGAAGTACAGGGTAATCGTCCGATGTTAAGCAAGAAACGTGATCAATTTATTGAAGAAGTTTTGAATGAGTACATTGGAGTGCTTTCTAATAGGTAAATAGAGAACATTTTGTGAAGAAGTCGATCGATTTGGTTTTTTTTCAGGTTTGGAATGTATGTTGAACCAGTGCTTACTGATGCATGGCAATGTCGCCCATCTTCTTCTGGACTTCCTTCTTACATTCGTCATAACATGTCGAAAATTGAAAAAGATTCTAGACAGTTCTTGTTGAATTCTTCGTCCGATTTGGAAGAAAGATTGAGCACTTCTCGTAGTTTGCAGTTCCCTGAACTTCGGCTCATTGAATACGACTGTGGAAAATTGCAAACTCTTGCGATACTTCTTCGTCAACTCTATGTACATAAACATCGGTGCTTGATCTTTACTCAAATGTCAAAGATGCTTGATATTCTTCAAACGTTTTTATCCCATCATGGTTATCAATATTTCCGTTTGGATGGTTCAACCGGTATCGAACAACGACAGGCAATGATGGAGAGATTCAATGCGGATTCCAAAGTGTTTTGTTTCATTCTCTCAACACGTTCCGGTGGTGTTGGAGTTAATTTGACGGGTGCTGATACGGTTATTTTTTATGATTCCGATTGGAATCCGACGATGGATGCTCAAGCTCAGGATAGATGTCATAGAGTTGGTTTCAAGAAAAGTTTGCTTGTTAATGAAAAAGTTTAATTTCAGATTGGACAGACCAGAAATGTATCAATTTATCGTTTGATCAGTGAGCGAACGATTGAGGAGAATATTTTGAAAAAGGCAACGCAGAAGAGAAGATTGGGAGAACTTGCAATTGATGAAGCTGGTTTTACGCCAGATTTCTTCAAACAATCTGATAGTATAAGGTAAAATCAGAAAATAAGATTAGTAATTGAATCATATATCGTTATAGAGATCTTTTCGACGGCGAAAACGTTGATATCAGTGCTCCAGTTGATGTTCCAGTCAATGAGAAGGAACTTGAAAAGGTTATGGAAAAATGTGAGGATGAGGCGGATGTGAATGCTGCTAAATTAGCAGCAGCAGAAGCGAAAGTGGATGTTGCCGAGTTTGACGATTCAGCAAAAGCGGTTTCAAGTAAGCTGGTTAATGATGATGACTGTGATGATAAATATATGGAATTGATTAATCAGGTAAATGAGAAGAATAATCTCGAATTACAAAATTTAAATGTTTTTAGTTGAAACCAATCGAAAGATATGCAATTGGATTCTTGGAGGAAGAGTATAAACCAGATTTTGAAGAAGAAGTCAAAGAAGCTGAGGTATTTTAAACGTTTATTTCTAAAGTCATATTTTTTGTTTCAGGCTTTAATTGAGCAAAAACGAGAAGAATGGGATCAGAAAATGCAAGAATCTCAAAATGAGGATGATGCAAAGTCCAACAACGATGGTGAAAGCTCGGCTTATGCTGAAAAAGATGACTTGGATTTCTATCTTGGTGGCAATTTTATTGATGAGGTACGCAAACGGCGATCAAGTGCCTCTAAAAAGTCTGATAAATTCTCTGATAATCGAAAATCTTCTCGTTTATCTTCTGTATCCCAATCTCAAGTTTCCTCTTCACGAATTTCATCAGCTATTCGTTCACCATCTAAACGTAAATCTATTCCACCCGCTCTTACACCTTATATTTCTTCTGCTCACCATGCGCTTGCCTCTCCCCCACCATCTCCTATTAAAAAAGTTAAAAAATTGGTTGTTGATGCGAGAAAGAAGCCTGTTAAATCAACACCACCTCCAATTACACCAACCTCGACTACGCCGTCAACAAGTGTGACTGTGAAAAAGAAGGTAACAATTGTGGAGCCAACCAAAGAGGAGAAATTGAATCCAACTATACCGGCAGCGAAACCTGCTACACAGCGTTTTGTTGCTCCAAATGGAGGTCAGCTTTCAAAACCAACGATGCCGAAACCTGCTATCAAAATGGCACCGATTTTCAATAGAAATCAACCGGTTTTCCCCGTAAGAGTTGTTTCGCCGCAAATGGCCCCAATTATCAGAAGGCCAACTGTGGGAACGTCCGGCGCTCCGAGTGTCACTCAAAGAAGTTCAATTTTATCTACATCCCGAGTTGCAACAACAACATCACATCCAAGAAGATTAATAGTTGTTCCCGGAAGTTTGCAACGTATTGGAACACCTGCGGGACAATCAGGAAGTCAATTACCATTACCAATTCGAGTGATATCACGAAGTAATGTGGTACAATCACAATCTCTTGCTTCTAGCGAAAGACCCAGTTTGGGAATTTATGAACGACCACGATTGTCGTATCGAGCAAGAAGCGAGTCTGATCCGAACGGACAGCAATGAAAAAGTTGTTTTCTTTATAAAAATAGGTTATAGGAATTTAAGCGGTTTTATACTTTCAGCTTTCTTGTTCAAAGGGTCTCACAATTTTATCTCTTTTTTTCTCATTTTCCATTTTAAATCACATCTTTTGGGGATAAGCAAAGTCTATTATTCAACTTTTTGTTACTCTGAGACTCGGTTACTTAATTACCCCCTGCTGTCAACCCTTTCAAACTCGTTGATTTATTTTTAATTTCTCCTAAATTCTTATTTTTGTATACTTTGACAACCAGATCCATACATATTCACTCAAAACATTTCTTATCGTGTTTTGTCTTTTTCTTCCATTGTTTTTCTTTTCAGTTTTTATCAATTTTCTATTGTATTCTATGTTCGAATGCGTGTGTAATCGATAAAAATTGTTGTCGTTTATATTCCGTTTTCTTTTCTTTTTTGGTTTTATCTGATTCTGGAAGTTCCAGCAAATCAAGGTGAAAATTTTCGAATTCACTGCCAAATTATTCCGCTGGCACTCAAACAACAACAAATGTTCCCCCATCCGTTGGGAATGGTAATTTCAGATACTTTTCGCATTTTCTCCTCGTTTCCAAACACGTAAACCAAATAGTCCGGGGAAAGAAAAAACTCGATTTCCTCCTTTGTATACTTCCCGTTTCGCTTCTTCGCGTTTTTTTCTCTAGAACTGTTGAAATTTCGAAATGCGAGTATTTACAATTTATCCTTTTGGTTGTGCTACGTTTTTTAAAAAATGGAATAATGCGAAAAGTTGTCTGAAATGGGAATACTTTGAGGGGTTTTGAGTGTTTTTTTTTCCTCGGAATATTTTGGTTGAGTTTTTGGGAGATTTCGCAATGGTTTTGATGGAAGAATCTGGAGCTTGATCAAATCGAAGAAGGAGAAACTGAATTTAAATGGTATGGCGATTTTTATTTCATTATTCACGAATTTTGGGAAAACCTATTTTTCTGAACGGGCAGAATACCTCCTTTATGTTTACAAACCTGCGTAGTTTTTGAATCGATTAGAAAATCAATTTTTAACGAGAATGCAAAAAGAGATTTTGAGATGCCAATTTATATCCGAAATGATCTGATCCTAAAAATCAATTATCTTTCTAAAATAACCGATTCAACAAGATTGAGTGCTAATATCTAAAAAAAATAACTTCATAAAAATCCAATATTATTTTCAGCTTCTTGCACAAGGATTTGATGATGAAATCATGCCATGCTGGCTTCCACCTTCCCCGCCAATGTCCGATAACGAATTTGACATGAAAATGGAAGATGACGGGTTTGACTTGATTTATGAACTTGATCCAATGAATGAAGCACAACTCCCATCTCAAATCTATGAATTGAGGCGACCATTATCTGAAAAACAAAAACAGAAGGAGCCAACTCTAGGCGACATTCTGACACAAAACCAGCGTGTTGAAGTGCGTGATGCAGTGGAGAAATGCTTACAATTCCCTTCAGAAATTGAACCTGCTGCTGCTGCCGCTTCGCCAGCTTATACGGAAAATTCGTTTTCGTTGGATGAAAGTAGTCAGGATGCAAGACCCGATGCAGAATTGTCGAGAACTGTTACATCTGCTCAATTGTCACAGAGAACTCAGAAGAGGAGAAGTCAACAAAGGGTTCGTTCGTTATATGTTTTTTGTTACTATTGGATCATTTGCGAGCAATGCACGCACCAATGCTAATTTAGAAAGGCGGAGCGAGACAAGCTCCACCCACCACCACCACCCACAATCTTATAATTTATATAGTTTTCCTATTTTTTAAGGATATTTCTGCAAAAACTTGACGAATTCTGAAAAATTTTTGTTCAGGAACATTTTAAATTTTCTGGTTAGTGTGACTAAAACGTTAAACGTGCAAATTGGAAACTGGTAATCATCAAAAATCGAGAAAACAGATTTTGCAAAAAATAATACATTTAGAAATATTGATTTTCTGCCATCTAACGTCGTTGTTTCTTTTGACGTTTGCTTTCAACATTTTCAGCGTAAAATTTACATTGTTCCTGCATTAAAATTTTCCAAGTTTGGTACAGTTTTCGCTGAAATATTCAAAAACAATGAAATAAGATTGAAGTGGGCGGGGCTTATCTCCAATAATACATCATGGTTTTTAATGTTTAGATGAAAAACTACGAAGTCGGTGTTAAAAGAGCAACTACTCCACCGAAGGCTGATAGAGAGGAGCATGATTATGATGGTGCTGAATGGAGTATCATTGAAGATTTCTGTTTATTGCAAGCGGTTCAGAGTGAAATGACAAATAGTCATGATGTTGAAAAAGTACATGTACCTGTGCATCCGAAACGAAGAAACGATGGAATGATGCTAAATTGGGAATATGTTGCAAGTACAGTCAATAAGACAACACGATTCTATAGGTAAAGCTCGAATAATTGAATTATAAACATCATTCGTTTATTTAGGTCAGCTCGACAATGCTCAATTC
Source organism: Caenorhabditis virilis (assembly GCA_964036255.1). Taxonomy (NCBI): domain Eukaryota; kingdom Metazoa; phylum Nematoda; class Chromadorea; order Rhabditida; family Rhabditidae; genus Caenorhabditis; species Caenorhabditis virilis. Next base: position 11,239,888 of record OZ038417.1, on the reverse strand, counting down.
GTTATCAAATGTTCGTTCGACCCAAAGAGCTTGGACAGTTGGTTACATCTGATCCGATTTCAAAGAAAACTGTAAAAGTGGAACTTTCTTCGAATGAGCTAGGTACACAAAATTAGTTTTTTTACAAGTCTTGATAATTTATGCTTTTTCAGCTCATTTACGGAAGGGTAGAATCACAACAGAAAGTCAATACTTACATGATTGTTCTACGATTCTTGATAAGAGGCATTTTAATCGTTTCAAAATGGTAAAATTGATTGCGCAGAAGAAGAACCCACCGTTTTGGAGAGGTCCAAAAGAGACGAGACGCTTGGATTCATTACTTGGAAAGATGCCAGCTTCGTATGAGGAAAAATTGAATAATATCAATTATGGCGTTATTTTGGACGCGGAGGCGGTTGCATGGGTTCCAGAAAGTGAAATGACAGTGAATGACGTACAAAAGAAAAAAGTGGAGAAACCTCCGGCGCCAAGGGCACCATCTCCAACGCCGAGAGCACATCATGTTTATAGAAGAAATTATGCGATGCCCCCTTCGAAAAATGCCGAAGTTTTGCCGAAAAGGAAGGAGATGTACATTCCAGTTCCAGAACTTCATGTAAGCCTTTTATTTGGAGCGAGTTTTATTTTTAAATTTCAGATTCCACAACCACCGCCAAGGCTTCAACACACCGTTTCGTCTCAAGCTATTTCATCAATGGACCATGGTCATCAAATGGTGCAACAACAGCAGCAGCCACAACAGTTAACACAAGCACAGTCACAACATCAACAGCATCACCAGATAATTCAACAACCGATGAGAGAACAATCAGTTGGGCAACATTTGATACAAGTGCAACAACACAATCAAGCGACACTTCAGAGACGAACAGCATCAATGGCGAATGTTCAAACTCATTATATTCAACAAAGTGGAGTTATGAATCAGGGACAGGGACAGAGTTATGTTGTTGTTAACAGTCCTGCATCTAGTGGACCGAATGAAGGAGGAGTTCAACATACGACATCGGTACAACAAGGACAACGAATCACACAATACGTGAATCCGCAACAAATTCAACAACAGTCTGGTAATCCTAGAGGTGGTCCAATGTATACATCAAATCCACAAATGGTAGTACAAACTGCGAATAGAGGAGCCCCACAGCGGGTGATGAGAGGTGGAGCTAATCGAATGATTGTACAACAATCAGGTGAAAGGCAGGCGTATGTTATGCAACAATCGCAACCTGTACGAGTAAACATCCTTCCATTTATGATTTTGTTTTTAATCCATTTTGTTTAGGTTCGCGTTCTTCCAACAGCCCAAAGAGTTGTTCAACAACCCGGAATTGGACAGCGTCGGGCGGTTCATCCGCAACCAGGAACTGTTGCTGCTATGGTTCTTCCAAACCGTGTAGGAGGAACGCAATTGAGAAACATTCCGTAAGTGACTTCTCGTTGGAACTGAAAAATACATTTTTCCAATAGTACGCATTATTCCAGAAGGCCGTACCAAGGTCAAGCTGGTCGAATTCATGTAAATGTCGGTCCACAAAATCAGCGCCTTCAGCAGGGACCGGGAAGAACAATGACAACCGCGCATGTTGTCACGTCTGGGCAAGGTGTCAGTCGTCAGGTTATGGGACCTGGAAGACCGTTGCCTTCATTGGGATCGAGAGTAGATTCACCACAAACACAGACTGTTGCACAGGTATATAAATATATATGAATCAATGATTATTTTAACATATTTTCTGCAGGTCGTTCTAGCTCCTCCATCAAGCAATGTTTCTTCATCATCAACTGGTTCAACGATGAATTCTCAAGCTCCACCAGTGCTTCATTCTCAGCCACGTCAAGCCATCATCGTTCAATCTGAGCAATCACATGCAGCTCATTCAACAGCTGGTCATCCAGCAACTTCGCAACACTCCCAACAGCCATCACAGCCTCAACCTCAATCTGTTCAACAGCAACCTCCGTTACAACAGTCGCAACCTCAATCGTCAGCACCTCAGCAAAATCAATAATTTGGAAATTATTACAAGGATTGGTTAGTTGAAACAATCGATATTCCTGTGCATTTTTTATTCCACTGTGTTTCTGTACTTTCTTCTACTTCTTTGTCATATAACCATTTTTAATTTTCTTTAACTCATATTTTATTCGGGACATTACGGTTCTCATTTTTGTCTCAAATCGTTTCGACTTTAAGAATTTAAACTGTAACTTTTGTTTTTATCCCTGTCTCTAAAAGTATTTATTCTGTATTTTTCGTGCTTCTTTCGATTGTGTTTTATTTATGAAACGATTCAATTTGTACTTTTTATTAACATTGTGAAAATATTAAATATTAGCGTTGCGATTTTTCTCATTAATAAGTTGAGAATATAATGACTCGGGATTTTGAAGAAGATTTGAAGGAGTATCGAATTCGGCGACACGTCCGGCATCAAGAACCACGATTCTGAGAATAATTTTGAATTTTAGGAGTTTTCTTAGATATTGAAAACAAACCTGTCTGAATCAGCAATTGTATCCAATCGATGAGCAATTGAAAGAGTTGTTGATTGAGGGAAATGTGTACGAATTGCTCTTTGAACAATTGCATCGGTTACTGTATCAACTGAAGCAGTTGCTTCGTCTAATATCACTATTTTTGCACCACGTAATAATGCACGACATAAACATAATAATTGACGTTCACCAACACTGCAAAATATTTTTTAAATTTTAAATTTTAATCTAAAAATCATTTTAACCTCATATTTTTTCCTCCTTCTGAAATAAATCGATCCAATTTCCTATCATCATCAATTGCAAATTGTTTCAATTGACAAATCTCCAAACATTTCCATATTTGATCATCTGAATATTTTTTGAATGGATCTAAATTGAATCGAAGTGTTCCAGAAAATACAACTGGTTCTTGTGGAATAATAATCAATTGTGAACGAAGTTGATGAAGTCCAATACTATCAATTGGAATATTATCAATTAGAATCTGTCCGGAATCTGATTCAATCATTCGATACAATGCCATTGTGAGTGATGATTTTCCTGATCCAGTTCTTCCGATTATTCCAATTCTTTCTCCTCCTTTGATTTCCAATTTCAAATTTTTCAAGATTAGCGGTAAATGTGGCCGATATCTTGTTGAATAATTTTCAAATTCGATTTTTCCATCAATTGGCCAATTATTTGGAACACTTCCTTCGATTTCCCATTCTTCTTCTGATTCAATATTTTGATATTCATAGACTCTTTCAACAGAAACTACATTTGATTCGATTTCTGTACAACTTCTTACAACCATATTCAATGTTTCAGTTATCTGAAATTCAATAATTATTACTTCGGGAGCATCCGATATTCAGGACTTACAGTGAGAGCATAAGATACTGAAAGACCAGCAAGACCTGGTGTTAATCCGAAGTATTTTGTTGAAATTGTTGCTGATAATGAAGCGAAGAATACTGTTGTATTTCCAAGAAGTTCTAATCTTGTTCCTAGCCATCTATTCGATATAACCGTCAAATATCGACATTGAATAAATCTGTCAACATGTTTTGCCAATTCAATTGTTCGACTTTCAATTTTATTAAAAGCTCGAATTGATGATGCTCCATGAATTGCTTCACTAATTAATGAAAGAATTGGTGATCGATTTGCACTTTCGATTCTTTTTAATTGACGAACAGTTGGCACATAAAACGTCTGAAAATTATAGTATTAAAAGATTTTGGAAAGTTCGAAAAAAGTTACCATAATTAAATAGTAAATAACAATTAATGGGCCGATAATTAACAAGAAAATCGGAGTTGAAATTGAAATCAGAGAGATAATCATGACAGTGTTTAGAAAACTCTGAAGCATCATTCGGATGTTATCTTGGAGCTTATCAATAACATCAATATCCTGAATTTTCAATGATTTTTCAGTTTTATGAAGTTAATAACTCTTACTCGAGACAATCGATTGATAATTCTTCCAATTGGAGTAATGTCGAAAAATGAAATTGGAGCTCTTAAAAGTGACCTAATTAATGGAGCATGAAGTCCATAAGATGCTCGAAGACTTCCAATTGTCAGAAGTACGAACGATAGGGCGAGAACAATAACTGAAACAAATTAATGTTTGTAATTTATACTGAAATGGACTACTTTCTGTTCCTCCAAACACCGCATAAACAACCAATCGACCTTCTGTACTCATAACCTCTTCTGTTGATAAATTACCAGATGCTTTTATTCTAGCATTCTCGTTTGACCAATTTGAAAGCCAGAATGATCTCATCATCTGTAATTTTGTGACAATTTCAAGATATAGAAGAACATTTCAGATTTGTTAATAACTGACAATATGTGATTGCATTTTATTGAGAATTCTAAAACAAAACTGACCATCACACAAAAATATAGTACGAGGAACCCAAAAAAGCCGAAACTGTTGAAATAACCCATTGATCGAATATATGTCAAATAAACACCTTTTTTGACCTGAAAATAGTGAAATATGAACGTTTAAAATTATATAATTACCCGTCCTAGTTGAACATTTTCGATTCCTTGTTTTTTTGTTTCTTCCGGTTTTTGCTTCAACTGTTTCTCATCGATTTCGGATTTCTCTCGTTTTATTATCTCGTGTTTTGGAATATCACTTTCAACCAAAATGTCAGTTTCATTTTCTTCCTTCTCTTCTTCTTCTTGAACTTCACATTCGGCCCAAAGTTTGCCAAATGGTCCGTCAATATATGCCAATTCATCAAATGAGCCATGTTCGACTATTTGACCATCTGAATTCAAAATTCATAATTTCATCGACAATTTAATAGTATACCTTCAATGACATAAATAGTATCGACAAATTTAGTATATTGTAAATTATGTGTGACAAGAACCCTTGTCTTATTTTTCAATAATCCGTCTGGTCCAATAACCTGCTCAAATAATGCTCTTCCAACATGAATATCAACAGCTGAAAGTGGATCATCTAACAGATAAATATCCTTGTCTTGATATACACTCCTAGCAAGCGAAATCCGAGCTTTTTGTCCACCAGACAATGTTATTCCGTTTTCTCCAACCATTGTATCATCTCCTTGTTGAAGTTGTTTGATGTCGGATTTCAATTGACAACGTGATACTACCTACAAAAATGGTTTTTAGTCTATTTCATTTTTTAGAATCTTTTGTAAATCGAATTTTCAATAAAATGTAACGGAAATATAAATAAAGTTTCAATACTGCTGAAAATACTTGAACTTAGTTGTATACCTGTTCATAAAAATAGTCGCTATAAGTATTTCCAAACAAGATATTTTCCTTGACACTTTTGTTGAAAATCCACGAATGTTGTGGCACATATGCAATTGATCCTCCAATTTTAACATGCCCATCAAGAAGAATCATTTCATCAAGAATTGACGAAAGAATACTTGATTTTCCACCACCGACACTTCCAACAATTGCAATTAATTGTCCGTTTTTCACAGTTGCAGTTATTCCTTTCAAAACCGGTGCATGTTCTGGACCTTTCCAATTCAATGTTGCATTATTCAAGACAATTGCGTTTCCTATCGCAAATTCAGTTGTTTTCTCCATTTCATTTTCATTCATAAATTGTCTCAGTCTAGTATTTGAGACTTTTGCTTGAACAAAAGTATTGATTAAGTTTGCCACCATTCTCATTGGTTGTTTCAGTTGGTTGAATATCGTCAAAGCAACGAATGCAATAGCAGGTGTGAGAGCATTTTCATCTGTAGAATAGAGGACAAAACAACTTAAAGATGCGATAGCAACCTGGAAAAATAATATGTAAATAATTTGCTCGGCTAGAACAAACCAAGAATGGACTTGATGCATTGGCAATATCAACAACTCGACTCAATATGCAAACATTTCGTAGCATCCTTACTTCTTTCGCTCGCAATTCATTGATTTTCTGTTCGAATGGTTCTTCCCATGCATACAATTTCACAACTTTCATTCCATTCAGAAGCTGTAATTATCTGCGATTTTTGTGGTAATATTTTGTCAGGAGCTTCTCGACAAAACAACTAAAAACTTGCTCACCTCATTCGACAGCTTCGTTCTCTCATCCTTCACTTTCATTTGTGAAATTTGACTTCTTTTTATGAATTGCGATGTGAAAAAATTGAGTGGAATAAAGAGAAGCATAATGAAAACTCCAGCCAATGCCGCCCATCCCAATGTCATTGATAACATGATCATTGCCAATGTTACTTGAAATGGAACCGACCACATATTTTGCATATATGTTATAGAATTCACAACAATTTCAATATCGACAGCTGAATAATTTAGAAGCTCTCCTGCTGTTCTATTAGATCGTGCTGAAGGGCTTAGTTTCAGAATTTTTTGAAGGATTGCATTGTTCATGACGTTGTGATAATAGACACCTAACCGAACCATTCCACCAATCTGAAAAAAACAGTTTCTCAGAATCTCTGATCAAATTTTTACCTGAAAGTTTTGTAAAACTGAACGTAGTGAACCCGTAAAAAACATAAGACATGCTATTCCAATACCAAATGATAATGGTTGATCTTGTAGAGATACATATTCAATAAGTTGTCTGAAAGTTTAATATTAAGTAAATATCGTGTTCCTTAATTCGTTAAATTTACTTTAACAAAATCGGATTTAAATAAAGCACAATATCTGCGAACAATCTTGCAATTGTAATTATAATAATAAAGCTTTTTTGAATTCTGAAAAATGGCCAAACCAGGGATGCCTCTTGTCCAGCGGGTGTTCCTGAAAAAAAGCATTTATTCTGACAATTTCCTGAAAACGTCGTCATTAAATGAGCCTGCTCGGATATAACCGAACGGAAGCTCGTAAGCGAAGGTTATGCGTTTCCGCTAAAATTAAAACATACGAGAGACCTGATATTTTAAAGGAGGGCTTTACGGAGATAATGAATGCTTCTGAGATGAAAATAGACTTCATGCTCATTCCAAATCTGTTTTTAAAATTTTCTAAAACCTCCTAGAAACGGAGAAAGCACACCTCAAAACAATGGCCAAGAAAAAGGGGCCACTGGCGAAAACTAGTCCGCAGACATGAAAAATCCAAAAACAAAATGAAAAAAACATAAATTTTGATGAAAAAACATAAAAAATCACTAATATAAACATTCTGCATAACTATTTATTAACGAAACACGAAAAAGCTCATATGAAAAAGTTCGGCCAGGTGAACACTTTTTCTAGGCCATTGTTTTGAAGCTCATTTTCTCGGCTTCTAGGTGGTTTTAGAAAATTTTAAAAACAGATTTGGAATGATAATGAAGTCTATTTTCATTTAAAGTACATTTATTATCCTCGTAAAGCCCTCCTTTAAGCGAGTTTTTCTGAAAAAATTATTTCCCGCCGTTGTTAAAAACTCACTCATTTTCTCATTTTTCCATTCTTCATTCCATCGTTCACTTAAATATTGTGAAGTGGCATTTTTGTTCAACTTATACAGATCTTCATGAACTAATGGTCGTTTTGCTCCCGATCGCATCAACCTATTCAACCAGCAAAAATAAACTTTGGAGAAAAATGAACTTTTTTCTTCTGGTGATAAATCATCCTCCTGAAAGATTTCTAAATAATCATCTGAAAATTATGAATGCTAAACCTTTTGCCCCTTTTTTGAGGACAATGACAATAGTGCAGTTTCAGCCATGACAAGTACAAATTCAACAGTGACACCGATTTCAAATGTTTTTTCGAAGATCTGAAATTGTTTTTATTTAATGAAACAACAAATCAAAGTTATTTCTCACCAAGATAAGAACATGTAGAAATTTAAGGGATGAAAGCAGCAGAAAAACAATACAAAACGATGGATGGATTGAGTGGAGACGCTTGGATACCAAGCAAAACCAAAGACAGCAAGATGCCTGGAAAAATGTGGTATTTTTATTTATTTTTAAAGAAAACGGTATCAGATTCGGAGTTTTTAAAGTATTCAGAAATATAGATTGATTATCAGAATATTTAAATTAGAACTAATTTTTGAAATTGAAATCAGGTAATTAACTGGACCCAAGGAAAATCCAAGGCGAAAAATTAAAAAAGTTAAATTACCTGGCACACTGTCTTTAAAGAACGGAACCATTAGATAAACTTAGAAGTCAGAAAACACTCCATACCCTCCTCTATTTTTAAAAAATTAGAGAAAACATCAAAAAAGTAGAAAATAGAATATTGTTCCAGAAAGAATAAAACTGTTGCCTAGAAACTCACCAACCTGAAATTTTCAGCTACATTTCAGATTAGTGTCAGGGAATTTTTTCCGATTTTCAGGAAAGCACATTTTTGACATGAGCATACAAAAATTTTTCGAAATACGAGACGATTGGCCTAAAAAGCAAAATCGGGTGGAAACTAGGACACAACACAAATTTCGCTGAAACGTGCTTGTTTATCGTCATTTTTTAAAATATGATTCAAATATTTTGTCATAAATGCTCAAATGCGACTTCTTCTAAAAGCCAATGACTTCAATTCTACTTTAATCTATGGCTTCAAACAGAATAAAAATAACGTTATTCATGGAATTTAGCAAAAAATCTTTAAATTAGAAAAAATTTAATTTTTGGCCATGTTGAAGATTTAAAGGAGGGCTTTACGGAGATAATAAATGCTCCTTAAATAAAAATAGACTTCATTCTCATTCCTAACGTGTCTTTAAAATGTTCTAAAACCACCTAGAAGCCGAGAAAACGCGCCTCAAAACAATGACCTAGAAAAAGTGTCCGCCTGGCCGAACTTTTCCGTATGAGGTATTTTCGTGTTACGTTAATAAATAGTTATGCAGAATGCTTATATTAGTCCTTTTTTTAAATTTAAATTAATGTTTTTTTTTGATTTTTCATGCCTGCGGACTAGTTTTCACAGATGGCCACTTTTTCTAGGCCATTGTTCTGAGGCGTGTTTTCTCGGCTTCTAGGTGGTTTTAGAAAATGTAAAAACTGATTTGGAATGAGAATGACGTCTATTTTCATCCCAGATGCATTTATTAATTCCGTAATGCCCTCCTTTAATAGTGATGTTCATAAATATTTAAATGTTGAATTTCGAAATTTCGATAAGAGGAAAATAGTGGGGTAAAACGAAATAAACTTAGAATGCAAACGAGTTCATATTTTTAAAATAAGATTTTAAAATTGTTAATTTCAAAATTAAGTTGATATTTAAGACATAGACTAGTAAAAATGTGATCTCAGAAATCAAAGGTAATTAATAGGATTGTAGAGCGTCAAATTATTCTCTCCACACGCTATTTCGCAAAAGAAAGAAGTTCACATTTATGTCGGAGATTTTGTAAAAAGCTAATACAAATAATAGGCGTTTTTTCGAAACAATTACAAACTTTTTCCTACACTCTATTTATGTATCTATAGAGACACCAGAAAACAACAATGCACAAACAAAGACGCATATATTTTGTTTTGCTGCTCAGCGAAAACTGAAGAAGAGCTGAAGATTTATTTATGTGTTTTAAACACATCAAACTCCAACTTTATTCACCAAGAAATGAGGAAACGGGTGATTGCAAATTATTAAGATAAATTAGTTTGTGAACTTTTAATTTTGGCAGCAGAAATATATACATATTTTTAAGACAAAAAAAAATTTGTTCAAACAATATATTTTCGCTGCTTTTGTTTGTTTCTTTTTTTTCGGTTGCATAAATGAATAAATATAAAAAAAAGAGAAGGAAAAAGTTATACATCGATTTTTGCGAAGCTATCATTTTTTTAATTGAAAAAAGTTATTGTTAGTAAAATAATTTCTATAGGTTACGCAATTAAAATCATGTATCCATGACGACAACACATGATGAATAATAAAAATTTGAAAATTTGCATGGTCAAAGATTCTCCAAAAAAAAAAAAAAGAAAAAAAGCGAAATATCGAAAAAAAGAAGTTCTGATAAGAAAACTGCCGCCGTTTTTTGATGCACGGAAAAGTAATTATTAAACTAATAAAGAATAAATGATTATTATTCAAAAGTGTAAGGTTTTATAGTGTTTTTTTTCTGTGGCCGGAAACAACTTGTTTTCTTTTTCAACTGACGAAAAGCTAATGATTTTCAGAATGTTATTTGATAACTTGGAAATCGCCCCCACGGTTTAAAAAAAAGTTGGACGATTTTTGAAATTCGATCCGCGGGTTTTTCTCGAAGAAATGATTTTTTTTTTGAAACGGGGGGTTACAAGAAAATATCGGATATCGACAAAGTACAGATGACAATAAGAAACGAAACGGGAAATGCTTAAAGTTAGAAAAACCTATTTTATAAAAATTTTGCAAGGTATTTTCAACGATTTTTGCACAACTACGTTTTCACTTTTGCAAAATGAACTTGAATTAATTAAGACTAACATTTTAAGAGAGGGGAATAAGTGGCACACTGTCTTTAACTAACTAACTAACACTGTAAAACATTTTTTAAGGTTTTCAGACTGTTCAATGTTTTAGCTTCCAATCTAGAATTGTTACGTGCAATAACATAAAATGGGGGAGGTCTCGTTTCTTCAGCAGATTGAATGCTGAAAATATTCCACGGGAAAAATTTAAAATTTCATTTTTTAAATGTCTAATGAAGGTGGATGACGACTTCTAAACACATTGTTTTTATTTTATATATATTTTTCTCAAAATACTATAAAATTCGAAAAGCTCTTAAACCCTTTCCATCGAGCAAAGATCCATTCAAAAAAATGATGATATCATTGATAGAACGAGACCAACTATAAGAGAAAAGTGTGGAAAATAATTGCTCAATGTTTACACTTTTATCATCGTTCTTCAATATCATCAAAGTTCAATAAATAGAAAAAGAAGAAGTTAAGTAAACTCACATATGATAATACTTGGATGAAGCGTAAAAGTGGAACAAAATAGTTTGTCTCGTTGAACTCGACAGCGCCAAAGATCGCATTTGCAGCAAGGAGGAGGGTTTGAAGAATCTAAATTTTCAAATATTTTTTTGTGTTGGTTTTTAATCCTACCAAATGAGCCCAAAAGTATCTCGGCGCTTTGTGTTCTGGCTCATTTTGACGTATAATTCGGACGTAACTCGGAATGAATAGCCAGATGATCAGTAATGGTAAGGATGCGATTGCATCTCGGTAGAATAGACAGTATGGTTGCTGGAATAATTCATTTTGGCAGTTATAAAACAATTTTAGAGCATGCTTTTCCTGTTAAACACAGCAACTCAGTCCAATAAAACGTTATGGTAAAATTTAACCTGTTTATTTAAAGACAGGGTGCCAGTTATTTTTACCCCATATGGATTTAATTGTGAAAAATTCATCTTTCTACCGACATTCTAGTATATTCCATGCGAAATCCCGACGAAAAAAAACAATTTTGTAGTTCCGTCCGGAAGATGAAAAAAATTATTTTCAAATTCCCGCCGTACGCTCACGTACGCTTTTTGGCGGGAAGCACAACAATTTGAATTTTTTACATTTTTTTCAAAACTGTTATTTTTTAATTTTTTTAGTGGAAAATGTTTCTTTTCAGTAGAATAACATAAGTAAAGTATGGTGCGATCAGTTTCAAACAATTTTGAGGCAAATTTTATTGAAATACCCGAAAAATAAGAAAAATTCAAAAAAATTCAAAAAACTCAAAAACAAACAAAAATTGTTAAAAAACGATAATGACATTTTTAGAAATCTAAAATGATATGTCAAACTGATCTATTTTTCGGAAAACTGATTTTTTGGGTCGCTGAAGAATTGTGTCCATGAAATCTGTAAATGTTTCATTTGTTTCAAAAAAAAATAAACTACAATACCTGTGAAATAATAATTTATTTGCGAAACGTACGTATATTTAATCTGCTTTCAAAATTATAACGAAATTTTCATTTTTGGATGAAAATTGGGAAAATCAACGTTTTTCCCGCATTTTATGAGGAATCCCGGTTAGTTCCTGTAAGAAAAATTAATTTGACACTTATTAAAAATAATTAATGACTTTCAGCAAAAAAAAAGGCTGAAAATCGGTCAAAAACGAAAGAAATTTGAAAAAAACACACAAAAAATTCAAAAATTCAAATTACCGCGCACACACATGACTGCTGTTCATTGGAGCGCACATGAAAATTCAAAACACGCGGTAATTTAAAATCTTATCGCCGCAGCGGCGAAATTTTTAACTGGCACCCTGTCTTTAAGTGCCCCCAGAAAAAAATTTAAATGGAGATGTACAAAAGAACTTGTGCTAAAGGAAGCATGGTTAAAAATATCTGAAAATTTGCAGAAGTCGTGAAAAGCTCTCCCTTTTAAATGGAATAGAAAAACATGGGATGCTAAAATTCACTTTTTTCGGGGTTACAAATTAGTCGTCTGAGAACACTACGGGTACTCGAAATGCAGTCACTTTTAGGCCTCCCCAGTCACTTTTAGGCCTCCCCAGTCACTCTTAGGCCTCCCCAGTTTAAAAATTAAGTTAAACTTTAATGTGGGAGTTTCAAATGCACAGGAGGACATTCTTTTTGCACCAGTGGATGACGGTATTGAGGTGCGTACTTATTTTGCATAATAACCAGGCTTGGTCGGAAAAAAACTTTTCGGAAAATCGGAAATGAAAATTTTTTCCGATTTTTTTCTCGGAAAAATTCGCTAATATCAGGAAAATTTTTGTTTCTAATGCAAATTTATTGATTACTTTTTTCAAATAAAAAGATGAATTAGTAGTACAGTGTAATTTCTCTTGAAAACATACATTTTAAAATTGAAAACATCGGATATCCCATTTTTTTCCTATTTTTTTTTCTCGGAAAATTTCTGAAAAAATCGGAAAAAAATCGGAAATTTTCCGACGAAAAAATCTTAAAGACAGCTGTTCAGTTAATTTTACCCTACCTGTTCTTTGTTTCAAAAATTAGTGCGTTCTCTCATTAGTACAATGCAATTTATGCGAAATCACACCGATAAATACACGTGCCACAGCAGCGGTCCAAAGTTGAAAAAATCAAAATTTGAATGCGCGCGTGTCCGTGCTACGCGGTCGATATTGGCGCGGAACACAATTATTTGAATTTGGCTACATATTGGTAATGTTCTTTGGACCACCTGGGCTCCCATTCGAACTTTGATTTGTTGCCTTGGATTTGGATCGTATTAACTGACAAGCTGCCTTTAATTTCCGTTTTCCGATTCCGACCAAGCCTGATAATAACATAGGGAATTTGTTAATCCCAAACGTTTTAATTGCCTCAGCAGTTCTTCAAGGTGGGAAAGACAAACACACGACTGTAATTTTCATTCTGCATTGGTCATTTCTTTCAGGCTACATTCTTTCAGGCTATATTTGGCCTATATTACTTTCAGGCTATGTCTTTCAGGCTATATTTGGCCTATATTACTTTCAGGCTATGTCTTTCAGGCTATATGTCTTTCAGGCTATAAAGCGACAGTTTCTAATCTCGCTGATTTGGGTTATGACTAATAAGCCAAAAAAACGTTTCTTCGTTTGAAAATATCCAGTAAATCGTTTTCTGAAAAACAAAAATAGCCTGAAAGACAAACTAGCCTGAAAGAAAAAAATAGCCTGAAAGACATGTAGCCTGAAAGTAATATAGGTCAAATATAGCCTGAAAGAATGTAGCCTGAAAGAAATGACCTTCTGTATTAACTCGGCGGCTCCTGGAGCTAAAATCCGAACGACCATTCAAAATACGTAGAATCGATAAAACTTTAAAAGTGCATTGATCAGAAAATGAAGAACCCTTTCGTTTTCTTGAAACATACAAAAACTTAAAAACAGCACGTATTGTTTTTCGCAGCTTCTGGATAGAAAAATTAAGACAAGTTGAGCCCTATGGAAAGTAAACTATCAAGCAAAACAGCGAATTCTCATCCAGCTATCGATTTTTTGAAAAGGTTCGAAATTTACATAAAGTTATAATTTATAAAAACAAAAAACACAACTGAAAAAAATCACTATTTTATTGCTGAATGCCCAGAAAAAGCTTGATGACCGCGCGAGAATGTTTGAAAAACCTTACCTTTTGTTGTATTCCAAAGCATTCTTGTTGATACAGCATCCTTCTATTTCATACCTTTTCAGATTTTTTTTCTTTAAATATAACCCAACCAAAAAACCAAAAAAACCACCGAAACTGACTCTATAAATTATGCGTCCCAATGTGTTTATAAATTTGCATTTGTGTTTTATTTAAACCTGGTGTTGATAACGTCATTTTACACCAAAAACCTTTATTCATAAAAAATTCAAGAGTATATAGTTCTATATAATTCACATCACAGATTGTTTCGATAAAACTTGTACGTTTTGATGATCAGTCTTCCTCAACAAAGAAGTCTTTGACGAGATTTGCGTTAGCAAGTTGTCCTTCCAACAGACGCTTCGCCTAAAAATGATGCCGTTAGAGGAATGTGAAGAGGAAGCTCCCAAATGCTGGACATTTCCAAAGTTCGGGAGTAACCGATAAAATAACAAAGATTATAAAATATTACCTTGTTATTATACTCAACAAGTGTTGGAATGCATGTCAATTTAAGCTTAGGATCAGTTCTGAATCCACTTTTGGGATCCCTCCATCTGAAAATAGTGTTCTTGAATGATCTTCAATTTTCAACTAACACTTCACGATTTCCAACAAAAACAGTTATGAAGTTCAAATCCAAATCCTTGACATCTTTATCACCGATAACCTTCTCTACCACAGGCTCGGCTATAAATCGAACATTTTTCAAAAAAAAAAAGACCAACTAAAAATATACCAGTAACACAATCCGGACACCAACTTCTGCCGGTCGATTCGACTTTGGAGCCCGTAAAAAGAGCGACGATTCTCGAACCACTTCCAATTTTGCGAAGAACTTCTTGGAAGTTTTCGTAGCCGTTGGCGGTGAAGTTGTGAATAGGCATCTGCAATTGTTATGTTTTAAAAAGTAGTCGAGTGGAATTACAATCCACTATAAAATTCAGTCCAAAAAATACGCGATATTTTTTGGATATAGATTTTATTAATTAAACGACTAAAAAAGAAAACGCGAAATAATATAAGAATTAAACAACGATAAAATGAACAAAAGAGGAATGGGAAAAGTCAAAACTCAAGAAAACAATTTTTGGGCCTAAAAATAGGAAACAACGTAAAGTGTGCAAAAGTGCGTCAAAAGTGCCAGCCAGTGACGCGGGGTGGTGTGCAAACACCGTCAACTACCGTAGACGCCGTTAGCGTTGACGCTGACTTTTCTTCTTTACAACAGCAATAAAAGTTCATGACGGAATAAGAAGATAAGGATCAACATTTGATTTCGTGATATGAGGAATAATTGAACGAAAAAGTAAAAAAAAAACCAAATTTACACGATTTGCGGATAAAAACGGATTGGACAGTGTGAAAAAAAAAGTGAACTTAAAACCTTTTTTGAATACGAATTTCCAAAAACGGGGACAATTAAAACATTGCAAGTATGACGGATAAAAAGGTTTTGAATTTTAGGAAAAAAATCAACTAACAAAAAGTATATTAACACGAACTACTTTTTCCTAATGGACCTATTCAGTATGAAAAAATTCCAAGAAATAGAAATTTCTCGGAATTTCTCTGCCATTTCTGCATTGAACTTCCCGGTATTTTTTTTCAAACCAAATAGATCCATAAAGAATGAATTTTCTTGCCGAAATTCATTACGTTTATTCTAATTTAACGACATTTTTACGGAACTCGGGAAAACTTGGAAAGGGCGAGAAGTAAGGAATTCGAATAAATATAAAATAGTGTTAATCTATGTTATTTTTAAATAAACAATTTTCCCAATAAATCAAAAAGTATTCCGTAGATAATAAATTTAACTACATTTTTGATACTTTAAAAATAACAGACAGCGTGAGTTCTTTCGTTATTAATCAAGAACAGAAATAAACAAATCAATAAGTATCGGATAACGACCGAAGGTGAATTATTTCATCATTATTTGATAACATGGATTATTAAAAATAATTTATTAACTTGAATCAATCACTTCAAATTCAAGAATTTCGCCAACTCTGGTTTCGCTTTTGCATAATCCGAAAGTGTCTGTTTCGCCGATGCACCTATTCCAACTCGAACTGCAGTTCTTGACAACCAATGAGCACTAAAAAACGCATTTTTCAAATAAATTTTCAAAAAAACTTTTCAAACCTGGAAGTAATCATTCCACACATATCAATAATCTTTTTAACTTTCCAAATAGTAGTCGTAATCAGAAGGAAAGTTATCAAACTGAAGATTATCGGAACGATTGTCACCAGAAGGGCAATTGTTGACATTGCCTCGAATTCTTCTTTGCATCCTGCGCTCATACCACTATCCATTTTTCACCGTTCAATTTTTTCCTTTTTGAGAAAATTACAAGGGAATAATAATGAGAAAAATAACAAATTTCATCATAAACAACAATTGGACAACAAATAAGACAACACGTTATATAAACAACAGGTCATATTTTGTTTTTGAAAACGTTAATCTCTCCAAATTACATGAACTTGATCAGTTCGATACCGTTGCGTTGTGGTGGCTTTTGAGACCTCTGTTTTCAGACCGGAAGCTGAAAAATTATGATTTTTTTGTAATTAAAAATGAACGAAATTAAAGACAATGTGCCACTTATTATAACCTTATCATCAGTAACATGCCAAAGATCGACTTAAGGGTACTCTAAAAATCATTCAAATTCAGGTCACACTAACTGCAACGCTGTCTTTAATTAAATTATTCAAACCTAGCATCAATTCTCCAGCTCTTGCAATCATTGCTCCATTATCAATACAAAATCTTTCATCAGTTGCAAACAAATGGGCATTTCTTTCAGCACACATTGCCGCTGCCATTTCCTGAAACAAAAAACGATGTTCAGTCAAAACTATTTAAAAATTCATACCTGTAGCCTCAGATTGCATCCAACTCCCCCAACAATCAACAATTCCGTACTTCCAGTGTGTGCCATAGCTCTTTCAGTAATCTCAATCAACATTGCAAAAACCGTCTCTTGGAGTGAAAAACACATATCTTCTCTCGTATATTCTCCAGATTCAATCAATCCGGGTGCTCTTTTCTCAATTAATGACAAAATTCCCGATAATGAGATATCCATTCCCTTCACAGCGTATGGTAAATCAAATAATTTCTGTCCATTTTTCGCCAACTGTTCAATATTATATCCAGGACTTGGATTATTTGGTAATTTTAGTACTCGGGCAAATCGATCCAAACAATTTCCGACCGCAATATCGATTGTTTCTCCGAAAATCCTGTACTTCTTGTTTGAATATGAGATAACCTTAGAAACAATTTTATTGTTTTTTAGAAGAACTTTTAGAATTCCTTACTTGTGTATTTCCACCACTAACATAAAGAACAACAGGATTATCAGCTCCAGTAATCAACCGCCCCATTTCAATATGTCCTACACAATGATTAACCGGAATAATCGGGCAATTCCACACCAATGAAAGGGTCCTTGCTACAATTGATCCAACTTGCAATGGTGCACCCATTCCCGGACCTTTCGTATACGCAATTCCATCTATCTCCTTTTCTGGATTTGTAATATTTGCAAGTTTTAAAGCTTCACCAACCAATCGTACAATCTTTAAGATATTGTTAAAAATAAACAAGATTTGCTCGGAAATACCTGAGATCTATGATGTTGGGCCGTTTCAGTGGGTCGAAACCCTTCACCAGGTGGCGCATGAAATGTAGCTCTTGGATTTGAAAGCACCTCTCCATCCCGAATAATTCCAACACCTATTTTATTGGCAGATCCTTCGATTCCAATAACGCAAACCATCTTTAGATTACTCTTTTTTCTGTTATTATGCTTCGACCCCACTGAAATACGAATAATTTGATTTTTTTAAAAAATTTTCCTGTATATTTATAATAGTTTTTTCCTTTATTTTAAGAATAAATAATGAAAAACAAAACCTCAATCAACAATTCCGTTTTTCGCTCCGCCGCGTACCGATTCTTCTCAAATTCACTTCGAACCCTCGTCACAAAATATTTCTGATTCGTGTGCTCCAACCCTTTCGAAAATTTCAATAAACTCCTATAAAGCTCCAAAGCCTTCAAGTTTTTCATCAACAACACAAAGTCTATAAATTAGCATTTTACAGACGTCCTTCTTCTAATAATCGATAAGCTACGGAGTAACTAAAAACTCATTATATTCGAAATGACATAAAAAACTGAAAATCATCACAAAAATAAATATATTTTGTTTTCTTCTTCCGAACACAACAAGAAATTAAATAAATTTGAAAACTTTTTGGTGTTAATGTCAAGAAAAACATAAAAATTAGAAAAAATGCGAATACTTTTAACAAAATGGTAACTTCCACCGGAAAACCAAAAAAAAAAAATAAAGGAAGCAAAATAAAGATTACCAGTGAAATTTTTCTCGAGAAAACAACAATTAAATTTCAAAGAAGAAAAAATTGGAAATGTATTGATTTTCTTTTGTTTCTACAAATTACCAGTGTTTCAAAGCAAAATTTAGGCGTGCAAAAAAATCTATGAAAAAAAAACGCAGTCGGGGGCAATAATGGTATTTTAGTAGTATTTTGGTGAATAGAACAACAAGATGAGCCTGTTTTAGTATGAAATGACAAAAAGAAAAGAAAAAAAGGGTTCGAATCCTCGCAATTAAATGTTTGTTTTGTATCACAGGAAAACTGATAAGATGGTGGTTTCGACGATTGATGAAGAATAACTCTTATTTAAGGGGTCTATAAAACAGAAGGTATCAGATTGGAAGTAGGAAAATAGAATTGACTTTTCATTGAAAGATAAGAGAGAGAGACAATTTGTGCAATACTTAGAATGCTTGATGTCGTTGATTTTTGTTGTTCTCAGTACCCCTCGCTGAAAAAATTAATAATTTTTCGAATTTAATTAATACAGCCATAAAGAGAGAGTGTCTCTTTTTTACGAGCTATTTTTTAATTCCGATTTTTATGGAAATAAAATTTTCGACTGTTATTTAAAATATTTAAAATTAAATTTTTGAATATGAAAAACATATATTGGAACATTGAAGCTCAGAATTCCATAACAATTTGTTTTAAATGTGTGTTATTTATACCCTTTTTTGATTGAAAAACAAATTATTGAAGCTCATTGTTTAAGAAAAAACTCACATTGGCCCAATAACATGACTTATGCGAATCATCCAGTAATGGAAGGATTTATAACCGGCAGCAATTGCACAACCGTAAAGCAGTCCCCAGATTGGGAAGAAGATGAGCTTGTTGTAACTCTGAAAAAACGATTATTAAGTAATATGTTGCCAAAAATCAGACTCGATGCGAAATTTGAATTTTACAAAAGAAGAATTCCATTCGTTTCGATATTTTCGAATTTCTATTCGACCTACCCAGAAACTGAAAACAACGCAAATAAATTCATTGCAGAAACTTGAAAAAAATTAATTTAAAGGCAGCTTGTCAGTTAACACGATCCAGATTCTAGGCAAAAAATCAAAATTTGAATGGGAGCCCAGGTGGTCCAAAGAACAATGCCAATATGTAGACAAATTCAAATAATTGTGTTTCGCGCCAGTTTCGACCGCGTCGCACGGACACGCGCGCATTCAAATTTTGATTTTTTCAACTTTGGACCGCTGCTATGACGCGTGTATTTATCGGTGTGATTTCGCATAAATTGCATTGTACTAATGAGAGAAGGCTCTAATTTTTGAAACTAAGAACAGGTAGGGTCAAATTAACTGAACAGCTATCTTTAAACACAAAAATGTATTTTTTTCAATTATTTTACACGTTTCTGCATTTCTTGCTGTTTTTTTCGTCGTTTTTAGCTTCTGGGTAGGTGCATAATAGAATAAATATTCTATTCCGATAAAAAAATCAAAAAATGCTTACAGATCCCTTGGTCATAATAGTAACAATAACAGCGAACATTGCCAATACTGCAGCCAACATGAAGAAAAGAATAGAGCGTCTCCGGGCGAAACTGCCAACTGTCGAGCTAAAATATCAAAACGTTAATATTTTAATTGTATTGCGAACACTCACTGTTTCCTACAATGTGGACAAGTTGCCAACGAATTTGTCAAAGTATTGAAAAGAAAAATTTCATTACAATAAACGCATGAAACGCGGCAACTTCCAGTCGGTGCACGAATTGCACTACCTGATGGATCGCGTTGTCCAGCTGTAACTGTACAATTCATAGATTTTTCGAGTATGGTTTTGTTGATGACATACCAAGAGTAATAACACGACGACAATTGTTTCTCGGGCAAGCAATTCGAGTGGATGAAGCTTTGCAAATCAGAAGGCAATTACATGGACATCTGACGTATTTTTTGCCTGGTGGAGCCGGACGAATCGGTGTCGCTTCATCGCAACTGTGGCATTTAACAACGTGTTGATTGTTGCGGCCTTCCAGCGAGATTACAGCATCACAGACGCGGCAAGTAACTGTTGCGCCTGGAAATGAAAGATTTCATTGTTTTTTTCGGGTTCCATCTGTCAAAGTGTATTTGATTTGTGATTTCACGACAGATGTATTTATTTGTTTTTTTTTTCAAATTGATGGAAATCGATTCTGAGTCAGCAATGGTCATTTAAAGGTCATTAATCAAATTTCTCATTGTTGATACATTTTTAAAGAATTTCATCCTGAACTAATGTTATTCAATCTGTTCAAAACGTAATGTTTAAATATATTCAATATGTATCGAAAAAATAAGCAAACCATTTGGTCGTTGAGCACGCTGCGCTGTTTCGGAACCATCTCCATATTCAGTAATATATTCCGATTCTCCCGTCTCCGAATAATATGGTGTCAAGTGACTGCAAAACTTATTTTTCAAAAAAAAAAAAAGAATTTCTTTACTAACCTTTGTTCATCATGTAAAAGTGGAACATTTTCTTGGTTACCCTCGCCGTCCATTACTGAAAAAAAACAATACAATAAAAAATTCAACGCGAAATGTATATTTACAAAAATTGCGAAAGTTCCCACGAATCATGTGGGATTGGAACTTGCAGAGAAAACATGTATATAAACAATGACGCAGTGAACAATGGAGGAAATACAAAGCAAAGCACACCAGTTTCGACAAATATATTATTGATTGATTAAAATTGGGATAGGAAATTTACAGGATCTCTCTAAGAATTTGATATTTTAACTCTAGCCAAATGCAATTACCTACAGATTTCACAATTATTCGTAACAAACATAAAGATCACGTAATCGTTTGTTAATCCAATTAGCAATTTTTATTCTTGAAAAATCGATAAAAATGCTACTTTATAAGTGGAAAAATTGTCGGAGAAATACGCCAAAAATCAGTTATCAGTGTTTGATTAAATTTCAACAACTCTGCATTTTTTCTAAAATTTTGAACATTGTCCCTTCTTATCATATTTTTGAAGATTTTGGATTTCAATATTTGTTATAAAACAATCGTCAAAATGTTGAGAAAAAGATTTTTCTATTATTATATTTTTCCCTCAATTTTCAAGCATTCTTTCACACAAACCACCAAATTTCTATGTGAAATGTGTCGCTAAAATAAGCAAATACATTAAATAATAAAAAGATTGAGAGAACTTTATTTTCTAAATGAAAACAGGGTCAGAAAGACGCTTTCGAACGGCACCGAGAATGATTTTTTTGAAAACGTGACTGGATACGGTGCACAGTAATCGGCAGACTAAATAGTGCAATTTTGCGTCAAATTTGGTGTAAGCAGCGGTCAAAATTGCGGACTCACCGTTCACTTGAAAATTAATTTTCGTCATTTCTTTTTTTTATTTGAAAGCTGAAATTTTAAAATTTCGAAGTTTTCTTTTTATCGAACTTGAATTGCCGCGTGCTTTTCTTCCTTTTCCTAAACAACGGCTCTCCTTTTTATCCGTAAATTTACAGAAAACAACAAATTTGGGCCTCTCCCGAAAATGCAAATTTTCAGTCTTCTCAGCAGAAATGTTCCGGGAACATTCAGTAAGTCATTTCACTAAACACTCTATTGGTACATTCATCTAAAATTCTAGAATCCATCTCCTTGTGCGAAAGACAAATGCAACAAGTCGCACTTCAACAAGCCAGATACTTGGCTGTTCCGGGAGGAAAAGCTGTATTCAAGAGAGATAAGCCACATTTGAATGTCGGAACAATCGGACACGTTGATCACGGAAAGACAACTCTCACTTCTGCTATCACGAAGGTTCTTGCCACTTCGAAAGGAGCCAAGTACCGTAAATATGAAGATATTGACAACGCCCCAGAAGAGAAGGCCAGAGGTATTACCATCAATGCTTTCCATTTGGAATATGAAACCGCAAAACGCCATTATGCTCACATTGATTGCCCAGGTCACGCAGATTACATCAAGGTAATATTTTTTAATGTCATATCCATTGAATTCTTGAAATCGAGCAATTACATAATAAATTGTCGTTCAGAACATGATCACCGGAGCCGCCCAAATGGAGGGAGCTATCCTTGTTGTTGCCGCCACCGACGGACCAATGCCACAAACCAAAGAACATTTGCTTCTTGCTCGACAAGTCGGCGTTCCACAAGACAATATTGTTGTGTTCATGAACAAGGTTGACGAAGTTCCTGATGCCGAAACCCGTGAATTGGTCGAAATGGACATTCGCGAGTTGCTCAACGAGTTCGGATATCCAGGAGATACATGCCCAGTCATTTTCGGATCTGCCTTGTGTGCCCTTGAAGGAAAACAACCAGAAATCGGAGAGGAAGCTGTTAAGGAACTCATAAGCGTTCTTGATGATAAATTTGTCATCCCAGAAAGAAAGATCAATGAAGAGCCAATGTTCTCAGCTGAACATGTTTATTCCATCGTTGGTTAGTGTTTTTTGATTTCACCGAAAACTTCAAATCATATTTTTGTGCAGGTCGCGGAACAGTTATCACCGGAAAGTTAGAAAGAGGAGTTTTGAAACGTGGAGACAAGATCGAAATTGTCGGAGCAACAAAAGACGGAAAGGGAGTGAAATCAGTTATTTCTGGATTGGAATCATTCCGCAAAACTGTTGAACAAGCCGAACCAGGAGATCAACTCGGAGTTTTGCTCAGAGGATTGGGACCAAAGGATGTCAGAAGAGGATGTGTTTTGTTGCCACAAGGACACAAACATCAAGTCACTGATAATGTCAAGGCTCAACTTTACGTCCTTAAAGAAAGCGAAGGTGGAGCTAAAACCCCAATTGCCAATTATTTCAGTGAGCACGTTTTCTCACTTACATGGGACAGTGGAGCAGTTGTGAAGATCATTGGAAAAGACTTTGTTATGCCAGGAGAAGCTGCAGAGTAAGTCGAAAGAAATTAACAATACAACATTCATAAGTTTTTTACAGGGTTGAATTGTCCTTGAATCAACGTATGTTCATCGAACCACAACAAAGATTCACCATTCGTAAGGGATCAAAAACAATTGGAACTGGAGTCTTCACAGATGTTTTGAAGCCACTCACCGATGAAGAAAAGGAACCAAAATTCAGAAAGAAATTGATGAAAGCTGAAATGGAACGACTAGGATTCAACCCATACGGAGAAATGGCAGAGAAGCGATTGAAGCCAGATTTCTCGAACTCACCAAAGGACAACCCGGCTGCAAAAGCTTTCGAAGGAGTTCAACAGTAATTTTATTCAACGTTTAGTTAATTTTCACTCAAATTTGATCTGATTTTTTAAAAACTAAAATATTTTGTAGGTCGTTAGTTTTAGATGTATTTCTGTCCATATATTGTTATTTTCATTCCTGTTTTTCAACTTATCATAGACTTTTGTTGATTTTTTTGTTTCAAAGAATACTTTATTTAAAAAAAAACAATAAAAACCGAATTTCCACAATAAAAACAACGCAAAATAGTAAATATGAAAAGGCAACTGGTGGTACGAAATTTACACAATAATTAAACAGAACACAAACACTATTTTTCTAATATTATGATGAAGATTAACTAGAAAAATGTACATTTTTACAAAATACAATCATCGATTTGGATGAAACCGACGAAGAATTGGCCGACAGCTCGACATGCAGGTGGAAGACAGTGGCTGCTTCGGAGAAGGAATTCAATCAATGTTTCACAACATGGAAGTGGTAAATCGACTAGTCCGACTGATGTGTCTTCACCATTTGCACGAGGGTCACTGGAAATATTCAATAAATTGATTTTTAGAAGTGAATATTTGAAAACGTGTTCTTTTGATACGTTTTTCAAACTCAATCGGTAGAATTCAAGTTCCCTATTTTTCAAGTACAAAAAAAATAACGAGATTTTTCGAAACAAGCAAAAGAACTTCGGGATCTCCCACAGACGAAGTTTAAAATTATATTTTAGGAAAACTAACAACATTTTTGATTATTTCTGGTCTTTTTATTAAATAGGGAAGTCATTTGAAGTTTACCCAAACAATCTGTCGAAATGAGGTTTAAATGAACGGTGAAGATTCAGAACTATGAGTTCTGAAAAAATTAGAGTACAATACGAAGGTATGCCTGAGATATGCTCATGTGACGTCACGTATGCGTGTAGATATGTGGTGTGAGCATGGGGTGCAGACTGAAGTTGACAAGCTTGAATAACTGTAACTCGTGAACGACTCAACCAAATTTAAAGTTTTATAGCTCATTTTAAAGACAATAAAAAATGTGATTTAACTATTATAGAAAATTATTAAAAATGACAAGAAACTTAATAATAATCGTTAAAAAACTGAAAAATCGGACTTAGATGGACACGAAGTATTACTTTTTTAAAACATTTCTTATGTATTTTTTCCAAGGAATTCGAAAAAAATACTTTCGAAGTAATTCTTAGTCGATAAAAGTTAGTTTTATCGAGGTTTGTAATTTTTCAGTTTTTAAAAGTTTTTTTATTAAGTTTCTCATCATTTTTAATAATTTTTATTATAGTTCCATAGATAGAATTTTTCATTGGCTTCAAAATGAGCTATAAAACTTTAAATTTGGTTGAGTCGTTCACGAGTTACAGTTATTCAAGCTTGTCAACTTCAGTCTGCACCCCATGCACACACCACATATCCTACACGCATACGTGACGTCACATCAGCATATCTCAGGCATACCTTCGTATTTCCCTATAATTTTTTCAGAACTCATAGTTCTGATCTTCACCGTTCATTTAAACCTCATTTCGACAGAGTGTTTGGGTAAACTTCAAATGACTTCCCTAGTAAGACGAATAAAGTTTTCATGGAATTATAATTGGCGTAAGCTTTCGGGAATAAACTCATATTTCGAATTAATATTAAAAACTCGCGGGAAATACATTTTTTGAACTATTTACCTAACAGCTGTAGAATGATTGAACACTTTATAAAGCAACTTTATAGCTGGGAACGGCTTCAAAACCTGCCCATTATCATCTTCCGTCTTCAATCCCTCCATTTCTCCGTTGGCTATAACCACATACGAATCAAGAAGCCAGACCTTAAAATTGAACGAAATATTAAAAATTATGATTATTGTTTGCTTACCAATAAATACGGAACTTTATCCAATGATCGAATTACCAATTTCTGCGTTTGAGTTTCACAGCAATTGAGTACAAGTTGTGATAAAAACGACGACAACGACATCAAATCATTCGCAATGAAGGGTACATTTTTCGGTCCAGAAGTTATTGTGGCAGCTATATGATTGAAGGAATAAAGATCTGGATGATCTGAAAATTTCGGGGAAATATTGGGTTTGGAAAACGAAATATAAACTTACTTTTCTCTATTCTTCCTAATTGACATTTACACCCGGCGCATTTTATAATTTTATTTTCAACAATGACATTTTCAGTCAATACACTCTGGAAATCAAGGTAAATACTATATATTTATTCGAAGTTGAGATCATTTACCGATTCATGTAAAACCGAATTTGCATAACTGATCATAACTTTCTTTTCATGTGGTAACCACTCGCTGGCAGCTTTCCCATCTGATTCTTTTTTCTGGTTCACATGTCCATGTCTGAAAAAGTTTGTATCTTAAAAATTTAGCATCTTGTTCTTTTCAAACTTGGCCGGATCACATGCAGCTCCACAACTGTCTCTACAATAATAATCAGCAGACTGTGCGGTTGATAGCCAATCATCATCAGGTAAACAACCAATTGTCATTCTGAATATGTCCTTTTTGGCAAAAATCAAAATTAAAACATTTACATATATTCATCGGACAAAAAACTCAATCGACATCTAGAACACTTCAACTTCGGCAGTCCCTTTTTCGCAAATTCCTCTAATTTCTCAATTTTACAAACTTCCTTAGCCAATCGATGCGCCGTTTTTTGAACTAAAACAAGAATATACAAGTTTTAAAATAAAACATTAATATTTACCCAATGGCAATCCATCCGGCTCAACGTGAACTTTTGCCACAAAAAGTCTTGAACTATTTTCAGCCCAAGTGGGAGAAACTAGTGTTTTTTGATGGATAGTCGCACCATCGATGGTCGCTCCAAAGCGAGTATACTTAACTTCTGGTCTGAAAAAAAGAGAATCAAATATAGAAGTCTCGAAGTGTAATATTTACTGATTCTTATTCCCCTTCTTTTTGTTCTTTTTCGTCGGGGTGCTTGGTGCTGATTTTGGAGAACACGATGAGCTTCCACTCGCACTTCTTTCTCGACCTATAATATGTTTTTCTAAGATGAGTTTTTCGTGTTAAAACAGAAATTTAGACGACATCAAAATCACGCATGTGAGTTTAAAGGAGGGTTTTACGGAGATTATGAATGCGCCTGGGATGAAAATAGGCTTCAGACTCATTCCAAATCTGTATTTAAAATTTTCTAAAACCACCTAGAAACCGAGAAAACACGCCTCAAAACAATAGCCAAGAAAAAAGGGCCACCTGCAAAAACTAGTCCGCAGGCATGAAAAGTCCAAAAAAATGAAAAACAAAACATAAATTAAGATGAAAAAACCTTAAAAAGGACTGACATAAGAATTCTGCATAACTATTTATTAACGAAACACGAAAAAAGCTCATAGGAAGAAGTTCGGCCAGGTGGCCCTTTTTTCTAGGCCATTATTTTGAGGCGCGTTTTCTCGGCTTCTAGGTGGTTTTAAAAACTTTTAAATACAGATTTGGAATGAGTCTGAAGCCTATTTTCTTCCCAGACGCATTCATAATCTCCGTAAAGCCCTCCTTTAAAATCAACCTTTTTTAATCGGCATCGGTTTCGATTGTGTTCCATTCGCCAATCGCTCTTCTTGAATCCTTTTCGCCATCGCTTCAACTGTCGGTGGTTGACCTATTCGAATACTTTTATTTGTCACGTGCACAATATCAATATCTTCATATTTTCTGAAAATTAAAGTAGTTTTTTTGTCATTTTTGAAATTTAATTACATTTTCTTCTTCTCTTCTCCTTCCACTGGTTCCGATTTCTCCCTAAAATTTGGCGGAACATCAATAAACAACGATGCAACATCACTTCTCGGTTTCATCTGTAAATTATAGAAGCTATTATGGAACAATAGAAAAACCCGCTTACCTCAACAAAAACCGACATATCTTTCCATTCTGGAAATGTGCTTAGAACGGTTCTTATCATCACTGAAATTCAAAATGTGTAAATAAAACATGAAGATTTAAAAAAAAGAAGATATGAGTAATAAATAACCCGAAATAAAACGGATAAACATATTGAAAAAATAGAAACGTTTAAAAATTGCAATTTTTATTTAAGACTATAGGAAAAAAACAATAATATAATACATGTATTTAATTTTTTACCAGTTTTCATTATCATTGCCCGGCGATTCATTTTCAGCGTCAAAATTGTAGGCGGGGATATGTCTGAAAATTACAATATTTTGAATGATAAATCAATATTCATTACGAAAACGACGGGAGAAGAATTGACCGATTAGCAATGCAACAAGAAAGTAGTTAGATTTTTTTTGGAAAATCGGATATCCGACTTTTTTCCGATTATTTTTCTCGGAAAATATCGGAAAAATTCGCTAATATCGTTAAATTTTTTGTCTCTAATGCATATTTATTGATTACTATTTTAAATAAAAAGATGTATTAGTAGTACAGTGTAATTTCTCTTGAAAACATACATTTTAAAATTGAAAACATCGGATATCCCATTTTTTCCTCGGAAAATTTCGAAAATTCGGAAAAAAATCGGAATTTCCGTTTTCCTGGTAATTAGATGCATTTTTTGGTTTTCGTATTATCTCTCGCGTCGTTTTAGAAGAGTTTATAACGTACTTCAAAAATTATAAAAACATAAACTCACATAGGTGTCTCTAAAATCAATTTCTCGTTTTTCGGACACTCTTCCACTCCTTTAATGATCAAACGATTCAAAAACGCAATAACTTCTTGTTTTCGCTCGTCTGTCCAACTCAATTCTCTTCTTTCCTTCGCCATACAGTGTCTCAAATCCTTCACATCAGAAAAGATGCCTTCTTCAATATCTGAAAATTTGATAGGTTTAACTATTTTGAAACTATATTCAACCTACTTCTAAGATTTGGTTTAGACACAAAACTAAACACTTTCCCAGCGACAAAATGATTCGAGTCCGATGTTCTCACATATTGTCGGCTTGGCCTCCTCCATTCTATTCCAATTCTATTCATCCTGACCATATGCCGATATCTTCTAGCATCAGATTGATGGTCTCTAAAACTTTTCAATTGATTTTCGGGAGCTCCAACCCAATCACCTAAACTGGTCCGATGTCACAACGGCTCCATTAACCGATGCAGCGAATTCCAAAGCGATTACATCATCCAAAGTACTTTCAGAAACTACTATACACAATTTTTTCTTGATCAATTCTCTGATTCCTTCACTGAAGTTTGTTGTTCCATTTACTTTATATTTCGCACTAATCACTACAAATGCATCAAAATCATTGATAAAAAAGTAGCGAAGAAGCGAAAGAAGGCATAAAACATCAGGAATATGTCGTCCATTATTTGCATTTCCATTAGAATATCTTGTATCTTTCGTAACTGATCCACAATGCATAATATTTGCTCCATCGATTACCATACTCCTTTTCACTGCTGTATTCGTAGGATAATTCTGGAAATGTATTTTTTTAAATAATCTCTGCGCTAAAAAACGAACTGAAAAATCTGATCCAATACTTCCTGACCATTTCGGTAACTTCTTATTGAAATCTAATTCTGCATTTGCAAATTCCAGTCGAAGAGCTTCACGTTCACTGAAAATTTCATTTCTTTTTCTAAAAAAAAGCTTCAAAAACAAAAAACTCACCTCACATATTTAGAAATCGTCTTATTAATCACGCTCAGCTCGCTGTATTCTTTCCGATATTTTTCCAAAAGAGCATTCTCCATTATTCTAATATCTTCCAGCTAAAATATTATCAGAATACATTTTAATGAAAAATGGGGGTTTGAAGGTCATCGAAATACGAAAAAATATCTGGTAAAATAGGACAAAAAAGAGAGAGAAAGAAATTTCACTTGGATAAGAAAGAGAGGCCGAGAGTGTGTGAGAAAAGAATTTTGCGAGCATTGTGGAATGGCATAAAAAAAAGAAAATGAAGACATGTGACCACATGAATGCCAGAAGTTTCTTCATCTAAATTGCTAGTATCGAGAGTAACGTCCAAGATTAATTGAAGGAGAACTATTCATTTAAAAAATTATGTCTTCCGCGTGGACCAGGGTTGGGCAGGAAAGAGTGTCCGGGGAAATTTTCGGGAAACAAATTTCCCGGTCTCAAAAGCCGGGAAAATTCGGGAAATTTCGAGAAATTCGAAAGTTTAACTCGAAATACTGTGTTCTATCCTGATTTTATCGATTTTCCTAGGTTTTCAGAGTTAATAAATATCCAAGGACAAAAACTAAAGGATAAAACAGGAATCAACAAGATTTTGAATTAAAAAAACATTTTTCAGAATCGCATAAATGAGTTTAAAGAAAAGAAAAATGTTAAGTTTTCTTATTTGAGACTTCGGAAGACATATTAATCAATTTTAGTAAAATTTAGTTGATTTTTGTAGCTTGATCTTTTCGGATTTTTGATTTTCTTTATGTTTTTCTATTTAAAAAATTTCCCGGATTTTCCCGAAACTTTTCGGGAAGGGAAATTTCCCGTCATGGCACCGGGAAAACCGGGAAATTTCCCGTTCCCGATCATCCCTGGTGTGGACCAAGTTTAAACTAGGTCCACGTTTAGGGAAGATGACCAATAAGCCTTTTTTACGAAATTAAATAAATCAGTAGCCCCCTATTCGTTCAATTTTTCCGATTCAGTATTGGTTGATAATAATCTCTGCCAATGTCTTTAACTTTACCCATTTATCAACATAAAATGAGGTAGTCTCAAAAATATTAATGAAGTCCATCATCAAATTAATTTTTTAAAAAATAATTTGATCTTTTGAATTTGAACACTTATGAACCATCTGTTTTAAAATATCCGCAAAACTTTTAAAAAACAATTTATTTTTAGATTCATTACGAATATCGAAATAAAAGCATTAAATAAAAATCGTAAATTCATGTACATCAAAAAAAACATTAACAATTTAACATGGAAAAAAAAGAAGCCGAAAAATAACAGAAACCGGAAAATGAAACAGTAAATGAAATGAACTATATTTTAAGGGCCCAAATAAACTCACCATATATCGACAATTTCGAGACCCGCCCGTTTTTACAATTTATTTAGCAAGTAAATGGTTATGAACTGGAGAAAAAAACAGGAAAAATACAGTAGTCAGTATAAATCTCGAAACAACAAAAAAAAAAGTATTATAAAAAACTGATAACTGTACTTAAAAGATAAACCAAAAATAAAATAAATGAAAGCCCATTTTTTGATAGTTATCGAATCGTTTGAATTTTAGGAAAAGAGGCAGACACTTAGGAACATTCTGAATCATTAAGGTTCGAACTTTTTTTTTAAATATTTAACTCGAGTAAAATATTTTTGATTGATTTGATAAAATAAACCAGTAGAACCCGCTCATATAAATAGATATTTTGAACCAAACAAACAGGAAAAGAAGAGTTATTAAATTGGAGAAGAAATCTGTTTAAAAATTAAAACGCAAACAATGAAAGATGATATCGGATATGATAATAGAGATTTGTTCAAGATTATTAGCTATATTCACATATTTATATTTGGAAGTTCTAAATATTAAAGAACTCATTGATTCAATCAATGATGTATTGCTCGACTCGTCAAACGGTCACCTTCTCCCCATGATGGAAAATCCATTGCGCCATTTCGATTAGACATACAGTAGCCATCGTCGTTTTCAACATTTGATGTTTTCATGGCATTCCTTGGTGAGACTAATGGTTTCTGAAAATACTGCTTTTTACAAAATTATTCTGATAATAATTTGAAAAATTATATAATCTCGCAAAAACACATTCTTTGCATCGAAAAACCTAAAACAAATGTTTTCTGCTCACCTTATCCTCTATCCGAACATCTTTTTCAACATAATCCCCATCATCATAAACACCATCATTCGAATGTGTACTCGACCCATTTGTCGGATATATTCCACTCATTCGATCCAAACTATGACGCCTATGATGATGCTCATTATGTAATCTCATTGTACTGCTACTATTCATCAAAGATTTCATCGAATTCTTTCTCGAAGACATCATTAAAGACGAATGACTGCTACTGCTTCGACTCGAGCATGGCCTTATTTCTCTCATTGGTATCGAATTCGTCCTCAATCGTCCACTATCTCCTGGTTCGACAACATAATCTGCATCTGGATTATCTTCTCCTTCCACATGTTCATCTTCATCAGTTTCCATTTCTTCTACGGCTATTTTATTAGAACAAACAAATGATATCTGAAAAAAAAAACATTAATTAGTATTTTCGATCATAAAAAAGCTACCTCTTTAAACTCCTGACTCGCATGAGGAGCTAATAAATGAACCAATTGTGCAAAACTCGGTCGATCTCTTGGCTGATATCTCCAACACATTTTCATAATCTTATACCAATATTCCGGGCATTCTTTTGGTCTATCAAGAATTTTTCTCGACATTCCAATATAATTCAAAACTTCATCATTGGCTAATCCTTGATATGGTTGTTGTCCAAGTGTCAACATTTCATAAAGCACGATACCATAAGACCAACAATCTGATTTCGAATCAAATCGTCCATCTTTCAACGATTCCGGCGCCATCCAACGAACCGGCATCAAACGTTTTCCAGTCGGTTTGTAATAATCATGATAGTATAAATCTCGAGCCATTCCGAAATCCCCAATTTTCACCGTCTCGTCTTCTCGAACCATACAATTTCTAGCCGCTAAATCTCGGTGACAAAATTTGATCGACTCGAGATATGCCATTCCATCAGCGATTTGTGACGCCCATTCATGATATTGCTCTTTTGATGGCGGTGAAAGATTTTTCGTATTCTCATCAGCATACGGTCGTCGTGAACGAAGATAATCTCTCAGGTTACCCTGAAAATAGATAGATATATGAAAAAAGAAACTCGGTAAACAAACATACCAATGCCATCATTTCCATAACACAAAGAGTTGGCTGTCCAGTCGAAACCACTCCAAACAATTTAACAATAAACGATGAATTGAACGTTTTCATAACATTTGCCTCCAATAAGAAATGCAACCGTTCCGCCGGGTTCGATTGATCTTGCACCGTTTTAATAGCACATTCTCCGAATCTCTCTCCATTTTTCGTCAAAACATTTCCATCTTTTCCCACTCCTCTATAAACCTTTCCAAACGTTCCCATTCCAATCTCTTCCAACAGCTCCAAATCCTCTCGTTGCAATTCCCAATCATCTTGCTCATAAATCTCTTTCACAATATATTCCGGATTATGTGTCATGAAGTCAGCAATTTCTTTCACTTTCTTTCCATAATATTTCTTGATTGTGAAATATCCAACGATTGATCCGATTACTAGCACAATCAGCATAAATATTGAGAAAACGATAATTCTTGAAAGTGTCCAGAATCCAGGCGTGTAAATGACAACGGTATCATCGGGAATTGTGCCTTCCGACAATGATTTATACATTGAAACCGCAACAATCTCAACTTTATATTCGCCATCGGATAATCCTTTAAAAATGACTCCATCTTCATGGGAAGTCCAATTTCCATCAATTGCTGGCTGACATTGTTGATGTGGAGCCTAAAAATGAAAAATATTGATTTTTTCCAAAATTCTTCATTTCAATAAACATACCGCTTCCGAAAGACTCATTAACTTCACATAATATCCTTGAATTCCACCATTCGAACTATCCGGTGCTTCCCATGTAATTCGAACTGTTCCAGTTGTATTCATATAATCATATTGGATGGTGTCATTTTGTACTTTATCAACATCAGCTATAAAAAATTTTATTTCAGAAAATCTTTAAATTTATGGAAAGTCTCAAAGTTTTTCACAAAATAAATATATCTGAAACTTACGCAATGGCTTCGTTCTCTTATTTTTAGACGCTTTCGAACTATTCGAACAATAATGCGATTTTACATTAGGATCTTGGCAAGCCCGTATCGCAATCTGAAATATGTATTTATTTTTAAAAAATGCGTTTCAGAAACACTACCGCATAATGTGTATAATGCTTCAAATTGTTGAGTGTGTAGAAATTTGTTCCAGGTTTTGCAGTAACGTTTTTCTTCCTACTACTAGCAGAGATGCGTTTTTCTTCAGTCTCGGTTTTGAAGGGAGTCTGGAAAAAAAACAGTTTAATGAATTTAAATATCGGATAGCTGTCAAAAAATAGTTTTAAAGACAGCTGTTCAGTTAATTTTACACTACCTGATCTTAGTTTCAAAAATTAGAGCGTTCTCTAATTAGTAGAATGCAATTTATGCGAAATCATATCGATAAATACACGCTTCATAGCAGCGGTCCAAAGATGCAAAAATTAAAATTTGAATGCGCGCCGGATCGTGCGGCGCGGTCTTGGATCGTGCAACGCGGTCGGAATTGGCGCGAAACACAATTATTTGAATATGTCTACATGGTGGTATTGTTTTCTCGACCTCATGGCCCCCATTTTAATTTCTATTTTTCGCTTTGGATTTGGATCGTATTAACTGAAACGCCGCCTTTAAGTTGGAATTTTCAAATCTTATGAAAAATGAACCTTTTTGGCAACATCGGTTCCGTTATTCAAAACAGTATCGTTGTTACTATACTTTCCATTCACCCGATTGTTCAGTTTTATATCATCTTCATCTAAATCATCAAAATCTTCTCGAGTTTTCGTCTTCCCGTTGATCGATCGCTTTCTACGAACATTCCTTTAAAAAAATTAATTTTTTGGTAGTAATTGCAGTTAAAATAAAGATAAGGAATAGGTAGATGTTGTTAGAGGTTTCATTAGTAGGTTGTTAGTAAGAAAATTAATGGAGAGGAAATAATAACGAGTATAATTCAATAACGACTTTTGGGTTAAAACGTTGGCAAAAATCTGTTATACACAATCAAATCTTTTAAAAAGAAACATCGTATTGCAATAATCATGCAATCATTTTATTTATACCACCACAATACACAAGCATATGCCTAACATACATGATCAAAGCGCTATATGCTTCATAATCCTTATAAGTATTTCTTATCGCATGTAACGCTTCATACATCTTCTTCCTCCGATCTTCCCACGCTTTAGACCTTTCAATCGATCTTTTACTCTTTAGTTTCTCATTCTCTGCCATATCCGGTGGAATTTCTTCTTGTTCCGGTGCCCAATATGCACATCTCACCGGATCATAATCGAAATCACAGCTGTTTGAAATATTTGTTAAGCGAAATATTTCAAATAATTTGTATGAGATTGTGTAGGCAAATTATTTGGAAATAAAAAAACAAACTGAATTCAGAAACATTAAGCGTCTAGTTCAAGCTGGAGAAAATCAGAAACTACAAGGGTAATCAGAAAAGTAAGCATCAGGGAAAAAAACAGCACTAACCTTTGAACGAAGACCACATCTTGCAGACTATTTTCGAACTCAGCCGTTTCCTCGGTTTTCTCAATATTGTAACTTTTCTAAAAAAAGAAAAGAAATAAATGAAATTTGGAAATATCAGCATTATTCTTACCGGGCATTCGCAGCACCCCATCATTGATGAGCACGTTCCTTGTTCGCCGGCTCTTGCCGCAGCTGCCATCAACGTCGGAGCGGGAGATGTCGATACCTTATCATCACTTTCATCCACTGGCGTGATGTCAGGTTGTGTGTGATGTGACAAAGGATCTGAAATATTGGGAATTTAAAAAAAAGATATATATATATTTTTTTTTTAATTAGAAATGTTCATTTTCAGTTCTCCAAAAAGATATTTAATAAACTGAAAAACGATACATATTTTGAAAATCGAAACTTGAAAAGATCTTTAAAAAATCATACTAACCAGTAGCGCAAAAAATCTGGGCCTTGGACACCAAATCAACTTCAATCTCTCTCCATATAATCTCATAATGCGTAATAACTCCATTCGGTCTAGTTGGCGGCTCCCATTGTAATTCAATCGTATCACTCAACACTCGACGAACAGTAACAATCGGTGGATCAGGGACAGCAAACGTCGTCGTCGCGAATCCAACTTTCGAAATCGCATTTTGAGCACCTTTATGATGGACCATCTGAGTGACGACATAAAACGCATATGTTGTATATGGTTTAATAAGTCCTTCGGATAATGATGCAGTAATAAACTGATTCGTTTCGTCTGGCTAAAAATTTAAAAAAAAATTATACTTAAAATCTCATCGTTAAATATACCTTCGCTTCGATAAATTTACTATTCCACGAATCGGAACACGCGCTACGATTATCATCAAT
Source organism: Caenorhabditis virilis (assembly GCA_964036255.1). NCBI lineage: Eukaryota > Metazoa > Nematoda > Chromadorea > Rhabditida > Rhabditidae > Caenorhabditis > Caenorhabditis virilis. The sequence continues at coordinate 11,203,990 of OZ038417.1, read as the reverse complement.
CGATAAACTATAATCAACTTTGTCCGTTTCTTTGAAATAAATGTCATATCCCAAAAACTTCCGATGATCAATTTCTGTTGTGTTAAACGCTCTCCACTTCAGAAAAATGCGATTGTCTGTAACTTCTTCAACTTCCACTTCAAATGATGAATCTTCACCTGAAATAGTGATTAAATTTAGTATTTTTCTGAAAAACACTTTCGACTAACAAATCGCTTTATCGCCGTTACTGCTTGCACTTTGATCATTATCAGACATCTCAGCAGTTCTATTCATCGAACTCATCAATTCTTCAATATGTCGAAAGCAAAGCATTCGATTATTGTGAAACTGTAAAGGAAATTATTTTGTTATATGTTTCAAAACAATAAATGTTCATACCTGCAAAAATCCTCGTTCAATCTTCAAATTTTGGTTAGCATCAAACAACTTCTTCAAATTCGCATTGTCAATGACGGATAACGCATACTTGTCTGAATGCAGAATTTGTCCTTGAATGAGCCGTAAACTCTTGAACATTGTCAAACTCAAAAACGTTTTCGACCTATTTATTATCAAATATCTGTAAGAAAACAACTGAATAAATAAACATCCAATGAATATTGTTACCCTTTGATTGTATGAATCTTCGAGAACACCTCTCCAATCTCACTTGCCACTCCGGAATCTGTTGCTTCTCTCATTTCAATTGTCAAATATCCATCAATAATATGGCATCCTTTTAATTGTAACGCTTTCGAATAAGAATCGACTGTCACATTTCCTTGACATGTAATTTGGCATTCCGTTTCACATTTTTTGCACTCTGTTGGATTATTCGGATCTGAACGACTCAGAATTGATAAAAACCAAAAAATGTTTTATTTAAGGACCAACCATCTTCATATCCTTCGGGGCATTTGTCCGAACACAAGCCATTTGTAGCTCTTATTTGAAGTGCCGTATTTCTCTTTTTCGGGTTCAGACTAAATGTATCAAAATCAATTTATTTCAAAAAAACAAGACAAATACCTCAAGCACTTCTCTTTCGTTACACATCTTCGTTTCAGCAGAACATATAGATTGTCCGCACATTTCGGAACACATCTTCCTTGATAATGGAAATTTCTACATGCATGACATGCTCTTGGATCCCCTGGTACGTCACATCCGCCAAGGCATTGATCGTCACATTTTCTACCCATTGAATCACAACCTGGCCCAAATTCATGCGAATCGCCGATTCGATCGTACTTGCAGACTAAAAGGGGCAATTTTTAAGGATTGACACAGTTTATACGTGTTCTTAAATCTATCAGAAAATCGATTTTAATACAGAAAAAGTGAAAATTTACAAGAAAGTAGAACAAAAGAGCAATCGAACTGGTTATTTTTTCGCAATCGATATATTTAACCATACTTTTAAAATGTGTGAAGTTCTCTTTTAATTTAAAAAAATCATGAGTTTTTTTTAAATTTGAAATTTAAATGTTTTTTAAAAGAAATGGTGATTGGGCATGAACTAAGCGCAAATTTTCAAAGCCTTCAACAAACCTTTTTGACAAGTTGTAGAATTCCAACACGATTGTACATGCCCTTCATTCCATTCCATATAACGACATTTCGTTTGATCCGGATCGTGCTCACAATCACCTTTCGGACAGACTAAAATTAATAGAAAAATATTATTGGCTCTATTTTCTGAATTTCTTACGTTGTCCAGTTTCAGCGATATTATTTTCGGCGGCATCATCGAGAAGAACATCGTTAACTTTCGACATAATCATGCTTTTATAATCAATTGTTTTAGAATAACACAACAATTTATTGTCTGTAATTCTCACTCCGCCATTTCGAATGACTCTTAAATTTTCTAGTCCGATCTGAAACCAAAATATTTAGGACGTTCTAGATTTAAAAAAAAATTACATTCGTTAAATTCGGATTCTGATAAATTATCAATGAATAGTGCTGAACAAGAACTTGCCCTCCGATCACTCGTAAATTCGGTAAAACCCATGATAAAGACTTAAGTCCACTGAAATTGAGAGTGTTTTAACTGGAGACTATAACTTTAACTAACGTTGCTCCAAAGATCAAAACTGTTCCCGTGATTTCTCGCAAATAAGGGAATCTTGGGTATAATTCCTGTCTTGTTTCATGATCAGTACCGAAAATAAAAGCCATGAGAAATGAGCCTTCAACGATTGTACAATTGATTTGGCTGAAAATATTATGTAAAGGATGAGTATGAATAAACGATTTTCAATAAAATTGAAGCTTTTAAACCAAATTTTTCATTTTTATCAAATTTTTTCTTGTTTTTCATGAAAAATAGAAAAAAATATAACAATCTATAATATAAAGCACTATAAACTTCAAATCAGCAGCATTTCCAAAATTTTCAAAAAATCTTACGTATTAGGGGGCACCCTCTGACTCTGGACCACTGTCTCTGGATCACCAATTGTCGTTGTCAGGTCTTTTCCAAAAGAGACAAAGAAATCCGGTTTATTCCTAATATCAATCGATCCACACCTCAGTTCAACAATCGCATTCCCGGGCTGCAAAAAAAAAATTAAAAATTCGAGATTGCTATTTTTGGCAAAATTTTAACATGGAACTTTTATCCTGGCTTGAAAATTAATACCTTTCATTGCGAATCGAATTATGAGAACTTTTCCAACATTCCCCTATCACAAAATTAAATTCAGATTATAAAAAGTATTTATAACATTAAACTAGATTAAAACATTATTTTCTTAATCGTTTTTTTTCTTTGACGCAAATGATTAACTTCCATGGTAACTTTCATCTCACTAATCTTTATGTTTTTCCCAAATAATTCAAAATGTCTTGTAATAATGAAAACATTTTTTTTTTGAAATAAAAAAGCAAAAAATATACCTGCGTTAAGAATCCTAATATTAAAATAATATTAAAAATTATAGAACGCCATGACCTTCGTGAAGTCTTCCGATGTGATGTCGAGAATTCAGTTTGTTTCTGGAAAATTTAATTATTCTTTTGATGATCTTGTGTTCTTGGTTAAAACGTATTTTAAAGGGATTCGTTACTGTTTTTGGGTTTCTATTCCATTTTCCTTCTCCTTGACATTTGAAAACCTATACAAGAAAAACATTTTTGCGAAATTTCCTTTTCTAGTACTCAAACACACCCATTTCCAAAATAAGGCGGCGAATGGCCTAACAATTGCAAACACTCTCACATTCGCATGCTCTCTCGCGCACGGCCGAGCGGTTCGGCCATTTCGCTGCCTTACACTGTGAGCGTCTTTTTTCGTGTACTAGAAAAGGAAATTTCGAAAAATTTGTTTTGCTTGTATGCGTTATTAAATACTGTGAAGAAGATCAAAATGGGATTGAAACACAAAATCAGTAAACAGTCCCTTTAAATTCTAAAAGAAAATCAAAATTCCATGAATTTAGATTCCTAATCTCAAAATCTCCCCACTTTCAGAATATTTAATAAAACCCCATACCTTGTTTGACCTTTTGTAAACTGGCAGTTGATCGTCGGAGTCGCTCATTTCATCAGTACACCTGAAAGCATACAAGTTTTTAAAAAATCGATAAGACTTTGAATACATGAAATATGTATATTTAAATAATAATAAAATGAGCTATGATAGTAAATTTATTATTCCTTTAATATTCAAATTTGTATTTGTGTTTCCGTGAGAAATCGTACAAATATCGAACAAAAAATGATACTTGGCGCCGAATTGTACAATTTTTTCTTGAATATTCAAAACACGCGTGTCTTCTTTTTGAAAAGATGTAAAATCGAGGAAAACAAAACATTAAGAATATTTTCTATCCAAAAACATCTAACTTCGACCTCAAGTGACGTTTTTCGAGAATGTTCATATTCTCTCTCATTTATGCCATGGATTTGATATTTTATGCGACAAAATAGAATTAAGAGAAAAAAATGGTGAAACCGATTATGGATGGAGCTTATATCGAATAAAGATGAGAGCAGATTTGTTATATGAAAAAGAGGATAAAATATTTGGAAAAAAAAGGAAAACAGATTAACGAAAAACTCACATATCACTATCATCAAACGAATTTGTAATATCTGAAGATGTTGAAGCGGACGGATTTGAGGACGTTGAATCAATGAGCGTTTCTAAATTGATATAATTATTGACTAATTATTAAGTTTTTCGAACTTTATTTATTTCTTTATCAAAATTAAGCAGATAAACATCAATATTTGGCGTGCTCAACGTGTGCATTACACTGTATATTGCGCGCGCATCTTTACTTTTATAGTTCCCAAGAGCAACAAAGATTTTTGGATAAACCGTCTAGATAAGTCGAATAAGAGGGGAAATCATCAGTAAAGTACAAATAAATAACCATGATGAAATAAACATTTTGAAAAAAAAAGATGTTCAATATGTTTCAATAAACTTATTTATCTGCATTTATGAATAGGTCGATATTAATTTTATATGGTTAAGTAAGCCGAATAAATTCAGAGTTACGCACTGGTCTGAACATCACAAATCATTTAATCTTTTTATAGTAATTAGGTTATTGTTATTAATATCTTCGAAAAATAAAAAGTTTCTTTTACAATCCCTAATAAATGTAAAAATCGTTTTTAAAAATAAATTTCACCCAGCTTTAATATTACCTCATTCACCAACATCGAATTCTTGGAATTTTATCCACTAGAACATAGTAGTAATATTAATTATTATTTTTAAAACTCATTCTCTAGGATCCGCTCTTATTTAGGTGAAATTAAAGACAGCTGTTCAGTTAATTTTACCCTACCTGATTTTAATTTCAAAAATTAGAGCGTTCTCTCATTAGTACAATCCAATTTATGCGAAATCACACGGATAAATACACGCGTCATAGCAGCGGCCCAAAGTTGAAAAAATCAAAATTTGAATGCGCGCGTGTCCATGCGACGCGGTCAGAATTGGCGCAAAACACAATTATTTGAATGTGGCTACATATTGGTATTGTAATTTGGACCGCCTGGGCCTTCATTCGAATTTTGATTTTTTGCCTAGAATTTGGATCGTGTTAACTGACAAGCTGCCTTTAAAGGAGGGCTTTACGGAGATTATGAATGGGCCTGGGATGAAAATAGGCTTCAGACTCATTCCAAATATGTATTTAAAATGTTCTAAAACCACCTAGAAGTCGAGAAAACACGCTTCAAAACAATGGCCTAGAAAAAAGGGCCACCTGGCCGAACTTTTTCCTATGAGCTTTTTTCGTGTTTCGTTAATAAATAGTTATGCAGAATGCTTATAGTAGTCCTTTTTAATGTTTTTTCATCTTAATTTATGTTTCGTTTTCCATTTTTTTGGACTTTTCATGCCTGCGGACTAGGCCGGTGGCCCTTTTTTCTAGTCCATTGTTTTGAGGCGTGTTTTCTCGGCTTCTAGGTGGTTTTGGAAAATTTTAAATACAGATTTGGAATGAGTCTGAAGCCTATTTTCATCCCAGGCGCATTCATAATCTCCGTAAAACCCTCCTTTAAGTGAAATTAATGTGAAAAACAATTTTTTTCCCGAGAAACGTTTTTAAGGACCGAAAAAAATTTATCTTCTACTTATGTATATCTCTGTTTCAATTGTTCAGAATAGAAAGATTGAAATGTTGATTTTCTAAAACAATTATTTGTGAATATCAATTTCTCATAGTAAAACTGAAAACCAAAATTTTTATGAATGATAATTTCTTGTGTTGTTTGAAACATTATTCTACAACTATTATATAAAGTTTATTCTAGAAAATATTTTTTCCGCCGCGAAGCCATAATATTTCCGACGGTGAAAAACTAGTGAACCTCCCACTTTTCCCCCAAAATTCGCCCATGTTTTCGTTATTCCAAAAGTAGCACTTTTTCAAGGTTATCAAGAAATGAAACATCTGTTTTACGCAAGAAAAAAAACAATTCTAGAAAAAAAAACAAGAAAACTATTCTATTTACCACGTGGTTTGCCTCTCCTCCTATTCTGTTTATAACGACATCGACATCTAACAGTCGTTGTCGACATTTTTCTCATCATCGACACATTTGATTATTTTCCTCTGTTGTTTCGATTTCCTCTTCTTCTTGTGTTCTTTTTAAGTTTGATTTCCAGAACACGGAAAAATGGTGCTCTACCAGGAACCAGCGGGGATTCTGCAAATGTAAATAATTGCGTATTTCGTTTTTTTTTTCTTCTCCATTTTGATAAGAACTGGAACAGAATTAACAAAAAACAGTACTGATATAGGGAAATATAAACGGCGCCAAAAAGGTGACGAAGTAAATAATTAATGCTATTAATTGTCGTATGATTTTTAAACACAAAGCCAGAAATAAAAGAAAATGAGATTGTTGTTAGAAAAGTGTCACGTGAAATATTATGAGAAAAACATCTAAGTATTGAATAAAATATAAGAACAAATCTGAAAGTTGATGAGTTTAAAAGCGAGCAAAAAATGAATGAATAATCAAGCTCAATTGAGGGAATTGCAGAAAAAAGAAAATATTCAAGGCAAAAAATCAAAAATCAAAAAATTGTTTCAGAAAAAAAATTGAACTAAACCAATGGACCTATCCAGAAACTAAAAACGACTCAAAAATAGCAAGAAATTCAATGCAGAAACGTGAAAAAAAAAAGATTTATTGATATTTTTTGCGTTGTTTTTAGTATCTGGATAAGTCTATAAATATACTTTCTTATTTTTCAAGGAATGCAAAACGTTTACCCCTTACATGTCACGGTGGGAAAAAAGCTACGCAAAACTGTCCTGGACTAGTTTTCTGCAGCGCACAGAAAAAGTGGAAACCTAGGCCACACGTTAGCGCGGAAGTTTAAATTTCTAGTCCACCACTCAAGTTCGATAGACGCTAGCTCAGCGAAATCAATAAATTGCAATTTTTGATTATTTGAATGATTTCTATTGATTGAAATAGCAAAACAGCCGAAGAAGGAATGTGATTAATGTATTTTTAAAAAATTATATTAATTTTTTGAAAAAAAGAAACTTCATTGTATATTCATTATATTGTATTTATATCATTCGTTATATCATATATAGTTATAATTAATGTATAACCGATTCATGTTTAAATTTTTAAGAAAGTTCTTTGATTAAATTATAAAAAAAAATTTCAGTGAAGATCGTTTTTTTCAATGGAAAAATAAGATTTTCGTTTTTTTTCAATGAATTCTGGTTGGAAAAGGGGTAAAAAGACATGGCAAAAAAATTGTATTGATTGAAAATAAGAAAAAAAATTTAGTTTTTGCGAAAAATCCGAAAATTACTGTTTTTATTGGTTTTTTGTCGGATAAAAAAGAAATAGCCAAAAAAGTGAGCGGCAAGATTGCGAAAATTTGAATTAAGCCCCGCCCTCCTTTTTTCGCAGTTAGGACGCTATTTCAACTGCTGCGCGTAGCTTTTTTCCCACCGTGGCATGTTCAAAACCAGAAAAAACTTGTCCATTTGTTAAAATTCAAATCATGATTTAAATCAAGACGAAAATAGCACCTTCTTTATACTTTAGTCTCTAATATCAACGTTCACGAAAAACATGTTTTGATGATCGCAACAGAAACAAGAATTTGAAAAGAATATATGTATCATACGTCGGTTTCTATATTTTGTCGAAATTTATAGCCAATCGAATAAAAAAATCATAAAACAACACCGATTCATTCAAAAAGCGCGAACCCTCGTAACAACTTTTGTATGTATTTATTTAATACCGTAATAAAGTTCAGAAATTCATAAAAAGATACACGTACGTACCTTCCATTATTTTTGCTTTATTTATAATGTTTTGGCGAAATCTTATTCGAAAAATATGTTTTTGGCGAAAACAACAAAACTACCTCAAATGTACATAAAACTCGTGGTTTCATTTTCTGTTTTTCTCATTATCATTATTAGAATTTTCTGTTTTCTAGAAGCTTCTTCGAAGCGTAAACAAGAACGAAATAAAGTTTGGTTTTTTTCTGAAAAAGCTTTTTAATGTGCTTTGTTCGTCATTACCTGGAGGTATTTTTATGTTTAATGAAATTCATACAGTTACGAGATTTCTGATAGAAAAATTAAAAACTCGCCGAAAAAAAAAATCACATAAAAAAATAAATAAATTAGTTCTAAATTTATCCAAAATTATCTTGGAACGAACCTTGGGATAAACACAAAACAAACAACGACGGCAGTGAAAGAGAATAAGTAGAAATAAAGTGAGAAACGTATCAAAAAAAAGAGAAAAGTCATGTGAAAATCAAGTGATGATAGAGCAACACAAAAATCAGAAAACGTATGTACTAACATAGGAAACAAACAAATAAATAAAAATTTGTTTTAAAACTCCTCAGTCGTTAATTAAAGCATTTAATAGAAGAGCAATTAAAAAATAAGGAAATTTTGACCATAATTCATCGATATTCAGCGAAAACAATGGTCTAAGGAATTGGAAAACAACGGTCAGCTGAAAAACGACATGATCTCTAGACTAACATTATTAGATGTAAAACATAATTGGTTCATTATAGGAACAGAGTTTCCCCAAGGGTTTAGCACAATTTCCGAATTATTTTTCAATTAATTTGATTTGTTTTTTCTATTTTTTCGGCATTCGCATTTGAATAATATTTTTTTGCTCAAAAGAAAACAAGTTCGGTTTTAGGAATTTGTTGAAGCACATTCCTTATTTCGGAAAGAAACAAATATTTGACGTTTTTACATTTCGGAAGAATATTTTTCAAAAAGTTAAAAAAAATTAAATTCTCAAAAAACTAAAAACTTTAGCGATAAATACAAAAAATTTTTTTGAAAGAAATGCGATTTGACTTACAGTAGTTTAAAGGAACACACCGATTATGCGTGTTCGCTGTGAGACTCAAAGGACAAAAAACGAGTGTGTTTCTTTTGTACCATATATATTGAAAATGAGTAGTTTGCGCTTTTGAGTTTTGAATTCATAAAAAATAGATTTTGTCGAAAAAACTTATTTTCAGAAAAGTATCAGTTTTTTTTTTGAACTAAAATAGTTATAGACAAGCCCTTTTTTAATCTAAAAACAGACAAGCTACAGGTGAAAAATATTTATAAGTGCGAATTCGAGAAAAAATACATTTTTTCACACCGTACCTGTTTTTCGAAATAGTTTAAATTGAAAAAACAAAAACAAAATGATAAAAATAACAATGAAACTATAGATAACCCAGAACAACAAAACGTGGAGAGAAACATTGCAAAACGACGGCGGTGACGGGTAAAATCAGTGATGACGAGAGCAGGAAAAAGGGTTTTTTTTCAAAAAATAATAGTAAACAATCTATCGAAGAGAGCGTGAGAATAAACGTTAAAACACAAGCGACGGAGAAAAAAGGCAACATATGAGTGGACCGAAACAGAAAAAAACGAAGCAGTTGAAAAAAAAAACAAAATGAAACTGTTCGAGACGCAGATCCCAAAAAATACCACTGAACAAACGTTGGAAAGGGCAAAAAAAATGGAAAAGAGAAAAATTGTTCAATTTTTTAAAAACCGGGTGAAACAATACTATGCGAAAATTAGATGTTAAAATGAAAACTTTGCCGCTATCTCACATCAAACACAAAATACATACACACACATACACATCGCATACTGAAACAAAATTAAGAAATCAGAAAAAAATGAAAAATAGTGGTCAGAAAGAAAAAAATTAAAAAAAAAAGAAAAAAAATGCTCCAGAGGAAAAAAAAACAGAATCAGCTGTAAACTAGAGAAGTCTTTCACCAAACGGGTAATAGTGTTGAGAACCGATGAACCGATGTGAAAGAAAAACGAAACACAGCGCAAATGGGAGAGGCGGAAAAGATTGGAAGAAGGGGAATAGAAGAGAAGTGTACCATAAAAAAGGACAAAAACAACTCGTTTGAGTGCCAGGGCACCAGTGTTTTCCCATTTTTTTTCGTAGCCTTTGCGCAAAAACATAACAAGTCCTGAAAAAAAGAAATTAAAAATAACTTGAACAGATATAGAGGCTTTTCAAAGAAATGTTTCCAGCTTCTAAAAAATATTAAGTTTTTTTGTAAATTAGGTGCTTAAGCAAGCATGCTTCTCCTAGAAATTTGTCTCAAAATGTTCACTAACTGGACTATATTACTAAAAATTTAAAAAAAAGCAAAAAAAATAGTTAGAGAATTTTAGACTTCTAAAAACTAGTTCTATAACATTAATGGAGGGCTTTACTGAGATAATGAATGCGTCTGGGATGAAAATAGGCTTCAGACGCAAATATGTTTTTATGTTTTTAAAATGTTCTAAAGCCACCTAGAAGCCGAGAAAATAAGCCTCAAAACGGACTAGTTTTCGCCGGTGTCCCCTTTTTCTAGGCCATTGTTTTGAGTCGTGTTTTCTCGGCTTCTAGGTGGTTTTAGAAAATTTTAAAAACATATTTGGAACCAGAATGAAGTCTATTTTCATTTAAGGTACATTCATAATCTCTGTAAAACCCTCCTTTAACTACAAACCTTAAAAAATGTTTGCTCACTACATTTCTAGCTGATTTCGAAGGTATTCATGAAACAAAAAATTTTCTTTATCAGACATATAATGGACCTATTCAGTTTGAAAAAAATCAAAAAATGCCGCGAAATTCAATGCAGAGAAAACTGCAATTTCTCGATATTTCTCGGATTTTTTTTTCAAACTGAATAGGTCCATAAAGATTTTACAGATTATATAACTGTGCTCGAGCGATTGAAACAATTGTTTTGGTCGTTTTAAAAACAGCGTGCCATCAAAATTTTGACACGAAATTTCAGAAAATCTAGGAAAGTTCAAAAAATTTTATTTCGCGCAAGTGTCGGACCACAAATAAAAATGCAATATTTTTTGGCTACACTATTTAGGATCATCGAGAAATATTTTATGTTTTTACAATGACATCATTTCATTGAAACTGACCCGCGTTCGTACAAATGCCGGCAAAGCGGCACCGACTGGTTATCAGCTGATCTTCATCTGCAGTCGGTTTTTTCTTCTGAATGAGTAGTAATGCGGGTTTCCCCCCAGATGGTACAACTTTTCCAAATGAGGAATATACACAGGTTATTTATAAATGTTTCTTAATCGATCTGAAATTTAATTTTATAGACTGAAACGATAGTTTTTAAAAAAGTAGAAAAGGGCACCCGGAATCGAACATGGTTGACACTTCGTTGGAAACTTTTACGTTTTTGAGACCAAAGTTCGATTCCGGGTACCCTTATTGTCGCATTTCTACTTTTTTGAAAAATTTTTCATTATCGCTCCAGTATATAAAATTGAAATCGATTTAGCAACAAGTACAAAACACGTGTACAAGATTACAACCGACGAAGCATGCAAAATGAAAAAAAATTTCAACTTTGCGAGAAAATAACGAAGTCTTGAACTTGAAAAAATTCACAACCACACTCCTCCCTCTAAAAACAGAATTTCGAAAAAAATCGCAATATCGACACAACTCGTTCTTTGACTGCTGATCGTTGTTGTTTTTGTTATCCTCACTCTTCTCCTCCCGACATGTTTCTTTTCATTTCAATCTTGATGATCTGGCACACAGCCAGGTGTTGTACTTACCGCGCCAGAGGAACTGGCCGGTCATTTTTTCGTTTCACAGTTTTGTCATCATCATTGAACAAAAAAATGAAAATGAAAAGTAGGAGGGAGGGGAATGAACGAGGACACATAAAGAAAGAAAAATGAGATTGGAGGATGAATGTCCTTCGGTGCCAATGGGTGCTGGTGCTGTTTGGTACTGGTTCGGGGTGTTTACCATTTTGCATTTGGCGAAATGAGTAAGCATTTTGGTAATGAAATGGTTACGCGCGAAATTTTTAGGTGTGTGAATGAAATGTGAATTCGAATATGATGTTTCGAAAATTGTAAACATGAGTTGTGTTACTTAATTTATGAGTACTTTCAAAGAATTTGAGAAATATTTGAGACAGGATAGAAAATCAGGAGCTCCATATTTTAGAATGTTCAAATTTCATAAATATGAAGCTCCAAGACACTACAATGATACTATTTTTTTTAAGAAAGCGAGCTTCAAATATTCGGAAATCCACTTGCTTCTTGTTTTTTGGAAGTCAGATTAAAATCAATAAAAACAGGATGTAATTTTGAAACCGTTTTACTTTTCTATTTTCAATCATGTTTCTTGATGGTAGCTCCCGATCCTTGTTTAAAATAGTACGATTTTTTCCGATCTTTTAAATAACACGGTGGGCTAAAGTGAACCGACTATAACAAAGAAAATTCAGTACGACAATTAAAAATTGAACGCAGAAAAGCGGGCGTTTTTTGGGCCTGGCATTTTTGCAATTGTGCGGCATATTCAGCTATTCAGGGACGCAATTTTGTAATTCGGAGTGAAAAAAACTAGATTAGACCATACTTTATGTATTTAACGCAAAAAACTACATTTTTTCATGCGCTTTAGGCGTCAAAATGCCTTTTGTAAAAAATTCGAATTTTTGCATGTGTGCAATTTGTCGTAACGGTGTACGCACACAAAGCGTTGTTCGTGACGACAATTTCGGTTCACTTTATCCCACCGTACGGTACCGTGTAATAAAGAAGAAGAATTTGAATTTTTGATATCAGAAATATTTACGACGCCGTTTTTTGATCCTAGTGCTAGTAAAACTATAGATTTTTGCGGTTACCGTAAAATATTGTAATATAATCGTAATATGACGTGGAAGAAAAAAGTAAATTTTCGGACGTTTCTCAACAACAAGCCCGTATCGTTCATGATAAACGAATAAAATGTTTCGCGGAGTATCAATAAAACCCTTCTTATTCATGTGATGCGCTTTATTATTATGACATGCTAAATGTATATATATACCCCGTCATGTGAGACTGTAATCTTATGATTATCACATCGGAAGAATGTATTTGATTCTTCCAGAATTATTTTTGCATCAAATTAAAGTACAAGTGTTCCTGATAAAACATTTTCAGCAACATCACAAATCACGAGAATGGAAATAAAAGTACCATGTTTATCAGCAGAAATACGAAATGAACAAGAAAAAAATGATGTTGAAATATATATTTGTACAACAAGTTTGTCGGCCGTCCATCCGATGAGAACCATAAATTATGTTCTGGCCAAAAACGCATAACCCACCTATCTTATTTTCCTTTTGTTTTTCAAGGACACAAAAAGAAAAGTTCCCTAGAAATAACATTTGTTTTTTCAACGGTTTTATCCGTCGTTTTCATCAAATTCTCGAATTTCCGGACAGGTGACTAATCCTCTCTGAATGCAATCTTCCTTCCTACATAATCTCGTTTTTTTGAGCTTTCGAATGACGTGTGCGCAGTTTTCGAAAAATAAAAACAATTTTGAAGGTATCTGAAACGGACATCTAGAAAATAAAAACAAATGAAAGTGAAAAACAAGATTTGATTATTAATCACACAAATTTTAGTGAAAGTGCTCAGTGAATTGGTCGTTTAATAAACGGCTAAAATGCTATTGTCAACTCAAACAATTTCTCGACAATTGCGTTTTGAGGGTTGCTCAATCGCACGGACGCTCTGCGCACGCGCACGCGGCTGCCGACACTCAAAACTCCTGAAGATGAGCGGGAAACCGAATATTCAAATGTTCCAGTGTGTTGAGGGTCGGCCAGGCTTGGTCGGAAAATCGGAAATGAAAATTTTTTCCGGAAAATCGGATACCCGATTTTCACCAGTTAATTTCTTGGAAAATATCGGAAAAATTCGGAAAATTCGCTAATATCATGAAATTTTTTGTTTCTAATGTATATTTATTGATTACTTTGAAAAAATCGGAAAATTTTCCGAAAATGTTCCGACTTTTTCCGATTCCGACCAAGCCCGGTGTCGGCCACTGCGTCGCGTGAGTGCGGTTGAGCAGAAACGCAGTGGTCGAGAATATTTGAGTTGACAATATGGTTTTTTATGAAACTACCCACGACAAATGCTATAATAAACTTGAACTTGTTGAAAAATGTAAATGAGATTTTATGAAATTTAGCAAGTCTTTTAAAATGGTTTCGATGTGACTATTTGCATCCTCAGAGATTAAAGACAGTGGATCAGTTAATTTGACCCTACCTGATTTTAATTTCAAAAATTAGAGCGTTCTCTCATTAGTACAATGAAATTTATGAGAAATCAAACCGATAAATACACGCGTCATAGCAGCGGTCCAAAGTTGAAAAAATAAATAAAAATTTGAATGCGCGCCGGATCGTGCGGCGCGGTCGGAATTGGCGCGAAACACAATTATTTGAATGTGGCTACATATTGGTATTCTCGACCTCCTGGGCCCCCATTTGATTTTTTTTCGCCTTAAATTTGGATCGTGTTAACTGATAAGCTGCCTTTAAGTGCACTCGAGTGAGTCAATTTATAATTCTCTCCATTTCTATTTTTTCACAAATTTCTTTTTAGTTAACAAAATATGCTCATCCACGTTAATACACATTTCAAACTAAATTTTAAAAAATTAATGTATTTTTTCTTGAGCCAAAATTGCCATAAAACCATTTCGCGAAAACAACACCAAAAAACAATTGTTTTCTTCAAAAAGTCACGAAAAAAATTGTTTTTTTCTTCATATTTTTGTGATTCATTATCTTTAAGAAAACACTATTTTTTGTTTTTCTAGAAGCCTTTCGAGCTTCTATCAAGCATGAAAAATCGAGAACTTTGGCCGTTATGAATAAAGATGTGTATTATGCTGGAATAGAATGGAACAAAATCCAAGAATCATATATCAGAAAAAAAAACAGAAGAAGCTGAATTTAATAATCTCAAAGCTATGCACTTTCCAACGTCATTTACTTTCAGATAATTGAATAAAAAGTAGCTTATAGCAGGAAAAGTAAAATATTCATTTTATTCGTTCTTGTTCACAATCTAATTATAAAATATTGAATAGAAAAACATGATAATAGGAATAATAATAATAAAGAAAATGAGATTCTGGAAAAAGCACCCTTAAAGCATTGAAAGAGAATATAATGAACAAATATGAATGCACTTAATTTTTGAGCTTAAAAAATAGAGATGTTGAAAATGTCAAAAAGTATAAAAATGCGAATGATGAGATTCCAATGTAGTAGACTGGTTCCGATAAACAGAAGGTTGCTGAAAATGTTGAAATTTTTTTTAAATGGGGGGGGGGGGGGCGAGGGGACGAAATAAACGGTTGGAAAATGATGAAATTATGATTGTTGATAAATAAATGAAAAATCCAAAGAAAAACTCGAAAATGGAGAAAAAAAACCATAAACCCTGCTTTCGCCCTAATGGCCGAAGAAACGCTTTTTGGTTTTCTAGGTCGTTTGTTTTTTCTTGGCCGCCTGATTTTATTTTTTGAAATTTTTTAAAATATGCGCTTCTATGCATTTTCTTGAACTTTTATTTGTTTTAATACTCTTTTATGGATAATTTTCTCTAAAAAAGCTGAAAAGAAAAGAAAAACAAGATAAAAAAATACATTTTCAAAAAAAAATCGGGCGGCCGAGAAAAAACAAACGGCCTAGAAAACCAAAACGCGTTTCTTCGGTCATTTGGGCGAAACCCGGGTTTATGAGTATAGGTCAATTGATTGGAAAACCAAAAGATTTTCTGACAAAAAGATTTTCTGACAAAAAGATTTTCTGACAAAAAGATTTTCTGACAAAAAGATTTTTCGACAAAAATATTTTTTTTCAAAAAAGATTTGCACTTTGCGGTTGAGCGTGCTTGCATCGTTTGTTCCTTTAGCGTCTGCGTATCTCAACGAAATGTGCCAGAGCTAGTGGGAGACGCAGACGCTAGAGGAACAAACGATGCAAGCACGCTCAACCGCAAAGTGCAAATCATTTTTGAAAAAAAAATCTTTTGTCGAAAAATCTTTTTGTCAGAAAATCGTTTGGTTTTCCAATCAATTGACCTATACTCGGGTTTATGGTTTTTTCGTAATTTTTTTCGCCATTTTCGAGTTTTTCTTTGGATTTTTTTTCATTTATTTATCAACAATCATACTTTTCATCATTTTTCAACCATTTATTTCGTTCCCTCAGCCCCCCTTTAATGTTGAAATTCGAAATTTGACAATCTTACTTGATTCTTGATTTGATTTGAGCATTTCGAATTTTCTGTCGCCGCCTATCCGGAATTTTCGGCTGATAAAAATCATATTCGCCTTTGTTTCAGTATTATTTTTATTTCCTAAAAAAAATAAGAATTTAAGAAAATTATTCTAATTTTTTTAAATACCTTGAACAGCACTAAGTTCCCTTCTATTTCTTGCATTTCTATCACAATCATTATTCTCCTCTAATTCCTCACACAAATCCTGTTCACTTCCAAAAGTATCCAAATGCTCCATATTACGTACACAAATTTGAACAGCACAACGGATGAAAACAACACTCTCTTCCGGAAATTTGAAAACCATTGAGTTGGCAAAAATTGCCTGGTGATCGTTGGTGTGTGTTGCATCGGAAATGAGCTCATCGTCAAGTGAACAACCGTTCTCAATTATTCGCATTCCTTTTCCAGTTTTTGTTTCGGCGCTGCATTCGGCAAGGTGAATTCCGAAAATGCCTGAAATTTTTTATTATGAACGTGGGGGGTGGAATATTTGTCAGTGTTTTGATGTAAAGGGCTAGAGGCCTGAATCTTTAAAGGATGGCTTTACGGAAATTTTGAATAAAAATAGGCTTCAAACTCATTCCAAATCTGTTTTTAAAAGTTTCTAAAACCAACTAGAAACCGAGAAAACGCGCCTCAAAACAATGATCTAGAAAGAGGGCCACCGGCGAAAACTAGTCCGCAGACATGAAAAGTCCGAAAAAAATGAAAAAATACATAAATTAAGATGAAAAACATTAAAAAGGACTAAAATAAGCATTCTGCATGACTATTTATTAACGAAACACGAAAAAAGCTCATAGTAAAAAGTTCAGCCAGGTGGCCCCCTTTTTCTAGGCCATTGTTTTGAGGCGTGTTTTCTCGGCTTCTAGGTAGTTTTAGACAATTAAAAAAACAGATTTGGAATGAGTCTGAAGCCTATTTTCATCCCAGGCACATTCATAATCTCCGTAAAGCCCTCCTTTAAAAATTTAGTTCCACTTCTTCACTGTGAAGAAGGCAACATGTAAGCATTTGTTAATTCGGAAAAAATGCATTTGATATTTCACCTACCTTCATTTTCTTCAATTTTCCATTTTAGAACGATCGGATCTCCAATATTCAGAGCGTCATCTTCCATCTCCACATTTTCCTTTCTCAAACTCATCTCACCAGCCGGAATAATGCTCATATCAACAGTTGGTGCTTTGAAAATTCCGTACAATTGTTGCGGAGAATTCAGAGTTCTGGAAAAAGCGGAGAGTATACGTTGAATACGAATAAAATTAAAAACGAACTCTTCAAAGTTTAAATCATTCTGCTGCTGAAAGTTATCGAGTTCACAATGCGCTGAAAATGCTCGATCAGTTGGGGTTACAAGTTCCGGGTGAAAGGCGACGACGATTTGACCGCTGATAAGAACTGTTTTCGAATTGGGCTGAAAAAACCAACTGGTTATTTGAAGCGGCCATTTTACGTTAAAGACAGAGTACCAGTTATAACACGATCCAAATACAGGCGAAAAATAAAAAATTCGAACAAGTGTCCAGAAGGTCGAGAACTCATAAACTGTCTTGGGGTCAAATTAACTGATACACTGTCTTTAAGAAAGCACTCGGGATCTCACTTATTGTCAATTAATTATTTATTGTTCGAAACGTACCTTTGGCCAAATATTAAATCCACATGACACCAACTTTTCCATAGGTATTTCAAGAGTAATCTGAGTTTCATTCTGCTCCAACTTATATTCTCTTGAACACTCATTATTCAGCCTTTTCCCCTTCACATAAATCTTTAAAAATCCCCCTTTTTTGCAATCTCTTCAATAATCTCATATTTATTACCATCCCCTCAAAATAATCCTCTACTTGCGCAACCAGCGACACTGCATTCGGTAAACATGATACAAATGGTTTGCCTGAAAATGATGCAAAATAGTTTCCCATTTTTGGTAATACCAATCCAAACCTATTATTTGATTCTCAAATGTTTTCGATTCGATTGTTTGCACCTGCAATTCAGTTACATTTATGTATCTCGGTCACCACTCCCCCCCCCCCTTTCCTATCCAATTATGTTCATTTTTTCTCGGTTTTCCGTTATTAAATTGGGAAGACGGAAGTGTTTATCGAATTGGATTTATACTTACCAAGAAGAATATTACGATCAATATGTTGTATAAATAGGAAATCTGGAACATCTGAAAAACGGGCAAGTTAAACTCAAAAAAGTGATAAAAGTGAAATAAAAAATTGTAAATTCAAACATGTATAAAATAATATCAAGTTGAGCAAATTAGATTGAAATTCAGAAGTTCAAACGAAAGAATTCTGGAAGAATTCTGGAAGAATCACAGAAGCTACACATAAATTTAAAACGTTTCTAGATGGCACACTGTCTTTAAAGGATGACTTTAGGAGATAATACAGGTACCTTAAATGAAAATATACTTCATTCTCATTCCAAGACTGTTTTTAAGATTTTCTAAAACCAGATAGAAGTCGAGAAAATGAGCTGCAAAACAATGGCCTAGAAAAAGATGGCCGAACTTTTTCCTTAGGTTTTTTCATTTTTTTGGATTTTTCATTCCTGCGGACTAGTTTTCGCCTGTTGCCCCTTTTTCTGGGACATTGTTTTGAAGCTCATTTTCTCGGCTTCTAGGTGGTTTTAGAACATTTTAAAAACAGATTTGAAATGAGTATGAAGTCTATTTTCATCGCAGACGCATTCATTAGCTCCGTAAA
The DNA here is from genome assembly GCA_964036255.1 of Caenorhabditis virilis. Classification (NCBI taxonomy): domain Eukaryota; kingdom Metazoa; phylum Nematoda; class Chromadorea; order Rhabditida; family Rhabditidae; genus Caenorhabditis; species Caenorhabditis virilis. Next base: position 11,185,125 of record OZ038417.1, on the reverse strand, counting down.
GCCCTCCTTTAAAGTTATGAAGAAAACGAGGCGATTGGGAATTTGTATTGAGCTTTAAACATATATAAACTTTAAACATATAGCTTTAAACATATAGCTTCCGAAAAACTACGTAATTATTAATTTGGAGAAAGTTTAATTTTCATAATTTAAAAAAAAACCAAAAGGTTAAAATTTAGGTACGGAAAACGTGGAAAGCTTTCGAAAGTGAGCCAGAGAGAAAAAAATAACAAATAAAAAAGTTTTCCGGGCGTGAAATAAACAAAAATGGCCTAGAAAAACATAACAATGACTATTTGTCTTTTTTGTACTTAAATAATATTTTTCCTATTATCCATATCATTTAAGGTTTCATTAAACCTACGGGCTCCAGAGTCTGAAGCCTTTCATAGCGTTACACAATATAAGATGAAAAAATGTGATACACTTCCTTTAAGTTGAAAAAAAGTATTACAAAAGTCATCAAACGTTGAACATTCAAATAAGATATTTCAACAAAGTATATCGAAAGTAAGGTAATAAAAGATCAATCGAATTGGAAGTAATTTGAAGGCGAAATACGGAACAAATATGTTTTGAAAACTACCAAGAGCAAGCGTCACTTTGGCGCCTCGAACCGTTTTTTACAATCATTTTCATTGCCGAACACATATATTTACTATTGTGTCTCTTTTTTTAAACGACCTCGATTTTGTTCAAGACGGACAAAAATTTCACAAAAGTTTTGAAGGTTGAAAATTAGCATTTTTATGGTCCAGAGAATTATTAATAATAATTTGAGGGAAAAAACGTACGGTTACAGTAACCTAGAGATTTTTCTTAGGAAGACCTTTAAAAAGAAGTGGTTAGCTACTTATGTGCGAACATGTTATGTAGATAGAGATTATCAGAAAAAAAGGCTGTTGACGGTGTTGTCCTTGAACTCTTTGGGATTCGTTTAGCACACCTTGTTATGCAACAATGGTCTCGAGATGCTGCCTACTCATGTCACAAGAAAAAAGGGTTTAAAAAACGAAAAATATATTGCGAGGGAAGGAATAATAGCTAGATACACATTTCCCCGTTCTCCTCATTGTATAACTCGCAATTAAATAGAAGAATGCAGAAGAAACAGTTTTATTTGGACTCATAAAAATTGGGTTAGTTTCCAAGAAGCCAGCTGAAGAAACCATTCGGTTTTTCCGTTAAGGTGAGCTCAGGTTTTGGTTTTGGTTCCAAATTGATCTTACAATATCCTGGATTTCCAGACGAAGATGTCAAGATGAGACGAGCATTTTGTGTCGCATCGAAAAATGCGCGCAAATTTCTAGCTGTCACTGAGCTGATGATGCTGAAATTTAAAAAATAATTAAAAGAGTGTTTAACTGTACAAGCTATTTAATTGATTTGAAATTCTATTTTCATACAATAACAATAAAAGATTGCGGAATTTCGTAAACGCTAATATAAACGCACCAGAAATTTTTAATTTTATCAGAAAATGTTTTTTAGGGTGCACATTTTTTTTCACATTCAGCGAATCAAAGTTCATTCCTTTAAAAATTTGGGAGTGAACTTTTATGATTTAGATTAGCATTACATGCCCATTATTTTTTTTTCCTGGAATTCGTGGACTTACTATTTGTCCAGCGTGTCCGTTATGATTCGAAGCTGAACCGATCCACCATCAAGACATGTGAGATTGTAGCCATCCGCAACCTGGAATAAATGTTTTTTCTGAGAAAATCACGAAATTTAAAATACTGTAAATCCAGAATTCCCATTTGGATTAGTTAAATTCCATTGGCAATTCGCATTAGCTGGAACTTTAGAGACAGTTTCATTTCCTACAATGTATCCATAACTGAGCCAATCAGTCTTAGTTGTTTTGTTGGATCCAAAGTTCAAAACTCCATTTGAAACGCATGATACTGAAAACTAGGCTTGTTAAAAAAAAAGAAAACACGTTAGAGGTATGAAATGGTTTCACTGTCACGTCTACTGCGGGTTCTCCCCGTTTTAATGTAAGGGCATCAAAGTCTCTATTATGTAGGCGAATTTCTTTTACCTGTTGTACATCCGGTGTAAGGATCCAAATCTCCATTACAGAAAGAACAATATGGTCTGTTTGAAGAGTCAAGTTGGCAATCCTTGGTAGTATCGGTATCTGTTGGACATGTGAAGTTAACGCATGGACTTGGGGTTGTCGTAGGTGCCGGTGTCGGCGTTGTAGCTGAAAAATGATGTTTGAGATAAAATATTTTTCTAGACCCTTTGTTGTCAATATTCGCTTACTTGGTGGTGGAGGTGTCGTTGCTGAAAAAATGACAATTACACGAGAATCGAGAAAAAAATTGTGTTACGTCTTAAGCATGCCTGGTAGAAACAGTTATTTGGAGCACTCGAAAGTTGATTAATATATTGTTCGACAAAGTAAAGATTTGATGAGGCGGTTTGTTGTTGACTTTGAATCTTTGCAATGTTAGATTGAATAGTGTTCAAGTTTCTAAAACAATCAATTCTTTTGTATTTAAACATCAATGAAAAGCATACGTTTGAATTTCATTCAAAGTAGCTTGAAGCTGTTTTATCTTTGTCAATGCGTCGCTATTTGCCTGTTCTAGTTGTTTATCGCTTTCATCAGCGGTCTATGAAGAACAATATTTTTAACATAATGTAAAAATAAAAATATACTTTCGCAATACTTGTGAAATTATCCCTATCAATTCCAATAATACTTTGCTCTGTTCCAAGGAATGACTGATCATTTTTCGGTGTATCCAATTGATAAATACATACTTCAGAATCACAGCTCGCTATTCCAAACGCTGAAACATTTTTATTCAATTTTCGCGATAAGAGAAATGGGGCGGAGTCTTATAGAAATATTTGATTCTTGGAACTGTTTCTCAGTTAATACGGTAGTTATGGAGTAAAATTCGATCATACAGAAGAGATGATATTTGATGTATCTGAGGCAATATAATATTTTTTTTTGAATTTCAGAAAATTTCAAATCATTTTTAGTACTTCAGAATATATAGTGCATTTGTAAAATTTCAGAAAATTAGTTATATATTGGCAATTTAGGAAAAAATAATGAGTTAGAAAACATGAAAGTACAAATGATTATGAATTTCAAGGCGATGTACCACCGAAGCTTCACTATAAAAATTGCACTAATGAAGCTTTGGATCAATTTTTTCTAAACAAAATTGAAACAAAAAAGAAATGTAATTTAAAAAAAAAGTTGAGCTTATAGTTTTGAAAACGGTTATGCGAAAGTAAGTATTACATTTGTTTTGTACAAGACCCCCCCCCCCCAAACTTACGACTATATTGAACTTTAACAGTTGGAAGAGGTTCCGTGGTTGTTGGACCTTGTGTTGCTGGTGTTCCAGTAGTTTGGCCACTAGCAGTTGAGCTTGCAGGGACAGCAGTACTTCCGGCAGGTGTAGTACTTCCAGTGTATTCCACAGTTGTTCCGGTTCCTCCAGTGGTGCTATCAGGTGCAGATGAAGTTGATTCGTCCGAAGGGTTTGGTGATCCAGAGGATGAAGTTGATGCAGATGGGTCAGGAGCACTTGTGTCAGAAGTAGAAACTGAAGCCGCCGGTGAAGAAGCTACAGTTGAAGAAGCATCAGTCGATGAAGCATCAGTTGATGAAGCTACAGTTGAAGAAGCTATAGTTGATGAATTCTGAGCAGAACATGTGCAAATGAAAACGGCAAATCTAAAATGAATATTTAAACTCCACTAAAAAAAAGTTTCGAGAAATGTCTTACAGTATGCCAAGCAAAAATCGACCATGCATCATGATTTCAGAAGCACAGAAATGCTTTCTGTTATCACTTGTCAAAATGATTTATTTGCTTCTTTATTATCAGAATGAAATATGGGGTGTGTACGGGTTTCTTAAACTGATAACCAAATAAATTAAGAGTATTGCCGGTTTGCATGTTACATCATTACAGAAGTGGCCTACTTTGTTTGGTTGGTATTTTTATCGGCGAGTTTAAATTTAATTCTACATGGAATGGGGAACGATAAACCATGAGAGTCGGTTTTTTTTCAATTTTTTTCCCTAAAAGAATCATCGCTTTCACATGAAAACAAATCTTGCAGATTGAAATTGTATCAGTAAACGTTTTTTGCTTGATGTTTTATTAATTGCCGCAGACAAAGTTGCATCTCGGGATTGGAACAGGAGGATGAAATAGACAGTTGTTCTGTTGATAAATGTTCGGAACAAGATTTTTTGCTCAAATACATACTCATACTACTATTATTTGAAACGTTGTTTGTCAACAACATTATCCAATTGTATCCCTTTACAAATTTTTTAAGTTTAAAAAGTAATATTTTTCTCACTCTTCAAAATTAAAGGTTGTCACTGAAATCCGAGAGATTTTTCATAGAGGTGTAAGGTTAAGTGGGGAGAACGGGAAACGAACAAATGTACGAAAAGTACGTTGCAAAAAGTGCAATAATACTTGCGAAAAAGTTCAAAATTTAGTTCAAAAAGTTAAAAATGTAAAAAAAATGGTACACCAAAATACTTCTTAAAAATGTATTGTTTTCAAAAAAAAAAAAGAGAAACCATCACTGTTTCAAATAGATAGTTTCCATTTCGATGCGAAATTGGGTACTTCCTGTAAGCGATTCCACTCAAGATCTGAAAACGGAAGGCCAAAGAAATATTTTCTGGTTTAGGTAATCGAAATAGGAAGGTCTTGACAAGAAAATGGCCTTGTTAAAGATTGGGTGCAACGTAAAATAGATACAAATAGCAACCATGAATATACTAACTTTTATTTCAAACGAGCAGGGAATTGATTGGATCAAGCCATACATAGGGATTCCCTAGTAGTAGTGAACCTATGTTTTCATTTTTTTAAAGAATTCGAAATCATAAAGTTACCTGCAGAACGCCGTATTTCTTAAATTTTAAAGTAAATGTCATACAAGCGTTACGCAGCAGCGATACACAGTTTTTCCGTTGGACAATCTCAAAGAATTTTTCGCGGATCTGCGCATATAAAAGTAGCGGATCCGCCACTTTCCTATGCGCGGATATGCCACTTTCTATGCGCGGATCCGCCATTTTAATAGTAACTAGTTGAAATGGCGGATCCGCGCATAACAAGTGGCGGATCCGCGAAAAATTTCCTGAGATTTTTCCTATCTTTTAATTGTCACCGGTTTTGTGCTAATTTTGAAGATTTGTTGGTTTTTGATTAAACATTTAAAAATTTCGAATTTCATGAAACTGGTGAACTGTTTTAGATGGTACCAATGCTCTGCTTATTGATCTCTTTTGAATTCTTGTCTGGATTCATTTCCTTAATCTACTTTAGGATGTTATTTCAGAAAACTAGAAAACAACCATGCATTGCAATTCGCTGCCACGTCATTCAAAAATGTTAAGATTTCAAAATAAATTTGTTTTCAGAAAACAACCGTGGTTTTGTTGTTATCATTCTTTGTTTCATTGATCCTTTCGGTTAGGCAATCTCTTCGAATCTAGGAAAAAAATGAGTCAGTTTCGAATTTCTTTCTGAAATTCGAAACTGACTCATTGGATTTTCTTTGAACTCGATCACTGACATCATTATTTTTAAAGTAGTCCGTTTTTTCACAAAGTACCGCCTGTTATTTTAAACGGCGAGAGTATTTATTTGAACCCCTTTTTTAACGAGGTTCTTGGGAGGCCTGACCAATTGTCTTTATAATTTGTTTAAATGGTTCCTGGCATGAAAATACATCATTAGAATCGTTTTTTGTGAATTGTGTTGTAATGTGTTCATTTTTCCAGATTTTTGGTGCATTTTCTTTAGAGTTTATAGCTTTCTCAAATATTTCGCGATATTTATTTTTTTTAGAAATACTGAGTTTTTTCACATGATTTTAACCAATCAAAGCTTCTTTATCGTTTTTATTTTGAAGATTGGATTCTCATTCCAAATCTGTTTTTAAAATTTTCTAAAACCACCTAGACGTCGAGAAAATGAGCTTCAAAACAATGGCCTAGAAAAAGTGGCCACCGGTGAAAACTAGTCCGCAGGCATGAAAAATCCAAAAAAAAAATATAAATTAAAATGAAAAAAAATATTTAAAAAAGGACTAATACAAGCATTCTGTATAACTATTTATAAACGAAACACGAAAAAAAGCTCATAGGAAAAAGTTCGGCGACATGCCCCTTTTTCTAGGCCATTGTTTTGAAGCTCATTTTCTCGGCTTCTATGCGGTTTTAGAAAATTTTAAAAACAGATTTGGAATGAGAATGAAGTCTATTTTCATTTAAGGTACATTTATTATCACCATGAAGCCCTCCTTTAAAACTTTGCTGATCCCAGGGCTGGGGGGCGGCCGGCTTGGGCCGCCGCGGCATTTGAAAATCGAGACAAGCCGCGGCCGGCCGCAGTGCAATGCACACCATCACAAAATTGCGGAATGCACACAATTTGACGAGCAAAATTTTTTATTTATCGAGATTTTCGAAACTAGTTTTTAATGAATAAGGTACAGAAAATAAAGTAAACACATTGAAAACTATTCAACATTACGCAAAATATCATTTTCAACATTGAAAATTTTTTAATAAATAATTTTTCGAAGATTTCTCATCCCAACTCCCTGAAAAAAGGGTTAAATCAGTACAATGTGTGCATTTATTAAAAACTTTTCGTGTTTTACAACGCATTTTCTTAAAAATACATTCTCCTATCGAAAAAAAGAATAACCACTTTCAAAAATGCGGCTGCCGCGGCTTTGGGCCGCGAACGCGACGCAACCGCTCCGCAGGCCGCGGCCGCCGTTTCCCCAGCCCTGGCTGATCCTAATTTTGAAATTCCCACGCTTTATTCCCGCTCAATTTTTTCCACCAAGCCGGTTGTTTTCACAATTGTTCCAGCATTTGATAGTAAATCAATTGATATCCCATTCACCGACTGAACATTTGATATTTTGTGGCAAACATGAAAAAACGCACACATTTTTCTTACGGATATTTGAATCGAGAGTATGTAAGCGGCAAAAAACACTGAGAGATGATACAAAACTTCCTCTCTTCCTCCGGTTGCTTTTACCTCTCTTCTGTCAGTTGTCAGTTCAGATTCTTTGGTCTTCGTATCCACCCGGGGTGAGGTGAAAAAAATGAGAAGGGGGGGGGGGGGGGGAATGGCTCGACAAAAGTACGAGATGAACGAAACGAAGAAGAGAAGAAAAAAACTAAAAATTTTAGACTACTCGTTCTCGCCTCATTCCATTTCATTCATTTTTCGAACTTTTGTTAAACATGTACTTTTACACATTTTTCCTCTTAAACTTCACGAAATTATTTAATTTTTCCTTTTCAGGTAATTGTAACCAACCATGCCTGGATTGAAAAGATCCGCCACTATCAATGAAACGACAAGCACTAGACGTCACAAATTTGCATTAAAGTATGATTTGAACAACAATAGCAGTGATCAACATGTAATATTCAAATAATTTTGGAGTAAAAAACAATTAATTTTCTAGAAATCCGAGCTTTCTGATGATGTTCCAAGTGGTGCTGGAATGAATGAAACATTTGTTTGGGATTGGCCATTCAGTTCAGATGGTGAGTATAAATCATATGAATCCTTCCTTACCAGTAATTATTTTATTACCCGAAAAACTTCCAATCCCAGTTTAATGACAAAGTTTTATGTAAAAATTTGAAAAATGTGTCATTAAAAAAGTTTATAGGCGTTTTTAAAACTCTGGAGTTGTCTGAAGTGTTAGAAAAATATATGTTTAATTGTTTTTGAACGTTCTAACTCTCTAATAATAACGAAACAACATCAAAACACTTTCTTGCTTAGAACTGTTTTAAAAAAATAGGAATATTTTGATGGCATGAGAATATAGGATGCTATAAATGCAACTAATTTGAAGGTCAATTAAAGGTTTTCTTAACTGCTCCCAGCAGTGATGAGCGGGGAAATTTCCCGGTTTTCCTGGTACTATGACGGGAAATGTAACTTCCCGAAAATTTCCCGAAAAGTTTCGTGAAATTTCGGGAAATTTAAAAACATAAAAAAAAATCAAAAATTCGAAAAGATGAAGCTACAAAAATCAACGAAGCTTTACTAAAATTGATTAATATGTCTTCCGAAGTCTCAAATAAGAATACTTAACATTTTTCTTTTTTTTTTAAACTAATTTATGCGATTCTGAAATGTTTGTTTTATTCGAAATCTTGCGTTGATTCCTGTTTTATCCTTTATTTTTTTATCGTTGGATGTTTATTAACTCTGAAAACCTAGGAAAATCTATAAAATCAGGATAAAACCATTGTTTGGAGTTTAATTTTCGAATTTCCCGGTCTTTGGAACCGGGAAAAATATTCCCGAAAATTTTCCCGAAAGGTATTCCCGCCCATCCCTGGCTCCTAGTTTTGTCATAAACGTATTCAGAATCACCATACAAAACTAACAATCCAAGAAAAAAACGTTTATTCTGTTTTCATGAAATTCCAATGAAAACCCTCTAAAATGAGCAATCTGACGTCGACGTGAACGGAGATAGTTTTGTATGGTGATTCTGAATACATTTATGACAAAACTGGGAGCAGTTAAAGGCACCTGGTCAGTTAATACGATCCAATTGCCAATTACGACCGCGTTGCAGGATCCACGACCGCGTCACACGATCCGGCGCGCATTCAAATTTGATTTTTTCAACTTTAGACCCCTGCTATGATTTATCGGTGTAATTGCGCATAAATGGTACTAATGAGAGAACGCTCGAATTTTTGGAATTGAAATCTGGTACGGTCAAATTAACTGATCCATTGTCTTTAACCAACGAGTGATACTGGAGTTAAACGATAATTTGATTAATAAAAATCTACAAGCTGAAAAGCGATTATTTTTCAGATATTTCATATGAGAATCCTCTCATCGAATTTATCTCAAATTCCCTATTTCAGGAATCGCTCCCGGCGCCTATACTCCAGATAAATTTCTCGTTTGTCTTCCATTCAACAAAGGAGGAACTGGCGAAAAAAATGGAACAGTAAGTCACCTAATTAATCACTGAAAAATAGTGTCAAAGCCTACATTTTTTTGTTTCATACATAGTTAACCTCTTTCTTTGAGGATTGTTTCTATTTCAAAACACTCTTCTTTTTTTTGTAATTGTCGTCATTGCAAACTCTTCCGTGATACTGAAGAAAAGTTTCAAATTTCGTTCAAAACAGCTGACCGAGAAAAAAAATGGAATATAGCATGAAAAGTAAAAATAAAAACGAGATTTTTTGCAGACAAAAAAATTTGAAAAAATCGCGGAATCGGATTTCTCGTGGAGTATGGGATTGTCCAGAGATGCACAATTAGGATCCACTTGTTTTTGGAGATTGGAAATTGAGATTATGCGAAACTTGAATGCGATTGTTCTCATTGCGTCGAGGTATATTCTGACGAGAAAGGATTTAAAAAATTAGGAATAATTTCAGAGATATTAGCAGATATTATGAAAATACCAAAAGACTGAAGAGAGTTCGAAAAATGTACAAGTGAGTCTTTTTTAGAATTTAAATTTGGATTGGGAAGGGTACGCTGGATGGTATTGAAAACATTAAAAGTAGCACACTGTCTTTAAAAGACTATTTCACGGTGGGCTAAAGTAAACCGACTATAACTAAGGAAATTCAGTACGACAATTAAAAATTGAACGCAGAAAAGCGGGCGTTTTTAGGGGCGCGGCATTTTGCAATCATGCGGCACGGTTACACATATTCAGCTACTCAAGATTTTGTAATTCGGAGTGAAAAAAAATTAGATTAGACCATACTTTATTGATCTATTCAAATACATTTTTGGGTCTAATTCATATATTTTGAGCCTCTAAGGGTCATTGGGACTCGCTACTGATTTTTTGGTAAAATTTCCATTTCTCTGCAATTTCTGCATTGAATTTCTCGACATTTTTTGTATTTTTTTTTCAAATTGAATAGGTTCATTATGTATTCAACGCAAAAACTTCATTTTTCATGCGTTATAGGCGTTAAATCCCATTTGTAGAAAAATTCGAATTTTTGCGTGTGTGTGTGCAATTTGTCGTAACGGTGTACACACACAAAGCGTTGTTCGTGACGACAATTTCGGTTCACTTTATCCCACCGTATATTTCACAGAGAAAATAATATTGCGAATGAAATGAAAAAAAAACACCTCGTTATCAGTTCACATTTACTTTAAAAAATGTTTTAAAATTAAGTATTCACTGTGAAAAAGCGGAAAAACAATGGAGGCTTAATCCGGCATAGAAATGCGTTTAAATTTATATATTGCAGACTTCCTGACTATTACGACGTGACAACAACAACCACCACTATGTACGACTGGGCTGTGATCGTAGAAGCGCAGAAAAAATCGATAAATCGTCCGACAATGCGACGAGCAAGCACCATTATGTGAAATTGTACAGTTCCTCTTATTCTTCTTTCATGTGCTTATTTATTAGAAGTTTTATGTTTTTTTTTTGTAATTTTTATAAAATAATTATGAGAAATTCACATTATCACAACCGTATCACTCGAATCAAGGGGAAAAATCCTAGGGAGGTTCAGGGGGAAAATAAATAAATTAATAGGTAGAAAGTTTTGGCGAAAAAAATAAATTTGATTATTATCTACCCGTTTATTGATAAATTAGTCGGTAGTTTCAGATTCATCATCGGTGTCGGATGCTTCGTACCAGAAGACATCGTTTTGAGCTTCACCTTGCTGAAAATATTGATTTATTCAAAGTGTTGAATATAAAAATCAACAAACCACATTATTATCAATCCTTCGAGTCATTCCATGTGGTACAGGTGCACGACAGACAAAGTTCTCTCCAAAAAAGTATGCACCATTGGTACCCATCATAATATAGGTATTTCCCGAATGAAGTTGTCTCGGAAAAATCGGCAAAGCACTCGGTGTCTGAGCGGATAAATGTCGCATATATGCCATTACTTGTCTGCAATAAAAATTTATTTATATTGGGTTAACAATTTTTGTTCAGGAAAAAAAGAAGATATAAATAAAAAAAGAAGAAGAAAGGTACCTACCTATCAGAAATCGAGAATATTCTAAGATTCGAAGCCAGCTCTTGCCACGTTCTGGGGAGTACGAAATCCACACTGGAGACACGAAGGTAGAGGGAGTTTTCACCAGAATCTACGAGTTTTTCGGCAGTCTCTTGGAGGAGGGATGGTGATGGGAGAGATGGGTTTTGGAAGAGCTGAAAATATTTAAATTTCTTTTAAATCGTTCAATAAATGATATATTTTTGGTATTCCCCCACAATTTTAACTTAAATATTATGGGTTTTCTACATTGTGGAAAACAATATATATTAGTCTATTCTTTGTTATTTACTAAATAAAATGTCACATAAGAGGGTGAATTGTGTATTAATTTTGGGGATTAACTCCTACAAGGTATATCTAAAGGGAAAGCAGGAGAGAATACTGATTAATAAACGGCATATGTGCAATTATACACGCTAAATTGAGACTTCGAAAAAGGGACTGTTTTTAATTTGGAAAGAGTAATTATTCTTAAAAGCAACAAATGATTTAGTAAATAATATTTAATTTAATTTAATTATAAAAATAATAATTAGAAGCGTTTTAATAGAATTAGTGAAAATATGGTTTAAAGGAGGTCTTTATAAAGATAATAAATGTACCTTAAATGAAAATAGACTTCATTCTCATTCCAAATCTGTTTTTAAAATTTTCTAACACCACCTAGAAGCCGAGAAAATGAGCTTCAAAACAATGGCCTAGAAAAAGGGGCCACCTGGCCGAACTTTTTCCTAAGAGCTTTTTTGTGTTTCGTTAATATTGCATAATGCTTATATTAGCCTTTTTTATGTTTTTAAAATTTTAATTTATGTTTTTAATTTTTTTTTTGGATTTTTCATGCCCGCGGACTAGTTTTCACCGGTGGCCCCTTTTTCTAGGTCATTGTTTTGATGCACGTTTTCTTGGCTTCTAGGTGGTTTTAGAAAATTTTAAAAACAGATTTGGAATGAGAATGAAGTTTATTTTCATCTCTTTTATTAGAGCCCTCCTTTAAATTACTTTGATCTGACCTTTATTCAGGAGCGTATGTGCCATCCAATGTACGCGAAATTTTAAATTTAAATATTTTTTCCTTCGATTTTCAGAAAATTTCGAAATAACTCTACTTACCCTCATTCCTCTCTGAACATCTTGCTGTAATTCGGCCATCAACGGTCCAATACTCTCAAAAGTCGGTGAGAAAAACACGGCCTGTTCAATACTCGATGTCGACGTGCATGCAGCTCCGCTTCCCGTGTTTCGAAGTATCTGTGCCATTCTCTGAATTTTTGACATCATTTCTGCAATGACAGTGTCCAAACTGGCGAAATCTTCAAACGAGTTTCGTTGCTCCTAGAAAACAATATATAATCTTATTTCAATTGAAATGTCATTTACCATATTTGAACCGGAAGGAGGAGATGTCGAAGGTGAGGAAGATGAGGGTTGTTGTGGTGGTAAAACTATGACGGCTTGATGTGTTGCGGCTGCTGCTGCTGCTCTCGCAGGCGGAGCACGACTACCACTAGATGAAGCGGATTGCCTTTTTGCAATATTGTTGTTGCCATGGTTGCGATAACGAGACGAAGTTGTCGCATGCCTCAAATGATAAAATTAATAAATAGTTTGTGCCGTTTGGCGGATAATAGGGTGGTTGGAGTGGGAGCATTTTAAATGGAACCCTCAATTTTAATTTTAGTCTATATTTAACTGAAAAGCAATCAACTTTCAGATGAGAATATCCGGGATGAAATTTGAGGAATAGATTATATGTTCGGATTTGTGTTGGGTTCTGTTTTGAAAAACGTCATTAACTGATTTGTTGGTTACTTCAATTTAAAGGGGGATATTATAGAGCTATTGAATGCATCTGGGATGAAAATAGACCTCATACTCATTCCAAATATATTTTTAGAATTTTCTAAAACCCCGTAGAAGTCAAGAAGACGCGCTTCAAAACAATGTCCTAGAAAAAGATGGCCGAACTTTTTCCTGTAAGATTTTTGCGTGTTATATAGATGAATATTTATAGAAATTGCTTAATTTAGTTCTTTTTAAATAATTTTTGATTTTTTAGGGATTCTTAATATTACATGAGGACTAGTTTCCGTCGGTGGAAACTTTTTCTAGGCCATTGTTTTGAAGCTCATTTTCTAGGCTTCAAGAAGATTTTAAAAACTGATTTGGAACGACTATGAAGTCAATTTTCTCCCAGACGCATTTGGTGAGATTTTTTTCAGGATTAAAGGCAGAATGCCAAGACAAATTGTGAAAACGAAATTTTTTTGCTCGGTTTGAAAAAAAGTTGTCCGAAATTGGATTTCTAGGCCGTTAAACTTATGAAATTGTGATATTCATTAGTTTTGGCTAGTATTTCGGTTTTAAGACACTTTTCAATTAAAAAGGGAAGAAAAAAAATTAATTTTCAATATTTAAAGACACGTGTCGAAACTCGCACAAAAAACTTAAATTCTTAAAATATTCTTAAAGCTCACATAACATTATATTTTGCAAAGCTCTCAAAATCGCATTTAGACATGAACTAATCATCAAAAATTCATCATCCTCCTTATGCTCATATAAATTCTTCACCCCAGACTTCAACAGATATTTATATTCATATTTAAATGACGAACAAGGTGATCTCACCTTCCCTCTTCTCCTTTTCCAATGCAACTAATGAGAAGTCTATGGATTTCGGATTAGGGAAGTGAAAAAGGGGAGACAGAGATCTGCAGTTATATATAACTAACACTATAAATAAAGCTAGAGCAGATTAAAACTCGTTTCGAAAAAGGTGCTTTCAAGTAATTACATTTTGCCTAGACATACCTTTTCATAGCCGAATGACGGGGCATTTTATGGATCTTTCTTTGATTGTGGTTGACCTGCAAATAAATGATGAATAACCATAGATGTAAAAATGAACAAGCAAAAAATACAATAAAGAATGGCTCATAAAAGAAGGGGGTTTTTGTAATAGCTTAATGTTTATTTGTCGGTTGACTGATTGCTAAGAGACGGCTGGCACCGTAAAAACGAAGAGAAGAGGGGGTAATAGTGACTGATACGATAAATAAGACAGTTCTGCGCGGTTTGTGTGCTTTCTTCTTAATACTTGAGGACAATGTGCAAATGAACGGTGTTATCTAGAGCAAAAAAAGAGAGCAAAACATATTTACAGACTCACGAATGAACCAAAACTTGAATATAATTAGTAACAACATGCCACCGTCTAGACTATTAATAATTATCATAATGAAAACTTCAACAGTGTTAGAAAAAGCTAGGAAAATTTTAAGACCTAATGTGATTCTATCAAAAATAAATGACTTTAAATAGTGAACTGAAAGGTGTTTAATCATGGAAAAAAGAAAAACAACCACAAAAGAAGGGTCTTCTCTCAATTAGTGGTGGAAAAGAATTACACATAAATAAATACATAAAAGAATCTGATGGTAGTTGTTATCAGAAAATCAATAAATTCGATGTCTTCGTTTCCCGTTTTTTTCTCACATGAAGGAAGATGGGGGAAGAAAAAAACAAAATGGCCCAACTACAGTATTCAATGGGGGGAAATGTAGAAAAAAAAAAGTTGGGAGTGTTTTTGTTAACAATGGGGGTAATGAGGAAAACAAAAGACGGAATGATGTGTTGGTTTCGAGAATAATGATAGAAATCAAAGTGGGCGGATCTTGTTACAAAAGGGGGATGTTGAAGAGGTGGTGACAGGCGTCAGGAGCACACTTCAAAGGATGAGTTCAAGAAAGAAGAAGAAGTGTGAAAGCTGGTAATCATAGAGTTGTCAGTGGATGATTTTTGATAACGATGATGAAAAGATGGCGCCACTTCCCTCGACATCAAAGGGAAAGAAAGGTTTACCCAGATTTAAAACGAAAATCAGTATTTGCGGATTGAGCCCAGGTTTTACATATTAATCTTCAATACATCTCAGGGAACTTTTTCGCGGATCCGCGCATATAAAAGTGGCGGATCCCAGGCGGTCATTGCACGGGAAGGCAAAAACCAGTGCGTGGAGAGGCACATAGGAAAGTGGCGGATCCGCGAAAAATTTCCTGAGATGTTAAATGCGAAGTACCAATAGAGTGTTTTTAAATAAAATGAAAAAAAGAGCTCACAATATTGTTTTTATTAAAACGGTTAAAACTGAAACTTAAAAATTAAGTTGTAGCCTGTCTTTAAGATAATTGTTAACATTTTCTTGAATATCGATTAGGGGGTGAAATTATTAATTAGCTTGACGATATAATAATTTTCAGGCAAAAGAAAAATAACATGGAAAATTTAATTGTTGAAAGGTATTTAACAACAAGAATAAATGTATTATTTTAAGATGCTTTAAAATTTGACCAAAGCCTTTAATTTAGCCCTTAGTAAAAATTAATAAATTGAATAGGGCGTCATTATTTGATTTTTAACCCCGTTGAGATTTAAAAAAAATTTCGCTGAGATTTAAAAAAAAATCACCATTTCAAATTTCTCAAGGTTCAATGCTCTTAGAAATAAAAACGGGAGCTCCCGATGTCATTTTTCAACTAATAAATAATTTCCGAGAACAAACGAAAACCTTTAAATACTAGCAGGTCTACAGTAATCAAGCGTAATTGGCGGTGGCGCCGTAAAACTTTAGAAGTACCGCAAATGGACAAGAAGAGTCGCAATAAGTGACCGGAAACCATCAAAGTGACAAGAAGACGAAGGGATCGTCGGGATTTTAACTGAAACAGTTAAGACAAGATAATGTGTCGGCAAAATAACCAAACAAAAAAAAAACTAAATGAAAAATACTTATAACAATAAAATATAATTGGGGTAATCGGGGGTTGGTTGGTGTGTCACATTGATATCTCATTAAGATGACACTCCTTCTTTTTCTTCAATTTCTTTTTTTCCCTCCCACGGAATAATTTCTCCGCCTACAGTATTCAGTCCGTCCCACCTTTCGACTTATTTCCTCTGCCACTGTCCGTTCGTTCTGATCAAGATTATAGATACAATTCGAGAGGAATCGACCACCACCACCGCAATTTTAAAAGATTTGCAACAAGATTGGCAGTATGTGATGACCTTATTTGACCGAATATTATAAGGTATTCGAGGGCTTGATAACATTATTACGAAGACACACGAACTAACAGTCAGTTAGAATGAGAAAAGGAATCAGATGAAATGAATATAAAATGAGTATTGTTATGTAATGTTGAAGGTTTTATTACTGGGGGATTGTGGTTGGACGATAAGGATGGGTACACATGGTTATGGAAAATAAAGATTTCTAGCCTTTCTTGTTTATTTTAAAAATGTTGAAAATTATGGATTTACAGAGTGAAGAAAGATGTTGGAAAAGAACAATAAATTCATGCTAATCTCATAGGTAATTTCGAAATTTATCAAAAAATGAGTCTCTGCAGAAAAAAACGCAGTCTAAACAAATGACCTAGAAAAACTTGCGCTCTTGCGAAAGCTAGTCCGCGAGTCCGAGAAAACCATACAAAATTGGAAAATGTGCTTTTTTAGCCTAATTTAAGAACTTTACGTCAAGTTTGACAGAATAATCAAAGATTAGGACCGCGAAGAACAGAATTCGGCCAAGCGCAAGAATTTCAAGGCCACCATCATCTTAAATCATATTTCACATCTCCTGTGCATTTTTGGAAAATTTCAACGGCAAATATGAATTGAGTATGATTTTTTGTTTTGTTTCAAGTATCTTTACAGACTCTGTACAGTCCTTATTTACTTTTTTCGAAAAATTTAAAGAAATCATTGATATTGTCAAGTTAAAAATTTTGGATCATTCATTTTCTACTAAAAGACCGTAGCGCAGCCGCACGCATTTAAAAATAGCGTGACTTTGTGAGAGACTTAGATTTTCTGGGTAGGTCAAAACCAACTTGCATTATCAAGAATATTTGAGTTGACAATATAAAAAACAGGAAAATAACGAGCGTTTTTAAATAAAATTAGATATGCTCTCTAGTTTTTACCGATAAATTTAAAGCCAATTGGCTACACGAATTCAGTTAATTCGTGCTATTTCCACAAATCTGATTTCTTGAAAATCTGAAAAAAACCCCAATTTAATCCAAAATATACCTTTCGAAAATAGTTGGGGAAAATACTTGCTCGGAACTTTTCAGATGAAGTTTCATCATATTTAAACATGTTTCAATTATAATTTTTATGAATGTACGGTCTCTATAACTTTTTGAATGTTAATTGGTACCTAAAAAATGTCCTATAAATATTTATCATGAAAACAATAATATTAATACGAAATTTCAATTGGAGAAACCAGATGGATTTACAATGGTCACACACTTGCAACTTCACAATTGGAAACTTTACCCGCCATGACACATGTATGACACAGGTGCAAGCGTCAATGGTTCTCTAAACTCCACTTTTTGTTTTATAACTTTCTAATAATTTTCTTTATTTGATAAATATTGAATTAACATCTAGATCTCAATGGTCTGTAATTATACAAAATTTTTATGGGTGCTCATCCCCATTTTTTTTATAATAAAGCCAATTTTTATTAGAATTGTCAGAAAAAAAAAACAATTAAAATTCTATTAGATTTTTCTCATCAAAATCTTTTAAGAAAACAAAACATTTCAAGAAACAATCAGAAAATTGAAATATAAAAATAATTTGAAATTGTGAACATTTCTGACAAAAAGGTGTAAAGGAACGAATCATTTTGTGTATTCGTACATCGAGAGCCATCGCCAAACAACTGTCCATTTTTCTTTTTATCCTTCTTCATTTTCTCATCTTCATTTTTCTTCATCTCGAAAATAACAACAACTGATTGATTTGAATTATAGGTGGTGTTCGTTTCGATATTTATCTTGTTATCAGGTAATTGATAAAACCTCCCCCCCACCAGAGAAACAATTCTGTGCAATTCAATTCAATTGATGACCTTGCCATCCGTTTTATAATGCGTTTTTTTCTAATCAATCTATTCGTTTTCTCCGTTTTTCATAACAATGCATTTGGAAAGGAAATCAAGAAATATGTAATTGATTTGGATGAGCATCCGACACAAAGATGGAATCATGTTATTAGAGATCATTTGGATGATTTGCCCGCGGTTGTTGAGGAGAGCAAGTTAGTTTTTTTTGACAGGGATTCTTTACTGTTTTTGGGTTTCTATTCCATTTTCATCTTCTTCTTAATATTTGAAAACCTACACAGGAAAAATATTTTCGCGAAATTTCCTTTTCTAGTACTCAAACACACCCATTTCCAAAATAAGGCGGTGAATGGCCTAACAATTGCAAACACTCTCACATTCGAATGCTCTCTCGCGGCCGAGAGGTTAGGCCATTCGCCACCTTACTCTGTAAATGTGATTTTTTTCGTGTACTAGAAAAGGAAATTTCGCTATAATATGTTTTCTTGTATATGTTTTCAAATATTGTGAAGAAGATGAAAATGAAATTGAGATTCAGTAAAGAGTCCCTTTAATATATAAATGTCAAGGGAGAAAAAAAATTTGAAAGTCAGAAAGATCTGACAATTTTCGAACAGATACGTTGTTCTTTTTGAAGGGGCAAAAATTCTAAATCCATATATATTTCCATCAAGAACAACTAGATCTAAAAAAAACTTGAAAATAGGGTTATACCGTTCGATCAATTCGATTCCAAACGCCACTGTTTTCGCAAGTTTGTATGGGCATTTCCGTGCCCGTATGTATTGAAAATTTTATTTTTGGTTCATAAATGCATTTTTGTGAGTCAATTATTGTCAAGATGAAAATTTCTGGCCGCTCGGTTTGCGGAGTGTCGTTGGGAACTTCCTCGCAACGCGACCGCAACGCGCAAGACCAACTGAGAAATTTGAATTTGAGCGCGTTGCGGTTGCGTTTCGAGGAAATTCCCAACGACAATCCGCAAAACGTGCGGCCAGAAATTTTTATCTTGACAATATGAAAATCCGATGAAAGGAACACATCAAAAACCCGATTTTTATCAGTAGAGCGCGTTTGGGATCGGTTTGTTTTTAGAGTATCCGATTTGCTATTATTACAGTTCGTTAATTTTGATTCCAAACGCGAACTGTTGGACTCGCAGGTTTGTTTCGCGCATATAATTTTAGAAATTGAACAGATAATTTTTGAATCATAAATATAAAATATTTCTCAGACCATACCAAAAAACGGGAGTGTTCTGTAGAGCGCATTTGGAATCAGTTTGTTTCTACAGTATTGTCAAGTTTTTTTTCTTTCTAGAAGTACTGCGCATCTCATAAGACTGAATCATATTTCAAACCGCGGAGAATCTTCTGTAGTTTATCATAAGTTCACCCCAATCGGACACTCAATTAGTATTTAATTTCCCATTTTTCATTTACCGTAATCTTGCATGAAATGTTGTTTCGACCTTGTCCACTCAATCCACCACTCAATTCTTCATTTCCTTCAATTTCACCATTTCTTGATTAATCACCTAAACAAAAACAGAAAAAAAAACTAGGGAAATAAGTGATGGCGCCAAGCGATGGCGCCCAACGATATAGGTGTATTGGAACAGTTTCAAGATTTTGATCAGTTTTTGGAACGAGCGAGGGGGAGGAGGATGAACACATTTCAAACTCTCAATCAATGTCAATCAAAAAAAAAAAAGCGAACTGTTCGTTTCAAAAAATTTCAATTTTTATTCGATAAGAATCTTTAGAAAAGCATAAAACAGAGGTGTTTTTTGTATCTCAAGAATCTTGAGAGTAATAAAAGTGCGAGAAAATTAAATTTTTTAAAACATCAAGCTTCGGGGTTAAATGAATAAATCTTGTCAGTGGAAAATAGAGAAAGGTGTCGAAATCCTTGGGCGAACGAATCAATCAAGATTTAATTCCTTGATAAAATAAAAGAAGATTGAAAATTTTTGAGGTAAACTAATGAATCTGATGTTGATCTGGATTCAATTGAGATGTCGAGGGGACTTATTTTTAGTATTGATTGTTGGGATATACCGCAAACCCGAGACAAAACTTAATCTTTCAAAATTTAAAAAAAAAGTTAAAATTTTGTAGCTATAGCTACAATACTCGGTGGATTTAAAAAAGATTAAAAAATTAATTCTTGACATTTCAGAGAAGCTTAATCAAGCTCTTATCAAGTTTCGAAACATCCTATTGTACGGATCAGGGATGGGAGGGAAATTTCCTCGTTTTCCCGGTACCATGACGATTTCCCGTTCGGAAGACTGCTCAATCTCACAGCCGCTCCGCACGCACGCGACGCGGCTGCCGACACTCAACACACTGGAAAATTTGAAAAATTCATTTTCCCGCCAATATTTCAGTGTGTTGAGTGGGAGGTCACCGCGTCGCGTGCGTGCGGAGCGGCTGTGAGGTTGAGAAGCCTTCCGAACGCAATGATCAAGAATAATTGAGTTGACAATACTAAAATTGACTGATATGTCTTCAGAAGTCTCAAATAAGCTCATTTATGCAATTCTGAAAATTTTATTCAAAATCATTCTTGTTGTATCCTTTAGTTTTTATCGTTGAATGTTTATTAACTCTGAAAACCTAGGAAAAACGATAAAATCAGGATAAGAGCAGTATTTGGAGTTAAATTTTCGAATTTCCCGAAATTTCCCTTTTATTTCCAGGTATTTGGAACCGGAAAAAATTTCCCCACAAATTTCCCGAAAGGTCTTTCCCGCCCATCCCTGGTACGTTTTTGGACTTCATGTTTCAATTTTGACTTCATGTTTCAGCTCGAAATAATTATAAAAACAGTTTTTAAAATGTGCTTTAAAATTTTTAATGTCGTTCAAAATTCAAAATTTTAAATCTTTTTAATATCTACGTTGAATTTTCCATGTTTATGTACTGAAATTTCCAAAATCCGGTGTGTCAATCTCGAGATATGATTTTTTCGAACCCATGCGGTTCTGGGCACCACATTGAAAATGTCAAAAAATTAAAATGTGCTTTAAAAAATTTTGTGTTGATCAAAATTCACAATTTTAAATCTTATTAGGATCTACGTCAAATTTTCTATTTTTTGGTACTGAAATTTCCAAAATCCGGTGTGTCAATCTCGAGATATGATTTATTAAAACAATATTTAAATAAATCGATCAACGAAGAACTAAACTAAACACAAGAATATAAACTCAACTTATTCAGCACATGCTTTTTTCAGAAAATATATACCAAAGAAATTTCAACGATTCGTGTGGTCGATTGCTTCAAAAGTTGCATATTTTTTCCCGAAAGAAATTCGTCAAGAACTTGAAGGAATTGCATTAGAATCTGGATTGCCGTTCGGTGAAGTTGTTGGTCTCAATATTCTCTATGACATTGCTGCATTTGATAGACGACAGTTTGTCCAAGAAATTTAAAGGAGATTATGAATACACCTGGGATGAAAATAGACTTCATTCTCATTCCAAATCTGTTTTTAAAATTTTCTAAAACCACCTAGAAGCCGAGAAAATGAGCCTCAAAACAATGGCCTAGAAAAAGGGGCCACCGGCGAAAACTAGTCCGCAGGGATGAAAAATCCAAAAAAAGGGAAAAACGTTTTAAAAAAAAGTACTAACATAAGCATTATGCATGACTATTTATTAACGAAACACGAAAAAAGCTCATAGAAAAAAGTTCGGCCAGGTGGCCCCTATTTTTAGGCCATTGTTTTGAAGCTCATTTTCTCGGCTTCTAGACGGTTTTAGAAAATTTTAAAAACAGATTTGGAATGAGAATGAACTCTATTTTCATTTAAGGGACATTTATTATCCCCGTAAAGCCCTCCTTTAATAGTTTTAAGGAATCTAATAACACGTTTTTAGTATATTTGGTCTTGGCTGCACTTCAATTGTTGCTCAAAATGATAGAGGTGAAATTTATCACGGTAGAAATTTGGATTATGATATGACCGGACTTTTGAAGAATATTACTGTTTTGGTGGAGTTTAAAAGAAATGGAAAGGTTTGAAAATTTTTAGCTTTTTATTTATCTCCTTAAATTTTTTTAGATAATTTATTCTGGAATAACATTTGCACTTTATAATGGGCTGTTAACGGGCCAGCGTGCGGGAGCATTCAGTGTTAGTCTCAATGCAAGGTGTAAGTTTTTTAAATAAAAACTTACACTGATTTTTAAAAAATGACATGTTCAGATTCTGGTGCATATATTGATAATATTCTAATGGAAATTTATACAAAAATGCGTCGACCCGTTAGTTTTTTCATCAGAGAAGTACTAGAAACTAAGGAAACATATTCTGAAGCATTGGAAGCTTTATCAACAACTCATCTTATCTCACCATCTTATATCATTTTGGCTGGTACTAAACCAAATGAAGGTGCCGTAATTTCGAGAAATCGCTGGAGTGCTGCTGACGTTTATAGCTTGAACATGGAACAGAATCAGTGGTTTTTAGTGGAAACAAATTTCGATCATTGGAAGGGGGACAAAGATTTGAGAAGGTATGCAAAGAATATGCAAAAGTGCTGGATGATGAACTTTGTTTTTAAAGGTTGACAGCAATTGGGAAATTGAAAGAAATTGGCGTTTCAAACCTGAAGGCTAATAACTTGCTGACAGAAGTACTAGCTGCTGTGCCTGTCACAAATAATTTGACCGTTTTTACGACGGTTATGTCAGCAGCAAAACCATGGCTCATGTTTGAGGTCACTCATGTTGTTTCATGATATTATTAACTTGTTTAAATAAATATTGAAAGCCGTCTATGTACATTTATAATAATTCAAAGCCCGATTCGGTTTTACCACTTTTTCTGTTGGTTTAAAAAAATGTAGCTTTTTTAAGTTCCGGAATATCATTTGCACTTTATAATGGAATGTTAACGGGTCAATTTGACATTTTCAAATTTTACGATATGCTCATCAAATTTTGTTGCTTTGAAAATTCAAGTTAACTCGCTGTGGAGTATTATTTTAATTTCATTAGAAAAACCAGATAATAAAATTCAGATTCGCATTTTTTTCAGATGTGAAATCTGGTTAGATAAAAATCTTATATTGTTATACGTTTTGAAACACAGGTAGATTTTCTGTAAAAAATCAAAATTTTAAACCTGTTCAGCTCAAAAATATTGGAAAACTTCATTTTGACATCCATGCGTTGTTTAAAGGAGGGCTTTACGGAGATAATAAATGTAGCTTAAATGAAAATAGACTTCATTCTCATTCCAAATCTGTTTTTAAAATTTTCTAAAACCGCCTAGAAGCCGAGAAAATGAGCTTTAAAACAATGGCCTAGAAAAAGTGCCCGAACTTTTTCCTATGAGCTTTTTTTCGTGTTTCGTTAATAAATATTTATGAAGAATTCTTATATTAGTCCTTTTTTAAATGTTTTTTCATTTTAATTTATGTATTTTTTGAATTTTTCATGCCTGCGGACTAGTTTTCGCCGGTGACCCCTTTTTCTAGGCCATCGTTTTGAGGCGCGTTTTCTCGGCTTCTAGGTGGTTATAGAAACTTTTAAAAACAGATTTGAAATGAGTCTGAAGTATTTTTTCATCCCAGATGCATTCATTATCTCCTTAAAATCCTCCTTTAAAGTTATAAAGAAAACGAGGCGATTGGAAGTTTATTTTTTAGTTTTTTTGTATAAGAAATGACAACTCAATAAAGACAGATATTTACACTCCTCGTAAGAAATAAGTCAGTTCAAAACCTGTAGCGAACAAAATTCCAAAATTCCATTTCTCGGTGATCATTTCATTTGATACCTTTCTCTTTTCTCGAATTACTTTGTCCTTTCTTTTTCTTGTGCAATATGTTCTCAAAATCAGTCTCATCCATCATAATTGTTAATGTCTCACACTCCTTTTCTTTTTGTTTTTTTCATCTATTTACAAGTATAGAAAACATTGTTGATAATAGACAGTATTAGATATTGAAGAGCAAACGGTCACAAAAAGACAAAAATATCATCAGTATTGAAGAGATGGCGGGGAACAACTGCCCCGAAATTTGTTTCCCGTCTTTCTCATCTACCTTTCGGGTCTTTTTTCTCCCACATTGTCTAAGTATCTCTTCTTTTTTTCCTCATTGATTTGTATGACATAATGGTTTCTTTTTCTATTTTATTTTCAGACTTAAATCTGTCATCTGATTAATTATTTACATTGCATTAAAATTTATAATTTGAGTATCATGTATGACTTTTCAATTTTTAAAGTTGGTGGTCAAGTGACGTGATTTATTTCGAAAGTTTATTTACAGTAGATCGACGTTTTATGAGACTTTTTTACCGTTTTCTTTTGTTAGAATATTTGTCTAGAAAATTATTTTCTTTCATAAAAACTTAAAAAAAAACATATTTTGTTAATGGACTAGAACTGTAAACTCGTCCCCCTCTTTTGAAAAATCAAGTCTACGACACAATTTCAAAAAAATTACATTTATCGATATTTCTTTGAATAAGCTAGGGAACTGAACACCTGAACAGATACATTTTTTTGAAGTCTTAAACGCCAAAACTAGAAAAAACGTGAATAGATAAGTTTTCTGTAGTTTTCTGTAGTATTTTCGGCTACAAAAGACTACACCCTGTTGAGAAATATGATAACTAATTATAAACTAAATGTTTTATAAATTGACAACATCTCTTTGAGACCAAAACATTTTTTCCAGCTTAATAAGTACATTTTTAATTATTTTACAGATTTCGAAAAATATTTTTCCCCGTTTCTCTCTTTTTCATCAAATTGTATCTCAATCCTTTAATTTTTCGTGTGAGTATAAGTGCTGAATTAGACTTTTCAAACTGGACGTATTTGTCCATTTCAAAATATTTCGAAAATCTCTTAAGGATTAGAATGTTTAAAGGAGGGCCTTACGGTGATAATAAATGCACCTTAAATGAAAATACACTTCATTCTCATTCCAAATCTGTTTTTAACATTTTTTAAAACCCATCTAGAAGCCGAGAAAAGACGCCTCAAAACAATGGCCTAGAAAAAGTGGCCACCTGGCCGAACTTTTTCTATGAGCTTTTTTCATGTTTCTTTAACAAATAATTATGCAGAATGCTTATATTATTCCTTTTTTATGTTTATTCATATTATTTAATGTATTTTTTTGGATTATTCATGCTTGCGGACTAGTTTTCGTCGGTGGCCACTTTCTCGGCTTCTAGGTGGTTTTAGAAAATTTTAAAAACAGATTTGGAATGAGTCTGAAGTCTATTTTCATCCCAGATGCATTCATTAGCTCCCTAAAGCCCTCCTTTAAAATACAGACCATTCAAACGTTCACCCTTTTTCTATTTACAGTTTTGTAATAATAGAACAAAAACAGATTTCTTTAAAACCAGTGCTTTTAACTAAAAGCTTCATCGAACCATTTTTCTTCTATTGTAATTCCGGAAGTTTTTTCTTATAAATGCCCGGATAAAACGTTCTTTTTCAAACTCAATTTCCGGATTAAATTTTCCATTGTTACAACCAATGAAACACCTGCATTTCATCAATTTTATTCGCAAAAAACTCTTTTTGTCTCTTCACCTTCGTTTCCATATTCGCTTCCATTTTTATCAGCTAGCTCCGCACAAAAAAAACTGTATGCATCAGAAACAAATATAGATAACCATTTTTCATTTATAAAACATAATACCTACAAAGAAAATCAACCTGTCAATTCAACTTTTTTATATTTCTTTTATTGGCTTTTTCCTGTCATTTTGTTTCGAGTATAAACCCAGACAACTTCTTTTTTCTTCTTCTCCTACAATCATTTCTTTGTGATAATTTCAGTGTCGTCCAAAAATGAATTTGAGTTTTTTGGACGATGTTCAAATGAGTGATCCGTTTTTGTCGCTTGAAACAGATTTGGACGACATTTCTCGTGAGTTTTATAGATATTAATTTTAAGAAAAAGAATTAATAACAATTTTCGAACTCATTTCGGAAACCAATTATTTTCCAAATTAATACTATTTAATATTCTCCGACTGAAAAAAATCTTGTAAAAATTACTAATTACTAGGGAAGCCATTCGACGTTTACCCCAAACCATCGGTCGAAATGAGATTTAAATGAATGATGAAGATCAGAATTATGAGTTCTGAAAAAATTATAAAGAAATACGAAGATATGCCTGAGATATGCGCATGTGACGTCACGTATGCGTGTCTGTGAAGGCTGTAGACTGAAGTTGACAAGCTTGAATAACTGTAACTCGTGAACGACTCAACCAAATTTAAAGCTTTATAGCTCATTTTGAAGCTAATGAAAAGTGTTATGTAACTTATTATTAAACATTATTAAAAATGATGAGAAACTTAATAAAAATTTTTAAAAAAAATGAAAAATCAGAAAATTCGATAAAACTCACTTTTAGAGACTAAGAGTTACTTCGAAAGTTTTTTTTTGAATTCCTCGGATAAAAATACATAAGAAAAGATTAAAATCAATAAAACTTGATGTCCATCTAAGTCTGATTTTTCAGTTTTTTAAAGATTTTTATTAAGTTTCTCATCATTTTTAATAATATTTTATAAGCGCTAAATACAATTTTTTATTGGCTTCAAAATGAGTTCATTTAAACCGACATATTGTTTGGGTAAACTTCGACTTAGATTCCTGATTTTATACAATTCGTTACTTATTTTGAAATAAAAATAAAATACAATTCTATGGAAATTCATCGAGAAACCGGAATGTTATCAAAATGTGCATTGTTTCAACTTATCAGATGCAGACATTTTTTATTCTTCCGGCTTTTTTCACAATATTTTTTGAAAAGAAATATTTTTTGCTAAAAGATCCTGAAAAATCTTTGAAAAAATATTGTTTAAAGATTTTTTCTTGAAATTTTTGAGATCGAAAATTTACGATGAGATATTTTTTAAAAATTAGTTGGAAATCATGATTTACAAGCCGTGAATCATAGCTTTTAATAAATTTCAGAATTTTTCTTTCGATTTAAAATGAAATTCGTATCAGTGAGAAGTTCCGGTGCACCTCTAATTTGAGGAAAAAAAATACACATGATTATTCGATGCCTGATAGAATAACCATTGTTCATTGAACTTTTAAGTCTCTATAATTTTTGGTCATTGATGAATAATTCTCAATATTTTCAAAGAATGCACCCCAACTGTAATCAAGATCAAAATTTTATCAATTACAAAAAACAATAAGTTTTTCAAATTATAGTTTTTCGTATCAGTAAAGTTTTGACCCGACGATGACCGATTACTGTTCGAAAATGAAAGAGATTTCAGCGTACCTAAATGGCTCGGAACGAATGGAATTCGATGGCGACCCGAATTGGGAGCAACCGGGTCCGTCACATACACAAAATAATGGTTTCGATATGATAAATAATGAGCAACAACAACATCAGCAACAACAACAACCACCACCGCAACAGCAACGAATTTTGAATCAACATAGCCCACCTCAAGAATTTTATAATCCTGAAGGGTTAGTTTTTACGTAATTTTTTAGATGTTTAATGATAAGATGTTTATTTGTTCACAGTTTGAGTACAGAACCAACGTTTTCCCAAACAAATTTGATTTTTGATAAGTGTTCGAAACAAAGTTGTTTACAAACAACTAGGTTCAATACACATTTTGATAAGAAAAGTGAAACCTTGCAAAATGTTATAAAAACATCATAATGAAAAAGGAAGAACATTTATAGTGGAGAAGAGATAATAGTGGGAAAAAACATATGTAAGTTTAGGGGGATGCTTTATTAGTGAATTGAGGATTGATTACCGTTCGCTGAATTAAATCGGTAAAGGAGGGCTTTACGGAGCTAATGAATGCATCTGGGATGAAAATAGACTTCATTCTCATTCCAAATCTGGTTTTAAAATGTTCTAAAACCACCTAAAAGCCGAGAAAACGCGCCTCAAAACAATGGCCTAGAAAAGTGTTCACCGGTGAAAACTAGTCCGCCGGGATGGAAAATCCAGAAAAAAAAATGAAAAAACATAAAAAAGGCTAATATAAGCATTCTGCATAACTATTTATTAACTAAAAACGAAAAAGCTCATAGGAAAAAGTTCGGCCACACTTTTTCTAGGCCATTGTTTTGAAGCGCGTTTTCTCGGCTTCTATGTGGTTTTAAAAAATTTTAAAAACAGATTTGGAATGAGAATGAAGTCTACTTTCAAATAAAGTAAATTTATTATCACAGTAAAGCCCTCCTTTAAAATATTCAAAAAGAAATGTATGAAGTCCGAAATTTGAAACATTTTTTTCTGAAAGAACTTGTTATATTTCAAAAAACCACATATTCATAATTTTCAGATCTCGAGGTGTCAGTAGTTTAGCCTCTCTTCTCAATCGTCCAACAGATGACTACCTCAGATTTTCACCTCCAAACTTCGAAATGAGTAATCAACCTTCTTCAGTTACAGCTATTCAGCCATTGACTAGCAATGGACCAGCTAGAATGCTTTCAAATTTAGGACCGTCATTTAGTCAACACGAACAGAAACCCATGTTTTCGACGGACGCTTATCGTCCTATGTCATTAAGAGAGCAACTTTCGTCACCCGCTTTACTTCCACAACAACAACAGCCACAACCACAACAACCGAATGGTATATTTGTGAACACATTGAACGATCGAGTTTCAGCTGAAATGTTGTCTCCAACAATTATGAACCAGCATCCGATTGAGACAGAACAGCATGTGAATGGCTATCTCTCCCCGCCGTACCATCATCAGCCACTTCAAACCACATCAGGGAATGTGCCAAGAAGAAATCAATTCTTCAATGATGAATCGATGCAGATGATGGAATCCCCGGAAACTTCACACGATTTTTCAGAAGCTATTGAAGAAGAAGACCTAAAACCGGAAACCAAAACTGCCAAATATGCAGGGAAGAGGAAAAACGGAAAGACGAGTAAAGCGTCAACATCATCCAGTGCAACAACACCCACAAATACCAAAGAAGAACTTTTGAGAATGCTGGTAATTTTCTTTCATTTTTTTTCATTTCTTCTTGTAAAAGAAACATACATAAAAAGTGACATTTTTATGAGTTTTATCAGTTTCAAAGGTGGGAGGGAGAAAAAAAAGGCGATGATAAGAAAAACTTAACGGCATTGATCTTTTGGGTCAAAATTAAATTTTAGCAAAACAAAAATTGCAAAAAAAATGATAATAACACTTTTAGAAATCTCTAATTATATGCCAAACCGATCCATATTTCGGAAAATTGATTTTTTTTGGGCCGGTGATGAATTGTGTTGAAATCTGTAAATTTCTCGTTGGTTTCAAAAAAATAATAATTCGAATACCTCCGAAATAATAATTTAGATGCGAAACGTACATCTTTTCTAGATCCATTCTATCTGCTTTCAAAATGCTGGCGAAATTTTCATTTTTGGATGAAAATTAGGAAAATCAACGTTTTTCCAGTATTTTATGACGGATCCCGTTTAGTTCCTGTAAGAAAAATTAATTTAACACATATCGAAAATAATTAACGACTTTAAGCAAAGAAAAAAGGTGAAAATTGGAAAAAAACGAAAGAAAATTTAAAAAAACACAAAAAAATCAAAAATTCAAATTTCCGCGCACACACCAGACCGCTGTTCAGTGGAGCGCACATGAAAATCCATAAAACGCGGTAATTAAAAAATTTTCGCAGCGACGAAATTTTTAACTGGCACCATGTTTTAAAGTCAAAATATAAAATAATCAATTTATGTAAAATTTCAGTAATAATCAGAATACTAAAGAATACTAAAAAACAACAAAAATTTCGGTGTAATTTTTGTCTAATTACTGGAAACGACAGGATTTCATTCGTGTCGTTTGAATACATGTTTATGATCTCAGAAAATAAACACAAAATTATATTCCATTGAATAAAAACAGGAAAAAAAAAAACAAAATTTTCAGATGAGCATGTCTCCAAGTGATGTCGAACGTCTGAAATCTAGAAAACAATCAACAGCATCCTGTGATAACACGCCTAGCGGATCTCAACGGTCCTCATCCAAGAATCATCTCGACGAAATGGATGAAATTGATGAAGATGATGAAATTGATCAACAACAGCTACTACTACAACAACAGTCACAACAAATGAATAGTAATGGACAAGTTGTGCCCCAAAAAAGAGAACGAAGAACGGCTCATAATTTGATTGAAAAGAAGTATCGATGTTCGATTAATGATCGAATTCAACATTTGAAAAACTATTTGGGTGGTGAGGATGCAAAATTATCAAAATCTGCAACTTTGAAGAAGGCAATTGAACACATTTCATTTATTGAAGCATTGAATAAAGCATTGAGGAAAGAGAATGAAGCATTGAAAAAAATTATAAAGGATCATGGTTTACAGGTTAGTTGAAATGATGCCCTGTCAAAAGATCTTGAAAATTAGAATTCATTTTCAGGCAAATTTTTCATTGATTGATTGTGCACCTGATGCAATTGCCACTGATTCAAGAAGCCTCGACTCAATTGAATCATCACCTTCACCATCACCACCACCATCAAAAAGAGAGCACAAGAAAATGACGAAAGATAAACATGGATCAAATGGTGAAAGTTCTCGTGTCACTTTATTTGCCATGCTTCTTGCTGTTTTGGTTTTCAATCCACTTGGATTGTTGGCTGGTGGAGCATTGATGCAACCAGCGCATGGACATGGATCTAAAATTCCAGTCGCTTCGCCGTTCGAGCATGGAAGGATTCTCGATGATAACAGTGGTCCATTAGATAATCCGAGTCCTTGGAATAGTAGTATGATTCGTCCGTTATTCGTCTGGCTCATCAATATTGTTGTGATTCTGTGTGTACTAATGCGTCTATTGGTTTACGGTGAACCAGTGCAAGATTTCAAGTCAAAGTCGTGGAATACATTTGTGACAACGAGAGAGAAGGCAAGAGGTGAATTGGCGGCTGGAAATCTTAGAGAAGCGCAAAGACAGTTCTGCGAATGTCTTGTTGTACTTGATAGACCATTACCATCACCAGGATTAGAATCGATTGTGGCGGTGACATGGGAGATCATAAGGCATTTTTTGAATTGGTTATGGATTGGAAGATTCATGTCGAGAAGAAGAAGATCAACATCTACTCCGGTTTCTGTGGTTTGCAAGAGTCATGCTCATACTGCTGTACTTTATCATGAAATTCATCAGGTATCAATTATTTTTTAAATTGTTCGCTTAAAGGAGGCTTTACGGAGCTAATGAATACGCCTGTGATAAAAATAGACTTCATTCTCATTCCAAATCTGTTTTTAAAATTTTCTGAAACCACCTAGAAGCCGAGAAAACACGCCTCAAAACAATGGCCTAGGAAAAGTGGCCACAGGTGAAAACTAGTCCGCAGGCATGAAAAATCCAAAAAAAAATTTAAAGGATAAATTTAAATTTTAAAAAAAACATAAAAAAGGCCTAATATAAGCATTCTGCATAACTAAATACGAAAAAAGCTCATTGGAAAAAGTTCGGCCAGGTGGCCACTTTTTCTAGTCCATTGTTTTTAAGCTCATTTTCTCGACTTCTAGGTGGTTTTAGAAAATTTTAAACACAGATTTGGAATGAGAATGCAGTCTATTTTCAATTAAATTACATTTATTATCTCCGTAGAGTCCTCCTTTAAAAGCTGTTTTTTGAATATTCCATTACATATAAATTTTCCAAATAATCACATTTGTTATATTAATCTTATATTTATAGATTCATCTAATGGGAATAACTGACGACAACGACAAAGACGACATTTCATTTATTTCTGGTCTTTACCTAGCTCTTTCCGCTGTCAATCTTGCCGAATCTGCTGGCGCATCATCTGACGGTCTTCCTCGTTCCATCATGGCACAAATCTACCTCGCCGCCTCAATCCGATGTCGTCTTGCATTACCAAAACTCCTTGCACCAATCGTCTCCGGATACTTTTTCCGTCGTGCACGTCGACATGTTCGACGAGCTCCAGAACACACCATCTCGCATCTCGTCTGGATTTTCCATCCAGCCACTCGGAAGTTTATGACCGATGCGGATAGATTGCAACATGTGTTACAGTTTAGACACAAGTTGCGATTGGGATCATTTGTTGATGATGATTTGAGTAAGAAAATTAACTATGATTTTAAAATTGTTAAAATTCGACGGTTTTTCAGTGTCGCCTCTGTCTAGAATTAGAGCAACAATGAAAGTATACTTGCTCTCACAATTAGTAACCGAATTGGCAGGTGGAGATGAAATCACTCACAACAAACAAAGCAACATATTCCTGGAAAATGACAGCCGAATTGATGATGAAATAGACGTTGTAGACATTTCTAGATTACTTGTA
Organism: Caenorhabditis virilis; assembly: GCA_964036255.1. Lineage (NCBI taxonomy): Eukaryota > Metazoa > Nematoda > Chromadorea > Rhabditida > Rhabditidae > Caenorhabditis > Caenorhabditis virilis. Next base: position 11,152,755 of record OZ038417.1, on the reverse strand, counting down.
TCAATCTCAACCCAATGTACAGAAATTCTAACAAATGAAAAGGATGAATCTTTGAGTAAGACACGAGAATGAAGCATATCTTGATGTTTCGAAGTGAAGAACATTTCAGAATTCGGTAACTGGCTTGCCAGAAACGGCGATGCTTGTTGCACATGGTGGGCACATGTTCTCACCTGTGGGATTTATTGGAGGAGTGGAAAGAATGAGATGGCTCGCAAACATTATTCATTGATTCGCAATTGTCCACCACAGATTTTGAAAGAGTATGCATATTATTCAGTTTGTTCTAAAATTTTAATTGTTTGTTGTTTTTAGCAGTCTTGGACTCTCAGTCGGCCATGCATTATGCGCAAGAAAAGTTTGCATCGATGATCGAGCATCGAGTAATATGAATCAATTTGTATGCATGCATACGAAGAAAGCTCTGGAGTCTTTGAGAGTGTTTTCGTTTTCAAGAAATGAAGGAATTGTCGCTGGAATTCAGGTAATTCGAAATTTTCAAACTGCTTATCGAGCATCCGAAGACAATACAAATATCAAAAAGATAACATTTTGAAGGAGGTCTTTACGGAAATAATAAATGTACCTCAAATGAAAATAGACTTCATTCTCATTCCAAATCTGTTTTTAAAATTTTCTAAAACCACCTAGAAGCCGAGAAAATGAGCTAAAAACAATGGCCTAGAAAAAGTGGACACCTGGCCGAACTTTTTTCTATGCGCTTTTTTCTTGTTTAAGAGACGTCTGAGCCGAGCTCCCCGTTGTGTCTTACATCTTTGACGGGGTACAACTTTGCTCATTTTCCGAACTACGAGCTGATATGTATATTATTAGAAAGCTCTCATTAAGTTCTACAACTTTATTGTTAATAACAAAGCGCAAAAAATTATTTTTAGTATTGTCAAGATAATGATTTCTGGCCGCTCGGTTTGCGGAGTGTCGTTGGGAATTTACTCGCAACGCGACCGCTACGCGCAAGACCAACTGAGAAATTTGAATTTGAGCGCGTTGCGGTCGCGCTGCGAGTAAATTCCCAACGACACTCCGCAAAACAAGCGGCCAGAAATTATTATCTTGACAATATGAAAATGTTGAAGATAGAAAATTGGATTTAGTTTTTCATAATTTTCAAATGAAAAACCCCATTTCCGGAATGAAAATTTTACGAATTCCTGTAGAAAATAATTTTTTCTATCGAATGATATATAGAAGATCAAAAACTGAGTGGACCATAGTTTCAAAAATAGCCAAATATGTCAACAAATGACACTTTTTGGCCAACAATGCACATTCAAATGAGCTGCAAATACCTTAAAATTTAGCTTTTTGTTTCAAATTTGAACTTAATTTGGCGATTTTATCATTTTCTTCCATTCGAGCCATTTTTGTCAGAAAAGTCGAAAAACATTTTTTTTGAAAATTTTCGATGACTTTTTTTTGGTCAATTTTATATCGTATGCATCATAATCGGTCCTTTTTTTGAGCATCCATCGCATAGTTTGCAACTATGCTATAGTTTGCATAAGAAAAAAAAATCTGAAGATCAATCATTGATAGCACCTCAATTGAGGGTTCTCCCGCACCTATCATTTCTTGTGCAAACAAAACTTCATTTTTTACAGGAAGGAGTTCGTCGAATGTCATATGAATGGATTATGAACTCCATCCTTGATGCATGGCGAATAAATTTGCATCTTTCAAAGCCATACTGGACACAATCATTCACTGGACAACAAGCGTTTAGTACACTTTATCAAGAAGCATATAATCATTACTCGATTATTCATCAAAATCGAGGAGATTGTTGGCGGGTAAATATATTGAAAACAAAAAAACCATTTGGTTCGGTTGTCCATTGTTCCGTTTTTTCAGATATTTGTTTATGAGCTTACCTCTCGAATGTTGAATGGAGCAAACCCTCAAGCAACATGGTCAGGAATCAGAAGGGTCAGATCTACTAAAATGGATGCGGTTCGTGGACGAGTGTCTATGAAACGTTCAGCTCAACCGGACGCATTTCACCTCCATACTCTTTGTAAATTACATTCATCTATGGAAAATTGAAGAAAAATGTTACAAAAAAAAGTTGTTATGCTATTTTTCTCATAATAATAAAACTATTGTTCAATCCCTTAAAGCGCAAAGTGCACAAGAAAGAAAGGAAAAAAGTTGCAAATGTCCGGGGCGGTTGACTCAATAAAACTGGAATTCAATATAAAAGACGTATACATACGTAAATGTGACTTTGTTTGTTGTATTTGCGTTGGCGAAATAGATCCTCTTAATATGCCGTCGTTGGGAGTTTTTTGTAAAGCGAATACCTGTGTGCAATGATTTGTTTGCCGAGAAGTTTCACACATTGAGAGGCAGATTGGAGGAAGAAGGAGAGGATTATTCACGTTTCACGCGCTCAATTCAAAAGGCGCGGAAGTAATAGAGGATTGCGGTGGCGGCGAGGAAGGAAAGTTCAGAGATTATAATGTTACAAAAATTCGAGAAAAAATGCGAGAGTTGAAATTTGAACATTGAAATTGTTCAGAACTTTCAATGCATAGATCTAAAAAGAGTCTAAAAAATATCACTTATCAATATAACACTTGGAGATAAACTTGGAGATAGATAACAGATAAATAATTTGATTGTCTTTTCTTTATTTCTAATAATTATAAGTAGAATATGCGAAGCACTGCTTTTCGTTGTTAAAGACAATGTACCAAAAGGCAACGTACTTAAAGACAATGTACCAGTGACTTCGAATTTTCTGCTATCAGTCAACAATCAGCACAACTTATGCTATCGAAAATTGTAGCAATATTGATATTGTCAATTTAACAATTTTGGTTCATCCATTTTCTACTAAAAGACCGCAGCGCATCCGCTCGCATGTAAAAAATAGCACGACTATGTAAGAGACTTAGATTTTCTGAGTAGGTCAAAAATATGAAATTTATATTGTTAGCTCAAATATTCTTGATCATGCAAGTTTGTTTTGACCTACGAAGAAAATCTAAGTCTCTCACAAAGTTGTGCTATTTTTACCTGCGAGCGGTTGCGCTGCGGTCTTTCAGTAGAAAATAGATTATACAAAATTTTTAACTTGACAATAGTAGATTTCCGAAAAATTAAGTTTTAAACTTTTGACAATCTTCGTGATATAGAAAGTTTGTTTTTTACCTCCTAATCAATAATTTTTGAAAAAATAAACCATGTCTTGATTTTAAAGGTTATAACAATAATGAGCACATTTAAATAAAATGAAACTCGTTCTCATTTGATTAGGGAATATTATTTTTTCAGGAAAAAAATCGGAGTTTGAAGTCTTATTCGAGATCGGGCCAGAAGAAGAGCTAATACTTTGACATATATCATGACTGGTCACTCTACAGTATAGCTAAACATCTGTTTGATCTTGACACCGTGGTTCGAACCTCACTGCCTCTTAAACTCGTCCAAAAGTTTTTTGCTATTTTCGATAAGAACCAGTGGACACTTTTTAGCAGGAAAATACCAAAAATTTAAATTCCTGACGTTTAATTAACTTTTAAGAACGATTTTCTGAAAAAATAGCCAAACCGTTGTCCCCCTATACTCTACGATCTTTAATGTTTTACGAAAACAACACATTCGAAGTAAAATTTTAGCATATTCTTATTTTCCTACCTTGCGCAGCTTTTTCCATGTTGAGTTTGATGCAACGATCAAAAGATCAATTCAATTTTTAAAATGTGAATTCTGTTGCAGCTCGTCAATTCTATCGACTTTCCGATTTTCAGAGTTTTGCAAATTTGTGGAAAATTCCTCAAACGAGCATCAAAATAGGGTCACGTTCGAGCTTGGGCTACAGTTTCATAATCTGAATTTTAAAACCAAGATTTGAATATCTAAAAAAAAATATATTTAAAAAATGCACAATTTTATGAAATCGGTATCCGAATTTGTTGAAAAAAAGACGATTCGCATTGATTTGAATGTAATATTAACATTCAAACTTTAAATGAAGATTGTTCCCGTAGAACATATTTCTTTAGATCAATTTTGAGACCAAAACGAAAACAAAAATAAAATAATTGCAACACAAATGGTCAAAGTTCAAGTATGCACACAGTTTCAATGCAAACAATCCGAAGCGCGGTAAGAACACCACCACACTTTTTGCCCCCTAAACATTCCGCACCGATCAAAATAGCTCCCCAATTTGCGCAACCTTTTTTTCTTGCTCATTTTCTCTCATTTCATATTAATCATTTCTTCATTTTCACCCCGTTTTTTTCTCGTTTCCGTATGCTGAACACATAATACAATTGACTTTTTCCGCGCGGCGCCTCTCTCTCTCAGCCGTTGGCGGCATCGTTTTTCTCGCTCAATGGCACATTTTTTTCTACATTTTTCCCGCCCATCAAATTGAGATGTTGCTCGGCGGTATTTAAGCGCTTGCTTGCGGAATATCAGACACGAGAAGCCACATTCAGCAAAGCGATCAAGAATGTTGAGATTCACTTTGTGCGCTACACTTTTTGTTTTGGGAACCGCGCAAGTTCCAGGTTTGATTATTTTTTGAAAAATTCAATATTTTTGATTATCTTTTTCCTTTTCTAGTTGCCCCATTGTACTCAGCATGTAGTGCTGCAGTTCCATGCGCTGCACCAGCATTGTGTCAAGCTTCTGTCTGTGTTCCAGCAGCCGCAGCTGCACCACCGGTAAGCCGATTATCATCTTTTTGTTTTATTATGATAATAATAATTTGTTCATAACACCAACAACAAAAAATCCGCTTTTTTTCAAGGTATTTGCTGCTCCACCAGCTCCAGTTTATGCCCCAGCTCCGGCTCCAGTCTACGCCCCAGCTCCGGCTCCGGTCTATGCCCCAGCTCCGGCTCCGGTCTATGCCCCAGCTCCGGCTCCAGTTTACGCCGCCCCACCAGCACCAGTAAACAAATTATTTAATTTTCTGTAACCTTTAACACGTGTTTCTTAGGTTCTTGCTGCTCCAGCACCACTTGCCGCTCCATACTACTCTCCACCAGCCCCAGTCATCGCCGCTCAACCAGCATTGGGATGTGCCTCACCATGCGTCGGAAACGGTGTGTGCTCCGCTGGAGCATGTGCCTGCGCTAACCCAGCCGTCGTCTACTCCCCAGTTGTTGGATGCGCTCCAGCCGTTCCAGTTGCTCCAGCTCCAGTCGTCGCCGGACGATTGATCCCACAAGCTCTTCCAGGATCACCATGCGAGCCAGGAGTTGAATGCACCGGAGGATCCGTCTGCTCTGTCGGAGTTTGCTTGTGCCCACCAGAATTGGTCCAAGAAGGAACCGTTTGTGTCGCTAGAACCATCTACGGAGTCGTCCCACCACCAGTTATCCCAGTCGCTCCAGTTATCCCAGTTGCTCTTGGTGCTCCATGTGCCGCAGTTGCTGCTGCTCCAACTTGCGTTCCAGGAGCTGTGTGCTCGGCTGGAGCTTGCCAATGTGCAGCTGCTTATGAGCCAGTTCAAGGAGTTTGCATCCGTAGACGTCTTTAGTAAGAAAATATCAATTCTAACTATATTTTAAGTTTTTATTAAATTTCAGAGCGTCAGCACATCATCGACAATTCATACCGTCTCAGTATCTAAATTCCAAAAACGGGCTACGATACTGAATCCTCCCCATTTGAGGATGTCTCCCTTCCTTGTCTGTACAATTTGCATGCGATCATTATTTAATTTTTAATTTTTTTTTATTCAACAATAATAAACAATTTTCATTGAAAACAATAAAAACATACACCGTTTAAAATGGAACACCAGTTGCTTTCATTTTAAAAATTCTACTACGAGTTACACTGATCCAACGAATACTGTCGAATGATTTTAACAGGACTCCGTCGATTCGTCGCCGGATTTGGAATACCTTTCTCGTGATGTGATATGTAGTCAAGAACTCTTCCGCGTGAGATACCATTCGGAAGTGATGGGTTACGGGTAAGAAGGCCTCGTTTCTGGGATGATGGTCGGTTCGGCGAAATTGACCGACTTTTCTCCGAGTTCTGGAAATCGAAAGAGAGAATTGTTTGATTGTTTGTGTTTGATAGGGATAGGTTAGAATAAGCAGATTATAATTAGATGTTTAGAAATTGGTTTTTTTTCTGTTTCCTAAGAAACATTTCCACTTTCTCTTTATTTGGTGTGTGTATATGCTCAGGGGTTATTGCATAAACCGGTTTCTAAGCGTGGGTTAAGCGTGGGTTATCAAACTTGAGGGTTCCATGATCTTAAGAAAAAAATCGTGGTTTTACTAGGTTTTTTCTGAAAAATCTTGAATTTTCAGAAAACTATGATTCATAGAAACTTCAAAAATGTATAAAACAATAAGAATTGAAACATATTCCGCAATATACAGTAGCGGTCACAAATAAAAATCCACCTTCAGTATTTTGTCACATCTCCGCGCAGAGTTGAAATTTTTTGATGAAATTTTAATATAAATAAATAAAAGTAAGAAAAGAAATAAATTCAAAGTCGACCGTTTCGCCCCTAAGCTAAGACGGTCTACCAAGGGGTTGGGGCTCTTCAGTTAGATCCCCTTTATGATATGCAGTACATGACTGGAATCTTTATTCTCAAATACCATACACATTTTGCACACCAGAGCACATTTATGATATTTTTTGTGATTTTTGCAATTTTCGGTTTTTCAGACAGTGATAGTTACATTTTTTTTCGAAGCTGTGATAGAGTTTCCATGTAAAACCTTTTTTTAAAGTTTTATAAAAGGTCTGACTGTATTTTCAGCTTACAATAATAGCAAAAACTGTATTCAGAAAAACTGTATCGATGAAAGTTTGAAAGCGGGTCGGTGCAAGCGGTGGAGCATAGCAAAACCGACTAGATCTTTGAATAATGTCGATCTTTTTTTACTTTAAATATTGTTTTTAAACACTCAATACAACAAGAAAACAGAAAAATAATGTTAATAAAACTAAAAAAAGGTTTTAAATGAAAACTCTATCACAGTTTCCATAAAATTTGTAGCTATCACTGTCTGAAAAATCGAAAAATCGCAAAAATCACAAAAAGTTACAAAAATATTACCTGGCATGCAAAATTTGTATGGTATTTGAATCTAGATTCTAGTTATGTACTGCATATCATATCCAAATTTCATTAAAAAATTTCAACTATGCGAGGAGTTATGACAGAAATACTGAAGGTGTATTTCTTTTTGACCGCTACTAAATTTTCAAAAATTTAAGTTTGTTAGAGTCGGCAGTTGACATAAATTTTAAGATTTTTCGAAAGCTCCCGATTTGTTAAAATAGAATATTTTAGAGAATTAGTTTTGAGCAAGTGTTAAAAAGCTGTATTTCATTAAGCGATAACTTCTAAAAAAAATTAGTTATTTTTAGCATTATTTCGATACTAGCATTTAAGGAACTAAATTTAAATTATCCATGCAACTTACCTCGTATAGGACTATCTTCCTCTTTCTGATAAAAAAAATCGTTTAACAAATTCAAAAAAGTTTTTAAAACTTAATTAAAAAAATAATCAAAAGAGTAAAACACAAACCAAAACTTCAGTCAACATCTCAGCATCCATCGATTTTCCAGTTTGTGAATCTCGATGATTCATTTCATTTTTACCCGATCTTCTCATCGATCTTCCGAGACTTCGTCGTCGAATATTCGAACCGAAATAATAGTGACTGCGTTCTGATGGGCGGTCAGTTCTATAATTGCGACATTTTCTTAATTTTCGTGCTTGACACTCACTTAAATGGCTCGACTTCTTTAGAAGAAAGTGGTGACGCAGCACAAACTGGCAAAAATTGTGTCTTATTATTTCTGTATTCATCCAATCTTCGAGCAATTTTCAGATAAGAATCGTCCGTTTGAACGATAACTTCCTGACGAGTATCTTCTTCAAAAATACTTGTACCAATTCCAGATGTTGAAGATGATCGAGCACGGTGTGAAGCTGGCTCGGAAAGATGATCAACATGGAATCCAGGTGGAGGGGAGTATTGTGTACTCATTGTAACACTTGTTGACATCAAATTCTTTTGATTTTTCTTCGATGAACCGTCTGATAATGCCTCATCAGTATTCAAAGAAGACGCTTGACTTGTGTCATTACTATCTTTCCGATCCTTCTCTTTCTTCCTTTTCTGTTTCTTTTTCAATTCTTCACTTATCGATGTCTGCTGTGATTGATCTTTTCTTTGAAATATCTTTCCGAACCATTCTCCAATTGATGTTTGCATACTTCGATCATCCTGAAATTAAGTATTTTATGCTTAAAAATTAACAAAGATGGTTTTCTCACATAATCAGTAGAATCTGAGGCTTCCTGATCGATCGGTGATGTACTTTGACTTATATTATGTATTAAAAGCGGAGATGATTTTCTATCAACCATTTGGGAATTAAAGGTTTCGGTTGAAGCGTCTTCCATGGCGTTATTGATTGGAGTTGTTGCAGTTGAACGATCAATGTTGTTCGAAGTACAAGGATCAGTTGAAACATCAATATGTTCGCGTCTGAATGAAAATTAATATCTTAAAGAATAACACTTATTTTCCGACGTTAAAGACATTGGGTCAGTTGATTTGACCCTACCAGATTTCAATTTCAAAAATTAGAGCTTTCTCTCATTAGTACAATGTAATTTATGCGAGATCACACCGATAAATCCACGCGTCACAGCAGCGGTTCAAAGCGAAAAAATCAAAATTTGAATGCGGCGTGTCTGTGCGATGCGGTCGGAATTGGCGCGAAACACAATTATTTGAATTTGGTTACATGTTGGTATTGTTTTTTCGACAACCTCGGCTCCCATTCGCACCCATTTTATTTTTTGCCTAGAATTTAGGAAGGGCTGACTTTACACAATAAATGTATCTTAAAATATCTTGAAAAAAAGGTTGCTGTAAACTAATATTATCTGTTAGCTTACATAGAAGTTTGGGTCTCATCTTCCACTATACTGATGGTTGGAATAGGTGAAGTTGCAAAAGATCTATATCCTCCATTCTCCCTTGAAATCGGTGATGTAGCCATAGATCTTAATATTTCATTCATCGGGATTCTATCAAATGATGTTGCAGTTGAAACACGTGATATTATACTAGTATTTTGTGATTTATCTACAAGACTGTTCTCAAAATCGTCACCAACTGCACAATCAATCAATTTTCCAAATTTGTTCTGAAAATTCGTATTATTTTTGAATATAGTAAAACTAATTTACATTATTATTAGGACTATCTTTAAAATCCGATTGAGAAACTCCGACAGCTTCTGATTTTGTATCAATTGGTGGATCGAGATTTATAGATGTTGCCATACTTCGTTCAACATTCGGAGGACGAACTCTCTGGGTCTATAAAATCAATTATCAAAATCCATTTTAAAAATCAGAATTACTTGTAAATTAGCAAGATTAATCGCTATTTCATCTATTTGGAACTGTGCCAATTCGGTTTGTGCTCCATCGTCGACCATTGTCCGTTGACCACAACTTGCACATGTTTGTTTGGTCCGTTTATTGGGTACTGGAGAGCTCATCGAATCTAATGGAAGACTTGTGGCATCGGATATAGAATCCCGATAATCATAGGATTTCGATGCCATTACATGATCTTGCTGTCGAAGTTTAGGCTCTTCATTTTCGACAGTTTGTCTGAAAATGAAATATGATTTTGATTATGATTTGTTTTTTTAAATGAAAATTACTTTGACCATTGTGTTTGTTGATGTTGAGGTAAAATCCTGTCCGACATAGGATCGCATGCCATACTCTGAAAAAATGGTTTATTATAATTGTTATTTTTTCATAGTTCTGTGTTTTGTTTTCAGCAACTTTGAACGTTCAACTCAGCACGTCATGTGTCAATCAAAAAACGGACATCACAGAGGTAAGGAAGAAATGATCTATCTATCATCAAAAAAAAATTTTGAACACCCGTCAGTTACAATGGGAAGTTTTTTTAAAGAAAAACTGAACGTTGTACTTTCTCTGGCGTCATAAAACTCGTCTTACAACTTGATGGATTTGTTTTTAAAAAAACAACTCGATGGAAGAAATCGTGTTAAAATAGGTCAAAGGTAAGAAGTCGGAGATTTATTATAGCTTGGAATGCATTCCAAGAAATAATTCTAGAAATAATAAGTAAATGGATAAAGAAGTGCTTCAGAATAGTATCTACTAGAAACTGTACATTTAATTGAATTCAAGCTGTTTATTGTCAACTCAAAAATTCTTGATCATTGCGTTTTGAGGGTTGCTCAACCTCACAGACGCTCCGCACGCACGCACGCGGCTGCCGACACTCAACTCAATGGAAATTTTGAAAAATTCCGTTTCCCGCTAATTTTCCAGTGTGTTGAGTGTCGGCAGCCGCGTGCGTGCGTGCGGAGCGTCTGCGAGGATGAGCAGCCCTCAAAACGCATTGATCAAGAATATTTGGGCTGATGACAATACCTGTTCAAACTTTTCCACTTGTGTTCCTGCAAATGCGACCGAAACATCCGTCTGAACATCTTTACTCTCCTTCAAAAGCCGTTCAAATTGTTCCACTTTCTGTTCCAATTTATCCGCTTGCTGGCCAGTTAACATCGATGGAGCAACCCATTGCATCCATTGCGGTTCATTTGATAAAACATTCCTGAACAATCCATCCTTGTCAACCAATTCGCCATTCTCTAGTGCTCGATTGTATTCTTGCTGGAAGAAATATCTCGATCATTTTAGAAAATTAAATTTGAATATTATAAACCTGGATCTTTTTGATCAAATGGTACAGCCATTCTTCCATTTTGATTTGAATTACAGATAGAAGCATCGACACAATTGAAAGGCCCATAATAACCAACACAAACATTATAATAAACATGTGTGGATGATCGGGAACAATATCTCCCAGGCCAATAGTTGATAGAGAAATACAGAAGAAATATAAACTGGTAAAAAATGTCCATCGAGTTTCCCAGATAAGGAACAAGGATGAGCATCCGCAGACGAATAAAATGCAGATAAGAAGTGCAAGCCATATCGGAATGGTTCGAGATTCGATCTCGTCAGTTTCTTCAGAATTCAAACAACCTACTTCGAGATTTTCGATTTTAGATCTGAAATGTGACAAAGATTGTTTTTTATTGCTTCATAATGGGTCAATGTGTTTTCGAGGGTGTGTGGAACATTTTAAACAGCGGCCATCAATTTAATGGGGGTGATCGTTGATGGCTCGGGAAAACTAAAAAAAAACTAATTGTAGATTATTTTTATGTTTTTATGTATTTATATCCCATACCTTAAAATTAGTGAGAATATTCAATTTTTAATATAATTTTTTTTTAACTGTCTTTAAAGACAGCTGTTCAGTTAATTTGACCCTACCTGGTTTTAATTTCAAAAATTAGAGCGTACTCTAATTAGTACAATGCAATTTATGCGAAATCACACCGATAAATACACGCGTCATAGCAGCGGTCCAAAGTTGAAAAAATAAAATTTTGAATTGCCGCGTGTCCGTGCGACGCGGTCGGTGTCCGTGCAACGCGGTCGGCATTGGCGCGAAACACAATTATTTGAATTTAGCTACATATTGGCATTGTTCTTTGGACCACCTAGGCTCCCATTAGAATTTTGAATTTTTGCCTAGATTTTGGGTCTTGTTAACTGACAAGCTGCCTTTAAAGGAGGACACTGTCTTTAAAGGAGGACTTCACGGAGATAATAAATGTACCTTAAATGAAAATGGACTTCATTCTCATTCCAAATCTGTTTTTAAAATTTTCTAAAACCACCTAGAAGCCGAGAAAACACGCTTCAAAACAATGGCCTAGAAAAAGTGTCCATCTGGCCGATGTTTCGTTAATAAATAGTTTTTCGTGTTTCGTTAATAAATAGTTATGCAGAATGCATATATTAGTTCTTTTTTATGTTTTTTCATCTAAATTTATGCTCTTTTCATTTTTTTTTGGATTTTTCATGCCCGCGGACTAGTTTTCGCAAGTGGCCCCTTTTTCTAGGTCATTGTTTTGAGGCGCGTTTTCTCTGCTGCTAGGCGGTTTTAAAAAATTTTTAAAAAAGATTTGAAATGAGAATGAAGCCTATTTTCATCCCAGACGCATTCATTAGCTCCGTCCTTTAAGAAATTGGTAAAGTACTTACATTTTCCTTCCCCTTAATCTATTCGTCGTCTTCTTTGCCTTCAACTTGATCCTACTCCGATGCTGTTGCCAATAAGCTGACAATGTCGTTGTTAACCATTTACCACACTTCGAAAGAATCGCCAAAACTAGGGGAATTCCAATAATGGCGTATATCACTGATAAAGCTCTTCCAGCTGTTGTCCTTGGAGCAATATTTCCATACCCAATGGTTGTGAAAAGTGTTCCGACATAGAACAACGCACCCCAATAGTCCCAATCTAAACATTCGGGTAAACGGACTTTATGCAATTTTTTCTCATATTCGATGAATACTTCTCTGAAAAGAAAAACCAATATTAAAACTTGGGATCTATAATAACAAGCGTACTCAAAATTTCTTGGATTGGCGCGTGTTATCCTTCCGAACGTCTCATTCCTCAATTTCCAGAGTGCAATTCGTTCTATCCTAAAATTGCAAAATCGTTTTCTGTTTTTCAAAAAGATGACTTTTATCAAAAAGATACTTGCCCTTTGACCTCTTTTTCATATTCATGCTCAATTATATAAAAAAGCCAAGCTCCGAGAAATGAATATAAAATCAAGCAGACACATGCCGATATTCGATGGATTTTGTATTTATCGTAGTAATATTTGCACTGAAATTAAACATTTTTTTAAAGAGCTGATAAAGTATTAACATACCTTCCCTAATAATGACTGCGGCACTGTTGTCGGCGACAAATGTTGACTCATTGAACTGATTCCATCATCCAGATCAATTATCGAACCTGATCGAGAGAATTGTCCAGCAAACATTCTGATAACGTGTGCCTGGAAATTGGATTTTCAGTGTTTTTTTTTTCATGAAAAGTGAGTTAAAGGTCAGTTAACACCATCCAAATTCAAAGTAAAAAATCAAAATACGAATGGGAGCCCTAATTTTTGAAATTGAAATCTGGTAGGGTCAAATTAACTGACCCACTGTCTTTAACTTGAAGACTGAAATATTCATTATATTATTTTTCAACGTCGATAATATCGGAAAATCAAAAAAAAAATTTACAAAAATATCTTGTTAGTTTATATGTATAATCATTCGAGTTTCCAGTTAAATTAACTCATGCTAAAAATATTTCTTATTTTAAAAAATCTATGAAAACGCTATTTTCTGGAGTAAACTCCACCTATTACTCAGCACATAACTTTTTGTGAAAATAAACTTCAATTTCAGGCAAAAAATTGAAGATAACGATGACAAATTGTCGTAAAATATCAGTTCTTCAGTCTTTTTGCTTTTTGAAAAAAATATGGGAAGATACATCTTTCAGCTTCTGAAAAGTTATATGATTTTATTGGTACTAACTGATTTTCGCTCAAAAACACGAAAAGAAATTGAAAAAGAAATCGATTTTAAGTAAATATAATATTTTTGAAACGTATTCTAAATTGAGTGAAATTCTGAAATTTTTTGGGAATTTTCTGAAATTCTGAAAATTTTCTGGAATTTTCCGACATTCTGAAAATGGCCTGGAATTTTCTGAAATTCTGAAAATTATCTGGAATTTTCTGAAATTCTGAAAATTATCTGGAATTTTCTGAAATTCTGAAAATGGCCTGGAATTTTCCGACATTATCAAATTTGCGCGTTTTTTTTCTGAAATTTGAAATGTTCACAAAAAATGTTCACAACAGAAACAATTTTTAGATTTTTAGAATTAATTTCGAATAATTTTAATTAAAAATTTTAATAGAAAAAATTTTGAAGTTTAAATTAATTGACCACATTTAATGATATCGTTAATGAATATCTATTTTCCCAAGCACCCTATTTTAATCATTTGTAGAAGCTGAACTTGTCAAATTCACCTGTAATAAACTCTTTTGTTCTCGATGATTTTGTTGATGAAAATGATGTGTGTCTTCGTGATCCCCGCCGTGCTCCTCGTGTTCCGCTAATGTCGCATCGGGACGAGAAAGCAGCGAAAATTGCGAGAGACGAACTTTTGAGCCGAGTGATGTTCCAGAGAGGAGTGATTCGCGAGAATATGGGCGAGATGCTCTGAAATTGGAAAATTATGGACTGCGGAATATGGGACGAGTTTTCTAGACTTTAATAAACAACGTTTACAAAAAAAACTAAATTTGAATCAAATAACTGATCAAAATTTAATTCCCACTACTTTATTTCTCGATTACTTTCGAAAGCCTTTCTTAAAGACATGGCACTACTTAATTTTACCATCACAAAAATAATCTGATTTTGTATGCGTTTTACTCTTTTTTTAAAGCTCTAAATATTAGTTGTTGAAAAAAGTCTCGACGCTAACAGACTCAGAGCTTACATCACTTTTTCTAAAAAAAAATTCACAATTTACTAAAAACACCAAAACTTTTTGACAATTTATCACTTCATCTTTAATTTTTTTAGGTTGAAAATCAAGTTTTTACATTTTTGTTAGAATAAACCAAATTCTTGGCATAGAGCCAAAAAATGCTGATAAAAAATTTTCGAAACCTATTTTTCGAAAAAAAAAAAACCAATGAAATCTATAGTGTTGAAAAATAAGGCAAACAACAAAAAAAATCATAAGATTCGCCAAAACTAATTTCTGCAAAAAGATTTGTGAGAAACACAATTGTTTTTCATTCTCACAATTTTATCTTTTTATCTTTTTGCATGTTATTCGGAAGAGCGATGGGTTTGTGAAAGAAATTCTCAAAAAAAAAATTGGTCCTCAGGACATGACAAACATTTTGTAACACTATAAAAACATTGAGGTGGTGGATCTATCTTTTTTTTTAATGAAAAAAAAGAAAACTTTGACATTTGAAAATTGGGGACAAAAATAACTTTGTTTCAAAGTTCGAGGTTTTTTCATAGAATAAATCGGAAATTGGTTGAAAAGTAACAACGGGAGCTCCCGGTGGCACTAAACAAAGATTCGGGCATAATGACGATATTAAACTACCATTTCAATACATTAATCTCAGATATTTAAAAAAAAACTTAAATCTGAAATCAAAACTAAATAATCTGATAATTTTAGAATTTATTTTACAAACTACCTCCTTTTGTTTGTAATATTAATAATTTTATTGTAAAAAATCCTGATTTGTTAAGCAATTCCATCTTTTTAAAAGCTCATGAATATCTTCAGCTTCTTGTTTTTAATTAATAACATGCTCGAACTCTTGAACAACATTTTTCGTTTTTTCTTGATCTTTGAAACATCCTGGAATTTTTTTGTGGACAGAAATCTTTGGAAAGAAGATAGTAGCTCTAAAAGTTGAGCGTGTACTCGGAAATAGGCTCAGACAAAAGTCGGAACCAATCTAGAGGAATGGGGAGGGGGTACGTTCCGAATCAATTCAAAATTATACTGGGATCAGCATCCGGATCCTTTCGGAATGTTGATTTTTAAAGAGGGCTTTACGGAGATAAATAAATGCGTTTGGGATGAAAATAGTCTTCAGACTCATTCCAAATCTGTTTTTAAAATTTTCTAAAACCACCTAGAAACCGAGAAAACGCGTCTCAAAACAATGGCCTAGAAAAAGAGGCCACCGGCGAAAACAAGTCCGCAGTCATGAAAAATCCAAAAATAAATGAAAAAATAAAATAAAAAAGGACTAATTCTGGATATCTATTTATTAACGAAAAGCTCATAGGAAAAAATTCGGCCAGGTGGAAACTTTTTCTAGGCCATTGTTTTGAAGCTCATTTTCTCGGCTTCTAGGTGGTTTTAGAAAATTTTAAAAACAGATTTGGAATGAGAATGAAGTCTATTTTCATCCCAGATGCATTCATTATCTCCGTAAAGCAATCCTTTAAAATGTAATTGGAAATGTCTTAATAGTAAACTTTTTTTTCGATAATTTTTGGGTTAAAAATATTTCCTATGAATTTTTCATTTTTGCTGCCAATACAGCAACAAATAACAAATTAAACAATATTTCTCTTTTCTTCCAGATTAAAAAAAAGATCAAAGAAAAAAACATAAATCAGCTAAATTGAAAATTTGAAAAGAGAAGATATTTCATCAAAACGAAAAACACAAAAAAGTTTCTTTGAAGTGCACGTTTTTAAGAAAAGGTGTCAGAAAACCGAAATTTTTGTGCGGTTTTCTTTGAAATTTGAAACTAACTTTAAAACAAAAACTGGAGAGAAAGGTAGGTATTAGGTAACTGGGAAAAAACCATGAATCAATCTCTGAAAACAAGCAGAAAAACAGAACAGAAAATGGGAAAAAAAAGGTACGAGAATGATGGATGAAAATCGGATATAACTAGTTAGTTGGATACTTGATCATCAAGCACAAAACAACAACGAAAAAATATCTATACGAATAGGATCTTAGAGATAGCAAATATAACATTATGTTGCTATTTTTTCACAAATGGTTTGGTTTTTATCAGACTTTGACGCCACATGGACAGTTGTCACTTTTTCTTCTCATCTTCTTCTTAGAGGTGTTTTGAGCGCCAGAATTTTAGCTTTTGAACACATGTAAGACGTTTTTATTTCTTTTCAATTCCAGAAGAATTGAATCACAAGAGTGAGGAGGACAAGTTGTACTTTTTATTAGGTGTCGGGTGGAAGGTAGTTTCAATCGGATAGGATGAAAATTTATTTTATTGAACGCAGAAAAGCGGGCGTTTTTTGGGCGTGGCATTTTTGCAATTGTGCGGCACGGTTTCACAAAACGCGTTATATTCAGCTATTCAGGCACGCAATTTTGTAATTCGGAGTGAAAAAAAATTAGATTAGACCATTCTTTATGTATTTAACGCAAAAACTTAATTTTTTCATGCGTTGTAGGCGTTAAAATGCCATTTGTAAAAAGTTCGAATTTTTGAGTGTGTGCAATTTGTCGTAACGGTGTACGCACACAAAGCGTTGTTCGTGATGACAATTTCGGTTAACTTTTCCCACCGTGATTTTCATATGAAATAACGCTTCGACCTACTATAGACCTCCACATAATACGCTCACTAGTGAAATTCGACAAAAATTAGTTTTCAGCAGATTTTCAGAAAAACGTCATACGGTGGAGTTGCAAAATGGTCCTGGAGCGAAAACCATTTTAAGCTGTGCAACAGAAAAATCTCGAATTTTTCCATTTTTGCTCATTTTGCAATCCACAAAATTATACGCTCAGTAACAGAAAAGTATATTTAAAAAAAACAAGAACAACAAAAAAATTAGGAAATTTGAACAATTAATAATTGATTGGTCCTCCATAAAATTTTTAGCAATTTAGAAAACTAAATTTTGTCGAATTTCACTAGTGAACGTATAATTGTGCAGTAGTGCAAATATGATTAGGAGATTTTGAAAAGAAAAAGCAAACGTATTCGTGTAGATGAATTAAAATAGAATTACGAGTGGAAATTTTTATAAAAGACTCAAAATTACCTGAAATTATCATATTTGCTTGCCAACGCATCATCTGTATAACCATCTGCCAAAACTGTAGTCGTCGGTGAAGCATGTTTAGGAAAAAACATAGCCATTGTGGCAGGCGGCCGTGCAACAAAATGCTCTGAACTCTGGCTCTTTCACTCCGGGTGGCAAATTGAAACTCAAATGTGAATAAATATGTGTAACATACTAGATACTACTAGATGTGCGCGAATTTGAGGGAACAGTTGTTGTCGGATCATCATTGCATATTCCATCCTTCCCCCGTTCTTACCTTGATCGAGACACAACATATATTGATTACGGATGAAACTTTGAGTTTTTCATTCATGCCATTCTTTCCAGTTAAATGGGATTTCTGGTTGTGGTGATTATGCAGTTTTGTGTAATATTTCGAAGAGAACAGAGTTTGACAACTTGCAAATGTAGTATTTATTGAGATAAAATGATATGAATTTATATTAAAAATACGGGGGACCGTCCGTCGATTATATCTGATAATTTTAACTCTCACTATATTTAACTAAAAACATCTCTAAAATTTAAGGCAGTGATCATGCAAGTTCTTCTGTTGAAAAAAATTATCTGAACACTTTTTTATACGCGGCTTATCTAAAAGTATAATTTTTTCTGATCTTGAAATAATGCGAATTTCTACTATTCTTATTTAACATAATTCAAAAAAAGTTTCAAACCAAAATATTCATTTACAACCTTGTACTCAATATGAAAAAAAAAACAAAATTATGGCATGGTAGGAAGAAATGCGGAGAAATAATGCAATAGAAATAATTTTGTACCGGTGAGAAAATATCCCGAATATAGGTTATATCGATAAATTAATGAGAATCTGGTGATATAGAGAACACGAATAAAGATGTTCAAAAAATCTATCTATGGATATAAATATTGTCCCCAAATTCGATTGCTCATGTGATGAGAGTTGGACGGTTTGGCAATGTAGTTAAAAATTTGAGAATTCACCTTAAAAACATGTTTTTGTTTCAATAAATAATAAAAATTTTGTTACCACTAAATTATTGCAAATCGATTTGAACAAATCAATATTTGAATCAGTCACACAGCCATGAACATTCAAATTTTTGATTCCAGAATGATTCAATCCAGCGAGAACATTCGGATCAATACCATAGCAACGACTGCATGATAATGTGACAATATTTGGGAGTTTTGTGACCCAATTAATCGAGATATTTGTGATATCACTGTTATCGGACAAGTCCAGTTCATTTAACAGAAAGCAGGAATTCACAAGTTTTGAGATATCTGGAAGAAAGTTTTTAAAGAAATCATTCATATTGTTTTTTACGTTGATCATTCAATCCACCAGGTCGTTGTGATCCAGAAATGTTCAATTTTCTCAATTCTGGACCAACAGTTCCGCAGAATATATCGCATCGCTTAGCCGTCATTCCACACCAGGATACATTTACTTCTTCAAGTCTAGAAAATAAAACAGGTTTTATTTCTAATATTAATTCAAAAGCCTTTACTTTGTACAATTTTTTGCAATGATGTAAATTCCCTCATCGGTGAGCCCAGTGGTCATTGATAAATCAATTTGGCGTAGTTTTTTATTTTGAGCAATGTATCTTGAGGTTTCGTTGTTGATTTCATTTCCTTCAAGAGAAAGACACTGAAAATATGGCCACAGATAGAATGAAATGTATTATTTATATTTTAGCTATACCGTCAAAATAGTACACGGCTGCAGTACAACTTGAAGTTGCCGAAAATCTAAGCCGGCACGTGAAAGATCTAGGTACATCAGACGGCTTTTCAATTGAATCGTGAAACTGAACAATTCTTTAGGAATTCTGATAACAGTCTCGACTTTTGCATCTGCTAATCTCCATGTTTGAACTTTTCGTCTCATTAATGCTGCCAAAGTATATTCGTTCACTCGCTTGTCCGTACAATCGATTGTTTTCCAGGAAGATGATAGTTCTCTGAAAAACGTCTTCATTACTTTCTCATTTCTCAATTTCATAAATTTACCCAAGTGTGTAAAACCTTCGACAAGCTCTCATCGCACAACCCAGATCTCGTTTATTTAATTTCGTGAAAATTTTAAGGATCACAAGATCTGGTACATTGAATTTGGTGAATGGTTCTATAAAACAAACATTAGTTTTTTTTTAATTCTCAATTTTAAAAAATATACCGATTTGTGGACGAGTCAAGCTTTTCCGACGAAGATTATCATGTTGTTCTTGAAAAACGGCATTTGGTGGAGGAAAAAGTCCAATTCGTCCTATTAAACATCTGGGTGTTTTTCTCAACAAATTAGAACTTCCGGAAGCTGGTTGTAAGTAGTCTGAAAAAAAGACAAAAACTGTTTTTCGAAAATTAAAAAAAAAAAAAAGAGCTCACTTAATGAATCTTCTAGCTCATTGCTTTTCCTGAAATGAAGGCCTGATGTGTTAGATAGGTTCATGATTTGTGAGTTCTGAAAATAATTCTGGAAATTGCTAAATGGAAGAGTGGATAATCAAAATTAATTGAGTGCACTGGCCACGGCCTTCATAAAAAGCAATTTGAATTATGTCGTTTGGCGCGAAAACGTTATGTGTGCAAACATGCTCCAGTGTACAACGCATCGCGGGATTCCGATTTTTTGATTTTTTGCCTGTTTTTGCATTTTTTACTGTTTTTAACAAAAATTTCAACTATTATTGCTTGAATGAGCTTTTAATTTAGTAACGTTTGACGCACAAAAAACCATTCGAAAATAATGAAAAAATACATTATTTCTAGGCTAAAACATTTATTTCGAAATAATTGACATTTAATGATTCATTCGATTGAATTTAAAATTGTTAGGCATGTTGTCGTCCTCCTTGTTGTTCACAGGGTTATTTTCTGTATTTCGTCGATTGAATTTCCATGACAACGGATCTTAAATATAATAATATGTTTCTCAAAAAAAAAAAGGTTTGTTAAAACAACCTGGTTTTGGAGCAATCTTGTTCGAATATTCGACAGGCTCTGCAGTATTTTGTAAACCACTTGATCTGTTAGCATACAATTTTATTTCATTGAAAATGTAGTCATCGGAAAGTTCATTCGGGATTTGTGGCGGCAGCGGGCTTGGATCAGGAGGAATACTTTGAGGAGCTGAAATCAAAAATAAACTATTATTCTTATTTTCTACTGGAACATTACGATCATTCACAGGCTCCCCACGTTGAATCGCTTCGATTAGATCACTTAGGTCGAAATCTCCATCTCCCTGGGTCTCGCGAAGTGTTCTTTCATTCCTCAATCTTTCCTTCAGTCTTTTTATCTAAAACAAAATGAAAATCCTTAGCTTTTTCTTAGTATTCAGTACCTGCTCTGCTCTTCTCTTACGGCTCTCCTTATCAATTTCTTCCTCGCGTTTTCCAGCAGCCCACTTATTGAAGCTAAAAGTGTTGAAAACATTCGCTCCGTCACCCATTTAAGGCAATAGAAATCAAGACTGAATGTTTTTTTGTTGTAAAGCAATATATACAAAAAGAAGGCAGCTTATTAATGTTTCACAATGTTAGCTTTTGAAAAATGTTTCAGTTTCCAAGCGCCCTTTCAAAAGTTGCTGTGAATCTTGCATTCCTGAAGAAAACCTCAGAATTTGTTAATGGTTTCATGAATGTTTCATACAATGCACCTCCGTTCTTATTAATTTTTCTTCAGCATAGATGTTCTCAAATTTTTCAACTTGTTTCCTTGATCACATGATCAAATTCCAAATGCCTATTCAAATTTCCGCATCCCTTTTTTTGTTTTCATACCTAACGTTCTCATGTTTTCTTTTTTGACTCTTCCCATCTGTTCTTCTTAAATATTGCGGGCGAAACGCACAATCCTACGACATTTTTTTCTATAATCAATAGGGGCTCGCCGCTATTTCTGGCCGACCGCTGTAGCCGGCGATATGTTTTCTGCAACATGTTGATTTTTTGTGCATAATATTGTTATAGTTTTCTTTAAATTTCTAATTTCATTCAATGTTTTGAATTTTGAAGTATAAACACTTTTTTCACAAGATTCTGTTTTTTTTTCGCTGTTTAAAATTTTGAAAAGGGATGTTATTTTCGAAATAATGATTTTTTTGTTTATCAAATTACGAAATCTCAAATAATTTTTCACGTGCTATGAAATGAATGTTATTCGTCTTGATTTACTCTCTAAAAACCTTCTAATTCATTTCATAGTATTTATTTATTAGTACTTCTCGCCCACATCAATAATCTCTTCAACGCTTAATCCTTTTCTCCTCTGCTTGAAAAGCTTCCTTACTCAATAATTCTGGTCTTCGTTTTAGATTTCAAAGGAAACAACATGTCAATGGTTGATGAAGGTAATGATGATTCTCTCTACCCAATTGCGGTTCTCATCGACGAATTGAGAAACGAGGATGTTACTTTGAGACTTAATAGTATCAGAAAGGTAAGATTAATTTATAACCTTTTCTAGCTTACTTATCATTTTTCAGCTTTCTACGATCGCCCTTGCTCTCGGAGTCGAACGCACTCGCAACGAGCTCATCCAATTTTTGACCGACACCATTTATGACGAGGATGAAGTTCTCTTGGTTCTTGCAGAGCAGCTTGGAAACTTCACACCACTGGTATTTAATTTTTTTGTCCTTGAAAACTAGAAATTTGTTTACTTTGTCAGGTTGGAGGTCCAGACTATGTTCATTGCTTGTTGCAACCATTGGAAAACTTGGCCACCGTTGAGGAAACCGTTGTCAGGGACAAAGCTGTCGAAAGCTTGAGAAAGATTGCTGATAAACACAGCTCGGCTGCTTTGGAAGAGCATTTTGTGCCAATGTTGAAGAGATTGGCCGCTGGTGATTGGTTCACTTCTCGTACTTCTGCTTGTGGACTTTTCTCGGTTGTTTATCCACGTGTCAATCCATCAATTAAGAACGATCTCAAGAAGTAGGGAAAATTTAATATTTTTGTATTAACATTTTATAATTTAAATTTCAGCATGTTCCGCAGTCTTTGCCGTGATGACACTCCTATGGTTCGTCGTGCTGCTGCATCGAAACTTGGTGAATTGGCAAAGGTTTTCGAGAAGAACTTGGTTATTGACGGACTTCATGGAAGTTTGCTCGATTTACATGCTGATGAGCAAGATTCGGTTCGTCTTTTGACTGTCGAATCAGCAATTGCTTTCGGAAACTTGTTGTCGAAAGAAGACATGAAGAAGTTGATCGAACCAATCCTTATCGAACTTTTTGATGATAAATCATGGAGAGTTCGTTATATGGTTGCTGAAAAGCTTATCGAAATTCAAAAGGTTCTTGGAAATGAGATGGATACCAACCAATTGGTTGCATTGTACACCAACTTGTTGAAAGATCCAGAAGCTGAAGTAAGATGTGCAGCGACCGCAAGATTGCAAGAATTTGCTACAAACTTGCCAGAAGATAAGAGACAATCCATAATTGTTGGTCAATTGTTGGGAGTTGCCAAAGAATTGGTTACCGATGGAAATCAATTGGTCAAATCTGAGTTGGCGGGAGTTATAATGGGATTGGCTCCATTGATTGGAAAGGAACAAACTGTTAGCGAATTATTGCCATTGTACATGCAATTGTTGAATGATAACACTCCGGAAGTTAGATTGAATGTTATTTCAAGCTTGGACAAGGTTAATGAAGTGATCGGAGCAACTCAATTGTCGACTTCTTTGCTCCCAGCGATTGTTGGTCTTGCAGAAGATGGAAAATGGAGAGTCAGATTGGCAATTGTTCAATTTATGCCACTTCTTGCCGCACAATTGGGACAAGAGTTCTTTGACGAGAAATTGTTGCCGCTTTGCTTGAAATGGTTGTCAGATCATGGTTAGTTTTAAAAAGCACATCCAATTAAAAAAAAGTTTATTGTTTAGTTTATTCGATCCGCGAAGCTTCAACTTTCATAATGAAAGAGTTAACACAGAAATTTGGAGGACAGTGGGCTAGTGCTAACATTATTCCAAAGATGCAAAAATTGCTCAAAGACACAAATTATTTGCAAAGAATGACTTGCCTGTTCTGTTTGAATACATTGAGCGAAGCGATGACCCAGGAACAGATATTGAAGGAAATCATGCCAATTGTTAAAGAGGTGATAAAATATATATTTGTCGGTATTACTTAAAAATTAAATTAAACTCCTTTCAGTTGGTCGACGATGATGTTCCAAATGTTCGTTTCAACGCAGCGAAGAGCTTGAAAAGAATAGGAAAGAATCTCTCCCCAGCCCATTTGACATCTGAAGTGAAACCACTTCTCGAAAAACTCGGAAAAGACACTGATTTCGACGTGCGATACTTTGCAGAGGATGCCAGAAATGGACTCGGCCTATAATTCACCTAACAACTACATATCGCTCGCTAGTCGATTATTGAAAACAGCATCTCTTTATTACTTTCTTATCCCCATTTTCTTTTTTTCTTGAAATGTCTTAAGTATCCAATAATGTTTGAATTGGACCTCTCGTAGCACATAACCGAAGAACCAGCCGTTTTCTTCCATAATTCATGTGTAAATTTTTGTCTTTTTAAAACCCTTTTTTGATTTGGAACCGATGACAAATTTATGTGTGTGTTTTCGTAGTTTTCTTTTTCTAAAAACACAATTTCCCATAATTTTTTAACACTATTTGACATCTAAGTTTTATGATTATTTCCTAATTTATATCATATATATTACAAAACGTTATCTCTCTCTCTTTTTTTGGCCCCGTTTCAAATTTTATTCATTCTTTGTGTTTACATATTTCCATGCGTAATAAATATGCATTGTCAGATTTAAAATAAAATAAAAACAAAAAGGCATGTGACTGATAATGCATTTAGAAATTGTATTTAATACTTTTAGTGTGAATTTTTTGGTTTTTTTTTTGAATCCTAGAAACTAACTTGTGAATTTTTGTACTGTTTTTTTTAATTGTCTAGTGTCCGTACCCAAAATTGGTAGATATTTATGAAATAATACAAGGGACCTACATTATACACTCAAACCAAAAAATGGGAAAAAGAATGCTTCGTAATATTTATAAGAGCATAAAAAATGTCTTTTCATGCCTCGGTCTCCCATTTTTCAAACCCTTGGCAACAACCCTTTTTGTAATGCAACGTCAGCGCATTATGCTTTCATTTTTCAGCTATATGTGACAATTTCGTTTATTATTTTTTCCAGGCATTATCTATGAAATTTCGATTATGTATCTCGGAGGTTTTGCCGAAATATTGATTTTTTTGACGGTTTTTCTGATCGACGGACAAGCGACTTCTGGTGTTTATGATATTCAGGAATTGAGGTTTCTTTCTTTTTTTTAAATTTTAATTTTTGCTTCTTGTTTTGTTTACCTAATAAATAAAAATAACACGTCGAATGAATAAAAAAAACAACGAAAATTTTCATTATTCGAAAAATTGGATAAAATTCTCAGAAAACTGGTAAAACATGTTTATAAAAATATTCGGGCACGTGACAGTTCGGGAGAAACACAGTTTGGGAGAATAAGGACAGTTCGGGAGAAAAAAGTGACAGTTCGGGAGAATTTTAAAATTCTCTTTTTTTGCATTTTCATTTTTTAAACTTAAATTTTCGGCATTTCGAAAGCTTTTGCACCGAAAAAAAACTTATGAAATGACGAAACTTTAAGTTTAAAAAATGAAAATGCAAAAAAAAAGAGAATTTTAAAATTCTCCCGAACTGTCACTTTTTTCTCCCGAACTGTCCTTATTCTCCCGAACTGTCTTTCTCCCGAACTGTCACGTGCCCAAATATTCAACTAAAGCAAAGTTAGTTTTTTACAGAGAAGTATCATATGACTTTAAAATATCCGACGATTCTCTGTGGTTCTATCCGGAAATTGATTTCGAACATATAAACGATGAAAATATAAATCAATATGAGAAGAAAATTCTGGATAAATTGCCAAAAGAAGATGATCCACAATATGTATTTATTGTGAATTCTGAAAGTCTAGAATATGTTTGTAAAATTCCAGATGCAAGTAGTGTGAAGGTTAGTAGAAGTAACCGGAAGAAAATCTGAAAAAGAACAACAACATTTCAGACGAAAACAGTTCCAAAAAGTAGCAGAAATCCATCGGTTTATGCCAGTGCACTTTCAGCAAGTTTTTATGTAAATAAATGTATACATATGAAGAGTAATGGGTGGTGGAGATATGAGTTTTGTAGAGGACAGATGATTGATCAGATTCATGGAGAAAGTGAGCGTTTATTTATTTATTCTTTGAAATTAAGCAAATTTTATTGAATTTTTAGAAAAAGAAGCGGGATACGTAAAAAATAACTTGGGTCTTTTTGACGGATCTTTTAAAATGCCCGATTATCAGGTTTGTGGAAGGAACAATGATAATTTTTGATTAATGACATTTTTCAGACATCTTCTGTTGATAGGTTACTGTATGTGGAAGAATCATATTCAGGCGGAACGATGTGTGATCTGGAAAATAATCAGAAGCCCAGGAAGACACTAGTAAGAGTAAGTTCTTATAATTTGTTTTTAAAACGTTAAATGATAAAATCCTGAAATTTTCAGTATGAATGCGACAGTTCACTTGCCACTCACGAAGCCTACATCCGATCAATAAATGAAATTAAACCATGTGAATACATATTTGTTGTCAAAGTGGGATCGTTGTGCAGTTTTTCGGAATTCTTGATACCTAGCCAAGTAATCTTTATATTTTATATTTTAAACGGGGCATCGAATTTTCAGAAGAATCGTCTATCAATTGGATGTTATCCTGAAATGAAACCTGTGCAAATTCGAGCGCTCTTGAAGAAATATGCACACGAAACAATGTTGAAACAACAAAAAGAACGAGTTAAACGAGAAGTTAAGCATGAATATGAATCGGTTTCGAGGCGGTATGCTGCATTAAAACGAACATATTTGTTTTCGATGCCGGAAGATTTTAATTCAATCAAAAATGTTAAAATGGAATGGAAAGCTGCTAGATATCATGATATGGTTGCTACATTGACTAGTGGGTTTTTGTTTTCAAATTTATTTTCCAAATTCTTATCTTTTCTACTCCAACCCACTGTTTTCAGCTGGTTCACAACTGTTACCAAGAGCAAGAAATGAAACAGTTTGGAGGTTATGGAATTTAGTGGATCCACCAAGTTATTTGTATTATGGTGAGCTTTTTCTGTTGGTATTTATGACATAAGTACGTTTTTTTTTAGAGAATTATAATACGCTAGAAGATGAGAATAAAGGGAATCTGTGGTACTATTTCAACGATCCGAAATGGCCGAAAAAACAATATCCTAAAGATTTGTGGTATTCTATCATTTCAAATTCATATTTCGAAGATGTTCGTACTATGAAACTCGGAGAAAAACCGGAAATAACGCTTCAAAGTGCTGTAAAGATGTTAGAAATCATTCAACATATGAAGATGTATAGTATGAACAATGTTTCTCATAATTATCATTTTAAACGAGGCGCGGTATGATTTTCTCAAAATTAATTTTTTGTCAAATTGTTTCTTTTTTCAGATTATGCAAGATCTTCAAACGAAACTATTTAGAAGAACAAAGAATGAAGGACTTCGATTTGAGCATCGATTAAGTGGGCTGTTCAATCGGGAAGATCGAAAAGTTCATCAAATCGTTATTGATCGATTTTTCAGTGGGAAAAATAATGATTCCAGCATGAAAGAATGGCCATTGGGAGGTTATTTGTGAGTTTGTTTTATTATTTTCTGATTTTTATTTTCTATTTTTAAGAAGTGAACTTCTTCATGATCATTTCGAAGATATCTCTTCTTTGATGATAAAGTTCCTTCAAGACGAACGCAAGTATTTGGACAACGATTATTATCCTCTGGGTGATCAGTGGTTTAAGACAGAATGGACAAATCCGAAAACTAAAAAGAAGAGTTTTGGAGTAAGATTTTCATTTTTTTTTTGATAAACAAAACTTGTACTTTTTGAAGGGTGCAATAATTCTTAATTTCGATAATTTCGAGATGGGCATAATTAATGCAATTCAACGAAAATATATTTGGAAAGTATTTTTTTCAGATCTCCTACGAGTATGATATTGGACACCATATTACGATGGAAAGACATTTTCTGGAAATGCTTGCTCCTTATTATTTTCTGATCAGTACCGAGTTTTTGAGAACAAGAGCGCCGGTGTATGTTAAACCGGATGATTATCAATTTCTATGGGAACCAGAAGATGAATTTTTTAAATTCCATTGGTATTTGGGAGAGGAATTGGTAGAAGCTTCTAGGTTTTTGGCAGCGGCCACGATTTTTAGATTCAGGGAGTGAGTAAAACATGTATATACAATTGAAAACTTTATTTTTCAGGGTTGTAAGTACCAAAAAAATTCAAATTGGTGATGAAACGGCTGCGATGGTTGAGATAAGGAAAAATGCGTTTTTGAAGTTTGTTTGAACCTTTGTTTGTAAAGAAATAGTACTAATACTAAGAAATTCAGAGAATATCCGGCTATTAACATGGCACTAGCTACACATCGAATCGATAAATCAATGGAGATAAGAGGGGTATGATTCAGATGATTTGATCGATTACATCATAAGCTTCACACATTTTCAGGCTAAACGTGAAATGTACCGAGGAAAACAAGTTGAAGAATACTCCGGAGAGGGAGCAGTTCGTTGGTTGAAGATAAAGATAAAGTACATATTCGAATACGTCAAGAATGATTATAAGCATCGTCGTGAGACAAAAGAGAGAAATGAACTTTTGAATTTGTTAGCAGAAGATCCAGTAGATATAACAAAAAAAATGAACAATGAAGATGTAGTTGGGCAGAAATCAACGCTTGAATCGGAGATTGAAGAAATCGAAGCACAAGTTGAAAGAATGCAGAAATATGTGGATTTTAAAGAGGAAGATGAAGAATGTAAGTTTTTTAAATTGAAAAATATTAGACTGGCTTGAATGGAAGCCATAATTTGTTTCGAGAGAAGTGTTTCCAAATTTGTTAGCTTTCAACTTTAACTAACTTCCAAAATTTGGAGGTTAATACTATCGAGTGGTTTTTTTCAGTTTACGAGTGGTTCCATAAAGAATTGCGAATGTATTATACGGAGCGTTCAATTGGTGACTCTTATGATTCGTCATCAACGATAGAAATTCAAGATTTTCTGAAGACAACGATGAATGATGTGAAGGGAACCATGATTATTGATGCAAATGGAGAGGAGATATCTGTTGAAAAAATAAGCGAGCTGTTGAAAAATCTTCTTCCGGAGGTTGCTGAAGAGTATAAGGATGGATATGTTTATGAAACAGATGATGATAATACTGATTAAATTATGTTTTGTACATTTATGGTAATTGTTTATATATTTAATTCAGGAAATTGGGAGCTATCGTACTATTCCATTTTTTTCGGCAGCTCTCGATTTATTTATTTTTTCTTCATGTCTACTCGGGTTTTTTCAGTTTTAAATTCCAGTGAGCTAGTTATTATTCTAAGTCTTGACTGTATACTTGCATCCGTTTATGTTTGAGAAATAAATTGGTTTTATTTAAGCGCTTTTCACTGTTTTAAACGGAAATCGGTAAAATTACCAGCAAATTCAATGCATCTTAAAATGGCCGAACATTTTCTGACCGAACTTCTCGAAATAGTTAGGCCATTTCGAATTTTTCATTTGTTTGTTTACCATTGGAAATTCACAAATTTTTTGATCGTTTGACTTGTTGTTATCAGTTAATTTCTTGATGTTCATTTCAAAACTATTTTATTAATCAATTTCAGATACTCTTATGGTTTTTATCAAGCCATTTGTTTTTTTAGCAGTTGTGGTGATGTCGGTTTTGAGTTCGGACCCTATTGTTGTGGTCGGAGGAGGTTTGGCTGGATTGTCAGCATCGCTTGAGGCTATCAATCATGGACGGAATGTGATTTTGGTTGAAGGAGAGGCTAACACTGGTGGAAATTCGGCAAAGGTATAATATTCAACATTTATAAAGTATATCAGCCAGTTTATAATTTTTAGGCATCTAGTGGAATCAACGGCGCTGGTACTGAAACTCAGAGAAATCTTGGCCTGATTGATTCACCGGAAATTTTGATCAATGATACATTGACAGCCGGAGATAGCGAAAATGATGAGAAATTGGTACAGATCCTAGCGGAACGATCAGCGTCAGCAGTGGAGTTCCTACGCGAAGTTGGAGTCGATTTGACGGATGTAAATCTTTGCGGCGGACATACAGTGGCGAGAACACATTGGATTCCGTCGCCAAAAGAAGGAAGACCGATTCCTGCTGGATTTGAGATTATGAAGCGCTTAAGAACTAGATTGAACGAAATTCAAGAAAAAACTCCGGAAAATCTAACACTTTTGACACAAACCAAAATGAAGAGAATTGTGAAAGACGGCGATAAAGTTGTTGGAATCGAAGTTGAATCTGCTGATGGAACCACCAGAATTATCAACGCCGAAGCTGTTATCTTGGCTACTGGTGGCTTCTCGGCCGATCGTAGCCCAGATGGACTTCTTGTCGAGTTTGGAGGTGAAAAACTTGAATTCCCATCGACAAATGGACCCTTTGCCAAAGGAGATGGTGTTAAATTGGCAAGAGCAATTGGAGCAAAGATCATTGGAATGGATAGAATTCAAATTCATCCAACGGCATTTGTTGATTCAAAAGATCCGGGAGCAGGAACTAAGTTTTTGGCCGCAGAGGCGTTGAGAGGGAAAGGAGCCATATTGGTTCGTTTTTGTTTTCATTTAGTCCACCCATACTATATTTTTGATTCAGATTAATGCAAATGGACAACGATTCGGTGACGAACTTGGTCGTAGAGATTATCTAACTGCTCGAATTCTGCAACACGCTTCACCAATTTCTGAAAGTTTCCAAGGAGGTTCAGCTGGCAGACATTCCGCAATCATGTTGATGAATGAGGAGAATGTTGAAGCTTTCGGAAGACCAGCGTTCAATTTTTATGCAATTGTGAAGAAATTTTTCAGTGCGTTAAAAATTTACAACTAATACTCAAGTTTTCGTTTTCAGATAAATATGAAAATGCTGCCCAATTAGCAGAAGCATTGAATGTCTCCACCGAAGCGATCGAAACGACATTGAATGAATACAAAACATATTTCGAATCGAAAAATGAAGATGAATTCGGGAAAAAGACCTTCCCAGTGGCGGCAATTGAGACAAATGAAACAATCTACGCAGCAATTATCACTCCGGCGATTCATTATACAATGGGAGGTCTGAAAATCGATGAACATGCTAGAGTTTTGGACGAATCAGACAAACCAATAAATGGACTCTTGGCAGCGGGAGAAGTTACCGGAGGTGTTCACGGCTCGAATCGATTGGCCGGAAATTCGTTGTTGGAATGCGTTGTGTTTGGAAGAATTGCCGGCGAGCAAGCAACACGTGGAACAGTGCACAGAACCGAGCTCTGATTTTTCTTCTTCTTTCTTTTTTGTTGAATACTTTGTTTGCTATATTTATTTTCGTACTGTATATTTCTCACCTCTTCTAGTTATTTGTATGGGTTTTATACTATTTGTGAAGGGTAATAAAGGTTTTTTCCAGAATGATGATCAACGATGAGGAAATGATCGAAGATCAGGAGGTAACGTCGGCGACGATGAGAAGACTGGCATTCGAAAAAATTGAAGATGAGGATTACTATTTGGGCGGTGCGGTTGGTGAAGATGTGATGGATTCGGATGATGATGCGAGGTAAGGAAAAAAACCAATTTTTAGGTTTTTTTTGTTTCAGTTTTCGTTTCTTCTTTAAAAATAATTACTTTTCAAACGGCTAAAGAAAATCGATTTTCAGAAACCTTTTTATAAGTTATAAAGCATACACGGAACGATTCTAATATTTGAATTCCGCGTTGCCGTTAAAGGGATTTATCGAACTGCCTTCAATGCTTTTATGTTCTTCGAATTATCCATCATCCTCGAAGAAAGAATTTTCCACTGTTATCATTATCGGTTCAACATAAATCATACGTAGTGCAAATAAGAAGAATAGATACAAAAATGTTGCGTTTTTTCTAGGCAAAGATGATGAGAGAAAAATGAACAGATAACCGATATTTTGACAGATTAGTTTTTAGATAAATTGTTTATGTTTCCTCACTCAAATACATTTTCTATTATCATCTTCATCATTCATTCTCTCATACAGCCTTTTCTTTATATTCCAACTTGGCCACTCTTGTTTTTCACACCCTTTTTCGTGAAGAGAAGAAATTTACGCGTATTTTATCATTTAAGCGATTTCACACGTCGACGAATTTGATAAAGGATATGAAGATTTTAGGAGGAAGATCATGAAAACTTGATGAAGTAAATGCAAAAAAGTACGATTAGTTCTTTGGACTCAAATAACCTAAATTATTGAAAACACACAATGTTGACCGAAAATCGGGAGATCCCGAAAACATGACTAGGAAATTTTTAGGAGCTTCCCATATAAATCTAAAAATGCTCTATATTTCAGCTCGGATGATGAGATCAAGTCACATTTTCGCAAACTTGCCGGATTTGAGGAAAAGAAAGAAGAAAAGGATATTTTTGGAAGGAGAAGTAACAACAGCAATTACCGTATTTATAATAATAATATCGTTATTCAGGACGTAGATCGGAGTTTGAAGACGATATGGATGATGAACTTGATAGAAGTATTAGTGAATATGCAGCTGAGCATATGGGTGTTCCGCCAAACGTTAAAATTGAAGAGATCACTGATGATGAATGTAAAAAGATTGATAGACAATGGAGGTTGGATAATGAAGAGAATGAGAGGAAAATTGCAGCATTGGAAAGATTACCATATGATGTTGTAAGTTATATAGATGTTCTAGGTTTAGTTAGATTAACTACCGAGTAAGCTCTTTTTTAGGGCTCCGTGCATATACAACTTTTATATTCAGTATTAATATTCTGAATAAAAACTAAATTGAAAACGATGTACTACTATCAAAATTAAGTTGTAAAAATAGAGATTACCTTCACAGTTGAAATATTGAAATTAAGTGACATCCTGTCTTTAAGCTGGAAGCTAGAAAAATCGAATTAACAGGAAATGACTTTTAAAAACTCATCACAAACCAGAGAACATACGAGTTACTCGTTCTGATTTCTTCTGAACTGACAGTAAATATATTTTTATCAAAAAAGTTCAAAGATTTTTTCGAACGGTACAAGATGGACAGACCTAGAGGCGTCAAAAAACTTTAGAAAGTTGATCATTGAATTCTAGACAAGAAAGTTCGATAGTTCAAATTAACTTGCAAAATTATCAAATTTCAGGACTTGACTGACAGCGAAGTTGATCCTGAAATGCCGGCTGCAGTTGTGAAGAATAAACATGGAGAAGCTATGAAACTAGTATACAGCTGTAATAGAACTCAAGAATTTGATGTGGAAGAGCGTAGAAAACGACAGAAAGAACGTCGTGATCGTGTGGCGGAATCTCGAATGCCGGAAAGCCAGAGAAGACAAAAAATGATAAAAACAGTTGTTGATAGTTACTCGAGCTCCAACAAGTCGGACGTTGTGCCGACCAAGAAAAAGTTTATTGATTCTTCCGCTGAGCCGTCGTCTTCTACAACTCAGAATCCTTTGAAATCAATCATGAAGAAGACGAATAAAACTCCTGAAAAGAAAAAAGTGGAAATTGAAGAGAAAATTGAAGATGAAAAAATGGATGAAGGTGTGGAGGCTGAAGATGAAGATGACGAGAAGAATCCAATCAAGAAGGCGTTGAAGGATAGATTGAAAGAAATTGAAAAGGTTTCTCATTGTTTTTAGAGTGATTCTGTTAAAATAAACGTTATAAAGCTTCAACTCTGGCCTCCATTGGAATCGAGCGGGAACTTTTAACCACATCGCCTTTACCCTGAAATATATAAATATTTCAGAATGATGATTTGTTGTACGATGATGAAGAAGACGATGCGAACGAGAAATGGGTGACCGATCGTCGAAAAGAAGCGAGAGGTGATGATTCAGCACCTGGGAATGAAGCAGATGGTGTTCTTTCGTGTCCCGGATGTATGGTAGAGTTGTCAAGAGATTGTCAAAGACATGAAATTTATAAAACCCAATATAGGTAGGAATTCGAAAGCCTTGTTACTCTTAACGAATTCTCCCATTTCAGAGCAATGTTTGTTACTAATTGTCGTCTCGACGAACAGAAAATGACCGTGGAAAAAACTGGGAAAGAGAAGAGAAGGGAAAAACAAAAGACCAAGAGACAGGTAAGTTCTAACAAATATATATTTTTCGAATTAAGGTCAGACAAGATTATATACATTTATTTTAGGCAGATGGTATTCGCCAGCAAGACGGAAACGATGACCTATTCACACCTGTGAAATGTTCGTCGTGTGGGACTCTTGTCGCTATGATGGACAGTGATGAAATTTACCATTTTTTCAATGTTTTGGCCGGATATTCTTAAAAGGTCAAATATTTATATTGTTTTGCATGTTGAATTTATATATTTTTGTTGAATGATGATGATTCTCGGTTTTAAGATTGTCATAAAATATTATTGAATGGATAAATAGAGAGTCACATCTAATAAGTTCAAAATTAAGTACTTGCGGATTAGCACGATTGCGGACTAGCACGAAACTTTCATGAAGCCTTATAAACCTCGTTCTATATCACGCCGATGCTTGGCTCCAGCTGCTTCTTCACCGCGGTGACGGTGTCGTAGAAATTGGATGCTCCCTCAACATAAGTAATTCTGCGGATATTTTTAATATCCGCACCACTTGGAGGCAGACACGTATCCAGATGGATTGTAAATACAAACATAAATTCTCGACGTTTGATTCGTCTTCGTTTTTCATTTTCATCCCCCCCCCCCCCAATCTCTCCTCCACCCGATATTTGTCCTTCATAAATGGAATGTGAAATCGGAAGTGATATGGAGAGAAGATACATACAAAAACAATATCAGTTTTGAACGGTTTCGTATGTTTTTTCCGATTCATTCATACATTTATCTTATCCATTTTTGTTCATTCATACAAACGCCGATTTGTTTTTTTTTCTGTATCATTGTCCGCATTCGACACTTCGTTATTTCTCCCCCCGTTTATATTTTTTTTTCGGTTAATTAATAATATCCGATTCGATTTTTGATCGGCCGTTTGACTATATTTATTTCCTTACACACTGATTTACAAGTTTTGCGGCAGGTTAAGATTTGGAAAGGTGATAGAATATGTGTTTTGGTTGTGGGAACACGAAGTTTTCCTTGGGATTTTCGGAAATCCCCCCTAATTAAACTAGGACAAGGATTATGTTATTGTTTAGTTAATTAGATGTGAAAATGTTTTCGTTTTACATGATTGATGAATGCGATTTGTGAGTGTTCTTAGAATTCTAACTTTTAAACTCGAATAGGGATATTAGACTATGATGGATTGACTGTTATTATAATCGGTTTGCGAACCAACAGAAAGGTTTGCGAACCAACAAAAAAGTTGATAAACAGCACATACTGTCAAACTAAATGTTATATTCTGAACGTATTAAGCATTTAATCAGCGCTTGAGGTTTCATACGGCTCTCAGATTTAATGAATCACTATAAATATAAAAATTCAAAATTTTTAAATTTTGCTATTTTGTAGACTCAAATACGAGCAAAATGTTTATCACAGGATCCCCTTCTCAAGGCAGAGTGCAACATTTTTGAAAACTCTAATTTTGAGCCACACGTTTCAGATAACTTTTTCTCTGTTTTTTTGTCAAACTGTCTTTATATTTCAATTCAAAACGTAAAGCTGAATATACTTTTGAATAAATATCACAGTATAAGTATTTCTTTTAAAAAATCGGTAGCAAGTTTCTTTATTCCAAGATTTTATTGGTTTTAGGTACTGTAGCAATGTTTTACTTTTTTTAAAAAAGATTCGATTTTAAAAATTTAGCACGAGAAAAAGGTAGTTATCACTTCCTTCGTCATGAACTAAAATTTCTCTTTCGTAGCCGTTTAACAATGGGGGGGGGGGGGGGGGGGGTATTTACAAAGATTTATTAAGAAGTGCATTGGGTACAGGGGTGCCGCCGAAAAAGTTTTTGACCGAAAAAAAAAAAATATTTTCGTCGGCCTGGAAAAAATGCCGAAAAAAAAAAATTTTTTTTCGTCAGCCTAGAAAAAATGCCGAAAACAAAAAAAAATTTTTTCGTCAGCCAGGAAAAATGCCGAAAAACTTTTTTTTTGGTTTTACCGGAAAAAAACCGAAAAAAAATTTTTTTTTCATATAGAAAAAACAAATTTTCAACTCGAAATTTCGTTTATAACTGGAAAAAAAAACCAACAAGTCTTAACAAATAAATAAAAAAGATAAACATAACAAGTTTAAAAAAATCAACAATCAAGATTTTCGTGACTATCAGTGCATCTGGGGGCACATCCTTGGTAAATTTTGATTCAAAAACAATATCATAGAAAAATTTGATGGTGATAATTGCTTTCTATAGTCGGTGAGAATATGTCGAGCAGATGAAAACGCTCTTTCTGCATCGACTGATGTAGCCGGGAGAGCAAGAAGATCTTGAGAGATGATAAAAAGGCGAGGAAAATTCTTCTGATTCTCATTTTTTGACCAAAATATAAATGGGTTTTCAGATGTTGAGTGGTGTACGCGAGTCCATTTTTCAAGCTCCTGAAACTCGATTGTTTCATGAAATGAAAATTCCATTAGGAAAACTCACCTCCGCGGCAGAGCTCGTAGATTCCACTGTACTAATAGTGACATTCGAGAATCTGAATATATCCGTTAGATTTCAAGGATCCGAAAAGTCGTACCTGTTTGGAAGAATTCCAGAGAAGAGGTCGTCTTCTTTCGTCTCGGAACCAATTTGCTCGTTTTCGAAACCAATATCTGAAACTTCTTTCATCCTTTCCAGCAAAATGTTTTTCACACTATCTTCCAACAATGTCAGCTAAAACAAAATTATAGATATTTTTGAGTTCCCCATTTTTCTACCTTGAAGCGAGGATCGACCGCGGTTGCCAGAAGAATAGTATCATTTTTTAAATATTTTTCCAATTCCAAAGTAAGCTTTGCCGAACTCGCGCTTAACATCTTACTACACCTGAAATTTTTCATATTAAAAATGAGGTTGATGGAGATTGATAACCTTGAAACTGGTGTTGGTTCTAATTTTTTGATCAAGCTCATCAAAAATGGAATGGTGGCACTGGCAGGGAAGAAAGATTCCTGAAAAGAATGGATACATAGTAAAAGTGTGTCGTGTGATAGAACATTTTACCTGTGCTCTTATAATAGACGTTTTGAGAGGTTGCAAGTTCTCTACTAAAACACCAATCAAATCAAAATCATGGTCTTCCAGTTGTGGGAAGCCTGCTGGAGCGGTTATTTGGTAGATTTTCAATGGTTCCTTTAATTGCAAAAATCTCTCGGCCATATCAAACACACTCAACCAACGGATATCTATCGATTTTTTCAACGAATACACCGGAAGATCCATCAATTCCTGACAATCTTCAAAGCTCTTTCGTTGAATTGCCGATTTTCTCAATTTTCTCGCAAACTTCTTCATTTTATCGATAACCTTCACCATTTCTTTATCTTCTTCTACACCTGCACGGGCAGCAAGGCTCACTTTGTGGAGAAGACAGTCATAGTGGGGAATTTGCATCATGTTACACACAGACACCATATTTGATCCTCCATCTCGAACGAATCCGACCACTTTTCCATTGATGTCATAATCATCCAAAACCGAATCAAATAGCTTTTTAATATTCTCACCAGTATGACGGTTTTCAATTGGTAGCGCTGAGAGCAGTCTCAAAATCGGCTCTCCGTTTTTCATGAAAATACAAGTCATTCCCAACACCTCGTGTTTTGCGGCTTCATCTGACCAAATATCTGCTCCGATAGACAGTTTTTGGCATATTTTCAATTCGGATTTCAACATATTTTTGTACTTTGCATAAATATCTGGTAAAATCTTTGTTGTCATACAAGTTCTCATTTTAGGTTTGTAATTCGGCCGGAGTTTATGCAGCAAGAATCGGAATCCCAATTTTTCAGTCGTGTTCAATGGAAGACCATCAATAGCAATTGTCATGGCCACAACTTCATCAAGTTCTCTCGAAGATGATCCGTCGTCTTGCCAAGTTTTCATCATATCTACTAAGGCTCGTTTGGCATTTTTTGAGGCGGTTTGAGTAACAACTCTTTTTTCACTTGAACCTTCTCCTTTCAAAGCGGCATCAATTTCTTCCTTAGTATGTTTCTGCTCAAAGTGATATTTAAAACCAGAGGTACCTCACGGGGTGGACGCTACGACACTCCGCTGTGTTTGTGTGTGACCTGCAAATAGCAGTATAGCATTGTGGCGTGTTTATTTCAATTTTCTCGAGAAATTTCAATAACTTTTTTTTCAAAATTACCAGGATTATAGAGAAAAAAATTCTGCATCTTTTGAGACTACTCTTACTACCAGAATTTGCTTTTGTGCCGAGAAAATTCACTTTTAGACCTTAGAAACCTCTTTACTCAAAAATTTTCAATAACTTTTTTTTTAAAGTTAGATATTCTTAATCAGCGTGTAAAATGCTATTGGAAAACATTTATCTCGATTCCAGAAAAACGTTTTCGAAAAAATTTTTGTTTGGTTTTTTGAAAAATTTCTCATTTTTTCTTAAGGGAAGTTTCTGAAACTCATATATTATGTTTGGAAAATCTTTCGCAACAATTATCAAAAAGAATCAGTGGCAAAAATGCTGCTGACATCCGGCAAATTCGATTTTAAACGTGTCAATTCAACACTTCACTGAGCCACATTCCGCCCAGGGGTGCCCAAAATTGGTATTCGGAGGGTTCTAATGTAGTTTTAAATACTTGGACGATATTCGCCAATATCCAAAGTAGCTTATTTTTTTCAAAACGTTTAAATGGAATCGAACTTTTGATGCGCGCCTATGCCATAATTTTCATCTGTTTTATCCACTTTGCTAAAAAAAAATGTGTGTGCGAGAGACGCAGAGAAAGAGACAGTTGCACACAGAAAGGGGGAAGGGTACAGTTCGCCACGCCGTGACCTGAAACCAACAAGTTAGTGTTATTCTTTTCAAAATTATTCATACTATTTTTAATTTGTTTTTTCATAGGATGCCCGCATAAATTACATTTCGCTTCGCTTTTTTCAGCGTTCCAGGTTATTAATGAATCATATTTCATCTGAAAAAATGATTTTAAGGTTTTAAGCCTTCATTCAGTTAAAAAATAAATAAAAAAGTTGGAAATTGAGGTTAAAAAATAATACTTTCAAATTTAAAAATCTGTTTTCCGCAAACACCATAATGAGCAATTTTTATAATGAGCAATTTTTCAAAATGCGTACCGTAATCACCTTACCGTATCTTCTCTTTATAATTTTATAATCCACAACGAAAACAGTGAAAAAATAAATAGTCTATACAAAAAATAAACACCCAAAAAAAATTGAGGGCTGAAAACCGAAAAAAATTTTGAGCCGAAAAAAAAAAAAAATTTTTTTTCGCGCTCCGCGCGACCCGAAATAAAAAAAACTTTTTCGGCGTAAAACATCCGAAAATCCCGAAAACCGAAAAAAAAAAAAAAAAAAACGGCAACCCTGTTGGGTATTGTGGAAACGTTGTTTCTTTCAAAAACACCAACGCGGAATAACTATTTTTGGCAAACCGCCCGAGTATCATCTTCTTTCTTACGGTGTTCCACACGAGACCCCTTAGACATTTGGCACTCGCCTCCCTTTAAAAGTGCACGCCGAGCAGTTTAAACAATTATCGTATTGGTAATGAATTTACCTGAAATCTACGATGTTTGAATCTTACTGTATCAGAAGTTCTTATTAATCCCTTATTTTTTGATCCCCACGCAAAAACAATGTATCATTTCAGTGTTATCATTTGAAAACCAATCAAAAAACGGACACGAAAATCTAGTCCGATCCATCATAGAAGGCTAGAAACACACTCATAAATTTTCTCGAAAAAAAGATGTTCAACCAAAAAAAAGTTGATGAAGAAGATGAAGACAGTTTTTGATTGATAAATTAATATGTATGTACGTATATGTATTATTATCATTTCTTTATCTGTTCCAAGATCATCGAATTTTGTAACAACATGTCTTCTTTTGACAAAAACTACAAAAAATGGCTAAATAATTTCTTGCGAACATCGCAAATCCTAATACAAATAGTTTATTTAATCGAACATGACAATGAACTTCCGATTTGATTGATAATTCATCGGTTTTTTCGTGGCATGTTCTAGAAAATGAACAAGTGTTCAAAAATGAATAATCTATTACATTAAAATGAGATTTTTTCCCACGTAATCGATTTGACATCATCATCATCGAATGAATAAAACCTTAAGTTGATCGAGTTAATTTTGAGTTGAATTTAAAGATGTTTGGTGACTGATTCACAAGATGTTTGTATCTTTTTTTTTGTTTCTTTTTATTTCTTGATGCATCTGCAACATCTAATATCAATCAATCAAGTTTCCGGTACAAGCCAATGGAACGACGAACGGTTCAAGAAATTGGGTGGGGTAGGGGGCAGAGGGAACGATTACAACAGTGAAGAATTTGTGGTTTGATAATCCCACTGGTTTAATAAGAAGTTTACAATAATTTCCACTAAATTGCTTTTTTGATGGTTATTAGGTTTAAAACTCAACTGTAGATAAGCTGTTATGCCGGTGGACGGTCGCAGACCTCAAAAGATGCTTCAGGACATCAACTAACTTATCAGTACTATGGTGATACTTAGAGTTCTGATTGAGGGAAGTTCTCTAACTCTAACATTCTCTAACATAAGCCAAAAAAAGAAGCTTCATATATGTGCTTAATTAGATGAGTGAAGGAAATATCTTTCCTTGGCTTAGTTATTGTAAAATTTTTATGAATTAGGAGAAGCACCTGGCATTTAAAGGAGGGCTTTACAGAGCTAATGAATGATGATGATGAAAATAGACTTCATTCTAATTCCAAATCTGTTTTCAAAATTTTCTAAAACCACCTAGAAGCCGAGAAAACGCGCCTCAAAACAATGGCCTAGAAAAAGGGACCACCGGTGAAAACTAGTCCGCTGGCATGAAAAATC
This sequence comes from Caenorhabditis virilis, assembly GCA_964036255.1. Lineage (NCBI taxonomy): Eukaryota > Metazoa > Nematoda > Chromadorea > Rhabditida > Rhabditidae > Caenorhabditis > Caenorhabditis virilis. The sequence continues at coordinate 11,112,038 of OZ038417.1, read as the reverse complement.
CAAAAAAAAATTAATTAAAAAGAAAAAAAACATAAAAAATGACTAATATAAGCATTATGCATAACTATTTATTAACGAAACACGAAAAAAGCTCATAGGAAAACATTCGGCCAGGTGAAAACTTTTTCTAGGCCACTGTTTTGAAGGGCGTTTTCTCGGCTTCTAGGTGGTTTTAGAAAATTTAAAAAACAGATTTGGAATGAGAATGAAGTCTATTTTCATTTAAGGTACATTTATTATCTCCGTAAAGCTCTTCTTTAAATAGTAATATGTATCAGAACCCCTCAAAATGTATAACTTTCTTAACAATCGAAGTTTTTGCCATTCTTCCGATTTCCGTTATTGTTTATCTTTTCCACGTCATATGATGGTTTCACCTTTTCCCAAAAAAGTCTTGAGAATCTCTCTTTTTCTGGAGTTTATGCAAATTTGTATTATTTTTTTCTTGTTTGCTTCTGTATTTTTATTATGTGTGCCATGTCAATTCATGAGTTTTTTTTAAAATCAATAAATCCATTTTGAACTTTACGAACAGCTAAATTAATTATTTTTAATGGAGCTACTGGTATTCTTCTGTTCCAAGACTCAACATAGAGTAAAGACCACCTCAAAGAACTTTCATTAAAGTTTTCGTCATTTCCTTTTCGAAAAATCGAATTGATCTTTTTTAATTGTCTTGGTCTTTCGATATCATGTTTCATTGTTTCGACAATCTTGCAAAAAAAAATTGAAAAATTTCGTGAAAATTTGATTTTTGCACTAACCGTATCTTTTATGTTAACCCTCTTTCTTCCTCGTTGTCATGAAAGCCATCAAATACAATATTATCTCTTTTTTCAACTCCCATTTTGCACTTTTTCTCTATTCTTCGGATTGATCAGATCACACAATTAACTTTTTAACGGTCAGTCATTTAGTCATGTCTATCTGAATGTTATCATCATCATCATCATCTGTGTTTTTTTTATTCTGTTGTAAATTTGTGGGGTATATGTATGTCCATTGATTTCATTCAATCGGATGTTGCTTCCATTTCTAATCCAATCATCAGGTTGGTCGGAGTGCCGAAAAATCAACTTGACAAGAAAAGAACGATAGAACTTGCGGAAAAAGTTTTCAAGGCCATTATCACTCGAACACACTTATTTCCCTAATTTTTTATTAGTCCGTCTGCTTTTTTATTAGCGCATGAAAGTTGAGAATGGACACACAAAGTGCAGATGTGGGAAAAAAGAATAAAAATTAAGGATTTGACTAGGAGGTGAAATGGATTTGGAAATAGAAGCATAGGTACTAAATGGATTAATTTGGAGGGATAGAAAAAACATTGATGTACTTTTAAGAAGTTCAATTGAGGTAATTAGTCGTTCACCAGACGGTTTTAGGCTACATTTAAAACCCTAGACATTGGTAGAAAGTCTCGTAGGCACTCAAAAATTTAGATCCATGATCTTTGTTCAAGTCTGATTCCTTTTCAAAAGTTTCAGCACCTGCCTGGTTCACGATTTTAAGAGTCTGTGCTCCGTTGAAAACACGATTTTCAGGGCTTGTAATTGAAGACCGTGTGTCAGTTAATTTGACCTTACGTGATCGGAATTGGCGCGAAACACAATTCTTTGTATAGCTACACAGTGGTATTGTTTTCTCGACCTCCTGGGTCCCCATTCCAATTTTTATTTTTCGCCTTACATTTGGATCGTATTAACTGACAAGCTGCCTTTAAAAGAAAATCGCTATATGCCGAATCTTTTTAGATTGAGAATATTTTGAGAGTCAGTTTCACAGAAATTGACCACATTGGCTTCAACAACATCTGATTATTATCGGCTGAAGCGTGGGAACAAATCACTGTTTATTTATTTTAAATCTTTAGGGCTTTCGAGCCAACGAGCATTACAACTGGGAAAAATGATGGAAAACATAACAAGAAGTAACGAAACAGTTCATTTATTCATTCTTGTGATCATTAAGACCAAAATTGTCGAATTTCCAATTCCTTCTTACTTCAGATTGAAGAAAAACTTGAAGATTTCCGGACAAAAATACTTTTGAATCAGGAATTCGAATTCGATCACTTGAATACTTCCGCCACTTGAGATGATATGAACGTCGTTCATTCTACAAAGAATGTTCTCAAAAAACCATGTCGAATTACATACCATGAATGTTTTATTGAAAAGTTAGACATTTTTAGTGGACTGTGTGTCTATGATGACTGTTTCTGGTTCGAAATTCATATTAAGTATGTTTCTTGGCAACTTCGGGAAACTGCTCATGACGCTGTTTTGCTTATAGAATTAGCTAAATTGAAGTTGCAAGAACCTTAGATAAAGTTGTTGCAAAAAATTCCAAAATCCCAAAATCGAGACGAAAACATCATTTTTGTGGCACTGAAAATGAATGTGGAACTTCACTGAAAGCTTGAGAAAAAAGGATTTGAAGAGAAATCAGGTTCCCAGTGGAAATTCGTCAACTAAGAACCTTAAACACAAGAACATACCTACACAGTTTGTGGGTAACGAAACCGAAATTTCACATGATTCTCAATATAATGTCGGCTTGTAAACGGCTCGCGTGCACATGTGCCGCTTACGAGCCGCAGTTTTGGCATGCGTGCCGGTTACAACCAGAAGTCGCGGCACGCGAGCCGTTTGATGCCGATAATTCCCTGAGTTCGGAGTGAAAAAATGCAAATATAAAAATTTCACTGCACATTGTTTTCAATAAAGCACATTCAATCCGTATTAATGGTTTCGATTCGAAAAGTTTTGCAGTAGAAACCTCAAAAAACGCTTTAGATCTCTACGGAATGCATTACAACATTCCAACGATGTTTAGCAATTGAATCATAAATACAAATCCTAATTTAAATCAGAGTCATTATAAGCTAATTAAATCCCCAATCACCTATCAGCACGTGATCCTTGTCATCTGATCCTCGATCTCTTATTTCGATTAGACTTAACATCATCATCTTGTGACTCTCTGAAACACCTAAATCTGTTGAAAGTTCTTCTCAAACCTTCGTGATTAAAATGAAAACGAACAACATCAATCTGTGAACTTGATTCCAACTTCGCACTCTAATTTCAATTTCCCACCTAATTCGTAGAATTGGACTACGGTGTGTGTGTGTGTACATCGCTGATTCATTTTAGTGTCCATTTATTTCCGGCGCTTATCGAATGTTATTTTTTCATAATATCCAATGATGAAATATCCATATAAATATTTGGTGTTCGAAAAAATATAAAGAGAATCGGGTCATCATCATCGCCTCTTTTGAAAACGCCGCAGTGGACGCTATGGTTGGAAAAGGAACTGTAGACTGATAATCGTAAATCCTTCGCCAAAAAAGAAGAAGAAGATGATGAGAGGTATTCTTGGAATTTGGCAAAAAATCTGCTCAAGTCGTACATAAATCAACATAATGTTTCGCGTAGGTGGTCAGTCCCATTTGAATACAGTCTGTATGTTTTATGTTTCATCTTCTAAGACTTTCTTCGTTGTCAGCAGCACTTTGTCGAATCATCATCGTCGTTCACTTTGCTGATGCTTCCGGTGACAGAAGGGGCCAGCGCCTGCGCCGCGCTCCGCCCATCTTTTTGAAAAGTTTTGTCGTTTTCTGTCATCACGTTCTGAGAAAAAGTGTCGTCGCCAGTGTGTCTGCTTTGGTGGGAGGAAGTGGGAGGAGGAACCCTGGAATGGAAAAAAGTTGTGTCTATATAAATATGACGGATATGTGGGGAAGGTGGTGGCATTTTCGTTCGTTTTTACCAACATTTGTTTTACTTTTTATGTTCCATTTTTTTTTGATGATACATGTACTTGATGTCGGCTTTTAATTTGATTAGATAGGATTTTTTTGTTGCATCTTTGGATGTTTTGTTAATCTAGAGTTAGGAGAACAAAACATCTCGAAAGGCATAGGAAGTTATCGTTTTTTTAAATTTTCCGATTGAGTAGGCCTTTTCGCATTTTGAAGAATTTGCAACAACGTTATTCTGAAGTGGATGGTCACTTTTTGAACTTTTCAAATCGGTGTGATGGTAGTATTGTCAAGATAATAATTTATGACCGCTCGTTTTGCGGAGTGTCGTTGGGAATTTCATCACAACGCGCTCAAATTCAAATTTCTCAGTTGGTCTTGCGCGCTGCGAGGAAAATCCCAACGACACTCCGCAAAACGAGCGGGCAGAAATGTTTATCTTGACAATATTCCAAGTGAGTCATCATGTCCATAATAGCGATAAGTTCTAGAATCGTATGTAAAATGCTTAAATACGCAATGCCAGAATCTAGGCTCCGATATTTTTAAACTGATTCTTTAATTCTTCATTATTATTCTAGACTTGAATTGACCCAAAAATATATTTGAAATCTCCATTTTCCTCTCATTTTCATCAATCCATTGTAAAATTTAGCCCTTTGACCGTAACAGTTTCAAAATAAACTTTGTCTATCTTTGTGTGTTTTGTTTGACCTCTTCCGGTTTGTACCAAACAGTCTAGTCTTGATTCTCATTATTCGGCCATCACTTAGAAATGTTCTCGCCCCCACTTTTGAATAATTGAAGAGTGTGGGAGGTGAAGGGTGAGGAAGTGTATTTAAAAAGTTCGAAAACAATGTGTTCTAATGCAACATTTTATTTATTTCTTCTTTGAAAATTAAGTATTTCTCACTGAGGTCAATTGGTCTACAACTGTATTAAATCTACGTTTTTTGAAGTGGTTTGGACAAGCCCCGCCCATTTTATTGTTAAGGTATCGCACGTAGACTAAGGTTGGTATTAGTCTCCAACTTATTGAACATGGTTCCTGTTTTGTACATTACTTGAGAACGGGTAAAACATGAAACACTTGGATTTTTTTAGTTCATTGCTACTTGAACCAGATTATGCTCCTCTAAAGTTAGGCTCTCGTAAATAAGTTGGCTGAAATTTTACATGATCACAATTCGGTTCAATTCTATCTCAGGGAATTTTTCGCGGATCCGCCACTTTCCTATGCGCGGATCCGCGAAAAATTTCCTGAGATCAGACGTGAATCAGATTTTGAAGATATAGTTCTCAGTCCATCTTAAACTAGTACTCGAATGTTGAGCTCATCCCATTTTGCTACTGAGACTCCATTCTAAGGTCCCATCGTATCCGAATGAAAGCGATATACCGATAAACCGCCCGGTTTTGTTTCATCGAATTTGATTTGTATACATATATTAGTTTCGACTGACTAATCAGCAAGGCAAAAAAAAAAGAAGAAGGGGAAAAAATAAACGACGAACGAATTGATGAACAAAAATGTTGGGGGCTGGTGAATTGATGATGATGATACAAGGTTTTCTCGGTTTGGGCCGCTTTGATTTCTTTTTCGAAAATCCCCCCACCATTCTCTAATATCCGTTTTTCTTGCTGCAATCAACAATTCGTTTTTCTTTTTTTTTTTTGTTTGCTAGATTTTCCAATCGTAAAACCAAGTTTTATTGACTGTTAATTTTCCGACCTATTTCATTCTTTGACCGAATTCAAATTCAATCTTTTGCAGATTTTCCACCATCTTCTACTTAAGGGTTACATGGCAAAATGTTCAAATTAACACTTTTGACACTTCTTGCCCCGGTTGTTGCTTATAATGTTCCACATGGATTTTTGACTGGTCAACCGATAACATCACATTCTGGTCCTAGTTCACTGGACGAGCTACCAGTAGAACCGGAGCTTAAACGAGAGAAAAGAGGATATTGGTTTCCAACGAATAATCATTATGATAACAATCTTTTGGTTCGATCTGAGCATCCAAGCGAGTATTTGAAGAAATGGATTGTTCATGAACATAATCGTTTCAGAAGAATGGTACGGTTTTTAGAAATATCTTTCCAGAATCGTTTCAAAAACACCAGAAGAATTTTTTAAAATGAATTTTCAAAGTTTGACGCTATCACTAGTGAACGAAAACTCTAATGTTAGAGCTCTACAAAACAAGTTGAATTTAATACGGACCGAGTTAAATTAGAGTCAAAATAAGTGGAACGATGTCTTTAAAATAATCTTTACTTCCAATTTCCTTATACTACATCCATTCCAGGTCCCAGCTTCTGATATGAATATGCTTTACTGGTCCGACGAGCTCGCAGCATCTGCACAACGACACGCAGACACTTGTGATTTCCGTCACTCACGTGGAAGAATGAATGTCGGGGAGAATATCTGGGCCGCGCCGTATAGCAATTATTCGGATGCCATCTCGATTTGGTTCAATGAGGTTTGTAGACAATAAACACTTGAAAACAACAACTTATTTGATTTGTTTTGATTATCCTCTCTTTTATTGGCCTCATTTATAGGTCCACAATCCTCGATGCGGTTGTAATCATGCCTATAAGCACTGTTGTGGTCATTATGTTCAGGTTTGTTGGTCTTGTTCTACTTTTTATTATTATTTTCCCTAATTATGACATTTAGGTTGTTTGGGCAAAAACTAATCTAGTTGGATGTGGATTCTCAAGATGTCGCGATGTTCAAGGAGTCTGGGGACGTGGCCATCGAAACGTCTTCGTCTGCCATTACAATCCGCAAGGAAATACGGTATTCGTCACTGCGAAAGGACAGCTTTATGCGGTTTGTTTTCGTCACTTCTATCATTTCTAATTCATTGGGAAAGAGAGAGAGGAAATAGGACGGGAATTATGGGCATGTTTGGAGTTGAAATGTATCAGGGCAATTGTTGTTGGATAAGGTGTTCTTTTTTTTTGAAAATGATCCAAATTTTGATCTTTTCCAACAATAATTCCAACCAAATTCTCATCAGAACATCGCTCTTTTTCACTGTCACCGTCTTGGTAAATGTTTGTTTCTAAACAACTTTTAATCCAAACTGCTTTGCCTAAAACAAAAGAGTGAGGTGGTTAAGTAACAGTTGTCTTTCCTATAATAACCATTTCCCCGTTAATGAAGCAAACGTGCTCCAACGAACACCCAATTAGCGGTAATTCAAATTACTTAAATGTGTTCTTTTGAATGTTTTTTGTAGAGAGTTTAGTGTGCCTAACACTCATAATATTTTTATAGATGCCTGCATTCACATGGGCCACAGATGGAGCCGATCGTTGTTCCAATTGTCCAGCGACTGCACCAGCATGTCATCAAGGATTGTGTTATATGCCAAAGGGATATGAACAAGAAACAACAACTACAACTACAACCACCACGACAGAGGAGCCAACAACAACCACAACCGAGTATAATGAAGAACACCAATCAGTTGATAACAATGATAACGATGACGACTTCCGCTTCCGGATCTAAGAAAACATACAAGAAAAACGCATTTGTATATATATACGCACTTATTTGAAACGAAACACTCTTATTTATTCAATTATACGAGACATTTTATTAAAAAGGGGCAATGTGATTTTTTTCTAAAAAAAAGTTTTTGATTCCCAAATCCGGTGTATTTTTCTCCCTAGAGGTAACCGATGTTGACCAACGGGTACATTATCCATATTCTAATGGTTTTATTCTTCTTCCAAATATTTACGTCTCATTTTTTTTACAAATTTATTTTTTGCCGTGACAGTGAAAAAACAATAAATAAATATTTTAATTTTCTCGATTTATTTTTTGGAAAACGGAATGTGAGTTATGGGGTGTAGATCGTCAAAGGTATTAATATGTCAAGATAAAATAAAATAAAACGTGCGACTGCTGTCATCAAATGTTTTAAGTGATGATTAAGCGTAATATAGAACTCAGGAAAAGCGATTCAGGCGGTCAGTCCCGGAAAATTACAGTTACCATCTAACGTGACCCATTTTTCATAAACTCAACGGCAAATGAAAGCATTAGCATCACTGATTTGTCTACTGAAATTTAAAAGATCTATCTACTGTAGAAGAAAACCTATTCCAAACGCGCTCTAATGACAATCCTCGATTTTTTGGGGTTCACAATTTTCAAAAAATTCAAATATTCATAGAATAAATATAAAATAAGTTAGGAATTGTTAGTTAAACTTGCAACGCAAACCAACCGCAATTCATCAACTGGCATTACTGTTGGATTCATTTTCATAGATATTTTGAATGATATGAAAATCAGATATTAAAAACAATAAACGATTTCTTCAGAAGAGCCCTCCTCAAAATATACTACCTCCAAATCAGCCTTTTCCAAAAAATGATCCGGGGAATGGACCACGAAACTCAGCATCACCAGTTAGTCGGACACCGGACAGATCTAGATCTTATTCGCCTCCACCTGCATATAGCTCTAGAAAAGCGGAAAGCAAACGACATAATGAAAAAAACAAAGAACCTGAACTGCCGTATCCACCTAGAAATACTCGAAGACATAATGAACAACGTTCGAAAGGGCAAGATGTAAATGAGGATACACTATATCCACATAAGAACGTCAATAGGTCAGCCGAGAAGGGAAGAAATCATGAAAATCGTACAAAACATGAACCATATCCACCACCACAACCAGCTGCACCTTCGCGAGCCGCTCCACCTCCAGCGGCTCCATATCCACCGCCACAACAAGCTGCACCGTATCCACCACCTGCGGCTCCATATCCACCGCCTCAACAAGCCGCACCGTATCCACCAGCAGCGCCGGTAGCAGCAGCACAAGTTGTTCCATACCCACCACCGACGCCAGTTCTGATTGCCGCACCACCACCACCTGTTTTTTATCCTCAACCAGCACCAGTTTTCATCGCCGCTCCACCTCCAGTTATTGTCGATTGTGGATTTGGAATCTATGCTGGGGGAATGTATTTTTGAATATTTGGACATTCTAGAAAATATTTAATTTCGTGTTACTTTTCTTTTCGATTTGAATAAAATTTTACGATCATTTTCAATGAAATTTTCATACATTCAGATCTATAATAATTTCCTTGTACATTCTCATTCCAATGATTTCTTCTATGTTTTTCATTTGACATAATAACAAATGAGCTTTCTTCAAGTGGGAGCAGTAAACAAATCGTGGAAAAAACAAGCACAACAACATGAATCACAAGTGTATTCTTCATCGGATTCAGTACAACAATAATAAAAACAAAAACAACAATATCAAGAGATGTTGTCAACTCAAATATTCTTGAACATTGCGTTTTGAGGGCTGCTCAACCTCGCAAGCACTCCGCACGCACGCACGCGGCTGCCGACACTCAACACACTGGAAAATTGGCGGGAAATTGAATTTTTCAAATTTTCTTTGAATATTTGAGTTGACAATATCATCGTGTTCGTTTCACGCGAATAAATGTTTTGTTATCCCCTTTCATTTCACATTTTATGATTGTATTTATTGACAAAATTGTTAAGCGAAATAAATAATGGGTTGTTGTTCATCGAAGCATGATAGAGAGGTTAAAAACTGAATTTCAAGATTTGATAATTCAATATTTTAGGAAGAAATTGAAAATGAAGTTCGGCAGAGACAACCACGACCGAAAACAATTATTCGGAATGAGCAACAACAACGAGTTATGCAACCAAATATTGTACAGCAAGTACCATATCAGCAGCAGCAGCGAGTAATTCAGCAACAAGCAGTACCGTATCAACAACCTCAAATCATGCAACAGCAGGCTCCACAAGTGATGCCGAGCCCAGCACCACAAATTGTTCAGCCTCCTCCACCTGTGGTTTATCAACAGCAAGCACCACCTATATTTGCCGCACCTCAACCAATTGTGTATGGAGTTGCTCCACCGATTATAATGGACCCGTTTCCATATCCAATGTTCTGTGATCCATATCCTTTTGTAGTTTATGATGGTTGTGATTTTTATGATCCGTTCTGGTAATAAATTTTTGTTAAAATAAATGAGCGTTGTTTATTGAAGAGTTTGAACTTTCTGGAAATTAAAGGAGGGATTTATGGAGATAATAAATGTACCTTAAATGAAAATAGGCTTCATTCTCATTCCAAATCTGCTTTTAAAATTTTCTAAAAACCGCCTGGAAGCCGAGAAAATGAGCTTCAAAACAATGGCCTAGAAAAAGGGGCCACCTGGCCGAACTTCTTCCAATGAGGTTTTTTTCGTGTTTTTTTAAAATAAATAGTTATGCAGAATGCTTATGTATATTAGTCTTTTTTATGTTTTTTCATCTTAATTTATGTTTTTTAATTTTTTTTTGGATTTTTCATGCCTGCGGACTAGTTTTCGCCGGTGTCCCCTTTTTCTAGGCCATTGTTTTGAAGTGTTTTTTTTCGGCTTCTAGGTGGTTTTAGAAAATTTTAAAAACAGGTTTGGAATGAGAATGAAGTCTATTTTCATGCCATACGCATTCAGTATTTCTAAAGCCTTCCTTTAAGTACTAGAATTGATACTTTGTTACAAGGCAAGTTTAGAAACTTACCACAATCAATTAAATGAACAGTAGTGTCTGTCGCAAACTAATACATATTGAACTCATTGAAATTATGATAAATTGAGCCCTAATAGCTCGCTGTATTTAAGTCATGGCCCAAATTACCACGTCACGAATAGTAGTAAAAGTGCAATAAATCAATAAGTACCTTTCCCCTTCAAATTTTCTCATCACCTGAAGCTTCATTTCCTCCTGATTACGAGAAAATAGGATAAGAAACAGAGAACGGGAACACTCTCAACAGCTGACGTCCCTCTATATACTTCTGGGTTCTCCCGCTTCGCTTCTCTCTACAAATCAAAGTTGGTTCAGACATTAATGTCTTGTACATTGATTGGTCATCCCCCAAGAGTTTTCTCTTTCTCTCTATCCTTTTGCTTTTTGTCTGATTTCGAATGAATCTCAAATTGCTCAACGATCAACATCAATTCTCAATCTATTATTTTTGTTTGTTGTTTTTGATGATGCTCCTCCACACTCTGCTCCACCGATAATATTCACTTTTATTTTATTGAGTCTGAAAATTGCTTCATTTTATTACCCCTAAAAACCCATAGTTTTCATATCGTCATATCCGAATACTTTTTTGAGCCAGATGTGATCACTTAGGTTTTTTTTCTTCCTTCGCCGAAAGACATGTCTTTTCTCGCTTTTGTTTCTTCTTCATATACATCTCCAATTTCAAATATTGATGTTTTTACTTTTGCGTCTTTTCGGTATGCTCAATCCAAATGATGCGGATGATTCGGATAGTTCAACCGATTCGACAACACCCGTTACCACTCTTTCAAGGCCCAGAAGGTCTGCAACAGTGTCACCAAGTACAAGGAATTCATTTCACGGAACAAGGTTTGATTTGAAACTATAAACTCACCACATGTACCTGAAAGAGTACACATGAGCAGACCGACGTCATTGCAATACGGAGCAATTTCTTTAAAAAAACACTCTAATTTATTTTCTTTTTCTTTTTGAAAAAATGTAGAGAACGGAAATGAAAGTTTATGTATTGAGAAATTTTGAAAAACAAGTTTCTGGAATGAGCACATCACTCTTCCAGGAACTACCATTTTTAAAGGAGGGCTTTACGGAGCTAATTAATGTGTCTTCGATGAAAATAGACTTCATTCTCATTCCAAATCTGTTTTTAAAATTTTCTAAAACCAGCTAGAAGCCGAGAAAACGAGCTTTAAAAACAATGGCCTAAAAACAGTGGCCACCGGCGAAAACTAGTCCGCGGGTAAAAAAAATAAAAAAAAACATAATTTAAAATGAAAAAGCATTAGAAAAATGCTGAAAGAAGCATTCTTCATAACTATTTATTAATGAAACACGAAAAAAGCTCATAGGAAAACATTCGGCCAGGTGAAAACTTTTTCTAGGCCATAGTTTTGAAGCTCATTTTCTCGGCTTCTAGGTGGTTTTAGAAAATTTTAAAAACAGTTTTGGAATGAGAATGAAGCCTATTTTCATCCCAGGTGCGTTCATTATCTCCGTAAAGCCATCCTTTAAATACAAGTTGTAATTGATTCGAAACCCAATAACTTTGACGAACATGCGAAATAATGTTACCTTCTCCCATTATATTTAACAAACCCCCGAGCTTCAAGTAAATTTAATTTTTTTTAAAACCTGACTGCAGACACACTTTGATTTTTTTTGGTTACCAATCTCAAATGATTGATGATGTGTCGAATGCAAAAATTTTAAAGTTTTCAATTGAAATGGGTTCAGAACTATTTATGAGAAATTTCTAAAAATAAGTTAACTTATTTTTAAATGGATTTTTTTGTGCTTTCAGACGAAGAAGTGATGCGAATCTAAACTTTTTTAGTGAACGAGAACGTCAGAGGGAAAGAAGAAGGAGCATGGTGAGTGAAAATTTAGAAATTTGTTATTTATTTTAATAAAAATAATATTGCACTATTTATTTTCAGGTGAGGGCTAGTCGAGAGAGAAGTGAGTCTAGAAGACAATCGCAGCAAAATTTGAGGAAAACGAATAGTGAACCTAATGTGGATATGCCTTCGGTTGGTTTTTTTTGAAATTTGTTATTTTTATGAACATGTTTTATTTATTTTTTTCCCAAATTGCAATTTTTCATTTAGATTGATGTCGAAGCTCTGCAAAAGCTGTTACTCTCACTTCCGAAGTTTGCGGCAGCCGCCACACGGTCACGATCGGAAATGGTAATCATATCAGATGCTCTTTAAAATTTCCAATGATTTCAGCATCATGACTCAGATTCTGGTGGTGAAATGACTACTGAAATCGAAGAGCTGAAAGACGCTGCAAAATCGATACAATCGCTTCAAAGAGTGCTTGCTTATCCATCGCATACATCATCCGATCGAGGTGTGTTCTCGGATGCAGATGAGTCTTCAATGGCAACGGATACGACGGAAGGAAGACGATCAGGAATATCAACAAGGTTGGGACATCCAAGAGGGGTTATGCAATTTATTCCTTCGATTAGGTTAGCTGGTATTATTACGATAGTTCATTTTTTTTCAAATATTCTTTTGTTTAGTGTTCTAATCTTCATCTTTATTGCAGAAATGATCAATTTGTACCAACTTCTGAGAATCGGCGTTCGTCGGTTTCTCGAAAATCGTCAGTTCCTGATAGTTTTGGCAGAGAGCTTAATGTCCCAGATGAACAGGAATTGGTTACTGTTCCAAATGTTAGAAATCGCCGGCGGGGGATTGTAGATGAGATGTTTAGTTCATCAACGACGTCGCTTCTTGCCGACCGCCCATCTGATTCGTTGGCGGGTGTTAGTAGATTTTCGAAGCTTCTTGATAGTTTTCGAAGTCGTCCCACTTCACCGGAACAGCATCCAACAATTTCGTGGTGAGAAAACAATTTGCTGAGAGATCCATTTTAATATTTTCGCTTTTTTTAAAGGAGTCCTTATGTCTATGCTGACGGAACTGAAGCTTTGGAAGTTTGTGGAATGGAAGATTCATTACATGAAGCTGACGTTTTGTTGTGGAAGAAAAGAAGTAGAGCGAGTTTGCGACGGCATTACAGCGTTCGACACCTTGCTGCACGTGAATTGTTAGATACCGAGAAATCATTCGTGGCAGGGCTTGAATTTTTAGTCACGGTAACTACTTAAAAAATAATAATACTATATTAGCTGCTCACAAATTCGGCTTTATAAACGAGCAAGCGCGCTCTAAAAAACCGACACGCTCGCAGGCGAAACATAAAGAGGGGGAGACTATACGCAGACAACTACCTCTCGCCAAACAACACTCTCTCGCAGCAGAGGGAAGCCCTTCGTTATGCAACCGATTTTGTGAGAGGACTATATGACATCATGATTTTTTTCAGAAATACATGCGTCCCCTCCGTCAACCTCTGGAATGCACGCTTATTGAAGCAGCACTTGTTGACAAAATTTTTTACCGGGTTCCAGAAATATTGGCACATCATCAAGTCCTTCTTGCCGCTCTGAGTCAACGATTAGAACATTGGCATAAAGATACGATACTTGGAGATGTTCTTCTTGCTCATTTTTCGAAACAATCAATGATTGAAACATTTATCGCTTTTGTGGATAACTTTAAATTTGCAAAAGCTGCCATCACACAAGCTAGGCAAAAGCATGCATTCGAAAAATATTATAATGTGAGAGATTTAATTCGCGTTTTAAAACTTATTATATCTTTTTCAGCGATGTTGTCGCGATCATGAAAACAAACAAGATCTCGATTCATTGCTTATTTCACCAATTCAACGGGTTCCAAGATATGAATTGATTGTGAAACAAATGCTGAAACATACGCCAGTTGAGCACGAGGATCGGGAACGATTGTTGAAAGCCCAACGGCATATTCATTGTTTGGCTGTTGGGATAAATCAGCACAAGGAAGGGAATGAGCAAATGGAGCAGAGGTTGAGAGAGATTGAGGCGATTGTTGATGGATTGGACGATGTGAGTTTGATAGAAGTATTTATCACAAAAGAAATGAAAGTTTCAAAAATGAATTATTATTAATTTATAAATAACCGATTGAAGAAATTAATCGATTTTCTTTTTTTGATAGAAGCACAATACAGAAGTTCATTTTGAAATTTTCATCAAAGTTCATATCAACCCATTCACATGTTTTTTCAGCTGGTTTCAACTGATCGTACACTTTTACGACATGATATGATAAACTTGAAAGGAACTGACAAGGAACGATGTGTTTTTATGCTATCGGATCTTTTATTATTAACAAGTGTTCGGAAGAAGGCAAAGACGTCATCTTCAAAGCTAACGTATGCAAAAATTATTATTTTTGGAATTAAAACCTTCTAATTTTTTCAGAACCCAATCTATGGACTTTCTTGAAAGCAATCGTTTTAAACTCTTGTTTAAAATCGCACTAGAAGATGTGTCAATTTCACGGGATACGTTATCCCAATTAGAAGAAGTTGAAAGAACTTTGGAACGGTCTCGAGAAGATGACAGAGTTTTGAAAAAGATGGCACAACTTTGTTCACTTCTGAAGTGTGATAAGAAGGTTTGATTTTTTTTAAATATTTAATGATTCCTAAAATTCGGAAATTGAACAATAATCTAGAGGTGATTGTCCAGAAGTGGTGAGATTTTTGAACGATCCACAACAATTGACACTTCCTATGTTATCACTTGAGAAGGGTAGACCTTTTGTGAAGTATTGAACATAACATGGAGGTGCCATTGTTGAATCAGCAAGTTTTATCGTGGAAGTAATTGTGGCTGTTGTTCCACCAACTATTCCAAAAACTGAAAAAATAACTTTATTTTAGATTTTTTACGATTTAGTTCACCTAATATACAAGCATTCAATATTAGAAGCCATTTTGGTGTGCTTTCAATTATTCTGAAGTTTTATGTTATCAATTTTGATAATTTAAGTATTACATACTCTCTGAAAGTAACTCTCTGATCTTCTGATGATCCATTTCCTTCATTCCATTTCTTTTCTTGTGTTCTCATTGACATATAGAAAATTGGTGGTAGAAGGAGTGTCATCGTGGTCATTGTAGAAGCACCAAACTAGAAGCAGTATCGAATTTTTTTATTGATTTGAAAGATTGTACTACCAAATCCAAAAGTGGTCCGAAATGTGGAATAGAAAAGGCGATGAAAATTACAGACCAGAATAGAAGTGAACGAACGATGAAACGTTTTACACCAAATTCTGAAAACGAGATCTAGAATTTAAAGTAGAAAAAATCGTACTGTGTGGAACGTGAAGAAGTTGCTCAATTTGTTGAATTGTAGGAGAGAATATGATGACAATTGTTGCAATTACATGAATAGCAATCATGAAATTTACCTGTAATTAACCCTAATTATATCGAGATACGGAAACTGTTTTTTTTTTTCAAATAATTTCCATTCAAATAAAGGCCCGGAAGCTACTGCAATGATCGCTGTGCCAAAGGCTTTCTTTCAAACCAAATCGTATTCTTTACCACTTGCTGTATCCAAATGACTTGTAATGATGGAATAATTGCTTCGTCAACTGAGCTTCCATAGATATAATATCCAGTAATTGGAATTGCTAAGTAATAGACAGTAACCACTTAAAGAACTTTCTTTCGATTCAACTTGTTTGCAACTCACAAATTTGAGCCAAAATAATAGAATATACAAAATGAGCAGGTTTTCTCAAATCATGTTGAATCGTTGGCAAAGCTGCATGACCACCATAAGCAAACACGTATGTACCGAATGCCATGCAAGCATTGAAAAAGTTAGTGTCCTGATGCGGAACATCAGTGGTACAAACTGGTGCATCGTGAAGCATCCCAATCAAAACAAGAGCGACAGCGATTGTACTAGAACCGGCGGAAAATATAGCAACTTGCCAGAAATGCATGGGACTTTTGAGCATTGTTAATGGCCAGACAAAGAATCCTACGACAAGGATTAGGTAACATTGATTGATATCGATCGAGATGAAAAAGTGAAGAAAAATGGATAGATTCTTTGCTGCTAAAAGGACTAAGACTGTTGCCAATCCGATCTGAGTCATGCAAATCATAAATGAAACAAAGTGCCTGCTCTTCGGACCAATTGCTCGAAATGCCATTTCTGCGTAAGGCTTTCGACAGCTGGAAAAACATTATGGCAGTACTCCATACAATGTGCTTGCTTACTGTTCTTGATATTCTGGCCACCGATTCTGCATGATTTTCCATGTCCAAGAGAGTTGGAGAGCAGTGCAAGTGGCGAAAAATGCACAAAGACACAAAGTTATTAATCCGGGAATGAGACCCATTGATGAAAGGGCATATGGAAGGACAATCATCCCACCACCAGCAGTTTCTCCAACAATGAATACTGCACCCATAAGCCATCCTATCCCTTTTTCATTCCTATGAGATATTTCAGTTTTCTGAAATTTAGTATTTTCAGTATATTATTCGAACAGTGAAAATATTTGTTGCGCATTTTTTTTTTCATTTTCAGTGAAATATTATTTCAGTTGCAAGTCAGAGAGATTCTCCAGCCATAATTTGTAAAACAATGGAATTCATTAAAAAACCCTCGAAAATTTTAATTTTTTAAATCTTTAAAAAACCTCATCCGCTGTAAGCCAAATTTTAGAACGACCCATTTCGTAAAGTGCTCGCTAGGCCAAGAAATAAAACACTAAATATCCAAAGTTTGAGCAAATTATATCTCTTGGACGAGAGCGAATGAAAATGTTTTTTGACTTCATTTTTTATACTATTGTAGTGAATCAAAGATCGACGAATTTTTTTATTCAAAAATAATAATAAAGTAGAAAAAAGACTGATATGCAAATTAAGTGCAAACTAGAAAGAATGAGAACAAAAAAAATAGAACGTTGTCCATTTTTTAAAATTTAAATGTCTTCAACAAAATATTTCCAGGTTCTTTGTGACACTTTGGATGCAATGGATACAGAGAATTCGATGAAGATCCGAGAGTTCACTGAGAAAATGAGCAATGATACGGACTTGAGTACAATACATTTGGAAGTGTTGACATCAAATGGATTTGAACCTATCGTCCTGGAATTCCCAAATGCGGAGAAACGAAGTGTTTGGGAAGCGACTTTCAAAGATGCTAAGAATGTCTTAGGTATTAATATTAACGTTTTCAGGAAAAGTTGACAACGAAGCTCATTTTTCCCCCGAACATAACAAAAATATAAATAACGCTTCCTACAGTAATCTTTCAAAAATTATCCAGATTTTTAAAGTTGGACGAAAAACTTTAAAAATTTAACTTCTTTTTTCATATATTAGAATACTGTATTTCAAGCATTTATTGAATCTCAAAGATAAACTTGGGACCATTCTTGATTCAAATGAGATATTTATAAAAAAAACTCCAAACGAATTCCAAATGGACTACAAAGTAGTGGCCTATGTTTCACACTCAACGAGAAGCTAGTCCCCACTCGTATTTCTCTTCCATATTACATCATACCTTCATTATTCTGAAAGTCAAGCCTCTGTAAATTTATACTTCTCGTTTAATATATTTATATATTCTTCTGGTTGAACATACAACCTTTAGACACCGAGTTTAACTCACAATACGATAAATAGTTTGTCCAATTTTTTGCTAGACTGAACATAACGTTGAACCCGAACAGTATTCCCATGTGAAACCGGTTTATTCAGAGTTAATATGTACTTTTTTGAGTCCTGGGAAAAAAAATGAAGATATGAGTTTTGATGCCATTTGTGTTTATCAAAAATCAAAAATATTTCAGTAAAACATCAAACATCGATGCCAGTTTGTCAATTGAAAAACATAATTGCTCATCAAACCCGCCAGGGACTACAATTATGCACTGCTGCAATTGTACCGGGAAAACGGCCAGATAGTCAGCCATTCGTATGGGTTTGTGCAAGCGATAAGTTCAGTGGACAAGTTGCTGTAATGTCACTGGAATCGGGTGAAGCATCAATCGAGAGTTGCTCCGCGATTGGGAATGCTGCTGTCACTGCAATGTGCACAGTACCGCCACCAACGTATTTGTATATTTTTGTGGTTTTTTGAGAATGTTGGAAATTTTTCAGAAAATCAAGAAAACGTAGAATGAAGTCGCAGAGATCTTACGAAAACTTTCAAAAGAATACAAATAATGGAATGATGGAAATAAACAGCAGTGGATCGGATTCTGAATCTTCATCTGATGAAGGACCGTCATCTGCAGGGCAGACAACAGTTTGGATTGGAAATGATGATGGAGAGTGAGTAATTTTCATAAAGAAATCATAAAATAGTTGTTTTCTAGAGTATTCGTTGTGAATTCAACCGAAAGAGTACGATCAAGAGCAAGAGAACGACTGGCTCGGTTAAGAAACAGCATAACATCAATATGTGCAGCAAATGGGAATGTAATGGTTGCCACTTCATATTCAACACAAGTTCATCTTTTGATGTTTCGGCCAAACACTGATGGATCATGGGATTTGGAAAATCCTATGAATGTCCCACATGCGTGTAATTCACCAATTGTTTCAATGATTCAAGTTGGGAAACGATTGATTATTGCAAGCGGGAATTCATTACATGCATTTCATACAGATGTTAGTGGATGGCAAGCGGCTGTTGAAGTGCTTCCTGCGGCGGACGTTATTTCTGTGATGGCACATTCTGGAGCATTCATATTTTTATCGGGAAAGAAATCAACATTCGTTTATGTTGTCGACGCGTTCAATTTGAATGTAATTAATCATTTCAATATTGCGCCATTTGTTAGATCTCAACTTTCCGGCAAAGAGGATATCATTCGTGAACATAAAATGGGATGTTTGAGGGTTTCATGTCTTACTGTTGCTCGGTCACATTTATGGATTGGAACTTCTGCTGGTTTTGTGTTGTCTACTTCAATTCATTCCGCGAAATCACAACCAACTCCAGATTTGAATGGTAAACGTAAAACTCATGAATACACTAATATATATTTATAGTGTGCGATATTGGACATAGTGGACCATGTCGGATTCTTCTACCGATTCTCCCGAATCACAACTCCTCCAAAAAATTAAGAAAAAGTTCATTGAATGTTCAAGAACAGCAAACTTCACAGGTAACCATAAAAATAAATAATCTATTTTAAAATGTATTTTGCAGCTAATGATTGTGAGTTGTGGTGAAGGATTGGACGATAAAAGTGCAACACAAGATCCAACTACAGATGCAATAAATCATCTCGTTTTTTGGAAATGTACTTAAATTAATTATATTATTCTTCAATTTTGTCAACCTAAATTTTCATGGCCGCTCATTTCCGGCTGCTACAGTGATAGCATGATTGACAAATTAGAAGTTGAACGCGTTGCGGTCGCGTCGCCTTCAACGTCTATCTGGTGCAGCCAGAAATAAGCGGCCACGAAAATTTATCTTAACACTATTATATTTATGATGGGTATTGTATGAATATTTCAATCATGAGTGTGTATTCATTATTTCCGAAAAGCTTTCGGAATGATATTGTCAACTCAAATATTCTTGATCGTTCAAGTTGGTTTTGACCTACCCAGAAAATCTAAGTCTCTCACACAGTCGTGCTATTTTTAAACGCGAGCGGTTGTGCTGCGGTTTTTTAGTAGAAAATGGATGATCCAAAAATTTTAACCTGACAATAACATATCTTTAAAAGTTAGTTTTGAACTTTTCACCTTTGTTCTTATCTAATCATTCACTAAGATTTCAGGTGGTTTAAAAACGTCGAACACTTTGAAGTTTGAAGAACTATAGAGCGATCGTTAGAAGATGGGAGGGTTTAGATGAACAGAACGGTAATGGCGAAGGTTTGAATTTATTTTCAATTAAAAACTCGTATTTAATCATTCCTAAAATTCGGAAATTGAACAATAATCTAGAGGTGATTGTCCAGAAGTGGTGAGATTTTTGAACGATCCACAGCAATTGACGCTTCCTATGTTATCACTTGAGAAGGGTAGACCTTTTGTGAAGTATTGAACATAACATGGAGGTGCCATTGTTGAATCGGCAAGTTTTATGGTGGAGGTAATTGTGGCTGTTGTTCCACCAACTATTCCAAAAACTGAAAAGGTAACGATTTTTTAGATTTTTAACGATTTAGTTCACCTAATATACACGCATTCAATATTAGAAGCCATTTTGGTGTGCTTTCAATTATTCTGAATATTAATGTTATCAATTTTGATAATATATGTATTACATACTCTCTAAAAGTAACTCTCTGATCTTCTGATGATCCATTTCCTTCATTCCATTTCTTTTCTTGTGTTCTCATTGACATATAGAAAATTGGTGGTAAAAGGAGGGTCATCATGACCATTGTAGAAGCACCAAACTAGAACCCAAAATCGGATTTTTTAAAATTGATTTTTAAACTGTATTACCAAATCCAAAAGTGGTCCAAAATGTGGAATAGAAAAAGCGATGAAAATTACAAACCAGAATAGAAGTGAGCGAACGATGAAACGTTTTACACCAAATTCTGAAAACCAGATCTACGATTTAAAAATAGAAAAAAAACAAGTTTACTGTGAGGGACGTGAAGAATTTGTTCGACTTGTTGAATAGGTGGGGAAAGTACGATGACAATTGTAGCGATTACATGAATAGCGATCATGAAATTTACCTGAAAATGTGCGTTGTTATGCGTTATTTGAGATCACGATTGTTTTTTTTAATAGTAGAAAAAAAAAACTGCCGATTCTCTCCCGAATATATATTTGTTCCTTACTACTTGCTGTATCCAAATGACTTGTAATGATGGAATAATTGCTTCTCCAACTGAGCTTCCGTATATGTAATATCCACCGATTGCAATTGCTATGTAATAAATAGTGACCACTGAAAAACATACCATATCTATTAATCAATTTTTGCAACGAACAAATCTGAGCCAAAATAATAGAATATACAAAATGAGCAGGTTTTCTCAAATCATGTTGAATCGTTGGCAATGTTGCATGGCCACCGTAGGCAAAAACAAATGTACCAAATGCCATACAAGCATTGAAAAAGTTCGTATCCTGATGTGGAACATCAGTGGTACAAACTGGTGCATCGTGAAACATTCCAATCAGAACAAGACCGACAGCAATTGTACTAGAACCGGCGGAAAATATGGCAACTTGCCAGAAATGCATGGGACTTTTGAGCATTGTTAATGGCCAGACAAAGAAGCCAACGACAAGGATTAGATAGCATTGATTGATATCGATTGAGATGAAAAAGTGAAGAAGAATTGATAGATTCTTTGCTGCTAACAGAACTAAGACTGTTGCGAATTCGATTTGAGTAATGCAGATCATGAACGCAATGAAATGCCTGCTCTTCGGTCCAATTGCTCGAAATGCCATTTCTGCATAAGGCTTTCGACAGCTGGAAAAAAATTATGGCAGTACTCTATAATCATGTGCTTACTTACTGTTCTTGATATTCTGGCCACCGATTCTGCATGATTTTCCATGCCCAAGAGAGTTGGAGAGCAGTGCAAGTGGCGAAGAATGCACAAAGACACAAAGTTATTAACCCGGGAATGAGACCCATTGATGAAAGGGCATATGAAAGAGCAATCATTCCACCACCAGCGGTTTCTCCAACAATGAATACTGCACCCATGAGCCATCCGATCCCTTTTTCATTCCTATGAGATGTTTCCGCTTTCTGAAATTCTTTTTGGTTTATTTCGAAAGTTACAATATCTTTTGAGAATCTGTTGTTAATAAGTTGTTTTGTTTTTTTAGGTCATTCCGATGTATTTTTCAAAGATGTTAATATTAAGCATACATGTCACGGCGGCCGACACCACCATGAAAACCCTTGAAAACAATGAAATATCAGGTAAAACAATATTGTGTGTTTGAATGCGCGGGGGCTACCGTACCTGCACTTAGATGTGCAGTGTTCCGCATTTTCCACCCTAAATCGATGTGTTTCTGGCCGATTACCTGTGTCCGGCCGGAAAAATACATATAAAACTGGACAAAGGAATAAAAAAATCTCATGATATGAAAACCATCAAATTGTTCATTATTTGAAAAATTATGAACTCTCTCACAATACATACTCCGATTTTTGCACACTCCCCCAATTTTTAAATTAATTCTGAGCAAGCCCATAAAATGAACATTAATTAGAAAAAGTTCAATTAGTAATTAGTAACCTACACTATCTTCAGAAATACAATGTTAGCGAGAGTTCCCATTTATAAAGATAAAATATAAAGGTGTCTACAAATTAACAACAACCTCATCTGAAGGAGACCACGTTTTCGAACGGCCCATTTCGTACAGTGATTCCTCTGAAGACCCTTAAAAATCGAATACTTTTCAGAAAATATAAAAGAAAAACAACGAATGATTTAGCAGATGGAAAAAAAACAATCGAACAATCTAATCAATCTAGAAAGTAAAACACGATATATTTTAAAGTTCTATCTCTTCTTTTCTGAAGAAAGAACAAATCATGAAAATTTATATCTATCTATCTAGTTCTTTTTGTACTGTTTCATTGAATCAAAAATCGAGAAATTGTTTTCGAAAAAAATAAAGTTGAAAAAAGGATTTTATGCAAATGTGGCGAGTGAATAGATACAAAAGAAACAGAACTTTTTTTTTGAATTTAAATTTCTTTGCAAAAAATGTAAATGTTTTTTTACCAGTTCATTGTGACACTTTTTTTGCACTGGATACGGAGAATTTGATGAACTGAGAAAATGAGCAATGATAAGCAAACTCGCATTAGAAATTTTTTAAAAAATTAATACAATTATGTACTGAAATTGTACCTAGAAAATGGCGAAAACTGCATGTGTGTTCCAGGGATGGGCGGGATATTTACCGGTTTTCCGTTTCCCTGTATTGTGGGAATTTTTTAGACTGAATGATTTGCAGAGCGTAAATGTTAAAAACAATGGATCAGTTAATTTGACCCTGCCAGATTTCAATTTCAAAAATTAGAGCTTTCTATCATTAGTACAATGCAATTTATGCGAAATCACACCGATAAGTACACGCGTCATAGCAGCGGTCCAAAGTTGGAAAAAACAAAATTTGAATGCGCGCCGGATCGTGCAACGCGGTCAGAATTGGCGCGAAACACAATCATTTGAATGTGGCTACATATTTGTATTGTTCTTTGGATCACCTGGGCTCCCATTTGAACTTTGATTTTTTTTGCCTTGAATTTGGATCGTGTTAACTGACCACATGCCTTTAATGTATGCTGAAAAGCTGAACTGTCTATAAACAAGGAAGAATTTAAAAAAAAACATTTTCCCGAAATTTTCCAGATTTTTAGATCCCCGAAAGTTTTCCCGGACAGTACTTACCGCCCATCTCTGGGGCGTTTATCTACAAGAAGTCGGGAGTTCCCGCTATGCAAATTTCTTTTAAAGGTTTACGGTACTTACTGAAATGTCTGTTTTAAAATAAACGAATGCGATTCATGTAGGCTTTGTTGTTTATTTGCTGATTTTTACCGTTAAAGATAGTGTATCAGCTAAATTTATATTATTTAAATTTTATAAATAAGAGCATTCTTATATTAGAAATGTGAATTTTATGCGTAAGCACATCGAAAAATGGATGCCTCCTAGCAGCAGTCCAAAGTTGCAAAAATCAAAACTTCAATGAGCGCCCGATTGTGCGACGCGGTCGTGATTCGTCGAAAATGGCACGAAATAAAATTATTTAAATGTGACGCTAATGTTTTTCATTTTTTCTGGACGCCCATTCGAATTTTGGTTTTTCATCTCGAGTTTGGATCGTTTTAACTGATAAGATAACTGCTTGTTTTTTCTGGAAAGCCAGACTAATATGCGAGGATCACAGATAAACCGGTAATCTCAGAATGAAAAGGTGATTGGGTTTAAAATTTCGTATTTCCGGGAATTTATTAAGAACAGCGACCCGCACATCCATGATGTATCATTCCGTACGATGTGTATTACCCACGCTTCAGTTGGAAATTTATTTTCTGATCAGACTTATGGTCGAAAAAATACTTTTATATCACTTTCGAGACTATCTATAATCATATTTTTTCAGATTAATAAAAACGGAATCACAAAGTTCATCGTTCTACATCAGGGATGGGCGGGAAAGACCTTCCGGCAAATTTTTCTGGAAATATTTTCCCGGTTCCAAAGACCGGGAAATTTGAAAAATTCGAAAATTTGACTCCAAATATTGGTTTTGTCCTGATTTTATCGAGGTTCCTAGGTTTTCAGAGTTAGTAAACATCCGACCATAAAAAATAAGGGATAAAATAGGAATCAAGGCAAGATTTTGAATAAAACAAACATTTTTCAGAATCGCATAAATGAGTTTTAAAAAAATAAAAATGTTAAGTTTACTTATTTGAGACTTCTGAAGACATATTAATCAATTTTAGTAAAGTTTCGTTGATTTTTGTAGCTTGATGATTTTCTTGAAGTTTTTCTATTTTTTCTATTAAAAAAAATTCCCGAAACTTTTCGGGAAATTTCCAGGAAGGGAAATTGTACCTGGAAAACTGGGAAATTTCCCGCCCATCCCTATTCTACATTCAAATATTGAGTTTTTCTTCCGCTTTAGCACGTTTTTTAGGTACGAAAAACATATATTGCAAACATTCTTGTCTGAATTATTCATGAGAAAAAAGAACACTTATGTTACAACGTTATTTCAGCATTAAAATTTCCTCATTTTTGCGTCAAACAACCAAAAATGGAAGTATGCAAATTCTGTGACTTTCGTCATTCCTCCGCCCGAAACAAAACTACAGGAAGAAGAGAAACATTGTCCGACAGATCAACAATTTGGGCCGATATTTTGATAATACATGATTTCAATCACTTTCCATTTCCCCTAGCATTCATTCGCAGTGTTTATATCATCTGATCATAAAACCTCCTCGAAAAAAAAACTAGGACCCTTCGGCATTTTTTGTTCCATCCTTTGAAGCACACCGCACCACACTACCAACCACATATCATTGCAATAATCGTGAGAATAATGTGTTCTTTATGTCTCGCGATTCTTTTCGATATTTTCATTTGAAAACTGTCTTTTATATCATCAAAAACTACACAATCTCTGCTCTTTTTTCTTTTCTTTTTTCCTTCTAATGGGTCATTTTCAAATGTGCGAGTGTATATGCTCCTATACAATTCATGACAACATTTTTATGGTAGATGCAGACTTTATGACACCATTTTGTTCTTTATCTTTCCTTCTTCTATTTCTTCTATTTTTTTATTGAATTTGAAACTTTATGATTTTCAAGAAACAATAAAATTCCAGTCTGCACAGGTGTTCTCAAAAAAATTGGAAAATTGGAAATTTTTTGAAAAAAATTTAATTTTTTAAAAAAGAGAGATATTAGATGAGTTTTAACTAATTTTTTATGATCTTAAAACTATAAAATTTTTGTTGTTGAAAAATTAATATTTTAAATGATCCATAATGTGAATTTTTTAAAATAAATTCGGAATCACTAAAAATTTGTTAAAATGTGTTTTTTTGAAACGCAAAAATGTGCAATGGAGCACATTTTCGGTCTGGTATTGACGGAAATTAAAATTTGAATATTTTTTCATTTGTTTTCCTTTTTCTTACACTATTTATATGTATGAAAGAAATGCTGTAAATTATAGTCCGAAAAGCTTCGCAATTTTCAAAAACTAGTTTTTTAAAGGATGGCTTTAGATAATAAATGTACCTTAAATGAAAATAGACTTCATTCTCATTTCAAATCTGTTTTTAAAATTTTCTAAAAACACCTAGAAGCCGAGAAAAGGAGCTTCAAAACAATGGCCTAGAAAAAGTGTCCACCTGGCCGAACTTTTTCCTATGAGCTTTTTTCGTATTTCGTTAATAAATAGTTATACATAATGCTTTTATTAGTTTTTTTTTATGTCTTTTAATTTTTTTTTGGATCTTTCATGCCTGCGGACTAGTTTTCGCCGGTTGCCACTTTTTCTAGGCCATTGTTTTGAGGCGCGTTTTCTCGGCTTCTATGTGGTTTTAGAAAATTTTAAAAACAGATTTGGAATGAGTATGAACTATATTTTCATCCCAGACGCATCCATTAGCTCCGTAAAACCCTCCTTTAATGAAGGCTAAGTCTGAACAGGTTGATAAGCATCAAATTTTGAATATTATTGAAATCCGTCTTACCGATACGTTTGTAAAAATCGAATTCATAACATTGTTTTGATTCGCCCTCCCTCTCTCCAACAACATCTCAAAAACGCAAAAACGAAACATTATTTTTTTATCAATTGCATTTTTGCGATCGGGTTGGGAACCTCCTTTAGGACCATCCTTTCATCTTTGCCGCTGTCCTCCTAAAAAGGGGAGAAATGTGAAACTTTTATTGTTTTCTTTTTACAATCCAAATACATAATATTTGTTGCCATTTTCTTCTGCGTCGTCTATCGTTACGACAGCGGGTGGTTGGTCTTCTCTATCGGTTACTTTCTTGACGTTTTATTGCTTTTTTTCGTTCCCCCTTTCTCCTCCCATTATCTTATGTGTTTCTGGGGCTTCGGCTTTTATTTCTTGTTTTCCTAAATTTTTAAACTTTTGATTTTACTTTCAAAAATATTTTTGTAGAAGCTTAGCACACTTTTCTATTCAAAAATCTCTTAACATTGTCAAAAACTCTCTTAACATTGCTCATGTCTCATATTTCACGCTAAACTCTCGCTTAGTCATGCCCAGGTTCGCTTCACTTTTTAAAATTAATCTTCGAAAGTTATTTATATTATTCGGCCATTTTTTAAATGCAAAAACCAATTGAGAAAAAAAATTCCCAAAAAATCTGTCAATTTCTCTGAAAAGTGTTGATTTCCAAGTGCAATAAAATATAATTCCCTATCATTTGGTTTTTTTCTCTTTTTATTGTTTGTTTGCGTATAATTAGCAAAATCATCTTTTTTAAACACTTCACACCACAATTATAGACACATAATTAACGCAATACAAAAAACCAAAAAAACCCAAGAAGACATATCAGATTTCCCAATAAACAGAAGAGCACATTGAACGATCATCCAATCCAATGATGACCGAACATCATAATCATTCATAATTAAGACATTTATTTAACGGTGTAAATATTAAAGACGAAAAAAAAACAATTGGACCGACATCCACCACCATCACCGATATTTAGGCTCTAACAAATCATCAATCACTTTTGTCTTCTTTCATCTAACACACAACAACGTGACAGCCAAAATGTTTTGAGCACACCGCAAAAGAAAAGAAAAGAACAAACGAACACTTTTTGGACAGAGGAGAGAATGAGTGAAGAAAAAGATAACAACGACAACACACAAAATTCTTATCGGATCAGTCATTAAGTTGGGTGGCGGGAGCACCCGAAATGTTTAAAAATTTTCGGATTTTTTTTGGTTAGAGCCCTTTTCGATCCTAAAGTGGTGGGTTTCAAGAAATCAGTTATTTTATAAAAAATCTTTTGTAACCTCGAGATCTTTCAATTATAAAAAAAAATTATTCCTTCAATTATAAAAAAAATTATTCCTCCAATTATAAAAATTAAAATCTTAAAAATTGATCGACTTCCAACTAATAGTTTTCAGAACTTTTCTCTTTAATGCTTTTGAATTTTAAAAAATACTTTAATTTCAATCACGCCATTCAGAGTTGATATCTTGGTGTTATTATGTTGCCTTCAGTTACCATTAAAAACCCACAATTTCGAAATACATGGCCATAAAAAGAGCTCCTATTCACGTTCGTTTTTCAAATTATGTTCACCATCATCGTCTCCTTTCCATTTTTTTCCACCATCAGTTTTTTTCCCGATTGATTTATGACTTTCTTGGGGTATTCACCCCGCACCCCTTCTCATCTTCCAATTCGATCGATAAAACGTTCGTCGGGTCGTAAAATCTAGAGAATTTCGATTGGACATCGACGATTTTATTTCTATTTGTGTATTCGAATCTAAAAAGTTTTATATCTTCGATTGAGATAGTTGGAGATTGTAGAGAAATGGAGGGAATAGTGCACATTTTCTCTGTGTTTTTTTATTGGTGTGTGCAGGTTGACACCAAGGTCATTTGAGTCTATGTTTATGTTATAGTAGTGGTGCTCCGATTGAGTAAGACTAATCAAATGAATAGATTTTCTCGAAAAACCCCTCTCAACATCTGTTTTTATGTTTCAAAGTTTTCGAATGAGAAACATGTCTTTCGCAAAACTTATGTACTAACGAATCTCTGTTGTTTTTTTTTTTCGAAATTTCTCGAAACGTTTTCAAAATTCACCTGCATTCTTTAAAATTAGAGAATTCCTTTTTTTTTAAAACATCATGTGACATTTTCTTCAAAAATGGATTTGCGCTACTAGTTTTTTAATGCTTGAAATCCTCAACCTCGGATTTCAAGAGAGATTTTTGAAAAGTTTCAAATTCTAAAGAAATTTCATACAATGGGTTACTGTAGAGCGTTTTTGAATAAAAAGTTAAGATACTTAACTTTTTGAAACAACTTATACTACAGTAATTCACATAAATATAGGTTCACCTGTGAAAAGTTCGAAAAATCGCTAAATATCAAATTTCGAAAAAATGGTCGAATACAAGAAGTAAGCATTTAGGAAGACTTAAAATATAATCAGAAGTTTTTTTTGGAAAACATTGAAATTCAAGAAAAAATTTGGA
Source organism: Caenorhabditis virilis (assembly GCA_964036255.1). Lineage (NCBI taxonomy): Eukaryota > Metazoa > Nematoda > Chromadorea > Rhabditida > Rhabditidae > Caenorhabditis > Caenorhabditis virilis. Next base: position 11,082,997 of record OZ038417.1, on the reverse strand, counting down.
TTTTCTCATTTTTGGCTCTTCGCCAATCCACAAGATTGGTTCACTACTTACCAAAAAACTTTTAAAAAATACATTTTTTCTTGAATTTCAATTTTTTCCAAAAAAACTTCTGATTATTTTTTAATTCTTCCTAAATGCTTACTTTTTGTTTTCGAAATTTGAAATTTGGCGATTTTTCGAACTTTTCAGAGGTGAACCTATATTTATGTGAAGTACTGTATTATAATTTGTTTTAAAAAGTTATCTTAACTTTTTATTCAAAAACGAACTACAGTAACCCATTGTATTAACAATTTCTTTAGAATTTGAAACTTTTCAATTGTCTAGTTGTTTGAATTTCGTCTATTATATTCGTCTCGAATCGTTCACAATAAATCCTTCAAAAAATAGTGTCGGCATCCTTCTTCTTCTTCTTCTACTCCAAAACCAAATTCCTTCCCAGATGTTTATAATATATAAATTATATAGAAAATATCTTTGTTGTGTGCAATATGTTTAACCAATCTCGAGCTGCTCCCCTTCCTCCTTTTTATTCAAAATCTGATACATCTAAATAACACATAAAATGGTATTTATGTGTGTATGCATATAATCTGGTCGGTTGTTTCTGAAGAAGAAGGAGGCCTGACCTGACATTTTTTATGGTTTTTTTCCTTCGTTTCGTCGTCTCCTAGGACACAACAACAACCCCTATTGCTTTTTGGGAAAAAAACATAGAATAGGGGTTTCGCGAAAAAGGGCGTTGACAAGGAGCTCCGCCCAAAATTTCTTCTTTATTTTTTGTTTCCCTATTTCCATGTTGGTACCCAAATGTTTCATTTTTATTGTTTCATTAATTACTCCTTTCGTTTTTTACGGAGAAAAAAACCAAGTCGTTTTTTTTGAAATGCCGACACAATGATCGGACGTCAACGAAAGTCGGCACTTTGGAAATTTTATTGCTTTTTCGAATTCGAAAAGTGTTCTCTTTTCTCTTATTTTTCTTCACATAAAACCTTCTTCAAATATTATGTACACTTCTAGAAGATTTTCGATTTTGTTATTTAGATTTTACTGTAATTTTATTGATTAAACTTCGTAATTTTCGAGAGTAAAGTGATGCCTCTTGTATAAATAAACGCTAATCATTTCAAGAAGATTTATTAATTAAAAACAAGAATAAAATACGAAAGAAAGGTAAATTAGTTTGCAAAGAACAAAATAAATACTAGCCGCAGCTAGGCGAATCTAGTATGCAACTAGAAACAATAACAACCAGCCCAAAAACTGGCTAAAAACGAGATTGACCGCTTTTCCAACTCAAAACTAATTTGACGCCCGAATAGGTGGCCTAGCAACACAAGCGTGGAGAGTTAGTCCCCCTTGTTTCTAGTCCTCGGCCATTTATCTCAAAACGAGTAGAAAACCAAAAAAAAATCAGAATCGAGCTAAAAAATAATTTAAAAGGTTTTTTAAAAATTGTTTGAATTATTTGTTTTCCTCAAATAAAGTTCTATTTTGGTTTTTTATGCCCCGTCCTCTCGAGACCCGCAACTTTTTTCAAAAACATATTTTCGCCCGAAATGCAATATATGAATTTATGCTTATAATTTCTAGTGTTTTTGTGGTGGTTATAAATCAAAAAAGCGTTTTCGTTTTACCATAAATTCTGGTTCTGGTGCGCGTACATGCATTGGAAGAAGCAGCTTGCACACCAAACACTCACACACACAACCATATTTATGTGCGCCACCACCCAATTTTTTAGATGCGTTTTCCGTCGTTTTCGACGATTTTTTAAAACTTAGAAAGTTTTCATGTTTTTTAGGGTCTTCACCTAGACACCGTGCATCAATATTTTATGCCTAATGTACCTCAATATTTTGATATTTTGTTGGCTGATTTGCGGATGTGTTGGAAAGCCGACACCTTTAGCTGCAGCATCGGTAGCCACGCCGTCCTTGGCATCACATTTTAAGTTTGCTGAAAAGGCGGATGTTTTTGTGACTCATAGACATACTACTGAAGGTTTCAATTGTTTTTTAAAAAATTAATTTAAAGGATTTGTTTCAGATATGATTGAAGAGGAGGTGACTCTAAAGTTGCTCGGAACATTTTCACCGGTTGGTAGTAATTATGAAACGAGTGGAGATATTGTACAGGTAAGAATTTTTTAACATTTATTTTTCAATCTTTACTGTAACAAAAAATTGGTGGTCCCTGATGGTATCCAGGTTCCACCAAAGAAAAGAGCGATTGCAAAACCAGTTTTAATAACAAAAATAACGCGAGAGTATTTTACTAAAATATTTTACTGCGAGAATATTTTACTAATATTTTAAATATTTTACGAGAATATTTTACTAATATTTTAAATATTTTACGAGAATATTTTACTATTTAGATTTTAAACAAGAAATAAATGATAAACAAGGTTAATTATGATGCAAAACAAGTAAATAATATACTAGCACCTGCTAGTCACTTTCTAGCACAAACTAGACACTTAAAACCAATAAAAACGGTTTTCATCGAGTTAAAAACTAAACTCCAAACTAATTCTAAACGAATTACAAAAAAAAGAAAAAAATTATCACGAGGATGATCAACTTTCCGTGTCGAAATACGTCGCAGTACGAACTACAAATTATTGGCCTAGGTTTCCCACCCAACGAGAAGCTAGTCCCCGCTTGTATTTCTCTTCTCTCTTACATAACTTATTTTTCACATTTCATAAGTACATGAATAGTTTCTGCCATGTTTTTTTTCAACACTAAAATCACTAAGAAATTATTTTTCCTTCATTTATCCAGTGAAATAGATAGTTCTGTACCATTCTGATAATTTAGTTTTCATCGTTTCCAAAAATGTTCCATATTTCCCGAAAGATTTCCCATATTTCCCAAATTCTCTCGAAATTCGAAACATTTTTCAAAAATTTCGCCCACCCTCATTCCCAAAAACAAAAACACCACGAATTTCCTTGTTTTTTCTCTTTCATCTCAACCCGACGCTAAAAAGTTTCCTCTTCCCAAAGACCTCAACACTTATTTTCACTTGACTTTGTTCTTTTTTTTTCAGTTTTCCGATCCTTCATGTCCCCCCAAGAGACTTGTTGCTCTAAAATATTAGGCCTGACATGGGGGCTCATGAAGTAACAGAAAAGAATCAGAAGAAAAAAAAATAACTTGTTGTGTTTTGGCTCGAGGGCATATAGCGGAAAGAAATCACAGTAATTGAATGTTTTTGGCGAGGTTCATACATATGTATATCCGGACCACACCATCACAAAAAAAGAAAAGGAAGGGAATTCAATTTCCTGGATGATTCCATGGTACGCTTACTGGGTTTTTGTGTCTCTGTGCACTAATCGAATTTTCGATGGATGGGAAGGATGGAAAATGTATTTTCGGGAAAAGAGTATTTGAGGTTATTTAATAGAAACAAACACCAAAAATATTGCAGTTGTCAGGGGAAAAAAGGAAATTACATTTTTGGGGAGATGCGATCTTTCGGTAGTGTTTAATTGTAAAATTGTTAAAATTCTAGGGATTAGAAAACATTTCAACGTTTACAAAATTATAGAAGGGAGCATTTTTAAAGGGATTTTACAAACTTTCAGAACCAACGAGAGAAGTGTACGAACTCGGGTCTAAGAGTTTTACATCTGAAAATTTGTCAAAATTTGAATTTTCAAGAGCTATAACTCGGCTCAAACTTAATTTATCTGGATGACACTTGCAGATATACATTTTGGATCCATTCTTAATCGATTTGTCAAATTTGAACAAAAAAACAGTCTCTGTGTTAAAAAATGTGTTTTTAAAACTAAATTTGCTAAAAAGCACACATTTTTAAAACAAATTCACAAAAAAAAGGAGTTTTTTGAAAAATCAATCAAATTTGTTCAAATTTGGCAAATCGATTAAGGATGGATCCAAAATGTATATCTGAAAGTTTCATCCAGATATATTAAGTTTGTGCCGAGTTATAGCTCTTCAAAGTTCAAATTTTCAGATATTGACGCTATAACTTGTTCCGTTGTGCATATTCGCAGCTATAATTCGCAGTTTCTTAACCTACCGCTTGAGCTTTTTCTAATGAAATGGGCCTCATGTAAAATTCTTAAACCGAGTTGGTGCACTTCCATTTTAAAGTTCATTTTTGAAAATGTGGTTCAATCACGGTTACGAAAACTTAGCATAAATTAAGAGGTTTGCCATGATAATCAATTTTTAAATCATTTGTTTTCTTTTTGTCCCTTTCTCATTCCATAATTCAACATTGATCCTATCTTCTGATCCAATCTTAAAATGGGCAATAATTTCAAATTAGTCGACTAAATACCACCATGAAAACCAACGAAAAATGAATTTTTCATGATGGGAGACAAATGTAAAACATGCCCAAACAAGAACAAATGTCACCTCCTCTGGGAACCACTTAACCACCATCAAATTCTTTTTTTTCTCCTTGGTCCTTTTTCTCGTTTCGGAGAAGAAAAAAATTCTAAGAAGATATACATAGAAGAAAGGGCGAGGAGTATTTGTAGTATATACAACACACATACAAATATATTCAAATAACAAACAAATAGACACAATTACTTTGTTGTCGTCGGGATAAAAAGGGATAACAAGAAAAAGATGGAAGGAGCTTTTTCCTTTTCTTTTTTTGAGGACCAACATCTAATATTGAGGGAAATAAAAACTTTTGAAAACCAATTGTTCCAGGTATCATCGTTCCGTGCTTGTGATGCGAGGCGGAAAGGGCTCGATCATACAGTTTTTGAGCATGTTCCAGTGGTTTTTGTGGATGATGTTCAGCCATTTTTGACGGGTTGTGTTGCATTGGATAATCAGGCAAGATTCGCTGAAAAGTCGGGAGCAATGGCTTTGGTTGTTGGACCGGCTTCAAGAGTGGAGCGGTCAATTAGGCCAATGACGGTAAGCAAAGTTTTGAGGTGTTTTAATCGACGAAAAATTGCGCAGGTGTTTCTAAAAAAAAAGGTCTGAAAATTAGGGTTTGAAGCGCTTTTTAAAATTTCTTAAAACTGAAAATTATATCATTTTTTGATGTGGTATATTTTACTTTTCTAAAACAATTCAGATTGTTTTTTATTGTTTCGCAGTTCGAAATTGAAATTCTCGATGAACCATCCGAAGCCATTGAAAAACAGCCTGAAAATGACAAATTTAACATTTTCTCACCTTTTCTGTGAGTTTTCGCGAACAGGAGCTCTTTCATAATTTTCTCCGAATTTTTTAGAATATTCCTGAAAAAAAAAATTTTTATTAAGTTTAAGCAAAAAAATTCGAAAAAAAGGAGAAAAATAAATAAATTAGTAGTACTCCTCGAGAAGTACAAACTGGCGAAAGCTCTTCCACGGCTGTCACCTCCCGTTTTTGAATTGGGGTGGTGTGTTTGCACTTTTTCAAAAAAGTGCGATTTCAGGCGTTTTTTCGGAAAAGATGAAAAAAAATGAAAAAAGAAAAGATGAAAGGCGGAAAAGATGAAAATTCATTATAAAACTCAAAATGAGTAAAGAAACACTTTAAACTCGTTGCGAAGGTTTGGAGAAGTTTATTCAGAGTCCTTATTTTTAAATATTACTCCACTTAAAATTAAGATTCCCTCGATATTTTCTCTCTATAAACGAATTCATAAGTTCCAATAATTATTTTAAAACTCAACTTTCACAATGTATTTTTTTCAGCTTGCTAGCGCGAAAATCCCGATAATTGTGCTCGACGACGAACAAACCGAACAACTCCGGGCTCAACTAAAAACTGCCAGCGATCAAGGATCAGTTGCAAAACTTCGTATCGGTTTCATCGAGCCAAAACCTGCGAAAGTTCTGAAACTTCAAGTATTTCGACCAACTGTTTTGAACATCTGCCTAATTGGATTATTAGTTGTTCTGATTGTATTTGTGTCTCTTCTCGTTATTATCAAACTTCGTTGTCAGCCAAGTATGCATCGGGAAATATGGCTAAGAGCTTTGGCAAGAACAGCGTTGACAAAAATGGAGACAAGGAATTTCCAAAAAGAAAAGCGACCGGAGAAATCAAAGAAAGCTGGATCAACATTTGCTCGTTTAAAATATCATCGTTCGTCTAGAAATTCATCATATTTGGCAGTTTTTGGATCGTTGTCATCAGTTGCACAATCGACTGTGTCATCAGGTGGACAAGAGAAATGCTGCATTTGTTTGGGGGAATATGAAGAAGGAACGGAATTGAGAGTATTGTTTTGTGGACACGAATTTCATCCGAAGTGTGTTGATCCATGGTTGTTGTCAAAAAGAAGATGTCCTCTTTGTCAATTTGACGTCGTTTATAAGAATTATCCAAAAGTTGATTCACCAGAAAAGAATAATTCTTCAAATGACGACACGAGTTTGTTATTGCCACGTCGACCTCCAATTATTGTGCCAGTTGATCCGGCTACGTCTGATTCGATGAGTTCAACACAGAATAATGTGAGTTTTTTAGAAATACGTTTATCATTCATAATCAATAATATTTCCAGCGTCTACCTCGCCTCACGTCTCGTCCAGCTTTCCGCAACCCATATCACTTCCCATCATTATCATCTTCTTCTCGCCCTTCATTCCCACATTCGCGTCGAGACCCGCCAATAGTAGCAGCAGCTCGAACGAGAAGTTGTCCACGTCGACGTCAACTTCGTTCCCGTGATCAAATTGAAACACAAATTCGGATAGGCGGATACTCCTCTGATGTGTCATCGTCACATGCTGAGCATAGTTTTGCTCAAAAATGTTAATAATGTTACTGTTCATTTCATTATGGCGCAGTTTCCCTTTTTTTGTTTGTTGAATATTTCTGGTTATGTGTATTGTGCCTTCTTGCCTCATTCCTATATTAAATTAATATATTTGACTTTTAAGATCTCTTATGGTTTTTTTCCTGAAAATGTTAACATTTTCCATTCTTTCTCTGTTGATTCATTGCCAAAATACGGGTTAATTTTCAGTCTTTTCGTGCATATGAGAACAATTTTTTTTGAAAATAAATGTTTTTAAAACTATTCTTTCATAACATTCTTGAAGGAAATCGAAAAAAAATTGAATTTCCCGATCAGTTAAAAACTAATATTATAGAATGAGTTTCCGAACTTCCAAGCTTATTGGAAACCAGCGGTTTGCCTTTTTTCTAGAACATTCTCGAATTTTCTAGAACATTCTGGAAGCTTTCTGGAAGCTTCTGGAATTTTCTAGACGCTTAATTCGCGCTTAATTCGCGCTTAACTCACACTTAATTAACGCTTAATTCACGCTCTTTTAGAATTTTTTGAAGCTTCTAGAATTTTCTGGAATATTCTAGAATGCGAACACACGCACGCCATTAGCGCTTTATCATATAGTATGATGATTTTGTTAGAATTTAAGAGAGCCCTCTAATTCGAATTGTTGTTGTTATTGTCAAAAAGTGTTTTTCCTCTGTCAAATCGTCCTTCGACACAAATACAGGCTCTTATTATTTATAAACGTGAGAAAAGTTATAATTTATTGAAATCTTGTTGCGAGAGAAACAATAAAAGACACTCAGAATCGCAGAATGCATTCATTACAGCATATTTTGTTGTTGAAAACAAAGCCCGGTCACTAATTGTTTAATAACAAATTAAAGGATTTTCTTATTGTTCTTTGGTAACTTCTTAATTTTCCATATGTATTATGGACAGATGTGGAAAATAGATATTTACCCTTTTCCATCTCCTGCTTACTGTTTTCTTCATTTTCTTCGTTTTAAGAATTTTATTTATTTTTATTTTTCAGAATAAGTTCTGTTAAAGATTCAAATTGATTTTTTTTACACCCACGAGTTTCATTTCGGCCAAAAATCCATTTAATTTTTCAAAAAAGCTATTGTTGAGATAATGAAGCAACGTCTTGAACCTATTTATAGATTTCAGAATTTATGATATTTTATTTTCAAGGCAATACATTTGAGAAAGTGCTCCTTTTCGAGTTATTTCAAAACTGTATTGGATTTCAGAATTACATTTATCGTTGAAAAAGTTGATTTTCGTGATTCCCCTTTCTGGGCTATAAACTAAAAAATTAATTTTTTCCCTGACGTCTCAGGGAATTATCGGCATCAAACGGCTCGCGTGCCGCCACTCCGGCTTGTAATCGGAACGCGTGCCTCCCAATTCGCCACGCAAGCCGATTGCACGAGGGAAAGGCTCCGAAAACGGCATGCGAGCCGCTTTTCGGAGGCAACCGAGCCGTTTACAAGCCGAAATTATCCTCAGGTACTACTGGATCAAATTTTTCGAAATAACTGCCGTAATCTCAACATTTAGCAATTATCTAATTGTTTTTAAATACAACAAAAACAAATTCTGACATGTTTGTTTATTCCAGAAAAAATCCCGAAATTCTGAAAATATTGTTTTTAACATGACTTCGAGCAGAAAAATAAAAATATTATTGTTATTCAGTGAATTTCATAAATTTTCTAACTTTTTATTGAAGAATCAAAATCGAACTTCGTATCTACAGTACCCCCTTTTTCCGTTTAGAAAATGTGTGCTCTTTTATTTTTTTTAAATCGCTCGCAATTCATCACCCTATTTGTTGTGTTTCAGAAAAGTATAATTTTTCAATCTTCGGTCGAAGTCTAAGTCTAGCAACCAATTATGGTCAATGGAACTATAAGGGTTACTTGTAATCCGTATGATGTGAGTATAGATATGTGTTGAGTTTTTAACAATAACGCGGTTCTAAAAAATGTATCATATTCCGTCAAACTCTTTGATATTATAGGAATACAGCCAACTCTACGAATGTCCATCTAACGAATATGTATACGATGCTTTTCAAAAAAAGTGTCTTCGTGTTCAAGTACCACTTTTTGAGGAGCAGGTGCTCAGCTGTTTCTCAATTTTCTCAAATGAACATTTTACAGGAACTTGACAATACTTTTCATTTTTTTTATGGTATGGTTTATCCTTCGGTGGCTTTTGTGTCTATTGTTGTGAATGCACTTGTTCTTTATGAATTACATCGAAAGAATATCGTCAGTTTATTTGAGGAAGACTGCAAAATTTAATTCTGAAGGAGTTAAATTGGGATGAAAATAGACTTCAGACTCATTCCAAATCAGTTTTTAAAATTTTCTAAAACCACCTAGAAGCCGAGAAAACACGCTTCAAAACAATGGCCTAGAAAACGTGACCACCGGCGAAAACTAGTCCGCAGGCATGAAAAATCCAAAATAAAAATAAATTAATATGAAAAAACATTTAAAATAGAAGTAATATAAACATTTTGCGTAACTATTTATTAACGAAACACGAAAAAAGCTCATAGGAAAAAGTTCGGCCAGGTGGCCACTTTTTCTAGGCCATTGTTATGAAGCTTCTTTTTTTTTCTATGTGGATTTAGAAAATTTAAAAAACAGATTTGGAATGAGAATGAAGCATATTTTCATTTAAGGTACATGTATTATGAATATTTCAGAAACGCATAACAGTTGATTCACAACTCTGTGCCACCTTATCCTCAATTTTAACGGCCGTTCCACCATTTCTTTTCTCCGTTTACTACTACAGCTTTTTAAGATATCAGGATTTGGAGCAAACTATAGGTTTGTGTCTCATGAAAATTATTTGCATGGAGATTCTGCCGTTCTTTTTCCACTACTTGCAATTACTTTTCACATTAATGCACGCAGTTCAAAGGTGAAATTTCTCACTTTGTTTTCTACATCATCGTACTATTTTTGTAGATGCATTGTCGTCTACTATCCGTTAAAAGCAGATACATATTGTTCACCTCTTGTTATCCGTACAGCTACATGTTTTATAGTTGTATATGTTTCTGTTATGACACTTCTTCGAGCGATGGCTTATATACCAGTGATTCATTATGTTTGCTTACAGGTAAAAACAAAAAAAAATAGAAAAAAAATGATCAGAAACCCATAATCGTGTTTTTATTTTTCAAAGGTTAAACAATAATTTTGAAGTATTTATATTTAAATTATGCGACCACAAAAACTATTAAAAAAAAACATTTATAAGAATTTTCAGCCCGAAAACAGTCCGAAAGCAATCTTAGTTCCGCGCTGTTACGTCAACTCAATCTCGCCGGTTTACTCAAATGTTTGTTGGGATTGAAAATCTGAAAAATATAGAAAAATATTACAGATTTCTGAAACTTTGAAAATTACAACAGACATCTTTTTAACAATTGCGTTTGCTGCATCAGCGATTCCCATGATAATAAAATTATGGGAGAATAGTTCTGAAAGAGAAGGGTATGTTTTTCTATTTAAAATTTTAGTTAGATGTTGTCAACATGATTGTCAATTTGTCGGCTAATAAATAGAAGCCAAATACGAATAATCGTGTTTTTAGAATCAGAGTAGCATGTTCTGAAATTTGACATAAAATAAATTCAAAATGATTCTGAGAAAAAAAAGCCAATCGAGTTGAGACCTATACCATTCGATAGAGCTTTAAAAGTAGGTCTAGAATCCGTTTAAAAAGTCTGCCACTTCGACCTGTGAGCCGGTGAGACATGGGCTCAAAGTTTCGTGAAATAGGTGCGCGCTTATAAGCGCACGGGAACCCCCCTCGACAATGTGGCTGCGTGGTCAAGTGCTCAGACAATGGGGGAACTGCTTTTTTATCAGTTCGAGGCAATTTCGACTGGTTTTTTGGCAGTACTGGTAAAAAACCAGTCCAAATCGAAATTTGAACTGCTTTTTTTGCAGTACTGGTTAAAAACCAGTCCAAAGCGAAAATTTATAACGTTAATTACAAGTTCCCGACTAGTTCATTACTAGTTAACCGACTAGTCAAAAACTGATAAAAAAGCAGTTCCAAAATTGTCTGAGTGGGTTACGCACTTGCCTATGAAAAAAAATTTTCCAAAGTTCGATTCCAACGGGCTGGTAATTGTTTTGCAAACTTTTTTCTTTGTGTTTTCTTTGTGTTTCTACTCCGTATGAACACTGACAATTTAGAAGTTAATACACATTTTAATTATTTTTCATCGTTTTTCATTTTTCAATTTTCAAATCATGTTTCATCGATGATTATTTTACTTTGACTTTTTTTTTTCAAAACTGTTTTACTATTAATATTATTAATTAATTTTCAAGACACAAAGAAAACATAAAGAAGAAAGTTTGCAAAACAATTACGTCAGATATTCTGATACGGCCTGGAAACTATATTCAGACCCCAATTTAGCAGTTTTTGAAGAATATTTTTCTACTCTGTAGGCTCAATCTCGAGAAAGATTGCTAGAATTTTCATAATTAATTTTTCAAAGTGTGAAAATTTTGATTTTTTCAGCGTTCATCGCCAAAGGAACACAGTGGATTTCAGAAACGTCAAACTAACGTTGAACTTTTGCATGTGTGAGCTCGTTCATGTTTCGTCGATAGTGAACTTTTTTTACATACACGTCTTCTACACGGGAGGAGAGTCGTCGGCGTTTGTCTATTGGAGTGTGAGTTTTAACATTTTCCTTTTTCGAATCGAATTATTGAGTATTTCTAAAAACTTTCTATTATCTTTTCGTTTTTTCAAAATTGGAAATCAGTTTTTTGAAACAATTTAAATTTTATACATTTTTGTAAATGCGAGCTTCAAGTTTCGATGCAATTGAATTCATACAAACTTTTTTTAAAAATATTTTTAAAAGTAACTTTCCCAGGCCATATTCAACTTATACGTGGTCTTCACATACCCAATCTTTTCTGCTATCAACATGCTCATCTCCGAAAATTACCGTGTTTCATTGAGAGGCATGACTGGTTGGAAATGGTTAGCAGCTGATGAAGAGATGCTCAAAGCGAGAAGGAAATTGAACAGAAATCGTTTTTCAATTAATGCCAGGCCGGAATACTGCAATAATGCAACACGGTAAGCTATTTGTATTCTTTGATTTTTTTTTTTTCGTTTCGAAACGGATCGACAGGGATTCAAAATCTGTTCGTCGAAACCTGCTATTAGTAGGAACAATTGTTTTAAAAAAACGTTAAGCCTCAAGCTCTTTTGTGCATAACCCATTAAAGACATTGATCGTATTTTATTCAATCTGATGAAATTTATGAAATTTTCCAAAAGATATATTGTAAACACGACAAGCAGTAGAAATTCAACTTTTAAGACTCACAGATGGTTTTGAAAGTAAATGATCAGAATTCTGCGCAACCGAAATTATAGAGCGATAACGGTTATTCACTGTTTTTTTTTTGCAGAACCATTAGTTTGCCAGCAACCTCAAACAGACCTCACAGTGAAAGAAGAAGAAAAATAACGGCGGATTTGGATATGTGTATTGAATTGGAACCATTGACATCGCAACCTTCAACTTCGCAGCCAGCAACGAGAAGACAAAGAGTATCCTTTGCTGATGAACCAAATGTTGAGCATCATAACAGATTTCAATTTATTGATGAAGAAGATGAGTGCTTGTACGATGAAATCGAGATGCGGATGGTACAATCTTAAATGGTACAATCTTAAAATTCATCTTAAATGCTCAGAAAACTTTTAAAAATACCAAAAAAACTTTTCAAAACAGATAACGATCTTTCTTAAAGGGACTATTTACTGTTTTTTGGTTTAAATTCCATTTTAATCTTCTTCACAATATTTGAAAACCAATAGAATCAAAAAAATTAGAAATTTCCTTGTGTAGGACACAAAAAACAGATTTACAAATTAAGGCGCTGAAATGGCCTAACCGCTCGGCCGCGCGCAAGAGAGCATGCGAAATTGAGAGTTTTTGCAATTTTTAGGCCATTTCGCCGCCTTATTTTGGAAATGGGTGTGTTTGAGTACTAGAAAAGGAAATTTCGAAAAAAAATTTCTTGTATAGGTTTTCAAATGTCAGGAAGAAGATGAAAATGGAATAGAAACCCAAAAGCAGTAAAGAATCCCGTTAAGAAGTTTTAGATTAAATATTGTAAATTAACCAATTTCTTTTCAATATACTGTATTTAATTTTAATTTTCCTCTTCTCACTATCCCTCTTATTCTTTTTCAACATTCATTTCATTGAATTTCATTCTAGCGATTTATTTTTTCATGTGATTTGTTCTACTAATATTTACTGCATTCTTTTATTTTTCATTTTCAGGGACTTTTTGGTGAAAGCTATTTTCAACTATGATATTTTTTCCAGGTTAATCAATATTATTATAATTTTAAAACTTTGAACGTATTAAAATCTCACTTCTAAGCTATCTTCTCTTAAATAATCAATACTTTTTGTAAATATTTCCCTAAAAAAATAAAAATATTAGTTGTAAAACTCTTGCCATTTATAGGAAATAGTCCTATATCGATATAGGACGTCTCAAATGCTCATGTAATTGTTTTTTCAAGTATCAAAACGAAACCAATGTGATCAAAATTCAGAAATAAAAATGTTATTGATCCGTTTTTCAAATAAAAGAAAAAAATGAAGGTGATGGATAAAACAATACAATATTAGACGATATGCAATCTTTGAAAACATAAAAAAAACTTTTCTTCAAAAAGATGTTTGCTTTCTCTTCATAATACCGTAATCAGGGGGAAAGGGGTTGGTTGTGTGATTAAATTATAGTGAATAAATTATAATCATTTACAGAAAATAAATTGAAACTTATTAACTTATTGTTGGAAAAAAAAGGACGACCAGCGTAAGGGTACACAAGTTTTTTTTGATAAACATATTTTTGGGGGGTCATTGCGGAATTATGCGAAAAAAAAACACTCATTGAAATGAAACAAAATTGAAGTCAATAAAGCAAATTCTAAATAAGTAGAATGATAAAGGAATAAATAATACAAGTTATTTAATTGGAACAAAATAATAATGGAATATTTCTAGAAAAAGAAAAGTGGAAGCCATTGAAAGACACGACTTGTTGCAAAAGTTCATGAAGTGAATTGTTTGAGATTTAGAAAACAAAAACATGGAAATAAATTAAAAATGCATTATGATTTATTGCTTATTGAAGCATTTCTGGCACTTTCCTCGAATTGCCCAATGGAATTGATTGAAATCGGTTTTTGTCCACAATTCCGTGTCAACGACCGCACCGTTCACGCGTTCGACGATTCTGAAACTTTTCGTATACATGGTAACGGAACTTGTTGGGTTAGAGGATGGTGGGAAATTATTTCTTTCATGAGTTCTGTGGAAACGTGGTCTAATTTGGTGAGAAAAATGAGCTTGAATTACGCTGGCACGCTCAAATTCAGAGTAGTAAATCCCATAAATAATCCAAGAGTACGGTGCGCATTTCTGGGTACGCAATTTCCCGTCATGGTGTTTGCACCAAATTCAAATTAGCAAAAAAAACGACTGCTCTTTTGAAAATTGATGAAAACCCCGTTTAAAAATGTCAAAATTAATTTTAAAGATATTTATAAATTAACTTCTCTTTTTAATGCCTTTTTTAAAATTAACTTTTCCAAAACAAAAATATTAAATGCTTACTTGATCTCTTTTCCCAAATCTGTCAAACAGATCACTTTTCCTCGTCCGCCCGATTTCTCAGCAGTTCGATTGCTCTCAAAACACAATTCAATATCAACTCTTCGTCGATGATAGGACATTGTCATATCCAAATCAAGAGCCATTGACATCAAAACAGCCGCACATGGTCCGTCACTCAACGAGAAAGAGGATGGATCCTTTTTGTCAACTGCGAAATCTCTTGGATTTGGGGACTCAGCTGCTTGCTCTCTGACCGGCGAGCTGCTTGAATTATTGGCCGCGTTTCTGTAAAATAAATAAATTATTGAAGCTGAAGTTTTCGGGAAACTTACAACATTGCCATCATCATTGGATTATTTGACGCCAAATTCACAAAAGCTGCCAGATTATTCGACTGAAACTCGGAATTCTGTTGCTCAGTAGTAGTGGTATTAACTGTTGTGTTGTTTGTTCGTGGTGATGTCGATCCGGCGGGGCTCTCAATATTTCTGATTGGCTCATCTGATGACGATGAAGAAGCTGCTTCAACATGATTCTCATTATCTTCATCAATTTCCTCTTTTACAAATCCGCCACCAATGTTGATAACTTCTGATGATTTTGGCAATGAATCCAAGAAATTAAGTGAAGCATTGAAATCCGACAAACTTCCACCATTTTGAAGATGTTGCAATGCCAAAGCCATCGGATCAATCATTTGTTTCTGATCGAGCATCATCATACTTGTCGGTGTTGATGGAGTTCCATTTCCAGATGAAGGATGATTTCCACCTCGGATTCTCTTGACGTACGGTTGAGTTGGAGTCTGAAAACGTTTAAAATTTAAGAAATTATTATTTTGTTCAATTTTTCCCAAAGTTCTCCCAAAGTATTAACCTCGTCACCATTTCCGGGTCTCTTCAACTTCTTTTTCGTCGGACCATCTTTCAACACATCCTGATGATATGCATTCATATGTCCCCACATACTTTTCGTACTACTATCATTACGTTTCAACACCTTCCAACAATAGATACATTCAACATTTTGTTTCTCAGTCAAACATTTATAATGCTCCCAAATTTCCGACGTTTTCTTATGCGGTCGAATACCGGCCGCGTAAAGAATCTCGTTAGCTTTCGCCGCTGTTAGAGGTGAAACGTCGGCGGATTCTTCAAATGGTTTTTTCAAGGTTCCTGGCATTGTTTTCTCAATCAATGCCATGATTTGAGAAGTATCAAGATCGTCGGTTGACGACGATGATGGAGTTGCATGAAGATTCAGGGATTGCTCTTCAGTTTCCATTTTTACAACACTCGGTTGTTGCTTGCGTCTTGTCATGCTTTATTAGGTTTCAGTTGGTTTTTCTGAGATTTCAGATGTTTTTTTTTATAAACTGAGCAATAAAAAAAGACGAAGAAGGAAGAAAAAGTACAAGTTAATAGGAGAATCTTATACGGAGTGATAAACCAATGGCACAAATCAAGAAACAATGACTGAAAATTAGGATCGACAAAAAATAATGTTTCTATTCCGGAAATTTTACCTAAGTAATATTACTTGAGTAAAAGTACCCAAAGAATTTCAAAAACATTAAAGGAAGCTTCTTGATTTAAAAAATATATTTTTCTCAAAATGTTTCCAAAAAAGTCATTTCCTCTTTTGTTTGATACCTTCAAAACTCTCAATTCTTATCTCGAAAACGTTTCAGCCCGAACAAAATGTTCCCAAACAATCTTTCTTATCAATGAGCACTCTAAAACGCTTCACATTTCCAAAAACCATACAATGGTACAATTGTATGGTTTTTCTAATTAAAAAATCATCTTAAAGGCAGGGTGACACTTTATTTCAAGGCTTCTTCTGTGTTTAAAAAAGAGAGGCGTTTGAAAAGCTACTCCGTACCAAGAAGATTAAAATAAACCCCCGGAGAGGGGCGACGAGAAATGTCAATATTTTCCCCCGTCTTCTCAAATTTTTGTTATTTTCGACGGAGGAGAAACGAGGACGAGGTATTTGAAAGGGGCCTGACAAGGTAACGAAGAAGAAGAGAAGGTGTCGCAGTCTAATCTATGTATAACATACACATATAACTACAATCAATATCGAAAGAAGAAGTAAGAAAAAGACGGGGTAAAATGATGAATGCCGATGGATGAGGTGGTGGTGGCGCTGCTAGAAAACGAAAAGGGGGCAAAAGACGGGGGTTTTTGTCTCAAACAAAAAAAACCCCCCGCCAACGACAAAACTAGCGAGGTACACATACACACACACATACTAACATAACAAGAAAGAAACTGAAAAAAAAGACAACGAAAGGAACCAAGCAAATATATAAATATGAAAAGCGGGGCATTTTGGAAGAAGGAGGGAAAAAGCGACGGGGCGCAGAAAAATGTTGTGTGCCCGTCGCGAAAAAAGCATCGAAAACGGGGGAAAAATTCGAAATAGCGAGAATCAGAGACAACTAAAAATTTCGATGCATCTTAATATATGTGGTATATATATATATATAAAATATATAACTAATGATAATAACAACAAAGGTGTACATTTTTATATAAATAGAAGAATGTTATAATAAGCCGAATCCTGAGGGAATCGAGCACTTCTACAGTAGTTAGAGAGACACAACGAAATAAAAAAAATTATATCAATAGATTCGGGGCTTTTTCTATTATTTAATTGTGATTCAAAGTTTCAAAAGGAATTGTCAAGTTCAACAATTTTGGATCATCCAGCCCAACCGTTCGCATTTAAAAATAGCACGACTGTGTGAGAGACTTAGATTTTCTGGGTAGGTCAAAAGTTTTGACTCAAAACCAACTTGAATGATCAAGAATATTTGAGTTGACAATAGTTAATGTTATAAATTTTTTCAGTTTTATTTTTCTTCAGTAAGATCCTTCGACATAAATTTTGAAAATACGATCAGGTAAGGTCAAATTAACTGAACAGCTGTCTTTAAATATATTTTTTTGATGTAAATTTTTCTTTTTTTGTGAAGAGGCTTGATTTCTTCGGGATCATTAAGTCCTTATATAAAAAGGAATAGAATTTTGAACGGAACACAATCAATGGGAGGTTTTTTGTTATTTTAAAAGTTTGGGCCAAAAGTGGTGGAAAGGAGTGGGTTGGTTGGTTGTATGACTGCAACCAACCATCCGATCGACCATCATTTGAGGACACACACCCACAAGAGGCAAAGGGAGAGAAAGAGAGACAAACATACACTCACTCAGACAATGAAAAAAGGACCGGACAGACGGGGGAAAATGAAAACGGGGCCAACAACACATACACACATACCTATACACTCTTAACTCCCCCCGTTTGTGTCCATTTCCAATACAGTCCCCCCCGCCCCGCGATCAGCCGACCGACCCGTCCTGGTTTGTTCGGCGGGTTGGTTGGCCACCGTCGTCGCAAAATTTTTTTTTGGAGAAATAGTACTTATCGTCGGGTTTGGATGACGGCGACAATTGACAAATGAATAAACGGGGGGAACCAATAAGAAATATTATCTAGAGTGAAGAGGATGGTCTTCGTCTTTTTTTTCGCCCCCGCGGGGCCTCTTTTTATTCGGATTCCGACGACACGAAATAACCTTTCTATTTTTCACAGCATTTGGACACGTCCAAGGTCGAAAATAAGAATATCGCGGGGATCTTATTTTCTTCAAAATTTAATTTTGAGGGCTAAAGCTTGATTAGTAAAAATTTACATCAAAAATTATGTTTAAAGTGTCTGTTTATTGTCAAGTTAAAAATTTTGGATCATCCATTTTCTGCTAAAATTCCGCAGCGCAACCGCTCGCATGTAAAAATAGCGCGATTATGCGAGAGACTTAGCTATTCTGGGTAGGTCAAAACCAACTTGCATGATCAAGAATATTTGAGTTGACAATACTGATTTTCAATTTTTGTTTTAATCGACTCAGAATCACCTATTATTAACGGAATCAACAAAAAATTCAGTTCAAAAGCTTAATTTTGAGCAAAACGACCCCTCAAAAACTCAAAAACGGCTGGTGGCACCACCCGTTTTGCACTGCTACCGCATGTTTACCTCAATTTTACGGGAGCCGTTTTGGGAGCCCGAAAAATTTTTTTTTTGGCAAATTCATTAATAACATTAACAATAACATTTAAACAAAAATTGAAAATCAGTAAACAAAAACTTTAAAACATCTAACGAGACCTAAAAAAAATATCCAATTGGTTCGGCAGATTCATCGCGCCAGAGTCCCCCCGGTGAAAATCAAGGCTATCTCCCAAACTATTTGAATTTAAAAAAAACTTTCAAATCCCATTTCGGTGGGCCAATCGTCGAACTAAAATTAATGTAAAATTCAAAATTATTCGATTACAAGAAAAATAACTGGGATCCAAATTTCATTATTTTTTCTTAATTCTTCAAACACCGTTTATTGTTAACTGATCATGCAAGTTGGTTTTGACCTACCCAGAAAAGCTAAGTATCTCACAGAGTCGTGCTATTTTTTAATGCGAGCGGTTGCGCTGCGGTCTTTTAGTAGAAAATTGAGGATCCAAAATTTTTAAGTTGACAATACTACTTTTTAAAAATTTAATTTCGCTGGTTCGATGAAACTTAAAAAAGTAAGAGCCCCTGCTCTTTAAATTACTAATAATAGTTGTTTTGGACGTAATTGAAAAACTCTCAATACAGTGAAAACCTGACAGGGAATCGAAAAAAAGAAAGGTTTGAAGATTTCAAATGAAAAATGATGAGGTTGATGAACAGACTGACTTGAGGGCGATTTTTGTTCGTTCCGATTCGATTTGGTCAGCAGTCACTCGTCGTTCTATTTTGTACATATATAAGTGGTGTCCACGCGCGGGGGGGATTGTCATGAGGGAAACGGGAGAAGAAAATGGGAGTGTTTGTGGCCCCCGTCCGGCGCTACAAAACCGGGGGGTTGGGAATTGAAAAAAAAAAGGAGGGAGGGGGATCCTGTTGTGTGTATGTATGCATTCGGTGCGGCGCGGGCGTTTCGATGTGGTGTTATTGAGAAAAATGAGAAATATATAGGAAGGAAGAAAATTGTGGCAGCCGTGTGGGGGGTGTTTTTCTTCTATATGTGAGAGCGCTGTTGCTGCTGCGCATCAAGCAAAGCGGGGGGAGATGAGGAGCGAATTTGGGCGAATAAAAAAAACAGAAAAAGAATAAAGAAGAAAATCAAGGAGAGTCGTCTGGAGGGGGGGAGAGGATCATCGAAAAAATGGGGGCAGTCGACGGAGGCGGGGGGAAATGCTACGGAACTAGAAATTGAACGGAACAGAACACACAAAAGTCTCAGATTAGATACTTCGACGGGGGGTCGGGGCGGGGGTTTTAAATTTTTAAAAAGAAAGCGACGGTCATCTTATGAGGGTTGTTTGGATTTTTGCGAAATATATAACTTGAAGAGTGGGCCCGTTCGGATTGTAAACTCATGTTTTTCTTGTTGTGAAAGCATTTTATGGAAATCCTCTGAGACCCTGAGCATTTTCCGCTAAAGATAGGGTACCACTCTGGTATGCAATCCCGACAAAGTGTGTTTTTCATTTTTTTTAAATGTGTAACCCCGGAGTCTCGTACTGTCATTGATGTGAATTCAACAAAGAATTTAACAAATCCCGAATGAAAAGTGAGCAGTATCGCCTACGTTTCAAACGCTTTTCATAAATAATTCGTTTTTAGATCATATGTTAGCACCTCCCTTTTAGTGTACAAATAAAAATAACATTTAAAATTGAACAAACCTGTGCCAACTTCAAACTGAATCGCGAAAAAATGCCGTCATCAGTGTGAAACTTCTTCAAATGTGTTCGCAAATTATTAGGACTTCGATCATCACCACACCATGAGCAATGAAGGCAAATAACTCCACCTGATCCATCTAAAAACGAGCTCAATAATTGTAATATCAATATTCAGAAAAACTCACTTGTATCCTTCAAATCTTTGAAGAAATCCCAAACTGGATGCGATTTCTTCCGTCCCGCATTCCGAGCCCACGCAGATGGAGATGATGTTGGATTGCACGCTTGGTTGGCGGCTGCAAGAACTGGCATCAAGTCTGGAAGTTGAAAAAGGCCTTAAAACATTGTTGATTTTAACCATCGGGGGAGGTCCCGCAACTTTGCGGAGGGGAATAAAAAGGCATACCTCTGATTGTAGTTTCTGACATTTCGGGTGTCTCTTCTCTGCTACTTTTTTCCACTGGTTGACCAAGTGATGCGATGAGAGCCAATTGCTGAAAAAGAAGGTTTTAGAAATCTATAAAAAACTTGAATTTCAGAATGAATTCTGGGAATATTATTGGTTTACCCAGAGCAAAAAAATAGTTTCTCTTCGAATTTCATTAGAATCTCATGAAAAATATTCCCAAAGTAATTATTGCTGAAAAATTAAAAATCTAGACAATTTTTTTGAAGAGTCAGAAAAAAGAAACAAATTCATGTGACCAATTTGAAAAAAAACCCATCCCTTACCTGTGCTTCTGTCAATGATTCCAAACCGAGCGGATGCTGATTCTCCTCGTGTTCTTGATTCGGTTCCGGGGATTCTGAGCTAGCCGTGTCGGAATTTGCAACTTCAGATGGTTGAAGGCATGAGAACTGGAAAAACGGAAGAGGTTTTTGATCTCATGAAATAATCTTAAAGTTCCCAACAATTAATCGAAAAATGTTTGCAATTGCGCATTTCGGTTGGAAAAAAATGGCAGTTTTGTAGTTTTTAACGACTGAAAATTTCAGGAATTTTTTCTCAATTATTGAAACTGATTCTAAAAATAAAAAATTGGTTTTAAAGTCTATTATTTTTAATTTTGGTGTTTTTTTTCAATATTCGAAAGAAAATTAACAAAATTCATTCAGAATCTATGTTTTTATTTTCGATCAGCTGAAAATATTAAATTAGAAATGATTTCAAAGAACTTTAGAATTAAAACATTAATTCAAATTGAAGCGTTTTGATTTTGTTCAATTTTGAAAACCACTTTTTAAAAATAACAAAACTAATATTAAGAAATGTAGTTCCATTTTTCCATCCTATTTTTAAAAGATCGTATCTGAAATTCATCACGAATTCACATTTCAAAGCTCCGCCCTTTTAAAAAACTGGACTCAAAAGACTCAATATGAATAAGAATTACGGCTGCAAAGTCAATAAAGTCGAAAGTACAAAAAATGAATTCTAGTGGAATAAAATGAATTTTAAAAACAATGATTTAATTTTTAAAAAATAGGTTCACTTCCAAATTGTGGCTTTTCACATACGGCTAAAATTATCAAGAATTCTCTGCAAAATATCTTTTTTTAAAACTGAATTTCAAATTTAGCAGTTTTCAATTTTCGATTTCTACAAATATATTTATACCTAGATTCAAAATCTAACAAATAATTGTGAACCTCACTTGTTTTTCCTACGATTTTACGATTTTAATACCCGGGAAAATTACCAAATTTTTTACTGGAATTAAATTAAGGTGAACTTCTTTCACTGATAAAGACATAAATTAATTAACATAAATAAATTTTTGATTGATACTAGAATTTAATATTAAAAACTTAATATACTAAAAATACTCAAAACAATGAGTACAGTTTTTTTTAAAAATTTTTAGAGCATCTCATATCGGTCCCCATTTTATTTTGTACCAGTTTTAAATTTTCTAATCACATTTTTCGATAAAAATCAATCGATAATCGAATTCAAAAAAATAATAGGTGTAACTACTCAGGAAAAGCAATGCACCGGAACATTCCCATTTTGTTCGTGACTTGTACACGGACAGTCCCGGACTTTTACAGTTTTGCTATAACATGACCGATTTTTAAAAATCCAACGGAAACTTAAAGCGGGCGCCTTACTGAATTCCTTACTGGAATTTTAAAGCTCTACCTGAACCCTTTGATACTGAAATATGAATTTATTTTTCATTATTTTATTTTTCGATCAATTAAAGCTGCCAACAAAAAATTTGTAGAATTAATCGAAAATTAGATGGAGCATCAAAATTTCACTAAAGAGGTCAGTAATGCTCTAGCTCTCATTTACAGTAAAGTTTTTTAAAAAATCGGATATGTTAGAGCAAAACTGTAAATGTCCGGAACGGTTTGGGACTTGTCCACGGACAAAATGGGAACGTTCCTGTGCATTGTTTACCCCGAGTAGGGTATCGCAAAAACTGATACTATTGATTCTTGGGCACAGAGAAACTGTATACTCAATATCAATAAAATTAATGGAAATCAACTAACCAATCCAGATTCCTTAAACATATCCAAAGTCAACGCCGCCTTTTCCATATTCGCCGCACTCAATTGCGTCTGCTGCTCATAAGACGGACTCGCCGAATCTCCGCGTTCATCCCTCTCTTCACGATTCCCCGATAATTGTTGCTCCTGAAGCTGTTGTTGCTGTTGCTTATTCGCAGCCGATACCAATTGTGAACCAAGTTGGCTGGCAATGTGCATAATGTTATTACCACCTAACAGTGATGTCATTTCTGCAAAGAAAAAAAATTAAATTCGAGGTTTCATTTTTTTATACTCCATGGAATTCATTTTTGATGGATTAAAATGACGACCCAGCAAAAATTATATTATGACGATAGAATGAAACAATTCAAATTAAAATGGGTATATAGATGTTCACAGAGTAAGAAAAAATAGTAAAGGATGAATAAGAAGAAAAAAACAAATACAAATTTATGTGTTGTTTCTTTAGCTTCATTCCAAAAACCAAATCTCTCTACAAAATTCTTGTTTTTTCCTTCTCCAAAATAAAAGAAAAACCATCTCTTCGCTGTTTTTTTTTCGCCCGAATATGTGTAAATTAACAAATAAATATATGAATGTACATACACATATAAAAGATCAGATCTGATGCAAATTTTTTCGCTGAAGAAAAAAACTGGTACTACTAAATGGTTACGGTTTTTTTGTTTACCAAAAATGACAATGTATGTTCAAATAATTATATATTAAGAATAAAAGGAACGGTTTGGTTTTTGTTTAAAAAAAAATAAACAAGGAGGGAAAAAATAAAATAGAAGGTGATCGTCCCCCTCCAAAATAAACGATATTAAAGTGAAAAAAGGGGCGGGGGATAGGGATAATTCCGAGAAAAAATTCCGAAAAAAGCAAATGCTTTTATGAAATTTTATGACTTTTCTTAAAGATGAGGGCGAAGAACGAGGCGGTTTTTGGTTATAATTGGTTTCGGAATTTATATCTTCTTCCTAGTTTTTTGCTTGCTTGCTTGCTGGTTAGTTTTGAGGATGAACGGGAAGGGGAAGGGGAATGGGGGGATAGCGAGGAGATACGGTAAAATGAGTGAACAAATCGAACGGATTTTAAATGAGTTAGAATTGGAAAAGTGATTAGGCCCCGCGACGCTATCGGGGGGGGGGGGGGGAGCGAAAAAGAGGAAAATGAAAACGAAACGTGGTATATATATTGAAAAAACGATTAGACAGATTTCTGGGAATTCATGAGACCCGGTTTTTTTAAAACAGATTTTGGGAAGGGAATATATATGAATAGTTCAACAATGAATGTGGAAAAAGCAAAAAAAAAAAACAAATCCAAGGGATGGACAGAAAAGACCTTCCGGGAAATTTTTCGGGGAATTTTTTCCCGGTTCCAAAGACTGGGAAATTTTGGGAAATTTTGGGAAATTCGGGAAATTCGAAAATTTAACTCCAAATACCGGTTTTTTCCTGATTTTATCGATTTTCCTTGGGTTTCAGAGTTAATAAACATCCAACGATTAAAACTATAGGATAAAGTTTGAAAATTTTGATCTCTCGCGAATATTTCTTCAGAAAATAGGCAAAATTCTCGAGTTTCAAAATTTTTATGAATTTTTTCTTCACTGAAAACAATTCGCTAGAAAAAAAAACACTAATCATAATAAAACTGAAGAAAAAGATCGTAAACTTTTTCTAGTCATCCACCAAAAAAAAAATATAACGAAATGAATATGTGAATATCATCATAATCTTGAATGGGTAATAACCAAAAACAATTCTTTGGAAGAAGACATTCAACTTTCTTAGACTCCTCCTTTAATTCGGTTGCTTTTACAAACATTTTCTCACGAACCATTTTTTTGAGAGACTATTGAAGAAAAAGAGATGCTGGGAAATAGAGAAATAATATCCTTTCAAATACTGAAAGTTCCAAAGATACCAAAATCTCAATGAAAAT
This sequence comes from Caenorhabditis virilis, assembly GCA_964036255.1. Taxonomy (NCBI): domain Eukaryota; kingdom Metazoa; phylum Nematoda; class Chromadorea; order Rhabditida; family Rhabditidae; genus Caenorhabditis; species Caenorhabditis virilis. The sequence goes on along the minus strand of OZ038417.1, from coordinate 11,058,340 downwards.
TCAAAAAACGAAACGTTTTTTTTGAATTAAAATGATTCGAACGCAAAAAAAAATATTTAAAAAAGGGCGTCATCAGCATTAGCATATACAGCAGCAACATAAAAAATTTCAATATTTGAATATGTTTTTTTTTTAGGGGGGGACGGGAAGGGAAAGAAACAAAAAAAGGCAAATAAATTTTTTTGATGCGTAATTTTTATAAATATTTTTTTTTCGCTTTTATTTTTTGAGGAAGAACAAAACGCGCTGAAATTTGGGCATTGTAGATCGAAATTTGATGGTAGGAATTTGTCAAAAATTGAAAAATTAAGATTTTTTGGAAAAATTTGAAAAATAGTTTTATTTTCTGAAAATCTGATAGAAATTTGATTGGTTTTTGAATAATGGGTCAAGTTTTAAAGAATAAATAAAAAACATCAAAAATAGTTCAAATTTTAGATTTTGAGCTTAAATGACCCTTACAGTACAATTCTATTAATCAGAATTCCCTTATTAAAGACAAGGTGTCATTTTTTAAAGGATTATGCGGTAAAAGTTGGCGCTGAAACTATTATTTCCATTTTTTAAAAGTTATAATTAGTTTACCTGCTTGTGCTATCCCCAATCTTCAAATTTTACTAGGATGGTGTCTTTAGAGCGAAACCGACATTTTCAAATTTAATTTTTAAAAAAACTTCAGCCTGATTTTCCAGTTCAAAATTCGTTGAAAATCCACAAGAAAAATGTCCTTTTCAAACAAAAAAAAATTGAGGAGAATTTCTCGTTTTTCGTCAAGAGATTTTTGTTGAAAAAAACCAAAAAAAGAACATTTTTGCGGTACATAAGTGTATATTTATGCACCACACACACAAAAAAATTGTGAGTGTTTCAAAAATCGAATTTTTCAGAATGTCGAAACAAAAAATTTCGCTTCCCAAAAAAAAAAAGAAAAAATTTTCTTTGCACCACCACCGCCGCCGCTCCTTCTCTTTCGTCATCGTTCGAAGAAGGAGAAAAAACCCCAGAAAAATTGGAAAAAATGTGTTTTTTTTTTTGGAAAAAAAAGAAGGGCACATGTATGTGTTGGAGAAGAAGGGGGATGACCCGGTCCCTTTTCTAGGCACATAATTTTTCTCATTTTTTCCTATTTTTTTTTTTGGCCTGGAATGGGGAAAAAGTGCACAGAAAAAATATGAAAAATGGTGAGCGGAGAACGACCGAAAAAAATGCAAATTTAATTTTATGTTCATTATATTTTAAGAACCAGAATGAGTTGCTGATTTTCGGAGGTTACTGTAGAAAATTTTTAAAATTTGGAATTTTGGAATATCGCATTAACTGTTGTAGTATGTTTTTTTTAAAATAGAAATACGCGAAAGATTTTAAGCGTGTACAATCGATTTTGAAGATTCGAGCGACGTGCCGAACTTTAAGAGCAAAGTTTTACAAAACCAGACACGATGCGCTTAAAGGAGGGCTTTACGGAGCTAATGAATGCTGGGATGAAAATAGACTTCAAATCCATTTCAAATCTGTTTTTAAAATTTTCTAAAACCACCTAGAAGCCGAGAAAATGAGCTTCAAAAACAATGGCCTAGAAAAAGTGACCACGGGCGAAAACTAGTCCGCAGGCATGAAAAATCCAAAAAAAAAATTAAAATGAAAAAAACATTAGAAAAGGACTAAAAGAAGCATTCTGCATAACTATTTATTAACGAAACACGAAAAAAGCTCATAGGAAAAAGTTAGGCCAACTTTTTCTAGGCCATTGTTTTGAAACTTATTTTCTCAGCTAGGTGGTTTTAGAACATTTTATAGGTGGTTTTAGAACATTTTAAAAACAGATTTGGAATGAGAATGAAGTATATTTTTATTTAAGACACATTTATTATATCCATAAAGCCCTCCTTTAAAAAAATTCAAAATAGGAATCTTTTGAAAACAAATATAAAGGTTAATTTCAGTGTTTAGTATTGCCACAAGTTTTGAACAAGCAATTCGAAGACCAAAAGATATGGATACTCTCCATGTTTAATAAATCTTCCATTTTTTTTTTTGCAAAAAAAAATCTATAAAAAAAGAGAAAAGAGTAGAAATAATGGGGGCACTGGCACTGCCAAGCAGGTGTCAATTTTCATCCCGAACCAACGACGATATGAACAGAAAAAAATTGATGATGATGATGATCGCCATCATTTTGCATTTACAGATAGAAAAATGACCATGAAATTCAATCAACAAACCGAAATCAACTCAAAAATTAAATTGGCGAAAATAAAAATCGAAACAGGAAGTGAAATTTCGGGAAAAAAAATATTTGAGCCAAGAGCCAAGTTTCTTTCTCGGACACGAGCAAAAAAATGAAAGGTCAACTTTCACAAAAAAATTGTGTGCAAAAAAAAAGAGGCACAGATGATGATCGGTTAAATGAAAAATTGAGGTTGGTGCGCGGAAACGAAAAAAAAAGTACAGAAGAAGAAAATAAATTCCCCCTCGTCCATTTGCTCTTTTTTGTGCTCGGGAAAGGTGATGGTCGCGGTGGTGCTCAAATACAAACAGAAAAAGGAAACGAGAGAGGTAAAAGGAAGAAGACAAGAAGAAGTGGACATTTAGTTGAATAAAAGAGTTTTTGTTTGTGAAAGCACACATGAACGGTAACACCCGGGGTGCCCCCGCTGCGAAAAATTCAAAATACTATTCGAAATCAAAATTTTTTTTCGAAATTCTTACACTATTTATAATAATCTAAATACAGATATATATTATATATTATGCATATATTTATAAGGAAAAACTGGATTTTCACACCAATTCGACCGTCCATTAATAGAATGCGTCCCCCTCTTTTAGTGTGTTTTAGGAAAAAAGAGGAGTAAAGACCAATAACAAATAGTTATTTTTTCATTTCTGGTACTAGATGCTTCCTTCATTTTATCCTCCTCATTCTTGTGTATGTATAAATGTTTTAATGATCTGAGATCTTTTCCAAAATGAGGGAAAGTGATTGGGAAAATAAAGTTTTGACAAAAAAAGGGTAAAAATATCCCATAAATATATTCTGATATCGGGGATTTGAATACTGTCACACCGCTACAGGAGCACCGAGAGCCGTGTGCATTCCGGAGTTCTCGTCTTCACGGCATTCCGCATGCCAAAGGCCCCTGGCAGGCCCCTGGCATGCCGACCTGATGCCATGAATACGGAAACTCTGATCCTCACTGTGCAAAACGCGGCGAACATTATAAGGGCATATAAGGGCAAAATCTAGAAATTATTACAAATTGTGTATACAGTATCCAATTGAGGGGAAATCCCAAAAAATATATAAATCCAGAATTTCGGGGGGAGGGGGGCGCCATCAAGTTTCAAACTAATAACGGCCCTAAGAGACGAAGAAAATGGGAAAATGGATTTTCAAATCGAATGAAATCGTTTCGTCAGAAGAAAAAAAAACACTGAACGGGGGCAATGAAACGAATATCCCCCCGTCTCTCCTCTCTGGACGGACGAGTGAGCGGACATTTGAATACGGTATATACAAATTTTAATGCTTTTCGTGTCTTTTCGTTGTTTTTTTTCTCTCCCTCTCTCTCTCTGACGAATACCATTGAAAATCGTCGGAAAAAAAACATCTAGCGCAATTGGGCAGCGTTTTTGAATAATTTCTCATTTGAATAGAATTTATACAATTTGGATCAAGAAAAAGTGAGAAGCGATATGTGGGGGGAATATAATACTTTCCTCTTTCTCCCCCCTTCACTATTCCTACTTTTTTTCAAATTTATATATGATTGATGTATCGGAAAATTGGACAAAATTGGCAATTATCAAAGAGAATGAGAGTGCTGAGAAAAAAAATGGTTACGGGATTCCTACGACAAACGAAAATTGAGAATCTAACGATATTTTGAATATTTTTTGAAACGTATTCAAGTCCTCAAATTGACCATCAAACGACTAATTTTATCGCCAAAAAACTCAATATTTTTAGATTTAAAAAAAAAGTGATTCAGGTGATAAAACGAACTTAACATCATGATTTTATTTTTAAAAATTTGAAAGGGGTTATAATTTTTTTCAAAATTTATTTAAAACGAAATTTTCTTTGAGCATTTGAGCTTTTGACAGTTCATAATTTATCTCAACGATAGTTAAAACTCCAAGGAATTTTCAGAATACTCATTCTAAATTAGTATTCTAATGGTTTTTGGGACACTGTCTTTAAGACATACATAATAAAATTCAACTTTTGAGCGTTCGTATGAAAAAATGGCGAAATCAGAAAATTTGAATTTTGAATATTTTTTGAAAAATATTCAACCCCTGAAATTGATAATCAAATTTCTAATTTCTTCGCCAAAAACTCACCAATTTTAGATTTTCGAAAAAATGGTGATTCGGGTGATAAAACGAACTCAAAATCATAATTTTGTTTAAAGGGGGTTATAAATTTTTCAAAATTTAATTAAAACGAGATTTTCTTCGAGCATTGAGCTTTTGACGGGCTCAAAATTTATCTCAACCCCGATAGTTGTAACAGAACTGCAAGGGATTTTCAGAATTAGTATTCTAATAAATTTTGGGACACTGTCTTTACGACATACATAATACAATTCAACTTTTGTAAAAAAAAAAACAGGCGAAATTTGAAAAATTTCAAAACAGACATACTTTACAGTTTTAGTTTCCCTGTTTTCGATAAGTTACAAAATGGTATTAAATCTTAAATTTTACTCCTCATTTTTGAGCTCCCAAATCACTTCAAATATTTCAAAGCAAGCTAATAAAGGCTTCGAAAGCGAAGGCAGAAAAAAACAAGATAAATGAATCACTTCTCAAAAAAATCAAAGAAAACCAGGTCATCCACAGAAGGAATAAAAAGAAGACGAAAAAAAAACAAGGTGAGAAAAAACAACGAGGGAATAAAAAAATGGTCACTACTACTAGCTAGTGTGAGAAGATGGATGAAGTACCGAAAGACACCGATTGGGAAAAAAAAATATCCAAATTTTCTTTTCGGCGTCCATTTTTCGTCGTTCTATTTCAACACAGTTTTTCGTTTCGTTTCGTTTTTTCATCTTTTCTGACCTCAATTTGATCCATTCGGAAGATGCAGAAAAAAAAACCAAAAGTGTTGTCGAAATATTCGGTGCGAGTGTGTGTTTGGTGTCCAAAATTTCTCAACGGCTGCTGCTGCTGTTTTTTTTCTCATTTTCGTGGCCGAATTTTGATATAAAAAATGAAGGACACACATGATTTTATATATGTTATTTCGATTTCGGGCCAATACGGCATTAGAACCAAAAAAATCATAATTTCGGTCGAATTTGATGTTTTTTTTTTGTTTGCGACAAAATCAAAATTCAAAACGAATACTTTTGAAGGTCGCTTCTTTTCTTTTCGAAACTGAAGAGACGGATGATTTTGTTCTTTTGTAATTAGCAGATGGTTTTTTTTTCTTCTTCCATCCTATTTTTTTCTGTGTCATTTCGTTATTTTGAGTGATGGATGTGAGAAATAACTTTTTTTTCAAAAAAAAAAAGCTTCGAACCGGATTTTTTAAAGGAATTTTTTGAAAACATTCATTGAAAATAAAAAAGTGTTAATTTTTGGCCAACTTTCAGAATAGCTGGAATAAAAAATTTCTGGTTTCAAAAAAAATGTAAGTGCTTCAGATTTTACAGAATATAAAGCGTATTTCCGAAAATTATTCTGATAGTTAAAATTTTTAGAAAAATTATTAATGATCCGGAAAAAATGAATATAATTGATTTTAGCTCAATTTGGAAAATTTCATTTTTTAATGGAATAAATCTAATCGATCTTTAAGAACCACGGTGGGCTAAAGTGAACCGACGATAACTAAGAAAATTCAGTACGACAATTAAAAATTGATCGCAGAAAAGCGGGACTTTTGCAATTGTGCGGCACGGTTTCACAAAACGCGTTATATTCAGCTATCCAGGGACGCCATTTTGTAATTCGGAGTGAAAAAAATTAGATTAGACCATACTTTATGTATTTAACGCAAAAACTTAATTTTTTCATGCGTTGTAGGCGTTAAAATGTCATTTGTAAAAATTCGAATTTTAGCGTGTGTGCAATTTGTCGTAACGGTGTACACACACAAAGCGTTGTTCGTGATGACAATTTCGGTTCACTTTATCCCACCGTGAGAACAACACAAAATATTGTTATTTAGCACGCCAAAAAATTAACGATTTTGATAATTTAAAATTAAACGAAGTTTTCTGATAAAAATTTTGAGATTTAAAAAAAATGCAAGCTGTAGAAATTAATCATTTTTTATTGGTATTTACGTCATAAAATAAATATATTTACGTCATAAAATAAATATAATATTAATTGAAACTCAAATTCGGAGATCTCTTTCTGACGAATTATGAAAATTACAGCTGCGGAAAAAAAATAGAATAAGCAAAATCAGTAAAAATTCGAAATTTTGAAAATATATTTATAAATCATGGTTTCTTCAATTTCCAGTTTAAAAACAATTTACCGGCCACTTCAAAAATGTTCACCTAGTTTTTAATTTAACTTAAAAGCGGTAATTTTTATGGAAAAACTTGGAATCTTACGTCAAAAATTGTTGTTTAGCTGAAAAACAAAACGAGTTTGACTTTGCATTGACGGTTTAAATTGTGTGAAAAACCTTCGATTTCTATATTTTCAAAAACTTAAGAAAGTGTGATGCATTTTAAAGATAAGGTTCGGATTCATGGAAAACAAAAATAGATATTGTCAAGTTAAAAATTTTGGATCATTCATTTTCTACTAAAAGACCGCAGCGCAACCGCTCGCAGGTAAAAATAGTATGACTTTGTGAGAGACTTAGATTTTCTGGGTAGGTCAAAACCAACTTGAGTTGGCAATAGTATAATGTCTTTAAAAATTAAAATGTTTTAAAATCCAATAATTGTTTTGGAACAGTTTGGGTTTTGGGTTTCAATGCCCAAATAGAAAATTAAATTCTTAGGAAATTAATCTTTGAATTTTTCTTTTTAAAAAATAGCTAGACAAAAATTGAAGGGAAATAGGTGAAAGATAATGAAAATATCTACAAAAATGAGTTCAACAAAATCAAGATAAATCATCGAATCAAGGACACAAATCAGAAGGTTGAAAAAGAAGATTTTGCAGAAAAAAAATTAGTTGAAAATTACCGACCCTCGTTTCAATTATTTCATTTTTTTCACATCCGCGTTCCCATTTCAACAACCATCCCCATGGCCGACACTGGACGAAGGTCATACTCTCAAATATTTCCACATTTTTTCAAAAGTGGACGGAATGGAATGAGGGGACAATAGTCGGATGGTCATTGAAAGCAGACAGACGAGTTCATAAAAATACGTATCGGACAATTGAAATGACCAATAGAGACTCAATTTTTTCGAAATTGTTGAAGAACATCATGAAATCAGAATAAAAAACGTCGGAAAATAGTACAAAATAATATGTTCCTCCCCGCCTCCTCCCCCTTCTTCCCATCGTGTCCGACCCATTGGACATCATCATCATCATAATCATCTTCAACGCGGACGATACCAGTAAAATATACATATAAAAAATGGGAAATAGCGTCAGAAATTGGGAGATGAAGAGAACAAATTTTTGATGAGAGGGAAGGGGGTGAATATCATCTGTGCAGGTGGTCAGTCTGTATGGATTAATTGCGTAATGAATTTTTTTCTTTCCTATTTTTTTTCGATGTGTTCACTGGTGCGAGGAGGAACAGCTATTTATTTTTATGCTGGTATTAATATGAGTTTTGTATTTTTCTTATTATGGCCTAAAAGAAATGTACGAGAAATTCCAACATGAGAATAGGTGCTCATGCGGGCAGCTAATATATTTTCTTAAATTTTAAAATCAAGACTTGGTTTCTAAAAATTTTCCAAAAACTAAAACCAAGTTAAAATAGGGCTTTACGGAGCTAATGAATGAGTCTGGGATGAAAACAGACTTCATTCTCATTCCAAATCTGTTTTTATAATTTTCTGAAACTACGGAGAAGCCGAGAAAGCACGCCTCAAAACAATGGCCTAGAAAAAGTTGCCACCGGCGAAAACTAGTCCGCAGGCACTTCTAGGCGGTTTTAGAAAATTTTAAAAACAGATTTGGAATGAGAATGAAGTCTATTTTCATTTAAGGTACATTTATTATCTCCGTAATGCCCTCCTCTAAAGAAGTTTGGAAAATATATTTTAAGTATTGCAATATTACTGAAATTCATCTCGAAGTTCAAATTTTCAACCTAATAATGATGCTATTAAAATCAAAGATTAATTAAAATCTGAATTTTCTGATAAGAAACTATTCAAGAATACTGTAGTTAGGTTATACATCAATTTTATCATATCAGATGAGTTCACCACTTTCATCATAAAAATGGAAAGTTTCAGAACATCTTAGGCTAGAGTCAATTTTTGTTCAACTTTAATGTTCATGAATTGTCATTTCAAAAATTCGGACGATCTTCTAAACATCGTCCCTCTAGAGATAATAGGCGTTAATTTTTACTATTAATACTGGAAATTTAGAGACTTGATAAAATTGAAAAATAATGAAATTCGGAATGAAAACAGCATAAGAATCTAAAGGAAATTTCGAACGATTCAGAAAAAGACGTTGAAGACGTTCGTAGGCAAACAAATAATTACCAAAAACTGTTCAGAATAAGAAAAACATTGAAAAATTCTCAATCAGATTTAGGGTTTTTTCTAGAAAGAATCAAAAGTTTAAAAATTGAAAATAATTCAAGGAAAAAACCCCAAATAACCCAACAAATTGTCCTCATAACACGGTCAATGAATTCAACATCTTCTTTGACACCCCGCCGCTTCGACACTCTTATCCAAACAGAAAAAAATAGAATATATGTACATTAAGCATAGAAAAAATCCTCCTAAGTATGCCGACAAATAGAGGTACTGTAGTAGAACCCCTCTCCTTTGATTTTTTATGGTTCTGTGAAAGAAAAAAATCATGTTGGAGGTTCGTTTTTTTTTTCTGCGCAGTGCCAACCAAATGGTTAACGATGCCGCTCGCGTTGACCGGCCCTCAGCAGATGTCCTCCATTTCATTTTTGTTGATTTTTTATGGATTCGGCGGCCTGCCCCTCGAACAGCGAAAAAATATGACGAATAAGAACATTTTCTTCGGAGTGAAAAAAGGCCCCATCGAATGAAAAAAAAATGCTTTTGATATTCAAATGAAGAGATGGGGAGAGTGCGAAAAAAATGATGGAGAGGGTTGAAGGGTATTTGGTGATTGATGGTGGCCGAAAAATGGAAAAAAGTGTTTGGTGTGAACGGGAAAAAACCATAATTTTTCATTTTTCGGAATTTGACGATTAAGAAGAATCACTGGTTTTGGAAGAGATGGGATAGAATTTATAAGAATATTTGTTATCCACAGTCATTCGAAATCAAAAGTTTTGATAATAACTGAATCGAAAACCTTTCCCAAAAGTTCCTGGTCAATTTTAATTATATATACAAGTAAGGTGAACACTCGGAATTAAACAAATTTGAGTTATTGTCAACTCAAATATTCTTGATCATTGCGTTTTGAGGGTTGCTCAACCTCACAGATGCTCCGCACGCACGCACGCGGCTGCCGACACTCAACACTCTGGAAAATTCGCAGAAAAATGAATTTTTCAAATTTTCCGGTGTCGGCAGCCGCGTGTGTGCGTGCGGAGCGTTTTTGAGGTTGAGCAGCCCCCAAAACGCAATGATCAAAAATTTGAGTTGACAATAATTTAAAATATACTACTGGTTTCTATACAATTGCTAAGTTTTGAATAACGACAAGAAAAAAGGAGATATTTAATTAAACCAGATTCAATTTTCAAAAAATGTTTTAGAAGCAAAACAGAGGATTTACAGCTGTCGTGAACCTTGGGACTCAGATTCTGTTTAGAATTATCAAAATATATGAATCAATCCATTAAAAAATTAAATACACAGAAACCAACAAATCAATTTATGACAGAAGGCAGTGAAGGTTCAAACAAAAGAAAAAATAAGTAAAAATAGGTACAGATGAGAGAATATAAAGGTCATGGCGAATAGGTCCCCACAATGACAGATCAAGAAATATAATAGAGCTCAGAAGAGAAGCAGAGAAAAGAGGTCATTGCATACCTAGAAGAGGCAACGAGGAGATCTCTTATTATAATAAAAGAAATAATACAAATATATATATTGTAAGATTCGAAAAAAAAAGAGGGAAGAGACTGGATCGATCACCAATAGAACAAAAAAAAGCCTGCGTGTGGGTGTCCATTGGTTGGGGAGGACAGTGGCTTTAAAATGGTGGAGGGGGATCGACACAAAAAATATAGATGACCGCTATTTTTTTTGTGCCTTTCTTTCTATTTGTGAGTACGGTAGAATTGGATGGAGGAGGTAATTGAGGGGTTACTTGCAAGCAGGGGGGAGGTTTTTTTGTTGTAGATGTTTTTTTTTTGAATCTGACGGTTTGAACAAAATTGTGGTTTTCAAAGGAATTTGAGAAATCCAAACACCAAGGTTTATGTAGGTTTTAAAGAAAAACGAATTGTATTTTCTTCTGTGAAAAGGCTGTTCAAATTAAATCAACATTTTTATTATTTCGAGAGATTCCAAAAACATGGACTATTATTTACAGTTTAGGTACAATTTTGAGAGTTTCCGCTTAGTTCCCGCTCGAACTAGCGGTTTTCCCCACTGAATATGAGTAATTGTTTAATCAAATTTTTCCTTCGAAGAAGGCTGGGTTCAGGAGAATTCAAAAATTTAAAAATATTGAATATTTATTTTGAAATACCATAAATTATAAGAATTCTAAATACATAGATATTGTCAACTCAAATATTCTTGATCATTGCGTATTGAGGGCTGTGCAACCTCACAGACGCTCCGCACGCACGCACGCGGCTGTCGACACTCAAAAAAAATGGAAATTTTGAAAAATTCATTTTCCCGCAAATTTTCCAGTGTGTTGAGTGTCGGCAGCCGGGACGCAATTTTGTAATTCGGAGTTTTAAAAAATTAGATTAGCCCATTCTTTATGTATTTAACGCAGAAACTTCATTTTTTCATGCGTTGTAGGCGTTAAAACGTCATTTGTAAAAAAATCCAATTTTTGCGTGTGTGCAATTTGTCGTAACGGTGTACACGTACACGCACAAACACGTTGTTCGTGATGACAATTTCGGTTCACTTTATCCCGGAACGTCTGTGAGCTTGAGCATCCCTCAAAACACAATGATCAAGAATATTTGAGTTGACAATAATAAAAACCCGTGCTCACGAAATAGATTTTTTGAAAAATATCTATTTCAGGATTTTTAAAAATTTTTCAAAAAAATCACCTGAAACTGCTCAATAAAATGAACATTAGACGAATTTTTCAAATAGTCTACAAAACTTCATCACCTGACGTCAATAACACTGTAATGAACCATTTTGTCGAGACACGCCGTTTACTCTTATTCGAATTTTTGCGATTCATCAAAACCATTATTCCAATTTCTCTCATCTACAGTATCCTTATTTCTCTGCGTTTCTTTCTCCTTCAATCAACTATTATAATATGCATTTTTGCGAAAGAACAAAAAAAAAGAAAAGACAGATCCTGATTCGTCGTCATCTTGCACCTCTTCCACCCTACACCATTCCACCATTCAAAAAAGACATCTCTAATCTTATATTTAATACAAAGGTCACTTGTTTCTCCCAATAACCAATTCCCATTCAATGCCATTTCTCCTTCTTCTTCCTTCCTTCAATAATATATCCCCCTAACATCAGCACATGGTCAATTTTTGAATAAATGGTGATTTATTCAGATGATGGATTGATTCGAATTAACCATAGCGTAATTTAATATTCGCTCAAGAATGAACAAAACGAGAATGGAAAATATCTCAAAATCTACTGTAATTAAAATGTCAAATGCATTTTTTTGTTCAAATTCCCACCAATAAAGTAGGTCAAAACAATTGAAAACAACACAAAAATAACAAAGCAAATGCAAACGAGAAAATGACAAAGTTTTACGATATTTTTGCGAACATGTACACATTACAAATACTCTCTTCCTTTTCCCCGGGATGACCCACATAATTTTTTTTCTTCTTATTTTTAATTGGTTCCGACGAGAGGAAATTGTTGAAAAATGGACGGGGAGGAAAGCCCGGATATTTTTGATTTTTTCGTAAGTTTTGAATTTAATTTTTACAAAATGGAATGTACAGCATTGATAAGTCAGAGAAATCAGATAAATGTGCAATTATACTTAATTTAAATAAAAAAACAAATGTTTTAAAAGGGGACTAGAGAGGAAAGATAAGTTGATTCTCTGACGAGTGATACCAAGAACGTGTTGTATTAAAAAATGGTTGAGTAATACAAAAAAAAAACAAGAACAGGAAGAAAATTTTAACAGAAAAACGTTGTTGGGAAAAAAACTTCCGAACTTGGTTGTCTAATCTGTTTGTGTTTAAAATCGATAAAATGTGAAGCGAAGTAATAAATTTTTTAATAAATCAAAACTGAGCAAGAAAAGAATACACGGTGTAGAAAACCAAAAGCAGTGACTAACTTTTTTCGGACCAAAAAGCGGAGTCCTACCTTTAAAGGAGGACTTTACTGAGATAATGATTGCGTCTGGGATGAAAATAGACTTCATTCTCATTCCAAATCTGTTTTTAAAATTTCCTAAAACCACCTAGAAGCCGAGAAAATGAGCCTCATAACAATGGCCTAGAAAAAGTTGGCCACCGACGAAAACTAGTCCGCAGGCGTGAAAAGTCCAAAAAAAGGAAAAAACATAAATTAAGATTTTAAAAAAACATTAAAAAAGGACAAATATGAGCATTCTGCATAACTATTTATTAACGAAACACGAAAAAAAAACTCAGAGGAAAAAGTTCGGCCAGATGGACCCTTTTTCTAGGCCATTGTTTTGAAGCTCATTTTCTCAGCTTTTAGGTCGTTTTAGAAAATTTTAAAAACAGATTTGAAATGATAATGAAGTCTATTTTCACCCCAGATGCATTCATTATCTTCGTAGAGCCCTCTTTTAAGGGATACCGAAATCGTTATTTTTACGGAAATCATTTAAAAAAAATATATTTTTTTTAATTAGAGAGCATTACAGAAAAGAGTCGTTATAATCATGGGAATACAACTATCAATATTCTACACCTGCCTTATTATCTACCATTTTTTGATTTTCAAGCCAAAATTAGCAAGAGAAGTCGAAAAACTAAAAGTGGATCGAGAAAAATTGATAAGTATCTCGGCGCATATGGAGATGGAAAGATTGTCACCAGCAAGAGTATGTCTATTATTATTTTATTGTTGTATATATAATTTTCCGATATTGTTCAATTGTTCAAATTTGAATTTAAACGAAAGCTTTACGGAGCTCATGAATGCGTCTGGGATGAAAATAGACTTCATTCTCATCCCAAATATGTTTTTAAAATTTTCTAAAACCACCTAGAAGCCGAGAAAACGCGCTTCAAAACAATGGCCTAGAAAAAGTGACCACCGGCGAAAACTAGTCCGCGGGCATGAAAAATCCAAAAAACTTTAAAAAAGGACTAATATAAGCATTCTGCATAACGAAAAAGCTCATAGGACAAAGTTCAACCAGGTGGCCACTTTTTCTAGACCATTGTTTTGAAGCTCATTTTCTCGGCTTCTAGGTGGTTGTAGAAAAATTTTAAAACAGATTTGGAATGAGAATGAAGTCTATTTTCATTTAAAGTGCATTTATTATCCCCGTAAAGCCCTCCTTTAAAAAATTGGGAATAATTTCAGACTCAAGAAGAAAGTGATATTGAGGCCGAAAAGACACAAACATCAGTGATTCAATCACCAATCAAAAATGAAAAAAAGACGAAACGAAGAATATTGAATCGTGATTCTTTAGCCGCTGAAAAAACTCAACCGGAAGACAGCCCAAATTCGTAATTTTTCCATATTTTCGATTTGAAAAAAAAACATGAAAATCTCCCCAAAAATTAGGTAGGCGGTGCATAGATTTTCATCGAAATTTCAACGACAAAATCGTGTCAAGAGAACCTCGTTGAAAAATCGGCGAGAATTGATTGTAATCAAAAAATGTTCAACAAAAAAAATCGGTCATCAAAAGTTCAACGAGAAAAAAAAACACCTAGACATATCAGAAAGGATAGATTTTTTTGAGAATTATCGAATTTTTCTAGCAAAAAAAACGATAAAAACCGATTTTTTTCGTAAATAAAAAATGAAAATAAAATATTCCATAAACATTTTGGTAGTTTTACAGCCATTATGAAGGATATTATTGGTTTTTAAGAAAAAATGTTGTAATATCTGTAAAAAATTTCAAATCTCAAAGAATTAATTTTGGCGCTCAAACTGCATTAGCGCGCAATTTGAAATTTCAAACACTTACTTTGTACAAGCCATTTTTTTCAGAATCGCTGACTTACCTTTGGCTACTCAGTCTTCATTCAGCGCCGCTCACACTCCGCCGGTTAGATGTTCCGAATTCCCATCAAATAATAATTTTCGATATTTTCAGACAAGACCAATTAGTCCTATGCTCCACGATCCGAAAGGAACTATAACATGCAACGACTCACTTAGAGAAAATGATCAGGCAATCTTCAGTGCGTTTGAAAGAAATCCTGATGATATCAATACAGCGAAAGATTTAAATTAGTTTTGTTTTCTTATTTACAAACCAACAATAAATTCAACAATAATTATTCAAAACAAAAAAAAACAACAATAATACAACTTTGATTAGGATCTTGCATTTACATCTTGTTTTTTCGTCGTCGTATCGCAATCATCGAAAATCCTCGCCGGTTTTCCACAAATATTTTTGATTGCATCTAAAATTTTCATTCGTGTTGCTGGTGTTTTGCATTTTCCGAGTGCTGAGTGTAGCTCGTCGCGACGGATTTTTAGAAGGCGTTTTTCACATGAACGAATACTTCGACCTGAAAACAAATACTTAGTTTTTTAAAAAACTAAAACATTTTGTAATGAGTTAAGATTTTTAGCGAAACCCATTGCCGGCAGCTCCCATTGTAAAAAACGTACCAATAAAAAGTGTGCTCAAAACCATCGGCTCATTTCCAATTTTCAATAAAAATGGCAAAACAGCAGATACATATCGTTCACCGGAAGAAGCAACTCTTACAACTGCCACGTCCTCATCAGTCACCCGCACCTATAAAATAAACGTTTTTGAGAAAGAAAAATCAATTCAGAAACTTACAGATAAACTCATTTTAACTATTGAATACCCAATATCTCCAAACATTTCACATGTCAATTTCATCAATTCTCCGAAAATTTGTCCGCCTCGTACATTTGGAGGATTTCCGTCATTTGTGATTAATCGAATCAAATAATATCGATTTTTAATTTTTACCATCTGGAATACTTATTAAAACATATTATTGATTCTGTTCAACAGGTATGATAAGGTCGGAACCTTTTTTAAAATCAAAATGATATTTTAAATAAAAACTATTTTATTGAATAAATCTAACATTGGCAATGTTTATGCCAACGTGGAAAAGCTATCGTATCCTTAATATTCCTAATCGAAAACAAAAGTTGAAGTAATCTCTCAAAACCAATTCCAAAACCAGAAGTTGTTGGTTGTCCCCGTTCACGAAGTTCTCGATACCATTCAACATCACATCCTCGTTTTATCAACTCTTCCGAGCTGTGCTCCCTAACTGATCCACCAGCCAATTCTCCAATTATCGGGCATAACAAATCAAATGACAACGTTGTCTTTTCATCACTCGTTCTTGCCATATAAAATGGTTTTTGTTCAACCGGGTAATGTGTTACAAAAATCGGCAAATTTCCAAAATGTTTCACCAAGTCCAGCTCGTTTTGTTTCGAAAGTCCACTTTTTGCTGAAACCTTTGCCCCGTTTGCTGCCAACATTTGAAGAGCTTCAGAATATTCGATTCTTGGCCACTTGACACTACTGAACGAGGATTCGGGCATCCGATCTTCAGGATTTCGAAAACTTCCCATCTTTTCTAGAAATTTCATCAATTTCGGATCGGTGAAACTGAGTTCTATCATTGTTTTGACATAATCTTCAACTAATTCGCACATCGGCTCAACATCCTAAAAATGTATGTATTAAAAGTAGGTGGTACACTTTCTTTAAAGAACGGTCGCTATAAATTTAGAAAACAAGTAATCTTACCTTAACAAATGCCAGTTCTGCTTCTAACATATAAAATTCACTCAAATGTGCATGGCTCTGTTGTTTTTCCGCTCGAAACGCTGGTGCAATTGTATAAACCTTTGATAACCGACTTGTCATTGCTTCCAAATGTAACTGAGAGCTGACTGATAGATAAACTTTCTCATTATCTAGCATTGAAACGCTGAAAACTTCTCCTCCGCCTTCACAATCGTTTCTCGTTAATTTAGGAGTGTCAATGTACACAAACTCTCGATCCTGAAGAAAATGGAAAAAACTTTGAAATATAATAAATGTCTTACTATGAAAAACTGATGGGTTTTGTGAAAAATCCTAGATCTTGCTCTCATAACCGATGAAAATTCGTCGGACCGAGCTCGCAAATGATTCTTCTTCCTAAGATTATCCGCAGAAATGTCGTATCTTGGATTAGAATCTTTTCCATCTACTCTAAAACTTTCAGCAATCAAGTCCATTTCTTGTTGAGCTCCTTGACTCTTTTGCCATTTTCCAACAACTGAAACAGGGCTTCCAACCTGAACTAAACATAATTATTTCAGTGGACTTGATCCAATTTCAGTATACCATTTCCAGCTAAACTTTTCTGTGCTACAACTTGAACAACATCCTCAAATCCCGAACCTTCAACTTTTACGAAAACCATTTGTCCCCTTTTCTGAACACTCTTCGCCCATCCTTCAACTTTCGACTCTTCATTATTAACAACATCGGATGCAACTGATGACAACTTTCTTGTTGAATACAAACGACGTCGCAACAGCCTGGCAAGCATCTGAAAATTTAAATATTTCAACTCTTCTTTTTGTAATCACATCAGTGTGAAATCTTTCTCAAAATAGCGATGCTACGTCTCAATTGCAGATGCCTCAATTTGACAGCTCGGAGGGGCAAAAAAGGAAAAAAAAAGGAGGAGGAGTACATCTCTTTTTTCCCTACTATATCTGGCCACTATTTTGACATTTGTCTCATGCAATCATCTACTGTTGTTGGCAAGATCGGAGCAAGGATATTCTTACTTTTTTCCACGCAAATCTTTTTTTTTTAGTTTTTTTAGGAGACGCCTAAATTATGTTGGGATTTGAATGCTCAAAGTTCACATTGGGCAGATTTTGATTCCATTCTTTTTTGAATTTGGAAAAAAAATGTTTTTTTTTGTAATTTTAAACGTTTTCAATTTTCGCGCTAAATATGATTTTTTTTTCAAAAAAAAAGGAAGGAATAAATTAAACAAATGATTCGGCACATTTTGTCATCTTCACGATTTTGAATCACTTTTTCTCAAAAAGTTAGATGAAAAATTAACATCGAATTCTTATTATGATCAATCAACAGCTTTTCTTTCGGCTTTTATATGTGTTCTCTCCCCTCATGAAAAAAAACGGAAACACTGCAAGGGAAAATGTGAGGAAAATATGACGAACATCTGTTTTTCTTCTTTCAAAAAAAACTGCTGATGTTCGGTCTTGATTTCAGAAAAAAAACAAGCAGCTCTAAAACACGATCAAGTTTCAAACATTTTATCACTAAACAATCATATCGGACTTTTCACTAATCAAATCACGTGATTAACAAATTGCGAAATGTTCCCGAAAAAACCCATCAAATTATGAAAGTAGACCATCATTCTTTTAACTCTCTTCCCGCGCAACAACTAACAAATCAGTCGATTCAAGGAGTAAAAGCCAACGAGGAAAAAAAAGGTGTGCAAATAAATGATCGAAGCTTCCTCTTTTCACAAAACTCTTCTCCTTTTTGTACTCAAACAATGTTTCATCCTCCCATAGGACATCTTTTTTACCAATTCGTTCGTCGACAATGAAATGTACTCTCTACCATGAGTTTTGCGTTATTTTTTCACATGAGAAAATTGGACCCTCAGGTGTCAAATTTCAAGAATGGCTTCTTTCATTTATTGTGTACTTTTTGGGGATTTCTAGTGGTGTTGGAGCTTTCATGACATTACATGCCATTTTTTTTCCTTTTTTGGCATGGCTTCTTCAACCAAGAGAATCATGCAATACTTCCTTTCGATATTTTTCATCGCATAGTTTTTAGACTTAAATTTTTCTCGTAAACCATAAAAAGGAATTTAATAAATTAGGAAATGGTGTGATGCAGTAATTTTTTTTAAAACAACGATTTCAAGCAAAAATTCTATTTGGAACACACAATGACAACAAAAAACATTCTCTATTCCTCGTTTTTTCGACAAATGAGTCCATTGGGAAACTTATTTCAAGAATCAAATCCTACTCAGAAAATCTGTTGAATACTTTTTAGCTAAACAAAATAAGAACATTTGAATGAGATCGTTGCCGATATCTAAAATCACATTAAATTAAAGTAGGTTTAAATCGAAAATTAAATAAAACAGCTCATTTGAAAGCATTCTAAAATTGTTCATAATATTTTAAACATACGCTTGTTTTATGAAGTTTTTATAAAATCTTGATATTTTTATTTAAAAAATGACTAATTAAGTAAATTATGCCTTTGCTCCTGGAGTCCTGGAATAAACAACCATCACTCAAGAAATTTATCAAACAATAATGATTCATACAATAATTTTTCCCACAGCACATTACATTTTTTGTCTATCTTTTTTTCTCGAACAGTTTCATTCGACCGCTCAATGCGCCTTCCATTCCCCAGTTTCTTTTTCGTCTCTTTCGAAAAACTAAACATCTTTTGTTGGTTGCTCAATTTTTTTTTAGTAAAGTATTACAGATTGTATTCGTTATGTATTGCAATATATATTTTGTAATTTAAAATCACCGGATCAATTTTTAGGTATTTTTTCTTTTCAATAAAAAAAACGCCTCTCCAATTACATTCTTATCATTTTTCTTCTACCCACCCTGAACCCAATGTGTTAAGGTCATTCATTCGAAATTATGATGTAGTTCGTCTATCATTTTTCTCTAATCAATTTCTCCTTTTTTCGCCCCTCCACCCATTTTTTATCGATTTTTCATGCCTTCTTTTCTTCACAGGAAATAACCTCTTATTTTTCATCCACAAAACTTTTATGTTCTCGTTTTTTAAGCGTTTTACGAGCTGAGTCGAAGGTAAGGAGAAAGCGGCTGAAAATGGGTAAAGACTACAAATATGGTGGCGGTTATCGCGGTTATGGATATGCGCCAGCGCCAGCAGCACCATCTATGGAAATTACCATCAATCAGGTAATTTTTGAAGAAAAATAGAGAGAAAATGACTGGCACACTGTCGTTAATTCAACTCAGTTAAATTTAAGGTGTTAAACTTGATTATCTTGAACAAAAAAGACCGAACTATCTTAAAATTACAGAATGGCGCATCCCCAGCACCATCACACTCTCCTTATGCAACATCTTCATCTCTTCCTCGTCGAATCGCCCCACCAAGTGCTCCACCACCGCCACCACCAGAGTATTGTGTCCCAGGTAGACAATCTCACAAGCTTTTTAAAAAATCATCTAACATTCTCTTTAGATCAGCCAGGATTCAATCCAATGTGGTTCGATCGTTTCCCGCGTCGGGAAAATCGGGGAATGTTCCGTCTTTGTCTCGTCGAACTGCTGTTAGCCGTTGTGATTCTTGGTGGTGGTATTTGGTGTTATCGTGACACTTCAGACTATTGTCCGTATTATTCGGCGATTTGGACGTCTGCTGTTTACGTAATAAATGCACTTGTGAGCTGAGATTTCGAAATTCCAGCGTTTTTATCTTGAATATTTTAGGTAGGAACTGCTGCCTCAAAAATCGGTTCAATCAACCTCTACATGGCTCATCTTACACTGTCTCTAGTTTCGGTCATGATGTGTTTGATCAGTGGCGGACTTTCCGCGAGAAACTGGGCACTTGTTGGAACTTATCATCATCCAAGAATTGATAGGGATGAGGCATTTTGTCTTCTAGGAACTCACGACACTAGCAGGTAAATAAAGTAGCTTTATTTCGAACGATATCCTTCATATTTCAATATTTATATGATTGTACTAAGTAAATTCTACAATGTCTCAAGGTTTGTAATTTACTTATATAACAAAGTTAGAACCTAGTAGCACTAGATACCCGAAAAATCAATATTCAACTCAAAATTGTTTAGAATCTCCTACATCTTCTCTCATATGGACAAATATGATTTCGCCAAATGTCTGTGGCAACTGAAAGTTGGAGTTGCCGTCAATTCAGTGCAATTTGTTGTCGCCGCGATCGAAGTTCTGCTCAACTTTCTTTCAGCAATTTTATGCATGAAACGAACATGTACCTCGTGCTTTTAGGCCATTTTTTATCTCGACAATCTGATCATTTTACGGTTAATTCTTTTTTTGTAATGTTCAAAAGGTTATGATAAGAATTTTGTCGCCATATTATTTTTCACGCATTATATCGATTTCTGATCATTTTAGAGAATTATGAGAAAGGAAATTAATACTATCAGCTTTATTTTTTTGTCTTTTTTTAAATAATAAAGATTACCCACCTTATTTGAGTTGTTTCAATCTAACCTTAATGTTCTGTCGTTTTCTCGATTTCCCTCCAAAATGGTTTTTTTAGTTAATGGATTATAGAAAAATCGAAGAAAATCACTCGGGTTCAGACCATTTTTTTCATTAAACTTCTTGAGTCACTGTCAGATTCATTTCATTGAATATTTAGTTTCGAAACAAAAATTCAGCGTAATTATCACAACAACAAGAACAAAACAACAAAAAAAATAGACTAACCTACAAATAGAAAAATCAATTTGAAAATAATAGTTTTTTTAAGCCTAGAAGAACTTATTGCTGAGAGAGTTTCTGAAGAGCTGCTTCGTCTCCTTGTGACATGCTTGTCAACCGTTTTCCGAGTTTCTCATGAACATCAAGATATTTGGCAACGCAACGATCCAAACATACTGCTTCACCCTGAAAAAAAAAAGAAACTTGTTTCGAAGTTTAGAAATACGAAAATATTCAATAATAGATTTTATATTTTGAGTTTTCAGTAAATTTGTAAATTTTTGAATTCTCTTTGCACAAGGTTACCTTAGTCAATTCGGATTCTTTGAATGAAGTTGCAATACATTTCGACTGGCAAATATTCGTCATTCTTCTGTACATATCTGACATCATTTCGACCTGAAAAAAATTGTATCATAAACGTCTCTTTTTTCAAAAATTTACCTCCAATTCAGCTACTTGTTGCATTTGAGCTTCAGTTGCCATTTTTAATGTCTGAAAATCTGGTTTAAAAAACGTTGACGAAAAAATGAAATAAAAGATATTCAGAACAAGGTTTTAAAACCAAAGGTGCTTCGAATTCACATAAATTATAACATTTTATTGGAATTATATGATATATGAAATTTATACAAAGTTTTTATACACAGTCATGACAAGAATATGCTAGAAAGTATGTATTTTCGTCAAATCGAATCGGACTAGCGTTTGGACCATAATAGGCCATGAAATAAGACGTTCCATCAGCAGGACCCAAAATTTGAAGAACGATGAGAATTGCATCGACTAGCCAGAAAATTAGGAGACCTCCAAGTGAAAACATTTTGAAGAGACCTGGAAAATTGATTGATATTTGAAGATAACATGTATACAATCACCTATCGCATAATACCCGAGATAAATCCTATCAATACCAAAAAGTCCTAAGAATATGGACAAAAGTACAGCAGTTGAATAACTAACATGCGCTCCGTAATGACATCCATTCTCAATCTAAAAATTTAATGTCTTTTTATGAAGCCATTGGAAAATATTAATTTTTTTCACAAACAAAATATTCTTATTTTTTCAATAAAACAAGAATAATTACCGTTTTGTTGAACACGCCAAAACCATCTTTTCCTAAGCACTGAATATAATCGGCGGTTTCGCACATTACTGAAAAAATCGATAAAAAATTCTATAAATTTGTTTTGTAACAAAATACCCTGAATTGAATTATCTGGAGCACATGTTACAGATTGTTGGGTCTTCGCATCGACTGGATAATTCTTACATTGATACCTTAAATTGGAAAAATAAAACTAATTTCTTGAAAATGATGTAACACTTACTGATATTTGTTCAATTCGCTGCAATCTAACAATGTTTCCGTTTTTGCGACAAGAATAAAAATAATTGGGAGAATTTTTAAAATAACGTTCATCACATTTCAGACTGGATTTGTATTTGGAGACAAATCGGGAATAATTTGGGAAGAACTGAAAAAAATCGAGTGGAAAAGATATTTAGGCCATGTTGTGCGTTTTCTCGGCCACGGGAATGAATGTTAGGTCGTTATGCATTGATGCGACGCTAAACAGTTTTCTAAAGTGTCATAATGTGGTTGATCAACTTCAGACTTGATACGTATCGAGAATAAAAAATAATAAAGGCCATGTGTATATCCGATTTGATCTTCGAATCAAAAGGAAAACAAAACAAAATAATATGAAATCCAAATGTTCACGTTTTACAACTCAATACTTTTATTCTCGTATTCGAGAGGTTCAATTCATTTTTGCTAAAAATGTCCGATGCTGTGAGTGACTCAAATGGTATGCCAGAAGTTGGTAGCATCATCGAGCATCAAACCAGTGATCGTAAATGGAAAGTCCTTCGAAATATTTATTCTGGTCCATTCTCAGATGTTTATGTGGTTTCTGATGTGAGAACAATTTTAAACGCTTTCTCAACGAACTTTATATTTTTAGATCATTACAAATGTTCGATTTGCGATGAAATGTGAGCGTCACGAGGGAAACTCGAGACCTGTTCTGAAATTAGATGTGATGGTTTTAAGCGCGACGAAAGATGTACCGGGATTTCCAGATTTTGTGGCAGCTGGAAGAACGCATGTCTATCGGTATTTTAGATTTGTTATTGAATTTTAAGAAATTCGTTTCAGCTACTGTATTATGCAACTCGTTGGTCCTGATCTTGGTCGCCTGCGTCGAACACGAGCAGAAAGAAGATTTTCAATTTCAACTGCTCTTCAAATATTAGAGCAAACGTTGAAAAGATTAGAAGATCTTCATGATTCTGGGTGGCTTTGTCGAGATGTTAAAGCACCAAATTTTGCAATTGGTGTTGGTGAAACTGAGAGGATTGTTTATATGCTTGACTTTGGATTTGCCCGAAAATACAAGTATTAATACTTCCAACTTTATTTTGTTCAATCTACCAGTTTTTAGGGATAAAGATGGGAAGGTGATTCCTCCAAGAAGTGCGGCTGCATTGATGGGCACATTCCAATATTGCGCAGTTTCTGCACATTCTCATAAGGATCAATGTCCTCGAGATGATTTGGAGAGTTGGTTTTACATGGCTGTCGAATTATTGAAAGGGCCACTCCCGTGGGCGAATATCGATGGTCATAAGAATCATCGATTGATTGGTGAAGAGAAGGTGAAAATTCGAAAGGAGCCAGAACGATCAAAGTTTTTCGAAAAGGTTCCAAAGCAGCTTAATGAGATTTTGGATGTGATTGATAAAATTGAGTTAGTTTCTTACTGACAAACAATTTTTATTAGTTTTCCTAATTTTTCAGCTATTTCGAAAGACCAAACTATGCTAAACTGAGAGGTTTAATTATGGATGCAGCTAGTGAAAATAATGTTACAATGCGCGAGCCAATGGATTGGGAGAGTAATCAGAGGATGCAAATGAAAGCAAACTGGGTTGGAGAATTGGGTGAATCACATCAAGCATCGGCAAAATTGGACGCGGAAGAAAAGTCGAATGAGGCAATGGATATTGAGTTTGATACGGCCGACGGATTACAGTGATTATTTATTGAAAATGTGATATTCATCGATTCTTATATTTCAGGGCTAAAAAGGAAAAATCTGAGGAGAAAATGGAACGTGAGACCAGAAAGGAAGTTGATACGAAGCCACCGGCAACTTCACCAAGAAATCAACTTTAAAATCTATTTTCTTCGATGTAATTCATCATTTGTCATTAGAATACCAAAATATTAGTTTTTTGAAGCATGAAAATAAAAGAATAGTTTCACCATGAAACTTTCACGAAAGACTTTCGTATTTACAATTGATGTAAACCAAGAAAGGAACGCATCTATATTTTTTAAATGTTGGTCTCGAAGCGATAACGATATAATGCACCATCCCCTTTAATGTGTTTACGGTATATTTTTGCATTTTTCCGTTTTATGCGGTTTTCTATGGGACCTGGTCCCTGATGAAATTGAACAAAAAATGTTTCTGACCATTTTTCTCTATGCAATTTTAGAAGATTCTGCACAAGTCTACGGTAAAGAAGGATTGCAGACATTGTTTCCCTTGTTTAATTGAAAATTACATCGTGTAAAAATATATTTCGGTTATTTTTTAGTCGAATTTCTCCAAAAATCTTCTGGTAAACACTAAAGGTGGCCGTGGAAGAGAAACACTGGAATTTTGAAAAATAGGCCATTTCCGCAGGAATATTTCGTGTAATTCAGAAAATGGAAAGCTCGCTGATAAACATGTTTTTATTTAAAAAATTTTAAACGTAACACACTTCAAGCTTGTTTTTTTTTCTCGTCACTGTCCTCGAAACAAGCTATTTATAGGCGTTACGTGCATTTATGCGAATAGAAATGTTATGTAATGTCGACTTCAAACACTTGTAATCAAACAACATCAAGAAAAAGAAGAGCAGTTAATGGAACCGCAGAAGACTGCTCAACCTCAAAGAGGATCGAGATTGTTCAATTAGATTCTGATGAGGATGACGTCCAACCGAGTACATCGGGAAATGGTTGTGATGTAGGTAAATGAACTTTGAACTAGAGTTTTAGAACTTTTTTCAGAAAGGTTCGAGTGAAGACGATGATATTGTAATTGTAGACAACGTAGAGGGACATGATTATTCAGAAAACGAAGAAATCAACAATTTCTTGAAATCAAAGAAGCCAATAGCCGAGAGGATAAAAATTAATGCCTGTTTTGTTAAATATGATGCTTTAGCCAATTATCGAGCAATCGAGCTTGAGATTCAAGAAAAAATCAAAAATGATCCAATTTTGAGAAAACATTTGAAAAGGAATGTCCCAGAGCAGTTGGAAGGTAAAATGAATTTGTATATATTGGAATGAATTCAATTAAGAGAATTATTTTGCAGAATCCATTGCAAACTTACAAGCTTTACGTTTGATAGATTGTGGCCATTTGGATGGAAATGAGTCGAAAGATTTGACACGGCAAAAACAGATTGACTTGAAACAAGTATTAGAAAGTTATTGCTACCATTTTGATTATCGACCACCAGAAAGAAGAATTCGTATAATGAGGTAAACTATGAAGAAACATTTGTTGAAATGAGATCTCTTTAAACATCTTTTTTTTTTTGGGAAAAATCATTCGTAATTAAAGACAGTGTGCCAGTTTTCTCGACCTCCTGGGCCCCTCATTCCAATTTTTATTTTTCGCCTTGCATTTGGATCGTATTAACTGACAAGCTGCCTTTAAATAAATATTTCTGGCAGGTGGTGATTAAACATATTTTTGCAGAAATATCTCCCTCGATGCTTTTTGGCCGTTGCCGATGTATTCCGATTTACCAAACGAAACATTAGAATCATTGACAATTCAACAAGAGTCATGTGTGCAGTACAAAACGAAAAATGTAGCAGCCCGTTTAATTACTACGAAAAGGAGAGATCTCATCGATAAAATCACGACGTTAGCCGATTTGCAACAAAATAAAGTAAGACTTTTGAAAGATACAATGTATGCAAGTTACGAATTCAAAGACTTGATGTTTTTGATTGGATTCTTACTCAATTAAATGTTTTAATGCACGAAATTCAATCAAAGTTGAATGTTTATCTTCAGATTTCATGCGGATGTGTGCACGTCGAGGGAAAATTAACACGATGTTCGAGAAATCCTAATTGCCGTTGTTATAAGATCAATGAAGATTTGAAAAAATGTCAAAAATTTGGAAAAAGCCGTCCGACCAACTTTGTACTAATTTTCCAGAATGACTTTAAACTATTGAATTTCTTTCAGAAAACATTCGAAAAAATCAATGTTACCGATTACGAGGATTGCTACTTTAACACTTTTGGCTTCTCATGTTCGGAGTCGTGTGAATGTTCTGGAGTGTGTGATAATAATGTCATGTATCTGATAGAGAAGAACATTAATAAGTATTGTTTTAAACTTATTGAATTTTAGAAGCATGTTCATTATTTTTTTCAGGTTTGAAATTTACCGGCATGACCTAAAGGGTTTCGGAGTCCGCGCCTTAAATTACATTCCGGTTGGAACGCCAGTTTTCGAGTTTACTGGAGAAATTGCTGACTTGGCAACGGTGGAAAAGAAAAGATCATCTGATTATTCTTATCATATGACTCACAGAGAAGACGAAAAGAGAGAACTAGGAAAAGATAGTTTACTTAAGTTTTGGAAGGAGAATGGCTTCAATTTGGTTGACCGAGAGATGTACAAAGCGGTAAAGGTGAATTTTTTATCGAGTGAATAAAGAAAAGTTGAAAACGATTGAATATTATATTTAGGAATCGTTCAAAATCGATTGGTTTATAGATCCCAAAGAAAAAGGAAACTTATCCAGATATGTAACACATGGATGTCAATCGAACCTAGGAATGATTAGGTTAGTGAAAACCCGAGGCTTACAAATATTAAAAAGGGAATTAAAAATGTTGATTTTCTTAACTTGAAAGAGCGGCATATTAAAATAAGAACAGGCATTTATAGAGTTTTCCAAAAAGGCTTTTCACCAGTTCACTCGAGATGTATAATGGTGTCAACTGAAGAAATCTTTGCTGGAACCCAGGTTAATTTTTATATATAAACTAAAAACTATCTCATTCTTTTTGTTTTCAGCTTACATTCGACTATGGGCCGGATTATCTTAGAATAAATCTGAAGTGCAAATGTCTCTGTGGAACAATTGGTTGTGCGGGAGACGATCGGACTAAAATATTGAAACTGGCTTCGAAAAACGATTTGATTAATTTTTACCGATTTCGTCATCATCATCAATGGGAATCGTACCAGAAGATTTTGCAAACACGTGAGATTCGAAAGAAATCTATCTACAGTACTAATTTTTCCTTTTTTTCAGCTGTGGAAAATGTTATGAAACTGCGATATGAATGATAGAGCCGGTTTATACAAGAATATTTATGAGTACTTCTAACTTAAGTTTTTAAATATTGATTTTAACACTAGCTTTATTTTGCCTAACTTTCAACTTGGTTTTATTTATGTGATTTTGTTACTGATTTTATTGGTTCTCAGGTTTGTTATTTTTCTGTAATATAGTACTCTTTTTTAAATCTCAGTTTTATTTACTTTTTATCGAGTTTATTTTATTAATTTGATTGATTAATCTTGTTCGGTTTTCGTTTTCACGGATAAACTACGATTTTTAAAAATTTTTAGTTACGCCTGAAAGCAATTCTCGGCAGAGTTGCGTAAGTAGTTTTCCGAATGATATTTTTTTCGTCAATCGGAAAAACATGAAGTATTTTTAATTATCTAATTAATTCGATAATCATCTCGAAATGCATTTTTCACAAAAAAGCGTTTAGACATTAAAGGCGCATAACTGAATTATAAAAATGGTTCTCGAAACGATTTTTTCTCGTGTTGTCCCTTTAATCGTAAACACGTTTTACGGTATAAATCTGCAAAACAAATTTATTCATTTTCGAAATATTTAAAGAGTTTCTTTACCCATTTTGAGTTTTATAATTAATTTCATATTTTCCGCCGCACAAGAACGCCTATAAAACTCCGGAAATCGCACTTTTTTGAAAAATTGTGCTGCGGAAACGATGAAATTAATTATTAAACTCAAAATGAGTAAAGAAACACTTTAATAAGTATTTATTTGCATTTTCCTGTACGAATTAGCGTCAAGTTTTTCAAAATCTAATGAAGACTTAGAAAATCCGTTTTAATTTTACAATTTCACTGAGATTGAGAAACAAATGAAATGTGATTGTTTTCGATTTAATTTTATCAACGTTCCTAGTTTTTCCTGGCGTTTAAAATATCTCGTGATGGTCCATTACTTTTTTCTTATTTTGATTCCATTAATTTCTTAAGAAAATCGGTTTTTTTCATTTGCAGAATGAAAATTGTTAGACCGAAAGGATTCGCGTTGACTCCAGAAGCCAGAGAGACTTGGTTGAAAGAAAATAACGTTCAACTTTCAGACGACTATGATGAGGTTTCCGCATATTATTTCATTTCATGAAAACTATGATTATTTCAGGTTGATCACGACGAACTATTAAAAAGTGTCAACATGAAAATCTTCCGAGCAAAAGTGGTTTCTGAAAGGAAACATCTCTGTAACTGAATATTTCGTTGTTCTTTTTGTCATCATCGTTTTTTTCAGATAGCGAGTTTCCTGTTCTGAAAGCGGACCAACTTTTTTCTTGTTTTCAATACGATATACTGGACATTGATCAAATTCAAACAGAGTTCAAATACAAAAATGCGGTAAGTAATGATATCACATGAAATATTTTCGATGATATCATTTTTTCAGGATCTGTCATCAGTACCACTTGATCACTGGAGAATTGGAAAGAATGGAAAAACCCTTCTTGTCGGAACAAGTTTTGAAGATGTAAGATGCAATGTTGAAATATCGTTGAATGAGCAGAAACATGAGCTCGAAAGAGAAGAGCCTGACTGGAAGATCGACTTCTTATTCACTTGCAAGTATGAGATCAAGAAAGACCAATTAGTTCCATTGTAAGTTTTTTTTTTCAATTCAATGTTATCGTCTGTATTTAGGCTTGAATCGAGTGGTCATTTCCTTGATCTGATTATCGATGGGATTTGGGTCCAAATCAAAGAAAATATCGAAATGGAAAAGGCAGATGCAACATCGAACAATGAAGTTGATGTTCAAGACAATCATAGTGCCATTCCCCAGATGTTTAGCTATCAAGACCATCTTAAAGAGCAAGTTGGGAAGAATATCCTTCAATTACTTCAGGGATTACCTTCCGGAAACTGCGAGTATTATGATCAACAAAATGGAAGTAACGTTTATTACAAAGATGAGCATTCCAATAATTCATCAAGAGGAGGTCGGATTCAGAGGAATGATCCGAGAAGAACCTCTTTCAAGCCACAACCTTTTGAGAATCGTAGACAGTTTTATACTGACCATCACAGAAACAGTTATTATGCTCCACCATTCAGAAATGGAAATTGGCAATACGGCTACCAACAACCTTATGTCAATGCTGATCGAAGAAGCCAAAATAATAGAAATCATGTGAACAAACATGGAATTGATAAAAATTGGAGAGACAAGGAACCGGAGAAATAATAAAGATGGTAAACTTCATTTCCAGCGAAAATAATTCTTTATTCTTTTTTTTTCAATGTAATAATTTTTCTTGTTATTCAAAGTGAGACAAATTTTTCCACAATTTCATTAACGATTGCTTCATTCTTGAGCATACTGTAATGATCTCCACCAATTTTCACAATCTCGCAATTATTTGAAAATCTGTAATTTGACATTTCTTATAGTTTATAAACGCAATGTTACGATATCAGCACCTTTTCCAGCCTAAATCTGTTCCATCAATTGAAAAAATGTAGCATTTATGATTATAGTTTGAGGAATATGAAGGGTTGTATGTTTTTAGAATTTGGAGCATTTTCCAAGAAGATTTGCATAGTTTTTCAATATTATCATTGTCAACACCATACATCTTTAGGTTTTCAGCAATTTCAGTGCAATGTGAATCATATACGAGGTTTTGAATATTAGACCAATATGTTCCAGTATCGAGGAGAATAATTTCCAAAGGCTGGGAAAACAAACAACTGGTTGCGAATGCCATGGTCCCAGCTGCAGATGCCCCAACGAATGTTACTTTTTCATGAATTTTGGGGAAATTATCGATCTGTTTTTTGTACTCATTTGCTATGGATTCAACACTTTCCCCGAATGCTTCTTCGAGAAAAATGCATGTGTATTGTAGCTGTTGAAGAAGCGAAGACAGTTTCAAGTAGGCAGTACACCCACCATAAAGGGCCGGGAAGAATACAAACGTTCTTTTGGTTTTCGTCGAAATCATTTCCAGCTGATCGGAAAACTTCAAATTGTTCAAAATGTCACCAACAGTCAATACAATCTTGAACTCGGTTTGGATAAGATGTCGGAGTCGAATTAGAAGTAATGAATGACCTCCTAATTGGAAGAAGTGATCTGATTCCTTTGGTGTTGTTTTTAACAGTTTCAACCAAATTTCTGATAGTTTTTCGGATTTCGAAGAAGATTTGAAAACCAATTCTGAAAAAAAAACGTTTTCATAGATTTATTTTAGAAGTTTTCAACTAACCTTTCGTAACAACAGGTCTGGATTTTTTCAGCAAAGAAACATCTACTTTTGAGTTGTTTGTCAAAGGAAATTCCCCGATTTCGTTGAAAAATGATGGAATTTTCTGTTTTTCGAGATGGGTTTCACAATATTTCCGGATCTCTTCTGAATCAATCGGACTTTTCGATGTGAAGTAAGCCGAAATTTGTTGATTATCCTGATCGAAAGATGTTTTGCAAATAAGAACCGATGGGTGAGATTCAATAACGCTCTCGATTTCTTGTAACTCGACACGATAACCACGGATTTTTATCTGGAAAAAAGGTTAGAATTTGTTTTTTAAAACAGTTCGGTATTCAAAATTACTTATGATAACGTATTCTAAACTTTCTTGAAATTTAAAGATTTTCTTTATCTTCCGAAAACGAATAGAATTTCCCGGAAAATTGAAAAATCAGAAAATTTAAAGTGAGAATCAGAACAACGGGTTGAAAAAACATTTAATTATTATTAACAGGGAAACTCTTTAACATTTTTGGGAAAGGATTAGCTTTGTGATTTATTCGAACAAAAAGTGAAATCTTTTTAAAATCTAAAATCAGGGTGTTTCTTCTATTGTACTCTTGAATCTGTTTCAAACTCTTGCAGTCGTTATGAATTTTGAAAAGAATAAATCAAAGGAGGACTTTACGGCGATAATAAATGTAGCTTAAATGAAAATAGACATCATTCTCATTCCAAATCTGTTTTTATAATTTTCTAAAACCACCTAGAAGCCGAGAAAACATGCCTCAAAACAATGGCCTAGAAAAAGGGGCCACCTGGCCGAACTTTTTCCCATGAGCTTTTTTTGTGTTTTGTTAATAAATCGTTATGTAGAATGCTTACATTAGTCATTTTTGTTTTTGGATTTTTTATGCCTGCTCTCGGCTTGTAGGTGGTTTTAGAAAATTTTAAAAACAGATTTGGAGTGAGAATAATGTCTATCTTCATCCCAGATGCATTCATTAGCTCCGTAAAGCCATCGTTTAACGAATATTTAAAAATCATGAGCGAACTATTGTTTAATTTCTAAAGCCACCGTTCAATTGCAATTAATTCATTGAAACACTCGGTTTTTCAAAGTACCTGTGAATCCTTCCTGCCTTCAAAAATGATTTCATCGTTCTCAATCCGACAAATATCTCCACTATCATACCACTGATTTCCATAAAAATCTACAAAACTGTTGTCTGTCCTTCCCATGTATCCTCTCATTCTTCCGATTCCATCAATCAATAGTGTATTATTTTCTGCATTAATCACCACTTTTGTGTTCATAGATGGTTTTCCAATTGTTGTAGAATGCCCATTTTTGTGCATTCTTCTATAAACTGCGAATGCTGTCGTCTCCGTAGGTCCATAATTCTGTATTATACGACATTGTGTTTCAGCTGCAGAATTTAATAATGTTTTGGGTAATCGCTCCCCTCCGACAATCCAATATTCCAAGTTTGTCAGTCTTTGGATTTCGAATGCTTGTACAAGACTTGGGAATAGAAGACAATGAGTCACTCCATTCGAAACATTTGTCAATTTAGAAAAACTTGAAACATCGAATGGTTCGGAATCAAAAATTAATCTAGACTGTGATGCAATTGCCATCGAAACTTCGAGAACCGAATTATCAAACACAAAATTTGTGAATTGATATATTCCACTTTTAGAATTGACATGAAATGCACAAGTTGATGAGCAAAAAAGATTCACTTGAGATTGAGCAGCAATACAAACTGCTTTTGGTGGCCCAGTGGTGCCAGAAGTTGATATCGAGTAGCTCAAATTTTCAAGAGATGAAATGTTGAAAAATCGGATATTTCCATTAATTTCAATAGTTTTATCAAGTTGAGAAATTTGATGGATTGTGTTTTTTGAGACGTCAAGGATCTTCGATTTTGGGTAGGATTCATCAATTGGAAGGTATCCAGCACCTGCTAATTGAACGGAGATACAAGTTAAGGTTGTAGTAATTGATTTGGAGCCAATAACTCCAATTATATCATCAGGTCGAAGCAATTGTCCACGTGATTGTAAAACATCTCTTCGAATTGAAGAAGCTTTCGTTTTTAGAATTTTCCAGCATTCGGAATAAGAATAATTTGTTTTTCGAGGTGCGTCCATCAGAAATGTTGACGAAGATTTAAAAAACATTTCAAATAGATTTGGTAACGAATCTCTTGGAATATCATGTCGTTTTCCATTGATTACCTTCGGCAGAACATGAACATCTTCTGACATCATTCCCCTTCTAACATCATTTAATATTTCAATCATTTCCTCATTTTTCAAACTGTTCGATCTCAATGTAATTCTCCAAATATCGTCTAACAAGTCAACGTCAAATTCTATTGGATAATGAGTCTTTAATGGTATCAATTCCAACAAATCCATTTCATCAGTTTCATCAAATTCCAAATCATACCGGCAATTCAGATAAACATTTGCAATTGTTTTGTCAGCATTCGAAAGACTTCGGATTTTTTGAACAACATTGGAATATTGATAATTGTTTTGAATAATGTTGAGAACATCCAATGATTCGATTGAATTTGTGCAATTGATGACTAAATTATTAAGAAAATATCCACAAATATTTGAAGTTTTCTCATTTCTATTCAATACTGGAAACGCTATATTGATTGATTCTTTGTTGAAAAATCTCAAA
Organism: Caenorhabditis virilis; assembly: GCA_964036255.1. Classification (NCBI taxonomy): domain Eukaryota; kingdom Metazoa; phylum Nematoda; class Chromadorea; order Rhabditida; family Rhabditidae; genus Caenorhabditis; species Caenorhabditis virilis. Next base: position 11,025,090 of record OZ038417.1, on the reverse strand, counting down.
AGAGCTTGTGATATCGATTGCAGAAATCCAGTGAATGGAGTTGTTTCGAAATTTAACAACTCTTTCCGAATGTCGATGTGAATTTTATTGCTTTGTTTAAGACCATTCGCAATGTTCTCCACTCCGTTTAAAATAGTATTCAAATATTTTTCATCAATTTCCTCGTGCTTCTTATGGTTTTTATCTTCACAATAATCCGCATAATTGTATTCCATTCTTCTAGGTGAAGAATCTTCCATAAACCTTCTCATAGTTTCATTAACAATTTGGGTTGATCGTGCATCACTTATCAAATGATGAACATGTAAAAATGCCACATTTTTCATAGGATTTTTACTTTTCACAAAAACTGCGCGAATTGCAGGTCGTCCATCAAGAATATCGATTTCTTCTTCACAATGTTGACGTATTCTTTGATCTAATTCACTCCTATTTCCCAATTCTTCGATTTTACATTGAACAAAACATTCGGTCATTGAAATAACCCGTTGAAATGGTTCACCAGTATCAGAATTCATTTCAAAAATCGTTCGAAATATTGATTGTTGTTGAATTGTTTTTAAAAGTGCTGAATGTATTGTCGTCACGTCAATGGAATCTGGAAATGGTTGAATGAAGGGAAGTTGATATTCTGTTGTTGAAGTGGTGAGTTGTGACAAATAAAACATTTGAAGTTGTTGACTGCTCAAGGAAATTTCGGATCGAATGAGCTTTTCGGCAGACTCTTTAACTTTTGTAACCAAAAATCTTCCAATTCTTCTAGTTACTTCATTTTCACCTTGTCCTTTTGTTAATCGTTCAACAGCTTCGACCAAATTTTGAAGTATTGGATTCTCAAAAATAACTTTTATTGGCAATTCCTTTCCGATTTTCTCCGATATTTTATCGATTGCTTTCATAGCTGTCAATGAGTGCCCACCATTGTTGAAAAAATCTGCGTTGTCTTCGATAGTTTCCATTTGAAGTAGTTCTTGATAAATAGATTTGATAACATCTTTCAAAGATTTTTCTTTTTGTCCGCAAATCATATTTTCTAAATTATCAATCACTTGCTTTTTAATACAAGTGGGGTCGAAATCAACAACTATTCTTGAATCCAACTTGATGAAAGTGAAAAGAATTGGAAATTGTGAAAATGGTTGACTAAAATCGGCACCTTCATGATGCAAATTTATAGCAAAATCAGCAAATGGACCACTAGATTTCACTAGTTTCTTCAAATCAATGTTTGAATATTTTTCGTTGTAGAAATTTATTCGATTTCTCCATTTCTCCAAGTCATCATTATTTGGATCAAATTGCACTGGGATTGTGTTCGCAAACATTCCAACAGTTTCCCAATTTTCCGGAGTTCGATTTGCGAATGTCATCGCAATGTTAAACTGATGCTCCAAATTGAAAGCAATTGCAAGCGATTTACAAACTATGAACGAAACTTCGGAGAATTCTAAAGTGTTCGGAATTCTTATTATTCTCTTTTCTGCCAATTGGGATCCTTGGGAAAATTCAGGATAAAGGATTTTATTATCTATTGTCATCGGTAGTTCATTTCTGAATGGCTCGGCAAGCTGGAAACTATTTGAAAATCTGATTGAATCTCGGCTTTCAAGTTGATTTTTCAAAATTTGAAGGGATCTTCCATCACAAACCACGTGATGAATTGAAAGATTTATAATCATCTGTTTTTCTATCCATATATTCATGTCATACTCAGTTTTTGAAGACAAGGAACCGACAGACTTCAAATTTCTGAAACATTCAGTTCCTGATACGATTTCGAAACAATATTTTCCATTTTTCCAACTGACAATTGATCTCAATAACATATTTCCGATGATAATTCTATTGACTTTTTCGACAAGTTCATGAATTCTTCTATTTTCTAACTTCAATGTGAAGTTCATCCGAAACAATTCAGGATTTTCAGCAAATCGAGATAAGAACAAAATCCGTTCTTGAATGTGGTTGAATTCTATGTAATGGGCTTTTGTAGAACATATTTCTTTCTTATTTTCGATTTTGATTTCTAGATGTTGATAATTGGAGACAATTTTTCTCAGCGTTCGGAACTTGAAAAAATTCTTGGCTTTGATTTCAAACCCTTCCGTTCTTAACTTCTGGATTGTTAACATTACTGAAATTGAATCAATTCCGCATTTGAAAATATCAGCATCGATTGATCTAATCTTGCTTTCTGAATATTTTTCCAACCAATTTTTTAGCGCCTTTATCAGTTTTTCATCGATGCATTCATCAACATCCCTCACTGCGTTATTCTCACTTCTTGATTCGATCTTCATTGATTTCAGTTTTTGCTTATCAATTTTTCCAGTCCTGAAAATATAATGATTATTTGTTGTTTTTTTTAAAATCCATTTCAATTACTTACCTAGTTAAAGGAAAGTTTTCCAGCTCAATTATATGGTTAGGTATTTTATACGCAACCAGTTGCTTTTCAAAATGAAGATTTAACTGGTCTACTACGTCGAAATTCGTCATAATTTCTACAGTTTGATAAAACAAGACGAGTTGATTTTGAAGATTCATTATACAAGTTGCAGATTTTAAAAGTCCGCTTGAAAGAGCTGTAGATTCGATCTGCAATTAAAGTGCCATTTACGTTTATAATATTTACCCTATCAGAAAGGATTGAAAACTGTAATACCTCGAACAAATCGATTCGATGTCCTCTAACTTTAACTTGTGCATCCTTTCTCCCAATAAAATACAGGTTTCCATCAACAGCTCGTGCCACGTCATCACCAGTTTTAAGTTCCTTTTGGTCCATTTCCTGTCCAAAATATCCTCTCATTAAACCACATCCTTTAAGATATAATTGACCATTGAGACACACATCAGGAGCCAATGAATCTTCAGCCATCACAACCAATGCAATATTAGCGTAAGGTTCTCCTAATTGTCTCATTTGATCAGTTTTCCTTATTCGAGCTCTAGATGAGTAAACAGTTTGTTCAGTTAGTCCAAATTCTTGGAATATTTTTAGATTTGGTAATGCTGCTCGGATTATTCGAAGAGTTTCAACATTAAGAGGTTCTCCACCATATTGAAGAACTTCCAAATTTGATAAGATATCGATTGAAGGTAGACGTGACAAAAAAGCCGGCATAATATAAGCATTCGTACATTTTTTGATTTCCGATTCACTGGGGATTGAATCTTTGCATAATAAAAGAGTAGCATTGTTTGTAAATGTCTTGACAAGATCGGCAAAGAAAATATCAAATGATGGATCGACTATCTGACAAATTGTATCTTTTTCCGAAATTTGAAAACTTTCAGCGTATTGTCGAGCCAAATTCGAATGTCCTTCAAAACCAGTGGCCACCAGTTTTGGATCACCGGTGCTTCCCGAAGTACTTGTAGCGTATGCCATATCCCAAAGTGTAGATCCGTTGAAAATACGAACATTTGGTGAAATATCAAGACATTTGGAAGTTTCATCGATATAAATCCAGTCTTTCAATTGTTTGCATACTTTCGCAACTCCATTTTCAGTCGTATCTTTATGAATTGTCACCGGATACGCGCCACATTTCCAAATTGACATTATCATTTCAACAAGATGTTTATTTCGTGGAAGCTTCAAAATAACAGCTGCTTCTGTCGATGAAAATTGCCCAAATTTCCTTAAAATTTCAGTCTGAAGGCATTTTGAATATTGTGAAGATTTTTGACACTTCTCCTCGTGAATTTTCAAAGGAAATTTATTGATTATTTGACTGACAGCTTGATTTGGAAAATCTGCTTTTTTAACCAATCCAAAATTCAGTTTATTCTTTCCATTGATAAGTTTCAACAAATATTCCATTTGAAATTGAATCGTTTCTTCAAAATACAAATCCTTTGCATAATCCACTTGTATTTTCAAAGTATCAACCGACAAATCATGCCTCAAATACCATACTTGATCATATTTTGCATCTAATTCTTGAATATCTTCAATTCCGACTACTTTAAATTCTTCCTCTTCGTCAGCAAACCTCACATTTCTTCTTCCAATCTGATCACTAACCACTAATATTTGAAATAGATTTCCCTCTCTTCCTTTACTGATCTTTTCGAATGGATAATTCCCATATTTTCGACCTTCTTTCATCGATTTCTTACACTTTTCCAAAAGTTTTTCAAAGTTTTCATGAGGTGAAGATTGTAGAAAAAGAGGTAGAATATTTGTGAAGCATCCCATTGTTCCAGAAAAATCAAAAGTTCTCAAATCAACAGCATAACCGAAATTAATATTCGAACAGCCGAAAACGTGTTTAAATGCAAGTTGGAGTAAAGTGACAAATGTTTCAAATCTCGATGCTCCTTGTCCAATTTTGTCCATTTTAAATTTCAGCTTTTCAGGAATTTCCATTGAAATCGATCGACTTTTTCCAATTATTTTCGCTCGTGGAATATCAGTCGGAAGAATGTCGTCTTCAACCTTTGACACAAGATCTTTCCAATATTTTCTTGCTTCAATGTCTTCTTCTGTTTTAGTTTTACAATAATCCATATATTGTAAAACTTTTCCCATTTCTAAATGTGGCTCTAAATATTTTCTTCGAAACTCTTCATAAAATATTCCCAACGTTTTTCCATCAACAATCGAATGATCGAAAATCAGCAAAACATCCTTATCATTTTCCATGATGCATCTCAAACTTTCATATTTTTCAGTTTTTGAACATTTTTGAAACAAATGAATAAAGCATTCAGTACCGGATAACAAGTATTGATAATCCTCGAAATATCGGCTTCTTAGAATCGAATGTCGGAGAATCAGAAAGTTCAGCGCGTTTATTAGTTTTTTCGTGTCGGGACCTGGAGCAGCAAAGCGGATACGAACAGGTTCATCGAATTGAGTAGTGTTTGGCTCGAGCTCCCGAATGAACAGGATTCGTTTTTGTTGAGATGACAATGGAACTCGGAAGCAGTTGATAGGATCATGCAAATCGATTTCTGCAAATTTCAAAAATTAAAAACATGGCTGCATCGATAAGTTTTTGAAATTTCGAGCTCCCGGACCTAGTTAAAGGAGGACTTTACAGATATAAAAAATGTACCTTAAATGAAAATAGAATTCATTCTCAATCCAAATCTGTTTTTAAAATTTTCTACAACCACCTAAAAGCCGAAAAAATGAGCTTCAAAGCAGTGGCCTAGAAAAAGTGGCCAGTTGACCGAACTTTTTCATATGAACATGCTTCGTGTTTCGCTAATAAATAGTTATGCAGAATGCTTATATTAGTCCTTTTTCATTCATATTAATTAATGTTTTTTTCATTTTTCTTTTTGGATTTTTCATGGCTGCGGACTTGTTTTCGCAACTTTTTCTAGGCCATTGTTTTGAAGCTCATTTTCTCGACTTCTAGGTGGTTTTAGAAAATGTTAAAAACAGATTTGGAATGAGTATGAAGTGTAATTTCATCCCAGCATTAATTAGCTCCGTAAAGCCCACCTTTAAGTTTTAAAGTTTCATAGCTTTATACTTACCATTTACTGTTTCTTCAAAACGTTTTTCAGAATAATATTCTTTTTCCGCTATTCTTTCATCTTTTCCATTCGCTTCCTCGATAACTCCAACCACATCTTTCAATGTTCTACAAGTCATAAGAAAAGCGTTTCCCAACTTATTCACATTTTCATATCGTTCTTTCAAATAATATTCCAATTCAACAATTCTCAACGAATCCACTCCAATATACGGCAACGGCACATTCAAAACATCAACGACTGATTCATAGTTTTTTGCGATTTTCATACGATTTCTTAGAATTTCGAATAATTCATCTTCGTAGTTTGTTGTATTGAAATTGCATTCCACTGCTTCTTGAAAATCGACTATCTTGCTCTCATTGTTGTTTTGTTCTCCTCCAATATTATCGATTTTTCCAAACAAGGAGCCATAAAAATTGAAGAGTTTTACATTGGCAATCATTGTGTTCAAATTGATGCTCATACAAATTCGAACATTACCAAAATGGACAAATGGAACATAAATACTTTCAATAAACTGCAGAGGGTAATCTTGAAAACTGTTTTGTTTCAACAAATACTTGAAAAGTATCCAAATCGATTCAAAAATTATCGATCGAGGAGTTTGTTTGATTTCTTCATAATCAACATGCAGAAATATTTCATTGCTTCGCTCCTGCCGGACTTTGATTTTGTCCGTCCTGAAGATTTCTTGCATTTCTTCGAAAAGATCTTTGTCAACAATATCATGATCCAATCTTAACGGAAACTGAGTCACATAATCTTCAGAAGACTTCGGAAGGATCAATTGAGCGTTTATCTCCTTTGCAATATTTGTCGAGTTTTCTTGAGAATTATCTGTAAAATAATTATGATTTTCTGTAAGGTTACTGTAAGAAAAACAAATCAAACCTTTTCCATTTTCAAAACCAAAAATCCCGAACATCATCTCCTCTCTTTGACTGATTTTCACTTGTTGAATTCTCTTACATTCTTCGAAAAATGCGATTGCTTTCAAATTTTCACACTCAACGATGATTGTTTGTTCATTCGATCTGCAAAAAATTATAATTACTTTGCTCTAAATCGCTAGCATTTTCTAAATAAATCAGAACCAAATTTGAGAAATTTCATTAGGTTTTCGTGATTTCTTTTCATTTTCATAAACATTTGAGAAACCCAGTAATGTTTAAAGGATGTCTTTACGGAGATAATAAATGTAGCTTAAATGAAAATAGACTTCATTCTCATTCCAAATCTGTTTTTTAAAAATTTTCGAAAACCACCTAGAAGCCGAGAAAATGAGCTTCAAAACAATGGCCTAGAAAAAGGGGCCACCTGACCGAACTTTTTCCTATTAGCTTTTTTCGTGTTTCGTTAATAAATACTTATGCAGAATGCTTATATGTATTAGTCCTTTTTTTTATGTTTTTCATATTTTGTTGTATTTTTCATGCCCGCGGACTAGTTTTCGCCGGTGGCCACTTTTTCTAGGCCATTGTTTTGAGGGACGTTTTCTCGGCTTCTACATGGTCTTAGAAAATTTTAAAAACAGATTTGGAATGAGAATGAAGTCTATTTTCATTTAAGGTACATTTATTAGCTCTATAAAGCTCTATTAGCTCCTTTAAAATTACCTAAAATCTTTTGAATTTCTAGAAAATCAAAATCTATTAAATTTTAAACCGGGATTTTTTAAGTCGAACCCGATTTCTTCAACAAAAAATATATTTACCGTTCTACATCACTCCTTGTAATCACGACATCTCGAATGGCAACACATAGCGAATCATCAAATTTCGTGTTCTCAAATTTCCTTGACAATTCCGGTAACAATTCACAAAAAATGATCTCATTATCCATTCTGAAATATTCGTTTAAAAAAGAAAAGGAGTGTATTTTGTGTAGTAAATATAATTTCGAACAATCGAACCATCATTCTCCCAATCCAAATTGGCTGCAATTCCTAGAAAAATGGTACATGTTTCTTGTTGATTAGCTTTCTTTATGTATTCCTGACATTTGCATCGAATAGTATTAGAACAAATAATTTATTTAGAACAAAACAATCAAGCTAAACCGTATAATACAATCTATTCCGTAATGAGAAAAAATGCTGAAAAAGTTAACTTCTGAATCTCTTGAAAAGTGGGTGCCGTTCAGCAATTGATTTCGCTTTCGCGTGATATTGTGCACCTTGTCCACCGCTGATATTTGACATTGACGTTTCTCTCCTTGAAATACGAACTGTTCCATCGGCCAATTCTTCCTAAAAAATGTCGAATTTTTTATTTAGATTCGTTTTTTAAAGACAATGATCCAGTTCATAAAACTTTAAAAATTATATGAACAAAATTCTTTAAAATTTACCTTGACATCTTCCTCTTCAGCATCAGCATCGGATGCTGCCAATACTTGCTGCAGCAATTGGAGCTGTGATTCTTTCGTTGCCAATTTCAAATCCTCATTTTCCATTCCTGGAAGCTTGTTCACAACCTTATAAGCATAACCTTGATTGACCAAGAATCTAAAATAACCGGATTAATTCTTAAAATTCATTGTTCCCTCACCTTTGTCTTTTTCTTGAATACCCCATCTCAACAGTATCTCTTGAAACCAATGAATAAAAGAACGCATTGAACTGATCGGTCGAATGTTTTTTAGCTCTCAAAATTCTTCCCAATCTCTGAGCTTCTTGTCTTCTAGAACCACCATGTGCCGAAACTTGAATCAAAACATTTGCCTCCGGAAGATCGAAAGATGTATCAGCAACTTTCGACACAAAAATCGTATTGACTCTTGGATTGTACTGGAAATTTTGCAAAATCTTCATCCGTTCATTCTGTGATGTTTCTCCATAAAGGAAAGGTTTTTGCATTTCAATCGCATATTTCTTTAGAGCGAACACATTATCCGAGAAAACGATGATTTTATCATTTCGTCTTTCGTGGAATTTGATCAAAAACTGGCAAATTCTGAACTTGTTTGGATTCATTACAGACAACAGCAATTTTCGAGCAATTTGAGCTCTGGAATAATATATTACTTAAAAGACTTTTCATCAGAAATATCTACCTTAGATAATAGGAATAAAATTCCGAAGTCATTGGGCACCAAACTTCAGCACATTGAACTTTCGCAATATGTCCGGCTTTTTGAAGTTCCATCCAATTTGCTTCATAAATTTTCGGTCCAATCAAGAAATTCAAATCTGTGATTTTGTCATCTTCACGAACCAGAGTGGCGGTTAGACCCAATTTACAATGAGCTTGAACAATGGTCAAAACTCTTCTGAACATTTTTGCAGGAATTGTGTGTACTTCTGAAAGGTACTGTTTTTTTAAATGAAAGAATAACAGTAGTACCATCCAATAAAAGCATTCCCCACTCTTGTGACTCGAGAAATTTCATTGCTTCTTCAGCAGCAAATGTTCTCCTTCCAGTAAATGCAACCATTGAATATGTGCTGATACAAACCACTGGTTTTGATGCATCCGCTCCAGATGGAGGTGAATCTCTTGCTTCTCTTGTAAAACGAATCAATTGTTTGTCTTGGATCGTTGACCATAATTTAAATTGTGCTCTCCATTGCTCCACAGAAACATTTGAATTTGCAAGCACTAGACATCTCTTGTTGACTGTTGTCACTGCTGTTACACCGACTAACGTTTTACCAGCGCCGCATGGTAAAACAATTACACCACTTCTGAAAACACATATATTGACTACTTCTATGAAAAAAGAACAACTATTGTGCAAACCTTGCTCTACTATTTCCAAACATTTTTCTCAATGACTTTTCCTGGTAAGGTCTCAAAGATGTGGATGGTTTCAAATCAATTCCCAAATTTGGATTCATTGTATCATTTCTAAAATCATATTCAGCAAGAAGTGGATATTCCAATTCAATGCATCGTTTTTGAACAATTTCAATGGTTTCTTGTTTAATTTCAAACGTTAACAATTGCAAGCTTCGAATTTCAGCATCCTCTTCATCGTCTCCATCGATCTTTCCCAAAAATTCGTCAATATCCGCTGGAACATCACCTTTCGCTCCATTCGCTCCATCTCCTTCTTTCTCTTTATCACTCTTTTCGTTTCCAGTTGAGAATTTGATCTTTTCTTGTGCATAAATCTGAAAATTTCGAACATGTTTATTCAAAAACATTAGTGTTTCATAAATATTATTTAGCATACATCTGTTTGTGCTACCGGCTCATCTTTATTCTCCAGAATGCATGATTGAATAACCTTATCCTTCAATAATTTTTGCATAACATCTGAATGCCGAGACTCCACAAAATAACGATTATGTTTAAGAACAAGCTTCACTTTTCCATAACTGACAGTGCACAGCTGAATAACTTCAAAATTTTCAAGAAAAATTTACGAATCTTGACTACCTGAATAAATTGAATAATTCCTTTTGGGAGATGACTTTTGCTCAATCTTTCTAAATATTCGATGATGTCATTTGTCTGTAATCCAACGGAAACAGCAGCATATAATGAATAAGCAGTTAATTGATATTCATGAATATGTTGAGGACGACAGACTGGCTGAAAATAATTTGATATAAAAAAATAATAAAATTTAGTATATGACATACCTCTGAAATTGCGATGAGAAAATCCCTCGCGTGTTTGTATACAGGACTAAAAGATTCAAGAAAAATATGGCCGTCTGGTGCAACCCAAAGTGGTCTACTCATGTAATCCGCCTGGAAACAATTATATTTCTTATTGTTTTTAACAATTAATTGTTGTTATTATTTCAGGTTACTTTTTTTCAGATTTTTTATCGAATCATACTTGTGAGAGGTCTTAATCTGGTCCACAAAATAGATAATTCCAATTTTTTAAAAATGCGAGAATGCATTATTGCGAAATGTTTTTAAAAATCACCTTCAACGGCATATCCTTTCTATAATCTTTTCCTCCGAATTCATCAGTTAAAACTGTTGTTCCTTCGGTTGATAAATTCTGTGAAGCTGCCTTCGGAACTGAATTTAGTTTTTATTTTTTAGTGCAGTTCCTTAGAATTATTTATTTCTAAATAATTATATACGAACTTGCATCTTTTTCAGAACTTCCACCTAATCCTCCAGATGCAGCTTGATCGTCGACATTATATTGTGATTTATAGGTATCCCACTTTCCACGCCTTTTCCTTGGATTAAAACTCATTTTTCCTTAAAGATAAACTTTTAAAAAACGAGTTGCTCGATGTTTTCGAAAAATAATAAAATGTACGCAAACACAGAACGAAGGCTAACGACAAGTTGCGGACTTTGAACGAACTTTATTATAAAACATCTTTCTTTGTACTGCCAAACTAGACAACTGAAGAACATTTTAAATCTATAACTGAAACACAAGTTCAAACACACATTCCTTCAAAATTATAACGCAATTGCAGATCATAGGGTTGCAGATGGCAACATATGTCCAGTGATCAGCTGGACATTTGGTGGAAGGTTCAGCGGATACTTGATCACTGTCCGTTCTCTACATTCGTGTCCATCACTGTTAGTAATTGTACGGCATGTTACTATTGTTTGATAATCACAGTCTTTCACTGAAAATAATTTCTTTAATTAGTGGTCCAAAAAGTAATCCTCACATAAATTCCTGTTGTCGTTTATGTTAAATTCAAGATCATTCTTTCCAACACTGACCATTTCATCTTGACTTTCTTCCAATGATGACGACTAAAAAAATAATAAAAATTACGTTTTTTTAGTAAATTAACGTCTTACCACGTTTGTAGCCTTGAGCGAGTTTCTCGGAGGCGCTAGCACTCGCTTTGCAGATGGATTTGTTCCCGACGAACTGAACCCAAAATGTCTTGGATTAGTATCGCTATGTTGATCCGTTTCATAATTTCGGCCTTTCATCTCTTTATCCATATCCTTTTTTCTATCGATGTATACTTCGTCCAACTTTCTTGAAAAAGCGTCTTCCACAGATTTATCTTCAAAAAATACGAGATAAACTAAAAATTATGTTTTTGCTCTGGTATACCCGAATCCTTTCTTGCTGAATCCGGATCACGAGATCTTAAATGATTGTAAAACGGTCCGTTCGATTTCATCGCTTCCGCATTGCGCGAAGAAGCAGTGCCTTCGGGTTTTCTGTTACTCCACGCTATTGAAATAAATTTTCATAAGACAAAGAGCGAATAAAACATACCACCGAAATGGCTTTTGTAAGCTTCGTTACCAAATCCACTACTGTGTCCTTCGAAACCGTTTGTATTTCTTGGCGGCACACTTGTTTCTGCTACAAAACGAGATTCTCTAAAGCGTTAAAAATGCGACAGTAAAACTTACATTTTTCGGGACAATTTTTCGAAAGATGTCCATTCCGATGACAATTGTAGCAGAATATTTTCGAAATATCAACCTTCTTGCCACCACGAGTTCGCTGGCCGCCACTACGTCTACGCGGTTTCAATGAGAAGTCATGGAATGTCGCGCCAAACCCAGGACTTGTCCTACGAAACGATCTCGACCATTGCTTTTCTGGCGAACTCCAGTTACTTTCAATTTCAGTTAAATCCACATTTCCTGTCGATTCGTCTCTGCTTGCTGAGCAATCTGAATGAAAACAAATTAACTGAGAAAAGTGTGACAAATTATACCACCAGTTTTCGGCATTTCAACTTCGCGGTTCATATCATTTTCATGCATCTTTTCCGGCTTCGTATTATTATCATCAGCTACATTTCTTGATTTGTCTGGAATTTTTCAAAATACATAATTTTGAAATAGAGATCCTTGCCCCAATTCCGCATTCTATCGTGTGCGCACACATGTCCACGATGAATCTTATCAGACAACAAAGGACTATCACCTGCTTCAGTTTTGGGTTTTCCTGAAGTTTTGAAATGTGACTTATAAAAATAAATCAATGACAATTTACTCACCCCAATTTGGCGCCACTTCAAGAGACGTCTTGCTCACAACTTTTTCTGGCTTTCGTGGCCAAGGATTTCCATTAATTTTTTCTCTCTCAGTGCTCATTTTTAACGTTAACTACTTCTGATTTTCTCTCCAAGTATTGATTACACTTCCAACAGACCTGAACAAAATATTTACAGGAAGGGAATATACGGAATATGAAAACAACAATTAATTAGCGCGCTTTTCAGAGAAATGCTACGTTTTAACTGGAATGAAAATTGGGGATGACGATGGACAAAATGTGTAATGACAATCAAAGAAAAAAGTGGCGATTAAACAAAAACATAGATTTTCGAAATTTCAACTTTTTTGAAATATTAGACATTTTAACTGCTGATCATCGGCTATACCGTATTTAATTTCCACATTAAGATTGAAAGAAATTTTAAAAAATAAAAGTAAAATTACACAGTTTAAAATAAATGTCGAAAATAAAATTGTTCCTCCCCTAAATATCCCAAATTTTGTTTTTCGAAATACGCGCGCCGCATGTGACACGTATCCACAGTAACAAATATTGCTAATGGATCGTTGTGAGACCCACCACGTTTTCCTACCAAATGTTCCTTCAACCGCTTTGCGCGGATTTTCAAAAAAAAAAAACTAACCTTTTAAGTAAAAAGTATTTATTCAAATAAAGCTTAAAATATCCACAAATATACAGAAAGAAACTTATACAGGAGTATCTTCTTCTTCAATTGTCAATAAAGCATTCTGGCGTTGATTGTTCCTCTTCTTCCTAGAAGGCATTTCTTGTGGTAATGGCTGATTTTTCGTTTCAGGGATAAATGCGTGGAAGATAAGAACGTCAATCAAACAAATGATGCCAAGTATCAAGTATGCAGAACCGTAGAAACCTAATTTCTGAGAAAAAAAAAACAAATTTAGAAAATATATTAAATTGGAAATAGACTAAGATTACATAGCTGAACACCATGGGTCCAAAAACGTTTCCAAGCCTTCCACAGACATTAATATGCGCTGAAGCAATATTCCGAATTCCAGTTGGAAACATTTCTGCGGTTATTAACAAAAGTTGTAAAAATAAACATCCTGTTGTTCCAAATGCCAATAACGTCAATGCTCTTATCCATGATTTGTACTCAGAAACCATATCTGAAAGAAGAGCGAATATTCTTAAATTCAGAGAAAAAATGAGAAAACCATAAAAATAAATATAAAATATTCCAAACATGCACAACATAATGAATGAGACAGTAACAAAATGCATTCGTTTTCTGCCAACATGAGCACCTCCGAAATGATCAAAAACTGCAACCTGAAAATTGAACTTCTGCAGTTTTTCCTTAATATTCTCTGAACTAACAAGTGCTCCAACAATATATCTCAACAGTCCAGATACCGCAGCATTCATGTAAATTGAGCCGGTAAGAACATCATAATTAAAAAGGAGACCGTATGTGACATAACTTGCTGAAAACCTAAAAAAATAAACAAATCAAAGAATTATCCGATTCTAAAAAGAAACAATAAAATTATGTTAAAATACATTTTTTTTCTAATCATCACAAAAATTCAAACATAACGACTTACATGGATAATGAAGCAACGACTGTTTGAATCGCAATCTTAGAATGCGAATAAAGATGAATAAAATGATATTGCTTTGCTTTTGCCCTTGATTTTTCAGCCGAATTTATCGAATCAACCACAATTTTTTCAATTTCCGAGTTTTTCAACTGATTTTTGTTTTGTTTAAACTTGTTAATATATACAATTGCTTTGATAGCTTCGTCTTTTTTTCGAGATTGGACCAGATATTTTGGGCTTTCGGGAAGGAGGCTATAAAAATTAATTTTCGAAATAAAAATGGGGAAACTTACAATGCACATATACAAATTGCAACTGCTGTCATTGCATTACACATTCTTGCCAAACCCCTTTAAAAATATTTGAGGAAATATTCCTTATTCTAAATATTTCCTACCTCCATTCTCCAGTCACGTAGGCATAAAAAGCAAAAAGAATATAATTTGGAGCCCATGTGATAACAGTACTCATCCAAAGACGATGAGCGGATGGCAGATTTTCAACCACCAATATTTGGCCAACTCTGTTAAAATTATTGAAAAATTCAGAAAATATTCGAATATTGTTACGTGGTCAGACCACCACAACAGATTCCAATGAAAAATCGAGCAACTACATAAATGTCAATTGTGGGAGAAAATGAAGAACTCGTGGAGAATAAAAGCATCATGCATAGGAATACAAGTGTGATCTGGAATTAATAAGAATTTCAATCAAGTTGGCATATTTGAAAAAAGAATCCAATAATCCAAAAATTAAAATATCCAAAAATATAGAAATTCATAGAATTTTATTCCATTTTTTATTTCAAAATCCACAATTGAACTCATTAAAGGAGGGCTTTAATGAATGCATCTGGGATGAAAAAAGACTTCATGCTCATTTCAAATCTGTTTTAAAAATTTTCTAAAACCATCTAGAAGCCGAGAAAACGCGCCTCAAAACAATGGCCTAGAAAATGGGGCCATCGGCGAAAACTAGTCCGCAAGCATGAAAAATTTAAAAAAAATTTAAAAAAAGGACTAACATGAGTATTCTGCATAACTATTTATTAACAAAACATGAAAGAAGCTCATAGGAAAAAGTTCGGCTAGGTGACCCATTTTTCTAGGCCATTGTTTTGAGGCTCATTGTCTCGGCTTCTAGGTGGTTTTAGAAAATTTTAAAAACAGATTTGGAATGAGAATGAAGTCTATTTTCATTTAAGGTACACATATCATCTCCGTAAAGTCCTCCTTTAAAAAACACTATTTAGACATAATAACTAAAATTCTGAAATTTTCCAACCTTTTTCCTTCCATAAAGATCTGATAGCTGCCCAGCCACAGCCGAACCAATTATAATTCCGATCATTTGAGATGTTGTTGAAAATCTTGATCGATTATTCAATCCAAATATTTTCATCACACTATCGATATATGATGGCTCGTGTCTTGAACATAGTTCCTCGAACTGAAAGATGTTAATCATGTGCAACTATACCTAGGAAGTTTAAGGAAATTTATAATTAACAGATATAAATTTTGCGAAACCTCTCGTACCATTCCTCAAAATTCTAGAGCTTTACCTCAACTGCGACTGACTTGAATTCATATTTCAAAATCGGTTTTTCACACAATAAATCACTACTATCATAAATTTGGCACTGCTCGAAAGAACTCGTCTTATTCCAATAAGTATCATCACATCCAACAATTCGTGGAGCAGCAGCCCCAAACATATTAAAAACCTGAAATTAAAAATAAATATAATGCAAATTTTTAATAATTCTTATATATTTATTACCACATTCGATAACATTGTAAAAATCAGAAACTCATTGAATCCGAGTACAATGAATTGATAGGAATCCAATTGAAAAATATCATCGATTTTTTGAATTTTCATCGCTTTAAAAATAATACGAAATTTTGGGTTTGTTGTTGGGTATATGTATAGAAACACAAAAATATCAAAAAAAAATGACTGAAGTGATAAGATGCTCGTTTTCGAATATCAATTTTCAATTGATAAATACGGTGTTTATTTTACGATCGTTTTTTCAAGTATATATATATGCGAAAAATTTTAAATTTTCGATAAGTAAAATTGTTAAAAATGAAATATATTGAAAAAAAAGTATTTTGTTTCTTAAATTGTGGGTAAATACATTGGTATCATAGGCATAATCAGTTATCATAATAACCGTTAATACTCGTAAATGTACAACAGATTATCAAGTACAAATATCGATGGGTTCAATGTCTAATAATGTTCGAAATTCGATTCTGAAACCGTTCCTGGTAATAATAAATTGTTCCCCCCATCCATTTCTCCCTCTTTTCAGAAAATGGATTATCTTGAACGCAATTTCTTATGGTCATTTTAATGGTATTGCCAGTGAAACTGTGTAATAATCGGTGAAGCAGTTTGGGTTAGGGGTGTTTTCGATTGTTGATCTTTTCCGCAATTACACTTTTCGCAGTTTTGTTCTAAATTCGCACGAAATGGCATTCTTTTAATTTATGATTTTTTTTTCAGTTTTTTTTCAATGTATACTGTAGATATACTGTAGATGGTGATAAGTGTGAGCATTCATTTTCTCATGAATGCACAACACTTCAAATTTAAATCTCGGCGGATGCTCAAATTTTTGACCATGAAACCCTCACTTTTTTCGAGATTTTCTAGAAAAATTAAAAGAACCCATAAACTTGCTGCCAACGCAGCGACCCCTTTTAAAAGCTGCGATCAACGTTTTCCAATTTCCGATGTCTTCTCCTTCAACTTGTTCAAAAATTTCGAGAAAAACAGAATAAAAACATCACATGACAAATACAGGTTACCCCATCAATTTTTGCTGGACACTCCATCTTTCACAAGCTGTTTTCGAAACATTCTGATGATGCTGAGAGGGTTGTTGCTGCTGCTGGCTGCTGCTGCTGCTACTGTGATTGAAAAACCGGGCTTGAAAAATCACTTTGCGCTCTTCGCCCTCCTCCTCTACTTTCCCGTCACGGGTAGGAGAATTGGAAAAATAGCAAAAGTCTCGCAGAGATACAGAGACCTTTTTTTAACCGATTACCGATTAGCGGCCTTTTCGATGATGTCGTAATCGATGTCGAATTTTGGAATTTGGTAAAAAAATTTGGAATTTTCTATTTTTTTCTGAAAATTGCCAAGTTTTTCAATGCCAGTTGATTCCAGAAATATCAGAGTGTTCGATTGCGGTGGGCTAAAGTGAACCGACTATAACTAAGAAAATTAAGTACGACAATTAAAAATTGAACGCAGAAATGTGGAATTTTTGGAATTGTGCGGTACGGTTTCACAAAACGCGTTATATTCAGCTATTCAGGGACGCAATTTTGTAATTTGGAGTGAAAAAAATTAGATTAAACCATACTTTATGTATGTAACGCAAAAACTTCATTTTTTCATGCATTGTAGTGCCATTTGTAAAATATTCTAATTTTTGCGTGTGTGCAATTTGTCGTAACAGTGTACACACACAAAGCGTTGTTCGTGACGAAAATTTAGGTTCACTTTAACCCACCGTGATTGAACATCTCCATTTCTGGAATTTGAACATGAGGTTTTCGAAATAATCCGCTTCTTATTACAAAATCAGGATTACCCTTCGTCACTTGTTCGATCAGGGAATTTCATTTTTTAAAAATTTATTTGTTGCTTCCGAAGACATGTCCACTCTTCATTTTTCATCTTCTGGTTACGCTTCAACACCTCTCGATTCTGCGAAAAAAAAATACAAAAATGCCCCCTTGTCGAAACATTCGAACAAAAGCCCGAAGGTCAAGCTGCCACGCACGATGATCGGAATTAAAATGGTCTCTACTGAAGTGTCTGCGTTTCGTTCATACTTCTTCTACATATATTATCGGAAAAGAGACTGTGTTTTGTATGTGTGTATGGGGTGAATTGTGTCCAGTGCAATTTTGGCAAGAGAGGAACTGATTCTGCTGCTTTTTTCTTTTTCTCTTTCTGATGCATGAGCGCGCTTCACTAACTTTTAATGTTGAAGAGTAGGGGTTGGGGGGGGGGGGGGGGGGAGGTTAGTTCTAATGCTACTTCAAAACTGCTGCTTGTGGCCTTCAATTACGGTAAAAAAGGGCCAAAAGTGGGAAAAAGAGAGCGCATCACTATTCAAAATACCATAAACCATTTCTCTTCCTCTCTCTCTCTTTTAGGTTGTAGAGTTGAGCCTATTGTTCGAGTTGTTGTTGTTATTTAGGCCCCTCTCGTTTAGCATTTAGCAAAAGGTCGTCCCGAAAAGCTTACTGTAGAAAGAGAAGAAGGTGGAGTTTGCAAAAAAAAAAGTTCATCTCGAAGTAAACAATCGATGCCCTTAAAAGATGCTTCTGAAAAGAAATGATATACGCCCAGAACATTAAATATGTGTATAGAAAATAATAATATTAATGCGTTTTTTATAAAATCAAAACTGCCAATTATTTTTCAGCTTGATCTTACTATTTTTAATTTTATGGAATATCTTCCATAGAATATGATTTTCGACCAATAAATATATATTTCTGTAGAATGTTGCGGAAAAGTCGAATACCTCAAAATAAAAACAGAAACTCTTTATTCAACATAAGTTTTTATCACAAAATATAGAAAATTTACCGAATTTTATGGAACAAAAATAGTAATTGAAAAAAAACATAATTTCGGTGTAGATTTGGTTTTTAATAATTGCCAACCATTACAGAAATATGCTCTGAATATGAAAAAAAATGCTTTCTTAGTAATTCAAATGTATGGTGATCGAGAATAACTAAAGTGAACCGACTAAGAAAATTCAGTACGACAATTAAAAATTGAACACAGAAAAGCGGCACTTTTGCAATTGTACGGCACGGTTTCACAAAACGCGTTATGTTCAGCTATTAAGGGACGAAATTTTGTAATTCGGAATGAAAAAAAATTATATTAAGCCATTCTTTATGCATTTAACGCAAAAACTTCATTTTTTCATGCGTTGTAGGCGTTAAAATGCCGTTTGAAAAAAATTCGAATTTTTGCATGTGTGCAATTTGTCGTAACGGTGTACACACACAAAGCGTTGTTCGTGACGACAATTTCGGTTCACTTTAGCCGGCGGCTAGCCCATGCACTGCATTTTCAGATTCGGAGAAGTTGTTCCTATTGAGTGTTGAACATGCAGGTAAAGTATTGTTTCCAGTCAACTTTCAATTCAAGACGAGATGCTTAAAGACAACGGTTGAAATTTTGTGAATTTTCATTTTATAATGTTGGATAAGATTAAGTGGGATTTATAATATAAAAAAGTGATAGTTCAGAAACATCAGAAGGTGAAATATCTCGTCCCATTGAGATGTGGTATTCTCGAGCCTTACATCATCGCGCTACCGAGTTCCTTCTGAACGTAGCATAAAATAGATTCCTTGAACTCTAAAACTTTCTAAAATTCGACAAATTTCTAAAGAATCAACGACTTTTATGTTTAATAAGCCTCTTGGACTTCATTGTTCATTTTTCATGCCATTTGAAAACCACCAATATTTACTTACCATTTTTAGTTATAAATTTGTAAATATTATATACCTTTATATAGATCAACAGTGGCAGTGAGACCGGGGTATCGATATTAAAACTAACTCATTTTTTTTCAATCGCCTCGCGGGAGTATATTTGTGTATATGTATATGTACTGTGGCCCGTTGACAGACAACATAAAAAATCGAAAACCTTTTTTGCCAACAACCCCAAAAATGGGGCGAAAGCAGTAAGTAAGCAGGCAGTCAGCATCATCATTCTCTCTTTTTTTTTGTGATTCTGAAAACCGGATTCCGGGGCCGGTAGTCGGGAGACGGCAAATGAAATGTTGGGAGGGTGAAGTGAATGAATTTTTACCGATTTCACTCCCGTTGTCTATTTCTCTTCTGAATTTTTCTCAAACTTCTCTAATTCTCCATACCTTTGGTCAATTGGCAGTATGCTCTTTTTACCGTATTCCATGTTAGTTACTGGTTATCATTCGCCGATTTCCTATTTTTCTTTTCCATCTGTATTTTTCACTTGTAGATTGCGCATTGAATTTGAAAAAGTTGGTTACCATTCCATTTTTGGTTGGAGAGAGATGGCAAAGTTATAGCTGATGCTACTTACCGCGGCCCCCGTCATGTCGAGAAGAGGCAGTGGGTACTCTCAGCATTTTCCATTTTCAGGCGCTCTTCTTTTTTCGACAATTATTGGGTTACAGTAACCTTTCAGAAACTAATTTAGTTCTTATTTCTTTTCGAAATTTTAGTTAAACTTCTGATTTCATCATTGCTAAGCTTGGTGACATTTCTGAAGGTTTTTACTGCTCATTTTTCTCAGATATCGACTTTTTCTTAAATATTCCGGTCAGCTTAGCCCTGAAGTCGACTTTTCTAGATAAACCTTGTTTTAAACTTTGACCATATCTGAGAAATATATAAATAAATATCTCATTGTCGTTAAAGACAGTGTGCCACCATTTTTTTCGTTTTGTTGTTCACTTCATCATAAATAATCTGAAAATTTGAACCTTGTTAGATATCTCTTTAGTCTCATGAAATTTGATTTTTGTTGCAAGCGAAAGATATCGTGTCGAGACCCGGCACTACAGTGTTGTCAACTCAAATATTCTTGATCATGCAAGTTGGTTTTGACCTACCCAGAAAAGCTAAGTCTCTCACACAGTCGTCCTATTTTTAAAGGCGAGCGGTTGCGCTGCGGTCTTTCAGTAGAAAATGGATGATCCAAAATTTTTAACTTGACAATACTTACTTCTATTCAAGAAAATTTTGGTAATAAAAATTGAGAGAAAATAATTGAATATAATGCCCGGTTACGGTAGCTTCCGGCCTCGACAATAATCTTTAGTTATAGTATTTTCCATTTTGCGTCAAGACCTGCATTGTGCAATAGAGCGCCTTTTTAACTTTACATCTGTATTCCAACGCCCAAATCATTGCTTCTTTTGACCGTTTTTTATAGTCCATGATCACTTCTCGAAAATAATATTTTTCTTGTCATATTCCACAACATTTTCAACTTGCTCTGTACTAAAACATCCCAAATTGTTGCTTATTTCGTTTCCTTTTCCCTACTATATTTCATCAAGCCCCGCCCACTTTTCTCGACCATCCCCCCATCTGTTTGTATGTGTTATTTTTTCTCATTTCAATAGACTTGCCTCCTTATGTTTTTTTTTAGAATGTCATCGAGAAGTGAAACATTTTATCCCTCTGTCCATTTTATTTCATTGATTAGTTTGCTATTTCAAAATCAGTTGGATCTCACTAACTTACTCTTCTCACAAAAAACCAAACAAATGATTAAATAATGGTTTTAAATATATTTCGAACTTTTTATTTTTTATGAATCATCACTTTTTTGCATTTTTCGAATATTTTTTTAATTTTTGGTCGCAATTACGTCTAAGATTTTATTTTTGTGAATTTCAATTTGAGATGCACAACGTTTTCGCCGTTTCGCAGGTACAACACTGGTATACGGCAATTTTAATACATCCTAAGTTCAATTAAATTTTTTCATATGCTTCGTAATTGTGCCGCTTTTCATACCCTTCATTCCCAAAAATTACGTCTAGGTATTCATCGAACCTATTAGTCAAATTTCATCCCATTCCCCAAAAAACTCTCTTTTTGTCGGTAAGTAATGAGAGCTCTCACATGCTCATACCACAACAAAAGCTCATTTTCAAGCCAATGCCGCATATATAATTAGGCTCTCCCCCTCTTGATCCTTTTGTATTTTGAAAACAGTACACCTTTAGTATGCAGAGTAATCTACAGTAATCCTCACACCTAAAGTTCAAACAACTTGAGAAAATGTGTTCATTTTTGTGTTTTTTTTTTCTCTGTTGAATACAGTCCAAATCAATAATTTCCGTCGCTTTTCGATTCGAACTAACTGGTAACCATTGGAAAAAATGAAGAGCGACAAGAGAAAGGTCATTTCAGCTTCGTCCTCCAATCTTCTTTTACTTTTTCGCTTTTTCTAATTTTTTTTTGCGCAATGGTCAATCACTTCTCCTTCTTCTTTTCCTTTTTTTTTGCGATGGTTTGATTCCTAATATGGGTCTTCTTTTCTTCCCACTCCTTTTTTTTTGTTGTTCTGATTTGGCATAGATAGAGAAGTAGTAGAAGTACTCAAAAGTAGCCGTCGATCGAGGCTTTTGTAATCGGGCATATAAAGGTATTTAGGATGGGGGAAGAGAGGGAATTAGAGAACATTCGAATGACAGACACGGAAAAGGTGAAAAAGAGTAGAGGGCATGTGCCAAGGTCAAAAAACGACAACTACGACCCCTTCAAATCGACGACGAAGCATCATCCGCCAACATCACCGTCGAAAACTATTCTGATTTTGATTATTCATGAATTTTTGAGTCATCACTACTATTAAGTAGTCCTTAATAGTAGTGATATGCTGGTGGTCTCGTGATTTTCGTTACAAACGAAATCCACGAAATTTATCTCTTAAATGCAGTTGAAAGCTGGAGCTCCCGAGATCAACAAATTTCCAAAGTTACGATCAATTCCTAAGAACGTCTGTTATTTTCAATACCCTTTCTTTTGAAGTTCAAAGAATTTTCTTAGAATTTAAGACATTTCCAACATACAGTGGTCTTTCCCGATCATTTTAAATACTGTACTTAGCACAACTACTGGTGCCTCATTTTTATTCCAAACGCGTTCCATAAACTGGCACTTTGCCAGAACACTTTCTAAAAAACTAAATACAAAAACTCCACGTTATTCACGTGAGTAATCGTTTTCATTTTGTTTTTTGGGAGGTGTGTTGGCAAAGTGCCAGGTATGGAGCACGTTTGGAATAGAAGAATAGAAATGAGGGAACAGTACTTAGCACAACTAAGAGATTAAACTCGATTTTGACGTGAACACTTTTTCTATGATTTCTCGAAGTCCCAAGTATTTTTTAAAAAATAAAACAACTTTGGTAAATGACAAAACACTTCGATTAATTTTTGACTCAAAACCACCACGCGGAAATAAAAAAAATGCTGTTTCAGGTACTTCGTTTTTTTTAATTAAAGAAAATTTAGTCCGCATCGGTATGTGCACATTTTCAGACGAAAAACTTTAAATCGTAATATTTACTTCATAGTTTGTTCCCGCACATTTAAGAAATTTTATTTAATTCTATATATTCAAGTTGAATTTCAACACCTAATGCTTCCAAATATAATTTCAATTGTCTTTTCCCACCATAATAATAAACCTAATGGACAGGTTGGTCAGAGCCTGACTTTTTATAAATACAAGCTCCCACAGCTTATGATCGACGCGTGCAACTTCTCAACGACTACTTGCCATTATATTACTGCAGCATTTGTTGCATTCATCACCCTCATTAAATCAGGGAACATTCCTCTCCTCCACCCTTTTTAAGGTACCCCCATTCTTTTATTTATTTTTTTGAAGGCCATCATAAAAATGGGCCCCATTTTGAAATGTGAGAATGGAAGTGAAAAGGGTGGAGATTTTTATGATAGTTTAAAAACTTGAAAATGTACCTTTTGAGCAGGGTTTATCTTTATTTAAATTTAAATGCTTTATGGATCTCTTTATTTTTCAAAAAATTGTTGTATCTGTTTGAATTTGAGGTGTTAGCTTTTGGTATTGAAAGTATCTCGCGCATTTTTTTGTGCAAGCTGTGCCAAAGGTACGAATTAGCAACATGTTGCATCTCTCTAGTCTTGCGTGCATAAGTCTATCCAATTGATCGATCAAAACTAATTACGTAACAGCTTGAAAACATTGCATTCAAAAGGTACCAAGCAACACCTAGTGTCCACCCTACCTACTACTCATACATATACAGCTAGAATGCAAAATGGTCCAATGCGTTGTCTGATATGAAACGATCATGATGACCGCTCTCGCGCATGGATTGATACAATTACGTAACGCCGGTGTCCTTGTTGGCTTCTCCGCATAGATAATTCATTGCCAAATATGGAAAGGTTCTCTCTTAACCTATCCTGTATTCTGTTGCCTATTTATATCTACATATTTCCATACTGTTGCTTTCCGTGGATTAGTATCAGTTGTATTTAATCCTTTTACCACCTACACCTAAATCTAACCTTTTTTGTTCATGGGGCTCCTTTCTTTTCTCTACCGTATCGTAAAAGCGTCCTTGGCCCCTTATTCTTTTTTGCTCTAGATGGTTGTAAAAGTCTGCATTTTTAGGAAAACAAGAATACTTGTATTTTTCTTTTTCCTTCTTCGCAGCACAAATCGGTCCTAATTTCAATGTTATTTACTTCTTATTGTCTATTATTATTATGCACAAACTGTCTCCTATTTCACACTGTTGTGACTGTTTTAACAATATTTTATAGATGCTTTCGAAACAACGTTTTTTTTCCAAAATATTTTAATTTCACAAAGGTGTGCACTTTGTCGTCGTAGTGTTCGCAGAACTGCAGTTGACAGTAACCCTCCGGGGTTTCTTGTTTTTTTAATTTTATTTTTAGGATTCGCTATATTTTCTGATTTCTCGATTAATCTCGCTTCAGTGTTTACAATTTTGTTGGATACTGTTCAAAAATAATAAATATACTGTATTCTTAAAAGAAAACAGTCTATTGTATTGACGATGGGTCCACAACCTCATTGACCCTCACACCATTTTCTGAAAGACTACCTGTCTTTTGTTTTTTTTTCTTCTCAATTCTTTTTTAGGTGACAAGTATCGAAGAAGTCTATTATTTTATAATAAGAAGTCCAAGGGTATACTTATCATCTCGTATTCCCAGAAAAAGGGTTATAAAGCACTTTTTGTGGGGTAACCTGTTGTGGGGCGATGCTTATCGCTAATTGATAAAATCTTAGGTTTTTTGAGCTGTTGTATTGGTGGTACATGATAGATGAATGTACAAATATAACACAATCACAAAGACACAATTGTTGCTTTTAGTAAATATTGGGGCCATAAATTCGTCAAAACATGTGGCTCACAATGTTGATTATCTATTTTATGGACCAGTTGTGGAATAGTACTTACAACACAAAACCCGCACGGTTTGGGTTTCAGGATTTGAAATATATTTTTTTTCTATTTCGCACGTACCTAACAAAAGAAAATGTTTTTGTTTCAAAATGTTCCTAAGAGCTCCGTTGTCAGGTAGGTATAGAGTAGAAGAAAACATCAAAGCAAAGAAGCGCCTACTTTGAGTGATGCGGGAATGAGATTATTCGTTTTTTCTCGATCATGGATTACATCTCTTTGTTGCTAAACTGTACATGGCAGCGGATTTTGTGACTTTGACGGTTTAAGACTGCAGCCACTTCTCTAAATAATCAAAAGTTTTTGAAAATAATAGATTAAACGTTGTCCATTTTTATGAGTGTTCAAAAATTCTTAACGGAAATAAAAATATCAGAGCGTTGTTAAATAAATTAAGATTCTAACATCAATTTTGGAAAAAGATTGATTTTGTCTAATTCTGTGTCAAAAATGCTTGCTCGTTGCTCAATAGGTGCAATTAATCCGTTACTAGGGTATTTTATTGTTCATAAATGTGTTACTAATTCACTTGTCACCTATCAAAAATGCAACGTTCACCAGCTCTCCCCTTTCGCACCAACCGTTGTAAACCGTGATATATGGCACTTCTTCTTCATACTGTCACTTCTCCTGTTCTTTTTTGTTCATTCTACCACTTCTCCCCCTTATTTTGCTCCGCCCATTCTGTATTTTTGTCCCTATTGTTGCAGCTCCACCTAGTATGATACCATTCAACGATTGTTTTGGGTCATTATCGGTGTATGAGCTTTTTCATACTGTTATTTTTTTAGATGCAATTCGTCTTGTTTTTCATATTTACATACCCTTTTCTTCGATGCTTTTGATATCAATACTCTTGTGTATTGCTTTCCATATTTTTATTCCCTCTGTTGCTCTTCTCTCGGTTATATGATCAACAGTTCTCACATTCTTAAATTTTCAGGTTGAAAATGCCCTACAGACCAGAAAACGAGCTCAAAAGACCTGATTTGAAAGGAGAATTCCTTTGTGGTCACTGTGGAAAGACTTTTTGTCATGCCGCTTCTCTGAACAGGCATCGGCTCAATTTTCATGGTGATGATCAACAGTGTATGATTTGTATGCAACAGATTCCTCGTAAGTTTCAAATCTAAAGTATATTTTTCATCAATTCAAATTTCCTTTTACAGAAAACGATACTGTACGTCGTCACATGCAAGTTCATCATGGGATCTCTCGTGTTTTTACTTGCGGCTGCTGTAACTGGACATTCCCAGACAAAAAAGAGCTTCACTCCCACAATAACAACATGCTGAAAACGGGCGGACCGGGGGATGCAAAGGCTATTGCTATCAGCAGTAGAGCACCTGGATCACTTTCACAACATGAACTTCGTGGTGAGGAGAGAACTCCAGGAGCTAGAAGCAGAAAGAAGGCCAAGTCTGCAACTCCGAAAACGCCAAAAACCCCATCGCTGAATGCTGAAATGAACACCACTGACATGCTTTCGCTATTGACATCACTGGCTGCTGGAGCAAGCACATCCACTCAAACTACTCCAGTTGGAAATACTCAAATTCCTACTAATTGGTTATCTGCACTGCTTCTTAATAATCCAACACTTTTCAACTTCTTTCAACAACAACAAAAGGAACAATCTGGAACAGATGACGAGAATCAAATGTCAATCAATGTTCCATCCACATCGAATAATAATGAAAATGATGCGGATGACGTCATCAAGGTAATTGCCATATTTAAGAGACAACAAAGTTCAAAACTTTTTTTTAGACTGAAAACGAGGAATACAGTCAATTGTTTTCCAATCCATATGCTCGCGAAATGCTTTTGGTTAAAACCGAACCATCAGATGTTTCGACAAGCAGCGGCCCAGAATCTGGAATAGGTTCAGGTGGCGATGATATCTGTACACCGTCTCCAACTTCACTTGCCGGCTCAAGAACACCAGAATCTGGAGCAGAAGTTGAGAGACCATCTCCACCATCGTCTTCGTCGCCATTGGATGTTGTGAATTTGTTGGCATCGCCAGGAAATCGCAAACGTAAATCGGTTGATGCGATTGCTTCATTGTTGTTCAAGAAGAAGTGCCTTATGGAGTGAATATGAGTACAAGAAGAATAAGATAGTGTTTGCCAACGGGTGGACTTTTTTGTTTTGATTTCCAAAATTTTAAAAAATATTCTCGTTTTTCTCACTTATTGTAACATGTTTTGCCAATTTAATTGTATCTGCTTGTAGCATGTCCTAATTCTAATTCAATTTAAGTTCAGTTTATTCATGGTTTTTCTCACTTTGTAGGACCAAATATTCATAATTTTCCGTTGTTTAAAAATCGAATACCACACAGGAAAGTTCGTTTTCAGCTTTAGCTACTTTTCTACAGTTTTTTTTCTTTGACGGCCCTCACGTTTTATTTCTACAAAAAACTCTAAAAATTCCGAAAAAAATTGTTTTGTTTTCTTTTTTGCAGTTCTCATTCCCCAATAATTTTTGAGATTCGGTTTCACGTCTTGCCTTAAGCGACTCTCAGTTTTAAATTTTTTACAGATGTATCTTTTTTGTTTTGTAACAAGTCAACCAAATTTATTTTCTTTAGGAACATACATTTTTCGTGTTCCATGAATTCAATTTTAGGGTTCGTCTTTTTTTAAGAGAACGTCCTACAAATTTTAATATAAGTGAAAATTTCGAGTTTTTTTGTACTTTCAGTTATGATTTTTTTAAACCAATAAACTCAGCGACTAGATATTGCGTATTGATTTTCAGGATCTTTGTGAACTGATTCAGAATTATACATTTATGAACTATACGTATTGCCATCAAAAATACAAAAAAACAATTATTACAAATTATTTACAAAACAATGTTTTTATGTTTTGAAAACGGCACAATCAAACATTTTATTTTTATTCAAAATTTCGCACATTTCTCGTCATATTGGCTTTTAATTCGAAAATAAACACCGCTTTTTATTTATTTAATTTATTATTTTTCAGAAATGCGAAAATTCTTTATATCACTATTCAAACAACCGCCAAACACATCTAGGTAGAGCGAGATTGCACACACCTTTCGGATTTTCGTATTATTTCGACCGAAAGCGACATTTTTGATTTATTCCAAATGTTTTTCATTTTTTCCGTTTTAGAATGGCAGACGATCCTAGTCGAAAACTCATAGAATCAGCCGCACCTATTTTAAGGAAAGCTGTTACATATGACAATGCGAATAAAGGAAATGATGCATTGGCGAAATATATTGAAGGAAGCACATTGTTAAACAAGGCTATGAGGTAAAATAGCGATTCGTCGAGTATATTTTGAAATGAGAAAAATGTAGAAAAATGCAGCTTATTATCGATGGATGATCCGAGAAGAACACCACTTCGAGCACAGTTAGATTCCTATTTGGCTCGAGCTGAATTATTGCAGTCGAAATGCAAGATTGAGGTTAGTTCATTTTATTATATTTTCGAAAAATAGAATATTTTCAGGTTAAAATTCTAGAACAGAGGAGAGTAGAGGCCAATTCCACTGGTCATGGTTATGATAAGATTTTCACAAAATGTTGCGATGATAAATTAAAGTCGGTGTCAGTTCAAGATGCGTATATTGTTGCTCATCATCAGCTTTTGAATTTTGTTAGGTTTTGTGAATTGATTGTCGGATTGTCGAGAAACCTCAGAGTTATTTCGCTGAAAACTGGGGAAGACGCAAAAACAAACGAAAATGCTTTCAAAGAACTTGGAGCGAGTTTAGAAAAGCATGAAGTTATATTGAGGGTTCAATATAGTTCCTCAGTGCACGATCGAGAGATAACGTAAGTTTTTTTGTTTTTTATTTTAGAAATATTCCACGAAATTCAGATTCGACAATGGTTGGATTGTTAAAATCGGCAGAGGACTCGACTATTTCAAACCTCCAAGTGGCGGAAAATATGTTCTCGGAGCTTGTGATATGAATCTTCGACCGTGCCACGAAACAACAATTGATATTTTCAAACAGAAAAAGTGACTAATTTTTGATTATCTGTAAATATTTACGTGCCAATGAACTGCCTTCTCCAAATCGTTTTTCTCTCTATTTTTTGTTTTTATTTTTTATTTTAGGTTCAAACACCTTTGAATTTCTTTTAACTCATGAAAGGTGTATTGTTCACTTTCAAGCCGCTTTTTCAGATGCCAAGAAAGCCAGCCCATCCAGAAAACAAAGAAGTCGCTGAGTATAACAAGAGATTGTTTGCGGAAGCTGAAAAAATTGTGAAAGAGGAGTTTCCAAAACATATAATCGAATATGACACATTGCTCAGAGTGAGTTTGTTTTGTTCCAAACAATTCAATTATCTGTTTTTTCAGTCTGATCGTCTTTCGTACAAAAGCTTGGAAAGTATTCTTCCGGACCCATCATTGAATATTCCGGTTCCATCTAGCGATGTAAGTAGTAACTTTTTTCTTTTCGTAAATTATTTTATACATTCTCTATTCCATAAAAAATGGTCAAATATAAATTTTAAAGATTCAGAATGGTGTCAGCTCTCCATCAGCGAAAAAAAGAAAACTTGAAATCGATCAAGAAGTTGTAAAAGGCGCCCCTGTGTATGCTTTTTTGAATGGACCAGTCCCGTGCAATGATAATCTCGCAAAATTGATGGATGAAGTTCGGCCAAAATTAAGAGAAGCTGTTGAAATGACAAACACTGTTAAAATGTGGATTACATTGTTGATTCCACGCATCGAGGACGGAAATAATTTCGGTGTTGGAATCCAGGAGGAAACTCTATCAGAAGTTCGGAATGTTGAAGGAGAAGCCGCTTCGTTTTTGGATCAAATGAGCCGGTACTTCACAAGTCGCGCTAAATTGATCACAAAGGTGAGATTGTAAATAATATTTTGTGATATTTAAAATATTTTTGTAGATTGCAAAATATCCACATGTTGATGACTACAGAAGAGCGATTCTGGATATGGATGAGAAACAATTCATCAATATTCGGTAAGTTTCAATTTTTTATTAATGAAAAGTCGAATTTAAAATTTTCAGCTTGGTTGTTCTGGAAATGCGTAATCATTTTTCAACCCTCCATGATATGATTATGAAAAATTACGAGAAGATCAAGACACCAAGAACATCGAATACTGAACATTTGTACTAATGGACGTGCATCGGTTTTTTGTTCTATTTAATTTTTCTTCGAATAAGTTCTATGAACTTTCATTTGAAAAGTGAGAGAAGATCTTTTATTTTTAACCTCCTCGGTCTCATAATCTCTGCCCCTTTTGATTTTATTGCTCGTTACTTTTTAAAAATTATTTTTTAATCATTTTTTTGTTGATTTGTTGTTAAATGATGTGGTTTTATGGTTTAATTATCGGATAAACACTCTTGTTGAGTTCCTATTCAAAAATTTAAAGTTATTATGGTTAAGACCATGCAGGTTGTATTTTTGTTCATTTGCTTAAGTTCTTTAAAAAATATAATATTAAATTCAGAAAATGTCCGGAGTTTTAAAGGACGATGCATTGGAAGTGGCACATGTTGAAGATGATAGAGGAGTACGGTTTCATAAAGTGATAATAGAAAAATGAAAGTTTCTAATTTTTAGGGAGATGCAGCGATTATTGATGTCGATGATCGAGAAGAATATTTCGTCAAACCGTTGTATACATACTACTGTACATGTGGAGAGGTTAGTATGTTTAAGTACTGCTTTCAAAATTTTTTATTTATACTGAGAATGGTCTTAAATATAATCATTCACGAAGTATTCTAAAGTTGAACATTGTTTTCAGCAAGTTCTAATCATTAAAAAAATCTTAATCCTGCAATCTAATCTTTCTTCTTACTAAACGAATAGTTCTGTGTGTACAAACATTTCTCATGAATAACTTTTTGACCCCTCGACCGATCTGTCCCATAATTGGAATATTGGCATGCATCTCGGAGCGCTTCACAAAAATACTGTTTGGAACTCGGGTTACTGTAGGATTACTGTAGATACAGTACTCCAGCGCTTTTTCACATTTTTTCAGAATGGTCGGATTGAGACCAGACTTTCATGGTAACATCTTTGGAGTATTGTAAAGTCACTGTGAAAATTTGGTATTATTTATTACGGTACCTGTCTTAACCTAAAGTTAGCGCGTTTTTTCTCTGCGTCTCTTCATTTTACACACTATTTCTCTGATTTTTCGTTTCCCCCGCGAAGCGGCGTTAAACATCTGGTCCTGAATTAAGATGGTTCCAAAACACTCCAGACTTTGTTTTCGGTGTGATTTCCACCAGTTAAATTACGCGGTTTTAAATAAACTTTGGTACGTGATACATAATAACTTGAATTTAAAAATTGTTTCAAAACATCCGAAAATGTTCAATCCTTATTTCTCAAAATACACTTTATATCAGATGGCAATGATTAGCGATACACTTCTTTGTCGAATGCCGCTCAGAAAACGGGATGGAGCTCGAGTAATAGCCCCCGAAAGAACGACAGCGAAACAATTTGGAAAAGCGGGTGAGACGGTGTATATCAAAAGGTTAGTTGAACTTATGAAACTGTTATATCAAAATCAACTTACTTTAGAGTTCAAGGACTCGAGCAACAGTACAGAAAAGTGTGCAAAAAATGTGAAATTCCATTATTCTATCAAAATCCGTCAAATTTGACTCGAACATTCATTTTTGAAGGCGCTTTATTATCAGCGCAAGAAGTCGGAGGATTCAGTGGAAATAATGAAGAACAGAGGGCGAAAAAAGTTATCATGAAGAGAAATGTGAAGAATCAAGGAAAAGTTGGAAGTGTTACGGTGTCTACGATGGAAGGAGAAGAAGAAGATGAAATGGAAGCGGTACTTGAAAAGTTGCAGGACTTATTTTAAAAAAACAGACATTTTACAGCGCGAAACAGCAGAATCTTATACTGCAAATGCTCGAATTGTGCATGAAGCTTTGAAACGGAAAGGAATGACCGGAACAAATAGCAAATTCACGGCACCGGCAGATTTTTCATCAGATGCAAAGAAAAAGAGAGGAACGCTGTTTTAATTAATCATTTTCGAAATGTCAAGATCTCTATATAAACTATTTATTATTCTCTGCTAATTTTGTTGATTTAACTTCCGGAGCAACTGGCTTTCCAATTTCGTCCCATTCATTGATCACTTTCAAATCGAACCGATCTTTCGATTCGAGCGGGACATTTCCTGGTGGCGTCACAAAATAGTCATCATATCTGACTTTTGCATTTTGAAATACTTGTTCGATTGCTAAAGGTTCTTCTTCAATATCGTCAAACACTGGACATTCTTGATCCTCCCAAACGGTGTACATAGGTTCAACACCCTGAAAATATGGAATCCTAATTGTACTAGAAAAAATAATGAAAAAAACCTCGGTATCAACCAATTCCAGTTTTTGTGCACTTCTTACAGAACTTCTCAAATTTGCGACACCTTGCTCTGAATCGAAGTTGACTAGTGATAAACGTTCGAGGTGAGAGATTAGTTTTGCGTCAAAGTTGGGCAATTTTTTCAGAAGATTTTCATCGATCTACAAAATTTAAAGAATTTTTTGAAAAAAGCGGAACGCGGGAGCTGGAGAACTATACTTTACTGTTATACGGTTCCGCGGATACCAGGATTTCGTCGCCCTCGAAAGGAGTCTTTTTCAATCCAGCACCTGTAAACTCGAAAAAGGATATTTTGGTGTTTTCGGTCAGTAAATACGATGTTGACATTTTTTACATTTAATTGAAACCAAAACAAAACCCAGATTGAGGATTCTTGTAAACAACGTTACTTTTTAAGAAAATAAGAATATTACCTTTGTGACTTCTTCTGGCCTGATTCAACAACCGAAAAATATTCCTAGACGAACAAAACCTCGCGATTTCCGACATCTAACGTTATGATTTTTTTTCTCAAATTAAAAAAGAAAACAACTTTGTTTCTCAATAATCAATCAGGTTTCAGAAACCCAAAACAACAAAACAGTTTCATTTCAAAAAAAGACCAGTGCAAAATTTTCATTATACAGTCTATAAATACAATATAAATTATGAAAGAATCAAGAACAGGAAATCAAAAAATACCCATAAAAATATAGAGATCATTCTAAACAAGCATCCACGAAAACGGCGCAGATTTCTCCCCTTCCAATTCGGCAAACAATTTCCCGACCAGGTTCCTATGTTCCTGGCTTCCAACACTCTCAAAATATGAACAAACCTCAGCCAAAATCATTTTTTCCATTGCTTTCCAGCCAATTTTTACTGATAATTGACGAGCTCTGGCAAGATTACAACAAGGATCTTAAAAATTCCAAATAACCTTCAAAATATATAGTATGAAACGAACTAATTCCTTTCAATCGAAAAAGTGTAGCAATTTGATAATATAGCAAGCATAGTTCCGTAGCAGTGCCGTATTGTTTCAAACTTTCCTCAGCTGAGAGCAGCAGCGACAAAGCTTGGCTACTCTTGTTTTTAAGACTCTAAAGAACAATTTTTCATGTTCAACCTTTGTTTCCCCGAACTTACTAAAACGATAGCCGAACGCCGAGCGACCATCGATCGTAAATTTCTCAACGAAACACCCGTCACAGTTTTTGCACATTCGGTAAGCTCATATTCGGCCTGTTCCACTTTTCCGCATGTCATATAAATACTGGCCAACTGCATTTGAATCCTGATGCATCCAACGATATCACAACACTTGAACGATGTCAAAGTTGTAATAGCCTTTGTGAATTCACCAATTGTTGCCAATATTAATGCCTTTCTGAACAAAATTACATTTTTGAGAAACCAAAGAAAATAGAACCTCAACGTTGCTTCAATTGATGAGAACGACATCAACACTCCGATATAATTTTCACAGTTGACGTAATCGGAATCGAGAAAACTTCTTTCAAATCCAATGATAA
The DNA here is from genome assembly GCA_964036255.1 of Caenorhabditis virilis. Taxonomy (NCBI): domain Eukaryota; kingdom Metazoa; phylum Nematoda; class Chromadorea; order Rhabditida; family Rhabditidae; genus Caenorhabditis; species Caenorhabditis virilis. The sequence goes on along the minus strand of OZ038417.1, from coordinate 10,991,124 downwards.
TTTTACAAATTGAGACATGTTGTGCAGCCTGGAAAAGAAATCCATTCACCAGATTCTAGGAAACCTTTAAAAACTAATTTTACCTGCCAATTGACGTCCGGTTTATATCTTTCTTCCAATTTTTGAATAATTGCCATAGCTTTTGGATAATCACCCTTGGCCACTGAGCAATAAGCCAGATTCACAGCACCAATTGCCATCGCTTCAGTTTCGTGTTGATCCTTCCAATCCGCTTTGAAATTCAAATTCAGCAGAGTTTCAGCCCATTTTTCAACTCCATGGTACATTCCATTTCTGAGCATATTGCTTGTTGCAAGAGCCATTGCACAATCATCAACTTGTCTGGTTTTTGTTGCATGATCACTGCATGAATTGATTCGAAGGCCTGTTTCCATTATTTCAGCAGATTTTCTAAATTTATTTAACTCCAAATATTTCAAATTTCTATTAATTACATTGAAAAGAATCCATTGAGCATGTCTTCGGACACTGAGAGCATTTTCGCAATTGTAATCAATTGTTCATGTAACTCAAAACCTTCCTCTGGATCTTGTGCGAACATTTCCACACTCACATGTTCATCAAGGCTGCAATTTTAGTTTTTTACTATTTATTCGGAAAAATGCCTCACTCTGCTCCTTTGTGTTTGTCTTGCTGCAGAATTCGTTTATCTTTTTCAATATCCGACTCTTTGTATTCAGTTTTTCTTTCAAGTAATGGTCCACCATTTAGCAATTCAATCGCTGCCAATTCAATGTTCGCAATTCTATTGCATGTGTCATCTAATGTCACTTGAGCTTGTTGGACACTCTCTTTCAATAAAGCTTGCCCAGTTTGTCTGAAAAGATTCCAACTTTTTACAAAAAGTTAAATTAAAGAATTTGCATACCCGTCACCGAAAATTCTGCAAATTCGCCCGTGTAACAATGGAGCATATCTCAATGGTTTTTGACAAGGCACCGCCATTTTATGAGTCTGCGACGCGTTTACAACATTTTCATTGAGCCTGAACAATTATCTTTAGATTTCGGTATTTTTTCAACTATTTTAAAAATTACTTGAACATAGACAAATCGAAAAACGTTTTGATTGCTTCGATAGCTTGTGGTGGGTTTTGAAGTTGGACATGAACAACCGCTTCAAGGAGATGCTAAAAACAATATTAACCACTGAGAAAATAGATCTGCGATATTTTACTTACAACACTGAAAATATCAACATGCCTTCGTTTCAACTTTCGACAAAAAGCAAGCGTTTTGTAGTAAGGCATCGCTTTTGAAGGAATGGTTTGAATTGTTTTGATTTGGTCAGTGATCCACAGTCTCGCTCTTGAAGAGCATTCAATATCATATTCAAGAATTGGCAACAATGTGGGCTTTCCAAGTATCCATCTCTGCATATCTTCGGAAATTTTGTGACGTTGATCCAAAGTGCATCGGATCCATTGGGCCATTATCTGTAAATATTAGAATTTAAACAAAGCAAAACAAGTTGTAATATAATTACTCTTTTGATCCAAAAATATGTGAAACACTTCATATTCATAAACATCAAAGGTTTTGGTGGTAGCTCATAGACTGCATTTTCATGATATTCTCTTTTGCCCGTCCACAGACTATCTTCAATTTGGATATCAACATGCATCTCTCCTCGGGCCAATTGTTCCATTGTTGTTACGAAGGTGTAATATGTTCCTTCTCGAACTTCCTTATCAACACATCGAAGAATTCTTCGAAAATCTTCATATTTCATTTCCTTTTCCAGATGGATTAGACCAAAAATGAACGTATAAAATTTCGTTTTCTGTCTTGGCATCAATTGTCGAGTGCTCGGCACGGCTCGATACCCAAAATGAGATCGAAAAAGTTGACGAATTAGATAGAAGATTGCAATCTGAAAATTTATAAAAATTTTAATTTTAAAAAGTTTCATACCTTCGTCGGAGTGATATTTTCTCCAACCAGATTTGTGAAAACATCACCGAAAATTTCATCTAGATTCAGAGTAGTTTTACGTACAACCCGGTTTACGACCCTCCTTGTCATTTTTTATTTTTGGAAAAAATGACGGTTTCAATAAAAATCCAGAAATTCAAATTTGAGAATAAAAACACAAATACGTCAGTGCACATCGCTTGACGCAGTTGTGGTGATTCTGAAAAATGGCGCATTTTCAAATTTTGTAACACGAGTTTGTGGATAAATTCTCCCTTTTCATTGTCATAAATTGCATTGTTTTCTGTCCGGAAACATTTCATCTAACCAGAAAACCCATAGTTATCTCGTAAAACCTCAAAGCAAACACATAGAGACATCCCTCATTTGTTTCGTGACGTTCTTTTTTGTAACAAAAAAAAAGCATTTGCCCTTTTTAGAAATTGTGTATACGAATGTTTATGGGTGATTCGTTGGAGCATCCGGATAAATAATGACGGTTCATTTTTTGCTGTTCTCAAAGGACCACACTGACGAACAAACAAACTATTTTGGAAAATGGATAGGACTACTTTTTGAGCGAATGATGAATGAAAGAAAAAGACACGAGGATTATTAAAATGGAAGCTTATTTCGAAGATGAATGGTTGAAATAAAACGAAATTTGGATTAATTTATCTTCGAAACTTTTTTTGTTTGCGAAATAATGGAATTTTTGGATCATTTTCAAATGATGAATTCGAATCAACAAGTTGGAAACTAAAATAATTCACGGTGGGCTAAAGTGAACCGACTATAACTAAGAAAATTCAGTAAGACAATTAAAAATTGAACGCAGTAATGGGCGTGGCATTTTTGCAATCGTGCGGCACGGTTACACAAAACGCGTTATAATCATCTTGTTATAATCAGCATGTAAAAGCTAGGCTTTTTGGGTGATTGTGGTTGCGTGTGGTGGATGTGGTACCTCAAACTTGGGTAATTAAACTTTATTTTAAGAAAAATAAAATAAACTTAAAAAGAAGAAATGTAAAAAACGAAGAATTAAAAATATCAAAAAAATGAAATTATGAAGAATGTTGAGACGACCATTGTTTATATATCTTCGTTTTTGTTGTTGTTGATTGTGGGCGGCGATTGTTTTGCTTTTCTGGTCGAACAGATTTCGACACAGCTACTCGGGGACGCAATTTTGTAATTCGGAGTGAAAAAAAATTAGATTAAGCCATACTTTATGTATTTAACGCAAAACCTTAATTTTTTCATGCGTTGTAGGCGTTAAAATGCCATTTGTAAAAATTCTAATTTTTGTTTATGTGCAATTTGTCGTAACGGTATACACACACAAAGCGTTGTTCGGGATGACAATTTCGATTCACTTTATCTCTCATGAGACACCATTATAAGGCACTAGATATATCAGATGCCCTGAAAACCTAGGATCTTGAGGCTGAAAAACTCAAGACAACAATTCTATTGAATAACCTGACGTTTAAAATTTCCATTCATCAATATTGTCAAGATAAAGATTTCTGGCAATCTCGTTTTGTGGATTTTCGTTGGTAATTTCCTCGCAATGCGCACAAATTCAAATTTCTCAGTTGGTCTTGCGCGTGCCGTCGCGTTGCGAGGAAATTCCCAACGACACTCCTCAAAACGAGCGTCCAGAAATTTTTATCTTGACAATATATAGATCTACAATTTCTATTTTCAGAACAAAGCAAGGATTTTTCACCTAATTCAGAACTGCTTCAATGCACATGATCTGCTTTTTTTTACCATGTCACCTCTTTTGTTATTTTTCCGTTTTTTATTCTTCTTTTTTCTTCTTTTCAAAAGTGTTAGTAATCCATGCACCCTTTTCAAAATCAACTTACTTTTGTTCCTTTTCTAGCAACTTTTGTTATTTGTTTTCTCGCCGCTGATTTAATAACGTAAGAATTTTTGATTTCTTGAAAAACATGCACCACTGTTTATCTATGATTCTTGCTCAAGTATTCGATCATATGATTTGTTTAGTTCTTGACTCCTTTGCCCGATTTATGTAGTTCCTGGTTAAACGTCACAAATCATTCTTAAATTCCGTTCCATAATGATTATGTCTCTCCCGCAAAAAAAAACCGCTGAAGAACGAGAAGTTCGCCCCATAACCCCATCAACTGAAAAATTGAAGTACATCGATGACGCCCCAGGCTATTTTAGATGTGCAAAACGCCTTTTTTCGTCTCATTCCGCCAAAATTTTAAGGGTCGGCGAGGAAAGAAACGGGAAAATGATGAGGATGTGAACAAAATGTACTTGGGTCGTCTTCGTCTTCATTTTTTGGGATTTTATATATTCAAAATTCCAAAAAATACTCTAAAGTACCATTAGGTCAACAGTTTTTTTTCCAAAAAAAAAGAAGAAACATTTTTTCTTTCAAAAAAATCTCGAATTTCATTTAAGTTCCCACCGACAAAAAGCAACAAACCAAAAACTGATGGGGCGGAGCTTAGAATAGAGCTTCTTCTTTCTTTTTATTTATATTGAAGAATGGAACTATTAGGTCGTCCGGAAAGTAATCGCAATTTTTTCGATTTTTTTCAAACAAAAATTTATTAATTGAAATCAATCATCAATGAGTGATATAGTGACCGTGTTGTTGGATGAACTCGTGCCAACGCAGCGGAAGTTGTTCGATTCCCTTTGCGTCGAATTCCGGAGGCTGGCAGGCGAAAAAGTCATCAAGGAACGATTCCAGGTGCTCTCGGTCGTCGAACTGCAAATCTTTGAGAGAGCTTTGAAGTGAGTGGAACAAATGATAATCAGTTAGGGCAAGGTCCGAACTATACGGTGGATGTGGCAGAACTTTGATATCCAGTGCCCGCAGTCTGTCCTTGGTCGCTAAAGCTACATGTGGTCTTGTATTGTCATGAAGTAAGAGAATCCGTGAGGCTCCTGGGCGAAGGAGGTGGTGTTGATCGTACATTTTTTGTATTTAGAGAGAGTATAGGTCCGCATTGACAGTGGCTCGATCTGGAAGAAGCTCACGGTAGATAATGCCTTTCTTGTCCCACCAAATCGAAAGCGTCACTTTTTTTTTCCTTTTACGTCTGTTTTTGGCGTTTCTTCAGCTGCTACCCATTGTAGCTTTCTACTATGATTGAACAAAGCACATCACTTTTAATCTCCAATGAAAATATTTTGAATTCACTCCGTGCTCCGTTTGTGGCAGAGCAAAAACAAGGCAACGCATGCTCTTCTGATCAGTCATAACGTGAGGAACAAGTTGACCAAACTTTGGCTCTTTCCACTTGCTCGGAAGTGGTTGTGTACTGTTGTTTTGTGTAGCCCAAGTGCCGAAGAAACTTCACGAACAATTGATCTGGGCTCTTACTTCAGCTCCTTCTGGAAACGCTCGTCTGATGGCGGCCGGTGAGTGGCTTGTTCGAGAGATCGTCGTCACCTTCTTTGAAGCGATGGAACCAGAAGTTCACCATTTCGTTTTTGAGGGTGTCCGTGCCTGTCGCATCGCACAAATTTCGATGAGCAACGGCGGCCGAATGTCCCAACAGGAACTCGTAAAGGAAACAGCCCCTGAAGGCATGTTTATCTTTCAAGAGAAATTCAGCCATAATAAGGATTATCTGAAATACGGAAACACGTATTCATTGTGAAAGACTTAATGCATAAAATAAAAAAATAAAAACGGAAAAAAACTGCTCGAGATATGAACGAGGGGAAACAGAAAAAAATTGCGATTACTTTCCGGACGACCTAATAGTTTTTGTGTATATCGATATTTTTTGAGACATTCTTGATCTTTTAACTCAAACAAGTTTTTTTTCTTTCTTCAACCGAGTTGTCTACAAAGACTTAGAAGGGGGTTAAAGGCAAAGGGTCACCCCTCCCCCTTTTTTTGCGGAGGGGCGAATGAACTTACTTAGAAATTTAAAGAAGTTTATTTGTTGCAAAGTTGAGGTCTGTTTCTTTGAATTCAGTTTGATCTTAAATCTTATTAGAGGCCGCGTAGAAATTGCATTTTTTTTTGAAATATGAGCATTTTGTATGTGTGTTTTCAATTTTTTTCAACAAAAACATTTGAAAATGGGAAAAGCTTTTTTACGAAAATATTATTTCCTCAGTGAATAATCTAATCAAAGCTTAAATAATGTCTTTGTGTGAAAAATATAATTTAAGCATCTCAATTATTATATTTTAAAAATCTTCCCAACTTCTGAGCAAACTATAAAATTGGCACATTCCATTTGATCTCCTAATCTTTCTCCTAAAAACCTAGTTTTTGCCCCCAAATGCCACGTTTTCTATTCTTTCTCGAGAATTTTCTGGACCTAATGTTCAAAGGGCAAAAAACCCTTATCCAATTTGTCCATTTACACGTCCAATGCACTTATCGTCAAAATCATCTGTTTAGTACTAATATGTTAAAAGCCATGGAACATTCGTCAGTTCATTTTTATGTGCGAAATTCGAAGAACAAATCTCTCAGAATGAAATTATAATTTTTTGTTTATTTATTATTAGTTTTAATATTTAAAGGGGGCTCACGGTGAGATAAAGTGAACCGAAATTGTCATCACGAACAGCTTTGTGTGTGTACACCGTTACGACAAATTGCACACAGGCAAAAATTCGAATTTTTACAAAAGGCATTTTAACGCCTACAACGCCACGAAAAAATGAAGTTTTTGCGTTAAATACGTAAAGAATGGTCTAATCTAATTTTCTTCACTCCGAATTACAAAATTGCGTCCTTGAATAGCTGAATATAACGCGTTTTGTGTAACCGTGACGCACAATTGTAAAAATGTCAAAAAAAAACTGCGTTCGTTTTTTAATTTTCTTAGTTATAGTCGGTTCACTTTAGCCCACCGTGGGGCTCCGGAGAGCTCAGAAATGGGTTTCATATGATAAGAATACGAATATCTACCAATTGATATATAGCAAAAAAATTTAAGTCGAAAAAAATAAAGAAAAACCGATAAAAATGATTTTTTAAAAATTAGAATATGGACAATGACCGAAGAAATGTAATTTGGGTTTCTAGGCCATATAAGGAAAAATAATGAAAAATGGCCCAGGAACCAAAATTATATATCCTTGGGTATTTTTTTCCGAATTAAACATTTTTTGCTAAATATGAATTAGTATAATTCTTATTCATCTGAAACCCATTTCTCAGCTCTCCGGAGCCTTCCCCCCATTCTCAAAAAAAATTAACATTCTCACAAAAAAATTAAATAAAAAATACATGACGCAATTCCATTTATAGACGAAAAACAAATAGATCTTCTATTTTTATTTATTCATGAATTTTCCAACCAATTGTTTTCAATCGCATTAATCTTGTTCAGTTTTTGAACAGAAAAAAAACTTGAGAATATTTGATCGTCGGTTCGCATTTTATGTCACTTTATACACACTTCCTACTCTTTTTTCTTCTTTTCGGTGCTTAGCATCATCGAAATACGATCTTCGTTTTTTCATGTGCTGCACAGAATTTGAATATCTTTTTACTTTTTCTATGTGACATCTTGTATTTTTTTTGTTGCTCGTTTTTGAAACATTTAGCATTGAAAATATTATCAAGTAATTTATGTACTTTTTTGTTTGGGAACTGCAATTAGATTATTATGAACAGTATGTCAAAAACAGACATAAGTGGGAAAATATTTTTTAAAAACATCTTTCAAAGAATATCACTCAGAAATATAAAAGTATTCCAATCATAATTTGTCACGTTTTACCACAACTAAATATCAATTATCTAAATGGTTTAAAGGCGGGCTTTACGGAGATAATGAATGAGTCTGGGATGAAAATAGACTTCATTCTCATTCCAATGCTGTTTTTAATAATTTCTAAAACCCCCCAGAAGCCGAGAGAACGAGCTTCAAAACAATGGCCTAGAAAAAGTGCCCGCTGGCGAAAAATAGTCCGCAGGCATGAAAAATCCAAAAAATAAGTTAAAATGAAAAAACATAAAAAAGGACTAATATAAGCTTTCTGCATAACTATTTATTAACGAAACACGAAAAAAGCTCATAGGAAAAGGTTCGTCCAGGTGGCCCCTTTTTCTAGGCCATTGTTTTGAGGCTCATTTTCTCGACTCCTAGGTGGTTTCAGAAAACTTTAAAAACAGATTTGGAATGAGTATGAAGTCTATTTTCATTTAAGCTACATTTATTATCTCCGTAAAGTCCTCTTTTAAATGGGGAACTTGAAGTTTAAGTTTTCTATGACGACCGATTCAAGAACATTTCGACGGAAAATGATAAAAAACTATCAGTTATCTTTTTTTTAAATTATGTAATTGCTTAAACAAAACGGGAACTATAAGTTTTTAAAATTTTTTAATTCTAAGTGTTCTGAAAGCTGAAGGGTAATTGAATGCTTTTCGAAATAAAATACATGACGTCAATGAAATTCAAAAAAATGCTCAAAAGCTCTTTTTTTTCAACGCTTTCTCGGTGTAATACCGTAGATTTGGAGCTCTTCGTGGTGGGAGTCTGTCAACAAAATAATGTTTAAAAATAAAATTTCTTGAGAATTTTTAAAATTAAATTGTATGCCGGAAAACATCATCCTGAATCTAAGTTAATTTAATTCTCTTTTAAAGACAGCTGTTCAGTTAATTTGACCCTACCTGTTCTTAGTTTCAAAAATTAGAGCGTTCTCTAATTAGTACAATGCAATTTATGCGAAATCACACCGATAAATACACGCTTCATAGCAGCCGTGCAAAGTTGAAAAAATCAAAATTTGAATTCCCGCGTGTCCGTGCGACGCGGTCGTTGTCCGTGCAACGCGGTCGGAATTGGCGCGAAACACAATTATTTGAATGTGGCTACATATCGGTATTGTTCTTTGGACCACCTGGGCTCCCATTCTAATTTTGATTTTTTGCCTTTAATTTTGATCGTGTTAACTGATCAGCTGCCTTTAAGTTTTTACGTGAATTTTCATTTTTTCTAATCGAAATTTTCCACTATTATTTTTTTGCCATGAAAGTTTCATAAGTTGTAAGCTCTACATTCAAACACAGAAAAAAGAACGAAAAGATAATCCTTATTGATATCAATTCTTGTCCCTTTCAAGTTATCTTTATAAACTATTTCTCGCTTTTCACCTCTTCTTTTGAAAAAAAAGAAGAAAAGAAAACATTTTCAGTGAAAGTAATATGATTGAAAAGCGAAGCCTTTCGTACCCTACTTTTTCCGAAAATATAATCGAGTCCTTTTTTTTGAAGTACATTCATACATTCATTTTTACTTGTTCCATGGAATCAGTTAGCAAAAGGGGGGGGGCGCAAAATAAAAAGAAGGATTTGGACACCATCCAGGTTTCAAGTTATAGCATTCTTGTTATTTTTTTCTCTATAACATGAGACATTGTCACGAGGGGTTCGGAACACGTTTTCTGTTTTCGAAATATCAGTGTACCCGATTTTTGTCTTATTTTCTTGGAAACAAAAACTACAAAACCAAGTGACACCCACCCTTTAACAACTAGGAAAACGTCGGCATATTTTATTCAAAAGATTTCCTTCCAGTTCACATAATCAACGAGGAAACATCTAAAATTTCTCACATTAATTAATTTCAGCACATTTCTGAGAAAATTATTTGAATTTTTAATATATTGTACCAAGTTCAAAACATCTATTTTACTAACTTGCACATCAGTGTGCAAAGAGGCTTTGATTTTTCACAGATGGTTTTAAATCAAACCATAATCTTCTTAAAACTTTAATTTAAATATTTTAAAAAGTTTGGTTACATAATTCTAGTTTTTCGGGAGCTCCCGAAAAATGCCTGAATGGTTTCTTTTAGGCTATTAATAATTCGAATAATAATATAAACAACGGCCAATTATTCACCAAGATGATCCTCCTTTTTTTTCGAGAATAAATATATTTTTTGACGGCAAAACAAAAACCATAAATGATGGATTCTTTCTTTTTTCTCTCTCTAGATAATAACAGACATCCGGTTCTCTGAAATATTTTTTTTGAAATAAATTTGTTACATGGCTTAGGGAAGATAAATAGATGAGGATTCTGGAAATTCAGTATGTTATGAAAGAAGTTTTGGTGAAATTGGCTTCAGGTCTCGAAGCGATATAGAAAAATAGGACTATGCAGTTTTGTGACCTTAAAAGTTGTGAGAATTGTTTTGAATTATCTTTTTTAAAGGAGGGCTTTACGGAGCTAATGAATGCGTCTGTGATGAAAATACACTTCATTCTCATTCCAGATCAGTTTTTAAAATTTTCTAAAACCACCTAGAAGCCGAGAAAACACACCTCAAAACAATGGCCTAGAAAAAGTAGCCACCGGCGAAAACTAGTCCGCAGGCATCAAAAATCCAAAAAAATATGAAAAAACATAAAAAAGAACTAATATAAGCATTCTGCATAACTATTTTAACGAAATACGAAAAAAAGCTCTTAGGAAAAAGTTCGGCCAGGTGGCCCCTTTTTCTAGGCCATTGTTTTGAAGCTCATTTTCTCGGCTTCTAGATGATTTTAGAAAATTTTAAAAACAGATTTGGAATGAGTATGAAGTCTACTTTCATTTGAAATACATTTATTATCTCCGGAAAGCCCTCCTTTAAACTTACTAAACATATTTTAGAGGCACTAATTCATAAATTTAAATAGTAAATTGTTTTCATATATTTCAAACTCCATGTCATTCAAAAATTTATCGATACCCATCCCAACCCGAACAATTAATCATTTATCTTCCAAGGACCCCATTTTCTTTCTCAAAATATCACACAATTTATCCTGAAAAACCCATGTCGAATACGTTTCAACAACTGTTTTCTTCCTCTTTTTCTTATTATGAGTCCTTGTTTCAACACCTTGTGTTGTCCTTTCGAAAAATGTTTTCGGACAATCATCTTCCCATTGTGTTTATTTATCTTCTTCCAACTTTTCTCGCTGAAAAGCACTCATCGTTTTTTTTGTTTTTATGACATTTCGATCTTATTTTTTCCACGGAAAACTCAAATAATAACAACAAACAGTTATAGAAATTTAAAAAGAACTTCTCGAATAAGGTTCTAATCATTATATCCTCAAAAATAGTATATTTTAAAAGATTTGAACATTTTTCCAAAAACACAAATAAGAAACAACCATAGCAGACGTCTAAATTCTAAGTGTTTGGGGGTGTTTTTTGATGAGATTGAAATCAAGAAATCTCGAAAATAAATATTATAAAGTTGCATTCCTCCTCCATAAAGTTACATTGATTAGTCACCATGGATTAACAATAAGGATAGGTATTATTTTGTGTGTATAAAATTTTATAAAAAATAATATGTTGATTTACTTTTTAGATGATTTTATAATTTAGTTCTCTTACTTAGATTTATTTTTCATTTTTCCTCTCCTCTTTCTTCCTTTTCCGCGCTTTATTTTATAGTCCAAAATTGCGTTGTTTTTAATTTTTAAGCAAAGGAGTTGTAACTGATGAGACTCGCTCCTTAGGTCGTATTGCAATAGAGTCGAAACGACCGCGCCTAGGTTTATTTTTTTTTCTTATATCTTCTTAATTCATTTATCTTTCTTTTCTTTTCTTAATGGTAACGGATTTTTTCAGTTCTAAAGGTTCAAAAAATCAAGATATAATCGTATGTGATCCAATAACTCTTCGAATTTTCATCCACCAGTGTAAAGGTTTTCGAAATCGCCAATATTTTGTTGGCAGAAGGAATCTAGACCACATCTAAATTAAAAATTCAACTTATGTCTTCAAACTCTTAGGGGTTTTTCCTTTTATTCCTTTTACTTTAATTTTTCCCGTATTAGTTTTTCTTGTATTAGCTATTTAGGTTTGGTCCTTGAAGATGGCTTAAAGACATTTGCTCAGTTAATTTGACCCTATCTGATCTTGTTAGTTTTTTTTGAATGTGAATTTTAGGCCAAAAAGTGTCATTTTTTCGCATATTTGGCTATTTTTTGAAACTATGATTCCCTCAGTTTTTGATCTTCTATATATCATTCGATAGGAAAAATTTTTTTATAAAGGAATTCGTAAAATTTACATACCGGAAAAGGGGTTTTTCATTTGAAAATTATGAAAAACTAAGTCTAATTTTCAATCTTCAACATTTTCATACTCAAAACTATTTTTTACGCTTTGTTGTCAACAATAATGTTATAGAACTTAATGAAAGCTTTCTAATAATATACATATCTGCTCGTAGTTCGGAAAATGAGCAAAGTTATAGCCCGTCAAAGTTGTAAGAGAAAACGGGGTGCTCCCCCCGAACACCGGGACACTTCACAGGTTTTGTGGCACGAAATTAACCTTTGACCTCTACCACACTCACATACGAAGTTTCAAGTTGATAGAACGATTATTCGGTCTAGGGCACGATGATTCAACGCGACTCGGACAACGTCTCTTAAATGAGAAGCTGCCTTTAAAGTCGAAACGCCGCATAAATAATTTTAATACTATTGCTCTTCTATGACGATTCGTCATCAAACCACAGAGAGAATTGTTATATAAAATTTTTGAAATAGAACGAAATTTTTCTTTTAAAAAATCTTATTTGATCTGAAACACCTGGAGTTCGTCTGGGTATTTTTAAAAACTCTATTTTTCGTTCAAATTTTTCAAATACTCTTCAATTTTTAAATTTTATTAATTTTTACAAAAATTATGTTATACAAATTAACAAGAATTATAAAATTTCTAGTGAAAGTTTTTGAAATTAAGACATAGGCTCCGATTACCTCCGAGTGCACTTTTCTGCTTTCAAAAAATCTTTACCCTCAAAACAATCAAAATTTCAAAAATCCCCGCACAATATTTTTGATATTTTATGAGTTGCCGAAAAAACTAGGTGCTACCGAGACGAACCCAACAAATCATTATAACATTTTCTGGAACATGTGTTTTCAATCGAATCCCTACCATTTTTCACATTCTCTTCAGAAGAAACAACGAACAGATGTATGAGTATGTGTATCTACATCAATAAATATTATGATTTCTTTCTTTTCTTTTTTTTTATTGGACACATTTGTTTTAAGATCAAAAAACAAGTATTCCCTTTTGCAAATAAAAAGTTTGTGCATTTTCCCCCACATCTCATTTTGAAAAAAAAAGTCTTATGATCCGATCCACATACACACATACATTTCCGTTCTTTGCCCCAATTAACATCTTCATTCATAAAATATATATCTATTCTCTCCCTACTTGTTATTATTCTGAATTTTTTGTTATTATTATTCATGAATCCAAAATCTTCTATTTTTTCATAAATATTTTTTTATTTCAGCTTAAATTCTCTACGGGAATCTGAAGTTGAACCTATTTGCATTATTTTGAGCTTGTTTATTATTCGTTTTACGATAGAATGAAAACAAATTTAAGGTTTGTTTTATTTTCAAAATGAGATTTGTGAAATTAAATGAGTGCTTTACGGAGCTAATGAATGCATCTGGGATGAAAATAGACTTCATTCTCATTCCAAATCTGTTTTTTAAATTCTCTAACACCACCTAGAAGCCGAGAAAATTTGCTTCAAAACAATGGCCTAGAAAAAGTGGCCACCGGCGAAAACTAGTCCGCAGGCATGAAAAATCCAAAAAAAAAATGAAAAACAGAAATTTAAATTACAAAAAAAAACATAAAAAAGGACTATTATAAGAGTTTTGCATAACTATTTAGTAACGAAACACGAGAAAAGCCCATAGGAAAAAGTTCGACCAGGTGATGTTCTAGGCCATTGTTTTGAAGCTCATTTTCTCGGCTTCTAGGTGGTTTTAGAAAATTTTAAAAACAGATTGGGAATGAGAATGAAGTCTATTTTCAATTAAGGTACATTTATTAACTCCGTAAAGCCCTCCTTTAATATTTATTTTTATAATCTTTAAAAAAACGTCAGTTTTCGCATGACTTTGCTCTAAAGAAGGGCTTTACGGAATTTACAAATGTAATTGGTATGAAAGAAAAAAATATACAAAAAACATGTTTTTAAAATTGTTGAAAACTACGTAGAAGCCGAGAAAAAGTGTTTCAAAACAATGGCATAGAAAAATTTTAAACCTGGCCGAATTTTTTCCTTTTTTCATTTTAAATGGAAAATTCTCAAATTAATTCATTTTAACTTATACTTTTGCATTTTCCTGCATTCTTCCCGTAATAACGCCCGACTAGTTTTCGCCGGTGGAAATTTTTTCTAGGCCATTGTTTTGAAGTTCATTTTCTCGGCTTCTAGGCGGTTTAAAAAAATTCTAAAAACAGATTTGAAATCAGTACGATATTTATTTTTATAAAAGACACATTCATTGGTGCTATAATGTCTTCCTTTATGCATTCCGAATGCCAATTAAATATCCAAATTATAGTGTAAAATATAAGGGTGAAATCAAAATTTTTGAAAAATTTAACATTTATCGATTAATTATTTTCTGAATACATGAATCTTCTTAAAATGAGTGCCCCACTCGTTCGTCCGTCAACTAAGACTCTGTCTTTAATTGTAGGAAAGGATTGCAACATTTTTCAGGAAATTAATGTAATCCAACTCGCCACTTTAAGAAAACCGAATAAAAAATCTTCTAGGAGCAAGATTAAAAAGATGTTTGAGAAATTTTTTAAAAATTACAATTCCCTCAAACATCTATTATAAACTACTAAAAATCTTCAGGTTTTTTCTCAACCTACTATTTCCAATTTTGTTCGTCTTCTGCTCAACAGTTCATGAGAAAAAATGCTCGAGAAACAGGTTTTTTTCAAAATCTCAGAAAATATAATAATTCTTGATATTTCAGCATAAACTTGGGAAAATTAATAGACACTCTCTTAACCGATTATGATGTTCATTTGTTGCCAGAAGCTGATGGTGTAAATGTCACAATTGAGCTTCATGTGCAGGTAGAATTAGAACAAGTTTTATAAAATTTCTCAAAATACAATTTTGTTATAGGGTGTATCTGGAATATCCGAAATAACTGGCGACTTTTCCCTAGATGTTATGTATTCAGAAATCTGGCAAGATCCTAGATTAGCATTTAAACATTTGAATGTTTGTGCAACAAATATTACCTTAAAGGTAAATTGACTACCCAAATGACTTAAATGGACTTAAAATTTCTACAATTTCAGTCTGATTTCCGCAAAAAAATCTGGACCCCAGACACATGTATCATCAACAGTAAATCTAGTTCAATTCATTCGTCACCAAGTGAAAATACATTTGTGATTTTATACGAAAACGGATTGGTTTGGAGCAATTTCAGGTAATTTTTGTTATTATTTAAGACAAGTTGTTTTTCGTGAAAAACAACGTAATGAGATCAGTTTTTAAAGTAGGTAATTTGAGATTTTTAAAAATATCCTTTTTTCATAAATATTTTTCGAAAGGGATGTCCTGAAAGTTTAATTTTCAGACTAAATGTCAAAACTCCATGCTCTGTAAATCTGAAAATGTTTCCGTTCGACTCATTGTCTTGTGAAATAGTCCTCGAATCATACTCTTTCAATACGGATGAGGTTCGATTAATGTGGCATGATGTTCCAATTACAATGATGGAAAAAGTGAATCGAAGAAATTTGTGAAAATCTCAATTATTGACATTTTGCAGGTTGAACTCCCAGACTTCGATTTGATCGGCTGGTCAACAGATCATCAACGATTAGAATATCCGAATGGAATTTGGGATCGTGCCAAAGTCAAATTCACATTTGCCAGAAGATATGGCTTTTATTTATTCCAGTCATATTTTCCAACTTCTTTGACTGTTATTTCATCATGGGTCGGATTCTTTTTTGATGTTCGCTCGGTTTCAGCAAGGTTGGGCATTTAAAAAAAATGATTTTTTGTTAAAATAAGCGACACACTGTCTTTAAAATCCTATGCAATTTTTAAGAACAATGTGTTTTCAGAATCACCCTGGGTGTATCTTCCCTTCTCGCTCTCACCTTCCAATTCGGAAATGTTCTTCGTCATTTGCCACGTGTTAGTTATATCAAATGTCTCGATGTTTGGATGATTTTCTCAGTTATTTTCATTTTTTGTACCCTTGTCGAATTGGCAATTGTATGCCAATTGAATAGGTATTAGAGAAAATATCCCTTGATTGAAAATTCCAAATAAATTTCCAGATGGGAAAGAGAACGCCAAATCGGTTCAAAAGTTCTGGGACATTGGCTTAATCAAATCCGAAAAACTCGAAAAAAGGAGTCGAAACCTGACAATGAAAGTGGTGGACTTTTAAGAAAACGAATTCCAGTTTTGGCACAAATAAAAGCGGCTGAGAAAACTCAGCCAACGGCTACAACTATAATGTCGGGGGAGAATATTCAAACAATTTCAAATGATAATAAGGTTCCGAATAATTTTACATCGGTAATTTTTTGCTGTTGTCAATATTAAATTTACCCAAAAACTTGAGAGGTTGCAGGTAGATCACGAAAATTATCAATATGAGAAGAAAAGCGGATGTTCTAAAAGGATTCAGCGGTTTATTTACGCCTTATGTCCACCGGATAGAGATTGGACAATAACAAGTGTACAGGTAAATAACTAAAAATTGAAAATCCCCAGAGTTTTGCAATATCTGCGTATTTTCTAGAATGAAGACATAAGCTAAATCAACTTTAAAAGTATTGGTTTTTTTATATTTTAAGACATATTATATCCAAAAAAGAGTGAAAAGATGCTGAAAAAATTTGAAGGAGGGCTTTACAGAGCTAATGAATGCGTTTGGGATGAAAACTGAATTCATAGTCATTCCAAATCTGTTTTTAAAATTTTCTAAAACCAGCTAGAAGCCGAGAAAACGCGCCTCAAACAATGGCCTAGAAAAAGTGGCGAAAACCAGTCAGCAGGCATGAAAAATTCAAAAAACATAATGAAAAAACATAAAAAAGGACTATAAGCATTCTGCATAACTATTTATTAAGGAAAACGAAAAAACCGTTGGGAAAAAGTTCGGCCAGTGTGACACTTTTTCTAGGCCATTGTTTTGAAGCTCATTTTCTCGGCTTCTAGGTGGTTTTAGAAAATTTTAAAAACAGATTTGGAATGAGAATGACGTCTATTTTCATTTAAGGTACATTTATTATCTCCGTAAAGTCCTCTTTTAAATGGGGAACTTGAAGTTTAAGTTTTCTATGACGACCGATTCAAACAGGAACATTTCGACGGAAAATGATAAAAAACTAGCAGTTATCTTTTCTTTAAATTATGTAATTGCTTAAACAAAACGGGAACTATAAGTTTTTTAAATTTTTTAATTCTAAGTGTTCTGAAAGCTGAAGGGTAATTGAATGCTTTTCGAAATAAAATACATGACGTCAATGAAATTCAAAAAAATGCTCAAAAACTCTTATTTTTCAACGCTTTCTCGGTGTAATACCGTAGTTTTGGAGCTCTTCGTGGCGGGAGCCTGTCAATGAAATAATTTTTAAGGTACATTTATTATCTCCGTAAAGTCCTCCTTTAAAGTGTCTGTTTACTGATTTTCAATTTTTGCTGTAATCGACTCAGAATCACCTATTATTAACGGAATCTACAAAAAATTCAGTTAAAAAGCTTAATTTTGAGCAAAACGGTCCCTCAAAAACCCAAAAACGGGTGGTGGCACCGTCCGCTTTGCACTGCCACCGCCTGTTTTCCGCACTTTTGCGGAAGCTGTTTTGGACCCACGGGCGCCCGAAAAACATTTTTTTTTTGACAAATTCATTAATAATAGGTGTTTCTGAATATATTAAAACAAAAATTGAAAATCAGTAAACAAACACTTTAAGAATTAAATTAAAGATGTGGCCTAGTTTTCACTTATTTGGTTTCTTAGGCCAATTATATCCAATTCAGAATTTTCATTGAAAATCTCGTTATAAATGAATAAAATAAAACGTTTTCTAATTTCTAAAGTCCGCTTAAATTTTTCGGTCCTCTTTTGGCCAGGGATTGAAAAAAAAAGAAACTTTCGGAAAATTTGGAATAAACAAAATATTCTGAAAAAAATATTCATAATCTTTTCATTTTTAGGTCGACAGATGCTCAATGATCATGTTCCCCTTATCTTTTTTAATTTTTAACATTGTGTAAGTCCTTTTTTTTTCATTTTTTAGCAGCTTTCGAAAATTTTCAGATATTGGTCAATATATTTCATGAAAATGGACCGTCCCATGTGATATCATTCCGATTTTATTCGTTTTTTTTTTAAATTTCGAATTCAAGAAAACAACAACGAAGTGACCAATTGTTTCTTTCCTGAAATTGTCGATTCCGGTGCTCCAAATTTTTTCGCATTGTTTTTTTTTTGTTTTAAATCTAACTTTTCATCATCAATTTTCATGCAGGGTAGTAAAAAATTGATAAAATAATACTTATAGTTTTGGGATATTATAACACGAAAACAAAGAAAAATGCATTTTAATAACAATAACAATCAACTGATAAGAATAACAAACTCTGAAAAATCAACAAAAATTATAACGAAACGGTCGCCAAAATCGATTTGGCTTCTTCGACAAATGAATTCAATTTGCTGTTGTTTTCAAAATTTCCTCGATCATTTGCGTCCTTCTCAATCCGAGTGATTACACTTCGAAGGGAAAGACGAATTCTTGAAGAAGCCTGAGACAATATATTTTTTCCAAAAAATCCTAAAATGGAAGTAAAAACCTCTTTAACAGAAGTTGCAGTATTCACAAACTTTGCTAATTCCAGCCTGTCATGCGCCAATAATATCGCAGTTTCAATAACATCTTGTGATAGAGCTTCATCTTTGGACCAATTCTAGACTTTTAATTTTATTTTGTCAATTTTGTTTAGGCTACCTGTTTTCCATTAGCCACCCCGAAGCTCTTTTCCAACAATTGAATATACTTCTCATATTCCGTTCGAGTTTCATCGTTCAATTCTGTTGGTTTCTTCAATTCTGCATAAACCTTCAAGGTCTGTAATTTTTGGGTTGTTAAATTATATGATGAGGATAAGGAATACCTTCGGCGACAATGTCTGATGATTCGCCGAAATTCTGGCCAATAACTTGACAAGCTCTACACGGTCTTTTGCATTTTCTTCCCTTTCGATGCTATCTTCCAACTAAATCGAAACAATTTTCTTAAAATAAAATTACGAAGAAAACCTCCTTTTCCCGCTTCATAATATGTGTTGCCAACAATTCCAAAACTTCATCATCCGCTCCTCTTTTATTCAAATCCAAAAGTCTATGATAAGCAGTAATTGCTTGTGAAAAACTTCCAACATCGACTGATAGAAGCATGTAGTTTTCCCACACATTTGCATGCTCATAATTGAATTTCAGAGCTTCCTAAAAATATTTTCAATATGTAAGAAAACCCTTGTTTCATAAATTGTCGGTATGTTAATTTAAGATGGACTTTTTATGTTTTTGCTTCGTATAATTTATAATTTAAAAAAAAGAAGATAGTTTTCTTCTACCTGCAACAATTTCCATGCTTTATCCTTCTGCCCCAAACGAATGTAAGCAGCTGACAAGTTATTCCAAGCTTCAAAATGATCAGGTTGGAACGAAACACATCGATGATAACACTGTGTTGCATCTTTGTAATTCTCTAACTTCCAAGCGCAATATCCAGCATTGAACCATGTTCCTAATTGAATTGGTTGTAATTCCAAACTCCTTCTCAAATGTTTATAAGCCTCTTCATATTTACTCCTCATTAAAAGACACAGTCCCAATGATTTATGTGCTCTTGCATTACGATCATTTGATATTTCAATCGCTTTGTAATAATAATCTAATGATTGAGTGATATCTCCAAGGAATACATATAACATTGAATCGCTTGGTTTTGTTTCCAATAATCGTCGAATTAATGATTCAGCCTTCTCCATTTGACCAAGCGATTTATAGCAATCGATTACATTTTCCCAAAGTTGAAGTTTTTCCAAAATTAACAGCGCTTCCTAAAATCGAATTTCATCGATTTTATTATAAAAATGAAACAAACCGATGTACATCCGAGAGATCTTAAGATGCCCGTATGCAATACACTCGCTTGCCATGATGGCTCTAAACCACTGATCAGCACAAAGTCAACTCTTTGTAATTTCACATCTTCCGGTGTCTGAAAACCGGCACTTTTCAGCGATATTTCAAAATAAATCTTTAAAAAACCTCATCTTCAATTCCTTGCATCAATTTACAAACCAATTCCGTTTGTGAACACGACCGATCAACTCTTCTTCCATGCGATTTCTCTAAATCCGCTCGCAACAAAAGTGCCGCTGATTGAATTGCCCAATTTCTTCTCGCTGACAAAACAGTGTTCAAGAATGGCATACATCTTTCATGAACTAGCATATCTGCACAATGTATTCCTTTCTCATGTTTTGCCAGCCAAATCAGACAAGCCAATTGTGTGTCGGTTAATCGATTTCCTTCAACTTGAACATGGTTTTCATCTGTTTTTTGAGTTACTTTGACTTGTTCCAAAAGTGTATCGTCATTTAAAGAACAATCAATTGGAATATCTTTCGATGGTGGAACTTCGGGACCAATATTCGCCGTATTCTTTAAAACAATATTTTCCAGATTTTTCACTCAAAAATCCCTACCTTATAAGCTAATACCAATTGCGCAATATCCTTATTCTGATATCGTGTCCTTTTTCCCATCATTCCAGTCAAATCCACATTCAACTGACATTCTTCTGACGCTTTCAAAATGAAATTATTCGCTTTATCAAATTGATAGAAAATGAAATGAAAATAAGCCATTTCTAAGAAAATCTTCGCTTTTTCCTCCTTATTTTCTAAATTTCCAATCGATTTCTCAATTATTTCAATCAATGTTTCTCCATTTTCTAGAATCCAGCTATCGCGATCAATCAGAAATTGTTGCCAAATGGTAAAGAATCGTAACTTTAATCTAATTTCTTCAAGTGGTAAGGAATCCAAATTTTCAAAATGTTTTTCCAATGCGTCTATCAATATTCGTTTCAAAAGTGTCATTGCCCATGAAGATCTAGAAATGGAGCAATACGAGTTTTTATAAATATTTAGAATGAAATACCGGACGGCAAAACATGGCTGATTCAAATCTCTAGAAAGTTCCAGTCTTGCTTGTTCTTCCGAAATCCAATTTGATTCGTGAAACCCTAAAAAACGGTGTTCAAAAATAATATAAAAAATGCGCAGGTTAATCAGATTTCAATGCAAAAAATAGAACATATTTATCCAGAATTATAAATACAAGTATTTTGGAACTCAGAAAATAAAAAGTGTAAGGTTCTTAGAAAATTGTAACGACACAGTTGTTGTTGTTGTTCGAAATCAATGTTCCTACCAGTGATGGGCGGGAAAGACCTTCCGGGACATTTTTCGGGAAATTTTTTTCCCGGTTCCAAATACCGGGAAATTCGAAAATTTAACTCCAAAAACTTGTTTTATTAGATTTTATCGATTTTCCTAGGTTTTCAGAGTTAATAAACGTCCAATGATGAAAACTAAAGAATAAAACAGGAATCAACGCAAGATTTTGAATAAAACAAACATTTTTCAGAATCGCATTGGAAATTTCCCGTCATGGTACCGCGGAAAACCGGGAAAATTCCCGCCCATCACTGGTTCCTACCCTGTTCGGATCTACATTGATTTCATAGATTCTCATTTCATTCATAACGTGGTCTATCTTTCATGAATGAAAAGAAAGATTTAATAATTTTCTTAATCTGAAAAAAGCAATACCTAAAAACCCGGTGAAATTTGTCGCGATCACATGATTCAATAATATTTTCGCAGTGTTTACCAATTCATCGGCTGGTTTTTTGAGAACCTATAGAAAGTAATTCTCAACGAATTCATTTAAAATCCTTAATATTTTATTACCTCAACAATAAATTGCTCATTTCCACCGGCCAGCTCCTCCATTTGAGATCTATTTAGAATACAATTTGTATAATACCTTTTTGGTAAATTTTAAAAAATACAGAAATCGTTTGAAAACGACGATAAACGACCTACTCATTATTTTCATGAAAAAAATTCATTGTGAACAAAAAAAAGCACGGAAATAATCATAATAATGGAAAATTGGAAGAGATAAGAAATAATGGTATTGCGGTTGTGTGATTACACAAATGGAGATCACAAAACAACAAATAATTAATGAGAAAAAAAAACAAAACGAATATTAGCAGAGTAAAACTCGAAACGGTCACATTTATACAATTTTCTGTCTACAGATTTCTAGAGAAAATAAGGTGTATATTTTATAAATATATGTATTCAAACCAGTCAACAAAACCCTAGGAAACGGAAAGAAAATAATATTGAGATTTGAAATTCTAACAATTTAAAAACTTTTCTAATTGAAATTTCAACGAGAATTCCAAAATCAAACTCATTTTCTTACGACTTTTAAGCCAACAGAGGTAAAACAACAATAATCTTGATCATTTTTTAAATCCTTTCAATATTGGATAAATTTGACTGAATGCATCGTCAATATCCTTTTTAGTTTTGGCTCCAGTTATAACGACCTAAAATAGATATTTCGCAGTTTTCCAAAAATATTTCAACATACTTTTCCCGAAACAAAAATCAATAAAACCACACGCGGAACGACCATTCGATAAATCAATCCTGGGAACAATTCTGGTTCGTAGGTACTGAATTGAGCGTGAGTAATACAGAGACCTTCAAGTTGTATTGGGAATCGAACATCACACGAACCAACCATGTTTTGAACCTGAAAACTTTTTTTAAAGTCTAGAAAATTTGTGAAAACCCCTACCATAAACTCTGTAAACTTTGCCTTGAATCCCAACTTCTGTACAATTCTAGCGTATTTCCTTGCTGCCAATCTACTCGCTTCTTCAGATTTCGCTCCAGTGCATACCATTTTTCCACTGGAGAAAATTAAAGCCGTTGTTCTCGGCTCCCGAATTCTCATAATAACAGCGGCAAAACGTTTCGGGTTATATTCTGCATTTCTTGCATGAAGTGCAATTTTCTTCAAATCAAGTTGAACACCCAAAGTAACTGTTGAAACAATATTCTGTAGTGTTGGCATTGGAATATCTAATGCTGATGCTGGCGTCTGTGGCATGATTGCGGTTGGTATGTTACTTTGCGGGTGCATATCACGATACTGTAAAAAGTTTTATAAAGAAATATTTCTAATGATTTTTAAGACTAACATCATTATGATGGAAATTCAATGGCGTCATCGGAATTGCCAAATTCTGGCATGCAACTGATGGTGGATTCATGTCCTGCAAAACTGATCCTGGATTTGCTCCAACTCCGACAGAAGCCGGATTTATATTCAAATTATTCGAAATCGATCCAAGGTGGAGCGGCGTTTGCGAACCTATAATTTCATTTTTCAAAAATATGTAACGTTTTAAAAAACCAACTATGCATTTGGTGTGAAGGAATGTGTGACAATGATCCTGGCCCCATTAAGCTTCCTGGCGCCATAATAGAATTCGGTCCAATTATTGATCCTGGATTTAGTATCGAGCCTGGACCGCCTGAAATTAAGTTACTTTGTCTGGTTGAAGAACTAAGGATTTTGTACCCAAAATTGAAGCAGGTCCATGAGCTGGAGTCTCGCCTCCTATGCTCGATCGTCCAGCCGGGCTGTTCAAGTTCATTTCCTGAAACTGAATATTTAAAGAAAACCAGAAGAATTTGATATTTTTCAAGATATTTGATAAAGTATCAATACTTTCAGCAGTATTTCTTTTTCTCAATAGATTAAAAATCAAGAAAACATTTTAAATTACTGATTTCAACAAAAACAAGAAACAATGAGCCATAACAACGAAATAATGACAAAAAACTAACAAAAAACAATTTTTAAAAAATGTTAAAGTTTCCATAAAACTGGTGTATCAACATTTACAACTTTTCGTTCCAAAATTGACACCGGTGCTTCAGTATTCAGTGCAACACCTTTCACAACTTTTTCCTCGTGTTTGGCGGCAAATTTTCCGAATCCTTTGCCTTTCCTTCCTTTCTTTGCAACTGGCTGGCCCACTTCTTCATCCTCATCACCATCTTGTAATTTTCTATATTTCTCCGCTTCTCCATCCTCTCCTCCAAACGATTTTGCCATATTCACAGAGAATAATTCATCAACACTTCGAAATTTGACAAATGATTCCATTTTTTGGAGTTTATTATCGATAAAATGTGCCCTTTTCCTAACATTTTGATTCCAGTGACTTTGAAGTAATTTAATCTCCCATAACGACGATTCTAATGCTTTCGTTTTGTGCAAATCTTCTGTTTTATCATCAAATGGATCTTCATTATAGGTTTCTGGAATGGTTTTGTGGACAAGTTCCGAGCAATTTGCATGACGAATGAGGAGATTACGAATAAGGCCAAGAATTGGTTCTTGGGCATCAACTGGAGCGAGAATCAAGCAACGGGAAAGTCTTTTGATGAATGAAGCGACGATATAGATTGGAATGTGCCTGAAAAATATAATTTCTAATTATTTTTTATTTTTCTTTTTTCTTTTTACTTACGTTGAAGATAGGAAAGTGTCCAACAAAGTCAAAACTTGCTCCTTATGATCCATATACAGCAAAGAAGGACGCATCAACGAATAAACTTTGTCGTAGAATTTCGGATATTCACTGAAATTGATCAGTTTTATTCAATTATTGTGGTTAAAATTAACTTACAAATTATGAACTGTGATCAATTTAAAAATAGCAGCAAGCGACAAAATAGCATGAATATCTTTCTTGTCAAACATCTTGTAGAAGAAGTCGGCAGTTTTGAAAGGTTCTTTCATTTTCGTGAGCACATTTTCAGTGATATATGGAATCATTTTCAGGGAAACTTTTGAATTTGCATTTCCACTGATAATTGCCATCCACACTTTGTCAAGATCATTTGCAGCCCAGACCCTTTTCCGTCTTTTCATTTGTTTGTCATTGAATGGTGTTCCTGAATATTGAAAATGGTTTTTTTAGTTGAAAAATGAAAAAAAAAACCAACTTTTGCAAAATCTCGGGAAAAGCGGTTTTGTCAATTTATCCGATGGATATGGAACGATGGATAAAAAGTTGAAGACATTAAACCAAGCTGCAACATTAGTATCTTTCAAACCCTGCAAGAATTAAAAATAATTTCTATTATTCAAAGTTTGTCAGCTTACTAAAATCCGCTTGGCAAGATCTGCAGAAATATAATGGAAAATGTCATAAGCACCAAAGATTTTTGAATAAGTTGAGAGGACCGACTTTTGAAGACGTTTTTTGCCAACTAGGAACAAGCAAAATCCCTGAAATTTGTAATTTTAAATTATCAACAAATAGTGCTTACCGTAATAGTTTTCTTCAGAGATTTGGTTGGAATAATGTCATGAGTTTTCTCATCTTTTTCGAACAACTTCAAACCTTTTATGTATGTAATAATTTCCTGGAAAAATACACCAACATTTGTCAGAAAATTGACTTGTTAATTCTTACATCCGGATATTCGCAACCTTGAAGAAACTTCAAAAATTCCTCAGCACTTTTCGATTCAGGCTCTTCTCTCTCCAGTTCAAACTCGACATTTGCATTATCTTGTTCGGTTTCCTCTTCCTCGTCGAAAAAGTCCTACAAATATTTTTATTT
This sequence comes from Caenorhabditis virilis, assembly GCA_964036255.1. NCBI lineage: Eukaryota > Metazoa > Nematoda > Chromadorea > Rhabditida > Rhabditidae > Caenorhabditis > Caenorhabditis virilis. Next base: position 10,965,576 of record OZ038417.1, on the reverse strand, counting down.
TTATCCTAAAAATTAAAAATTCCCAAACCCCTTCATTGTCGGAAAACTGTTCGAAATCGTCGTCTTCCATATTTCGAAACTTTTAGAAAGCGAATTTCAACCCGACAGTTGGGAGAAACAAGAAAAAATAAAATCGGAAAATATAGTTATCAATAGAAAATAATTGTCGTCAAATGATGCGCATAGTCCGCAGGTCATGTGAGCGGTGTCTACACCTAATGCAAACCGTGAATACCAATTTTCGAAATTCTGAAGCGCGGGAACTTTTTTCGAAATGGACGGGTTTTACAGTTTTGTGAATGTTATTGCCTTTCTTGCCAAATTAAATTATTTCGACAATTTCCAAAATTTCACGTTTCATTTACCATTATTCATAATTTTTTTCAACAAAGCACCACGTTTTTTTATTGATACCCAATTTCATTTTTTTTTAAATTTTTGCAGAATGGCTACACTGGAGTTTAGTCGCGTGTTCATCGAAGATATGGGCAGTCTTGAGAACGGGCAGGTGCGCCTAAGTGACTCCGGGATTTTGTTCAAGAATGGGAAAACTGGAAAACTAACAAATATCGAATCGTCACAAGTTAAGAATATTAAATGGCAACGTCTTGGAAATCGACCAGGAATTCGACTTGCATTGAGTGACGGTTCCAGTCATCGTTTTGGTGGTTTCAAAGATTCGGTAAATTTAATCTCTCTTTTTATAAGTAGACATCCTTATTTTTTCAGGATTTCGAGAAGGTTAAAAACTTTACCGAAAAAAACTGGGATCAAGGAATAGAGCAGCAAGATTTGATCATCAAAGGATGGAATTATGGAGATTGTCAAGTGAAGGGAAAATCAATTGAATTCACTTGGGAGGATAAGCCTATTTATGAAATTCCATGTACAAATGTCTCGCAATGTACTGGAAATAAAAATGAAGCTGTTCTTGAATTCCACCAAAACGACGAATGTCCTGTGTCATTGATGGAAATGCGTTTTCATATGCCAATTGATCCTGACGATGATGAACATGATCCAGTTGAAGATTTCCGTAAAGCTGTTCTTGCATTCGCTGGACTTGAAACGGAAACTGATCAACCTGTGGTTGCATTGCCTGAAATTTTGTGCACAACTCCACGGTATTTTAAATCCATAATAACAATAATATAATTCTTATTTCTTCCAGTGGACGCTACGACATCAAAATTTTCCCAAATCATATCAATTTCCACGGAAAAACATACGACTACAAGATTCCACTCAAAACCATCACTCGGCTATTTTTGGTACCGCACAAAGATGGTCGTCATGTATTCTTTGTTGTTTCAATCAATCCACCAATTCGACAAGGACAAACCAGATATTCTTTCTTGGTTATGGAATTTACGAAAGAGGAAGATATTGAACTTGAATTAGGACTTACAGAGTAGAAAACAATTATTTTCAATTTGTCAAAAATGTTAATATTCAGCGATCAAATAAAAGAACAGTACGGCGGAAAATTGCAAAAAGAAATGAGCGGTTCAGTTTATGAAGTTGTTTCTCAATTGTTCAAAGTTATATGTAACATGAAAATAAACGTTCCGGGGACATTCAATGGGTAAGATTGAAGAAATTTTGACTAACATTTCAATTTTTCTCTTTTCAGCTCTACCGGTACACCAGCTGTTCAATGTGCACATAAACAGAACCCTGGATTCTTGTATCCATTGGAAAAGGGATTCTTGTTCATACACAAACCACCAATGTACTTGAGATTTGAAGAGGTAATTGTTTTTTAAAAGATATTCGAAAATTGCCCGCTTTTCAGATCAGTTCTGTACATTTTGCTCGTTCTGATGGTGGAAATGTGACAAGAACCTTTGATTTCGAAGTTGAACTGAAGAATGGTCAATCATTGGTGTTCAATTCTGTGGAAAAAGAAGAATACAATAAATTGTATGATTACCTTCAAAATCGCCATATTCGTATCCGAAATGCGAAGAGAATGGAGCCGAACCTTGAAGGTGACCAGTTTGCTGGAAGTGATGATGAATTCGATCCATATAAAGCAACTGTCAAAGCAGAAGGAAAATCAAGAAATATGGATGATAGTGATGACGATAGTGAAGATGATGATTATGATTTGGATGCTGATATGAAGAAGCGAATGAAAGAGAAGGATTCATCAGAAGGTTCAGGATCAGAACCGGATGATGAATATGATTCAGGATCGGCTTCTGATGATACAGGAAGCGCAGAATCAGAACCAGATGATGAAGTGGCTCCAAAGAGAAAGAAGAAGGAAACCTCTGAAAAAGCACCAAGAAAGAAAAATACTGATGATGGTGAAGATGGTGGAAAGAAGAAGAAGGGAAAATCAAAGAAGGAGAAAGATCCAAATGCACCGAAAAGAGCAACAACTGCATACTTTTTGTGGTTTACTGCTAATCGGTTGAAGCTGAAGAAGGATGGAGATTCGGTAGCGGATGTGGCAAAAAGAGGTGGAGAAGAATGGAGGAAAATGACTGCGGATGATAAGAAGGTTAGAATTTAAAATTTGAATAATGATAATAGTACGAAATTGTTAAGGAATGGGAAGAAAAGGCAGCTAAGGACAAGGAAAGATATGAAGAGGAAATGAAGGAATATAAGAAGAATGGTGGTGGTGCAGCAGCAGCAGCAAGCAAGCCATCTACGTCGGGATCGGCAAAACCGAAAAAGAGTGTTGGACCGTGAGTTTTCGAATAGTTTAAAAAAAACATTTTTTTTTACGGAAAATATCAAAATTCTTCTAAAAGAAACTATTGCAAATTTGTACCACTGAGGCAAATAACAAGTTTTGAGGAGAACTTTGACGGTTTCAATTTCATACTAAATATCATATTTAATATATGAAAAATCGATATATAACAGGACCTGATAACTGAAAAAAAAACAGATAATTTTGTCCACCAGATACCATTTCGACAAACACTTATGAGATGAAATAAAATGAAATAATACAATATATTGTTTTTCAGTTCACCATCAAAAGCAAAATCGAAGGAATACATTAGTGATTCGGACGACTCGGATAATTCGGAAGAAGATAAGAAACCGAAAAAGAAGGAAAAGAAAGCTGTACCAAAAGAAGAAAGCGAATCGGCTGGATCATCTGAAGACTCGGACTCTGATTAAATTATTCTTCTACATTTCTTTTAGCTGTAATGTTGGTAAAACCACATTATATTATTGGTCTCCCTCTCTCTGTCCCATATTTTGACTAATTTTCACTTTTTTTATTTAACCATTTATTTATTTCTTTTAAAAATTGGATTGCGTTTCAATCAAATGATGAATTTTGTGGAAGAACTCTTCTTGTTTTTTTTTTAAATTAAGAAATATGGTTTTCACCCATAAGATATTTTATTTTACTTATTCTAAATTTTAGCAAGCTCATATTGGATATTTCAGAATGTCACAGTGGCCAAGAGAATCGCATTTATTGGTTTTGGTAGAAAGTAAGTCTGAGATTTGAGATTTTTAGACCTAAAGTTGCGGTTTTTTTAGCAAGTCCGAGCAGAAGCGCTGATTTTTTGAACAGTTTTGACAAAAAGCAGGTTTTGACTGCGACGGAATTAGGAGGAGGTAAGATTTTATTTAAAAAATTAATTTCAGAATTGTTGAATTTTTAAAATTCATTTTTCGAGTTGAAAATTAGACTGCAACATCTTGAAAACGTAATTTTTATCTTAAAATACAGAATAAAAAAGTTTTCGAAGGTTTTTTGAATCGGTATCAATAAATTTTTTTTAGCTCAACTCTCAGCCTCTTCGAATTTCACAAGGGTTGTCATCGAAGCGTTGAACAAAGATGTTTTGGAAAAGTTCGCCACTGTTGCATTCAATATCCTAGGAGTCAATTCAGAAGTGGCCGTATTTTTCGACAATTTGGAAGTTGCGCAAAGAAAATTGCGAATTTCTGGTTTTTCCATTTCAAGCGCTGAAAGCTCTCCAATTTTGGCAACAAAAACAGTTGACACAAGTGCAAAAGTTGTCCTGAATTTGCCTCAAAATGTGGCGGATGACGATATTGTTGATGAGGATGCGCTGTTGGAAGAGGATGATTATAAGAAGCCAACCGGTGAACAATTGAGTGGTATTTATTTGTTTTAAAATAATAATATTCTGATTTTTGAGTATTTCAGCCGGATGTGCTCCAGAAGAAGGAAAGAAACGAAGAGCTTGCAAGAATTGTACATGCGGTTTGGCGGAAGAAGAGGAAAATGAAAAAATTGCAGCGATTGCTGCAGCACCAAAAAGTAGTTGCGGAAATGTAGGTTGCTTGAGAATTATTATTAATTTATCCAAAAATGAAAAAAACGGAGTTTTTGACACATCTCATTGATTATGGTTTTGTTTTCAGTGCGCTCTTGGAGATGCATTCCGATGTGCAACCTGCCCATATCTTGGTCAACCTCCATTCAAACCAGGAGAAACTGTAAAGCTCGCAAACGTTGATGATTTCTAAAAATGGCGAAAATCAAAAGCATTTTCCAAATTTGATTTAGTTCCTTTGTTGAATGAATGAAGAAATTTAGACATTTTTGGTGCATTTATTGTTCATTAAAAAGGCATGTGATTTGGTAGTATTCGACTATTTTTTAATTTGATCTATGTTTCTTGTAAGATGTGTTATCAGGAAAGAAAATGCGGTTTTCGTATCCTTTGGGCAATTATCACGCCAGTTTTTGTTCTTTAAAGGGACATTTTTCAAGTATTGATAACGGAAACAACGAAGAGTTCAATATATGTCGGTATTAGAGAAAAAGTTGAACTTTATTTCGTTTCATTGAAAGTGTAACGAGGAAATAGACCAACTTTTGGTTTGGACGATTTTATAAAATAAAAGAGGATCAATGTTTTGGAATTTGTTTTTTTTAAACAAAATTGGTCAAATTAACAATTTGAGAGTTTCCTACTTGAATTTGTTTATTTTTTAAAAACATTGTCGTATTAGATTGTTTGTACGAAGGGGCCAATGTTTTCCCTTGATGTTTTCACTGGTTGGAAACTTGAAACTTGGAAAATAATCCGTATTATGTTTACTACAGTCTGCAGACTAAAGGTTCATTTTTTTATGACTTTCTTTTGGTTAGAAAATGTTTTTATCGTCCAACTGATACTAATACATATTCAGTTTATTTCCAAGTAAGTAGTTCTCTCTCTCTCTTGCCTTCTCTTTTTCTTTCTTGAAACTGAAACGTGATTCTTTGTTTTTTTTCTCATGTTTTTCTATTATGGACCTATTCAGTTTGAAAAAAAAATACAAAAAATGTCGAGAAATTCAATGCAGAAATTGCAGAGAAATGCCGAGAAATGCAGAGAAATTTCTATTTCTCCGCATTGTTTGAACTGGTTTTCTTCAAGACCCAAACGATTTAATCTGTGTCCCTTTAAACAATTTTATGGAAAATGTTTGTTTTCGTGTCTATGATTGTGGAAATTTTACCAAAAATTCAGTAGTGAGTCCCAATGGCCCTTAGATGCCCAAAATATCTGATTTAGACCCAAAAAGACCGTCTGGGTCGAAAAAAAGACATGTCGAGAAATGCAGAGAAATTGCTATTTCTCTGCATTTCTCGACATTTCTCTGCAATTTCTGCATTGAATTTCTCGACATTTTTTGTATTTTTTTTTCAAACTGAATAGGTCCATTATATGACGACGCGAAAAATCTCCAAAGAGTCACGTGGTAAAAACCAGAAATATTCAATGTTTGCGTACGTACATTTATGTTTCTCTTCCTCTTTTTCTCTCTCTCTCTCTCGGGTATTTTAAATTTGATATCAACGAATTTATTTCGCCCCGCAACCTTTTTCCACATAGTTTTTTTGTTCTCAATGTTTTTCATCTCTTTAAATCAAATACTGTTTATGGATTGAAAAATAACAGAATAATATTATTATTATTGATAAGGATGCCGGTTCTTTTTCTCCTTTTTTTCAAATTATGATAGTTTTCATTTAATATTGTGTTCGAGTGTGAAAATTCTCCAAAACTTTAATTTTGGAAAGAAAAAGCTTTGTTTTAAACTAGTTGTTTAAACTTTAGAAAATTCATTTTTAATATTTAGTTTGGAGAAAAGAAATGCGCTTATTATAAATAAGCGAGTTTTACTAAGCTATGATTAAATAAACAAAATACGTTTTCTTAAAAATGTGGAAAATAAATGCCGATTTCTGAAAATAGTCAATTTATTAATTCTCAATTTTCGGGTGTATAATTTATTTTTTAGAGCAAATACTTCAAACCGAAATTATCTGATAACACATACTCTTAACCTATAATTTTCAAAATGTCTGAATATTCATGATAATAGCTCTAGAAGGCCGGTGATTTTCTATATTATATCTTCATTTTTAAAAATTTGCTAAAAGTTTTTTACCACTTGTTGAACTTATAATGTTTGCGTGCGCTAGTAGCTTTCGTTTGCAAGATTGAGTTGATTTTGGGTAAATAATCTGAGAATTACTTGTATAATAAAAGAAAATATCACTTAAAAAAGAGGGGGATTAATATTTAACATAATAACTTCTTAAACCACAATACAGCTTTCGTTTTTTTTTAGTGCTTTTCACGTATTCCGTACATTTGTCACAATCTTGTCCTCCTACAATTATTGAGACTATCATATGACTTAGTTTTGTTAAACTAAAGATCCGAGGGGCCTCTCTCATACCAATTCTTTGTTATTTTCTTAAACACACAATGCACAAACACTTTTCTCATCTCTCAACAAACTACATTTTCTTTTTTTTTTTCCCCTATTACTTTCTATCTCTAAAACCCTCCCGATTTTTGAGCATGTTTTTGGTGCACCACGCCAATATTTTCGCATTCTGCGTCCCAACTTTTTCTCATATTTTTTTTATTTATGTGATCAGTTTTTTTGTGATTTAACCTCAACCGTTAGAAGTCTAAAAATAAGAGCTCGGGATTATCGAATAATATGAGCCAATTTTGCAAATCTCTTTTTTTCTTTTGCACTATTTTTCTGATCTTTGAGTTTGTGAGAGGAAGAGGATTGAAAATATAATATTTCTTTTAATACCTTCTTTATTTTTTCTGTATTGTCATGGCACAAATTCTCGATCTTAAGTTTAGCCCGTCTCCCGAGTTGTTAATCTGTTGAATCTAAAACATGAATGCATCTGGGATGAAAATATACTTCATACTCATTCCAAATCAGTTTTTGAAATGTTCTAAAACCAACTAGATGCCGAGAAAACGCGCCTCAAAACAATGACCTAGAAAAAGTGGCCACCGGCGAAAACTAGTCCGCAGGCATGAGAAATCCAAAAAAAAAACATTAATTAAAATGAAAAAACATTAGAAAAGGACTAATATAAGCATTCTGCATAGATATTTAGTAACGAAACACGAAAAAAGCTCATAGAAAAAAGTTCGGCCAGGTGGACACTTTTTCTAGGCCATTGTTTTGAGGCGCGTTTTCTCGGCTTCTAGGTGTTTTTAGAAAATTTTAAAAACAGATTTGGAATGAGAATGACGTCTATTTTCATTTAAGTTTTATTTATTATCTCCGTAAAGACCTCCTTTAAAGTTACTACTCGTTTTTGCGGCGTTGTCGGAACCAGCTGAATCAATTTTCTTAAACTTGAATTTTTATATTTTCTTTCGTAACTAACTTGTAATTTGAACTTTAATTTTGTGGTTAATTAATAAAGTTCAATTAATTAATTAATTTGTTGAACTTTTGAAATTTCCAAAATAATGATCAAAAATGTGACGTCCAAAAACAAAATCATACTTTGATTCGATTGATAACTGTACATATAATGTCGTATTTCGTTCTGTGTCGAGTATATTTTGTCTCGTTTTTTTTGTTCGCAGCCCATCACCATCATCATGTATTTTTCTTCTCCCCCGTTTTTCTTCAACATTTCGGCTTATCAATTTCTGTGATCATAGATATTGACAATATACAGTAATCCTCGCAATACACACGCTGCAACCGAATATCATCTTTTTTTTTTGGTCATCATTGTATTATCGGTTATTATGCAAATTTATTGATTTATTATTGAGTTCAATTTTTTTTTGCACGAGTTTTTTTGTTGTGAAAAATAAAAAAAACATTCTTGTCGAAAATAATCACGTTTCTCGAATTCTCCCGACGCATTTAAAGACAGCTTGTCAGTTCACACGATCCAAATTCTAGGCAAAAAATCAAAATTCGAATAGGAGTCCAGGTGGTCCAAAGAACATTACCAATATGTAACCAAATTCAAATAATTGTGTTTCGCGCCAATTTCGACCGCGTTGCACGGACACCAACCGCGTCGCACGGACACGCGCGCATTCAAATTTTTATTTTTTCAACTTTGGACCGCTGCTATGATGCGTGTATTTATCGGTGTGATTTCGCATAAATTGCATTGTACTAATTAGAGAACGCTCTAATTTTTGAAACTAAGACCAGGTAGGGTCAAATTAACTGAACAGCTGTCTTTAAATCGTTAATTAAATTTTTTTGGAAAAAATGTGATCTCATCATTTTTATTCCAAATTTTTTAAATTCTTTTTCAAATTCGACATGATGTTTGATTTTCCATCAAAAAACAAAATAATGTTCAGAGGTTCAATTGCAAGTTAATAGCCATAAAATCTTATCTGGGAATAGCACAAACAGTTTTTTTTATCAAATCACATTTTATCGATTAAAAATTATCAATTTTCAAATGAACAAACAACGGGTCGAACATGCTTTCATTGATAAGTGAAATGAAGATTAGAAAATTGTGAAAACTTCAAATTTTTTCCAGTTTTTCTGACAATGGAAACATTGGATACTTCCATATTTGTTTATGTCTGTTACAATAACAAAAACATGTTTTTTGGTGTTGTTTTTGTGAACTGAGACTCATGAGACTCTATCTTTAAAATGTACACTCCGCAGTTATTCGGCTATTAGGTTCAATTGCACTCATTCTAACAATTATAATTGTTTTTTGAAGCGAATCACATGCGGTTCGCTTAACTCCCGCCTAACGTTTTTCTTGAACTTTGTTCTTCTTTTGCAACGTTACGTTGCTTCGGAAAAACTGTATTCTGAAGTGTTCAAACAGCATTTATAAATATTTTGTGTGTATTTTGTGTATATTTTGTGTCCAACCGAGAAAATAAATTTACAACTTATCACCACACTTTTTCCACGCTTATTTCATTTCATCTGTGATCTTTTTTTTAAACATGAACTTTTTTTTCTGCAAAACATAAACATTTTATTGATTCAAATGTCTAAGATAGTGTGAAAAAGTCGAGAGATTTTGAGAAGAATCATCTTTATCATCACGTGTTTAGACGGACGAGTGTAACAACTGTTTCTTTTTTCCCTTGCTTTCTTGACATTTTTTTTCTTCTCAATTGGAACCTTAGTTCGAAAATCCGACTAATTTGAGAAATTTTGCAGACAAAATGTCATCACAATTTCGTGCACAAGTGATACACAGTGGTCATTTTATGACATCGAATTTGCATAATGATGATGGCGCAGTTGATGATGATGATGAGGATATAGAGGTTAATTTTTATTTAGAAATTTCCAAACACGTTTATATACTTTCATTTTTAATCACTTTCCTTTATTTCGATGCTAATTACACCAATAAGAATACTCTCTTGAAGATGTAATTCCAAAAATGTACCAATATACTTAAAACATATTTATAATAAAATTTTCCAGGTTGATGTTGTAGAAGATGATGATAAAAACGAGGAGAGCACATCGTGCGGTTCAGCTAATAAGAATAAAGTTTTGGTGAGTTTTTCATTGAAAAAGCTCCCGCTTAAAGGATGGCTTTACGGAGCTAATGAATGGGATGAAAATAGACTTCATTCTCATTCCAAATCTGTTTTTAAAATTTTCTAAAACCACCTGGAAGCTGAGAAAACACGCTTCAAAACAATGGCCTAGAAAATGGGGCCACCGGCGAAAAGTAGTCCGCAGGCATGAAAAATCCAAAAAAAAAATCGTAAATTGAAATGAAAAAAAAACATTAAAAAAGGAGTAATATAATGGCTTCTAGGTGGTTTTTGAAAATTTTAAAAACAGATTTGGAATGAGAATGAAGTCTATTTTCATTTAAGCTACATTTATTATATCCGTAAAGCCCTCAATTAAACTATTCATTTTTTTTCAAATTTTTAAATACAGAAATTATCCCCATATTCGTGTTCTTTGAGAAACGTGAATATTTGCCAAAGTTAAACCTAATTTCTTGGATTTTCATTGAATCTTGAAAACTTTTTTGTGATCTAATTTATGCAATATTTGACTCCTAGAAAGCGCACGAATGAAATCAGAACACGATTTATTTGTCTTTATAGTATTTCAATCACATTTTTATCTATTACTTGTAATATTATTCATATTTTCAGGACGAAAAGCCAGTAACATTTTATAAGTTTGGTCCTACAAAAACTCAATCCATTGCCATTGATGTATCACTGAATAAATTGAACAAATGTATTAAAGTAGCTTATAAGTGAGTTCTTAAACTTATTTTTATAATTAGTTCAATTACCAACTTCAGTAAAATGACAACACCAAAATGGAAGGATTTCAAAGGACTTCGACTTCATTGGAAACAAAGGATCAGATTGAACAATGTTATTTGGAGGGCGTATTATATTGAATGTAAGTTTTATTTTTAAATTTTGAAAATTTGAAGTAATGATTTTTAGTTCGCAAAAAATCACCATCAAAACCGAAAAAGCCGTTTTGTTATTTTGCGGTGCCGGATGATGATACAACCCATCAGAAAATCGAGGTAGTCAAAATTGAGAAAAGAATCTTAGGAATGGTTCACGTAATTTCAGGGAAGTGTATTAGAAGGAATGTATTGGAAAAGAAGAATGGAAGCAGTTTGTGCACAATATAAGAGATGGAGAATCCGATCAAAGCATAGTTATTCCGGAATGGTTTCGACTTTTTCATCAAATAGCGTGTCAAGTTTGATTGGAGATTTTAGAAGGAAAAGAGTGAGTATTGGTTGTTTAAGGATTTTTTGAAAATTGATTGGAGGACGTAAACACGCTAAAAACGTGAATTTCAGAGAACTGCTAAAGATGATTGGGCAATAAAACAGATCGAACCGCCTATGAAACTTCAGCGGAGTCAAACTCCAAAACATGCAGTTTCTGATGAATGGGCACTAGATTTTGACGACTTGAACAACGTGTTCACTGATGAGTTGTTTGATTCACTGTCTCAACCATATGCGTTCCCAAATCCTAGAGAAATGTGTAAGTTTTTTCAGCAAATTTCATTAGATAGCCATAATAACCATGTTTAATTGAAGGGCAGAGCGGAAATGCGGATATTATGCAGCCAGGATTACTTCCACTTCAGCCAACAATTGAAGAAATTATGCAATCGTTAGGAGACTTTCCTGAATCACCACCGCCACTTCCACAACATCTTGGTCATCATAATCATCAACAGCATCAGCATCAACAACAGTTACAACAACAACATGGACCAATGATGGGAATGAGAAGGTCGGCTTCATCTTCAGCGTCATTGCATAATCATGGACATACTAACCAGTCGAAATTGCAATTGCAACAGCAACAGCAACAGCAGCAACAACAACAGCAACAACAGCAACAGCAACAGCAACAGCAGCAAGCACAACAGCAACAAGCTCAAATTAATGCTCGACAACAGCAGCAACAGCAACAACAACAGCAACAAGTTCGACAACAGCAACAGCAACAGCAGCAACAACAGCAACAACAGCAACAACAAATCCGACATACATCCCAACCAACGGCAACGGATTACGTGGCTTCGATAATGGTAGATTATAGCAATCAACTTTCGATGATGCCAACAAGGCAACCATCATCGATAACTTCTCAAATGTTATTGCTCAGTCAATCGGCAACATCGGCACCACCACCTCAATATGCGACATCATCTCATTATACAATGCAAAATTCATTCATTCCTGGGCGAAACGTGATGGCTTCGAATCAACAACAACCACAGATACAACAATTATCGAATGGACAATGGAAACCGCATCAAATGTCTGGACAATTCTTACCACAAGTTGATCGATTGTTGAATCAAAGGAGTGGATTGTTACCGCCGACGAATTCCATCAATACAACAGATGCTTATATTCCACAGATATTGCAGCAAGCAAATAATTCGTTGCAAGATTCGATGGTCAGTTTCGAATCCTTTCCTTTAATTTCAAAAACTTTCGATTATTCAGATGGCTCCATCTCGTAGCTGGTGGTTGGATTCTCCACTAACTGCCAGTGTTCAGTCACCACTTTCAGTGTCAACACCTCTTCCATTAGCCAATCAAAATATTCAAATGGGTCCAGCGACTCCAATGGGACTTCTTGATCCGGCCACACCACCAACTGGAGGATTCGTCCTCAGTCAGATGATGGAACATCGAAATTTGACAGTTCCAACACCGACTACATCGATTGACTTGGCAAATATCACTAGATTGCGGACAGTTTCAGATAATTGGAAAATTTCACAATTGGATAATTATCAACAGACACCGTCACCATTGACACCAATACCTAGCAAATCAATGAGTTTGACACCAATTGGAGGGTCATCAGGATCAGCATTCGGAAGTCCATCAACAAGTATTCTGAATGATAAACCAAATATTCCTGAAGCTGCACCACCTCCGCCACATACTCAACCCCAATTGACGACAACGAATTCATCTGGTGCAGGACCATCGGGAGTACTGCGACAACAATCATGCGATGCAGCTCTATTATCAACTGTGGTGAAAGAGGAGAAGAATGTGACTAAATGTAAGTTTGTTTGTGAATCAACTAACATCATTCTTTCCCAGTCAAAAAAATTGCAGTTGAATCTGGGAAAGAGAGTACGAAACAGGAAGAAGTTCAACTGATGAGTGCGCCATCGAGTGTTAAATCGATGAGAAGACAAGTTCCAGATTCGACACTTCATCCAGAGGAAAGGAAAAGGATTTTACATTTACACGCTGAACAGAATCGGAGAAGTGCGTTGAAAGATGGTTTTGATCAGTTGATGGATATTGTTAGTTTTTAAAAATATATATTGTTCACAAATTATATTGGATTTCATTCAGATTCCTGATCTATATTCCGGAGGTGTCAAACCAACAAATGCTGTCGTTCTTGCTAAAGCGGCTGATCATATTCGTCGTCTTCAAACTAACAAAAAATCTAAAGAAGAAAGCATAAGAGAAGCCAAGCTGAAAATTGATAAATTGAATCAAAGGATCGCATCACTTCAAACTAATCTACCAGCATCTTCTAGTAATGTTTCTTCATCACAGGTTGATTCGAAAACTTCATTAGAGACATTTTTCGAACGGTATCTGAAGGAAGGAACTAAGAATGATTGGAGATTTTGGGTGGTAGGTGCTCATTTGTTTTATATAGCACTTATCATTTATATCTATAGATGTGCCGAATGATGCAACCGATATGTGTTGGAAAATCAGAGTCCTTTGCTGCTTCAGTGGCTGGAGAATCAGCATCGAGACAAGAAGTTGCTGCTTCGTGTTCTGATTGGTTGAATAAAAATTGGAAGGCTACTGAATTGAGGCCATTGGCTAGTACGCTTTTGGTGAGTTTTTGAAAAGTGGTTTTCAGAAAACAATTAATTCACTGAAAATACATTCGTACAGATTTTAAAACTTATTGATTAATTTCTAGGTTCATTTGGCAACGAATACAAACCTTCTAACCGATCCTCAAAGTTTGAAAGAGCATGTCGAAACTCAAATGAAACAACCGTTCTAGAAAAGTATTTATTATTCACTGTTTTTATAGTTTTTGTTTTGTATTGATTTTGGAAAGTTGTTTCAACAGTTCTCAATTGCCATATTACCTGTATTTGTTTGATTATACCCAGGATTCCAGCAGCGGGTGTTAAGTTTTGATAGATTGTTTTTATCTGTGAAATATCTCGAAATTCTTTTGTGATTATCATTGTTTTTTTAACCCAACAAGCTAGAGTTTTTTGTTCTCATTTTTAGGTCAATACTTCCGGAATGCTCCCAAAATTAAGTCACAATTCAATTTCAACGGGTCTTTTTAGAAATATTCATATTCGTGCAAATAACAATCGGAAAAGAGAGCGTCCGGTAATATTGGCCGTTTTTTGTAAATGTTCAGTTTGTGATCGCATTTTCTTCGGGTTTCATTTTTTTTTCTCAAAGATTGTTTATTTTTTAATATTTTGCTCAGATTTTAATAACTCATGACAGCTCATGTTAAAATTATAAAAATGTTTATTAACGATACTAAACAAATTTAACTGAAAATGGCATCATAATTGGATTGTACCCGTTGTTTTAGAACATGCTCGAATTTGTCGAGACTTGTATCATTGATAAGGTCGAATTGTAATTGATGACATTCTTTTTGCACCTCAGTTGGACATTCGGATTTATAGTGAAGTTTTATGCCTTCTCTTGGTGGGATGTAGATGGTTTTGGCGATTGATTTGGAGGTTTTGTGAAGACCGAAGTGATTGAAAACTGTTGCAACTGTTTTCGTGCTGAAATTTAGAATTTGTGAAAGAATGGATTTTAAAAAAGTGAAAACTTAAAGAAGGGCTTTACTTAAATGAAAATAGACTTCATTCTCATTCCAAAACTGTTTTTAAAATTGTCTAAAACCACCTAGAAGCCGAGAAAATGAGCTTAAAAACATGACCTAGAAAAAGTGGCCTCCTGACCGAACTTTTTCCTATGAGCTTTTTTCGTGTTTCGTTAATAAATAGTTATGCAGAATGCTTATATTTGTTCACTTAAAAAAAATTTTCATATTTTTTTGGATTTTTCATGCCTGCGGACTAGTTTTCGCCGGTGGCCACTTTTTCTAGGCCATTTTTTTGAAGCTAATTTTCTCGACTTCTAGGTGGTGTTAGAAAATGTCAAAAACAGATTTGGAATGAGAATGAAGTCTATTTTCATCCCAGGCGCATTCAATAATGTCCTCCTTTAATAATTTTCGGGAAGTCTTTCGAAATAATAAAAAGGTATTACCTGCTGAAACTTTTTCCAAACTCTCCCATGACACTGATTTTCTTCGACCTTTTCCGATTAGAAATCATATAGTTATGTTGAGGATATTTAACCGAGAAATTTGATTGGAACTTAAAAACATTTCTTGCTGAAATTGAACTGAATTGTCGATTCGAGTAATAGTTTTCCATTTTTCGAAGCATTTGGGTGTAATTTGATGCTAAAATTGGCACAATTACTTCATCAATATCAAGGATTAGAACGTATTTGTGAGTATGAATGTGGCTGCAATAGTATACTTTGAAGAAGGTTGGGGATTTAATATTTACAAACCTATAGAAACAATCATTGTATGGTATCAATTCATGCCTTCTTTTTTGCGGTCGATTATTTTTTAAGAATTTACTTCGTTCGATTGGATCATTTGGATCACTTCCAGACAAGGAAATTTGAGTGAATTTGAACTTTCCACCCATTTTTTGCTTGTAAAATTCGATGACTTTTAGGGTTTGAGGTGTGAGAAAATATGAATAAATTGATATGGTGTCTGCTCCAAGAACGTAATTCAACTCGATCCATTCAAGAATACGTCCGGAAATATCTTCCTGAAAAAGCAGGAATATTGAATAAAATTATTTGCAAATGATAAATAATAAATACCTGATAATCTAATCCTTTTACACAAACTGCTACATCCATTTTCTCAGCTTCATCTATTTTTGGTTTTCCAATTACTTCTACGCCAACTTCTTGGCTTTTACATCGGTTTCTAGATAATGAGACTACCCAACCATCACCTCCGCGATCAATTCTTTTCGGTATCGGACATGTGATTAAGCTTGGCATCTGAAACTGTCCTCGTGGATCCCATGCTCTTTGCCAGATTTCTCGAATATATCCGCGCGTTGTTGCATAATTTTGAGATTTGGAATTGAAAATGTTACAGAAAAATGTGAATTTTCCTTCGATCGTGTGATTACTCATTACAAGAATCTGGAAACGAATGTGTGGAAATCAGTTAGAAACGTTTTTTGTGACCAGGTCACATATTAAGGAAATTAAGCCAGTTTGACCAATGACAGCTCGAGAAGTGGTCAAGGAGGACTTTACGGAGCTAATGAATGCGTCTGGGATGAAAATAGACTTCATACTCATTCCAAATCTGTTTTTAAAATTTTCTAAAACCACCTAGAAGCCGAGAAAATGAGCCTCAAAACAATGGCCTAGAAAAAGTGTCCACCTGTGAAAACTAGTCCGCAGGCACGAAAAATCCAAGAAAAAAGAAAGAAAAAACTTAAATTAAAATGAAAACGCATAAAAAAAGACTAATATAAGAATTCTGCAAAACGATTTATTAACGAAACATGAAAAAAGCTCATAGGAAAAAGTTCGGCCCCTTTTTCTAGGCCATTGTTTTGAAGCTCATTTTCTCGGCTTCTAGGTGGTTTTAGAAAAATTTTAAAACAGATTCGGAATAACAATGAAATCTATTTTCATTTAAGGTACATTTATTATCTCCGGAAAGCCCTCCTTTAAATGTCTTATTAAAATTTCGTACCTGAACCGCATTATTGTTTGAAAATAGTGAATTGATTCGATCATCATAATACGCAGAAAACACCTCAATCCCTGCCATTTTTGTCCATTTCTTTGATTTTTCCACATTCTTCGGAGAATTAAAAAAACACCAATAATTCTCTTGTATATCAGCTTCTTTTTCAACCACCGGTCTTACTGGTGCTGTCCGTAATTGCGTCATTTTCAAAAATTCCTCGACATACAATTCATTTTGAGTCAGATTGAAATTATCCTCATATTCTATGTCATTCTGAAAGAAATTGCAAAACTGTACAAATGAAAGAAAATAAATACCTCAGAACTTGTGAACAAGTTTGAAATTGTGAAAAATATTAGAAAAGTAAGAGCTAGAAATAGAAAAAGTTGTTTTAATGCCCATTTGTACCGCATTCCATCCTAAATAAATGAGAAAAGCAAGTGATGAAGAAAAACAAGGAAGGAAATGAGATGAAGAACGAAATTAACCTTGAAAAATTTGGGATTGAACACATAATACACAATGGATTGGGGGAGGCGAATGAATGAATGAAAGCAGATGATGATGACCACTCAATATGAATTGTCGGTATTATGAAAAGAGTATAAACAAAATTACAGAATTATTTTTTATATATGGTAATTTTACTTAAGGAAAACCATTTGCGGTATGGGAAGGTCATCGGCATAGGAAATTTCTTCGAGGTTTCTCATGAGGCCTCACATCATGAGGAAAAACGGTTTTTATTGTTCAATGTGGCGTTCTTGGAATATTAAAGTATAGTGCTGCTTCGTTTAACATGTGAACGGTCGAATGAGGAAATTAACAAGATCTGGAGTACAGTTTTAGATTTATTCAACAGTTATGCTTTAGTAGATATACCAATGTTTGTTGAATTTATTGGAAACTTACATGAAAACTTGAAAATAACTATTAAAGGAAGGTTTTACGGAGATAATAAATGTACGTTAAAAGAAAATAGACTTCATTCTCATTCCAAAACTGTTTTTAAAATTTTCTAAAAACACCTAGAAGCTGAGAAAATGAGCTTCAAAACAATGGCCTAGAAAAAGTGTCCACCTGGCCGAACTTTTTTCTATGAGCCTTTTTCGTGTTTCGTTAATAAATAGTTATGCAGAATGCCTATATTAGTCCCTTTTTAATGTTTTTCATTTAAATTAATGTTTTTTTTTTCCTTTTTTTGGATTTTTCATGTCTGCGGACTAGTTTTCGCCGGTGGCCTCTTTTCTAGGCCATTGCTTTGAAGCACGTTTTCTCGGCTTCTAGGTGGTTTTAGAAAATTTCAAAAATAGATTTGGAATGAGAATGAAGTCTATTTTCATCCCAGACGCATTCATTAGCTCCGTACAGCCCTCATTTAAGTTTCTTAAAAGTCTTCAGAAAGTATGGTTTTAAAAAAATATGTTCAAATTATTTACCTCACGATTATAGAACTTTCCAGAACGTTTGGATTTATAATATTTATAAATTAAGCTGAAAAAAAATCAA
The DNA here is from genome assembly GCA_964036255.1 of Caenorhabditis virilis. Lineage (NCBI taxonomy): Eukaryota > Metazoa > Nematoda > Chromadorea > Rhabditida > Rhabditidae > Caenorhabditis > Caenorhabditis virilis. Next base: position 10,947,478 of record OZ038417.1, on the reverse strand, counting down.
TAAATGAAAAATCAAACACCAGCAATAAATGGCGTGAATAAATTAAAAACTATCCATCCAATGGTCTCCTGGAAGCTGGCAAATATCGAACAAACGTCAACGGTTTATCTTCATTTTTTATAAAATGTTCCGCAGAATTATGAAGCCAACGAACCTGAAAATATATTCTCAGTATTATTCTTCATTTCCAGATTACTCACATTTTCATCATCTGCAATCAACTTTTGAAGCGGTTCGGGAAAATTCTTGTTGATTCCCTTATTAGTTGGATGCTTGACGTCGACATCTTTTCGGACCTTTTTGGTGAGAGAAAGAAAAAAAAACAATTATAATCCAGTGTTTTGAGTACAACTAATTGGCATTTTTCTATGAGTCAAAAAAATGTAGTTTCGTTTTAATTAGTCTAGTTTCATGTGGCTTTTAAGAGGTGTTACCATTTTAAGCTTTTTCTTAAAAGTTCAAAACAAGGACACTCCTTTTTACAATTTATGGAGAAGTGGTCTGTTGTTTGAATCTTATGCATAAATATGGAATTTTGATGCATAATGTTTGAATTTCCAACTGAACAATTGTAGTTGAAAATGCGTTTTTCGGAAGTTTGAATCCTTAGAAGTTAACTCAAACTTCCCAACAATCTTTTTAAACTTGAGTGTTTTTACTATTATTAGCTCAGAAAGGATTTGATTTGAAAGTCATAAACCTATACGAAATTTAAAATAATAATGAGAAATTGATAATTTATAAATAACTTAATCAAAATTTTAAAACTTGGATAGAAGTAATAAACATCCTAATTTCTATTTTAATGAAAATTGTGAATTTTTTCGAAAACTCACTTGTGTAAAATATTGAACAATCGCCGGATATTCTTGACGTTTTTCACAGACATGTTCAATCAGTCCATTATAAGCATGTTCACCAACTTTGAGCAATAAATCAGTTTTCGTTTCATTGAAATAATAACATCCGGTGATCCATCGACCAGTTGAAAGACATAACCATTGAAAACTACCATCTCGATATTCTTCCCCAACTTTTCGTTTTTCACCGTTCACATTGCAATGTGGTTCTGAAAATTGTTTTTGTTTTGACTCATTAATTCTGTATAAAATAAATCTGAAATTAAATACTTGCAAAATCGTTTGAAATTTTTGTGCCCTAATCGTGTTTGTTTTCTCACCAATTTCAAAGGCTTCTATAAAAATATTCCCTTTTTTTTTGAAATTGACGAGAATTTCAATTTGTTCTCTAACCATTCATTCTGAATATTGAGGAGAAAAAAGGTTGACATCATTCATATTCTTTGAGATCTTTCTTCGAAGATTCATCAAATATGAACCCTCGGGTTTTGTTGGAAAATTGTCAAACAAGATTTATGACACCTTTTTTTGTGTCTTGGATATTTTTGAGAATTACGTCTTGTTTGAGAAAAAAATTTTGACGTAATTCTATGACAAAAAGGTGTTTTCTAGAGATATGTGAGAGAATTATGGCGGACTATATGGACAAGGCCGCTGCCCGTGTGGTCTGGTTAAGTGGACCTTTTCCTTATAGTCCCCAATTTTTATAAATTGAGACTCTTGTAACGCATCCTTTTATATTAATTACTCCATTTCCTTCTTATAATCTACATGAAGTAATTAACAGTGGGGGCTCTAAGGACAAATGTAGGTGAGGGAGGACTATAAGGTCATATCTATGAGGTGAGGTCAATAAGGAAAAGATGTAGGTTTGATATAAGGATAAAATTAATGATTACCAGTAGTAGATTATAAGGACAAAATGGAGTAATTAATATAAAAGCATAGTAAAGTGGTGTCCCTTGTATAAACTAGGTTCACAGAGATGCGAGTGGATGAAAACCAGCTTTAAACAACAAAAATAAACGCGAATTATTTTCAAGAAGATTTATTAATTGAAAAACAAGAATTTAATACGAAAGAAAGGTTAATTATGTTGCAAAGAACAAATAAAATACTAGCCGCAGCTAGGCGAATCTAGTTCTCAACTAGAAACAACAAAAACAGCCCAAAACTGGCTAAAAACGAGCTTGCTTGCCTTCTCACAACAAAACTAATGTGACGCCCGAGAAGGTGGCCTAGAAACACATTTTTGGGAAGCTAGTCCCTCTGGGTTGGGTTTCTAGTCCTCGGCCATTTATCTCAACATCCCCCTCCTTTAGAAGAACAGGCTCCTGACTGTTGGGATACATCATAAAATAACACGGGTAGAAGGGTAATGGGGTCGAACATTTATCACATTGAACTGACTGTTCCTTGACGATTTTCAGCTTGTTCTTGTCCCTTTTTCCACTTTGCCCATTCATCTCAACGCTCTTGGCCTTCATATTCTGAGGTTTCACTCCAACCATCACATATTTCTCTTGATGCTTCTCATTCACACTTGTTTCCACTTCCGAACATCTCCCAAATTGATCTTGTGACTTGGCAATCGAAAAAATTTGACGATTTGGCTTGGCACTTGCATCCAATTGATTGACCGTTGACGGAACCTGAATAACAAAAGGTTTTGTGACATTTGTCACGTTCTTCGACCATCTGTGCCTCGGTTTGCTCTTGCATCTCATCTTGTCATTCTCACGACCTCCGATTTTCTGCTCACTTCCCCGATCACCAGCTTTTCCAAAATTCCTGTCCTTCACTGAACCTCCCGACACAATGCCTTTACTATACATCACATCTTCATTCAATGGACATCTTTTCTCCAACTTCACACGATTCTTCCAAAATGGCAGCTTTCCTTCACTTCCAGCTTCACCAAAATTCTTCAATCTTACTGCATTCACAACAGCTTTCTTCTTCTCCTCAACGACATCTTTCCAGCCAATATGGATTCCAAAAATTTCAAACGAATTCGTACCCAATACAGCATATTCTTCGTTACTTTCACACACTTGGAACGAAACACTCTTCTTCTTGTGCCTGATTTCAATCGGAACGTCAACTTTGTGAACAATATTCATCTTTGTATTTGACGCATCAATTACTTCCAAATCTTTATCCGATGGACTTTCCACAAACTTATCATCCGTCAAGTTTCCTTTCTTGACTCTGCTCCATGTTTTGGTTGACAACAAGCTAACTTCTGAACCACTATCGATAATAATTGTGACTTCCTTTCCAAGAATTTTTGCTTGTTCGAGTACTAGGCTTCCAGCTACAGCATGATTTCCCTGTCGCAGTGCTTTCTCATCACAAATTACTCCGTGTGCGTATGCAACTATCTTGTTTTCCTGACATCTTGCAGCATAATGCCCAGGTTTTCCACATTTGAAACAATTCTTTCCAGATTTGTTTTCAACTGGAACACTTCCATTCGATTCATCATTTGATCCTACTGGAACTGCATTAGAACCAGCAACCGGTGATGATTTCCTTCCTCCAGGATGGCTAAAACCGTTAACATCCAATTTTCTTTCACAAGGATGACTATAACCGTTAACATCCAAATTTCTTCCACCAGGATGACTATAACCGTTAACATCCAAATTTCTTCCACCAGGATGACTAGAACCGTTAACATCCCATTTTCTTCCACCAGGATGACTCAATCTGTTAACATCCCATTGTCTACTCCTTTCAAAATTATCAGAATATATCATTTGATTTCCATTCATCAAATTTTCCTCTTCAAACTCCAACGCTATCCTCTTCAACGTCTCATATTGATCTTTCACATCAACTTCCACTCGTTTCATATTCAGCATACAATGCAACGTCTGATCTCTTTGAGCTGCTTTCAACAATTTCGTAACTTTCAATGGTGCGATTTTCTCATCGTCCATGTCAAAAGCTTCTCTTGACAACTTTTCAATCAATAAACAATAATCTCTGATCGATTGGTACTCCAGAATATGCAGTTGATCAAGTTTTCGCATCGACGAGAACGAAATACTGCTTCTCGACTTCTTCAACCTCTCTTGAAATTCCATCATTGTTTCATCAAATGAATCTTTCTTCGGAATGGTTCTAAACACTTGGAGTGCTTTTCCAACCAAAAATCTTTCCTCCAAAATTGTCATCAGTTCTTCATCCTTCTCCATTAGTTTCCCATACTTAGATTTGAACGTTGTCAGAAAACTTCCAAAGTTTCTGTCATCATCTCCAGTATATGCTTTTGGATCCGGCAACGCATTAGCTCTGAACGTTGTTTCCATAAAGCTCATCTGCTTTCTCACCAAATACAATTCATCAGATAACTTGCTCCTGTCCGAAACTCCAGTTTCTTGAACAACATCTTCATTTTTCTTAACATTCTCATTAATGTTTTCGAAATTTTCAGAAATTTGAACAAAATTTCCATCTTCAACAAAATGTTTACGAGCCCAATTTTCAGCTTTTATCACACTTTCAGCGATTTCTGGAACTCGAATTGGTTCAACTTTCGAGAGTATCGTGCTCCTAGGCTTCGGTATTGGTGTTCCTGGTCCATTTGCCAAACTGATCAATTTTTGACGAACATGACCCATCAATTTTTCCGATTTGGAAGAATCATTTATCAATCCTTTCAACCTCTCACAATTCTCCTTCCATTGTTCCATTTCCTTCTGGACATCTTCCAATTTCAATCTAATATCATGATTTTCCTTATCCATTTCAACCAACTGCAACGAAATCTTTTCATTTTCCAATTCAAGAATTTCCTTAGCATTTGAATCATTTGTTAACTTCATCAAAATATCTGCCAATTGATCTCCATTGCGAATATTCACACTATTCAGCATTTCAATGACTTCTCTTTCATTTTCCTTCAATTCACAAAAATTTTTGGCAACATTTTCTTTTTCAGCCGAAGAAATTTCATTTCTTGCCAAATTCAGACTTTGTTCCATCAATTTCAGCTTTTCATTCAACTCTTGAACTTCCATAACCTTCTGTTGAATATCATACATCAATTTTGCATTTGCATCCGAAGCCTCTCTGTTAACAGCTTTCTCATTTTCCACTTCTTCCAAAAAGCTCAAAATTTTCCTTTCATTTTGCTTTTTCTCTTCCAAAAGTTTCAAATTTTCCGCTGACTTTGCTTCCATCCAAACCGCAAGCTTTTCAGTACTTTCAATATTCATAGCCTTCAAAAATATCCAAAGTTTTCTACATTCTTCCATGTACTCAACATTTGCGATCAATTTTTCAGCTTCATCATCTTGATCCTCTTTCAGATTTTCCAATTTTTCCATCAACACATCAAAACCTTCTTTCATTCCTTCGAAAATAGTTTCTCTCTGCGTTTTCGACATCCTTGTTTGAGTTTCAACAAACTTTTCAGCTTTCACAACTTTTCTCCAAAAAGTTTTCAATAATTTTTCCACAACCAAAAATTTGCAAACTCCAAACTTCTTTCCAAACAATTTCAAAATATCACCCGCAACCTCTTGCAACCTTTCTGTTGACTGACAGACGCTTTGCTTCCTGGCGATCTCCTCTTTTGACCATTTTGCATCATCCATCGATTTTACCTCATCGAAGACTCTTTGCAACAACTGATCCATGTTCTCCAAACAATTTTCCAATTCTTTACGCTTCACATCATTTTTCAACTGCTCACCAACATTTGACATTCCCGAACCAGATGCAACTGCTAATCCATCTCTCGGCACGACCATGTTCCTTGACGAAGACGAGGACGCTGTCATCTTTCCAATTTTTCAAATTTATTCTATATCTCTATTTCCAGATATACAAATATCTCAGTATTTATACTCTTTCCACAGAAGAACAAAAGTGAAACGATCCGACGATTCAAATTTTTAACGAATTTCTCGGTCTCAGTGTTTGTAAATGGCTACAAACAACAGAACTTGAAAAAAAACGAAAAAACGGCGACGAAGATTTCAAATAATTTGCCCAGACGGTCTGTTTAATGTCAACCACTAGGGGAAGACCAAACAAAATCCGAACGTACAAAAATTCGAAATTAAACGGCAAAAAAAAACGAAAAAATTCAAGAAAAATCAATAAATTCTCAAAAACACGAAAATTTTGCTATTTCAGCGGTTTTCCAACTCTGAACGGCTTCGGCCCCCAAGTAAAGTGGTGTCCCTTGTATAAACTAGGTTCACAGAGATGCGAGTGGATGAAAACCAGCTTTAAACAACAAAAATAAACGCGAATTATTTTCAAGAAGATTTATTAATTGAAAAACAAGAATTTAATACGAAAGAAAGGTTAATTATGTTGCAAAGAACAAATAAAATACTAGCCGCAGCTAGGCGAATCTAGTTCTCAACTAGAAACAACAAAAACAGCCCAAAACTGGCTAAAAACGAGCTTGCTTGCCTTCTCACAACAAAACTAATGTGACGCCCGAGAAGGTGGCCTAGAAACACATTTTTGGGAAGCTAGTCCCTCTGGGTTGGGTTTCTAGTCCTCGGCCATTTATCTCAACAGCATGTGTTACAAGAGTTTCCATTTACAAAAATGGAGGACTATAAGGAAAAGGTCCACTAATTAAGATGCAACTTTGTCCCCATCCCCATAATTCTCTTATGGGATATTTTTTTTGAATTCTTTTTCTGAGGAAAAGTGGTAGATTTTTCGGGATACACTACAGATTTTAAACAATTTTTAGCACTTTACTTTAATACATTGGGTTATAAAAAAAACATCAAACCATTTAAAGAAGCGCTTTACAGTACTTATAAATGTAACTGTGATGAAAATAGAGAAAATACACATTCCAAATCTGTTTTTAATATTTCTTAAAGGCATACAGAAGCCGAGAAAAAGAGCTTCAAAACAATGGCCTAGAAAAAGTTTCCACCTGTCCGAACTTTTTTCTGTGAGGTTTTTGCATCTTTTATTGAAAAATAGTTATGTAAAATCTTTCTTCTTACTAAGCGAATAGTTCTGTGTGTGTGTACCAGCATTTCACATTAATAACTTTTTGACCCCTCGACCGATCTGTCCCATACTTGGCATATCGTCATGCCTCTCGGAGCGCTTCACAAAAATACTGTTTGGATCTCGGGTTACTGTAGGATTACTGTAGCTACAGTACTACATTTTTTTCACGTTTTTTTCAAAATGGTCGGATCGAGACCAAACTTTCATGGTAACATCTTTGGAGTATTGTAAGGTCACTGTGAAAATTTGGTGCGGATTACTGTAGTATTACGGTAGTTACCATAACCTAAAGTTAGCGTTTGTCTCCGTTTCTCTTCATTTTACACACTATTTCTCTCATTACCGCCGCGTAGCGGCGTTAAAAGGCTGGTTCTCAAATTAGTGCATTTTCAATTTTAAAACATTTTTCTACATTCTTCGCGTAACATTGCCCACGGACTAGTTTTCGTGAAACTTTTTCTAGGCCATTGTTTTGAAGCTAGTTTTCTTGGCTTCTAATTGGTTTTAAACAATTCTAAAAACCAATTTTGAATCTGTAATGTCCTTTAAATTACCTATCTCGAACTTCAATCTGTTTTCATTTCGCTCACAGCTGTGCCAAAGTTCTCCAATTGTCGTATTACTTCCCACCTTCACTTCATTTCCATTTGAATCTTGACATCCTGTTATATCCGCATCTTTCGGTCTAAATTATTTCAAATATTTTATCGAAATTTTACGTTGTAATACTTTTGAGTATTTCCATTTTCACATGAATAAATCCAAACATTATCATCTATCCAAGTTTGCCCATTTGTTCGACATCCACCGTACCAATCACGACAATCACATGAAGAATCTGAAAAAAACGAACATTCATTTCATGCATATTCATGAGATAAGTTATAATTTTCAAAGAATTCTTCGTTAATTTTGTTTTTCATGAATTTGACTAATTTGTTCACTTTTTTTTTTTGCAAGAATACATTTGTAACACGAGTGTCAATGTTCTTCTTTTTGACAGGATTAAAATCCAACTTTTTTTTCTTTTCGAACCAAGAAAAAATGTGCTGAAAAAAGTGTTTGCACGTCATTATGGACATCTTGGAAATTGCCTCTTCGGTTTTTCTCATGGGAATATTCTCATCACACTCGTCGGTCGTTCCCAAATTGATATTTATCAAGGTTTTTGGTGCACAGGAACAACAAAAACAACAGAAGGAAACACATTCGGAAGAATATTTGGAATTGGAGAGGTGTGCACTTTGAAAAAAAAAGGAATTGAAAGGGAAGTGAGTGGCAGTTCCGGGAACTTTAGGAGTTTTGTTTGTCACGCAGTCATTTTACATTACTTTTTCTTTCCTTTTACGTTTTTAGGTTTAATTTTGTGCTAGAAAAGTGAATCTGCAAATTTTTTGAAATTTTTCGTTTTCGGGAGAGTTGTCGTGTCGGCCGGGGTTTTCTATAATCACGGCGGGATAAAGTGAACCGAACTTGTCGTCACGAACAACGCTTTGTGTGTGTACACCGTTACGACAAATTGCACACACACAAAAATTAGAATTTTTTACAAATGGCATTTTAACACCTACAAGTCGCATGAAAAAACGCATGAAAAAATAAAGTTTTTGCGTTAAATACATAAAGTACGGTATAATCTAATTTTTTTCACTTGGAATTATAAAATTGCGTCCCTGAATAGCTGAATATGATGCGTAAAAAACGCCCGCTTTTCTGCGTTCGTTCAATTTTTAAATGTCGTACTGAATTTTCTTAGTTATAGTTGGTTCACTTTAGCCCACCGTGTAATTGTAGCTAGACTATCGATACAAAGGAATTTAAAATATTTAGTTTAATTTCAGGCGTTTTCGAAACCTAAAAACTTTACCCACATATTTAATTGGTTTATGAATCTAACGTGCCGTTCATAAAGTAGAACATTTGTTTTGTTCTTATGGGAAAGTTTAGTTTCACGAGAGAGAATAATTATGTATAAAAATGTTCGTCATTTTTCAATCTTATGAATTTTTAAACCGATTCTCAAATAAAATTAAAACTCAGAAGTTATTAGTTTCTTTTGAAAAGTGTCATGTTTTCAAGAATACGAATTTATATCGGGGATAATACTCTTCATATGGAATCTATTTTTAGAAATTTATGATAAACGCCCTTCTTATTTAAGCTATCCGGCTCAAAAACTAGTTCAATCGGCTTCTTCAAGCCATAGTTAAAAAATTGTCTAGAACAACATAATATTTTTAAAATTATTTGGGTTTTAAGAAAATTTAGAAAAAAAAATGAATCGACTTTTGCGGAAGTATTTGAGATTTAAATTCGAAAATATAATTCAAATGAGTTATTGGTTTTTGAAAAAAGAAAGTGACATGCTCTCTCTTTTACTTCCTTCTTTTTTTAATTAGTTGAAATTAAAGAAATGTTTTTTTAATCTAAAAAATGACGATAAGATTCCAATGGAAATCGGTATTTAGCGCTCGAAAATTTAAAGTCGATAAATTTTTAAAAAATTTTGAAGCTTATGACACACCAAAGGGTACATCGACTCACCAGGTAAAATTTCAATATCAAACTCTTCAGCAGTTACAATTGTAAAAATCACTAAAATCAGTGAAATAAAACTTTTCATCGAATCGCTAATCATCAGAAAATGTGGGCAAAAATCATTGTAGGCTTATTCTTATTATATTTATTATTTCATGTTTAAAACTAGTCTAAGATAAAGATGAAAGTGGAAACGATGAATTGAATGGTGTTGCGTAATAAATATATCATATATTATTCGTTTTTTGTCTCTCCTATAACCAAAAATCATTGTGACAAGGATAATGTTCTGGAACGAAATGATATTTGACGCTTGAACGGACGCATCATGGTCAATGCCAGAACGAAAACTGGAGAAGAAGAAACTGCGGGGTAGAAAATTGAGTAAAAGTCTGGAAGCTAATTATACCTAAAGATAGCATCATTGTTGTTTTTTTGTTTTTCTATGAAAGTTGGTGAAATTCCAAAGACCAGTAGTAGGTGAAGCTCATGATTATTGCAAACAGTTGCAACTTGGAAATTTTTGCGCAAAAAAAAGTTTCTCTCTTTTGTTTCGAGTTTTGAATATTCATTAAGAAAAGTGCAGTAGTTCAGAATATGCCAAAACTTTGAAAAAGTAGTATGACGAATGTTATTTTGTTAATTTTTAAAGGTTTTCATGGGAATAACTGTTTTCAGCACATCGGAATAATTGAGTCCTTTATTTCATCTATAAATAGTTCATTAAAGCTACAAAAATTATGAAGAAGATCGTCATAGAAATTAGGTAATTAATGATAATTGTGCAATCAAATACAAAATATACAATTTTCAGAACTGGCGCCGGGGTAGCCAAGTGGCAAAGGCGCGGGTCTTAAGAATCTGTGGATATATATCCTTTGCGGGTTCGATTCCTGCCCCCGGCAAAGTTCGTTTTTTTCAATATTATTGTGGAAACTTCAAAAACAACTTTCGGCATTATTAATTATTCTCATTTTCCAGATGAGCATTTTCAGAATTCAAATAAAATTAAATTTCCGAAAAAAAAAACTGTAAATTTATAAAAGAGGTAAATTCATAAAAATTAACACATTTATCTGGATGTTTTCCTTAAAAATTATAGTAGAGCTAAAGATTTTTTAATGCTGAAAATTGAGAGGGTCCATATAAATTTTATTCATACCTAGTCATTTTCAAAAATTGCTCATTTTATGTTCATTTTCAAATTTGCTCATTTTATGTTTTACTGTTTCAAATGTCACATCTTTATCCAAGAAGAACCATAACAAATTGTTAGTTTTTTTTAAATAAGCTCAGCTTTTCGTATAATTCCTAAAGTTAAAGCCATAGCTTATGCCGAACCTGAATGCCGCTGCCAACGCCCACTATAATTGCATTCTAATTTATTACACTGAAACAAAAATACTTTCTGATTCATTGGGAAAAAAGAAATAAATTAGGCTAGGAAATAAATCTTCAAGGAGCAATAAATTGCCTCTAAATGTACCGCAATAGATATCTATTATTATAGCCTTCATTTCTTGATTTCTGTCTGAAAAATTTACAACTTCTTTGCGCGGTTATTCTGAGAGAATGACTAAACGTTTTCTAATGAATTTGGACAAAATTGAAAGAGCAGAAACAGCTCTATCATTTGGAGTATAAATCGTTAGTTGGAATCTAGAAATAATTTAGAAAATGATGATAGAAGTTTATTTTTATTTTTGATAATTCTGCAGTCGAGTACGAATTATGCACTTTTGAGCACTGTGGCCGGGGTAGCTTTGCGGGTTCGATTCCTGAACCCGGCAAAAGCTATTTTTCAATATTATGGAATTGTGAAATATCGTGGAATTGTGAAAATCTCAACATTGAAAAAGTGCTCCCTTTGTTCTATCAAATTATTGTTTCATGTTAATGGAATTTGAAGACCATATTCCTATAGTATTGATAAAAGTTATAGGTTCATTCTTTTATTCGTTTTTAATCAAAAATGGAATGTTTTTTAAGATATTTATTTTCCGCAATTTATTGTTAGGATTCCCAGTTTCGAATGTAGCCATATCCAAATTCGGGATCTGTCCAAATCGTTTTCTATTTTTAAATGTGTTTATTTAGTTGTTTATTCCATTTCAAATAATTTTCGGCTATTCCATTTTTTTGCGGGATTTCCCCCCGCTATTCATGCTTTTCCCCCCACGGCCTCCGCCTTCTTCATTCTTCGCCCCGCCTCTTATTTTTCTTCGAGCTCTCTTGATGAAGTGAGTCCGACGAGAAAACGAAGCTCATTCATTTCAGTTTACGTCGACTTTTATTTGGCGAAACTCCACTTGACAAATTTGTTTTTGAACAAAAAAAGAACAAAAGCAAACCATGTTGCGGCTTCAATCGGTTTTTATTCTGGCAGGTAAGCGCTGAATTTCTATGAATTATTTATTTTTTGGTTTTTATTCATTCCCCCAAAAAATTCATTTTTCTGCTAGTAAACGGCTCCCAACTAAATATAAAAGCTTTAAATTTAATGATAAGAAACGTCCAAAGCATTGCAAACAATACTTCACTATCTCTATTTCCATTCATACTTCACTGCCTTTAGCACTTCTTTCCATCGTAGCATCGGTGGTTCAGTGGTAGAATGCTCGCCTGCCACGCGGGCGGCCCGGGTTCGATTCCCGGTCGATGCAATTCTTTTTTTTTTCATTTCACCATAAATCATCTAAACTGATAGCATCGTTTTTTGATGATGTAAATCCGCATATGAGCCCATGGGGACCTATCAATAAACGTAAAGGAAACCATGCACATTCCCTTTTTGTGACATTTTAGAAAAATAACTTTGTTCTTCAAAAATGTCTTAGCAATTCGTCACATTTCTTTCTCGATTTTTTATGTGAGGACTTGAAAGGAAGACAAAATCAAATTCAATTTTCGGACAGTGTTGAACATTTTATTTTCCTTGAAGTTTTAGTTTAAGAAGTGTTGAAAAGAGAAAAAAACTTATGCAAACTTGTTTTTTTTGATGTAGATATTTTTTGTGGGTCTCAAAATCTGTTGATTCTGACACAGCAGCATCCGTTGCTTCTTTTTCAATGTTTTGGTTCAATTCATCTGGTGACGAAGAGCAAAAAAACAGGGATTAATGGAATGGTAGAAATTGAACGAGAATGCGAAAAAAATAACAACATTAAATTAGGTATTGAGAGGGGTTTAATGGAGATTTATTGAAGGGTTCGAATGGGTTGAGAAGACCAAAAATCTTGTAAAAAAATAATGATGGATGTCAATTTCTTCATTGAGATTTGATTGAAAACAAAATAAACAATTTCTGAAGAAGGAAAACTTATGAATATTTGATGAGAATGTAGTTTCTGGCAATTAAACTGTAGAAACCTTAAATAATCAAAGATTGACATTTTCTGAAAACATAATTAAATAAATACGAGATTTTGAAATTGCAAAACCTCGAAAATATGATTGAACACTCAGAATCAGAAGTATTTTCAATAAAAATTATCATTCCGTTTTCAGAAAATATCATTTTTGGAGGAATATATATTTTTTAAAACGAAGGACATTGTTTTTACTGTTTATTCTCAAATGACATTTGCTGTAACAACCCCTCATTATAAAAACTTGAAATATAATAGCAGTGTCATAAAATGTCTGAAACTTCTTAGTAATTAGTCAAAATAAACATATAATTTAAAATGAATTCGGCGAGAAAATATTTTCGTTTCTGTGTTTATTTTCGAGTCTGATTAAGTTTTTAAGAGAGAAAAACACTTCAGTTAGTAATTACGCGTCGCTTAAATTCTTTCGATGAAATTTTCAAAGAATTAGATTCTAAATTAATTTGAGCTTAAATACAGTGGTTCAGTTAATTTGACCCTACCAGATTTCAATTTCAAAAATTAGAGCTTTCTCTCATTAGTATAGTGCAATTTATGCAAAATTACACCGATATATACACGCTTCATAGCAGCGGCCCAAAGTTATAAAAAATCAAAATTTGAAATGCGCGCCGGATTTGGCGCGAAACACAATTATTTGAATTTGGCCACATATTTTGTTCTACCATTGGCCTTCATTCGAATTTTGATTTTTTGCCTTGAATTCGGATCGTGTTAAATATAGTTTATGAATAGCAGTTTCATAAAATGTCTGAAACTTCGTATTAATATTTCGATGTTTGAAATTCGTGAGTTTTTCTTGAATTCGTTTACAGAAATTGGGCAATTTCCAATATTTTATAGAGCCTCAATATTTCAGCAATAAAAATATATATGAAGCTAAACTTCCAAGAGCGAAAACTTGCAATAAAACTTTAGTTTCCTCATTTTTTAACCAAGGCTTAGTTTTTGTTTGGAAATTTTTTGAATCTAAAAACGCATTTTTCGGGAATTTCGATCTTCGAAATTTAGGAGTTTCAATTCGAGATTATCGGTGTGAGTAAGTTACAGATGCCTTCCTTCCAAGCTTCTTCTGCATGTTTATGGCTTTTTTCCATTCTTTTGTCGATTTTCAGATGTTAAGAGACTTTTCTAAAACATGTGAGCTTCTTCAGAAAAAACATATTCTCATGGGAGTCATTTTTTTAGAAAAAAGAAACAAAGATTCACAATTTTTGGTTCCTTGAAAATCACCAAACATACATGATTATTCAAATAGAAAAAAAATTACAGTTCTTATCGTCGCCATCGTTGCACAATATGCTCAATACGAAGATGAAAAACGAGGCGGTGGACGAGCATTCGATAAGCGTGGCGGAGCGCGAGCATTTGCTTCAGATGAAACAGAAAAACGCGGTGGAGGCAGATTCTTCCGTGACGAACGAGGTGGAGCACGAGCATTCAGCGGAGATTCGGAAAAACGTGGCGGAGCAAGAGTGTTCCAAGTTGGATATGATAAGAGAGGTGGAGCACGCGCTTTCAATTTTGGAGGAGTGAAACGAGCTGGTGCCCGCGCATTTTTGGAAGCTAAACGATATGGTGATTGGGATGTTGAACCATATTTGGAAGAGGAGTATAATCGAGCCGGTCTGTTCTAATTGTATAATCTATGCTTGCACCTACTACTATTACAACTATGTCTATATTTTCTCTCTTCCAGCTGCTGCTGCTGTTGCTGTTATGCTAAATGTATGATGCATTTTTCGTTGATAAATACTTTTTTTTTCTTATAAGTTTTGGTTCCTTTTCTGCTAATCTGTGAAAATTTAAAAAAAAGGTTTGAGAGTATTAGTTCTGAAAAAGGATGGCCGTGTTTTATACTTAAAGATAATGCACCACATATTTTATAAGCTTTTCGAACTTGATCGTCAAAATTTGATTATTTTTTGAAAAAAACTCAATAAAACATACTTTCAAACTCATTAATCAAATTTTTCTCAACTCCGACACGCTGTCTTTAATAAAAAATATCAGGCTTGAGCTCAGCAGCTCCCAACTCTTGATATTGAACTCAAATATTCTTGATCATTGCGTTCGGAAGGCTGCCCAACCTCACAGCCGCTCCGCACGTACGCGACGCCGCGGCTGCTGACACTCAACACACTGAAACATTTGAAAAATTCATTTTCCCGCCGATATTTCAGTGTTTTGAGTGGGAGGTCACCGCGTCGCGTGCGTGCGGAGCGGCTGTGAGGTTGAGCAGCCCTCCGAACGCAATGATCAAGAATAATTAAGTTGACAATAAAAATTTGGAATAAGAAACAAATAAACTTTTGAAAGCCCCTGGTTCTTCTATCAAAAATATCAAAAAGAATTCATTAACAAATCATGGTTTATTTTTCAGAGAAACGAGGCGGCGGCCGAACATTTCCAGTGAAAATTGGTCAAAATAATAACTTCAATTAGTAACTCTACCCATCATCAAAATACTAATAATAATAAAATAATTATTTGTTATGATATTGAATGAAGTTATTTTGTTCATCATGTGTTCTTCTTCTATTAAAATATTAACAATAAAAAACGAATTTCAAGGTGCAAAGTAATGATTTCCGGATGTGAAAACAGGCACCGGTGATTCGCAATTGGTTTCAGATTGTTGGATTCTTGAGTTGATCGGTAACATAAAATACCCGCGACCCGATCGATAGAATTCGTAATCTGTTGCAACTGCGACACAGTCGACTTGTCTTCGGAGACGACTGAAGCATACGTGAGGGGTTAGACAACGGGATACCTGAAAAAAATTGTACCACTGAAATGTTTATAATCATGTTCATATATATAGACTTTGAATAATTCATGATTCGTTGACATTTTAATTTATATAAAAACCCAACTCTCGTCATTTAAAAAAGAAAAAAAAATACCTTCATTGTCCAATGTTCATCATTAATTGCACCCATACATCTATCAAAATCCTCTAAATATTCTGTATTTGTCTTATTCAACAATTGATCTTTGAATGATGAGAACTCTTCTAATCGGGATTGCCATCTTCTGAAAAAACTACCAAATTTTTAATTAGAAATTTTAAAAAATCAACGTACGTGTTCAACAAATCAGCAATTGGGGACATATTGATTGGTGCCGGTGATGGAACGGTGTTGTGAGAATGGCGAAGATGGTAGAAATGAGCCTGTCGGCATGGAACACGGGTTTGGACGTATCCAAAACGATGAATACCGGTTTCATGCATGTTCACACTGTCCACACGACCTGAACAAATATTTTAACAACGAAGTGCGGGATTTAAACACTTTAAAAAAAAATTTAATTGAGATAATCAGTATTTTAGAGGAGGGCTTTACGGATCTGATAAATGCACCTTCAATGAAAATAGACTTCATTCTCATTCCAAATCTGTTTTTAAAATGTTCTAAAACCACCTAGAAGCCGAGAAAATGAGCTTCAAAACAATGGCTTAGAAAAAGTGTCCACCTGGCCGAAATTTTTCCTATGATCTTTTTCTGTTTTTCTTTAATACATATTTGTGCAGAATGCTGATATTAGTCCATTTTTTATGTTTTTTTTTCTCTTTTTTTTTGATTTTTCATGCCTGCGGACTAGTTTTCGCCGGTGGCCACTTTTTCTAGGCCATTATTTCGAGGTGCGTTTTCTTGGCTGTTAGGTGGTTTTAAAACATTTTAAAAACAGTTTTGGAATGAGAATGAAGTCTATTTTCATCCCAGCAGCATTCACATTTAATAGAATCCTGAAATATTTCGTAAAAGATACCGCTGAAATTTCTCTATGTAATATATAATTTCTGCTTCAAAGTCACATTAACTTTCCGAGTGTCTTTCTAACAGGATTTAGGTAACTATGCACAAAATTACTCAATTCATCATAGGCCTTTCGTACGTATCAAGCGGTACTCATTTTTTATACATTGTCAACTTAAAAATAGAAAAACCCCATATTTACATGAAACGTATCTCGTTTTCCAGGGATTAAGTATTGGAAACATCCATTGCCAAATTTTCATAATTAAACAAATGTTCTTCTAATACTTATAAATGTCATAAATATATTTTTGAGAGCTAGCGGAAAAATGAGAACATCTAAAAATTTTTGAAATTATTTAGTAGATTATTCTTAAAATGAAATGGAAACCTTTAAATTCGTAAAATCATTATAATTACAGTTAAAAGCTTCTGGCAATTGATTATTAAAACTATGTTCAAAATGTAATATTTTATATCGTTTGTGTTTTTGTGATTAAAATTAAAATTTTAAAAAAATTAAGAATATTTGACTCACTTGCATTTACAACAACTCTCGTCTTCATTCTCCAAACATTGCAATTCATCTTATTCTTTGAATTTCTCAAAAATTCGAAATTAAACTTTGATAAACTTTGATCATTCTGTCTATTCGGGGGTACGAATTGAACATCTCGATGCTCGAAAAGCAATGATCCAGCCTGTGGATGTTCATTGAATAAATCTCTCAAAATCCGCAAATTATCTCCCAATCGAATCGACGACGGATCCAATGGCAAAAGGAAATCATCAATATCAGAAAAGACGACAATGTCCGCCCATGGTTTGACAAAGAACAAACAATTCACATGCGATTCTTCGATACCACGTGAAAGAACCAAACCATTTGGATTTGTATCCGAAAGAATTGGCCATTTCGGCCAGTGTCTTATAATTACAATACCGCGACGTTCGTATTCTTGAAGGATTTTATAAGTTGCATCGGATGCTGATTGAACAGGGACGACTATTTTTGTGGCACCCATAGCTAGCCAAATTTCTGAAAAAATTGATACTTATATTGGAAGTTATAATGATTTTTGAGTACCTATTCCAGTCACTAAGATTTCCCAATCTGTGTAAATGTACATTGGTGCCATACATACTACCATGTCATGTCGTTTTTCTCTGAAAAGTTGATAAATTGAGTTTTTTTTTGAAAAGGAAAACCAACTTTAATGGGGTTTCCGGTGTGATCATCATAGCATCTTCGATATTTGGTGTCGTACTGATTCTGAAAATAAAATTACATTAAATAAATCAAGATTTTCGTAAATGGTTTGTCGCAAATTCGAAAAAGAGAGAATTCACACTTTTTTCTATAAAAGTTACATCTATATAATGTTTTCTTCCTTTCTTTGGTGCTTGGTCATAAAAATTACCCGATTTCTTAGGGTGTTCAATAAATACTGCAGGAATATATCCTACTGTGGTACAAAGAATATCCTACTGTGGTACAATGAAAAATTAATTTTCTTACGAGAATTTCAATGATTTCAATTCCCTGATATTATTTCTAATTAATTTCAAAGTTTCGTGTGATTACGGCGTTTTTTAGAGAAATGGTGAAGGAAAAACCAGACCCAACTTCATCTTCGCGTGCACGCATCTCGCGAGTTTATGCTCGTTCATATTGGTAGAACCTTGATCATCCTTCACTACCTGATTTTAGACATCTTATGAAAAACTATCAGATTCACACGTTTTTGTTGGAAAAACAGTCAAAATAGGAAATATTCTAGAATCGTTTAATTTATTTTATCGTTCTCCCTTAGCTACATTTCACGCTGAAAAATTAGGGTTCTAAATTAAGATTAGCTCATTTTATGAAAAAAAAAAGTTCATGGATCCAAAATTGACAAAAGAAAAGTAGGTCCCCAAAACGCTGCCTGTAAAACAATTGTTTCTTGTTTTACAAACTTTTAAGTTGAATATATGTTTGAAGTGAGAATCGAACTTTCATTCGACCAATTTTCAGCTTTTTATGAAAATTGGGTGCTAAGTAATGCTTAAAAATGTAAACTCAAACCCGCCAGCAACGTGGGCTTGAACTCCGTCACAATTCTAAGCTCCGGTTCAAACAAAAATGCAAGGAGTAGGAAAATTCTCAATAAATTGTATACAAATATATCTGTATTAGATTTATTCGGAGTTTCAAAGATTTTCGTCTCGTAGTTTTAAAAATATCTGTGCCTGAAGCGTCCTTCAGTATTTATTTAACACCCTGTACATCCCTACGAACTTGGGTTTCCTTCAATTTTTACCCTTCACTTTTTTTGTACAAAAACCTACTTGAATTCCTTAAAGGAATGAACATCAAGTGAACATTCTGCAATATGTCCAGCCCATGAACAAATATCAGTTGATGCTCGTTTACCAGCATGAATTCGTTGAACTGTTGCTCTTGTGACTGAAATTTTAACTTTAAACATTTTAAGCCTCCTCCAAGTTATTTACTCAAATATTTATTGTTAGCCTGAATGGAAAAACAATAAACCGGATGTTCGATTCTTCCATCACCCAAAAAATGAATAATTGCATATCGTCCATCAACATTCTGCTCTCGTTCTTCTCGCCAAAAACTTCCAAGAATAATCTGTCGTGTACCTAGAAAAGCTTCGAGATTTTTTTTAATTAAAGAAAAGAGTGGTTACTTATTTCCTTCCTTAAAAACGTGTCCCCAATATTTTTCATAGCCCACATGTTTATGGTTCTTGTATACCAAGCAAACCCACATATAAATGCGAAAATAATAAGTGATATTCGGAAAACCTGAAAAAATCGATATAATTGAAAAAAGTGCTGAAAAAATAGCATACCCAATCACTTATTCCTTTTGCCCTTCCATTAAAATATCTCATTTTTCGACTGACTTGTATAAAAGTCTTTTGAATTGTTCTATTCATAACTTATATTAAAAAAACAACGCATAGGAAACAAGACAAAAAAATCAATAGCAGAAAATTAAATTCGAAATACGTGCTTCAATTGTTGTAGGCTGCCGGAGATGATTATCTGCATTTGGTCGTTTCCAGAGATTTTGATCGAACTAGGCGTTTCATTTGGGAATGTTTTATGGTTGTAGGATGCATACGTTCAATATTAGGATAGGCTACGAAACATGATGAAAATTGTAAGAAGTGGCGAAAATGGTGAGAAGGATCAATCATGAAGCAAGTGCAAAAGCAGCTTTAGATTTGAAAGGATGATTCTTCTTTTTGCATAGAAGAATCATTTTATGATTCGATCTGTCTAGGAAAAAAGCATATTTTACATTTATCATGTTTTGTTTTATAAACATCAGTTGCAACATAATTTTCCATGGAATTTTTTATTTTTCTGAAATTTTGAAATTTTGAACCCATTGAAGGAGGGCTTTACGGAGATAATAAATGAACCTTAAATAAAAATAGACTTCATTCTCATTCCAAAACTGTTTTTAAAATTTTCTAAACCAACTTCGACGCCGAGAAAATGAGCTTCAAAACAATGGCCTAGAAAAAGTGTCCACCTGGCCGAACTTTTTTCTATGAGCCTTTTTCGTGTTTCGTTAATAAATAGTTGTGCAGAATGCTGATATTAGTCCATTTTTTATGTTTTTTTAAATGTTTTTTTTGGATTTTTCATGCCTGCGGACTAGTTTTCGTTGGTGTCCCGTTTTTCTAGGCCATTGTTTTGAGACGCGTTTTCTCGGTTTCTAGCTGTTTTTTGAAAATATTAAAAACAGATTTGGAATGAGAATGAAGTATATTTTCATCCCAGGTGCATTCATTAGCTCCGTAAAGCCCTCCTTTAAGTTCATTCTATGAAATTTTCGATTATTTAGCCGTTTTTGTAAGGGGTGGGCGGGAAATTTCCCGGTTTTACCATGACGAGAAATTTCCCTTCCCGAAAATCTCCCGAAAAGTTTCGGGAAATTTCGGGAAATTTTTTTAATAGAAAAAATAGAAAAACACCAAGAAAATCAGAAATTCGAAAAGATTAAGCTACAAAAATCAACGAAACTTTACTAAAATTGATTAATATGTCTACCGACGTTTCAAATAAGAAAACTTAACATTTTCCTTTTTTTAACTCATTTATGTGGTTCTGAAAAATTTTTGTTTTTTTCAAAATCCTGCGTTTATTCCTGTTTTATCCTTTAGTTTTAATCGTTGGATGTTTATTAACTCTGAAAACCTAGGAATCGAATTTCCCGGTTTTAACCGGGAAAAAAATAATAAAACCCATCTCTGTTCGGAACCTCCAAAATTGTTTTCAAAGTTTGATATGTTTTGATTCATAAGTAAATTATTGTGGTTTTCTTGTTCACACAGGGATGAATTATACAAGAAGCGTTTGTTTTCTCACTCTGTCTGATCTCCCCACAAAATTGTTTTATTTTTAAATTTTCATTCTGAATTTTAAGTTTTTTTTAGGGTTTCTAAGAAAATTGGCTAATAAATTTCTCGCTTACATAAACAAACAAAGACGATTTCGAATTTGGCTCATTTTGAAATGGTGTAAGTAACAATTACAAATTTTTATGGGTTGGTACGATTTTTATTAGTTTTTAGATAGCATGTTGGAAAATTGGAAATTCTAACAATCGTCGGTAAATATAGACTTGGCATTTTGCCAATAGGAAAAAATCTGATAAAAATTTTTAAGTAATATTTAATTTATTCGGTAATGTGTAATTTTTTTTAGAAACTATGAACTGTGATGTATATGTATATTTGATTCAAATCCCTGTCATAAATAAAATAATGTTTATTAAATCGATGAAACGACACGATTAAGGCAATTCAATGTTGCGATCAATTGGGAATAAGAGCTCGAAACGAGGCTCATTTTTCGAGAAGGTGTTGAAATATTTGCAGACATTGCAGAACTATCAAGCTTTGATACAAATGAAAACAATGATTCGAACACCTAAAACGTTGTTTTTTCGTAGAAAATGATATATTGGATATTTACCTGCTCAATCTCTGTTCCCAATAATTCAAAATAATACACAGAAGTACTATTCTGAAGCTGTCGAACAGCTGAGCACAAATTATGACCTGCTGAAACTGTTTCAGAAAGCAGAAAATTTTGAGTTGACTGGCTGCTTGATGGTGTTCTAAAAATACTTTTATGTAGGTCTTTTGACAAAAAAAAACGCTCACTGATTCAATTGTTTCGCGGCTTGTTGTAAATGAAGAATTGCTTCACTGGCACGAGACTTTTCATAAGAAAGGTCGATTGAATTTTTCTCGAAATTTTTTGAGCTCTTCATTTCGTTGAACATTTTCTTGAGGCTGGAAAAAAACGAGAATTTCTTTTTTATTAAAAGAGAAGAAGAAGTGATCTATTTTATTTTAAGATGACTTCAATGCTTTGATCTTGGTATTCAATGATTATAGATGATACGACGTAAGCTCCTGGAACTATTACAACTAACAAATACGGTGTACTTGAAATATGCTATAAGCTAGTTTGAGCGTCTTAAAAGACAGTTCACGATCCAAATTCAAGTTAAAAAATCAAAATTCAAATGGGAGTCCACGTGGTCCAAAGAACAATACGAATATGTAGCCACATTCAAATAATTGTGTTTCGCGCCAATTCCGATCGCGTTGCACGATCCACGACCGCGCCGCACGATCCGGCATTCACATTTTGATTTTTGCAACTTTGGACCGCTAATGTGAGGCGTGTATTTATCGGCGTGATTTCGCATAAATAGCACTGTACTAATGAGAGAAAGCTCTAATTTTAGAAATTGAAATTTGGTAGGGTCAAATGAACTGACACACTGTCTTTAACCATTTAGGACGATAGTTAGTTTGAACAATGAACTATTTTTGAGGAATTCATTTCCTCGATCAAGTGGTTTTTTCATTATGCAAAATAGTTGTTTAAATTATCAGGAGCTAATTTTGCAACAATCAACTTTGTTTATTTTAATCACAGTTCCTGTATAGCGGTATTGCGTATTCAAAAGCTAAACCTGCTCAAAGCTGTATGCACATCTGTCTGCTCTTCAATTTGAACTGACAACCGTTTCGCGGGTGAATCCGTTACTTTATCCAAAGAAGAATCTGTCGAAAGAACTGATCTTCTCCTAATTGAAAATGAGTTCATCAGCGATGTTTGTGATACGGATGACTTCCAGGTCGGCAATTTTATTTCACTTCAAAAATATATTTCATAATAACTTATGAAAGTAAAAATAAAAACAAACCTCAACTTTGGTTTCGGAGCCAATCCGGTGAAATCAGCCAAGCTCATCCTTCTAACTTGCACTTGCAAATTATCGACGGCTTCATTGTCCTTTATAATTTTTTGATATTTAATAATCGATATTTGTTTATAATTTCAAAGCATAAATACCTGCTGATCGCAAATTGAATTGGAGCGACGCCAAAACTCCTCAATATCTTTTCGATTTAAGCTGGTATTCATAGTAAAATATTTATCTCCCCCAAACTGAAAAAAATAATAAATTTAAGGAAAAAAATTCTATTTGAGAAAGAAAAAGGATTAACTAAGTCATATGAAACATGATATAACTGAAAAACTTTCGGAAAGGATTATGAATATAGAAGTAGTTGTTGTTTTCAGAAAAAAACAAAAATAATTTTCAATAGAATTGGTTTAGGTTGTGTTTTGAAAAAAAAGACATTTTAAGGGGGGTGGGACTCGACAAAGACCTTTTTAAAATTGAATTTCAGAAGCGATAGATCATGTATAACGATGTTTTGAAGGCATTGTAGTTTCGAAATAAGTATTCTTGGACATTGCACCTTCGCATTTGCGTAAACAATATTAATCTTGATCAAATCATAAAGCGCCTAGAAATCAAATCTCAGCCTTTTAATTTTAAATGAATTTGCTTTGACAAATAATACAATGATATTAAAAGTGAAAATAGAAAGTGACTTGAAATTTCAGTTGCGGGATCTCCCGAGTGAGAAGTTTAAAGGAGGGCTTTACGGAGCTAACGAAGGGATGAAAATAGACTTCATTCTCATTCCAAATCTGTTTTTAAAATTTTCTAAAACCACCTAGAAGCCGAGAAAACGCGCCTCAAAACAATGGCCTAGAAAAAGGGGCCACCGGCGAAAACTAGTCCGCAGGCATGAAAAATTCAAAAAAAACATAAATTGAAATGAAAAAACATAAAAAAGTACTAATATAAGCATTCTGCATAAGTATTTATTAACGAAACACGAAAAAAGCTCATAGGAAAAAGCTAGGCCAACTTTTTCTAGGCCATTGTTTTGAAGCTCATTTTCTCGGCTTCTAGGTGGTTTTAGAAAATTTTAAAAACAGATTTGGAATGAGAATGAAGTCTATTTTCATTTAAGCTGCATTTATTATCTCCGTAATACCCTCCTTTAAAGCATCCCGACCCAGGATTTCGAATATCATAAATGAACTTTCCTCTCGAAAATAACATCAGAAATCACTTCTAACTTACATAAACAAACAAGAAAAAGCAGAATGGACTGCCATATATGCTCATTCTGTTTTTTTTTTCGTTCTTCTTACAATAATAAATCATATCGCCTTATTTTTGACGCTCTTTTTTTCTTTTATTCTTCTTTTCATCGTTCGAGCAAAAGCAAATGAAGAAGCAAAACAAATTATTTCTTTTTGAAGAAAAATAGAAATTTTGAAAATAAAAAATAACTTTTTAGGACTTTTTTGTTGAAATAAAATTCTGAAAACTAGTATTTTTCAGCGTTATGAAATGGGAAAAAAATTGAAGCTTGAACACATGAAAAACTAATTGAGGAACGGAAGAAAATAAAGAATAAAATATTATTATTATGGTGGTATTTAGAACGACGAAGAATAAGATGATGAAGAATGAAATAAAGATTATTTTTTTGCATCTAAAAAAATATGGGGGGAAAAAATAGGAACGAAGAATGAGTTCGGAGTTCTTTTTCTAGTCATCAAACCAAACAACATCGTGAAAAGATTTTCTTTTTCCAAAAAAAATGCTATGTATTTTGCTAGAAGTCCGCGCGAACCCCGCCCCTCGCCTAAAAGAGACCTCTCAACACGACAACACAAAATGCAATTTCTGCTTCCGTTTTTTTCCCCATCTGACTTTTTTTGTTGCATTTTTTCTCTCTTCGTTTTTTGTCCTCCCAGTGGACATTTGTGAATATACCTCAACGAGATATGATTGAAATGATGACTTACAGATATTTCCTTTGGGGATTTTGGGAGTAAAGAAAAATTGGTGGACAATGGAAGATGAAGAAGATATCTTTGGTTTTTTGTGTCTATTGGGAAATTTTCTGAAGGAACTTCAACTATTTTAGACTTCTTAAATAGTAATACACAACTGTTTCCGTTAGCTGAAATAGTCCGGCACTCGTGATATTTCTAGCGGGCGTGTAAATATCACATTAATCAATGAGTTTGATGAATAAGGGCATTTTTTCTAAACTTTCACATTGAATTTTTAAATGGAACACATTAATTTTATTGAAGATTCCAAATCTGTTCTTAAAAACGGATTTCATAGATTAAACGATTTTTTTGACGATGTTGACTGAATTGGAAATTGTGTACTGTAAGAGGAACTACAACGTTTATTTATTTTTATTGTCAAATCAATTATTCTTGATCATTGCGTTCGGAAGGCTGCTCAACCTCACAGCCGCTCCGCACGCACGCGACGCGGCTTCCGACACTCAACACACTGGAAAATTTTAAAAATTCATTTTCCCGCCAATATTTCAGTGTGTTGAGTGGGAGGTCACCGCATCGCGGCGCGGAGCGGCTGTGAGGTTGGGCAGCCTTCCGAACGCAATGATCAAGAATAATTGAGTTGACAATATAAATATGAAAATGTATGAATAGACCCCCTAATTCCGCAAATATATAAAAAGTATGAATTGGAACTTCAAACGAGCCTGAAATATTGATGTGACCTCCTGTATGAATTCTGAGAAAAATCCTATGTGAAGTTTTAAAGAAAATCAATGAAATTAAGTTAAAATTATTTGTAAAGGAGGACTTTACGGAGATAATAAATGTACCGTAAATGAAAATAGACGTCATTCTCATTCCAAATCTGTTCTTAAAATTTTCTAAAACCACATAAAAGCCGAGAAAACGCTCTTAACAACAATGGCCTAGAAAAAGCTTACAAAACTAGTCCGCGGGGAATCCAAAAAATTTAAATGTCCAAAGTTAAAATGGACTAATTTAAGTACTTCCCATAAATGTTTGTATAAAAACCTCATATTAAAAATTTCGGCCAGGTGGAAACTTTTTCTAGGCCATTGTTTTGAAGCTCGTTTTCTTTCCTTTTACCTGGTTCTAAAAAATTTTAAAAACAGATTTTTAATGAGAATGACGTCTATTTTCATCCCAGATGCATTCATAAGCTCCGTAAACTCCTCCTTTAAAAAATTGCAGAGATCATTGTATTATTTTGGGACCGTTATATATTTTTGGGGACCACTATAGAGCAAAACATGAGTATGGCCCATTTTTTCCTTCGAAATGTAATCCAACCCCGTTGAATCCAGATATAAAAATCCTCCGATCCTCCCTCTTGTTTTTTGCACAAGTGAAGTGCAAAAAATATCTGAGACAACAAGAAGGAATTCGAAATTGGATACATGTTAAAAATTGGTTTTGTTCAAAAATACTAGAAAAATAAATACAATGGAAAAAGATGTAAAATGTGGTTGACTTGTCTTCCGGAAGGAAGTGAAAAAGTACAAAGGTTGTTTGAATTGTTCTAAGAAAAAATTACTTTTGCTTTTCGAAAGCTGCAATAATGAGAGCTTTGCGAAGATTAAACATACCAACAAGCTTTCGGACTTCAATTCAAAGAAAGCTTGTTGGTAGGTGTGGAATTTTATATTCCAAATGTTATTTATCGAACTTTGTGCTTACGGACTACGGCTCCACTAACACGACCCTCGTCAATATTAACAGTTATAAATAAAAACATTTTAATTTTGTTGAAAATCTGCCTTTAAGCTTAAAAAATAAAAATCAATATCAAGAGTGGTTTCATCATGATATCCGGGCCTAAAATTTCTGTCAAAGACATGCAAAAACTCGAAATTAGTGGCATTATGAATTTAAAGGAGGGCTTTACGGTGGTAAGAAATGTACCTTAAATGAAAATAGGCTTCATTCTCATTCTAAATCTGTTTTTAAAATTTTCTAAAAACACCTAGAAGCTGAGAAAACACGCATCAAAACAATGGCCTAGAAAAAGGGGCCACCGGCGAAAACTAGTCCGCAGGCATGAAAAAACCAAATTTTAATTTTAAAACAACATTTTAAAAAGACTTACAAAAGCATTCTGCATAACTATTTATTACTTAACAAAACACGAAAAAAGCTCATTGGAAAAAGTTCGGCCAGGTGAACACCTTTTCTAGGCCATTGTTTTGAGGTGCGTTTTCTCGGCTTCCAGGTGGTTTTAGAAAATTTTAAAAACAGATTTGGAATGAGAATGAAGTCTATTTTCATTTAAGGTACATTTATTATCTCCGTAAAGTCCTCCTTTAAGCTTAAAAATATAAATCAATATCAAGAGTGATTTCATCATGATATCCGGGCCACATTGTTCTTCAGTAAAAATCTGATAAAATTTCTGTCAAAGTCATGGAAAAAATCGAAAAAATCGAGTGGCAGCGTGAATTTAAAGGAGAGGAAAAGTAATAAAACAGTGAAATTTCAGAATAATTGAAGGTAAATCGAAAAAAAAAAAGTTTTGAGACAATTTTTATATTTTTCTTTCCATCTAGAAGGTTAAAATGAAAAATCTATGCATCTTCCTGTATAAAGATCATTGGTCTATGTCTGAGACATATTTTTTCCAGATAAAATGAAGACACACGTTACTTGACGTCAAAAACAGAAGTGCATGATTCAAACAACAATTGCACATACATTTTCTTCACATTATTCCTTGACCTTTTTTTTTTTGAAAAATAATGAAAGTATCCTCGTGCAATATTGTGTTGAAAATGCATAAGAAAAATGATGGAAAAAAAAGATAAGTTGAAAAGAGCAAGCTTTCTTTTGATCGAATGATCCCATCAAAATTGTACAGAAAACTTGAAAAAAATTAATTGAAAACGAGAAGAAATAATGAAACGTTTTATTGATGACGATGAAAAACGTTCAGAAAAATGAAAAAAGATTGTACTTGTAACCATTCTTGACTTTTTATGTGTCGGTTCAAACGGAAATTGAACTGAAAAGTACTTGCTGCTCGCATTCCATTTTTGGTTCGGCTAAAAGAAGAAGAAGAAGAAGAAAAAAGAGAGTGCTGATCGAAACTTCTGCTTCTTCTTCTTCTTCTTCTTCGTTTTGCCAAAAACTGCCACGAATAATTAAATTTGTAATAAATTAGGGAGCGCCGTTTGTTGGTTGGTTGTTAGTGTGAGTCCTGCAAAAATAGGAATTTGAAAGTTTCTGGAAAAGAAGGAGCATGTTTACAGTCATTCGACGTCCTTTTGTTTCAATTGGGAGGCTTAACGAAGCTATCAGACCAAACACTGCCATAACACCATAGATCCCAACTGGAAGGGAAAGTGAACGTTCTGATGCTACCTGAAATGTTTTTTTCTTTTTTGATGTTGAAATAAATATTATTATAATTAAATGAATGTCTCGGAAAGAGCGGAAGATTATAGGACTGAATACCAAAGCTGAACTTAGAACAGAGGGAGAAACTTCTTAAAGGAGGGCTTTACGCAGATTATGAATGCGTCTGGGATGAAAATAGGCTTCATTCTCATTCCAAATCTGTTTTTAAAATTTTCTAAAACCACCTAGAAGCCGAGAAAACGCGCCTCAAAACAATGGCCTAGAAAAAGGGGCCACCTGGCCGAACTTTTTTCTATAAGCTTTTTTCGTTTTTCGCTAATAAATAGTTATGCAGAATGCTTATATTAGTCCTTTTTTATGTTTTTTCATCTTAATTTATGTTTTTTCTTTCTTTTTTTGGACTTTTCATGCCTGCGGACTAGTTTTCGCCGGTGGCCCTTTTTTCTAGGTCATTGTTTTGAGACGTGTTTTCTCGGTTTCTAGAAGGTTCTAGAAAATTTTAAAAACAGATTTGGAATGAGTATGAAGTCTTTTTTCATCATAGGCGAAATCTCCGTAAAGCCCTCCTTTAAATGAGGGCTTTACGGAGCAATAAATGTACCTTTAATAAAAAAGGACATCATACTCATTCCAAATCTGTTTTTAAAATTTTCTAAAACCACCTAGAAGCCGAAAAAATGAGCTTCAAAACAATGGCCTAGAAAAAGGGGCTACCTGGCCTAACTTTTCCTCGATCAGCTTTTTTCGTGTTTCGTTAATAAAAAGTTATGCGGAATGCTTATATCAGTACTATTTTTAATTTTTGTTTTATATTAATTCATGTTGTTTCATTTTTTTTTTGGATTTTTCATGCGCGCGAACTAGTTTTCGCCCGTGGATACTTTTTCTAGGCCATTGTTTTGAGGCGCGCTTTCTCGGCTTCTAGGTGGTTTTAGAAAATTTTAAAAACATATTTGGAATGAGTTCGACGTCTATTTTCATCCCAGGTACATTCATTAGCTCCGTAAAGCCCTCATTTAATTCTACTATTTATTTATCATTATAAAGTATTTCATTCAAACATTGCTCATTTAAAAGACGATGTGTGAGTCACGTTGAACTGCCGTGCCCTAGTCCGGATATGGAGCCAATTTAGTTAATATTATACTTGCATACTTGGTAAAGGTCACCGGTAATTTGAGTGCACCTACATCTCTGAGGAGTCCTCGCGTTCTCCGGGTGCACCCGGTTTTGTCTCGAAAATTCAACGTTCTCTATCTCGCCTAATTTCTGGAGTTGAGAATTGATATTTTTGTCATTCGAAAGCTCTCAGCGAGCTTGATAAATTATTAGTTGACTCCAAGTCAAGAATATGATTTTTTAACAACGTAAAATCGAGAAAAAGAAAATTGAGTTTTGTTTTTCACGTTTTCAAGCTCAAAACCCCGGCGTTAACACCACTTTACGGTATTTTTTCTTTTCATATTTTGAAAGTAAATAAAATTCTGTATTAGAAAAATGTAGTTTGGTAAAATTTTCAGGGTTCCATAGTTTCGAAAAAATGGAGTAAACATGAAAAACATAGAATTTTCTCTAATCACATTTTCACTCCAAAGCTTTTGAGCCGGAGCTTTTTCAATCCCCGGCTTTTGCCAATCTCACTCACCTGTGCAATAAATGGTGTTATAATTGCACCAATTCTAGCCATTGCTGAACATGTTCCCAATCCAACTGCCCGAAGAGTCGTTGGATAAACTTCTGGCGTATAGACGTATGCACATTGGAATGCACCTGATATGAATGCTCTAGCAACAAAAATAAATACAGTTACCGTGAATCTGGAAATTAGCATTTTTTTTGTTATTTAAATTTGAATTACCTATCGAGACAAAAATATAACAAGAAAGTGAAAATTGCGAATACTGCGTATTCTAAAGCCATTGTCTTTTTTCGACCAATCCATTCAATTATAAGAACTGTTATTATTAGGCCTAAAATCATTAAATATATTAAATTTGAAAATTAATTTAAAAAATAAAGGTAAACCTGGAAACTCGGCCAGAGTAGTTGATAACAAATCAAAATAATCAGATCTTGTCAATGGCTGGCATACTTCTAATTGTGTACCATTTGAGAAGAGACCTCCATGACATTCATCATGTGATTGAAAAAGGACAGTTGTAAAAAGAACCATTCCATAATAACAGAAAGCGGTAATAGACCAAATTAACCATAATAAAAGAGTTGTTGTTTGTAACTCAGATGATAATAAATTCGCGATGTCTCCCCGATTTTCAGATCCTTGTTTGTGAGTTGAAACGAGTCGACCATTTGGAAGTTGGACGCGATTTTGTCTAGCGGCGTTTTGAAGAGTTTCCAATGCTTTTTCTGGGCGCCCGGATGCCATGTCAAAGCGGGCGGATTCCGGAAGCCACTGAAACATTATAATAACTGTAAGTTTTTTGAAAACTCATTGGGAGTAAATTTTTTTCTGATATTTTTCAAAAATTTTGAATTCAACAGAAATAAAATTATATTTGTCCGTTTTAATGTTTTTTTTAAATTTAAATTTATGTTTTTTTCTTTTTTTTTTGAATTTTTCATGCCTGCGGACTAGTTTTCGCCGGTGGACACTTTTTCTAGGCAATTGTTTTGAGGCGCGTTTTCTCGGCTTCTAGGTGGTTTTAGAAAATTTTAAAAACGGATTTGGAATGAGTCTGAAGCCTATTTTCATTCCAGATGCATTCATTATCTCCGCAAAGTCCTCCTTTAAGTACTTATGCATAAGTAAAATAATGAATAAAAAAGTTAGACTCACAAACGAAGCAATCGCAAAACATCCCAATGGTAATGACGAAAAAAACATAAGGGCTCTCCATCCCCATGTACTCATTACAAAATATGCAAGAAGAGCTTCAAAAACCGCCCCTATCGCCCAAAACGATTCAATGAGAACAACACATTTTGCTCGTTGAGCTGTTGGGAGAAATTCAGCATAAAGTGTAACACTTTGTGGAACACCTCCAATACCAAATCCGGTTAATCCTCGGAAAAATAATAGAACGTAGAAATGAGTCGAGAGACCGGATAGAAGACCCATTATACAGGCGACAAGTGTTGAAAAGGTTAAGCCCTGGAATTTTAGGGATATTTCGCTTAATTAATTAAAATACTTTTCGCCTTCCGAATCGATCACATATTTTCCCCCAAAATGTACTAGACAACATCATTCCACTGAAAACACACGTTGTTACAAGAGCCTTTAAATTGATATATCATAGCTAGATCTAGGGAGATCACATATGCTACCTGTTGTACTGAAGAAATTCCCCACTCGCAGGCTAAAGCTGGTGAAATTAAAGATAAGAGCATCATCTCCATTGCATCAGCCATCTACAAAACAATAAATGAAATGAGTTGTTCGTTTCAAAGAAATTACCCAAGCCATTCCAGTCAAAAAAGACAACTTCAACTGGAATTTTCCAAAACCTAATGCTTCAACAGCTTCATCAACAGTGAATGTCTTCTCCCCTTCTGTTGATTCCTGGTGTGTTCTTTGATCAAATGGCTCGCCGAGTTCTGTTCGATCATCCAAATTGGAATAACGAACGGCAAAGTCGTCTCCAACATGCCGGATCTCTTTGATCAATGATTTTGCTGTCAAATCAACATAGGCTTCGGTTAGATTTGAAGCCTCCAAAACTTCGGTTAGAATTACTTTGTCTCCCATTTTTTTAATTGCATATCATTTTGGGATGAGTGGTTTTGAATCTGTAGAAAAAATAATTGGTCATGTTGGGTTTTGAAAACCTATGATTAAAAACTGAGAGAAAAAAATGACGATAGCATTAAAAAAACTAATTTCTAAAAAAATAATTTCTATTTTTAGAAATTTTGAGAACTCTGGGTAGAAAACGATAAGATTTTTAATGACATTTTGAAATCTTTGTATTAGATTAAAATTATTTTTAATTTTTCGAACCATATTAAAAGAACTGTTTACTGTTTTTGGGTTTCAATTCCATTTTCATCTTCTTTACAATATTTTCAGAAAAAAATTCGAAATTTCCTTTTGTGGGACGCGAAAAAACACATTTTTAAATTAAGGTGGCGAAATGGCCGAACTGTCACACGCGAGAGAGCATGCGAATCTGAGAGTGTTTGCAATTGTTAGACCATTCGCCGCCTTATTTTGAAAATGGGCGTGTTTGAGTACTAGAAAAGGAAATTTCGAAGAAAAAAATTCTTTCAAATGTCAAGAAGAAAATGAAAATGTAATAGAAACCTAAAATCAGTATGGAATCCCTGACACACTATTGTCAATTCAAATATTCTTGATCATGCAAGTTGGTTTTGACCTACCCAGAAAATCTAAGTCTCTCACAAAGTAATGCTATTTTTACCTGCGAGCGGTTGCGCTGCGGTCTTTTAGTAGAAAATGGATGATCCAACATTTTTAAGTGGACAATACCTTTAAATGTTTTAAAACAGTGGAATCTAGTAATAAGTAAGTAAAGGATCAAAATTCACTAGAGATAATCTAGATATTTTATGACGCAAATCGATTGTTTCGCTTTAGAGAGGATTGTGATTTTATAATGTAAAATTCTGAAAACATTCGTCGTAATCCGCATCAGATAATACTAAATGTAGCGAATTAAGTCAGATAATATTCAACTGAAAAAATTTAGATATTTCATCTTATAAAATTTACATCAATTGTGATCCGATTTTTTTTTCGAATTGATTTACAGAATTTAATTTAATCGCCATTTTAAAAAAAATTTGTATTTAAAATTTTTAGTATTTTAAATTTAGATCTGAAAATTCCAAATTGATATTTAAAAAATCAAATTAAAATACAATCGAAGTTTTTCAGAGCTTCAGAAATACTTTTCACGAAAAGTCGAGAGTTTTTGTAATCTAGTTTTTCAAAACAAAATTAAAATTTTACCAGAAACCCAAAATATTTTGTCCCCCAAAAAAATTTACGACTTTTTCATTTTCTCGAATATCAGTATCCTCAAACAAAAAAAAGACAGCTGAAAATAATTTGAAAATGGCAAAATCAATTTAGTAAATAGAGAAACAAATGAAAAATGCAGTTGGATTAATCGATTTTGTTTGTTGTTTTCATTTTTTTTTGCCCAAAATTGGAATGTAATTTATTATAGACCAGAAATGAAAAAAATGCAGTTTTTTTTATTTTCAGTGTAGAAGAGAAAATGAAATTAGATTCCGTGTCAAAAAATATAATAAGGAGATGAATAAAAGACATTTAAAGCAGTCCACCTCCTGGGGGCTTGAAAAATAAAGACAAGAAGTTGGGTTTCACCCTCCAACGTTCTCTTATTTTCACACACTCTCTCGACGTCGTCGCGCCGCGCATCTGAATATTCTGTGCTATTTTGTGCTCAGCTGAGCACGAGCTGAGCAAAATGGAAAACGAAAAAATGGCATCTATTGACACAAACGCAAACATTTCGGATTTTTTTTTCACATTGAAAAGAAAAGCGCAGAAAATAATAAATAGAAACCGAAAGAAAATAATGGCGTATTTATATAAATAACTATACAAGTTTCTAAAAAAAATAACACCAGAAAACCAACAATATTAATTATTGAGAATTTTTTCAAGTACTGACGTTCTACAATTTTCTCGTCAAATGTGAATTGTGAACGTGTTCTATAGAATAATAAACTATTTTTAGCATTTTATTTTATTTCATAACAAATTTTAAAGGCTTGACACTAATAACATGTGATCATCTGCTCACATTGAAATATTTCCCATATATACACGAGTATTCCGGTTTTCTTTTTCAATTCAAATATTAGAAATCTGAAATCTAGGTATAATTAAGAAAACTACATTTTCGAATCACCGCCAGTCAATCGCCGATTGCGTCAGTACACATCTATTGACGCAAATCTGCAACAGGTGATTTTTTGTGAACTTTCGGACTTTTTAAGACCAACCTCCCTATTTCTCGAATTTTTCAAATTATAGCTCAGTTGCTATGGCTAACGGAACAATGGAGGCTACACAAATGAAAGTCAAGCTTGCGGTTGATGAAATGATCGATGAATTGGATAAAAATTACTTGAGGGATATGCAAAAGAATATGTTCCTCTGCTCGGCGAGGTGAGTTATTAAAATCAATTACATTTTTCTTCAAGGACTTACAGTGTCATTGTTATTATATTGACCTTATTCTATTGTAATGTGTAGTAAGTCAATAATTCTCATCTCTTTACAAAAAACATTCTCGAACAATGCTGCCCTAATTATAACGTTCACCTGATGCAATTTATTTTTACAATCACACCGCAGATGTATCATCGATCTTTTTTGTTACAGATGCTGTGAAAACAAAAAAAGCACCAGAGATACAGTTGAAAGCTGTGTGGAACGGTGCAATGATGGCATGAAAAAAGCACAACATAGTTTGGAAACAGAGCTCGGCGGTCTTCAAGATCAGCTGTCACGATGCGCAATGACGTGCTACGACAAGCTTGTTCAATCATTCGGACCAGATGTCAACAAATATACAGAATCGCAGGTAATTTATCAATTAAATTTAAATTATCGATATTAATCGAAATATAACAAAAATTAACATTAAATGTTAAAACCAGTATAAACGAGAGAATTAAAATATTAAATAAGTGAGAGATAGAATTCAAGAAAACATTGAGTCGTGGAGTTCCTCCAAATTTGCTTGACGTTCAGCATCTGCGTGTTCCGAATCACTTTTGTACGCATATCTACAGAATGGGCAACTGTTCACTTTCTCCAGCCATATTTTAAGACAGGTGAAATGGAATTTATGTCCACATGGAGATGTTTTGATCTTTCTGCGTTCTTCTTCGTCATCTCCTC
This sequence comes from Caenorhabditis virilis, assembly GCA_964036255.1. Lineage (NCBI taxonomy): Eukaryota > Metazoa > Nematoda > Chromadorea > Rhabditida > Rhabditidae > Caenorhabditis > Caenorhabditis virilis. The sequence continues at coordinate 10,912,455 of OZ038417.1, read as the reverse complement.
TTGATTCTGGATGCGGTGTACCCAATTCGCATAGTCTGTCTTGGCAAATGACACAAGCTGGAAAAAAATCATTAGAAAATACTTCTTTTATAGTGTAGCTTACCCTCAGTGTCCTCTGTGGATGCCTGCTCCTCCATTTCACGAAAAGCCTTCATTGCTGGATTTCCACTAGATTTCACACCCAGTAAACTGTAAAAGATAACATATTTGGGGATAAATAAAGCATTTCATACTCGTCAGGCGTCATTCCTAATGCTTCTTCCATTGTGAGCATGTCATCCCGTGTTGGTTGTTCATGATTAAAAAAGAATGCTGAAAAGTTACGTATTTTATCAAATATGATATTTAAAAGAAAAAAAACTTACCTCTAAACGCATTGATCAATGACCTGTGTGGTGGTTCGCCCATGTCTGTGATGTTGTGTTCGATTTCATATTCAGTTGTCATCCCGTCTCTGGAAAACAAATTCAAAATCTGTTTTTTACCACCGGAGAGATCAAAAAAATAGGTTGATCAAAAACAGTTTTGTCAAAATGATGACAACTGGATGGCAAATTTCCATTTTCCTTTTAGAGTGTGTGGCGTGCAACATGTCGTCGCTGTGTTTGCACAACTATTTACATGTGTGCGAGTGTTCAACTTCTCCTTCGGTTTTCCCTTCTCTCTGTACACATTGACTGTTTTTCTGTTTCAAAATACTTTTCTGTATGAATCATAATATTATTGATTCACAAATAATAAATTTCAATAAAAAATTACGAAATGGCACTGAAAGAAAAACATTTTCAGATGCTCCAATTCAACGAAAAACTCGACAAATGCGTTTCCGTTTGCGCTGATGATCATATCGCATTGATCCCAGCGATTAAAAAAAGATTCGCCAAGAATTTATAAATTTGTGTTTTCATGCCATTTCATCTTTTTTTTGTTTAGGTTCCTTCTTTGTTATTTATTTCCATGTTTCGATCAGTACTTTCATAAACAATTCCATCGTTTTTCACTTTCCTTTTTTCAATCATAAGTCTCAGCATTTTAGTATTTCAAACTGTTATTATCTTTTTCAGCGATTTTTTCTTTGTCTTTGAAACATTTTGAATCGATGGTATATTGATTTTATTTCCAGGTGTATTATGAAATGGTTAATACGAACTTTTTACATTATTTTCTTATTAATCAGTGTTGAAGGATTGAATCGAGAAACACCAGAAGTTAGAGGAAGAGTGTGCGCATTTGGTGATTTTAATGCAGATAGGTAAGCTTATTTCAATTGAAATATTTATAAAAAACTAACTGGAAGTTTGTAATCACACGTTTTACTTTGATAATAGATTGTCCGTTCCAAAAAAATCTTGAGAGTAAATAAATAAGGAGATAGATTTTAATTGTTTTTCGGCATTCTTTCGCATTTCTTCGTAAGGGCAATAAACGAAACGGAAAAAAATGAAAAGCTCATCCTTTAAGTTGAGAAATCAACACAAGTCGTGTAGAAAACTACAATCCATGCTGTTCTCGGTTGCAATTTAATGATAATTTTCAGGAACACTGATATTTTGGTAACTCGAGGTCGTAATCTAACAATTCTGCTACAGGAGACAAAACTTCTGGATGTTGTGAGTAATTTTTGCCCAATCACTCATTCACTAAAACCCATCTATTCAGCTCGATGCTTCAAAATTCATCAATTCAACGACGTGGTCAATTTCGAGCGATGATGTCGAAGAAATCGACATTGAATGCTCCGTTGGAGATTTTAATGGTGATTCGAGGTTAGATGTATTGGTTTCCATAAAAACTGGTGAAAAGGAATACAATCATACACTGTGGACATCAACTGATGGATTTAACAATGAGGAAGTTTTTGTTCCAACTCATGTTGAAGTATTGGCACAGCATGCTATGGTACCTTATTTTTAAATTTAAGTAACACAAAAAGTATTAATTATTAGGCAATCGATATTACAAATGACGGATGGTATGATATTGTTGGGTTCACGCCGGAAGGAAAATTGTACTGTACTAAAGTTAGTAATTCTGGGCAAATAAATCCAATTGTGGGCGACTGTGCGAATGATTTCAAGTAAAAAACGAAGTTATTTTCAAATTAGAGAGAAAATGAGTTTCAGAAACTTCCCAGACAAAGTCAATATTTATGACGGAATGCCACACTTATTCGTTGATTTGAATGGAGATTTAAGAGCTGAAATTGTTTTTATGACAAAGGATGATGATGGATCATTGGTTATGAATGTAAGTGAAAAGGAGAACAAATTATATATAATGTATAAATTTCAGGTATGGCAACAATCCAAAATTGGATGGAAATTCAAAGAATGGATTCCAAAATTGTCATCAGCGCAATATTCGGTATTATTCAATCCTTGAATTATTCTCAGTTTAAAAAAGTTTAGTACGTTGGTGCTCCACTTACCATGGATTTCGATGGTGATGGTGAACAAGATATTTTGGTGCCAATATGTCGAGAAGCCGATTGTCGTCATGTAACATCATTGGCAACATTTTCGTACTCGAAAAAATGGGCAACCGTTGCTATTGATTTGCAGGTAGGATTGATTAGATATAGAAAAACAACTCTCTGAAAGCCATGTTCCAAATAGAACAGTTTGGAAGATCTTCAAATATGCAAAACTTTATAGGATCTTGAAGTTCAATCCGAGCCATATTCTCGTCTTCTTTTCCGAGTTGGAGACTTTTCATTAGATGGATATCCAGACTTGATTGCTATTCTTGTAAACAAACAGGTATACGATATATTATTTCAAATACAGCTTAATTTTCAATGTTCAGACGAAGATGACCCCGACAGCAAAGGTTGTAGAAAATATCGAATGTAAAAATTGTGAAAAAAATGGAACAAGAAAGTTCGAAATCAAAAAGATGGAGTTCATTCAACCGAAGACGATGGCACTAGGTACACCAAAAATGTCGGCATTTTTCGATTTGATGGTTTGTTTTTTAAACGTCCTTCAATAGATTTCGAGCCGAACCGCGTAGCGGTTCTGAGGCTCCTGGTATTTAATATAAATAAAGTTCAAGTTTTCAGGAAGATGGTAGCTTGGACCTTTTGGTTGAATATAATTTCAATGGCGGCACGCATTTCGGATTTATTCTCTGTCCGGACAAAGGAGATACGACATTTTTGAAGGTTCAAGTTTTCACTGGAGTTTGTAGTGATCGTTGTAATCCAAAATCAACAGAAATAGGTAAACCTTCCTCACTTGGTTCTCAATTTCAAATAATATTTTTAAAGGATCAAGTATCAGCATGGCTGGCGCATGTGCATCATTCTCAATGAGTGATGGGTGGGGAGGAAGTGCAAAAAGTGTAGCATGCCAAGTTCCATCAAGTTCGCATCGGTCACTGTTTTTACCGTTTTTGTTGTATGGATTGGGAAGAAGTCCTAATTTCGTTGATGAGGTTGGATCAATAAATATTTATATTGAATATGAACGAATAAACTGGGTTTCAGCTTCACATCGGCACTCCGAAGTATACAGATCGGAAAGAGGACTGGAGTCATACACTAAAACAAATTGTACCAAATTCAAGAATTATCATTTTACCACCTTCTGATCAATCGGGTCATTGGATAAGTCGTCTATATGTTACACCATCAAAGCTTATTCTACAGGTAACACTTTTAAAAATTTGGAAACATTTTTGTCAAAATTTTGATACCACAGTTAAAAGTTTCGAAATACTAAAAAAATAGACTTTCCAAAGTAATAAATTTTAAATTTCACAGAGTCTGTTCGTGATGGCTTCAGTATGCTTCATGCTTTTACTAGTCGTCGCATTTTTACATTGGCGTGAGAAGAAAGAAGATCGATACGAACGACAACAGCAATCTCATCGATTCCATTTTGACGCCATGTGAAAAAAACGAAGAAAATACTCATTTCTGGTCATATTCTTCTTTTTTGGTTTAAAACTGACAAAAACCCTGTCAAATAATACTATCTAAACGGGTCTGAAATTCATATTTATTTATTGGTGTATAGTTTTCAACGATTTTTTAAACCCCAAAGTTTTTTTTTCTATGTGTACTTTGTAGCTCTGTGATTTCCATTTTTTCTGACGGAAAGTAGCTTTTCGACAAATTAGACCTCGGCTTTAAAATGTTTTCTTCAAATTATTACACGCTGGTTCTATAAACGGTATTAAAATATCAAGCAATCATTTCGAAAATTTTAAATTTTCACATAAAATGAGTGGATCTGTGGATATTGAACAAGGGGAGTCACAGGTAATTAGTTTGCATTTACTATTTTAGAAACAAGTTGATAGTTTCAGGATCGAAATTCTTCAGCACGGCATAAACTTCGATCATTGTTTTTGGAGTATTGGGATCCGATAAAATTGTAATTTTTCAATACCTTTTTAAAATAATAATTTTTTAGATATTTCTATTCATTTCCGATTCCTCTCTTCATGAGTGACAATCGACAGTATCGAACAGCTTATATAGGATTACATGTTGATGAAAAAGAGAATCCTCCCGCAGTTCATTCGAAAATATATTTGATTTCTCAACCTCAACCTTATGAATAAACACAGTTTCAATACAGAAATGTTCTTGTTTTTTATTGGTTTCATAAACCACAGACTACTTCATTATTTTCTATATTTTTTCCAAGAAACGAAAGACTGAGTTCAGATGTCCACTGACGATCAACTTGAGGGATCGATTAAAAATATATTGGAGCAGAAATCGTTGAAATGGATTTTTGTCGGCGGAAAGGGAGGTGTTGGAAAAACTACGTGCAGGTGAGAATAGATTTGATAATTCAAAACATTTTCTGAAAAGAAAAATGAGAATTTGAAACGATATTCGTGATGAACTTGTCTTTGCAAAGGAATATTTTAAACTTATTAAATTAAAAAATGACCTCACGAAAGACTTTAAATTCAATAAATTGCTCCTAATCACGAAAGAAACGTTTAATAAATCGTATTTTTAGTTGTTCCCTTGCTGCTCAATTGTCGACAGTTCGTGAACGTGTCCTATTGATCTCAACCGATCCGGCTCATAACATCTCTGATGCATTTGCTCAGAAATTCACAAAAACACCAACACAAGTCAATGGATTCGACAATTTGTTTGCAATGGAAATAGACTCGAATCCTTCAGGTGATGGATCTGAATTATCTGGTCTTGAAGAGATGCTTCAAAATGCGGCTGGAAATGGTAAGGCTTTTTTTAAAAATCAAGATCAGTAAAGAGAACCTTTTTTCACAGGAGAAAATGCTGGATTGTCAATGGGAAAGGATTTGTTGCAAAGTTTCGCTGGTGGACTTCCAGGAATTGATGAAGCTATGAGTTTTAGCGAAATGATGAAGTAAATCGAAACATTTAGATTTTTTTGAAATTCGAAAATTTTCCAGGCTTATCGATACTCTAGATTTTGACGTTGTTATCTTCGATACAGCTCCAACGGGTCATACACTCCGTCTTTTGCAATTCCCGACCCTTTTAGAAAAAGCGTTTACGAAAATTCTTTCACTTCAAGGAATGTTTGGTCCAATGCTGAATAATTTTTCTGGTTTAATGGGAATGAATGGAGGAAATATGAATGAAATGATGGATAAATTGACATCAACTTTGGAAATGGTAAAGAAGATGAATGCACAATTCAAAGATCCTGAAGTTACCACTTTTGTCTGTGTTTGCATTGCCGAGTTTCTGTCATTGTATGAAACAGAGAGACTTATTCAAGAATTGACAAAACAACAAATAGATACTCATAACATTATTGTAAATCAATTGCTTTCCCCAGATAAGGTAATGATGAGTAATGGTTTAGATAATAAATAAATTTCAAGTTTTCAGGATGAAAAGGGTAATGTAAACTGCCGAAAATGCAAATCACGTGCTTCAATTCAAGGAAAATATTTGGAAGAAATTGATGAGCTCTATGAAGATTTCCATGTCACAAAACTGCCACTTTTGGAGAGTGAAGTTCGAGGAGGTGAAAATATAAAGACATTTAGCGAACGTTTAGTAAACCCAAGTTTGAATACTCAGTAAGAATGCATTCCCTTTTATTTATTTTCAACTTGGTTTCACAATTTTTCCTGTTTTTTTTGTTCTTCGTTTAAAGAAATATTTTAATAAAATTTTATTAATATTAAGTTAGTTAAGGAGCATTCTGAATTTTTGTCAGTTTAGTACATGTTTCTCTTGGAACGCATCCTTTTGATTTGTCAGCACTGCTGAAAAGGACATGACCTTCTTTGCACATGCAACCAGGTGGGCCACAACGAAGAGAGAAACATCCGGAAACCTATAAAAACAGTTGAATTTTGGGAATTATGAGAAGGTAAGAAAAACCGTTTGATAATTGTCACAACTTTTGTCTGGGCAAATGTTTGTGCATTCTTTGTGAATTGAATTTTTTGGACATCCTCCTGGCAAAAAAAATTGAATTTTTCAGATGATATTCTGAGGAACGTGGTCAGAAGAAAATCCGTGAAAATGGGAGCGCTCAAGGTTATATTTTATGAAACCTTGAAAGTTATGAAGCTCGATATTTTATTGATTTTCTTGATGTTTTTCTATTTTTTTTATTAAAAACATTTCCGGGAAAGTTTCGGGAAGTGAAATTTCCCGGATGCGCATCTGGAAAACTTTCAAAGGAAATTTCCCGCCCATTCCTGGTCAGGAGCCGAATTTTATTTATAAGTAATTCCAAAATTATGACATTCTTCATTTCTTTCAACGAAATAAATTCTGTTGGCTTTATTCCAAAGAAAATGATCACTTGAAATAAAATGTTCACCCGAATTTTCAGTTTTTGCAATTGTTCCACAAATAACCGCTGAAAGTCCAGCACAAACCAAGAAAATGACAATCTTCATATTTTCTGAAATAGGTATAATGTTTTTTAAAAAATTGTTTTGAATAATTATTTAATTTCTAACATTGAAAAATAGAAACAATAAGCTTTTGGCAACATTTATGGACCTATTCAGTTTGAAAAAAAAATACAAAAAATGTCGAGAAATTCAATGCAGAAATTGCAGAGAAATGTCGAGAAATGCAGAGAAATAGCAATTTCTCTGCATTTCTCGACATGTCTTTTTTTCGACCCAGACGGTCTTTTTGGGTATAAATCAGATATTTTGGGCATCTAAGGGCCATTGGGACTCACTACTGAATTTTTTGTATAATTTCCACAATCATAGACACGAAAACAAACATTTTCCATAAAATTGTTTAAAGGGACACAGATTAAATCGTTTGGGTCTCGAAGAAAACCAGTTCAAACAATGCGGAGAAATTGAAGTTTCTCTGCATTTCTCGACATTTCTCTGCAATTTCTGCATTGAATTTCTCGACATTTTTTGTATTTTTTTTTCAAACTGAATAGGTCCATTACAAAATCAAGAACTTGTATCGTATGTACGAGAAAAATGCACTCAATGATGACGGAATTAAAAGATGGAAAAGAGAAACCCAAATGATTGAAAAGACATCCAATGAAATAGTGTTAAGAGAAGTCGGTGGCTGATAATTAATGGGTTTGTTTTGTTTTTATTTTTCAAAAAAATCACGAAAAAAATTTAAAAGAAGATTGGGCCGAATATATAGAACTGAGACTGAGGCACAAATGAATTTGTCTATGACAAGAAATTTCAAGGAAAAAAGGAACTATGATGTATTGTGTTTATCGAATCAATATTTGTGTGTTTGAGATCTTCAAATATTTGCAGAACAAATTCCTACAAACTAATATTATTTATATCATCTTCTTGTTGGCACTCCAGAAAGCGCGCCATTTTCAACTAGAAGATTTTGGAAATGTTTCATATGAACTTCGACGTTATCCTCGAAAAATGTCTGGTTGTTTGGAGACACCTAAAATTTGAAAATAAAAATACGATTTGTCTTATAAAATACTTTAACCAACCATATTCTTTATTGCCACAATTGACTCGCTGAGTGACAACAAATCCTGTGCAGATACTTTGATTTTTCCAAGCTCCCTGACTTGAATAAGCGAAGAAGTCAACGATTGAATCAATTGCAACGCGTGCACATTTTCAACATTTAATCCTTGGTTACAATGCTCCACAAATCGTCCCGCACGTTGATAACATACTTTTCTCATTGTATCTGGTCTCATTGACTGAAAATTATTTTAGAAATTAATTTTACATTCGGAACTCGGAAAAATATAGTGTATTACCCGAATTTATAATTTGTTGAATAAAATAGAACAAAATGTAATACGCTAGTTTTAATAAAAATTTGGTTATAAATAATTTTTCTCATAAGCTATAATTACATGTTTGACATGTACGCACCCTTTCCCCGAATTTCGACAATCTTATGAATATTTTATGGAAATTTGTGTTCTTTAACATACCTCATTTGACGATGTGAAATACATATTATGATCTTGAATTCCATTCATATTTGACTCAATATTCTGATTAACATGTTCCAAATCAACAACAACTTTGGCATACTTTTCCTATAAAAAATGCCTTTATTTTTTATTTTATTCAATTATTTGTTTACTTTGAAAGCCATCGAATATTTGGAAGTTGTCAAATTATTCCGTTCAGCTTCTCCATTCAATTCTGTCAATTGCCTTACTAATCCTTTTTTGATTTCTATTAACTTTGTCAGTTTCACAAGATTGACCAAAAATCTCAACGGGAAATTTCCAACCATTTCTATAAGAAGTTTGAGAGAAATTAACAAGCAAGTTTTGATAGATTTTGATACCTGCACTTCTACCACTCAGTCTTGCATCATTTGGACCATCCAATGGACCTTTATCTCCACTACATCCACCTCTGGATACTAGTTCATCTTTCAACAAATTGGGTCGAGTTGCATCACGAACTGCCGAAACTAAGAAAAAATCAATAAATATAAAAATTTATCACCACATAATCTATAAAAAAACATACCAAACGGTCGAACACCAGTTGGAAGTTTAGAATTCGCCTGCTCGATAAAATATGCTATACTCAACAAATCTTGCGGCCCTTCTGCAAGAACTTCCGTGTCTCGAACAAGCGTCGGTGCCAGCTCTCCTTGAAACTGTAAATTTGGATTTTAAAGAAAATTTTTCAAAGTTTATTTTATTATTTACCTTGTCAAAGCAAATACGATACCCATTTGGGACTAATGCATCTATAATACCGGCATAAATTCCATCTCTTGGTTGACGAACTCTAGCAAAAACACGACTTCCTACAATCAACGGCTTTGGAAGCCTGGCTGGAAGATCTTTCAGGTCAATGTTAGGATCCTGATTTTAAAAAATGAATTTATGGCGTTTTTTCAACAAATTCTTACATTAAGATAGCTTCCTTCGTAAACACTACGAATTCTCAACCGCTTCTCTTCCAGATACATTCGTTCTTCGGCAAAGAAAGCAGACGAACATCTTCTGGGTTTCCCCAAAAGCCTCCTAATCGTTCTCCATTCTACTCGATTCAACATTCTTGTTTTCAAGAACGGGAAGGATTCTTTGATAATTGTGTCAAACTCATTTTCTCCATTAAAAATTTGATCATCAATTCCAGAGTAGAAAAACTCGCAAATAATCCATTGTCGAGCTTTTTTATACTTTAAAATATTGTTGAGTCTTTTCAAATTAGCTCGCATGATTCTCAATGTTCCCATATGAGTTTTTGATTTGGTTGAAAAACCAGCAAATCTTTCTATCATCGCGTCTCGTTCATAACCTTTGTTAAACAAATCGAAGAAAGATTGCATGTCGAGCCATTCAGCGTGTGCTCTTCGCTGAATTTTAAAAAGTGATTTTGATTTTGAAACAACCATTATATTACCTTCTCCTCATCTTCATTTTCTTCTTCTTCCTCATCCTCTTCTTCTTCTTCTTCAACTTCTTCCTCGGTCCCAACAACAATATCTTCCGATCTTACAATATCAGACGTTTGAACACGATCCGGTGATAAGTTGATAACTCGCCGAGCAGGCCTTCTTTCTTCACGAAAATCGCCAAGCATACTACTCGATGGTGATGAACTTGCTGAAGCGTGTTCGAGAACTGTTTTCGCAAGCTGAAAATACAACATTTGATGAAAGATTTGCTTTTTTAGAACACGCGAAGAAAGTATAAGAACTGAATAAAAAAAGAAATATACTTCACAATTAGTGTTATTGGAGCGGACAGAGACTTAAACGGACTTAGTTAATGTATCACAGCACTTGCTCAACACGAAGGAAATTGTTAACAACGATATTTTAACGAAACAAGTTTTTTCCGTTTTATTTTTTTTCCAGGAACAATATTTCAACTGTCACTGTGGAATTTGAACCATACTATAAACATTAATTGGAACCTTTCGCATTATAGCTCGACTCTTTCTGAATTGCCTGAAATTTCCAAACTGGTTCCATTCTGAACGAGGACTTTTTCAGATTTCCAATTAAACGCCGAAAAATAAGTTTAAGATAAGTGCGCAAAAAAGTTCGGTCTAATTTTCCAACGACATATTTAGCTCACCAGTGTTAACTTTGCATTAGCTGGAGTGTTATTGTAAATTGGAGAATTTCTTGGACTACTCGACGGTCTTTTCATTGGTGATCTGTGAAAAAAAAACCATAGACAAACATCTGTTCTCGAAGAATTCTCACTTTTTCGGAGTAACTCCATTTCCATGTGCTTTCTTCGCTCTTGCTGGAGATATGAAAACTTCATCATCTCTATATCTCGACGGGAGACGTGACGCATTCCGCAGTCGGTACGGAGTTCCACTTGCTTCCTGAAACGTTTTTCCACGAAATGAATCAATATTTTCGTTTTTGAAAGTTTACCTCGCCATTGTTCTCAGCAGCGGCTTTTTTGCGAGGACTGCGCACCGCAGTCGACATTCCACACTGAAAAATCAACTTTTTTTCGGAAAATAACTTTGGAAACCACAAAACACCGAAAAATGGATTAAAAACTTTGAACTGGCGGTTTTTTTGTGTGGTGGCATGCGATTTTTAAACATGCGGCGGTCTTGAGACGAAGTGTTCGATAGAGCAGACATTGCACAAGTGAGGTTTAGACACAGCAGACATTCGTGTAATAGGAGCGTTCTCGGAGGCAACCTCGGGAAGAGTGCGAAAATGTCGTGACATTGCGCCTTCTTTGGATTGATTGTTTGGATAACTACGATTTCATTGATTTTAGCCTAGATTTTTTTGTTGTTGATTTTTTCCTGTTAGCTCCAATTTGCTCTCTTCGGTTTTTTACATTTTTTGGCAAATTGTGCTTAATATCTTTTCTCACTTATAAACAGCGCTCGATATTCGGATTTCAATAGCTCTAATACCTAACTCAGAATGCTCGAAACAAAATTAATATTGTTATACCATTTATAAATAGATTAGAAAATACACTCTGCAGAAAAAAAATGAAAAGAACGAAAATGAAATATAAATTTAATTAGCCTTCAAAGTGTTTTTTTAAACGAAAACGAAAAATGAAAAAAAAATGTTTTTGGAAAGTCACAGTATCTCGTTCGATTTTGTTCGTTATGAGACACTATGAAGTTTATACAGGCGTGTCCCTTTAATTATTCATTACAGTCACGTTTTTTCAAAAAAGTGTCAGTTTTTAAAAATTCAACAGTTTTGTAATTCTGCCCTCCTTAAAAACATTTAAGTCATTCTAAAACATTTACATTTTTTCTCAGTTTTTTTGTGAAGCTATGACTCATTTTCGATAGAAAAAAAGCGCACTTTCCTTCCGATTCATTAAATTATACAATAATTCGCATTCTGTAAGTAAACACTCTCCAAGTTTGACCCTTGTTATCTTATCGCCTGTTCCACAAATGTTTCCTTATCATAATAAGTTTTTGCATTTTCAATCACCATTTTTTTGCAATTATGCGTCTTTTCAACTTGCCCAATTCTGAAACGGCCACCAACGACAAAACAATATAAATAATTGTTATTGTTACATTTTGATGGCATCGATTGATTTCCAATTGTTTACTTTCGTTAGTCATTTTGCCCCGAAATATTTCGTTATGCTAAAAACACCTTTTCGAACGAAATATTTCACTATCGGCTAAGTGAACCTCTGTCTTTGGAAACCGGTTCTTTCTGTACATGTATCTTTAGAAGAACATTCATCTTAAGAAAAAAAAATGAGGAAAGATATATTATGCAATTGATTTTATTAGTGACTTTAAAAAGTCCATAGTTTACCAGTTTTATTCCTTGGTTCTCACGATTAATAAAATCATTCGAGTCTCTCAATTTCTTCATTCCTTTTTTAAATGAATGTGATAGTAATAACGTAGAGTTATTTTCATTTCAAAAAAACATGTTTTTTTCTCACTTTTTTCGTTCACAGTCTGTTTCTGATTAATAATCTAACGCTTTCCTCAAAATTTCTTCGTCAGCGATGACATTTTTTGATACGCTTCGCCTTTCGTGAACATATTTAAAAACCTTATTATTTACGAAAAGTTGTTTTTAAACCTAAAAGAAAAGGCTGCTTCCTTCATCAGATTCCCAACAAATTTTGACTTCACGAAATGCGCTCCAATGTATTTTTCATCAACGCAATGCTCACTTCTTCATATCGACCCCCGAATCTCATGAAACCCTCCTTCTCTTTTTCTTCTCCATGAATTCCTTTTAGTCTCCTTCCTCCCCTTTTTTTTGCTCCACATCAATATCTGGTCTTCGGCCGTGGCTCCTATTCGTCGTCTTTTTCCTTCTATTTTGTTTTTTTAAATACTTCATTTTAAAAATTGATATTTTTTTATAGAAACCTCAAAAATGGGTGAGTATGTGAACCCTGGCGAAGAGCCATCCCAACCGGGAATTTATCGAAGTGAACAAATGGGATTAGCTCAATTATATTTGCAATCAGATGCTGCTTATCAATGTGTAGCGGAATTGGGAGAATTGGGATTGGTGCAGTTTAGAGATGTGAGTTTATTTCGCAATTTTTGCCAAAAACATCCTGAAAATCGTATGTCGCTCATATTTTCAGCCTTTGATTCGTTATATATTTATTTATTTCAGCTCAATCCTGATGTTTCGGCATTCCAACGAAAATACGTAAACGAAGTGAGAAGATGCGATGAAATGGAGCGAAAATTGAGATATTTGGAAAGAGAAATCAAGAAAGATCAAATTCCAATGCTCGACACTGGTGAGAATCCGGATGCTCCCCTTCCTAGAGAGATGATTGATTTAGAAGTGAGTTTTTCATTTGTTTGCCAATATATCTAATTTTTCTCAGGCAACATTTGAAAAACTTGAAAATGAGCTTCGTGAAGTGAACAAAAATGAGGAGACGCTGAAGAAGAATTTCTCCGAATTGACAGAATTGAAACATATTTTGAGAAAAACTCAAACGTTCTTTGAAGAGGTGAGTTGTGTTCAGAAATGTGTTATGGCTTTTCATTTAATTTTGAATCACTAATATCCTTTTTTAATATCTCCTTGACATTTTGTTCATTTCACTCTTAATATCAGTAGCATGGAATTTTTTATTCAGTAGTTTGTAAATCGCTTCTTTTATCGTTCCGCTCATGTTAGGAATCTTGTTCGAGTTTTCGCAGGTTGAACATGATAGATGGAGAGTTTTGGAAGGTGTCGAACATGAAAATAGAATAGCAGAAGATGAGCGTCCATTGATTGATATTGGACACGAACATGATGATTCGTATGGAATTGGAGCAGCAGCGAATTTGGCAATGAGGCGATTGGGGTATGTAGTTGGTGGTGGTTTTTCAGGGGAACACGATGCCGGAAATGTTCTGACAACATTCTTCTTAGTTCCTTTTTTTTCAAGTGACATCTCTCAAAAACTGAAAAATAATTGTGCAAATTTATTGTATCTTCTATCTTTGTGTCCGTTTTCTAAATTGTTCCTTCGTTGTATGTTCTCACTAATTTCTCAGGATCTGTAAAAGAAATAGTTTTCTTTTTCTTTTTGAAAAACGACTCTGGGAAAACATGAAACTTGTTCGAAAATTTAAGAAAAAGCCAGAAATAAAATTAAAATTAATTAAATGTTTTCCCAGTTCTTTTTTTTTTTTAGTTATCGCCATTTGTCGCACCAATCTCACCTTTTTGGAAAGTTTCCTTATTCACCGCGTTGTCATCACAACACTAACAAATGTTTCCTATCTTTTCTCACATTTCATCAGTTTATTTCCAAACTCTTTCCGATTCTGAAACTCTAACACACAGGCTGGAAGTGGCGACACTATCATACCACCAGGAGCAGCAGCGCATGCGGAAAGTGGTGAAGAATCACTTGAACTCACTGGAATATCGGCTGGTGGTGGAGCTGTTTTTGCCAATTTTGGGTGAGAAAATCATTGGATATTAGTCGTGCCGTGGTTTATGTGTTGTTGTGAATGCTTCTGTGAAATTGTCCGTAAATATCATTGCATGCTCATCTTTTTAATTTTCCTTTCCCTTAATCACAATATGAATTTTTTCTTTCCTTTTATTTTTCGAGAAAACTAGGAAATCAGTATTTTTAAAGTAAAATTAGACTGTGTGAAACAAAATTGTGGTTGTTTTTGTTTTAAGCACGAGGATTTGATTGCTTCATCGGCTGAAAATACGGGAATTGGGGAAATGGTTAGCGGTGACGAGGATGAATTGTCAACGAGACTAAATGATGCAATGTCACCATTAAAAATGCAATTACGGTAGGAATGTTGTCCATTTTGATTATTGTTGTGTTTTTCCTCGAGAAACGTTTCGGCATCGTGAACCATTGAATATTTAAAAAGATGGGGAGCGAATGTTTGTGATATAATCGAATTCTTTCAGATTTGTTGCTGGTGTTATTCAAAGAGAACGATTGCCAGCTTTTGAACGTCTTCTTTGGCGTGCTTGTAGAGGAAATGTATTTTTGAAGACTAGTGAAATTGATGATGTTCTCAATGATACAGTTACTGTAGGTTTTTATAAGTTAAATTTTCTAGTTTTTCACATAATTTATGTGGATTTCACTTGTCCACTTAAAACACCGTGGAGAAGCTACAATTAACAAGAGTTGCCTTTACTAATAGCTCAACAAACATTTCCTTCCATATTATGAATAATAAGTCAAATTTGTTCAGGGAGATCCAGTCAACAAATGCGTGTTTATCATCTTCTTCCAAGGAGAACAATTGAAAACAAAAGTGAAGAAAATCTGCGAAGGATTCAGAGCAACACTTTACCCATGCCCGGACACTCCACAAGAACGACGTGAAATGTCAATTGGAGTTATGACAAGAATTGAGGATTTGAAAACAGTTCTTGGACAAACTCAAGATCATAGACATCGTGTGTTGGTGGCTGCATCAAAAAATGTTCGAATGTGGTTGACAAAAGTGCGGAAGATCAAATCGATTTATCATATTTTGAACCTTTTCAATATTGATGTGACGCAAAAGTGTTTGATCGCTGAGGTTTGGTGTCCTATTGCGGAATTGGAAAGGATTAAAATGGCACTGAAGAGAGGAACGGTAAGTTGAAATGTTATGTAGTTCTGAAGAGAATTTGTGGTTTTTTAAGGATGAAAGTGGAAGTCAAGTTCCATCGATTTTGAATAGAATGGAATCACACGAATCGCCACCAACTTACAACAAAACGAACAAATTTACAAAAGGATTTCAAAATATTGTAGATGCTTATGGTATTGCAACATATCGAGAAATCAATCCAGCACCCTACACAATGATTTCGTTCCCATTCTTATTCGCAGTTATGTTTGGTGATATGGGACATGGAGCCATCATGCTTCTCGCCGCTTTGTTCTTTATTTTGAAAGAGAAACAATTGGAAGCAGCGAGAATTAAAGACGAAATATTCCAAACATTCTTTGGTGGAAGATATGTCATTTTCCTCATGGGCGCATTCTCAATCTATACCGGATTAATTTATAACGATTGTTTCTCAAAAAGTATCAATATATTTGGATCATCGTGGAGGAACTCGTTTAGCAATGCTGAATTGGATCGTTTAGAACCTGACGATGGAAAAGAATACAGTGCAATGTTGATTCCAGAATTGGCGTTTGATGGTGCACCGTATCCGATTGGTGTCGATCCCGTTTGGAATTTGGCCGAAGCAAACAAGCTGTCGTTTTTGAATTCAATGAAGATGAAAATGTCGGTTATCTTGGGAATTACACAAATGACATTTGGTGTTTTGTTGTCTTATCAAAATTTTATGTAAGAATGTTTTAAAATTAAATTTTTGTTTCCAATTACTGAATTTCAGCTACTTCAAATCTGACCTTGATGTGAAATTCATGTTCATTCCACAAATGATATTCCTCGGATCTATTTTCATGTATCTGTGTTTGCAAATTCTGGCGAAATGGTTATTCTTTGGAGCAGCGGCGGAGTCGTCAATCCTGGGATATAAATATCCTGGATCAAATTGCGCCCCATCACTTTTGATTGGATTGATTAATATGTTTATGATGAAACCAAGAAATGCTGGATATGTCGATGAAGAGGGAAATACTTATGATCAATGTTATTTGAGCACATGGTATCCGGGACAGGTAGGTCATTGTGTTCTTGTATTGATAATCAAAAGAAGATTGCATATGAAAGAGGGGAATGGGAGAGAGAACAATGAAAGGATGAAGTGTAGCATGAAATTCAATGTCTCCTCTGATTTTTTGTAACATGTCAGCTCTCTTACATCAAACATTTTTTTAAAAATTCAAATTTCTTAATTGGATGCTACACTTCTACGAGTAAACAATAAAAACTGTTTACTCTTAAAACAATTAAAATTTAAAATTTAGTCATTCTTCGAAACCATTTTCGTCTTGGTTGCGATCGCGTGCGTTCCGATAATGCTATTCGGCAAACCTTACTTGTTGTGGAAAGAGGATAAAGAGCGTCGCCAGTCGGGACACCGGCAATTGGTAGGGGAAAAATATTATATTAGAGCACGCAAATGCACCCTTTTTCGATGTGAATTTTTAAATGTTGTGATTGTGATGGTGATGGTGGTGGTGGATGTAACTTAATTAATTTATCATGAAACTGAAAGTTATTTGATTTTCAATCATAGGTGGGATACCGCGGATTTAGCCTAGTAACGAGTTTAACTTTTTTTCACTTGACAAGGTGTAACGACCTTAACTTTTTTAATGAGTATCCAAAAATAGACGTTTGCCTTGACGCACTTTCGAATATTCGTTTTTTAAGTGTTTTTTCAGCTTTTTTGATGCTTTTTACGGTTTGAAGTTGCCTTAACTTAAAAAAATTTTTTTTTGTAAAGAGCTTAACTTTGAGATTTCGAAATGACCTAATCCCACCTATGTTTTCAATGAAAATGTTTCTTAAACGTTTTGAGGATTTGTTACCATTTTTTCCAACGATTTTGCTTTCATTTTCTCTTCTGGAGAAAACGATAAAAATTATTATAAAACCAAAAACGGTTAAGAAACACTTTAACGTCACTTATGCGAATTTGTTCCCCCCCCCCCCAGGCTCATTGAAACTGGAAATTCATAAATTGCATGACAATAACAGCAAAAAGTATCCAATATTATTAACTTTGAGTTTATAAATGTCGTAACGTTGGGTTGTTCTCTCTTCCATTTGCTCTGGATATTACTTTCTTTTGATTCTTTTCGATTACGAAGGAATCAACTTGGAAGTATTTGCAGGCATGGGTTGAGTTGATTCTTGTAATTTTGGCAGTCGTTCAAGTTCCAATTATGCTATTTGTTAAACCGTTTTTCTTGTATCAACGGGAAAATAGGCAAACAAGGTATCAGACGTTGGATGAGAGACAGGTAGGGGTTTTAAGCTTGTTTTTTTTTAAATATTTGCAATTGTTTTGATCCGAATTTCGACTAATGGATTATCTGAACGGTAAGAAAGTGAATTGTTCACATTGTGAGGTTCATCGTTGTGACATCCGTCTTATTTTTTTGTTATTTTTCACTGTGCACAGTTTTCTACCAAGACACGATAAAATATAATGAATTGTTCAGAGCGTTCGTGCCGATATGAATGGAGATGATGCTGAAGTTGTTCATGCACCAGAAGAGACTCCAACACCAAAACCAGCAGGTGGTGGGCATGGACATGGAGATGGACCATTTGATCTTGGAGATACGATGGTTTATCAAGCGATTCATACGATTGAATTTGTTTTGGGATGTGTTTCACACACTGCTTCTTACCTTCGTCTTTGGGCTCTTTCTTTGGCTCATGCTCGTAAGTCTTAAATTCTTAAAGATAAGGTTACCCCAATAAGCTGGAATTTTGAATTAATATTGGCGGAGGCCTTAAAAAATCGAAATGATAAGAAAAATAAAAAATGCATTTACAGAACTTTCGGATGTTTTGTGGACAATGGTGTTCCGTAATTCGTTCCTTTTGGATGGATATGCTGGCGCTGTTGCAACATATGTTCTTTTCTTCATTTTTGGATCATTGTCTGTTTTCATTCTTGTGTTGATGGAAGGACTCTCGGCATTCTTGCACGCACTTCGTTTACATTGGTTAGTTCTTATTTTTTCAGAGTTTTCCAAAACAAAATGCTTATTTCAGGGTTGAATTCCAATCGAAATTCTATGGAGGGCTCGGCCATGAATTTGATCCATTTTCTTTCGAGAAAATCTTGGCTGAAGAACGAGAGGCCGAAGAGAATCTTTAAATCCCAAAAAAGCCGACGACAATTGAAAAAGAATTATCGTATTTAATTAGTTTGTTTCGGTGTTGTGTTTGTCTATAGTGGTGTTTTTCCCCTTTCCTTGAATCTTGCTTCTTCTTCTTTTTTTCATACTTCTCATATTTTAACCCTTTTAAAATTGCCATTAAAACATCCTTTTCGTATACAGAAATGTCGATTCATGTTCCATTTTATTTTAATTCATTGTGATTGTGATAGTGGATATAGTTTTATTACAAGCTGGAAAAAGAAATATGATTTTACTTTTTCAATATCTTTAAATTATTCGTTTATTTAATTATTTGCATTTTATTGCTACTTTCTCTCTTTTTTTCTTTAGCTTTTGATTCGTCGAACCTTTTTGGGATTTTTCTTTTTCGGTATTTCTGAGAAAATAAAAGTGTTGAACTAGAAAATATTTTATTTGCTGATGTTGGAAATTGTTACAATTCTACCACTTATCGTTGTAGATTTTGTAGTTAGTTTTAAGCAATTTTGAAATTATAGAGGAAAGTTGAAATGGCTAAGATTTTTCGTCCATTCGAGATTTTCAGAAATCAAGGTTAATGTTTGTTTTATTTGAAGATTATTCGGGAAATGAAAAACCGGGAGCTCCCGAGAACATTCTAATTGCAAAGACATGCTTTGAAAGTTGGAAAAACTCATAATTTGATTTTTTTATTTTAATTATAATTTCATACGAAACTAATCTATTTGAAACTGAAAATAAAAACAACTCATGCAAGCTATAAAAGGCTGAAAATGGCAAATAGGCCAATTTTTGGGAATCTTATATTTACCAATCGGTTTTTAGATGTTATTTTAATTTCACAAAGTAGCAAACTCAGTGAACCAAATTAGTTAATTTCAATAAATTGTCCATAAGGTCTATAGAACTTGCTATTTATACATTTAGTCAGATTATTCATTTTTGTTTACCATAAGCGCTAGATTTAATTCTTATGAAATCTATTTCATGATTTCTCACTCATGAAACGTTTTAACACTGATGCTGTTGGTTTTTAGTAGTGATTGAGTTAAGATCCGGTTACTATTAATATAAATTATGATTTCTTTTTTCTTGAATTTTAATTTTTCAGAAACGCTATTGTCAATTTGGTTGAACGGCGACTCAAGCGCTGAGACAAAACATTGGAGAGATATTTGGAACGGCTCCACTTATCGAGTGGCTACTGATGGAGGTCTCAATAAAATTGAACCGAGATTTAATATTCTCTATAAGCCCAACTATGTTTGTGGTGACTTTGATTCCATTGAGAATTTGGAAGAAAAACGCAGACAATTTCAGTAAGTTGAATTTTGAATTTTACTGGAGTTCCCACATATTCTTTATATTTCCGAAAAGCTGATTTGGAACATTTTCAGTCTAATCGATACTCCGGATCAAGATCGAACTGATTTACACAAAACAATTGATTTTTGTTTGGAGCAAAAGATGAAATCATGGAACTTTGAAAGAATTGTGCTTCTTGGTGGACTTAATGGAAGATTTGACCACACGATGGCAACATTGTCCACATTGACAAGATTCAGTGACTTGACTGACCCGATTTTTGTGCTTGATTCGAAAAATTTGGTTTTTGCCTTACCAGTTGGAGAATCGAAAATTATTTTTGAACTCGAGAGGTGTACGAGAATATGTGGAGTAATTCCTTTGGTTCAAAGTGAGACAATTGTAAGCAGTGAGGGTTTGAAATGGGATCTTGGTAAGTCGATATTTTCGAGGCTCAATCAATGAAATGTCGTTTGTTTTCAGATGACACATCTTTGAGATTTGGGGAATTAATCAGCACTTCCAATGAGATTACATCATCAACTGTTGTTCTCAAAACAAATAATCCTATTCTTTTCACACTTGAAATGAAGTTGTAAATTGTATATTGTTTTGTTTTCATTTTTGTTGGCAAGGTTCAAATTCCTGAGTACTTTTTTCATAAAGAAATAATGTTTCTGTTTTGCCGTGTCAAGATTGTAGTTTTAGAAAGTCTATGATTCTCCGACACCAGCACGTACGTCGATTATTCTCAACAAATGACGCATCTCGATTCGATTTAATCGTAATTGGTGGCGGATCAGGTGGGCTCGCATGCTCCAAAAAAGCGTCAGATCTTGGAGCAAAAGTGGCATTGGTTGATGCTGTCAAGCCGACACCAAGTGGCGCTAGCTGGGGAATTGGTGGAACATGTGCAAATGTCGGATGTATTCCAAAGAAATTGATGCATCAAGCTGCAATTGTTGGAAAAGAGGTTCTTTTTTGTCACCAGATTTAAACTTTTTACGATTTTGGGACCTCCTTTTTTTTCAAAATGTTTTATTTTACAGCTGAAATTTGCTGAAAAATACGGTTGGGAAGGTGTTCCAAGCAATGTTACTCATAACTGGCATACTTTGGTAAAAGTGGTAGATGATCGAATTAAAGCCAATAACTGGATTTATCGAGTTCAATTGAATGAAAAGTTTGTATTTTTGGAAAAATAATGCTAAAAAAGGTCTTTCTCCAGGGGTATTAAATATTACAATGGTTTTGCTGAGTTTTTGGATAACAGAACAGTTCTTACGACAGGTGTAGACCCGAAGAAAAAGACGGTAGTTCTTAAATTCCCGGCATTTCACATGTCAAAATTCTAATTTTTTAAGAATATTTTAACTGCGCCGAATATTGTGATCTCAACCGGACTTCGTCCAAGATATCCGAAAATCAAAGGAGCCGAACATGGAATAACTTCAGATGACTTGTTTTCTTTAAAGACAGTTCCGGGAAAAACTCTGGTTGTTGGAGGTATAAATTTGATATAATTTTTCCGAAAATGCATGTTTTTTTCTGCAGGTGGATACGTTGCCTTAGAATGCGCTGGACTGTTATCAGATCTTCAAAACGAAGTAGATCTATTGATCAGATCACGACCATTGAAAACATTCGATAAGGTATATTAAAAGTGTTTTTTTTAAATCTGATTGTTTGGGTTCAGGATTGTGCAAAAATTGTCATATCAAACCTTGAAAAACATGGAGTCAACACTAGATGGGGTTACGAGGTAGAAAAGGTTGAAATTTGTGAAGAGACGAAGCAGAAAAAAGTGTTTTTCACAAACAATGGAGAAGTTGCCAATTATGATACGGTTATTTGGGCAATGGGAAGAGATCCGAATCTTGAATTACTGCAGTTGGAAAAGGTTAAAGTGAGAGTTTCTGCAAGGAACTCAAGGGTCTTGGCAGATGAGTTTGATAGAACATCAGTTAATGGTATTTATGCGATTGGAGATGTTGTTCGGGTAATTTAAAAGGGGAAGGAATAGTGTCGATATATTTAGAAAATTTCAGAACCGCGCTGAACTAACACCATTGGCGATTCAAGCGGGAAATCTGTTAGCAAGTCGTCTATTTGGAAATTCAAAAGAAATTGTGGAATATGAAAAGACGCCAACTACAGTATTTACACCTTTGGAGCTATCAACAGTCGGATTGACAGAAGAAGATGCATTACGATTGTATGATAAAAAGGAAATTGAGATTTATCATGCATATTTCACGCCTTTTGAGTTTGTCATTCCACAAGATTCAGATTCTGAAAATTGTTATTTGAAGGTATACAGATGTTTATTATGAAAATAAGTGATGTATTAAATAATTCCAGCTTATTTGCATGAGAAACAAGCCACAGAATATATTGGGAATGCACTTTGTTGGTCCAAATGCTGCTGAAGTGATGCAAGGATTTGCAGTTGCTTTCAAAAAAGGAATAACTTTTGATGATCTGAAATCAACAATTGCTATTCATCCATGCTCAGCGGAGGAATTTGTCAAAATTACGATTACGAAACGTTCAGGACTTAATCCAAAAGTTGCTGGTTGTTGTGGATGAGTCATTAAAAAGAAGAGGAGTGTTTTATCAATACATAATATACATTTATTTAGAAATTTTTAGTTTTTTTATCGATATTTTATATTGACAATCGTTTAAATATGCACACATTGTATGTTTTTCGATGCCTGTTGTCTCTTCGATTTAAGTGCAATTGAGTTCTTTCGTCGGAAAATAGACGAGACAAAAAACGAGACGAAATACATTTCAATGTTCCGTTTCTTTCCCCTTTGACGCTTTCTTCATTTTTCTTTCTCTTTGGGTCCCAGTTTTCCACTTTGTCTGTCTTTTAGAAGATATCCCTTCCTCTGGGCTACTCCGATTTCATATGAACTTTTTTCATTGGAGATTTTCAAGGGGGTGATATTTGGCTCAATCTGTTGGTATTAATAAATATGTCTCCAAAATTTCATTTTTATGCTCAATTTGTAATTTTTAATGTTCTAGTTCTCAAAAATATCTGAAAAACATTACACATTTCGCTGTGTGTCCAAAATGTTCAAACTACCGCCCATTGGTGTGGCCTAACCTCAGACGTGGAAGAAAAAACCATTTTTGTATTTCTATTATTTTTGACAAATGGGCGTTTTTGAAAACATTTTTAAACTAGTTTTTATTCCATTAAATTTGTATTTTAAAACCTTATTTTGTCTTACCAGTAGCTTTTTACTCGATTTTAAGGGTTTTTTTTTAATTGAAAATAAAATATTTTTGATAATTTTCGAACCGAGACTTGTGTTCCATGATTATTTCCATAAATAAATTTTCATAAGAAATGAGAATTATCTTCAAAACAGAAAGCTCGATACATTTCGTCATTTTCAATCGCATTTTCTTTTCGCCTGCACGTTTTCCGAAATTAATTTTCAGAGAATGACCACCGACTTTGCCAACCCGCTGAAAAAGTTCAAATTGGTTTTCCTTGGGGAACAGAGTGGTAAGTTCAAGTGAAATAAAGAAAAAGTAATAAAATAATTTTTAAAGTTGGAAAAACGTCGATTATCACCAGATTTATGTATGATTCGTTTGATAACACATATCAAGCTACAATTGGAATCGATTTTTTGAGTAAAACAATGTATTTGGAAGATAGGACTGTAAGTCACACTTAAACTATATTTCAATTAACTTTTTTTAAAGATTCGTCTTCAACTTTGGGACACAGCTGGTCAGGAACGTTTCCGTTCATTGATTCCATCATACATTCGAGATTCCAGTGTTGCTGTCGTCGTCTATGACATCACAAGTAACTAATTTTCGCAATTTTAATCATTTTTCTATTTTTTATGTTCCAGACGCCAATTCTTTTCACCAAACAACAAAATGGGTCGACGATGTGCGTACTGAACGGGGAGGTGATGTTATTATTGTATTGGTTGGAAATAAAACTGATTTGGCTGACAAACGGTAGTTATTTTATGAACTTTTGGGACATTAAAAATTAAAAATTTCAGCCAAGTTTCAACCGAA
The DNA here is from genome assembly GCA_964036255.1 of Caenorhabditis virilis. Taxonomy (NCBI): domain Eukaryota; kingdom Metazoa; phylum Nematoda; class Chromadorea; order Rhabditida; family Rhabditidae; genus Caenorhabditis; species Caenorhabditis virilis. Next base: position 10,888,435 of record OZ038417.1, on the reverse strand, counting down.
GATGGTGAGCAAAAAGCGCGTGATTTGAATGTGATGTTCATTGAGACCTCGGCAAAAGCTGGTTACAACGTGAAACAGGTATTTAACGATTATTTAAAATAACTTACTGAAATTTTTTAAAATTTCCAGCTTTTCCGTAAAATTGCCACTGCGCTTCCGGGAGTTGTCAATGAAGAACCAAGTGATAAACGTAAGATTTTTTAAATATATTTCCAAAAATGTCAAAATGTAGAATGTGTTGGATTCTGTTTTCGGACATCGTATTTAAAAAATTTAAAGCTAGAACTAGATTTCAAATTGAACAAATTTTCAAGAACAAGTATTCTTATTTTCGAAAACTCATAAATGTAAGTTTCTTAGTCACGGAAATTAAAAGTATATACCTCTTTAAATAATTAAAGGACTATTGAAAATTGTTGTATATTTTTTGATAAATTTAAGAATAAAACTTAATCCTTTTGGTTCTATTTATGACCTAAATATTTTGAAAAAATGTTATGGTAATATTCAAAATGATAAACATTTTCAGCAAATGTTGTGATAATGGGACCACCACGTGATGAACAATCCGAACCAACCCGCTCCTGTCCATGCTCCTGGTAGCTCGTATTCTAGTCCAATTTATTCGATGGAAAAACTCCTAATTTATTATGGGTTATCGCTCCAAAAACATGAAAACGTCTATTTATTATTGTTTTTTTCATCATGACTTTATTGTTTCCGCCCCCTCTTTTCTTTATCTTTTCCTCATTTCGATAAAGTTTACGGTTTGCTGAATTATGGCAAAAATGTGTCTAAAAAGCATTTATTAGATTTCTGCATTTATCGGCATGATTCATTTAAATTAAAGCAGGCGTAAAAATTTTGTGTTCCCAACAAATAACTATTAAGTTTTTTTAAGAGGATTGCTTTCTAGAATGCCAAAATTCGAGGATTTATTTTTTCATGTGTTTAGTGGTCGTTTGAGCACCTTTTATGAACAACGGCAACGGGCTGAATAATGGCAGTTCGCACATTTTCATTTTCTAGAGACATGTAACATGTTTTTTCATAGAAAAGGTTTTTGGACATGTTAATTTATTAGATATTAAATAATTATACAAGAAGAACATAGATTAAACATTAATAATTAAAAAACATAATTGAGAATTTTATAATTGGTTTATATGAGTATTATAATTGGTTTATATGATTATTTATAATTGGTTTATATGAGTATTTAGGTAAAATCGCAATAGTATATCAATAGAATATCAAATCTTTCCAGCTTGGGTCGAAATCTTTCCATCTTGGGTCGAAATCTTTCCATCTTGGGTCGAAATCTTTCCATCTTGGGTCGAAATCTTTCCAGTTTTGGTCGATCCACACATTGGCGGATTGCAGTGACCTGAAAATATGAGAATAATTTTTAGATAGTATATTATATAGTATATATCTCTTACTTTTCATTTGAAGAGCCGCTGCCGCCGCTGCTTGGGTCGAAATCTTTCCATCTTGGGTCGAAATCTTTCCATCTTGGGTCGAAATCTTTCCATCTTGGGTCGAAATCTTTCCATCTTGGGTCGAAATCTTTCCAGTTTTGGTCGATCCACACATTGGCGGATTGCAGTGACCTGAAAATATGAGAATAATTTTTAGATAGTATATTATATAGTATATATCTCTTACTTTTCATTTGAAGAGCCGCTGCCGCCGCTGCTTGGGTCGAAATCTTTCCATCTTGGGTCGAAATCTTTCCATCTTGGGTCGAAATCTTTCCATCTTGGGTCGAAATCTTTCCAGTTTTGGTCGATCCACACATTGGCGGATTGCTGTGACCTGAAAATATGAGAATAATTTTTAGATAGTATATATCTCTTACTTTTCGTTTGAAGAGCCGCTGCCGCCGCTGCTTGGGTCGAAATCTTTCCAGCTTGGGTCGAAATCTTTCCAGTTTTGGTCGATCCACACATTGGCGGATTGATTTGACCTGAAAATATGAGAATAATTTTTAGATAGTATATTATATAGTATATATCTCTTACTTTTCGTTTGAAGAGCCGCTGCCGCCGCTGCTTGGGTCGAAATCTTTCCATCTTGGGTCGAAATCTTTCCATCTTGGGTCGAAATCTTTCCATCTTGGGTCGAAATCTTTCCAGTTTTGGTCGATCCACACATTGGCGGATTGATGTGACCTGAAAATATGAGAATAATTTTTAGATAGTATATTATATAGTATATATCTCTTACTTTTCGTTTGAAGAGCCGCTGCCGCCGCTGCTTGGGTCGAAATCTTTCCATCTTGGGTCGAAATCTTTCCATCTTGGGTCGAAATCTTTCCATCTTGGGTCGAAATCTTTCCAGTTTTGGTCGATCCACACATTGGCGGATTGATGTGACCTGAAAATATGAGAATAATTTTTAGATAGTATATTATATAGTATATATCTCTTACTTTTCGTTTGAAGAGCCGCTGCCGCCGCTGCTTGGGTCGAAATCTTTCCTGCTTGGGTCGAAATCTTTCCTGCTTGGGTCGAAATCTTTCCTGCTTGGGTCGAAATCTTTCCTGCTTGGGTCGAAATCTTTCCAGCTTGGATCGAAATCTTTCCAGCTTGGATCGAAATCTTTTCAGCTTGGATCGAAATCTTTTCAGCTTGGATCGAAATCTTTTCAGCGTGGGTCGAAATCTTTCCAGCTTTGGTCGATCCACACATTGACAGATTGCGGTGACCTGAAAATATGAGAATAATTTTTAGATAGTATATTATATAGTATATATCTCTTACTTTTCGTTTGAAGAGCCGCTGCCGCCGCTGCTTGGGTCGAAATCTTTCCTGCTTGGGTCGAAATCTTTCCTGCTTGGGTCGAAATCTTTCCTGCTTGGGTCGAAATCTTTCCATCTTGGGTCGAAATCTTTCCAGTTTTGGTCGATCCACACATTGGCGGATTGATGTGACCTGAAAATATGAGAATAATTTTTAGATAGTATATTATATAGTATATATCTCTTACTTTTCGTTTGAAGAGCCGCTGCCGCCGCTGCTTGGGTCGAAATCTTTCCATCTTGGGTCGAAATCTTTCCATCTTGGGTCGAAATCTTTCCATCTTGGGTCGAAATCTTTCCAGTTTTGGTCGATCCACACATTGGCGGATTGATGTGACCTGAAAATATGAGAATAATTTTTAGATAGTATATTATATAGTATATATCTCTTACTTTTCGTTTGAAGAGCCGCTGCCGCCGCTGCTTGGGTCGAAATCTTTCCATCTTGGGTCGAAATCTTTCCAGTTTTGGTCGAAATCTTTCCAGTTTTGGTCGATCCACACATTGGCGGATTGCTGTGACCTGAAAATATGAGAATAATTTTTAGATAGTATATATCTCTTACTTTTCATTTGAAGAGCCGCTGCCGCCGCTGCTTGGGTCGAAATCTTTCCATCTTGGGTCGAAATCTTTCCATCTTGGGTCGAAATCTTTCCAGTTTTGGTCGATCCACACATTGGCGGATTGCTGTGACCTGAAAATATGAGAATAATTTTTAGATAGTATATATCTCTTACTTTTCGTTTGAAGAGCCGCTGCCGCCGCTGCTTGGGTCGAAATCTTTCCAGCTTGGGTCGAAATCTTTCCAGTTTTGGTCGATCCACACATTGGCGGATTGATGTGACCTGAAAATATGAGAATAATTTTTAGATAGTATATTATATAGTATATATCTCTTACTTTTCGTTTGAAGAGCCGCTGCCGCCGCTGCTTGGGTCGAAATCTTTCCATCTTGGGTCGAAATCTTTCCAGTTTTGGTCGATCCACACATTGGCGGATTGCAGTGACCTGAAAATATGAGAATAATTTTTAGATAGTATATTATATAGTATATAAGGCAGTATTTGTAAGAGTGGAACTGTGACACAAAGGGCCCTGCCTTAGGGCGAATATGAAATATATCAGTTTCATATTTCATTCACATATACCAGATGGTTATCAAACCATTTTACGTTGATATTGAGCCAACAGGATATGTTTTTGTAGCGTGACAGAGCACAGAACTTAGAAAATCGAAATTTTTAAAAATGAAGATAGAATGTCATACTTGATTTCAAACGATTTCAAATAGAATTTCGATACTTTTTCCAGTTGACAATTTTTCTCTAACCCTAAGCACTCAAAAGTTATACCCCAAAATATGTGAAAAATCGTCATTTTTTGGGAAAATCAAGAAAAAAAAGTCAATTTTTGGATGGAGGTACATGGGGTTTTTTCACACTTTAAACTACAACTCATCTGCTTTTTAAAACAAAAAAGAGTTTTAAAATAAATCCCGGAATAAATGTAGGGAGTCTCTTCGAATTTACAACTTTTTTCCAAAAATTAGGTTTCTCGTGCGTGTACGCTAGAAAAGTGCAGGTATTTTCAAAATTAATTTGTTTCCACAAGTTTAATTATATTTATAGTATTTAATTAATGATTTTTATTAATATTTGCAGGTGAGTTTCCAACAAAAAACACTGTATTCACGTGTAGTAGAGCGTGCAAAATACGAAAAATGGGAAATTACAAAAAATGAAAATAAAAAGGCATGATTAGTATCATTCGATAGCTATTTCAATAATGAACATTTTTGTAATTGAACACCTTTTTCGATAATTACTTATTTTCAAGTTACATCCCAAAACGTGAAAACAACTAGTCGTCAGTTTCGGACATTCAAAAAAATAGTGTTTTCTGGAATGAATATCCCAGGATTTTTTCACCATATAAACTTCAATAAATATTCTATTTAGAACAACAAAGATTTTTGAAATAAAACTGGGAGAAAAAGTAAGGTGACTATCCAAAGTCACAACTTGTGGTCAAAAGTTATGTGTTGCGTTCGTATACTCTAGAAACACGTCATTTTCAATGCATATTATAGCGGGACATCGGTTAAAATTAACCGGTTAACCGGTTAACCGATTTAACCGGTTAATCGGTTAACCGGTTAACCGAGTTAACCGGTTAACCGGTTAAATCGGTTAACCGGTTAACCGAGTTAACCGGTTAACCGGTTAAATCAGTTAACCAGTTAACCGATTAACCGGTTAACCGGTTAACCGGTTAATTAACCGGTTAAATTGTAAAGCATAATGGAATAAACAAAAACATTGATTTTTTTCTATTTCACAAGCAGTCAATAAGTTTTTAAATATTTTTCGTATCCAAATTTTTTAAAGAGTACCCTTTTTGCATTTTTTTTCAATAGGATTATTCATTTAAAAAATTGTTAGCGATATTTAAAATACGCAACTCCCATTGTTCACATTTTTGAGAAATATAATCTTATTCACTTTTTTCTCGAGCTGAGTTGGCAAATAGACGAAAATCTGAGGTGTAGCTCTTGGGTGTAAGGTGCTAATGAAGAACTGTGAAAAAGCGAACAGTAGATGCATTTTTGGTTTTTCGAACCAGTTTCTTTGTTTTTTGGTATTCTGATGCTTTTCCAGGCAACTTGATGTTAATTATATCGATATTACTATTTTTTGAAATACAGAAAACCCTGCTGAAAACGTTGAAATTTCTGAAATTTTTTAGATTTTCGAATTTTTTCAAAATATTTCGGAAGCTAGAGCCTTTACATTCTTATTCTCAAAAAATCAGCCGATTTCATCGATTTTGAACAGTGAGCAAAGCAATTAGAAAAACACGCGATGCCTCGATGTTAATTATATCGATCGAAATTGGCGTAGGAATGTGGACACACACGTGATGCAATGAGCGCACACACGCGAAGTATTTTTTTTCTAATTTCTTTTTTCACTGTTCAAAATTGATGAAATCGACTCATTTTTTGAGAATAAGAATGAAAAGGCTCTAGCTTTGGAAATATTTTGAAAAATTTTGAAAATCTAAAAATTTTCATAAATTTCAACATTTTCAGCTAAGTTTTCTGTATTTCAAAAAGTAGTAATATCGATATATTTAACATCAAATTGACTGAATAGTCATCAGAATATTAATGTGTAAAAGATAACAAGTCTTCATTCAGAATTCGTGAAGAAAAACATAAAATATGAAACATAAATTTCCAATTTTTCATGTTCGTTTTGGAGCATCTTTATGCGTTTTAAGTATCTTTCACTTCTACCTACATTGACGGTAAATGTTGACTTTATTTCGCTAAATTTCATGTTGATTTGAAACCTACCTTATTTTTCAGGATTTTGAAAATTAACCGGTTAATTAACCGGTTAACCGATTTAACCGGTTAACCGGTTAACCGGTTAACCGATTAACCGGTTAACCGGTTAACCGAGTTAACCGGTTAACCGCTTTAACCGGTTAATCGGTTAACCGGTTAACCGAGTTAACCGGTTAATTAACCGGTTAACTTTAACCGATGTCCCGCTATAATGCATATACGTGTAATCCGCTTGTGGCTCAATTTTTAAAAGTGTACAATTAAATAGGTTCTCTTTATATTACACGAAGAAGTTTTCGAACATCCTGTGTTACGTTATTAAAAACTGACAGCAGAGTACTAAAAAGCTCGTGCAAAAGGCAAACATTTTTAAAAAGTATTTTTGCGTTAATAGTGTTTCTGGCAACTAAAAAAGAAACAGTTACTTCAAACATGATATCAGTTTCTTGGCATAAAATCAGGATGGTTGTCAGGCCTACGGTTCAACCGACTTGTAATATAAAGAGAACCAATTTAATTGAGATTTACACTTTTAAAAATTGAGCTACAAGCGGATCACACGTTTATGTATTGAAAATGACGTGGTTCTAGAGTATACGAACGCAAAACATAACTTTTGACCATAAGTAGTGACTTTGGATAGTCACCTTACTTTTTCTCCCAGTTTTATTTCAAAAATCTTTGTTGTTCTAAATAGAATATTTACTGAAGTTTATATGGTGAAAAAATCCTAGGATATTCATTCCAGAAAATACTTTTTTTTTTGAATGTCCGAAACTGACGACTAGTTGTTTTCACGTTTTGGGACGTAACTTGAAAATAAGCATTTATCGAAAAAGGTGTTCAATTACAAAAATGTTCAAAATTGAAATAGCTATCGAATGATACTAATCTTGCCTTTTTGTTTTCATTTTTTATAATTTCCCATTTTTCGTATTTTGCACGCTCTACTACACGTGAAATCGGTGTGTTTTGTTGGAAACTCACGTACAAATATTAATAAAAATTATTAATTAAATACTAGTAATATAATTAAACTTGTGGAAACAAATCAATTTTAAAAATATCTGCACGTTTCTAGCGAAAAACTTAATTTTTGGAAAAAAGTCGTGTACTCGAAGAGACTCCCTACATTTATTCCGGGATTTATTTCAAAACTCTTTTTTGTTTTAAAAAGCAGATGAGCTGTAGTTTAAAGTGTGAAAAAACCCCATGTACCTCCATCCAAAAATTGACTTTTTTTTCTTGATTTTCCCAAAAAATGACGATTTTTCACATATTTTGTGGTATAACTTTTGAGTGCTTAGGGTTAGAGAAAAATTGTCAACTGGAAAAAGTATCGAAATTCTATTTGGAATCGTTTGAAACCACGTATGACATTCTATCTTCATTTTTAAAAATTTCAATTTTCTAAGTTCTGTGCTCTGTCACGCTACAGTACCCAGGTTTTTCCACAAAATTTCTTATGTCATGGATTACTGAAATGTTATACTTTACGAATATATAAAAATCTTTCCCTAAGGCACGCAAAGTTTCACTCTTAGAGAGACGACCTTATATATCTCTTACTTTTCGTTTGAAGAGCCGCTGCCGCCGCTGCTTGGGTCGAAATCTTTCCATCTTGGGTCGAAATCTTTCCATCTTGGGTCGAAATCTTTCCAGTTTTGGTCGATCCACACATTGGCGGATTGATGTGACCTGAAAATATGAGAATAATTTTTAGATAGTATATTATTGGGTCTTACTTTTCGTTTGAAGAGCTGATGTCGCCAAGATTAGGATCAATAGCGCGTGTAATGTGAACGCTCGAAGTGTCATTCTGAAAAAATAAAATCGTTAAGAAAAACAATAAACGACTGAAACCAAAAAAACTAAGCAAAAAACTGACTGGTGAATAATTATTAAATAATACAGAAATTTTGAGAAACGCCGGAAAACTGAAAAGAATGACGAAACTTTGGAAAATAAATCTGTAGATTTGAAAATACTTTCTAAAATTTATATTTTCCGCGAAATTGATTGAAAACAAAAACTGCGACGTATTTTGGCAAGGAAAATTTATTATTCTGAAGTTTTCCGTTATGCTTGAGTATAAAAGAACTAGACAAAAAACTGACGGGCGAATAACTATTAAATAATACTGAATTTTGAGAAAATAAACCGAAAAACGGAAAAGAATGATGAAATTTTGAAAAATAAATCTGCTGCTTTCAAAATCTGTTTAAAAAATCAGTTTTTCGCGCAATTGTAATTTTCGCGGGTTTTGAAGCACTGTAGCCACGGCGAAAACACGCGCACACAAAACGTAATGCGCCTTTAATTCTGTAGTTTTTTTTTAGAAAAATTTATGTCTAATACTCGATTTTTCATATAATAAAACACAACAATAAAGACGATACATTTCAAAAAATGTTTCAAAGGACACTTCTCGGTGCGCTTTAGTAACTATCGGTCTTGATAATGAAAAAATTATTTAATAAAGAATATTTTAATAAAATTCAAAATCTAGATGGATTAAACTTACCAAAACTCGTTTCCTTCTTCTTCTTCCACACATTCCACAACAAGATCATCTGAAAAATAAGAGTAGAAACTTACATTTCCGCATTTTGCTCGTCTTCAAAATGCGAAAAAATAAAATATTTTGAAAAAATAAAATATGAGAAACAGAAAATAAAATACGTTTTCATTTGACAAAGTATAGATTTGGCATATAGTCTGAAAATTAAAGTTTTTAATTTTTAATGAAGTGACAACAATAAGAACAAATTTTGATAAAGTAATAATAAATACTACTAATTCTAAAATAAAAATGATGGCATAATGCAAGAATAATAAGATTCAATCGCTATTTATAGTCAATTTTTGGCGGGAGAAAGGGCGGAGCAGACAGGTACGCGCTCGAAGTAGCGTTTGACAAAGGGTGATAAAATAAGACAGGCGATAAAATGTGACAATTTCTATGCTTGTGGGAAAACTGAAGGGGAGGTGCTATCGGTACCCATTTTCGGTCAATTAATTCAAAATTTTAGTGTTTCGCTTTACAACAATTCCCGTAAGTGGAATTTGGAATATTGCGGTACTCGCATCTACTTCATATTTCCCAAAAGCTAATTGGAAAACGTCTATTTATAATTGTTTTTTTCATCACGACTTTATTGTTTCCGCTTCCCCTTTTCTTTATCTTTTCCTCATTTCTTAGCTTACGTTATGCTGAATAATGACAAAAATATGTCTAAAAGCATTTATTAGATTTCCGTATTTATCGGCACGATTCATTTAATTTAAAGCAAGCGTAAAAATGTTGTGTTCCACAACAAATAACTATTAAGTTTTCTTTCGTGATTATTTTAGGAATAACCACAATTATTAAATTATTAGTCAACATATTACAATTATAATAAATACAGTTTTGAAAAGAGAATTGTTTTCTAGAAAGCTAAAATTATTGCCAAAAGGATTTATTTTTCGTGTGTTTAATGGTCGTTTGAGCGCATTTTATGAACAACGGCAACGGGCTGAATAATGGGAGTTCGCACAATCTCATTCCTGGAAAAAAAGAATGATTAATTATTAAAGGTCAAAATTCAGTTACCTATATCTTCTTTATAACGGAACATTAACAGCGATTCCGAAGGATGTGGAACAATTACATCAGTTCTGAAAATTTTTTTTTTTTTTTTAAATATTTCTAACAGATCGAAATTACATTAAAACTGGAAAAATGAACTCTTTAACTTCATCATCACTCAAGTCAATCGTACAACAGGAAATTGTCGAACATTCGGGACGATTTGACCATTTTCCGATTCGCTTAAAATGAAGAAAAACTTTAAAAAAAATATCCAACATTAAATGTTACGGTATGCAATCTGTTCGATGCATCGTCGTCTACGTCCACATGTCTCCATTTCGAAATAACAACTGTTTTTCCGCATTGTGCGTAAGTTTTATAATCTTGAATTTGAACACCGTTTTGTATCTCTGGTCCTCCAAACTTCAGTTTTCGGAATAACAAGACCGCTCCTGTAGAAAACCAATTTGATGCATTACTCAACTTTGAAATCATCAATGATTAATAGTCCCTACCGTCCTCCATCAAAGAATTATCGTAGACGTCATCTTTCTGTTTGAGTAAAATGTCAGCCAGATTGAATTGAACTTGATAAATTCCACATTTGTCATTCGGTACTTGAAATCTAATTCCAGATTGAGAATCGCGGCGGCCTGATTGAGAATTCACATTGATGAAGAAATTGATCTCGTTATTGTGAACCCAAGGAACAAAGTGAGAGGAAATAAATGGATCCAATTTCAGCTTGAGACCTGAAAAGGTAACAGGTTTTTTTTCAGAAAATGTTATTTTTTAAATATCAACCTGTATGCTTCTCCATGATTTCATCCATCCAAAAACAAACGTATTGAACTTCATTCAAATAATCAGTTGGAATATATGGAATGAGAATCAAACAATCTCTTGCGTTTGAAAAAATTAGCCATCGATCTAGAATTCGACAAGATGTTTAATCGGTGTCTTAAAAAAGAAAGTCCTTACTTCTGTCTACATCAACAAATGTTTCACCACATCGATTTTCAAAAATGTGGAACCATAATGTAGCTTTCACTGTTTCAGTGGTGACATAGTTACTGAAAAAAAGTAATTAAACTGAACTATATTAAATATATACCATGTGCGAATTTCGCTCAATACTTTTTTGTTGTGATCAATTTTATAAAATGACTGTCGGAAAATAAGTTGGATATCTTCATTTGGAGAATCTGGATCGTTATTCTAAAAAATTTATTGAGATAAAGGAACAAAGCGTTCAACTAACAACTAGCGAAATTGCACAAACAATGTTGCTTTGAGCCCAGTAAATAAATGCCGCACGAGGAATCTGAAATTGTATGTTTTCAATGGAACATATCTGAAGATTTGAATACCTGGAATGATAGTCCGATTATTTCATAAAACGACCAAGACATTTGATAAAGATCGAAAACTGCAAACGTATCATTCATATATTCTTTAATGAGATCTCGACCACCCTGAAAAATTAAAACTTGTCAAGAAAATATTTTTATGAATACAAACCGGCAAATCAATTCCGTATCTTCCATCTGGTGACCATTTCCATACAAATGACTCAGTATCGGACACTTTACTAAAAAAACGGAATATTATTCATATTTCTAATTATTTTATGAACTTACACTCCATTTTCATCTAAAAATCTGTATTCTTCATATTCTTCGGTGTTATTATTGTTAATCTTCTTGATCTTGAAAAATAGGGAGATATGGTGAATTTAAAAAATAAAATATCTAATTACCTGGGCAACATCTTTCCATGGTAAATTTTTCAAGTTTATACTCAATTGTTTGGAGTATCTTTGCCTATTATTAACGTCATCGCTACTAGTTGATGCCTCTTGAAAATTAATTGAATTTGCATCCATCGCGTGAACCGAAATTCTCTCTACAACAAAAAAATCAATCATTTTCTCATTCTGTACACTGAATTTCAAATAATGGACGTAATAAGATTCGAAGTCAAAAATTCAGATAATGTTTTACTAGCGTTATCAGTTGGGTTGGGACTGACAATATGGATTTCAACGTTTTTGAGAGATCGAAAAAATTATCAGGGATTGAATGCTGGCGAAGCTGGTTTTCGTTCAGCACCACTTTCGAAATTCAAAGAGCTACATTGCAAATGTAAATTCATAACAGACAAAGATGCTTGCAGAGAGGTTGTTTTTCAATTTGATAATAAAATAGAAAACGTTTTTAGTACAAAAGCAGAAAAAATGTGGCAAGTGATGAAGAAGAAACAGATACAGACGTAATATTAACATGATTAAATTTAAAAGGTAAAATATTTGTTTTCAGGAAAATCTCATTCCGACTTCGATGAAAATCTCTACTAATTTAGACGATTCACAGCAATAAGCAACATTTTCAATATTGTTTAGAAACCAGAAACGATAAATGAGAATAACTAGAAGAAACTCTAATTTTTCAATAAATTTTTAAATTCATTCTGTAACAATAATTTTTAAACAGTCAAAAAACGTGAAAAAAATTTCACGTTCCAAAGCTAAAAAAAAAAACACGTGGATAAAATTGGTCTAATGCGTCGTCTTTCGAAGCTAAATTGTTTTACAATTTTAAAAGAACTGCCAAAATCATGTCTGCTACAGCACTTATACTGAAAATTGGACAGGATGAAGGTAATATTTTTTCAATAAATTAATTTTTACTTTTCCGTATAGTCAGAACAACTTTTGCGCGTCTAAACTACAATGCTACGGTAGTACGCACTTTTTATAAAATGTACCCCTACCGGGATCGAACCCATCGCCTTGCGCACAGCACACAAAAGGCATAACCACTACACCACCAAGCTACTTGTGAACACCGGTGTAAATGACGCTTATGTGTGTGGGCCCACGGCAATTTGTGCGCGCGCAAAAGTTGTTCTGACTTTACTGAAGAGTTTAATTTTTTGCTAACAACTGGGTAAAAATTTATTTATGGCCATAAAAAATGTGAAGCATATTTTTAGAGCAATGCAAAAAGTGAAACATTTGGAAAAATTTTAAGAAAATAAATTTGCCGTTTTACGATTTAGGCGAAAAAATAAAAATTTGAAAACGTCAGAAATATGATCAATCGCCACAAGACCGTTTCCCGTTGTGATCTGTCCCTTCAAAGAATTACCGTACTACCGTACTGCTTCTTTAAAGGCGCAGCGGTGTTCAATGTTTGTGTTACAGCGGCGCCACATATTTTTTTTTGAAAATTGAACTTTGAACTTTGAAAAAAATCGTACGCGTAAAAATTTGAGCTTCCATCAACATTTTTTAAATAAATTTTCTTTTCATCAAATCAAATAATGAATCCTCAACATGTTTTGCTACAGGAGCATCCCTTAAGATTTGTGATCTTTATCTAATACCACGACGTGTTTCTTTCAGTGTCACTTCATAATGAAAAATCGTCAGAAACTGATATCAAAAAATGTGAAGATAAGATTATCGCGCATGCAAAACAACTTGTGATTGAAAAAGATGCTGCTGGAATTCAAAGCATGTTGATTTCAATTCGTCCGTTTTACGAATTGATTGGAAAAGCAAGAGCTAGTAAAGTGATTCGTGAACTTGTTGAGTTATGTCTGTCCATTGATCAAGGAAACGATGAAAAGGTATTCCTGAAAATAAAGTTTTTATTGAACAAACACTTGTTATAGATATCCATGATGAAGATGAGCATTGAATGGGCAACAACAAATCACCGTGAATTTCTCCGAAGAAATCTTCAATCTCGCCTTGTCAAACTTTACAATGACGTTGGAAAATTTACGGACGCCCAAAAGCTCGGTAATGGAAAGTTGCATGCACATCTTGATTTCATATTTTAGCACATTCCTTGGTAACTGAATTAAGAAAATTAGATGATCGCGAACTTTTCATCGAAGTTTCACTCGAAGAAAGTAGAAGTGCTTTCAATTTGAACAACTTCGCAAAGGCCAAATGTTCTCTTGTTGCTGCCAAGACTAGCGCAAACGGGTCACATGTTACAGGTCCGATCCAGGTAACAGAGCTTATTTTTTCCCTAAAAATGCCAGTTGTTAAGGCAGCAGTTGACCTTCAATCCGGCATCTTGTACTCAGCAGAAGAAAAAGATTTCAAAACATCGTATTCATATTTTTATGAAGCGTTCGAAGGATATTTCGGCATCAATGACAAATCCAAGGCTGCAACTGCTCTGAAATACATGCTTCTGTGCAAAATTATGCTAAATGAAGCTGAGCAAATTCCATCAATTATGGTAACAAAGGAGATTTCAACTATAAAAGGAGAACCGATTGATGCAATTCGAGCAATGGCTGATTCTTTCCGTACAAGAAGTCTTAAATCATTCCAAAAAGCACTTAAAGACTATAAAGTTCATCTTGTTGATGATAAAGTGGTGTCAGTTCATTCGCAAAATTTGCAAAGAAATATGTTGGAGAAAGAAATTTCGAGATTGATTGAACCTTATTCTGAAATTGAGCTGGACTACGTTGCACGAGCTATCGGAATGACGGTCCCGCCTATTGAAAAGGCTATTTCGAGGATGATTTTGGACAAGAAAATGCTTGGGTAATATTGAGAATGATATATTTCATTCAATAATTAGAATTTTTAGATCCATTGATCAACGCAGTGGAACAGTGATTATCTATCCTGCAGCTGGATCAGAAAAAGTTTTTCAGAGTTCACTTGCAACTATTAAAAGTGTTTCTAAAGTAAGTTTTTTCTTCTAAAAATTCAAAAGAATCAAGTTTAGGCTGTTGATGCATCATACGGAAGAGCTAGTGACATCAAATAAGCTTTGAAAACAAGAACAATAGCTAAATATTTCTTGAACTATTTATTCATAAAATTAATTCTCTATTTATTGACCTGTAGACGTTTCTTGTTCCCAATCATATGGAGCGTCGATTTTCAATCCAGCCGTTGTGCATCCCTTTAAAAATAGTTTTTTAAATATTTATGTCAGTAAGAAAGTGATACCTCTTCAAGGGATTTGTAGATGAAGTCATAGTCGACATGATCGTGGTATTGCAGTTTATCGATGTAATCCAGGATTCTATTGAGCTCTACAGTGTGTTTGATATTAAGAAACAAAATATCCTAAATCGGAGGAAATTTGTTTGGAATATTCAACGAAATATACCCTCTTTTCTTTTCGACATTCTTCCTTACACTTCAATACTTCGTTCTTCTCACCTATTTTACGCCACGGAAGTCCATTTGATAAAATAAGATCAAGCAATAAGTAGAACCAACTTTCACAATCATCTTTTGGTCCCATCTCCGTTCCTTTATGACATGCCAATGGTGCAAATCGAACAGTTCCCTAACAGAAGTAAGATAATCAAAAAAATCAATAAAGCAATTACCTTGAATCCTACAACTTCTCTTGGTGTCTTTAACTCATTCTTCGTATTCAGGAACTTTCGAGCAATTCCAAAATCGAGGATATATATCAGATGTTTCTTTCCTTCAAGGCCACATGCATAGTTTTGCGGTTTCAAATCTCTGTGAATAAATCCATGTTTATGAAGCTCTTGGCATGCTTCCAGGCATTGTTTCGCAACTCCAAGACCTGTTGCGAACGAAAAAACCTGAAAAAAGATAAATTCATGGTTGTCATAGTCAATCCAAACATACCTTATTGTCTCTTTCCGCTTTCAAATCAGCCAAACTTTTGCCAACAAGTTCCATTACAAGGAAGAAGTATCCTTCCTTTTCCTTTTTTCCTCGATCCACAATTTTTGTGAAATGTTTGCTTTCTCCAATAAGTTTAAGAATAGCTATTTCCATTTTCAACTTTGAGTGCTTTCGTTTCTCAATTTTTCTTTCAACTTTCATTGCACAGATCACATTCGTTTTTGCATCTTTTACTCTGAATCGAATATTTTGGATAATTATAATTCGAAAGATATAATTCACTTGTAAACTGCTCCAAAACCTCCTTCACCTAACAACTTGTTGACAATAAAAGTCGTTTTTGCGCTCGAAATTTCTGTTCCTGGTTTGAAGTTGAGATCATCATCATCTTCGTCAGACATTTTGGATTTTTAGTGATCGCTGAAAACAGAAATGTTGGCAACTGCAAGTGTGGTTACCGCGTACTTTTAACTTTGATAAATGTTCGATTTGCAAAGCCTTTGATGTGAGAAATACTGCGAATTGATGAAGATCAGTTCTAATACTGTTCCATATGACATGGAATAATTTTCACGTCAGTTTTATCTTTCCTTTTAATCTCTGTTAATATTTCTTTAGGTGAGATCTTTAAAATTGAATTCTATTTTTATCATAGGCTCTGCAAAGTCCGCTGATAAATGTTCAGGAGCGATCTCTACATATTGTGCACATCAAACAATAAACAAAGAAATATTGATATTGGATGATAAGATAAATAATATTTTATCAATCATATTTCTGAAAAGTCAGACTATTGTGTTGCCCATTCATTTATTATTATTTTCTTTTTCCTATTCTGTGTGATAATGCAAAGAGTTGTATACAATTCTGACTTGTTGGACCACAATTTGGAAGGAAAGTTGCTGCAGTTTATTAATTGCAAAATTCTTCTTGAAAATCGACTAAAATCAACTTATTTGTGGGTTAGAGATGGTACAATTTTGGATGAGAGAAAGATATTTTTTGATGAAAGAAAATTGGCTGATGTTCAGGTATGCTATGCTCTTATTCAATAGTTTATTTTACAACATTTAATTCAGATCGATTGCAAAGGTTTGATCATTAGCCCTGGATTCATTGATGTTCAACTGAATGGTGGATTCGGAGTGGATTTTTCAACATATTCGTCGGATGATAAGCAATATTGTGACGATGTCAAAAAAGTTGCAAAAGAATTGTTATCACATGGAGTGACAAGTTTCGCTCCAACGGTTATTACCAGCTCTCCTGAAGTTTATAAAAAGGTATATTCAGTTTTTTAAAAGAAGTGATCGATATCAATGTTCTTATCGATGGAATATTTGTCTACATTTAATTTTTGTTTGATAAAACGAAGAAGAAATTGTGAACTTTTGCAGTGCAAATGTTGAATTTTTTGTTAATTAATGGTAAATAATAGTTACAAAAAAGTTGAATTGATTAGGATGAAATTTGGAATGTTGAAAGCAAAATCTCCAAAAAATAAAATTTTCAAATTTAGTTGGATTTTTATAATATTGAATTATGAGTGAGAATGTAATATAGTAGCTTGAATCTTTGAAGAAATAAAATAAATTTAATCCCCTTCATAATTTCAAATTATTTATATTCTCTTGTTTCGGGACAGAATCAATGATAAACGGTATTGTTTCATCCTTAGAAATCATTGTACACGAATCACATGAATTTTCCATTAGTCATAATATCCAACTGTTTTTCCTCATATATATTTTTCTTCCCATTCCCTCTCAAATGACCAGTGTTCATGGTTTTGTCCACATAAACACACCACAACTTTTGTCGCCTAACCGTCTCTTGTTTTCATCATTCACTCATTTTTCCCGAATCCTTCCATATTTATTTAACTTTTTTTGTCTCGAAATTTTCATCCTTCGGCTTATATAGATGTGCTCACACCCGGTTTTTGTGACAAGCATTGATTTCATAAGTTGTTTCAAGCTCAAAAATTGGTTAACTATTGATTTAACAATTATTCATCAAGTCTTCTTGTGACCTCAATTTTATTTCTCACTTTCTGTTAAACTGTACCAATGTTCTTTTTAAAAAAAACAGCATTTTCTTCCCATCTTTTGTAGTTTCTTCTTTTCTCGGAAATTGAATGGCATTCTCATTCTTAAGTAGCCAATAAAAAATAAATGCTTTTATTCTTTTTGTAACACTGAAAACAGAAAAGCGGAAAAAATTTCGGAAGACATCATAAAAACAAGTTTAATTTTTTTCGATTTTTTTCAAACCTTGTTTGTTTTTTTTTCACTCGTTTTTTTCTATTGGCCGAAAATTGCAATAACAATTGTTTTTTTTTTCCACATTCGATTTGTGTCGTATTTATGATTGTGTGAATTCAAATTGTTATGATATAAAAAAAAAGTAAAGAAACGCTTTGTTTAATGTATATTAGCAGTTAAATATAGAATCGTTAGTTGTTTGATATTCATTGTGTTCTTATAGGCAAAAGATGTGTATTCGAAGAAAAAAACGTTATTTTATAGGTTTTATCATTGCTTGCTAGAAGTGATGGATCGATTGATGGCGCTGGTGTTTTGGGTGAGAAATAACTAAAATTTTAGTTTTTTTTTATCTTAAAATTCACAATGTCAGGTGCACATCTGGAAGGGCCGTTCATTTCGGCTGATAAGCGGGGATGTCACCCGAAACAATATGTAATTTCGAAGATTGATAAAAAATCCGACGAAATGGTTGAAAAAGTCTACGGAAAGACGAGAAATATTGCCATTTGTACGATTGCTCCAGAGTTGGACGGTGCTCAAGATATGATTAGGTATATTAAAAAAAAAAAACAAAAATTGAGGTGTGAAAATTTTATCGAAAATCTTCGAAATAGCTGAAAGTCTCTTTTTTTTAATTTTTCTAAATTCATCCTATTTTTGATCCTTACTTATAAAAATGTTGTGAAATCGATTTAAATCAAACTCAGTTTTTCAGTGATATGTTTGCACAATAAAACTATTCAGTCTTTCCAATATAAATTTACATCCTTTCCATAAATTTTTAATGTGTATTGAATTTCTTGAAAATTTGTTTATTTTTGGTTTGAAAGGAAAAATGAATAGTGACAATCATTCGATATAGTTAATCCCTCAAACGTATTTCAATTGACACTTTCAAAACTTTATCTGATGTTTTTATTTGTTTTTAGATATTTGGTGAGTCAGAATGTCACTGTTTCTGTTGGTCACTCGTCTGCAAAATTGGAACATGGAGAGGAAGCAGTGAATAATGGAGCGACAATGATTACTCATCTTTTCAATGCAATGCAATCGGTACTATTTAGTTACGATCTTTTTCAAAAAAATGTTATTTTCTTTAGTATCATCATCGTGATCCTGGACTCATTGGACTTTTGACATCGAATAAACTGGAAAATGGAAAATCATTATATTATGGGATTATTTCGGATGGAATTCATACACATGACTCTGCATTGCGAGTTGCCTATAGGTAATTTTATTTATTTTGTTTCGAATTTTTAATGAATAATTTCAGAACCAATCCAGAAGGAATGATATTGGTGACGGATGCAATGGCGGCATTGGGAATGCCTGATGGTGAACATCGCTTGGGCGCGCAAACTATTCATGTAAAAGGATTGCATGCGGTTTTGGATGGAACTAATACGACTGCAGGGAGGTCAGTTAAAAATTAAAAAAAAATAACAAGAAAATGAGGATATTTTTTAGCGTTGCCAGTATGCCGTTTTGTATTCGTCATTTGATAAAAGCGACAGGATGTTCAATTGAAGAAGCATTGATTTGTGCGACACATAAACCAGCAAAAGTGTTGGGAATATCAGACAAAAAGGGTACATTGGATGTCGGAAGAATTGCAGATTTTATAATTATTGACGAGAACGTCCAAGTGAAAGCCACTTTTTGTTCAGGCAAACGAGTTTTCTTGGAGAATTAATTACTGTTTTAATTGTGTTTTTTTTTTAATTATAAATTTTTTTCTGCGAAGAATGAGTTTTCGAGAGTTTTGTACAAAGTCAATGGGCTTTATTAATACTTTTATGGGTCAATTAGAGTTGAAAAAATTTTTATTTCAAGAAAATGACGGAGGAGGATGATAACCGGACTAGGGCTATATCGATTGAAGGTGATCAGGAAAGTATGAATGATGGAAGAGCACTGGTTAGAGGACCTGAAAGAAGTGGAGATGTTATAAGGTAATTTTTTAAATCGCATAAAAACCGTGATAAGATGTAACTGAAATTTGAACCAATATGATATCCCTTTTTTCCGTTTTCAAATATCATAAGCCTATAATTTTTGTTGAATTCGAACTTAATTTTCTGGCAAAAATCATGATTTGCGGAGGTTTGCAGAAGCTCTGGGTCCATTTTTTGTAAAACCACTTCAGAACAAAACATTAAAATTAGTCCATCATATTTTTCATTTTAAGCCCAACTCGTGCCGTGTTAACACTTTCAAAATCTATGTTCAATGCTGGATGCTTCTCATTACCTTATGCTTGGAAGTTGGGAGGACTTTGGGTAAATTTTAAAATAAAAAAGCGCGAAAATGTGTTTTTGTTGGTTTTAAGGTTTCATTTGTTATGTCTTTTGTCATTGCCGGTCTAAATTGGTACGGAAATCATGTTTTAGTGCGGGCAAGTCAGCATTTGGCCAAAAAGTAGGTTTCATGAAGAATTATTTAAAATATATTACAATTTTAATTTTAGATCTGAAAGATCTGCCCTTGATTATGGGCATTTTGCGAAGAAAGTTTGTGATTTTAGTGATATAAGATTTCTGAGAAACAACAGCAAAGCGGTTATGTATGTTTTTTAAAGATTTTGAATTCAAATTCTAAGTAAAATTATCAGGTATGTTGTGAATATTACAATTCTTTTCTATCAACTTGGAATGTGCAGTGTTGCGATTCTTTTCATTTCTGATAATCTTGTCAATTTGGTTGGTGATCATTTGGGTGGAACTCGCCATCAGCAAATGGTTCTTATGGCAACAATTGCATTAATGTTTATTCTTCTCACAAATATGTTCACGGAAATGAGAATTGTTTCATTTTTTGCCCTTGTTTCATCAGTTTTCTTTATTATTGGCGCAGCTGTTATTATGCAATTTACAATTCAGTGAGCAAATATTTCTATGATTTAAAAAATATTTGAAAACTTAGGCAACCGAACCAATGGGACAAACTTCCGGCATATACAAATTTCACTGGAACAATTACAATGATTGGAATGAGTATGTATGCATTTGAAGGGCAGACTATGGTATCTCTAGAATTGAGATTATATTTTTGTAAAACTTAATTTATCAGATTTTGCCAATTGAAAACAAGTTGGATAATCCTGCAGCTTTCCTGGCACCATTTGGGGTTTTACCAACAACAATGATCATTTGTACAGCTTTTATGACGGCTCTGGGATTCTTTGGGTATACTGGGTTTGGAGAATCGATTGCACCAACAATTACTACAAATGTGCCAAAAGAAGGGTAAGGGTTTTCCGAGCAAAAATTTGTGATAATTTCAAATCCTGATGACTCGGTTGAAAAAAAAAACATATGAAAACACATATTTCATGAAAACTTATTTTAGTACTCTCTTTGACAAATTCTCTAAATTTCAAGACATTTTCGACCATTAATGAGAGAATGACCTGTAAATTTAACTCAAAGTATTTTTATTTCCAGACTTTATTCCACTGTCAATGTATTTCTTATGCTACAATCTCTTCTCGGAAATTCAATTGCAATGTACGTTGTATATGACATGTTCTTCAATGGTTTCAGAAGAAAATTCGGAGCGAGATTTCCAAATTGTCCGAAACAATTATCAGACAAGGTAATATATTTAACATAATTATGTTTAATAGGAACTTCTTCAGGGTTTCCGTGTTTTCTGGGTTTTGGTAACTTATTTGATGGCTGTTCTGATTCCGAAACTCGAAATTATGATTCCATTAGTTGGTGTTACTAGTGGAACACTTTGTGCTCTCATCTTCCCACCAGTTTTTGAAATGATCACATTTTGGACGGATTGGAAGGGTCTATTAACATATAGACAAAGGATGACAAAAATTACAATCAATTGTATTGTTATTTCAATCGGTGTGGCTGCACTTGTTTGTGGAATGTATGTAAATGTTCATGCTATTATTCAATCATTCTCACAGCCTTAACTGCTTTATCTTATTTTGAAAAACAAAATCCCTACTAACTTGTATCACCATCATTCCAATTTTTCTATAACTATGTAAATTTTAGTATTTTTGAAATATTTTCCAATTTCCTATTTTGTCTAGTCAAATTTCCTGTTTTATAACATTTTCCAAATTATATATTTTCCCCATTTTCGACGCTGGTTGAGCATTATAACCTCGGGAGATAAAACGAGTTAATTGCGTACTTTGAGCATTTCCCCCTTTTGCATTATCGTGTGAAATATTAAAAGAGCGCCCAACAAAAAAGAAGCAACTTTTCGATAATTTGATCATTTTTTCGAGGACTTTTTATTGTGGTTCTTAGATATTTGGGGATTTTGAAGACATCAACTGGGTTTAAACTCACTTCACAACAATGTCTTAGGAAAATGTTCGGCCTGGCCTGTTTTTTCGTTTTGAGATTTTTACACTTTTCGATGAATATATTAATAAATAATGCATAATTTAATTCATTCTAGAAATTTTGGCGTATTTTAGCGAGAAATTTTAGCGTTTATTTTCACGCATCTCTCCCCTAATAACCAGTGAGAAAGCCCACTCCCCGACTTTTAACTTTGTAAGGCAGTCCTACCGGTGGCTAGTCGGTCTGATCTTATGTAGGTGGTCAATACATACTACTTCTGAATCAGATTTTTGATACTGATTATTTATCTCTGAGATGAATATTTAAAAAATATTATGCATAGTTTGCTGAATTATAACAAAAATGTGAATAATTTATTACATCAATATATTATTTACTGGTAAGTTATTATTCTTATTATTACATAAGTAAATTATAATATTTGAAAGGAGAGAAGAGTAATATTTGGAAGGTTAAAAGAGAGATTGTGAAGTACGGGTAAGTTTGTTTGAAGCGTTATTGGGATCATGGGAAGACAAGTTGTTCGACGTAGAATCGATGAGCTTCAGCAAAAACCAGACGAATAAACATCACAACTTCACGAACCTCAAATATCAATCGCTGGGCGTCATTAACCAAGTTTCGGACGTCGACTACCAATCTTCCCAAGGTGAATCCATCGTCTTCTGAGAATCTAGAGCCAGTACCTTCGAATCGGTTTCCTTCGAATCGGTTTCCTTCGAATCGGTTTCCTTCGAATCGGTTTCCTTAAAAATAAGAATACTTTATAATATGATTTTTTATATAAACTTACGTTTTGGACAGTCTACTTCAATGACCAAAAACCAGACAAGAAGCATAATCTTGAATCGAAACATTTTTCTGAAAAAAAAACGCATAATTATTAAATAACGAAATAATTTTGAGAAAAAAAAAAGAAAATAGAAAAGAATGACGAAATTTTGAAAATTAATCTGCTGTTTTGAAAATCTTTTTCAAAATTCAGTTTTTCGCGCAATTGTAAAATTCGCGGGTTTTGAAACACTATAGCTGCGACGAGAACATGAATACCCAAAACGTAATGCGAAACATTTACGTCTAATGTACGTTTTGTTTTTAACAAAACGTAAAAATTATTTTAATAAAATTCAAAAATTCAAAAAATGTCTTAAACTTACCAAAACTTTTGTTTCCGCCTTCCACTCATTCTGCAACATGATTACCTGAAAAAATAAGAGTAGAAACTTACAATTCCGCGTTTTGATCGTCTTCAAAATGTGGAAAAATTCTATTTTGTAAAAATCAAATTTGAGAAACAGAAAATAAAATACGTTTTCATTTGACAAAGTATAGATTTGGCATATAGTCTGAAAAATAAAATAACTAATTTTTTAATGAATTGACAACAATAAGAACAAGTTTTGATAAAGTAATAATAAATAATACTAATTCTAAAATAAAAATTATGGTATAAGGCAAAAATAATAAGATTCAATCGCTATATATAGTCAATTTTTGGCGGGAGACAGGGCGGAGCAGACAGGTAAGCGCTCGAAGTAGCGTTTGATGAAAGGTGACAAAAGGGAGGTGCTATCGGTACTCTTTTACGTCATATTTCCCAAAAGCTGATTTGGAACATTTTTCAGTCTAATCGATACTCCGGATCAAGATCGAACTGATTTACACAAAACAATTTATTTGTGTTTGGAGCAAAAGATGAAGTCATGGAACTTCGAAATAATTATGCAAAAATATGAAAACGTCTATTTATTATTTTGTTTTCATCGTGACTTTCATCGTGACAAAAATGTTGTGTTCCACAACAAATAACTATTAAGTTTTCTTTTGTGATTATTTTAGGAATAACCACAATTATTAAATTATTAGTCCATTTCGAAATAACAACTGTTTTTCCGCATTGTGCATAAGTTTTATAATCTTGAATTTGAACACCGTTTTGTATCTCTGGTCCTCCAAAATTCAGTTTTCGGAATAACAAGACCGCTCCTGTAGAGAATTAATTTGATTACTCAACTGAATGATTAATAGTCCCTACCGTCCTCCGTCAAAGAATTAAAGACATAATCTTTCTGTTTGAGTAAAATGTCAGCCAGATTAAATTGAACTTGATAAATTCCACATTTGTCATTCGGTACTTGAAATCTAATTCCAGATTGAGAATCGCGGCGGCCTGATTGAGAATTCACATTGATGAAGAAATTGATCTCGTTATTCTGAACCCAAGGAACAAAGTGAGAGGAAATAAATGGATCTAATTTCAGCTTGAGACCTGAAAAGGTAACAGGTTTTTTTCAGAAAATGTTTTTTTTAAGTGTCTGTTTACTCATTTTCAATTTTGGTATTAATACACTCAGAATCCCCTATAATTAACGGAATCAGCAAAAAAAAATCAGTTTAAAAGCTTCATTTCGCCAAAAACGTTCCTCGAAAACCCCAAAAACAGGTGGTGGCACCTCCCGCTATGCACTGCCATCGCCTGTTTTCGGCACTTTTTCGGGAGCTGTTTCGGAGCCACGGACGCCCAAAAAAAATTTTTTTGCTTAATAATTGGTGCTTCTGAATCGATTAAAACAAAAATTGAAAATCAGTAAACAAACACTTTAAATATCAACCTGTGTGCTTCTCCATGATTGCATCCATCCAAAAACAAACGTATTGAACTTCATTAAAATCATCAGTTGGAACATATGGAATAAGAATCAAACAATCTTTTGCGTTTGAAAAAATTATCCATCGATCTAGAATTCGACAAAATGTTTAATTGGTCTCTTAAAAAATAGTCCTTACTTCTGTCTGCATCAACAAATGGTTCACCACATCGATTTTCAAAAATGTGGAACCATAATGTAGCTTTCACTGTTTCATTGGTGATATAGTTACTGAAAAAAACTTAATTAAACTGAACTATATTAACTATGCCATGTGCGAATCCCGATCAATACTTTTTTGTAAAGTGTCCTATACTGAGTCATTTGTATGGAAATGGTCACCAGATGGAAGATACGGAATTGATTTGCCGGTTTGTATTCCTAAAAATATGATCTTGACAAGTTTTAATTTTTCAGGGTGGTCGAGATCTCATTAAAGAATATATGAATGATACATTTGCAGTTTTCGATCTTTATCAAATGTCTTGGTCGTTTTATGAAATAATCGGACAATCATTCCAGGCAGACTTGTCGCGAAGAAAGTTCGGCCCGGGCGCCCGGCCGGCCCTAGGGCCCGGCCCTGGGGCTTAATATTTTTTTTGTTTTTTTTTCGAAATAGATAACATATTGGCAAAAATTGGCTGAGGAATCTTACGTTTCAGTTTTTCCTTTGATTTTATGTCACCAAACTGTTAAAATTCTAGTTTTCGGTAAATAAAACCGATTTTTTATCTAGTGTAGCATATATGAACTGTTCCATGTTAACTTTGTTCTTTGTTTTACCTCGTGTTGTTTAAATTTAGTCAATGAAAAAAAAACAATGATAAAAAACCTTCGGCCGAGGGCCGAACCCTGACGGGGCCCCCCGAGGGCCGACTTGGGGGCCTAAACGACAAGTCTGATTCCAGGCATTCAAATCTTCAGATATGTTCCATTGAAAACATACAATTTCAGATTCCTCGTGCGGCATTTCTTTACTCGCCTAAAGCAACATTGTTTGTGCAATTTTGCTAGTTGTTAGTTGAACGTTTTGTTCCTTTATCTCAATAAAAATTTGTTAGAATAACTATCCAGATTCTCCAAATGAAGATATCCAACTTATTTTCCGACAGTCATTTTATAAAATTGATCACATTATAACCTCTGGAGATAAAACGAGATAATTACGTACTTTGAGCATTTCCCTTCTTTTGCCTTATCGTGTAAAATGTTATAGACTTCTGAAACCATTTAATATAATTTATTTCAACTGAATGAAATTTTTCTCAAAATTCTCGAAAAGAGATGAATAAATTTTGGAGCTTTCTGGATTCGGAGTTGCAGAATGAATCAAATTTGGACAGTTGTAGAACTGATAGTATGGAAGATTGGGTGATTGGTCAACTGAAACAAGTTTTGATAATTAAATTGGGGTGGCAAAATGGAATATTTACCATATCTGGCAAGGTATGCACCACCTAAAGCTGCAGAATCTTCGACTTCGAGAGTGTAGACGGGACAATTGAAAACGTCAGAAAGGATTTGGAGAAGGTGAACGTTTTTCGAAGCACCACCAGTAACGATCAAACGACTTTCTGAAAAAAATTATTTAAAGGAGGGCTTTACGAAGCTAATGAGTGCATCTGGGATGAAAATAGACTTCATTCTCATTCCAAATCAGTTTTTAAAATTTTCTAAAACCACCTAGAAGCCGAGAAAACGCGCCTCAAAATAGTGGCCTAGAAAAAGTGTCCACCGGCGAAAACTAGTCCGCAGGCATGAAAAATCCAAAAAAACTGAAAATACATAAATTAAGACGAAAAAAAACATAAAAAAGGACTAATATAAGAATTTTCTGCATAACTATTTATTAATGAAACACGAAAAAAGCTCATAGGACAAAGTTCGGCCAGGTGGCCACTTTTTCTCGGCCATTGTTTTGAGGCGCGTTTTCTCGGCTTCTAGGTGTTTTTAGAAAATTTTAAAAACAGATTTGGAATGAGAATGAAGTCTATTTTCATCCCAGACGCATTCATAATCTCCGTAAAGCCCTCCTTTAAAAACGAAACAATTTTAATTTACCTGGTGTAATCTCGCAACCCATTTTCTTTGAATAAAGTAATTTCAGAAGAGATTGACTTTCGAAAATTGCTCGGCAGATTTCCTGAAATTTTCGAATTTTTTAAAACTCTTTATGGCAATATGAACCATTTTTTCAAATTTGTCAACCCTCTCGTCATTGTGGAACAAATAATCACCCTTTCGAATCATTGGGGCAATTTCATCACAGTCGAAAAAGAATCCCGTTTTACCGTTATTTCCAATCGGTGTTTTTTCGAGAACTTCACCCCAATGTTCCCATTCAACATTTGCCAATTTACGGGCTCTTTCACGTGTTAGTGAGCCATTTTTGAAGCTGAAAATTGGAGTTGTTTTTTTCAGAAGGCGTAAAAACAAAGAAACACTTACCAAACCATAGCCATATGCTCAGTTTTCGATTCAAAATGAGCAAAAACATGAGCATCGATTGATGGTTTATATGAATATGTGGAAAAGAATACGGTATCACTTGTTCCAAGAGATATTCCAATATCAGTTGGCAGAAGTGAAAGTCCGGCAAATGATGCTGAAATATTAGAAACTCCGTTCCAATTTAAAAAAAAATCAATATTACCTGGATTGTCCCCAAGAAATGGAAGAACCTGACAATCTTTTGGGATTCCAAACCGTTCTGACCAGTAACTATGCAAATTTCCCTTAAATATGTTGTTTTTTTTGGAAATTTGCTTTCAGTAATAATTGTGACATTTTATCAAAAAGAATATATGTTTCAAATGGCGATGAGCAAGAAAAAATTACCAAAGATTGCATCGGGTCAATAAGATCTCCGAGTTTCGTACGAAGATCCTTTGAAATGAAATCACAAATTTCATTGTTCCAATCGTTCTCGAGAATATTCATCAAATTCATTCCGCTTCCATCCGTATAATCAATTGGAGCATATTTTCCAATGAGTAATGATGCCAAAAAAGAGGAAATCAATGAGATTCTCTGTAATTAAAGAAGTATAAAAATTCGAACAACAGCGGAAGATTAAAGTTAAGAATATTAATATCAGGAGCAAAATCTTAGGACAGAAGAAATATCGGTGAGCATAAATAACCTTGTTATGACTTTCAGTTTCAGGGACTCCACTGAGTTTTGAAAAATATAATTTTGTTTAAACATAGATTTAAAGGAGAACATTACGGAGCTAATAAATGTACCTTAAATGAAAAAGCACTTCATTCTCATTCCAAATCTGTTTTTAAAATTTTCTAAAACCACCTAGCAGCCGAGAAAATGAGCTTCAAAACAATGGCCTAGAAAAAGGGGCCATCTAGGCCGAACTTTGTCCTATGAGCTTTTTTTTCGTGTTTCGTTAATAAATACATACTTATAGTAGTCCATTTTTTTATGTTTTTTTCGCTTTAATTTATGTTTTTTTGGATTTTTCATGCCTGCGGACTAGCTTTTTGACACTTTTTCTAGGCCATTGTTTTGAAGCTCATTTTCTTTTATATTTTTATTTTTATTTTTTTGCTTCTAGGTGGTTTTAGAAAATTTAAAAAACAGATTTGGAATGAGAATGAAGTCTATTTTCATCCAAGACGCATTAAACAGCTCTGTAAAACCCTCCTTTAAAAATACGCATTATCGGTCGTATGAAACTCTGCGAAAAATTCCATTAAAACTTCTTTTCTTTTTTTTTGTTTTGAAAATTTACCTCTGTCTCCTCCCACGTTTTCTCCGAATTATCCTTAATTTTCTTGATCTGTGCTCCACTAAACCGATGATGGGCTCTTGAACCAGTCAACAATGTCAGTTTTTCAGGACCTCCTGTGAAATTTTCAACCTCTTCACATTGTTGTTCAGTGCTCGAATCCATCCAAATTGGTGACTGAGTGATTGAAAATGCACTCTTAAGGAAATATTGATTGGTTTTAAAAAATATATATATATATTCATACATTCAACTGATGCTCCAAATCCAACGACGACTGCAAGTTATTCAGAATCGCTTCGGCTCCATTTTTCCAGTAAACTGTTCCGTGTTGCTAAAAAAATTTGTTTATTGAAAATGTCATGTTCTGAAAACAAAAATTACTTGTGCGCCACCGGAAATCATGCGGATTTTCTCCAAAACATTATTTTTCTTTAATCTCTCAAAAACAATGTCGATTGAACGAATCCACATAAAAACTGGAGATGTGATGGTTTGACCATCAGGATGAATTATAACTCCATCATTTGCACTGTAAAATGTTAATTCGTATATGGATTTCTATATTTAGAATATTATTGCTAATATAAACATGTTTATGCCTCAACATAAAACATCTTGTCACGAAAATTGATAAAATGTTTATTTATTTCGAACACAAATCATAAACCATGTTGTTTTTTCTCATTTTCCTCACCCAAACTCTTTCAATTCTTCAGTTTTTGAAAAATTGACAGCTTCTCGATGTACAACATCCCCATCGGAGTTTACAATTACACATTTTACCTGAAAAAAATAATGATGAAAATATATAAATGTATATTTTTTTTCACCTGTTGTGTACTTAAATCTATTCCCATATAATGATGTTGATTTGTCATTATTTTCAAGTTTGATTCGAGGGAAGAAAGCTGAAAATTGAATTTTTGATTTTTTTTTTAATTTTAAAAATGAACATTTGAGAACAGAGTACTTCAAAAAAGAATATATAAAGTGACAAAACCAAGAATTAGTAGATCAAAATTATGTTTTTCTATGTTCTGAAAATATTTTCTCGAAATTCGCGTGAAACTAATTCACGTGAACTTCTCGCTCTCTGAAACTGTTCTTTGATTTTATGATGGTTCTTAAAAACATTCGCCGAAATTGTTATGATATAAAAAAAAATGTGGAAAGCGGAAATTCAATCAAAATATATTGTTATTAAAAGGGCGTCCAACAAAAAAGAAGCAACTTTTCGATAATTTGAACATTTTTTCGATTTATTGTGGTTATTTGATATTTGGAGATTTTGAAGACTTCAACTTGGTTTAAACTCACTTCACAACAGTGGCCTAGGAAAATGTTCGGCCTGGCCTAGTTTTTCATTTTGAGCTTTTTACACTTTTTGATGAATATTAATAAATAATGCATAATTTAGTTAATTCTAAACATTTTAGTGTACGCGCTATATTTTCACGCATCTCTCCTATTAAAGGGGTTGCTGAAGAGACGAAATAAATCGTCTAAAAATGATGAAAGTATGATTTTTTATAAATAAATGAAAAAAAAATCAAGGAAAAACGCGAAAATTGCGAACAAATTCCGAAAAAAAACCATAAATCGGTTTTCTCCATAATGGCCGAAGAAACGCTTTTTGGTTTTCTAGGCCGTTTGTTTTTTCTCGGCCGCTTATTTTTTTTATAATCTTTTTTTATATTTTTTTGAACGTTTATTTTTTTAAATACTCTTTTATGGATAATTTCCTCTGAAAAAAATTGAAAAGAAAAGAAAAACAAGAAAAAAAAATCACGCGGCCGAGAAAAAAACAAACGGCCTAGAAAACCAAAACGCGTTTCTTCGGCCATTAGGGCGAACACCGGGTTTATGGTTTTTTCCCGCCATTTTCGAGTTTTTCTTTGGATTTTTTTTCATTTATTTATCAACAATCATCATTTTTAGACAATTTATTTCGCCCCCTTTATTTCGTCCCCTCAGCCCCCCCCCCTTTAACCATTGAGAAAGCCCACTGCCCGATTTTCTCTGTCTCTTAACTTTGTAAGGCAGTCCTACCGGTTGCTGGTCGGTCTGATCTTAGGTGGTCAACACATACTACTTCTGAATCAGATTTTTGATACTGATCATCTCTGAACTGAATAGTAAAAAATATTATCCATTGTTTTAAAATCTCTTGACATTCACAACGAACTAATACCTAATTATTTCAAAGAGCACAATTCTGAAGGGCAGTATGTGGATTAATCTCTACACGTGATTAATCTTCGACTTTTTTAAAATACAACATCATGTCTCCCTCCCTCATCCGAAACCTCAGAAAAGATAGTCAAAGATTACATTATGGATGCAAATTCAATTCTGATTGGGTCGACCTATGGACCACATTCGGTTACCTAATCCGTGTAACGAAGTGCGATTATAAAAACTGTGATTTGCTTTTTTCTCGTTTCGAACATCTATATTATTTGCTTTACTTGTTAAAAATTAATGAAATTTTATCTTCTCAGAATTAAAATAACATAAACTTCGAAATTGAGTGACACTGTCTCTTTAAAAATTGTGAAACTTGCCCTCTACATGTTCACAAATCATCAAAGTCACAACACCTACTTCCCCGAGAAAAAAAACATTTAAAAACTACTTCCTTCTTAAAAAATATTAAGTCCCTCCCCTCATTTGATTCCGTTTTTTTCCGTCTTCATTCCAACATACAACATACACACATTCCGCTTAATGAAGCGGCTCTTTTTTCTTCCTTTCGTTCTTTTTTTTTTCATTTTTTCATCGTTTCTTTTCATTCCTTCATCCATCCATTTTTTCAGTGTTTGCGCTCTCTCTCTCTTTCTCTCTCGAATGTTTATTGATTCATCTGCTGACTCCTTCCTCTTGCTTTCTTTTCTACCTCTATTACCACTGAATTTTGCTCCTTTTTCAGAATTTTTTCTATATTTTTTAGAAGAATAAACAATTATTTTAATGTTTATAATAAAGATGACAACAATAACAATAATATTAATATGAGAATTGTGGAAAAAAAGAGAAAATAGAAGAAAAGATATTATATTGACATTGAATGTTATATTCCTTCCTAATAGTCTTTGATAACATACACGTATTACATAACACATTTTATGGTCGTTGTTATGTTTTTATTCTTTGAATTCATTGCTTTTTTTGGATCGTTCTTCCGTTTTTCCATATGAATGAAAAAATCTCTCAATTATCGAAAGCTTCTGGTAAAATCTGGATTTTTAAGGATTTCAAACGAAATTTCTCATTTTCTGAAACACGTCATTGTTTCTTTGCTTCGAGTTTCGAATTTTTTTTTGTTTCATCTTTTTTCTTTTCAGAATTACAATCCAGCCCTAAGTATTTTCTCGTTGTTTTCTTGCATAGGATTATTTTCAGTTTTTCAGCGTTTTGAGACACAAAGACGAATTAAAACAACGTTTTCGAGCAAAAAAAAGAAAAAGAAAAGTGAACAGAATTTTAGAAAATCGATGCTCTTGGAATCATAATTTTAGTTCCCAATATTTGACATGAATAGATGCTTAGGATGTTAAATTGAATTCAAATGCTGAAGCATCCATCCAACGATTGTCTCAAATTTCTAAACTGACAAGTTCCTATTTAGCTGTAATCGAATTTGAAACTTTTTGTTCCGTGTGATGTGACATAAATATGTTGCCAGAAAAAAAATGGAGAAGCGTCAGATTTTGTCGACTAGACCAGAAAAAAATGTTAACTTAAAGTGTTTGGTTACTCATTTTCAATTTTTGTTTTAATCAATTCAGAATCACTAATTATTAATGAATTTAACCTAAAAAAACATTTTTTCGGGCGCCCGTGGGTCAAAAACAACTCCCGAAATAGTGCCGAAAACAGGCGGCGGCAGTGCAAAACGGGTGGTGCCACCATCTGTTTTTGTGGTTTTCGAAGACCGTTTTTGGTGAAATAAAGCATTTAAAATGGTTTTTTTGCTGATTCCGTTAATTGTAAGGGATTCTGAGTCTATTAATACCAAAATTGAAAATGGGTAATTAGACACTTTAAATGCAATATTCAATTGTTAGACCTACGTAATATGATTTTTATTTGAATTAAAACTTGTAGCAAAGATTTAGAATTTATTTCACTTGCTGGTTAATTTTAATTAGAATATTAGTTGTTTTTTTGAATTTTTAATGTTATTTAACACCAATTTCAATAAAAGGGTTAAACAGTGGTCTTACACTGTCTTTAAGAAGCAGAACTAGTAAACGGTCAATTAGTCGAAACCTTCGATTATTTCGCAACTAAACTGTTGGATAAAAAAATTTACAAATAATTGTAGAGCAAGAAGAATATTTTCATAACTTATTAGCTAAACTTATATTTTGAAACGTATTATATTATTTCAATAGTATTCCCCAGAGATCTAGAAAAACGTTCCACTCATTTTTCTCGTTTTTTTATCTCAAAAAAGTGAAAATAACGCATATATTTTTCTTCAATTTTTCAAATTCTCAACCATCGTTGTGACATTCATTTCAGTTCGACTAAAAAAAAAGACGAAGAAGAGGAAGAACGAAAAATTCCCTCCCTAGTATTTTTTTTATTTTCGAAAACAACCCGTTTGTCTATTTTTTTTGTTTTTGTCTCCATTATTTTGTCCGTTTTTTTTTCGCGGAAGTCATCCTACTTATTTTGTTCCAAAACAACTGGAAATTTGGTTATTTTGTCAAAAATGTTTCTGTCAAAGGTTTATATTTTATCAATCGGATATAAATATTCATGTGACATCGACAATTCGGGAAGGTTTTTAAAAAAAAGTTTATTAGAGAGATAACTTTTAGTTGTTGGAACTGGAAATTATGGAAATTTTTAGGTTTTTAGGCAAAAAACATGTTTTTAAAATAATTTCTAGTAAAAGTGTGCATTAGAGCACGTTTGCCTCATTAGAAATATATTTAAATTCATGTTTTTACTCACTTTTTGTGGTTTTTAGAAGATTTTTCGGATTTAGCAAAAATTGACCGTCAAAAGTTTTTGCTTCACAAAAAATAAATTTAAAATAAATTTGTTCGCTTTTACTTTTTTTTTAATTCTTTGTGACCTTTGAGCCATAGAGTTTAGATTAAGAGAATTTCCGTCTATTCAAAAAATTAATTTCGCTTCTTTTTTGTTCGCTTCACATGATCAAATAAACGTTGATCATTCATTTCAACATGAACAAAGACGAGACAAAGTAAGCTTCTCTCTGTCGTAAATTAACATTCAACATGGGGGAACATTTTTCATCTTTTTTTTTTCTTCTTTTTAATTTCTCATCTATTGAATAAGGTGGTATATTTCAACATCTGCCGCCCACATCTGTTCTTTTGCCGTTTGAATTGGTTGATTTCTTCTTGATTGTTTCTCAAGACGTCATTTGTCGTCAGTTGGCATGCATCCAACGTTCATTTTATTGACATTGACTTTAGAAAAGTTTGCCAAACTAGATGGCACTTTTTGAAGTAAAATTCTATATTGTTCAACGTTTTGTTCTACTGTTATTTAATATATATTTCTATTTTCTTTCCGGAAATTACTGAAAAATATATTAATAATTCAAAATTAAATAATTTAAATAAAACGAAAAATATTAAGTGTGCTTCAGCTTCAAGCGCCATCATAAAAGTGAGCGTTAGACTAAAAATTCCTATTTTTGAATGAATACTTTCCACATGTATACATTTCTTTTTTTATTGAGTTTTGATTTTTCGGAAAATCAGAAATTTTTACAGTTTTCGTCACGTTTTATGACCGATTTACATGTTTTTCGTGTTCATTTTATTGCGCCACGTGCCGCCCTTTCTTTTTCTCTAAACTACTCCGAATTGGCAACATAATGGTTTCAACGAAACAAAATACAAATACAATGAATTCGGTAAAGCGGAAAAGAAGGGAAAAAATCGAAAAAAAATGGAGAAACAGAAATAGAAAATTTTAAGTAATAATCTACACTTTTAAAATCAAAAAAATGATTATTGTGAGGCGTACAACGAATAAAAATCAAGAAAACTGACAACATAGACCAACATTTTTACCCACATTTTATTTCTTTTTGATTTTACAATTCACAATTTATCTGACGTCATTAGTTTGTGTTCTTAGAAACCCACCCCCCCCCCCCCCCCCTTCTGTACGATTTTCAAAGATCGTATAGCGTTCGTTCGTCTACCATTTCCAATTCGTTTTCTGAACTTTTTAAAAATGTCAACAACATGTGTTCAACATTCGAATGTTCTCGTTGTTCGATACTTTCTTCGAAATTCCATTTCTGCAAAAATCCCCTTTTTTTCAGAAATAACAGAAATGAAAACAGAAATGAAACAAAAAACTTTGTATGAAAAAAAGTGCATTCGATACAAAACACCTGTTTCCATATGTTTTTAGGTGTCAAAGTTGCCAAATTCTTAGAAACAATATGGAAAATGTGGCCGGCTTTTTTCAGATGATTTGCGTCACGTTTTTTCGGCAGCCTGATTCTTTTTCAGGCTGCAAGAAAGTTTGGCTCGAGGAAATAACTGCAACTTTTAATATTAAAACGTTAATAATTTGAATTACCGCCAAAAACATCTACAGTAAGAAAATAATCGTTTCGAAACCCACTGTCTAATTTTTTTAAACACGCCTTTAATGTTTTTTGTTTTTTTTTAAATTTTTAACACATAAAAATTCACAGGAAGTTGCCTATTCAATTTTTCAATTAAAATTTAATATTTTTATCAAAGTGAATAATTTTATTTAAAATTCTTTCACAACTTCCGTTTTTTTTTTCAATCGACGCCAAAAAAAATGACTACAGTAACCAGTAGAAATTCTTAAAGAGTAAGGTTTAGAAAATGTTTTTTTATTCAAATGTTTTTTTTTATTCCGTCAATAAATTCTCGACTTTCCTATGAGGCATGTTTTCGAAATAGTTCGTAAAGCTCTTTATACACATTTTTGTTTTTTTTTAGTATTTATGAGAACAGAAATTCCTCATGCTTATCCCTACGATCCTCTTATCATTCTCATTTCCGCTTTTTCCGCGACGTCATCATCATCATTGACAGAGATTTTTATGATTTCTAACCTAAATTTTTTCGCGAAAAATGCATATTTTGTTCCTTGTGTTTTCTTTCTCTCATTTTTTAAGAAGATCAATTTTAAAAGATGAAGACTGATGATGATCGCGTGCGTCTTCGCATATACATATTTTTTCCTGGTATTTTGTAAGTATCTATGTCTGAATGTTTTGTCTCTTATCAATATACCTACCAATTCAACCCCTCAAGACATCACATTCACCATACAAATATCGCATGTGATAGATGATCTCTGCTTCTTTGCGTCTTGTTTTCTGATAAGAGGGAAAAAAATTAGGAAAAGATGGAGAAAAAGACGATGATGATGAAGAAGAAGAAGCCTTCATAAATATATAAGAGAAATATACTTTTATATCGTCTTCTTCTTCTTCTTCTTCTTATTCATTCGATATGTAGATTTTTTCTGCCTTCTTCGAAGTTGCGTGTATTTCATTTTTCATCACCTCTTTCATGCACTTTTAGTTCATTTTCAGAGAGGAAAAACACAGAAAGAAGTTATGTTTTGGTCTGTTTTTCTTTATGTCTTGTGTTCTCTAATAGTTTTTGATTTCTGATGTGTCAAACGTTAAAAATAAGCTGATTTCGTTTTCTTTTTTGTTTCCTTCGTTCTTTTTCCTATCAGTTTTTCGGAAATTTTCAAAGCATTTTGGTTTTCCAGATTTTTCCTATTTTTTTTTAAATTTTATCTGTTGCGCGCGCGATCTTGATCTTTACTTAATCGTGTCGCTTTCTAATTGAACGCAATCTTGGTTTAAACTGTAAATATTCTTCAAATTTAATTTTTTCCATTTTCTATCATTACAATTCTCCACGTTCTTCTGCTTGTCAATTCAATTATGTTCAAAATGAAATTCCACTTCATTTTTTATTCAGTTTTTCCTTTTACTCTCTTCTCTCTCCATCTCTAGCTTATTTTTGTTTTTTTCTCTGTGTTCATCTAACTATATTAATTCCAATTGCCTCGTTCACTTCTCGTTCATTCATTTTGGTCAAATTTCATTGAAAATCCGCGAGACATTCGTCAACCATCAGAATGTCGTTTTATTTTTTTCCCTGGCTTACATATTACTCCAACATCGTTCAATTTTTAATTCGTCAAAATGAATTGAGAAAATTTGTCATTTTCACACACGTAATTTTGCCAGTTTTCAGTAAAAATTTGGCCGCCATCTTCTCTTCATTTCTTATTTCCGTTTCACGGCTGTAATCGGATAATTGGAAAATAATTTGTTTTCAAATACACAAATTATTCAATTTTGTTTTGGTTGACATTAATATTGCGAAAAAATAACAAAAAAAAGACGGTGAATTGTATGTTCTATGGTAGGATTTCGTCGAAATTCATCATCGGCGACGCAATTACAAAGCAGTTCAAAGCAGATTATTTTACAAGGAAGTTCTATAGTTGACCTAGGTTTGTTCGTTGTTTTTTTGCCCACGCACTTCGAAGTTCAAAACTAACCCAGATGTTTTTGAATCAACATGTGTTTATTTTGTTTTGGCGGGAAAACATCATTCGGAAGTTTTTTTTTTGATAATTCTGAATTTTGGGCGAAAAATTGGATGTTTTCCATGCAAAATCTTGAAGATCGGCAGAAAGTATAAAAATTTCATTAAAAACTAATAATTTTCAATTTCTTAAGTTTTTTGAACACCCTTTTTTCTGGAGATTGTGTTTTGTGACTTTTATCTTGGTTTTCCCGATTTTCAGCTTTACAAAACTCCGAATCTCATCAAAATCCGTTGAAATTTAAAAGATTATGAACATTAAAAAAAAAAGAGATGTATGATCCTTGAATTTATTTGCACCCGGAAATTTCCAATTGTGTGAAGTATTGTCTGCCACGATTACTGTAGAAAATATAAAGGAACATCATTATTTTTAGTTTATTCTTTATGAGACCCAAACACTCGAATTAGTGCCTGATATCCGATTTTATTTACTGTATACTAACAATTACATTTTCATATTTGAAAAAGTCAGTTGATTCTGAAAATTGTTGTAAAGAAAGAGATCGTTGGTTTGAGAATCCGCTCTCATAACATTTTCAATTTTTAAAAAAAATTCTGGCACATTCGAAAGTGTAATGTTTTTTCTTGGTTTTTCTTAAAAGAAAAATGATACTGTAACAGTCTGGCATATAAAAGTGTTCACATATATTCGGATTTCATCATTTTTTCAGCCATTTGATATTAATACGATCATTTTTTCAGGTGGAATTTCCTCAAATCATTATTCGGGAGCCGAAGGCACATCTATGACAGGTTTTGCATTAATTATAAAATTCGTGAATTTTTCTTTATCTCAGGAGTGACAGCTATACGAAAAACGTCAGAATCAACGGGTGTTGTCAGTCCAACGGTTTGGAGAAAATCATCACATCCACCAATTTATTTCAATAATAATGAGACGAGAAATAGGTTAGTTTTTGTTTTTGCAAATGTTCTTCTAAACATCCACTTTTTTAATATTATTTTTCCTCTCAAAATTTTGAAGAAAATAATCTGGAAAAAGAAGGATAATCGCTTTGTCGTGTTTTCTGTTTATGTATGTGTGTATGTTGTTTTTTTGCGTCGTCCAACGGTGGAATGCAAATTAGATTTTATTTAAAATTCAATTTTTTCGATTCGCATGGGAAAAAAATATTTTTTTAACAGAAATTTGCAACTACAACTCAATAATCGAGGGACGAAGGATGATTGGGGAGCGTCGTTGAAATATGAAATTGATCCTGAAGTGATAATTTAGAATTCGAAGGTTTTGTATAAATTGTTGCCATTTACAGACGGAAACCAAACTGGAAGAAGCAGCTGCTGCAGCAATAGCAGAAGCTGCAGCGATTGCAGAAGCTGCTGAAAAAGCAGCAGCCGCTGCATTAGAGCTTTCTGAAGAGGCAATTGAAATTGATGATGTTTCAAATGAATCGAATTCAACAGTACCATCACCTTTGCTCTCACCATCGGTTTATGAAAGATTCATGTTGTTTTCTGATGATCTGACGGAACTTATAAAATGTATAATGGAGGAAGCAAAGAAGAACGTAAAAGCCGAATCGTAAGTTCAATTTTCCTATATCTTTCAAAATAGAATTGTGATTTTTTTCAGGTGTTCATTATTTTTAATAGATGTTGAGAAAAATGAACTCGCTGCGAATGTATTTGATCATGCTGCCGATAATATAAGCGAATTAAGAGTTCCAGTTGGTGAAGGAGTTGTTGGAACAGTTGCAAAGACCAGAACACTGATGAATGTGAAAGAAGCACATCGATGTCCATTCTTTTATCCTGATGTTGATCAATTGACCGGTTTTAAAACTAGGAATATATTGTGTTTTCCGATTGTTGATAATGAAGGTTAGTTGGAGAGCTAGGTTTTAATTTTTCTGATCAAGAAATTATAATATTGTACTTTTTTAATGCTCAGTTGAAAACAGCGATGAAGTTAAAGGCAGCTTGTCAGTTAACACGACCAAAATTCAAGGCAAAAATCAAAATTCGAATGGGAGCCCAGGTGGTCCAAAGAACATTACCAATATGTTGCCAAATTCAAATAATTGTGTTTCGCGCCAATTTCGACCGCGTTGCACGGACACGCGCAAATTCAAATTTTGATTTTTTCAACTTTGGACCGCTGCTATGAAGCGTGTGTTTATCGGTGTGATTTCGCATAAATTGCATTGTAATAATGAGAGAACGCTCTAATTTTTGAAACTAAGAACATGTAGGGTCAAATTAACTGAACAGCTGTCTTTAAGAGCAGAAATAAGAATTAAGCGTTAAATATTCTAGAAATTTTTAATTTTATTTCACTAACTTAAAAGCAAAGAAACATATTGTGAATTTTGTTTAAATTTTTCATATGCCAAAAAGCACCTTTTTCGATTTTTTTCCACAAATTTTCGAAGTACATTAAATATTTTCACAATTTTGAGAACATCTAAAATGTAATCAATCCCAGTTTTTCTCAAGAAAATCAAACAGTTCAATGTTTGAAAACAAATTCGTTTCTGATACCCATCATCATCATTTCAAGTGTTCACTTTTCCTTTTCCCACGTCCTCTTCTCCTCGATTTTTCCTCGTTTTTCCTATTGGCAAAAAAATCATCAAAAAAAAAACACAGAAACCCTCGAGACCAACCAGTCATTTCTGAAAACACCAGCATTTTTTGCCGCATCTTCGTTGTTGTTTTTTTTTTCGATTTTTTTGACATCTTTTTCTAGTGCCATGAACAATCGTTCATCGTCGCTTTTTTTCTCACTTTTTGCCTTTTTGGAAAAAAGTGTTCTGTTGAACATTGAGACACGATAATTTCATGCATTTTTTGTGACAGGCGAAACAAAATATAAAGTATTTACTTGCGTCGTAGTTTTTTTTTCAGTTCTTTCTTCATATTGCTCTCAAAAAAGGGGGGAGACTAATAAAAGATGTGTGTAGTTTGATGTGGGAAGATTTTATTTTTCGCAACATTTTTGATGTTTGAAAAAGGGCATAGTGCACTTTTGAAAAAATGAGAAAGTTTATCACAACCTGTTTTGTGTAAAAAAAAAGAAATTCTGAAAAAATATAAACAATTGATTTTCGTTCTCTGTCAATTAGTGTTTTGACATGTTCTACGTGCAAAACTTAAAGTTAAAATTGAGACCTCAAAGAAATCTGGAAAAAAAATCGGTACCTTTTTTTCAGGAACATTCGTCGGTGTTGTTGAATTGTGCAACAAGATCTCTTCAGACGGTTCCGGATTTACTCGATTCGACGAGAAATATTCGAAGAATTTTGCCATTTATTGTGCAAACAGCATATCTCATGTGAGTCGTTTTTTTTTAATCCAGGAAGCTGAATTTATTAATAGACAAAATATATAGACATTTACTTGATCTTTTGAAACTTGAAAAATCTGCTTCCGGTCAAAAATACATGGTTTACAATTAATTTCCAAAATTGTTTAAACAGATGTTTTGATGTAAAATTGTTTTACAATAGTTGTCTTGTTTTTAGAGCAAATGAAACGAGATCTTTGAGCTCAATATTTGTGGTTTAGTATTTTCAGACGTTGTTCTATAAGAAGATTGAAGAAGCATCGACGAGGTGTCAAATGGCGAGCGAGATGATGGTTCAAGGAGGACATCATAGAATTGTAAGATCTTGTTTCATTTTTGTTTTAGAAATATGAATGTGAATTTTTTCATAATTCAAAAATTTCATTTTGATGTTGAAACTTCTTTGATTCAATTTTACCGTAGTTTTCAAATAAGTTATGCTATTTTTTTTTCATATTAAAAAAACATCATTTTATTCATTTTATCTCGAAGAAGTTAGTTTGTACAAATATTTTAAAGAATATTTTTGATTAGACATCTGGATATCTAAATGGCTAGATTAAAGGTTCATGTCGAACGTCGTTTAAACAAAGCTAATTTTCAACAGAAAACTCGGATCTTTATCTTAAGCGCGGTCATTTCTTTCAGGCTATTTTTTGCTTTCAGGCTATTTTTGTTTTTCAGAATACGATTTACTGGGTATTTTCAAACAAAGAAACGTTTTTTGGCTTATTAGTCATAACCCAAATCAGCTAGATTAGAAACTGTCGCTTTATAGGCTGAAAGAAAAAAAATAGGCTGAAAGAAGAAACTAGCCTGAAAGAAAAAAATAGCCTGAAAGACATGTAGCCTGAAAGACTTTATAGCCTGAAAGACATATAGCCTGAAAGTAATATACACCAAATATAGCCTGAAAGAAATGACCATTAAAGACAGCTGTTCAGTTAATTTGACCCTACCTGCTGCCTTTAAACGCTGAATTTTTAAAATCACGTTTTATTTTTTTTAAAGTAAAGTACTGAGATAAAAATAAGTACGTGTGATGTATCATAAGTTCTTGATTTTGAACGAATAACAAACTTTGATTAAGTAATACTGAACAAATGTTTTTCAACCAACATACTTCTTTGCGAAAGGTACAACTTTTTTATAAGAACTTTTAAAACTTCATCAAGCCAACATGATGTCTGAAAATTATATATATACATGGGAATTGACATCATACGATTCACAAATTTTACTAAAAATATGACATGTTTATTTTCAGGTTGGGGATGATGAAATTCTTGCGCTGCAAATGGATCCGCGACGAGATTGGCGATATTTTAGCGAATATTTCGATCAATTTTCGTATGCACCGCGATCAATCGGAGAGAATCATTTTTTGAAGGCGTCGATGATGTTTTTTGAGG
This sequence comes from Caenorhabditis virilis, assembly GCA_964036255.1. Lineage (NCBI taxonomy): Eukaryota > Metazoa > Nematoda > Chromadorea > Rhabditida > Rhabditidae > Caenorhabditis > Caenorhabditis virilis. Next base: position 10,846,722 of record OZ038417.1, on the reverse strand, counting down.
TTTAAAAATGCCGTTTTTAAAATTTTTTTCAACTTCCTCTTTAGGATCTCGGTTTCACGATGAAATTTCGAATAAACAAGCGAAAGCTAGCAATTATGGTGATTCGAATATCATCTGGTTATCGGACGGTTCCGTATCATAATTGGTCACATGCATTCGCTGTTGCACACTTTTGCTGGCTCATGTTGAGAACTGAAGCGTGTAAAGCGGCGTTGTCGGATTTGGAAAGATTGTCACTATTGATTGCTTGTTTATGTCATGATATTGATCATCGAGGAACAACAAATTCATTTCAATTACAATCTGTAATTTTGAAATTTTCAATTCAAAAATTGAATTTTTAAATCGTTTTAGAAAACGCCACTTGCTCAACTATATAGCAGCGAAGGAAGTGTTTTGGAGAGACATCACTATGCACAAACTATATCGATTCTTCATGTAATATTTGTTTTTAATTTCAGTTTTCAATTTCTCGTTAATTTCAGAAAACCGAATGCGATATTCTAGAACAACTAACGACAGGCCAATATCGAGTAGTTCTCTCAAATATTCGAGAAATCATCCTTGCAACTGATATTGCGGCACATTTGCGAAAAGTGAATCGAATAAAGGATATGGTTCAAATTGGATATAACGTTAATTCGGTTGACCATCATTATTTGTTGACGTGTCTTATAATGACCGCTTCTGATTTGTCGGATCAGTCGAAAAACTTTCGCAATGCAAAATTGATTGCCGAAAATATTTATAAGGAGTTTTTCGCGCAAGGAGACCTGGAATCACAAATTGGTGTGAAGCCTTTGGAAATGATGGATCGAGGAAAAGCATATGTTCCACAAGTACAATTGGAGTTTTTGGATTCGATTGGTGTTCCGGTTTTTGAGTGAGTTTTCATTATTTTTTCAGCTTATTTCAAATAATTGCTTTTAGATATCTTGCCAAAATTCTACCAGATGGAAAAACAACATATGAGGCGATTTGTGCGAATCGAATATGTTGGCAAGCATTGTATGAGGAAATGTTAGATTCCGATGAGGATACAAGACACGGGCTGGATTATTTGAGAGATGAGAATGTTGAAAGAAAAGTAAGTTTTCATATTTTGGGTTCTAATTCTATCGCAATTTGCAGGTAATTGAAAAAGTTCGGAAAACAAATCCTCGAATGGCCGATGTTGCCTCAAAACGGTATAGTGCTCTGGTTGTTTCAAATGGAACAATTTCGGCGGTTACACCGTCGACATCAATACCAACAGCAACAACAGCACCCGTTCCACGAATTGATTATTCTTCGGATGATATGAGAATGAGCGTTTATGATGGATATCATGAACAATATCAGGATAATCAAATGAGCTTATTATTCACAACGAATCATAATAATAATCATCCACAACAAGCTGTCAGATCACTAACAAGGCCGACTTCTTTACGAAAGGTGAGAGTAAAGTTGAAAGTTATTTTGACTTTTCAATTTTTTTCCACAATTCTAATGGGAATTTGAATAGTATTTATAAATTGCAACTAAAATCGAAATTTCTATAATTTTTAGAATTTTACAAATTCAAAGCTTCTAAGCATAAAATACATTTTAAAATGTTTGTATTTTGGATTGACCTATAAATTAATTCAAAAAAATAGGGCAGTGTTTTATTTCGTAAATTTCTGAGGCCAAACACCGGAAACCCTAAATAGCGAAAATCTGCATTATTAAAAAAGCTGAAATACTGAAACTAATTTTAGACAGGTAACGGAAGAAGTTGCGCTTTTGAAGCCAAACGATCATCAGGATTGTGATACATCTTCAAATCGAAGTCGTCAACGAAATCCTCGAAGGTTATGGCGAAGAGCTCGAGAACTTTTAAGATCAACATGTTCGCATTGCTCTCCAATTCCTTCTAGACGACATATTGATGAAGAGGATTCTGATGTCGATTGACCTGTATTTATTACCATTTCCCCTTTAAATAATTTCCTTTCCTGTACCTTTTCTTCCCAAATCTTGTTTCATATCACATATAAAACATGTATTCATTTTTTCTTTTTCTTTTCCTCTTTTGCATCCTATTATTCTTTTTTTTTCCTTTCTAAATTATATTACATGCTTTATTACGGGTTCCCTCCTCATTCTTTGATTTTTTTTCCGCAAAGAGTAATTTCATGAAATTTTAAATATTAGACTGAAAAACGAAATCACTGGTATATTAATTTTCCAAAAAAAGAAAAACAACCATTTTTTGTTGTTGTATTCCATGAAGCATACATTCCTCTTGTTTTACCATTTCCCTTTCACAAAAGTCCCAACGAACGAAGGAAAACAAAAATGAAAATGTATTGTATGTTATTTATGACGAATATTATTATTATTGCCCACATTTTTTTCTTGTCACATCTAGTCACATTGTGATTTTTGTATTTGAAAACAGAGAAAACGAAATGAAACAAAGTTCTATTTATAAAAATTGTGTTGTTTTTGTTATTAGATTGTGAGATTTGACAGATTTTGAAAGAAGAGATCATTTTGGGGACTGATATGGGAGTGAGAAAGGTACATAGAAAACGGATAAATTAATTATGGGATGCTATTCAGTACAAGCACGTTTTCTTCATGATTTCGAAGAATTGTTGTTCATTTACTCCGACATCATCGCCACCGCTTGCTTCGCGAATCATTTCCTCGAATTCGGTGTCAACCATTTTTTCGCCGAGTTCTTTGGCAACCTATAAATTTAATTATTTAGGCAGAATGTCATGTTATTCTTATTATTAATTGTTCTTGCTAATTTTCTTTAAGCAAATACCATTTTCAAATTCTCGATGGTGATGAAACCTTTTCCTTCTGGATCAAAAAGCTTGAAAGCAGAACGCATTTCGTTGGTCACTTTATCTTCTGGCTCATCCGAATTATCATCTTTTTTCTGAAGAGCTTTCCATAGCTCTTCCACATCCATGAAATCGGCTTCTGTAATGAATAAATACAAAAAATTTTGATGTTTTCGATTTATTAAAAAATTAAATACAATATTTAAAGAAAATAGAAACCAACCACCATGCCATCCAGCCAATTTGCCTCTTCCATCCTTGATCTTTTTCGTCATCTCTTGAACTGTCGAATTTCTTGGATCGTATCCAAGTGCTCGAAGAACGAGCTGCAATTTCAAAATGTTCTGTTTTGCTTTTAAAAATATATTTTATATACTTACCTTCAACTGATCAATCTTCACTAAATTCGGCTTTTCTTCTGTACACATTGCAGCAAATGCATTTTCAATTTCAGAACGGGTAACTGGAGTTGTCGGAGAGGGAACCATTACTAAAAAAATATTAAAATTAAGAAAAAAGCAACGAAATACATGGTTTTAAGATAAATTTTGGCTTCGAAACCATATATCTATTGAAAAAATAACGAATTTAACAAAAATCCAATTTATGGAAAACAATAACAGATAAAAAACAACTAAAACCCTACATCAACTATTAAAACCTGCATTTATTCCTGAATATTATAAAAAATCGTCGGTGTTTGTAATGTTGATGAAAATGGGAACATTGTCGAAAAGACTACATCTAGTTGTTGTCCAATTTTAAAAATCCCATTTTGATATGGAATTTTCTCAACAATTCGTAATCCTGCATTATTTACGTTTTTCTCGAAACAATCCAAACTTTCAGGGTTTCTCAAAGTACACGCGATTATTGCACATTTTGTCGATCTTTTCTTGAGAAAATGTGAAATGACGTGACAGAGGGATGGTAGAAGGGAAGTGTCGTAGACAACATCTGCAGCTATTATGAAATCAATTGTTGGTGTGGATTGTTCGTTGAAATTGCACCAATCGATTGATTCAACATTGCAATTCTAAAAAAAAGATTTATCCATTAAATTTTTAATTTCCGGTGTTTAATGCGAAAATTCTGACTATATGTTTACTTTGCAAGCTTTCAAATTTTGTAAGCTTAGAAAGTTTCTAATAGAAATCATTGGAAATACTGATTTAAAAAAACGAAATTTATGGAATTTTCTAAAATATCAAACATACTTTCAAATCATTTTTGGACACATTCGTTTTCAGCAAATTCAAAACATTATCATCATAATCTGTTACAGTAACAACTGAGGTTAACACATTTGCAGCAATCGAAATTCCTGAAACACCACAGCCAGCGCCCAATTCTAAAACTTTCGAATTTCCTAGTGGAAGGATTGAGCATAGATTTGCGAGGTCGCAAGAAGCCTGAACATTTAATTTTAATATTAAGGAAAAAATATAACTTGTTTACCTGCCATACTGATAATCCTGTTGTTCCTTTCGATAATTGATTGGATGACTCAATAAATGTTGCGAGAATATTTTCAGAGGATCTATCTAAATATACCTTAAAATTTATGATTAAATCACTTGTTTTTTGTTATTACGAAACCCTTTCCACTTCTTCGTCGTCTTTTTGTCCCATCAACTCTCCCAGTCGTTCATACAATTCATCAGGAATCGAAATCATATTTTTTTCGAGCTAAAACATGAATTCAAACAAGGAAAAGCAATTAAATATAATTTACCTTTGAAATTACTGTTTTGATAGTATTTGTTTGAAATTGAATCCGGATTTTATGATTCCTGACCACTTCACTTGTAAAGACATCAGTAACGGCTTTTTTCAGAAAGTCTTCATCAGAACCACACAACTGTAGGAATTCAAACATCAACGTATCAGGAATTTTCGATCCGGAAAGAAAGAATCGACGAAATTTGGTTAACACTTTAATTTTTGGGATCATTTCGACGTTTTCTTGACATTCTATGGAAGTTTTGTTTGACATTGTGGACAGCTAAATAAATTGTGATACGCTAATATTTTTAACTCAACAATCTTACAATATGCGGTGTTAGGAGGAAGGTATTCTGGTCGTTCATAAGGGATTCCATAGTGCTCGGCTTGAACGATTCGTTGTTCTGCTTTATATATCAGTTTTCCGATAACAATTGGATCAACTTCCTGAAAAATATTTGTTTAACAGAAGTGAAACGATATGTCTTACAGCTTGATTTTCTCTGAATTTTTGTCTAGCTTCGGTCAATATTTCCTCCCTTTCAATTTGAGTTCTGGCTTCGTCTTTCGGCTTCCAATTTCTACCGATTTTTATTATTTGTTTATACAACTGAAGCACTTTTGAACGTTGCGAAACAGCGTTCATATGGTACGTATGAACTACCCGTTAAGCTAAAAACAATATTTAATTTCAGAATTCGATTTAATTTCGAGAATTTCACACAAATTTGGAAATTAAATAAAAAGAAGAGTAATTGAATCGATCTATGTAGGAATTGCGCTCCGCTGACACTTCTCCAATAATTCGCCAGCCTTCAGACGTTGACGTCTTTACGGATACGTTGACGTTTTTTTGTGAACAACATTTCATTTCTTCGTCTTTTTTACAGCTTTTATGTTTTTTTTTGTTTAAAGCTTATCATTTATGAAAACGTTACTCTCTAGACATGCTGTAAAATTTTATTTTTTTTTCATCATGTTGACCCAAAATTTTCCTAAACCACGTACATACACGTTAAATCTTGTGGTTGAGAAATATCCTAAAATGTATTTTATTTAGTTTTTCTTATCGCAATCATATTCGGAAGTTTTATTATCTTAAAACAAATAAGGATCTTTTTAAGGTATGGCTTTACCTCAATTTGAACTTTTGTCTTTGTCTGACAACTCGGCCGGTTGGGGCCCAGCTTCCAACAACGCTAATCCTGATTCAATGCCTTTCCAACAGTACAACAAAGCCGACAGAATCGGTCGTGTTGCCGATTGGATCGGTGTTGATCGGTTCTACCGCAGAGGAAATGAACGTTACAATGAAAGAGTCTACGGATCGGCTGCCAATGCTGGAAGTCAATTCGACTATATTCACGGAATGGACGAGCATAACTTCCAATTGGTGTGATAAAAATTTCAGTTTTTAAAATAGTTTCTTTTAATTCAGGTTGATTCATCGAAGCCAGTTCAACGCAATCCTCAACGCAACTTCCGTGTTCGTCAAATGCATATTCGAAAGCTTATGCAAAAGGAAATGGAGAAGCGCGAGTTCGCCAATCAAACTCAAAACATGAAGATGAAGAGAAGCATTGCCAAGTACGTTTTTTTTTCAAAAAATATATGGTTCATCTTTTTTTTTTCAGAGAACAACAAAGAGCCTTCAAAATGTGGCAAAGACGCGGAGGAAACGCCAGACAGGGACAACGTGGTCAAGGTGGTCGCTTTGGTGGAGATAGACCGAAAGAACGCCTTCCGTCCGTTCAAGTCCGTCCAGAATGGGGTGTTTTGGAAGAGATGAACCTCAGCGCATTCTCAAAACTTTCCCTTCCTAATATCAGCCCAGGAGAAGATATTGGAGATCATCAATATGGAAGTCTCCAATTCTACGAAAAGCCAATCGATAGAGTTTCTGTCAAAAACCAAATTCAACTTCAAAGATGTGCCGGAGTCTATTACAACGTCACAACAACTGAAGATTCTGTTATTCAAGAACTTGCACAATCAGGAGTTGGAAATGTTTTTGGAACTGATATTATTTTGGCCACTTTGATGACCGCACCAAGATCCGTCTATTCATGGGATGTTGTCGCATATCGTGTTGGTGATAAATTGTTCTTCGACAAACGAAATACAAGAGATATTTTGAACCCTGTTGAAACTTTGACGGTTTCTGAGACTAGCAGTGAGACACCAGGTTTCGAAGGAAATGGAATCAACAATGCTAAGGACCTTGCAACTGAGGCGTTCTACATCAATCAAAACTTCAGACGTCAAGTTGTGAGAAGAAACGAGGAAGGTTTTAAATTCAAACATGCTAGAGCTCCATTTGAAGAAGAAGAGTCGGGTGAATCTGGAACTGCTTACAAGTAAAGATTTTTTTTTTGAAATTCATGATTATTAAATTAAACGAATTTCAGATACCGAAAGTGGAACCTTGGAACCGGAGTTGATGGAAAACCAGTTGAATTGGTTGTGAGAACCGAACTTGACGGAGTTATGGTTGGACCAAGCAATGAAATTCAAACATTGACCATCAAAGCATTCAATGAATGGGATTCATCTCAAGCTGGAGGTGTTGATTGGCGCACAAAATTAGATGTTCAAAAAGGAGCAGTTATGGCAACAGAAATCAAAAACAACAGCGCTAAAGTGGCTAAATGGACACTTCAAGCATTGCTGTCTGGTTCCGACACCATGAAATTGGGATACGTTTCAAGAAGCAACCCGAGAAGCACTCAAAGTCATGCGATTCTTGGAACACAATACGTTAAACCAACTGAATTTGCCAGCAATATTGCTTTGAATTTGGACAATTCTTGGGGAATTCTTCGATGTGTTATTGACAGGTAAATTACATATATTTAATATAATTATTAAAGATATTTATTCGAATTGAAAATTTTTCCAGCTGCATGAAACAAAAACCAGGAAAATACTTGTTGATGAAAGACCCACAATCGCCTGTTATCCGTCTTTATTCGTTGCCAGAAGGAACCTTTGAAAGCGATCGCGAAAGTTCCGAGGAAGAAGATTCTGACGACGACCAGTAAATTTTCGGTGAATTCTCTGTTTTTGAGTTTCTTATTTGTTTTTATAGACAAATCTATTGGGATAATCTTTGTTTGTTATCTTTTCGTGCATCCGTTCTCTTTATTTATAAAATTTAAACCGTTTATTAAACTTCAGACAATATATTTTCAACTGATAAGTTTACGAATAGTTGAATAAATATCTGTTAACCCGGATGAATCAATATTACAAAGTTTCGAGGAGATTGTAGAAAGTTCCGGAGAAATTCGACCATTTTGACAGAATTCATCTTCAAGTTCGGCGTCAACAAAACAAGTTCTGAAAGTTTTTGAATATTTTGGAAAATGGAAAATTGTACTTACAATAAGAATAAAGAGAAAGCAACGGTGATTGCTTCGGATTTTGTCCACCCGGTAATGTTTTCAGATGTCAAATTGAAAGTTGCGATTATTCGGGAGATCAAATCACGACGGGTTTGATTGAGATGAAGACGTGCTTCGATATCCGACCAACTGAAACAATATAAGATATTATGGAACGAGAAAGAATCTGAATTATCAATGTAACAGAACATACTGTTTTCAAAACGTTTTGAAAGTAATTAGGAGTCAAAAATGGGCTACAATATTGAGAACGTTAAAATGATTTCAAAATATTTGATTTTTGAGAATTTATAGAATTAATAGCAGTGGAATAAGTTTGAAATTGGAATTTTAAATGAACTTTCACAAATCTGGCGTTATTTTTAGATATTTTTTAGAATTTTTATATTGAGTAAAAGGTAATTTTCTCCACTTCGAGTAAATTTATTGAATCCACCGTTAAGTTCTGAATCGAAAAATATAAAACTCACTTATGTCTTATCGATTGCATGAAAATATTGATTCTTTTCTCTTTGATATTGTATTTGTCCAACTTTGGCAAGTTAACACTTTTTTCGTTTTCTTCGTGCTTTCCAGTCAGAAATCCCATTAAAACCTTCTCAATATCACCGCCATTGTATCGAGCTCCTGTTAAAATTAGCTCCTTTGTGTCACTTGTTATCCATTCTCTGAAATGTGTATATTTCGATTTTTTCCCCGAAACAAAATGAACAAACTTCAACAATTGTTTAACCCAATCCACTTTAGGATCCCGTTTAAATTCCACAAGTTTCACTTCTGGCGTTTCCAATTTTTTTGGTGGTTGAATAATAATTGGCGGACGTTTGAAACCGCCTCCATTTTTGTATTTTTGACGCAATTTTTCGAGAATTTCGTCCTGTTTTTTCGTATTTGTCTTAGGTATCGGTTTCGGAGCGGGTTTTGAAGACTTTTCAACACATTTCGGAGTATTTCTTTCCGAAATGAAACGTGCTACAGATTCTGCGAAATCCTCGTCATCCTTAAATTTCGGGATTTGTTTAACTTTCGAAAAGGAAATTAAAATACCGAGCATTTCTCATAAGGCTGAATATGTTTCAAATCGTCGTCGTCTTCACTGTTCTCTGAATCTTTGTCATTTTCTTCATCTCGAATACGAAGACTTGTCATTTGAGCCAGAATCTACATAAAATAATTAATTTTTAGTTTATTCTAAAAAAATCATCTTCATACCGAATCTTCAACGACTTCGACGACCTTTTTAGGAGTGCTCGCTTTCACTGGTGTTGTTATGGTTTGTTGCTTTGGTTCTTCGTTGATTTCAACAATTAATTCGGCTGGGATGATGTAGTTTTTGCCTGGAAAAATATTTAAAACATGAAAAGACATTTTTAGATATTTATACTCATTCGTTCCACGATTTCGCCTGTAATCCAAATAGCTTCATCAAAAAGTTGTTGTTGAATTTTTGCTGATTTTTCAAAGCAGGTGTCTGAGCAGAACTTGTTTCGTAATTTGCAATTTTCGAAGATCTAAAATATTACAAAATAAATTTCCATCGAAGAATGATTTTTACCTTTCCAGATTTCCTGTCGATGTGATACATCTGACGGTTTTGATTTGGACGACAATTTCGGGAACAGGTTGGATAACCGCATGTGTTATTCACATATCTTTCTTCAACAACTTCATCCCAACTGTTTTTGTGTAGGAATGGTAGCTGAAACGATTTTATTATCATACAAAAATTTAAAATGTTCAAACTTACAAATTCTTTCAATTTTTCTGAATTTATAGTTTCGCACAAAGTCTCGATAATTTCAAATACTTTTCGTCTATATTTCACATCTGAGGATTGGTTGGTTACATTTTCAGTCATTCTGTGATTTGAACGTTGGAAATTTCTTGAAAATAATTGAATTTGCTTTCCAAAATTCGAAACCTTAGAGAATTCCACGAGAACTTTGAAACAATGGCCTAATTTTTGGATAACGAGGTTTTCTCGGTCAATGTTTTCTTGTTCGTGTGGACAATTTTTTTCGAAATTTTTATTTTTTAAAGTAAAAAAAACGATTCTACGTGAACTTTTCAGATATGTCGTCTCGAGCTGATTACTTAAAGAAATACCTTTCCACTGGTGATGATGTTGAAAAGAAGAAAAGGAAAAAGAAGGCGAAAACTGATGAAAAACGACCTGTAGGGTGAGTTTGGATTTTTTTTTCAATTTTTCGATCACAAAATATTTCAGAATGCGTTTGATTGAAGACGACGCTTTCTTATCAGTTGAAGCTGCAAAAGTAAAAGACATCGGTTCAGATGAGGAGAATGAAGAAATAGAAATTATACGAGAAAGTGTGAAAAAGGCAAAAATCAATCCAGGATTCAAGAAAACCTTTGCTGAAGTGCCTGAAATCAAGAAAGAAGTAAAAGATGAACCCTTGTCGCCAAGTAGTTCGCCTCCAAGACGACAGAGACAAAGGCACGACAGTGATAATTCGCCACGAAGAACTAGTAGAAAACGGCATGATAGTGGTTGATGATTAATTGAGTTAAACAATAAAAATTAGTTGATTTCAGACAGTTCACCTCCAAGGGCACGTAAGCGGCATGATAGTGACAACTCGCCACCTAGAAATAGTAGAAAAAGACACGATAGTGGTATGATAAATTATTTGTTACAACCATTAAATAATAATATTCTGAATCGTTTTCAGATTCTTCACCTGTGCGCCGTAGACGAGATAGCGACAACTCGCCACCGAGAAATCGAAGGAAAGATTCAATATCACCACCAAGGAACACTCGAAGGCGACGTGATAGTGGTAAAAAAATATTGAAAATTATTGTGGCAAATATTTCATATTACAGATAACTCACCACCTCGTCGACGAACAATAGCTGCTGATTCAGATTCGTCACCGCCAAGAAAACATCGACGACGAAACGACAGTGATAATTCTCCGATTCGAAGAAGTGGGAACAGATCACCAAGTTCAACATCGAATAAACGAGAAATCAAAGAAGAAGTTTTTAGCGATGATGAAAGCAATACAAAGGTTAAAAAGACGCTTGACGGTAAAAAAGCAGGATTACAATCGGCAAAAGATTTGAAAGACGAAATGGAAAAAGTTCAACGAAGAAATGCGAAAATATTTGAAGAATTAGATTCAAGTGTCAGTGGAAGGCACGCTGAAACAGTCTATCGAGCAAAACAGACAAAACGGGGAAAGAAGGAAACAGATGAAGAAAAAGAAAAACGGCAACGAGAGGAGGAAATGACACAAAGATTGAAGGATAAATATAAAGATATGAATAAGGGACTGGAACAGATGAGAAAACGACAAGAACAGTTAGAAGAAATGGCAAGAGTTGCTTCAGAGCCAATGGCAAGATCGATCGATAATGTAGCGATGAATGCCCACTTGAAGGAAGTATTGCATGAAGCTGATCCAATGGTAAATATCATTCGAAAGAAAAGAAGGGAAACAGCGATTGATCGAGGAGAATTAGTTTATCCGACTTATCAGGGAACATGGGTTCCAAATAGATTCAATATTGCTCCGGGTTATAGATGGGACGGTGTTGATCGGTTAGTTTTCGCGTTTTTCTAGTGGTTTCATTTTTTTCAATTTTCAGTTCCAATGGGTTCGAAGGAAAGCTGGCAAAATCAGCCAATACAAAAATTGCAAACGATGCAGATTATTATAAATCAATTGCAGAATACGAATAAAAATTTTTATTTGTTTTTCCTGTTTTATTTGAAATATTTTATAAATAAAATAATTTATTTCTTGCATAGAGAAAAATAAAAATCAACATTATAGTAATAATTTAGCAGTCGCTGAGATAATTGAATGTATATATATACTTATATATATAGAAATGAATTATTGAAAATTATGCCTTTCTCAAAATGTAACAGGAGAAAGTGTCCGCCTTGACGAAACAATGCTCGCGGAGTTCTCCTTCGATTGGAGAGATTCCTTGTTCACCGCAAGCAACATAGAATTCTCCGCTGACGAGACGTGATTTCACACGAGATGCTAGTTTTTGCATTGAAGATTCTGGTTCATCAGTCAAACTCTGGAAAATAAAACTGATACGGTGAAAAGTGAACCAAGAGTGAAATATGCGTGATGAATTTAAATATAATTTTATAAATCTTGACAATTTTATATGGTTTTCAATTTATAGTTTTCATTGTAGATTGGATTATCATGTCGAAAAAATCTTGCGGATTTTTTAAAAGCTACTATTCGTTCATTTAGATTCCAAACGCGCACCACTGTTTTCGTAAGTTTGTATGGCCTTTACGTGCCCGTACGGCTTGAAAATATTATTTTTGAGTCATAAATGCATTTTTGGTACCAATTGGACCAATTATGAAAAATAATTCAAAAAAAAATTAGATTTTTCAGTAGAGCGCGTTTGGAATCGGTTTGTTTCTATATTATCCGAAATTCTCGAAGACCCACGCGACTTTGAAAATTTTGCGTTTAACTAATGCGAAATATCAAACATTTATTCATAGGTTTAGCCATAAAATTCTACATTTAAGAATGAATTTGTCTTGATTTTCTTTTCAAAAATTGATTTTTTTTGATTTTATGGTTTTACAAAGTCAGCGCACAGTATGCATTGGAAACCCCCTACTTCAACAATGGTTCTCTCTTTTTTAATTGTATACTGTATATTTGCAGACTGTTTACTTCATTTTGGATTTTGCCTAGACAGTGAAACTTATGGAGAAATATAAAAAGTTGAAGTGGTTACACCAATTGTTCTTGTTTTGTTTACCATATTTTCCAACCACGACCGATTTATGAATGGTTCTCGTCATAAGAAAAAAACCACTGAATCTTAAAAAAACGAACCTGTCTGATAAGCTTCCTAAGACGAACAGAGTTACAAACTGGAGCGTCATCAATGGTAGCTCCTTTCGAGAACCGTCGGTTTCTGAATCCTTGATTTCCACCTTCATATTCTTCAACATCCTCTTGAGCTTCATCATAATTCGCTCCAGATGGTGCACCACCTTGTGTAGCATCATAGTTTCCTCCAGCTGCTGCTGCTGGAGCTGGTGCGGCTGCTGAACCACCTCCTCCGGAGTAGGTCTGAGCTGGAGCTGGTGCTGGTGGCGGCGGTGGTGGTGGCGGTGGTGGTGGCGGTGGTGGAGGTGGTGGCGGTGGAGCAGCAGCTTCTGGTGCTGGTGCAGCCTCTTCTCCTCCTCCTCCTGAGTAGTTGCTTCCGCCGGATGATGGTGCTGCTTCACCTCCACCTGAACTTCCTGAGTATCCGCCTCCGCCTGATGATGAGGACGAACTTCCACCAGAGTATCCACCTCCACCACCGGATGATGACGATGAGCTACCTCCAGAATATCCTCCTCCACCTGTAGATGGAGCTGGCGCTGCTTCTCCTCCACCTCCTGAGTATCCACCTGATGATGCTGGAGCAGATTCACCACCGCCTCCTGAATATCCACCTGATGGTGCTGGCGCTGATTGTCCACCTCCGCTTGAATATCCACCGGATGAGGCTGGCGCTGCTTCTCCTCCACCTCCAGAATATCCACCAGATGCTGCTGGCGCTGATTGTCCACCTCCGCTTGAATAACCACCTGATTGAGCTGGAGCAGATTCACCTCCTCCACTAGAGTATCCACCAGATGCTGCTGGCGCTGCTTCTCCGCCGCCTCCTCCTGAATAACCACCTGATGATGCTGGAGCAGATTCACCTCCACCTCCTGAATATCCACCAGATGGTGCTGGTGCGGATTCTCCACCTCCGCTTGAATAACCACCTGATTGAGCTGGAGCAGATTCTCCTCCACCTCCTGAATATCCACCAGATGATGCTGGAGCAGATTCACCTCCTCCACTAGAATATCCTCCTGATGATGCAGCTTCACCTCCTCCTGAAGATGCTGATTGTCCGCCGGAATATCCTCCAGATTGACTCTGAAAGTTTTATAATTGACATTTGAAGACGTTATGTTCTACAATTCGAGAAAACTATTTTGCACCAGATTGTCCGCACTTCTTCTTCTATCATAGACATGTACTTCATTAGTATACAAGAGATTCTTAGAAATCTCGATCTATATTACACTGTTCTATTTATAATTTTTACTTTTGTATAGATTGTGTAGATGTTGTTGTTGTTCATGCAATGTTAAAATGACATACACGTTCAAAACATTTATGTACAGGACATAGGGGGGCAATTCAAAAGTAAAAATGGGAAGATGATCAATATAAAAATAAAACTTTTTGGTCGGATCTTCAATTCAAAAAACCAACCAAAAGCCTATTTCATATTGATGGACAAAATTATTTTAAACTAACGTATAAAATAAAGGAATCTTTTCGACGAGAATGTGTGATGAGGGACATAACACAAAACGACGAGCAACCAACAACAAGCAAACGAATAATTATTTCGCTTTGTTGAAGAAGCGCGAGAATCTGGCGCGGCCTGGGTAGGAACCACCACTTGCTTGTTCAGAGTATCCGCCTCCGCCTGATGGAGCTGAACCACCTCCTCCCGAGTAGGTTTGAGCTGGAGCTGGTGCTGGTGGTGGTGGTGGCGGTGGTGGTGGTGGTGGAGCAGCAACTGATTGGTATCCGCCGCCTCCTTTAAGAAAATGTAAATTTTGGATTTCTCATTGATTATTGCGGAGACGACAATTTGCTAAAAGAAGCAGCAATGCGGTTTCAATGCGTACAGTTGTCTGTTTAGTCAGTTTTTTTTTCTATTTAGCGCTTAATTACCTCCGCTGGAGTAAGATGAACCTCCGCCTCCTCCGCTTGGGTAGCCTCCGCCTCCTCCTCCGCCGCTTGGGTAGCCTCCTCCTCCGCCACCGCTTGGGTATCCGCCTCCGCCGCCTCCGCTTGGGTATCCGCCTCCGCCTCCGCTTGGGTATCCGCCTCCGCCTCCACTGCTTGCGTATCCTGGAAAGTGTTAATTGAATCTTAAATCTTTGATTAAGTATATAATTACCTCCGCTGCTGCCGTAACTAGCTGGTGGTGGTGGGGGTGGGGGTGGAGGTGGTGGTGCAGCATATCCTCCTCCTGATGAAGCATATCCTCCTCCTGATGTAGCATATCCGCCTCCACTTGATGGGGCAGTGGCGTATCCGCCACCGCCGCCACCTCCTCCTCCTCCGCATCCTCCTCCAGATGGAGCAGTGGCGTATCCACCGCTGCTTCCTCCGCCGCATCCTCCGCCAATTGGTGCAGTGGCGTATCCGCCACCTCCTCCTCCTCCTCCGCATCCACCTCCACCTCCTCCTCCGCATCCTCCGCCAATTGGTGCAATGGGGTATCCACCGCCACCTCCTCCTCCGCATCCACCTCCGCATCCACCTCCACCTCCACCGCCACATCCTCCTCCACATGGTGGTGGTGGTGGTGGAGCACATCCTCCTCCACACGATGGTGCTGGTGGTGGACAACAGCCTTAATTCAAAATAATTCGGGATAAGATTAAATAAATTAGATGATACCTCCGCCGCCGCCGCCGCCTCCTCCTCCTAATCCTGGGAAGAGGAACGATGAGACTTGGGTCGAAACCAGAAGAAGAACTACCGCTCGTAGGTAGGTCATCTGAAATTTAAAGATAGATATAAACAAGCTTTATAATCAAAAGATTTCAAAGAAGTAGTTGATTTTGCAAGAGGTGCACTAATGAACGAGTTATGGCTACTGTATGCTATTGTAAATTTTAAAGTTATGAAAGTAAGTAATATCTGTGTTTTGTTTTCCACATCAAGACTTGAAGCAATAGTAACTGAGACTATATTGACACTAGATACTCAAATGTTCCATTAAAAATTAAAAAATAAAGAAATGGAACGAATGGTGAAGAAGCTGGAAAACAGATGTAAACTGATTTATAATCGCAAAAAAATTAACTATTTATACCATCCAAGAAGAATATGTTATTAAGAACAAGAAGTTCTAAGCTCCACCCATTTTCTTACGCAAGCCGTCTGGTTTTGTTTTTTGGCATAACCAAACACAGACGGCAGTTTTTGATGCTTTTGTTGTTATCACAGAAGATGGAAAAAACACCGGTTCTCATTTACTAGTTAGTTGAAGATATACTTGGGCAAATTTGGGGAGGAGAAGCAGAGATGTGATGATTTCATGCAAATATACTGTAGAGAACCGTTTTATTGTTATCTGTAGATCTGGCATTTGATTTTATTATAGTTCCTTCATTTGTTGTGTCTTCCACTTTTTTGGTTGGTTCAAGATTTATTCTGACTTATGATGTGGAGGACCGCAGATTACATGGTTGATGGGGGAATGTTTTCAGATTGCAGTTTGATTTGTGTTTTGATATAAGATGTGTTAATGCAATATATCATTATGATAAGGTTCTCAAAACAGTTTACATTTGTACAGTTTACATGTTATGACCTCTTGCAGTTCTTGAACATTTCGTTCCAATGCAATTGAGTAAGTAGAGCTTTACTAGAACTAGTACTAGTATTCTCAATTCTGGGATTAGGCTAATTCTGAAATTTGAAACCATTGAAAGTAGAATACCAAAAAAAAAGATTTTTGAAAGTTTCCCAATGGTATTTCTATAAAATGGAAAGCATGTTGACTAGCTATTTTAAAACTATCTCAGACAATGGGGGAACTGATTTTTTGTTAGTTATTACTAGTAGGCTAACGAGCAATGGAAAAGTCGCAAAACTGACAAAAAATCAGTCGAAAAGGGACGAAAAAACTGATTTTTTGGCAGTTAGGGATAATTCCGACTGCTTTGTTTTCAGTTGCATTTCGAACTCATAAAAAAGCAGTCGAAACTGCCAAAGAAATAGTTTTTTCGTGCTGTTTCGACTGATTTTTTGCCAGTTTTCCGACCAATCCATTACTAGTTAGCCGACTAGTAATAACTGGCGAAAAGCAGTTCCCCCATTTTCTGAGGTCAAAAATACAACTGAAATTTTCTCGAATAAATTAGATTACCTGAAATTCCGCGGCCTAGAAGGAATCTGACTGTAGCTCCCGATTAAAAGCTGGAATACCATTAATATTAATGGTCATTCGAAGCTAATTTCGATTTGGAATACAATATTTTTTATTTACTTTCTTTAATGAAAATTTTATTCGTTTCCAAAACAGATGCTAAGAATCATTTCCGATCTGAACTTGTTATTTAGAGAAAAGAAAATTGTGCAATTATTATACTACAAAAAAAAGTTGGGAAAACATATTCCCTTCCTTTCCTTTTCAAATGAATCGTAGACATTTGTTTTTGTTTTTATTTTCAATAACTTTAAAGTATAAATGAACAAAGAAATGAAGGCACATTATGTTTATTTGATCCTGTGAATGTTTGAGCAGGTGCTAAAAAACTACAGTATATAAAAAAGGAACGACACTTTTCACAACTTTTTCAACGGTATGTTTTTGTTGCTTTTGTGTTTTTGTGGTGCTGTATTTTCGGCTTCTGAAGACTGCACAACTTTGCATCGGGAATCAAGATGTGAAAGTATTTTTGAAGACCAATCAAATTGTTTCAATGACACATATCGAGCAATGTTGCCTGTAAATTTATTAATTGAAATTAAGTGATAAGTAAAAGTATTTTTGCAGGATTGTTTAGTAACTTGTAATGCTTGTGATTCTTATACATGTTCGAATCCACAACCAGATTCTGTTTTCAATTGTTCTGCTTTGGCAACACAGTGTAATTCTGATACATTTGGGGACTTTATGAAAGAGAAATGTCCGTCCACATGTGGAAAATGCAATAGAAAGAATGCTAATTTGTGCAGCGATAAGAGTAAATCAGATGTCTGTTCAACATTGTCGGTATGTCTGAAATAATCAAGTCGTTCTGTAAAAACTCTTAATTCACCGATTTTAAAAGCTCACAATCCATTGTTTTGGGTGACTCAAGGTTTCAGATTTCAATGAAAAAAGGAGCCAAGTGAGTACAAAGCGTGAGCATAAAAATTATGCGCGAACAAGGCAGACATTCAGCGTACCGTAAATACTCAGACGCCCTTGTTTCGAAGTTTCCTTTTGAATTTAACCGCGCTGTGTGTTCATCGGTATGAAAATGTCATCCTTTCGTTTCAGCCATTCTGTAACACTATTGATTATTACGACCTATTAACTGCTGAATGTCCATCGACTTGCAATCGATGTCCAACAAATGGCACTAATCCCGATGGCAATTCAACTGGAGAATGCCAAGATGTTGCCGCTGACTGTATTTTAAATCAAGATCGATGCACAAATGCCCAGTATGCACCATTAATGCATCGATTATGTCCCAAGACATGCAATTCTTGCGCAACGTGCGAGGATTATAACAAAATGTAAAAACAATGGTTTTATTATCACAATTAAAAAAATCACAGTGAGAGCAATTTAACAACTAGTTTAAAATGTTTCAGGTGTCAACACTGGACAACACAAGGATTTTGTAATAGATACAGTCAACCAGTGGTAATGAAAAACTGCCCGAAGACTTGTGGACTATGTAATAATAAATGAAGTGGTTAATATAATATTGAAAAATAAAATTTTGGAAAATTATAATAAAAAATAATTTCAAATTTTGACAACAATCTTTTCATTTGGTAGTTCAATCCTTTGAAGGGTTACTGGAACAGAATCGAACATTTTTCGAGAAGCTTTGTATATTACTGCATCGCGGTCATCCATATAAACTACTCGGCTGATTCGGGACTGGATCAGCATTTTTGAGCATTCATTACATGGGAACAGAGTTACATAAGCGGTGCAGTTTTTGAGATTGTTTCTTCTCTGGAAAAAATATGAGTTTATGTGTTGTTTTTGGTAATAAAGGCACCTTGTTTATTATTGCGTTCATTTCTGCATGAACTACGTAAAGATGTTTATTATCTGTTGGGTCCACCTTGTCCCAACGGAACTGGTCATCATCAATACCGATTGGAAAACCTGGAATGATAAAATTTCGAAACAGCTGATGGTTTTCTCTATATGAAAGTTTGTAAATATTATACCATTATATCCCATTGAGACTATGTGATCATCATCATCAACTATAACACATCCTACTTGGGTACATGGATCTTTACTTCGTTGAGCAGTCATCTGCAAAAAAACAAGACAATTAAATAAAACTTTGGTCTTACATATAATTTGAACATTAAAAACTCAAGAAAAGTTGAGAACATTAAAAACTCACTAGTGCCATTTCAATATAGCATAAGTCCCGCTTTATATCGTCTTTTTCTTCTTGTTTGTCATCTACTGACTCACTAATTTTCAAATTCTGAAGAAGATCAATGACAGTTCCATTTTTTGTTTTCATCTGAAAAAAACTCTTTAAAAAATCAGTGTAAAAAATGGAATAAGTAAAAAAAAAGAATGATATATTTTTAAAAAAACTAAATTTGAAATTCGCGGCGAAATGGTGATGAAATACGCAAGTTAGCGTCACTGTGTTTGCACACTATTGATTTCGCGAATGCGAAATCGAGAGGCGTTGCGGATGTTTTTTCGCACATTTCCTTCTCATTTCGTTTTGGCGTTCATTCCCACATTATCATATTATTGTGTTTTGTCGTTTAGGTGCGCATAAAATAACTTCATTTCATTATTCATCTCATTTATTTCGAAAGAATAAATTGTTCGTATTTTTCAGATTCAATCATGAGTGTCTCTGACGAGGAATTGCTACTTCTCAACCCAGCGGATAACGACCATCTTGATAATATAACGGTATGTTAACATTAACAAAGATTTAAGAAAAAACAACTAATATACGAATATAAATTTAAATTTAAATTTTGTAGACCTATGACGAGGAAGCGTTGCTTGGTGGCGGGGACAAAACTTTAGATCCAGCTGATTCTGGCGCTGATAACCAAGTAAACTCTGCTTCGTTGTCAGAGCAAGTAAGTTTTTGAATGGTATTTTTTTTCAATTCCATATCGTTAATTATTATATTGCACACCCCCTAATATTTTTTCGAATCGGCCCCAAATAATGTAATTTTATTCTTTCGAAACATAGCATAACGATGTATATAATATTGAAGTTTTTCTTCGATTTTTCCAGTTTTTTAAAACTGTTTCAGTTATCTGATGTGTTTAGTTGCTGTGTTATTCCTAGTTCTTTTTTCGTTTATGTACAAAATTTTTCCGGGAATATTCATTTTTTTCTTCAACAGTTCTCATCTTCCCCTTTCGTCCCTATTTCTTCTCATTTCTGTCACGCGTATTTTCCAATTTTCTTTCCACACCCAAATATTTGCTTCAAATTTCATCACGGAGTTTTATTGATTGTTAAATTGGAAGATTTATACATTTTAATGGTGCTTGTTGTGCCTGTCAATCATATCATATACATGTGTATTAGAACGGGTTTGTTTTGGTATTTATGATACGAAAATAAAATATGTGTTTTTAAAAATTGGTTTGAATAAAATACCAAAAATTAATTTACTATTCGTCATGGTGAGCAGTCGGAGACTAGAAAGCGATGATTTGGATATGGCAAGTAAAAAATCGACCAGGCGACTTACTCTGAAAAATGCTGGAAGCATGCAATGTGAGAAGCGTTTTGAAGGTGGTGAGAAAAAATTAAAAACACCTTACTACGGTGTTCTAAATAACATTAAATGACCTGTTTTCTCAGCAGACGCACGAGAGATTTCAATTTGGAATATTTTGAAATTTAGTGGGTTTCCTAATGTCGAAAGCAAACGTAAAGTGAAAGGTTCACATTCTCTTTATGAGTTTTTATAGGACTCCTATGAATCGTTTTTAAGACTTGTTTCGAAATTTGTCATTGAATTAGTTTTAAAAAACTAATTTATTACATTTGAACAATTTAATTTTCTGTAATGAGTTCACAAGTACTGAAAATAATCCATTTTTAATATTTACGAATTAGACAAAAATTATAACTCGAGAGTTCGAGTTATTGTTGAGAGGCTAAACAAAAGATATTTATTGCTCCGAAGAATTTAGTAGTTTCAGAATATATTTTTTCGTGTTCACTGAAGAACCTGAAAAAATTAGCCTACTTCACGGGTCGCTTGGTGAATCTTGATATATATTTTTTTTGAAGATTTTCGCTGTTCAGGATGCAAACATAATTTTCCAGAAAAGTGACGATGAAGAGGAACTTTTTGGCACAGAAGAATTGGATTATGATGAGGATGATGACGAAGAAGAGGAAAAACGCGAAAGAACCAGTCGTTATGCATCTGAAAAACGGGGTGAAACTGAAGTGAAACATGAGGAAAACAAATCGGAAGAGAATAATGCTCCAAATTCGGATAGTAATGTGAAGAATGGAAAGGTAATTGTATGTTTTTTGAGGCATTATTGATAAATGTGTTTTAAAAATTCTTCAAGATAATGGGTGGATTGATTTTCTCACTAGAAATTGTATAAAAATGTTTTCAAAATTACAGAGTCGTAAGGATATTCCATCATTGTTTGATAAAAACATCAAAAACCCCAAAATTGGGACAAATTCTACTTCGTCTGGGCAACATATTGGTAAATTATTCTTGACGATATAACTCATAATATACCGCTTTGCAGCAGTCCGACTGAAACTAGAAGGTGGACCAGAACAAGTGTTTCTTCCTAGACCAAACGTTGTGCCGGTTTTCAATCCAACACCAATCGTTCCAAGATTACCAAATGGCATTCCATTGGTTTCACTTCCATCGAACCATGGATGTGCAGGATTTGGGCCAAGTTATGCTTCAAACCCGTTGCTTAATCGAATGGCCGGAGGTGGAGGAGGTCCGGCACAATGGGACCAAGCCGTTGCATCTTTTTTGCATGGATCGAAATCTTCTTCGTCACATATCTCTTCAAAGAGAAGGAGAAGGGAAAGAAGCTCTTCATCATCTAGTTATTCTAGTTATTCATCAAGAAGCAGTTCAAGATCAAGAAGCCGTTCACCAAAAAGAAGAAGGGATAAAAGAAGAGGTGGAGAAAGAAGGGATGATGCTAGAAGAGATTCTCGAAGAAAAAATGACTATAGACAGAAACGATCCTATGAAAATACTGATAGAAAAAGAAGTTCAAGAGATCAAAAGAATGTAAGCTTAGTAGGTTGTTAATGTGATATTAATCCTCAATATTTCAGACAACAATAGAAAGTGCAAAGGCTCTTGGCCTCACTGATGAATATCTTCAAAAAGTTAATGAGCAAAAAAGGAAAAGGGAAGAAATATTGAAAAAGAAAGAAGAACGAAGATACGGATCAGAGAAGGTCGTCGAAGAGAAAAAACCAGAAGTTATTGCAACATCGTCCTCGGTTTCGCAGAATGATCGAGAAAAGAAGACAAAAGCATATTTGGTTGTGAATGCACAAGGATTGAAACAGTTACCAACCGCTGTGAAAAGAATCGAAAAAATGGCAACGGAATTGGGTCCAATTAAGGTTTGAAATATTTTACACAATTATAAATAGCTAAAGTTTGGTTTCAGAAGTGCTGGAGATCCTCTGATGATATTGTTTCAATTATTTTCACTGCGCATGATAAGGCTAAGGATTTTTTGATGAAGTACAATAAGTAAGTTTTCCAGAAACACCTTTCTATGAATATAAGTCTTAATATTTCAATTTTTCAGCAAAGTTCTCTCAGGACTTCGGATCACTATTGCATTGGAGAAGAAGTATTTAAATCTTAGTGATATTTCATGATATTTTCCACTTATTTTTGCCAGTGTCCCACTTTGTGTTGTACATATTTTATGAGCTAATTAATTAAAAGACCACGTTTTATTTGTTTTTGTGGTAAATTGATAATAAATACAACGTTTTAAAAATGTAATGTTCTCTATACAGCCAAAACACAATGGTATTGCGAATGCTTTTCACCAGGCAAGAAATATTCACAAATTATTATTATTTGAATTAGATTTTAGAAGAAGTTTTCCGCTTTCTTGAATACTCATTCTCTGTCGACACTCGGCACCAATTGCACGTTTTTCTTGTTGGGAATTCAAGAATTTCGTGAGACATTCGATAACGGTTCGATTTGTGTAGCAGACAATTATTGCTACGAACATTCCCTGCAATAAAAAGAAACTGTGGAGATTTCGTTTTATTCTGATTCCAGTTGCACATTTGTGAACACGCCCGTCTAAATTTAAATTTGTTCGTTTTTCAAAACCGCTGTAGTTAAAGGAGGGCTTTACGGAGATAATAAATGTATCTTAAGTGAAAATAGACTTCATTCTCATTCCAAATCTGTTTTTAAAATTTTCTAACACCACCTAGAAGCCGAGAAAATGAGTGTCAAAACAATGGCCTAGAAAAAGTGGCCACCTGGCCGAACTTTTTCTTATGAGATTTTTTTTTCGTGTTTCGTTAATAAATAGTTATGCAGAATACTTATATTAGTCCTTTTTTAAATGTTTTCTTTGGATTTCTCATGCCCGCGGACTAGTTTTCGAAAGTGGCACCTTTTTCTAGGCCATTCTTTTGAGGCGCGTTTTCTCGGCTTCTAGGTGGTTTTAGAAAACTTTAAAAACAGATTTGGAATGAGTATGAAGTCTATTTTCATCCCAGACGTATTCATTAGCTCCATAAAGCCCTACTTTAAGAAATGCTGTTCAATTAAGTAGCGCATTTTCTTTAAAGGAACTCTTTACTGATTTTGAGTTTCAATTCCATTTCCATCTTCTTCACAGTATTTGAAAACCTGTAGAAGAAAAAAAAATTATCGAAATTTCCTTTTCTAGTACGCGAAAAAAGCACATTTACCGGGTAAGGCGGCGAATGGCCGAACCGCTCGGCCGCGCGCGAGAGAGCATGCGAATGTGAGAGAGTTTGCAATTTTTAGGTCATTCGCCGCCTTATCTCGAAAATGGGTGTGTTTGAGTACTAGAAATGGAAAAATCGCAAAAATTTGTTTCTTGTATAAGTTTTCAAATATCGCGAAGAAGATGAAAATGGAATAGAACCCCAAAAACAGTAAAGAATCCCTTTAAAATTTACAGTGAAATCAAAAACGTGTATGTCCGGACATAATATAAATTTTTGCAACTAATCAGAATTTTCTGATTTTTAAGTATTTAATTTGACTCTCTTTACCTGCAATCCATTTAATGATTGATCAACAGCCTGATACACAGTATTTGGAAGTCGATAAATAGTCAATAATTGTTGTATTCCAAATACCGGAATCAACATGAGTGCCCCTCGAACGGCTTTCCTGAAAATTCGTACTTTGGTCCCTCCATCTTTCAAAAAGAAATTTCTTTCAGTTTTTATCTCTTCGGTCCAGGTGAATTTCGAGAAACCCGATACTTCCGAGTTTCCCCCTGACGAGAAAAAAAAACCCGGCTCCATCTTCTATTTCTATTCTATTTGGTTCGAGCACATATTTTCACTTACTAATTTCGGAACTCGGTATAAAATTTCGAAGGAATTGATGACGTGCAAACCACCAACACAAACATATTTACCTATACTGAATTCGCTCCAAATGCGGATCGGAGCTTAGCTTTTTGACGAGAATATACATGACCAATGTGAGAAGGAGAACATTGACCAACATTGCAAGAACAGATGGAGCGATTATCATCCATTCGACCCATGCAACGGATGAATTTTCGATCCAACATAGACCTATTTCATCGTTGAAACCTCGCACAATCATATAGACAACAGTCATTGTTGCGGGAACACCTGGAAACTTCCAAAAATGACATTTTTCATGCTTTTCGCCGCGGTTTTCTTGTTGTGTATGTTATTTTTTGCACTTTAGAATATTGTGAATCGAAATTTAGTTAGTGAAATTTTTGAAAAGAATTTAAACAATCGTCAGGTTCTTCTCACCACGGTGGGCTAAAGTGAACCGAATATAACTAAGAAAATTCAATACGACAATTAAAAATTGAACGCAGAAAAGCGAGCGCTTTTTGGGCGTGGCATTTTTGCAATCGAGCGGCACGGTTACACAAAACGCGTTATATTCAGCTACGCAGGGAAGCAATTTTGTAATTCGGAGTGGAAATAATTAGATTAGACCATACTGTATGTATTTAAAGGCAGCTTGTCAGTTAACATGATCCAAATTCTATGCAAAAAATCAAAATTCGAATAGGAGCCCAGGTAAGAACATTAATAATATGTAGGCAAATTCAAATAATTGTGTTTCGCGCCAAATTCGACCGCGTTGCACGGACACCGACCGCGTCGCATGGACATGCGCGCATTCAAATTTTGATTTTTTCAACTTTGGGCTGCTGCTATGACGCGTGTATTTATCGGCGTGATTTCGCATAGATTGCATTGTACTAATTAGAGAACGCTCTAATTTTTGAAACTAAGAATAGGTAGGGTCAAATTAACTGAACAGCTGTCTTTAACGCAAAAACTTCATTTTTTAATACGTTGTAGGCGTTAAAATGCCATTTAAAAATTCGATTTTTTGCGTGTGTGCAATTTGTCGTAACAGTGTACACACACAAACATGTTGTTCGTGATGACAATTTCGGTTCACTTTATCCCAAAGTGGCTCACCAAAATTACGAAAATTCTTCGCGTTCATGAATTTTTCACTCTTATTTTGTGTTCGCTAAGAGATCCTTACGTTTGAGAACAAAATCAATACTTACCCCAACAAATTAATTTATAAATCGTCAACGTTTCTCCTTCATTGTGTTGTGCTGAATACAATAAGCGGTAGAGGTAGGCTCCTGAAAAAACTAGGATTTATTCACAAAATTCATTTCCTATAAAGAAAACACTTTTACCTTCAGCTAGCATCCATGTAAAATTGGACAATCTTAAGAACCGAAGTTGGATTGAGAACATTAACCGGCAGAAAATCTAAAAATCCCTC
This sequence comes from Caenorhabditis virilis, assembly GCA_964036255.1. Lineage (NCBI taxonomy): Eukaryota > Metazoa > Nematoda > Chromadorea > Rhabditida > Rhabditidae > Caenorhabditis > Caenorhabditis virilis. Next base: position 10,820,950 of record OZ038417.1, on the reverse strand, counting down.
ATTAGGAAAAGTTGGTTGCTAAAAATATTTGATCCCTTCCGTTTTTTTTTCAGAAAATTTCAAAGACCGATAAATATTTCAAGTTTTCATTCTTCTAGCTACACACCAAACACATTTTTGGTCAGTTTTTCTAAATGAATTATTGAGATGAAAACGTTGCTTTTTTCTAGTTTTTTGAATAGTTCGCACATACTTATTTTCCGAATTCTGGAAGTTTTTGTTGTGCTAATTAGCACTAAACATTTAATTTTTTAAAAATTAAAATTGACCTATTGAGTATGCGCGTGAATAAAAATTCACATAATTAGATGTCAATGAAGCTTCAAATAGGTTTAAAAATTCTGTTCCGTATACAGAAATAGTAAAAAAAAATTTTTTTTTTAAATCCGATTTTCAAACTTACATGATTGGAATAAATATAAGAAGAAAGTGGAGCATCACCGGCAACAAAAAGTGAAACATTGAGTAAATGAACGATACCATAAGCAAGAAATGAAACTAATAAATGACGATGTATAATAAACATTGGCTGATTTTTAATGGGTCTACAATAATATTTTGCTTATTATCAACACCTGTGATTTGACTTCGAAATACCTTAAAACAGCTAGAAGAAAAACTGCAGGAAGTACAACAACCACACTAATTGAATAAGTGATAACTCCAGCAATTAAACGAACTTCGGCATCTTGATTCGAATTGCAACCCGCATAATTTGTATGCTCTTTTCCTAGTTCACCATTTTTCTCCCATCCTGAAGATGTGCAACTCTGCGTGGCGCCTGAAATCACAACATATGATTACCTATTATTTTTAAATTATCAGTTTGAGATTATCTTTAAAAAATGTACCTTTACTGCTGTTGTCTGGTCTATAATGGCCACCATAAATATAAGAAGGGCAAGGTACTGAAACAAGGTCAGGGGCTGACCAATCGAAACAGTTCCATCCGTCCCAGGTTGGAGGACAAGTCGACCCGGAAGGCTGATCTTCTGAAAAGCAAGAGCGATATCTGTATGTCTTTGTCAAGAGCTGAAACTATCAGGAGCTCCCGACTTCAACCCCCCCCCCCTGTTTCTATTCCCTTACCATTCATCAATTTATTCCTACAGCATCTTCGTGCCGCTGAACAACAATCCCCAGTCACATAATCAAATTGATAGGGCAGCGGCGGATCCAATTCTAGGCGACTGAGTGATGTGATTGCACTTCTGAAAAAAAAGAACGGATGTTCTATTTTTTTGAGTTCCGAATTCCGGGGGTTCTATTCCCCCTTACATCTTCCCAATTCCAAAATTAGATGGAGGAAATCCGATTCACACTTCTTCTTCTTCTTTCTTTTTCGCAGTGTTTTTTTTTATTGCGAACTCTTGCTGACACACAATGATAAATGAACTTAGAAAAGAAAAGAGAATTTCACTTCTTTTTTTTTGGTGGGGTAAGAGGAAAAAAAGGTTTTTTCTAAAACTTTGATGATGATTTGACATTTTTTCTGATTTTTTTGTGTAAAAGCTTAGGTTGCAACAGAGAGAGTTCGCAACATGTTTCAGCAACAAGAAAAATGAGAGCCGTTCTGAACACGAATTTTTCGATTTTTAAAGTCATGAATGTTGTTCTAATCAAAGTTCAGTTCGATTCGGATCGGAATTAAAATACATTTTTTATGAAATGGAATTTTGATGAAAAATTGAAGAAAAGTTCAGGCTTATAAATTGCAATCAGAATTCAGGAACCGTCCATACTATCGTTTCAGTGTTTTTTTTCAAACTCTTCTATATTTTAATGGAGGACTTTACGGAGATAATAAATGTAACTCAAATGAAAAACGACTTCATTCTCATTCCAAATCTGTTTTTAAAGTTTTCTAAAACCGTCTAGAAGCCGAGAAAACACGCCTCAGAACAATGGCCTAGAAAAAGTTGGCCTAGCTTTTTCCTATCAGCTTTTTTCGTATTTCGTTATTTAATAAATAGTTATGCAGAATACTTATATTAGTCCTTTTTATTGTTTTTTCATTTTTTTGGATTTTTCATGCCCGCGGACTAGTTTTCGCCGGTAGCCCCTTTTTCTAGACCATTGTTTTGAGGAGCGTTTTCTCGGCTTCTAGATGGTTTTAGAAAATTTTAAAAACAGATTTGGAATAAGTATGAAGTCTATTTTCATCCTAGATGCATTCATTAGCACCGTAAAGTCCTCCTTTAATAAGATTTTCAATCCCGAAATGTGTTATTTAAACCATTTGGTCCCGAAATTCTTCCCCAAAATTCCTTTTTAAAAGTTTTTAAAATTTTCAATCTTCTCCGTTCTCAATCGATCATAAGATCAAAAACTCCTCCAAAATGAATTCGGTGTGTTTCTGGAAGCCAAAAAAAATTCCTTTGGTTGATGATGGAGATGATGTGACATTTCGTCTGATTTTTGTGTAAAAACGTCAGTTTGCAACATTTTCCGAATCAAACCACAAAGTTTGCAACAAAAAGGAAAAATTGACGTTCAAATGAAATTTCCTGAATTTTTTCCCCAAATTCCATATTTTTTTTGTCCCTCTAGCAAAATTTTTCGCAAAAAAAAATCGAGGAAAAAGTCAATTTCTCATCATATTTCATTTCGCAAAAATGTTTGTGTTTTAAGGATCATGTGTTGCGATCTTCATATCGAAATAGTATTGAAGTTTTGAAGAGATGTAGAGAAATCTGAAGGTGAAATTTTTGATATTTTCGCGTTCAACGATGGCACCTCCCGTTTTTCAAAAATATCTATATTTCTTTTCTTCTTTTTTTCGTATGACTTTTTGATTTCTCAACTTCTCAAAAAGAATAGCTTTAAAAAAAACTGGAAGGAGATTGACAAGTTTGTTCGTTCCATCTTTCCATAAAAAGATACCAAAAAATAAAGGAAAAAGATTGATTAAACGTGGAGCAATCAAACAAAACCAACCACAAAAAAACGGTTCTTCTGGGACGACCCGCATGTTGCAGAACACAAAAAGTTTTTTTATAAATTTCAGAGACCACTTTTTTTTTTACTTATTTCTTCAAAAGATGCTCTTTTTCCAAAGAATCGCCCCATTTTGAGAAAACTAAGACTACTTTTATGTGAGAATTTGGGAATTTTTTTATTCTTTCCGTTCGTCTCGAAGAACACTGGGACCTACATGTCTTGAGAAAAATCTAATTAGAATTGAAGTAAAGTACGTCATTTTTCAATAGACTTGGGAGAATTTACAAAAGGATTAGGGGGAAAAAAGGGAACACGACGAAATGAGGACAACTTGAAGAGACTGGGTTCAAAATCTTAAAGGATGAAAATGACTAATGGTACTATTTTTTTTGCAACATTTTGAGTAATACTTGCTGTTTCTACTACTTGTTGGGGGATTATATTTTTTCATTGTTTTGTAGAATGGCCACCTCTTAAAGTGTTTTTGAATAAATTTTGCCATTTCTCACAATTCACAGTTTTTGACCTCGGAGACTTGTAGTAAATCAGTTATTTTGTGACAATATTTTACAAAAAAGGACCACGGTGGGATAAAGTGAACCGAAATTCATCACGAACAACGCTTTGTGTGTGTACACCGTTACGACAAATTGCATACACGCAAAAATTCTAATTTTTTACAAACGGAATTTTTACGAGTACAATGCATGAAAAAATGAAGTTTTTGTGTTAAATACATAAAGTATGGCTTAATCTAATTTTTTTTCACTCCGAATTACAAAATTGCGTCCCTAAGTAGCCGATTTTGACGAGTTTTGTGTAACCGTGCCGCACAATTGCAAAAATGCCAAGCCCAAAAAAAAAGCCCGAAAATATAAAAGTTGATTACAGTAACCCAGTAAACCTGAAACCGTAGATAAATTTAAATTCTAATTTTTCAGATAACTTCCTAAAAAAATGTCTTTCCATTTTTCACATAATGTCACTGGATTGATAAATTGCATAAATTTTCAAAAACGAACGTTCGGAGGTTAAAATGAGTAACGCTCTGTTTTCAAATAAATAAGCCAACCAATAAGGTCAAAAAAATTTTCCAAGGCCAGGTTTTTTATTCATCGAAGTCGTGTTCCTTACCCGAGTCATTGTTACAGAAGATATTTTCGGGTTAATTTAATCCTACAAACTAAATCTTAAAATTAGTTTGTATCGTAATAGTAGTTCTTTAAAATAAATTTATTAATTCAAGGGCTCTATTCTAGTTAAAGGTAGTGTGTCAGTTAATTTTACCCTACCTTAGTTTCAAAAATCAGACATTCTCTCATCAGACATTCTCTCAGTACAATGCAATTTATGCGAAAAAATATCGATAAATAGACGACTGATAGCAGCGGTCCAAAGTTGCAAAAATCAAAATTTGAATGCGCGCCGGATCGTGCAACGCGGTCGGAATAGGCGCGAAACGCAATTATTTGAATGCCACAATTATTTGAAACATATTGGTATTGTTCTTTGGACCACCGGGGTTCTCATTCTAATTTTTATTTGTCGCCTTGAATTTCGAACTTATTAACTGAAAAGCTGTCTTTAAGCCGTGCAAATTTGTATAAAATTAAAGTTACTTTTATTGTAAAGCCTAGAAGTAAAAGGTTCTATGGAAATAAAACTTCCAAAAATTTATATAACTGCCAATGAATTCTTAAAACTACATGTGGTCCTTCATCCTGGAATATTCATAGTTTAATTAAGAAAAAATATTAATTAGTTTATACTACATTTTCTATGAACCCGAATTTCACATGGGCATATTTCACAAAAATCCAGCCCCCCATTTGAATTTCATACATCACACGCTTATAAAAACCCAAATTTCCTTTTTTCACCGAATTTTGTTCTCACCAAACTTTCGCTTCTCATTTTTCGTTCCTCGTTTTTGGCGACAAAACGGAAATAAAAGTTGTCGTCGTTTACACACTCTTTCGCCGTACCTGGGGGCAAAAATTCCCAAAAAGGAATTTTGTCCTCAATCATGCACAAAGCGTAGACTATTCTATTTTTTTTTTCAAAAATGTTGCCATGAAAGGACAAAAAATTTTTTCCTTCTTCGTTTCTCCCCCATTTTTTGATCAAATTGTCCTGAAGATTATAGAGAAAAATTAGGTTTCCATTTTCAGAATGTAGACAAAAGACATTCGGCAAGGATAACGAATTGGATTACAAATATATTTTCGGTCGTTTTTTTGGTCCCAACCATGAAACTAAAAAAAATAAATTAGTTTTTGTTTCGGTTGAAATTGAAACAAAATGTTGCAAAATGTGAGTAACAAATTAGATGAATTTCGGGAAATGAAATAAAAAATACTTTTATGACTAACCTATTTAGTGCAAATTCTGGAATATTGTAGACATATTTTGGGTTTTGACAATGACATTCTTCAAAGTTTACATCGATTGGACAAATGAGAAGACCTGATGCACTGGGACATAAGCTGGTGTGATATCTGGAATATGTTTCTTGGTCAAATATTTATGTGCCTTTAAAGGAGGGCTTTACGGAGCTAATTAATGCTTCTTGGATGAAAATAGACTTCATTCTCATTCCAAATCTGTTTTTAAAATTTTCTAAAACTACCTAGAAGCCGAGAAAACACGCCTCAAAACAATGGCCTAGAAAAAGGGGCCGCCGGCGAAAACTAGTCCGCAGGCATGAAAAATCCCACAAAAAAATGAAAAAAAAAACATTAAAAAAATTCTAATAAAATCATTCTGCATAACTATTTATTAACGAAACACGAAAAAAACTCATAGGAAAACGTTCGGCCAGGTGTATACATTTTCTAGGCCATTGTTTTGAAGCTCATTTTCTCGGCTTCTAGGTGGTTTTAGAAAATTTTAAAAACAGATTTGGAATGAGAATGAAGTCTATTTTCATTTAAGGTACATTTTTTATTTCCGTACAGCCCTCCTTTAAGCAGAATTTGTGTTTTTGTTTTTACCGTTCCATGAGTAGCTAAACTCCAGTTACTGTCCACTCAAATATTCTTGATCATTGCGTTTTGAGGGCTGCTCAATCTCACGCGCACGCGACGCGGTGGCCGACACTCAACACAGTTGAAAATTCGTGCGAAAATGAATGTTCAAGTTTTCCGAGTGTCGGCAGCCGCGTGCGTACGTGCGGAGCGTCAGTAAGGTTGAGCAGCCCTCAAAACGAAATGATCAAGAATATTTGAGTTGACAATAGAAAGAATTCCCTCCAAAAATAATTGAACAATTTTCTTGTCGAAACATAAATATAACTTTCATATAAAATTCAGGAAATTCGTTCCCCTTCCTTTTCGTTTGCAAAGTGCTAAAACTACAATAAAAATTCCAATTTTCTGCAACTTTCACTAGCACTTTTTCACCTTTTCATTTATTATAATTGTCATCGTTGGTGTTTTTTTTTTTGGAAAAATTTGTTATAAAAATAGTTTTCCGAAATTTTTATTTTTCCAAGAAAACAATGAAAAAACAAACCTTTCAGTATACGGTTTAACGAGCATAAAAATGAAATAAAAACACGCGGAACATGAAATTGAATCGAATTGTTCAGGCAAAAATTCGCCATGGTTTGAAAATCGACATGACATATCCACCTGAAACAACAATGAAACATAAATAACATTTGTCAACATTTCAAAAAAAAATTTTTTGGAAACGACGCGATGGGTCCAAGTTAAAAGTTTCAAACGAGGGCGGAGTCTGAGAATGGGACGGATGGACTGGGACAGGAAAACGGCAAGGAAATGAGGGAAAAAAACACGAAGACGACGCAGATAAAAAAGATAGACGGACAGGGAGGTCGTCGGATGGATGGAAAGAAGCAAAAGGTTTTTTTTCTCTTATTCTTTTGAAATGAATACCATGAGAGCTTAAGAGTTGTGTCACATCCAAAATGAGCAAAAAAGGTAGTTCTTTGGGTTCAACTTGGATTGTTGTGTTTTATTTTGGGAGTGAAAGAGGCCTGGAGTTATTAATGCAGAAGTTTTTAAAATAGAGGTATTTTCTAAAGATAGAATACCACCTGATAAAACATAGAAATTGAGAATATAATCTGAGTCATTGAAACGTAGACGTAATAACTTTTGAAGTTCTAAAAGTATGTTTAAACTATTTGTTAAAGGGAAGGCTTTACGGAGCTAATGAATGCATCTGGGATGAAAATAGACTTCATACTCATTCCAAATCAGTTTTTTAAATTTTCTAAAACCAGCTAGAAGCCGAGAAAATGAGCTTCAAAACAATGGCCTAGAAAAAGTGTCCACCGGAGAAAATTAGTCCGCGTCATGAAAAATCCGAAAAAAAAGAAAAAAACATACAAAATGACTAATATTAGCATTCTGCATATCCATTTATTAACGAAACACGAAAAAAGCCCATAGAAAAAAGTTCGGCCAGGTGGCAACTTTTTCTAGGCCATTGTTTTGAAGCTCGTTTTCTCGGCTTCTAGGAGGTTTTAGAACATTTTAAAAACAGATTTGAAATGAGAATGAAGTCTATTTTCATTTAAGGAGAATTTATTATCTCCGCAAAGTACTCCTTTAAATACAAGGTACTTATTGTAACTTGCGTATTTTTCGAGAAGAAAAATTAAAATAAATTAAATTAAGTAGACCATTTATGAAAAACTATATATAGAATATTATTTATAGCCAAGTGTTGTAATGAACTATGTTTTTTTTCGGAATAAAATCATATGATTTAAGAAATAAGTTGTTAGCTTTGGGAATAGACACGTGCCTGAGTGAAAACGAAAGTAACGAAATCGCGGAAGAACTCGAAGTTTTTCGAGTTGTTTATCCTAAAATATTTAATTGGAAAGCTAATTTTCAGGATTTTCAGTTTATGTCTTTTTTTTTGAGAAAGGAGCTTCTACTGAATAGAATATTTAGCTATGTTTAAAAAACACACGGTTATTTGTTGAAAAACGTTTTTTTCTTTTTCCTGAAATGGAAGACCTGTTCTGTCGAAGAAAAAAAAACGAATTTCCATTTTCTCAGAAAAATAACTCATCTTTTTTAATCCTAATAAGTCTTAAAATGACCTAACTTTTAATTTAAAATGGCTCAACATTGATCCTCAAAGAACCAACATCAATACACAGGAATTGGTAGTTACAAATGAATAGTTCGCGTATTTTGAGACATGAAAAAAAAAGAAAAACATCTACATACAACCTGAAAACAAAACAACATAACATTAAGAAAAAAATTAGTGGTCACTGAGGGAAATGTTCTGTTGAATCATCAAATTTTGTCAATTTATTCTTGAAGTAAATAAATTCTTGGCGAAGAACAAAATAAAAGCTATTTAGAAGAAGCACAATGAGGAAAAATGTTAAAAAACATCATCAAAATAACAAAGAGCTAAATTCGAAATGATTTTTTGAACAGGTTTAGTTTTGCTTTCGAATATGGAGATGTATTTTTAAAACTCCAGATGGGTTTGTGACTTTTGAAAATTTCGACTCAACTACACTGATTTTTCTGTGACTAAAACAATTTCAGCTGCGATCTATATTTATTTTCAAAAGTACATCCTTAAAAACAATGTGTCATTTATTAATTTTCCAAAATATTATTTTATTTTTATCGATATAAAAATACGATGAGTTTACTTTTAAATTAACGCGCTTTATGGATTTTCATGTACGCTCCACTGAACAGTAGTCAGGTGTGTGCGCAGAAATTTGAATTTTTGAATTTTTTGTGTGTTTTTTTTCAAATTTCTTCAGTTTTTGTCCCATTTCAGCGCTTTTTTTGCTAAACGTCGTTAATTATTTTTAATAAGTGTCAAATTAATTTTTCTTACACTAACTAAACGAATTTTTCACAATTAAATCCATATGGGGTAAAAATAACTGGCAACAGACACGGTCTTTTAAATCCTGAAGAAGTTTTCGTGTTTGAAAGAAACTAATAGATTTCCCGGAAAATCGTTCTTTTTGATTATGTATTGACCCTTATTTTTATCAATCAAGGTATTCATGGAACTTTAAATTAAAAAACAAAAAAGTTATAAAAACAAGATATTCATATTTGAAAAAAAGTAATTGATCTATATATTAACAATTCTCCGTCATTTATCTAAAAATAACGTAGACCGTGATAATATTTGAATTGATAAATACACAAGTGGCTGAACTACATCTATTAATATGATATTCTGTACTATTTCTACACTTTTTAACATTTAAATTGAAAATAAAAATAATTACTATAAATGCATTCCTTTGGGAAGTACAGTACTTCATATATTCCCAGTATTCGATTAAGGACAATAATAGGACTTGAAAATACAAAATAAATATAGAAAAACAATTACAAATTTCTTTTCCTGTACCTTTTGATAAAATTGTAAATAGAGCTATGTTATTGTAGTGTGTTGATTTTTTTGTCTAGAACTGGAAACGAGTTTATTTTGTATTAAATCTGAGCAACAATGGAAATTATACTAAGCGATCAGTGAAATAAAAAAATCTTTAATGTTTCAGAAAAAGAAGCAAAAAAACTGTAAATCAGGAAACTATAAAGTTTGGGCATTTTTAATGTTTTTTCTGAGTCATAAATGTGTAATAATGTATAGCTGAAAGAAGTATAAAAAAGGAAACACTAATTTTATCATGAATTCCCTTCGGAATTCGCCAGAATTCGGCAAAACGTGTGAAGCCGGGGGAAATATGAACAGAAATATGAAAAATGAGGTTTCAACCCCGTTGTAAGGCACCAGATTTTTTTTAGTTGTACTCTTATTTGAAAATGATTGAATGGATAATTTCAAAGACACTCGGTGTAATATTGGAATGACGTTTGAAGCATTAATAGAGTCTGTGAAAGAAGACCTTTCAGACAATATAAATATGCTTGAAATAAGAAATATTTTGACGCTAATTTTATGATTATTCAGGTAAGTTAAGATCGAGTATACTTAAAGGAGGGCTTTACGGAGCTAATTAATGCGTCTAGGTTGAAAATAGACTTCATGCTAATTCCAAATCAGTTTTTAAAATTTTCTAAAACCACCTAGAGGCCGAGAAAACTCGCCTCAAAACAATGGCCTAGAAAAAGGGCCACCGGCGAAAGCTAGTCCGCGGGCATGAAAAATCTAAAAAATAATCTTTAAAAAAACATAAAAAAGGACTAATATAAGCATTCTGCATAACTATTTATTAACGAAACACGGAAAAAAGCTCATAGGAAAAAGTTCGGCCAGGTGGCCCCTTTTTCTCGACCATTGTTTTGAAGCTCATTTTCTCGGCTTCTAGGTGGTTTTAGAAAAAAAAACAGATTTGGAATGAGAATGAAGTCTGTTTTCATCTAAGGTACATTTATTGTCAAGCCTCATTTAAAGGCATCTGCTCAGTTAATACGATCCAAATTCAAGGCAAAAAATCGTAATCCGAATGGGAGCCCATGTGGTCCAAAGATTCCAGTAGCTATATCTCCCCGGCTCTCTGTCTTAAAACCAGTAGTTCTAAAACTCAAGTTGTCTTGTTTTCTGGTGTTTGATAACTCAAATTGTTGGCTATGAATCCTTTTGCCTGACAAAAATAAATACAAAATAGTTGAAAATATTGTTTTTATGTGAATTATCGACTTTGAGAATAAAACCCAAAATTGTTTGAAAACAACACTTTTATCTTGCTATTATTTTGTAGTTATTACTATCCGGGAATTCTATAAATTATTGCAATGAAAAACAACAAGTCAAAAAACTGGAAAATATAAATATGATTATAAAACAAATGTATTATCTGAAAAAAGTTTAATATTACCCTTTACGCGAAGAAAGAAAAGTTTATCTGTTGTTTTCAAAACAAATCTAAAAACGGAAATATAATACGGATGCGTTTGTGTAGAACGATGAGAAAAAACTGAAAATAGTAGACATAAACATGTAACCGAATTTTTAGGCAAATTTTTCGAAAATTTTGTTTTTTGTTTTTCTGTTTCAGAAATTGAGCCAAACAGGTTTTGTTCAGTTTTGAAGGAAATTATAATTTTTTCTAAATATATTGAAACGACAGGCTTCATACTTTTTGATATTTTTTAATTTCGGAAATAGCTAGGAGAAGCTGCCGATGAGACTCATTTCATTACGGTCATCTAGTAATCCCCTCTAGTTTCCTTTTCCATTTTTATTTTTTGAAAAGGATGTAAACGGTAAAAATTGCATCTGACATTCAGGAGTTCAATGCGTTTAGGTCTTTCACATCCCCGTTCCACGGAGAATAATAGCCACCAGAATGAGGGCAATTTACAAAAAAATAGTAGGTTTCCTATTCGTTTTCTTTTATTTAGAACTCTCGGATCAAACAACAAATTTTAGGTTTCAAAACTTGAATTATAAATAACTAGTGGATCAAAAATTTCAAAGTAGTCCAGCGGTCGGCTATCCATTATAACTTGCGGAAACGATAAAAACGAGAAAAAATAAAACAATTATTTTCAGTTTTTTTTCACTACTTTCTTTGGATCAAATTCTTCCACAATAATGGATGTTAAAGACAGCTGTTCAGCTAATTTGACCCTACCTGATCTTAGTTTCAAAAATTAGAGCGTTCTCTCATTAGTACAATGCAATTTATGCGAAATCACACCGATAAATACACGCTTCATAGCAGCCGTCCAAAGTAGCAAAATTAAACATTTGAATGCGCGCGTGTCCGTGCGACGCGGTTGGTGTCCGTGCAACGCGGTCGGAATTGGCGCGAAACACAATTATTTGAATTTGGCAACATATTGTTATTGTTATCTCTACCGTTTGGTCCCCCATTCGAATTTTTAGTTTTCGCTTTAAATTTGGGTCGTGTTAACTGACAAGCTGCCTTTAAATTAAAAGAGGAATTTACAGAAATAATAAATGCACCTTAAATGAAAATATACATTATTCTCATTCCAAATCTATTTTTAAAATTTTCTAAAACCACCTAGAAGCCGAGAAAACGCGCCTCAAAACAATGGCCTAGAAAAATGAGCTACCTGGCCGAACTTTTTCCTATGAGCTGTTTTCGTGTTTTGTTAATAAATATTTATGCAGAATGCTTATATTAGTCCTTGTTTTTATGTGTTTTCATTTTAATTTATGTTTTTAAAGTTTGTTTTTGATTTTTCATGCCTGCGGACTAGTTTTCGTCGGTGGCCCTATTCCTAGGCCATTGTTTTGAGGCGCGTTTTCTCGACTTCTAGGTGGTTTTAGAAAATTTTAAAAACAGATTTGGAATGAGTATGAAATCTATTTTCATCCCAGATGCATTCATTATCTCCGTAAAGCCCTCGTTTAAGGTTATAAAGTGTAAACTTTACTTACTATTAAACTAATACTGCTTTTTTAATAAGCATTTTTAAAAATTATTTGATTGAAAAATCCTTACAACCGGTTTTTTCTAAATAAACAAAATTGAAAATAAATCCACAGCATATACGGTAGATTACAGTGTCTTCAAATATGAATGCGATTAAGTACTTAAAGGCTTCAAAATGACTGAAATGACTACAGTAAAAAAACGATGGAAAACATCACTTTTTTATTTTCAAGACAAAAACATCAAAATAATTCATTTTAATTCTTCCTTTCATTTTTTATATTCTTTCAGTCTCTGTCTAGCGGAGTTTAAGTTCTAAAACCAACATATTTTTGTCCCTCTCCAAAAAACAACTAAAAGTAGGGACCGGCCATCTTTTTTCCTCTTTTTTTGAATCTTCTTACAAACGGAAATAATAAGTTTTTTCATGAATATCAAGTATGAACTAAAAAGAATAGTAAAAATTTCGTCATTTTCATCAATGATGTATATTTTTCCCCGTGGCGTTCAAGGTGATTTTTCGGATGAGAAAATTGATGTGCTTGAATCTATTTTGCATTTATTTATTTATCGGATGGAGAAAAAAAAAGAAGAAATGTTTTATCTATTTTCAGTTAGCAAAGTAAAAATAGGAAAAGAAGCAGATGGCAAATGATGGTAAATACAAAGAATTTGGAATGAAAAGCAAGCAATTGAAAAGTGAAAAGTCTTGGGAAGTGAGCATTCAACAATTAAAATAAAACTGTTGGAAAGTATCAAGTAACAAGTAGTAGACAAAACTATATACCTTGGTACTAGTATTGATCATTTGTTTTTGAAAGTGAAGAGGGAATGGGAGAAAAGAGTCTAAAAAATCGAGTTTTGCTCTTTTTTTAAACAAAAAACTACAGTGTTGGAAAAGACCTCCCAAATTTTTTTTTCTGAGATCAAACTATATTTGAATTTTGAAGTAAAAAAGAAAAAAAATAAATTCTGATATTTCAAAAAATCAGTCTGTAACTTATGAAATTAAATATAGATTCCTGAAGTGGAAAAAGGGTCGATCATGAAGTACTTATGGTCTCGACGTTTCTATTTCAACGATACCCTCCGCATCGAAAAAATGCTGAAAGCTTTGAGAGTTTTCATTAAATTTTCTAACGCTTTTCTTCCTTCAAGTGGGTTGAAAAATCAGAAAGAGTCTTCAATCTACATTTGTTCAGAACTTAAAAAGAACGTCAAAAATGAGCGGAAAAATTACGTTGAAAAAAAGCTTGATGAATATTTTTCCTTCCTAAATACGACGCTGTTTTCTGAAAATAAATTCTTCTTTATTCCTTTCCATCTGTTTTTATTTCATTTTTTTTGCCTAGTTTTCAATCTCTTCGGCCAATCGATGTATAAATGTTATTCATTCTGGATTCCTTCATTGACTTATTTTGGAATTTTTGAGAATTGAAATCAGGGTGTTAAAGGGGGGGGGGGGGGGCTGAGGAGACGAAATAAATGGTTTAAAAATGATGAAAGTGTGATTTTTGATAAATAAATGAAAAAAAATCCAAAGAAAAACTCGAAAATGGCGAACAAAAACCATAAATCCGGTGTTCGCCCTAATGGCCGAAGAAACGAGTTTTGGTTTTCTAGGCCATTTGTTTTTTCTCAGTCGTCTGATTTTTTTTTTGAAATTTTTTTTTTCTTGTTTTTTTTTCTTTTCGATTATTTTTTCAGAAAAAATTATCCATAATAGAGTATTAAAAAAATTAAAATTCAAAAAAATGTATTAAAAAAATAAATTTTCAAAAAAATAAAATTAGGGCGAATTTATGGTTTTTTTTGGAATTTTTTTTTCGCCATTTTCGAGTTTTTCTTTGGATTTTTTTCATTTATAAAGACTCTAAATCGATGGAAAACTTAGCTTTTCGTTTAATTTTTGGATTTTCTTGATCTAAAGTGAACCTAGGAAATTATAGGACAAATAATTCATAAATGTGTTTAATCAGTGAATGCATCCTGCAAAAAATAAGTAAATAACTTTTCTAAATATGCTATTAAAATGTTTTTCTTTTCGTTGAAATTGTATCGTTAAAATCTATTTAAAAACTTTTTAATTTTTAATTCGACTTTTTTCTGAGCTGTTGTGAGCACATCGCGTTACTAAGCTCAGTTTATTGAAAAAAATAAATCTTTTTAAAAGTTGAAAACTAAAAATATAATGATTCCAGTTTTAGGAAACGACACTGAGAATTTCTTCAAAAATAAATAACAATTTCCCAGACGCTTCTAAAAGAAGCCCATAAAATTTCAAGTAAAAAAATGAAAATGTTAAAAATAGAAGTAAAACATTAAAAAAGAAGCAATAATTTAACCAGGTGGTTATCCTTCAATCAAAAAGCAATTTTAAAATGCCGCACAAATCTAGTGGCTAGTAAGAAAGGAAGAAAGACTCCATGGGGAAATATTTGAGCTTTCCTTGCACTTATCGAAGAATATCTAGCACCCATCAATTTGCAACAAAATCAAATGTTTTTCAGTTGAATAATTTCAGAGAAAAAAAACAGGATTTTCAGATCAAAAACTACTTATTTTTCTAATTATTTTGGTCAAGAAACATGGGAAGAAAATTTTCTGGAAGGAACAATATGAAAAACGAGGAAATAACAAACAAAAAGATCTAAAATGCATGAAAAGTTTTTATTTCTTGGTTTTAGGGAGGGTTTAGTCAGAACAATTTTCGGTATATGTCAGTCTTTGGAATAATTTTCATGTCATTCGATATTTATCGTATTTTTTCATGTAATAAAAGTTAAGTATAAAATAATTGTCGTTGAAAAAAGGAAGACTCATCGCAAAAAAAATAAGAAGCTATTTTATAAGAGAATTTGTTGAAAAGTAAAAAATTGAAAACATGGAGGTATGTATGTATTTGTTCCCTTGTTGTTGTTCGACAATAGTGAAAGCAATAAATATTATTAATACACTAGACTGACTATCGAATCAAATCGTTTTTTTGTCCTGGCAATATATAAATTTTAATTTATTTTGGAAAGTAGTAGAAAAAATAAAAATGCAGTTATTCTACGAATGAATGACATTCATTGAAATTCAACTTAAAACAAAAGTAAAATGTGTGAAGCGTTAGGTGGTCAACAACCCATGAGGGTCATCAACTGTTTTACGGAACACGTTTAATTTCCGCTCGTTAAAACGCCACATCTACTTTCTTACGTATGACATGGAGCTGGGGAGCGAACTCGATCCTGCGACCTCTAAAATATCGCGCACACAACGATACCACTAGTCCACCAGGCAACATGGCTGGGAGCGCGTAAGAGACCCTTATGTACTTACTTGTGTGAGAAATCGACGGCGAGAAAACATGAACATTTTTCCTATTTTGAGGCCTACTTTTCAGACTGACAAGGTTTATTTTCATGTAAAAGAAGATTTTTCAACAAACAAACATATTTATTGTGCATAGATATGTACACAAGCCAAAAAACTACCCGTAAAAACGAAAACATAACGACATAATTAACGAAAATAAGGATTTTCTTCGACAATGTTACGAGTCTGTCGCTGCTGTTGATCGATTTTCGATGTTTTTGCTCTTGCACGATTCAAATGATGTTGAAATGCAGACTGTTTATGAGGATCCGCGTAACCACAACTTGTTACAATTAATGGAACTTCGCATTCAATTCCTAAAATTTTAAATTCGGTTATTCTTTAAAGACAGTGTTCCATGTTCTTATAAAGTAATGTAATGCTATCAATTGACGACCATTTGATGCCAATTTCAATGGAAATTAGATAACCAGCTAAATTATTTCTCACCTGGAAGTGCAGTCAATTTCAGAACATAATGAATAGCAATAATTGCATTGTCTGTTCCACCCATATTATAATTTTGCGTCGGTGGAGCTTGATCAGGAATTCTAAGGTAGCATTTCTCGAATTCCTGTAAAACCACTATCAAATTTCGAATTATTAATAAGAGAAATACCATTCTACATCTTGATCTGACAGCCCCAAGTGTGATAACTTCAATAAGTTGTTCAGCCAATTTTTTCTCATTCACATGCTCATAACGACTTCGAGCTTCGAATTGAGTTTTCATTATCAATTGCAATGCAACTTCTTTCAATCCTTTTCTTGTTCTATTATTAATTGTCACAATTGCTTCGATTGACTAAAAAAATAATAAAAATTCTAATTTTTGGGAACTCGTAGAACTTACTTCTCCAATTCGATAGGCTGTTCGAGGCAGTGACATGATAATGGAAACACATCCAAATGGTAAAGTACAGCAAGTAAAATCAACCTTGAAAGATGAACAGATGGAATTTCCAAAAGGTACAAAAGAAATACCTCATCTTTAAAATCAATTGGACTCATCACATTGATCGGAACATCATCGAAAAAGCTGCGAGTTAGGACAACAAGCGGAAAGACTTCGGAACACGATGCCTAGAAATTAAGGGTTGAATTTTTCAATTGGAGGTTTTTTGTCCTTTCTTTTAATCTAGATATTAGTTTTTTTTAGGTGATTACATCATCAAACCATTCAAATTACAACAATGCACAAAAACCGAATCACCAAACTTCTTCAATAAATTTTTTTTAATGAACAAACCTGATCAGAACTAGCGGATAAATCAACTTTCATTTGATATCGAATACTTCCAAATTGACTTTCATAACTACTTGGACAATTGGCTGGAATTCGAACTTGAATCGGGAACTGATGTTTTCCGACTGGTAGACATGTTCCAGGATCGCATAATTGTACTTGAGTATCGATAAACGGCTGAAGTTTGGAAATATGAGATTACATTGTTTTGAAAGCGGGGATTTGTGAGTATGTCTTTAATTTTTTATACAACATTTTCTCAGTTTTCTACATAAATTCATGTCAAGTGCTTCACAAAATTGTTTGAGTTGATGTAAGAAAAAAGTATCAAAACAATCCATATGTTATTGTTTTTCTGTCAAAAAAACTGTCATATTTCCTGGATTTTAAGAACCAACAAAAACAAAAAACGAGGATCATCAAAACAAGCTTTACATGAAAATTTATGAGTGACGCTCAGAATCTTGAAGCATGTATGAATATAAACAACGTTTTTTTTCAAAATTGGGTGGAAACTTGAGGGACTTTAGCTTTAGGCTCAAACTTATTCCAATAAAAACAAAACGAACCTTTTCTGTTTCAAATATTTTGTCAGTATGAATGTTCACCCATCCAGTTCTTCCAATTCCTTTTATTTCGGCGGTAAATGAACGAATTATTGTATCCGGATCGGACGAGTCCAGAAGAATCTGGAATTTTATTTGCTTTTTTTAGAAAATTTCCTGGTTTAGTGAATATTTTTCTTCATCTAAAATCTAGAATAAACCTATTCTACTTTTTTTCGGATTATTCTTATTTTTACTCTTTACCTTAGCATTGAAATATTCTCCAGCCATCACGCGAGGCTCAGCAAGCACAATATTGATCTGAGTTGTTGGCATCTGCAATCCTCTTTCTTTATACAAAATTTCTAAGATTTCACAAAATTTTAACACCTGAAATTCAAGAAGGAAAGGTGAAAATGAAGGAATGATTACACAACTCATTGAAAAAGAAAAAAAACGGAAAAAAAATGAAAAATGAGTAGTAATATCTAGGACTCGGTTCGTGTCCATCCCCCATTTTCCCCCTTTCCATCCACCCAGAAGTAAATTTCTTTTTCTCTTCCTCGTTTTCTTGTTTTTTTTTTCATTCTTTTAAAGAGATAATTCGAGAAAAGAGCATCTATAGATGAGCAATTTATTTCTCTATGCTTTCTCATATCTATTTAGTTTTTTACTGACTTTTACATAAATGTATATTGATTTGTAAAAAATAGATATAAAGTGATACTAAAATATAAAAAAAATAATGAAGGCAGACATCACGGAAAAAATGTGCTTCTTGGCGAATAATTGTTCCGTGGTGATTGACCATAAAATCGGCAATAATGGGTCCACATAAAGCTTAGATTTTTCATTTTCTTTGCAAGATAAATACAACTGAAGATCTGACAATATTTACTCAAATTAAAATTTATAGAAATTAATAACATGAGATTTCACAATTCTAATGAAAATTAATAACTTTCAGATATAATTTTATATAAATTTTGAGATGCGGATGTTCTTTGAAAAGTTTTGGCAATCCACATGCTACATATTAAAGGGACTGTTTACTGAATTTGGGTTTCAATTTCATTTTCATCTTCTTCATGGTATTTGAAAACCTATAGAAGCAAAAAAAATTATCGAAGTTTCCTTTTCTAGTACACGAAAAAAGCACATTTACAGGGTAAGGCGGCGAATGGCCTAACCGCTCGGCCGCGCGCGAGAGAACACGCGAATGTGAGTGTTTGCAATTGTTAGGCCATTCGCCGCCTTATCCTGTAAATATGCTTTTTCGCGTACTAGAAAAGGAAACTTCGGAAAAATATTTTTCTTGTATAGGTTTTCAAATATCAAAAAGAAGATGAAAATGGAATTGAAACCCAAAAACAGTGAAGAATCCCTTTAAGCGTATGCGCTCACTTAACGCTCGCTTTTACGCCAACACGTGCCATTATTTGGGGGAAACGATTTTACACTGAAGTTCAAATGAAAATTTCGAAAGAAAAACGATGTTTTATTCTTCTCAAATTGTCGCTGAAACCTTATTACTTTCAGAAAAACAATGATTTTCAGTTGTTCGACTTTTAATGAATAAGTTATTAATTTCTGAAGTTTCACTCAACAACTGTTTGAAAAAAATGAAAATCATCTATGGGGTGCAATTATGAGAAAAATTTTTTAGCCGAAGAACCGGAACACACCAAAAAATGAATAATGATCGACGTTTCTAGCTTTTCAAAAGAGAAAGCAACAAATAGGTTAAAACATCATAAACACAGAATGGGTGTTGTTTTGAAACTGATAAAAAAAGGTTCAAAAATCCGCGAGTCTCAAGTTTCAAAATATTATCGACTTCCAGATTTCTAACGTCTTATGATTTTGAAAATTAGTGTTACATTTCAAATGGATGTCAGAAGATTCTAGAAGTGAGATCGATTTTAACATTTATTGATGGAACTCTGCATTTTTTAAATGAATAAACTATTAATTTTTCAAGGGAAAGGTGCGTTTTTTTTTTTGGAAATTTCTCGTTTTCTTATTCTAGAATTGAATGGGGCTTCCGACTCGTCACTAAAATTTGTCCGCTCAAACAACGTGTCTCATAAAATTATGCAATCAATTTTTTGTTTAGAAAATCTTAGTTTAACTAAAAAAATTTATGAAAGAATAAAAAAACCTTATAAAAAACCTTTCAGTCAATATGTATTATACTCTGAAATAACGAGAACAAAACAAAACTTGATTATTTTCTTATTTTCTTGACGGCTTTTTCATGAAAACGAACAACTTTTCAAGCTATGAATTTCAAGCTAAAGAGAATAGACTTTTTTTTAATTAGGGAACATTAACAAATAAAAAATAAAAACTATTAATTAAAAAACGATTTTCGGGAGCATCCGCTCACTTTTGAACATACCAACTTTTTAACAGGTACATGAGCAATCGGAATAATCGTCGATGCAAATTGCCTCAAAATTTGTGCAACAGATGTTCGTCTTGGTGTTGAACTCATTTTTTTAGTAAAAAGGAGTTCAAAAAAGGGAATAAGTAGAATAAATGGTTGTGTGGTTACTTGAAAATTGCTCCCAAAAACAATAAAAACTTTTGTGGCTTTCTTTCTCGTTACCCAATGAATATCAAATGTGATTTAGAGTCAGAAGGAAACAAAATATTCAAGAACACACAAAAAATTATCAAACCAGTGAATATGTGTGTTTTTTTTGTTTCGTTTTGGTCGTGTCAACCAGTAAAAGGGCTTGTCGACCGGAAAAATGGCTTTTCCTCTTCGTCTTCTTAAAAAGGAAAAAGATATTTCAGCTGTCTCTTCTTTTCATTTGGAAGAAACAAATTTACACGATAAAGAATATAAATCTTAAGTTGAAATTCAGAGAAAAACGTACATTTGAATTAGTAGATGTGGTGCTCATCTGGCAGAAGATCTTCAAATGGAAACAACCCCGTATTTCAGACTTCTGTTTTGTTTTCTTTGTTTTTCCATATATTTTTATCTAATTAATAATTATTCAATTATCTTGAATTTGTCTTTTCAAAGCCCAAACATCTCACAAACTCTTGTTTTGGGGGGTTGCAACACAACTAATAAAGGCTTATTATTCATGTGCAACGTTTGAGAATACATGTACTTTAAAGGAACAATATTAGCGTATGCGCCTGGCTATATGAACAGAGCGATCCATTGCATATTGGAAGAAATATTTTCCACGGTGGGATAAAGTGAACCGAAATTGTCGTCACGAACAACTTTTTGTGTGTGTACACCGTTACGACAAATTGCACACACGCAAAAATTCGAATTTTTTACAAACGGCATTTTTACGCGTACAATGCATGAAAAAATGAAGGTCGTACGTTAAATACATAAATTATGGCTTAATCTAATTTTTTTTTACTCCGAATTACAAAATTACGTCCCTGAATAGCTGAATATAACGTGTTTTGTGAAACCGTACCGCAAAATTGCAAAAATTCCACATTTCTGCGTTCAATTTTTAAGTGTCGTGCTGAATTTTCTTATGGATCTATGCAGAAACTAAAAATGCTGCAAAAATTGCAAACAAATGCAAGAAATCCAATGCAGAAACTTGCAAGAAAACAAGAAATTGCAATTTTTGCAGCAGATTTACGGGAAATCTACAGTAGTCGTTGCGAGACGATCAAAGAAAAACGGCTCTTGACCGTATTTTCCGCAATTATGGACGCACATCGTGAAATGTGTCCCGGTCTCGCAGCGAAGAGTATGCACCTTTGATGGCATCGCAACGATTACCGTAGATTTTCCGTAAATCAGCTGCAAAATTGCAATTTTTTGCATTTGTTTGCAATTTTTTGCAGCATTTTTAGTTTCTGGATAGGTCCATTAGTTATAGCCGGTTCACTTTAGCCAACCGTGTTTTCCATCAGAGTTAATTATATGGTTTCTGAATGAAAAAAAAGATGAACTCAAAATTCATTAGCAAAAAAGTGCGGTGATAAACATTTTGAACTTTTCTGAAAATTTTTCCGAAAACTTGAAATAATAATTGTAGAAAGTATATTACAACATCACCTAAGTTTTATCTTAACATGAAATTCGCATTTGTAACCCTTTTTTCGAGCCCAATAAAACCTCGAACTTACTATCATTCCAGTCGGATAATCACTGAATCCTTGATGAAAAGAATCCGAAAACTGCTTCATAAAATTCATTTTTTCTTCTTCTTCTTTTCAAAACGTTTAGCAAATATAAGTTCAAAGCAAAAAGTAACAACTAAAGAATGCATTCAAGTTGTAGGCCCTTACTTTTGCTCGTAATTCGAGACATTGAAATTTAGATATCTTCAGTTCTTTTTTTTTCTCAAAAAATGTATTAAAACTCACATCTTCCCATCGAAATTGAGGCATACAATTATTGGCGAGAAACATCTGAAGAATTTGCTTGATTTTTTAAATAAAAATGTTGAAAAAGAAACCTTTTAAAAAATACAAAAAAGAAGGAGAAGAAGTAATTTGGAAAAAAAATAAATTGAGTGAGTTTGTTCGATGCCCTACTTTTCTCCATAACCAAATTATCCGGAATTAGATTTCTTTTCCCACTTTTGAAAAAAAAAGCTTTTAAGCGTTGTTTTTATTTCAAACAAAAAAACGACAAACTCATTATTCAATTTGAAACGTCAACTTTTGAAAATTTGAACAAGTGAAGAACAAGCAATACATTACACATTGAAATATTGAAGACTTTAAACCAGCACAAAATCATGTCATAACTTGATGAGCAAGGGGGATTAGCCAACGTCTATCAATCCAACCACCTGTGAGAACAAAAACGCATTGAATTTCAATCCGTTGAATTAAGAAAAAGATAAGGATAAGTATATTGATTCCTGAAAATTTCGATAGCCGAAAACTTTGAATTTCTATCAGATAATTTTAAACAAACCATGTTGATCAGAAGACTGAAATTAGGAACGTTTCTCCTGGAACTGAGCTGGTATTTTTGAGAATTCGACTTAGATTCGAAAAATGAGCTTTTGAATTACCGCTTAAACATCGATGTTCGTTGGAGCGAGCTTGTGTTCATGACCTAGAAACCCAAATGGCGGACTAACTTTGCTAAATTTTAATTTTTAATAGGCCACAACGAAAATTGTTTATTTTTCATAAAAGTTTAAAATATAGCTGTTAATTCATATTTTCACATTTTTCGACGAAAATATTTTTCAGTGTAACGTAATGGAAGATGGAAACTCTTCTTCGGCTGAAGGAACGGTAACCAACAATGAAAAACATCGAAATCAATTTATACAACTTTCAGAATGAGGTGAAAACAGCAGTTGACTATGGTAGAAGTCTTCTCTTTGCTGTTCTAGATTCTTTAGATGGGGAAAAAACGATCGTATGGGACCGTGACAGAAGTTTGATGCATCGTGTGAACTTGGTAATTTATTATTTCATAAATAGCGTACTGTTTATTAAAAAATGAAAATGTTAAGTTTGCGGGAGCATCCATGCTTTCTGCTCACGGAGTTGTTGCAAATCACGGAATTGAAACTCGTCGACCAGCTGATACTCCACATGTCGTGTTCTTTTTATCCCCGACGGTGGTGTCCCTCGACCTTCTCTGTGATTATATTGACAATGTGGCGAATGATCCAGTAAGATTTACCATTGAAAATAATTTTCAGATGGAAGAATTTTTCAGAAAACCTTGTATCAATTGTTCTTCATTCCAGAAGCGTGGTATGTTGTAAGAGAGAAATTGAAACTTCGTGCAAACGGAAAGGTCCGACGTTTATACTATAAAATGTTTTAAAATATTCCATATTTTCAGTACTGGGAACGTTTTGAATCTGTAAAAGAAATTCCGCTATATTGGCTTCCGCGAGATGGAGAATGCCTATCATTATCACAACCGCAAATAGCCTCGAGGTTATTGATAAATGGGGATTGGACACCGCTGCATAAATGTGCAACAGCCCTTAATCAATTAATCGATATGAGTGGAGGAACGATAGATACTAATCGAAGATCAATGCCAATTTTCACGAAAGGGAAATGGTCTCAAGATGTTGCGAGAATGGTCCAAAAAATTCGAAATAGCACGGTTATTTCAGCTCGTTTTTTTTTCTCGAAAATTTAATATAATTTTTCAGAACATTCAGGAAATTAATCACAACATTCCACAATTAAACGCTGAAATTGATCTGAATCGAATCGTAAGTATGCCATAATTTGGAATATTTTTCCAATATAAATATTGCCGGTTGTTATTGATCGTTGGTTAGATCCTTTGACTCCAATGCTCACTCAGCTAACATACAGCGGTCTTTTAGATGAAATGTACAAAGTTGGAATGGTAAATTCCATTAAAGTTTCTCAATCAGATTTTAACGAAAAAGATGATGGTGACCCGTTTGAAACGAAAGAGATTTATCTTACAGATGAGGTTTGATTTCTGAACATTTGTTTTTTATCAAACCTGTTCATTTAGATATATCATCGAGTTAAACATTCTCATATCAACGCTTTCGGTCAAGAAGCTGCTAAAATTTTAACAGAACTGAGAGAAGATGAACAATTTGACAAAGATAAAATGTCGGTTGCCGAGTATGCTGTTTTGGTGAAAAAGATGCCAAGGATTCTAAAAAAGAAGCAATTTACATCGACGCATATGAGATTAGCTGAAATGTCGAGACTACATTTATATTGTGAATTGTCTGACGTTGTAAAATATGAAAAAGGTACACTTAAAAATTCAGAACGATGCAAAAAATAAGAAAATCTTATGAAACCTGTTAAGAAAAAAGTTTCTAATCGATATTTGTGAATACTGTTTGAAAGATATTAATTTTCCAGATCTTCTTGATTTTTCGGATGGTGACAAGATGATTCCATTCATTGAGGATCAAATCTATGAAGCAGCTTCACTCGCACGAGTTCTTCGTCTAATTTCAGTTCATTCTTTAACCAGTGGTGGTCTGAAACCATCTATTATGCAACAATATCGACGAATTGTCAACCAGGTTTCATTTCAATTTTCAAACTTTCACGAATTCGTTTATTTTCAGAGTTATGGATCTTCTGCTCTTAACAAAATCCTAAAAATGCAGAAAATGGGGTTGATACGCGAGAAAGGCGGAACCGGTAAAATGTCCTGTGAATATGCTCCAATGATGTTCCAGCAAATGAAAAAACAATATGATCTACTGCCACAAATCGTGTCTGAAAATGTAATTGATTTCTCATATCTTGATCAGGGAAATAATTATATTTTCAGAAAATGGATGATGTTTCTTATGCATACAGCGGATTTTCACCACTTCTTGTGAAAATAGTTGAGGAAGGAGATCGATTGAGATGGGCTGGATGGCAGAAGACTGTTGTTGGAGGAGATGGAAAACAGAATGATGTCCTTTCAGGTATATCATGAAAATAATTAGAAACATTTTATTTTAACAGAACATTTTCAAAATAGTTGAGAAGATAATTATGCTTTCAAGGCGTTTTTACAGGAATTTTTTTTAAAGTGATGAACAACTATCTTCCAGAATCCGATAATCGTGGCACATGTGTTTTTGTAATCGGAGGTCTGACACGATCCGAAACTGCCCTTCTTCACGAATGTCTCCCAAACGTGTCATTGATCACAACGAGTTCCCTCATAACCGGTGACAAATTATTAGAAAATATCACTAATATCTAATGTAAAAAGAAATTGTATTTATATTGCCTGTTTATGTCTGTGATACAAACGAACTTCAATTTTTTATGTATCCGAAATACAAAATTTCTTATAAAACGTATTTTTTATATCAAGCCCCCATAGATTTATATTCTTTAGCGCAAAAACCGTTAATACACAACAAAATCTTGTGTTTATGTGTTGGTTGTCATCAGAAGCAGAAAGTGAAAGCAACACAAACATAAATATAGCTTGGAATTATACAATCGAATGAAAAACCTAGAATTTGCAATTGGGGTGTGGAGCCAGAAAAACAAAACAATCGAATAAAAACATTATTACGAAAAGAAATATTAATATAACAATTCAGTGCGGCGGAAAGAAAGAAATCGGCAAAAACGAAAAGAAGAATGTGTTTTTTGTTTGGGAATTGCTTATAGATATGTCATGTCTTGAAATAAGAGTTTTCTTTCTCATTCGATTCTTTTTTTTTACAATTTTTTTTTCATCGAAAAAAGACAAAATGTGGAAAGAAATCTCAATTCGCTAGGCGAAAACTCGTGCTTTCAACGTCTATATGTCTCGGCTAATCGGAACAAAGAAAAATAAATTCTTTCTTGTAGTGACACAACGTAAATAATTACAAGTATGGTGTAACACCTGTTTGACAAAAAATAAACAAAAAGGAGAAGAAAAAAAAACTCGGGTAGGGCATATTTGGAAAAAGAAGAAATGAAATTTTACACAGGATTTTTTATAAGCAGTATCATGGATGACAAATGAAACATAGTAGGAATGAGTCAAAAATCCCCCATGTTCCTTTCTTTGTTTGAAAGAGAAAAGATGCTCATAATCAAACAAAAACCCGCCTGCAGAATGTGGGTAAAACGTGATGTAAAGAGAAAACGAAAGAAAGAAAAAAGAAACAAAAATAAACTCTGAATAAATTTGAAAAATTCATAAAAAAAGGTTTATAAACACTGGGATGGGGAGAGATTCAAAACAGAATATCTACCCGTGACTCGAATAAGGAAATAGGACAAAAATGAGTTTGGTGCACATTCACATGTTCTCATCTTCACGGTTTACAGATGGGCTTCTAGGAATGCTAGGGGAATTGATAGTTCCAGCAGAGGAGCGTATCTGAAAAATTACATTTTTTAAAGAAGACTATTCAAAGATGAAAACTTACAGCTCCTCGTGGTCTGAAAAGTTCATGCTTTGCTAATTCGAAAACATCAGCGCGATCTTCTTTTCTATATTGAAGGCATCTTCGTATAAAATCTTGAGCAAATGAGCTGACCTGAACAATAAATGATTATTAAACAAATCAGTCAGCTAATTGTTCTTATTCTGAACATACCTGCGGTTTTGTTGGGAACGAAACCTCTCTCGCATTTATAATAGTATTGTACTCCAAAATCTTTTGCTGTGTCAACTCATTACCAAATGGTTTCTTTCCGTAAATACATTGATAGAAAATCACTCCAATACTCCAAACATCAACTTTGCACGTGATTTTTGGCGGTGGAACCACAAACGTCTCTGGTGGCAAATACCAGTAAGTTCCAGCGAATTGAGATGTCAATTCAATTCCATCATGATCATGATCTGCTTCAGAACCTTCCATAATTTTAGACAATCCAAAATCAGTTATCTTGATCGCTCCGCACGCATTTCCAGACTCCAAAAGAATATTGGCTGGTTTCAAATCATAATGGATGATTGGATCTTTCTTTTCGTTCAAATAAACCAAAGCTGATACAACTTGCATAATGATACTTCTCGCCTCCTTTTCACTAATTTGCTTGTTTTGTTTCAAATAAAAGTCCAAGTCATTTCCTGGGCAATATTCAAGAACTGTACAGAATGAATGATTATCAATTGTGAACAAATCATACAACTTGACAATTCGACAGTGATCCAATGATTTATGAATATCCTTTTCTCTCATTGCATGCTTCACATAATTTGCCTTTTTCTCCTCTTTCCAATCTTTGTTCACATGATGAATTTTGCAAGCAACATAACGATTTTCCTCAACATCGAATGCCTTCCAAACTTCACTGAAACCACCTTTTCCAAGTAAACTCAACATCAAATATCGCTTGTTCAACAAAGAATGATCCTTATATGATGATGCAGATTCATTCGCAGCTCTTTTAATTTCTCGAATATGCAATTGGCGTTCTCGATCCATCTTCTCGCGTTCAATTTGCAAATCCATTTCTTCCTTTTTCAAATGTTCACGGCGGAGTTTATAGATCTCATCCTGAAAATTATAAAATTAAAACACACCAGTGATCAGTATGAAACAAACCAATTCAATATATTCCTGATAATTGATCTCCTTTGGCTCTTCAGGCCTTCTGAAAATAGCATCATCAGCATTTCCATTAGATGAAGTCGACGGTTGATTGCCATTTCCACTTGCATCCGAAAGTTGTGCCAATGAACTGGCAGCCGATCTTTTAGCACCTTCTTTTCCAATTCCCAGTGGTTTTCGTTTTTTGAGAAGAGCCGACGCATTTTGTATCTCATTTCTCTCGGCAATAATCAGTTGTTGTTTTTTGTCAAGCTCATCAAATGCATAACCATCAGTCTGCAATAAAAAAGAACATTAAGTAAAAACGCAATGAATTGTATGTAAAATACCCATTGATCTCTGAATGAATCGGCTGTTCTCATAGTTTTGAAGCATCCAACTCTCGGCGTATCTGCTGTTGTTTTATCTCTCAACGCTTTCCTTTCAATCACATTTTTCTCAATCAAAAGTCGTTTAATCGTCTCTTTTGATGCTTCATTTTTTCGTCGTTCATTTGAAAGTTTTGATTGTAATTCATCAATTTGTCGACGACAATCATCTATAACTCTATCCCGTTTTGCGATTTCATCGGTCTGTTGAGTGTTACTCTAGAAACAGGGAATTAATTTGAAGAGAAAAATTGCATTATTTCAAACCTGCGAAGACGCATCCGTTTGGGTTTCCCCGTCCGCTAATCGCGGAATAATTCGATGATTATTTTGTCCGGGTGGTGATTGATTCGAATTTGAATTTGAATCAGAAGAAGAATAATGTTGTTGTTGTGAGGGGGTTGGTGTTCCTCGACTACTAGGCAATGATGGTGAAGGCATCCAATATGGATTATGAACTTCATGTTGTGGAGCCGAACCATGTTCTGGACCATAGCTGTTCGATCCATTCGAAACATTTCCCTGTTGTACATTGTTAGCAGCCAAGAAACGTTTTGGAGAGGATTGTGACTGCTGAAAAAACTATTTTTTTAAATAAAAAGTTTAAGCGTATTATTTACCTTGATAAACTCAGTTATCTTTCTTTCATGTTTTGGTGTAGCATGCTCATCACCACCTATTCTCCTCCGTTTCCTCACTTTTTTCTCAGTTGTTGTTGTGGACTGTGGAGCAACTGGTCTAAAAATAAAACCGATTAAAAAAACAATATTGGATCGTTAAATGTACCGTTGTGGAGTTCCACCTTGTTCAGGCTCTCGATCGGAAATACTGCCAGCAGATGAAAGGTTACTCGATTCATTAACGTGCTGTATTGTAGTTGTTTGAGCAGATGACGTCATCGGTGGCGGAGCATACATGTGATGTTGTTGTTGTTGCTGCTGCTGTTGTTGTTGTTGTTGGTATTGCTGAAAATGTTTGTACTAATATACAATTTCGGGAATTATACATTAAATACCTGATGGTGATGCATTTGTTGTTGAATATGTTGCTGCTGCTGCTGGGTAGTGTTATGATATGAAGGTGTGGGTGGACCCTAAAACATTTTTTATTTTAAAATTTTGGATGACATATCTTTACCATATGCTGCATCGTGTATTGTTGCTGTGGTTGCTGTTGCGGTTGCTGAGACTGCTGCAAAAGATGCATTTGTTGCTGAAAATTGAGAATTAAGCAAAAACGTTGACATCAAAATTTTCTTTGTTAAACAAATTTCGAAAAAATCGTATAAATTTACAAACCTGATGCTGTACATGATGTTGATAATTATTGTGGTGGACACCGGGCGTAAATTCCTGAAATTTGTTGTTTTACGTCTAATTTTTTTTATAAATCAGTTCTCAAAATGAGTCTTGAAATATTTCAATATGAATCATAAAATTTCGAAGAAAAACCTTTTGATAAATAACAACTAACGTATTTAATGGTTATATAGAATTTCGATTCGATCACGAAATTAATTTTGGTTCAAAATTTAAAAACGTCACATCTGAAACCAAACTACTATGCTGCCTTCATTTCTAATTAATCACCCGTCGAAATGAGATGTTTTAAAACAGTTCAATGAAATCGTGAAAAAAAAAGCGCATACCCTCAATGTTCCATCTATACTATCCTCCGATACCGGTTGCAAACATTGATTCATATCATTTGTCGGCGATGATCTCAATGTTCCTCCTCCTCCTGTGCCTCCTGCACCTGTTGCTGCTACACCTCCACCAATACTTCCACCATGGTTGCTACCGCCATTTCCACCAGTATTACTACTACCACCTCCATTTGATTGTTGATTCATCATTATTGATGTTGATGGCATTGCCGCCGGATGATGTGTCAATTGTGTCTGATTAGTCACGTACTGATGTGCACCACTCGAACCCATAAGTCCTCCCGACAAGTATGAAACATTCTGCAAAAAAAGAAAGATAAAATTTTTATAGAAATCACATATTTTTTTAATGATACTACATAAATTTTGAAAAAAAATCTATCATTGAAATGAAAAAATAAAACATATTCTAAGAAAATGAAAAAGAAAAACTCACAGCAACATGACCCGTATCACCGGTTGCCATGTTCCCAACAATTCCAGCTGCTGCAATTTGAGAATGTTGGGATTGGTCGTATTGTATCTGACCTTGATTCGAAGCAGAGCCTCCTCCGTTAAGACTTTGTGCCTGCAAAGAAAAATCGATAAATTAATTTACTGGGGAGGATAAAAAAAGACAAAATAAAGAATAGGAAAAACTATAGATGAGAATAGTAAATTAGTCAAGCAACAAATCTAACATCTGGCGACCTAATCGTTCACAATAACACTCTCTGCTCTAAGACTAGTTTTTCAATCGATTCGAACTATTCCCGACAATGCAAAAAACAGACCACAAAATGTGGAAATGAGAAGAAGAAGAAAAAGAAGAGAAACCTGGTTGTTTTCAATTTACAAAAATACGGACTCATCTATCGATCGGAAAGAAAGTGGAAAACGATGACAATAAATATCATAGATAAAAAAATTATAATACTGGAAAAGGCGTCATGGTCAATGTAAGAGCAACAAACTAACCGTCAATATACATTTTTTTCGGGGTAAAGTGAACATATAAATGTGACGTAATCGCATTCTCCTTGCACACAACAGAAAAAAACTAAAATGCACATACAATTTATGACCAAAAAGGAGAAAAAAAGGCGATCAAATGAGTGGATGAAATTGAAAAAAGAATATATTTCTTCGAAAAAAAAAATCGATTTCACAATTGAAAAACGATACGATTGTGGTCACATTTAGAACGCGAATGACAGCCAATCATTCGAATGTCCCGACTCGAATACTTATGGCACAGTACACAAGCGAACCGACCACCAACCATCCCGCTCACCCTCGTTTTTCTCTCACTCAAAAATCTCTCCAAATTCTCAACTATTTCTTGCAAATTGGCAAAGGATCATGAAAGATGATCATCATCATAACCGATTTAAAAACCATTTTCTAATATATAATTGTACAAAAAATTCCTGTTGAAAAAAAACGGCCACTGGAATGTGAAGAACATAAGTGGAATCAAAAAAGAAGAACTCGCGAGAGCAATAGAGAGCCAACCAAATTATAAAAAAAAAACACATATACACACAAACATAAGAATAAAGAAGAAGAGAAGAAAAAGAGAATGAGACGTCGTGCCTGAATTTTGAAGCAGTGCGAAATGTTAAGAGGACGGCGTCTGTTCAAAAAAAATAGGAAAAGAAAGAATACAACTACGACGCTGAAAAAAAACGAAGGAAAATTCGAATAAAGCTATACGTACCAAAAAATAGAGGAAAGGAATCGGTTGGTCGGTGTTTTGTGTGAGAGTTAGTGAATGTGGTGTATATGTATGCAAGTGTATGCGGGATGCGAAACAAATAAGAATGTGATGAGAATGTGATGCACAACGGAATGAATTGCAGAAACGCAGATTGATGAGAACGCCAAAGGATTGTTATGGATAATCATCGAGAATAGCCTTTAGAAAGTCAAAAACATCGAATGGATACTTTTTTCTTGAACTTCTGGATTTCTGAAGATTTTTGATAGAAAAATTCGGGATATCCATTAAATGTCAGAAAATTGCATTTGAATTTTGAAATCCTTTTGTTTACGGATCTGAACAGATAATAGTTTTCTTCTTTGAAAAATCAGAAAACTACGAAAATTTATTTTTTCCATGCTCATTACGAGAAACCGTTCGAGCTATTCAGAATTGTAAGAAATTGTTCGGTGTCAAAAAAGGCTCGTAAAACACAGCCCGATTGAAAAAGCCAGTATCGAACAAAAAATGAAATAAAAAGAGTGTCGAGTTGAAGAAAAATGGAAGCAGCAAAAGAGGAAAAGATGAAGAAATGTGAAAAAAACGAGTAGTGGCGGCAAAAAACGAGCCGCAAAGTCCAATAAGCGTTTTTTTTATATTTAGTTTTGTTAGTATTTGAATGTCAACCACATCTTCATTTCCATCTGAAGCCAACAATTAAAAATGAGACGAATTGCGAAAGAAATCTTTGCAGAACCATTGAGGCTGAGAAAGAGAAAAAATGAACATTAATGCTACAATAATGACAAAAAATAGGGAAAATGTAGCAAATAGCAGATTTATTGCTAAACGAGGAGACAAACACAACACGACACAAGAGGGTGTTTGCGCTTTCGACACCTTGTGATGCAAAAAATATTCCGAGTTAATTTCGAATATTTTATTTTCATTGGAACTTTTTTTCTATTTCGCAAAACGTAATACTAGAAAGAAATCACATGTCAAACACCCACCAAAGCACCGTCACATTCTTAATGTTAAGTTGAATGTTTGTGTGCGAAACAAAAATTCAATCAATAAACGGGAGAACACAACTAAAAACAAGAAAACGGACAGATCAAAGAGAAAAGGACGAAAAAACAAAAAACCAACACGAGTATGGGAAAAATAAGAAGTAGCAGAAATAAAAAGAAAAAAGTGGAAAAGGGCCAGCAACCATTCAGATCCTAATCCAACATCTTCTTTCACATTTTTTTCCTTCTCTCGTTTCTTCCAACCACACATTCATTCAATCATCTATTTCACTTCAAAAAAACACATACCAACGCCACCCAAAACATTGTAGATTTGAGTAAGCAAGACAATGTGAATACTCCAACATCCATTGCTTATTACATCACGTAAACACAAAAAAAATCAACTAATTATAGTGGATTTTCCGAATGGATTCTACATGAAACACCTGTTTGGCAGAAGAAAGAGCGGTTAGCGCATTTTCGGACGCTCGAATTGAGAAAATTGACGAAAATAAAAACCAATTTCTCCCTATATTTTCTTCAAAGTTCAATGCAATCAAGCTTTCAAGAAAAAAACCCGCTAGCAATATAGAAAAATATTAAGGATAGAGGAAGCAAACAAGACAAACGACCAAACAGATAGAACAGCGGAAAATACAAAAAAATTTTGGTGGTGTTGCTATGTGCTTGGCTATTTGATTGGTTAGGTGTGTATTTGGACTTTTGCTGATAGAAAGAAAAAGATGAGGGAGGAGGTGGTTGGTGTTCGAAGAACCGACAATCGATTGGAAAAACAAAACAAAAAAAAAGAATCCAGCGTCTCTTATTAATCAAATAAAGATCATAATGATCTAGTGGAAATATAATTGGTCAACTGATCGCTTAAAGAGCGTATGTTTTGAATTTGTTTTATATTAATAGTTTTGCATTTTTCGACAAAGACATATCGCTGTGAAACATGACACCTTTTAAACTTTCAATAAGAAATTTTCGAATTTGCAGAAAAATATTGTAATTTTATCGAATAAGAAAACGACAATATTTCTGTGAATGTTATGTTTTAGAAGTTGAATTTACAGACAGCCACCAAAAATTCATCAATTCAAAAAAATCCGAGATTAACATTATTGAACTGATGATTAAAAAACACCTGATGAAGCAAAAAAAGACTGAGAAAAAGTAAGTCCAATGAATCGAGTATTAAGAGGTCGAAACACCAGGGCAGGAGCGCTTACATTTTGCGACAACGATGAAAATATATATGTTCAAGTGTTGAATAGAAAACGACGACAACTACGAAATACGCGGATAGATGAAGATAGACAAAAACCCGGGGTGAAATGAGGAGAAAAGGAGTAGAAAAAAAAGGATGAAGGAAACGCGAGGCGAGACTCTTTCTCCTTTCAAAATACATACGGAATACGGGCTTTCTTTTCGACCCAACCAACGCCGAACGACTGGCCGCTTTGATGATCAACTTGTGCGTGAATCAGTATAGAGCATCGATGTAGAGCCAAAATGATACACAACTAAGCATACTCGACGCAGATTATCCTCCATTCGAACACTGTTCTTATATATGAAAGAGTGCAAGATAGTGGAAGAAAGGTGAGCGCCAAGCGACTGACATGAGTTTTATCCAAAGTGAACTAATTGCAAAAATACCAACGATTTTCATAGGGAATTGTTTTGAATTGAGAGATGAAAAAGAAACGAAATGCGGAAAAAATAACCTGACATGTGGTGTATACATATATATATGAAATTGATTGATTTTTGAAGACACGGTTAGAATGTGTACAGATGGTTTGAGGAGAGACTAACAAAATGAAAGTGGCAGATTACAAACGGAAAGAGAAAAAAATATGGAATGTTGGTAAAATCTAATGTTTCGGCTAATAATGTAGAGATGACAAAATGACCACGAACAACAGTAAGAACTATTCGTTATTGAATCGAATAAACCAAAAGTATATTGACGCAATACGTTATTATAGAACGGTATTTCAGTAACAAGAATATTGCTGAGAATGAATTCTATAGATTTTTATAGATTTTAAACTGGTCGCGTTCCCAGAAGAAAATAGCTCAAAATTGAGGAATGGTTTCTTTTTTTCGAAAACGGTCGATTTTCTTTTCTATAATCGAAATTTTTCCAAACTCTCTATTGTTCAATGATGTTTATTGTTTTGTGTCAATTCACTGCAATCATGACAAAACATTGACGTTTTGAGTATAATTGAGCTTTCGAGATTTGTCAGAAATTTCATTTACGCCGAAAATATCCCAATGAGGTAATGCATTTTTTCTTATTTTGTTTGATTATTCGAAAACATGATGTTATTCTGAAAATCAATTTCATGTCATTAGAAATGATATGACTATCACTTTGTTTCCTCTTTCCCATATCGATTAGAACACTATTTTCTATGAGTATTTTCTTTTCAAAGTAGGCAAAATGAAAAATTACTTGAACATTTTCAAGCCACAAGAGCAAGAAAATCCCCTGAATTTAACCAACAATTTTTTGCGAGGAACATCAACAAATAATACGGCATTATCCAACTACCGCTATTTTCATCATTTTTCCTGCCTCAACTTTGTGTTGGTGTGATGACTGAGGGCGCAAAAATGTATATGTGTGTGTGTGTGGCCAAAAAGATTTATGAATGGGAAGCGAATGAGAAAAATTGGTTTAGCCGTGTGGTAGCATCGTCAGTCCGTCTCGATGAAGACAACGACGACAACGACGACGACGTTTGCCCCGAAAAAAAGAAGACAACCAGTGCTGGCCACCGACTGCATGTTTAACGTTTTGTTGTGTTTAAATGGTTGTCTCTTTTTTCCATATAAGTGTGTGTGCGTCGAATGTCGCGCCTATGCATATTTTAGACGTTCACATCACATTATACTCACTAAAATTAGAAAACATCCTTCCAAAAGACTCTTAAATGGAATGTGAACTCAGATAGTTATCTATTGTTTTTGTTTCTTTCGCGCGATCTCATAATTTTCAAGCTAAAAATCGAAATAATCAATCGTCGAAGTGGATCTTAATCTTATAAAGGTACTAGACTCTAAAGAATGACAAGCACAGTTATTGATCTTAAAATAACTTCTGATGAACTTATTCCTAATTTTTCAAATTAAAAAAGAAATCATCAAAAAATAGAACAAGAGTTGAATGATAGACGATGTCGAGTAATTTTCTGTTTTTTTCTCCAAACTTAAAGGCTCACAAATTCATTTTCTATAAATATAAACTTCAAAAAAAAACTTCGACTCACCAACGGTAATGCCTTTGTAGCTTGTGGTCCGGTGTTGAACATCTTCTGTTCAAGAGTCAAAAAATGTTCTCCTCCTCGATCATCCATTGACATCATAGACATCCTTTACAAAAGAAAATAACCGAGAAGTAGAAAATTTCGTTTTGAATATGTGCAGCGCTGATTATATTTATATTAATTTACCTGAAAAAATGAGTTTTAAAAATATAAACGCTGTAAGAAAGAGAAAAAAGTCAAAAATGAAATGTCAAATGTTACTATAAAAATATGCAATGTTTTCAAACAGAACCGTTCCTTTCAATGTTCTATTTTCAAAAAGGTGTACAAATTCCCGATTAGTCATCAAAAGTTTTAAACAAAAAACCACGGCAGCAAAAATTGTTTTACGGAAAAAAAGTAATTCTCAGAGTAGAAAAAGAAGACAGAGAAAAAGAGCTCTTCCAAACACCTTTTTGTTTTTTTTTTTTGAAAAAAAAAGGAAAAAGTAGAAGAAGCATGAATAGGCGTTGGGTGTTATAGAAATGAATAGGGTTTTGGTTGGCAAGGAAGCGAAAATTAGCGAAAATGGGTGAGATAGAAGAAATATCGAATGGGGAAAAAATGAACGATGAAATGAACAAGATAATACATATAATGATGAACATGGTGATGAATAACAATATTAACAATCAAAATATTAAAACAGGGATAATGAGAA
The DNA here is from genome assembly GCA_964036255.1 of Caenorhabditis virilis. Taxonomy (NCBI): domain Eukaryota; kingdom Metazoa; phylum Nematoda; class Chromadorea; order Rhabditida; family Rhabditidae; genus Caenorhabditis; species Caenorhabditis virilis. The sequence goes on along the minus strand of OZ038417.1, from coordinate 10,784,812 downwards.
GATTTGGATTAATTCTAGAACATTAGCACCAGAATTTAGAAAATTATCACCGGAAAATCAATTTTTTTGAAAAAAATTAAGGTACGTCCGAAGCTAGGGGAAATTTAGATAAAAATGACAAATTGTTCATTTAAAAAAATAGCCAGACAAAACTGACCGCAGTCGTTTTGTGCGAGGAACGAATAACGAGACTCGATCACAAAGGTGGGATAGTGCTCTTTTTCGGGAGTACCCCTTAACTTTTTTCAAGACGGCAGAGTGTATAATGCTTAACTTTTTTCAGAATGTTTTTTATTCCAACGAAAACTGAACTCCGATTTTTTGAAATAACACTATCCCACCAATGCTCGATAAGAGTTGATAACTTTTCGAAAAACGACGATACAATTTCATGACACGAATGAAAATTAATAGAAATAAATGTGATACATCTATCGTCACTTCTCAATCTCTACAAGACTATCAGTGCACAAATATTTTTGTGGTAAATATGCCCCGAACTTTAATCTTTGTGGTGCAAAAAAACATACGAAAAGAATCAAAAAACACTATTAACTACCAAGATATTTGGTTTCTTCAAGAACTTCAAATTATTTTTTTAAATAAAAAATACGGATTTCACAAAAAAACATTTTGAAGGTTCGATTTATTATAAAAAACAAAATTTTAATGACTTCAACTTTTATTTCTCTATAATTCTTCGGATGTCCGAATCTAGCAAACGAAAGCTGAAGAACGACAACAAAAAAAAACTAACAAGGTCACAAAAAACCTGGCAGACAACTTCTACTCCTCATATATGAGGCACACACTCACACATATACTCACATTCACATACATAAACAATCAATATAACGAACACAAATTTCGGGCATCGGAAAAAAATGAAGAAAAAAAAACGGACGGCGCAACATATTTCATTCGCCTTTTCCTTCTTTCAGTCTGCAAAGTCAAAATGACTCTGAACACATCGAAACTGAAACAAGTTTCCGTTTTTTTTTTTCAAAAGTTGAAAATATCAGTTTAAGAAATTTTCTGATAAAAAAATTTCTAAAAAAAATCAAGAAATTGTATTTTTACATTCTCGACAAGGGGAATCATTGAAAACAGGGATTTTTCAAAGAAAGTAAGAAAAAGGCGCCAAATTATCTAAGGAGTGTGTGTGCTGCTGCAAAATGAAAAAAAAAAGAATGAGGCACAAAAGCGAAGGTTATACATTGCAATCGGCCATCATTTAGCAAAAAAAAGTGAGCGCTGAATAGAGATGCTGAATGTGTAAGGTAAGAGTTAGATGCGCAGTCATCAACATCACCAAGTAGTAGCCAGTTAGGACTGGACCGAACTGATGGTAGTGCCGAGAGACGAAGACTGCCATAGAACGGGCTCCCTTTAGACGGTGCAGACATATTAGAGAGTACTCTCAATTTGGAGAAGCTATCTCCTTTACCGCCACATATACACATACACACAGAAACGAAATTTCTTTTTTGGTTGTTATTGTTGTGTGTATGAGGCTTCGCTTGGTTTTTTGTCTTGGTTTTGATTCGGACACTTTTGAGAATCGAAGAGAACGCATTTTGGACAGATGGATGAACAGTTCGTAGTACCTATTGGATTTCATCGAGAGAAATTGATTTCTCCGTTTTTCAAGTTCGAAAGTTTTTTACTACATTATTCGAATAATTTTAGAAATGAAAAATACATAAATTCAGATTAGTTTAGCAAAACACGAACAATAAAAAAACAAAAATATGAAACTGAAAAATTCTAATTGAAATTACACCACCTGGATCAATATTCACATTTAGAGTCAAGAATCCGCGGGTTTCACACTGTTCCCTAGATACCTTCCTGGTCGTCACAACATACTTTTCAATTGAAAAATGAATCGAATCTGGGTATTTAATGTCACAAAAAACTATAATCCTCAATATTTGAGTTATTTAATATAGAATTGAAAAAATTATGTTTCGAAGCAGAAAGTTTGAATTTGATAAGCCTCACTGATCAGAAATCTGAGTTTTTCTTTTTGTTAGTATTTATTTGGCTGGCGTATCGGACCTTAACATACCAAATCAGAAGTTTAAAATTCCATTATCATATATTATATACGGTATATTGCCTATAGGCAATAATGACGTGCGCACTATACGTAATTTCACAAATAGATGCGCTTACTCTCAAATTAACGCGGGAAATTAGGTGTTATTGCTATTAGCTGCTCACAAATTCGGCTTTATAAACAGGCAAGCGCGCTCTAAAAAACCGACACGCTCGCATGTGAAACATAACGAGGGGGAGGCTATACGCAGACACCTACCTCTCGCCAAACAACACTCTCTCGCAGCAGAGGGAAGCCCACCTTTATATAGCCGATTTTGTGAGAGGACTATAGCATCTAGCGTGTTTTTTATTCATTATACATTATTATTACTCTACTAACCACTCGCAATTGGATATTTGACGTGGTATTATTAAAATTAGACCTGATAAAGGAAAATTAAGTGAGTTTTATTTCTTATTATTTTCTCTAAAATATATAATTAATTATTTTAATAATTTCATAAGTTATAATAGTATACAATCCCAAATGGGTCTAACTGAAAAGCCCCACCGTCTGGTAGACCGTCTTAGCTTAGGGGCGAAAATGTCGATTTTTATTTAATACCTTCTATTAATTTTAGTTTTATTTTTAATTTATCACGAAAAATCTGAACGGGAAATTTGTCGTCGCTTAAACACGGCGCGTAATATTGCGTCAATTAGATCAGCTCAAAATGCGAAAAAAAATAAAGAGGTTTCATGGTAATTCTGAATAGAATGGCACAACCAAAAAAGCCTTAACAAGAGGACGACTCACTCGCTTCAAAATAGGCAGTTGACCTGATGGAATAGTAAACCAGCTGCACACGATAATATTCAACGATGACGAATGAGGAAAACCAAAAGAACAAGTGCGTCAACTTTACGACACAATATAACGAAAAGAAAATCAATATTTTTTTCGTCACCGTTTTATTTACAACAATTTATTAGTTAGGGGCCGACCAGGAGCAGCACAATTTAGTAGTACTTTTTCGAATGAACCTCTTTCTTCTTCTTCTTTTTCCTTCATCTTCTTGTTCATTTTTTTCCACCAACACAAATTGACAGATTAATCTCGCTTACTGATGCATCCTCATTTGTTGGCTTATTTTGTGTGCTCATTTCGAGCATATAAGTGTGGATAAGATTAAATATCACGCCTTTTTTGAGTATTGAAGAAGAAGAAGAAGAAAAAGGAAATTGCAAGAAAAAAAATAACAGAGTGACAAGTTTTTGACGAACTAAATAGCTGATTTGAATGTTGGCATGATATAATAGAAAACTATTGGAGAAAAAGGGGACGAATTGCTTGCAAAAAACATTCAGTTTGGGAACGAAAGAGAAAGCAAAAAAGTATGTTTGGAGTGTGTATATGCGTGCTTGGCGGTACGTTGATGAGACGGGCGGTTTTGTTTTTTTTTCGAACATCGAATGACAGATACTGCCATTCTGGCACATTATCACTAAGCGTCTATTTTCAACTATGAAGATCTTCGAAAAGAAAGAGAAAAATTCTAAATTTGAACGGTACATGTTCGGAATTTTTTTTACTCATTCTACACTATCTGAAGAAAAAAAATCAACGGAGATTTTTCTTGAACAGTAAATCACAGCAAACACAAAAACGATTAATAACGGTTAGCAAAAGCCTCACACGAACGCAATGAAAATTGTAACATCAAAAATACGGAATTTCTCGTCGCAAACCTTGTGATACAACGAAAAATAAATTTTCTCATAAAAACCGAATGATAACAGTTTAGCGGGAAGCGATTTTCATGTTGATGACTGCCGGAATTCCTTCATTCTTTGAGGAAATGAACAAATCTAATCTGAGAACGAAATTACGAAAATCACAATTGTAAAAACATGTTTTTACAGCACGGTGTGCAAAAGTGTACAAGCTCAGTGGAAAATTTTTAGCCGTGTTTATATTGCAAACTTGGAGATTACAAGATAATGTACTGCTTAATCATAGACATAAGTATTTTTATACATAGTAATCGTTGTAAGGTATTCCTCCTAGAAGCGTGCGCTCTTTGCAAAGTTTAAGTAAAAATTGTCGTAATATAACTATTAGTTGCATTTTGATGGAAAGTAGTTTAAAAATAAGCGTTAGTAATTGAGTTGTAGTTCATAAACAAAATTAAGATAATGTTGATCAATTGACAAAATTATGGAATTAAAAATTTTAAAAAACAACTTGAAAAAACAACGCCAAAAATGGGCGGCAATTTCTATTTGAATTTTTCATTTGTCCGCAAACACACAACGGAACTTACGCGCAATTGTCGTGAAATAAAATGTTTACGGAAGACGTTTCTGAACTTTTATTTTTTGTCGAAAAAAATGTTTTTAATATTTATAAAATAAAAAAATAAAAAATTTCAGTAACTATCTGTTTTTTCAGCCCCAAAATGTCGAGATTATCGGGAAGAGTAACAGCACCGGAAGAAAGTAAGTTTTGTTTTCATCAAAAATATCAGATAAAAAATACAAATTTCAATTAAGGAAGCACTAACGATCAAAGAAACAAGAGAATGTTTGCCGGCATGTTGGGGCATTTAAATTCAAATGGAAGACAACCAGAGCGAAAAATTGAACAACGTGACACAACAGAAAGAGAATCCTCGGAAACTGTAAGAAGCTAATTAAAAAATGTATTTTCTAAAAAAAATTTTAAGAACGAAAGAAGATTTACAAAACAACCACTTGACCGAGAAACACATTCAAATTGGCGCGAAGGCAACAGAAAAGGTTTACGGAGTTCACAAGGAAGTGAATCTTCGAGCCGTGCTTCCTATGAAAAACCAAGTGTGAAGCCATTGCGCAAACGTACCGAGAAGATAGAGGATGTAACACCTGTCGAGGTATTTTATATTTAAAAATATTGTTAATGAATAAATGTTCCAGGAACTTCTCGATGTCGATGACATAATATCACAAATAAGCGATTTGAATCTTCGATTTGAGTTATCTGCTGCTCAAATAAGTAAGAAATATAATTATAATAACATAATTAATTACCAATCACGCTAACAATTTCCAACTTTCAGAGAGAAACATTCTTCACAACAAAAGTGTTTTCGATGAAATGAACGAGGATGATTGGCTTTCTCTTTGTGAAACATTGTTGAACTTATCATTAGATCAAAGAGAACACGAATTTGCTGTTGATTTGTTCATTTCACTAATTGGTAACAAATCATGAATGTAGAAAAATCCGAAATATGTCCAATTCAGAATATGACAACTTTTGCGAAGCAATGTCAACCGAATTAATGTCCATTTCATCAAGCCATATAATGGCAAATGGACAAAAGGCAGTTCCGACATTATTGTCTACTATATTATGCGCAAATTGGCCACGAAAATACTCAAAAGCAATTGATACAGTTAATAAAATATTATATACTACTGCATGTATTATAAAGGGATGGATACAAGTTGTTGAAACTGATACGGAAGTGAGTTGAAAAAAACAGAACAGCTACATTCAAAAATTAATTATTTACAGAGTTATAAGAAGAAACATTCAAAATTTTTGAAAGAAACATCTACCACAGAGGGTGAAGAAGAGTCTGAAGAACCGGAAGATCCTGAAATTATAAATCGATGCGCTTTGGCAATTAGTGAGCTATGTGAAAGTGCTCATCGAAAACTTTGGATGAAATGGCCAACATATTGCGACGAAATTTACGCATGTGTTAAGGAAGCAATACTTCACAACAATAATATATCTGGGTATGTTGCCAAAATGAATATCTTCGATGTTTTCCGTTTTTGAGATATAGTTAGAATTTTAAAAATTAGTGGAAAAGAATCATTTCGCAGAAGATGTGCCGAAATAAATCTTCAGTTAGGAAATTATCTAGAAGGAGTTAATTATTAAAAAACTAGTATTTTTCTCTTCCAGTAAAGTGTTTTAATTTTTTCAAAGATCAGAGCAGTAAGGACACTTTTAAACTTTCGATAGATAATATTTAGGGTTACATGGCCTGGAAATTATTTCCAGTTGACTAAATTTCAGTTTTTGAATAATATATATTTTCAGAATTTTTGTCTTTTTAAGAAAAGACAAAAATTCTGAAAATATATTATAATTCTTCTTTATGAGCACAGTTTTGTTTAGTCCCGAAATCAAAATACATGTTTCTATGAAACTCATCGGTGAACTACCGTTCTTTAGGTTTTTGCTTCAATTTTTTACTCACGAACTTCAATTCAAATATTCTTGAATTCCCGACTTGTAATTTTAAAACAACCATTTTTTCAGATACAACAAAGGATCACTTCTCAGCACTTTGTTTCTTCTTGAGCAATGGACCAAAAACAAAACTGTCACAACTCATAGTTTCCAAACACAAACTGTTCCGATCTGAAAAAATCATTCCGTTTTTTTAAATATTGTCGAACTGTCAAATTTCCTTGTTTTGTTCTGTAATATTGATGTCTATTAATAGTTCCACATGTTTATCATGTCAATATAATAATCTATGTACAAAAATTTACTTACAATTAAGAATCTTGTTTCATTGATGTTTTTTCAAAATTTTTACAATCAAATTGATGTTTTCATGCCACATTTTCATCCACATTTACGAAAATAAATCATCTCAAAAATATTGGAAATGATTTCTACTTTTTTTCTCAAAAAATCTCCACTTCATTTGATGATTAAAACAATCATAAAACATACAATCGACGAGAACGAAAAAATGATTTGTTCAAAGATTCGAAAATCCAAAGAGGCGAAGAGAAGTCAATATTTTGATATGATAAGTTATATCAAGAAAACTAGAAAAAGGAAGAAGAAGAAGAGGATTGTGTAACGAAAAATGAAAAGAAGAACGAAAAACGTTGCCGATTATGACGATGAATCTACTGATCGCCACCGCTTTTTTCTCATACCGAGATTTTTCATTTCACAGTTAGTTTTTTGTCACGTTTTTTCTCCGAAATCATTCTTTTTTGAAGTCATGTTTGATCACTGAATCTTAATAAATAATGTAAAGCTGGAATCTCACTGTTACTAAATGTTATATGGAAATGAAAAAAAAAAACCGATTTTTAAAAATTCGAAAATCACTTACAATTCAATGGTTTGAAGTTCAAAACTTTCGAATTTTGATTAAAGAGTGAGAAACGTTGGTGTTTTCCAGATAGAAAACTCAAATATGCGCAATTGCAAAATGATAAATAACGAAAAATCGACAACAGATTCCGATTTTTTCCAAAGCATTTTACTTGTTTCCAGAAAACGTACTGTGCAAAACCGAGATCATAATTTTTTTAATTTCAAAATTCTGGCCCACAAAAACCACTTGTTTTTGTAGATTTTCTATTATTTTCGGGCTCCACAATTGAAATTCTAAAAATATATTTTCTTCGGCTTATGTATACAAACATGATGTTTGATTTTCGAGAATTATTATTCAATTTTTCAACAACATTTTTCTGGAACGGAAGACGATTTCTCTCATATAGATATAGGAATGTGATATGTGACATTTTATGTGGTTTTCAGAAAAATTAATATTATTTTCAAATTTTAATTAGTGTACATGTATTTTGTACCAATTTATTTTGTTTAAAAAAATTCTCTGACTGTAATCATTTAAAAAAAAAGTAGCTGTTTCCTCAATTTCTGAATCAGAATCTTGAAGCTATTTTTGTTTTATAGAAGAATTTCACATAAATGTTCAAATGAATACAAGTTAGTTTCGTTTTAGTGCACTCTTTCAATTTTCTGGTGTTTTTAGATGTTCAACAGAAGTGCACTTTTTATTCAAACACGTGATCATGTTAAGCATAAACAAAGTTTTTCTTTTTCCCATATGTATCGCTTCTTTGGTTGACAACCTAAAGAGACTAAGCACGAGCAGAATGGATAATGTTGGGAAGAACATGTTGTTTATGGAATATCATGAAAATATTCCTTTCTTCTCAAAATTTCAACACCTTTTTATATCATCGGACCACAAAAACAAAAGAATAACAGTGAGCACGTAATTAATATCCCTAGATCCCTAGATGTTAATTACGTGCTCACTGTTATTCTTTCCACACATTTTTTGTTTGTTTGCCAACATGTCATCTGAATCCTATTTCTGTTTTCCATTGAAAACAAACACATTCTTCTCCTTGTTTTCTCTAAACATTTTCAGGATATTTTCCATCGATGATTGTTTTTATTTTTTCAGAAAATTTGGTTCTTTTATCTCAAATCGCGTCCACGAAATCATTCTTCAAGAATGAGGGTGAGTATTCGAACGTTTTTTAAAACTTATAGACTTGTGAAAAAAAACTTTACCGCTTAAAGGTAGGAATCTACTTGATTCTGAAACCATAAATTTAAATTGTATATCTCAATACATACAAAATGTTCCATTATCCTACGTTTAGACTGAAGTACTTAAAGGAGGGCTTTACGGAGATTATAAATGTTCCTTAAATGAAAATAGACTTCATTCTCATTCCAAATCTGTTTTTAAAATTTTCTAAAACCACCTAGCAGCCGAGAAAACGCGCCTCAAAACAATGGCCTAGAAAAAAGGGCCACCTGGCCGAACTTTTTCCTATGAGATTTTTTCGTGTTTCCTTAATAAATTCGTGTTTCCTTAATATTAGTCCTTTTTTATGTTTAAAATTTTTTTTTAGAGTTTTCATGACTGCGGACTAGTTTTCGCCGGTGGCCCCTTTTTCTAGGCCATTGTTTTAAGGCGCGTTTTCTCGGCTGCTAGGTGGTTTTAGAAAACTTTAAAAACAGATTTGGAATGAGTATGAATTCTATTTTCAAAAGATTCCAAAAATTGAAAACAAACAAATGCCACCCTAACGTTAAAGACAGTGTATCAGGTAATTTGACCCTCCCGATTTAAATTTCATAAATTAGATATTTATCTCATTTAATGGTAAGCTCCCTTTAAGGTAAAAGAAAACTTCTGAAAAAACCGTCCATTGAAAAAACCGTCCAATGTTATATGTTTTTTCTCTAAAAAACATTTCCGAGTAATAGTTCAGCAAAACAAATCTAATCTCTCGACGTTTCTAGATCATTACAGTTCATAACTGTTCCGGAGACCTTTATTTGGCGAAAAAAGACTCGAAAAAACCTAGTTGCGTGACAAGAAGTCAATAAAAATTGTTTTCTGACTACAAGTTTTGATGGTTTGATTCTTGTATCCGTTTCCCCCTTTTTTTGAAACAAAATTTTCCAACTAATTGTCCATTTCAACCAATCATTTATTTGTTGATTTGTCTTTCTCTAGGAGACCTTCCAATTTTCATTCTTCCGGCTGAAAACGTTGAAATAAATTTTTGCACGATTTTATTGATTTCTGTACAATGCCCTTTTTTCTATTAAATAAAAACACACGATGAAACTGATATTACAATCAAGAATTTTGATTTTCTGATTCTTCACATTTCATTTCTCCCCGCGTGTCAACTGACCAGATTGAGAGTGTGACAACTTTTCCAAATATATAATAGGATTGGGGTTGTAAAGAAAAAAAAACTTTAGAGAAAATACTGTATCTTTTTTTAAAAAATTTCACACATGAACTTTCATCTTTTTTCTCAGAACGAGGCAGACTTCCACACTGCCACGTCATCATCCGTTTGGATGACGTGGCACGATGTTTTCCTACAATATGCACAGCCAATGTTGGCAATCGTACTTCTTCTCCGGTTTTCAAGTATTGTTGATGAGGCTGGATTTGGTAAATGAAATAAGGATGGCATGTTTTCTGGATTGGATATGATCCGGTCTTATTTGATCCGAAAACATGTCTATTCAATGAAACCGTTAAACATTGATCCTTTTTTCAGCCATCAGTTTGTTACTTGTATTTGTCACGTTTCTGATAAGTTTTGTCACCGGATGGTCAGCATGTACAGTTATTTCGAAAAAGAGCGATGATGAAGGGTTTTCAAATGTAGTGAGTTTAGAAAAAACACTTTGTTTTTAGACAGAAAATAATCTTGGGATAATATAGCACAAATTAATTGAAAATTGAAATTTTCTTAATGAATAAGAGAACAATGAGTTTGGAACTTGAAACATAGTGCCTTAATTCGTATTCCGAGTTCATTCAATTGATTGTTTGAAGAAGACAACAATTTGAAATTTTTCGAGCATCTGGATGTGGCTGTTAATTATAATGTTTTGAGCAGTTTTCTTAATTTCCAACGATCAAACAAAACGTTCGAAAAATCTAGAGATATTTGATATTTTTTGTTTTTGCTTTTTTCAATGAAGTGATTCCTTTTTCGATGAAAGCTTCACTTTTCAATAAGAATTTCAACACTTCAAAAATTAGTGGCACATTGTCTTTAACCGATTTAAAAAGGAACATATATAACGAATTTGGAATTTGAATACCGATTATAGTATTCATTGTTCATATTTGAATATTTGACTTAAATAATCTTCCTGTAAAATAGTGGCTTAAATCTCTAAAATACATTTTTAGATGACATCCTACTCAACCAGTCATTTTGCCACGTCATTCTCAATACTTTATATTTTCTGTCTTCTTCTCGCAACAAGTATATATGTTTCTGCTGGCGCTGAAGCACTTCTTCACATTCCTTCAATATTCTCAATCGAAATATTCGATGGAGCAACACATGATTTAAGAATTGTAGCATCTATTCTTTCACTGATTACAATGATTCTTTCAATTGTTCGAACGAAAAATGCTCGTCCAATTCGATTTTTCATTTTTGCTTTGACTATTTTGGCAGTTTTCCTGCATCTTTCTGGTCTAATGTTCAGATATGGAGAATATACATTGAGAAGGATACCAGAAAGTAACTCGCATTTTTCGCATTACAATCAAAACGGGTTTTTTTTCAGGAAATGTTGTTTTCCCATCACCACCAACTGAAGAAATTTCAACTCTTTTCGCTCAAATGTTTCCAGCTGCAATCTGCGTTCTTTCTATTTTAAGCTTCAGCGAGAAACTTCAGGTAGATCTGAATGTTTTAAATTTGAGGAATTATATAATGTTTCAGTCATCCGCACCACGTGGAACACTTTTGGCAATAGCTGTTTGTGCATCGATTTACGGCACTGCGGCAATGTTCGATTATGTTGAATTTTTCGCAAGATCTCCAAATCAGACTGTTCAGTCACAAAATGAGGTCAGTGAAATGGTTTTCTTTTTATAAAATAGGTTAATCTTTCGTTTTACTATAATTCACAAAAATACAAAAACGAACTATAAGATTTATTTAAAATTCCATTCAAAGAACAGAAATTCACATTCCACCATTTTGCAATAAATATATTTCACTTAAAGATAGGGTACCAGTTAATAGAATCCAAAATTTGGAAATATGACTCAGAACTGTCGCGCAAATAAGGTTCTAGAATAATTTAATTTAGAGTTGAAGACCAGTATTTTTTTGACTATTTCTAATTTTCATCGATCGAGCAGTGCTCCGAAGCTCAGCGGCCTGATTTGCGGCCTGACCCGACCTCAGGCCGCGAAAACGACAGCTCTGGAAATATGTCTTGTAAATATTATTGGTAGAACGTCTATACAATTTTCAGCGCGAACCGTACATCTATACGACAGTTCCAATGGCTCTCGTCATTTGCATTGCTTGCATTATCTCCGCTGTTACAATGCTCAAATACGCATCTTCTATCCTTCAATGTCTCGGTCGTTCTTTCAAATGTAAATCCCTTTTGTGGCTTACTGTTGGATACAGCAGTCGAGATATTCCGCTAAGATGCCTTTTACTTTTTTCATTCTTCCAGACATTGATATCCTTAGTCGGTTAGTTTTTAAAAACATCATCAATGTCAACAGTCTAATATTTTCAGGTTCTTATGATCTTCTTTGTATTCCAACCACTGTTTTCTTCTTAATTTCTTATTCAATATTCAACTTTTATGTTTTCCGAGTCAAATTGAAAAATCCGGAGATTCCATCACCACCAGCACTTCTATCTCTACTGATTGCAGCGTTGACTTTATTCTGTGCAATTTATACAAATCGACATTTTTCGCTCCTTTCTGGTGCTATTTTCATTTTCAGTTATTGTTTCCAGCTCTACTATGAAAGTGGTAATCATAATTTTTAATTATTTTGTTTTGAATACATTTTTATACAGATCGAGATTCAACAGGCGAAGAAAAACCTTCAAACTATGCTCCAGTTTTGGGTCAAATGCACAAATTACAAAAAGAACCTGAAAACAGTCGGCACTATCATCCTCAGATCCTCCTATTGACCGGAAATCCGGCGGTTCGTCCCGCTCTTGTCGACTTTGCCGATTCGATAACCAAAGGAAAATCATTATTTATTTGTGGTTATGTGATACCTGTTAGTTTGTTTTAACAGAATACCTGTAATTCTCAAATGGATGATTTCAGCAAAAACCATGTTCTCGAAGCTATTTGCTTCAATGCAAAATTGACAAACAGATGAATGATTGGCTCCATTCAAGAGATATTGATGCATTTGGTTCAGCAATTTGTTGCGCAAATCAAGCAGAAGGGGCTAATACACTTTTACAGGTATGTGAAACATATAAAAATTCTAAAAGTATGAAATTCCATTCATCGCGAGAATAGAAATTTAAAAAATTATGGTATTTTCGAAAAAAATGGATATGTAGCGGAAGAACTTATACTTAAAGGAGGGAGGAGGGTTTACGGAGATAAAACATGTACCTTAAATGAAAATAGACTTCATTCTAATTCCAAATCTGTTTTAAAAATTTTCTAAAACCACCTGGAAGCCGAGAAAACGCGCCTCAAAACAATGGCCTAGAAAAAGTGGCAACCTGGCCGTGTCCACTTTTTCTAGACCATTGTTTTGAGGCGCGTTTTCTCGGCTTCTCGGTGGTTTTAGAAAATTTTAAAAACAGATTTGGAATGAGTATGAAGTCTATTTTCATCCTAGACGCCCATTATCTCCGTAAAGCCCTCCTTTAATAACTTAATTATTTAACAGTTTTAGAAATTCATACAAATTGAAAGACAGAAAATCGAATTATTTTTCCAGACAGTTGGACTTGGCCGTCTTCGTCCAAATATTCTTATGCTCGGATTCAAAACAAATTGGAACAAAGAAGGAATTTTAAATTATACAGCAATCAATGAATACTACGGGATGTTATCGAATGCATTCGAGAAACAAGTTGGATTGATTTTATTCCGCAATGAAATATCTGGTTTTGATTTGTCTTCTTCGCTTCGAAGGAACAATGGTGAACCAATAGATGGTGACGAAGAATTGGCAGATTATGTTGAGAGTCGAAAGCCGGTTGTTACTGAACATCGAGAGAAGCGACATGGAGGTAAAATAAGTACAAATAAGTCATTATTAAAAGTCTCATACAATTTCAGCGGCGAAAGGAAAGATTTTGAATAGTGTACAAACACAATTCCGAAAAATCAGTATGGCGGCGACAAAATTGGCAACGAAAGACTTAGAATCTGGAAGAAATGGAAATCGATTTGAAGTTATTGATAAATTTAGTGTGCATGAAAGTGATCAAAAAATTATAATGTCACAATTGTTCAGATTCAGGAAACGAGTAGTAAATGCTAGAATTGGTATATGAAATTTCATTTTCACAACAAAAAAAATCGGTGTTTTTTCAGATGTTTATTGGCTACGCGAAGCGGGTGGTTTAACAATGCTTGTTCCATATCTTTTGGCACAAGCTGGAAGTTATCTAGAAGGTGCACATTTGAGAGTGTTCACACGAACTTTTGGAACTGATAATCGAAAGGTATTTGAAAAAAAAGGCGACTTGACATTTTTTGATCCTATTTTCCAGATAAATGAAGAACAGAAGAATATGGCTTCTGTTTTAAGAACTTTTAATATCAATTCATCTGATTTACACATTTTGCCAGAGTTTTCAAAAGCTCCATCGAAGGAAGTGTAAGTTCAAATTGACATGGATATTGAAACAGAAAACCAACAGAAAAACATTTTAATGGTTTTTTGATTAGTCAAAACTGAAATATTTATTTTTCTAGTTTTCGCTTTTTAAATGAGGGTTTTAGGAAGAAGATAAATGTATCTTAAATGAAAATAGACTTCATGCTCATTCCAAATCTGTTTTTAAAATTTTCTGAAACCATCTAGAAGCCGAGAAAATAAGCTTCAAAACAATGGCCTAGAAAAAGTTTCCACCTTGCCGAACTTTTTCCTATGAGATTTTTCGTGTTTCGTTCATAAATAATTAAGCTTATATTAGTCCTTTTTTTTTTAAATTTTTTTCATTTAAATTTTTTTTTCTTTTTTTTTTTGGATTTTTCATACCTGCGGACTAGTTTTCGCCCGTGACCCCATTTCCTAGGCCATTGTTTTGAAGCTCATTTTCTCGGCTTCTAGGTGGTTTTAGAAGATTTTAGAAACAGATTTGGAATACGTAGGAGTTCTATTTTCACTTAAGGTACATTTGGCTAAGTGTAGTCCTCTTTTAAAAACGCAGAATAGGTGTCCATTGCTAAATACCTGTGTAAAAAGCATTCTAGAAATTATGTGACTATCAAAAATTTTAAAAACAACACTATCTTTAATCTTTGAAAATTCTACAGCAAAAATTGATAAAAAGTTTAAGATAAACCTAAAATCTTTTTTTTCTTAGAAGTTTCACATGATTTAAAAAAATTTTCATTTTCATTTTTCTTTTCAAGGTTTTTGAAGGGCGCGCTTAACTCCCGCTTGGCCGCGCCGCATGTTCAGAGGCATTCAATCCATGCCAAATTGGAAAAAGATGACTTAGAAGTCGTTTAGTTTGAAATAATTTGCAAAACTATAGCGTTCTGGTCATAGTCTTGTTTTTTAATCTCTCTAAAAATCAAAAGAACCCATCTATTTTCCAGCACGGACTCTTTCAATAAACTAATTGAGCCGTTCAAAGTCCCTCGTGGTGTCGACAAACTTCCTGGAATGTTTGACGATGATGAACTATTTAATCTTCGTGAAAAAACTCGAAACTATCTCCGCGCTTCTGAATTAATAAAACAACATTCAACCGATGCTGACTTGATTGTATGTACTCTTCCATCAGCCCGTCCAGAAATTCCAGCAACATTGTACATGTCATGGATCGAAATGCTTACAAAACAAACGCCGCCTACTTGTTTGGTCCGTGGAAATCAAGTATCCTTAACCGCTATGAATTTGAAATTTCCATAGTCGTTTGTTTTTTGTCAATATGACTTCCCCTCATTTACGGGCGCACACTTTTCTTGTACATTTTATATACATTTTCAACAATAAAAATTTATATGAATATAATAAAATACCCGTCAGATAATACTTTCTTTACTCCCGAATTCTTGTTTATTTATATCATTTTTTCGTTGTGGTCCATCATCAATCGATAATTTTCCACTAGGGCTCATAGTAATCAAACAATCAGGGATATTAAGTTCAGACCAGCCAAAAGCCCATAAATCATTGATCTGAAATTACATTTCTCATGTTCGGTGATTTTTACGATTGTTTTTATTTTACATGAAGGAACAGCTGTCGAACATGTTTTGTCACAGTCTCATCGTCTGATATTAACTTGTTGCGAATTTTGACAATCAGACGTTCGACAAGATATGAATTCAAGTCATGAAGTGTGCGTCCATTTTCGATTAGGAGAATACCGGCAGTCTGAAAAATAACTATTGGATAACATAATGGATGAATATTTTAGGTCAACAACTATCAATTTCATGGTATTCACTAGGGAACTCTGATGGGCTCATGTTCTCAGGAATGACATAAATCCTAAAAAAAACAAGTATTCCTGTTTTTTGACCAACAGTGCTAAATTCCTGGAGAAGCTTGATATGCACTTTTAATACAGTTTTTCTCACTTACCTTCCTTGGAACAATATATGTGCAATATTTAGAATAAGACCTGCTGAATCCGAAGAAATAAGTCTCAAAAATCTAAGTTCAAAGTGATTAGATACAAGCCAAATGAGTATCCTAAATGTTTTTTCCCTAGAATTTCATCACAGACGCAGATATCCCGAAAAAAGTAATAGTATTGACAAACAAATATTTTTTTTTAATTTGTAATACTATTTATAAAACAGCGTAATCTTTACCTCTAAATCATCAACATCCGGAGAATCATCAATCAGTGCATCCAATGATGAAAACATTGGTTTTATAAAACATTTCGAAACACATTCATCCATCTTAACATATACAGGATACATTCTAAAAAAACTATAATTTTCACTCAATTTTGCTGTCTAAATATTTACGCAAAAAGTGTTCGAACACTATTCCTAAACATCAGCCTTGAATCATTCCGAACAACTAATCGATTTCGATAATCATTTAATAAAAGTGCCAAAACATTCGAAGAAAGTGAAATATCCTTTGTATCTGCCTGTAAGATGTTCGTTATTGTTATTTAAAGACAGATGTTCAGTTAATTTGACCCTATCAGATTTCAATTTCAAAAATTAGAGCTTTCTCTCATTAGTACAATGCATTTTATGTGAAATCACACCGATAAATATAAAAAAATCTGAAAAGTTTAAAATTACAATTCTGCTTTTGATTTTCAGTGGCTCCCAATAATTCACCACTTTAAAGTTTAACTGCTCTCAGAAAATTTACCTTATAAATATGCATTAAAATATTAGCTGCCAATGGCCCGAATTTTCCATCCGACAACCATCTCAACCTCATATGTTCAGCTAATACTTCCGTAGAATGTTGTCCCGCTAACATGCTATAAGCTTGCACTGAAAAAAATCGATTAGTTCATTTAGAAATTGATCTAATTTTCTAGCAAAATGAAGTGACACCCTGTCTTTAATTCAATAATTCCATTAAAACGAATTACCTGGAATAGGTCCATGTTGGGTGAGAGTTGCTAAGGAAGAAAATAATTTTCGTAATTTATCATCATTCATTCTCTGAAAATAATGGTTCTGAAATTGTTTTGTTCAAAACGAATCAGTTCTTCTTCTTCTCAATTGTTAATTGAGAAAAAAAAACAAATAAAAAGTGTAAAAATGCATGGGTCGAAACGAGTGAAGTGTGCATGAAACGAAAAGTTCAAACTATTTTCCATCCGTTTTCTGCTGCTCATCAATTTGAACGAAAGAAAGAAAAAAAGGAGGAAAAAAAGCAAAAGCATATGGCATTTTTCTTTCAAATGAATGAAAAAAATAACAAAAAGTGATATATGAACAGGAAAACTCGAAGGTAAATAAGAAAATGCAATAACAAAGTAATTTGATTCGCCGACTGATTTTCTGATGGGACTATGCACAAAATTTGAAAAAAAAAGTAAAATATTGGAAAAAGGGTGTTTTCCTTTTTTTTCCGTATTTTACCTTTTTTTTGATTTTCCAAAATTAATCCCTTTACATCTAGAACGAAAATTCGTGTTGTTTTCTCCATTTTTTAAAAGCTTATTTTAATAAAAGAATTCTTAAAAGAATTTAGTTGTCGTTTTTTAGGTATTTTACGGTCGAAGGTAAAGATTTTAATTTTAAACAATAGCTGTAGACTAGAAAATGGATAGTTTATAATGATAATTCTGAACTGCTTCGCGTTTTAATTAATGCATTTCTTACAAGAATTTTCTGAAACTGATAATGATAATCGTTAAATCAATCTTTGTAATTTCTCTTTAAGCAAATGTACGGATTATTCTTCATATTTTTTAAGGAAGGCCTTTCGGATATAAATAATGCGTCTGGGATGACAATAGACTTCATTCTCATTCCAAATATGTTTTTAAAATTTTCTAAAACCACCTAGAAGCCGAGAAAAAGCGCTTCAAAACAATGGCCTAGAAAAAGGGGTCACTGGCGAAAACTAGTCCGCGGGCATTAAAAATTCAAAAAAACATTAATTAAAATGAAAAAAAAAACATTAAAAAAGGACTAACAAATGTATTTATTAACACGAAAAAAGCTCATAGGAAAAGCTCGTCCAGGTGGAAACGTTTTCTAGGCCATTGTTTTGGAGCTCATTTTCTCGGTTTCTAGATAGTTTTAGAAAATTTTAAAAACAGATTTGGAATGATAATGAAGTCTATTTTCACTTAACTTACATTTATCAGCTCCCTAAAGTCCTCCTTTATATCTCTTTAACAAAAACTATACAACTTCACAAAAGTGCAAGTTTTAAAACTCTAAAATTTTAATTCTCAAGCACTGATTATCACTGTATTTTAATTTTTAAACGGATTCCGATTTTTAAATGGATTTCCGACCAGGGTTGCCGTTTTTTTTTGGTTTTCGGATTTTCGGGTGTTTTATGCCGAAATTTTTATTTATTTCGGGTTCGCGCGAAGGGAGAAAAACTTTTTTGTCTTTTTTTTCCTCAAAAGGACTAGTTTAATGGTTTTCTATCCTCAATTTTTTTCGGTGTTTCCATTTCGAGGAAAACAGATTTTTAAATTTGAACATATCATTTTTTTTACCTCAATTTTCAACTATTTTATTAATTTTTTTTAACTAAATGAAAGCAGAAAACCTTAAAAGCTTTTTTTCAGATGAAATATGACTCATTAATCACTTGCAATGCTGAAAAAAAAATTTCTTCGGTATTTTTTCAATAAAACGAAAAAACAATATTTTTTCCGGCATTTTTTTCTGACCGACGAAAACATTTTTTTTTTCGGCGGCATCCCTGTTCCGGACCAACTTTTGATTTCTTTTCCTTTGAAAATGAAAATATGGACAAAGCAACATTTGGTTCAGATCAGGGTTGCCATTTTTTTCGGTTTTCGTGATTTTCGGGTGTTTTACGCCGAAAAAGTTTTATTTATTTCGGGTAGCGCGAAGCGCGTAAATTTTTATTTTATTTTTTTCGGTTTTCTATCCTCAATTTTTTTCGGTGTTTCCGTCTTACGAAAAACAGGTTTTTAAATTTAAATATACCATTTTTTACATCAATTTCCAACTATTTTACTAATTTTTAACTGAATGAAGGTAGAAAACCTTAAAATCGTTTTTTTTTCTGAATTCATTAATCACTTGGAACGCCGAAAAAAATTTTTTCGGTATTTTTCCGATAAAACGAAAAAACATTTATTTTTTTTCGGCATTTTTTCCTGGCTGACGAAAAAAATTATTTTTTTTCGGCGGCACCCCTGGTTCAGATCTCAGGGAATTTTTCACAGTTCCGCCATTTCAACTAGTTACTATTGAAATGGTGGATCCAAATTCCCTGAGATTCCATTTAAAATAATTTACTCAACGAACGATCGTGAATCCGACAGACAACTTCCAGTGTCTGTTTTTCATTATGACTCACAAAAAAATGTTGAAAACAGAACAAAACCCTAAAAAAATATACGTCACACTTTTTACCAGATGTTTCCCGAGAGAACAAAGGCTCTTTTCTGATTGATCACATTCAATGTCTCTCAATTTTTATCAAAAAATCAAGGGTTATCTGCAAATTGAACTTTTCCAATATTAAATCTCAAGTTTCTGTGATATTTACACAAAAACAAATTTCATTCACATTTAGAAAAAGCGCCAATTTCTTAATCTCGTTTTTAAAGAAAAATCATTTTCAGAGATCAAAACGGACAAGAAAAAACATAAAAATAAGTATTTCACAAATGTGATGTCGACGAGTATGAAAAAAAAGGTGAAAAAGAAAAAAAAACGGCGGAGAAGTAGAAAACGGCAAATACGTATCAAGAGAAATAATTAAAACTGATCATTTACATTCAATATCAAAAAGTAATGGACCTCCCAGAAACTAAAAACGACACAAAAAATCGATGCAGAAATTTGAAAACGACGAAAAAAATAATTGTTTACGATTAAAATTAATTTATTTCGCGTTTTTGCGTAGTTTTTAGTTTCTGGTTAGTTCCATATAATAATTGGAAAATATTGCCAGGAACGGACTGTGATTCATAGCATGAAAAGAATTGATTCCCAGTGAACTGCTAATAAATCGATTATAACAAAAAAACGACATAATCAAACAAGTGTATGAAGAACAGTTGAAGTACTCTCTAGCGAAATCGAATCCTGCTCATTTTGATCCTCTTTCGTTTCAGCCACAAACAATTTCAATTGATTATAGCGCTCTTTCAGCAATTTGACGTTATTTGCTGTTAATCCAGCAAGAATACACTTCCCATTCTGTGAAATATCATTTACTCCAAAAAAACAAAGTTTCAAGAAGAAATCCTACCTTTACCCATCGTTTCGTATTAACCAATGCATCCAACATCTTAAAAATGTCGTCAATCGTATCTTTCCGATCCCATTCAGCTTCCGACTGGCAAAACATTGGGTATATCAACTGAAAAATCAATTTTTTCAACTCATTATTATTTTAATTTCTTACCAATGTTGAACTATCTCTCGATCCGGCTGCAGACTTCCACAACTCGATCGATTTCGACAAACCATTTCGAGCATTTACCAAATGCAATGGATTGTCTTTGGCTGAAATAAAAATATTTTCTAAAGAGACTTTTACAAAATTTAGATTTTTCGCTAATAGAGGTAAATAAATAAATCTCCATAACTCATAGATCCGTGCTCAGAGTCATTTACAAACATTTAAGCGAACTCTCCTCGAATGAATACCGCTTCTCGAAATGGGTTCTTTTCGTCACGCAATTTTCAGCTATTTATGTTTTAAGATTTTATGCAGAATTGACATTCTAGAATACATTTTCTTTTCAAAAAATGTTTAACTTACAAACAACAGAAAGATTCTGAAGACGTGAGTTGGTTTCTGGGCAGACGAAAATCAGATCTGAAATTCGGATATTGAAATTTTTAAAAAATCGCTTAAAGGTACCCGGATCACATTCTACAATGGTTCCACACACATCCGGACGATAACTATTTCTGATCTCATATTGAATTTTCTGCTGAAGTTCATCGTCTACGAAAACTTTCGCCGTCGATGAATCTGTAAATTAATATTATTCTTATATGGAAAAGCTTGGCGAAATAATTACATGGTGAACCATCGGCATTCACATCGACTACTACCACATCGAAAGACAATAATTCGCTAATTGTCGATGACGTTGATGATCCAGATTCATTCTGAGGAAAAATTTTAGTTTCAAAAATTTGCCACATAATTTACCAATTGAGTCTCAAACTTTTCTTCATACGCCTTCAACTCCTTCTTCTTCGTTTGCTCAATTTTCATTTTCAGCAATTCATCAGCCGGAAAATCGGATACGATGACATGATTCAGCAATCGTTTGGCTTTTTCTACAAAAATGTGCTGTATCATAAACGATTTCCTATTTATTACGAATGGGCTCAAAGGCAAAGGACAACTGCCTTCGGCGCCGGGGGAATTTTTCCGCGCCAGGATGATTAGTAGAATTTGTAATTTCGAAAACGTTATATTTTGGCTACTGGAAAGCGCTTATCCTTTAATGATAACGTGGAAGAAAATAATAGTCACGTTGCGCTTAACAACGAAAAAAAAATAATTTTCAAAACCTATTTTCACGTGTTCATCTCTTCTGGAGCTATTTCTTGATACACTCGCTCCCCCTCTTCCCATTGTTCCAAAACTTTGTTCTGACGTTCCACTGGCAATACTTCCTATTCCTGATGATGTCGATGAATATCCAGTCAATGTATTCCTTCGATTTCCGCCTTCTGGTACCAATCCTGACAAGTCTTCTGAAAACAGTTAATTATGAGAAAATACAATTTTAACAAAATATGGAAAACAGTTTGATAGTTTTAAATTAAATAGCATGGTCATATTTGAGTCTTACCATCTTTAAATGTTGACGTCGAACTTCTTCTAAAAACAGACGACAATCGTTGTGTCAAATTCGAAGTAGATGGTGTTTTTTTCCGCATCTTCGGCTTTTGTGTTCCATCAAGAATTGAGGATGATGCTGAAGCACATGTTGCAAAAGAATGATCATTTGAAAGAGAAACAATCGAAGAACGTCTTCTGTCCATTTTCCCGTATTCCGATACATCACCAACTTCACTATGTCTTCTTTCTTTCCCATTTTTTCCGGGGAACATTTTACGAAAGATCGAATTGTTCCGACCCTGGAAATAATCTTCTTAAAAATATTTTCTAAACTTAAATGTTTATACAATGCTTCCACTCCCTGGTGTCTTTTTTGTTGCATCCTGTGAGTTGTTCAATACTTTTTGCATAAAGCCAGACGTTCGTTTATCTTCTTCTCCAAGTCCAGAAATATTTTCAGTCGACGTATTGACATTATTGTCAAAAAATGTGCGTCCATCTACGAACTTTTCCTCTTCTTCATTGTTTACAAATGGGAAAATTCTTTGCTGAAAACATATTTAATATTTTCAAAACTTATTGACTGTTTACCGATGTATTAGTAAGCGCCTCTTCTTCCGGAACATCTTCCATATTTGTCGAATTCATGAATCTTTTTGAAAACTTCGTTCGTAAGGATCTTCTCAGAACATTATGTGCCAAACCACCATCTGATTTTGTTGAAGGTGCCCGGCGAACTGCACTATTGCATAAGCTTCTGTACAATACTGTCGGCATTTCTTGATCGTTGTCATCATAATCGTCAAAACGTCGCAAACGAGGATCGGGAACACTTCTTGTTGAAATGCGGTTATTTGAATTTCTTGATAAACCACTATGTCGTGTTGGAGTGCAGAATATATTCACTGAATTTGTTGACATTGCATCTTCGTCCGTTGCCATTGTATCAACACTCATATGCGACGATATCGATATAGAATCGTCAGGTTTCGAATTGAAATCATGTTTTATCGATCCTGCTATTGGTAGTTCAATGTCCTGTGGAATAGTTTGATCAACTGGTGGAACTGGTGTGAAAGAATCCCGGTTTACAAATGTTCGCAGTCCCAAATTTTTTCCGATATTTGGCAAGTTCGATGTATTATTTGATTCAACAGATGTGAGACTCTAAAAAATCCAAATTGTTTCAACGTTTTTGAAAATATGAACTAACGGATTCACTGTTGAGGGATATTTGAGTTTCATTACATGCAGGTTCAAGTCTTGATGTTGATGCGTGTTTCGCATCTTTTAAATTCGAAGAACTTTTAAACATTTTAATTACGCCACCAATAAACGATTTACGTTTGTTTGTTGAATCCGCCATCGCCTGATTTCGAAGAGGATCACTTTGCTGCAAAAAATCATCCATCTTGATTTCTTATAATAAAAAAAGTACCTCTTCAAACCAAGGTTTTTCTTTTTTAACGAATGGATGTTCTGAATTAGCGTTTGCACAGGAGTCTATCTGTTAATTCAAAACAATAATTGATAGAAACTGTTCATAACTTACATTTACATCAGATTTTCGTTTTTTGTTGGTAGCCATCCTGAGAAATTGGAATATTATTCGAAATTTTAGGGATAAACGAGAAGCTCTTTGAATAGGACGAAAAAAAAACAAGAAATGGTTATTTCAACTTCGCGCGTTCTTATGAGTAAGTTAGGCCATGCAATGTTAGGTCACGCAAGTATTCAAGTGAGTAACCACATTTCATGGACAAGAAACAATGCATTGTTTAATTTTTTCGTGCTCGAGAAGCCTTTAATTTTATATGTTCGGTATGTATTTCTATATTGATATAATTCTAATTTCAGTAAGTGTTTCACATTGTGTCTAAAATTACTTTAATTATTATTCATGAGAAATGTTTGTACACACACTTTTCATTTAGTAAGAAGACAGATTATTCAACAACAACCATCAGAAAATATACCTATTTCGAATTCCTATACGTTTAGAATTTTTCTGTTTTCTAGAGTCTTCAAAAAAACAACAGTTTATACTAAAGTTCAAAATATGAAAAATAGTAAAATTCGAGAACCTTCGAAATTTAAAATTTTATGGACCTATTCAGTTTGAAAAAAAAATACAAAAAATGTCGAGAAATTCAATGCAGAAATTGCAGAGAAATGTCGAGAAATGCAGAGAAATTGCAATTTCTCTGCATTTCTCGGCATGCCATTTTTTTCGACCGAGACAGTCTTTTTCGGTCTAAATCAGATATGTTGGGCGTCTAAGGGCCATTGGGACTCACTACTAATTTTTTGGTAAAATTTCCACAACCATAGGCACAAAAACAACCATTTTTCATAAAATTGTTTAAAGG
Organism: Caenorhabditis virilis; assembly: GCA_964036255.1. Lineage (NCBI taxonomy): Eukaryota > Metazoa > Nematoda > Chromadorea > Rhabditida > Rhabditidae > Caenorhabditis > Caenorhabditis virilis. The sequence continues at coordinate 10,760,631 of OZ038417.1, read as the reverse complement.
GACACAGATTAAACCGTTTGGGTCTTGAAGAAAACCAGTTCAAAAAATGCAGAGAAATTGAAATTTCACTGCATTTCTCGACATTTCTCTGCAATTTCTGCATTGAATTTCTCGACATTTTTTGTATTTTTTTTTCAAACTGAATAGGTCCATTATTATGAGGAATTTTCAAAAGAAACTGTTTACACCGTATGAAAGGAACACAACACATTTGAAAACAAAGGTCCTCACACGAAAAAACAATATTTCAAGGAGCACCGTATAAAATATTGTGAAGTTCTTATAGCGACTAAACTTACTGTAAAATATCGGTTTAAAGGGACACGCTTAAAATTCAACTGTTTTTAGAACTTTCTTTCGACTGTTTTAATTATGATTTAACTTTAAGAAGTAGAATACTGGAAAAAGGTATTTTATATTTTTCCGGTGTCTTGTATTTTGTTTTTTCTTCCCTTTTTCCAGTATTTTTCCTTTTTTATTTTTCAAAAATAGTCTCATTTCGTAAGTTTTTCGCAATTTAAGTTGCCAACTCAACCTTTTTTTATTCTCATCAATCTTTTTGTTAAAATATAAGTTTTTATCATGTTTCATTTGTTCTTACTCTTTTTGGAAAACGTTTATGTCTTTTCCTTCCTCTTTCTTGTTCAGCAGACGATGAGGGGCACTGTTCGCGTGTAGTGAACGCAGACAAACCCGCCTCGCTCAAGCGAGTGCCTCGTATTGATTGCATTTCGTTTTTTTTGCGCATTCTGTTTAGGTGTTCACTTCTCTATTAATCTCGATTTTCCAGGAAAATCTAGAAGAAATCAGTTCAAAATGAGCGGCCGAAAGGATAATAATCGAAAATCAACCGGACGAGATCATCGAGATGATGATAAACGACGGGATAATCGAGACGACAGGTAATTTCGAAAAGTAAACAATTCGAAAAGGTTGATTATTTTTGTAGAAAAGGAAATCGAGGTGGAAGCGGTGGCGGTAGCGGTAACCAAAACAACAATCGTCAAAGCCATGGAGGACAAGAAAGAAACGGTGGACAAGGAGGACAAAATGATTTTCAGAATCAAAGAGGACCACCAGGAAACTTTGGTGGTGGCGGGGGACGTGGAAACAATCCAACTGCCTTCAACGGAATGGCTTTTAGCGAATCTCAATTAATGGATGAAGTTCCAAAGAAGAAATTCACTGGAAGGTATGTAATATTCACAGAGTTCTTACATTTATGATCAGGTTAATTTCAGATGCCGTCTTTTCGTTGGAAACATACCAAATGAAGTAAAGGAAGCAGAGCTTAAAGAACTCTTCTCCCCATATGGTGACATTGCAGAATGTTATTTGTCTGGAAAAGGATTTGCATTCCTGAGACTCGTAAGTTTTCACTCATTATTTTTGGTTTCAATTACAGGTCTTCAAAAAAAATCTAATTTTTGTTACTTTTTCTTAAACCGAGATCTTGAAAACCAAGGAAATGTGGTCACCACGAAATACGTAACAAGACTTTATCTTCCAATTGTAAAATCCCTGGACTTATCAACACCTGTACCAATATTTTTAACAGACTACAAATACCGGACTCATCCTATAACGAATTGTACGATCACTGTGCTACATTATATATATATACTAAATTAAGCTGAAGCCTTGGTTTGAAAGATCTCGGATATTTTGTCTGTTCGTCGGGTTTTTTAAAAATTTATTTCAGATGTTTACTTTATTCTGCAAATTCAATATATAAGTAAAATTGTATAAAGGAACAAACAAGACGAATCCTTAAAAACTCGCGCGGGTCAAGTAGAATCTAAGATTAATTTCCATGAAAGTATTTTGGAAATATTATGTATCATACAATATCTATTTCGTGCTAATTATCTCAATCCTCAAAATTAGATTGCGCAATACAGTATCTGAAAACGGAACGGTTTTTATCCTTCCGTGCGTTTTGGTGTTTTCTTTGAGAAGAACAATTTCCTACGCGTTCAGGTTATCTTTATTTACGATTTAAGATTTAGTTATTGTACAATTTTACTATAGTCATGCACGTTCCAAATAATATAACATTCACATTATTAATTCAAAAAGGAGCAATCTTATATTTTTGTTCCGTTTGATTTGAATTTTATGAATTTCGTGGAAAAAATGTCCACCACTTTCGAAAAAAGTTATATTACTCCAGTAGGACTTCCGCACTTTGAAATCTTTTACCTGCATCGAATTATGGTTGCATGTACTTACAAAAAATCTATATTTGAACGGACTAATCAAACCATTGGGCTTCGTAATATGTTTCAAAAACAATTTTTTGAATTTTTAATGGAGTATAATTTAGTATATAAGAGCATCTATTCGAACATTTTAATTTTAAATTTAAACATATTTTCTATGTTGTTATATTATTTTTTGTTAACAGGACACTCGTGCGCACGCGGAAAGCGCAAAAGAAGCAATCGATGGGCGTGTTATTCACGGACGTCAGGTTCGTGTTCGTTTCGCTGTACATGGCGCAGCGATTCGTGTCAAAGAACTCTCACCAACAGTTTCTAATGAAATGCTTTATCATGCTTTTTCGCATTTTGGAGAAGTTGAACGCGCCGTTCACATTGTCGACGAGAAGGGTCGCCCAACTGGAGAAGGAATCGTCGAGTTCGAAAGAAAACCAAATTGTAATGAAGCGATGGCCGCTATTAGGGAAAAAGTCTTCCTTTTGACTGCGTGAGTAAGCTGCAAATCTATATATCAATGTTCGCTGGTTTTAATTCTACCTTGGTTGAACTATGGGTTTTATTTTAATTTTTAACTAAAAATGTTTGATTCCACACTCCGACCCAAACCCTACGAGAATCCTATTTATGTGGTGCGTTGTGAGATAGGCTTTTTGTTGCTCCTGCGTTTCCGAATTGCTCTATAATCCTGGAAGTACCCAAGTTGTCTATAATTCACTCGAAATATGCTTTGTGAATTATCTCCTGAAAACGGTTTTTACCATTCATTTACCGTTCTCAAAATTAAAATTGTTATTAGTTTTTTTTTGACAAGCTGCGAAAAATCCAACCGCAGAACGTACCATGATGGTCTGCATGTGCGATCAGACTAGAGTTACTAACCATTGTTCTACTCGTGACAACATTTATAATAAATACCTCTTGGAAATGGTATTTATTGACGGCTTTTGGCATAGGTTAAGCGCAGCGCTAAGACTTGCCATACTTAAACGGTGTATCGCCTCTAGTAATGTAACTGTCCTTTACGAATCTGACCATTCAATCAGATTTTGAGAACAATTAAGGCTTAAATAGACGGTACACTCAAAATTTTTAGTTTTTTACTATGGTGTTATCTGTTTAAGCCTTGGGCTGGGTCGGAATTGATTTAAAATCAAAATTCATTTTTATTGTCATTTGCTCATATACCAGAACATTGATTTTTTAAAAAATATCTCATACTTTCTCTATTTTATCGAATGTTATAATCTAGGAGTCCTAAACCCCTCGTTATCGAAGTTTTGGATCCACGCGACGAAGATGATGGGCTTGCTGAAAGAATGATCCCGAGAACACCAGGATTGTCGAAGTAAGTTTAAATGACGATCACTTGTCTATCTTAATAATATCAAGGGATTAAATGCATCACTGTAAAGTCCTTAGTACAGAGCAAAGTTTATTATTTCTGGTGTCTTATTTTAATTGAATCAATTTCCAATTTATTTAAACCTAAATAGAAAAATGAAGCTTGCACGCTTAGAAATGTGGAAATATTGGTTTTTAATAATAGATTAACCGTTAACATGTTTTAGAACAGAAGAGAAAAACATTAAAACAGTCGAAAGAAAAACAGACACCTTTTGTGTTATGAACTACTGACTGTTCATTTACGATTTTTCGGCACCCGAAAATAGAAACTTTAAAAATTAATGGCACCATGCCTTTAAGGATGAGTGTATATCTCGATTGTACTCTAAATCTTAATTATTCCTTAAAACTCAAGTTTAGAAATTTGTTTTTCTTGAATTATCAAAAAATTCTTCTATTTTTTCTTCAATAATTGTTTTAAACCATCAGAGAGCGTGAATTGGGACCTCGTTTCCCAGCTCCAAATAGCTTTGAATATGTCTATGGTATGAAATGGAAGGAATTGTATGAAGTTGAAAAGAATCGTCGTCTTCAATTGGAAGAAGAACTGAAAGAATCGCGAAGACGATTGGAAACCGATATGGAACTTGCTTATCAAGATTATCAAGCACAAATGCTTAGAGAAGGTTATTTTATATATTCGTTTTTTTTTCTAAAATTTCTGAATCATGACTGAACGTATCAGGGGTCGGCTTCTAACGTAAGTTGCCCATTTCCGAATCCGTACCTGTTTACGAATACGACCCCCATCCCCGTCCCTGATTATTTTAACTAAAAATCTGTGAAACTAAAATGTTTGAGGCTTGTAGATATATTCAAACTCTACATTTAAAGCCAGAGACGCTCCCGTATCCTCTTCAATTTGAAGCGCTTGTTTTGTTGTTCTGTCGAAATAAGTCCTGCGCTCGGAATTTATTTCGATGAAGAATTTAGAGATTTTTGAGAGAGTCGGGAGCTCCCGTCGTTTCGGTTTCATATAATTGTTATTTGGTATGTATTGGAATTTTTTTTTAGCAAACTTTTTTGAATTCGGAAGAAGTCTTCATTATCATGAATATAAATGTTATTAAAGGCTAATTTTATGTTTGCGGGAGCTCCCAACTATTATCTTAAAAGATACATTTCACATTTTTTGGGCAAAGAAAATCCTTGTAGAAAGGAAAATTCGGAACAAATTATGGTAATGTAAATCATATTTCTGCGAATATACGCGCAAGCCTGCTCTCAGCGCAACTAGCAAAACAAATCCCAGTTCGTTCCGTTATGATTTCAAATGAAACATATTTTTTTCTGGAATTCTGGAATTAGTGTCACAATCTCTTGCATTTGAAGGGCATATACTGGTAGCAGTTTGTTGTAATTCGCTTTTCATTGAGGCAAATGTTGTTCAGTTTTCAGCCAACTTAATCATCTTCTCATTTTCAAACACCTTTTAATTTTAGCAGCTACCTTCCAGCATTGCACCACATGAACTTCTCATTTCTACACTAATTCAAAGTTTTATTTTCAGACCTCCAACGTCGTCAACAAGAGCTTGAAAGACTTGAAGCGGCACGTCGTGAACGAATGCGTGGAATGGGAGGTCCACCACCTGGAATGGGTGGTCCAATGATGGGCGGACCACAAGGAATGCAATTTCAACAAGGACCATTTATGGGCGGAGGACCAGGAGGCGGCGGACCACCACCATTTTCGCAAGGATTTCCACAAAATCAGCCTCCACCGGGCTATCAATCAAATGGTCCTGTCATGCCGATCCAGGGTGGACCACCGCCACAAGGAGGATCTGGTGGACCAATGCATAATCAAGGAAGAGGAGGAAATAATATGATTGAAGGTGTTCAGAGGTTGTTGTCGATTTTCAAAAGTGAACCGAATCAAGCCTCAGGTTTAGGTATAAAAATTATATATTTCAATTTATAACAAAATCATGCTTTTTTTTCAGCTGGACGCGATTTCAGTGGACCACCACCACAACAAATGTACAACGATTTTTATCCACCAGAGAAAAAGAGGAGATGAACCTATCGTTGATGCAGAAGGATTGTTTTCAAAAATTTTTATTTATTTTCTTACATTTCATCGCCTTTTACATTTAATCCAGATCACAGCGGTCTCGGGATCTCAAATTTTAATCTGTTTATTTTTCTTTTAACGTTATAAAACACATAATTGTATCAACTTTTTATTCACGTATACATACATACAAACCTATTTGTACCTTCATAGAAAGAAGCAGAATAAAAAAAACCTTTCAAAGGCCACAAAATCAAATCTAGAACCCAAATAGAGCCGACAAGAGAAACAGATTCACTGGGAGGAAACGAGTTGTTAAGAATGAAACGAAGCTTAGTACTTAGAAAATTGTATTATTGGTTATTGTCATTTCAGAGAAATTCCAACGAAATATAAATGGGGTGGAGAGTTTCAAAAGTTGGAAGTACACTGAAATGAAAGTACACGTTCAGTAGTTAAGTCGAAGAAATAGGGATTCTATAAAGAAAAAGTAGGGTATTTAGGAAGGAATATAAAAAAATAATGAAAAATGTTAGTAGCTTGAATGTGTAAAACTATGATGAATCTACATCTATACATATTTTAGAACGATTTAAGCGATCACAGTTCGTTTCTGAACCAATTCAATTATTCTTTGGGCAATATCGAGTGTTGCATCATGGACAAGAACAATGTCATAAACTTCGGTATAATGGTCGATTGCTTTTTGATCGTCAAGCTGGAAATTAAGGTATTTTGTAGAATACAATAGTTTCAAATGGTTAGGAAATTCACTAGTTTTTAAAAATTATTTTATAATTGTTTTTATTAACATATAATTTCTAACCGGGTTTTTAAATAATTTGTATGCGATTTTCTTTGAAATTTAATGTTTTTCTGGCTTTTCATCTCAAACTTTAACTTTTTTCTACAATTTTTCCAATTTTCAATACTCTGTGTTATATTGTCAACTCAATTATTCTTGATCATTGCGTTCGGAAGGCTGCTCAACCTCACAGCCGCTCCGCATGTACGCGACGCGGCTGCCGTCACTCACACACTGAAATATCGGCGGGAAAATGGATTTTTCAAATTTTCCAGAGTGTGTGAGTGTCGGCAGCCGCGTCGCGTGCGTGCGGAGCGGCTGTGAGGTTGAGCAGCCTTCCGAACACAATGCTCAAGAATAATTGAGTTGACAATAGGAGATGATAACAGTTTCCCTGATGATGGTTTTATGAACCGAATCGTCTAAAATAAAGATTTTATTCAAATTGTGCTATTGCTAAACCAAGGGTCCAATAAGACGAGTTCGTCATCATCCCATTATACTCAACAATGCACAAAAAACAACTCATCTACACTACATTTGTTTGTATTAACCCCTGAAACTTACACTTCCGTTATAATATCCAATTTTAAGAGTTGGCCCATTTTTCTCAACACCAACATCCATATGAATATCACCCATTGAATCACCAAGAAGAATTACATTGGTTCTGTAAAAATAACCAATCAAAAACAATTGTAAACCCTGTCAACCACCTTCCAGCAATTTCATGGAAGAATGTTGTCTCCTTTTGAATAACAGATGAATTTTTACAGAATGTATGAATCAACGGATGACTAAAACCGCATGCTTTTTCATCCTCGTCAAATTTAATCATATTTGAAATGAAGTGAGTATTATTCGGAACAGCTCCGAGTTTTTGTTGTAAAAATATTTCGATAATATTTCCGATTCCAGCGGAGAAAATAACCAGTGGAACATTGTGAAGATCGAGGCTTTGAATGAAATCTTCCGCTCCATCTCTTAAAAAAACCCCTTTTGTTGAACACAATAATGAACAAAAGAAACATACTTGAAATAAATTCTCGATTGTCTTACAAAGTCTTCAATGGTTGATTTGGAGAATTGTTGATCAATGATCAATTGATGTGAAGTTCCCCACCATTTTTCCATGTGTGGAATTTTTTCCTCGACACTTTTGTTCGGACAAAATTCGATTGGGTAATACTTATCACGAAGATCGACAAACTGAAAAAAACCGTTTCAAAGTAAGTAATTTTAAAAATATTTGTTGCAAACCTTTTGACCAAGTTCGGGGTTTAGTCTCGAAACATTATCATCAAAAACACCATGTGTTGTAGATAATCGTTCACCCTGATAAGAAAAAACATGATGTTTCAAAAAAAAGTGCATAAAAATAAAAATAAACTCACATTTCCATTTTCGAATCTCGATAAAGTATAATCAAAGTCGGAAATAACCAACAGTTTCTGTGATCCACCAATTGTCATCTTCTTCAGTTTATCTCGAACATTTGTTGGACTTCCAATTCGAACATTTTCAATACTCATCATTTCGTTCATAATATCCGAGACATTTTCAAGTTGTTTTAAATGATCCAAATTATCGAGAACTTCTTCTGCTTGAGCCGCAGCATTGGCAACTATTTGGCATGGATTGTACATATTCGGATTTTGGACAAGTACCGGTGATAATCCGTTATCGGTTTGTTTTTCGGCTGGAAAATGTGGCATGATCAGATGTCTTGGTATCATAGAAACAAAACACGGTAAATATTTATTGACTTTATTTTGCAACCATGTGAGTTTCAACTATTTTTTAGTTTGCAAAGTCATCACGTATGGCGAGAAAAAATATATTTTAATATTATTGATTTGCATTGTTTTATTTAAAAACAAATTTTAGGTTAGTTCTCGTATAAATATGAATTATTTTATTGTCAACTAGTGTGTATATAACATAGGTGGGATTGGTCGAAATCTCAAAGTTAAGCTCGTTACAAAACAAATTTTTTAAAAGTTAGGGCGACTACAAACCGTAAAAAGCTTAAAACACTTTAAAAAACGAATATCTGAACGTGCGTCAAGGCAAACGTCTACATTTGGATAATCATTAAAAAGTTAAAGTCGTTACACCTTGCCAAGTGAAAAAAAAGTTAAACTCGTTACTAGGCTAAATCCGCGGTATCCCACCTATGGTATATAAACGTTAAGACAAAGTAGCATATCACCTTTAACGTCAACGGAGCAACATCAGGCCGTAATATACTTGAAACATATCTGAAATTCTCATTTTCCGTTCTCATTTCAAGTCTGTTACGGCCTGCATATTGCACGCTTCCTATTATTACATACATATTATCAACTTTTAAATTTTGGATCATCCATTTTCTACTAAAAGACCGCAGCGCAGCCGCTCGCGGGTAAAAATAGCACGACTTCGTGACAGATTTAGATTTTCTGGGTAGATCAAAACCAGCTTGATTGATCAAGAATATTTGAGTTGACAATACAAATATTTAATCTTTATTTTTTTTTCATATCATTTATTCAAACGAACAAAATTGTTATCACTAAAAGTGTTGTTTTTTTTAAAACTTACTCGAATCGCACATTGTGAAACAGATAAGAACTTAACGAACCACCAACCAATAAAACAAAAAATGTTCAATCTACTCGTAAAAATACTCAACTCTAATTATCCACTTAAAAACCGGCTCATTCGTCATTTAAAAAGGTCAAAATATTTCAGTAACAAACATTTCCAATTCAATGAACTAAAGGGTCGAAAAAGAAGGTTGTCGAAACATTATAGAGTAACGAAACACTCAAAAAACTTTTTAATTTGATAGGAAATGAAAACTTTCCTCAAAATTGTGTTACACAGTTTGTCTAGACGACTAGATAAACTTTCGAGAAAAAAACTTCCAAGTCGCGTAAAAAAATAAGTAAACAGGTATCTGACGCATTATGCTGACATTATCGTTAAAGTGTGCTTAAGACTAAATGTAAACGTTGAAAAAAAACTTAAATCCAAAAAGCCAAGAACAAATGAAGTAAAGTGTATGTTATCAATCACTATCGTCTTCTTTTATACTATTGTAAATTCAAAGTTCGGTACAGAAAACTTGGTCAAAAAGTTGAAAAAGTTGAGATAAGAGCCATTGTTAGACATTTTCTACTCAAATCGTACTCTTTCCACTGAAAAATTGGTATTCCCTTGATAAAGAATGTCTGCTACTGTTCTATTCTATTTGATTTGCTTTGTTCTTTTTATCTTATACGGTTTCGATGAAAAATGAATTGCGACTTCTGTAAATTTTAATCAAATTAATGGAGCACATTCCAGATGAATATCGGCAGCTCTTTAGCTGGTACTGCGAGCTTTTCGTTGTCTTATAAAACCCACAAAGAAAGCGAAATTAAAAAAAAAACTGATATTTTACTATAAGTGCGAGGATTTATTGATTTTCACAATAAAACTGTGAAAAAATTTCGAATTATTTTAGAGGTGATGTTTGCGGGAGCATCCGTCATAAGTTAGTGATGTTTTAAAACATAATAAAGCTAATAATTTGCGAGAATAAATTTAATTTTCGAATAAACATCTCACCTTCCGAATAATCATTCATATTCGTTGTTTGTTTAATATTTAAAGAAACTACCCAAATAGATATTGATTAAACAAGTAAGTAATACTTAGTTGCTAGGCGATATTGTCGATAAGCAAAAAGAAGTGAAAAAAAAAACGTCGAAGCTGTTGTGAATAGGGGCTTTTTTTCAAAAGTGTTGCAGCAGTAACAAAAAGAGGAAACATGAGGGAATATTGAAGAGTGAGCAAAGAGAACGAGATGAAAAAAATTGGGAAAAATGAAAAGAAAACGGGTGGAGAATAGCTCAGCCTCCCTAATCTAACATAACTTTTTGCTTGGGTGTGATTATGAAAATTGACGAGCACGGCGTGAAAAAGATTATGATTTTGAAAAAGTCCGAGCGTTCATAAATAAATGAATATAAATGAAATAAATAAAAGTCGACCGTATCATGATTGAAATAAAAATAAATTCAAACAAATTTTTTTTCAAAATTTACGCATAAATTAAATTTTAGATATTGGACCTTTTTCTCAATACCTACTGTAGTTTATGATTATAGTATTCTTTTTTTTAATGTTTCAGTGATGCTTTATAGTAACAGCCAGATTCATGAAAATGTAAATAAATATATATTGAAAGTTGTTCAAAATGCAATAGTTCATGTGAACTTTTACAAAGATTGCACTTTTAGTACATTATTCTCGGAATTCAAGATATATTTATCGTTACAGATACATAATATTCTTAAATTTCGGATATAAATATCAAAGAATGTTTTAACAAAATTAAAATGAAGATTTTTAATACGTTTGGAAACAAAATTGGGGTTGTTACCGATCTATGATTTTTCAATACGAACAAAGGAACATAAATAATTTTTACTTACCACAGACACTAGGATTACACAATTTTCGTCGTTGTGATGATTTGTGATTTGTAATATTATTTTTAGAAAGTAGAATGGTTCGACCGAAATGTCCCAATCGAATGGTCCTACTCATTGAACACCCGTACTCACTTTCTGAAAATAAAGAGAATCTTTAACAGAAATAAAAACAATGAATTCGAAGAGTATGAAAGAACGGACGAGATAGATGAGAAGAGAACAAGCAGCTGGAAGAGGAAGAAATATAAAAACATCATAGGCTAGAATGTGTAGATGCTAAGATCGATCGATTTTTAGTAAAGGTTTTAAGATTTCGAGTGATAAAAGCAAGAACGAGTTATAATGAGAGAAACAGAAACTTGAACAAATAAAGAGGAACTGGAATCAGTTTTCGATTTTACATTTTTTTCGTGAACTTTGAACAATCTTTGAGCGTGATAAATTTATTATCATGAACGCAGTTTTATATAAATATATTTGTTTTGATGGTATCTCATCTACTTATTTCTATAACGTAACGACCGATGAAATAATATCTCTCTATTTATCAGGTATTAATACGCATTTCGGGTGATCTAGATTTACTAAATAACACTTTTTCATAGTTGCTATCTATTTTGATAATTTTATCATTTACAAGGAATAACTTTTAAATAATCAACAAATTATTTGTTTCTTTTTATCGTTAATGGTAAATGTGAGTTCTAAAATCAAAAGGTAGACACTGTCTTATAGAAATTTGTATAGGAACATATAACTTAAAGAAGTCTAAATATTTAAAAAAAAACAAAAAAAAATCGAAGTTCTACTGCCGACGGCGATACAAGTTACGCGCAAAGGTTGTAATCACGGAGACGGTAAAATGCACATAAAAGTTTATTATTTTTTTATTTTTCGGAATTTTTAATTCTATTAATTAAAATTTTTAATTAACTGCATTGAGAATTGATTTAATTTTGAAAAAGGTAACTTTTTTTCGCAGTAGAAATCAGATTTTTGAATAGGGCCTTATTTTTACTATTTTTTCGAAACTTCTTTCATTTGGTTTTTGGGATCCTATTTAAATATATTTAGGTTTAAAAAATTAGCTCTTGTTTTTAATTGAGTTTTTTGTCCTAAATAATAAGTTCGCTATCGTACTCATTTGCACTAACCTTCCCTCATTGCACCAATCATTCGTTTCAAGACATGTTCCGGACTTTATGCTTAACTAACAGGATAATTGCAACAACATCTTCAACTTGTGGTATTATCCCTTTAAGAATGAGCACGTCAACATGGTCACCGACGCACAAAACATCACAGTACGAAGAAGCCGTTGGTTTGCTGAACAGTCTTCAATCAAATGCCGCGACCATCAAAAAAGCAAGAGAACAAAGAGATTCAATGATGTTGTTAAGTATTCCATATGTTCGACAGCATTTGAAATCATTGGGTGTATCTGTTGAAGAGTTAGATCAATTGAATATTATCCATGTCAGTGGAACAAAAGGAAAAGGTAGTACTTGTGCATACGTCGAGAAAATTCTTCGAGATTCTGGACTTCGTACGGGGCTTTTCACTTCGCCCCATTTGATTCATGTTCGTGAAAGAATTCGAATTAATGGGGAGCCAGTTGAAGAGGAACTTTTTGCAACAGAATTAATAAAAGGTAATACACATTTCTTTAGTTTTTAAAAACAAATTAGTATAATTCCAGCCTACAATATTTTAAAGTCCCAACACAGCGATAATATGCCGCCATACTTCAAATTTCTTACTTTGCTGGCTTTCCAAATTTTCAAAAAATCAAATTTGGACGTTGTTATTCTCGAAGTGGGAATTGGCGGAGAATACGATTGTACGAATGTTGTAGAACATCCGAAGGTAGTTTATTTTGTAAAAAATGCATTAAAAATAAATTATTTTAGGTTGTTGGAATAACAACACTAGATTATGACCATGTTTCACTTCTTGGTTCGACTCTTTCAAAAATCGCTTGGCACAAAGCTGGAATAATGAAAGAAAATGTTCCAGTCTTCTACTCGCCGACTACTGATGAAGCGTTGACGGTATTCAAAAAAATTGATCATAATTTCTAATATTTATTTTTTGTCAGGTCATAAAAAATCGCGCGATAGAGAAAAAGTGCTCAATAATCCAGGCACCAGAGTTTGCATCTTATAGATGGCCTCGCTCAGTTTCAACAGGAATCGCTGGACGACATCAAGAAATAAATGTATCTTTGGCTCTACAATTGGCATATTCTTGGTCATCCCAAAATTCCTATTCGCTGCCTGGAATTGAACTCTGGAAACCTGGCAAAACATTCGATGTTCCTTCATCAATTTGTAATTCGATTGAATCGTGTAAATGGCCGGGAAGAAGTGAAGTGTTGAAAACAAATAAAGGGATAACATATCTATTGGATGGAGCACATACCCCAAAAAGTATGGAAGCTTGTGCTGAATGGGCAAATGAAGAATTTAAATTACATAAAGGAAGAAGGATATTATTGTTTCAATGTACAGCTGATAGATGCCCATCATCATTAATTCCATATTTAACGGTATTTATTTTTTTCTAAGCTTGAAAAAAATTCTATAATTTTATTTCAGGACCTCGGTATTAGCCAAATAATCTCATGTCCGACCCAAATCTACTCTAGCCTGAATAAGTCTTCAGACTCCTCGAATTTCAACACTTCCATTGATGAACAAATGAAGAAAGCTTGGGAAAACGTGGAATCTTGGCGTAATAATATGGAAAATGCTGAAAATCTGAAAAACGACCAGAGCAGAGTGTTCGATTGCATTTCAGAAGCGGTGGAATTTATAGAAAAACAAGCAGAAAATGAAGAACTTTGTGTACTAGTGACCGGGAGTTTACATCTAGTTGGCGGAGTTTTGAATTTAGTTGAGAAACAGAGAAAATTATAGATTTTTTTTTATTTAGTTGATGAATTTTTATTTTTGTTTTTTTTAATATGTAATTAATACTATGTACACCTCATACTTGCTCACTTGTTCTGACATTGCCATATCATATACATTTACAAACTTTCTTGCTAAATACAATAAAATGGGTTTTCTTTGTGTCTCAAAGTTGTTCTTTTTCATGAAAAGTAAAAAATCTGAAAAATACATTGAAAGTTTTGAAAATTAAAAGTCTAATTAGAATTCTCAGAATGTTCCGAAACTGGGTGACTAGATTTCGAACAGCTAGAAATTCATCAGTTATTGTGATTCGGACTTATTCTGGATGTGCAACTTCGGCTGCCAACTTAGCAGTAGAAGCTGAAAAGAAACCTAGGAGGGTTTTACCAAAAGGTTTCATTATCTAGTTGGTTTGAACAAAAATGTTAATTGTTTCTGCAGATGGACCAGACCTTTCGGATTTTATAAAAAATGGAGCCAAGAGACGGCAAAAAACAATAATTCCGTCGATTGAAGAGTCTGAAGAATATTTGAGCCCAGCTGATTTGGCAGGAAATGGAAGGACCGGTTAGAATTTTAGAATTAAAACATTGTGGAAGACGATATTTTTTTAAAATTGAAATTAGATTTTGTATAGCTTGGAAAATAAGGCCAATAACAATCTGAAGTTCGGGAAGTGGCCCATCCAAAGTATATTTTCATAGTCGTTAAATTTTTAGATATATTTTCAGACTTAAAAAAAGAGTCATTCTTAAAATCTGAATAATTTTAATTTATCTTTTACAGTATGTTATGTTACTTATGGCTGTCAAATGAATGTAAGCGATATGGAAATCGTCCGATCCATTATGTCATCATATGGATTTGTTGAATCAGATAACAAAGAAGCTTCGGACATTGTTCTTCTTATGACGTGTTCAATTCGTGAAGGTGCTGAGCAGAAAGTATGGAATCAACTGAAATTTATAAAAAATAATTCCAAAAATCGGAAACAAATTGTTGGAGTTTTAGGTGAGTTTATTCCTGTTTTTTTGTAAAAAAAAATGGGAAACTTGTGGTTGCAGGATGTATGGCTGAACGAGTTCGACACGAATTGCTCAATAAAAAGAATTTGGTAAACATCGTTTCTGGTCCAGATTCTTACAGGGATCTTCCGAGATTGATTGCTGTTGCAAATGCGGGATCAAATGCAATTAATGTTCAATTATCGTTAGATGAAACATATGCTGATGTGCAGCCAGTTAGAGTGGATACAGCAACGAAAACTGCATTTGTGTAAGCTTCTTTTTCCTTTTATATATTTTTTGCGAGAATCTGAAATTTCAGTTCAATCATGAGAGGATGTGACAATATGTGTACATATTGTGTCGTTCCATTCACACGTGGAAGAGAACGAAGTCGTCCAATTGAATCAATTGTTGAAGAAGTACGAAAACTTCGCGATGAAGGTTTTAAGCAAATAACTCTTCTTGGACAAAATGTGAATAGTTATCGGGATATGTCAATAACAGATGTTTCAACAATGCCATCAACATCTTCAGAACGTGTTCCAGGCTTTAAAACAGTTTATAAGTAAGTTCATATTTTTTCTTCGTAAAATTTTCAACAAAAAAGTTAAAGGCCAAAAATTGGAGGAAGAACATTCACAACACTTCTCGAAAAGGTTTCCGAAATTGCCCCATCAGTCAGGTTTCGGTTCACTTCACCACATCCAAAAGATTTTCCAATGCAGGTTTAATATTTCGCTTTTTGCTTTTAAAGCCCGCACAATTCTCACTTTTTTCCAGCTCATTGAATTAATTGCTTCAAGAAATAATCTCTGCAAGCAATTACATCTTCCAGCACAAAGTGGAAATAATGAAACACTTGAACGAATGGGACGCGGTTACACCAGAGAATTGTATATCAATCTTGTTGAAGATATTCGAAACATTTTACCAGGTATTTAGTCATCTACAAAAGCTCAGAATTTATTTAAAAGCAAAATTAAATTCGATGTGTCTGGAAATTGTTAAACAGAAAACAATGGGATGTCCCTTATTCGAAGCAAAATCTAAATTCTGAACTTCCAGATGTTTCATTGACAAGTGATTTCATTGCCGGATTTTGTGGCGAAACTGAAGAAGCTCACGAACAAACCCTTGATTTGATTCGAACAATCAAATATTCATTTTGTTTTGTTTTTCCGTACAGCATGCGAGGGGTATGTTAACTTAATATTTCTATTCAAATAATCACGTTTCAGAAGACGAGGGCACATCATAGATTAGAAGACAATGTTCCAGATGATGTTAAACAACGACGGCATCTTGAATTGACAAATGTTTTCCGAGAACAAGCGCTGAAATTAAATCAACAATTGATTGGTTCAAGACAAATTGTTTTAGTCGAAGGAGTAAACTTTCAGAACTTCCATATCAGTCGTAGTTTTTTTTTTTTAGCCATCAAAAAGATCCCCATCATTTGCTCAAGGAAGAACAGACGGAGGAATAAAAGCTATTTTCGAAAACTCTGCTGGAATTCTATCCGGAGAATATGCCACCGTTCAAATCTCAGATGCAAACTCTCAAACTCTTCAAGCACAATTCATGGAAAAAATAGAATTCTGATAATTGTGAAATAGATAATTAGTTGTAATAGAATTGATTGTTATTGTTAATAAATCGTTTTTAGACATGAAAAGATTTATTCAGCTCGTTCATTAAAATACATCGTTGCTCAAGTATAAACAATAAATAGTGTTGAATGTTACAAGAGTTAGTGGAGATCTTTGTTGAACCTTGACGAGCATAAATTTACATATTTCCACCACGAAGACGGAGGACCAAATGGAGAGTCGATTCCTTTTGAATGTTATAATCGGACAAAGTACGTCCATCCTCGAGTTGTTTTCCGGCAAAGATCAATCTTTGTTGGTCTGGTGGGATTCCTTCCTTGTCTTGGATCTTGGCCTTGACGTTTTCGATGGTGTCCGAAGCTTCGACCTCGAGGGTGATGGTTTTTCCGGTCAAAGTCTTGACGAAGATTTGCATTCCTCCTCTGAGACGAAGGACCAAGTGGAGGGTTGATTCCTTCTGGATGTTGTAGTCGGACAATGTGCGGCCATCCTCAAGTTGCTTTCCTGGAAAAACATTTTTTAAATGGAAAAAGTACGTTTTTTAACGTACCTGCAAAGATCAATCTTTGTTGGTCTGGTGGGATTCCTTCCTTGTCTTGGATCTTGGCCTTCACATTTTCGATGGTGTCAGAAGCCTCGACTTCGAGTGTGATGGTCTTTCCAGTGAGGGTTTTGACGAAGATCTGCATTCCTCCTCTGAGACGAAGAACCAAATGAAGTGTTGATTCTTTCTGGATGTTGTAATCAGACAAGGTGCGGCCATCTTCAAGTTGTTTTCCGGCGAAGATCAATCTTTGTTGGTCTGGTGGGATTCCTTCCTTGTCTTGAATCTTGGCCTTCACATTTTCGATGGTGTCAGAAGCTTCAACTTCGAGTGTGATCGTCTTTCCAGTCAATGTTTTGACGAAAATTTGCATTCCTCCTCTCAATCTCAAAACCAAATGAAGTGTCGATTCCTTTTGGATGTTGTAGTCAGACAAGGTGCGTCCGTCCTCAAGTTGCTTTCCTGAAAACAAGATTTTTAAGTAAATTGTCAGTCCTAGTAGAAAACAAAACAAAACAAAAATTAAAAACTTACCAGCGAAGATCAATCTTTGTTGGTCTGGTGGGATTCCTTCCTTGTCTTGAATCTTGGCTTTAACATTCTCGATGGTGTCAGAAGCTTCAACTTCTAGTGTGATGGTTTTTCCGGTCAAAGTCTTGACGAAGATTTGCATTCCTCCTCTGAGGCGAAGGACCAAGTGGAGGGTTGATTCCTTCTGGATGTTGTAGTCGGACAATGTGCGTCCGTCCTCGAGCTGCTTTCCGGCGAAGATCAATCTTTGTTGGTCTGGTGGGATTCCTTCCTTGTCTTGGATCTTGGCCTTCACATTTTCGATGGTGTCCGAAGCTTCAACCTCAAGGGTGATGGTTTTTCCGGTCAAAGTCTTAACGAAGATTTGCATTCCTCCTCTGAGACGAAGGACCAAATGAAGGGTGGATTCCTTTTGAATGTTGTAATCAGAAAGGGTGCGTCCGTCTTCGAGCTGCTTTCCTGAAAAAAATTAATTAAGAGAATTCAATGAACATTTTAGAAATGTACCTGCGAAGATCAATCTTTGTTGGTCTGGTGGGATTCCTTCCTTGTCTTGGATCTTGGCCTTAACGTTTTCGATGGTGTCCGAAGCTTCAACCTCAAGGGTGATGGTTTTTCCGGTCAAAGTCTTAACGAAGATTTGCATTCCTCCTCTGAGACGAAGAACCAAGTGAAGGGTGGATTCCTTTTGAATGTTGTAATCAGAAAGAGTTCGGCCGTCCTCGAGCTGCTTTCCGGCAAAGATCAATCTTTGTTGATCTGGTGGGATTCCTTCCTTATCCTGGATCTTGGCTTTGACATTTTCAATAGTATCGGAAGCTTCAACTTCGAGTGTGATCGTCTTTCCAGTCAATGTTTTGACGAAAATCTGCATTCCTCCTCTGAGTCTGAGAACCAAATGAAGTGTCGATTCCTTTTGGATGTTGTAATCGGATAATGTGCGGCCATCCTCAAGTTGCTTTCCGGCGAAGATCAATCTTTGTTGATCTGGTGGGATTCCTTCCTTGTCCTGAATCTTGGCTTTGACATTTTCGATCGTGTCGGAAGCTTCAACTTCCAATGTGATGGTTTTTCCAGTCAAAGTTTTGACGAAGATTTGCATGCCTCCTCTGAGACGGAGAACCAAGTGAAGAGTTGATTCCTTTTGGATGTTGTAATCGGAAAGGGTGCGGCCATCTTCGAGTTGTTTTCCTAAAAAACGTATGTTTCGTTTGAGTAGCTGAATTTCTTGAACAAACCTGCGAAAATCAATCTCTGTTGATCTGGTGGAATTCCTTCCTTGTCTTGAATCTTTGCCTTGACATTTTCGATGGTGTCAGAGGCTTCGACTTCAAGAGTGATAGTCTTTCCGGTAAGCGTTTTGACGAAAATTTGCATTCTGAAAAATATCAGTAATGAGACAGATATTTGTTTTTAAATATTAAACGCAAACGTGAAAATGCA
The DNA here is from genome assembly GCA_964036255.1 of Caenorhabditis virilis. Classification (NCBI taxonomy): domain Eukaryota; kingdom Metazoa; phylum Nematoda; class Chromadorea; order Rhabditida; family Rhabditidae; genus Caenorhabditis; species Caenorhabditis virilis. Next base: position 10,741,671 of record OZ038417.1, on the reverse strand, counting down.
AGAGAATGTTCGAGAAAAAAGAATATTCTAGAAAGTATTTCGAAATATTTTCGAAAATCGATAAATAGTAGTCTTGGCGTGCGAAAGCGTTTTTTGAAGAAATTGGCAGGTTTTTTCGAAGTTTCACTCTATCAAGTAATGAAAAACGAAGAATTAATCTAATGGGCTAAATACTAAGAAAACATGAATTTCAGAAATATTGGAAAAGAGACCATAGGTGGCACAAAACCGACAAAATGACAATGATTATGAGAAAGTGGCGTTCTTTTCGACCCGCTGACTAGTGTCTGCATCTCTGGCAGCAAATCAATAGGCACGCCCACAACGCGCACAGCGTTCAGCTGATGTTCTCATATGAGAAAATTTCCTCTACGTCACTGACCGACGCTGGTTTTTTTTCCGGCTTTCGAATGGCGAGCGTATTAGAAAGATTACGGGAATGGAGCACAACAATAAAGAAGGAAAGCGGAAAAATAGCAATTTTCTCACTGACGCGTTTTCAGGAAATTTAGAAAAATGCGTAATTTCAATGTTTCTCGTTAGCTCATACAGATCCTAGGACATATACTAAAATTGTCATCGAAAAAGCATGAAAAACTATACAACTATATACTTTTTAAGTCCTTCGCAATTATTTGAAAAAAATTAAAAAGGCCAGCATTTCCAAAAGAACCGAGAACATGAAAAAATTAGGATTTCGCAAAAAACGCGAGTGTCTACCGCGCCCGCCTTGTGACACGTGTTTCGTCACAAGACTACCTTAACGTCACCAATTGATGTGCCTTTAACTACAGTATGAGGAAAATAAATTTTGAGGCCTGATAAAAATTGAATTCGAAAGACATGGACAAAAAGCCAAACAGATGTCTCGCTATAAAATTTTTAGCTAAAAGAAATACTGTGAAAATCTATAATTTAACAGCCCGCGATGGTTGGAGCTATATCTAATTCATGAGTGGAGCAAACAAGGTCACTATTATCGTTTCATGAGTGGAAGACGCTCATTGGGCAGTCGTAGAAGGTGCAAGGGGCCATATGATCCAAATATGGATAAATATGAATGGGGGGAGGGCGAATAATTGGGGCGTTAGTTATAGCAACAATAGAAAATGGCAAAATATTAAATGCGACCCTCACGTTTCTAAAAACAGATTTTTAAAGAAATTAAAATAATTTTCGCTGAATTAACGCTGCAATGATAACAAAACTAAATATATACAAAACTATTTCAACACACCGAATGACTCATATCACCATCGAATGTCCTAGAAAATGAAAAACTACAAAAATCGATTGCTAAGCATTTTACTGAACAAACAAGTGTTTGTGATAACACTTTTAAATTCACTATTGTTGAAAAATGTATAACTTTTTGGAGCGCAAGCACAAACCGGTTGCCTATTTTTTGTCATGTTTGGCCTTGAATGTAGTTATGATTTATAGTATATTACACCAGAATTATCTATTGTATTACAGTAAAAAGAACACTCAAAAAAGTGAAAAGAGGAGAATGGAAAGAAGCAAAATGACGAAATATTCGAGATAAAGATTTTTATAAAACCTTTTATCTCTTAAATACAAATTTATGTCATTCTTCTATAAATAAATTCGTATGTCAGGTGATACTTACACTTGTTAGTGAAAGCGGTGAGATTTGAGGAGTTTGTTTTCATCTCAGTATGAGATCATCAGTGAGACAGATTGTTATGAGTTCAAGAGTTCAAAACACGTCATGTGTTCATTAGCCGCTTAAGTGGTCACTAGAAATTTCGAAAAGAGAATCAGTAGAAATATTTCACATTTTAATTAAAACTTCGCGTCATATCAAATTAACACAATGATCTCATTCAGTTGCTATCTAATGAATAATCAAGAACATTTCGCAATAGCTATCAATTGCGGGATCTACCCATATCAGAAATCATTTAAAAGAAAGAAAAATAAAATAGAGAGCAGTCACCAACTAAAATGTAAACGCAATACGAGATATGAGAAAACTAAATGTTTGCCAAGGAACATAAAAATGCTCCGTCTTAGAGCGGTCACATGTATGCCAGATGCAATAGAGCGCGCATCCTGCAATTGCTCTCCCCCTCCGTTTTCTTGAGGTGCAAAAATGTATCTTGTTCGGGATTACTATTAAAAACAAATGATGAAATACGAATTATACTATTTTTTTCGAAAATTTTAATTTAGTCCAATTGGCAGAAAATAGTATTGAAGAATTGAAGAAGAAAGAAAATAGAATAGAATTACTATTCGATATATGAAATATTCTTTAAAGGAGGACTTTACGAAGATAATAAATGTACCTTAAATGAAAGTAGACTTCCTTCTCACTCCAAATTTGTTTCTAAAATTTTCGAAAACCACCTAGAAGTCGAGAAAATGAGCTTCAAAACAATGGCCTAGAAAAAGTTTCCACCTGGCCGAATTGTATCGTTAATAAATAGTTATGCAGAATTCTTATATTAGTCCTTTTTATGTTTTTTCTTTTTTTTTGGATTTTTGATGCCTGCGGACTAGTTTTCGCCGGTGGACACTTTTCTAGGATGAAAAAACATGAAAAATGGACTAATATAAGCATTCTGCATAACTATTTATCAACTAAACACGAAAAAAGCTGATAGGAAAAAGTTGGACCCCTTTTTTCTAGGTCATTGTTTTAAAGTTCATTTTCTCGGCTTCTAGGTGGTTTTAGAAAATTTTAAAAATAGATCTGGAATGAGAATGAACTCTATTTTCATCCTAGACACATTCATAAGCTCCGTAAAGTCCTCCTTTAAAGGAAATAAACCTGTTAGGTAGAGTATTTATTTTTTATTTTTTAAAGATACTGAACATGCCTTTCGTTTTACAAAAAAAAAAAGAAACAAATTATACTTCTTTAGAAAAAATAAAAGTTGAGACTTTTCACTTCCAGGAAGCGATCCACTTCTACTAATTGAGTTTTCTAGTCCAATGACTAACAAAGAATAAAACGAACCTCAAAAGTGCAGTTCATACGTTACATCAGACTACATGTGTACTTTCAATCTTTCAAAAAAGTGCTTCTTTTACACAATGAAAATAAAAAAAAGGTTTTGTGTGTAAAATGAAAGCTCTTAATAAAAAGCAAGAAGGCAAACAGATACTGCTTGTTAGTAGCCTCCAGAAAGCTCATCGAAAAACAATACGAAAAATTGTTTTTGTTTTTCACCAAACTAATGTCCCCGCTGAAAATATCCCCTTTTTTTCGTTCAAAACATGTTTTCAAAATGATAAAAAAGGAGTGACAGCTTTTGAATCGGGGCGAAATTATCATTTTAAGTATTGTGTACGGAAAAAAACGACGATAACGGAGAAAATAGAATGGAAAATATAATAAAATGAAAAGAAATGATGCAAATAACAGGTTTTTGTGTTTAAAAACAAGTGGAAATATGTGAGAGATAGAGACATTGGTGTCATATGATGATGAAATACATGAAATGGATGAAAGTACGAAAATTGACCAGCGCTGACATGAGATGGGGAAAGAGCCATGTCATTTTTGAGGGAAAGTTTTGAAAGAATTATATTTGTCGTGAAGAAATATTTCGAAACAGCATAAAGTAGACTTTGACCGATCTATTCCAATATTGCATTATTATCTTTTTTAAATGTTTGAAAGTACATAAATCTACACTTTTCGAAGTCGGAATCTCCAGTAGTTATTCCATGAGATCATTGGAAAGTTGCCGAACCCGACCTCACATGCGGCCCACGGTTGCCGATTTGCAAAAAAAAATAGAAGCTCATCAGAAGTTTTGGTTTTACAATTAAGATTTAAAGGAGGGCTTTACGGAGCTAATGAATGTGTCTGGGATGAAAATATACTCCATACTCATTCCAAATCTATTTTTAAAGTTTTCTAAAACCACCCAGAAGCCGAGAAAACGCGACTTAAAACAATGGCCTAGAAAAAGTGGGTACCGGCGAAATCTAGTCCGCGGGCATTATTAAGCGAAACATACAAAAAAATTAAACATGAATTAAAAAAGACTAATATAAGTATTCTGCATAAGTATTTATTAATGAAACTCGAAAAAAGGTCATAGGAAAAAGTTCGGCCAGGTGGCCCCTTTTTCTAGGCCATGGTTTTGAAGCTCGTTTTCTCGGTTTCTAGCTGGTTTTAGAAAATTTTAAAAACAGATTTGTAATTATAATGACGTCTATTTTCATTTAAAGTACATTTATTAGCCTCGTAAAGTCTTCCAAGCCTCATTTTTTCTGCCTAAAAATTTACATTGTCTTGCATTTATAATAGAACCACTTTCGATCCTCCTGAAAATTCAATAAATATTAAATCATCTCAGAAAATTTAAACCTTTTTCTAGTATCGATCTCTAAAATATACTCTATGAAAAAGGCTAAAAATGCATTTTTTTCAGGAAATGTTTTTTTTGCTCCAGAGACATTAAAATTTACGAAAAATTTCAAAAAATCTCTACTCAACCGAAAAAGCTTCAGGATTTTCTCTATGCACACTTGCACAAGTTTCAACATTTCAATAATATTTTCATTTTCTTCCCCATTTCCCTTATCATAATATGCTTCTCAAAAACCGTCGTCAATATTTCGAAAAACTTCGCGAGAAACGTCGTCAAGCCCGCGAACGTGCTCAAAAAATTAAAGAAGAGCGGAAACGAGCAAGAGAAGTGAAAGAGGAGAAATGGACGACAAAAAATGAGTATAATCTCGTTTCGGAGCATCGAAAAGTGCAAAGATGTGCTCATTTGGACGCTATACGGTACACGAAATAAATTGAGAAACAATCAAATGAGAGGAAATTAATTCATTCAGACATGAGTGTGCAGAAATGCAGAAAATTGTTGAAATCGATCAAAAGGAGAAAAATGAGAGGAAGACGTTATTGAGAAAGGAGATTGATGATGAAATCAAAGAAATGAGCAGTTTTATTGATGAGGTAATGTTTTATAAAATAAATGTTGGGTAAGGAAAAGGGGTTGATATTCACAAATTTGAACGAACATTGCACGCAAATTTTAGATGTTGTTCAATCGGTTCAAAATTTAATTTTATATACCAAAACAATAAAGAAAAATTTGCAAAAAACTGTAATTGCAAAAAATCGGTACCCGGAATCGAACGTTGGTCTCAAAAACCACCAACTTTCACTTTTTTCACTATTGTTTGAGCACAGTGCTTCCTTAAATGATGGCTTTACGGAGCTAATGAATGCATTAGGGATGAAAATAGACTTAATTCTCATTCGAAATCTGTTTTTAAAATTTTCTAAAACCACCTAGAAGCCGAGAAAACACGCCTCAAAACATTGGCCTAGAAAAAGGGGCCACCGGCGAAAACTAGTCCGCAGGTTTGAAAAATCCAAAAAAAAAACATAAGAAAAAGGGCTAATATAAGCATTCTGCATAACTATTTATTAACGAAACACGAAAAAGGTTCATATGAAAAAGTTCGGCCAGGTGGACACTTTTTCTAGGCTATTGTTTTGAAGCTCATTTTCTCGGCTTCTAGGTGGTTTTAGAAAATTTTAAAAACAGATTTGGAATGAGAATGAAGTCTATTTTCATCCCAGATGCATTCATTATCTCCGTAAAGCCCTCCTTTAAAGAATATTTCATAGATAAAGTAATAGAATTAAAGACATTGTGTAACTTATTCTTACATCATCATCATTAATAAACAGTTGACTTTTTATCAGTTGAACAAAATAGAAAAATTGTTATTTGCTTTACTTTCAAAAAAAATATAGAAAAACCTGCAAATTGAACAAACATTGTTTCAGACTTGTAAATACTATGATGAGATTCTTGAACAAACATCTCCACCGGAAGAAAAAAGTGTCGAACAAATTGTAGCGGATGTTGAAAAAGAATTGAAAGCGGTAACTGACTCATCATAATTGATATTTTGTTTTCAACAATTCCAGATGTTTGATATTTTCGAATCTTGTTTTGAATTTGAGCCAACACTCCCGGAACCATTCGAAAATGATGAGCAGGTTACTGAAAAGGATAAAACTTTTGCGGTATGAACATTTGTTTTTATTAATGAAAACAGTGATGAGTTTTCTAGAAAGACATTGCAATGCTTGAGGAAGAAATTTCAAAAAATAAGATGAAATCGGAAATGTTGGTGAAAGAAATTGCGATGGTGAAAAACAGTATTGAAACGGAGAATGTTCGATTTGCGGCAGTAAAGAAAGATAAACAAACTGATCAGATGTTGAAAGTTAAACGAATTCTGAAATTGGAAGAAAATTTGAAGTTTGTTGGTGAAGATCCGGTTGAGAGAGGCGAGGTAAATGCAGACATAATGGTTATACTTCTTCAAAATAGTACTGGTAGCTCCCGTAGTCAAGTAGATAAAAACTGAACGAAATAACAAATAAATAGCCAGCTTGAACTAAAAAATTGTTTTATTTTCAGATCGTGACACTTTGCAACCGAATGAATGCAGTCAAGAAAGAGAAGAATACAATTGAACGAATGTTGGAGCAAATTAATAACGTTTTAGCAAAGAAATAATATCTATTTTTCAGTATCCTTACTAGGAACGGCATTTTAACATGAAATTGAATGAGACCTATTGTAAATGAAAGGTCTTGATTGGCATAGTAAGTGACCAAAATTTTGACGATCCAAAACTTGACCATCCACGAATTAATTGAGCATAACTACACGAAAAATTGATGAAATTTGAAAATTTCAAGTGTTTTAGAATCTACGACAAAATCTCTATCGAATGGTATCAAAATCATTGAAATCCTGTGTGTCAAACTTGAGATATGATTTATCAAACTTTAATGCGCAGCACTTTATAATGTAAACTGCAAAATTTTTAAATGTGCATAAAAATTGTTTAACTCGATGAAATTTCAAAATTTAAAATGTTTTTGATATCCACAAAAAATTTCCTATCCAGTGATAAGTACCAATATTTATGAATATCGTCCAAAATTGAGTATTTTTTATTTTGAAAACTCTTTTTGACAACACCAATTTTCGAAATTTCAATTGAGCATAACTACACCAAAAATTGATGAAATTTCAAAATTTCAAGTGTTTTAGAATCTACGACAAAATCTCTATCGAATAGTATCAAAATCGTTAAAATCCTATTTATTTAAATCCTGCCGTCCGATGTAAAGTGTTCTTGTAAACGAGTCTACAGAAAATGAGGTGTTTTTTTCAAAACATCATATTTAACTTTTGAAGACATGAACCAAATTCAACGAATTATAGCTTATTTAATAGAGAAAATTCTTGGCTATAAAACTTTAATTGGAAACTATTTATAAAAATGAGTTTTAAATGCATAAATATTGCAAAAACTGAAAATTGTCAAAAGTAAAAAAATAACAAACCACTATTTCAAAAAAACGGGGCAAGTCTGATTTTATGATTTTCGAATTCTGCGGATTGAGTTCCGTATAAAAATTCTAATGTGGATATAGATATCGGTTAACTTACAAAAATTACAATGCAAAATAACGTTGTTTTTTGTACCATAGTTATGTGGAATGTGGAACTTGATCAGTATTTAGAGCTGAAGCATAATTTCTATTTAACCAAATACTGAAAAAATTATTTTCGATGGTTTTCAGTTGGTTCATGTCTTCAAAATTTATGGTGTTTTGAAACATGCCGCATTTTTTGCAGACTCGTTTAAAAGCACACTTTAAAAAAATGTTGGTCACTTACTATACCAATCAAGACCTTTCATTTACAATAGGTATCATTCAAGTTTCAATTTTATGTTAAAATGCCTTTCCTAGTTAATATTATTTCTTTTTGAAATTTCAAAATTATTTTGTTTTAAGGAATTTTAATTTAATTTGAGTAAATTTCGATCATCTTGAATTTTAATTTATTTTTAATTTCTATAAAATTCCACCATAAAAATTTCGTTGGGCTCTACAGAAAAATACTTAATCTTTGCAACTACTAATATTTCTAATTGAACGGGTAGAATGCCGTTAAAAAATGAAAGTTCTTCGGAAAAAAATTATGAATTGTTTGGGCGACATAATGCAATTTAGGAGGGCATTTCCACCGATGTTTTTCAACTACTTCTTTCCTTGAACATTCAATTCTCATTTCCAGCGCTGTTCAAACTTCTGGAGGTCAAAAAATGAGTTGCAAATTAAAAAGAAAATGTGGCAAAAAACATTGGCTTCATTCATGAAATTGGAAAATGCCACATCTTTTCTCGTACCAATCTTCATCTTTTTCATCACCCATTCTGCAAAAAAAACCTCTTCGTTTTTTTAGAACATTTATTTCCCTTGATGATACTAGACTTCAGATGGACATATTTCGTAATTCGAAAACATAAATAACGGTTCAGTTCATTTTTTTGGTCTTTTTTTCCCAAATTACGAAACCATTAATCTCATAATTTGCTGAAATTTCCAAATCCTAATTTCAATTTTCAAATTTTAAAATATTTTCACTTTAAAAATGGAATATTTTCATTCGTATCCGTTCGTGAAAAACATTCTTCGTTAATACATAAATCTCGTAAATTGAATTCTATCTATTTAATCGAACACCTCTATTTTTTTCTGATCAATGCATACCTCGTACCTATTTGCTGCCATATGTTAAATCGAAAAAGAATCTATAAACCTTGTTCCTGTGTGTGGTTCTGCATATATATTTCCTTCGTTTAAATTCCGTTTATTTAAATAAAACATTTTCTTCTCCGCACACCATTAATTTTGTTTCAATTTTTCCTTTTCAGTACTTGCGCATATCGATTTTATTTCCTCGCTTTAATTACACTTAATCAGCGCTTGAATTGTGTGCTGAATTTTGAGAGTTAACGCAGAATTCAGTTAGTTCCTGAGAAACCCTACATTCCAACTGTTTTTTAAAAAATCGTGTTCAATGTTGTGACCGTAAGATGGTCCAAGTCGAATCATCGTGCCCTATGCCGAATAATTGTACTATAAACTTGAAACTTCGTATGTGAGTGCGGTAGGTGTCAAAGATTATTGTCGTATCACAAAACCTGTGAAGTGTCCCGGCGTTCGGGGGGAGCTCCCCGTTTTATCTTACAACTTTTAATAGCTATAACTTTGCTTATTTCCCGAACTACGAGCAGATATGCATATTATTAGAAAGCTCTCATTAAGTTCTACAACTTTATTGTTGACAACAAAACGCAACAAATTTGTTTTGAATAGAAAAATGTTGAAGATAGAAAATTGGATTTAGTTTTTCATAATTTTCAAATGAAAAACCCTTTTTACGGTATGTAAATTTTATGAATTCCTGTAAAAAATGATTTTTCCTATCGAATAATATATAGAAGATCAAAATGTGGGGGTCCCATAATTTCAAAAATAGCCAAACATGCGAAAAAATGACACTTTTTGGCCAAAAATGCACATTCAAATGAGCTGTAAATACCTAAAAATTTAGCTTTTTGTCTAAAATTTTAACTTAAATGGTCGTTTTTATTTTTATTTTTTTTTTCCATTTCGCATTTTCTTCCATTTCGCGCCATTTTTGTCAGAAAAATTAAAAAAAACATTTTTTTTGAAAAATTTCGAAGAATTTTTTGGCCAATTTTTTAAATTTTTTTTGCGTTTTTTGCTCAAAAATGTTTCTATTGTTACAAAAAAGAAACAATTATGATATTTACGATATAAAATTGTTAAATTTAACGCGACTCAGAAATTGTCTCTTAAATAATTAAAGACAGAATGCAACTTTCTTTGACTTCGATAGTCTATTAGAAATTCGAATTTTTTTTATTCCATCTGAAATTCAGAGCTCGAAATTTGTAAGACCTCAACAAAAATAAAACTTATACCCCCTCCAATTCTTTTTTGAAAAAAATCCCGTACAGCAGCCATTTTTTTAGTTCAATTTCTCCAATTCCAATATAACATCGAGTATCTATCGAAGCTGCATGAATCGAAGAAAAAAAAAAGAGTGTAAACCCTCGTATCTTTTTTTTTGACTGCCGAGTTTTTTTCCATTCCTCATTTAAACCGTAATTACCCATCATCAAGAGTGTTTGTTTAGCATGTCATGCAAATTTATCACCTTTTTTTTTGTTTTTTCTGTTCTTTACATATATTTTTCCTCACCACCCATGAGTCATCCATGATACTACAGTTTTAACGCCGATGCAGGTGGAGTTTTGACGAATAATCTGTGGGAAGAAAGGTAAGGAAAGGAAGAAAAAACTGAATTTTCGAGGAGGATTTGTATTTTTGCTTTTGTTTTTCTTTACTGATTTTGATGTTACCTCAAAATGGAAAATTTGGAAATTATTTTTTAGATGAAGCTTAAAAATTCAAAAAAAAATTACGACTTTCACGGTGGGCTAAAGTGAACCGAAATTGTCGTCGCGAATAACGCTCTGTGTGTGTACACCGTTACGACAAATTGCACACACGCAAAAATTCGAATTTTTTTACTAACGGCATTTTAACGCGTAGAATACATGAAAAAATGAAGTTTTTGCGTTAAATATATAAAGTAGGGTCTAATCTAATTTTTTTCACTCCGAATTACAAAATTGCTTCTCTGAGTAGCTGAATATAACGCGTTTTGTGTAACCGTGCCGCACGATTGCAAAAACGACGCTTTTCTGCGTTCAATTTTTCATTTACGAAAGTCGCATATTCAAATGTTCTGTTTCTGGGAGACTAATACAAATTTCCATTTTTGGGGTTTTATACGCAATTGTATTGGCGTTTAGAAGCCTAATTTGTTATGAGATAAAAATCAGAAAAATTGAAATTTCTTTGTCATTGCACAATTTTTGACACGATTTTTTTGCAGTATGAACTCAAATTTTTCCAACAAAACATTAAAACAATTATTTTTGTTAAGATTTGTAGAAAACACATGTTCCTCCTGTTTCTTGATGTTCAAAAAACCGCCAATTTTCCGTCCACTTTCAACGAGGGAAAAATGACAAATTCGTTCGTGAAAGTGACCAGTTGTCACTAGGTTTTCGATTTTTTTTCTTGGCACAAAAACTTTATGAAATTTTATGGGAAAAATAATGGGAGGTGAAGGTCACTGAAGGATACAACTATTTTTTTTTTAGAATGACAACTTATTCGTAGTTTTATGTTTTCAAGATTTGATCTGAGAAAAAAGTTTAAAGACAGTGTATCATTTAAATCTATAAAATATAAACAATTCATTTTCAAAATATAAAGCTTTCTTTCAGTAATCAAATAAGATATCTGGCCGAAAAAAAATCTACAGAAGCGGTCTAACAAAAACGGAAGAAAAAAAATAAATTTGTCTAACGAGGTTAAGAATTAAAAAAAAACCTATATTCGTCAGGAACATGGAAATTTTTAAAAAATTTCAGAATATTTATTATACTTATTTTGTTCCATAGTTATGTTGAAGTCGATCCTCGTGAATAAAGAAGAGCTAAAATAGTTAACAAGTTTCACAAAAACTTTGAGAAAGTCAATTTTGGTGAAAAGAAAATTCATATTCGTTAAAGACAGTGGGTCAGTTAATTTGACCATACAAGATTTCAATTTCAAAAATTAGAGCTTTCTCTCGTTAGTACAATGCAATTTATGCGAAATTACACCGATAAATACACGCGTCATAGCAGCGGCCTAAAGTTGCAAAATTCAGAATTTGAATGCGCGCGTGTCTGTGCGACGCGGTCGGAATTGGCGCGAAACACAATGATTTGAATTGGGCTACATATTGGTATTGTTATTTGGATCACCTGGGCACCCATTCGAATTCTGATTTTTTGCCTTGAATTTGAATCGTGTTAAAGACAGCTGTTAAGTTAATTTGACCGTAACTGTTCTTAGTTTAAAAAGTTAGAGCTTTCTCTCATTAGTACAATGCAATTGATGCGAAATCACAACGATAAATACACGCGTCATAGCAACCGTCAAAAGTTGAAAAAATCAAAATTTGAATTCCCGCGTGTCCGTGCGACGCGGTCATGGTCCGTGCAACGCGGTCGGAATTGGCGCGAAACACAATTACTCGAATTTGGCTGCATATCGGTATTATTCTTTCGGCCACTTGGGCTCCCATTCGAATTTTGATTTTTTGCTTTGAATTTGGATCGTGTTAACTGTCAAGCTGCCTTTAACTGCTGGCAAGCTACCTTTAAACCATTTTTTCTTGGAAATCAGATCAACCAAATTCGATTCTTCCATCTTTCGTGAATATTTTTTGAAATGCTTCGTTTCCGGTTTCGTAAAACATCTGTATCATCTTTCTTTGACTTAAAATCAAGTAGTAATTCTTCCTCTTACTCAATTTCGTTCCTCTTCCCGTTTCGTTATCACGGAAACTTGAACACTGTAACTCCGCCTTTTTAATCGAAATTATAATAATGATATAAATTATGTACAACTTGATTAGTGAATCACTGCTTTTTTATCAATTTTTAAAAACCATCAATGTTAACTTTATTCAAAAAATGCTCGTTTCAGATGCTACTTGCAACCACGTGTATTTTATTATTCTCATCCAAAACGTTAGGACTAAATGTTGATTATGTAAGTTGGTTTGACAATAAAAACAAAACGATATTTATATCACGCCGAAGCTTCAAATGAACAAAAATAAAAATTCACATTTTCAGACAAAATATCTCCAAACATACGGTTATTTACCACGTGGAAACAATCTAATATCTGGTGAAAGGTTTCGAATTGGAGTCAAACAAATGCAACATATGACTGGGTTAGAAGAAACGGGTGAACTAGATGAACGAACATTGAGACTGATGCAAGTACCAAGATGTGGAGTCCCTGATGTTGGTAATGGGTACGTAAATCTTTTACTTACTTCAAAAGAAGACGAAATATTTTAGATTTTCGCGGGCAAAAAGATATATAGACGATAGACGAAGACTGAAATGGGGAAAGAAGAGGATCACATATACGTAAGTAGATATTAAAGTAGAGCCTTCTGAAAAGTTCTATTTCAACTCAGAAGATTTTCTAGGAATTTAATAAAATTTAAAAATAAATTTTTAAATTAGGGATATCTCAAAATTTTAATTTTTTGGCTTCTGATAATTATAACTTTGATAAGAATGCTATTGTAAGCACAAGCTGATACATTGGTTTTTAAAAATTAAATAATTATTGAAACTAATTTAAACACAAGTGCTAGATTTTTAATTTTTTCAAACTACATACCGTTCTCCGATTCAATAACTGAGGTTAGGTACGAAATGATAAATCCAGAGAAAGATATTAGAAAAATTGTAAGAATTTAATCGATATTGAGTTCAATTCTGCACTGTGCTTTTTTGTAAGAAAATGTTTATTCGAACGAAAAATCCATCGGATTTCATTGAGCTGATAGAACGAGCAAATCAGAACAGGTGACAAAGTTCATGTCCCGTAAAAATTGATGTATTACAGCTCATTTGTCAGAAATGGCTCAAATTTAGAACTTTTGAGTTTTTCACAGAAAAAATGATTTAATTGAAAACTTCGGGAAAAAATTGAAACTTCAAGTATTATGAATTGTAAAAATGACATAGGTTACTGTACTTGTAGATTCTTCTCTAGGGCATATTTCATTTATTTGCCTGTTTAATTTCTATGCCTAGAGCTGTAGAAATTTAAACAAATTGCATGAAACATCATATATATATATATATTCTCAATCGTGCAATTTTTAAATCGAAACATTTTAAACCATTCATCTTTCGTTGGGCACCTAATATGTCATTGGATTTCGACGAAAATTTTGTTCTTTCTCAACACAACTTTCCAGTTCTTCATAGCTCTTAAAAAGTAAAGTATTTAGTATACTGTAGTTAAAATATGAAATGTCAAACAAGAACAAATATTTTAGTTTCATATTTATCGGTATATACCATACCCATTAAATATATATTCGATAACCTAGTGCATTACAACAGAACTCTTCACCAGACGTTTTTTGCCTGTCATAAAACGTTCTTTTCTCATTTTTCCATCCACAGTGTGACCCATCTCATTCCAATTTTCGTCATCAGCAACCAGAAAAAAAGTTATGTTTCCCATAAGCGTGACCATCGAAATCAGAGAAACGCAGAGAGAAATAAATGGTACACTATTGGATTGATGCTCCGACCGAATTGAATCATAGTCGTTGGGGCTGCTCTTCTACGTGCTCGTATGGTTTAAACTCACCAGCTGCCCGTTCACTGTTCCATCCTCTCAATTCCACACTATTTCGTTTATTAACAATAAGTTTTTGTCATAGGTCTTCTCTCATTCCGACAGCAGTCAGTCCCCAGCAGTGGGAGCAACAGCAGAAGAAGAAGCGACATCGGCACCAGCAGCCGTCATTTGAGAAGCTCCGCCCTGTTTTTTTTGAGGCGAAAAAAAGTTTTTTTCGCAGTAGCAGCAGCAGCACATGGCGTCCACCCATCGGATAATCACTTCTATTCAATTCGAGCCAATCGAACTGGTGATTCTATTCGTTTTCTTATTCTTTTAATTATGATTCTCTGAGGTTCAACTCTTTCTGATGGTTGTCATGCGATTTCTTGTTTGACCATCACAACCTCCAAGAATGAGTTGATCTTCGAGTTTTCAGTGGCTAATTTTTTGTAGAATATTAGTTGATATTCCATTCTGATAACACTTATCTTTGTGTTCTCAAACGATAATAATTTTTATTCGAAAATTAGTTTCGTTATTGCTTCTGAGTTTGTCGTTTGGTGCTCCAGTGCTACCAAACAAATGTAATTGAATGACATACAAAAAACCAGCGAACAGATTTTAAAAGTTCGGAAGGACATCATAGATATTAAGAAGAAAATTTCATTTCATTTTGAAATGTCTAAAATTGAACGGCACTTTAAAAAATGAAACTCAAAATTCATCCACACTCTAATTCATCCACCTTAAAATAAATCGATCGATAGATTACGGTATAACAGCCGAAATTGCACTAGGAGCATTATAAACCAAGAAAAAAAGAAGAAAACTTATAAAACATGTATCTATTAAGCTCTCGAAGTTCGTAGTTTTTCATTGGCCGTTTATGGACCTATTCAGTTTGAAAAAAAAATACAAAAAATGTCGAGAAATTCAATGCAGAAATTGCAGAGAAATGCCGAGAAATGCAGAGAAATTTCTATTTCTCCGCATTGTTTGAACTGGTTTTCTTCAAGACCCAAACGATTTAATCTGTGTCCCTTTAAACAATTTTATGGAAAATGTTTGTTTTCGTGTCTATGATTGTGGAAATTTTACCAAAAATTCAGTAGTGAGTCCCAATGGCCCTTAGATGCCCAAAATATCTGATTTAGACCCAAAAAGACCGTCTGGGTCGAAAAAAAGACATGTCGAGAAATGCAGAGAAATTGCTATTTCTCTGCATTTCTCGACATTTCTCTGCAATTTCTGCATTGAATTTCTCGACATTTTTTGTATTTTTTTTTCAAACTGAATAGGTCCATTAACAATATCGCGTTTTTTGGAAATAGGAATTTCAGCGTTTTTTGTATAAATATCGTAATAAATCAATAATCGGTATTAAAAGTGTGCACTCTGTTTTTAGTTTAAATTGTAAATAGTTGATTGAGTAGACAAAAAGAGAGAGAGAGGAAGAGACTAAATGTTTAAAAAATCGTTTACACTGGATGTAAAGTGTAGTAAGCAAAGCATCAACAGATGAAGAGGAAAAGAGAACAACTCTGTCATTATTTTGCAGGATTAAACGAACGGGTTACAATGGTCCATTATCAATGGATAACCTCCGGAGAGCTTCTAGACGAGCAGCAGACCAATGGAGCGAACTTGCAGATATAGAAATTGTTGAAATTGCTGATGAGAAGAATGCAATGATGAAAATTAGTGCTGGGGTTTGAGACCTATCTAACAATAGAATGCATCAAAATTGTAATTTCAGACAGGGCGTCACTTTCAATGTCACTATCCTTTTGATAGCAAAACTCTTGGTCACGCATTTTTGCCAGAAAGTGGCGAAATTCATATAAACGATGAAGTAAAATACGCAATGACAGATTTCACGGAATCGTATGGCAAAGATTCGCTTTATGCTGTGGTTGCTCATGAAATGGGTCATGCTATTGGATTAGACCATAATAAGGATCCAGCAAGTGTAATGTTTGGTATTAATGAAGCAAGAAAATTTGAATACACAACTAAGGATAGAGAAATGTTACAACAATTATATGGTAAATAGTGAAAACTATATTCAGAAAGATTCCAACGTGTTTTTATTCAAGGTAGGAAAAGATCAACCAGCCCAAAACCTCAACCAACAAAGCCAAATATACATGTAATTCCGCGAAGATTTCCGCCATCCAGCGAAACTGAAAAGAAAAGAGAAGAATGGGATGAAATCAAACCAGATGAGTGTCGAGTTGAAAATCCGGTTATTGTTCTTTATCGCAACGAGTATTTAATTTTTAAGGTATTCTTTTACTTTTCTAGTATTTATTTTATGATACGAAGACTATACCATAATAGATTATTTAATGTGTCAGCTATATTCTTACATAATTTTCAGAGTCTCTGGGTTTGGCGAGTATCGTCCGATTTCAAACGTTTGATTGCGAAACCACAACCGATCCATAACATGTTTAATGGCCTTCCTGGTCCCATCGATGCGGCCGTTAATATTGGAGAAGATCTTTGGGTTTTTGTTGGTAAGTATGATTCGGTTCATGAGAAGACTGAATTCATTTTAAAAGGAACGGTTTACGCCAGATATTGTTAACTCAAATATTCTTCTTGCGCTTTGACGGCAGCTCAACCTCACAGACGCTTCGCACGCACGCACGCGACAACCGACAGCCGACACCCAGCACACTGGAAAATTTGAAAAACTCGTTTTCCCGCGAATTTTCCAGTGTGTTGAGTGTCGGCAATCGTGTGCGTGCGTGCGGAGCGTCTGTGAGGTTGAGCAGCCGTCAAAACGCAGTGATCAAGAATATTTGAGTTAACAATACCAATGCTGCGAGTGTCACATTTTCAAGCTCTATCAGTTATCAGTTCAGATAAACTTGCATTTTTCAGATCACCGAGTGTTCATAATCAATGGATATCGAATTCTTCATTCTCCATTTCATCTTTCTGAACTAGGAATAAAATCCAATTCGATTGATCTTGCCTACGAATGGCATTATTTCAATCCGCCTGCCATTTATACATGGAAAGATGAAAAATATTGGAAATTGGATGAAGCAATGCATCATCGACGGGTCGACGAACGTTATCCGAAAAATATAGATCTCAATTGGGAAAACGTTCCGAGGGGTGTGAAATCTGCGTTCACTTACGAAAAGGAAATACATTTCATTCGGGGGGATCAAGTATACCGAATGAATTCGTCTCGTTCTACGTTTGACATTGGAGATGACTACCCGAAACCACTTCGAGATTTCTTTAAATTTTGCCCTCCACTCGATTCAAAAGTATCAACTTCGGCATCTTCATCATTTTGGTTCAGTGGTTGTTACTTGTTACTCATTCCGATTGTTTTTTACGTTTTCTTCAACTTATAATTTTTCAAATTCACTTATTTATGTACATATTAAACGGTTGTTCACAAAAATACTGGTGAAATCAAAATATTTTCAATTTAAAAAATTCTGATGATCATGTTAACATGTGGTAAAAATTGAAATAAATAAATTACGTTTTACGAGATCGCTTTTAAAAAAAACATTTGATTACTTTTCCATTTCCTCATCTCGCATCGCACTGAAATCTGTTGAACAATTGGCGGTTCCTTGATAAGTTTGTGGTTCGAATGTTTGATTCGAATCACTGTCAAATGCATCACCAGTTGAAAAGTTAGAATCTTCGTTAAGATCGAATCTTGGCGGCTGGGTAATGCTGGTGGAATCTTGTGAATTCTCTTCAGCGGATTGCATGGTGTTACTTTCTTCATCAATGATATCCTTAGCCTTTGGTGGAGGTGGCAATATATTTTGGGCGCTAACTGAAATGTTATAATTTTCTAATTGTTGAAGAAATATGATATATACCTGGAACCCACTTATAAATTCTGATCTGCGTATCTTTGATAATGACGAGCTTCTTTTCCCATTTTCTGACCTTTTCGAGTGAGTTAATGACCTGAACGTCATTAAATCGATTTATATCCATATTATGAAATATACCTTTTTTAATTCGTCTTTCGAGCGATTTCTAGTTTCAGCACGATGAGATCGATTTGCGGAATACATCTGGAAATTCAATAATACACAATAAAATAAAAATAAAAACTATATTTAATAAATTGAGCTGAAAACGACGCTTGGCTGAACTTGGAAAACCTAGTCCCTCAGCCGTGAAAAACCTAGTCCCTCACCACGATGAAAATTTTTCCTGCAATTCATTTTTTTACCATGTGTTTTTAGGAGTTGATTTTTGATTTAATTTAGTTTCTTTTTATTACAAATCTATTATATTAAATTTTTATGAGCGTTCTGAACACAATACTCCATTTAGAACGTCATTTCAACGTATTTATCGATTTTTGTTTCGCAATATAATTTTTTCAGAGTAAAGCCAAGAAAAAATGTCGACAATAGGAAATGAGGATATTTTCGAATCTGAAGGGAATGTTGACAATTCAAAAAAATCAAACGAAAATGAGAAAGAAGTCTCAAATCATCCGGATATCGAATTGGTATTTATCGTAGGATAATCAAAATTCTGAAAAAATCCTATTTTCTTTCAGGTCTCCGTTGATATCGACGAAGCGTTGAAAAAGTATAAAGGACGCGTTTTGAACTTGAAAGCCATTGGTAAGAAAAGGTTAAAGTAACCATATAACATTTAATTTCAGATTTTTCCGACTCGATTGCCAAAAAACGCCGTCAGGCTTTTGGAAACAATCAATATATTCTAGAAGTTGCGGGAACCGGTTATTCGGGAAACGAAACCCCGAGCGAGAAATTGAATAGAATTTTGTATGAAATTTCAGACTTGAATGAACAGTTGAAGGTAAATTTTGCACAATTCAAAATTATTGTAAAATGTTGTTTTCAGAGCGATGAATCATCAAAAAGCGACTTGTTAAACGCCGAAGTTCTTGAAAACCTTGCTGGCGAGGTTAAGTCTTTGCAAAATGTCAAAACTTCTTCGAGATCTGCTCCAACTTCCACAGTAGAATTTCCAAAATCGGCGACAGATCCTAAAGCACTATCACTCGAAAATCGTCTCCGTCGAATTGAACAAGTGTTGGGAAGCTCCGTTCTCCCACAAGCACCGGTTTTAGATACTATTGAAGATTTGAAATTAAGATGTGAAACATTGAACTCTACGTATGTAAGCGGTTTGGAACAACGTCTCAACACTGTTTTAACGAAGTTGGAAAAGGTGGAGGATAGTCGTTCAAAAAGTGAAGTCGATGAAAATGTTGAAAAGAAAGTGAATGATATTCTTGAAATGATGCAGAAGTGGGATGTTTCTTGCTCTAGCTTACCAAGCAATGTGAATAAAGTGAAGACCTTGAATAGGCTTCATGAACAAGGTAACATTTTCTGAACTGAAAGATGTAATATCAAACAAAATTTTTAAATATTTATTATGTTATTCTCACTTCTCTTCAATTAATTCTTCAGCTCAACACTTCGCATCTCGATTGTCACACTTGAAAACCGTACGCGAAAAATTGGAAAAAGAGGTCTCACAGGGAAGAGAAACTATCATCGAATTTGAAACATCTGGCAAGCAGGAAATGGCCGCCGTTATGGAAAAACTGAAAACTCTTGAAGCAAGTTTGAAGTAGAAATGTCTAATATTCGTTTTCTTCTTTTTTTTCAAAAATAGTATGCTTTATGAACGTATAATCTGCTGTAATCATAAGTTTACTCCATTTATTTATTTTTTTTACAATGAATGTTGAATATTTAATAGAAAATGAAAAAAAAATGGAAAAAATAATATTATTGACAATTAATTCGAAAAAGAAAAAAATAGAACACAGTTGGAAAAAATATGAGAGTCGGCCTATTCACAGACTATCGATGGCAATCAAAAAATCGGATGGTGATGTTGGTGACTAGAAAGGAATAGGGTATTTTGGTACGTTTTAAAGAACAACATTAGAAAAGACACGTAAAATTTGAACGTGTGATATGTCATGACAATGCATTAGAATTTCACACTTTTTGTCATTCAAGGGTGAATTTTCGGGGGGTTTTTTGCAATGTCAACTATCGCCAAATTGTGGATGAAAAACAGAAAACGGTGACAAAAAAGAAATTAAAAATATAAATTAGAAAATATGGTTGTTAGAAGCCCGTTTATTAAAGTTTAATTAAGACTTTCGATTTTTAAATCTAATTAGGATTTCAAAAATCATCTAATTTTGGAAGAGAACCGAATAAAATGCATTTTTTCAAAATCTACGAAAAATCCGCAATTTTGTGAGCCGGTGTTTGCACAATTTTGTTTCTTTCTCTCTATCGAACACAATGTTTTTAAGGCGCCGCCGTAATTTTCATTTTTCATTGAAGAATGAAAATTCGAGAGTGTTTTCTTATTTTTTTTTTGTCTGATGTTTGTAAACGTATTGACAATAATATTTGGTATCAAAATGTATAGGCGATGAAGCATCACACATTAAAAAACACCGTAAAATGACAAAAACGAAAGGTGATGTTCGTTTTTGTCTCTCTTTTTTCAAAGCGTGGGAATGTTTTTGGAGGAATGTCTGAAGAATACAAAAAAATGAGCAAAACTTAAGATACATTACATAAATTATCAGAAAAAAAACTATATTAAAATGCATTAAAAAGAGTAAAAAAGCCTATTTCTTCATATTGTTTTTGCTCAGTTCTAAACACCTGAATCTACACTACTTGCTCGATTTAAATATGCTCTTGTCACAGATGCTGGTCGTTCACTATCCGATAACATTGGATCGTGATTAACTCCATAGATTTTGATTGCTTTCCTTCCCATTCTTTGAAGCAATTCAGATGAGACTTTATGTGCAGTTCTTAATGAAGTATGCCACTCTTTCAGCGAAATTTCATCCGAATTTGTCAGGCTTATTCTCGGCTCTTTAAATCCATCACGTAGTTTGACAATTATTGCATTCTCTCCTTTCACAGTTTGTAGATCTGTGCAAACATCCTCGATTTGATCCATGAAGATTAGTTCAGGTTTCCCTGATAATGATTCAGGATAAAGTTCAAGTCTTGATGGATACAATTTTCCGTATCTTGTTTGCCATGCGGATGTGAATGGACCTCCCAGTTTTTTGATATATCCATGAACGATAACATCAGAGTCTGAAAATAATATTCAAATAAATCATTTGAAATAAATTGCAAAAAAACCTTTTTCATCAATTGCAACTTTGATTTTCTGCTTCGATCGTTTCTTATTCTCCGCCTTATCAGCGTCTTGATTAACAACTTCGAATATTGTTTCAGCTATTTCATTTTGCCATCTTTCAGAAATAGTGATGTTAAAGTTTTTGTATAATTCACTATCAGCATCTGTCAATTTAACACCTTTAACTTCATCATCATCAAAATTTCCAATATCAAAAGCATCAGCCGCGTTGACTTCTCCTCTTGGCGGAATCAAGGGTGGTGTTAATCTTCGAAGATAAACTGTCTGCCAATCAACATCTTTGAAAAATGGGTGTTCTTTGACTTCTAATGGCCCTCTTCCATGACATCCCAATCTATCAGGTACATCTCTTTTCAATAACCCTTCCAACAAATCTCTACAATCTCGAGACAAGCCTTCATTTGGTAATTCAATATCTTGTGTCATTGTTATTTTATCAATTTCATTTTTATCTTTGCTTTTATGTTGTCGGAATGGTGAATGTCCTTTTAATAATTTGTACAACATACAACCCAATGAAAACCAATCAGCAGATGAATCATATGCAACACCTTTTGCCAATACTTCTGGTGCCATGTATCCATGAGTACCACTGAAATATTCAGAATAATATGTACTTCGTTCGATACAAAAACATATTCAACTTACACACTGGCATGCGGTTTCTTTTTCGAAAAATCGCAAGCCAATCCAAGATCAGATACACGAACATGTCCATTTTCGTCTAATAGAATATTTGCAGGTTTGAGATCTCGATACACGACGAAACGATTATGCATGTGTTCCAGTCCAAGAATCACCTGAATTTAAAAGTATTATTTTTTGTGTATGTCTGCTTAATCCGCTCCTAACTTTGAGCGCTCTATTCATAGCGATTAAAGATTTTCTTAACAATACATGAATTCCTATCAAATCGACGCTTTTTGAGCATACCAATCTTAAAGGAGGACTTTACGAAGATAATAAATGTACCTTAAATGAAAATAGACTTCATTCTCATTCTAAATCTGTTTTTAAAATTTTCTAAAACCACCTAGAAGCCGAGAAAACACGCTTCAAAACAATGGCCTAGAAAAAGGGGCCACCTGGCCGAGCTTTTTCCAAAGAATTTTTTTCGTGTTTCGTTAATAAATAGTTATGCAAAATGATTGTATTAGTCCTTTTTTATGTTTTTTTTTGGACTTTTCATGCCTGCGGACTAGTTTTCACCGGTGGACACTTTTTCTAGGCCATTGTTTTGAGTCGCGTTTTCTCGGCTTCTAGGTGGTTTTAGAAAATTTTAAAAACAGTTTTGGAATGAGTATGAAGTCTACTTTCATCACAGACGCATTCATTAGCTCCGTATGCCCTCCCCTTAAAACAAAAAAATGCTTATGATACAAAAAATTGCAAGAACATCGACAAAATTCATAAAAAATGGACTGCAATTTCTGAGGAACTAACTTCCCAAAAGTTGAGTTTTTGAAAGATTCAGAATGCTTATAAATCATCATGAAAGCGTGATAAATTTTAAGGGCAATTTTATGATTTTAGGGTTTTTTTTAAAGTTTGAAAAATTGAAAATCTGGAAACTAAAAACTATTCAGAAGAATTGAAAAAATCAACATTTTTGAAAACTTTATAGCTTACCTCAGATGCATAGAACAACATTTCCTGTTCTGTGAATACACCATGTTGTGACAAATGATAATGCAAATCTCCACCATTCATCAAATCAAGAATAAAACATAATTTATCGGGTGATTGAAATGCATATGTCATGCATACAATAAACGGGCAATCTTGTCCAGTTGAAACTAAGCTCAACATAATTCTCTCATTTAATGCTAACGTTTCTCCTTGTTTCATTTTAATCCTTTTCTTATCCAAACATTTCATAGCATACCTGAAAATAAATTGTTTTTATGAATCTCAAAAAAACAAACAATTTCTTACATTTTTCCCGTATCTGCTTTCCTACACCCGTATACTTCTCCAAAACCGCCTCTACCGATAATACGGTGAACCGAAAAATCATTCATCGTCAATTGCATGTTAAGTTCCAGATTTTTCCATTGACAAAAACGAGTGAATTTTTCACTAAAAATTCAACGACTTAAAAAAAATGTTTAAATACCAACCTTTCAAGAAATTTCTGAAAAATATCGCCCTTTAATTGGTCACAAATTTCAACAACATAACGATGGAACAAATCTGGTGGCACTCCCCCTTTAAGCAAATGATATTGAACATGTTGCAATGATTCTTTCGAGTAATTCTTAAAATAATTAAAAATTAATGCTAGTTTAAAAAATTTAATAAATTACATGTGAATGTGCCAACATTTCAACCATTATATGATGATCATAAATCTCACGAGCCTTTGTCAATCTTTCCTCAGGTGTTTCCATCTTTTCATATTCTTTTATCTGAAAATATTTTGAACAATTTAATTTTAATTTCTTTAAAGTTCAAAGCCTCACCGCCTCATAAAATTTGATCTGTGGACACGCATTCTCTGTCACATTCTCTGCGAAATCTTTCAGCAGCAAAAAACCAAGTTTCTGATTGAAAATCTTCTCGAACTTGATTTCACCGGTTTTTTCCAAGTATTTTTGCATAATGCTGCGGACACTGAAACAATTAAACGTTTATTTTAGGGTTCTGATGATATATTAGTACTTTCGCAGTTTTTGGGTTAATTTATAGAAAGTATCGAAAAAAATGGGTTAAAGCAGTTCTTTAAGGTCTAATATACAGTGCGTAACATAAGTATAGAGCCACCCCTAACATTGACTTTCCAGGCGCGCAGGTGAAAAATCCGGGCATGCAACTTAAAAAATCGGATTCAGCATGCAAAATTACCCCTGGAAAACATATTTTACGTTAATACCTCTAGAAACATGTATGTTGTGGCTCAAAGTATGAAAAAATCGCTCGTGCAACCGTAACATAAGTATAGAGCCACCCCCCGACATTCGAAGAAAATCACATTTCTTTATGAAATCTTTGTTGGAGCCTTTTTTCAAAAAGTTCTTTGCGTCTTTAAATGTCATATGGAATCGGGTTCTATCGATTTAAATCCAAATTATCCGTAATTCAACGATGCCTCGCGGAAAACATTTGTCAGATGCGGAGCAGGTCCAAATCCAAGCTTTTAAAACAGCTGGATGGTCGAATCGAGCCATTGCTGAGTATCTGAATCGCTCAAGGAAGAGTATAGACTATTATGTCAACAATCCGGATCACAATAAGCAGTCGCCGAAGTCAGGAGCACCAACGAAGTTCAGTCTCCGAGACCAGAGAAATATTGTTAGACAGGCCTCGAGCTCAATGAAGTCTTGCAATGACATCAAGAGAGAGCTGAATCTCAATGTGAGTAAGCAGACTGTTTGGAGAGTTCTTGACAAGGATCCTAACCTCGTCAGAGAAGTCATGGAGCCATCTCCACATCTCACCGATCTTCGGAAGACTCGTCGTCTGGACTTCGCGCGAAGAAACATGGGAACCAATTGGAACGAAGTAGTTTTGGATATCTGATTGTTCCAAAAACTCAAATACCCCTTTCAGCTAATCTTTTCTAACGAAAAGAAATTCAATTTGTATGAACCAGACGGTTTCAACACATACTGGCATGATCTCCGCAAGGACAAGCTTCTCTTCTCAAAACGCAATTTTGGAGGTTGAAGCGTTATGGCGTGGGGAGCATTTTCAGCTTGGATCTGGCATTTGTATCGTCTCGCATGGACTCTTCCCAGTATCAGGATGTTCTCCAGGGTCATCTCCTTTCATTTCGACGTCGATTCAATCGTCGTCGTTTCGTTTTTCAGCAGGGTACTGCGCGCGTGCATGTGAGTAACTCGACTATGGATTGGTTCAAATCCAAAAAACTCGATGTTCTCCAATGGCCCGCGTGTTCTCCTGACTTGAATCCCATGGAGAACGTCTGGGGAGAGCTTGTGCGAAGAGTATATGCCCAGGGAAAGCAGTACGGTTCTGCCAATGCTCTCAAAGCAGTCATTTTGGACGAAAGGGAGAAGATCGAGCTGGAATTCAATAACAAGACCTCCCAATACATCCCAAACCTTATCAATTCTATGCAAAATTGTATTTATGATGTTATCACACTTGAAGGATGTGCTACCAAATACCGACTTCATAAAAAAATTTGATTATCTTCGAATTTCCGGGGGTGGCTCTATACTTATGTTACGGTTGCACAAGCGATTTTTTCATACTTTGAGCTACAACAAACAGGTTTCCAGAGGTATTAACGTAAAATATGTTTTCTAAGGCTAATTTTGGATGCTGAATCCGATTTTTTTGGTCTCATGTCCGGAATTTGCACGCGCGCGCCAGGAGAGTCAATTTTAGGGGTGGCTCTATACTTATGTTACGCACTGTATGTACCTTAAATGAAAATAAACTTCATTCTCATTCCAAATCTGTTTTTAAAAATTTCTAAAACCACCTAGACGCCGAGAAAATGAGCTTCAAAATAGTGGCCTAGAAAGAGGTGCCACCTGGCCGAACTTTTTCCTATGAACTTTTTTTCGTATTTCGTTAACAAATAATTATGCAGAATGCTTATATTAGCCCTTTTTCTTATGTTTCTTTGGATTTTTTTATTTATTTTATTTACGCGCGGAAATTCATGCCTGCGGACTAGTTTTCGCCGGTGGCCACTTTTTCTAGGCCATTGTTTTGAGGTGTGTTTTCTCGACTTCTAGGTGGTTTTAGAAAATTTTAAAAACAGATTTGGAATGAGAATGAAGTCTATTTTCATCCCAGACGCATTCATTATCTCCGTAAAGCCCACCTTTAAAGACAGTGTACCACTTGAAATTTAAAAAAAAACGTTCAATGGCGTTCAAAAAAACGTTCAATGGCCCTCCTTTAAGACCCAAATCTAATAAACCAGGCCTTATCGCATCATTACATTCAACTTACTTCTTATTCTGCGCAAAACTTAAGTCTTTAAGCGATATTATTAAAATCAAGATTTTATTAAGATTTAAAGTGATTATATTAAGCTTAATTGTTATCTTTTTAGTTTATTTGAGTATTTAATCTTCACATTCTAAAAACTTGGGATTAATTCATAAGAAAAAAACATGCGAACTATCAACCTCATTTCTAAATCTTAAAGCTTGCGTCATGCTCTGACTAAGTAGATCGGGTTCTCCCGACCTTTAAATAGATTTCTCACAATTTTCTAGATACTGTCATTTTGTTGTAACGTACTGTGTCTGAAAATCGGATGATTCGCTTTTTGAAATTCGGTGCTATTCTACAAGTTCATGGCTTCGACAAAAATCGCTTTCAGAAGAAAAATGAGATTTCTAAGAATGACTAAATGCTATAAAGATATTGAAATCTGTACAACAGAAAGAGGTAATAAAGAATTCAAACCAAAAAGCATGAATATTTGAAAACTTTCTACAGAAAATAAATGTCCAAAAAACGAAACAAGTGTGGAGTTTGGATAATGGCACAGAAAGCTCCGTTTCTTACGATGAAATAAATAAGAGTAGTACATGGTCTTTAAAAATTCAAGATAATCAATAAATTTTTAGAAAAATATGATTTAAAATCAAACTGACCTCGGATCAGGTAAGACAATTCGTTTGCTTGCTCTAGCCGCCGGCTGACTTCTGCTTTTTTCCATTGCCATCAGGTAGCTGACGTCAGCCAGCACTGCTTCCAAGTCCGCCATTCTTTTTGTTTAATTGTCTTCTTCTTCACCTTCTGTTTTTGCTACAAAATAAACATAAAATAATGATATTCTATTCAACAAGGAAATATGAAATAAAGAAAAAAAAAGTACAAAAATAGGGCAGCGGGGGGGAAATATTTCAGAAAAAGTTCAGAAATATATGTGAGTGTGTGTGTGTATGTTGTTATAAAATTCAAAAGATGGAATAATTCAGCTCAGAAATCGAAAAATGCCCCCCCCCCCCTTCTACTCTTTTTCGAAGGAAAAAGGAAGAAGGATGAAAAGTTTTTTTTCGTTGAAAAAAAAACGGGCGGCAAAGGAGCACTTGAATTCGATTACCGCCTAAAGGTTAGAAGGAAAAAATTCTTGAATTTCTCCCCCCTTCGTTTTTTTTTCGTCAAAGATGAAAAATTCCAATTTTTTAGATGGTTGGAGGAATGGAAATGATGGACTGTTTTTATAGTTTTCGGGAAAAAAAAATTTAAATTTGGAAAATGAGATTTCTGAAAAAAATGAAGAAAAGAAAGAAATTTAAGGAAATTGATAAAAAAGGGAACTAGTTTGACTGAAAACCAGATAAAGACGAATTTGGGAAAAGGAATTTAACGTGAAGCAAGAATCTAAAATAAAATAATTTAAATTCAATATAACGATGAGTTCCGGCGGGAATTAAGCGTGACCGAATAAAAAATGTCTTCGAGTCATTCCGTCTAATTTTCTTTCATAAAAAAGCATAACTAGGTTATTTATTGATTTGCTTTTTCAAAGAAAATTAATTGATAAACTGAGAAATCAAAAATTGATTGAAAAAATTAAAGGAGGGGTTTACGGCAGTCCACTTTTTAATGAATTTTGTCGATGCTCTTGCAATTTTTTATATCATACGAATTTTTTTGATTTTTTGTTTTAAGGGAGCTAATGAATCTGGGATGAAAATAGACTTCATACTCATTCCAAATCTGTTTTTAAAATTTTCTAAAACCACCTAGAAGTCGAGAAAATGAGCTTCAAAACAATGGCCTAGAAAAAAGTGGCCACCTGCGAAAACTAGTCCGCAGGCATGAAAAGTCTAAAAAAAAACATAAGAAAAAGGACTAATATAAGCATTCTGTATAATTATTTATTAACGAAACATGAAAAAAAAGCTCATAGAAAAAAGTTCGGCCAGGTGGAAACTTTTTCTAGGCCATTGTTTTGAGGCGCGTTTTCTCGGCTTCTATGTGGTTTTAGAAAATTTGAAAAACAGATTTGGAATGAGAATGAAGTCTATTTTCATTTAAAATAAATTTATTATCTCCGTAAAGCCCTCCTTTAAGTTGATTCTTCAAAGAATTTTAAGGGATAAACAAAAATCGAAAATTAATTTGAAAAATTAAAGAGCTTTAAAATCTTAGATTTTACTGCTGATTTTATTATTCCTTCTGATTATGCTATAAAAAAATTAATAGTTATGCTTCACTGTTTTTGAAAAATAGAATATTTGAAACTTAAATTTCCAAAAAAAAAACTGTCATAAATATATGTTACAAAATCCTATTAAAAAATATATGTATGAAGCCATAAATGGAAATGTGATTCGAAAGAAACGCCAAATTCCCTTTTTTTTCAAATATATACATACACAAACGATTTTTCTCATGCCAAGAAAAATGTGAATGTGTTGTATAAAAAAAAGGGGGGGAAAAGGTATTCGGAATTTTTTCATGGACCGCTGAATGACCCTACACATACATAAAATTGAGTTGAGTTGGCTATGTCAGTCGGTTTTCAACCAGAAAAAAATGAAGAAGGAAAAAAATAGGAATGCAACATTTTTTACTCGTCTTTTTTTTGCACAACTCTTGTTTTATCCATTTTCGGCTCTCTTATTTCTATATTGAATGAGGAAGGAAGAAAAATAGATGAAAAATATACAATTTTTGGTCTTCTACACCCACATTATTTTGAATAGAACAAAGAAAGTGGTTATTTTTTCAGATTTATTGGGAATTCATTCATGAAAGAAAAAGAATATATATTAGTTCTCGAGAAATCTCATATGTTTTCTTGAAATAGGGTTTAGCGGTGGTTTAGCTGCTAACTGTCTATTTATAAATTTGATTATGACTTTTAATATGTAAACAACTTCTGCAAAACAAAAATAATCGCTGAAAGGTGTACATTTGGCACATAGTTTTCTGAGAAAAAAAAACAAAATTTTTCAAAAAGTGTTATTTTCAGAAATTTTAGTTTTTTTTTGGATTTGCGGAAGTTCCCGAAAATCATAATATTGGCAAAAATGAAAGCAAATGATGGGTCACGGTGAGGAATCAAAAATACAATTTTTAATTAACTGAGCAAAAAAATTGAGCAAACGTCTCAAATTAGAAAGTTCACTTGTTTAAAATCCATTTTATTGTAAATTTTTTCAAAAGCTTGTCTAAATTGAGTACGAGCATTTTGTTAATCTCAATCACATTTAATGTCTATTCATCTTAAAGGGGCTCTTTACTGAATTTTGGTTTCAATTCCATTTTCATCTTCTTCACAATATTTGAAAACCTATAAAAACAAAACAATTTATGTAAATTTCCTTTCCTAGTACACGAAAAAACACATTTACAGAGTAAGGCGGCTAAATGGCCTAACTGCTCGGCCTCGCGCAAGAGAGCATGTGAATGTGAGAGTGTTTGCAATTGTTAGGCCATTCGCCGCCTTATTTTGGAAATGGGTGTGTTTGAGTACTAGAAAAGGAAATTTTGCAGAAAAAATGTCTTCTATAGGTTTTCAAATGTCAAGAAGAAGATGAAAATGGAATAGAAACCCAAAAACAGTAAACAATCCCTTTAAAATTTACAGAGGAAAACGGTAAGGTCAATCGATTGAAATGAAGTTTGAAAATATCTAAATGATTCAGATTCCAGTTAATTTAATACTTGAAGCAATTGTGATATGTCTAAAACAAGAAACTAGAAAGTAGCAAAAGTTAACACCCATCGAATAACAGACTTTTTGTTTCAGAGAAGCTGAAGAATCGAATATTTAATTGTAATTGTAATTAAATAAGGACTTTACATAGACAATAAATATATATTAAATGAAAATAGACTTCATTCTCATTCCAAACCTGTTTTTAAAATGTTCTAAAACCAACTAGAAGCCGAGAAAATGAGCTTCAAAACAATGACCTAGAAAAAGTTTACACCTGGCCGAACTTTTTCCTATGAACTTTTTTCATGGTATAATGATGGGAACTGATAGAAAATGCTTAAATTAACTCATTTTAAAGTATGTTTTTGATTTTTTCTGTATTCCTCACGTAATAAAGTCCGCGGACTAGTTTTTGCAGGTGGAAACTGTTTTTAGTCCGTTGTATCAGTTTTATCGTCTTCTACGGGGCGTTAGAAAATGTTGCAAACAGATTTTGAATATGTACTTTCTCTGTTTTCATCCTAATTGTATCCGCTACCTTTGTAAAGTCCTCCTTTAATTTTTTCAATTTCAATACGGTATATATCGTCTATTTTATAAAATAAATTTTAAAATTTTAGTCACTAAAGGTCTCGTCGTGAAAAATAAAATGAAACATATCGAGACAAGATTTATCGCAACCAAAACCGTTCGGGAACAACCGAGCAATTTTTCTTATCATAAAATGATTTCGTTCTACTTTGATATAGAATATATAAAAAACGGAACTTCTTTGTCGCTCGCATCAGCATCATGATCGTCTGTAAAATGTTTATTCCGGTTTTTAGTCCGAGCTATTTTTTTCCAGCACAATCGTCAGGTCAAAATATCAAGTTTCACTCATAGACATCGTTGAAAAAAAAACGGAAAACCCACCACTTTCTCAAAGATAAAATTTCAAACCGTTGTTGTTATTATTCTCCTCACTGTTTTACTATTAGAAACGATATAAAAGATAGTTTTGAGATTAGAAAAATGAGATAAAATACATGGAAAAGAGGAGATATAAACAACAAGCGGCAAATAGGATAAATTGATCCTGAAAATTGAGAAAGAGGTGGACAGAGAGTGGAAAAAAGAGAGGGAGAGAGTAAGAAAAGAAATTGGATATATGGTGATGAGAACTGATTGAGCAAAAAAAAAATAGAGCAGGGAGAAAAAAGGAGTGGTTGATGAAGACGAAGAATGAGCACGACGCGGCTACATTTTTTGAATATATATGAATTCGGAGAAATCCGACGACCAAACAATTTTTGAGAGGGGGGTTGAGAATGACAAAAATATGTATTTTCATTGTACAGAACTAAAAATTGTCAATGATCTGAAAGGTCGGGAGAAGTATTTGATAATGAATCCGTCTGGGATGAAAATAGACTTCATTCTCACTCCAAATCTGTTTTTAACATTTTCTAAAACCACCTGGAAGCCGAGAAAATGAGCATCAAAACAATGGCCTAGAAAAAGTGTCCACCGGCGAAAACTAGTCCGCAGGAATGAAAAATAAAAAAAAATATGAAAAACATAAATTAAAATGAAAAAATGTTTTTAAAAAAACTAATATAATTCTTCATAATTATTTATTAACGTAACACGAAAAAAGCTCATAGGGAAAAGTTCGGCCAGGTGGAAACGTTTTCTAGGCCATTATTCTGAAGTTCATTTTCTCGGCTTCTAGGTGGTTTTAGAACATTTTAAAAACAGATTTGGAATGAGAATAAAGGCTATTTTCATTTAAGGTACATTTATTATCTCCGTAAAGTCCTCCTTTAAAGACAGTGTACCGCGTAAAGTAAAATTCCGTTACCTCTTTATTCAAAAATTTTCGTCAAATGTATTTGTTTTTCTCATATTCATATTGTCAACTCAAATATTCTTGATCATCCGCTTTGAGGGCTGCTCATCCTCACAGACGCTCCGCGCGCACGCACGCGGCTGCCGACACTCAACAAACTGGAAAATTCGCGGGAAAACGAATTTTTCAAATTTTCCAGTGTGTTGAGTGTGCGCGCGGAGCGTCTGTGAGGTTGAGCAACCCTCAAAACACAACGATCAAGAATATTTGAGTTGACAATATCAGATTAGAATTGCTTCCAGATCACACACTTGAAAACCGCTTATAAGAATGACTCCATTTATAATTCCAGCCCAAATAGTGAGAATTTCATTTTTATTGCGAACAACTTTCTCATTTTAAATATTTTTTCAATTTTAAAACTTATGAAATAAGTGGCATTTGAAAAAAAAACATGGTTAATAAATTGTCTTGAAAACGAATAAGGGTCTTTTAGTCTTTCAAAAGAACGAAAAGAACACCAGAAATGAAGCCTCTTTGTTAGTTTCTGAAAAGGATTATTTTACCATTCAGAAAATGAAAAATGACGTTCAAACTAAAGTTGAAAAATGAATTCTTCTGCCCCTTATATTGTTCCGAACCCTGATTGCCCTTTTTTTTCTTCTAAAAATCAGCCCAGACTAGCGAAAACGACGAAGAAAAAAAATGTCTGCTTAAGGTTCATTAGAGCATTTTGTTTGAACCCCTCAATTTGTTTTCCTTCAGTTTGGTTTGCTTTTTTTGCAGAAGAAAAAATTGGAAAAAACTGGGTGTTCTTAGTTGTGGTAAATATGTAGAAAGAAGAAAAAAGTAGTAAATATGCACAAACAAATGGAACACATATACATATATACTCAAACAAAAAAAAAGAAGATGAAAATAAAAATAAAAAAAACCGAAGGGGGGAAAAGGAAGAAGTTTATTCATTCGGTCGCCTGGGGACTTATCTGCGATTTGTGGCTCGTCTATAGATATTTGTAAATATCAAAAAAATTTGAATGACAATGTGAAGAAAAAGCGGAGGAAAAATCATCACCTTTGAAAAAAAATATGTATATGCAATCGAATTTTATGTTATGAGAAAAAAAAGACAAAGAAACAATAAAAAATGGGAAGTAATAATAGAAACATTCTTTTGCAAAAGCATATATGTTTTCTAGTGAGCTCAAGTGTTATTTTTCAATTGTCGGGAAGAGCGATTTAAAAAATTTTAAATTAAAATAAATTGCTCCAAAAAATTCTAAAAACTTAATATTATAAAAAATTCAATGTACTCATAAATTTGAGAGCTTGAAAATTTTACTCATAAAATAATTGTTTTTTTAATTGAATTTAAATTTCTGAATCTAAATTCTATTTCAAAATCTCATTTCGTGAGAAAACATTGAAATCAAATTTCATCAAAAAGAAACATCCAATTCCTTCTTTTTTTTAGAATAAATATGTACATAAATCATTTTTCTCATGACGTAAAAATTCGAACTTTGTACAGATGAAACAAAGGAAAACATTTTCGAATGAAAATTTTTGCTGCTTATGAACATCTTTATTTCTGGTGAGATTTTAAACTTTTTAGTTGTATTCAGCTTGGTTTTCAGCCATTGAATGTTTTTTTTTGATTTCAAGTGACACACTGTCTTTAAAGGCGGACTTTGCGGAGGTAATAAATGTATTTTAAATGAAAATAGACTTCATTCTCATTCCAAATCTATTTTTAAAATTTTCTAAAACCACCTCGAGAAAATGAGCTTCAAAACAATGGACTAGAAAAAGTGGCTACCTGGCCGAACTTTCTCCCATGAGCTTTTTTCGTTAATAAATAGTTATGAAGAATGCTTCAATTAGTCCTTTTTTAATGTTTTTTCATCTTAATTTATTATTTTAATTTTTTTGGAATTTTCATGCCTGCGGACTAGGTTTTGGACACTTTTTCTAGGCCATTGTCTTGAGGCTCATTTTCTCGGCTTCTAGGTGGTTTTAGAAAAATTTAAAAACAGATTTGGAATGAGAATGAAGTCTATTTTCATCCCAGACGCATTAATTAGCTCCGTAAAGCTCTCCTTTAAACATGACTTTAACAAAAATTGTCAAAAAAGGCGAACATTTTGTAGATTTTTCTAGAATATTTATCTAGGCCAACTTGATAGAGATTTAGATATTTGTAATATATACGACCATTCTGGTTTTCATTTTTTGCTTCAGATGGACAGCATATCATGCGGATGCTTCCGATTTTATTTTTAAACGGAAAATTTAAAATTTTATTAGTAAACAATTTCAAAATCTTTAATTTTGTAAGAATTTCCGAGAATAACTTTTAAAATTTGAACTCTAATATGATTTTTGCCATATTTTACATGTTTCATTCATAGGATTTATTGATTAAAATCTACTATAAGCACCACAAAAAAGATAAATATTATACAGGTTCCAAATAATTCATCATTCCCCCCATTTGGTCCGGAAGAACCCGCTCAACACATCTCAAATGCTGATTAGAATATGTAAGAATACGTGGAATAGAAAAAAAATAAGAAAAAGAATGTGTGAAGAATATTCAGATGGAATTCTTGATAATCGCCTTGGGGCAAAATATGGTGAGCCTTCAGGATTATTGAAGGTTTCAGAAATTTTAGCCAAAAAAAACTCAAACAACAGATTTTGTCTAAAGTGAGAAAGTCATGTTCGGACAGCAAAAAAAAGGCATTCATTCAGTTATTCATTCAATCAAGAAGAAGAAGAGGAGGAAAAATGTCGAATTTACATAAATTAGACTTTTTTCGCATGGAAAAAAGGGCTCGAGAGAGACAGAGAAAACCTCAACGACGACGCTTTTTCATTCGACAAAAAAACCGATGAAGATTAGTTTTTTTTTGGTTATTTAGTGGAAAGAGAGAAAGGAAATGACTATCATTATTGAATGGGTTGGAAAATGAAGTGAGAGAAAGTGGAAAAGGGAACAGAAATTATGCCAGAAAATTGGCAGACGTTATTCAATTTATATGTAAACGAAATGTAGTTTGGCACCTTTTTTTGGGGGGGGGGGGGGAAATATTATGAGCAAGGTGTATTTTTTGGGGTCAAACATGAACAAACTTCTGAATTAGGGGACTAGAAACCAAGAGGGACTAGCCTCCGCAACGTGTGTTTCTAGGCCGCCTATTCGGGCGTCACATCAGTTTTGAGTTGGGAAAGGGTCAAGTCCGTGGTTTTAAGCCAGTTTGGGTTCATTTTTTTAGTGATTAAGATGGATAAATTTAAACAAGTTTTTGGGATTTAAAAAAATACTTATGAATCTAAAATATTCGAAAAGGACCTCGAGAGCCTTACAGAACTTTGTTTTTCGAGCTTTTAACATTTAGTTTTATTGATAATCCTTTTTTTATAATGTTTTTTTCAGGTAGCATTCTAGCTTAAGAATACTCTGCAATACTCTGCTCAAAGCATTGCTTTACCTTATCAGGATAAAAAATAGATCTAAAATAAAATGAATAATACCAAAGGATTATAGCCAAAAAGCAATTGTATCAACCAAAAATTATTATCTACAACATAGCCTCATTGAAACGCTCACGTACAAAAAATCCCCATGAAATTTGTTATGTGTTAGACACCAGAAAATGATTAGAAATTCAGAATTCCAAATAACCCGCACATTCATATGTGAAGCTATAAAAATGTATGAATACTCTGATCTCTCTTGAATCCTTTCAGATTTTGCGCATTCTTTTCAAATTCTTGTTTTCGTGGAATATTCTTTCCGGTCAACAAACGACGTAGGAGAGAAAGAAGACGAAAAAAATAAGATTACATATATATATTTTTGGATGCTTCTTCACAGATTCGAGAAAAAGAGAGAAATATTTATAACGATATTCGTGAAAAAACTGATGAGATTTTTGAGATGAAATTTTAAACTTTCGCGCTCAAAAATGTGCGGGGAATTTGCAATAATCAGTCACAGTTATACAACAATGTGCCTCCTGTTTTAAATGAGTGCAATATGTCGTGTGATTGAGTGCACGAATTTCTCAGCCCCAAGTGAAATAAGTTCGTGTTTTCCATGCCGTTCTTACTAGGAAAGTGTTCAGACAGTATCAGACTAAGAAAATATGAATAAAATGTCAAAGCGGTCATAAACATTGAAGTATGGGTGTTAATCGAGTCAGAATTTCGCAGAAAAAAGGACAATGAGATGAAAAATGGCAGGAAAAAGAGAAGAAAAGCAGCGAAGAAAGAAGAAGCTGATGATGAAAAAAATTGGTGTTGAAGCATTGGACAGCTATGCGTTGTTGCGTTTTTTTTCTTGTTGCCTGGTTGACTGAGTTGCCTCTCTTTTTCTCATCGTGCTCATGCATTCTAACTCTAATCGATAGGAAGAGGGAGCCGGTGGACGGACGGACGGATGGACGAAGGAGAAGAAGAAGAAGAAAAAGGGCCATTTCGTTTTCTGTCTTTCTCTATATATGCATATCTCTGAAGATGTCAGGTATAGGAAGAAAAAGAAGAAAATTACAACTATTTCTCCTCTTTTCTGCTCATTTTTCGAGCTCGAGCAGAAGCTATGAGCAAGAGAGTAAAAGGACTTGAATTGAAACATTTTGTGTGAGCATCTGTATATGTGTAGATGTGACTTTGATGAGCAATTGTTGTTAAGAGTTAAAGGAACTGCGACAAAAAATTA
Source organism: Caenorhabditis virilis (assembly GCA_964036255.1). Lineage (NCBI taxonomy): Eukaryota > Metazoa > Nematoda > Chromadorea > Rhabditida > Rhabditidae > Caenorhabditis > Caenorhabditis virilis. The sequence continues at coordinate 10,705,190 of OZ038417.1, read as the reverse complement.
GAGGGTTTTGAGGATTTAATTGGGAGAAGACTTTTTATAGAATGTTCCAAAAACAACGTGGAAAATTTAGAACGGAAATAAAATTTGCCACATACTAAAATATGAAAAATAGATGTGTCTACACTTGAAAGTGTTTGTAAAAATAATGTCATACCCAAAACGAATCGCAATAAACGAACAAAGTTATTTTTCGCGTTTGTCATTTTCGGAAAATGTCTAACAAAATCCCAAAATTTCATTCAAACCAAAAATGACAGCCGCTCTCGGGCAATTTTGTTTCATCGTCGAACGAATGGCATTATTGCGAAAAAAGGAAAGTAGAAATGTAATTTCCAAGACTTTTTATTCCTAGAATCTCAGACGAACGACTGATTTTAAAATAAGACATTTTTGTTCGAGTGTGGATATTTTGTGAGGTTGAAAGGAAAATTCATCAATAAACTATTTGCTGCAAAAAAACCACGGAGCAAACGAGGTTAGAATGTCAATTTATCTCTAATATTTAGGTTTGAAACTTCTAGATGAATTTTGTCAGAGATTTTGGCATATAAATGAGTAAAAATATTTTTTATTAATTTCGTGAAATTTTTCTACTTTTCCGTAAAGTCAGAACAACTTTTGCGCGTCTAAACTACAATGCTACGGTAGTACGCTTTTTTTATAAAATGTACCCCTACCGGGAACGAACCCATGGCCTTGCGCACAGCACACAAAAGGCGTAACCACTACACCACCAAGCTACTTGTGAACACCGGTGTAAATGACGCTTATGTGTGTGGGCCCACGGCAATTTGTGCACGCGCAAAAGTTGTTCTGACTTTACGGAAGAGTAATTTTTCTCATTCAGTGTTTTAGAAAAATAACAAAAGATTTGGGGAATAAGAATTTCTCTTGTTTCTAGGAATTTTAATATTTGTGGTTACAAAATGTGGTGCATACATTTTTCAACACCAAATATTTTATATTATAATAATTGTATAATAATTCAATTTTTCAATAATCGGGACATTGGTATAAAGGAGCAAACACAAAAAATTTTCGTAGGTCTCAACACGAATATTGTTTTTTTTGATATACTGTAACTGTTTTTTTTGAATATTTCGAAACCTAAAATTTTTAACTTTTCTTTGTAAATATTTTCAACAACATTTTTGTAGTCCCAATTTTTTTCCTTTGTCAATCCGAAAATTTTTTCCCGATATGTAAACTATTTTCGAATGAAAATTGATTTAAGTTGAATTCTCTGGAAATGTGAAATAGAGAAAGGGAACAAAATAAAACGGTGTAGTTAAATAAATAGTCGTCTGATGACATGTGAAGTCTCATCCAACAACTTGTTCTTCTTTCCATTCTGATGATGCATCTCTCTTACTTCTATATAAAGCTTAATACTGCACCGCTGCTTTTTCTGTTGCTCACCGCCTTCATATCATTACTAATTTTCGTATAAATACATGCACCGAAAAGAAGAGAAAAGGATGAAAAGGGGGAATGTATAAAATGCTCTCAACATCTTCTCATGTCAATTCTATTGAAACAAAAAAAATGAAAAAAACGTTTCTGAAAGAACTCTTGTAAAAAGAACGAAACGAAAATTTAAAATAAAAATATAATTTATCATCGAGAATTATATTCTTTGTTTTTGTTTATAATATCGGTTCGTGATGCTGATGAAAATAAACGTTGTTGAGTACTTCAAAAGTACTTAACATAATTCACTTCTGATTTTCTGATTCGCAGAATTATGTTAAAGACAGGGCGCCAGTTATTTTTACCCCATATGAACTTAATTGTGAAAAATGTGTCTTTCTATCGACATTCTAGTATATTCCGTGTGAAATCCCATTTTTTTGGGCCTGTGATGAATTGTTTTGATGAAATCTGTAAATTTCTCATTGGTTTCAAAAAATAATAACCCGAATACCTGCGAATAGTTGCGGAACGTACATCTATTCTATCTGCGTTATATTCAGCTATTGAGGGACGAAATTTTGTAATTCGCAGTGAAAAAATTAGATTAAGCCATAATTTATGTATTTAACGCTCAATCTTCATTTTTTTTCATGCGTCGTAGGCATTAAAATGATATTCGTAGAAAAATTGAATTTTTTCAATTTTTTCTTTTTGTGCAACTGGTCGTAGCACCGTGTACACAGTTTTGTAAACTAACAACTTGTTCTGTCTTCTTGGCAAATTTCCAACTTTTTGAATAAACATGATTCTCTCGAAATTTTTTTTGAGTAAAGGAACACGTTAGGATATTTATTAGGTGGGTAAAACAAAAAATTGTAAAAAATATAAGAAAATGCAGTAAATGGTAATTAACAAAAGAAAAATCATGAATTAAATTAATAGGATTTGCCAAGTATTTTTAATTTTCATAAATGCAATAATTAAAATATCTAATGAAAATTATGAACCTTCGACTTGACTCAAAATCTTTTTTAGAAATTTATAATTGAAAAACAATACACCTTGAAAAATCGTTGAAATTTTTCCATTTTCTAAGAGATTAACAATTAGTAGAAGGTAAGGCAACAAAAAACAGGAAGTTTGTATATTGATCTGGTACCTTCTTAGATTCTGTCTCATAAACTTCATCTTCTTCGTCAAAAAGTTCACATAACTTAATAAGAAAAGCTTCCACTGTTTTGTCAATAGCTATTTGTTTGCAGACTGTGTATTCGGACTCGTTTTCAAAAAATTTCTTCTGATTCATCATAAATTCCACGGCATATTCGATTCGTCCTAATGAAGAATGCTTCAATATTTCAGCCTGTAAGCAAATTGTTGTAGTTTTCCAGATCTTTTAAAGGCAGTGTCTCACTCACCTGTAGTTTTGAAAAGGCAAACAATCCCGACAACCAAACATCAAAACATGTATATACATTGGAATCATCCATCAAAAAATCTTCAGAATTTGAAATAATGGATTGAACGTCATATTTATAAGCGAGACAAAGAAAACCCTGACATACCCCAACAGAGCCTGAAAATGTTATGCAAATTAACTGGAAAAAGTAAAAGAAATTCAATACAGGAACTATCCATTTCATTATACAATAATAATAGGAATGCTTCAAAAGACTCATTGTCAAATCCTTCATCTTTTTCGATTTCCAATTCAGTTAGTTCGTCGTTTTCTGTTAGCAGTTTCCGAAAGATTGGAGAAGAAAACATCAATATCTGCAAAGAATTGAATGAAATGTGGGGAGTTTTTCGACGTTTAACTTTAAATAACACTATTTTTTTTTGCGCTTGCACATTAGGTAACCCAAATCCGCGTTATATTTCAACAATCAATAGCAGTCTCCCGATCCGGATTTTTCGGATTTGGATCGGAGCAATCTAGATCACCGTTCGATCCGATCTGGATCGAATCAATTCGTATCGGATCGATAAATATCAAATAGTGTCAAGATAACAATTTCTGACTTGAAAAACGCGAGTCGTATAATTTTACTTACCAACTTATCCACGTAGTATCGATTTTCTCCAAGAATTAAGCAAATTTCAGAATCCGAATTGGTTGATGTTTTGAATGAACGCAGACTGGAAAAACTTGTCAATCCAGTAACTGATTTGATACGAAAATTCAAATGAACGTGAATTTTTGAAAACCAGAATACTCCATTTCCGAGAGCTCTTAAATCTCCGACGTGTATATTATTTTCAATTGTGAACTTTGTGGAATCCTTCTCAACACGATATTCAATTGTTTTCACAACTTCTTCGCCATTTTCTTTTCTTAATTTCATCTCAATTTCAGAATCGATTGACCATAAGTTTGACGATTCATAATCATATTCAAATTCAAAATCGGCGGCAACATGAATATGTCCAGTGTTGTGATTAATCTCCCATTTGGGTCTGCCCCTGAAACAATTTTCTCAGAAAAAATTAAAGTGTTCAACTTACCATATAACGCTTTCATCGAGTATACCAAAACCTGTTTGTTCATCAATCACACGCAAACCATCTCCGTTTATTTCATATCCGGCTGTGAATTCCTTCATGCTGCAAAATATTACAATAACTTCTAATTGCAATAAAAATTTTAAAAATTTAATTTAATTAAAAAAAAGAGAATACAACGTCCAAAAGGATGGCAACGCCATCCTTTTTTAGAATGATTGTATGTGCATATCGCCCTATTCTATTGTTCTCATTACTTTGCCAAATGGCGGGAACATCCGCATTATCTCAGTTAATCCCCCAGAATCATAATTCGTTGGTGTTGTTATTTTTCACACCTTTTAAAAATTCAAGGTGTTGTGTAATTAACAGTTTTTGACAATAAACTTAGAAATAAAGCGCAGCAATATCTTTTTATGTCTTAATAAAGGTATCTTATTAGCTTTCGTGGACAACAACTAAATCAAGTGAATAAATAGTAGAAAATGAATACATTGCTGAGTTTTATTTCTAAGATTTGTCAAAAACTGTTATTTACACATCACCGTTAATTTTTTAAAAGGTGCGAAAAATAACAACTAAAAATCCCATTTCCTAATTTATTCTTCTTGAAAAAATGGTGGGAATACCCGATATGTTTCATATGGGTCACACCTTTTATTATATTAATAAACGTGTTTTTAGTTATTTCGAAAAAGAAAGACGAGGAAAAGACAATACTTGAAAAGTTCAGATTTTCGAAATATTCTTGGAAAAATGATTTGTATGAATGACTGAAGAAATGAGTTTTATAGTGGGATTCTGAAATGAAAGTGGACCGTGGAAGATTCTGACAATGAATCTAGTTTTTTAGATTGCCAAAATTACGTGTGAATTAATCTTAATTTGAGTTAGCTACAAACAGAGCCTCCAAGAAGTTACAGATCGATAAGACCGCTTTTCAGGTTTAGATGTTCTGCAAATTTTTTATTTAACCCGATCAGAAGTATCTAAAATCATTGAGTTCATTCACCTTTGCCTAAATTGCGAAAAAGGAAATGAATGAAAACGGAAGGATGAAAGCCCTAGCTGAATTCTGTTTATTTCTGTTGTTGTTAGGAATAACAATTAATTAGGAGTTCTTGGAAAGTTTAGTTGTCCTCATTTCTCAAAAAAATAACTTTGTGTGACCTTTTCTCGATTTGATATAACCTCAATCATTAAATCAACAAAGTCCATGGCTAATTTTTTAAAAATCTTCCACAATTTCCTTCGTACAACGCTACTGGTTTACACCCTGCCTCTCTGTTTAGTGCCCATTTACGAGTCGTCGCGTTCTTTTCTCTGAAATTTTTAAAATCTATTATAAACTATTCCCGTCTTCGATTTTTTGTAGGATTTCAAAATGGCGGCAAATTTTTGGCAGAGCAGCCATGCGTAAGTTTTATCAAGGAAAATTAGAAAATTCATACAATTATTTCAGTGAACAATGGATGTTCGATAAAGCCGAAATTTTACGGTGGCGTTGTGAAGATCTCAAGATTTATACAGAAGAAGAGTATGCGAAATTTAATATATTTTGGGCGAATTGTGAGTTTTTTGGAGGGAATAATTCAAAAATATAAATTTATTTGAAGTTATGACAGCAGTTTCGACGGAAGGTGTTCACTCTCCAACAAGTGGTGGAAAACTTCGCCAACAAGTTATTGCAACAGCGGTGATGTATTTTAAAAGATTTTATTTGAGGTGCTCACTTTAAATGATGATTACTTTTTAAACTTAGGAAAGTTTCTAGGCAATCATTCAAAGATATGTGCCCCTTCCTAGTCGCATGCACTGCTTGCTACCTAGCCTGTAAAGTTGAAGAGCATACCTCTTTGAGTGTTACAAGCTTTTTGAAGAATGCACAATTTATTTGTGAGTTATTATTCTTATTAAAATTAAAATTTGGATTCATTTTCAGTACCAAAACGGTGGGGATACTCTTTTGACAATAACATCACCAAAAACGGATCTGTTTACGACGCCGAATTCATTCTAGTCGAAATCATGGATTGTTGTTTGATCGTATATCATCCCAATCGTCCGTTGAATGTATTTCTGTCAGATATAAAAGATAGAATTTCAAATTTGAAAGATTTTGATCAAATTGAGGCACAATGTCATAAAGTTGTCAATGACACACTTCGATGTGATGTTGGACTACAATTTGCTCCAAGTATTATAGCCATGGGTTGGTTTATAATAATTAATTGTATTTCTTTAAACAGTTGTTTATAGCTTCCTTCATTGTCGGAACTGAACTGATGGGTCGTTCTGAAGAATTTCTGGAATATCTGTCAGAACTTTCATTAGATTATGAGAAAGTCGGAGAATGTGTGGATCAAATTTATAAAATGTACAAAATATGGAAAGCTTTTGATGAAAAAGAACAAGTAAAACAATTGATACAAAAACTGCCGAAGATAAACTATTTACCTCCCGCTTATCAGTGAATTGTTGTTTGTTATGTAAATATATAACATATTTTGAATATTTAACATTTCATGTATATATTTTTGATTAATTTAATAAATAATTGTTTGAATATTGTTTTTCTAAAAACTATTTAATTCTTGTTAAAGATTCAGATATTATTGATGAAATTTTATAATAATATCATTTATTTTTTCGCTCACACGAATAATGTGTTTGTGTGCGATTTTTTTCATTGATGCTTCATCGCCATTCATATTATAAAATTGATATTTTTCGTTTCATTGGCATTTATTGATTTCTGAAAAGACATTGTCAACTTTTCTCGTTTTTGAAATTTAATCATTTAGACAAACATGTCTATGAAAATTTTTGCTCAGAAAATTACAAAAAAATGTTTTTCTCTGACTTCTCTGTTTCTTTTGATTCATCCACTTGTCCTTCACTTTGACAATTTTTCCACATAAAAAAGCTTTTGATAGTGACCTTGGAATGATTCCTAAAAATGCGGCGACAAATCCAATAAGCAGTTTGTGAGAATGAGTGTTGAATGAGAAACGTCTTCTGTTCATCCGTTTTTAACCCTAAATTTTTTAAAAATACTTATTTTTGTGAAAATTGACTTGGATATCTTTTTCTCTTGAAATTTCTAGCATAGTGAGTTGATAGGGCGTATACAGTAAATTTTTTTTTAATTTCCAAGAACTTTTAAATGTTCAAAACTTATTATAGTATTATGATCTTTCGAACCAAAATTTTTTTCTCTCATAAATTTTCATTTTCATACATGGCCATGTAACGTTTGCGAAACTACAGAATTTTCTCATAACCATAACACCGAAAGAAATCGGAATTTCGGTAGAAGAAAATTGGTTTGGAAATGTTAAATGTAACTGATTACAGAGCTTGCAGAATCTTTAAAAATTGCAGAAATAAATATAAACACTTCTTGCAATATTCTGCATTATTTTCAGAAAATAATTAGTAAATATCATTTAATATAGACGTTTGACATCTCTCTCTACTAAGTCTATAACTGAACAATTATGTAGTTTATGACATTTTGTAATATCCCGAAATAAATCGAGGAAATTGAAACATTGTATGTTACTTCAGTATTGACAAAAACACTCTTTGACAGATGGCCAATGCACGCATGCATCTCCCTCCTTTTATTGCTATTTACAAAATCATCTCGTTTTCGAGTAATCTCAGTCTTCGGTTGTGAAATCTGACATTTTTTTGAATGATGATGGGCAACTAGATAATGCCGAGCTTCATTTTTCATTGCTTTCGAAAAAAAAACTTTTCTCAAAAAAAAATTGTCGTTCCTGTCGTAAAAAAGAGCAGCCGAAGCCACAAACGCTGCATAATATTTTATTTTACGTTTCTCAAATATTAAACTTGTGTGATTTGTGTTCGATTCTTAGAATTTTTGAACAGAATTCAACAGAATATTACGAGTTTTGCATTTTTGAAACTATAATTCCCAAAGCAGGACTTCATCCATTACACAATGCTTCGCACACCACACATCAATCAACGAATATATACGAGAAAATGCCATTTTTCCTAGTTTCGTTCCATTGGTTAGATAGACGGCCTTGTTGTTCGCGTTTTTGTTTCAAAAATGAAGGTTCTTCTTCAACTTGGCGCGTCGCCAGGATATTATAAACATAACGACACTCCTTTCAAACGACACTACTCATTAACGTACACCTGTAAGAGGGATTTACCAAATTTTAAATCTCTGTTTTTTCTTTATTATTTAAATTAAATACGTCACATTACTCTTTTTTTCCACTTTTTTTTCATTTTGAAAAACGTATTCTTAAATATTTCTTTTAAGGTAACGATGACTTCCTTTAAAGGCGAGTTAGTCGTATTGACGCCTTTGAAAAACGAGCCAGGACATTTTCGTTCAAAAATCCACAGGGAAGAGACTATTCAAGCTGAAAAAGTTCGTCACATTGCCGGTGGTTCGAATCTTGGAATTGTTATTTATGACTTGGATCCAAAGGCGACAATCGGTTTGTCAATATTTTTCAATATTGTTTAAAAAACGTTTTTTTAAGATGCTGAACCATCTTATCAACTTCCATACAATGTCTCACTTCGGAATAAAAAGGAAGATCTAGATGTACAGTCACAGGTAATTTTTCATAACATTTTTCAAATAATAATTATACATCTCATTAATTCTTATTTTTTATAGGAAAAACGAACACTTTCTTTTTATCTTCGCGAAAACCATTCCGATAATAGTCGAACCGTTGTGCATAAATTTTTGAAAGCTCTTCTTACTAATATGCCGAATGGTAAATATTTTTAAAGGAATTTTAAGAATTGTTTTATTTTAGACTATGCTGGATTTAAATCGAGAATTATGTCGCTTATGCTTCACGACTACTTCGAAATTAAAGCTATTGTAATCGATTATTTGATTCTTAAAGAAGAGGAAAAGATTGTGATTCCGGATGCCACTCAATACGGTAAGTTTATCCTTACAAATTGAGTAATTCATGAATTTTAGAAAAAAGAAATGGAGGAATAGGTAATCAAGGAAAATTTTAGAATTCTTTTAAACCTTATTTTTCCCAAATGATTCACCCTTTGTAACATGTTTTAAAAAGTTATCCAAATTCTCCTTTATAAAAATAACAACCTTCATTTTTTAAATTTCCATTTACAGATTCTGGGTCAGAATTGGAAGAAGTTACTGCTGGACATGTTCAAGAAACCCTTGAACATGCCTTCCCTAATGGTTTGACAACAGCCACGATTTCTGAATGTTTGAGGTATATAATATTTATGAATAACGTTCAAATATAATGTTTGAAATTTAAGATGTGAGGAGTCAGAAGTTTTGAACTATTTGAAAGAGTTGGAAGCTTCTGGTGTTGTTCGGCAAGTTGATAATGAATGGATTCGTGTTGATACTCGCAGGGTTGATGAAAATATTGAAGCAAATCGACAAGGCAAAGAAAAAATTGAAACTTTTCAAGAAAAATTATAAATTTTAGCTTCCACTTCTGCTGGAACACCAACTTCTGAGCAACCGACAGTTGCAATTATTTCATGTCTTTTCGTTGAGAAACAAGCAGTTGACTCATTGATTGAAGAAAGGTATTTGATTAATTTGGGGTTATTCACAGACTGAATTTGCTTCAAAAACAACAAAATAATCTCATATTCAGACAAAAAATCCTAAAAATAAAATGATTTTGGAATAAAAAGCTGATAGTTTTGATTTTGAAGCAAATGTGCAGTCTGCGGAAGTTCCCAAAATGAATAAAATCAACAACGTATTTTCAGTTCTACAATTCACAAATACAAATCTGGAGGAGATTCAAATGTTTATACAATTGGAAGAATCGGTCCACATCGTGTTGTGGCAACGAAATTAGCATTGATTGGTGACTCAAGGGAGGCTATTACAAGTGCAGGATCTATTACCACAAGGTGAATGTTTTGACACTTTATATGTAAGGTGCAAAATGTTGGATGTCATCAACACCCCAAATGGTGTAGTGGATAAAATTGTGTTACGATATTAGACATGAATGGATCAATTCCTTCTAAAGTACATGAAGAGAAATATCCTTGCTCTGCGAGTCGTCGGATGCTTAACAATCTGACTGATTTGGACATTGAAACACTGTGACATCGGGTTACTGTAGTTGAAATGGCAAGTTGGTTGGGTTGGTGTCCAACCTTAACGACGGTGAACAGCGATGGCCTCTGATACCTTTTGGTTTTCAAATTTGGAATTAAGAAAACTTTAATGATGGGAAAAATTAAATGTAGAAACTATGGATCATTTTGATATTCTTCTTTGCTCTTCTCCACCAGTTTCTCTGCTAAATTTTACGTTATTTTTTTTTTGGGTATAATTGAATTGCCTGCATAAATCCATAGTTAAATTTTCATTTAAACATTTCAAATTTCAGACTACTTGGAAACTTCCAAAACATTGAACACGTGTTTATTGTTGGAATCGGTGGAGCAGTTCCTCATTTCGTTGATGCGAGTCTTCATGCTCGTCTTGGAGACGTGATAATCTCCGCATCTCGACCGAAACAATATGTTTATGCGCATGATTTATTGATTGATCGAAAAACTGAACAAATAACTGGATTTGCCGTTAGAGATTGGGATGCTTCTGATAGAACAATCGAGCAAATTGTTGAAAATGGTGGCGAATCTTTGATTGAAAAATGGAACAAATCAACACAGGATGCCATTGAGACGTTGACGTCGGGTATTGGATCAAATGGTATTTACGTTTTTACTTTTTTTTTTAAAAATAAACCCGTTTTTAAACTTTTAGATGTTGAATGGAAGTCTCCGCCAGAGTCCACTGATGTCCTGGCTTACACGATATCCCCTGGAAATGTGGCTGTTTTGCCACACCCGGTATCAAATAGATCTGGCCCGCAAATTCACTTGGGTACAATTGGAGCATTGGCAAGTTTGAAAAAATATGATTCGATTGGAAGTGAAGAGTCATCAATCAATGAGGTTTGATGATTTGATTTTAAATATTTTAATTAAGAAATTAATTTTTTAGATTCGTGAACGATTCGCCGAATCTTTCAAAGTTCGCTGTATGGATGTTGGTTTTGATTCAGTTGTCGGAGCAATTGTTGGATCATGCGTCAAATCGTGGGCACTCATTCGCGGAATTGCCGATTATCAACATGGACAGTCTCGTGCCGCAAAAACATGGCAACCACATGCGGCTGTGAGAGCTGCTGGAATGGTTCGATGCATTATTGAACAGTTACCTACTGATAAGTAAAATCTTTAACTTTTTGTTTTTATCGAGCTTTTATAATTCATCTAATTTGTTTGCTTTAACTTATTCTGAAATATCCCGTCGATTTTTGTACTGTGAAAAGTATTTATCATGTTAATCAAAGTATTCTAATCTCCATTCCTCTTGATTTTTATGTGCTTTTCTATTCACAAACACCAAACATTCTTTCCTGTCTGTTTTTAAAAGATTTATTTATGAAACAATTTCATCTTTTTTCTGTACTTCGAATTGTCCTTATGCCTTTTTTCATCACTTTCATCTCCTTCAAACCTTTTTTCATGATAAAAGAAACATTGTTTGCGTTTTGAAATAGGATTTGAGACTGTATTTGAAAAGTGTGAAATACTCAATGTTTGGAACAAGAGACAAAAAGTGGGCGGAGAATCAATTGCGCCGCATCCGCTACAAAGGTCGACCAAGAGGTTTTGTGGACATTTTGGAGAAAAGAATGTCATTTGTTTGCGTTTTAAAATTTTATTTTTGTTAGAAACAAATGTTTATTTCGTATTTTGTTAATTTGCTCAGAATTCATTTGTGTTTAGTTCCTAGAGCTTAGAATTTATTGACTTGATTCTCAGTGAATTTTCCGCGGATCCGCGCATACGAAATTAGCGGATCCGCCATTTCAATAGTAACTAGTTGAAATGGAGATTCGCGCATAGGAAAGTGGCGGATCCGTGAAAAATTCCCTGAGATAGGATATTTTAGGTATATCACTAATTTCCAGACAAAAAAGCCAAGAACGCAAAGTTCCAGTACATTCCTATGTTTTCTAATTAGTCAACAGTACTCCAAACAATAGAGTGACTATCAAATTGAAGTTTCAATCACCTACTCGTGTGAAAGTTACTTTTTAAACATCCTTAAAATATGTTCCCTAAAACTTCCATTTTCATTTTTAGATAAAACTTTAATTTGAAAAAGATGAATTCCTCATAGAATATTTTCCATACAGCCTTCTTTGAGCACTTTGTTTAATTTTCACTGTTCAAATGCTCTGCAGAATAATCGGTGAAAGATCCTAATTTGTCATTTTTTCAGAAGAAAATGTCGATCAATATGAATGCAAACTTCTTAAAATTGCTCACCCATTTCCGGAGGCAGGACCTGGTACGTATTTTCTATTTTTTTAGTAAATTATTTATATTTCTCATGCGGAAAACAATCAAATTCTCACTCATTGGTTATTAGTGTAATAATTGTGACCTATATTCCACGAAACCATTCATTCGTTTTCTTTACTTGGATTCGTTGGTTTGTTGAGGCAGAGTAGGATACTTTCGATTAATCGTATTGGAAAATAGGATGGGAAAAGGTTGTCGCCAAGTTTTTATGCATTGTTTTTTTCTGTTTCTAAAGAAGGAATAGAGTCAGGGAGCGAGAAATAGAAAAAGAAAACTTGGACAGAAACCGATATCACAAGATATTTTACGTATGTACATTGCTGTTTTTAGTCCTTGAAATGATAACATCTAGGCGGATTTTTGTCGAGATTAGAAACTTATTGTTTATTTGATAAATATTTTTGATGTTTGATGTTTCAGACAAACTTCAAAAGTGAACACGATGAGCTTTATGAGAAAGCGAAAAGAACTGGAGATCATTTGGAAGTGACTTCACATTATTATAGTGTTATGAGCACAGTGATTGATCAATATTTCGGAGGAAATTTTCATTTTGTCCCACCGAAATATGAAGGACAAACTTTGGAAGAAGCTCTAAAGTCGCTGCATCAGTAAGTTTCGAGGTTTTCAACGAGAAAAATGGGTTGCTACGTCACTTCAATATGAAATTTTGAGAATAAAGAATGAATTTCGACGATTATGTTAACCCGTTTCTGCAAAAAAAAATTTTTTTTCAGACACATCGGGGAAAAGCTGGGTCTTAAAGAAGGAGTTCACTGCCTCGACATCGGATGTGGAATTGGTGGTGTTATGCTAGATATTGCTGAAACTGGAGCCCAATTGACAGGTGTCACAATTGCAGCAAATGAAGCTGAAATTGGAAATGAAAAATTCGCAAGTCTCGGCCTTTCAAATCAATGCAATATTGTTGCCGCAGATGTTCATCAGATGCCATTTGGTTGGTTGAAAAATTCATAAATACAAAAAAATTCATTAAAAAATATGCAAATTATTTTCAGAAGATGCTAGTTTCGATGTCGCCTACGCTATTTATTCGTTGAAGTATATTCCAAATCTGGAGAAAGTTATGAAAGAGGTAACAACTATTAGTTTTCTTGAAAATGATGATCAACGCTTTTTTTGAAGATTGCTAGAGTTCTGAAACCTGGTGGAAAATTGATCGTCTATGACTTGATAAAAACAAATGAATATGATGAAGAAAATGAAGATCATAGAAAAGTGAGTTGAAATAGTGTTTCTGAGCCCAAACAATCTATTTTTAGACCTTGAACCATCTAGAATATGCTTGTGGAATGCCTTCACTTCATACACAAAACGAAGTTGAGCAATCGGCAGAATCATCGGGAATATTGAAAATCGATCATGAAAATTTAGAAGAAAGTTATGAAGGAAGGCCGTTTCATTATTGTTTTTCATCAAGTCCATTGTTTATGTGGCTTGTAACTAGCACGATCGTTGGTTAGTTAATTGAATATTTTTTCTGGAACTTTGTGCCAAAACATCTAAATTTTCAGACGAAGCCGTTCGTTTGGCTGAGCTTCTTCGTATACTTCCATCCGGCTTCAAACAATTCAACCGTACATTCCTTTGCGGAACGGTTCAAAGTATCGTCGAAGGTGGTCAAAAAGGCATCCTTTCCGGTGCAGATATTCTCGTGTTTCAAAAATCAAAATAGGCTTTCATCGTTCAAAAGAAAATAATAAACATCAACAAAAATACACTATCTAATAACGATTATATTGCTAGAAAACATAACTTTAATCACTTGACCACTGTGATATTTGATGGGGTGTACACATTTGATTCGAAAACACTTTGGAAACTGTGATATTTTTTCGCCAAATCACGACTGAGCTCTTTTCGTGTAAACTGTAATAATGGCAGCATTATTTTTTTTTAATAAAAATGTTTCATACCTGTTTTGTTTCATCCATCAATCGAAGATCCGTCTCATTTGCCACATGTCCAGTTGGTGTAATTTCACATTCACCGTTCGGGCTCAACTAAATAAAACGGTAAAGTATTTTTTATAAATATTAAAGCTTACTTTTGTCGAGAAAACATCATCTTCTGTCGGCTCACCATTTTTGAAAACAATTGGTCGTAACTCGATCAAATGTTTTACTTTCCATAACTCTTCATTGATTAACGGAGTATTGCGGAAAACTTCCATTCGTCCGACCTGAAAAATTATAATTTAACAAGAATATTTACAATAATAAACAAAACAACCTTATGATCAGCTCCAAACAATGCTTCGATCCGTTTCTTTGTCCATTTTGGTTCACCACCCAAATCACGATAAAGCCAAGCCATCCATAGCTTTGAAGCAGTTGCAGGCTTCTATAATAGAAACATTTTAATACTTAGTTTAAAAAGACAAATATACTTCTTGTTCTGGCAATTCTTCAGCATAATTCTCAAGCGCGGTGCCACTTTTTTCATAATCAAACTCTTTCACAGCATCATTTCTTCGAGGCAAATAACGATTCCATTTGTTGTCCGGACGATAAACCCAGCGATCTGAAAAAATAACATAACATGACATATTGAAACAAAAATACTTACTTCTGATGACTTTTGCCATTCTTCTATCTGAAATCAGCTCACTTTTTTCTATATTCAACACTAAAGTCAAGATATTTTTGGCTGTAAAAACCGTTGAAATTTAAAACAAATGACAAATAAACTGTTTCATGCTTTATAGATTTGTGGAGGCTCAATTTCAAATAAATTATCAAAATCTGTTTTTTCAAAGAACTTGTGACTTTTAATTTGTTCGCTGCTCAATCGTTCTTCTGGCTGAAAATTTAAAAAGTGAAATTAATTGTTTAAAATAAATAAAACTACCTTTATGACTAGAATTTTTTCTATTAAATCTTTGGCGTTTTCATCGAATTCCGATGGAAATTTAAAAAGCGCATCGGATACCCGTTTGAAGATGAGATATTCGGATTCATCATGGAATGCATGTTCACCTGGAATTAATTAAATGTAAGAAATTTCACCAAAACTGTAATACCTGTGATAAATTGGAAGAGAACAACAGCAAATGACCAGATATCACTAGCTGGGCTCAATTTCGAACCAGTGAGCATCTGAAATTTTGAAATGTTTAAAAATAATCAAAGAACAAATAAAAATCACTTCTGGTGAAACAAATTGCGCTGTTCCAACAAAAGAACATCGTCTTTTATTCGGTCCGGTCTTTTGACTTCTTTCGTTCATATATTGTTCATGTTCTGCGAGAAAAACACAAGATCCGAAATCGCTGAGCATTATTCGACCATCCTCTTTGATCAAAATATTTTCCGGTTTCAAATCACGATGAAGAATACCGTGCGAATGAAGATGATCTGAAAAGAAAACGCATTACAAAATATGTACGCAAAACAATTTCACCTAAAGCTTTTAAACAGACGGCGGAATAATATGTTGAATGTTCTAGAGAGAGTCGTTGTTCTGGCCTTTTCAAAATTAATTGCAAAAGATCTCCATCTGAAATTGTTATTTTGAATAAAAGTTCTTTAAAAACGTCTTAACCTACATTTGGCATACGACAGAACAAAATATAAATTATCCACATCTTGAAAAGTTGCATAAAGACTAATAACTGCAGGATGTTGATTGCTCGCCGTTGAAAGTATTGCCAATGCTTCTTTCTCTCTATGTACATATTTTATCTGAATTTAGAAATTTGAAATCGTTATTTAAAAATGAATAACCAACCCTTTTGTCCCTAATAATTTGTCGTTTTATACACATTTTTATTGCTACATCCCTTTTTGGTTCTTGCTTTTCTTGCGCATAATAAACAATACTGAATGATCCCTCTCCTATTTCTTTCAGAACCTGAAAAAAACATTTAAAAAATCAGGTAAGCAAAAACATTTACTTACTTTATAATCTGACATTGACTTAAATTTGGAGTTACTCGGTTGTGAAGAAGCCGACTCCGTCATATTTAATGGAACCTCCATAACTACTTAAAAATAAATAAAAGTCGAAAAAAGGAAGTCAGCACAAAACTGAACAAATTTTTTATCCCGTTCTGCAAACACACCGACGTAAAAATGCATACACAAGTTGTTAAAAAACGCGGGTTTTCAAATATTGGATATTTACAAGGAACAAAAATTTTTAAAATTCTAGAAGCATCTTTTTCCAAAAAGACTCAGAGAAGTTGAAATCAGGCCCAAAGACGTTGGAGAAAGTGCCAATGATTACAAAAATAGGAAATAAATCCGAAAACATTGTTTCAAAAAGAATAAGTGCAGCGTAATGCATGAAGACAGTTTTAAACAAAAAAAAACACATTTTCGAATTTTTGGAAAGAAGTTCATTTAAATTGAAAAAGCCGGTTCCAAGAATTAACTAATAAATATGTCTCGAAATTGTTTTTGAAATTTTGGCGTGGCAAAATGCCAAAAACTGTCAATATATTTTCCTTCTGTTATTTTCGATGAATCACACCCGTTTCATAACTTTTCCTTGAGTGATAAGAAATCAGAAACATTTACATAGTATTTATTCAATGACAGCGGGGAAAAAGCTCGAAGAATCAATAAAACTGATAACGTTTTATTCATATTTTTTTTGAAACAAACTTTCCTTGCTTGAAAAATTTCGAAAATTCAGAACAAAATGACAACGTCGACACTTGCACAACGTTTTTCACTTCCAGTATGTTTTTCATTTTAGTGTGACTTGTTACAATTGTTTTTTAAATAAAAAAAACTTCCAGAATATGCCGTTCAACAGAGAAATTAATAATGGATGCCCAGTTGGGTCAATTATTCGATTGACAGGAAAATCATATCCTGATTTGAATAAGTAATGTCATTATAATGACGTGGAAATTTGAGAATCCTTATTTTTCCAGATTTATTCATCTCCGTTTGATAACCAATAACAACGATGTCGCACTGAGAGTTAGCTTGCAATTGGAAAATCCATCGCAGGTTATTTATAATTACATAAAAATTTCTAAAAACAAAATTTTAGTTGAAAATCGATTGTTTAATCGGACAGAAGAGCTCAACATCTGTGGATAGTCCAATTGTTATTAATTCTAATCAAACATTTGCGCTACTTATTCAAACACTTCAACATTCATTCCAAGTTCGTTTTTTTTGAAAAGCTGAAAAATTTTTTAATTCTGGAAATCATTTTCAGATTCTTTATAACGGTTCAAAAATCGCTGATTTTGTTCACAGAGTTGATCCAATTCTAATCAAGAAAATATCCATTGATGGCCCCTTAATTTGTGAAGAGGTTCTTATCGACCATCCTTCTAACCTTCCAACCTATCAACAAGCAACTTCACCACCAACAGATCTTTTGAAAAATATGTCGCTTGACGAAAAGAGAAATGTTCCAAATCCAGCGAATTCTTTCGATTTTCCACCTCCTCCACCAAATATTTTAACAGGAAGTTCGGTAAGCTGTCATTATTGTTTCTCGAAAGAAACCTTCATGTTTCAGAATGTTCCAACAACCACAGGCGCTTCTTTCAATTATGCCGGAAATTCTCAAGGATTCTCAAATCATCCATATCCACTTCCTGGTTTGATTGACAATAACACTTATCCGTCTCAACAAAACTCCGCTAACCGACTACCAACCACTAATTCATCTGTTCCTCAACCATCGGAGCAGCCCGTACCAATTACGGTAAACACTGGGATTACTAGTCAAGTGGGTCGATTAATCCACAAAAACATGAACTCATTTTGATTTTTCAGCAAACATCAGCAGCAAATCCACCATATCCATTATCAAATAGCGGAATTCAACAACCACAACCGTCAGTTCTCTCTCCACAAACACCTCAACCATACACTGTAACATTACCACCGACGGTTCCAAATACTCCTGTTCAACAAACACCAATTCATCCAAACCAGCCAATATACCAAAATCAAATGCAAAACTATCCATTGAATATGGTTCCACCATCAGTTCAACCTCAGATGTTTTCCCCTCCACCGCCAGTTGCTCCACCACTTCCACAACAAGCCGTCCAAGTTCAACAATTTGCACCACCGATGCAGGTTCAGCCTACTTATGGATATCCACCAGTTCCCTATGTTCAAGGATATGTTCCACCTCCACAACCAATGTATCAACCATATCGTAAGTTTTTAATCGATTCTTTTCTAGAAATTTCGATTGCATAAGTTTTTCAAAATTCGTTAAATTTTTTTTTGAAATTTTGTTTTTGAACCTGAATACATTAATTTTCAGAAGCCGGTTATTATCCCGGAGTGGTTTATTACGAAGCTGACTATTATCCCCACCACCATCATCATCATAGGGTAATGACTTTCTCTAGTCTTTTTCAGAAGAAAATTGAAAATTTCAGCATCATCATCATTGCGATTAAGATTCCACTGCAAAAAATAAATTTAAATGTGATTTCCCGCTTTTTTTTAAATAATGTCACTGTAAGAATAAAAATCTTACAATTAGGGAATTATGCTTAAATATACACCATTTAACAAATACTACAAATAAATGTGCTCATAAAAAGTAAGACGAAACTACGGATTATATTTTTGATATTGTTCGATATTTTAAAATAAATATGTTCATAATAAAACCACGCCAGAAAATAATGTACCCATTATGAATAAATTTCAAGAAAAAGTATTGATAAGAAAACGAAACGGTTTAAAATCATCATAAGTCACATTGGATACAACCGTCAAGAAAACAAAGTGATATACAAATAAGTGATGAATAAATAGTTTAAATTGATTATTCTACAAGCGCATCATTGCCAAAAACCGCCTGATGATCCAATTCATCGATAATCTTCTTCTGGATAATATTCAACTTATCAAGAACACCTCTAACAGCCACAACACGCTTTTTACAATTCTCTGCCATTTTTGCTTTGAGCACGTTCAAATCACCACCAGCCGTTTCGATCATCCCGTCCCATGTTCGACTGAATTCATTAACGATTTCCTGTGCTTCGAAGACAGTTTGAAGAAAAACTGAGATTTGCTGTTCGATCTGCAATCCTTCCAGAAATTAATTTATATATGGAAACATTTTCAACCAACCACTTCATTTTCTTTACAATAAACCACAACAGCAGCCCTTCGAACAAATTTATAATGCTCTTCAACAACATCATCAACATCTACACATTTCTCATCAATTGCAGCCAAGAATCGGGCAAATTGCAATTCAACATTTATCGCAATCGTACTTCTTATTCTCGAAAGTGTCGAATTTATCAAATAAAATATGTGTGACATCAATTTTAGCAGCGACCATGCATTCTCTCTTAATGAATAATTCAATTCTAAAAACCGAATCATTTGAGGCAAATTTGAAGCCGCTTCTTGTGATGATAATCGAGCCAAATCTATAGACCAAATCACATGGAAAATTTCCTCATAACTGAAAAAAATGTGAATTTGGGAATTGAAATTGAAATTTTTTGAATTTACCAATCGTCACATGCACTGAATATTGGTTTCATCAGTTCCATAACGGGCTCATATTTTGGTCGAAGTGGTTTTACGAATTGCAATCTTGATGAGACATTAGGTGTATTTCCAAGCTTAAAACAATAAATAAATTTCGAAACCGTGTCGTTTTTCATCACAAAAATCAATTGTTTTCAAAGTTTCACAATAAAAAAGGCTCGGGTGTACCATCTTGTTATAAACTTATCTACTCACAGATGTCAATGAATCTAACTTGAATCCAAGTCTTTTGTTTTTCTCATCGTCCACATGATTTGTTGAAGCTTGTAATGCCGAAGCAAGTGCACTTGACACAGTCTGCTTACTTAGTGTAGCCGTTCCAACTCTTAATCCCATTGATGCTTCCCTTAAAAATCATCGACATTTTCTTGGAAAGTGTTAACTAAATTCTTACTTGATGATTTGATAAAGTGTTGTTGTGAATCTTGGATCTACCAAAAAGAAGAACGATTTGGCTTTATTCAAATGATCCTTCAATCTTCCATTTGTCAATACAGTTCTCATTACAATTCCACAAACAACGTCTCTCAATGATCGAAGAATCGGCGTTAATTCATTATTAAAAATGAGTTTCGGAGAAATTCCCATTGAAACAATAGAAGTCGCTTGATCAATTGCTAATAAATCTTCATCAGATGCTGTATCGATACGTGGCAACGATTTTCCAATTTCCAGCAGCTGAAAATTTCTATTTTTTTTTTGATTTCTACGTTTTCAAAATTACAATTTTCGCATCAATCGGATTCAGAAGCTTAGGAATTTTACGAATTTCGATTGAACTTGTTTCCTTATTCTTTTCAATTATCCATTTTTCACATGGAACCTCTCCAGTTCTCATCCACTCGATCATTTGCTTACAAAACACTCCCATTGTGTATTCCAATACTTTTTCGAGAACACTTCTTCTGAAAACGAGATTGTTGAGGAAAAGAAGGGATACATTCCTACCTTTCATCATCAAGTCCAAAAGATTTGTAGAGCACGTAAAGAGTGTCTAGAAGAACAAGTTGATCCAATTTCCTAAATTTCACAAAACATGCTTTATTAAAAATATGAAAAAAATACCGGAAATTGTGGCATTTTGACAGTATCAACAATTTTACCCTCCAGTGATCGATAATTGGTAAAATTTTCACGAACGTCAAATTTCTTGTCTGAAAAACACATTTTTATCTCAACAAAAAATAAACTTCTAACCTTTCTCAAAGCGTCAATATCTGCTGTATACTCTCCTAAAATGAATCGAACTGATGCTAAAAGCGCCTGAAATGAACGTTTTTACGTCAAACAAATAAACCGTGTCTACCTCTGTGATTGGCTCAATTCTTTTTTCACCTCGAGCTTCTCGATGACTCAAATTCAAAAATACATCTGACAATCGAAGTATTTGAGTAGAAATAGAAGCATGTGTTGTGCTTAATGATGCGGTCGTAGTTATGATCATTTTTCTGTTTCCATCTGATCGGAATAATCGAGATTCGATTCCAATAAGTGCAGCGCATAAACATTCGCATACTGTTGATTCAGTTTCACCTCAAATCGAAAAACAATAAAAATTTTGTATTTTGTAGCTTACAAATAGCACTTCCGATTCTTGAATGAAGAGGAGTTGAGGAAATCGTAGAATGTGTTCGTATTGATTCCGTTGGTATCATATGAGACGTATTTGCACTCATTGGCGTTCTAAATTGATATGGTGAGCCATCTCGATGAATAGGTATTGTTCTCGGATTTATCGGCGTTGAAGTTGATGAGTCAAACCCATTCGCTCTAAATGAAGTTATTAAATTGAATAAACCCATTTCAACATCAATTTTACTCACCCAAAAAGATGATTACTCGCTGAAATCGGTGTCGATTGAAAGGACTTGTTAAATGAATTAATATTTCTAAATGGGCTTTTTGGACGTTGAGCAGGTCTTTCCATTCCCAAATGCCGCGAAGAAGTTGTGGTCCCATTATATCTTGAGTCATACGAATTGAAAGAAGAATTTGATCTTGTTTTTGTTGTATCATTAGTCATTGTATCACCAGCTATAATTTTTGAATTTAACAGAATTTTAATATTTATTTCAAACATACTCAATGTGCTCAAAACTCTTGTCCTGCTTGCCGATCTTCGTTGAAATGGTGATGATTGAGCAGATGCATTTGATGGAGTTCTTGCATGTTCCATTAGATCTTCATGATTAACAACTGCTGATGATATACCTTTTGAATAGAACAATCTTGTCTGTCGACATCGGACTAAGAAATCGATCACAACCGTCATTTTATCGGAACCATTCATCATTGCATTTACACGTTTTGATAAAGCCTTCGTACCAATCGGATCTCGTTTTTCACCTAAAAGTATTTTAATGAACAATCAGAGGACTTTAAAAAGTTGCTTCTATTTATTTTATTTTTTTGCTTAAAATTTAAACTTACATCTTTGCAAAAATCGATTGATATAATCTCTTGTCTGGTCAATATCAACCAATTGTTTCTGTGAGAAAACAGCAGTTCCAACTGCTTCAAGTTGCACTGAAACATTCAAACGTTAATAGTTTCATTTTAAATACTAATATACCATTTTGTTCCAAGTTGAACGCTCTTAAAAAACTTCTAACCGCATCCGTTTCTTCATCACTCAGCGGCATTACTGTAATAAACAATGCTAATAATGATATTAAATACTAAATTTCGATTTATTTTTTGAGATTCGTGATATTACTGACACACAAGTGTGTTTGTTATTAAAAATAAATCCTATTCACAAAATTTCAGCGTTACACGTCCATAGTTGGGATAGGGTCATTTCGAAATCTCAAAGTTAAGCTCGTTACAAAAAAAATTTTTTTTAAGTTAAGGCGACTACAAACCGTAAAAAGCATCAAAAACGCTGAAAACAACACTTAAAAACGAATATCCAAAAGTGCGTCAAGACAAACGTCTATTTTTGGATACTCATTAAAAAAGTTAAGGTCGTTACACCTTGTCAAGTGAAAAAAAAGTTAAACTCGTTACTAAGCTAAATCCGCGGTATCCCACCTATGGTTAAGCTCGTTCCAACCAAAAAAAAAAAGAAACAAAAAAGTTAAGGCGACTACAAAACGTAAAATGCAGCAAAAACGCTGTAAAACACTTAAAAAACGAATATATGTCCAATTTTTTCATCACTGTTCATCCGCCTCGAGTTAAGGTCGTTACACCTTTTTAAGTTTAAAAAATGGTTAAGGTCGTTACTAGGCCAAATCCACTGTATCCCACCCATGTACACGTCTAATTTCTGTTTTTCGGGAGCTCCCGACATCCATTCAATTGATAACAGTTTTCCAATTTGATTCCGTAATTTTTTAAAATATCAATTGAAAACCCAACAACTTTCTATTTTAGAACGTGTAAAAGAAAACTTGATGATTTATTCAAAAAAAAAAGTAATGAAATGTCAACAAAAATAAGATCATTTTAGTATTGGGTTTATCCAGTCGAAAACACAATGAAAAATAGAATATTCTGCCACTTGCCAAAATGACTGAACAATCCCAATCACGCACGAAAAATATATAAATTAAAATTAATTGACAACAACGGGAAAAATAAAACAAAAAAGGAGACCAATATGGAAGACTTTGACCACCACTGTTATTTTTTATTCCCAAACTTTTTCCGCTCATAAAACAAGTCGGTTTTTGCGCTTCCGAGGTTCACAATTTTAGGACAACCATCTCGATCCTGAAATGAACGCGATTACATAAATTTATAATGGAAACTCTTACTTTTTCCATAATTGTACACTCTTTGCAGTAATATGCATCGCTAACACCAGGTCCACCGCAAATAACACACCGACCCTAAACGATGAAAGTTTTTGTTTATTTTAGACGGAGCGCAAGAAAAATGATCGGCACAAAACGTTTATCGATTGATTGGAATCAGTTCAAGAAATATTACCTGATATGATCCATAGTTGCATTCATCACAAATTCGCACAAGTGTACATGGTCTAACATATGAATCACAGATCACACAGCGTCCATCACCTAAATATTTTGTGTTTTTCAAGTGATAGTCTATTAATTAAAATTAATTATTTGAAAACTATCAATCAATTTTTCACAAATTTCAAACAAAAATGAAACGTATTTTCGAAAATTTCGTACTACAGTTAAAATAGCTTCTAGAACGTTTTTTTTTCTTAAATCACGGATTCTCTAAATATCGGAACATTTTGTCAAACAAACTTACATTTATCACAAAGTCTTCCAATCGCCACTCCCGGCTGCTTTCTACAAAAAATCAAATCTGGATGATGCTTAGCCATAACTTTCTGAAAACATTTATTTTAGAGAATAAAGAAAGAAACATTTACATAAATATAAAACTGTTAGAACTTGACAGCAGCTTTCGAAACTGATAATACTAAAAACCAAAAAAAGAGTTTATTCACAATAATAATAATTTTCAAAACGGGAAATAACAGGAGAACATCTCACCCTCGAATAACGAGAAAACGATATTTAAACGACGAAAAACATCAAGCTAAAAAATGGAATAAAAAGACAGCGAATGAACCGATTAACAAATGAAAATTCATTTTACGGGAACAGTAGATAAAAGTTTACAGGAAAATTAATTGAAGCAAACATTTCAACCGAAAAAAAAAACGAATATTTAGGGGAAAGCTTTTGTGAGCATTTTCAAAGGAGATCCATTCAAAGATCAGTGTGTTATTCGTTGCAATAATATAATGATACAATAATAAAAAATAGTTTCATTAAGTGTTGTTTGAGGAATTTTAAAATATAGGACAGTGGTTGGATAACCCCGCAACATTTTGTTAAATCATGATAATTTGTCACAAGAAACAAAATTTCATGAATTAACCATCATACACAATTGAACATTAGGATGAACTGTTCAAAGTTTGATTTTTTTTTAAACGATGGCTCTAGAACATATTTGAAATACGGAACCTGTTTATTGTTTAGATGACTGCCATCCAACAAGTCTCTTCATGAATCCATATATTCTTCTCATCTTCGACGGTGGCTCAGCAATTGTATCATCATCTTCGTAATCATCGGCATTTTCAGACATTCTCACAATTCCATCGTCGCCAATTGTTTCATTTGATGTCGATGGTTTCGGTGTATCAAGTTTCGAAAGTGACCATTTGCTTGCACGTAGGCCTTTTGTATTATTTGACGATTCCGATTTTTTCGGTGTCGATGGTGCACTTCTCGATGGTGTCGGAGGTGGCTTATCGCCTCCAATTGATAAGGCTTTCACGACTGGTGTTACTCCAGTTGTTTTCCTCAAACTTGAACTCCCCTTCAACATTTCACATCTTCCTCGCTTTCTGCTGAAATTTCAAACAATTTTTAAATTTTCTTCTGAACAAAAAAATAACAACTAACCTTTGTGATGTTTTCACAGAACCTAACTCTTTCGGCGTTTCCGAATTATTTGGTGTAACAATATCACTTCTGAGTGTACGTTTATTAGGTGTGCTACTAGCCCTTCCATTCAAATTCCTATTAGCCTTTGAAGGTGAAATAACAACATTGTCAGTACTTTTTAGTTTCTTCAATGGAACTGAGTCCTGTTCACGATTTTCCGAAGCTTTTGTCGCACTGCGAGTAACTCTTTTTTCGAGTTCCGGCGGTGATGCTTTTATTTTCGGTGTTCTTAAACGACGATGTGCTTCCGCTTTGATACGTCTGACAGTATTTCCAGATGGAGTTTTTGAAGGCGACGCCTTTTTGACTCGTTTTGATGGTGTAAGCGACATATCCAAATCTTCTTCGTCAGTTCCTTCATCGGGTTCATGTGTCGACGCATTCATTGATGGACTGAATGGTTCAGGTGCAGAAGGTCTAGGTGGTCTTTGAGGACTTGGAACAATAACAATTCTTTCGACAAACTTCTGCAACTTAGTTGTTCATTAATTTTTCCTAAAACCTAAAATCAAACCGTTTCAACAATTCTACCACTGAGTGATCTGCTTGTCATTCTCATTTCATTTCCAACTCTCATCGGAATAATAACTTCACCATTCACATTGACATCATCATCTTCATATTCTTCGTCATCATCGTATTCAATATCGTCATCATCGTGGAATTGAATTCCAGCAAATTCCTTTTAAATACAAACTAAGAAACTTATAATATTTGGAAAATAACTCACTCTTCTGCTCATAAGAATATTTCTCTCTTCCGCTTGTATTTCTTCTTCGTGTGTTCTAAACCCTGGTCCTCGATACATTACCCGGCAGAAATTAATATCTTTTGAACCATTGTATATTACAGGTGTTCTTTGAGTACACAAGACAACGCTCTCACGATCAGTAATATGTAGCATTGAATCGGGTTTGTCGGTAATCGCCTCAATTCATTGTTGTTTTTATCAGTTCCATTGGTTTTCATTGAAATTTACCTGATCAACAGATGACATCGCTCCTAATCTCATCAATACTTCTGTATCTTGATAATGTGTTGGCTCAGAATCAAAAATCACAGCTGCAACTGTGACATTATCAGCTCTCAATGTTCTCCATTTCGCCAAAGCAGCTCTTAGAAGACATCTAGCATGATTACGATTTACATCACTGTTAGCCTGAACTTTTAAAATAAAATTTGAAATATTATCGAATTTTAATTATTACTTCTACAACTTCTTCTTCTTTATACACAATAGAAACAGACTGATCAGGAGTCATTACATTTGTTAGTCCATCTGACGCCAGAACTAAACAGAAATCTTGTTCTGAAAATTGTTTATTTCTGTTAAATTTTTATAATATAAATAATCAAACCTCCTAATTCATACACATCAACATCTGGATCAGGTGACACTATAAAACAATCTGTAGCTCTGTTATATGACCACAAATCTCCCAAACTCCGTGCAACCGACAAGAATGGAATCATTTCTGTTGGGGTTGTTCTTTTAATTGGTCCATATTGATGGCCTTTAACGGGACGCCGCCAAACTACTCGTGTTACACCACTTTTAACAGCAGTCTGAAATTATTATTATTTTTTATTAACTAATCCACGAATTTTTTTTCGCTTTTTCTTGGCGTCATGAAAACGCCGAAGAATTAAATGGTCTCGAAAAGTAAATATTAATTTTAATTTATAAAAAAATAGTTCATCATGTAAAACTAACCGTTCCACCAGATTTCTGAATTCTTAACTGCTCTGTAGCTGACTCTGGTTTATGATCAATAGTAAGTGGATAAGCTTTGACATCTCCATCTGAAAATGTTAATTTAATTCTAGATTCAAACACTGTTTACAAACCTCCACAAACTCCTAGAACAATTGACGAATCACCTACATGACCAGTATAAACTTTCCCATTCCTGATGAAAGCACAACTTACAGTTGTACCCGCCGTTGATGGATATCCAGATGCAGTATATGGCCATTCTTCTGAAAATAATGTGATACAATATAACATTTGACAATTCTTAGAATACCATGCACATCTCTCATCATTTCGTGTGTCGTCAAAAATCCTTCTCTAATAGCTGCCAAAAATTCTTTATCCACTGGTGAATCAAATTTCTCATGATTTCTAATATTGTCCAATAAGTTTCTACGAACATATTCACTTGCATGTTCACCACCATGTCCATCAAACACGCCAAGAAATACCCAACGAATAGATTTATCTGGATTTCGTTCAGTATGAACCAAAAATCGATCTTCCATGTATCGCCGACCACCCTGAATTGAGATTTTTTTTTAAATATTAGTTATTAGATTGAAAATCACCTGGCTGGCTGCGACGGTGACCCGAAGATGTTTACCGTATTGTACGCCATCATCTGATTCTTCTGTATTGTCCATATTTGTCACTAACCTACAAAATTTTTATAAGTTGAAACTAACTGAAAAATGAGGTGAAAATAATAAATATCAAAAGGCGAAGCAAAATAAAAAAAACTTCGAAAAACCAGTAGGAAGCCCTTGACTAGAAGCATATTTTTTTAGTCTATTTGTTTTTTCGTAAACAAAAACAAAGTGATAAAAACTTTGAAAAAAAATTGCTGACGCTGTTTTGGCTATTCGCGGGAGTTCAGTGGAGCGACCTTACGAAAAATGTTTTCGTGTGGGTTTTCAACCGTCTCTGCGTATCCTATTCTTTTGTGTTATTTCACCATGTTCAAGGGCTTTGAGACTTTAAACAAAATTCAATGAGAAAATTTATTTGATTTTTAGAGAGCAGTGAAAAATATGCCTAGTCTAGAAGAACTACTCAAAATCAAAAATAAGCTAAAACCAACGGAAATTGTGTAAGTTTGCACCGAACAGTTTTTTAAAATTAGTATTTAATTCTTAGCACAACTCTTCCTAGTGGCGAGGTATTCACTGAAAGAAGAAACCAAGACGGAAATTACGTTGAATTGGAAGAAGAGTAATTTTTGAATTTCTTAAATTTCACGGATTTTTATCTAATTTTTAGGGAAACGATAGACATCACATCAACGAGTAAAGTTTCAAACAAACGGAAGAAAAAAGTGAGTGAAAAAAAATCAAATTAACCCCCCATTACAATAAACAAAAATTGAACATTTTTAAATTGTGCGAACGATGCTACGCACTGCCGAAAATTTGAAAATCGCCTGTGTTTAGTGGATTTTCTGGCAGGTTTCCAAAATAAAAGACGTCAGAAAACTCTGTTTTTCAGTATTTCAAGCTCGTATCAATCGTTGAAATAAGTTCATTGGAAAGAGCTCGATTTTTAGGCTAAGAAACGGTTTTCCGAGCATTATTACTTTCGTTTCAAAAGAATCGTTGTTTATAACAGTTTGATTCAACTTGCACAAAACATGTATTGAATTGAAACAGAGAAAAATTAAATTAATAACTTTTTAAAATAAGAGCTGCAAACAATGTTTTCGAATAAAGGACGTATACAAAAAACAAAAAACTCATCACTACAAAACATGAAAAATTATTCAATCCTTCTGTGTATTCTGTGTACTATGGCCTGCACTCGCTGTTTGAGTCGCCTGTGACTCGTATCCAGGACTTTGATTTTGATTTTTCTTGTTTCTCTTTGACACCGGAGCAGTCGTCTGTGGTGACGTATAACGAGGTGATCGTCGTTGAGTATTCGCAAGTGATGGTGCTCTTTCTTTCTGAAAAAAAACATGAAATAAAAGAAAAAAGAAGCAGATATTACCGAATGCTGACGGTTCAGTAGGTATGCTGGTTGTTTGATTACGGCCTGTAAAAGTTGACATTACTCTGAAATTGGACCGGGAAACCTTTGTTGTTACGTATGCTTCAATTGCGACGTGTTACAGTTTTTCTATAGTTTTAGCAGACCGCGATCGATTTTATCACGATTATCGCCGATGAATCGTTACTTTCATAGAGTAAACCTTCAAACCCCAAAGTACAATCGTAGCCTACCTCACTCGGCTTCTTTTTCCTAATTCCATCGTCATTTTTCACCTTTCTTGAATTTTGCGACAATTGAGTCGGTTCTTCATATATTGATACCGATTGGGTTCTTTGAGTTGTTATCTTCTCTTCTTCAGCCTGATAAATTCTCTTGATTTTTTATTCAAACCCTTTTTTAAAATTAATTACCAATCGTTTCTCCAAAAGTTTGGTAATTGCCGCTTCCAAATCTTCGTTCTTCAGAATGAATTTTTTCGTCGTTTCCTTTTCCTCTTTTGTGGAGATTTCTGGACCTTTCAATTGTTTTTCATCTGTTTCATCGTTGAAAGCTAAAATTATATTTATATATTTGTTTGATCTTTTTCATATTACTCCATTTCTGTTGGAAATCATGTTTCGCTGCCGGATTCTGTAGATTTGTTTTTGAAAGTGATGGTGATACCAGTTTTTCCAAAATACTTGCTTGCTGAAAAGTCATACACTATTAGTCCCAGAAAATGACCGGTTACCACCCAAAAATTAAAGAATATAACTAACATGTTCATTTAATACGTGCTGATGATGTTTAGGAACATCCACTGGCACAGCAGAACCATGCATAGGATTCGCTTTCTTCAACATTGCAGCTGATTGCTGAAAAATCATTTAAGAAACGCTCCCTACAATTTTTATAAAACTAACTATAGTATGTGGAAGTTTTACATGCATATCAACCAACTTCGGAGGTTTATCGAAAAAGTCGTTTACATAACTCAACGAAACTTCAAGATTTCTTTCAATCATTGCATCAACCTCAAAGTCGTCATCATCTAATCCAAACGGATTCAACATTGCGAATGCAGTCTTGAGCCAACCATTGAAGACAACAAATTCGATAATTGCATAAACTGGAACAAAATTTTCCATTATTTCCAGTTTTTCTTCATTATCGTCATTTGGATCGTAGGTGGTTTGAGACGCAAGACAGGATATGAAGAAATAACTCATTGTACAAATGTTAACTGCCTGGAATATACTGGATTACATCGATACCAAAGATGATAAAATACTTGAACATAAACCAATGGTACACTGATCCAATCGTATGATAATATTTCATGAAGTTGTTGGCGATAATTCAAAATAGTCTTTATAAATTTGTCAATTTCAAAATGTGAGTTCTTTTTAATGTAAGTATAAAGAAAACCTTGGTAACATCTGCGAGGTGATATTTATCAATACATCCTTTTTTCTCAGCAGCACGAAGAAGTCCAAGTGCCCATTGAATAGGAACCCAATGTCGGCTTTCCTGAATTTCTCACAATATTAAAGGAGGGCTTTACGGAGATAATAAATGTACCTTAAATGAAAATAGACTTCATTCTCATTCCAAATATGTTTAAAAAATTTTCTAAAACCACTTAGAAGCCGAGAAAACGCGCCTCAAAACAATGGCCGAGAAAAAGGGGGCACCGGCGAAAACTAGTCCGCAGGCATAAAAAATCCAAAAAAACAATTTAAAAACATAAAAAAGGACTAATATAAGCATAAATATTTAGTAAACACGAAAAAAGCTCATTTAATTAATTAAATTTTAATTAGCTCATAGGAAAAATTTCGGCCAGGTGGCCCCTTTTTCTAGGCCATTGTTTTGAAGCTCATTTTCTCGGTTTCTAGGAGGTTTTAGAAAATTTTAAAAACAGATTTAGAATGAGAATGAAGTCTATTTTCATTTATGGTACATTTATTATCTCCTTAAAGGCTTCCTTTAATATTTTAATTTGAATCTTATTATTACCGTGTAATTCTCAAGTTTCATGCTTTCCTCGTTAGTCATAAGTGTCGGTGTCTGAAAAATTCAATTATTTTCTTGATATGATTTCAGATATAATACTAGATGATCATATGTTGGGAATCTTTTCCGGATTCTAACGCTGACATCCCGAAATACAAGAACATAAGATAGTAATAAATATCGCATGATAGTTTGTCGAAGGCTTTTGTCTTCTGCCTGAAATGTTTCCCAGATTTTCAAGAAATCGACTTTTTACCAAAATAAAAAGTTATTCAAACTTCATGCAATTTTCCACGTGTTCTCAAATATGCTGTTAATTGAAGCGCTGCTGTATCTGGCCATGGAATTGTCATAAAAACGTTCCACCAACGGTTTGTAACGAAAGTCACATAGAAACCAAGTGCGAATGTCATAATTGTTCGGCAGTTCCCTATGATCTTAAAAAATATTTTTGTTTCGAATTTGTTTCGAAAGTTTCAAAACTTCTCGACACCGGATTACAACTTGCTCGAAAATGTCGCCAGCATGAGTGTCGACTAGCAGAAAATCATAGGCGATGCTGAAAAGATTTCAGTGAAATGTTGTTTAGAACTACTTAAATACCGAATATTCTCAAACAAGAACATCCATAAAAGCAATTCCCAATAAATTGCCTTCCATACACTTCCTCGCCATCTGAATAAAAGCCGAAGAAAGGTGAATGAGTTGGCGGTGGCGACATCCTTCATGTATCCAACCGTCATGTTTCACGGATCCTTTTTACTAATCAAGTTTGTTCATTTTCAATACATTAATTTCAACGTATGAAACTGATGGTCACGTTTTCCCATTGGAATACTATTTTTTGGAATTGTTCAGGGGATAATTTAATTGTTTTTTGAAGCAAAAAAGGGCAGTGAATCAGATGAGTTATAACTTTGAATTCCCATATCCATTATTGAGGTTGAGCCAATTTATGAGCCTTCAAAGCAGCAAATTTCAAAATTTTGGCGCCTACAAATTGGTTAGAAAAAATGAAACAAATTTCTTAACTTACCAAGCGAGCTCTTTCCAACTAAAGGAGGGCTTGACGGAGATAATGAATGCATCTGGGATGAAAATAGACTTCATTCTCATTCCAAATATGTTTTTACAATTTTCCAAAACCACCTAGAAGCCGAGAATATGAGCTTCAAAACAATGGCCTAGAAAAAGGTGCCACCCGGCCGAACTTTTTCCTATGAGCTTTTTTCGTGTTTCGTTAATAAATTGTCATGCAGAATGCGTATATTAGTCCTTTTTTATGTTTTTTTTTCATTTTTTTGGATTTTTCAAGCCTGCGGACTAATTTTCGCAGGTGGACGCTTTTTCTAGGCCATTGTTTTGAGACACGTTTTCTCGGCTTCTAGGTGGTTTTAGAAAATTTTAAAAACAGATTCGAAATGAGTATGAAGTCTATTTTCATTTAAGGTACATTCATTAGCTTCGTAAATCCCAGGTCTAAAACTATTGACGGTATTCCCTTGTTAATTAAAAACATAATTAGAAGTTAATTCCATTTTCGAACTTCAGGTTGAATACCTAAAGCGATGTGGATTTGTCGTTGACTTGGAACCAGACCTAACAGTTGGCGAAGCATTGATAGGATTTTACTTTGGTTTGATTGAATTCAATAGTCGAATCAAAAATAGTTTTTCAGGCAGTCAAGATGTCGCAGCAGACATAGAGATTCTCGAAAAATACAAAATCAGTCATATTTTGAATGTTGGCACGGGAATTCCCAATCATTTTCCTACAAAATTCGAGTACCTGAAAGTTGATATTTTGGATCTTCCGGAAACTCGAATAATTGACTATTTTGATCAGATATTTTCATGGATCGATGAAGCGAGAATCAATAAGAAAATTGTAGGAAATTGAATTTTAAAATCAATAAGTTTCAAAAATTCCAGATATTTGTTCATTGCAATGCTGGAATTTCACGGTCCGCTACAATTGTTGTTGCATATTTGATGAAAACGAACAAATTGACAGTGGCACAAGCAATGGAAATATGTAAAAAACAAAGAAGTTTGTTAATTATTAAATTCAAATTCAAGAGTCCGAAATTTGCAGATATTCGCCCAAACACTGGTTTCGCTCAACAACTCATAGAATATCAAAAAATTCTGGGTCTATGATAAAAATATATACAATAAACAATACGAAAATAAACATTTCTTGCCATAACTTTGTTTCAATTTTCATGATTTCAGGAAAAAAATGATTCGTTTTATTGTCTTTCTATTTTTCCTGATTTTTTGGATAAAAATTGAATGCTTCAATCCTTGTAATATTGATGATTCTACATGCATGCCGCTTGAAGATTTCGATGTAAATTACGTTTCGCAAAAATTCGAGACTTTCTCACTAGGGAAGTCATTTGAAGTTAACCCAAACCATGGGTCGAATTCAGGTCTAAATGAACGGTGAAGATCAGAATTATGAGTTCTGAAAAAAATATAGGGAAATTCGAAGGTATGCCTGAGATATGCGCCTGTGACGTCACGTATGCGTGTAGGGTGTGTGAAGGCTGTAGACTGAAGTTGACAAGCTTGAATTACTGTAACTTGAGAATGACTCAACCAAATTTAAAGCTTTATAGCTCATTTTGAAGCCAATTTGTTATGCAACTATAATAAAAATTATTAAAAATGATAAGAAACTTAATAAAATTCTTTTTTTTTAACTGAAAAATCAGACTTATATGGACATCAAGTATTATTGATTTTAATCTTGACTTATGTATTTTTATCCGAGGAATTTTTTAAAAAAACTTTAGAAGTAATTCTTAGTCGCTAAAAGTGACTTTTATCGAGTTTTGTGACTTTTCAGTTTTTTAAAGATTTTTTATTAAGTTTCTTATCATTTTTAATAATTTTTATTATAGTTGCATAACAAATTGGCTTCAAAATGAGCTATAAAGCTTTAAATTTGGTTGAGTCATTCTCAAGTTACAGTAATTCAAGCTTGTCAACTTCAGTCTACAGCCTTCACGCACCCTACACGCATACGTGACGTCACATGCGCATATCTCACAAGGGAGTTATTCGAAGTTACCGTTTGAGAACCTTCTACAAATTTGAGGGTACATAGAATGGAATATGGAGAATCAGAATCCGTCATAAAACTCTGCTAAATGTTTCTGTGAGCCGAGTTATGAGCCCGCAAACTTTTCCTATGGTTAAGGCCCTCCGCGTGAACTCACACTCTGGGAGATAGTCTATCGAATCTAGTACCACAGAAAATCAACGGTTGGTGGTTCAGTGGTAGTGTGGGGTGTTGGTGTGCGGTAGGGTATGGGTTCGATTCCCTCCCGTGCTAAATTTTTTTGGAAAATTTTGTGAATTATTTCCAGCCGTCATTTATGCTTCTGTAACAGCCTTTTTCGCTGCTTTGACACCAGCGCCTTACTATTCTAGTCCCTAGAAAGGGTTTTTGACAATAAAACAGAAAATTATTTTTTTCAGTTTTAACACTTTTTTTGCCATCAAGTGGTGGGGAAAATTATGAAAAAAAATTTTTGTTTTTTTTATTAGTTTTTTTGACGTTACTTCTTTGACCTTGCATACGTGAGTTGGAATACTGTTGGAAACATCGGTATAAAAGGAAGGATCATGGGATATTTCGATCAGTTATGATGAATTCTACTCTGATAATCCTCGCCTACATCTTCTCCGTGGTAAAAGACGATCCGAAGAAGCCCAAATTGGAGAGAAAAGATTCCGTAAACATGACGAACAAAGCATATATCAGTCGGATTGTCAAATTGGGGAGGTCGATTGCCGATGTAGCCACCCTTATCCATGCGTAGGCCCACCATTCCTGGAAGGTTGGACACGTAAGGTCAAAAAAACTAATAAGGAAAAAAACTAATATTTGGACGTCATGTTTACGGAATCTTTTCTCTCCAATTTGGGCTTCTTCGGATCGTCTTTTACCACGGAGAAGATGTAGGCGAGGATTATCAGAGTAGAATTCATCATAACTGATCGAAATATCCCATGATCCTTCCTTTTATACCGATGTTTCCAACAGTATTCCAACTCACGTATGTAAGGTCAAAGAAGTAACGTCAAAAAAACTAATAAAAAAAACAAAAAAATTTTTTCATAATTTTCCCCACGTGGGCCGAAAAGCCAAATCTGGGACCTGTAATCTCGCATTAGTATCAATCGATAGCAAATAAAAAAAAAATGCTAACACTCGACCAAATTTTTGAATTTCGAAATTGTCCCCGAGTTATCCCGCAAACAAAATTTCGCTGAAAACGCGCTTTTTCACTCATAACTCGCGAACAAATCATCGCACGACCTTCTAACTACTTTCAATCGACTGCAAATCCAAAAACGCATCTGACAAATATAATCATCACTCTTATCAGCGGCATTATCATTTTATCAGCGTTATCAGCAAACACGTTTTTCTCCATATCAGGATTCGCAAACGTACGATTTTGATTTAATTTTGATATGTTATGCGCAGCCGCGAGTTACATCATAATCAATTGGAAACTCGCCGACAAACTATACGTTTTATTTTCAAAAACCCTTTCTAGGGACTAGAATAGTAAGGCGCTGGTGTCAAAGCAGCGAAAAAGGCTGTTACAGAAGCATAAATGACGGCTGGAAATAATTCACAAAATTTTCCAAAAAAGTTTAGCATGGGAGGGAATCTAACCCATAACCTACCGCACACCAACACCCCACACTACCACTGAACCACCAACCATTGATTTTCTGTGGTACTAGATTCGATAGACTATCTCCCAGAGTGTGAGTTCACGCGGAGGGCCTTAACCATAGGAAAAGTTTGCGGGCTCATAACTCGGCTCACAGAAACATTTAGCAGAGTTTTATGACGGATTCTGATTCTCCATATTCCATTCTATGTACCCTCAAATTTGTAGAAGGTTCTCAAACGGTAACTTCGAATAACTCCCTTGTCAGGCATACTTTCGAATTTCACTATAATTTTTTCAGAACTCATAATTCTGATCTTCACCGTTCATTTAAACCTCATTTCTACTGATGGTTTGAGTAAACTTCAAATGACTTCCCTAATCAGTGAGAAAACCAAAAAGAGAAAAAATGCGGGAGCTTCCGTATTATATCAAAATATAAGTACCATAAACTGTTTATTGCACAAAAATTTGTTTGCAGGAGAATTGTACGTGTATTCTACTTCCCGATGACCAACAATACAATGTAACCGATGAAGTTTATATGTTTATGACTGGATATCCAATACATATTTCATATTTCAAACAAGTTGAAATGCAATCTCTTTTCCGTGAAAAGCTTTCAGTTCGTATCCCACAATCGAATTATTATGATACAAATGATGATTTCAATGAAAATGTTTATAGGTTCTCTTTATTTTGATCACGTTTTCTATTCAAGAATAATTTTGTTTCAGAAATATGCAAATCGATGAAAAAATGGCGCTATTCGAAGTTTCATCCACAAATTCTCAAAAAATGATGGACTATTTAATTGAGAGTGAATTTCTTCGAACAAATATAACATCACAAAAAGAAAGTCGCTGGTGTTTGGAAGGCGAATGTAATGCATTTGTTTATGAAACTGGCACAATGAATCGTACAGTTGGTTGAGTTTATCAAAAAAAAAACTTAGAAATTTGAAAAAAAATATTTTTGAGGTATATACTCTCATGCTGCTGATCTCTTACAAATAATTGAGTATCGTGGAAGATCAATTATCGCCGTTTCAAGTGTTTTCGGCAGTTTCAGCGTTCCAAAGGTGATTTTAAAAAATTCAAGGAATCGCTTTTTTCATAACTTTTAACCTCTGGGAAGAAATTTCTATTTTTGTGGCGAGAATTTGCATAATCTCAATCAGGGGTGCCGACGAAAAAGTTTTTAGTAAAAAACCAATAAAGCGAAAAAAATACTTTTTTTCGTTTAATTGGAAAAATACCGAAAAACAATTTTTTTCAGCGTTCCAAGTGATTACTGAATCATATTTCATCTGGAAAAAAATGATTCTAAGGTTTTCTTCTTTTCTTCGGTTAAAAAATTAAAAATTTTCCGTAAAATGGAAACACTGAAAAAATTTTGTGCCGATAAAAAAGAAAACAAGTTTTTAACCCGAAATAAATAACACTTTTTGGCAAAACACCCGAAAATCCGAAAAAAAACGGCAACCCTGATCTGAATTAGATTATTGCGAATAGTATTTCATTGTTACATGAAACTTTTCGAAATTTCTAGTGAAAGAATAAGAGGAAACCTACCTATCTTTAAAATTGTTGTGCTTACGTTTCTGAATTTTGGGTTCGATGAAAACCGCAGTTTCTTCAAACTCTTATTAAAGGGATTCTTTACTGTTTTTGGGTTTTTATTCCATTTTCATCTTCTTCACAGTATTTTTCGTGTATAGAAAAGGAATATAGAAAAGGAAATTTCGAATTTTTTTTTTAATACTAGAAAAGGAAATTTCGATAAATTTTTTTCTTCTATAGGTTTTCAAATACTGTGAAGAAGATGAAAATGGAATTGAAACCAAAATTCAGTAAACAGTCCCTTTAAAGGAGGGCTTTACGGATATAATAAATGCACGTTAAATGAAAATAGACTTCATTCTCATTCCAAATCTGTTTTTAAAATTTTCTAAAACCACCTAGAAGCCGAGAAAATGAGCTTCAAAACAATGGCCTAGAAAAGGTTTCCACCTGGCCGAACTTTTTCCTATGAGCTTTTTTCATGTGTCGTTAATAAATTTTTATGCATAATGATTACATGAGTCCTTGTTTTTATGTTTTTTTTTTATTTTTCATGCCGGCGGACTAGTTTTCGCCCCTTTTTCTAGGCCATTGTTTTGAAGCCCATTTTCTCGGCTTCCTGGAATATACTGGATTACATCGATACCAAAGATGATAAAATACTTGAACATAAACCAATGGTACACTGATCCAATCGTATGATAATATTTCATGAAGTTGTTGGCGATAATTCAAAATAGTCTTTATAAATTTGTCAATTTCAAAATGTGAGTTCTTTTTAATGTAAATATAAAGAAAACCTTGGTAACATCTGCGAGGTGATATTTATCAATACATCCTTTTTTCTCAGCAGCACGAAGAAGTCCAAGTGCCCATTGAATAGGAACCCAATGTCGGCTTTCCTGAATTTCTCACAATATTAAAGGAGGGCTTTACGGAGATAATAAATGTACCTTAAATGAAAATAGACTTCATTCTCATTCCAAATATGTTTTTAAAATTTCTAAAACCACCTAGAAGCCGAGAAAACGCGCCTCAAAACAATGACCGAGAAAAAGGGGCACCGGCGAAAACTAGTCCGCAGGCATAAAAAATCCAAAAAAAAATTTTAAAAACATAAAAAAAAGGACTAATATAAGCATAACTATTTATTAAACACGAAAAAAGCTCATAGGAAAAAGTTCGGCCAGGTGGGCACTTTTTCTAAGCCACTGTTTAGAAGCTCATTTTCTCGGTTTCTAGGAGGTTATAGAAAATTTTAAAAACAGATTTGGAATGAGTATGAAGTCTTTTTTCATCCCAGGCGCATTCATTAGCTCTGTAAAGCTCCGTTAAACATGTTTTGCGTTTTAGGTTTATAAATATATATTTATCATTTGAATAAACTTTAAATTTAATTCCAATGCCATATTAGTTCACGGGTCGTCCTGTTAATTTTTTTCAAGTTCTGCTTATTTCAGGCAATGGAATTACAATGTGAATATCGATGTAAACCATTTTATTGGTCAGAACGTGAAATGTGCCTGAAACAGTGTAAACTTCGGTACAATATCTTTACATTCAAGATTTCAAGAAATACCTATTATTTTCAGATTGAATTTCGATCAAGTCGCTATCACAGGTGAAATGAAACGAAACTTCGCATTTTTCATCCAATCCTCCGCTATCCAAAATTTCCGTCAAAAATATAAAAAATACATCAATACTTATCCAAGGAGCTGGTAATAAACTTCTTTTTTTTTCAAATAGCCAAACACAATTTTATTCCCAACAAAGCAACGAAAAAATAAAGTTCTATCGAAAAAGAGAAAACAACCGTAACCAAGAAAAAAAAGGGTGATTTTCAAGAAAAACGAATAATAAAATTAGGCAACAAACAAATAGAAATAGGAGAAACGGGGACAACAAGCAGTAGAAAACCAGGAAAAATGATAATCGGTGACTATCTTTTGGTACTAACCGGGTGGGAAATAAATTTTTTAAAAATTGGGGGAATTTCAAAGGACACAACATTAAAGAATCAAGTTTAGAAAATGTCAAGCAATTTTTTGAGTTGCACAATCAATTGCCAGTCAGCTTTTGACAAATCATCACGGAAATATGTTTTGCAAACATCGATTGATTCACGAGTAATCTGAATAGAATTAAAATAGTTAGAAGTATCTTATTTTATCTTTAAAAAGGATAAATGATAAGACTCTTTAAAAAACTTTGCGAATTTTTCTTACCATAACTTCGAGTGTTCAAAAAATTGCTTTTTTTGTAAATTTATATTTTTTATTCTTTTTGAAATATTGAAAACTGAAATTACCTTGCTAACAAGAGTATCTTCATGTGTGAAATGTCTTCCATATAACTTCGGAGCTTCTCCAGTCGTATTTTCAATTTTAATACAAACTTCTTCTCCTTGTTTCGCCAACGGAACTTCTTCATTATTCCTCTCGATTGATGAAACCGTTCCAAGAATAATTCCCTACAAGCTTGATTTTGAAAAAAAAACCAACTTTGTTGAAAAACAACTTACATCTTTACTTGGAACACATATTGGTGTTCCTCGTTTCACTTGTCCCGATTCAATGCTCACACCACAAACAATTGGGTTTCTAGAAATCAATAAAACTTGTTCTCAATTTTCCGGAACAACAATATTACCTGGCATTGTAAACGTGATTCGGCAAAACTCTCAATTTGCATGGGAAAATCGCCAAATGCTCATTCTCTCGTCTTGCCTTCTCTTTCAGTTCTTCTCTGTACTTAAGGAAATTATCCTGCAAGTGATAGATGATTTCAGCAGCAAAGATTTTGACGCCTTCGTGATCTGCGAAAATTTGAGCTTCTCTTTCAACGACAACATCGAATGCAAGAATACATGCATATCTGAAAATTTGTAATAAGTTTGTGAATTTTCATATTTTGGTGAATAACGGAGAAGCTAAAAAAACGTATTCAGACTCACTCTGCTTTGTGCTCTTTCATCGCTGATGCCTTCTGCACATCCTTCTTGTGAACTGGCCCAATATTAACATTGGAATATGGAATCTTTTGAGATTTCAAGAATTCTAATAAAGCTTCCAAAGAACCAAGTGTCGATGCTTGAACATAAACACCTTCCGGCTTCTTTTTAATGGCATGAAGTGCATTCGCAAGCTGCGCATCAGCTTCAGAACTCAAATAATCAATCTCATCCTCTCTATCCGTAATATAAAGTGGTAAACCAGCCAAGGTTTTTTCCAAATTCTTTGCCAAAACTTTAACACCTCTTGCTCCTTTAATCTCTTTATAATGGATATAGTCATTCTTCACTCTCATTTCTTTTAATGGTTTTGGCATCAATAAGTCCCTGACTTGTGTAACAATTGCACCATCACTTCCAGTCAAAACAATAACATCACCAGCTCTCATTGTACCATTCACAAGAATTACATCAATTGTCGTTCCAAGTCCAGGAATCGCTTTCACTTCCATAACGGTTGCATCCAATTCTTCAGAGAATGACAATTTCTGAGCATATTTCGTTTGTGTTTGGTTAACAATAAATGACATCAAGTTTCCTGGAAAAAGAATACTTTGGTTTGAAAGTTTTCAAAATACACTTACCAATTCCATCTCCTAAATATGCAGATGTTGGAACAATGCATACATAATCTTCTTCATCTTTGAATCTATTCGATAGTGTAACATTGAGGCCTTGCTCAGCAAATTCAACAATAATCTTTTCATATCTTTCCTTGAATTCGGATTGTACTCTTGTTTTCTGAGACTTTAATAATTCATAGACATCTTTACGTGGATTTGACTCGTATTCGTAAAGACGATCAATCTGTAAAAAAAAAACATAAATTTCCCGTTTTTGCAAACTATAAATAATTCTACCTTATTAAGTGCAATAACAAATGGAGTTTTTCCTTTAATCAATAGTTTCAATGATTCAATAGTTTGTGGTTCTAATCCATGCATAATATCAACGACAAGAATCGCAAAATCACACAATGATGAACCACGGGTACGTAAATTCGAAAAACTTTCGTGACCAGGTGTGTCAATGATCAAAAATCCTGGGATTTTCATCGCATCCGATTTGAAGTCGCGAACTTGTCGACACCGTTCTTTGATTGCATCGGCCGGTACTTCAGTTGCTCCAATTTGTTGAGTGATACCTCCGGCTTCACCGAGTTGCACGTTTGTCCGACGAATCTAAAATAATAATGCTTATATGAAGTCTTTCTGCAAAATAGCTTACAGTATCCAACATTTTGGTTTTTCCTGTATCTACGTGACCGAGGACACAAATAACTGGCGAACGTAAATCGTCAGTTGTCCGTTTTGCTTCAGCAGCTTCCTTTCTTTTCTAAATAAAATAATTGTCGTTCAAAGTTTTCGAGCAGATAAACATACCTGAATCCGGATCTTAACTTTCTCCATTATCTGTTCTTTAGTCTCTCGTCTTCTCGACGTTACTTCCTCCTCTTCTTCAGAAGATTCTTCCTCTGATTCCTCATCAGAACTTTCTTCATCACTTTCCTCCTCAGATTCTTCTTCATCACTCGATTCTTCTTGGATCTCCTTTGATGGTTTCGCAACATTTCTAGTCTTTTCAGGTGCAGCGGGCTTCACCTCTGTCTCATCATCTAGCAACGCATTCTCCCAGTCGTCTAGTGGTTCTTCTTCTTCTTCTGGAGTTGTTGCTTTTGATTCTGGTTGAGGTGTTTCCACACTAGGAACAGGTGAAGGAGTTTCTTTTTCGACAACAGCGACAGTCGGTTCGGGTGAAGCAGCATCTGAAGGTTCAAGCTGACCAAGCTTTTCCAGACGTCTTCTCTTCTTTTCTTCCAGTTTTGCACGTGCTCTGAAATGAATTTGTTTCATTTTTGAAGAATTTAAATATGTGATTACTTTTCATCCATATAGACGAATGTTCCTTTCTTTTGCCCATCATCTGTAGATTCTCTTGGTGCCGGAATTTCAACTAAAAAAACATTAAACTTTACAAATTAATTTCGAAAAATATCATACTTCCTCTTGCTTTCAACTTCTCCAATGCAATTTGTTGCGCTCTCTTCTGCGCCGCTGTCATATAAGTTCCAGCCGCTTTTTGACGTTCAACTTCTTGTTGTTTTGCAATTTTCGCAGCTTCCTTCTTCTCCTTCGCAATTCTCTCCTGTTCCTGTCGTTCCTTTTCCAACTCTTCTTGTCTTTCTTGTTCCTCCTTAGCGAGTTGTTCTAGCCTATCTTTCTCTTCTTGTTGTTTTTTCAGCATTTCTTTGATAAAACTCAACTGTCCTTTCTTTCCTCCCTTCTTTTCCTCTTTTTCCTTCTTTTCCTTTTCTTTTTTCTTGTCCTTCTTCTTCTGAGCCTTTTTGGCCTTCTTATCCTTATCATCATTTCCTTCTGCTCCTTCTTCCTCGTCTTCCTTTTCCGATCCTTCGTCTTCTTTCCCTTCGACAGTTTCTGGAGCTGGAGTTTTTTCAGCCTCTTCATCATCATCTCCACCTTTCTTCTTATTCTTTTTATTCTTCTTTTTGTTTTTCTTCTCATCAGCTACTGGAGCTTCGGCTTCTTCCTCAACCGATGGAGATTCTTTTACCACAGGTGCTGGCTTTTCATCCTTTCGTTCTGCTGACTTAGGAGCATCCTTGTTTTCAATGCTTGCCAAAATAGCATCAAGATCTTCGTCTTCATCAGCAGCTTGTTTTCCCTTCTTGCCACCTTTCTTCTTTTCTTTCTTCTCCTTTTTTGGTTTTTTCTCCTCCACGACAACCACTTGTTCAGGCTCCGGTTCAGGCTCACTTTCACTTTTCTTTTCCTCATTATCACTGTCGTCTTCAACCTGAATAAAAATTTAGAAAACCGAATATGAATCAAATTTATTACCAGCATGGCAAACGCGCTTTTCTTGGCTGGTTTAGCTTTTGGTTTTGGTGGTTCTTCATCCCATTCAACTTCAGCCGGTTCAGACAACTTCAACGCGGCGAGTTTCTTCTCCGCAGCATCGTCATCCCTTTAACAATTTTTATTTAGCCGGATATTATATTTTAAAACTTACCAGTCGTCGTTTTTATTCTTCTTTCCTCCCTTTTTCGGCGGCATTTTCGATGGATTGGAATTGTTTCCGTAATTTCGAAATACTTCTGAAACCAAACATTAGTTGCAATTTTTCGAATTGTTTGCTTTTATACACATCTAAAACGATAAGAAGTTCTGGAATATTGCGAAATAATACCGAAAAATTAGATAAAAGCTGAAAAAATTGGTCTATTGCAAGCAAATCCCCCCTTTTAGAAAGATGTGCAAACACCAGCATAGATTTGACGAAATATTGCAGACACCGTAGCACAAAAATTTCGGCGGAAAATCAAATATTTGCGGTCTGTCTGTCGGATGTGGATTTGCAAACTCACATGGGAACTGTTTTCACGAGGATGTATACATTATTTACAAATAGAAGAATATAAATTTCTTCATTGTTTTTGTACAAATAAAATTAGGAATAGTGACGCGTGTGACGCGTTCTCCAATTTTTTTTACTTCAAGATACCAGAGTCTAACAAGCATCTGACAGATTACATGCTTATATCAGTGATCGGATAAAAATAGGAAGATAAGAATTAGGTTATTATTTTATCCTTCAAGAAATGTGAAATTGATTTTGGGGATTGTGGAAGTTTTTTGATCAAGAATATTTTTTGATCAAAATATTCGGTAAAAAAATGTTTTTAAAATTTGATCATAACTATTTTCAGTTGAGAATGATAAAGTTAAAGGGATTCTTCACTGTTTTTGGGTTTCTATTCCATTTTCATCTTCTTCTCCATATTTGAAAACCTATACAAAAAAATTTTTTTTCCTAAATTTCCTCCCTTTAAAAGAACAAATTAAACATTGACAACGGCTGTTAGTAGGCGGAGAATAAACTGCTCTAGCGGACTTTGAAGAATTGAACAGAATGATTAGAAAACTCTTGGTTTAATCAAATTTAGATGATCTGACAATTCGGCAAGACTTTTAGAGAATCGTTGAGTTATCAGCAGCTTCCACAATTGTTGTCTAATGCTGTATTAGCTGGAATTGATCATATTTCGCTGAATAATGAGAATGACGAAAAAATTCTGAAAATTGTTGAAAATTCGATGAATTTTTGGCTCATTGCACTTTTATGGTATGTTTTTCAAATAAATGAAAGTAATTCTCAAGTGTTTAAAGACAGCTATTCAGTTAATTTAACCCTACTTGATCTTAGTTTCAAAAATTAGAGCTTTCTCTCATTAGTACAATGCAAGTTATACGAAATCACCATAAATACACGTCTCATAACAGCGGTCCAAAGATGCAAAAATAAAAATTTGAATGCGAGCTGGATCGCGCAACGCCGTCGGAATTGGCG
The DNA here is from genome assembly GCA_964036255.1 of Caenorhabditis virilis. Taxonomy (NCBI): domain Eukaryota; kingdom Metazoa; phylum Nematoda; class Chromadorea; order Rhabditida; family Rhabditidae; genus Caenorhabditis; species Caenorhabditis virilis. Next base: position 10,660,532 of record OZ038417.1, on the reverse strand, counting down.
CGAAACACCATTATTTGAATGTGGCTACATATTGTTATTGTTCTTTGGACCACCTGGGCACCCATTCGAATTTTGATTTTTTGCCTTGAATTTTGATCGTGTTAACTGACAATCTGCCTTTAAGGATATATTCAATTTTATTGTAACAATTGCACTCAAATTGGATGCACTTGAACCAATTATGGACGTGGCGTTTTGACGGTTGGAGTCACAGTAAGCTCAAAATATTGATTTCTTGAGTCAAAGTTATTCTCGGTTTAATCGTCCGTGAATCATCCGCCATATTAATTCAATCTTGGAAAATTCATATAAATTCGTATTATTTAATTTTTTATACAATGTAAATAAACTTTTATTGTGAACCTATTTGACCTGGGTGGCTCAAATATTGTCCGTCAACAGAGAATAGCCTAAAATTTATATTGGTGAATGTTCATTCATATTTAGTTTGAGGCAATGAGAAAACCTCGAAGACCTCCCTTGTAAAGTCCTAGATTCTCTGCTCCACGAAAAAGAAACTGCGAGCGACGGGAAACGTAGCTCGCCGAACAGACAAAAAGCAAACAAATATCTTTATTTCATTGTTTCTGCATTTTTTGAAGAAACAATATGCTGCTGATAAATTGCAGGGCCTTGAGGTGATAGTGTGATTTCAAACAAATTCGAAAAACAAGTATTGAATTCTTGTTGAGAATGGCGGTAAGTATCAATAAACTGTGACGTTAAGTGGAAATCCGCGGGTATTATTCGTTGATGGCCTAGATTGATAGTTTGATATGTATCTAGTGTTAGCAAAGCGTCTGACAAGGTTCGCTCCCACCTTCTTTCTGGTGGATGTTGCAATTGAAATGCTGTTAACGTCTCCAGCTGATCGGGTTTATCCTGAAAAAAATCAATTTTGTGATTGTATGGAGTATATTTTTAGTCCTTTATCTTGTTTCATACTCCCTCATAATTTTCATAAATGATGCTCATATTAATTGAGTGTGTTTAGTCAGTGAGCTCAAAGAACCGCAGTAACCCCCTGAGATTATTTTCTATTTACAAAAGTAAATGTAAGTTGTAGAATTCGGAAAAATAAAATCTTTAAAAAATGCTTACATCTTGTGCCGTTTTCAACACCTTAATCAATTCCAATTGTTTCTTATTCTCAGCCAAATACTTCTGCAATTCTTCTACAAATGTTTGAGTTTCCGCTATTGCTTCTTCCATGGTTTGAACAAGAGCAACAGCTTTATTTTGATATGACTCCAAAATTAAAGTCATATCATGCTGAAACTGTTGTTGCTGTTTAAGTGCGTCTTCCTGAAAAAATAATACAAAAACATAAATGAAAAATCTTATCTTAATCACCTGAAGTGTGGAAAGATTATACAATTTGCTAAGGCGAAGTTTCTCAATAATTGTCATTTGATCTGTTGATAACAACATTTCTTCACAACCTGTCACGATAAATGGGACTCGATATCTAATGGACAATTTCAGAACACCCTCCACAGTATCTTCTGGAAATTACAGTTTGCTTGTTAATTGTTGAAAACAAACTGGCTCAAAAACTCTTTACGAAAAGAGTGAATTCTCATTTTGGACTTGTCCGCAAATAGTAAAATAAAGTTTTTACCAAACATTTCATGAACCCTAAATCAAATTATAGATGAATCTCTTCACTCGAAAATCTCCTTTGCGAAAAATAGGAATTTAAAGATGGGTATTAATTTTGTTACAGGCTCTAAATACCAAAGAAATAAAACCTCATAATACGTTTTGAATAGGCAATAAAACATGAAACTCATACTTCTTAACTGTTCTTTCTGTCGGTACAACAACCGAAGAAAGGCAATACATTGCTCAACAGTGACATCTTCGATCTCTATTTCATCGTTTAATAATCCATTGTTGAAAATGCCACGAAACACCGGAGAAAAACAAACGAAAACCTGGATTAGGAGTGTTATTTATGTTGAACTTGAGGAAGGCAAACGTACATATCTGTCAATATATAATCTATGATCTCCAACGATAAGTGTTACTTCCGAATCAATTTTCTGAGGAACCGAGAAAAAACTTAAATGGGAATCTTGAATTCCAACAAGTGACTTGATTCGAATATTGACGAGACATTGCAACGTCTTCCGTTGTGTTCCAAAATTCCCAGGAATTTTTCCAATATAAATTCGGTTCAAATTCTTATCGAAACAATGTTCCATGTTTTGTGTGAATACTTCAACATTGTCGATTTTCACTTGAAGCCAAATTTCAACATCGCATAACCACAAATTTGATGATTTATAATCGTATACACAGTCCATATGGATCAAAGCAGCTTCTTCGTTTTCAACAACAAATGGTTCAATCTCTATTTTCCTGAATACAACTCTTTTAGAAATATACGGATAGTCGACAAGTATTGATATGTATGTATTATCAGATAATTTTTCTCTAAAATTAGTCGGATAAATTTGTTTGGTTTCTTTTACACTCATTGTTATAATCGTATGCACTATGTTTGCGGTTTTTCATTGTTATCAAAATTACATTGAATTCTTAAAGGCAGCTTGTCAGTTAACACGATCCAAATTCAAAGCAAAGAATCAAAAGTAGAATGGAAGCCCAGTTGGTCCAAAGAACAATACCAATATGTAGCCACATTCAAATAATTGTGTTTCGCGCCAATTATGATCGCGTTGCATGATCCAGCTCGCATTCAAATTTTTATTTTTTCAACTTTGGACCGCTGCTATGACTCGTTTATTTCTCGGTGTGATTTTGCATAAATTGCATTGTACTAATGAGAGAACGCTCTAATTTTTGAAACTAAGAACTGGTCGGGTCAAATTAACAGACCAGCTGTCTTTAAATAAATTAGAGAAGATGGCCTGAAATGTTTAGAAAGGGTTTTCATAATAAAAATTTTGGAATTGCTCAGGATATTTTTTTAAACGACTCGCGCGCTTCCATAAAACGAAATTGGTCCGCACGTAAGCCGTTTACGAGCCTTCAGTACGCGCGCGCATGCTCGAAATCTTACTAATTTGAAATTTTTCCAAAAAAAAAAAATAATACGGCAAACCCCTAGGGATTTTAGCAATTCCATCTTTGTACAAACACAGAACTAAAAAAATTATTATTGCAGATTTCAAAGACAACATTTAACACTGTCATAATTGAAAGTTCGCTAACCAGATTTTTCTTCCTAATTTGTCTGTTAAGTATGAAGAAATTTGACGACGATGCACGCATGTTGAAAAAGTATGTTGCCCTGCTCCAAAAATGTGTTTTGTCATTCTGAAAAAATATTATTTATTAAATTCTGATGAAATTTCGGCGAATGTGACGGTATTAAAATTAGCATTCGTTTTAGAACAGCCAAATAATTTTAAAAATAAAAGTAGTTTTGTTTTTTTTTTTCGGAAAAGTAACAAAACTTATTTCTAATTTCGAATGAACGAAATTCTAGTATATATTGGAAAACATTTTTAACCGATGTCTCGCTCTACGAGAACTGACATCAATGAACGTTTCTCTGGAGCATTATACCTGCTTGTTAATCTCGTCTGAGACTCTTCAATATCGTAATCGTAACTAGCAGGCGTCCCAAAAAATGTACGCGCAACAACGAATCCTTGCGCAATAAAATTGTAATAAAGTTTTACTTGTTGTAACTTCGAACAGAGAGCTAGGTCAAAATGATATCATTACCAGGGCTCTCGGGATTACTGTAGTAACAAGTAAATTTTGTGAGAAAAATATCTGAGAACCCGTTTTTATTTTGGAAGAAAAATAAGAATTGTTAAAAATCTTTCTTCAAAAAAAATTCTTCGATCAGTGTTCGTTTGATTTTTTGTTCAGAATTTTTATACACGCCCCAATCCTTGATGCAACTTTATTAGGTGGAGCTTCCAGAATAAAACTGTAATGTGAAGCTTAATTCGGACAGTTTTAAAAATTACTCGTCGGGGAATTTTTCGCGGATCCGCCACTTTTATATGACTGAAAAAACAGCGAATTATTTCCCCAGTGCATTTTGGATCGTATCGGAGCGTAATTTCTTCCAAAAACTTTATCAAAAAAATAAAAATCGAATAATTTCTTTGGGGGACTTAAGTAAATCTGAAAGTTTTTAACTTATATTTGCCAATTTAAAATTTCACTCTCACTACTATTATTTGTATGAAGTACAATTCGAGAGCTTACTTAGAACATCGAGCTTATTAAACTGGGCATAAATGGGTTGGTTTCTTCAGGAAATCAACTAAACACACGAAATTACTTAGTGTTAAACATAAATTTAAAAAAAAAACATCATACATTTTCAATATTCATCAAATGCTTAATTCCTGTTTAGGACATAATCTTTAAAAATTTATGTGAATTGTTTTGTAATACGGATCCACTATAGTACACCCTTCACCTCAATGATTATTTGTCTATTCTTTTTCCATTTTCTTTCCCTCAAACACAAAACCATCGAAAGTAAAATCAGCGACATATTTGGTGAAAAGCCGGAAGGAGAAAAATACTCTGATGATCTTAACTTATTTGTCAATTTTGCTTTTGTGAGGCGTGCGTGTCAATGTCGTGTACTCCGCCCATTTTAACCGCAATGACCGTTCACTGACACTATTTACTCAAAAACACAATTCCTCTCCTTTGAGCTGAGCTTCATTGTTGTGGCTGACCCGTTTTCACAACCTATTGGTCACTATTATGTTTCAATCATTATTTTTCTTACTGTTGTCTTTGAGTTTTGCAAGTTCTTTTTATTTTAAACGAACACCTTATGGTGATGAAAACAACAATGCTCCAGATTATATAAATGCATACTACGTGAGTTTTTTTAAATGTTTGACTTTCAAAAAAAGCTTGGGGATTAATTTTAACATTTTTAAAGGGTTTCCCATCATATCCATCCCAACAAGATTTCCGACGTCGCCCAACAATGGGTCTTTATCCACCACAAGGATATTTTAGAAGAGAGCATCCATTCGACTTCGGACCAGTTGCTCACAGGTTTCCCATTCAACTACAATTCACTCTTGGATATCTTTTTTCCAGAAACTTTGGTGATGCAAATGAGGAAAAAACGGATAGAGAACTTGCAATGGTGAAAGCAAAACCAGGGTTCTGGAGACAAAATGGACGAGGTGAAGCAATTGATAGAATTAGAAAGATTATTGACGAGAAGAGAATGAACATCGAGCAGAAACATCATACCATTCGGAAAGCGTTGTCAGCGGAAAGTGATGCATTGAGGGTAAGTAAACGAATCAATAGCGTAGAGAAGAATTCATGAGTGTTCCTGTTCTTCATTGATCCATTGAATTAGAAAACTGAACTTTCTAAATATTTCTAATTTCAGGAGAAATTCGCCGACTTGCATAAACGTCTCGTCATGAAAAATAACAAAATGGTTGCGTCAGTCACATCGACTGAATTTCCACAACTCAGCAAACAAGCGAAGAAATTGGAAAGGGAAGCAATGAAAATTATGCAGGTAAATAGTTTAGAATTCAAAAGATGACCTTTTTTTTCTATTCTGAAAAGATATTCGACACAGAAACATTTTAAAAAGTGGAATTTAATGCAGGGATGGGTCAAAAATTCTTTTTTTTTGCTATTTTGCGACAATTTTTGCATTGAAATATTCGATTTTTTGAAGTTTCTAAAAAAGAACAATGAAAGGTGTAGAGATTGAGTTGAATATGTGGAAGCACAATATCAAAGTGAAATTTATTCAGAAGAATAAATTTCAAAGGTTTTTTTTAGGTCCTTGGACTTTTTGGACCTTCGAAAAAAGAGAATATCCTTTCATTTCGATTATATTTCCAAGAAATATAAAAATGCGTTGTGAGTTTCGGAACAACTGATTATGGAACTAACTTTGAAAAATAAAAATGATAGGAAAATAAGGAAGAAAACCATAGGCATGAGAAGGTAAAAAAAAAGGTTAAAGACAGTGGGTCAGTTAATTTAACCCTACTTGATATTAGTTTCAAAAATTAGGGCTTTCTCTCATTAGTACAATGTAATTTATACGAAATCACACCGATAAATACACGCGTAATAGCAGCGGTCCAAAGTTGAAAAAATCAAAACTTGAATGCGCTCGGATCGTGCAACGCGGTCAGAATTGGCGCGAAACACAATTATTTGAATAAGTTAACATATTGGTATTGTTCTTTGGACCAACTGGGCTCTCATTCGAATTTTCATTTTTTTTTTCCTTGAATTTGGATCGTGTTTTAACTGACCAGCTGCCTTTAAAGTGGTTTTGAAAGGGATTCTTTACTGATTTTGGGTTTCAATTCCATTTTCATCTTCTTCTCTATATTTGAAAAACTATAAAAGCAAAAAAAATTGTCGAAATTTCCTTTTCTAGTACACAAAAAAACACATTTTCAAATTAAGGCGGTGAAATGGTCTAACAGGTCGGCCACACGCGAGAGAGCATGCGAATGTGAGAGTGTGTGCAATTGTTAGGTCATTTAGCCGCCTTACTGTATAAATTTGTTTTTCGTGTACTAGAAAAGGAAATTTCGAAAAAAAAGGTAGCTTTTATAGGTTTTCAAATACTGTGAAGAAGATGCAAATGTAATAGAAACCTAAAAGCAGTAAAGAGTCCCTTGATTATAGAATTCGAGCAAAATCAACATGTAAAAAAAGAAAACCAATCGAAATGTTTTTCGGAACCCAAACAAATTTTATTTATTCAACAACTTTCAAAACCCCACAAAAAATAAAAACAATTTTCAGAACAAGAAAATGAGCATCGAAACAAAACAAGCAAAACTTGACAAATTGATGGTGAAAGCCCCGGAAAATGTGAAAAGCGAATTGGAAGCAATCAATGACTCAAATACTCGTTCCGCTGCTCCATCAGCTCTTCCACTTGTTCAATATCCTTCACAACAAAGTTTGGCTCCACAATCCTCCATCTCCGTTGTTGAATCGAAACCTATTCGTGTTTCTGAAGACGGTCAGACCGTTGAAATTTAATTTTTGTTTTTTTTTCATGTTTTTTTTAATTCTCGATTTCTTTTCGTCTCCATCTGCCCAATGCTCTTTCTTCATTTTTCTTTAAAAACTTTCGTTTCAAAAATTATTCGAAAGAAATGATCTGCTAATTGACTTCATTTTTTTAGCCAATTCAGCTGATCATTTATCAACCTGCTCAGTTCGCCTTCATTTTTTGTATATATTTAATTTTAATTGTATTTTTATTCAAATATTTGTGTTTTTTTATACAAATCCTCATATTCAACAATAAAGGAATGACCAAAATAAGTGAAAAAGGCAACAAATAAACTTCCCTGGATGGATCCGAGAGAACGAAAAATACCCGCAAAAATGTCCTAGAATCAACAATTATACTGCTGTCGCATCACCAAAGAACACATTCGTCGGATTCATGATTTTTGGTGACCGACTTATTGATCTGAAACTGGATATTTTGGAGGTTTGTTGAAATCTAGATATTGAGGTTTTTAGTTACCTTCGAAGTTGACTTCCTCTTCTTATTACGCTATTTCGAAGGTTGTCAACGGCTCTTTCCACACTTTTTCGTCGTTCTCTTGTTCGAACGTTACCACAGCATCGGAATGCACATACGCAGCCTAAACCAATGGAATTTTGGAATTTTCTATTCATAAATATCTTTTTTCGCAAAACAAATGCCGAAAATTTGAACAGAAAAACGTTGTCGTCGTTCACATCTACCTACTTAAAGACATTATCCCACTTAATTTTTTTGTTTCTGTTTTCTAATGGAATTATAAATTAATTCCTAATCTGAACAAGTTTGAATTTTGATAAAACAATCTCAGAAAAGAATTTGGCTTCACTTAACAGTAATAAAAATTGGAAGTACTGTAGAAGCAAACCGGTGCACGGACAAAAAAAAACTTTTTTCATAATTGGTCCAATAGATACAAAAGTGCATTTATGACTAAAAATTATGCTTTCAAAACGTACGGACACAGTGAAAGCCATAAAACTTGCGACGACAGTGGTGACCGTTTGGAATCGAAATTAACGAAAAGTAAAAATACATTTTCAACAAATTTCAAAAGAAAATAACTCATTAGTTTTCAATTTTTCAGAGTGCAACTTCAATTGAAGAATTTATTTTTTCCATGGTCAATTCAGACCATGCCGAAATCCTATTGTGAATTTCTGACGAAAATTAGCTTTTAAAAAAGTTAATGACACTATTTTTTAGTATCAATTAGCCAATTGTTTAAAGGAGGGCTTTGCTTAGATAATGCGTCTGGGAAGAAAATAGGCTTCATTCTCATTCCAAATCTGTTTTTAAAATTTTCTAAAACCACCTAGAAGCCGAGAAAATTAGCTTCAAAACAATGGCCTAGAAAAAGGGGTCACCTGGCCCAACTTTTTCCTATGAGCTTTTTTCGTATTTCGTTAATAAACAGTTATGCAGAATATTAGTCCTTTTTAAATGTTTTTTCATTTTTTTTTTACTTTTCATGCCAGCGGACTAGTTTTCGCCTGTGGACACTTTTTCTAGGCCATTCTTTCGAGGCGCGTTTTCTCGGCTTCTAGGTGGTTTTAGAACATTTTAAAAACCGATTTGGAATGAGAATGAAGTCTATTTTCATCCCAGATGCATCCATAATCACCGTAAAGCCCTCCTTAACAATTTTTTTTGTCAAACTTCAATTTTATGTTATAGGCTCACTTTCCACAAGACTTACAAGTGATAAATAATGTTAGAAGGACTGCAACTCCAACTGATAACAATAATGATAATGTTCCTGTATCGAAACGAGGTTCTGGATCCCCATTCAATTCATTCGAAATCTCTTCTGTAATTATTTTCTCTTAGAGAAAAAAAGAAAAGAAAAACTCACTTATAATCATCGAAAGTGCCGGAAACCAGTCATCAACTTGCGCATAATCATTAACTTTTGTCAAAATCGCCCTCCTTTCTTCTCCAATCACGTATTTTTCAGCCAATCTTGCCGGCCAAATGACAATCTCAAAATAACGACGATGATTTAATTGCTGTTTCGAGAAAATAAGTACCTTTTTATAGTGCTGCCAAACAAAGACAATCACCGAATTTCCACAATCTCCAAGCGCCCATCGTCCTTCAAGTGATCGGCAGAATGCTTCAGCTCTTTCGGTTAATTGGCTGAAAATCAACATTTTGAGTAGAACAATATCGGTTATTTTCATTGAACAAATGTTCTTTTTTCATATTAACACAAATATTCAAAAAAAAATTAACCTATCACTCGGCGAATGCATTTGCATCAACAAATTTTTAACAATCGCAATACTGACAATGAACCCGTGCAGTCCTTCTTTCCCGCCACTTCCTGCAAAAAAGAATATTCGACATTTTTTTAAACTTTCTTTCAAAATTCCTAACCCTCAATTCCAGTAGTACACTGCGACCTCCTCTGACAATGACAAGGTGTTCCAACTGCCAGTTCTTGCAATTGTATATTGAGTTGCATGGCTGAAAATAAGAATATTTTCAATACTTGCACTTGTTTTAACATTTCTCTTGAAATCTTTCGAAAGGTGATAAATATGTCATCTTTTGTGATATTTGATGATACGAGGTGTCAAGAAAAGTGGGTGGTTTATGATAGATGAGAAGTTTGATATGTGTCTGGAGAAAAAGAAACTAATAATTTTATTAAAAATAAAAGTGTAGGTGCTGTTTAGTGATATCATCACTTCTGATCTCTGATAAACATCGGTTGAATTAGACTATCAAAAGAAAACTCTAATGTTTGCAATAGTACATAAAGTAATACACTATCTTTAAAAAGACTTTAAAGGAGGGATTTTTGGAGATAATAAATGTACCTTAAATAAAAATAGACTTCATTCTCAGTCCAAATCTGTTTTTAAAATTTTCTAAAACCACCTAGAAGTCGAGAAAACGCGCCTCAAAACAATAACTTAGAAAAAGTTGGCCTAGCTTTTTCCTATGAGCTTTTTCGTGTTTCGTTAATAAATAGTTATGCAGAATGCGTATATTAGTCATTTTTTTCTAAAATGAAACCGTTTTACGGTTGTAAAACAAAACTCCTATGACACCGAACGCGTCGCTCAAATTTATATAACTCATGAAAATAATAAAATGTCACACTGTCTTTAAGAAAAATTCCCAAATAAAAGTTTTCATATATTTCTTTTTAATAACTTCTAATTTTCCAAATTTTCTTAGGAATGCTCTCTCAACTTCATTACTTACATTCAATGTTCTTTTTTTTTTGAAGTTCGAGTGCAACATTCCAATGAAAGAAAAAACATTTGCAGCAAAGTGGAGCTCAAGAGTATAATGAATAAGAACATGTGGCACGAAATGCAGTCTTCAGACTATATAAAAACGGAAGAAAGAATTGCTCTTTGTGCCATGGTTTAATTGGGTCGTGTGAAGGAGGAAAAAAGTTTTATTGTTTGCTTGAAGATGGGATCATATTTTTGAAATATTTGAAACTTGAAGATAGAATGGTTTTATCTCAATTCAAGTTCAGGTTTTGCAACTTTGGTTGATTTTTCGAACTGATTTCCAATTTAATACACACAATTTATAACGAGTGATTCCTTGCCTTTAAAAGGAAGGAGAAAAGCTCATAGGAAAAAAGTTCGGCCAACTTTTTCTAGGCAATTGTTTTGAAGCTCATTTTCTCGGCTTAGAAGGTGGTTTTAAAAAATTTTTAAAACAGATTTGGAATGAGAATGAAGTCTATTTTCATTTAAGGTACAATTTTTATCTCCGTAACGTCCTCCTTTAAATTTTATTTTAAATTGAAAATGTTTAAAAGGTTTAAATTTTAGGTTTAATTTTAATTTTATGAATTCTCTGTTTCAATATTATTTCAAATCGAACATGATTCCAATTTACTTTCACCTCACCTTGTGTATTATTGAGAATATGATCCGGATCACAAATATACAATTGTTGTTTATTCCTTGGTAATACATGTACACATTGGTTGACTGATGGTCCCCGTAAATCCGGAAAAAGGCTCGATGTCCATTGTGATGATGATACAAAACTCGAATAATGTAGCAGATAAATGAAAACAACGAAAAGTATCATTATCTGAAACAATTATAGATTTGTTATTTTATTTTAAAAAAATTAAGATAATTATTCTTGAAAAAAACTAAAGAGGATTGAAAGATAAGAAAATTGTTACAACCTGAGAGAAAAATTGGAAAAAGAATTGAAGGAAAAGAAAGACAACACTCTCAGGTTGTCCCCCCATTCAACAGGTCCGTTTGAGAAAAAGAATTTTTGAAAGGATGATGTTTTGAAATGAGTCAAAACGGTTGGAGAAGGGGTGGTGCATAAGAAAACGAAGCAGAAAAAAAACAGATATAGGGGGTGGAAAATTTTTGAAGGATAAGATGAAGAAGAAGAAAGAGAAGGACATGCAAAAATTAGTAGATGATGTATCCGGTCCGGATCTCACGAGCTGCAGGTTGATTGATCATTTTTCAAAAAAACAAATATCTTTTGGATATTGATTGAATATTTTGGATGGATAGATGAAACAAACATGTGATATGATTTATGGTTTCAGACAGAATTTTAAGACATCGAAAATATGTTTCTAATTGTTTTTGTAGACTGAGACAGCTGGACCAAACATCAATTCGTATTGAGTTTCAAGCCGATTGCTTCACGTGTTTGGGAGTTTATTTTTCTAATTTTGTTCAAAGTTGAAACACTTTTAATGTTGTTTTTTTTCACATTTGCATTCGAAACTTTACCAGTTTAACAGAATAAGAATTGGGAGCTCCCGTCGGGGTACAATCGTTAAATATACACTCATTAAACCCGAATTTTGCACAATTGAAAACCGAAATTAAGGTGCACCATGTTTTGAAAAATTTCAAAGATGAAAAATAAACAGAAGCTTAACTTGAGTCCTAAAATCCCGTATAGCACACAAAGTTTATATTTCAAAAATTATTTTTCCTCAAAATTTCTTGAAAAATAACAAGTTTCAAGTTTCGTTAAAAGAAAACATCTTTAAAATAACTGGAAAGAGTGTAATTTTAGACGATTACTTATAATTCCAGGAATTGATCTTCTGAAGTTGAATATAGCGCGCATTTGATCGTTAAAGACACAGTGTTACTAATTTTCACAGCAACGTATTAAGAGACGATGTCCGAGTCGTTTTGAATCATCGTGCCCTAGGTCGAATAATTGTTCTATCAACTTGAAACTTCGTAGGTGAGTGTGGTAAGGGTCATAGATTAATTTCGCGCAACAAAACCTGTGAAGTGTCCCGGCGTTCGGGGGGAGCTCCCCGTTTTGTCTTTCAACTTTGGCGGGCTATAACTTTGCTCATTTTCCGAACTAAGAGCAGATATGTATATTATTAGAAAGTTCTCATTAAGTTCTATAACATTATTGTTGACAACAAAGCGCAAAAAATTTTTTTGAGTATGAAAATGTTGAAGATAGAAAATTGGATTCAGTTTTTCATAATTTTCAAATAAAAAACCCCCTTTCCGGTATGTAAATTTTACGAATTCCTGTAGAAAATAATTTTTCCTATCGAATGATATATAGAAGATCCTAAAACTGAGGGGACCATAGTCTCAAAAATAGCCTAACATGCGAAAAAATAGCACTTTTGGCCAAAAATGCACATTCAAATGAGTTGCAAATACCTCAAAATTGAGCTTTTTGTTTCAAATTTGAACTTAAGTGGTTGTTTTTATCATTTTCTTCCATTTCGCTCCATTTTTGTCATAAAAATCGAAAAAATTGTTTTTTGAAAATTTTCGATCACTTTTTTGGCCAATGTTTCGAAAAAATTTAAAAAAATTTTTGCGTTTTGTGTTCAAAAATGTTTCTGTTGTTACAAAAAAGGACCAATTATGATGTTTACGATATAAAATTTGTTCGTAGATTCTTGAAAAAAATTGCGAATTAAAATACGCCATTGGAATAAGTGCTTCTTTTTTCTTCAAGTTCTCCAAATGAAGTGTGCAAATTTGGGAAAACAAAATTAAACCAAAGTTAACCCGGCGAGTTGCACATGAAAAGCTTGTTCGTCATCTCCAATTTTCTATGTGTTTTTGTTTGGAAAATACATACATCTATTCTTCAAAAAATCCACTCATAGAGCCACTGACATTTCGTTCCTTTCACATAAACACACCTGTCATTGACAAAGTTCAAGCAAACGGAATGTTTTTACAACAAGAAGTCAATTTTTTGTTCGTTCAAAAAAGTAAGAATTGAAAAATTGATGATATGGGTTATTCGAGAAATATCATGTTGTTAAAAAAATCGAAGTAATGTTGTTCATCATGATTTATTACGAGTTGAATGAATACAAAAAATGAGGGGAGAAAAGGATAAAGGGAAGATGGAGGAACCAAGAATGAATGAATGAACCGACAAGAAAAAAACGAAGCATAAACAAAACAATCGACAAAAAAAGAAGGAAAAAGAAAGGGGTTTTTTTTGAAAGGGGGAAGATGAGCAACGAGTTGGATTATGAAGGGTTGCGGGTGTATAGAAGAAGATGGACGAGCAGAAGGATGCAACTAGATTTTATAGTAGGAATGTAATTTCAAAATACCTTAAAATCGTTGGTGAAAAAAGTTGACGTTCTCCCATAAAGAGGGGAATCGGTACCTTGGTATCTTTCGCAAGCAAAAAAACGACAAAAACGAAAGAAATAAAAAAAAGACGCAAAAAATTCAAAAATTCACATTTCCGCGCACACACCTGACTACTGTTCAGTGGAGCGCACATGAAAATCCATAAAGCACGGTAATTTAATGGACCTATTCAGTTTGAAAAAAAAATACAAAAAATGTCAAGAAATTCAATGCAGAAATTGCAGAGAAATGTCGAGAAATGCAGAGAAATTGCAATTTCTCGGCATGTCTTTTTTTTTCACCCAGACTGTCTTTTTGGGTCTAAATCAGATATTTTGGGCCTCTAAGGGCCATTGGGACTCAATACTGAATTTTTGGTAAAATTTCCACAATCATAGACACGAAAACAAACATTTTCCATAAAATTGTTTAAAGGGACACAGATTAAATCGTTTGGGTCTCGAAGAAAACCAGTTCAAAAAATGCAGAGAAATTGCTATTTCTCTGCATTTCTCGACATTTCTCTGCAATTTCTGCATTGAATTTCTCGACATTTTTTGTATTTTTTTTTCAAACTGAATAGGTCCATAAAATCTTGTCGCCGCAGCGACGAAATTTTAACTGGCACCCTGTCTTTTGTTAAAGGAGTCGGTAAAGATTTTTGAAACTAATAAACACCTCGTACTCAAATCTTATTTGCTTTTGAGAATTAAAAAAATTCATAGGGGCTGTAAAAATAAGATTTAAAGGAATTGCCTAGAAATACTTGCGCTTGGCCGAACTTCATTAATATTCGGACGCCTTTCGGTACTAGTTTGATATCTGTTGGGTACTGTCAAAAGGTCCTAGTTTGATCGACCCATGTGATAGAGAACTTATATTTAATGGTTTGAATGAGAAAATTTCATAGAATTTTTTTTGACCTGCGACTCTGGACTTGGATAGCCGGCCTTTTTCTATTTTCGAGTTCGGATCGAAGCAGATTTTCCAGTTTTGAACGGTTATGTAGCACTTAAAGGAGGGCTGATAATGAATGCATCTGGAATGAAAATTGACTTTATACTCATTCCAAATCCGTTTTTAAAATTTTCTAAAACTACCTAGAAGCCGAGAAAGGGGCCACCGGCGAAAACTAGGCATAAAAATCGAAAAAAAATACAAAAATCGAAAAAAAAGAACTAATATAAGGATTCTGCATAACTATTTATTAACGAAACACGAAAAAAGCTCACTGTAAAAAGTTCGGCCAGGTGGCTACTTTTTCTAGGCCATTGTTTTGAGGCGTGTTTTCTCGGCTTCTAGGTGGTTTTAGAAAATTTTAAAAACAGCGTTGGAATGAGAATGAATCCTATTTTCATCCCAGACGTATTCATTATCTCGTAAAGCCCTCCTTTAAAGGTGTCGCTTCAAACATTGTCAATAAAATCAGAAATAAAAATTAAACCCAATTTTTCAATTTTCAAAATCATTTGGGTCAAATTCTTCAGTTGAAAAGTTTGTCGATTATCGAAATTTGAAAAAGTCATAAAAATTGGAGAAATGTGCACATCTAAATATATGTTGCGAAAGTAACATCGACCGCTTTGGTGTTTTCGAAGCAAATCCTTCTGGATTATGAAAATGTCTTCGTTGCCTCCACAAAATGATTTATGTTCGCATCTTAAAGTTTTACATAACAAAAAAGAAAATATAAGACAAATATATGCAAATGACAAGCTTATGGCATCACAAAAGTGATTTCGGTCCATTGTGTTCCGTTCCGACGTTGTAGAATTTTTGCATTTCGAAATTCCGTGGGAAAATGGGTTGTGCATTAATATTTTCCGAATGAAAAAATATTGCTCTGTGATGTTTTGTTTGTTGTTCGACATCATTCTTTTTTCTGCAACTTCCGGAAATCCTGAGAAAAGAGTGGATTAGTTAGGTAAGTTGTTGATTATAAATGGAACGAAAATCGTGACTTTTTGGAATTTATTTGATTGAAAAGAGCAGAACAGAAAAATCAAAAATTCTTGTGCGTCTTAATTTTACTCTCCAAATGGTTCAATCTGAATTACAGAAACACTTAAAAATCTGAAATTTTTAAATTTGCATTAAAATGAAGGGATTACTTTTTTTTTGCTATTTTGCGACAATTTTTGCATTGAAGTATTCGATTTTTTGAAGTTTCTAAAAAGGTACACTGAAATGTGTGTTGAGTTGAATATGTGGAAGCACAGCATCAAAATGGAAATTGTTCAGAAGAATAAATTTCAATTATTTTAAAGCAGCTGGTCAGTTAAGAGACGATGTCCGAATAGCGTTGAATCATCGTGCCCTTGGCCGAATAATTGTGCTATCAACTTGAAACTTTGTGTGTGAGTGTGGTAGGGGTCATAGATTAATTTAATGGCACAAAACCTGTGAAGTGTCCCGGCGTTTGGGGGGAGCTCCCCGTTTTGTCTTACAACTTTGACTGGTTATAACTTTGCTCATTTTCCGAATTACGAGCAGGTATTTATATTATTAGAAAGTTTTCATTAAGTTCTACAACTTTATTGCTTACAACAAAGCGCATAAAAATTGTTTTCAATATGAAAATGTTGAAGATAGAAATCTGGATTTAGTTGTTCATAATTTTCAAATGAAAAACCCCCTGTTCGGTATATATATTTTACTTATTCCTATAAAACAAGATTTTTCCTATAGAATAATATACAGAAGCTCAAAAACTGAGGGTCCCATAATTTCAAAAAATAGCCAAACATGCGAAGAAAAATGACTCTTTTTGGCCTAATATGAGCATTCAAATGAGCTGTAAATACCTCAAAATTGATCTTTTTGTTTCAAATTTGAACTTAAATTATCGTTTTTATCAATTTCTTCCATTTCGCCCTATTTTTGGCAGAAAAATCCAAGATGGAACAAACTTTGAAAAATAAAAATGCGAAAATCCAGGAAAATAAGGAAGAAAACAAAAGGAAGGTAAAAAAAAGTTAAATACCTTTTTTTCTAGTATTTTACCTGTTTTCCAAATCTGAAGCATCGTCTTAAAGAAACACTGTCAGCTATTCTAATCCTATTGATTTTTAAGATTTAGAGATTATTCTCAATAGTCCGATGCAATTTACTTACCGACAATTAATACGCGATTGGCGGGAAATACAATTATTATTATTATTAAATGTCTGGAAATGCAACTATTTCATTTACGCTGCATATGATGTGAAAATAAGCGTACGCGCTGAAAAGTACATATTCAATTTCAACTATACCATTACGATGTTCAGGAATGTGTATTCTGTAGTTTCAGTTTCATTTCCAAGAAAAAAATGATGTTTTTGAAGCGCCTATATGTTTTTATTAATCAATTCACTATTTAAAAAAATCAAAAATTTTAACAAAAAAACAAAATCTGATAATTTTTCTGAGCGCCCCTCTAATCTCTAAACAAAAACCATCTAGAGTGTTTCAGAGGGGCGTTTGCCGAAACTTTTGATTTTTGTTGAATTTTATTCAAAAAAGTTGATTGAAAATACTAAAAAAAAAAGGAGAAAGAATTTGTATTTATACACAAAAAATAGAGAAAAGGAATTGATTTTGTGATAAAGAAAAAAACATATCAGTGCAGTTTATGAAAAAAAAGATGGTGGTGTGCAGTTTATGAAAAGATGGAATATGAAAGAGACAAAACAACTCGGATCATAAATTGATTATTTAAACTTAGTCTTGATCTGGGAATGGACCGGCCAAAACCTTCTTGATGAAATCTGCAAAATTAAAAAATTAAATATTTTCAAAAAATAATGAAGAATAATAATAAATTACCCTCATATTTGACTTGTCCTTCTGCGTCTTCAACTCCCTTGAGAAGCTCATCAGCCTATAATAAACAAATTCTCGATCATTTCAAAAAATAAAACCAAAATATTACCTCATCAGCTGAGAGTCTTTCTCCAAGAGCCAAAAGAATGTGTCTGAGCTCTGCGCACAAGATCTTTCCGCATTCTTCCTTGTCGAAAACCTTCAATCCCTCGTAGAAATCAGCGTATGTTCCTTGCTCCTGGAAACAGGCAAAAAATTGCATCCATGTTGTTTTGTTTTGTTTTGTTTAGTTGTATCTTTCCAAGAAGATTTTTTTTTACACATCTTTCGAGAATGTGGTGAGGGAGGTGGGAGGGAGAGAGCATTGATTGGCTCAATTTTCCTCAGAGAAGGGATATAAAGTCAAAGGGGATGTGGGAGCTACCGACAAAAAATGCTTGGATATAATAGAAAAATTTGTTTTTGGGTCATAATTGAAAGAACTTATGTTTTTTGAAAGAAGTATATAAACTTATTTTCAATGTGAAAGACTAGAAACAAAATCCAGCGATGTTATTATGATATTAATTCTGAATACCGATGGACTCCGTTCATAAAGCTGTCTAGATCGAAGCAAAAGTTTGGCCATAAAATGGGCCATATAGTCATGACTAAAACATTTCTCTCGCTTTTTAAAAATTGTATAAATTTCTCTGAGGGCACGTTTAAAGGGAGGTGGGTGCCAAATGTCTAAGGGGTCTCGTGTGGAACACCGTAAGAAGTGGGTGATACTCGGGCGGTTTGGTTTGTCAAAAATAGTTACTCCGCGTTGGTGTTTTTGAAAGAAACAACGTCCACAATACCCAATGCACTTCCTAATAAATCTTTGTAAATACCTCCCTGTTAAACAGCTACGAAAGAGAAATTTTAGTTATCATGACGAAGGAAAGGATAATAAAAGTTATTTGGGTTGGGCTTTACAATAATTTAGAACAAATTTTATGAGATAAAACGTTTTGTATATCAATAAAATTCATAATAGAAATTGAACGTATTGTTTTATTGATCGGGTAAGATTAATATAATCGTAAATAAAGCTCGATGTCAGTGGAGGTAAGGTGTTATCAGACCAACCAAAGATCCAGAAGAATAAACTTCGAAACAAGTTAGAAAACTATGAATCAGAATATAATCGCAATTTGGTTAAAAATCAAACCGAGAAAAAAATTCCTAAACAATTAAAATATTTTCTTACTGAAGCTTATAAGTGTTTTTCATATAATCATAAATTCAAAACCATCGCTAAACTCAATCGCTAACCCATTTCCACATCCTTCTATTTATTTATCTTTACAAAAATCTCTCTTTAAAATTTTTGTTTCAAAAAAAAAAGAACCTAGCGCCCTTTTTTGTTTACTTTACACTTGACAAACTCTCTTCCTCAATTCCAAAAAAACCCGCTGTTATTACCTTCTCTTTAGCGAGTTGCTCATAGATCGGAAGCCACTCTTCAAAAGTGATTCTCTTCTCTCCCTTTCTCTTGAACTCTTGTCCGGAAGCCTTGACAACCATTGCTTGGGTTGGCTTGAGTCCGGCAGCGCGGGCGACATCTCCGATTTGGGTTCCGTCGATCTTACCATCGAGTTCCTCGTCGTAGAGGTTGAAGATCTCCTTAAGTTGGTCTGAAGAAAGAAAAAAAACAATGGGACAATTTAAATTCGATGATTTTTAGAATTATTTTTAAAAAAATCTATTTGTGACCGAAAAAAATGAATCTCATATTTTAAATAATATGAAAATATTTTCAGCATTTTCTTATAACAACTTTACATCAAAATTATTCAAATTTTCCAATAAAGAGCACTTAATTTGAATTTTAATTCAAAATCAGTATGAAAATAGCAAAAGTTTAGAAAAATCAGAATAATATTGGTAGAATAAAATAAATGTGGAATTTTCAGATCAACAACTCACCTTGGGATGGAGCTGGCATTTTTAGCTATTAAGTGTGTGTGTAGTGTTGAAGAAAGAAGATTCGAAAAATGAAGAACAAGACTCGTGGGGCCACCCCAAAACGATCGAAGTGTACACTAAGCGATTTGCCGTCGGAGCAAGATGTGCGGGGATGAAGAAGGGGGCGTATGGGAGATTTCGGGAGGGGAGGGATAGGATTCTGTCTCGGATCTCTTTTACACCCTCTTATGTCTTTCAATCACTTCCAGGAGCTCCTACGAGAGGAAAAACATTGGGGGAATATCTCTTTTTGAGAGCTGCACGCAATGGAAATGGATGGAAATAGTGGGGAAAAGAAGGTGAATGTATCTAGAATGTAAAGCTTTAGACAAATCAAATATCATTTCAAAGTGTGATTTTTAGACGATCAGCGGAATAACCGAGGTTTCGAAGAGTATACTGTAATATCGGAGACGGGGGGGAAATTTCGGTATTTGGCTACCACTTGGGATAACGCTTTTTTTTCTTTTTTGATAATTTTGATCCAGAAAAATAATGCTAATTAAAACAAAACGTTTTCATAAAGCAAAACTCCTCAAAAAAAAATAAAAAGAAACATTCAACCTAAACAATATTACAACAAAAACAAAACAAAAAAACCATGTTGAACAAATTATCGTTTGAGCTTTTATGGGATCATTTATGTTGGAAAAAAAACTTATGTTAAAATCAAGGAAGCTTCCCAAAGTTGGGTTTTTTTCCAATATAAATCAGCCTCATTATTAACAACATTTTAAATAACAACAACAACAATTGGAAACCTTCTCATGTGGGGGGGGGGGGGGATTCTAAAACAAACTATTTTGAGAAGAAAAAACAACATCAAGAAACTGAATGATCTATTCGGTATATCGAGCTAAATCAAGTCGTGGAACAATATTCATCGATTGAAGTTCTTGGAACAGTAACTTGCAAGCATACGGAATTTTGATATTTGCCATGGTTTTACTGGATCTGCATTTTTGGCACCATCCTTTTGAACCAATCAAACCACAGCCTGTGCATACGTCAACCTGGAAAAATACATTTATTTATTTATTTCTAACAATTTTGAACATTGCGAAGGGACTATTTTTTCAAAGTTTTAAAAATTCAGGATAGTCAACAAAGTGCTTGAAATTAACAAAATTCTCGAAGCTTAGGGTTGGTCGAGCATTAATTGTAAGGGTTTTGATGTATATTCATTAAGAATCATCAAATTATTTCGTGTAAACTTGTGCATCCAGAATGAGGCGCGCAATAAGCGTTTCCGCTGAAATTTGAGTGGAACTCTGTTCCATCGCACTAATTCCAGAAAGTTCGATTTTATTAGTACAATTTTTCTATAAATAATTGTTCCAATTGTGACCCAACGTTTCATGGAAAATGCCACGCTTCTTTACTTTCTCTCTCTCATTATATTTTTACTAATTTTATTTATCCCATCGCTCTTCCTATCTCCCCGTGCCACTTCAATCGCACACATTTCTCGGCACTCCGATGAGCAAAAAATAAGATAAAGAAGAAGAAGAAGAAGCTCACCTCCTCCTCCACCTTCTCAACCTCTTTTATTCCCGATGCATTCGGCGGCTGCGGGAAGCGGGAATCAAGAGAAATGAGAGTGCATATTTAACACGGAAACTTTCGACGAATATATCCGACATATACATTGTGCAAGGAAGAAGAAGAAGAAATGGCAAATCAACACAAAAAAAGAAAGATCACACACTGATTTCGGGTTCTTTCTCTTGTTCTCTGTTACTTCTTTACTTTCTCACTTCAAATTCAGTTTTTTTTTCTATTTCGCTTCTTCTTCATCGTTCTTATCCTCTCTTCTAAATGATGATGGCGACGATGATGCCAAACGGAATTGAGTATTGAGTAAAGGCAAAGAAGCGATGATCAAGGGGTGAGCACATACATCTTCCAATCTTTCACACTCAAATAAAAAAAAAAGATGGAAGGATTTTTCTCTAGTTCGGGGTTCAATAATATCAAAATCAAAATAGCAACATCTTTTTACACATGTCGATGAACGTCTTCTTTTTTATAACTAATTGTATGTTCACTGAAATCAGAAAAATAGAAGCTTTCAAAGACATTTCTACATGATTTCAACATTTTAATATTCTACAGTAAATAGTTGTTTGGAGTTTTACATTTTTTAATTTTTTAGAGTTTATTTTCTTGGTTTTTCGAAAATTGTGACCAGCTTTAAAATACGCAAGATCCAAAAAACCAAAAATCATTGAGGATTTTCATAAAACATCTTAATTTCCTATCAACAATCCTACTGATGAAGTTTAAAGAATTTCTTGTAACTATTTCAATTTTTTTTGTTCTTCTGCGCAACCCACGCACGCCAACAGTTTTTCGCTCATCTCAATCCACTCAAGTGTTACGCTTCTTGGCGGTCCTTCTTCTAGTGTAATGATGAGCAAAAATGCAACTGTCTTGCGCACACACACACTTTGCAAACAATCAGGAAAAAAAAACGTTGAGTTGAGATTTTTAAAATCTGCGCCTCCCCCCCCACCATTCAAAAAACTTGTGAAAAATGAAAGATTACCTTAAATTCATCAGACGATACCATTAATCTCTCAATCAGTAACATTGAAGCTCCATATGCGATGAGACAATCTCTTTCCATTTCTCCTAAACGGAGACCTCCTTCTCTTGAACGTCCTTCCGTTGGTTGGCGGGTAAGTGCGGCTCTGAAAATGCGCGTGTTTCTTTTTAAATTTATTCCGGATACTTATCGGAAAAATGAATTATGCATTTTAAAGGGATTGTTTACTGTTTTTGGGTTTGGGTTTTAAAAAACCTTATATATAAGGCGGCGAAATGGCCTAACTGGTCAACCACACGCGAGAGAGCACGCGAACGTGAGAGTATTTGCAATTGTTAGGCCATTTAGCCGCCTTACTCTCTAAATGTGTTTTTCGTGTACTAGGAAAGGAAATTTCGAAAAATTGTTTCGCTTCTATAGGTTTTCAAATATTGAGGAGAAGAAGAAAATGAAATAGAAACCTAAAACTGTAAAGAATCTCTTTAAATATTAAAATATATGAAGTTTTCAAGAGTATATTACAATATCCACAATAATCTGTTTCCAAGTAAAAGATATGTGATGAAAAATAGGATTTAAAAAAAAATTCTCAAAACTCTTACCTTGGTCCTCTAGCTCTTGCATGCATTTTATCCAAAACCATATGTTTCAACTTCTGATAATAAATCGGTCCAAAATAAATATAAGCTGATAAAGGTTGTCCAGTGATTCCACTCGTCAGCATATCCTTTCCCATATAATTATACCCTCGTGCCGCCAATTCTTCACATACATCTTTCACCTGATCCCCACCAAATGCTGTACCATAGTGATATGTTCCATTCATAACTCCCGCTTTTCCAGACAATAGTTCCATTAATTTTCCAACTGTCATTCTTGATGGATAACCATGCGGATTCATAATCATATCTGGCACCATTCCAAGATCATTAAATGGCATATCTTCTTGTTGGGCGATCAATCCACAAACACCTTTCTGACCGTGACGAGATGAGAATTTATCACCTAATTCTGGCCTTCTGGTTTGTCGAAGTAGAACTTTGAACAAATGTGCTTCATCTTCATTATAGGTCAAAAGAACTCTTTCGGCATAAGAAGGTGTTGGAGTTTTATATGAGATTGAAACATCTTTATAATCAACTTGACGCCCAGCAATACCAACTGAAAAAAAAACCTTCAAAAAACATATAATGTACAGAACATACTTGAATTTGCAGTAGCTGCGGACGCTGAACTTTCACCACTAACTACTGGCATGTGCTTATTGATAATAGTTTGTTTTGGCAACAAACGAGCACCAGCGAAAACAATTCCTTCTTGGTCAAGATTCTGAAACAATGAATCAATTTTCCAAAAATTTTAAAAAGTCAAACCTTGTGCTTAAAAATTGGTTTTCTGGTATTTGGATCTAACGCAGGGCCCAGCAGCCGATCAAATGTTTGATTCGGATATTTTTTGGCAGTTCCTTTGACATGTTTATAAACCAAACATCTTCCATATCCTCTATCTAATGACGCTTTATTCAAAACCAACGCATCTTCGATATCATAACCACTATATGACATAACAGCAATAATTCCGTTTGCTCCAGCAGGCAATTTTTCAAAATTGATCAATTCAATTGTCTGGAAAAAATGTATGATTACTCTCAAAAAAGCTAAATTAAAGAAATACCTTCGATTTAACCAAGGGCCTTTGTGGATAACATAACAAATACATAATTGAATCAATTCTTTTCTGTTGATTATATGCAATAGTTCCCATTGCTTGCTTACCCATAGCACATTGGTAAGTATTTCTTGGTGATTGATTATGATGTGGATATGGAATCAAACCAGCACAAACACCCAAAAGCGTGAATGGCTCAATTTCCAAGTGTGTTGTTTCTGCTACAATTTCTCTTTCATAAACCGCAATCAGTGCATCATTCATTTCATTCACATCCAAATACTCTACGATTCCATCATCAACAAAATCTTCGAAAATTCGTTTTCCTTCTTTTAACTCCTGAAATTATATGATAAGTGGTGTGTGTTTTTTAAAATATTATTTAAAACAAAAAGCAAACCTGAACATGATCTGGTTTCAACATTGGCTGCCCATTCTGAACAATAATATATGGTCTGCACAGTCTTCCACCATCCGATGAAATGAAAACTGAACGTTGTACCAAAGATCTCGAAACCGACACAAACTCCGATAAAAGACCGCTTCTTCTGACATCTCGAACAGCTTTAACAACTCTTTCTGGATCAGTTGTTGTTCCAATTAACACACCATTCAGGAAAATGAGATGATTTTCACTGAAAATATTGCTTACATGTTAGTGCTTAAAACAGTGAATAAATGAATGCTTACGGTTTGTTGACATGCGAAAAATGAACATTGTGTAAATCTTCAACGCCCGAATTCAAAAGAAGACGAAGCACCGGCTGAAAAGTTACAGATTATCAAAAACATCCTTCGAATTCAATTTGGAACATGAATAAAAAATAAAATACCTTTTCATCACTGTCCGTTGTAATATGACTAATTAATGCTAAATTTTTGACCAATCCACAAGCTTCTCCTTCTGGTGTATCACTTGGACATAACATTCCCCATTGTGAAGGTTGAAGTGATCGGGGACCAGATACTTTTCTTGTCTTTTCAAATGTTGAATTAATTCTTGTCATCATTCCAAGTGCAGAAATATATGAAAGTCGACTGAGAACTTGAGTAACACCAAGACGTTCCATTCTGAATCTTTTAATGATCCAATTTCCTGTTGACATTGCGTTGACAATTGTGTTTGTGATCATGTCCTGTGTGAATATGGGTTGAAATCAAATTTTTAAATAGAAATTACCTGTCTCATATGTTTCACAATATCCAAAGGTGCAGCCATTGTCTTCATCAACGCGTTATCAGCAATTCGTTTCAATTCTGAATTGAACCGCTTGAAAACATCTTCAAACAACAATGACAACAACGATCCAGCCAATTCTAATCTCTTGTTTCCATAAAAATCTCGATCATCTAATTCATTCTCTCCCAATTCCGTTTGAATCAACCTTCTTGTCATCAATCCAAGGTAAATCGCCTTCATTTTGAAATTTCCATCAGGACATGCGATATGAGTGATCATCGAGCTGCAAATCGTGCATTTCGTTTTTATTTGTTTTAAAAAAAAACATACTTCGACAAAAAATCGACAGCTTCGTGTTCTTTCGGTGGTGTCAATACTGAAACAGAAGTGCCTGGTGGTGCACCAAATGGCGTATACTTTCTCGCTTTTACTTTTGTTGTCAAATATGCTAAAGCTTGTTGTTGCGTATAAATTCCATTGGATATACACTCTTCGAAAGTTTGTGCAAATGCAGAGACATATCTAAATAAGCATCAGATATTTTTTCAACACAAAAAATATATATATATAACTAACTTTTCTTCATGACCGATTGTACTAACAATATCATAATCTGATTCAATACCCATTGCTTTGAAAATAACAGAAACCGGAACATCATCTGTCAATTGATTATGCCTCAAAAGATATTTTCCTTTCTTCACAGTCACATATGTTTTACTTTTTCGTTCTGATGTTGATGAAAGTACCTAAAAAACGAAATTGTTTAAAAATTCAATTACAGTCGACTTACTTCACACTGCAACTCTTTACTTGAATTTCTTCCAACCATAATACGATTTTTCGACAATTGTTCTTGGATCAAAATCACTTTTTCACTTCCTTTCACAACAAAATAGCCTCCTGGATCATATGGGCATTCTTGAACTCTTGCCAGTTCTTCTTCAGCCAAATCTCGTAAAATACACTTGCTAGACCGCAGCATGATTGGCATTCGTCCAATTATCAAGTCCTAAACGAATAGTTTTCTTTAATGAGTCTACTCGGGGAATATTTTGAAAAAAAAGAAGTACTCAATGAAATACCTTTTTAAAAACCCTCTGATTTCCTCTTGTATACTCAATATCAACAGAAATTGGCGCCGAATACGTCATATCTCTCAATCGACATTCTTGTGGAGTGATTCGGTCATGAGTCTGATTCAAACCTTCCTCACTACTTGGTTTTCCGATTCTGATATCCAAATATCTGAAAAAAAAACGTTTTTAAACAACAAAAAAAAAAAAAAGATGAATCACTTGAGATAGAAGTTTGGATTGGCATCACTTGTGATTTTCTGGTTCGACATAATAATATTTTTAATCTCTTCAGTCACAAAATGATCGAAACTGACCAGATGCTGCTTGACAAGACCTCGAACCTGAAAAAAAATAACAATGAACATTCAATTTTCTTTAGAATACGCTCAGAATCACTAATTATTTACCAAAAAAAGAAAAAGGGTGCAAAAATTGCAAAAAAATCAATGCAGACACGTGAAAAAAAATTAATTTAAACGCAAACATTTTTTTTTTGAAATTTTTCACGTTTCTGAATTGATTTTTTGCGTCGTTTTTAGTTTCTGGGTAGGTACATTAAAGACTTTCCAAAAATTATTATTTTTTCTATGTCCATTGCCCCAAAAGGGATCTAGTAGTCGTAAGAAGTCTGTAAACCAAATTTTGTCTGTGAACCCATTAAAAATTGACAATTCTTAGTTTAAGAGCGTAAATTAAAAATGAGTGAACAGATAATTAATTGTACCGCACTGAAAAATCTTGCTTGGACTTATTTTTTGGCAATTTATGACTTGTAAAACGGAGGTTTCTGCCCCCAATCATTACTTCCAACTGTTACGTTTTTTAGATTTAAATTTTTGATAAAACGAAGAAATTACCTTCAAAAACGCGGGAACCAGAAGCCATTTGTCCTCAAGTGTCATACACTTCTTATCATGATTTGTTGGTTGTGGACCATTTTCATGGTTCACAGTCATCTGAAAATTACGCTCTTTTTTTTCAAATTCTATAGTATTTCCAAATAACTTGAAGAAGATTCAAACAACTTATAATGCGAAACAATAACCACCATTTTTATAAAAGAAATGAAACTATTTTTTCTATTTATGGAAAAGGCACGGAAAAAACCCGATTAATAATTTTTAACAGGCAATGAAATATAAATACATGAATATTCTACAGATATTGTTATCTAACTTGAATTCTAGAAGTTTTGTTATTAGTGCAATATCAAGTCTTCATTATTTGGCAGTGGTGAAAAGTATCTTTCGATTGTTTCTTCAGTAACATCGTCCAAATTTGTTGGATTCCATTTTGGATTGCGATCCTTGTCAATGAGAACTGAAAAAAAAACGTTTGTATGTTATCTGTAAGAGAAATAACTCTTACTGGCTCTGCACCCTTCATGGAAATCTTTGTCGTGAACAAATCGTTGGGTCAATCGGTATTCCATTGTGAAAATCTATAATTTTTCAGAATGTCAATTTCCAAAACATTCGATCAAACCTTTGCATAATTCATTCGACTTCCTTCACTAATTTGTCTATGTGTGACCTTCAAAGAAGTTGGGCTCATTTTGTTCAATGTTTTGATTTGATTTTGAGCCCATTCCGATCCATCTTTTTCAAGATTTGCCAAAAGGTCATCAACTGATTTTGCGTTGAAGCTATCGCGAATTTTGTTCAACGAGGAATTCAATGAGAATTCTGGGACATGCTTAGGTTCGAATGATCGAATAACTTCATCGACAGAATTTTCGGTAACATTCGTCAGTGAAAGAAGTTCTTTTTCAAGGTTTGGAAGTGATGCAGAATCAACCTGGAAATATACATTTTCTTATGCTCAATTGCAAAAAAACCATACAAAATGAGATGCAAGTCCGGCATGGAAAGCGTCTGCGCCTTGCAGTCTGTATCCGGTAAGTGCAAGATACATTCCAAGGTTTCCTTTCAGTCTTGATAGGAAATATGAACCTCCGACATCTGGGAACAATCCTAGAGCGGTTTCCGGCATAGCCAACATTGTTCTTTCAGTAGCCACTCGGAATCTACCATTTACTGATAGTCCACATCCCTTTGAAACAATTATAAATTTCAAAGTAGGATTTCTTCACTTACTCCTCCCATAACGATTCCGTCAATCAATGCAACATACGGTTTCTTAAATGTTCCAATCAAATGGTTAAGGATATATTCTTCTCTGAAGAAATCTTTGTGCATTGTTGTATTCTCCCCCTTCGCTTCTTCTTTAACAGATCGGCTAACAGCTAAAACATCTCCTCCTGCACAAAAAGCCTTCTCGCCTGAGCCTTTGAGAACGACTAAGCTAATATCTTCTGCAGAGTTCCATTCCTGAACAGAAACAAAAACATTTTTTGAAAATAACAACACAAATCACCTGCATCAGTGGATAGAACTCTCGGACCATGTTTAAATTGAGGGCATTGAGAGCTTTTGGTCTATTCAAAGTAACTACACGTTTGGAACCATGTTCACTGACTAGAATTTCAGAATTAGCAACTGGGGAAACGGAGAAAGTCATTTTTTGGCAAATACTGCCAAGACGAGAACTCCTGAACGTGATTGGCAGCACTTTGAGAGCACTGGACATTCCTTCAAATAAAAAAACATAAATGGAATTTTCTATAGTTCCGACAGAAATATAAAAATTTACAGATATTATATAAATTAGTCGCAATCATAAGAAACTAGTTTAAACTGGTCAAAATTTAAAAATGAAAGTTAACATTTTGGTAGGAATAAGTCCGTAACAAAATATAATTTTCATTTCAAGAAAAACGAAAAAATCTAC
This sequence comes from Caenorhabditis virilis, assembly GCA_964036255.1. NCBI lineage: Eukaryota > Metazoa > Nematoda > Chromadorea > Rhabditida > Rhabditidae > Caenorhabditis > Caenorhabditis virilis. The sequence goes on along the minus strand of OZ038417.1, from coordinate 10,631,860 downwards.
TTAAATTATTTCATTATGGAAAAACTGAAAATAATTTTAACTTCGAAATTCAGATGCAAAATTTTTGCAAAAAAAGATAATTTTGAAAAAAAAATAGAGGGGGCGGGGTTTAGGAGTATAGGCTGAAAGATTATTAAGCAAAAATATTATTAGAAAAAAAGATTTTCTGACAAAATCATTATGGGAAAAAGCATTATTGTAAAAAAAATTATTTGGAAAAAAGATTTTTCGACAAAATCATTATGGACAAAATCATTAGGACGGTAGAGCGCGTTTGCTCCCATAGATTTTTATTTGCCGAAATGTTATGCGTTTATCATTTTTTCTGCACTCCTTTGTAATTTTGGTGAATAAAAAATAGATAATTGCAGAAAATAATTAGAATGGTTTCTATTCAGAGGTGCATAACAATATTTCCAGGAAAACTTGCTTTTTCGGGTATTTTTGTACATAATTGATACAGCACATAAAAATTAGATTTCAGGTAAATCATCCGTCTTTCAACGCAAACTTCTAGAGATTCAGAATATGAGTGAATCGATTATGCTTGTAAAACTATCATGCAACTCCGATGAATTACACATTTTGAACAACGAATGTGAGAAAACAAGTAGTGCCACATTGAATAGTTTGTTTCAGGTATTCTTGATGGAAAATGTCGCGGAATTTTCAAAATCGACGCAGAGCCATTCAAATTGACGGAGAACGATTTGAAGATTATCGTTTGCGCTGGAGAATATTCAGAGAATGAAGTACTCATTGTTAGTAGTTGAAAATAATTACTTTTTTTTCAGAGCTTCATCAAATTACTCGAATTTGAAGTTCCTGTAGAGCTCAGAGATGATACGGCAGATATTGGTTGTTTAGGTATTCCGTTTATGTTGGCTTCTAATTAATTTATTCCTGCGATTCGAAGCTTTTCAATTCGCTTTTTTTGTTTATATTTCTACTTTCTATTTCTAGAAGATCTTGAAAAGGTTAAAGAGGAATGCAGAGACGCGGAGCCAACAGGTGGACTAAGTAAACTATCGAAGCTGATTAAGCTTAAGGTGAGCATATTTTCTTAATTTTAAATGCACATAATATTTTCAGAAGGCCATGGAAAACGCATCAGCTTCACGTGGACCTATTCAAGATTTCATTGACTTAACCGATGAGAATATTGATTTTTCAAGACGAATTACGGACTCTGGCGGTAAGTAAGGCCGCAATTAAAAACAGAAAACATTTACAACTTTCGAAAAATTCATAACGTTGTTTTTCTAAAAAAAATAAAATTTCGAAATTTTAGAATTCGGTCCCTTCATCGGTATGATTGAAAATAAGAGAATTTTAAACGTGCCAAATAACATGTATCGATGGAATGATGAAGAGAACGGACGTGGAACAAATGAGCGTATTTCTGAAATTAAGAAATCCAACTCCACATCGACAGAAGCCAGAAGTTGCCCTTTTGTACGCTCCATATGTAATATTTGTTTGATTTCTGGATTGTTTAAATGTAAATAATGTATATAATGTAATTTCGTGTAACCATATGTATTTATTATCCATGTTGCTATGCATTTTCTTTCAAAATAAATTTGGTGCTCTTGATTTAGATTTTAATCGCTAAAAAAAGAAAGTTCTCATTTTCTTTGCAAAGTTTTTGATAATGAATATAAACGTCGCTTGGCTAGAAACTTTCTCATACAAAAAGAACATAATTTAATAGCTGGACGATCAACAATTTTCTTGTATTAAAAAAAATGATAAACGGGTGACATTACAAAAATACCCGAAAAAGCAAGTTTTCCTGGAAATATCTGAATAGAAACCATTCTAATTATTTTCTGCAATTATCTATTTTTATTCACCAAAATTACAAAGGAGTGCAGAAAAAATGATAAACGCATAACATTTCGGCAAATAAAAATCTATGGGAGCAAACGCGCTCTACCGTCCTAATGATTTTGTCCATAATGATTTTGTCGAAAAATCTTTTTTCCAAATAATTTTTTTTACAATAATGCTTTTTCCCATAATGATTTTGTCAGAAAATCTTTTTTTCTAATAATATTTTTGCTTAATAATCTTTCAGCCTATACTCGGGTTTAGGCCCACTTTAGTAAATGAGGCACGTATTTTCCCAAAAACGCGGCACAAGGTTTTGGTTTTCACAATAAAAATGAACAGAAAATAAATTTGTTAAATTTTCTTTGTTTTTTAATTTTTCATAATATAAAGTTTAATAACATACTTCAGAAAACATGGGTACATCGACACAGTTGCAACAATGTGGCTGTAAAGGAGCACGCTTCTGTGCTATTTGTGAAACTAGCGATCGCGTGAAGAAGTTACGAGTCAACGAGGATAAATACCAAAATTTCGAGGTTTATGTCTTTAATCATAGAAGAAAGATGGCCTTCCCGACAAAACAGTTAAACTCACAATCGTCATTGAACGATATTCAAAATGGTGAGAGTTTCAGTTCACTTGTTTGTACTAATTTTTCAATTCGCAGAATCGTTAAATTGCTCTTCACAATCATCTGAAAATGCAATTTCTATTGATGGTCTGATGCTCATTCATGATTTTCTATCCGAACAAGAAGAAAATGATATTTTGGAAATGATAGATACTGTCGAATGGGCTCAATCTCAAAGTGGAAGAAGAAAACAAGTAAAATTTAATTTACGAAAACATTTATTGCTAAAATTTAATTTGCAAAGAATAATTACTGTTCAGGATTATGGTCCGAAAGTAAATTTTAAACACAAAAAAGTGAAGACTGACACCTTCATAGGAATGCCGGAATATGCTGACATGTTACTCGAAAAAATGAAAATGTATGATGAAACAAGTCTTGGAAATTATCAACCATTCGAAATGTGCAATTTAGAATATGAAGAAGAGAAAAAAAGCTGTATTGAGATGCATCAAGATGATATGTGGATATGGGGAAATCGATTAATAAGGTCCTCAATTTTCTAGAAAATAAAAATATCTTCAAAGTTTAATTATTTTCAGCATAAACTTAATAAATGGGTCTGTAATGACTTTGGCAAATGAGAAAACTGAGCAATTGTGCTACGTACATATGCCACATCGATCCTTAATTTGTATGGCAGATGATTCAAGATATCAATGGAAACATGGAGTATTAGCTCATCATGTTAAAGGAAGAAGAATAGCCCTGACAATGAGGGAAGCTGGAAAAGATTTTCAGGTAATCTTTAGTTTTTAAGAATTGAGAGCTCCCGCGCAGAATAAAGCCAATCCTACCATATTTCCAGTATTTCCTCATAATTTATTTTTTCAGGAAGGTGGAGATCTTTATGACAAATATGGTGCAGAACTCATACGCTTGGGAAATATCCGTGTACCACTCAGACAACGTATTATTCAACGCTGATCGTTTGTTATTTTCCTTGTTAATTATATTTTTTGTTAAACATATTGCGGTTTCATTTCAAATGAATTTTTTCAATTATCAGGTTTCCAAAATCTCTTCAAAAATCTACTTTGACCAGAAACTTCCATTCTTTATCAAGGTTATTTTTATCACTATTGTCACATGTTTACATCAATTGAATCTCAAAGCACAAAACAACAAAGAAATGAGGTTTTTGATTCATTTCGGTGCTCGTTTATGCTCGTTTATAATGAATTGTTAAACTGTAAAACTTCGAAAATGAGATTGATAATATTTTGGCTCGAAATTTCGACTCTTGGTTCAAAAGTCTGAACAACAACACCATGGAAAATATGTGGCAAAGGACATGCGTTCGAAAAACAAAACAATTCTTCATTTATGATCAAGGTTTTGAAAACAAAAGTCACTAGAATGAGAAGTGTTCTGTTTGAAAATGTCAGCTGAATAGAGGTCATCATTTTGAAGCTGAAAATAAAATAGAAACATTCCGAAGGCTGGAAATTTTTCAATTTATCAAAAAAACAAGTCGGGATTGACGTCCTGAATTTTGTTTTGAAATATTAAAAGGATTGAATACGAGATTTTCGTTAAAGATAGGGTGTCATTTGTTTTGCTGTCCGAAATTAATGTATATTTTGAATATTCTCGATGGTAGAAAACATACAGTTCTCTAATCTATATTCGAAACGAGTCCTCTCGATCAATACGCCACGCCGCCTCGGAAAACATTATGCAAGCGTTCACTGTCGCGTTAACGAGCGTCCACCACAATATTTTTGGTGGATGGTGCATTGGCAGTGAGCCAAAGACGGGAAAATACAACTAGCGTGTACGCTGCACGCGCGCGTTGTTCGAGATTGATGCCGATTTACTTGAATCGCATTACTTATGAGAACCTGAAACTTTCTGGTTGATTGAATTTTTGAATTTTCAGCTCTGATCTGGATTTGATTAAAGAGCACCCTGTCTTTAAAATCCTCAAAATTTATAATGCAAGCAGTTTTTTTTTCAAATTCTAGTCGTTCCCCTTGAATCAGCACAATATTTTTTATTCGTAATATAATTCAAAGAACTACAAAAATCTGAGACAGATAAGGGCGTTTTTTTAATTTTATTCTTTTTTTGAGATCCATAGAGCACAAGTTTATTTTCAGAAATATTTTGAAGTTCAGACTCTTCTCGGAAAATTTAATATTTGCGAAAGAAATTTAAAACCGCACGTGGTTTCTGTTTACCCAGGTAAATATGATATGTCGGTTCCATCAATAGGTTTCCAAGCATGCTTCTCCAAGTTTTTTTATCAATTAATTGTTTTCTGACCATTCTATGAACATTCTCTGTGCTTGTCCACCCTTTCAAACATCAAACGTCGATGAAAAAATGAGATTTAAAAAGCAAATCAGAGTACGATTCTTCATATAAATTCTTCGTTTCTTCTTTCAATTTTCTCATGAAATAGTTTTGATAACAATCAACCACGAGGGTTTTGATCCTCCGCCCTCCTCCATTCTTTTTCTTTCTTCTTATTCCATTTTTCTCTTTTTCAAAAAAAAAGACTTTTCTTTTTCATTCTGATCACCTCGTGGTTGTTTTTCAGCCTCTCCTATCAAATACTATTTAAAAGTAGGCGGAACTATTTTAAAACTATTTTGTTTTTGAGAGATATAAACAATTATGCTTTAATTTCATTACATTAAACCTCTATTGTAAATTAAGACTTTTTTTGCAGAAAATGAGTTTCGAAGAGGCTGAAAGATTGGCTAAAATTGGTCGTCAAGAATATGAATTGATCAAAATTCACGACTCACCAAATGTTGATGAAAAAAAGAAATATGAATGCGATTTGGAATTGGCGAAATATTCGCTGCTCAGGAGTCAACTTGCTTTGGTAAGAATCTTGTATACATTTAAAGGATGGCTTTACGGAGACAATTAATGTATCTTAAATGAAAATAGACTTCATACTCATTCTAAATCTGTTTTTAAAATTTTCTAAAACTATCTAGAAACCGAGAAAACACGCCTCAAAACAATGGCCTAGAAAAAGGGTCCACCTGGCCGAACTTTTTCTTATGAGCTTTTTGCGTGTTTAGTTAATAAATAGTTATGCAGAAATTTTTTTATTAGTCCTTTTTTATGTTTTTTAAAAATTTAAATTTAAGTTTTAAAAATTTTTTTGGATTTTTCATGCCTGCGGACTAGTTTTCGCCGGTGACCACTTTTTCTAGGCCATTGTTTTGAAGCTCATTTTCTCGGCTTCAAGGTGGTTTTAGAAAATTTTAAAAACAGATTCGGAATGAGAATGAAGTCTATTTTCATTTATTATCTCAAAGCCCTTTAAATTGTCGGATTCTAGACCGCGCTTCTGTAGCACAGAGAGATGGATTTTTCCTCAGATTTTTTATATAAATTTTTAAAAATTAGTTTTAAAAAACAAACGGTGAAAAAACAAAACAATTTTTAATTTATTAGTCCGTTGCCGTCCCAGAAAAAGGCGGTCGAGAATCCGACTCGGACCACCGCACCGGCAGCTCAAATTTCCAAAGATTATTTTCGTAGTACACAAAAATGGAATTTTTCAATTTGTTTTGCTTTCATATATTTTATATCTAGAGAAAAGGATGGAAATGTGTATAAATCCTCAAAACACTTTAAAGACAAAGTAACAGTAAGCTTGTTTCGAGTACAAAAGCTAAAATTCATACGGAAAATGAGAAAATCTTTGAAAACTCTAAAAACCCCCCACTAGAAAACCAAGTCGACTTTATACATTTTTTTTCTTCATTTTATAGACGGCTCCATAACAAAATGTTTCTCATGTGATTCATGAGAGAATTTCCTTTGCCCGATCATTTGTTTTTCTTATTTTCCCTCACTTTTCTCAATTTTCAATAATCAATAATAATTTTTTGCAGCAAAACGTATACAACGAAGAAATAGTGACCCCGGCAAAACTTCGATATCTTCGAGATGATCTTGCCTATGCTGAGGAATACCTCAGAAAGCTTGAAACAACACCACCAATGTCACCGGTTCAGTGATACAATGTGAATATACATTCTATTACAACACCTTGCCACATTTTGTTCTCTGTTTTGTAAATAAACGCTTCTTTGATTCGGTATTAATTCAATTTACAAAACAAAATATGAGAATACCAATTACATAGATCAATGATAATTGGGGAATTGAGTGCAACCGGCATTTAAATGTAGGGTAGGAATGTTTGCGGAATTTGGCACATACTGGGACAGGAGTGACTAGAATCGAGTTATTTCGACATCGTCGTCGAAGATCTGTATAACTGGAGTTTTAGACACTTTTTAAAATTAGGTTAGGTACCGTCTGGGTTTCTTCAAATTCTTTTGAATTGTTAGCATTTAGATCAATATCAACAACTTCTGGCTGCTTTACCAATATTTCGACTGAACTGGTAGAGTGGGGCTGAAAAGGAGTATTCAATATTTTAGATATTATTCCTATGCAAATTAGAATCCGTAAGTTTTATTTTAAGTTCTCAAAAATGTTGATTTTTAAAAAAGAGCTTCAACAAATTTGACTTTTAGAGGGACTATTTACTGTTTTTGGGTTTCAATTCCATTTTCATCTTCTTCACAATATTTTAAAATCTATAGAAACAAAAAAATTTCGAAATTTCCTTTTGTAGGATACGAAAAAACAAGTTTACAGGGTAAAGCGGCGAAATGGCCTAACCGCTCGTCCTCACGCGAGAGAGCAGGCGAATTTGAGAGTGTTTGCAATTGTTAGGCCTTTTCGCGCCTTATTTTCGAAATGGGTGTGTTTGAGTACTAGAAAAGGAAAGTTCGAAAAAAAATTCTTTCAAATGTCATGAAGAAAATGAAAATGGAATAGAAACCTAAAATCAGTAATGAATCCCTGAAGTTAGTCTTGAGCACAGGAAAAAAATATGAAAGCAAAAACATACCGCCTCAATCACTGGAACATCGATGGAAGCTGGTGTAATGATTTCTTGATCCACTTTTACTTCTTCTACATGTATAATCGGATCAGCAACCTGAAAAACATCATAATTTTTAAAAATTCAAATCAATTACCTCTAGTGGTTTTTCGAAACTTCCAATGACACTGCCAACAGATTCATTCGAAATCAATTTCCTAGTTCTTGGCTTCGGAATCGGAATCGGCATTGGTGTTGGTTTTGGTTGAACAACAATCTCAAAATTGTCCGGAATTTCATCCTCTTCTCCAACTTCTGACAAACAATCAATCGAATTGGTTGACCACCTTGAAGACGTTGTTGAAAAATCTGTGATATCCGATGAAATCGTTCCAGTTCCAGACGTTATCTTATGCTCTTTTCGTTTTTTTCGTCTTCCATGTAAGTAGTCCTTGCTTTCACCATATTCAGAACTTGATCGAATATCCAATGCATTTTGTTTTGTCAGTTCTCTTCCGTTGTATAGATTTGTTTTTGTTGTTATTAAATATTGTGGAGAATCGAAACTTGGAGCATCATAATCTGGAGGTGGTCGATTCGGATGAGATGGCATACTGACAGGACGTTCATTAGGTAAAAATGGTGAATTGTTTTGAGTTATTTTCCCTGGAATTGGTGGGGCGGCTGTCGTTTTCTTCGATCGGATTCGGATTGTTTCTGGATCCATGTTAAGTTCGTATCTGAAAATTGGCAATTTTCTTTGCAATTAGAAACGTCGAGACTCCCGAAACAAACTATGACAAAACAACTCTATATGATCTTCTTTACAAATATAACCTTTTCTGACTGTAAATTACGTTTTTTCAAATTTTGTGCATTTTTACGTCACGGTGAACATTTGAAACCTGATTTTCAGATAATAAATGTACCTTAAGTGAAAATAGACGCCATACTCATTCCAAATCTGTTTTTAAAATGTTCTAAAACCACCTAGAAGTCGAGAAAATGAGCTTCAAAACAATGGCCTAGAAAAAGTGTGCATCGGCGAAAACTAGTCCGCAGGCATTAAAAATCCAAAAAAAAACGAAAAAACATAAAAACATAAAAAACGGTATAATATAAGTATTCTGCATAACTATTTATTAACGTAAAAAAGCTCATAGGAAAAAGTTCGGCCAGGTAGCCCCGTTTTCTAGGACATTGTTTTGCAGCTCATTTTCTCGACTTCTAGGTGGTTTTAGAAAATTTTAAAAACAGATTTGGAATGAGAATGAAGTCTATTTTCATTTAAGGTACATTTATTATCTCCGTAAAGCCCTCCTTTAAAATGTAAACATTTCCCAATCAAATGACAAACAAATTTTCTTACTTTTCCACCAATTGTTTCATAAATTGCCGATCTTTTGCCAACGCCAAAGTGGGATAACCACTTTCATCCGTACTGATCCTAGATAATTTCTCTCTATCATCAAAATCCAATTGATCCAACCAATCATCCAAATCATCCAAAATATGTGTTCCTTGTGCAGAAGTGCTTCGAATAGTTGACATGTAATCACCAGGTGGTGGACTAGAACACGAAAGAATTGGGGTTTCAGTCACTGGTTTAATTTCTTTCGGAAGTGGTCGATGAAGTGGTGACGGAGTTGCAATTGGACCCATCAGTGACACCGGAATCTCATCATCTAATCCAAGTTTGAAGCCTAAACCACCTGGACGATCTATTATCTGAAAATGTGCTTGTATTATAAAAAGTGAGACCATTTACATACAATTGAGTTTGCTTTTGGTGGTTCAATACGATTTGGTGTTGAAATATTGGGAACATAGTTTTCTGATGGTTGTTCCTCAACATTCGACGCTTTTCTGAAAACGACAACTACATCTTCACTGGAGTTTTCATCGATCAATTTAGGTTTCAACTCAGTTGGTGGAGGTGGCGGAGGAGCTTTGTATTTCTTTTTGCTTGGTTTGACCCTGAATTAAAATATCAACATTTTTTAAATAGTTGAAGGAAAACATACAATGATACGACATTTTGGTATGAATGAGTTGTTGGTTGATTCTCATAGCTTCGAATGCCTGTTTGGCTAGCCATTGTCTGCTCATCGAGGGGCAAAACTGCATCAAGACCAACGTTCTGAAAATAGCATAGATTATCATTCAATTTTCGATGAAGCAGAGTTTTTTTAACAGAGTTTTCGAATAAATTGTTTAGGGCAATTAAAGTACAGTTCTAATATTCATAATTGAATGTTGATATTAAGTAGTACACTGTCTTTAACAAAAACTCATTGTTTTCAAATAGTCCCAAAAAGCAACTCACTTGTTCAATTTTTGGTGATTTTGAGATTGATATTGGTCGACTGTAATAATTGCTGAAATATCGAAATTTAGAAATAAACAGCATTTTTTGACATGCTTTTCGTTAACAGCTTCCAAAACATTTCCACTGTTTTTCAAGAGATCAATCTGTTCTTGCGTTTTCTGATCAACATGTGCCAAATGTCTAGAATTATGTATTCTCTGTTTTTCTATTCCCATTAAAAAACTAACCGAAAATCAGTTGGTGGAGAAATCATGGATTTATCCAATGGTTTCGGTTTTGATCTTGACCAAGAACCAGTCGGCATGATTACCTGTAAAGTGAAATGACGATGGCACACACGAAAATCAATATGAAAGACACGAAAAAATGGGTGATGCTTTTTCTATTGATAACAGAACACAAGAAAGAGTTGAAATTTTGCTGGATTCAAATTTTGGATGATAAGAAGGAGGAAAATGGGGGGGGGGGGGGGGTGATGGCATAGAGAGAAAGGAAGTGATTCATTATAACTGATAGGCAGTTAGTTTACAGTTTGATGTTTTTTGGAATGTTGATAACTGGTTTCATATCAGAATTAAATTCTATGAAATTTCGAGAGCTTCGAAATATGTAATGTGCTGGGGAAATAAATATGATTGCGATTGAAAAAAATAAGTTTTACTCAATTTTTTAAAGAAGGGCTTTGCGAAGATAATGAATGTGTCTGGGATGAAAATAGACTTCACTCTCATTCCAAATCTGTTTTTAAATTTTTCTAAAACCACCTAGAAGCCGAGAAAATGAGCTTCAAAACAATGGCCTAGAAAAATGGGTCACCGACGAAAACTAGTCCGCAGGCATGAAAAATCAAAAAAAAAAAGAAAAAAACATAAATTTAGATTTAAAAACATGAAAAAGGACTAATATAAGCATTCTTCATAACTATTTATTAACGAAACGCCAGAAAATCTCATTTGAAAAAGTTCGGCCAGGTGGCCACTTTTTCTAGGCCATTGTTTTGAGGCGCATTTTTCGGCTTCTGGATGGTTTTAGAAAATTTCAAAAACAGATTTGGAATGAGAATAAAGTCTATTTTCATTTTTAGGTACATCTTTTATTTCCGTAAAGCCCTCCTCTAAATGTTAATTTCACATTTTTCTTAGAATATGAAAATGTGAAAACACAACACATTCGAAACTAATTTTACTAAATACTGCCTTTCACAATTATTGATTCCACCCATTTATTCTCTAAACAATGAAAGTGTTTAGGTCTTAATTATCTTTTCATGCATAACTCATATTATTTTCTTTGATGCTCCCGCTTCAAAGAATGATTGTGAACAGATTGTAACAATACTTACAATTTTATGAATAACCACGACTGGAAACTAATTACAGAAAGAGGAAACATGTCTGCAAACAATGTAAATATAAATGAGTGTATTTAATGTCCCAAGTAAGCGGTACAATTCCGAGACAAAAGCCAAAGAAAAACAATTTGTAAGAAATAAATAAAAAAAGTTCAAGAAAACATAACAAAAATGTCGAATTTTGCATAATCTACTCCAAACAATACTAAACTTATGTTTTGAATATTTTAAATTCTTTCTCCCTTTTCCCACGATCAAACTATTTACTTTGACAAAATGAAAAAAAAAACATAAAAAATGTTTGGAAACGCAGATACGATGCTCATGTGCAACGATGATTAATCAAATTTTTACAACATTGTTGGAAGTAAACTATCCGTTTTTTGTTATTGAAAAAAATTATGTTGCCAAGTTAAAACAATTCAACAGAATGAGGATTAAAAATCGACCCGTTGGCTAAATTTCGTAATACTTTTGTTGAATTTTTTGTTTCACTACATTATGAGTTGGTTGGAACAGGCAGGGATAGAAAATTCGACTGTTCTTGTCGTAGCTGGCATTGTAAACGAAGTTTAACAACATCTATTGAATTTTAAAGCGAAAACAAGAAAAATGGCTAAATATTTCTTGAACCATTTATTCATAAAATGAATTCTCTATTTATTGACCTGTAGATGTTTCTTGTTCCCAATCATATGGAGCATCGATTTTCAATCCAGCCGTTGTGCATCCCTTTAAAAAATGGTCTTTTGATTTATTTTAGTGAGAAATTGATACCTCTTCTAGGGATTTGTAGATGAAGTCATAGTCGACATGATCGTGGTATTGTAGTTTGTCGATATAATCCAGGATTCTATTGAGCTCTACAGTGTGTTTGATATTAAGAAACAAAATATCCTAAATAAGAGGGAAAATTGTTTGGAATATTCAACGAAATATACCCTCTTTTCTTTTCGACATTCTTCCTTACACTTCAATACTTCGTTCTTTTCACCAATTTTACGCCACGGAAGTCCATTTGATAAAATAAGATCAAGCAATAAGTAGAACCAACTTTCACAATCATCTTTTGGTCCCATCTCCGTCCCTTTATGACATGCCAATGGTGCAAATCGAACAGTTCCCTAACAGAAGTAAGATAATCAAAAAAACCAATAAAGCAATTACCTTGAATCCTACAACCTCTCTTGGTGTCTTTAACTCATTCTTCGTATTCAGGAACTTTCGAGCAATTCCAAAATCGAGGATATATATCAGATGTTTCTTTCCTTCAAGGCCACATGCATAGTTTTGAGGTTTCAAATCTCTGTGAATAAATCCATGTTTATGAAGCTCTTGGCATGCTTCCAGGCATTGTTTTGCAACTCCAAGACCTGTTGCGAACGAAAAAACCTGAAAAAAGATTCATGGTTGTCATAGTCAATCCAAACATACCTTATTGTCTCTTTCCGCTTTCAAATCAGCCAAACTTTTGCCAACAAGTTCCATTACAAGGAAGAAGTATCCTTCCTTTTCCTTTTTTCCTCGATCCACAATTTTTGTGAAATGTTTGCTTTCTCCAATAAGTTTAAGAATTGCGATTTCCATTTTCAACTTTGAGTGCTTTCGTTTCTCAATTTTTCTTTCAACTTTCATTGCACAGATCACATTCGTTTTTGCATCTTTTACTCTGAATTTAATATTTTGGATAATTTTAATTCGAAAGATGTAATTCACTTGTAAACTGCTCCAAAACCTCCTTCACCTAACAACTTGTTGACAATAAAAGTCGTTTTTGCGCTCGAAATTTCTGTTCCTGGTTTGAAGTTGAGATCATCATCATCTTCGTCAGACATTTTGGATTTTTAGTGATCGCTGAAACCCGAAATGTTGGCAAATGCAAGTGTAGTTACCGCATACTTTTAACTTTGATAAATGTACGATTTGCAAAGCCTCTGATGTGAGAAATACTGCGAATTGATGAAGATCAGTTCTAATACTGTTCCATATGACATGGAATTACTTTCACGTCAGTTTTATCTTTTCTTTTAATCTCGGCTAACATTTTTCTTTTGACCCTAAAACTTTCTTTCAATGACATCTTAAAAGAAATAATGTTCTGAAGCGATACATATTGTGCAAATCAAACAATATACCCAGAAATATTGAATGCCAGTGCTGGAAAAAAATGCCTTGTTTAAAAACCATATTATCTCAATGAAGTAGAAGAATTTTGGTTTTGTTTCTAATCATCTCGTAAGTTTCCGTTACTTATATTAAAAGTTCCAGTTTGAAATTTTGAAAAAAGTGCCAAAACTTGTGAACTACCGTAATCTATTAAAGGCGCATTACTTATCTAGTTAGATGGTCTTCAAACAAACTTTGATTACTGTAAATTGAGAGAGCGGGATATGAGGTCAATGTTTACTGTTTCTCCTCCAGAGCTTATCGTTTGAAAAAATATGATTATTTTTTGGATTTAATTTTTCCCAAACATTCTGTACAATGTTTTCATTCGTCATATAATTCGTCACTTCGTAAACAGTTTAGACGAGCATTATTTATTAATTATCTAATTAAAAATCAAATTCGGCACATCTCTCTCGTCTATCAAAACTTTAAAACGTTGACAATGCAAATCAAAATGTGCACACTTCGATGATGTTTAAACTTTTCTTCTTCACCCAACCATCTGGCGAGGTCAAAGTCACCCAAAACTTGCAAAAACTTTTCTATTGTGGGAAATTCGTATTTTTACGTTCTTATAATTCAACAAAAAACTATTTCCTTCCCGTATTTTAGAACGAATTGAATTTCAAAACATTTATAATTCCTTTACATTATTTAACCTCGTATTTTTTTGTCTACTTTTGCCATTTTGCTCATATTATGCATGTGTTTACATATGTCTGAAAATTAAGAAAATCATGCTCTGTCGCACACAAAAACAATCGTTTTGTATTCAAAAATAAATCATATGAGGATTATGGACTTTTTTTTTTGTTTTTTCTCGGCTTTCATTAAAATCAATTTTTAAAAATAGCTCGTTTTTAGGTCTTTAATTTTGAATATTCACTCTTACTCCTTTTTTTGTTGTCAGAACATTGAAAACTTTATTCTTTCCAGAAAATTTGGATGATAATAAAAAGCTGGTAGTCAATAATAAGCTATCAAACAACATGGCGACTTTATTCTCCGATTCTGTAAGTATAATTTTTCAGTTTCTAAGAAGAAGTCTTATAAGAAAACATCAGAGAAAATCTGTATTGAAAACTATTTTCATTATTCATAAAAATAAGTGTTAAAGGAGGGTTTTACGGAGATTATGAATGCGCCTGGGATGAAAATAGGCTTCAGACTCATTCCAAATCTGTTTTTAAAATTTTCTAAAACCACCTAGAAGCCGAGAAAATGAGCTTCAAAACAATGGCCTAGAAAAAAGGGCCACCGGCGAAAACTAGTCCGCAGGCATGAAAAGTCCACAAAAATGAAAAACAAAACATAAATTAAGATGAAAAAACATTAAAAAGGGCTAATAAAACCATTCTGCATAACTATTTATTAACGAAACACGAAAAAAGCTCATAGGAAAAAGTTCGGCCAGGTGGCCCTTTTTTCTAGGCTATTGTTTTGAAGCTCATTTTCTCGACTGTGGTTTTAGAAAATTTTTAAAACAAATTTGGAATGAGAATGAAGTCTATTTTCATTTAGGCTAGATTTATTATCTCCGTAAAGCCCTCCTTTGAGTGATAATCCTTTCCGGATATACTGTAACTAATTATTTAGAAATTTAAAAAAAAGCGAGTTATTCAATAAAAATCAATAAATTGGGGCATCTGCACACATGAAAACATACAACAAGGTTTTCAATGGATGTAATTTTTTCCCGAATTGTCATATTTATGACACCGCATAAAAAGAGCCTGAACCGGGAAGTAGACAACAATGGCTCCCTAAATATAATATCGATAAAGTGTGAAGAGTCTTCGTTCATCAAAATAATAGATATTAAATTTTTTTTAATTTTTATTGGAAGCCCTCCCACCCAGTAGCTGTATGCATGAATACTTTTGTCGGTACTTTCGTTCTCGACCCTGTGAGCTTTTCGAAAATAAAGAAAAACGAGCTCATAGACATTTCTGACTGTTTTATAAATATATCAAACGCCTCTCAGGACCGAGAACCACAGTGCCAACAAAAACGTCCATCCATACTACAGGTCGAGGTCGATGGCAAAATGTCGTCATTGTCAGCTGTCCCCTTATCTGCGTCTCTATCTAAGTTGTCTATTTCCCTCTCATTCCCCATTTTTTCGCATTTCCTTCAACAATTATTCGTTAGACTCATGCAAAAATGCTATATTTTAGAACGAAAGTAAGAAAAAGAGTAAGTAGAATTTAATTCTAATTTTAAAAGCATTTTAAATAATTTTTTATCATTTTCTAGGCTCATGATTCGGGGTTCACGGAGGACATCGGGTTTGCAAACGAAGTCGCAGACTTAACTCTCGATTTTGAAATTAAATCGCCGCTATGTATGTTTCACTGTTTACAATTTCTATTTTATTCTGCATTTTATTTTTCAGCACATTCGAAAAGAAATGGACGTCAGAAGTTATCAAGAATGTTTGAAAAGGATCTGAACACTAAACCATTTCCCGAAGGTTTTTTTGTTTTTTGTAAATTAAAGAATATTTCCTGTTTTTCAGATGTATTCACTGATAAACTTATAATGTTCAGAATAGGTTCTGAATTAGAGAAGGCCACGATGCCGCCGAATTGTTCTGCTGATAAATATTGTAAAAGTTTTGCACAGTAAGTATTATTTTATTTTTATTTCTGAAAATTTTGATTTTCAGAGAGATGGTGAACAATTTCAAAAAAGTCAAAACTCCATTCGAAATTCTACAGGCGAATAGAAAACTTGGTAGGATTTTATTTTATTTTCACAAAAAAATGCATTTTCTTTTCTTTTCAGTTCAATTAAACGAAGAGGAGAAGCGAAAATTCAAAAGCAACAGGAAGAAATTGAATACATTTATCAATGAGAAGAATTGTCCGAAAATTCGTAAAATTGAGGCAAGGATGAAAAAAATGAAGTTTAAAAGAAAATCGAAACGATTTGGTATTTTTAATCACCGCTTTTATTTTGAACTTTAATTCGAGTTTTTTTTCAGTCAATGAAGAAGGACTTCCAATGAAAGACGATATGTTTGGATACCGAAACATCGCTGAAAAGTCCATGTGGCCGCTTAATATTTTATCAAACGATGACAAAACGAAATGGTCTAAATTCATTATGGAACGTATTCATGATCTGACATTTGATTTCGATTACGAGAAAAGGGCTGGATTTAAAGAGCGACAAAGGATTAAACCGAAATATTTGGAATGGAAGAAACGGGCCGTTGAAAAGTTGTCGAAGAAAGCGGAGATCGAGGAGAAGAAGAATTCTGAAAGGTAAATAAATAAATTAATCAAATTTTTTGCTTTCTTATCAGTTTTTTAGTAATTTTGATAGTAGAAGAGAATTAACTTATCAATAGTGGACTTATGACTTTCACAATTAACCGAAAAATAAAAAAAACCTGAAGATTTCTATGAAAAATTGTGAGGAATCCAAGTTTTCAAAAACGTCCTTGATCTGCAAAATTGATTTGTCAAGAATTTTTTCCGCTTATAAATTACGAAACAACTTAAGATTTAAAAAAAAACCACTTTTCCTCGTAGATCACGAATCTTTCTCAAAAATTTCCCGAAAAATCTGGAAATAATTCGTCTTACAAGGGAGTTATTCGAAGTTACCGTTTGAGAACCTTCTACAAATTTGAGGGTACATAGAATGGAATATGGAGAATCAGAATCCGTCATAAAACTATGCTAAATGTTTCTGTGAGCTGAGTTATGAGACCGCAAACTTTTCCTATGGTTAAGGGCCTCCGCGTGAACTCACACTCTGGGAGATAGTCTTATCAAATCTAGTACCCATGCCCTACCCCACACCAACTCCCCACACTACCACTGAATCACCAACCGTTGATTTTCTGTGGTACTAGATTTGATAGACTATCTCCCAGAGTGTGAGTTCACGCGGAGGCCCTTAACCATAGGAAAAGTTTGCGGGCTCATAACTCAGCTCACAGAAACATTTAGCAGAGTTTTATGACGGATTCTGATTCTCCATATTCCATTCTATGTACCCTCAAATTTGTAGAAGGTTCTCAAACGGTAACTTCGAATAACTCCCTTGTTAAACCTTTTAACGAATTTCTTAAATGAATTAACACAACATCTCTCTTACATTAGATTTTTTTCAGCACATCAAACGAAGA
This sequence comes from Caenorhabditis virilis, assembly GCA_964036255.1. Classification (NCBI taxonomy): domain Eukaryota; kingdom Metazoa; phylum Nematoda; class Chromadorea; order Rhabditida; family Rhabditidae; genus Caenorhabditis; species Caenorhabditis virilis. The sequence goes on along the minus strand of OZ038417.1, from coordinate 10,614,536 downwards.
AAACAAGAATGCTGCTGCGGAAATGTGAGATTATTTTCAATTTCTTGTGTAACAAAATAAATTGAAAATTGTTGTTTCAGATCTCCACCTACGATTATTATTGATCCTCCAAAAGAATGCCCTCGTCCAAATGGTATTATGCAACAATCGCCTGAACAATTAACAACAAATATACCATCAACTTCCTACTCATCATCAGTAGTATCGTCGACAGCAACAACTGAAAAGTCGCCATCCGATTCTGAAAAAGAGAAAAAGAAGAAGAAAGAGAGCCGACCGGAGCCAGGTGAGCAGGAAATATTTTGAGCTTTTTATCAAAAATGTTTTTAAAATTACAGTTTTCAAATCGATAGATATGTTTGCAACGAATGAGCCGAAGAGAAGAAAGTCTGACGAAATCAGGAGGAAAAAGAAGGAACAAGAGGATATTGAAAGGAAAAGGAAGGAAAAAATAGAGAATGAAAGGAAAAGAAAAGAATTTGAACATTTTGAAAGAAAGCGAAGAGAAGAGGAACAGCGACAGGTAGAAGAAGATAAACGATTGGAAGAGGAACGGATTGAAAAAGAGAAAAAAGAACGGGAAAAAGCTGAAATGGAGAGAATTAAAAATGTAAAAGAGGCAGAGGAAAAACGGAATCAGCTTCTGAAATCGTCTTCAAATCGAGCGGAACAATTGATTGAAAAAGATTTGCAAAATGTTGATCAAGAGGCTGTATTGAATGATATTGCAAAAGATATTGCAAAAAAGAAACAGGAAATTGAACGATTTGAAGCTGTACGGAAAAGGAATATAGCAGAAGCTGAACAAAGAAGAATGGAAAATGAAAAAGAAGAAGAACGGAAGAAGTTTGATAGAAGACGGATGCTAATTAAATCAGAATTGTTCGATGACGGATATGATAAACAAGCTAAAAAAGCTGAAAGGTAGACGATTAAAATGAGTTTAAAATTTCGAAAATCAAATGCACACATTGAAAAAGAGTCTTTAATCTTTCCGAATGCCACCCGGTTATAAATATTACTTTCCAGTATCCAAAAAGCCCCAGAAGAGCCTGAAATGTTCGAGTTTCTCGAAGAGGTCGAAGAAATACCGGAAGTTGAAGAAGAAGAAGATGAAATTATTTTTGTTGAGTACGTTTCCCCTGCTAAAATTTATTAATATAAGTTTTTTAACATGTTACAGAGAGATTGTTAGAAACGCGGCCGCCAAAGAACCTATAAAACAACAGAAAAAGAAATTCGTTTTCATTTTTGCATATGCTTTGAAAGAGTTGCCAAAGAGGAGTGAAAAGGGTAATTTAGAAAAGAAAATGATCGCAATTTTATAATTAATAATATTTTTTGAAGATAAGCTTTTCAAACAGTACTACAATATCGACAATATTAACGAAGCGAGAGAGGAGATAGTTAGCAAAGTTTGGACTAAAAAACCAATTGAATGTAAAGAGGATGGACTGGATGAAGGTAATAAAGAAAATGATTCAAATGATCCTGTCATTCATTATTCATCTGGGCTAATTGAAATGTTTCCAATGTTGTCTTCACTAAATTTTGACTCGTTCGTTTAAAATGTTTGGAAATTTTGTAATGGACCTATTCAGCTTGAAAAAAAATACAAAAAATGTCGAGAAAATCAATGCAGAAATTGCAATTTCTCTGTAATTCTCGGCATGCCTTTTTTTCGACCCAGGCAGTCTTTTTGGGTCTAATTTAGATATGTTGAGCCTCTAAGGGTCATTGGGACTCACTAATGATTTTTTGGTAAAATTTCCACAGTCATAACCACAAAAAAAACATTTTCCATACAATTGTTTAAAGGGACACAGATTAAATCGTTTGGGTCTCGAAGAAAACTAGTTCAAAAAATTCAGAGAAATTGCAATTTCTTGACATTTTTTGTATTTTCTCTTTCAAACTGAATAGGTCCATAAAAAACTGCCTAAAAACTCATAAACTGGAGAAAAAAGAATGCTAAATTTTTCAAACGTTATTTTCAGTTTTTTGAAATTAAAAAAACCAATTGTTTATGTTTAATTTCTTGTTCTAATATTTATGTACGAAATGTCTGAAAATGTCCATTAACTAACCCTTTTATCTAATTAGTTTCAACTGACCCTTTTGTTAAATGTTGAATGTTGTTATTGATTTTTAAATAAATTATGCATAATAAACAATATCATCCAAAACTTGTGTTATTCAGATGATCTTCGCATGGAATTGTTCGAACACGTTGGTCAAGAGATAAACGACTTATGTGATTTGAAGAACGATGATAGGTTCGGAAAAAAAGAGTTTAATGAAAATTGTTCAAATTTCAGTCGGCTGAATAAGCTCCCAAATGATGAATTTGATTATACGAGGGTTAGATTGAAAGATCTTGAGAAAAAGATGCAGTGGCCGTTTAAAATTGCACAGGGTGTTTATTTTCCGATTATGATTGTGACGGATATGGAACTAAATCGACATGATCAAAAGTAATTGTTTTAAACTAAAATAAGGCGTTTGGTGGAATTTCGTAGCATTTAGAATCTATTCACGAAATTGCAAATGTTTTGGTTTTTTGAGCGAACACCAACTTCTACCCTAAATATTATTCTACGAATTTATCCATAAACGGTTCATTTTCAGTGTACTTAGAATCGACTATTACATCAAAAATTTGATTGCATGTCACTCGTTCTCGGGATATTATAATGGAACCATGGTATTTTTCACACTTACTTAAATGTTCTCAAATTGGAAAACAATTTGCAGTCATTAACAAATGGCGATCCACTTGATGAAGTCGTCAAGAGATTTGAAGCAGCTTATGCTGATTCGGGCGATGATCGGAATTGTCGAGAGGAATGGTTGGAATATAACAAGAAACCGGGACGGTTTTCCAATCGTAATCGCTATAAATTGCAGTCTTTTTCTCAGGATAGGTGGGGGAAATAAGAAATAAAGCTTTCGGAGGACTATTTTTGATTTTAGAGCAGAGGCTTCGAAGAGGAATCACGAAAGGTTCCGAAATGAAGTTGAAAAGGAAGATCGATATTTTGCTTTGTGCGGAGAATTAGAGACGAACCATAACGATGAAAGATTGAGTGAGTTCTACGAATTTGAAAACCAATAAAACACAACTTTTAGTGAATGTTCGAAAGAAGTTCATGAGAGATCTAGTTCGTCAAAATCGAGTCGATCGTTATTCACTGAAATCTGATTTTGGTGGACCTGGAAAACGGGAAAACGAGGTAGTTAATCAATTTTTTGGATATTTTTGGAATATTTCGATTTCAGGTGCCATCTGATTGGGTTCGAAGCGGATTCCATGGATATGATATTGAAACTCGTGACGAAGCACTCGGTAGAATTGTCAATGATATGTCAATTGACATGGAAAATATAATGCCACACGTTTCAAACGAGGTAATCAAGTTTATAATATGAAGATTCTTGTAATTCTCCTTTTTCAGAATGAAATTATCAATTGGGCTTTTACACCAATGTTAGCATCACTTCACTATCAGGTTTTTTTTAAATCTAAGCCAGTTTGTTGATAATTCTTCTTTCAGTTGAACTACGATACATTTGCCATCTGTAAGTCTGCGGTCAACAAAAGTTTGACAGATAGACGAGAGGAGTATGAAGCAATTGTAAATTTCAGATTTCTTTGGAAAGTTAAAAATTATTTTTAAAATTATAGATCAAAGATAAAAATAAATTTTCTCTGAATCGCGCTACTTCTTTTATGGATTTGACGGATATTGAGAAGCAATTGTGGCCAATTTTGTTTGATCAACTAACCGCACACTTCAAGAAAATTCGTGAGTATAAATATAAGATTTGAAAAGAGAAACTAACGTTTTCAGCAACTGTATCCCAATTAATGGATAACCCCAAATTCAAAGATGTCGTTGATATGGCGTTCACTGACACTCTGCGAAAAAACTCATGAATCGTTATTTTTTGCGAATTATTTATTGTAAATTGTTACATTAACATATCAAATTAGATGTAGTTTTATATTCCTTAGAAATTTTTAGCATTTTTATTTATTTTGATCCCTGTGAAATTTTTTGCCTTTTCCCATATCATTTTTGATGCTTTAACCAGTACGGTGCTACTTCGCATGTTGCTTTATTCAATGAATTTAGTCAGATGATTATTTTTCATAGTTGAAAAACCATTGTCTATTTTTTCAATTCAACTACGAAAAAGGTTATTTGTTTAAATTTATAAATGTCTTTATTTGCCCCATCTTGAATTGTATTTATTTCAAAATTTGCGAAATAGGAAAACAGCGTTTTCAAAAAAACTTTTTTCCCAACTTGGAAATTAACGTAAAACTTGGATTATGTTAAACGGGTCATACTGATTAAAATCATTCCAAGCAAAACAAAGGAAAGAGAATGGGAGTTGAATTGTCTCTTGATCCAGCGGTTTGTCCGATTGCTGCAAATGGCGGAAAATCGAAACATAAAATGATTAATCATACGGATAGACCGCTTGCCTTCAAGGTAGGAAACAATGCCCTAATTCACACAAAGAGCCGGAAATGTAAGCTTAATCAGGAAAAGCAATGCACCGGAACATTCCCATTTTGTTTGGGACTTGTCCACGGACAGTCCCGGACTTTTACAGTTTTGCCCTAACATGTCCGATTTTCAAAAACTTCACGGCAAATGAAAGCTGGAGCATTACTGACCTTAGCAAAATTTTGGAGCTCCACCTGAAATCTTTGAAAATTAAATACGAATTTCTCTTACATTATTTAATTTTTCGATCAAATAAAAAGCCGCCAACAAAAATGTGTAGCTTTGCTCGAAAATTAGGTGGAGATCCAAAATTTTGCTAAGAAGGTCATTACTGCTTTCATTTGCCGTGAAGTATTTGAAAATCGGACATGTTAGAGGAAAACTGTAAATATCCGTGAACAAGTCCCGGAAAAATGGGAATGTTCAGGTACATTGCTTTCCCTGAGTAGTGAGAACTACGAAGATGATTTTTGCTCTTTAAAAAATAAAAGCGATTCTTGAGCGCGTTTTAAGTAAAGCAGGCAAAAAATGAGCAGGTGTCAATTGGAGAGAAAATTAATTCGGGAGAAATTGTCATGTCCGGAAGACCAAAAATGGCAACTAGAAAGAATGAAAAAATATCTTGAAATTATTGAATTGATCCAAATTTAAAATCAACGTTTTTTTTGCAAAAAAATGTATCCCAGGTTGTTTTTTTCGCCCTTAAAAATTTTCAATTTCTCCCGAACTGTATTTCTCCAGAATTGTCTTTCTCCCGAATTAATTTTCTCTCCAATTGACACCTGCTCCAAAAAATACAATATTGAATAAAGGCTGACTTGATTATAATAATTTCCATAAAAATTTACAGATCAAATCATCGAATAATTCAAACTATACGGTAAACGCAACATTTGGCCTAATCCCAGTTGCTGAGACATTCACCCTCGAAATTACCCGAAAGCCAGGAAAACCACAAGCGGATAAATTGGTTGCTCAATATGCTGCCGTCGCAGCCGATTGCACCGATCCAAAACCATCTTTCGCGACTGGACAACCAGTTGGCGAATTCACCGGAGAAACAATCATTAAATTGTCAGCTGCCGAATAGACGAAGAACAAATACACTATGTAGTGCCAGAATCAATAAATATTAAATTTTATAAATATTAATTTCAAACGAAAAATTTGATAAAATTAGAAATCTCTAAACGTTAAAATCGAATCGGAATATCAAAATTTGAAAGGCACCATTAATGATTGTCAATAGCATCTAGAAAACCCATATTGAAAAAGAAATAATAATAATAATGGAATAATGAAAATATGAATATCCTAAAACATCACAGCTGTAATAATGTTTGCGACTAGAAAATCTCAATTCTGGAGAAATCGTCCTAGATTGGATAAATATGAATTTCTAAGCTTTTTCCTGTCGAGATCCTTTCGCGCTTCTTGGTGTTTTTGCTCCCAATTCCGGATGCCTGCATCCTGGGCAATACCATTTTCCTTTTGGTTTCGACGTCAAACTGACACATTCAAAATGGAACCATTCGATTTCGCATTTATCATTGTCGCATCCAATCATTTCACCAAACGAAATCTGAAAAAAATACATATTTTCAATACTATCGAGTGTTGTTTTATGATATTGTCAACCCAATTATTCTTGATCATTGCGTTCGGAAGGCTGCTCAACCTCACAGCCGCTCCGCACGCACGCGACACGGCTACCGACACTCACACACACTGGAAAATTTGAAAAATTCATTTTCCCGCCGATATTTCAGTGTGTGTGAGTGCAGCCGCGTCGCGTGCGTGCGGAGCGGCTGTGAGGTTGAGCAGCCTTCCGAACGCAATGATCAAGAATAATTGAGTTGACAGTAGTGGACCTATTCAGTTTGAAAAAAAAATACAAAAAATGTCGAGAAATTCAATGCAGAAATTGCAGAGAAATGTCGAGAAATGCAGTGAAATTTCAATTTCTCTGCATTTTTTGAACTGGTTTTCTTCAAGACCCAAACGGTTTAATCTGTGTCCCTTTAAACAATTTTATGAAAAATGGTTGTTTTTGTGCCTATGGTTGTGGAAATTTTACCAAAAAATTAGTAGTGAGTCCCAATGGCCCTTAGACGCCCAACATATCTGATTTAGACCGAAAAAGACTGTCTCGGTCGAAAAAAATGGCATGCCGAGAAATGCAGAGAAATTGCAATTTCTCTGCATTTCTCGACATTTCTCTGCAATTTCTGCATTGAATTTCTCGACATTTTTTGTATTTTTTTTTCAAACTGAATAGGTCCATAGGTAGTTGTCTGCGTATATTTCGTATGCGAGCGTGTCTGTTTTTTAGAGCGCGCTTGCTTGTTTATAGAGCCGATTTTGTGAGCAACTAATGGACCTATTCAGTTTGAAAAAAAAATACAAAAAATGTCGAGAAATTCAATGCAGAAATTGCAGAGAAATGTCGAGAAATGCAGAGAAATAGCAATTTCTCTGCATTTCTCGACATGTCTTTTTTTCGACCCAGACGGTCTTTTTGGGTCTAAATCAGATATTTTGGGCATCTAAGGGCCATTGGGACTCACTACTGAATTTTTGGTAAAATTTCCACAATCATAGACACGAAAACAAACATTTTCCATAAAATTGTTTAAAGGGACACAGATTAAATCGTTTGGGTCTTGAAGAAAACCAGTTCAAACAATGCGGAGAAATAGAAATTTCTCTGCATTTCTCGGCATTTCTCTGCAATTTCTGCATTGAATTTCTCGACATTTTTTGTATTTTTTTTTCAAACTGAATAGGTCCATAATAATATCTCACAACTGCGTTATGCCCGGAATTAAAAAAAAAAAAAAAAACAACTCACTCTACTACATGTACAATAAGTCGGTTCATCCTCCTGCTTGTTTTTGGAACGTTTTCCACCTTTCGAACCGCCTCGTTTCTTAGCTGCAATCACTTTGACTGGAGAACTAGCAGAATTCGAAGTAGAAGGAGTATCATCATTTTCAGGCTTCCCATTCTCCTTAACCTCTTTATCATTACTCTCCGCAACTTGGCTTTCTTTTCTCCATTTCTTTTCCGGGATTGGGGAGGAATTTTCAACAACATTGTTCAAATTTCTACGATGTTTCCGTCTAACTGAAGTCGATGAAGAAGATGTTGATGGCTGCTCAGATATTTGTGAAGTTTCTTCTGCATATTGCGAATCTTCCGGCATATCTTCTTCATTTTCTTCAGGTTCATCCAATTTCCTGCTCAAATCAAATCCATTCACATTCAACGTAACCTTCTTTGGTGATCTTGAAACTGAACTATGTGAAGGGCTTGAAATATCGTCGAAACGCTCATTTCGAAGTCGAGACACCAGTGGAGAGCTAGCCGGTTCTGGTTGACTCTGAAAAATATGTATTTTTGCGAGAAAAACAAATGAAAAAATGTATACCGGTTGTTGAGTCGGTGGCGCAAATGTAGATTTAAATCCTGTTCCAATTCTTGGCGCACCGGGAACACCTGCTCGATTTCTTGTCATAACTCCGTCGTATTGAGGCTGTACAAAAGTTTTGAACAAATGTGGATGAGTTTTCATAAAATACGCAATTGCTGAAAATGTGAATATGATAAAAAGAAAACGATGGTTAAACTATCATACCTTCTTTTTGAGCACGCATAAACCCAGCCTTTGTTTGTAATTTATCATGTTGCCACGCGCTGAATTCATCTTTTGGAACCTTTGGAGGCATCCTCTCTGAAAGTTTAAAATATATATATGAACAAAACAATATGAAGATCTTGACCAACAACAAAATGTCAACACGAAAACACAAGAAAATAAATAAGGGTGCAGACGAGAGAGATGCGGTGTTATTTTTTGGCCTACTATTATTTTCGAAAAGACGACCGTCTAACCCCGCCTTTTTCTTTCTTTCTCTACCCCTCCATTAGTTTCCAGGTGTTTTCACGTTGTTGTCGTGCCGAGACCTTTGACACATATATTTAGATGACTAATATTGTTTGTTTTTTCGTGAAAAGAACCGTTATGGGTGTTTTGCCCCAAATTAAATTCTTGCAGTTTTCGTTTCATAGATACAAAAACTTCCAAAAATGTTTTAAAACGATAGTACGGAGAGAAAAATTAACTCTGAATCAAAACAGACAGTGGAATTTGATTTTCAAAATTTAAACCTTCTAAATTATGTTTTATAAATCTATTGGCAAGTGATGATTTTATTCCTTTTTGCATTTCCAGTTTTCGATAACGTATGCCTGCTCTTTCATTATTATATTCGATATCTAAGGGCGGAACGCAATCTTCCTGAAAAAAGAAGAAGTTATTTTAATAATCATATAAATTTTGTTACCTTATTGTATTTTTCAGTCTCATTTTCTTGTGGTTCTAGTAATGGAACAAATTCTTTTTGATCCCGGTCTTGTGGTGCATTCAAACGACTTTTATTTAAAACTCTCGATGTAGCAACTTCTTCCATTAATACATCCGCCTCTTTTTCGAAGTGATCTGCAGAAGTCCGGCACGGAAGACTCAATTGTTCGATACCGGTGCAAACCTTAACAGAATGAATGAATGATGCAATTCGTAATAATTTCATTGTTCTTACCGTATCACTCAAAATCGACAGTTTTTTTCGTAACCTCATTTCTTGAAGTTCTATTAGAATTGGCGTGTCTTGAGCCGTTTTAATCTTGAATATTATTTTAGAAATTATTATTTTATCAATGTGGCTACCTTGTTACGTGCATAAACCATCTCAGCTGCCCTTTTTTCCGCAGAATAATAAAGCCGACGAAGTCTGCGTGTTTCTTTACGTAATTGCCTCTCATCAATACTGTCGTTGTCGTCTACTGAAGGATCAGAGGAAACTGGAAAAAAACATTGATTAAGCAAAATTGATACATGGCGAAATATTGATTTTTTAAATTTATAAATATAAAACTGTAAACACTGAACATAAACATACGAGTAATAACTTCTGGAGTGCTTTTTCGAACAACAATCTCTCGATTTGACACTGATTCTTCTTCTTCTTCTGGTTCTACCTCATCTTGCTCATTCTCTTCTTCCTCTTCATCACTATATTCTTCTCCAGTTTCGCCTTCATCCTCTTGTTCGTCGTCACCTTCCTCATCACGGATTTCCTCTGTTTCATTTTCTTCAATTTCCTCCTCATTGTCACTTTCTTCTGGGTTTTCATTAACATTATCTTCTTCTTCTTCTTCTTCTTCGTCTTCTTCTTCATCTTCCTCCTCATTCTCACTTGCCACACTAGATCCTTGTTCGATGCTTTCTTTTTCATCAACTTCTTCTTTATCTTCTTCGTCTTCCTCTTCACTTTCATCATCATCGTAACTTTGAACTTGTTCCTCATCTTCCTCTTCATCTTCTTCACTACTATTTTCTTCGTATTTCAGATTTTCATTTTCATCACCACCTTCAGCAGTTTCTTCACCCTCACTGCCCGTTTCCATTACTTGGTCACTATTCACCGAATCTTCTTCAATTCCAGAACTATCATCCATTTCAACATCTTCATTGTTCTCAGAACTTTTATCATCACTTGATATACTGACTTCTTCATCTTCATCAGAACTCAAATCGACACTTCTTTCTCGATCCGAATAATGTGGTTCTCCTTCTTCATCAGTTGATATATCATCTTCATATTCACTATTATCAAAATCCCTTTTTATTGGTAATAATCTGTTTCTTCTTGGTAGTTCTGAGTCCCCTTCATCTGAGCTAACATCAAAATCGGGTTGAGGTTCGCCAAAATTAGGTGCACCTTTTTTCACGCTCTCTCCCACTATCGACAATTTACTCAACTTTCTCCATTTTCTGAATTGAAAAAAATAATTTTTGCAATAATTATATTGTTAACTTACAGTTTAACTTCTCTAAATTTCTCAGCTGAGTCAATAACAGATCTTGCTTCCGTTAAGGAAAATGAATTGACATCTTCCAAGTAATTTCTGAAATTTTTAAAATTACATGAAAAAAACACATTTCAAGAGCATTACATTTTTGATTGCCGTCCAATATATGAATTTACTAATTTTCTAGGATTTTCTAAATGCTCAACATCATATTTTTCATTTACAATGCCGCTTGATGTAGATGGTTGTGATTCGTCTACAATTCCTGTATCGCTATCGTCGTCTGGTTTTTCTGTTCGAAATACGTGACTCCTTAAAATTGTATCAACTGGGTTATCCGAATCAATTCCGAGCAGAGACAGTTGGTGAGGTATTACTGATTTTAAATCATAATTATGTTTTTCTTCTTTTTTGTCGCTCCGTTCTTCAGTTATTTCTACTTCCTCTTCCACTTCTTCTTCCTCCTCTATTTCTTCTTCTATAATTTCTTCATCTTCAACATTTTCTTCACTATCCCCATTTTCAGCTAATTCCATGTTTTCATCTTCTGATTCTTCACCATCAGACATCTCGGAATCACTCTGCCGTTCTTCAACTTCTTCAGAATCTTCGCTAAGAACTTCGACTACTTCGTTGACTCCAAGAACACGAAGTGCCATTAGTAAAGCTGGCTGAAAATATAAATAAATTTGTTCAGTTGTTTTTATTAAATTAGGAAAATAACTACATCATCTCTTGGCCGTGGAAGACGATATTGTTCTGGAAGTATATTGAAGCGATGGTGGAATAAATGACGTCTAACTCGTGGACGTGGAACTGGTGCTGGTTCATTTACTGCAAAAATAAATAATTACTTTTAAATAATATCGTGTGAAGAAAATGATTAATTACCAAATCTTGTGGATGTTGGTTCAGGTGTGGCTGGTAATAACAGTTCTCCGTTTGGTCCTATTTCCGGTAAACCAGGCTCGGGAACTGAAATATTAAATTTGTGCGACATATTTTCGCTTTTTCGGTAATTTTTGAACCGGCTTTGAAAAAAATTTAATAATTAAAGGGTTTGTTCAAAAAATGTTTCATGAGGTCTCATGTGGAAAATATTATATACTGTAGCGGTGAGATGTTTTAAATATTGTCAAGATAAAAATTTCTGGCCGCTCGTTTTGCGGAGTGTCGTTGGGAATTTACTCGCAGCGCGACCGCTACACGCAAGACCAACTGAGAAATTTGAATTTGAGCGCGTTGCGGTCGCGCTGCGAGTAAATCCCCAACGACACTCCGCAAAACGAGCGGTCAGAAATTATTATCTTGACAATATCGATTAGTAATTTTCAAATTTTTATTCACAAAATATTTATAAAATAAAATACTATACTTACCTGATGGGCCCTCACTTGGAGCTGTTGCCATTAAAATTTGAAGAAAAATCTTGGCGGATTTTATGCTGAAATAATTTTTTTAAAAACGCGTATTTTTAAATTTTGTAAGTATCAAAAAAAAATTATCGAATAATAATGTGGACATAGGAAAAAACAATAATTTCTCTGTAAACGAATAGTTCAAATCAACAAAAAAAGTTTATTTTGATTGAAAACAAAAAATGTTTATTTGAAATTGTTACCAAAAGTCGCATGAAGATTGACATACAAGCCCGATAAATACGAAACACTCGCTCTTCGTCTGCTTGCTTGTGTCTCTTTTTTTCTCAATGTTAAACATGCATCTTTTCGTCGTTAATATCCTGTAGTAACGCTAGTGTTTCGCCATCTGCCTCACCCCTTTTAAGCAGTTTAACAATTGTTTTCTATGTTTGTCTGTTTCTCTTGTAGAGAACAAAAATTCAAAATTTGAATTTTTTGTGTCTGAGATTGCTCATATACCTGATTTGGTTTATCTTTAGTGAAACTAGTCCATTAATTTAGTCTTTTAGATTTTCAGATGAACAATGGAAAAGACTTCGAATGGAACGAATCTACACTACACGAAATTGCAAAAAGTATCGATAACGGGAGAGTTAAAGACCATGAAGTTATTAAAGTAAAAGATATAAATTTTGTTACTCGATTCAAAACGTTAAATCCTTCGGCACCTTATTCAACTTTAAATGATTCAATATGTCGATTGTAAGTATATTAGAATTCTTCCAGAAGAAAGCAATTTATTTCCAGATTAAATAAACCTTACGATCTATCTATGAATATCACAGTCCCGGAACAGAATAAAAAACAAAGCTTTGATTATTTGGTGTCAAATTGGTGCAAAAGCTGGGAACATATTGCAGAAAAATTCTCAATCTCATACATCGATGTAATCAATATTTTCCAAACGAAATTCTGATAAAATTTAATTTTCAGACTAGAAAAAATGTGCTAAACTTTCGTAAAGTATGCATAATACCGAACCTTATCCCAATTCTTGCAATTGGTCATACAAAAGAAAACAACATTTTTATTATCTATGGAAAGAATGATGAATCCAGAAGAGATGTTCCTTTAAGAACTTTACTTCGATATTCATATAGTAATATTCCTGCCGGAGATATTCAAACAATTAATTTTTTGACGAAAAGTCTTCTCGAAATCTTCTCACAATTGTATATGAGAGGAGTCTCACCAATTTTTAAAACCAAATATTTCAAATGTTCACCATGTTATTGGCTTGAATTCGACTATTTGGGTGAAATTTTAGATTCCATGGAAACAGAAACCAAAAAGTAAGTTTTAGGTGTTTTTTTTAGGATAATGTACTAGCATCTTATCGTTATAGAATTTTGACATTGGAAGAAGTTACATGGAAGTGGGTGCATCGAGAAATCGACAATTATGAATATTTATCATATCTGAATGAAACTGCCGGAAGGATACGAGGAGAAGTTCACAACCATCCAATTTTTCCATGGGTTTGTGATTTTTCGTCAAAAAATGGAGGATTTAGACCGTTGAATAGAACGAAATATCGTCTGAATAAGGGAGATGATCAATTGAGGTACCATACACGAAATCGGAATGTTTTGAACCGAAATTTTCAGAGAAATGTATTCACGAGAGCCGTCTCATCATGTCCCGGAGCTTTTGTCAGATATTGGCTACATGAGCTATCGATCTCGAGTTGAATCGAAGGAAAACTTATGCAAACATGTTCGGAGAAAGGTATTTTATGGAAAGAAATTCGGAAAGTTCAAATTGAATTCAGTGGGTTCCTGAAGAATATCCATCAAACTTGAGAAGAATATATGAATGGACTCCAGATGAATGTATACCTGAATTTTACGACGATCCATCTATATTTGGTAAGTTGTTTTTAGAAAATAATGTTCCAAATATCAGAAGTTACGAACGTTTAAAAATAAAATACAATTTCAGCTTCCCGTCACCCAGATATGCAAGACCTTCAATATCCAGATTTTGTATCAAGTGCAGAAGAATTCATAAAATGGCATAGAGAAATGTTAGAGCGAGAAGAAGTCTCCGACGGACTGCACAGATGGATTGATCTAGTTTTTGGCTATCAGGTAGGAATATTTTTGTTCCCTGTTAAAAATTTGGAAAATTTTACAGTTATCACCGGAAGAAAGCAAACATTCATTGAATTTACATTTATGTTTTGTTGAAAAACATAAAAGAGGGATTCGAACTAATGGAATGGTTCAATTATTTAGCAGACCGCATCCGAAGCGAATTCATCCTGGATATGTAAGGAAATTTGGATTATAAAACTATTGATTTTTCTTCAGAATCCAAAAGAAGATAATTATCGATTAAAAATGGAATCATGTTGGCTAAATTCTTCGAAAGAAAACATGCCTTCAAGAAAGGAAGGCGTCAAGGAAGATAATTCGAGTATTTTCAATATTTATCAGAAAATAAAAGAGAAAAGAGTACGTTTTGTCGATTATGAAATAATATATACGAATCCTCAATTTCAGAGAATTCGTGAAACAAGTTATTTTGAATCAATGGTTTCACTAATAGAATTAATTGCCCAAATAACAGTGTCGCCTCACTTACGAGAACTATTCGATGATTCTGATCATATTGTTCATTGTATCCAACAGAATGGCTTCTTAATCCCACAAGGATATCGAGACTTGTTCAGTTTTCTTCTAAACAAGGAGCAACAATTCCCAAATCCTGATGAGTTCTCATTTTTCTTAACAACTGTTTTGAACATTCCACCATCAGTAAGAATAAATGTTCACATGAACATAAAAATGAAAAAATAATTTCCAGATCACAGATTTTTACGAAGAATTTTCAAAATGTATGGGATATCATACTTTAAGAAGCTTGCCAGTTGTTAAATTGTTTTGTTAGTTTCCAGTTCAGAGGAAATTCTGAGTAATCATTTTCAGCAAAAAGATCACAATTTGTTTTGTTGAAAGAAGTGCAGAGCTTGAAAGAATCTATAAAACGATGTGGACATATGGAAATTTGTGTGACGGCTACGTTTCAAAATTTACTAGAAGACGAGGAAGCCAGTATTCAAGCGGTTCTATAGCGCAATCAAACATTTAATAATTTGTAATATATTAGGTTCATAAACTAATGCCGGTTATTGCAAGATGTTTGAGCCAATCCGCGTTAGAAGAAATGATTCCTCCGATGGTTGAGCTGATACAGTGCGAGACATCAGTAAAGGTAGCGGTTTTATTGAATGTTTAAGATTTCGTATTTATCTTTTCGTTTTTGTCAGCTTCTGGATCGTCGATTTCTCTTGTATGTTTCGATTTGCTATGGAACTCACAAATTCCTCGATATTTTTCTTCCACCAATAATTGAAGCATGTTCCTCAAAAAATTTTGATCGTTCAATTGTGGCAAGAGAAAGTATTGCATGGTAAACAGATAGTTTTTATTCAAAACACCTTGTAACAAGTTTTAGGCTATCAAAGCGTTATGGTCCAGTGATTTGTGCGAAATTTGTGTCTTCAAGTCTTTTGAGAGTTATGGCATCGTGTTATGAAGGTTTTGAAGTTTCTGGAGATTGTCAAGAACCCAAGGTTTCCCATTTTATCGAAATAATCTAAACTCCAAAGAGTTTTCAGAATGTGTTTGATTTGGTGTTAATTGGTGATGAAAACTGCTCTCGGATCGAATCGTTGCTCACAGAAATCGTTATCACATACAGTGCTACGTTCATAACAGTAAATTTCAACATATGGCTTCGAAATTTTCGAAATATTCATTTACAGATTCAATTTTTACCATTTTGTGTAGATTTAATCGATCAATACTTCAAAAGATCATCATCATCATTAGAATCAGGACTTGTTTCAGTTTTCAGGATTGTTGATCTATCGATAAGATCGATGTCCGATCATCAATTGATGAATTATCTAGAAGTTGGTTTTTTTTGAACTACTCAAAATTAGATTTTAGTATTCTAGGAATATATTATCCAGAAAATTATTTATCGGATTTTCACCATTCTTTTGGACACAAATTTTCAAATTTCGACTGATAGAATAAGGAATATCATTTTGTGCAAAGCCAATCAATTGCTCCTTTACACTGCACAAAAAATTGGCGTTGAAAACACGAGAATATATGCTGATCGGCCATTCAAACTGCTTTTCTCCACATTTCTGAAGATTTATAGTATTGATACGAATCTGGAAATTGTTGAAAAGAGGAGATCCGAAGGAGATGTAATGTGTTCAGATTGAATATATTGAAAATGTTTTTGTTTTAAGGAAAACATATATCAACTTCCACTATGGTTTGTGGAGGATGTAATCGATAGATTTGCGAAAGAGTGGGGTGTTCCATTTCTGTCTTCGTTTTGTATGGATCCATCTTTTTTGATTCCATTTGTTTCGAATCTGGCGTCGGCTACAACTTCGGTTAATATTCCACAATCGACGCCACCTGTTTTCACAGCTTATACATTGAATAGTATGCAACCTGGAAATCGATTATTTTCATTGTCATCTCCTAGTCAATCGAGTTCTGTTGGCAGTCTTGGTGGTTTGAGGTTGGGTTTAAACTTATTTTGAATCTGTATACATATTTGGGTTCAGCCTCTGTGAAGCTGGTACATTGAGTGATGTCTGGTGTGCTAGAGTATCTGCAGCTGTTTGCGGATCAAAAACACTTCGATTTGATCATTTAACTCTGTGTAGTTTTAATGGACATGCTGAAAAAATCCGAAAGTTTGCTTCCATTTCAAATGAAAATTCATTTGTCTCAGCATCGACTGATAAAACTGTGAAGTAAGTCAACTTTTGAACTCTTAAATATTTTTCGAATTCAAGATTGTGGTCGATAAAACCAGAACAAGATGAAATCGGATGCCAATGGACGTATAAATATCATACTCGATCGATAAATGATATTACAATTTTGGCTGATAATGCGATTGCTTCAACCGATGGATGTTTACATGTTTGTTTCTTTTTATTTTCGCCTTATGTCGTTTAAGCTCATCTAAATTTAGGTTTGGGACCCGTTTCGATCATCAATTTTATCACAATTAGATTGGAATGCAGATGGAATTGGTGGGAATATAATAGCAATTCAGAACGTTGATCGACACACGTTAGCAGCAATTTCCAGTCTTCATTCATCAGTAAAGTTGTTTGATAGAAGAGTTGGAGAATGGATGAGTGAATTGAAGTTATCACCGAATCAAGGATTGGCAAGAGCCGTTGCAGTTGGAGAATCTAGTAAATTAATGAAATTTATGGCAAAAACCTGTCATTCGATTGTTTTTAGATCAAAAAATGGCCGTTGCGATGTCAAATGGATCGATTGCCGTTTTGGATGCGCGAAATGGGAAAATTAATACAATTACGCATGGAAGTTCGACACATACTCATTGTGTAGGATTTCTGATTTTTTCTGATTGCGATTATTCATTTTTTTCAGATAAATTGGCTAAACGACACCCAAATATTGATAGCAGACGCTGATGAAGTTGGAACAGTAATGGAAGTGTTACCAAAAACTAGAATTATCAAAAAATTACCGGATACTGTTACAACTTCATCAATGAGTTTGGGCATGCTAGCAACACTGCAAAATAATTCAATGTTGAGGTTTGATTACTTTTATATATATTTTTTTTTTCAAATCAAAAAATATTCAGAATTTACAACAGCCAAGCTGAAATCCTACTAGATACGCGTTTTCGTTTGGATGACATTCCTGGAAATCCGTCTGCAATTCTTCCATTACCACTAAACTCTGCATTTTTGATTGGTTCCAGTCAGGGAGCGATCCGCTTGATGTGCTGAATTTTAGAATTTGTAAATATTTAATTTTTTCTCGAGGTATTTTTCACTTTAAATATTTTTTCTTGTGATATTTATTTTCATTTGTGATGATTTTTTGTTTTTATTCGGGTAAATGTATATATTCTACAAAGTTTTGCATGTTTTTTTTCTTAGCTTTCGTTCACCTTTTGAACACGAATAAAAAAATGTGCAAATAGAAACAAAAGAAATGCAAAAGTTTTGGAAACGCATCGTCTGTTGAAGAACAGTGAATGGATGCAGTTACAATGGTTTTGTTCTTTTTTTCTGTTTGTTTTCCAATTTTGATTTTACCTCATTTTTCGAGGGTTTTGTACTTTATTTCGATTGGTTTAAGAGAAGAAATCATGACGTGGCGAAATATATTTATTTTTTGTTCTTCAGTTGAAAAAAAACCCAATTATTTTTGATAGATAGGTGCACAATTGATAGATAGCAGTCATAAAGATTGACGAGAGCTCCTCTTCTGTTTTTCTTTTCTCAATTTTTTTTTCGAGGTTACGATAGAGTTTTTCCCAAAGTTAAGTAAAATGGTTCAATTTTAAGTTTTGGATTGTAAATATAATGGAGACATGTGAAAAATTGCAGAAAATGAAGTTAAAGGAGGACTTTACGGAGATAAAACATGTAAAATGGAAATAGACTTCATTCTCATTCCAAATCTGTTTTTAAAATTTTCTGAAACCACATAGAAGCCGAGAAAATGAGCTTCAAAAACAATGGCCTAGAAAAAGTTTTCACGTGGCCGAACTTTTTCCTATGAGCTTTTTTCGTGTTTCGTTAATATATTTGCAGAATGTTTATATTAGTCCTTTTTTATGTGTTTTAAATTTTTCATGGCTGCGGACTAGTTTTCGCCGGTGGCCCCTTTTTCTAGGCCATTGTTTTGAAGCTCATTTTCTCGGCTTTTAGGTGGTTTTAGAAAATTTTAAAAACATATTTGGAATGAGAATGAATTCAATTTTCATCCAAGATGCATTCGTTAGCTCCGTAAAGTCCCCCTTTTACTATAATTATGGGTGAAGCTAATTTTTATAGTTTAATGTTTCAGAGTTTAGTGTTGTCATCTTTAATGACATGATATCACTTAAAAAAACACTCATTCTCAAAAATCGAATGCCATTTATCAATATTGGGTGGTATTTACTCTCACACTGCCTTTTAATTACCTTAAAGACGGGGTGCTACTTATTTTTACACGATATTCACTCTATTTCAAAAATGAAATATTTCTCATTTATCGAATTCTTGATTGTTTTCATACGAACTATTCTTTCTCGTCAGCATCGCGTAAAAAACTGAGATGATAAGAAAAATTTCAGTTTTCTAAAAAAAAACCGAATAGTTCCTTCTTTTTTCACAAATCCTTTTCCGCTGGCGTAATCCAACTATAGGAGAACAATTTTTTCGAGGAGAAAAAAACGAGAAATATTATTGTTCAAAAGTACTTGTCACCTTTTGGTAGTTTAAAATGCACCAAGCACGCGATATCTCCGTTCGTTCATCTCTTGACGAAAGAAAAAAGTTTCGAAAACCCATCAACTATGCAAAACTTATTCAGATACCATGAAAAATTAAGGTTTTTTTGCAAAAAAATAGTTCCATGAACAAATTGAGCGTTCGAGATGAGTAGATATTAATAGATACTTAGCGGGACGTCCCGAAATGAATTTATTCATTTTTAGTTCCTTCCAAAATCTATTTATTCTCTGATTTTTGAACTATTTTTTGCTCATTGATTTGTTCTTTTGAAAACACAAAAAAAATTCAGTTGAAATAAGAGAGCTAGGGAAAACGAGATGTATGTGCCTATATCTCTCTTTCAATATTATCAACTAATCACTTTTTCACCTTCTTCTTCTTCTTGCTTCTTTCTTCTTCCTTTTCATCTTCTCACCACTGAATGCTCGTGCTCTTTCTTCACTTTTACTTTTTTGAATTCATCCGCTTCAAAAAATTGGTAAAACAATCATTTTGGTTATTGCAATCATTTTTTTTTCGTTCTGTTCTCAAAATTGAATTCATTATTCTTGTCATGCTATTCCGATTAGTTTCTCATTCTCCCCGCCTCTTTGTTCTAATTTTCAATTTTTACGACAAATTAGAACATGCTTGCTGATTTTTCGTTTTGGGGGGTAACTCCTTTATAAATTACTTGTGAAATTCCATATGGGTCAAATTCCTTATTGTTTTCTCTATGAAATTTTAATTTAAAATTAATCTGAATTATTAAAATGTTCTTTGAAAACGCCAGAGAAACACCGTAATGCGGAATCTAGAAATTAATTAAAAATTTTCCCGTATTTTATGAAGGATCCTGTTTAGTTCCTGTAAGAAAAATTAATTTGACACTTATTAAAAATAATTAACGACGTTTAGCAAAAAAAAAACGCCGAAAATCGGAAAAAACGGAAGAATTTGAAAAAACACAAAAAAATTCAAATTTCCGCGCACACCGGACTACTGTTCAGTGGAGCGCACATGAAAATTCATAAAGCGCGTTAATTTAAAATCTTGTCGCCGCAGCTTCGAAAATTTTAACTGGCACCCTCTTTAAGTTTATATTTTGACTATAAATAGGGAACCAGCTATTATAATACAGATCAAAAACCCTGACGCTTTTTTTACGTGTTTCGAATAAAATTTAATTTTAAAAACAGCTAAGTGGGACACAATTTCTAATTCTTAACTTTCATTCGGAATTGTGATTTACTTGCTCTCCAGTGCTTTTTTTTACAGTTTCACATTTTTAAAAAATTAAAATGATTTCAAGAAGGTAACGTTTTCAAGCGAGTATCTGAAAATCAACCGTAAAGCCTGAATTCGAGAAAGATTGTTGATTTTTTATATATAAATAAAGTTTTTTTGTGAAATATTTCTAGAAAATCGGCTTACATTATTCCATCACTAAATTTTAAATCTTGGATATTCTTTGTTTAATCATGTAATGACGCTTTTTCGAAAAACTGAAATATTAACGTCAATGGTTGAATTTGAGAAGATATGTAAGTTCAAAGACTGAGAATTAGCATAAGCTCATCAGAGTTCGATCAAAATTTGAAATTACTATTTAAAAGACGTTGGATATTATAGAAAGCTGTAAAATTTTATCGTCAATTTTGAACATTTAGCTGAACACTGTCTTTAGAAGCTCGTGTACACTTTGAAAATCGTTAGACTAATCAATTTCTATTCAAGAGTTCTCAGGGGTTCTTTGGGATTCTTTACTGATTTATGTTTCTATTCCATTTTCATTTTCTTCTTGACATCTGAAAACCTGTAAAATGTTAGGCCATTTCGCCGCCTAACTCTGTAAATTTGAAATTTCTAGGTATTTCGCAGTTAATGGTTTCACTATCAAAATATTTGATTTTAGTTAAAGTCTTTTTAAATGACACGCTGTAAAATAAAAAAAACTAGATATTTTATCAAAACTTATTCAGTTTATTTTCTTCCCGATTTCATGAAACTTCTCAATCGATATTTTCGAAGAAAAAAAAACACCTTCTCATCAAACGTGTGTCCGTCCCTTTCAAAAACCAATCGAGAGCATCGAAAAATTCTAATAAAAGTCAGATTAACATCAATTTTATGAGGTTTTCTTTCGCCTTTTCCCCCCCCCCCCCACCCCATTTTCTCTTTCGTTTTTTTTTTTTCGTAAATCTCAATTTTTCAGAGAAAACTTCCTCTCATTATTTTCCTCATGAAATTTCGTCTATTTTTGCTTGCTTATTGGCTAAATGTCTATGTTTCACGCAGGTGCAAACGTTTTTTCTTACAATTAATAGTTGATAAGTTCAGGTGCTTTTTCTGGGCCCCCGGATTCGGACTCTGATCTTGAAAATCAATCCGTTTTGAATTTGTTTTGATTCGAAAACAATTTTTTTTCCGGATCATATGATTATTACAAGTTCAATAGGTTTCCTCTAATTATTGAAACATACCTTAATTGTAGTTTGATTAGATAGCTATTTTCTTATTTTGCAGAAAAAAATGCTTTTTCGAAACTTTTCCCTTTTTATTTGACATTTCTATGACATTTTCTCTAAAAAATATATATATCGTTATATTCCGGAAATTAAAGACCCAGAATTTTGTACTTTTGAAAACATTTATAGGTAAATAATTGAACATAATATGTTCCAAAAGTAAATTACATTATAATAACTTTGAAATATTATTTGGTCAAAAGTTTAACACTTGTTCAATGTTGGGCGGAACCTCCCGACATAGTTCCGCTTCAAAAAAAGCTAATAGGGACAAGTTTCCAAAATCCGTGCATTTTATGCGTGCTCGCATTGTTCTCTTACGTTTTTCAATGGCTCATTTTAAGATTTGAAACCATATTATATTTTTTCCTTCACCATCCCCTGTTTTTTATTCGATATGTCTTCATGAGTATATATTCTGTTTATTTATGTTACTATGGAGTTGTATGAACATTTTCACCTTCCCATATTTTTCCACTCCTTTTTTTAATGTGTTTTTCTCTCTTTTTGGTCCCCTCACATTTTGGGTCATGATTTTTGAGCATTTGAGTCAGCATTTTCATCCGAACATACATACATAAATGCGAGAAAGAAAGTGAACATGGACTTGGTAATTTTCAAGTTGGTTCTGTTTGAAAGTGGGGTAATGATCAAGGAAAATATTCATATTTTGAGAGGAAAATCAATTCTTTGTAGAGAATAATATATTTAAAAAAAAGAAAGTCGACAAAAAACACAATGAACCCTTTTTAGGCAGTCGTTTTCTTAATTTCCAGTTCATAATATGTAATCAATAATTTTTGTTAAAGGAGGGCTTTACGGAGAAAATAAATGTATCTTAAATGAAAATAGACTTCATTCTCATTCCAAATATGTTTTTAACAATTTCTAAAACCACCTAGAAGCCGAGAAAACGCGCTTCAAAACAATGACCTAGAAAAAGGGGCCACCTGGCCGAACTTTTTAACATGAGCTTTTTTCGTGTTTCGTTAATAAATAGTTATGCAGAATGCTTATACCTTTTTTAATGTTTTTTCATCTTAATTTTTCATTGTTTTTTTGGATTTTTCATGTCTGCGGACTAGTTTTCGCAGGTGGCCCCATTTCTAGGCCATTATTTTGAGGTGTGTTTTCTCGAGTTCTAGGTGGTTTTAGAAAATTTTAAAAACAGATTTGGAATGAGAATGAAGTCTATTTTCATCCCGGACGCATTCTTTATCTCAGTAAAGCCGTCCTTAAAACTGTTTGCATGTTCGGGTAAGCAGGACGGGTTCTGTGAGCTTTAGTTTTCTTTCTAAAAAACAGCTCCTAACAAACTAGTAGTATTGAACATTCATTATTTTGAAAAAACAAATTCGCTTTCTCCAAAGCGGCTCCTGGTTTAGTCTGATGAGATAACACTGATCCAGTCAAAAGCGGATATTTAAAAATTCCGCTAGTCGCTACATGAAACTGATGTTAACAAATAAATAATGTATTTTGAGGTGTGATAAAATCGTCATCATTATATTTATTATCAAAATTCGTCACGGTTTTCTGAAGAAAGAAAAACCAGCTGAAAATTTTTAATTAACAAGGACGTAAGCACTTCGTCATCTAGACAGTGTGGAAGGCGGATTTTCGTAGGTGTGGCAAGTTGTTTTATAAAGTCTGAAAAAACCCAGGAAACTTCATTTTAAAATTAAATGTATTCTTCTATCAATAAAGGCTTCTTTTCGATGCCAATTAGGTCGTTTCAACTATGTTGTCGCCAGCAACAAAAATCTTATTATGTTTCGGATATTTTTAGACTTTTATGCGAAGACAGCTTTTTTTTTTGAAAGAAAAATGGGACTTCTTCTTATATCATAACTGCGAAATAACAAAATTGAACACGATAAGACTTTTCGCTAATTCCTTCCATAGTTTCCATAAAAACATGTTTTTTTGAGTGGTATCATCAAAAAATACGATAATCTTGAACATATTAGTTTTTTGAGCATCGCTAGTTAGGTTTAAAAAGTGATATATCGGAGATTTGTTTAACAACTGTAAACATCAATAATTTGAGATTAAGATAACGTGGAACATTGTCTTTAAGGGTTAGATATATTTTTTTTTCAAATTATGTTATCTAGACTATTCCTTGATGGCGTCTTAACTTGCCAATTTCATGTTTCACTCAACAAACGGTGATTTTTTGGAGATATTGCCTCCTTACCCTTCTGTAGCTTATTATCAAAATTATCTTGCAATAACAATGATTTCCCATTTCTTGAACTCATTTTCGTGTTTTTTCTCGATATAAAGTGCTCATTTTCTCATGAAATTTTTCAAAATGAAACTAATAATTACTCCAACAAAATAATTTACCAATCTGATAATAATAGGATTTGTCATTTAATTGAAGGGTTACAGATAATGTAAGCAACCGTTGTTTTTGGTGTTTCGATTTTTTAGCTATTGTTTTGCTAAATTTTCTCGATTGCACCAGTTAAAGGCGACGCGACCGCAACGCGTTCAAATACAAAATTCTCAGTTGGTCTCGCGCGTTGCGGTCGCGACGCCTTGAGGTTATCAGTGGAGCAGCCGAAAAAGAGCGGCAAAGAAATTGCAATTTGATAATATATCAGGTAACATTTAAAAAACGTCACTTTTTGGATTTGTGGGCGTTTCTTAGAAATCTTTCACCTTATAATCACGATAAGAACATGTTATTTTGTGAAGTTCGAGATTGTAAAATTTTCTCAAAATATGACGCTGAAATTTTAAGCAAAGTGAAGTTTTTCTAAACATTTCTAAAACTTTATTGGCTCCTCCTTATTCATTGAATAATGATAATTTCCGTAAATGGTTAAAAGTTTTTTTTTTTCGAAAACTTTGCAGCAAAATATGTATTTTTTTCCAAAGATGTTTTTTTACCCTGAGATTTTCTCTCGCTTGCTCATTTTTCTAGAGAAAGTTCTCACAATTAGATTTTTGTCAAAATCTTTGAAAACTCGACTGTTTATTTATAAGTTCAGAAAATTTTAATTTCCAATAATTCTACTAATTATCGCTTTTTTTTTCTCACCAACAGTAGGACTCGGATTAAGCGGCAAAAAACACGAGAAAAATTCAGAATTGACTTGTATTTTCAATTTAAAAAAAAATTAAACTTGATCTTGTTTTTCTTCCCTTTGGTATCTAAAGGATAAAAAACATAAACTTCCTTTTAAATATTTTCCGGTTTTCCTCTCTTATTTTTTCTCTGTTGCGAAATATGAATAATAACAACACAAAGAGCATACATATAAGAAATTGGGCGGAGCATATATATTCATTCTAAATCTAAAAAAGCGGGGGCTCACTCAGTTTAGGCAACCATGAACAAGAAGCAATGCAGAATTTAATCCTAGGACATACTTTTTCCGTAGCATGAATGCTCTCTGATACCCCCATTTTCTTGCTTCTCTTTGTTTCTAAAATCATAATCGCTTTTCTTGTGGTTTTCTGTGTCCTTAATTATTCAATTATTTCATTTTCAGCTCTTTTTTTTGCTGGAGAGAAAGAGATTCGGATGTCAGTAGAAAATGAGAATGAATGTTCGAAAGAGCGGCGATGTTCAACAACGGTATTAATGACGAATAATTTTGTGGTGATGAGTGAAACAGAAGGTGAAGAAATTCAAAGGAACGGAAGCGTGCGGAGGCGATTATCTAAACAACATACAACAATTGAAGAGGTTTGTTCTGGTGAAAAAACAAATGGATTTGTAATTGAGAGGATAAATTAATAAAAACATATTAGTTGATTGAAAGAAAAAAGAAAAACGTATGGGATTATGGAAGTTTTCTCTTTTTGCTGCACGAATTATATTTTATGCGCTTATAAACAATTAAAATGACATCAAACACCTTTTTATTCGCTAGATCAGATGCGGATGGTCCCGAAAAAATTAATTTCCACAAAAATGTTGTTTGAAACTCTAGATGTTGTCTGAAACTCTGGATTTTTATGATTTTTCAAATATTTTCGTTATCGAGATTATAGTTTTTTTTTGAAGAATTTTCAATATTTTAGCCAAGACTTTTTCCGACATAATGTAATAAATTCGGATCATTTTTTCGGATTCGAAATTTATGGCAGTTTCGTAGAAAGCATATTTTTCACAAGGAAATGAACTCTTAAAGGAGGGCACTACGGAGCTAACGAAAGCAACTGGAATGAAAATAGAACTCATACTCATTCCAAATATGTTTTTAAAATGTTCTAAAGTCACGTAGAAGCCGAGAAAACGCGCCTCAAAACAATGGCCTAGAAAAAAGGCCACCTGCGAAAACTAGTCCGCGGCGTTAATACGTGGGGGAATCCAGAAAAATTCAAAATTTAGGTATTCTCCATAAATATTTATTAACGAAACACGAAAAAATCCCATATGGAAAAGTTCGGTCAGGTGACACTTTTTCTAGGCCATTGTTTTGAAGCTCATTTTCTCGGCTTCTAAGTGGTCTTAGAAAATTTTAAAAACAGATTTGGAATGAGAATGAAGTCCTCCTTTAATTCCAGATGCATTCGGTAGTTCCGTAATTTCGTCCTTTAAAGAAAAAGATATAGAAAGGAACGATTTGAATTCAGCTTTATTTATTTGTTTAATTGTGAGAGCGAATGAGGTTTGAAGCTCAAAACTTTTAAAAATTCGTTAATAGACCATATGTGCCATACAACTTGAAATTAGAATTAAAACTTTTTTTCAGCCAACCTCGAGTGTTAGCGGAGGGAATTCAAGTTCCAACTCAATTTCTGAAATACCTCCAATCGCCGAAGAAAAACCAACAATCAAACATGAAGAAACAATCAGTCGACAACGTCTTCAAAGGGAAGATGCAATTGTCGGTGATGATGACACAAAACTTCGGCCACCGACACTTCTCAAAAAACCATCGTGGTCTTTGTCGAAATCACTAAGCAGAGGTATTAATGAACGAAATTTGTGAAAGAAAGAATTTCAAATTTAGATTCGACGGGTACTGATTATTCCGATCGAATCGGTACTGATCTTCGTCAATTCATACGTCGAACATTACATAAAAGCGAAGAGGATAGGAGTCAATTATTGTTATTCGAGAAAGAGCTTATGTCATTGGTTGAAGATGAGCAAATTCAATCGAAAAAGTTTGAACTTCCATCGTCTTATCATCGAATGCTTCTGCATAGATGTGCCGCATGGTTCGGGTTGGATCATAATGTTACAAATAAACAGACGGAGGTTGTAGTTAATAAATCAGAGAAAACAAAAAAGTGAGTTTGTTTTCTAAGAAATTTTGCATGATAGCCCTAATTTTCAGAAATGATGAACGGTTCGAAGATTTCATTATGAATGATGAATTTATAGAAGGAAAGTTTTGTCCAAAGAACAAATATCAACAACAGCAGCAACAGCAACAGCAACCGAATGGAATGCGACCAGCGATGCAGCATAAAGGCTCATTTAATAGCGACGCCGCATATGCACACTATGAAAGCCAAGGAAGTTTGAACGGTGACCTGTTGATGATGAGACGTGCACAATCATTTGACATCACACAACAACCCGTGCAGAACATTCAGTACCAAGTGCCAACACAAGAAGTTCGATGTCTTCCAATGAGACAACTTTCACTTCAATGTCCACAAAAGGCTTTTGTTCCTGCACCAATGAGTGGACCACAATTCACTCAATGGCAACCACAACGATCTTTTGATTGTGGGCATCATAGCCCGAGAGGCGCGCAAAATTATTTTTATACTACCAGAAGGGCGCCTCTGATGAGGGTAACATCGTTTAGTTTACTTTAACGGAGGGCTTTACGGAGATGATAAATGTATCTTCAATGAAAATAGACTTCATTCTCATTCTGAATCTGTTTTTAAAATTTTCTAGAACCACCTAGAAGCCGAGAAAACGTGCCTCAAAACAATGGCCTAGAAAAAGGGGCCACCGGCGAAAACTAGTCCGCAGGCATGAAAAATACAAAAAAAAACATAAAGTAAAAAGGACCGATATAAGCATTCTGCATAAATGTTTATTGACGAAACACGAAAAAAGCTCATAGGAAAAAGTTCGGCCAGGTGGCCCCTGTTTCTAGGCCATTGTTTTAAGGAACGTTTTCTCGGCTTCTAGGTGGTTTTAGAAAATTTTTAAAAACTGATTTGGAATGAGAATGAAGTCTATTTTCATTTAATGTACATTTATCATCCCCATAAAGCCCTCCTTTAATTTAAAGCTCTATTTCATTTCAGAAAGCTGAAAGTTTCGGTGGAATGGATAACAGTGTTTTTGTGGAAACGCCATATCATTGTCCAACTCCTCCGAACATGATTATCCCCCAAAATCCAGGATTTCATATTTGTGAGGAAGATGTTGATCAACAACCGATTTATCATCAAGATCCAGTTGAGATTATTGAGTAAATTCGTCCTGAAGTTATAAAAAGAGAAAAAATGCTTTTTTCAGATATGGCCCAGTTTACTATCAACCGGTGAAATGTGCAATGGTACCACAGGATTATGTTCAACCTCATATACAACAAAGACAATATCGAATAGCTCCTCAAAATCAAGTTTATTATCATCAACAACCACAACCTCAATATGTTCCCTATCCAACAAATCAAACCCAATATTATGGATTTAATCCTGAAGTTGTCGTTGATCCGATTGTTACTCAACCATTCCCACCAGTTGGTCATTTCACTGCTCCGCCAGATGGTGAGCAAGACGATGCTCGATTCAAGCATCAAACCGCTACTGCTAACAAATTTATAAAGGTATTTATATAAATAATTTAGATTTATCGTCATCTCAAAAAACTGAATTTTAGACTAGCATAGACGGAGGTTACGGTAGCATGAATCAGGAAAACGAAGTTCCAAAAGAACCTGAAGCTGTGCTTCCACCAACTGAAGAAAAAAACTAATCTTTATCTTTTGATATTCATATTTTCATCGAATTCTAGTCATTTTCTGTTAGATATTATTCGCATTCTTCTCTATCAACTGTCATTTCTTTTTTATATTTCTTCTTCTTCTGTACATGGCTCTTTGAATAAAATTAATAAATCTCAGTTTTTTTTGTAAATGCTTTATTGTGTTGGCAGTATTGACTCGTAAAATATAAGAGTAATAAAAAAAGCTGACATGAATTCCTGATAAAAAATGTAAAAAACATTAAAATCCTTAACGTCTGCGAACACTTCCATCCTCGAAGAAGACTCCACCATCGGCAGCACAATATTTCGGGCAGACTCCCTTGTTTCCAGAACCTCCTGATTGTCC
Source organism: Caenorhabditis virilis (assembly GCA_964036255.1). Classification (NCBI taxonomy): domain Eukaryota; kingdom Metazoa; phylum Nematoda; class Chromadorea; order Rhabditida; family Rhabditidae; genus Caenorhabditis; species Caenorhabditis virilis. The sequence continues at coordinate 10,585,631 of OZ038417.1, read as the reverse complement.
TGGCCGTCCTGGTTGTCCTGGGTGTCCGTCTGGTCCTGGTCTTCCTGGTTGTCCTGATGGTCCCTTTGGTCCGGCTGGTCCTGGTCTTCCATTTCCTGATTGTCCTGGTTGTCCAGGTTGTCCTGGTGGTCCACGTGGTCCTGGTGGTCCTGGCAAAGCTTGTCCGCTTCCACCTCCTGATGCATCGTTTCCTGGTTGTCCTGGTCCTCCTGGGTGTCCTGGTTGTCCTGGCTGTCCTGGTGGTCCTTTTTGTCCTGGTGGTCCTGGTCGGGAGCTTCCGCCTGAGTGTCCTGGTTGACCTGGAGATCCGTCTGGCCCTGGTTGTCCGGATGGTCCTGGTGGTCCTGGACGTCCTGGTGGGCATGGTTTGCATGGAGCTGGTGTAACTGGATTGCATGGTCCGGATGAACCACGTCCTGGGTTTCCTGGAAGTCCGTAAGCTCCTGGTGCTCCCGGGCGTCCTGGTCTTCCTGGAGTTCCGCCGGCTCCTGGTGGTCCAGGACGGCAGCAAGTTTGAGAGCCACCACCGCCACCGCCACCGCCACCTCCGTAAATTGGAGGTGGTGGTGGACCAGTTGCGTATCCAGCATGACGTGCTTCACGGGTATGATTCGAAGCAGATTTCAAGTAGTTAACTTCAGAGAAAACATCATTTGCAGAATGTTTACAGAAGGCAACCTAAAAATGGATTTTTTTTAATATAAAAAGGAATATTGAATATGAAACCTCTTGAGTGAGACGAATCTTCATTCCAGAGATGTAATTGTACACCATTGGCAAGGTAATGCATACCTTAACAAAAAATTAAAATAAAATGATAATAATTTAAATGAAATACAAACCGAAAGAACCGAAACTAGACAAAAAGCCACAGCGGAATAAGTGACCATACGGTAAGCCTTTAGCCTTACATCGATGTCCATTGTTATTTCCGTATCGTTCTTCTCTGTCATCATCAAATGCCAATCAACTTGCCTTTTATACCATTTTCCGAACCCCGAAACCGTTTGCGTTTGCCCGATGCCCTAACCCGTCAAAGACCTAAATTCTCTGATTTTTTCTTGCCATCTCATTCGCATCTCGTAGATTTTTCACTATTTTTTAGGTTAATTTCAGTTGCAATCTTATTTGTTCTTTTTTTCTGGGAAGAGAGTATAGAGAAATAAAGAGGTTCAGAAATGACATCAGGGGGTTTTCATGGTCATCCCGTAGAAATAGATGGAGAGAAGATTTTGTTGAAAAAACAACAACAACACCAACAAAACTCTGGTCAAAATGCCTGGTTGGTTACCGGCGGTATCCAAGGTCGTTCGCTAATATTGCGGTCTTAATTCAAATTCTCTTATAGCGAATAATGAGATCAATGAAGACCTATTACTTCTTTTTCGTTGTGTTCTTGTGACCTGTTTTGAATAAACCAGGAACAGGAAGTTTTAATTTTGTTGATGCAAGATTACAGAGATTTGACACCATGTTCGGAATTGTTTTTGTTTTCTTGGTTTTTACGTCTGTGGTTTGATGTTTGTCTGATAAACAAAAATGAATATTTTCTTCCATGTCGCACGGTGTCTGGTGATGATAATCTGTTAAATTTGCAATAAAAATAAACCATTGAAAAAGGGGTTTTATGAAGAACAAAAGATCATAAATATTAAGAGAAATCAGGAGGTTCAACATAATAGACATTCAAGAGTTGTTACTGTGTTTGTTCCGCATTTTTATAAACTGGTTTTTATGAGAATGTGCCTGAAAATATTTCAAAACAATAAATAAACATGGTGGGATAAAGTGAACCGAAATTGTCACCACGAACAATGCTTTGTGTGTGTACACCGTTACGACAAATTGCACACACCCAAAAATTCGAATTTTTTACAAACGACATTTTAACGCCTACAAACGCATGAAAAAATGCAATTTTTTCGTTAAATACATAAAGTTTGACCTAAACTAATTGTTTTCATCAAGAATTAGAAATTTGCGTCTCTGAATAGCTGAATATAACGCGTTTTGTGAAACCGTAAGTATACCTCTGATAAAAAATGAAACTCATACTTATTCCATATCTTTTTAAAAAATTCTAAAACCATGTAGAAGCTGGGAAAACACGCTTCAAAATATTTTTTTAAATAATTACCTAGAAAAAGTTGACACCTGTGAAAACTAGTCCGCGGGCGTTTTTAAGTGATAAATCCAGATAAATGCAAAAACACAGGTAAAAATGAGCTAGTTTAGGTATTTTTAATATATATTCATTAATATAACACGGAAAAGGTCATCGGAAGAAGTTCGGCCAAAACTTTTTCTAGGTCATGGTTTTGAAGCTCATTTCTCGGATTCCAGTTGGTTTTAGAAAATTTTAAAAACAGATTAGGATTACGAGTTCTATTTTTATCAGAGGTACATTCGTTCACTCTGTAGAGTCCTCCTTAAATCGAAATCCTTTGAGTAAGATCGTTCGAAGTTTCGACGATTAGAAGAAAAACTCACTTTTTTTCTGAAATAATAAATGTTGTTAGCTTGATGTTTCCAGAAGTACACCTTGTGATTCTGTTCAGGTGTTCCACTGTACTCAGTTATTATTGTAAGCTGAACTTCGATTCGAAAATTTTTTTTTCCTAATCCCGGTCTGGTTATTCAATTTTAATTATTCAAAAAGTTATTCAATTTTCTCTGAAATTGTTGTTTTTCGAAGAATTTGGCATAAAATGATTAGGCTATTGAGAAAAACTTCAATTTTTTTAATTGAATCAAGACGTTTTCACTTTTTCGAACATTTTAATTACCTCTTTTGAATAAGAACCGATGAAAAATAAAGTAAGAACACCTAATTGCTTAATTTAAGTGTTTTGAATGTTCTTAAGATTATTTACAATTTTACTGCTGATGACATTTAATTTTTATCTAATATTGTCAAGTTAAAAATTTTAGATCATGATCAAGAATATTTGAGTTGACAATAGTTAAAGGAGGGTTTTACGGAGATTATGAATAGGCCTGGGATGAAAATAGGCTTCAGACTCATTCCAAATCTGTTTTTAAAATTTTCTAAAACCACCTAGAAGTCGAGAAAACACGCCTCAAAACGATGGCCTAGAAAAAAGGGCCACCGGCGAAAACTAGTCCGCAGGCATGAAAAGTCCAAAAAAATGAAAAGCAAAACATAAATTAAGATGAAAAAACATTAAAAAGGACTACTATAAGCATTCTGCATAACTATTTATTAACGAAACACGAAAAAAGTTCATAGGAAAAAGTTCGGCCAGGTGGCCCTTTTTTCTAGGCCATTGTTTTGCGGCGCGTTTTATCGGCTTCTAGGTGGTTTTAGAAAATGTTAAATACAGATTTGGAATGAGTCTGAAGCCTATTTTCTTCCCAGACGCATTCATAATCTCCGTAAAGCCCTCCTTTAATAAACTTTGATGTTGCTATTTTGAACTTCTAAAAAATCCTATTACATATCTGAAAATGTGTTTCCATGTTTTCCCAAGTATCATTTTCAAAAACAATCGTTGGCGCCAAAAAACAATATTTCCAAGAAAGAAAGTGTTATTTCCGTCGTCATCGGAAAAATTCTATTATCATGTTGATCAAAGATGTCCTTCAATTGGAAATTTCAAAAGGGATTTTTAGAGAAATAAACAATGTTCAAAAATCAACTACTATCGAAAAAAAAACTTCAAATAGTAGTGTAGTCAGAAGAAATTCTCAGCTTCAAGCAGGTTCTGGAAAATTCCACAATGTTCCGCATTTGCAAGGAATTATTTGTGTTACAAGATCGATTTTGTTTTTGCAACTTCGATTCAATGATTTCGCCGAACATTTTTTTCGAATTCCTCTTTTTTTGGCATTTTGCCACTCTTGACTTGCACTTGAACTGGTTTCAATTAGATCCGGCCATTTGTAGTACGAGGTAAAGGATTTTTGTTGCCAATTACTAGAATTAGTGAAAGTGATTTCTGGTCATTTTCCTTTTTCCTCTCTCTGAAAAAAAAGGAATAACCCAATTGATCTAGTGATGTAATTTCGCGATTGGTATTGTTTTATGTCTTGTGCCACTGAATGTTTGGCATTCAAGAACTAGTTTAGGAGATTTTTCGAGAACCAAAAATGTCTTACTCCTCTCATTCCTTTTTTTCTCGATGCAAACTGTTCGCGGAATTCAGTAGTCGAGACTTAGCTATCAACTGATTGATCTGGTCAAAAAACAATTGGTCTAGTTTCTCGAGAAACAATGTCATTCGCACTTTTTTTTGCGTGAAACTAAACATTTCTTCAAAAATTCTCTCCTGGAACACAAAATACAAAAATCAAAAATGACACAATCCGATTTTGGGAATAAAAAAAGCGAAGGATTAATCAGTTCAACATCATCTACAAGAAGTTTCGGCTTGAAGTTTTCCAATGTCGAATGTGACGAAATTTTCAAAGGAACGCTTAGCAAACGAAAAGTGACTAAAAAGTTGGATACAATTACAATATGCGGAACATTTTCAGGCTGCAAAAATCGTGCCCGCCGGCTCTTTCATAACATTCTATCCAATTCCTGATCCAACGGGGCCAATTCCTGCAAAAGTTCATCTAACAGCAGCACAACGAATTGATAGTGAAGAGGTATTAAAAAAAATCATTCCGTTGCGGGGAATCGAACCCCGGCCTTATGGGTGAGAGCCATAAATCCTAACCACTAGACCACAACGGATGCTGAGTGCTGCCCTTGAAACGGTGGTAAAATGTTATCGCTGCCCCCGTTTTTCAGTTGAAAGAGAAAATTCGATAAAATTCCTCAAAATTTTTGAAATTTCAGGTTGTTTTCATGGAATTGATGCATGATGACATGGGTTGGTGTTTGACCAATGCTATGGAACCTAAACCAACTTTTGATACTCTCAAACAACTTCTGGAATTTTATACAACTTATTCGTAAGACTTAAATTTTAAAGGAGGGCTTACGGAGATGATAAATGTACCTTAAATGAAAATAGACTTCATTCTCATTCCAAATCCGTTTTTTAAATTTTCTAAAACCACCTAGAAGGCGAGAAAATGAGCTTCAAAACAATGGCCTAGAAAAAGGGGCCATCTGGCCGAACTTTTTCCTGTGAGCTTTTTTCGTGTTTCGTTAATAAATAGTTTTGCAGAATGCTTATATTAGCCCTTTTATTATATTTTTTCGTTTTTTTTTATTTTTATTTTTCATGTCTGCGGACTAGTTTTCGCCGGTGGCCCATTTTTCTAGGGCATTGTTTTGAGGTGTGTTTTCTCGGCTTCTAGGAGGTTTTAGAAAATTTTAAAAACAGATTTGGAATGAGAATGAAATCTATTTTCATCCCAGATGCATCATTAATTATCTCCGTTAAGCCCTCCTTCAATTTTTCAAAAAAAGAAGAGGGATATTTCAGAAATCTTCAAGTACTGAACTCTAGCTCTTCCGTGTCTGAAAATTGTACAAAAACAACAAAATTTGAGCATTAAATGTTTGCAGAAAACTATTTAAATATAATTATTTTGTTTGGAGTTATTGAATAAAGTTTCATTTACGGTGTTTTTGTACTCTCTGTCCGCAATAATTCTAAAAGCTGGTCGGTTTCTCCTGTTTTTTAAAGTTTTTTCGTTTTTACCCTTTTTATTATTCAAACAACGTATTTTATATCTTATATTTGTTTTAGCATTTTCTGAAATTGGGCTGAAAATAAGAGGTATATTGACTTTAATAAATTTCTAAATTTAGATCAACAGGTCTACATAATTTAAACTTGACAACTTTTAATTTTAATTGGCAACTTTAATTTTTTCTTTATCTTGAACCAATAAAAAGTTTCGGGCGTTGATCAATCATCACCAGTGAGAGCATTATTTAAATTGATAAGTTTGATTTTAGTTTGTCACTTTTGATTAAAAAATTCTTTTAAAAATCATGTTTTCTCAATTAGCACTGTTATTCTCTCTATTCATCACCTCAACATCTTTTGTTATCCCACAATTGCTTGCCAATTGTGCACCTCCAAATGGAACTGATACTCATATGAACTGGTGGCAATGTAATAATGGTCCAGCTCAATTTCTCAATGTTACTCCTTATGATGCTACAGGTAATTATTGTAAAACTATTGTAAAGTATTGTTTATCGAAGGAATCGTACAGGTGCCAATTATGAATATCCGCTTCATTTGAGTCAAGCACTCACAATGAAAATTCAAATCAATAATCCAAAGAATACCTACGCTGCCGGAAATTTGAAATCAACAATGAATGTATGGAAGTATGGCGGATGGGGAGGATGTGTCTGGTCAGCTGTGCCAACTTTTGGTCTCTTGTAAGCTTAAAAATCGAAAAAAAGCTTCGGAAAATGAAGTTCAAAAATTTAGGAAAAATATCGATGCATGCTCAGACGGTGTCCCATGTCCAATCAACGTCGGAGTTCAAGAAATGGACATCAAAGTAGATTTCAGCAAATTTGAAAGTGTGATCTCTTTGCTGAAAGACAATACACCATATCAATTGGAATATATTCTTCATGATACTGCCAGTGGAGACGACGCTTGTCTAATGATCCAAGCATTGGCCTTTATCAAATAAATTTGATTTTTTGAATTGTAAACACGTGGTACCTTGATAATAAAACTCTTTTTTTTCTTTATTTAATTACTTTCAAAATGCAATGATCAGATATGGGGGAGGGGGTGGGATGGAAACCACAATTTCATTGAATTTCATTAATTCAGGTTTTAATGTATTCATCCTGATAAAAACGTGCATTATCGGAAAAAAATGAGGTTTGATGTCATTCCACAATGAACCAGACTTCAAAAGGTTATAATGGAACAGGAACAGGAACCACGGTGGACTACAGTGAACGGAAAAAGTGAAGTATGAGATTTCTAAAAGTTTGAAAAAGGAACTATAGAACATTTATGTTAAATTTCGGCAGTTCGGGAACAACCGCTATTTTTACTGAGAGAGTTGAGAAACAATACTATTTGGATCCTAAAACGAATTATTTTTTTGTATTTTTAAAAGGCAGAAATTAAACCATGCAAAAATAAAAATTGAAGTTAATATTTAGATAGATTGGAGACAAATAAAGACATCGTACTTAATATGAACTCTTCGCTATTCTAACAAAAACAATAGTTACATTGTCAAAAAAATTTGGCATAAACGACTTTAAAGGCAGCTGATCAGTTAAGACGATCCAAATTCAAGGCAAAAAATCAAAATTCGAATGGGAGCCCGGTGGTCAAAGAACAATACCAATATCTAGCCACATTTAAATAATTGTGTTTCGCGCCAATTCCGACCGCGTCGCACGGACACGTGCGCATTCAAATTTTTTGAGTTATTTCAACTGTGGTCGGCTGCTATGAAACGTGTATTTATCGGTGTGATTTGGAATAAATTGCATTGGATTAATGATAGAAAGCTCTAAATTTTGAAATTGAAATCTGGTAGGGTCAAGTTAACTGACCCACTGTCTTTAATCGGACCACTTTTATGGACCATCTATAAAAATTTCCGCATCTCATTATAAATACTTTAGTCAGATGTTTCGCCAAATTTAAACGCTCTGGACAAATTGTTTTCGAATCATGGTACAATGTTCGAGTTCCATCTTATTTACTGAAATAAACATGTCTCTCGGAAAATTAAATTTTACGGTACAAAAATCGCATTCCGATAACATTTTTCGCCAAAAGTTCGACTCGTCCGTTCTGATCTTTGAGCACGTGTCGCACCCGAAAAAAAATTAGCAACGTCAATTGATAATTAAAGTTTAGGAGAGTGTCGGGTGGAAATGTGCTGATAAGAACCCGGTAAAAATCGTACTATAAAATAAGAATAGTGCGAATGGAACAAATAATCAAATTCCAGAATTTCTAGAATGCTTCGATTCACAATCATCTCCGCTTTCCTCGTCGCCTCAACAGCCGCTTTCGTTCTCCCACAACAATTCGCGGATTGTGCCGCTCCAAATGGAACGGATGTTCAAATGAACTGGTGGCAATGTAATTCGGGACCTGTTCAATTCTTGAATGCCACACCATATGACTCAACTGGAACGAACTATGAATACCCAATTCATTTGGGACAACCAATCACAGTCAAAACAAGAATCAATAATCCAACGAGTACCTACACCGCCGGACATTTGAAAAACACTGTCAACATCTGGAAATATGGTGGATGGGCTGGATGTGTATGGTCATCTATTCCAACACTTGGCCTATTGTAAGTTTCAACCTTTTTTTGGTTGAAAATTCTCGAACCTCTTCATTTTCAGAAAAGATCTTGATGCATGCACCCACGGAGTTCCATGCCCAATCTATCCAGGACTTCAAGACCTTAATGTCCTTGTTGATTTCACCCAATTTGAACAAATCATCCAATTGTTGAAGGACAATCAACCATATCAATTGGAATATATTCTTAATGACGATATCACCAAAGACTCTGCTTGCTTGATGGTTCAAGCTTGGGCCTTCCTTAAGTAAATTTCAATTATTGTGAACTTTGATGTCGAGTGCTATTAACTTTCTGAAACGGGATACTGCAATAAATGTGTATATAAAATCATGATTTATTTGAATGACAGTGACATTTTATCAAGGTTATCATGAGCTTTTGAGAATGATGAAATGAATTGTAAGGAAATATTCGAGGGAGCAACATATGTGTTAACATCATAAGGAGTAAATATTGAAAAAAAAACAGAAATCTTAGAGTTTGTACTACTTCTTAATAAATCCTCTTTGAATTCATGGGATTTTGTGCACCTGAGAAGAATCTCGCAGTTTACAGAATCTGGCGGAAGCTAAAAGAAAGAATTTCAAATTTGGAGACTGAAAAGATGATATTTATACAAAGACGTGGAAGACAAGTTCATTAGGGCAACTCAGATTTTCAGAGGCGTGCAACGCGGTCAGAATTGGCGCGAAACACAATTATTTGAATGTTGCTAACTAGGAATCCTATTTTCGCGTCAGACGTTTTTTGGAAAGTACATAATGTATATGCGTAGGTATGTGTGTGGATAATAAAATGTGAAAATATTACAACTCACAACTACCGTATACCTGAGATAGCCATGCGCCTTTAAATCCACGTTTTTTCGAGGTCATCCGTTTGGCGGTTTGTAACTTTTGAATGGCTTTATCAATTTAAACAATCTATAGCTCAAATTAAAGATAAAATCATGAATTTTAATAATATCGTAAAAAAATAAATTAAAATTAGTGTTTTATATATCAAAAATAGAGAAAAAGAAGAAACTTTTTCGAAAAAATAAAAAGATGGACTTCCTGTGTATTGAGCTATCATTTTTCGAATTCTACGCATTAAATAACCTTTGTATGTAAAAAATGTAAAAAAAAATACGGTGGGAAAAAAAGTTATACGACATTGAAAATTAGGATCGCCCCATGCGCAAGGCTGTGTTTGTGGTGGAGGTGTGCTGCACCAAATGCAAAACTTTTATTTCGTGTAACTTTTGAACGGTTTGACCAAATTAAACAATTTATAGCTTTTCTGAAAGGAAATTTCTTAAAGATGAGTCGACATGTTTAAAAAATTAGATAATTTACTTTTTTTCAATTGCAAATATGCAAATAACCTATTCAAATGTGTTAAAAATCGAATCTTCCAAAGATTTTTTTGTTTTCCAATTGAAAAAAAGTAAATTTTCTAATTTTTTAAACATGTCGACTCATCTTTAAGAAATTTTCTTTCAGAAAAGCTATAAATTGTTTAATTTGGTCAATCCGTTCAAAAGTTACACGAAATAAAAGTTTTGCATTTGGTGCAGCACACCTCCACCACAAACACAGCCTTGCGCATGGGGCGAACCTAATTTTCAATATCGTATAACTTTTTTTCCCACCGTATTTTTTTTTACATTTTTTACATACAAAGGTTATTTAATGCGTAGAATCCGAAAAATTATAGCTCAATACACAGGATGTCCATCTTTTTATTTTTTCGAAAAAGTTTCTTCTTTTTCTCTATTTTTGATATATAAAACACTAATTTTTATTTATTTTTTTACGATATTATTAAAATTCATGATTTTATCTTTAATTTGAGCTATAGATTGTTTAAATTGATAAAGCCATTCAAAAGTTACAAACCGCCAAACGGATGACCTCGAAAAAACGTGGATTTAAAGGCGCATGGCTATCTCAGGTATATGGTAGTTGTGAGTTGTAATATTTTCACATTTTATTATCCACACACATACCTACGCATATACATTATGTACTTTCCAAAAAACGTCTGACGCGAAAATAGGATTCCTAGTAAGTACATAGTGGTATTCGTTTTTCGATCTCCTGGGCCCCCATTCCTATGTTTATTTTTCGCTTTCTCAGGGAAAGCAATGCACAGGAACATTCCCATTTTGTACGTGGACAAATCCCGGACCGTCCCGGACATTTACAGTTTTGCTCTAACATGTCCGATTTTCAAAAAATTCACTGGAAATGAAGCTAGAGCGTTACTGAACTCTTTGGTGAAATTTTGAAGCTCGACCTAATTTTCGAGTAATGTTACACATTTGTTTGTTGGCGGCTTTATTTGATCGAGAAATAAAATAATGAAAATGAAATGCATATTTCAGTATCAAAGATTTCAGCTAGAGCCTCCAAATTTTACTAAGGAGGTCTTTAATGCTCTCACTTTCATTTGCAGTAAAGTTTTTGAAAATCGGACATGTTTGAGCAAAACTGTAAATGTCCGGGACGGTCCGGGACTTGTCCACGGACAAAATGGGAATGTTCCGGTACATTGCTTTCCCTGAGTTGGATTTCTTTTAATATTGGTAATGTTGAGTATCATTATGTGTGCAAAAGTGAACACAAAAACAATAGTACCAAAACAAAACAAAAATGTGTTTAGCGAGAAAATGTTAAAGTGTCTGTTTACTCATGTTCAATTTTGGTTTTAACCGACTCAGAATCCCATATTCTGAATGGAATCAACAAAAAATTCAGTTTAAAAGCGCCCAATTTGAGAAAAACGATCCTCAAAAACAGGTTGTGGCACCATTGTTTACTCCGTTTTGCATAGCCACCGTCTGTTTTCCGCACTTTTGGGGAAGCTTTTTTGGACGGATGGCCGAAAATTTTATTTTTGTAAATTCGTTAACAATTGGTGATTTTGAAAAGATTAAAGCAAAAATTGAAAATCAGTAAACAAACACTTTAAAGGCAGATGGTCCGTTAACACGATCCAAATTCAATTCAAAAAATCAAAATTCGAATGGGAGCCCAGGTGGTCCAAAAAACAATACTAATATGTAGCCTCATTTAAATAATTGTGTTTCGCGCGAATTCTTTCCGCGTCGCACGATCCGGCGCACATTAAAATTTTTTTCAGCTTCCTATGACGCGTGTATTTATCGGTGTGATTTCGCATAAATTGAATTGTACTAATGAGAGAACGCTCTAATTTTTGAAACTAAGAGCGGGTAGGGCCAAACTAACTGACCAACTGTCTTTAAGTGTGAATTAAGCGGAGTCACAATTTAGTAGCAGCGTGGATTATGTGTCCGCGCTCAAGTATGGGAATTTTGTCGGTATGCTTCAAAAACGATGAAGTGTTTTCTACTTCTGGAAACCTATTCATTTTCCCTTAGTTCACTCGAATACGCAATGGTCTGATACATTAAACTCTAAACTTCTATACAGTTTTGTTGTTGATCTTCCGATTTCTTCGCAATCTAAATTTTTTTTTGAAATTATCGCGAAGACCATAAACCATGCCATGTGCTCTATTTAGTTTTGATAAATATTTATCAATTTTCGAAAGATTATTTTAATTTTCCATGCATCTTCTAAGCCGTTTTCTCTAATTTTCAAACATTTTCAGACGATATGCTCCGCCCATTAATCCTCTCTCTATTTCTGATAATTTTTTGTTCCGGATGTGAACAATGGCCAAATTCAACTGAAACCAAAATAACATGGTGGCCTTGTTCGAGTGGTCCAGTAACAGTTTCCGATGTTTCGCCAACTGATAAATCAGGAAATTATGAATATCCAATTCAATTGACACAGCCACTTCTCATCAAAACAACAATCAATAATCCAACGTCGACATATTCTTCACCTGGTTTGAAACAAACAATCAAGGTTGCCCAATGGAACATAGCAACATGTAAATGGACCAATGTTCCAACTTTCGGACTTTTGTAGGTGTTGGCCTTTTTTCTGAAAACATTCCAATTATTTAGAACTAATATCGACGCTTGTACCAACGGTGTTCCATGCCCAATTGTTCCAGGAACTAACCAAATCATCAATTTGGAACTTGATTTTTCCGACACTCCGGCAATCATCAATCTCCTCAAGGCATTTTCCAGCTTCCATATTTCCCATTTGAACTCTTCTTTTTCAGAACGACAAGCCATATCAACTCGAGTACTCACTCCATGACACGGTTACCAATGAAGACATCTGCATGACATTCCAAGCGCGTGCATTGACCAAATAACCTGTACATATAATAAATATAGACTATTTATGTGAAAAACAACAAAAAACAACCAAAAAAACAAAACCGGAAAGAATTAATAGAACGAGATAAATTAGTTAGAAAGTTGCAATTGCTTATAAACTTGTTTTCTGTATTCTTCAAGTCCGCCTTCAAGTGTTGTCACCATTCTATCCTTCACAACCCAAAGTTCTTTGCAAACCAATTCGATGAGTTGTTCGTCGTGAGAAACCAAAACAACACCACCCTGAAACAAAAATTCAGTATTTAGAAAAAATAATATAATTCTTACGTTAAAAGTGTTCAAAGCATTTCCAAGTGCTTCAACTGTTTCAACATCCAAGTGATTTGTAGGTTCGTCAAGAATCAAGTAGTTTGGACTGAAATATGAGTTTAGAAAATCTTTTTTTTTAATTCTCACTTCATCATAGCCAAATTGGCAAAAGCGAGGCGAGATTTCTGTCCTCCTGATAATGTTTCAACCGATTGAAGAGCCATATCACCAGCGAGACCGAATCTTCCAAGAGCTGCACGATAATCTTCCTGTGATTTGTTTGGATGATTTTTCATTAAAACTTCAATTGCTGATGTTGCCATATCGAGTTGATCAACGTGATGTTGGGTAAAGTATGCAATACGAATACGTCTGGAAACAAATCAATCAGTGTTTTCTTCAGATTTCGACCCCAAACACTCCAGTATATAAAAATATATTGCATTCAAGAGAACGTATAAATTAAATTTCACAAATTATATAATTTTGAATTTACCGAAATCAGGTATTTTCCAAAAAAGTGTGAAATTAATATTCAATTTACTTGCCTATTGACATTTCGAAGTCCGACACTTGGTTCCAAATCACCGAGAAGAAGCTTAAGAAGTGTTGTTTTACCAGCACCATTTTCTCCGACCTACAATTAAGAAATTTTCAATTCTAATTTCATTGTTGAGCTAATTAGAAACTCACAATACAAATTCGAGAGTTACAATGGGTACCCAAATTCAATTTTCTGAACAAGAATGGTTGATCTTTTGTATATTGGAATGAGACATCATCAAGCTGGAGAACTGGATTATTAAGAATTTCACATTCTGGGAATTTGAAGTGAATATCAGATTCCATTTCGACGGGGAGGAGGACGGGGCTAAAATTGAAAAAATAAACATATTTTCAAAATAAAGCCTAGACATACAGTCTTTCAAGCATTTTGATACGAGATTGGACCATCGGAGCTCTTTTAGCATTGTATCTGAACTTGTCGATAAATTCTTGAGTATGTAGTCTCAATTGTTGTTGTGATTCGTATTCTCTTTGTTGTTGTGTCAATTTTTCCTTCATTGTCTTCTCGAACTGGTCATAATTTCCTTTGTAATGATCCAATCTTCTAGTATGCAAATGAACAATATCTGTGCAAATTTCATTCAAGAATTTACGATCGTGAGAAACTGTTAAAATCGTTCCTTCCCAACCCTAAAAATATGTTTTTTTTTAATTGTTGTTTTCAGGGTTCCGCATATGGACATACTAATTTGGGACATTTGCTTATTTGAGACATGGTTTCATATGGACCTAGGTCTAATTCTATAGAGTGGGACTTATGTCTCATTGGACTTGTGTCCAATTCGACGGAGTGAGACATATGTCCCAATTGGACATGAGTCCAATTCTATAGAGTGGGACTCATGTCCAATTGGGACATAAGTCCAATTCGTCGGAGTGAGACATATGTCCCAATTGGACATGAGTCCCAATTGGATATGATTCTATTCGAAAAAAGTATTCGTTAAAAAAATGCCTCTCCAGGAATTGAACACTCGGTATCTAGCGCAGTGCGCAGAACACTACTGCACTGCGCCATGTCCGCCACGCACACCATCGATGCTATGAGCGCATATATATTTTATACCATCATTTTCATTAAGAACAAACTTATGTTTTTATAGTCATGGTTCATTATTTAATATATTTTCTAAGTGTTTTTTAAACTTTTTGTAACTTTTTCTTTTGAATTTTTCTACTTTCATCTCTGATAGTGTATCACTCAATTTTTATTATGGGCAAGGTTTTAAGATAATTCCTTTTTTATTTTAAGATTATCTATTACTTCTCTACGGTGTACACACACATTTTCTGTGTTCAATTTTTAATTGTCGTAAATACTGAATATTCTTAGTTATAGTGGTTCACTTTAGCCCACCGTGATTTATGAAAAATTCAAAAGAAAAAGTTTAAAAAACATTTAGAAAATATATTAATGAACCATGACTATAAAAACATAAGTTTGTTCTTAATAAAAATGATGGTATAAAATATATATGCGCTCATAGCATCGGTGGTGTGTGTGGCGGACATGGCGCAGTGCAGTAGTGTTCTGCGCACTGCGCCAGAGACCGAGTGTTCAATTCCTGGAGATGCATTTTTTTAACGAATACTTTTTTCGAATAGAATCATATCCAATTGGGACTCATGTCCAATTGGGACATATGTCTCACTCCGACGAATTGGACTTATGTCCCAATTGGACACGAGTAACACTCTATAGAATTGGACTCATGTCCAATTGGGACATATGTCTCACTCCGTCGAATTGGACACAGGTCCAATGAGACATAAGTCCCACTCTATAGAATTGGACATAGGTCCCATTGAGACCTGGGTCCAGAATGTCTCATGTCCAATGGTTTTGCGGAACCCTGGTTGTTTTTTTAAATAAATTTTACCTGTAAATGTCCTTCCAACCAATAAACCGCTCTCATATCTAACATGTTTGTCGGTTCGTCAAGAAGTAACAGATCTGGTTTTACAAACAATGCTCTAGCAAGTGCAACTCTCATTCTCCATCCTCCTGAGAACTCCTTCGTTGGCCTCTTCTGCTCATCTGGAGTGAAACCAAGACCATAAAGAAGGGATGAAGCACGAGCTGGTCCTTTGTCAAGTTGAAGTGCTTCCATTTCTGTGTACAGTTTTGAAAGCTCGTCATTCCACTTGTTTTTCTCAGCGTCGGAGAGATTTTCTCTGAAATTTCTTTTATACCTCGAAGTATATAAAATGTCGGAAATACTTATTAAGACGGCTTTGAAGAAGTTTTTCCTTTTCAAGGAATTCTTGACGTTTCACATCCGATGACAACACAGCATCTAAGACAAGGGTGTCATCTCCTTCAACTTCCTGTTCAACAGAAAGAAGGGTAATTCCAGATGGAATTTTCAATTGTTGGCTTGAAATCATTTTCAGAAGTGTCGTCTTTCCGATACCGTTTCTTCCGACCAAACCGTATCTTCTTCCGTATGCCATTGTCATATCTGCAGACGCAAGAAGTTGCCTGAAAATCATATTTATTGAGAAGCCCATTATTATGATTATTACTTTGTTCCGATCGAAATATCCACACTTTCCAATTTGATATCTTTTGAATTTGCTCCGCGAGCACCAGTATCCTTGATAGGAGCCTGTGAAGCGGTGGCAGATGGTTCATTCTTCTTCTTCTTTTTGGCACCTTCTGCTGGAGTTTCTTGTGCTCTAGACTCGGCTTTAGCTGCTGCTCTATCTTCAGCTTTAGCCAACTTTTTCTTATCAACCAATGTTGGAGTATCTCTTGATTGAACCTTCCAGATACTTTGAAGAGCTTCGAAGTTCTGATTTTCAGCAGCCATATCTACAGTTTGTTCCAACCGTCTTGTTGTGGCCTCCTGCTGCTTAACAGCCTTTGGAAGATTACTGAAATTTAAGATTTTATTAATGAAACCCTCAAAAATTTACTAACTCTCCGTGAAGAAGTTTCAACAATTGCTGACATGCGTTTCTTGTTCCAGCATCGCATAAATTCTCGACAGAAGCTTGCAAGTGTTCACCAACAGCGTCTAAAACTTCTTCAAGTGATGTGATTTCATCCATATTTTCTTTCAAAATCGCACTGACATAATCCTTCACTTCGATCGGAAGGGTTGGAAAAGTTCCGGACAAATAACCCGGAATCGCTTCAATATTTGCCATGTTTTTTTTAGTTATTCACGAAAAACTCGTTTCCTGGAGATGGATTTTATTAAATACAGTAGTATGGAAGTCAAACATACCCAACCAGATGCAAAAATAAAAGACAATGAAAACCGGTATCAAACTCGGGATCAGAAGAAAATAATATGTTCTGTCCGAAATTAAAGAAGCTGTAAGCTCGTCAACCCAGCGAGATTCTTCTAGCATACACTAAAAGAAACCTGAAAAATATATAATTTTGATACAAATACATATGAGAAAATATTTTTAAAAAATACGAAACGTAAAAGAATTTTCGAAATGAAACATTATTTTTCAATACAAATAAAGAAAACGTCATTTTCAAAATGTTCTACCAAAAGTAATGATTTTAACAGTGTTTCAAATAATTAAAAAATACATTTTCGGAAAAAAATGTATTAAAAACAATTTAACTCTCCAAATCTGAAGTCGGAACAATGAATTTCAACTCAATCTATCGCATTTAATATAATTTATTTTTTCAACAAATAAACAGGACAATTGAAGGTATAATTAACCATTTTTTCAAGTAATTGGGATTTTTTCAGGCTCCCAATGGAATTTATAAATTTCCAAAAAATTTCTGACCTAGGTTCCCTAAATGAAAAAGTTCTTCCACGACCGTTGGAACCGCGCGTCACGTACCCGCGTCGCGGTTTGCTGTTATTTTTTTTATTTCGCGTTTTTCCGGTTTTCTTCTGCATTGCCTACTTCCACGCGTTTTCATTTATGTTTCTTCAGTTTGCTTAGAAATCAATTTTGCTTCTTTTGTATACATTGATGTTGATACTATGTTCAATGTTCTCGAATGGAACTTTCTTTTGCAAAATTCACGACTAAATTTCCCGGCTTTTAAATAATTTTTGTTTTTCAGGTCTTATTCCCCAAGTCCCGAAAATGAGTGACGATTTGAGTGCGTTTTTTGCAAAGAAAAAAGACAAAAAGAAGAAGGTAGCCGTCAAAATTGAAGAAGTAGGCCAGGCCTTAGAACGAAGAGCCAAGAAACAGGTATTTTACTAGTTTTTTTGTCTTTAAAAAATTTCTAAATTTCAGGAAGAGTTCGAGCAGACGCAAGAAGAAACGAATGATAAAAGGTTTGAAGAAGAAAGGACTATCAATTCCGAAGACAGTGAGTGGATTGAATATGAAGACAGTAATCAAGGAAGGCTAGTCAACATAAATCGGAATTTTATTCATTAACACATATTTTTTAGATTGGAAGGTCTTAAACTTAAAGATATGGGGCTTGAAACTGTAGAAACTGAAGCTGATCCAAATGAGCCGGAAGATCGCGAAGTTCATGAAACCAAAACATGGGGTCAAGTGCATAATGTAAGACTTGATATATTGTGTGAGACTCAATGTTTTCGTTTCTTTCAGGAAAAGAAAGCAAATGAGGATTCCGAAAATGCAGTAACTATAAGTGATAAACAAATGGCCGCTGCTTATAAACCACCAGCGGTTAGAAGATATCAACCACCAACACATCATAGAGTTGCTGTAAATTTTGACGTAGCTAGTGATTCTCTGTTCCCATCGTTGGCTGATGCCAGTAAAATCGAGAAATCTAAAAAAGAAGAATCAAAAGGAAACAATGGATGGACTAAAGCTGGTTCTTCAGAAAATCGTAGTTCTGGTAGACCTTACAGCGTTACTACAGGAAACGGGCGTGAGGGTGCTATTGCTGCAGTAAAGGTAAGAATTGTTAAAAGTTGGGATATTACGAGAGACTCCTTTATTTAAAGGGAAGACGATTCTTTCCTTATTTTTTTCAAAATGAAAGTATTCAAATTTGAATTTTTTTCAGAATTTGATGGCATCGAATCCACCTCCACAAGCTGCTCCTCGTCCTGCCGTTGTTGAAACTCCTGCACCAGCCCAATCTCCTGTTGTTACCGCTGCTACTGCCGCTGCTCCTGCAAAATCCGCATATGTTCCTCCACATCTGAGAGCGCGTAACTAAGCCTTTAAGCTTGTTTTCATTACTTTTTTCTGTAGTAACTGGTTAGCTGTTTCCATCCTGTTGAACCCACAACATCCCTGTTTTTTTTTTACAAAATAAGTTGTGTTTCTTTATTAATTGTTTGAGATTTTTATTATTATCCAAATTCTCTCGTTTGTGAGAAAAGGAACAAAGACGAGCACAATTAACTGCGATATCTCAGGTTTTTCATCGTCCAAAATAAGAGAATGACAAATTTCGTGCTTCGCTTCCAAATCGGCTTGAATAACCATTACTTCCATATCACGATGAAACCCCTTATTGCAATCACAATAGTGGTATACAGATGTCAAAACAAAAACGTAAGCTCATTCAATTTCACATTCGGGATTTCTTTTTCTATAGCCACTTATTCTTTTCTCCCCTGTTTTCAGTATCGTTCCCGTTTCCTTGGTATGCCTTTTTCTATTGTTTACTTCCAGTTTTTCACTCGGTATAGACTTTCTTTAAAAATATCCTTGCAGTTCATATAATACATTTCGTTCTATTAATTTGAGCGCTTATGATTTGCCCTTTTTTTCTCGTGAATATTTGTTTTCAAATAATAAATTCGTTTCAAAAACTAAAGCTACATTTCGCAATAATGAAATAAAATTTTCATTGGAAATCAATATCAAATGGAATGGCCATTAATAGTTCTTTGTTTTTTCATTCATACATTTGGTCCTCTGTTGTAACACATTCGCTGAAATTATAATTTTTTCTTAATTCAAGTCGAAGTTTGCTTTTTTTCTATCCAAATTTTTGACTAGTTCCTCGCTCAAATCGGCCCCCAAGATTTGCTCATAAAGACTTGAGCCATCATCAGAATCTAATATTTCTTTTGCACGAACGTACCTAAAAACAATTATTGAAAAATAAAAGCAAAATCTAAAACACCTTTCAACATAAGGACGGCCATGCGATCCTGAGCTCGAATAATTTGTAATCATTTCGGTTGACGTGGCAAGAAGATCAGGTCGCCATTTTTTGATAAGATAGAGATATGCCGTGATGATTGAGTCGTCACTGCTGAGCCTTATCTGTAAGATGAGAAGTTGGATACATTTCTGAAATCAGCATTTCAAATACGTCAGGTTGAAATCAAACATTTTGTTGCTTTTTTCATAAAACTTTTCATGGAGACTGGGAAATATCAAATGTGATCAAACAACATTTCCAAAAAAACAAACAAAGTTTATAGGCTATTATTATCCTGTCACAAGATGAATGTACACTTTTTTAATATGAACCAAAATGTCTCTATTTTTTATTTAGCGATCATATATTTACAAGCGATGAAATACAAAATATGTTATGTTCCGTTTTCCGAAAAATTCGTCTAGAAAAACAAAGAAAATTCTAATTCGAAAAAGCAATTTTAGGAGATTTTGAGATTTTAAAATAGGAATAGAAAAAATTTTCTTTAACTTTAACAGATTTTTAGTTTTTTTTTGATTTTTATAAAATGTAATTTAACTTTGGCCAACAAAGCAGTTTGTTTTCGAATAAAAAAATACTTCATACCTCTACAATTTTCCGATCATAAAGTGTTGGATATGCTTCGAGCTCATCAAGAATTTCGAGCTTCTTCTCGTCAATTTCATACACTTCTCCTTCGATCTCCTGAAAGAAGTAGTGAGATTATTTCAGAATGGCTCACGACGTCGAAAATGAATCTGATAACGAAGATGTATGGCTTTTACAAAAATAGAAATTGAAATAATATGTACGCTTCAGGAGTGTCGAGAACGGACTTATTCAATGAGTGCGAATCTTGTGCCAATTACTGATGATTGTGATGAAGATGAAGTGTTCCTGCGGACTTCGGAAGAAAGCAAATCTGACGAGAAGAAGGATGGGTTTGAACGGAAACATGTTTTGGGATTGATGGCTAGATGGAGAACGGCGGCGAGAAGGGCAAGATATGAGTATGTCGATCCGTGGGATCAGTTTAATATTCAGGTAATTACTAATAAAAATTCGTGAGAATTCTTCTTATACGCGATCTACTCCCGAGTACGATTTCTTAAATATTCAGTAAAATTCGTGTTTATTTCAATCAATAAGAAATTTCAGGAATACCCTATTCAGCAAGCAAAACGCTATCGGTACTCGGCAATTCGTAAAAAATGGGCAGAAGACATAGTTGAAGTTCGAATTCATCCAGAATCGTTTGCTCGCGGAGCAATGAGAGAATGTTATCGTTTGAAGAAACTTTCATCACTTGGAGGTCGTCAGGATTGGAGTACTGCACAAAACTATGTTGCGAAAAAATATATAAATCAAGTGGACAGAAGAGTATTGTTTGATGATGTTCGACTTCAAATGGATGCGAAATTATGGGCAGAAGAGTATAATCGGTATTAAAACGTTGATATTTATGCACATTTCAAAAATAAATAATTCAGGTATAATCCACCAAAGAAGATTGATATTGTTCAAATGTGTGTTATTGAGTTTGTGAATGCTCCAGGATCACCACTTTATCATTTGGAACATTTTATCGAAGGGGAGTATTTAAAGTGAGAAATTGACTGTTTCAAAAATTATACTCAACATTTGCAGGTATAATTCAAATTCTGGTTTTGTTTCAAAAGATGAAAGATTAACCCCTCACGCATTTTCACATTTCACTTTTGAAAGATCAGGTCATCAAATGATGGTTGTTGATATCCAGGCAAATTTTTAAAAGTTTAAAAATTAGCAAATCTTAAATTCACAGGGTGTCGGTGATCTTTATACAGACCCACAAGTTCATACCATCATTGGAACAGACTATGGTGATGGAAATCTTGGGACTCGAGGAATGGCGCTTTTCTTTCATTCACATCGTTGTAATCATATTTGTGAAAGCATGGATTTGTCGAATTTTGAATTATCCCCTCCGGAAGAGCAGGCTACATTGTTTCCGTCGAAAAAACAGAATGAAGCAACAGGTATTTCACCGAAAAGGTTTAGAAATACCAGTGAATGTGTGGTAAGGATAGAAATCAAAAAAAGATTTGAGATTTTATTTTTTTTAGGTAGTTCAAACTGGAATATCAATGGAAGAGTTAAGAAGACGGAACACGATGACATATTCAGCAAGCGATACCGAAACAAAGGTTAGATTTTATCAAATTTAAATCAAAAATTGTCGTTTTAAACTTAATTGTTATTCGAAGCGATTCTCGGATGCACCCGGAAACGAAAATTAAAAATTTCAGCATAATGATGATTGTATATGTATTGATTGCATACCAATAGTTGAACAACTCATCGAACCATGTTCGGATGAAGAAGACGATGATGAAAATATCTCGAGAAGTGAAGCAAACAGTACCAAAAGTCGTTTGTCCAGAATGAGTGTTTCAACCCGTTCGTCTGGAGATGAATCAATTGCAGTCAAGCGAAGAAATGGTTTCTTTGATTTACAATCAATAAGACAACGTCATAATAGTTTTCGCAGTTCAATCGGTACATATTCGATGAATAGTTCAAGAATAACCAAAGAAACTGAAAGAGATGAGTTTTTGAGGATTTTGCGGAAAAGAGCAGTTCCCGCAAATATTGCTGGATTGCATGCAGATAGTATGGATAGTAGTGATATGTGGGCATGCAATCAATTTGCAATTTTGGGACAAATACATATCGATTTAGCGCGGTATCACGAGTTGGGACGTTTTGTTGATAGCAACTCGGAGGAGAAAGAAATGTTGGACGAAGTTGTGAATGATGCGCGGAAACCGGTGGAATATGATAAACAATCGGCGATTTTTCATTTAGACATTGCAAGGAAATGTGGAATTTTGGAAGCGATTTTGACGACGGCTCATATTGTTTTAGACTTGCCGCATGAGTTGTTGAAAGATGTCACTGTTAAGGATTTGTTTCCGAATGGTATGACCGTTGAAAATAATGGGATTCGAGGTTAGTTTTGATTTAAAACTTTTCAAAGATAGTTCTTTAAAAAAAGGTTATTCAGATTTGGAACAATTTGGATCTGATTTAATGGAAATCTCAGCGGAAATGGGTGACAAGGGTGCTATGTTATATATGGCACATGCTTATGAAACTGGGAAAAGACTAGGAGAAAATAGAAGCACGGATTATAAAAAATCAATAGATTGGTGAGCATTTTTAAAAAAATTAAATTTTGAAAAAAAAAATAATAATTTTAGGTATCAAAGAGTGCTTGGATTTCAAGATGAAGAAGTTGAGTCAAATGATCAGAATAATTCACCAAAAACCACATTTGCATCGTTTTCACCGCTTTCACGTCATGAAATCTTGGCGAAAATGGCCGAAATGTATAAAGATGGTGGATATGGATTGAATCAAGATTTCGATAGAGCTTATAATTTGTTCACTGAAGCTGCCGAAGCGGCAATGGAAGCAATGAACGGGAAATTGGCAAACAAGTATTATGAAAAAGCTGAAATGTGTGCACAATAAAATCAACGGGGAGAAATGAGATGGGTTTAGCTTATTTTGAATTGCGTTCTGTAAAATTGTAACAAAATAGTATTGAGGTGATGTTATTTAACTTTTCATAATATTTATGTTTTACTAATTTTCTTAGCTATGATAGTTTGTTTGTTTGTTTGTTCAATAATAGCAGTGAATTCAATAGACAAAAACTCACATTTCCTTGTCCTGGTTGATTCAAAAGAAAAGGAATATTATATTTGGTTCCTATAACAAGAGGAAATTTTTCAATTGTTTTCCCAGTTCCTATGAATTTTTGACAACCATCGGTTTCAGAGAGCACTTTGTGGTTTGGTTCTCCAGTTTTCAGTGTTCCATAGACAAAGACTCGAATTGGTGTAATTGTCATGCCTGAACTTCTGTTTTTTAATTATTTCTGATAAAAAACGGAAGCTCCCGAAACACGATCTTCAAAAAAATTTTGAAAAATTGTGAAAGGCAATGTTTTCAGAAAAATTCAAACGAAAAATGTAAATTTATAGTTTCGGGTGCTCACGATCAGTTTTGAAGTAGCCATTGGCACGATTCTCAAGATCTGTTCAAGACCATTACTTTTTTCAAATAATCCAAACAATTTATTTTCAATAAGTATATGAACCTGTACATTATATGTATATCAACTTCAGATTATTTAATATGCAATTGTGTTAAAACTTCAATACGCGTTTTTGAATGTGTTCTAATCGATAATTAAGTCGGTTAGTCGTCGAGTGGAGAGGCAAAATGAATAGAGATGTGAGCAAATCATTGGGAGCAAAAAAAAAACAGAATTAAAAGGCACATAGGAAAATAACTGAATTAATTCTCAATAACAATCGGAAGGGAAATCACATTCCATCGAAGGCTTGAGTTCGTTGTCGTGGGGTCCCTCGCATACTCTGAAAATTATGAATTTAAGTTTTGTATGGAATCGTTCTGAAAAACTGCAACAACGAGCAAGTTAGAGGAAAATAGAAAGAATATTAGATTATTCGAAAATTAATTTCAAAAACGTTATGTCACATCAGAATCAGTTTTTACCAACAGTCCCATTTTGCAACATCAACCGAAGTTTGTTTTCGAAACAATTGGAAATTTCGTGGGTTCAATGAAGGAGTACTAACAATTGATATGTTACTACTGCCCGATGACATTCTTGGTAACCGATTTGGCCGGGCCAGGAATATTTCCGATGAAGAATCGGTCCCAATTGAACTTGCACTTTTGGATTTCATCTGTTTTGGAGAAAGGATAGGATAAAGTGGATAGACGGAATAAAAGAGGTTTTATGGAAGAAAAAGGCACGGAACTCAATTAGAAGGAATCGCCAAATTCGTAAACTTTGAGAAAGTCTACAAAATAGGATTTGCTGAAATTGGAGCTCAGATTGTTTCAAATGAGCATATATTTTTTCGGTTATCGGCCAAGATAATTTTTCGAAATATTTTCAAATCAAACTTTGTTATTTTCCTTCTTTCGACTTCTAGTGTAAAGCTCCGTCGCCCCGTCTTCGCAAAAGATTTTTATAAGGTAAACTATTCAGAAAAACAAACCATTCGCATAGTCGTGAATTTGTCGAATCCATGAGCAACATTTTGCGCATGAATCGCTTCATGTTCCCGTTGTGTCGCAGTAACACCGCTCACATTATCCCGTTTAAGTCCGTCAATTTCATCTCGTAACTCTTCGAGATGTTCTTTGAATAACGTTGCTCGTTTTTCATATTCTGATCGTGATTTTTCGAGTTCGGATCGTATGTTGTGTAGCTCAAAAATTTGTGATATTGAAGGATCTGGTGGAGCCATTAACATCTGCAAAGAAAAATTGTCTTTTTATATTTAGGAATGATGTTAATACCCCTGATCCGTAATATCCGGGAGCTTGTTGCTGTTGTTGAGACATTTGTGTCATTCCTACAGGCGATGCGAAAGAACTCGCCGCCAAATTTAGACTTCTGGACATCAACTGTTGATTCTGTGGAAGCATTGGCCCATCAAGCGATTGTAACTGGTGATATGAACCTGATGCTGTTAAAGTTGAAGGAGAATTCCAGTTCTAAGAAAATCACATATTTAACAAACTTATGGATCATAACTTACTGGGTCAATAACCAAAGCACTTTGACTAGAATACTGCGTTTTTCTAGAAGCATCCAAACTAACATCGGCTAGTGACATTGACATTTGTTTGGCCAGAATTTCAGCTTCCCTTGCTTTTCGTTCCATTCGAAGTAATGCTTCTTCGGACTGAAAATAATATTTATTTTCGGCATCAACTTAATAAAATCAAGCACCTTCATATTACTCATACTCAGCCGATTACATTCTGCTTCAACTTCACTTTTCTGTTTATAAAGCATCAATGTCTCTTGTTCACTATGCCTTGCCTTTTCAGCCAATTGATCATTGAATTCTTCTGCTTTTCGAACAGCGTCTTGTGCTTTTAGCAGTTCCATTGCCATCAGTTCGACCTTCTGTTTTAGCTCTTTGCACTCTTTTTCAGCTTGGATTCTTTCTTTTCGTTCTACTGTCAATCTTGACATCTCTTGCTGAACATTTTAGAATTTAACTTTGTGATTTTTAACTACAACTAACAATTCTTCGTTGTTTATCCTCTTTGGCTTGAGACCTCATTTGTTGTACCTAAATTTTCGGAAGTTTATTGTTTTCCTTATGAAACGAATTTGAGAAAAACCTCCAAAGTGTCCGGTTGTCGTCGACGAAGGTAAAGATTGTGCGTTCCTATACATAGGTCCAATATTGAAGAATCAATTGAACTTTCCCGAGATCGGAAGGAAATTGTAGATTTGTCAACGGTTTTCATGTGAAACTTTAAAAAACGAATTTGTTTATGACCATACATTTTTTCTTAAGGACAGTATATCGGTAAATATAATTCAATTAAGACATATATTTAAAGTTCGAAAATTTCATATTACTATGAAAAAAATTACAAAAAATAGCGGAAAATTCAGATTAAACTATTTTTTGATATTTTTCAACAACTAATAGATTGCATTTTTTCTAATAATTTCAAAATTTCTGGTGAAATATTTTGTTTCAATCGCAATTATTGATGCAATTGTTTAACATTCGCAAATTTTGATAGTATAAAATTAAGTAGCACACTCTCTTTAAAATTATGAATACCTTTTTGCTTTTGAATTGAATGTTTTTGATTTCACTCCAGCTGAAAAACGGGCGAGGTGTTATACGATTAACTCCTTTGTAGATTCCCAAACCTTGAGCGGAAATTCCCAAATGAAGATCGGTCTCTTTTTTATTCTGAAAATGTATCATTTCTCAATGAAGTATGTAGATTTATTTTTTTATAAAAAAAACTTACACATATTGGGTAGTATAGAATGCCATACATTTCAAGGTCTTGTGCAACTCTGAGATATTCCAGTTCAGCTTCTTCTTTTGATTGTCCAGCATTTCTGCACCACCATCTTTTGATTCGATCCCTCCACATGTCTGGGCTCATGTCGTATTGTTCGATTACACTTTTTGGAAGAAGTTTGTCTAGATCTATTGGTCCAGCTTCGTCAACGCAGTCGCCGTTCTAAAAAATGTTTGGATCAGTTTTTACATATATTCTTTCTAAGCGAAACTGCATTATTGGCAGCGGGAGCTCCCATAATTCAAAAAATCGTTTAAAAAACACACCATGGCTTGTACGGCAAAGCTAGCTAAAAGAACACTGGCTTCTGGGGAACAATACAAATCCATTGAAATTATTGCTTGTTTAATTTGAAGGAAGAAAAGATGTCTAGTCAGATCCAGAATAATTTCCGGTTCGACATCTTCCGGATAAAATTTGACAAGAAAAAGAAAATGAAAACTGCCGTCTGCATCTTTTGGAACATCTTGACCACATATCTGAAAATAATTTTTTTTAAATGAAAATAAAAATAATAAAATCTTACAGTTTTATCATTCTGCAACCAACATGGAATATTTTTCTTATTTGTGAATTGAAGCCCAAAAAACCATGTCTCCCTCAAACCAATAATTCGACAAACCGCTTCAAATAAGTGTCGGCCCGTCCATGTTTTCTGAAAAAATTAAAGATATATTATATAACAAAATAAAAATACCTCTATCACAATTTTTTCCAAGTCCGCATCCATGGTACTGACTTTCGCATAGATTGTTTTTTGGTATCTGGAGAAAATTGAGAACCCTCCCATTTTAGGTGAAATTTCCCTGCAAAACATAGTGAATCAAATCTTTTAAAAAATTAATAAAATATAAGAACAGAAGTAAAGTTGTGGGATCCCACATGCGAAAATAGAATACGTGCTCTATTGAACTATGTACCAAGTTTTCTATGTCTCTCACCTTTTCGCATTATCTTAAGAAAATGGGAGGAAGAAAACTTGGAAGAAGAAGAAGACTGTAATCGATGACGAAAAAGAAAACAAAAAAGAATGTTGTTTTACATTGAGGAATGCATAGAATGTATACAATAAAAAACTAAAAAAAAAGGGTGAAATGGGGGGAGGTGGTTTTGATAAAAATTGAAAGAAAATGGCAAAAGCTTTGTTTCTGAAAAGTATGGAGTACGGTAGTTTGTAACTTTTGGAAAGTAAAGTGGTAATTGTTGATTTCTGACAATATTTCACACGATTTTTGATCATAACAATTTTCTTTCATGATAAGATTATTTCTTCATCTCACTTGTTTATTCTTTTTGGTTGCAACTTCGTTCGAGTAAAATTCATAATGGAAACATAACTTCTTTGTTGAAGAAAACTGATTTAAAGTAATACTATTTTGCAATATTTTACTGGTAAAGTAAATATCCGTGATTACATTTCACGAAAGACTTTTAGTATGGAATTAAGTATGATAGTAGTATTTGCAGAATGATGCATACAACAGGACGAAGAAATTACTTACATGTGCGTCAATGGTCAAACATGTATTTAAAAATTTTATAGTTTCGGGAGCACCATAAGAACAAAAAAAGCCAATGAAAATTTCAAGAACGCGATAGATATGGCAGTGTTGCCAAACTTCAGATTACCTGTTAAGAAATAAAAATATAAATTCTAAACAAAAAAAAACAAAAAATGCTTTTCGCAGTCAGCAGGATTCGAACCTACGCGGGCAGAGCCCAATTGATTTCTAGTCAATCTCCTTAACCACTCGGACATGACTGCTACGGGAGAAGAGAGGCGTTATTGGTGATGATATTCTTCTTGGTCGTCTGCCGCAAACCTCATTTTTTTGCCCAATGGATGTTTACATAGAAATGACGGAAAATTTGTTGCTTTTGGGTGCACTTGAACTAGAAAAAGATGATTTTTGAAGGTTTTATGTAGTTTTGTTCACCTTAAAATTATAGTGTTTCGATTGGCGAGTAACTTCGGATACTGTGGCAAGAATTACGAAAATATGTTTTTAAAACAAAATTGACATTGAATTCTTTGCGCTCAGAAATTGTTTACCTCACCACATTTTCGTCGTTATTTTCTGATTCTGATATTTTTTAATTAATAAGAAAACTATAGTGTATAATTTCCGAATATTATGCTTTCGAATGCTTCCGATTTTCTTCGTCGAATGTAGGTGCTGTTGAAAAAATTCAAGAATTCTCGTTCTTGTCGACAGGCGATGGAAAACGAATTTTTTTTAGTTTAAACCTTGAGCTTATAGTTTTTTTTGGTTTTATGTCAAAATGCTTTGATGTCTGCGGGAGATCCCGACATGTTCTCACCCAGAATTTAGAGGAAAAACTCCCATATCTCTATGAAAATTAGATTCAATCCTTTCAATACCAAATTTATAATGTTATGCTCCATAAAAGCCAAAAACAGAAAGTTGTGTGCTACAAAAAGTATTTTCTCTGTTTAATTTCTCATCTGCGTCTTAATACTTCAGGATATCAATTTTCCGGCATCAGCGAAAGGACGAAAAAATCTTTTCATCCATCGTCTCTTTCTCAAGACAAGGAAGGTGGAGCTTGCACACTTGGGATAAGAGAGCAATTCCTCTTGCAACGAAAAAAAAACTCTTTTTTTCACTTGGTCTTCATTATTTGTTTTCAATGACTATGGGCTTCATAATTTCTTTTCAAATTTTGAAAAAAAAACAACAATTTTAAAGAGACTCGTTTAAAGACTCGTTTAAAAAGGCGATATGATTTTGATTTATCTCTCTTTTTGTTGAGAATTTTGTTTTTTTATGAACTGAGCATGTGAAAAGAAGCGGAAGCTCCCGATGAATTGTTAATGATATTAAATTTTAAAAAATTGGATTTTTTAAATGTGCATTTTTTAATTTTAAAATAATTTTCATAATGTTAGATTTTTTCTTTTTTTTCAGCAAAATGTTCAATTAATGTTCTTGATTCTGAAAAACTTCTATTGTCTCATAAATGAATTCCTTTTATTTGTATCTAAATATTATATTTCAGTCTGCCTATCATTACCCAAGATGTCAGACGCTGAATCAGATCATGAAGTTCTTCAACCATCGGATTATGTCGAGAAATTTGACCCAGAAGCATATCTTCAATTTTATTTCAGCAAGTGAGTACATATTTGCATTTGGATGTGTTTTTTTTTCGACCGTTCTTTCTACCAAACCAACAAACCAATTGATTGACGCACTTATTCGGTGATCACAGATATCGGTTACATTTTCAAGAGTTTCATTTTTTTTTGTGTCTATCTACAGACTCTCAAAACTGGCTGTGCGAAATGGGTTTGACGTTTAAAGTACAGTTCAAATCGAAATTGCACACAAAAACCAAAGTGCTCAACCAAAGCTCAATTGAGTCAGAATTGAGGGGGAAAAAAAAGATTTCGAACAAATAGCAAAAAAAATGGAACGTTTTGAAATCGACAAATTCTATTGAACTGAAATTTAAAAAAACTCAAAAACGAAACCACTTGAGAGATCCTAACAAAATAAAAATAATTTATTTCAGAGATGCGATAGAAGATGGAACTCGTGTATCATTGTTCGCATTGCCAGTTTTTGCGCATTTGATGCTTCAGACAATGCGTCCAAATGAAAGAGAAACTCTTTTGGATATTGGTGCCGGACCAACTGTTTATTCGGCTCTTTGTTTCAGAGATGTCGCAAAGAAGATTCATTTGTCTGATTATGTCGAAAGAAATCTGGAAGTTCTTCGACAATGGACACATGGGGATAGTACAATTGATTGGAAACCAACTATTCAAGTGATTAAACGAACTGAAGGTGGTCCACCACCAACACAGCAAGTTTGTGATGAAATGGAAAACAAAAGCAGGGTAAGAAATGGGAAAAAAGTTATTGCTGACTAATTTAGAATACTGTACTTTAATTTCGATTCCAAACGCGCACCCCTGTTTTCGCAAGTTTGTATGGCCTTTACAGTGTCCGTACGTATTTAAAATATTATTTTGAATGATAAATGAATTTTTTTTATCTATTGGACCAATTATGGCAAATTATTTTCTTGTCCGTGCACCGGAACACGCCAAAAACCGACATTTGTCAGTAGAGCGCGTTTGGAATCGGTTTG
Organism: Caenorhabditis virilis; assembly: GCA_964036255.1. Taxonomy (NCBI): domain Eukaryota; kingdom Metazoa; phylum Nematoda; class Chromadorea; order Rhabditida; family Rhabditidae; genus Caenorhabditis; species Caenorhabditis virilis. Next base: position 10,555,179 of record OZ038417.1, on the reverse strand, counting down.
CTTCTACAGTACGTAACCTCAGCAGCATTCCGTCACCCAAGTTACTACTCCCGGATTTTTAGTCTCCTTGAAAAGTAAAGTAATATGATTCGATTCGATTCGTAGTTTAAATTCCCACACATAATAATACACTTCATTTTATTCGCGAGATGGCCTAGAAAAAACAAGCATCGAATACTGAGATATTCTGGACGTTTTGTTACAATAATCAAAACAAACTGAGTGTGTAATAATGTGAGTAAAATGCAATAAAATTTCGGGAAAAAACATCTAATAATTCCATTGTTTTTGTATTTCTTCAGGATTGTAGGGATTACCCCTACTAGGGATATGTGTATATCAAATTTGATATTAAAGGAGGGCTTTACGGAGCTAATGAATGTTTCCGGGACGAAAATAGTCTTCATTCTCATTCCAAATCTGTTTTTAAAATTTTCTAAAACCACCTAGAAGCCGAGAAAACGGGCCCCAAAACAATGACCTAGAAAAAGTGGTCACCGGCGAAAACTAGTCCGCAGGCATGAAAACCAAAAAAAAATTTAAAAAACATAAAAAAAGACTAATATAATCATTCTGTATAAGTATTTATTAACGAAACACAAAAAAAAGCTCATAGTAAAAAGTTCGGCCAGGTGACCCTTTTTTCTAGGCCATTGTTTTGAAGCTAATTTTCTCGGCTTCTAGGTGGTTTTAGAAAATTTTAAAAACTGATTTGGAATGCGTATGAAGTCTATTTTCATCCCAGGCGCATTCATTATCCGTAAAACCCTCCTTTAAATAAATTTAAAAAGCTATAGGTTTATCTGAAAATCAAAAACTTGAGATCGTAATTATGAAAAACCCTTTTCATTTGTTTCAGGGTCTTGTCAAGTCAGGCGGGATTCATTTTGCCGATGTTCATCGTTCGATCGTTGTCCCAGATTTGGCGGAAGTGAAAGTTGATATTCTTGTTTCGATTTTCACTCTTGAAAGTGCATGCAGAAACTACACGGAATACTGTAAATGTGTAAAGAATATGGTAAGAAATTTGAACTAGTTCCAAAAGTTGAGTTCAACAACGCCTTCTACATTTTCATCTTCAAAGAGAGAACACATGTTGGTCTATTCAATAGTGTAAAGTGATGAAGAAGTTGACTTTTGGCTCCAATGATTTCAAAAAAAAAACATTTATGAATTCTTTTTTAGCTAATAATTATAGATGAGCTCTCTTCGAAGTGGTGGCCGTTTTATCATTGGTTCAGTTCTTGAAGACGATGCTTATAATTCTGGAACTCAGGTAAATACACATTTCTTCTTCTTCTTCTTTTTTTTATTATTCTATTATATATCAAATAGAAAACAAGTGTCGGAGTACAATTGAGACAAAAGACTTTAGAAAACAAAAGAGAGATTTTCAAAAAAAAATGATCAAATTACCAATTGATCTTTTCTCTTTGTGACGCAAAAATTGAGAGCACGGATTGGTGAGAAAACCGAGAAACAGATGCGACAAAAAAAACTAATTGGGATTTGCGTCAGATGTTCTGAATCGGAAACATTACATGATTGAGGAAGTGAACAATTGTTTTCTTTTGAAATGTTAGAAAGGTCGTAAAATAAACAAAATGTTGACCTTTTCTGTAAATGGTGCAGATAAAAAATGGGAGCTCTCTAAAAAAGCTCTCTAAAAAGCCTTTTTCCCCTTAAAAAATTTTGCCTGATTTCTTTGAATATTAAAGGAGGGCTTTACTGGGCTAATGAATGCATCTGGAATGAAAATAGACTTCATACTCATCCCAAATCTGTTCTAAAAATTTTCTAAAACCACCTAGAAGCCGAGAAAACGCGCCTCAAAAACAATGGCCTAGAAAAAGGGGCCACCTGGCCGAACTTTTTCCTATGAGCTTTTTTTCATGTTTCGTTAGTAAATAGTTATGCAGAATTCTTATATTAGTCATTTTTTATGTTTATTCATCATAATTTATGTTTTTTCATATTTTTTGGATTTTTCATGCCTGCGGACTAGTTTTCCCCGGCGGCCCCTTTTTCTAGGCCATTGTTTTTGAGGCGTGTTTTCTCGGCTTCTAGGTGGTTTTAGAAAATTTTAAAAACAGTTTTGGAATGAGAATGAAGACTATTTTCTTTTAAAATACATTTATTATCTTCGTAAAGCCCTCCTTGAAAAAAATTTGCCTGGTTTCTTTCAATATTAACAAGCGAAGTTTTATATTAAACATAAATATTATACAGACTTTAGAAATTCTTCACAAAGCCCTGACATCTTCAAAAAATATTTCAATTTTAGACAATCTTCCACCTCCTCAATCTTCGCGAACAAATGATCCTCGATGCTCTTGCAGCTGCTGATCTTGACGTCGAGAATGCGAAGAAATACGTTCTCGAAGGAGAAGGTGTCATGTTTCTCATGGCCACCAAAAAATAAACTATAACAACATTACATATCAAAAAACCCCTTTTCGTCAACAATTCTATTTCTAGGATTTGAGCTTATATTTCCTTTTCCTAACTAGGTACTGCCAATTATCATAATAATTTTAATTATTATTGATTTTCGCATGATTTACTCTCTTCATAAGTATTTTATCATATGTTTTTTTTTAAATTGTAAATGGGTGATTTTTTTTATTTTCCAAGAAAACATGTCGTATTAATTTTTTTTACAGGTTTCTAGTAAAGACGTTTTCATTTTTATTCAATTTTTTGTGTTCCATCATTATCGTCATTTTCTGGAGATTTTTCGTTTAAATTGAGAAGAAGCTCATCGCGAGTTGAAGAAATTGGTGAAACTGTTCTAGATATGGCGAATTCGCGTTTTGCAGGTGGAATATAATCATCTTCATTCAATTCAGAATCTTCCCTTCGATGTCGCTGAAATAGTATAATATGCTTGAATTCTAATAAAATCTCAATCTGTTTTTAATGAGCAGATTTGCAGATTCACAAGATTTTTAAAAATTAATTACTGTCTGAAAATTACAGCTCTGTAAAAACCTAATTTGTACATACCGCTTTTAATAGAACCCTTTTCACATCTCTCAATGAATTTCCAAGTTCCAATAGATTGAAGGCGATTCCAATTTGTTTCAAATTCGATGGCGGATTCAATGAAATGTGATTCGAAAATTGAGTGGTAAGCTAGAATAAGTGTTTTTTTCATTTTCATTTGCGGGAGCTATCGTTTAAGAAATTTGAAATATAGAAACCTGATTTAAAGTCATATGAGATCTCGAAATATCACAAATATCTGATTTGAACTTTTCGAAAAGATCTGAAAATTGCTTGACTTCGTCATATGAGAAACCCAATTGCATCAAATCGTATTGACGATCTGCTGGAAATTTTAAATCATCTTCTTCTGTCATTTTGTGAGCCTAAATTTTGTTATCATTCTCACAAATTGAATGTTTTTAAATTCTCACCTGGTTATGGTTAAGAAGAGATTGAAAAGTTGTCTGTGTTAGTACAAAACTTGGGCTTTCTGAACTTTGTGAATCATAACTTGAAAGTTGAAGTGGTATGGTATTGGTAATAGGTTCAAATCTCTAAATACTACCATGATAAACTTTCTTCCTTCAACTAAAACATTTGAATACCTCTTTATTTTGTTTCAGACGATTTTTTAGAGAGGCCTTCTGAATTTCAGCTGACCTGCAAACCCTGTCGTAGAAGGCTTCTTTGTGTGGTCCCAATAGTTTCGAAATGCTGAAAAGAAACGAAAAAATGCAAAAACAAATTGCCCCGAACCAGGATCGAACTGGTGACCTTTAGATCTTCAGTCTAACGCTCTCCCAACTGAGCTATCGAGGCAGATGGGAGGTATAGAGTAAAGGGGGTAGACATACTTGTGTATCTTTCGCAGTTGGTTGAATGTTATGGCTGTTTTCGCATTGAGACTGGCCTCTTTTTGTTGTCTAATGTCTCGTTCGAGGATTTGGATCTCTCGTTCGAATTCCTGCAAAAATAAAGCTTAAGGCACTCACTACGGATAACGACAAAATAGGATCGAAATAGGGTGAAAAATATGAAAAAAAAACTCACATTCCATAATAACTGTTGGCTCAAAGAAATATCATCTTGAGAACTAAAAAAAAATATAATTGAAAAATGAAAACATTGTAAAGATTTCAGAAAATTCTTACCCTTCAAATTTTGAAAACTCTCGTTGGCCCAGAGAAACCGATGATTCTTGACTTTCATCCATTTTTGTTGATAGGTGACAACTTTTTTCACAATTGTGCATGTACATGATGATAACTTATCAATCGTCATCAATATTCTAATGATCAGCAGAAGAAGAAAAAAGAGCATCGAAAATGTAGAGAATTGTTAACATTATCATTAAATGTTGTTTAGTTTCAATAATGGCAAATCTGATTGCTTCGATTGAAAATATGACTTTTCTTGATAAATTTTTATTGTTCTGTATATGTATGGGTATTTATTTTTCAACGCCTTTTTGAAAAAAAATATGGTTGAGTTTTGAGGGGTTTCCAATTACTTAATTGTTTCTGAAAAAAGTTTTATTTTTCAAAAAATACAGTGTACAAATTAAAAACTTTAAACTCCCGCCAACGTGTACATGACCTAAAACTACAAAAATTCGCTACCTTCGACCATTTCTTTGTTTTTCTCTCGGAGTATGTAAAGTAATTTGTTTTTATGAACTTCTCTGTTTTTGTATTATAGATTCTTACTCCAAATTATTGAATTTTAATATATTATACACTATAGAAAATTGTAATGTTTTTGAGTTTGTTATGCATGAATGAAATTATTTTGAATTTCGAGGTTTGAACTGTAAACCACCTGATTATCTAGTGAAAACGTTTTGCACTTATTTGTGTTGTTTTTAAACCGATTTTTGATCAGTTGAGTATCGATTTTTCAATACTACATTAAAGCCGTTCGAATAATTGCAGCCCAACAACTTTTTTTTTCAAAATGTCTCGAATTCTTTCGTAAATTTAGCATGAAAAATTGTTGATAAGCTGCAAAACTTTTAACATTTGTTATCTTACTGTCGTACATCTCAATAAACCGATTTTCTTCTTGAGATGCTTCAAAGAAACACGATACAGGCATCAATCGAGTCGATGGACATCGTTAAAGAAGATGCATCGTTGATGAATCTCGAGATGGATGATAAAACGGTATCCAAAAAGTTACGAACTCAAAAAAATCATATAATTCCAGCCGTCTACAGTAACTTCTGTTCCATCGATGACACTCTCTTGGCATGATGTTACAGCAATTGTAAGTTCAATTTTTTAAAAACGTGAAAAATTGATTATTTCAGCCATCGAATGACAAAAAATCAGGAATCGGGCAGCTATTTCGAAGAGCTCGAACAGATCAAGATGTTGAAAATGCACTAGAATCAAAGAAAGTTCTCAACAGCGGTAACAGTTTTTGTTTTTTGTTTAAGAAATTCGGTTTCACTCTTTCCAGTATACGGTGTCGCTCGTCCTGGAGAAGTTATCGCAATTCTTGGTCCAAGTGGTGCAGGAAAAACTTCACTTTTGAACGCATTAACCCAACGAAATTGCGCAGGATTGAATGTGACCGGAAGTGTAAAGGTATGCGTTGTATTTTTTAAAAAATATTACAAAAGTTTTGAAAAACAAAAAAATTATTTATTTACTGCCGCATTTGGAAGAGGTGTAGTCGATGACAGGCAAGGTTCAACAGTACTTTTATATTGTTGTGGATAGCGACTTTGCGCGTATTTTTTGGCACTTGATACGCAAATTTTATCGTTACAGTCAGCAGTTTTTGCCGCAAGTACGGTATCCACAGGTGTTAGACAATCAACCAATCTGTTTACATGTTTCTAAAAAGTTATAATGAATTCTTAAAGTAGTGAGAAATAAACAATTAACCTGTGTATTTTTCGACAACTTAGTGTTTGGGGCTTTTGTACTGCATTCCACATAAGTAATAAAAATAAATAGAGTAATCAGCACAAGTGGATAAGTTTTCATTTTTTTTTTCGAAAACGAATGTGGTCAACTGAAATCTCTTTTTGGTATCTATCATGACCAGACTAATCCGATCGATAACGATTTGTTTTATAATCCATATTTCACGAATCTAACGAAAAATATTCATTTTTGACGAGATCATATAATTCAATAAAATGTGGACTATTAAAAGAGCATTATGTAGATAGGTTCTATCCTAGAAGAACTCTTCTCATTCTTGGTTCAAATTCTTCTTCTGATTCTGACGAAGTTTCATATTGAACTGCTGGAATGCCAGATGAACATCTCGGAGAGCTTAAATATTTCGGAAATTATTAATTATATTATGAAGTTAAATTCATTACCATAAGAACTGTAGAAGTGGTACCCGATATTTGCCGCAAAAATCAACGAATTTTACATGCTCAACACGAGCTTCGAAATAGACTCCTTTGCATTTTGGATTGACACATTGACATGCAGAGTTTAAATATGTTACCAATTCACTGAAAAGGAAACTTTTTGCCATTTAAAACGTTCTAATTAAGTACTCACTGTGGTAGCATTTCTCTAATCGGAATTTTGTGCATTTTCTGTCGAACAATTCTTCCTGCGAGTTCCTTCAAACTCGGCGGCTCAATATTCATGTTATGAACAAAGTTATTCACAAGAGGATTGTTACGAAGTGATAATTGTTGCATATTTTGGAGGTTTATAATATCGGTTGGAAGTGTCTGAAAACAAGCTTTTTGAAATATACTTTTTAACAAAAAACTCACTGTCAATTTGTTATTATGAAGAGACAATGTTTCTAAATAGTGCAAATCTCCCAAAGTTGAGGGAATGGTTTCAAGAACATTATCGGATAATACTAAGCTTGTTAGGTTGACCAAACATCCGATTGTGGCTGGAATTTCACGGAGACGGTTACCGCCAAGATATAGGCTTTCGAGACTAGAAACAAATTGTATTTTTGGCTTCAAATGTTTAGAAATACCTTCTCAGTGATCCTATAGCGAATGGAAGAGTTTCTATCATATTTCCTCCAAGATGAAGAATTCGAAGTTTACGCATATTAAACACGGTCGGAGGTAATGCATCTAAAATCAATGTAGGTTTTTGTGTTTAGAACAACTTAAACAATACCAATACGATTTCCGGAAAGATAGAGACTTTCGATATTTTCAAGTTCACATGTTGATTTAGGAAGTGATTCAAGAAGATTGTTTCTAGCGATAAGACTTCTAAAATTGAAATTATAATTTTTGTTTAATTTCAAAAAAGAAAAATTCACTTTAATTGTTTCAATTGACCAATATCATCGGGTAGAGAAGTTAAAGAATTATTTGAAACGTCCAAAGTTACAAGATTGACAAAGGTTGACAGTCCTCGAAGAATAACAAACGAATTTTTTGTCAAATTGATAGTTCGAATATTATGAGGATGATAGCCTTCTTCTGTGTGATCTACTTGATATATTAATGGGATTTCTTCCAATCCATAATCATGCAGAACTAGTTCATCATCTTGTGTACTTCTGGAATGATAGTAATAGATGAAAAGGAATGAATATTCGACTTACGCGTTTGGATATAAGTTTACGGGACTGCTATACCATAGTTGGGGATCAAATAAGCTAGTAGAATTAAGAAACACTGATGTTGAAGTTGAAGGACCTTCTCCGGACATTGTTAGTTGTTGCGAACTTAACTATTACTGAAATAAAAATGAACTAATCAGAAAAAAATATTTAAAAAAAGAGAGAGAGGCGGGAGAGAGTTGATAACATAATACAGTGATCTAAGAAGGTATTATCGTACGTTAGAAAAAATGATGAAGAAACAGACGAATGATGACAATTCGAAACAGACCAACATATTTTTTTTGATTTCGTGTGGAAAGAACGCACTTGAACCATAGTACGTTTCAAAATAAGCTACGAAGTTTGAATGATAACAAATTGTTGCAATAATCTGATTAGAAAGACAAAACAGATTTTTGATTTTTTTGGAATTTAGAATTTAACTCAAAGGTGAGATTTATTCTCAAATACGTATCCAAATTTTTTAAAAACGAACCGAATTAAACAATTTTTTAAAATATACTTTTGTAAACAAAAACAAATATAAAGTTCTAAAAGATCGGATAAGTGTACTTTTTGACCAATTCTTCAAACAAGATTTTTTTTTGAACGAAAAATGAAAATTTGATCAAGAACGAAGTATGGTACCAAAGAACATGCGAAATAAGAACAAATTAATCAATATCACATGTGTCAGCCATGTGCCTTATCGTACCCAATTAGTAACAAAAGATGATAAGTAGAATGATAACAGAAAACTGGGAAACCCTCAGATCTCAATACTTGTGTATATTTTGAACTATAACAGCGAAGAAAATTGAAAAAAAAAAGAAGATGTTTTGTGTGATTTTAAGGTTCTGAAATAATGTCAATGAAATGTTTATTGTTAGGTGTGTGACCTTGAGTAACAGATTATTCAAAAAACAATGTATTGTTCTTCAAAGATGTTATCTGATGCTACTTGCCATTGAGAAGTACACTGGAATTTTAATTCGGACAGTGGAACTGTTTACCTGTTTTTGAGATAAACTAGGTTATGGAGTGACTTTATAAATGAAATAAAATGAAACAGATCCTCCCTGATCCTCTGAAATTAACCATGGACTTTCAAGTATTTAAGGAACGGCTAAATATAAAATAATTGAAACTTTATCAGTTACAGAAAAGACTTTAATCATGTTACTAACCTCCGAAAACATGTTACCCCAATAATCATTAATTTTAGAAAAGTTGAAAGTTAGTTGAAAAAATAAATTCAGAACCGATTTTGAAAAAACGACTGATAGTAAAATTTATTATGCAACAGTGAACCTAGCATTCAATTTCCCAAGTTTTTTAAAGACACTTGTCGGTTATCAATTGAAAAATGTTCAGCTCCAAAAAACGTTTTCCAGAAAACTAAAAAAAACTAAGCAGAAAAAACTGACTGGCTTATGCAATAATTAGAAAGATATGATCATCAGTTTGTTCATCTTTTTCAATTAGTTTTCCACTTACATTCAGTTCGTTTCTTTCGTTCTCCATATCACTTCATTTGCGGGGGGTTTCTATTCAAGAAACAACAAAAAACTCGTGATTTAAAGTATACTGTACCGATGAAGATTCCATTTTTCTGCAGGTCAATGGACTTCGAGTTACGAGAAGCTTTATGCGGAATGTTTGTGCATATGTACAACAAGACGACTTGTTCATTGGAAGTCTCACAGTTGAGGAGCATTTGAGATTTATGGCGAAATTGAAGATGGGACGGAGTCATGGTGTGGAAGAGCAAGAGAAGAGGGTTCAACAGGTTATGAATGATGTGAGTTGAGAGAGTAAAATAGTTTTGAATTTTAGTTTTTTCAGCTTGGTTTAAAGGAAATTGCAAATTCGATTATTGGAACAAGAACCAGAAAGGGATTATCAGGAGGGGAGAAGAAACGATTGGCATTCGCTAGTGAGGTAAATATGAGAAGTTTGAATTTTGAAACTGAAAGCGTGTTTTATTCTCGTGATTTTTGATTCCTTGGTACATTTACTAACAGACGAAAGGTTACGATATGAAAAAACATGTATTCTAAAATTAGTTTGTCTGCAATAATAACTATTTTCAAGTAGATTTTTATACCAAAGTCAATTGTGAACTTCATTCGATTAAAATGATTTCATCTTTGTAATTTTAATTGAAGACTTAAAAATTGTATAACTACCGAAAGATGTTAGAAATTTTGGAAAACTTGAAAGTTGTTGGTAGTTATAATTAAAGGCACCCCCCGACAAAAAATGAAATAATATTCAATAATTTGCCACGTATTTTCAACCATTTAGAAGGCTTCAAATTAAACTTTAAGAGTTTCTAACTTTTAGACACTCTTAAAGTTTAGTGTCACCCTATCTTTAAGTTGCGTGGCATGCCTTCAAACCTTTCCTAAATATCATAAAAACTTAGTTACTGATTTATTATTTGAAGGAATGTACGATTTTTCAGAAATTTCAATCCCATCTATTTTTTAAACACTATCTAATGAATTTTTGGTACTGTATCTTTGAAATTGCAACATTCGACTTTATCATTGTTCTGAAGTTGCTGTTGATTGCGATTACTGTATCTGTCGATGGTTCTTGAAGAAAAAAAAATACGATTTAAGAAAATTAGGTTTCATAAGAAATACTGTAAAGCGCTCTACTGTCAAATCTCGGTTTTTTGGTGTGTTCTGGTGCACGGAAACAAAAAAATTTTTTTCATAATTGGTCCAATAGATACCAAAAATTCATCTATGACACAAAAATAATATTTTCAATACGTACGGACACGGTAAAGACCATATAAACTTGCGAAAACAGCGGTGCGCGTTTGAAATCGAATTGAACGAACAGTACTTTACAGTAACAATCTACAGTAATCCTATCATAAGAAAAAAATCAAAAATCTCCTAGAATAAATTTAAAATCGGTTTATTCAGATTCTCACAAGTCCACCAATTCTTATCTGCGATGAACCAACGTCTGGACTCGACTCATTTTTAGCTTATCAAGTCATTTCTGTCCTCAAAAATTTGGCCGAAAAGAAGGGAATGGCTATTATTCTGACAATCCATCAGCCTTCTTCACAAGTTTTTCAGCTTTTTGATAGGTAATCATTGTTTTTTTTATATTACCTCAACACATTCACACGGTATTTTCAGTGTTTATATCATGGTTGATGGGCGTGTCGCATTTTGTGGTAGCCAATCGGAAGCTGAAGCATTGTGGGAGGGTCTTGAATTGAAAGTGCCGGTTAATTTTAATCCGTGTGATCATTTTCTGTCAACATTATCGAGAAGACATGAGAACGATCAGGAAGAGAATCACAAGATTGCGAGGATTTGTGAAGCGTTTCAAAATTCTGAAAATGGCAAGATGTTGTTCAAAGAAGCGACTGGAAGATGTTTGGATGGTGAAGAGTATAGTGATTCAAGTAGTGAAGGATGGAGACGGAGATATGATAGTCTACAGGAGAAACGTTTCAAGTCAAAGTAGGGAATTTAACTATTTGCGGGGTCCCGAGACTTTTTAAAATGTTTGAAGAAGAATCTACGTTTTTGATGAATTTCTACGTTTTTCACGAATTTTTGAAAAACTTCCCATTGTTTCCTGAAAAACGCTTACATATTTTTCCCAACTCCAATTTTCATTTTTCAACTAATTCCATTTTTCTAAAATTCTGTGAAATGTAATTTTTATAAGCCTCATTTCCTGTTTACAGCTTCTTTCAACAACTATCTGCTCTAACATGGCGATCATCGAAAACAGTCATTCGTGAGCCAACACTTCTTCGAGTTCAAATTTTTCAGAGCTTGGTTGGTTTTAATATTATTTTGGAAAAGACGAAATTATGTTGGTTTTTTCAGATTATCGCTGTTTTGAACGGTTTAATTTATACTAACAATAATCCAATAACTCAACAGAAAGTGATGAATGTAAATGGTTCAATTTATCAAATGATCTCCAACATGGCATTCATGTTTCAATTCAGTGTGGTTCATGTAAGATTTTGGATTCTAAAGATACTTTGAAGATTTTTTTCTAATTTTCAGCATTTTTGCCTTGAAATGAACACTTTCTATCGGGAAACTTCATCGGGATTATATCGAGTGAGCGCGTATTTTCTGGCGAAAAATATCGCCGAGCTTCCGTCGTACACAATTTCGGCGCTTATTTTCACGGGAATTCTATATTTTATGTCGGGTCTGGTGCTAGTTGTCGACAGCTTCTTCATTTATATTCTTGTCGGATTTTTGGTTCAAAATATTGCCATTTCTATTGGATACATGTTCAGTTGCGTGTTTGGAACGGTTAGCTTGGCGGTTGCAGTGATGCCTATTTTTGTTGTGCCCATGATGGCGTTTGGAGGTATTTTTTTTCATTTTTAATAGAAGTTTAAAATTTTCAAATATGTTTTCAGGTTTCTTCATCAATCAAGACAGTCTTCGGTCATATTTCGTTCCTCTAAAATATCTTTCCTATTTTGGTTATGGATATGAAGCAGTTGCTGTCAGTCAATGGACTCATATTGATGATATTCCAGGACCGTGTTATGGTACAAATATCACATGTCCAACAACGAATGGAATGAAAGTTCTGAGCGATATGAGCTTCAAACCAATGAACCTTTGGACTGATATTCTTATTATGATTTTCATGTTGTTAGCTTTCAGATTTTTGGCCTTTCTTGCATTGTTGATAAGATCCAAGAATAGAAAATAAGGAACATTCGGAGAAATACTTATTTATTTAATCAATGTTGAATGAATTATTTGAATGGGTTATCAAGCTTTGGTGGGATTATTTGAAGGGGTTCCTCTTTTACTTGAAGATTTCGAACCTATTCAAAAGTTAGTATTATTAGGGATGGGAAATATATATGTTTACCTTATGCGTCGAAGACTTTTCATCAGTAGAAAATTGAAATATTTTTCCAAGTTCATGGTGGAAAACATAGCAAGATGTCAGTTTCCAATCGAGATCATCTCGACCGTTGAAAAATATTTGAACACTTTCCAAGTTTCCAAGACTTGGTTGGTGGGAAATTACGAACAAATCACTCTAAAAATAGATATTTAGAACCAGATCTTAAGTTTGCGTTTTGCTCTAAATACCCGCTTGAAATCCGCTTAATAAACAAGAACAAAACTTACATGTCCCTTTGAAAATGGACTAGAATGAGTGTGAGAGAAGCGAAGAACGGTTCGATCAGTTTGGCGACCTTCTTCGTCGATGATCTGAAAAACAACATTAAAGGAGGGTTTTACGGAGATAATAAATGTACCGTTAATGAAAATAGACTTCATTATCATTCCAAATCTGTTTTTAAAATTTTCTAAAACCACCTAGAAGCCGAGAAAACGCGTCACAAAACAATGGCCTAGAAAAAGGGGCCACCTGGCCGAACTTTTTCCTATGAGCTTTTTTCGTTAATAAATAGTTATGCAAAATTCTTATATTTGTCCTTATTTATGTTTTTTCATTTTTTTTTTGGATTTTTCATGCCTGTGGACTAGTTTTCGGCGGTGGCCACTTTTTCTAGGCCATTGTTTTGAGGCGCGTTTTCTCGGCTTCTAGGTGGTTTTAGAAAATGTTAAAAACATATTTGGAATGAGAATGAAGTCTATTATCATCCCAGACGCATTCATTAGCTCCGTAACATTTGAAAGTTTGATTATTTTTCTCCTTTTGGGAGACATGTAATATTTACCAAAATCGAAATCAATCCGACCAGGTCTTCAGAAGTTGAAGAGTTCGCAGTTCCTAAAACGACTGAGAATGCACCCTGCAATTCGAAATATTACTCATTTTAAAAATCTTTTCTTTTTACTGGAGAATCATCCTCATATTCCGAAGTACGAAATGATGAATCGATGGTAGAGTCTTTCGATGATGATTGCGATGATTGCTCTTGATCCAACGACATGTTCCGAAATAATTTTTTGGATTTTCTATTGAGATTGTTTTTAGAAATGAATAGGAGTAATAGTGGAAGAAGTAAGAAACGATAACTATTTTCTATTTGGATAACCTTTTTTTATTGTTTTTTTTTTTTGAAAAACAGTTGAGAAGGGACAGGAAAAACCGGTCATTTCTGAACAAAGCGGCGTGTTTCAGCGAGAGCTAAGCGGGTGTAAAATTGAAGGAGGACTCAATAATTGTACCTCCTTAAATAAAAATATACTTAATTCTCATTCCAAATCTGTATTTAAAATGTTCTAAAACCATCTAGAAGCCGAGAAAATGAGCTTCAAAACAATGGCCTAGAAAAAGGGGCCACGTGGCCGAACTATTCCTATTAGCTTTTTTCGTGTTAATAAATAGTTGCAGAATACCTAAATTAGTCCTTTTTTTAATGTTTTCTCATTTTTTTTATATTTTTCATGTCTGCGGACTAGTTTTCCCCTGTGGCCACTTTTTCTAGGCCATTGTTTTGAGGGACGTTTTCTCGGCTTCTAGATGGTTTTAGAAAATTTTAAAAACAGATTTGGAATGTGTGAAGTCTATTTTCATCCCAGACGCATTCATTAGCTCAGTAAAGCCCTCCTTTAAATTCGTGAGTCTATTGAAAAATTGAGCGTACACAAACATTTTAAATTTTGCTTTATTGAATATAAACAAAACCAAACATAATAAGTTTTTTCCCACAATGTTGCAGTTTCGTAGGTGATGAGATTGGTTTTCACAAAACTGCCATGATGATAAGCTGAAACAAAGAAATAGGTATTATTTGAAATCTGTTTTATGTCTGGGTCTTTCCAACGGAATCAAAAGGTTTATAGGCTTATTCAGTTCGGGACACCCGCGGAAATAATCTTTGCTTTTTAAAATATTTTTTTGAGTTTACTTAGCCTCAAAATGTCCAAAAAACAACTTACAACAATAGTCACGATAGTGCTAATAGCGAATGCAATAATTCCGATAGCTAAATTAATTCTTGGTCCGGTCAATGATAATTTCAGCATTCGATCATCGATATCTTCATTGTTATCATCTGTATTCTCATGTTTTTCTTTCTTAACTGATTTGACTGATACATCATTCTTTTCATCAGGAGTTGTTGCATATTCTGATGATAATGGTGGTGGTGGTGGTGCAAGTAAAAGGTCTGGACCAAGTAATTCATAACCATTTTCATCTGTTGTCGGTCCTCCAGCTGCGGATGCTCCGGATGCTCCGGATGATGATCTATGATGTACTTTTAGGCTCATTTTCTGTTTTTTAATAGAGTATTCAAATCGAAATGAAAAAATATTAATCTTTGTTTCCAAAAATTTGACGTGAATATGTGTAATTGTCCCCCTAACATTTTTCGATGTTTTACAATTCTTAAAATAGTAAATTTTATAGCGAAGAAAAAACCCGAAACCTCATCTCATTGTGTCTTGTTACTAGCGAGTTTTGTGTAAGTGAGTTTGCGTCTTTTTTAAATGCCTCCCTTGGGATACGTTACATGCATTCTTGCGCACACGATGGACCGAAAAAAGTAGAAAAAGAAAAAGGGCCAACACCAGAAAGGGGAAGTAAACATGGAAAGAAAAAAATATTTTTTGCAGTTGTAGACACCCAGATTTGTTTTGATGAATTGATACCGAAAAAAAATGAAATGAGGATGGAAAAAAGGCAAAAAATGATGTGAATTTGTCACTTTTTGACGAATGAAAAGTTTCAATGATAATCGGGAGTTATTGCACTGGAGTTGAAGGAAAATCGCAAAATGACATTGATTTGAATGAGGTCTGAGAATATAAGGTAAGTTGGCTTCAGAGGCGGAAACCCCTACCTTGGTTTAACTATTTATGACAAAAATTGGAAATGCGGAGAAGTCTTTTTAGAAGTTCAAACTACTTTTATTTGATTGTACCTTTTTCGCCGCGTTTGCATTTTTTTTGTGGATTGCCTTAGATTTCCGTCAAATAGATGCATTTTCAACAATGGAAATGATAGTGAAAAAAACTGGCAAATTGTCTTTAAAGGAAGGCTTCACGCAGCTCATGAATGCGTCTGGGATGAAAATAGACTTCATTCTCATTCCAAATCTGTTTTTAACATTTTCTAAAACCATCTAGAAGCCGAGAAAACGCGTCTCAGCACAATGGCCTAGAAAAAGGGGGCCACCGACGAAAACTAGTCCGCAGCCATGAAAAATCCAAAAAAAACATAAATTAAATTGAAAAAAAACATTAAAAAAGAACTATTATAAGTATTCGTCATAAGTATTTATTAACGAAACACGAAAAAAGCTCATAGGAAAAAGCTAGGTCAACTTTTTCTAGACCATTGTTTTGAAGCTAAGTTTCTCGGCTTCTAGGTGGTTTTAGAAAATTTTAAAAACAGATTTGGAATGAGAATGAAGTCTATTTTCATTTAAGGTACATTTATTATCTCCATAAAGCCCCACTTTAAATGATGTATTGTGAATATGAAATATGATAACAGAGGGACGCACAAATAAAAACAGCTATAACTTTAATACTTGTGTTAAATATAATTCCATCTACATTTGGGGGCCATGCATTTGAATTAGAGAAGATTATTTTAGAATGATAGGTCTTCAGGAGCTACCACTGAGAATTATCAACATTTTTTTGCCGATTCGTTATTCATAAAACAATACCTAGTTTCCACCAATTTTCTATTTAAAGCCGTAGAGTGAAATTTTTTCGACTAGTTATTTTCCTATTGTCAACTCAAATATTCTTGATCATTGCGTTTTGAGGGTGCCTCCACCTCACAGACGCTCCGCACGCATGCAGGCGGCTGCCGACACTCAACACACTGGAAAATTCGCGGGAAAATAAAATTTTCAAATTTTCCAGTGTGTTGAGTGTCGGCAGCCGAGTGCGTGCGTGCGGAGCGTCTGTGAGGTTGATCAGTCCTCAAAACGCAATGATCAAGAATATTTGAGTTGACAATATCATTCTTCTAGCTTCTATTGTTATCCTCGTTCTGATAAATGGAATATTTACACGCGTTTGAGTCCTGTACATATTTCTTTGATTTTTTCAAAGTTAACAAAAAAAGTGAATCTAATTTAACATCTTCTTCTTTTCGTCTCCGTACATTCTAAATTCAATTGAAATCCTTTTTTCTGCACAGTTTGAACCCTGTTCTTTGAGCTTTTGACATCTAAAAACATACATTGATTTGGCATTACTGAATCGGCAAATATTCCGCAATACATGCATCCAATTTTTGAACTCGTGATTTTCTTAGTTGTGAAATCAATTGAATTTTTTCCTGTTTAGAAGTATTTTTGTTTCATTTTGAAACAAATTTCAAGTTGCACCGTATCTTTAAAACTGAAATGTTGAACTTTTGTCTTTTCATTTCCCTGACCTCCCATATTTTTTAAAAAGAGTCCCAATGGAGAAACTCGTCCGTCAGACCGACCCCTTATTTGGAAAGGAGAAAAAAAGAAGAAGTTGGCACCTATTGAGTCTACCTTCACCTCTTTCTCTCGTAGAAACCCACTTTTTTTCATCCGTCAAACAACCACCAACTTGTTCAGTTTTTCTCTTCTCCTTTTTTTTTCAAATGGACCAAATGAAGCATGCACGAAAAAAAACGTGGGTTTTCAAGGAGAAATATGCTTTGGTTGGTAGTTGTGCGCCTTCAAGAGCGATCGATGCAAAAAGAAGTCTATATAAGCACATAGTTCTTCTTTGCTCTTTTTTTTTCTCGCGAGAGCAAAAAAATTTGTGAAGAGTAGAGAGCCGAACAATAATCGAGATGCGCAGAAACTTGAAGGAAAGCCTTGAAGATTCCTTCTTTTCACTTTTTTTTGCGCCACATCTAAACGGCTCCAGGAAAAAAGAAAAGGCAACCGCTTAAGCTTCTTTTCTTTTTTTTTTGGTCATCAACAGCTTTTATTCTTTTTTTTGCTTTCAAAAGCTTTTTCAAGAGTTTCTCAAACTAAAGCTAATGCTTCAAGGTGAAATTTGAGATGGTTTTATTTGATTATTCATTTTTGTTATGCAATATGGAGGACGCTTTATTTCTTTTTTAGCGTTTTTTTAAACAGAATGGCGATGTAAGATTATCTACGCATATATTTCTGTCTTGTTCAGAATGAAGGTGTTAGTGAAAAAATGTAATCCATGATTTTCAAAGCAGCTTTTGGAAAGATATTCTTCGTGTTGCTTTTTTCAGAGAGAAGACAGAAAAATGCTTTTTTTAAGCTAGGGATTTAAAGGAGGGCTTTACGGAGATAATAAATGTACCTTAAATGAAAATAGACTTCATTCTCATTCCAAATCTGTTTTTAAAATTTTCTAAAACCACCTAGAAGCCGAGAAAATTAGCTTCAAAATAATGGCCTAGAAAAAGTGGCCGAACTTTTTCCTAAGAGTTTTTTTCGTGGTTCTTAAATAAATATTTATGCAGAATACTTATCCTTTTTTATGTTTTTTTGGATTTTTCATGCCTGCGGACTAGTTTTCGCCGGTGGCCCCTTTTTCTAGGCCATTGTTTTTGAAGCTCATTTTCTCGGCTTCTGGGTGGTTTTAGAAAATTTTAAAAACAGATTTGGAATGAGAATGAAGTCTATTTTCATCCCAGACGCATTCATTAGCTCCGTCAAGCCCTCCTTTAAGATACAGTTCATTCCTACACAAAAATTGCAGGATTCTATTGGACTTATACAGAAACTTTAAAAAATCAATAAAAACTATAGAAATAACTTTTTAAAAATTATAATTTGCTATTTTTCCAGATTTGGCAGATTCACATTGAATTTTTCTTTATTTTTTGAAGTTATGCAGAAAATATAACATAAATCTGTGCACGGAAAATCTTTTAATCTTATTTTCTACATCATAATTCAATACGCACTCAATGACAGCGGGAGTTTCCGACGTTCATATGAGATGAATTTTAATTTTCCACTATGGAACTGAAATGAACTAAAAATTCGTCACGTTGACATTTACAATCAAAACATTTAATCTGAAAGAAAAACTGCAAACGTTTTCTATATAATTAAGCGGAATTAAATATAAGTTTTCAATTTATTTATAGACTTTTGCAAGGAAATATATTCCATGCAAAGAATAAGCTGTTTCGACGCACTTCCTGATTCAGTGTGCAATTAATACGAGGAATAAAAACTTGACAACATCTTTAATATTTCCATATTCAACATTTTTTCGTGATCAGAGATGTTGTTGGATAGGGCTGTTGTGCTCGATTTCGATTGTCAATTCGAACCTAAAATACAGAGACTGGATATTTTTTAAGCTGCAAAAACTCACTCCATCCCTCATATTTTAAATCTTCTTATTCCAATATTCAACATTTTAAAATTAAAACTTGAACGCAGAAAAGCGGGCGAGGCATTTTTGCAATCGTGCGGCACGGTTACACAAAACGCGTTATATTCAGCTACTCAGGGACGCAATTTTGTAATTCGGAGTGAAAAAAATTAGATTAAGCCATAATTTATATATTTAACGCAAAAACTTAATTTTTTCATGAGTTGCAGGCGTTAAAATGCCATTTGTAAAAAATTTTTGCGTGTGTGCAATTTGTCGTAACGGTGTACACACACACAGCGTTGTTCGTGACGACAATTCACTTTATCCCACCGTGCACGACAAAGAAAGAACTGATATTAATCAATAATATTTTTATAATTCCCGTTCACAAAGCTAAGAACGGTGAACATTCGAAGCCATCTGTCATCATTAATTATCAACTGAAGTGACGTCCAAAAAGTTTCTCGCTTCTTTTGAAATAATTAATGAACAAAACTCCAAACATTGGATTTGGGTGCCTGCGGCGATTCTCTAGAACTGCATAATTAAGTTTTATGAATAATGACAGGAACAACCTGTTCAAACATCCAAAATATCCTAGAATTCGTCCTCTCTCTTTGGTACATTTTATTAGATGGAGCGGCGGAAGCGGAGGCTCTAACGCCTTCATCTTTTCTATTTTCCCCTCGATAAGCGAGACAAAAAAAAAAGAAAAACGAAAAAGTGGACGCAGACATTGAGATTGACGTTTGAGGTGAAGAAAATATATTGTAGAGCAGTTGACACAACAGACAACAAGACGAAACTCCGTTTTTTTCTGCGTCTCATTGTTTTGAAACTCTATTTCCATATTTTGTTGCTTCACTTTTTTTGTGCCTATACTCCCACAACCACGACAAGGCTCGAGTTGTGTCGCTGTCGATCTTCACTACTTATTTTTCCTTCTTCCTTCCTTCTTTTACGTTCTTATAATATTTCATCTCTTTTTTTATTGAAATCATAAATATATTTTGTTTTCTGAAGAAACCAAAATCTTCAGCTTTTTCTTTCTTTTTGAGGGCCAAAATTTCTAGAAGACAAACTGACAGAACTTATTTTGTTCCATCGGGATTCGGAGTCTGATGACGTCTACTCTTGTTAAGAATAATTTGAGAATCGGATTGAAGAAAAATGTGTTCATCATATTTATAGAATCGATGAAATGTGGTATTTCAAGAATTTGAACTCGTCTAGAATTATGATTTGCATTAGCTTCCCACGATTGTTTATAGAGAACGAAATTTCTTAGTTGATTCCAATTATTTTAAAAGGAACGGATTTGACGTTTAGAATTAGGCGATTTGTATACAATATATTTGTACCGCCGGGCTGCAAGCGCGCCCTATTGTACAAAATTTTGATTACTGTAGCTTCTGGTCTCTCTCCCACTCTATCTCTCTTTTTATGTCGTCTCAGTTAGTATATTTTCGTAGAGCACGAAAGCACAGCTCCTCTGAAATAAAAGTTGATCTGCAAATTGAACTACGAATGAGGTAGCCTCAAACCAACACGCATATTTAAGCACAATCCGATTATATACTGGAATATTTATTCCAAAAAGCCTCTTTTCACCATCTTATTTCCCTTTCACATTTGTCTTCCTTCCGATTAACTTGTACAATGCCTAACTTTATCTCATTGAGCACATCATTTCCTTCAATATTTCTTTTCGTCATTTTTTTGTGTTATTTCCTCGTTTTCTTTTGTCGTTTCATTGCACACAAACCCCGCCACACAACAAACTCATCGCAATTGAATATCCAATTTGATGTGAAATGGAAAAAAAAAAAGAAGAAGAAAAAAAGTTGAGATGATTCTAACGGTGGGAATGAAAAGAGAGAGGCTTTGGAAGTCTTCTTCTTTCGCTTTTTTTGGAAACTAATTATGAATGTTTGTATGTGTGCAAAAGAAGAATGAAGAGAATAGCCTTCAGGCCCACCTAATACTTAAATCTTTGTCGTCGCGAAACGTTGAGTTCCTTTTTCTTACTTTCAAATACGCACTTCTCTTCTTTTTTTCGTTTTTCTGCCTCTATTTTTTTGCTAGTAGTTCTTTTCAGAACGGACCTCAAAAATAATTTTTGAATTCCCCCCATTTTCGCTTTACAGTAATTTCTTATTCGCTATAAGACACCCTTATTACTTAAAAACCATGTTCCTTTAATGAATTACAGTAATTTTATTTTTTATTTTCCCCAAATTTCGGAGTATAGGCTGAAAGATTATAAAGAAAAAAAATTATTGGGAAAAAAGATTTTTCGACAAAATCATTATTGAAAAAAATCATTAGGACGGTAGAGCGCGTTTGCTCCCATCGCTGTTTATTTGCCGATTAGCTTAATTAGAAAACTTTTCTCATACAAAATAACATAATTTAAGAGCTGGAGGATCAACAATTTACTATTTATTCACAAAAAGTGCAAGAAAAAAATCATAAACGGGTGAAATTTCGCCAAATAAAAAGCGGCGCAAACGCGCTCTACCGTCCTAATGATTTTTTCAATAATGATTTTGTCGAAAAATCTTTTTTCCCAATAATTTTTTTTTCTTCATAATCTTTCAGCCTATACTCAAATTTCGACTTTTGTTTAAAAATGTTTATTTTTCTTGCAACAACTTTTCCAACGATAATGATCTTTCAGGTGATCGAACTGGACGGACAACAACAGAAAAATAGCCGGTCGTGAATTTGTAGGTTTTTTTTGAAACATTTAAAAACATAGTTGAAAAACATTGTTCTCTTAGAATAAAAATAATGGCTTAGTAAGCTTATAATTTGACCATCGTAAATAATTATCCAAAGGATAAAATTATTACCAACAATGCAAAAAAAAACAAGCTGGTAGAGCTCATAGCTCAATTTAATAAATCTGTCGCTAAGTTAGCAGTTAACTCATCTCTTTATTTTCCTGAATTGAAATAGTAGATGATGACGATGAGCTTCTTGTTGAAGATTTAAGAAAAACGAAAAGGTGGTCGACTCCTGTCAGTCTGCGTCGTCTGATTTCCGTTTTACAACAGATGAGAAAAAGCTTTTTCGAGTTAACTAAGCAGGCATCTTGAAAAAGACACAGGTAGAAGATATGTCATCAATTTGAGAGGCAAGACTATCATCTGTGAATCTATCTATCTATCTCTTTTTCCAAAAATCCCATCTCAAAACTCATTTTTATTGTAAAATAGAAATATATCAATCGAGACCTTTGGCATTGCTGTTACGAGCATTTACACAACTTGATAAGTGTGATAATTTTGAACCTCCGAAACTTTAATCAATTTCAAATTGTTATATTCTAAATTATTTGCATAATACGAACGAATTTCTTAGTTTTTCTTTACTATTATGAAAATCTAATTGTTCCCCATTAAAACTTTTTAGATTTATCATCTAATTCCCGCTTATGCATGTAATTTTAAAAATTTGCTGACGTCAATAATGCCATCTATCTTTTCCACAATTTTAAGAGATGCGTCTATCTTTTTTGTCGGAACCGATTATTAAAATTTATTCATAATGTTAACCATCAGAAGGTTTAAAAATGCGAAAAGTGCAAAGTTAGAATTGAAAAATGGTACTTTCTTTTTTTCAAACAAATTTTTAAAAAACTAGTTTCTAAGCCCCCCAATAAAATTTCATTGGAATCTCCTTTTGTCCCTACTTTTTCCACATTATTCTTCAACTTATAATTCTAGTAAAAATTTAGAAATAAATCTACTTTCTGGCAATCGAGATTTAAAAAATGTTAGTTTCTTTAAAAACAACTTCTCAATGATGTCTAATCGATAGAAGTTTATATGATTTTTGTTTTTATTTCACTGGACGAAGGTCTACCACAGAAAATCAATGTCCGTAGCTCAAAGCTCATTTGTTCTCTCCAATTATCTCACTTTTCTCTCATTTAGGTGGGTTATACGACGTTGACTCATATGTTCCTCAATATTTTTCCAAAAAGAATATGAAATGATTTTTTATTCAAATTTCAAGTAGAATAGTCCTGAGAAGATGACCAACTTGAAAGCAATTCTGACGTCATAACCTCGATGGGGTGCAGAAAAGAAGCATCTTGGGAAATAAGCAGAAGAAATAAACTTTTTTGCAAAAAAGAAACAAAAGTTTTGGGAAGGTCCATTTATTTTCTTTCTGTTGTTGATTGGAATGAATAAAATATCTGAAATAATGAGTTTATAAAAATAATTATCTAGTTACTATATTGTAAGCCTTTTTTTAAGACCACCATAAGCGATTTTCATATCAAATGGCTCAAAAACGTTTGAATTTTCAGTTTTTATTCATTTTAAAGGCATTTTTTGTGATATATACTTATTTGTATTGTTTTATTCGATCGGACTTTTAAGTTCACTTTTCAAAACTTGAAAATTCTAAATGTACATAAGCTTCATAGGTGGGATAGTGCTCTTTTTCGGGAGTACCCCCCTTAACTTTTTTCAAGACAGCAGGGTGTAGAAAGCTTAACTTTTTTCAGAAAAGCTTTTGATTCGAACCAAAAATCATTTTTTTTGCAAGAAATAGGCGCTAAAAACGTGTAAACATCTTAACTTTTTTCAAATTTTAAGGTTTTGCCCACTTAAAGACAGCTGTTCAGTTAATTTGACCCTACCTGATCTTAGTTTCAAAAATTTGAGCGTTCTCTAAACAGTACAATGCAATTTATACGAAAAAATATCGATAAATACACGCGTCATAGCAGCGGTCCAAAGATGCAAAAATGAAAATTTGAATGCGCGCCGGTCCGTGCAACGCGGTCGGAATTGGCGCGAAACACAATTATTTGAATTTGGTTGCATGTCTGTATTGTTCTTTCGACCAGCTGGGCCTTTTTTTGATTGTTTTCCTTGAATTTGGATCGTATTAACTGACCAGATGCATTTAACTCTGAATTTTTGAATTAACGCTATCACCTAGCTCCCGAATCTTTAAAAATGTATTGATTTATTGTGCAAACAATCCTACAACGTCGTCACTCACGTTTCTGCAAAAAATGAAGTCCCAATTGGCTAAAATTATACGTTTTTTCTGCATTTTTGCAGAATTCCCTACTATTAGTTGTTATTATGAAGTAGGTCTCATCATAAATTATTCTACATGATTTTTCTGAAGGGAGCCAAAAAGAAAAATTCTCCAGGGAACGAATAACAAAAAAAACGAAATGATCGAAGACAGGTGTTTTATTTATTGGTGTTTTCTTATTTTCTCTTCTTTTTCATGATTCTTTTCCGCCCACCGGTTTGTTTTCCCCTTCTCTCCAAAGTTCATGGTTATCTCCATTTTTTTCTGCATTTTTTTTCTTCTCTTGACACCCATCTTGAGGATTTGTAAAGAAGAAAAAAAAAGAAGGAGCAAAGAAATATTGCATTTTTTTTGGTTTGGAAAATCTCTTGAAGTTTTTTTTCTTCTTCTCCTTCTTCATGAAATTGGAGAAGTTTGCCCTTCTTGAAATAAGAATCAGAATGTTTGTGTGGTGGTGCACTTTGAGGAAAATTTTGTGAAAAAAATTGGTTTTATTCAAATTTTGTTTGGTTTTTGCAGAATAGCGCACACCGTTGACAATTGGACGAAAGAGTCGAATTGGAAAAATAACAAAATTCAATGGTTGTAATAGGAGGTGATCAAGGTGAGCATTTTTGATTGTTTATCAAAAAAAACATGTTTATGGACTTAAATATGAAGAATGATAAGAAAATATGAAAATTTGCCAAATTAAGTTTTTGAGACCCCTAAATAGCATTATTTTTTAATAAATTATTTTTTCGGTTAATGTGAAGGGAATCTTGCCCGAATTATTATTTATTATTAGTTGTTTACAAATTCTGTTATATAAACGTGAAAAAACCTGTGTCAAAAAATCGACACGCCACGCGTGAGGGCAATGTGAAGGGTTGCGTTGCGTTGTCTTATTATCCCTCACCATACACTATTTCGCAAAATAGGGAAGTTCACGTTTATGAAGCCGATTTTGGGAGACAATAAAATTAAAACAATTATTTTCTGATTACTGATTTAATTAAAATCTTGGTTGAACGAACATAAAATTTAAATTTTGAAAAATCATAGAATTTCCGTTTTTTTCAAGACTTGTAAATTGTTTCATTCTTGTCTTGGTTCGTAAAAGTTGATAAATTGTGCGTTCAAGTATTTATCTCGTCATAAAATTCGAGATTCTACCTTTACAGATTTTTTTTCGATTTCTAGTTTAAAATTCTATGAAAATGATGCAATTTTCTAAAATTCACATAGGTGTGATACCGCGGATTTGGCCTAGTAACGACCTTAACCTTTTTTCACTTGAAAAGGTGTAACGACCTTAACTCGAGACAGATTTGAAGAACAGTAATTAAAAAATTGGTCATATATTCGTTTTTTAAGAGTTTTTGCTGCATTTTACGTTTTGTAGTCGCCTTAACTTTTACTTCTTTTTTTTATCGAGCTTAAAGGAGGGCTTTACGCAGATTATAAATGAAGTTAAAAGGCAAAAAAAGACATACTCATGTTATAAATGGGTTTTAAATTTTTTTTTAATTCAGAGAAGAAAAAAAACAGAAAAAACGAGCCACCTGGAAAAAAAGGGACACCGCGGAAGAACTTGTGTTTCTAGTCCGCGAAAGTTTGGTTTTCTAGGCCAACTATTAAATTTGGCGTGTTTATTCATTTTTTAACTTTTTTTTGCTTTTTTTTGCATTTAAAATGAAAAACAGAGCAAAAAGTAAAATTTTGCAATTATTTAGTTTCTAAACAAATACAACACTTCCTACTTTTTCCCATTCTGAGAAAAAATAGGAGAAAACAACAAAAAGTACGGTTATAAAAACTAAAATTTAAAAAACAAACGTTCATCAGCTTGTTTTTCATGCAAAATTATAACCTTGTTTCATTTTAAATGCAAAAAAACAAAAATCAATTTAAAAAATCAATAAAAATGCACAAATTTAATAGCTGGCCTAGGAAACCAAGCTGTCGCGGACTAGAAACACAAGTTCTTCCGCGGTGTCCCTTTTTTTCCAGACGGCACGTTTTTTCTGTTTTTTTTCTTCTCTGAATTAAAAATTTTTTTTAGCCCATTTATAACATGAGTATGTCTTTTTTTGCGTTTTAACTTCATTTATAATCTGCGTCAAGCCCCCCTTTAACTCTGAGATTTCGAAATGACACTCTCCCACCTATGAAAATAAGATTTAGATTTTCAAAAATCATAGAATTTCCGTTTTCTTTCAAGACTTGTACATTTTTTAAAATTCTTGTTTAGGTTCTTAAAAGTTGCTAAATTGTGCGTTCAAGTGTTTATCTAGTCATAAAATTCTTTGCAACCAGAAATTCTAGATTCTACCTTTACAGATTTTTTTTCTTCATTTTACTAGTTTTCCAGTTTGAAATTCTATGAAAATAGGGCAATTTTCTAAAATTCTTTGAAGAAATTGGAAAAATTTCAGAAAAAAAATCGATCAGCTTTCCTTCAAACTGTTCCTCATTTTTATTTCATTTTATTACTGGCACACATAAAATGATTGATGGTTCTCTTTTCGCTCAAAAAAAATTTAAAAGTCCATCCTAAATGTTTATTCTTTTATTTTTTTTTCTGACTTTAAATAAACATTGCACAAAAAAATGAATTAAACTTTCTGTCCACCATTAGTTTTTTTTGTCGAGAACAACAATTTAATGCTTTAAAAATCGTGGTCATGGTAATCCTCTTATTTCTCGTTTGATGTCGATGTTTTGAATGAAATATTAATTTTTTTTAAAGTTGCACATTTTGGTTCCGAGTACTTATTTTAGAAATTCAGAACTGGAATTCGGTGAAAAAATATTAAAGGAGAGCTTTACGCAGATTATAAATGAAGTTAAAACGCAAAAAAAAATCATACTCATGTTATAAATGGGTTTAAAAATTTTTTTTTAATTCAGAGAAGAAAAAAAAACAGAAAAAAACGAGCCACCTAAAAAAAGGGGGACCGCGGAAGAACTTGTGTTTCTAGTCCCGACAGAACTTGGTTTCCTAGGCCAACTATTAATTTTGTTCGTTTTTATTTATTTTTTAAATTTTTTTTGCTTTTTTTGCATTTAAAATGAAAAAAAGAGCAAAAAATAAAATTTTGCATTTATTTAGTTTCGAAACAAATACAACAATTCCTAGTTTTTCACATTCTGAAAAAAAATTGTGGAAAACATCAAAAAGTACGGTTATAAAAACTAAAATTTAAAAAACAAACATTCATCAGCTTGTTTTTCATGCAAAATTATAACGTTGTTTCATTTTAAATGCAAAAAAACAAAATCAATTTAAAAAATCAATAAAAACGCACAAATTTAATAGTTGGCCTAGGAAACCAAGCTGTCGCGGACTAGAAACACAAGTTTCTTCCTTTTTTCCCAGGCGGCTCGTTTTTTCTGTTTTTTTTCTTCTCTGAATTAAAAAAAAATTTTAGACCCATTTATAACATGAGTATGTCTTTTTTTGCGTTTTAACTTCATTTATAATCTGCGTAAAGCCCTCCTTTAAGGTCAGAATATTTTGTGTGAGAAAATGAAGAAAATAGCTGGGAAATATGTGTTTTCCATTTTCAGCCATATTTTGGGCACATTGCCCAGAAAAAATGGAATTAATATGACTTACTATAATTTTGGGTATATAAAATGGTTCCAAAAACGTTTTGATGCATTTTCTGCAAAAAAAAGGGAAAACACTTCATTTCCGCTCGAAATTAGGTTCGTTTAATCGTGTGGCCCCCGATGGACATGAGTCCCATTCAATTGCTTATCGGACCTAATCGGTTTTTTTTTCACTCCCTTTCCTCTGTGTTTTTTTTTCGGTTAGTTCTTTTTTTCCTAAAATTATATTGAAAAACCTTGGTTCTACTGAAAATCTTTATTTTTTCTGCCGAGAAATTGACAGAAGGAAAAAAGAAAAATACAAATTGGCTTGTCGTTATTTCTTCTCTTTTTTTTCTTCTTGCTCAGATTTTTTCTTGGCTCGTAGGAGGAGGAGATGCAAATGTAGTCCATTAGATTGAATTGGGCCAAATGAACATATTTTTGCCCAATTTTTCTGTGTGTTTTTTTTCTTTTAAAAATTGAGGAGTTTTTGCGGCTTCACGACGGCAAGGTCGGTTGTTTTCCTGTTTCGTTTTATTTATGACAAGAGAAGAGAAAAAACCAAAGTTTTTTTCTTTGCTGGTTTTGCTCTAAATAAGAAAAAAGTGGTTTGTTTTTGCCCTTTTCACTCTCAATCTGCTCATTTTCTGGCATTTTGAAAAAGAAAAAGAAAAAAAAATGTGTGAAGCTGCTGGAGGAGCTTACTTTTTGGAAAAAATATGAATTTTCTCACAATGGCTTCATTTTTTCGTTCGCCTTTTTTTTCTCGTTCGGCTAATTTGTAGTTGAGAATTTTGGCCGTTCTGGAAACTGATTTTTTAATGTTCATTTTTTTTGTTATAAAGCATATGATATTCATTTTCAGCTTGCCGAAATTCTATTTTCAGGCAATTTTGAGCATTTTTTATTTTATTTAATACGAAACGCGTATTTTTGAATTTTGAATAGTTAAAGACAGCGTACCATTTCTTTTTCAGCGATTTAATAGTTGAATTTCTATGACCTAGTAAATTTTGAACTTTTTGTCTAATTTTTTAGATTACTTGTATGTTATCTTTAAAGGAGGGCTTTACGCAGATTATAAATGAAGTTAAAACGCAAAAAAAGACATACTCATGTTATAAATGGGCTAAAAAAAAATTTTTTTAGTTCAGAGAAGAAAAAAACAGAAAAAACGAGTCGCCTGGAAAAAAGGGCCACCGCGGAAGAACTTGTGTTTCTAGTCCGCGACAGCTTGGTTTCCTAGGCCAACTATTAAATTTGTGCGTTTTTATTTATTTTTTAAATTTATTTCTGTTTCTTTTTGCATTTAAAATGAAACAAGGTTATACTTTTGCATGAAAAACAAGCAGACGAATGTTTGTTTTTTAAATTTTAGTTTTTATAACCGTGCTTTTTGTTATTTTCTACAATTTTTTTCAGAATGGGAAAAACTAGGAAGTGTTGTATTTGGTTAGAAACTAAATAAATGCAAAAGTTTACTTTTTGCTCTGTTTTTCATTTTAAATGCAAAAAAAGCAAAAAAAAAAGGTAAAAAAATGAAAATACATGCCAAATTTAATAGTTGGCCTAGGAAACCAAGCTGTCGCGGACTAGAAACACAAGTTCTTCCGCGGTGTCCCTTTTTTTCCAGACGGCTCGTTTTTTCTGTTTTTTTTCTTCTCTGAATTAAAAAAACATTTTTTTAGCCCATTTATAACATGAGTATGTCTTTTTTTGCGTTTTAACTTCATTTATAAGCTGCGTAAAGCCTTCCTTTAAAATTAAATTTTGGATAGTTTTTCATAAATCTTCTTTTAAACTTTAACCCTAAAATTATACTATCAAAATCTTTTCATACTACTGTTACGTCCTGGTTCCTCAGGGACGTCATTTCAAGAATACGGGATACAAAAATTAATTTTTTTCGTTGAAAAAAAATTTGATAACGTCAATACATATGAACAATGTATATATACTTGTGCTTTCGAAAAGTTATAGTCTTAAACTTATGCTTTTTAAGAATTTAGGAATTTGTGAGTTTCTTAATTTTTACTGAAAGAATTCTCTGCTTTTTTTGAAAGGCAAACAAATGATGTGATCCCTATGTGATTTGTAAAGATCAGTCGATTGAGACAAGTTGAAAGAGCAAATATTAAATGAAAAACAAAAGATAAGGTGCTATTTGTTTTTCTCGGTTTTCATCATCTTTTTCCACAGAGAGTTTTTTTTAGTAAATCGTTAAAAAATATACTTCCGATGCTCCACAATATCTTTTGTTTTTAAGTTTCAAAGCTCTGTGTGTCCTTTTTTTTCTTTCTAAAACACATATGTGTGTTGCCATGCGCTCCATTCTGTTAAAAATACATAAACATGTATTTTTCAGTCAAAAAATAACATATTTTCTTAGCGGGAGCATCCCCCCCCCCTCCCTCCAGTCTCATTCTCTTCATTTTATCTCGTAGTTTTATTGCTGCTATCCGAGGTTTTTTCTCCACACATGTTTCACTCTGTTTTTTTCTATCTGGCTTGACTCAATATTTTTGTTCTATGTACTCTTTTTCTTCTTTCGTCTAAAATAAACTGCATTTGCAAAGAAGTTTTGAACAAATTTCGAAATAAACAAAGAAAAAGCCGGCAATTGCGTAATTACGACGTTTTGAATTTAATCGAATGTGCGTCACAGAAAAAAATTTTCTTTCGAGCGTAAGCGACAGTTTTAACAAAAAGGTGATAGAAAGGTTGATGTTTCGAACGGTTTTTGTTTGTTTTTCAAAAGCTCTTGGTGAACATTTGTTTCGGAAACTTTTTTTTAAAAATTGGTCAGTCAAGGGGGATTTCGATTTGTTTTGGATCTAGCACAAGTTTCACTTGAAAGAATATAACACCCTTTTCTGGGTTGAAACAAAAATAGTTTCAATTTTGAAAACACATTTGTGCCACGAAACCGGTACCTAAAACTTATTTTTAAATTTTGGCCTAACATGCAATTAAAATAGAATTTTTCACAGAAGATTCTTAATATTTAATTGGTTTCTCAAATTACCCGAAAATTCCATTTTGAAGGGAACATAGTTCTAAAATGGAAGTTTTCCACAAATTTTTTAGGTTTTCTGATTAATTATGATGATCTGATTAATTTTTCGCTATTTCTTGTTGTTGCTGAATATGCATTTTTTTGAAAGAAACATGACAATATGAAAAAAAACGATATTTTAAGAAAAGGTAACTGATGTACTGTAAGAGCAAAAACATCATGATGGGTTAAAGGCAGAGTTTCAGTTAATACGATCCAAATCCAAAGTGAAAAATAGAAATTAAAATGGGGGATTCAAATTTTCATTTTTGCATCTTTGGACCGCTGCTATGAGGCGTGTCCATATTTTTTCGTATAAATTGCACAAATGAGAGAACGCTCTAATTTTTGAAATTGAAATCAGGTAGGGTGAAATTAACCGAACAGCTGTCTTTAATAGATAAGTGTTGTCTCAGGTGTCCTATGAATGAGTTACTAAGCCCTAATAGTGGTCTGGAATAAAATTCATGAATTTTGTCTAATTTTTCTTTTTTTTTCTGGAACTTTTCAGAAAAAAAACCTTTTTCCTACAATTTTTAAATACTCTGTATTATAGGTGATTATACCAGTTTCCCTGATGATGGTTTTATAAACCGAAACGTTGGAAAATAAAGATTTTATTACAATTGTGCCACTAAATCCAAAGGTCCACCAAGACGAGTTTCTCATCAGCCCAATTACTTTTCCTGAAACGTTATAAATGCAAAAAAGAGCCAAAAATTATTCAATTTGTTTTTTGTAAAATCATTTAATGTATTAAAATGCTTTTAATTCTCCCCTGTTATTTCAAAAATTTAGTCTGATTCTTTTTTCAATTTGAACAAAAAAAAAGTTGTTCAATTTTAAGAGTCGAATCGAATTTCAATCTACTAGTGTCCTTCCCTTCTTCATCCCCGTTTTTTTCCCCCACCCACCCGAATATCTTCCCCTCATCTTATTTTTCATGTTTTTTTTTTGCTGTCTTTTCTTATCTTATTCTTCTTCTTTTCCCGTTTTTTTCTTCTTCGTCTTTCATGAGGAGGTTCAACTAACTGCCCCAAGAAAACCTTTTCGTTTAAGCCTACTTCTTTTCTACTTCATTTTTTTTGCTCCGAGTTGTTCCGCCGCCGCTGTCGTCGTTTTTTTTATAAGCTTTTCGGGAGGAAAGAGGTGCCTCGTCCCCTCCTTTTAACGTCATTCAGCTTAGCTTATCGGTGAATGTACGGGACTGCCCTCTGATGTGTCGAAGAAAGCGTGTTGCTGGTAGTGTGTCCCCCCGAAATGCGATTTTGTGCATATTTAAGTAGTTTTTTGGTCAAACATTTTTGTCTCCATCCTCCCAGTTTTTTTCCCCCATTTTTTGCTACTTTGATTTCGATGCATGATTCATAATAAAGTGTTTTTTCTTCTTTTGTTGTGTTCGTGTGCAGTGATGTATTTTTCAGACCACAAAATGCCAATAGATGAATCGGAGAAGGTATTGCATGTGACAGGTGAAGTGATCACAGAAATTGATGAGAATGGTGTTGAGAAAGTGACAAGAAAACTGATTGAGATTATTACCAACGAGACGTCGAAGTTTGATTCTCCAGTTGACGTTGCTCCAGGAGCTGAACAGGTGAAAGAGGTTGATAATAACGATGAAGAACGTCTTGATGAAGAACAGACAAAAAATGAAGAGAAAACAAATGATTGTGAGTGCTGATTTTTTTTTGTTGTGTTTGCATGCTTTTGCTCTGTGTAATCCTCGTTTTTTTCTGAAAAAAAAAACACCGGTCGTAAAAGAAAGAATGGGGGGATGAAAATACTTGGGTAGATTAAAACACATACTCTTAAAATCTGGAGAAAAAATATTTTAAATGTTCACAATCTTTATGACAAAAAAACGTTGAAAAAATTGAAGATGAGTCTTAAAAATGTTGGAAGCATGTTCTGTTCAGAAGTTCCTACGAAGGAATTGGGAACCACTTTGAAGTTATACTTAGATCATGTTTATTTTAATATTGTCAACTAAATTATTCTTGATCATTGCGCTCGGAAGGCTGCTCAACCTCACAGCCGCTCCGCACGCACGCGACGCGGCTGCCGACACTCAACACACTGGAAAATTTGAAAAATTCATTTTCCCGCCAATATTTCAGTGTTGAGTGGGAGGTGACCGCGTCGCGTGCATGCGGAGCGGCTGTGAGGTTGAGCAGCCTTCCGAACGCAATGATCAAGAATAATTGAGTCGACAATATTAAAAAATATTCAAAGTGGAAACATTTTTGATTGTGAATGTACGTCATCAATTGCTTATCTTAAAGCACGCTGGAACCGCTAATCAGCAATCTTTAGTATTTAAATATACTGGCAATTTCTAAAGATATTCTAGTCGTACGACTTGGTTTAAAATTTTCCGAAAATTTTAAAATCGCCTGCATTTAAACCCTTTTTTTTAAAAAGTACTCTTCGCTGCGGGACCCTGCACACATTTCACCGGTGTGCGTCCATAAATACGGAAAAACGGTCAAGAGCCGTTTTTCTTTGATGGTCAGATTTCCCGTAAATCGGCTGCAAAAAATTGCAATTTATTGTCATTTCTTGCGATTTTTGCCGCAATTTTAGTTTCTGGATAGGTCCATAACCTCTTTGATCATTTCAGTAAATATCAGTCTTCATCTTTTAAAGACAATGTAACACTCATGTTTCTCGAATAATAAGGGAATGCCGGGTACAAAAATCTAAAAATGTTATATTATATTTTTTCTTCTCAATTTTCGCACTTTGTGTTCAAAATGATAGGCGGTACGGTACGATTAAAAAACCAACGAAGGCTACATATACACACACAATCTTCTTCGTCGTCTTCCTAGTTTTTTTCTTACAAAAGCGATAATGAAAAACCGAAACGATTTTTCAATTCTTTTGTGTGCGTATGTATGTTACTGTGTTGATTGCAATATTTCTCGTTTTTCATTCAATTGACGTCATGTTCGTTTGAAATTGACCATAGCATACAATTCAGCAAAAAAACATATTGCATTCTTGTTTGCACAAGAATTTTTGCAAATCTTTGAAAGTTTTTATTTGATTTTTGAAAAACAATGAATAATTCTCTTCATTTTGCAGCACTGGATTCACCGTCGGGAAGTACATCTCGAGCTGGCTCGTCAGTGTCGGCAACGGCAAGTCCGATGCACCGGAATACCACGTCACAACATGGTGGACTGTTTGTTTCAGCGCCTGGTAAAATTATTTTATTTGGTGAACATGCGGTAGTTTATGGAAGGGTTTGTTTAAAAAAACACACATTTTCAAATAACATCATTACATTTTTTAGACAGCAATTGCTGGTTCAATCGATCTTCGTACCTATGTGTCTTTATTTACATCAGCAGACGGACGAATTTATTTAAGTCTTCCTGACTTGGGTGTCGAAAAGACTTGGATGCTTAAAGATTTGCTGAAAGCAGCTGATAGACTTGCTGCTGAATATCCAATTGAAGAGGATCAACCACCATCACTTGAGGTTTTGGTCCCTATTGCTAGGTTTATTTGTTTTGCTTTCAATTTTCAATAAAATGATCTCATAATTTTGCAGAAAACTTTCGGGTTCTTGTGAGGATCAATGCGGTGTACAACACTTGGCTATACTTGCCTTCTGGTATCTTCTTCTCGGAGTTGCTCATCGTAAAAGGTATTTTTTCATTTTATTTGTTTTATTTTTGCACTTTTTGAATGAAAAGTCCCCCTATTATTATGTTTCTAACAATTTTTTAACAAGCCATTAGAAGTAAAAGCTTTTTGTGATGAAAATGATTATTGTGATTGAGATTGGTGAAGAGCTGATTTTTATATTTCGATTTTTCTAGAAGCTTTATATATTTTTTCGTGAGATCTGTAGTAACACGCAAACGCACTCTCACTTTTATGTTTTCCATGAAAATTTTGAAAGAAAAAGGAAAAACTTTTTTTTTCTTTTTTTATTTATCCAAATATTGCAATTTTTGAGGATGTTCGTTATTATGATAGTATTTACATCAAATTTTTTTCAACTTGGTTCCAAAACAACTAATTAATTCTCTACCTAAGTCTGAATAATTTAATCTGAAGGCATTAACGAAAAATAATACGAAATCATTTAAAAAAAGCTCTAGTTCGAACCTAATGCTTAATAATTTCATAAAATCTCAAAAGATCGCAACAACCTAGCCTATTTTTGTGAATGTGTGTTTTATTTGAATTGCAGTGGACTTGCAAGATTGGCCCGTGGTCTTCCCGCTCCACCACTACCAGAAGGACTTCATCGCACGAATTTGTCAGTCATTGGTGGCGGAGTGACAATTGATGACCGAACCAGCTCGCAACCCGAAAAATCTGAAGCTGAAATCGCATTGTCGCTCCCTGTTCCACCATTGACTCCGCTTCCATCGCCAGGAGCTCATCAGATGACCGCGCCCAGTTTCCCGAATCCGACGTTGCCTGGAAATCTTCGTCCTGATAGTCCAGCAGTTCAACAGTGTGTTTCTTTTTAAATTTTGATTCTTAAAAATGATTAAATGATTCTCAATGTGCGAATGTTGTGATTGTTCTGTTTGACTTCTTCGCAAGCATGACGCTAGATTTCTAAATAAAAGAAACCATGAAAAAATGAATCTAGATTTTAAAAAACTGTATCTTTTCAGAGATTTGTTGGCTGTAAAAGCAACAGTACGTTTCAAATTGCCAAGTTGTGTTGGACTTGGATCTTCTGGTGCATATTGTGTCTGCATTGCGACCGCATTGTTGCAGACCGCCGGACTTATCCCACCACCAACTATTGTTGTATGTTTTTTATTCAAAAATCATATTTCTAGACTTTGAAAAAATATTTTTGATTTCAGGCTGATGATCAGAACAACCTTACATGGGAAGATGAACATTTGGATATGATTCGAAAATGGGCAACAGCCGCTGAATCGCTTATTCATGGACGTGCTTCAGGTCTTGATGCAGCTGTTTGCACCTACGGTATGAAAATTTTGAATACTTTCAAAGCTGGTCTTTCAGTTTATTATTAAAAAGGCTAGTAACGCTTATTTAAAAAAAAAACAATCCCATTTGGGTTCCCGGGTGTGGAACGGGCTCTGACACTTCTGAATTTCTAATTTTGAAATGTTCTAAACTCGTTTTTTGTTTCTATTGATTTTGGTTTACTGACTGTTTTTTCAAGCTAGTTTTCCCCTTTATGTGTTTTTACATGGTATTAGTTGTTTAGAAACAAGCATGAAAATCCAGAAATAGAATTTTGAGAAATTATTCTTAATAAGTCCAGTGAAGTTAATTCGATATTGTCCTTACATTATTGTCCGTGTTTTATTTGATTTTTCCTTGTTTCTACTGTTGTTCATCAAAATCCGATTCTCGCGTTTTAATTTTAAAATGATAATTGTCACACTTTCCATATTTTTGAGTCTGAAAGTGTGCCAAAACTTATTTCTCATTAACGCGTGGATTGAATCGGTTTGAATGAACAACATTTCCCCCCTGATCGATTTAAAAAATTATCGTTTCCCTCCCGGGTACCCCCTTTTTTCATCTCATGTTTTTGTCATAGTTGCTTTTTATTATTTCGCAGTGTTTTTGGAATTTTTGGTTATGAAACAAAATGTCGATTTTCCCCCCTTGGAAGAGTAAACGGAGCGAAACATGTTTTTAGGCAATCACTACCGAGACTATGGATACCAAAGTTTTACACACCTCGGTCATGTAGGATGCTTTGGTAAATTCGATTTCCAAGTTTTTCTTTTTCTTTTCTTTTCTTTCCATTTTCTTCCCTTTTTGTGTAGTTTATCATTATTTAAAAAAAAAGAAAATTTCAATTCTTTCTCGATTTTCACAAATTTTAAAGTATTGACGGATTTTTTTTGAGCGGTTTAAATTTTAAGAAAATCAAAATTTTTCATCTTTCTCACACTTTTTTCCATTTTTTCTTTTTCAAACTCACCAAAGTGTTGCTTGCCTGTTTTGTTAGTCTTTTGGTATTTAAATCATAACTTCTAATGCACAGAATTTTAAATATCGCGTTTTAAATTGTTGAAACATGACAATTAAAGCTTCTTTCCTTACTTTTCTATACTCTTCTCTATTATCAGTGTGGTGTGGTCTTTGGGAAGGCATCAAATTTAGAATATAAGAAATTCAAGAAAAAAACAAAAGAACGAGTTTAGAGCTTTTCAAAAACAGAATTTAAAGAGTTTTCGAAGCTTTTTGTAATTTTTTGCTGAGCTTACTGGAATGCCATTTTGGTTTTGTTTTATGTTGCATATTATTGTTTAAGAGAGTATTAACGAAATGTAGATTTTAAAAAAAAGTGTTTTTTTTTTTTCAGGAGGAGTTGCTAGCTTCAAACCGGGACATAGAATTGAGCATTTGAAGAAGTGAGAGTTTGATTTAAAGAAAAATACCATTGTTTTTTTGCAGTCTTCCGGATCTACGTGTTATTTTGGTGAATTCGAAAGTGGAAAGAAATACGGCGCGAATGGTACAAACGGTGAAGGAAAGATTAAAGAAGTTCCCGGAAGTTGTTGATGGAATGTTTGGATCAATTGATGCGATATCTCTAGAGGCTGCCAAAATTTTGCATAGACCATTGATTGAGGAGAATGGGGGAGGAGATGGGCCACAGGTTAGTTTTTGTTTCATTTTCTTGAATTTTCAAAAGTTCTTAAGACAGAAAGGTTTCTAACTATTTTGTATAAAAGAAGTTAAGAGATGGGAAACATGTTCAAAGTTAATTTCTTCCAGGAAAATGGACTAAGTGCGTATGGAGGCGGAATGGTAGAACAAGACCATCATTCACTACAGGTATATAATTTTTTTCCCTAGCTTATTCAAAAATCACATTATATCGTAACGCTTAAATGTGTCAAATTGCCAACGTTTATTCCAGCATATCAGTTTAGTTCTGTTTCACATTTGATTTATTTTTTTCGTTATTTAACATTTATTTATTTCAATATCAAAATTAGATTTGTACCGGTTTTTAGTTTTTAGTTTTTAAATAATTGTCGCGCGTCCACACAGGGTTTTTGTCTTTTTGCAGCCAACTCGAACCGCAAGTGTTAGATCATCATCATTATCATCGTATGTTGGAGGAGGAAAACGAAATTCGTCAGCGTCGGTGATTTCGGCAACGTCGGAAAAAGGAGAACTTATTGATACGTTCAGCAAGCTTAATGTGAGTAAAGCATGGGTTGTGGTTTTTATTTGTGGTTTTTTTATTCGGTGTAATCTTTTTTTTTTAGTTTAAAAAAGTCATTTATCAAGAAATATTCGGATTGAAACTAACATTTTCCATTTTTCTTCTAGCACGAAAGCCTATCTGATATAATTTTAGAATGTGTTGATTTTTTTGCAGGATCTATGCCGAATTAATAATCAAATGCTGATAGCGCTTGGTGTTGGACATCCGAAAGTTGATCAAATTTGTACACTTTTAGCAAGATATGGAATTCATCCGAAAATGACGGGAGCTGGAGGTGGTGGATCGGTGTTCGCCTTCTTGAAACCAGGTATTTTGATTATTTCGAATTTGAAAGATTTTTACAAGAAGTCTATTCGGCTTTTAATATCAGTGCATTTTTAACAATCAAAAACAGAAACCTTGAATTTTAATGGCACCCCGCCTTTAAGCAATATTCTATGAAATTCAAACTTTGAAAATATCTCGAGCTATTACTGAAAACTCGATATTGTTTTGGCGTACTACAAAACCTGCCTCGAACGTTATTTGGTTTTTGATTACCGAGTGATCCCACGCATCGTCAAAAATCGTTAAAACTATGAAAACCACCATTTTTCAGATACTCCACAAACATTGCTTGACATGATCGATGGAGAACTACGTAAACTTGGTTTTGAAGTATGGCAACCACCATTGGGCGGTCCAGGTGTCGTTGAACATCAACAAAGACCAGAACTTTTTCAAACACCTGTCTCATCAACGTCATGCTCAACGCCTGCGTCAAAACATAAGTGAATAGGCGGTGGAACAGGAAAAAAAATGATGATTGTGATTGATTATTTGATTGTCTAGTGTTTATCTTTTGGCAGGATTTGTTTGAATCAATTATAGTTTCTATTAAAGTTTTTGGGTAGTATAAATGTAAAAGAACAAAAAACTAGAGGAGAAAAGTAGTTTCTCTCTTATTTCTATGACGTTTTGTTGTTGAATGTACTTGTTTATTCAAATTTTTTTTAAAAATTTTGATTTGCTGCAAAAAAGTTATGAAAATTTAAGAAAATATGGGAATTTTTACTTTTAAAAAGTTGGAAAGTCTCATTTTTATATGGAAACTATAATTCATTTTGTATGTGCGTGCTCCGTAGGTATTTTTGGTTTGTTTTTATTCAATTGAATGTATTGGTTCGGATTTTCCGATTTCTCGATCCGCACATTATTTTGTTTCATTCCTTTTCGCAGTGTTCTTTTTTTTTTTCTAAATTCATTTTACCCGTTCTTTCGTATTTCTCGTCGGTTTTTCGCTAAACAAAAATCCGAAGAAAAATTAGAAAATCGATTTTTTTTGTAATTCAACACAGAATTCGAGGGTCCTGCTCACTCGTCTTTACAAAA
Source organism: Caenorhabditis virilis (assembly GCA_964036255.1). Taxonomy (NCBI): domain Eukaryota; kingdom Metazoa; phylum Nematoda; class Chromadorea; order Rhabditida; family Rhabditidae; genus Caenorhabditis; species Caenorhabditis virilis. The sequence continues at coordinate 10,516,100 of OZ038417.1, read as the reverse complement.
TATTTGTTTTTTTAATGTTCGTTCGATTTCGATCGAATTGCGTTCATTCGAACTAATGTAACAGTTTAAGTGGAGGATAGTGATTCTGAAATTATTGAAAACTCCGAGGAAATTCACATTTCCAGATGAAAACGGTTTTTTTGGAATTTTGAGTCGTTATATTTAGTATCCCTTAAAAAATTACGGCGGTTTGATGGAACGCAATTCCTTCTGAATATAAACAAGCGGTATATTCCATTTTTCTCCTTCCAGATTTTATTAGTCTCTTTTTTAAGATTGAATTCAAAAAAAAGTATGTAAGTGATTTATGTTATTAGTTTTTATCATTTAGTTTCATTAAAAAATAAAACCTTTGAAATTTCAGCTTACCCTTTTTCTCTTAATATTTTACGTCTACCTTCTACACTCTTAATTTCTTCTAAAATGTTTATCCCTGTAATAATTTTATATTTATAAATGAAATTTTAATTTGAACCGTTAAGATCTTCGGCAACTCATAGAAAATATATTATTTTTCTCGAAATAAATCTAAAAAAAACACGAAACAAAATAATATAAAAGTTATTTAAGTTATAATAATAATAAACGGGGAGAGGAAAATAAGCACCGATATATCTAACAATCAATCCGGGTAAACGTAATTAATTAATCAATAATAATGATAAGAGCAATATTGCACGAAAAAGCAGAGGTTTCATCGAGAAAAACAGTATGATTAAAGTTTTGATTTGAAAATTTTTGGCTTATTGGTAACATGTTTGCAAAAAATAGCATAACTATCACAGAAACGAGAAGGAAACTGTTAGATTCTGACATGGTTTTTTTCGGGGAGGGTGGTATTTTTGGGAAATGTTTATAACAACAATAATATTAAATTAACCGTATTCAAAAAGGTTTTTTGTATTAGATTGGATAGGCATATGAAAGAGAAAAAATATATTGAAATTTGATTTTAGAATGAGAGTTGAACTGAAGAACCGGCACCACGTATTGATCTTGCACTACTTGAACTACGAACAAACGAATTTTCGAGACGTTGACGTTCTGTACCGTGTCGTTCACGGATCTGCTCTTTACGCATCCTTCGAAGATTGCTTATTTCTTCACGTTCTTCTCGGATTTTTTGCTCGAGCAGAGCACGCCGAGCACCAATTCGCTCTTCAAGATTTGTTCGTTCCTGGAAATAATATAGAAAATTTACTTCATTTTTGATGTGCTTTCATGAAACAAAACAAGGTTTTTAGTGAGGTTGCCGAATTGACGGTTTAATATGTAACGTTAAATTTTTAGAAAGCGACAGTCCTGAAGAAATGCCGGGAAATCCCAAACAAGTCAAAATCAATTTAATACTTATGAACTTTTTGGAAAAACGAAAAATCACCGATCAAAACGGTTTGGACGTTCAGTTCACGACTTTCACTTCCAACAGGATTATTATATGCGTAGAATTGATTTGCCACTTCTCGTTTTCCAAAAAGTAAAAAAATAGGGGGTGCCTTATAATTAGCGCAATGAAATTTAGATCAGGACATAAAACTTATATTTTAAAGCTTAAAAAGAAAAACAGTACCTTCTTAATCTGATCATCCAAAATAGTTCTTTGCTTTTTCTGATAAGCTCCCAATTCATCCAATTCTTTCTCCAATTTCTCGCTCAAAAGCCTTTGTTCATCCACTTGCCATGCCTCCAATTTAACCGTCTTATCTTCGACCATTTTTCGAATCTGGCTCTCATATTGTGAACCTAGCAATGCAATTTTCTGCATTTGATCCTGTTTTAATCGATTCGACAACTCCTTTTGCTCCTCTTTCGATACAAGTTGCATAGTTTGTGTCAAATATAATTTGAACTGTCTTGTTTGAGTTTTGACAACTTGTCTATACTGTTTTCGAATCTGAGCTTCTTGAACCTAGAAAATTAATGTTTTTAGGTAGTTTTCTCAACATGAAGGATGTACCTTCAATTCTCTTGGCTGCTGCCTACACTGCAACGCATGCTTTTTCCTCAAATCATCTTGCATTCTATTTGTATGCTCGTTTTGACTATTCGACTCCGCTTCGTGTGTCGTTTCCTGAATAAACCCAAATTTTCAAAAAGATCTTCTTAACAATTTCTCACCAAATGTCGCTTTTTCATCGCTTGTAATTCATTGATATGTTGAATTTCAAGTTCTCTTGTCATTTCATGCTGTTTCATCAGCAACGCGTGCCTCGTTTCGGTCTGTCTATCATGAACATTCAAATCCTCATCATCCAACTTTTCTTCCAATGAATGTAAACTATTCAATTGTTGTCTTCGATACCTAACCAGCTCTTCTTCAGCTTCATCTTTCAGTTTCGCCTCAAATTCATGTTCCAGCATCTGAAAACATTTAAAATGACTTTAAATACTGAACTATATTCCAAAAACCTCTTTCCTCCTATTCAATTCACATTTTATGTCTTTCAATGCGCTTTCGTATGAACCTTTCGACAAATTCATTGATCGTAGTCTCTGTAAATTGAAAGGAATTTGCAAAATTTAGAAGAAAAACAACTCACGATTTTTTGAGCCTCCTTGTTATGTTTATACTCCTTTAACTGCATCGAACTGTACACTTTCATCTGTTGCTGGATATTATTCTAAAATTGAAATTATGAAAAGTAGTATTGAAATTTTTAATTATTACAGATTTTGATTTTTTGAGCTTCTTCTCTCCGTCTTCGATTTCTCGTTTCTTCTTATCAAGCTCATTGTTTTGCGATAAACGAACTCGTTGTTTTTCCTGAAATGTTTTTTAAACCAAAAAATTCAAGAACAAAACTATATGCTCACCTTTGAATACGTCGAGTTTAATTGCTCTAATTCTTTGTCCATTTTTACCCGCAAAACTTCTCGCTCTTGTGCACACCGTTCTTCAAACTGGAAATTGACAACATTTCAAAAGTGTTCGAAAATTAGAATACAAACCTGCTGCAATTCCTTATGATGCCCTTGCCTCAAATGTTTGTATTTACTCATTTGTTCATACATATTATTCTCCTTCGAATATTCCTCCTGTTCCTGATTTATAATCCTCTGTGATCTTAGTGTCGCAAACTTATGATTTTGGAGTGTCTCAATCCTTTCCTTCAATTCTCTCGGCGGCATATGCAAGTCTTTAATCGGTGTTCGAATAGCCGAAACATCAGCGTTCGCAGTCTGTTGAGTTGAACTTGCATTCGTTGATGAGACATTAACGCCTTCATCTTCTTCTGCCTCGTGTTGAAATGAGATTGATGCTGCATTGTCAGGGGATGAAGAGGAATTCACGGAAATCGCTGTTACTGCTTGGGAGTTGCTTGGCAATGTTCCAAGAACTGATGATGATGTTGAGGTTTGCATCATTGAGCTAGGAATTGGATGCCGTCGTCTGGCACAACTCGTTGTCGAACTGTTACCATTTCCATAACCACTTGAGCCTGAAAATTTACATTTTTTGTGATTTTCTTCAAGAAAAGCAAATGTTATTTATTAGTTTTTTTAATTCTGATTAAGAAGCGGGATAAAACGAAACATCTCGAAGAATATTTGATATTTTATTGTAAGCAGCGTCTACGGGAGCTTTAATTCAAGTTTTGTTCAAAATTTTCAAAAAAATATCACAAAACAAACCATGGACATTTTCAGCACCCGTCGTATTCGTGGATACAAGTAAACCAGGCCCGCCACTGCTTTGCATTGATCGGAATGACGTTAAGGAAGCACTTCGAGAGCTTGCAGAGTCTCCAGCTGAAACAAATTATATTTCTCTATTATACTTCGAAGAATTTCTAGAAAAAGTATTGGGAGCACATGACTACAATGAGGAAATTCACAAAAACTCGAACCTCTGCCAATTGAATGTGCATCGTTTTGTTGAAAATCGAGATCATCTGACCCTGCACCTAAAAAAAACGAGACTTTCACAACGGGGAGCATGCAAGAGAAATTCATAGGAAAAAAACAAAAACTTACCGTTTGTATCACTATCCTTGATTTCTGTTTCATCCAGATACATCAATTTTCGCATCTTTTTGTATTGGAAATTGTCTAGTTCATTGACCTGTAAAAATTAGTTAATTTAGATTATGATTCTTTTGAGACCCACCATGTGTTTCGTCCTGGAAATCAATTCGTGAATCGTATCGGCTGGTCTCGACCGCTGAATAAATGGATGTTGTGAGCATTCTACTGCTGACATTCGTTCTTCGGCCGGTTTTCTTAAGCATTTGTCAATGAATCCAACAAATTCGTTGGACCATTCCGGTTGATCTCCTTCAACTGGTGATAGAGTTGGTGGATCATTTTGAGCAATATGATAAAGAGCAGACATTGCATTCATACTGAATAGAGGTGGCCGGCGTTCAGCTGAAATAAATAAATAAAAACTTGTTGGATTCAGAATTTAAGAAAAATAACAAGAAAATGCTTCAGCTAATCAAAAGACAAACCTAATTCAATACACGTAATTCCTAATGACCATATATCCGCTCGATCCGTATAATGTCCCTCGTCCATTGCCAAAATAACCTCAGGTGCCATGAAAAACGGTGTTCCAATGAAAGTCTGTGCCGGATCAGTCAAAGAAGCAGATCCGAAATCCGCCAATTTAACAATTGCATGATCAGACAAAAGAATATTTCCAGCTTTAATATCTCGATGTATTCTTTGCATTGAATGTAAATATGAAAGTGCTGACAGGGTCTGCGCACAGATTGCAGCAATTTCATTTTCACGCATCCCTTTTCTCAAAACATCCACGATGTCCGCTGCTGATCCAATACAATATTCCATGATGAGCTGGGATTTAAAAAAAAATTGAAATAATGAAATTTTGAAGTCTATTCTTACCCAACATGTTGTTTCCTTGAGAAAACATGATTTATATTCAACGATGTGTTGATGCCTGACAGTGTTCAGAAATGACACCTAAAATCATTGAATTTCGACAACTTTTAAACATTTTCGGCTAATAAGCTTTTAATAAAAAGCAAGCTGAAGAAATAATAATAATTATTATAAAAATTTTGAAAGCTCCTGGATTCAATTTAATTTACGTACTGTTCCCTCATTTCTATTCCAAACGCCCTCCAAAAACTGGCACTTTGCCAACACACGTTCCAAAAAACAAAATTCAAACGCTTCACGTTGTTCACGTGAGAAATCGTTTGCATTTTGTTTTTTGGAAGATGTGTTGGCAAAGTGCCAGTTTATGGAGCGCGTTTGGAATAGAAATGAGGCAACAGTATTCCTCTTAAGAGAGTTCTTAATTTAAACCAAAAACCCAAATGTTACCTCTTTCAAAATATCATTCCATTTTTCCATCGATTGCTTTCCGTTGTAGCTCATTTTCTTGATTGCAACAGTTTGTTCCAAATCTTTATCGTAAGCCTGAAAACGCAAAACTCTTCTCACAACTAATTAAATCAAGAAAACTTACAAAAAACACGGCACCAAATGATCCATGCCCAATTTCTCGAAGATCTTGATATCGAGACTCTGGATCTTTGTTACTGAACAATGAAGCTATTGCAGGGTCCTGAATTTGATATTTTTCTTTACTTTCAAAAAAAAATGAAAACAAAAACATTACTTTAATAACACCTGGTTTCTGCAACACAGCAGGCGGCATTATCGAAGAAAAAACGTTGATTACTATCCCGTTGATATGCTCCTTCTTCTTTTTCAATTAAATTATATTCTTTTATTAATAAGTCCTTCTCTTCTGATAAGTTTTTCAATAAATTGTAATCAAAAACAACGACAAATTTCGCATTCATCAGAGTTTGCCAATTGGAACTTTTTCGCCTCCAGATTTGTCGTTGTCGCCGTCTCCCGTTGATGGAAAAAAAAAGTAAAAATGAGTAGAAAAAAGAAAGGATGAAATCAAATTTCACAGCTTAAAAAGCCTTGGAGAAATAATTGATTTCTCCTCAGTCTTTTTCTTTCTGAAACAAAAAACCGATTGTTGAAAATTGAATGAAAACAATAACAATGAGAGTGAAAAACGAGCGGGGCAACGATTGAAATGGTTTTTGTAAAAATAAAAAGTGAAAGAGGGGGATTATGAAACTTGAAATTCATTTCTTCTGTTTTTCAATGTGAAAACTTTAAAACAATGAAATTGTTTAGGCATGAAAAAGGGATGGGTTAGAAAAATAAATTATTATTATTATTATTAACGCCAAACTTAAAATCAATAAAGAAACTTCCGTAGAATCAGCTAAAACAGACAAATTTGTAAATTACGGTTTTTTTCAGTTTTCGCTTCTAGAAATTAAAAAATAGGATTCAAAAGTTGCGAACAACTATTTGGACTGTAATAGAGCAAAATTCATGCTTTGTTCAATTTTTACAGAGCCCATCTTCTTTTTTTGGAAGCAAAACTAGTTGGAAATTTAAAAACATTTTCGACACATCTCGTCATTTTAACACTATTTCAGTATCGTTTCTAGAAAAATTGAATTTTTGAATGATCTTTATTTCTAATGTTCAATATAAAACAACCAGGAGTCCCCTGCCGCTACGCGGCAAAACTCCTGGTCTACTGCTCGCCTTCGGCTTCGCTTTTCAACACGCCTGCGGCGTGTCGCTTTTTTAAAATTATTCTCAAAAGGGTTCCTTTTTATGGGGTTCGAAACATGGTGATAGAATATAAATCAAAAATTTTTTTAAATTTCTTTAAAATTTAATCGGTTTTTCAGAAAAAGAGAAATAATTATCTACACTTACATAACAGTTAGGAAAAGCGCATCGATTCATTGAAATCGCGCGAGTATGTTAATTTACCATTTCTTTGGATTTCGCTCTCTTTAACCTAAACTAATCCTAATAACGTTTTCTACGGCTCGCCTCCCGCTTCGCCTTTTACACGCCTTCGGCGTGCTGCTTCACTTTATTATTACATTGGCGATTTCACGCCTTCTGAAATAAGTTGTCGGGACCGAAATATCTTGATCGAAAAGTATTGGAATGCGAGCCGAAGGCACAGAAGAAGCTCGCCTGCGGCTCGCTTCTTCCGCGCCTTCGGCACGCATTCCAATACTTTTGATCGGTGTTCCAACGCCGCTGCGCGGCGAAATGATCATAATTTCAAGTTTAACAATTTCACTGGAACATTCTCAAAAAACCAACCATAATTGTCACATTTGATTATTTATCGAATTATTTAATCTTCTAAAATGGTGATAATTAGCAGCATAATTAAAGAAATGCATCTGAAAAGAGGTTGATGTGAAAAGAAGTTCTTATGAAAATTGGTTCTTCTTTTACTCTAGCTCACCTCACCTAGCCATCAGTATAGAACGATCATTTTCTCCGAGTAAATTTTAAAAGAATTCATCTCAACTCAATAATGACAACAAATAATTTTTCAAATTTGACCTAGTTTCTGGACCTATTTTTTAAAACTGTTTCTTTTGTGAAATTTTGACAAAAAATAGAAAAAAAGGAGGAAATGAAAATCCGCAATCATTAGGTTTCAAAAAGTTCATCCACTTTCGGTGACTTCGATGGTCTACCGGTTAAGTAATTATTTCTTTACGTGAACCGATGCGAGTTCAATTCCGTTCCTCCTACCTCTTAATTTTACAACAAAAAAAAAGTTCACAGAAAAAAGGTTACAAAAAAAAGGTTACAAAAAAAAGGTTACAAAAAAAAAGTTACAAAAAAAAAGTTACAAAAAAAAAGTTACACAAAAATTAGCCCCGCCTCCTTATCCATTTATATATAAGGATCTAAAAAAAATAAGAAAGTAATTTTTCGAACATTTTTGGATAACGTGTTTTATTTTTAAAGCCTCAAAGGTTTCATTTTAACATTGTTACTATTTTTTGTTTAAAAATGCACATAGATGAGAATGAGATAATTCAAGAGTTATTATGGACCTATTCAGTTTGAAAAAAAAAATACAAAAAATGTCGAGAAATTCAATGAAGAAATTGCAAAGAAATGACGAGAAACGCCTTTTTTTCCGACCAAGATAGTATTTTTGGGTCTAAATCGGATATATTGGGTCTCTAAGGGCCATTGGGACTCACAAGTGATTTTTTGGTAAAATTTCCACAATCATAGCCACAAAAATAAACATTTTCCATAAAATTGTTTAAAGGGACACAGATTAAATCGTTTGGGTCTTGAAGAAAACTAGTTCAAAAAATGCAGAGAAATTGCAATTTCTGCATTGAATTTCTCGACATTTTTTGTATTTTCTCTTTCAAACTGAATAGGTCCATAATAACTCCTGAATTATCTCATACTCATCTATGTGCATTTTTTAACAAAAAAATAGTAACAATGTTAAAATGAAACCTTTGAGGCTTTAAAAATAAAACACGTTATCCAAAAATGTTCGAAAAATTACTTTCTTATTTTTTTAGATTGTTTTATATTGAATATTAGAAATAAAGATCATTCAAAAATTCAATTTTTCTAGAAACGATACTGAAATAGTGTACCAAAACGCAGCCAACGTTTGACATCTGACAAAATAATATAATAAAGTTCAATTGAACTGTTTTTTTTCAAAAATTTCAACAATGTTCAATTGTTCAAACAAAAAATTTGAATAGATGATGATTCAGAAAAGGAACTGTCTGTTGGTAGAAGAATAAAAATCAAAATGCTAGTGTTATATATGTATGTGTGTCATTTTCGGCTTCTCGTCTTCACAAAAGCAAATATTCGAAAAGTTTGTGTCATTTTCGGAGAAATAGACGTCGATAAAGTGCATAGTGAGCTTTATTTGGCACCAAATCAAGAGGATCATCAAGTTTTTTTAGAGGAAAGTAAAAAAAAATATTTTGGAGAATGTGGAAGGATGCTGAAACTATCGATTGGAGAATTGAGAAAAATAAAGATGGGTGAACACGGAAATGTTTACTCCAGGTTTTATTTTATTTTTTCTGATTCTTCAAATAGATAGCAATCAAACACCTATGATGATTACTGCAGGAAATGTGGAATTATTATTGTTAACTAGTCTAGTTGATCAAATAATGAATCATTTTTCAATCAGCATTTTCAATTTTTTATGCAAATGACGCCATTAAACACAAATTGATATTTTAGAAATATTTAATAAGATTGGAATTTGGTTTCTTTTGAGAAATTCCACCTGTGCGTATATTTTATCACCGTGTCGTATGATATCATTTTCTTTGTCTTCTTCAAATAAAACTTTTGAAAAAAAGGGAAAATCTGAAAAATGGTCAATAAAAATCGGTGCTCTGAATTTGAATGATAAAATTGTTAACAACACGCAGAAGGACGGAAAAAACCTACACTTTTTTTTATGAAAAAGTGGCGAGAGAGAAGAATGCATTATTATTATTGATTTGCGTATAACATCGGCATTTTTGCTGTGTTATCAACCTCGCCAAAAACGAGGAGAAAATGATGAGAAGAGTGACGAGAAAATATTTCAATTTATGAATTTGAAAATGATCATATTTTGAATTAGAAAAATGGGTGGCGAACAAGTTTTAATGTAATGATTTTTTACAATTTTTTGTCTGTTGGAAATTTACAGGTGACGTGTAGAAAACATGAAACATTTCAAAGTGCGGGATACGAAACAGTGTATTATAAGGACCTCGAACACAAATATAAGTTTTTGGAAGTTCACTGTTAATCAAACTGAATTCAATAATCTTTAAAAAAAGCTTTTCGAGTATATTTCAATTTGCACACTCGTTTATAATTATAACGAAAAAAAAAACAATATCAAACTACTAACGGAAAAATCTTATATCATTTATTCAAAAAAATTATTTAAAAACTGGTCCGAAAAACTGAAAAAATGTCCTACACGAACGTGCAAGAAGCATTGTTGAGTAAAAATAAATTGTGTAGGATTACGTAGGATTAGGTGATTGCGGAATTTGATTTTTTTAAATGTCAACCGTAATCCGAAAATAATAGAAATTTTAAAAACTCAATATCTCATGTTTTTGTAATATTTTTTGAACAAAAGAAGAGCAGGATTCTATGCATTGAAGGTCACATTCTGTGTCATTATTTAACAAACGAGAAAGTGTGCAGAATGAAGAGTGCAAAAAGTGTCGTCACTTGCAATGCGTTGGTGCAATCACGGCGTGATTTTGTTGCACATGTTTTAGGATGCTGCTAGGGCCATTTGCCACAGAAACTGTTTCTTTTCAGCCTCTAGACGCGTCTTTCGCGTAACATTTTATATAAATAATTCTTGTCTAAAATGCGTTCAGTTTTTTTTGTAATTTTTTCTCTAAATGTGATCGAAAATTAATGCAATTATTATTTTTTTGCAATTTCTTAGAAACAATTTCAAAATCGTCCTAATTTTTATTGCTAATTCGTACCGAACGTTTTAAAATTTATACTCTTTATTCAAACATTCTGTATTATAGAAATTAATTTTTTCAGAACTTGAACATTAGAAATGTCACACGGACACAGTCACGACGGAGCTCCATGTGGTGGGCATCATAACGAGGAAGAAGCTGGTGGCAGCCGTCCTAGTCCACAAGATGTTCAAGCTGTAAGTGTCCCATTATATATTTCAAAATAAATATTATCGATTTTAGTTGATTGAGCAGCTTCGCGCTGCTGGAATTGATGTCTCAAACTTGCCAAACCTAGCAACTGCTCCGCGTGAGCTTGAGGACGCTAGGACGAAAAACTTTCAGTTTTGGAGTACTCAACCGGTTCCTAATATCAGTAAGTTATTTTTAAGCTCGATTCAATAATGTTAATTATTGTAGATGAACGAATTACTGCGGATGTGAACACTTTCATCGAGCCAACTTTGTCAATCGATAAAGTTCGCGCGGAGCCATATTCACTCCCAGCCGGATTCGCTTGGAGTAATGTTGATTTGAATGATGACGATCAACTCAAAGAGCTCTATACTCTTCTAACTGAAAACTACGTTGAAGACGACGACGCAATGTTCCGATTCGATTACGCCGCCAATTTTCTCAAATGGGCTCTTCAAGTACCTGGATGGTTGCCACAATGGCACTGTGGAGTTCGCGCGGAATCAAGCGGACGTCTTCTTGCATTCATTGGAGCAATTCCGCAAAATGTTCGTGTTTACGATAAAGCGATCAAAATGGTCGAAATTAACTTCTTGTGCGTTCACAAAAAACTTCGATCGAAGAGAGTTGCACCAGTGCTCATTCGTGAGATTACCCGGCGCGTCAATCAACAAGGAATCGCACAAGCTGCATTCACAGCTGGAATTGTTATTCCAAAACCAGTTTCTGTTTGCAGGTAATACTTTTCGGTACTCTTCTTTTTCAATGTTTTCTCTTATTTTCCAGATACTGGCATCGTTCATTGAATCCAAAGAAACTGATCGAGGTCCGCTTCTCGCATCTATCATCAAAAATGACAATCGCGAGAACCATCAAACTTTACAAGCTTCCTGATGTGACAGCTACTCAGAATCTCCGACCAATGGAGTCTGGAGATGTTGAAGCAGTTATGAAACTTCTCACCAAAAACTTGCAACAATACTCTTTGGCGCCAGTATTCAATAATACTGACGAAGTTGCTCATATGCTTCTTCCACAAAAAGATGTCGTCTATTCTTATGTTGTTCAGGTATTTAAAAATTTTAAAAAATCAACGTAATTTCTAAAATGTATGTTCTTTTCAGAGCAAATCGGGAAATATCACCGATTTGGTGTCCTTCTACTCTTTGCCATCCACTGTTATGGCACATTCTCAACATAAAGCCATCAATGCTGCCTATTTGTATTATTATGCTGCTGAAACTGTCCCATTGAAACAATTGCTCAACGATGCTCTCATTCTTGCCAACAGGGTAACGAAATTTATTTATAATCATTTGTTCAAGCTTCCTCGGAAAAATTCAAGCTTCCTCGAATAAAAGTTTTCAAACGACAATTTTCAGGAAAAGTTTGATGTCTTCAATGCTCTTGACCTCATGCACAACGAAGAAGTTTTCACTGATCTCAAATTCGGAAAAGGAGATGGAAATTTGCAGTATTATTTGTACAATTGGAAGTGCGCTGACATGAAACCAAATCAAATTGGTCTTGTTCTTCAATAAATTTTCGATTCGAGTTTTTCTTGGTTTCTTTTTTTCTCTTAATATTGCTCCCCCCACTTTTATAAATATATATCGCAACTTTTTCTTTTACTTTATGTTCCGGAATTTAATTTATGAACCCTAAAAATAATTAATAATGATTCCTGTTTCTTGTTGCTCCCTTTTAAATACCCACTTTTTAGTTGTAAGAGATTGAATGAATAAAATGTTTTTGATGTTGTTTCAAATAACTTTGGGGGTTCTTAAGATCAATTTGTAAGGTGACACCCCGTCTTTAAAAAGTTAAGCTGGTTCTTTAGAATAAAAATGAAAATCGTGACTTTTAAAAGTTAGAAATTTTAAAATTCTAAACTTTAAAATCAGCTGACACCTTGTCGTTAAAAGAGGGCTTGGCGGAGCTGATGAATATGTCTGGGATGAAAATAGACTTCATTCTCATTCCAAATCTGTTTTTAAAAATTTCTAAAACTACGTAGAAGTCGAGAAAACGCATTTCAAAACAACGGCCTAGAAAAGGGGCCACCGGCGACAACTAGTCCACAGAAATGAAAAATCCAAAAAAAAAATTAAAATTTAAAAAAAGAACTATTATAAGCATTCTGCATACATATTTATTAACGAAACACGAAAAAGCTCATAGGAAAAAGTTCGGCCAGGTGGCAACTTTTTCTAGGCCACTGATTGAAGCTTTTTGATGATTCTCATTTTGTTGTTTTCGAAATACTTTGCTCCATCCATTCAATAATCTAATGTGTGCCACTCAATTTAAACTTACTGTTCGTTCAATTCGATTCCAAACGCGCATTACTGTTTTCGGAAGTGTTTATGGCTTTTACCGCATCCGTACATCTTGAAAATATTATTTTTGAATCATAAATGTATTTTTTGAAATTTTTTGTCCGAACACGTCAAAAAACCGAGTTCGTTCGGTAGAGCGCGTTTGGAATCGGGTTGTTTCTACAGTAGTATTCAATAGAGAAAGTTAGTATTTTTTCTTGCTTATCTAATGAACCTGAGAATTAAAAACAATATCGGGATCTATTTACATCGGCGTTCCATATAATGCTTTAAAAATTAAGAATTCTGCAAATACAGTTTTTACCACTGGCATTTTTCTACAGTTAAAGGAGGGCTTTACGGAGAAAATGTAGCTTAAATGAAAATAGACTTCATTCTCATTCCAAATCTGTTTTTTAAATTTTCTAAAACCACCTAGAAGCCGAGAAAATGAGCTTCAAAACAATGGCCTAGAAAAAGTGGCCGAACTTTTTCCTATGAGCTCTTTTTCGTGTTTTGTTATAATGAATTGTTATGCAGAAGCTTATATTAGTCCTTTTTTACGTTTTTTTTTACGTTTTTTTCCTTTTATTTTATGTTTTCATTTTTTTTCATGCCTGTGGACTAGTTTTCACTCTTTTTCTAGGCCATTGTTTCGAGGCGTGTTTTCTCGGCTTCTAGGTGGTTTTAGAAAATTTTAAAAACAGATTTGGAATGAGAATGAAGTCTATTTTCATTTAAGGTACATTCATTATCTCCGTAAAGTCCTCTTTCAAGCAGCTATTGTGATTTCAGAATTGAAATTGGTCGTCTGCGAATAGAACTATATAAGAAATGAATAAAAAACATTCTTAAATAACGTTTACCACGAAGAATTAAAAATTCAACCTTCCGATTTTTTTTCATTCAAAATAAGACCATAAACTGACCAAAAAAAAGAATATTTTTGTTTTTGATCACAAAAATAATGGCACATCGTTCCCGTTAATCTGTTCCCGTTAATAATATGTGATTTGTAGATTAATCTCGATTTTTTATTATTATTCCAACTTCAACCTTTTTGTCCCAATGTTTTTGTTTCTTTTTCGCGTTATGCGGTTATTTGTATGTTTGTTACTTAACTTTCTTTCGACGCATCAAATGTAAAGTAATAACAAAAACTCATTGAAGCATAATCATGCAATAATTACAAGTATATCCTTATTTGACAAATTGAAGACGACCCCATCCCATTTTTTTTAGAAATTGTGTCAATGTTGATTTTCGTTAAAAATTTTTGAACTTTCATTGGATTTTGAGTCTACTGTCGATTTTTAAAATATGAATCACTTGTGTTTTCGGGTGGACTCAAAGCTCCAAAAGAACAATTATGATCATTTGATTTGTCTTTTTGACGGGGGTGAATATTCCAATGATTAATTCAGCCTTGAAATAACGAATTTCTTCCTTTTTTCCGTTCATGTTCTGTTGTCCTCCTAGAGGAAAAGAATAACAATATTTGCATAGTTTATGACCTCTTCAAAATTGTTCAAAGGCCACCCATTACCCAAAATCATGTGTGATTTCCTATATTATTTCATCTTGGAGAGAAATATAGCCGCTTTCTAAGTTGTTCATTTTTGATGGCTCGTTGCTCGTTCAAAACAAGCTCGAATTCGATGAAATTTTGGATATTGAATGCAAATATTATCGATGTCAAATAAGAAAAATTTAATGTAACTCCAAGTTGTCTAAGTTAAGCTACGAGTCTTCGAAGTATTCGCTTATTTTTATTACTAACAGTATCTTTTAAGTTAAATTCCCTCCCTTTAAACTGTTAAAAATGGGTCCTCGTAAAATTTTGGTTAAAAATCCCAGTTTCATATATTTCTCAACAACAAATTGCGTTTTCTTAAAATTAATAACCTCAACAATTTGACACTTTCAGAAATGTATAAGAAATTGAGCATTTTTGAGTTTTTGAAAAAAATGAGAACACAAAATCTGAAATTCAGCTGCTTCTTAAAAATTTTAAATGTTAAATTGAACTTTTCTCTAAAAATAAAAATTAACGCAAAAGTTTTATGCACATTTATTTGTTTTTTTCTAGAAACACTTACCGTACACTTGAACCCCACACGTTTTTTTATTGCTCAAGCCCCTCCCATCCATTTTTTTTTCTTGTTGCAGGTAACAACACTTAAATGTTTTTATCTTTAAAGGAGGGCTTTACGGAGATTATAAATGTACCTTAAATGAAAATAGACGTCATTCTCATTCCAAATCTGTTTTTAAAATTTTCTATTGTCAACTTAAAAATTTTGGATCATTCATTTTCTACTAAAAGACCGCAGCGCAGCCGCTCGCAGGTAAAAATAACATGACTTTATGAGAGACTTAGATTTTCTGGGTAGATCAAAACCAGCTTGAATGATCAGGAATATTTGAGTTGGCAATAAGACCAACTAGAAGTCGAGAAAACGGGCTTCAAAACAATGGCCTAGAAACAGTGGCCTCCTGGCCGAACTTTTTCCTATGAGCTTTTTTCGTTAATAAATAGTTATGTACAATGAATATATTAGTCCTTTTTTACGTTTTTTTCATTTTAATTTATGTTTTTCATTTTTTTTTTTAGATTTTTCTTGCCTGCGGACTAGTTTTCGCCGGTGGACACTTTTTCTAGGCCATTGCTTTGAAGCTCATTTTCTCGGCTTCTAGGTGGTTTTCGAAAATTTTAAAAACAGATTTGGAATGAGAATGAAGTCTATTTTCATTTAAGCTACATTTTTTATCTCCGTAAAGTTCTCCTTTAAAATTTTACCAACTATTTCGAGTTGTGACTCTTTTTACACTTTCAAATTTGTTTTCCATTTTATACTAGGGTCAATCTTCACCTTACTCCTTAATTCCCATAATTCGAAGGCAACCAACTGGCAAAACACATATTTTCAACCTTCAAATGTCAATTCGTTTTTAGCTTTCGCTTTCCGGTTGGAAAAAAAAGGAAAAAAAAACGAGACGATAATGAACGAGAAAAAATGAAGAAGAACATAACAATTGTGGAATGAAATGAGTAACATGTTTGACACTTCATTACCTCATTTTCTTCTCCTTCTTCTCATCTACATTGTTTGGATACAAGTACATATAATTTTCTCTTCTTTTTGTAATTTCTCACCTTTTTTTTCTTGAAGTTTTTATGTTTTTGGTTTTCTTCTTGCACTATGCTTCACATGGTCATGAAGTTCTCAAATACGATATTTATATTCTGGGAGAGTGAGCGGCAGAGATCAATGTCAACAAGTTTTTGCAAATACACTCTTTTTGTTTTGAGTTTAATTTGTCCTTCTTTTCAATGGGACGATTTTCCCCTTCTAATATATGTATATTATCATCCGAATATCTTCTTTTTAGATTTTTATCTCAACTCATCATCATCTGGAACATTTTTGATTCGCTTCGTCGCTTTTTACAACATTTTTGTTGAAAGCTTGTTTTTTGTCATGATGGATGCAAACCTCCATCATTTCGAAAATGACAATTCCACTACTTAACTTTGTAATTTCTTACAGTTCTTTATTAAAGACAGGGTGCCAGTTAAAAATTTCGCCGCTGTGACGACAAGCTCAAAATTTTTATTATTCATGTTATTTTCATGATTGCAATTTGTTGGAATAAAATCAAAATTGGAATCAAGCCTTTTTATTCGAAGGTTCATCAGTTTTCTACTTTTAACTCTTTCCAATTCCATAAGCGCTCCATTCATGAACTGACACACTGCCAACACACCATTTTTATCACCATTTAAAGGCAGCTTGTCAGTTAACACGATCCAAATTAAAGACAAAAAATCAAAATTCGAAAGGAAGCGTAGGTGGTCCAAAGAACAATACCAATATGTAGCCACATTCAAATAATTGTGTTTCGCGCCTATTCCGACCGCGTTGCTCGGACACTGACCGCGTCGCACGGACACGCGCGCATTCAAATTTTGATTTTTTCAACTTTGGACCGCTGCTATGACGCGTGCTTATCGGTGTGATTTCGCATAAATTGCATTATACTAATGAGAACACGCTCTATTTTTTGAAACAAAAAACAGGTAGGGTCAAATTAACTGAACAGCTGTCTTTAATGGATCGCAAGTTGTTTTGGGGGATGAAGTTCTAGCAAAGTTCCACGGAACGCGTTCGGAATTTTGTAGAGGCAACAGTTTTACTTGTTTATTATTTCTTTCTGATCCTAAGGGGGAGGGGGCTTTCTTAATTTTTATCCTCATTCTTTTCTGAAAGTTTAGGTTCTTTTCATATTTTTCGGGTTTTATCTCAAACGTCAACAATTTTTCTTACAATATAAGGTTTCTCTGTATTATAGGTAATTAACCTGTTCCCTGATGATGACCTTTAGTGCCGAAACGTTGGAATAAATCATTTTTATCAATTTGTGCTAATTTACCAAGGGCCTACCAAGACGAGTTCGTCATTTTGCCCAAGAAAGTTTAGATCTTTTAAAACCAGAGAAAAACTTAAAATTTCTATATTTTCGATAGAACAAATTAACATCAAAGGATGAATATCGAATTTCTCAGGAATCTGCTCGAAATATAGGATTCGTGAAATTACAGGGTGGCTTTCATGTATGTTTTCATTGAAAAAATGCTATAACTTTTGAATAAATAAGTGAATCGCCTTAATACTTGCTGGAAAATCGAAAAATATATTTTGAATGATAAATTAATTAAAATTTCCAAATTATGTATAAACGCCTTTTCACGGCGCTCTTCAGACTAGGTTGAGTTTTTACCTGCTATGGCACATAACGTTCAATCTCGTTTTTCCCCCTGTATTCGGAGATGGCTTCTATTGAGCGGCTTAAATTTTTTTATAGAAAAGAAGATATGTACAAATATATGAAATAAGTCTGTCTACGAGATTACAGCCTATCCAGGAAAAATGTATTTCTTCAGCCTTCTGAAATGAGTAGTCGGAATCGCAAAAATGTGGGTGTCCGGGGTACTGTAAAAATGGGGGAATATGTTGGTAGAAAGTTCATGATCACTCAAAAAATTGGTTAAACATATAGAAACGAATTTCATATAGAAAAAAGTGAGATCAACAATTTTATCAGTTTCTCATACGGCGATAAATCTAAATTTGCTTGCGTGCCAGGGAATATTTTTTCAACCGTGACTTAGAATGCCACACGAAACAGAAAATTCATAATTCAAAAATTTCAATTAATTTGTCTTTCCAAATACATTTTCACATCTTTGGAAAATTTCACAACAATTTAACAAGTCATTGAAAAGTTGAATTCTTTTTTGATGCACACATACATAACATCCACCTTTTAGAATATGAATTAAAGGAGGGATTTATGGGGATATTAAATGTACCTTAAATGAAAATAGACTTCATTCTCACTCCAAATCTGTTTTTAAAATTTTCTAAAACCACCTCGAAGCCGAGAAAATGAGCTTCAAAAACAATGGCCTAGAAAAAGTGGCCACCGGCGAAAACTAGTCCGCAGGCATGAAAAATCCAAAAAAACATTAAAAAATGACTAATATAAGCATTCTGCATAACTATTTATTAAATAACGAAACAAAAAAGCAAAAAAAGCTCATAGGAAAAAGTTCGGCCAGGTGGACACTTTTTCTAGGCCATTGTTTGGAGGCGTGTTTTCTCGGCTTCGAGGTGGTTTTAGAAAATTTTAAAAACAGATTTGGAGTGAGAATGAAGTATGTTTTCATTTAAAGTACATTTATTATCTCCGTAAAGTCCTCCTTTAAACAATCTAGAACTAATTTTGACCTGATTGAACTTTGTTTTTAAGCTATTCGTATGTGATTTTCAATACAATTTATTGTTTTTCTCGTGCTGAAATTAATGAATAAAATCTAATTATATCACATACAATCAATTGCGTATTTTGGCTGGACAGCTTTATTCCCGTGTCATTTGTTTTCAAATCAAGGGTTCAAACCACATTTGCCAAAACCCCAAATATCTCAAACCATTCAAATCCTCGAAAACCCTTTGGGCAAACCCAAGAATTCTCCACCCTATGTCCACTTTCTTTTCGACTCATAAAAGACTCACAAACAAGTGAAAAAATCAAACAAAGCGCTAAAAATGCAGTTGTCCGTCGATTAAATTTGTTTCAAGTTTTCCAAATTGTTGTTAGTTTGTGCTGTTTCTGGCAATCTGTTGTGTCTTCTAATCGAATTTTGATCCAATCCAATTAATAGAACATCTCTCCTCCTTCGGCTTTTTGTTCATTCATCCGCCAAACCAAAAAAAAACAATACAGATCACTTCATTTCTATCCGATTCCTTATCTTTTTTCCACTCAAAACTTTTTTTTGTCGTTTTTACTTTACCACCACTCAAATAACGAAAAAAAAGGAAAAATCAACAAGTTGCGATGTCATTTGTATATTTTTGGGTCGATCCCCGATTGTTTTCGGCTTTCTTTTCCGACAATTAAATTTCGTTACAAAACACGCGAAAAAAAGGTTACAAAAAAGGTTGCCCCTGTAAAACGAACTGTTTTCATTTTCTCCTCCTCCTTCACATTTTGACATCTTTGTTTCGTACTCGTCCCCCCAATATTGGCAGATGGCTGCGGCCAACGCGGTGACGCCAAAGGTCCGGTAGCCAATTTATTTTAACAGATGTTGAAATTTGGGATTTATTTATCGTTTGCGTTTTTCGGGTGGCGAATGGGGAGAAAATGTATGAAAAAATAGGGCATTTTGACAGATATTTTATGTCTGCTTATGATTTCGGACGGATTTTTCCACTAAACTAGACACTAGTACTTTCAAGCTGATTTTTCGAGAAGTAATCATACAAAGATCTCGGGAATATCCGAAACAATCTAAAATTATTTGAAATTACCGCGTTCTGTCTCATTCGGTTATTCTTATTTTGTTGTTTTCGAAATACTTTGCTCCATCCATTCAATAATCTAATGTGTGCCACTCAATTTAAACTTACTGTTCGTTCAATTCGATTCCAAACGCGCATTACTGTTTTCGGAAGTGGTTATGGCTTTTACCGCATCCGAACGTCTTGAAAATATTATTTTTGAATCATAAATATATTTTTTTGAAATTTTTTGTCCGAACACGTCAAAAAACCGAGTTCGTTCGGTAGAGCGCGTTTGGAATCGGGTTGTTTCTACAGTAGTATTCAATAGAGAAAGTTAAGTAGTATTTTTTCTTGCTTATCTAATGAACCTGAGAATTAAAAACAATATCGGGATCTATTTACATCGCCGTTCCATATAATGCTTTAAAAATTAAGAATTCTGCAAATACAGTTTTTACCACTAGCATTTTTCTACAGTTAAAGGATGGCTTTACGGAGGAAATGTAGCTTAAATGAAAATAGACTTCATTCTCATTCCAAATCTGTTTTTAAAATTTTCTAAAACCACCTAGAAGCCGAGAAAACACGCATCAAAACAATGGCCTAGAAAAAATGGTCACTTGGCCGAACATTTCTCCTATGAGCTTTTTTTTGTGTTTTGTTAATAAATAGTTATGCCGAATACGTACTTTTTATGTTTTTCATTTTTTTTGGATTTTTCATGCCTGCGGACTAGTTTTCGCAGGCGGCCCCCTTTTCTAGGTCATTGTTTTGAGGCGTGTTTTCTCGGCTTCTAGATGGTTTTATAAAATTTTAAAAACAGATTTGGAATAAGTACGAAGTCTATTTTCATCCCAGAAGCATTCAGTTAATTTCGGTTGAAATATCCACATTCTGCCCTCATGTTAATTTTTTTCTTAAAACTTGTACATTTTTTGTTGAAAATTCACAGTTGACGCTTTTTCCTAAACTTCTATCAAGCAATCCCTGTTTTCCCCCATTACACAGTACTTCTATTTGTTCAAAAGATTCAAACTATTCATGTGATGTTAAATATTTTCTTTCCAAATATTCAGGTGAAAATTTGTTCACATTTTCGTTCGACTAAATGTGTTCCCAGCCATAAATTAGTATTACAAAATGTTCCTTGTTTCAACTTCCCCCCCCCCCCCCCCCCATTTCCTTGTTTGCCACCCATTCTTGACCCGCGGCTTCGTTTTGAATCTAATTTCGATCACAAAAAGCAAAAACAAAACATATTCAGACTTTCCGATAATTTGATGGTTTTCATGCTTTTTTTCAATTAAAACCATAACACATTTCTATTAGTATTTCCTTGTCATTGTTCATTTTCCTTTTTTTCTTCCAATTCATTTCCTTTTGATGATGTACATGATATTGCTTGACAAAAAAAAAACTCAAGAGTGGATCATCATGACTTATTGTAATCCGAACCATCATCGTTGTTTTGTTCTGTTTTGTTTGATCATTCAAAAGTCTCTGATTTTTTTTGTTTGTCTTCATTTTTTTTGTCAGGATTTGAGAACGATTGATCATCGATCCCTGGGAATATGACAGCGATTCGAGGCAATTATTTTTAGAATTCGAACTCCATATTTTTTAAGACATAATTTAGCTTACTCGATTTTTTTAATGGGGGGTTGAGGGGACGAAATAAATGGTTTAAAAATTATGGAAAAAATTAAAAATGATTTTTGATAAATAAATGAAAAAAAACCAAAGAAAAACTCGAAAATGGCGAAAAAAAACCCATAAAACCGGTTTTCGCTCTAATGGCCGAAGTAACGCTTTTTGTTTTCTAGGCCATTTGTTTTTTTCTCGGCCGCCTGATTTTAATTTTTGAAAATTTGAGAGTAGGACAAAACATTAGAAAACTAAAACATTATTCGACAAAAATATTATCGACAAGTTCCTAAGAAAAGAAAAATCCTAGACAAATTTATTAGAAACGACAATTTTATAAAAAAAAAGAAAATTTTATTAGAAACTAATTCATTGGAAAAAACATTTCCTTAGAAATTCGCATTGGAGCGCGTTTGCTGTATTAATGTTTTAGGATTAACAAAACAAGCAGTTACGTGAATAAATCTTCGAACGCAGCAAACGCGCTCCAATGCGAATTTCTAAGGAAATGGTTTTCTAATGAAATTGTCATCTAAGATTTTTGCTTTCTTAAGAAATTGTCGAAATATATTTTAGTCGAATAATGTATTAGTTTTCTAATGTATTGTCCTACCCTAATACTCGTTTATTGATAATTTTCTCTGAAAAAAAAACAGAAAAGAAAAGAAAACAAAAAAAAATAAATTTTCAAAAATAAATTAAGTGGCCTAGAAAAAAAAAACAAATGGCCTAGAAAACAAAAAGGAGTTTCTTCGGTCATTAGAGCGAAAACCGGGCTTCTGGTTTTTTCGCCATTTTCGAGTTTTTCTTTGGATTTTTTTTCATTTATTTATCAAAAATCATAATTTCATCATTTTTAAACCATTTATTTCGTCCCCTCAGCCCCCTTTTAAAGGTTTTCATACTCAAACACAATGGACATGACTTATCCGAAACTTCCAATTTTTCTGAATACTTGGTTCCGGATATTAGGCTATTTCTGAACCTATATTTGATACTGAGGGCTCATAATTTGTTTTCAATTTATAAAAAACATTTAAAAATTCGTATATTTATACCTCGAGCAGATGTTGAACATGCATGGTTCCAGATTCTCGGCCGATTCGCCCTTCACTTTTTTTCTCCATCTATCAAAATGACTCTGATGTGAAATGTTATTCTATTCAATCTCATATCGAAATGCGTCAAGATTCGAATGAAATAAAATTTTATTAGTTCGAAAAATAACATCCACTTTGATCCTATCCTCGTTTTGCGGTAACACATTTCAAAGGGGGGCGCTTTCTCTGAGATCCTACCAATAAAATCAAACTTCGTTCTGAAATTTCGAAACGAGAAAAAAAAAAGAGAATACGTTTCAAAAAAAAAACTCATTGTCAATCAAATGCTTTTCCCCCTTCCAAACAAAAACACACCTCTATTCGATTTTTCGGAAATCTTGTCATAGTCACCACTGAAAACCTATGACGAATTGACGACAATACTTCAATTTCCATTTGAAGCATCGCTTTTTCGCAATAATAATAATATCCTCATGTCCCCCTCAAAAGTCTACCGCCTCCAGGCCTTTTTTTTGTTCCACGAAAGGTATTTGATGTCGTCTGTGTTAATGACCATGTCAATCCTGTTCTAATATTCTTTCTATTGTTTTCTTTTGTTGTTATTTAAAAGTTATAAAATTTTACCAACATTTTTTGAATTTCCTAAGATTTTTGGTACTTATTTCAGTACTAAATTATAAAACACGCTTTAAAGCCATTGCCCTAAATTATTTGGCCGATACAGTGTGAAACACCATTATTTTTATTTTTTCTATGTATTACTAATAAAATTCGATTTTCAGCGGCTTTATTTCTATATCCGCAATAATGTCTTGAATTCGATTTACATTTGCACACCCATTTTTTTTAAATTATCAATCTTCAAAAACCATACATATTACTGAAATATGATTGTTTTATTGTTAAAGGAGGGCATTACGGAGATAATAAATGTACGTTAAATGAAAATAGACTTCATTCTCATTCCAAATCTGTTTTTAAAATTTTCTAAAACCATCTAGAAGCCGAGAAAATGAGCTTCAAAACAATGGCCTAGAAAAAGTGAAAACTAGTCCGCAGGCATGAAAAATTCAAAAAAAATGAAAAACATAAAAAAGACAGATATAAGAATTCTGCATAACTATTTTATAACACAAAAAAGCTTATAGAGAAAAGTTCGGCCAGGTGGCCCCTTTTTCTAGGCCATTGTTTTGAGGCGTGTTTTCTCGGCTTCTAGGTGGTTTTAGAACATTTTTAAAATAGATTTGAAATGAGAATGAAGTCTATTTTCATTTAAGATACATTTATTATCTCTTAAAGCCCTCCTTTTAGATGTTAAATTATATAAAAGGTGCGAGGGCTCAAACTAGAGAAAGCGGGGTTTCTGGAACCACTTTCCCAATTCTTCAATTTTCTCACTCTCATCTTTCCGGTTAAAAGTAATCCTATTATATATTTTGAAAAAACTTTCATTGAAACATCATTTGATACTTTAGGATTTAGATTCTTGAAAAATTTCAATAGTTTTCTGATTAGGTTATTTTTTCAGTATTTTTTTTCCAATATTGGCAAGGTTTCATGCCAAAACTAATTGTACTTCGTAAACGTTCTATTTTTTCTTACAATTATAATAATTTTTAATAAAAAAGTCACCTTTTGTCATTTATTGTCCCACGATTTTTTCTCACATCAATTTCCCATATTCCATTTTTTAGAACCTCCATATTGTTGACTGTACGTTTCCTTCGTTTTTTTTCTCACTTTGACACAACCGTACGTAATAAACCCATTAAATTATTAGCTTGTTATGCAACACTTTTCTACGGTTTTTTTTCTTTGTGAAATTAGCAAGACACATACAATAATATATAATAATAACTGTGTTTTTTGTTTATTTGTCTTATTCTTCTTCTTCTTCCTGTCATCCCATTCGTTTTCTCAACGACTTCTGGATCATCACCGTTTTCCGCATTTATACTTGGATGTCCCTGTTATTATTTATCTCATTTTACAATACTTCCGTCCGTATGATCCTGATGACGGTGGTATAGATATGAATGCCAGATTTGTATGCATATTTGTATACTTTCGGAGAAAAAGAGGTAAAATGTAAGAAGGAGGTCATATGATCTATTATTAAAGGTGTTTATTACTATTATTGTTATTGTTTCATCCAGTGTTTACCTTTTCGCCAAAGGTTTCACAATAATGGAAAAAAGAGATCTTTAAAAAAAATGCGGTATCTTTCTTAAAATCAAATTAATGCAATTACACACTATTGTAAAACTTGCTTATTTTGGTTAGGCTACTGAAATCTCAGGTTTCGTGGAAAGTAAATTTTGTAGATAATTTTATTTTTGTCACAATTTTTTTTGAAAAATAATTAGTATTTTTCGCATAATTATAATGTGTGTATGAAAGTCTAATCCTGATACCGTGCCTTTAAACAAAATGTTACCTAATTGAAAATTTGCCATTTCTACAGAATATCTAGATTTCAAACTATTGAGGTGCCAGTTTCATAAATGAAGAATTATTCTTCCAAGTTTTTTAAAAACCAAAATGAGGGAAACATTTTCAGAAAGAAAAAGGTACTCATTAGAATGATCATCCTCATTAGTTGAGTCACATTGGTCATTTAACTGTATTTCTGAAGACCGCATGTTCAAAAGAATACGCTATTCCCAAACTTTCAGTCCTCATTTTCTTAAAACTTTCCCTTCCTCTTCTTATCTTGAATTTTCCGCCTGTAACTTCAAGAATTGAACAATTACCTGAAAATTTTGAGTTTTCCAAAAATTTAAAGTACCGTGCTCGTTTATTTATTTATTTTTTTAAAGATAAAAATTACAGTTTCAGCTTTTTTTTGAATATGAATGGCTTCAATGAAAACCCGTCATAGTTTTTATTGACCCGATGAAAAATTTTATTTATTTCCCATTTTTACTACTACTAAAATGTCTCACATTTTTAAAGGAAGGCATTACGGAGCTAATAAATGCATCTGGGATGAAAATAGACTTCATTCTCATTCTAAATCTGTTTTTAAAATTTTCTAGAACCACCTAGAAGACGAGAAAACGCGCCTCAAAACAATGGCCTAGAAAAAGTGGCCACCGGCGAAAACTAGTCCACAGGCATTATTACATGAAAAATCCGAAAAAATGAAAAAAAAAACATCAAAAAGAACTACTATAAGTATTCTGCCTAACTATTTATTAACGAAAAAAGCTCCTTGGAAAAAGTTAGGTCAACTTTTTCTAGGCCATTGTTTTGAAGCTAATTTTCTCAGCTTCTAGGTGGTTTTAGAAAATTTTAAAAACAGATTTAGAATGAGAATGAAGTCATTTTTCATTTAAGGTACATTTATTGTCTCCGAAAAACCCTCCTTTAATGGAAAATTTAGAATTTTCCAGAATTTCCAAGGACTGTGCTCATTTATTGATTTTACGTTTTAGGTAAAAAATTACAGTTTCAGCTTTTTTTTGAATATGACGAGTTTTTTAGAAAAATTCTATTGATTTCCGATTTATACTAAAATATCTCACATAAAAAAAAAGAATTCAGGGGAAACGGTTCAAATCGGAGGCATATTGCCAGTTCCAAAAAAATGAAGCATTGGCGCTTGAACGCGCCGTTTCAAGCGTTTGCCCTCTGATCAAAAGTCGATTTATCACCTCTATTTTCAGGAATGTGTGATCCATCATTATTTTAAAGAAATATTGGAAAATGACAATTTTTTCTTAATAAATACTTTCAGTTTGTAGTAAATAGTGTAAAAAAATATTTTCACGACCGGGATTTTTATTGCAATTTTCAAACAATGCCATAGTATTTTTGATAACTTTTCCCTTTCCATCATTTCGTTTTTCGTTCCTTTTTTTGTCACTGGTCAATTGTCATAAGGTGTTCCTCATTTCCATACAATACACACCTTTATGTATTTATTTACATTTTCTCCTTTCCTTCATCTTCTTATTCCTTTTTTTTCTAACACTTTCTGTACATGTTGAACCAAACCGACAAATACGTTCATACAATTCATCGCTATATATTTCCGTATTATTTTTTTTTCTCGCCTCGAGCCAAAAAATTTCAAGTGCTATTCTTATACACCTATTCAGTCGTCTCGATTCACTCCCATGTGTTGCCATCCGTCACCATTTTTCTGTCGAGAGCTCTGTTCTCATCTGATGTGAGCATTTCGGATTAAATTCGAAATTTTTTCGTCTTCGAAACGATGTATTATTTGAATAATACCGGAAGAAATACGGATGAATTTGATAGAGAGGAATTAATAATCATTTTTTCCTATGTATTATTAAAATTTAAATTCTGGTTTTTGCTAAAGTAAATTTGCCTTTTTTCTGTTTTTAAAATTTTTTTTTCTGTTTTTTGGAAAGTTTGGGTACCTAATTTTCTATACATTTCCTCTATGTTCATATATTTCAATTTCGAGCAATTGCATCAAAACAAAAGCCAAAATGTTCATTGTTCCACCCACACTTCTTCTTTTTTGATTGTTTTTTTGAAGTTTTGTTCTCATTTCCCTTCTCACTATAATTTTTTCCTCTCATATAATTGCACTTTTCCACTTGAAAAATATACGTCTATCTATATATACGACACATAAAAATGTTCTCATCATGTAATTTTCTCAATTCTTTCATGATTTTTATTCGTCTCAATTTCGAATTTTCATATACAATTCATTCTGATTTTTAGGTACCTTCAAATCAAACGAAACGAGAATTAAAACCAATCGACCATTAGGATCAGTAGTGAAGAAGACAAATTGGGATAATGATTGCACGACCTTATGAACCACCTCCAGATTATGTGAGTTTTATTTCAAAGTTTTCTGTAGGAAAGGTTTTGAAATTGAGGGGGTCATAAATTCCACAATTTTTTTAAAGCGTTTCCAAAATCATCACATTTATCTTTAATGGAGGACTTTACGGAGCTAATGATAGCTTCTGAGATGAAAATAGACTTTATTCTCATTCCAAATCTGTTTTTAAAATTTTCTAAAACCATCTAGAAGCCGAGAAAACGCGCCTCAGAACAATAACCTAGAAAAAGGGGCCTCCGGCGAAAACTAGTCCGCAGGCATGAAACATCCAAAAAAAATGAAAAAAATATTTGTAAAAAAGGATTAATATAAGCATTCTTCATAACTATTTATTAACGAAACACGAAAAAAGCTCATAGGAAAAAGTTCGGCCAGGTGGCCACTTTTTCTAGGCCATTATTTTGAAGCTCATTTTCTCGGCTTCTAGGCGGTTTTAGAAAATTTTAAAAACAGATTTGGAATGAGAATGCAGTCTATTTTCATCCCGGATGAATTCATTACTCTGTCAAGCCCTCGTTCAATAATTTCTCAACTGATCAATCGTTATTCACTAAAGATTTCAGAAATTTATTTGATTTTTGATCCTATCGATATTCTGTAACATTTACTGACCTTATTTAGTTCCCGGTACTCCCGAATATCGTTCTATAAATAAAATTCATTAAAAGTCAAAAAGCAAATGAAAAAAATATATAGTTTTTAAAACCGTTAAAATTCATTGAAAAATGTATTAAGCAATTAATTTTGGGAGCTCCCGATTTTCATTTAAAAGTGAATCGAGTTTTTTTGGGCCCATCATATTTATGTCTAGAATCTTAATTCATTTAAATTTCTTTCCGAGGAAAGTGACACCGTCGAAAATGTATAAATTGCTAATTTCCCTCAAATGGGTTTAATTTGTTACAATATCTTATTAATTTCTTAATAATTAAATGTCTATTCTCGCCTTTCTTTAAAGTTTCCGAAAATAGTGTATTTGATTCCCAATTAATAAGTTACAACAAAAATCCAAAGATTTCGATAAATTGTTATATTGACATGAAAAAACAAACAGAGATGAAAGGTCGACTTATCATATTTGCACTTCTTGAGCATTTTCCGGTAGTTTATCCTCTACTTTTTCAAACTTTTGACGCTTCTCGTCCATGGTGTTCACATTGTAAACTAGTTATACTTGACACTTTTTTTCTCCCAATTACTTTCACCATTCGCCTCTTTTTTTTGTTCTCGTTTCTTCTCGCTTCTGTTGGATTATGTGAAATATATACTTTTATTAATAATTGACAAGATTTGTACGATATATATCATTTATGCACCTATTTGATTTTATGTGATGATTATGTTGGGAGGAAAGTATACATTAGAAATGTTTTGTGGTTTTTTTCTGGCACTTTGCCACCCACTTTACAAAAAAAAAGTTTTTTTTTTCTTGATCGTTGTAAACATTTTTTGATCAGTCTAGTCGAGAATCTTAGATTGTTGATTAGTATTTTAGTTATTCGCTGTTGTAAGTCTTTGAAAAGTGAGTTATTATTTTCAGATTTATTTTAAGACAAGTGACGATAGACGTTTAAAATTTTTAGAAAACAATGAATAATTTTTAAAAAAACTTATGTAATTTGGAGTTATTCAGAGTCGACAAGTTTTTTTTGAAAGAATGTGTTTCTACTTAATAACCGAAAAAAACGTTTTCTAACAAATTTAAAACTGCAAAATTTTTACAATATTTACAATAGCAACGAGAATTTTTTATTAACATTTACTTCGTCATGATAACTAAAAATTTATCTTTCGTATTGTCAAGTTAAAAATTTCGGATCATCAATTCTCTACTAAATGACCGCAGCGCAACCGCTCGCATTTAAAAATAGTACGACTTCGTGAGAGACTTAGATTTTCTGGGTAGGTCAAAACAAACTTGCATGATCAAGAATATTTGAGTTGACAATAGCCGTTTAACAGGGAGGTATTTACAAAGATTTATTAGGAAGTGCATTGTGGTCCTAGAACTTGTCATTTTTATCAAAGATATTAGCAAAAACCCGAAAAACGGGATAAAAAATAAATAATACGTTGTTTATTTCAAAAAACACCAAATAACTATTTTTGGCAAACCGCCCGAGTATCACCCTATTTCTTACGGTGTTCCACACGAGACCCCTTAGACATTTGGCACCCACCTCCCTTTAAACGTGCACTCACACAGGGCTGGGGGAACGGCGGCCGCGGCAGCCGCGGCCTGCGGAGCGGTTGCGTCGCGTTCGCGGCCCAAAGCCGCGGCAGCCGCATTTTTGAAAGTGGTTATTCTTTTTTTCGATAGGAGAATGTATTTTTTTAAAAATGCGTTGTAAAACACGAAAAATTTTTAATAAATGCACACATTGCACTGATTTAATCCTTTTTTCAGGGAGTTGGGATGAGAAATATTCGAAAAATAATTTATTAAACAATTTTAAATGTTGAAAATGATATTTTGCGTAATGTTGAATAGTTTTCAATGTTTTTACTTTATTTTCTTTACCTTATTCATTAAAAACTAGTTTCGAAAATCTCGATAAATAAAAAATTTTGCTCGTCAAATTGTGTGCATTCCGCAATTTTGTGATGGTGTGCATTGCACTGCGGCCGGCCGCGGCTGCCGCAGCCGCGCGGCCGCGTAGTTGTTACTTTATTTCGCGGCCGCGGCCGCGGCTTGTCTCGATTTTCAAATGCCGCGGCGGCCGAAGCCGGCCGCCCCCCAGCCCTGCACTCACAGAGAAATTTATACAATTTTTCAAGAGGAGTTTTTCATTCCCTATTGGATTACTAAAGGATATTGATATTAAAGGAGGACATTAATGAATGTATTTGTAATAAAAATAGAACTCGTACTAAATCCAATTTTGCTAAAAAAAATTTTAAAAACCGTAAAATCGAGAAAGCGAGCTCCAAAACAACGTTAAAATGAACCAATTAAAGCATTTTCCATAAATTTTTATCAATATAACATACAAAAAGCTCATCTGAAAAAATTCGACCAGGTAGAAACTTTTTCTAGGAGATTTCTTTGAAGCTTGTTTTCTCGGTTTCTACGTAGTTTCCGACTATTTTAAAAACAGATTTGGAATGGGTATTTTCATCCCAGTTACATTGGAAAAGTATGTCAAGTCCTCCTTTACATATAAATTCTATAGTTGAGTTAGTATAGGTAAAATTTGTGAAACATTCATTGTCTTTAAACAAAAATTTCCTAATATGTAAGAATCTTCAATCAAAACCAGATTGGAGCTACACACTTACCATACGCCATCTTTCATAAGTACTGTAATAACAATACATTCAGCTATTGGTCACTTTTATCCAACTTAGATCTAACTTATCTGAGATGCCGTTGACGCAACCCACAATAAAAAACCAATTCCTTTGTATCCCTTCCGATTAAAACTTCTTTTGATAACATTTCAACGAAAAAAAGCATACATGACAAGATGCTGCCATTCTTCTTTTTGACGTATTACTTATTCTTCTTATTCATAACCGTTTTATCCTTTTCTTAGGCTTCCAAAATTTTTGCTTCTCATAGTTTGCCTTTTCAATACACAACCACAATCTATTGGAATATAAAGCACGATCATAACACATGAGTTGATCCGGTTATTCGAGAATGGTTTTCATTTCGAGACCTTTTATCATTTGCATTTGTTTTTCTGCTTTATCTTAAGTAGGATTTTGTCAAGTTCTTTGATTCGAAACTTGGTTTAATTTAGAAAAATCGAAATTAGATATTTTGAAAAAAAACTTACGATATTTGGTTTTAAGGACATTTATTGATTCATGTTAATTCATATAGAAAAATCAAAATTAATTTATTGATAATGATGCGTGTTCAGAGTAATTTCAATTAAAGGAGGGCTTTACGGAGATAGAAAATGTACCGTAAATGAAAATAGACTTTATTCTCATTCAAAATCTGTTTTTAAAATTTTCTAAAACCATCTAGAAGCCGAGAAAATGAGCTTTAAAAAACAATGGCCTAGAAAAAGCGGCCACCTGGCCGAACCTTTTCCTATGAGCTTTTTTTCGTGTTTCGTTAATAAACACTTATGCAAAATGCTTATATTAGTCCTTTTTTAGTATTTTTCATCTTAATTTATGTTTTCTTTTGGATTATTCATACCTGCGGACTAGTTTTCGCCGGTGGCCCCTGTTTCTAGGCCATTGTTTTGAAGCTTATTTTCTCGGCTTCTAGGTGGTTTTAGAAAATTTTAAAAACAGATTTGGAATGAGAATGAAGTCTATTTTCATCTCAGAAGCATTCATTAGCTCCGTAAAGCCCTCCTTTAATAAACTTTTCACCCTCCTTTTTAAAGAGTTTTTTTTAACTTAAAATTTCAGTAAAGTTTTTTTTTTGCGTTATGCGATTTAGAATGTTAAATATGGAATTGATAATTATACGTTTTCAGAGTAATTTCAATTAAATATTCCTTTTTTGGAAAATTAAAATAATTTATGGGTCCGAAAATAAGTTGTTACTCTGCAAATACTATTGATTGTAGGTCAGTCGCATAAAAATAACTGACTACCATGCGGGAGTTCCCGTTATTCATCGTATCTCTCGGAATGTGTTTCGTTGTTCCTCTTAAAAAACAAAACTTTCTAAAAAAAGAAGAAACTTTAATTAAAAATGTCTACTATAGTAACCACCCTCAGTTCCTGTCTCTCGACACCTTTTCTTGTCAATTCCCCCAAAAAAGGGACATTTGTCATCAAACTTATTAATTATGAAAAACAACGTCCCCTTTCTTTTCATTCCTTGTTTTTTTCAACCAAATGTCTCTGTATTCTAGTTTCTCGCCGCCTCCTAAAATTTTCTGATTAGCTTTCTCGAATGGAAGGCGAACAGATTGACATCGATATACTCGTTTTACCCTTTTTTTGATGTATATTGTTGAATCGAGACGAAAAACGAGAAGAAGGTAATATATGCTGGATTTTGTATGTGATTAGGTCATGAATCCAATTAACCATTTAACAGCAAAGTGTTCACAAAACGACCTTGCTTCTTCTTTTCTTCCTTTTTCGCTGCTTTTCGTTCCTTTTGTGTGTAAGTGTATGTTTATGTGATTGTTCCCAAGAAATGGTCATTAATGTATATCAAAAATTTTATCTATTAAATAAATTATAATGTGACATATGTTGTTTTCAAAGTCACTTCTTCTTCTTTCCTTTTTTTTTGAACGCTTCCTTCCTGTTCTTCACTTTCATATCTTCTGTGGTTTTTTGGAATAGATTAGCTTTCACCTGTGATTTTCTTCATCCCGTTTTCGATTTGATTCTAGATGATAGGTCATCATTTTTATTTCCATTTCGTTTCGTTTTGTTTTTTTGAGATTTTGGTTTAATTATGTCAAACAATTAGGAAGTTCAATACGGCGATCGAAACATTTATAACTGAAGAATTAGTTACAATTTCTTTATTTTTCTTTTCGAAACGTTTCATGTTAGACATATTGGTGCTCCTGAAGCAAACCTCTTTTCTTACCGAATGTAAAAAACTTGAATGTTAAAGGAGGGCTTTACGGAGCTATCGAATGTATCTGGGATGAAAATAGGCTTCATTCTCATTCCAAATCTGTTTTTAAAATGTTCTAAAACCGCCTAGAAGCCGAGAAAATGGGCTTCAAAACAATGGCCTAGAAAAAGGGGCCACCTGGCCGAACTTTTTCCTATGAGCATTTTTCGTGTTTCGTAAATAAATAATTATGCATAATGCTTATATTAGTCTTTTTTTATGTTTTTTTTTGGATTTTTCATGCCTGCGGACTAGTTTTCGCCGGTGACCACTGTTTCTAGGCCATTGTTTTGAGGCGCGTTTTCTCGGCTTCTAGGCGGTTTTAGAAAATTTAAAAAACAGATTTGGAATGAGTATGAAGCCTACTTTCATCCAAGACGCATCCATTATCTCCGTAAAGCCCTCCTTTAAGCGTGAATTCAGCGTTGATGCTTAAAATAGAGCATCATTCCACATTGATCTCAACACCGGGAACCCACAAAATACTTCATTTTCACTCATCCTCATGCTTTTCCTCTGCTACTTGCTCCCCCTCACCGCTTTCGGCTCGTTTTGTCAATTGTTGATCAAATATACAAACATGAAAAAGCAATAAGCGTTTTGAAAATGGAATTTTCGGTGCCGAATGCTAATTGTTCGCCGAAATCTTCTTTTTTCGCCCCTTTTTTTTTGTGATGCTGCTCTTCAAAATTTTGACGGTGAAATTGTTTCGTTCATTTTGCGCTTTTTGAGCCTACTTATTTATCGTTGATTTTTCAAGTGTTTTTCGTGAAACAGTGACCGGAAGTTTTTATTGATTAATTGATGATAAATCTATTATTATGTAATTTCTTATGTAACTATTTAGCGCAAGCTTTATCAAATCGATAATGGCTGATGATCGTTTCTATTCGGGAAACTATTTTTCGGGGAATTCTTGTAATATTCGAGATTTCAAATCCAAATAATTTTAGAGGGCTTTACTTTGTATCTGGTATGAAAATAGACTTCATACTAATTCCAAATCAGTTTTTAAAATGCTCTAAAACGACATAGAAGAAATGAGCTTCAAAAACAGTGGCCTAGAAAAAGTGGCCACCGGCGAAAACTAGTCCCCGGGCATGAAAAATAAAAAAAACATAAATTAAAATGAAAAAACATTAAAAAAGGATTAATATAAGCATTCTGCATAACTATTTAGTAAAGAAACACGAAAACAGTTCATAGGAAAAAGTTCGGCCACTTTTTCTAGGCCATTGTTTTGAAGCTCATTTTCTCGGCTTCTAGGTGGTTTTAGAAAATTTTAAAAACAGATTTGGAATGAGAATGAAGTCTATTTTCATTTAAACTACATTTATTATCACCATAAAGCCTTCCTTTAAGTTTTTTTTTCGTTCCTCACTTTCAAGAGTTCATTAATTCTGACACTTTTTCCATTCTTTCATTAAAAAAGAAAATTCCCCTGAAAATCCGGAAAATCGTAATCCATTTATTCGAGGTTTTTCCTCCTTCTAATTTTATCTAAATTCCTCATCAAAAAATGAGGGAAAAAAAGGGATTTCTTTCTCACTAAAACCGTTCATCTGATATGAATCTCGACCTGATGGTTTTTTTTCTAGTTGGCGGCAAGAAAAGGTAATTTTCAACATTTTATTGTTTTTATCGAGAGACCTCAGATTAAATTCTTGATTTTATTTGAAGATTTTTTCAAATTTAACTACTCTCATAAATAACCGTTCATTTTTTCTGTGTAGTTGTAATATCACAATAGATGTCATTTGTCTTCATTGTTTCAACAGTTTTGACCATGAAAAAAAAAGTCATCGATGATTACTGTGACAATTTTCTTGTATTTTCTTGAATGGTCAAATAACTGACGCCATTTTTTAATCCTGCCGAATTCGCGAATTTTTGTTGAACAATCGTTCGTAAATGTTGACACCAACAAACATTCATGAAATGTAATTCAATCCTAAAAATTGTCGATACCTCCTTAAATATCTATACTATTTCCTTCCTTGTTATTATTTATTTACCTCCAGACAACATGTCTTGTAAGCTTTTTCGCCCATTTAAAATGAGTGATTCATTATTAATATTATTTATTTATTCTCCCCCCAATATTCACCCCTTTGTATACAAAATTACTGTACTGAAATATTTCGCATAGATTTATTTTTCCCTAATCGAATTGCCAAAATAATAATATACTTTTATAATATTTATTTTTCATATTTTTTTATTTTTTTCAAAAATGAAACTGGTTTCTCTCGATTAATCGAAGGCCGCCTTTTTTTGTGTGTGTGTGAGCGATTGTGGAATGAACCGTTTGGCGGTGGGATTGGAACAAAAACCAAGAGAATTTGCATAATCTTTTTTGATCATTTTTGGTCTGATTTAGCATTAAAAATCGTTTTTTTCTTCAATTCTTGATTTTTAAAGGTTTTCAAAATTCTTTTTGCGAAATTTTTCATTTTTGGATGAAAATTAAGAAAAATAACGTTTTTTCCAGTATTTTATGAAGGATCCCGTTTAATTCCTGCAAGAAAAATTAATTTGGCACTTATTAAAAATAATTAACGACGTGAAGCAAAAAAAAACGCAGAGAATCGGACAAAAACGACAGAACTCAGGGAAAGCAATGCACCGGAACATTCCCATTTTGTTCGGGACTGCACCGAAATTTGTCCCGGGACGCGTCCCGGGGCAAAACCCGGATAAAACTGTGCAGTCCCGGACAAAATTTGGACGGTTCGGTGCAAATAAATGTCTCGCCGCCTGCGTCGTGTGGGTGGCAATGGCTGCGAGAGGCCTCCTGGAATCGAACCCGCGACGACTTGAACTCCTGCTTGCTTGACATACGAGACGTTGAACCGCTTGACTAAACCTGACCATGCGGGAAAAGGGGGGTGGTGCACTTATATGTGCGCTAGCGCCAGAATTCCATAGGAATACATATACGAGTACTTGGATAAGCATAACTATTGTTCTAGAAACCAAATAGGGCGCACGTTTTGTGAACTTATAGATTGAAAGATGATTGTTAAAATACAGTAGTTTTTTTTTCTTAGCAAACTCTAATTTTCATTTTTTGCAAGGTGAATTATTGTATCTTGCTTCGATCATTGTGTAAATCTTCAAAACTGATAACATAACTTTCACAAATAACATCACTTTCATCATTACTAAACTGATGAACAAATATATTGCTTGGTCACATGTATTGAAAGGTGCTTGGATCGTTTTTGTGAGTCAATTTTGATAATCTCGAGCGGTTTTTGTGCCGCAGTTTTTGATCTATAGAAGAACAATATTAAAACTTTGACAATCCATTATCAATGGTTTGTGCTTCAAATGACCTGTATGCGAAATTTCATCAAATTCGTGATCAAAAGTTATGGGCTATAACTTTTCCCATTTTCAATATTTTTGGGACGAAAATTTCAGAAATCCATACTGGTTCTATTCTCAATCAAAGTACAACATTTCCGCTACTTTCATTAAGATTTTTGAAGAGAAAATCAGAAAGGGTAGCGCCTTAATCGTTTTCGGCTTTTTTAAATGAGGCATAGCTCATTTGAGATATAATTTTACTGCTTTCGCAAAAAGTTTTCCCAATTTTTAAGTTGAATGAATTTTTGATAAACACGCTGACTCGAATCCAAGAAATTTTCGGTTTTGTTTTTTGAAGTTTTTTGTTCTTGCACTTCTTTTTTGTCCGGAATTTTCGGAAAGCGTCTGAAAATGGGACTGCACCAGCGCATCGCTTTTCCTGAGAATGTTGAACCATTTTCGTCCGGGACTATCCCGGAAAAATGAAGGTGCGGTGCAGTCCCGGTCAAATTTTAGTGCAGTCCCGAACAAAATGGCACCGAACCGGTGCATCGCTTTTCCTGAGAATTTTGAACCATTTTCGTCCGGGACTGCCCCGGAAAAATGAAGGTGCGGTGCAGTCCCGGACAAATTTTGGTGCAGTCCCGAACAAAATTGGACTGCACCGGTGCATCGCTTTTCCTGAGAAATTAAAAAAAAATCAAAAAATTTAAATTTCCGCGCACACACCTGACTGCTGTTCGGTGGAGCGTACATGAAAATCCATAAAACGAGGAAACTTAAAATCCTGTCGCCGCAGCGGAATTTTTAACTGGCACCCTTATTCCGCCTTATTTTGAAAAATCAAGTACAGTCAAACTTCATTCGCAGAACATACTGTTCCCTCAATTCTATTCCAAACGCGCTCCAAAAACTGGAACTTTGCCAACACACCTTCCAAAAAACAAAATGCAAAGATTCCTCACGTGAATAACGTGGAGCGGTTGCATCTTGTTTTTTAGAAGGTGTGCTGGCAAAGTGCCAGTTTATGGAGCGCGTTTGGAATAGAAATGAGGCAACAGTAGTTGATTGCTGCAAAAAAAAAACATGAAATATATTGTTACAGGACCTCTTTTTCGGGAATTACTGTAAAAACATATGAAATAATCCAGCTTTTACTTGATAAATGTTTTTTTTAGCTTTTTAGGCTATATTAGTATTTTGATATATATTTTAATTTCTGAAGTTTTTAACAGTAGATGCCAGACTTTTCCAGTTTGAATTTTTCCGTATAATTTCTTATTTTCCTTATCTTATAAATTTTAGCTCCTCCCACTTCCGAATAAGAATTTTATTAGGACTACGGTAGGTCACTTCAACGTGTTGCAGACTTGCACAAGTTTAACTTCTTCTGAAGTTAACCAATAAAGAAAACGCCATATTTAGTCAAAACCATATAATAAATGCCTGTTGTTTCATACCAATCAAAATTCGTTTTTCAAGTGTTGGATAACTACGCCCTTTCCATTTTTTGCGCATAAAAAAGTGGAAACTTGGTTTTCTCTTCCTTGAAACGGCGGCAAATCCAATGAAAGTGTGAAAAAATGTTGATTTGTCAAAAGAAAAGTGCTTTCATTTTCCATCGTAATAACTATTATTTATGCAGACTTCCGAAGGAAAGAAAAAAAAAACAACTAGCAAGTTTATTTCGTTCCTTCCTTATGACTTTTTCCCCCTTCCAAGTTTTTTTTTTCTAAAACCAATTGAAGCTTTATGTAGATATAGTTATACTCTCATCAATCTACTGCGTTGTTTAAACACCTGTTAAAATATATATGACCCCCCTTCCCTTCCCTTTTTTTGAACGATTATTATTACAAATCCATCATTTTCTGTTGTTTTTTTCAGCCTATGCTAAATGAGAGATGGCCAAAAACAGTCAGAAATAATTTGAATTCATCTGCTGCATTGTCATCATCGTCTTATCGAAGTCATTCGATTGATACTGCTGTTAATAGGTACGTTTATGTATTCTTGTTCTTGTTTTTTTTTGTTGGAATTTAAATTATTACCCCCTGCTTTTGTTATTTGATTGGTTTTTATTTCTCGAGGTCAATTCAAAGATTTCTAAACAATATTTTTTTGAACACAGGGGTTTTAAATGCATCGATTTTTTTGCGCCCCATATTTCCATGAGTTTAAAAAGCTAATTTTTCTCAAATGTTTAACTTTTTTTTGAGTAAGTAAAGTTTTGAAAGTGTTACACGGTGGGCTAATGTGAACGACAAATTGCACAGAAGCAAAAAATCGAATTTTTTACAAACGACATTTTAACGCCTACAACCCATGAAAAAATGAATTTTTTGCGTTAATAACATAAAGTATGACTTAATCTAATTTTTTTCACTCCGAATTATTGTCAAGATAAATATTTCTGGCCGCTCGTTTTGCGGAGTGTCGTTGGGAATTTACTCGCAACGCGACCGCTACGCGCACGGCCAACTGAGAAATTTGAATTTGAGCGCGTTGCGGTCGCGCTGCGAGTAAATTCCCAACGACACTCCGCAAAACGAGCGGCCAGAAATTATTATCTTGACAATACAATAACGCGTTTTTGGGTAACCGTGCCGCACAATTGCAAAAATGCCACGCCCAAAAAACGTCCGCTTTTCTGCGTTCAATTTTTAATTGACGTAGTGAATTTCCTTAGTTATAATCGGTTCACTTTAGCCCAACGTGTGTTAATTTCGAATCAAAATGCAAACATTTTCAAATTCCTCAGAAAACATGATATTTTTGAAATAATTATTTATTTTGATTGTTATAGACCGTTTGAAAAAAAAAATTCAAAAAATACCAAGAAATTCAATGCAGAAATGGCAAAGAGAAGGACTTGTTTTCAAACTGAATAGGTCCATTAGTGTTTGAAGTTTGAAATTTTCAAAAATTGAGGATACATAACCCATTTATAAAAAATAGGAAAATACAAAACTATTTAGATGTTTTTAATTCAATTTTTTTTTGAAAAATGTAAAATTTGGGTCAGGAAATCAGCAACAAATACATTTTGATTTATGCCTTTTATTACCACACCTATTTTTGATTTGTGGGCTCAATTTTTACGAGGAATTTGAATATTGGCGCCCCACAGAGACAAAATATTATATTGACCATATTTTTTCATATTGACCCACCCACATGTGAAATTATGGTCAAATGTGAATTATTGGCTATTTTAACTCAGTTTGAGCTCTCTCAGGGAAAGCAATCTCAGGAAAAGCGATGCATCGGATCGGGGCAGTCCCGTTTTGTTCGGGACTGCACTGAAATTTGTCACCGACTGCACCGCCACCTACACGACGCAGGCGGCAAGACATTTATTTTGCACCTAATCGTTCAAAATTTATCCGGTACTGCACCGTTTTATCCGGGTTTTGCCCCGGGACGCGTCCTCCTGCGTCGTGTAGGTGGCGGTGCAGTCCGTGACAAATTTCGGCGCAGTCCCGAACAAAATGGGACTGCGTCGGTGCATCGCTTTTCCTGAGCTTGAGTTCCTCGTTTTGTGCGGAAAATAGAGAGTTTATGCAAAATTCCATTATTCCCCCCAATTTGATAAGATATTTCTGTAAACATGATAATTTTGAAACTTGCCGAATTTTGAAGTTTTTCTAAGAGTTTTAACTTTTCGATAACAAACCATTTTTTGGTTCAACTTCGAATATGGACGAGATTTTTTTATACTGTGAATTACACAATACTTCTTCACAGAAATTTTCCATGAGTAGGTAACAACGGGGAAAAAGAAAACTGTAAAAATATGAAAAAATTGTGGTGTAATTTTCTCATAATCTTTACTTAAAACAATAGTAAACCTATTACACCATTGCACCAAAATTCCAGCTGGAATTCAGATATTTTCTAAAATTCTAGCCACACCCAGTTGTTTTTTTATTCATATTCATAATTTACTTGTGATTCGAATTTGGAAATATTTTTAGTATTTTTTTCCAAAAAAAAACAAATTACCAATTATAAAATATCGTACTCTGCAACACTAGTATATTCAGATCTTCATCTACATATTTTCATCATTCACATCATCTTCAACGTCAACAAATTCCAAATAACCATAGTCATTTGTCACAACAAAATCGTGGAAGACACGAGTATCCAATTTGTTCAGTTTCTCCAATAAGGAATTCATCTCACGATCCATATTTCAGGTTGGTCATTTTCACATTTTTATGATTTTTAGATGTTCGACTATAGGAAGACAGTTTGTTTCTTCCCAGGACGTTATGAGGACATTACATTTTTGTCTCTTTTGAATTTTTGGAGTTTTTGTTGTTTTCTAAATTTAAATTTGATGACAGTATGTTTCTGGAATTTTTTAATTAGTTAATTCCTGTAATAAAAATAATATGTGAAATTCTAAAATTGGCACATAAGTTGGAATTTCGGATGAATTTTCACAATCCCCACATTTTCCGCGCATTTTTAGGAAAATGGATGAATCTCAAAAGATTTAACTTTTTCAATTTTATTTCAGGAAATCCTAAATTGCCGAGTCATTTTCTGAATATTTTCCTTAAAAAATCTGATATTTTCCACGTCATTTTGAATTTCAGGCGAATTTTAACAATTCCCACATTTTCCGCGCATTTTCAGGAATTGTGAAAATTCCGGTTTTTGAAAAATTACCAAGATATCTTGATGAAAATACATTATGAAATTTCAATTTTTAGAAATTTGTACCTTGACAATTCTAGAATTCATAAAAAATAGATAATTTGTTGTTTTGAAAAATGCAAAAAATTCGAAATCTTCAGACTTTTCTTCTATTCCATTTTTATCTTCTTCTCGATATTTGAAAACCTATAAAAGCAAAAAAATATATCTAGAAGACGATGAAAATGGAATAGAAACCCAAAAGCTTTCGAAAATTATAGAATCTATGTAGGTTTCGAGTAAACATTTATTTTGCTCTTCAGATTTTTGTGATTAATATGTACCACAACATTTTTTAAAAAAATCTGCGCCAAAAATATTATTTTTTGCTAATAAGTTCTTCATCATTGTAGAAAACAACTATCCCATCCCAAAAGAACAATTTTCAGCAAGAAATTCCCCATTTTCTGCCCTTTATGCTAACAACAATCTCGCCCAAATTATAAACTTTTGTTTACTCATCAATCCAAAGAACAAAATTAAACAATTTTCTATAAAATAACTTGAAAATAATTAGTATTTTTATGAAACAAAATTTGTAATATTTTGATTTTGATTTTAATTTCAGCCAATCACCGCGTTCAAACCATCATCAACACGAGGAAATGCTTCGAACTCGACAATTTCCCGAGGTAAGTTTATTTAAAAAAAAAACCAGTTGTTGCTTCATCTTGATATGTACATCTATAAATATACATATATTCTATTCACTCCTCCATTTTTATTTCTTATTGTTTTGCCTCAATCAAAGTAGGTCATTCGTGATCATTTTCCATTCGTTTTTACTATTTTTCACATTTATAAATTCCATGCTACTGTCCCCCTTTTTTTCGGTGATTTGAACATGTTTCTTCTTCTTCTTCTTCTTCCTCCTCAACATTTTCCACTTTTTATCCTCTAGTTATGACAAATCATAATGGGCAGAAAGATGGATGCATTGAAATCTCGATTCATTTGCTTTTATTCATGCATGCTTCATTGTTGAGATGGAACTAATCTTTTTTCGCGGGGAGCGATGATGGCAAAACCATCACTGAATTTATAATTTTTAGGCTTCTTTTCTCTCTACCTTTTTGTATAAACGAAGAAATGGGAAGGAATAGAAGAAGAAGAAGAGGAACACTTAAATATATGCATTAGATTCTCTAGAATCTCTTTGGTTCGAACTTCCATCAAAACTTGACACTCCGCCCATTTGATTTTATTTTATGCCATCATTTTTCAATCATTTTCTCGTCCCTAAAAACGTCATCATTATGATTTTGAAATATTTATTTATATATTTTTTTTACTTTCGAAAATACAGTAGATTTTCTGTATTGTGTGTGATTTTTTTCAAAACCCGACAATTTCACCGGATGTTTCACTCAAATAGGGTTTTGAAAGAAATTTGAAAAAAATTGAAAATCGAATTTCCGATTGTTTTAGCAACTTTTTGAATTGTTGAATTCGGTGTCATTAATTAATTTCTAAAAGTTCGTTTGACATCTCTGATTGTAAGTTTCTGTTTCTAGTCGAGTTACTCCTAATTAAGAGACAGAGTGATTTTTAATCTTAACACCGAAACTATGAAATTGAAAGCTTAACATTTATCAGAACACGGTTTGTAGACAACAAGCACGCCTGATCGACGCGTTTTCCATGCAAAATTAGGCAAAAAAGTAAGGTGTTCTGCGAAATCTGGACTATGCATCACCAAACATTCAATCGCTGTCAACAAATCGTATACTGTACGCTAAAAGTTGAGCGCTCTCGCATAATTCTCATTTTTTATGACTATTACCGAACTTCAAAAACAATTCCCAACGACACTCCGCAAAACGAGCGGCCAGAAATTTTTATCTTGACAATAATAAATGCATTTGGAATGAAAATAGACGTCATTCTCATTACAAATCTGTTTTTAAAATTTTCTAAAACCACCTAGAAGCTGAGAAAACACGCTTCAAAACAATGGCCTAGAAAATGTGTCCACCTGGCCGAACTTTTTCCTATGAGCTTTTTTTCGTCCTTCGTTAATAAATAGTTATGCAGAATGCTTATATTAGTCCTTTTTTATGTTTTTTCATCTTAATTTATGTTTTTACAATTTTTTTTGGATTTTTTATGCCTGCGGACTAGTTTTCCCACTTTTTTAGGACATTGTTTTGAGGGACGTTTTCTCGGCTTCTAGGTGGTTTTAGAAAAATTTAAAAACAGATTTGGAATGAGAATTAAGTCTATTTTCATCCCAGACGCATTCATTATCTCCATAAAGCCCTCCTTTAACTACAGTTTTCAATTCTTTGAACTTCAATTCAATGAAATTTTATATTAATTTTTGAAACTGTGTGTGTTCATACCCAAAATTACAATTTTTTCATCCACTCGATTCATTCAAGTGATCCGTAATTAGTTTTAAAATTGGAAATTAACGAAACTATTCCATTAATTCACTGAAAATGTCTAATTTGTTTTCAGATCGCTGGCCTTTACACAAACGACGAACAACCGGCACTTCGAAGATTCACACGATACAATCAATCGATAAGTGCTAACAAAGGTACAAGTGTTGTTCTTCCGCCAACCAAAACATCATCGGTTATCATGGATAACAATAATAAAGCAGCGAACAAG
Organism: Caenorhabditis virilis; assembly: GCA_964036255.1. Taxonomy (NCBI): domain Eukaryota; kingdom Metazoa; phylum Nematoda; class Chromadorea; order Rhabditida; family Rhabditidae; genus Caenorhabditis; species Caenorhabditis virilis. The sequence continues at coordinate 10,472,692 of OZ038417.1, read as the reverse complement.
TCATCAAGTGGTTCAATATTTTCGAAAAGGTATAATATTTATTTCAAATTATTGATATGTTCTGTGTTTTTTGTCAGCTCGAAGAAGCCATTATTCTTCATGGGTAATTGGACGTTTCGCGAGAGGAACAAGTCGGCAAGACCTTCAATTTCAGAAGCATTGAGGTAGGTATTCTTTCTTTTCTTTTCTTTTTCAAATAATTGTTTTTGTTGAATGAAGGGGAAAAGAACTTGAAAATAAAAGGGAAAACGGAAATAAGTAGGGTGGTTTTTTGTTTGAAAAACAATTGATTTGTTTTGAAGATGATGAGAGGGGGAAACGATTAGGTGAAATACAGTTTAAGATGATTTTTTCAAAAATTTTCATTTTTTAAAAATTTCGAATGAAGAATAAACAATCTAGCATTCGAGGAACTGGTTTGAAAGTCAAAATCAACCTACATTTACCACTAGAAAACTACAAAACTTTGTAAAAAAACTTTTGAGTTTTTTTCAGAGCATATAAAAAAGTCACGAATAAACTAAAATATTATAATTACTGTCTGAAATGGTAGGGTTTCGATACTTCATACGAACCCCCAATAAAACAGCGTTTTTAAAAATATCACTCGTTATTGATTGATTCCATTGCATAAGTCTCCTTCGGGAAAAATATTATGAAATAGGGTTACAAAAGCCATCCAATCATTTCACCCATAAATACGATCATTTTTTGCAGAGATGATCGACCACAAAGTATGAATCTATCAGATGTTCGAGGGTCAAGAAGTAAAAGCGGCGAAGCAACAATGAATCGAACATCAATCACAATTGGTGATGGACATGAATTCCCTCGTAACATTGAGACACGTGTACCAATTCGAATTGAAAGATCATCAATTGTTCATCGAAAACCATCAACATCAACTAACACGAGTTTATCAAGTCCGAGTTCTTCGTCCACTTCAACATCTGGAGACTATAAAAGTATACTTGTGTGAAACATGGTTTTAAATTATGCTAGAGCATACATATTGGATGCGGATTCTCCCGAAATATTACTACACTCAATTAATAGATCCCGCCAATTTCAGATGAAATGTTTTTCTTGAATTATGTTTAACTTTTAATTTTTTAAAAATTTTGAATATATTTGGAGCATGCTCAGAAATAATTAAGGAAAAATTCAAGAAATACGGGAGCATCCGCTTTTATAGAGAAGTTAAAACAAAAACTAATTTTTTCAGCGAATATCACTGTAACCACTGATGAAAAAGTTGCCATATTACGCCCGAAAAAGGAAATTGATAGCCCGAATAATAATCGATTTAGTTTTCAATCATGGTAGAACGGAAAGTCGTTAGAACATTCATTTTATGTTGTCTTTCAGTGTTCAACTTCGAAAATCATGTCCTGATTTGGATGCGGCAGCAATCAACAATATGGAACATCATCGAGTATCAAAGAAGAGAACACGACGAGCAAAAGAGAAAATAACACAAGCGGCATGGAAAAAGAAACATGTGAAAGATTGGACACTTGATGATGTGCTTCTTTGGTTACAATCTAATCAAATGGATGAAGTTGCTTCATTACTGATTGGTTATGATTTGAGTGGACAGGATTTACTTCAATGGAATGATCAAACACTTGCACAACTAGGAGTTATGGATCCGCTTATAAGGGAGAAGCTGGTGAAGGAGTTGACAAAGATTATTGAGGATGGACCGGTGATTGAGGAGCAGAGAAATAATCATAAAACTTTGTTTGATATTGTAAGGCAGACAAGTTATGATCAGGTAAAAACGAATTATTATTTTCAAAGAAATGTGCCTTAAATGAAAATAGACATCATTCTCATTCCAAATCTGTTTTTAAAATTTTCTAAAACCACCTAGAAGCCGAGAAAATGAGCCTCAAAACAATGGCCTAGAAAAAGTTGCCACCTGGCCTAACTTTTTCCTATGAGCTTTTTTCGTGTTTCGTTAATAAATAGTTATACAAAATACTTATATTAGTCCTTTTTTAATGTTTTTTTTCATTGTTTTGGATTTCTCAAGCCCGCGGACTAGTTTTCGTCCGTAGCCCGTTTTTCTAGGTCACTGTTTTGATGCGCGTTTTCTTGACTTCTAGGGGGTTTTAGAAAATTTTAAAAACAGATTTGAAATGAGTATGAAGTCTATTTTCATCCCAAACGCATTAATTAGCTTCAAAAAGCCCTCCCTTAAAGTAATTCGAAAAATTCAAAAATTCTCGAAAAAATAACTTCAATCCATTTTTTGCATTTTTTTCAGTTTCTGCATAATTTCATAAACACCGTTTAATTGTCAGATATTTGAGAAAATCTTGTCTTCTCCCCAAATCTTGAATTTCTAGGTTCTTGCCGTTGAAACTCCGCTGACCACTCGTGACATTACAGTAACACATGGTAGGCTAGGATGTTTACAAATCACAAAAGTGAATGGAGCCAATTTACCATTAAAGGAGCATGATTGGTATTTTTCTCCTTCCTCCACAAAACTTTCATTAAACACCTTAATTTTCAGCCTTTTGGAAATCAACGAACGATCCGGTGAACAGTTCAAATCAGCTTTAATGCTAACAAAATTAATTTCTGATTCCAATGGAACCCCGATTCGATTTGTAGTGTTGAGACGAAAAACCGATACGATTCTTGACGATTCAATGGTATTTTTATCTACCTTTTATCAGACTTTCATAATATTTCAATTTCTTCAGAAGGAGACATCAAGTAGCGGGATATCGTCAAGTCCTCAAACGCCAACAGAATAAATAAATAGCAAAAATGTTATAAAAGAAATGTGGACCTAAATTTTTGCTTTATCTTAATATAAACACTGGTGTACTTAAATACATAATTGTTTTTTTTTTGCTTCTATGAATAAATTAGTTGCTACTTGATCCATGAAAGATAACAATCAATAAAAATGGTAATTATGAAAACAGTTGATAAGGGCTCGAAAGAGATATAATGTTATTAGAAGAGGAATAGAGATGACCCTATTTTGGTCATTTTTTGTTGGCTGATAAGAGATAAAAAGTAAACTGCTCTTTAATTGATAAATAGTTTTGATGTCTGCATTGGTCTATAAGTACGTTTTCATTTTGGCCGCTATTTACTTACTAACTACTGTTTCTATTCAAATTATTGATTTTGATGCAAATATGAACTTTTGTGTACAGTTCCAGAATTTCTTGATTTTTTCTATTGATCGTTGTTTTCCTTCTCTTGTTTTTTTTTCTCGTTTAACTATAGTTCAAAATTTGATAAAATGCGGCGACTTAGTTTTAAATTACGTGCACTTTGAAAGTAAAACAAGGCTCAAAATTCAAACTGTCATAAGAAATTTCCTGGAAAGTATATAAAAACGCGTTGGCTAGACAATATTCAAAAAAATCATAAATCAAAATGAACTATTTGTACTATTAACGAAATTCGTATTTTCATAAACCTCAGTTCTTAACTTACACTCCCTCTTTAAAGACAGCTTTTCAGTTAATACGATCCAAATCCAAGGCAAAAAATCAAAATTCGAGTGGGGGCAATCAAAATTCGAGGCCTAACTGAACAGCTGTCTTTAAAGGAAGGCTTTACGGAGATAATAAATGTGCCTTAAATGAAAATAGACTTCATTCTCATTCCAAATCTGTTTTTAACATTTTCTAAAACCACCTAGAAGCCGAGAAAACACGCATCAAAACAATGGACTAGAAAACGTATCCACCTGGCCGAACTTTTTCCTATGAGCTTTTTTAGTGTTTCGTTAATAAATAGTTATACCGAATGCTTATATTAGTCCTTTTTTTAATGTTTTTTCATTTTAATTTATGTTTTTAAATTTTTCATGCCTGCGGACTAGTTTTCGCCGGTGGCCACTTTTTCTAGGCCATTGTTTTGAGGCGCGTTTTCTCGGCTTCTAGGTGGTTTTAGAAAATTTTAAAAACAGGTTTGAAATGAGTATGAAGTCTATTTTCATCCCATATGCTTTCATTGGCTCCGTAAAGACCCTCCTTTAACGAAAGTCGTATCGTTTTATTGTCATAAACCGATGTTTTTAACTTACACTCCCTTCTTAAAATATTCCGATTTGTCTAAAATATCATCGTATTTTAATTTTCATGTTTATAGGGTTTCATTCGAGAACCATTATGATGTTATCAGAAATATTACCAAACGACAAAACACGTCTACTCCAAAAAATCAACGAAGACGAAGTGTTGCAATGCGTTGTTCCAGAAGGATACAACCTCTATTGGTCAGCATTGAATGTTACCGGTCCAGAGAAAAAACCAGCAAACTTTGTTGAAAACACATTGAACAATAAGAAACCAAAACCGGTGAAAGAAATCTTGCATAATGGTAAATTACCAGCACGTTTTGAAAGTTGTTTTCATAGAAATGTTTCAGTTTCGGGAATGGCGGAAGCTGGAAAGCTTCTTGCTATAATGGGAAGCAGTGGTGCTGGAAAAACGACACTTCTAAATGTGTTGACGTCGAGGAATTTGAATAATTTGGATGTTCAAGGATCCATATTGCTTGATGGTCGGAGAGCAAATAAATGGAAAATTCGAGAGGTAAATCTGATGGAATCGATTTGAGAAAACTTTTTTTTTAGATTTCAGCATTTGTGCAACAACATGATATGTTTGTTGGAACAATGACAGCAAGGGAGCATCTACAGTTTATGGTATTTTCTAAATATTTTTATATTTCATGAAATTTTCCCATTCTCAGGCCCGTCTTCGAATGGGAAGTCACTATTCAGATCATGATAGAAAACTTCGAGTCGAACAAGTTTTAACACAAATGGGATTGCAAAAGTGCGCAGACACACTAATCGGAATTCCGAATAAGCTGAAAGGTCTATCATGTGGTGAAAAGAAAAGACTAGCATTCGCTTCTGAAATTTTGACATGTCCTAAGATTCTGTTGTGCGATGAACCAACATCCGGACTTGATGCTTTCATGGCTGGGCATGTTGTTCAAGCACTTCGGACATTAGCAGATGCTGGAATGACTGTTATCATTACTATTCATCAACCAAGTAGTCAAGTTTATTCCCTTTTTCATAAGTGAGTAACTTTTCGGTCAGCATTGCTATAATCATTATTTTCCAGTGTTTGTCTAATGGCATGTGGTAGAATCATTTATCTTGGCCCAGGTGATCAAGCAATTTCATTATTCGAGAAATGTGGTTTTCCTTGTCCTGCATACTATAATCCTGCTGATCATTTGATTCGAACTTTAGCGGTTATTCATACAGATCGAACAACATCCCTGAAAACTATATCGGTAATTATTACGAATAGGTGTTTAAAGGAGGGCTTTACCGATATAATAAATGTGCCTTAAATGAAAATAGGCTTCATTCTCATTCTAAATCTGTTTTGAAAATTTTCGAAAACCAACTAGAAGCCGAGAAAACGCGCCTCAAAACAATGGCCTAGAAAAAGTGGCCACCGGCGAAAACTAGTCCGTAGGCATGAAAAATCAAAATAAAATTTAAAAAAAACATAAAAAGGACTAATATAAGCATTCTGCATAACTATTTATTAACTAAACACGAAAAAAGCTCACAGGAAAAAGCTAGGCCAACTTTTTCTAGGTCATTGTTTTGAGACACGTTTTCTCTGCTTCTAGATGGTTTTAAAAAAATTTTAAAACTGATTTAGAATGAGTATGAAGTCTATTTTCATCCCAGACGCATTCATTATCTCCGTAAAGCCCTCCTTTAACTATTACGAAATTGGGTTTGATTTGAAAAATATAATTTTTTAGAAAATTCGACAAGGATTTTTAAAAAGCGACCTTGGGCAGTCGGTTCTAGCAATCGGACGAGCAAAAGATAGGATTGGATCATTTTCAGGATCAACTTACGGAAGTGAAAAAACGAAAACATTCTTCAATCAGGGATATAGTTCAACATTTTGGCGTCAGTTTTGTGCACTGACTTGGAGATGCTGGTTAAGTGTCATACGTGATCCGGAGTTGATTTCAGTTCGGTTCTTTCAAGTTATTGTGAGTTCCTAAGCTCCTAGAGAAATATCCAATTTTTTTCCAGATAACTGCCTTAATCACTGGAATAGTTTACTTCCAAACACCAATCTCTCCAGCAACAATTATATCAATAAACGGAATACTTTTCAATCATATTCGAAACATGAATTTCATGCTCCAATTTCCAAATGTTCCCGTGATTACCGCCGAACTGCCGATTGTATTGCGGGAGAATGCGAACGGTGTCTATCGTACGAGCGCATATTTTCTAGCCAAGAATATTGCCGAACTTCCACAATATATTATTCTTCCCATTATCTATAACACAATTGTTTATTGGCTCGCGGGACTATACCCTAACTTTTGGAATTTTTGTTTCGCCACATTTATCGTTATTTTGATTACAAATGTTGCTATTTCAATATGTGAGCTAACATTTTCTTAAAGGGAACAATAATTTATAACTGATTCCAGCTTACGCAGTTGCAACGATATTCGGAAACACAGACGTAGCAATGACTGTTCTCCCAATATTCGTCGTTCCAATTATGGCATTTGGAGGATTTTTCATCACTTTTGAATCAATTCCATCATATTTTACATGGTTATCATCACTTTCCTATTTCAAGTATTTAAAATATAAAAATTAATTGAGGGAAATTTAAAATAATATTTTTAGATATGGTTACGAAGCATTAGCAATCAATCAATGGGAATCAGTCGATTTAATCCCTGGATGTTTAAACTCAAACATTTCAGCTTTTGCGTTGGAATCTTGCCCAAAAACTGGAATGGAAGTTATAGAATCGGTAATTTTTAATTAAATCAAAAATATATCACTTGTGTCCAAAAGTTAAAATAACTGTTTCAAGTGGTTCTTCAATGTGGAAATACCTTTCATTTCTTTGTCTTCAAATTTTTTTCACAACTTCTATAACGTCTTTAAAATTATAGAAATACTTTTTGAAAACCTGAAAATTTCCTACAAACTTGAAATTTTCGTTAAAAACTAATTAACATTTTTAAAATTGAAATAACAAACCCATCTTGAAATTATTTTTATATTTTCAAGAGGTTTTTGAAATTATTGTCAGATCTTTAGATCTGTTTAAATATTATGATTTGTAAAAAATGTTACAGAATTCTTTAAGATTAGTGTTTTTTAAACTGAAAATATTTTTTGTAATGTAAAAAATTTAATTTTCAGCGTTTTATGGACCCTTTAAAGTAGGGCTTTACGGAGATAATAAATGTATCTTAAATGAAAATAGACTTCATTCTCATTCCAAATATGTTTTTAAAATGTTCTAAAACCACCTAGAAGTCGAGAAAACGCGCCTCAAAACAATGGCCTAGAAAAAAGGGCCATCTGGCCGAACTTTTTCTATAAGCTTTTTTCGTGTTTCGTTAATAAACAGTTTATTAGTCCTTTTTTATGTTTTTTAAATTTAAATTTATATTTTTAAAATTGTTCATGCCTGCGGACTAATTTTCGCCGGTGACCTTTTTTTCTAGGCCAATTTTTTGATGCGCGTTTTCTCGGCTTCTAGGTGGTTTTAGAAAATTTTAAAAACAGATTTGGAATGAGTATGAAGTATATTTTCATCCCAGACGCATTCATTAGCTCCGTAAAGCTCTCCTTTAATAATTTTAATTTTCCAAAGCTCCCGCAATCAATCCATTTTTAAAGGTCGACTTCTCCCCATTCAACAAATCTTTCGACATTATCATTCTTTCTGCTCTTTTCATCGGTATACGTATAATTGCATATTTTGCCCTTCTGGTACGAAGTTACAATAATCAATAAAGTTTATAATTTATTCCAAAAAAAAAGTCTGCGATTTCACAAACATAACGGACAAAAATTGCCTAACAAATGATGTTGAATATAAAAAAAAAGGAAACAATTCATAAAAACGTATACTGGCGAGCAAAGGTAAACAAATAATATTTTTGTACCCATAGAATAGGGTGAGATTGTGTTTTCAGAATTTCAAAAATAAGAAAATGTTATTCAGAATTTAATAAACGTGCAAAAGGGAAGGGAACCTGGAAAATGAAATAAAGACAATACTTTTAAGTAGGGGGGAATATGTAATAATTAATACAAACTTTGTAGGAGATTCTGCGGATTTTAAAATGATTCAAAAAATTAAAAGAAAAAAGTTAGATGTCTGCCGTTATTTCACCATCAATTTTCACATGCCCATTCTTCTCATTGAACTCGGCAAGGAAATTCGTTAAAAATGGAATGTTCAGCTCTTTGATGTTCACAATTTCCGGAATTTGTGCTGAAAAAAGGTTACAATTAAATAATTTACTGAAAATTTTAATGTTTCAATTTAAATTTCAGAAATTGTAGTGAGGAATGCTTTTAAAAAAAAAACCAAGTTGAATTTTTTGAATATTGTTGAGATGGCCGGACTAGAAAATCCAGAGGGACTAACTCTCCACACTTGAGTTTCTAGGCCACCTGTTCGGGCGTCACATTAGTTTTTTATTTGGGAAAGCGGCCAAGCTTGTTTTTAGCCAGTTTGGGCTAGTTTTTGTTGTTTCTAGTCGCGTACTAGATTTGTCTAGCTGTGGATAGTATTTTATTTGTTCTTTGCAACTAATTTACCTTTCTTCTTTGTATTTAATTCTTGTTTTTAATTAATAACTCTTCTTGAAATTATTTCGCGTTTATTTTTGTTGTTAAAGTTGGTCAATTCCACTCGCATCTTTACGTGAAACTAGTTTTGTACAAGGCACACCACTTTACTACTTATATTCAAAGCTTACCTGAAATTTTCGTAGCATCAAAAGGCTTGGTATCATTCTCTTTCTGTAGACTAGAAGGGACCGATTGAATTGTGACCGGGTTGGAAGGTTGCTCGACTTTTCCATTAAATTCCTGATTCTTCTGCGCCGACTTATCACCAATGTTATTAACCATCATCATATGTTGCGACAAAATATTATGAGCCATCATATCAGCCATAAAATTTCCACCAGGAAGTGTTGACAAACTTCTTCCCATATTTGACAACGATCCAGCTGGTAACCCATATTCAATCTCTTTTTGTCTTTCAGCAATCCTTGTGACCAATTTCATAGCCCATGTCAATTTCAATTTAACATGTCCACCATGTTCTTCAAGGAGCCCCGGTGCACGCTCCAAAATGTATTGTTTCGCAATGTGAAGAGCTTGAGAAGCCGTCAAATGACAGTGTGGATCAGTTTGTTTCACTTGAACCATGTAGTCAACAAGGTCCGCATCCAACTCATCACCGATCAATTTCGGGCGGCCCCTTCCACGGCCTCTCAAAAATCCAGGAGAACCGGTTGAGTGTGCAGCATTTGAATTCATTTTCAATATATCTACCATTGCTGAAATTTTCGAGAATTTAAATTTTGTTCCAATCAAATTAAATGTCTTACATTGCGGGAACATTTGAGATGACATGTTTGGAGTTGTTGGTACAGATATTGAACCCATACCATTTCTTTGAACAGCTTTTTCCATCTCATGTGCCTGGTTCAAAATATCGATATGATCATCGCCTCCATCGGAAGATGGCCCAGGAGAAGCTGTTGCGGAATTAGAAGTTGGAAAGACGTTTGTAGAAGAAGGAATACTAACAAGAGGTGTTGATGGTAATGCTAAAAATTGAATAAATATTAAAACTTTTCTGAAAATGTGAATTCTTACAGTTGTTGCTGTCCTTTCTATGATAATAAGTCGAAACAGGCGGCGGGAAACCAAATTTCTTAGCCGCTTGTGCAGCTCCATGATTCTTCGCATATTCTGAAATCGCCTTCCTCGTTTCGATCGGCTTTTCAGCCATCACTTTCCCTCCTCCATTTGTGCCAGAATATGCGGTTCCTAACTTCTGAACCACCGCGTTCGCAGCCGTCGATTGTTGCTGTGGTTGAGCTGGTTGCGAACTTTGACGTTCTTCTTTATTCTGCTGTGGAACAACTTGTGATGGAAGCTTGTTCATTTTCGACAAATCCAAAAGGGTTTTTAGCTGTGCAGAAGAAGCGTTCGGAAACAATTGAGCCAGCATTTGTGTTGGATCGTCCAATTGTCGCGCACCTTCAACACTGCGGTGAACGTCTGAGCAGCTTTCACAGGCGCATGGTGTCACGTGTAAATGTTTCATTATTCTTGAGAGCTGAAAAACAATTGAAATTTTAAAAATTAATATTTTTTGAAACATTTTTTCTGAAAATATCTATTTTTATTTCAAATTTCCTATGAGCTGGTACCATGTTTTTAAGTAATTTCCTACACAACATGATACAACTATGTATTGATTTTAAAAAATTATATTCTTCAAAAACTTTGTGAAAAAACATTGAAAATATTTATCAAAAAAAGAAAATGAATTTACCTGATGCTGAACATAAACAAATTTCGTTTCAATATGCTCAATCCTTTGCTCAATATCATCTCCACTATGATCATCCTCTACCACTTTCCCAACATGATTCTCCCCGTCATCTTCCATCAAATCCTGAAAAATAAAAACATGTTTATTATTTCTTCTTTTGTTTTTTTCTGTTTTGAAATTTCTAAAACCATCGCGCCTCCGAAAGCAGCAAAAAATGGAAATAAAAAGCCCTTCTCTGCACATAAAGCGCTAAAATCAACAAAAACGGAGCAGCTCTAAAGTGACATTTTTGTGTCGAGGTATAAATATTTGATGTGGTTTTTTTTCGCCACTGGTCAGTCAGTCAGTTGCGACAAAAACATATGGAAAAAGCGAAATTTTTTCCATTTTCGAAAATTTTGTCGTTTTATTTACAAAACCTATAAGGAATCGTTGAGTTTTTCAAGAAAAAAAAAGCATTTTGTAATAATGAGATTATATTTCAAGAAAAATGCAAAATTTGAGGGAAACAAAAAAAAAGCCAAAAAGATGATAGATTGAAGAAATTTCGGAGTGCGAGAAAAGCGCGCGTCATCGTTAAAATCACATTTTTACATTACATTAGGCGAAATTTTTGCCATTTACCCAAAAGAATGACAAAAAAAAACTCTCCCTCAACATTACAACTTTTTGAAAATGATTTTTGATTCACTGGGAAACGAAGGAAAATTAGTAATAATTGTCTGTACTTTCGCTTTTTTTTTGAATGAAAAATAAACATTATGAAAATCGAAAAACATTTGAATTAATTTCAAAAATTTTCAGATCAATAATCTTTGAAAGATGACGGAAAAACAGTGAAATGAGAAAAAAAGCAATAAAAATTCGTAAATAAGTCGTAAAAGATTATATGGAAATCGTAATACGCGGGGAGAACAGAAAAATGTTTCCAGAATTTTTTTTTCATTTTGATAGCAATATACAATTTCGTTACCCGCAAAAAAAAGATAATTCCGTATATATATTTATTGATAAAAATATTCAAATTGTATCATTTTCCCGATGAACAAAGACATTTGGAATGTTGATAAACTGATTAAAACATTTTTTGTGTTCGAGAAAAAAAACAAGGAGAAAATTAAATGACAGAGCGTTTAGTTCAGAGTTTTAAAAATCTAGCTGATTATGCGGTAAAAAAGCGCGTTTGCTCGAAATATTTAAGTAAAGGAGCTAATGAATGCGTCTGGGATGAAAATAGACTTCATACTCATTCCAAATCTGTTTTTAAAATTTTCTAAAACCACCTAGAAGCCGAGAAAATGAGCTTCAAAATAATGGCCTAGAAAAACGGGCCACCGGCGAAAACTAGTCCGCGGGCATGAAAAATCCAAAAAAAAAATGAAAAAAGCATTAACAAAGGAATAATATAAGAATTCTGCATAAATATTTATTAACGAAATACGAAAAAAAAGCTCATAGGAAAAAGTTCGGCCAGGTGTCCCCTTTTTCTAGGCCATTGTTTTGAAGCTCATTTTCTCGGCTTCTAGATGGTTTTAGAAAATTTTAAAAACAGATTTGGAATGTGAATGAAGTCTATTTTTATTTAAGGTACATTTATTATCTCTTTAAAGCCCTCCTTTAAAAGAACTACCTCATATATTCTTCGAAACTCCAAAAACGAAAAAAAAACTCACATCATTAGACGGTGAAGCCGAGCTCCGATCAGTTGTCGATCCACCAACATTCTCATTATCCCCAACAATCATCCGATGGCCATTCATCGAAAAAATCGGCTCCGGTTTCGATTCCATCTGATCCGTTATTATTAACTTCTGCTCTTCATGCAGCATCATTTTCTGAAATGAAATGAAATGAAAAATTAAAACAATTCGAGGGGACACGACAAAAAAATTGCAACGCATATAAAAAAAACGACGATTCTTTTTAAATAATTTTTTGATAAGATTATTTAGAATAATAGTGAAAATTGAGAGAAGTTAGGGGGTAATTGAGGAAAAAGGTTATCAAAAAAGAGAGTATTTTTATATGAATTTTTTTCAAAATTAATTTCTTTTTTTTGTGATGTTGATAAAAAATTGAAAATTCGCGCTTTTTTTTTTCAAAATATGAAAAAAAAAAAACGAAAATGAACAAAGAAACATTAGAAAATGGACAACAGACCCAACGAGCAGGTGGTGGGTGGCATTGGGGATGAACAGAAAGGGAGATGGAAAAAAACGACCGTTGAGTTTAACAACATAGTACTATTTAAAATGAAAATGGTGGTGGTGGTGTTGGGGGGGCTGGTGTGTTTTTGAATTTGTCTATTTCTCTTTTATATTTAATCGTGGAAAATTTCCATTTTTCATTCAATTTTAATGTGTCGTTGAGAGTTGACCGCGCGACTCTCTCTCTGACAACGCTCCGCCTTGTTCCTCAATTTCGAAACATCTGCCATTTTCGGCATGGATTTTTAATCAAAACTCTTTTTTTTTGTTTTTCTTCAAAATTTTGAAAAATGAGATGAAGAAAACAGTTTTCTAGGAGAAATATACAAGGGAAGAAAAACAACGGGGTTCGAACCCATGGCCTCGCGCACATCATGCAAAAGCATAACCACTACACCACCAAGCTACTTGTGAACACAAGGGGGTAAATTACGCTTATGTGTGTGGGCCCACGGCAATTTGTGCGCGTGCAAAAGTTGTTCTGACTTTATGGAAGAGTGAAAACACTGAACACGTTTTTTGAGAAAACCTTTTTGAGGTACCGTACTCTCTAAAAATAAATTTCAAATTTGCAGAAATTATTTTTCATTTATTTCTCGAGTGAGAAAAAAAAACATTAAAAACGAGATTTTTGCAATTGACGAAAGAAAAAAAAACGAAAAGAAAATTATGTAATATTTTTCTCCGTTATTTACATCTCAAAAAACGAAAAAAAACACACATTTTTTACAACGTTTCTTTTTCTTACAAACCCTTTCTGTTTTTTTTTCAAAAAAAAAAAGAAGTGAAACTTGATGGCAATAAAGAAAAGGGAAATAGTACATAAGACGAAGAGAATTATACAATCAGTGGTGTTTTTTTTTTTGCAAAAACGTTTTAAACGGATCCGGTTTTTTCGAGAAAAAAATTCTGAAAGAAAAACGATTATATATTTAATGTATTTATTATATATATATATATATATAATATATAATAAATATGCGTCTTTTTTCTCGAAAAACGAAACACTTGGCCTTGAGAAACGACGAGTAGTATTTAATAGGAGAAACATTTTTTTTCGAAGGCAATAATACAAAAAGGAGGTGTACATATTTACGTAATTACAACAGTGTATGAATTTTTAAAGCATTTAGGAAAGCAAGGAAGAAAAAAAAATGAAAAATGGACGACAAATAATGGATGACAGTTTTGCTGGTCGCACCAGTCTCGAAAATAAATAAAATAAATTTGGAAAATGATTTTTGAGAAAGGAAGCAAGAGAAAAGAGCACACTGTGTCGGCTCCGATGTCTCGATTATATTATTTATTTTCATTTGTGCTCACACATAGTACCGGCGGCGCGGCGATTCCGTTCCGACGCACTATTTTTTTCCAACAACCCGTCGCCCCATTTTTTGTTGTTAATTTTTGCGAAATACCTTCAAAGTGCTCACGAATCGAGTCAGCATTTCGAAAAAAAAAACAATATACACACACATACACCTCGCTCCTTAAATGTGAATCGAAAAAATGAGAACAATGGACAAAGGGCGGAACTGTTTGAGTTTTTTTTTGAGCACAAAAAAGTCATTTCTTAAAATAAAAATAAATAAATAAAACCAATGAATTAGAACAGTTCACGACTTTTTCTTTGAACATATGGAAGTGTACAATAGTCATGTTAAAAATTTTTGGTCATCCATGTTCTACTGACACTTTCTGGGTAGGTCAAAATACTGATATTTTCTGTGTAGGTCAAAACCAACTTGCATGATACAAACATTTTATGTTCACGGTGGGCCAACAATACAATAAGAAAATTCAGTACGATAATTAAAAATTGAACACAGAAAAATGGGCGTTTTAGGGCGTGGCATTTTTGCAATTGTGCGGCACGGTTACAAAAACGCGTTGTATTCAGCTACTCAGGGATGCAATTTTGTAATTCGGAGTGAAAAAATTAGATTATACCATTCTTTATGTATTTAACGCAAAAACTTAATTTTTTTCATGCGTTGTATGCGTTAAAATGCAGCATTCCAATTTTTGCGTGTGTGCAATTTGTCGTAACGGTGTACACACACAAAGCGTTTTTAGTGACGACAATTTCGGTTCACTTTATCCCACCATGATGTTGGCAATATAAAGTGGCGAAAGTTGTAAAATTTCAGGTATTTCGATTTGAAAACAACAAAGTTCTCAAAAAATGGTTTATTATTCAAATAATGAATTTTTGTTCCAAAAGAAAAATACCATATCTCGAAAAAAAAGCCAATGAATATTTTTAATTATTCGACTATTGGTCCTTGTTTCCTCTCCATTTTCTTTCTTTCTTTTTCGAAAAACCGAAAGATAGAAAATGAAAAAAGGAGGAGAACAATAACTCGATTATAAAATTGAGAGTACAAAACCTCCACAAAAAGTCGGGGAGAGGAGGGGGGAAACAAACTGAATTAAATTAATTTTTCATTGCCTTTTTTCCTTTTTTTTTTCCTTTTTTTATTTCCATCTCAGCACTCCACGCACTTTACACTCTTTCCTACTCAAGCATTAATTGAATTTCGCCCAATTTTTCTTTAAAACATTAATTCCCTTCGTTTTTTTTTCTTCTTTTTTCTTTTTCATATTGTTGTTTGCAACTTATTGCAATAGAACAGAAAGGAAGTTGAGATGATTAAAAAAAACAATATTTTGTGTACGAAGTTTTATTTTTAAACGAAGAAAAAATCGCTTAAATGAACTGAGTGGGAAAAAAATGTTGTTATCTTGCTAACCTATCGTTATTAGATTATAATCTTTTTGCTAAAATATATATAATTTTCCCCCCTCAATAAAAACCCGCAAAAGTTTAGTTTAATAAAATTTTTGCCAACAGGCTCAAAATTAAAGGAGGGTTTTACGGAGCTAATGAATGCATCTGGGATGAAAACTTCATTCTCATTCCAAATATGTTTTTAAATTTTTTAAAACCACCTAGAAGCCGAGAAATCGAGCCTTCAAAACAATGGCCTAGAAAAAGGGGCCACCGGTGAAAACTAGTCCGCAGGCATGAAAAATCCAAAAAAAAAACATTAATTGAATTTTAAAAAACATAAAAAAGGGACTAATATAAGCATTCTGCATAATTATTTATTTACGAAACACGAAAAAAGCTCATAGGAAAAAGTTCGGCCAGGTGGCCCCTTTTTCTAGGCCATTGTTTTGGGACGCGTTTTCTCGGCTTCTAGATGGTTTTAGAAAATTTTAAAAAGAGATTTGGAATGAGAATGAAGTCTATTTTCATTTAAGGTACATTTATTATCTCCGTAAAGCCCTACTTTAAAAGACAGAAGTTACTGATGCCAATTATTACAGAAATAGCTTGGTGCGAGATATCGTTTTTCCTGGGAGCATGGATTTATATTAAAGCAAAATATTTTTTGAAGATCTTAGATTAAATGGTACGCTTTCTTTAAGGGCTTCATGAAAGAGAGCAAAGCTCCAGAGAAATAAGGTTATCAAAAAAACCAACCAGAGAAAAAAAAAGTATTCACTCAAAAAATGTTTAAAAAATCAAGAAGAACGTTTAGTTTTGTTCACTTTGGAATAAAGAGATAATTCAATATTATAAAAAAAATTAGAACATGGTGAAACAGAAGAAAAATTAATGAAAACAATGGACATTGTTTTTCGAAAGGCAGAGTGGATTGAATGTTATAAAGCTCCGCCCCTTTCTTGGATGCACCTCTTAGTGGACAATGGACATTGACATGTTGATTTTTTAAAAGTAAAAATTAAATTTTTGACAATAAATTGAAAATATTTACTGAACAATTTTGAAAAAGGTACTATTAAATGTTTATGTTTGAATATTGTCAAGATAATAATTTCTGGCCGCTCGTTTTGCGGAGTGTCGTTGGGAATTTACTCGCGACGCGCTCAAATTCAAATTTCTCAGTTGGTCTTGCGCGTAGCGGTCGCGCTGCGAGTAAATTCCCAACGACACTCCGCAAAACGAGCGGCCAGAAATTATTATCTTGACAATAACACCAAACAATATGTATATAAATGTAAATATATAAAAAAAGGTGAAATGGCTCAATTTTCCATGCCACTTTACATATTTTGACCACTTGAACGATTAGGAGAATGTCATGTTCTATATATATTCTATATTCTATATTCCATATACACAATAGTAATAAATATAATTATTAT
This sequence comes from Caenorhabditis virilis, assembly GCA_964036255.1. NCBI lineage: Eukaryota > Metazoa > Nematoda > Chromadorea > Rhabditida > Rhabditidae > Caenorhabditis > Caenorhabditis virilis. The sequence goes on along the minus strand of OZ038417.1, from coordinate 10,455,936 downwards.
ATATAATAATAATAATTTTATTATTATATGTAATAATAATAATAACAATAATACGTCCTCGAACAAACGGGAAATAAATGAATGGTTGTAAAAAAAACAGGGGGAAGAGAAATGGATCGTGGAATGATTATTAGAGAAACTATATTGGAGAGTTACTATAGATTTTGAAGAAGTTCATAATTTCAGTGAAGTTCAATGTTTTCACAACACAAACACAAAATTAGAAATTAAATGGTACCCTGTCTTTAAGGTCGTTTTTTTCTGTAAAACCCTCAAATTCCAAAGAAAATGCAATTCGAATTAGAAATTAAAAATTATTTGCATTTTAAAACGATTTGTTCGGTTATGGGTTTTGTGTGTTGTGAAAAAAAAGAAGGGACAAGGAAGGGAGGAGGAGGAGGTAATGACTGAATATGCAAATGAGCGAAAAATCCACAATCTGTTGTGTGAATTTGAAATAGTATGGGAAATCAAGAGAATTGTGTTGTTTCCAAAAATTAATGAGTAAAATCAGATTAATTCATAGTCAGAAGGCGACTTAATATTTATTATTCAACCCCAAATTGACGAAGATTTAATATAGACAAAATTTGTGCAATGGGATGGAGAGGTTAAGCCTAAATCTTTTGGAGAAAATCGAGAAAAAACAACTTTTTTGCGTTTTTTCCCAATTTTTTCAAATAGACACAGAAAAAAATTTTTTTTAGGAAAGCAAAAAAAATTGAAAATAGCTCGGCAAACAAGATTGATGATAGTAGGCTTGGAAAAAATATTATTTATTTTTATTTATGTGGAAAAAAGAGGAGAAGGCCTGAAAAATAATAATATTATTTATTTTGTGTATTTATTTTATATAAAAAATATATAAAATTGTACGAAGAGAAAGAGAGGCGGTTTTGAATGTATATGTATACGCATATATAAATAAATAAATGTTGAATGTAATGTACAATTTATAGATTGGTTTGGTTGAGGAAAAAAGAAATAAGAGGAGGACGAAATGAAAATAGGAAAAAAAACGTTTGCTTTCGAAAGTGAAAACTGATTTTTTTGTTGACTTCAATTTCTGTTCTTCTCGAGAAAAAAAACATTGGGAAATTATGAGGGCGAATAAATCAAAAAATATGTTTTTTTTTGTTCGTTTTCCGATACAACCTATGCAGCGGGATATTACAAATTTTTACGGGACTAGTGAAGATATATATGTTAGCGGGGCTGTTGCTGGAGAACTCGGGAAAAATGTTTCTGTATAGGATCACAATTCGAGAAAGGCTTTGTGGACCTGATGTACCTATAAATTGCAAGTTACTTCATTTAGTTTATACATAACTTCAATTACAAAATATTCGAAAAAATTATTTTCAAAATATGAAAATATGAGTTTTAAAAATTTTGATACGGACCGTTCAAATTAATGTTTTTAAATTTCCGCTTGACATGTTATTTTTTTCTAAACCAAATTGGAAAATGTGAAAATATCCATTAAATGAGGGCTTTACGGGGCTAATTAATGCGTCTGGGATGAAAATAGACTTCATTCTCATACCAAATCTATTTTTAAAATTTTCTAAAACCACCTAGAAGCCGAGAAAACGCGTCTCAAAACAATGGCCTAGAAAAACGGGCCAACGGCGAAAACTAGTCCGCAGGCATTTTTCTAGGCCATTGATTTTGAAGCTCATTTTCTCGGCTTCTAGGTGGTTTTAGAAAATTTTAAAAACAGATTTGGAATGAGAATGAAGTCTATTTTCATTTAACGTACATTATAATTCTAAACTCTTCAAGAATTTATCAAAAATGTATTTTATAACTATAACAAATCATTTTCTTCTGATTTCGTGAATTCATAAAAAATTTACGACATGTTTTCGAAGTTTAAATGTCTTGCGAAGCATTAAAAATTTTTTTGATTCACCATTAAAACCTAAATCTGAAAAATCAATAGAAAATTTTTTTTCAACCCGTTTTTCGTTTTATTCATTTAACTTTCGGAACATTCCGCCGTTCGGAACCCATTTAAATATAAAGAGAATCCAATTTCCTTTTTCAACTTTCGAAAATAAAAAAACCTCAAAAAATGATGCGAAAAAAAAGCCCGAATAGGGGGAACCAATTCATCTTAGAAATTTTAGGAGCTCGCCTCAAAAACCAGAAAAAAATGCAAATTTTTTTCTTCTTGTCAAATCTCAGTAGGTTTTTCTCGGCAGCTTGAGGCTCAAACATTAGTATTTTTAAATAAAACAATAAAAACAAAAGAGAAAACTGGTTTTTGTATTAATTTTGGATTTTACGGTCATTTGATGGCGGAGCAAAAATAGTTATTAAAACAATAGAAGGAGACGTAGAAGTAGTAAAGGATTTTGAGAGACGCAGGTGTTAGAAGAGGTCAGGTGTCGAATAACATTACTATTTTATATATATATATATATATATATTATATATATGTACACACATATATATATATATATATATATTATATATATGTACACACATATATATATATATATATATATTTATAATATGCATATATATATATAGTAAAACGGAGGAGGTGTTGTTTAGGAAGGCCGTGCCACCATATATATGTTTTTTTTCTAAATAAAAATATATGTGTACATTTTTCTTTAATATTTATAAAAAGTCGTAAAAAGTGTCAGATGTATCAAGAAATGTGAAACAGAAGAAAACGTAAGGGCATTGAAAGAACAAGAGGGCAACAATTTTATTATTTAATAAAAGGAATTATATATAAATTTATGGGAAAGGATGGGGAGGAGGGAAGGAGGAGAGCACGATCAAATTAGGGAATAACATTCCAGATGGTCAAGGAGAAGAAGAGAAACGACGGACGGGAATGAAATAAGTGAATAAAAATGTTTAAAATGCATTGGGGGGTTATTTCAAAATGCATTTCAATTTTCATCTTCAAAGTGCGGGGTTTGAATCTGAAATCGATTTTTTGCTTCTGTTTCTCAACACAAATGGAAACAAAATGGGGGGAAGAGAAAGGCTGTAATTATAAAACGAATTGGAATTTAGAAAGAATAGAATTGTTGCACTTTTTTTTGATAAACGAGGAAATTTTTCGAAATTGGTACATATTACTTGGAATTTCAATAATTACGGTAAAATCTCTAAGATATTGCAATTCTTATTAAAACCTTTAATTTTTCCATATGTACATCTTTAAAGACAGTGTCCGACTTGGATTTTATACTGCTTGTCTTAGAGAACTAGGAGAGATGTACGACGGTAATGAAAAATCTCTGCACGGATCTAGAAATTTGTACACCTTTTCTTTGTGATGTTTTAAAAAATTGATAATTTTTCGAAAAAGTTGGATCGATTTTTCTGATTCTCTGAACATAAAATTTAAAATCAAAATCTTGGCGAATGGCTCAGAGCGATTAAGGCGTAATTGAATCCGGTTTTTTAAATAAAGAATTATTTTTAAAAAACGATCATTGCATAAGTAATTGATGAATATTATTGTCAACTCAATTATTCTTGATTATTGCGTTCGGAAGGCTGCTCAACCTCACAGCCGCTCCGCACGCACGCGACGCGGCTGCCGACACTCACACACACTGGAAAATTTGAAAAATGCATTTTCCCGCCAATATTTCAGTGTTGAGTGGGAGGCCACCGCGTCGCGTGCGAACGCAATGATCAAGAATAATTGAGTTGACAAAACATAATTGAAAAATAAACTGAAAATCTTTTTTTAAAATTTATCCTTAAAGGAGGGCTTTACGGAGATAATAAATGCACCTTAAATGAAAATAGACTTCAGACTTATTCCAAATCTGTTTTTAAAATTTTCTAAAACCACCTAGAAGACGAGAAAATACGCTTCAAAACAATGGCCTAGAAAAACGGGCCACCGGCGAAAACTAGTCCGCGGGCATGAAAAAATCCAAAAAAAAACATAAATTAAATTGAAAACATAAAAAAGGATTCACCTAATCATTCTGCATAACTGTTTATTAACGAAACACGAAAAAAATCTCCTAGGAAAAAGTTCGGCCACTTTTTCTAGGCCATTGTTTTGAAGCGTGTTTTCTCGGCTTCTAGGTAGTTTTAGAAAGTTTTAAAAACAGATTTGGGATGAGAACGAAGTCTATTTTCATTTAAGTTACATTTATTATCTCCGTAAAGCCCTCCTTTAAATTATATTTAAAAAATACTGAAGATTCTGTAAAATTATTAGTTTTTGAAAAAATTATTATTACAACATTTCTTGAAGTTTGTTTTGGATTTCTAAAAGTATAATTTTTGAATTTATTTCAAATTCAACATTAATTTTAATAAATTAATATCCTTTCATTAACAAAAAAGGCAATATTCAATTAAAAAGTACTTATAACCTCCTTTGTTTTCGTTTTCCCAATAATTGTAATAATTTATTCCATTTTCTTTATGCCCACAAAATTTAATTTTCTTTTTCTCTCATAATTTTTATTGTTCCTTTCTTTTCGACTTCTTCTTCCGAATCAAATAATTAAACCCCATATCTCGTTCCGAAATTATGCATGTCTCTAATCCTCTTCTACTCCATACACTCTCTTATCATTCATTAAACCTTTTGTGTTTCGTTTCAAATGCTCTTCGAAAAAAGAGGGAAAAGAGCAAAACGACTACATAGATCGGCTGACAGATGGTCGAAAAACACGAAAATGTAATAAAATTATAATATAATACATACATATATTTATATTTCATATATATTTGCATTTATTATTCTGTTCCAATTGTGTTCTTTTATTGTAAAAAGGGGAGCGTTTTTATTTTAAATTTCGAGAATTTATTTTATCAGATTTTCCCGTAATTTTTATGAAAAAAGAACAGGAATGCACAAAATGCAGTATCTAAAAAAGAAGGGAGAAAAAAAACGAATGACTAGAAAATATGTGTCAAACTTTGGAAGGGGTCTATAACCGCACAAAGGAAGAAACATCACAATTTATGGAAGAATTCAAATAACGTAAAAATTACTAATAGTTTGAGATTAGCTTGTGAGGATGAAGAATTTTTGAAGGTTTGATGTTTGCAAACAGACGAGATCTTTCAATCGAACGACGGCGTTGTTTTGTTGAAGTCGCACTTCCATTCTTACTTCCCGAGTTTGGCTCTTTTGATGTTCGACTGTCGGCTGATTGTGCTCGTTCTGAATTAAAACATAGATCGTTCCTTGCATTTTTTTATTTATATTTTCTCTCTTCTTCTTCTTCTTCTTCGATTAGGATTTTCAACTCTTATCAATTTTAGAACGGGAGCTTCAGCACCGCTTAACATTATCGTAAGTCATAACAATCCCTAAATTTCGAAATAAAATTCGTTTTTTGCTCAAAAATGTTTCTGTTGTTACAAAAACGGATCAATTATGATGTTTGCGATATAAAATTGGCAAAAAAAAGCAAAAAATTTTTTTACAAAATTTTTCGAAAAATTAACCAAAAAAGTCATCGAAAATTTTCAAAATTTTTTTTTCAATTTTTCTGACAAAAATGGCTCGAACTGAAGAAAATGATAAAAACGACCATTTAAATTCAACTTTGAAACAAAAAGCTCAATTTTAAGGTATTTACAGCTCATTTGAATGTGCATTTTTGGCCAAAAATTGTCATTTTTTATGACATATTTGGCTAGTTTTGAAACTATGGTCCCCTCAGTTTTTGATCTTCTATATATCACTCGATAGAAAAAATCATTTTCTACAGGAATTCGTAAAATATTCATACCGGAAAGGGGGGTTTTCATTTGAAAATTATGAAAAACTAAATCCTATTTTCTATCTTCAACATTTTCATACTCAAAACAATTGTTTTGCCCTCTGCTGTTAACAATAAAGTTGTAGAACTTAATGAGAGCTTTCTAATAATATACATATCTGCTTGTAGTTCGGAAAATGAGCCAAGTTATACCCCGTAAAAGATGTAAGACAAAACGGGGTGCTCCCCCCGAACGCCGGGACCCATCACAGGTTTTGTGGTACGAAAATAATCTTTGACCCCTACCGCACTCCCATACGAAGTTTCAAGTTGATAACACAATTATTCGGCCTTGGGCACGTACTAACTTGTTAAATTTAACGCGACTCAGACATTGTCTCTTAAGGTTTGTTAGTATTGTTGTTGTCAACATATGAAAAAACACCCAAAAATATTTTTAATTAACAAAAAAAAAAATGAACAAACCTCGAAGTGTTCCACTACTACTCTCTAATGAGCTACTATTCTTATCCACACTGACTGCTCTTGCTAAACTTCTCGCGGTATCATAATCTGTATCACTACACTCTGCCTGCGCAATCGGTGCACGACTTCTATCTTGTTCTATTGTCTGAAAATTAAAGTTTATTAAAAAGTTGACATAAAAAAAATAGTGTTTTTCTAATCCAGTAAAAACTCACCGCTCTTATCCTATCATGCTGAATTTTTCTCGTATTCGTCTTCTGCCTCTCTATCATCTCATATAACCTATTTCGATAATCATCAATCGATAATTGAATATGATCAGGAAGGGGCAAATTCACTTCATATGGTAATATTGGTTCCTCTGATGGACTATGAAACTGCACTACATATGGATGTACCAAACACTGTTCAACTGTTAATCGTTTCTGTGGCGCAAATAATAAAAGCCTTTGAATCAAATCAACAGCTGTTTCAGATGCAGAAGGCATTAGTATTTCTAGCGGCTTTCGTGGTCGTTGGGGCATTTTTTCCAGAACTGATGCTGCATAATAGCTACCTGCAAAAAATAACAAGAGAATAATCAAATGATTTTATTCAAATCTATTGAGAGGAAAAAACATACCAATGCTTGCTATATCACTCCTTGTTGGTTTGCTAATTGTATTCATTATTCTTTCAATTTGATTGATTGTTGATGCTCCAGGAAATAGAGCTTTCCCTGAAAAAAAGACGCTGTTTTTTTAGAAAATAAATAAGTTGTGATAATATTAAGTTTTGCATTTTGAAAAGAAACATATATTCCAATAAGGTACATTTGTCATGAATATGGAAGCAATTTTTAAAACTTTCTTACAATTTCCGATTATTATTATTAAAAACAAAATCAGTTATGCTTTTTAAAAATAATTTTAGTTGATTTTTAAAGACATACAAAGTTTTCATAAATACGGAAAACTTAGACATTTTGATTCATTTTCAAGTTTTTTACGCTATTAAATTGTTTTTTTATTTAAAGGAGGACTTTACGTGTCCACCAGCGAAAACTAGTCCGCAGACATGAAAAATTCGAAAAAAATGACGAAAACATAAATTAATATGAAAAGAAAAACATAAAAATTTTTTTTTGGACTTTTCATGCCTGCGGACTAGTTTTCGCCGGTGGCCCCTTTTTCTAGGGCATTGTTTTGAAGCTCATTTTCTCGGCTTCTAGGTGGTTTTAGGGAATTTTAAAAACAGATTTGGAATGAGCATGAAGTCTATTTTCATTTATTATTATCTCCGAAAAGCCCTCATTTAAGCAGTCAGCAGTTATGTTATTGCCACAAGGACCGGTTCAAAAAATAAGCGAGAATAAAACCCAATATTTTCCGCAGCTCCCGCTGTATTTCTCCAATTCTTACCTAACAACATTTCAGCTAATATGCATCCCAAACTCCACATATCAACTCCTTTTGTATATCTTTTCGCTGCTAATAAAATCTCAGGACTTCTATACCATCGAGTAGCAACATATTCCGTTAGTTCTGGCATTTTTTGGCCTTCTGGATAATCTTCAAGCTGCAATAATCGTTTTTTTAGAAACCGAACTATCAGTTAGCTAAACGTACCGATGATAAGCTTCTCGCCAGGCCAAAATCTGCTAACTTTACACGACAATCTGCATCCAATAAAACGTTTGAAGGTTTCAGGTCCCTGAAAAAAACCCCACTTCAATTCATAAATTATATTTCGAAGAAGAAGGAAGAAGGAAAAACTTAGTATTTTCTTGTATGTAATTGCGGTTGCACTTTGATTGAATCCAAAAAAACTTTTTTCTTTTAGTCCAACGACTAGAGTACATGAATACATTAAATGGCATTCACATAAACACACACCTGTGTAAAACATTTCCCGAATGCAGAAATCGAATTGCTCGGAATAATTGGCACATGATGTATTGTTTGTGAACATCTTTCAGAATTGTTCCTTTTTTGATAACATTGTGTAGATCGGCCTCCATATATTCGAAAATTAAATAAATATCCCTGAAACCAATTAATAATTAAAAAATTTGGAAAAAATTAGACAAACCTATCATTATCAGCACGAAAAATGTTAAAGAGTTTGATGACGTTCGGATGTTTACCGAATTCTTGAAGGAACATCACTTCGCGAAATGTTCGCTGCGAATCTGTCGGATTTCGGAATGCATCAAAAATCTGAAAAACAGTGTTTTTTTAATGTAAAAAATATATCTAAAGCTATTTCCGTTGACTGGAAGTTGTGCGAAACTTGATTTTTCGAGTGAAAAGTTAGATGAAAATTTAAAATTTTTAAATTTTAAGGCCTTAAATTTTATCTAAACGCTTCCGATATCTTGTCATTCAATTGAAAACTTGAAGAAGATTTAATAATATATGAGAAAAACTCTAGATTCTTAACGAGTTTTAGATACTTTCGTGTACGCATGCTCGAAGCTCGCGAGTTTATATTCGTTCATATTGGCAGCTTCATATTTTTTTTGTTCTGATCTCAAAAACTAATCAGAAATTTTTTATTTATATTTTGAAAACCTTTTTGAGCTTATTAACGTGCAGTAATAATTTTTAGGGAACTTGGATCATCCTTCACTACCTGATTTTGGACATCGTATGAAAAACTATCAGATTCGCATTTTTTTGTTGGAAAAACTGTCAAAATAGAAAATTATCTAGAATCAGCTACATTCCATACTGAAAAATTAGAGTTCTAGATTAACTCATTTTATGAAAAAATTTCAATTTTTGTTGGATCCAAAATTGAAAAAAGAAAAAGTAGGTCCCCAAAACTGTGCCTCTGAAAAAATTGTTTCTCATTTTACAAACTTTTAAGTTTAATATATGTTTGAAGTGAGAATCGAACTTTCATTCGACCAATTTTCAAATTCTTATGAAAACTGGGAGCTCAGTAATGCTGAAAAATGTAAACTAAAACCCGCGAGCAAAGAAGGCTTGAACTCCGTCACAATACTAAGCATCGGTTCAAATACAAATGCAAGATGTAGGGAATTTCTCAAAAAATTGTGTAAAAGTTTTCTAAATTTATTCCGAGTTTCAAAGAGTTTCGTCTCGTAGTTTTGTAAATATCTATGTCTGAAGTATGCTGCAGTATTTATTGAACACCCTGTAGTTTAAAGGCAGTGATCCAGTTATTTAGATGTCGTGTCTTCAATCTTAAAAGGCGATATTTCAAATCCGATAAATATTTTATTAAATTAAATTAACTATCACGCGTTCTTTAAACTTGCATGCTAAATGCAGCAAATTATAATGTTTATTTTAAAAAACCGCCCACCTTTTTTAAAGCCACAACCTCCTTGGTCCTTTTCTCAACCGCTTTCCAAACAATACCATAAGCTCCTTTTCCAAGTCTTTTCTGCAAAAAGTGTATTTATTTTTTAAAACTTCCTAAATTCCTACAAACCTGTAAATCAAACTTGTCATGAATATGTCCATCTACCTCTTCTGTCATTGTTTGCAAGTTTACCCGCTTGTAATTCTATAAAAAAGGTGAAATTAAGACCCCCGAACACTTATTCTATTGATTTCCAAAAAAGGTAAGAAAAAGTTTGGAGCAAAATCGAGAAGAGACCGAAAGAAAAATGAATGGAAAAAAAAGAGGGATGGTAAGTAAGAGCAGCAAATATCTCAGTATACTCGTATTCTTTTTTTTTGGGGGGACAAAACTATGAAGGAAACCATAGTAACGAATAGGATTAAGGAAACGAGGGAAAGAAAAGGAGTGCAAAAAGAGACGAAGAAGAAAGGTATGTTGGTCTGAAAGGAATTAAGGAAAAGCTGGATGAGAGGAGGACAAATAATGATTATGCAGTTCTAGTGAGACTTTAGAAAATCTATCCTAACTATCATTGGCTATATTTTTTCTGAAATGTCAAGAAATCAAAAGTGTTCAAAAAATCAAAAAAAAAAGACATGTAATTTTTAAATATTATTTTTTGATAGGTGTCGCGTTAAATTTAACAAGTTAGTACGTGCCCTAAGCCGAATAATTCGGCTATTAACTTGAAACTTCGTATGTGAGTGTCGTAGGGGTCAAAGATTAATTTCGTACCACGAAACCTGTGAAGGGTCCCGGCGTTCGGGGGGAGCTCCCCGTTTTGTGGTTCAACTTTGACGGGCTATAACTTTGCTCATTTTCCGAACTACGAGCAGATAAGTATATTATTAGAAAGCTCTCATTAAGTTCTACAACTTTATTTTTAACAGCAAAGCGCAAAAAAATTGTTTTGAGTATGAAAATGTTGAAGATAGAAAATTGGATTTAGTTTTTCATAATTTTCAAATGAAAACCCCCATTTTTGGTATGAAAGTTTAACGAATTCCTGTAGAAAATAATTTTTACTATCGAATGATATATAGAAGATCAAACACTGAGGAGAACATAGTCTCAAAAAATAGCCAAACATGTGAAAAAATGACAATTTTTCTAAAAATGCACATTCAAATGAGCTGTAAATATCTCAAAATTGAGCTATGTGTTTCAAATTTGAACTTAAATGGTTGTTTTCATTATTTTCTTCCATTTCGCGCCATTTTTGTCAGAAAAATTGAAAAAAAATTTTTTTGAAAATTTTCGAAAAATTTTGTAACATTTTTTTTGCGTTTTTTGTCAATTTTATATCGTAAACATCATAATTGGTCCTTTTTGAGCAAAAAACGCAGGGCACGCGACTCAGACATTGTCTCTTAAAACATCGGGACGTTAAACCTTCAGAACGTTAGCAGAGCAAAAGGACATTGAAGCTCTATTAGAAATTTGAAATGAACTTTGTCGGACAGAAATTGAATGCTTGAACAACCTTTTTTTTTCTTTTCCCACGGTGTTAAATTTTCTAAAAATATAAATGATATCATGAAATGACTGGAACGAACGAACAAAGCGTTCAGAATGACACAGACAAATGAAATAACGGGGCCAGGCCCCATCAACTATATTTCGACGTGCTTCATTGAGCATTTTGTCTTCTTCTACATTTTTTTGAAATGAAGAACATAAATAACAAATTTATAAGAAATTTTCAGCGAAACTGAGTAGAGAATAATGGCTGAATATTTACGTCATGGAAGATTTCACTTGAATGAAGGCAGGTAGGCTAAAGATTAGAAAAGCTAAGATTAGTAACATGTCACACTGTTTTTAAAGCTTAATTTGCTGGGAAAACGCCTCGAAATATGGAAGTACATGAATCAACCAACACTTCCGATTTAGAATATAAACTTGTGTTTTGATTTTGTTGTTTTTAAAAATTTTATAATATAGAAAGCTTCCGCATTTTCCCGGAAGAATTACTGATTATTTTGACTACGGTGAAACACATATAGAACAACCTGTTCTTGAGAAAATTACAGTACTACAACATAATTCTTAAAGGAGGGTGTTATGAATACTACTGGGAAGAAAATATACTTTATTCTCATTCCAAATCTGTTTTTAAAATTTTCAAAGACCACCTAGAAGCCGAGAAAATGAGCTTTAAAACAATGGCCTAGAAAAAGTGGCCGAACTATTTCCCGTGAACTTTTTTCTTGTTTCGTTAATAAATAGTCATGCAGAATGCTTATATTAGTCCTTTTTTAAATGTTTTTCATCTTGATATATGTTGTTTTGGATTTTTCATGCCCGCGGACTAGTTTTCGCCGGTGGCCACTTTTTCTAGGCCATTGTTTTGAAGCTCATTTTCTCGGCTTCTAGGTGGTTTTAGAACATTTTAAAAACAGCTTTGGAATGAGAATGAAGTCTGTTTTCATCCCAGATGCATTTATTAGCTAAGTAAAATCCTCCTTTAAAATAATTATCCGGTTACTGAAAGTAACAAAAATTTAAAAAAAAATGGGGCGCGATTTTTGAATCGAGTTAGTAAAGTCTTGTGATTCGGAAAGGCGATCATGAGATTCTCATTTAGTTTCTTTAATGCTTTTCCAGAACTATTTATATTTAATAAAGCTTCCTAGGAAGACCCTAGTTAATCGGATTTGATAGATCAAAGATAACATATTAACCAATCCAAAGAAACCTGAATTTAATTCTCAAAATCAATAGGGGGGAAAATTGTGGTTTTCAGCAAAAAAACGCCTCCAAAATAAAATAACTGAAACCAAATCTAATTCCCGAGTCTAAAAACCAATTTTTTTCGTTTATAGAATACACCTATGTATACGTTTTCTTTCACATTTTCCCTGAAAATGTTCACAATTTATATGTGGGAAATAGAATTTCTAAAAAAGCAAAAAATGGCTCCGCGAAAAAAAAGGTGCGAAATTTATTCTGAATTTCAAATTAATAAATGCCTACCAACATGGTGATTAATCCCAAACATGGAAATTATTCATTTTAGAGTAGGAGAGCATCCGAAAAAGAAAAAACGAAGAAGAAAAAAACAAAATATAAAGTCAACGGAAAAAAGGATACCAAGAAATTGATAATATCGGAAGCTTTCAATATTTCATTTATGATAAATAGGAACTGAAAGAAGAAAAAAAGAGAGGGGGGGATAAACAGGCAGAAAGGATTAGATTTATGAATACAAGACATGAAAAACGTCATTTTTAATCGTTTTCTCCAAAAAAAATATATCAAGAACTGAGGAAAATTACATACATATTAGTAGAGGAAGTCGGGACGGCCCGCCCGAACACATGCATATGTGCAAATAGACTGGAAAGAAAATCTTTAAAAATTCATTCATCCAACAACTCGACAAAAAAAAAGTGAATTCATTTTCGGTTCAATGGAAATTCTGACGAAATTTGCAAAAAAACATTTTAGAGTTGAAAAAAAATTATAAAGCAACAAAAAAAACACAAAAAACCAGGCACAGAATTTTTTCAGAATTTTTTTAATATGTTATTTTGCTGCTGTGCATGCATTTCAGAGAATGAGATCAGCAAATAAGACACCTGCTTTGTCTTTGGTTATGCGATAGAAAATTGAATTAAGTGTCGTAAGAAGTATGAACTTGTTAGTTTAAAAGTCTAAAACCAGCCGAGTGGACTTTATAAGCAGAAAATGAGATTTTCTGACGAATGTGGATACAAAATATACCAGAATACAAATCAAAAAGCATATCATTTTGAATTCGTTATTTTTTCTGTAGTTGTTATTCAATGAATGATATTGATTGCTAGAATTAGACACTTGGTGAAAATAACTTCAAAACTGAGATTCACGAAATGCCGTTAAAGGCAGCTGGTCAGTTAACACGATCCAAATTCAAGGCAAAAAACCAAGAAATTGGTCCAACGAACAATACCAAAATGTTGGTCAAATTCAAATAATTGTGTTTCGCGCCTAAAATCCGGCGCGCATTCAAATTTTGATTTTTTCAACTTTGAACGGCTGCTATTGTCAACTCAATTATTCTTGATCATTGCGTTCGGAAGGCTGCTCAACCTCACAGCCGCTCCGCATGCACGCGACGCGGCTGCCGATACTCAACACACTGGAAAATTTGAAAAATTAATTTTCCCGCCAATATTTCAGTGTGTTGAGTGGGAGGTCGGCGCAACGCGTGCGTGCGGAGCGGCTGTGAGGTTGAGCAGCTTTCCGAACGCAATGATCAAGAAAAATTGAGTTGACAATATGAAGCGTGTATTTATCGGTGTGATTTCTCATAAATTGCATCCTATCATTGTACTAATGAGAGAAAGCTCTAATTTTTGAAACTAAGATCAGATAGGGTCAAATTAACTGATCCACTGTCCTTAAGGCTTCATCTTTTCTTCTGCGTGAAAAAACGAAACAACAGATTTTTTTTAGTGCTTCTCTGAATTTTGAGCGATCTCAGTCACATTTTTAAAATTTTACACAATCAGAATATGAGAGTATTTATCGCATCTTCAAATTAGCAACAAGATATTTTTATATTTCATTAAAATATCAAAATAGCCGGGATATCTTTATTTTTTAATATAATTTTTCAGAATTTGATTTTAAAGGTGGGCTTTACAGAGATAATAAATGTACGTTAAATGAAAATAGACTTCATTCTCATTCCAAATCTGTTTTTAAAATTTTCTAAAACCAACTAGAAACCGAGAAAATGAGCTTCAAAACAATGACCTAGAAAAAGGGGCCACCGGCGAAAACTAGTCCGCAGACATGTAAAAATCAAAAAAAAAAAGAAAAACATAAATTAAAATGAAAAAAAAGGACAAATATAAGCATTCTGCATAACTAGTTATTAACAAAATACGAAAAAAGCTCATAGGAAAAAGTTCGGCCAGGTGGCCCATTTTTTCTAGGCCATTGTTTTGAAGCTCATTTTCTCGACTTCTAGGTGGTTTTAGAAAATTTTGAAAACAGATTTGGAATGAGAGTGAATTATATTTTCACTTAAGATACATTTATTATCTCCGTAAAGTCCTCCTTTAAATAAAATTTTCCAGAATTTGACTCTAAAAAAAAGTTACTATACCTCCAGATAATCGTTTCTCTGGTCAAATATGAAATGCAAAAAAATCAGAAAACCAAATTCGAAAAAAGGTCATTTCTGAGAAAAGGAGAAGTTAAAATCTGCCAAAATTCGCTCGAATGAACATAAATTGCAAGCACCTATGAGTACACCAATAATCTATTTCGGAGCAAAAGAAATAAATGCCAACTTTTCGTACGATTAAATAAGGACTAGGATTTCGATTCTCTCTTTCAAAAAAAAAATTAAATTCGACGTATTCAAATTTTTAAAGGTGTTTGAAGTGGTTTAAAACACAATGGATGTAGGTAGGTAAACAAAAATTGAGACATTAAAAGTGCAGAATTTCATGAATGCTTCTGGAAACCTGGAAGAACAATGAAATGGGATTTTTGAAATCAGTGATCATTGTCCACTGATTTAAAAATCATATTTTACAAAAAAAGGTTGATACAGGAATTCCATTAATAATTTTAAAATCATCCCCACAAATTAGTGGCACACTGTCTTTAAGAGAGAAAAAGTAAAACAATAAATAAAATAATATTTTAATAAATGATCACAAATAGTACAACACCGGAAAATGAAAAAGGCACACATTCACTTTTTGATGGCTCTCACCTCCACCAACATCAACACCAATGACAACTCTTCAAGGTGTACATGTGAATAATATTCTTCAGTGTTCTGCTCATCTCTCCTTTTTTCACATGTGCAGGTGTTGAAGCCTTCTGTCTACTTGCCTCTTCAACGACGAGTTCATGCTCATGCTCATCCCGAAATGTCGCATCCTTCCACAAAATTCTGCTTCGAAACGTTTCTGTGTCAATATTAATGCAAATATGGCTTTTTGAGTGAGATGGGTTTGTTTGAACGAAATTTCGTTCAACAGGATGAATGACAAATGAGAATATATGCACATGTATATTTCCATTGATGAGAAAAAGGTGCCAACTAGAATTTTAGATCAACTTCTTTCTTATTAATTTTCTCAAAAATGTTTACATTCCGTTTGGCAACAATGAAAGTGAGTTCAAGAGTATGACATTACCAAAAAAAATTATTTCGGTCGCAAAAATGAATATTGAAAATCCGATGATATCAAAATTTCGGAGCGAAACTTTAAAAAATGAGCGGTACATGAATCTGAGAAAAATAACGCTTCGCGTCAATAACGACCTAGGGGGCAAAATCGCTCCTGAATTTTGATACTTGTGAGTCAATAAGTAGATCAAGACTCGAAAAGAAGAGCAATCGTTGCCAAAAATCGCCTGTTTTACAGCTGAATATGGATGAAAAAGAAGTTAAAGGAGGACTTTGCGGAGATAATAAATGTACGTTAAATGAAAATCAACTTCATTCTCATTCCAAATCTGTTTTTAAAATTTTCTAAAACCACCTAGAAGCCGAGAAAACACGCCTTAAAACAATGGCCTAGAAAAAGGAGCTAGCTGGCCGAACTTTTTCCTATGAGCTTTTTTCGTATTTTGTTAATAACTAGTTATGCAGAATGCTTATATTAGTCCTTTTTTTCATTTTAATTTATGTTTTTCTCTTTTTTTTTGATTTTTACATATCTGTGGACTAGTTTTCGCCGGTGGCCCTTTTTTCTAGGCCATTGTTTTGAGGCGCGTTTTCTCGGCTTCTAGGGCTTCTTTTCTCGGTTTCTAGGTGGTTCTAGAAAATTTTAAAAACAGATTTGGAATGAGTATGAAGTCTAGTTTTATCCCAGTTTTTTTTCATTATCACCGTAAAGTCCTCGTTTAAAAAGTGGCTTTAAAGGGACTCTTTACTGAATTTGGGTTTCAATTCCATTTTCATCTTCTTCACAGTATTTGAAAACCTATAGAAGCAAAAACATTTATCGAAGCTTCCTTTTCTAGTATACGAAAAAAGCACATTTACAGGGTAAGGCAGCGAATGGCCTAACCGCTCGGCCACACGCGAGAGAGCATGCGAATGTGAGAGTGTTTGCAATTATTCGGCCATTTCGCTGCCTTATTCTTGAAATGGTGTGTTTGAGTACTAGAAAAGGAAATTTCGCAAAAATATTTTTCTTTTATAGGTTTTCAAATATTGTGAAGAAGATGAACATGGAATAGAAATCCAAAAACAGTAAAGAATCCCTTTAAAATAGTTTAGTTGACAGAGCAAATGTATAAGGCTCTAATTTCAAATCGATTTTCTGACTGAATGAAACGGATGTCGTTAAGGAGAACATTAGATGTGACTTATATGAAAACAATTAGTTAATTAAAGAATTTAAGTCAAATTTTTGGAGCATGCCTACAGTACCACGTGAAGCTTTAAGAAACATTCCTGTTTCAAGGTTTGGCAACAGATTTCACAACTTATTGATCTCCGAAAAATTAATCACACTAATTCGAGAACTTTCTTACTGTCCTTTTCAGATTCCTGTGATTTCGTTTTCCAATGAAAATTAAAAATTATCTTGAAAATTTCTAGAAACGTTGAATCTCTGTTATCTCGGATAAATGGAGCAGACGATTGACATTTAACCGAATCATAAAAACAATTGAAAACAAAAGAGCATAGAATGACAAAAAAAACAAATAAAAAAAGAAGTGAAAATAAACGAATATAGACGAGAAAATGTTATGCTGAATGAATATAGTGTGTGGTGTGTATCCGGATGTAGAAAATTGGGGGTCCGCTTCATCGGGAAAAAGGTGAGCGTCCGTCTGTGTGTGTGTGCGTGTGCATGTGTTTGTGGTTTAGTGTTCCTCAACTCACTTCCATGACGACGGGCTAGGTTTTTTAATTGCCGTTGGTCACACTAAATGAGGTTCACAATTATTGTTCACCTTTTCGCTTCTTTTCAGTGTGAGAGCTGCTTAGTTTCTGCATATTATAATAAGGGAGTGCATTCGTGTAGGAAACATTTGGATCTGGATAAAAATAAATAATATTAGAGTTATTTTGAAAAACTCCGATCTTTTTATGAGTTCACTAGGATTGCAAACTGCTCTCCGAAACATAAAAACTTCATGTTCTGTGATTATAAATGACCGAAGATTGCATTTATTTTTGTACCTGTTAAAAACAATAATGTTCCGGAAACATGTGATCCTGAGAAATGATCAAAGCATCTGTGATCAATGTTGTGAATCGCTTATCATCCAAACTTTTAATTGTTCCAATGGTATGAACAAGACCAATTTAAACAACGAACTTTAAACCTAACTAGATTATTTTTTATCAATCGTTGCGTCATTATGTTCCGAAAAAAAGCGGTGAACTTGACGAAGAAATGAAATGAAAATCAGTGGTATCAAAAGTTTAACAGGGTACACATATGAAGCTATATCAGGTTTAAAGACAGTGGATCAGTTAATTTGACTCTACTTTCAATTTCAAAAATTAGAGCTTTCTATCATTAGTACAATGCAATTTATGCGAAATCACGTCGATGTCATGGCAGCGGTCCAATGTTGAAAAAATCAAAATTTGAATTGGATCGTGCAACGCCGTCGGAATTGGCGTGAAACACAATTATTTGAATGTGGCTACATATTGGTATTGTTCTTTGGACAACCTGGGCTTCCATTCGAATTTTAATTTTTTGCCTTGAATTTGGATCGTGTTAACTGACCAGGTAGAAATGTGAAAATGAGTGCACCCGGAATCGAACTTGGCTGTGGAAACTCAGGGATGGGCGGGAAATTTCCCGGTTTTCCTGGTACCACGACGGGAAATTTGTTTAATAGAAAAAATAGAAAAACATCAAGAAAATCAAAAATTCGAAAAGATCAAGCTACAAAAATCAACGAAACTTTACTAAAATTGATTAATATGTCTTCCGAAGTCTCAAATAAGAAAACTAAAATTTTTCTTTTTTTTACTCATTTATGCGATTCTGAAAAATGTTTGTTTTATTCAAAATCTTGCGTTGATTCCTGTTTTATCCTATAGTTTTAATCGTTGGATGTTTATTAACTCTGAAAACCTAGGAAAATCGATAAAATTAAGATAAAACCAGTATTTGGAGTTAAATTTCCCGAATTTCCCGAAATTTCTCGATATTTGAAACCGAGAAAAAAATTTCTCGAAAATTTTTCCGGAAAGTCTTTCCCGCCCATCTTTCCCGGTGGAAACCTTTACGTTTTTGAGACCAAAGTTTGATTCCGGGTGCTGTTTACAACATTTATAACCTGCGTATAGTCCTCCTTTGAGTATCTTTTTGGTGGGCCAGTATACTCTATCTTGAAGGTCTCGAAGGTCAGTTTTGAGTCTCGACCACACATATTAAATCATGATTCAAACTGGATTTATGATCTGGTAATGAAAGCTTTCAATTTTTCAAGCACAGTTGTTTTTTGCCTAAATCTTGTCTATTCTCATCCCAAAGCTTCTGGTACTTCGAAACTTCTGTTCAATTAAAACCGAATTTTTAAAATCCCATTTTCTACGTTATTTTTGTATTGTCAACTCAATTATTCTTGATCATTGCGTTCGGAAGGCTGCTCAACCTCACAGCCGCTCCGCACGCACGCGACCTCCCACTCAACACTGAAATATTGGCGGGAAAACGAATTTTTCAAATTTTCCAGTGTGTTGAGTGTCTGCAGCCGCGTAGCGTACGTGCGGAGCGGCTGTGCGGTTGAGCAGCTTTTCGAACGCAATGATCAAGAATAATTGAGTTGAAAATAATCAGAAACGATTTTAAATAATTGTTAATTCAATCAGACTTATAATTATTGTATCTACCGTAACCCCATGTTGTATTTATATTATTTGATCTACGCGCTGAATGTTGTATTTTTGATTGTAATTATCGTCGCCCCACATTCCCTTTCGCCCTGATTTTATTCTTCGTTTTTAATTTATAGTTGTGTAGCAAAAAAAAATAGTGATAGTAAAACACAACACAACAATAATTAATGACTACCGATGAAGAAGCAATATTTTAAACGATTTTTTGTACTTGATTAATTGTCCTTCGACAAAGATCATTATCAGTGGCACGAGCAATTCTAAAAATTTCCCATTTCCAATTTCCCATGTACGATTGTATTTCTGGACGAGTTATTGTCACATTTCTTCTTTAATGTGTCTCTTTTATCAAGAAAATATCAAAAAGATTGGAAAGTTCTCATTCGTTTTTCGTCGATGATTTGTGAACTCGGTAGAAATTTTTTCCTGATAAGTATTTTTCAGACAAACCAAAATCAAGACACGGCTATATGGCGTTTCTTAACATCAATCGGTTTCATGTGTTATGCTTTTTCTTATGGCAATTCGCATTGTTTTTCTGTTGTCAGCAGATTTTTTCGGTTCGTGAAATCACAGAGGCTTTGTTGAAGGGAATTGGACTGGTTTTCAGATTTTCTACAATTTCCAACCAACTTTATCATGTGGTGATTTGAATTTTCAGTTTTCAAAACCATCATGTAAACTATCAAAGTATGACCCAAAAAAAAAGTTTTTGGAACTAAATGTTTTTGCATTCTAGAATTGAAATTTGTGAAGAGCTCACCGCTAATTGTACGCATATAGTAATGGAGCACGCGCCATTTCATTCAATGGTTCAAGATTTCAAAATGTTCTGTAGTACAGAAGCCTATGATGCAGCATGGGTGGCCACCATTCAATTCATAGGTGTTCTAATTGGAACTGTAACTTATGGGCATTTAGGCGATCATTTTGGTCGGAAACCAGTTTCCCTTGTTGGTATATCGGTTGGAATCATATTTGGAGTTGCATCAGGTTTTTTTGATCAACATAAGTGAAAACAAGTTTGCTTTGAAGGTTTTGCACCGTCTTGGCAAGTATTCGCAGCGTTCCGTTTCATTGTTGGAACATCGATAGCAAGTATTCTCATTGTTTTCTATGCTTATATTCTCGAGTTCATCCTTCCTGAACAGAGGGTGTTTTTAAGATCATTTTTCAACTGGGTGAGTTTTTGAGAACTTCAGTTTAGTTGTAAAAGTTATCAATTAGAATCCTTTCCCTTTACGCTTTCAAATAAGGTTTGCAAAACCCTTATTTGCCAGGGACAGGATTCGAACCCGCGTAGGTGTTAACCATGAGAGCTCTAAGGTCTCACGCCTTTAACCACTCGGCCACCCCGGCTACGCTTCTGAAAATGGTGCACCCTTAATATAGCTTAATTTTTGAGCCACTTTTTTTCAAAATTGTTGATTGCAGGGCTATGCACGATTGGTTTTCACATTAGTTTGTTATATTTGTGGATATTGGAGGTAGAAATTCAGTCTCCACTCGTAATTTAGGCAATTTTTAACAGATCAGCAGCAATTGCAACTTCCTTATTAGCATTGCCAATTATTCCTGTCATATTTTTCTTGCCGGAATCACCGAAATGGTAAAAAAATGAATATTTATAGGAGTATTTATATGATGTTCAGGTACACAACAAAAGGAAGACTGAAGGAAGCTGAAAAGGCTGAACAAACAATTGCAAAACTGTCTGGAATTAAAAGAGATATTGATGTTGATATTGAAGGAAAAGAAGAAATGAAAGACACCAAAATCTATACAATTCGAGATCTTTTTACATCATGGTCAATTGCGTACAGAACGATTGTTGTCGGATCTTTGTGGTTTTCGACAAGGTTTTGTTTTATTATATTGTCAACTCCAATATTCTTGATCATTGCGTTTTGTGGGTTGCTCAACCTCACAGACGCTCCGCACGCACGCACGCGGCTGCCGGCACTCAACACACTAAAAAATTTGAAAAATCCATTTTCCCGCCAATATGTCAATGTGTTGAGTGGGAGATCACCGCGTCGCGTGCGTGCGGAGCGGCTGTGAGGTTGAGCAGCCTTCCGAACGCGGTTGTCAAGAATAATTGAGTTGACAATAGGCCATGAAAGTTTTATTACCTTAAAGTCTCTGTTTAAAAATATATTTTCAAGTTATAAACAGCGCAATACATATTATTTCCACTCTTTTCAGTCTATCCGCATTTGGTTCGGACTTGAATTCTGGAAATCTGGCTGGAAACTTTTATATGAGTCAATTTGTCTCTGGTGCAGTTACAGCGTTTGCAAAAATTGTAAATCTCGCATCTTTAATAATAATGAAACTTAAATTCCAGTTTGTCTTCTTTCTCGACACATATTGGCCATCTTTCGACCGTCGTCGTCTTCATCAATTTCCTCAAATTGCCATGATTGCTTGCTATGCAACTTTGATGGTATTAATGATTCTTCCCGAATCAGATTGTTCTAGCGCTGGAGGGAGAGATCTTGCTAGTGAGCCAGTTAACTGAAGTTTCATTGTGAAAATATGAGTATTTTAGTAATAATCGTGAATATAATTGGGGTATCTTTTATCGAAATAACATGGGATGCTTGTTATTTGGTTGCTGTTGAATGTTTCCCAACTTATATTCGAACAATTGGAATTGGAACATGTTCCCTTTTGGCAAGAACTGGAGCATTGTTAGCTCCTCAGGTAATATGGGACTTTTTTATTTATCTACATAAATCTATTGTTTTTTGCAGATGGCATATCTATCAGCAATTTATGCTCCAGCCCCATACGTTGTTGTATGCGCAATTGGTACAATTTCCTTGTTAATATCTATATTTTTCCTTCCCAACACAAAAGGAGTTGACTTGGCTGATTTGGATCCAGTTATCCATAATAACTTGAAATATGATCATAAGCAGAGTTTTTCTGAAAATGTGATGATTCAAAGAAAAATGACTGAGCATATGTCGCCAAGGAATACAATTGTCGGGGAAACAATTGTTGATGCATAATTTGTGTACAGTTTGTAAATTTCTTATTTGTTTGAGATAATAAAATTTGTATTTTTAAAAGAAATAATCACTGATAATGGGAGTTACGTATTAATAAAGAAGCGGAGCTTCCGAACAATTGAAGAGTTGTTTATTGAATTTGATTTATTGTCTTTAGCACGGAAAAACCAGAAAAAAGCATGAAAAGCATGAAAAATCAACATTTTTCCAAGAATTTCTTAGATTTTTTAAAAACCGGCCTGGCAAAAATACTCGACTGAAACAAATATATTCTTCAGATGAGCCACAACGAGCCAATGAAAATACGAAAACAACCTAACATAAACATTCCCATAAATGATTTTTTCCATAGATATTTGCTCTTAAAGACAGTGGTCCATTTACTTTGACCCTACCTGATCTTAGTTTCAAAAATTAGAGCGTTTTCTCATTAGTACAATGCAATTCATGCGAAATCACATCGATAACTACACGCTTCATAGCAGCGGCCCAAAGTTGCAATAATCAAAATTTGAATGCGCGCGGGTGCGTGCAACGCGGTCGGAATTGGCGCGAAACACTATTATTTGAATGTGGTAACATATTGGTATTGTTCTTTGGACTTTCTGGACACACATTCGAGTTTTTTATTTTTTTTCGCCTTGAATTTGGATGACGTTAACTGACCAGCTGTCTTTAAAGACAGTGTACCAGTTAATTTGAATCTTCATTATCTTCACACTTTGCTTCACATAACTTTATTGTCGCATCGCAGGCAAATCAAAAACAGACGAATAGAACATATTTCGAGCCAAAAGATCAAGAAAAAAGGAGTGAGAGAAAGAGAGAGAGAAAAATAAATAAATAAATATTTGTTGTTTTTTTTTCTTCATTAATCTATAATATTTTGATATTTTTGTTGTTTCCTTTCACCAAGCCAGTCGAGTATATACGATGTGACAATTGCATTTTAAAAACTACGTTTACCAAATCGAACCTGTAAAAAAATGTTATTATTTTATTCGAAAGCTGTTTCATTTTACCATCATGTCACCAGCAGATGGAACGCGTTTATGCGGAACATCAGCCCATTGGGCATATCGATAAGATTCTGGGGCAGAATCTTCAGAATCGTATTGGATGTTTCTGCATTGTGAAACGCAGATAAGGGCGACCAAGATGGCGACAACGAGGATGAGGGACCGAGCAGAGAACATACTTGTTTTTTTTGGGATTTGTTTTAGGAGGAGCAAGTTTCTGGAAATGAAATGGAGAGATAAAGATTCTAGGATGTTTCACGAGTCATTAAAAAGGAAATGAATCGAATAAATAAAATTGGGCAAATAGATGAGAGAGTATTTAAAGATAGGGCGCAGTTAATTCTAACACTTTCAATATTCAATAAAAGCCCATAGTGTTAATTTATATTAATTGGTCCAGTAAATAAAACTTGAATGCTTAGAATGCCAATCCAGAAGGCTCATGATTTTTAAGAGAGCCTAATTTTTTGACCCATTTTGAACAATGAACCCGAGTGAGTACGTGAAAACCAAAGAAACAAAAATAGAAACAATCGAAAAGAACGCATCGGAACATCACTTAAATACCATTCAGGAATAATAAATCACTGAGCGGCTCCATAAAATTAATGAGAATTTTTTTGTCGTTTCAGGGTTTCACTGATTTGGTTAAAATAAACGAATTGACCCAATATTCTAATTTCTAAAAAGTGCTTTGGTTCTTGATTTAGGAACATTTAATGAAATTTTAGGGAACAATGAAAATCTCCCAAATTTTCAAACATCATTTCAATTTCGAGTCAATAATACGGTAATAATATGGTTTTAAACACAATCCACAGATAAACGGTTTTGAGAGTAAACTTTCAGGTAACGTAACCTCACGGTGGGCTAAAGTGAACCGACTATAACTAAGAAAATTCAGTACGACAATTAAAAATTGAACGCAGAAAAGCGGGTGTGGCATTTTTGCAATTGTGCGGCACGGTTACACAAAATGCGTTATATTCAGCTACTCAGGGACGCAATTTTGTAATTCGGATTTTTAAAAAATAGATAAAGCCGTAATTTATGTACTTAACGCAAAAACTTCATTTTTTCATGCGTTGTAGGCGTTAAAATACCGTTTGAAAAAAATTCGAATTTTTGCGTGTGTGCAATTTGGCGTAACGGTGTACACACACAAAGCGTTGTTCGTGACGACAATTTCGGTGCACTTTATCCCACCGTGAACCTGATGAGATTCTTTTAATTCCCTCTATTTTTTGTCATTGGATTTTTTCTATCCATATTAAAGATAATGGGCCAGTAAATAATTCTATGCAGCGAAACAAATTTTTAATAATGCGCATATGGCCAAGCAATTGATTCTACAAATAGTGAAAAGTTAATTGTGAGAATAAAAGTGGTACACTATCTTTTGTAATCCAACCTAGTTTACCTAGCAATAAATCCATGAAAAAATTTCAGAATGTGTTTTTTCCGCATACACTTCCTGATCAACAAAAAACTTATTTTCAAATTTTGTTTTCTGCTTGGGTTCATAAAAAGACGTCGAAATTATTTTTTTGGGATTTTTTAAAGAAAAAAGTGCTTTAGAAGTTCATTAAAAAATTCGCCAAAAACAACCACTTTTCTATGATCTTTTTTTGAATTTTCGAAGTTTGTCAACAGGGGTAGAACATTTAGAGAAGAAATTTCAACAAACTACACCCATGGGAGATGGGTACATTTTCAGTTAAACATGTGTGTAAAACAAATAAATTGGTGAATAAATTAGGAATAAACTGACACGTAACCACCTACACTAAAAGGTGGGAAAACGTTTATTCGTTATGAAGCGAAACGCTTTTGGCTACTAATTAGCGAAACTACAGGTGCTATTTAGTAAACGGGCAGTTTTTCGTGTGAAAGTCTTTTAGCAAAAGGTACTTGATAACCTAAAGTTGTTGAAGTAGTAAAAACTCAACGAAAAGAAAAGAAATGTTACACCTGATTCACTCAAAACATGAAAATTCAGAAATCTCATGTTTTTCAAACCTCTTTTTGTTTCTTAGAAATTAAAGGAGGGCTTTACGGAGCTAATGAATGCATCTGTGATGAAAATAGGCTTCATATTCATTCCAAATCTGTTTTTAAGATTTTCTAAAACCACCTAGAAGCCGAGAAAACGCGCCTCAAAACAATGGCCTAGAAAAGGGGGCCGCCGGCGAAAACTAGACCGCAGGCTTGAAAAATCCAAAAAAATAATGAAAAACCATAAATTAAAATGAAAAACATTAAAAAAGGTCTAATATAAGAATTCTGCTATTTACTATTTATTAACAAAACATGAAAAAAGCTCATAGGACCAAGTTCGGCCAGGTGACCCTTTTTTCCAAGCCATTGTTTTGAAGCTCATTTTCTCGGCTTCTAGGTGGTTTTAAAAAATTTTAAAAACAGATTTGAAATGAGAATGAACTCTATTTTCTTTTAAGGTACATTTATCATCTCCGTAAAGCCCTCCTTTAACTAAGAACAATGACATGTTTTAATTTCAAAATTAGAACAAAACACCGAAAGAAGAACGAAATAACAAAATGAATAAATCCAAAAATAAATTATCCGTCCGTTAGATTTTAACTTCTAGACAAATGTCCGGGGAATGGACCATCAAAGTAAAAACAGAAAAAGTGGAAAATGTCCTTGGTAACAAAAAAAGCTCATCTTTTATGAGGATTTGTATGAACTTCCGACATTCAAATAGGAGCTTTGGCACATTCTACACATTGAGTAAAATAAAAATTGTTTCAAAAGGGAGGCTCCGATGAAAAGATAAGTGTGTTTTAAACGAATTAAATTGAAGTGCAAAAGCTCAGAATAAAAAGCGTTCAAAAAATCCCGAACCCCTTTTTTTTAAGTATTTTAATTAACATACATTTATCCTCTAAATCTAACTTCCTTCTCGGATGTATTCTTATCTTAAAAGCGAACATTTTACAAATTTGAAAAAAAAAAGAACTACGTTTTTGTTATTCGTTTCCCGCAGTCAAATGTTACCAAGAATAAATACTTCAAATAGGCTCTTAAAGAAAGGGGGCGGGGACGGAAAAAAAGTTTTGAAGAAATGGCCACAGAAACAGATTATGACGACTCTTATATATTGGAAGATGGTAGATGAGTGGGCGGGAATATGGGTTATCAACTATTTCCAAAAAAATGCAGAAATAAGTAAATTTCAAAAGATGGAAGGTTAAAATAGCGTGGGTTGTTAAATGGAGCACAGAAATGAATATAGCAGACTAATGTCCAAAATGGCTAAAATGATTTTAAAAAGATTTTAATTCGCAATTTAATAATCCGAAACTAGCACTGGAATTTGGGCGCTCATGATTTGCTCGCGAAGAGCTTACATATTTTTTTCAGGCACACTGTGGTTGTGGTCATGTTTTTTTTGCCGTGTCTGAATTACGGTAGCTTCGAAGAAAGAACGTAGAGCGTCGTCTACTTTCACAAGAATAAGAAAAACTCACAATTCAACACTTTAATGTCAGACAACTATTACTTGCCAAAATATCATGTTTTATATATTTTTCAGAAGTTAAACAATTGTTTTTTTCAATTTCCGCAGTTGAATTTTTGGTGGAAATTCGGGTATTCAATTTTCTAGAAGTTCCGGATTCTGACCAAGTTACAATATTTCTTGCCCGAATTTAAAAAGTTCAGTTAATTTCACCCTACCTGATCTTAGTTTCAAAAATTAGAGATTTCTCTCATTAGTAAAATGCAATTTATGCGAAATCACACCGATAAATACACGCTTCATAGCAGCGGGCCAAAGTTGAAAAAAAAAATATAAATTTGAATGCGCGCCGTGCAACGCGGTCGGTGTCCGTGCGACGCGGTCAGAATTGGCGCGAGGCACAATTATTTGAAAGTGGCTACCTATTGGTATTGTTGTTTTGACCAACGGGCTCCAATTCGAATTTTGATTTTTTTTGCCTTGAATTTGGATCGTGTTAACTGACCAGATGCCTTTAAACCCCTGATTATCTGAAAAATTTCATGAAAGTAGACATATTTATGCTCCAAATTCCACATTCAAAATGATATCATTTGCTTCTGCACTTTCTCCTAATTAAAAAAAAGCGCAGTTTGCATAGAAAATTTATTGAAATTAAATTCCATGACTTTGAAATAAAAAAAAGTAAAATCTTTAAACATAGTCTGCAAAAGTGTTTGTCAGTTTATGTCATTTGACATCTCACACATCAGTTACCAAATGAAATTGATTCAGTATTTTGACAGTTTTTATTTCAGCATGTTTTTCTCAGTTGTTTTTCGATCTCATTCTGAAAAGTTAAAAAGAGTCTAGTCAATATTTAATTCTACGAAATACAAACAAATGCGTCGGTTTCGAATAGCATTACGCAACATTACGCTGAAACATCATTATTTTTCGAAATTTCACACGGTTCGTTAACCGGAAACCTGAAAAATTTCGATAAATGACGAGGAAAGGGAAGAATTCCACATTTAAAATTTATGTCAATTGTGTATTGCTCTTTTTTTTGAAAGCTTCCTAGTTTTGAGAATCGACACAGAATGGATTGATGTTCTTTTGAGATAAGACCCACGGACGAGGTCGGTATTAGTGTCCCGTAAACAAATCAAATGTGCTATGACTCATGTACCGTATGAACCCATATCTAAGAAGCCCAGAAAACATAAATTCATTCTGCCGAAAGACAATGAATATATTATTTAGACCAGGTTGAGAGTAAAAGTTAAAACTCTAAAAAGAAACCAAAAAGACGAAAACAGAGAAAACAATTATGTTTTGAAAAACAACGTCATAATCTATTCAGTAGAGGTTGTAAGAAGTCTCGAAGAAACAAACCTTAGTGGAAACTAATTTTAAAGATAGGATACCAGTTTTTTCGATTTTTTGTCTCGACCCCCGAATTTCAGCTTTAATAATTGTGAATTTTACTGTTACATATTTTTCGTTCGGTATGTTGCAATGACTGAATTTAAACTTCGAAACGAAGCTGTTAATTACATTAAAGGAGCGCTTTACGGAAATAATAAATGTAGCTTAAATGAAAATTGACTTCATTCTCATTCCAAATCTGTTTTTAAAATTTTCTAAAACCACCTAGAAGACGAGAAAATGAGCTTCAAAACAATGGCCTAGAAAAAGTGGACACCTGGCCGAACTTTTTCCTATGAGCTTTTTTTCGTGTTTCGTTAATAAATAGTTATACAGAATGCTTATATTAGTATTTTTTAAATGTTTTTTTTCATTTTTTTTCTGATTTTTCATGCCTGCGGACTAGTTTTCGCCGGTGGCCCATTTTTCTTGGCCATTGTTTTGAAGCTCATTTTCTCGGCTTCTAGGTGGTTTTAGAAAATTTTAAAAACAGATTTGGAATGAGAATGAAGTCTACTTTCATTCAAGGTACATTTATTAGCTCTGTAACTTTTTTACTTTTCTACTTTAATAAGTGTGACTTTGACTGCTACATATTTTTATGTTGCAAAAACTGCATTTCAAATTTGAAACGAAGCTCTTAATTGCATTCAATTGCTCTAAAAAAAATGACACATTCCTTTAACAAATTTGAAAGCTATCATATTGTCAACAACGAAAACAGGTTATAATAGTAACTATAAAAAATATAAAAACAGCAAACATTCCTCGAAACTCATGACTAAAAGTAAAAACGTAAAAGTTCGTCGATCGTCAGTAACATTAAAACAAATTCTCAATTCCTTCGCTTTAGCTATAAATTAAATTTGCGACATTTCACACATCCGAAATTAGACGCATTTTACGAAAATTGGCCGCATTACTATCGTTGTGACAAATTCGAAAACATCAATGAGAAAATAAGTGTTTAATGAAAAATAAAAAGAAGTAAAAATCCTCGTCTAATCGAAAAAAAACATCCAGATACCTCTGCATTTTAGAGAAAAAAAATAGGAAGCAAAAATTTTTCCTCGGTCACTTTTCGACATTTTAAAGAATAAAACTATTTTTTAGAATTCATCCTCTGAGCTTACATAAATTTCTCGCGGCATTTCTTCCGATTGTTTTCAGTTTTCCTTATTTGATATCGAGAATATAATTAAATCTATTTAATTTTAAGATAAATAAATGAATACATATCTTGTAGATTGTGCTGAAAAATAACAACAATTCAGATGTTTTTTGAAAAAAAAAAACTTTCTGCAAGAGAATATAACGATTTTTTGGAACTAAGGTGAGGTCCCGATTGCGAATTAAATGGAAAACACTATTGTATGTTTTCGCAAAAAAAAAACAATAAGTATTTATGAGGAAAATTAATGGAATTCAAGGGTTATAACGAATTCAGTTTTTCTTTAAGACCGGGTGCCAGTTAAAAATTTTGCCGCTCCGGCGACATGATTTTAAATGACCGCGTTTTATGGATTTTCATGTGCGCTCCGCCGAAGAGCAGTCAAGTGTGTGAGCGGAAATTTGAATTTGTGTATTTTTTAAAAATTTAATCGGTGCAATAGACACCAAAAATGCATTTATAACTCAAAAATAATATTTTTAATACGTACGGATACGGAAAAGGCCATACAAACTTGTGAAAACAGTGGTGCGCCGCATTTGGAATCGAATTGAACGGACAGTATTTGAATGCCTCTACGTAGTGGTACTGTTTTCTCGATCTTCTGGGCCCCCCATTTTAATTTCTTTTCACTTTGGATTTGGATCCTATTAACTGAAACGCTGCCTTTAATTAAATTTAACTGTACTCAAGGAGCATGATGATTGAGATTTTAATTTGGAAAGTTTACGTAAAATAAGAAAATTATTTAAAATCATTGAAGCTTCGAAGAATTTTGGAAGAAAATTGATATTATGTGAAAATTTCAGGTCGATGAAATATAGTAGTCTAAGGTTCAAGTTATTCGTATGCAAAATGCCAAAATTTGAGCGTTCCCGCTAAATAAACGCCAACCTTTCACCCAACTTGCGCCGTTTTTGTATAAATTAAAACAATCACTAGAAATGTGAACGCTTCCTTATGAACTCTTCAACAAAAATTGTGAACGGAAATTTTTTGAAAAGCAAACGTCGTCGGCGTGCAGAATAGTCAATAAATGAACGCTGTCCGTACCCATGAATAATCCTAAAATGACATTAAATGTCCGAAGCAATCCCTTCCTCTCTTCGTTTCCATCTGAAGATTTTGACAACGAACCGATTGCTTCAGTAAGTTTTTTGAAAAATGTCATTCTTATCAGAAGCTCCCAAGTCATCGGCATTAGAAAACATAGATGTTTGAAACTTATCCAAAATTCTGAACTTTCTGATAAAAAATTTCTATTTCCTTCTTCATCAATTTTAACATGACATCATGCATAGTATTCCTGAATAAAATTCTGATTTATGCAAAAGAAAAAACTTTTTGGAATTTTATATTATTTTTATAGCCGAAAAAGTGAATAAAATCTGAAAAATAAACATTAAAAATTCCCAGCAACCAAGAAAACAAGTCAAACAATAAAAAAACGGAGAATAATAATTTGAGCTCCAAGAAAGTTGTATATCTTTCAGTTGAATCTGTGACCCGTTAAATTCTGAATATTTCGTATATTTTGAAATTACAAAATCAAGTGACTCCGCCCATTGAAAATTGCACCAATTTAAAAATCAAATAAGCAATAAATCACCCCATTCCTCCAACATCCTTTCGTATGAAAATCATCACAAAATTACACATAATTATCGGATATGAGCAATTTGAGGCTCAGAAAAAATATGTTCGACGAAAATTTGGAAAATAAAAAATGACGATAGGCTATTATATTTTATTGGAGTGACACATCATCATAACATCTGATGCTGAAAGGATACTGTAGCCATTTTCGAAAAAAAAATTGGAAAGGCTCAACAGGACAAAAAACGGAAACAAATAAAGCGCTTAAGATTATAAGCGTTAGAAAAGGGCTTAAAATTGTAACGCTTTTTAGAATGGAATGTAAAAAATTCAAAAAAAAAATGAAAGGAACGGAAATCAGGAATGGCAAAGTAGCAAAAGACACGTAAAGCTCTGGAAAGTATTAAAGGGATAAAGTGGAAAATAAGATCACAATGGAAAAAATGAGCAAAAATACATATTTATGTTGGCAACAGTCAATTTTAAGCTTAATTATAATTCAGAATAAAAACTAATGTATGTTGTTTTGCTAATACGGGTCCAATAAGGTCTTAATAATTATAACATAATGTTTCATCAGCACTAGAACCTCCTGGCCTAGCTAAAGCCCAGAAAGGTCTGACTGTGACTCACTTAGAAAATTAGCTGTTCATCCCTAGCCACAACTGTTCACCAGTTCTTAGTTTCATCGAACTTCTAATTTCTTCAATTATTTCATTACTCAATGCTACCGCCGATTTCAAAACTAAATCTTCCTCTTCTGGAACCGTTGAACTCGCTGGTACGTTGTCGTCTCTTCGATCTGAATGCTGTTTTGAACGCCTTCCAATCTTGGCGAAAGATGTTGTCGGAACTCGAGATCTGGCCTTGAAATCGATTATTTCTTTAAAATAGTTTCGTTTTTCAAAACCAACCTTATATAACGAATCCTCTAACAAGAACCCTTTACTTCGTGAAACAATCGATGGAGCTATTGATCCTGGAAGATGATGCTTTGTCATTTTCGACATCGGACGTATTCCATCCTGAACTGACGAAACAAAAATCCCATTTTTCGGCAACGATTTTTTCGTTTTCTCTTTTCTTTTAAATCTAGCAAGACTTTTTTCCAACATTTCAACAACCATCAAATTGAAAGTGTTAATAGAGTCAGCTAATTTATTAGACACCTGAAAAAATAAAATACATATACATTACTTCAAAAATTAGAAATTACCTCTTTTAACGTATTACTTTCATTCAATTTAATCCCCGCTTCATTTCTGTACCTATCAATTTGTTGAGCAATCGTATAACACAGATCACATATTCTAGCAGACATTGAATAACAACTACCAATATGCAATTTTCCAGATCTGAAATATTTCATATTTCTATTGATATTGCTTTATGCTCACTTACACTGAAAATTTGTTGACTAACAACCGTAACACGTGTATGACTCGCCGGCAAGCACATCCAATCCTGGAAGTAAAGAGGTTAGTTATTATATTCGAAAAATGTACTTTATTACTGATTACAAATTTCCAAACTTTTGGCATCTTCGATTGTGCAAATCCTTTCAACTTTGAGACCGACTTCGTAGAGGACACCAGAATCTCGGTGACCTTGTAGAGTTTCATTTTGACAAGATTCAAGGTCAGCTGAAATAAATTTATTAGAACAAGTGGTACTTGTTTTTTTTTGTGTTTATAAATTAAAAAAGTTGGGATTTTGGTAAGTTTAAGCTTGAATGCATAATTTTTAAAAATTACAGAAACACGTTTTACCACATCATAGTTAACAAAACAAAGTTATCAAGAAAATTCCTGATCCCAAAAAAACCCCAAATCCCAAAGATAAACCCAAATATCAAAGAAAAACCCCAAATCCCACAGAAAAACATAAACCCCTAAAGAAAAACCCAAATTCCAAAGAAAACCTCAAAAAACCCAAAATCCCAACAAAAAACAGCCAAATCCAAAGAAAAACCCAAATTAAAAAGAAAAACCCAATTTCCAAAGAAAAAGCCAAGTTCCAAAGAAAAACCCAAATTCCAAAGAAAAACAAAAAAAAACCAAATCCCAAGGAAAAACCCAAATCCCTAATGAAAAACGATGATTCAACGCGGCTCTCTTAATAACTTCGTTCAATCTCACGGGCACGTGACAGTTCGGGAGAAAGACAGTTTGGGAGAATAAGGACAGTTCGGGAGAAAAAAGTGACAGTTCGGGAGAATTTTAAAATTCTCTTGTTTTTTTGCATTTGCATTTTTTAAATTTAAATTTTCGGCATTTCGAAAGCTTTTGCACCGAAAAAAACTTATGAAATGACGACAATTTAAGTTTAAAAAATGAAAATGCAAAAAAAAGAGAATTTTAAAATTCTCCCGAACTGTCACTTTTTTCTCCCGAACTGTCCTTATTCTCCCAAACTGTATTTCTCCCGAACTGTCTTTCTCCCGAACTGTCACGTGCCCAATCTCACCTTCAGAAAGAAAAGTCTTCGTCGCACTCCTCAAAGCATTACCCAGTTCCTTAGTTCCCACATAAACCTCTTCGAATCCCGATGTGGACGGTAGGTGCGGGTCTATCTTTACCATCACAGTTTTCTGTTCCATTCCAGATTTTTTCAATCTTTTTTCAACTTTTGTTTCCCATTCCTCCGAAAATTCTTTCTCTTCTATCAACATTTTGATTGCCATATTCGCCATAATCTCCAACACAGCTTCTTCATCTTTTGGCATTTGATGTAAAACCGCTTAAATTGGTGAACATTTAAAAAAACTAATAATTTAAGACAGATATTGTGAACCGTTATAAAATACGGTATATTTTACAAAAATAATAAATACTTTGTTTTAAATAAATTTTCATGCAATAGACAATTCAAAGTGAACAAATACCCATATTAGAAATCAATAAATATCAAAAGCCAAATTATTCCTTAACTCCTTCTAAGCTCTCTTCATCATCCTGTTCTTCAATTTCTTCGCTCTTAATACTTCTCGGCAAAAAATCGCGATCAGGCCAAACTTGGCAGAAAATCTCCCGGCATTCATCAATAACTGCCGCATAATCAATAGAAGCGTTAAACGTTGGACAAACTATCAAATTTCCTGCTGTCGTGCTAGCCCGATCGAATTTCAACGCATTCATTTGGAAATGAAGTTTCCAAATGGGAGAAATTTCATTTTGTTCCAGAATTTCATCGAGAACCTTCTTTAATGGTTCTGCATTGTTTTCAGATGAACCAGTGGCGTGGAGAAGATCTGAAAATAAAAATAAGATTCAAGCGATATGTTAACAAAATTATTTCTCTTGAAAATCATTTGGAATTTAGGAAAATAGTTTCAAAACTTACAGTATCCCTTCGGCGCTATACACGTTTCATATCCTCCTTCAATAATCCGACTTTCATTTGCTTCTGGTCTCAATGATGCCAAATTTATGAGAGAAATCTGTAATACATATTTTTTTCATTGTAATTTCATCTTCCTAGACTAACGTGTTCCTTCTCTTCTGTCATTATTGACTTATTTGTGATATAGATGATCCTTTCAACCTTTTCCACTTCAGTAGTTTCATACTTCTCTGGAACATATCTGCTAGACAAAAACACGTGTTCACAATTGACTCGTTGATTATCAGCTATTATGCCAACAGCCCTGAAAAACTTGAATTATTTTTTTTGAACATTATAAGAAATACTTTTCATTTTTCATTATAAGTCCTTGAACCGGTCGTCCTAAACAATAAAGGCTTCCAAAAACAGCGGCCAGTCTACAGAAACATTGAGCCAATTCTCCGCATCCATATAATGGAAAAAGAAATGGAGACGGTCCAAAATGTCCAACAGAATCCATAAATTGGCACGACGCTTTCATTCCGTCAAAGGTTGTCGGTTTCGATTTCAGAATCCCAATCGTATTAATAATATAGTTTTGAAGAGTCGTCTCAACGCCCATTGATTTCAAAAATTCACCAAATGGTTTATCAACGAAATCTCCCAATAGACCTTTCTTCTCATCTTCTGGCTTAGACATCCATTGTGTACAAAATGTGATAAATTTCATGAGTGCTCGTTTTTCCATCATTGTTAGTGCGGTACTTGTGAAGATCTCTCCCTTGCTGCATGGAACTCTATTCAATGTGATCGAATTGTTTTCTTCATTTCTCAATGGACAAAGTTGACGATCGACTAGTTTGAATTCAGCATATTGCGAAACTTGCGAGTCACACAATGTTTGAACCTGAAAAATCAAAACGAGCCTTTTTGAAAGTTCAAGGTCTTAAAATTTGAAATTCGATTTTAAAATTAAGCTCTAAATTTATTTTTCAAATTATCTTCAATTATAAAATAACAAAATTTCCTAGTTTTTAAGAAATTTATAAATTTTTTGTAATTATTTTTAAAACCAGCTCACCATGGCCCCTCTTGATAACAAGACTTTCGGCAATAAATCAATCGAAAATCTTCGATACGAGTTTTTCAACTTCTCCTCTTCTTCTTGTTCACCTTCCGCTAAATTATCTTTCCGAATCCAACCACTTTCTACATTTTCAAAAATCCTTCGATCTGCCAGTTTCGTGTACGTTTCAGATTCATCCAAAAGTTTCAAATATGTTTCATCGTTTGCTTCGTCTGTTTCCTATATTATATGACGTTTCATAGATTTTGTTTCTCAAACACTTACGCTTTGCTTCAAAAAATCATCAATTGTTGTCATGTTGAACGATGACCATTCGGCCCCGTAATAGTCACTTCTGTCGAGATGAAGAACAGAAAGTCCCGATCTTGCACAAGCAGAAGCTAATACCGCTTCAGGTAAACCAGTTCCAAGAACGATCACATCCACCTTTTCTGGCAATTTTTCATCCATTTTTAAAAAATATGAATTCTAAAACATTTCTTTAATTATGACTTTAAAACGAAACGATCACTTCAGCAAATATATTTCAATGGCAACCTTACCAAGACGTTTTTCCAAACAGTTAAAAAAAATTAGTATACAGATGTTTTATTGAGCTTTTTTGAATTATTTATAAACAAAAATTAATAAATGAACACACAGTCACACA
The DNA here is from genome assembly GCA_964036255.1 of Caenorhabditis virilis. Classification (NCBI taxonomy): domain Eukaryota; kingdom Metazoa; phylum Nematoda; class Chromadorea; order Rhabditida; family Rhabditidae; genus Caenorhabditis; species Caenorhabditis virilis. The sequence continues at coordinate 10,419,802 of OZ038417.1, read as the reverse complement.
TAATTATGTATAATACATTACTATCCCCTCTATCTTATAAAAATCTATACGATATCTGTGAAACCAGACAATTTTCAGACCAGCTTATTGTGTTCAGGTTCAATACGCTCATAAAAGAGCATATAAGCTTGAGCAGCAGCAACTTGATGAAATGATACCCGAGTCATCTGAATATATTCATATTGACATTATAACAAACAAATTATAAAGGCTTACAGATGTGTCATTGGCCAAAACCCATGTTCGATCATCAGGTGCAGGACATCTGCGATAAGTTACAAAATGCCCAGAATCCGTTCCACCGCGATGCTCGGAAACGGCCATAAGTTTATACCAGCTATTGTCGTCGTTATCTTCATATCTTTCCGCAATATTTGACCCCCTTCTGAAATTAAAAATAATAAATATGTTGGAACTCGATGTCCGAGATAATTTGTATTTTCGAACCAGTTGCTAGGGATTAAAAACTAGAAACATTAGGAATATTTAAAAAAAAGAAGTAATAATTGAGTTTTAATGGATTTATTTGGTATTGACACTGTTTTTAACGGCGTCGTTATTTAGAGAAAACAAGGTATTTAAAAAATACTTACTGAATAATTGCATGTGTTGTTAAATCAAATCCATTTGATCCATGTGGCTGATGGAACGGTGATTTTCTATATTCTGCTCCTCCCAAAACTCTCGATTTTCCATCTGGATATTGCATCATCTCCTTCTTCAAATTTTTCTACAAAAATCTTGGTTTTTTAAATGAATTTAGTTACTTTAAAAATGTCAACCTGCTTCCTTTTCCTTCTCAAATAATATACATCACTCAAATCCAAAAACTCGCGGAATCCAACATGTTCACTTAATTTCATACTTCCAGATGGTAACATTCCAACTCTTTCAATTCGGATTAATAGTGTTTTGGGTCGTTTGACAATTCCTTCACTTCTCATTATTCCATTTTGTTTTCTTTTATTATCCCGACATTTTTGACATGTTGCATCTCGAATTGTGTCTGTTGCATAGTTCCGACGAATTAAATATTCAATCGTGACTGGTTCCTAGACAAATTTATTGTAAATCGTTGATTTCAGATATTTTTAGAAGAAAACTCACTTTACAGATTTGTCCATATGGAATTGATAATGCAATCACATTAAACGGATCATACATTGGTTTCTAAAGGAATAATCCATTTCTTACATAATAAACGTTTTTTTCTTATTTACCACATAATCACATGCATGGTTCATTGTATTTTTGCAAGTCAATGTAATTTTAGTTGTTCCAACATATGTTGGCCTCATTCTCTCATCAATTCGAGCATTTTTCGCGCATTCAATAAATGAAAGAAGTTTTCTTGAAATTGTTGGAGAGTAGTTTCTCAATGCTTCCTGAAAATTAAAACAAAATCAAAATTTTAAAAAGGGCAAGAAAACCTCGCTCTCGTCATCTGGATGACAATTTTCGATCGATTGATTTTGGAGAATTCGAACATTTTTCATTTCCTCTTCCCAGGTTGTATGGAAAACAGTGAACAATTCATATAAATCATGCTCAACACCGACAGAAATGTTCCAACCGCGTGAGACTAAAGCATCAATTACTTGAGTTGTACACAAAACAACATCTTTTCTCTCGTTGAGTTCTAAAAGAAATACAATAAAGTTATCATATTATACAATAGAAACTTGCCAACAATGATGTCTTTGAGTGCATTCAGCAACTTCTTCTCAACTGTTCCATTCTTTTTCTCAACATATTCAAGCCATTGAACAAATGATGGACAAGCTGCGAGTGCTTGCAATAATGAATTCATATAGCATGTATTCCCATGATTTGCTAATCCAGGCAATTGAACTTTCAAATACGAATAATCATTGTTCCGACTTGTCCAGATGAAATAGACGATTGCAGCAGTTGCTGCCCCGCCGAAAATCACGCCACCAAGAACCCCCTACAATATATAGAAAATATCGTCATTTTTTTTCAAAAACAAAAATTTACACTTGTAATTGTAATCCCATTTAATATAAGAATAAAATCTTGTAGAAACTTGTACATAGTTTTTTTTTCGTTCTAAATTTTATCAGCACAATGATGACAATGACAAGCTGGTTCAAATATTACAAAGAAAACGGAGTAGAAATTCTGTTCGCATTCTGATAACATTTTCAACTGATAAAAAAAAACATACTTTGCTTGATGAAATATGTTTGAAATGTCATTGAGAAACTATCACTTTTATTGTGATAAATAGGATTTTCAAAGCCAAAAATAGCCAACCTGTTGTGATAATTGCGAAAAGTCCATTGATGTGACTGAATTGATTACAGCTAAGCCTACGGAAACAAGGATTGCCGCAAGCGCAAGAATAGCATTTGGTGAAATTTTCGCAAATTAAATATCTGAAGATTTAATGGTTTTAGCTCAAAAAGTATAAGAAATGAAGAAAGAAGAATACAAATAGACACGTTTAATTAATACAAATATATAAATCTCATTGAAATAGAAAAACAGTTTGAAAATTTTATCAAAAAGCTTTATTTTTCAATAAATAGCTCAATTCGCGACAGCTGCTAAATTATTGAATGAGCACGGAGTGCACATGTTCGTGAAAGTGTTTGCACAAATGGCCGTACTTTCCAGAAGGTCTAGATTTCGCAACATTGCATATCTTCGTCCATTTTTGTGTGTGTGGAAATATTTTCGAAAATTAGCTGGATCTCGATTTTTTTTCCTCCAAGTTTTTGTTGTCAAAATAATTTTATTTCAGGAAAAAATGAATAACCTTGTTGCTTACGATGCGGACAGTGATGATGAGTCCCCACGAAGACAATCTAGTGAAAGTAAGTTTTTTTTAAATTATAAACAAATTATATTTTTAAAAATGTATTACGATTTTTTTTACAAGACAAAACGTTTAATTTTAGCGGCAACTTGGGCTAAAGAGGAAAAAAGTGAATCTTCTTCGAAACAGAGCAGTGAAAGAAAACGCCACGATTCGGAAATGTATGAAGGTAAGATTTTCTCCGATTTTTTTAAAACCTTACGGAATATTTTTGTAATAAAATATTTCGTACCGAATTGAGAAAAAAGTAGACAGTATCGGTGAACTGTTTCAGACGATCAATTTTCACCAGCATCAAATGGTTCTGACAATGGAGACTCAAATTTCGCGGAACCTCCACCACCGAAAAGAAATACAGAACATTCGCAATCTCCTCCAGCGTTGAGAACCCCTCAAGCGACAATGCCACATGTATGTTCTTATTTTTAGTCTGACTCGAAAATTAAGCTAATATTATTTCAGACTAGTTCACAAGCATCCTTAGTTTCATATTCTGGAGATGGTGATGATGATGAAATGAACGAAGAATATTCTAAAGGAGCATCAATCGATGAAACTCCAAAAGAACCAGAGCCACCAGCGAGGCAGAGTCAAGATTCAGACAGTGAGGAAGAAGATCGATTGATTGATTTAGCAATCGAAAAAGGAAAAAATGAACTTAACAAGGTATACAAATTTTTTTATTAAAATTAAAAATTTTTTTTTCCTAGATTGGTGAAGGAAGTTCACCTGCTTTTTCAAATACAAATACTCCGGCTAGAAACGACAACGATAGTCCAAATAGTGGTGATACACCAAGAGGCGATGTCGAATTAGATATTGATGACGACGGTGAAATTCGAATCCCACCACCGCCTGCAGATGTACAAGTTGATGAACGTCTTCAAGTAATGCAACATTATCCTGTGTAGAGCTTTAAAAAATAGTTGTTTTTCAGGCCAAGTTCGAGCTAGCATTTCGACAAAAAGCCAACGGAATCAATCTCAATCATCAAATGCAATCAAGACAAGATTTCAGTAATCCAATGAGTTATGAGCGATTCATTGAACTTTTCGACATTGATGAGAAGGGAACCAATTTTCCAAAAACGATTTTTGATCCACATTGTTTCCCGGAAAATTGTTATTACGATGCGATCGGAGAGGAGCAAAAAAAGCTGGTGAATGAACAGCAACAAAAGTCGAATTTGAAAAAAGCGCCAAAATAGATTAAAATATGTTTTTTTGATTGTTTGTTTGTGTAATATTTGAAATAAAATTATTATCTTTGTGACTGTTTTATTGTGAATAAACATGTTTGAAACATTGGAATAGTACTTGTCTTTTAAAAGATTTTGCAAAGCAAAGCATTAAAAAATAAAAAAAATAAACAGATGTCTTACCATCCAGGACATGGACATAGAGAACACAAAAATGTTCCACAAAGGAGAGGATTTAAAAGGCCAGGTATATTTTTGGGATATATTTCCTGGAGCTTCCGAAGAATCCATCGTTTTATTATCATTATTATTATATTTATTTAATTTCAAATTTTAAAGTCTGGATTTGAAATCTTCTTATAATATTATTTTTATTAACAAAAAACTAATTTTGTTAAGTTTTTAAGCAAAATGACGAGATTATCTTGGTAGACCTTTGGTAAATTAGCAGAACTTGATGAAAATACTTTATTCCGACGTTTCGGCACTAAAGGCCAACATCATGGAACATGTTAATTATCTGTAATACAGAGAAAAATTAAATTGTAAGAGAAATTGTTTAAGTTTGAGATAAAACCTGAAAAATTGAATAAAATTAATTACATCATTTGTTACGTAGTTAGTTGAAATCTTTGAAATGTATAAAATGATTAACTCATTTTAATATCTTTCAGATGACGCCGCTGATAAACCTCGTACTGGTCCACTTATCTTTGAAGAAAAAACCAATGAAACTACAACATCAGTCGCTGAAGAAAGCCTTCAAGTTCACAATAACCCATATTCTTCATTGAACATACAACAACAAAGGATACGACTTCCAATTTTTAAGGTATTCACTACTTTTTCTCGGAATCATTTCGATACAGAATAATTCAGAACCGTGGTCACATTTTGTACATGTGTGAAAGGTATCGAACATTGATTATTGTCGGTGAAACGGGTTGCGGAAAAAGTACACAAGTTCCGCAGTTTCTGTTAGAAGCTGGATGGGCGAATGATGGTCGACAAATCGCGGTGACACAGCCGAGAAGAGTGGCAGCAGTTACGGTAGTTATTTTGAATTGGAAGAGTTTTAGGAATGTTTTTTAAAGTTAGCCACACGAGTAGCTGAAGAAAAAGATTGCATTCTTGGGCATGATGTTGGGTATACTGTAAGATTCGACGATGTTTCTGATAAAGATACGAAAATCAAATATCTTACTGACGGACTACTATTGAGGGAATTTCTATCAGATCCACTGTTAGCAAAGTATAGGTGATTAAACAGATACCGTATATTTTTTAAAAATTCGAACATTTCAGTGTAATTATGATTGATGAAGCTCACGAAAGATCTTGCAACACTGATATTTTACTAGGTCTGTTACGGAAAGTTATGCAAGTGCGAAATGATCTGAGGATTATTGTTTCATCAGCAACGTTGGATGCAGACGTATTTTTTGTTTGATCAACATTTAGTTTTGAAAATGATTATTTCAGCTTTTCAAAGATTTCTTCGAAATGAATGAGACTGATGATGTGTCAAAAGATACAACTTCGATTATCAGTGTTGAAGGAAGAACGCATCCAGTGGCAGTGTATCATACAAAAACGTAACCTATATTCAATTTATTCTTTGAAAAATAATGTAGAATTTACAGATCAGTTCCAGATTATGTTCAGGCGGCAGTTGATACAGTAATTAATATTCATAAACATGAAATGACTGGTGATATTTTAGTATTTTTGACAGGACAGGATGAAGTTGAAGATGTAAGTTGGATATTTAATTTTGTTCGGAAAAAGTGAGATTCAGGTGGTTGAAAAACTGCAAGAAGCTTCAAGTCGCATGCGAAACGTTGATAAATTATGGATTGTGCCTTGTTATGGTGCTCTTCCAGCCAGGGAACAAATGAAAGCATTTGATTCCACACCACATGGCACAAGAAAGGTTGTAGTTGCCACGAATATAGCAGAAGCATCTGTAACAATTCCTGGAATTTGTTATGGTATCGTATCCAATATCATCCTACATCCACGATGTTAAGTATTTCAGTAATCGATACGGGATTTGTAAAACTTCGTGCAATGAATTCAAAAAATGGTATCGAATCTTTAATGAGGATTAAAATCTCTCAAGCATCCGCCGAACAACGAGCTGGTCGAGCAGGAAGAATTCGACCAGGAAAGACATATAGATTGTATCCAGAGAAGGAATTCAAGCAAATGATGGCTGGGACTGTTCCAGAAATTCAGAGATGTCATTTAGCACCAACGATTTTGCAGTTAAAAGCGCTAGGAATTCAGAATGTTCACAAATTTCATTATTTATCGGTTCGATTTCAAAATATTACTTTTTATAGTTTTAGTCTTAATTTTCAGCCGCCACCTTCATGGTCAATGATCAATGGATTAGAACTTTTATACGCATTAGAAGCAGTTGATAAGAATTGTCTTCTAACCAATCCATTAGGTATTCAAATGGCAGAATTCCCACTTCCACCAATGCACAGTAAATGTCTGTTGAAGTCTGGAGAATTTGGATGTAGTGAAGAAATGGTGACGATTGTTGCGATGATGCAAATTCAAGATGTGTTTGTGACTCCGTTTAGATCTAGGCATCAAGCGGTATGTATTCCATTTGCGGGAGTTTCAAAAACAAAAGTGTTCATTTTTCAGGATGCAATGCGCAAGAAATTTTCAGTCGAGGAAGGTGATCATATGACAATGTTGAATGTTTATGCGAAGTTTGTAGAGGTTTGGTTTCTTCATACGTTGTTTTCAAATTTTCCTCTTTTCAGAGCGGAAAGAACAAGAAATGGTGTTCTGATCATTTTGTAAATTATCGTGGATTAATGAGAGCTGACAATGTAAGACAACAACTCGTCCGATTATTGAAAAGATTTGAAATTCCAAAGGTTTCGTGTCGAGGGTTGATTAGTAGGCTATAACCGTAATCTAAGATCTAATCATTATTTTCAGACTGCTCTGAAAACATTCGAAGATGTTTGGTTACTGGATTTTTCTCACAAGCGGCGAAATATCATTATACCGGTAGATATATGACTGTGAAAGAAGAATTTCCGTTCAATATATACAAGGGATCATCGATTATGTTCAAAAAGGACTATCCACAATGGTAAAGATCATCCTATTCTAAGATTTCTTCCATGTAATTTTCAGGGTAATTTTCACTGAAGTTATGCAAGATTCAATCCGAGATGTGACAGTAATCGACCCTGAATGGCTTTACGAATTGGCACCACATTATTACGAGTTTGGAACCGATGGCGAGTTGGCCGAAAAACGGCAAAAAGTTGGAAATTGAAAAAAAAACGTGATCATATTAAAATCAATTGTTTGTACATTTTTGTCTTCTTCGAACATTATAATTGTTTTATCAGTTGTGAACATGAATACCTTCGTTTTTTTAATGTGCAGTTCGTTGACACTTTTATGACACTAGATAACTTAGGGACAATACAAAAGAAACTGATAACACCAATCAGTAGCACTATGATGTTGAGAAGTGTTTTTGTGTTTTTAGTATTCGTGGCGATTGGGAATTCCTTGCCAGTTGTTTGTTATTATGAGTGAGTTTTTAAAAAATGTTTTTGATTTGAATTTAAAATTGTACTTTTAATCTATTCCAACATACAGAGTAAACGTGATCGATCCAAGCAATGCACCATATTACTACTGTGATGTTTTCATTTTGATCGGTTCTGCACATCTTGACAATGCGGGATTTTTCAAAGTGAACTTGACCGATGTGGAACAGTTCAGTCGTCTTCGAAACTACCGACATGATCTGAAATTGCTGGTTACTGTACTCTCATCAAATCCTACGTTTTCACATTTGGTATAACTTTAGAAATATAGAAATATCCTTATTTTTTGAATCCAGACATCAACAAGAAAACTTATGGAAACATTTGCCCGCGAAACGACTGCGTTTTTAAAAGATTGGAATCTTGATGGAATTGACTTGGATTGGGAGTTTCCAACGTGGAGTAGTGATTCGAAGCCAACAGATCGCGCACAATTGGGAAATTTGATGGAGGTTTTGACAGATTAGATTTCCTCGGTGATAGAGAGAGAAACATTTCAGATCTTGCATAGACACTACAAACCAGCGAAAAAGTTGTTATCAATTGCAGTGTCTGGACCACCAACTATTACAAGAATGGCTTATGATGTGCAGGCAATTGGAAAGTAAGTCACAGAAACTACTGTAGAAGGCGGTGTTTGGAATACCTTGATAATGCTGATAAGGTGACATGAACATGTTTTTTTATGTCGGGAGCTGCCATCATAAAAACATATGTACTTATCAATGATTTCATTCATACAGTATCTGAGAGGTTTCACAGGGTGTCCAATAATTATTGCAGGACACCTCAGACATAGATATTTATAAAAATACGATAGAAACTCTTTCAAACTCGAGATAAATTTAGTAAAAATATATTTTTACACAATTTTTTGAGAAGTTCCCTACTTCTTGTTTTTGTATTTGAACCGGAGCCTCGTTTTGTAACATAGTTGAAGTAAATAATGAAAGTCTTGAACACTTCCTATTTTTCACTTCTAACAAAAACCGGTTTTATAAATTACCACAAATTTCAAAAAGCGATTTCATTTAAAGACAGTGGGTCATTTAATTTGACCCTATCAGATTTCAATTTCAAAAATTAGAGCGGTTTATCATTAGTACAACGCAATTTATGCGAAATTACACCGATCAATACACGCGCCATAGAAGCCGTCCAAAGTTGAAAAAACAATCAAAATTTGAATGCGCGTCGGATCGTGCAACGCGGTCACAATTGGCGCGAAACACAATTATTTGGATGTGGCTACATATTGGTATTGTTCTTTGGACCACCCATTCGAATTTTGATTTTTTGCCCTAAATTTGGATCGTTTTAACTGACCAGCCGCCTTTAAGCACGGTCCAAGCGTTTCCACGCCACTTTACCCAACCCCTTCTCCCCTTCACAAAAAATGGATGACTACAAAATTCAGATACGCTGATATGGTCCAAGTGATGAATTATGATTTTCACGTTTTCCACCCACTCACCAACCCGTTGGTGGGATTTAATGCACCGCTTGACAAAATGGATGGCGAAATTTCAGTCCTTGGAGAAATGAACTCGGTGATTCATAAATTTCTGAATTCCAATTAACATGTTTTCTTACAGAAGGCCTCAATGAATACATGGTTTGAACTAGGTCTTCCAAGAAACAAAACATATTTCGGAATTCCGATCTACGCAAGGGCCTATCAGTTGTTGAACCAACATCTACATGTGCCATATTCACCAGCGGTCAGAACTCTCGATCAATATACAAATTTTGATAAAGTATTTAAGAATATATATCGTTGAAACTTAAAATGTTAATTTTACAGGTTTGCAAACTCCTAAAAAGTGACCGTTTTACAAAGGTCTTTGATATTAAAACATCATCACCATATGCTTATGGTAAACTAATTTGTTTTCCGATATATATGAATATTCATAGCTTTTTTCAGGTCAAGGTATTTGGGTATCTTATGAAAACAAAAGAAGCATTCTATTCAAGACAATGTATGCCAGATCTTTAGGAATTGCCGGAATAATGGTGTTTTCTGTAACAAATGACGATGTCTATGGAAAATGCCGTTATCGAGAATATCCATTGCTTTATCAAATTCATAAAAATGCAAAACATCTTCGTGATGAATATGACTGAAAACGGAACATTTCTTTCTCATAAAAATCTGTTTATATATCTCAAATCTAATAACAAAATAGTACAAAAGAAACCACCCGCAATATGATAAAAAAAATGTTGCTCACTGATATTACAACTGAACGAAATGATTGTTTTTTTGTCACCGGAGAAATGTGATGATAAGAAGGGGGCAAAAAATGAATAAATACATATGGGAACACATGAGCAGTGAGAGAAGAAACGAACTGTACCCGGATGGAAATAAGACGATACCAAATTAAAAACCCATATGGAAGTTTGTGTATATCAACATGGAAGTGGATACGTAGACGATGAGCTCTAAAAAATTATGAAATTGAGTGCAAAAGAAGGGTAATCGAAAATGGCTTTAAAGACAGTGTGTTACTTTTCTTAAATTGCTAATTATGTAAGATCTTCAATCTCCAAAATTCGTTTCTTTTGACGATACCAAAATGCTTCTGGCACACTATCTTTAAACATAATAATATTTAATAAAAAACTTACAATTGACACATGTTTATGATGCTGCCGACTATCATTTGTTGATGATTCACTAGATGCCGAAACATTGTTCCCATCTGAATCATTCGCCGCCCACGGCAAGCTAAAACGATTTTCAATTCGCCCCGGAACAATATTCTCCTCAAGCCAGTCGATTAGTTTACACGGCCACCACGAAAAAAGTATGCTTTTCCGACGTTCCATACACATGTCAACTTCACAATAAGCATGGTAAAATCTGAAAACATATTCATTTGTTGTTCTTAAAATCCAAGTTGAATAACAAACCGAAATACAAAATTGGAGAGCCAATATGCAATGACAACATCGATTGTATAATGGGTTCGGGAGACTATCATACAGATCATTCCAATGAGACAGGATGAATGAGCAATCCATTGAAGTGGTTTAATCGAGCGAGGAAGGTAATAAGCAACTGCTAATGAGCAGGTTACCATTACAAGGGTATGTCCACTGAATAGAAGATCACCACAAAGCATTGAATCCTTACTCTGGAAATAAAATAATGTTATAATGAAGTAGTGTCATTTTGAATGCCAAATTGGTCATTCGCTGTATTTTTCATCTAATAAAATAAAACTATATTAAAAAGGGATTATGTAGCTATATGAAAAATAATGTCAACCTTTTGGAATACGATAGGGTTTCGACATTATGAGTTTAAAGGAGGGCTTTGCAGATCTAATAAATGTACCCTTAATGAAAATAGACTTCATTCTCATTCCAAATCTGTTTTAAAAATTTTCTAAAACCACCTAGAAGCCGAAAAAACGCGCCTCAAAACAATGGCCTAGAAAAAGGGGCCACCTGGCCGAAGTTTTCCTATGAGCTTTTTCGTTAATAAATAGTTATGCAGAATGCTTATATTAGTCCTTTTTCTAATATTTTTTTTTTCATTTTAATTTGTTTTTTCATTTTTTTTGGATTTTCATGCCTGCGGACTAGTTTTCGCCGTTGGTCCCTTTTTCTAGGTCATTTTTGAAGCTCATTTTCTCGGCTTCTAAATGGTTTTAGAAATTTTTTAAATTATGGTTTAGAATTAGTATGAAGTATATTTTCATCCCAACACACACACTTTTTTGTGTACTAATTGGTTAAGAACTGTTTTTTGCTTTATTAATAAGTCTCCTTTACAACGTGGTATATTAGAGAAAATTTTAGGACTAAAATGTCTTCAAAAACTCCACAATCTAATGCATTAAAAGGCAGACCACTCTACATTAAACTTCCGGTGCTCAATCAACAAGCGGAAGTAGTTTACTATATATATATATATCCATTTTCTTACCTGGAACCCAATCCGAATAGTCTGCTCAAAGAGGCGATTAGCAAAAATTCCAAATTCAGAAGAAACTTGCCCTCGACATCGAACACTATTGTTTTTGTATGCTGTAAATTTTTAATTGAAAAAAGTTTATATTTAAGAAATTTGCTTACGAGATGGCAACTGAGTGACTGCTAACGTAACTGACCGCATGGAATAAAGTACACCGGCACAAAAAACAACTCGCTGGAGGATTGTACCACGATGCATATGAAATACCAAAAGACCAGCGAGAAATACGATACAGATAGCTACGCAAATATCACCAACAATCGATGCCCATTCTTGTTCATCTATCAAACTGAATACCAAATCGGGTAACGGTTTTCTTGGTACATAATCATGGGTATAGGCAATAACCGCCCAGTTTGAGACACCGGCAAGGAATATGAAGAAGAATAGGAAAATATATTTGAGCCATTCATAGGATCGTCCGTCACTCATAATGTCACTTCTTCCTCCTGGTGCTAGGACCCGTTTTGAAGTTGAACCCATACTATTGCTTCTTGATTCTGTATTATTGTCGTCGCACAGCGAATCGTCAGTCTGAAAATTGTTTTATTACTTTCTTCATAATTATTTCGAAGAATTTTCTTAAAGGAGGACCTTACGGAGATAATGAATGCATCTGCGATGAAAATAGACTTCATTCTCATTCCAAATCTGTTTTTAAAATTTTCAGAAACCACCTAGAAGCCGAGAAAATGAGCTTCAAAACAATGGCCTAGAAAAAGTGGTCACTGGCGAAAACTAGTCCAAATCAAAAAAAAAAGGACTCATATAATCATTCTGCATCACTATTTATTAACGAAACACGAAAAAAGGGCCTGCGGACTAGTTTTCGCGGACCTCTTTTTCTAGGCCACTGTTTTGAAGCTCATTTTCTCGGCTTCTAGGTGGTTTCTGAAAATTTTAAAAACAGATTTGGAATGAGAATGAAGTCTATTTTCATCGCAGATGCATTTATTATCTCTGCAATGCCCACCTTTAAAGACACTGTACCGCTTATTTTTGATCTAACGTTATTTTCATTCAACCGGTCACAATTGAAAAGTGCGACAAATTTTTGAACGGATTTTTTAAAACAATTTTTTTGAGAATTTCCAACTGACACATTATCTTTAAAATAACTTCTCGTTTCATTGGACTCTTTAAAACAGACCTTAAACGGTCCCGAAAAGAAACACAAATTTCAAAAATTTTAAACTATAAGAAAAGTGTGACGACAAAATAATAAACGATAGAAGTGATAATGATTCTCACACCAATCAATTCCAAAGTATTTCCTTCCTTCCTACTGTTTTTTAGTTGTTTCAGCCATCCCCTCCCCAATCTTTTCCAAAACAGGTTTTTTTTCTCAACAGAGAAAAAATGACGTTATTTTACCTCAATTGAATACTGAAAATTGCGCGGCACAAAATCACAAAACTCCACAGTCTTCACCATCAGCTTTTACAAAGAAATGGAGGAGAGTTCACTGTGTTCCTAAAAAGAACGTCATGAAATGAAAATTCAACGACAAAACGAAACCATGGATACATTGTGAGATCATCAGTTTTGTACGAAAAAACGAAGGTAGGAGAAAAAAGAGCATATATAATTTACGACATGGATATTTTTGTGACCTATAACTGGTAGGTCTTGACGACAGGACTTATGAATCAAGAAATATTATCGAAAATTAACAAGTTCGCCTCGATTTAAAGACTGTGGATCAGTTAATTTGACCCTACCAGATTTCAATTTCAAAAATTAGAGCTTTCTCTCATTAGTACTATGCAATTTATGCGAAATCACACCGATAAATACACGAGTCATAGTAGCGGTTCAAAGTTGAAAAAATCAAAATTTGAATTCGTTGTCCGTGCAACGCGGTCGGAATTGGCGCGAAACACAATTATTTGAATGAGGCTACATATTGGTACTGTTCTTTGGACCACGTGGGCTCCCATTCGAATTTTCATTTTTTGCCTTAAATTTGGATCGTGTTAACTGACCAGCTACCTTTAAGCTCGGGTTATGCGCCATTCCAAGCGTTTCCACTCCAAGATCATCACTTGTTCCAAAAGCTCAAATAAAAAGTGTTTATCAAGAAATATTTCGTTTTCAAAGTGAAACTGTAAATTCTAAAATTTCTAATTTGATACTGAAATCATAAATATCAGTACTCAGGAAAAGCAATGCACCGGAACATTCCCATTTTGTCCGGGACTTGTCCACGGACTGTCCCGGACATTTACAGATAAGCTCTAACTTGTCCGATTTCCAAATACTTCACGGCAATTGAAAGCTGCAGCTATTGAAAGCTGGAATGAAAGCTGGCTGTATTTGATCGAAAAATTAAATAATGAAAATTCATTTTTCAGTATCAAAGATTTCAGGTAGAGCTTTAAAATTGCAGTAAGGAATTCAGTAAGGCTCCCGCTTTAAGTTTCTGTTGGGTTTTTGAAAATCGGACAAGTTAGAGCAAAACTGTAAAAGTCCGGGACGGTCCGGGACTTGTCCACGGACAAAATGGGAATGTTAATCTCTAAACTGTTTTTTTCCTGAGTAAGGTCGAGGAAGAAAACAGGCTCTTATAATCTTATGAGCTCCGCGGTAGAAGAATTTTTTAAACATAAACCGAGTGCATAAAATTTCACAGAGAAATAGAATTTCGCGGGAGCTCCCGTTACAAAAGAAATTAAACTTTCTAAATGACTGGATCTTGGTTTTTTTTTTGAAATATGATGATAAAAATATTGGTTTTCGTGAAAAACCATGAACTTTAAAAATTTTTCACGAAAAAAGTGGTAGTCGCGAAATCGGTTCAATGATGCCAAAAACTGTCTAAAAACTCTAGTTATTCTTGAGAGAAAAAACGCGTGAAAACTAATTTCCAACCGGGACAAGAAAAGTGCTAAAGCATTCAGTCTCGAGAGAATTATATACTTGAGCAAAAATTCTCTTCCGTCCCCTCTGAGCACTTTTTTCTTTCTCGAAAGAACTTCTTCTTCAGTGACCAACTCACATCAGATGTCAGAATAAATAACAACAACAAAGGAAGAGGAAAAAAAAAACGAAAGAACTGGGCAAAAATCAGTCAAAATTTTGGGCACTTATAGTTATGTTCGTCGGGTTCCAACTTTCTCGAATGAAAAAAGAGCAAAAAAAAAGTTTCTGAGGGTAAAGGAAGAGGGGAAAAAAAGTAAAAATGTGTGGTATATATATAAGAAAACATTTGATGCTTTCATTCAGTTGCTTCTTCTCTCTTTTCTCCTATGGCACCTCGAAACTTCGATTTCGTTCATTTTTTTTCAATTTCTCTGTCGTTTCGTCTCTTTTTTTATCTTTCTATATGTTGTTTTTTCTTCGTTTCTCTGTTTTTCACTGGCTTTTTTTCTAATTTCTTTTATGACCAAATTCCAGGAAATTTCGCTCCATTGAGAAATTTATGTATGTCAATTAGAACGGAATAAAATCAAAAAATGTAAATTCATGAAATGATTTAAGGATGGTGTTTCATATCTTTAAATAGAGGCGGGACCTTCAGGATAACAAAAATGAACAAAAAATGAAAGAAGACAAAAAAGAGGCGTTCTTGAAGACCTTGAATTAAGCCTCAAATTGAAGACATTAAAGTTTTATAACTAAACGCCCCTGAAAATGGGGAAAAAATGAAAAAAATAATGTGTTTTGGCTAGACAAAAGTTCAAGGAATGAAGAAGTGCTAGTGTTCTCTGAGTAGCTTCATAGAAAGGAAATTATTATTTAATCATTTTTTTCTTCGGAGAATCAATAATATGAAAAATTGAGCGTACGGAATTTGAAACCGGAGTCGCACGCAAACTAGTATGAAATTGGCCAAAAACAGTTTTATTCGCGATTTTGTGTTGTTTTGGACAATTTATTTCATTAAAGGCACCAGCTGCCTTTAAAATTTAAAGATTAATTTTGAAAACGAAATATTTTTTGACAAAAACATTTTATTTGAGCTTTTGGAACAAGTTATAATCTTAAAGGCAGTTGGTCCGTTAACAGGATTCAAATTCAAAGCAAAACATGAAAATTCGAATGGTGGTCGAAAGAACAATACCAATATGTAGCCACATTCAAATAATTGTGTTTCGCGCCAATTCTGAACGCGTTGCACGATCCGGCGCGCATTCAAATTTTAACTTTTTCAACTTTGGACGGCTGCTATCCCGCGTGTATTTATCTGTGTAATCTCGCATAAATTGCATTGTACTAATGAGAGAACGCTCTAATTTTTGAAATTGAAATCTGGTAAGGTCGAATTAACTGATCCACTGTCTTTAAGATGCAATTTTCAACGTCCTAATGGTCTTAAAACACAAATTAATTTACCGTGAGCTAATTAATTGCCATACGAAGTTTCTAAAAATTTTAAAAATACTGATTTTTATTACGTTTTCAAATTTGAAGAAAACTTGATTTTTAATGGATTCCAGTGGACTTTCTGAATCTCTGATCCTCATTAAAATGTTAATTTATGCTTCGAAGTATAAAAGACAATGTACCAAGGAATTTATTGTCAAGAACAGTTAGAATTTATATATTTCGTTAACTTTCATATCAACTTATTTACAACCTACCCACATATTTATAAATATCTTAAAGAATAAGTCTCAAAATAATTTAAATGAACTTAAATTCTTTGTGGTATACTACGGGAACTCCCGATTCTTACTATACAAGAAAAACAGATTTAAAGACAGCGGGTCAATTAATTTGACCATACCAGATTTCAATTTCAAAAATTAGAGCTTTCTCTCATTAGTACAATGCAATTTATGCGAAATCACACCGATAAATACACGCTTCATAGCAGCGGTCCAAAATTTAAAAAATCAACCTTTGAATGCACATCGTGTTAGCTGACCAGCTGCCTTTAAGCGTTCTGCATTTAATTTCTTTTTTTTTAAAATAAAATTGCCAAAAAGCTATTTTAACATATGATAGCTCTTTATCCCCAGTTTCGTATTTAAACTTAAATTTTGTATTTTATGAAAACGAAAGTTTCACATTTTTTAAACAGAAAAAACATTCCCTTGAATGCCGAAAATGTCATATTCATCATTAAACGAATTCTGCTCTATTTTCAATAAAAAATAATCCATCATTTTTCAATGACGGATTTATTTGCTCCGACTAATATTAGAAAAATGAAAAATTCTGGAGAATTTCTTTCCTACAGGTCAAAAAAAATTGGATCCGAAAATGACGTTCGTTGCAAAAAAAATGTGTCACGAATGAAATGGAATGGAAAATCGAGGAAGATGAACGAGGAAAAAACGATGCTCAGAAGATGAAAAAAAACAAAACGAAAATAAAAAAAGAGTTCAAAGAAATAAAAATGTCAATAAAATCATTGTATGATGATGTGAATGGAAGGGGGGATTTATTGATTGACAAATGTTTTGTCTCTGGAAGATGCTTCGGAAAAGAAAACAAAAGTGAGAGAGGGATATTACATACATATATCTTTCGAAATTTCATATGTCTTTCGTGTTGTTGATGATAATACAAAGAAATTGACAATGGTTATTGAAATCGGCAACCAATCATAACTGACTGTTTCAAAATTCCATGGGAATATTCAAATGTTTTTAAAATGCGCTCGTTCATTTTATTGATTTAGTCTGGGGAAGTGACTGGAGGTTTAAAAAAATCTCGAAAATATTCCAGACCATGTAAAAAAAGACAAATTTGTCTCTAGAATATTATTTTCTGAAATATCGTGTTCTGAAACCACAGCAACGTTTGGAATTGGAGTGAAAATTATTTATTTTCAGCAAAACTGAAGATACGGTAAGAAAGCTTTGTATGTGGACGATTTTATCACATTATACTATGCACCAAAAAAAAAAACAAAACACTAGCTCAATGTTTAAAGGAGGGCTTTAGGGAGATCATGAATGTACCTTAAATGAAAATAGATTTCATTCTCATTCCAAATCTGTTTTTAACAGTTTCTAAAACCATCTAGAAGCCGAGAAAACACGCCTCAAAACAATGGCCTAGAAAAAGTGTCCACATGGCCTAACTTTATCCTATGAGCGTTTTTCGTTAATAAATAATTATGAAGAATGGTTATATTAGTCCTTTTTTATGTTTTTTCATCTTTTTTTTTAATTTTTCATGTCTGCGGACTAGTTTTGCCCCTTTTTCTAGGCCATTGTTTTGAGGCACGTTTTCTCGGCTTCGAGGTGGTTTAAGAAAATTTTAAAACATATTTTGAATGAGAATGGAGTCAATTTTCATCCTAGATGCATTCGTGGCTCCGTAAAACCTTCCTTTAATGTATAATTGGCAAAAATGCATTTCTTGAATTCCTATCTGTCACTGGTAAAATATTTAGAAGTAAGCATCAGGGATGGGCGGGAAAGACCTTAAAAAATTAGGAAATCTTAGGAATTTTTTTCCCGGTTCCAAAGACCGTGAAATTCCGGATAATTTCGGGAAATTCTGGAAATTCGAAAATTTAACTCCAAATACTGGTTTTATCCTGATTTTATCGATTTTCCTAGGTTTTCAGAGGTAATCAACATCCAACGATAAAAACTAAAGGATAAAGCAGGGATCAACGCAAGATTTTGAAGACAAAAAATTTTTCAGAATCGCATAAATGAGTTTTAAAAAAAAGAAAAATGTTAGGTTTTCTTATTTAAGAGTACGGAAGACATATTAATCAATTTTAGTAAAGTTTCGTTGATTTTTGTAGCTTGATCTCTTCGAATTTTTGATTTTCTTGATGTTTTTCTATTTTTTCTATTTAAAAAAATTTTCGGGAAGGGAAATGCATGGTATCGAGAAAACCGGGAAATTTCCAACCCATCCCTGGTAAGCAGTGCTAATTAAGCGAAAGTAAAAGCTCAATGGATCCATGTCTTTAACTTATGTATGACCACTTTTTCAGAACATTAATTTTAAGATCAAAAAAACACGACACTCGTGCTCAGGAAGAACATTATTGCATCTTCTTAATCGAATAAACCCTTGTGAGTGGCATTTTCTCATCAGCACAAAAAACGATAGCTTTTTTTTATAAATTATGGGTCCACTGACACGCATTGGAAAGACGATAAATACTAAACACAATTATGGTCTTTTTTGGAAGAAGAAGACTGAAAAAACTGAGTGACGCCATCCTTTATTTATCTGTCAGACAACTAATTGATGGAAACAGGCGAAGGGAAAAAACATGTGAAGAAGATGTATTTATAAAAAAATGCCCTCAAAATAGTTTCTCTACCCATAAAATTATGACCTTGGTTTGAGGAGGTTGTACACAACTGAGAAACGAGTAAAAAAGAGATGATTGAGGTTTGTATGGATAACATGAAATTAATTTTAAAATCCGAAAATTATGGGCGTGGTTTGGAAGTGTCATTAATTTGAACGAACAGTTTCAAGGTTTCTCAGAAAATGAGTCAGCGGAAGGAAGAGGGAATTAGAGATTGTCTATTATTTTAATTTTCGAGGTCGGAGGTGACAGATTCGAAATTTATTGTTTTTCTTTTGTTGAAAATTGAGACATTATTTAATGTCACAAATAAATTTAGAAAAAAACAGCGAACGGATACAAGGTCAATAGGAAAAAAGCTAATTTCTTGCTTTGAATTGATGTTGAATGGATTTTTTCAGTCAATTGAAAGCTTTAAAGGCACCTGGGATGAAAATATACTTCATTCTCATTCCAAATCTGTTTTAAAAATTTTCTAAAACCACCTTGAAGCCGAGAAAATGAGCTTCAAAACAATGGCCTAGAAAAAGGGGCCACCGGCGAAAACTAGTCCGCAGGCATGAAAAATCCAAAAAAAGTGAAAAAAACCATAAATTAAAATTTAAAAAACATTAAAAAAGACTAATATAATCATTCTGCATAACTATTTATTAACGAAACACGAAAAAAGCTCATAGAAAAAGTTCGGCCACTTTTTCTAGGCCATTGTTTTGAGGCGTGTTTTCTCGTCTTCTAGGTGGTTTTAAAAAATTTTAAAAACAGATTTGGAATGAGAATGAAGTCTATTTTCATTTAAGCTACATTTATTATCTCCATAAAGCCTCCTTTAATTCAATAAAAACACACAAAATGAAGTGATTAAATAATTAAGTTTTTCTTTCGGCACCTTGTAAAAGGTGGATCACTGCCTTTAAAATTCGAAAAACAACAAATACAATTGAAGAAAATATTTAAAGTAATAAAATTTCTGAAAGCGATAAAATTGTTCTAAATCAATTTAAAAAAACACACATTTTGAAAAAATCTTATCAACAGTTTTAACTCGATTACTATTCATCGAATAACACGCCCCAACAACACAACAACAACTACAAAAAATACTAAAAAAGTAAGAAATATTTTTTTAAGTCACAAAAAAAAGATTCATTCTCAAAAATCCCTTTGTATTTATGCATAAATACACGCATAATACTGCCAGAAGATCGGCAATGGTTTCTTGTCTCTTTTTCTTTTTTTTCCCCGACTGGAAGAAATACCGGTTTTACACAATCAAAAGAGAATAAATGAATGTGGAAGTATTTAGTAGTTGCAATTTTGAGGGAAAAAAATTAAAAAATTTCGCTTCGATTTTTGATCGTTTTAAACCATGAATATGAATGAAAAATTGACCTACCGTAATTGCGTCAACCATTATTGATGGAGTCTGTTTATTTTCCAGTGAAGAAAGCAATGGAGAATACGATGACAATGCTTTTGAATGATTGCTTTCAGGCACTGCAATTTGTTTTTAAATGATATAACGAAAACAAAAAATTTTAAAATTCTTTAAAAAAAAAACATTTTTCTCATAACTTTGACATTTAACCTGAAACAAGAAAAACTTTTGGGAGAAAGGTTAACAACTTTTTCAAATAAAAAAACGGCGACCGGAAATAAATGATGAGGCAAACAGGTAAGAGGGATGTTTCAGTGTGTAAATATTGTGCAAACAATTTTTTTTTCAAACAAAAAAGCGTCAAAAATGTATCAATTTTTGAAAGGGATTTACTTATTTTCTTGATCACATTGCACAAGTTCTATAATCGAGTCTGATCGTATTCAAAATTTTACAATCCATGTTAAATTTTTGAGCTCCATGAAATTTTACGTCTCAGGCGGTATCAGACCCCACAAAAATTTTAAAAAGTTGTAGCTTTGGGGGTTTATTCCTTTGGTAAAATAGAGTGAACTCTGAACTCTACAAAATTCAACAAAAGAAGTCGGAGCTTTCAATTTTCGGGTCAAACAAATTAGTTACCCGTCAGAATAACTAGACTTATTTCATCGATTAGACAAATTCTAATCAATAGAGGAACATATGCAGATTCGGAAAAAAAATAAAAGGAAGACTGTACGCAGGTTATAAATGTTGCTTAATCAATCTGAAATTCAATTTTACATACCTAAACTATAGTGAAAACATTTTCAATAAAAGCAGAAATTCGTAAATAAGGCCAACCGGAATCGAACTTGTCTGCCACTGATGGACAGTTTTTCGTTTTCGAGACCAAAGTTCGATTCCGGGTGCCTTTATTTTCGAATTTCTGCTTTTTTTGCAATTTTTCACTATCGCTGTGGCATATAAAATTAAATTTCAAATCGGTTAAACAACATTTATAACATTCGTATTGTCCTCCTTTAAGCTTTTCGGAAAAAAATTTTGGACCATGTCATGAGGGACCAATTTTTAGTCGTTGTGCAAAGTTTTAAAAATATTAATAGTGATTATTATTGAAGATAAAATGAAAAATTTCCATTGATTTCTTAATCAGTTTCCAATTACATGATTGTATACACCAAGGATGTGCGGGAAATTTCCCGGTTTTTTCCGGAAAAATAGAAAAACATCAAGAAAATAAAAAGATTCGTTAAGATCAAGCTACAAAAATCAACGAAACTTTACTAAAATTGATTAATATGTCTTTCAAATTCTCAAATAAGGAAACTTAACATTTTTCTTTTTTTTAAACTCATTTATGCGATTCTGAAAAAATGCGTGTTTTATTCAAAATCTTGCGTTGATTCCTGTTTTATCCTTTATTTTTTATCGTCGGATGTTTATTAACTCTGAAAACCTAGGAAAATCGATAAAATCGGGATAAAATCAGTATTTGGAGTTAAATTTTCGAATTTCCCGAAAGTTCCCAGGATTTCCTTAAAGGTCTTTCCCGCCCATCCCTGGAATGCATCCAATTCGATTTAGAATTCCATGGAACTGATTTTTTTCCCATTTTATTGTTTAAAATTTTAATTTCGTTCGAATATGCACTGGAACTGAGAATAAAACTAAACTTTAAATAAAATCTAGATCTCCGTATTTTCAAGAATTTTAAATTAATTTTTTAAATTCAAATAAAAGTCGAATCAATATATTCAGAAATAACTGATAGTGAGCTATTTTTTGAACAAATTGTTTTGCAAAATCGGAATTAAAACATGCACAACTGTATCAAAACAAACTGACAGAAAGTGGAGTGAATAATGTAGTTTTTTTAACATAAATTATTGCCTACCTAGTTATCATCACTGTTCATTATCATTTTCATAGTTTATTTTTTCAAAACAAGGTAAATAATAAAAATAATATTCTCACCTTCGCTTCGAATAATCATCATCGTTTTTCGTTTTTCCCTCATTATATTATCGATCGAATGAATTCTGAAAATAAAATGTGGATAGAATATTTTATAGATTGCAACACAAAAAATGACGCAAATAGTATAAATACGATATATGGAAATGAAGTGCGAAAAAAAGAGCATCTAAAATGAGGTTTTATGTCTTTTGGTGATCACAAAACAGTCATACAGAATGGTATGGCAAGGCAAATGATTTTTGCGTTATTTTATTTTAGGAGTCAAATGATGAGTCATTTTCTATGGTTGTCTAATTTAAGTATTCTTGAGAAAAAAAACGTCATACAGAGCGGAACTGTTGATTTTTAAAATTTCCTTGTAATGTCGTTTTTCGAAAGAGTAACGAAAACAAGAGTTAGTCGAACTTCAAGCCGAAAACAACACACAACCAGTATTTAATAGATATTTTTCGAAGAAAAATAAATAATAGAAAAAACAAATAAATAGCTTAAAAATTGGAAATTATCATCGAAACTATTGCTGAGATTGAAATAAATTGAAGTCTAGACTGGAACGTGTGACGGATTAATTGATGGTTGAACAACGAGTGGAAAAAGAAAACGCTTTTCGTGTTCTTTTTCACAGGAAATGGAAGTTTTTGGATGTAATTTATTGGATTCACATACATCAACCATATCAAATTTGAAGTAGTTAGCCGTAGAGAAAATGGGATTGAATTTTAAATCGTTTTATTCAATAAACATCTAAAAAAAAAGTATAACTGAAAGGCATCGAATCTCGAAATTTGGATGTTTCAAACGAAAAATAAATTTTGAAGGAGATCTGGGATGAAAATAGACTTCATGCTCATTCCAAATCTGTTTTTAAAATTTTCAAAAACTAGCTAGAAGTCGAGAAAACGCACCTCAAAACAATGGCCTAGAAAAAGTAGCCACAGGCGAAACTAGTCCGCTGGCATGAAAAATCCAAAAAAAAAAATGAAAAACATGAATTAAAATGAAAAAGAACATTAGAAAAAGAACTAATATAAGCATTCTTCATAACTATTTATTAACGAAACACGAAAAAAGCTCATAGGAAAAAGCTAGGTCAACTTTTTCTAGGCCATTGTTTTGAAGCCCATTTTCTCAACTTCTAGGTGGCTTTAGAAAATTTTTAAAACAGATTTGGAATGAGAAAGAAGTCTATTTTCACTTAAAGTAAATTTATTATCTCCGTAAAGCCCTGCTTTAAAAACAGAACCATTGAAAAATCGATAAAGCCTTGAACGATGTGATATATCTAACGCTATTCAGACATCAATTTTTCGATAGACATTTTTTTTTTGCAACAAGAGCTAATATATTTATAATTGTCGATTTTTTCATTATAGATTTTAAAAAAAAATTTCTTATTTTCCTATGAAAGGTAAATATATCTAATTGTTGGGAAAAAAACGCGCGCAACAATAAAGCGATAATGACCAATCGGAGATTACAAAAAAGTTTTATCGTCGATTAAACCAAAATCGAAACAAAATAAAAAAGAGAATCGATGAAAACCTTCTTCTCGTTCCTTTTGTCAAATTGAAAAAATGTCACAAGAAGAAGAAGAAGAAAAATCGAACAATGAAAAATGTAAAAATTGAATGAATGATGAAAAGGAGGAAATGAAACTTGAGACGATGAAAAAAGCGATGAAGGAGAAGCGCAATTGAAACAAGTAAAAAAGAGAAAAAAAAAACTAAACAGTTAAAAAATAAAGAGAGATCTCGTAGGTTGGGACAAAAAATATAGAGAAAGAGAGAGAGAGGTAAAAGAACAACAATTGTGGTTGAATGAGAGTAACACTGGACACGCAGAAATAATGTCCAATTTTTTCTTTCAATCATGGCAGATAAACACATTTTGACAGGTAAAAGTTAGATGGTAGGTAATGCAATTGTGGGAAGGAAATACTTAGTTTTTAAAAATTGTTGTCCTATGTCATCATTGAGAATTACGGTAAGAGGTGTTGATGTTCAGAAGAATCGTCCAGAATGAATTAAAAGGACAGTTGAACTTGAAACACTTTGGGTTGGAAGATTTATTTATAACTTTCCATATATAGATTTTTATTAAAATGAAAACCTAGAAAAGTTAGAATTCAAGTACTTTACCCGTTATTATCAACTCAAATATTCCTGATCATTCAAGTTGGTTTTGACCTACCCAGAAAAGCTAAGTCTTTCACAAAGTCGTGATATTTTTACATGCGAGCGGTTGCGCTGCGGTCTTTTTATAGAAAATGGATGATCCAAAATTTTTAACTTGACAATACTATCCTGTTATAAAATCGCTCAATTGAAAAAATATATTTATTCCGCCGGTTTCACACATAGTGCCAAAAAAAACAATGAATTTTCAAATCGAGTGATAATTCAAGTTGACAGATCGAAATTCGAATTTTGAAAATAAGGTGCGACCTTTAAATAGGTGTAACCTTCAAATATTCCTGTCCAACTTTGAATATATTCAAACTATAGTTTATCGAACGTTGGCAATTTCAGATGCGAATCTTTCAAGGAAATTATAACTTAAAGGAGGGCATTGCGGAGATAATAAATTTACTTTAAGTGAAAATAGACTTCATTCTCATTTCAAATCTGTTTTTAAAATTTTCTAAAACCACCTAGAAGTCGAGAAAATGAGCCTCAAAACAATGGCCTAGAAAAAGTGGCCACTGGCGAAAACTAGTCCGCAGGCATGAAAAATCCAAAAAACATAATTTAAAATAAAAAAAAACATTAAAAAAGGACTAAAATAAGCATTCTGATTAAATTAACAAAACACGAAAAAAGCTCATAGGAAAACGTTCGGCATGGGCTCCTTTTTCTAGGCCATTGTTTTGAAGCTCATTTTCTCGGCTTCTAGGTGGTTTTAGAAAATTTTAAAAACAGATTTGGAATGAGAATTATGTCTATTTTCATTTAAGGTACATTTTTTATCTCCGTAAAGTCCTCCTTTAACATAACCGAACAATATTGTTAAAAATCTGGATTTTTAATTGCACATTCTTTAGCAGCGGTGAGTGTGAAAATGCTTAAACGCATTGAATTATTGAACGAAGAAAAATAAAATAAAGCAGAAAAATACACACTTTTGGTTTTTTTTTATCAAAATTAAATTTTCCTAAAATATTAGATTATTTTTGCGACTTAACAACACTTGTTTGGCTCAATTTCTATAGTAATAAAAACTTTCAAAGCCATTTAAGTGTCGGTGAATTAAAAAGGAAATCATTATCTAAATTCTTTAATTTTGTACAGTCAGCGTTTTTCGAAAAACGATCAACTTTTTAAAAGTTTTTCAAGAAAAAATGAAGATTGAGGCGGTCAGATGTTAACAAAATAAATAAACATTTCGGAGGGAGACGAGACACGAAAACGGGGCAAAAAATGATGAGTCATAAACGGAGAAATCGAAACAATTATTATAGTCATCTTTCGAAATACTATATTCTTTTGGATGACACATTTTTGAAGAAGAAGAAGAAAGGAATAATAATCTAAAAATAAATTGGGAACATTAATAAATCCTCAGGAAATGTAATAATGCACACATCATTTGGATATTGAGAAATCGTTGTCAGTTTGTTATTGAAACTACAATAAATGTGTTTAATAAAAATGGAGAACATGACTTTTTGAAAACAATTTTTATGTTCACATTTCGCAGACGGATTGTTTCTCTGAAATATACGTTTTTATTTTCGTTTGAAAAATAAAACTTCCACCCAACTTTTTTAGTTTTAATGGAGTGTGACCAATGGAACAAAGTTCGAAAGCAAACAAATAGAAAAAAAAACATAGCTCACGGTGCTGGTTTCAAAATATCAAACAGAACGTCATTTTTAGGCCACGTTCGTAAGAAAACAGCTAGAACAATCAATTTGAAAAACTACTGAAATTTTAGGGTATTAAAGGATGGCTTTACGGAGATAATAAATGTACCTTAAATGAAAATAGACTTCATTCTCTTTCCAAATATGTTTTTAAAATTTTCTAAAACCACATAGAAGCCGAGAAAACACGCTTCAAAACAATGGCCTAGAAAAAGGGGCAACCTGACCGTACTTCTTCTTATGAGCTTTTTTCGTCAATAAATAGTTATGCAGAATGCTTATGTTAGTCCTTTTTTCAAATGTTTTTTTCATTTTAATTTATGTTGTTTCATTTTTTTTGGATTTTTCATGCCCGCGGACTAGTTTTCACCGGTGGTCACTTTTTCTAGGCCATTGTTTTGAGGCACGTTTTCTCGGCTTCTAGGTGGTTTTAGAAAATTTTAAAAACTGATTAGGAATGAGAATGAAGTATATTTTCATTTAAGGTACATTTATTATCCGCGTAAAATTATCTCCGTATACACTTTTTGGATTTATTATTTTTTGTTGCTCCGGACCCTCTTCGGGACTGAAGGATCACTTTTTGAGAACATATCCATAGAAAAAATATTCAAATACAAAAAAAAACATTTTTCTCTGAAAATCTATTATGGAAGGAGCATAAAGTACAAAGATCACAAATACGTCTGACGAAAAACACCAACGTTATAAATTATTTAGTAAATATAAATATTTAAAATAAGAATTTTTAGGACACAAATCACTTTTGGAAAACGAATAGGAGTAGAGGTGAAGTTAGAAAGAGAGCGTTTATGGAAGTGTTCGGAAAAGGTTTTTTTGCCATCGAAACGAAAAACTTGATACAAACTTTTGTAATTGTTAGTATTTACCTTTCCTTCTCGAAAGTTGCGTGCTCATGGATGACTTATCGAGAATCATATAAAAAATCAGCTATATTTACATTAAACAAATATTAGAGTTCAAAAAAGAAGTTCAACCCGTTGACATCATAAGAAAAATATGTTGAATTTTAAGTACCAGTTAAGAAGATGGGTTGTGAGAGGAGGAATAAAAAAAAAGAAATAAAAAAGGAAACACTGTTTTCTTTTCAAAGTTTTTTTCAGGTGTGGTGTTCTCGGGAATGTTTTCGAGGGTGCTACGATTATCACAATTTGTAAATAAATAAAATTTTATATAAAATTTGTCTTCGAAATTCTGAAAATGTAACCCGTAAAATGAAACACGGCGGGCCTCAAAACGTCATATCTTTTCGTCTCTCGAGAACACTCACACAATAGAAATGAATTAAAGGTTTTCTTAACAAATTCTGGAAATGGCCTCAATCTATTCTAAATCTTTATAGAAAACTAGTTAGACAAGGCAAAAAATACTTTTAAAGCTCTTTTTTCACGAAATTTGACCACAAAACCTCCAAAAAATGTAAACTTTGGAATCCTTTTCAACTGAATTTAGCAATCTGACGTCAAAACCATGAGACTGAAAACAATGGATTTCAAAGAACATTTTTTGACGCTGGTTGTTCTTAAAATGGTGATTGTCAATGGATTTTGACCGTTTCCCGAAATAGTTAAGAAAACGTTTAAAGGAGGGCTTTATGGAGCTAATGAATGCGTCTGTTATGAAAACAGACTTCATTATCATTCCAAATATGTTTTTAAAATTTTCTAAAACCACCTAGAAGCCGAGAAAACGCGCCTCAAAACAATGGCCTAGAAAAAGTGGCCACCGGGGAAAACTAGTCCGCGGCATGAAAAATCCTAAAAAAATTTAAAAACATAAATTAAAATAAAAAAGGACTAATATAAGAATTCTTTATAACTATTTATTAACGAAACACGAAAGAAGCTCATAGAAAAAAGTTCGACCAGTGCTCCTTTCTCCAGGCCATTGTTTTGAAGCTCATTTTCTCAGCTTCTATTTGGTTTTAGAAAATTTAAAAACAGATTTGGAATGATAATGAAGTCTATGTTCATTTAAGGTACATTTATTATCTCCGTAACGCCCTCTTTAACATGATAAAATAGGCAATCTTTTCCAATTTCGAAAGGAATCTGATAACTGGTTCTTGAAAACCGCGAGGGCTCCCACTTTACCAAATTTTAAAAATATTTTTTGAATAACACCTTTTTTTCTAGTTGTCACTTCTGCAAACCATTTCTCAATAACGTATGCAAAATTTAGGCGTTTCTTTCTCATTACCAATCATTCAAGCGAACATCTTTTTTTCTTGTTTTTTTAACAAGATTCGCCACAAAAAAGGAATGAAAAACCCGTCAATGCTAATACACACCACATTTGACATAACACACGTACAAAAAGCGGTCAATTAGACACGGCTCATCTTTGAGAAACAGAGAAAAAGCGAAAAATACGCATCCTTGTCGTGCCTCTTTTTTCGGTACACGAAAAACTACAAAGGATCGTTAATTTCTATATTATTCGTTATTTCTTGTTTTAGGTTACGACCAGCCGTGATTATTGTCATTGTTTTGATGCAATCGTTCAACCATTGCTCTTCTGGATTTTCGGGTTTAAATGATATGAATATTGAGAGCTGCCGTTTTCATATCTAATTTTTTTTGCGGTTTCCGATAAACTTGTCAATATATTCTCCCTAAAGGTCACTTTTGGTTTACTCGTCCTAGTCTTAGGCAATCGTAAAATTATGGGAGTTCCCGCGTTAATGACTCTTTTTTCAATAGCTCGTTTAGCTCACCTTTAATAACTTTAACTGAGGTCACATAATCGGGAGTATTTTTCGAAAATTGACCAAAAAAAGTCATCGCAAATTTTAAAAAACATTTTTTTTTATTTTTCTGACAAAAATGGCGCGAAATGGAAGAAAATGATAAAAACAACCATTTAAGTTCAAATTTGAAACAAAAAGCTCAATTTTGAGGTATTTGCAACTCATTTTAATGTGCATTTTTAACCAAAAGGTTTCATTTTTTGACATATTTGGCTATTTTTGAGACTATGGTCCCCTCAGTTTTTGATCTTCTATATATCATTCGATAGAAAAAATAATTTTCTACAGGAATTCGTAACATTTTCATACCGGAAAGGGGGTTTTTCATTTGAAAATTATGAGAAACTAAATCCAATTTTCTATCTTCAACATTTTCATTCTCAAAACAATTTTTTTGCGTTTTTTGTTCACGATAACGTTGCAGAACTTAATGAGGGCTTTCTAATAATATACATATCTGCTCATAGTTCGGAAAATGAGCAAAGTTATACCCCGTCAAAGATATAAGACAAAACGGGGAGCTCCCCCCGTACGCCGGGACACTTCACAGGATTTGTGGGATGAAATTAACCTTTGACCTCTACCGCACTCACGTACGAAGTTTCAAGTTGATAGCACAATTATTCGGCCTAGGGCACGATGGTTCAACGCGACTCGATCATAGTCTCTTAAAGTTTCTCCATATTTTCCGTATTTTGAATAACTATTTTTATTGTTTTTTTATTTCATTTTTTTCGACCCACATTTTAACCAGTTTTTGTTATCTTACCCTCGTAAAAAATCTATTATACCGGTACCGAACGCGGGTTTTCAGTATGTTAGTATAATTTAGTTTCCTATCCCTCAGTTGAAAAGGAATATTTCTTATAAATGTTTCCAAAAAGGTGCAAATTGCCTTAAAAATGGAAAAAAAATTATTTATTAAAATATTCATTCAACCCATTTTCACCATTCATTCTTAAAAATAAATGAAGTTCTTCTCGTTCTTTGTATTCCCCTTCTCAATTTATGCCCCTATTCCCTTGGCAAATGCATCACAATCAAATTAGCACGTCAAAGTAGGCAAAAAGAAGAAGAAGGGAAAAAGGTTTTTATGTCAAACATGTATGTACATCTCCAAATTCTTTTTTTTTCTGTTGTGTCCATCTTCAAAACTGACTAAAAACTCATTTTTCTTAAATCTCTCGAGACCCTCTTCCTTTCTTTTTGGTTTTGCTCCCGAATAGGACCTCATTTTTTTGGTTTTTGACACAATTGCATTTGGGTTTTATTTCCCCCTTTTTTAGTGAAGATTAGTATAGAATATCCGAGATTTCCTTTCAATTCATTTGATGAAAGTCGTCAAGAAAAGTAGTATATTGTGTTACAACATATATAATTCTAGGAAGATTCGATTTTTATTTTTGAAGAAGGTAATAATTATTGTATTGTTCAGAGAAACTGAGAATGTGGCATTTTTTGAACGTTTCGGATTTCGAGGGTAACTGACAAGCTCCCTAAGCTCACGGTGGGCGCTTTGTGTGTGTACACCGTTACGACAAATTGCACACACGAAAAAATTTGAATTTTTTACAAACGGCATTTTAAGGCCTACAACCACGGCTTGTAAAAAAAACCAAGGAAAGAGGAAAAATTTCCGCCCGACAATTCAAGATTTTTGCACAGAAATGGGCGTGGCAAGGAAAACGCAACTGTGGCACGCGATATTTTACAGTAAATAGCGTGCAGTTTGAAGAGGTTTTTCTCTGATATGTGCTTGCGGACAATGCGCAACCAGCCTGCTCACGCGCGAATGACACAGGTTCATTTTTACAAGCCGTGACAACGCATGAAAAAATGAAGTTTTTGCGTTAAATACATAAAACACGGCTTAATCTAATTTTTTAAAATCCGAATTACAAAATTGCGTCTCTGAGTAGCTGAATATAACGCGTTTTGTGTAACCGTGCCGCACGATTGCAAAAATGCAGCCGCATTTCTCCGTTCAATTTTTAAATGTCGTAGTGAATTTTCTTAGTTGTCGTCGGTTCACTTTAGCCCACCGTGAGCTCCTGACAGTGTGTCTTAAAGACAGTGTATCACTGGTTTTATTTCCAAAGAAAAAGCTTTTTGAAGCTTTACCTTTTTCTGGAAAAATCTTGAATATTTTTTCAAATTGTCATTTAAAAGAAAATGGACTTGTTTCAATGATTCGACTTTCTGAGCTGTCATTCAAAAATTAAGTTTTCGACCTTGCGAACGGATTGTATCAAAAGAAGACGGCACGAAAAGAAAATAAATGATGTTCGGACGATTTTTAATTACTTACAAAATTTCTACTAAAGAGGAATATTACCGTAATATTCTAATGAATCAAAAAAAAAGTGAAAAAGATGAAATTTGCTAAAGCAAGAGCCAGCCGTTTTATGAAAATTTCAGAAAAATTCTGGGACTAATCTCTCTAAATCGATTTTTTACGGAAAAATATTACAGTTTCAGAGTAAAATTATAATTCGGAAGTTTTTAGATGCTTAGTGTCTTACATTCATTAATAAATTTGATAGTCTCATGATTCAAACTCATCTTTGAGAGTTGGGGAACTCCCGACATTCAAATATGTTTCTCAAAATTCGAGAAAAAGTTCGAAACTCTATAATTTCGGAGCTCAAAACTACATTTCCGTTTATTTATTATAAGTCGTTGTTGGACACGAGTAATTTTCACTACTATGCCTCATTCTTCGAAAACGAAAAAAGATGCAGTAGGAGTATAAAAAAGAGACCACCGACAAAGTTTACTACGGCTACTCGAGCAAAACGTCTGTTATCCAGCTTTCACCCTATGTATGTACACCCACCGGCACATGCCATTGTCGCCATATTATTATTGGGGCGTTTAGTTATTTAGTTGTGTATAAGTGGGGGGAAAGAAAAACGCTTCGTTTTGTCTCTACTAAAATCTCTCTTATTTTATGCTATTTTCTTGTGTTTGTTGCGATTTTTTAAATGTTTACACCGGATTTCAACTCGCTTCTTTTTTTTTGTTTCTTTTTATCCCGCCTGGGTCAGGCAGGATCTAGTTGCCCACCCGGCTTTGTGTGCTTTTTGTCGCAATGTTTTCAAAAAAAAAAAGTTTTTTTTTAATTTTTGATGCATTTTGTGATTTTTTTAGACAGCTTAAAAAATATATCTTATCATGTAATTATCGGAAACTTATATGTAAAAAAACCAGTTTCTATAACATTGTCTATAATTCCACATTTGTGATAATTAGGTCGTATCCCAAATTTCGTTCATTTTCCATCGTATTTTTTCCATTTTTAATATTCTGAATTTTTTTCTTCACACTGATGTGATTCTAACATCGTAATCTAACTTTATATTTTCTTACAGTTTTTTGGAGCTCCCGTTTCTTGTTGATTTTCAATTTATACAGATAGATTTTCCCTTTTTTTTTAAACGTTGTAATTTGCGATTCCCTTATATTTTTTCTATGCACATCGAAAAATCATCTTATTCATTTTCACAACATTTCCCATGCGATCCTCAGACAATGGGGGAACTGCTTTTTTATCAGTTCGGGGCCATTTCGACTGCTTTTTTGGCAGTACTAGTAAAATACCAGTCGAAATCGAAAGTAGAACTGCTTTTTTGGCAGTACTGGTAAAAAACCAGTCCAAATCGAAAAGAGAACTGCTTTTTTAGCAGTAACTGATAAAAAACCAGTCGAAAATTTTAATTTAATTTTTTTTAATTTAATTTTTTTAAACTTTTAAACTTTTATTATATAAATGTATATTTAATCTTTGCAGATGTTGTAAATCGTGTTTAATTAGTTGAAACTGATGTTTTATTCAACAGATAGTTTTTTTTGCTTAGAAAAGTATTTTTTTGAAACAAGAAATTATAGTTATCTCCAAACCCAAGAGAGCCCCTGCGAGTGAGACCCTGCTCGTCGGCTGGAAACAACTATAACGATGATCTCAGGTGTGCTATGTCCTTCAACAGGTACATTTTTCGATTTTTCACGTGCCATCATCTCAAAGAACGAAAAAGTTGCGAAGTCATTCAAAGTTCAGGGCTATCCATCAGCAGTGCTCAAAGATTTGACATATCAACAGGGTTTGAATGATTTGGCGGCAATGAAGCCGGATGTTGTCGATTATTTAAAAGGTTAATATTTACAAATATGATATAAATCAGTATTGAAAAATTACAGAAGTGTCTTAGTCATTTTTTGAGTTTGAAGATTGTTCACTGGAGTTGAACATCGAGGATTCATCTTTTTAACACAGCAAGTCAGTTTTCATGTCTTTTCATTACAATTTTCAAAATCTCTAAAATTACAGCCTATATAAATCAATTGATGGATCGGTTTAGCAGGAAATTTCTATAATTAAGAAGAATCGTAGTTCGTGGGACGCAAAGGAATTCACTCAAAGATTGAAGAAGTCTATGTAGGTTCATGAAAGCATATGCACTTATAATTTTTTATGTTTAGGACCGAAGCGTGAAGAGTTGCGTCTTCTAAAGAACTGGAAAACGCAAACCGAAACGCTGAGAATGAACTACTTGAATCCGAGGACTACCTCAACATAAATTACTAAGTATTTTGTTTCTTTTTTTTTGTTATATATTTTTTTTATTTTTTTTTATCCTTGAACCGTGTTCTTTTTTTTGTATTATTTAATAAATATTGTTATAATAAAGCTGCAATGGCGTTTTTACTATTTTTTGCGTGAATCGAATTTATGAAATTCGACTGCTTTTTTATCAGTTCCCGACTAGTTCATTATGAGTTGCCGACTAGTTCATTACTAGTTAGCCGACTAGTCGGAAAACTGATAAAAAACCAGTTCCCCCATTGTCTGAGTCTCGTGGTGTAGTGGTTATCACATCTGTCTAACACACAGAAGGCCGGCGGTTCGAGCCCGCCCGAGATCATATAATAACTTTTTGTTTTCTTTTTTTTGTCTTTTTTATTGCTTTCCCACTATATGATCAGACTCATGAAGTTAATTGAAACTCTTTTTTTAAGCTGCCAACAATTGTTTTGCGTATGTGTTCATATCTTTCGTTTCAATCTTTTTTGTCAATCTTGGCAAAGAGATTACTTTGGTTGATACGCTTTTACGAGTTCCGAAAATGTGTTTTTCTACTTTTTTTGTTATTTTTGCCCTTATCCAAGGAAAAAGTAGTACGTTCTAAACTATCCACTGGTTCCCAACAAAAGCTTGTTATCTGCTTCAATTATCCATATTTAATTACTATTCTGATGCCCTTATTTTTCTAAAGAAGATGAAAAAAAACTGACAGAAATCGGAACTATTGCGCGCGCCGGCGATAATTATGCATAGTATTTTTTTGATGAAGGAAATGGTTATTTCGTCGTTTTGCGTGAGAGAATGCGATGCATGGTGTAATGCGACACCCATGTATACAAAATACAATAAAAAGTCAAGAATACAAAAATTGCAAACCATTTCGCTTTTTCTCACTACGAGGCTATTTGCACTTTTACTTTTTTCTCCTTTTTTTCTTCACAATCTTCAAATTGTTATTTTCCTTCGAAAAACAGTCAATTTTCACTTTTTTTTGAAAAAATTTCGGCCGTTCAATATGGGCGCATCTCACCTCGAAGTTCAACAGCGATCTCGTGGTGTAGTGGTTATCACATCTGTCTAACACACAGAAGGCCGGCGGTTCGAGCCCGCCCGAGATCAGTTGAAGTTTTGCGCCACGAAATAACGTTTTCCCCAATTTTGTTGTATGAAATTCTTTTAGTTTCAACAAATCCTACGTTTGCCATTGGAATTTCATTTGGCGAACTTTTCCCCAAATTCTTTTCTTCTTTCTTCTATCCGAAATCCTAATTAAATTTGGAAGGTTTGAGGAAATCGGATTCAGTAAAACTTTTCTTTTTCTTTCATTCTGGATACTTTTTATGCCTTTTTATACCAAACATAATCCTCGTGCCCTTTTTTGTAACGACCTCCCGATGTGGAAATAACTTTCGATTGTTTACTTTTCCTTCACAATTTGTCAAATTTCCGCCCCTATTTTTTCGAAAGATTAAGTGTTTCTTTTGGTTGAAAATCGGTTGCGTAAATAGATAATTAGTGTTGTTGGGGTTGATGAAAAGCTCATGTTTCTTTACTGCGGTGCAATTGACAGATGGTTTCCTGAAGGGTGGGGGGTAAAGGTCTTTTAAAGTCCAATGACACCCATAAACTATTTATTATACATATACTGCGAGAAGGGGAGTGTGGAAATTGGAGGACATTTTATGAACACGTATTAGTAGTTGTGATGGCTCTACACCATTGTTCCAAATTCGTTGCGTTTACTACAATCCACTACTATTATTATACTCATATTAATTGTGAGAAAAAAAAACAAAATATGGGTCAGCATCCAGGTCTCCTGCCACACGATTTTGAATGCAAAAACTGGTGTTGCAATGGTTTGAAATTGTAAACAAAGATGCATTAACTGCCAATTTTCAAAAATCTAGTTTGTTTATTCGAAAATTTGAAGCTATACACTTCGAATTTTGTCACTCTGTCATAGCTATTGTAAAGTTCAGTAGTACTACTAAAAAAATAATTCTTTAGTTGTCACTAAATTTCAAATAAACGCGTTATATTCAGCTATTCAGGGACGCAATTTTGTAATTTGTATTGAAAAAAATTAGATTAGACCATACTTTATGTATTTAACGCAAAAACTTCATTTTTTCATGCATTGTAGGCGTTAAAAGGCCATTTGTAAAAAAATCGAATTTTTGGGTGTGTGCAATTTGTCGTAACGGTGTACACACACAAAGCGTTGCTCGTGACGACAATTTCGGTTCACTTTAGCCCACCGTGGACAATTTGAAAATAATATTTTTATCTTAAAAATCGAAAAGGATTTCGAACTAAGTTATAAATTGGAATATGGAACCCCAACCGTATTCCACCATCAATTTCATTTTCCGGAGCTGCAGCCAATCCGTATGTAATTATGGAAATTTTCTGAACCTAGACACATAACCAGCCTCATTTTCCAACCACCTCCCAATATCAATATAGTATAATTTTCTGGTTTGAATATCACACGCGACAAGCTGACCACTTGAGAGCACCTCATTTCATCTTCTTCTTCTTCTTGAGCTCACCTGCCCTCATTGGCCCACCCTTCTTTTGCATGTTTTGTCCACTCTGATTTGCCCTCGCTATCTTCGAAATTTTTTTCCTCATTTTTCATTTTCTTTTCCCACTCTCATCATGATGTCTTTTTTTTTCCTCGAATGATAAGTTTCGAGCATCCAGAGCACTTGAAAAACATTTCAATCTATCCGCTCATTGTATATGTTTTTTGTTTCCTATATGTTTTTTTGCTTTCAAATAAAACATGTTGAGAAGTGTATGCTTGCAGGTTTGTTTAATGTTTTTTTTCGAACATCAATACTTGAAAATCACTGTTTTTCAAACTCCTATTTACCACATTCAGGTATACCCTTTTGCCAAGACATCGAACGATACTTTGTTCCCTTTTTCATTGTCACCAATGTTTTTCTGGTGTGCCATACCTCCTCTTTTTTGTTGTTGTTCGTTCACATTACTAAAAAATAATGTCACATCTATTTTTCATCAAAAAGTTTTCACATGACCGCTCGTTTTAGCATTCGGAATTTTCTTGAATTAAATATTTTCGTGTTCTTTTTCATTCAATCGTAATATTTACGCTGCAGAGTGTTAATGTATCTTAGAATGTTATGGAATTTGTATGCATTTGAGGAAGGTTTTATCCTTAATTTTTTGTTTAAAGGAGGGCTTTACGGAGATGATAAATGTACCTTAAATGAAAATAGACTTCATTCTCATTTCAAAACTGTTCTTAAAATGTTCTAAAACCACCTAGAAGCCGGGAAAATGAGCCTCAAAACAATGGTCTAGAAAAAGTTTGATTAATCATGCCTGTGGACTAGTTTTCGCCTGAGGCCACTTTTTCTAGGTCATTGTTTTGAGGCGCGTTTTCTCTGCTTCTAGGTGGTTTTAGAAATTTTTAAAAACAGATTTGGAATGAGAATGAAGTCTATTTTCATCCAATTTTAATTCTGTAAAGCCCCTCTTTTAAAATAAAAGTTGAAATTTTGAGAAGAATGAATCATCAAAATCCGATGAATCATCCAAAAAGATTTTGCAATCTCATTGACAGAGAAGTACATAGTACCTCCGAATAGTTTTTTCAAAGTCTAAGTTTCAATATTTGATCTTTATAATAAAAATGTGGCCGGAACAGGGAAAACATGTATTTTTTTAAATCTAGAAGTTTATAATGTAGTTAGATCAGAAATTCAAGAAATTCTTCAAAATACATACATAATTCTGTATTTTATTGTCTTTTGAAACTGATTCTTCGGGATTAATTGTTATCTGAAAATTGTTGATTTGCTAGATTTTAAAAATTAATAATTTCTGCCGACATGTTTTCAGTTGCTAAACCTCATCATGCGCCTCAATTACATTTAAAGCTTTTATGTCAGCATTTACATAACACATGCAAACAGGTCCGTTACGTAAAAAGTAACATTCCAACATCAACAGCTTGATTGTTCGTGTTTAAATATACATTACAAACCTATATCGTTTGTTCTCGTTGTTTGTTATACTTTTTTGCCGCCCTAGATGCTTTTCCCCCTTTTGCATATGTGCTAAAGAAGGAGTGGCACTTAAAATTAGATTTAATTTTGCTGACACCCTGCCTTTAAGCTTTCTTTATTTTAAAGTTTCATAATACATTTTTTTCTCATTGCACTAATTGAAATTTTTCGAAAAAACAAAATAATGTCTATTCAGCACTAAAATTGTGGGACGATTGTACCAGAATACCCGAACGTCGGTGATAAAATGCAATCCACTATCAATACGGTACAAAAAGTCGCCGCTTTTTATACATATATCAATAACCGTATAATATATTTCTACCAATATACTCCTCAATGTCTAGCAGTCAAAAATTTCCCACACTCCCCGTCCTCCATACCTTATTATTATTATCATCATTAAACATTACCTTTTGAGTCAATCAAAATCTCTTTTTCTCTTTTGATTTGTTCAACCTTTTGTTCTTCTTCTTCTTCCCATTCCCGACACTCTTATCATTTTACATGTAATACGTAGGTGGCAATTAGTCATTCCAATACTAAATATTGTTATTATTGTTATTTTCATGAACAATAGTCCTCCTTCCTTCCATGTTTAATTGATTTATATAGGTTTGTTATGGATTCCCCCTCCCCCTCTAATGAGGTACATATCGGATTATTATAATAATAATTCCATTAGTGTGGAATGGAACAACTTCAATTTTACGGTCCAATAATTCATTCCGGAGTAAGGGGTGGAGGGTGGATACAATCATTTTTCGGAACTACAAACAATTGCATCTTATTTGCTTTCACTCAATTTCTGGCCCAAATGTGTTCAAATGGGCATTTCATTTCGATACAGAACATATTATAATGTAAATAAATAAAATCAGAGATACAACCATTCCATCGCACATACTTTGAACAATTGTAGAATATGCCCTTTTTTCTTCTTCGTTCCCTTTAAAAAATCGATTTTTTTCCTATTTCGAGACATTTTTGTCTATTTTTTTCTTTGTTTTCGAATGTCATTTTTTTGTCTATTGTGTTTTTGGTTTTCTGAAAGTTTCGAACATAACCACTAAACATGAATAATGCGTTTCGGGAGCTCCCTATGTTCAAAAGTTTGATTTTATTTTTGTTGAATCTATATGTTCTGAAAAATGCCATTAAAAAACGCAGCTTTATTTTACGAATGCAATTATAAATTATTATTTTTTGCATATTGGATGTTATTTTTCTGAAAATATAATAAATCTCTTGTTTTCTAGAACTAAGATTTATTTTTTTACGTTTTCGATTATTTTGACTGATTAAAAAAAAATAAAGGCGATCCTTTTGGAGATTTTAACGAATTCGTAATTTTTATTGAAAATTTGTATCTTTTCCGCTTTAGAAAAATGCAAATTCGTAAAGAAGACGACACTTGGAACGATAATTAATGTGAACACTATGCTCACAATTTTTAATTCTCAGAATGTTAATTTATATAAATTCAAAGGTCTATTATTTTTAACTCACTATTTAATTTTTGAATATATGAACCTATCCTGTTTTACTTTAATTATTACGTTTCACCAAAATTTGAGCATTTCCTTTCAAAAAAAGTGTCGATAAAATTTTGCAACACTTATCTCTATTAGCCTAATCTCGGCCCCTTTCCCCGTCTTTCTTGTATGTTTCCATTAACCTAATCCACTCTGGGTTGAGCAATGTGTACAAGCATGCTAAAATAAGTCATAACATCTGCACATTTTCTGAGAAATGTGTGGGAGATCCCAATAATGAAGACAGTAACTTTATAAAATGAAAATCAAAATGTCTTTCTCATTTTTTTAAACTTTTAAAGCTTATATTCAAAATTTACATGCTTTCGGAAGCTCCCAAGAAGTTATCGGCAGTTTTTGACAGGAAATTCTCAAATATTTTGGTAAATCGCAAGAATTGAAGTAATAAGGACAAGTTCAGATATTCAAAAATTAAGTCTTGAGTTAAAAATGACACACTTTACATAAGTAGTAAAATTGTGTTTATATAAATTAAAATTCTAAGAATTAAAAATTGTGAACTTTCACATGAATTATCGTTCATATTGTTTTTTTACGAATTTTAAAGGAGGGCTTACGAAGATGATAATTGTACCTGAAATGAAAATAAACTTCATTCTCATTCCAAATCTGTTTTTAAAATTTTCTAAAACCACCTAGAAGCCGACAAAACGAGCTTAAAAACAATGGCCTAAAAAAAGGGCCACCTGGCCGAACTTTTTCCTATGAGCTTTTTTCGTGT
This sequence comes from Caenorhabditis virilis, assembly GCA_964036255.1. Classification (NCBI taxonomy): domain Eukaryota; kingdom Metazoa; phylum Nematoda; class Chromadorea; order Rhabditida; family Rhabditidae; genus Caenorhabditis; species Caenorhabditis virilis. Next base: position 10,380,058 of record OZ038417.1, on the reverse strand, counting down.
TTCGTTTATAAATAGTTCTGCAGAATGCTTATATTAGTCCTTTTTTAATATTTTTTCATTTTAATATTTTTTCATTTTAATATTTTTTTGGAATTTTCATGTCTGCGGACGAGTTTTCGCCGGTGGGCACTTTTTTATGCCATTGTTTTGAGGCGCGTTTTCTCGGCTTCTAGGTGGTTTTAGAAAATTTTAAAAACAGATTTGGAATGAGAATGAAGTCTATTTTCATCCCAGATGTATTCATTAGTTCGGTACAGTCCTCCTTTAATTTTTAAAGCGGAAAAGATACACCTTTTCAATCAAAAATTAAAGTTAAAATCTCCAAAAGGGTTGATTTTACTTTAAATCAGTGAAAATAACCAAAAACGTAAACAAAAATAGTTATTTTCGGAAAAATATATCCCGAAAAAATGAGTTTTTAAAAAAATTATTTTAAGCAGGATTAAATGCATTTCCCATTTATTAACTTTTTAGTACCGTACTGTTACATTTCAAAATTTCAAAAGCTTCCCCCGCTCGACTCGAATTTCTGAGCACCACTAAAATAATTCCTTAATTTCATCCGACGGTTGCCTAACCAAAAATACACATATATTCTGATGTGTTTACTCATCTTATTGTGTTCTCCGGTTACGAATGCGCATCCTCTTCCTTCTCCCGGTCTTCAGTCGTCCTTCTTAGTGCCAGATGACATATGCACTTCTCTCAATCTTTCTTGATTTATTGCCTCTTTTTACGATTATCCGTCAGGAACGAAAATTAAATATTTTTCCCACTCTTTATTTTTTGAAATTTTTTTTTGCAAATTCAATTATATTCCCGATTTCAGAATGGACTAAATCGCTCGAACAATAAGATAATGAATCGGCTGAAAATGCGCGAGCGAAAATCGAACTTCGAACGCGCTGAAGCATTGGCAACATTTAGGAATTGGTTTTCGAATTGTGGACAGACGTTGGCCATTGTAGGACTACCACAAACTGGAAAGACGTTTTTTGCCAATCAGGTACATATTTAGGAGAAGATAATTGTTTTCCGGAAAAAGTACAACTAGAACGAATGAAGTGAGAAAACGGGGCACTTGAGAACATTTATAAGACCCCTCTTGGCATTTCAATGAACCGTGTGAAATTCATATTAATATGGATTGTAAAGATGCTTGTTATGATTAGTCGTGTGTTCTTGAGAATATGCGCGAATATTTAGTGAGGGTGTTAAAATGGTCGGAAAATGAGGACTCATATTTCAGGGGGCATGAAAAAACGAACGTACAGTTTCAGTCTCGAACTCGTGATAAAAATATTTTTGATTATTAAAGACAGGGTGCCAGTTATTTTCACCCCATATGGATTTAATTGTGAAAAATTCGTCTTTCTATCGACATTCTAGCATATTCCATGCGAAATCCCGACGAAAAAAAAACCATTTTGTAGCAGCGGTCGGAAGATTTAAAACATTATTTTTGAATTCCCGCCGTACGCTCACGTACGCTTTTTGGCGGAAAACCAGAAAAAACCAGAAAACTCAAAAACAAACAAAAATTGTTAAAAAACGATAATGACACTTTTAGAAATCTAAAATTCTGGCGAAATATTAATTTTTGGATGAAAATTAGGAAAATCAACGTTTTTCCCGTATTTTATGAAGAATCCCGTTTAGTTCCTGTAAGAAAAATTAATTTGACACTTATTAAAAATACTTAACGACGTTAAGCAAAAAGAGAACGTTGAAAATCGGACAAAAACGAAATAAATTTGAAAAAAACATACAAAAATCCAAACATTTAAATTTCCGCGCACACACCTGACTACTGTTCAGTGGAGCGCACATGAAAATCCATAAATCGCGGTAATTTAAAATCGCAGCGGCGAAATTTTTAACTGTCACCCTGTTTTTAAGCATACTTCATGTTTGAAATGAGTTACACTGAATAATTGAGAAAAATAAAATCGACTAGTATCTTGAAATGTTGAGAGTTGCGTTCAATACGGGCAAAAACGTTCAAGTACTTAAATTATCATGGAATATTAACTGAAACTTAATTATTTCAGCTCACAAGCCTGCCAGAATGTGTTGCATCCCATTTCTGCCGATGCGATGAACCTCAATCATCGGAATCCGCAACACTTATCCGCTCATTAGGCGAACAATTAATGCGTCGCTTTCCGAACCTCGTTCTTCCGCGTCTTGCTACTGTAACCCTACTTCGTGATCCAGCAACAGCTCTGGAACATTTCCTTCAAATGCCATTGGAAACAATGCCGAGACCATCAAAGCCTGTATTTGTTGTAATTGATAATGTTCATGATGAATCGACTAGAAGATTAGTTGAAATGATCAGGATAATACTTCCAAGATGGGTTCGAACTGTGATAACAACTCAGAAATTGAATCCATCATCATCGAGTGATATACATATCATGGAGATTGGAAGTGAGGATAATGATCTTGAGAAGTTTATAAGGAGCAGGCTACCGCATTGTTCAACGGCAGATGTTTTGAACGCTTCAAATGGTTCATGGTTTTATGTTGATCAAATGTCGAAAGCAATTGAATTAGGTGTATTATCAATGGATATTCGTCCACCTAATAGTTCGGAACAGTTAATGGAATCAATTGGAAAACATTTACCACTTTGTTTTGTTGATATTATTCGATTAGTGAAGGTTTATTGGACGATTAAGTTGTTCATATAATCTTTTGAAAAAATTCAGGCGAGTCGTAATCGACCAAATCGGCAACAACTTCTAGCAGTCGGTCAAATCTTAACTTCACAAGAATTATCATCTTTAGAAAGAGATATTAATTTCATAAGGGATGTTATTTGCCAAAACTCACCTGATGATATTTTCGACGTCTCCGAAACATGGCTAGATTTTATTGATCTTGAACCACTATCTGATGATTTTATTCGTTGCCATTCGTCATGGGCAGAACATTACAAAACTAAACGAAAGAAGAGTGCACAGGATCTAATTGAATTGGCGTATCATTTGACAAGATGTAGTTTGTGTTTCGTTCAAATTATTCTTTTTCATAAAATTCTTTATATTTCAGGTTATAATCCACAAGATGCATTGCAAGTTTTGAAAAGTGTCGGTGCTGGAAAACTAGTTCTCAAATGCGAAGTCATCGACCCTCCAACTACAATACTTCTCGGTTCGGCAGGCGCAGTTTTTGAGCATAAGAACTTTGATGTTGTTTATGCTTGTTCGTTGGGAAATGTGAAGTATTTGGAAAAGATTATAAGAGAATCAAAGCCTTCGAACTTTGTAAGATGTTTTGGAACGTTTTTAAAATAAAATGTTTTGTTTCAGGACATATGTTTTGGTTTAATAACTGCAGCAGCTCGTGGAAAATTGGAAATTTGTCGGTTTCTTGTTGAAAATTATCCACAAGTTGCTGTTTCTTCGTGTTGTGGAGAGTGGAATGCTTTGAGAAGTGCTGCTTGTTATGGACAATTGGAGATATTAGATCTACTGTTATCGAAAGGAATAAATGTTGATGAAAGTGGTCATAGTGATAGGACTGCACTTCGAGCTGCTGCATGGTCTGGCCAATTAGCTGCCGTTCAGCTTCTTCTTCAGAACAATGCTGATGTTGATCGTCGAGATTCAGAAAATCGAACGGCGTTAATGGCAGCGGCATTCATGGGACATCGAGACGTTGTCAATGTAATTCTACAATATGGAACGGATGTTAATGTATGTTTCTTTTTCTCATTTATCTATTGTCTCCTCAAAGTTCATCTTCAGGCCGTCGACAATTCTGGCGCGACAGCACTTCATCTTAATTTATCAAATTGTTCAAAAAACGAAGAACACAAAGAGACAACAGAATTGCTGATTCAAAATGGAGCAAGTTGTGTGATTGAGGATGCAAATGGAAGGGTTGCTCTTCATTTGGCTGCATATCATGGAAATATAAGTCTTCCTTTGATTTTGGAGCATAGTACATTTGTCGATGTGCAGGATAAAATGGGACAGACTCCTTTGATTCTGGCGGCTAGTCAGGGACAACTAGAATCGGCCAAGTATCTCGTTGAAATGGCAAAAGCTGATGTGGATTGTATTGATATGAATGGACGGACTGCATTACAATGGGCTGCTATAAATGGACATTCGGATACTGTTCAATATTTGTGCAGTGTTGGATCAGATGAAGCACATAAAGATAATGATGGCGCGTTGGCATTACATTATGCGGTTGCTCATGATAACGTGGAATTGACCAGAATATTAATCAATGAACACACTGTTCAAGCAACAGATCGATATGGGCAACATCCTCTATTAGTTGCATGCGGACATGGAAATATTCAAGTGATTTCCGAATTGATTACTCATTCAGCTCCTGTTAATCTTGCGGCACTTGATGGTAGAACTCCACTTTCTGTTGCTGCAATGGCTGGTCATTCATCTGTTGTTGAACTATTGGCGCCTTATATCAATGATTGGACACAAACCGATCATGACGGAACACCATTGGTGCATGCATTGATTCTTTCAAATCAAACATTTACTGCTGAAGTTTTGCTCAACGTTGGTGCATCGACATCCGCAAAAGATGCACACGGTAGAACATGTGCTCATTTGGTAAGATATACGTTTTGTGTTGCAAAAGAAAATCCATAATTATAGGTTGCTTCAACAAATGACGTGAATGCTGCAAAAATGCTACGAAGAGTTGGAGCATCATTTGAAGTGGTTGATGAAGGGGGACGAACAGTCTTGATGACTGCGATATGGGCACGACATTTGCAAATAACACTTTTCCTTTTGGATCATTGTGGAGTCGATGCTAATCGAACCGATCATCAGGTTAGTGAGGGTTCGATTCCACTTTTACTCAAGTTCACAACATCCGAAGTGGGATTCTTTTTCTTTTCAGGGTGCAACCGCACTTTCAATCGCTTCTCAAATCGGTGATCGAGACCTTGTCGCTCTTCTTCTTCGATTCGGTGCCGAGCCAACAATCCGGGACGCAATGGGTCGAACAGCATATGATGTTGCTCGAATAAGCGGGCACGATATCATTGCATCAATGCTAAAATCTGCGAACGGATCATCTGATTCATCTGGAATTGGAAGCAGTGTTCCAAACAGTCCCATGGATGCAAGCAAGACAAGAACACGTCGAGCAACATCATCCGTTCGAGCACAACTTCTTAAATGATTTACTTTTCATTTGGTGATCTCTTTCTTGTCTTTTAAACAACTTTATCATTATCATCATCATTTAAAACCGGTGAACTAATCCAAAGAATTGACTTTCTTTCATGTTTTTTGATCATAATAAACGAATATTTCTTCTTCTTTTCTTTCTTCAGAAAAAAAATCATATTTGAGTCGGAAAAGTTTGAAAACAATGACAAAAGCGTCTTCAGCAAACGAAATCTTGTTATAAAATAAAAGAAGCGAGAAGAATGGCAAAAATACATGTTTTGTGCTAGTATGTACATGAGTATTCTTTGACGAGGAGCGAAATGTTTAAAGTTTCGGAAATTGTGAAATTCACCGGATTCTGTGGTATTATATTCGTTTTGTTGGTTGGCACTTCATTGTTGAATTTGTATTTGACACCGAGGATCTCAGTTTTATGTGATGTTTATGAGAAACGGTAGGTTTTATTTAAACATATCTGTGAAATTTTCAGATTCCTTGCTTAATTTTTGAGCATATTATCACATACCAAAAATTGGTTTCTAAGGGGGGAGTTGGGGGAGTTTTTAAAATTCTGTTCAATAAATACTGCAGCATGCTTCAGTCATAGATATTTACAAAACTACGAGATGAAACTCTTTGAAACTCTGAATAAATTTAGTAAAAATATATTTTTACACAATTTATTGAGAATTTTCCTACTTCTTGTATTTGTATTTGATCCGGAGCTTAGTATTGTGACGGAGTTCAAGCCCTCTTTGCTCACGGGATTCAGTTTACATTTTCCAGCATTACTGAGCACCCAGTTTTCTCAAAAAACTGAAAATTGGTTGAATGAAAACTCGAGTCTTAGCTCAAACATATATTCAACTTAAAAGTTTGAAAAACGTACAGTAATTTTTTTACAGGCAGAGTTTTGGGGCCTACTTTTTATTTTTTCAGTTTTGGATCCAACAAAAAGTGAACTTTTTTTCATAAAATGAGTTAATCTTAATCTAGAACTTTAATTTTTCAGTATGGAATGGAGCTAAAGGAGAACTATAAAATAAATAAAACGATTCTAGATTATTTTCTATTTTGACCGTTTTTCCAACAGAAAAGTACGAATCCTATAGTTTTTCATACGATATCAAAAATCGGGTTTTGACTGATGAACAAAATTTCCTAAAACTTATTACTACCCGTTTATCAGCTCCAAAAGGTTTTGAAAATGTAAATATAAAGTTTCCGAATAGTTTTTGGATCAGAAATAAAAAATATGAAGCTTTCAATATGAAAGAGCACAAACTGAGCTGCGAGCATGCTTACATGAAAATGGATCTCGTTTTTCCTTTACCATTTCTCTAAAAAACGCCATAATCACATGAAACTTCTCAATTAATGAGAAATAATTTCAGGGAATTGAAATCAATGAAATTTTCGGAAGAAAATTCATTTTTCGTTGAACCACAGTAAGATATTCTTCCTGCAGTATTTATAAAAAAAAATATTAGAAACCTGAAAGTATACGACGAAAAATCGAAACTTTTGAATTTCCATAGTATCCAAATGCCATCGATTATTGAAAAAAAACGTTCCAAATTAATTGAAACACGATTTTCATATTTACTTCAGATCAAACTCAACAACCATCCACGAAATATCTCGAGAAGACTGTGAATCTCAAAAATCACAGCTCCGAGTAACCACCCTTTTCCTCGTTTACTGCTTGATTCGGCTGATTTCGAACAAGTTTGAAGGATTCATCGGCGCAAAAATGTTTGTTCAACGATCCATATATTTGTTTTAAATCCTAAAAATTACAGAATGAAATCATGCAGTGTTCGTAAGGCTTTTCCTGGTCGTCACTTCGGTGCAGCACTTGGATTTCCATATTTAACCAGATCGCTTTCATCGAGTATTCGAATTTCTTCTGCTCCATTTTTCCTCGTAATCATTTTTATTTCAACTTCAATCGCTTTTTATCCATATGTCAAAGATTTTGCAAAACTGTGCAGGTTAGTTCTTCCAGAGTAAAACCAGGAAAATGACAATTTACAGTATGGTTTACAATGCGATTCAACGACGACACTACATGAACAATGTCAGCCTTATTGGAGCACTCGTAGCCATTTATTTCTACTTTTCAACAATTTTTGTATGTCTGATGGTTTAAAGACAGGGTGCCAGTTATTTTTACCCCATATGGATTTAATTGTGAAAAATTCGTCTTTCTATCAACATTCTAGTATATTCCATGCGAAATCCCGACGAAAAAACACCATTTTGTAGTCGCGTCCGGAAGATGAAAAAAATTATTTTCAAATTCCCGCCGTACGCTCACGTACGCTTTTTGGCGGGAAGCACAAAAATTTGAATTTTTAACATTTTTTTCAAAACTGTTATTTTTTAATTTTTTTAGTGGAAAATGTTTCTTTTCAGTAGAATAACATAGGTAAAGTATGGTGCGATCATTTTCAAACAATTTTGAGGCAAATTTTATTCAAATACCCGAAAAATAAGAAAAATTCAAAAAATTCAAAAAACTCAAAAACAAACAAAAACTGTTAAAAAACGATAATGACATTTTTAGAAATTTAAAATGATATGTGAAACTGATCAATTTTTCGGAAAACTGATTTTTTTGGGTCGCTGATGAATTGTGTCCATGAAATCTGTAAATGTTTCGTTGGTTTCAAAAAAAATAAACTAGAATACCTGTGAAATAATAATTTATTTGCGAAACGTACGTATATTCTATCTGCTTTCAAAATTATAGCGAAATTTTCATTTTTGGACGAAAATTGGGAAAATCAACGTTTTTCCCGAATTTTATGAGGAATCCCGGTTAGTTCCTGTAAGAAAAATTAATTTGACACTTATTAAAAATAATTAATGACTTTCAGCAAAAAAAAAACGCTGAATATCGGACAAAAACAGAAGAAATTTGAAAAAAACACTCAAAAAATTCAAAAATTCAAATTACCGCGCACACACATGACTGCTGTTCATTGGAGCGCACATGAAAATTTAAAAATTTAAAATCTTATCGCCGCAGCGGCGAAATTTTTAACCGGCACCCTGTCTTTAAAGGAGGGCTTTACGGAAATAATAAATGTACCTTAAATGAAAATAGACATTATTCTCATTCCAAATCTGTTTTTAAAATTTTCTAAAACCAACTAGAAGCCGAGAAAATGAGCTTAAAAACAATGGCCTAGAAAAATGTCTACCTGGCCGAGCTTTTTCCTATGAGCTTTTTAGTTAATAAATGGAACGCTTATATCAGTCCTTTTTTATGCTTTTTTAAATTTTAATTTATGCTTTTTAATTTTTTTTGGATTTTTCATGCCTGCGGACTAGTTTTCGCCGATGGCTCCTTTTCTAGGCCATTGTTTTGAATCGAGTTTTCTCGGCTTCCAGGTGGTTTTAGAAAATTTTAAAAACAGATTTGGAATGAGAATGAAGTCTGTTTTCATCCCAGATGCATTCATTAGCTCTGTAAACCACTCCGTTAATTTGAAAAAATGTGAAATTTACAGATGGAACTATTGGATGTATCCTTCGGTTTATATTGTCCAACTAAAGTATTCGGGTTACCTATTTTGTTTCCAAATGTGAACTTCCCGCTGTTTTTATTCGTGTTACATTCAATCATCCTGAATCATCATAAAGCCATGCCCCCGATTATTTATGAGGTTAGAAATTCTGTTCCGCCGTTGATTTAACTAGTTACATCGGATTTTGTTTCCAGGTGAACAATGAGGACATGTTTGTACAATTGAATCGAATGAGATGTATTACTAACAAGGATTGTCCACAAATGTGAAATGGTCTCTAAGATAACTACAGAGATATATGTATATTTCAGGTCTACATCATATCCATTAGATGCAATACCATCCCGAACTACAACAATCCAACGTCGAAACTTCGAAGGACGCATCATACAAATCCGCTTCCTCCGTGAACTTGACGACATCCTTCCATGTAAAATTTCGCATCAAGTGCGTAAAGTATCCACTTTGATACAACCACAAATGAATCCCTCGTATTCGCAAACTGAAAATGCATGTCCATCTCCGACAATTGTCGAGATCGGATAATTATTTCATTCGTTCGAATTGTAAACTATTTATTCGGCAAGAATATAACATTATTGGCAGGAATTTCAATTGAAAATTAACACGGATCAATATATTATGCAAAGGCAACAATTATGTGAAAAAACATGTATAATAACCACCCGGAGATTTGCTCTTGGCATAATAAAAACATACATAAATTGATTATAAATTATTGACTAACGAAAAATGTAGAGAAAAGTTATACAGCTTCCCAAATGTCTTTCGAAAGGTCTGGTGAAAGATTTGGAGAGTTTCTAAGATCAGGTCCAACTCCCATATCACCGACATATCGTTCGTAATCAGTTGATTTAAGACCGCATGGACGACGGAATTCGTTTCCTTTCTCATGAATCCATTTGTTGGAGACCCATTTAACACCAACAAGAACTGGACAAGCAGCATGACGGGTGTCTGGATTTCCGTCTCCTTGACGAAAGAGATTGTACCAGAAAAGAGCATCGTTTTTGGTTGGGAGAATGGTTGATTTGGCGTCGGTAAAAACGGTACCACCTCCGTATGTTGGTTGACTCATCTGAAATCAATTTTATAATGTGGATGTGCATTTATTGTTCATCATTATTGAATATTAATTTTCTTCGTGGAGCCTCGAGAGAGCGAACTCTCAACAAAAGAAAACTGGACTTATTATCACAAATAGAAAATGGATTGATTATAAAAAATATTTTTTAATAAGTTCAAATTTGAGAAAATCAGAATTACTGAGTTTGATGTCTACTGGAGCTCCCGCCCCTCTTTTGGAATTCTCAGCTACTTAAAGGAGGGCTTAACTAATAAATGTATTTTAAATGAAAATCGACTTCATTCTCATTCCAAATCTGTTTTTAAAATTTTCTAAAACCATCTAGAAGCCGAGAAAATAAGCTTCCAAACAATGGCCTAGAAAAAGTGGCCTAACTTTTTCCTATGAGATTTTTTCGTGTTTCGTTCATAAATACTTATGCAGAATGCTTATATTAGTCCTTTTTCTAATTTTTTTTTTGGATTTTTCATGCCTGAGGACTAGTTTTAGCCGGTGGCCCCTTTTTCTAGGCCATTGTTTTGAGGCGCGTTTTCTCGGCTTCTAAGTGGTTTTAAAACATTTTAAAAACAGATTTGGAATGAGAATGAAGTCTATTTTCATCCCAAATGCATTTATTAGCTCCGTTAAGCCCTTCAACCGATATTTCCCCCGATAAAAAACTCACATAGAAAAGAACTGTCGCAATTCGGTTACCAGTTCCCAATGATTCAAATGATTTTGATTCCTCCTTCTTGGCATGATCGAAATGAGGATCATAATGACCTCCAATACCATAGTTGGCAATCTGCAATTCAACTTGCTCAATACTTCTCTATTTTCCCGTCAGTCATACCTGAAGCTCTTCAGCAGTTTCCATTTCCAAATTTGTCATCAAATCAATTCGTCTATTGACTTTTTCAACAACCTCACCTTCCCATTCTTTCAACCATGCACTTTTACTGATTCTATATGTCGCTGTGACCAATTTTCCAGTTGCTGAATCGTGGACAGTAGCTCTTGCCAATTTCGGCTTTGCAAGCTCTTGAATCGCTTCAATTTCAGAGTCGGAGATCACTTCTTTGAACAAAACTGCCAAAGGATTGAATCTTTTGATTTCTACTTTGATTGGTGCGTAGACCAGGAATGGACGATCTCGTTTGTAATAGCAATACAGTTTTGAGATGTCTTTTTGGCTCTGAAAATATTTTTTTCTGAATTTAAAAAAACCACAAAAAGTTTGCATACCACTGGGACTTCATTTCTGCACAAAGCTTCATACATGGTTCTTTCCTGATTTCCCAAAACACTATCTGGTCTTCGGTTTACAATTTCGGGAATATTTCTTCTCATCTCGCTTCTTCGAACACCTTCCTGTTCCAATAAATCTTCGTACCATTTCACATTTCCCTTAGCTCTTGGATGAGCTGGATTCTTCTTATAAAGCTCTTCGGTGAGTTTCAAAGCGTGTTTCAGATTATTTTGCTTGTAGAGCGCAAATGCGAGATATTCCAAGATCTGAAAAATGGGAGAACATGGAATATTGACAAACAAAAACTTACATCATTATAATCTGCTGTTTGTTCTTCTTCTTTTTCCAATCGACGTTGAGCCTCTTGCATCCACATCACAGTATGATAGAAGTCGTGCTCATTATATGCAGCACGAGCAATTTCGAAACAATCTCTTGCATTGAATGTATAGTTTCCATAGATTTGATAAATTTTTCCATCTGCCAAATCAGTTGTATCCAAACGATAAGTATCTTGTAATCTGAGCAATCCAATTGCAGCTCCGCTTAAGTCTTCAGATGTTGGATAACGAATCCCATAAGATGAGTCGGAAAGAGCTTGAACGAAAGATCCTGCTTTGTTGGCATTCATCTTATTCTCAATATTCTTCCAATCGAAAATCTAGAAATTTTGAAATTTGTTTCTTATTTGAAATAATTAAATACCTTTCTCTTAATCAAAAGGAACGCGTTAATTGGATTTGTGATATCCTTCAACCCAGTCGAAATTGCTTTCTCATTCTTCGTCGCATACTCTTCTGACAATTTCTTCAAATCTTCCAATCTCTTCTCCTCTTCACTTATATATTTCTCCAAAACTCTTGGAATATTCTTCTCAGTATCCAGAAGACTTTGCATGTCAGCAATTGAAGTGAATAAGTCGGCATTGACTGAAATTGTCAGCACAAAAAGTGCCAGCAATAACATGTTTGAAGAATGAAGCTGGAAATTATGTAAGAATTGGACAACTTTTCAAGGTTTAAATAGATTGTTTGACACGTCGACATATTACGATTGCATAAAGTGTAGAATGGTAAGAATGTTGAAGATTACGATAGTTAGAGAAAATAGATTAGTTGAAGGCAACGTTGACATATCAGAAAACGATCGACAGGAACCGAAAAAGGGAAGAGAACCAGAAGAAGATATGTGATTTTTTGATGATTTTGTTGTTGTTGTTGTTTATGTTGTAAAATTGGGAAACCAAGTGAGTTTTGAACCCGGTTTTTATACCGTATTGTTTGTTTATATTTAACGTTCTTTGTAGTCCTGATTTTCAATTATTTCTGAATGAATCACGTTATATAAAAACAAATGTAATTAAAGGAGGGCTTTGCGGAGAAAGTAAATGCAAAATAGACTTCATTCTCATTCCAAATCTGTTTTTAAAATTTTCTAAAACCACCTAGAAGCCGAGAAAATGAGCTTCAAAACAATGGCCTAGAAAAAGCGGCCACCTGGCCGAACGGACTCTAGGCCATTTTTTTGAGGCCCGTTTTCTCGGCTTCTATGTGGTTTTAGGAAATTTTAAAAACAGTTTTGGAATGAGAATGAAGTCTATTTTCATCCCAGACACATACATTAGCTCCGTAAGGTTCTCCTCTAAACACTCCATCTAGTTCGAGACCCGACAAATTTTTCGGAATGTTTACATTATCAACAAATCGTTTAATTTTTGTTTAATCATAACTTTTCATACACAGTAGTCATTCAAGAATTTTTGCCAGAAAAATATCCAAGGATATTTTACTAATAATTTTAAACAAATTCAAAACCTTCCTGCAACCACATGATTTATGAAGATACTAATTTTCTTTGCGAACGAACTTTAAAAAAAAGAAGAAGAGTAGATTTATGTTAACTAGGTTATAAAAACGGCGAAAACTAAGAGAAACGAAATCTTTGTAAAAAAATGAGATGGTCGGAAGAAACAGGTTATACATACACTCCTCATACATCTGCGAAGCGGAAGGAAAATCTTGAAAAATTCACGTAATTTCTATGTTCATGAGTTTTCTGTTTCATCTGGAGAGAGGGGGGAATATTATAAACAATGGTGGCCAGATGAATACTTCTTAGAAGAATAGACAAAAAGGGTCAAGGTATACTGCGCTTTTTGTCACATTTTCAATAATTTATAGTTCCGAAAATTAGAGTTGGTATTATATTTAGTTATAAATCACTGAAACATAATGAATACTAGAATGAGAGTGATTCAAAAAGTTTATATAGAATGACTGTACAAAGGCAATAAATACATAGTATGTTCAAATAAACTATTTCAAAAAAAAAAACTAACTATCAACTCGACGCTCAATTTATTATAGTTTCAATTTGATTATTAAAAACAAATATGTGTTTGGTTTTCCATTAAATTACTGTTAAATTAAGTGGCACACTCTCTTTAAATAATAAAAACTGATTTACAAAGGCTATTTTCTATTTTTGCATGAAATTCCGTTACATTTTGCCAGTCTCTAACTATTTCAGATTGAAATAGTGCAGAAGGCCTTTTTTCTAGATTATTTTTTCGTGATATGATTACAATTTAAAAAAAATAGAAGCAAATAATATAGAAAAAATCACAAAAGAGCAAGAGTGCATAACTAAAACAGAAAGTTTTTTCTCGGCCGGCTGGTGTATGGATGACCCACGCTCACCAGACCCCCGAATGTAAGAAGATGGAGAAGAGATGGGGGGAAAAGACAACAGCAGCAGGAGGCACTTCTCTCACACCCTAAGCAGTTGGAATGAACACGTTGGAAGTTTTTTTTTTTATCGGACGAAGAGATGGGACATACAGATGTGGTAAAGGGGAGGATCGACTGATTGAATACTTGTTTTTGGTTTATTATGTGACATTTCAAGTTTTAAAAAAATGGGAAAGAGTTTAGGCGAAGGTTGCGTTTTTTTTTGGTATTTATCTTACAGTGTTAAGGAAAACAAAGATTATGAAAAACAGGAATCTGTAAAAATGTGATTACAAAAAAATGAAAGAGCTCAAAACAATTTTTTTGTACATTAAAAAGCAAGACACAATGTTAGGGACGTTAATAAATAAGTATAATTAATAAAGAGGGGGCGTCATATATGTATTAATACTATTGTCAACTCAATTATTCTTGATCATTGCGTTCGGAAGGCTGCTCAACCTCACAGCCGCTCCGCACGCACGCGACGCAACCTCCCACTCAACACTCAAATATTGGCGGGAAAATTAATTATTTAAATTTTCCAGTGTGTTGAGTGTCGGCAGCCGCGTCGCGTGCGTGCGGAGCGGCTGTGAGGTTGAGCAGCCTTCCGAACGCAATGATCAAGAATAATTGAGTTGACAATATTATAAACTCGTTAATCTACATTAATTTCAAGACAAAAAATAACTTTGAAACAAATAAAAAAGTGTAAAACAACTAAATCTAAGGATGCCAAGATTTTTTTTTGAAAAAATTATTTTTACATGAAAAAATTAATTATGGAACAGAATGTGGATATTGGAGGGGGTTGGGGTATATATTTGAATAAATATTTTAGAAAAGTATTAAACAAAAAAACATTCCTTTTCCAAATCTTCAAATGGGGTTCGGGAGATAGCTTTGCAAAAATCGATCTTCACCAGAAAGAGTCGAACCAGCATCTGACAGATTGCGAAGCTATCTCCCGAACCCCATTTGAATATTTCAAAGCCATTTCAGTGTGCCAATCGGCGAATTAAAAGGAAATCCTTATATAAAATTCTAAATTACTTTTCCAAAGCGAAAATTTGACAGTTTCACGTTGAAATCAAGCCCAGAAGTTCTTGGTTTGAAGTGTGCATCTGTTCAGCCAATCCGAAAGCTGCTCCATTTTTGAATCGTTATCATCATCTGGTTGGGCACTTGGATCATTTCTTGAAAGTTCTCCTTCAATACGTTGGATTTTTCTGAAAAAAACTAATTAAATTTTCAACTAATGAAACTGAAATCTCACTGGTGGGTTTTCCAATTGTTTCGCCCACGCTTGGCATTATTTTCTGCTGCGTAGAGAACATCTGGAACGGCTGGTGGTTGACAGGAGACCTGGTGACCAAATGCGAGGAAATATGTAAAACCGTAAACTTCATTTTTGGACCATTCAGGATCGTTGACCAAGATTGTATACTTTGCTGGTCTTATCGTTCCCTGTAAAACTTTCGAAAATCATAATCATGGTATTCAGAACACTCACAATCAGAGCAGACTGCGAAACCAAAATGAATTCATTCCTTCTATATCCAGTGACGAGATGATCAATGCAAGTTCCAGATGGAACGTTTTGCTCATGTGCCTTTCCAACTCTGATATCTTTTGGGAAAACTCGGATGTGAGAGTTCTTATGAACAACGATCATCAAGAAGTTTGGTCTATACGACCCTCCGGCAAAATGACTCAATTTCGGATCAGTCGCAATCGATCTTCTCATGGTGTTGACTTCCTTTTCGATTTTTGGAAAATCTCCTTCACCGGTTCCACTTCTGTAGATCACAATTTTACTCGGCAATGCCTTTTTCACTTTAAGATAATTATGGATGATTTGTGGGAAGTGCTTCTCTAAGTTCCTGAAAAAATTAAAATATTATTAAAAAATGTAATTCTTACATCAACGATGTATCTCTGGTCTTTTGCAAATAACTGAAGCCACCGAGATCCGTCGAAATACCAAGAGAATAGGAAACACCGACAACTGATGGTTCACCACAAGTGATATTATTTTGCTCATCAAAGAGACACGTTGCGGAAGCATGCGACAGTTCAAATCCAATAGTCATCGTGTTTTCGAAGAACGTTTGATTGATTCTGCAAATAAATAATAAAATATCTCAACTTATAAGGACCTACTCCTTGTCCTGGGTACAAATGAACCTTCCTTCAGCTTGGCGTGGAACCGAAATCAAAAAATTCAAACCACCGCATTTTAGGTTGAATTTTCTCATCACGTTCTCAGCAGTGACATGCTGTTTTTGCATTTTTTGAACTGTCATTTGAGAAAGATGATATGTTTGAATTCCATGAATAGATTCATAATACTTCAAGACGTCTGAAAAGTAAAGGGAAGAAGATAATGTTTTATTAAATCCGATTACCATGAGCTTCTGACTTCTTATCTCTTGTGATTCCAATAACAATAGTGATACCGTCTTCCTTAGCTCGAAACATCAATTTTTCGACATCTCTGTGATCATTCTCTTGGCATTCTTTAATCTTCCAACCACGAATACGGCATTCTTGGGGACGACACCAGTTTTCCACGCAACGTTGAAAATCTTTCAATTCGTAGTCTCCCAAGCAGCTGCCGAAGTTGAGAAGCATGATATTGATGTCTGTTGCTGGTCGAAGAACTGTTCCTTGTTGGGTAATTTGTGGCTTCATCGAAACACCAGTGCTCGGATGGAAAGTGCGACGACCAGCGAAATGAATGACTGCAGCAGATAGAATGTTTCCGTTCACTTCCATTGGTGTCTGAAAACGAGGTTTCAATAACATTAAAGCTCCGATTTTCCAGAAAACTGAAACTTACAGTAGAAACACGAATGTTGAATTTTCCCAAATAAACATTATCCAGAACTTTCAATTGTTCAAAAAGGATTTTATTGTATCGTTCAATATGAGCTTCCGGAAGCATTGCCATGTCTGTAGTCATAGCTGTTTGCTGAAAAATTAGTAATTATCGTTAAACTATTTATTCAAATTTTAGGTTTACAATAGTCGGAGTGATACGGCTGATTTTCACACGTTGTCCTCTCTCGATTTTGAGCACTTCCATCGGCCAATATGTTAAAGAAGAGCCCCGCTTTTGAACAACCAACGGCGCATCTGGATACTTCAACTTGATCTTGTACTTGTTGAGGAAGTAATCTGTAACCGACACGATTCGTTCTTCACCACTTCCATCTTTCAGCGTGAAGGTGAATCTGGAAAATTATATTTTTCTTATGATATTAACTCTTGTATTTGAATTACTCGTTAGCCGTTTTGCAGGTAAACGAGTGAATATAAAACATATTGAGCCTGCCATTTTGGAGGTGGGTTGGGTTCACTGCGAATCCTCTTGTTTCATCCAATATTTCGTTGAGTTGATTTTCAGACATTCGCTTCATTTTCTGAATCATGTTGTTCACAGCCGACGGATCAACAACTCCACTTTCCGAACGATCATCATTTCCACCATGGTCGTTATAACGGTCGTCTCTACCATACCCTTCTCTGCTTCTGCTTTGATCTCTTCCTGGACCACTGTTTCGATTACCTCTCCCACCTTTGAGACTACCTCGACGTTCAAAACCCGCTCGGTTGTTTCCACCACCTCTTTCACCATTCTGATTGAACAATGACGAAACAAAATTGATAAGCAGTGATTCTTGATAAAATGGGCACCTTCGCACTGAAAATGTTCCCGTTTCGAAATGAAAGAAACTGGAAGAATTACCATCAATGGAGCACACCATTTCTGGAATTCTATCTCCAGCAATAATCTTAACCGATTTTTCGAAACCCGTTTTCAGTTCTTTTCCTTCCGCATCGAATTGACACTTGCTGTCGATTTTTTCTTGCCCATGAATGACGATCCTATCAGATTCTCGTGGGAAGGTAGTATTTCCATATTGGAAGTAATCTCTTGTCATTATTGATTGAGAAGTAATAACCTCTACTGCTCGAACAAGTTCTTGACGATTCTCTTCAGCCAAGCTTTCTTCTCCATTCGCGTTAATCTGAAATGTCAATGTTGATGCAATCAAATCTAGCAATTGCTCACCAAGCCATTACTCGTTCCATTGTTTCGAACAAATTTTACAGCAATTTTCTGGATTTCCTTCTTGCACATTTTGGCAATTGCACTCCATGCCTTTGGATCATTTTCCGATTTGAGAAGCTCGACAGTTACCTCGTCGCCACCAGTATAAAGTCCAACAGGGAAATATACAGCCGCTCCAACATCATAAGCACCGCAACGATAATCAGTGTTATTACTGAAAAGCTCCGGACTTCGCTTGACAACAAGCTTCCAAACTGTCTGTAATCCCCATTTCAATGTTTGCTTTGCCAATCTCAAAATTTCGAGGATTCATTTCAATGAGCATGAATATTGCATTAGAAACTCACCCTCCCCTTCCATTGTCATCTCCATTTAAAAGATAAACTTTTCCATTCGGAGCTACGGCATTCCTGAAAATATCAAAAATATAACTATCTCAGACATTCATCTCTTACACTTCCATATGAATTCTTTCCAGATCTGGCATCGAAGAAATATCGATTCGGAAGTAATTCATTTTAGTTGTGATGAATTGTGATGCATTGAACACAGGTTGATTGTTTTCATCGGAATAAACAACCAATTGCCCTTAAAAATAAATTATTTTCACTTTTAGAAAATAAGCTTACGTTTTGAAACCGGTGCTCCATAATTGTCATTATAAGCCTTGTCTTGCTGTGGTCTCTTGTTGGCATTAATGTTGCTGTTGCTACTTCCAACACCACTGGATTCTCCGTTTGTTCTTCTAGGGATTTTAAAGTTTGTAGATGGTGCAGTACGTTGACGTTGTGTTGGTGGACTACTTCGACTTCTTCTTCCGTCGTGCATTTCGGACATTACGTTGTCCAATAAAACCATTCTGAAAAAAAATGAAATTATTACGGATCGAAGTATTCAGATAGATTGTCAACCCAACAGATATTCTTTTCGAGAGAAACGAGTATTCATGAGAAACGAGTTCAAAGAAACAGTAAGAAATACATTCAGATTTACAAGTTTCGCTAATACCGAATATCAAACGTCTGAAAGGGTTTCTTCTTTTCTGATGAGATTGAGTTTAGTAAAAAGATCAAGATGTTTGGTCGATATTTTATTTTAAGACTTCTTTTTTAGTTTAATGGACCTATTCAGTTTGAAAAAAAAATACAAAAAATGTCGAGAAATTCAATGCAGAAATTGCAGAGAAATGTCGAGAAATGCAGAGAAAATTATATTTCTCTGCATTTTTTGAACTGGTTTTCTTCGAGACCCAAACGATTTAATCTGTGTCCCTTTAAACAATTTTATGGGAAATGTTTGTTTTTGTGTTTATCATTGTGGAAATTTTACCAAAAAATCAGTAGTGAGTCCCAGTGGCCCTTAGAGGCCCAGAATATCTGATTTAGACCCAAAAAGGCCGTCTGGGTCGAAAAAAAGACATGCCGAGAAATGCAGAGAAATTGCTATTTCTCTGCATTTCTCGACATTTCTCTGCAATTTCTGCATTGAATTTCTCGACATTTTTTGTATTTTTTTTTCAAACTGAATAGGTCCATAAGGACCACAATTCACTGAGGTCCTTTGGAGACTCAGGCTCAAACCCCAAATTGTTTGTTTTTCTTCGTTCTATTTACAAAAAAGTGTAGATCAAATGAGAAAATGATCGTGAACACTCACCAACAATTGAAATTTTGTGTGGCTTGATGGATAGCTTGGTCACATTACATTGGGATGTTGATAAGCACTTTTTAATCTGAAGATTTAATTTGTCGTTTATTTTTTTCATCTTCATTTCACGGCATTATTTTTACT
The DNA here is from genome assembly GCA_964036255.1 of Caenorhabditis virilis. Lineage (NCBI taxonomy): Eukaryota > Metazoa > Nematoda > Chromadorea > Rhabditida > Rhabditidae > Caenorhabditis > Caenorhabditis virilis. The sequence continues at coordinate 10,360,423 of OZ038417.1, read as the reverse complement.
TACGTTAACACTTTCACGTGGGAATACATCTTTTTCACCTTTTTGTTTTTAGCATTTTCAGCCAAAATTTGAATGCGCGATAATACAAAACTTGTATCCAGTTTGCAGTAAAAAATAATGCCGTGCTAAATATTAAATTATTTTTCTGAAAAAATATGCCGCACATTCACTAGAACATTTTTCGGTATATTTTTGAGTATAGGTCAATCCGTTTGACGACCAAAACATTTTTGATAAAAAAACATTTTCTGAATAAAACATTGTTGAAAAAATCATTTTTGACAAAAAAATTTTACGATAAAGATATTTGTAGCGTGTCAAGACGCGAACGATATTTAAGATGCATGCGCCTTGAAAGGAAATGTCTGCGCCTCTCAACGACACACGCCTTTCGTTTTTTTTTAATTTTGAAAATACCGTAATAGTCGTCAATTAAAATGTTTACTGTGCATTTTTAAAGTTTTTGCGGACGGGCGGTGCGAAAGAAGAAATTTATTCATACGTAATCTTCCGATTTTTTTTATTTATTTTCTTAAGTATTTTCTTCGACAATTTACAGTTTTCAGACCACCGATTTTCATGCACAATTAAGTAAACAGTTCCCTGCCTCAAACCCCCTTACTTCCCACCTTTTAAAACAATGCAACTCTTCCAAATTTTCCTCATTTATTGGCTCGTTTCCAAGGTAAATATTTTTGGAAAAATGCACCTTCTACCTCTAGTTTCAGGCCCACTGTAACGGAATGGTCGAACTAGTAATCAGTTCACCAAAAACTGTCATTGCTTCGCGAACAATTTGTACCAATTTTCGTTGTACTTCGATGGATGAAACGGCACGTGCAAGTAAAGTTGATGCTGGTATGCCATTAAGACAGAAAGTTGCCGCGTTTAGTGGTGAATCACCGGTAGGGGAAATTTATGTTAAGGCAAATAATTAAAACTTTTCAGAGCGAATATGATATTCATGTGGTTATCTCCAACCTGGAAAACGGTAAGGAGAATTATGCTATCGGGATAATTGAAAAATGCGTCGATTTTCAGAACAAATTGGTTATTACGGAAGCGTCGCTGACTCATCGACGTTATTTCGTACAGGTACGATCGAAACAAGAGACGGATTCAATGTCACCTTCCAGTATCGAATCTTGTGTGCAAAGTGATTTTCATAATTATTTATCACTTAACCTATTTGCAATTTTCAGCAATTATTACGGTATTCGTTGCGGTCGATTCTGTGAGGATTCGGTTGAAGCCCACCTGGAATGCACGACAAGTGGCGAAAAACGATGTATGCATGGATGGACTGGACCGAATTGCATGACTCGTAAGTGTTTTTATTCTAGCAATTCAATATCCTTTGATCTCGTTTTTTCAGCAACTTGTTCAAACTCATGCTCTTTCAATGGAAAATGCGTTGCACCGGAAAAATGTCGATGCAATGCAGGATACTCGGGAGAGAGCTGTGACGTATGTGTTCCGAAACGAGGATGTGCCCATGGCGGATGCGCAAACAATGTTTCATTCACTTGTGAATGTCATCCGGGATATGGAGGAGCACTTTGCACATTCGGTAATTTTAAAATTATTGCCCAAATTGGCTTTTACTTTTTTCTTTCAGATCTAAACACTTGCAATCGCTTGCGTCCGTGCCAAAACGAGGGAATTTGCCAAGGATCGAATTCGCCTCGAGGATTCACATGTCAATGTCGCGACGGTTTCGCTGGCGAAAGATGTGAGATTCCGGTGAAAGTTGTCGGATATGAGCAGCAAAACAATGATAACAAGTGCACCAGTTCATACTGCAGGTATTTTAGCGAAACGTATTGTTTCGTTTTAAATCTTCAATTGTTTCAGAAACGGTGGTACATGCTCATTCAGCATGACTCAACAGAAACCAATTTGTCAATGTTCCACATGCTACAAAGGCGAAAAATGCGAAATTTTGGATGCAATCTGTCTTGTGCAACAAATGAATGCGACAATCGTGCATGCTAGGGTGATTCGAAGTGGTGGTGGAAGAATAACAGCCGATGAAGAGAGTTATGGACTGATTCTGATCATTGGTACTTTATTATTTCGAACATTTTGAATCAGTCAAGTTTTTTAAGTGTTGCTACTTGTGGCCATCCTGTTTTTATCGATTGGAATTTTCTGGATTTTGACCCGTCTTCGCAAGGATCAGATTCCAAACCTTGACGAAACTGTAACGACTATTGCACCGAAAAAATGGAAGGAGGCGCTAACGACATCTTCACCAGTTTTTAAGGTAATGAATAGTGGAACCTTTTATTGGAACATTAAATATTTTTGACTTCAAAGATTGGTCTCGCAATACTATACTTTTCAGGTCAGTGTAATAAATCCACAACTCAACCATCCAAACTCCCCACCGCCGGATTATTATCCACCACTACCAGCATATTCACCACAAATTGGAATGGTGAAAAGTGTGACAGAAGTGTTGCAAGCTCTGCCGTCGAATGATGAATCACCGTCAGAGGTTTTGTCGAAATGTACTTTAGATGGAACAAATGTCTGACAATGGACGTTTTTCGAATTTTTTATCCTAGTCATTTTTCCGCATATTTTTGCGCTCAGTTAATTTTTCCCTTGAACTCGTTCCATTCTTCTAATTAAACCGGGTATTTTCATGTTTTTGTACATATTTTTGTTCATTTTCTCCTATTAATTGCATCATATCAATTTCCAATAATTTGCCCCAAAGAACACGAAGTGCTTCAAAACAGTACAATTCATTTTCATCATCATTATTTAGGTTGATATAGTTTATTGATTTTTTTTTCTGAAAGTTTTGTTTGTCATTTTGTTTTCATGGTGGTCCTCTTCATTATATCATCTTTCGTGTATTTTTGACATTTTTTTCATGTTTTTATTTTTGAGTGGAAATAATAAGTGACAAACTGCCGATCTTGATCGTTGAAAATAAAACGGAATTTAGGATCTTTTCCGCACAGAGCGGAAAACTTATAAGAAGACGGGTTTCTGTAGAGTTTTAGTAATACACCATGCACGATCTTTATTTCAAGGTGTTCAAAAATGAAAACAGGGTTACAAAATCGGTCGATTAGATCGACAAACTTTAAGATAATCCATTTTCAACTATTTCAATTTTCGAAAAAAAAAATAGCATTTTTGAAACAGAAAAACTACGAAAAGGACAAAATATTCGACATGATTTTGGAAAATGAAACAAACAAAAAATCTATACAAATGTTAATATAAAACCAAATTCAAAACAATAGAGAATGCCTAACAAAAATGTCTAATTAAATATTATAATTTTGTCATACTTAAGAAGGTCACATAGTTAATGTTCTTCAGTACATATTAACCAATGTTTAGAGAGCCTTTTTCAAGAAAAAAACAGAATTTTGGGGCAGAAAATACGTTAAAACAGATTTTTTCCTGGTGTGCGACTCAAACAGGGGGGTGATAATAGAGAAAAAGAAAACGAAACTTTTATAAAGTTCAAATCGATTTAAATATTGAGAAATTGTACCCTGCTGGGAAAGGACTGGTCTTGACAACGTTCCGTTGGAATCTACTGGCAGGAAACGATGTTTTCGAGAAAAAAAGCAACGATAAAACTGAAAATGAATAACATTGTGAAGAGATCCATCAATAGAAAATAAGAAAATTCGAATCGAGTTTTGTTCTAATTTGTGTCAATGGAAAAGTGTGGCAAGAATTATCAAAGAAAGAGACAATAAAAATTATGAGATATAACAACATGTTCAAAAAGAAGAAGGGTAAAAGAATTTTCAAATGAATACAAAAATAAGGAATCATGATACAAATATATGTATATTAAAGCGTGCATAATTAAAAACATCAAATCACCGAAAAAATGGGAGTGATATGGTTTAAATCGGACGCAAGAAATGCTAAGAAATGATTATAATCAATTTTCTGCGAAAATTTGGGAATTGGGATACATGTTTCAAAAGTTTGAATCAACGTTTAAAAGTTTAAACCTGCTGTAAAACTACAAATGGTACAGGATGCAAAAATAGTTGGGTTTTAGGAGTTAATCGCTGTCTCCATCATAATAACGGTTGTGTATTTCCGTATTTTTTCGGACCGAATCCGATGTTCCTTCTTCATCTATATCTTCTGGCATATCGACATGTACGCGCCCGTTTGTGAGCTGAAATTTCAAAAAATATTGTTCTAAAAATATTTTTTTAATAATAAACATACAAATTGTGCGAGAGTATTGATATCTTCAACCACGTCATAGCGATTACGTTCATTTGGCTCGCGGACAAGATAATCTGCTGTACTGTTTTCCTTCCTCTTTCGTTTCTTCTTTTCTAAAAAAAAATTGATTTATTCTTATTATTTACAATAGAGTCGAAACGATCGCGTCTAGGTTTATTTTATTTTTCTTTTCTTAAATGATAAGCATGATCCACCGCTCAAAATGAATTATAAACCGCATTTGCGAAAAAAGAGTGAAATCACTTTGCAAGGTATTATACTTTTTTTTAAAGTTCAAAACTTACTAGCTTCTCCATCCTCTGTTTCAGAATCAGAAGAAGAGTTCTGATTGTCTGTTTTAATCCAAGTACGAAGCTCTTCTCCTCTATTCTCATTTGGATCAGAACCAGAAGCGCCGACTGCTGCGACTGGTGGCTATAAATATAATATTCATGAGTTATCGAAGATCAACTTCTCACCTGATGGGCATGAGGCTCATTTTCAAAAATAGCTACAACGGCAGCAACATTTGCACTTCCAGCAGCGCGAACAGGATTAACATTGTTCGAATTCAAAGCTTGGGAATTCAAATCGAAATCTGTTTCCAAATCAAATTCATCTTCTTCTAACAATGACGGAAGTCCATCATCAACATTATCCGATAATTGTGCAATATGCGCTTTCAATGCAGCTCTTCTAATAACTTGATTTCTAACGTGCTGCAAAACAGCCACATTTCCAGCAATTCCACCATCCAAATTGACTTGAGGTGCTTCCTCAGCAATCGTCTCCAGAATACATTCATCCCATGTGGATATGGTTATCTGTTTTCTCATTCTGTTTCTCACGAGAATCGCTTGTTGTCGAGTGATCAAACGACTCTTTTTACCAGTTTCTTCATCTCCGGCGTGCTTCTTGCGATCTTTATAGATGATGAACATTTCATATGGCGTCATTGGCTTCGATTCCTAAATTATTTTTTCAAATTTTGTTTTCATATGATATCAAATCTCACATTATCGGGATGCATTTGCGACCAAGATTTATCGCTATTCTTCTTCAGAATAATCTCATATGCTCCACGTTTTCCATTTGGTCGATCTTCTGCAATCCGTAAATGGTGCAGGATTCCCAAATTGAGTATATCTTCAATGTAGAAACCTCGAACACCTGCAAAACAAATTTTAAAATGTTTTTTTTACAGAATTGAAGAAACTTACGGTTTTTGGTGTTTTGCTTTTGCTCTGTCGTCGAATTGAACGATGGAGCAGACGATCCAGCTCCATTTTGATCTGACGCATTTGAAGATCCTCCAGACGAACCTCCTGGAGCCGCACCACTTCCACCATTCGAATTATTGTTACTGAAACCACAGTTTTCAGCGGCACCACCATTTTGTTGCTGATTTTGCTGATCAGCGTCTTGTTCCATTTCTTCATCTTTATTCTGATCTGTATCTTCATGATCCATATATTCATCCGATTCTGAATCTGTTGGCTGTTGCTGTTGTAATTGATTCTGTTCTCGTCTTCGTTGTTCCTCTTGTTCATTCTTGAGACTATTGAGCAATTGCTGCGCTTGTTCCGCATGTCTTTGTTGAATTTGAAATTGCTCTTGTTGTTGTTGTTGATGTTGCTGCTGCATTTGATGCGCTCTATACAAATCCGGCTGAGTTGGGAATTTAAGAGCATTTGCTGAAAGTCCGATTTTTGACAATTCATAGTTCAGAAAAATCTTACAAAGTTGATGTGAGAAACCCATTGACATTGATGCTCCATTCGCCAACATCATTTGTGTTTGAGAATTGACAAGTTGTTGTGGTGTCATAAGTGGTGCAGGAAGATTTGTCAATTGAGCTTGTATAGCTGCGGTTTGTTGTGAAAGATTTACTTTCGCTAGCTGACTTGCCTGAAAATAATACAATAATTTAGAAAATATAAATGTTGTGAGTGAAACCCAGGGAAAACGGAATTCTGTAATTTCCATTGGTGCTAGCACGGGGAACAAAAAAATGCTTCGAAAAATGTTAAAAAGTGATTGTTTCATATTTTAAAAAATATTAGAATCGATCATTAGTACAGTGATTTTGATGCTTTTTAAATCTAGGCAACTATGAATGACGCATATAAGTGAAGCGAATCCTCATTTCATTAGTCAAAAAACTGTGATGTTATCGAGACAAAAAGGGCAATCAAGAACACTTAAAGAAAAATAAAAATGAAAACATACCGCTGCAACGAAAGCCTGATGTTGTTGTTGTTGACTGAGTGGAAAACCGAGCTAAAAATACAAAAATATGCATGCAGGTGAAATTAATCGGATGGTTTAACTTTCGCCCCCCCCCCCCCCCAATATTAAAATTGTGTGAAATACAATATAAACAAAAAATGATTAGCCAAACATGAAAACTTACACTCAACATTGGCGGTAAAGTAACAGTTGCTGGGTGTTTTGGATGTTGTTGTCCCCGATCGCGTTTTCTGGTTTGTGTATGTGGTGGTCTCGATTTTTTCGCTTTTTCGTATTCCTCATCACCGTGCACCGCTTTGATGTGTTTTCTGAGCGAAGACGGATCGGTATACGATTTACCACAACCGATGATTTGGCAAGTATATGGTTTTAGATTTGAATGGGTGCGATTCTGATGTTTCGCACGATCCGACGCATTACTGAATGCTTTCTGGCAGTCAACGTATTCACACTTGTACGGTCTGTAGAAAAAATAATACGATTTTCGAAAATTGTAAAACTATTTAGTTACTTCTCTCCGGTATGCGTTCTGCGATGTGTCTTTAAATTTTCAAGGCGGCTATATTCTTTTTCACATCCGGGGAACTGAAAAATATATTCATTTCCAATTGAATCTCTCTAATTCTAAAGACTTACATCACACTTATTCGGCTTCTCACCAGTATGTCTTCTCACATGAACAATAAGCATATACAATGCTTTGAAACAATCCAATCTTTCACATCCATCCCATTCGCATCTCCAAGCATGATGAACTTGAGTAGTGGATGAGACATGCACTTCGTGAACATGAGCGACGAGTCCTTTCATTGTCGAGAATTGTAAGCCACATCCTTTCCATTTACAAGTAACATCTATCAATGTCTCAACATCTATTTCCTCGCTATTCACCGATGTTCTTCCATTTGAGCTGTGGTGATTTCTGAAATTTAAAAACATTTAAATTTGCGTTTCGAAAGGAAAACATACCCATTCTTCTGATTTTTCATCGACAAATCATAAGGAGGTCTTTTGAATGTACCCGGCGGGCGTCCAACTCGTTTTCCCTGTAAAAATAATTAATTTTTAAAGGATTACAACATATTGTAATGGAATTTTCAAAATCTTCTGAAACTCATTTGATCGTAGATGAAAAAGCTTACATTAGCAGTCAATCGAACATTTCCCTGTCCAATCGATGTGGCAATTTGTCCATTTGGAGTCATTTGTGATGAAAAATTAACGACTGGAACACTGCTTGCCGATGTCGATGAAGCAGACGAAGACGAAGAAGACGACGATTGAATACCATTCACCAATGTTTGCATCGATGGATGCGGAACCATTGGCATCGGAATATTATGATTTGGATATGTTACTGGTACCGCTGGATTTTGTAATATGCCAAGTGGGGAGTGTTGAATAAAATTCGTTGGGGACATTAAACCAGGAGCTAAAATATTGAATTAAGTATTTTGATATTTAGTTTCGTTGGGAACTTACATGCAAGAGTAATTGAATTGAAAACAGACGAAAGATCTGGACCCGAGCCAGCCGATCGATGACCATCAGGTGGTGATTGAGAAGATGATTGATTTCCATCCTGTTCTGGTGCAACTGAAACAATTAACTTATTGAAATTATTTATGTAAAAACAATTTTTGAACACGATTTTGTGAGCAATTAACAAACTTACAACATGGTTGAACTGTGAAAAAAGAACACAACTCTAGTTGTGAATCTTGAACAATTCCATCGTCCTCTTCATTACAAGAAAAAGTATTCACATTTTCTGGTGATAATACTGGCATGTTTTCAAACCCAGAATAACGAGGTGACATTGATTTTTCATCGCGTTTTCTTCGCCTTTTTCCATTATTTTTCTTCCTTGGCGGTTTCTTTTTATTTCTCAAATCCTTTGGTTCATCACAGGATGTCGGCGAAATTGTGCTAGCCGGTGATGGGGTTAAAGGATTCAAGCATGGCACAGAATTCGGTTCAATATTAATATTGATTCTAGATGTATGAACATCAACGTTCTCCACTTTTACATTTGCTTCTATTGGACTGAAGCGAGAGTTCCAATGATGTTTAAACTTTTTGAAGACACCGGACTTATTGTCGCGATCGGTCATACCCTTTAAAATATTGCACTATTTTGTGAAACTAAACAAACGCCAGAATAAAGAATTTTAAAAATAAATAAAAACTGAAATCTTGATAATGCACAATATTGATCTCATTCTTTCTAGAAAGGTGTTTGTCCTCTATCCCGATAATGAGATTTCCAGAAACGTTGGGTAAATAAGACCATGAACCACCCAGAGGTAAAGAAGAAGAAAAAATGAATAAACGTCATGTGCTGACGTTTCAAGCAAAGTGGGCGAGAAACAAGTAAGGAAAAAGCATGGAGGCGTACATAGGACTACTGTACCAAATAAAGGCAAAAAATCGGAAAGAGGAGACCTTTTTTGGATTACTGGCGGGTGTGAAGTGAGAAAAAAAATGAACACTAGTCTTTCTAAGAGGTCATCAATCAACAATGGTTCTTTTTCTGAATATTTCTCGAAACCTGGCATGCAAAATCTTAAAGAACGCCTCCTTTATTATGTGCATCGGATTATTTAGTGGGAAAATTTTATATCACTCAAAAAAAGATATTTTGTAAACCAATATCGCATACTTATGTAGGAGACAAAAAACCACTTTTCCTATACGATCACTCAAAGGGCAAACAGCGCTCATGAAAGCGTTTCGCACAAGCCATTGCACACGAAAAAATGCAACATTTTTCTCTTAATCTCAAAAGAACTGGGCGGCCGTCATTTTTTTTGCACTAACAACGGCTTCCGGCGGACTTAATGAATATGTTCAGAATGCTTTACGTTTTTTTTTCTTCTTATTTTCATTGAAAAAATATGTGGGCGACGAAAAATTAATTTCGCGTTGTACTTAATCAAACGATGCGCAAATAATTGATATATTGAGAAGATGTGAAATACATTTTTCGACACAAAACAAGGTTACAAAATTTTCGAGAATGTTTTTCACAGAAATAAAAGAATGCAACTTTTCGGAAGGGCAATCAATCAAGATACGCCGAAAACTAGAATGATTTACAGTATTTTGAGAGAGGGGAAAACATTATGAAGCAATTAAGAAGTCAATAATCTATTTTCTGGAGTCTGGAAAACAGTTTGAGGAGAAAAATGGAAAAAAATTAATTAAACAATCAATAAATTAATCAGGAGCATATGTACAATGATACGAGACTACGCAAAACTGTTGTTTATAGTGGCTCAGATTGGCGGGAGTTTAAATTTTTAAACACACACACACCGAGAAACAAGGGGGACGCGAGACTTGCTAGCTGCAACATGAGATATTTAAAAGTGCAAAAAAAAAGTTCTAACCCTGAAGAAAAAAAGAGGAATAAGCCAACCCCTCCCTTGGACGCCCTCGAAAAAAAAACTCGGACAAAATTCAGAAATGATTCGAGCGTCGTGTGTGGCAAAAAAAGAAATTTTTTGAGTAGAAAAAAATACATACAGAGGAGATCGGTAAGAATCAGAGAAATGCCCGATTCGAATAGTACTCGGTTATAAGAGAAACCGAGAGCCATTGGCCAGCGGCAGAAGCAAACTATGCAACACATAGTCTCCTCACGCGTTTATAAACGGGAGGGTAAAAAACTAGGCCATCATCATTATTCACATCACACTCTATCTCACATTTTTCTCAACGTTCGCTATTCGAATAAAACGCTGTGTGAGGTATTTATTGGAGGGTAAGAAAAAAAAAAGAAACTTGCAGCATTTTTTAAAGTAATATTTTTTCTCTATTAGCTTAATTTTGGGAAATAACTAGCCAATTGAAAAAAATAAAGATACATGTAGGCGTGGGCGTGGTCTCACCTAAATATTTGTTTTGGAGGTTAATATTGTAAGTTTACAAAAATTTTATTGGCAAAAACAAACAGTGAGGCGATGAAAGATTATTATGTTTTTTTATGGAAAGGATGGAGCATCTCGTTTTTTTTCTAACGAAACACCTGCTGGAGTAGGGCGTAATTACTGTCAACCACTTCTTTAATCCGACTATTACTAGATTTTTTTATCTCGATTTGCCAAAAGAGCATATAAATCGATTTAATTAATAGCAATATTATTCACAAGGAATTATTTTTTTAGATGGAATATTAGTAAATAAAATTGGAACTGGACCCGCAATTTTGTAATTCGGAGTGAAAAAAATTAGATTAAGCCATACTTTATGTATTTAACGCAAAAACTTCATTTTTTCATGCGTTGTACGCGTAAAAATGCCGTTTGTAAAAAATTCGAATTTTTGCGTGTGTGCAATTTGTCGTAACGGTGTACACACACAAAGCGTTGTTTGTGACGACAATTTCGGTTCACTTTATGGACCTATTCAGTTTGAAAAAAAAAATACAAAAAATGTCGAGAAATTCAATGCAGAAATTGCAGAGAAATGTCGAGAAATGCAGAGAAATTGCAATTTCTCTGCATTTCTCGGCATGTCATTTTTTTCGACCCAGACTGTCTTTTTGGGTCTAAATCAGATATTTTCGGCATCTAAAGGTCATTGGGACTCGCTACTGATTTTTTGGTAAACTTTCCACAATCAGACACAAATACAAACATTTTCCATAAAATTGTTTAAAGGGACACAGATTAAATCGTTTGGGTCTCGAAGAAAACCAGTTCAAAAAATGCAGAGAAAATGAAGTTTCCCTGCATTTCTCTGCAATTTCTGCATTGAATTTTTCGACATTTTTTGTATTTTTTTTCAAACTGAATAGGTCCATTATCCCACCATGTCATAGCAATATTATTTATAAAAAATTATTTTTTTTAGATAGAATATTAGTAAATAAAATTGGAACTGGACCCGGAAACTCAAACGTCGCCAGATGAATTCGGATAGAAAAATTATTAAATTCCAAATTTCTACTAGGTAAAGTATCAAGAGAAACTGAACACCATAAACTGTTAAGAAGGATTTAGCCTAAACTCTGTCTTTAATTTCAAAAAATCTCAATGTTTCATGACTCAAAAGCCAACAACAATCACACTACCTTGAACAAAGAATCATGGATATGTTTAAACGCTTATTTTAATACCATAATGAAAACTGTTGGTTAGAGAACTTTCACATTACGCAATCTTTTCAGAGTTTTTCTTTCAAATATCTTTTTGAGTTGTGCCGGTAACCGACACACAAAGACAGCAGAGTTTGTTTTTCAAAAAAAAATAGTTTTTGAACTTCTATTGTTATGGTCATGGTTCGCTAAACATCGCGCTTTATCTTACGTTCAAATTATATCTGCGGTTTTAATAGTCAAACAAAAACAAAATGCAAAAAGAAACTTACATAACACTTGTAACCTGCGAAACATTGCAATCCTTAGCTGATCCAACTCGTCATCATCTTCGTCGTCAAACATTCTAATTGTTGAAAAAAGTCTGCTCCAACCGTCTCGAAAGAGTCTTGTGAAAATGATGGCAGCCAATAAAAATAAATAGTCTATTAACTAGGTGGCAATGATGCGGTGATGAACCGAAGTCTCGGAGGGAATGTTCCGTTGATGATGATGATGATGCCGCACAGATTGATAACGCTTTCGTTCTTCTTCTTCTTCTTTTTAAAAACCTCTCAACCCTTTTTTTTCCTGCTTGTGCCCTTCTTCCAACAGGAGGTTATTGAGCAGACACTCTCTCCTTCTTATACACACATGCACCACCACACAACAAGGCGAGAAAAAAAATTTGATGAAAAAAATGAACACAAAATGTGCACTTTTTCAAGACATTCAAAATGAATTATAATGAGTTGAAGGTATGACCACCCACGACGTTATTATTATAGAAATACTCAAGTGAGACAGAAGAAGAGATGGGCGGTCTGAAATGAAAACCAAAACCACCATGGCTACCGTTCATTTAACAAATAGGGGAGGTTCATTGTACTCGAATTTTTTGGAACAAGTCACTGATTGATCCTTAACAACATTATTACTACATCAACAACCAAGAATATCTATTTGGTTTTTTTCCACACACATTATTTCGGGACATGTTCAGATTTTTTGCCTCCCCCGTTCATTTTTCAACGAAACGATATAGGAACAAAAAAACCAACGCACTTTAAGATAATTTTTAATCGACGGGGAGTTATCAATATTCTACCTCTCTTAATTTTATTGACAACAGATTGTGATAGGAACTCCGTGTTCGTTAAAAGTACGACAGCTTGAAAATAGTTTCAAGGGATCAGAAGACTAATAAAAACTAATAAGTTTGATCACACAATAGTAAAAGTTACTTGGAATGCATTAACCTAACCTGAAACAGGTGAATATTTAAAAAACCCAATGTGGTTTTTGGTCAATAATAAATTACGAGAAATTTAAGGAAAAATTTCAAGTGTTATTAATCCAGAACAGTTGAATTGTGATGTTCACGCTTCATCGGTTACTCTAGCTTCGAGTCTCGAAATCATAAATTTCAGGTTTTTACGTGACTTGTTGAATATGAAACTATATTACTATTAATCATCCAGTAGACTTCCAATCGCGCCCTATTGGATCAATTGTGCGTGGGGATCTTCCAGGAGTCGGATAAAAATGTGCTCGTCTTAAAACTACCGTTCGTTCAATTTGATTCCAAACTCGCACCACTGTTTTTACAAGTTTCCACGGCCTGTACCTTGTCCGTACGCATTAAAAATATTATTTTTGAGTTCATAAATGCATTTTTGGACCTATTGGACCAATTATGGAAAATGATGATGTTTTTTGTCCGAGCACCGGAGTCAGTAGAGCGCATTTTGAATCGATTTGTTTCTACTGTAGTTCATAGCATTATGTAAAATAAGTCTATCGAAAAAATGTAAATTTTGGAAGTATTTGTAGCCTGGAAGAAGCACACAACAACGAGCTTACAACAAGGGGCGATTGGAAGTCTGCTTGATACAGTTATGAAAATAATAAAAAACACATGAGCACTAGTACTTCCCCAAGTTTACAAGATGCTAAAACTGTGAAGAGCATTTTAATATTTTAAAAATTTCATGACTGCAATCGCCAAATATTTCTTAAAATTGTTTTTTTTAATATAGATAAAATTGCATAGCTTCAAAGGGTAATTGATTCTCATAATTAAGTATGAATTAAGCGGGAGTGCATACCACAGAATACACTAATTAACGCTATCGATTTGTATCAACAGTTTGCTTTTCAACAACTTATTTAAATCTAAAATGTGATGAAAGGAGGGGTTCGGAGATAATAAAATGTACCTTAAATGAAAATAGACTTCATTCTCATTCCAAATCTGTTTCTAAAATGTTCTAAAACCACCTAGAAGCCGAGAAAACGTGCCTCAAAACAATGGCCTAGAAAAAGTGGCCACCTGGCCGAACTTTGTACTAGGTGCTTTTTTTTCGTGTTTCGTTAATAAATAGTTATGCAACATACATATATTAGTTCTTTTTTAAATGCTTTTTTTGGATTTTTTGAGCCTGCGGACTAGTTTTCCTAGTTTTCGCCGGTGGCCCCTTTTTCTAGGCCATTGTTTTGAGGGACGTTTTCTCGGCTTCTAGGTGGTTTTAGAATTAAAAAAAAACATATTTGGAATGAGAATGAAGTCTATTTTCATCCCCGATGCATTCATTATCTCCGTAAAGCCATCCTTTACATCTAACTCTTGTAAACATTATTTTCCGATATTAGCAGTTTGAAACTTTGCATTTCTTGCTTACCACCCCCCATTTAACCCTTCCAATTACTTCCCCCTCTACAAATTACCTAAATCGAAACAAAAATGTTACAGTACAAATGTTTGATACCATCTTTCTATTATATTTCTTCCAACGTCCAGAAGTAAAAAAAAAGCAGTGTCGTCGAAATCAGTGTCCAAAAAAAGAATCATAGTTCTTCTCCTGATTCGAAGTTGATAATGAACCCCCATTTTTTTTGTCATAATAGTATTAGTTCCATGTCTATTGTAATATCTATAAGTTGTGTTCCTGGTCATTTTTTTCTAGTTTTCCTTTGGTTTCGTCGTCCAGACTCATCGCAATCTTCATCATTCAAAACTGCCAAGTTTTTTTTTCAAAAAAAAATCGAAGAAGAAGAAGAAGATGAAGGAAAAGGACGCTACATCTAATCAATCAGACAGGAGGGTTTTTCCATAATTTCTTGAAGAAAAGGGATCAAAAAACCGAGGATTTTTGTGCCGGTCTTGACACTAAGAAGCATTCATTTTTTTCCCGTTCCATCCTATTCGTTTCTTCTCGAAAAGCAAAAAAGTACACGGTCGTCTATCATTCGAAAGAGCACATCGTTCGAATGAGTGAAATAAGATAGAGAATTATTTGACGGAGGTAGATGCGAACACATTTCTCATTTTTTTTTTGGAAAATAAAAAGAGGAGCATTTCTTCTCTTATCACACACTGACATAGGGACACCACCATTGAATTTAAGAATTTGAGTGACTTGCACAAATCATTGATAACACAAACATTTAAAAAAAATCTTGGGGGCAGATGGGGTATAGTGGAAAGAAAGAAGGAAATGAAATATTGGTTAGGTTTCGGGAGCTACCGATAACAGAAGGGGTTTTGAAAAATGATGTTTTTCTTGAGGGACTTATTAGTAAAGCACAAATCTGGATTACAGTAACCCTACTAGTTCAGATTTAGAAGTTCTACGATAATCTTTATTTTGAAAGATCTAAAATCTTGACGAGGATTTATTTATCATCGTAGATTGAGATATGAAGTCATTCACAAAGCCGCTTAAGGGTGGTCTAAATTTAAAAACTATGAATAACATTGGTTTTTGAATCGAAAAAGCCCAGGGGTGTATAATGTTGTTTCAGCACTGTAAGACGTAAGATTCGTAAGGATATTATCTGGAGCTACCGTAACCGACAAACGTTTTTAGTGCTACTGTAGAAGAAAACCGATTCCAAACGCGCTCTACTGACAAATCTCGATTTTTTGGGGTGTTCCGGTGCACGGACAAAAAAATAATTTTTCATAATTCGTCCAATAGATACCAAAAATGAATTTATTACTCAAAATAATATTTTCAATGCGTACGGACACGGTAAAGGCCATACAAACTTGCGAAAACAGTGGTGCGTGTCTGGAATCGAATTGAACGAACAGTAACTTTGGGCACATATAACTCGACTCAAACTTCTCAATTAAGTATGAAAATTTGAGTGTTTGATATTCAGAACTTTATAAATCTTCGTTGTGAATTTTAACGAATTTCGTTACACTTTGACCAAGTTATTTGTGTTTTTAAAAAACGATTTCGAAATACATCTTAGAAGTTTGATCGCCTATCAATCCTGCAGCTTTTAACGTTAAAAATTGTTACTTTCGTGACATTTCCAGTTAAAAAAATATTAAATAATTTCATTTTGTTGCTCGGAGAAAACCCATAGTTTTCATGAAATTATCATTTTTATTTTAAGTTTTTTCAACAAGTTGCCGTTGCTCACACCGTGTTCAAAAGTTCTGAATAAACCAACTAACCTGATGGCAACGAATGATGTCGTGGCGGAAAATTGAGATTCAAAAATTTCTGCGTATTGAAAGCCTGTGGACGCGACGTCGTCAATTCATGCAATTGTTGCGATTGTTGTGGTGAAATCAACGGCGATGAAACATTTCCCGCCAAACCATTCGGTGCACATTGCATCAATTGAGCCATTCGATAGGCGTTGTGACGTTCCGCTTCCGAGAATTCGGGTCTCGTCTGAACCAATATTTTTTAGAGCATTTTACAATTCATTTAAATATATATTCTTTAGTTTTTGGGTAAACAATCTCGAAAAAGGGAATTTTTCGTGTGGGTTAAATGAAGATCAAGTGTTTTAATGAAAAAAATGCTGAACTTTTAATTAATGAATGGTTTTTGTAGCCAAAGTTTAAAATACATCTGGTAAAAGGAATGAATTTCGCAGCACACAAAAATACGTCAGAATCATCAAAACGTAGTCAACTGAAAATTAATGGCAGAAAAATGATTATTGACTCATTTTTAATTTGGAGTACACTTTCACGGTTGATAGTGTTCGGTGAAGAAGCCCCCAACTTCTACATCTGACGTTTTCTTCCCGAAATGACTGTAGTCAACTTGGACCCACTCAGTTTGAAAAGAATTTCAAAAAATACCGAGAAATTCCACTTTCTCGAAATTTCTCTGCCATTTCTGCATTGAATTTCATGGCATTTTTTGAATTTTTTTCAAACTGAATAGGTCCATCAGTGGATAGGTCCATATCACAAAGAGCATTCTTATAAAAGTGAAAACTCGAAAAAATATATTCAAATTAAAATTGCGTACCATCTATTGTTTAATTTCGCCAAATCCAGCTTTAAATATGAAATTTGAAATAAAAGTTTGAAGAATTATTGTCAAAGAACTCACGTTTTACTTCTAGAGATGGTACAAAGGGATAATAATTTTTTAAAAATAATTTTAAAAATAATTTTTTAATAATTATTAATAATTTTGTGCGAAAAAATTTGTTATTGGCACCATTTCATGTTATTTTCTAGTTTTTCATCGTATGCAAAAGCTTAGAAATCTCGCCAGTAATTTAATAGTTTATAAATAAATTTCTGGAATGTTTTTAAAAAACTGTTTTATCATTAATTGTTTGATGTCGGATAGCGCTTAAAATTTAAAGGAACACTGTACGCAGGTCATAAATGTTGCTTAATCGAACTGAAATTCAATTTTAGATACCTAAACGATAGTGAATAAAATTATTTAAAGACAGTGGATCAGTTAATTTGACCCTACTAGATTTCAATTGCAAAAATTAGAGCGTCCTCTCATTAGTACAATGCTATTTATGCGAAATCACACCGATAAATACACACTTCATAGTAGCGGTTCATAGTTGCAAAAATCAAAATTTGAATGCGCGCCGGATCGTGCGGCGCGGTCGGAATTGGCGCGCCACACAATTTATTTGAATGTGGTAATATACTGGTATTGTTCTTTGGACCACCGTGGCTCCCATTCGAATTTGGATTTTTTTCCTTGAATTTGGTCATCATTTTAACTGACCAGTTGCCTTTAAAGAAATTGAAATGAGAAAATAAGGCCACCCGGAATCGAACTGGCTACCACTTTGGTTTTACGTTTTTGAAGCCAAAATTCGATTCCGGGTGCCTTTATTGTATTTCTAGTTTTTTTTTTCAAAACTTTTTCACTATCGTTTAGGTATATAAAACTGAATTTCAGATGGATTAAGCACCATTAGTCCTCCTTTAAATATTATAACAAGATTATTCTCAATAGCCCACCCATTCTTATCTGAATTCAGGTGGACTTCTTTCGAAATAGATTTTTTTTTTTTTGAAAAATTGTTTAGACATTTTTCTTCCAAATTTTTGACATTAATACAGATAATCCTCGGAAGCTCCCGCTTAAAACGAACACCTAATCTCTAACCGTTCTTTGAATCGTCATGAAAAAAGCCCAAACTCCAATTTTTGCATTATTTTTTCAGTAAAGACCGCCTGACGTTCTCGAGTAAAAGTACAGTGAATCTTTTGTTAGTACAAACAGTTTTTTGAACAGATAACTTTTTTGGACAAAATTAAAAGAGCTGATAAGAAATTTTTTAAAAAATGACAAAAACTTATGTGATAATGGACATATTTTGTTGCCATTTTTTGAATTTTCGATGGGTAATTTTAAAAATTATCAGAAGGTCTTAAAAATGTTAGTTCACAGATATAGATAGCTCATTTTCGAAATCTTCCTATACCATTTAATGTTAAAAATCTAACAAACCTCCGAACCAGCCGACATATTCGGTGGAAGCATCAAATTGCCGATTCTCAGCGGAGTTGTTTGAAATTTTTCGTGTTGTTTCTCTCCAAATTGTCGTGGCCGATTGGTGATCAACAATAGAAGATTTCGGGCATGTTCTGAAATTATGAAAATATATTCAAAAATCGATGACAACATTTTTTTTAAAAGAACCGAGATAAATGTGAAAAAAAACTCTGAGGTATGGAAATTTGATGATAAGAAAAAAAAGAACTACACACGAAAAAAATGGGAGTTTTTGATGGCATTATAAAAAAATTTTTTTTCCCCGGTCGCTAAAGGGCATGAACACACATTATAAGAACGAAACTTTTGTAGTTTCGTCATGGTTCACCCATTTTTTAAACCAATTTCTCAAAAAAAAAAGTATACACTGGTTTTAATGTTTTTTTTTCCAGACGATACCAATAACCCGCCCGTTCAGTTAAAAAAAACCCCGGAGAAGAACGAAAAGAAAAGGGACGTTTTGAGAGAAAAAAGTAGGCATTTTTTCGGTCTTGATTAGCGTAATCAAAATTTCCGTCTATCGTTGAAAAATGTCTGGGAGAAGTGGTTGTATAATTGGAAACAGAACTCTTCGTAATGTGAACATGAACACTTTGAAGTTATATTTTTGGTTTCTTAAAGACAGTGTGTCAGTAAGAAAAATTGATAAAAAATACGAGATATATACGTTAAAATTTTAGCGCTATGAAAAATAATATACTCGTTACTCGTGAAGCATGAATAAAAAGGTTAGTCATTCTTTAAAGACAGTGGATCAGTTAGTTTGACCCCACCAGATTTCAATTAAAGAAATTAGAGCGTTCTCTCATTAGTACAATGCAATTTATGTGAAATCACAGCGATAAATACACGCGTCATAGCAGCGATCCAAAGTTGAAAAAAATCAAAATTTGAATGCGCGCCGGGTCGTGCGACGCGGTCGGTGTTCGTGCAACGCGGTCAGAATTGGCGCGAAACACAATTATTTGAATGAGGCTACAAATTGGCGTTGTTCTTTGGACCACCTGGACTCCCATTCGAATTTTGATTTTTTGAATTGAATTTGGATCATGTTAACTGGCCAGCTGCCTTTAAAACCGTTGCGAATTTTCACTAAAAACTGTGCGATTAAGCGTGCGTCAAGCGTGCATCAAGCGTGAACTGATATGTTCACTGAATGAGTTTTAGCGCGCGTCACTTATTTCTCAATGTGTTGCGAGATTTCTATTAGAAATCCTTCTGAAATTCGAAATTATTAACAAAAAAAAATCAAAAAACAGTTCTTTTTATAATATTACATCATTCAATGCAAGTATTAATTTTCTTCCGCCTCCCTATTCGAAAAAAATCTCGAAGGCTTTAATTTTCAGACGTAAGCATGTTATTAATCAAAGTACTGAGATTAAAAATATCTTTTCTCTTCTTTTTTTTTCAATTTCTTTAACAAAAGTCTATTGATATACATTGTATAGAATATAATGAAACCAGGAGAAAAAAATTTTATTTCCAAAATTCTTGATATAATTCCGGCTATAGTAAAAAGAAAGAGTGATTGTGTCGAACTCAACATAGTAATTATATTCTAATAAGTGTGAAAACGTTTTCAGGTAAACGAATTCTATCCCAAAATTAGTCACAAGGGTATAAAGACCGCCCCAGAAGCCTACTATATCACGAGTTGATAAAATTATAGATTTCGAGCCCCCCACTACCGTTGATATATAAATAATCTCAATACTAATACTTTGAGTTAGTTGCAGAAAGAAAAAAAAGGAACGAAAAAAGATAGACTGGGAAAGAAAGTACTAGGAAAAAGTGTACATATTTGAATACTTTGTGTGTGGCAAAGCTTTTCTGGGCGATAATAAATATGGCAGAGATTAGACATTTTTTAATCTGGAAATATTGGAGGCCGAAAACGCGAATAAACAAGGATATAAATGAGTTCATTTTTTAGGTGGAAGATTAAAATATGAGGATACGATAGAAGTCGAAGTAGTCAATTCAATGTGGTATTTGATCTAAGAAGAATTGATCAAAAAATACGAGATACATATACATATACGTTAAAATTTTAGCGCTATGAAGAATAATATACTCGTTACTCATGAAGCATGAATAAAAAGGTTAGTCATTCTTTAAAGACAGTGGATCAGTTAATTTGACCCTTCCAGATTTCAATTTTTAAAAATTAGAGATTACTCAGATTAGTACAGTAAATCACACCGATAAATACACGCGTCATAGCAGCCGTCCAAAGTTGAAAAAATCTAAATTTTAAAGACCGAAAGATTGTGCAACGCGGTCAGAATTGGGGCGAAAAACAATTATTTGAATTTGGCTACATATCTCAGGGAAAGCAATGCACCGGAACATTTCCATTTTGTCTGTGGACAAGTCCCGGACCGTGCTCTAACATGTCCGATTTTCAAAAAATTCACTGCAAATGAAAGCTAGAGCGTTACTGAACTAGTTAGTGAAATTTTGAAGCTCCACCTAATTTTCGAGTAATGTTACACATTTTTTTGTTGGCGGCTTTTTTCGAAAAATGAAAACGAAGTGCTTATTTCAGTATCAAAGATTTCAGCTAGAGCTTCAAAATTTTACTGAGGAGGTCAGTAATGCTCTAGCTTTCATTTGTAGTAAAGTTTTTGAAAATCGGACATGTTAGAGCAAAACTGTAAATGTCCGGGACATGTCCTACATACATAATTTACGCACAAGTCTCAAACGCAAAGTTTACTCATCATATTCCAATTATATGCAATTAAAGCGATTCCTAAATGGTCCCTCGATCTTTGACCGCTTCAGCTTGATCCACGCTAACTTTTAAGCGCAACTTCTAATTTTGACTCTATGAACGTTCTCCGTCTTCATTTTTTAAACCTTGTTGTTCAATATTCAACAATTATCAACATTCTGTTCAAAAACCAAATAAAAAAGAGCGTAGAAAAAATAAGAGTTGATTGACACTTTTGTTCACAACTTTCTGATTATACATGATTTTTTTTTCCTGGAAAAAACCCCCACATCTCATATATCATTCGATACGGTAGCAAGTGCGCAACATTTAGTGTTTTAGATTTTTGTTGATAAGGAGGGCCCAGAAACAAAAAAACAGACTGGAAAAATGTAAAGTGTGTGTACTTTTTTTTTCGCCCCGCAGAAAATTGATATCGGGGCGGTCGGTCTTTTTTCTGGATTGGAAAAGGGGTAAGAAGAATAAGGAGAAGAAGGGGCAAAACGAATGATGGAATGGCAAAAGGGAAAGTTTTTGGTTTTTTTTTCTTTCGTTCGAACCAAGGTTTGGGTTGGTTTTTCGCGTTCATTGGAATTGGATGACAGCAGGCGAAGAAACCACCATCTGAAACAAAAATGAAAATGAGACAAGAAAAAAGCAGAATTGGTTGAAACAAAAAAGGGGGTAAATGAAATGGAATTATACTTTTTTCGGAGAGACATTTCCGTCCGTGAGATATGGGAAAACTTTATAAGAAACGACAAAAGAAAAAAGTTTGTTGAAAATTTACTTTCAGATAATCGTATGATAAATAAGGATACCGAGGAGTTGAGAAAACTCTGTAACCTCTCGTTCCAAATCAGTTTTTAAAATTTTCTAAAACCACCTAGAAGCCGAGAAAATGGGCTTCAAAACAATGGCCTAGAAATAGGGGTCCAAAACAGCTCCCGACAACAGGCTATGGTAGTGCAAAACGGATGCACCACCCTTTTTTGGGATTTTCGGGGACGTTTTTGGTGAAATGAAGCATTTAAACTGATTTTTTTTGCTGATTCCGTTAATTATAAGTGATTCTGAGTCTATTAATACCAAAATTGAAAATGAGTAAACAGACACTTTAAATCAAAGGGAGCATAAAAAATATATATAAAAAATTTATACGCTATAATTAAGGTCTATGAGAGTTTTCAGCGAAAGTCTGCAGAAAAAAACTCTAGAAGATTAGATTTTCTGTCTGAAATTCAATTTTATTGATTAAGATTATTAGAGACGTTTAATAGAAAAAAAAGTAAATAGAAGTTGCATAATAATCAAAAGTTCGATTTGTGTTAGGAAAGTGATAAAGCTTCTGAGATGAAAAAACAAATAACCATTATAGACGCAAGGTTTTCAGACTATTGTAGTTTTTGAAATCACAGGGAAAACACAACTTTTGTTTCTGGAGACGTTTCGTGACAAGACCTGAAGATACAGTGAACAAACAGGTGCTTCGAAATAGAGTCCACTCCTGGACTCTATTTTGATTAGTTAGGAGCTAGTCGTAGAACGTCAATTTCTAACTTTCAATCGGGAATTTTTAGCTACTTTTAGTAATTAATTGTCGGATGATCCCACGGTGTAATATGGAAGAGAAATACGAGCGGGGACTAGCTTCTCGTTGAGTGTGAAAGCTAGGCCACTAGTTTGGAGTTCGATTGGAATTCGTTTGGAGTTTTGTTGTTAACTCGTTGAAAACCGTTTTTGCTGGTTTTAAGTGTCTAGTTGTTGCTAGAAAGTGACTAGCAGGTGCTAGTATATTATTTACTTGTTTTGCATCATAATTAACCTTGTTTATCATTTTAATTCTTGTTTAAAATCTAATATATCTTCGTAAAATATTATCGCGTTAATTTTGTTATAAAAACTGGTTTCGCCATCACTATTTTCTTTCGTGGAACCTGAATACCATCAGGGACCACCACTTACTACAGTAAATTTTTATATATTTTTGTAAAAAAAAAATAAGAAGCCAAAAATTAGTCGATAATCACAATTTATCTATAATTGGATTTTCTTTCGGATTCTGAAAATTGAGCTCGAAAAATCAGACACCGGTAGTCCTTGGATCTAACTTTTGAACGCTATTAGGTAGCGTATGAAAAAAAATTTAGTCCCTCCTCGTTTTTGAAAACTTCACTTCTAATACAATTTTTAAAAGTATTGTGGAAAATTCTATTGGAAACCAAACATATTATTTTTGAGTCATCAGATCTATAAATGTGACTAAAAACAAAACAAATATATAAAAAAGTGCAAACGATTATATCTTGCTACATTTTTTCTGTATTTACACAAAAAAGTATCTGAAAGTGCTAGAATCCAAAAATCTGGAGAAAAAAGAGGAATATTGAACAGCTATATGTATATCTTGAAATAAATGCTCTTCTGTTTCTTTTTGTTGTTTTTTCGCTAAAAAATCGCGAAAATTTTAAATTGGTGGGGTGCCTCCAACTACCGTAATCCTATGAATGTTGCAATTGGTTGAAGATGCGGGAAAAGGAAAATGAACGAAAAAAATACGGGTGGAAGCGACAACCAAAAAGATGAGAAAAAAAATGGTTGTCGTATGTATTCCACACGGGGTTAATTTATGCACGTAGGTTGGGAAAATGGTAGGACAATTCTAAACAATGACACTAACCACCCATTAGAATTTGAAGGGGGGTAACAATAACAATAGAGATCCATTTCATGAAAAGATGTTGATCTGACTATGCTCCGAAAGGGGGAGGGGGAAATGAACATCCATAAAGCCCGCACTGGAGCATATTTTACACATATATTAATAATTACTTCAAAGGAAAATTAGAGAAAACCATGGTGGGCTAAAGTGAACCGACTATAACTAAGAAAATTCACTACGACAATTAAAAATTGAACGCAGAAAAGCGGGCGTGGCAATTTTTGCAATTGTGCGACACGGTTTCACAAAAAGCAATTGGGTAATTCGGATTTTAAAAAATTAGATTAGACGATACTTTATGTTATTAACGCAAAAATTGCATTTTTTAATGAGTTGTAGGCGTTAAAAAGCCGTTTGTAAAAAATTCGAATTTTTGCGTGTGTGCAATTTATCGTAACGGTGTACACACACAGTTCGTCAATTTCGGTTCACTTTATCCCACCATGAAAACGGTTATTAGTTTAATTGCTTACCAATTTTTTAAAAATTATTCATACCATGATAATCAAACCCTTTTAAAGAATAAAAAGGTCGCCATAGTGACTAGATGTTAATATGAAAAATGAATACAACGGACACCAGAACCAAAAAAAAACGAACAGATTGGGAAACATATTATTATTATTTATTATAAAACAGATATATATATATATATATATATATGTAGGAAAATGTACATAAAAACCGAATATGATTGATTGAAACTATGTTGATAAAATGGATAAAAATGTATGTGAGGGAAATAATTTAATGGATGACCGTCAGAAAAAAAAGAAGCTGGACTTGATACGGTTGTGAGGAAAGGATTTTAAGTAGTGGAACTGAAGTGATAAATCAAGGAGGGAATGTATTAAAAAAGACAATTTATATTGTTAAGAACGCACAATTTCTCTCCCATGGGAATATTTGGAGCTTGGGAATTTGTGCAAAAGAAAAAATGTGGACTTTAAGCTTTTCAAAGAAGCGATTAGGAGGTCTTTTTGTGTTGAAAATATCACACATGTTCCCAATTAGCAGAATAACATGAATGTTGTAGGAACCAAAAAATGTGGTAAGAAATCGTTAAACGTATTGAAAAAGAGTCGAGAGCCCCCTGAATGTAATTACATGTTTTCTTGAGGTACTAGTTTCTTTTTAAAGTTATTTTTGATCATGAGAGGTGATGAGTTTCAGAAAAAATCTAAAGTGAGTGGGCGAAAGTCAAGCGGGAGCTCCCAAAAGTTAAGAATTTACACACAATTTTAGACTGGATGAAGCGACACATTGAGAATAATCAACTGTAAAAATAAAACAATACTAGGAACAAGAGATATAATTCAATTTCCAAATTAATTAGGTTTTTAAAAAAATTCTCAGAATAAGAATTTTATGATTTGAATTTCATGCAATTCAAAAAAAATGAATGATTTCTAGGCACAATTATTTGAGTATTCTCTCAGAATAAGTCCAACTTTATGATGTTTAAAAAAAATGAGAAAAGTCAAGCAAAAAGTCAATATCGGATAGTTTCAAATATATCAGACACCTGTATTTAAGACCGAAGCCATGTATCTTATTTGATCGAAGATGAATTCATATCCGAAACAAAAAATGAAAATAAGGCTTCATCTACTTCATTTCTAACCACTCTCCATTTTTTCGAAACTCAAAAAGGAACGTCGAATGAAATTAAGTGCTGAGATGTGAGGTTGTGCACTGAATTAAAAAAAAACATCTGACAGCTGTAGAATGAATGTTGCCCGTATATTTTTGTTCATCAGAACGAATGAACATTCCTTTGGTAAAGATGCAACCACAAAAAAAAATAGAGATACCCACCCCCCAATCGCCCCAATCTGACCAACAATGAGCCATTTTTGAGTTCCCCTCTCATGTAACTCTCAAATCTTGATAGTATTTCCCCCCGTTTTTTTGTTCCCTTCGTTTGACGCCAATAAACTACACCCGGTGTGCGTATATTTTATAGGTTCGCCGTCAAATGCCCTCCACTGTTGATTCCAATGGAGAGAAATGGAACGAATCAGAACAATTTCTGAAATCCCTCTCCTCTTTTTCTCTTTTCTTTTTCCGCCAGGGGGTTTTTCACATTTGTCGAGATTTTATGGTGTTGCACTTTCTTCGATTACATTCTCCTACTGTTGATTTAGAATCATTTCGCTTCAAACTTTGTAATGGAACAAGATTAAGGAAAAAAGAAAGAAAGAAGAAAGGATATAAATGTGTGGTCTGTTCTGAACTTTTGAATTAAACCAAAACCAGGAGGTTTCATTTTTTAAAAAATATTGAAAACTGGAAACCCGGTTCCAAGTGATATTAATTTTATGAAAGTCTGTAACATAGAAGAGAAATACAAGCGGGGACTAGCTTCTCGGTTAGTGTGAAACCTAGGCCACTAGTTTGTAGTTCGTTTGGAATTCGTTTGGAGATTAATTGTTATTAGTTGTTTACAAAATCTGTTATATAAACGTGAAAAACCTCTGTCAAAAAAATCGACACGCCACGCGTGAGGGCAATGGGAAGGGTTGCGTTGCGTTGTCTTATTATCCCTCACCATACACTATTTCGCAAAATAGGGAAGTTCACGTTTATGAAGCCGAATTTGTGAGACAATAATAACTCGTCTAAAACCGTTTTAGTTGGTTTTAAGTGTCTAGTTGTTGCTAGAAAGTGGTTAGCAGATGCTAGTAAATAATTTACTTGTTTTCATTATAATTAACCTTGTTTATCATTTTAATTCTTGTTTAAAATCTAATAAAGCTTCGTAAAATATTCTCGCGTTATTTTTGTTATTAAAACTGGTTTTGTCATCACTCTCATCTTTCGTGGAACCTGGAGACCATCAGGGACCACCACTTTACTAATCTCTAAATTTTCGGTAAAGTTATGAACATTTGAAACTTTGCGTCACCTCTCGCGGCGAATACGGAAAAAAATATCCCTAGGTCTCGCAGCGAACACGAGAAAATTTAGTGAAATTCAAAAGCGTATAACTTTTCTCAATGTAGATGGATTTTTAAAATTTTTATCTTATCTTGTGGCAAAAATTCCATACAACAAGAACATATTAGGAATGAAACAAAAATCTTATTTAGATTTTTCCATAAACACAAGAATATTTAGTGATTTCCAAACTCAAATAAATTATTTCAATACTTTTTTAATAATTTTTGAGGAATTTTTTTAGTTGAGAATTATTATTATATTTCTAAATTTAGCTAACTTCTACAAAATCACATGTTTTTTTTCGAGCAACGCAAATCTGTTCTATTTTTAGAGGAAAACGAAACAATTGGGGATAATAACGATGTATATGAATCTTTAAAACCATCACATAAAATCTTTAAAAAAAGTGCGTTCTAAGGAAGAAAAAAGAAAAGCCGCAACCAAAGAAAAGAGGGCAAAAAATGCTTTGAAACTTCAGAACACACACACATTCAGTACACCCATAAAACATTTCCAAACCCATCTTTTCCCCCCGTTCACCATTTTTTTTTCTGCAATCTGTCTTAATGCATTCCTCGTCTTTTTCTTCTTCTCGAAAAATGAAATAAAAAAGTACGGAACAGAAAAAAAGGAGGAAAAAAAAAGGAAGGATAAAAGTAACCTAAATGATGTCAATAGTTCACCAATAGAAGCACAAAAAAAGGCATAGACTAGAAGATGTTATGTTATATGAAGCTTCCCAAATTCGAAGAATAAAGAAAAAGTTTTTTTTTCTCGTTTCGGCGGAATAAGTGGAGCGCGCGCGAAACAACACCAAAAATTTCTATGATATAATAAATTCAGCACACGTTTTTTTTTCGTTTTTTTTTCAGTGTTGGGTGCATTGAAAGCTCTAATTGGAAACTCGAGAATATATAGATGTTTCCCCACCTCTTCCGACAAAAAACCAAATAAAATCTCATTTTTTTGTACTTTTTTCCTGGTGTGCATTTGAATAATTGCATGACCAGATATGAATGAAAAATGTAGGATTTTCGATACATTTTTTTTGTTCGTTTTTGTGAATGGGATAAGGAAAAAAAGAGAGAGAGAGAGTACTGTAGGAATTTAAATGTTTTGCAATAATTTTTGCATGCTGGGGAATAAAAATAAAAATTTGAATTTGAAAATTGATGACGTATTAATTAGAAAAAAATCATGAAAAACTAAACTTAAAGATACAGCCCGCTCCGCACGCACGCACGCGGCTGCCGACACTCAACACACTGGAAAATTCGCGGGAAAGCTATTTTTTCAAATTTTGCTGTGCGTTGAGTGTCGGCAGCCGCGTGCATGCGCGCGGTGCGTCTGTGGTTGAGCAGCCCTCAAAACACAATGATCAAGAATATTTTAGTTGACAATACTAAAAGACCGCAGCGCGACCGCTCGCAGGTAAAAATAGCGTGACTGTGTGAGAGACATAGATTTTCTAGGTAGATCAAGACCAACTTGAGCGATACAAAAATATCAGCATTATAGATTAAAGTAATTATTGATTGATAAAAACAGTTTTTTTGGAAGAATGGATCTTTGGGATCCCTCTACCAAATAAACGAATGATTTTCGATAAGATTGGTCAAAAACTACCATCCCACTCCGACCTAATTTACCACCCGCGGAGTAAATGGCCAGACAATCACAAATCTCATCATTTCCTCTCGAAAGAAAAAAAAATGAAAAGGAAACAGTCTAGTGGGTGGCAAGAGGAAATAGCTAATAGTAAAGATACAATTCTTTGATTAAAAAGATAAAGACGATAGCGAAAAAAAATGTTAAACGTCTAGACATTTGATTCAACATATGGGAGGTCGGATTTCAAAAAAAAAATAGTGATCGTGATACGTCCACCGGAAAGAGAACCATAAAAGACTGATCACCTGAAATCCTACGATATTGAACCACAGACTATTAATGATGAAGAAGAAGAATCTTCAAATCGTTTTTTAAGGGGGTCAAACTGTCAGGTGTTCTGCACTCGGTCATAATGTTTTTTTTCTCGCTTGGTGTTGCTTGCTGTGGCCTCTAATTTTTTTCAGTCCTCATCATCACACAAATTGATTTTTATTTGATGAGACAGCCAGTTGAAATGAGCTAAAGGTTCTTAGTTACGATGGGAGGGGGGGGGGGGGGGGGGGGGGGGAGCTTCGGAAAGTTTTTATGGTGAAGTTTGAGATAATGGTGAGCTTTTTGTTTTGAAATCATTTATAAATATGATTTTCAGACAAAAAACTTTTTTGATTTTTTTTAAAATTCGTCCAAAACGTAAATGAACCAGAGTTGAACTCCGAAGTTGGGGGACTGATTCTAAACTTGGTTCTTGAAGATCCTAGGAATTCAGCTAGGAACGTGGAAATTATCAAAGTACTCAGGGAATTTTTCGCGGATCCGCCACATCCAGTGGCGGATCCGCCATTTCAACTAGTTACTATTGAAATGGCGGATCCGCGCACTGGTTTTTGCCTTCCCGTGCAGTGACCGCACCGGATCCGCGAAAAATTCCCTGAGTATTAAGTTGTACAAAAGTGTTTCCTTTCAATTTTCTAAGTTATATTTGACAGTCGCTACGCTAATTGTAAACACGGTACATTTCTCAAAAAAGGTCCCTAAATGAATCTTAAATGAGAATTGAAAGTGAAACCACACGGAAATTAAGGACAACATTGCTTTTCTCGTCTGACAAGACGTTTTTTTTTGGTTTTTTTCTATTCCAATGTCTCACATCGCTTCGTCCTTCTCGCCCGACGATGATAAAAAGAAGAATGTGATTCGTTCACAAGGGTATAATGATTTTTGCTCTTCTCAACGCCTTCATTCCCACTTCCCTTTTTTTTGTTTGAAGGGTGTTCGAACGTTCTGCAGTGTTTCGTAACGAACATACATAGATTCAGCAACACAATTTCTTGTTTCGTTTTCTCTATCTTTTCTCGATGCATACCGAGTTTTTCTAGCTCGGCGGCCACACTTCTTCCGCAACATTGACACCGGCGGCGATGATGCGGCATGCCTGCGTCTCTGAATCCTCATCAGATGCACTTTTTTTTGGAATAAACCAAAAAACCAGGAAAAAGGTTAGATATGTGCAAGTGGGAAATGAGAAGCGCAGAACATGAAAGGACAACAAAAAAAACAGGCAGACTTCCATCTCTATCTGTCGATTCTTCTCTGTGTTCGCCCCCGACGATGAAAAGAGCATTTC
This sequence comes from Caenorhabditis virilis, assembly GCA_964036255.1. Classification (NCBI taxonomy): domain Eukaryota; kingdom Metazoa; phylum Nematoda; class Chromadorea; order Rhabditida; family Rhabditidae; genus Caenorhabditis; species Caenorhabditis virilis. Next base: position 10,330,459 of record OZ038417.1, on the reverse strand, counting down.
TATAACACATTGACCAGTATACTGAACTCTTGGAGGGAGAAAAGCGATAGAAGAGTTCGGAAAAAATATCTGTGGGCTGTTGCTGTCTATTTGTGTTTCATGCTCTGTTCTCTTTTTTTTCTCGTTCGAAGAGTGCGCGAAGAGCCCGCCCCGATGAAAAAAAACGAAGATGAAAAAATGGGTGGCTATGGGGCGGAATTCTGATGATGTTGGAATTAAATAGAATAAAATGTTCTCGGCGACTATAGAAAATGAAACATGCGCGATTTTTTTTCGTGCATATTACATTTGGGGGATTTGAAAAAAGAGAGACATTTCCAAATTCAACGTATTATTAATTCATTTCAGTAAAGGATCAAAAAACTTGATTATACAATTCGAAGATAGAACAAGGAAACAAAAATTGAAAATGTTAAAATATTAATTTTCCCTCTGTTGGGACCATTAAAGGAGGGCTTTACGAAGATTGATAAATGTGCCGAAATTGAAAATAGACTTCATTCTCATTCCAAATCTGTTTTTAAAATTTTCTAAAACCACCTAGAAGCCGAGAAAATGAGCTTCAAAACAATGGCCTAGAAAAAGTGGCCACCTGGCCGAACTTTTTCCTATGAGCTTTATTCGCGTTTCGTTAATAAATAATTATACAGAATGCTTATATTAGTCCTTTATTATGTTTTTAAAAATTTTTTTCATGCCTACGGACTAGTTTTCGCCGGTGGCCCCTTTTTCTAGACCATTGTTTTGAGGCCCGTTTTCTCGGCTTCTAGATGGTTTTAGAAAATTTTAAAAACATATTTGGAATGAGTCTGAAGTCTATTTTCATCCTAGATGCATTCATTAGGTAAGTAAAGTCCTCCTTTAAGAATCAATGAAAAAAGGTATATTTTTGTTGATTCATTTTTAAATACCTAAAATTCTCACTAATAACACTATTCGCTCAAAGACGCTTTAGGCCCAAATGATATTCAGTAATAGCCAGCTCAATTAAATTAGAAAGCTTCAAAAATAAGAGATAAAATTGAAATATATCCAATGTTAAAGCAAAAAAAAACTATACGAAAAAATTTATAATGAATAAATTAGGAAATAAACGAAAAAAGGTTCAAAAAAGTTTGAATCGGGCGCGAAATTCTATTGTGGTACGAGAACTATACAACTATCATTCAATCGACTAATTGAATAGAAATCCTGGTCCTTCTCTCACCAATACACTCTATTCCCTCCATTCCTATCTTTTTCATTTCATTGAACCATTCAAATCTTAGGTTTTCGGTACCAGTCACAAGACATTCACCTATTATATACCAATCTTTTGATGTTCCCTTTTTCTGAGATTTGAAAATCGTAAGTTTAAATTTGCAAAAATTTGATTGAAAAAATGCAAACATCGAAAAACAAGATGGAAAATGAATATACATAAATAAATTCTGCCTCCCCCTTCTCAAATTCCGATTCACTCGCCCTGACTGACTGTCAGCCCTCCTAAGTTGAGGCCGAGAGATTTATTGGGCCGCCGACTTGGGTGAAATTTGAAATAAAATGAAACAGGACAACATTAAAATGGGCAAAAAAGAAACATAAATCAGGAAATCAAGGTAAAATGAATAGAGACGGCAACAAAAAAATAGAAAAGAGGAAATCTGTTGTTTCGAATCAAATAAAAGTTATAAAAATCATTGTGTATTTAGTCGAGAAGAACTTTGAAAGAAAAAAAACAACATGTTTTTGATTGTTCAACAAGAAAGTGAGCAATGCTGAGACGCGTTGAATGCTAAAGATGTTCTCCGAAAATGGTAGGAGGAAAGTTTGAAAATTTAAAATTTCAGAGAATTTCAGAGATTTCCATGGCAATAAGTTCTAATTTCTAATTTCACGTTCTAACAATTCACAACTTCAAATATTTTGGAGAAATCGCGAAAATCAAAAAATTTAAACTTATCTCAACAAAATATACAAAAAATCCTATAATTTTAAGTATTGCGAAAAATGAGATGAAATGTTGAAATTTTCATTATTTGACTGAAAACATAAGTGATTTTCAAGATAAGAAATAATTGATACATTGTCTTTAAAAATAATATTCTTCATAAGAAAAGAAATATAATACAGAAACAAAATTCCCCCTCAATTTCATTTCCGGGAGCTCCCGAAAATCGCCCAAAAACGCAAGCACAGAGAAATGAGAGGGAAAGTTTTAAAAAAGTGCAAAGAGACAAGACCACCCAAGCATTTTTTTGGTTCTCCCTCCCCTAGCCTAGGGGGGCTTGAAGAGAAGAGAAACGTTCGGAAATAGTGTAACATTCGACGAGGTTTCAATGCACTTTCCTAGTTCTTCTTTTCCAGGAGGTGTAGGAGAGAAAGAGGGAGGGGGGAATTGAACTGACACTAAGGGTACTACGAACGGATGCTTTGGGAGAAAAAACGGATTGCAGAAGCAACAGAGGCAGCCGTTTTTTTTTCGTTCAAGGATAGGGGGGAAGAATGTTTAGAGGAAGTTTGAAATTCGATGATAGAATTGATATGTATGTTTATATTTTTAGGAGGAACGGTGATCAAAATAGATGATTTTCATAACAATGAGGGAGGAGGGTGTTCCGAAATGCATTTAAATGGAAAAACCGTTTTTATCTTTAGTAAGAGGGAAGAGAAATACAAGCGGGGACTAGCTTCTCGTTGAGCGTGAAACCTAGGTCACTGGTTTGGAGTTCGTTTGGAATTCGTTTGGAGTTTAGTTGTTAACTCGTCTAAAACCGTTTTTGTTGGTTTTAAGTGTCTAGTTGTGGCTAGAAAGTGACTAGCAGGTGCTAGTATATTATTTACTTTTTTGCATCATAATTAACCTTGTTTATCATTTTATTTCTTGTTTAAAATCTAATAAATCTTCGTAAAATATTCTCGCGTTATTTTTGTTATTAAAACTGGTTTCGTCATCACTCTTTTCTTTCGTGGAACCTGAACACCATCAGGGACCCTTAAAAAACTAAAAAATTGACGCGCGTAGCGTAGCTGTCACAGAATATTTTAAAGCAAATCTTGACAAAACAATCTGATTTTTTGAACTATCGCTGAATTTTTTCTGAGAAAAAAAACGAACACAGTAACCATCGAAGCAGTTTAAAACACAATACACAAAAATCTGCTCGATCTATCTTCAAACATTCCATTTTTTTTCTCACATCAATAAATATATTCCCATTCTCTTCCTCTTCTCAAATTTCTCTAATATTTGTGCAAATTTTCATCACATTTCATCGCAACGGGTGGGCTCCTCCCAGGATAGATTTTAGTCAAAATGGTATAGACAGAAAGAAGAAAAACGAGGAAAAAACGAGGAATTGAGCAAGAAGCAAATATTTGGAAAAAATCACCTTGCACCACCATCGGAGAAAACCATCAAGGGGGTAAGCAAAGTGAGGATGAACACATAGGAATGGGGGGAGGGGAGGGAAAGAGAACGGCGCTCGCGCCCAACCCCGGCGACCGATTTGACATTTCTATCTCGTTTTCCCTGAGGTGAAACAAAAATACGTATACAGATGGAAGGAAAAATATATTCTTTGTCTCAACATGGAACATTTGAGGGCATCGAAAACATTTCTTCGCCTTTCTCATTATTTTTTGCCTATTTCACTACCGTTCGCACCTACTTCTTTTCAAAAGTACCGAAAAAGAGATTGTTATCATGAAATGAAGATCTTTTAAATAGGCCTGGTTTGGTTTTTTTTTTGAAATACTCGAAACGAACGCGGATTAGTTTTTTGTCGTTCATAACGTTTGTGTTTGATCGTAAAGGCGGTGGTCGGCCGAAATGTGTGTGTACTTTTAGAAAGGACAATACATAAATGCGATTACAACCTTGGAAAGTTTTAAGTGAGATAGGTGTTTTTTTTGGGTATTAAGTGAATATGCTAGTATTTATGGAATTATTCATGAAAAAGGACCGGCTTCAAATAGAAAGCAAGTTTTTTATCACTTTTCAGTTGAACGATTAAAGACATTGTGCTACTTTTTTTTTGAAAAATCTATGTTCTTTCAAATTCTTCTATTTTCTAGTCCGCATTTGAAATAAAATATGTTTACCTAAGCTCGAATTTCATTAGCTGGAACCTTTCCTTTAATAATCAAATTTATGTAAAAGATTTTGCAACATATCATTAGATTTACGAGTACGATACAATGATAAACATAATTTTTGGCCCATTTAATCTGAATATCGTCGCCAAACTAGAAACTTCTTCGCAGTTCAATGCTACGAAATGTGAACGACGATTGGTGGGCGGAGCTTGGACAATTGCCAAGAAATTCATTTTTTTTGAAGTTTGCGTTAGGAATTTATTTGTACGAACTGCAAATAGTCCAAAAAATTAAAAAATGTGTCCCGAAAATACAGTAATCCTTCGTGTTCTTTGTAACCGAAATTCAAACTTAATTTTTGGTTCTAAATCTATTGAAAACATATTCAAAATTGTACTATTGATGCGTATTCGAGCTCAAATATATTTTTTAAAAATAAATTACAGAAAAGTAAGATAATCTGATCAGTAGGTGCCAGTTTGCTTGTGCGACCGTAGTTCTCGAGTTGAGAAGATCCAAGATTTTTTTGCGTTTAACATCGAGGTTTGATGTAGTCGAACCATAATGTACAATAGTGTGCACTTCCAGAATATTCTGTTCACATCTTCTGGACTATTCACTAAATACTTATTTTAGGACATCGAAACGAAGTCGATTACGATTTTTAATTTGATTCTCGTTTTTCACTAGCTTGAACGTAAAGCAAAAGTTCAAAAAACCTTCACTTATTTTGCCCTGAAACCCGAAAAAGGTTACAGAGATCCAGCTAAATCAACATGGGATTTGATGACAAACATCGTAAGGATTAAAAATTTCCATATCTCCATTCGGGGCCAAGTGCTTCATCATATCGAAAAAGGGGAAAAACTGGAAAATTTGGACCACCTTTTCAGAAAAATAAAATTTTCGGCATGATGCCGACGAGCTGGAAATTAGGTATCAACATGAAAAAACTCAAAAATGTGCCGGTAATCCATTCCCGAAGAGATTTTGACTTTCTCTTTAAAACTAAAAATTTCGATTTTTGGATCACCTGGGATTTTTTTCTAGGTAAAAGGGGGCGTGGCCAAATAAAAACTTATATTTTTTTCTAAGAGGGACCTAGGTACCCTCCATGCAAAATATCAAGATCCTAGCTTCACGTTGGTGCGAGTGTGCCACAGCCAATAGGCCTGATGTCGAGAATCTCAGACATTGACTCACAGATTTAAGTCTTTTAAAAAGTATGAGGTTATAGTTCTAAACCACTTCATTTTTTAAACATTCTTTTCTCTTTGCCGCCATCTCTTGATCCAAAAGAAAAAGACTAGAGAACATTCCTTCAATATTGGTCCCATGCGAAAACGGATGGATCATTGAAATTTCTCAATATCACATAAAGTAATAGAGACTAAGAGAAGAAAAAGCTGGGAAATAAATATGCTCGGAGGCAAAAAAAACGGCTGAAGGATGAGGAGGAGAAGAAGGAAGACCGAACGAACTCGGAAAGTCAGACAATGTTGCATAACAGAAAAAAATACTGAACGCGGATGGCATCGCACTCTTCCTACACTTCTTCTTCTCTCTGTCATGATGCGTCTCAAAATGTACCGCACACTCTCTATACCAACCAGGCAATTTGGTTTAATGGACCGTTTTTTCTTATGGGGCGATGGGAGGAGAAGAGGGTTGATGGGTGAAAAATGTTGCAATTGTAAAGGGGCATTTGAGAAAACGAAACAACGAAGAAGATGGAGAAGAAAGCTTAGAAGAAAGAAAAAAACGAAGAAGCATCCAATGCGTCTGTGTGATTTATTACGATCCGAGGAATCAAGTAAGATGGTGCGATTGATTGAGGAAAATTCTGTGGTTAATGTAGTAGGGGTGGTTGTAAAATCCAGTTGGATTCAAAGTTGAGAAAGGGGCAAGATTATTGCATTTACAGGTGGTTTCTGAATATAAATGCAAATATGCTCTGAACGAATACATTTAAAACCGTTTTAGTTAAGTAATATAACTGTAACATGGTTCAAAATATGATGAGAAGTGTGAGCCCAGCATTAATTTATTAAAGCTAGTGAGTTAGTTAAAGTTGGGATTTACGGAGATAATGAATGCGTCTGGAATGAAAAAAGACGTATTCCTCATTCCAAATATGTTTTTAAAATGATCTAAAACCACCTAGAAGCCGAGAACACACGCTTCAAAACAATGGCCTAGAAAAAGGGGCCACCGGCGAAAACTAGTCCCCAGGTATGAAAAATCCAAAAAAAACATAAAAAAGGACAAATATAAGCATTCTGCACAACTATTTATTAACTAAACACGAAAAAAAAGCTCATAAGAAAAAGTTCGACCAGGTGGCCACTTTTTCTAGGCCATTGTTTTGAGGCGTGTTTTCTCGGCTTCTAGGTGGTTTTAGAAAATTTGAAAAACAGATTTGGAATGAGAATGAAGTCTATTTTAATTTGAGGTACATTCGTTATCTCCGTGAAGTCCTCCTTTAATATGGACTCATTGAGAAAAATTATAAAAATTAAAATATCGAGTAGGTCCAAAATGTAAGCGATTTGCGTCAACGCTAACTGCGCGAACAAGAACCTCATTTATACTCGTGAACTGGAGCCCATTTAAATTTGAATTTCGATCTTTGAACCACTGAAGCGACCGAATTTTTCACTCAAAAGCTTTAGTAAACCAGACATTCCCTCACTGAGGTGAATAGTAAAAAATAACAGAAAGTACGCTATTTTATACAGCCTTTTAACTCCTCCTGATGATTCCTTACAAAGAAAGTTTTAAGAGTTTTTCAAAAACGCAAAAAACGTTATTTCCAAGGAATCATTATAACCCTTAATTATCAAAATTGCTCATACCGATCATTTCGTTGTTTATCACTGATGGCGGGGATGGAGGTTCCGACATTGCTCGAATGTTTCCAATACACTGTACCTTGTTGATCAACGTAAATTGTCGCAAAAGATATTTGTTGTTACCTAAATAATTTCATGAGAAAATCTATTCAAATTTTGAATCGAGAAAAAAAGTGAAGAAATGCAAGTTTCAAAAATAGGCGCGCGATGACATATGGTCGACAACATTTCTAAACTGAAAGTTTTTGTGCTTTGATCCACCTATCGGATATTTCAAATCTTTTTATCCCTTTTTCTATTATATTTCATTCTGGCGGGATGGTGCAAGTTTTCCTTTCTTCATTTCATTTGGTGTCTCGCCTGGTAATGTTTTGAGTTTGTCTTGCTAATTAGCGTCTATTCGAGAACCATTTTTCGAAAAAGTGGCGCGAAGAGCACTGAACATGTTTTTGTTGAAGTTTAATTTAAACATATCTTTCTTTCTCCATCCTCTAAAATAACAAATGGTGAAAAATGAAAATAATTTATGTATCAGGTGATGAATGGAGAGCGCCAATTGAGGCCACCAATGGTGTTGACCGACAAAAGGCATTTGGCGACTGGTTGGAGCCAGTAATGAGAAGATTAATGAGGTCGATTAATGAAAAGGATATGGAGGAATAACAATGGAATTTTTGTGGAAAAAAGCAAAAAATCAAAAAAAAAACGAATTTATATTTGTTACTGGTAAATTATCCTGAAAAAACAAAGTACATTACATTGAATTAATTAATTAAAATTGTTTCGTTAAACGAGACCTTTCCGCAAATTGTAAATGGTGTTTCTAAATTTAATTTAATAAACATATCGAAACAATAGTGAACAAAATTTACAAAGAATAAGAAATGCAAAAAAATGAACACCCGGAATCGAACTTTGGTCTCAAAAACCACCAACCCGCGCTCAGAAGTTCGATTAAGGGTGTCCATTTTTTACAATTTTTTCACTATCATTTAGGCATTTAAAATTAAATTTTTAATCTATTGAACAACATTTACAAAATAAGCACAGTCCTCTGTTAAAGACATGGATTAGTTTAAAGGGGGGCTTTAAGGAGATAATAAATGTACTTTAAATGAAAATAGACTTCATTCTCATTCCAAATCTGTTTTTAAAATTTTCTAAAACCACCTAGAAGCCGAGAAAATGATCTTCAAAACAATGGCCTAGAAAAAGTGGCCAACTGGCCGAATTTTTTCCTACGAGCTTTTTTCATGTTTTGTTAATAAATTGTTATGCAGAAATTAGTTCTTTTTCGATGTTTTTTTTTCATATTTTTTTGGATTTTTCATGCCTGCGGACTAGTTTTCGCAGGTGGTACCTTTTTCTAGGCCATTGTTTTGAGTCGCGTTTTCTCGGCTTCTAGGTGGTTTCAGAAAATTTTAAAAACAGATTTAGAATGAGTCTGAAGTCTTTTTTCATCCCATATACATTCATTAGCTCCGTAAAGCCCTCCTTTAAAAACTTTTAAATATATTTACCCCATTTTTTTCAGAAAAATAATCCTGGAAAATTTATTTTAATACAGAAGCGATGCAATTTGGGCCGCCTGTCCCGGATGATTCAGTAAATAATTGTATTTTCTAATCTTTGCGCAATTTTAACAACTTCGATTTGTCACCCATCTTTTAATTCATTTCAAAAAGTTTTATATGAATGTAGGCGGACTTCTATTCAAGAGCTTCCGAGTAAAGTTTTAATTTGAGTAGTGTAATATTTAATTCAACCAGGAAGTTATTTTTCCAAGCTCATTTCTCTAACCATGCATTTTTTATATCAAATTTTAAAGTTTAATTCAACACATTTTGGTTTATTATTTATATATTGCATGTCATAATTTCAACAAAAAAAACCTTTCGCAATAATAGAAAATTGTCCAATGTTCTCAAAATGCCCCGAAGCTTTAACAAAAACAAAAATTTCATAAATCTGAATTTCTTCTTGAAAAAATCTCAATATTCCCTTTTCATCATGTTCTGAAAATTTCAAGATTCATAACAAAAAACAAGGCTGCTCAGAGAGAAAAATGAGAATTTTTTATTTAAATATGGAATGAAATATTGCTTAGAAATGTTTAATTGTCATGTTTGTTGATGTATCCTCTACTTTCATATCCCTTCATTTTTTCTCACTTCCGTGCTCGGTGTGCTGCAATTATAAATTACAATTTATAGGTTTTTCATTTTCAGATTTTCAATTTTTCCCTTTCTTTCAAATATTTATTGAAGTCATATTGTTTTGTGAACTTTATTCTGGAAATATAGGTTTTCTCGAAATTTTATGAAAAAAGCTCATTTAAAAAAAATCAAAAATTTAAAGACCAGATTTGATTTAATTGAAAATGAGCTTAAAGAGAAGGTTCCAGTGATTTCAACCCAGAATTAAATACTGAAAAAAGTACAAGTCATATTGTCAACTCAAATATTCTTGATCATTGCGTTATGAGGGTTGCACAACCTCACAGACGCTCCGCACGCACGCGGCTGCCGCCACTCAGCACATTGGAAAATTTAAAAATTTTATTTTCCCGCGGATTTTCTTGTGTGCCCAGTGTCGGCAGCCGCGTGCGAGCGTGCGGAGCGTCTGTGAGGTTGAGCAGCTCTCGAAACGCAATGATCAAGAATATTTGAGTTGACAATATAAAGTTGAAATACATCTGAATACTTCGATCAAACTACATTAAATTAAACTACATTAAAATTCATATGTTTTGAAGTAGTCTTTCTCACGACGATTACGAGAATAAACACAATTCCCATACATAATACACATTTCTCAAAATATTGCCTTCACTGTACCCATGTGCTCTGAATCTTAGAAAATTAAGTTTTTTAAAAAATAACCTGAATATTCCAAATCCCAATACTTCGGATTTTTCGGATTTTTCGGATCGAGTTACTAAAAACGATGGCGGTTAGAAAACCGGAACATTTTAAAATTTTTGATGATGATAGTAAAAATCTGGTGGTTCAGAAAAAAAAATTTTCGATTTGAAAATGCGATGTTCATGTGTTATGAAAATTGAGATTGAAAAAGTTTTGATCGCTTTATTTTATTTTCATAATGATTTAGTAGAAGATGAAGGATACTTGACGATTACTCAAGAAAACTGTCCTATAAATCGTGTTTTAATGATTTATCAAAAATTTTTTTGCGATTTTTGTCGTCTAAATACGTGTTAATTGACTGATGATTAAATTAGTCAACTCTCTTCTACAGCTATTTCAGTCCCTTGGGACATTTGGTTACGGAGTTCGTCTTCAACTCACTCTTAAAAACTATGGAAATTTCCAGTCTGGTTTGGCGTTTGAATCCAAATTTATATATATATATATTTAAATTTATATCAGGCAGTACTTTTTTGTAGGGCGGGGTTAAGATTCGCTATAACTTGATTTGACCCTATCAGATTTCAATTTCAAAAATTAGAGCTTTCTCTCATTAGTACAATGCAATTTATGCGAAATCACACCGGTAAGTACACGCGTCATAGCAGCGGTCGAAAGTTGAAAAAAAATAATTTTGAATGCGCGCATGTCCGTGCAACGCGGTCGGAATTGGCGCGAAACACAATTATTTGAATGTGTCTACATGTTGTTATTGTTCTTTGGACCATCTGAGCACCCATTCGAATTTTGATTTTTCTCTTGAATTTGGATGGTGTTTACTGGCTTTAAGAAAAGCCTAAATTTGCTATGTGTCGATGAAAGCGTTCGTAAGGAATTGAATCATTTTTTGTATCGTTTTGAAAGACGAACCTAACAAATATGTCGTAGAAACAGAAATAGAATCCAGTTACTTTGTCATTTTGTCTCAACCAAACTTTTTTCGAAGAAAGTATTGTAAAATATGTCCAGAAATCCCTATTCACATGCGATTCACCCCACTCCAATATATAATTGTAAAAAGGAATGATTTTTAGCACCTCTAGTTATTTTTGGAATCTCGTCAAACTTCTGGATTCTCATTATATTCTGTTATTCTTGTTTGAAAAAAAATCGGCAGACAGAGACACTCTCATTTTTGATGAATGTACTTTGAAATTTTGAATCTTATTTGTTCAGATGAGTCATTCAATTATTTCTCAATTTTTTAGTACTATGTACATCTATTAGAATATTCAAAATTGTCTATCTACAGAGCTCCTACATTGATGCTTTGAATAATCTTTGGCTTTTGCCTGGACTACAATGTTTTTCAATGATCTAATGTTGCCTCATTCCTATTCCATACGCGCTCCATAAACTGACACTTTGCCAAAAAAACAAGCTTCACGTTATTGACGCGAGAAATCGTTTTGTTTTTTGGAAGGTGTGTTGGCAAAGTGCCAGTTTATGGAGCGCATTTGGAATAGAATTGAGGGAACAGTAACAACATACAAGATTTCGAATTTCTAGGGTATGGTAGGTCATTTTAGGAATTTTCCAGTGTGTTGAGTGTCGGCAGCCACGTGCGTGCGTGCGTGCGGAGCGTCTGTGAGGTTGAGCAGCCTTCATAACGCAATGATCAAGAATATTTGAGTTGACAATACTGGACCTCCAAAAATCGCATAATCCGATGAACTCCCAAATACTCTTTCTAAAATTGATTAAACCGAATTTTTAAACTTTGTAAAAAGACAAAAATCCCTAAAAAAGTTTTATGTTTTTTGTCCAGAACTTGTTCATTCCGTTCCTAGAATAAAATCCTACTCATCACACCAATTAACATATTCGCATATTCTATGTGCATATCAAAAAGACACCACCACTTTTTTTCCTTCTTCATTTTTAACTTAAACAAAGTTTTTCTTATTTACGAACCCTTTTTTCTCGTTTCTTCTATTTATTCCAACACCTCCACAATTTATTCACATAAAGAATTTTATTAAATATACAGCATTTCTCTTGTCGTGGACTTTTTCCATGTTCTGTTAGTCTAGGGATTAATGAACTGGGACATCCAAAAACATTAATTATCAGAGGATCAAAGAATCCAATTTCTGGTCCAAAATGGGGTTTTGACGTCGTGCAAAAGAGCCTTCTAGTTTCTTATTTTCATACAGAATTCATTCCTAGAATGAATCTGAAAAAAATGCGATTTTCAATTTTATTTTATTTTCAAAAAAATAGAATGAAGGAAGAAAAACTTGATGAATTATTTAGAGATTTACCAGAAAAAATTGTACGACATCTTTTTTGTTTGGTTCTGATATTAACTGAATATGCAATTCGTCACGTTCGCATGGACAACGCATATCCAAATTAGACCATCGCAGCTTGAAAACGAGTTGACCAGAAGTTCGCAACCTTTTGTAAAAAAAACTCCTCAAAGTTATGTTACATATGAAAATCAACAACTAATGAGTCACATGCTTCGCAAGCATCTGTAACTCCGCCCCCTTCCTAGACTGGAAAACCGGATCATGTCAGCCAGGGACTGCAAAAAAAAATTTTTGCAAATTTTTAATACATTTTCTTGTTTCGAACTATCTCAGAAAATTGGGTGAGCACCCTCTATTCACCCTTAAAAGCAACCTCTGATGTACCCCACGCGCCGGGCCCCCGAATAGTCTGAGCACTGATATTATATGTGTAATTAACTCATTTATATGTTTTAATTGATTTGTAGTTGTTAATTAATTTTTTTCTTTTTTTTTAATCGAAAATCTAAGATTATCCGTCATCATCCCAAAATTATCCATAAGATTATGTCAAACCCCCAGTCATATTGTAAACTTTAAACCATGAACTTTTGATAATTTAATCCCCTCCTTCACCAAAAACATTTGTCAATTATATTTTTGACTACAAACATCTCTTGCAGATGACATAATCACCATTTTTTCGTATTTTTCTTTTAAATTTTGTTCTTGCTAAATTGCCATTGTTCAATCATCACGAATCTCGCCATTTTGTGCACATATGCGAAAAACACAAGTAGGTGCACATTTTACGCACAAAAAGTGCACATATGCGCCCTTTTTTTAAATTCAAGAAGTAGTAAATAAACACCCGGGATGATTTAAAAAAAAGAAGGTATTATTGTATTGCTTTGGTTAGCATTGTTTTACTTTTGAAAATTCCAAAAAATAAAACCTTTTGTGACTTTCCAAAGCCCCTTATTGCGATTTTTGGTTTTGAAAATTAATTCGCGTGCAATTTTTAACAATGAAATGTTGGCCTTCATAATTTATAGATGACGCATCGAATACGAAAATTGGTGAAGGAGAATTCACTAAAAATAATTCTTAATTTTATTCAAAATTTGTATACGTTTTGATTTTAACGTTGTTTTTTCAGCATTGGAAGCTTTAAGAAAAACTTTAAAAATGATTTTAAAATATTCGCATTTTTAAAGAAGGGCTTTACGGAGATGATAAATGTACCTTAAATAAAAATAGACTTCATTCTCATTCCAAATCTGTTTTAAAAATTTTCTAAAACCACCTAGAAGCCGAGAAAACGCGCCGTTTTCTTTTGGATTTTTCATGCCTGTGGACTAGTTTTCGCCAGTGAACACTTTTTCTAGGCCATTGTTTTGAAGCTCATTTTCTCGACTTCTAGGTGGTTTTAGAAAATTTTAAAAACATATTTGGAATGAGAATGAAGTCTATTTTCATCCCAGACGCCTTCAGCTCCGTAAAGCCCCCTTTAAAATTGGTGGTGAAAATTTTAAAAACTGTAAGTAGCTCGACGACGACAGATCGACGCTCGACGACGAATCGACGATAATAATAAGAACGTATTCCAGACCCCCAAATAAATGTTTTGGACAAAACTTGAAAAAAGGGTGGTCCAGCTCCGATCGTCTTTCTTGACATTTATCATAGTTTGAAGCTTGATAATATGCAAATGTGCGTTCATTTATCATTTGTCACGAAACCAAAAAAAATGTATGGTTAGTGAGTCCCCGTCCAGAAGCGTCAATCATCTCATATATTTAAAATTCCTCATTAATATTTTCTAGACAAGTTTTTTGGTCAGTTTTGATTATATATTCTGAAACGTTCTCTTTTGCAAATTTATAACTTCTCAAAGTTTCTTGCACCATTTATGTGTATCTTCCAAAAGGTTGGCACTATTTGAATTTTTTTAAATATTTACCAAGTTTTCAATTTCTCTACGTTTTTTTTAAATAGTTATTTGTGGCGTAATAAAAATTCAACAAAACGATGACACTTTAATTTCCAGTATAATAAAAATAGAGATAAAAAAAACAAGAGAATGGAAAAAAGGTAATAATGATGAATAGCATGAACAATTATGCTGAACTTCTCGTCTCGTTCTCCTCTGAAAAAAATAATAAAATAAATTTCCCTATTTTTTTTTTGATACAATGTTCTTTTTCAGTTTATTGTTTTCATTATCTCGTTCGTTAATCTCTCTCCAATTTTCGGAAGGTCCCCCCTTTTTGATCAAAGTTTTATTTGTTACATAATTTTTCTATGTGTCGTCAGATTATTTCGATCCAAAAAATTTAAAGAAAAGAATTTCTTGGCCACAAAACAATAAACCTGCTGATTTTTCCCACCCCGATAAAAAAAACCAAGAAATTATTCTGCGTCGCTGAAAATTTTCAACTTTACGAATTTGCTTTATTCCGACTACTAAATAATGAATTTTTTCGTGTTTGCCGAAATTTCATTATGAATTGAATTGTGTTGCTACTTCACAGCATCTTCATGTTTTCCATTGAAGCTGTTTTTTGTTCGTTTATTAGTCTATTAAAGTTAAACATCCTAAATGATCATGATCAAGCTAATGAAGCCCTTCTAAAAGATTACTAATGTTCGAATAATATGCATTTTGATGTCATAAGTCTTGACCAAAAAATATTCAGTTTATTATATTTTCCATTGCGGAAGGTTTCACTAGTGAATATGATCAGGAATTTCGTTTTAGACACAAGCCAATGTGGATAGATTAAGCTTAATCTTTCTTTATCGCCCCCCCCCCCCCCCAATAAATAAGCTTCAATTCTGCATATAAAACGAATATAATAAGGACCGGATGCACCCAAAAGCATGCACCCAAAAGTTAAAGAAGGGCTTTACGGAGCTAATGAATGCATCTGAGATGAAAATAGATTTCATACTCATTCCAAATATATTTTTAAAATTTTCTAAAACCACCTAGAAGCCGAGAAAACACGCCTCAAAACAATGGCCTAGAAAAAGGGGTCATCGGGGAAAACTAGTCCGCAGGAATGAAAAATCCAAAAAAAAACATAAATTAAAATGAAAAACTGTTTAAAAAAAGGACTAATATAAGAATTCTGCATAAATATTTATTATTGTCAAGATAACAATTTCTGGCCGCTCGTTTTGCGGAGTGTCGTTGGGAATTTACTCGCAACGCGACCGCTACGCGCAAGACCAACTGAGAAATTTAAATTTGAGCGCGTTGCGGTCGCGCTGCGAGTAAATTCCCAACGACACTCCGCACAACGAGCGGCCAGAAATTATTATCTTGACAATAACGAAATACAAAAAAAGCTCATAGGAAAAAGGTGGCCCCTTTTTCTATGCCATTGTTTTGAAGCTCATTTTCTCAGCTTCTAGGTGGTTTTAGAAAATTTTAAAGGCAGATTTGGAATGAGAATGAAGTCTATTTTCATTCACGGTACATTTATTATCTCCGTAAAGCCCTCCTTTAAACGAGAACTACGCGAGTGTATTGTCAAGTTAAAAATTTTGGATCATTCATTTTCTACTAAAAGACCGCAGCGCAACTGCTCGCATTTAAGAATATCATGACTTTCTGAGAGACTTAGATTTTCTTGGTAGGTCAAAACCAACTTGCATGATCAAGAATATTTGAGTTGAAAAAATATCATAAACGACTAATCATCTGGGACAACCGTTCAAAGAGCAGAATAAGCGCATGTGCTCAAATTTGACAGTCATTAACAATTATTTCATCGTTCTATCGTTCATTTTTAGTGAATTTTGCAACCATTTTCGAAATTTTTTTTTCAATTTTGTTGTTATTCTAATTCCTTAAAAGCAAACTTTAATGCTCTGAGTTCTAAGTCTTTTTTTTCAAAAACTAAGGATAACATAATTTAAAACGAAAATTTTTCTAATATTTCACACAACACTTGCACTTGTTTTTACTTTTTTTCCCCATATTCATTTAAATTGATCAAGTTGGGAATATAGAGTCTCGTCTTGTACGAACTGAAAATCAAAGTTTACCTAACCAATCAAAAACGCCTCCGTTTCCTGTCCATGTTTGTCTCTCTTCCAATAGTTTTTAATCAACTTGACCTCCTCAAGAAGAATATGTTTCTTCCACTCATCATGCATTTTTCATCTTCGAAGTACGTTTCCACAACTTTATTGTTTGGTTATCTCGAGAATAAAAATGTGCACTTCAAGGCTTCCCAATTATTTTTGTGTATAGTTTGAACCCATTGAAATTCGACATCTACACAGAAAACAGCAACTTACAGTATTTAATAAGTTGCTCATTAAAAGCAGAATGCAATTTTTTTGAGTAAAAGAACATTTATGACAAAATCAAATTATATTATACCTTTTTCCTTACATAAAAATGTTTTCAACATTCTTCCAAATGACCAAAGACCTCCAAATCCTTGGTTTCCTTTCTTTATTGTTCCAGATATTATTCTATTCCTATTTCAGCACAAAAAGGACCGTTTTTTTTGTTGAAAATTTGTGTTTTAATCTCAGTATTTTTCTTAGATTTAAAAAAAATATAAGTCCTTAGAAAAAGTAGAAAAAAACATCTAAAATTTCTTCTTATCATCTTTATTTGTTTATCAATGAATTGATGTTCAACACTGATCACACTTGACTATTTCACGAAGTGTTCAAAAACCCGATGATTATTATTTTTTCTTTTATGAGTAAAACTGTTTACCCAATGTTTCAGACGTTTAGAAAAAAATTGAAACAGCTGAAAAATGGAATTCATTGGTGATTGAACTTAACTTCGAACTCTAGCTGTTTTGATACTTTTTAATCCGCAGAATGACATGTAATTTCTCCAGTTATATAAAAATTTAAATCTCGGAAATTGGCCATTGATCTGAAATTATTTTTAATTCCTTTAATAACGAAAAGTTGTCCATTGAGTGAGTTTAATCACTATTTTCGAACATCATAACTCTTATTTATCATGCTGCACTAATGCAAAACATTTAGTTTGTATTCATTCCCTCAGGAATATAGGCAAAAGCATCAGAAAACATGATCTTATCCATTTTTAGTGTTTTATAGTGAACGTTCTATTTTCTATTTCACTTTAAAATTTTATCACCACCTACAAAAAAGTGCACTTGAATTGTAACCTCGATCAATGAAACATCCAATGTGATTACGCAATTCTTTGATTCAATGAGCTTGCTCTTTCACGACTTTTATAAAACATAACATTTTTTCATCAGTTTTTTTTGTCGGAATTTTTAATTTGTGAGTTTTTTTGAAAGAACTACAGTCGGTAACAAATTGCATGGTTCTTGCAGTCAAATATGAATTTATTTCAAAAACAAGCATGTTATTTTTATGATTTTTGCATCTAACTTCCATCCCTACCAATTTTCATCTCTTGGAAAGCATCGGGTATTTGTATTTCTTGTTATTACAACGGGGAAAATTGTCACTTGAATCTTTCATTTTTTGCTTTTTGATGGAGATCTTTGCAAATCTAATCCTTTCCTGGTAAAACTTCGTATTCGAGTTTCGATTTCGAGCCTCGATTTTCAATGTAAGTTGGATTACATGTGTTTGTTCTTTAAACAAGAAAAATTGATATGAAAAAATTTTTAATTTTTCTTAAATAGTTCAACAAAAAAACAAATGGATTACATAGATTTGATGAGCTGTTGAACTAACTTGTTCTGTTGATCACATTTTCTACATTTTTCAACAAGTTCAAAATTCTGAAAGTCTAAAAGAATATTCATACCAAACAATTATTGGACTTTTCCGAACATATTCTGGGTATCTCTAATTTTTTTTCATGTTGGTAGTTTTAAAATTTGACTCAAACTATGGGCTAAAGGAATATACTGCATTGGAATATACTGCATTTAAAGGAATATACTGCATTGGCAATAAACGTGATTGAGATGGACAAACCCCGTGTGTACTCATGAATGCTTTTTGGAATTGTATAAAAATTCGTAGGATTTTATTCTTTTATAAGAATGTTTAAATACAGCTGTTCAGTTAATTTTACCCCATATGCACGATATACCAAAAAATAGTACTTTCTTTCAGAAAGTTTCAGTAATCTGATACGACTATTAAACATTTTGTTGAAAAAAGCAAATTTACAGCAGCCGGCCAAAGTTTGAAATATAACATTTTGAATTGCCGCGGGTCTCCGTGGGGCGCGGTCGATAAACGGCGCGAAGCAAAAAAATTCAAAAAAAAATGATGGTTTTTCAGAAATTACTTTTTTTCTATTTTTTTAAAGTGAAAATGATAATTTTCGGAACGGAAATAGTTCATAATAATTGTTTTTTGATTATTTGAGAAATTTTCAACTTGAAATTGACAGAAATAGTTATTAATTCAAAAGATTTTCTTAATCATCGTAACAATCTCTTCAGAACTTTACTGTCATTTTTGTTTGTTTTCTGAAACTAAAAAAAATTAAAGAACGAATATTCACCATAATTAACCAAAAAAATCCAGAAAAAACATTGAAAAATCAATGAAATCGGGGAAAAAACTGAAAAAGTAGCTTTTCCCGAGCATACCCACATGACTGCTTGTCCGTGGAGCGCAGATGTTTACTAAAAAGCGCGCGAGTTCAAACTTGCATCCCTGCAAATCGCATTTTTTAAATCTGAACAGCTGTCTTTAAGTTCCGTAAAAATAAATAATTAAATTTGATTGATCTTTAAAATGGAACAAGTTAATAAACTTATCCTGTTTTTTTTAAACAGTCTTTGACTCATAAATTTGGTTTTTTTCATAAATATGGTTCTATAATTTTGTTACATTGTCAAGATAAAAATTTCTGGCCGCTCGTTTTGCGGAGTGTCGTTGAGAATTTCCTCGCAACGCGCTCAAATTCAAATTTCACAGTTGGTCCGCAAACCGAGCGACCAGAAATTTTTATCTTGACAATACTCAGGAGTATAATGTTCCACCTCATAACTATTTTCCAAACAGAATAATCTTTTAAAGTTAGCTTAAGCGCTTTGACCGCGCTTAAAAAAGGGATAAGCTTTTGAAACCAATCGATCCAATGGAAAAGCTCTAATCTATAAATAAAAAATTTGAAAATGAACTCATAAACTTTTAAATTCCGAATTTTTCCTATTTCGCACCGTTTTCAATTTCAGAAACATACAAATTCCTCATTGCTAAAAATAAACAATACCAAATTTCTAGATAATAATCAAAGTTCCTGAACAGTTTCCTCCGTGATTTCTATCATTATACACTAGTTCATTAGAATTCATTCCACTTCCTCGAGGAATTGAGAAAAGGTGACGATAGTCTTCTTCTTCTTCTTTTTTCTTGTGTCATTTCGTTTATGCACCCATTTTCTCATTTACATTTAGTGCTCACCCCATCCCCTAATTAATTCACGCGACTTCCACCAACATCTCTCGATTTTGTTATTTCTTACCAATCATTATTCCACTTCTTTTTTGAAGCTTCTCGATTCTCATCACCATCTATCATCAACACCTACCGTAATCCCTTCGTCATCATCTTCATTTTGCTTCTTTGCAGTAAAACTAATTGACACGCACTTCTTCATGTTTTTTATCGTCGTCGACCATACATACATTTTTTTGTAACTTGTATTAGTTAATTTTCAGAGCGATCAACATGGAAGAAATACCTGACAATATTATCAATCAGACAAATGAGATTTTTTATCAGATCCCGTTAGATATGGTAAGAATAATCCCCCTTGGTTTCTGATTTTTAAAGTTCAGTACTATTATTAGTTCCTTCAAAAATCTCTTGAAAATTTGATCTTTTGTTTTTAATTTTCCAAAACTGCTTTTTTCTGTGAACTTTTGAAGGGCTTACGCTCAATACGCGCTTCGAAAAAGCATGTTGTTGAAAATTCATAACGTTTTCTTTTTCTTTTTTAGAAATTTTAAGTGTGTCCCCATTTTTCAAGCTGGTTTCTTATGTTATTGGGTCATTCTTATATCAGATCGCTCATGTCAAAATTTCAATGAATGCTCAATTTGAGACCATGAACGTTTAACTTAAATATTATGGTATCAAAGATCTTATATTTTGTAAACATCACATGTTTTTTGAAATATTTCATTCAATGATTTAAGAGAATCAAAAGGGGACCAAGTAAATTGTTCCAAAAATAGGAGATTCGTTTTGAACGTTTTTAACCACTGAAGGAGGTGAGCGAGCTATGTCAAAACTTTTAAAACAGCTCAGAACTGTCCAAAGTCAAAGTCGTTTTTAACATCTGCCACTGTGGCGCTCTCCGGCGCCCGGGTACCCTGTTAAAAACAGAAAATCAAAATAAATAATAGTAAAAAAAGAACAATAGAATATTCGTAATATTTTCCAGAATAAATTCAAGATCGTGAACGATGTGCTCCCACCTCCAAATCACGAAGATCTCCATGTTATGATAATGGCAGTTTCATATTTATTTCTTTTTCTTCTAGGTTTTTTTAAAATTCTCACCAAACAATTTCAAAAACCCTCATTCTTTTCAGGAACATGCGGAAATGTTGCTGTATTAACAACAATTTATCACTTTGTTCGTTCTTCAAAAATCACTTTGGACAACACATTAATCTATGTAATTGTTCTATCATGCGTCGATTTTGGAGTTTGCTTATCACTTCCGATTACGGTTATTGATCAAGTAATATTCTTTTTTTTTAATAGTTATAATTTGAAACAATTTCAAGATTCTCGGTTTTTGGATGTTTGGAGTAATTCCTTGCAAACTTCATGCTGTTTTTGAAAACTTTGGTAAAATCCTGAGCGCTTTGATTCTAACAGCCATGTCTTTTGATCGATATGCTGGAGTTTGTCACCCCCAACAAAAGTTTCTAAGATCTAGAAAATTGGCAATTACTATATTATTTGGTAAAAAAAAGATATGATGATCTTAATTCTTCAAAAGAAAAATATTCAGGTCTTGCCATATATGCGTTCATAACACTTTGCCCGTTACTTTGGTCATTTACTGCTCGTGAAATAATATTATACGAAAAAGCAACAGGTTAATTTGAAATCTTTTATTCTTGCTTGTTATTTTTAATTAACCCCCCCCCCCTCTATTTATCTACTAATAGGGGGGATTAGTTGAACAACTCACCAATCATCAGCTCATTTTTTTCATTTTGCAGGACCTGAGACGTTGACAAGAATGAAAATTGAAAAATGTACGGTGGATATTGATTCGCAAATGTTTACTGCTTTCACCATCTATCAGGTTTGTTTTCGAATAAAGTTCCCTTCACTGTGGGATAAAGTGAACCGAAATTGTGCAACGCTTTGTGTGTGTACACCGTTACGACAAATTGCACACACGCAAAAATTCGATGTTTTTACAAACGGCATTTTTACGCGTACAATGCATGAAAAAATGAAGTTTTTGCGATAAATGCATAAAGTATGACTTAATCTAATTTTTTCCACTGCGAATTACAAAATTGGATCCCTGAATAACTGAAAATAACGCGTTTTGTTAAACCGTGCCACACAGTTGCAAAAATGCCAAAAACACCCACATTTCTGGGTTCAATTGTTGTACTGGATTTTCTTAGTTATAACCGGTTCATTTTAGCCCACCGTGAAGGGCCCTTCCATTTTTACAAAACAACTTTTTTTCCAGTTTTTGTTATGTTACTGCACACCTCTTGTTCTAATCGCCTACTTTTACACAAAGTTACTGAGCAAGCTCCGAGAGCATACAAGAACATTCAAGGTATACTTTGCATATTTAAAAAATAACGGGAATCAATAATTTTCGACATTTTTAGAGCTCCCAAATCCCATTCCTTCACATCTCACTATACACCTTAGCAGTCGCATGTTTCTATTTCCTTTGCTGGACACCATTCTGGATGGCAACCGTATTTGCAGTTTATCTCGAGAACTCTTCAAATGCTAGTAGTGTTCCACCGGTTTTTGTCTATATTATGTACTTTATTCATGCGTTGCCTTTTACAAATTCAGCGGTTAACTGGATTCTTTATGGTGATTTTGAAACTTCAAAAATAATATCAAAGCCATCGTTTTCAGGTGCCTTAAACGGACAACTTCAACATAGATATCGATCAAATCGAACGACTTCAACAAAAACGCAACTAACTAATGTGCCACCGTCTAACAATTGTAATCCAAAGCCAACTTCAACCACTTTTCATGTATTTCCAATAGATGAATTAAAAATAATTATTTCAAAACGTTTTGCAGGCGAATGGATCAGTGACCAGTTTATCAGCTCATGGAGCAGTTCATGACGCACTTCTAGCAACTGGAAATGGAGATGATGACTTGGCAATGGATGTTGTTGATGTTCGTCTATTACACAGTCATAACCCAACGTTTTTATAATTTCTTTCCCAAACAATATTTCAAAACAAAAAGTGGTCTTGAGGTAGCGCGGGTAAAACCTCCTAAATTAATTTTATTGCATTTATACATCTTTGTCTTCGCTTATTTGTATCGAATTTTATGTATGTGTGATTTTGATAAATATGAATCAAACAGTTCTTGAGATATTTCCAAGATTTCCTACTGTGGACTGAGTGATTAAATAATTTTGGATAAAAATTGGCCTTGGCCACAAAATGTTGAGCTCAATTGGTGCTCATCTATTAAAGGAGGGCTTTACGGAGCTAACGAAAGCGTCTGGGATGAAAATAGACTTCATTCTCATTCCAAATTTGTTTTTAAAATTTTCTAAAACCACCTAGAAGCCGAGAAAGCGCTCCTCAAAACAATGGCCTAGAAAAAGGGGCCACCGGCGAAAACTAGTCCGCAGGCATGAAAAATCCAAAAAAAACATAAGTTAAAATGAAAAAAACATAAAAAAGGTCTAATATAAGCATTCTGCACAACTATTTATTAATGAAACACAAAAAAAGCTCATAGCAAAAAGTTCGGCCAGGTGACCCCTTTTTCTATTCCATTGTTTTGAGGCGCGTTTTCTCGGCTTTTAGGTGGTATTAGAAAATTGTAAAAACATATTTGGAATGAGAATGAAGTCTATTTTCATTTAAGGTACATTTAATATCTCCGGAAAGCCATCCTTTAAAAAATGTGTAACTTTGTGGGAAAAAATCAATAATTAAATACAATATACTTTTTTTTCGAAAAAAAAAATAATTTCAATTATTCGTATAACTCTGAACAGCAAATAATAATGAAAACATATATAGTTCGTGATTCATTCACTTTCTGTCAATTCCAAAAAAGAATTAAAACTACAATTCGTTTTTTTCCCCTCTTTATCGTCTTCTGCTGCTTTCCAATTTTTGTGCAAACAAGCCTCTGATACCTTTTATTCAATGAATTCATTCATGTTATGATTGAGGCAAAAGGGGGTGGGGGGACACATATATTCTGCTGCGCCCTCCACCGTATCATATCAGTTTTTCCGGCAATTTGGAGGTGAATTCGATTTTTATTTTCTGGAGAGAAAAAAAACGCAACTATAAATATGAGGCTTCAATATATTTTCGATTTGTCTAATTTTGTTGTTTTTGTATTGATAGATATTGTTATACTCTGTCCGCCACAGCCGAATGGAAATTGTTATTATGGTATGTAAATGTTTGTTTTTTGAAAATATTTTGAACATCCTTTGATTTTTTGAGAAATTGTGATTGATTTCTCATTTAAAGGAAGGCTTTACGGAACTAATAAATGTACTTTAAATGAAAATAGACTTCATTCTCATTCCAAATCTGTTTTTAAAATTTTCTAAAACCACCTAGAAGCCGAGAAAAGGCCTAGAAAAAGGTGCCACCTGGCCGAACGTTTTCCTACGATATTTTTTCGTGTTTAATTAATCCTGCAGTCATGCAGAATGCTTATATTAGTCCTTTTTATGTTTTTCATCTTAATTTATGTTTTTTTTTGGATTTTTCATGTCGACGGACTAGTTTTCGCCGGTAGCCCCTTTTTCTAGGTCACTGTTTTGAGGCGCGTTTTCTCGGCTTCTAGGTGGTTTTATTGTCAAGATAAACATTTCTGGCCGCTCGTTTTGCGGAGTGTCGTTGGGAATTTCCTCGCAGCGCGACCGCAACGCGCAAGACCAACTGAGAAATTTTAATTTGAGCGCGTTGCGGTCGCGCTGCGAGGAAATTCCCAACGACACTCCTCAAAACGAGCGGCCAGAAATTTTTATCTTGACAATAGAAAATTTTAAAAACAGATTTGGAATGAGAATCATTTTTATCTACATGTATTATCTCCGTAAAGCCCTCCTTTAAAGGTGTTGTGTCATTTTCATAACCTCTTTCAAATTTTTTGACCAAAGCACTTTTTTTAACATAAAGAACTTTCTGTGAAATATTACCAATTTTCCAGATATTTTCTCATAAAAGTTCCAAAATTTTATCAACCCATGCTCAAAATATCGAGAATTAACCATGCCTTAGGCAATGTTCCCAAAATTAACAGTTTGTATTGTCAAGATAAAAATTTCTGGCCGCTCGTTTTGCGGAGTGTCGTTGGGAATTTACTCGCAACGCGACCGCTACGCGCAAGACCAACTGAGAAATTTGAATTTGAGCGCGTTGCGGTCGCGCTGCGAGTAAATTCCCAACGACACTCCGCAATACGAGCGGCCATAAATTATTATCTAGACAAAAAATATACTTATGTAATGATTTATTGAGATAACGACAGTATCGTTACAAGTAGCGACATTTAAAATAATTTAAGGAACATCAACTGATCGTATAATAATTGATTTATATTCCTAAATAAGTATAATAATTGAGATACATTTAAATTTATCAGGTACATATCAATTGAGCTCCAGCCGAGGAGGATTTCGAAATCAAGCATGTGAAAATGGAATAAATCAAGATTGGTGCACTGTATCGTGAGTTTTTGGTAATGTAAACATTTCCAACATATTCCACTTGATTTCTATTCAAAAACTGGAAAATGAATGAAGGAAACGGGGGGTACTTGACATATTGTTGCACAAATTGAGCATTGAAGAAGGTTCCGTATATTATACAAAACATTTCTATTTCTATTAATGAATGTTTACACTCCATTTCCGTATTTTAATCAATTTCCAAGGTAATCGATAATATGTCAGGTTAAAGATTAACTACCGAATTTCAATTCTACTTAACTATTTATAAATGTTTCCAGATACATGCCAACAACCCAACAGGCAAATTTCGGTTGTGCCTCAAATTTTCCGATCCAAGTCGGTGGAGCAGTTTGTGGTGAAGGAGCCGGATTCGTCAATCAACAAGGATGTAGTATGGTATTTAAATTATTCTGATTTTTCATTCCGTGAGTTCATTTCTTTCTCTCAGGTGAACACTGATAACGGACCATGCTACTTCTGTTGCTGCAAAGGAGGCAGTTGTAACAATCCACAGGTGAATTCACATTTGGATTTATAAACCTTACTGCTCAAAATTTCCCAGATTTTCGCTCGAGAAGCATCCAAACTTCCAATCAATCAATTCAATCCTCAACAACCTGCCGGCTATGGAAACCAACAACAAGGTCAACAACCATATTATCAAATCCCATGGTACAATTCCGCCAACCAACCACCAAATCCATTCCTCTTACTTGCCATTATTTTCCTAGTCTTCTTTTTTATCAGCTATTCTGAAAATTAACAATTTTTACATACTTATGACAATACCTAACGAGAAATTTAAAAAAAATAAAAACATTCTTTCATTCTCAAAAAAAAAATTCCCTACCTATTTTTAACTCAGCAATTCTTAATGGTATGATGAGAAAAACACAACCATAAAAAAGAAAAGAAGAATGACAAAAGCAGAACTATAAAACAAACAAAGATGATTAATTTAAATGGATTAAACCCATAACACATACTGACCAAAATGATCCAAAACTAGACAATTACTAGATAACAAATGAAAAAAGAAATTAGGAGAGCGGGGAAAGAAAATTGTGTGCCCAAAAATCAGGGAACCGATAAACCAAAATACCAGTTTTTTTTTGAATTATTTTTGGGTAATAAGTTGAATATTTTTCGCCAATGTATTTCGACATTTGGCTGAAAATATTTACAGACTACATTTTAAAAATGGTTAAAATTTTGAAGAAAAAAAAGGCACTCTATGACAATGTGACTTCAACAAGAATTCAAAATAATGGGTTTGAAAAAAATTAGGGAATATGCATGTTTGAGCCTGTTTGAAACAAATTACAGGGAAATAAATATACTAAGTATAAAATCTAGGCTTTTTGTAAAAAAAAACAAGAAAAGAAAAACAATATGAGGGAATGGCAAGTTGAAATAATAGAAAAGAGGATAACAATTTTTTGAATTCAGCAAAATTTCGAAGGGAAATATCATTAATATTTGTTATTTCATTCCAATTCACCATCTTCCAAGTCCATGTCAGATGAGGATGCTGAGTGCATATTTGGTGGATTTGGTGGAGGAGTTAAAGGTGTTGAGGAGTCGAAACGGCTGAAAAAAGATAAAAATCGAGCGTTTATGGATTACGAGCGTATATATGAAATTCAAAACAAAAATTTAACTACTACGTGTTTTTTTAAAGTGTCTGTTTACTGATTTTCAATTTTTGTTTTAATCGACTCAGAATCACCTATTATTAACGGAATCAGCAAAAAAATTCATTTCAAAAGTTTAATTTTGAGCAAAACGGTCCCTCAAAAACCCAAAAATGGGTGGTGGCACCTCCCGTTTTGCACTGACACCGCCTGTTTTCGGCACTTTTCCGGGAGCTGTTTTGGACCCACGGGCGCCCGAAAAAAACATTTTTTTGACAAATTCATTAATAATAGGTGTTTCTGAATAAATTAAAACAAAAATTGAAAATCAATAAACAAACACTTTAAATAATTAAATTTAGAAACTAACTAACCTTTGAACGGGCGAGTCTCCGTTGGAAACTTTTTTTGCAGTTGAACTTGCAGATGTTACAGATTGTAGACCCTGGAGTAATTTTGAATTTCGTTGACGTCATCATGAATCAGTTCATTAACCTTCAACGCATTTGATGATCCATTTGTCGAAGATGACACAAAATTATTCGACAATGGATCGATTCTTGCACGCTTTTCACTGATGGATGAATTATCCGATCTTCCTGTTATTCGATCTCCTTCTCTTTTTCGGCGTTCCTCTTCTAGCATTCTTTCACGATGTAACCTGAAAAGTAAAGCAATTAAATTATTAAAGAATTGTATTTTCTTTTTGAAAATACAATTTTTTTAAAATTCCTCAATTATTCAAGGTTTATTCAAAAAAATAATTAATTTTTCAAGAATCACACCTTTCAGCAGTCTGATCATCTCTCAATGCACTTCCATATCCTCGATCTCTTTGCCTATTATCATCTCTTCTATCATACCGTTTACCAGTCGTCGAATCAACACTTGAATCCGGCAAAATTCTTGGACTACTTTCATTTCTAGAATCAGGTCTTTTGGCTTGAACAACATTATTCGACTCTTCGGATTGTTTCGTTTTGAACGCTAAAACTTTTTAAATTACCAAGAGGTCTCAAAATCAATAAAAACGTACTGATATTTGAAGCCCAGTGGAAATTCGAACAAGCTGCGTAAACCTTCATGAAATCTGTCTCCATTTCTGTAGATAAAACTGGATATTAATGTGACTTGAGAAAAAGAAACACCTTTTAAAATTTCCTCAGTCATGTCTGGATCATATTCCACAAACCATTGTTTTGCTGTTTCTGGTGGGAAAAATGATTCAATCTGAAAAAGGTTTGATAATTTTTCGAATTAAACTTCAGTTTACATTGAAATCGGCATAAATTGAGACCATATGAACAACTGCAACGGCGATTGATAAACATGAATATCGTATGGACCAATCCATTACGCAGAGACTGAAATATTCAAAAGTTTGAAAATTTCCAGATATTTTCAAGCTGAATTTGAAATTTTAACAGTGCCGTTTTTTCGAATTTCTGAGCTAGCTCAGGGAAATCAATGCACCGGAACATTCCCATTTTGTCCGGGACTTTTCCACGGACACCAAAGGACATTTACAGTTTTTCTCTAACATGTCCGATTTTCAAATAGTTCACGGCAAATGAAAGCTGGAGCATTACTGACCTCCTTAGTAAAATTTTTTGGAGCTCCACTTTTTCGAGTAATGTTACACATTTTTTTGTTCTCGGCTTTATTTTATCAAAAAATGAAATAATGAAAAAGAAATTCATATTTCAGTATCAAAGATTTCAGGTAGAGCTTTAAAATTCTAGTAAGGAATTCAGTAAGGCTTCCGCTTTAAGTTTCCGTTGGGTTTTTGAAAATCGGCCATGTTACAGCAAAACTGTAAAAGTCCGGGACTGTCCGAAAAAAATTTGAGACAATTTTCAACTTTCAAACAAATTTTCAAACATCTGTACATTTTTTTTTTAGAATTTTCTGAGTCTTGTTCTTACAACAATATTTTTCTGTCAAAAACGTTGTAGTCGGTACCAGGGTTGCCGTTTTTTTTCGATTTTTTTTCGGTTTTCGTGATTTTCGGGTGTTTTACGCCGAAAAAGTTTTATTTATTTCGGGTTGCGCGAAGCGCGTAAATTTTTATTTTATTTTTTTCGGTTTTCTATCCTCAATTTTTTTCGGTGTTTCCGTCTTACGGAAAACAGATTTTTAAATTTGAATATACCATTTTTTTACATCAATTTCCAACTATTTTACTAATTTTTAACTGAATGAAGGTAGAAAACCTTAAAATCGTTTTCTTTCTGATGAAATATGATTCATTAATCACTTGGAACGCCGAAAAAAAATTTTTTCGGTATTTTTCCAATAAAACGAAAAAAAATTTATTTTTTTTCGTCATTTTTTCCTGGCTGACGAAAAAATTTATTTTTTTTCGGCATTTTTTACTGGCCGACGAAAAAATTTATTTTTTTTCGGTCAAAAACTTTTTCGGCGGCACCCCTGGTCGGTACTACCGAAAAAGATCATTTTTGATTTATGACAGTATCCCTTCGATCCTTGTCTCATTATAACAATATTCCCATATTTTTAGGTGTCACTTTACACCACAATAAATTTATCACATTCTAAAGTGTGAAAAAACATAGTGAGCGTGGTTTTTTTCAGCCGCGAAAGACACAATGTCACACCAAAAGTGATGTGCACAAAAAGAGGTGGGATCAACTTACACGTCGGTCGAGAAATAGTATGCAGCAGCAGTTGTTCTTTTCCGTACTGATCCGTCTGTATATTATTTAAATTTCTGATTTGTTGTTATTTGTTTGTTTTTCTTACTAAGCTCAAATCTGTTCATAATTCGTATCACATGCGAATGTGGAAGATCAACATTCAAGTCGAATGCTGAAACTCATCAAACTCTTACTTTTAAATTCTAATTATACGCATTACCTATTGTTTGTAAAATGCAACTTTCCAAAGTAACTATGTATTGAGCAGCTTCAGCTTTGTGCTGCAATTGTTTTGACTTTTTAAAGTTTTTTATTATTTAACTTACATCAGGACTCATTGGTTTCAGCCCTTTTTGCTGCCTCCAAACTTCTACAACGTGTGAGAGTTTCCTTGGCGATTCTTCACTTTTACCGGATAGAAATAAGCAAGCAGTTGCCACATCCTAAATTTTAAATTTGATAAAGTATAAAAATACTTTGAAAAATTTCTCTAGATACTTACCTTGTAGTCAAACTTTTTGAAAGAATGCCAGTAGAAAAAGCGGTTCATATGAATATTTGCAACACACATCCCTAGCTGATTGCTACAAAATTTATATTTGTTTAAGATAATTTTTAAAGTCTCTCACATTCTACATCTTTGATCATGAACATTTTTGTTCAGACATTCAACAATATCTTGAATAAAACTTGCAGCACGTTGTCGCCATGTAAGCTCCTCTTCATAACTCATTCCATCTTTTCGATTTGCTGACATTTTCATCTAAATTAAATTTTTGTTTGAAATACACGAGATTTATTATGAATTACCTCCTCTTTTGAGAATAACCATTGGTGTGGCGCAGGTTGCTCTTCTTGAGATACATCTGCGCCACAGAATGTAGATGACAACATTTCATGGATTTTACCCTCTGAAAATTGTTATATATTTCTTCTTTAATTTTTCCATTATTTAAAATTGTTTTGCATTTTTGAGAAATATTCTAAAAATATAAATAACGTGAATTAAATTTGTTTCAGATCTCTTTTGACAAAAAATAAACATTTTTTGAAAGAAACCAAGCTCAAAATTAGAAAAGTTTCATTGTTAAAAACTGAGTAATTAATTTTTGTCATTATTTCTGATTTGCATCAATTTAAGCACCAAAATCATGAAATAAGCTGAAACAAAAGATTAGTGTGTTCTTAGGACAACTGGTGGAAGAAAATGCACTCTACTGCACAAACCGCTACGCGTTCAACTGACGCGGAGCGGTTTTTGTCTTCGTGCCAAGATTTCATAATCAATTTCGCTTTTTTTTTTATTTAATCTAATTTCTGTATTTTCTCGTATTCCCACCTGTCTTTTTTCTCAAAATTATTGATTATTCGAATGTCCTCAATTTCGCAATACCTATATTAATTTTTTCTCACGTTTTGCTGTCGTATTACAACTAAAATAATGATTTCTTTTTTATAGAATGTCAGTGAGAAACCGTTGGCTTTTTGATCTCGATGAGGTAAGTATTTTGATAATAATTGTTGTTTAAACGTTTTAATTGATATTTATTACATATTTAACGTGTATTTTTCTAGCTAATGGCTTCCACACCGAGCAGAAGTCATGGAATTTCATATGAAAATGAGTTATTACTTCGACAAGAAGCTTGCAAGTTTTTATATGAAATGATGAACCAGTTAACGCATTCAAGGGGCGATCAGTAAGTTTTTAATTGTTTTTGGCACAGTTTTTTCTTTCTAATTGAAAATATGCAATTTTTCCGAAATTCGAATAAAATGGAAAGAGCTCCAAACATTGTTTTTGTTAATACAGAAAATAGCTTCTTCAATCATGCAATTTTTAAAAGCAATTATTTATTTTTTCAGTCTAGCTACTGGAGTCGCCGCTGTTTTCATTAATAGGTTCTTCAAATTCCATTCCTTCCACGTTTTCGATCTGAGGGTGAGTTATTTTTTGTTATCAATGTTTTTTCTCATTTTCAAGATCTTTTCACGAGTATTAAAGTTCTCGATAAATTCATAAAAACCATAAATAATTATAATTTTTTAGGATATTGCCGCTGCGTGTCTATTCTTGGCAGGAAAAAATGAAGATAGCCCAAGAAAGCTGAAATATGTTGTGACACAATGGTGGCATTTGAAGTTCCCAGATCACAAAGTGTTCTCATCCGAACGGCAATTCCTACAAGCTTGTGATTTGATAACCAAATTGGAGAGTATAATTCTCATGACTTTATGTGAGTTATTGACCATCAAATTTCTTTTAAAAAGTTGATTATTTTTCAGCCTTCGATGTAAATGTTGATCTTCCACACCAATATGTTCTGAGGATAGTTCAGCAGATTGAGAAAGGTTAATTTTAATAATTTATTCCTCGAAAATTGTTCATCTTTCTACAGGCAGAAGTACGCATAAAGAAATGGTCAAAACTGCTTATTATCTCTCCACCGACATGTAAGTTTTTTTTCGTTTTTCCTTGGTATGGTTCTAATTTTATCTCATTTTCAGAATGCTTGTAACCGATTGGAGCATCAGATATTCATGCATTTCAATTGCAACTGCATCCATTGCTATTGCTGCATATTTTCATGATGTTGATGTAAGTTCAATATTCTTTTTAAAATTTTGAATAATTTTAATCTTGAAGGTTGGAAAAATCGATCCACTTGGAGTCGGTGAATTATGGTACCAAGTGGAGGATAGAGGAATGACACTTGAAAAATTAAATGGTTGGTTATTATATTAATATGAATCGATTTGTTAAAAAATTGGTTTGTATTAAGGCATGGTGGACGATTTCTTAGAAATCTTTGCAAATAGGCCAGATTTGCACATTGGAACTATGAAAAGACTTGATCCGAAGGGAAAAGTTAAAGGTTTGTTTGTTATTTACAACACAATGATCTTTATGAATTCCTTTATTTTCAGTTGTCGTTAATTCAAGTCCATGCGACACAACTTCATCACTTTTACCCCCACCACCAGCCGCTCCAATATTGCAACCGAAAAAAGTTGATATTATGGCCTATAAAGAACGACAGAAACAAGTGTCAGCTGTGAATAAAGATAGTCCAAGGCAGAGTTTCCTTCCTGATGTTCAGAATCCGAAAGAGTTGAAAAGAGAGTTGGAGAGACATGAACAACAACAACGGCAATACCATCATCACCAACATCAACAGAGGATAGAAAACCATCAAAACCACAATCACCATCAAGAGCATCAGAAGACTAATCACCAGCAAAGTCAACATCATCACCATAATCATCGACATAATCAACATCATGAAAAAAGCAATCATCAGAATGGATCTCAAATCCATCGGCCATCAACATCAAGTTCGCACAATGGAGAGCATAGAAGCAGAAGTAACAGTCGTTCTCAGCATAATGGACAAAATGGACATAATCATCATCAGTATAGAGAGGAACAACATCATTCTCACTCTACGCAACATTATAATAATCAAAGAATAAATGATTGTAAGTTTATTATTTTAATTATTTGATTCAATATTCTTCTTGTTTTCAGTGTCCACACCAATGTCAGCAAGTTCATCGAACGATGGAAGAAAGGAAGCTGAAGGAAAGCGAAGAATGGCCTATCAGAATGAGTTGCAACCAAGTGAAAAACGATACAAGCATGAAAATTCTGCTGGAACATCAAATACCGTGTCAAATAATACATCACAAATGTCGGCATATGCTGTCCAGGTTGCCGCTTTTACCAGTTCGACATTGATTAATTCGAATGGGAAGACAATTCAGACAAATTCCTCCTTCAAAGACACATCTGCTTATTTGCAAATGTGCAATGATATAAGGTAAGGGAATGTAAAATTAATAAAAAGGTTAGTTAATGAATTTTTTCTTCACATTTTACAATTTTAGCCAGAATGTTGGGAATTTTGAAATTATTTACAATTTTTTTTAGATTGGATCGCAAATCGATTGATCCATCTCCGCCAACAATTAGCCCCCCACTTGCCGCACCGCCACAACCTCCAATTTTGTTCCAGAATGAAGAATTGGAGGATGGTGAGTTAAGGTGAACATACTATATTCATTTTTTGTATTCATTTTCCCATTTTCTTGATATTTTTCGTTTTCGCTAGATGATAATGCATTTTTTACCTAATTTATTATTATTTTCTTTTTATTCTTCGTCTCTGTAAATTCAAACTTGTGATTGTCCTTCTATGTTTGTCTAAAAGTTTTAAAAAGTGAAAAAAAAGTGTATCGGATATGATTGAGAAATTATACGGGTATTTCAATTTATGTAAATTTTCTGGATTAGACAATTAAGATATGTCGTTGTCCGCACTTTATTCCTTTACAAAACTGAAAGAACAGTTTCATCCCGGTCTCCCATAATTGTTTTTGTTTGTTTCTTGTTATCTCCTCTTTTGAATATAAACGCTCAAAACCATATATTATCAGAATGAGAAATTTTTAATTAATGATCTCTTTTTTTTGTTCCGTTTCTTTTAATCATTTTGTTCTGTCTACCATTTTTTAAGAATATTTTTCTAAAAATCGCCCCCCACAAAAACGAGTAAAAAAATTATAAATGTCAAAGAAAAAGTAAAAAAAAAGTTTTTTTGGTGTGTTTATTTTTCTGATAAATAAAAAATATATATAATGTGTAATAGTAATAATGAATTTTTCTATGAATTTTCCTCTCCCTTTTTTTTCGGTAACTCTGAATTGAGTTTCCTCTTTTTACTGTAATTCTTTTTTTTCTGTAATTTTTTTCGTAATAAACAATTTAAAATGTTGTTGATTGTACGTACAAAAATAGCTAAAATGTGTTTCAAATACGTCTACGATGCAAAAAAACAGAAAAAATCTATTGCTTGAAAATGGATTAAATAAATTTTAATACGTGCTAAGTTGTGAATGGATAAAGTTGGAATAAGGGGACAATATGGACTTTACGAGGTAGAAATACATTAGTTTGATTATCCATGACAAGCGACAATTGAAAAATTGAAAATGATTATGGCCTAGTTTTCCTTTTTTGGGTTTCTATGACATGGATCTACTAATTTAATATTGGCACAAACGTGCGGTCTTCAACACTTGAAGTAGGAACCAGGGATGGGCGGGAACATTTCCCGGTACAAAAAGCCGGGAAATTTGAAAGTTTAACTCCAAATAGTGCTTTTATCCTAATTTTATCGATTTTCCTAGGTTTTCAGAGTTAATAAACATAAACGATAAAAACTGAAGAATAAAATAGGAATCAACGCAAGATTTTGAATTAAACAAACATTTTTCAGAATCGCATAAACCATTTTAAAAAAGACAATTTAAAGTTTTCTTATTTGAGACTTCGGAAGCTATATTAATAAATGTTAGTAAAGTTTCGTTGATTTTTGAAGCTTGATCTTTTCGCATTATTGATTTTCTTGATGTTTTTCTATTTTTTCTATTAATAAAATTTCCCGGATTATGACGAAAATTTTCGGAAAGTGAAATTTCCCGGCAAGGCACCGGGAAAATCGCCGCCTAACCTGGTAGGAGCCAAGTAAAACTAAACGATGGCCACGCACCCTGTAGAAGCGTTTAGCCTGAAGCAACACGAGAAATAAAATTAAATCATTAAATGGGAAATCGAATTCTACTTCGACTATTTTTTTCAACCATGGAAAATTCTTTATAAAAAAATTTGAAGTAGGAACCAAGTCAATCTAAACCAGGGTTGGGCGGGAATTTTCCCGGTGCCCAATTTCACCCCGAAAAGTTTCTTAAATAGAAAAACATCAAGAAAATCAATTAAAGATAAAGCTACAACAATCAACGAAACTTTACAAAAATTGATTAATATGTCTTCCGAAGTCTCAAATAAGTAAACTTAACATTTTTCTTTTTTTTTAAACTAATTTATGCGATTCTGAAAAATGTCTGTTTTATTCAAAATCTTGCGTTGATTCCTGTTTTTTTCTTTAGTTTTTATCGTTGGATGTTTATTAACTCTGAAAACCTAGGAAAAACGATAAAATCAGGATAAAACCAGTATTTGGAGTTAAATTTTCGAATTTCCCGGCTTTTTGGACCGGGAAATAGACTTTTGGTGTTGGGTTTGGGTTTATAGGTCACAACAGCAATTTCATTTAAATTGTATTCAAATACGTTTTTCGATTTTTGTTTCATAATTGATCAAACCTTGATGCTTCCAACACCCATATAGCTTATGAAACAATTCATCCTTCTTGAAAACATTTCACTCATAATCTTCGTTTATTTTATTTTTCAAAAAATTGATTTTTCGTACCAGCGAAAATTTCGAAAAAAAGACATCATTCGAAATAATGTTTTTGAAACAGTTTATTAAAAACGATTTTATTGTTTGAAAATAAATGTGTACAAGCCATATCAAATGAAACTAAAAGAATTGTGCTAATCGATTTTTCCAGACATTGTTAGGACACGAAATGAAACTATCAGACCAGACTACCAGAAGCTCGAAATTTATTACAATTTAATCATCCTTTTGCATATATTTCCGCCGATTTATTTCAATCATTCGCCATTTTCTATCATCGTACAACTTTTTCCAATGACCCGCATCCAGGTTTTCCTAAAAATTTGAGATGTTTCAAAAATTTAAATTTAAAAAAAGAAACTACTTTAGAATTCGGAAATTCTTTCGGCAGCTTTCCATTTTTCAAGTTCTTTGTTGTCTCCAATTGACTTTTAGTCTTTTCCAAATCATTTCGGATAACAGCAAGATGAAAGCTTGGGAATGATTTTTTGATTCTCATCGCACATTCATCCATTTGTCGAGTATTGTTTAACGTCACTGGTTTCTGCTAAAAAAATTTGATTTATTTGAAGACCATTTGACAGTAAAAACTAACATATTTCTCTGTTTGATTATCTCTAATCATTCTTCTTGCCGCTTCGGCAACATCCCTTGAATCAAACTTTGACACAACAATTCCTAATTCTAGGGCAATAATATTCGAAACGCGAGCTGAGAAATCATCAATAGATTCCTTAAAAAAACAAGATTTGATAAACAAATATATAAAACGGTACCTCTTCTCGTCTTTCGACCTTCGACAAATAGTTAACTTTGATAACTGTGAATGGCAATGCGAAAAAATAAATAATATCCGACCACCAAGAGGATGAAATTAAAGAAGCTGCTAAATTCCATGGATATGGTCTCCAGAACACAATCGC
Organism: Caenorhabditis virilis; assembly: GCA_964036255.1. Classification (NCBI taxonomy): domain Eukaryota; kingdom Metazoa; phylum Nematoda; class Chromadorea; order Rhabditida; family Rhabditidae; genus Caenorhabditis; species Caenorhabditis virilis. The sequence goes on along the minus strand of OZ038417.1, from coordinate 10,293,986 downwards.
AACAGGTTGAATAGAATCATCAATTTCGAAGCACCATGCACTGAAAAATAGTAGTTTTATTTTTGAAATAAGGAAAGAACCCTACTTAAATTTAAGAAGTGCTTTCTTTCCACTAGTAATAACCCCTTCCGGAAATGCTAAAAGAGGAAGATCGCCTGTTTTTATAATTTCTTTCGCCTGAAAATAATAAAACCAATAATAATATTCCAATTGAGACACAACTCACATTTCTAACTAATTGTGGTCTTCCCTGAGAAGCGCCAAGATCAACATATCCAAAACACCATCGAATAGTTGATGGAATATCCCAAATGGATGGTAAAAGACATGGTGATAACAGGTCAATTGCCAAATGATCCAAAACAGAAACATGGTTCGAGCAAATGACTCGTGCTGATGGATCTCTTTCACCTTTTTGAATCACAACAATTCCGAGAACAGCGCACATTAAACGAAGAACGCGTGCACGAATAGCCGCTGATTTTCGAAGAATGCAGGCGACGATAAATGTATGAAATCCGACGAATACACGAATTATTAGAAGTATTAGGCCTTAAATCAAGTTGAGATAATAGAACACGCATTTCTCTTCGTTTTTAATGTGGGAATCTTTCAGGTGAATAAACTTAATCATTAGAGCAGGAACCACATGGTTTTTCAAAAAAATTTTTTTACTGAAACGGACTCTTTACTGTTTTTGGGTTTCTATTCCATTTTCATCCATTTCACCGCCTTCGTTTGTAAATCTGCTTTTTCGTGTACTAGTACGTACTAGAAAACAAAATTCACAAAATTGTTTTGTTTTCACAGGTTTTCAAATATGGAGAAGAAGATGAAAATGAAATAGAAACCAAAATTCAGTAAAAAATCTATTGAAAAAATAACATGTCAAAACTAACCAATAGGTAAATAGAAAAACGATAACTTTTCGATTGCTTCATCCTCACACCGTTTTGTTGAAAAAAGTTGCTCAATTTTCAACTCTTCCGTCGAGTCTTTCTTTTCCGAATTCGATGTTCCCTCCATGATTCTAAAGAATCTTGTTTAAAAAATCTGAATTTCGTTAATATCAAAATATTTTCAACTGACTTTAGCACAGCAAATCAATTCACACACAATTACAAATCACTATTTTTAAAGGTTTTTCATTTTCTCTGGCACCTAAATAAAAATATCTTCAAATCGAATAATTTTTCATAAAAATCTTTAAAAAAAGGTGTTAAAAAACAGAAACTAGATTACACAATAAATCCTTTGGCTCAGGGGCATTTAGCACAAAAATTAATACGAATTGGATGATTTAAAAGAGATGATAATTAGGGTACCCTAGGAAAAGACGTGAGTTTAGAAACACTATGTGTTGAGATAAGTTTAAAAACTTTGGAGGGTAGAGAGAGAGAGGGGGCGGGGAATTGAAAATTTTAAAAACCTAGCGAACAAAAAACATATCTGGCTATTCGTCTGACATAATTTTTCACCAAATGATAAATTTGTAATGTCAACATGCGGAAAACATGAAAATAGAATAAAACAATGTAATACAGCTAATGAAAACCTTGAGAAGTTAAAACGTTGGAATTAACTGTTATGATGGTGAAATGAACAGTTTGAGCAAAAAGGGAATAAATTGAACAGAAATCACAATAATGTTACTGAATGGAAAAAATACGAGTTTTTTTCTGTTATTTCTTCTTTCAGAAATTGTGTTGTTCGTTCCGAGCTTTCCATTCTGGATCAGTTGATCGCACCTAAAAAAAACTTTTGCCATTTTTGAAGTTATGGGAGCCACAAATTTCATAGAAATGTAATTTGCAATTTTCAGAGTTAACTGAGAAATATTTTAGACTCATGAATAGGCAGTAACAAGCTTCAAAGATACGAAAGTTGTCTTCGGAAATTCGACAGCTCCCCGAAATTGCAGCATTAAAATTCTAATCCAATGATTTCCTTGAATAATACTCTCTAAGATCATACCAATTTCGGGCCATCTGGTGTATGAACCAGATCGAACCGCGGCGGTGCTTCACCCCTTTCACCGAACAATCTCGCTCTCGCTTGGGCAGCTTCCAATTGACGAACACAATTTTTCGAAATCCTCATATCATTTCTTATCCTCGTTTTTTTCAAATTCATTGCTTCTTCCATTGCAAGCATTGATGGCTATAAATTGATTTAATTTTTGAAAGTTTAATCAGCAAAAAGGTCGTTGATAAACGTGCCCAGACTTTTCGCAGAAAGTGTTATTGATAATGGTTTTTTTTTTCAAAAATCTTCATTTTTTCCACCTACTTCGCTTATTGCTTCTTCATCATTCGTTTTCATTTCCAATGCTTCAGCCAATGTTTTTGGCGCTTTCTTTTGCACTTCATCATTCTTTTCCGGCGCTTCTTCTGTCGTTATTTCCGGTTGTTGTTCTCCTGTACTACTCACAGTCACAATTATTTCCACAGGAATTTCACTTTCCGCTTTTTGAAGAAACGTTTGCGGCTTATCTGAAAATATTGATTTAAAATACTATACGCACCTATTATTTTGATTGATAAAACAAAAGACTGTTGCGAAAATGTTAAAAACAACCACTCACTTCTTGGTGATGATAATATTCCCGGTCTACGACTGAGGACATTCGGTCGAACTGTTCCACCACCTCCGGGCATTCGGCGAACTGTGTTTTTCTCCTGAAACCATTAATATAACTTATATTATAGAAAAGATAAATAAATTTACTTTTGGGGCGAATTTTTTGAGCAATTCATCATCATCGACGTCCGGAAACGGTTCCTGATATTTGGCCATGGACGAAGAGAATCCAGCTTCAAATGTTCTAGCAAGTAACGACTTTGGTTGACGAACTTCCGCTTTAGTGTTTGTTTCATCCGATGTAGTTTTATCAGCGTCTTCTTCATTTGTTTGTGAATTAGACGTTCCAGTTACATTTTGCTTCAAAACAGCTGCACTAATAAACGCTTTCCTCGGTTTTTTCGGTTGATTCGTCAATTTTGCACTGATCAATCTTTGAACCGCTTTTGTTCGCTTCTCAATCATTTTTGCAAACGCTTTTTGATCAATTGCCTTTGGTACTTCAACCTTCTCATCCGCTTCAGCTTCTTCTTCCACACCTTCGCCTTCATCTTTCACTTCCACTTTCGGCTCTTTCAGTCTGATTTTCGTTTCTTTTTTCTTCATTTTCTTCGGTGGGGATGGTGATGGCGGACAACTTGTATAATCGTTCTTTCTGAGAGCTTTAACAGGTGAACTTGTAACTGAAACTGAGATTCCCTTTCTTTTATTGCTTCTTCTGTAATTTCTATAAATATTAACGAATGACTTTATTTTTTTGAAAACTTACGACTCGACTGTTGTCTCGACCACTGGTGGAACAGTACCCAACTCATCTGCATTTGCCTCATCATTTTCCGGTTTTTCTCGCTCTTCGATTTTTCTTATTTGTAGAATAGCTGCTCTTTGTAACATATTCAAATCATTCACACTTGTTCCACCTTCTTTTCCAACGAATGACAATGCTCGGACAGCATTGTGTCGACGAGCAGCATCTCTTGATTGTTTTTTCAATTTCTCCTCGGAATTCTTTTAAAAAAAATGAAATTTTTGAATAAATTACATATACTTACAGAAGAAATCGATTTGGTTGGTGATGGGGTCAATATTATTTCATCAATTGGTGGTTCACAACCATGATACGCAACGTAAACATTGCGTCTTGTCCAATTATCCCAACTATCGATTGGATCCAGTTCAGACGCTCTACAGTTCATTTTCGCAAACTCGTAAATTCTCCTAAAACAAATATATTCTAAAAATTTCCAAAAAATCATTATAAAACCTCAGATGACAATGCTGAACTGGTGAGGATATTAAATGCCTTCTGAAACCACTAATTGTTTTATAACCATACGTACATTTGCGACAGAATGGGCACATGAAACCAGCGGGTGGTATCTAAAGAAATATTCCAATTCTTTAAATATTATTTTACTAAAAACATACATGATCGGGTGATTTATTTCTTTGCAGCTCCTCCATATGCCCCATCAAGTGTTGTTGTAATTCGACAACACTACATGAATTGAAATCACATATCGTGCAAACCCATGGAACTCTTTTCTTTGACGGTGTTGTTTTAACATCAGGTGATATGGCAACAGGTACTCCAAATGCTTCAATAGCTGCTTTATTGAAATTATGATTCCGAAAACATTCGTCAGCGAAATGTTCCGTACAAATCGGACCGGAAGCTACCGAAAAGCTTGGCGGTCCAACTTTTGATCGTAGGATATCTTTGTATTTGAAGCCTAGAAGATTAGCCCAAATTCTTCGACGATCAAGATCCGCGGGAAAGTTTAAATGCATTTCTCCAGCGGTCATTTGACGGCCGCAGACGATACATGCACGATGAGTTTGTGTCGAATATGGCTGAACAGTAGATTATTGATTTTAACTTTTCTCTCATTTTCGAATTTTAAGTTTTCATCTGATTTCAGAAAAATATGAGCATCAAAAAATTATGAAGAATTATTTATCCAAATATATTTTTAGGAGTGTAGTGTGAAATTCACTTATCGAGAAATAGAAGTCATTTTTTAATTAAATTTTTCAAAGACACCAAAACGTAAGAATTGGTCGACATCAACAATCGAAAAAATTCCAAAATAAATCTGTATTCTGTGATTCATGTAGTTAAATATTGCGTTTTTACTACTCACCGAATATTTCTTCAAATAATCGACGACTTTGATTCTCAACCTTCCATTCGGAAACTTCCGCACTTCTAATTGTTCCCCCTCAACTGGTGTTCTTGTCAATCTCGCCAATGATTCAGGAATAATATGACATGGAAAACTGCTGAAAACCTTCTCGACCGGAAATTGTACATCCAGCTCTTCATCATTATAATCTGTCGCAGATGTAGAAGCTTTCCTTTTCGTAGGTGTACGCTCCAACTCATCGCGAAGCACTTCACCACTTGATGTAATAGGTGGCATAACCACCTGACAAAAAAGTTATTCAAATGAATTTGAATTTAAGACAGAAAATACCTCTACATCTTCCCCGACAACATCGATAACTGACTCTTCAGAAAGAAATTCCCTCACAACAGGTTTCGAGTCATCTCGGGGCACTATTTTTGGAGTATCGTTAGGCTCCTGAAAAATTTCAAAAATAAAATGTTTCATTTCATAATTTAAAATTTTACTCACGTCTTTTGAAATAGTTGAAGTAGTTGGTAATTTAACTTGTTCTTTTTCATCCTTAGGATTTACCAAATCTTCTGGATTCAGTTCATCTTCAATTTCCTCATCATTTGGTGGTGTCTCAACCAATTCTTCATCATTTTCCAGGTTTTGTTGACTTTCGGACATGTTGTAAGTACTGGAATTTTAATTTAAAAATCGAGATGCTAATATTATTAAAGAAATTTAAAGTTGATTCTGTAATCAATGAGTATTTAATCAGAATTAAAACAAGCTGAAGGGAAAAGCATGCTCGGCGTCCAATTTTTTGGACACTTGTATCTCCCACTCATGCCACGTCGCAAACACAACGACGAGAAAATGCACACATTTGTCTAGTTCTCTTCGAAGTGTGTTTTCTTTTTTTTTTGGTCTCAACGACATATTCTCCATCGGATGACTATACCCATTCCTTTTTTGCAGATGAACACAACTGGACGAAAATTTGTATCTTAAGATTATTCTTCTCATTGAATATGACAAATAATTGACGGAGATTACATTAAAGATACCATACACCTGAATGATTTTGGCAATTCAAGCGTACATATCATCATAACCTGAAGCTTGGCAATCAAAACTGAGCCCTGGCTAGAAATTTATAGGAAAAGCAAATCTAGAATAAATGGTTTCTAACCTCAAAACCAATTTAGTTTGCACCAGGGTCGTCGTTTCAACCTTTGCGGCATTTTAAGGGTTTCTGGTTCCGGCTGAAGCCGGACTCAAACATTGTGTTTGGAGCTGATACCGCCAGAAGCCTTTTATCTCCATGTTTTCAATCTCCATATTTTCATGAATTGAAGACTTTTTCACCACAAAACACAAACTTCTCGACTGGCTACGGCCGAAAACAAGAGTGCCGCAAAAAGGCCGCAAAAGGCCTAAACGACAACCCTGTTTTGGACGACATTTCGTAAAAAATTAAAGTGTGATGTTTGAAAACGCGAAACGAAAATTAGTCCTACAGAAAACATGCCACGGCGTCAATTTCGAAGATGCGATTCTTCCGCCAAACTGGAAAAATATTGGAAATAACACCGAAACAAGGAAAATTCAACAACTTTGAAATTTTTCAAATTTTCGAAACAACCGCGCATTAAAGACGTGCAACTGCGCTCTAGCGAATTACGGTAATCAACTGAGCGGTAATTCAAAAAGTGTTTTTACAATATTCTAAAACTTTTGTTTTTTGATCCAGAAAGTTACGTCTTCTTTGGACTTGTCAAATGTTTATTTTTTCCAGTCGTTTGCAAGCATTCCCCTATGTTTAAAAAATTCGTAACAATTGTTGTTCCAGCAAGAATTTATTTTTTGTAAATGTATTCGAAGATAAGAAAGAAAAACAAATGCTCCCAGTTCATTAGTTCTAAATTTATTGCCGTTCGTCAACCATTTTTCATCAACCAAATCCCATTACTACCGTACTCTTTTTCTAAATCCGTTTTATGACCTTTCGAGCAAAAAACAAAAAGAAAGCTCAATTGACCATTTTCTCTCGTTTTTTTTCACACTTCCTTGATCCTTTTCTCACTCTGATATTTAGAAAGAATGAAAAAAAAAACCTAAAGATCTAATAGACATATGGGAAACGAGAATAGTGCTCTTCTCGTCCAGTAGTCACAGCCGACGCGTGTGACTCCGCCCAATTTCTTTTCTAGCAATGGAAAGCATTTCATGTTCATCTCTTCTCTGTTGTCCCAGTGGAGAAACACTTGGTCCATATATTCATTCTTCTTGTGTTAACCATCCGTCCACGCCCACTTTTTTTCGCTTCATTTTTGCATCTGAATTCATCACTTCTTTGACAAGAAGATTCTTTTTTATTCTATTTTCTTGGACTTTGGATTTAAATAAATCTTCGATTCTGACTTGAAGACATGTTGGGAGCACAAGCATTGCGTACAAAACAGGTAAGATGGTTCATAATTTAAAATTTATTGTTATTCATCGTGACCGATATTAGAATCTGACAAGCGTTTTTCTGCTCCATGTAAATAATTTTTAACTAAAATTTAATTCGAACTTTTTCCCTACTTTAATACCTGCGTTGAGTTACGGACATGATTTGGAAGTTGACTTTAGTAAGTTAAGTCTTCCAAAATATTTGAAATATGAAGATCCATAACTCAATCCCTCCAATATAAATCGGTAGGATTTCACGTCGGCCTCTATATGATTTGATTAAAGAAACGTTGAATACCTTGCGGTTTGAGTTCGAGTATTCTTTTATAGACTCACAAAAAAGGGAATAACTGGAATTAGTTATTATTTAATTAAATATCAAAGATAACTATGCTTTTCGCCACTTTTGATCATGTTGCACTAGCGAAAAATGTTGTATCATCCATTTTCTACTGAACGCAACCGCTCGCGCTAAAAATAGCATACCTTTGTGGTTTTTTAGGTACTATGATCCAAACCAAGGATCCAAAAACAACATTCAATTTTAGACCTGAAGAAAAATAAAGAATATTGCTGAATAATTCAAATATTTATGGACTTGTTCATATATCAAAGTAATTTATTTACTTTTTTCAAATTATTCTGTAACATTCTTATTTCAGACATCTGAAAATATTATGTCTATCATAAAGGGGCTTCTAAAATTATCCCCGAAGTCTGGGCTCATTGCATTCCTTTCAATCTTGTCATTTTTTCATGTTCTTTCGTTCTTCTTTCTATTTTTTGTGCAAGCGGATGTCATGTTCATCATCTGTCAAAATGTCACCTAGAAATATGTGTTCCGTGTCTTTCTTTTCTTCCAGAAAAAAAAGATAAAAGAAGAACCTCAAAAAAAACAAGGTGTAGTTATTTCTTTTTGTAAAGAAAGGTTTCAATGTGTGAAAAAAAGGGAAAAATAAGAAGCAAAAGTCAATTTAGAGAAAGGGATAGGTGTCACATCATTTTGCACACCTGGTGCTCTTCGAAATGTCATCAAGGAATAGATATAAATATACCCGCAATTCATGAAACCTTTTCTATATCTATTCATATCAAATGGGCCATCTGTTAGATTGAAAAAATTGAAATTTTATTAAGCTCGGTGGGATAAAGGCACGGTGGGATAAAGTGAACCGGAATTGTCGTCACGAACAATGCTTTGTGTGCGTACACCGTTACGACAAATTGCACACACGCAAAAATTCGAATATTTTTACAAATGACATTTTAACGCCTAGAACGCTTGAAAAAATGAAGTTTTTGCGTTAAATACATAAAGTATGGTCTAATTTTTTTTCACTCCGAATTATAAAATTGGGTCCCTGCTGAATAGATGAATATAACACGTTTTGTGAAACCGTGTCGCAAAAATGCCACGCCCAAAAACACCCTCTTTTCTGCGTTCAATTTTTAATTGTCGTACTGAATTTTCATAGTTATAATCGGTTCACTTTAGCCCACCGTGGCTGGGAAATGCTTGGAATAGACACAACAGAGACTGAAAAACCTTTGTACAATATAACGTGCGAAAAGTCAAATTTTAGTTTTCCTGAAATTTGTAAAAATTGTTTTTTTCTCGCGTCCCGTGTTTCAAATCTAACTCTTCCGAATTTCTTAGAACAAAGAATAATAATTTGGAGATGAAGATAATAAATATTTTTGTGCTTTCCTATTTTTTTCGCCTAAGACCACCAATATTCTTCTCTTTTCGGCGCCGCTTCTCCCTTTTTTTGTCTCATTTCCATTCGAGAACGATGCTCATTTGTCATCGAAGTTTCCTTTTTTGCATTTTCGCCTCCCGAACAACTCAAATCCAGTCCATGATTTTTGACTTTTTCGCGGCTATTTTCCACAAAGAATGGGCGGAAAAATCCAGCTGTTGGAGTATTGTAGTGAAATTTTGGACGCTTTGAGATGAGCAAAAAACAGAAAGATTGGAGTAAAAATGAATAGAACAGCAAAAAGTGCAGCGTGACGTGATTGCGAAAATAAAGTTCTTAAAGATTGAGGATACGAAGATTCAGAATAGCAAAATAAGGAGCTACAAAGAAAGAAAAATGTTTGAAAATTTAAATATTTTTGCAGAAGGCAGAAAGAAAGGAAAAGGAGAAGAGACATCGTGAAAGATTGCGCAGTATTGAAATGCAACGGAATCAGATTCATCGAGCAGCATGGTAATCCTATTTTTATTCTGAAGTTTTGTATTTTCATGGGGATTCAAAACGCGTGCCGTTGATCCAGTTTTTGTGACATTTAGCGGCTTTTATATTGGAATCAATATGTATCTTGATTTCGCTCGTTCAATATTTAAAGGGGCTTTTTACTGATTTTGGGTTTCTATTCCATTTTCATCTTCTTCGCAAGATTTGAAAACCTATAGAAGCAAAAAAAATTTTAAAAATTTCCTTTTCTAGTAAACGAAAAAACATATTTACAGGGTAAGGCGGCGAATGGCCTAACAATTGCAAACACTCACATTCATGTGCTCTCTCGCGCATGGCCGAGTAGTTAGACCATTTCGCCGCCTTAATTTGCAAATATATGTTTTTCGCGTACTAGAAAAGGAAATTTGGAAAAAAAATTTTTGCTTTTATAGGTTTTGAAATATCGAGGAAGAAGATGAAAATGGAATGGAACCACAAATTCGATAAATCCCTTTAACTAAAATCATTTTGCGACAACAAGTAAGTTATCTTTCCTGCGAAAGTCGTAACGAATGTAATAAGTGAAAACTTGGATCAACATCTAATTTGGAATTGTAACCTTCTTTGAAAAAGAGTTAATTCTCTCTAGAGTTCCTGATCCATTCCACAAATCGAATTTGTTCAGATTCATAAGTGATTTCGATCCCCCATAGTCTTTCTTTGTATTCCTAACATTATTTAAAACTTCGCAACAACTAGGTCGACAAAATTTGCGAAATTTGAGACTTTTTCTTGAACTGGTCTGGTATTTTTTAGCACGCGTCATTCCGTATTTATGATATTTTTAACCTTCTCATTAAATTTTGATATTCGTGGGACTTGCTAAGAATTTGAGTCTCCTTAAACTTTCCTTGGAACTTCTAATGGTTCGCGCTTTATTCCAGGTCACAGCTGATTTTTGAGGATGAAATTTGCTCATGCTCCCTTATTTTTATGTTGGTAATATAACCTATCCCCCATAGGTTATATTACCAACATAAAAATAAAGTATTTAACTGTTAGATAATCGTATTTTGGGGTAATAAAAAGCTTAATTTTGTGCAAAATTCTTTTTTTTTTGCTCGTTGGCTTTTACACGAAAAATATTAATCATTCTCATGCACTTTTCAATTATTACTATATATTCGAAGTTAGTTTCATATTTCAAATTCACTCCCACGGTTTCACTTGAAACAACAATATTAGTGATCACAGTTTAAACTTGGTGAACCCTCAAAACTTTTCACATTCTCTTCTTCATTTTTGTCAACAATTAATCTTCGAAACCACAAAAACGTTCTCATTTCATTTCGAGAAAAGTGGAGCAGCTTGAGGAATCCTCTTCTTTGCCAGAAATAAAATAGAAAAAAAAGACAAAGGCCGATTTTTTTTCTCGCGTTTTCCTTTTTTAGCCGATCCATTGAGCCCGATGGGAATTCGGCCATGTATTGAGAAAAAACGGAGGAAAAAAACGAAATTTTTGTGGAAAAAAATTGATGTTGTAACAAAAGAAAAAATGATATGTATATGCGGAATATGACGGGCACTCTCGCTGTTCTGTTCTGTTCGGTATGAGGGACGAGTTGTGAGACGTATGCCAAAATAGAACAGCTATGGAATATTTGTGCGATTTGACAAATTACCCAACTCTAGTGAATAGTCTGACGGTGACAGAAGAAACAACGACAACAAAATATCAAAAACAACTCAAATCTATTTTAAAAAACAGGTCAGGCGGGAAGGGACCATGGAAAATGTTGGCTTTTGATTATTTGTTTGACGAGCTGTCTGAAACATTGTTGAGAAACATATTTTAAAAGATTTATTTATACATTTTTTTGGGGTGGGGGTGGAATTATGACCCGGCGGAATTTGCACAGAGCACCATCACGGCTTGTAAAAATGAACCTGTGTCATTCGCGCGTGAACAGGCTGGTTGCGCATTGTCCGCAAGCACAGGTCAGAGAAAAATCTCTTCATACTGCACGCTATTTACTGTAAAATATCGCGTGCCACAGTTGCGTTTTCCTTGCCACGCCCATTTCTGTGCAAAAATCCTCAATTGTCGGGCGGAAATGTTTCCTCTTTCTTTGGTTTTTTTTACAAGCCGTGACCATTTTTTAAATTTTCTTCACGAACAGCGCTTTGTGTGTGTACACCGTTACGACAAATTGCACACACGCAAAAATTCGATTTTTTTACAAACGCGTTTGTAAAAAAATGTTTAAACGGCATTTTAATGCCTGCCACGCATGAAAAAATGAAGTTTTTTCGTTAAATACATAAAGTATGGTATAATATAATTTTTTTCATTCCGAATTACAAAATTGCATCCCTGAGTTGCTGAATATAATGCATTTTGAGAAACCGTGCAGCACGATTGCAAAAATGCCCACAAAACGCCCGCTTTGAATTTTCTTAGTTATAGTCGGTTCACTTTATCCCACCGTATTGTAAGCTATGTAATGCTCTCCTTTAAACGACAAGACGAAAATAAGTAGTGGCACCTTGACTTAATATCCCACTTCGTTTCGAGACCTCATTTGTTTTCACTTTGTTTCAGTGGTTTTCAACATATTTTCATCTCAAAAACAATGTAAAGAAAAACAAATTTCAGCTCTTCTTTTTTGCTTTTTCCCTCATTTAGCTTAAATACAAACACATGGCTCCAATGTTCAATTTCCCAGATAACAATTAGTTCCGACTCCAAAAAACCAATTTTTGTTGTAAACAATCTGAAAATAGAAGTCTATAAAACTTGGTTTCAACCTTTAAAATGTTAAAATATTTTTCATTTGACTCGATAAGAGCTGAAAAACATTTGGATCCCAAAATGTTAGCAACTATTTATGTTTTGTTGTTTGTTCTTTCTATTTTTATAAAAACGGTGGACGAATGCGAAAAAGATTGGACCAGTGACTGCAAATGAGAAAGAAAAATGTAAACACAAACGAATTAAGAGGAGGCGACGAAAGAAAAAAAATAAATTGAAGGAATTTTTTTTTGAAAATTGTGGATGAATAATTGGAAAGGAATATGAAAGCGAATAAGATTGATGAGGAGCTAGATACATCCTTATTCTAAAAATAGAAGAATTTTTCGAGAGAAATATAAAAAAAACTGTCAGGATATGAAATGGAATCAAAGAGAGCAAAAAATAAAATAAAATTGTTTACTATCGTTAAAGGGATCTTTTCTTTATTGAATTTTGGTTTCTATTCCATTTTCATCTTCTTCTCGGTATTTCAAAACCTAAGCAATTTTTTTCTGGTCTATGAAAAAACAAATTTACAAAACAAGGGAGAGAAAAGGCCTAACCGGTCGGCCACGCGCGAGAGAGCACGCTAATGTGAGAGTGTTTGCAATTGTTGGAATAGAAACCCAAAATCAGTAAACAGTCCCTTTAAAGGGGGGCTTTACGGAGCTAACAAATGCGGGATGAAAATAGACTTCATTCTCATTCCAAATCTGTTTTTGAAATTTTCGAAAACCAACTAGAAGGCGAGAAAACGCGCCTCAAAACAATGGCCTAGAAAAAGGGGCCACCGGCGTAAACTAGTCCGCAGGCATGAAAAATCCAAAAAAATATATAAAAAAGACTAATATAAACATTCTGCATAACAATTTATTAACGAAACACGAAAAAAGCTCATAGGAAAAAGTTCGGCCAGGTAGACACTTTTTCTAGGCCATCGTTTTGAAGCTCATTTTCTCAGCTTCTAGGTGGTTTCAGAAATTTTTTAAACAGATTTGGAATGAGAATGAAGTCTATTTTCATTTAAGGTACATTTATCATCTCCGTAAAGCCCTCCTTTAATCTAAACAACGATCGATTGGCAATAAAACGTTTAAAAAATATAAATGTCATAGTATTCAATATCAAATTTTGAACAACGGCCACGAATGTTAGCAGAACCATGTCTTTAAGCTTTGTTTCAAAGCTTTCGCATGTTATACTCTCAAATTCAATTTGCCCTAAAATTGATTTCAAAACATGCATCACTTGTCAAATGTCATCTTCTTCATCTTCTTGTCTTTTTTCCAAAACTGAATTTGCTATTCTTTGATGTTTGATCATTATTCCCCTTTCAATTGTCTTCAACTTGCTTGTTCCCCCATAAATGTCTTGTTGCCATTTCTTCAAAAATTCCAAAAAAAATATCTTGTAGAGCTTTTCTACTAGGGGTTACAATTCCCAATGGGGTTTTGGAATGTCTGCTAAAAATGACGTGGGGGGGGGGGGAAGGAATCACAATAAGAAAGTATAATAACAGAAATCGTTCAATTATTTTCAGCGAAGAAGCTGCTGCTCAATTTATGGAAATCACTGCAAATCCGCCGTTGAAAGTTCGTAGCCTAAGTGTTTGTAAAAATGGTGGTGACGAATTGCTTATTGTGAGCTGGTTTTCATTGTTCTCTTCTAAACGTTTACGTTGCAAAAAATTTTGTAGACCCAATTAGCTTTGTAATTATTTTGTTTCATTAGTCCGAAACGTTTTTTTTTCAAAAAAAAGTTTTTGTCAGTTTTCAAGGCTATTCGACCTTTATCTATTTTTTAATGTGTTTTTTCTTTCACAAACGACTCTGAGAAATGAGTTTTCAGAAGTTGATAGATATATTACTTTCTTTTGTTTCAGGTTACCGCAAAACATCGGCATTCGGTTCATTCTGGCGCAGTTCCACATCTGCAGGTTAGAATGACACATCGGAATGGGAGTGCTAATGGAAGTACTGAAAGATTTGATTTGGAGCCGAATGAGCCAAATGTAAATGAGTTTTGAACATTTTTTGAAGTAAATTAGACTAAATTTCTTCAATACTCAATCACATCTATTAACAAAACAATCAACCTTAAAAAATGACTTTACGGAGATAATAAATGTACCTTAAATGAAAATATACTTCATACTCGTTCCAAATCAGTTTTTAAAATTTTCTAAAACCACCTAGAAGCCAAGAAAATGCGCTTCAAAACAGTGGGCTAGAAAAAGGGGCGAAAACTAGTCCGCAGGCATCAAAAATCCAAAAAAATGAAAAAAAAACATAAATTTAAATTTAAAAAACACAAAAACGGACTAATATAAGCATTCTGCATGACTATTTATTAACGAAACGCGAAAAAGGCTCATAAGAAAAAGTTCGGCCACTTTTTCTAGGCCATTGCTCTGAAGCTCATTTTCTCGGCTTCTAGGTGGTTTTAGAAAATTTCAAAAACAGATTTGGAATGAGAATGAAGTCTATTTTCATTTAAGGTGCATTTATCATCTCCGTAAGCTCCTCCTTTAAACTGTTTTTCTGAATTCTCTATAAATAAAATATAACACTTCCTTATCCTCAGTTTTTTGCTCTTTTCTCAGATACTTCCAGTTGTCTATAAAATAATTGGCTAAATAAACATTTTTTAAAAATACAAATGCAAATATGCAAATTTCAGGAACTTGGTCCACAACGATCAACCTCAAGTGACTATTGTCGTGGTGAGAAGAAAACGTCAGTCTCCGGAACGACCCGATTACTAAAATGGCTTGGAATCTCTGATTCCAGCCAACAGAAAGAAGGAAAAGACATCCCAATTTCGAAGCGAAGAATGTCTACTTTCACATAATTTATCCTACTATTTTCAGCTTTTTTGAAAGTTATCCGCAATTATTATTATTTTTTCTTTCTCTCTATTTGGTTTGGTCTCTTTCAATAGTTTTCTTTAACTCCATAAGGAGTTAAAATGCTTTACTATAAGAAATGTATATATTTCAGCTCATGCTTCATTTTCAGTGAAAGTTTTCAATGTTTCTAAAATGATTTTTTGATTTTTTGGAACATGACGAATCAATAAATGATAAGAAAATGTTTAAGCACCCGGAATAGGGTTATCTATTAATTGTATTCAATATAAAAGTTATATAATTAGAATTGACCTGAAAATGCTATTTTCTTTAATTATTGTTTTGCTTCTTCCTATTTATAATTTTGCGGCGACGTGTCACGAAGAAGAAGTTTTGGATCCTTCTGAAAGATAGTGAGTGAAAGTAATTCATTATTTTTATGAATTGAAAACAAACAGAGGTGGTTTTCGCTCAAGTGTTAACAGTTCACAAGACTTGATACAATTTTGGGAGCATCCGGAAAACATATATTTGAAACCAAGGAGGGTTTTACGGAGATAATAAATGTACCTTAAAGACAGCTGTTCAGTTAATTTGACCCTACATGTTCTTAGTTTCAAAAATTCGAGCTTTCTCTCATTAGTACAATGCAATTTATGCGAAATCACACCGATAAATACACACGTCATAGCGGCGGTCCAAAGTTGAAAAATCAAACTTTGAATGCGCGCGTGTCCGTGCGACGCGGTCGGTGTCCGTGCAACGCGGTCGAAATTGGCGCGAAACACAATTATTTGAATTTGCCTACATGTCGGTAAGGTTTTTTGGACCACCTGGGCTCCTATTCGAGTTTTGATTTTTTGCCTAGGATTTGGATCGTGTTAACTGACAAGCTGCCTTTAATTGAAAATAGACTTCATTATCATTCCAAATCTGTTTTTAAAAATTTCTAAAACCACCTAGAAGCCGAGAAAACGCGTCTCAAAACAATAGCCTAGAAAAAGTTGCCACCTGGCCGAACTTTTTCCTATGAGCTTTTTTTCGTGGAAGAATGCTTATATTAGTCCTTTTTTATGTTTTTTCATTTTAATTAATTTTTTTTGGATTTTTCATGCCTTTCATGCCGGTGGCCACTTTTCTAGGCCATTGTTTTGAAGATCATTTTCTCGGCTTCTAGGTGGTTTTAGAAAATTTTAAAAACAGATTTGGAATGAGTATGAAATCTATTTCATCCCAGACAGATTCATTAGTACCGTAAATCCCTCCTTGAAACCTTTAATTACCAAAATAAAGTTTGGATTTGTGCATCGAAATAGTTAGCTCTGGATCTCATCTCTGGAAGATCTGGATTCCTGACATCATCGAAAATTTTTGATCTTGTTTTAAAAACGAGAGTGTCGAAGCGCGTGGTACTTACAGGTTAATTATGTTCAATAAACGATGGAATCCGGTCAAATTCAGATAGTTCTACAAGATAATTGGAAAATTGAAACATTTAAATAATGTTGGAAACGTTAGAATTTTAAAAATTACAATTTTTTTCTCACACAAATAAAAATAAATTTCAGTTGTTTTATCGTTAGCAAGAATGAAAAATCGTATCGAGATGCAGAACAAGATTGCTATGCTTATGGTGGATTTCGTCTGGCTGTGATTCCTTCAAGAATTGACAATAACTTTTTATGGAGTACACGAAACATTTCTCATTCTGATATCAGTCTCATTTTTCAGACATCAGTATGAACTCTGGTGTTTTTTCCAATTATTTTTGGATCGGTGCAACTGATATAACATTGGATGGAACATGGCAATGGATTGATGGTTCTCCAATGAATTTTAAGAACTGGGCGTCTGGTATGGAATACCTTTCACGGAAGTGTTTAACTATACAATCGTTTCAGGTGCTTTTGGAAAAGGATCTTGCGCAGTTATGAGAGTATCAGATGGTAGATGGCAACCTTATGATTGTGAAATGTCTATTCCATTTTTCTGTTATGGACCCGCCCAAGGAGCGCCAACTGATCCACCAACTAGTAATATCCAACTTTATTATGGTTTTTATTTGGCCTTTTTTAGCACCCAAAACAACATTGAAGCCTACACGAAAGGAAACAGTTTTGATCAAGTTCATTGGAGATGCTGAGAGTGTTGGCGACCCTAACACTGATCCAAATGCTAAGAATTTCTACAACAAACAGAGGGACTTCATAAAGAATGTTTCTGATTATTTGTTTACTCATCAACAAAATGGAAACAATTTCTGTAAATATTATGCGAGCCCTGCGTTCTATGGATACAGTGAGTGTCTTACCATTTTGCAAAAAGTATTTGAAGTTCAGGTAAATATCAACAACAGTTTTCAACTGGTGCCGCTTGGGGTCAGGGACAGTTTGATAGTTTGTTGGAAGGAAATCAATGGGATGAAAAGACGGATCATGTTTATAATATCACAGAGTGAGCTGATTTCAAGACAATATTTTATTATGCATTTAGAATCAACACTTTTTTTTGATAGAACCATTATGACTCTATCAGAAGCTCTGAAACTCCAATCACTTAGGTTTCAATAACATAAATTCTAATAAAACTAGGATAGAATTAAGTATCACCTTGTCTTTAAATATCCAGTCTGAGACAAAATCATGATTGAATATTTAAAGGAGGGCTTTACAGAGCTAATAAATGTATATTGAATGAAAATATTTATAGAGAATTCAGAAAAACAGTTTGTTTTTTGAAACCACGGTTTTCACATTAAAGGAGGACTTTGCGGAGATAATAAATGCACCTTAAATGAAAATAGATTTCATATTCATTCCAAATCTGTTTTTAAAATGTTCTAAAACCACCTAGAAGCCGAGAAAATGAGCTTCAAAACAATTGCCTAGAAAAAGTAGCCTCCGGCGAAAACTAGTCCGCAGGAATGAAAAATCAAAAAATAAATGAAAAATAAAAAAAGGACTAATATAAGCATTCTGCATAACTATTTATTAGCGAAACACTAAAAAAGCTCATAGGAAAAAGTTCGGCCAGGTGGACACTTTTTTCTAGGCCATTGTTTTGACTCGTGTTTTCTCGGCTTATAGGTGGTTTTAGAAAATTTTGAAAACAGATTTGGAATGAGAATGAACAAAAATAGATTCGAAAAATTTGCCTACTTTATCGAACTAAAAGATCTATAAATCGGCTACGATGAACTCGGCTATTAAAAAACAATAAATATTCAGTGCAATAACTGGTGTTCAAGCGTATAGTTGGTCCCCTCCATTGAACGATCTTGGCTATACAACCCTTGTCTTCTTTACAGCCAGGTACTGATTTATATTATATTGTCAAGATGAAAATTCCTGGCCGCTCGTTTTGCATAGCATCGTTGAATCCGACCGCAACTCGCTCACATTCAAATTTCTCAGTTGGTCCTTCGCGTTGCGAGGAAATTCCCAACGACACTCCGCAAAACGAGCGGCCAGAAATTTTCATCTTGACAATATCAGAAAAATATAATGTGTTTTCAGGCAAAATTTCGACAATATCCCATCACTTTTCAATCTATGGCCAAAATTTGATGAAACCATCGTAATTTCAATGAAAAACTCATCGATGAGCATCCCATTCGGTGTTCAAAATATCCCGATTTCTGAGCAATTCAACGAAGATGATTTACAAGCAGTAGTAAGCCAATTACAGTGCCATTGAATAAAGAAATACACATTTTCAACTATATTTTTCGTTTTCACATTTGAAATGAAACTGTAACTTGAAATTGAGAAAAAGAAGAAGAAGAACAGAACATGTTTTAGCCAACGCCTTCAAACTAATTTCAAAAAGTTTAGTTAATTGAAAAATGGGGAAAAAGACTCGAAATGAGAAAAACGGAATTGAAAATAAAAAAACAAAAACATCATCACAGGTTTTTTTGTAATTGAGACAGTGAGAAACCGTTTATCACTCAGAAACGAAACCTCCTCGGTTGTAATGTTATTTTGGCATAGTGTTCGAATAGATTTTAACATAATTGCTAATTTTGATGTGACCTTCATGGTGGAAAGGAAGTGAAAAAGATTGGATGAAGTTTGATCAGAAAAACTTCCTGCCTCCCATAGGTTGTATGATAATTTAGTAATCACAGAATGCCATGGGAATAGTATAAAAGGATGGTTTGAGTGGCAGGAAATGTATCCATCCAAGTGGAAGGTTCGGAAAATTGTAATGGAAGACATTTCTAGAAGAAATGCGTACCGTTTTGTGGCGTATGCAGCAGTTACCTTCTCATGTGTTGCTGTGATTTCGGTTCGTTATTTATATCTCATACAGAAATTAAAATATGTTTTATTAACAGCTCTGCATCACTTTGCCAATGGTTTACAACTATGTTCATAGTGTCAAAAGTCAGATCAATAACGAGATCTCATTCTGTAAACATTCGGCTAGAGACATCTTCTCCGAAGTGAACCATCTTCGTACTCATCCAAACAACGGAACTCGTGAAAAACGTCAAGTTGGAGGACAATGTGAAGGATGCTGCTTGCCAGGACCAGCTGGACCAGTAGGAACACCAGGAAAGCCAGGACGTCCAGGACGTCCGGGTGCTTCAGGACTTCCAGGAAACCCAGGAAGACCACCACAAACACCATGTGAGCCAATCACTCCACCACCATGCCGCCCATGCCCACCCGGGCCACCAGGACCACCAGGAAATCCAGGTCCACAAGGAGATTCAGGACCACCAGGGCAACCAGGCTTTGGATCAGGTGTTGGAGCACCAGGACCAGCTGGACCAAAAGGACCACGTGGAAATCCAGGACAACCAGGAGCACCAGGTCAACCAGGACAGCCAGGAAGAGATGCACCATCTGACGCGAGTCAAGGACCACCAGGACCACAAGGACCACAAGGACCACCAGGACCATCGGGATCTCCAGGACAACCAGGGTCTGGCGGATTCCCAGGAGCACCAGGACCAAAGGGACCATCCGGAACACCAGGATTCCCAGGAGCTGATGGAAATCCAGGAGCACCAGGACAACCAGGACAGTCTGGAGGATCTGGAGAGAGAGGAATCTGTCCAAAATATTGCGCCATTGATGGAGGAGTATTCTTCGATGACGGAACTTTCCGCAGACGTTAAAACATGTTTTATTGAATTTTTTAGTTCCCAGAGCTTTTTTGCTTGTTGGTTGAATAGAATAAAACATTTTGCATTCATTGTTGCGGGAAACTACTACTGTATTTCATAAATAATACTATGTCCTTCTTATTAGTTTTCTGGAAACGTAATGTACAAAAATAATTTGAGAAATGGGTAATAACTTAGGAACCGGTGTTGAAAACCATGCAATCAAGTGAATATGCATGAACTGAAATATATGTAAAAACTGCTTCTGAACTTCTGATAGCAATTTAAACAAAGAAAAAGAATGTTTAGAAAATATGGAGTTAAAATATTTTGCACAATTTTCTAAAATTCATCCAATCGACGATGGAAGAGTTTAATCTGCCAAACATTTTTTTGGAAAAATTAATTGCATCTATCTTACAATTTTTGTGGTACATATTTCGGTAGACTATTTATTGTCAACCTAAAAAATTTTGGATCATCCATTTTCTACTGAAAGACCGCAGCGCAACCGCTCGCAGGTAAAAATAGAATGCCTTTGTGAGAGACTTAGCTTTTCTGGGTAGGTCAACACCAACTTGCATGATCAAGAATATTTGAGTTGACAATAGCAGAGTGTGAATTACCGCGGAGAGCCTTAACCATAGGAAAAGTTTGCGGGCTCATAACTCGTCTCACAGAAACATTTAGCAGAGTTTTATGACGGATTCTGATTATCCATATTCTATTCTATGTATCCTCAAATTTGTAGAAGGTTCTTAAGTGGTAACTTCGCGTAACTCCCTTGTTAAGTCTTTTCAATGGTCATTCGGTCTTTTCATTTTTTTTTCGACTTTTAAAATGTTTTATTTTAATATGAAATCGTTGTGTAATAAATACTACAAATTCTGAGTGTTTTTCAATCGAGAACGGAAACATAAAAAAGGCTAATCGAGTGATATCATGGTTTTAAACTAAAGTTTTTTTTTAAACTACAATAATATTTTTTTTAGATTGAATTCAGTATCACGAGTGGTTCAGTAATTGGATCAAAAGTAACAAAAAATCAAACTGGCTGACTTCTGGACTGCCAGGAGATTTAATGATTATTTAAAGACAGTGGATCAGTTAATTTAACCATACTAGATTTAAATTTCAAAAATTAGAGCTTTTTCTCATTGGCACAATGCAATTTAAGCGAAAATACACCGATAAATATACGCGTCATAGCAGCCGTCCAAAGTTGAAAAAATAAAAATTTGAATGCGCGCCGGATCGTGCGACGGGGTCAGAATTGGCGCGAAACACAATTATTTGAATGTGGCAACATATTGGTATTGTTCTTCTTTGGACCACCTGGTATCCCATTCGAATTTTGATTTTTTGCCTTGAATCTGGATCATGTTAACTGACCAGCTGCCTTTAAGTTTGAAAAAGCTGGCTGTTTAGGTAGGGAGGTGGTACTTTATGTTGAAAATCTATAAAAAATATCATTGACATAAGATGGATTTTTTTGAATTTGCAATAGAAATACCAAATTGTGTTTACCGAATACAATCGTAAAACAAGGAAATTGTCACGAAAACTATAAAACTAGTACGTGATAAAAGGTTCGAAATTTCCTTGTATATTTATCAATCCACTAGGAGAAAAATTAGTTCCTTTTTTAATTCCATTAGTGATGTTTGACACCTTGAATAGTTCCACACGAAATCTAACGAAAAAGTTGCGAAAAGTGTCATTATCTACATAAACCATCAGATGTTTGTATCAATGAAAAATTCCGGAAAAAAACTCTAAATGAGATGTAAAACTTCACCGAACAACACACATTTCTGTCAGCTATTTTTTTAAATTTCCGTTCTTGTCATTTGATGACCTTCCCCAACGTCCAAAAACACTTTTAAATTTTTGGAGGATCAGACACAAACCAGTTATAGGTTACCTCAAAAGAAATGAACTAGGCATTAAAATCCAGAAAACATAATAGACCATAGAAACAAAAGTTCCTTAAAAAATTTAAAATCAATCATTGACAGGTTCGATGAGGGTATATAAGGCTGCGATGAATGATAATTGACAACTATCCAAAGGTGGTTCTATTCGGAAAACATGGATGAGTGTAGCAGAAGAAATGCTTATAGATTTGTTGCTTTTTCGGCCGTCACTTTCTCAGTTGTTGCTGTTTTTTCGGTATTGCTTTTTTTTCTGATTTTTCACTTTTCTCAATTAATATTTTTCAGCTCTGTGTTACCATCCCAATGGTATATAACTATGTGAACTCTATCAAACATCAGATCAATAATGAGATCTCATACTGTAAACATTCTGCCCGCGACATTTACGCAGAAGTGAATCACATCAGAGGAAGTCCAAAAACCAACTCAACCCGTCAAAAGCGTCAATACGATGATTTCGCAGCACCGTCTGTAGCAAGTGTTGGAGGAGGACAATGTGATGGATGCTGTTTGCCAGGTGCTGCTGGACCAGCAGGAACACCAGGAAAACCAGGACGTCCAGGACGTCCAGGAGCTGGCGGACTTCCAGGAAACCCAGGAAGACCACCAGCGCAGCCATGTACTCCAATCACCCCACCACCATGCAGACCATGCCCACGTGGCCCACCAGGACCACCAGGAAATCCAGGACCACAAGGAGATGCCGGAGCACCAGGACAACCGGGACGCGGATCAGGACCAGGAGCACCAGGACAACCTGGGCCAAAAGGACCACGTGGAAATCCAGGACAGCCAGGAGCACCAGGTCAACCAGGACAACCAGGAAGAGATGCACCATCAGAGGCTACACAAGGGCAACCAGGAAGAGCAGGGCCACAAGGACCACCAGGGCCATCAGGTGCACCAGGACAACCAGGAGCTGGAGGAGCACCAGGAGCACCAGGACAACAGGGACCTTCTGGATCACCAGGATTGCCAGGAGCTAACGGAAATCCAGGAGCACCTGGACAACCAGGACAACCTGGAGGAGATGGAGAAAGAGGAATCTGTCCAAAATATTGTGCCATTGATGGAGGAGTATTCTTCGAAGATGGAAGTGTTCGCAGACGTTAAAACATGTTTTATTGAATTGTTTAGTTCCCAGAGCTTTTTTGCTTGTTGGTTGATTAGAATAAAACATTTTGCATTTATTCGTGGTGTTAGTTCCTCGCATTTTATTGTTTTTTTGGTTTAAGTTCTGGTGCACCTGCGCCAATCAAAAAATCATCCTCGTCATCACACTCAGAATCTGAAAAGGAGTTAAATTGTTGCTATTGAGTTCATCCTACCTTCGTCATTTTGGTAATCTCCTTCATAATGAGTGTCGAAGCCTGGTTCATCATATCCTCTCGGTTGCTGATATCTTGGTGGATAGTACATTCCACCACCACGACCACCATTTCCATATCCTCCTTGGCCTCCATATGGATTCATGTTGATGATGTAGATTTGTGGTCTTCCTTGAACTGAATCATTGTTTTCTTGAACTGCGGCCGGGATTGGGGCGTAGACTGGAGCAGGAACTGGAGCTACATTCAAGTATTGTGGTGAAGCCGGAGCTGGAGCTTGAACGGGAGCAACGTTGAAGAAGGGAGAAGGAGGAGCAGGAGCTGGAGCTGGAACCGGTGCAGGTTTGAAGTAGTAAGATGGTACAGCAGCAGGAGCTGGAGCTGGAGCTGGAGCGGGAGCTGGGGGAAGAGCTGGAGCTGGAGCTGGAGATAGAGCTGGAGCTGGAGCTGGAGGAAGAGCTGGAGCTGGAGCTGGTGCTGGAGCTGGAGGAAGTGCTGGAGCTGGAGCTGGAGCTAATGTTGGTATCGCTTTAAGTAGTCGTGCTCGAGTAGGAGTTGGGGTTTGAGCAGAAGTTGTTGATGGAGCGACAGTTAGGAACGTCACAGGTTTAGTGTTTAATTCTGCTGCTAGATCAACCAGATTAACAGGTGGTTTGGATGTTATCGGAGCAGAAGTGATCTTTTGTTCCGTTGTCGACGGTAGAGCTGAAGAAGCAACACTACCACCACCGATATTAAGCGAGCCATCAACTTTCTTAGCGAGACCTTTTCCATCACCTGCAGTAATAAAAAAGTTAAAATGCACGACGTTATTTTACGATTTCACCTGGCGAAGCATTAATTCTGTATGCAAATGGTGAAATGATTTTCGATGCAGCTGTTGCGTTTTGCTTGTGGCAAATCCTAGAAAAATAAGTATATTTTAAAGTATGTTATATCATTCGGCCTTTTTTAGTTGTCCGGGAGATCCCGCACTATTTCTGTAAAAAGGGACTCACAAGGTGGCTAGTTCAACAGTGAAGTCACCATATGCAATGACGTTTCCAATATTTGAAGGAGTAGTGATTGGAAAGCTTCCCAAAGAGATCGGGCCAATGTACATTTTGTATGCACTCTGTTCTCGCCTGAATTTGTTAGTTTCATATTTATTTGATATTATCTTAAGGTATTCGTGATAATAACATTATTTTAAAAGATGACTTTGGAGATAATTTGTTGAAAATAGACTTCATACTCATTCCAAATCTGTTTTTAAAATTTTCTAAAACCACCTAGAAGCCGAGAAAATGAGCCTCAAAACAATAGCCTAGAAAAAGTGGCCACCGGTGAAAACTAGTCCGCAGGCATGAAAAATTCAAAAAAAAATGAATAAACATTAATTAAAATGAAAAAAAACATTAAAAAAGGACTAATATAAACATTCTGCATAACTATTTATTAGCGAAACACGAAACAAGTTCATAGGAAAAAGTTCGGCCAGGTGGCCACTTTTTCTAGGCCATTGTTTTTGAGGCGTGTTTTCTGGGCTTCTAGGTGGTTTTAGAAAATTTTAAAAACAGATTTGGAATGAGAATGAAGTCTATTTTCATTTAAGGTACATTTATTATCTCCGTAAAGTCCTCCTTTAATAACTTACACAATTGCCATTGAATAATACTTCGATGGAATGTATGGCTGTCTTCGTATAACTGGAGAAGTCCATCCATTCTGAGAATAAATACCAGTCTTGGTTTTTTTTATAAATTTTAGAATCACCTTATATGATCGATAAATCATTTGATTTGCCTTAAAATTCATATGAATTTGAAGTGTGATATTATTGTTATCACCATCTGATAACTTGTTATTAAATCCATCATATAAATTGATGTATGCATTGGAAGGATTCTTGTAAATCTGCCCACGAATAATCAATTTCTCACCAATTTCCATAGCTTTAGTGAATTGGATCATAACTTCGTGAAAATTTCCTCTCTAAAATCCGATATTCTGAAGATTTAAATGCGGTCTATTGCTCACAATTGTATTACAATCCAGAAATGGCTTGTCACCAGCCAAAGTTCGAAACGGTAAAGTAACAAAAATAATAGAAAATAGCAGCATCTTGTGAAACAGTGAAGAACAAAAGAAGCATTTCCCTGAATCGCAAGTTTTATAAAGGGTGATTTTCGAACGAAAAATATTTTACGAGTAATAAAAAAATGCGTATCTTCGAAATTAAATCGTATGTCATTTTTTATTTATTACGAAATTAAGAATGGTTGATTCAACATTGAAACATGGAGAAAAGATTCAAAGTAAAATATTAAACATTCAAAAGTAGGCCATTTTGTGTATTACGATCGGAATTTTTTTCTTTTTTCAGGAAACTTGAAATGATCAATATTCATGTTCATCCAACTGATGTTTTTGTTTCGACATCAGATAAAACAATATTTCAGGTTTCTTCTTTAAAATACGTTTGCTTTAATCACGGTGGGCTAATGTGAACCGAAATTGTCGTCACGAACAACGCTTTGTGTGTGTACACCGTGACGACAAATTGCAGAATCGCAAAAATTCGAATTTTTTACAAACCACATTTTAACGCTTACAACGCATGAAAAAATGAAGTTTTTGCGTTAAATACATAAAGCATGACTTAATCTAATTTTTTAAAATCCGAATTACAAAATTGCATCCCTGAATAGCTGAATATTACGCGTTTTGTGTAACCTTGCTGCGTTCAGTTTTTAATTGTCGTAGTGAATTTTCTTAGTTATAATCGGTTCACTTTAGCCCACCGTGTTGTAAGCTCTGTAATGCCATTTAAGTATCATTCAAATTTTTCCAGCACCAAATTGTGAATAATAGTAAATTCGATGTGATTTGTCGAGTTAAAGCAACATCTGCCCGATATTTCTACATGCTGAAAAATATATTTACAATTGAGGCTGGTCAAACGTATACTTTTGAAGTTCAACGTTTTGCTCATCCAATTAAATCACATCGTTTAACATTGGAAATATTACCTGAAACGAGGGAACATTCACAAGAGGATCTCGATGATTTACATTGTATTTTTGAGGGAATTCAATCAACTAAACAAATCAGAATTCGATATCATAAGCCACCAAGTTGGTTGAAAACAACAAGTGAATTGTATAGAAGTCGGGATTTGAGAGGTGTTCCAAGTGTTTTGAAAATTTGTGATGAGACGAAAATTAGGACAACGAAAGGAAGTGAAATGACGATGAATGAGATTAATGTTGTTCAAATGTCACTTCTGCAAGAGCTGGAATGAAAATGAGTTTTTAAATGCACAAATGAAAATTAGCTACTTTTTATTTTATTTTTTAAAAATTGGTTTTTTTGATCACTGCTATATTAGCAAACAAAACCGAAAGAATTTAGAAGTTCGAACAAGTTTTTGTTTCATCCTTTATGAAAAATAATTCAATAAATAACCCGAAAAGGTAAAAATACGATTGAATATTAAAGGAGGGATTTACGGAGCTAATGAATGCATCTGGGATGAAAATAGATTTCATTCTCATTCCAAATCTGTTTTTAAAGGTGGTTTTAAGGGTGGTTTTAGAAAATTTTAAACACAGATTTGGAATGTGTATGAAGTCTATTTTCATTTAAGGTACATTTATTATCTCCGTAAAGACCTCCTTCAACAATACAACGTTTCAATTAAACCAGATCGGTGGCCTACAAAACCGACTGTGTTTCTAGGCCATGGGGAGTAAATTACTTTGGTCATACATGATCAATTAATCTTAAAAATGTTTTTAAAAGATTAATTTCTTTTACTTTGGTTTTTTGATGAGCCTTTTGGTAGCCGAATCGACGAAACTTGCAAAACTCGTAGAAAACAGCGTGGGAAGAAAATTAAACACAACTAGAAAATGTCTAGATTATAGTTTTGCTCGAATCATTACGGCGATAAATTCCATTTTTATTTTTTGGCCGGGGACCGAAAACCAAATGTTACAGCAACAAAGCTCTACCAAGAGCAGCGATTTCTAGGCCGCTGTTTTAAATTTCGTTTTCACGGTTCCTACAATTTTTTAAAATTTTAAAAACACTGAACTGACAAGGGAAGTGCGCGAAGTCACCATCGCTAATCGAGTTGAGACCTATACCATTCGATAGAGCTTTAAAGCTAGGTCTAGAATCCGTTTTAAAAGTCTGCCGGTTCGACCTGTGAGCCGGTGAAACATGGGCTCAAAGTTCCTTGAAAAAAACGTCAGTATATAAGCGCACCTGAACCCTCCTCTACCATGTGGCCGCGTGGCCAAGTGGGTTAAGCACTTGTCCATGAAAATCTTTTCCAAAAGTTCGATTCCAACCGGTTGGTAATTGTTTTGCATACTTTTTTCTTTTTGTTTTTTTTTGTTTAAAAAACGTATTAATAAAACAATTTACAAGTTAATGCACATTTTAATCATTTTTCATCGTTATTCATTTGTTGTCTCTACTACGATCAAAAATTCTGTTTTCAATCATTTCACCGTTGTCAATAATCAAAATCGTTATATTACTATTTTCATTCAAAATTCTTTTATTAATACGTTTTTAAACAAAAAAAAACAAAAAGAAAAAAGTATGCAAAACAATTACTAACCGGTTGGAATCGAACTTTTGGAAAAGATTTTCATGGACAAGTGCTTAACCCACTTGACCACGCAGCCACATGTGGTAGGAGGGTTCAGATGCGCTTATATACTCGCCTCTTTTTCAACTCAAGGAACTTTGAGCCCATGTTTCACCGGCTCACAGGTCGAACCGGCAGACTTTTAAAACGGATTCTAGACCTAGGTTTAAAGCTCTATCGAATGGTATAGGGTTCAACTCGATTGGCGATGGTGACTTCGCGCACTTCCCTTGTGAGTATGATGAATTAAATAGCTTCTTTGAAGCATATTTTTTTTGCTTCTGGACAAAGCACTTTTAAAATGTTATTATTTTATTCAACGTGTATTTATTTTTATCTCTAAAACATATCTCTCGAAGTTTTATTGGTTTCCAGTTGTTTGAACGGTTGTAGGTACTGTTGTTGGCAGTAAGATTGTTGTACCTCCAGCCGTCGTGGAAACTTCCGTTGTAGTTGTTGTACCAGAAGTGAGTATTGTCGTCGTACTTCCTGTACCAAGAGTGGATGTGATCATTGGACTTGTGGCAATAACAATAGAACTGCTTGTCGGAGTTATTGTACTATTCTTACTACTCAAAACATCTTTCATAGAAATCCCTCCAATTGTCAAATTCTCCGGAGTTCTTTGATTATCCTTGATATCTTGAACACTTCCTTTTATTTTCTCAAATTCAGCATCATCATAAATCGGAGCATCGATTGGTTCCTCATCGATTGGCACATTTGTTCCTTCTATCATTGGAACCAATTCTTTAAAAAATTTTCAAAATAGAATCTTCTATTCAAAATGTACTCAAAACAATTACCTGTTGCATGATGTTCCGGATTCATCGAGTTTCCAAGGGGAAGGGCATTTCCGTTAGTAGATAAAATGGCGATCAATAATATAAACAGCATAATATAATTTCCTGTGGCAACAAAAATGAACTGGAAATTGAATTTATATATCATTCAAATTTGCTCCGCCCTTTGAACATAATCCTATTTATTCAAAAAACTAAATTAGATGTAAAATAAATTATAACACATGGAAACAGATTAACAATGTTAGATGATTGAGCTGGTGTGGTTGCAGGGATTACTGAAGAATTTACTGAAGAATTGGAAGAGGTAGTTGCTAGTACTGCTGAAGTGCTAATCGTCGCCGTATTTGTTGTTGCTGCTGTTATTGCTGCGGCAGTGCTGGGACTAGCAGTACTCGAAATGGTACTGACGACTGTAGCACTAGCTACAACAGCAAGCGGAGCATTGGTTTCAGCTTCGAGTAGAGTTGCAACAGTCGTTGCTTTCACTTTTTTCGTCGCAGTTTTTGCCTTCTTTGTCGTTTTGGTCGCCGTGCTAGGTGCTACATCACCACCATCCCCATCAATTGGAGCAGACAATGCTGGAAATTTTCAATTAAGAAATACGTCATTTTTGAACACTGTCGCCTATTACCTGCGTCAATAGACGGTTGAAAAATTAGCAGAAAAAGAATAGCAACCTGCGGAAATATCATTTGAATATCAAACAGAAAAAAATGCAATTTATCTAGGAAACAAATGCCGAGTAAACACTCCAGGTGATATTGAGTTTCTTTTTTCACACGATTCTCCATTTTTCGAGTTAAAACTAGTTTTTTTTCTTATGTAGGAGGTTCGTGTGGAATAATGAGTTAGTCGAGAATTCTCTCGAGGAAAAAGGCTGGAGACAAATTGATTTTCGGAAAAGTTGTGTTAGTGTGAGAAAATCTCTGAAATTTGAGAAATCTTGGTGCTTTGGAGGCACATGAGGTAGGCAGCTGAAAAAATTGGGTGCAATAAATGTTTCAGACCTGAAATGTATATTTACTGCAGTACGTTGCAGGATTACAGTAATCATCTTATATGAAATGCGCAAAGCGTTTGCGTATTGACGCGTTTCTCGTGTTGCTGCATTTTTATTGAGGAAAATCGAACAAACCGATTTAATTTAAAATTAATGTATTTAGCCTCTTTTTTTTTACAAAATATATTTGCGACTAATTTTTTAAAAATCTGATTATATTCCAGATGGATGAAACTGAGGAAACAATAACCGAAACAATGGAAAACGTTCCAATAGTTGAAAGTCTTGAACAAAATGTTGAAATAACTGAAAACGCTGAGCGAGAAGTTGAAAATGTTGCTGAAAATGTCGCGGAAGTGGTAGCTCAGATAGTTGACGAAACAATAGCTACAGGATCTGTGGAGGAAAGAGTTGAAGAAGCTCCCGTCGAAGCAGAAGAAATTAGAGAAGAACAACAAGAAGATGTATCAATGGATATTGAGGGTTCATTTTTTTTAACTGAAATTTTATTTAAAATGTTTTAATTTATTCAGAGTCGAATGATGAAGCAGACGAGGAAGAACAGAAAAAGAAATCCCTCGAACTGAAAATTTCTTTCTTGGATGTATTAAACCAGTCAGAAAAAATTAAAGATGTTCTAGCTGATCTGAAAGTTTTCATTTCAAATGAAGACGTTTTGGAGCATGATAGGGAAGAAGTTGAGCAACTTGTTGCCGCCAGAGTTGCGAAAGAAAAAGCTATAAAGTGAGTGAATTTTATTTTTTTTTGAAATCAAGTTCATGACTCATTTAGAAAACGTCTTTCTAAACAAAAGAAAGGAGAAGACACTGCACCTGAGGAACCTGTTAAACCGTGAGTAAATGAAGGAAAATGTTCTGAATAAAAATTAATATCTGTTCCAGGTCAACAGGTGGAATAGATTTTTCAGTTTTGTTCAATCAACCATCCGGTATTCCTTCATCTTCTAATGGTAAGTTCATCATCTTGTTTTAAAAATTTTAAACTTTGTGAAAAATGTCCCTGGTAATTTACAGAAAATGCGGATGCACAAGCCGTCAATGTTCATGGAACAATGCTGGTTAGTGGTGTTTTGTTACGATTTCCTAAAATGCGAGATTTTCTGTTTAAACTCGAAAATTCAAATGAATTGAAGTATATTCAGAAATAATCTATTTCAGCACACCAGTACACCAATAATGTCCACCCTTCCACCTGATGGCGCATTTCCTGGAGATCCAACCATCATTGTTCCAATTGTTTCAGCACCATCCGTTCGTGTCATTCCACCAGTTCCATTTCCCTCAAGTCAACCAATTCCACCAACTCATCGCAAATTGACAGTAAATCATGGATCAGCCGGATTTGCAACACCACATCCGCAGGATGTTGCACACATTCCATCGGTACTCTTGCCAAAAACTCTAAATGATGTGGCACCAATTCCACTAGAATTGAGAGGAAACTTGTAATTATTTGAACGTTTTTGGATTTTTAAAATAATATTTTTTTCAGGGTTGACCCTGCTGAACTTATTCCAGTACCTGATGCACTATTACCACCGTTTGTTATTTTTTCTGTTTTTTTAATAACTGTTTATTATTTTTAGGGAAAAGCGAAAGAACATGGCTCCGAGTGCTCCAAACGCTATATGTAAAATAATTTTGATAAATGAAAAACGCCCGACAACATTAAATTTCAGATCAGGTTAAAAGGCTTACATTGAGATTAGCTGGTGCAAGACCAAGAGAAAGATTATTAAAAAGAATCGAGGAAGAAAAAAAGAAGGAAGAGGCAGAAAATCAGAAGAAATCTAAGAAAGATCGAAGAAGAGGAAGACATGATGATGTAAGAATGTTTTTCTCTAAAAACTTTAGTAAAATTATGTTCAGGATTTCAAAAAAGATACGTATAGTGATAGAAAATCGAATAAAGAAGGTGAAAAAGATGATAATAAACGGCTATCGGACTACCGAAGAGCTAGAAAAGAGAAAAGGATATCTGGTGTAAATCAAGGAGGATCTGTGCTGCATAGGAATTCACCATTGGCTGTGAAACGGTAGGTGTTCTGAAGTTAAAAGAAATTGATTCAAAAAATTAGAAAGATGGGTTCAAATATCAATGAAAATTACTATTTTGAATCAGAATAATGTTGTTTCATTTTTTAAAAAAACTCAAAAATTAAATGGGCATGAAAACCAAGTGGCCCAATATGACTTCCATGCCGAGAAGAAAAACAACAAAACGCGTTCCTTGTTTAAATGAATTTTTATAGGTATCATGCTCGTCAATTAGCGAAAGAGATAGGAATTTCAATTGAGCAAGCAATGCAAGAGGTGATATAATCAGTTTCTCATTCCAAACATCAAAAATATTGTTTAGATCGAAGAACAATGTGAAGAAAATCCGCCGCCAGCAGCAACCAATTATCCAATTGATCCACCGTCTGCGCCATCATCCAGCTCAGGACGAAGAGAAAGGAGAGAATCACCGGAAGCTTATGACCATAGTCGAGGAATTCCGGGTATCGATCGACCTCGTAAGAAATTCTTCGTTTGTTTTCTGTTTTTTTATCGATTGAATTTCAGCACAACAGAGGAAAAGAAGAGGCGGAGTGAAAAACAGGGAAAAGAGAGAACGAGGTTTTTGTTTTAATCATAATCATCTTGAAACATTATACTTTCAGCTCGGGAGCTAGAGAGAGGAAGAGGTGGAGATCGAGGTGGTAGAAGAGAAGGTGGTGGTGGAAGAGATGATTGGGGTGGACGTCCACAAGCAAAATATGCAAAACAAGATGACGGGTATTCGAATGATGGATAGTGGGTTATTTTTGAATTTTTTGAAATGATGTTTTAAAATTCCCAAAATTACTGAGGGTCCGGATATATATCTTCAGTGTGTGACCCTGGTGTTCCCCCTTCAAAAGTTGTTTAAGGCTAAAAATCAACCATGTTCACCCCCTCCCCGTTTTTTCAAAGGATCTCACTATTGTAAAAATTTTTCACATTAAAGGAAGGGAAATTTCAAGAATATTTTAAGCCCTACACACCGGAGAAAACTATTTAAACCACGGAAAAATAACATTATTTTACAAAAGCTTTTTTCAGTGGTGATTCTTATGGAGGATATGATGAACAAGGTAGAAGTTACGAAGATTACTATAATACACATGATGATAAGAGTTATGATCAAAGTGGATATGATCAAAGTGGTTATGATCAAAATTATGAGGCATATGATGGAAATTATGACTACTATCAAGGAAATTATGAAGGGTTCGTAATTTTTCTTTTGATTTTCATATTTACTAAAAATGTATTTTTACAGCTATGATCAAGGATATTATGAAGAAGGAGGAAAGGAACAAAGTGCTGCTGGAAATGAAGCAACATATTCACAAGATTTTTCGAATTACAGTCAAGGTGAAGCAAGTGGATATCAGGCGTCGTTTGGGACGAAAAAAGACTAGTGATCATCTTTAAGAGCTCTGCTTGTTTGTAATCATGTTTTTTTGTAATTTATATATTTTTTTAATGACGTCAGTCGCAAATTAAAAAAAAAATAATTTATACAGTTATCTTAAAGATGATGTCCTTATTTTAACTTTTAAAATGTCACTTATTTTAACTTTTAAAATGTGTCTTCATCAATTCAATTTTGGCTCAATTTTTTCCTTGAAGTTCGAGCAAAAGTAACTGGGGCACTTCATTTAACGTATAATTTTCATGTGAACACATTAAAGGCAGCTTGTCAGTTAACACGATCCAAATTCAAGGCAAAAAATCAAAATTCGAATGGGAGCCCAGGTGGTCCAAAGAACAATACCGATATGTAGCCGCATTCAAATAATTGTGTTTCGCGCCAATTCCGACCGCGTCGCACGGACACGCGGGAATTCAAATTTTGATTTTTTCAACTTTGGACCACTACTATGACGCGTGTATTTATCGGTGTGATTTCGCATAAATTGCATTGTACTAATTAGAGAACGCTCTAATTTTTGAAACTAAGAACAGGTAGGGTAAAATTAACTGAACAGCTGTCTTTAAGACAGAACTAGTAAACGAAAAATAATTTATTTCGAGGGCAAAAAATAGGAAGTGTCTATTGACGATATCCTTGGTTTCCTTGAACAGCATTGTCAGCATTTCTTTGTGGGCATGGACAATATTGAGCATCTTGTCCTGGTTCTCCTTCCTCTCCTGGTGATCCAGCAGATCCATTAGGTCCATCATCTCCCTTCTCTCCTTGTGGTCCTCTCTCTCCTGGTGGTCCAGCAATTCCAGTTGCTCCGCGATCTCCTTGTTCTCCTTGATCTCCTTGCTCACCTGGTGCTCCTGGAGTTCCCTTCTGTCCTGGAAGTCCGATTTGATGTTCAACATCGGCTCCTGGCTCTCCAGTTGGTCCTTCTTCTCCGGCTGCTCCTGGTGGTCCGACTGGTCCCAATGATCCTGGCATACCTGGTGAACCATCTCTTCCTGGCATAGCAGCTTGTCCACGTGCTCCACGCATTCCTCTTGCTCCTGGCTTTCCTGGTGGTCCTTGTGGTCCTTGTGGTCCAGCTGGGCATGTGAAGCATCCATCATATTGTTGAGTTTGAGCCTTGGCATCATCAGCATCGTTTCCATCGATTCCTGGAACTCCTGGAATTCCATCTGGTCCATCGTGTCCTTGTTCTCCCTTTGGTCCTGGTGGTCCAGCTGGGCAGCTGTTTTCAGTGTTGCAGTTGCATTTATCTCCTGGTCCAGCTGATGGACTTCCATCTGGGTTGATTGGTGAACCTCCTGGATTTCCGGTCACTGATGGCGGAACTCCAACAACTCCTGGAAGGTGTGGAACGTTTGGAGAATTTGGTGAGCTTCCGCCTGGGAATCCACCATGTGGTCCTCCTGGGAATCCTCCAGTTGGTGGGTTTTGTGGTTGAGATGGTCCTGATCCATATCCACCGTATCCTCCATAAGCTTGACGTCTGACGCGTCCATACTTTTGCATGTCGTTGTAGATCATGTCCGATTGAGTCTAGAATTTTACTTTTTCTCAAAATTTTAAAAGAAAATAATGTATTTACCTTCCAGGCTTCCATTTCTGTCGCAAGTTCGACGCGAACTTGTTCAATTTGAGAAAAAATAACTGGAAAAGCAACAATGCAAAGGACAATGGACAAAGTGCCCAAAGCGCAGGCAACAAAGCCTGTGAAGGTAGGCATTCTGGAAAAAAGAAAGGAGTTATGAACTGAAGTGAGAAATAAGGGAAGAATGGGAAAATGACCTCCAGAATACGCTTTTATATGCGTTGGCTGTACATCCCGAATGGCATAGATTTGATATTCTGATAAACCGGTTCACCTTAAATTTGCATATCTCTGCCGAATCTCCGATGACCCAGATTCAATATGATAATGAAGATTATTAATAATTAAACATGGAACAATAAGGAAACGACGATATAAGACGATTTAATGAAACATTGGATTTGAACTCTTATTAATTATTTTCTTTCGATGCATTCTGTGGATTGTCAAGGAGAATTCTCGAGCTCTAGAAAGTTGTAACCTCTCGGAACAAATACTGAAACTTGGAATACGTTTTAATTAACTATCGGTCGTTTTAATACATCTTCATGGAAAAAAATTGAAAATTTCAACAAAAAATTGTCAAGTCATTTAAAAACACACAATTCTACTGAAATTAGTTGTTATTACACCGTTATCCGATCCGTAGCCCCGAAATATTTGCCAAATCTACTCTAAAGGAGTACTTTACTGAGCTAATAAATGTACCTTAAATGAAAATAGGCTTCATTCTCATTCCAAATCTGTTTTTAAAATTTTCTGAAACCACCTTGAAGCCGAGAAAATGAGCTTCAAAATAATGGCCGAGAAAAAGTGGTCACCTGGCCGAACTTTTTCCTATGAGCTTTTTTTGTGTTTCGTTAATAAATAGTTATATAGAATACCTATATTAGTCCTTTTTTATGTATTTTAATTTTAATTTATGTTTTTTCGATTTTTTATGTCTGCGGACTAGTTTTCGCCGGTGGCAACTTTTTCTAGGCCATTGTTTTGAGGCGCGTTTTCTCGACTTCTCGGTGGTTTTAGAAAATTTTAAAAACAGATTTGGAATGAGAATGATGTCTATTTTCATTTAAGGTACATTTATTATCTCCGTAAAGCCCTCCTTTAATATTCAATCGTATTTTCGCATTTTCGGGTTATTTCTTGAATTATTTTTCATAAATGATGAAACAAAAACTTGTTCTCCTTTAAACACACTTTTTCTACAAATCGCGAGAAATGATGATTTTCATGATTCACGTCAAGAAAAAACATGTTTTCATTGTTCATTTATTGCCATTTTCACGATTTAATTTTCTTGAACAATTTTTGACACTATGAGTTAAGTAGGTAAGTTTCTTATTAGTCTTTCGAGATAGCTGCTGAAAATTCTTTAACTTTAAGAACCGTACTTTATTTGTTCTTTAGAAAACAACCACGGTTTTCTTTGATGTATGTTCTCTATTTAAAAATTGTAAGTTCAATTTCAATTATTGTTAGAACAGCTAATACTGAATTGTATTCCTTGACGTCCATTGACTTTTTTTCTCGGATTTGTTGACGTCATGAGTAGGCTCACGGATACATTATTTTGTGAGAGGACAATAAAACACCTACAAAAAATAGATAATTTATTTCACAAAACTATTTTACTTATTTAAATAACACAATTAAAATTTTATCAATCACAAAAAAATCACGAGATCAGTTAAAAATGTTTGAGATGAAAAATAGAGAGGTGTTCTTCAGAATGTGGCATTTTTTCTATTTGTCAAATATAATTAATATGTAGTTTCTAATGGTAAGCTAATATGTTCTTTACGACAAACAGTACATCTTGTGATTGTCATGTAATAAAAAGCATCACGATATTCTTGATCGTTTTTGTTCGTATGCCAAGCCATTAACTGAAGAGTTGAACGATCATTTGTCTGAAAAATCAAAAATGAGATCATCATTATCATTTTCTAAATTATTACCATTGTCTTTTCTGGAAACAACATCTTCAAATCGGTAACTTTGGCCCCGACATCACCGCTTAAAATTCCGGTGATATAAACATCCTCGATCTAGAATAAGAAATTCGCTTTAAGATTTAAAAAAAAAGAGTAAACAAACCGAAATAAAGTTTCGATATTTCGTAGCCAATAGAACATCATATGCCGCTTTCCTTGTTACAAAATATATCGGACCAGACAAATAAGCGGGGAAATATCGACATTTAAACGACTCTGGCGGAACATACCACTTCCGCATGATTCTATGAATCACTGGAATTCCTTCAGGATATAAGGCCCCATACATGGCAGAAGAATTCAAGGAAATCGTCCCATCCTTGATCATCAAATTCAATTGATCCGGGTAGAACATTACATCTTCATCGATTTTTCCAATCAATTTGACCGAACTACATTTGCTAAGGGCGAAAAGGAATGACGAGAGAGTCTTTAAAAATAATAATTTTACTCTGATATTTAGAAAAATTGCAAATTTGTAGTACCTTGTAAGGCAGACGGGTGTAATTGTCTTCTGAAGAGAAAATGATGATATCACCGAAAAGGTCAGCTTCTGCTTCAATCATTTTTCTAACATTTGCATTTTTACTTTCACCGATTATGAATACTGCTGCCATTTCACCAAACTGCAACTTATCTCATTTTTTTTAAATTGAAGCTATCTATTTTTTCCCGCGAGCTCCTTTAAGATTTTTACTGGATGAAACTTTCTGTCTTTAATTGGAAAATTAAAGTTTAATAGTTGGATCCAAAATTTCAATATGGCGGTGTCCAAAATTTGGCAGTTTTCATTCTCAGTGTCGATCAAACGAGGGCTTGATAATAAATGTAGCTTAAATGAAAATAGACATCATTATCATTCCAAATCTGTTTTTAAAATTTTCTAAAACCACCTAGAAGCCGAGAAAACACGCCTCAAAACAATGGCCTAGAAAAAGAGGCCATGTGGCCGAGCTTTTTCTTATGTCATGCAGAATGCTTATATTTGTCATTTTTTATGTTTTTTAAAGTCATGCAGAATTTTTATATTTGTCCTTTTTTATGTTTTTAAAATATCAATTTATGTTTTTTTTTCTTTTTTGGATTTTTCATGAATAGTTTTCGCCGGTGGCCTATTTTCCGAGTATAGGTCAATTGATTGGAAAACCAAAAGATTTTCTGACAAAAAGATTTTTCGACAAAAAACGATTTGCAATTTTCGGTTGCGTTTTCTCAGCTTCTAGGTGGTTGTAGAAAATTTTAATACTGTCAAGTTTAAAAATTTGGATCATTCATTTTCTACTAAAACACCGCATCGCAGCCGCTCGGAAGTAAAAATAGCGTGACTGCGTGAGAGACTTAGATTTTCTGGGTAGATCAAAACCAACTTGCATTATCAAGAATATTAGAGTTGACAATAACATATTTGAAATGAGGATGAAGTCTATTTTCATTTAAGGTGCATTTATTATCCCCGTAAAGTCCTCCTTTAAGAAAACTATGCCTTCGAAACGTCGGTACGCCTTTTGAATCTCATTTCGGTTGCTCCTACTTGACCCAAGCGTAAAACACGTAGTAACTCACGTCAATCATGGCACTATTCGTCTTATTCATCCAAGTCTCCCTCAGGATCATTCTTCTCGATAACGCTTCTGGTCGAGATTGCACAAACATCATAACACTAGGATTCGAATTTTCGCAGACTTTTGGAATTCGAACCCATTTTGCATTCAATTGTTGATCATGGAATGAAATTTGGTATTGGTTTCCAAAATCCGCAGATTCCGAAACATTTGAGTCTGGAAAAAGAATTGAAAATTATTATAGGATCGCATTTCTAATTAAATGTAAGATATTCTTACCCATATATCTTTCCTCGGCCAAACAATCACGATCTTCCTTTGAGAGCGGCGAAAAGCTTCGATGATAAACTGAAAATATAAGGAAATTCTACATAATTAATTTAGTTGATCTCACGAAGAAGAGTGATAGACGCAATAATAATGAGCAGATAGATGCATCGATTGGTGAAACTTGCCTTCTTTGATGACATCTTGATGGGTGGCCTGGAGGGAGAAGGAAAATGCTTCGACATTATTCGAAGTGGAGAATAATAATAATATGAATTAATATAGGTAGCTTGGGTTGCTTTGTATTGCATACCTACCGTAGTATCATAAGTTTGTCGCTATAAAATACAAATTTTTGTTCGTTTTAATCCGTGCTTCTATTCTTTTTTTGAAATTATACGAACGCACTTATTACGAGAAATAAAAACGTGACAATGGTTACTTAGTTATTTATATTTTACCTGGCAGAAAACGTTGAGAATTATTGCTAGTATTATTGCTAATGGCCCAGCTATGTAATACAAAAAAATTTCAGGTACGATTTATATTGTTAAAAATTTGAAAAAAGCTATTTTGCGGTATGAAAATTATCTTATTTCGCGACAAATAAAGTAACAGTTTTCAGTCTTTAAGTTCCTAATTTTAATGTTTCCACAGCTGTTAAAGGGGGGCTGAGGGGACGAAATAAATGGTTTAAAAATGATGAAAGTATGATTGTTGATAAATAAATGAAAAAAAAATCCAAAGAAAAACTCAAAAATGGCGAAAAAAAAAGTTCCGAAAAAAAACTCATATCTCTTCGCCCTAATGGCCGAAGAAACGCTTCTTGATTTTCCAGGCCGTCTCTTTTTTCTCGGCCGCCTAATTTTATTTTTTGAAAAAAATTTTTTTTTTAATTCTTTTATACATTTCTTTTGAACGTTTATTTGTTTTAATACTCTTTTACGGATAATTTTCTCTGAAAAAAAAATTGGAAAGAAGAGAAAAACAAAATAAAAAAATAGGCGGCCGAGAAAAAAACAAATGGCCTAGAAAACAAAAAGCGTTTCTTCGGCCACTAGGGCGAAGAGAGGGGGGTATGAGTTTTTTTTCGGAATTTTTTTTCGCCATTTTCGAGGTTTTTTTTGGATTTTTTTTCATTTATTTATCAACAATCATACTTTCATCATTTCTAAACTATTTATTTCGTCCCCTCAGCCCCCCCCCCCCTTTAAATAAGAAATAAAATGAGCACAAAAATGTGTTTCAGTATAAACATTTTAGGAAAAAAATCGTCACATTTCATGTAAATGTATTCATGCACGAAATGAATTGTTTGTTATGCGCTGTAAAAATAAAAGAAACAATGAAATTTGTGGACTTTTTATTTAAAAAAAAAGAACAACGGTTTTTTATTGCCATAAAAACTATATTTCAAATAAAACCACCAGTTATTAGTGCTAATGCCGTTTGAAAAAGTATCCGAATAACATTTGGAATTGTTTTTTTATTGGTTAAGGCATTTACGATCGTTTCAAAAAATGTGTAAATTTTTACCGAAACGAGCAGAATAACGATGTTTTTTTTTCTGTATCGATGAATAATTTTTTGAAAAAATGGAATAAAAATAATGCCGAAGTGAAAATAGAAAGGGTACACAATTTCTATAGCAGGAAGTTAAAAGGAAACAGAAAATTTGTAAAGAAAAATATTAAAAATTGATGAGTCATTAACTTTGAGAATTTTGAATCATCACTAGTAGTAAAAAAATCGCTAGTAATAGTAAAAACAATCCGGTTTAGAATTATGTCAGATGAATCAACAATTGACGGATATATTTGACAAAAAGCGGAAATAACTACATTTTGGTTTGCCAGGCTTCCCAGGTTGTTAAACGCTGGGGATTACTTATCTCGCACTAGCGTGAAAATTTCAATTTTTCACAATAAAGCAAAGAGAAAAAAGAGAAGTTCAAGTTTTTGCTTTAAAATTTAAAAATCGCTAAAAATCACACTTATTCGTAAACCTGGGCGTACTCTCGTCTAAGCGGATATTTCTGGTTTTTAGTTATTTTTTTAAACTTTTATTTATGTTTGATATTTCGGTTTTTTTAGGAATATCTTTATATTTACATTTCTTAGAATCTTAACTTCTGGAATTGCGAACTGCTTTTTACAAATTCACTAAATATATCTGCGACGTATTTTGACAAGGAAAACTGATCATTCTCGTGAAAAAAATCGAGATTATTTCTATAGAGCGCGTTTTATCTCATATTTTTACATTGCAATATTTTAAAACTTTGTTCTGAACTAAATCATGATAGAAAACTGACTTATTTTTTGAAAATTAATGGAAAATTGACAATTTTTCACTTTTTGCGTTTATTTTTTCTTTTTGGCCATTATTTTCGAATGGATAAGCATTTAATGGCTTCTGAAATACCCAACAAACATAAATAAAAATTCTAAGTGACCGTAAGATAGGTAAATAATAATCTACTGGATAAATTAAAATTTAATTTCAAAAATGATCAGTTTTCCTTGTCAAAATGCGTCGCAGTAAATATAAATAGCTGAAAACAGTTGACCAAATTTTAGTAACATATACAGAAACTTTTAAAAAATGAACAATGACAAAAAATAGGAAAAAAAACAATTCTGTAGTATTTTTAAAGGCGCAACATGAAAATCGCCTCGTAACGAAATGCGAAATACATTTCATAAACGCTTCAGCATTGAATTTTCTTTTTTTTTTTTGAATTTCTGCATTGGTCCTCGAAGAAAGTGTGTATTAAGCTAATTTTTAAAAAAACTTACATGCTGATCAATTTCTTGAACATTCCAAAACGAATAATATTATGAATAAGAACACGAGAATCAAATGAAATTCAAAAAATTCCCAGTAATATTTGCATTAGTATGAAAAATAAGTGAAAATTCACTATCTGATAAGCAAAAGTGCAATCAATCGTTGTATCATTCCATATTTGTTCCCTTACATTTCAAACAGAAAAAAATAAGAGATTCCTCATAATTCTTTTTTTGTTTGACAATTGCCATTGGCAACCCTTCGACTTCATGCACTGTCTCTGCTTTCGTCTTTAAATTGTTTCATTTTTAAAGAAAATTGCACATTAGAACTAATTCATGAACTATGAGATAGATTCGAGGGATAGAGCAATTTAAAACAATTTAAGAAAAGAAGAGATCTAAAAATGATGACAACGTATCAAAAGATAATTGAAAAACCGAGAGAACACTGGGAATAAGTGAAAAAGAATAGTAAACTATATATGTCATACAAAAATGTTTTAACCAGTTAAATCAAAATATGTTCCGTTAATGTATTTAGTTTTTATCTTAAACGTGGTAATTTTTCAATAAGCTTCACAATTCCGCTAACATCTGGCTTGTCATCTTCCTCTAGAGTATCAAGAATCTTTAGAGCTTCATCAAGAGTTTTACTGGTGTACCAATCAATACGACCACGTAGTTCAATCAATGAAATTGTCACCTGTAAATATTCCGATTGTTTTTTTTTTTCAATTTAAAATAATTCGTTGTTAGTGGGGCTAGAAACGAAAATACACAAATTCCAAAAAACAATGTTGGGCATTTTATTTACGTACCTCAGCACAAATTTTGTGCCACAAGTTCCTTTCAATCGAGCTTCTTAATTTAACTAAATAGTTTGCAGCTAATAGGGCAACCCTCTCATCAAGTGTCACAATATCAGCAGCTTTTTCAAAAAATTCCCGGAAATAATGATTAACATCGACACGCATTTCATGATATGTGGCTCCTTCTAGTAAAGTAATTGCTTCAGTGATCATCAACGGCCCTATCTGGAAATAGACGAAACTTTTCTGTTAAATGTGGAAAATATCAATCAATAAACCTGTTTTTGAACATTTTCCGCGAGCAGCTCCAGCTCTCCACGCGACAACAGAAATATAGCGAACGTGAAGAGTGTAAGACTAACATCGCCTGCCAGTTCTTCTTTGTTTGCTTCCGCATCAGCCCAGAACTGCATAATGAGTTTGACACCATCACCAACCTCAAAAATTAAATATCGAACATTAGAACATCTCAGCGTTGAATTACCGCGTGGGCAATGTCCTCTAACGAACCAGCACGAAACACGTCTTCTTCATGAGTTGCAGAAACATAAACTTCTAAAATTCTTAAATGTCTTGCTAACACTGAAGGAACAATTTCTTGCGGTATCTGCACACACATGTGCAATTCTACAGTATTCAACTGTGCCACCAATTTGGCGAATGCCTCGTCTAAAGTAAACCAAATCGGTCCAATCAATCGAGCCATTGATCCAATTACATCCCACATTCCAATCCTGATTGATTCTTCAACGTTCTCTGGTCTTATCTTGACCAGATTTCGAAGAATTGAAAGAATTCCGACCGACCATCCACGAGTATCAATGAAAACGTCCGTAACTAAAATTCAAAGAAATTTAACAAAGAAATGTTTAAAAACATTGTTTACCTGGTTCGCTATTGGATACAAACGCGTAAATCTTTGCCAGCATTAGTCGAACAATTGTTAAAAACTCGGAAACGTTCAGCTCGGTTTTTTGATGGACAAAGAAGCTTGCAAATGAGCGAAGAGTGTCATAGATTATCCCGAAATCATTTTGCTAAAGTGTTCTTATTTTATTTTTTATTCTTTACATTTAAAACTTTTACCTCAAATGGCATAAAATTCAGTATAAGTGCAATGTCATTTAATGTAGCTGACGACACATTCTTTTTCGGATCAATCAACTTGACAATTTGGGGAACTAATGGTTTGAACCTAGATTTAGTTTATACGACTTTTTAAAGAAAAATATAGCTATGACTCACTTTTTATAGACCTCAATGTCGGTCATCTGACAACAAAAACATAAAATATGCGCAACAATTGGTTTCGCTCTGCAATTAGTGTTAAAAGGGCATTATTCATAAACTAAGCAGTATACTCTTGAAAATCGTTATCTTCAGACAGAAGAACACATTCGAGAACTTCAATTTGGAGATGACTGAACAATTTTTCACATCTTTCGCTTGTCAATGAATGCGTCTGAAAAAAAATCGGCATCTACA
Organism: Caenorhabditis virilis; assembly: GCA_964036255.1. Lineage (NCBI taxonomy): Eukaryota > Metazoa > Nematoda > Chromadorea > Rhabditida > Rhabditidae > Caenorhabditis > Caenorhabditis virilis. The sequence goes on along the minus strand of OZ038417.1, from coordinate 10,250,198 downwards.
ATATAACACCAAATTTTTAAATACTTCAATTGATTTTGGAATACACATAACACTCGCAACTTTTTTACGAATTTCAGCTTTTGTATCGTCTAGAAGATCACATATTTCGTTAATTTTCGCGTCCACATCAATTGAAGCGCTCGCTTTTGCAGTACGTTCAGGTTCGCTGAACAAAGATTGAACGAGACTTTGTTTACAAATTATCAAATTTACCTCATTTTCTGGAGCTTCAACTAACTTAAAATAGTATGAAAACCGAATTTATGAAGGAATGAAAATAATTTTCGTGATCACAATTTCAAAATTAACATTTGATTTTCTTGTTGCCATGGAGCGAAGTTTCATTGTTATCAGTGAAATAGAACGTAAAAGCAAAAACGCAGAGAAATAAAGAAAACGAACGAAATGCTGCTCTATCGAACTAGTGGATTTTTATTTTCGTTTTCTGCCAGTTGTCCTATTTTATTTTTATTTGCGCTTTAATTGTCGAAATAAACATAATTTGCTCCCTAATTTAGTTGTGAATGTTTTAAGCGAGAATTACTCATTTCTTAGAACAATATTGGTCATGGTTAACCTTGACTATCGAGTATTTCGCTAATTATATTTTTGCAGAGGGCGGAATGAATAGGAGAGCTCCTCTTCAGAAGAATAACGAGACGGATGTACCGTCCCGTATCGCCATCGTCGAAAAAGACAGGTGTAAGCCGAAAAATTGCGGACTTGCGTGCAAAAAGGCTTGCCCGGTGAACAGGCAAGGAAAACAATGTATTGTTGTCGAAGCCACTTCAACAATTTCATCGATTTCTGAAATTCTCTGCATCGGTTGCGGTATTTGTGTCAAGAAGTGTCCTTACGATGCTATTAAGGTAACTAACTTAAAATAAGGAAAATATAAATTAACTCTTAAATAAATTAAGATTATCAATTTACCTGCAAATTTGGCAAATGAAACAACTCATCGTTATTCTCAAAATTCATTCAAATTGCATCGTCTTCCAACTCCAAGATGTGGAGAAGTTTTGGGATTGGTCGGAACAAACGGAATTGGAAAATCAACTGCTCTAAAAATTTTGGCAGGAAAACAAAAACCAAATCTTGGTAACTTCCAGGTATTTCTTTTAGATATTTTTTTCAAAACATAATAAATTTGAAGAAAGAACAAGAATGGACCACCATTATCAATTATTTCCGTGGGTCGGAATTGCAAAATTATTTCACAAGAATTTTGGAAGATACACTGAAATGTGTGATCAAGCCACAATATGTTGATCAAATTCCAAGAGCTGCTAAGGGTACCGTAGATGCTCTTTTATCGCGGAAACATGATAATGAAAACTTGAATTCGGTTATCGATCAGATGGGTGAGGAATATCATTTAAATTATATTAAACCTGACATTTTTTAGAACTTCGTGGTCTCCTGACAAGAACAATTGATCAATTGTCCGGTGGTGAACTTCAAAGATTTGCTATTGCTATGTGCTGTGTTCAAAACGCTGATGTATACATGTTTGATGAGCCATCTTCATATTTGGATGTCAAACAGCGTCTCAAAGCTGCTGCCATTATTCGCGAAAGAATTAGTGATTCAAAGTATTCAAAATATACGAATATCAATGTAATTTTAATTTATTTCAGCTATGTTGTCGTCGTGGAACACGACTTGGCCGTTCTCGATTATCTTTCCGATTTCATTTGCTGTCTTTATGGAGTTCCAGGAGTTTATGGGGTTGTAACACTTCCATCTGGTGTTCGTGAAGGAATCAATATGTTCTTAGAAGGTTTCATTCGTACCGAAAACATGCGATTCCGTGAAGCAAAGTTATCGTTCAAAACTTCGGAGCAACAAGAGGAAATTGTCAAGAGAACTGGAACAATCACTGTTAGTTTTTAACTTGATATTCTATATTTTCGATCAATTTCGTTTATAGTATCCATCAATGTCAAAAAATCTCGGAAATTTCAAACTTCACGTTGAAGCTGGTGATTTCTCGGATTCTGAAATTATTGTGATGTTGGGAGAAAATGGAACCGGAAAGACCACAATGATCAGAATGATGGCTGGATCCTTGAAACCGGAAGATGAAGATACCGAATTACCACATATCAGCATTTCATACAAGCCTCAGAAGATCAGTCCAAAATCAGAAACTTCCGTAAGTGTTTTCTCAATATTTATTTTTTGTTTTCCAATCGAAATTCAATAGCATAATTTTCGGAATTTATTATTTTCATTTTTTCAGGTCAGATACATGCTGCACGAAAAAATTCCAAATATGTACCAACATCCACAATTCAAAACAGATGTGATGAACCCGCTAATGATGGATGTTCTTCTCGACAGAAATGTCAACGAATTATCCGGTGGAGAATTGCAAAGAGTTGCATTGGCATTATGTCTCGGAAAAACTGCCAGTTTATATTTGATTGATGAACCGTCAGCCTATTTGGATTCGGAACAACGTTTGCACGCCGCTAAAGTTATCAAAAGATTCATTATGCACGCGAAGAAAACAGCTTTTGTTGTGGAACACGATTTCATTATGGCTACTTATTTGGCTGATAGGGTTATTGTATTTGAAGGAAAACCGTCTGTTGAAACTACTGCTTGCAAGTGAGTTAAAATGTTTACGATTCGCTTGAAAATTTGTACAAAACTCGAGATTTGGTTGAAAAGGTGTTTCGTCAGCCCAAAAAAATGTATCAAAATCTCTGAACAAAAATCTAAAAATAATTTACTGATAAATTATTTTTAAAAATGATTTTTGTAAAATTCAGTTATATTTCAATCTGATTTTTTGAATTGTGTTATTTACATCGTAAGTTTTTGATATAACAGATCCCTTCGAGTTTTGATTATACCTGTTAAAAATTAAAAATTTTCCTATTACTATTTTTATTGGAAAATCTGCTTTGAATTATCCTTAAAATTATTTTCCTTTTAGACCACAAGCACTCTTGGAAGGAATGAACAAATTCTTGAGAATGCTCGACATCACATTCCGCCGTGATTCGGAAACATATCGGCCGCGTATCAACAAAAAAGAATCCGTCAAAGACATGGAACAAAAGAAAAGTGGACAATTCTTCTTCCTTGATGAAAACTAAAAAGGATGAGAAGTAGCAGTACCTTTTCGAGATATCCATTCAAACATATTTTCTTGTTATTTCCCCATGGAATTTTCCCTGTTTTCCTCCTTCATGCCTTTATCACATTTTCTCCTATTTTTTTGTTTCATGTAGGCTCATTTTTGTTGTTTTTCAATTTTCTCCTTGTCCCCTTATTTAAATTATTCGGTTTCCTGTTCTTTTTTTTCATTTTTCAATACTTCCCCTTGAAAAAATTCTCGGTGTTACAGATATCTTTTTCTATCCTGTTTTTTTCTGAAGATTTGTTTCCTTGGGTTATTATAGATTGTTGTATTTCTTCGCTGAAAATTTTATTGGATAAAAATAGCTTGTGGTGATTCATAGTTTGTTGTTTTTCGGTTGGACCTATTATATTTGTGTTTTGTTTTGTTGTTTTTGTCCTGCAGCGAAGAGGTGTGAAAACAACAAAATGGACCACTGTGATTGATGTGAGTAGTTATTACTTTCTTCATTTTATTTTTAACTAGAACTTGAATCGAACGAAATATTTTGGTCTCGATGAGATTTTCTTGTTAAATGGTTGTGGAAAAGAAAAAGTAATAACTAACACTCTTTCTTTAAGGTGCTTTTTTGGGCCGTTTCACATTTTCTATGATTTCTGAAATGTTTCCCACATAAATATATATGGACCTATGCAGAAACTAAAATTGCTGCAAAAAATTGCAAACAAATGCAAAAAATTCAATGCAGAAACTTGCAAAAAATTGCAAGAAATGTCAAGAAATTGCAATTTTTTGCAGCCGATTTACGGGAAAAATACGGTAATCGTTGCGAGACCATCAAAGGTTCTTACTCTTCGTTGCGAGACCCTCACAAATTTCACAGGTGTGCGTCCAAAAATACGGTCAAGAGCCGTTTTCATTGATGGTCTCGCAACGATTACCGTATTTTTCCCGTAAATCGGCTGCAAAAAATTGCAATTTCTTGACATTTCTTGCAATTTTTTGCAAGTTTCTGCATTGAATTTTTTGCATTTGTTTGCAATTTTTTGCAGCAATTTTAGTTTCTGCATAGGTCCAATAGGCCATTTTCTCATTAAATATTTTAATACCGTAACTACTCTCAACAGCCACGCATTACCTATTTTAATGTTCTTTATTATATCCCTTTCTAACCGAAACCTTCAATCTGTTTTTAAAATCATTAGCCTATTAAGGCAAAAAAAAGAGGAGATGAACACTGTTCTACCTACTTTTTCATCTTTTACTGTTGGTTTTTCTATTTCTCCTTTATTACTGCTTTCTTCGTCTTTTTTCTTCTCTATTTTTGCAGTTCATCCGAATTTCGATGACCTTCACGCTTCTGACCACTTCAAAATGTAGATTGGAATGCAATGCATTGATGGTTTTTTTTATCGGTGTGCAATCTCATCCTATTTCTTCGGAGGTTTTTTTTATTATTGAATTCACACATTTTTCCTACACTTGTGTCTCTCGATCCTAATTTTTTGCGGTTGAAGAGGCGCGGACAAGTTTCAGATTCTTTTTTTGTCTGTATTGTTTTTCGAATCTTGAAAAAATCAGAGAAAGTGTCAAACATCAGAATACCACCATTCTCTATTTAAAAAAAACTCCATTACGCGTAAACTAGACGGAAGTTCGAAAAACACCGATTTTCAAAGAGAATCGTAAATTGTCGGAACGACTCATAAAGACCGCAAGGTGGGAATGTAAAATAGCTAGATCTTGTAACAGTATTTTCTAGATATTAAAAGGTGTTTAGACTTATTCTGATGCTTAAAAATGTTTAAAGGAGGGTTTTACGGAGATTATGAATGCGCCTGGGATGAAAATAGACTTCAGACTCATTCCAAATCTGTATTTAAAATTTTCTAAAACCACCTAGAAGCCGAGAAAACACGCCTCAAAACAATGGCCTAGAAAAAAGGGCCACCGGCGAAAACTAGTCCGCAGGCATGAAAAGTCCAAAAAAATGAAAACAAAGCATAAATTAAGATGAAAAAACATTAAAAAGGACTACTAGAAGCATTCTGCATAACTATTTATTAACGAAACACGAAAAAAGCTCATAGGAAAAAGTTCGGCCAGGTGGCCCTTTTTTCTAGGTCATTGTTTTGAGGCGTGTTTTCTCGGCTTCTAGGTGGTTTTAGAACATTTCAAATACATATTTGGAATGAGTCTGAAGCCTATTTTCTTCCCATACGAATTCATAATCTCCGTAAAGCCCTCCTTTAAAACATTTCCGATCACAAACCTGAAATTCCGAATTAGAATTATGTTTAATTTCACAGAATTAGGTCTTATTAGATTGAAAGTTAATGGTTTCTCAATTAATAAAAATCTTGTCGCAAAAATTATTGAATATGCAGATTTTATGATCTTGGTCTCCAAGAGACAACGTATCCCACCATTCCTTTATTTTTGAAAATTCTGCTTTTCGATGTCAAAATCCAATTAGTTCAGAGCTAAATCTACGGGCTCAAAATTTTGTACACCGGAACAGCAAAATAAATTCATTTTTCCAAACAAAAAACTTTCTGACCTTTATTGCTCTCAATTTCCTTGGTTTCCTCATTTTTCCTTCTCTTTTCGAGCATATATCCATGTGTATTTGAAAAAGGAAACGTCAATAAATCATATAGACGGTTTTACATTTTTTCGTTTCCTCTATAAATAATTTCACTCTTTTCATATTTCCGTTGAATCGATGTTCAGACAAAAGGTATTTACAAATTCCTAGCAAAAAATAAGGAAAATTGAAAAGAAAAGGTGAATGTGTCTATTAGGAACTTCCTCACTTATCAAGTTTTTTGATATTATCAGGAAAATAGAGTGTTCGATTTGAAAGATGGCATACATACGTTTTAAAAGTAATATTCTTGCCAAATACGTTTCCGCCCGTTTCTTGTGCCTAATTAGGCAAATGATGGAAACTTGTGACATGGAGTAGAATACGTAATAATACAAGATCATTTTTTACATCCTTTATGTTTGTGCTCTTTTGAATTAAAAAAAATTGCATTTGGAGACATTTTTGGACTTATCATGTCGATTATACCAGTACAATTTGTCTTTTCTGTTCCACCTGCCGCTTGTCTCCATAACTCTTATTTTATTATAAATCATTTTTATTATATGACGCTTTCGGACTAAATACCCTTTTTCTACCTCATTGAAAAACTCTAAATTGATACAATTTCTAATTTTTGCAATATATACCGACAATACGAAATTACATGATAGATTGTGTTTAATTTGGAAAATTTCAGAACATTATCATAGTTTTTCTTGTTTTTGTGGGTTCAATAAAACCAATTTTCAAATAAACCATTCGTTTCACTATATTTTTCCAGCTGACAATTTGAAATCTCTTTAAAATCGTAATCCCGTGTTTTTATTTCTCCGGAGTCTGTGAAAGTGCTTATTTCCTCCTTCTCATTTCCAAATTGCTCCATGCTCTCGTTTTCCTCGAAACCGAGAGACCCCTGGTTTTTTTCCTCTTTCTTATGTTTATAAAATTTTCATTGTCTTCTTCGCTCTTTAACGAAATGTTTTTATTTCATAATATGCGGCCGCCGACGATTTAGCATAGCTAAGTCGTTAATTTTTTCACATTTCGATACCATAAAGAAGACGTAATCGTATCTCTGATTCCGAATGATGAATTAAGGTTAAGAGTGAGGCAAATCATCATAATCGTTCGGGTTTTAAGACAATGAACGGTTTGGTCATGTTTATGACGAATTTACGGTTCTTTTTAAACAGCAGGGTTGCAGTGGTTTTAAAAATGATGCGGTGACTGTTGAATTCCAATCTTATTCGATTAGTTTACGCGTTATATTGTCAAGATAATAATTTCTGGCCGCTCGTTTTGCGGAGTGTCGTTGGGAATTTCCTCGCAACGCTCTCAAATTCAAATTTCTCAGTTGGTCTTGCGCGTTGCGGTCGCGCTGCAAGGAAATTCCCAACGACACTCCGCAAGACGAGCGGCCAGAAATTTTTATCTTGATAATATCAAAAAAAAATAAATTAGACTGTTTTTTCGATCTCGAATGTTGAAAATCGTGCTCAAAATTTAAATCAACATTTTTTTTTGTATTTAATGCTAACTCATTGCTCGCAAATTCTCTTCTCGCCATCACTTTCATTCTATTTGTACTAATAAATACTTGAAAAAGTTTTATCTTTTCAAAATGGTCACTCCTTTAATAGCGGAAGACCAAAAAGAAGAAGAAGAAGAGAAGAGCTGTTGGTCGTTTAAGAAGTTGACAAATATTTGCAATTTGCTGTTTTCGTAGCAGCACTGGCTCACACCTTGCGAAACCAATCTTCTTACCGATTTTACCCGTTCATTTTGTATCGGTTAGACAAATAGTATTGAATTAAGAGAGATAAAAGACATAGACATACGAATTTTGGATTATAGCAATGAAAGGCACGTCAGTTCCCCACCAAAAAATACCATCACAATGCATCACATTGAATATGTATTTTATACCATTTTTTGTGTCAATTCTTTCCTTTTTTTTTGAATGATGAATACAATACAAAAAAAAGTTCGTGTTCTTATTGTTGTTGTTGTTGTTCTGTGCATCCTACTACGCACTACCACGCAACTCACCTCATGAATTTGAACAACGTCATTCTTTCTTTTAATCTGTTATGAGCAAAATTTATTTTAATATGTTATTAGGCTTTCTTTTTTAGTTTTTATGTCATTACATGGTTTTTTTCAAACTATTCGCTTGTTCGAAATTGAAAACTATAATTTTTTCGTTGTTTTTTAATTTTTTAAAAGTGTTTAGTATCTTTAAGAGAAACAATTATTTCGTGAGTCTATTGCATTCCTTTTCCTTTCGACCACCTGAGACTTTTTGATCGTATTTGCTTTTGACCGCTGTTTGTGAAATTTTTGGCTAAGAAATGCGGTGAACTCAAATGGTTTATTTTTTATTTTTGAAATCCTCGTTTTCATATTGACACGTTAAAACGGTTTCTGTTTATAAATGTGTTGTCATCTTAATAAGAAAATAAACATAGTAAAAGACACAAAAAAACGCAACGGTTTATGACAACAAACATGCATTGTTTTGGAATGTGTCATATTCTTCTCCTTATTTAATTACCCTAATTATCTTTTTCGGCTAAAACTGTTGGGTAGTTGGTTTGGAAATGGATTCTTGATTTGCATCATAACCGGTGTTCTTGGAATCATATTCATTTCAATATATACCTCATCCATGAAGTCGTCATCATTTTCATATTCTTCATCGTTTTTGCCTCAACCACCTCTTCTCCTCATAACCGCAATTTATTTATTGAAATTCGAATTGGGGGGAAAAGCTGGGGGGCTGACGTGGCTGAATGAATTGTGAATGATCGCTTCGGAAATCTTGTCTCTCTTGGTGTTATGTTCCGCTGGTGACACTCTCGTCACTGCGCATCCATGAATCGAAAAGTATTTTTGCATGTTCTGCCAATTTCCGTATCTTTTTCAATCGCTTTTTATATATGTGTATAATAGACAGACAATAACAATATACAGGGCATATACCTCTCTGTTCAATCGAAAAGCTGCTTTGCAAAAATATCAAATTTCATTACAAAAATTGTCATTAAAGAGGAGGAGGGGGGTCATTGTTTTTTTTCCGGTTCAACCCTTTTTACACCCTTCCAATATTGTATTTATGGTTCTTTTCCCGAAAATGTTTTTTTTGTTTAATTGCCTTTATTTTATAATTCTATGTTTCTGTGTTTATTGCAGAATCATAATTTTCTTTACATTCTTTTTTTTTTGGAAGCAAATCGAATCGTATAGTTTTACTTTTAAGGCTTTTTAGAAAAAAAAAGGAGAAAAGTGAGACGAACTTTGACTTCTTATAATAAAAGGTAGGAATTAAGGAAATTCTCATTGGAAATGTATAACTTTATGACAGAATTGTTTTCAGGGTGTATTTCACTTACTTGTGGAAAAATAGTGGCATTTTATTGAATTGCGTCGATGTTTCAGTTTTGCAGCTGAATTCAAAATTTTTTACTCATAGATTTTTAAATGAATGAAACATTACAGTATTTAAAGGAGGGCTTTACGCAGATTATAAATGAAGTTAAAACGTTTAAAAAAATCATACTCATGTTATAAATGGGTTTAAAAAAATTTTTTTTTAATTCGTAGAAGAAAAAAAAACAGAAAAAACGAGCCACCTAAAAAAAAGGGGGACCGCGGAAGAACTTGTGTTTCTAGTCCGCGACAGCTTGTTTTCCTAGGCCAACTATTAAATTTGTGCGTTTTTATTTATTTTTTAAATTTATTTTTGTTTTTTTGCATTTAAAATGAAACACAGTGCAAAAATTGATGCAAAATTTTGCAATTATTAAGTTTCTACACAAATACAACACTAGTTTTTCCCATTCTGAAAAAAATAGCAGAAAAAAACAAAAAGTACGGTCATGAAAACTGAAATTAAAAAAAAAACATTCATCAGCTTGTTTTTCATGCAAAATTATAACCTTGTTTCATTTTAAATGCAAAAAAAAAATTTAAAAAATGAATAAATTTAATAGGTGGCCTAGGAAACCAAACGCTCGCGGACTAGAAACACAAGTTCTTCCGCAGTACCCCTTTTTTTAGGTAGCTCGTTTTTTGTTTTTTTTTCTTCTACGAATTAAAAAAAATTTTTTTGTTAACCCATTTATAACATGAGTATTATTTTTTTTTGCATTTTAACTTCATTTATAATCTGCGTAAAGCCCTCCTTTAAGCATTTTTGCAGAATAGGAAACTCTAGAATGAAAAACTTAATTTTTGCGTCTCATTTCCAAAATTCGAGGAATCACGTAAACCACGTGGACATTACAGTTGGAAACATTTTACATTCATCCCTCTAGATTTCCACTCGTTTTTTTCTCATTTTAATTTTATTCAGAAAATATACCAAAATATATAGTTTTCCGTCCTTTCAATAAAAATTCTATTATAATATTTTTCGTGTTTCGGAAACATAAATGTTCCACGTTTCATTTTTTTTGTTTATTCGCCTAGACCTTCCTCTTTTTCTACAACCAAAAACACCATAAATTGTTGAGAAGAGAGCTATAATGTGTCGGTTGGCATGGTGGCTTCGGACACAAAGTCACTGATTTATGAATTGAAAACATATGTTTTTGAAGAAAGTTTCATACTTTTTTCCAATTTGCTTTATCAATTTGTTGAGATTGAATGAAAAGGGAGAGGAAGGGAGGTTTTTGTGTATTTATGATATGAAAAGTTATATATATATATATATTGATTATAACTTTTGGTGCATATTAGTGACGTGTTGTCGTATTTTTCCTCATTACATATTGAACGGAGAACATTTTCCGACACTCTTGATTGAGCAACTGAACAAACATCAACATCAAATGTAATGATGAAAATGATGTACTATATCATTTTTTTTCTGTTGAATAATAATCGAAAACTGTTTTTTTTTCTCTTTGCTCCTTGAATTTGTGTTAATTCTACTCTATGCATTTTTTATTCGATTTTTTTCCTCTAACTTCTTTATAATTGAGTTTTCTCATGTGAAGTTTTATATTTCAGGGCCCGCCTCTTCGACAACGAAGGAAAACACACTTTCGAATTGATTGTTCTTTAAATATAAGAGCGAGTGAGTTTTTTTTCCAAGAAGTTTTTTTCGTAGACTAATTAATTTATATAAATATGAGAAAATAAACTAAAAATTCGAATGAACGACAGAAGAATCGAAACTAATAATGGGTTCCTAGAGGATACTTATCAATATGTAAAGGCTTGCATTTCTTAAAAACACTTTGAATTTACGATTTTGGGATTCAGCATGAAAATAAGTATAAAGGGAACAAATTCTCTCGTTGCCTGCATATACTGTAGCAACAAACCGATTCCAAACGCGCTCTACTGACAAACCTCGGGTTGTTGGTGTGTTCCGTGGGACGGACGAAATAATTTTTTCATAATTGGTGCAATAGATACCAAAAATGCATTTATGACTCAAAAATAATATTTTCAATACGTACGGACACGGAAAAGGCCACACAAACTTGCGAAAACTGTAGTGCGCGTTTGGAATCGAATTGAACGAAAAGTGCTAAAATGTTCTTGGTGTTATACGAAGCTACAGTAATCCAAATAGGTTTTTCGATAGAGCGAATTGCAGAGCAAAATGCTCATTTTTTGTATGAAAATTAAAATCAGTTGCATCGTGCTGAAAACGTATTCAAATTCCAACCTAAATTAAGTTGCATAATTGCTCTGAAACGTTCTATTTAAAATACTAATTTTATTAAAAATAACTCCCGTCTTTAAAAAGTTTAAATGTTTTTTTGGGTCTGAAGCATCAAAACTTTTGAATATAAAAAATATTCATTACACTTTTTTTATCTGTCAACTTTCTATTCGGCAGACAGTTTAGCAAAGATTGTGATCTCATAAACATAACTTTCTTTGTCAAATTTCACCGAGAAAACTTGCCTTTAAAAAATGACCTCGTCACTTTCCTTTTAAAATAATTTGTAGAGTGAGTAGGCTCAAAATTCGATACTAATTGTAACGAAACGAACATGAAATTTTAAAAAATTAGACGTAAATATTTGAAATTTTACATATTTTTACATACTAGTTATTTGTTTAATTTATTCTGAATCAACAAACAAATAATAAACTCCTAATACCGAACAGAAGCCTAAAGGGACTAGTTTTCCTTATTTGGTCGAGAACAGGTGTTTCTCGGCCAACCTTTTTTTTTATTGTAGACTTTATTGTCGAATTTTCTCCTATTTCTCACAAAAATTTTTTAATTAAAATCTTCATTTCCTTTCTAAAATTTACATTTTTATAGATACGGGTTCTCGAGATGATTTTGTTTAAGAAAAAGGTGATATTAAAACTGCTTCTACTGGTACCTATTGTATGGTTTTGTTCACTTATTTATTTTGCCGTCACCAGTAATTCAGTAAGTATTTATCTTATTTGGAAATTATAATTTAAAACATTTCTTTTGAAGACAAATGAAAATTCAATCGATGCTGCTGCAGCAATGAATCATCATCCAAGAGCTCCTGTACAGCAACAACAACAACAACCAAAAGTAAATAGAAGTCATTTTCAATCGATTAAGTCATTTTTCAGGTAATTCAAGGATTTGGAAGACCAATTGAACCAGTTCAAGAGGAACCAGCAGAAGAAGAAAAGCCCGAAATAAAAAATGAAAATGATGTGGCTGAAAATGCGGGAAATATTGCGAAACCAAAGTTTATTGTTGATCCAAATGATCCGATTTATAAGAAAGATGATCCGAAACAGGCAGGTGAAAATGGAAAAGCTGTGAATGTTGATAAAACGGTAAAATTTATAAAATCCCCTAATTTTCTAAATTTTATCTTTATTCCAGAAATTAACTGCAGTCGAAAAACAGAAATATGATAAAGGATTTGTCAATAATGCATTTAATCAATATGCATCAGATATGATATCAGTTCACCGTACATTACCAGGAAATATTGATGAAGAATGTAAAGTTGAAAAATATTCCGATGGATTGCCAGATACATCAGTCATTGTTTGTTTCCATAATGAAGCATGGTCGGTACTGTTGAGAACGGTTCATTCAGTTTTGGAAAGAACTCCTGATCGTTTGTTGAAAGAGATTATTTTGGTTGATGATTTTTCTGACATGGAACATACTAAAGGTATTGTTTTTTTTCTTAACTCTAAAAATTGAACCATTTTCGAAAATGGCAAGAAATTTTCAATTTATTGCCATAACTTCTTTTTCGGTTTAAAATTGAAATAAAAGCTAATTTTCAGTGCCGTTGGAGGAATATATGTCCCAATTCAATGGAAAAGTTAGAATTCTTCGAATGGAAAAACGTGAGGGTCTTATTCGTGCTCGTCTTCGTGGTGCTGCAATTGCAACTGGAGAAGTTTTGACATACTTGGATTCACATTGTGAATGCATGGAAGGTACCCCTTTTTTTACAAATAATATCAATAATATAACATTTTGAAGGATGGATCGAGCCACTCCTTGATAGAATCAAGAGAGACCCGACAACTGTTGTATGTCCAGTTATTGATGTTATTGATGATAATACATTTGAATATCATTATTCCAAAGCATATTTCACAAATGTTGGAGGATTTGATTGGGGACTTCAATTCAATTGGCATTCGATTCCAGAAAGAGATCGAAAGAATCGAACAAGAGCTATCGATCCAGTCAGGTATTACAGTTTGTTGAACACGTCAAAAAAAAAGAAAAGAGTTTGTAGATCTCCAACAATGGCTGGTGGCCTATTCTCAATCGATAAGAAATATTTTGAGAAGCTTGGAACATATGACCCAGGATTCGATATTTGGGGTGGTGAAAATCTGGAATTATCTTTCAAGGTATGTTTCAATTATTTGAATAATAATTCAAGAATAAATTTTAGATCTGGATGTGTGGAGGAACTTTGGAAATTGTTCCATGTTCACACGTTGGACATGTTTTCAGAAAAAGATCACCGTACAAATGGAGAACTGGTGTTAATGTACTCAAAAGGAATTCAATTCGATTGGCTGAAGTATGGCTCGATGAGTATAAAACATATTATTATGAACGGATCAATAATCAATTGGTTAGTTTTTCAAATATTCTAAAAAAGACAAAATTGCTTGATTTCAGGGTGATTTTGGAGATGTTTCATCTAGAAAGAAACTTCGTGAAGATTTGGGATGTAAATCGTTCAAATGGTATCTTGATAATATTTTCCCTGAATTATTTGTTCCCGGAGAATCTATTGCCAAAGGAGAGGTATGTAATTTATTTAAAAAAAAAACATAAAATTAAATTCAAAATTAAATATTAAAATCTTAAGTTAAGAAATCTAACATCATTTGGTTTTACCCTCATTTATGCTTTTATAATGGGTTTATTAAAAATGGTGCCGTTTTATGTTTCCCAAAGTGTTTTTATATTTTTCTCGGATAATTTGTTGCACTAACAGTTCTCGTTTATATTTCATTTATCCAAAGCTTTACACTAAAATTTGGGTTTTTAAATGTGTTAAACATTATTTTGGGAAAGGAAAAACTGATTGTAAACTTGCCTATGGTATGTGCAGACCGGCCGAAACTTATCCTTGGTAAACTTTTAAAGGTTTTTTAAACAATGCATGCTTTTTAGTAGAATTTTTTGTTTTGCATGTAAAGTTAAAAATTTGCCTGAAGTTATAGTTTCACTAATTATAAGTTTGAAAGATGAATTTTCCTTTATTTCCATGCACTAATTATAATAATTTTGCACGTTGCTTTTTAGAGATTTCACCCAATTTAAACACGAAAATTATATTTCAAAAATCACGGTTTTATTTAAAACACTTGCAATTTTCACACAAGGAATTTTGATTTTGGTTTGAAGTTTTTTTTTTGACAAATGTTGGAATGCTATTTTTTTTTAAATATTATAAACCATTCCATATTGTCAAAAGAAACAAAAATTATAATTAATAAAGCAAACAATGTTTCTTCACCTATTTTGATTTCGAATTCGTTAAAAGTCTTTTTTTTTTTCTAACAAGTTTTAAAAAAAATTTTCTTGGTTTCTCAACCATTCGAAAAATACGTGAAGAAACAGCTAAAAAACATTTTTAACAAGTTTGTGTGATTTTTCACGAAAGCACATTACTTCTACATTCTTTCTTTTCTTTGATATAATTTGTGTATGTGGTGTTTGGTGTTTGAAGGTGCGAAACAGTGCCGTGAAGCCTGCGCGATGTCTGGATTGCATGGTTAGCAGACACGATAAAAATCGACCGGTCGGCACATATCAGTGTCATGGGCAAGGAGGAAATCAGGTGAGCAATTTTCGTTTCATTTACAGATTCGAAACGGGCAATCACAACAATGTGTGGATAGTGCAGTTGGTGAAGAGGTGGAATCGAAACCCGTTTCACCATATCCTTGTCATGAACAAGGTGGAAATCAGGTTGGAGTATTATTCTTGAAAATAAACGGATGGATTCGGAAAAGTGGACGAGCACTGCATATCTGAAAAAATTGAAATATTTCAGACCAAAATTCATTTCCATAGTTTGGTATTTCGGGAGTTCCCGAAAAATTAGAATCTTTGGTTTCATAAATGAAATCTTAAAACTGGAATTTCATTTAAAAAAATAAGTATTGTCATGCAAATTTATGTCGGATTGTCAGGTGGATGGATCAAAATACAAGCTTGTAAAAATTTGTGTTTTCGCACTCACTTTTATTATCACTTTTATCATTGTCAACATTAATTTCTTCTGTTTTATTTTTTCGAAAAGTTGTGTTCAAAATTCAAATTCAAAATTTTCGCCCCAAAAAAAATTTTAAAAATTAGTTGAGAAATGCCGGCGGCGGAAATCGGCAATGTGTGGATTATAAAACGAGCGGTGGAAAGTCATCGAATCGATTTGGATTATATGAATGTCATAATCAGGGTGGAAATCAGGTTTTATTTTTATATTGTCATATTTTAAATATTGTATTTGATCCATCCATTCTGAAAGTTTGGCTGAATTTATATTTTCAGAATATATTTTCAGATGTAGTGCTCTTGAATGGTAGGGTTTTTTTTCTCAGCCACCAATTAAATGAAAAAAAATGAACATTTTTTAATAATTGATGTTTCAGTACTGGATGTTATCAAAAGATGGAGAAATTCGTAGAGATGAGTCTTGTATTGATTTTGCTGGAACAAATGTCATGATTTTCCCATGTCATGGAATGAAAGGAAATCAAGAATGGAGATATAATCACGATGTGAGTGTTAGCTTTCGAAATAATTAAAAAGTTGAACGAATTACAGTCTGGAAGGCTTCAACATTCTGTTTCTCAAAAATGCCTTGGAATGACACATGATGGAGCAAAACTTGAAATGGTTGCATGTAAATATGATGATCCATATCAACATTGGAAGTTTAAAGAATACAATGAAGCGAAGGCAATTGAACATGGTGCCAAATTGCCAACTTAGATGATGAACCATTGTTATAGAGTTATATTCCACTTTTTAGTAGATTTAATATTTTAGTAATTATTATTTTCCACATTATGGGTATCGCAATTCAGATTTGCTCTTCATTTTCAATGTTTTCTCGAAAGTATTATTGAAAAATTCACTTTTCGGAATTCTATTAAATTTTTTTGGGTTTTTAATGTGTTTTTTTTTGTAAATCTTCAGTTTTTTCATCGCCGCTTTAATTCCAAATGAAAAATCTAATTTTTTTTAATTGACAGAGTTTAGCGTACCTCCCTCCCATCCCGTCCCGTGCATTTTTCCCGCTTCCTGTGTGATTTATCTCTTGTTTTAAATGCCTTTTCACTTTTGGTTTTTTTTGGCTGTGATTCCCTGGGTCCATTTTTAGACGTTTTGTTTAGTCAGACTTTTGGTTTATGTGATTCGTGTATGATTTTTGGCGTCTCTCTTTGAAGTCAAGTTTTTTCTGGAATAAAAATGTGATTTTAAATTTTTTAATGTTTGAATTTTCAAGGGTTTGTTTTTTTTATCACAAAACGGGATTCCAGTTTTGGAAAGACAATGTTTTTGTTCTTTGTTTTGTAAACTGCCCCACCTTTTCACTAATACAATTTCAACGACATGGCTCGTTTTTGATGACAATTCATATCAATTTAGAGGCTGTTGATAATGCTTATCTGGTCTCCAGTTTCGTTTAAATATTCTTCAATCGAAGAATATTGGTTGTATTCAAACTAATACGAAATTGAATTCATGTCTGTTACACTTCATTATTTTGCTATCCGCGGTAAGTTAGTTATTTTTTAATTTCCATTATTTTTTGTAACTAACTGAATTAAAGGAGGGCTTTACGGAGATTATGAATGCGCCTGGGATAAAAATAGGCTTCAGACTCATTTCAAATCTGTATTTAAAATTTTCTAAAACCACCTAGAAGCCGAGAAAACGCGCCTCAAAACAATGGCCTAGAAAAAAGAGCCACCGGAGAAAACTAGTCCGCAGGCATGAAAAGTCCGAAAAAACATAAATTAAGATGAAAAAAACATTAAAATGGACTACTATAAGCATTCTGCATAACTATTTATTAACGAAACACGAAAAAAGCTCATAGGAAAAAGTTCGGCCATGTGGACACTTTTTCTAGGCCATTGTTTTGAGGCTAATTTTCTCGGCTTCTAGGTGGTTTTAGAAACTTTTAAAAACAGATTTGGAATGAGTCTGACGTCTGTTTTCATCCCAGACCCATTCATAACCTCCGTAAAGCCCTCCTTTAATTCAAAGTATAAAATGGATTTGGTTGCAGGTTTTGGAGAATACATTCGTCTTCTCTTGACCGACCAAGGAGTACAATTCAACGATCATCGTTTCGATCGCTACAGTCAAGAATGGGAAGATCTGAAAAAGACGATGGTATTTCAGTAAATTTGAATGGCCAGAAACGTTCAGTACTTTACAGACTTTTAGCCAAGTTCCATTTTTGGAAATCGATGGAAAGAGACTAGTCCAAACAGGAGCAATTATGAGATATTTGGGAAGAAGATTGAGTATGTTTATCGAAAAAAAAGGAAAAGCGGAAAATGGAAACTTTTCCAGATTTGAATGGAGACAATGAAGATGAAACCACTTTCATTGATACATTCTTCGAAGGTGTCCGGGATGTTCGCAACAAGTATGTCAGATTCGTTTATTATGATGACGAAACTCATGAGAACTTCATCCATGTTACTCTTCCATCATACCTCACAAATCTCCAAAATTTGTTGCAAACCTATGAAAATGGGGAGAAATTCATTCTTGGTGACAAGGTTCGATATATTTGTAAGAATTGTACGAATTTGATAATTTTCAGATCAGCTACGCGGATTACCTTTTGTTCGAAGAACTAGATGTGTATCAAACATCTGACAGAACCGCTTTGGACAAATTTCCAATTCTGAAAAGTTATCACGAACGAATGTGGAATCGCCCAAATTTGAAAGGATATTTGGAGAAACGAAGATCAGAAAATGTTCAAATCAATGCTATTCCAAAGCAGTAAACAAAAAGCTTATTAATAAATATTTTGTGTATTCATTAAATTGCAAAAATATTCAATCGCATTCAAAGAAAAACATGTTTGTTTAAACAACACAAAACCTGAATGAAAATTGAAATAATACTGTATTCTCTAAATCTCATTTCCCATTCTCTCCTGAATATTTAATGTCGAAGAAGGAAAAATTTTCAGAGTAAAAATGGAACGAGAGGAACTGCCCCCGAAAAAAAATGAAACTCCGCCCATTCTTTTTCTTCTATCAACTTTTCGATTTCCCTTGTTTTTTCGGGATGTTTGGCTCTTCGTTGGAGACGAGTAGGGCACCACATTTTTATTTCTTTAGAATAAAAAAGTTGAATTCAATTAGCGGAATTATCATACTTCGGGAAAGTAGAAAAGACATTTTCAAAAGTTGTTTGATTTTAGTTTATTTTAAAGGTCCTGTAAATCACTGAGGAAGTTAAAGGAGGGCTTTACGGAGATAATGAATGCACCTGAGATAAAAATATGCTTCATTCTCATTCTAAATCTGTTTTTAAAATTTTCTAAAACCACCTAGAAGCCGAGAAAATGAGCTTCAAAACAATGGCCTAGAAAAAGGGGTCACCTGGCCGAACTTTTTCCTTTGAGCTTTTATCGTGTTTTGTTAATAAATAGTTATGAAGAATGCTTATATTAGTCTTTTTTTTAATGTTTTCTTCGTTTTAATTTATGGTTTTTCATTTTTTTATTATTTTTCATGTCTGCGGACTAGTTTTCGCCGGTGGCCACTTTTTCTAGGCCATTGTTTTGAGGCCCGTTTTCTCGACTTCTAGGTGGTTTTAGAAAATTTTAAAAACAGATTTGGAATGAGAATGTCTATTTTCATTCCAGATATATTCATTAAAGCCCTCCTTTAACAATCCCAACGATTAATGGGAGAGAATGTTCACTCTAATCCAAAAAGGGTTTCCGACGAAATGATCCTTTTCAGTTTTTTTCTTCCGAGAAATCTGTGAATTTCGAGACAAATGAACACTTTTGTTTTTATGTAATTGGATCACACATAAATTTTCATCGATGAGTAAAAATTGCTTCTCTTTCTCTCTGTAAATATTGTCAAATATATTTCTTTGTGAGAAAATTCAATTCAAAAATTTTGGTTTCCAAATTCCAAAATCAATTATAGTGCATTTTCTGTCTTTTGTTTACATGTTTTGTAACCAAATCATAATCTAAAATAAACTTGCATTTTCATTCCCCATCCTGAAAAAAAAAATTAATTTAAATTAAAATTTAAAGGAAAGAAGTATTGAGACCGGATTCGAATTCGCATCAAAACAAGCAACCTAATCATATATTTTCCTATTTTTTTTCTTCTCATTTATATTCATTTTTCTAGTTTATTTATATTACCTTCATTTGCCTGAAGTGTGTTTTTTTTTTGGGAAAAGATGAAAGTTTGGAGAAGACCAGAAAAAAAGTTTAATATTCGTTTTTGCTCAAATTTCTGATGTGCACTTTCAAGTTTTTCTTCTTATTCTCACTAATTTAAGAAAGAAAATCTATAGAAGAATTTTCAATGGTTTTTCTTTTCTTGATTTTCAGCCATATTCGATTATCCACTATTTGCATTTTGGAGGTTTTGGAATTTCGAATCCCTTTGCAGAACATGTAAACACTTCTTCCGTTTTTGAAAAAATTGGTAGAAAAAACAAATTTTTCTGTTTTTGGCAGCGTCAAGAATGAGGATTATGCTGTTTTTATAGTTTTTTGAAATAATTTTGTCGTTATATTGAATCGAAGGTTTCGTGAAAATGAAAGCGTCATATTCTTAGTTAAGTTTTTTCGTTTAAGAAGTTGTCAGCAGGCTTGGTCGGAATCGGAAAATGGAAATTCCGATTTTCCGACTTTTTCGGAAAAATTCCGATTTTTTATTTCAGAAATATTCTGATTTTTTTCCGAATTTTCGAAAATTTCCGATTTTTTCCCAAAAGTTTCCGAGAAAAAAATAAGAAAAAACACCGGTTATCCGATGTTTTCAATTATAAAATGAATGTTTTCAAGAGAAATTACACTGTACTACTAATTCATCTTTTTATTTTAAAAAGTATGCATTATAAACAAAAACATTTCACGAGATTAGCGAATTTTCCGATATTTTCCGGTTTTTTCCGAATTTTCCGAGAAAAAAAATCGGATTTCCGATTTTCCAAAAAGTTTTTTCCGACCAACCCTGGTTGCCAGATACTGAGATTCACACATTCATTCCAATTATAAATCAAAAGGGTAACTTTTTTCTAAGAAACCCTGAGAATCTTAGCCATAATGATAAACTTAAAGTTGAATTTAGATTTTCTTAAAGACAATGTACAATTTAAATTACAAAGTCGAGTTCCGTCCATGTTTTTATATTTTTCAAGCCAACCATCACTCTAATTTTGACATTTTTAGATAATAATCATTGGAAAAATTTCAGTTTTTTTATAAAAAAGTGATGATTGATTACTTAACTCTATTTTGAGTTGTTTTTTGAATCCCCAAAAAACATCTCTGAACTTTCTATTTGATGTTGCATTCTTCTTCACGAACCTAAGCGTCTATCTGTCAGAATTATCGTAATTTGTTCAAGTGCTCGTTAGACATAAAAAGAAGGATGAAAACTACTATTTGATTCAGGTATTTCCCGTCCCTTGTCCTCTTTCATTATCAACCTGAAAATGAACTTTTGGTGATGTTCAGATACACCCTCTCAAAATGTTATCCACCATTTATAACATTTCGCTGCTTCTGTTTCTTAGTAAGTTATTTTTTGCATTTTTTATAAAAAAAAACAAACGGGAAGATTAGTTGCTTGTTTTCTTTGTTTTTCTCGTGAATATTTGGAGAACATGATTTATGTAATGGAGATTTTAAAAAACAAAGTCAAAAAGTTGAATGGGCGGTACAAACCGAAAAGTTGAAAACAAAAGGAAGAATCATATTTCTTGTTTCATTGTGGAAATAAAATATTTGAAAATTAATTGGAAAAATTCTTGCATTTATTTATTTGGAACTGATAAACTATAATTCAGAAATTGTAACGACCAATTTTTAATTTTAAAAAACTGATATTAAAGGCAGCTTGTCAGTTAACACGATCCAAATTCAAGGCAAAAAATAAAAATTCGAATGGGGACCCAGAAGGTCGTGAAAACAATACCATTATGTAGCAAAATTCAAATAATT
Organism: Caenorhabditis virilis; assembly: GCA_964036255.1. Lineage (NCBI taxonomy): Eukaryota > Metazoa > Nematoda > Chromadorea > Rhabditida > Rhabditidae > Caenorhabditis > Caenorhabditis virilis. Next base: position 10,228,825 of record OZ038417.1, on the reverse strand, counting down.
GTGTTTCGCGCTAATTCCGACAGCGTTGCACGATCCGGCGCGAATTCAAAGTTTTAGTTTTTCAACTTTGGGCCTCTGTTACGTAGCGTGTATTTATCGGTGTGATTTCGCATAAATTGCATTGTACTAATTAGATAACGCTCTAATTTTTGAAACTAAGATCAGGTAGGGTCAAATTAACTGAACAGCTGTCTTTAAAGAAAAATGTGGCCAAAAAAGACTCGAAAACGGTCTTGTCATTCAAATTTCGAAGGCAAATTGAAAAAGCATTATTTTTTAAAAACGTTTTTCAAATATTAATTGAACAAGCTTATTAAATTGAACATTTTAATTTTGAAATTCTCAAAATTTGGTGTAAAACAAAAAAATATTCATCTGAAATTAACGCATCTGGAATTTTGCATGAATTGTGTTGAATCAGTAAAGAAAAAATGAGTTTTTATGCAGTTAAATGTGTTAAGTCTTAACATTATTGGCACATTGTCTTTAAAAACAAACTCGAAGATCTCTGAAAACTTCTCACGCTTCACTGATTTCTCTATTTTTCTTAAATTCGATTTTCGTTGCCTACGCTAATAAACCTTTCTGCCAGATACGCGTAAACTATGTTTGAAAAAGGTCCAACAACACAAAGTGTCCATAAATCAAATATGCATTCCGAAAAAAATGTAGCAATCCAAAAATAAAAGCTCACAGAAAAAAGATAGAATCAAACGAGTAGGTAACACTGATTCAATTTTATAAATCTTCTTTTCCATCTGCATTTTTTTTTGTCATTTTGTCTTTGGTCTTCTTTTGAAATATTCATGAACCTACCACACCCGTTCAAACAAGTCACAGGGGATTTTTCGATTTTTAAAATATATATATATTTTGTTGATGCATAAACGACACATTCTTCTGACAACTAAATATCAAAAGACCTCATAAAAACAATTCGAAAAATGAAGTCTCATGGGATATCTTTATCGGGTTTTGTCTGGAACAGTCGCCTTTTTACAGATGGTACAAATGGAACAAAAATCAGTGAAAATGATTTGAATGTTATGCACTTGTATAGAGATCTGTTGTTGGATTATAACAATGAAGTTCGACCGGCAGTTCATCCCAAAAAACCAATCAATGTCACATTTGTTTTTTCATTGACTCAGATTATCGATGTGGTGAGTTTGAGAACAGAGATAATAAATGTCTCTTAAGTGAAAATAGACTTTATTCTCATTCCAAATCTGTTTTTAAAATTTTCTAAAACCACCTAAAAGCCGAGAAAACACGCCTCAAAACAATGACCTAGAAAAAGGGGACACCGGCGAAAACTAGTCCGCAGGCATGAAAAATCCAAAAAAAATGAAAAAAAAAACGTCAAAAAGGGACAAATATAAGCATTCTGAATAACTATTTATTAACGAAACACGAAAGAAAAAAGTGCGGCCAGGTGGGCCCTTTTTCTAGACCACCGTTTGAGGCTCATTTTCTCGGCTTCTAGGTGGTTTTAGAAAGTTTTAAAAACTGTTTTGGAATGAGTATGAAGTCTATTTTCACTTAAGAGACATTTATTATCTCCGTAAAGCCCTCCTTTAAAGACAATTCGATTTTCTGTACAAATTTAATCTAAACATTTTTTTCAGGATGAACGAAATCAAATCCTTACAACAAACTCATGGGTTCGTCTTCATTGGGTGGATTATAAACTTGTTTGGGATCCGCGAGATTATAACAATGTTACAAGATTGCATATTCCTAGTGATAAGATTTGGAAGCCCGATATTATTTTATATAACAAGTAGGATTTTAAAAATATTCTTCGCAGTATTCAGCAATTTTCAGCGCTGATGCCCAATACACAAAATCCGTAATGTCAACGGATGTTATAGTGGACTATTTGGGAAACATACATTGGCCACTTTCAGCCATCTTCACATCTTCTTGTCCATTAGATGTTAAACATTATCCATTTGATCGTCAGACTTGTATTCTAAAATATGCTAGCTGGGCATATGATGGAACAAAAATCGATTTAGTTTTGAAGTCGGAACAAGGAGATATCACGAATTATATCACAAATACGGAATGGAGTTTGATTGGTATCAAAGCTGAAAAAAATCAGGTTGTCTATAGTTGCTGTCCCCAACCTTATCCATTCATCGATGTTCATGTTACAATTGAAAGAAGATCAATGTTTTATGTGAGTTTTTTTTTGGAAACATCTCTGAGAGCGGTAGCTCCCGTATTAGTAATACCTATTTGAAATGTACCTTTAGGTTTTCAATTTGATTCTTCCTTGTGTTCTGATTAGTCTTATCGCATTACTGGGATTCTACATGCCAACAGATTCCGGTGAAAAAGTAACTCTCGGAATCACATCTCTATTATCAACCACTGTTTTTCTGATGTTGGTTGCTGAAGGAATGCCACCAACTTCAGAAGCTCTTCCACTTATTGGAATTTATTATGGAGTGACAATTATGCTGGTCGCTTTGGCAACTGCCATGACAGTTTTCACGGTAACTTTTCATGGTTTCACAAAAGTGGAAATATATAATTTATTGTAGGTTAATATTCATCACACCGGAGTACATGGTCATCCTGTCCCACCATTTCTACAGATTTTCGCATTTAGATATTTGTCGAAAATTCTGTTGGTGAGAATTGAGCCTTATCATTCAATAACACATCATGTTAAACATATGTATCAGGTAGATAATTAATTTTGAAAAAGACGCCATAAGGTTTCTTATCTTTAGAAAGATCATCCGACAGAATGCAAGCTAACAGCTGGGGTTCATCTCCAACGTCTCAGTGATTACGATGAGCAAGTGAAACAATGTTTAATTCGAGATGCATCAAGTAAGATCTATACCTCCAGGAATGGACGGGAACGAAAAAAGTGTCCGGGAAAATTTTCGGGAAAAAAATTTTTTCCCTGTCCAAAAGCCGGGAAATTTCGGAAATTTCGAAAATTTAACTCCAAATACTGAGGAAATGAGTTTAAAAAAATAAAAAAGGTTAAGTTTTCTTATTTGAGTCTTCTTAAGAAATATTAAAGGACGGCTTTACGGAGCTAAGGAATGCGTCTGGGATGAAAATAGACTTCATTCTCATTCCAAATATGTTGTTAAAATTTTCTAAAGCCACCTAGGAGCCGAGAAAACGCGCCTCAAAACAATGGCCTAGAAAAAGAGGCCACCGGTGAAAACTAGTCCGTAGGCATGAAGAATCCCAAAAAAAATGAAAAAACAAATTTAAATTTTAAAAAAAAACATAAAACAGGACTAATATAAGCATTCTGCATATCTATTTATTAACGAAACACGAAAAAAGCTCACAGGAAAAGTTCGGCCAGGTGATCCCTTTTTCTAGGCCATTGGTTTGAGGCGTGTTTTCTCGGCTTCTAGGTGGTTTTAGAAAATTTTAAAAACAGATTTGGAATGAGAATGAAATCTATTTTTATTTAAGGTACATTTATTATCTCCGTAAAACCCTCCTTTAATTAGTTTCAGTTTCGTTGGATTTTTGTAGCTTTTCGGGAAATTTTCGGGAAGTGAAATTTCCGGGCTGGCCACCAGGAAAACCGGGAAAATTCCCGCCCATCCATGTGCCTATAGTTTTTAAAATTTAATCTTCATTGCTACATTTCACATACAACACTTTCCAGAACTATCTGTCGTATCAGCAAATGTGAACTGCAATCAAGAAGATCGATTATTAGTCCACCATAGAAAATCAGCTGAAATTTCGGATACAAAACTGCTACGATCATCAATGTGCAAAACGAAAAATTCGCCACCGGTGAAGAAAAAGGTAGGAAAATTTGTAAAGAAATGGAATTTGAAACATATTTTTCGATTTTTCCAATTGATTTCCAGGGACATGTACGATTGAAATCGCCTCGGATCGCAGGCACCGATGTTTCACATTTGGTTAACTTTTAATTAATGCTTTTATTTTTTGCAAAAACACTTCTCCGCTTTTGTAAATCGTTCGCTGCTTAGAATTTCTGCTTAAAATGCTTCTTATCATAGACTCATTCACGAGAAAACTTCATTTTTTGAACATTTTCAGGTTTCATTTACATCTGGACATGAAACACCAATTGATTCACCAATTTATGGAAGAAAAATTGGATTGTTTGTTGCGATTTCTGAGAAATTTAATTTTAGTGGCATATTTCAGACAACAAGGAGGTTATCGATCGAATATTAATAACAACACTCCTATAAATGGACCAATTGCACCGGTTGAAGATTTTGAAAAAGAGTTTCTTCGAGTAATGTCTATGGTTCATGGAATAATTGAACGAAATGAGATGAGAGTTGCGGAAAGGGACAAACGAGATGCAATCGCTTTAGAATGGCAACAGGTAACCGGGAAAACTAAATAAAATAAATGTTGGAGAGCTCTCGCACGCTTTAATTATAGAATTAAAGAATCAAAGAAAGGCAAATAAAAACATAATGCTAATTTTCGGATGCTGAACGTTTTTCACAAAGTTTCAAAATCGAAAAATCCTATTTTTCAGGTTGCTATGGTACTTGACCGTTTTCTTCTTGTCGTCTTTCTCATTGGCACTTCAACTGCTACTTTTGTGATTTTGAATCAGCGAAATTTGTTCGAATCAACAACGGGTTAATTTAAAATTTTGTCCGATAAATATCCTTATTTTTCCAAACTCTCTATTTACATACAAAAACAACAAAAACATATCACAGTATAAAATTAGTAGTCGTAATTTAAGTAGTAGGAAAATGGCAAACTTTAGTATATTTATACAAACAATCAGCTTTCGATACTGGTTTCTTCGTCGGCTGAACTTGATATCGATTCAGCCGCCACTTCGCTTCTCTTTCGACGACGTTCACATCTGAAATTTGTATCATAAATTATACCATGAAGTTGAAATCTCACCTTGGACAATTCAAACTCTTCTTTTCAAAACACTTCTTATGATAAACTGCCAAACATGCAGAACATGTTCTACTGTTTTCGGTAAATGGATAAAGTATCTGAAAAATATAAGTTCATACACAAAAAGAGAACTTTCCGTAATAAACCTTATTTTTCAGCTCACTTGTTTCATCACAAAGTTCACAAAAGAATCCATTTCCTGCACATGTTTCGCATTCCTGCAGAAATATTTATGAATATTGTTGAATATTCTTTTAAAGGAGGGCTTTACGGAGATTATGAATGCGTCTGGGAAGAAAATAGGCTTCAGACTCATTCCAAATCTGTTTTTAAAATTTTCTAAAACCGCCTAAAAGCCGAGAAAACAAGCATCAAAACAATGGCCTAGAAAAAAGGGCCACCTAGCCGAACTTTTTCCTATGAGCTTTTTTCGTGTATCGTTAATAAATAGTTATGCAGAATGCTTATAGTAGTCATTTTTAATGTTTTTTCATCTTAATTTATGTTTTGTTTTTCATTTTTTTGGACTTTTCACGCCTGCGGACTAGTTTTCGCCGGTGGCCCTTTTTTCTAGGCCATTGTTTTGAGGCGTGTTTTCTCGGCTTGTAGGTGGTTTTAGAAAATTTTTAATACAGATTTGGAATGAGTCTGAAGCCTATTTTCATCCCAGGCGCATTCATAATCTCCGTAAAACCCTCCTTTAAAACCGTTACCTCTTCAATATGTTTTCTGAAAACCGTATGAATTCCTTCGAGCTCTTCAAGAAGTTTACCTTCACATAATTCTCGAAGCTGAAAATATTGAATTCTTCACAAAACGAATTATTTGGCAAAACCTCTCTCAAAGAATACATGATGGACGAATCAACGAAATGTGAATGTCTTTGTAAATATTGCAAAATTCTCAATTTTTTGGCTGTTCGGCAGCTGACAAAGTAACATTTCATCAGGAGAAAGTTCCGCCGCAATTCACTGACTCTTCGAAGTTCTTTATGAAACCGTATCAATGTTAAATTCGACTCATTAATATCAATTAATGGCCGATTGTCAATTATTGATAAAAGCTGTTTTACAGCTCGACAAACTGGCCTCGGTGTTGCATCTAAATTGTGAATTATTCTGAAAGAATGGGCATTTGAAGGTTGAAAAAATTATTAGAGATGCCCTTGCCTTGCCGGAATACTCCAACTATCATTCCAATGACAACTCGGACAAAACAACTCTCCGCTGTAATCACAAAGCCGTGCTTCCTGTTCCACAGGCCCGTCGAATGAAATCGGCGCAGAACATTCGGCACATTGGTATTCTTGCTCAGCCAAACTACGTTCCTCGCAAATGTTTATATTTAATTTGAATTGACTTCGAGATGCTAAAACACCGGCGCACACTCTTTTCACTTCTTCTGCGCATTTATCATGAGCTCTCATTCCACAAACTAAAATGACATTATATGAAAAAGGCGAGAAATCTTTTATAAAGATGATAACAATATTTTTACCTCTACACCTTCTCCAAGTTTGTACCAGTCTCCAAATCGTATGCATACAAACTTCACAACACGGATTGTGACCTCCTCTGACAGGTTGAACCGAAAATTCATGTCCTTCTGATCTTAATATTTCTTCAGTTTCTCCAGATGCATCCTGAAAACCGTCTATTATTTACTGCACAAAATTTTAAAACATACTTGAATCGCTTGCTTCTCCAAACCTAATTGAACAATTTTATCAAAATACATTTGTTTCTTTGCCGACTTTCTATCAACATCCGAAAATTCTGACGTATTTTCAAACGAGAAAACTGCTTCCTGATCCTTTTGTATAATATTTACTGAAATCAGTATTTTGAAAGTTTTGAAAAATGGGGGGAAAATAAATACTTGGTTTGGTTCCTCCAGAATTCGACTCGAAAGAGTCATCATCAGACAAAAGTTCTTTGAGCTGCTGCCGACAGAACTCTAAAGCATGTTCGATTTCATCTGTTCTGTAAAAATTGAGAATTGCTACAAGAAAAACGAATTTATTTTACCTACCTTTCAGATTGTCTATTTCTGATTCGAAAATCTTCAAGAATATCTTCGATTTCTTTATCAACTTCATTTTGATCCACTTTGTTCACAATCCAGCTGTCTTTTCGAGTCCACGAAAATACATCAGAATGATCTGATGAACAATAAGACATTCTGAAAGCTTAGATATTTTTTAACCGTTTCTTAACTGATATATTTTATTTCGTTATTTTATTCAGATTCGAAAAGTTTTAACATTCGCGGAAGCTGAATCTTTTTAAATAGGATAAAAAGCAGTGTCGTGAAATTAAGTGGAACTCTGTCTTTAAAGAAGGGCTTTACGCAGATTATAAATGAAGTTAAAACGCAAAAAAAAATCATACTCATGTTATAAATGGGTTAAAAAATAATTTTAATTCGTAGAAGAAAAAAAAACAGGAAAAACGAGACACCTGGAAAAAAAGGGCCACCGCGGAAGAACTTGTGTTTCTAGTCCGCGAAAGTTTGGTTTCCTAGGCCAACTATTAAATTTGTCCATTTTTATTTATTTTTGTTTTTTTTCATTTAAAATGAAACAACGTTATAATTTTGCATAAAAAAAGCTGATGAATGTTTGTTTTTTTAATTTTAGTTTTTATAACCGTATTTTTTGTTGTTTTCTACAATTTTTTTTCAGAATGGGAAAAACTAGGAAGTGTTGTATTTTTTTAGAAACTAACTAATTGCACAATTTTACTTTTTGCTCTGTTTTTCATTTTAAATGCAAAAAAAACGAAAAAACGTTTTAAAAAAAATGAATAAACGCGCACAAATTTAATAGTTGGCCTAGGAAACCTATTTTTCGCGGACTAGAAACACAAGTTCTTCCGCGGTGGCTCGTTTTTTCTGTTTTTTTTCTTCTCTGAATTAAAAATTTTTTTACAAACCCATTTATAACATGTCTTTTTTTGCGTTTTAATTTCATTTATAATCTGCGTAAAGCCCTCCTTTAAGTTCTTTTGAAATGTTTAAAGCGTGAAAAAAATTAGCGGATTCCTTTTATTACACTCTACTATTGTCAACTCAAATATTCTTGTTCATGCAAGTTGGTGTTGACCTACCCAGAAAATCTAAGTCTCTCAAAAAAGACATTCTATTTTTATCTGCGAGCGGTTGCGCTGCGGTCTTTTGGTAGAAAATGGATGATCCAAAAATTTTAACTTGACAATATCTTGTACATTTATCCGCTTCAACTCTTATTTTACGCCCGCGTCCCATTTTTCAACAAAAAAATATCGAATTGCCACATCACAAAATTTAATTGTCAAACCGAAAACTTTAAAAACACACCATTTTCAACAACAAATCATTTTATTACACGTAACACATAAAAAACAGGTGAAAGAGTGAAGACATAAACCTAAAAGCTGAAATTCGAAGATTTCTTTTCGTCAAACGTTTTCCTCGTCAATGCGAATCATTCAAATGAAAACGGTTGCAAAAAAGAATTCCTCGAACACAGCACATTTTAAAACAGTCTTTTTAATCGGAAAACAAATTATTTAGAAAAAAAACTGGAGAAAAAAGATTTTGTGAGAAAAATATTGTTCTTTTCCTCACTGCAATAAATTCAACCGACCTTGACCATTAGAAAAAAAAACAGAACAATTTTACGTTTTCTGATGTTAAAAAAATAGAAGTTATTTGAAACTAATTAATCAAAATAATTTTTAAAAAACCTATCATGTATATAATGAAACCGGGAATACAATGTTGTTAAAATACGGGGAAAACATCAAAAATTAGATCAAAATTAAAACAATAAAGTTGTTAAAGCTAACCAATTTTCAGAACACGAAAAAAAAACATTAATAAGAAAATTGGTTTTAGTAAAATCGAACAGAGAATGTTACTAAAGTAACACAAAATGCCGTTATTAATTGTTTATAAGAAAATCTCAAAAACTAATATTATTTCATGAAACAGGGTATTTATGATGGACAAAAAAGGTAAATAATTCAGAATACTTAAAAAAAACAAAATTTAAATGGTAAAAGAAAATAAAAACAACAAGATTTTTCATCATTTTTGTGTTGGGGGGTACTGAAAGATCGTTTGGAAAAATATGAAAAATGTACGATATTTAACCGGAGGGTTTAAAAAAAAAGAAGATATTTTTGAAATCAGTGCACATGATTATCTATACTATAGAAAGGAGATGAGAATAAACAACAAGGCAGAAAACAACTAGTTGTCATCGGTTTTGACAAAACTTCGTCCACAATGAGTTTCCAGCTGTTGAACAAGAATACGGACGTGTGTTGGGAGGATAAGAAGTCCTGAAAATTATGAAGAATTTTTGAAAAAAAATTGATTTTTTGAAACTGAAATTGGATGGAAAGGGGGTCTTCCGTACGTCAGGAAAAGTAAAATGTTTCTGCATTATCGAAATGCGATCATTTTTGATAACAGTTCCAAAATAAATATTTTTAAAAATTTTCTAGGAATTTCAAATTAAATTATTTTTCGAAATTTTGAATAAATTATTGATTTATTGAAAAAAATATTTTTTAAAGTTTTAAAATAACATACCAACAATCTTCTGATCCTGTTCAGTTCGAACCCTGATAACTTGCATTTTTGATGATTTTCTATCAGCGCTCGCTAAAACCTCTTCAACAACAGGCCAAACCGATAACACCTGTAAAAACCAATTATATTTTTAACCTGTTACATTTTCACAAACCGATCCAGAGAGCACGAAATATGTTCTGGTTCTTCTTCCAACTTCACAATACGTTCCATTCACTTCAGTTTTACATTTACCATAAACATAATTGTGTTGACACTTTTCCGATGCTGAGTCGTACTGATCTGTCCAAATTGGTTTTGCTTCTTCCATTGTCACTTTTGAGAAACGTTTAGTCAAATCAGTCAATGTCATCAATTTCGGTGATCTTCCAGTTGATGGGCGTGTGATTGCATACAATCTAGCACCGTTATCAATTCGAACCTTTCCAATTCCATAAACCAATGCAGCGACTTTTCGACCATTTCCACTAACACTTGGTTGACAAACATAGAAACCATCCTAAATGTTCATTTTGAATTAAATATTATTTTTAGTTAAAAAAACTCACATCATCCGAATTATGTTCTTTATAAAGCGACAATGCTTCTTCCCAGCTAACTCCTCTTTCCACTCCAATTTTATGCATTTCAACTCGGAAACTACCATTGTCAACACGGCCAAGGAAAACGCGAGTTTCCAACTTTCTAACTTGATCATCTCCTGTACCCAAATCCATGATTCCAGTATCATACGTTCCATCGTGTTTGGATTGTGCAATCAATTCGGCAACAATTTCCGAAAAATAGACAAAAATTGCGTTTTGTGCGTGGACAGGTAATCCCAATATTCTGTTCAAAAACTTTGGTATCGTCGCTGATTCTTTCTCAATTGTGAATTGTCCGTTCTTTTTTGCCAACAAACCAACACCTTCCATATATAATCTCATGTCTGAAAAATGTAGATTAACATCTTGTTTTCTTCAAAATTAATTCATACCATCGAAGAACTCGCCAGCCTTATAATCTTTCGGCGGTTCAATCAACGGCGGATTATTAACTCCAATAACTGTTTTGAGCAACATATCCAACGCAACTCGTCCATATTTGTTATCCATGTTGAATTGGGAAAGATCACGAGTTTCAGTCGCACGTCGATCACCATGTGTCAAAGCTCCAAGTGATTCAAGTCTTTTCGCAACAACCGATGCGAATCGTTTCTCTCCGGCCAATTCAGAAATCAGGAAAACGTATTCCGGTCCACTGACTTGATTCGATCGATGAGTTCTTCCAAACTGTTGAATAGCTTTATCGGCTGACCATGGCAATTCCAATGTGATATGAACACGACGTCTTGTATTTGCTGCACGACGATCAGACTGCAAAATATTGCTTTTAAAAATAAATACAAAAAATGCATAATGAATAAAATATAAAAATTACGAACCTGAAGAGAAATACCGCTACTTGCCGCTTCCGAGATGATTGCAATCAACTTTTCTCCTCTCATGAATTTATCCTTCTCTTCCATATTAATTAGTTCCAACGACACTTCAGCATTTGCATTTCTTCTCTGATAAACTACATCACCATTTTCATTCGTGATCATATGTCCTCTCCTTCCAGTCATTTCAGCAACATATTCCGGCCCACCGAGTTCATCAATCAATTGATCCAAAGTGTTAGACGGTAAACTTGGTCCCAATCTTTCGATTGCAGCCAAGAGTTCAGTTTTAATCAGCATTGGATTAATATTCGATTTATCATCATCTCCTCCATTGTTGCATAATCTTGAAGACGTGATAAATTCGCTTGCATTTCCTCTCTGAAAAGTTGTTCAATTTGATAAATAAATATAAATAATTTTTCTTAAAATAAAGTACCGATCGGATTGCCTCCATTCTCCTCTTTTTCTCCTTTTCAGCCCTTCTTATAGCTCTCCTTCGTTTCTTCTCTCTTCGTTCCTCTCTTTTCCTTCTTCTTTTCTGCATTTCTTCAGTTTCGACATTTTCAACCCTCTTTCTTTTCTTCGCCTTTTTAACTGGTTTATCATCGACAACTTGCTGATTCATTGCCCATGGATCAGAATTCGTAAAATCACACATAAATGGATTAAATTCTTCTTCATTATCATCACCATTTGCATTTTTTTCATCATTTTCAGATTCTTGATCACCTTCATCATCACCCCCTTCCTCATCTGAATCACTCGAAGATTCCGCTTCAGCCAACAATTGTTTAACCCATTCATCTTCCTCACAATCATCTAATGTCCTGGCTCCTTCAGCTTCTTCTCTTGCACTATCCCATGATTTCGCATCATCGTCGTCATCACCTTTCTCGGAACCTGATGAATCATCATTTGATGATTCAGAAGTTGTAGAATTCGCATCTTCGTTATCTTTTTTCGATCCTACTTGTCCACTCATTCCAACAGTAGCACCAGTCCAACTTCCAAAATTCGCATCATTCAAAAAGCTTAGTGTATTATTATGCTTCTCTGAAACGAAAACGTTTAAAAATTATTACAAGTTTGTGAAAACTCACTCCTTTTTGCCGGTTTCTCAAAATCCAAGTCATCGAAAATGTCTCTATCTGATGAACAATCAGTTGGGAAGTGTTTATCAATAAGTCCATAAAACACAGCTCTAAAAGAAATTATTGTATCTGAAACTGAAATTTAAAAAATAAAACTCACTTTGCAGTTGATACGAATTCATTCAATTCTCCACCATGTTCTTCCAATGTTTCTAATGTTGCTGACTCTCCAGTCGATTGTAATCCAACAACTACGCATTTTTTGCCTTTTATCGATTCACGAGTCAGGCGGACACAAGTTTCAACCTTAGCCGCAATACATAAATATTTAAAGAACCGTTGATGAGCGGCCCAAAATTGTCCCCAAGCGGTTTTACTCGCTGCTTTCCCTTCCTCGTCCATCGAGTCCAAAACAACCTGAAATAGTATTTTGCATTTTTTGAAATCACAAGACAAACAATACCTGAAATTGTCTTCTGGCCTCCATCCACAATTTAACCGAATCATCATACAATTTCACAAAATCGCTCGACAATTGAACCTCTTGCACAGAAAATGAAACACCTCTGAATGACAACTGTCTCGCCAGATACAATCCTCTTTGTTTCATATCCATCGCAACAATCTCCATTGCACCAACACCTCTTCTTTCAACAGCCGTAATGAAATCATTGAATTCCGGGAATGCTTGTCGTTCACCCCAAAGACCCAAGCGTGTCATGTACGCCATGTTTCGTGGTTCTGTTGCTCCGGTAGCAGATGCATAAACAACTCGCGCATTTGGTAAAGCTCTTTGAAGTTCAAGCACCATTCTTCCCGTTTTTGTCGGTTTTGCTCCAGCAGTAGGAACAAGATTTTTCGCGCGATGGCATTCATCAAGAATGATAACTCCATCGTAATCCTAAAAGAAATTGATTAGAAAAACATATTGAAGGTAAAAGTGAAAAACTTACTTGTCCAAACCATTGGATAAGCTGTTTAATACGACTTCGATATTTTCTCGACTTCGCACCACGACATTCACCAATCAAAGACGTATACGTTGCAAAAATGACACCTTTCTTAATACTTCCATTCTCTTTACTTGAAATTTTCGCATATTTCATCTTATTCAATGCATGAACCGCGATATTCGGTGCTCCAACATCTCTCAAATCTCTTTCAGCATCAAATTTCAAATCAGACGAAACTGACAGCCAAATGGCTCGTTTTCTACCTTGCATATAGTTTTCAAAAATGATACATGCAACTGTTCGACCTTTTCCAACTCCTGCTCCGTCACCAATCAGATATCCATATCTTTCACCTGATGGCATTCGATTTTCATGCATTTGGCATGCATAAATCACTGCTTCAAGTTGGAGGGCAGAAATGTGTCCCATATCAATTAGCTGAAAACGAACAATGATAAAAATTTATAAAATTGGAATAAATAAACTCTTACATATTCTGGAATCGATATTTGATATTTCACATCAGGCGGCGAAACACTGCTCAGAGATGCAGATTCAACAACACTATCTGGATGAGCAATTCCTGATCTCAACTTTGCAGGTGTATATTCTGCATAAGTTTCCGCATATCCCAAATTTTCTTCATCATCTTCTAAATCATTCCTTCTCTGCAGCAAAGCTTCTTCTTTTCCCATTTGATACGCCATCTTCATTTCATCCTTCGCTTTCTGAGATTTCGTTTGTAAAATCGGCGAAACTGCGGCTTGATTCGAAAATTGTGCAGATAGTCTGGGAGATGACAACGCTGAACCACTTGCTCTTGAGGTCGATGCAATCATCAAACGTCCTTGTGGTGTGATTCTTCCAATGTCTGACTGATCAAAAGATCCCATTCCGCCAGCCAACCTAAGCATCGAACCATTCCTAAAAATAAAAACAATGAACCGGCTTTTAATGCGTTTTGATCAAACCAACCTTTGAACTACCGTTCTTTGTGTCATTTGCGGGCCGCCAACTTGAACATGTCTCGCCTGAACGACTGCAGAACCTGGAGTCTTTTGAATACTTTGTGGTGCTTGATAAATCCTCGGTGACATAACATCTTGGTCCAAATATTGGAAAGCTGGTGTGGAATGTGACAAATGTATTCCATTTCTATCAGTTCCAACAATGTCGCGTGTTGAAGTAGTATATCGAACACCTACAACTCGAAACAACTTTCAGGAAAACAATTATTTAAAAAACGCATTACCTCCTTGACCTCTTCCAACCTGCAATATTCTGTTCGATGCTCCGATACCTCGTCCAATTCGATGTGGCATCGAAGATTGTTGATGATTAGCCATCGTTGAACCACCAGTTCCACGTCCAACAATATTCGTGACACGGTAAGCGTTATTGTACGGCACTCTGAAATTATGGTGACTGGGTTTTAAAAGAGAATTAAAAATTTTTAAATACCTGAGATTTCCGCGTACAACTGGCCCACCTCGTGCACCTCTGCTCATAATTGGACCACCTCTTCTCAAATGTCCATCTAAAAGATAAGAATTTGAAATTATTTAATTTTTGTGAATTCAAAATGTTATAAAATTTAAACATTCTAATTTTTTTTTATATCTATTGATATTTATTCATTGAGAGGCCCGAAATTCACTGTCAATTTTAACTGGTAAAAGGAGATGTATGCAGTTTAAATATATTTTTTTGATTTTTAAAGGAAATTGCCAAAAATCGACATTTTTCATTCTTTTTTTTTAAATAGAATATTTTTAAAAAAAACAATTCGCTTACCATGTATCATGGGTGATCCATGCGTTACCATTCTAGTTGCCGGTGTTCCAATAACCTTTCTAACTGTAATCTGTTTCCCATTCGGCCCTTCTTGTCGAACCATCACGACACGTTCACCGGTCCTTGCCGGCACAACATTTGTTCTAGTACCTCCACGAACAACAACATTTCCACCTCGACCTAGAAAAATCGAAATGAAAATTCAATCATTTTTTGAAAAATCAATAACTCACCAATTCCAGCGGGAAGTGTGCTCAAGGCTCTGTAGATTTTCTGTCCTTGTTCCTTAAAAAAACATTTGAAAAGGGAACATTTTTGAAAAAATAAAAATACTCACATTGATATATGGTTTCAAATATTGCGTCTGAATTCCATTTCTCGTATGAACTGTTCTCTTAATGATCGGGCCGACGGACGCGGCTGAAAAATCCCCAAATATTATTTGCAAAACAGGCGAACTAACAAAACTTACCATTATTCTGTGTCAATGGCTGAGCTACACTGCCTGAACTTGTTGACGCGGGTGACGATGTCATAGATCGTTGAACAACCCTCGGAGATGGTGAACAAGAATTTTCCATTGGTCTTAATTATTAAATTACGGTAAAGAAAATATTAAAATTCGAAAAATGTATAATACGCTTTTATCGACACATTCTTTATAAAACAATTTAAAAACTCACTCTGAATATCTGCTAACTTGAATATTTAACGGTTTAGCAATTTCAGCAGCCACATTCTTCTCTTCATCTTTCACCACTTTCCTCGGAATCATTTGTATCTGCGGAACTTCTGGACTTGATTTCGGCTCATTTGTTGTCGAACATCCGGCATCTGTTTCATTTGTCCCTAACGAATAATTCAATTGTTGGTATTGTGAATCATTTGCTGTATTGGCTGCGGAAGCAGACGATGAAGAACTACTTCCAGCCGGGATGATTTCACACGTTGGATATTGAAATATTGTTTGACTATCGTTTGAAGCTTCATTATAGACCGCTGATGTTTCCGCCTCATTTCCTATGCGTTCATCATGAGCACTGAAAAAATATACTGTTAAGTGAAAGGTCCAAAAAATGCAGTTATTTTGTAGTCGGTCATATCGCTTCGATATATGAAGCTTGTAATTGAATACACTATTTTTGATCAAGTCGATTTTTTTGAATGATTTTTCCCTCGGTTATCTAATTTCCAATCATTTCAACGAGATAAAAAAAATGTTAAATAAACATTTGACGTTTTTTAGAATATTTAGTAAACAGATTTCATTTTTCTACGAATGAATCACCCTTTTCAGAATACTTTAACGTTTTTTTCATGAATCTACGATTCGCAAAAACGTTAAAAATGTTTAAATATGAAATTTCAGATAATTTTGATCAACTTATTCATTTTTTTAACATTTAAAAAATGTGTTTTAATGAATCAATTAAATTACCTCCCAGAAGTGCTTGGAACCGGTGACGGCTGACATAAAAACTCCTCCAATCCAGCTTCGCATAGTGCAGCTGACAGAAGGTCGTCCATTCAGTCGATCTATCTATCTGAACAAAAAAAGCATTAGACTTTTTTTTCGAAAAAAAACCAGATAAACTGAGAACACAAAGAAGAATAGTCAAAAAAAATAGATGAAATAAAAGAGGTGAAAAAGGTGAAAACGAAAAAAAAAGGCGTGAAGGGAAGAGTATAGAGAAAAAACAACGATTAAAATTTGGAATATGGTTGTCCAGACAATGTTGAAGTAATACAATTGTATGTTCAAAAATGTTGCATTGGAGAGGAAAAAAATGAAAAGAACGAGCAACGTATTGAAGGAAAATAATAGGTTTCCCAGGTCTTACACAAAGAAGAAAAGAAATGAAAAAATGGACGAGAGTTAGAGATGGAAAGGCATACAGAAAAATTACCATCAGATTAAAAACTTCAAGGTTTTGTGTTTGTTTTTCAAAGAGTCCGAACTGTTCGCAAGTGTTTCAAATTTTTAAAAAAAAATCCAGAAAACTGAAACAATCAATGAAAAGGACGCGAAAAAAAACTCTTGAAGAATAGTAGCAAATCAAACAAGTGATAAAAAAACGTTTTTAAAAAAAATTGGGAAACTGCGAAATGACAAGAGACAGAGAATGAACCAAGTGAAGATTGTAAGAAAAATATTACAAATTACCCACGTTTCAAAAAAAAAATTATCATTTCGCGCGAACTAAGTATTTGCGTCCATTTTTGATTGATTCTACTTATGGAGAAGAATGTTTGAAAAAATCAACCATGCGTTTAGGAGAGAAGATTATCACAAATCCGGTGTTAAATTCTAAGGCAAGTATATTTTAAAAAATCCGATTTTAACCGTTGAATAATCAAAATACTAACAATCGATTAATGGTAATCGTGGGGGTTTCCTAAAAAAAACTAAGAGTTGTAGTCCATGATTCACCTAAAAAAAATACAATAGATCAAAAACGAAAATGTAGCGACTTTTAGGAAAAAATTCCCATTTTTCCATGGGTTTGAAAAGATCACGACACACGTCATCATTTTTATATCATTGTCTTCCAATAAATATATGTGAAAAATGTCCAGTGTTCTAGAACATTCTTTTTCACCTCTATCGAAATAAAGGGCACGTGTATTCTCTATTACTCTGGGAAAAATTGAACAAGTTTCGCAATGTTTTTTTTTCTGAAAGAAAATATTGACAAATTTTTATGACACGTCTGCTATCTTGACTAGATGATAAAATATGTCGGCCATATGTTAATTCCTTTCAAAATAATATAAATAAATAAATAAACATAAATATTTCATGAAAAAACCGGGTATTGTTAAAACATACATCAAAGTCATCATACTATTCCAAAATCTCCCCCATCACACTATCAATCATCAAGCAACAACTATGTATAAAAAACATGAATAATTCATGAATCTAGTCTAATATACGTTTCAAACCCACACTATTATCTCGATAATGATTGGAAAATTATGGGTTTCAGCCAAAATATCTATATTTTCGAAAAAAAACAACAGACTAGATTATTTTTAGCATGCAAAATAATTCTAAAAAACCGCTCTAAGGATACGTGCGCTTAATGGCAACACATTTCACAACGAATGCCCTCCGCTCTAACTGGCAGACCACCGGCCACCCCTCACGCTTTTATATATGGCTCGGATGGACATGAGAGAGATTAGAGATGGAAAATATCGTCGTTTCATTTGTTTTCGACGCAATGAGGGACAGAGAGAGGGAGAGAACACACACAGTGAGTATAATTTTTGCTATATTTTAAATTGTGAAATTCCACTATTTGAAATATTAATTCGTGTTGAAAAATAGTTATTAGAATCTTGAAAAACGGAAGTTTAGGATGTGGCTTTCAGAGGGACTTGTAATTTCTACGTTAAACCCGCTGAGTTGGGAGTGAGGTTTATTTGAAAAATTATCGTTTAGGTTTCGAAATTCAATCCTCATAAAATGTTTATGTTTGATTTTTTGTAAAAATCAAACAATTAATATTAACGCAAAATGAAAACGGCATTAATTATGCATATATTTGATTTTCTAGAAATGAGGGCAAATAAGAATGAAATTGTAACACTTTTCCCCAAAATTTTCATGTGATTTGGAGATATTTTAAAACTAAATTCAAACGGTACAACAAAATTTCAATTACGACTTATATAAACTCACCACTTTTTCTACACGTTTCACCCAATTTAGTGTCGTATTTTTGTTTTATGAACATAAATATAGCGGAATTATTGAAACCCCATAATAATTAACATAAATTATAATTATGGTTTATCGAAACTAAAAAAAACACGTAAATATCTATAAAGGAAATAAAAAGAGAAACTGATAACACAATGATAATTATAACTTGTCCACTACGCTAAAGTAAGAATAGAAACTACAATAACAGTAAGGCTTGTACACATCTCTTCCCGGACGACTGATTGTCTCGTTCAAAGGTAAACACTCAATTGGCACAGAGACTCAAAAATAATCACGTGTTTTTAGTGTTCACCGAGAAATCAAACCGATTCCGAAATTGATTAAAATAAAAACCTTTATAAAAAGTAGAAAAATACGACTTTAAATGAGAATCGAGACATTATACATTCATTTAATACAGCTCATAGATTTAATTTCCCTTAACGAAAGCGACTCCCTTAGCAACATTCTTGTTCAATTCGGCGACTGAAGCATCAATCAATTTTTGTTCGAATGGTGTGACCTGAAACCAATTTCACATTCAAAATTAACTTTTAAAAGCTCATTACATTTCCAACTCCGAGGATTCTTTCTACACCATTTGGTCCAAGCTCAACTGGGGTAGAGAAATACTCGGCTCCTGGAACGGCAGTAGATGTGACGTATGCGCATTGCACATTCTTGTCTCCCTTCAATCCACGGACCAAAGAGTGAGCGAAACGGGCTCCAGCCAAAGCCATTGAGAGGGTAGCTGATCCAGCTCCAGCCTTAGCGTTGACAACTTCAGTTCCGGCGTCTTGGATTCTTGGAGTCAATTTGGCGATTTCTTCTTCGGTGAATGTGACGGATGGAGTGGTTTGGGAGAGAAGTGGGATGATGGTAACTCCGGCATGTCCTCCAACAACTGGAACAACAGTCTCGCTGGCATTAAGTCCCTGAAATTTAAATTATGATGCATTTAAGCTTGCACGTTCTTTAGTTGTTATCAGATCGTCTGAACAGTTCGTCAAGTGTCACGTTATCTCTCCTCAATGTTTCTATCTCTCACCTGTCTGTTTGCTCCTCACCGCAAAGAACGATCAACTTTATCAATAACTTTGAAAAAAACCAACCTTAAGCTCAGCAACGAAAGCTTGAGATCTGACTACATCAAGAGTCGTGACTCCGAAAACTCTTCTTGGGTCGAAAACTCCAGCAGCTTTAAGTGTTTCAGCAGCAATTGGGACAGTTGAGTTGACTGGGTTGGTGATAATGGCGATAAGTGCCTTCAAAATCAGATAAAATGAAAATTAGAAATTCATCATTTTGTGCTACCTTTGGCGAAGCCTTGGCAATCACGGTAATCAAATCGCGAACAATTCCGGCGTTAGTGTTGAACAAATCGTCACGGGTCATTCCTGGCTTGCGTGGAACTCCAGCTGGGATGACAATAACATCGGCATTTTCAACAGCGGCGTACAACTCCTTTGGTCCAGTGTGAGCGGTGACCTAAACAAATTTCATGTTATTTGGCTCTGAACTCATTTTGGAAATAGAAACTTACTCTAGCGTTGGTATCGATGTGAGACAAATCAGCGGCGACTCCCGGGGTGTTAACAACATCGTAAAGGGAAAGATGAGAGACCAATGGGTCTTGTTTCAAGAGAAGACCCAATGGTTGACCGATTCCACCGGCAGCTCCGAGCAAAGCAACCTGCAATTGTAAATATTTTAACATGGTAAAATATTTTAGTTTTTAACCTTTGGGGCTTGGCTAGAGTGGCGAACTGAAGCAAGGCGAAGTCCAGTTGAAGCAGCGGAAACAAGGGATTTCGATGGAAGGGACATTCTGAAAAGAGTTTTGATAATAAATTTATTTCAATAAGTGGAAATTCAAATCAAAAAGTGATATGATGCAATAAAAGACCACAATCTTACATTGAAGATTCCAATCGAACTTTATCATAGATAAGAAAAAGTCATTTATTTGTTAACAACGAGAAAAAAGAAAGAAGAACCGCCGGAGAACAGCGAAACAAGTGAAGGGGGTTTCAAGGCGCACAGAGCCTAGGCGGCGTAAACCCAAATCGTGGCGAGACCTTTCGGCGGTAATTCAAATATTAGTTTCTTTTCAACGTATCCAGTCTTTGCAAATAATTGAATGAGGAGAAACAAATTGACCATAATTTTGAAACAATTTCATAGATCAAGTGAACATCAAAACAAAAACGTCCTACACATGTGAATGTTCAAAAACCTAAGATATAAATGTTTGTTTTTAAGATGGGTCACATTTTTAGATGTTGATTTTAGACTTTTTCAAGGCACAGAAATTTAATTTCGTGTCAGAAATTTTTGGATTTTTCTGTATTTTCTGAAAATATAACTAAAGAAAATGGGGTTAGATACTTAAATATACGAATTTATTGCATATACTCGAAATGGAAAAAAAAAGGTTTCGAACATCCAAATTTCTGTTGAAAAGTTCTCTGGCGTGGGTTCCATTCAAGTTTTGGAGGTTGTTAACAATATTGGTGACTGTGACTGATTCATTGATCTGACATCGAAAATAATAGAAAAATTTGTAATAGTCATTTTATGATTATTTTTATCTTCAATTTCATTCTTAGGGGCGAAACGGTCAGAAAATTTTATTTTTTAAATGTATATTTAATTTATTTTAGTTTTATTTTAATTTATTTGACCAATTTTAACTGTAATTTCGAACTCAAACATGACCAACCAAATTTCACAAACTCAACACCAAATTGAAGCTTTTGATGTGTAAAATTAAGAAAAATGTGATTATTATCTTTTAGGTTTGTTTACTGATTTTCAACTTTTATTTTAATCTATTTATCAGAATCAGTAATTATTAATGAATTTAACAAAAACAATTTCTGGCTGCCCATGGAGATTTTAAACTGATTTTTCGTTGAATCGATAAATAATATGTGATTCTAAGCCTTTTGCATGTTACATTGATGAATATCTATGGAAAATTCTTGAATTTGTTCATTTTAACCTATGTTTTTATAAAAAAATGTTGCATTTTTCTGCATTCTTCGCATAAAAATGTCCGCGGACTAGTTTCTGGAAACTTTTTCTAGTCCATTGTTTTGAAACTTGTTTTCTCGGCTTCTCCCCGGTTTTTAAAAAATTCTAAAATTGATTTGGATTTAGTACGACTTCTATTTTTATCAGAGATACATTCATTGTCTCTGTAATGCCCTCCTGTAAATCTAAATGACGGTGAAAAGAAACAAAACATTCAATGATTCGGAAAGACAGAAAAAGAAGGCATTTTTTATTCAAGCATGATTATTTTGATATTAATCTTGAATCCGGGCTCTTTTGGATTCTGGCCTATAATCCTCTTCTTCTTCCTCTTCGTCTATTTCTTCTTCACAAAATTTCACGAGAACAGCTTTCAAAGTTTTCGGGCCCATGCCATCAGATTCTTTAGAAATACAGACGTTTTTTTGGAAAATGTCAATTTTTATTCTTTCCAATGCTACCAATTGTAAAAAAGGATTTGATAAGTCATTAGAAATTACACGTTTTACCTGTAACTTGGCCAAATCACCTTCAAAATTCCTTCGAAATAATCTACTGAAAATAGTCACACATATGTTTTTTGCACCGTTATTTGTTCCTAGAATCTTTTTTTATTATTGACTTTTTTAAGCGTGTCATTTTAAAATTATAAAAAACGAAATCTAATTTTCTATCTTCAACATTTTCATACTCAAAACAATTTTTTTGCGTTTTGTTATCAAGAACAAAGTTATAGAGCTTAATTAGAGCTTTCTAAAAATATACATATATGCTCGTAATTCGGAAAATGAGCAAAGTTGTAGCCCGTCAAAGTTATAAGGCAAAACGGGGAGCTCCCCCCGAATGCCGGGACACATCACATCTTTTTTTTTATCTTTGACCCCAACCACACTCAGATACGAAGTATCAAGTTTTACGCAATTATTCGGCCTAGGTCACGATGATTCAACGCGGCTCAGACATTGTCTCTTATCAGGGGTCTCAGGATTATAGTTTTTGTTGAAAAAATTTCATAACTTGCTTCAAAATCCATCGAAATCTTGGTTTTGTTCTCAATTTGAAGCTCGAAATCGAGATTTTTAGATTATGCATGAAACAGGCAGCAAAATACACAAAAAATCCTAGAAATCGATAAATATTGAACAAAGTTATGACGCCTTGAAATGCCCTCAAATTTCTCGTGTTCACTGCGAGACCTCATTTTTTTGCTCGTGGTGACATCGAGAAAATTGAGAAAATTTCAAAATGCCATAATTTGCTTCAAAACCCGTCGAAATGCTTGGTTTTGGTCTTATTTTAAAGTTAGAAACCTAGATTTTTAGATTTTTCATAAAATAGGCAAAAAAGTACACTAAAAAAATTCTAGAAACCAGTTAAAAAAACCAATAACTAAAAAATAATTTCTAGGAACAAACAATTTTGCAAAAATGAGTTTTCAGCAGCAGAAACATGAACAATACATTTTCTCCTTTAAAACTATTATAGATAGAAATTTTAAAAAAAAACCGTTTTCCATATGGCATTATGGCTGAAAATAACTTTTAGATATTATGAAAAATAAGAAAAACATTTCAGTTCATATCCGCGTAGAACCGGGGATTGGAACCGGTTCGGAACACTGACGGAACATTGATGATACTTAAACCAATATTTTTTATTTGTTAAATTTATATTTCTAATTTCTGATACCGTTGGAAGCTTTGAAATACCTTCATATTAAAATCTAAATAGAGCAATTCTCAAAGAACAGAAATTTAACCGTCATCAGTATCAATTTATCGTAATTCATCTCTCGTTTTCTATTCGTGATTTTTCCTTCTTATGTCCTCCTCTTATTTCCTTTTTCTTCTTCTTTTTTCTTTTCTTCGTCTCCAACATCATTACTTATGCACGCCAGGATAATAGGAGGGTGGTGAAGGAGGAAAGGGGTCCTTTTTTTCTATGCCAAAAGGTGACATGCTCACAATAGCCAGTTCAATAAGATTCTTCTCCATACGAAAAAAAGAAGAAGTTTTCGCGACCACGGCGACGCATCGATTTTCCACTGGCGACGCGACGACGAAGTTGTCCTGATTGAATAAGTGTTTTGCGAATCTTGTTTAAAGGTCAAATCGGATTTTCAAACAAAAAATTAGAAAAAATGAGTGAAAGCTGTGAAAATTCGGTGCAAAACAATGACCTAATATTTTTTTCGCTTTTGGAAAATTAGTCCACGAACGTTTACTTCATAAGAATATTGTGTTTATTCTCTTTCAATCACGCACGGTGGGTGAACCTACTAAAGTGAACCGACTATAAATATGAAAATTCAGTACAATTAATAATTGAACACTGAAAAGCGGGAGTGAAATTTTTGCAATCGCGCGGCCCGATTACACAAAACGCGTTATATTCATCTACTCTGGGACGTAGTTTTGTAATTCGGAGTGAAAAAATTAGATTAGACCATACTTTATGTATTTAACGCAAAAACTTCATTTTTTAATGCGTTCTCGGCGTTAAAATGCCATTTGTAAAAAAATCGAATTTTTGCGTGTGTGCAATTTGTCGTAACGGTGTACACACACAAAAGCGTTGTTCGTGACGACAATTGCGGTTCACTTTATCCCACTGTGAATCACTAGTGACTGAACCCCCATGTTAGAGTTCATAGAGCAGAAAGTTCAAGCAAATGGAAGTATTTCTAGCACATTGTTTTAAATCGCGTTTTCACGACTCCTACGCATTGTTGAAAAAGTCCAAAAGGCCTTTTTGAAAAGAATGGGATGAATTAATTTGTTTAAAGTGGCTTGTTTGTGATCTGTGCGTTAATCCTTTTATTTAGGGTCAGATTAAAATCTCGGATTTATCAGTTGATTAGACTACTGGTATCATAACAGTCTGAAACGTGTCGTGAATTTAAAAAATAACAATGTTTTGTAGAAAGTGTGGACGATCTTTTCTCCATTAAATTGAGCTTGCTTTATTCTATCCAAAGGTGATATCCTCCCAAAATCCACCATTTCGCGACCACGGCGACACATCGATTTTTTATTGGCTACAAGATTGTCGTCGTAGCGATTGAGCGAGTGTTTTTTGCGACGACTACAACGACGTAGACGGAGCTGCTCCAACACTCGCCAAAGGTTGGCCCCCAGAGTAGGCAAGGAGTATTGCTCAAATAAGCTGGATAGAGGCAAGAGAAGAAGCATGAGAGAAAGCATGACGGCTCGATTCTCTCTTCTTTTTTTTTACATCCAGCAAAAGAAGAAGAAGAAGTAGTAACCACCCATACATAGCATACATACACCCTCCTCCCTTCTCCCGATGCTTCTGGGTGTATTTGAAGCAGCTCACTCAAAAAAAAGCCTCTTCTCATCTTCTTTCCTCATTTTTTCCTCTTTTTTTCACACCTCCTTGAGTTCAATTTCGATTTGTTTAGTTAGTTTTTTGTTTTTTTTCCTTCTTCCTTAGCAATATCACAAGTATTGAAAACCGGTCGAATATATGTATGCTCACATGTATTCTGCTTTTTCTCTTGTTTACGAGACTCTTCTCGTATACAACTTCCGACAACTGGAAAAAAAACCCGCCACCGAAAGAGAAAAGAAAAGGGTTTTTTCGAGTTGCAAAGGGAATTAGACATCTTTTTTTTTGTCTGCTAAATTTTTTGGCGGCTCTCTAGAGGCGGTAGTTATGGAACAAAACGTCAAATTGGTTTCTATTACCAGTTTCGGAATAGTTTGCGGTTTTTATTGCAGTTTTTGGTTTATGAGAACTTTTTTATACTGTGCTGAAGAATTATGTAAAACTGCGTTGATTTTTATTAAACCTACGTGACCACATATTTGAAACCGGTTAGAAAAAGTTTTAAAAAATCATTTTTCAGCCAAAATTTCAAATTTCCTTAAAATAAGCCGATTTACGTCATCCGAAGGTTCAAACATTGAATTTTGAATACGAGGTCGTGTTGAAATTGTGCGAAATAAAAATTTTAAAAATCCTATTTCCCGCATTTTTAAAATGTTTTTATCAAAATCGGAACATATCGCAAAAATAACGAAGGTTTCGATAGTTTAAAGGAGGGCTTTACAGAGCTAACGTATGCATCTGAGATGAAAATAGACTTCAGATTCATTCCAAATCTGTTTTTAAAATTTTCTAAATCCACTTAGAAGCCGAGAAAACGCGCTTCAAAACAATGGCCTAGAAAAGTCTCCACCGGCGAAAACTAGTCCGCAAGCATGAAAAATTAAAAACAAAAAAACAAAAAAAAACATGAAAAAAGGACTAATCTAAGCATTCTGCATACCTATTTATTAGCGAAAAAAGCTCATAAGAAAAAGTTCGGCCAAGTGACTCCTTTTTCTAGGCCATTGTTTTGAGGCGCTTTTTCTCGGCTTCTAGGTGGTTTTAGAATATTTTAAAAACAAATTTGGAATGTGAATGAAATCTATTTTCATTTAAGGTACATTTATTATCTCAGTAAATCCCTCCTTTAAGTATAAATTCCAGATATTACATGTGTTTTGATCCGCGTTGGTTTTTAGCTTAGAATCATAAAATGCGGTTTTAAGTAATCCCGAAATTAGATTTTTAGACATTTAATTTCTGTAACTTGTGCTTCCGACTGTTTTTCTTCCATTTTTTGGCTCTTTGCTTTTATCATTTTTGTTTCAATTTCACAATTCTACTCAGTTCTCTTTGGGAGCTCCCGATTCTTTCAATTCAATTTTAAATTCGAGTAGTCAGTCTAACAATCAAATAAAATGTATAATTTATTTAAGTCAAACATTAACCATTTTTTCCCGAATCAAAAAAAAAACGACGACGACGAAAGTATAGCTTCCGCTTTCATCTCAAAAATTACTTTTCCAGAAGGCAGTCTAACCCGCCTGAACACTTTTCTTCTTTCTAGAACAAAAAAAAAACAAGTGCAGGCAGCCCTTAATCCTTTTTGCTCTTTTCTATTTCATTTTTTGAACCTGCACATTTTTCGAGTTTTTGGTCGGTTGTTAAATTTCAATAATGAAGCAAAAATAACATTCGTTTCGACTAAGTTCGACTATTTTTCGACTAATTTTTGATCCGTTCTTTGTTTCCAGATTATTGACTAATTGTAAATTATACGTCAGAAAGGTTGTTGTGGGAAATGGGAAAAGCTTGAATTCAATTGAGGAAATACATATTTTTTAGATTGAAATAAAACGGACCATTTTTTATTGAGGTTCTCTTTTTAACGTTCGATTTCAAACCCGAACGTAAAAGCTTAAACCTTGTTCTACTCGTTCTTTCAAGCCCCCTTTGCCAATTTTTTTACACGTTTGCAACCGGGCTGAAATTCGATACAAACAGCAAGCAAGTAAGGCAAGGACAAGAAAGGAAAGAGAAAAAAAAAGTGTTTGCTCCTAGCTTGGGCATGGTCATATTCATCAACTCATATTATTATTTTTTTTTCTTTTTCATCATTGCTTCCTTCATCCTCTCAGAAACGAGACGGCGCTGTCGGCTTCCGGTGATGTCCCGCGTCTTTTTTTTTTGTTTTGGGAAAATCATATATTAAAATTGCTTTTGGATATTTTTTTTTGAATCTTTCCAGCTTTTCTACTTGCAGAATCTTTAATGAAATTCGAAATTCTGCATGTTAAAATTGAACTTTTGCCCAATTCAAATATTCTGACGATTTGTAGGATTAGAACGCGACGCATATAGCTATTCTTCCCCCATTTAAATATTTTTTTCAGCTTGAGGTTTCACACGAGTTCCATTTAATAATTGAGAAAGATATTTTGACAATAACATGTTGGAAGGATTTTAAAAAATAAACGACATATTGTCTTTAAAACAATGTCGGAATTGACGCGAAACAAAGCTATTTGAATGTTGTAACTTATTGGTATTGTTTTTCGACCTTCTGGGCTCCACATTTGACTTCTGATTTTTTCGTTCCGAATTTTGGATATTTTAACTGACACGCTGTCTTTAAAGGAGGACTTTAGGGAGCTAATGAATGTATCTGGCATGAAAACAGACTTCAGTCTCATTCCAAATCTGTTTTTAAAATTTTCTAAAACCACCTAGAAGCCGAGAAAATGAGCTTCAAAAACAGTGGCCTAGAAAAGTGGCCACCGACGAAAACTAGTCCGCAGGCATGAAAAATCCAAAAAAAAAAGATAAATTTTAATTAAAAAAAAAACATTAAAAAAGACTAATATAAGCATTCTGCATAACAATTTATTAAAGAAACACGAAAAAAGCTCATAGGAAAAAGTTCGGCCAGTTGGCCACTTTTTTTAGGCCATTGTTTTGAAGCTCATTTTCTCGGCTTCTAGGTGGTTTTAGAAAATTTTAAAAACAGATTTGGAATGAGAATGAAGTCTATTTTCTTTTTAGGTACATGTATTATCTCCTCAAAGCCCTCCTTTAAACAGTTTTTCATAAGTTTTCAAATATCGAGAAAATATTTGAGAAAAAATTTCAAACGATAAAGAATCACTGGAATTAATTGGACAACAGAAATAATTCTGATTTTTTTCTCCGTGGATTCTCGTAGTGATTCTATTCAGCTATTCCCATCTATATTTTTATCCAGAAATATTTATAAATCACCCATTTTCTTTTTGAACGTTCACTTTTTTTCTAGATAATTTTTTCTTGCAAAAAAATCCCTCGTCACCTTTCGATATAATATTTTCTCGTCCCGGAGCTTTTGCTCTGACTAGTAGTCGACGTCCTGTCCACTCAACCGCTTATAAGCCATTAAAACAAAAACGTCAAGGAGAAAATGGAGAAAAAAAGGGAAAAACGACGAAGAAGAAGAAGAAGAAGAAGCAAAAAAGAAGACAAAATGTTATGCGCACTTTACCCTCAGTATTTATGCTATTCCTTTCCTTTTCTATTTCTATAGCTCTCGTTTTTCCAGTTTTTTTCCTACTTTTTTTTTCGCAATACTTTATTTGGTCCTTTAATGCTGATTGTTCATGTGCATGTGTGCACTTTTTCTTTTGCTCATTTTCCTTCCAAAAACCATCATAATTCATTCTTTATATATCTTTCTCCAAAAAGAGAGAGAGACGAGATCTTGTTTATCAAACAAAATAAAATATATTCATATTTCGAATAAAAACTGAGAAAATTAAAGACGAGTGCTGACAAAATTGCCATTTTATTTTGATTCTATAATTATTGTCTTTCAAAAAACATTTTTTTTCTAAACTGAATTTTCAATTGGAATTGTTATGCATATTTTCAAGCACCTTATATGTAGAATCAACTCAATTTTATAAAAAAATTTGATATTCTACTTTTAGAATATCAAAAAATCCATTATTTTTTAAATCAGAATTTAAAAAAAAAGAATTTTCACTGAAACTTTCAAGATTCAAGGGAATAGTGAGCCATCGTCTTTAAAGGAGGGCTTTACGGAGATAATGAATGTACCTTAAA
This sequence comes from Caenorhabditis virilis, assembly GCA_964036255.1. NCBI lineage: Eukaryota > Metazoa > Nematoda > Chromadorea > Rhabditida > Rhabditidae > Caenorhabditis > Caenorhabditis virilis. Next base: position 10,199,908 of record OZ038417.1, on the reverse strand, counting down.
TGAAAATAGACTTCATTCTAATTCCGAATTTGTTTTTAAAAATTTCTAAAACCACCTAGAAGCCGAGAAAACGCGCCTCAAAACGGTGGCCTAGAAAAATGGGTCCCGGCGAAAACTAGTCCGCAGGCATGAAAAAATTCAAAAAAACATAAATTAAAATGAAAAAACATTAAAAAAAAGACTAATATGAGCATTCTGCATAAGTATTTATTAACGAAACACGAAAAAAGCTCATAGGAAAAAGTTCGGCCAGGTGGCCCCTTTTTCTAGGCCATTGTTTTGAGGCGTGTTTTCTCGGCTTCTAGGTGGTTTTAGAAAAATTTAAAAACAGATTTGGAATGAGGAAGAAGTCTATTTTCATTTAAGGTACATTTATTCTCTCCGTAAAGTCCTCCTTTAAGACTGGTTTAGTACTAAATAAGTTTTCTAATTGTTTAAAATGTTGTTTTTAAATTGGATTCGAAATTGAGAACCAAAATCCTTCACCGAATAAATACTTTAACATTTTGTATGCTTTAATTATTAAAAATTTAATATTAAAATTCTGTCCCCTCCCCCCGTTTCTCATTAGTTTAAGTACAAAACTCGTTGTTTTATTTTTATTTCCCTAATTTCAAAGATCATTTCAAGATATTTATATACATCGTTACTTTAATAATCATTAACAAATCCCCCGAATGATAAGCGTTTTCGCCAAATGCGCGCCTTCCCCATATCGACTGATTTTTTTGTATGTTGTAAAAAACGAGTTTTTACACTTGTGGGCAGAACCTGGGTTGTTCTTTAATATCTGAAATTGTAAGTAAACTTCTGAAATTTCACTTCCTTTTTCAATCTCCCAAAAAACATTCACGATTCATTTCTCATTGTGAATTCTAATTTCTCTATAAGACTTTTTCAGAGGCGCGGCGGCTGAGTTTCCATGACAGCCTTATTCAAAAGCTTATTTTCTTTCTCATTTGATTCAAATTTCATACTTTTCCCCTCTACAATAATCTATTCCGTTCCATTCTGAAATGTTGTTTCTCAAAATGTAATATGACAAATTTCAGCCACACGACTCGTCCGTGTGATAGGCATTGGTGTCATCGTGGCCTATTGCTCGTCGATTGTGTGGGGTCGACCACCGCGGACCTAGTTCATCAATCATCCGATGCTGGGTCTGTCGGGACCCGGCCCACCGCAGCACCTACCACCACCACCAAGACCATCATCTTCATCAATGGTTCCAGGTCCATCGACATCATCACATGGCTTATTATCAACATACTCAGCGCCATCAACGTCATATTGTGTCACAAATCATCTTGGGCCAACATCTGCACCATCAAGCGATACATTATTGCTGACATTACGATCAAAACCACATTCTAGAGTATTTCGAGCTTTATTTCAATATCTTCCAATGCGAGATTCACCAAATGAAAATCCACAATTAGAATTGAGTTTACAACCAGGAGATGTTATACTTGTCAAAGGAGAAATGGATTCTGATGGATTCTATTGCGGTGAAACACTTGATGGAAGAAGTGGATTAGTACCTTCAAATTATGTAGAAAGGTTTTTGTTTTAGACGTTAAAGACTTTTCATTGATCTCAACATTTTACAGGGTTCCCGACTCAGTACTATTAGCTAATGCGAGAGCCCCATCGCCTTCTTTTCCTCTTCGAATACCACAGCATCTTTCAACAATAGTTCATGATTTTTCATCACCCGATCATTCGACGTTACCAGATTCGGTTTGCGTTTTATGACATGTTTTACGTAGGCGACAATTATTTCACCTGTTTTCGAGACTAATGACATAATAGGCAGACTTTCTATCGAAAATGAAAAACGTTTCCCAGTATCACTAAAATGGATTGGCGTTTTCAGGTTTGTCCATATCCACCGGCTGATGTGACGAAAGTGACAGTGCAGGAGATCAAAAGTAATGAGACACCAAGAGGTGAGGTTTTTGAATTTCTTTTGAATATATCTATTATTTAACAAAACTTTTTTTTCATATTTTTTCATTGAAATTTACGTTAAAACCTAAATTTTTATCGTATAATTTTTCTGAACTTCACCCAAATGAAGCATAATTTTTTCATTTACGGAGAAACATTAAAAATAGTTCAAAATTTCCTTATGATTTGTGAAATTTATTAATATTTCAATGGAATTTTCTTTAATTCAGTTTAACTATTGCAAGATACGATGTTATACCGTTATTGTCAACTCAAATATTCTTGACCACTGCGTTTTGAGGGCTGCTCAATCTCAAAGACGCTCCGCACGCACGCACGCGGCTGCCGACACTCAACATACTGGAAAATTCGCGGGAAACTGAATTTTTCAAATTTTCTAGTGGGTTGAGTGTCGACAGCCGCGTGCGTGCGTGCGCTCCGTCTGTGAGGATGAGCAGCCCCTTAAAACGCAGCGATCAAGAATATTTGAGTTGATAATATTTTATTGGAACAAGATGGTTCTTCTATCGGAAATACCGAGGATGCTTGTGACTCGTCCAATACTTTTCTTTGGATTCGAAGTCGAATTCCATATGTAGACCGTTTTATTCATTTTTTTGTTGCCAATTGCAGTAGAATTCTCAATGTTCTAGTTTTAGAACAGAATGACGTTCCGCCTTTAAGAATTTTGACTTTTTAAATTTTTAAAAAGGTGAACTGTAATGGACCTATTCAGTTTGAAAAAAAAATACAAAAAATGTCGAGAAATTCAATGCAGAAATTGCAGAGAAATGTCGAGAAATGCAGAGAAACTTCAATTTCTCCGCATTGTTTGAACTGGTTTTCTTCGAGACCCAAACGATTTAATCTGTGTCCCTTTAAACAATTTTATGGAAAATGTTTGTTTTCGTGTCTATGATTGTGGAAATTATACAAAAAATTCAGTAGTGAGTCCCAATGGCCCTTAGATGCCCAAAATATCTGATTTATACCCAAAAAGACCGTCTGGGTCGAAAAAAAGACATGTCGAGAAATGCAGAGAAATTGCTATTTCTCTGCATTTCTCGGCATTTCTCTGCAATTTCTGCATTGAATTTCTCGACATTTTTTGTATTTTTTTTTCAAACTGAATAGGTCCATAATAGGGAAGAGAAGACATACGAGCGGGGACTAGCTTCTCGTTGAATGTGAAACCTAGGCCAATAGTTTGTAGTTCATTTGGATTTCGTTTTGGAGTTAAGTTGCACATTATACTTAGTTGTATGAAATTTTCTCATTTTTACCTCTTCCTAAGACAAAACAAACCAACGAAAAATTGACACTCGTTAGAGCTCGAAAACCGAACGAAAAACGACATCAATTCTTCATGCAATAGCAATAAGTGCACACCCAATCGAGAGCATAAGTATCCAGTATCATTTTTTGAAGCGAAGACGTCTGAATTTTCTCTCTCTTCTCATTTGTTTATGCATCATCATTTCTCTGTCTAAGCTAGGAAAAAAATATATATATATATATCTGGGGAAAAATAAATCGCCTGCAGCACTGCAATGAATGATAGGCAAACAAGCTCTTAATAATTCATCAAGAATGCGATTTCTTTCGTGTTTTTTTTCTCCTTTCTTCTATATTTTTTTGAGGATCCGAATTTTGGTGAATCAGAAACAGAGACCTTGTATAAGTTTCGAAAAACTTATATATTTCAATGCGACCAACATCTGTCTCGAGCTAATTTTATTTGAACGTGCTCTGTTACGGCAAAAAAGGGGAAAGGCATTCCGAGTTGCTCCAATTCGCCCCGTTTTTCATTTTTTCCTTCATTCCTTACGGAGATGAAGGCAAAAAACATAGGAAGGGAAATGGAGCGAGAGAGAAAACAGCTAATCTGAACTGACAGATGACCCCCACCCACTGGCACATAGACACAGGCAAAAACTGCAAATTCGATGAAGGAGTCAATGAATGAATGGCGAATGAATGAATAAATGGATGGATGAATGTATGCTCCCTGAATAGGAGGCCTTTTTTTTCGCCTTCTTCCTTTTCATCTTCTTCAAAAGTGAATTAAATTCGATCGGCCAATGCGGCAGGCCACCCCCTACGCAAAATTATAATTTTCTATTGGTTTTTCATTATCCGTAGAAAATTCGAAAGCTTCTGAAAGGGGGGACTTGTTGAGCCAAATTCCTGAAAGAAACTTCCATAAACAGATTGAAAAACAGTAATTTTTCCTCACTTTTTTCAAAATAATGTTAGTGCACACAATTCACAAAAAGTTTGTAAGCTGAGAGATCTACTTAAAAGTTCAAACAGGTGTTTTTCGTCCATTATTGAGGAAATAACTTCTTACAAATGGTTAAATAACACTAACAGACAAAACATCAAAATAGTACACCTTTGAATCTTTTTTATAACTTGCGGGATTTGAATTTGAACTCAAAGAGAGAACACAGGTTGTTCAGAGCGTTTCGAAATCCCGCGTTGAAAGCTTAAAGACAGCGTGCTGTTAAAGGAGGGTCTTTACGGAGCTAAGGAGGGTCTTTACGGAGCTTTGAATGCATCTGCGATGAAAATAGACTTCATTCTCATTCCAAATCTGTTTTTACAATATTCTAAAACCATCTAGAAGCCGAGAAAACACTGATCAAAGGCCAGGTGGCCACTTTTTCTAGGTCATTTTTTAAAGCTCATTTTCTCGGCTTCTAGGTGGTCTTAGAAAATTTCAAAAACAAATTTGAAATGAGAATGAAGTCTATTTTCGGATACATTTATCATCTCCGTAAGAAACAATATCAATATGTAGCCAAAATCAAATATTTCGACCGCGTCGCACGATCCGGCGGGCATTCAAATGTTGATTTTTGAAAGTTTGGACCACTGAGGCATGTATTTAATGCTTTCACAAAAATTGCATTGTAGTAATGAGATGAAATTAAAATCAGGGAGGGTCAAATTAACTGACACCGTATCTTTAACTGCAGCTCCATTGCAAAGAGTACATCCGAATTGAAATCGAACCTTTTAATTTTGACATATTTATAAAGTTCAACTTTTTTAGTAATAAGAGCTGCATTTTTTTCCAATTAAAAGCTAAAGATGAAAACTTTTAGTCCAACATTTATGAATGGTGCAAATATTGAAATGCACAAAAAAAAGTTTTTCTTATTTTAAATATTCGAAATTTTTTAAATATTTATATTTAATAAAAATCGATTAAGTTATTTTTAAAATCCTTAATAAACAAAACCATCCGAATAAAATTCCTATATTTTAGTAATTTTCGTAAAAATTACCTTGTTTTAAAAAATTGAGCTCCCTCCTAAAATTTCAGGATTATTCACGAATTAAGGGTACCCAAAATACCACACAAACTTCTTTTTTTTCTCATTCCGTTCCAACTCAATCAAAACGTTATCAATTCATCTTCTTCGTTTTTCGTTTTTCTTTCCAGTTTTACATGTTTGAAGAAGACAAAAAAACGGAAAAGAAAAAAATGAACTAGAACAAAAAGGCATTCCTCTCGACTCGAATAATATTTCGTCACTTTCTTTTCTCCACTAATTCCCCAGTGAAATGTAAAGAAAGCAAAGCATCGGAATACTCACAAAAATGATTCCGAAAAAGCTCAAAAAAGCTCGAGAAACTTCAAACAACAACTGACAGAAAAGACGATTGAAAAAGAAAATAAATATACAAAGAAAGAAAAATAATAATTCTTTTAATTTACAGTTCCATGTCCGCGAGAATTGACAGTGGAGAAGAAGTTGTCAAGAAGTGCATTGGTTGCATGGAGTCCTCCGGAAGAATCGTTTGTTGCCGTTTCACAATATCATGTTTGTGTTGATGGAGCGGTTCGAGCAATTGTACCTGGATCTTATAAGGTTTCCAAATTTTATCTTAATCCTCAAAATTCTCGGATTTCTTCGTTGAATTTTATCACACTTTTAAAATTGACAAAAATAAGATAGGACATCATTTAAATCGGCTTTAATGGGACTGTTCATTGATTTTGGGTTTCTATTCATTTTTCATCTTCTTCACGATATTTGACAATCTGTACACGCAAAACAACATTTTTCGAAATTTCCTTTTCTAGTACACGAAAAAACACATTTTCAATATAAGGCGCGAAATGGCCTAACAATTGCAAACACTCTCACATTCTAGGCCATTTCTCCGTCTTAATCTGTAAATGTGTTTTTCGCGTACTAGAAAAGGAAATTTGGAAAAATTTGTTTGCTTTTATAGGTTTTGAAAAATATTAGAAGAAGATGAAAATGGAATAGAAACCCTAATGCAATAAAGAATCCCTTTAAGCATAGTTTTTTAAAAGATCAAATTTAATAATTTTTTGACGTGTTTAATAATTACCTCATTAAATTTAAATTGTTTTTGGTATTCATCTTTTTTTGCCTTCATCTTCGTGAGGAATGAAGAAAAAAGAAGGAGAAATGCCAAGAGCTGGTTCAAATAAAATGAACATTTCAAGTATAAATTTCTGAAACTTTCAACAAGGCAAGACTAAATTTTCAGCTTATTTTTTTAAATTTATTTTTTGAATACAAATTATTAGAAAGTATTGAAGATTGACCAAATGGTTCAAGGTTTTCAAAAATTTCAGATAGAATATGATTTTATCTCCAGTTTTTTTATTCTTTAAATGCAGCTGGTCAGTTAACTCGATGCAAAAAAAAAAAATCAAAAAATCAAAATTCTAATCGGAGGTCCAAAGAGCAATACCAATATTTGGCAACATTCAAATAATTGTGTTTCGCGCCAATTCTGACCGCGTCGCACGATCCGGCGCGCATTCAAATTTTGAATTTTTCAACTTTGGACGGCTGCTATGACGCGTGTATTTATCGGTGTGATTTCGCATAAATTTCATTGTACTAACTCTCTAATTTTTGAAACTAAAATCAGGCAGGTTCAAATTAACTGATCCACTGTCTTTAAAGAAGGGAACCCCAAGTTTTATGAAAAACATCGATTTGTTGTGTACTCTAAAATGTTAATTACTCTAAAACATTTTTGAAATCAGAATTAGTCAAAAATTCAAAATGTTAGGTATTTTAATCACACCTGAATGCAAATCTTATTCATGCCACATTTCAGACTGTATTTTCAAAAATGTGTACTTAATTTCAGTGTCGAGCACTTGTGGAAGACATCGCACTCGAAGGATCTGTCAATCTATCGGTTCGTGCTGTCACCGAACACGGTCATTCGCCAGATGCTTGCTGTACAATAGCAATAGGAAATGGTTAGTGTTTCGGATTTTTCCGGGATCATTTCAATGTTTTTTCAAATGTTCAATTTCAGAAGCAGCAGTAGCGCCTCAACAAGTTCGCATTTGGGCGGTGACACCAGTCTCAGCATGTGTCCGATGGTATCCATCGAATAGTAATGCAGAACACGTAGTCTCACTGAATGCTGTCAAAGTTGGCGTTTGTCCTCCAACAGTATTTCAGGTATGTTTTTCAGCGTTGTTTTTGTTTATTTTAAAAATTGATATATTAGTATAAGAAAAAAGAAGAGAAAAAGGATTAGCCAAATCTTCTCATGAACACCGTTTTTTTTCTCATTTTTTTTTTCAATTTTTCGCTCATTCATGAATCCATTTCTTTTTCTTTTTGTTGCTAAGAGATATTCTTTCATTTTTTCTATTAGGGCCTATTCAAATTATTGAATTTTTTGTTCGTTCTATTTTTGGAGGCACAGAAAATTGAGTTTTCGTACGTATTTCTGAGATTTCCGTTTGATTTTCAATTGAGAACATTTTTTAAGTTTTTTTAAAGATATCGTGTGCTTATGAATTTTCGAAATTACAGAAATTATAAAGATTTCTGAATAATTTTTCTAATCTTTTTGTAAAAAATCGTGTGAAAACCTTAAAGGGGGGGGGGGCTGAGGGGGCGAAATAAATGGTTGAAAACGATGAAAGTATAAGAAAAATCCAAAGAAAAACTAGAAAATGGCGAAAAAAAACCATAAACCCGGTTTTCGCCCTAATGACCGAAGAAACGCGTTTTGGTTTTCTAGGTCATTTGTTTTTTTTTCTCGGCCGCCTGATTTTTTTGTTTTTCTTTTCTTTTCAATTTTTTTCAGAGAAAATTATCCATAAAAGAGTATTAAAACAAATCACTTTTCAAAAAATAAAATCAGGCGGCCTAGAAAACCAAAACGCGTTTCTTCGGCCATTAGGGCGAAAACCGGGTTTATGGTTTTTTTCGCCATTTTCGAGTTTTTTTTTTGGATTTTTTTTCATTTAATTATCAACAACATACTTTCATCATTTTTAAACCATTTAATTCGTCCCCTCTGCTCCCCCCCCCCCCCCCTTTAAGAATATTTGATTTTCTGATTCCCTCAGTTGATGTGAGCTGCCAACCATAAGATCTTTGAGAAATTCATCTACATATTTCCTCATTAAAGTGTCCATTTTCCCGGTATGATGATTATATGAAGAAAAATTGAAAGAATATATGAATGTGTATGTATTTTCTTGAGATGCATTACTCGAAGAATTTTTTTTACTAATGAGCCACTCCTATGTTTTTTGTGCTTCATTTTCATCGTATCGTTTTATTTGTTTTTTCTTCCTCCTCATATTTCTTCTTCTTCTTATTCCAATTTATTTTAGAATAGAGCACAAAAAAAATGGAATGGAAGCCTTAATATCTGAATAGTGCATTTTTTCCCGTTTCTAAATTAAACATTTTTTCCCATATATTTTGCGTGTGCTTTATGAGTTAGTTATATTTTCTCGATATTTCGTGATCCGAGTTTTTCCAGCTTTGAATTTTCGTATCGCGTTTTGAAGTGGGTCGAGCCTTTTTCTACGAATTAAAAAAATGCTTTATTAATTCCTCACGATATTCCAAGTTGTTATAGAAAAAATAGCTCATCCACTTTAAAACAATGAAGGAGTTTCAATTTTTTGAGTAAACTTGGTTTAAAACAATATGTCAAAAAGATAGAAGTTTTGAGCGGACTCGAATAGATCACGCATTTAATTTGTGCATAACTTGTATTATTAATTATCAGTTTCCTTTATGGGAGCTCCAAGTTCTGAAAATTTTGATCTGAAGTTATTAATTTGATTTTATGAAGATTTACATTATTAAAGAATGGATTTACTGAGATAATAAATGTAGCTTAAATGAAAATAGACTTCATTCTCATTCCAAATCTGTTTTTAAAATTTTCTAAAACCACCTAGAAGCCGAGAAAATGAGCTTCAAAACAATGACCTAGAAAAAGTGGCCACCTGGCCGAACTTTTTCCTATTAGCTTTTTTTCGTGTTTCGTTAATAAATAGTTATGCAGAATGCTTATATTAATCCTTCTTTTATGTTTTTTAATTTTTTTTTGGATTTTTCATGCCTGCGGACTAGTTTTTGCCGGTGGACCCTTTTTTTCTAGGCCATTGTTTTGAGGTGTGTTTTCTCGGCTTCTAGGTGGTTTTAGAAAATTTTAAAAACAGATTTGGAATGAGAATGAAGTCTATTTTTATCCCAGACTCATTCATTATCTCCGTAAAGCCCTCCTTTAAGTATTATTATTTTGTTTTTTAACACCTATCCATAGCGTGCGATTTCTTTTCCGGCTCACATTAAAACTCTCCTTTTTCCTGTTTGACTGCTAAAAAATATGTAATTTCTTTCTTGGCCTTTTTTGAATTCTGTAATATGGAAGAGAAATACGAGCGGAACTAGTTTTTTTAAAGAATAATTTTCAAATGTATGTAACACCCTGTCTTTAATTTTTTTTTCTCCTCGTGAGCTCCTATTCTCCCACTCAAAATTACCCAGAAACAATGTTCATTCATCCGTCCATCTAACAACAAAAAAAAGAAAGACAAAAACTTTCCTTGTGCACTAACATCAGAAGAAGTCCGTGCATCCATGTGTCTTTTTGCATCAGTGTCGACATCACATTATTCTATTCAGTCAGTCAGTGAGTCAGTCTGGCCAATAGGCATCGTTTGTTTCTTCCGATATACATATATATGTATAAGTTGAGTAGAAGAAGAAGGAGAAGAAGCGGGAAAAAACGAAAAAAAAAGATAGGCAAAACTATGTAAGCAAAAGCATGTCTCATCTTCCTTTCTTTTTACCTAAATTAGAGGAATCCATATTGATGCTTCTTACAAACAAATATGTATATGTGCTCATTCGAGTAAGGATTTTTTCTTTTCTTTTTTGGCAACTTTTTACTAGAAAAATATGTTTCTTTTTTTAAACTATTTTTTCAATTACTTCTCTGAAAACTTATCCTTTGCAGGAATCATAAATAAAATCAACATAATTTCAAAACTTGAAGAAATACTTAAAAGATTGATGATTTGTTTATTCCTACAGTAATGATATAATTTCAATAAAATTGTGGTAGAAAACAGATTTTAAACACACTTTTGCCACAATTTATTCGAATCTCAAAAGTACAAATTCCTTGGAGCTGTTTGTTTTCGCGGAGCTCATGAAGAGTTGCAGAGGGAAAAAAATCTCTGCAGAGGGGGAAAAACTATGAATTTTTCATTTGCCGTTTTTTGCAATTTTTTTTGTACGCCATAAATTCATCATTTTTAATTCGGGAATTGTTTCGAGAGCACAACAGACAAAATACGTTTGAAAATCAAAAACTGGTGGTAACTGAACTTTCTAAAACTGTCAGACTAGATAAAAAGTAATTATAAAAGATTTTGGTGTTGTTAACAAGTTAGGAATTTTTACGGAGCTAATGAATGGGATGAAAATAGACTCCATTCTCTTTCCAAATCTGTTTTTAAAATTTTCTAAAACCACCGAGAAGCCGAGAAACAATGGCCTAGAAAAAGGGGTCACCGGCGAAAACTAGTCCGCAGGCATGAAAAATCCAAAAAAAAATGAAAAAAAAAAACATTAAAAAAAAGGACTGATATAAGCATTCTTCATAACTATTTATCAACGAAACACGAAGAAAGCTCACAGGAAAAAGTTCGGCCAGGTGGACACTTTCTAGGCCATTGTTTTGAGGCGTATTTTCTCGGCTTCTAGGTGGTTTTAGAAAATTTTAAAAACAGATTTGAAATGAGAATGAAGTCTATTTTCATTTAAGGTATATTTATCATCTCCGTAAAGCCCTCCTTTAACAACATATTTCATTGATTTTTGCTGTAATTTATTTCTGTATTTTTGCAAGAAGTGTTTTTTCTCTTAGATTTTCAGAAACTTTGTTTTTTGGAGAATTCAAAGTCATTATCATCAAATTTAGAGTTTTCTAATTAAAGAGCTCTGGTAACTAACAATTCTATCATATTCTTCTGATTTTATGTTTTCAATTTTTGTTTAATAATCAAAAACCACATAACTATAACACAAATATTTTTTAGTTCCGGATCATGTTGATAGGAGAGTTTCTCAAATATCCAATCATATTTCATCTAATATCATTTATTCGTATTCCATTCATTCGTTTCCGTTTTCATAACTTCCCCTCGATGTTTTTTTTTAAAATTTATTTTTTGTCGAAAACAAAATCCAGATCTTTTTTTTTCAAACTAAATTCACGTTTTTCAGGTCCAATTACAAGGTCTTCAACCGTCGACAATTTATCGGGTATCAGTACGAACAAAACATCCAAAAGCGGTTCTTGAGCAAAGGCCTGTTGAGAGATGTATCGACTTTAAAACGCTGCCTAAAAGTGAGTTTTTTTAAAAAGATTTTGGATCTTTCCTTTCGTTTTTTTTTCTGATTTTTTTATCCATTTAATTGTCTTTCTAAGTTTTTTTAAACCTCTAATATCATTTTTTTCTATCCTTCTTTGAACCGATTTCCAGAAAACCGGATTTTATCAAGAGAATACTAAGAATTAGAAATGTCAGCATTTAAATGAATATTCACTTTTTCCAGGGTTACCGTAGGAGTATTATAATACATTATTTTATATTTATGAAAGGACTACAAAGCTTTTATTATTTTAAATGACGGTATGGAATGATTTGCGTAGGAAAAAAATGTAGTGCGTGGTGGGACCTACAAATGATCCTATTATATATTTTGACAACTTGCGAAAAAAATTCATTTTCAGATTCATATTCTTCATTTTATCTTTAATTTCTTTTACTCATTTGTGTGATTTTTACTGTTGAAAGCTTTATGTAGGGTGCTATGTGAAAGCAGAAGAATTATGTTAGGATTATACGAGTTGCAGCTTCAGGTCTCAACGCGAACATTTTCGGTTTTGAATTTTGAGACTTAGGTCAAAACATCCACGCCTTACTATTGTTTTTAACATGTAAGGAATGGAATGGAGACCAGAAGCTACAGTTGTCTAAATAACTTTAACAGTAGACAATCACACGGTGGGCTCAAGTGAACCGACTATAACTAAGAAAATTCAGTACGACAATTAAAAATAGAACGCAGAAAAGCGGGCGTTTTTTGGGTGTGACATTTTTTCAATCGTGCTGCACGGTTACACAAAACGCGTTATATTCTCAGCTACTCAGGGACGCAATTTTGTAATTCGGAGTGAAAAAAATTAGGTTAAGCCATACTTTATGTATTTAACGCAAAAACATCATTTTTTAATGCGTTGTAGGCGTTAAAATGCCATTTGTAGAAAATTCGAATTTTTGGGTGTGTGCAATTTGTCGTAACGGTGTACACACACAAGGCGTTGTTCGTGACGACAATTTCGGTTCACTTTATCCCACCGTGAAGCACAATTGCAGAGCCAGATATTCAGCTTCTTTGAAACTAGTTTTTAGTTCGAATCATAAGAATTATCATAAAAGTGAGAAAATGAAATAAGGTTTCGAAATGTCGGACATTCGTTAGCGAAAGTGAAAGAAATGGCAGGAAAAGAAAAAGAATGGAAAAACGGAGGGCTAAAGTCTCAAATATACAATTAGGAACGCCTTGAGCTGCACACCGAGAATAGGAGAAATGATGGTTGGAAAAAAATGAAGGGAAAAAAAAAGGAATAGACGAACGACAAGCTCTCACTTTTTTCGCCGCCACCGCCGCCGTCGCCGTTTCTCGATATATGTTTCAGAAGAATGAATTTCCTTTTCCTTTTTTTTTTCTTGCACCCCTATTTTCTTTTGGCACTTTCTTTTCATTTCGTTTTCATATTTTTGCGATGATTCGTGGGAAATTGGCGAGAATATAAAAGGACTATTATATTATTTTCCGCTTGGGCGGAATCAAAAAGTAGTTCTTTTTTTTTTGGAGATCAAAAATTACTCTTAGTCTATTTCGTGGAGCTTTCGGAGCTCGACGAAAGTCTACTGAATGGTTATGAGTAAGCTCAGAAATTTCGAAATCTTTGAATATTCTTAAGGTTGTGAAACAGGTTTTAAAAGCTCAACCTTTTGTTTAAACTTAAATTTTTTTGGATGTTCAGTTTTTTTTTAAATTTTTGATTGTTAAAGACATCGAACTACTTATTTTCATATCATTAACATTTTAATCTGTGTAACCATGCAGACTGTTATTAAAAATGGGGGTTTTAAATCGAATTCGTCATTATTTTTTATGAATTGGTTGTTTCAAAAATCAGTAATTATAATGAGTTTAATTTTTATGATTAGAAAAACATTGATTTGTGAACATATCTCCAGGTCCGATTAAAGGAGGGCTTTACGGAGCTAATGAATGCATCTGGGATGAAAATAGACTTCGTTCTCATTCCAAATCTGTTTTTAAAAATTTTCTTAAACCACCTAGAAGCCGAGAAATCGAGCCTTCAAAACAATGGCCTAGAAAAGGGGCCACCGGCGAAAACTAGTCCGCGGGCGTGAAAAAATCCAAAAAAAAAACATTAAAAAACTAATTTAAACATTCTACATAACTATTTATTAACGAAACACAAAAAAAGTTTATAGGAAAAAGTTCGGCCATGTGTCCACTTTTTCTAGGCCATTGTTTTGAAGCTCATTTTCTCGGCTTTTAGGTGGTTTTAGAAAATTTTAAAAACAGATTTAGAATGAGAATGAAGTCTATTTTCATTTATGGTATATTTATTATCTCCGTAAAGCCCACCACGCTGCAATACTTGCAAGAAAATTAATTTTTTAAAATCTTTAATTTTTTCGAAAACATAAATTAGAATTAGCGAATGTTTTAGTCGCTTTACTTTTTTATCCTAACACAACCCAAAAATACCTTTCAGTATTTGTTTTATCCCTTTTTTGTTCAAATTAAGTATTCAGACTCAATTTCTCAGAGCAATGTTTTATTACTTTTCTGATGAGAAATACATTTTGTCTGTAAACCCTGTTTTCCCCGAAATATTTATTGTATTTGAAAATTAAATTTTTTTTCCATCAAAAAGGTCGTACGTTTTCAAAATTTATACCCGGTTGGATTAAAAAACATCATTCTCACCTCATTCCTAACCAAACAATGTTCGAAAAATTTCTAAAACGTCGTCCAAATCTCAAAAATATTCGCCGGAATCTAATGAAACCGTCGCGATTGTCAACCCGACGTAAATCTCAAGTATTCGATCCAAATTTTGGGGAAAAACAAGGTAATAATACATAATTTTTCTTCTTTTTTTTTGGTTGGTCTCAAGACTCAATGAGCTCAAGAGAAAAAAAAGATGATATTGAGCATCGGGTGAGGAACAAGAAATTAGCAGTCTATGGGCAAATTGTAACCTTTTCCTGTTTTTTGTCTTCGTCTTCTACTTTTTTTTTTGAGTTTTTTTTTACCTCCCCCGCATCTTCTGTGTTGAAGCAACGGCAATGAATGCGACAGCCAGTCAGAAGGTCCTATTAATATTTCAGACAAGGCGCCTTCTACTAGTTTTCGAGCCTTTTTTTCACAAGTGCACTTCTTTTGTCCTTTTCCGTTTTCTTTTTTTTCACCATATTTCGACACCTTTTGTAAATTGGATTGTTCCAATACAAGATTTTTATAATCATACTTACTTTCATGGAAACAAGTTGTTTCAAACAAGATTCAAATTTTTAATCCCCCACATATTATCAAATAATTTTTGTTTTTTCTTTCAGTCGGACTACCGGATCCTCCATCACACGTACAAGTGGAAATCGGTCCGCAACCAGGAACACTCCTCGTCTCGTGGCAACCCGTCGCCAACCAACCGAAACCACCATCAAGAGCTGCTGTACATTCGTATCTGATTTACGCTGACGGAAAGAATATTGCACAAGTTCCTTCGGCTTCTGGTATACGTTTTATTTATTAATAATTTTATTTTTTCTTAATTTTCAAAATATTTCAGCTGATCACGTTGTTCTGAGGCTTGCTGATTTATCAGACGATCCGCCGATTTTTATCACTGTTCGAACAAAAACGAAAGAGGGTTAGTTAGTTGGAATTTCTTTGATAATGTTTCTATTTTGAAAGTTCGGTATTCAATCCAATATTAAAGACAGCTGATCAGTTAATTTGACCCTACTTGATCTTAGTTTCAAAAATTTAAGCGTTCTCTCATTAGTACAATGCAATTTATATGAAACCTCACCGATAAATACACGCAGCGGTCCAAAGTTGAAAAAAAAAATCAAAATTTGAACGCCGGTCCGTGCGACGCGGTCGGAATTGGCGCGAAACACAATTATTTGAATTTGGCTGCATATCGGTATTGTTCTTTCGGCCACCTGGGCTCCCTTTCGAGTTTTGATTTTTTGCCTTGAATTTGAATCGTATTAACTGACCAGCTGCCTTTAAGACGACATCTATATTGAATACCTCTTTAAAATTAGGAATTTATTTCACAACACATGAAATAAAGAAAAAATGTGTCAGGTTAACGACTCTCTTAATTTTTGATCTCTTCTAGGAGCCGTCTCATCTGATTCTAACGTCGCTCGCGTTCCTCGAACTTCGGCGTCTGGTCTTCCAACTCAGCAACAACCTCCAATTATTCAGCAAGATCCTACAATTGTTCAGCCGATATCACTCGTTGACATGACTTCTTCCTATCCATCATATGGTCATAATCCAGTGGCTAATTGTAAAGAATTTGTTTTTTATTTAAAAAAAATTAAAATCATTCCAGCGATGTTCATTCCACAAAATGGTGCATTAATGAACGGTCACATGGCTCCACCAGCCCAACAACCTCAGCCAATTACCGCGCCATATACTGCTCCAGCTCGATTGGTTGGTGCAACTGGAATCATGACCTATCAACAACCATCCTATCCAAATGCGGCAATGGTACAAAGTCAATCAAGTGTTGTTGCACCACAACCCCCATCTGGATACGCGACTTTTGATAGGTGAGACCACGCCTTGTTAGATTTTGTTTCTCTTTTCTTCGGACACTCTGTCTTTATAAATAAAAGATGTTCATTGAAGATAAATGCGAGAAAAGCGGGGCGGCTCGCAATCTTTTTCGAGCCGTCGCTTTCACTTCTTTTTTTACATGTTTCAATAGTCAATTTTTCATTTCTTCCTATTTTTCCTAGATCTGCTTCACTTGGAGCACCACCGACAACGGCCGCTCATAATTCAATACTTCTTGGTGGACCAACATCTCGACCATCTCCAAGTAATATTCAATCAACACTTCCGAACGTATGTTTTCAATTACTGTTGTTTTGAGAAATTTGAGAAATGGGTTCTAATTGGAAATATTGAATATTTATATACAACACAAAAAAGTTATTTTGTAAGAACTTTAAGATTCAAAGATCAAAAGCTAATTGTAAATTAATTCCTCAACTTTTTTTCGTATAATCAGAAAAGTTGCAACAATCAAATGTATTATTTCAGGCTTGGAAATCATCTCAAATGAGCCAATACTACACATTCCATCCAAATTTTCTCCACACCGAAGCAACAGCCGCTGAAGATAATCGACCATCAGTTCTTGAAATGGAAAATAGGTTTGTTTATTTCTTTTCTTTTTGCTTCTTTCGAATGTAAATTATTCATTGTTTTCCCTTACTTCAGCTACCTAATGCGTCATCGTCAAACTGATTGGGCAAATGCTCCAGAGTCAAGGGATGCGCGAGCAAGAATTGAAGCATATTCACGAGGATTAGCTAGGGCTGGAAGTGCTGATGAAAGAGTACATCATGGCGGGACATTGTCAAGGCCAAGACTGATTGCGCCAAGATTGGCACGTGTAAAAAGTGAAACGGGGTTTGGGACAAGATCTGAGCCAGATTTAAGGCCGCCAACACTTGATGGTGAAAATTGTCGATGGTTTGTTGCTTTGTTCGATTATTCGCATCATATGTCACCGAATGCGAACGCGGAATTTGAGGAATTACCATTTCGAAAGCATCAATTGATTAAAGTTTATGGAGAAGCGGATGCTGATGGATTTTATCAAGGACAGATTGGAAATCGCATTGGATTAGTACCATCAAACATGGTTATTGAAATCGCAAAAGATGATGTGCCACCAAGACGAAGTGCAGCAGCGTTGCCAATGGCGGCGGCGCCAATTGAACCAGCGTTGAGACGAATGCGTTGGGGGAGTCTGAAATCGAGGAGTTATGACTATGCTGGAGATCGGAATACATCGCAACACAGATCAGCTAATCCGAACTATGCATCGTTGGATCGCAGAGATGAAAGGGATCGAGATAGAATACCACCGGAAGGAAGGTATCGAAGAGCTGGAGTTGCTGGAAGTGCAAGAGCTGATTATGACTATAGAAGAGAAAAGGATTATGAAGATCGATATGGAGGAACAATTAGAACGGAAAGACCACCGAGAAGACAAATCGATCCAAGAGATGATTATGGCCCGGTTTATGATGATGATGGTTATAGGGACAAGTACCGAGACCCAAGGGAGCGAGATCCGAGAGAACTAAGAGAACGGGATCCAAGAGATCCAAGAGATCGTTATGATCGGGAAAGACGTGATCGATCTGCATATGATGATCGAAGAAGACCGCCAGATGATCGATACAGAGACCCAAGAGATGCAAAAGACTCGTATCGAGATGACTACAGAGAAAACAAGTACAGAGAGAGACCGAGGATGGATGATGGTCAACAAAGAGATTATGATTATCCACCAAGATTCGATCAACCATCAACAAGTCAAACTGGGATGCCTGGTCCTTCCCAACAAATGAATCCGATGAATCAAATGAATCATCAAATGGGACAAATGAACATTGGAGGAGGACAACAAAATCCACAATCACTTCCACCATTACCACAACAAGGTCTCCAACAACAGCAGCAAATGATGAACCATCAACCACAACAAATGATCGGAATCCCAAGCTCATCTGGTATTGGAGGCATGGGTGGAAGTGGAATATCTGCTGGCGGACAAATAATCCAAGATACAATGTACAATAATGGTGTTAATACGAAGAAAATGGTGGCAAAATTTGACTACGACTCTCGTCAATTGAGCCCAAATGTTGATGCAGAACAAGTTGAGCTCTCATTTCGACAAGGAGATATTATTATTGTATATGGTGAAATGGATGAAGATGGTTTCTATATGGGTGAATTAAACGGTGTACGAGGACTTGTTCCATCCAATTTCTTACAGGTGTGTCATTTATTTTCAATTTTTAAACATTTATTAGTCGATGTCTGAGATTTTCGACATCAGGCCTATTGGCTATGGCACAGTTGCACCAACGTGAAGCTAGGATCTTGATATTTTGCATGGAGGGTACCTAGGCCCCCCTTAGAAAAAAAATACATAATTTATTTGGCCAC
This sequence comes from Caenorhabditis virilis, assembly GCA_964036255.1. NCBI lineage: Eukaryota > Metazoa > Nematoda > Chromadorea > Rhabditida > Rhabditidae > Caenorhabditis > Caenorhabditis virilis. The sequence continues at coordinate 10,181,294 of OZ038417.1, read as the reverse complement.
GCCCCCTTTGACCTAGTGAAAAAAATCCGGGTGGTCCCAAAATCGAAATTTTTAGTTTTAAAGATAAAGTCAAAATCTCATCGGGAATGGATTACCCGCACATTTCTGAGTATTTTTCATGTTGACACCTAATTTCGAGCTTGTCGGCATCATGCCGAAAATTTGATTTTTCTCAAAAAGTGGTCCACATTTTCCAGTTTTTCCCATTTTTCGATATGATGAAGTACTTGGCCCCGAATGGAAATATGGAAATTTTTAATCCTTATGATGATTGTCATCAAATTCCATGTTGGTTTAGCGGAATCCCTGTAACCTTTTTGGGTTTTCAGGGCAAAATAGGCGAAATTTTAGCAAAATTCCAAAGGGTCCCCCCTATGGAAAAAGTTTGCAAAAAAATTTTAAAATTTTAAAATTTGCCCATATTATCAGAGGGACTCTTACTAATAAATATTTAGTGTTTCCCAAAATATGAGCCATCTTGTGGACCAATGGACGATGTAGCAGCAGCTCAAATACCTTCAGTCCCCGTACACAGAAAACTATGGGGAGATTTTAAAATTTTCGATTTTTTCATCCATAGGGGGGACCCTGTGGAATTTTGCGAAAATCTCGCCTATTTTGCCCTGAAACCCCAAAAAGGTTACAGGGATTCCGCTAAATCAACATGGATTTTGATGACAAACATAATAAGGATTAAAAATTTCCATTTTTCCATTCGGGGCCAAGTACTTCATCATATCGAAAAATGGGAAAAACTGGAAAATTTGGACCATTTTTTCAGAAAAATAAAAATTTCGGCATGATGCCGACGAGCTGGAAATTAGGTGTCAACATGAAAAATACTCAAAAATGTGCGGGTAATCCATTCCCGATGAGATTTTGACTTTATCTCTAAAACTAAAAATTTCGATTTAGGGACCACTCGGATTTTTTTCACTAGGTCAAAGGGGGCGTGGCCAAATAAATTATATATTTTTTCTCTAAGGGGGGCCTAGGTACCCTCTATGCAAAATATCAAGATCCTAGCTTCACGTTAGTGCAACTGTGCCACAGTATGTTCGACTTTCTGAGACATCGACTCTTATACTTTTTTAGTCCTCTCCATTGAACACTCTCGGTCCATCTCAACCTGTTGAACCAATGCGAAAAGGAGTCGCATTCTCTGACACGGCGGCCGCGGTTCGAAAAACTGCACCCATTCGACAGACATCACAAACTTCGGCAACGGTTAGTGCTGGAGCCGGAGTAGCTAAACCTGCGGCGAAGAAGTCAACAGCTGGACAAGCTGCTGGAAAACCATTAGCCAAGAAGACTAGTGATGTTGGAAAGGTAAGACTCCTTTTGAGTTATAAATTTAAAAAAAAACAAAATTTTAATTAAAGGATAATATTGTCAAGATAATAATTTCTGGCCGCTCGTTTTGCGGAGTGTCGTTGAGGATTTACTCGCAGCGCGACCGCAACGCGCTCAAATTCAAATTTCTCTGTTGGCCTTGCGTGTAGCGGTCGCGTTGCGAGTAAATTCCCAACGACACTCCGCAAAACGAGCGGCCAGCAATTTTTATCTTGACAATATCTTAAGGCGAATAAGCATGATTCAAACTATCAAACTTCAGTAATTGCCAACTCAAATAATCTTGATAATTGCGTTTTAGGGCTGATCAACCTCACAGACGCTACGCACGCACGCACGCGGCTGTCGACACTCAACTCACTGGAAAATTCGCGGGATAATGAATTTTTCAAATGTTTCAAATTTTCCAGTGTGTTGAGTGTCGACAGCCGCGTGCGTGCGTGTGGAGCGTCTGTGAGGTTGAGTAGCCCTAAAAACGCAATGATCAAGATTATTTTTTAAAGATTTCTTTCACTAAAACAATAATTATTGATATCAAAAACTTTATTTGCTTCGAGTATCGTAATTTTTAAAAACCCTAAAAATGAAATTCATTCATTCTTAAGAAAACTCTATTTTTTTTAGTCCTCCGCTCCAAATGCACGAAAAACCAGTACCGCTGTGAAAAAGAGCGACTCCTCAGCAAAGGTAGCACACTTTGTCATTTTGTTTTCCTAAAAAAATCGATTTTTACAGAAAAAATAGTTGCCATACCTTCTTCCACTTCCTTTCTTCAAAAAAATAAACTTCACTTGAACCAATCCAAAAAGCAATTGTCACTTTATGAGTCGCATCATTCCCGTTGATTTTTTTCTTATTATGCATGCTATTTTTAATTTATTTCAATTTTATTTATATGATATAAATTTCTCTTTCTAATTTATTTATGTTCTTCTTTCTTAAAATATCATAAAACTTACTTTAGGAACATTTTTTCAATAATTTTCTGTGTTTCAATCCCTTCCTTCTAATCAAAAACAACACAAAACAGCTCATTTTCCTTCTCAATTTGCATTTTTTTCTTCTTTTTTAATATTTTCTGACTATTTTTTTATTGAAAAATGTTCTATGTGATATTTACGAATATGCTTAATTTATATGAACCGAAACAAAGAGATGGTTTTCTTTGATATAAATGGTTTTATGAATTAAAATTGGACAAAATTGAATGTATTGTATTACAACCCGAAAAACAAACAATGAGATTTATGAAAGAAGCGAATCAATCCGAAAGGTCTTTCTGATTGAAAAAATGACTGACGATTGCAATGAACATCGAGAATTCGTTTGCTTCATCTATTCGATCATCCGATAGACAAGATCGAGCACGCCTAAAATATAACCAATTTTTCTGCTGAATCCTTATTTCCAAAAATATAACAAAACTCACTTGGCATTCTTTGCAAGATCCCTCAAAGCCGATCCAACATCTGGCAAAAGTGGAAATTCAACAATAAGCAACAATGAATAAATCCATTCTCGAATTGGCCGTGTTAATCCTTCCGATTCTGACCATTCAACAAGATACGTAATTAATTCATTAACCTATAAATTTTTGTGTTCAAATTATATTAGACAATAATTGTTTTTGAAGCTTACCAATCCCGAAGGAAGTGCACATACAACCGAAAGTGCAGGTGGAGTTCCATTATGATTGGGAAATTGTGGCAACAATGACTGGGCTTGTGGCACACATTTTTCTAGAATAAATTCATGCCAACCAACGTCATCACTCTAGAAAAATAACAAATTTCGAAAAAACATGTTCTAAGCAAATTCATACATTTCTCGGTGTTCTCATTTTAATAATTTTCACTTTGCCACGCGTTTCTTGAACTCGTCGTCGTTTTTCAGCAAAATCTGCCGATTTATAATCTTGCCATTCTTTTTGAGGGATGAGAAAATCCTGAATTCCTTCAATTTTGAGGTTTCTTGCTTTGAAATGCTTACCTTCGTCGGAACTTTTTCTTCAACTAAATTCAATCCTTTAACTCCACTCCATTTTTGTTTTTTCGTTGATTCGACAATCGTTGGCCTAGCTGTAACCACATCTGCACACATGTTCCGTTCTTCTCTCAATTGTTTCAGATATGCACCCGCTGACATTATCGAGGAGCTAGATCCATCTTCGTCGTATTCAACTGATAAGCACGCTTCTTGATCCATCTACTGATATATTTTGAAGTTTATTAGTTTAATTATTGCATTATAATATTTCAGGAGATTTTCAGAGACTCGCAAAGTGAAAAATTTCAAGTTTTGAAAAAAATAAAATTTATAAAATAAAAAGCAAACAATAAATATATTTACATTATCCTACTCTGATTGAACGTTCCCCTCTTTTTTGTTACAACAAAATTTCACTAAACATGAGATCTGAGAATTATCGTTATGTCTTCTAAAATAATACAAAAAAAACTAAAAAGCTGTTGGAAAAACCATGGGAATGATTGAAAATGGCAAAAGCGGTGTAGATCTATCTAGTTGAGCAGCGGCTGTTAAACATTCAGTGGCTCTTTCAGCATCTCCTCGTCGCATCAAAGAACAGCCTAATTGTTGCCACCATTCACAGTTCAATGGGTCGTCTCGAACCATTTCTCTGAAAAATTGTTATTAGTTGGTCTTTTAAAATACAGAAGCTCCCGAGAATTTGAAATAATATTTTATACTGCATGGAGAATGTTTGTGTACCTCAACATATGTTCGGCCATTTTTTGATTTCCTTCATCTGTATACAATTTGGCCAATGCTGACATTGATGGTGCATGATTCGGGACTAATGCCAATGCTGACAAGAAAGCTGCTTTGGCTTCACCTCGAATTTTTGAAATAATCGAATCATCATTCAATTTAGACGAGCTGATGGCAAGAAGTCGTCCCTAAACCAAGAAATGTTAAGATAAATTTTATCTGAAAACACATACCTTCAAATACAAAGCTTGTGGCGAATTTGGGAACAATGCAACCGCTTGTTCGACACATTTCGTTACGTCTTTATGCCTTCCTTCAGCCAAATACAATTCTGCCAAACACATCCAAACATCAGCCTGTGTTCGGAATTTTGACCATGAGTCAATTGCTCCATTACTTGAAACACTTTCACTAATTGTTGATTGGCCACTTTCTGATTGAGCAACTCCACTGTCTGTGACTGAAAAAATATAATTGAGAAAAACAATAGAATTATTAATTACTTGATAAATCTCGCCCTGATGCATTTGTAGACAACGAATTTATAATTGGAACAGATGTTGGGAAAGAAGGTAAAACCGGAGTTCCAGAACCTAGCGGTGTTGATAATTCTCGGCCAAAAGTTGGTGTTCCTGTGATTTTATTTTTAATGCATCAAATACTTACGAAAAGAAAAAAGAAAATTACCTGTTTTAACACTTCCATCCCTTCCCATCAAAAATGAGTTTCCATCGTTTGCGGTCATTGTTTTTTGCGATCGATCTTCATCAATTCCACCTGAAGAAACATCTCATCAAATGGTCAACCTCTTATCACAAAATACTTACCACTATGTGAAATCACACCCATTGCTTCCCGCTTCTTCCAAAAATCTAATAAATGTGTGCATGTGTCTAACGATTGCTCAATTCTTCCAAATTCCGTCTCGATATGCAATCGAAGAACCAAAAGTCCATAATTCGTTTCAAAATCAGCCAACGCATTGACAACAAGCTCTAACGCCCCTTTCAAATCACCATAAGCCGTAAAAATGAGCGCAAGAAGCATAATAGCAGCCGGTTGATCTCCATTAAGTGCCAAGCTTCGTGAGCAACGATCTTTTGCAGATTCCAAATCTCTAGCTGAAAAAATAAAAGAAGATTTAGAGTGTTATTGGAGCGAAAATAAAACTCACAAATAACATGAAAATACGCTGCGTAATAAAGCGATAGGTAATCATGCGGATCTTCAGCGACGCATGCTTCAATTAACTGCACGGTTTTCGCTAATTCTTGTTTCCTTTCCTCCCAACTCGAAATTTCTTGGGCTTTTTGTCCATATGCAATAGCGTGTAGAAGTTCACATCTTGACTTCAAAAAAGTCAATTGACCATCTTTTGCACACAAATCCATTGCTTTCCGAGAATAATCAACAGCTGAAAAATTTGGTTTTTTTAAAATGTTTTTATTTTCTCTTAAAGTGTTCTACCTGAATTCGAACATATTTATAAACGAAACACGTCTAGTTTTAACTATAAATTCCCCAGGATCCAACAAAATCAGAAAAAAAAACTCACCAGATGCATAATTCCCAAATCTCTCAATATTAATCTGCGCCACAAGCATATATTCCGTAATTGTCGACAATGCACAAGATGGATTGTTCGTCAAATGTAATACCGCTGTTTCAGCCGAATCATTCTCTTTTTCATCAGGATGTGATGATTCACCAATCGATGACGTCATAATAGATTGTTCAAGAACTCTTACGGCTCGAGAAAATCTGCCGCGACAAATTGACGAAAGTGCAAATTGTTGCCTATAACGTTGGCTTTGAAAATAACAATTTCATTAAAAATATTTCTTACCAAAGGAAAGAGTCATTATTCGCAAATTTCATCGCTCGTTCATAAATATTCGCGAGAATATTATATTGTCGAATTGTTGACAATACCTGCAATGAAGTTATTTTAAACACTTTGCAACTTTTTGCAACAGACAAAGTCTTTTAAAGAAGGAATTAAATTAAACTCTTTTTTTTCTTTTTCTTCTTCAAACAAAGACGGGTCCGTTGCCAGAATTTGATTAAAAATGAAAGGGAGAAGGGCAACAAAAGACTAATGGCGGATGCAAAATAGATAACAAAAATTAAAATTTAGGTTAAATTCTGAATATTTTCGACGAATTAAACTGAGAACTGAATGTGTCGTCTTTCAGATAATGCATATGCAATTTTCAAGAACATAGATAACACCTTCCAATTTAATTTTTTTAGAGTTTATAAAAACCGACATGATTCGAGCAAAAAATTGAAACAAAAAATGATGTTTCTTATTCTTCTCTATGACATGGTGGAAATGAACGAATAGGCTCCGATTATGTCTGCCTATTCGTTCTCCTCCAATTATAACAAAAAATATTATGCACATAGTATAATATGAGTAGAAATGTAGTTCTCTTATTGCAATGTATGTGAACCTAGAATGTGGCGAAAAAATCTCATGTTCATTTGTTTGCATACAATTTATGTTATTTTTGTCGCATTTTGTGAGAAAAAAACTTTTTTGTTTATAAAAAGTATCGTTTCGTTTTTTTTGGAAAGGCTTATAAGGGATCTCCCGAATGATTCATTAAACAAAGTATAAAAATCAGAATATTCAAAAATAATGCAAAAAATCATAAACCTCTCTTTGTCAGCAAGAAAATGAATTAAATACAAAAAATCCTAAATTATATCGAATAGGCAGCTCATTTTTTCCAAATTTTTTATTTATGGGAAAAAATACTAAAATTCCCAGGCCAAGAAAAATCTCAATTAATTGTAAATAGGTTTTTTTCAAAAAATAGAAAAAAAAACTTTTAAAAAAAAACATGTCATGAACAATTTGTGTAAGCTACGAACACAACCATAATCCCTTGTTGAAAAGATTACAAAAGTGGTGAAACAGAATTTCCGAAACGAAAAAAATACAATTTCGTGTGATTCACTAACAAAATATTTCTTTTTCGCGAAAAGAAATTTTGTTTTTAAAGAAGAACATGTTTTAAATACTTACCAATGTCAGCAAATTATAAGCTGCTTTCGCATTTTGTAACGATTGAACTCTTGAACAATCCAAATCATCAGATCTTGATAAAACAACTTCTCTCGTTGCGTAAACTTCATTTATCATTAAAAGTAGAATAATTTCTTCGATTCTTGACGAAGGAGCAAAATATCCTCGATGTGATCCCGTATAAAATCTAGAATTTCATCACTTTGAAACAATTTTTATGAAATATATTATTACTTCAAATTTTCGCTTTTCATTGCCATTGCCTCACTCTTCGATTTATCATCAACCGGAACAGCGGCTCTTAATAACAATTCCGCCAATTGACGAAGCAATTTTTGTTGCAATTTTTCACCGGTTGACTTGTCACCCAAACATGTGATGATTTTTCGATACCTTAAGGTACTCTTGTAATAAGGAGTTAAGATTATATTTGCAAACCATTCAATTCCTTCACTTCCATTTTTGATTTGTGCCGATGTATCTTTTGCGCGAATAATTGCAACTCTTTCTAAGCAGCGTTCTAGGATTTCCCCTGAAACGATGAATTCGTTTTATTTATTATTTAATTAAACAGTTTTTTTAATACTATTTGTCTGAATCGAAGTTTCTGTTGATATTTAAGACAATTTTCTTCATTTTTCTATTATAGATTCATATAATTAAAATCCAATATCCTACCTATTTTTTCCTGTTGTTTCACTGATATCGTTCCACTAGCACTGGTGGTTGAGACTAATGTACCACTTGTCGTCGTACCTCCTTTACTATTGGTAGTTAACGTCTTCTCCAACTCGTTAATATAAGACATTGCAAGTTCTGCAGACTTCTCAAAACAATACAAAGCTTTTGATTCATTCGAAGATGCGCTACTTGTTGACCCAACACTATTTGAATGATTTTTTGTTGTTGTTTCAATATTTTCATAACAAAGCCCTTGAATAATATTTTAATCATGAAAACTGGAATCTATTCCACATACCTTTGATAGCATAACCTTCTGCAACAAGTCTCAATGCTCTCAATGTTCGAAAAGGTGTATTTCCATTTTCCATTCCGGAATTATCGATACAAATTAAAGCTTTTTTGAATTCTGCACATGCATAATGAACTTTAGCAAGTAGAACATTTGCCTCCAAGAATACACTTGGATTAGTTCCTTTTTCACGGAGAGCGGATGAAAGAAAAGTCTCAGCGACTTTTAACTTGTCATAATTATCCTTATGTGGTCGAATAACTTCTGAATAATTTCTTATTTTCTACATGTTTCATTTGTTTTTTTCGAAAAAAAAACCTCCTAATTGCTCCAAAAACGTTTCGACAATAATTTCACCGTGAAACAAATCATAAAAATCTTCATGTCCCGAATTTTTTGATTTGACTGATGGCAGAAGTTCATTCAACCTTTTCCAGTTTCCTGAAACCTAACGCTTGATTTCGAAACTTTTTCAGTTTAATCATACCATCTGCACGAGCCTTGTCCACCTCGGTTTCGAGACGGCTTCCCTTTAGTTTACTCATCCACTAGGTTTTCTACAAAATCCAACAGAATACTTCATTAATTTTATACAGAAAAGATATGTTTCTTGAGATTTTTCACTCTTCAATGACAATATTTCATGAAAAAATAATATAAAATTTTATCGATTTTAAAAGTCCCTACAAAACACTAAACTGAGAAAAAAAAGGCAAACAGGTCATAAAAGAAAACAAAAAATAACAGTTTACGAAGTTTCGGAAGAATATTGCCATTCACACGTGTCCATGACCTCCGTTCATTTTCTGCAAGTGTTCCACCATAAAGTTGCTGGCGTCGATCATACGGTTGACGCAATTCTGAGAATTAATTTAATTTCATAATTCATTTATTTTAGTTCTGAATACCTGAAGACAAGCCTGAGTCTTTCCATCCATTTTGCTTGGCGGGCGATAATCGGAGAAACAAACATCCCAGCACCGACCAGTAAGGGTGTGCACCTAATTAATAACATTTTATTTTAAAAAAAATCTTTCAAGAAAATCTACCTGCTCAGTGAATTTTTGACGTTGGGTTTCAGCTTGAAGCTGTTGCAAAAATCTGGCAAGTTGTGGGTCTGCGTCCATGCCTGGAAAATGAAATTTATTGTTTTTCAATTTTTCATAGGAGGATATATATTAAAATTTCTAAGAATTTGAGACAAACTTTTTTCCATAAGCTTGAAACTGCTCTGAAAATAATGAGAAAACGGAATTCAATTGGATGATGAAAAAAATTTTGATCAAATCGACATTGACGGAAATTACGCCAGCCAATATTGATTGACGCGTTTTGCGATACGCAGTCTTTTGAAAAAAAGAACAAAACCGCTGAATTCGAAAAATAATTTTCAGTTCAATGTTTAAAAAATAATTTTTTTCAATAAACCAAATAACTTTATTCTAAAAAAAAGCGTGTATTTATTAAGAATATTTATTAAGGAAACGCCAATCATTTAAAACTTAGTTATCAATTTGCATATGTCCTTTCAAAAAGTCAATAATATTAATTTTTCCATCAACAACTTCAACTCCATAAAGTAGTTGATCGACTTCTTGAGAGCTCATCTTCTCCCCGCCTGTCTGAAGCATTTGTCGCAGTTCAGCCAAGGTTATTTGTCCATTTCCTTCACGGTCGAAATGGGAAAGGAGTGTCTAAACAGTGAAAATATATTTATTATTGAATCTTTAAGAGAATAATACCTGAAACTCGACCAAATTCGCTGACCTTCCGCACTCTTTTGCAATGTTCTTGTAGATCGGAGTGAACTCTTGAACCGAGAGTCGTGCATCTAAAATGAAAAAAATCTGGGAATATTACCGGGAAACTAACTCGGTGACGTCTCCCATTGTTTTGTCATTTTTTTGATCATATCCTCTGTTGGATTCAGCATCAGACCCCTCAAGGCGTTTGGGACTTGCGTGGCCGCAATTTTGCCATCACCCAGTGTGTCGTAAAAGTGGAAAATGTCTTGAATATCGTCCGACGTAACTTGAGCCATCCTAAATTTTAAAAAACTGATTAACTGAAATTAACTGAAAGTTCTTCTCTGAGGACAATTTTTTAAATAATAATAAAACTAAAAAAGTGCTGGTTTTTCAAGCTGAAAAGCGAAAACTTATGGAAGGGAATGATTCATCAACACCGATGGCGGCGAAGAGGCGTGCTTTTGTTGTTTTTATCATTTTTAAACATACAAACGATGACTATGTTTTATTTTGAGAAATATCAATCTACGAATAATTAAATCGTGAAGACAGAAAGTAAACTTAAAATTTTTTATTTTATTTTCAGGAAAACATATTTTGATCTACCCGCCACCTCCGTCGACATCTCGAATGAAATCGATAAAATTTCCGCATTGTGAGAATTCACTTCTTCGAACAACCGTCTCTATATCATGCTGCGTAGATTTAAGCGATTTTTCGGACTTTCGGTAAATTTTTTAATGTTTAATACATTTTTCCGAATTAACAAGCGTTTTATTTCAGTCCCGCGGTTCATATTTCCCAAACAACGAAGTAGCGCCAGCTGATGGAAGTATTGTTGGAAATAATTCGAGTCGAAGAAGTGAAAAAGGAAGCAAAAAAGAGAAGAAAAATAAGAAGAAAAGCAGCTCAACTGTTCAAGCGACTGTTGCTGTTGAATCTCCAGTTCCTTCGAATGCGAACAAGCAGCAAAAGAATGAGGAAAATGTTCAAGGAAATGTGACGACGTCTGAAGTCTCGGCACCTGCAGAAATATCGATCACCGCCACGGATTCATTGCCATATCGAGAGCCTAGTGACAGTGAGCTTTAAGTAGTTTTTTTTCGTCTGAAAATATTATTAATTTGAGAAAGGAGGGAAAAAATCCGGAAGCCAGTTATGAACCTCAAAAGTTGGTCTTAAAATTAATAATTCGAAATTCTGAACGTTCATTTATGTCCCAAAAACTGTTAACAAGGGTTTTTTGAGCGAACATCTTGATAAACCGCGTTAAGCTCAAACTATATGTCTTGGGCTAGTTTATTTTTCCAAAATAAGGCTCGTGCAAACCAGGAATTTTTATTTTCATATTAACTTTCAGCTGTTTTTCATAATAATTCAATATTTCTCAGAATCACAATCGTTCACTGAATCCGCCACTTGCGCTCCATCCAATGTTGCACACAGTGTATCCTCAACAAAAAGTCTTGTTGGTTCTGAGACTATCGGTGACCAGACATTCCAAAATGAAGTTCAAGAAGCGGCGAGTATCAAATCGAGCAAGGAATCAGATTTCAGCTTGGAGATTTATTATAAAGATCAGGTAGGTCCTAAAAACGTGAAGACTTCTTAATGTCATATTTTTTCAGAAAGTGACTGGAGATTTCATGGTTGTAGAAACAAAAGGATCAAAGGTAATATTTACTGAAAATTTGAAAATGAAGTTATTTTTTTAGGAAATGCCGGTTGACTGTGGACCACAAAAATTGCATTCCGATGGTTCATCACTTTGCGTAAATATGCCGGAAACTCCATTATCCTTCGAAAATCCACTAGCACCAACATGTTCAAAAGTGACAAGTGCCGCAGAAACCGAGAGAAATTCTGGAACATCATCTCAACCAAAAAGTGAAAAAGAAGAAGAAATGGATCGCCGAATGCGTGAAATTAATGACCAATTGAACGATTTGCTCAAAAATCCGCCACCATTCCAAGTGTCAACGAGTCGTCTTCCATCGTTTATTAATGACTTGTCAGCTGCTCCAATATTGGACGATTCTGCTGATTTTTCGATTGAAGAATTTGAGGGAAAAAACAATTCGAATGTTGTGGCAAGGATGTTGAATGAATCATTGGGTAATAGCATGAAAAGTCCAGAGAATAGACATTTGCGCAGTTTTGGATACTAACCGTTTTTTTTAATTATTTTTAAAACTTTCAAACTTCCTGTATTATATTAGAACTCTCTTTTAAACTCTATTCGTATAGCCACTTATTATATCCCCCTTTTATTTTTTCATGTTCTATAATTTATGTGTGGGATCAAAATGAATTCTATGATTTGGCTGAAAATTTTATTTGATATTTATTTGATTGCTTAATGACAAAAAAGGCGAACATATTAACCTAAAATTAAAACCCGTAAGAAAATGAGATGATTTAGTTTTGCCGAGTTGTGCAAATTGCCAAACTTGGGACAATCGATGGAGTACTTGTAAATGGATCAGGTATTGTTGGTAGTTGAGGTACTGTGGTTAGCATAAGGTTCTGTAATTCTCGCTCTTTTGCCAAAACTCGTTCTTCTAAAAGTAGTCGTTCACTTTGGAGTCGGAGCCAAATCTGAAACATTCTTCATTCGAAAAGTTCGGATGAGATATTTATTACATCTCGATATCCAGGAGACAACATGTCATAAGGATTGATTTGTGGAGTTGATGTTGGAACAAGAGAAGGTTGAGAATGTGGAGATCTAAAAAATGAAAATGCTCTTTTTTTTAAATAGGAATTTCTCACGGAAACGGATTGGTTGTAACAACTGGATCATTATCATTCCTTCTTTCAATTTTCACATGTTTACTCTTGTCATCCAATGAGTAGCTTTCCACGATTACATTCACAGATCTTAGTCGTTTTCGTCCAGATGGTGTCTTTTTCTGAAAGTTTTAAATTTTTAAAACATCAAATACATTCACAAACCACTGAAGTTTTTCTTTGCTTTTTGTTCGATTGACATGTTGAAGACGATGATTGAGGGGAAAGAAATGACGATGATGTTGACGCGGAATCACAATGAAGTGATGGAGTTGGAGTACTACAAATATTATGACTCGGATCATATTCGTCTTTACTCATGAGCATTGCTGCTAATATTGGCCGCTCGGCAGCCAATTTTGATGTAGTTTTTGGATGTGGAAATTCGAAATCGTTTTGTGCATCGTCTGAAGGAACACATGCGAGAATATGTTCAGAAGGATTCTGAAAATTGTTTTTTTTTAATTTTGAATGGAAATTGGTAACTTTTCGAAAGAACCCGTGGATATGAATTTAAAAATTCGATTTTGTTTGGAGTTAGGAAACGAGTAGACAAGAAAAAAACTGTTTAAAAATACTTTGTCATTTAAATAAAATATTTCAAATCAATATGTTTGTTCATTATAATTTTACCTGGCCAACTTTCACAGAACATTGAATCAATTTCCCTTTCCATGTTTTCAATGTGAACATTGTAGGTAGTGTTGGCAACGAAAGTGTTCTCGCGCAATTGAAATCTAAAAGAGATCTCAAGTCTTTATTTAGAACATTTTCCTGTAAATGTATTCAATTTTATATTCGTTTTACATGTAGCAACATACAATTCTCGTTCCAAAAACAGTTTCACAATCTCCATCTGCTTCCAAAATGATGAAGTTTGAAATTTTTAATATCAGAGATCTAGAAATCCTCAAGCATTCTGATAATAACGAAGAATCGATTGTAGATGTTCCTGAAACAAAAAATAATTCAAATACACAACTGTTTTTTTAAAATGCATACCTTTATCAGCGTTTTTTATAAAATCTACAGCTCCACCAATGATGAAGCATTTATCGGGTTTTTTGGGAATTTTTGATTCAGAATCATTGGCCATTTTTTGCATAAAAACACCGGGTAAAAGACTCATCATTTCATGAAGAACCGTGTTCATTTCTTGCCGACGTTGTTTTTCATGAACACTTCGCGTTTGTCTATAGAACCGGATTTTTTGTGGAATGTGAAGGAATGTATTGAAAATCAGTAGCTCCCAGAAAAAATAATTGAAGATATAGATACAATAAAATTAGGAAAAGTAAATTATCCGTTCCAAAGGTTCCACAATTTCGTAATTTCCATCAAATATTCAATTTCTGGGAGTTCCCTCTTCAATTCAGAACCAAAATGAACTCACCGTTTTGCCAATGATTCTCCCGATTTACTTTTTTTCAATTCCAAAGAATCCATCTGAAAATCAATTATTTTTCGAATCAATATTTGAAAATACTTAAAATTCGTCACCGAATTGAAAAAAAACAAAACATTTGATGAAAAAACTGGCTAAAAAATTCGATGAGAATGCGAATGAATGTTTCTCTCGATTTCGTTCACTTTCTCCACAAAAATTTTTCTGAATCGAAAGTTTTTTTGGTGATCGCCCATAGCCACACAGCTGGTGAGTTGTTTCCATTCAAGGTCAACTGTTTTTTTTTCCTTCTGTTTTCTCTGTGATGATGATGAAGAAGGCATGCGAAAAAAAAACCGAATAAGTTGGGGTGGTGGCGCAGGCGCGAATTTTTTCTGTTTCTTTTCTTCCCGGTGGATACGTTTTCCTGCAGTTGAATAACAGGTTTGAGGACGAAACAACACTTATTTGCGAATTTTTTCATGTTCGATGGCAGGAATCTTATGATGAGGCAAATCATGGGAAACTTCTCAACAGTACATAACCTTATGGAAAGATCAGTTTTTTTTGTTGTTTGATGGGAAAAAAATCGAGTTTTTTCTGATGAGTAATTTGAAGAAAAATTGAAAGCTGAGAATCACATCATAGAAAATGTTTTGTTTTAAGTAAGAACAGCAAAGTAATCCTGGTCTTTGAGATATTGATATAAATCTTCAATATTTTCATTATTTCTGCAAAGTGTATAACATCGAAATCGTAAACACCATAAACCTACTCCATGACAAACAGTAGCCCTACAGTACGGTCTTTCATAGTTTTTATAATTCAATTCTTTTCGAGCACCTTTTATTCATCGATAGTGCAAAATATTCGCACATAAATTTCGTTGAATTGCATCATGTGTCCTTTTGATTCGATTAAATTTGAAAACTGGTTTTTTATTACTCGTTTTATGTTTTCGCGAACTTTATCGAAATAAATGTTAACTTTTTTATTTCAAATCAAACAGTAACAAACAAATCTATTGAGACTACTAATTTTCGAAGAAGCGATGTTAGATAAGCACTCCATCGACTCCATAGTAATGAGAAACAACGGCGGCTAAAAAACAGTTTAAAGCTGATCAATGATTTTTATTTATTTTACCTGCTTCGACTAAAAGTCCAAAAATTATGAACGTTCTAACATCCTTCTTAACTTTTTCTGCGGCGATTTTATCGAGTTCTGGTCCTCCGGCGCCTGGGAACAACATATTTCTGAAACTGAGAATATCTATTTTCAAAAAATGTGTAAAACGATCGAACGATAAGAATTCGCTGTAAAGATTAATAAAATGAATAGTGAAAAATTCTTAAATATAGAAACAAACAAAGGTATTTACATTTTTTACAATATTTCAAGAAAAAACAAACTTTCAAACCGCAAAAAAAATAAAAAGGCATAAGGCTGTGTATTTTTACGTCAACGTGAACTACACAATCCACGCCCTACCGTACCCTAACAAAATAAACAAGAGTAGTGAATTTTCTACAGATAAACTTTATTGTTTTTCTTATCAATTTTTGCAACAATCTCAACTGCATTCGTCTCTTCAGGGTCATTTACTTTTTTTGAGCACAGGCCAATGTGCATAACCAAAAAGATTCGTATATTTCAGCACTTTTATTTTTTCAAAATAGCCCAGTATTGATTTTGTTTTCAGATGGGAAACGAAAGCAGCCGTACAGAAAAACGACACAGTCACCATTCTATTGAATCATCGTCAAAAGATTCAAGATCACCTAAATACGATGCAGTTGTTGATCAGTATTTTACAAGACTCGCAGACAGTGACAACAGTTTGTCCTTCTCTCAACTTGTTGTGAGTCTTTCGCGTTCCACGGGGTTTTTTTTACTACCGCTAGCACTGAAAAAATGGACCCTCATCAATAGAGCGCGCTTACTGATTGCGGCCTAACTATTGTGCGAAACTTCTTCCATAATATTCTTCAGCCATTTTTATTTGTACTGGGACGAACATTTTGAACATTTTTCAGTACTTTTGCAAATTTTTATGTTTTTTCACCACTGTAACCTTTTTTTTGTGATGTGTGGGCATGTTTTAAAAAAAGAACTAGTGCGATCTAATATGTATGTAAAAAGTCTTAGAGGTTTGAAATTTTAACACTAAATTTGCTAATGGACCTATGCAGAAACTAAAATTGCTGCAAAAAATTGCAAACAAATGCAAAAAATTCAATGCAGAAACTTGCAAAAAATTGCAAGAAATGTCAAGAAATTGCAATTTTTTGCAGCCGATTTACGGGAAAAATACGGTAATCGTTGCGAGACCATCAAAGGTTCTTACTCTTCGCTGCGAGACCCTCACAAATTTCACAGGTGTGCGTCCAAAAATACGGTCAAGAGCCGTTTTCATTGATGGTCTCGCAACGATTACCGTATTTTTCCCGTAAATCGGCTGCAAAAAATTGCAATTTCTTGACATTTCTTGCAATTTTTTGCAAGTTTCTGCATTGAATTTTTTGCATTTTTTTGCAATTTTTTGCAGCAATTTTAGTTTCTGCATAGGTCCATAATTTTTGAGAGTTTTTGAAGTTTTTAAAAATCACGACGGAAGTTTTGAAATTTTTGAAACTGTAAAGTTGAAGGTTAGATATTTACACGCTTTTTGAAAGTAATTTCGGAAATATCGGTGTTCGGATAAGTCTTTCTTAGAGGAAATAATAGTTAGCATTTAGCATTTTTTTGAGTTTTTTTTGAGTTGTTCGCAATTTTTCCAATAATCCTATTCCTTTTCAGTAAATTTGCTTTTTTCACACATTTTCATACTCCACATTATCTAAGAAAAGAAAAAGCAAAATGCATATTTCAATTTATTTATTCAAGGGGAACCGATCCAGCGGCTTTCTTACCGCGAACACACAACGAGACCACTAGACTATTGCGTTTTCTTCAGAGAGAGTGTGTGTGCGCGCAAAGTGCGCTCTATCTCACTCGTGTCCACTCTCCGTAGTAAAAAAACCCCCGTGCGTTCAAGTTAAATGAATCAAGTGGATAATTTAAGTCTCTTTTCGATCAAGATCTTGCCGAAAGCTTATGGAAATATTTCACCGGTCACGATGAATTATCTCCAAATGAAGAATCAATGCAAATAACAAGAGAAGAATTCAATCGGAAGTTCACACCTTTATACGGAACATCTACTGATATTTACGTTAAAAGTAATTTTGTTGCCAACATTATGCACATAGTTGATATTATCAGCAATTTTCAGTTCTTCAACCTGTTTATCACTTCATTAAAGTTTGTTCTGATGCAGCTGGAGCTCCAGCAATTCATGGCGATGAAGGTTTCATCAAATCACTTGTAGAGAAAATGGTACTTTTTCAAAGGAGTTTTATAATTTAGAATCAATATTGTATTCCAGACTACGGGGTCAACTGGAGAACAAGCTACCACTTCAATATTAGATTGGAGACGAACAGAATGCGAAAGATTCTGCAATGCTGTCCAATCAAAAATTGTTAGTAAAGTCGCCGGCCAAATAAATGTAAGATTTAAAATAATGTTAATTTAAACGAAATATCATAATTTCAGCAAGAGTCGGATTACTCGTCAGATATTCTAACTCCCCTTCAAATGTGGTATCTTCAATGTTCGTTACCAAATATATTCTTTCCCCCTAAATCTAAAGATGATTTAAAATATTGGACACCGTTATATACAAGTCTGCAACATGGCATAAGTACAAATCGTTTCGAAACATTGGTGTTCGATTATAAAGGGCCGACTGTAACAATAATGAGGCTGAAAGATAAACGGATTGTTGCATTGGCACTTGATCAAGAATGGAGAAATTCTGGATCAAAATATGGTGGAACGTTTACAACATTTTTCGAAATTTCTCCACATATTCAAAAACTTGATGGACCAAATTCTCTGTATTGCAATTTGAAGTTACGGTCTTCTCCAATGGAAATTTCGTTCAAACACGTTTTGAAAATTGATAAGGAATTCAATGAAGTGCTGGACATTGAGGTAAATTATACAAATGTTTTAATTTAAATGATTTATTATTATAGGTTTGGGGATGTGCCGGAGCAACTACTCTTTCTGATCAGCAAAAACTGAAAAACTGGCAAAAACATCAAGCAGAAAAACATAAGAAGGTTCCATTGCCTGGAAATTGGGATGATAATCCGGACAAGACTCTTCTTGAATTAGCTGGGTTCCAATTTTCGAATGAAAGGAAACAAATGGAAATGGAATCAAAACAAAGACAGGATAATCAAATTCACAATGCGTAAATCAATACATCTCATTATCTGAGACAAAATAATTGTTAAAAATTCCAATATTAGTCAAAAAAGAATAGAAGATAGATTTCAATTAGTTTTTTGTTGTAAATAAATACTTGTCACTGTTCATAATCTCATGGGTTGATTACTTGTATAAATGTGATAATGTTTGCTTAAAATAAAATGTAAAATGAAATATTGTTCTATATATGTTTTGAGCCTGCTTTTTTGATTTCATGTAAAATAAAGAAGACATTTAAAAAAAATTAATTCAATACAATATTTGCAAGAATACTAAATAAGTATGATCAATTGGAAAGTGAATAAAAACGTACAATATTGAGACGGATGATAAAAGTTGTATTGTCAAGTAAAAAATGTTGGATCATCCATTTTCGACTAAAATACCGCAGCGCAACCGCTCGCATTAAAAATAGCAGACTGTGTGAGAGACTTAGCTTTTCTGGGTA
This sequence comes from Caenorhabditis virilis, assembly GCA_964036255.1. Classification (NCBI taxonomy): domain Eukaryota; kingdom Metazoa; phylum Nematoda; class Chromadorea; order Rhabditida; family Rhabditidae; genus Caenorhabditis; species Caenorhabditis virilis. The sequence goes on along the minus strand of OZ038417.1, from coordinate 10,162,514 downwards.
GGTCAAAACCAACTTGAATGATCAAGAATATTTGAGTTGACAATAGCCTTTCTAAGCATGAAAAGTTATGGGCTAATATATTCGGATAACTCACACGGCGAAAAAGTAAATCAACCTTTGAACAAATTATTTTTATACTGATTTTATCGATTTTCCTGAGTTTTCAGTTAATAAACATCCAAAAATAAAAACTAAAGGATAATACTGTAAAACAATCATTTTTCACAATCGCATAAATGAGTTAAAAAAAAAGAAAAATGTAATGTTTTCTTATTTGAGACTTCGGAAGACATTAATCAATTTTAGTAAAGTTTCTTTGATTTCCGTAGCGTGGATTTCTGTAACCTTCTCGAATTTTTGATTTTCTTGATGTTTTTATATTTTTTCTATTAAAAAAATTTCCCGAAATTTCCCGAAACAGTTTCGGGAAATTTTTGGGAAGGGAAATTTCCCGCCCATCCCTGGTAGCCACCCTGTATATGAATGTTGTAATTATTTATTTTTATTTCAATCTCAAAGTTGTGCCAACAAAAACGAAAGATCTTGAAAACATCACCTAATGAAACGAGATTAACGCAAACGTTAACTAAACAATAGTTCGACACTTGATTCTACTCTCAATCCTTTGAAATTTCAAAAATAAATATTTCCAATCAGCCTGGCAAAAATTATGTAGTTAAAAAAAAAATTTTTTTAGTGTGATCTTCATCTGAAATCTCGCATTTTAAAAAATTGTTTCCTTTTCCAGTCATTGAAATAAAACACATTAATTTTTATTCCGAACTTTATTAAGATCCAAAAATTAAATTTCAAAAAACATTGCATGAAAAACATAAATAATGCCAATAATAAACATAAACATAAACATAAACAATTATGCAATAGATTGAGTATATACCGTTTTTTTTTGGAAATCGGGCCTATTTTTGAACATGAGAATGGGACTAGTGAATATGGCAAGAATAAACGGTAGGAATATGTTGACAAGTGAAATGGATAAACAAAAAGATAAACAAAAAAATGTTTTTGATTTATGGTGACGCGTATGAAGAAGTTGGCGACGCGCCAAGAGAGTTTTGGTATTGCATCTGCATTTGTTGTTGATCGACCTCATTTATCGGTTTTTGCTCCATTGTTGCTCCAGGAGTTGGCCAATTCATTCCCATTCTCATGTTCATATATCCGTTGTAGCCATAGGGTGGATATCCGAGAAATTGTTGTGAATATCCCGGGTAACCATATTGAGAATAAGAATTCTGCATTTGTTGATGAATTCCATCATGAGTTGATTCGAAATATTTCACGGTTTCTTGTTGTGGGATCATCATAGATTGCATAGCTAGAGGATCATTGTATTGCATAGACATGGCGGATAATTTGGCAGGATTCTTCTCGTCGTTTTCTTCAATTGTTTCCGAAAGTGACCTCTTTCGAGAAGTCTTATATCCACGAGCATATTTATTGCAAGACACTTTTAAATCGGTAACCTTTGAATTCTGAAAATTTAAAGAATTATAAATTGAAATATGCGAGCAATTCAAGTACCTGATAAGCAGTAACCACAACGAAAGAGGTGAAATCGAAGCGATATCTCCTGACATCGGAAGCATCGTAATATGGCATTGTACCATCTGGTTCAGAAAACACTGTGTCATTCATTTGTCGCATTTTGATAACAGTCAACACTGGCATATATCGATGTAAACTTTGAACAACGATCTGAAAATAACATTTTTAAAATATATTTAAATTTTCACGAAATTACATTGAATGGCGAGCAATCTGCTTGATTGTTTGTAATTTTCATTTTGGCAAAGGACAGATTCTCTTTCATCCATTGTTCTCCAGTCTTGAAATTATCCGGATGTCTAACATTTCTGTCGATGATTCTCGGATCTGCTGTGCTCGCTTCGTGCCACTGACCACCGTCGAACTTATACTTGATTTCGCTGATTCGTTCCAATCCAAGTTCAAAAGCATAATATGCATGAGGATTGAGCCCAGTGACTGTATAATCGAGTTTTGGGAATAATGCTCTGTAAATGAGAATCAAGTGTGAAGAGATAAAATTACTAAAAATTTTTACTTACCTTCCTTTTTTAGTCACAATCATTTCAGTTGACAATGAGTTGAATTGTCTCCACATCTTCTCTTTAACCACTTGGATTTGGATTTGCTCCATTTTTCTGAAAAAAAAACAAATATAATTAACGTCTATAAAACAAAGTATGAAAAAATAAACGGTTAACCTTAATTAGAATTGGTTAGAATAATGATTTTTGGTATAAAAATCCGGGGAGGAGTCCGATCATGGATGATACAGGTGTATCCGCCCACCGAGCACACCCGAGCTCAATTTTTGACACCCGCCAACACCTGAAATGTGCAGGCATGCTTCTTCTGACGCCAGGGTGTAATATTCAAGAAAAGTGTAAGAGTGTGGAAATGAAAGAGGTTTAGAGAATTGGTGTTAAAAAGGGTGTTGAAAATCGGCAAACTCTTTTCACAGAATTATGGTTTGGATGGGCGCGGAAACGAATCCCTGACTGGATACGTATGCCAAATGAAGGTGTTAGAATGGGAAACCGGATGTGTGATTACTGATATTTGGGAATTATGAAGGGATCTATGTATAAATTGATGTTGCTCGTCTCCTGAAAATAATATAAAATATCTGAATCCCGGAAAATTTTGAAAATTTATGCAATTATGATTAATATTCCTTCAAATGTATAGTTGAATTCTTCGAAACGCTAAAAAAAATTTAAAAATCAAGGATTTTTGAATTAAAACTAGAATATTCTGTAAATTATGTTTTTACAATGTAGGACAGCTCAAAAACCGTCAGACATATTTAATTTATTGAATAGTGGTAAGTTTCAGCTGTCACAATATCATGACAGTTCATCAAATTGATTTCCATCATGTCAATTATCATTCGAAGTAGCTCAGACATATATCATATTGTGATTTCTTATCAAAAAGTACCGTAATTCTGACACCCTTCCGTTTACAATCATATTCTTTTGATACATACAATTTTCCATAATCCTCACGCGTATCAATATCGGGAATTCGAATATAAAAATTTTAAAAAATTTTATTTCATTAGAAGACTTAAACATTTTATAATAATGTTACGCATTCTTGTAGTCAGTCCAATAAAACTCATATTTTTCAGATATTTAACTCTTTTACAATGGAACATTTAAATAATTTTCCTTACGAGATTTTTGGGCATATTTTTCAGACCAATAATTAAAATTGTTCATTAAATAGTAAAGGGAAAAATAATAGTAGATCAAATGTTGTTTTAATCCCGGCAGTTTATCAAAATCGTCACTTTTCTTGTCGAAAAAACGCTATTTAAATAAATTTGTTCGATTTTTTCCTGGTCTTGACCACATATTAACGTATTTTTATTTTCAACATATTTTTATTCTCTTCCAAACCATTAAATAATTTGTATTCAGATGGAAGTTCAATTAAAACACAGCGAAATATGGAAGGAATTCTCAAATCTTGGTACAGAAATGATTCTCACAAAACGAGGAAGAAACTTGTTCCCAATTCCTGAGTCCACTGTCAAAGGGCTTGAATCAAATATGCTTTATCTAGCAAGTTTGCAATTGCTTACGGCGGAAGGGAAGATATACAGATATTCCAGTGGAAAATGGTCTGACCTTAATGAAACAAGCATTGACGGACCTCTTCAAATTGTAGGAGAAGCATTTTCTGGGAAAGCGAAGACTGATAAGTTCTAACGTTTATTTTTTGAATCGAATACTTTTTTTCAGGCGCTGAAATAATGAGACATGGAATCACATTCAAAAATCTGAAAATAACAAATAGTCTGATCGTTAATATTCCAGGAAAAGAAGTGGTGAGTTTATTTTACAAAATAACGACTCTTTTTTTCGAATCTGAAATTTTTGTGTTATGAACCTTGAATGCATTGATATTTCTTTCAGATCAGACTTCAATCGATGCGGAAATATGTCCCAATTTTGATAATTCGCAAAATTTCAACTGCAACCAAAGCGGAGTTCCGCTTTAAGGAGACTGCGTTCATCGCAGTGACCGCTTATCAGAACCGAGCTATCACGGATTTGAAAATTTTGCATAACAAATACGCAAGTGGGTTTGGTATTAAAAAAAGGTGAATTATAAAAAATTCCATTAAAACGATGTATTTATTTAATTGCAGATTAACAACCTCCGATTCGTCACAATTATCCGTTAGTTCAACTTGCCCAAGTCCAGCAATAAAAAAACCTAAAGTGGAATCCGTCTCGAGTGTTAGCACTGTAAAATCATCATCATCATCATCGGATGAAGAATCAAAACCATCAGTAAGCTCTTTCGAGTCACCACAACAATTCTCACATTACGAACCAGATGTGAAATATAATCAATATTATCCATACCCACAAATATTCGCTTATAATTCCTTTGATCTATTTAATCCTTTTTTGAATTTAATTTCAAATTATAATACAGAAATCGCTTTTAACCAATTCTAATTTTTTTATAATTTTTTTCTTTGTAATATGGTTTTTTTTCGCTATATAGCGCATGAGCTTATATAGGCGACACTCTTGCCTTCGCACAACGAACAAATATCGTTCGGAAACTAATTTGAATGTTTTTTTCTTCAAAATTTCATCAAGAAAAAGATAAATGTATTTTTGATTTTGCATTTTGTTTGCTGATCTCGTGCACAGCTGCAATATCGTTGATTATACAAGAATAAGTAATTGGGTCAGAAAATCAATTAAAAAAAAGAGGAATGATAACAAATTAAAGTGATTAGAATAGTTTCCCTGAACACTTCGACCAGTCAATGAACAATTGTAAAGATGCTAAACGAGTGATATAAATACTTGACTAATCATACCGAAATAATGTTTAAAAAGGAGATAATATTATACAAGCGGGAGAAAAATTGAGAAAAACTCATTTCAAAAGACTTCTTGAAGGAGATTTACCCCTAGTACTCTGTCTTGCTGCTTGACTTCGTGTCATTCTTGTACTGGGTGCTTCTCCTTCCTCTTCGATCTCACATTCATCAGTTTTCAATGTTTTGTAAACTTTTTTCGTTCTTGGAGGAGTTTTGCACACCTGTTTTACTCTGGGAGGAGTTTTGCACACTTGCTTTTCTCTCGGAGGTGTTTTGAAAACGGAAATTTTTGCAACGGGAGCGTCATCCACACAATCATCGAACACCATCGTATTTTCCATTTGAAGTAGTTGTTGCATTGCTAAAATTCAAACACCCACTATTTCAACTTTAAAAAATAATCTCGATAAGACTCACCATTTTTGCTCACATCTTCCAGCGGCTTCGGTTTTACTTCAGCGGCAACTACCGGCCAACCGTAATGCACAACAGCCGCACCCGTCAAATATTTCAATTTTGCTTTCGACCTCGCCTCTCGCATTGCTTCCGTCAGTAATCTCATTCGATCACCACTTTCTCTAGATTTTTTCCGATCAAAACAGTCATCGATCATTCTCATCAAATATCGATCGATTTCGCCGTCTGTTACTGTCCAAAGACATCTGAAATAAAGTTTATTTTTTGAAACATTACTCAATGAATGAAATATTTACCCAACGACCAATGGACACCTAGCAATCGCATATTCAAGCAAAACCGATTTTCCATCAAATCCAACCCCTTGTGGAATTGTTTTAACACTTCCGCAACCCATCAAAAGACTGATTGCATTGCATTTAGACTGTTTGATGACGTGTCGATTGAAAAATTTGGATCCAGATCCGTGGCCAAAGTAACTGAAACAGTAGACTTTCACAATTAAAATATTGAAAGAAAAACATACAAAAAGGCATCTTTACTCTCTAATGCGTCGGTAACCTCTTGCGGCTCTGGTGCTTTTCCCGTAATTCCTTCCCATTGAAACTTTGTAATATAATCCATCATTCGTTTCTTCGTTTCACCCAAATTGTTTTCCGGATCCAACACATAATACGCTTTTTGAACATCAATTGGCAGTGGAATCTGAAAAGTAAAACTATTTTTTAAACATTTTAGTGGTTAACACAATTACTGGTTTTGTTTGCGCTCTCAGCGATTCTAATTGCGTGAACATTGCATGAACAGATACCATTCTACAAACATATGGATGTTTGTCGAAAATTGGAAGGCATTCCCAGCAAAATTGCGACATTTCTGGGCAAATTGCTAAATATGTATAGCTTCTGTCGTTGAATTTAATATTGTCTTTCGAAAGAGCTTCTACGCAACTGAAAATTATCATATTAAATGGAAAACTTCAAAAGAAAAACAACTTACAAATTATGAGTTGATTTAATAATTTCCTTGGCTTTCGTATCAACATTTCTTATTTCACAAAACCGTTCAACAAGCTTTTGCCAGTCATTTTCTCGCATATGTCGTGCCAAATAAACCAATTCTTTCGCTTCTCCACCGTTGATTGCACATTTTGTAAGAACCTCCATTTTTCTAGCAATCTTCCTCGCTTCCATTCCAATTTTTGCAGACGGAAGTAGTAAATACGACGCAACTCCGAGAAAATTTGTCTCAAAAGTTTGCACCACTGTCTGAAAACAACAAACGCTTACTAGTGGGTAAAATAAGCTAAATTACCTTCACTCTTTCATCAATGTCATATCTAGCATTCCAAAATTGTTCAGGTGTCCGATCACCCGAATTTTTAGCAATCGCTTCATCTTCCATCAACAAATCACTGAATTTTTTCATAATTTCCTTCATATGTGCATTATTCGCAATCGGCATAACAATTGGCACACGATCAGAATGCAATTTAATTAAATAAACATTTCGATCATCACCAATCAAAATATGGACAAAGGTTATATCATCCGGAATTGCTTCGACACAAGTCTTGAATTTTTCAGCATTTCTCATTGATACACTGTCTCTTTTGCATTTCCCTAATTTATTTTGAACTGCATTTCTTGATCCCAATGATGTCGATTCAATCCATGCATATCCTTTCTCCCATGTACTTATAGAGCTCCTTCCAATATATGGAAACAAATTAGCTCGCCATTCTCGAGTCAGAAGATGTGTATATTTTAGCATATCCTGCCTCATTTCCAATATAACTTTTTGCAACATCTGCTCGCTTTCTTCACTCATTTTCACTTGTTTTTCCGCATTTTTTCGACGGCCAAACGGTGAGACGGCCTTGATGATATCCTTCTGAAAATATGATATCATTTAGAATATTTTCTCAGCTGAAAAATATCTACCGCTCTACTAATTCCAGCGTGAACAAATGGCTGTTTAATGATCGGTTTCATCCACGAAAGCTCTTGTTTTTGAGGGAATTCGTATTGTCTTGCCAACTGTGAAAATGTTAACAAGAGATCACAAGTCCGCAATGAATTATACCTCAATATCTAAATTTAAGAATCATTGTTTAATTGCAGATTATGACTAAATACTACCTTTAATGTTCTCTGAATCATTTCCATGACAATTGCGTCGGTCTTTTCCTCGCTCTGAATTTTCGCGTTCAACCATCGAATCGCGCAATATCCGATGTTTTCATTGAGCAAGATTGGAGGTCTCTAAATTTTTTCAGAACCTTTTTTAAAATTAGAAAAGTCATGAAAAACATACCGGACGTATACTTTTAGTATTGAACATTGTACACTTATCCGTCATCGATCTTTCTCTGATTTTCGGAAATTCTTTATCAAAGAATTCCATAGATTCTTGTGAAAAATTGTCGCATAGACAAGCTGCCATGCAGTATTCGGCTGCCATTGCAAAATTTGTTGGGTAGACTTCACAAATGAAACAACCACACGTTTTCGATATTTCGTGCACCTTGTTGGGCTCATCGCTGAAATTTTTAAGGATAAAAAAACTTCAAAAATAAAATAACGCAATTTCTTACACTTCTAAGTTGAGAAGTTTTTCATTCAGCTCACTCATCAATTTAACATTATCCGCTGCTGAGTTATGCCGACTTCTTGCCAAATTTGGAGTTCGACATGACAAGATTTCTTCCTTCTCAATTGGCGTGCTACACCTTACCAATATTTTATTACGCTTAAAAAAAGTAAAACATTTCCAGGATTTGATAATATGTGAAACGTACAGCCAATAAATTGATGGACGTGGTTTTTGTAATCTTGAGGTTCTCATTCGAATCATATTCGTTCAGTACATTCCAACAGTAATGAATACCGTTCACAGCCTGCAACACTCGGAACATTGAACCACTTCGAAGTGACATCCTCCAATTCAAAATGAATGCCGAGATTGCATCTCTGCTTTGTGCCATTCTCAGATTCAACGTCGCCAATTCTCGACGCAATTCAAAAATCCAGGCGATCGAGAAACCGAGGTAGACTGAAATTAGACATTGAGAGAACAAAATATATTTTTATTAATTGAAAAATTACTATAATCACTCGCAGTAACAGAGCCATTTTCTCCTTCCAAGTTCTGTTTGATGTTCACGTTTGCGCGATTATCAAACATATATGGTATTAGTCCAGGAAGTTTATGTCGAATAAGCGATTCGGCTTTGTTAAGTGCATTGAGTAAATGGCTTGATCGATCGGGTAGCTAAACGTAATAAATTTCCAAAATATGAAAAAAAAACATGTTGTGGTTATTACCTCTACATCATCGCTTGTCGGAACATTAGCCAATGTGGAGAAAATCCAGGATGTATACGTCATCAGATTATATACCGAATATGACTTTCTTACTTCTACTGTTTCTTTGATTTTTGCGAAAAGATCATTCATTTTACGGAATGTTTCGGCCTGGAAAATAATATAAATATATTCTCGAAGGCTTTTACATTGGTTCATACCCGCGTAGTTCTCTTATGACAATATTCATTGTAGAGACTTGAGATTTCGGCAAACTCTGGGTAATCTTCCTTTAAGTTCCACTCTGCTAGTTTCTTATCTGCCAATTCATATTCCCCTTCGTGAACGATCCAAATGATTGCAATTTGTTTTGTCATGAGGTCATCTGGACAAAGATCAATGTAATCCAATATACAAACCAATGCTTTGAGAATCTATAAAACTACGATAGAAAAAACATAAAATTGTGGCAAAAACATACATCTCCGTTGTGAAAGAAGGCGAACGCGAGACGAGCCGGAACAATGGAGTACATCTTTCTTTGGGATTTCGAAAGCTCCATCAGTTTCTTTTTCCTTCGTTGGAAACTTTCTAAACATCCCTGAAACGTGTATTATTTTATTTTAATTTATTAAAACTAAATAACTACCTGTAACACATACGGGAATTTCCTCAAATCATCGTGTGTTTCATCTTGTGCATATTTCGATGTAATTCTTGCAAGCTTTGCCGTAGAACTCAAATCGATCGGCCCGTCGTCTCCAAACTCCGCGACTAACTCATTTTCGACACATATTTGAAGACTCTCCACGGCATCAAGGTAACCGACCAGCACTCCCGATATTCGTTGCATTGTTTCGGAAATTTCTATATCGGCCACTTTACTTTTAGTACTTTTAACTAAGCGCATTTCCTAGAAAAAAAGAACTTTTGTGCACAGGTTAAAAATTTAAGGTTTTATTTTTTATATATTCTCAAAAGAGAAAAGAAATGAGAGACATAAGATAATCCAAAAATTGGAATTTCGTCGGCGGCTGCGTAACCAAAGGAAACTCGCGCGAAATAAACATTTTCTATTAAAATCATACTGTGAGAAAGTTTAAAGGTGCACACTACAACCAGGAAAAATTCTATGTTATACGGTATAAAAGAAACATTTAGATTTTCGTTACCGCCGCGTCTTGGCACGAAAATATAAATCACTGTAGTTTTTCAAAAAGCTCCAGGATTTCGTTTTACTTCTTTATTTTTTGTAAGTGTGAAAATTTCAATTCAATGCTCTTATTAGTCACGTCAATTTTTTTTTAAAATCCTGCCGACGTCAAAAAAATCTTCTGGACTACTCATTCCATGTTTTGTTCAAAAAATAGAAGCATGATTTCTATCAAAAAAAGAGTAGTTTGAAAACCATTGACCTATATTCAAAAAAAAAAGCAAAGTAAGTATGAAAATATTTTGACAAAAAAAACTTACATCCATTTTGATTATTATAGTCAATCTATTATAGAAATTACAATATTATGGCCAAATCACTTTTTTGAACCTCCCGCCGCTTAGTTAATCTCAACGCCGATGTAATGGCGCTCTATTGTTACTGCAAAATTTCCGCCTGTCTCCGAGATTTTGTCTTCTCTCTCGCACGTAGAACGTAGAAAAATTATTTCTTGTAAATAATATTGGCGAAAATGACACATTTAACCGTAAACACATATTCAACGACAAGTCGGCTATATTCCGAAGGTGATTTTTTCACGTTTTTAAAAATTTTAATCTTTTTTTTTCAGTAAATGAATCCGCTGTCGAAAACAAAGCAAAGGAATTGGTCTGGGTGCAGAAGTATCATTTGAGTGGATTTCTTGAAGATGTAAGAAATATATTTTCGTTTCAATTCGAAGAAAAACTTTCCAGGCAATTAACCATTTGAAGTACTGTTGTACAGAGTTGAATCTTTCATCAAAATGTGATGAGCGATTGGTTGTCGGTCCATCCCATTCGAGTCCAGAGCAATATAGTTTGGTGTCAAGACATGGAAATTCTGACAACATAAAAGCGAATGTCACATTGTTAGACGACAATGTAATTCACGCGGACGTCACTATAAAATATCCAAAAGCCGGCGGTGGTTTCATCAGATCGGTTGCACAACCAGATGTTCAGTGGAAATTACAACAACTTCAAGATCTCGGAAATCATATATGTCGCGTATCGGTTGGTTTTTGTGATTTGAAATCCCAACTCGCCGCGATGACAGAACACGAAAATTTTACGAAGGATACTGCGAAACATATTTATGAATCAATGAAAAGTATCAAAAATGAGATATGCCTTGCAAGATCATCGATCCAATTACCAAGAAAACGAAGTCTTCTGGAACTTTGCTATTTTCCACCAACGAAAAAATTCGTTCCACCATTGCCGAATGACCAACTTCTTTCGTTGTATATTTCTAGCTGCAGATTGGTAAATTTCATTTTTTGATTAAACTGAAAATCAAACGATTTTTTAAAGGTGTGTGCTTCTTATCAAATGGTGCCGAAAACTATTCATCCACAAGGGCTCAATGTTTTCATGGCAGAAAGTCAATTACCCTATCTCGATGAAATTATAAATCGTCTTAATTTTATCATGAATTCAACCCAAAAAATTATTCAATACTTAGATATTTTTCAACTTTAACTAAATATTAAAATTAGTATTTAAACAGTAATTGTAATATGATATTTGTAAATTGTCTTAAAATGTGTATATTGAAATTACATTCCGTAAATTGTCATAATTGCCATAGATTTAAATACAGTCCATAATGTTTTTTTCCCAATATTTATTTTTATCAAATTAGTACATTTAATTGGTTTCAAGACCAGTTTGATATTTTTCTATTAGTGAACAAAACACCATTTTCGTCAACGTGCGTTTTTGAATATTTCGCATTATTTTTTTTCTCTCTCGCCTTTATGTTTTCTCTGTCTATAATCGTCTACGTCTGTTTGAAGTTTATAGGGATATGCTCGCCAGAGGTGCCCGCACTGCAATTGCAAGAGGATCGTCCATTGCATTCATCAGACAACTCTCCCGTACTACCATTCCAATGGCTGCTGTAAGTTTTTTAGAATGATAAATTATATTAACTTGTTTATTATTCTGTTTTTAAGTTGCAACAGCTGAGAAAGCTCAAAAATATATCTTCAACGTTATTGCTAGTTTTTTTTCAGATCAGAAGAGAACGCGATACCTTTGGTGAACTCGAAGTTCCTGCCGACAAATACTATGGTGCTCAAACTGCCAGGTATTTATTTGGTCGTTCATTAACAAAAAAAAACTGCATTTTTTTCTAGATCTCAAATGAACTTCAAAATCGGAGGACCTGAAGAAAGGATGCCACTTCCAGTCATCCATGCTTTCGGAATTTTGAAGAAAGCCGCTGCTCTTGTTAATACCGAGTACGGTCTTGACAAGAACCTTGCTGATGCTATCAGCCAAGCTGCTGGTAAAATAATCACACTCTCGAATTTAAAACGCAAAATCGAAATAAATTTATAGATGAAGTCGTTGCTGGAAAATTGGACGAGCATTTCCCACTCGTCGTATGGCAAACTGGATCAGGAACTCAATCGAACATGAACGTGAATGAAGTTATTTCAAACAGAGCCATCGAAATCATGGGAGGAGAACTCGGATCGAAAAAACCAGTTCATCCAAATGATCATGTCAACATGTCACAATCATCAAATGATACCTTCCCAACTGCTATGCATATTGCTGTTGGAAGAGAAATTAATTCGAGACTTTTGCCAGGATTGAGAAAACTTCGCGGTGCATTGAACGCGAAATCAGAGGAATTCAAGGATATCATCAAGATTGGAAGAACTCACACTCAAGATGCTGTTCCATTGACTCTTGGACAAGAATTCTCCGCATATGTTCAACAACTTGATAACTCTATTGCTCGTGTTGAAGCTGTGCTTCCAAGATTGTATCAATTGGCTGCTGGTGGAACCGCTGTCGGAACTGGACTCAACACCCGAAAAGGATTTGCTGAGAAAGTTGCAGCGTAAGTACAATTGTTGAAATTATTAATGATCGTCATAGTAAATTTTAGAAAAGTTTCTGAACTCACTGGACTTCCATTTGTCACAGCACCAAACAAATTCGAAGCTTTGGCTGCTCATGATGCCCTCGTCGAAGTTCATGGAGCATTAAACACCATCGCTGTTTCTTTCATGAAGATTGGAAACGATATCAGATTCTTGGGATCCGGGCCAAGATGCGGTCTTGGAGAACTCTCTTTGCCAGAAAATGAACCAGGAAGTTCAATCATGCCAGGAAAAGTTAACCCAACACAATGCGAAGCTATCACAATGGTTGCCGCTCAAGTCATTGGAAATCAAGTTGCCGTTTCGGTTGGAGGATCAAATGGACACTTTGAATTGAACGTTTTCAAGCCATTGATCGTTAGAAATGTTTTGCAATCGACCAGACTTCTTGGCGATTCAGCGGTTTCATTTACCGAACATTGTGTTGAAGGAATCGTTGCTAACACTGACAATATTGCCAAGATCATGAGAGAATCACTTATGTTGGTTACTGCTTTGAATCCACATATTGGTTATGATAATGCTGCCAAGATCGCAAAGACTGCCCATAAGAATGGAACAACATTGAAACAAGAGGCTATCAGCTTGGGAATTCTTACTGAGGAACAATTCAACCAATGGGTGAAACCAGAAAATATGCTTGGACCTAAGTAAATGAAAAATAATACGAATTGCAAATTTATGAGAAAATGTTTATTTTTACAAACTCCCGGTAGTTTTTTCATTAGTTATTGTGTATTTATTGTAGAAAATGAAATATGAAGCTATTCGACACTTGGAACAATTCGAACTTGATCTCCTTCGAATCTGAAATCATTGAAATCTTGATGTTAAACAATAAATCGCACATTAATTCAAATCCAGGGGATGCTGCAACACGTTCCCGAAGATATCGAAGCACTTCGCATTTTCGAGAGGAAAATGGTTTTGGAACAAGTCCTGTTATTGTTGTTTCATGTACATATCCTTGTGGGAAATGCTCATCCAATGCAGTTATGATATTGCCTGTTTGAAGACGAGAAACATTCAAGTGATCTGGGTCATGTGAATCATTTCTGAAAAAATAGGCCCAACTTTGTATCTAAACATTTCTAACTGTCGTCTGAAAATTTCTCTCCAATATCGATCTGTCGTCTTGCCGCATTGAACGTTGAAGTTTTGTAGCTCTGGAACTGAAAGATGTCGAAGTTCTCGAACATCGTGACTGTATTCAGGTGGCTTCTCGGAAACTCTAAAAATTCAGTTTTAAATGACTACAGTAGTTTTGGACTCAATAACCAAACATAGATGAAACCTTAATTTTCTCAGATTTCAGTAGTTGTTTCTCAATCACACTTTATGAAACCGCGAAAGGTCTCACCAATTCCCTGGTGTGAATTTTCATGGCCGCTCACTTTTGGCTGCTCCGCTGATAACATCGAAGGCGTCGCGACCGCAACGCGTGAGACCAACTGAGAAATTTTAATATGAGCGCGTTGCGGTCACGTCGTCTTAACTGGTGCAGCCGAAAATGGACGGCCAAGAAATTTATCTTGACAGTATAAAGATCTATGTTCTTGAAGAATATTTTTGAGGACGGAATTCTAAAGTTCGAAAATACTCTAAATCGGGATTTTGAGAAAATAGTTTTCTAGGATTGAGCTTGGTTTTTACAACGAGTTCATATTTTCTTATGTTATTTCATTGTAAAGTTGAATCGTGCCTTGAAATTTTCATAGTGGTATTTTTTAAGAATTGACAAACGAAAATACGGAAAATCTTGCTTTCTGAGAATTTACTTTAAATTTTCAAAAATAAATGGTCAAAACCTCAAATGCGAAATTAAAGGAGGGCTTTACGCAGATTATAAATGAAGTTAAAATGCAAAAAAAATCATACTCATGTTATAAATGGGTTTCAAATTTTTTTTAATTCGTAGAAGAAAAAAACAGAAAAAACGAACCACCTCAAAAAAAAGGGGACCGCGGAAGAACTTGTGTTTCTAGTCCGCGACAGCTTGGTTTCCTAGGCAAACTATTAAATTTGTGTTTTTTGCATTTAAAATGAAAAACAGCGCAAAAAGTGATGAAAAATTTTGCAATTATTAAGTTTTTATTTTTTATTTTATTTATTCGAAACATCATACTATAATACAGAAAAGAAGTAACCGATCAAAAGAAAATGGACATGTATCGAGTGCTTAGAGATAAAGAGACCCGCAAGAGTAATTTATCAATTTAAAGATTAGGAAGATAATATGTAATGGTTTTTAAACAAACGAAGAAAGAGAAAACTAAATGGGTTGAAAGAAAAAAAATGAGCGAAAAAGAAACAAAATGATAAAAGTAAGGATGGTGCACGTGAGGATTATTTGACACGATTTGAAAATTGGGATATATTATTTTTTATATAAGAGAAAGGTAGAGATAAATCAATGAGATGGCAGATTTGGTTCCATTTGGGGACAATATTATCATAAAATGAGTGGCAATGCTTTTTGATGAGAATAAGGTTGTTTGGGTGCCTAGGGGAGGGAGATAACTTACAAAATAGGTAAAAAGAGGGTTGGTGAGTATTAAATTTGATGCATTTGGCGATGTGACATAAAGAGAAAATGAGAATTCTAGAGGAAATATTAACAATATTTAATTGTTCCAAACGATTTTTATAAGAAGAATACTTTAAATTACATCTACAAAAAATGATTTTGGTGAAGTTTCTGAGTGGTGATTCAAGTTGGGTAATAAGTTTTTTGGAAAGTGATGAGTAGTATACTTCACAACAGTAGTCTAAAATGGGCATAACATACATTTTATAGATAAGGATATATTTGGAAACATCTTGAAAGTGGTAACATTTTAATATTTGTGATACTCTGAGTTTGGCGATATTTACAATATAACTGATATGGTAAGTAAATTTGAGTTTACAATCAACGTAGACACCAAGATCTCTGGTATAGCTTACACTTTTGATGACAGTATTGTTGGCAGTATAGCGAGTATGAGGATTTGAAGGACCACAGTGAAGTACAAATGATTTGGAAGGAGCGAGGGACATTTTATGTTTAGAAGACCATAGACAAATGGAATCAATAACAATTTGGGTATTAGATGGATTTGAGCTGATGACCTTAAGATCATCAGCAAATGCTAAAATTTGAACATCAGATGTTTGAAGTTGAAAAATGTCATTTAGAAAGATAATAAAAAGAAGGGGACCGCTTACGGTTCCTTGGAGGACGCCAGAAGGAATTGGGGCATTTTTAGAGGATAAAGTGTCACCTATTTTTACATAAAAATGTCGGCGGGCAAGAAAGTTAGTATACCAATTGCAAGTGCCAGAGCTACAACCAAATTCACTAAGTTTTTTGATGAGAATTTCGTGATCAACACAATCAAAAGCTTTTTGGAAGTCGAAATAAATTATATCAGTGAAGCGCTTTTCAGCGGAGTTAGATTGAATAATGGAGCACATATCTATAAGTGAATTTTTACAGGAGCGTGTATTTAAAAAACCATATTGAAGTTTGGAGAATTTATAACCTAATCGAAATTTAATGGAATTTACTATCATTTTTTCCATGACTCTACAAATTGGGGGTGTGAGAGATATGGGACGATAGTTAGAGGGGTTGCTTTTTTTGTCCTTTTTGAATACAGGTACAACATAAGATGTACGCCAATAAGTAGGAATGGATGCAGTTTGGAAGGATTCATGAAACAGAAGAGAGAGGGGGAGAGCAAGGGAAACGGCACATTTTTTGAGAATAATGAAGTTTAGGCCATCAATTGCAAAATTTGCTTTTGGTTTGAGTTTGGATAAAAAAATATAAACAATATGAGGGGAAAAATCAATATCAGATCTATGAACAATTTTTGAGTCAGTAGGGTAGGAATAAGAGGTAGGGGGGCGGAAATTACTAGAGAACATTTCAAGGAACACGTCACATTTATCAGAATCATTGGTGTACATTTTATCGTTCAAAGAAAGAACAGGGATGTCGGGTCGTGCTTTGAGTTTAGAAGTTAGGAAACGAGATACATTTTTGAAGTTGGGAGATTTGACTAAAGAATTATGATACATTTTAATACGGTATTTGTAATTATTTATGATTCTTCGTTTGAGTTGACAGTATTTTTTGATATTTACATAAGAATCAATATTGTGAGAGTCGGAATGGTGGTATTTTAGGCGATGAGCAAGACGTTTAAGCTTTGGGGAATAGCTAGGTTTATTTATGACACTATATTTGGGATGGTGAGAAATTTGGGGACAATTATAGGCAATAGTTTCATTTACAATGTCAAGAAAGCGGGCAAATTTGGAGTCAATTGAGCTACAAAGAGAGAATTGGTATTCCCAGTTAATGTTGGAAAAAATATAGTTTAAGCTGGGGAAATCAGCTTTTTTGTAATTTAAACGAGGGGGTTTGTTTTGAGAATTGGTAGGTGGATCACAATCAACAAGGCAAGAAATATAAAAAGAAATAGCATTGTGATCAGAAGCTAATAGAGGTGGTATACAATTTAGTCGGGATATATGGGAGGGGTCGGAAAAAATTAAATCAAGGGTAGATGAGGAGTTAAGGGAGATACGGGTGGGAAAATCAACAAGTTGGGAAAGACCATTAGTAAAACTAAAAACTGATAAGGAGTCAGTATTGAGAGAAATATTCGACCAGACAATTTTTGGAAGGTTAAAATCTCCTAATACAATATTAGGGAAATCATTTGCAAGATATGAATTGAGAGTTTCTACACAAATACAACACTAGTTTTTCCCATTCTGAAAAAAATAGCTGAAAAAACAAAAGTACGGCTATGAAAACTGAAATAAAAAAAAAAGTTCATCAGCTTGTTTTTCATGCAAAATTATAACCTTGTTTCATTTTAAATGCAAAAAAACAAAAAAAATTTAAAAAAATGAACAAATTTAATAGGTGGCCTAGGAAACCAAACGTTCGTGGACTAGAAACACGAGTTCTTCCGCGGTCCCCCTTTTTTTAGGTGGCTCGTTTTTTTTTCTTCTACGAATTAAAAAAAATTTTTTTAAACCCATTTATAACATGAGTATGATTTTTTTTTTGCATTTTAACTTCATTTATAATCTGCGTAAAGCCCTCCTTTAAGGTTTTTCTGTAATAAAGAGGTTCTGCCATTTTCATAGAAGAAATACATAAACAATCATGAAAATCCATTGTTCTAGAGCTCTATAAATATATGAGCTGTGTCGTAAATCTTTTAATTTCGAAAACGATCATTCTTTGAAAAAGTTGAGGTCAACTATCAGAAATTCTACAATATTCGAGCTTTGAAGCGATTATTCGAAACCGCTTTAAAAATATGGGCTTTATCCACGGCTTGGTTCTACATCGACAATAATAATAAACTTACCTTTTCTGACTACTAGTTGATGGATTCTGAGAATGCCTTCGTTCCGAAACTGCCGCTGCTCCTGGTGTCTCATTCCTTTGTTCAAAAAATGATTTCAAAATAACAACAATAACAATAGAAACAATACATCCACAATATAACTGGATGATGTCCATTCTGACGTTATGATTTTTTTCTATAATAACAAGAAAACAAAAGTGATTAAAAGTTGGTTATCAATTGCACATCCTGAACTATTCTCACCAGCAGCGGGAAATTCCAAAAAGGAAAAAAAAACTGAAAGTATTTTGTGTTTTTACGACCCTTTTTTCAGCCTATCAAATAATATCAAGTGCCGTTATCAATGCTTGTAAATAATCATATCACATTTCGGAATAATAAAAAAAACTGACACGCATTTGTTCAACGAAAATTGAAATATTTTTATAAATACAAGTATTTTAAAATCTGGGAGAAAGTGACAAAGAATGGCAATGTGAAATAGGAAAGAAAAATGAAGCGGATGAAAAATAAGACAACGGTGTTGGAAAAAAGAAAACAACGATGATAAAATGATTGCAATATCGTAGAGCTCGATTATATTTTTTGAGCAAACGTGTTTTTTTTTCTCTGAAACTTAAAAAATATATTTTTTTCTAGCGATAGGAGGATATACTTCGTATTCTAAAGAACAATTTCTTTCTATTATACAATGTTGAAGAAAAAAAAAGGTGAGAAAGAGTGAGCAATGTTGTGAATGGAAAATAATACATAAAACCATGGGAAACATGGAAGGCACCGAGAAATGAAAGAATTTTAAGATTTTTTTCATAGAAAAAGAATAGAAAATGTTTTACTTATATTGGTCTAGAAATAGTTGACTTCTTCGGATTTTGTGTTTGTAACAAATTCGCGTTTCGTTCTCTCGACACCGGTTCGATGGTCTGCTCCTGGCTCGAAATCATGACTCTGAAAAAAGTGTATTATTTCTTTATTTATGAAGAATGCTTATATTAGTCCTTTTTAGTGTTTTTTTCATTTTAATTTATGTTTTAAAAATTTTGTTTGGCATTTTCATGACTGCGGACTAGTTTTCACCGGCGGCCATTTTTTCCAGGCCATTGCTTTGGAGCTAATTTTCTCGACTTCTAGGTGGTTTTAGGAAATTTTAAAAATAGATTTGGAATGAGAATGGAGTCTATTTTCATCCCAGACGTAGTCATTATCTCCGTAAAGCCCTTCTTTAAGACGACATTTGAAAAAAAAGGTCCTCCCTTAAGAAACTTATATTTTCAGG
This sequence comes from Caenorhabditis virilis, assembly GCA_964036255.1. Lineage (NCBI taxonomy): Eukaryota > Metazoa > Nematoda > Chromadorea > Rhabditida > Rhabditidae > Caenorhabditis > Caenorhabditis virilis. The sequence goes on along the minus strand of OZ038417.1, from coordinate 10,143,147 downwards.
GACATACTTGATTAGTCCTAGTTGTTCTATCATAAACTGCATGTCCCGCATCAGTATCTTGTGAAGAATCACTATCATAACCCGATCTTTCGAATCCGCGTGCAACAGCTGAAGAAGAAGAAGATCTTGCTTGTTGTTGTTGTTGTTGTTGTTGTTGGGATAAATGAGAGCTGCTTCCAGCGGCCATTGCAGCATCCATTGCTTCAGAAGCTGAAGTCTTATAATGATCAGAAGAGATCATTCCATACTGTTCAGTGTCTGTTTCCAATGGTCCATGGGAGACGGTCTAAATATAATTTTTTGAATATATTCTTGAAGTATTATAATTCTTACCCTATGTTCACTAATAACATTTCCACTTTCATCTCTAACTGTTGTTGTTCTAACTTCTCTTGTTGTCACATCAGTTGTGACTCTTCTCTCAATTTCTTCTAATGAGCCATCTGATGAAATAGAAGCACCATCGTCCAAATATGCAGCCAATGCACCTGCATTATCCTCTCCCATATCTTCATCATACAATGGTCTTCCAAGTTTTGCTCTTGGTATCGTATAATAATCAGATCCTAATATTTCTTGCCCACTTGCTGATCCTTCACTACGTCCTCTTCCACCGAAACATAAGCACCTTGTACACATGTACAAACAACAGAGTAGTGTCAAAAGAAGGAAAAGAATAGCGAGAATTGTCATCAGAATGAGACCGAGATTCGATGGTGCAGTCTCGCAGAATTGTCCAGTATATCCATCAAGACAAGCACAAGTGACATTTGAGGATAAAGCATCATGAATACAGTCACCATGTCCATTGCAAAGACCACAGAGGGAAGCTGCGCAAACTCTTCCAGGAAGTGATGGATTTCCATCTTCATATCCGTCTTGACATTGACAATCATAACCAATCTTCTTATCGATGCAAATAGCGGCAGCACTGCAGTTATGAAGACCCAATGCACATTCATCAATATCGTTGGAATGGAGGCAAATTGCATCGCCAAGACCTGCTTCCGACAGATGATCAGATTTTCTGATATCGACGAATCCTTTCTTGCAATCACATCTAGCTTGTTCATCAACATTGATGCATGTTGAGTTGAGTGGGCAATAGTTGACATCGGAACAATAATCGATAGAGCAAACTGATCCTGGCAACGCATCAGCTGGCGCAGAATTGACGTATGGTTTTTGGCATTCGCATCTGAAAAATTGAGTTTGATTTTTTTTTAAATTTTGAGAAAGGATCCTTACTTGTACAAATAGTCAAGATCAATACATCTAGCATGTGGTGAGCACTCATTAAGTTCAGATTTTTCACATTCATTCACTCCACGGTATGACAAGCAGTTTCTTCCTGGTTTTGATGGGTTCAAATCACGGAAACCATCTGGACACGAGCATGTGTATCCTTTTCCAACTTCTTTGCAGATTGCATCAGGATGACAATCAGAATGATAACAATTTGAGAATGGATTGAGTTGTTCTGGTGAGATGAACAATTTCGATGATCCAACTTCGAAGTTGTTCTTCTTTTGAATATAATCAATAAGATCAGAAAAGACAGTTGATGGTTCGGCAACACTTCCTTTCACAAAATGAGAAGTGAAATTGTAAAGTATTCCAGTATCCCATGACTTCTTTCTCGACTCGGGATTCTCGATTTCATTGACTTCTGCGGTAACGAATCCACCTTTCAATGGTGTTTTATCATATGATTGTGCAATTCCGGACTCGAATCTATTCACCAAAGTTTTATGATCGTCATGCAATGGATTTGCAAGATTTGGAGAATAGATAATCTTATCATGACCATCGCGAACAACATAAAGTGGAAGGTTCCATGACTCAACAGCTCTGCAAGGACTGCTTGCATCTTTTCTCTTTTGTCCCTTTGGACATCCACAGATCTTTCCGGCGACACATTCTTCACCAAGTTCAATTGAGCAGAAACTATCACCGCACGGAATTCCCTTCTTCTCTTCTTCTTTTCTGCATGGATCCAGTTCAGAATCATCGGATAATCTGATTCTTTCCACTCTTCCACCCATCGATCTAACAACATCGGCAAACTGTTCATAAAGCTTGCATTTGTCAACTTCTTCATCACCAGCCAATTGAACAGTCGAATTGACAAGTATTCCCTTGTCCCAATCACTGTTTTGAACTTTTGGATTGGTGATATAATTGACATCAGTGGTGACATATCTTGGTGACACATCTGTTTTTCCAATAACCTTTCCAATTCCCTTTTTGACTGTATCAACAATTTCAACATGATTTCTACTGTCTGGTTTCGAATAATCAGTTGAATATTGAATTGGTTCACCATCATATTCCATCACACGAACAACCAATGGAACCTGAAATTTAAAACTTGCTTGGCTTGTAGTTTTAAAAAATTCTTACCGATGTAACTGGAACACATTTCTCATTCTCATTATCTCTGCTCGATCCAGGTCTGCACATGCATTTTGAGCCTCCGACACATACTTCTCCAAGATTCTTATGACATACTCCATTTCCGCATTTGACCAAGTTTGGATCAGGAGTTGTGACATCTTCTGCTTGGGTTTGTGGTTCGATGATGAGACCTACTTCTTTTTATTAAAACTTTGATAATAAAACAGTATTTGTATGAAATATTATGGTGCAAGTGTAGCACACAGGTGTATATAAAAGAAGTATGAAAAACTCACCAATACAAACTCTTCCAGGAAGTTTTGAATCAGTCGACTCATCATAGAATCCTTCTTTACATTGACAAGTGTATGAATCGTCGGTATCGATACAGACTGCATTCTTGTCACAATCATTGTCCTTTCGATTTGCGCATTCGTTGTATCTGCACACTCTTCCAGGCGTTGATGGCACCTCATCCACATATGGCGCCTTACATTTGCATTCATATCCATCAACCTTATCGACGCACAATGCGTTCAAACTGCATTCGTTCAAATTTTCAGCGAGGCATTCGTTAATAACTGCAATTATTGTTTATTGTAGTGTTTAGTAGAAATCCTATAGCTTACTGAATTTGCATTGGGTTCCTGGATTCTCTGGTTTTTGATCAAAATATTCTGGTTTACATTTACATTCATAACCTTCTTCCAAATCGACGCAAGTTGCAAAGTGAGAACAATTGTTGAGATATGGAATGTTGCACTCATTAACAAGCTGAAATAAACAAGATGAGTCAGAGGTTCCTTGTGGGGAAAATGTGAGTGCAAAAAATAAGAAGTTACTTAAAAATTAAATTTCTAGTACACTCTTCTTTAAAGTTTGCTCACCCCTTTACAGCTTCTTCCTGGCAATTTAGGATCTTGAGACTCGTCTTTCGATCCAATTGGGCATTTGCAAGTATATCCATCATCCAAATCAATACATGTAGCAGCTGCATCACATGAATTCAATGATGAGTCGAGGCATTCGTTCACAAGTTCTTTGCATTCTCTTCCTATAACATTTTAAAATTCAAGATTAAAAAAAAAACATTCTAAAGAAAGCATACCTTTCTTTGCTTCATTCTCTCCAATATCAATGAATCCATCTCTACATTTACATGTATATTTATCTGGCACCGAATCATTCTCCTCGCAAATTGCAGCAGCATGGCAATCATGCTTCGTTTCATCAGAGCAAATCGGTTCAACACATTTTCTTCCAGAACGGTGGGCTAATGGAGATTTGTCAAGGAAACCAGCATTGCAGACACATTCATAATCATTTGAACCTTTTTCAACGCATCTTGAATTTTTGTCGCAGTCATGTTTTCCAGACTCACAAATTTGGTTCACTGAAAATAACAATGGTGATCAAAAATCTCTAAACAAAAGGTTACTAACATTTTCGACAATCTCTTCCTGGATTTCTAAGCTCATTATGATCAACATATCCATCTTTACATTGACATTTGTATGAATCTCTTGTATCAACACAGTTCGCATGTTCATGACATGTATGTCCGCCAGGGATCAAACATTCATTCACAAGTGCACGACAATCGATTCCTCCGAATGCGTGTGGATTTGGTGAGATGTCTACGAAATCTTCGCGGCATCTGCACAAGAATCCGTCAGCCAAGTCAATACAATCTGCATTCATTGAGCAATTATGAGTTCCATCCAAACATTCGTTTCTTTCTGAAGAATTCGAGGTTACCATTAATTTTTTTAGACGCTAACTAACGCTGAGAGCAAATTCTTCCTGGTTTCTTATTTTGTTCTGGCGATTTGTCCAAATATTCCTTATTACAAGTACAAATGTATGATTCATCAGTATCTGTGCACTTGGCATTTGGATCACAGTCATGTGTTCCGGCAGCGCATTCATCAATCACTAAAACAAAATAATTTTGTATTTAGCAAATAGGTTTTGACAAATAGGGAAATAAATAACTTACAGCAAATATCAGTGACTGGATGTCTTCTATGATGTCTATCACAAAGACATGCGAATGCTCCTTTACCATCTGGTAGACATTTCTCTTTCTTTCTAGCATCACATGAATCTGGAACTCTTGGGTCACATGTTCCAGGTGCTTCACATTTATTGGTTCTTCCGTTTCGAACGAATCCGTCATCACATTTACAAATGAATTCACCTCCGGCACCTTTTTCACATTTTGAATTTTCTGGACAGCTGTGAACATCATTTGGATGACATTCATCATTTGATTCCGATGTTTGAACTGGTTTCTCTCCAATTTCTAAAAAAAACGTTAGTTTTTAATAAATGACTCTGAAAATGTTAACTTACTGCAAACTCCAGTGAGTCTATCTCTCCATCCCAAATCAGCTGGACAGGTACATCTCCAATTTCCGAATGGAGTCTTTTCACAAATTTCCGGATCAGGACAAGATGTTGCAATCTCTGGATTACAAATGTCTCCACCGCAAACCTTTGAAACTGGATTAATATCGAATCCTGGTGGACAACTGCACACGAATTTTCCATTCACTTGGGTACAAACTTGATTCAATGAACGATCACATCCATTATGATTACTTGGATCACATGGACCCTTGTTCAATGTTTCTTCATTGTTTTGATTTGGACAGGCGACGCGTTGAATAGCACTTCTTAATCTCGTGTTCAAATCTTCGAACCCAGAAACATGGAAAGTTCTATCCTTTGATCCAGAAATCTCTTCAAGTTCAGCATCGAGGACATGATTCGTAACCCCAACTGCGAAAATTTGAATATCTTGTCGACGAGCATTATCAGCTGGGCGAGTCACATTATCTTGTGATCTACCATCAGTGATAACAATTGCTACACGGCTTACTTGTCCAACTGGTCTGGCTCCTCTTCTCTCACTGAATGCTTCATTTGCAACATGTTCAATTGCAGCCCCAGTGCGGGTCAATCCCGTCAAATATCTGAAAAATAAACGAAATCGATCTAGAAATCTCATAAAATAAAAATTACTCAATATTTCTGATAGCATTTTGAAGAGACTTTCTATCCGAATAGTTGTCTAATCCAAATTCATGTCTAATTTGATCTGAATATTGAACAACTGAAACTCTTGTCTTTTGTGGTCCAATATCGAACAATTCAGTAAATTCAGCAAGGAAACGAAGAACTTCAGTTTGGAATACATATGACCCAATTGATCCAGAACCATCAATAAGGAAAACAAGATCAGTTGGTTGAGCTGGGCAAGCGGTTGACAATGTGCAAACTCTTCCAGATGGTAAGTTGGCATTGCTTGACACATCAACAAATCCGGCGAAGCATTTACAGGTGTATCCATCAGGAAGTTGCACACAATCCGCATTCTCGTCACAGCTGTTCAGTGATTTGTCGGAGCATTGATTTGCAGCTGTAAAAATTGATTAAAGTGTTGATATGAAGTGTTTTTGAAATAAAAGCTCATGCATGGAAGAACAATATATTTTCATGCTCTTGACTTACTCGGAGCATAAGGGTTTTGTAACTTTGTTTCTGAAACGGTTTTTTCGTAACCCGAAAATTAAAAAATACTCACCAATGCTACATTTTCTTCCCGGCAATAGATCATATCTGGATGAAACATCGATGCATCCCTTCTTGCAACTGCAAATGTATCCGGTTGGAGTATCTTGACAGTCAGCATTGTGGGAGCAATCGTGAGAACCATCGGCACATTCGTTTTTAACTGAAAACCAGTAAAACTTAAAATTTCGGGAAGTTCCGGAATCATTTTACCTTGTTGACATTTTCTTCCAGGAAGCTTGATTGGATCTGGCGACACATCCAAATAATCAGCTTTACATTGACATTTTGGACCATCATAAGTGTTGGAACAGAATGCATTCTTGTCACATTCATTAGATTGTTCACACTGGGAGAACACTTTGCAAACTCCGTTGCTTTGCTGAACTGACCCTCTTCTGCATTGACAGACTTTTTCTCCAGCTGTATTGAAACGGCATTCCTCATTCGGACCACATCCTTCCTTATCCGAGCATTGCGGTTGACGACTTTGTTGTCCATAATATTCTGGACTTTTTGGTTTGTTACAAACTCTTCCCGGGTATTTGTCAACATTCGGCGATGCGTCAACAAATCCTGGCCGGCACTTGCATTCATATCCATCTGGACGATCAAAACAATCAGCGTTTGTTGAACAATCAGCTTGTCCGTTTGAACATTCGTTCACTGATTCGACACACTTTCTTCCAGGTAATTTACTGATTGATGTTGAAACGTCAACATATCCAGGTTGGCAGACACATTGGAACCCTTCTGGAGTATCAACGCATGCTGCATTTTCATCGCAATCCACTCCATAACTGAAATTTTATATTTTTTATTAGTATTGTTTTTTGCTTAAATTTTTACGTCTGCTTATTTCCACATTCATTGGCTGTCTTCTGACACATCCTTCCTGGCTTATTAACTTTATCTGGTGAAGTATCAGCAAATCCTGTGTTACATCTACAAGTGTATCCTTCAGCCAAATCGACGCAGGTTGCATCTTTGTGGCATGCATTCAATGATGGTCTGGCACATTCATTCACAACAAGACACCTTCCATCAGGAAGTCGGCTAACTCCTACTGGACATTCACATCGATATTGGCCATTTACGAATACACACACCTGAAAAATTAATCCGCTTGGGTGGTATATAAGTATAAATGTTTCAAATTTTAAACATTTTCTCTGTCTCCATCAAATTATTTAAGTAATATATCCTTTATCGATGATGTTCCGGTAAAGTAAACCTAATTTCCGAGGTCAAGTGAAACCCGAAAGATATGAACAATTAAAACATTTTTATGTATTCATAATAGGTTAGAATTGTGAACACAATAATAAAAATCAATAAATGCAGAAAAAAAGTCTAGCGTAAAAACAGTTTTCTATTAAAATTTTGTGCATTGAAAATCAAGCGTAGATTTTGCGGGAACGCTCAAATTTCATTAGTGAAAGCCCCTCCTACATGTATGAGAAAGCATGGAATAAGCTCAAAAACGTTTGCCAAAGAAAGAAGCTATAGACAGTTTTTTTCCAGTTTGATTACCGCTTTTAAAAATAAATTTCACATACCTCGCTTTTAGCTTGATTACATGATAATGGATCGTTGACACGGCACTGTAGACTAGCTGAAATCATAAGTTAATTGGGCTCTTAACAGTTTATCAGTCATTTTTTCTGAGTTTCAATTATTTTTTAAAGTTTTTTTTGATCAATGAATTATTATTTTCCCTTCATTTACTATCCTATCCTTATCACTAAATCCACTTCGATCATTGTGGTTTTTACTATACGATTCTGTCTCAATATATTTTGTTGTTTCTTTTGTACATTTTGGCAAGGTCATCAAGGGGTGTGCCATCATTTCTTCTCCATTTTTGGATGTGTTTTTTTTTCGTCCAAATACCACGCCCTGGGCGTTCCCTTGCCTTGTCTTCTTCTGCCTTTTTGTCTCAGTTTCTTTTCCAAATTGTTTGCGAAACTTGTAAAATGTGAATGGCAGAGGAATGATAATGATTGTAAGGAAAAGGGAGAGAAGATGCATGAATGCAATCAAATAGAATATTACAACAAAAAACTGAAAAATGAAGCGAAAAAAGGGGAATTTCAAGGAACCAGTGAGCGGCGGCGGGTCGGCGGAGAAGACCAATAGACGAACAAATTTCGTGTAATTTATTTACAGAAATCGATTTTTTTAAACATAAAAAATAAATGGCCTCTTGATAAATGAAGAGTTTAATCAAAATCGTTTCAAAGATTTTTCTTTTAAAAAATTTCAGAAATTTAAATTTTCGATTTAATTTATTGAGAATATTAATAGAAAAGCGGGCGTTTTTTGGCGTAGCATTTTTGCAATCGTGCGGCATGGTTACACAAAACGAGTTATATTCATCTATTCAGGGACGCAATTTTGTAATTCGGAGTGAAAAAATTAGAATAGACCATACTTTATGTATTTAACGCAAAAACTTCATTTTTTCATGCATTGTACGCGTTTAAATGCCGTTTGTAAAAAATTCGAATTTTTTGCGTGTGTGCAATTTGTCGTAACGGTGTACACACACAAAGCGTTGTTCGTGACGACAATTTCGGTTCACATTATCCCACCGTGTTAAAATGTGCAAAAACATTCTCGGTTTTACCACTAGTAACTTAAAATAAAATTCTAGATGAGGCTGTGAAAAAATTTTTCATTTGAAAAATGTTAGAATATTCGAAATTATTAATTTTCGGAGCTTTCAAATTTCAAGTAGTATCCATCTCAAGCAGAAATTCAGAAGTCGACATGCCAATTGATTTTGATTAAAATCATTAACTTCGCCTTCTTGTCAACTTTTCAGGCAGTATTTATATTTCTTTCAACCTGTCAACACTGCCCAAATACTATACAAAAAAAACCGTCAAAAATATGGTCAATTTTTAAGGAATCGTCAAATTTCAAGGTTAATTTCCTTCGTCACCCCCCAAACATCCAGAATTTGAGAACAAAAAAGCGCATTGATTGACAAATATTGCGCAACGAGAATTTTTCTCGAAGGCGGGGAAAAAGAATGGAAATAATCAGAACCTCAAAAAAGGGTAATAATTTCATATTGAACAGGGTTTCTCTACAAGATTTCAAAAAAAATACACAAGTACTGTGGAAAAAAACTACTTAAAATTGTAATTCTGAACAGATTAAAATCGCTTGAAACGGGGAAATTTTTAACAAGATTATTTTTTTTTACGAAATTGCGATTTTCATGAAATGAAAAAATGAAAATCGAAGCTTGAAATCAAAAAGAAAAATTATTATTAATGAGTTACTTTAGGCAATAAGCGGGAACACCCGAAAGTTTACGAAAAGTTTAGATTTAGCAGAATGACGCTAAAAAAAAGACCACAACTCAGATTTTTTAAAGATAAATTAAAGGCAGTGATTCTAAGATTCTGTGAATAAAAAAAAGACAATTTGGCTTTGAAAGGCGGCAAAAAAGTAATTCGAAAAAAATATTATTCTTGTCTTGCTAGTTTTTATGGCGGTTTTGATTAAAGGCAGATTGTCAGCTAACACGATCCAAATTCAAGACAAAAAATCAAAATTCGAATGACAGCCCAAGTGGTCCAAAGAACAATACTAATATGTAGCCTTATTCAAATAATTGTGTTTCGCGCCAATTCTGACCGCGTTGCACGATGGTAGGGTACAATTAACTGATCCACTGCCTTTAATATTAACATCTCAAATGCAATATATTAATAGATTCAGAGTGTCATGAGAATCAAGAAGCTAAATAATAATTTGAACCAAAAATAGAAAAACTTACAATAAGTTTGCCTATGCTGATAAGTAGTTGCCGCATATGCGAGCAACGGTAGGAGCACAAATGGCACCCACCTCATCGTGTCTTTCCGACCCTGAAAATGAACTTTAGAATTCGGAAGTAAAAGGAAATGATAGTAGAAAGAGTAAACATCCATGAAAGGAAAGGAATAGTGCAATCTGAACAACTAAATTGTATAATGATAAAAACTAACTGGTTTGATTGGAAATCAACAAAATGATGGAATCACAAAAAAAGAAACAGTAGCTGAAAGAAATGGAAGACGGAGGTGGAGTAGAAAAGAAATAAGGACACGCCTAGATATATCAATGAGTAAAGTAGTAAAATGCAGGTAAATATAAAATAGGAAGAGAAAAAGGGCAAAAGGAAGACGAAGAATGGATGAATCATTGTTGTCAAAATTCAACAACAATTGATCAGGTTTTGAGATATTCTGATATAAAAACGGATTGAAAAATCATCGACAACATACACATATACATAAATGAATAAAAATGATTGACGAGATTTGTCGCGTTTTTCATAACAAGGCTGGTTTTTTGAGGTGTGGAGACAGGGTGTTTTAGACTTTCTAGCTGTTTAAAAAAAAATTAATTGAGTTTCAACGACGTTTTTGACCAAATTGCGATATTAAAGTTGGATTTTTTTGAAAAAAAGAATAATTTAAGACAGTACCTATTGTTTTGAAAGTCCAATATTCGTCGAAACATCTAAAACGACATCAATACATGTGTTGTTATTGATGCTCCTGATTTCGATTATATTGAAATTTTGATATAATTCTGATCATTTTACAGCAGAAATTTAGATTAACAGGGTTCGACTATTTCAACTTTGAAAATTCTAAAAGAAATAAATTCAACAGTTTTCACTTCTGTTTGGGAAACTACAATAGAACCGAGTTATAAACAATTTAAAAAAGTTATAAACTATTTTAACAATTTTAAAAATGTTTAATTAAAATTTTTTAAATAAATGTTATTAAAGTGTAATAACACCAAGCGTCATATTTTCAATGGAATTCTGAAAATATGTAATTTGATTCAGAAACTTCTGTATTGTCAACTCAAATATTCTTGATCATGAAAGTTGGTTTTGACCTACCCAGAAAAGCTAAGTCTCTCACACAGTCGTGCTATTTTTAAATGCGAGCGGTTGCGCTGCGGTCTTTTAGTATTGTCAAGTTAAAAATTTTGTAGTTGCACGAAAAATTTCCTGAAAGTTGTTGCTAAAATAAATATTATACAACATTAAATGACACCTCTTTTGCAATTTTTTAAATACTTCTAAAAATCGAACTGATTATTAAACAAACTTGTTCGAACTTTTTGCGGTTTTTAAATAAATTTGTCAAAGTAATTTTTTGACCGTTAATGATTATTGGACAAGTTTTACACTACCAATTTCCCGCTAACATGTCTCTACTTCGTTCTTTACAGTAAATGTAAAGTTTAACTGTACCGAACCTTATAATGAGGTCGTTTTTGGATGATTACTTTTCTTGATAAACCACAATTTTGTGATAAAGGAAAGTCTCATTAGTCTCATTAAAAGGTACGATTTATGTATTTAATCACTCTTGAATGGCATCTCTTCGAAACAAGAAAAACGAAAGACGAAAGAAAAAATGGAAAGTGTTTTTGTTGGAAAGAGGAAACGAACATAATCGTGCCGTCGAATTTGGAAAGGCGAAAAAGCAACAAGATAATCGTTCACTTATTGAGGATAAACGGAATGGTGTCCATTCATCCAATTCCACCTTCCTCCTCTTCAACAGGGTGTGTTATTCAAAGTAAAACGAAAAAGGGTGGGTGGAGACAAGTTTCGGGGAAACAGACACATGGGGGGCACGGCGCTTCCTTTTCTGGTGTATGTATAATTGCGTACAAGCAATGACACTTTTTTGTTGCTAGAATAAATGTAGTTTCTAACAGTTTGATGATCAGTTGGTTGTGTGTATGTGTTTGGCACCACGCCCATATCTGTCGAAATACACCAACAAAAAATAAATTGAAAATGAAGACGATGATTTTTATCGGAGGGAGTAAGAAAGAAATCGTGAGTGATAAATTGAAAGTGGACATACGATCATTATCAATATCTTTTTTTTGTGGGCAATTTTGGAAAATTAAATTGGCAATTGCCAAAAGAAAAAAATGACGTTGATGAAAGAGGTAATAGAGCTAGGGTGACAAATGACCAAACATTATGAACGTGTTGAAAACATTTTCGGAGTTTCCATTAAAAAAAATTGTTTCTTGAAAATATCACGATCCCCATTCCATGATCGTTTCAATTTTGAATTCTAAATTCTTCAAACGGTTTTACAGAAGTAAGCTTTTATTCAAACTGTTTGCATAAAATTTATTTAATCAATGAAGAATTTCGATTTTTTGCATTTGAACGCAAATAATTTCTAATTAGGCGATAAATTTCCTTTAAGAATATGTAGAATTTCTTTATGGAACTTATTTTGCTGAAATCGATTGAATACTAAAATGAACTACAGTTAAGATAGTTCTTTTTTTTCAAATGTCGTCTTAAAGGAGGGCTTTATGGAGATAATTAATGCACCTTAAATGAAAATAGACTTCATACACATTCCAAATATGTTTTTAAAATTTTCTAAAACCACCTAGAAGCCGAGAAAATGAGGAAACAAGCCTCAAAACAATGGCCGAACTTTTTCCTATGCGCCTTTTTCGTGTTTCCTTAATAAAAATTATTGCAGAATGCTTATATTAGTCTTTTTTTAAATGTTGTTTTTTTTTTTGGATTTTTCACACCTGCGGACTAGTTTTCGCCGGTGCCCACTTTTCTAGGCCATTGTTTTGAGGCGCATTTTCTCGGCTTCTAGATGATTTTAGAAAATTTTAAAAACAGATTTGGAATGAGAATGAAGTCTATTTTCATCCCAGACACATTAATTATCTCCGTAAAGCCCTCCTTTAAAGAAACAGTTATAATAAAAAAGAGTTGAAAAAAGTTCGTCTGAGAATATTTCGAGAATATCTGCAACCATGTTCAGAGAACAAATGTGTTTTTATCAAAATTTAATAGAGATTTTACTTCCTGAATTGGTTTTTCACTTCCTTGTTACTTTATGGAACAATGAGAAGTGATACTAAAATAATCCGAGAAAACAAATGAGTGATAATACACTTTTAAGATAAGTTTTCGATGGTTGATTTCCTGAAATTTACCAAATAATTCCAAAATTAGAGATAAATAAACTGAACTAATGTGATGCGTCTTGCTGAAAATCTTGTCTAAAACTAGTTTCATTTCTCAGAATCTTTGAAAAAATACTGCCAGATATAATTATAGATCGAAAAACAGACTGTCTGGTCATGATTGTTTGTAAAAAACTGCTGAGGAGGTCAATGTTCCTAAATGGCAAAATATTACTTCAAACGTCTGAAAATAATAATAATATAAGAAAAATATTCAGAAACCAAAATAGAAGCAAATGATTTATGCCCGGAAATTCAATGAACAACCTCCACTTTTCGCCAATCGGACCTGAAAAGAAAACTGTCAAATCGAAAATCGAAAGTGTTCGAAAGTTGAGGTCAGATTGAAAAGAAAATCAAGCACGTATTCATCACAATCACAAAAGATTTTATATCGTATATTCTATGCATAAGCATTGTATAATATTATATTTAGATAGGTCGTTCGTTCATCTACTCCTCCGTTTAATGATGATTTCTAATCATTCATCATAATAACATCTTTCTACCAAATTTATATATATATATATGGAAGTGTACATTATAAAACTTTTATCAACACCAATTGAAACTGAAAAAACAAGCTTGATTTGATGTTGAAACACGGAGGGGGATCACACTGGTAAGAATAGTGCAACGGATCAAAAGAGAGGACTGGATATCTTCTTATCATATCATCCATTTCTTTCATTTTTTCATGATGGACGACCTCAAATGTCGCAATAATAACACGAAAATCCACTCCCTCATCACTTTTCCTTATTCTTCTTCTTCCTCTTATTTCTTATTCAGATAGGATGAAAAGCCTTATTGCGCAATCAGCTTTTGATTCAGAATTGCGCATATAAATGGTATGAACGGAGAAAGGGGGTTTTGGTGGAAATATCGATGAAGAAGAAGAACATCCGACAATGAGAAATGATCACCCACAATCGGAAACTTTTTTGCGTTTTGATATCAGAAGGGGGGAGAGAAAACGAGGCAAAAGCTAATTTGGATAATTTATTAGAAAATATTTGGAAGGAGGAATTGGCAGATGGAAATTGAAGAATTTGGTTTAAGGATTGGATTGATATAGAATTTTTTTTTTCATTTTGTGAGATTTTGGAAGTTTCAACGTCTACATTAGAAGCCGACTGAAATCAAGTATAAGCAATACGTGCGGTTTTTAACTGTTACTCTCAACTCAAATATTCTTGATCAAACACACTGGAAAATTTTGAAAAATTAATGTTTTCCAGTTGAGTGAGTGCGGAGCGTCTGTGAGGTTGAGCAGCCCTAAAAACGCAATGATCAAGAATATTTTAGTTGACAATATCTCAGAACGGCAAAAGAATTTCAACAACTTCCCTGTTAAGACAATTATAAACCGAAAAAATTTAATTTTTCACATTTTCATACAATTTTAGAAGTCCCACAATTCGGGAAAAAAACCAAGTAGTACAACGGAGTTGTCGTGGTATAGCTACCGAGAGCGAAGTTAGGTAACGTGTTTTTCTAACAAAATATCATTATAAAGGTTTTCTTTGTTTTAGAATACTATAATGATAATGATTCCGCCATCATTTGCTAAACTACATTTCAAAAATTTGGAACTGCATTTTTCGGTAGCTCCCGAAGTCTTACAAAAGTCAGAATAAAACTCAGCTCCAAGCCTGTCCGTGCAATTTATATTCATCTACACCGTTGCTTCATTACCCTCTCTGAAATATAATCCACGATCATACTCTCTAATATATTTCACTAGTTTTAAAGGTGTTGGTATAAGAATTTTGATGAGAAAACTTTCTTAAACTGTTCGTTGTGTGGATATCAAAGAAATTTGGATTTTTTAAAAATTTGACGGGAGCTCCCGCAGAGGCCTTTGAACTTTTTGGATATTTGAAGGCAGTCTACATTTTCTCTCCGGAAGGACTTTCACATATATAAAAATCAGAAAGTTAGCTTTCAAAGTTTCAAAATGGGTTTCTTGACCGTCTCGAGAAACGCCTTAAAACAGTTAATGTGACCTTACCAGATTTCAATTTCAAAAATTAGAGCTTTATCCCATTAGTACAAATTTATGCGAAGTTACACCGATTAATAAACTCGTCATAGCATCGGTCCAAAGTTGCAAAATCAAAATTTGAATGCGCGCCGGATCGTTTATCGTGCAACGCGGTCGGAATTGGCGGGAAACACAATTATTTGAATGCGGTATATTGGTACTGTTCTGTGGACCACCTAGGCTCCCATTCGAATTTTGATTTTTTTTTCCCTTGAATTTGGATTGTATTATTTGACAAGCTGCCTTTAGTCAAAACCGCCATAAAAAATAGCAAGACAAGAATAATATTTTTAGCCTCCATTTTCATGAAATTTGACCACGAAACTTCCAAACAAAAAAAAACCTAGAACTTGAGTATTTACAAAAAAATTAATATATTTCCGAAAAAGAGAAGAAGTTCTCAATTTCTACTTCACTTAATGCTTGATGTTACATTGTCCAGTACAATAGAATTGTTCACTCAAATGGAAGATTCAGGAATAGAGAAATTGAAATTTGAAGAATATGTACAAAACACAAAAATAAACAAATAATTATTGAGTGAAGATGAAAAAACTTGAAAAAGTTTCAATTTCTATGAATAAAAATTGTTTCGAAATTTCATATCATCTCCCCCCAACACCTGAAGCGTAAAAGGAAACTCATTTGATTTGAAAGAAAAGGAGAAGACGAAGGAATTCGAAGGATAAGAAAATGAAGACAATGAAATCCGAAAAATGTTATAGTTTTTCGAATCTGCATATAAGTGGATGGTCATTTCATAAATTGCAATACATCATTGATATCCTGGAGAACCCAGAACGATGCTTGAGACGGTTTTGTGATTTCATAAACATTTCGAACAAAAAACATTTTGCTACATTTGAAGTTTTCAAAACAAAACCGAGATGAGAAAGAATTTACAATTTCGGTTAGATATTTTAAATCAGAGATCAGCTAGAAAATTTAACGAAATGTGCCGCTTAAAATTATCGAGCCTAGATACAATTAAATATATTCAAAACTTTTAACTGACAGAAGTAAATTCAAAAAAATATTCAGGGCCATCTTTAGTGTGAATGAAGTGTTACATACCAGTCACTACTACGTTGCAAAAGTTCCACATAACATTTTTTTTTCATAGAAATAACTTATTGGACAGCGAACAAAAACTAAAAATGTGTAAATTTCAGACCAGAAAAACAAATTCAATTCAATTATATTGTTTTTTCGTTTGAAGGAAATTTAAATTACTGTAATATTCGCAAAGTATACATAATAACATAATAATTATAATTGAATAAAGGTTATTTATGAAAGAATGACCTTGTTTAGCAGAACATCGTCATTCCGCCAGTATCAGAATTAAAACTACCTTGGTGTTCTGTTCCTAAAGCGAATCCGAAACTATTCGGATTTCGGCCGAAAATTACCTGTAAATTGTATTGTAACTATTTGCCAACCTTCCCTTTTAATTCGTTAATGTGCTTTAATGCATCTCGTGTTTTAAATTTCAAAGCTTTCACTCATTTGGCACTGTTTCTTGTTGTATAAACTTTCCCTTCGTTTACTAATTTCTTATCATTTAATTGTTTTGTTTGATGTAACAACAGTTTCGACTCGATAATTTTATTATTGGGGCGAAATCGGAAAGATTTCGCGATTCGTATCGAATCGGGTGCATTTTTGAATTCAACTTTAACAATATACAATAAACAGGAGGTGGAAGAACAAATGGTGGGAAGGCTGTAAGCGAGACACATGGCCAGCCGGGGGCCTTCCAGACTCAAACGTCTTTTTAGCCATTTGACATGAGAATAGTTGCAATAAATATTCTATCAGATTAGCAATAAGTTGAAATTCGATGACAAGGATGCACAATAGCGGGTAAAACCCTACAGATAGGCAAGGGAAAACCGCAGGATATTTGAAAATGTTGTGGATGGGCAGGTGATTGGAATTATAAACAAAGAATTCGAAAGATGGCGTTGAAATAAGATTGCAAATAGGCAAAATAATTTCAGCCTACCCTTTGCGAACCCATTATTGGGACACGTCAACGATACCCGTTTGAACAAAAATCCAACAGTTTCCCAAGATGTCTCAAGCCTTGAAAGTTTGACTAAACAGTAGAAAATAAAGTTTGGGCTCTTGGGAAATTGGGATTACCATAAATAAGACTATTTAGAACAAAGAATGCAATCCAAGTATTTAAAAAAAATCAAAGGGGTGGATGCTAATCTGGGTAGAGAAAATTTTACACCGTTCAGAAAAAAAACAGGTTGGGAAGGGGGTTCTTGTGGAGGAAGTGCTTATAATGCAACAAATATTAAAATTAACACAAACTATGCAATTACAATTAGAAGGTACAAAATGGAGAGCATTCTAAAGGAGGGGAAAGAAAAGAGAAGTTACATGCTCTGATTGTATATGGTGAACATCACAAATATGAGATCACTTAGAAATATGGTAACAACCAGTGTATGGAATAGAGTGCAAATGCGCTTAAGCTGTGGCTTCAGTGTCGTTGTCAACCAATTGCTGATCAGCGACGTACAATTTAGGGTCAACATTCTTTGGAATTGGCTCGATACGAGTGCGAAGCTCTTGCTCGATACGGCGAAGGGTGTGACGATCCTCGTAAGTGATGAGGTTGATAGCAACTCCGAGATGACCGAAACGTCCAGAACGGCCGATTCTGTGCAAGTAGGTTTCAGCATTCCGTGGGAAGTCGAAGTTGATGACAACGTTAACAGCTTGGATATCGATACCTTAAAAATTTTAAATTAAAGAAAGTAACCAACGTTTAATAATCTATTATACAAACGCAACACTAACCACGGGTGAGAAGATCCGAGCACACGAGGTTTCTGCAGTTTCCTTGACGGAAATCGTGGAAAACTCGATTTCTGTGGTTTTGGGCCATCTTTGAGTGAATGTAGTAGCATGAGTATCCAATTTCGGTGATTTTCTTTGCAAGAAGTTCGACACGTTGGGTAGAGTTGCAGAAGATAATCGATTGATTAATTTGGAGCTGAAAAAAATGTTGTATGAAAAAATATATATGTTTAATTTCCTTACTTTGCGGAACAAAGTGTTCAAACAGTGAACCTTCTGCTTCTCTTGAACGAAGGCGTAGTATTGAGTGACTCCAAGCAAAGTGAGCTCTTCCATGAGATTAATTTCATACGGCTTGTGCATATGCTTTTGCATAAAAGCAGTGACGGTATGTGGGAAAGTCGCGGAGTAGAGCATGACTTGGCGTTCCTTTGGAAGGAAATTGATGAGTCTGTCAAGAATTCCCTGAAAAGAAACCATTTCGGAAAATCGGGCAGCTTCTAAAACATACTTGGAAGTCTTGGCTGAGAAGTTTGTCAGCTTCGTCGAGAACAATAGTTTTACAATCATCCATCTTTGCAACACCTTTCTCCATCAAATCAAGAATTCTTCCTGGAGTAGCGATGATCAAATGAACCGTTCCATTGAGTCTCATGATGTCGTCACGAAGATCCGTTCCTCCAGTAGTAACCATGACTTTGAGTTGAACGTGTTTCGACAATTCGATGCAGATTTGGGAAGTTTGGAGGGCCAATTCACGAGTTGGGACGATGATCATAGCTTGGATAGCTCTGAGTTGTGGTTGAATTTTCTCGATCACAGGGATGCAGTAAGCTCCAGTCTTTCCAGTTCCGTTCTTAGCTCTTGCAAGAATGTCCTGTCCAGAGAGAGCAACTCCAATTGAAGCTTCTTGAATTGGACTTGGCTTTTCCCATCCTTTTTCAAAGATACCCATAAGAAGGTCACGGCTCAAGCAGAAATCTTCAAATTCGACTCCTTTTGTGTCGGTGACGTCCTGAAAAAGTGAAATCACTCTGATAAATGATATATATAACGAACAGCAGTTTTGAAGCGACGATCCTTTGGAGGAAGGCTGAGGCTTTGTTTCCAGTTCTCATCGGATTTAGTCACCACTTGCGTGTCAACAGCGCTCATTTTTCTGGTTTGAATTCGTTACCGAGATCTGAAATTGGCAAAATCAAATAAGGCAACAAAAGAAATAAGAAAGAATCGATGAGCTTCGACGCTTGCAACAGACTGTCGCCGTCTCCGTAGAATGAGCTTCACAGGTGAGAGACAGAGAAGAAAAGACAGCGCAACGACATCGATAATTTAGAGGAGCAGAGTGGGAAAAGTGAAAAGAACGAGCATTTTAATGGAAGAGATAATAATTTCATTTTAAATTTTTTGTTCACTGATAACAATATTCACTATTAACTACATAACGAACAAATACCAGGAAAACAGTTCGCTTGAACTTGTATCATTCACGGATAGACCAATCCAAATAAGGAAGATTTTTAAAACACACTCATTAGGAACTTCAATCAGTTGTTCTAATTTCCAGATAAACACGGACAGTTACATCGGTGACAATTGAGCTTTGTTTGAAAGTAAAAATGAAAAATAAAGATGATGAAGCACCTTGAACGTGAAGATTTAAAAAAATGCAATTTTTAATGTTATCCCTAATTTGAAGTACAAAACAAGTTTTCAGGATGAATTGTTTTACGTGTTCGCGAGGGAGTATCAGAAAAAGATAAAAAATCATTACGCATGGCGCAACTATAGTGCACCAACAGCTTTTTATCGACAAGATGACAAAATGAAGACACAAATGTCTGTCGAACGAATGCAAACGCGGCCTCATTTCTCTGCGTATCTTACAACATTAAAACGTATGATACTCAGTCAACGGTCGGCAAGACGGCAGCGCGGCAGTTCAAATCATAATTAATCCAGATTTAAATATTCGATTTTTTTCGTGATCTCGATTGACTTTCAATTTCAAGTTTTGGAAAAATTTTATTAGATTGATACAATTCTTTACACCGAAAAGTTCAAAATTAATGACGATGAATACAATCTCTCGTTTCTCCTGACCATTTTCCAGCCAATTGAATAACCCCAAGATCAAAAACTCTGGCTGGCTTGTCTCCATTACTAATATACTTGTCGGGGACACCAATCGTTAAACGTCTTTGACATGGCTGAAATTTTTATTTGTTTCGCACACAAAAATATGCTTCCACTTACAGTCCAGCCATCGTCGCAATCGTGATAAATATTGACCCGTGGATCGATTGAACTGACCTGGAAAAAAGATGACGTTAATTGAATGAAATTTGAGAAACAACGCTGATACCTCCGAGTCACCACCTGAGAGATAAAACTCTCCGTTTGAATCTGACGTCTTGCCATCTAGTTTTGTGTCAACCACTGAAAATTAAGTTTAATTTGGAATTTTTACCTAATGTAGTTTTAAATGGACCCGCTTAGTCAAATAAAACAATTATTTATCAATATCTATAGATCAGAAATAAACTCACAAACATCTTTATCATACATTTTCACTTGTACATCTGATGCCGGTTTATCATTGCACAAAAGTCTTCCCTTTACAGCTACAGATTGCTTGAATCCAACCCCCGCATAAACACATGAAATCGTTGTGAAAAGTAGTACCAAAATTGATTTTCTCATTTTTTTCTGAAAATAAAATGTGTGAAAAAATAGATAGAAATGAAAGTGAAAGACCAAAACAATGTTTCAGAATCTTCTCTTCTAATATTCCCCCCATGTCAAGACAGTTGATACACAAACAATTTCAATCATCACTTGTTTTCATCCGATAAGCTCCTCCCACTTCATTTCACACGATCACTTATTACTTTTTTTTATTTCAACAACTTCTATCGATCAATTGTTTGACAAACACTGTAAAATGATAGAAGAGAAGTTTAGTAAAATATAGAAAAATGTGAGACTTTCTTCTTTTTTCCAAATGTCTTCCGGTTTGAGTATGAATCATTGAGAATGATCAATATGATACGGTTTCTGACCTTTTATGATATCATAAATGTACTCAAGGAAAGCTCCTCGGATTTCGAAACCTTTGAAGACATTATGATCTAATGAATCAGCTGATTGAAGAAAAATCATCGAGATCAAATAAAGTTCAACGTCCAGTTGGATATTCAAAATACCCGAATATTCCTGAAAAACATCATCCAAGTCAGTTTCATTTTGTCGAATAATTGTCAGTCAAATTGAGAGCAATTATTGTGTTATGTTCAGAAACTGAACGGTTTTCATCTGGTTTCTGGACAAAATTGAACAAGTCGATTGGTTCAGTATGAACATTTTTTGTTTTTTTTTTGTTTGTCTCATAAAGTAGTTAGCAAATAAAATAAGTTTCATTCGCTTTTGTTTGATTAGATTATTGCTCAAAATGTAGGGTTTAAAAGTTTAAATTTTTTTTCTTACAAGAGAGATTTTAAAAAGTTGGAGGGTGGGGGGGGGGCTCCCGCGAAAAAATGTTTGTATGAATAATTGTTTCAAAATCTTCAAGAATAATTTTTTTTAACTCGAAACTTTTCAAAACACGGAAATTTCTGAAAATACGATTTAAATGTATTTGATGCAATTCTAGAGAACAATTTTTAAATCTATTCATCTTTTGATTATTACGAATATTCACAAATTCCTTTAAAAATCACGAAAAAGTTGAACTATTCTGAAACATTTAAAAAAATTGGATACTGAAGGCATTCCTGAATTATTACTTTTGGAAGAAAGTGGTACTCTGTCCTTAAAGGAGGACTTTACGGAGCTAATGAATTCATCTGGGATGAAAATAGACTTCATTCTCATTCCAAATCTGTTTTTAAAATTTTCTAAAACCACCTAGAAGCCAAGAAAGCGCGCCATTTTAATTTATGTTTTTTTTTCATGCCTGCGGACTAGTTTTCCCCCGTTGGACCCTTTTCTAGGCCATTGTTTTAAGGAATTTTTTCTAGGCTTCTAGGTGGTTTTATAAAATTCTAAAAACATATTTGGAATGAGAATGAAGTCTATTTTCATCCCAGACAAATTCATTAGCTCCGTAAAGCCCTCCTTTAAAGACAGAGTACCACTTTCTTCCAAAAGTAATAATTCAGGAATTCCTTCAGTATCCAAGAGTACCGATGAAGTAAGTTTTATTTTTAGTTCACCGGAACTCTTTAGCGTGAGTAACAATTGTAATCAGAATCTCTGATACGAATTTAATTGATAAAGTTATTTTTGATTTCTCAACTTCGATTTCCGCCTACTTCCTCCCACTATCTTTCTTGGGTCACTTTACCAAAACACTATTTTTTCGTTTATAAAGCTATCATGATCAGAAACAAACAAAGAAGGTCTTCTTCATCTTCTCGTCTTACTTTTTGTCTTTATCAATCGATCATCTTTATCGAAAAAGGCCCTTAAAGTTGTCTTTGTTTTCGCATTTTTTCATTTAAAAAAGACAATTCTTTTTTTAAATTCTATCATTTCAGTTATGGTTTCACATTGTGCAACTGTATTGATCTTTGTTTTCTCTATTTCTACCGTAGTCCATTCAATCGGAAGAACTCAATCAGTTGGTGTTCGTGGACAACTTATCTGTGAGGATAAACCAGCTGTTGGTGTTAAGGTTAAAATTTATGACGAGGATAAATGTAAGTCAAATTCATTTTAATTTTAGCTCTAATTTATTGATTTTCAAGTGTCACCTGATGAGTTGATGGTTGCCGGAAAAACCGACTCTTCTGGAAAATTCGACTTAAAAGGACATGCGGATGAATTCACTTCAATTGAGCCAAAAATCAACATCTATCACGATTGTGACGATGGAATCAAACCATGCCAAAGAAAGATCACCGTCTATATTCCAGACAAATATATCAGCAGCGGTGAAGAGCCAAAGAAGATTTTCGATTTTGGAATTCTTCAATTAGCTGGAAAATTCACTGGAGAAACTAGAGATTGTTTGAATTAAATTATGTATAATCAATTTATTATGTTTTTTTTGGAATTCCTTCAATTATAATGATAAACGTTGTTGATCATCTTCCTCTTGTTGTTTTTCCTCTTTCCTCTGTTCACTCTGTTCAAGAATCGTATCCAAATTCAATAATTGAAGTAGCAATGAGTCCAAGTTCCATAAATCGAAAAATTCAATTTGTCGATGACTCACAACAAAATCCAAACCAGTTGACTGAATTATTACAAACATTTTATTTATTTTGAAATTTCATGTCGGAACTTACAAAGATGTTGCTCAGCAATAAAATGATGGAACCAAGCCTCTCGGCGACCGGAACATCCCCAATCTGAAAATATATTAATTCGAGATGATAAAATCTGAAATGAAGCAGAAAACGATCCCAAAATAAAAATTTAAGAGTTTTACTCTTTTGAAACGATTAAAATAGTTTGTTTTCATGTACTACTGTATTTTATCAACTTAAGAGACGATGTCCGAGTCGCGCTGAATCATCGTGCTCTAGGCCTAATAATTGTGCTATCAACTTGCGCGGTAAGGGTCAACCATTATTTTCGTACCACAAAACCTATGTCCCGGCGTTCGGGGGGAGCTCCCCGTCTTGTCTTACAAGTTTTACGGGCTATAACTTTGATCATCTTCCGAACGAAGAGAAGATTATGTATATTATTAGAAAGCTATTGAATTTAGTTTTTCATAATTTTCGAATGAAAAACCCCATTTGGCGGTATGTAAATTTTACGAATTCCTATAGAAAATGATTTTTCCTATCGAATAATATATAGAAGATCAAAACTGAGGGGACCATAGTTTCAAAAATAGCCAAATATGCGAAAATTACCCTTTTTTCAGAAAAATCGAAAAAATATTTTTTTGAATATTTTCGATGACTTTTTTTTGGTCAATTTTTCGAAAAATGTATGCACTGGCGTCACACGCATTAAAAAATTAATTTTTGCGCGAATTTTCCAGTGTGTTGCGTGTCGGCAGCCGCGTCGCGTGCGTGCGGAGCGTTAGTGCTGCTGAGCAGTCCGCAAAACGCAATGATCAGGAAAATTTGAGTTGACAATATCTCTCTTTAATTTTTCAAAAATTTTTCGGCAAATGAGCTATTTTTTGAAAAAAAACAAACCTGTGTATAATGATCATGAAGTGATATCATAATCGCATCCATCTGTTTCCTCATAATATCTCGTTTTGTTTCCGATACATTCGGGATTGCTGAAATTTATCATTTGAGTTTGGCAGTTTATCCGGGTTTTATCGATGTGCTTTCATTTCAAATGGGGAAAAAAGTACCTCCTTGCCAACTGACTAACGCTTTCAATGCCACAAACTCTTCAAATGATAAATTTAATTCAATCATCGGTGGAATAATTTCATTCATTATGCGGTCTAGCAATGGTTGATAGATTCTTCAAAAAAAGTTAAATTTCTTTAAAATCCATATTCCTGAAAACTCACGATCTTTTTGTCTTTCCCGTAATTTCTTTTTCATCTTCCCAACCTTCGTCACAATTTTCTAAACACGAAACATAACCGCCATTTTGCATTACAAATTTGTCAGGGTATCTTTAAATATATATTCGACTGAATCTCCTCAAAAACAAAATATTTACCCTATTTGTATTGAGATATAAACCGGATCCAAAATAGTATGAAAAAGTACGCATTTCCTAAGAAAAGAAACTTTATCATTATTATCCAATTCTTGATAATCTGGCCACGCTTGTAACCATTCATAAATCAACAAAATGTGAGTACGGATACTTTTTCGAAATGCTCGAAATGACAATGGTTTTATATCTTCTTTCGTGTACGGCTGAAATTTACAAATATTATTATTACGGAAATCATGAAAACATACACATTTTGAATTTTGTCCAAGAAGTTTTTCAACAGGACGCTCACAAAACATGATCCTTCTTCGTTCCCCAAGCTTCATTTCTTCACGAACTAACCATGACAAAACATCTTGTGAGCTGAAAACAATTAAAGGAGGGCTGTATCGAAATAATAAATGTCTCTTAAGTGAAAATAGACTTCATTCTCATTCCAAATCTGTTTTTAAAATTTTCTAAAACCACCTAGAAGCCGAGAAAACACGCCTCAAAACAATGGCCTAGAAAATGGTGCCATCGGCGAAAACTAGTCCGCATGCATGAAAAATCCAAAAAAAAATGAAAAAACATAAAAAGGACTAATATAAGCAATCTGCATAACTACATATTTATTAACGAAACAGGAAAAAAGCTCATAGGACAAAGTTCGGCCAGGTGGCCACTTTTTCTAGGCCACTGTTTTGAGGTGCGTTTTCTCGGCTTCTAGGTGGTTTTAGAAAATTTTAAAAACAGATTTGGAATGAGAATGAAGTCTATTTTCATTCCAGACGCATTCATTATCTCCGTAAAGCCCTCATTTAACCTCTATAAACAATAATTCTCAAGAGTTCACTCACTTTTCTCTTTCTCTTGATGTTGAAACCGGTGAATTACACGAGGATGGTGTATGTGGAATGGATGAGCTTGACATTTCAGTGTTCACGATTCTCGTTTTCTTCTAAATTTCAGTATTATTTGAGATCCAAAATAAAACAATTTATTACCGGTGGACTTGTTACGATTGCATCTTCTTCGTCGGCCGCTTCATCGATTTCGATTTTAGGAATCGGTGCGTTTTTCAGCTGAATGCAAGAATTTTCTCAAGATCAAAAACTCGAGATTAAAGGAGGGATTTACGGAGATAATGAATGTGTTTGGGATGAAAATAGACTTCGTTCTCATTCCAAATCTGTTTTTAAAATTTTCAAAAAAAAAAAACATGAATTAAAATGACGTGCTTTCTCGGCTTCTAGGTGGTTTTAGAAATTTTAAAAACAGATTTGGAATGAGAATAAACTCTATTTTCATTTAAGATATATTTATCATCTCCGCAAAGCCCTCCTTTAACAAAATAAAACATGTACATACTGTATCCACAAGCTTCTTCTCATCATTATTCAACGGTTGAACCGTTGAAAACTTCTTATTCCTTTTCAAGCCCGATTTTGTAAAAAACGTTCGTCCAGTATCGGATACTGTTCGTTTCGGCTGAACAATTGTTGGTTTCATTCCCTGATCCAAACACTTTTTGTATCGACAACTTCGACACATTTGATGCATACTATACTTAACCAAACAATCATTTCTTCCAGTTATACATGCAAATGTTTTATTCAATGCAACCGTTCTTCGGAAGAATGCAGCACAAGCTGAACAACTTTGAGCTTCAAAATGAAATCCAGTTGCCTGTGCAGCGCATATCAAACATCGCGTTGAACAAGTTGGAGATGTATCTGAAATTGTAAAAAAGTGATTTTATAAAAATTGAAACCAACCTGATTGTTCCATCACCAAAAAAAAACAAAAAGAGTCTTAAATGGTATGATTTTTTGCGCAACAGAATAGTGGAGCTGAAATGATAATAATTCGGCAATTCGGAACAATCTACCTCTCTGATTCCCCACCTATTTACAGTGTATGTCCACTATTTTTCGATTTGATTGACCGTCGTTTCCTTCTCTCTCATTTTGCCCGCATTTAATCATATCGAAACACAAAATACGCAGAGAAAATAATAGACAAAAATGTGGGTTTTCAGTGATAAGATGTTAGCAAAAAACTGAAGGAAAACGAAATAATGATGGAAAGTTTCAATCGCTCTATCTCCGAAAATGAGAGAATGCGGAATGGGAAACGAAGAAAAACCGTTTTTTGGTCAAGTTTCAGGTGCAAACAATCACATCAGAATAGAGACAAGTCAGGCAACGGAAAATATAGGAATCAAAAATAAAAATGAAGATATTATTTTGTCCTATTGTGTCCTACTCCAGACTAGAGTGCATCGCGGAAGTGAGGGAGTTTACAGCTCTTAAAACTCTTAAATTTCTTGCATAAACGCTCAAACAATTCTGAAATTTGAAAAGGTCGATTATTCCAATGATGGTACCGTTTGTTTTTTCTTTCCATAATAAAATCAAAAACTCTGGTCCAGCTTTGACAATTTGCAGTTTTTTGAAAAAAAAAATTATTTTTGACAATTTGCAGTTTTTTGCGAGCCCGCATCTTTAAAGGAGAGTTTTACGGAGATAATAAATGTATCTTAAAAAAAATAGACTTCATACTAATTCCAAATCTGTTTTTACAATTTTCTAAAACCACCTAGAAACCGAGAAAACCCGCCTCAAAGCATACAAAAAGTGTCCACCGGCGAAAACTAGTCCGCAGGCATGAAAAATCGAAAAAACATAAGTTAAAAAGAAAAAAAGGACTAATATTAGCATTCTAAATAACTATTTATTAACGAAAAAAGCTCATAGGAAAAAGTCGGCCAGGTGGACACTTTTTCTAGGCCATTGTTTTGAAGCTCATTTTCTCGGCTTCTAGGTGGTTTTAGAAAATTTTAAAAACAGATTTGGAATGAGAATGAAGTATATTTTCATTTAAGGAACATTTAGTATCTCCGTAAAACGCTCCTTTAACGCCCAATCTGGAACCGGAGCCTCGTTTTTAAAAAAAATCCCTTTTCGGATTTTTAAAATTTGGCCTTTCTTGCGTAAAACGCTTTACTGCATTAGAATAATTTTGTTTGTACTCCATACTTTTCACACAATACTTTTATCATCCAATTATCAATTGTTTTCTCTGAAATTAAACGCCTGGAACCGTTTTATTGTAATAGAATTAGTCATCTCCCTTCCCCCCCATCACTTCTCATTTTATTTCCAAAACCAAATTGCAAAGACGGAGAAGATGAAGAGAGAAACATTTGACAATAGATTACGTAATCTTGATATTCATTGGCAAATCATCAGAGAATATTCGTTTTTTGTCCATCCCTCCTTCCGTCGACTGTCTCCCCCCCTAAAAACAAGCTGACAAAACGAGTTCCTGTAAACATGCCCTCCAATCTGCCAATACTATTCTATATAACTTTTGCTTTTTTCGATAAAGAAGCCACCTCTTTTTCGACTACAACAACGTAAAGAAGCCCTCTCACACCCCACCTCTACAAAAATTATTGTATACTACGAAAAAAGGAAATAATAAACAGAAGAACATGCGCACATCTACAGCAGGCTTCATTTTTGTCGCTATATTTGGATGTGTTACAGCACAATCACAGAAGAATGGTAAATTAATTTTTTAGACTTTTTTTATTTATAATCTATATTTTTTATAGATGCTTCATTCGAATTGGTTGATTCGAATAATGATGGAAAGTTATCTGAAAAGGAATTGGTGGTTTTCATGAAGAAACGAGGACGTCCTGATGGTGTCGGTAAGATTTAGATGGACTTTCGGTTGAGGTTTAAATGAACGGTGAAGATCAGAATTATGAGTTCTGAAAAAGTTATAGGGAAATGCAAAGGTATGCCTGAGATATGCGCATGTGACGTCACGTATGCGTGTAGGCTGTGTGAAGCCTGTAGACTGAAGTTGGCAAGCTTGAATAACTGTAACTCGAGAAAGACTCAACCAAATTTAAAGCTTTATAGCTCATTTTGAAGCCAAAAAAAATTGGTATGTAACTATAATAAAAGTTATTAAAAATGCAGAGAAACTTAATATCAAATCTTTTAAAAAACTGAAAAATTACAAAACTCGATAAAACTTACTTTTAGCGACTAAGAATTACTTCGAAAGTTTTTTCGTTGAATTTTTTGAACTTCACCGTTCATTTAAACCTCATTTCGACCGATGGTTTGAGTAAACTTCAAATGACTTCGAATGACTAAGGGATTTTTAAAAACTATCCGTGATTTCTAATTAAATCTACTCTTTTTAACCATACCAGCTCTTAAAATAAAACAAAAATATAATAAAAATATGCAAGGTTCAAAAATATGAAAAAACCGTATCGGCAATTTTCGAGGGACTAAGTTTCGGAAGAAAGTCCCTTGAACTTCGGTGGAGATCCAAAAGTATACTGATTATAATAGGAAATCAGTAATAGTTAAGAAAACCTTATTGTCCGAGTTCCAAGAAAACCCAAGCTTGTTGTCACAGTTTCTGAAGTTTATAGATTTTACTGTTTCATTCTTAAAGGGACTGTTTGCTGAATTTGTGGATCCATTTCATTTTCTTTTTTTCCTCGATCTTTCAAAATCTATAAAAGCAAAAAAAAAATTTCGAAATTTCCTTTTCTAGTACGCGAAAAAATACATTTTCAAATTAAGGTGGCCTAACACTCGGCCATGCGCGAGAGAGCACATGAATGTGAGAGTGTTTGCAATTGTTAGGTCATTTCACCGCCTTATTTTGAAAATGTGTTTTTTCATGTACTAGAAAAGGAAATTTCGAAATTTTTTTTTGCTTTTATAGGTTTTGAAATATCGAGAAGAACATGAAAATGGAAGGGAACCATAAAATCAGTAAACAGACCCTTTAATTATTATTAATAAGACCAAAATGTAGCAAGGAAGGTTTGAATTAAATTTAAATTTTCTTGAAGATATTAATATTTTTTTAAAGTTTCTATTATATTTAAATTAAATTAAAATTAATTATAGTTTTATTAAAATGTGAAACAAATTTGTTCGCTTTAAATGCCATTGAATTCTCACTAATTTAATCCGTTTTAATCGCCAGTGTCACCTCTCCCTCATATAAAGCGTTTCATTCAAATCGACACCCAAAAAAATAACCAGTTTTCCAGAATTCTTCTCACGTTTCGACCTTGATCGTAATGGCCATCTTGATATTTCTGAATTCGTTCCATTGGTTTATGAGCTTAGCCGAAGACCGGTTGATTTGGACTATCAATTCTTTAGAAGAATGGATGCAAATGATGATGGAATTGTTGATACCAATGAGGTTCAATCTATTAGACGAGATAATAATGATAGGTAAGAAGATGTGGAACGGGATATTGGCATCTGTTAACTTTCAATGATCAGAAGCTATCGACAAGCACTAAAAAAGTCTGCATAACCATTAAAAATGTCTGGGATTCGAATTCCAACAAAATAGAATTTAAAGACAGTGGATCAGTTAAATTGACCCTACCTTATCTGAATTTCAAAAATTAGAGCTTTCTCTCATTATTATAATGCAATTTATGCGAAATCACACCGATAAATACACGCTTCTTGTTAACTGAAACGCTGCCTTTAACACAACAGACAAGAAATAATATTTTATTCAGAATCATTGATGGAATCCTCTCAATCGCTGACACAAACCATGATGGTCAATTGACCTATGAAGAATTCAAATCACATCTCGGAGGCGAAAAAACTATCAGCCCATCTGATCAACAAAAGAACACAGCTCTTCAACTTTTAGCATACATTGACTCAAATGGTGATAACAAAGTCGACCCAAAAGAATTGTACACTTTCTCACAAAGAACAGCTACTAATAAGGTGAATTTCAATTTGTTTTTTTTTAATAAAATTTATTTTCAGGTCACAAAATCCGATGTTGAACAAATCTTTGCCATGCTTGACAGAAATTTCGATGGATATTTGAGCGAGTCTGAATTAATAGAACTTGCCCGACAATTCTCGTCTATCGGGAATATTCGCAACACAATTCCAAAAGTCTAATGATCTCTTGTTTTTAGTTATATATTTTCTTTAAAAACATGTTTGTAAAAAATGAATAAATATGTATTTGTTGAGCAAAGCCATTATTGTCGAATAAATCGAAGATATGAATGATACAGGATTCTTGCGATGAACGGCCAAGTGAAGGCAAAAATGAAGAATTGGAAAGATCTTAAGAATCGGAAGATTGTTTGTAACCAGTTGCTACGGCGCTGAAAAATTTTATAGATGATTTGAACGAGGACTTTACGAAGGTTTTATGTTTTGCTCGATAAATTTAAAATTTGACTTTATATAGGCTCCCCAAAAAATTGTTTCTTTAAATTTCATGGATTTGACTCCGGTGTCTTTTTTTCCAGTATTTTCAAACTTATTTTTTTAATCGTTGCGGTATATAAAATCGAATTGGGGTCATCAGGATCTCAAAAATAGCATGTCAGTAACTGGTACGCTGTTTTTGACCCTAATTAAAATGTGGGCGTGGCATCATGCGGCACGGTTACACAAAACGCGTTATATTCAGCTATTCAGGGACGCAATTTTTTTAATTCGGAGTGAAAAAAATTAGATTAAGCCATACTTTATGTATTTAACGCAAAAAAATCATTTTTTCGTGCGTAGTAGGCGTTAAAATGCCATTTGTAAAAAAAATTCGAATTTTTGCGAGTGTGCAATTTGTCGTAACGGTGTATACACACAAAGCGTTGTTCGTGATGACAATGTCGGTTCACTTTATCCCACCGTGTATGCGTAAAATCTCACCTTCGAAACCCGATGCAATAAATGCATAATAATCTTGAGCTGTATCCCGTTTGTTGCTTCAACATCGTTCAATTGTCTTGAAATTTCAATCAACTGTTCATTCAACTGTACCAACAGTGGATAATGAGCCATTTCATGAAACTGAAAATAATTTCATGATCTTCTGAATTTCTGCAAAATTGTCTCACTGCATGATTCAAAAGCCGCCATTCACTTTGATCACTATCACTATCTTTTGCATTAGTTCTTCGTTTTGACAACCCAGTGTTCCGGCGGCTTCTCATTTCTCCTGATTCTGCAAAAATACATATGTTCCCAAGTTCATTTCTTTTATTTTTCAGTTTCCTTACGTAGTTTCTCAAGACTTGAATGATCACTACTAGAAGATCGTTGATATTTGATAGATTTCATTTGATTCGACACTTGCTTCTCGAATTTTCGGTCTTTCCGCAATTTTCTGCAAAATTGAACACACTTCAGTTAATTTTTTATCAAGATAAGAAGCTTACGAAGTTTGGACTAAATGATTTTTTAAACTATCACAAAGTTTATGAAGTTCTTCTTCACTAGAAACAGCGTCCTCATAATCAGATATCGGATCTAGTTCCTGAATCTATAAATACTATTTATATTAAAATTAAGTTTTTAGAAAAAGTTTCAACCTTTTCAATTGTTTTCACATCAGTTGAAGTTGACGGAATCATGTTCCTATAAAAATTACAGATAAAATCATGCAAAATACCAGAAAATTGATAACATTTGAAGAAAAAATCATATAAATTTTGAACTACGTCAAAAAGAGAGCCTTTTTAAAATTTTTCGGCATAACATTGTTTCGTTTTCCATCTTAAAAAATCTTAAAAATAATTTTTTTCTATGCTGGGATGAACAAAGAAAAAGTAATAGAAGGAGTAAAAATGAAAATGTTCAACACTGAAAGTGAGTATTTTTTTAAACACAATTGATAAACTTTAAAGTAATGAAAAACACGCTGAAAAAATGAAGAAACCTATTGTGTACCTTTGCGTTGAATGTAGCCTTATCAAATGATACATTGTCTATGTTTTTCAAATACCTCTCTTCTCTCCTTTAATTGATATATACTTTTTCTTTAATTGTATGGAGTGAGAGTGCCCCCATAAGAAAATGGGTGGGCAATGACCGAACACTTTCATAATTGAATCGCTTTTTTAATGGAAACACTAATTTTGATGGAAAACAATCTGAATACATTGAAGTTTGATATTCAACACTTATTGATTTTGTGGGTCTCTTTAAAGACAGTATGCCAGTTGATAAAAATAAAATTTGTTGGGAAAAACTATGATTTTAATGTTGTGAGCGATAATTTCTTCGGTCCAATGTTAATGTTGTATATACGAGAATGATCTGATCTTTGGCAATAATATGGATCCTCACTATTTTCAGCTCATAGTTCGATTTTGGTCTAAAAAAATGTGTTTAAAGGGATTCTTTTCTGAATTTGGGTTTCAATTCCATTTTCATCTTCCTCACGATATTTTAAAACCTATGAAATCAAAAAAAATTTTCGAAATTTCTTTTTCTAGTACTCAAACACACCCATTTACAAAATAAAAAAATAAGGCGGCGAATGGCCTAACAATTGCAAACACTCTCACATTCGCATGCTCTCTCGTGCGCGGCCGAGCGGTTAGGCCATTCGCCGCCATGTGTTTTTGTGTTTTTTCGTGTACTAAAGGAAAGTTCGAATTTTTTTTTGCTTGTATAGGTTTTCAAATATTGCGAAGAAGATGAAAAATGAATAGAACCCCAAAATCAGTAAAGAATCCCTTTTTAAAAATTGCATTTCCCACGTTCAGTGTTTGTTCCTCATTGCTGACCAACCCCCTCTCCTGATTCCCTTCAAAAAAAAGATCCTTCATATCAAATCATCAAAAAAGAATGAATATAAAGCGTGCACCAGTAGAAACGAATGCTCGACACCATGTTACAACGGCGAAGCATCATCCTGAAGAGAAAGACGGCTGTTTCCTTCTTCCTCATTTCTCACCTTTCCCCCTGATGTTTCTCATTCCAATACACAGATATCATATCCTTCGTCTCATCGAAATCCGTTGTCTATTCAAAAATCGGCGTCTGATCATCATCGCCCACCCACAGGAACCCTTCTATACCACTCTTCAAATCATTTTGTTTTGTTTTTGTTTTTGTTTTCGCTTCATTTCAATAAATCAATAACTTCCGCTCACGTTCGAAAAGAAAGAAAATACATAAAACGTCGTTAAAATGCATAGGTCATTTTGTATGTGTGCTCTGTTTTATGCGAGTCATATATAACAAGTGCATCAGCAAGTATACAACTACTGCTCGCCTTCTTCGTCCGCTTTTCTTTGTTGGGCCATTCTCGGTTAACCCAACATGCAACTTACTCTCTATTCCTATTTATGTTTGCGCAATTCCCACATCACCATCTCTAGTTTTATGCTCTTTTTAGTCTTTTCTTTGGTTTCTTCCATTTTTTCGACATCTTAATGTTTTGTTCTTTAGAGCGAATATGCATTAATGTATTGAAAAATGTACAATTGTTTCCGTTCATCATCAATTGATTTCTTTTTATTTTTTAATGATATCCTATCTTAAATAACGTTAAATACCTTTCCCAGTTTGAAAACTTTTAAATTGTTGCTGATAATTTAAAATTTAATAATCATATTATTTTTAAATCTTTCATTATCGTTTTATATTTAGCATTTCTAAATTTTAAAACATTATTTATAGCTTTTCAGATCTGAAATTGCTCCTAAAAATTGAACGACAATTATTACGACTAATAATAATATAGGTAAAAGTTGTTAAATATTAAATCCGAATTAATCTTGAAATTTCAGATTAGGCTAAAACTCGACGAAATGTCGTTGTCCACACATTATCATGCACATAAACCCAATGTTCCAATTATTATGGAAGATGTGTTTGGATGGGTTCGAGAAGGTAATGCATTTCAAGTCAGAGTTTGGTTAGATGATCATGAACACGATTTGAATGTTGGGTAAGTGATTATTGTTACCTTTTCCGGGAGCTCCCAAGTTTCATCCAAATTATGTGTTTTTTTCAGAGATGATCACGCATTTTCACTGCTTCATTGGGCCGCCAAAGGTGGGCATGTTTCAATTGCCGAAATGCTTTTATCGAGAGGAGCAAGGGTAAATTCAACTAATATGGGAGATGATACAAGTCTTCATTTGGCAGCAGCTCATGGTCACAGACAAATTGTCGTGGTAAGATTTTATAAATTTAGAAGAAATAGTTAATTTAAAAAACTGTTAGAGAAACTAATGTTATTAATTTTCAGAAACTTTTGGCCAGAAAAGCAGACGTACATGCAACAAATGAGCACGGAATGACAGCATTGCATTATGCTTGTTTTTGGGGATATGAACAAATCGCCGAGGATTTAATTCAATATGGAGCATTTGTCAATGTATGCAATAAAAAAGGACAGACACCGCTTGATGTTTGCCAACCACAATGCAAAAATATTATACTCGGTATTTAATTATTCGGTTCAATTAATTCTAATATAAATTAAATTAATTGCAGAAATTGCACACGAAAATGGACAAAGTCCGACTGAAAGAGTTCCATTCAAAGATACAACTTGGAAAGGCACAAAATCAAGAACAAGAGATGCAACACTTTCAAGATATACTGGTGTTGATGTTTCGTCACTTAATCTCATCACAAAGGTTTGTAAATTAAATTTCTAATGATATTGTTTTTAAAAATGAAAATTACAGATCGCTGAATCACATTCCGGCGAACTCTGGCGTGGAAAATGGCAAGGAAACGACATTGTTGCTCGAATTTTGAACGTTCCAGAAGTCACACCAAGAATTTCCAGAGATTTCCAAACGGAGTTCCCAGCTTTGAGGTTTTCATCTCTTTTCCTTCTATTTTTAAAAATGTAATACGAAAATTCAGAATTTTCGCCCACCCAAATATATGTGCAGTTTTGGCAGCCGCCAATCAACCACCAAATCTAGTTGTCATTTCACAATATATGCCATTTGGAAGTCTTTATAATGTTCTTCACGAGCAGAGTTGTATGTTTTGTTTTTCTGAACAATGTTTTGAAAAAAAACATTTGTTTTTATAGCGGTAGTTATTGATAATAGCCAAGTTGTTCGATTCGCGTTGGATATTGCAAGAGGAATGTCATATTTACACAGTTTGGATCCATTGGTTTTGAGGTTCGTTTTTCATATTTCAATTGAAATTTATGATTTTATGGATACATTTTCAAATGTTTACAAACTTTTAAAATCGATGACCTTTCGAAGACAGATTGTATTATTCCGATGTATTTTTCAATAATGGAATAAAAGCTATTTAAGCTTTTTTCGCAATTATCCTCATTTGGAAAATATTTGATAAACTTCAAAAAACCAAAGAAGCGAATATAAACTACACATTCTTGTTTTTTTTTTTCAGATATTACCTCTCATCAAAGCATGTTGTTGTTGATGAAGAATTGACGGCTAAACTCTCAATGGCTGATACTAAATTCTCTTTCCAAGAAGTTGCGAAAATCTATTCTCCAGCTTGGATGAGTCCAGAAGGTATTCTTTTTTAATTTCCGAAAAATAAATGAATTCTTATGCAATTTCAGCGCTGTCTCGTTCGCCAGACGACTTGAACATTCGAGCCGCTGATATGTGGTCATTCGGTATACTTTTATGGGAATTGAACACAAGAGAAGTTCCATTCTCTGATTTGCCGCCAATGGAATGCGGAATGAAGGTATTATCTTGAAAATACAATTGATAGTATACATTAGCCCATTTACAGATTGCTCTCGAAGGATTACGAGTTCAAATTTCGCCAGGAGTTGCTCGAAACATGGTCAGACTAATTAATATCTGTCTGAATGAGGATCCTGGTAGACGGCCGAACTTCGATCAAATTATTCCAATTCTTGAGAAAATGGCCTTATGATAAGTAAACTATTCCGTTATTCCAAATTTTCAAGAGCCAGAATGACCAAATTTTATTGCATATTTCTTTCCTTTGACTAGGTACTAATAACAACAACAACAATTTTCCCAGCTTTAAAATTCATAGCTTGATTTTCTGACACGTTAACTATTCTTTTTATTTTTTGTGAAATGTCATATACATGTTCTTCTCCCTGCCGTTTTTCCATTCACAAATGCCTTTTTTTTCTGTTTATGCATTGCTCAAAACATTTTCAGTTTCCTGTGTAATATGAAAAACCTAATTTCTTGTAAAACAATCCTTGAAAAAAATTCATTATAATTTTGAACAAAATAAATTAATAAAATGTGGAAAAATTACTCGTCGACTTGATTATAAGATCGGATGTTCATGAATAAGTTTTAAATGAAAAGAAAAACTTATCGCCGATTATCAATCTTTGTTTTTGATTAATTGATTAGTTATCCGAATTATTTTTTGGATTGAATCGAAGTGTCTCTCATGTTTGATTTATATCGGATTCCCATACTTTTCAACTCATCAATAACTCGACTTGGCAATGAGCCCGAAACACTAATTGCGTACATTCCTTTAGACTTTCGATTGATCTTTTGCCACTTGCAAACCCAAGAATCTTCGTTGTGCATCGCGGCAATCATTCCGTCAAAGTTCGCGCTGAAAAATTAATATAATAATGAAAACCTGGGGGAAAATATTAAAAGTAAAGTAAACGAAAGCTCGATCGAATTCTCCAGAAAAACAGAGTGGAATTGTTCAAATTTTTGAGCTGCTTGTTTATGGACCTATGCAGAAACTAAAATTGCTGCAAAAAATGTCAAGAAATTGCAATTTTTTGCAGCCGATTTACGAGAAAAATACGGTAATCGTTGCGAGACCATCAAAGGTTCTTAATCTTCGCTGCGAGACCCTCACAAATTTCACAGGTGTGCGTCCAAAAATACGGTCAAGAGCCGTTTTCATTGATGGTCTCGCAAGTTGCAACGATTACCGTATTTTTCCAGTAAATCGGCTGCAAAAAATTGCAATTTCTTGACATTTCTTGCAATTTTTTGCAAGTTTCTGCATTTAATTTTTTGCAGCATTTTTAGTTTCTGCATAGGTCCATTAGAATTTAAAAAAAAGATGTTCATGGTCGAAATTGTTAAAAATTTTTGACACGAAGACAACGACCAAATTTCAAAATTCATCTTTGAGATTTTTTAAATCGATATTATAGGTTTTCCCTTCTTTACGAGTTGTGTTTTGAACGTTTGAGTCAAGTTGTTTTTTACAAACCTTGTGCAATCATAAATCTTCTCCTCATCTCCCTTCAAATGCAGTGCGTTCTCACAATTATCACA
Organism: Caenorhabditis virilis; assembly: GCA_964036255.1. Classification (NCBI taxonomy): domain Eukaryota; kingdom Metazoa; phylum Nematoda; class Chromadorea; order Rhabditida; family Rhabditidae; genus Caenorhabditis; species Caenorhabditis virilis. The sequence continues at coordinate 10,105,552 of OZ038417.1, read as the reverse complement.
TCCGTCCGCTTCAAATTGTACATATGATTTTATCATCGAACACAACAAACAAGCGCGAAGATTTCGAAGATCTTGTGGAATCGATTCAACAGACATCACTTTTTTCTGTTTCTGACAAAAAAAACGAAAATGTTTTGAAAAATAATAAAAATCTATAATAAAAATATCGAAACGAGTAGATACACTCATGCAAAAAAAAATTAAAAAGTTCTGGAAAGAAATGTAAAATTTATTCAATACAATTTTTAAAAATTGTTTTGCAATTAAAAAATCTATTGAAAAGAGATCAATAATATAAACAAGCAGAAAAGGGTAATAGTAGGTTATTAAAAAATGAACAATATAGCAATAAAAGAATACTGAGTTAAAGTTAATCGAACCGTCTTTGTACAAATCAAATATTTTACCACATTTGTGCCTCAGCTGGTTCATGCTCAATGTGCATTGGATGTTCAGTTTCCTGTAAAATTAATATTTAATTTTGTTAGCGGTTTTTCTGATAACAAGCGAATAAATTGATAAATTTTATGGACCTATGCAGAAACTAAAATTGCTGCAAAAAATTGCAAACAAATGCAAAAAATTCAATGCAGAAACTTGCAAAAAATTGCAAGAAATGTCAAGAAATTGCAATTTTTTGCAGCCGATTTACGGGAAAAATACGGTAATCGTTGCGAGACCATCAAAGGTTCTTACTCTTCGCTGCGAGACCCTCACAAATTTCACAGGTGTGCGTCCAAAAATACGGTCAAGAGCCGTTTTCATGGATGGTCTCGCAACGATTACCGTATTTTTCCCGTAAATCGGCTGCAAAAAATTGCAATTTCTTGACATTTCTTGCAATTTTTTGCAAGTTTCTGCATTGAATTTTTTGCATTTTTTTGCAATTTTTTGCAGCAATTTTAGTTTCTGCATAGGTCCATTAGATTTTTTTCCTTTCAAACAATCTGATATTTCTTACTACTAACCACAGATTGCTGAACCATTTGCACATCATTCTTTTTCGATCTGGTCGAATGTGTATGGGGTTTTCGAGAACCTTTGGCCCCTTTTCTTTTGTCCGCGTCAATGATATCCGATGCTATTCGTTGAATAGAAGCTCTATCAAGATCCGAAATCAACATTCCATTCGGTAAACGATACCGATTCTGAAATAAAACAACAATTCACTTTTTTAAGGTTTATCATTAGCTTACTCTATTTGGTCGTCGATTACCAATAACTGACTTTGTCGTTTCGTGTTTTCTTGCGTATTTTCTTATTGGGCCAGGAATTTTTGGAGGAATCCTCACAACTATATTTGGATTTCCCTAAAAAAACGGTTTATTCAGTGTTTTCTGTTAATTCAACATACCTTCAATCGATAAGTAGTTGGCTCTTCTTCAACTTCAACGTCAACATCTTCTTCATCTGGCATTCTTTGATGAATATCAACTCCGGATGGTCCCGGTTGACATTCATGTATTATTTCTTCACGTTCAACATCTTCATTTGGAACACCTTCAACATCAACCAATTCATCCATAACCATCACAACATTGTCATCTTCTACATGATGTTGCATTTCATTCGGAATTCCAATAGTATTCTCAACTTTTTCAATAATTTCTTCCGATATTATTTCTTCTTCAACAACTACTCCTTCCGCTCCTTCTTCATATATCTCATCGACCATTCCAACTTCGACTTGATTATCAAATTGATTGTAAACCGGAATAGTTGACCTATAAACTGCCGGCCCAACCGGAACCCTTCTTTGACCCGGAACATCTACCATATTTGTTAAATAGAATACTGATTTCGTTTGATCCAATTCTCTCAACGTATATGTTTCAGATCCAATGCTAAAATTGAATTCCTCAATTCTCTTCACCATTTGCATGAAATATTGATCAATTCGATTGTATCCAAACGAATGAAGAAATCGTTCACGGAAATAACGACAAGAAACAGGAAATGTTGGGTTACTGTGAGATGTCAATTCTGATCTATGAAATGGACTCCATCTAAAATTTTAGAAAAATATTAAAACAAGATTTCGTATTAAGATATTCCCTACCTTTTGAAAAACAATCCATCGCACAATTGATAGTCAAACAATTCCAAAAATTCTTTGAAATTGCATTCACACAATGCTTCCATCAATTCAACAATGCAAAATTGGAATTGGTGTACGTCGTTTATTCTAAAAAAAATCTCGATAGTAGAGAAAACGTCTCTTAAATAAAACCTCAATAATCTTCGCAACGCACACATCAAACTGAATTTATCAACATCATTTTCAACATGTCTGTCAATGTACGTTGCCCAAAGATCAAGCATTGTCCATTCAGAAATCTGCAAAAAAATAAAGAAAGATTAAAAATGAAAACAAAATTCAAAACATACCAAAATATCTAAAGCAAATTGAGGCCAAACCTTGTCAACAGCATTCACAAAATTCTGTGATGGATCACCTACAATTGTGCGTGGAGGACGTTCATCACTGAAAATTGTAAACTATTAATTTTTCAGTTTTTTTGAAGTAACATGCCGCTTATCGAAAATACGTTTCAGCGAGACTATTAATCAGAAATTCAGCGAATTAAAAAAAATTGTATAATTACTAACCTTTCTGCCAATTGTTTCAAAATCTTCTCATATCCATTACTTTGTTCAGTTGTTAAAAAAACAGAAACACATTTCGGAAGTAGAGCATCGTCAAGAACCATCGCGAAAAATAAAAACACTGAATGATCCAATGGAACTTGTACCTTAAAAATATCTAACTTTTAAAATTCAAATTTTTAAAATTTATAAAAACCCACCTGATCAATGACAACAATTCGATCAGCTCCTAACTCTTCATAAAGCTTTTTCATTTCAAAATCCATATATCCAATAGATAACTCGGTGTTCGGTTTCAAAACTCCCGCTTCCAAATGAACAATACTTTTTGCAAATATGAAATCTCTTAATCCAGATTTTTCGATACAGGAATTCAATGAAAGAACGGAATTTTCATCTTGAATTTCCACCGGAACAGTATCATAAGATGGAATAACATTATCGATTGTAAATCCTTCGATATCAGATAATAAATCGATCAAATCGTGCATCGACATAGCCTTCTTATTCTCATTTCGATTATCCATATACTCTTGGAAGGCATGTCTTTCAAGAAGGTCTGCACAATTGAATAATTAGTGAAGTAAAACTTTCGAATAAAAACAACTCACTATTTCTTATTAAAGGGGTTCCAAATCGATGTCCCGTATGTTCCAAACATCCAGTCACATTCACTGCTCCATCTGGTTGTAGAGAATTCTCTCTAACGTCCAAATATACACAACAATCAATTCTTTTTCTTGTAATCACTCTTTCCATTCGATTTTTCAAGAAATTGGTTGAATATGCTCCATTTCTTACTATCGCTGGAATCTGACATTTAGACGAATTGCATGCACACAGTAAGAAATATCTCTGAAATTTCGAATAATTCACTCTAATTCACGATAAAGAAATTTCAAACCGTATGTTCATCTTGTTGTTTTGTCGACAATCGTCGAAGAAAATTAATTTGGAATAATCGCTCAACAGATGCCAACCAGATAAGATAATCACTTCTTGACTCAAAAGTTATGTTTACATGATTTCCAAGACCGTGAAAAGCGTCAACGTGTACAATTAAAGCTGGATTATTGGTCAGTGATGCTCCACAAGAGAAGCAATCAACAATTGGCTGAAAAAAATACATTTTCTTCTCTCATAATGAGATCATTGAAAATCCTACAGTTTTTCGTATCGAGTCTGTTCTCCACGTCGGATGCTCTTTTTTCATATGCGCAGCTCTTGTTGATCTTGATGTGCCGCGCCATATACAATCCGGTAAATGACAAAGATATTGACCATCGGCATGAAAACTCCCCTAAAATTTTAAAATTAACAAAGTCTCAATTGTCAACGCAAAAATTCTGATGAGTTTTTCATATTTTGTTGGCAAAAGGCCAACCCGAAGCGTTCATGCGGTAAAAAATTGGAATTAAAACATAATAATCAGAATGATTGGCTTTACAATACGAAAAACATCAGTACTGATCATAAAAAAGCGGATTTTCTTACCATTTTCGTCTTCTTTCGCTGTTCTTCGTATTCAACAGGGTGATTTCTTTTTATGTGAGATGAACGAGACGCTCTGGAAATTCATTATTTCATAAATAAAATACAATCTCATCATGTTATTTTTTTCGATAAAAATTTACCTAAAATTTCCTCTCCAGTCGCATCCATCTACTGTGCATGCAAACGGTGGAACATAATGCTCCGGATCGATATAAACACCATCTTTTGCAATTCTTTGCAGCAAAAATCTGCTTGGCATTTTGAAATCTGGATGTACAGCCCGTAAATGTTCCATTCTGAGTGATCGATATGTTGCACGAAAGTCGCAGTCTAGAGATAATTATCGATTTTATTTGTTTTCAAACAAAAGTACCTTTCACATAACACTCATATTTTCCATGTGCATCGCCGACACGTAGTCTGAATGGAATTGAATCCGCATCATAAACTTTTTGTCTTCCCGGAGTGCGTGGCTTGCGAGAAGCGACTACTCTTGTGTTCTTCTTTAATAATTCTCAGAAATTTATTCATTTTATACGTTTTTTTTAGCACTTACTTTTTTATTTTCGTCAGCATTTTGCACATCGATGGAATAGTTATTATCATGAACGGCGTCTTCCCCATGATCGTCAATACCTTCTATGTCAATTCTATCATCTTGAGATGAGTCTTCTTGACAAACTTCCTCGTCAACCTCCACTTTATTCCGTTTTCTTTGAATTGCCATGTATTGTCCAACTGTCATATCACTTTGAGCGGCATCACCTCCAATCGGATTTGCTGCAATTTTGGAATTGGTATTTTTGTGTTATTGATTTAAGAAATAAGACTATTCGAACGAAAAGGTTCAGAAAAACCTCCAATATATATACTTAAAACCTTTACGAACCTTTTTTATACATCTCTGACTTTCGTTTTCTTCCACCAATCAATTCTTTGGTTGTCAGCGAACGTTTCTCAGAATTCTCAGGAACAATTTCTATCTTTATTTCTTCGCTGGGACCTTCGTGTTCATCTTTCAACGCTCGATTTCGTTTTCCTGGTGATACTAATTCCACATTTGTATTCGGATCAAAACCAGGATGAACTCTTTTTATATGTTGAGCTCTTAATGCTGTACTCAAACCAACATATTCACATAACGGACACGCGTTTTCTTCACGTAACTGATCTTGAGAACTGCAAAATTAATAAATATAAAAGTAAGACGGGTCTGAATAAAATTTACTCTGTCTCTGGTAGGTTCCGCCTTCTCGTAACCCGTCGCCTCGGTATATATTGTGGCGTTCCATCCTGTTCACTACTACCTTCTTCTGAAAACGGTTATATTTAAAAGAAAAATAATCAAAACATGTGATACTTACCCAAATTTTTGTCGATAACTGAATCGAAATCACCCAGGGACGAGCTGCTGGGTTCACCCATTGCTAAATTGTAAGAAATATTTAATTTTCGACTTTTAGCCAAATTTTGTGATAATAACTCAAAAATTTGGAAATCTGCCAATTTGGTTTAAAAATAGGATAAAATACGATCTTTCGTAACAAACGGAGCGTTGTCGAGGGTCTCGCGGCAGTCGTTGCGAGACCTAACGCGCACATAATTGTGTGCGCCTTGGTTCCTCTTTCATTTTTCAATTATATTTTGGAAATGAATAAGTAAAAGCTTCAATTTTTAAATCAATTTTTTCTTCATTTGATACCCGTGGCAATGTTCAAAAATGTATTATTTCTTTCTTGATATTCTTTCTTGACTTTTCTTGATTAAATTATTTTTCAATTTGTATTTTTAAAAATAATTTTATGTTTTGAAGAAATGAGCCTGGTTCGTAGTTTTGCCAAATTAGCGGTTAGCAGTCCGTTTCAAAATGTGACAACTCGACTGATTCATCAAACAGTCCCTGCATCATCCATTTTCATGAAACGACAGAAAAAGATTGATCCCGAGGTTTATTCACTAAATACAACATTATAATTTAATTGTAAATTTAGGTTGCAAAGCAACGCGAAGCCCGTCGTCGTAAACGTCTCGAAAAAGACATCCGCCAAATGCAAAAACATTCAAAGAAACCGAAACCGGTCGATGAGCTAACTCTCGATGTTAAATCTGCGAAGAACATTGAGTAAGTATTAAGTTATTTTAATTGGCTTGATTCCGTTATCTGCAGAGAACGTCGACGTCCAGCATTTGAAATTTCAATCGAGAAAATTGATGAACGAGCCATTTCTATGAAGGTTTTACTTTTTTTTTTTTTGAAATATTTGATTTTCGTGTGGCAATACGGTTTTTCAGGACTATACGAGATCAAGAAACGAGTTACAACGAAAAGATGACAAATGGATTGATGGAATTATTGCGTCGCAAAGAAAAGCATTGAACGAGTTAAAGAAATTAAGTCCGGAGTTATACGAGCATGTAAGTAAATGTTTAACATTTTGAAAAAAGTAATAACATCTCATAAAAATTATACCGATCTTCGCCGTAGAATAAAATTTAATATCCAACAAAATTTATCGATTGCTTATTGGCTGATTTTTAAAATTTCCTTTATCATTGCAAATTCGATTAAAAAGAATCATAAACAAAGCTTTTATCTCTCGCAGCCATGTCTTAAGATTAATAAGAAAAAATGGAGCTCCCGGAGATATATTCTTCGAAATCAATAGTAAATTTCGTTTGTCGTTTCTAGGTTAACCAAGAAAACAATTTTGACAGGAACTTATTCAATTGAAAAATCGAACTCACATTAATTTTATTCTTTTAAAAATTGTGGACTTAAAAAAACGTTATTGAAAATTACTTTTCAATAAATCAGAAAGTTAGAAAGTCCAAATATCAAAAATACAAATTTTGGTGTAGATTTCAAAACTCGAAACGAAAACATTTTTCGAAATTGGCACATTTCTCAAGATGAACATTCTTGGACCTACCTCAAATCTGAAATTCGAAGACATACTCCATTTTTTAATTCCTGTCAGAAGTTTTCATTTTTACAGGCAATCCAACCAGCGACTGGTGATTTACCTCTAACAATGCATGGCCCATCGATTACTCCTCCAATCAAATCATATGAAGCACCCGACGGCGATTACATCGATACAACAAGGCAATGGTCATAAATCGAGCTCTTGTTTGTTTTTGTTTATAATATCGGGTTATTTTTAGGACTTTAGATGACAAATTTATTTCTTTTCAAACATTAAAATCTTCTGAAAATCATTCGATGCTAATACAACACTATTCAAAATGGCAAATTAAATAAAACAGGAAAAAAACAAATTCTTTCATACATTAAAAGAAAATTCAAAGCTTTTGAATACGTTGCTCAAGTTGATCAAGCTGATCAGCAACTGGTTTTGGAAGATCAATTCCAACTTGTGCTTCAAGGAAATGTCTACTCTCATCAATATCCTCTTCCCAATATGATTTTGGAATGCTCATCAACTCATTCCAATCAATACGTGGCAAATCTTGCAAATTGAGCGATCCACGCTTTGGAATATATCCAATGGCAGTCTCAACAGCGATATCTTCAACACCAGCAACACGTTGAAGAATCCAATCCAAAACACGAATATTGTCTCCGAATCCTGGCCACAAGAATTTGTGATCATTTGTCTCGCGGAACCAATTCACGTGGAAGATCTTTGGAAGTTTATGTGGGGCTTTTCCCAATTTGAGCCAATGCTCCAAATATTTTCCAAAGTTGTATCCCATGAATGGACGCATTGCAAATGGATCATGCATTACTTGTTTTCCAGTGTGTTCAGCTGCAGCGGTAGCTTCAGATTTGACAAGAGCACCGACAAGAAGACCATGTTCCCAGGAGAAGGATTCGAATACCAATGGAACACCTTCTGGACGACGACCACCGAAGATAATTGCATCAATTGGAACACCATGTGGAGCCTGAAAAATGAGAATGAGTTGAGAAATAACATGTTTGATTTTACCTCCCAGTCTGGATGAATAATTGGACATTGGGATGCTGGAGCAGTGAAACGAGAATTTGGATGAGCAGCTTTTCCTTCATCTCCAATATGCCATCTCTCGCCCAACCAGTTGGTGATTTCCAAATGTCTCAATTGCTCATCAGTATATCCTTTTCTCTCTTTTAATTCTTTCTCCAATCCTTCCCAGAAGTATTCTCCATCGGCAGTCTCGGCGACATTTGTGAAAATTGAGTTCTTTGTGAATGATTCCATCGCCATTGCGTTGGTTTTGTGAGATGTTCCTGGCGCGACACCGAAGAATCCAGCTTCTGGATTGATCGCATAAAGACGACCGTCTTCACCGAATTTCATCCAAGCGATGTCATCTCCGACGACACGGACTTTCCATCCGGGAACTGTTGGGGTAAGCATCGCCAAGTTGGTCTTTCCGCAGGCTGATGGGAAAGCGGCGGCGATGAAGCGTTCGACTCCTTCTGGGTTTGTGACACCCATGATCTTAAAATTAATACTTTAAATCTTTGGTATATTATTATTTTTCCACTTTTATGGATGAAATAACATGAATAAAAAGGGGCACGCTCGAAGTAAATTATTTTATTGATTTTTTACGAATTGTGTATTGTATTCATTGGTATTGTATTCATACAGAGATTAGAGATTTTTACGAATTGTTTTAACTCACATTTTTAGCTAAAATTCAGGGTTAAATTAAAACAACTGAAACTTACAAGCATGTGCTCGGCGAGCCATCCTTCATCACGTCCAATGTTACAAGCAATACGAAGAGCGAAACACTTCTTTCCTGAAAAATGTTAATTGAAGACTAATTTCAATTTTATTATTTTTTCTCAATCGCTCAGAAAAATACAAAACAATAGAGGGTTTTCGAGTTCAAGTTAAAATGCTCTATAATTTTTTTTTGGATTTTTCATGCCTGCGGACTAGTTTTCGCCGGTGGCCCCTTTTTCTAGGCCATTGTTTTGAGGCGTGTTTTCTTGGCTTCTAGGTGGTTTTAGAAAATTTTAAAAACAGATTTGGAATGAGAATGAAACCTATTTTTATTTAAGGTACATCTATTATCTCCGTAAAGTCTTCCTTTAATTTAACTCATACCGAGAATTGAATTTCCTCCGTATCCTGAACCGTATGACCAAATTTCACGTTCCTTTGGTCTGTGAGCAATCATTACTTTGTCTGGATTGCATGGCCAATGGTTGATGACTTTTTCTATAAAAATGTTAAATGTCAAAAACCAATCTAACGGTCATTGACATACGTCTAACTGGACGTGGAAGTCCAACCGAATGAATACATCTGACAAAGTCCTGATCACCAAGAGCATCGAGAACTGGTTGTCCCATTCTTGTCATTGTTTTCATGCACAAGACAACGTATGGCGAATCGGTCAATTCAATTCCGATCTTTGACAATGGTCCACCAATTGGTCCCATTGAATATGGAACAACGTACATTGGACGTCCTTAACATTAGACTTTCGAATTATAAATTTCAAATATTGCGGAAGAACCCGCACTTACCAGCCATACATCCTGGGAAGCGCTCATCCAAATTCTTTCCGAATTGCTCCTCGCTCATCCATTGTCCCATAATTGGACGAACTCCTTCTGGAGTATGACAAACCGAGTCATATTTGTCCTTGGTAACCATCCATGTCTTCGATTCAACACGAGCAACATCTCTTGGGTCGGTACGACACAAATAGCTGAAATTGTTCAAGTTTCCTGTTTGTTTTTGTCGTTTCCAAGTGAAATTCTTGCCCCCTCCAACAAAACAATCTGCAGATAACGTGCGTTTTGGCAACTGACAAGACTAGACATATTATCACAAGATGAAACAGATAGAGAAAACGAATAGAATGAATTTTAGAAACTGAAAAGAAGATGCAACTTTGACTCCTATTCTCCTATTGAAATAAACAAGATACCTTGATTGATCTCCTCAACTTTTCTTTTCTTGAAATACTAAAGTACGATAACAATAAATAACAAGAAAAATGAACAACATCAAGGTTTGTTCATGTGATCAAAAATATCATTAGAAAGTAAGTTCCCATTTTTCGTTTTTGGAAAACAGATATTAATTGTGTAAAATGTTTTATCAGATAAGAACCGAGACCACATAAACTGAAATTTATCAGTATTTACTAAGAAGTTTTAGTTTCGTTTTTTACTAGGGCTTAAAATCAACCATTAAAGGAGGGCTTCACGGAGATAATAAATTCACCTTAAATAGACTTCATTCTCATTCCAAATCTGTTTTTAAAATTTTCTAAAACCACCTAGAAGCCGAGAAAACGCGCCTCAAAACAATGGCCTAGAAAAAGTGTTCAGAAAACTAGTCCGCAGGCATGACAAACCCAGAAAAACATAAATTATAATGAAAAAACAAAAAAGGACTAATATAAGAATTCTTCATAACTATTTATTAACGAAACACGAAAAAAGCTTATATGAAAAAAGTTCGGCCAGGTGGACACTTTTTCTAGGCCATTGTTTTGAGGCGCGTTTTCTCGGCTTCTAGGTGGTTTTAGAAAATTTTAAAAACAGATTTGGAATGAGAATTAAGTATATTTTCATTTAAGGTATATATATTATCTCCGCCCTCCTATAAATGACTACTTTATTGATTTTAAATCTATTTAGAGAATGTTTTCTCTTATAGTCTCGAAAACTCGAATTCTAGAATTGTAAAAACTCAGAAAAGTGTGAAGTTAATTCATTAATGCACTCGATTTTTACTCAAATTTTTCAGTTTAATTTCCAACCGATATTTTGAACGGATTTGGAGTTCAGAAGGTGTTCCAATTGAATCACAAACGTACCAGTTCTCATAAGCAGTCAACGGTGTCAAAACTCCTCTCTCGACCAATTTGTCAACAATTCCATCATATTCCTTTTGTGTTCCATCACAAATATAGATTCCAGCTGGGTTCATTAACTCCGCTTTCTCGGCAACGAAACGTTGAACTTTTGGCGGAAGAGCTGTGAAGTCTCCTTTGAAAATTGGAATATGGTTGAGTTTGTGGGTGACCACTTCGGTAACCACTTGGAAACCATCATTTTCCATTGGACGAAGTGAACGAGAATCAGCAGACATTTTCGGTTCTGAAATTTCAATGATGAAAAACGGGGTATGGCAATAATAAAACATTGGGGCAAAATTTCAAGATATCGGAAGCTTCCGCAACATTAAAGTTTTTTTTCAGAAAATAAACAACATGAAGTGCTAGAAAAAACATTGAATGGAGCCGAAATTGCAATTCTTCTGGCTACTGCCGTTGAGTTCTTCTTCTTCAATTCTTTTTCATCTCTTTTTCTTTTTCTAAACACCGAGAGACTGGATTCTAGAAGAGACTCCGCCCCAGAAGGGCAAAACAAGTTAAACCGAAGAGAGACGAATAAGAGAACCAAGAAACATTTTCAAATTATTCTGATCATCTGCACGTAGAATGTTGTAGTTCACGATGGAAAGGATTTGCTCGATTTTGAGAGAAAAAGCGAGAGAGAGAGCATGAGCTTGAGGGGCCTTATGTTGCTTTTATTTTTCGAGCAAATCTTTTACTTGTTGTCGAAAGCAAAATACGAATAAGAAGTGGGGAAACGAAGTTTATAAATAGAAATTTGAATCTAACACGTGATTTTGATGACTTTTTAGAGCTCTTAAAGATTAAAAAGTAGAGGAAATTTGAATAAATTCATACTTTAGTTTCATAGATATACGCACTTTCTTTAATGGAAAAAATTCTTCTTCTGCCACTCAAAATTTTAATAGAAAGCTTTGTCTAAAATCCAAGTTATGTCTTTTTCATCAAAATCCCCAGGGCAGCGGAAGCACTCAGCTTGCACCCATTGTGCACCCGTCTCGTGCAAATTCTGGTTTTCTTTTCGTTGTTGGTCCCAATCTAATGGAGCAAAAGAAATGTTGTTTCGGCGAGCTCGCAAGAATGTTGTAGTTTATTTGAAATAATGTGTTATTTTTCCAAAAGAATATCGAGAGCAGGCGGTTTATCTTATTTGGAACAACTACAAGTAGTAAACTGATTTTTCAAATAAACCTATGAATATCGAAGTCATAAAAGAACGTGTAATACGTAATTTCGATTGAGGGGAATGTAGAATAATCGACACTCCAATATAGATGCTTCAAAAATAAGTTTCACCTTTTCTTTAATGTTCGGAACCCTACTTCAATCCGTAACATGTACTACGACATATGAAGTTTGAAGAGCTGTTGTTTTTCGGTACTTCGCATTCACTTTTTTATCAGTGATGTTTCCCCGATTTCCAATTGCGACTATAAATCAAGAAAATATATTACGGAATGTCACGTCTTCAGGTGTTTGTGTAATTCGAATGTTTGGGTTTGGTTTGTCGAAAACACCCAACGGCTGTTTTGTTCGTGTTTTTTACAAATTTATCATCTATCAGCAATTGAAAAAAGTTCAAGAGACGGATGTTTTTTTTCTTTTAAAATTGGATATAATTTCTATGTTAGAAATAAATATTCTTTTCAATCATGTCCAAACAATCATACATCATTCACAAATTTATTCAATTTAGTTCAAAAGTAAGTTCCATCAAGAAAATAGTTGTTTTTGTTTAGCAATTTTGAAGTAAAAAAAAGAGATCGAATAAAATGATTTCACCGAATTTCCTTGGTTCTCCTTATTCGCCTCAGTTACAATGATATCCCTATCGAAATCATCATCTTCGAGAGCAATATCTGGTTGTTCCACACGGACAATCGACTTGTTCAAAAGTTTCGCAGCTTGAGTAACGTGCTCAGCCAATACTTCTTTTCCACAATGCAAACGAGCCAATGCTTCCGACAATCTGACAAGTGATTCAAGTTGTCGAACAGTGATTCTCCATGATGAAGTTGCAGCATTGTTACTGTCTGACATTCGAAGTTTCTTGTATTCTCGGACAAGTTCAGTAGCGGCTTCTTCGGACAACTGAAATTAATAATAATTGGAAAATACTAATTTTAAAAATTCATACCGTTGGTCTGAAGCATCTAGCAAATGCAATATACTTCTTAATATCGTCAATTTTGTATACAGTCTGCCGAGCAACATGATCACTAATCGCTCGATGGTTGTCGAGAATTCTTCGAGCAACAGCGAAATCGGTAACCTCGTTACACTCATCAACTAAAACGAAGAACAAATCGAATCTCGACATAATTGGAGCCGACATTTGAATATTATATTTCAATGGACGACTTCTGTCGTATCTTCCACCAACTGGATTGGCTGCTGCAAGAATGGAAGCACGAGCATTCAATGTTGCTTTCACTCCGGCTTTAGTGATCGAGATGGTTTGTTGTTCCATTGCTTCGTGGATTGCCACTTGATCTTTCAAATCCATCTTGTCGACTTCATCAATACAGCAGACACCGTTATCGGCAAGCATGAGAGCTCCTGCTTCGATAACGAATTCGAAAGATTATTCATCCTAAAAACGATATATTTTATAGTTTTTTAAAGACTGAAATTCAATAAAAATACCTTAACAACAGCAGCTGTCAAACCAGCAGCCGATGAAGCTTTTCCGGATGTGTAAATAGCACGAGGACTGAATTCTTCAACAGTTCTGAACAAGACAAATAATTTAAATATTTAATTTTAAAACTCACTTCAATACTTGAGATTTAGCAGTAGATGGGTCACCGACCAAACAAACATTAATATCTCCTCTCAACGTGGTTCCTTCATTTTTGCTCTTTTTTTTATAAATGTTCGGGAACAACGATTCAACAACGTTCTCTTCGATTTTTGGATCATCACTCATTGCCTTCATAGTTTCGCGTTCTTCCGGAGACATTTTCTGCCACAGTTCCAAATAATCAGATTCGCTCATCGAAGATTCGCCAGTAATTAGGGAATCTGTGTGTTGGATGTGACAAGCCAAAAATGCCAGCTTGTAAGTTAAATCGCGGACACCAAGTGCTTTGAGACCAGTGACTCCGCTATCTTTGTCCAATGCACGACCTGCAAAAAAATTAACTTTATTTTCAGATTTATATTTTTTGACGATAAAGCTCTCGCCGAAATAAAGAAAAAGATTTATAAAATTAAACTGAAATATTACCTCTGTTTTGGTTTGAAGTTTCAGCTCTCAATCCGGGTGTACTCAATTGAGAAATGTCGGGAATGACAATAAGTGAGCCGACAATGTCACATTTGTCTCCTGGTTGAACACTTTCAACCATTTCTCCTCTTACAATAACATCAACAGTTCGCGGGATTGATCCTCTTGGAAGTTCAGCTTGAGTCTCTTGAATACGAACCTTTTGGAAATCGACAAATGTTGATTCGTTAACATCAAGACTAAATCTAGTCCGGTTCATACATTGAGGGTTCGAGCATTTTGTTGGCTTGAATAAATATTTTTACGATAACAATTTTAAAACAAAATAAAGTACCTTAGTGTATCTAAATTGTTGGACAACATCCTTTGTTGTAACTCCGCAGTCTTCACAAACAAAAGTAGCACGAGAAAGTTCCGGATGAACAGGATGAGTTCTTACGATGTGACCAGAAATTCGAACCATCCCGAATTGCTGGTCAAATCGTGAGAGCGGGAAGCTCGCGGACTTTTGTTTTGTCGTCCAGATTGAAAATCGACACATAAAGTTGTTTTTTGAGCATTTGTTGCCGCTCATTTTCATCACATTCATCGATGGTCGCGATTTGAAGAGCTTCACACATATAAGGGTAAACTCTACAAAAAATGAGGTGTTTTAAAAAATATATAATTCAAAATCAACGGTTACCTAAAATCGCGGACACCAAGTACTTTGAGACCAGTGATTGCGCCATCTTTGTCCAATGCACAACCTGCAAAAAAATTAAGTATATTTTCAGATTTATAGTTTTTTGACGATAAAGGTCAAGCCGAAATAAAGAAAAGCAGAAAATAAAGTGCGGGGTTATCCTAAAAATAATGCTGAAAATCCAAAAAATGTTTTGAAAAAATTACATAATTAAAGGAAAAAATTTAATCGATTTTCGTTCATTTTCAGCAACAAACGTATTTTTGAAAATTTCAGATTTTTTTGCTTCATTTTCATTATAACTTTGTTTCTAGAGCAATTTCAGAAAACGAATTTTTTTCACAAATATATTTGGATAACTGAAATTTGTCAAAAAATTCGTTTCCGACAAAATTTAAAAAAAAAAAAAGAAATTCTGAAAATTTTTTGCGAATCTCAAATTTTCAGCATTTAGAAAATAGTATGGAACCAGTTTTCGGTTGCATTGTTTTGCAGCCAAATATCATTTATGTTAAAATTAACTATCCCCAAATCCATAAGAATTCATATAGTATCATTTTTAGTCCAAAATTCAAGGAAATGATAATTTTGAAAATTTTTAATTTCACGTTAAATTTAAGAATGCTCGGGTGCAGACCATTACATGTAATATTACATTCCGTTACATGTAATTAAAGGTGTAAAAAATATGTAAAAGTTGTGTATGAGCCTCTCGATTTAAATGTTCTTTATTGTCATACAAAATGTTTTACATGTTTTTTTACAAAGCGAGACGCAGAGTGGGATACAGTATGTAAAAAACATGTAAAAATTTTCGTATGAAAATAGAGAACATTTAAATCGAGAGGCTCAGACACAATTTTTACATATTTTTTAACACCTTTAATTACAGGGTGGGGAATAAATATAGCGCCGCAACTTTGCGTAAACCCTGGCGCCTGTGGAAACGCAGAGATGGCGTACAGTAATATTTTTTTGTTTATTATTTTGTTTTTGACTATTCCACCAAGTTTCAGCCAAATATATAAATTTTAAGGATCATGGTGGCTGTTTCCCCATTAAGATCGGCCATCATCGAATGTTCGAGGCAAGGACTGCGTTCTTCTGAGATTGTTCAGAAGTTTGCTGTGGGAAAATCGGTTGTAAATTGGACTCTAAAGCGTTACAAGGACCTCGGAACTTTAAAAGAAAAGCATGGAAGTGGTCGTCCGGTCACTGTAACAACTCCTGATGTCGTCAAAGCGGTCAGAGAGAGAATCAGAAGAAATCAGTAAAGAAGCATGAAAAAGATGCCCTCGGAGTTCGGAATGAGTCCAAAATCGATGAGAATTATTGTCAAACAGAAGCTTCACATGATTGCTTATCGTATGCAAAAAGGAGCGTTCCTGACAAACTGGTACAAGGACCTTCGTCTGAAAAAAAGCTCGAGCTCTCCTTCGCGGCACGCTGCAAGGCACGCACCTAAAGACGCTGTTCACAGATGAGAAGTTGTTCACTATTGAAGCCAAGAAAAATGGACTATTGCAACAGGATTATTGCTAGGGACTTTGAGACTACTTGTCAAAAAGGAAAAATTCTCAATAAGACTTCTCATGCGGCCGCAGTAATAGTTTTTGCAGGAATTTGTGCCGATGGAAAAACGCCGCTCGTTTCCGTTGATGTTGGAGCGAAAATCAACAATAAATAGTACATCGAGACGATTTTCGATTCCGCAGTGTTGCCTTGGTCCAAATCTCACTAAGGAAACCGTGATTGGATCTTCCAGCAAGACGGTGGACCTGCTCATACCGCCAAAGCAACTCAACAGTGGTGCAAAACCAATTTTCCGGGATTAATCACTTCCGCTGAATGGCCGGCTTCTAGTCCTGATCTCAATCCATGGATTTTGCAGTGTGGGAGATCAGAGCTGCGCGAGAAAAAGTTTTCGAGAAAATTTCGAGAAACGAGAAACCCGAGAAATAAAATTCGAGAAAATTTCGAGAAACGAAAAACCCGAGAAAAAATTTTCGAGAAATCCAAAAAAAAAATTTTAAAGAAACGAAAAATTTCGCAAACTTAGAAACATATTTTATAATTTTTCATATGTTCCAAAAGCACAACAAATGTTTAATACATCGTCACGCTCCTTTAAACTGTTGCAGAAAAGCTTTGAATTCAAACATTTTCTTCAACTATTATTTTAATTTTTTTTTTGATTTCTCGAAAATTTTTCGAGAAATTTCTACCAGAGAAATTTTCTCCAAAAATGTCGAGAAATCGAGAAATTCGAGAAACGAGAAATGCACAGCTCTGGTGGGGATATTTGACCCAGAAGGTTTCCACTAAAAACTATCCAAATTTGGGGGCCCTGAAGATTGCTCTCGAGAAGGCCGGGGATAATCTTGATGCCAACTACCTCCGTGCCGTCATCGACTCGTATCCGAAGAGACTTCGAGCTGTTATCAAGACGGAAGATGAAAGATTCGAAAACTGTTAATGCCATTATTTTTGTTAATATTTAATAAAGTTTTTATTGAATTTTCAGAAAAAAATCTTTTTATTTGAAGTTTTTATACCGTCTCGAGTACGGCGCTATATTTATTCCCCACCCTGTACATGTAACGGAATTTAATATTACATGTAATGGTCTGCACCCGAGTGTGTTTGGAATTTTTCAACTCTGAAAACTATTCCTTTTAAATTAATTTTTAAAACGCAATATTCAGTAATAATTATTCGAACGGCTTGGTTGATTCTCAGACTTTTTTAAAACGAAGAATCTGAAATTTTGAATTGATTGACAGTATAGGATATGACAACAAATTGTGTAAATCACACCTTCCCTTTTATTTTCCCACAGGCATAAGAATTGTCAAGTTTTAGCGCCTGTCTTATTTTGTCACATTATAACGCTTCGTTGAGCGCTTCCCTGTCTGCTCCGCCCCTTCTTCCCGCCAAAAATATTCTATTTATAGCGCAACAATCTTAATAATCTTTGATTATGCCATCGCTTTTTATTCTAAGATTTGTGGATTTTTCATTATTATAATTATTTTCCATTTAAATTTTTTTACAAACACTATTTAAAATTTTTTCTCATTATTATGTTTCATTTTTCAGATTAAGTGTCAAATCTATACTTTGTCAAATGAAAAGCGATATTATTTTCTGTATCTCAAATTTGATTTTTTCTAAGTCGACGAAAATGTAGAAGGGTAAGTTTTTGTCTTTTATGTTTAAGGTTATCATCATGAAATGGGCGACGGAAGAAAATGTTTTGGTAAGGTCAATTTTTTAAAACGCAACATTCAGTAATAATTATAGAAATCCAATTTTATTAATAGTTTTTGTTTAATCAAAGAACCCACTAAAATTGGTCCGTTGATGTCCTTTGTTGTCCTTTCATTTTTTCTGAAATTTTTATTTTTATTGATGAAAAATAGTATTTACTAGAATGAAACAAATGATCATAGGCTCACTTTTTTTTTACAGTACCCTGAGTACTAAAGGTGCATTACAATTTTGAGTGTGTGTGTGTGTCTCCTCACTCTGACTACAGTATTTCAAAACCCGCGAAATTAGCAAATGCGCGAAAAATTGATTTTTTTTTTTAAATTTTGATTCATTTTTCAAACTTTGTGTTCTCTATTTTTGTTTTTCGTTTTTAGAATTTATTTTTCGTTGATAATTATTTGCTCTTCCCTTTAATGGACCTATGCAGAAACTAAAGACGACGCAAGAAATTAAACGCAGAAACGTGAAAAAATTTAATTTAAACGCAAACAATCATTTTTTTTGTTTTCACGTTTCTGCATTGAATTTCTTGCTATTTTTTTGCGTCGTTTTTTTCTTTCTGCATAGGCCCATAAGAATTTTTTTTTCAGCATTTCCGCATGTTTCGGGTCAGAGCCGCAATCCAGTTGTCTTCTCTCACGAGAAGAGTTTGCCTTAGTTTCAGACCAGTACAGTAAGAATTAACATAGATGCTATATACATTTATTATTATTATTTCCAGATTGTCGGCCACGTTTATCAAAGTAGACCACTCTACACGCCGGTCGATTTGTGTGAAAATGTCGTTACAATTGGTAGTATCACTTCTAACAAGCTGGACGTATTGGATGAAAGCTGAAGAGGCGAAAGCAGAAGAGGCGAAAGCAGAAGAGGCGAAAGCAGAAGAGGCGAAAGCAGAAGAGGCGAAAGCAGAAGAGGCGAGCACCGAGAAAAGAAAACGAGGCGAAGCACAAATCGAAAATCCAAAAACTGATGAAACAATCGAGCCGAAAGAGCCGAAAGTGACCTAAGGATGAAAAAATGTAATTCAAATTAATTAAAAAAAAAATTATTATTATCCTTATTGTTAATAATTACAATACCATTTCTAACGATTTCCATTTATTTTGGTTTAAAATTAATAAATGTGTCGAAAAATTTGCATCCTCCATGATTCTTCCAATATTCAATATACTTCTTTTCCACAATGCAAACGAGCCAAAGCTTCCGACAATCTTACAAGTGATTAAAGTTGACGATCAGTGATTTTCCATGATGAAGTTGCAGCATTGTTACTGTCTGACATTCGAAGTTTCTTGTATTCTCGGACAAGTTCAGTAGCGGCTTCTTCGGACAACTGAAACAGATAATATTTGGAAAACACTAATTTTAATAATTCATACCGTTGGTCTGAAGCATCTTGCAAATGCAATATACTTTTTAATATCGTCAATTTTGTATACAGTCTGCCGAGCAACATGATCACTAATCGCTCGATGGTTGTCGAGAATTCTTCGAGCAACAGCGAAATCGGTAACCTCGTTACACTCATCAACTAAAACGAAGAACAAATCGAATCTCGACATAATTGGAGCCGACATTTGAATATTATATTTCAATGGACGACTTCTGTCGTATCTTCCACCAACTGGATTGGCTGCTGCAAGAATGGAAGCACGAGCATTCAATGTTGCTTTCACTCCGGCTTTAGTGATCGAGATGGTTTGTTGTTCCATTGCTTCGTGGATTGCCACTTGATCTTTCAAATCCATCTTGTCGAATTCATCAATACAACAGACACCGTTATCGGCAAGCATGAGAGCTCCTGCTTCGATAACGAATTCGAAAGATTCTTCATCCTAAAAACGATATATTTGATAGTTTTTTTAAATGCTGAAATATAATAAAAATACCTTAACAACAGCAGCTGTCAAACCAGCAGCAGATGAAGCTTTTCCAGATGTGTAAATAGCACGAGGACTGAATTCTTCAACAGTTCTGAACAAAACAAATAATTTTAATATTTAATGTTTTAAACTCACTTCAATACTTGAGATTTAGCAGTAGATGGATCACCGACCAAACACACATTAATATCTCCTCTCAACGTGGTTCATTCGTTTTTGCTCTTTTTCGGAACTCCGCCTAACAACATGAGCAAGACTCCCAATTTGACCTCATAATTTCCATAAATGTTCGGGAACAACGATTCAACAACGTTCTCTTCGATTTTTGGATCATCACTCATTGCCTTCATAGTTTCGCGTTCTTCCGGAGACATTTTCTGTCATAGTTCCAAATAATCAGATTTTTTTTCATCGAAGATTCGTCAGTAATTAGGGAATCTGTGTGTTGGATGTGACAAGCCAAAAATGCCAGCTTGTAAGTTAAATCGCGGACACAAAGTGCATTGAGACCAGTGATTACGTCATCTTTGTCCAATGCACGACCTGCAAAAAAATTAACTTAATTTTCAGATTTATATTTTTCTATGATAACTAAAAAGATTTATAAAATTAAACTTAAATATTACCTCTGTTTTGGTTTGAAGTTTCAGCCCTCAATCCGGGTGTACTCAATTGAGAAATGTCGGGAATGACAATAAGTGAGCCGACAATGTCCTGGTTGAACACTTTCAACCATTTCTCCTCTAACAATAACATCGACGGTTCGCGGGATTGATCCTCTTGGAAGTTCAGCTTGAGTCTCTTGAATACGAACCTTTTGGAAATCGACAAATGTTGATTCGTTAACATCGAGACTAAATCTAGTCCGGTTCATACATTGAGGATTCGAGCATTTTGTTGGCTTGAATAAATATTTTTAAGATAAAAAATTTAAAACAAAATAAAGTACCTGAGTGTATCTAAATTGTTGGACAACATCCTTTGTTGTAACTCCGCAGTCTTCACAAACAAACGTAGCACGAGAAAGTTCCGGATGAACAGGATGAGTTCTCACGATTTGACCAGCAATTCGAACCAATCCTCCGACTTTATCAGCGGAAAGCTCGCGGACTTTTGTTTTGGCGTCCAGATTGAAAATCGACACATAAAGTTGTTTTTTGAACATTTGTTGCCGCTCATTTTCATCACATTCATCGATGGTCGCGATTTGAAGAGCTTCACACATATAAGGATAAACTCTACAAAAAATTAGTTTTAAAAAATATATATAATTCAAAATCAACGGTTACCTATAAAACTGGAGCTCAATAGTTGTTCCCAACGTGTTGCTATGTTTATAAATATGTTGCATGTCGACAAAAAGTGTATTTCTTTCAGGTTGGATTAGATCTTTCATTGATTTCTTGTAAATAACTTCGTCATTTTCATCTTTGAAAGTTTTGAGAAATCTGGAGAACTCTTGCTGAGCACGAACACCTTCAGCATCTTCGACCTGTTGAACTTGTCCACCAATAATGTTCTCCATTCTGAAAAAAAATTACTAGAATAATTACTTACTAAAATGTTGGTTAAATATGGAAAAATGTGGTTTACAGGCATTTGTTGCACGATTCAAAACAATTTTGCTTTAATCATTGAAGAGAAAATTTTAAAAAACTACGAAAAATAAATAGAAAAAGTCGTAATTTAGGCGTTAAAAGAGAAAATGGCAAAAATGCGCGAAACCATCGCTAACAACATTTGAATGACGATTTTTCGCGCGTTTTACCGTTATTGCGGAGTGTTGTACGGAAGACAGTTAGTTGAAAAGAGAGACGCAGACGCCCAAGCGATTTTTAACGTTTTCAAGATTAGAAATGAATTGTGGAAATGAAATCGATTCTTCAAACGTAAAAATGTACTTCAAAAACAAGATATAAAAATCGAACAAATAAATTTATTCCGAAATTTCAAAATTAATAAAACAAAACTAACGATTTTGAAAGAATGGTTCCGAAACCATTTTTACGAGATTAATTATAAAAAACAAAATGTGCAGGCATTATCAAGAGAATAAGTTGATTCATATTCCGAGATTTTCTTCAATCGTTGAAAGATACCTAAAGGTAGAATATTTTAAAAACAGGATGATTAAATATTTGTTACCATTCAACAAGAGCACTTTGATTAACTCCCGCATACTCTTCTTCACCTTGTCTATCTTCATCAGCTCTCATATGCAAAACTAGGACATCCGCCAATCGTTTATAATCCTCAAACTTGATCTTCAACTTGGCTGGGTCAATCTTCGCTTGTTTTTCACCATCATGATCCATAATCTCCTCATTTCCTTGGTTCTCCTTATTCGCCTCAGTTACAATGATATCTCTATCGAAATCATCATCTTCGAGAGCAATATCTGGTTGTTCCACACGGACAATCGACTTGTTCAAAAGTTTCGCCGCTTGAGTAACATGTTCAGCCAATACTTCTTTTCCACAATGCAAACGAGCCAAAGCTTCCGACAATCTGACAAGTGATTCAAGTTGACGAACAGTGATTCTCCATGATGAAGTTGCAGCATTGTTACTGTCTGACATTCGAAGTTTCTTGTATTCTCGGACAAGTTCAGTAGCGGCTTCTTCGGACAACTGAAAAAAAAGTAATATTTGGAAAACACTAATTTTAAAAATTCATACCGTTGGTCTGAAGCATCTAGCAAATGCAATATACTTTTTAATATCGTCAATTTTGTATACAGTCTGCCGAGCAACATGATCACTAATCGCTCGATGGTTGTCGAGAATTCTTCGAGCAACAGCGAAATCGGTAACCTCGTTACACTCATCAACTAAAACGAAGAACAAGTCGAATCTCGACATAATTGGAGCCGACATTTGAATATTATATTTCAATGGACGACTTCTGTCGTATCTACCGCCGACTGGATTGGCTGCTGCAAGAATGGAAGCACGAGCATTCAATGTTGCTTTCACTCCGGCTTTAGTGATCGAGATGGTTTGTTGTTCCATTGCTTCGTGGATTGCCACTTGATCTTTCAAATCCATCTTGTCGAATTCATCAATACAGCAGACACCGTTATCGGCAAGCATGAGAGCTCCTGCTTCGATAACGAATTCGAAAGATCACCACCCTTTTTAAGTTTCAATCCTCCTTTCACGACAGTTTCTTTAGCCATCTGAAGAACTTCTGCATGATATCATATTGATTTTAAACTCTATTCATTCAGAAAAATATCTACGGATTAACACCATTTACTATCTGAAAAAAACAATGCAAACTCTTGGGAGGACTCATCATTTATCCGTAAATAAATAAAATAAAACTGAACTCGATGAGAAAAACACATAAATTATGTAAAAACATAATATTTACATAAACCGGATGCATCTATTGTTCAGACTCGTAAGTGTCTCCTTCTCCGTCAACGTATCCGTCGAGACCCTCATCTTCGGCAGTGGCTTCTTGATATTGTTGATATTCAGAAATCAAGTCGTTCATGTTGCTCTCAGCTTCGGTGAACTCAATCTCGTCCATTCCTTCACCAGTGTACCAATGGAGGAAAGCTTTACGACGGAACATAGCGGTGAATAGTTCCGAGATACGCTTGAACACCTCTTGGATAGCAGTCGAGTTTCCGACGAATGTGGCCGCCATCTTGAGTCCTCTTGGTGGAATGTCGCAAACAGCGGTCTGCACGTTGTTTTGAATCCATTCTACGAAGTATGAAGAGTTCTTGTTTTGAAAATTGAGCATTTGTTCATCGACTTCCTGAAAAAAGTATATCCAACTTAAAATTGTTTTGAAAAAGTTGAATACTTACTCTCATCGACATCTTTCCTCTGAACATCGCAGCGACTTTGAGATAACGTCCATCTCTTGGATCGCATGCAGCCATCATGTTCTTCCAGTCGAGCATTTGTTGGGTGAGCTCAGCGACGGTCAATGCACGATATGCTTGGGTTCCCTTGGCGGAGAGTGGAGCGAATCCTGGCATGAAGAAATGCAAACGTGGGAATGGAACCATGTTAACAGCAAGTTTGCGGAGATCAGCATTGTCTTTTGAATTTTTAAACAAATAATAAACCCTACTTGAAAACAGTTTCTTCCTAAATTAATCGGTCTGAAATTAAAAAAAAATCATAATGGGTCTGAAATTTAAAAAAAAAAAACGATGCGTACTTGAATTGTTTCACCATTCGGAAGCTCTAAATATCGATATAATTTCAGGACAAATTGTTAAATGCGCTTGGAAAAAATTTTACCATAATCGTCAGTTGGTGGATTTTGATACGACGGAATCTCATGTGACTCTTGATTCCAATAATCCAATGAATTAGTGAAAACGTGTTTATTTGTCCAATTTTGAAAATCTTGAAGTCGATTCGACATTCTGAAACTTCTAAACTAAAAATTGTGAAGTTTTCAGAAAATGAAAGAAAGCATAGTCTCCTCTTCGGTGAGCGAAAAAAAACATTCATAAAAAGAAATGTTGGTGCTCTTGAAATGGTGGAATTCGTTGATGAGCACACATAAAAGTGGAAGAAAGGAGGGATTATTAGATGCTTCGGGGCTTTGGTTTTCCTCAATATGTTTTCTTTAGGACCCATCTTCTTTCGTTTGACAAATGGATGAAGATGATGTTTTCTTATTTTGTCAATGTTCCGGAAATTGAAAAAGGAAAAAAAAGCGAAAAATTTATGAACAAGTATGAACAGAAATGGTATTTATTATCAGATGAAGTTTAAAAAATGTACAATTTTGTCTGAGGAATATGGCGTAATCACTTTGTCCATGAAACTTTTGGAATATCGTTGAATTCCGTCAGCTCTTCCATTTTCTTGTTGAACTTTTCTACCTTTTCCCGATGACTTTCTTCTGCACTTTTCAACATTCGTTCGGCCTGAAAATTTATTTTTTAAAAAAGTATTCCAAGAAAAGTATAAGCGAATTTCGTAAATTTCAATTTATTCGCCTCAACACTGTAAATTAGGCGGAACCCAAGCGTAAAAATGAATTAAAATGCAGTACACCAATACGGTTGATCTTTAACGGCAATAGAAGCGGTTTCAACGAAATGTTGCTCGAAACGTGCTTTTCGAATGTACGCTTGAATTGAGAGCAATCTCACTTTCACATATAATCGTTCAGGTAAGTCTTTAGAGCAAAAAATTACCATATTTGCTTGCTTCCTGGCTTCAAACCTCAATTCTGCATCAGTTTTTCTCGGCCCGGACGATGTTGATATCGCTTTTTCTTTTCTGCAATTTTGAATTTTTTAAAAGTCGAAGAATTTCAGGATCTTCGTTGAAATGTTTTTCGAGCTGTATATTTTAAGTCCCACACTACGAATTGTGACCATGTGCTTTCAGCGTTAAGATAATTACACTAAGCTACGGTTTTTTTTTTCGAGCTGTTATCAAGACGGAAGATGAAAGATTCGAAAACTGTTAATGCCATTATTTTTGTTAATATTTAATAAAGTTTTTATTGAATTTTCAGAAAAAAATCTTTTTATTTGAAGTTTTTATACCGTCTCGAGTACGGCGCTATATTTATTCCCCACCCTGTACATGTAACGGAATTTAATATTACATGTAATGGTCTGCACCCGAGTGTGTTTGGAATTTTTCAACTCTGAAAACTATTCCTTTTAAATTAATTTTTAAAACGCAATATTCAGTAATAATTATTCGAACGGCTTGGTTGATTCTCAGACTTTTTTAAAACGAAGAATCTGAAATTTTGAATTGATTGACAGTATAGGATATGACAACAAATTGTGTAAATCACACCTTCCCTTTTATTTTCCCACAGGCATAAGAATTGTCAAGTTTTAGCGCCTGTCTTATTTTGTCACATTATAACGCTTCGTTGAGCGCTTCCCTGTCTGCTCCGCCCCTTCTTCCCGCCAAAAATATTCTATTTATAGCGCAACAATCTTAATAATCTTTGATTATGCCATCGCTTTTTATTCTAAGATTTGTGGATTTTTCATTATTATAATTATTTTCCATTTAAATTTTTTTACAAACACTATTTAAAATTTTTTCTCATTATTATGTTTCATTTTTCAGATTAAGTGTCAAATCTATACTTTGTCAAATGAAAAGCGATATTATTTTCTGTATCTCAAATTTGATTTTTTCTAAGTCGACGAAAATGTAGAAGGGTAAGTTTTTGTCTTTTATGTTTAAGGTTATCATCATGAAATGGGCGACGGAAGAAAATGTTTTGGTAAGGTCAATTTTTTAAAACGCAACATTCAGTAATAATTATAGAAATCCAATTTTATTAATAGTTTTTGTTTAATCAAAGAACCCACTAAAATTGGTCCGTTGATGTCCTTTGTTGTCCTTTCATTTTTTCTGAAATTTTTATTTTTATTGATGAAAAATAGTATTTACTAGAATGAAACAAATGATCATAGGCTCACTTTTTTTTTACAGTACCCTGAGTACTAAAGGTGCATTACAATTTTGAGTGTGTGTGTGTGTCTCCTCACTCTGACTACAGTATTTCAAAACCCGCGAAATTAGCAAATGCGCGAAAAATTGATTTTTTTTTTTAAATTTTGATTCATTTTTCAAACTTTGTGTTCTCTATTTTTGTTTTTCGTTTTTAGAATTTATTTTTCGTTGATAATTATTTGCTCTTCCCTTTAATGGACCTATGCAGAAACTAAAGACGACGCAAGAAATTAAACGCAGAAACGTGAAAAAATTTAATTTAAACGCAAACAATCATTTTTTTTGTTTTCACGTTTCTGCATTGAATTTCTTGCTATTTTTTTGCGTCGTTTTTTTCTTTCTGCATAGGCCCATAAGAATTTTTTTTTCAGCATTTCCGCATGTTTCGGGTCAGAGCCGCAATCCAGTTGTCTTCTCTCACGAGAAGAGTTTGCCTTAGTTTCAGACCAGTACAGTAAGAATTAACATAGATGCTATATACATTTATTATTATTATTTCCAGATTGTCAGCCACGTTTATCAAAGTAGACCACTCTACACGCCGGTCGATTTGTGTGAAAATGTCGTTACAATTGGTAGTATCACTTCTAACAAGCTGGACGTATTGGATGAAAGCTGAAGAGGCGAAAGCAGAAGAGGCGAAAGCAGAAGAGGCGAAAGCAGAAGAGGCGAAAGCAGAAGAGGCGAAAGCAGAAGAGGCGAGCACCGAGAAAAGAAAACGAGGCGAAGCACAAATCGAAAATCCAAAAACTGATGAAACAATCGAGCCGAAAGAGCCGAAAGTGACCTAAGGATGAAAAAATGTAATTCAAATTAATTAAAAAAAAAATTATTATTATCCTTATTGTTAATAATTACAATACCATTTCTAACGATTTCCATTTATTTTGGTTTAAAATTAATAAATGTGTCGAAAAATTTGCATCCTCCATGATTCTTCCAATATTCAATATACTTCTTTTCCACAATGCAAACGAGCCAAAGCTTCCGACAATCTTACAAGTGATTAAAGTTGACGATCAGTGATTTTCCATGATGAAGTTGCAGCATTGTTACTGTCTGACATTCGAAGTTTCTTGTATTCTCGGACAAGTTCAGTAGCGGCTTCTTCGGACAACTGAAACAGATAATATTTGGAAAACACTAATTTTAATAATTCATACCGTTGGTCTGAAGCATCTTGCAAATGCAATATACTTTTTAATATCGTCAATTTTGTATACAGTCTGCCGAGCAACATGATCACTAATCGCTCGATGGTTGTCGAGAATTCTTCGAGCAACAGCGAAATCGGTAACCTCGTTACACTCATCAACTAAAACGAAGAACAAATCGAATCTCGACATAATTGGAGCCGACATTTGAATATTATATTTCAATGGACGACTTCTGTCGTATCTTCCACCAACTGGATTGGCTGCTGCAAGAATGGAAGCACGAGCATTCAATGTTGCTTTCACTCCGGCTTTAGTGATCGAGATGGTTTGTTGTTCCATTGCTTCGTGGATTGCCACTTGATCTTTCAAATCCATCTTGTCGAATTCATCAATACAACAGACACCGTTATCGGCAAGCATGAGAGCTCCTGCTTCGATAACGAATTCGAAAGATTCTTCATCCTAAAAACGATATATTTGATAGTTTTTTTAAATGCTGAAATATAATAAAAATACCTTAACAACAGCAGCTGTCAAACCAGCAGCAGATGAAGCTTTTCCAGATGTGTAAATAGCACGAGGACTGAATTCTTCAACAGTTCTGAACAAAACAAATAATTTTAATATTTAATGTTTTAAACTCACTTCAATACTTGAGATTTAGCAGTAGATGGATCACCGACCAAACACACATTAATATCTCCTCTCAACGTGGTTCATTCGTTTTTGCTCTTTTTCGGAACTCCGCCTAACAACATGAGCAAGACTCCCAATTTGACCTCATAATTTCCATAAATGTTCGGGAACAACGATTCAACAACGTTCTCTTCGATTTTTGGATCATCACTCATTGCCTTCATAGTTTCGCGTTCTTCCGGAGACATTTTCTGTCATAGTTCCAAATAATCAGATTTTTTTTCATCGAAGATTCGTCAGTAATTAGGGAATCTGTGTGTTGGATGTGACAAGCCAAAAATGCCAGCTTGTAAGTTAAATCGCGGACACAAAGTGCATTGAGACCAGTGATTACGTCATCTTTGTCCAATGCACGACCTGCAAAAAAATTAACTTAATTTTCAGATTTATATTTTTCTATGATAACTAAAAAGATTTATAAAATTAAACTTAAATATTACCTCTGTTTTGGTTTGAAGTTTCAGCCCTCAATCCGGGTGTACTCAATTGAGAAATGTCGGGAATGACAATAAGTGAGCCGACAATGTCCTGGTTGAACACTTTCAACCATTTCTCCTCTAACAATAACATCGACGGTTCGCGGGATTGATCCTCTTGGAAGTTCAGCTTGAGTCTCTTGAATACGAACCTTTTGGAAATCGACAAATGTTGATTCGTTAACATCGAGACTAAATCTAGTCCGGTTCATACATTGAGGATTCGAGCATTTTGTTGGCTTGAATAAATATTTTTAAGATAAAAAATTTAAAACAAAATAAAGTACCTGAGTGTATCTAAATTGTTGGACAACATCCTTTGTTGTAACTCCGCAGTCTTCACAAACAAACGTAGCACGAGAAAGTTCCGGATGAACAGGATGAGTTCTCACGATTTGACCAGCAATTCGAACCAATCCTCCGACTTTATCAGCGGAAAGCTCGCGGACTTTTGTTTTGGCGTCCAGATTGAAAATCGACACATAAAGTTGTTTTTTGAACATTTGTTGCCGCTCATTTTCATCACATTCATCGATGGTCGCGATTTGAAGAGCTTCACACATATAAGGATAAACTCTACAAAAAATTAGTTTTAAAAAATATATATAATTCAAAATCAACGGTTACCTATAAAACTGGAGCTCAATAGTTGTTCCCAACGTGTTGCTATGTTTATAAATATGTTGCATGTCGACAAAAAGTGTATTTCTTTCAGGTTGGATTAGATCTTTCATTGATTTCTTGTAAATAACTTCGTCATTTTCATCTTTGAAAGTTTTGAGAAATCTGGAGAACTCTTGCTGAGCACGAACACCTTCAGCATCTTCGACCTGTTGAACTTGTCCACCAATAATGTTCTCCATTCTGAAAAAAAATTACTAGAATAATTACTTACTAAAATGTTGGTTAAATATGGAAAAATGTGGTTTACAGGCATTTGTTGCACGATTCAAAACAATTTTGCTTTAATCATTGAAGAGAAAATTTTAAAAAACTACGAAAAATAAATAGAAAAAGTCGTAATTTAGGCGTTAAAAGAGAAAATGGCAAAAATGCGCGAAACCATCGCTAACAACATTTGAATGACGATTTTTCGCGCGTTTTACCGTTATTGCGGAGTGTTGTACGGAAGACAGTTAGTTGAAAAGAGAGACGCAGACGCCCAAGCGATTTTTAACGTTTTCAAGATTAGAAATGAATTGTGGAAATGAAATCGATTCTTCAAACGTAAAAATGTACTTCAAAAACAAGATATAAAAATCGAACAAATAAATTTATTCCGAAATTTCAAAATTAATAAAACAAAACTAACGATTTTGAAAGAATGGTTCCGAAACCATTTTTACGAGATTAATTATAAAAAACAAAATGTGCAGGCATTATCAAGAGAATAAGTTGATTCATATTCCGAGATTTTCTTCAATCGTTGAAAGATACCTAAAGGTAGAATATTTTAAAAACAGGATGATTAAATATTTGTTACCATTCAACAAGAGCACTTTGATTAACTCCCGCATACTCTTCTTCACCTTGTCTATCTTCATCAGCTCTCATATGCAAAACTAGGACATCCGCCAATCGTTTATAATCCTCAAACTTGATCTTCAACTTGGCTGGGTCAATCTTCGCTTGTTTTTCACCATCATGATCCATAATCTCCTCATTTCCTTGGTTCTCCTTATTCGCCTCAGTTACAATGATATCTCTATCGAAATCATCATCTTCGAGAGCAATATCTGGTTGTTCCACACGGACAATCGACTTGTTCAAAAGTTTCGCCGCTTGAGTAACATGTTCAGCCAATACTTCTTTTCCACAATGCAAACGAGCCAAAGCTTCCGACAATCTGACAAGTGATTCAAGTTGACGAACAGTGATTCTCCATGATGAAGTTGCAGCATTGTTACTGTCTGACATTCGAAGTTTCTTGTATTCTCGGACAAGTTCAGTAGCGGCTTCTTCGGACAACTGAAAAAAAAGTAATATTTGGAAAACACTAATTTTAAAAATTCATACCGTTGGTCTGAAGCATCTAGCAAATGCAATATACTTTTTAATATCGTCAATTTTGTATACAGTCTGCCGAGCAACATGATCACTAATCGCTCGATGGTTGTCGAGAATTCTTCGAGCAACAGCGAAATCGGTAACCTCGTTACACTCATCAACTAAAACGAAGAACAAGTCGAATCTCGACATAATTGGAGCCGACATTTGAATATTATATTTCAATGGACGACTTCTGTCGTATCTACCGCCGACTGGATTGGCTGCTGCAAGAATGGAAGCACGAGCATTCAATGTTGCTTTCACTCCGGCTTTAGTGATCGAGATGGTTTGTTGTTCCATTGCTTCGTGGATTGCCACTTGATCTTTCAAATCCATCTTGTCGAATTCATCAATACAGCAGACACCGTTATCGGCAAGCATGAGAGCTCCTGCTTCGATAACGAATTCGAAAGATCACCACCCTTTTTAAGTTTCAATCCTCCTTTCACGACAGTTTCTTTAGCCATCTGAAGAACTTCTGCATGATATCATATTGATTTTAAACTCTATTCATTCAGAAAAATATCTACGGATTAACACCATTTACTATCTGAAAAAAACAATGCAAACTCTTGGGAGGACTCATCATTTATCCGTAAATAAATAAAATAAAACTGAACTCGATGAGAAAAACACATAAATTATGTAAAAACATAATATTTACATAAACCGGATGCATCTATTGTTCAGACTCGTAAGTGTCTCCTTCTCCGTCAACGTATCCGTCGAGACCCTCATCTTCGGCAGTGGCTTCTTGATATTGTTGATATTCAGAAATCAAGTCGTTCATGTTGCTCTCAGCTTCGGTGAACTCAATCTCGTCCATTCCTTCACCAGTGTACCAATGGAGGAAAGCTTTACGACGGAACATAGCGGTGAATAGTTCCGAGATACGCTTGAACACCTCTTGGATAGCAGTCGAGTTTCCGACGAATGTGGCCGCCATCTTGAGTCCTCTTGGTGGAATGTCGCAAACAGCGGTCTGCACGTTGTTTTGAATCCATTCTACGAAGTATGAAGAGTTCTTGTTTTGAAAATTGAGCATTTGTTCATCGACTTCCTGAAAAAAGTATATCCAACTTAAAATTGTTTTGAAAAAGTTGAATACTTACTCTCATCGACATCTTTCCTCTGAACATCGCAGCGACTTTGAGATAACGTCCATCTCTTGGATCGCATGCAGCCATCATGTTCTTCCAGTCGAGCATTTGTTGGGTGAGCTCAGCGACGGTCAATGCACGATATGCTTGGGTTCCCTTGGCGGAGAGTGGAGCGAATCCTGGCATGAAGAAATGCAAACGTGGGAATGGAACCATGTTAACAGCAAGTTTGCGGAGATCAGCATTGTCTTTTGAATTTTTAAACAAATAATAAACCCTACTTGAAAACAGTTTCTTCCTAAATTAATCGGTCTGAAATTAAAAAAAAATCATAATGGGTCTGAAATTTAAAAAAAAAAAACGATGCGTACTTGAATTGTTTCACCATTCGGAAGCTCTAAATATCGATATAATTTCAGGACAAATTGTTAAATGCGCTTGGAAAAAATTTTACCATAATCGTCAGTTGGTGGATTTTGATACGACGGAATCTCATGTGACTCTTGATTCCAATAATCCAATGAATTAGTGAAAACGTGTTTATTTGTCCAATTTTGAAAATCTTGAAGTCGATTCGACATTCTGAAACTTCTAAACTAAAAATTGTGAAGTTTTCAGAAAATGAAAGAAAGCATAGTCTCCTCTTCGGTGAGCGAAAAAAAACATTCATAAAAAGAAATGTTGGTGCTCTTGAAATGGTGGAATTCGTTGATGAGCACACATAAAAGTGGAAGAAAGGAGGGATTATTAGATGCTTCGGGGCTTTGGTTTTCCTCAATATGTTTTCTTTAGGACCCATCTTCTTTCGTTTGACAAATGGATGAAGATGATGTTTTCTTATTTTGTCAATGTTCCGGAAATTGAAAAAGGAAAAAAAAGCGAAAAATTTATGAACAAGTATGAACAGAAATGGTATTTATTATCAGATGAAGTTTAAAAAATGTACAATTTTGTCTGAAGAATATGGCGTAATCACTTTGTCCATGAAACTTTTGGAATATCGTTGAATTCCGTCAGCTCTTCCATTTTCTTGTTGAACTTTTCTACCTTTTCCCGATGACTTTCTTCTGCACTTTTCAACATTCGTTCGGCCTGAAAATTTATTTTTTAAAAAAGTATTCCAAGAAAAGTATAAGCGAATTTCGTAAATTTCAATTTATTCGCCTCAACACTGTAAATTAGGCGGAACCCAAGCGTAAAAATGAATTAAAATGCAGTACACCAATACGGTTGATCTTTAACGGCAATAGAAGCGGTTTCAACGAAATGTTGCTCGAAACGTGCTTTTCGAATGTACGCTTGAATTGAGAGCAATCTCACTTTCACATATAATCGTTCAGGTAAGTCTTTAGAGCAAAAAATTACCATATTTGCTTGCTTCCTGGCTTCAAACCTCAATTCTGCATCAGTTTTTCTCGGCCCGGACGATGTTGATATCGCTTTTTCTTTTCTGCAATTTTGAATTTTTTAAAAGTCGAAGAATTTCAGGATCTTCGTTGAAATGTTTTTCGAGCTGTATATTTTAAGTCCCACACTACGAATTGTGACCATGTGCTTTCAGCGTTAAGATAATTACACTAAGCTACGGTTTTTCATACAAATCATGTTTTTTTAAAACTGTGGTTACTTTTATGGCTTAAAATATTTCCAAGATGAAAAACAAACCTTTTTATTGTCATATCTACTTGTTTTGGATCAACGGACTTCTTCTTTTTCTTGAATATATCACCACCCTTCTTAAGTTTCAATCCTCCTTTCACGACAGTTTCTTTAGCCATCTGAAGAATTTCTGCATGATATCAGATTGATTTTAAACTCTATTCATTCAGAAAAATATCTACGGATTAACACCATTTACTATCTGAAAAAAAAAATGCAAACTCTTG
This sequence comes from Caenorhabditis virilis, assembly GCA_964036255.1. Classification (NCBI taxonomy): domain Eukaryota; kingdom Metazoa; phylum Nematoda; class Chromadorea; order Rhabditida; family Rhabditidae; genus Caenorhabditis; species Caenorhabditis virilis. The sequence continues at coordinate 10,071,707 of OZ038417.1, read as the reverse complement.
GGAGGACTCATCATTTATCCGTAAATAAATAAAATAAAACTGAACTCGATGAGAAAAACACATAAATTATGTAAAAACATAATATTTACATAAACCGGATGCATCTATTGTTCAGACTCGTAAGTGTCTCCTTCTCCGTCAACGTATCCGTCGAGACCCTCATCTTCGGCAGTGGCTTCTTGATATTGTTGATATTCAGAAATCAAGTCGTTCATGTTGCTCTCAGCTTCGGTGAACTCCATCTCGTCCATTCCTTCACCAGTGTACCAATGGAGGAAAGCTTTACGACGGAACATAGCGGTGAATTGTTCTGAGATACGCTTGAACAACTCTTGGATAGCAGTAGAGTTTCCGACGAATGTGGCGGCCATCTTGAGTCCTCTTGGTGGAATGTCGCAAACAGCGGTCTTCACGTTGTTTGGAATCCATTCGACGAAGTATGAAGAGTTCTTGTTTTGAACATTGAGCATTTGTTCATCGACTTCCTGAAAAAAGTATATCCAACATAAAATTGTTTTGAAAAAGTTGAATACTTACTCTCATCGACATCTTTCCTCTGAACATCGCAGCGACAGTGAGATAACGTCCATGTCTTGGATCGCATGCAGCCATCATGTTCTTGCAGTCGAACATTTGCTGGGTGAGCTCAGCGACGGTCAATGCACGATATGCTTGGGTTCCCTTGGCGGAGAGTGGAGCGAATCCAGGCATGAAGAAATGCAAACGTGGGAATGGAACCATGTTAACAGCAAGTTTGCGGAGATCAGCATTGAGTTGTCCTGGGAAACGAAGGCAGGTGGTGACTCCAGACATTGTAAGGGAAACTGGAAAAAAAAAATTAAAAACCTCTATTCAAAACATAATCTACCGAGATGGTTCAAATCTCCATAAGTTGGGTTAGTAAGTTTGAGAGTTCTGTAGCAAATATCATAGAGAGCTTCGTTGTCAATGCAATATGTTTCATCGGTGTTTTCAACCAATTGATGAACAGACAAAGTGGCATTGTATGGTTCGACAACGGTGTCCGAGACTTTTGGTGATGGGACAACGGAGAACGAGCTCATGATTCTGTCCGGGTATTCTTCACGAATCTTGGAGATCAAGAGGGTTCCCAGTCCTGATCCAGTTCCACCTCCAAGAGAGTGAGTCAATTGGAATCCTTGAAGACAGTCGCATCCTTCGGCTTCCTTTCGAATAACATCCAAGACGTTATCAACAAGTTCGGCTCCTTCGGTGTAATGTCCTTTGGCCCAATTGTTTCCGGCTCCAGATTGTCCGAAAACGTAGTTGTCTGGACGGAAAAGTTGTCCATATGGTCCGGCACGAACTGAATCCATGGTCCCTGGCTCAAGATCAACCAACACAGCGCGAGGAACATATTTGGAGTCTGTAAAACGTTTCTCATTCTAGAGTTTTTCAGGAATAAAAAACTAACTAGTTGCTTCGTTGTAATAAACATCAATTCTCTCTAGTTGAAGATCGCTTTCTCCTTTGAATGATCCATCAGGTTGAATTCCGTGCTCTTCGGAAATGACTTCCCAGAATTTCGAACCGATTTGGTTTCCGCATTGTCCAGCTTGAACGTGAACGATTTCTCTCATTTTCTCCTAAATACTGAATATATAAGTATAAACGGAGTTATTACGAAATATGAAGCATAAACAGAGTTATTAAGAAATGGTAAAGAGAGAAACAAAAAATTAAAAGATGACACATTTTATCGAAAATATTCCGAAAGTTGTGAAATTTTTGGGAATAAAACGCTTGCGCACAGCACACAAAAAGCACAACCACTACACTACCAAGTTACTTGTGAACACCGGTGTAAATGACGCTTATGTGTGTGGGCCCACGGCAATTTTGTTTACGGAAGAGTATAAAACCGACGCTGAACTCGATGACACGGGGCACGGTGGGAAAAAAGCGAGGGTAGGACAATACATTAGAAAACTAAAATATTATACGACAAAAATATTTTCGACAATTTCCTAAGAAAACAAAAATCTTAGATGACAATTTCATTAGCGACTAATTCATTGGAAAACCATTTCCTTAGAAAATCGCATTGGAGCGCGTTTGCTGCTTTCGAATATTTATTCACGTGAATACTGTTGTTTCTTGTTCTTCCGATTTGTTTTTGCGCAAAATTTTGCTATATTTTGGAAATTTAATGACAATTGTCCTGTTTATGTAGTTAGGAAACATATTTTTATTCCAATGACCCAAAAACAAAGAAATTTGCGATGAAATAGCGATTAAAAATTTTAATTTTAAACGAAAAATATAAATATTAGTCAAACGGTTTTCGTAAAGTTTTCTAAAATCCAGAAAGTATAAAAAGCAATCTAAAAGCACACGAATATTTTTCAGCATTTTTTTTCTAATTTTTTTTTGAATTTCAAAAATTCCGAATTTTTGCAGAAATAAATTGAGAACAATTGTTAACAACAGAGAATATCTGTGATATTTACTACATTCTTCATTGGCCATATCGTTGAATCACCTGGAAAAAATTGTAATTCAATGCTATCACTAATAATTTAAAACAAATTACAATTGAATTGTATTTTATCAGGGAAAAGTTCAATCATTTGTTCTGTATTTCATTTTCCATGTTTATATATACATCCATCCTTTATTATTGATCCAAAAACATTCATTTATAGATTTAATAAAACCAAGGTGCAAAATTATCATGAACTTCTCAAAATTAACAAACAAAAATCAAAGAAAACAAGTAGTACTAACTACGTAGTTTCGTGAATAAATATTCGAAAGCAGCAAACGTGCTCCAATGCGATTTTCTAAGGAAATGGTTTTCCAATGAATTAGTCGCTAATGAAATTGTAATCTAAGATTTTTGTTTTCTTAGGAACACGGTGGGAAAGAAGCTACGCAAAACTGTCCTGGACTAGTTTTCTGCAGCGCACAGAAAAGTGGAAACCTAGGCCACACGTTAGCGCGGAAATTTAAATTTCTAGTCCACCACTCAAGTTCGATAGACGCTAGCTCAGCGAAATCAATAAATTGCAATTTTTGATTATTTGAATGATTTATATTGATTGAAATAGCAAAACAGCCGAAGAAGAAATGTGATTAATGTATTTTTAAAAAATTATATTAATTTTTTTTTAAAAAAAAACTTCATTGTATATTCATTATATTGTATTTATATCATTCGTTGTATCATATATAGTTATAATTAATGTATAACCGATTCATGTTTAAATTTTTAAGAAAGTTCTTTGATTAAATTATAAAAAAAAATTTCAGTGAAGATCGTTTTTTTCAATGGAAAAATCAGATTTTCGTTTTTTTCAATGAATTCTGGTTGGAAAAGGGGTAAAAAGACATGGCAAAAAAAGTGTATTGATTGAAAATAAGAAAAAAAATTTAGTTTTTGCGAAAAATCCGAAAATTATTGTTTTTATTAGTTTTTTGTCGGATAAAAAAGAAATAGCCAAAAAAGTGCGCGGCAAGATTGCGAAAATTTGAATTAAGCCCCACCCTCCTTTTTTCGCAGTTAGGACGCTATTTCAACTGTTGCGCGTAGCTTTTTTCCCACCGTGGGAAATTGTCGTATAATATTTTAGTTTTCTAATGTATTGTCCTACCCTCAAAAAAGGAGGGTAGGCCTTGTGTTTGGAGGCTCAAGTGTTTGGAGGCACATGTGTTTGGAGGCACAAGTGTTCGTTTTTGTAGCGTTTCAAGACCCGAACGATATTTAAGGCGCATGCGCCTCGAAATGTCTGCGTCTCTCAACGTCACATGATAAGGGCAGTTGGTTGCCGGCCCTGATCGTTGTCTGCATGTGCAAAAATGTATATTCCGCGCGCAAGTGGGCGCGGCCGGTTTAATTACCCAAGTTTTAAGTCTACCTCAGGTTAACCTCAAACTTGGGAAAATGAACCGGCGGCGCCCACCTGGGCGCGGAATATACATTTTTGGACATGCAGACAACGATCATGGCCGGCAACCAACTGCCCTTATCGTGACGTTGAGAGACGCAGACATTTCAAGGCGCGTGCGCCTTAAATATCGTTCGGGTCTTGAAACGCTACAAAAACGAACACTTGTGCCTCCAATGGACCTATTCAGTTTGAAAAAAAAATACAAAAAATGTCGAGAAATTCAATGCAGAAATTGCAGAGAAATGTCGAGAAATGCAGTGAAATTTCAATTTCTCTGCATTTTTGAACTGGTTTTCTTCAAGACCCAAACGATTTAATCTGTGTCCCTTTAAACAATTTTATGAAAAATGGTTGTTTTTGTGCCTATGGTTGTGGAAATTTTACCAAAAAATTAGTAGTGAGTCCCAATGGCCCTTAGAGGCCCAACATATCTGATTTAGACCGAAAAAGACTGTCTCGGTCGAAAAAAATGGCATGCCGAGAAATGCAGAGAAATTGCAATTTCTCTGCATTTCTCGACATTTCTCTGCAATTTCTGCATTGAATTTCTCGACATTTTTTGTATTTTTTTTTCAAACTGAATAGGTCCACAAACACTTGAGCCTCCAAACACAAGGCCTACCCTCATTTCTATTGATTGAAATAGCAAAACAGCCGAAGAAGGAATGTGATTAATGTAGTTTTTAAAAAAAACTTATTGTATATTCATTATATTGTATTTATATCATTCGTTATATCATATATAGTTATAATTAATGTATAACCGATTCATGTTTATATTTTTAAGAAAGTTCTTTGATTAAATTATTTTTAAAAAAATTTCAGTGAAGATCGTTTTTTTCAATGGAAAAATCAGATTTTCGTTTTTTTCAATGAATTCTGGTTGGAAAGGGGGTAAAAAGACATGGCAAAAAAAGTGTATTGATTGAAAATAAGAAAAAAATTTAGTTTTTGCGAAAAATCCGAAAATTATTGTTTTTATTGGTTTTTTGTCGGATAAAAAAGAAATAGCCAAAAAAAGTGCGCGGCAAATTTGCGAAAATTTGAATTAAGCCCCGCCCTCTTTTTTTCCTCGTTATGTTTCGTATGGGAGCATGTCGGTTTTTTTAGAGCGCGCTTGCTTGTTTATAAAGCCGGTTTTGTGAGCAGCTAATATAGCACTTTGAAAATGAGGATATCTCGAAATTTCAAAATCATAATCGTCGGTTTCATCGTAGTTTGTAATTAATAATTGTGTTTTCCGATTTCCACTTAGACGATTGCGACTATAAATCAACAGAATCTATCATCAGTTGGAAAAAGTTCAAAACACTGTTTTGAACATTTTTTTTTCTTCATTAAAAATTTTATATAATTTCTATGTTAGAAATAAATATTCTATTCAATCATGTCCAAACAATCATACATCATTCACAAGTTTATTCAATTTAGTTCAAAAGTATTCAAAAATAAGTTCCATTAAGAAAATAGTAGTTTTTGTTTAGCAATTTTGAAATTAAAAAAAAAGAGATCGAATAAATTTATTTCACCGAATGGAACATAAAATCGGCCTGAATTATTCATCAGCAATAGCGTAGTTTGGATGAACACAAAGCAGCGGATCTTCTCCCCCTTCAACTTCGAGCAAAATGTGATCTTCATTAGTCAAACGGCGGAGAACACGTTCGCAAATGGTTTTCTGGACATTGTAGTCTTCTTCAGATCCGAGATTTTCTTCAATCGTTGATAGATACCTAAAGGCAGAATATTTTAAAAACAGGATGATTAAATATTTGTTACCATTCAACAAGAGCACTTTGATTAACTCCCGCATACTCTTCTTCACCTTGTCTATCTTCATCAGCTCTCATATGCAAAACTAGGACATCCGCCAATCGTTTATAATCCTCAAACTTGATCTTCAACTTGGCTGGGTCAATCTTCGCTTGTTTTTCACCATCATGATCCATAATCTCCTCATTTCCTTGATTCTCCTTATTCGCCTCAGTTACAATGATATCTCTATCGAAATCATCATCTTCGAGAGCAATATCTGGTTGTTCCACACGGACAATCGACTTGTTCAAAAGTTTCGCCGCTTGAGTAACATGTTCAGCCAATACTTCTTTTCCACAATGCAAACGAGCCAAAGCTTCCGACAATCTGACAAGTGATTCAAGTTGACGAACAGTGATTCTCCATGATGAAGTTGCAGCATTGTTACTGTCTGACATTCGAAGTTTCTTGTATTCTCGGACAAGTTCAGTAGCGGCTTCTTCGGACAACTGAAAAAAAAGTAATATTTGGAAAACACTAATTTTAAAAATTCATACCGTTGGTCTGAAGCATCTAGCAAATGCAATATACTTTTTAATATCGTCAATTTTGTATACAGTCTGCCGAGCAACATGATCACTAATCGCTCGATGGTTGTCGAGAATTCTTCGAGCAACAGCGAAATCGGTAACCTCGTTACACTCATCAACTAAAACGAAGAACAAATCGAATCTCGACATAATTGGAGCCGACATTTGAATATTATATTTCAATGGACGACTTCTGTCGTATCTACCGCCGACTGGATTGGCTGCTGCAAGAATGGAAGCACGAGCATTCAATGTTGCTTTCACTCCGGCTTTAGTGATCGAGATGGTTTGTTGTTCCATTGCTTCGTGGATTGCCACTTGATCTTTCAAATCCATCTTGTCGAATTCATCAATACAGCAGACACCGTTATCGGCAAGCATGAGAGCTCCTGCTTCGATAACGAATTCGAAAGATTCTTCATCCTAAAAACGATATATTTGATAGTTTTTTTAAATGCTGAAATATAATAAAAATACCTTAACAACAGCAGCTGTCAAACCAGCAGCCGATGAAGCTTTTCCGGACGTGTAAATAGCACGAGGACTGAATTCTTCAACAGTTCTGAACAAAACAAATAATTTTAAAACTTAATGTTTTAAACTCACTTCAATACTTGAGATTTAGCAGTAGATGGATCACCGACCAAACAAACATTAATATCTCCTCTCAACGTGGTTCCTTCATTTTTGCTCTTTTTCGGTACTCCACCTAACAACATGAGCAAGACTCCCAATTTGACCTCATAATTTCCATAAATGTTCGGGAACAACGATTCAACAACGTTCTCTTCGATTTTTGGATCATCACTCATAGCCTTCATAGTTTCGCGTTCTTCCGGAGACATTTTCTGCCACAGTTCCAAATAATCAGATTCGCTCATCGAAGATTCGCCAGTAATTAGGGAATCGGTGTGTTGGATGTGACAAGCCAAAAATGCCAGCTTGTAAGTTAAATCGCGGACACCAAGTGCTTTGAGACCAGTGATTCCGCCGTCTTTGTCCAATGCACGACCTGCAAAAAAATTAACTTTATTTTCAGATTTTTCTATTATAAATTAAAATTGTTTTATTTTTCTATTATAAAAAAAACATTTCTAAAATTAAACTTAAATATTACCTCTGTTTTGGTTTGAAGTTTCAGCCCTCAATCCGGGTGTACTCAATTGAGAAATGTCGGGAATGACAATAAGTGAGCCGACAATGTCACATTTGTCTCCTGGTTGAACACTTTCAACCATTTCTCCTCTAACAATAACATCGACGGTTCGCGGGATTGATCCTCTTGGAAGTTCAGCTTGAGTCTCTTGAATACGAACCTTTTGGAAATCGACAAATGTTGATTCGTTAACATCAAGACTAAATCTAGTCCGGTTCATACATTGAGGATTCGAGCATTTTGTTGGCTTGAATAAATATTTTTAGGAAAAAAATTTTAAAACAAAATCAATTACCTGAGTGTATCTAAATTGTTGGACAACATCCTTTGTTGTAACTCCGCAGTCTTCACAAACAAACGTAGCACGAGAAAGTTCCGGATGAACAGGATGAGTTCTCACGATTTGACCAGCAATTCGAACCAATCCTCCGACTTTATCAGCGGAAAGCTCGCGGACTTTTGTTTTGGCGTCCAGATTGAAAATCGACACATAAAGTTGTTTTTTGAACATTTGTTGCCGCTCATTTTCATCACATTCATCGATGGTCGCGATTTGAAGAGCTTCACACATATAAGGGTAAACTCTACAAAAAATGAAGTCTTTTTAAAAAATATATAATTCAAAATCAACGATTACCTATAAAATTGGAGCTCAATAGTTGTTCCCAGCGTGTTGCTATGTTTATAAATATGTTGCATGTCGACAAAAAGTGTATTTCTTTCAGGTTGGATTAGATCTTTCATTGATTTCTTGTAAATAACTTCGTCATTTTCATCTTTGAAAGTTTTGAGAAATCTGGAGAACTCTTGCTGAGCACGAACACCTTCAGCATCTTCGACCTGTTGAACTTGTCCACCAATAATGTTCTCCATTCTGAAAAAAAATTACTAGAATAATTACTTACTAAAATGTTGGTTAAATATGGAAAAATGTGGTTTACAGGCATTTGTTGCACGATTCAAAGCAATTTTGCTTTAATCATTGAGGAGAAAATTTAAAAAACTACGAAAAATAAATAGAAAAAGTCGAAATTTAGGCGTTAAAAGAGAAAATGGCAAAAATGCGCGAAACCATCGCTAACAACATTTGAATGACGATTTTTCGCGCGCAGTTCGTTTTACCGTTATTGCGGAGTGTTGTACGGAAGACAGTTAGTTGAAAAGAGAGACGCAGACGTCCAAGCGATTTTTAACATTTTCAAGATTAAAAATGAATTGTAAAAATGAAATTGATTCTTCAAACGTAAAAATGTACTTCAAAAACAAAAAGGAATAAATAAATTTATTCCGAAATTTCAAAATTAATAAAACAAAACTAAAGAAAAACCCAAAACCAGTTTTTGGAGATTAATTATAAAAAACAAAATGTGCAGACATTATCAAGAGAATAAGTTGATTCATATTTGTTTCATAAACGCGGGAGATCCCGAAAAACTTCACAAGTGGTGATTATTTTTAATGCATTTGCTGACAACATCTGACCTTCATAATCCCACAGACAAACTATAAACGAATAATATTATTCGACGAACTTCAGGAATTACAAAACTGGACGATGACCAATGCTTTTCGCAAATAGATTTCCGTCCCAAAACTTTGTAATTGGAAAATACATACAAATATGCATGAATCGAATAGGTGCGAAGCAAAAAGTTATACGAGAATTTGTTGGTTTTTGTTTGCCAACTTGTCACCTAGTCATCGTTCCTTCAGTTTTCGATACAATATTCGATTGATATCAAACTGAAACATGCTATTACGAATCGGGCTACTTTTATTTTTAAACTTTGTTCAAAGTTTGTTATGAATTTCAATTTTCTTGTTATATTTTATTATTTTAAGCAATTTGTCAATCATATAATGATGTATTTTGTCGACGACCTTGGTACTTCAATTCGCCACGTCCAGCACCTTTGTAAGAATTTCGTATTTGAGTATTCTTTTTCAGAAATCCTTTTTTTTGTTTTCAGACGTTGTCCAACTCCATCATTTTTCTCTTATTACGAATGTTGCGGGGAATTTCGAGAAAATTGTTGTTGGCGGTTGAGACCAGAACCAATGTATGAAAAATCTCAACGAAACTCATTATTTTTAATTTTTAAGCTGGATACTCACAATATGCTTTATACTCCTTTTGATAATCTGCTGTTGCTGCTGTCTCGGATTCTTATTCATGGGTGGTAAAAACAAAAAGAAAAATCAACAAATAGTACCAAAGGATGAAGAAATACCAACTGTTGCTCAAAAGATTGACTCGGGAACTCAGTCTGATCGAGAATTACCAAATGGACCATTTGAAAAACGCCGATCATATGCGGTTGCAACAATGGATCGTGATGTGGATTATCAGTATTTTCATTGAAGTTTTTGGTGAATTTTGATGTTTTTTAGCAAAAAAAAACCATTGTGCTCATTCTTACTTAATTTTATTCAAAATATATTTGTTACTGATCATCATGGACTCCTCAGATAATTTTAATCTAAACATTGTTATCGTTTTTTTTTCAAATTTTGTAAATGAATCGTCTTACATTTTCAGCTGGTTTCAACAATTTTTATTTCGTTTTGTTAAAAGAGGGCTTTACGAAGATAATGAATGTGTCTAGGATGAAAACTCATTCCAAATCTGTTTTTAAAATTTTCTAAAACCACCTAGAAGCCGAGAAAACGCGCCTCAAAACAATGGCCTAGAAAAAGGGGTCACCGGCGGAAACTAGTCCGCAGGAATGAAAAATCCAAAAAAAAGTGATAAAAGATAAATTAAACTGAAAAAAACATTTAAAAAAAAAAGGACTAACATAAGTATTCTGCATAAGTATTTGTTAACGAAACACGAAAAAAAGCTCATAGGAGAAAGTTCGGCCAGATGACCATCTTTTCTAGGCCATTGTTTTGAAGCTCATTTTCTCGGCTTCTAGGTGGTTTTAGAAAATTTTAAAAATAGATTTGTAATGAGAATGAAGTCTATTTTAATTTAATGTACATTTATTATCTCCGTAAAGCCCTCCTTTAAGCAGCTTGGCAAAAAAAAAAAAACAACGCAAACGCTTTTCAGTGTAAAATAATTTATTTTTGAAACATTCCAACCTTAAAATTCCAAAATTATTCACTGTGTCGAATAAAATCTATTTGCTTCCAATTCAGCCTCCTCTTGATTCCTTCGCCTTTGTTCCTTAAGACGATACTGTGAATTAAGAACCGTTTGAATCCCGATTGAAATAAGTTCATTTCTTCTTTGCTGCCTCTTCAGCTCAACGTCGTTTTCAGAAACTGAATACAGTGGTTTCGAATCTACTGCGCCCATGCTGAAACAGTTGATAACCTAGGAGAAAATGATGAGTAATACTGGTAGCCACCTCTTTAAATACTCGATGAATTTCTCACCATATTTGCAAAAACGGGATGTTTTTGTTTTTAATTTAAAACGTTTCAAACCTGAAATAAATGTGTTTTTAATTTAAATTTGGAGTGGAATGAGCAATTTTTGTGCACCATGGGGAACAGTACAAAACAGTGTAATAATAAAACAAACGATGATGACAGGAAAAGAGATTGTTTTTGCATTCTCAAAATACAGGGTGTTCAATAAATACTGCAGAATGCTTCAGACATAGATATTTACAAAACTATCAGACGAAACTCTTTGAAACTCGGAATAAATTTAGTAAAAATCTATTTTTACACAATTTATAGAGAAGTTCACTGCTTCTTGCATTTGTATTTGGACCATATCCTAGTATTGTGACGGAGTTCAAACCATCTTTGCTCGCGGGTTTCAGTTTACCTTTTTCAGCGTTACTGACCATCTAGGTTTCATAAGAAACTTAAAATTGGTTGAATGAAAGTTCGAGTCTTACCTCAAACATATATTCAACTTAAAAGTTTGAAAAACGTATAGTAATTTTTTTACAGGCAGAGTTTTGGGACCTACTTTTTAATTTTTAATTTTTAGATCCAACAAAAATTGAACTTTTTTGCATAAAATGAGCTAATCTTAATCTAGAACCCTAATTTTTCAGTAGGGAATGTAGCTAAGGGAGAACGATAAAATAAATAAAACGATTCTAGATTATTTTCTGTTTTGACTGTTTTTCCCAACAAAAAAGTGCAAACCCCCCCCCCCCATCCAATTTTGTTTATTTATCCATTCGTACATATTTTTTTGTTCTTTCGCATTAAATCATACTTTTTTTTAAAAACATTTTTTATATATACATTTTTTAAAAAAAACCTTCATGTAAGTTATTATGTTCTTTTTATCCATTTTTGATTTTTTAAAAACTTATGCGTTCATGCTTCTTTTATCACGTTACTTTTCCGCTAACGTAAATAAACTTTAACTTTAAAAAAAAAATTTTATAGTTTTTCATACGATATCCAAAACCAGGTAGTAGCGGATGTTCAAAATTTCCTAAAATTTATTACCACACGTTTATCAGCTCCAAAAGGTTTTGAAAATGTAAATATAAAGTTTCTGAATAGTTTTTGGATCCGAACTAAAATTTATGAAGCTGCCAATATGAAATAGCATAAGCTCGCGAGCTGCGAGCATGCGAACATGAAGTTGGGTCTGGTTTTTCATCACATGAAACTTTGAAATTAATGAGAAATAATAGCAGGGAATTGAAATCAATGAAATTCTCGTAATGAAATTAATTTTTCGTTGCACCACATTAGTATATTCTTCCTGTAGTATTTATGGACCACCCTGTAAAATTTGTATTTTGGTAAACTCTTAACTGTGGACTAAAAAATTAAAAAAAAACAAGCAAATATTGTCGACCTCTCTTTTTAAAGGCACCTTGTCAGTTACAACGATCCAAAATAAACAAATATGTTGGCATATTCGAATAATTTTTCAAATGTTAATTTTTTCAGCTCTGGACCGTTATGAGGGGCTCAGGGATTTCCCATAAATTTTACTTATGAGAGTAAGCTCTATTTTTGAAACTTGATGATGAAAATGGAATAAAAACCCAAAATCAGTAAAGGGTCTTTTAATAATTTTAAAATATATTATTTGAATTTATTTTCGAGCAGATTAAATAAACCGATTCTTCTGAATTTGTTTTTTTCGGGGGGGGGGGGGGGGGGGGGGGGAACACGACAAAGTACACATTTTCTACCATATTGCGTAATCAACACTTTTATTTTTTGATAGTATTTTGTTTGCCATAAATTTATGTATACATTGTGAAGATTCTTTGAAAAAACATGCAAATGGCTCTAGGGCACATCTTCAAAATCCTCTAACGCCAATGACCAGTTATAACATGTGATGTTACAAGTTTTCCAACGAGTTGTAACAAATCATCTGTGTCAGAAAATAAAACAAAATGCTTTTTTTCATTCCCATTTTTATAAGTTTTTAATAAGATAAATAAACAATTTCAGCACTGTATAAGTACATTCAATTATACTTTCCACTTTTTTTTAAACAAAAAGAAAAGCTCTGATTTGTTATCATAAACTCTTTTCATTTCTTTTTTGAACATTTCGATGCCTTCCTTATCATAACTCATTTCTCTATCTCTCTTACCATCAAGATGATATCTTCTAATCAAAGAATACCTACTGATAATGTCCTGTTAACTCAAAGTCTTGTTGCCCAGACTAATTTACTAATATTTTATTCTTTTTTTTCTTCATTTTCTTAATTTAAATTTTTTCAGGGAATGAACCTTATCCTTTTCACTTTCCTGGCGGTTGCCGTATTTGCAGCCGATTTCCGGAAAGATAATGTAATTTATTTTCAAAAAATATTAAAAAACAGTTGTAGAATTTTCAGAGAGTTCCAGTCGAACAAGTGCTGAATGATCATTCATCATCAAAATTCAAATATGAATATGTTTCAGTTTGTGTCAATTCAACTGATGAAACGATGTTAGAGATTGTGTATGTTAAAAAATCAGATCTGGAAGAAAAAGTTTTCAAAAAATTTTTCCAGACACGCAAAAGAATGCAAAGATGCACGATCAAGAGTCGCTTTGGGTAAATATTCGAATCAAGTCAATACAACAGGATGGGGAATTTTGGAAATTGAAACTTTTGCCAGTCATTCTTATGATGTTCAAGCATATGCTGCCGGTGTTGCAGAAGGTAAAAACTGAATTTTAGGCGTGGTTGATACGTTCATTTCAGGAGAATTGACCAGACTTCAGATCTATTATCATTGGAGGAACACAATCGAGACAATGTGCAACAATCACACGTACTTATTCAAAGTTTTATTCTAAAATCCTTATTTCGGAAATGATAAGCTGCGTGACCGGGCTCGCTTAAGATCAGAAAAAAGTGCTGATGTTAAATGAGGGCTTTACGGATGTACCTTAAATGAAAATAGACTTCATTCTCATTCCAAATCTGTCTTTAAAATTTTCTAAGACCACCTAGAAGCCGAGAAAATGAGCTTCAAAACAATGGCCTAGAAAAAGTGGCCGAATTTTTTCCTATGAGCTTTTTTCGTGTTTCGTTATTAAATAGTTATGAAAAATCTATTAGTCATTTTTTATGTTTTTTTCCTTTTAATTAAAGTTGTTCCATTTTTTTTTGGATTTTTTATGTCTGCGGACTAGTTTTCGCCACTTTTTCTAGGTCATTGTTTTGAGGCCCGTTTTCTCGACTTCTAGGTGGTTTTAGAAAATTTTAAAAACTGAATTGGAATGAGAATGAAGTCTACTTTCATCCCATACGCATTCATTATCTCCGTAAAGCCCTCCTTTAAGAGAAGCCGCTAAACATCCGCACAAGGAAAAAGTAGAGCGCGAATTTCACATAACCAGAACATTTCGACTGCTTCCTAATAATCAAATGATAATTCAGATTTTATGAAATAATTTATTTTTCAGCCAATTCTGCAAACGTCTCTATGTTTATCTTCAAGAAAATTTGGATTGGATGAGAAGTCAAGTGATTGCCAACCCACCAACAGATCCATACTGGAGACAAGTCAATTTGACATTTGCACAATTGACAGGAATATATGATTCATATAACAAAAGAAACCTGACACCAGAGATTGGATTCGATTTGCATCCGATTTAGTAAGTATTAACCGATTTTGGTATAATTTTATTAAAAAATTCAAAAGATCAAACTGTTCACTTTTCACTTCAACCAAACTAATTTTTCTCTCGGGATGCAAACCCGATTACCGCACACTTTGCCCGCTTTGCAGTCCCTATCTGTGAAACAATTGCGGACTCTCTCATTCCAACGGAAACAGAATTGGTTGACACATCGATATGAAAAATCACAAGGCGCAAAATGCCAACATTCACCACGTCTGAAAGGTTGAACCTGTTCGCTTGGTCCTACTGGCGCTTTGGCAATTGTCGAGCTGAAGAAAAGGCAGAGAAGAATCTGGAAAAATGTGAATATGATCATGTAACTGCAAAATAGTAACACATACCAAACATTTCATTTCGAAAACAATATGTATGTGTGAAATGATCTCGCTATTTATAGGGTTATTATTATTAGTACCAAAAACAGAGATAATATATTCATTTTACGACAAGAAAAATATTTCATAAAGATTGAAATTGCTTGTTCTTATATTTTTTAAACTAAAAGGCTAACAAAATCGCAGTTTTCAATTTTTTTTCAGTATGCTTCAACTCGCCGGAGATATGTTTGATTTGAACAAGTTCCTCAACAAAACCCCGGATCCACTCGAATATCCAGAAGGTGGAAGATGCTCAGGATTTGTTAAACTTGCACCAGGGAACAAGGATCTTTTTATCAGTCATGTTTCCATGTCTTCATTGAGTTGGATGCAGAGAATTTTGAAAATTTACAAATTTGGCTATGGTATCTTGGAGAATTAAAAAAAACACACAAAAGCTTAATTCCTTGTTTTTAGATGTGAATGAAGTTCCTGGTCATATTGTGACATTCTCCGGATATCCTGGTGCATTGATCTCATCTGATGACTATACTTTAACATCCGCTGGATTGGTATACAAAAAATCTTTTTAAAATACATTTGAAAATTCAGACATCGATCGAAACAACAATTGCAATTTTCAACCAAGAACTCTACACTGATAGATACATGGGCTCAAACGGGCAAATTCTTTGCTGGGTCCGATCAATGATTTCAAACCTGTTGTCAAGGTAATCTAAATATTTCTGAGAAAATCATTAGCTCTGAAATTTCAGATCTGGTAAACAATGGGTCGACACCTTTGCTAGGTTCAATTCTGGAACATACAACAATCAGTGGACAGTTCTTGACTGGAAAAAGTTTACTCCAGAAAAAGAGCTTCCAGATAAGGATGTTTTATGGATTTTGGAACAAACTCCGTAATTATTTTTAACATTTATTTTTCTCTCTCGAAACAAGGTTATTAAAATTCCAGAGGATATACCGAATCACGTGATATGACATGGTACTTGAAACAGTACACCTATTTCCCATCATACAATATTCCTTTCTTGCCAAAAATCAGCGAAAGATCCGGTTTTGATGGAAAATCTCGCCAATTCTCCTGGTTTGAATGGGGTGGATCACCAAGAGCCAGAATTTTTGATAGAGATCATCACATTGTTAGTGATATTGATTCGTTAATGAAATTGATGAGGTAAATAGTATACTAGGAAAATCAATAAATAAAATGTAACATCGACTTTCAGATACAATGATTATACCCACGATGAGTTCGCCCGTTGCAAATGCACTCCATTTCCATATACTGGAGAAGTAGCAAATTTCGAAACGAGATATTTTAAATTGTTTTAATGTTTCAGGGTGGAATTTCAGCAAGAGGTGATTTGAACACACCCGGTGGAACCTATGAAGTTGAATCTATGGGATTCCGTGATCATGCTGGTTTTGACTTCAAAGGAACAAATTATGAAATGTTCAAGAAATTGAGATTCCGCGCTTGGGGTGGTCCAACATATGATCCACTTCCAGTTTTTGAGTTAGTTTTTTTTGCCACACGGTTTTAGAAACAGATTAATTCTAATTGAATGGATAGTCTGTTTTCAAAAATCACCCAATTATATAATAGGATAATTTTGAAATTTTACAGCTGGAATCATACGAATTTGACAAATGTCCGACACTTCGGACAACCTGATGTTTGGAACTTCACCTATGTTGACTTGGAATGGGAATTGGCAACAAAAGTTCAATTGACACCATTTGATGATCAGAACTAAATCGTTTAATTTGTTATTTTTCATTTTTTTTAAATTACAGGTTATTATTCTTAAAATCAGTTGTTGATGAATTATTCTAAATTCATTTATTGAGGTTTTTTCCGGAATTATATAACAAGTCAATAACAGAAGGTATCTGCTATTTATTGGGTACAAAGAATGTACTCAATAGTGCTTTATTGTTTTCAGTTTTTCGGGAATTGCTCACGTTCATGACACAAAAAAATTAATTTTTCTAGAAGAAGAATTAGAGAAGTATTTTATGAATGATTTGTATTCCACGATGGTAAGGATTCATGAAAAAAAAATAAAATATGGGAAAAGAGTATATTTCCAATTTTCTTTCGCTTCAACAAATGTTATACTTTTCAAAAATAATTTTATTAAAGGAGGGCTTTAAGAAGATAATGAATGCGTCTGGAATAAAAATAGACTTCATTCTCATTCCAAATCTGTTAAAGTTTTCTAAAACCACCTAGAAGCCGAGAAAACGCGCCTCAGAGCAATGGCCTAGAAAAAGGGGCCACCGGCGAAAACTAGTCCGCAGGCATGAAAAATCCACAAAAAAAGTGAAAAAAACATAAATTAAGATGAAAAACATTAAAAAAGGTCTAATATAAGAATTCTGCACGACTATTTATTAACATAGTACGAAAAAAAGCTCATAGGAAAAAAGTTCGGCCAGGTGGTCCCTTTTTCTAGGCCATTGTTTTGAGGCGCGTTTTCTCGGCTTCTAGGTGGTTTTAGAAAATTTTAAAAACAGACTTCGAATGAGAATAAAGTAAACTTTCGTTTAAGGAACACTTATTATCTGCCCTTCTTTAAAATAATAATAAAAAGAGCCCAGTTATTGAATGTAACGGTGTTTATGCCGTGGGATACAAAATCTGTGGTCATTGAGCACCCCTACTACAAAAATTGATTTATACACCGATACAAATTTTCAAAAACGAAGTAATCATTGAACTATATGACAAAATGTATGTTGAAACCACTCCGATTGGTTGATCTGTTAAGATGGGGGGGGGGGGGGGGGCTGAAGAAGAAAAAAAAGAGAATCTGGAAAAAAGTGTATAATGCCGCGTCAAAGATTAACTAAACATACCAAAAGCTTCATGTAACAAACACAATGTATGTTAATATGATCGCGCTATTTATACAGTTTCGGGAAATAACCAACAAGCAAAATTTATTTTAAAAATTCTGATGTTAAATTCTGTTATAGCTTCTTCTTCTTCTTTCATTTCGACCGTTTTTATGAAAAAGTTTACATTTTTTCTTAATAACTCCGGAACTAAATTTCAAGAATAAACTCCAATTTAACAAGAAAAAATGTTTGTTTTTTCAAAATACAACTCATAATTCCAAGATGCATCTTCTTGCCCAAAAAACTTGTCATCATCTGCTTGCTCGTCGTCGTTTTGCTCTCCGGAGTGATAAGCTAATCAACAAACAACTCATATTTCGTTTCTTTTTTTTTCCTTCGTGCCAATTCATTCATCTTCCGAGTCGGAAAATGCTAATTTTTGGGATTTTTATTCTGAGGTAAAACAAGAAAATAATACTTTTATTGCTCATTTTGAAAAAAAAGTGGTAGTTCTCAGTTCTGTTTCGGATAAGGATATCGAATGCACCGTAAAACCCTAATTTTTGAGGGTCAGATGTTATTTCAAGATAATTGTGATGTGTCCGCTAATGTCCATTCTTATCTTGATAGTTCCTCTTTTTCTTATCCGGCGGTCAACATACAACATTCGCCGTGTTTTCAATAAAGGAGATTTTAAGTTTTCTTTCATCTTAAAGTAGGGCTTAACGGAGATAATAAACATACCTTAAATGAAAAGGCCGAACTTTTTCCTATGAGCTTTTTTTCGTGTTTCGTTAATAAATAGTTATACAGAATTCTTATATTGGTCCTTTTTTAATTTTTTTAAATTTAAATTTATATTTTTTGGATTTTTCATGCCTGCGGACTAGTTTTCGCTGGTGGCCCCTTTTTCTAGGCCATTGCTTTGAGGGGCGTTTTCTCGGCTTCTAATTGGTTTAAAAAATTTTTTAAAACAGATTTGGAATGATAATGAAGTCTATTTTCATTTCAGGTACATTTATTATCTTTCCTTTAAAGACATGGGAACTTTTCTCACTTTCAAAATTGAGTAATTTTTCCGAAAAACTCCAATATTTCAGAAAAAATTCGCTTATCTTTATTTAAGTCATCAGTAGCTCATCGAACGGTTTTTTTTCTTTAAAACAAATCAAGCGCACATATTGGCAAAACTTCTTGACACCTTTTTATAACTAATCCGTGTTCAATCAAGAGTTCGTTCTACTTTTTCTCTTGCTCTTGCTCTCTCTCTCTCTCTCTCTCTCTCTATCTCTCTCTCTCTCTCTCTCTCTCTCTCTCTCTCTCTCTCTCTCCCACCAATCTGAGAAAACAAATATTAAAAGAATCAGAAACTGTTTGAGACAGGTCGACCTAGGCCATGAAACAGAGTCAGATATTGGACAAATAAAACAAAAGAAACGCAAAAACAACGAGAAGAATTGGGAAGAAACTGTTGAACATTGCTCGTTTCGTTTTCACTCCTTTTATAGTGCTCCAAATACATCAACAAATACTTTTTGATTCCATTCTTGCACTTCAATGTTTTATATTTTTGTGTACGATTTTCAATTATTCTTCTCTATAAATTTTAAAGGCAAAAGCTCAATAATAGCCACTTTTAAATTTATTTTCTAGGATGTTAAAAACAATTATAATTGTTTTAAAGAAGGGCTTTACGGAGGTAATGAATGCATCTGAGATGAAAATAGACTTCATTCTCATTCCAAATCTGTTTTTAAAATTTTCTAAAAGCACCTAGAAGCCGAGAAAACGCGCCTCAAAACAATGGCCTAGAAAAAGGGGACACCTGGCCGAACTTTTTCCTATGAGCTGTTTTCGTGTTTCGTTAATAAATAGTTATGCATAATGCTTATATTAGTCTTTTTTATGTTTTTTCATTTTTTTTGGATTTTTCACACCTAGTTTTCGCCGGTGGCCCCTTTTTCTAGGCCATTGTTTTGAGGCGCGTTTTCTCGGCTTCTAGGTGGTTTTAGAAAATTTTAAAAACAGATTTGGAATGAGAATGAAGTCTATTTTCATCCCAGGCGCATTCATTATCTCCGTAAAGTCCTCCTTTAATTCAGAATAGTTATTGAAAAATTAAAAAAAACCATGTTATAGTTTCATAACGTAGTTTGTGCCTTCCATGTTAACATTCTATTTTCTGAATTAGATTTTCTGTGAAAAGTGAATTTGTTAAATTAGCGTGAGCAACATGCTTTTAGTGTTAAGGAAATTTTCAGAGCTCATAGGAATCCAATCAGTTCCAAAAATGGAATATTGAAATTTATGCCATGGGCTCAATTTTAAAGATCGAACTCAAATCTCATTTCAATCGAACTGACATTACCTAACCACGGAACAATACCAATTCTTCATTTTTTTCCTATATTATAGTTATTGGTTTTCTCCCGATCCTTTGTATTATTTTCCCAAAAACGGTGTCAATATTCAAAAAAAACCCCCCCCCCCCCCCTCGTCAACTTTACGACCTCTAAATTCTCAGCCATTCAACAACACAACACCAAAAATCCCATAAAATGTGGGTTGGAAAAAAAACGAACAGAACAGAACGTGGCAAAATATAGTGTCATCTCGACGACCTCTTTTCCCTCACTGATTTTCCTCATCTGTTTTTCAATTTACAAATTTCGTCATTGAACTTATTTCTTCTCTTTTTCATCTTCAGCGCCGTTATAATTATCGTTTTTGGTTAGGGAAATGTTGGAGGGTTGTTGTTGTTTTTCCTCATTTGTGAATACTATCCATTTAAACCTTGCCTAGTAGAGGAAGAAACACTATGCTTCTTTTCGCAACCTCAATTTCGAAATGGTTTAATTCTTTCCACTATAATAGGTGTATCGTTTCAGTTTCATCTATCTCAAATCTATTCATATTACGTCATGCTTAACGCTTTAGCGCGCCCGCTTAACCGCCGCCGTTTCTCAACGAGCTTTTAAAAAGGACCAACAAAAGCGAGTATACATGTTCATGTTAGAAAAGCGTTTCGCTCTCCGTTTCCGTGTATGTATATTATGTCCAAAAAAAAACAAAAAAATGCGGCAAAACTTTTGCAAGGTCACAGAGGGAGACAACAACCAATGCGCTTTTTTGCTCTTTTTCATTTTTTCTCCTTGTAAGTATTCCTTTTGTTACTTCCTTCCATTCCATTCCTTTTTCCGTTTTTTTTCTA
The DNA here is from genome assembly GCA_964036255.1 of Caenorhabditis virilis. NCBI lineage: Eukaryota > Metazoa > Nematoda > Chromadorea > Rhabditida > Rhabditidae > Caenorhabditis > Caenorhabditis virilis. Next base: position 10,050,829 of record OZ038417.1, on the reverse strand, counting down.
GCATAAAACAATGCAAATGTATTGAATTTCTTTCGTCGACGACGTGGTAATGCCTGAACTTTTTTTTTCATGCAAAATTTGTATAGGAAAGTGTTTTCTTTGAAATATTATTTTTTGTTTTCACTAGAACTCCAATATTCATATTATATTTTTATTCTACTTGAAGGTAGTCGAAATTCAAAAATTTTTTTAAGGGAGGGCTTTACGGAGCTAATGAATGCGTCTGCGATGTAAATAGACTTCATTCTCATTCCAAATCTGTTTTTAAAATTTTCTAAAACCACCTAGAAGCCGAGAAAATGAGCTTCAAAACAATGGCCTAGAAAAGATGGTCACCGGCGAAAATTAGTCCGCAGGCATGAAAAATCCAAAAAACATAAAAAATGACTAATAAAAACATTATATTAGTCCTTTTTTAATGTTTTTTCATCTTAGTTTATGTTTTTTCATTTTTTTTTGATTTTTCACGCCTGCGGACTAGTTTTCGCCGGTGGCCCCTTTTTCTAGGCCATAGTTTTGAAGCTCATTTTCTCGGTTTCTAGTTGGTTTTAGAAAATTTTAAAAACAGATTTGGAATGAGAATGAAGTCTATTTTTATTTAAGGTACATTTATGAGCTCCGTTAAGCACTCCTTTAAAATCATTTCAATGAAAAATTTCAATTGGTTTTTAGTACTTATTGATAACCTGTGAACTTGAACGCTGTGCAAAATTAGCTAATCTTATCTTAACAAACAGGTTACTGTTTATTTGTTTCATTAAACTTTTCTAAATTCATTTCCCCTCTCCGCCGCTACCACTCCAATCACTCGTTGCTCTTTTTTTCTTGTCATTTTCACCTTTGTGTTAAGAAAAAAAGGATACGGTAAAATTTGTCGAAACTCTCCAATATTTGCGTGCTGTTTTGTTCGTTTTTGCCCCTCTCTAAATGATGGCTGATGATGGCTGATGATGATGATGAGCTCTCAAGGAAGATGGCACAAAAAATTTAGTTGTCAAGTGGATAGATTTTGGGACATTCATTTGAGTCTAGATCACAACTCACTTGAGAATACTTCTCATCTACATTTTCTTTCTATTTACTTGCTATTTTCTTTTAAAGTGGACCATAAAAATCAATCGATAAATATTTGATATTATTTTTATATTATTATACCCATGTTGTTGTGATTGAGAATATGTTGAACTGTCTGCGTCACATAACCACCTGGCATCTTTTCCTATTTTTATTATAGTAAATTACCATATTGGACAGGTTTTATTACTTTTGTTTCGCACGCTTAATATGCAACATCTTTCTCGTTTCTTTTCACATTTTCGAATTGAGAATGATGTGACAAATCTGTCTTCAATGAATGTCTTTTTTACACCAAATGTTCCTATTGAATGAATTCAGAAAAATTTACATTTCAATACGTTTCAATTTTGCCAAATTTCTTATTTTTGAACCAAAGTTTTATTTTTTTCACGGTTACTGTAGTCCAAATATCTTCGACATTTTGAAGGAGGACTTTACGGAGATAATGAATGTGTCTTTGATGAAAATAGACTTCATACTCATTCCAAATCTGTTTTTAAAAGTTTTTAAAACCACCTAAAAGCTAAAAGCTAAAAGCTAAAAGAAAACGCGCCTCAAAACAATGGCCTAGAAAAAGTGGCCACCCGAACTTTCTCCTATGAGCTTTTTTTTCGTGTTTCGTTAATAAATACTTATGCAGAATACTTATGTTAGTCCTTTTTTAAAAATGTTTTTTGAAATTTTAATGCCTATGGACTAGTTTTCGCCGGTGGCCGTTTTGTTTTTTCTAAGCCATTATTTTGAGGCGCGTTTTCTCGGCTTCTAGGTGGTTTTAGAAAATTTTAAAAACAGATTTGAAATGAGAATGAAGTATATTTTCGTCCCAGGCACATTCATTAGCTCCGTAAAGCCCTCCTTTAAGTAGATAAATTTTGAAAAAAGTTTGCCACTTTTTTTGGAAAAATTCCTAACTCAAAACAATATTAACATAATCCGGAAATGCTTCAATGGACCTTGTTTTTTGATTGACAAATTGCATACATTTCTTTTAATACTTTGACTTTTTCTATTTATCGACAAAGAATTTGCATTTTTAAATATTTGGATTTAAAAAAAAACTGAAAAATTCTTGAATAAAAAAATATTTTCTATACATTTCCTGGTCTGAAAATTGATGCTCTATTTCTGGAAATATTAATTTTTCTTTACATCTGAACATAAAAAAGTCCACAAAAAATAGAAGACTTTTTTAAAATTTTGTGGTCGGCTTGACAATGTGAAATCATAATTTTTCAGACAATTTTCGAAAAGAGCCGGCATTAAATGGAAAAACGAAATTTGTGTAAAATTCAGAAGAATTTTGATTTTTTTTTCGAATTTGCCGAAAAATATGAGCAGGAATCCCGTTTTTTTCGAGCTCATTTTCATCTGTCGTTTTTTGCCTCTGAAACCATGGATTTTTCTTGATAAAATTATCAAATCGTGCTGAAATTTCTTAAACGCAGCCTGCCAGTTTGGGAAACCCTGTCTCGCTTCCAATTCTACAATTTTAAATAATTTTTTTCATTTTTAAACTTCATTAAAAGTTACCTAAATATTTTTAAAAAATTATATTTACCGAATAAAATCCTTTTTATAATCACAAAATTTGAGAAACTGGTAAAATTCGATCGATTTGCATTAGGGCGCACTTGCAACATCACGTTTGGCGGAAATTCAAACGGGTGCTTAAAAATTTACAGACATTTTTTATGAAATGCATTAGATTAGCCAGAAAAAGATGATTTTTAGAAATTTAACCCGAATCATTTAGAAAACACAAACTGTCAGACTTACATAAGATATACGAACATTTAGTATTTTTCGGAAAGTTTGTTTTTTCACAGGTTTTGACAAACGATTAACTTTTCTAAAGAAAACCACACATATAGCAAAAAGTGAAAAAAGGATGAAACAAGTTTTTGATTTTTTTTTCTCATCCATCCGTATCCAACTAAAATCTGTATGCATATTTACATAAAACGTTTTTTTTTCCAGGCTGTACCAGTCATTCTTTTCACCTTTTTGACTTGTTTACATCAGTTTTTTCCCAAAAGAAAACGAATGGCGAACATTAAAATAAAATGAGATGATGGACAATACAATGGTTTTGACCCTTCTGCCTAATATTGATAAAATCCTTCGTTTTTTCTCCTCATTTTTTATTTGAAAAGTGAAGAAAACTCCATGGCGCGGAAAGGAGTCGTAGTGGGGGGGGGGGGGGGGGGGGGGCTCATTAAATTATACGACGTGTCAATTGCGCACCTTTTTCATCTTCTTTTCTTCAATTTCCTTTCGTTTTTTTTATTCTTATTTTTTTCCATTTGGTGATGATGATGATGATGGGAGTGGAATGCTTTCTTATATTCCGAACACATACATTCATCTATCTATATGTATATACACCATCTATCTATGTGTTGTCGACACACACACAACAATCATTTTTTTCTTTTCCTTCAAGAATTTCCTAGCTTTTTTTCATTTCTGTGAAAGGGCAGATGTCAATGAGGTTCGAGAGCTTTGAGTGAGAATCTTTGAGAAACGAACATTTCAATGAAGTTAAATACCCCGCGCTTGAAAAGTCAATTTTCAATAGCTCTCGAAAATTAATTAAAATATAATTAAGAATGGGTAATAATAATAATAATTCCGTTTCAGTGTTCAACAATCGACCCATAAAATATTTAGATGTTTTCAAAACATTCGGGAATTGTTAATTGGCAATGCTACCGAACACGCTTAATTCTCTGTTAAAAAAAGTGAATAGATATGTGTTTTTCTTAAATTTTTAATTAAGATTTTTAAATTATGAGCAATATATGACTTAAAGGAGGGCTTTACAGATTTTTAGTTTTTTTCAATTTACTATAACTCCAAAACTCGCAATATTTTACTTGAAGGCAGTCGAAATTCAAAAATTTTTTTAAAGGAGGGCTTTACTGAGATTATTAATGCACCTGCGATGAAAATAGACTTCATTCTCATTTCAAATCAGTTTTTAAAATTTTCTAAAACCACCTAGAAGCTGAGAAAATGCGCCTCAAAACAATGGCCTAGAAAAGGTGGCCACCGGCGAAAATTAGCCCGCAGGCATGAAAAATCCAAAAAAAATGAAAAAAAACATAAAAAGGACTAATATAATGCTTATGTTTTTTCATTTTAATTTATTTTTTTTAATTTTTTTTTTGATTTTTCATATCTGCGGCCTAGTTTTCGCCGGTGGCCCCTTTTTCTAGGCCATTGTTTTAAAGCTCATTTTCTCGACTTCTAGGTGGTTTTAAAAAAATTTAAAAACATATTTGGAATGAGAATGAAGTCTATTTTCACTTAAGGTACATTTACTATCTCCGTAAAGCCCTCCTTTAAAAATCGAACTTTTTTGAAAAACCTATTTTTCAAGTTAAATTTATCCATTTTTGGCTGAACATTCACAGTAAAAATCTTCAATTATTTGATACTTGAAATAATTTTTTTTGAATCCAAAAAAATTAGTATACTTCGACAACCCAATTTTTTTCAAATAGCTATGAAATTATTTCATATTTTTGTCTCTTGAAACCACACCCAAGAGTGACCAATTTTTCGAATGACCAATTTTTCGAGATAAAATCAAAAACCCTCATAAAAGTGTGAAAATGCATTTTTGAATTGCATTGGAAATTTTTGTTAATTCATAAATTATTTTCTAAAAAATTTTTTCTAAATTTTGTTATTGTCTCATTAACTTTGTAACTATTTCAAGTGGAAGTCCTACTAAAATTTTAATTTGCTTTCATATCAAATTGACATTTTCCCGTAGTTTTGTATTTCTGCAAAAGAAAAAAAAACTCAAAATCAATTTTGCTCCATTTGTCATTTCCGATTTTTAAAACAAATAAATATATGTACTAGTCATTCCCATATAAATGATTCATACATAATCAAACTTTTTTCTTTCAAATGTTCATCTTTATTTATGTGATAAGACCATTGTCGCTAGTTTTTTAAAACATTTTTTTCATCACTTCAGCTCTTTTTGTCTTTTACATTATATATAAATTTGTCATTTTTCAGAGACTTCAAATAATCTGAAAAAATAGAAAAAAATATAGTGCACATATATCGACCGATGTGAGCGATCGAGCGAAAATAGAAGGTATTTTCAGATTTTTTGTACCTAAGCAATTTTGATTTGAAATAATTTTACAGAATGTTTCAACACTCTTCAAATATTCGACAACGATTAAATAAACGTCAACAGCTGCAAACTAATCAAAATGATGTGAGTTAAACTTTAAAAACATTTTAAAGGAGGGCTTTACTGAGATTATGAATGCGTCTGGGACAGGCTTGGTCGGAAAAAACTTTTCGGAAAATCGGAAACGAAAATTTTTTTCCGAAATTTTTTTTCGGAAAAACGGTTTTCCGATTTTTTTTCCGATTTATTTTTTCGGAAAATCGGTTTTCCGATTTTTTTTCCGAATATTTTTCTCGGAAAATTCGGAAAAATTCGGAAAATTTCGGAAAATTTGTGAATATCATGAAAATTTTTGTTTGTAATGCATATTTACTGATCGCGTTTTTAAATATAAAAATGAATTAGTACTCAGGGAAAGCAATGTACCGGAACATTCCCATTTTGTTCGGGACTGCACCGAAATTTGTCCCGGGACATGTCCCGGGGCAAAACCCGGATAAAACGGTGCAGTCCCGGACAAAATTTGGACGGTTCGGTGCAAATAAATGTCTCGCCGCCTGCGTCGTGTGGGTGGCAATGGCTGCGAGAGGCCTCCTGGAATCGAACCCGCGACGACTTGAACTCCTGCTTGCTTGACATGTATACGATGCATACGAGACCTTGAACCACTAGACTATACCTAAACTTGTGGGGGAAAGGGGGATGGCGCGCTTATATGTGCGCTAGCGCCAGAATTCCATGGGACTACATATCGGAGAACTTGGATAAGCATAACTATTGTTCTAGGAATCAGATAGGGCTCAAGTTTTGAAAACTTATAGACTGAAAGATGATTGTTAAAATATAGTAGCTTTTTTTTCTTAGAAAACTCTAATTTTCATTTTTTGCAAGGTGACAGTGAATAAGTCTCTATCTTCGATAATTGTGTAAATCTTCAAAACTGAAATTGATATTCACAAATAACATATACAAAAAAATTTCCGTTGCTTTCATTAAGATTTTTGAAGAGAAACTCAGAGCGGGTAGTGCCTGAATCGTTTCTGGCTTTTTTAAATGAGTCATAGCTCATTTGAGATGTAATTTTACGCTGATAAAGGAACTGCTTTCAAAAACTGCAAAGTAGCACGTGGCTCCAAGTCTCATTCTCGAGAATTAGTTTTCGAGTTCAAAAATTATTTAAAAAATTTAAGAAATACAAAATAAATTTAACTGAAGAGCTAACTAGGTAAAACTTTTAGGTAATCACAAATAAACCATTACGTCTTGAAGTGCCAAAATTTCAGCAAATTTGGTTCGTGGAAATTTCTCGATAAAAACATTACATCTGCGTTCGCAAAAAAGTTTTTTTCCAATTTTTAAGTTGAATGTATTTTTGGTAAACAAACGAGCTCGAATTAAACCAATTTTAAGTTTTGTTTTCGAATTTTGTTGTTCTTGCACTTCGCACTCTTCTTTGTCCGGAATAATTCGAACAAAGTTTGATACATCCCCCATATAAAATTGGACTGCACCAGTGCATCGCTTTACCTGATAATTTTGAACCATTTTTGTCCGGGACTGTCCCGAAAAAATTAAGGTGCGGAGCAGTCCCGGACAAATTTTGGTGCAGTCCCAAACAAAATGGGACTGCGCCGGTGCATCTCTTTTCCCGAGAATTTTGAACCATTTTCGTCCGGGACTGTCTCGGAAAAATGAAGGTGCAGTGCAGTCCCGGACAAAATTTGGTGCAGTCCCGTACAAACTGGGACTGCACCGGTGCATCGCTTTTCCTGAGATAGTACAGTTAAACTGTCTCTTGAAAACAGAAAATTTAAAATTGTTGGCGAAACAAAGTAGAGAAAGGCCGACAAAATACAAAAATTACAAATGAACTTCTTGAGGCTCGAAGCCCATCACTCGGATATTCTGCTGAAAAAAAACATTCTGTTCTATGTTTAGATCGAAAGTGATATTTATATTTATATGAATTTGTATTTGAATTCTTTTGGCGACTCCTTCATCAGCATCAGTTAAAATTTTTGAGTTTTTTCTCACTGACGCACTTGTGGAGAAAGTTTTATGGACCTATTCAGTTTGAAAAAAAATACAAAAAATGTCGATAAATTCATTGCAGAAATTGCAGAGAAATGCCGAGAAATGCAGAGAAATTGCAATTTCTCGGCATGTCTTTTTTTTTCCACCCAGACTGTCTTTTTGGGTCTAAATCAGATATTTTGGACCTCAAAGGGCCATTGGGACTCAATACTGATTTTTGGTAGAATTTCCACAATGATAGACACAAAAACAAACATTTTCCATAAAAGTGTTTAAAGGGACACAGATTAAATCGTTTGGGTCTTGAAGAAAACCAGTTCAAAAATGCAAAGAAATTGCATTTTCTCTGATATTTCCAGTTTTCTGGGTTACCCTAGGGTAATTCTTGAAATAAATGTTTTGAATGGGGTTTTCCGATTTTTCCGACTTTTTTCGGATAATTTTCCGAAATAAAAAATCGGAAAATTTTCCGAAAGAAAAATTTTCCGAAATAAAAAATCGGAAAATTTTCCGAGGGAAAAATTTTCCGAAAACAGTCGGAAAAATCGGAAAATCGGAATTTCCGTTTTCCGAATCCGACCAAGCCTGGTCTGGGATGAAAATAGACTTCATTCTCATTCCAAATCTGTTTTTAAAATTTTCTAAAACCACTTAGAAGCCGAGAAAACATGCCTCAAAACAATGGTCTAGAAAACGCAGCCACCGGCGAAAACTAGTCCGCGGGCATGAAAAGTCCAAAAAAAACGAAAAACATAAAAAAGGACTAATTTAAGTATTTTGCATAAGTATTTATTAACGAAACACGAAAAAAGCTCAGAGGAAAAAATTAGGCCACTTTTTCTAGGCCATTGTTTTGAAGCTCATTTTCTCGGCTTCTAGGAGGTTTTAGAAAATTTTAAAAACTGATTTGGAATGAGAATGATGTCTATTTTCATTCCAGATGCATTCACTATCTCCGTAAATCCATCCTTTAAATCTGTATTGAATTGAAGTTTGCACTGCATGTTTGAAAACTGCTTATAAATAAATTTCACCAAAGCCTGAAGATGTTTGATAAACCTTTTATGTTCCTAAACCATGATTTGCATTTTCGTATTCAAAAAATCTCGCTTTTCATATTGAAATGCTCAAGACCGTAACCGTACTCGTACCAATGCCATTTTCCATAAGACTTTTCATTCAATGATGTTTATTTTTCGAACGTAGCAAAAAACGTAATATTCTAACGATCCAAATCTACACTGATTTGTATCTTCATCCGGTTCGCTTTAAGTGTTTGTGTCAGTTTGGGGTTTTTTCACATCAAATACTACTTGTTTTCTCGGTTTTCTGCCTCTTTCCAGATGTTTGTTTTTAGTTTTCAAAAAAATAATAATAACTGATTTTTGATCTTTAGTTTTAAGAAACATTCGGCTCTCATTAATTTAACAAAAATTATAAGTTTTAACAAATTCCGAGTTTGAAGAGACTCATAAATGATTTTAAAAAAGGTTAGAAAATTTTTTTACTTAAACAAATACTTCGGTGTTAAAGACAGTGGGCCAGTTAATTTTACCCTATCGGATTTCATTTTTCAAAAATTAGAGCTTTCTCTCATTAGTACAATGCAATTTAGCGAAATCACACCGATATACACGCTTCATAGCAGCGGTTCAAAGTTGAAAAAATCAGAATGTGAATGCGCGCCGGATCATGCAACAGAATTTGCGCGAAACGCAATTATTTGAATGTGGCATATTGATATTGTTCTTTGTGCTCAAATTATAATTTAGATTTTGTGCCTTAAATTTGGATCGTATTAACTGACCAGCTGCCTTTAAGCACTAGGGCTTCAACATACTGTAGAAATACGCGCTCTACCGAACACACTCCTGTTTTGACGTGTTCTGGTGCACGTACGAAAAAAAATTATTTTCCACAATTGGTCCAACGGATGCAAAGAATGAATTCATGGATCAAAAATAATATTTCCATTACGTACGGTCACTGGAAGGCGTCAAAAATGGAAGGAGTTCGGTAGAGCGCGCAACGATCCTGTTTATGTCAACAGTATGATTTACAATTATATTTCATGATTTAATGAACGTTGAAAACTGTATTTCAAGTTAATGAATTCAGAATTTGAAATTAAAGAAGATCTAATCAAGAAAATATCCCAAGAAAATATTTTTTGGGGTATCCAGAATTCGAGGTTCTCGGGAGCTCCCAGTTTCTCTTATTTTATGTTTAAAATTTTTAAAGACCTAAAATTTCTATATCAGAAATATGTTTTTCTTTTTATGACGAACACGGAAAATAGATATAAGTAAAAGTTCCGATAAATGACACGGCCTTTTTAGAAAACTACAGTAATTAAATACGTTTTAATTGAATTACCATCCCCAATCAATTGATTCACTTTTTTTGGAACCTAAATTTCAAAGTAAATGCACTTTTTTCATGAAACTAGTCACTTGGCCATGTTCAATCCAATTATTTCGACCGCACTTTTTGTCTCTTTGTTTCCTATTCATTCATCACTTTCACAGTTGATAGATCATTTTGGTAGAGTCTAAAATAAGTCGACAAAGGAAAAAAACCATATGCCGTTTGGTTTTTGTGAGATATTAAATGTTTTCAGTTTTAATTGGTTTATATAGTTTTTTCCACCATGTACAATTTATTATTTACCTTGTTCGATGCGTATCAATTTTCATGATAACAGCGAGAATCCAATTAGAATTTTAAATATAATCATGTAGTTTCAAAATTATCGTACAAACCCTTTTTCAACGATAAGTAATTTATTTTATTTTTTAAGTATTTCTCACAAACATTTTTGTAGACCACTTTTTAAATTTTTTTTCATCCTAAAATTTTCTTTAAAAAATCTGGAATTGTCTTGAATAAAAAGTTAACGAACACCACAATAATAGTATTTCATAGCGAAAGTTTAGAAAAAAAGAAAGAAAGAATAACTGTACAAAATGTCGTGTCATGCCATGTCACATTGAATATTAATCAGGTAGGGGGGAAAAAATGATAGACCATTCATTTCCCCCTCAACAACACAGAAACGTTTTGATGTTTGTGCTGCTAATATTGTTAGAATATTATTTTTTTCCAGATTCTTGAAGAAAATTTTGTCAAAAAACATAATGGGGCGAATTCAAATTAACATGTTTTTAACTTTTCATTGAAAAGTTGGATATTTGAAACGTAAAGGAGGGCTTTACGGAGCTAGTGAATGGATCTGGAATGAAAATAGACTTCATTCTCATTAAAAATCTGTTTTTAAAATTTTCTAAAACCATCTAGAAGCCGAGAAAACACGCATCAAAACAATGGCCTAGAAAAAGTGGCCGAACTTTTTCCTGTGAGATTTTTTCGTGTTTCGTTAATAAATAGTCATGTAGAATGATTATATTAGTCCTTTTTTAAATAATTTTTTCATCTTAATTTATGTTTTTTTCTTCATTTTTTTTGGACTTTTCATTCCTGCGGACTATTTTTGGCCATTTTTTCTAGGCCATTGTTTTGAGGCGTGTTTTCTCGGCTTCTAGGTGGTTTTAGAAAATTTTAAAAACATATGGAATGAGCATGATGCCTATTTTCATCCCAGATGCGTTCATTAGCCCCGTAACGCCCTCCTTTAAATGCTGATGAACATAAGAGCTCCATGATTTAAATTCATTTCTAATTTTTTAAAACATTTGCCACTCTTTAAAGACTTTATCATAGCTCTCGACCCATTTTTCATTTCAAAACAATCAACAAGTTCGAAATAAATGGCTAACCAAATCCTTGTATTTTCTTTATTCTCCGCAAACAATTGTCAAATCTCTTGTGATGAAATGACCCATTGACTAATAGCCTGAACAGGTCAACACCAACCTAAATCCTGTCAAAACATTTCGGAACCTTCATTTAAAAAAGGTGTCCATTTGGTAAAATGTAACAACCAACAAAAACTCATTCATTTTTCCCACGGGTCATTCGCCTGTTTACGGCTTCCTTCTATTCAATTGCACCCCGATTTTTTTTTACTTTTTTTCCTAGTTTCCATCAATTTTCCTTCACCTTTTTTTTTCGCTACTCACCAGCTTCTTTTGTTGGATTGTGTAGAAGATGAGGTTTTTTCTTTGGCTCGAAATAGCTACTTTTTATTTATTCTATTCTAGGGATGCTTAGATGTGTACTGGATTTTACTGGATTTTCGATTTTTAAATGTTTTCTTTAAATATGATTATTTTCCTTAATTTAATAGTTTAAACCAGATCTTCCCAGATAAAGGAGGTCTTTACGGAGATAATAAATGTAACTGAAATGAAAATGGACTTCAGATTCATTCCAAATTAGTTTTTAAAATTTTTTTAAACCACCTGGAACCCGAGAAAACGAGCTTCAAAACAATGGCCTAGAAAAAGTGGCCGAACTTTTTCCTATGAGCTTTTTTCGTGTTTCGTTAATAAATATTTATGCAGAATGCTCATATTAGTAATTTTTTATGTTTATTTAATTTTTATTTGGATTTTTCATGCCTGTGGACTAGGTTTCGCCGTTGGCCACTTTTTCTAGGCCATTGTTTTGAGGCGTGTTTTCTCGGCTTCTAGGTGGTTTTAGAAAATTTTATAAACAGATTTGAAATGAGAATGAAGTCTATTTTCATCCCCGACGCATTCATTAGCTCCGTAAAGCTATCCTTCATATATATTTAAGGAAAATAACCTGATTTTCCCAAATTAAAAATCGTTATAAAAATTGTAAGAAAGTGTAAAAGCTCAGAATTCCCCCTTGAAATGAACTTGTATCTAATTGTAAGCTTCATTAGTTTTGTCGAAAATTATTTAAAAAACACTCACAATTCGTCGAAATAATTTCAACTTGATTTTCTCTCATTTTTTGTTCACTCATTGACTCCAGATGTTCTGAAAACAAATGAGAAAAAGTAAGAGAAAACATCGCTTGATTTTCATTTCTTTTTGTTTTCTGATTTTCATGAGACTAAAGTGTGATAGTATTCAAAATCATTCCTTGCGTTTGTCATGTTCTTCTTCATAGAGCACTAAATCCTGAGAAAACACAAAGTTGTGGTCAAACTAATATCTTTTGAGTACTTTTTTGCCTTCCAAACATTAATCATAAAAAGTGTTTTCTTGCTCAATTCCACATGTTTTATGTCATTTTTTATTTTCAGAGGGAAATCTCAAAAAGTGCGTCAAATCTTGCTTCGACGATCATCGTCGAAGCGTCACTACCTTCATCTACATCAAAGCAAGAGAATTATTGTCAATATCAGCAACAGTTTGGTGTTCAATTGAGACGAAGAAAATCGGCAGCGGAATTGAGTCGGCTGGCGGCGGAAGGACATAAAATTCACGATTTTGGTCAAGGTGCTTTTTTCGAACCAGTTTTATGATTTCAGTTTCCGGTTTTCTTTAGATTTCTAAACTATCGATTTTTCAAAAGAAGTATATATTATAATTTTCCAGAAAAGTGAGCCAACTTATTTTTTCAGAAGACGCACCTGTATTACGACGTCGACGGTTCACGAGAAAACAACGAAAATCACTGATAATTGAACCAGAAACTGGTCTAATTTTGGCATCTGCAAAAGGTGGAGATAGTACGTCAAGTGAAGAGGACGAAAAAGTAGGCTCTAACTGATAAGAGATGTTCAAAAATTAAAAAAAATTTCTCCAGGGTTCTAGTGCACGTAATCGATCGAAAGCCGGTTTACATGATAAAGGTTAGTTAGATTATGACGTTCGTTGTCAAGTTTAAAATGTTTTATTTCACTTAAAGGAAGGCTTTACGGAGCTAATGAATGTACTTTAAATGAAAATAGACTTCATTCTCATTCCAAATCTGTTTTTAAAATTTTCTAAAACCACCTAGAAGCCGAGAAAATGAGCTTCAAAAGAATGGCCTAGAAAAAATTGGCATAGCTTTTTCCTATGAGCTTTTTTTCATGTTTCGTTAATAAATATTTATGCAGAATGCTCATATATTAGTCCTTTTTATGCTTTTTTCATTATTTTTTGGATTTTTCATGCCTGCGGACTAGTTCTTGCCGGTGGATACTTTTTCTAGGCCGTTTTTTTTTGAGGCGCGTTTTCTCGGCTTCTAGGTGGTTTTAGAACATTTTAAAAACAGATTTGGAATGAGTCTGAAGTCTATTTTCATCCTAGACGTATTCATTATCTCCGTAAAGCCCTTCTTTAAAATGCTCAAAATGTTTAGCTTCACAAATATGAATGATTCTTGTTCAGGACCTGCTGCTAGACGAGCATCACGATTACTCAGAAGAACAAAAAAACACGCTTCTTCAACAAGTCATCTTGAAATGATAGATGATAATGGCTTAAGGTTAGTTACCATAATGAAAATTTATGAAAAAATGAAATTTCAGGAATCAATCACGATCGTTAAGTGTTCGTGATTTAAACGGTGAAAACATTGACTTTACAAATCGAGATTCTGTAACAAAATGGACTTCTCAAATATTGGCAGAATTGGAATCTTTGCCTTCAAGTTGTTTGGATTTGACAATTATGAATCAGAGTCAAAGAACATCAAATGGTGAAACAGGGTTACATGTTCCTCCACCATCTTCGAGAATGACATCGTCCATGTTTGATCCAACCACCTCAGTCTCACCATTAAATCCGAATCAATGGAAAAAAGTTTCAACAACCTCACTTCCAGCATGGCAAATGATTGAAAATAGAGAACGAGAAGTACAAATAATTCACAATTATTTAATGTTCATAAAAGTTTATTCTTTCAGGATTCTGTTGGTGCATCCACTTTGATAATGCAATCCGATTCTGATTCCGACGGTGACGCAGAAAATCAGACTATTGACGGAAAAACCACGCCAGTTTCACCACCATCACCATCAACAAGTCATCGAAGATTACTCGGAGAACTAGCAGATTTGGCGCGACCAGATTTTCTGCGCGTTTCTTCAGAACCTCCAGCTCCGCCACCAAGTATTCATGCTCCACCTGTTCCCGCTAAAAGGACACGGTTTCTCGGAAAGAGTGAAGAAAAGAAAGAAATACAGAAATCAGGGGTTCGAAGAAGATTGGAAGAAGTTTTCAACGAAGCGGATAGGAAACTTCAAAATTCAATTTCGAGGATGACTCAAAGTGTTTACGGAGATCTCAAAGAACTCAAGGTTTTTTTTAAAGAATATGGCTTAAGATTGAGATTTAGACAAATTGAGATTATTGATTTTTTAATCATTATTGCAGAATTCATCGCGTTTCTCAATTCCAATAATTCGAACTTCATCTGATTCACCTCATCCAGAAAATCAAGAAAATTTTCAATCAAGTACTGAAATTGACAAATTGGACAAATGGAAAAGAATGGTTAGTGATTTTATTTTCGAAAAAAAAACCAAGAACAAAAAGAAACAAAAAAAAATCGATAGTAAAATGTTTTGGAAAACTGTACAAGATGTGGTGAATGTTTCTATCCGTCCGTTTCAAATATATTAGTATTCGGTTGAGTTGAAACGTTTGTCCAAAGTAAAAAGAAAAGAGGAGGAATGGTATGGTGGGCCTTTTCGTTTCTTTATCTGAATTAAATACAAAATCACAAAAGAGACGAAACAACAACAAAACCATGTTTTTTATGTGTTTCTGAAGCGAGCGCGACCGAGAAAATGAGATTTTACGACGATCAAGTTGCGCGCATCATTTTTCGTCGTCATTTTTGGTTGTTCTATCGCAATTTTCATGAAATGTTTAAATTTTTAATATCCTCGGAAATGTGTTGATTTTCTGAAACTTGTCTTTTTTAAAATTTTCTAACTTCTAAGCTTAGGATTTTCTTTTTTTCGTCAATGGTTGTTTGTCTTAAAGACAGCTGTTCAGTTAATTTGACCCTACCTGGTTTTAGTTTCAAAAATTAGAGCGTACTCTAATTAGTACAATGCAATTTATGCGAAATCACACCGATAAATACACGCGTCACAGTAGCGGTTCAAAGTTGAAAAAATAAAATTTTGAATTGCCGCGTGTCCGTGCGACGCGGTCGGTGTCCGTGCAACGCGGTCGGCATTGGCGCGAAACACAATTATTTGAATTTGGCTACATACTGGCATTGTTCTTTGGACCACCTGGGCTCCCATTCGAATTTTGAATTTTTGCCTAGATTTTGGATCGTGTTAACTGACAAGCTGCCTTTAAAGGAGGACTATACACAAATTTTAAATGTTGTTAAACCGGTTTAAGATTTAATTTTATATACCGAAAACATTTCAAAAACTAGAATTACGACCGAAATGGGTACCCGGAATCGAACTTTGATCTCAAAAACCACCAACTTGCGCTCAATTGCTCAGAAGTTCGATTACGGGTGCCCGTTTCGTCGTATTTCTAGTTTTTTGCATGTTTTTCACTGTTGTTTTGGTATTTAGGAGGGCTTTACGGAGATAATAAATGTATCTTAAATAAAAATAGACTTCATTCTCATTCCAAATCTCTTTTTAAAATTTTCTAAAACCATCTAGACGTCGAAAAAAAGAGCTTCAAAACAATGGCCTAGAAAAGTGTACCTGGCCGAACTTTCTTCTATGAGCTTTTTTCGTGTTTCGTTAACAAATACGTATGCAGAATGCTTATATTAGTACTTTTTAAAAAATGTTTTTTTGGATTTTTTCATGCCTGCGGACTAGTTTTCGCCGGTGGACACTTTGTCTAGGCCATTGTTTTGAGGGTCATTTTCTCGGCTTCTAGATGGTTTTAGAGAAGTTTAAAAACAGATTTGAAATGATAATGAAGTCTATTTTCATTTAATTTACATTTATTATCTGAATAACGTCCTCCTTTAACGTTAAATTTTGTGCAAGATTTACAAAATGAGTTTTCAAAACCTACCTCCTTTAAACAATAAAAAATGCTTATATGAATTTGAACATATGTATATATATTTCCAAAATATACTCAGTCCTGCTTGAAATGCGATTCGTACATGAGTTTAATAAATTTTTTTTTGATAAAAAACTGAAAATTTAGAATTTTTAGTTGTAAAATCCCTTGAGTTAACATAATGTAGTCAAAAGTCATCTTCAATGTTATTCCCGTCTTTCCTCCCATTGTCTTTTTCCATTCTCATTCACTCTCTAGATATCCGATTCTTTTTAATAAATAACCTACTGGTATTCATTCAGTTTACAATATGTGCTTCTCCCTCCTGCTTCATCATATTATTGAAAAACGAAGTAACTGCGGGAAGTAATCAAGGGGGGGGGGGGGGGGCATAAAAACAGCATTAAATAACAAGAGAGCCGAAAGAAATAGGAACTCCTTCTCTTCCCGTTCTGCTTCATTCATTTGCGCACCACCCCATCTTCCAAACTACTTTTCCTTCTTATTGTTTTGTCATTTTGTTTTATGTGTTCCATTTGGAAGAGTGAATGAGGAAGCAAGCCTTTACCAACATTTCTCAACTCAATTTGGCACTTTCGAGTGTCAATTATATTAAAATGTGAATAGTATGCCTTATGTCTTCATCTATGTGCACATCTCTATTGTGAACGTTCCATTTTGTTTATTAGAATTTCACACAGGCGGAGGCCCCCGGAAATTGAGATTTCTAATTGATTTTTGTTTTGGCATACAATTTTTGAAAGCTTTCAAGAAATCCTTACTGTCTTTACCATTTAGTAAAAATATAAAGTGTTTTCAAAAATTTGCGTACAGGTGTTTCGAAATGAGAATTCATGTACATTAAAACCATCTGTCTTTTCGTGGTTGCCTGCTGCTTGTGTAGACTGTCCCAAGGACATTGGAATTTTTCGGGACTTAAATGCAAATTTTGGTTGTTTTATGAGTCGATTTTGGACAGTTTTCGAAAAATGAGTTATTATCAAAATACAAATATTGCTGAATACAACAGATTTTTTTTTCTAAATTTTTGCGCTAGGCACTTTCATTTTGTTTTTAGATTGAAATTAGTGAAACATAGGAATTCTCATGTATAAAGTATTAGATTTACTTTAAAAATAGTTTTTTTTTCTTTATTTTGAAATTGGATTCCTTTTGTCAGTACTATTTTCACATTTAAAGGGGGGGGGGGGCTGAGGGGACGAAATAAATGGTTTAAAAATGATTAAAGTATGATTGTTGATAAATAAATTCAAAAAAATCATCCAAAGGAAAACTCGAAAATGGCGAAAAAAAACACCCATAAATCCGGTTTTCGCCCTAGTGGCCGAAGAAACGCGTTTTGGTTTTCTAGGCCGTTTGTTTTTTCTCTGCCGCCTGATTTTTTTTTGAAAAATGATTTTTTAAATACTCTTTTATGCATAATTTTCACTGAAAAAACGTGAAAAGAAAAGAAAAACATGAAAAATTAAATTTTCCAAAAAATAAAATTAGACGGCCGAGAAAAAACAGGCGGCCTAGAAAACCAAAACGCGTTTCTTCGGCCATCAGGACGAAAACCGGGTGTTTTTGTTTTTTTCGCCATTTTCGAGTTTTTTTTTTGATTTTTTTGAATTTATTTATCAACAATCATACTTTCAACATTTTTAAACCATTTATTTTGTCCCCCCCCCCCTTTCCTTTAAAATAGTTGTTTTAAAAATTGGATTTTTTTAGTCAATACCATTTTCACATTTCACATGAAATATTAAGATTCAACTCAATTCATCCATTTTCAAATACACTCGATTCTTATGTATTCATATAAATGATGCCATTTATGGGTCTCAACCTCTTGAGCCATGTTTCCACCCCAATTTGTAAATATATATTTGCATGCATTATCAGTCATCCATCCACTTTTCAAAAACTTTGTAATATTCAAACAGTTTTGAGCTTGCTTCTCCCCACCCCTACTTTCATAACCATTATTTACACACTAACAAATATGTTGGG
This sequence comes from Caenorhabditis virilis, assembly GCA_964036255.1. NCBI lineage: Eukaryota > Metazoa > Nematoda > Chromadorea > Rhabditida > Rhabditidae > Caenorhabditis > Caenorhabditis virilis. The sequence goes on along the minus strand of OZ038417.1, from coordinate 10,032,685 downwards.
TGCTTTTGCGCACCAACATAAATACTCCTCCTCCTACACTTTTTATCTTCTTGTCATACTTTTGGTCTACTTCTTCTTCTTCTCTATCAACAAACAGATTATCACACTTTTTTGGGATGAAGAAAGAATAGAAAAAATGTGTCTAGGAAGAAACATTTCACATAATTTAAAATTCATATTTTCGAGATGAATTTTTAAATATAAAATAGAAGATCGTGAGAAAATGGTTTTTGAGCTCTGCAGACACCAAAGCGTCAGAGTAGAAAAAAGCGTTTTACTTTTCGGATACCTTTTAAATTAGTCTGTAATTGTTTAAATTTATATTGGACGGGATCCGGATCGGGAGCTCCCAAAAATGAACAGCAGAACAGGGATAGGCGGGAAATTTCCCGGGACCGGGAAATTTCCCGGATTTCCCGGTACCATGACGGGAAATTTCCCTTCCCGAAAATTTCCCGAAAAGTTTCGGGAAATTTGGGGAAATTTTTTAAATAGAAAAATAGAAAACATCAAGAAAATAAAAAATTCGAGAAGATCAAACTACAAAAATCAACGGAACTTTACTAAAATTGATTAATATGTCTTTCAAAGTCTCGAATAAGAAAACTTAACATTTTTATTTTTTTAACTCATTTATACGATTCTGAAAAATGTTTGTTTTATTCAAAATCGTGCGCTGATTCCTGTTTTATCCTTTAGTTTTTATCGTTGGATGTTTATTAACTCTGAAAACCTAGGAAAATCGATAAAATCAGGATAAAACCAGTATTTGTAGTCAAATTTTCAAATTTCCCGAATTTCCCGAAATTTCCCGGTATGATTTTTGATAAATAAATGAAAAAAATACAAAGAAAAACTTGCAAATGCCGAAAAAAACCCATAAACCCGGTTTTCGCCCCAATGGCCGAAGAAGCGCATTTTGGTTTTCTAGGCCATTTGTTTTTTCTCGGCCGCCTGATTTTTTTATTGAAAAATTGTTTTCTTGTTTTTTTTTCAGAGAAAATTATCCATAAAAGAGTATAAAAAAATACATTTTCAAAAAAAATCAAATGGTCTAGAAAAACCGAAAAGCGTTTCTTCGGTCATTTGGCGAAACCCGGGTTTATGGGTTTTTTTCGCCATTTTCGAGTTTTTCTTTCGATTTTTTTCATTTATTTATCAACAATCATATTTTCATCATTGAAAAAAAATTATTTCGTCCCCTCAGGGCTCCTCCCCCTTTAATTACAGAAATTCTGTGCCCTTTCTGGGATGGTTGATGGTTGAATTTTTTGCCATCTCATTTTTGAAGTGTATTTTTTCTCTATAGAAATTTCGAAAACCAATCAGTTTTCTTAAGCTTTTTATCAGATTCATTTCAATTTCCCACAGTTTCCTGATCTCAATTTTTCATATCAGACACTTTTTTTTGGTTGAAATGGAACATTATCATTAGTCAAATTGTCTCGATTTCCCTTCTTCCGTCCGCTACTTTCAATTTGATATCATTCCAATTCGAAAAATCCAATTAAACATAAGAAGAAACAAAACGAGAGAAAACGAATTGATAAGTCAATATTTGGAAGTGCCGTCCTCTCTGTCGAAAATGTTTCATTTTCACTTTATCATCGATTGTTGTTATTCTCAAATTACAATTTTTTTCTTTCCGCATATATATTTTTTCTCTGAAAAAAAAATGTTGAATAATATCAATAGGTTTTTCAATATTTGTTCTCATGGTATTTATTTGACAGTGAGTCATGGTTATGAAAAAATTCTTTGAATATTTTTTCAAAAATAAATTTTTTTGCTTTTAAGAACCTCTGGTTTATCAGTTTCTAATATTACATTATGTATATAGTATATACATTTAATTCGATTAGCATTAAACCTGTCATTAGATATTTTTCAACATTTTTTCCCTTTCTTGGGAGGTCTCTTTTCCCTTCTATGTACTATCATTTACTTATTTCGGGTGTGGTTAGATATACATTCGTTTTTTTTGTTAGTTGCAATTTTAAATATTTTTTGATGATAGTAGTTTTCTCCGCATTTGAGTTCTGATCGGGATCTTACTGGTTATATTTAAAACGTCACTTTTTGAGATGAGACGTTCACAAGAGAGTTGTGTTTTTTATTTGCTATTGTCATGGGTTTGTACAATAAATGACAAATAAGATCGGATGAATATTGTAAGAGAGATAAAAAAAAAAGTGAACATCACTTTTTTAAGGACTCGAAGAAGGATCATAGGTATAAATAGGATTTTTTCTTATCCTTCGTCAGAAGCGAACGTAGTAAGTAGTTTTGTTAGATCAAATTTTTTGGACCAGTATCTGACTGTGTTCAAGACACTTCTATATTAGTTTTCCATTCTTAATGCCTATAATTTTCGTGATCTGTGTTATTTCTAGAAACTTATCCTCAATAAATGATGATGATCACGTTACTTCATCAATGTATTTGGATTATTGAAATTTCGAAATTTAAAAATTATATTTTTCCGAATAAAATGACCTGTATATTTAGAATAATCCGTTCTAAATATGCTTTATTAGTGATTTTTTACGATTGTAATAAAATTTACTGCTTAATAATACAAGAGAAACTTCCTATACACAAAACCTTGCTGAATTCCACTTTTTCTGAAGTAATTGTTACGATGATTAAGAAAATATTTTGAATTTATAACTATTTCTGTCACATTCATGTTGAAAATTTCTCATAATCAAAACACGATTATTATAAACCATTTCCGTTTCGAAAATTATAATTTTCACTAAAAAAATAGAAAAATAATTAATTTCGGAAAAATCGACATTTTTTAAATTTTTTGCTTCGCGCCGTTTGTTGACCGCGTTGCACGGACACCGACCGCGCCGCACGGACACGCGCAATTCAAAATTTTAAATTTTTTAAAAATAGTCGTATCATATTGCTGAAAGTAAGTATTTTTTTTTTTTTGATATATCGTGCATATCGGGTAAAATTAACTGAACAGATGTATTTAATTTGTTTCTGAGATGTTGTATAATTACTCTAGAACCCTGAACAGTAATGTTTTTTGTTGCTATGGTTGATTATTATTTTACATTAGGTCTTGCGCAAGACTGTCCGACAATAGTGACCATACATCATTTTTTAAATAATAATGCAATGTTTACCAAAAAGCAAGTTAAAATGAAATGACGGAAAATATCTTCTGAAATAAGTTGGTCATATTTTCGAACATATTTCTTATTTTTCAGCGCTTTCACAATTGTCCAGTGTTATTATTTTTTCCTTTCAGTGATCAAAGTTGTATATTTTTAAAAAAAATATTTGCAATATCAAATTCTAGTCCTTTTATGACTTTAAAACCAGTATACCTTATTTTAAGACCCTAAACGTTTGTAAACCGTTCTTATGATATAATTCCTGACTTCATATTTCATTCAAGGGGCGAAAAATATATCAAGAAAAATACAATTCATTCATTTTTTGATTGCCCGCTTCACATTTTCTTCTATTTCACTTTTTATTTTACTATTCTTCCCCCGCTATACAGTTGTGTTTCTTCCTTGTTGTAGATATAATTTCGTTTTTTCCAGAAACAAGATCATCATTCCTTGCTAATTTTTTTTTCATAAAACCTTGAAAAAATAAGTAATATGGAATGAGTTGTTATCCATCAGATCTTAATCTTCCACCTTGTGTAAGTACAGTTTTCCAGAGTAACATTTATTATTGATTGAATAACCTCAAAGGGGGTTGAAATTCTAATCATGAATGAATATAATATCGAATTTTCAGGCCGAATGTCGAGCCAAAAAAGATGAACAAATGGTTTTTTCGAAAACCGCTTCGTCGATTGGTCTAAATGGTCGAGAAGAGAAAACAAATGATGAAGAAAAACAAAGTGTCAAAAAGGCAATCTCTGCGCTGATAAAGACGATTGAGGATCAGAGATATTCGGCAACAGATCGACCACAAGAATTGACGACACATTCACATAAATTGCCTTTGCCTCTTTTCAAGAACATGGATTTTTTGTCACAGGTAAAAATTTTCACAACTGATTTTTCTATAATAGAAAGTGCATAAGCACCTAATATAAGGCACACTTTTGAATGTTTTCGTTTTAAAGGAGGGCTTTACGGAGCTAATGAATGCGTCTGGGATGAAAATAGACTTCATACTCATTCCAAATCTATTTTTAAAATTTTCTAAAACCACCTAGAAGCCGAGAAAATGAGCTTCAAAACAATGGCCTAGAAAAAGGGGACGCCATCGAAAACTGGTCCGCAGGCATGAAAAATCCAAAAAAATATCAATTAAAAAGAAAAACATTAAAAAAAGACTATATATAAGCATCCTGCATAAATATTTATTAACGAAAAAATCTGATAGGAAAAAGTTCGGCCAGGCGGCCACCTTTTCTAGGCCATTGTCTTGAAGCGCATTTTCTCGGCTTCTAGGTGGTTTTAGAAAATTTTAAAAACAGATCTGGGATGAGAATGAAGTCTATTTTCATCCCGATTGCATTCACTAGTTCTAATTTCATTTAAGGTGCATTTATTATCTCCGTAAAGCCTTCCTTTAAAAGTTTAAAGCCTATGAAATTTATGAGTTATTCTAATGATCTTATTTTATAAACAAAACTCAAAAATATTGTCATTCTGGAGCACCCAGATAGCTGAAAACATGTGTAATTAAATACGCACTAATGCTTTTGTCATTATACATTTTTTCTTCATTTCCGATTGCAATTTCATGGATATTTAAAATAGTAGAAACAATTGAAAAAAATACTAAAGAAATTTATTGAATCCTAAACATCTGGAACTCATTATATGTAACTTTTATGGTTTGTCACAAAAAATCCTGCAGCTTAACTCTTTAAATTGAAAAATAACATCCAACATTCTCAGATTTCACTATTTTCATGTTCTCCTCCCGAAAAATAATCGAATTGCTCTATCCTAATTACATTTCGATCATGAACATTAAATTTTTTTGAAAGAACAGAAACCATACCGAAGACGAAAAAAAAATGAAAGGAGATTTTGAGTTCAATTGATCTCTATCCAGATGTTGTTATTTTTAGGATGCTGGCACTCAAACGACACCATTTGCCGCATCAAGATCGTCATCATTTGACTGGATCAACGACCCAACAGAAGGAGGTTTGAGAGATATTCAAACGCCTGCAAGCACACCAAGGCAAGTATTTTTCATATTTCTCAGTCATTTTATGCTTTATCGATGGGATTGATTTGAATATTGAAATAGTTTTGTTCGGATCATCGGCTTTTGAATCATATGACATTTTTTGAGTTATCAGGAACGGTGAGATAGTTTTAAAAAAATTTATTCTTACGCATCGCTTTAAAACATCGTATGAGTCTAAGTAAAGCGCATTCGTCAATGTAGAATCTCTTCCAATTCCAAATTTTCAGAATTGACCAACTTCAAACGTCCAAACCATACAACGAGAGTTCATCTGACGAAGCTGATCGTGAAGTGGCTGCAATTGCGAATCAAACAGAAGAACGAATCAAATCAAAGAATATGATGAAACAAATGGATGAAGGAATTGCATTATTATTAGAATATGGTGAACCATCAGCTGTTCAATACCATAGTCAGTTGCAGAAACAACAACAACAGCAGCAAACTCTTCCGCCACGTGGCAATCATTATGATTCATTACCATCTAGTAAGGCTCTTTTCCCTGTTGTTATTTTTTTTTTTCGATGATTCACCGCGAAAAAAAAGAGAAATCGAAGGAAAAACTATATTTCTTACACTTTATACACACAATCGACGAAGAAAAAGAATCAACATTTTCATTTTATTTTCTGTGCATTTTAAAATTCTGTATACTATTGATTTTTTATTGATTTTTTTTTGCAGAACTTCGTCGTGGTCCAAGTCAAAGAATCACCCGTAATGGTATTCTAGTTGATAGTGTTTATGATAATATGCCTTGGGATCGAAAAAGACATGGTTTGAATTGATTATTTTTAAAAGATTAAAAAAAAACAATATTTTTCTAGTGACCAGCACTGGGCAATTTTCACCGCTCGTTTTACCAAGAAACCCAAGAAATTCAACGAATACTTCGTTGGTCAGTTTGAAAGTTGGAAAGGAAAGGGATGTTGAACAGGTTAGCAAATATTTAAATTTAAATTTGATTTGAGAAAAAGAATCGATCCAAAAATACTTTGATAGTTTTTTAAAATTTAGTAAAAGTGGCGGTTCCTGATGGTGTTCAGGTTCCACGAAAGAAAAAAGTGATGGCGAAACCAGTTTTAATAACAAAAATAACGCGAGAATATTTTACGAAGCTTTATTAGATTTTAAACAAGAATTAAAATGCTAAACAAGGTTAATTATGATGCAAAACAAGTAAATAATATACTAGCACCTGCTAGTCACTTTCTAGCAACAACTAGACACTTAAAACCAACAAAAACGGTTTTAGACGAGTTAACAACTAAACTCCAAACGAATTCCAAACGAACTCCAAACTAGTGGCCTAGGTTTCACACTAAACGAGAAGCTAGTCCCCACTCGTATTTCTCTTCCATATTACAGCTTTACGATTAGATGGCAATCGAATCTAATTGCGACTGAACGGACTTTCTCTAATCAGTCGTCCGTGAAAAAAATTGAACATTGAGAAAATCGTCGCGAGTTTATTTTTAAAATTCACAGACATTTATCTGTAATTGGAAAAAAGACAGTTTTACTAGAGATTAATTAAAAATCATAACAGTGATGTCGCTGAAAAAATAAATTTAACGTTCAGAATGGTTCATCAGCAAACAATTCTACTATCAACCCAACAACCACGGCAACGGATCCTCCCGCAAAAAACAACAACTCATTTGCACTTCAATTAGCAGGTAAATCACCCTATTTTCATCTCTTAAAATCAACTGAAACAAATCAGAGAAAAATATTGTTTTCTTGGAAGATACATCGAAATATTTGTAAAAGTGATTTCAATCTCTAATCACTCAATTTCCCTCACTGTTTCTTGTTATTTTCTCGATCACCTGGTAGGGGAAAAAATTGCGCAAAAAGGCGATTTGCTCTGTTTTTTCCATTCGCTTCTATTCAAACAAACAGTCCAACTGGCTCAATTCATTTATTTTTTCCCTTGATATTTTTTCGAAATAAGTGTCACTTTGGTTTTAATATGACTTCTTCAATAAAAAAACTGTTTTACTAGAGTATATGTCAATTTTTCCTTTGTCACAAATATTGCAACATTCGGTGTGTGACAATTTTTCATCTCACTGACGCCTGTAGGCTTTTTTTGTTTCCTTTTTTGTTTGAATGGCTGTTCATGATACGTTCAGCGGTGAACTTGATTTGTTTAATGCAGCGGATGAAATCGAGTTTATTTCGGATTGGAATACGGTAGAATCCGCAGAAATTTCAAGATAAAACTTGTCTGAGTTAAATTCGATTAGATCATTTTCAAATGATCTGATTTTTTAAAAATATATTAAATTTTGGAAAAATTTTAGCCTTCACGCTTGTTCCACGCTTTTTTTGAAGTATGGGCTCTTTGCTCGATATGCACATTTTTTGAACTCATGTTCACTATTTCATTGAACGACACAAAGATCAGATTTTAATTGAACTCTCGTTTTTTCCGCAAACAATGCAATAAACTCTTTAGAATCAATCAAAAGCAAATGTTTGAAATTCTCCTAATCATAGAGTGTCAAAGTCCAGCTAACAAGGTGATAAATTATCAGTCTATCTGTGTGTTTTTTCATTTTTAATAAGAAGAAAAAGAGATGCGCTAATATCCATAGCCCCCTCCCTTTTTCTTCTTCTCGAAATGTCCCATTTATCATTTTCATACAGTCATTTTTTATATCATAAAGTGGTGTGTGTGTATCTTTAATAAGACAATCAAACACATACCATTTTTGTAGAAATAGATACTTTGAAAGGCGGAGCGATGAGAATTAGTTGACGTGTGATGAAAGGTTCATGTTTTGGTTGTCGAATCAGTTGACCAAATTTCATATTTTTCTATTAACTGATTCCTGATGATGTATTATCATCTACCACCAGTACCACCACCTCCAACATCTAGAACAACATCAATTAGATCGTCGCATATTCCTAGAAAGTGTTATGATTTTCATTTTTATTCAAATTATGATATGTACTGGCCTAAAGCCATGGCTTATTATGCAGCTGATAGGAAACGAAGACGAAGAAAACGGGGTGAGCGGTTTAAGCAAATGGGTAAATATTGCAATGAGCACCATGATTTTTGCATGATGGACCTCGGATTATAGCCTTTTAGTTTTGTTTTATTAGTGATTTGCTCAGACTAGTCGGTTTGTATTTTTGAGCTCATAAATTATAAAAAACAAAAAAATAGAATGAAAAAATGGTCTCAAAATCAATATAGTAAAGTTAAAAGCGACTAGCTGCAACATTTTGCTATTGAAAATTACAGTTAATATTTTTTTAGTTCAGTGTATGATAGTAATTTGGACATAAAAATATACAAGGAGAGTAATTTTCACCTATTGGGTGTTATGCCCTTAAAGGATGGCTTTACGGAGCTAATGAATGTGTCTGGGATGAAAATAGACTTCACACTCATTCGAAATCTGTTTTTAAAATGTTCTAAAACCGCCTAGAAGCCGAGAAAACGCGCCTCAAAATAATGGCCTAGAAAACGCGCCCTAGAAAAAGGGGTCAAAAAACTAGTCCGCAGGCATGAAAAATCCAAAAAGCATAAATTAAAATGAAAAAAAATAAAAAAGGACTAATATAAGCATTCTGACTGACTATTTATTAACGAAACACGAAAAAAGCTCATGGGAAAAAGTTCGGCCACCACTTTTTCTAGGCCATTGTTTTGAGGCGCGTTTTCTCGGCTCCTAGGTGGTTTTAGAAAATTTTAAAAACAGATTTGGAATGAGAATGAAATCTATTTTCATCTAAGGTACATTTATTGGTGCATTTATTATCTCCGTAAAGTCCTCCTTTAACGTTGAAGGCGAGTCGAATTTTGAGCGTGCCCCATCGCACCTGCATTTTGGGAGCGATTGCGCTTTTTTCTTGCTTCCCGGAAAGAATGGATATTTTCACAGAAATCACTTAAACATCCATCTAGAATAATCTATTACTTTCGATTGCTAAAATTGTGATCATTTCCCCCTACTGACCTACATGTATTCATATAATAATTAAACTCCCGACAGCTATAACAAGTATGAAACTGTCATCTAATCTGTTGTTTTTTTCTTCCCATTTCAATTTCAATTCAGATTGAATTAAAATCTTCTCCCATTCAAAAAAAAAAAGAAACTTCCTCAACCACCCGAAAACCCGATATAATACATAATAATACAATAATTTCGCAAAACGACCGTACCAAAAACCATTAAATTTTCTGTGACTGCTAAGATTTTATTATTCGTATATACTATTGGGATTTATTATATGTATATCTTCTTTGATGTATACCTCATGTACACATTCTATCATTTTGTTTTTAACAATCAAAATATCAGCTGTTTCTCTCACAAATTCTTGACCATTGGCCACCACTACATATGTTTTCTTGAATCTGTTTTTCATTTTTTTTAAACTATGAAAAACAAACATGAAATTTCTTTGAAAAGTCATGACATAACCTTCGAGAATTTCCTTTTGTACCATTATAATACCATGGTTCATTTGGTATTAGTAAACAGATAAATTTGTTTTGAAAATTACAAGCGCTTTTTTTGCAGAAAGGGATGCCGATGAAGCTTGTGCATGGTTGAAACAAGCTGGATTCCCACAATACGTCAAACAATTTGAAGGTGAGTAATTACAATTTTTTTTTGAAAATTTCGAGATGATTATCCAACGAAAAGAGTTGTCTCTGTTTTGTTTTTGAGGGGCGGTGTTATTTCCTCTCTTTTCCGCCAATTTCGTAGTCACATTTTCGTACATGATACAAGGTCAAATTTGGCATTTTTTTGGGTGAAGATGGATCAAAGTCATCCCCTTTTTCTTATTTACATGCATATATTTAACACCATTTTTTTCTTAACGCTTTTTTTCTTCTGGTTCTGAAACATTTTTGTCATATTGGGTGGAACGACGTAATGGGTTTAATTGAAATATTTTATGGAAATTTTTCGATTTTGACTGAAATATTCATGAGATTTTGTGAAGGAAAACATATTTCTAAGGTTTCTAGTTTTTTCTCTTATTTTTCGAAATAAGCGATACGCGGCTTGATGTCGCATTTAGTCTTCAATTATTTTATTCAAATACATATTTTGTAAATGTTTTTGCTCAATCGAATTACAATTTTATTTTATTTACCGAAGCAATCATGAACACGATGGGCTAAAGTGAACCTATTATAAGTTTTTCGACAATTAAAAATCGAAAAGCGGGCGTGTTTTGGGCATTTTTGAAATTGTGCGGCACGGTTTCACAAAACGCGTTATATTCGGCTATTCAGGGACGAAATTTTGTAATTCGGATTTTAAAAAATTAGATTAAGCCATGCTTTATGTATTTAACGTGCAAACTTATTTTTTTTTCATACATTTTACGTGTTAAAATTACGTTTGTAAAAAATCCGAATTTTTGCGTGTATGCAATTTGTCGTAACGGTGTACACACACAAAGCGTTGTTCGTGACGACAATTTCGGTTCACTTTATTTTTTTTCCCACCGTGGTGAAAAATCGAAAAAAAAAACAACTAGCAATGCAAAAAAAGGCATCCGGAATCGAACAGATTTAGGAGTTATCAAATAGCTTCAGAATTATCGATCTAATATTGTCAGAATTTAGTTTTTTTTATATTCCATAACTAAAAAAGGCAGGCTTTGTGTTTTGTCAATCACATAATCTAGTTCAACCCACATTTCGATGAATGGGTTATCAATTTCATAAAAGTAAACGCCTTTCACTTTTGTGTTCCTGTTCCTTACCTATTCTCTAGGGTAAAGGAATATTATTTTTTATTTTTCAAAATTTAAACTTCAACAAATAGACCTACGTAGAGGTTTCATATGTGAAAACCTTGTCACTCAGCCTGTCCCTGTCCCTGACACCATTACCATTTCCGATGCTTATCTAAATCATCGTGATTCAGTGTCATTTCGCTTTTTTTCTCGCTTTTCACTTTTACCGCCACCTTTTTTTTCTTAAGATCAAGCCGAAAAAATTTTTCAAAATCTGATTATGAAGCTTATTCATGAAGTTTTTTTTTCGTTCATTTTGCAACAAGTCATAAATATCTCAACGAAAAACCTAATTAGTTTTCTTCTTCTTCTTCTTCCGCTTCGGGCGGTAGTTTTGATGACCCGAAATCCCATCATCAATTAATGTAGAACTACTTAAATTGGCAATAAGAGGAAGAGAAAGAGGCACGGATTAATTTGATAACACTACCACCATCAGTGAATTCAGAGAAGGTTATCGGGAACCTTTTCACTTTTTTTTACAGTTTTAGTTGTTTATTTGTTTCCCACCTTCTGTGTGATTTATTTTATAGTTTTTTTTTGCTGTTCAGAAATCAAGTGAACAAGTGGCTTGGCTTAAAATTCCAAGTTGGTTACAATAGAAGCTTCCGTAACTATAATTTTTAGTTTTCAATAATTACTGATTTTTTGACTCTTGAACATGTCTACACAATTCTGGTTTACTCTTCAAATAGAACATTGAGATAGATGTATTTGCTTAACATTAAGTTTTCAAAAGATCTCACTCTGAAAACTAGTAAGAAACTTGAGAAACCCTCTTCATATTTTTTTAAAACATTTTTTAAATGAGGACTGTACGAAAATTGTAAATTTTGTTAAATCGGTTCAAAATTTAATTTTATATATTGTCAATTCCTGGTCGCTCGGCTTTCGTAGCATCGTTGGAAATTTCCTCGCAACGCGACCGCTACGCGTTGGAAGGAGCTAATACAACAGAAGTACAACACCCTCAACTCCTTCCAACGCGTAGATGTCTAGAATTTTCATCTTAACAATACCGAAACAATAGTGAAAAAAATTTCAAAAACTAGAAATGCAAAATATGGACAATCGGAATCGAATTGTCTCAAAAACCACAAACTTGCTATCACTTGCACTCAGAAGTTCGATTCCGGGTGCTCTTTTTCTCTTTTTTTTGCATTTCTATTTTTTTTTACAATTTTTTCACAATTAAATTTTAATGAAATTTGGAGTTAATTTCCTGAAGAATATTATATTAGATTCTGACTGTCTCAAATTCCGTTCGAATTTTTCTGTTCTCATAAACTGAGTGATGCTTACTTTAGTGTTTCTTCGAAATATCTTAATATAATTCTGTAACCCTGAAATTTTAATAGGAAAATTTACCAAAAATCATTTTTCTGGTTTTTTTGCTGTGCAAGAAGAATTTTTTTTTCAAATATGCTGATTCAAAGATTTTGTATAGCTCTCCAAACAACCAATACGAAACCAATTTTTTAAAAATCATTTTTTCTTCCGGTTTTTCTCTCTTTTTTTCATTTTCTTCGAACTCATAAAAATTTCTAAAATCCCCTCTCCCGTTCCACCACTGAGAACTAAAAAATTTCCATTTCTTCGATTATCTCCGTCGAAACATCGAAACCATCTTTTGGCATGCATCCAAAACTTTTGTTCGGTATCATTTAATGAATAAAAACAGTTTTTTCTTTCTCTGTCTTTCAACACTTCGAAACAACACAAAAAAACATCCCGTTTTTCGTCATTTTCACTCATAAATTTGACAACAACCTTGGCCAAAAACAGTGCGAAAAGCTTTTCCCCTCTAGCTGCGTAAAGATAGAAGAAAAACATAGTGTGTGTATGTATTTATTTGTATTTTACAATCGCCAACGACACCTGCTGCGAGAATCTCAAAGAGACACAATTTTGATAAATTTACATTTTTTATTAGATACCCCCACCCCAAAAAAAAAGGCGTTTCCGTTCAAAATTCATTCCATTGATTGTATATATTTTTCGTTTTTTTTTATAGAAGGCGAATTCCCAATTGAAACATCGTCAGTTACAAGAGATCACGGATTTTTGGGAACTGATTCGTTGAGAGCTCTTTTCCGAAGAATTGACACGTTGAACAGATGTGCAATTATGAAAGTTGACAACGTTGTCATGAGGCGTAGAATGGTGAGTTTAATCATTTTATTTGAATTTTTTTGAAAACGTTAACAAAACTGGATTATTTCTGAGTTGTTAAAACCCTACTCAACTGTAGTTTTTCCTAACAGCGATTAATTCTATTAAAGACAGTGGGTCAGTTAATTTTACCCTACCAAATTTCAATTTTTGTCCGTGCAACGCGGTCGGAATTAGCGCGAAACACAATTATTTGAATGTTGTGTTGTTCTTTGGACAACCTGGGCCTTCATTCGAATTTTGATTTTTTTTGCCTTGAATTTGGATCATGTTAGCTGTCCCGCTGCCTTTAATTCGAGCTTTTTTTTAATACAGAAAGTCGCAACATGTTTTTGACTGAAAGTCACATGTTTTCACATGTTTTTGACTGAAAGTTTAGGACATGAAAATGAAACCTAACATAATTTTTTAAAAATAAGTCTTTTTTTCGCATAATATCAATTTTACTTTAAAAAGAAGCTTCTAGAACAGTTTGGAAGCTTCTGGAATTTTCTAGAATTTTTTGGAAGCTTCTAGATTTTTCTGTAAGCTTATGGAACATTTTGAAAGGTTCTGGATTTTTTTAGAATGTTCTGGAAGCTTCTGGAATTTTCTAGAATTTTCTGGAAGCGAAAAAGTACTAGATCGAAATAATTTTTGTTAAAGTTTTGTGAACTTTTAAACTTTATTTCTAAGAATTCACCAAAAAAACCGAACGAACTTGTACTTCTCAGAATTTTATGTTAATTTTCTCAGTGATAATATCGGGAGCCCACCATATCTTTTAAATTTCAGAATAACGACTACAACCTGTATTCAGCATACGATGAAGATGACAACGTAAGTTCTTGTTTCCTATTCTGCCAGTTCATATAGAATGTTATGTTCCCTTCTTTCGTCCATGTTTCCTTCCGATCTAATTAGCTTTTAATTAACTATATGCTAATATCACTTCGCCCCTTTTCGTTTTTTTTTGTTGGTTGTAACAAACCTGATTGTTATGCAATCTATCACCTCATAATTGTGAAAAAAAACGAAACAAATAACTTTTTGGGTGGTCATTTTCACAAACTTTCAAAAAAATTGCATGATTTTGAGTAAAAGTTAGGTATAAGCTAGGTTCAAGGAAGTCGCTACAACTTCCGATGAATTGTTTTGTTGTCTCTAGATATATTGGTTATTTGTGTTATATTGGACGGAAAGAATTTGTCAAATTAGATAATGCTGATGATTTGATGACGAATAAGATGAAGATGATCATGTTGAATGATAGATATTAGCCAAAAAGGAAAGAAATGCCATTTGCTTATCGCTTTTTGCTTTTTTTTTGTTCATTTTTAAAGATGATTGTTTTGTATGTTGATAAAGTGAAGATATCTTCTATCGATAGGAAGTTTTTTTGAGGATTCTTTTTTATATTTATTTTTCGCTTTTTTGAGGATATATGTTTATGTCTGAGTTTTGATTTTTAGGTGAGTTTGTATGAATATTTTTGTTCTTATTTATTTCATCTCAAAAGGGCTTTACGGAGATAATAAATTAATCTTAAATGAAAATAGACTTCATTCTCATTCCAAATCTGTTTTTAAAATTTTCTAAAACCACCTAGAAGCCGAGAAAATGAGCTTCAAAACAATGGCCTAGAAAAAGTGGCCACCTGACCGAACTTTTTCCTATGAGATTTTTTAGTGTTTTGTTAATAAATAATTATGCATATTTTTCCTTTTTTTAAATGTAAATTCAAATTCATGTTTTTTTGGATTTTTGATGCCTGCGGGCTAGTTTTCGCCGGTGGCCACTTTTTCTAGGCCATTGTTTTGAAGCTCATTTTCTCGGCTTCTAGGTGGTTTTAGAAAATTTTAAAAACAGATTTGGAATGAGAATGAAGTCTATTTTCATTTAAGATGCATCCATTAGCTCCGTAAGGCCTTCCTTTAAGTGTATTGTGAGATCCCAGTTCAAAAAAATCGTTGAACAAATCGGAAGCTCCCGCAAAATTGCCCCAAAGACAATTTTTCCGACTTTCTAGCTTGGTTCTATCATTAATATGATCGTTGAAAATGATCATCTATTCTTACTAATCTAACTTGTTTCTTTCGTGTAATTTCTTAAAATAACACAAATCCCCGTGAGATATAAAAAACTAAAACACCCTTTTCTAAAGTTCATAATCAAAATTGCAGGTTGCACTTTCCGGTAATTGGCAATACCAACGTCAATCTCAAACGTGGAGCCGTATCCCACCAAACGAAACAATCTACGGCGGAACAAATAGCCGCCTGGTATCAACAAAACCAAATTGGCAAATGTCGTACCATGACAAATCATCAGCGTCAGTTCTTTTTTTTTATTTTTTATTATTCTCATTCTTCTTTGCTCCAAAATTAGCCATCATCAAAAATATTTTTGCAACGAAAAGATTTCGATTTCAGTGGTGGCGAGAAAGAGTAGTTATTTTTTTCACCGCATTTTTAAACCGTATTTCTTATCGATTTCAAAAAAAAAAAAAGATTCGATTCTTCTTTTTTTAATTGTTTCGATCATTATTTGTGTAAATTGGAACAAATCAACGAAGAAAAGAGAGAGAATTCTATCGCGAAAAACCCTCTTTTTTCTTGCAGTTTTGTAAGGTGGTGGTCAGTCAGTTTTCATTGATATCACTCCATTCGATTTTCTGTTTGTCCTGGGAATGATTAGAATTCGGAGAAATTGATGAATTGGTTTAACATTTACTTTTTTATATTATTTGGTTTTTGTCACATTGTCTTATTTGACGAGTTGTGTGTAAAGTCAAAGTATTCAGAAGTGACGAATTTTTCCTAGGGCTTGAAAATTGACGTTTTTTTAAAACTTTACTTTGTTAAATTCAACAATTCTTAAATTTTTCAGACAGAACGGTTATCCATCATTGGATCGACAAGTTCAACGAACCAATTGGTACGAAGCTCAAAAACCATCACGTACCAGTCGTCCACCAATCGATAATTCACAGTTTGATAATACCTCAACAATTGGCTGCATTGACGGAACAATAGCGATCAATAATAATTTGTCATCTCAAAAATTGCAAAGATCTCAAAGTGAGCGAATAAAGGACCGTGCAAGAGCTGTACTGAAACGAATGGATCCTCGTCCAAGTAAAAGAAAGGAGTCAAGGCATCGAAATTCGCCGGCAACTTCTCATACATTGGTAATAGGCGATCCGGTACTAGTTTCGTATGATACTGCATCGAATGAGGCGATGAGAATGATGAGACCGAATAATTTACCAGGTTAGTTTCAATATTGTTTTTAAATTAACAATTCGTTTGTTTTTTTTGCATTTCGTATAATTGCAGTGGCTTCTTTTTTGCCTTGATCCATCCCTCTCCCTTTTACAGAGCGTGGCCGTTCCCTATATTCCACTTCTGTCGATTCCCAACAACGCAGTAAATCAGCTCGTCGACAAGGGCTTGTTCTCTTAACACCTTCTAGTCCTGAATCAAGCGATGATTCATTCGGCGGAACGTCTACAACAACTTCCGCAAGAACTTCATCTAGTTTAATGGGTGGTCGAAGAAGGGATTGTTCGATGCCTCCGCCGTCAACAAGATCGATTCGAAGACCTCCAATGAATACAAATTATGAATATAATATGGGACCGATTGTTTCAAATGATCTACCTCTTATTATTCCAACAAGAAGAAGGGAACGCACCCCATTTGATGCTTACCTTTACCCGGGTAGCCCTAATTCCCTATCCAGGTATTTTGAAGTGTAAACTATGCATTTTTCTCTGAACTCTAACACCTTTTCCAGACCTAACAGAAATTTGACGCGTGTTCCACAAACAATCGAAAATGAATACAGCATTCCGCCGAGAGATTATGGTGGATTGTTACAGAGAACTGATAGGAAACATGAAATTGTTATGTGTGATGGAGGATATTCTGTTCCAATCAGGACTGTTGATAGTTATCAGCATGGTTTGCGCTTTTTCTTTCTTAACTAATATCATAATTTATTACTTTACATTTTTTAAAAATATTAGCTCTTGTAAGCTACTTCAAAAACCATTTCTCAATCGAATTTATAATATTTAGCCCAGTTATTTAGGGATATAATTTTCTCTCGAACCTTTTAAAGAATCTGGTAATTTCAGAGTTGTCACCGAATCTTCTACGGCAACGCATTGAAGATTCACCTTCCACTTCACATTCTTTGAAAGTCGATACACAAAAGAGTGAATCAAGTGTAGAACATACGGATGAAGAGAACCTTCTGTCCACTTTACATCGACGAAGGGATTCTGGTGTTGGATCAAGTTTGTCAAGATCACCGAGTGGCCCATCAAATCAGCGAATTCGTCAATCAATAATTCAGTACTCACTTCCGTTAATATCGTCATCTATGATGTTATCAACAAACACAACATCCTTATCATCCAACGGTTCTTGGCAGAATTTCAAAAAACGAAATGCTTCATTAATGGCCGCTTCGATTAGTTCAAACTCGGCGTCGTCGGCTGATGAAACATTCTTTACCGATGTTGAAATGGCTCGATCGATGGATTCATTAAATATCATTGAAATGACGAGATTAAGGAAATTGGCATATCTTCAAATTACCGCCATTCTTGAGAAATCGATGGGTGCACATGGTAAAATTGGAAATGGTATGGGTTCGGTATTGAATGAGAATTATGATGGAACGACGAAGAATAATAACAACTGGAGTGTTCATAAACTTATCAAGAAAATGAAAATCACCGATGGAAAAGGAAATAAAGGTTTCTTTTCTTGCTTCATTTGTCTATGCAAGTAAAAAATTAATTTTCTTTAGATTCCGATGAAAATGGAGTGTTCGGAGTTGGACTCGATACCATTTATCGACGAAGTGGTTTCTGTCTCCCTCGACCCATTCTCGAAATCCTCCGATTTCTGCGCCAAATGGCACCAGAAACTGTTGGAATATTCAGAAAGAATGGTGTTAAATCTCGAATTGCTGAACTTCGTGCAATTGCCGATAGGGAAGCCACACCATCGGTTGATGTGTTCGTTGGAGATCTGAACTTGGATCCTGGTCAAGTCCATGATGTTGCTGATTTGTTGAAACAATATTTGAGAGACTTGCCAGAACCATTGATGACTATAAAGATGTCTGAAACGTTTGCCAATATCTTCACATATGTTCCAGAAGTTGACAGGTAACCTTTTACCCTATCGATTTTTTTTAGATTTACTTATTTGTAGGTTGGCAGCTGTCCAATATGCACTTCTGTTAATGCCAGATGAAAATCGTGAAGCTGTACAAACTCTCATGATGTTCCTTCGTGACGTGGCAAAACATTCACAAGTGAACAACATGACTGCTCAAAATCTAGCTGTTTGTTTCACACCATCATTATTCCAATTAAGTGCGTCAAGATTGGATAAGATTTCGGCAGGCAGTCGAAGACATAAAACAATTGGTGCAGCTGGAATGCCAACTGAAAAAGAGATGAAAGAAACAAGAGCATGTCAACAATGTTTGACCATGTTGATTGAATATGCAAAGACTATTTTCATGGCTCCAGATTGTGTTGATGAACGTTCACAGTTTGAAGATGATGTTCCAGCTTTGAAAGATTTGGGATTAAAAGGTCCAAGATCATTTTTAGTTGATCGTGTTCTTGACATGGTTAAGGTTTGTGACTGAAAACCTATATCTTGAATATAATTATTATTTGATTTCAGGATCACTCTGATCGTTGGAAAGGCTGGATGCTTGAAGGAACATTCTGTGGAGTTGAAATAACTTCCAAAAAAGCAATCGATTCCCATCCATTAAAAACCTTCCGCGTCTGGATTGATGTTGAAGCTCCACCTAAAGTAGTGATGGGAAGGATCATGAAAGATCGTCATGTTTGGGATACATCAGTCATTAATTGGAGGCATGTTGAATACGTCAACGCACCAGACACAGATATTCATCAATATGTACTCAACGAAACTATTAGTCATCCAACAAAGGATTGCTATCTTGTTAGGTATCAAATTTAGAAGAAAAAAAGAACTAGAAGAATAAAATGAAAAATGTTTAGATTCCACTCATACGGATTGACCGAAATACGGGGAGCTTGTGCAATTGCAGAAAGAAGCATTCAATGTAGTGAAACACAAATGTTAGGTGGAATTTCTGCAACGGTTCTTGATCAGAGATTCTTGGTTGAACCGAAGAGTGGCGGACAATCAAGGGTTACTTATATTGCCAGAGTTGACTTGAAGTGAGAATTTCTAAATATTAATAATTGAACTTTAGTAAAGTGGTGGTCCCTGATGGTGTTCAGGTTCTACGAAAGAAAAAAGTGATGGCGAAACCAGTTTTAATAACAAAAATACCGCGAGAATATTTTGCGAAGCTTTATTAGATTTTAAACAAGAATTAAAATGATAAACAAGGTTAATTATGATGCAAAACAAGTAAAATAATATACTAGCACCTGCTAGTCACTTTCTAGCAACAACTAGACACTTAAAACCAACAAAAACGGTTTTCAACGAGTTAACGACTAAACTCCAAACAAACTCCAAACGAACTACAAACTAGTGGCCTAGGTTTCACACTCGACAAGAAACTAGTCCCCGCTCGTATTTCTCTTCCATATTACACTGTTTATAATTCATTTTTTGCAGAGGTCGAACCTGGCAATGGTACAACAAAGTATATGGTACAATTATGTGTCGACAAATGCTCAGACTTCGAGATTCTTTCCAATCCGAAGAAAATAATGGCCCAGAGACCAAAATATAAAAAAAAATATTTTTTAATTTTCCTTCTTTCAACTTTTTTGTTTGCCTTATTGGAAAAAAATACTGACCTTCTGAAACTTTCAGGATTCGAAACTATTGGTGCTATTTATTATTTTCTAAAAATATGTTCTACCTATTACAAATTCTCGGTTCATCACTTTTCAAGTTTTCATACCGCCCGGTTTTATTTCTCTGTATATAATAATCCCATGTGGTTTCATTTTTAGATTATATTATTCGTTTTGTGTCTTTTATGAACTAAGCAACATATTCCTCATTGTTTGTTTTTTTTTGAAAATATTTCACACAGTGCCCGTAAATTTTCCTTGATTTTCATGACCATTCACTTTGCCAATTTTTTCCTCCAATGTTTGCTCCCTTATTTATAAAGTCTAGTTTAATGAATGATTTTTAACTGGATGTGTTGTTCAATATTTAACAAAAATACAAAAAAGGAAAGAATTTTACAAGTTTTAAAAAAGCCAGTTTTGCGAACGGATTCAATCAAAAAGATAAGTACAACAAAACATCTGAAAAAATACCGAGAAATTGCAATTTCTCGGTTTTTTTTGAACTGCAATTTTCTCCAAGTCCCAAACGATTAAATATGTGTCCCTTTACACAATATAGAAAAAAATTTGTGTCTATTTTTGTGGAAATTTTATCAAAAAATCAGTAGTGACTCCCAATGACCCGTAGCGGCCCAAAATATCTGAATTAGGGGTAAAAATTCTTCCTGGGCCGAAAAAAATATCATTTTGCTAATTTTCTCATTTTTTTGCTCTAAATCCGCTTTTTTGGGTTATTTAGGGCTTTTCGGACCTCCTGGATTCACTTGGGCTCATACCCGATTTTTGATTTTTTTTTCAAACTGAATAGATATATAAATTTTTCAAATTAAAGAAAATAATTAAAAAATTAAATTATTTAAAATTTATGCAGACTGCCAAATTTTGACCGACAAAACTGGATTCCATATGACAGCATCAATTGGAATTTCGTTTTGAGAAAAATCTGAATTAATGTGCCAAATTCCAAATTTCAGAAAATTCTAATTGAAATATTGGGTAAAAAGGCCAGAAATGGCATAATTTTCCTCACCTCATTACATTCCGAAATATATTATAAAATCTAGATAAATTTAGTTCATAAATGAGTTCCATGAATTTCTAGAAGTCGTCGCTCTTGAAATACTCAAAAACATTATATTTCATGATTTTATTTTACTCCTTTAGTAAGTTACCAGCCTTTTAACGCCGCTACGCGGCGGTAATGAGAGAAATAGTGTGTAAAATGAAGAGAAACAGAGACAAACGCTAACTTTAGGTTACGGTAACTACCGTAATACTACAGTAATCCGCACCAAATTTTCACAGTGACCTTACAATACTCCAAAGATGTTACCATGAAAGGTTGGTCTCGATCCGACCATTTTGAAAAAAACGTGAAAAAAATGGTAGTACTGTAGCTACAGTAATCCTACAGTAACCCGAGATCCAAACAGTACTTTTGTGAAGCGCTCCGAGAGGCATGACGATATGCCAAGTAGGGGACAGATCGGTCGAGGGGCCAAAAAGTTATTCA
This sequence comes from Caenorhabditis virilis, assembly GCA_964036255.1. Taxonomy (NCBI): domain Eukaryota; kingdom Metazoa; phylum Nematoda; class Chromadorea; order Rhabditida; family Rhabditidae; genus Caenorhabditis; species Caenorhabditis virilis. The sequence continues at coordinate 10,011,206 of OZ038417.1, read as the reverse complement.
TGTGAAATGCTGGTACACACACACAGAACTATTCGCTTAGTAAGAAGAAAGATAATTTTTTTTCCTATGAGCTTCTTTCATGTTTCGTTAATCAATACTTATGAAGAATAATTATATTAATTTTTTTAAATGTTTTTTCCCTTTAATTGATGTTTTTTCTTTTTTTTTTTTGGATTTTTCATGCCTGCGGACTAGTTTTCGCCGGTAGCCCCTTTTTCTAGGCCATTGTTTTGAAGCTAGTTTTCTCGGCTTCTAGGTGGCTATAGAAAATTTTAAAAACAGATTTCGAATGAGTATGAAGTCTATTTTCATCCCAGATGCATTCATTAGCTCCGTAAAGTCCTCCTTTAATACAGTTTTATGTCATAAATTTTAATAAAAATAGTTTTCTCATATTTTTTAACTCAAACATTTTGTCAGCGAAAACCTAAACTAAAGCTTCTCAATTTTTGACTTCAAGAAATTTTACTCTTTGTTATAAATTATAATCAACATTATTTCGTCTTTTTTTAAAAATTCGTATAATGTAAGATAAACCTCCTGTTATGAAAAAATTTAAAAAAAGTTCATTTCAAAAACAAAAATGCTCTTTGGTACTAAGATAGCACCTGGTCACAGAACATGTTTTAAAAACACACACAATTTGGGCGAAAGTCACAATAAAGCAAAAATGAAAATTGGTCTCCAGATTTAAAAAAAAATAGAAAAAAAATAGTCGCCATAATGTCACTAACAATGGTTCAATTCCCGTATGCAGTATATTATACCAACTTATAGAAGAAAGAGAAAACACGGCCAAGTATCTTACAGAAAAATCTATAAACGTTTCGTAAATTTCAAAAAAATTTATACTCCAACTCTTGCCATCACATCAACTCGTTTTTGAGCTTCTCGTGACATGGCACGACGAAGAGCTGTCAAAACAGTTGATTGCGGTGGACCTTGATAAACGACACCGCCCATCATCGGACGCATTTTCTTGATTTGACGTTGTGGACGAAGTGCCGAGTTCATGTTGTTATATTGAGTTGTGGTTTTGGATGCTTGAACAGCAGCTTTGATTTCGCCTGATGTTGGAGCAACAAGAAGTGAAGTTTTTGATAATCGGCCAGCCATTGAGGGAACGCTCTTTTTGTTCACCTGAAGATTAAATATTTAATTTATATTAAGTGTACACGGTGGGATAAAGTGAACCGAAATTGTCACCACATTTGTGTGTGTACACCGTTACGACAAATTGCACACACGCAAAAATTTTACAAATGCCATTTTTATGCCATTTTATAATTTTACAAATGCCATTTACAACGCATGAAAAAATGACGTTTTTGCGTTAAATACATAAAGTACGGTCATAATCGAATTTTTTTCACTCCGAATTACAAAATTGCGTCCCTGAGTAGCTGAATATAACGCGTTTTGTGTAACAGTGCCGCACGATTGCAAAAAATCCACGCCCTCTGTTCTGCGTTCATTTTTTAATTGTCGTACTGAATTTTCTTAGTTATAGTGGGTTCACTTTAGCCCACCGTGAGTGTATTAAATTCGCAAAATATTTTAGTCTGTAACCTATTGAAAAAATCCGCCCAAATTCATTAATTGTAACATGTGAAATTGAAATGAGCGCGAATTAAGAGCAATGAAAGCAAAATCATTTTTTTGGAATGTGGTCGCGTTAGATTACAATTATTAAAAAAAAAGAAAAACGAATGATACTGATGATTCATATTTTTTGTTAAATAAACTTACATGCTTTGAACTGCTAGCAGATGAACCGACACCGGACTCTTCCCCCTCACTTCCGCCTTGCTTCATTTTTTGTGATTTTTGATTCGAACCAACATTTTTTTCATCATCAACTTCTTCAAGTTCTTCGCTACATCTTTCTTCTGAAAAAATATAAATTAGTGTCATTGTTTCCCTTCAAAATCTTACCGTTATCAGTTGATGTGCTCTTTCGTTCAACTTGTTTCCCACTTGAAAGGATATCCCATGCTGGAGATGCATGCGCCAACCATGGGTGATTCAAAATACTCTCTAACGTGCATCTTTTGAATGGATCAAATGCCAAACAACGATTTATCAAATCTTTCGCTTCAGAGCTAACTTGAACATAAAAAGGAAGTGGTCCTAATAAATGAGCAGTGCAGATATCTTTCTCATTTCGGAATGGTAGTCGACCATTGAGTGAATTGTATAAAAGAACACCCAATGACCAAACAGCTGCTTCTCTTCCAAGATACAGAGAATGAAGAAACCATTCCGGTGGACAATAAAGACGAGTTCCTGATTAAATAAACAAGTTGTTATCAATTTAATTACCAAATAGAGTTACCTTGAAAATCGGAATACTGTGTTTTTCTTAACATCGTCGCTGCTCCAAAATCAATAAGTTTCGTTGAACCAGTTATCAAATCAATAACAACATTTTCATCTTTCAAATCTCGATGAAGCACTCGATTTTGTGCACATTCTTGAACGGTTTGTGCAATTTGTCGGAAAAGGAAACGTGCCATTTCCTCGTTCAATTTTCCCTGTCCCTTGATGAAATCAAACATATCAACACATGGATAAGGTCGTTCCATGATGATCAAATACCCTTCTGGGATACTGTACCAATCAAGAAGGCGGATAACTCCACGAGTTTTTGAGCATTTTGCGAGCATACAAATTTCCATTGGGACTTGTTCACCATTCACCTGAAAATTGGCATAATTTAATATTAATTTTAATATTTTAAAAAACTCACTCTTGCCCATTCTTTAACATTATTCCTATCAATAAACTTAACAGCAACTGGTAGATCATCACTTATTCTCACAGCCCGATAAACAATTCCAAATCCACCTCTTCCAAGCTCTCCTTTCAACTTATAATTCTTCTTAAATTTCGAAAATCCACGACTCGATTCTCCATTTATCAACAATTTCAAATTGAACAATTGGCTCGACGCCAACTTCTTCATTTTCTTCGCCAATATCGGTAGCGTCATTCCTTGTGTCGGGGAAGACCGTTGTTGATGTTGTGAACGTGTTGGAGTTTTGTGTGAAATTTTGAAGCTGAAAAAAAAAGAGTTTGCAAAATTATGTTGGAATTCTTGAATGGAAATGAGAAAAGGTGAGGGAGAGATTGGAATGTGCAAAACGTCCAATGAGATGTGGGTGATCTTTCGACTCAAAACATCTGTTACACTTAATTTTCCAATTGCTTTTTTTTCGACACAGGTTCAGAGGCTTTTTCGACGGGCTAGAGAATTTGACCACAATTTGAGATAGATAAAATGATAAAATGACGTAGGTAAAAAAGAAAAATAGAGGATGTGGCAACCAGATGAATAAAAAAACAAAACAAAACCTTGAATGCCTAGAGCTCCATCAAAATACATACAACTTTCAGCAACAAAAAAAAGTTCACTAGAGCTAATTAAATCTATTTCCAAATTTCAGCAGCTGGTTAAAGCTATTTTAGTAACTCAACTGTTCAGACAGAAAACAAGTCATTGATATGATTGTGCATTGCTCCCCCAATAGCTACTTTTGTCAACAACTTAGAACATCATGTGGAGAAAAAAAACAGAAAAGAATTGTAGAAAAACATTTGGAGACATATAACTGAAATTGGAGAACAAGTTATGTTTTTTTTTTTTGCAAAAGGGTGTCGTCGATACCATTTGTGGTTAACTATTAAAAGGCAAGTGAAAATTGAAAAAAATCGTTTACACAACAACTTTTTATGGGTCTTTCTAGACACTAAAAAGTAATAGACCTTTTGTGAAAGAAACGTTTTCTGAAATGTTCAGAATCACGATTTTTTAATAGAAAAATAAATTAAAAGTTTGAGGTGGAGGATCTCAAAGTTATTATTTTCTATTCAAAAAGTATAAGTTTTAGAAAAAGGTCAAAATTTTCGATTTTCTCAAAATTCTTAAAGGAGGCCAAGGGGGCGAAATAAATGGTTTGAAAAATGATGAAAGCATGATTGTTGATAAATAAATGAAAAAAAAATCCAAAAACTCGAAAATGGCGAAAAAAACCATAAACCCGACTTTCGCACTAATGGCCGAAGAAACGCGTTTTGGTTTTCTAGGCCGTTTGTATTTTCTCGATCGCCTGATTTTTTTTGTGAAAAATTATTTTTTTAAATCTTGTTTTTCTTTTCTTTTCAATTTTTTAAAGAGAAAATTATGCATAAAAGAGTATTTAAAAAATAAATTTTCAAAAAATAAAATCAGGCGGCCTAGGAAACCAAAAAGGTGTTTCTTCGGCCATTAGGGCGAAAACCGGGTTTATGGTTTTTTTTCGCCATTTTCGAGTTTTTCTTTGGATTTTTTCATTTATTTATCAAAAATCATACTTTCATCATTTTTAAACCATATATTTCGACCCCTCAGCCCCCTCCCCTTTAAAGTTATTATTTTCTATTCAAAAAGTATAAATTTTCGAAAAAATGTCAAAATTTTTGACGATTTTTGACGATTCAAAACAACTTTGTAATAATTTTAAAAATTGCGGAAAACGTTCCAAAAAATGACAATATTGAAAAATAAAAAGGTTACTCGTCAAAGGGCAGACGATAACATTCTCAACTAACAATGATCTCATCCTATGAACATGAGCATTCTTACTCATGCTCGTGACAAACATTTGCCACAAAAAACCGAATGTTTCATGTGAAAATGTTCGCTCATTTTTACACACTTCTTTTCCATGTGACAGACAAATCATTGAGAAATTGGGAGATAAACTACTACCCCATTATCCTGAGAAAATTATGTTTCGACATAAATCATTGTCAAAAGCTCACTTTTTTTAAAAACCAAATAGCTGTCTAAGCCGAGGGAAACATTTTTTAGCTTCTCAAAACCTCTATCACTTTTTTTCTTATCACAAAATGTTTCGAGAGGTTATTTAGGTGACAGGGGTCCGTCCACTTTTAACGAGGTCCCATGAAAATATTTTAGAAAACAAAAAAACACGAAAACCGATGTGAGATGTATGTTGTTGAAAACCAGTTGTAAAAAATCGAGGAAGAAGAAAAGAAAAAGCAAAAAAAAAGTAGATTGATTTGTTTTTTCTTTTCGTTGTTTTTTCTTTCGATTAATTGATCTCAAAGAATGTTTTTGTTTTCAAAACAAGAAAATAACTAACAGAAAGAGCAAAAGTGCGTGTGAAAACGCCTTTTTTCCAGGAAAATAATAATATAAAAACATACACAGAGAACATATTAAACTATGAGTCAACTAATCTGATTTGAGGGGGGGGGGTTCAACAGAAAATCAACCAGTTACGAATGTCGTACCTCGCTGACAATAGAGAGACTACATTCAAAACGAATACTTTTCGAGGCTACAAGAAATTGTTCCGACGCTAGAAGTTTAGGTTTTCGGTTTTATTTTTAAAGAAGACAATGGAAAGACCCTTAAATTCTATTTTCTCGAAATTTTTAAAGTGGGGAAGGTCAGAGGGGACGAATTAAATCGTTTAAAAATTATGAAAGTATGATTGCTGATAAATACATGAAAAAAATCCAAAGAAAAACTTGAAAATTATGAAAAAAATCCGAAAAAAAAACCATAAACCCAGTTTTCGCCCTTATTGCCGAAGAAACGCGTTTTGGTTTTCTCGGCCGTTTGTTTTTTCTCGGCCGCATGATTTTATTTTTTGAGGGTAAGACAATACATTAGAAAACTAACTATTATACGACTAAAATATTATCGACAATTTCCTAAGAAAACAAAAATCTTAGATGACAATTTCATTAGTAAACCATTTCCTTAGAAATTCGCATTGGAGCGCGTTAGCTGCTTTCGAATATTTATTTTCATAACTGCTTGTTTTCTTTGATTTTTTTGCTAATTTTGTAAAATTCATGATGATTTTGAACATTGGTTATATTAAATCTACAAATGTTTTAGGATTAACAAAACAGGCAGTTACGTGAATAAATTTTCGAAAGCAGCAAACGCGCTCCAATCCGAATTTCTAAGGAAATGGTTCACCCGGTTTAATGGTTTTTTTCGGGATTTTCTCTGGATTTCTTCTCATTTATCTAAAAAAAATCATACTTTCATCATTTTTCAACCATTTATTTCGTCCCCCTCAGGCCCCCTTCAATAAATAATAAAAGGCAAAAAATTGTGAAAGTACAAAAAATGTGTTTTCAGTTTAGGTGGCCACATTTTCTAAATGGTTGTTGACCTTTCACTCAAAACGTCATTTAATTATCATTAAAACATTTTAGCGTCACCTTACCTTTAAATCTGAGCTAAAAATAGAAAAAAATATATATTTCAGAGCATATATTAGTTTTTTTCTTCTCAGAATGAACACCAACTAATAGCTATTTTGGTTTTGAGCCAAAAATAGATTCTCAAAATTGTTATTAGTAAACACTATTTTTCATTTTACGTGGGTGCTTGCTTAGATAATTATGGAGCAGGAACTTGAAAATCTGTCCATATTTTTAGATTTTAAAATGTTTTTCCTCGCAGACGAACGTTCATCGAAGTCTCGTCAAATTGGCCCCCCTTTTCATCAAGGGAAAACATGAAAGAAGATAAAGAAGAATAACATTCATCAAGCTCTGTGATAAAGCAAACGACAACAAAAAATAATGGCATTTAAAAATAGAAAATGCACTTCTCATTTGACAGCCACATAATATAAAAGACAACTGGTACACACCCTTCTTTAAACTTTTTCCAAGAACATTTGAAAACAAGAAACTGGAATTTGACTAACTAACTTCCATAAGAATTTGAATCAACATTTAAAAGAATTCTCAAAATTAAGTAAAAATAACAATTTTAAAAAGAAATGAACCAGTTTTTAAAAAAATTTCCGAGAAATAGTAAGTAATTTGAAGTTCGAAATATCAACTTCAATTCTCAATTCCCAACTTTTCCCCCACCAGTGTAAATATATTTACCAATTGTATTAGAACGCTTGGAAGAGGAGCACGTAGAGGAAACACTCTTCCTTTTTTTTCGAATTTAAAATTTTTGGGGGTAAAGAAAAAACTGGAAATGATTATATTATTCGAAGGATTAGTAATTAGGAGGGAGGGGGAACGTTCGGGAAATAAATCAACTACTCAAAAATCATAGATGATTTTACAGCTTAAGAAATGACGAGGAATGATGCGAAATGTTTGCCTGTAAGTTATAAAATTAGAACTTGGAGGAAAAACAAAAAGATTCGTAGTGAGCTGTCGTAAAACAATTTTATAAGCTTTATTGATTGATAAAAAGCTGTCAACAATTTAGTAAAAATTGTGAAAATTAGTGGGATAATGCCTTTAACTTAAAAAACGTTTAGGATAGTTTTAAGAAACTTTTTAAAAAATGAACTTGTTTCTCTCCCTCTCTTCCAGGATGAAACACGTTCCAATAAGTCAAAGTTGAACTCGATACGTCACAAGACGCAAAAAGCTTTAACAATATCAGTTTTCTTGATAAAGAGAATCGAAAACAAGCGAATAATAAAAAAAAACTACAAATTTACAACGAGAAGCGCAAGAGGTTTTTTATGATTCATTTTTGTTACCAGTCAATGCAACATTTATGAAAATAGCGGGTGGAAAAACATGGAGAGAAGAACAAGAAGCTTAGCTGCGTGTGTTACAACCATGGCCTTGTTGTTGACACCTTTTTCGGGCGGTATATCGATATATATTAGTTTAAACATTTTACTACTTGATATTTATGAATCGAAACGAAGGCTGACGACAATTTCCGCGAAAGCGCCTTTTTTTGTTATTTTTTTTTAGATGGGTCTTGAATGACAGTTGGAACAACTTTTGAAGTATTTAGATGTTCTTTGAATGCATCTGTTTTTAAAAAAATGTTGTAAGTTACAATGAAAACAGGTTAAGAAAGGTTAGAAAGAGAAAAAAAAGGATTTGGTGATTGGATGGCTACAAAAATGTTGGGGTATACATGTCACAGTTAATAAGACACATTTTGTTAGGTATATTGAATCAGAAGCAACACCAAATGTTGTTGATCACCACCATAATTCGTTCTAATTGATTTGGTATTATTTTGTGATTAAGGATCACAAGTTTTTTAAAATTTGAAATTTAACGCAGAAAAGCGGGCGTGTTTTGGGGGTGGCATTTTTGCAATCGCGCGGCACGGTTACACAAAAACGCGTTATATTCAGCTATTCAGGGACGCAATTTTGTAATTCTGAGTGAAAAAATTAGATTAGACCATACTTTATATATTTAGCGCAAAAACTTCATTTTTTCATGCGTTGTAGGCGTTAAAATGCCGTTTGTAAAAAAAACGAATTTGTGCGTGTGTGCAATTTGTCGTAACGGTGTACGCACACAAAGCGTCGTTCGTGACGACAATTTCGGTTCACTTTATTACGACGTGTTTATCTCTTAAATGAGCAGTGGTTACTGTAGATTTCGCATAGTATATAGCCTTCAAAAAAAACAAATCTCGATTCCAAGAATCGATTGATGGTTGATAAAAACTATCTCAAAACAGTATCTGTTTTCTGAAGTTTTAAGTTCGTTAATTTTTTCAGAAAAATCGAATCTACTGGAAATGAGTACAGTATCATATCAAAACGACCATTAAAACAAGGTCCGTCAACAAAAAAACCGCAGAAAAATCTGTATCGGAACACAGAAAAGATAGCAGGAAAAAAGACGAAAAAAAAAGAGAATCTAGAAAATGAAGAGAATATAAAAGCGAATAAACATGAATCACCAGTGTAATTAAACGATATAAGGGTTTGGGGGGGGGGGGGGGGGGGCAAGGAATGGAAGACAGTCAGTGATCGTGATCGAATTACATACACGACTAACATAATTCACTCAACAAAAAAATCAAGCGAAAATTGGAATGAATTTCTTCGTTCTAAAAGAACAACAAAAAACAAATCACAAATTTGCAAAAATTCATGTTTTCCTTCGTTTCGACACATATCACATCGAAAGTGTCAAAATCTAAAACATTAATATTGGGCGGAGAGTGTATTTTTTTGGTAAAGATCATTGGGAATGCTTTGTTATCAACGGAATACACATGATACTAGATTGACAACGTCTTCAGAGAGATCGGAAACTTATGAAGGAAGATTTTTGAAGAAAAATATCGAAATGGTGATAGTTTGATGGGAATTGAAAATGAATGGCAAACAATGAGACTTGATTCTTGAACTTGTTAAATAATTGCGAGGGACAGATGATTGATCAATGATACACAAACAACAAAAACTGACCTAATTTCGGGTCACTTTTTCTAGATAATTAGCGCATATTGTTTGTTGAAACTTTAACCCAAGGTTAGTTTACATTAGTTTACACCAAAGAGAACAATAGTAGTTGAAATCACCGAGAATTGTTGCTGCTGAATGTGCTTTCAGCGTCGTAAGACCTTAAAGGAGGACTTTACGGAGCTAATGAATGTATCTGGGATGAAAATATACTTCATACTCATTCCAAATCTGTTTTTAAAATTTTCTAAAACCACCTAGAAGCCGAGAAAGCGCGCCTCATAACAATGGCCTAGAAAAATGGGCCACGGGCGAAAACTAGTCCGCAGGCACGAAAAATCCAAAAAAAATGGAAAACATAAATTAAAATGAAAAATGTAAAAAAGGACTAATATAAGCATTCTGCATAACTAAATATTTATTAACGAAAAATGAAGAAATAGGAAAAACTTCGGCCAGGTGGCCACTTTTTCTAGGCCATTGTTTTGAGGCGCGTTTTCTCGGCTTCTAGGTGGTTTTAGAAAATTTTAAAAACAGATTTGGAATGAGAATAAAGTCTATTTTTATTTAAGGTACATTTATTATCTCCGTAAAGCACTCCTTTAAACTTGATACACAATTACGGGTTCGTGCAATCATTAGCAAATTAAGCGCGAAATAAGATCAAGCGCTCACTTCTTTTAAATTTTCATAAAATTCGCTCTTCTTGAGTACTTTAGTTTTGCTTAGTTATGAATTTCCCTTTACTGAAGAGTTGTAATTGTTGTTTATTGGAACCGAACACCATATTTGACTTAATGAAGATTCGATTAAAAATACAATTTCTTATGGAAACACGTTTTGATTCATCAATAAATAATTCATTCTGGAACTGGTGCAAAACGTTCTTTGATAAAAATCAGGAAAAGGATTTTCAAAGGTAATAATTTTTTTTTAATTTTTACATGTCAACGAAATAAAGATGAAGGATTGAATGATAAGCAGACACATTGATTTTCAAAGATATGAAATATTTTCTTTCCTTCATCTGTTTTTTCTATTGTATTCGCCACAGCAATCTTTTGATTCTTTTCAACTGAACGAAATGAATACAATAGTAACCACACAATAATAACTTTTGATAGTAAGGATCAACGATAAATCATGAAAAAGTGTGTCTCTGTTGAAGAAAAAAATGTGTTATGAAATATAAATTTCTCTTTTTTTTCAAAATCAGTACTCCATGTGGAAAAAGCATGGGCTTATCAGTTGTCCACTTTTGTTCTGAAACTAAAAAAAAGGAAAACATTGAAATTATCATTATCAATAGAGAGAAATATTAATGAAAGGGGCGGGGTTTAGAATTCATTGGCACGTGCTTGTGGACGTTAAATTATTCGATTGTTGATCATTAAACAAATAAAACAATTTTGCAAATCGGTTTCAGGGTCTTGATGTAAAAATATCAAAATAATTGTTAATGTTGATGTTGATGTTCTGCAGGAGAAAAAAACGCGCGTAACTCACGCTTGTCATGTAAAGTTGAACAAGAATTAAATAAAAAACAGAAATGACAGGAGTTCCACAAATATTATGCTTATTATCTAGCTAAATTGAAAAGCGAATTGAAAAGTAGAGTAATAAAAAGTGGACAAGTACACGAAAGGTACACTTGAATTCCACTCAAGTGGTTACTCTGATTTGTTCGTTTTTTATTATTAAATTGTTCGAATGAATACTGTTCTCGCTTTTTATAACCCCCCAACAAAATTTTCTTGATTACGAGAAATCAGAAAATAAAATACGGAGGCGTTTTGATCGTTGGCTGGCTCAAAGGGGTTTCCGGTGAAATTTCTTGTCTACGACAATGTATGTACTACGTATATGGCAAATTGATGAGGTTTTTATCAAAATAATTTTACAAATATACATTTGATCGGTCGTACAATTATCAAACTTTTATTTTGATTTTTTCCGAAATCTTCTTGGTTTTGTTTTTCTAAATACATGAAGAGAAAAAACAATGGACATTTCGAAATAAACATCTGAAGGAGAACATCTTTTATGAACGAATAAGATAGTTTGAAACGAATTTTTGACATTTTTAAACGAAAAAATACATTTTATGTTCCATGTAATAGCTGTTTCGTTTTTATCACTTCTTTTTCGAATTTTTTTGGAGTTTATTACAAAAAACTGTAGTTCGAAAAGAATTTTCTAAAAGTTAGTGTTTAATGACATTACTGACCGATAATATTGTCAACTCAAATATTCAATTGCGTTTTGAGGACTGCTCAACTTCACAGACGCTCGGTAAGCACGCACGCGGCTGCCGACACTCAGGACACTGGAAAATTTGCAGGAAAATGAATTTTACAAATTTTCCAGTGTGTTGAGTTTCGGCAGCCGCGTGCGTGCGTGCGGGGCGTCTGTAAGGTTGAGCAGCCCTCAAAACGTAGAGATCAAGAATATTTGAGGCGGTAATGAGAGAAATAGTGTGTAAAATGAAGAGAAACAGAGACAAAAGCTAACTTTAGGTTACGATAACTACCGTAATACTACAGTAATCCGCACCAAATTTTCGCAGTGACCTTACAATACTCCAAAAATGTTACCATGAAAGTTTGGTCTCGATCCGACCATTTTGAAAAAAACGTGAAAAAAAATTGTAGTACTGTAGCTACAGTAATCCTACAGTAACTCGAGATCCAAACAGTAGTTTTGTGAAGCGCTCCGAGAGGCATGACAATATCCCAAGTATGGGGCAGATCGGTCGAGGGGTCAAAAAGTTATTCATGTGAAATGCTTGTACACACACACAGAACTATTCGCTTAGTAAGAAGAAAGATTGTCAACTCAAAAATTCTTGATCATTCAAGTTGGTTTTGACCTACCCAGAAAAGCTAAGTCTCTCACACATTCGTGATATTTTTAAATGTGAGCGGTTGCGCTGCGGTATTTTAGTCGAAAATGGATGATCCAACATTTTTAAGTTGACAATAAAGATTATTCTAAACTTGCAAGCGTGCTCTACCGCACACTTGGTCTCGTCCCTCCAGAGTGTAAATAGCATGTTGTTAGATTAAACGCAGACTGAAAGGGGAAGAGAAGAGGGGAGAGTGTTAACCTTTTGGGAGATGAGCAAAAATTTCAAATAATTTGTTTTTGGCGCCAAAATCGCCCATTCTAAATAACCGTTTGAATATGGCATACTGTCTTTAAAAATATTTAATTAATCCTTTTAAACTAAAATTTAAAGACTTCCAATAATTTCCAGTGATTTTCTGACGGTTTTGGTAATGGACCTATTCAGTTTGAAAAGAAAATTACGAGAAATACCGAGAAATTTAAATCTCCCGGTATTTTTTGATTTTTTTTTTCAAACCGAATAGGTGCATAAAGAATATGAATTCAAAAAACAAAGAAAAAGAAGAAATAAAAAGCATAATGTTCAAAAACCTGCCAATGAATTTAACTTCATTTTTACAATCACCTGGCGGTGTTTGTCATTCAAAAAAGAAAGCAATTTCAGTAGAGCGCGATAATCTACATAAACTTATGATATTAAAATTTTTTTAAATATATAACTAAATTTCCTGTGAGTTAAATATCAAACAGCATTTTAAATAGAGAAACCTTTCCATAATACATTTTCCAACAATGTGACCCGTTGTTGTATTCTTTCTTTGAAAAAAAAACAATAGACAACAAATGATGATTTATAGCTGTAATTAACTTAAATTTGAAGGGTAATAAACACCGAAACTTGTAGACAGACATAAGCAAATAACATTTCAAAAAAAAACTTTAAAAACTGGAAAAAGTGTTCGAAACAAAACACATTATGATACGAAACCAATACAGTTCCGAATGACATATCGAAAGCAATCGCTTTCGGCCTCAATCCTCTACAAATCCTGTAATATTTCGTATGATAATTGATCTCTAAAGATCATTTACGTCATTTTATATTCATGAATACCATTAATAAGGATATTGGAACTGCATAAGAAGTTTTTAATAATTATCATCTTTCAAAGATGTGTTTTTTTTTGGTTTTCAAGTTAGAAAAATGCTTCTCTGATAAGTTTTTTATCGTAAACATTGATTAAATATTTTCTCAGAAAACCTCCAGATTATGACAGTGATAAGAAGTAAGCTTGGTGATAAGAAATTTGAAAACTAATTTGAAAAAAACATCTTTGAATGACAGTCAGATTTGAAATGAATTTAGAATGCTTAGAATTCTATGAAGCTCCACCCAGTGACTGTTCAAGAAATAATTGTGTAAATCATCGTTCCAAGTCCCCCAACATAAAAATAAATTAGTAATACGTTTTTTTTCAGAAGGAGATTTTTTTTTTCGAATCATCGTCAAATTTCGTAAACACAGTTTTGGAATGATAACGAAAAGAAGAAGAAGCGGCAAATTTGCCGAAAAATACGAATGGAAGATTGATCGAAAATCGTAGAAGTGGACGTTGCCAAACACACAAAGGTTCTTTGTTTGGTAGATACCAACAAAATATAAGAATTAGGTAGGGAAAAATGATGACGATTCGAGAACGATACTTGAAACAAATAACACAAAGTTGTCTTTGAACCTTGACTAAATTTGACGGCTTTCGATTGATATTCTGATGTCATTGAGAAATTAATCATGATAAAAGGGCATAGATTTATTCAGAAAACATATTGATGATATCATTTTGACGAAGTCGGTATGAATCAGAGGATTTTTGGGGGCAATAATATATTTTTTTAATTGGAAGTTTGACAAAGTATTTGCATCAATTAAGAAAAACCGAAAAAAAAATTCCGAACGCTTTAACGGTGGGCTAAAGTGAACCGAAATTGTCATCACGAACAACGCGTTGTGTGTGTACACCGTTACGACAAATTGCACACACGCAAAAATTCGAATATTTTACAAATGCCATTTAAACGCCTACAACGCATGAAAAAATGAAGTTTTTGCATTAAATATATAAAATATGGTCTAATCTAATTTTTTTCACTCAGAATTACAAAATTGCGTAGCTGGGTAGCTGAATATAACGCGTTTTGTGTAACCGTGCCGCACGACTGCAAAAATGCCACGCCCGCTTTTCTGCGTTCAATTTTTAATTGTCGCAGTGAATTTTCTTAGTTATAGCCGGTTCACTTTAGCCCACCGTGGCGTTGCGCGATTAACTGACCCATTGTCTTTAACTTTTAATCTGTCATTGGAATATCTTCAAAGTTCTTCTGTTTTTTACTGGGAAGATAAAAAAATATGGATAAAAACCGATCTAGAGAAATATGGATATTTTCCGGAATCTGGCAAACTTTTAATGAAGTCGAATAAAAATTATTTTCTATCTTTTTCAGTAATTTGATACTAGTTTTGTATTACAGTAAAACCACCGAGTTGAAGTAAATTAAGCCGCCATTAGAACATTGTTAGCGATGAAGTCATTAAATTTCATTGGGATTTCGGATCTTTGAACTGTCTACATTGGAATATGTACATATAACTTTCACCGGTTATTAAAGAGGTTCATTTGAATGTGATTTACATTGCCTTGAACTGGTTCACTTTCTAAAAAAGAAAACAATGTTTGAGGAGAAGGGTTGTTGTAGAATTGGTACAAATGTCACTGAAAAGGGATTTAGAGCAGATTAAATCTGTTTTAAGCATTCAAAATACAATTCATTTCACCAGGCAGTTCTTTGATCTTATTTCATCCAATTGAAGTGAAATTCAATGCAATAAAAGTGACAAAGCTAGTGTTTTTATTCGAAACTCTAGGGGAAACGACAATTTAAAGACAGAGTGTAACTTAATTTTGATTTCAATTTTTAGTAAATTTAGGTCTTCAAAAACGGTTTCGTATTCTTCGAAAAGTGAAATAAATTTTTAAAGGAGGGCTTTACGTAGATAATGAATGTGAATGTATCTGGGATGAAAACAGACTCATGCTTATTCCAAATCTGTTTTCAAAATTTTCTAAAACCACCTAGAAGCCGAGAAAACGCGTTTCTAAACAATGGCCTAGAAAAAGGGACCACCGGCGAAAACTAGTCCGCAAGCATGAAAAAAAATTAGTCCGCAAAAAACATTAAAAAACAGTTAAACAAGGACTAATATAAGCATTCTACATAATTATTTATTAAAGAAACACGAAAAAAGCTCATAGGAAAAAGTTCGGCCAGGTGGCCACTTTTTCTATTCCATTGTTTTGAAGCTCATTTTCTCGGCTTCTAGGTGGTTTTAGAAAATTTTAAAAACAGATTTGGAATGAGAATGAAGTCTATTTTCATTTAAGGTACATTTATTATCTCCGTAAAGTCCTCTTTTAAAAATGAAAATTTCTCAGAAATTATCCAAAGCATTCTTTTCCTTTGTTTTTTGTCAAAAAAACAATTCTTCGAGAAAAACACATAAATGTCACAAGAACTTCTAGGTACATGTGATCGTTAGTTCTCCCAATTTCTCATGTACCCACCATACACGAAAAATGAATGATATTTTGTCAACATGTACACCCACATGTCTTTACTAAAAATCAAATTTTCTCACGAATCAAGACAAAAAAGATAGTAGTTACGAAAAAAGGGAAACGGGGGGACGGATAAAACATGATGAATATCAATTATAATGTTAAAAACGATGATGATTAATAGCATAAAGAAGAACAGGTTTCAGAGAAATTGAAACGACAAAAAAAAGAGTCAGGCCAAAAATGAAATGAAGAAATATGACATTTCATGAATGAACTGATGAGATGGTGAATCCGACCCGAATGAATGGTAACAATAAAATCGAGCATTTTTCTTTTCTTTTCAATTTTTTCACATGCAAACAACCCTTCACAGACGTTTTTTTTTCGAAACGTACAAACTCTGCGTGAGCTTTTCGAAAGGGGGGTGAAGAACCGGAATGGTGGAAGACAATGTTAAATGAAGAGATTCACAGAAAATGAATTGGCACAAATCAACAAGACTCGGGGAGGGGAGGATACAGCAGAAAAAACTGTCAAATGAGCATAATGAAGAATTTTTGAGAGAGGAAAACTTGTTGAGGGAGGAGGTTGCGAACTCTGAACCTTTGTAGCTTGTATTGCCTGTCAAGACTTGTTCCGACATAATATAATGAGCAATGTTTGAAGCAATGACGATTGTGGCATGTGATCTCGAACTGTTTTCTTGCTCAAATAATTAGCAAACAACTTAGAACACAAGTTTTTCACAAATCTAGAATCGTGTACTCCTTCATTGATAACACACCTAAACAGATATCTCCCATATTTTGTAGATTTATAAAAAAAAACAATATTTAAAGAAGAACTTCACGGAGCTAAAGAATTTCAATTAGATGAAAAATAGACATCATACTCATTCCAAATCTGTTTTCAAAATTTTCTAAAACCATCTAGAAGCCGAGAAAACGCGCCTCAAAAAAATGGCCTAGAAAAAGTTTCCTCCTGGCCGAACTTTTTACAGTGACCCTTTTGTACGGTTTATTAATTAATATTTATTGAGAATGCTTAAATATTGAGAATGCAAAAAGTTTTAAATTATGGTTTTTTTGGATTCTTCACGTGATAATGCCCACGGACTAGTTTTCTATGCTGGAAACTTTTTCTAGGATTCCGCATTGCCTTCCTTTAAAGTAAAACGCACGTTTCTATATTTTCAATTGATCGAGATATTCATAAAAGAAATTACACTGGGAACCGCAAACTATTTTAGTTCTGATTAATTTATCGCCCCCGTGCAACAAATACAATTTAAAGGCAGTTTGTCAGTTAATACGATCCAAATCCAAGGCAAAAAATCAAAATTCGAATGGGAGCCCAGCTGGTCCAAAGAACAATACCAATATGTAGCCGCATTCAAATAAATGTGTTTCGCGCCAATTCCGACCGCGTTGCACGGACACTGACCGCGTCGCACGGACACGCGGCAATTCAAATTTTGATTTTTTCAACTTTGGGAGGCTGCTATGAAGCGTGTATTTATCGGTGGGATTTCGAATAAATCGCATTCTACTAATGAGAGAACGCTCTAATTTTTGAAACTAAGAACGGTTAGGGTCAAATTAACTGAACAGATGTCTTTAAAGGAGGGCTTTATGGAGATAATGAATCCATCTGGGATGAAAATAGACTTCATTCTCATTCCAAATCGGTTTTTAAATTTTTTTTAAAACGACCTAGAAGCCGAGAAAACGCGCTTCAAAACAATGGCCTAGAAAAAAGGCCACCGGCGAAAACTAGTCCGCAGGCATGAAAAATCCAAAAAAAAATGAAAATACATAAATTAAAATTTCAAAAAATTTCAAAAAAGAACTAATATAAGTATTCTTCATAACTATTTCTTAACGAAACACGAAAAAAAGCTCATAGGAAAAAATTCGGCCACTTTTTCTAGGCCATTGTTTCGAGGCTCGTTTTCTCGGCTTCTAGGTGGTTTTAGAAAATTTTAAAAACATGTTTGGAATGAGAATGAAATGTATTTTCATCCCAGTTATCTCCGAAAAGCCCTCCTTTAAGGATATTTTCCCCATAAAAAAATGATAAAGACATAAAAACTTACTTAACACTTTCCATATTTTCCAAACTCTTGAAGTTTTTGTCAATGTTTATCCAGCTTTGGAACAGCAGAAATTGCAGAAAGTACAAAATGTGCATGCGACAATTGTATATTTTGTACATAAAAGTGCCCCAATTTCTAAAGAATTACTGTACTCTAAATTGCCTCCTTCAAACCGTTCTTTTTTGCACTTCAATTTTAGGCAATTTTCAGAGAAAACATTGTACAATTTCATCGAAATGTTTTTTTTGTTTCGACTAGAAAAAACAAAATAATTGTTATCTAAATACTTGATTTTTAAAAGATATCGAATACAAACAAACAAACTACAGAATAAAATTTGTTTAACAAATATATCGCTTGACATTTCTCTCGCATACATTGCTCTCGGCACAAGAGAGCAAATGAGCAAATTTGAGAAGTTTTCTCGATAATTAGCATCAACTAACAATTAGTAGAAGAGAATCACAGATTTATTAAAAACCGGACATTTTTATAGAAAATTAATAGAAATAGAAACTATTCGATTGAATAGTTCATACCATTTGAAATAGCCTGAAGAACCTTTGCCTTCATTATTTGTTTTGTTGGATATGATGGAAGTTGAAGTCGGTTGAAACAAGTATGAGCTCTAAAAATATTAATTTTTTCAGAGCTAGAAAAAATAACAATCAAACCTTGGCAAAGAATCCTCTTCTCCCCATTTTTCAATGCAAAATTTGTTACAACCATTGTTGCCCCGAAGAGCTGAAAACCCTTCAAAAGGGACTGAAGAACTTCCGGTTACGAACTAAAAATAAAGAATTAGATATGAGATTCTGAAATTCTGAAATTCTGAAATTCAAACTTACGAGCAGAAGATTAAATCTTTCAAAATTTGACATTTTTTCTATCAATTCCCAGAACCATTCTATCACAACATGACTATCGAAATAACCATTCTGAAATTATTACGCATAGTTATTACGTGAATAAATATCAAATTCTGATTAAAGGAGGGCTTTATGGAACCAATGAATGCCTCTGGGATGAAAATAGACTTCATTCTCATTCCAAATCTGTTTTTAAAATTTTCTAAAACCACCTAGAAGCCGAGAAAATGAGCTTCAAAACAATGGCCTAGAAAAAGTGGCCGAACTTTTTCCTATGAGATTTTTTTTGTGTTTCGTTAGTAAATATTTATGCAGAATGCTTATATTAGCCCTTTTTTATGTTCTTTTCATTTTTTAATTTACGTTTTTTTGGATGTTTCATGCCTGCGGACTAGTTTTCGCCGGTGGTCACTTTTTCTAGGCCATTTTGTTGAGGCGCGTTTTCTCGGCTTCTAGGTGGTTTTAGAACATTTTAAAAACAGATTTGGAATGAGAATGAAGTCTAGTTTCATTCCAATAGCTCCGTGAAGCCCTCCTTTAAAAACTAACATTTCCTGAAAATAGATACCAACCTTATAAACAGTATTTAACCTCCAATCATACAGATCCAACTCCATCGATCCACTCAAAATCATTCTCAGTTCATCTGCATTCAATCCTGACAACATTTCCGAATCCAAAATTTGATGAAAAGCACGAGAAAGACACTTTGATCGCTTATCAATTCCTTTAGTCGCCTGTTTCTGACAAACCAATTCAACAAACTCTTTTTTATTGTCATTTGTCACAATAAGATTTGAGCCATCTGGTAATAGTTCAATATCGGTTATCTGGTGAAAAAATATATAGATATTCAACTTCGAATTTATAAAAAAACTCTACCTGATTTCCAGAAATATCGCTGAATAAAAACCTCATGTCCAAATTTTCAACATCATTTTCTAATATCCATTTCATACTGTTATAAAATTCACTATCAATTGTTTCGAAATCACTCAATGATGGTTTTTGTTTCAATAGAAATTTGTAAAAAATCGAAGTGAAAAATACATCGACTAGGCATTTATGAATAACAGCTAAAGCTAGAACTCGTCCACAGAGTTCGAACCTGGAATTTTTTTTAATCAATAAAAATCTCAACCAAAAAATTTCAAAACTCACCATCTTTTTGTCTTACTACTTTCACATTCACCAGCGCATAATTGTAAGTAGTAGTCGGTTCCATAGTATTCGAAATACCCATTTTTCGGATGGAATAGTTCACGAGACAGTAGAATGAAAAACTCGCGAGATGGACCACCGTAATCCAGTCTGAAAATTTTTTTGAAAAATCGTTTTGAAAATATGAACTAACGCAATCTCATCATCGAACGAAATATGCAATCTCGATTTCTTCAACGAAAACATATCCATCGACAAAATTTCTCTAAAAGCGTCACCAATCAAATTGTCTCTTGAAAACTTCCAACTGCAAAAAATATATTAGGGTCAATATCAGGGATGGGCGGGAAATTTCCCGGTTTTCCAGGTACCATGACTAGAAATTTCCCTTCCCGAAAATTTCCCGAAAAGTGTCGGGAAATTTCGGGAAATGTTTTTAATAAAAAAAAATAACAAGAAAATCAATAAAAGATCAAGCTACAAAAATCAACGTAAACTTTACTAAAATTGATTAATATGTCTTCAGAAGTCTCAAATAAGAAACTTATTGTCAGCTCAATTATTCTTGATCATTGCGTTCGGAAGGCTGCTCAACCTCACAGCCGCTCCGCACGCACGCGACGCGGCTGCCAACACTCAACACACTGGAAAATAATTCATTTTCGACAATATTTCAGTGTTTTGAGTGGGAGGTCGCCGCGTCGCGTGCGTGCGGAGCGGCTGTGAGGTTGAGCAGCCTTCCGAACGCAATGATCAAGAATAATTGAGTTGACTATAACATTTTTCTTTTTTTTAACTCATTTATGCTATTCTGAAAATGTTTTTTATTCAAGATCTTGCGTTTCTATTTTATCCTTCCTATTTTATCCTTTGTTTTTTATTTGTTGGATATTTATTAACTCTGAAAACTTAGGAAAATCGATAAAATCGGGATAAAATTAGTATTTGGAGTTAGATTTTCGAATTTCCCGAAATTTCCCCGTATTTGGAACCGGGAAAAAAATTTCCCGAAGGGCCTTTCCCGCCCATCACTGGGCAATATTTACAAATGCATTACGTTAATTTTCCAGGTCCTCTTCCGAATTTGCTTCGTTGCAAAGCGCCAACAAAATGAGAAATATTCTGATCATTCTTATTTGCATTCTTGTTCTCATCTTCAGCGTCTAACATACTGAAATAATACAGTGATTATTGATATACTTATTTGCTTTTTCACCTAACAGCCAAACTCAAATCTAAATCATTCGCCAGACTGGCAATCGCAAGTTCACCAAATCTTTCAACAAGTCGCAATTTCTTCCGAATTCTATCAGCAATATGTGGAAGTTTCTGATCGGCTATTTGAATAATTTCGTCGCATTTATTGATTAGTAGATGATTTCCATTGCTGTCCATCTGATCAATTCTTTGAACTTTATTTTTCGAATAATATTTACTCACTTTTCCCGGTCTCCTTGGTGGTACACTTTTTCCTCTTCTACTTTCCTTCGATTCTAGTTTTCTGACCCGTGGATCGAGAAAACTTGTAATTTTTGAAGAATGGTTGATAAACACAGTCTGTCCAGAGTTATCGAGAACCTCCCAACCGCGTGGAAGTGGTTCACTTGTGTCAGAGAACGAGTTAACAAATTCCACGAATTGTGAGTTGTTTTCGAATCTGAAACTCAGTTTATTTTGATGTTGTCTTTTACTTTTTTCACAAAATTTCTGAATCCAGCAAATAAACAGAGTTCTTGATTGTTTGTTTTACCTTGTGGGAAAATCTATATTCAATTGTATACGGTTAAGAGCATGACGAACCAAAGTACTTTGGTTATATATTCTCATTGCTTTTTGATTTTCGTGCAAAAGTGTCACGAAGTCATCTCCTTGAAAAAACCGAGCCAGTGCAGCAGTATCATCATGATCTTTATGGCTCATTGCAATTGTTCGTCGAGGGGTGATAAATCTGAAAATAAGGCAAAATTCTCAAAATTCAACTTTTTATTCCAAAAAAATACGCGTCATTATCTATGCTTTTTCTAGCAATTCTTGGTGTTCCAATCATCAATGGACGTCGACGCGGAAGATTTTTCTCGGGATTCGTCCAACTTGTTTCCTTTGTTTCATGATTCACATAGAAGATCCGTCCTTTTGCATCAAGACACATTTGCCATGTTGTTTTGTTGGATGATGTGTTACTGTTGGAAGAAGAAGATGTTGACATACTTGAACTGGTGCTTGCCATCGAATCGAATGTAGAAGAGTTTGGAGGATTTATTGAAGCTGGAAACGCTGATTTCAATAATAAACGCTTTTACTAATTATTTTTCTAATAATTGTTTTTAAAGGAGGGCTTTACGGAGCTAATGAATGCATCTGGAATGAAAATAGACTTCATACTCATTCCAAATCTGTTTTTAAAATTATCTAAAACCACCTAGAAGCCGAGAAAATGAGCTTTCAAAACGTGGCCTAGAAAAGTTTCCACCGGCGAAAACTAGTCCGCAGGTATAAAAAATCCAAAAAAAATGAAAAAAAAACATTAAAAATAGACTAACATAAGCATTCTGTATAACTATTAATTAACGAAACACGAAAAAAACTCATAGGAAAAAACATAGGAAAAAGGCCATTGTTTTGAAGCTCATTTTCTCGGCTTCTAGGTGGTTTTAGAAAGTTTTAAAAACAGATTTGGAATGAGTCTGAAGTCTATTTTCATTTAAAGGGCACTTTTTATCTCCGTAAAGCCCTTCTTTAAAAACAGAAAACATTCAAAAATTGAAACTGGCATAATTTCTTATTCAAGTCCTCAGTTTTTGAACTCGAAATTCTCACACTAAAAACTAAGAGACACTTGAACTGAAAATGGTTATTTTCAATTCTGTGTGTTTTTTGTTTTTCTTGTTATTAGAAATTTGACAGCATTGAACGAAAATCAGAAACTTCAAATTAAAGAAAATAGAGTCATTTTGAGAGACATTTTAAAGGGACTGTTTACTGAATTTGGGTTTCAATTCCATTTTCATCTTCTTCAAAGTATTTGAAAACCTATAGAATTAAAAAAAAATTGTCGAAATTTCCTTTTATAGTACGCAAAAAAAACCCCGTTTACAGGGTAAGGCGGCGAATGGCCTAACCGCCCGCCCCGCGAGAGAGAGCATGCGAATATGAGAGTGTTTGCAATTGTTCGGCCATTCGCCGCCTTATTTTGGAAATGGGTGTGTTTGAGTACTAGAAAAGGAAATTTCGCAAAAATACTTTCCTTTTATAGGTTTTCAAATATCAAGAAGAAGATGAAAATGGAATAGGAATAGCTAAAAATAGCGGTCATTGACTTCTGCCCAGCCAATAAATTTATGAACTCTCAGAAAATTTTTTATGATGAAAATATAAAATTATTGTGTTGGGATTCTGAACCCTAAGCTTTTCCTTTAAAAAATAAAGCTAAGAAAAACATATAAAAACTCACCCGAAATTGGTTTAATACTGTAGATCAGCTCAATTCGATAATTTCCGCGATCATCAATCGACCTCGAACAATCGTTTTCTAATCTGAAAATGAAAATAATCTTTCTCTGATAAATTCAAGAGATTTGTGAACATTTCCAAGAAACTAAAAGTGTAAAAAAAGAAGCGAAAATGTGAGCAACAATTAAATTTGCAACTCGACTCCTTCTTTTTTCGGCAAGAGTGAAAAAATGATGAAAAACGGAGATCCAGAAAACGGAAGAACCGGAGCACTTAAAGAAGTGGGGATGCTCATAAGAAGTTGTGGGGGCATAGATGGATTGGGGTGACGCCGAAGAGCTTTTTTTTCAGATGGAAAAAAAGCAAAAATTCTTGACAACAAAAAACGACAAAAAAGATGGGAAAAAGAACACATCAAGTTGTGACAAATCGGATACAGATTTGGTTTAGAGAGGGCTTTGTCCCAGGGGATGTTTTTCGCTCTGAAGAATGGGGGGATGGGGGGAGGCGTCGGATTGACATTTGACAGATACTAAAATGATGTTTTATGAGACTCGCTATTTTCAAATTCTAACGATTCAGAAAGATCAAAAAGTTGCATTGGTTCTTTGGAGTCGAGTAGTGATCTTAATTTTACTAGTTGTTTCTAAGCGGTAGTTATAAAAGCTCCAAAATAAAAAATAAACCTAGTTTTACATTTTTTCGTTTCCGATATTTCCGAAAAAGACACCAGACCAATGGGTAA
This sequence comes from Caenorhabditis virilis, assembly GCA_964036255.1. Classification (NCBI taxonomy): domain Eukaryota; kingdom Metazoa; phylum Nematoda; class Chromadorea; order Rhabditida; family Rhabditidae; genus Caenorhabditis; species Caenorhabditis virilis. Next base: position 9,987,192 of record OZ038417.1, on the reverse strand, counting down.
TTGGATCGGTGGCTCTCGTAATGAAAAAAGCAATGTTTGTAGCCATCCAGACAAAAACACCCTAATTGATTAAATCTGGCATACGACATTTGAAATGAAAATAGTGTGTACTACTGTAAAATTTTGTAAAATGAGGAATAAACAAAGAGAATTGAGAATAAGGAGTATTCACAAAAAGTATTCACAGTATTCACAAAATTGGACATTTGTTTTGAAATTTTGAATTTCGTCGGAAATATTTAAAGAAGGGCTTTACGCAGATAATAAATGTATCTTAAATGAAAATAGACTTCATTCTCATTCCAAATCTGTTTTTAAAATTTTCTAAAACCACCTAGAAGCCGAGAAAACGCGCCTCAAAATGGCCTAGAAAAAGTGGCTACCGACGAAAACTAGTCCGCAGGCATGAAAAATCCAAAAAAACATAAATTAAAATTTTTTTTTAATTAAAAAAAGGACTAATATAAGTATTCTGCATAACTATTTATTAAGAAACACAAAAAACGATCAAAGAGAAAAATTCGGCCACTTTTTCTAGGCCATCGTTTTGAAGCGTATTTTCTCGGCTTCTAGGTGGTTTTATAAAATTTTAAGAACAGATTTGGAATGAGAATGAAGTCTATTTTCATTAAAGATACATTTATTATAAAATCCCTTCTTTTAAGCGCGATGATTTGGCGTGATATAAGCGTAATCAAAACTTGTGTGCATATGTGCACTTAATTCTTACAAGGGAGTTATTCGAAGTTACCGTTTGAGAACCTTCTACAAATTTGAGGGTACATAGAATGGAATATGGAGAATCAGAATCCGTCATAAAACTCTGCTAAATGTTTCTGTGAGCCGAGTTATGAGCCCCCAAACTTTTCCTATGGTTAAGGCTCTCCGCGTGAACTCACACTCTGGGAGATAGTCTATCGAATCTAGTACCACAGAAAATCAACGGTTGGTGGTTCAGTGGTAGTGTTGGGAGTTGCACAGGTGATTTCGTGCGGGTCCGTAACGGATCCGTAACGGACCCGTCACCCGTTTTCCATCCGTAAGTTATCCGTTACGTACTAATTACGGATTGAAAACGGATCCCGTCCGTTACGGACCCGTATTTTGTACGTACCTAGAAAAGTACGTACAAAATACGGATAGCCGTTTTTCATCCGTATATGGTCCGTACGTACAAATTACGGACAAAGTACGTGTACTATTTTGTCTTGAATTTTCAGAAAAGAGAGAAGTACCAAAAGGAATAACTAGTTTATTGTAACGGTTTAATGTCGCGAAAAATCAAATTTGAAGGCGCCGTAAACCGCTCAGGTTATTTGGAAATGGCACAAATCCATTTATTTCGATATTACCGGTCTTGTCGTTTAGGCCGCCGAGCCGGCACTGGGCCGGCTCTCATGCAACCGTCCCAGGGCCGAAGCTTATAAGTTTATAGGCCCTAAGGCCATGTAAGGGCCGACCGGGCCGAAGCTTATAAGTTTATAGGCCCTGAGGCCGTGTAAGGGCCGACCGGGCCGAAGCTTATTAGTTTATAGGCACTGAGGCCGTGAAAGGGCCGACCGGGCCGAAGCTTATAAGTTTATAGGCTCTGAGGCCGTGTAAGGCCGACCGGGCCAAAGCTTATAAGTTTATAGGCCCTGAGGCCGTGTAAGGGCCGACCGGGCCGAAGCTTATAAGTTTATAGGCCCTGAGGCCGTGTAAGGGCCGACCGGGCCGAAGCTTATTAGTTTATAGGCACTGAGGCCGTGAAAGGGCCGACCGGGCCGAAGCTTATAAGTTTATAGGCTCTGAGGCCGTGTAAGGGCCGACCGGGCCGAAGCTTATAAGTTTATAGGCCCTGAGGCCGTGTAAGGGCCGACCGGGCCAAAGCTTATAAGTTTATAGGCCCTGAGGCCGTGTAAGGGCCGTCGGGGCCGAAGCTTATTAGTTTATAGGCACTGAGGCCGTGTAAGGGCCGTCCGGGCCGAAGCTTATTAGTTTATAGGCACTGAGGCCGTGAAAGGGCCGACCGGGCCGAAGCTTATAAGTTTATAGGCACTGAGGCCGTGAAAGGGCCGACCGGGCCGAAGCACTTTCTTCGCGACAAGTCTTGATATTACCACACTTTAGTATCTAAAAAATTTGCCATATTTCCACAATGTTTACTGCTAAACTTTTAGTTGAAAGAAATTATCTTATTGTGAATTCAAAAATTATACTTCTTAAAGGCTCATAATTCGATGACATATTTGTTAACTATTTTGATTCTTTAATGTATAGGCAGTCGTTTACACACAAATTCAGCCGAAAACTGAGGCATTTACTGGACAGAGGATTTCTCTAAGAAAAATACAGCATCGATGACTAATATTATTGTCAACTCAAATATTCTTGATCATGCTAGTTGGCGTATTTTAAAAAATATGTGATTACTCGAAGTGCGGTAACTTTTAGGTTTTTGGTGCAGAATAGGTACCCACATCGCCTCATGCAGATTAGGTACCCAAGATTTTAATTAAGTGGAACGTTGATCTGGGTGTTTAAAATGCGCAAATGTTGTTATTATTGTTCTTATTCTTATTCGAAATGACCTCACAGTACTTTTCCGGAATTGATTCCTGATAGCCTTTTACTGCTTTGTTTTTGTTTTAGTCTTTGAATATCGGCTTTTAGGGCTTCTGAAAATCGGTGATAATATTGGTTGATCTGTAGGGTGATCCCTAGCGGAGGTACTTTTTGGGGGTATAAAGAGGATCATGAAAAATATTAAGGATATAGTTCTCAGCTTTTTCTGACGTGTTTTACGAGAAATGGATGCGATTGTAAAAGTTCTGGGTTTTTAAGCCCGAAAAACTCAGAAATTTTACAAAACCTAATACAGGGTGTTTATTAAATACTGCAGGAAGCTTCAGACACATATTTTTTAAACTATGAGACGAAACTTTCTCAAACTCGGAAAAAATTTAGTAAACAAATATTTTTACAAATTTATCGAGAAGTTCCCTACGTCTTGCATTTGTATTTGAACCTGAGCTCAGTATTGTGAATTCAAGCCGTCTTGCTGGTTTCAGTTTACATTTTTCAGCATTACTGACCACCCAGTTTTCATAAGAAATTGAAAATTGGTCGAATGAAAGTTCGAGTCTTACCTCAAACAAATATTCAACTTAAAAGTTTGAAAACCGTAATATAATTTTTCTACACTCAGGGAAAGCAATGCACAGGAACATTCCCATTTTGTCCGTGGACAAATCCCGGACCGTCCCGGACATTTACAGTTTTGCTCTAACATGTCCGATTTTCAAAAAATTCACTGGAAATGAAGCTAGAGCGTTACTGAACTCTTTGGTGAAATTTTGAAGCTCCACCTAATTTTCGAGTAATGTTACACATTTGTTTGTTGGCGGCTTTATTTGATCGAGAAATAAAATAATGAAAATGAAATGCATATTTCAGTATCAAAGATTTCAGCTATAGCCTCCAAATTTTACTAAGGAGGTCAGTAATGCTCTCACTTTCATTTGCAGTAAAGTTTTTGAAAATCGGATATGTTTGAGCAAAACTGTAAATGTCCGGGACGGTCCGGGACTTGTCCACGAACAAAATGGGAATGTTCCGGTACATTGCTTTCCCTGAGCAGGCAGAATTTTGGGGTCCTACTTTTTAGTTTTTCAGTTCTCGATCCATCAAAAAGTGAACTTTTCTGCATAAAATGAGCTAATCTTAATCTTGATCTCTAATTTTTCAGTATGGAATATAGCTAAGGCTGAACGACAAAATAAATAGAATGATTCTAGATAATTTTCTATTTTGACTGTTTTCCAACAAAAAAGTGAACATTTTATAGTTTTTTATACGATATCCAAAATCAGGTAGTGAAGGATGATCCAAGTTCCCTAAAAATTATTACTACTCATTTATTAGCTCCAAAAGGTTTTTAAAATATAAATAAAAAGATTCTGATTAGTTTTTGGATAAGAACGAAGAAATATGAAGCTGCCAATATGAACGAACATAAACTCGCGAGCTGCGAGCATGCGAACATGAAATTGGGTCTGGTTTTTCCTTCACCACTTCTCTAAAAAACGCCCTAATCACATGAAACTTTGAAATTAATGATAAATAATATCAGGGAATTGAAATCAATCAAATTCTAGTAAGCAAATTAATGTTTCGTTGTACCACAGTAGGATATTCTTCCTGCAGTATTTATTGAACACCCTGCATAAAGCCCTCAAGTCAATATGTTATCCTGAAATATTTTTTTAAAACACATTTATGATAATTCGAATTCTTATTTGAATTGCAACAGTTATTTTAACTTAGCTGTTTCTAGTATGCTAAGGGATCACCTCAAACAATTATGCATACTAAACCTATGTATTTCGCTTGTTATCCACATTATAGGCTGAGGAAATAACATGAAAAACATTTTTGAAAACTCAACGTGGATTTCCGCCAAATTTAAATTAGTTTTTTATGAAAAAAATGATTGTTTACCGGCACTGGGCATTGTCTACAAAAATAAGAAAAAGACGATGTTCGCGCCGCAATATTGCGAAAATGTGCGCTGCACTATTGCAGTGGGCGGAGCGACAAAAAAATAAATTTTATTCTGGTTTTTTTTGTCTTTTTTTCACGTTTTCGTTTGAATTCAAGTATTTTCTCGTGTTATTTTTTGCAAATTAATAATTATCATCATAAAATATGTAATGTAACTAATTTCTGCGCAATAAATATCAACAATAGGCTTGAAAATTGCGACTGATTATCAATTTATTCTAGATTTTCACTGCGCCGTATTTTGACAAGGAAAGTGATCATTTCTGAAATTTAATTTGGAATTACGCCTGTAGTGGATTCTTTTTCGACCACTGAGAAACGCCATTGATATTCGCTGGGTATTTCAGAAGCCTTTAATTGCTTTTCCATTCGGAAATGATGACCAATAGGAGGCAATAAACCCAAAAAATGAAAAATAATCAACTTAACACAATTTTTCAGAAAACAAGTCAGTTTTCTATCACGATTGAGTTCAGAACAATGTTTTACAATATTTCCAACTCAATATATGATGGACCTATTCAGTTTGAAAAAAAAATACAAAAAATGTCGAGAAATTCAATGCAGAAATTGCAGAGAAATGTCGAGAAATGCAGAGAAATAGCAATTTCTCTGCATTTCTCGACATGTCTTTTTTTCGACCCAGACGGTCTTTTTGGGTATAAATCAGATATTTTGGGCATCTAAGGGCCATTGGGACTCACTACTGAATTTTTTGTATAATTTCCACAATCATAGACACGAAAACAAACATTTTCCATAAAATTGTTTAAAGGGACACAGATTAAATCGTTTGGGTCTCGAAGAAAACCAGTTCAAACAATGCGGAGAAATTGAAGTTTCTCTGCATTTCTCGACATTTCTCTGCAATTTCTGCATTGAATTTCTCGACATTTTTTGTATTTTTTTTTCAAACTGAATAGGTCCATGAGAGTAAGCGCGCTCTTTAAAAATAATTTCGACTTTTTTTCACAAGAATGATCATTTTTCCTTGTCAACATACAGCGCAGTGAGATTTTCTGCGTAGAATCGCTTTGTAGCTTTTTCGTTCTTCTCTCAGTTGTATCGTTCATAGAAATATGTTTATTTCCAGACAATGCTCACGATGTGCCTTCGAAACCGAACAATTCGATTCGATCTTGAGGGCGAAACATCATAGGAGTTTTAAGGTAAATGTGAGTATTGCTCTTGTGTTTATCAATTCATTAAAAATTATTTTAGAACTCTAACGATTGGCATACACTTTCTATTGCCATCAATCAAAGACGGGAATACTCAAAAACACGAAAGGTATTGATTACATCTAATTTCAAATGTAAATTTGTACTTTTCAGTTTCATTAGAATTTCGAGGATGTCTACTGAACAATTCACACACTGCTGTCTCAACAAATTAATAATGGTTTGTAGAGAGTTTTTTATTTTTAGATATTTTTGTTTCTTGATATCAAATTCGAAAAAATCCCAGCTTATGGCTGAGTTTGAAAAAACAAACGATGTACGAATATTTAAGCTCTAAGTGAGTTTTATGGTGCATTTTTGGGTAAAAATTTACGCGCTGGTCGTTTTTTTTTTCGAAATTCGAATTTCGTGCTTTTAAAAAAATATAGGATCTAAATTTTCTCACTGTGACTGCCGTCGAAACTGTTTTTAACATAGTTCTTTCGAGATTTTCAATATTTAAACTATATCAGAAGCTTGTGTCAGAAACTTATTTCAATTCTCTATTGACAATTGAGAAAGATATTCCCTTTTGCATTGTCATACAAGTTATCCTTAAAAACTCATCCGGGTAGTTCAGTTAGGGTCTTCTGAGAAAAATTGAGTACTGTCGGAACATTTGTTTTATGAAATGTATTCGTAAAAAGTTTTTGCTGCTCTACTTGAGCGTTCTTTGAAGAAAAACGTGTTATATGGGAAATTTTAAGCAAATGTTTAATTTTCACACATTTTGGGATTATAAGAAGCTAAAAACTGTAGGTTCACCTGTGGCGTGGGGAATTTTAGGGGTGATATCATTTCTGGTATGGGCCATCATAAGATTTTTTTTCGCGCAGAAGTGACTAGAACAAAGCGAAGTTACCAGCCAAGAATCCGTTACTGTACGGTCCACCGGGTACTCACCGTACGGCACGTCCCAAAATGGTAATGACAGTAAGTGTCATCTTGTAGACTTTGGAAATAACCACACTAGTCCAAGAAATGTATCGAATAACACCTTGTTTATTTAGAATTATGAAAATGATATGTCACATCCAACATTTCAAAGTAGGTTAAATAACCCAAATTTATGGAAGGAAATAACTTCTGATCCTCTTTGAAATAAAGACAGTGTCTTATTTCAATTTTGGAAAAGTCTTCCTATTTGAGCGAGGCAAAATAGGAAAATTAGAGAATAAATGTGAAAAGTCGAATACTATGAAATAAAAAATCGATTTTTAAATTTCAAAAATAATTTCGAAGGAAAATTGAATGTTTCTTTGATAATTTCCAAATTAATTTTATAACATGTAGTTTCAAGAAACAAAAAAATTACGGTAAAGTTTACTTAGCTTTGAACATTTAAAAATGTACATATGTATATATATATATGTTTTACAATGTTGCTCGTATAGAATATAACTTTTTTTTGCTGTAATCGTTCATTCTTTTTTTTTTTTGAAAAAAACTTAGTCTATAAGTTTATATTTATTGTTAATACGTTTTTCTGTATGTATTATTTTTATGAACTTTTTATGTAATCAATGTTTTTACTTATTATTTACATTATTTCAATTTTTGTTATTCTCTGATAAATTATTGATAAATAAAGTTAATAAAATATAAACCCGGAACTAATGGTATTACAATATAAAAAACAAAGAAAAGCGCATATATTACAGATCCCCTACATATCTGTATTCGGCCCGTAATTCAGCCGTATAGAAAATTTTACGGATCCGTAACTGGTCCGTAACGGATCCGTCTTTTGTACTTTACGGACACGTTCGAAACTTTCGTTACGGATCCGTTACGGATCCGTTACGGACCCGCACAGAATCACCTGTGGCACACCAGCTCCCCACACTACCACTGAACCACCAACCGTTAATTTTCTGTGGTACTAGATTCGATAGACTATCTCCCAGAGTGTGAGTTCACGCGGAGAGCCTTATCCATAGGAAAAGTTTGCGGGCTCATAACTCGGCTCACAGAAACATTTAGCAGAGTTTTATGACGGATTCTGATTCTCCATATTCCATTCTATGTACCCTCAAATTTGTAGAAGGTTCTCAAACGGTAACTTCGAATAACTCCCTTGTTAGATCTACAGTTTCCGGAAATATCAGAATTCGAAAAAGAAAAAAAAACGAAATCTAATTGGAAACGTAATATGGAATCTAAAGAGTGCTCCTTCCAAAATACTGGAAAACGTTTAGAACCTTACATTTCCCGATTTTCGAAAAAGGAATAAAATTTATGAGGGTTCAATCTTGCCATCGAATCCTTGCTTCAAGAAAAATGTCATCCAAATTGAGTAACTTTTGAACTTTTGGGGGCAGTCCCCAGACGTTTAGAAGTGATCAATGTTCATAGAATATAGCTGATATTCAGATATATTCGACAACTATATGAAAAATGTGTTTTTTTTTTCAGAAAAAGCTTAAAGGTTTGGAAGTGACTAAAAAAAATGAATAGGGGTTTCATTTTTGCATCACTTTTCTCTCAACTAATCACAACCCAACCCACTTCTTGTTTTTTAGAGGATTATACGAGCCGTGGTGAAAGCAGTTCATCATCTAATACTCAAAAGAGAAGGAAATGCTCAAAGTAGGAAAAAAAGAGGTTAAAAACTCACTGTTGTGCACTGAAAGAATGATGAAAATGAAAAATTGAACCATCTTCTGATACGGAAATTTTTATCTCGTTCCAAGCAAAATTGAGCTGTAAATAGGAGAATTATGGAAATAATATAACAACAACACCAACTTCAACATCTCTTCTCATTTTTTCAGAAATTTCAATCTCTTTCTCATCCGCTTCAATTAGCAATCTGGTGTTTAAGCAGTTCAAATCTCGGGTTATTTCTACAAAATAATACGTTTTTTTGTTTTTTTTAAAAACAAATTGATCAAACACGAACCATGAATCACAAAATTGGCCTGAATGCAAACTTCAAGCATTGAAGAACGAGCCAACATTTTTCCAGTTATTCCATCGATATATCTGTAGAAAAAAATATAATTAATATATTCGAAAATTCTATGTTCACCCAAAATAAACATGAGTTGCGTTTAGAAGATTTTTAGGGGATAACGTGAAGAAAATCGGCGATTGATGGCGACGTAGTGGTTTTTGATCGAGATAACATGAGGTGTCATCTGGTAATCATATATGTAATTCTTTAGAAAGTCTATTATAAGGGCTGCTGAACAAAATATTCTCATTTTGTTGTTAGTTATCGATTACAAAAAACAAACACTCAAAAATTATAAATTTCATTCTGGGAGGTAATCGGAAATGGGATCACTAGATTACATTGTTCAACTTTTCTATAACTTTTAGCCGTAACCTAGTTGGCCGAAGTTGTTTCTCAGGGAAGATCCTCCACTTTCTATGCGAGGATCCGCCATTTGTATGCGCGGATCCTTGAAAAATTCCAGCAAAAATTCGGAAAATTTCCTGAGCTATTACTAAAAAGTATCAAAGTGAAATTACCTGAATTAAACAATCCGATCCAATTCAACGCGTTCTCTTTTTTTGCAATGTGCCACCATACCTTGACAGTCTGTAAATTTCTTTTTTTTTATTTAGAAAATTTTCGAATTTAAAGACATTGTGTCAGTTAATTTGACCCTAACAGATTTCAATTTCAAAAATTAGAGCGTTCTCTCATTAGTACAATGCAATTTATGCGAAATCACACTGATAAATACATGCTTCATAACAGCGGCCTAAGTTGAAAAAATGAAATTTGAATGCGCGCCGGAGTGTCTGGTTACAAATTTCCCATTTCTCAGGAAAAGCGATGCACCGGTGCAGTCCCAGTTTGTACGGGACTGCACCAAATTTTGTCCGGGACTGCACTGCACCTTCATTTTTCCGAGACAGTCCCGGACGAAAATGGTTCAAAATTCTCGGGAAAAGCGATGCACCGCACCTTCATTTTTTCGGGACAGTCCCGGACAAAAATGGTTCAAAATTATCAGGCAAAGCGATGCACTGGTGCAGTCCAATTTTATATGGGGAAGTATCAAACTTTGTTCGAATTATTCCGGACAAAGAAGAGTGCGAAGTGCAAGAACAACAAAATTCGAAAACAAAACTGAAAATTGGTTTAATTCGAGCTCGTTTGTTTACCAAAAATACATTCAACTTAAAAACTGGAAAACCACTTTTTTGCGAACGCAGATGTAATGTTTTTATCGAGAAATTTCCGCGAACCAAATTTGCTGAAATTTTGGCACTTCAAGACGTAATGGTTTATTTGTGATTGCCTAAAAGTTTTACCTAGTTAGCTCTTCTCAGGAAAAGCGATGCACCGGTGCAGTCCCGGTGCAGTTTTTTGTATTTCTTAAATTTTTTAAATAATTTTTTGAACTCGAAAACTAATTCTCGAGAATGAGACTTGGAGCCACGTGCTACTTTGCAGTTTTTGAAAGAAGTTCCTTTATCAGCGTAAAATTACATCTCAAATGAGCTATGACTCATTTAAAAAAGCCAGAAACGATTCAGGCACTACCCGCTCTGAGTTTCTCTTCAAAAATCTTAATGAAAGCAACGGAAATTTTTTTGTATATGTTATTTGTGAATATCAATTTCAGTTTTGAAGATTTACACAATTATCGAAGATAGAGACTTATTCACTGTCACCTTGCAAAAAATGAAAATTAGAGTTTTCTAAGAAAAAAACGCTACTATATTTTAACAATCATCTTTCAGTCTATAAGTTTTCAAAACTTGAGCCCTATCTGATTCCTAGAACAATAGTTATGCTCATCCAAGTTCTCCGATATGTAGTCCTGTGGAACTCTGGCGCTAGCGCACATATAAGCGCGCCATCCCCCCTTTCCCCCACAGGTTCAGGTATAGTCGAGTGGTTCAAGATCTCGTACGTCAAGCAAGCAGGAGTTCAAGTCGTCGCGGGTTCGATTCCAGGAGGCCTCTCGCAGCCATTGCCACCCACAAGACGCAGGCGGCGAGACATTTATTTGCACCGAACCGTCCAAATTTTGTCCGGGACTGCACCGTTTTATCCGGGTTTTGCCCCGGGACGCGTCCCGGGACAAATTTCGGTGCAGTCCCGAACAAAATGGGAATGTTCCGGTGCATTGCTTTCCCTGAGTTGTTTTTTTTACTCCATTCAAAATCAACAGTTATTACTTGATTCAGAAAAAGTTGGCTTAGAATCCTCATTAAAAAACGGGCCTTCAAAAAAACAAAAAAGTAAAGGTGGCTCATTTTTACATAGTCATTACAGTAACCCATGCTTAGATTTTGTAGTGACAAAACAATGAATCGATGGGATCCCTTCAACATTGTTTAAAATTAGTTGTGCTTTAATGAAATTATTCAAAGTTATTAAATGAGGACTTTACGGAGATAATGAATGCGTCTGGAATGAAAATAGACTTCATTCTCATTCCGAATCTGTTTTTAAAATTTTCTAAAACCACCTAGAAGTCGAGAAAATGAGCTTCAAAACAATGGCCTAGAAAAAGTGTTCACCTGGCCGCTGCGGACTAGTTTTCGCCGGTGGCCTCTTTTTCTAGGTCATTGTTTTGAAGCTCATTTTCTCGGCTTCTAGGCGGTTTTTAGAAAATTTTAAAAACAGATTTGGAATGAGAATGAAGTCTATTTTCATCCCAGATGCATTCATTAGCTCCGTTAAGCCCTCCTTTAAGATTAGTAAAAAAAAATAGAAGACATTTCTCAAAGCTGCAAAGAAACTAAAATAGTTATTCTTAGAAATAAAGTTAGAAACACTGTTCAAAAATGAGGTTAAGATTCAGGATGGCATATTGAATAACAGTATTCAAATTCTTTTAAAATTCAAGTAAATTTAAATGGAAATTGCGCACCTCTTTCATATTTCCGAATAAATAAATAGTTGATTTTGAAGTAAAAACCCCAATTTGATCATCCGGTGGTTCATCATTCTCAGCATCTCTTCGACGTAAAGTTATCATTTCGATTAGTCTGTAATTCAGAATTAAACACAATGTTTTGTTTTTCCAACAAAGAGGAAACGAATAAAAAACTGAGGAAAAATTTATGCGGCGACCCATTAACTTTCACTTGTCTTCTCACAAATCAAGCGTTAACGAGCCGAAGACAAAAAACTCCAGAAGAAGAAAAAGAACTCGGAACCATCATGGGTGTTTTGTCTTTCAGTTAAAAGTCGGTGGTTTTTTTTTGCTCATTCAAAAATAAAACCAACAAAGCGGAAAAGGAAACGGAAGCGGTGTCGTCTTTCGTGTGTTTCGAGGAGGAGATTTGTTGGAAAAAGGAAGGACACATCACCGAAATATTTCAAATTTTCGTGTGTCGGGCTAAATGTCGAAAAACGATTGTCGTTTTCTTTTTGCCATTTTTGACATCCCCATGGGAACTATCAATTTGCCGTTTGGCCCCCTGTTTTTCACGGATTTTTGTTTTGTTTTTGATTTTTCTCGCTTCCTTCTTTTATTCTTTTGGTGAAACGTAAGGGCGTTTGTTATTTATCCTTTCGGGAAATTCTTGGTATTTTTAAAGCGTCTGGGAAAACGAGCAGTATTCGTTTGGGAGAACGAATTCCAGCTGATCGAACAAAGTATGAGATACAAATTTTGGTGCCTTAATTGTATTGATTCTGTGAAATAAACACATGTTGTCATTTCAAATTAAAGGAAGGCTTTACGGAGATAATGAATGCGTCTGAGATGAAAATAGGCTTCATTTTCATTCCAAATCTGTTTTTAAAATTTTCTAGAACCACCTAGAAGCCGAGAAAACTGACCTCAAAACAATGGCCTAGAAAAACTGGCCACCGGCGAAAACTAGTCCGCAGGCATGAAAATCCTAAAAAAAAACATAAATTTAAATTTTTAAAAATATTTAAAAAAAAATACTAATATACGCATTCTTTATAACTATTCATTAAGGAAACACGAAAAAAGCTCATAGGAAAAAGTTCGGCCAGGAGGACACTTTTTTAGGCAATTGTTTTGAGGCGCGTTTTCTCGGCTTCTAGGTGGTTTCAGAAAATTTTAAAAACAGATTTGGAATGAGAATGAAATCTATTTTCATTTAAGGTACATTTATTATCTCCGTAAAGCCTTCCTTTAATGACTTTCATAAGTTCCATTAATGACGTCCATAATTCCACACCGTGATCGTTGTTTCACCAGAAAACAGAATTTCATAGAGATGACCTGGCAAATATGTCAAATCTCACAGGATAAACCGTTTTTAGAAGTTTAGGAATTTGGTGGATGTATATTGTTGTAATTTTATTGATTTATATTGTCAAGATAATAATTTCTGGCCGCTCGGTTTGCGGAGTGTCGTTGGGAATTTACTCACAGCGCGACCGCTACGCGCAAGACCAACTGAGAAATTTGAATTTGAGCGCGTTGCGGTCGCGCTGCGAGTAAATTCCCAACGACACTCCGCAAAACGAGCGGCCAGAAATTATTATCTTGACAATATGACAAAATGACAAATCTGAACTAATGAAAGTACATGTGAGAAATGGCACATGGAAAAGGGTGCGAGTACATGGGAAAATAATAAATTTTACCCGCGTGAGAATGCAATTTTTGTGCTTCTATATTTTTCCAAGATTTTCAGACCTGTTAAAACAGTTTTTCATTTCTTTTTAGATTGGAAAATAATTCTGGAAAGTGTTAACTATGCAAAATTGGATGGTGATCCTCCTATGCACTGGATAGCTGCATGTTTCGAAAATAATATTCAAATCGATAATTGGACGCAATATCGAAAAATGTTGAAAATATCTGAAAATCTTAACTAACTAGATAAACGGAAACTTTGAATTCTCATTCTGGTAAAATATTCTGAAATTTCAGAATTTTTCTCGTTTTTAGTAGTCTTGCTGAAAATGAGAACGATCTCAAAAACGCTGAAAATTCGTTTTCTTTTTTTTTGTTTGTACAATTTAAAAAAAGACTTTTTTCTGCCAAACATCAACACCAATTTCAAAAGTCCATTGAAATCTTTACACTGGTCAGAAGCTTGAACATTTTGTTACTTTGTAGTTGCTTCGAGTAAGCCCCCCGATCCTATCCTTTCCCCCCAGATGTAACCAGTTTGTGTGGTAATTCAAGTTCAGCATAATCCGTCTCAAGGCAATGATGAGTGAACGAAAAATGAATAGGTCTATTGAGATGTTTGCATTTCATTTCGATTTGCTTGCTTATTCTAATTTAACCAGCACCATAACAAAACAACAATGATCCTATTTTGTTAGTGATTCACACAGAACATTTGACCATCCTCTATTTTATTCTTCTGTTGTTTGTTTTTATTTCCTTCAAATGACCGTCGTTTGGTATTTCATTCTATTTTTTATGCTCAACACGGCGGAATGTTGTCTACCTGATATTAGCAATATGAAATTACCTCCACCGGTTGTACATACTGAATGTTTGGATAGCAGGTTTATTTTGTCACTAACAATAAATAATTTTAAAAACTTTCGACATATTTTTCAGATATGCATGTCAAAGGGGATATTTCTGCGGACCTTATGGTTGTACGAAACGAAAAAGAACTCTAGGAGTAAAAACAGTAATCTCAACGTCGGTAAGAACGAATCAGAAATATGGAAAAATTATATATTTTCAGATTCGACCTTATAAACAGATAAGCATCGATGGAAGATTCGAAAGATGTTGTGCTGCTAACCTCCTTCCAGATAAATGTATCCAGTTTTGTACATTTAGTAGATATAACACCACATCGGTAAATTTTTAATCAAGAGATTTTTACACTGACAATTAATTTATCAAGTGATTAAAGGGGCGGAGCGCCTGGAATGAAAATAGACTTCATACTCATTCCAAATCTGTTTTTAAAATTTTCTAAAACCACCTAGAAGCCGAGAAAACGCTCCTCAAAAAAATGGCCTAGAAAAAGAGGCCACCGGCGAAAATTAGTCCGTATGAAAAATCCAAAAAAACATTAAAAAAGGACTAATATAAGCATTCTTCATACCTATTAATTAATGATATACGAAAAAAGCTCATAGGAAAAAGTTCGGCCATGTGGCTTCATTTTTTGGATTTTTCATGCCTGCGGACTAGTTTTCGCAGGTGGCCCCTTTTTCTAGGCCATTTTTTTGAGGCGCGTTTTCTCGGCTTCTAGGTGGTTTTAGAACATTTTAAAAACAGATTTGGAATGAGAATAAAGTCTATTTTCATTTAAAGTCCACCTATTATATCCAGAAAGCCCTTCTTTAAAGCTCGCGCATTTATATTTTCGGATTTTCACTTCATTCACACTTCTTTCGTTCCTCATATTGTTCCATCATTGTATTCCATTTTTAACCTACGTTTTTCCAGGTAACAAGTTTAATCTCCGACGATGTTGGATGTCCCGTAACCGCAATGCCTGTTATTCATTATTGCGCTTCTCAAAATTTTGATCATTCTGATTGTTGCTCAAGGAATCTGATCCCTCGGGATTGTTTATCATTCTGCCAACCAATGAAAACGTTAATTGCTTTTGAACCATCTAAAATGCATTGTTTGTATTATTTGAATATTTTTAAAGATTGTTTTTATAATAGATTTATTGAAGATAAAAATTATTAAAAATAGTAATAAATTAATTAATATTAGATGTCAAAGATTTGGATCTTTAAATACATTTTGAGTAAATTATGATTTTTTTTTTCAAAGTTTTTAAAATGTTTTAAATCAAAAGAAAATTGAAGTAATTTTATGATCGCTACTAGAAGAGATTTCATTTTTTCTGGGTTTACAAGAAAAAATCTATTAAAGGCAGCTTGTCAGTTAACACGATCCAAATTCAAGGCAAAAAATCAAAATTCGAATGGGATCCCAGGTGGTCCAAAGAACAATACCGATATGTAGCCAAATTCAAATAATTGTGTTTTGCGCCAATTCCGACCGCGTTGCACGGACAACGACCGCGTCGCACGGACACGCGGGAATTCAAATTTTGATTTTTTCAACTTTGAACCGCTACTGTGACTCGTGTATTTATCGGTGCGATTTCGCATAAATTGCATTGTACTAATTAGAGAACGCTCTAATTTTTGAAACTAAGAACAGGTAGGGTCAAATTAACTGAACAGCTGTCTTTAAACATCTCAACTCCTTAAAAATTCGAACTAACTTTTGTTTTAAAGAACTTTTTTAAGGAGGACTTTACGCAGATGATAAATTTACCGTAAATGAAAACTGCCTTCATTCTCATTCCAAATCTGTTTTAAAAATTTTCTAAAACCACCTAGAAGCCGAGAAAATGAGCTTCAAAACAATGGCCTAGAAAAAGTAGTCGAACTTTTTCCTATTAGATGTCGTTAAAAAATAGTTATACAAAATGCTTATATTAGTCCTTTTTTAATGTTTTTTTCATTTTAATTTATGATTTCTTCAATTTTTTTAAAACAATTTTTCATGCCTGCGGACTAGTTTTTGCCGGTGGACACTTTTCCTAGGCCATTGTTTTGAGGCGCGTTTTCTCGACTTCTAGGTGGTTTTAGAAAATTTTAAAAACAATTTTGGAATGAGTATGAAGTCTATTTTCATCCCAAACTCATCCATTATCTCCGTAAAGCCCTCCTTTAACATACTGGACGTTATCAGGGATAAACAGTATTTTTTAAAAGTTTTTAAGCGTTTGTCACGTCCAGCAAATTCCTCAAGAATTAGATAAATTTTGAAACTTTGAATGTCATCATGAAAGACTTCGTAGCGTCAGTAGTTGTAGTATTCAATGAAATATGTTAATTCTCAGCCGGTAATCTGATTTTCTGATGAAATAAACTCCCAATCAACCCCCTCATTTCCCAAAATGCCTCAAAAACTCTGTTGTTTCTATGATCTCGTCATCCGGTAAGCTGTCAAATCTGATAAAAATAAACAAAGCCACGGCAACGCTGTTGCTTTCCGGGTTTTTTCGCGACCAGACATATGCTTGCCGGTATATAAAACCCAGCACAAATTCCGTTGAGATTAGAAGCAAGAAAGCAAATGAGAATCAAGTATTTGACATTTTTGGTCATTTCAGTTGTATGTGAAACAAATGTGACTATTCCAAGCGTTGAAGAAGTTGTGAAAAATGAGACAAGTGGTAAGTGCTTCAATTGGTTTGTGTTTAATTTTTTTTTATATTTTAATTGTATTTCAGCTCCAACGATTGCTCCAAAAATTGCTCGAGATCAAGGAGCTATAGTGGTCGCAGCATTTCCAGCTGTTTCAACTATTCGTGGAAAAAATAAGAAAAAGAAAAGTGGACCATTCGATAGAACTCTTGCGAATACTGGTGCAACTTTTTCAAGACGAGGATCTTGGGGAGGTGGTCAATCAACAGGCAATCCATATTCATCGTGAGTTTTTACATGTTTATGCAAAAAAAGCTTGCTTCAATGTTTGGTCACATGTTAGTTGTTGTATCTCAAAATATATACGGGAAAAGCGGAATGAAGGTATACACAAGGGACTGTTTTGAATTCAAACATGTATATTTTATCTTCGCAACAAAACATTGTTTTGTTTGTTGTATTGAAAAAGCCCCAGAAAAGTTTTGATATAGGGGATGTTTAAATATTGATTTCTAAAATGTACTTTTTTAAAAATATATTTTCTAAATCGTTACAATTTTATTTTATTATTCATTGAGACTACATTACCCAAGAAGAATCAGGAGCTCGTGCAGACATTAATATCTAAAATTCTAAAATTATTCTGAAACATTAAATCGTTTTTAAGATATCATATTAGGACAATATATAAAAGGAATTAAAGGCCGAAATTGTAATCACGAACATCGCTGTGTGTGCGTACACCGTTACGACAAATTGCACACACGCAAAAATTCTAATTTTTTACAAATGGAATTTTAACGCCTAAAACTGAAGAAAAAATGAAGTTCACTTTAGCCCAACGTGATGTCGTTAATCGATTTGTGGAAGTTTTGAAATAAACGAAAAAATATTGGCATTTCTGTTCGAAATCATTAAAATTTTATATTATTATTTACGCTTAGAACATTTTTTTAAATGTGCCGCAAAAATGGATTTGTAAAATGAATGTCTTTTTCCGAACCACTTGCCCGGATTATATCAAAACTAAACATTAATATTTTCGCCGCATTGAGCCAAAAAAACTAAAAATTCGAAATTTAAATTCTCACTTCTTTTTCAGAGGCTACGAAGGTGTTCCCGAATCTCAATCAACGAGCAATTCCGGAAACATGGGTGGAATGACAAGAAGCAGCAAAAGAACATTCGGAAGTTATGGAAGTGTAGATAGCAAGAAGGCTCAATCGTCGATGACTCGAGCAGGAACTGGATCATGGAAAAACAACAAAAATGGAAATCATCAAAACAATCATAATAGCAATGATTGGGATAATAGTGATAATGGTGGATCGTGGAACAATAACAATAATAACAATAACAATAATAATAATGACAATGATGGTGGATATGGCGGTAATCAGAATGGAAATAACAATTGGAACAATGGTGGTAGTAGCAATAATTGGGGAAACCAGGATAATGATAATGGTCAATCGAACTATGGTCAATCTAAGCGTGGTGGAAGCGGTGGAGGAAACGGTGGATCATGGAACAATGGAAGGAGTACAGATAATGATAACTTCAGCAGTTATAAACCAGGATCATGGAACGGTGGATCTGAAAACAATGACAATTATAACAATCAAGGTGGAAGTTCTACATGGAATGGTGATAATGACAACCAGAGAGGAGGATCAGGATCAGGAAACTCCTGGGGAAGCGGAACCAATGATAATTATGGTAACAGTGGAGATTGGAAAAATTCCGGATCATCGGATAATCAAGGAAGTTCTTGGGGAAATAATGGTGGTGACAATTATGGAAGCAATCAGGGAGGCAATAATTGGGGAAATAACAACAATAACAATGGTGGAAGTGGAGGATATGGTGATAATGATGGTTATGGTAACCAAGGTAACCAAGGAAACCAAGGATCGTGGAATGGTGGTGGTGGAAACTCGGATAATCACAATAATCAAGGAAGTGGAAGTGGAAGCGGAAGCGGAAATTCGTGGGGCAATGGTGATAATGACAACAGTTATAATGGAAAGGGGAGTAGTTCATGGAACAACGGAAATGGAAATTCAGACAATGATAATTATAATCAATATGGTAACAAAAACAATGGCGGAGGATCTGATAATTATGGTGGAGATAATGACAATTATGGCTCGAATGGCGGAAGTGGAAACTCGTGGGGAAATGGTGGAACTGATAATTATGGAAGTAATCAAGGAAACAATTGGAACAATAATGGAAATTCTGATGGTGGAGATTATGGTAATCAGGGACCTTATGGTGGAAACGGTTGGGGAAACAACAACAACAATGGAAACAATGATAATGATGGATATGGAAGCAATCGAGGAGGAAACACGTGGAATAACAATAATAACAATAATAATTGGAATAATAATAATAATGGGAATGGAAATGGAAATGGTAATGGAGATGAAGATTATGGCGATTGGTATGCAAGAAAGATGATGGATCCTGCAGTACCTGCAGCAGCTCCCGTTCAACCACCGAGTATTGATGAATTGAAGAGGAAAATTGAAGAATTGACTAACATGGACACTTATAAAGCATAATTATTATTATTGATTATTTGTTAATTTATTTAATTTATATTCATGGACTTTTTGATAAATATTTATTTTTTGAAGATCGTGTTTATGTGGTGTGGAAATGAAGAAGAATATTTCGCGATTTTAGCTTTTATTGGAGCATATTTGTTGAATATTCGAGAGTATTTTAAAAATCAGCATGATAACGTTTACACAGTCCACCAATATTGAAAGATTATTTTTTGAAAATCCATATTTACCGCATAATAAATTGGAATCTTTCGGACTTTTTGTTAACATTGCAGTAACCATTTGATTTTATCGATTTGGAACAGAATAACTAAACCATATTTATGATCATCTGTTGCTGTATTTCTATGGCTCTTCCCCTATCTCTTATCTTTAACGAATCATTCCAATCTAGCACTGTTCCCTCTTCATGGAAACACTCTGCAATTATCCCAGAAAATGAATGTCTTTTTCCGAACCACTTGCCCGGATTATATCAAAACTAAACATTAGTATTTTAGAGCAAAAAAACCTAAAACTTCGAGATTTAAATGCTCACTTATTTTTCAGAGGCTACGAAGGTGTTCCCGAATCTCAATCAACGAGCAGTTCTGGAAACATGGGTGGAATGACAAGAAGCAATAAAAGAACATTCGGAAGTTATGGAAGTGTAGATAGCAAGAAGGCTCAATCGTCGATGACTCGAGCAGGAACTGGATCATGGAAAAACAACAAAAATGGAAATCATCAAAACAATCATAATAGCAATGATTGGGATAATTAGAGCTGGAACTGGATGATGTTTTGCTGCTTTTATGATTCATTTTATGATTCAAAATTATTGGACTTCAAAACTTTCAAAATCTATTGAAACTTTAATCTAAAATATAAAAAAAACTTTATTGTTGAAATTTTCAGACGTTGCAAAAACTTGAGTTTTCGATTAAAAAGATAACTCGTTTTTATGAGCGGGAGTTTGCGGTTTTGCTTGAATAAAATCTGGGCGTGATATTTCCGCGGTCGAAATCAAGCGTAAAAAGGTCAGATCCTTGATGATAACGAACTGAATTATGTCAAACGGCTACCTAATCACAAATTGACAAAAATATAGTGCTGTGATCGCGTTAATATAGTGCTGTGATCGCGTTGGTCGCTTCCAGGGATGGGCGGGAAATTTCCCGGGACCGGGAAATTTCCCGGTTTTCCCGGTACCATGACGGGAAATTTCCCTTCCCGAAAATTTCCCGAACAGTTTCGGGATATTTCGGGAAATTTTTTAAACAGAAAAATTAGAAAAACATCAAGAAAATCAAAAATTCGAAAAGATCGAGCTACAAAAATCAACGAAACTTTTCTAAAATTGATTAATATGTCTTCCGAAGTCTCAAATAAAAAAACTTAACATTTTTAATTTTTTTAAAACTCATTTATGCGATTCTAAAGAATTAGTTTTATTCAAAATCTTGCGTTAATTCATGTTTTATTCTTTTGTTTTTATCGTTGGATGTTTATTAACTCTGAAAACTTAGGAAAATCGGTAAAATCGGGATAAAACCAGTATTTGGAGTTAAATTTTCGAATTTCCCGATTTCCCGA
Source organism: Caenorhabditis virilis (assembly GCA_964036255.1). Taxonomy (NCBI): domain Eukaryota; kingdom Metazoa; phylum Nematoda; class Chromadorea; order Rhabditida; family Rhabditidae; genus Caenorhabditis; species Caenorhabditis virilis. Next base: position 9,966,226 of record OZ038417.1, on the reverse strand, counting down.
AATTTCCCGGAATTTCCCTGTATTTGGAACCGGGAAAAAGGTTTCCCGAAAAATTTCCCGAAAGGTCTTTCCCGCCCATCACTGGTCGCTTCACATTTGTCGAGTATCCCGCACAGGTTTACTTCACACAAATTACAACTATGCGCCGAGCTATGACAGAAAAACGAAAGGGGTGTTTCTTTTTTACCGCTAACTGAACGTTTTGTGGTTAATTACAATAGAATTCGAGCAATTTCCGATTTTTGTGCAGAGTTGTTGAGGTTTGAATTCTAGTGGATTTTTAATCGAAAATGTATCAAGTTGAAGGTCAAACCCACAAATTGATCTGAAAATTGAGACCAGTATTGACTAACTGGTTCCACGAATGTTGCGTTTGATAATGACTCATAGACACAATGTTCTCGAATATTTTTCAATCGGTGACTGTAATTGCCAGAAAATGGCCAGATAGGAAGGAGGCATATAAAAGCTTTGCCTTGTGTGTGAATAAGTTGAAAGAGTAAGTGTTTTGAAACTTGCAAAAGAAATAATTCGGTCAATGAAAAAATGGAATTCTGGGGTCAAACAAGCTTAATTTAGATCATAAATTAATTTTTTGGTGTTTTTTCTTGAAAATAATTCAGGCCTTTACCGGATGTTTGAGCGTGGCCTTATTTAGAGTATGATTCGCCCGTTTGCACATCTTTAATAAAAGAAAAATTCCAATTTTCCAGCTCAATCGCTGATTGATCTCGCGAGACTCGAAAAAGTGGTAACTTGAATGATTTTCAGGTTTTCTGAAATTTTTTCTCATTTTGACTGCATGTCTATGAATACATCGTATTCGGATTTCAATGTAAAATTATTTTAACACTTTTATTTTCTTGTTTTTTTTAACTTGTAAAAATGCATTAAAAAAAAATCTCAGCGTTTTTATTGGTTTTTGCACTTGATTTTTTGTCTATTATGCACATTTTTTCAAATTTTTACTTCATTCATTGTGCATTTTGTCACAGATAACTTGTTGGTGCAGAATGAACACTACTAAGAAAATTAGGTTATTACGAGTAGGTGCAGTGATCCCATGAGAGGATAGATTCGGGAGTATTATACCAGTAAATACATGTTACTGGCTCGACGGTGCAGCCTCATCCTAGTTCGTAAATACTCGTCAAGGTCAGCCAGAATTTTCTTCTGGAAGTTACCGGCACCTCTTCTACTAACATATTCTTCGTCCTCAATCACTTCTTTTTGAAATAGTCTAATCATATCAGATGTCTCTTTCCGTATATCAGCAAGGCATCGTTTTTCCTAAAATTTCATTGTTTTTAAAACTCTGTAGGGATCAGTGTTCCGATCCTGATCGGATCCCGATCGGATCTATAAAAATCGTGGAAATTTTTTTGTGAAGTTTTTTTTTCAGAATACGCTCGTTACTATTTTTAGAACTTAAATATATAGAAAAAATTAGAAGGGGGCATCAAGGGAAGTGCCTGAAGCATTTCTGGTTTTTTTTTCATTGAGACATAGCTCATTTTAAAGGAAATTTTACGCTGATGAAGGAATCGCTCTCAGAAACTATTAGCCAGACGTTTGAGCATGATTTTTTCAAGCTCAAAATCTGAAATTTTAAACTTTGGGGAGCTGTAACTTGGTTTAAGTTAAAAATTGCGGCGTAAAAATTATAAATTTTGAAGTTGTCATAAACCATCCTTACTTACTAGGGAAGTACACTCTAGTATATACGACGGTGAATTAAAGATATAGTGGAAATTAAAGGAACATAAGACCTTAATAAACTATGAGAAGGAAAATTCTCAATGCGATGGTTGTCATCACAGTCAACACGCACTGTTGCAGGAACAGTCACACTTTGACAGCAGGTGACTTTGGAACCTCACAACCAATTTGTATGTTTTATAGCTCATTAGAATGAGAAAATGTTTTTCTTTCCGGATTTAATAGTTTACAAAGTTAAAAATTTTAAAAAAAACGTTAACTAATAGTCAAGAAAACTTTTTGTAAAGGAACATTGATTCTTAAAAATTTCTCTCCTAAGATGTCCTAGAATGCCCCATGAGCACTGGACCCATTTGACCACCTTGGAACACATTTTCCTAAGATGTCCTAGAATAAGTTTCTGGTATTTTTCGAATTTTCTGGAAGCTTCAAGAATTTTTTTATAGCTTCTGGATTTTTTTTTAGAATTTTCTAGAATATTTTTGAAGCTTCTCGGTTTTTTTTAGGATTTTTTGGTAGCTTCTGGTTTTTTTAAAGCTTTTGAATTTTCTAGACCATTTTGTAATTTTTTTAAAGCTTCAAGACTTTTCTGGAATGTTCTAGAATGAGGACACACGCACGCCCAACGCTTTATTATAAGTATGTTGATGATGACTGAACGAAAAAATGAGGGAAATAGTGTGTAAAATGAAGAGACGCAGAGAAAAACGCTAACTTTAGGTTACGGCAACTACCGCAATACTACAGTAATAAGCACCAAATTTTTAAAGTCACCTTGCAATACTCCAAAGATATTACCATGAAAGTCTGGTCTCGAACCGACCATTATGAAAAAATGTGGAAAAGTGCTTGAGTACTGTATCTACAGTAATCCTACAGTAACCAAATTTGGTTTTATATAGTTTGAAAATTACCATTTAACCCCAAAGAGGCGCTTCTAAAAATTGAACCAAATTTGCTTTTTTTTTGTCAAATTTGGTAAATCGACAAAGAATAATTGCTGTATCAAAACGTCAAATTGCCGTACAGATATGGAGATCAAGCCATGTTAAATCTCTTCAAATTTCGAATTTTTGCAATTTTTCTTTTCGAATTCGGCTCGGATCGATCCAGATCGGAACACTGCTAGGGATCCAATTAGAAAATTTTCAATATTTTGACGTGGTATAATCAAAAAGTTTCCACTACTGCATTACTAGGAATACTATCACCGCTACGCGGTTCAAATATGTAATAGGATATCTGTTAGAAAATTTTTGTCGACAGATTTTAAAGTTTGAGTCAAATTTTTCAAAATTTATTGAAAAGAACTGAATTTTTTTTAAACGATCGTATTCTATAAGCCATTCACGGAGTTTTATTTACTACCAAGTTTGGACTCGAGCTTGCGAAAAAGAAAAAAAAAGAACCAAGAACTCCACCACATAACGGTGACAGCGTTTCTGGTTTCTTTTATAATCGATAAGAGGAAAATAAGAAAAAATCAAAATCCGGTAAACCGGGCAAATACTTGCAAAAAATTAGCTAAAAATCAGCATCTTTTACAAGCGTAACTTACGAAAAAATAGTAAATTTAATGCTTACCATCTCACGTTGTTTTTCTATCATTTGGTTTTGAAATGTGACTTTCTGAAAAAATTAAGGATCTTCAAACAACTAGGCGTAACCCGACCTGAAGTTCGGAAAAACTGTAACGTTCGGCAATGTTAAACTTTTGTGCAAGTGTTGTCCGCACCGTTGATATCAACTCTTCTTCAACAACTGGTATGAGGCATTGAGCATCATATCTTCTGATCAATGACATAAGACCTTTTACGTTTCCATCTGAAAACACGTTTTGTTTTGAATTTGTTCCGGTGTTTTGCCTTTCACAAAATACAGGGTGTTCAATAAATACTGCAGGACGCTTCAGACACAGATATTTTTAAAACTACGAGACGAAACTCTTTGAAACTCCGAATAAATTTAATACAAATATATTTGTAAACAATTTATTGAGAATTCTCCTACTCCTCGCATTTGGGTTTGAATCGGAGTCACGTATTGTAACGGAGTTCAAGCCCTAATTGCTCGCCGGTTTGAGTTTAAATTTTTCAACGTTACTGACCGCCCAATTTTCATAAGAAACTGGAAATTGGTCGAATGAAAGTTCGATTCTCGCTTCAAATATATATCAAACTTAAAACATTGTAAAATGAGAAACAATTTTTTCACAGGCACAGTTTTGGGGACCTACATTTTTCTTTTTTCAGTTTTGGATCCATGAAAAAGTGAACTTTTCTGCATAAAATTAGCTAATCTTAATCTAGAACCCTAATTTTTCAGTATGGAATGTAGCTAAGGGAGAACGATAAAATGAATAAAACGATTCTAGATTATCTTCTATTTTGACTGTTTTTCCAACACAAAAGTGTGAATTTTATAGTTTTTCATACGATGTCCAAAATCAGGTAGTGAAGGAGGATCACAGTTCCCTAAAAATTATTATTGCACTTTAATAAGCTCCAAAATGTTTTTAAAGTTTATATAAAAAATTTCTGATTAGTTTTTGGATCAGAACTAAAAATGTGAAGCTGCCAATATGAAAGAACATAAACTCGTGAGCTGCGAGCATGCTATTATTCTCTCACAAATTCGGCTTCATAAACGTGAACTTCCCTATTTTGCGAAATAGTGTATGGTGAGGGATAATAAGACAACGCAACGCAATCTTTCCCATTGGCCTCACGCGCGGCGTGTCGATTTTGTGACACAGATTTTTTCACGTTTATGTATTGTCAAGATAAACATTTCTGGCCGCTCGTCTTGCGGAGTGTCGTTGGGAATTTCTTCGCAGCGCGACCGCAACGCGTAAGACCAGCTGAGAAATTTGAATTTGAGCGCGTTGCGGGCGCGCTGCGAGGAAATTCCCAACGACACTCCGCAAAACGAGCGGCCAGAAATTATTATCTTGACAATAACAGAATTTGTCAACAACTAATAACATGAAATCGGATCTGGTTTTTCCTTCACCATTTCTCTAAAAAACGCCCTAATCACATGAAACTCTGAAATTAATGAAAAATAATACCATCAATGAAAATCTTATAAGAAAATTAATTTTTCGTTGTACCACAGTAGGATATTCTTCCTGCAGTATTTATTGAACACCCTGTATACGAAACCTACATTTTATGGGCGGTTTCTGACGGTACAATAATCGAATAAAAGCGACAACATCCTCAACTTTGGCATCTTTTATTTCAATTTTATGATTGCTATTCATTCCATTGTTTATAATCTCGCGAAGCACTGGAGAAAAACACATCAATGGCTGCAAATAAGAATATTTTACAATATTATAACAGTATTGTCAAGATAAAAATTTCTGGCCGCTCGTTTTGCGGAGTGTCGTTGGGAATTTCCTCGCAGCGCGACCGTAACGCGCAAGACTGACTGAGAAATTTGAATTTGAGCGCGTTGCGGTCGCGCTGCAAACTCCGCAAAGCGAGCGGCCAGAATTTTTTATCTTGACAATATTCAAACGAACAAATTCCTCCTACTCAGTGCAAGCTAATGAAAAAAAATGTTTTAAGTTTTTTCTTAGGGTAGACATAGTGATTCCTTTGTGTGAAATTAGAGATTCACATAGTGATTCGTTTGGTTTGAAATTTCAGTTTTTGGGAATTCGAAATTCGTTGCAAGTGCGTTCTATCGAAATGAATACTTGTGCCTGCGAACACCTGTTTCCAAATGCTTGTAAGTACCTCCAAATACTTGTGTTTAAGAACGGACGGTCTACTCTCAATACGGTATTTTTATTAGAGCGCAGTTTCTGTTCGAATAATCGGGCAGTATGGGATGAGAATGAGCTTCTTGTTCGTTTCAAGCATTTTTCTTAAATCTGTACAGTCCTCCTTTAACCAAAAACATACATATTTATCCACATATAATCTTTGATTTCCAACCAGGACAGCAACTTCTGAATCAATATTCCGAGGTGATGAAAAACTCACTGGCAAGCTCTCACTGGCAAGCTCATTCATTTTTGTAACATATCTTTCGTATTCATTCACTTTTTGTTGAAATACTCGAATCATATCAGATGTCTCTTTCTGTTTAACAGCAATACATTGAATCACCTGCGCACGGTGTTGTTGTTCCTACAATTTCACTGTTCTTAAATTGTATTAGTGAAGAACTGTTCCTTTGGCCTGTTTGGTGTAACTTTTTTCATGAGAACCAAAAAACAGTTCAAAAGTCACAAGTTGGAAAAAATGTGGACTTTTCATATTTTTAAATTTTTACGTGTCTAAAAAGTGAATTTTTTAACATGAAAATGAAAGGTAAGAAAATCTGAGAAATTATCGAAAAACACATTTTTTAAAATCCTTGAAAAATTAACTTAACTGGACAAAGTTGAAAAAAATAATTTACAAGCGTACTGAGGTATTACTGCATCCGAATATTTTTTTTAGAAACTGATGTATTGTAATGATCGAGAATATTTAAGTTGACACTACTTGTCAGTATATTGAATACTTACCATCTTACGTTTCTTTTCTATCACTTGTTTTTGAAATGCGACTTTCTGAAAAAATTAAGAATCTTCAAACAACTAGGCGTAACCCGACCTGAAGTTCGGAAAAACTGTAAAGTTCGGCAATGTTAAACTTTTGTGCAAGTGTTGTCCGCACCGTTGATATCAACTGTTCTTCAAAAACTGGTATGAGGCATTGAGCATCATATCTTCTGATCAATGACATTAGACCTTCGACATTTTCATCTGAAAACAAACGTTTTGCTTTGAATTTGTTCCTGGGTGCTCCCGATACATTGTTCTTAACTCAAATACTTACATTTTATAGGTGGTTTCTGATGGTACAGTAATCGAAGAAAGGCGACAACATCCTCAACCTTGGCATCTTTTATTTCAATTTCATTATTACTATTCATTCCATTTTTAATGATCTCGCGAAGCACTGGAGAAAAACACATCAATGGCTGCAAATAAGAATATTTTTAAGCATTATTAAAGGAAACAGAAAACGTGTTTCAAAGGAACAAATCCTCATACTCATTGTTTAATCTAATCGTATTATTAAGGTTTATATTTAATCATATAAAACAAAAAGTCCGTGCAAACCAGGAACGATGGGGGACATTTTTGGTTCTGAACCATTTTCGTCCGGGAGTGTCCAAATTTTGGTCCATTTCTGAACAAAATAGGAACGCACCGGTGCATCGCTTTTCTTGAGTACAATAGAGGTCAATAAGAAATACACCTTCAGTATTTCTGTCATAACTCCGCGCATAGTTGAAACTTTTTGATGAAATTTGGATATGATATGCAGTACATGACTGGAATCTAAATCCTCAAGTATCACACAAATTTTGCATAGCAGATCACATTTTTTGATATTTTTTGTGATTTTTGCGATTTTTTGGTTTTTCAGACAGTGATAGTTACGAATTTTTTTCGAAGTTGTGATAGAGTTTTCGTGTAAAACCATCGTTTTTTTTAAATTTTATTAAATGTCCGACTCTATTTTTAGCTCGATATAATAGCAAAAACAGTATTCAGAAAAACGATATCGATGAAAGGTTGACGAATTCCCGTTCATAAAACGGGTTATATTTAAGGTCCACTTCTAAAATTAATTATATTATAATCTAAAAATATTTTTCTTTCAAATACAGGTTAGCTGATATTAATTCATTGCGAGGAAATTCCCAACGACACTCCGCAAAACGAGCGGCCAGAAATTTTTATCTTGACAATATCAAAAAATGTGCTCTGCTATGCAAAAATTTGTATGATACTTGAGAATTTAGATTTCAGTCATGTACTGCATATCATATCCAAATTTCATCAAAAAGTTTCAACTATGCGTGGAGTTATGACAGAAATACTGAAGGTGTATTTCTTTTTGACCGCTACTGTATATAAGGCCGTCTATGTAAGAACCGAACTTTGCGTGCCTTAGGGAAATATTTTTATATGATCATGCCTAGGGTAACTGGTTAGATGAAGGATTTTGCAAAAAAATCGTTTATCGCGGCGACGTAAAAGTCGAAAAAATCGAAATCTTAAAAATGGTTCTGTAATGGTATCACTATCACAAGCTTCTCCTCCCCTATAAAAGCCCGCACTCCGACTGATAAGAGGTCTTTCCATGGTCTTTCCATGTAGATTCTGCGATCTTGCCATCGAAGACTTCTTGCCTCTAATAAACCTATTATTATATGTTAATACATAACAATGGCAGCGAGTGGTTTTCGCCTGTTTTAACCGGAAACCTTTGAGGTAAGATAATGGGCCAACAGATTTATTTTATTTCTACTTCTATTCTACCAAATGATGGGATCTATAGAAATAAAGAAGGTCAGTTTAGAAGTTCAAATGTTATTTATCCCAGCCTGTTTTCATGGAAAGACCCGTCGGGTCTGCGCAAACCCGATGTATTTATGTGATTTCATTTTGTTAGTCTAGTTATTTTATTTTGTTTTGAAGTAATATGTGAAATCCCGAAAGAGCCAGAGCGCTAGAGAAACCAAAATGGTTGTGTTGTGATTCCCGTAGACGTTTTTACGCCCTGAGAGGCCGAGTTATGTTGTCGTTTACCCTACGGATGCCTGTAGAAGTATTGTTGAAGTGTGTGTTACCCTGTGGATGTTGTGAGCCGAGAGAGGCAGTTTTATTGAATCGTCGATCCCATAGATGTCGTGTTACCCCCGAGCGGAAGAGCCAGAGAGCTGATGAAATGTTGAGAAGCGCCGTGTAATTCCCCCAGCCGCGGGACGATTTTGCAAAGAGAAAAGACGCCGGACGCGGTGTTCAAAAATAATTAAAAAAATAATTTTCATTTCCCCGAATATGTATGCCAATTTTTGTTTTTTCCGAGTATTGTAGTTTTCGAAAGTTACCTGCATGCATTTTATTAATCCGAATTTTCCCCGCATGCATTTTTATTTTCTGTTTGTAACTAGCTGATTCTGCAGCCAAGAGATGCTAAAGATAGGCTCAAATAATTTTTTCGGCAACCTTTCATCAGCTCTTCCGCTCCGGGGTAACACGACATCTGTGGGATCGACGATTCAATAAAACTGCCTCTCCTCACAACATCCACAGGGTAACACACACTTCAACAATACTTCTGCAGGCATCCGTAGGGTAAACGACAACATAACTCGGCCTCTCAGGGCGTAACAACGTCTACGGGAATCACAACACAACCATGTTGGTTTCTCTAGCGCTCTGGCTCTTCCGGGATTTCACATATTACTTCACAACAAAATAAAATAACTAGACTAACAAAATAAAACCTAAGGCAGGGCCCGTTGCCTCACAGGTTCACTCTTATAGAGACGGCCTTATATATCATTTTCACTATAGAGCAGATTCTGTTGGAATAATAGGTATAAGTTGTTTGTTCGTTTCCCACATTTTTCTTAAATCTGTACAGTCCTCCTTTAAACAAAAACTAACATATTTATCAACGTATAATCTTCGATCTCCAACCAGTACAGTAACTTCTGAATCAATGTTCCGAGATGATGACAAATCAGATATTGGACGATTCTGAACTCCAACAAGTGAAATGATGCGAATAATAACAACAAAATTAAAAGTTTCGTTGAGAGCGCCCTTGTTGCCGTCAGGAAAGCAATCTCTCGCTGTCAATGTATTGTGAATTATTTGCCTGTTAGTAAAACTATCGAAAAAGAGCAGACACTTAGTCCCTGTTGCTGTTCCATAGTGGTTTTTCACTTGAAGCTCGATTTCAGCATAACAATACCATAAAGTTGAAATTTTTGACTTATATAAACAATCCATAGAACCGAGACACACCACATGGGTGTTTTTGCATTCCGGAGTTGCAATCATATGTATTTCCCTATAAAATGACTTTAAAACCTTAATAAAAAGTGAATAATTTTATTTACGAACCACATCTTTTGTCCATATCTGTCATATAAAAACCTTCGATGAATTTTGGCCAAAACTTCGGAATACTCATGTCTACCTTCACCAAAATTCCACGTTGACATACTGAAAAATGATCTTTTATAGGCAACAATAACACAAATGCGAGTTGATCAATGTAATACGACAAAAAATGATCACACATCTGGGAATTTTGCAGATGACCTCGATTGCAATTGACCCCGTCCGTTTGGAGCAGTCTGGTCATATCGGCGTCTCATAAAACAAACGGAATCTTTTGACCTTGGATAATTACGCAATGGGGTTTGGTATGTGCACAAGGAACCCCTGTTACTTACTCGATTCCTAATCAGTACAATTTTATCGAAAATATTAATTAATCTGGTAATGACAAATAGTTGACAACTTTTCAATGAAAAACCACGTATTGCTGTTGAACAACGATTTTCTATTATACATTTACAGGGTAAGGCGGCGAATGGCTTGACCGCTCGGCCGCGCGGAGAGAGCATGTGAATGTGAGAGTGTTTGCAATTGTTAGGCCATTCGCCGCCTTATGTCGGAAATTGGTGTGTTTGAGTACTAGAAAAGTTATTATCCAGCATAATAGTACAATAAGCAAGGAATACAGGAATCAGAAGTCTGAAGGATTCTACATCACGTAGAATGAATAAGACGCATTCCACCTCTTTACCACAAATTAAATCTAAGGTTTCTAGAAATTTTAGTGTTCTCACCCCACATTGTTCATATGTATTTGTCTAAGCTACCCTCCAAAACTAATTTTTCTTCTGGTGGTATTAACTATCTTATTCTTAAGAAATGTGCCACTTCCCTTTCTTTACCACTTTCCATATTATTCCAATAATAATTTCTCTCTTTAAAAATTCCTATTTATTGGAGAACTTCTTTTGTTGTACCTGTTTTTAAGAAAAACAAGAAATCTAATCCCTTCTTTAACCCCAGTTATGGAAAAAAATCGTTATCAATCAGTGTTCCGATCCGGATCAGGGGTGCCGCCGAAAAAAATAAATTTTTTCGTCGGCCAGGAAAAAATGCCGAAAAAAAATAAATTTTTTCGTTAACCGGGAAAAAATGACGAAAACAAAAAAAAATTTTTTCGTTTTATTGGAAAAATACCGAAAAAAATTTTTCAGTTGAAAAATTAGTAAATAAGTTGGAAATTGAGGTAAAAAAAATATATATTCTAATTAAAAAAAATGTTTTCCGTAAGACGGAAACACCGAAAAAAATTGAGGATAGAAAACCGAAAAAAAATAAAATTTTTAAAAAACATAAAACACCCGAAAATCCGAAAAACGAAAAAAAAAACCGAAAAAAAACGGCAACCCTGATCCGGATCGGATTTCGGACCGGATCGATCCGGATGACGATCCGGTTCAATCCGGATCGGACCATCGGATCAATTCGGATTGGATGAAATCCGGATCGGGTCTATGAATATCATGTAAATTTTTTGTGACGGTTTTGTGCCTTTTAGGTGTTTTAAGAGACAATGTCCGAGTCGCGTTAAATGAGCGTGGTAGGGGTCAAAAAATAATATCGTGCCACAAAACTTGTGAAATGTCCCGGCGTTCGGGGGGAGCTCCTCGTTTTGTCGTAAAACTTGTAAATTTTTCCAAAAAAATCGTAATTGTTTTCGTTTTTTGCTCAAAAATGATTCTGTTGTTACAAAAAAGAAAAAATTATGATGTCTACCAGTGTTCCGATCTGGATCGATCCGATCCGGATTTTTCGGTTTCGGATCTCTAGATCCGATCCGGATCGATCCGGATCGGGTCAATCCGGATTGCCATCCGATCCGGATCGGATGAAATTCGGATCTATAAATATCAAATTTTTCAGAATACAAATTTTCAGAATACAAATTTTACTACTTTGCTAAAATTATAAAATTCCGACCTATTTTAAAGCAACAAATTATTAAATGACAGAAAAAAACATAACATTTATTTGGAAGAAAATATATACATTAACCTGTGAAAACAGCCAAACATGCGCAAAAATGACACTTTTTGGCCAAAAATTCACATTCAAATGAGCGGTAAATACCTCAAAATTAAGCATTTTTCTCAAATTTGAACCCTAAGCGGTCGTTTGTATCTTTTTCTTCCATTTCGTGCCATGTTTGACAGACAAATCAAAAAAAATTTTTGAAAATTTTTGATGACTTTTTTTGGTCAATTTTTTGAAAAATTTTGTAGAATGTTTTCGTTTTTCAGCCAATTTTATATCGTAGACATCATAATTTTTCTTTTTTGTAACAACAGAAGCATTTTTGAGCAAAAAACGAAAACAATTACGAATGTTTTGGAAAAATTTACAAGTTTTACGACAAATTCCTATTGCCCCACTTAAAACGAACTTTATCCGAATAGGAAAATCTTCTTCCAATATTTTTACTTATGTTATCAACAATGTTCCCATTACTCAATCCTTTGTTGTACGAGACCTTGGAGTTTTAGTTGACTCTAATCTCTCATTTGATCCACATATCCGTAAAATATCTTCTCTAGCTGCATTAAAAACTAAACAATTGCTTTTTTGTTTCAAATCAACTAACTTCAGTTTTTATGTATTTCTTTTCAAATCATACGTATTGCCTTTACTAGAATATTGCTCTGAAATTTTTGACCCTTTCCTTAGTTCTTCCCTCTCAACAGCTCTTGAAACCCCGCTCAGGCATTTTTCAAGGAAAATTTGTCAACGTTGTAACATCTCATATTCATCTTATGCCGATAGACTTTGTACTTTATCACTAAACTCTCTCTTACTTCGAAGATCCCGTACGGGTTTAAAATTTCTATACCAATGTCTTACCGGAATGGTTTCATTTCCGGATCTTAATAAATTTGTCGTTTTTTCCACTAACAAGCGTAAACCAATGATGTTAAAGCTTATTGGCACTCACTGCAATACATTTTTTGATTGCTATGTTCCACTGTGGAACTCACTTACTAACAATATCAATTCATTTTTATCATATCAAGATTTTGTCCACCTATTAGTCATTTCTAAGATTAACCGTCATGCTGTATAACTTTATAACTATGAGTCCCTGTTACTCTTGCGGGTAACTTCATCAATCTTATTCATCATTTTTTTTTTTGCTTCTTTTCTGTATATTTCAATTTGTGTCATGAATAAAGATAAAGATAAAAACGAGGAGCTCCCCCCGAACGCCGGGACATTTCACAAGTTTTGTGGCACGATATTATTTTTTGACCCCTACCACACTCATTTAACGCGACTCAGACATTGTCTCTTAAAACACCCAAAAGGCACTTCAAGTGCACCCCTTCTATTTTTTTTCAAAAATAGACAGTCATGATTATGTTCTAGATTTTTGTAAGTTGCGTATTCTGAACAAAATCGTCACAAAAAATTTACATGATATTCATAGATCCGATCCGGATCGATCCGGATTGGTCCGATCCGGATTGATCCGGATCGTCATCCGGATCGATCCGGTCCGAAATCCGATCCGGATCGGAACACTGATGTCTACGATATAAAATTGGCATAAAAACGAAAAAATTCTACAAAATTTTTCAAAGAATGTTCAAAATTGTTTTTTGATTTGTCTGTCAAACGTGGCACGAAATGGAAGAAAAAGGTACAAACGACCGCTAAGGGTTCAAATTTGAGAAAAATGCTCAATTTTGAGGTATTTACAGCTCATTTGAATGTGCATTATTGGCCAAAAAGTGTCATTTTTGCGCATGTTTGGCTATTTTCACAGGTTAATGTATATATTTTCTTCCAAATAAATGTTATGTTTTTTCTGTCATCTAATAATTTGTTGCTTTAAAATTGGTCGGAATTTTATAATTTTAGCAAAATAGTAAAATTTGTATTCTGAAATGTAACATTTGATATTTATAGATCCGACTTTCATCCGATCCGGATTGATCCGGATCGGATCAAGAGATCCGAAACCGTAAAATCCGGATCGGAACACTGTTATCAATTTTATCAAATTTCGTCTAGGTCATAATGTTTCATCCTTTCAATACGGTTTTCTTAACACTAGAAGTTGTAAAAACTCTCTGCTTGATACCATCTTTAAGAATGTGGAGTTGATCGTTTTTCTAATTTTTATATCAAATTTCACGTGGTTTGTCAAATTACTTGTTTTTCATTTATTGGTTGTAGTTCTACAAACTTTTTTTTTCAAAATAAATTTGTCGGCAAAACTTTCACGAATTCTGACATTTGAGTTGATTTGAAAATTCAAAACTTGTTCTCTAGAAATCAGACGATTTGAATGTTTTCAAATAATTAGCTTGTCTGTGTATGATCTCCGCACAAAAATGCATATCAGCAGCCGCTTCCAATAGACAACCATCCGTTTGAAGTACATTCCTTGTAACTATAACATTATTCCATTTGTTTAAATTTTCAAATCATCTCTACCGCATCTTTAGTATAAGTATTAAAATGAAATTTATTCAGACATGCATCAGGTAATCCTCTCTGTTCACAACATTGCCGGAAAATGAAATTCGGGTTCTGGAATGGAAAAAAATGGAAAGTGAATCACTATACTTTCTGGTTTTTGCAATCAGATTCGGTTGACTGACTCTTCGAGACTCGCAAAAAAAACAATATTATGCATAAAAAATCATTTAATATGAGTAAGTTATAAATTCTCACTGTATATTGAGTTGCGTTTTAAAGTAATGGTAGTGACAATGGTTCCGGTTTCGATTTTTCTCTTCTCAAACCGAAAATATTATTCTTTTGGCCTTTGAGCTTTGGAAGACCGACTTCTGTAGGCACTTCAGCAGGTGTGAATTTAGAGTGATTAAGCTTGAATTTCAACGTTCTGCCGGCCCACTATGCTCTTTGAAGAAAAAGAATTTGAAACGTACAACTTTTTGTGTCAATGAACTTCTTGCTCTATTAGGAGCACAACCATATTGCCCACAAGAGTATCCTGGTTGGCAAGATGATGGTGAGCGCGAAGCGGCGGGTGGAGCAGCGCAATATGAAGAGCCGCATACTCCAGAATTTAAACACTGAAAATTGAAATTGTTTCATTTTTTTAAACAAAATTGATGAAATTATTAAATTATTCTGAAAATTTCGATATCGTTCTCAGGTCCTACAATGCTATTTTTTCAATTAAAGAAACTTTTCTGAATTAAATTTTGAATTTCAGCTGAAGAGCACTTGAAAAAAGAAAATTCCATAAACTTACAGCTTCATAACAGAGCTGTGCATTTCTCGTTTCTCGTTTCTCGAATTTCTCGATTTCTCGACATTTTTCGAGAAAATTTCTCGGCGAGAAATTTCTCGAAAAATAATTTCGAGAAATCAAAAAAAAATTAAAATAATAGTTGAATTCTCAAATTTTTTTCTCGGGTTTCTCTTTCTCGAAAACTTTTTCTCGCGCAGCTCTGCTTCATAAGCATCAGATAGCACAGCCAATACTATAAAAGTCCTCATATCTTCATAAAAAGTTGAAAATAAGCTTGCTAACTTCACTTTTTATATAAAATATAAACAAAATATATCCGGAGGAAAAGGGCGGGGAAAAAAATCGACGAAGAAGGACAATTATGATGATCAAGCACTTCCTCCTTGCAAGTTTTCAATTACGAATCCGGTACAATTGGCCTTGGAATCATTAGTATTAGTATTTATTATGTAATATATCAAACCATTGTTTATTTTATAAATGAAAAAGTGAAAATTGGTTGAAAATGTACAGATAACTCAATGTTAACAGTAACGATCAGATTTTGTTTTAATTCGTCGATCGAGAAGAAGTTCGTATGCCGAACCTTCAGCTTGAGCTCGTTTAACAGATTTTTTATCTTTGAGATCAACTGCAATGTGTCTTCCTTTAAGATCCACTTTCGAGTGTTGATACATTTTTCTGAAATAATGTATAATTTCTAAATGTTTCATATAAGCTAAACTGTAATAAATGAAAGAAAAGTTTGGCTCTTGTTTCGAACAAAATAGTTATAAAAATCCATAACCCGCAAGATCAAAATTATCCAGTTTTCTTTGGAAGTTTGAGAAAATAAAGAGATGAACACATTGAAATTTTTTAAAAATCACAACATTGTGATGGGGAATAGTTTGGAACAATGAATAAGGAGCATAACAACACATTGACAGGCCCAGCTTTCCGATGGTTTATTTTATTCGTAGATTTAATAGTTTGTTTTTTTTTTTAAACATACACATATGCTGTTTCACACTCTTTCGCATTTTTCTTATCCTCGGCTGATCTCCAGTCAACTGGACCTTCTTTTTCAGCATCAGTTCGGATCTGAAAATATTCAACATTTAAAAAAAATTACGAAAATCTTACATTAAGCATTTCTGCTTCCGTAGCAGTTCGACTCGCCACATGAATATTTCCTTCCTTGCTAGGTGCTGTTGACAAAAACATTTTTGATTTTTAAATTGTGGCTGACATCTTGGAATACAAATTGGAATTGCTCTCGAACTCCAATTGCTTCGGAAAAGGCGACTAGTTGATATTCGCTGTCAACTCCAACATATTTCCCGTAACCTGTTTTTAAGCTGGAAGAATTCATATAAGTTTTAATTTATCAATTTATAAATTACCTGATTTTATGATTATCTGGAGTCTTAACTAGTGCGAAGATTTCTTCTGGATTCGGACCTTCTCCTTCCTTGTGAGGGCCGCCAATGGTAAATTTACCATTATCCATTGCCGCAATATAAGTGCGACTTGATCCTTGTCCTGCACATTCAATTGCAATGTTAATTGCTCCTTTCATCTCATATTCATTCTCGATTCTTCGTCAGCCGCCTTTAACAAACAAATTTTAATATACTATTTTGAATGAATTGCCTAAATTTTAGCATTGTGGACACGAATAACTATCATTCTTGTGAATATAAATGTTATTATTTGTTTAACTACTGCTGAAATTATGAATATACTACGGGATATAGCAAAGGCGGTTTTGAGTGTGTGACAGGTTCATTATGTTTGGCGGCCTAATATATATATCACAACATTTCGAAACCTGGTCAAAATACGTATTTTAACACGCAGATTTCAAAAATAGAAAAACTAGCTTTAATGTCAGTACTTAGTAATAGTCAAAAATTGAATAAAGGTCAATTTTCACGAAAAAATCGAACACTTTCATTGACATCGCTGTTCAAGTATTTTTAGACAATCTTCATCCTTCGCCTTATATGGCCTAGAAAACCAAATTTGAACTTTTGCGTCCGGGTTTTCTTATTTTTCCGATTAAAATTTGTTTTTGCTATTAATTGGTAGAAAATCGTATTATTTTTCATCTTAAGCCAATTTTGGAGCTCTTCGGTGCCTCAGCCTCTTTAAATTCTAATCTTCGTAGGGAAAAATAATTTTTTAAACTATTTATTTTAAAAAAATCTCACCTGTAACCTTTCCAGCCTAACATTCAACACCTGATTTATCCTATGCACATCCTCCAACTGTTGCTGCTTCTGCAACAACATGTCCGCCAATTGTGCACTCCCATCTTCCGTCTGTTTCGAGTTCTGCTCATCCCTAGGAAAAAAAGGCTTATCCTCGCCCTCGTTTGTTCCACAACTTTTCTCAATTCCCACTCCTTCTCCATCATTATGCAAATCCGTCTGTCGCTTCATTTCTTGTTTCGTAAATTCATTCTCAATTCTGAATTTGGTTTTTTAAAATAATTTTTAAAAAATCGACATGAAATTAATTACCTCGTACTCTCCACCTTCTCATTCATCAATCCTAACGAACTTTTCGACGTTTGCTTTTCCTCAAATTCGACCAGCTTTTCCTTCGCTTTCAAAATTTTCTACGCTTTTGTTTTATACTCATCAAATTCGTTCTTATTTTCGGTAAGGTTGAATTTTGCAAGTCGAAGCTGGAATAATGGAATTTTTTTTAATTTTCGGTAAATTTTTTGGAATTTCTTTAAAAAAAGAAAAATGGAAGGGTTTTTTAAAAATATGGGTAAGGTTCTTGTTTTTAATACAAAAATGAACACGGCTTGTAAAAATGAACCTGTGTCATTCGCGCGTGAACAGGCTGGTTGCGCATTGTCCGCAAGCGCAGATCAGAGAAAAACCTCTTCAAACTGCACGCTATTTACTGTAAAAAAACGCGTGCCACAGTTGCGTTTTCCTTGCCACGCCCGTTTCTGTGCAAAAATCCTGAATTGTCGGGCGAAAATTTTTCCTCTTTCCTTGGTTTTTTTTACAAACCGTGATGAACATTAGAAGAATAATTAACTTTGAATCTCAAATTTTATAAAGGAACTTTTTTCATTTTTTTTTGTAGTTTCTGCATAGGTTCAAAAAAAACTATCAGACATATCAGCATGTCCCCGATATATTTACCTGCTCAGCCACTGCTCGAACTGTTCAACTCCTAGCTCGAATGTTTGCCCGCTTCCTAAACTTTTCTCGCCGAAAAATTGAGGTTTTTCGGGTCTGAAGTCGGAAAATATAAATTTTTAGGATTTTCGATGAGATTTCCTTAAATTTTCTATCATTTTTAATATAAATATTGGCGTTTGATTTCGAAATTTTAATCCTGATCGATTGAAAATCTACTAAAAGGCTGAAAAATTAACATTTTTCAATATTTTTATTGAAAAGACAAATCTTTCCAATGAAAATCTTATTAGAATTGCTTTAAATTATTAAAAAGCTAGAAATACTTCAATTATCGCTTAAAACGTTTTAAAGGAGATCTTTTATTAAAAACTCTTTGCTCCATCCAACCCCCGTGATTAAAGATGCGCAATATTGCGTCAGAAAACAATTCGGATCTCAACAACGTAGATTTCAATAAATTTTGGCCATTTTCACATGCAAATCGAGTTTTCAGACCACCTCATCAGTAGTAATTGAAGGAAAAAAGTCCTTTTTTTTCTCGCACCTAGGTGTGAACAAATGATTGATGACCTGTCACTTTCCTCTTTGATGTTTGCCGCCACCAGGGGTGTGATGAAGCTTCACCTCATTAAAAAGCAATTAAAGTGGGAGTCAAACTAATTAAAAATTAATTAATGAGGTGTGACTTCCGGTGACTTTTGACCTTATTTGGTCAAAATTTTGAAATTACGTAATATCATGCATGATGGGTATCATTTTAATCAGAATTTCATGACGATGACAGATTTCAAGGTGTGAAGATGATTAATTGATTTTCAAGGTGTCAATTAATTGACTTTTCAAGTTGTAAATTAATTGACTTTTCAAGGTGTGAAAAAATAATTGCGAAAAAGGTACAAAGTGTGATATATCATTCAATTCAGAATTTCATGGGGAATCTGATTTTCAGCATTTCAAAAATAAAAATCTGAAATTGACGTACGTGAACCGCACGTGAAAAATAATTTCGAAAAAAGCATCAAGTATGGGGTATCATTCAATTCAGAATTTCATGGGGAATCTGATTTTCAGCATTTCGAAAATAAAAATCTGAAATTGACGTACGTGAACCGCACGTGAAAAATATTTTTCCAGAAAGTACCAAGTGTGATATATCATTCGAAAGATAGAGACGCAGAGAAACGGGTGAGAGATATTTCGAAAGCTAGAGACGCAGAGAAACGAGTGAGAGATATGACGTACGTGAAAAACACCGCCAAGACAACAGCTGTGAGATATCATTCGAAAGCTAGAGACGCAGAGAAAAGAGTGAGAGATATTTCGAAAGCTAGAGACGCAGAGAAACGAGTGAGAGATATGACGTACGTGAAAAACACCGCCAAGACAACAGCTGTGAGATATCATTCGAAAGCTAGAGACGCAGAGAAAAGAGTGAGAGATATTTCGAAAGCTAGAGACGCAGAGAAACGAGTGAGAGATATGACGTACGTGAAAAACACTGACAAGACAACAGCTGTGAGATATCATTCGAAAGCTAGAGACGCAGAGAAACGAGTGAGAGATAATTCGAAAGCTAGAGACGCAGAGAAACGAGTGAGAGATATGTCGAAAGCTAGAGACGCAGAGAAACGAGTGAGAGATAATTCGAAAGCTAGAGACGCAGAGAAAAGAGTGAGAGATAATTCGAAAGCTAGAGACGCAGAGAAAAGAGTGAGAGATATGACATACGTGAAAATCCCCTACAAGACAACAGCTGTTCATGCGCCAAGTCAGATATGTTGGGATAAATGGCCGAGGACTAGAAACCCCCGAGGGACTAACTATCCACAACCTGTGTTTCTAGGCCATATGTTTGGGCGTCACATTAGTTTTTTGTTGTGGGAAAGCAGTCAAGCTCATTTTTAGCCTGTTCGGGATCAATTTTGTAGTTTCTAGTCGCGCCCTAGATTTTATTAGCTGCGGCTAGTATTTTATTTATTCTTTACATTCTAGTGAACCTTTTCTTTAAAATTTTCCATCCATTCATTATCGAAAAAAATGGCTCTCTGCCAAATTGTGTAACATCTGGTTATTTCCACTCTCATCTTCCCGTGAACCTAGTTTTATACAAGGGACACCACTTTACTGATATTATAAACTGAGCAATATTTATATATTTCAATATACTGTGGGAGCTCCCGTAAAAACATCTGTAAATTATGAATATCAGATATGTCAGGTATATAGGGCAGGGGTGTTGGGTATCAATTGAAACAGAATTTTACGGCCGAAAATTATAAAGTGTGTAATATGACGCGAGTGTTCCCGCATAAACTGCTGCAAAAGAATACTGACCCATTCATTTTCTGTCAGGTGGGAGGTTGAAAAGGGCCAAAACGGGTTTCCATAAGCTGCCAACAGTGATTTACAGCACAACTAAATTTCCTGCCATCAAATCTGAAAATGGAGAAATTCTGTAACTGCTAGAATCTTCACGTAACACAAGTGGAGACAAAAGTCCGTGAAAACACCAAATGTTATATAGCATTAAAAAGCTGGAGTTTCAGAGAATCTGAAAACGATGAAATTTGAAACTGGTAAAATCAAAAACGAGCGGAAACAAAAAAAAAGGGGGAAAATCTTCACTTCGCGTATTTCAGAGAACCTGAGAATATTCCAAAAAAACACAACATCTATTACATAAACTTTACAACTAATCACAAACAACCACGATTACCTTCAAAAATAAGAAAAAAGAAGAGGGTCTTCATTGACAATGGCTCGAAATTTTGGTAACTGTCAAAATTGACTTCAGCTCTACGAACATTGATGTATTCTTTGTTTAAATTTGTCCATCGTATATAATGAACAATTATAATATGGGTGGAAATATTATCTTCATGGCGCGGTCATGGTGTAGTTTAACCATCTATTGTTATACCAAATGTATGAACATGTTTGGATCAAAACCACGTTGTGAATATACCACAGCATCTACCGAACTTTGGAAATGCGCCAACCAGGATCCTAGTTTTTAACAATGACCCAATGTATGTTTTACAACGAAATTATTACAATGACGTTTTCTCGGTGGGTGGCGGGGACGAGCACAAGAGATGTAGGAGATGAGCGATGCCGTTAGAGAAAAAACGTCGTTGCTGAGGATCAACCGCTAATGATCGGTGATTGGTAGATAGTATTATTTATCAATTTATCAAAGAAGTATCAATTTATCAAAGAAGCTTATCAATTTATCAAAGAAGTAAGTGCGCTCTAGTGAAAATGAGGCGCTCGAGTGGAAATATAACGAGGAGGCTACTATACGCAGACAACTATCTGTCGCCAATTTAGCAGAGCAGTAAGTGCGCTCTAATGAAAACGAGGCGCTCGAGTGGAAATATAATGAAACGAGGTCCTATACACAGACACCCTACCTCTCACCAAACAACACTCTCTTACGGAAGCCCACTGTTACTAAACCTATTTGTGAGATATCAAATTTAAAAAATAAAATAAAATAAACTACGACCATAAAACAACAATCATTTTTGTTCACTTCTTCAGGAAATATGTCTATAGTAGAAACTAATATCAGATGAGGATCACGTGTTAGTGGTGAATTCGAGATTGATTTCATCAAGGTTTAGCAAAAATAGGAATCTGTAGATGGACTTATGATGGAATTATTCGACATCTTCATCAAAATAGCAATTTATTTAGGCGATGCAGACCACAACATTGGGTTCAAAAAGATGAACCAGCGCATACATCCTTTCAAGAAGCGGTTCAGTAGAAAAGTCGACTTTTTATGAATTCTTAAAGAAAAAATACACATTTTGCATTATTTCGATAAAACCATCAGAGTCCACTCGTACATGACAGGAGTTTGTTGAAAGCCCTTCACGTGGTTATGGTTTACGGGGAACGACCAACTTTTGAAAAACTTAAGCTTCTATGGAAAAGTTTGATTAGAAATGTAAATTATAAGTGTTTCATACATGTTTTTCTGATGTGGTTAAACAATTCCGAGGTTAGAATGATATAGTATTCGTGTTTATTAGATAACAAAAAAATGTGCACGCACTTGCGGATATAGATACAACTTTCAAATTCTTGTTATTTTTAAAATTGGTATGTATTCTCAATTCACAAAATCTGGAGCGAAAAAGAGTAAGAAGGGGCTAGCAATACAGAAATAACACTTTGGTTTCATCAAACCAGTGGTTGTTTCAATAAGGTAGATATTGAATCATGCTAAATTCTTGAAATTGTGGGGTTTGCGATAAGTTTTTTAAAGGATAGGCACAAAGGTAAAAAGTTACGCGCCAGCTGTGGTCACCTCAACTGTCCCGAAGATGATAGTGGTGAACCAACAATCTGTCAAGATTGTAGTTGGAAATTCGTAAGATTGCTAGAATGAATTTAAATTGTTAATCTTCAAAAGCGAATGTTGCAATACCCTGAGCGAATGTTGCAATACCTTGTTGAATTAAAAACAACAATTATTGATATTTAATCCAATTTTACCGAGAATTCCGGGGATTGAAATACATACCAACGGGTAAGTTTAAACCTAACAGATTTATAACCAAAACGGTTTTATAAAGCAACCATATGAATATTTATTCTTACTAATTTAACTAATTCATGATTATAACCTTAAAAAATTATTTCTACATTAAACTTATTCAAAAACAAAAACAACATTTACCACTCAAACATCCAACATTTTACACTCAAACATCCAACATTTTACACTCAAACACCCAACATTTACCACTCAAACACCCACGATCACCTTTCAAATAACAAAAAACGGACATTTCAACTTGGGAGAGTAAGCATTCCCACCCGTTTTGAAACTTCATACAATTCTAAGCATTCTTTAATACTGACTTATTGAGATCTTGTTTTCTGTACAACACTTTTGAAAAGTTTTCTTGTCAAATTCTGCTATAACTGACTCCTACATGCTACAGAGAGGGGGTATTATTAATTTATCTCAAAGTTTTCATGTAAGTTTTCTAACGTTCCACTTAGAAAAGTCAATGTGATACATAGTTTTAGAAAATCAATGTAAGACATAGTTCATGATTTTTGTTAGTTCGTGATGAAATCATTTTCAGTGGATGTTTGCTTCAACATATATGTTCTGTTAATCTTGATTCTTAATGTGAACTTTTCAATTCTGAACTTTATTTATCACTGAATTCACTCTTGATCAGTGAAGATGTACTGGGGTGAGGGTTTTTATTCATAATTGTTGATTAATCAGATTCCCAAATATCCTGCTTTTTCAGAGAATTACAAATTAAAGATATACACATGTTTATTATTAAATATGTTTAAAAATTGAAATATAGGAAATGTCGAGAATAATCCAAGTTTTCTGAGTGAAATGTTGTGAAAAATTGCGGTTAACATTGTACCATTGTGAATCTTGACATCATTCTTCATTAAATGGAGTGCTAATAGTTTGTTTCTAAACTGAATCAGTGAAATATCCAATTAAGTCAATGTTTTGAGAATGAGGTGAAGTTACTTGACTGAGACCCATGGAAACTATAACCTAAGAAAAATTATTTAAGACACGGGGTGTTACATCTGTGCACAACTGTACTTTCACGATCTTTTGAACTAACTTCTGATAAATCGGGTGGCTTGCATTAAAAAAATATTCTTCTGATAAACTTGATCCAATTTCAGTAGACTAATCATGAAACGATAAAGATTTCAATTGTGTCACTAAAGCCAAGGGTCCATCAAGACGAGCTCGTCATCATCCCAATATACTAAACAATGTACAAAAAACATCTCATCTACTCACTACAATTGAAACTATCTTCACCAATCTGAAAGTCATAACACACACCAATCACTGATTATTCATGGGTGATTCTTAGTATACGAAACCTCATGATTTTAAAATTGAACTAGTTTGGCACTAATAGGGATATAGTTCAGTTGATGCTATTTCTGTTTTTGTCCTGTGGATTAAAAATGAAATTTGTAGTGAATTATCTTCCTCCTGAAAAAGGCTCCATAGGGGATCCTATTTATACTGCAGAATGTTCCACTGATAACGGATGTCTTAGCACTCCATTCTAATAATTAGAGTTAAAAAAATGACGGTGGTCACTTTGATATCAGAAAATCAATGAAATCGTATGATTAGAAAGAACACCTACGGAAAGTTGTACCTGAATTGGTCAGAGAAAAAACGTTCTCAAATTGTTGCTGGAGTGAAACATGTTTTTTTTATTCTATCGAAAAGTATAAACTAGACACCTGCTGTTCAATTTCCTACGTGTACACCTGGTTGTTCTAAATCAGAAGAGCAGCTAACGTATGAATCAAGAACTGATTTCCGATAAGACGTTTCAATGAAATAACATATGAGTGGTTAAAAATGGATCATTTCAGGTTCTCAACGATGTTGATAAATCCTGCATAGAGTTTCCATAATGTGGTTTTCTAAAGATAAAATTGCCAGATGACATAGATGTTTTAGGTCTTTTTGATTCAAAAATTGAGAAGTGAGCCAAGGGGATATATTTCAAACAGAGTAATTTAAAATTTTAATTAAGTCGTCAACATTCACACTCCATTGTTCTTACGTGCGGCTTATTCGGAAAAAAGTTTGAAAATCAGAGTTTCAAATGAAAAAATATTCCAAAAACACAACATTTATTACATAAAACTTTACAACTAACCACAAACACCCACGATTACCTACAGAAAATCAAAACTCAAACACCCAACATTTTCCACTCAACCTATAAGATGAGAACATCAACGAACTAGTCCTCTTAATTATGTAATGACTCTGTGAGATCAGAAGCATGGAGGTCAAACATTAGTCTGGGTGGCCACATGGGTTGCGATTTACAGAAGTTGGAGGGAAAAACCTGTAAATCAATGTAGCAAGGGGGGGTATTTTTCCACTATATTTTATGTGCCTTATTAACAAATTGCTGTGATTTTGAGCTTCAATGGTTGATATCATGAACTGAAGAAGTAGAAACCAATGGATAACACTGATATAGATTAGATAACAAATGTTTAAAGGTAATTGAGCAGCAAAAAGCTACTTTTTAGCACTTGAATTTTAGTTAAGAGCAAGAGAAGTACAAGAAAATATTGGTAAAATGTGATATTTTACTATGTCATATATTAAATTCGTTTTCTGATGAATCAACGTTCCAAATTCATTCCATCTATTTAAAAAATAGTTGTGATAAACTCTTCTTATTAAATTGTTATCACAGTAAAGTTCTTCGGCATATGAATCTCACTTCTTCTGATTCACATGAAACCTTCTTTTAGGTTCATGATAGATGTGCTCAATGGTTTAATATCAGTGAAAAAGTTGAAAATTTGATACACACGAAATGACAATATAAAATGAGGGTCCATCTGAACTTCTCTCAACAGCTTCAACAACCGTCGATTCCATCACCACCACCTACGACACCACCACAACTACCACCACCACTACTACCACCTTACCACTCAAACACCCAACATTTACCATAAAACATCAAATATTTTACACACAAAAACCCTAGATTTACATACATTTGAATTATTTATCGAAATTTTTCCTTTTCTGCAGTTTTCCAAGTATATCTTTCTGCTGAAAATCAATTCACGCCTAACAATAGGTTAACATTTATAGATATTTTATAAGATATCTCCAGTTTTTTTTTAAAATAAGATGTCTCTCGGGTGGTTCTTCCTTGAGCAAATTAAAAAATTGTTGTCTTAGTTATACTGAAAGGTGCATAAAACTAAAAAATGCATTTCAATAAATTGTAATCACTAGGCCAACCCACACTGCTTCTAAAACAACTGTGCAAGTTCGGGTAATTTTATTTTGGTAAATACGCAATAACATAAATATATATTACATCTATAAACCATAAGTTCCAACTAACATTGCAACCTTGCTCAATCAAAACATTTGAAATAAGCTGTTCAGCGCACACCTGTGGTTCTATTTGAAACAACAACTAGCTTCTTTTTTGAATTTTTCGTGGACTTATTAAATTATTTTGAGTACAGGTGCTAATAATGATGATTGAAATGTGAGAGGATGTTTCAGGAGTGGATATAAAAATGTTAGTTATTGAGATGGTTAAAGTTTTCAGTGAGAGGGTTTTATTTTAACTTGGAAGTTTTCAGAGAGAGGGCATTACTTTAACTTGGAAGTTTTCAGTGAGAGGGCATTACTTTAACTTGGAAGTTTTCAGTGAGAGGGTATTATTTTAACTTGGAAGTTTTCAGTGAGAGGGTATTATTTTAACTTGGAAGTTTTCAGAGAGAGGGCATTAGTACTCCAAATTACTCCAAATATATTTCCTCAAATGAATTACGCCAAATGAAGTACTCCAAATATAGTTTAACTACATTGAAAACGAGGTGAGTTTTTAAAAAAATAATTCAGTGACATCTTTAGAAAGTCCAATGATATATGATAATTTTTCATAGTAATCTAACAATTTTTAGAAATATTGTGGGGGAAATCCTTATCTCGTTAAATTTTCAGTAGAAATATATTAATTTTGCTAGAAACTCCCAAAAAAACTAAGAAATTTACTTCATAACATACATTCACATCATACATTTACATCATATCACCTTAAAACTTAAAAAAAAAAAAAAACCCTAAAATTTACTTCATAACATGCCTTCACATCATACATTCACATCACAAACACCCACGATCATCTTAAACTTTTAAAAAATCATGAAATTTACTTCATAACATACACTCCTCAGGGAAAGCAATGCACCGGAACATTCCCATTTTGTTCGGGACTGCACCGAAATTTGTCCCGGGACGCGTCCCGGGGCAAAACCCGGATAAAACTGTGCAGTCCCGGACAAAATTTGGACGGTTCGGTGCAAATAAATGTCTCGCCGCCTGCGTCGTGTGGGTGGCAATGGCTGCGAGAGGCCTCCTGGAATCGAACCCGCGACGACTTGAACTCCTGCTTGCTTGACATACGAGACGTTGAACCGCTTGACTAAACCTGACCATGCGGGAAAAGGGGGGTGGTGCACTTATATGTGCGCTAGCGCCAGAATTCCATAGGAATACATATACGAGTACTTGGATAAGCATAACTATTGTTCTAGAAACCAAATAGGGCGCACGTTTTGTGAACTTATAGATTGAAAGATGATTGTTAAAATACAGTAGTTTTTTTTTCTTAGCAAACTCTAATTTTCATTTTTTGCAAGGTGAATTATTGTATCTTGCTTCGATCATTGTGTAAATCTTCAAAACTGATAACATAACTTTCACAAATAACATCACTTTCATCATTACTAAACTGATGAACAAATATATTGCTTGGTCACATGTATTGAAAGGTGCTTGGATCGTTTTTGTGAGTCAATTTTGATAATCTCGAGCGGTTTTTGTGCCGCAGTTTTTGATCTATAGAAGAACAATATTAAAACTTTGACAATCCATTATCAATGGTTTGTGCTTCAAATGACCTGTATGCGAAATTTCATCAAATTCGTGATCAAAAGTTATGGGCTATAACTTTTCCCATTTTCAATATTTTTGGGACGAAAATTTCAGAAATCCATACTGGTTCTATTCTCAATCAAAGTACAACATTTCCGCTACTTTCATTAAGATTTTTGAAGAGAAAATCAGAAAGGGTAGCGCCTTAATCGTTTTCGGCTTTTTTAAATGAGGCATAGCTCATTTGAGATATAATTTTACTGCTTTCGCAAAAAGTTTTCCCAATTTTTAAGTTGAATGAATTTTTGATAAACACGCTGACTCGAATCCAAGAAATTTTCGGTTTTGTTTTTTGAAGTTTTTTGTTCTTGCACTTCTTTTTTGTCCGGAATTTTCGGAAAGCGTCTGAAAATGGGACTGCACCAGCGCATCGCTTTTCCTGAGAATGTTGAACCATTTTCGTCCGGGACTATCCCGGAAAAATGAAGGTGCGGTGCAGTCCCGGTCAAATTTTAGTGCAGTCCCGAACAAAATGGCACCGAACCGGTGCATCGCTTTTCCTGAGAATTTTGAACCATTTTCGTCCGGGACTGCCCCGGAAAAATGAAGGTGCGGTGCAGTCCCGGACAAATTTTGGTGCAGTCCCGAACAAAATTGGACTGCACCGGTGCATCGCTTTTCCTGAGTCACATCATACATTCACATCAAGATCGCATTAAAACTTTTAAAAAAACTATTAAATTTACTTCATAACATACATTCACATCAAACATTTTTAATCCAAACACCCACGAGCACCTTAAAACTTGAAAAAAAAACTATAAAATTTACTTCATAACATACATTCACATCAAATATTTTCCATCCAAACACCCCCGATCAACTTAAAACTTTAAAGAGTCACAACATTTACTACATAACATCATAACATAACAACATCTTTGATGAATGTGCTCCAACATTTTCAGGGTTTCTCAAGATTTTTTACTTACGTCAATGTATTTTTCACATGTTCCGCATACCATATACATACGTTTTGAGTCATAGATCACATAAAACTGTAGTAATTACAACTCTTGGTACAGGATGCAAAATCCCACAATGCTCATATTTTTCAGGTCTATGCATCTTAATCGGCACCAGGCTGTGTATTTGAGTGCACCTCATACTAGGATATTGATGTACCCTCTGTCAAAACTTTCGAGAAAATCCAGTTTCAAATTATCAAAATTCAGGTTACCCATCAAATTATCACAACTCTTACTGAAAAATACAATCAATAAGTTATTTTATATACGTAGTAATGAGTAAAAATAACATTTTTAACTGATTTCAGGTGCTCAGATGTATGCTGAAAGAGAATTAAACTATGTAACTCACTTTTTTAGTTCATTATCAATGCACTCATTGCGTAACCAATCAACACAGGCAAATTTACCCCCAAACTTACAAAAAACAATAATGACATTTTAACTTTACACTTAGAAATCGAAATTTTTTACTCAAAAACACAACACAATTAAATAAAACAATAATGAAATTCAAATTTTACACTTAGAAATCTAATTTTTTTTACTCAAAAACACAACAAAATTAATGAAAACAATGATGAAATTCAAATTTTACTCTTAGAAAGCTAAATGTTTTATACAAGAAATCATTAAATCCAACGAAATCTGAAGCTCATCTCACTATCATACCGTAACTATATTTCTGGCCAAGCAACAAATATAGGTTTAATTACCCAAGTCTGCGGTCCCAATTCGTCAATTTAGTTATAACTTTCGAAAAAACCACGGATTGGGCCGTTATAGTTGAATGAGGCCATGAAAATTAATATTCACGACAATAAACTCTTCAAACAACTCTAGCGAAACACGATGGAAACGTAGAATTTGTGAGAGGTAATACCCATTCTTGGTAAAAGTCGGCTGAAAAGGCATACATATCAGGTCTATACCAGCTTTCATTTCTTTCGATAAGTGGAATCTCGAGGAAATTTCTGTATTAATGAAATACCACGTTTTGAGTAATCTTGGTCTTTGAGTCAAAGCAGCTATTTCAGCCTCGCATTAATTTCAGATGTACTTGGGGGGATGTTACCCGTTGAATGTTTTTTTGATAGATTATAGGTAATGTTGGGTGTTTGAGTGGTAAATGTTGGGTGTTTCATGGTCGTAGTTTATTTTTTTTTAATTTAAATTTTAATTTTTTTTTAAATTTTTATTTTCTTTTTTTTTAAATTTTAATTTTCATTATTTTTATTTTTTTATTCTTCCTTTTTAATATATATTTTTCCGATAATTGAATTGAAACTATATATGTTTTATTGGAATATACTCAACAATACATAAAAAAAACAACACATCTATTCATTATAATAAAAACTTGAACAATACTGATGCCAATTGAAGGGTGACGATTCAGTGGGATTTCACTGAACTATCTTTTTCGAATTTATCTCTGCTTTATCGCCTAATGATAAACTTTGACATGTTTACGTGGCGATTCAGTGGGATTTCACTGAGTACTATCTTTATTCTGAATTGTCTCAGCTTTAGCTTCTAATGATACACATTAAATTGTTTTAATAATTCACTGTATTTTCATAAATACCGTGAAAAAGATGTAATAAACGTGCATATAATCATGTGAAAATGTATATAGTTTTTTATTATAATGAATAGATGTGTTGTTTTTTTTATGTATTGTTGAGTATATTCCAATAAAACATATATAGTTTCAATTCAATTATCGGAAAAATATATATTAAAAAGGAAGAATAAAAAAATAAAAATAATGAAAATTAAAATTTAAAAAAAAAGAAAATAAAAATTTAAAAAAAAATTAAAATTTAAATTAAAAAAAAATAAACTACGACCATGAAACACCCAACATTTACCACTCAAACACCCAACATTACCTATAATCTATCAAAAAAACATTCAACGGGTAACATCCCCCCAAGTACATCTGAAATTAATGCGAGGCTGAAATAGCTGCTTTGACTCAAAGACCAAGATTACTCAAAACGTGGTATTTCATTAATACAGAAATTTCCTCGAGATTCCACTTATCGAAAGAAATGAAAGCTGGTATAGACCTGATATGTATGCCTTTTCAGCCGACTTTTACCAAGAATGGGTATTACCTCTCACAAATTCTACGTTTCCATCGTGTTTCGCTAGAGTTGTTTGAAGAGTTTATTGTCGTGAATATTAATTTTCATGGCCTCATTCAACTATAACGGCCCAATCCGTGGTTTTTTCGAAAGTTATAACTAAATTGACGAATTGGGACCGCAGACTTGGGTAATTAAACCTATATTTGTTGCTTGGCCAGAAATATAGTTACGGTATGATAGTGAGATGAGCTTCAGATTTCGTTGGATTTAATGATTTCTTGTATAAAACATTTAGCTTTCTAAGAGTAAAATTTGAATTTCATCATTGTTTTCATTAATTTTGTTGTGTTTTTGAGTAAAAAAAATTAGATTTCTAAGTGTAAAATTTGAATTTCATTATTGTTTTATTTAATTGTGTTGTGTTTTTGAGTAAAAAATTTCGATTTCTAAGTGTAAAGTTAAAATGTCATTATTGTTTTTTGTAAGTTTGGGGGTAAATTTGCCTGTGTTGATTGGTTACGCAATGAGTGCATTGATAATGAACTAAAAAAGTGAGTTACATAGTTTAATTCTCTTTCAGCATACATCTGAGCACCTGAAATCAGTTAAAAATGTTATTTTTACTCATTACTACGTATATAAAATAACTTATTGATTGTATTTTTCAGTAAGAGTTGTGATAATTTGATGGGTAACCTGAATTTTGATAATTTGAAACTGGATTTTCTCGAAAGTTTTGACAGAGGGTACATCAATATCCTAGTATGAGGTGCACTCAAATACACAGCCTGGTGCCGATTAAGATGCATAGACCTGAAAAATATGAGCATTGTGGGATTTTGCATCCTGTACCAAGAGTTGTAATTACTACAGTTTTATGTGATCTATGACTCAAAACGTATGTATATGGTATGCGGAACATGTGAAAAATACATTGACGTAAGTAAAAAATCTTGAGAAACCCTGAAAATGTTGGAGCACATTCATCAAAGATGTTGTTATGTTATGATGTTATGTAGTAAATGTTGTGACTCTTTAAAGTTTTAAGTTGATCGGGGGTGTTTGGATGGAAAATATTTGATGTGAATGTATGTTATGAAGTAAATTTTATAGTTTTTTTTTCAAGTTTTAAGGTGCTCGTGGGTGTTTGGATTAAAAATGTTTGATGTGAATGTATGTTATGAAGTAAATTTAATAGTTTTTTTAAAAGTTTTAATGCGATCTTGATGTGAATGTATGATGTGAGTGTATGTTATGAAGTAAATTTCATGATTTTTTAAAAGTTTAAGATGATCGTGGGTGTTTGTGATGTGAATGTATGATGTGAAGGCATGTTATGAAGTAAATTTTAGGGTTTTTTTTTTTTTTTTTTTTTAAGTTTTAAGGTGATATGATGTAAATGTATGATGTGAATGTATGTTATGAAGTAAATTTCTTAGTTTTTTTGGGAGTTTCTAGCAAAATTAATATATTTCTACTGAAAATTTAACGAGATAAGGATTTCCCCCACAATATTTCTAAAAATTGTTAGATTACTATGAAAAATTATCATATATCATTGGACTTTCTAAAGATGTCACTGAATTATTTTTTTAAAAACTCACCTCGTTTTCAATGTAGTTAAACTATATTTGGAGTACTTCATTTGGCGTAATTCATTTGAGGAAATATATTTGGAGTAATTTGGAGTACTAATGCCCTCTCTCTGAAAACTTCCAAGTTAAAATAATACCCTCTCACTGAAAACTTCCAAGTTAAAATAATACCCTCTCACTGAAAACTTCCAAGTTAAAGTAATGCCCTCTCACTGAAAACTTCCAAGTTAAAGTAATGCCCTCTCTCTGAAAACTTCCAAGTTAAAATAAAACCCTCTCACTGAAAACTTTAACCATCTCAATAACTAACATTTTTATATCCACTCCTGAAACATCCTCTCACATTTCAATCATCATTATTAGCACCTGTACTCAAAATAATTTAATAAGTCCACGAAAAATTCAAAAAAGAAGCTAGTTGTTGTTTCAAATAGAACCACAGGTGTGTGCTGAACAGCTTATTTCAAATGTTTTGATTGAGCAAGGTTGCAATGTTAGTTGGAACTTATGGTTTATAGATGTAATATATATTTATGTTATTGCGTATTTACCAAAATAAAATTACCCGAATTTGCACAGTTGTTTTAGAAGCAGTGTGGGTTGGCCTAGTGATTACAATTTATTGAAATGCATTTTTTAGTTTTATGCACCTTTCAGGATAACTAAGACAACAATTTTTTAATTTGCTCAAGGAAGAACCACCCGAGAGACATCTTATTTAAAAAAACTGGAGATATCTTATAAAATATCTATAAATGTTAACCTATTGTTAGGCGTGAATTGATTTTCAGCAGAAAGATATACTTGGAAACCAGCATCGATGAAAAATTTCGATAAATAATTCAAATGTATGTAAATCGAGGGTGTTTGTGGTTAGTTGTAAAATTTTATGGTAAATGTTGGGTGTTTGAGTGGTAAGGTGGTAGTAGTAGTGGTGGTAGTTGTGGTGGTGTCGTAGGTGGTGGTGTTGAAATCGACGGTTGTTGAAGCTGTTGAGAGAAGCTCAGATGGACCCCCATTTTATATTATCATTTCGTGTGTATTAAATTTTCAACTTTTTCACTGATATTAAGCCATTGAGCACATCTATCATGAACCTAAAAGAAGGCTTCATGTGAATCAGAAGAAGTGAGATTCATATGCCGAAGAACTTTACTGTGATAACAATTTAATAAGAAGAGTTTATCACAACTATTTTTTTAAATAGATGGAATGAATTTGGAACGTTGATTCATCAGAAAACGAATTTAATATATGACATAGTAAAATATCACATTTTACCAATATTTTCTTGTACTTCTCTTGCTCTTAACTAAAATTCAAGTACTAAAAAGTAGCTTTTCGATGCTTAATTACCTCTCAACATTTGTTATCTAATCTATATCAGTGTTACCCACTGGTTTCTACTTCTTCAGTTCATGATATCAACCATTGAAGCTCAAAACCACAGCAATTTGTTAATAAGGCACATAAAATATAGTGGAAAAATACCCCCCTTGTTACATTGATTTACAGGTTTTTCCCTCCAACTTCTGTAAATCGCAACCCATGTGGCCACCCAGACTAATGTTTGTACTCCATGCTTCTGATCTCACAGAGTCATTACATAATTAAGAGGACTAGCTCGTTGATGTTCGCATCTTATAGGTTGAGTGGAAAATGTTGGATGTTTGAGTTTTGATTTTTTTGTAGGTAATCGTGGGTGTTTGTGGTTAGTTGTAAAGTTTTATGTAATAAATGTTGTGTTTTTGGAATATTTTTTTCCATTTGAAACTCTGATTTTCAAACTTTTTTCGAAATAAGCCGCACCTAAGAACAATGGAGTGTGAATGTTGAAGACTTAATTCAAATTTTAAGCTCCTCTGTTTGAAATATATCCCCTTGGCTCACTTCTCAATTTTTGAATCAAAAGGACCTAAAACATCTATGTCATCTGGCATTTTTATCTTTAGAAAACCGCATTATGGAAACTCTATGCAGGATTTATCAACATCGTTGAGAACCTGAAATGATCCATTTTTAACCACTCATATGTTATTTCATTGAAACGTCTTATCGGAAATCAGTTCTTGATTCATACGTTAGCTGCTCTTCTGATTTAGAACAACCAGGTGTACACGTAGGAAATTGAACAGCAGGTGTCTAGTTTATACTTTTCGATAGAATAAAAAACATGTTTCACTCCAGCAACAATTTGAGAACGTTTTTTCTCTGACCAACTCAGGTACAACTTTCCGTAGGTGTTCTTTCTAATCATACGATTTCATTGATTTTCTGATATGAAAGTGACCACCGTCATTTTTTTAACTCTAATTATTAGAATGGAGTGCTAAGACATCCGTTATCAATGGAACATTCTGCAGTATAAATAGGATCCCCTATGGAGCCTTTTTCAGGAGGAAGATAATTCACTACAAATTTCATTTTTAATCCACAGGACAAAAACAGAAATAGCATCAACTGAACTATATCCCTATTAGTGCCAAACTAGTTCAATTTTAAAATCATGAGGTTTCGTATACTAAGAATCACCCATGAATAATCAGTGATTGGTGTGTGTTATGACTTTCAGATTGGTGAAGATAGTTTCAATTGTAGTGAGTAGATGAGATGTTTTTTGTACATTGTTTAGTATATTGGGATGATGACGAGCTCGTCTTGATGGACCCTTGGCTTTAGTGACACAATTGAAATCTTTATCGTTTCATGATTAGTCTACTGAAATTGGATCAAGTTTATCAGAAGAATATTTTTTTAATGCAAGCCACCCGATTTATCAGAAGTTAGTTCAAAAGATCGTGAAAGTACAGTTGTGCACAGATGTAACACCCCGTGTCTTAAATAATTTTTCTTAGGTTATAGTTTCCATGGGTCTCAGTCAAGTAACTTCACCTCATTCTCAAAACATTGACTTAATTGGATATTTCACCGATTCAGTTTAGAAACAAACTATTAGCACTCCATTTAATGAAGAATGATGTCAAGATTCACAATGGTACAATGTTAACCACAATTTTTCACAACATTTCACTCAGAAAACTTGGATTATTCTCGAAATTTCCTATATTTCAATTTTTAAACATATTTAATAATAAACATGTGTATATCTTTAATTTGTAATTCTCTGAAAAAGCAGGATATTTGGGAATCTGATTAATCAACCCTTATGAATAAAAACCCTCACCCCAGTACATCTTCACTGATCAAGAGTGAATTCAGTGATAAATAAAGTTCAGAATTGAAAAGTTCACATTAAGAATCAAGATTAACAGAACATATATGTTGAAGCAATCATCTACTGAAAATGATTTCATCACGAGCTAACAAAAATCATGAACTATGTCTTACATTGATTTTCTAAAACTATGTATCACATTGAATTTTCTAAGTGGAACGTTAGAAAACTTACATGAAAACTTTGAAATAAATTAATAATACCCCCTCTCTGTAGCATGTAGGAGTCAGTTATAGCAGAATTTGGCAAGAAAACTTTTCAAAAGCGTTGTATAGAAAACAAGATCTCAATAAGTCAGTATTAAAGAATGCTTAGAATTGTATGAAGTTTCAAAACGGGTGGGAATGCTTACTCTCCCAAGTTGAAATTTCCGTTTTTTTGTTTTTTTGAAAGGTGATCGTGGGTGTTTGAGTGGTAAATGTTGGGTGTTTGAGTGTAAAATGTTGGATGTTTGAGTGGTAAATGTTGTTTTTGTTTTTGGATGTTTAATGTAGAAATAATTTTTTAAGGTTATAATCATGAATTAGTTAAATTAGTAATAATAAATATTCATAAGGTTGCTTCATCAAACCGTTTTGGTTATAAATCTGTTAGGTTTAAACTTACCCGTTGGTATGTATTTCAATTCCCGGAATTCTCGGTAAAATTGGATTAAATATCAATAATTGTTGTTTTAATTCAACAAGTTTCAGGGTATTGCAACATTCACATTTGGAGATTAACAATTTAAATTCATTCTAGCAATCTTACGATTTGAATTTCCAACTACAATCCTGACAGATTGTTGCTTCACCACTATCATCTTCGGTACAGTTGAGGTGACCATGACGCATAACTTTTTACCTTTGTACGTATCCTTTAAAAACTTATCGCAAACCCCACCATTTCAAGAATTTATCATGATTCAATATCTACCTTATTGAAACAACCACTGGTTTGATGAAACCAAAGTGTTTATTTCAGTATTGCTAGCCCCTTCTTACTCTTTTCGCTCCAGATTTTGTGAATTGAGAATACATACCAATTTTAAAAATAACAAGAATTTGACAGTTGTATCTATATCCGCAAGTGCGTTCACATTTTTTTGTTATCTAATAAACACGAATACTATATCATTCTAACTCCTCGGAATTGTTTAACCACATCAGAAAAACATGTATGAAACACTTATAATTTACATTTCTAATCAAACTTTTCCATAGAAGCTTAATTTTTTCAAAAGTTGGTCGTTCCCCGTAAACCATAACCACGTGAAGGGCTTTCAATAAATTCCTATCATGTTCGCTCTGATGGTTTTATCGAAATAATGCAAAATGTGTATTTTTCTTTAAGAATTCATAAAAAGTCGACTTTTCTACTGAACCGCTTCTTGAAAGGATGTATGCACTGGTTCATCTTTTTGAACCCAATGTTGTGGTCTGCATCGCATAAATAAATTGCTATTTTGATGAAGGTGTCGAATAATTCCATCATAATTCCATCTACAGATTCCTGTTTTTGCTAAACCTTGACGAAATCAATCTCGAATTCACCACTAACACGAGATCATCATCTGATATTAGGTTCTAATGTAGACATATTTCCTGAAGAAGTGAACAAAAATGATTGTTGTTTTATGGTCGTAGTTTATTTTATTTTATTTTTTAAATTTGATATCTCACAAATAGGTTTAGTAACAGTGGGCTTCCGTAAGAGAGTGTTGTTTGGTGAGAGGTAGGGCCTCCTCTCATTATATTTCCCTACGAACGCCTCGTTTTCATTAGGGCGCACTTACTGCATTGCTAAATTGGCGACAGATAGTTGTCTGCGTATAGGTCCTCCTCTCATTATATTTCCCTACGAACGCCTCGTTTTCATTAGAGCGCACTTACTGCTTTGCTAAATTGGCGACAGATAGTTGTCTGCGTATAGTAGCCTCCTCGTTATATTTCCACTCGAGCGCCTCATTTTCACTAGAGCGCACTTACTTCTTTGATAAATTGATAAGCTTCTTTGATAAATTGATACTTCTTTGATAAATTGATAAATAATACTATCTACCAATCACCGATCATTAGTGGTTGATCCTTAACAACGACGTTTTTCTCTTACGGCATCGCCCATCTCCTACATCTCTTGTGCTCGCCCCGCCACCCACTGAGAAAACGTCATTGTAATAATTTCGTCGTAAAACATACATTGGGTCATTGTTAAAAACTAGGATCCTGGTTGGCGCATTTCCAAAGTTCGGTAGATGCTGTGGCATATTCACAACGTGGTTTTGATCCAAACATGTTCATACATTTGGTATAACAATAGATGGTTAAACTACACCATGACCGCGCCATGAAGATAATATTTCCACCCATATTATAATTGTTCATTATATACGAATTTAAACAAAGAAT
The DNA here is from genome assembly GCA_964036255.1 of Caenorhabditis virilis. NCBI lineage: Eukaryota > Metazoa > Nematoda > Chromadorea > Rhabditida > Rhabditidae > Caenorhabditis > Caenorhabditis virilis. The sequence goes on along the minus strand of OZ038417.1, from coordinate 9,928,406 downwards.
ACATTAATGTTCGTAGAGTTGAAGTCAATTTTGACAGTTACCAAAATTTCGAGCCATTGTCAATGAAGACCCTCTTCTTTTTTCTTATTTTTGAAGGTAATCGTGGTTGTTTGTGATTAGTTGTAAAGTTTTATGTAATAGATGTTGTGTTTTTGGAATATTTCAATTTCTCTGAAGTACACGAAGTGAAGATTTTCCCCCTTTTTTTTGTTTCCGCTCGTTTTTTGATTTTACCAGTTTCAAATTTCATCGTTTTCAGATTCTCTGAAACTCCAGCTTTTTAATGCTATATCACATTTGGTGTTTTCACGAACTTTTGTCTCCAGTTGAGTTTCGTGAAGATTCTAGCAGTTACAGATTTTCTCCATTTTCAGATTGATGGCAGGAAATTTAGTTGTGCTATAAATCACAGCTGGCAGCTAATGGAAACCCGTTCTGGCCCTTTTCAACCTCCCACCTGACAGATAATGAATGGGTCAGTATTCTTTTACAGAAGTTTATGCGGGAACACTCGCGTCATATTACACACTTGGTACTTTCTGTCGTAAAATTCTGTTTCAATTGATACCCAACACCCCTGCCCTATATACCTGACATATCTGATATTCCTAATTTACAGATGTTTTTACGGGAGCTCCCACAGTATATTGAAATATATAAATATTGCTCAGTTTATAATATCAGTAAAGTGGTGCCCCTTGTATAAAACTAGGTTCACGGGAAGATGAGAGTGGAAATAACCAGATGTTACACAATTTGGCAGAGAGCCATTTTTTTCGATAATGAATGGATGAAAAATTTTAAAGAAAAGGTTCACTAGAATGTAAAGAATAAACAAAATACTAGCCGCAGCTAATAAAATCTAGGGCGCGACTAGAAACTACAAAATTGATCCCAAACTGGCTAAAAATGAGCTTGACTGCTTTCCCACAACAAAAACTAATGTGACGTCCAAACATATGGCCTAGAAACACAGGTTGTGGATAGTTAGTCCCTCGGGGGTTTCTAGTCCTCGGCCATTTATCCCAACATATCTGACTTGGCGCATGAACAGCTGTTGTCTTGTAGGGGTTTTTCACGTACGTCATATCTCTCACTATTTTCTCTGCGTCTCTAGCTTTCGAATTATCCCTCACCCGTTTCTCTGCGTCTCTAGCTTTCGAAATATCTCTCACTCGTTTCTCTGCGTCTCTAGCTTTCGAATGATATCTCACAGCTGTTGTCTTGTAGGTGTTTTTCACGTACGTCATATCTCTCAATCGTTTCTCTGCGTCTCTAGCTTTCGAAATATCTCTCACTCTTTTCTCTGCGTCTCTAGCTTTCGAATGATATATCACACTTGGTACTTTCTGGAAAAATATTTTTCACGTGCGGTTCACGTACGTCAATTTCAGATTTTTATTATTGAAATGCTGAAAATCAGATTCACCATGAAATTCTGAATTGAATGATACCCCATACTCGATGTTTTTTTCGAAATTATTTTTCACGTATGTTTCACGTACGTGAATTTCAGATTTTTATTATTGAAATGCTGAAAATCAGATTCCCCATGAAATTCTGAATTGAATGATACCCCATACTTGATGTTTTTTTTTCGAAATTATTTTTCACGTGCGGTTCACGTACGTCAATTTCAGATTTTTATTTTTGAAATGCTGAAAATCAGATTCCCCATGAAATTCTGAATTGAATGATATATCACACTTTGTACCTTTTTCGCAATTATTTTTTCACACCTTGAAAAGTCAATTAATTTACATCTTGAAAAGTCAATTAATTGACACCTTGAAAAGTCAATTAATCATCTTCACACCTTGAAATCTGTCATCGTCATGAAATTCTGATTAAAATGATACCCATCATGCATGATATTACGTAATGTCAGAATTTTGACCAAATAAGGTCAAAAGTCACCGGAAGTCACACCTCATTAATTAATTTTTAATTAGTTTGACTCCCACTTTAATTGCTTTTTAATGAGGTGAAGCTTCATCACACCCCTGGTGGCGGCAAACATCAAAGAGGAAAGTGACAGGTCATCAATCATTTGTTCACACCTAGGTGCGAGAAAAAAAAAGGACTTTTTTCCTTCAATTACTACTCTCATCGACGCAGTGTTGTGAGACACTTCCTCTGACATCGATCAAACTTTAATATAAAATAACTTTTCATCGATGGTCCCACACAATTCAATTTTCTAAAAACTTTTTTTACCGAAACCCTTTATTTAACAAAAGCTTGATAAACACACGAAAATAACTTCTTAAATCAATTATTTTTTGGCTCCTTATTGGTTCACGATATCTTCCACTTTTTTGCGGAACAAATGCTCGGTTTGAAGGAGCCCGACGACTTCGTTTCTCTCCAATTTCATTATAGCATCAGTGACATGTTCGGCATTTTCGAGCCCATGGAAAAACTTCTCGATTTGAGCGGCAACTTCATTTCTGCGATTTGCGGAAATTCCTTCTTTTGAAGGAAATTTCCAGGAGTGGGCTGATGCGATGTTCTGGAAAAAACATATTTAGCTATGAAAAACCATACTTCTCTAGTTACCGCGTTCATCAAAGTGTCGTTGCGAGAGGCTAATTTCAGTTTGAGTTGGCTCAATTTTTCTTTGGCTTCTTCCAGAGCCACCAAGAGCATATCAACTTCGAGCGATTCTTGCAAAGAAGACTCGTAAAAATGTTGCAGCTCTTGTTGTGATTTTTTCGACATGGCGGTTGTTCCGTGCTCCCCTGCCGAATACTGAAAAACTTTAATTATAAACAATAAAATACAAATAGTACATACTGCTCGATTCGAATAGATTCCAGTCACAGTTTTATCAGAAGCTTCAATGGAATTCTCCACAGATACTACCGATGATTCCATGATCGTGACCAGGCTCCGCATTTTTCTGACTGAATTTTTTGACCTTTTTTTGGCCAATGCAATTGCTTGCGATGTTACAAAGGACATGATCTCTAGAAAAAAGATTTTTTTAAATTCCAAAAATGTGCTAAAATCAGAACAATAACGAAAGAATTGCTCGTGTTACAGAAAAAAAACAAAATAAAATCCTAAAAATTTCGACCATGCGCTTGTAGTACGGTTGCTATTGTAACTTCGTTGCGAGACCGCAACAAAGTTATTGCGCAGTGTGCCTTTAAAATTTTTTTTTATTTTGGTCTTTTTTTCATTATTCTGCAAGTCAAAGTGTGTTCAAAGTTTATAAATTCAGGAAAAAAAATATTTATATTTGTGCAGTATACCTTTAACACAGCTTTTTTGGCTTTTTTGCAAGTATATTTATTTAATTTTGTATCATTTTAAACCATTGTTTATCATTTACTTCTTAATTAAATCTTAAGATCTTCTTTAAAAATTCGCGCGTAATTTTTTTTATTTATTGAAACTGGTTTCGCCTTCACTCTTTCAGTGGTGATGTAAAAGCCTAGATCCCTTATATTACTGACCCGCTCTATGATATTTCCGTTTATTGTTAACTCAACAATAGTAGGTTTCTTAGAAATTGATAATACTTTAGTTTTTTGAGCATTCAGTGGAAGTTTATTTTCTTTGGCCCATAAGAATACTTTTTCTATTGCGGAATGTAAAGGATCAGATGAAAACGATACTTTGTTATTAGTATAAATCTTTAAATCGTCAGCAAATTGTGCGATTGATACCTCACGTATTCTGAAAGCCACCCAGACTGAAATCCGTATAGCCTGAAAGACATATAGCCTGAAAGAAATGACCCTTCTGTTCGATGATTCTCTCGTTTGAACATTCATTCATTTCCTTTTCTCTCGACACCTTCATTTTCAATTTCGAAGACATCAAACAGAAAAATACAAATAAGGAACAGAATTCTTCTCTCTTTTTGTCCCCTTCAACCCCCACTTAGATTCTATCAATGGAGCGAACTTGTGACAACGTGGGATTCCCCGACCGCATTTATTTTGATGTGACCATGTGATAAATACTTGTGTCCGTTATTTTCTCTCTTTTCCACCTCTCCATATGAAGCTGCGTTTCGTTTTCTTTTTTCCACAACATCATGTTAGAGATGCATAGTTATGCGTTTTGGTGTGTTGTTGTGGTAGGAGTCTCGCGCCTCAAGGTATCTCTTATTTTGTCTCTTGTTGTACCATTGATTTGTCTGTGTCTCTCCTTCGAGTTCATTTGTCGTCATCATCATCGCAGTTTGTATTTGAATTGCGGATTCTTTGACACAATTTTAGTATATGTCGAGTTTTCAGCACAAGAAAATATAATTCAAAAATACTCGATTTTTTCGAAATTTTACATTCTTTTCTAGGTTCTACTAGCTGGCACTTTAAAAGTTGGAAAAATATGCTTTTTAAATTTAATTTATAAGTTATTTTTAATTATTTTTTTTTAAAAGTATTTTGGTGATAATCCGTTCATTTTTCTGCTTCATGTTACTTAGCGATAACAGATATTTTCTATTCTGAAAATAACTCATGAAATAAAAGTCTCTTACACCACATGCCGCCGAGGGATATTTCCTCCATTCCCACTATTTAACGTTTCCTAAAAATACTCTTATCAGTATAGACAAAAAATCATTTTGTGACCAATTGAAAAAATTTCGTAACTTAAACTATTTGACTTTTCCAAAACCACACCATTTTCAATCAACTTCGTCGCCGACAAACACACACTACAAAGTCAGCACTCATCCTATCACGTGTTCACATTTTTTTCCTTGTTCATTTCATCGTTTTACTTTACTTTTGCCCCTTTTATTCTTATCTCGCGAAATTCCTTCTTTTTTCGAATTATCATGCCTGGTCATTATGATCATCATCGTCATCGTATATCATTCGGAACGTTGTAAGAAAACGAATTGGAGTTTTTGTTCTAACTACTTCATTTTTCACCATATCAAAGCCTAGTTTGGTTTCCATTCATTGTTTAAGTCATCAAAAATTAAAAGCTACGTGCATTATCGCCAAAAAAAGTTCAAGTGTTGATGCTTGTTGGCTTTAATTTTTACTCTCAATATCCCCTTTATACAATGTTTTGGAGTTGTGCAAAACTTGAAATTACACATCTTTTTTTTTCCTCAATCTCAATCTGTTAACAGAACATGTCATTTTCACTTAATATATCTTCGTAGTTTGTAAAAATAACATTAAACATAAGAAACTGCATAGGTTGAAATGCTGCAGCAAATGCATGAACGATGCACCATTATGTAGACGGGAATATGAATGTTTGCTGTCGTTTTTTCAATTTTCTCTCCTTTTCTCTTCTAATAGTCAATTGAAAAACATTTTTCAAAACTTTGGTGAAAATAAAAATACAACGTAAGTATAATCGCGTGCTGAAGCGTACATTCCTTAATTTACGTTCATTTTAACCAATTTATATCACCTGTAACAACTCTAATTGTGAAAAAAAAACCATATGATGCAATCCGCTACTTTTTTTCATTTTTTGCTTCACTTTTTTCTTTAAAATGTTCAAGCGTTATGTGCTTTCTCATATTTGTTTCCCACGGTTCTCTAATTCACCAGAGTTTTTTTTTCATTTAGTTTCTAACGTATAGAGTATAACCGGTGAAAGTATTATTCGTTTTGAGTAAATTGTTAGTCTGAGTTTCAACATTAGTACCTCAAAGGCCAAAATTATAGACATAGCCTATTTACTTTTCAATTATTCGATAATTACGGCATAATAGGGTATTCATAATTTAATATTATCCACGAAAACAAAACGCGTGTAAGGGGGTGTAATACCTTCCTTTTTGACGTAAATCCACCTCTGTCGAGGTAAGTGCGAAAACTAAAAAGAAAAATTCGAAAATTTTTATTCAATCATTTTTTCTCTGAATGATAAAATTCACGAATCTTCTTATGAATCGCGTCCATTGTGCTTCTCTTCTCCGGATTCTTTTGCCAACAAGTCCCGGTTACAATATCCACTATGAGCTGTTGGGTTCCATCCGGCATTTTCATACGATAATCGTTCACAATAATTTTCGCTCTTGTTTGTAATTTGGTCAGGCCTGGATACGGTTCTTGTCCATCGGAATAAATCTCCCAAACAAGCACACCAAATGACCAAATGTCCGTTTTGTGGGAATACACCTTTTCTTGCATAGTTTCCGGAGCTAGCCATTTGACGGGAACCTGAAACATTTTGACATGTTAGCTCGAAAAATTTGATTTTTAAAGCTTGATTTTTACCTTTTCCAAAGTATCATCTTTCAAGACTTCTGTATTATCATCGGACATTCCGAAGTCGGAAATTTTCACTTCCTAAAATATTTGCATTTTATTTTTACTATAATTGCAGAACTTACACTCTTTGAACCTAACAAACAATTCCTAGCAGCAATATCGCGATGAATACACTTTGAACGCTCCAAATAAGCAAGTCCATCTGAAGATTCAGTAGTAAAGCGCAGTTTATCCAATGGGCTACATTTGTTTTTCCTCAAATGAGCAAGCAATGAACCGTCTGAACAAATAAAACAATAAAACAAAAAATATACCAAACGCTTACTTGGACAAAACTCCATGACAATCATCAACGGATGTTCATGAATAGCAACGCCGATCAGTTTCACCACGTGTTTGTGTTGAAATTTGCGCATCAACCTAGCTTCTTTCATGAATCTCAACCGCGCGTCACGTGTTGCTTCCGTTCTCATCGTCTTGATGGCAACTTGTTGCTTCGAACCGCCCGAATCGCATTCAGCCAGAAAAACTTCACCAAATGCACCTTCTCCGAGTTTTTTGACCGCTACCACACTGTCATGATTGATCAACCAGGCGCTTCTTTCCATAGGACGACGGATTTTGGCACCCGATGCTGCCGAGATTGGCGTTTTTGTTGTCCTAAAGATGATGATTGAATTATCATAAAATCTTTGAATAGGTTAAAATTAAGTCACACCATGTCTTTAAAATTTTAAAAGTAATCAACTCACATATGCCAATTAATCAAATCACTAATACTCTTCTCTTGGTGAGTTTCAAAATAAAATTTCCCTGTTGCCGGATCCATATTGAGCATAAAGTGCCGACAAAGATCATCAGTGACTCTAACCGACAACGCCAGCACAACTTTTCCGGGCACTTGTTCCGTCTTTCGCAACAAAAAATCCCCCTCTCTCTTCAAAATAGCTTCAGCATCTTGACGCGGTACGAGTCCGTGATAATATTCCGCACCTCTGATGTCGTCCGTCACCGATGCATCTTCGCTTTTCGACTTGTCATCGCCTGACTTTTTCTGGATCGATCCCATCTGGGACGAATCCTTCTTGGTCTTGCTAGGCCCACTCATTCTCGATACATCTTTCACCATCGTATTTTATTTGAATTTTTTCTTCAATGATAGCGATTTTAATTCGTTTTCCTTTTGGATTGTTGTTGTGAAATGTTGAAAAAATACTGATTCGAGGAAAATAGTGTTCAAATTATTCGTGTTGGAACACGAATGGGTCGCAATTTTTCACGTAATTGTTTTTTTATTCATGTTCTTTCACATCCAACTTGTTATCTTGCACAGTACATCATAAGAATTAGGTAAATACACTTTTTTCACGTCAATTTTTGGTTTCACAATTTCTGTTTAAAAAAATTAATAGACTTAATAATACGCAGTTGTTTTTCGAAAATTTGGATTACGTTTTTTATTCTTACCCATTTTTCAAAAAAAAAATCTATCTAACTGAATTATCATTTATCTTTGCAAACGCCCGTTTCTTCAGGCCTACACAATTTTTCATGGCCGAACTTTTTCGTGGCCTAAAAATCAATTTCTCAGATGTTTTTTGTGTAGGCATCTGTTTATTGTTCTTCAGTTAATTGTTTTCATTCGTTTCGCAACAATCGTCCGTTTCGTCATTTATTTCTCCGGGCAGTCTTTAAATTTATTTTTAAAATTATTTTTTTTCCAGATAATGGGACAAACATTGAGCGAGCCAGTTACGAAAAAAGAGTCGGCATCATGTGCCAATGAAAATTATCTAGTCGGTAGCAGTTGTATGCAAGGATGGAGAGTTAGTAAGTTTGTGTTTTCCATATTTTGTCATCGTAAGGGAAAAAATAATAAATTGAAGATATGGAAGATGCACATACGCATCTTCTCGCGTTGCCTGATGATCCGAAATGCGCATTTTTTGCCGTTTATGATGGTCACGGAGGTTCGAAAGTTTCTCAATATGCTGGAATTAATTTACACAAGAAAATTGTTGCTAGAAAAGAGTTTGGTGAGGAATGTTTTCTTAAGAAAATTGTGGAAATCTGTTGTTTATAGCCGAAGGAAACTTCAAAGATGCAATCGAGCGTGGATTCATGGATCTGGACGCTCAAATGAGAATTGATGAAGAAACAAAGGAAGATGTTAGTGGAACAACATCTGTTGTTGTTCTTGTAAAAGATGGAACTATTTACTGCGGTTGGATATTCATTTAACTATTTTTCTTTATTTTCGATGTTCTAGGAAATGCCGGTGACTCGAGAGCTGTTTGCTCTGTTCTCGGTGATGCCAGACCATTAAGCTATGACCATAAACCGTCAAATGAACATGAGGCTCGTCGTATAGTTGCCGCTGGCGGATGGGTTGAATTAAATCGTGTGAACGGGAATCTTGCATTGTCTAGAGCTCTTGGAGATTTCTCTTTCAAACAAAATGAGAACAAAACCGCCGAAGAGCAATGTGTGACTGGTAAGTTGCTCAAAAATTGGTTTTATTTTAATTCAAATTAAAAATATTTAGCTCTTCCGGATGTTATTACGGATGCTTTGACACCAGATCACGAGTTCATAGTCCTTGCTTGTGATGGAATATGGGATGTGATGTCAAATCAAGAAGTTGTTGATTTTATTCGCGAACGATTCGCCGAAAAGAGAGACCCGCAGTCGGTAAGATTTTGTTTATTGTTTTATATTTAGTTTTTCCATCAATTTTCAGATTTGCGAAGATCTTATCAACCGATGCCTTGCCCCAGATTGTCAAATGGGTGGTCTTGGATGTGATAATATGACTGTTGTGATTGTTGGTTTACTCAATGGAAAACCGGCAGAATCATTGTTCGCAAAATGTGCAAGACCATCGGTTGTAACTCATAATGTAAGGATTTGTTTTTTTTTTCTAAAAAAATACCACTTTTTGAATCAATTTATGTCATTTAAATACAAAAGCATGTATAAAATAGCTCAAAAAATGAGGGCATATAGGACTTCTTCCGGTCAACAATGACCCAAAAAGGAATCAATGTGAATAGTCGTATTTGAAGGATTCCGAAGACAGCGAGACGACTGAATCACGGATTTTAACAATTACTGGGCTCAGTGTATCGGAGAAATTGACTGTGCTGACTAGACGGGCTAATCGTGATGATGATGATGATTTGTGGCAAGATGTACAAGATACGATTGATGGGGCCACTAAAAATTGTAAGTTTATTCTTAATTTTCAAACAGCAGAAGAAATATTCTGTTAAAAACCTTTTTCAAAAAACAAACTTTAACATTTCTTTTTGAAAAAAGCTTTGTTTTGTGCCTCTTTTTCCAAAATTTGCAAAAATTATTAATTCACTGACAGGGAACGTTGAATATGCATTTTAGCATCACAAGACCTGATGGAAAAGTTTTTAAATGTCAAACTAATACAGACGAAATTGTCCAGAATAATAAAAAGTTAGAATAGAAGTTTAAAATCCAAAGGTTCACGATAGCTGAAAATTTCCACCCTGGGCTTTGCTATTTTCATAAAAGTACAGTTTTTCCAAACAAATCAGAATTTTTAATGTAAAACTGCATTCTTGAATGTTTTAAAAAAATCTTTAACGTAAATAAATGTTCCTTTTTCAGCAAAGAATGGCAAAAATGGAGATGAATCAGATGACAACGATCCAGCACCGGCAAATTTCTCCGCTACATAAATTTTCGAGTTTTAAGTTTCCTTATTTTGTTTCCCAAATATTCGTGTGCTATGTGTGTTTATTAAATTTACTTTTTTGTCTCAAAAGTCAAACAAATTTTAGGTTTAACGCATTTTTTTAAGTTCTGTGCTTTTTCTAAAGCTTCCTTCTCTTATCCCCGAAAAATGTAAGTAAAAATAAGAAAAATGTTCAGACTGTGATCCTAATAAGTAATGTCATATGATCGAATTGATGTTTCCTTGAGAATATATCTGCAGATCTTTTGCTCACGAGATGCATTCTCATTAGTTAATCTAATATCACAATTAGTTTTGAATTTTACAGAATGATTGTATATCTTATTGAACCTTATTTGAAAGTAGTTTTTCCCGTGCCGAATTTTTTTCGTTCTCCGAATTCCAAAAAAAAAGACATGCGTATCTTCTGTGGCAACGTTTTAAATTTTATCGCCAAATGTTTTTTTTCTTCCCTGTATGATTTTTTAGTTCCATTTTTCTTGTTTACTTCTTCTGCCAAGTTTAATTGTTTCAAAGCATGACATGTCTTCTATTCTCCAGAAATCGTGTGTTGTAATTTGACCTATTGGCTAGATTTTTACTCGCATTTAGTTTTATTCTTTGGCAGTCTACGATGTATTCGTTTTATAAATATTCGTTTAATAAGAAATAAAAACCCTTTAAATTCATTTTATTTCTGCATCAGAACCCATTAAAGTTGTTAAAAAAGGACGGAATGTTATACAATTATTTCACCCATTAGTCTGTAAAATTTTGAATGATATTTTCACCAAGTAACATGACACCCTAAAAGTTAAATACAAAGCAATAAATAAAAATACATCAATGATCTGTATGACTTTTCATGTGCTGCATGAACTTGTAATCACATTCAGTCTCCTGATCTCTTAGAGTTGCTTGATCATATGCGAATTTGTACAGTACCTGAACGCAATAAATTTAATTTTGTTTGACATCATTATTTCTCGATTTACCAGCATGATGAGCAAATGCAATATAAGAAGGTAAACTAAGAAAATCATTCGTGATTTTGATGACGACAAAATTGCTCGTCCAACAGTCAACGTAGCCCGATCGTGAAGTTGAAGACTGCGATTTCGGTCCGAATTCGCGAATTTTCTGAATTTTTTTCTTTATTAAAAATTTTTTAAATATTATTGTCAACTCAAATATTCTTGATCATGCAAGTTCGTTTTGATCTACCCAGAAAATCTAAGTCTCTCACACATTCGTGCTATTTTTAAATGCGAGCGGCTGCGCTGCGGTCTTTTAGTAGAAAATGGATGATCCAAAATTTTTAAGTTGACAATAACAAAAAACGTTTGATGATTGAAAGTCTGGTGGAAAATTTGGTTAATTTGAAAACAAATTGGTTTTTGCATTTGTTCCAAAATATCTCGACTGGCAAACTGCCATTAACGATACAATCACATTGATTTATTGAAAAACATGAATACTGATTAAATAATTGACACTGTGTCTTTAATCTCGTAAAACCGAATTACCTGAAATTATTCCCATCGAAAATATCTTGCTCAATCTCAACTGCCGATGATTTATTAGCACCTGAAAAATTTTGCCACATCATTTCCAATATTCAGTTTCAGAAGGTTTCATAATTAATTTAGGAAATATTCAAAAACATACAGAAAGTTAAAATGTTCACGAAAATTTTAAAAAACGAACCTCCTTGCAAAAATCGTACTTTCTCATACAGTTTTTTATTATCATCTCTGACTTTTTCAGCTTCAGTTGAAACTGTCATTTGTTTGGTCTTTTCGATTGCAAGCAACTGAAATTTTTATAAAACTTTCATAACTTCCAAACCATTAAAAATATACCTCTTCTAATTGCGTGACTTTTTCATGCAGCCGATTTCTTTGTGATGTCAAAATGGGGACCAATGAGGCTTCAGCTCTAATGTTTTCCTCTTGATTTCGCGTTTTTGAAGATTCGTCCGCACCAGTTGATGTTCGAAGCATATCCAATGTTGACATTTGATCAGTTTCTCTCAGTGCGCCTCCACCTAAAGCACTTGCCAAGTCGTTTTCCAATTTCGCAGATAGCTTTTCAGCCGATTCAGCACGCTGTCGAAGGTTTGCAGTTTCTCGTTGATTTTCTTCAATGGAAGCTGGAAAAAACTTAACTTTTTTTTAAATAAATGTAATTTTCCAAGCCATTTATTAAAGGGACATGTACTTTCATAAAAAAAATGTCTCGCAACGATTTGAAAAGTACTGTAAAGTAAACCCCACCCAATTTTGAATGTGTACGGTGCGCATTTCTGGGTGCGACCGCAATTGCTCGTCACGGTGTTTGCACCGAATTCAAATATATAGTGAGGAATTTTTATATGTAACCAGTTCTCGTTGCATTTTGGACTCTTTGTTGTTTTTCTTTTTATTTTATAGTAATAAACTTGTCGTGTAAACTTTGTGTTCGGCATTTTTATAGACATTCGGTCAAAAGTGGTCAGTTGCCACTTAGAATTATCTTAAAAGGGTTTTGGGAAGTAGAGACAAGTGCGCTTGAAACCCAAACAACCCGCTTCTTGGGGGCCGAGCCGATTTGAATCCCGTGGTAGCCTAACCCGCTTCTTGGGGGCCGAATCAAAATTTTTGTGTTTGTCCTTGTCAATTCGTGTTTCTTTTCTTCCGTTTAATCTTCTTTTTTGATTTTAAAACTCCAATTTGTCTATTGAAATCTTATTCTCCTGCGCTAACCCCAAAGGAGTTGATTTTTGCTTTCGCAGAATTATTCGTTGACTAACCCTCTTCGAGTAGCGAAAGGCTATAGATAAATTTCTTGAATAATTTTCTCTTGGATTCTTTCTCCCGCGTTAACACCAAAGGAGGAGATTTCATTTCTTTTACAAATTATATTCGTTGACTAATCATCTTCGAGTAGTGAAAGATAATAGAGATATTTTTTCAGCATGGAAACTTCACAAGAACAAAAAAGTGAGCAAGGAAGGAAATCGATGGCGCAAGAGTTGGCAGAATGGGCGCGCGAAAAAGTGCTCCTGGCGGCGAATGATGAAATGGAGGAGAAGCAGTGGGAAGAAGTCATAGAAAAGTGCAAAGAGCTTGCTTCCGCTGAGAATCCAGGACTTGAGGTACTTTCAAATACATTCAAAAAATTTGATGAAGAAAAAGAAAAAGTTATCGGCAATGTTTTGAATAATTCGACGTTGACTGATAGGCAAGCTGATGTCATGTTAAGTCCAATAACTGAATGGATGAAAAAAGTCCAACGAGATTTTGATGAATTGACTATTTTGGGGGGAACAAATCAAATTGTTCCAAAATTGTCAAAAAATGAAATTGAGATGTTGGAAATGTTAAATGCATACCGATGTAACTCTTCAGAGATGTTGGAAAAATTCTTTAATGAGATGAGAAGTGACAACAACAATTTATTATTGCAGGTTGAGGATCAGAAGTCCCAAATTGAGATGCTGCTAAGAAATTGTTCCAAAGTTTGCCGAAGCACAGTTTGAAATCATTTGGTTCCGCAAAAGAAGATTTGAAGAATCTTTTGAAAGAATCAAAGTCTGATGAAATTGGTCGTGCACATGAGAGATGGGAATCTCTACGAATCAAGAAAAATCAGTCGTTGCGAGATTATATGTTGGTAGTCGATCGACTAGCTGAACAAGCATTCGGGTCAGATGTACCGCATAATCAAGTTGATTATTTGAAGATGACTAAAGTAATGAAAGCTATTGATCCAAGTTCTACACTCTTCTGTTTGTTGTCGATTGAGAAAACAAAGAGTAAGGATGGATTCAAGTATGACAGTATGAAACGAGCTGTGCTTCAATTTGAAAGTGATCAATTCAGCGTTGCGCGTAATAAATCGAGATTTGAGCCAGAGTTCGAGCCAAGATTCGAATCGAGGACACCATTTCCAGTCAGGAAAGAATCAGAGTATGCAGAAGCAACCGATTCAAACAAAGTTGACGTTGGTAGTGGAAAACGTGACACAACAACATGTTTCAATTGTAAACAGCCAGGACATTGGGCATTTCAATGCGTTGAAGCCAAGGTAAACAGAATTGAACATGATTTGGATCAGCAAAAATCAGTTGGAGTGGCGATGATCGAAAAATCGATTATTGGAGATGTCGAGACTGATATTTTGTTGGATACCGGTAGCACAACATCAGTTATCTCAACTGGTTTTGTGAATCATTTGAAAAAGAAGAATAAGTATTGGGAAAAGCATATCAACAAAAGAATGGAACCAGGAAGTTTCAAGTTGAGAGATGCAAGTAATAGATTGATGTGGGTTGTCGAACAAATTGATGTTCCGATCAAAATTCGAAATATTATCAGGACAGTGAGATTCCAAGTTGTTAAGAGGCCAGAAAGGATGTGCTTGTTGGGTACAAATGCTTTTGACAAGTTTGGTATTTATTTGTCATGGAGATCAGATAAATTGACCAGAGCAGCCGAAAGTGTACGAATTCCACCGAAATCTGCGAAAATCGGCAGAATCAAAGTGGATGGCTGGAAGGGTGAAGCTCATAAAACTGCCAGATGGAATTCTCAAAACGAACAAGAGATTTGTAAAAAGCAGTTTGACAAAAGGAATAAGGTTGAGACAAGGGATTATCCGAAGCAGGGTAATAGAGTTTCGTCGAAAATTCCGACCGAAAAAGGACCGTACAGGGTTATGGAAACAACCGCAAATTCGGCCACAATTACTCCAATTATTGGGAAAGCAGAGGAAATTAAAGTGCCATTTGATCAGTTGAAAAGGGTGCCAAATGAGTTCTTAGATTGCCCAATTGAGACGAAAAAATCGCGCGGTAGGAAAAAGCGAAATGTGCAGCAAAATGTGGGAACGTGCCAAAAAATTACTCAAAACGAAAATGATGAACAAATCATTAATTGCGAAATTTTCAGGAACGATGGTTGCGGATGTGGTGAATGTTCAGTCAACTTCAACTACAAATCCACCAAATTGGTCATCAAATCACCAATGCAATTTGCTCGAATTTTGGTTATGTCGAATGCTGGAGCGTCGTTGAGTCCAGACGATTTGCAATGTTTTTCCAATTTTGACGTTATTCATGTGCCAAAGGAGACCAAGATGGAAGCGTTGAAAGCATTTGCGAAGTGTCCTGGATTGTTGGGAAAACTGAAGACAGACGAGTTCTGGAAAGATGCTGTTGAGATGATAGAGGAACAAGCGACCAAAGCCTTCAAACCGAAACCATATTGTTTCAATGTTAAAAAGGTCATCTTCGTCCCAAAAGCTGAGTATTGCAAGATCAAGTCCAAGGAAGACGTAAAAGTCGTTGAATTGAGAAGCAGCGCTCTCGAAAAATTTGGCGAGAAGTTCGACTTCAAACATGTTGAGAAGATTTTGTGGTTGATTCGTGCCAAATTGGACCAGCAGTATTTCGAACAAGTGCAAAAAGCCCTCCAATGGATTCCAGCGTCAGTTGAAATTTGCCTCGTGTCGCTTCCACTCGAATCAGATTTCCCGGAGATATGCAAAATCAGCGCAGGTTTTGAGCAATTGAGGAGGGATAATTCCGGAGTTTTCCTCAAATTCGGACCGGAATATCCAAGCACTCAACAACAAAGACCATTGTCAACAATTGTATGCGATTTTGAGCAACAAAACATGGAAAAATATTGGAAAGTGGTCATCGCAACGGTCAAAGGAAGCGGTTGGAAAATGGAGGAATGGTTGGCTGAAGATCCAGCTGAACCACAAGAAAAGAGAGCAAGAAGGCAATAAATTTCTCGCCCAATCGAAAAATGTACATATTTTTATTGTAATTCCTTGAAAACGTATATCAACTCACTTATTGTATATTGATCTCAATGTTGCGGGCAACATTCTATAAAAAGGGGGGGGAAGTAAACCCCACCCAATATTGAATGTGTACGGTGCGCATTTCTGGGTGCGACCGCAATTGCTCGTCACGGTGTTTGCACCGAATTCAAATATATAGTGAGGAATTTTTATATGTAACCAGTTCTCGTTGCATTTTGGACTCTTTGTTGTTTTTCTTTTTATTTTATAGTAATAAACTTGTCGTGTAAACTTTGTGTTCGGCATTTTTATAGACATTCGGTCAAAAGTGGTCAGTTGCCACTTAGAATTATCTTAAAAGGGTTTTGGGAAGTAGAGACAAGTGCGCTTGAAACCCAAACAACCCGCTTCTGTAAGCCGAATGAGGTTTTTCCTTGCGAATTAAAACTGTGCCACTGAAATTGTTTTCAACAGCTTATAAAAAACACTTCGGTTTTTCGGAATCGCACGCTTAATATGAAATGTTTCCGTTCAAAAGTTTTTAGGCTTTGAAATTCCTTTAAAAAATTTTAGGACGCGTTACTAAACATTTTCATCGGACATATTTTGCGGAACATTAAAAATGTTAAATAAATGATATTTATTAAAAAAAATATAACATTCAAAAAAAAATAAAACTGAGATGCAAAATTTGGGGCAAAGATCGAATTGATAGGTAGATAAGTATTTCAAAAAGGGGAACAATCTAAGGGAACATGTTGAAATTGCAAAGTGAAGTAGAAATAATAAGTTAAAATTTCAAAATCTCCAAGGGATATAAAACCGGTGATAAATTATTCAGATCGAATGGATTTTTAATGACTAGAACAACAAAATCATGGGACAGAAGAAGAAAAAAAAATGATATATACAGAAAAATTTAAATGGCACTTGTTGATGCTTTGACTTCTGCCATATGCCTCAAATTGGCAACTAATTTATCAAGTGTTCTACTGGTTGATGGTTTTTGACCATTCGAAGTCGATGGCGAATTTGAAGATATTCCAGGAATGTTAGGTGATGCTTTTTTAATCGGAAGATTATTGTTAGAAAAAAAGTTAACCATCGTGGGGGAATGATTATATTTTGTAGCCAATTTGGCATTGGTTTGGGACTTGATGCTCGAAATTATGGATTTCACTACGTCTTTTGATTCTTCCAATTCTTCGTCTTCTTTATTAGAATATGTTGATGATTCAGATTCAGATGCACCAGACGCAAGCATTCTATCAAGTTCCTGCAAAGAAAACAGTTTAAGAGATAATTTCATAATTTAAATTAACCCTTCTCCAGCTTGAACTTTTCATCGCATTTGCATCCGATGGAAGAGCATCAGAATATATTTTGCCTTCTTTTTCTCTCGCCTTGCTTCTTGTGCGATGATTGTGGAACCAATTTTGAACAGTTCTCACTGACATGTCCATTCTATTCGCCAACATTTCACACAATTCTTGCGACGGATGTTGCTCATTCACAAACACAAATCTCAGAACCTCTTTTTGGAAATCAGTAATTATCGTTCTTTGAATTGGTTTCTTCGGTTCCCATTCATCATCCTGAGAATCACTTGATCCTTTTCGTTTTATGCTTCTTGGTGCGCTCGGAGGGGATACACTTTTGACGAGAGGTTCCATTTTGATTTGACAAGAAATATCTCTCATTGTTTCATGTTCTATCAGCATCTGCAAAGCATCGGGATCAGTCAAAAACGCCTTCATCTTTAGTAATGCTTCTTTTTCAGCAGGTCTTGCTGATTCATAAGATTTTGTTCGTAACAATAAATCACCAAGGAGAGTTGAACTACATTTTAAGTAGTGATCGCCAAAAGTCTGAAATATTAGTTTTAATGTGGCATTTTAGTTTGAAAACTAACCTTTGGACTGATGTTGTTCTTATCAAGAACTTTCTTGACACTGTGAACCACCTCGAAACTGTCCTCAACATTCGCCCCGTCTTGTCTGCTACTAGTGCCATCACTTTCCATTTTCTGAAAATCGATCGTAAATGTTTTATATTTTATAACTTTTATTTACCATGTTGAGATCCGTATCGAAATTGAAATCGTCGTTGAAATCAATGATTGAATCGCCATCTTCCACAGATTTAGTGCCATTTTGTCCATTCAAAATATTAGCCAAAGTTCTTGCAAGTTCAGAATCATCATCGAGAATTCTAATTGAATCCACCATTTCAGTTTTATTATCTTTATTCGATTTTTCAACATCTTGCAAGAACAATTTCATTCGAATGAATGGCTCTCTCCCTTTCTGTGTCAATTGAGCCCATGTTTTTGGCCGCGCTAAAAGATCAGACACACTTCCTTGACTCAAACCGAGCACATTTTCTCCAAATTGCCGCTGGCTGATTGAATTGACTGTCAAAAACTCCTTGATTTGTTTGACAAGCTGCTCGGTATCTAATGCAGGATGGGCATCATATTCCGTCTGAGTGACTGGTAGTAAACCAGAATTCACTCTTTGTCGCAATAGTTTCTCAACAGTAGTTACTGGTACTTTGTCCGATGAAATATGATCCGACGATCGACGATTATGAACTGGTTTCACAACACCAAAACTTTTATCAATGACACTTTCCTAAAATCAATTAATGTTGTTACAGTCGCTTTTGTCTCGAAATTACCTGATCCTTCAATTTCTGCATTTCCGTCTCAAAAATACTTTTTATTTTTTCTTTCGAAATGTCATCATGTCGCCACCTACTGCTTCGAATAGGAGTAGTGCCGAATGTTCTCGAACTCGCCGATTGAACACTTCCAGCCAAACGGTATTGATCCTCTCTCGCACTCGAAACTCTCGGGAAAACCTCCTTGATTTCCGTAATTTCAGGAACATTAGCGCTATTGCTTTCCCAAAGCGTGTCCGCTTTTGGATGCTCTATTTTCGCTTCTGTTGGATATATTCTTCGTGGACTCAAAGAACAAAGTAATTCGATCGCTGTATCATCACTGATCCATCCATAAATGCGTCTGAATGCTTCTCGTCCTTTATCAGTCAATTTATTCCAATGCCTTGGTTTAGATAGCAGTTCAGAAAGTGAGCCTTGTGACTGAAATTGATAGAAATTATTCGAATATGTTTGCTAGACGTAAGCATGCTCTAATCACAAAAACTAAAAGCCAAGAAAAGCAGTTCACCTTGACTACCTGGTTCATCACATGTTTAGCGAACAGGCGTTGACCAATATTGTAAGCGACCATAAGACGCTTACACTGACGAGCAATTTCGATTGTATTCAGTGAACGAGAACCAAGAATTTTAATATTATTTTGAATTTGACCCTATAAGATATTAAGTTTGAACTTTTATGAAGTTCAGAAATATCCAGAAATACCTGCATTTTTTCGATTATTTCCACCTCGGCCAAATCTGCGAAGATATCGTTTGTGTTTCCATTATTAACCACAGAAGACAGTTTGAGATCAATTTCTTCAGGAGAACTATCTCTTGTCTGCAAAGCTTCTTCATCGCGTAAATTGACCCTTTTTGTCAAAGCGGGATACGGTAGTGCAGTAGTCGTAATTGTATGAGTCGGATGTTTTGTAGTTGTTGAAGTAGTAGCGGTGACAGGTGATTTCATTTTCTAAAATTTATATTCGTACCTTAGAAATGTTAGTGAAAATATCGATTGATTCCAGGTTTCAATTTCTCTTACATTTAGTAAGTGAAATGATCGCTAGTTCATCAGATAATCAAAAAAACTTACTCGAAGTAGCGATAGAAGGTCCAATTCCGGCTCTTCTTGCATTTTCTCAAGTACTGGAGACCGGTTAATTGGCATTTCACTACGAACTGTGCTATTCGTTTCATCTGAAAAATCAACGAAAAATCAATTATTATATTAAAACGATAACTAAAATTGAAAAATGAAAAACAATCACAAAACAACAACACAATAATGAAAATTTTGATATAAACAAACAACATGCAAATCGATAACAATATTCGTGCGCTTTCTTGATAGACGAGGAGCAATATTCCAACCATTTTTTTTCCGTTTATTGGATAACAGAAACAACATCGAAACAACATTTCATGAAATATAACAACTAACCTTTGTAGGTGTCATTTAAAACTCTCAAACTCGCATTTTCATTTTGAAGTCGACGATTTTTGTCAGCGAGAAGACGGTCCAGTGATTCAACACTTTCACCGAAAGTCTCACTTCTTTCAGCAGCCGTTGAACCGAATTCAATTTCGCGGAGAAGTCTTGAAAAACGTGTTGTTGTTTCTTTTAATTCAAAATTTTATTTACCTCAATTCCTTCTTAATCGCTTCATAATCACTTCTCGTATCCAATTGAGCCTTGAGATCTTCAACATGACCTCTTTGTACTTTTTGTTCTCTTTCTAGACTTGAAACTTTATCCTTCCAGAATTTGAGCTAAAATTTAAAATAAATTTTATAATTTCAAAATAAACAAAGATCAACAAACCTCTTTTTCGTGTTTTTCCTCAATTTGATTGATTTCATTGCATAACTTCGATATTTGCTCATCCTTTTCGTGCATCAACTCACCAATTGCTGAAATGTCAGCAAGTCCGTTTCCATTTTTCAAACTTGTTTCGTTATTTTGACTCATTTCAGCGTCAAGTTCGGAAAGTCTTTGTTCAAGAGTGACCTAAATAAATGCATTATTAATTTCAAAAACCCAGGGTTCATAAATTCAAAGGAAAAAGTTTTCAATCTTTAAATTTCAGATAATTTTAACAAATTCAAATTTCTTTGCTTATTTTGAAACCTTCGCACAAAAAAATGAAGTTAGTAATTTGAAAAATAATTTCTGGAAACAAACTTCTAGAATTTCAGAAAATTTCTCAAAATAACTATAATTCCAATTTTGAATTAGGTCTCAGAAAAAACTCACAATTCGATGATTGGCATCATTCAAATCTTTCAAAGCAATCGCCAATTGCTCATTTTCCAACTCTTCATTCTGATCGTTCGCCATTTTCGCAACATCCAACTTTCTCTGCGTCTCTCGATTCTTCGCTTCCATTTCATTCACCTTCTTCTCCAATATTTCATTTTCTGCTTTGATTTTTTCCGACTTCAAATTCATTTCTTCCAATTGAGATATGAACTCGTCTCTGATTCGTTTTTCAGCTTCTTCCAGTGAATCTTCAAGGTATTTGCCTTGTTCAAATTCCTTCTTAACTAGTGTGTTTTTCAGTTGACGTAGCTCAGCATCTGAAAACATACCAATAAAATTAGAAAAAAGGGGGTTTTTCAAACTCCAGCTATTTACCTTTGTTCTGAAGCTCTGCTAGTTCTAACTGGGTTTCCTGCAACTTCTTCTTCAATGATTCTCTTTCTTCAACTGCTCGTTTTGTTTTATCAGCGTCGCTTTTCCAAGCTTCAGCGCCTTTGAGCAATGTCTTTGGATCTGAAAAAATAATGTATTCTCGAGGTGTTTGAGAACAAAATGTAGTATTAATCTCAAAGAAATGTAGTTTTAGAAAAAGGGCAAGCAATACTATCGATGGATTATCAGATACAATTTTTTTTTGATATCTTGTCCTCAAGAAACAAACAAAAAAGTGAATTTGAAATTTTTTGTATACTTTTCAATGTTCATAAATAACGTTAGAATTATTCATCAGCATAAATTAAAATGTTTCGTGCTCTATATAATTGGCAATCGATTTATAGAAATAATAAAAGCAATTTCCAATTCGATACAAAATAAGAATTTCCTAATTTATTAAGTGTTCAATCAAAACAATGAATCATGATAACAAGAAAAATATGAGAATAACATTTTTGAGAAACCAGCTTTTTTAAACAATATTCGACATAGAAAATGAAATACTCTAGTGAAAATGGAATTAAAAGATATGCACGAAGAAGCAAGTACGAGCGATCGATCAAGTAACGTCGTCAATCGAAGTGCAAGCTCAAGCTCTGCGCATGCTTCGCTCCCCCATCGGTTGAATGAAACGACTGGCACATAGCCAGACACGCATAGAGTGTCAGTGCGCGAACAAGAGAAGACAGCACAACATGCACAGGCTATTCACTTGTGGGCGGGACCATTTTTAGACGAAAGCATCAAGAAGGAGATGGAGATGATGTTGAAGGGAAACGATAGGAAAGAATCGAATCGAATTGGAAAAAAGAGAGAGAGAGTGGGGAGAGAGGGAATGGGAAAGCACATCTGACTATACCTCTTCCTCTTTTCTTTTTGATACATGTGGAAGCCGAAGATTCATCGATTTGTGAAGAAGGGAAAGATGCCTTAAAAAGATGGGACAAGAGTGAACAAGAGCATTGGTTCTGAATTAATGACCATCTGGGGATATATCACACAAATGAATTCATGCCAGCTTTTATTATTATTTCTCGAATGTGTATTAAGATCAGAATTGACAAATTGAGTATTTTAGAAGTTTTATTTTCATAAATACCTGAGGATCGGGATTTCGAGAGTGATAGAGATCAAAAATACAAAATTTGAAATCTTAAACTTATCTAAAAAAATAAGGAGAACGTATCAGATAAATCTGAAAACTAAGTAAAGCATCCTATTGAACAGTTATAATTTAAGTTTAAGAAAAAAACATTATTTTCTTCGTATTCAAATTCAGAGATCTCCAAAAATTAATTTTTTCTGAATTCATGGATAGATTCAGAACTTTATTGCACATCATATTCAAATTATTTCAACTTAATCAGCAGTTGAAGCGTTGAAAAATGACATTTAGTTTTTCGTAATTCTTAAAATCGTTTAATTAGGAGAAACTTATAAAATACGGTTCTAAATTGTCCTTTTTTAAATATCAGCAGATTGCAGATTTTTTTTTGGAAAATACGAATGAACTTAATATTGTGATTTAGTAATATTCTATTTATGAAAAACGTTACAACAATTTTTTTTTGTCTACAATTTCTAAATCATATGAAAAGGAAGCCAATACACATTTATGACGAAACTAATTGATGTTGGTGACGATTGACCATCCATCGCTAAAGACGGAAATATATGGTGAAAGTGGTTGATGTTGTGCAAAAAGCTCATGTGAGTCGTGTAGTCGTATGCCCCAGAGCAATCGTTCATCGATTTTTTTCCATTCACTCCCAGTCCGCATGTCGCCGCCCTATTTTGCCAAACAACAACAACATCGAAGATGGAAAAACGCGAAGGCGTAAGAGTGAGAGTTTGAGAAGAGGCGCTGCTCGTTTTTGGACATAACGAGAGCCCGTCACTCTAATTCTCTTCGTCTTCAATACTATTAACGACTTGAAGACTCAATGATTGACCAAAAGCGATGAAAAATAATAATTGCCCGCAATAACAACAGCTACTATTTCTGTGGTTCTTTATTTCAGAAATCAAAGTAGAATTTATGATTTCTTCTTTAGTACAGAATACAAATTTTTGTTTATTTTGATAGATGATTTGAAGTATTCGAGAACATTCAACGTACCTGGAAGATTTGTGATTTGTGAACAGATATCAATGAAGGCTGTTTCAGCGTACTGACTTCGGGCCAATAAACCATCGAACTCTTGCTGGAATGCTTTGATCAATGGAATCGCAGGCTTTCGACTTTCCTGAAAAAAACACATAAGGATTGGATAATTCACAACGGAGCTTTTTTTTAAAAAGTTTTCCATTATAAATAAATTCTCTGAAAAGTTAGGTTACAGAGAAATCGTAAGTGATCAGAACTCACTTCACCTTTTAAAGACTAGCTATCACTCAATTACACAATAAGATAAATAAACTGTAAAATATAAATTTTGGAAGTTTTCCTAATTGTTCTGAGAAAAAATATATTTAAACTGCGGAGTTGTTTTAAAAAACATTACTCACGTTTCATAAAATGTTACTCATATTTATAAAACTTTATAATTAACATGAATGCACCTACGTTCAGTTTCAATTAATTATTATTTTCGAGAAGGGGCTAAATTTTGAAAATTAAGGAATTAACAGTCATTATTATTCAGTAAAACATTTTCAGTATTAATTTTTGCTTCAAATTCCATCCAATTTTTCATCTTGAAACAGTGAAAATTGATTATAAAAAAACTTAAGGAGGTCCATTGTCGATAACTACAAATAAATTGTACCTTTTCTCTGTATTTTCTTGGAATGAAATTGTCAAAAAAATAGGTGAGCATCTATTGCCTCTATTTGACAAGCAACATGTCAGCCCAATAATAAAAATTCTCAAAGTATTTCATATTCCTTTCATTAGTTTATTCTTCATTATGTGATCAATCTAGATGCAGTCATTTCCACCAACTATGTGATGATTTCGCCATCGCTGCCTTCGTCGCTTAGTATATATTCTGCGTCTCCACTTCTCATCTGATCGATCACTTTTCTCGTTCGTTTCTTCCCTTTTTTGAAAGAAAGATAGGCAAAAGGGAGCTTAGAAATCGATTTTTTGTGCAATGTGTCTTGAAGGCAAAATGTTTTGCCAATTGTGAATACATTTTTTCGAGAAGGAATGCGTTGAGTGAAAACGCTTGAGCACAGATGGATAGACTTGATTGGATATTGCTATATATATGTGGGGCGATACGAAATGGTCGTAAATTCATGGGCATCGATGATTTCTCAAAAATTTGTAGAATAATTTGAGCCATTTAAGAAAGTATATATTTTATGGCTGGTGCAGAAAAGACATTAAAAATTTTTTTTGATTTGGCATGGCGAGTATTTTCAGGGAAAAAAAGGTTCAATTATAAATTTCGTATTGAAAATAAAAACAGCGAAAGTTGGATAATTGCTCGAGAACAGATGTTCTAAAAAGGGTAGACTTTTTCTGTTCAACTGATCACATTTTTCAGCGTATTGGGCGTCATCTTTTATGAATTTTATATTGGAGATCATCAAACTTTAATCATGCAAAAGTTCAAAAATATTTTATAGAAAACTCTTTTTTTACTATTTTCTCACGAAAAAACTATTTTCCGGTGTTTTCTCGTCACGGTCGATCACATTTTCTAGTTACGCATGTGAATAATCAAAATTCTATCTATATTTCCAATCATGTGTTCAATTTATTGAATGAATAGTTGACAGATGTTTTGAAGCAGTGACACACACACACTTCCATACCCCAGATCAATTGAAAAGACTCGATCAGCCTGCAACCAAATAGGGGCTCGAGAGGGAAAAGGGTGCAATTACGAATATTCCGTCAGCAAGACAGCTGCATGTTCAAATCAACATTTTATAAAAAGAATAATCCCGGATGTCATAATGAAAATAAAACTAACAAACATATACATTTAATTGATTTTGCAGATTAGGTGTCAA
This sequence comes from Caenorhabditis virilis, assembly GCA_964036255.1. NCBI lineage: Eukaryota > Metazoa > Nematoda > Chromadorea > Rhabditida > Rhabditidae > Caenorhabditis > Caenorhabditis virilis. Next base: position 9,903,374 of record OZ038417.1, on the reverse strand, counting down.
ATAATTATTTATACGGGTTTCTGCTAGAAAGGTGTGAAGATAGAAGAAAAAAGTTATATTTAAAAAACGGGTTAGGAAAATATTGAAAATTGGTTAAGTTTACCACCGTCTTATGATATATTAGCCGGAAACTACTTAACTCTAAAAACTAAATTGTCGTTAAAATATAATTTTACAGTTTCAGCTTCTTATAAACTATTCAGTTTCCTCTTAATTTTTGTTATTGATGTTTTATGCCCCATATTATCACAGCCGTTTATAATTTTTAAAAAAGTTGGAATGCTTTCGATCCAATCAATATCGATTTTTGCAAAGCTATTTAAACTTTTTTAAAACCCGAAGACGTACCTTGTTTGTATTTTGTCTATATGAATTACTTTCTTCGACAAGCCGTTTTCTCCTTTCTTCACTATCATCCTGCCGTTGTCCCAATGCATTGATTTCTGTTTCAATCCTGGTTTGAAGTCGTTCCCAATCGATATCGTCCCAAGCTGTGACGACAGCTTCCATGATCTTAAAACAAAAAAGAACAATCATCTTCACAAAAGCATAACAAACGACAAGTAAACATGCAATACGGCATCAACCAATGGTACAAAAAACTGAAAACAACTTCATGGTTTTGAGACTAAAACTTTTATCGACGTTTAAAAAAAAATTATGGAGATACAGAAAAATTGAAAATAATTCCTCTTTCTAATGAACAATTTTGAAAAAAAAAACCATTTGGTGTCTAGCTTTCGGTGACATTGTATCGCCAGTCGTTGTATTTGCGATAATCTTTGCGAAGATGATAATCTTCTGGAAGTTCAGCCAAAACCTTTGCTGCTTCAGCTTTGTAGTCACGGATTTGTGGCTCTGAAAAGTTAATTATTTTAAATCTTTACAATTATTTTCGTAAACACGTATCTATTCACGTAATGATAAAATTACTGCCAACTATTTTTGTTTGGTATTTAAACAATTATTAGGAAAATGCAAAATGCGAAATAAATTTAAAAATCATACTTGGAGCTGGATGTTCGGATTCATGAACGTGCAATTTGCTGAAATATCCCAATTTTGGACGAGTCAAATTCAAGCTTGACTCAATGCAGGCGTCAAGTTCAGTTTGTTCTGGATGGCACCTAAATACATAATCAAAAATTAGTTTTTTTTTCAGGAAAACAACTTACTTTGACAAATAAAGCTTAGCGCTTCCTTGATCAATGCAATCGGCAAGTTTTTGAGTTTGCGGAAGACAGGTACGCTTCAAAGATTGAAGAAACGAGACACCACAAGCGGTCAATGCAGCTCCTTCGTTGAGAACAGCGCGAGGATCTTCAAGTTCTTTGCGACGAAGCATGAATTCCTGAGAAAATTAATTTAATTTAAAATGCGCTTAAAATGAAAAAAAGGCGACTAAAATGCTTCACGTATATTATAGTTTATTTGGCTTTACTGTATACAATAATTTAATTTTTTTTAAAGGTTTAAAACTTAGAACATACATTGGCTTCTTTCTCACAGTGTTTTGCCATATACGGAGCAACCGCTTTCAACCACGGGGTGGACAGTGAGATCTCTTGTGGAACTGTCAACTCGTCATCCGTTGGAAGCTTTATGTCTTTAGTTAACGCCATGGTTGAGATTACCTGTCGATATGTTTTATTGGGCTTAATAAAGTTGGAAAGAATAAAAAAGAAAGGATAACAAAAAGATAAAATTAAAAAATTGAGGATAGAATATCTAACAACTACTTTAGTTTTTTCTCTCTAAAAATAAAACCATGCAAAAAAATAAAGCTACGCAAACCTTTTAAAAAAAGTCATAACGTTAAAATAAATAAAAAATCAACGAAAAAAAATTTATTTTGCTTTTCGGCGGTGCTCCGTAAATCTCCCCCACATTAAAGGTACATCCAGCAAGACTAGCATCGTGCCGAGACCAGTCACATGGTGTCGATTTACGGCGATCGTTATTTATTTATTTATTTTTATCGGAAAACAAAAAAACAATTTTTAAAATATTAATTTCGCAATTTTTCTTATTTTAAGGTTTCGAAATGGCAGAAATCTCACCTCCACCGAACATTAAGTCACCACCATTATCAGTTCCTATTGTAATATGGGGACCGAAACCTCCAGAGAATCAAATTTGCGCTCTTCGAGTATTCCCTGATGGCGAAACTATCATTACAGGTTTGTCGAAAATTGCCAAGATTTTATAAAACTATGTAGCGTTTTAGGTGCTGAAAATGGTCATCTCACCGTTTGGAAATGTACGGAAAATCTTACACCGTTACAGTTGATGATTGGACATAGTTCCAAAATTACCGCAGTTTCTCAGACTTCAAACACGATAAATAACACGTAAGCTGAAGATTTAAAATTTAAAACATTTTCCCAATGCAGACGATTTGTATCAACATCCGCCGATGGTCACATATGTCTGTGGGAACTATTAGATGGAAGGTGTATCGATTCAACAACATCAATACAAATTCATCGGCATATTGAACCTTATGTAACTAATTAAGCAAATTAAAAAATTTGGGAAAAAATGAAAATAAATTTCAGACATATAAATCATCAAGACATACCAGAGCAACGCGTTTATTTTGTCTGGGAGATTATTGCGACGTTCAAGTGATGGATCCACAAGACTTGACAATAGTTTTCATAATTTCATCACGGTATCTTTATTTCTCTTAAAAGTTTAAAATTATATAATTTTAGAGTTGAACCCGATTGGGTATCGTGCTATACATTTGTAAACCGAGGTGGAAAGGACCAATTGGTCGGAGTGACGATGAGTGGAATGATGAAATTTTGGACACTTCATGAATTAGAGAAAAAAGTCAGTCGTAAATCTTTTTTTATTAATTTCATAAGTTGACAATTTCAGGACCCGAACAATCCATTATATGAAGATGAATCTAAAAGATTTGATCTGCAACATGTGAAGAAAGTTTCATTTAATGAAGCGAATCAAAGGCTTCTATTGATTGTTGCTAGTTCATCGTGGATGGTAAGGATATCTTTACATTTTTCACAATAAATCAAAAAATCTCAGGTAATTGATCTAGAAGATCTTTCAACGATTGTCTGGCAAAAAAATGATAATGACATTGTCCGATGTAATGCTGGTTTTGTTCTAGATATTGACAAAGTTGGAATCGGTTATAGTGACGAATCAATCAAAGTTTATCAACTTCCAATAACGTGAGTCAATTGCTGATTAGTCATAAATTGAAAACAAAATTCTAGATCTCTAAAAGGTGACCAAATAACAACATATTTCAAAAATGTAGTACCAACAGAAAATTATTTCGAGCAACCAGGTGCATTTGTCGTTGGAATGATTCCGGGATTAGATAACCCAAGCAAAGCGGTAATTTTATTTCATTCTTCTCAAAAATGTTGATAAATAATTTTTTAGTGGCCAAATGATTCGAACTATGTGTGTTACATTGGAAAAAATTCGGAAAATCCCGAGTCCAGTCAAAGAAACGTTTATTTTGTAAGAACTGGAAGATCAGATGGAACTGTTTTTGTATGGAAAATGCCACCATTTGATCAACAATTCATGAAAGCTGTCCCTTCAATAAGGAATTTGCCATTTAGTGAGTATTTTACCGTTTTTTGTTTCCTATTTTCCATTTTAAATATAATACTTCCAGAATTCAAAGGAACATACAGAGAAAGTCTTGAAAGTATATGGAAGACTTTGAACGATAGAGAAGATAACTCAGTTCCAGTTTTAGTAAGTTTTTTCATATAAGTTTTGTATAAATATGAACTAACCAGAACTCGGATCAAGTATGCTGTTCCTTATTTGTTTCAAGTCAAGGGAAATTGTTTCTTGGGCGATCCGATGGTGTTATTATCATGACATATGCTTGTGAAACACTTTCAAGACAATGGTTGAGAGTTCCTGCTGAACGACCTAACACAAGAAGGCTGTTAGGGCATAAGGCTGCTGTAAGGTGAGGGGGAAATTTTAATTTATTTTAAAAATTTTATTGGGTCATAATTTAACCGTATTTTCCCACACAATTGTTTTCAGGACAAAAAAAGTGAAAAGGCATAAAAAAGCATTTAAAAAAAAAAATTTCATCACAAACATCCAAAATGATTAAATTATTTTCATTTTATAAATACGAGAAAATAAAATATTTAATCAATAATGCCCCTAAATTATTGATTTTTTACAGGAGTATGTATTATCCCTATGAGCATGATACACGATACGATCCGCAAATCTTTGTGTCCGGTAGCAATGACTTTTCGGTGAGTAATTATTGAACTTTATCCTCTTGACATGCACTTGTTTCAGGTTGTAATTTGGAATATTAACAATGGAATGAAAATTCATCGATTTGTTGTAAATGGTGGTCCAGTGACGAGTTTTATGATTCCACCTTCGAATTGTAATGTACGGCAGCTTTCTGTTTTTGTTTTCAAACGAATAAGGATTGTTTTCAGAAACAAGTCACGAAATGTATCGCTGCATTGTCTTCGGATAATTCAGTCGCTTTGCTTAATATTCGTGACAACAAATGTACACTATTAGCTTCGAGGCATCCGCATCCAGTTGTTCAGGTATTTCAATAATTTGGAAATGTTTAAAAGGTTTTTTTTCATTTTAAGGTGAAATGGAGACCTTTGGATGACTTCATGATGGTGAAATTGAGTGATGGATCGGTTTATATCTGGCAAATGGAAACTGCGAATTTAGATAGAATTGTGACTGGATTGTTATCAGATGATGTTATGGCGGCATGCGATGAACAAATTGGTCTTGAAGAGGGAACTGATGAAACATCGGCGCATCAAGCAGTACAGTTCATGAGGGCTTTGAAACATAAAAATATTGATGCAGTCAAGCAAAAGGTTGTGGGAGGACCTAGTGGGGCACAAACACCGGGACACTGTAAAAACGCAGCAGTTTACAATGTTTATAATTTTTTTTGATTTTCAGATAACGAAAATCTTTCAAATGCTGGAACTTCAGTTCAACTCGGTTCTCCAATGACTGTAATGCCCTTGCCTGGATGTATCCAAGGTGCTCACATGGTTCAGTTTGAAGTTAGTTCACTTATTGCTGGAATTCTTCACATCGACGCGGCTGCCGAAACGCACAATGCACAAAAAGATTCGTCAGATCATAATACAGTTCATCATTTGTCGAAGAAATTGACATGGCAATTTGAAGCAAATTTATATTTAGACGTTGCGAGATTGATGTTAAGCATGTTACATGCTTGGGATTTAGATGATGATTTGGATGAAGTGTGCGAGAAAAGACTATCGCTGCATAAACCAAGACATCAAGTGTATTTTGGAAATGTGTCAAGAGGAGGTTTGTTGATCTTTAAATATTTGTTGCTGATCTTTAAAACTACAATGAAAATGTTTTTAATTTTAAAAGAATATATGAAAAAATCGAAACCATGGCCTTCAAATTATTATTTAATTATGGAAAATGCTGAAAATGAGATTTTATAGGCGAATTAGCAGTTGGATTGCCTACTCGATTTGCTACGGATTTCGATTCTTTTTCAAAACAGACAAGGTGGCAATCAAGTCATTCATTAAATACCAATCATTTATTGGCAATTATTTCAACGGCGAATACCTTGATGGCAATGAAGAATGCGACATTACAATTGACGTAAGGGAATTTAAATAATTGTTTGAAATGTTTCATGGCTTTAGAAGAAGTAGAAAAAGCATTGCTGCTCCGAACCCGTTAGATTTGAAAAACGATGGAATCTCAAGTGAAGCGGTTGATAAACAACAAATTAAACAAGGTTAGAATGAAAATGTTAAAACATAAACGTTTTTTAAACAGGTTGGAGCTTGGTTGCCGCACTGCATTGTGTACTTCTCCCAGATCATGTGAGACCGAGAAGTAGTTACGCTGCGCCTAGTATTGAAATGTTAGTTCGTCGATGGCAAGATAGTTGTTTGGAAGTTCGTGAAGCTGCACAAGCTCTTTTAATTAGAGAATTGTCGAGGTTAGGATCGGATGGAAGGAGAAGATTGATCGAATCTTGGGCACCATTTTTACCACCACTTCTTGATGATTCATTGTCGATTTTTGGATCAAAGTTGCAATCATCGATTCCAACTGTAACACCAACAACAAGTGCTCCCCCAATCCCTCCAAGAACCAAAACTTCACCACCAAAAGTTGCACCATTATCGGTTTCAGAACCACCAACTGCTGAAGGTGGAGAGGCTGGCATTCAGCAAGTTCGAAGGAATCAGGCAACTGCGATAATTTTGTTGGGGGTGATTGGTGCGGAGTTTGGCGATGAATTGAATCGAGCGGATTTAACGAGAGCAACTGCAGTTTCCTTGTTGGAGCTTTTAGTAGCAGCACCATCAAATTTGATACCAGTGCATTCTCCGCTGAGAAGAGCTGCTATTGACTTATTAGGGAGAGGTTTTGTACATTGGGAACCACATTTAGAAATATCGAAAGTTGTGCTAGGACTTCTTGATTTGGCTGCAAATAATGAGAATAAAATTGAGTAAGTTGAGCAGGTTTTTAAAAAAGAAACCAATTATATTTCACAGGCAAGTTGCGAAGATCGTCGGTGCGCCGTTAAATGCAATTGAGGATGCTGGAAGAACTGCTCGTCAATCATTATCATTGATTGCTCTAGCTCGACCTCCAGCACTGATAACCGCATTGAGTATGGAAGTTGCTCGATATAATTCTGCTGCTCAACATCAAACAATTCAACATACAGTTGTTAGTCCTTTGCTCAAATCGAAAGTAGAAGTTCTTCGAATAATTGAAGAATTATGTGATAAAAGATATGGTGACATTATCTCGATGATGCTACCAGTTGGAGATGTATTGGTTCATTGTTTGGATGTTTCGTTGTTGAAGAATAAAGCTTTGAGCGATATATTCAAACCAATTACGAGGTATTTTCATCATTATGAACTTTTTCCATCAATCATTGGATTTTTAAAGGTTTAACATGGTCGGATACTGTTCATCGACGCGGAGAATAGCATTTGGTGGTCATAATGGAACTTGTGTTGTTCACGAACTAAGAGCAACAAAAACACATGTGCATAATTACAAAAATCATAATTACAAAAACAATGAATTTTTAGTCTCTTCCATCTCATAATGGACCTATAACAAGTGTTGCATTTAGTGAAGATGGAAAGTTTTTAGCAACTTATGGAGCTCAAGAAGGAAAAATGAACTTTTTCCAAACTTCGCAAACATTTTTGGTATTTAATTAATATCGGAGATATTAAAAGAATGATTTCTTGTTTCAGGGAATGGGTCAGAATCAGATGAAGTTAACGAAATCGCAACCAGCACCGACGGTATCTGTTCCAATGACACCTTCTGATTCGTCGTTCCGTCCGAGACTTGTTTGGATAAATTCAAAATCGCTGACACTGATGTTGCCAGAAGGAAGAGAACAGAGGTTTTCTGTTTAGAAGATGTATTTGTGTGCCGCTCATGTATTTAAATTTCTTTTGTATTTTTATTCTGCGTCCTTACATTGCCATATTTTGAGCTTATGGGCGTGGTATTTACTATAATCGTGTTCATAATAACCACGCCTGTCTTACTCTAATCTCATTCCGCATAATTCGTTCGTGATTTCAATTATTATGTATTTATTTATTTACAGTTGTGAATAGTTGTAGCATAGAATAGTAATTTTGTCTAATTTATAAAGCGACTTCAAACTCGCCGGCGTTTGAACTCGTTTTCTAATAATTCCATCCCTGGTGCAAGTGGATTACCGGCAACGTGTTCACACTGAAAAGTCTCGATTTGTCAAAAGAAAAGAACAATTCAAAATGATCAACCTTGAAAGTTTTTGGGTTTGGTTTGAAAGGGAAACAACAGCAACGGCACACTTTCTCATAACGATATTTGGCGGTTTTACCGCGGCCTCGACGAAGCTTTCGATTTTGGGGTAGACATGTATACCAACTGAGATTTTGAACGTGTTGACGGAATTGTTCCTCTACTTGTGATAAGTCGACTTTTGGGGATGGCCATAATTGACATTCTCCACCGTTTTCCTGAATTATTTATAGAATTTAGATCAAATACAATTGGAATTCTAATTTTTCTTAAACTCTTGAGAACGGCACATGATTTTACGGAGCTAATGAATGCGTCTGGGATGAAAATAGACTTCATTCTCATTCCAAATCTGTTTTTAAAATTTTCTAAAACCACCTAGAAGCCGAGAAAACACGCATCAAAACAATGGCCTAGAAAAAGGGGCCCCCGGGGGAAAACTAGTCCACAGGCATGAAAAATCCAAAAAAAACATAAAAAACGGACTAACCTAAGTATTCTACATAAGTATTTATTAACGAAACACGAAAAAAAACTTATATGAAAAAGTTCGGCCAGGTGGCCACTTTTTCTAGGCCATTGTTTTGAAGCTCATTTTCTCAGCTTCTAGGTGGTTTTAGAAAATTTTAAAAACAGATTTGGAATGAGTATGAAGTCTATTTTCATTTAAGGTACATTTATTTATCTCCGTAAAGCCCTCCATTAAAAAATTAAACCATAGAAAAGTTTCCAATTTCCCAAACATCAGAACAATTTATTTATCATAATAAGAATACTGTCATTGGGTTTAATTGATCCCACCAACTTATTATTAGAAGATTAATGACCGATATATCGAAAAGGGGCAATTATTAGCCACGAATTAGCCGAAAGCGAGGTCCTTTTTATAACCCCTTTGATTCAACCGTAGACTAGACTGGTGAAACCGAAAGTCGTCATTATCTTTCTGTATATGAATATTTTCAAAGTTGTTATTTTTTCGAATAAGTAGGAAAACGGTCGTGTTAATGCCCCCCGATTGATATTCCCTATTGCTCAAAAAATAAGTTGGTATATTTGAGCATTACATGGACACTTCTAAAGAACAAAATATTTGAACATTTCGAACCATAATTTTAATTTTAGATCGCATTTCACTTTAATTCCTACAACATCTAACATAAGCCTAATTGCTCGTTTTCAACTTCTAAAAACCTTTTGAAACTGGTTTTGCTTATTAGGAAAAGGTTGTGAAATTCACTTTTAAATAAGTACCAAGGAAAATATTGAATTTGTCGTTGTAATCCTGAGTTAAGCGGATGCGTCTAATTCAAATAATCGCGAGTAAAAGTCGAACGTGATTGAAATGTTTTTTAAATGTTAAAAAATCACCATTAATTTATCATAGTCAACTACACAGGAATCAACTTGAGATTTACCCAAATCACGAGCACTACATACTCGTTCAGCGACATAGAAAGGAATTATAGGTCTTCCAACACCTCTGAAAAAATAGAAGTATATTGGGAAAGGGTGGACATTTTTTTTTGGAAACATACGTCAGTGGACTTTGATTACACTTGACAGCTCCTCCGAAACCACAAGATTGTTTATAAGAACACAATCCACATGGCTTCTTCGATTTAAGCACACTTCCCATATAATTGTAAAAATTATTCAAAGATGTTTCATATCTACGAATGAAAGTGTAGAACCAATGATGTTGGCAGATGCTTGATACTTGATCAAGATATCCCGTCTACAAAATGGAATAATAAATGGGGGAGCTCCCGAAAATCAAACACAAACCCCATTAACTCTATCAGGCCATATACAAGAACCCCAACTGCTCCAATTACTGCAATCAGCATTTCTGGAAGCGTCTGAATATACAGCAGCTAATTGAGCATATCCTGAAAGAAAAAGAAACGTTTCGGTTGAAATTGATAAAGGATCAATTACCAAAACTTGGAAATGCTAAAAGTATATAAATAAGCATGTTTTTTGAAGTGAAACAAGAAACAAGATCTCAATTAGAAAATGTTTCGGAATAATTCACGTTCAGACGACCGGATGAATGGCGGGAGTTTTTGGAGAAAAAGTGGGAGGATGGAATATAGGGAGGCGGATACTAACAAAATGACCACTTATATGTCCGAAAGAGGTCAACTATTTGAAAAACTTTTGTGATGAACGCAAAAAGACTTGATCACTTCTCTCTTCTTCTCCATTTTCCCTTTCAGTTTGCCGTTTTGATGCAATGTGTTAAAATCTGACGAGAAAAAAAGATTTATTGGTACGAATTAGGAAGGAGATCAAAATATACATATAATAATACAACTGTTTTCGAAGAAGAGTTTACCCGTTTCTCAATTTTCAAAAGGAAAATATTAAGAACTAAAAATGATTTTGTACAGAAAAGAAAAAAGAATGAATTGAATGAAAAATTTAGGCGATCAATTTTTCAGCAGTCAATTGAGCAATTATATGCTCATTTAGGATGAAATTGGTCTCGAGAAGAAGTGAGCGGTTGGAAAGAGTCAACTGAAAAATTGCGTATTGATGCTTATTGATGCTCTACCGTAATACCTTTGGTTTGACCAGTTTGAACAGCGGATGAATTGGAATTGGAATTCCTTGCCTCAAAATATCATTGACCATTCTTTGAAGAATTTCTCTTGACAAGAAACCAGCGTCATCCAATTCTTCTTGAAGCAGAATGTGAGGTGTTCGTGATGTCTGAATTATTTTTTATGAACTGATGAAATTTCGCATTTTTATTTCCTAAGATAATTTTTGATGCGTTAAAATATTCAAAAATTGATCCATGTTTCATCGACACGACTTCACGGCGGGCTAAAGTGAACCGACTATAACTAAGAAAATTCAGTACGACAAATAAAACTTGAATTCAGAAAAGCGGGCGTTTTTTGGGTGAGGCATTTTTGCAACTGTGCGGCACGTATTCAGAGACGCAATTTTGAAATTCGGAATGAAAATTAAATTAAGTCATACTTTATGTATTTAACTCAAAAACTTCATTTTTCCATGCGTTGTAGGCGTTAAAATGCCGTTAGTAAAAAATTCGAATATTTGCGTGTATGCAATTTTTCGTAACGGTGTACACACAGAAAGCGTTGTTCGTGACGACAATCTCGGTTCACTTTATCCCACCGTGGACTTCTTCGTAAAACGATCCAACCTTTTCTAAGCTTAATTTTAGGATTTTCTAAGTTTTCTAATTAATTCGGAACATGTGATCCTATATATAAACCTTCTATATTTAAAAAAAAGCTCACAAATTGAATCTCCTCAATTGTAACTTTTCCTTTGACACTTTTCGGTGTTAGCTTCATTTTCATAAGTGCCTCAATTCGAATTTCCATTTCACCAATTGGTTCATTACGATCGGATACAACGCGGATTAGACCAAGAAGATTGAAATGAATTCCGTCTGAACATGTTTTACTTTTTTTCTTTTATTTTTTTCATGGAAGTTCTTTTCTTTTATATTATTAGCCGCTAAAAGAATGTTTACCCCTATCTTCTGGCTGGACAATAATTGCCGGTGCTTTCATTGTGGTGAAAATGAATGCGATATTCCTATCAGGAAGCTGTAAAAAAAATTAATGTTCTTCTTTTGATGTTCTTTTAGTGCTTTATAATAAATAGGTTTCTTTCATACCATTTCTCTCAACGCTGGGAACAAGTCGCCAATACAAAAAATGGATCCAGTTGATAAATCGCAAGTGGTTCGCATAACCGGTCCAAATTGTGGGGTGTTCCAATCGATTCGAGTGTCAAAAAGTCGGCTGTGATGTCCGTGATACATTAAAGAGTTTGGAACAAAGTCGGAGACGATTATTTGGAGCATTGCGGTTGAGATATTTTGAGGTAAGAAGACTGGAAGAGCACCGAATGGAGTTGTGTGACCTGGTTGGAATACTTCTCCTGCGGTTTCGATTTCAATTCCACGGTATGTAAGTGATGGAGTTGAAAGCATTGAATAATCGAGCATCAGGTTATCAGCACGAGACTGAAAAAATTGAGTTTAAAAGAGGGCTTTACGGAGTTAATGAATGCGTCTGGGATGAAAATAGATTTCATTCTCATTCCAAACCTGTTTTTAAAATTTTCTAAAACCACCTAGAAGCCGAGAAAATGAGCTTAAATGAGCTTCAAAACAATGGCCTAGAAAAAGTCGCCACCGGCGGAAACTAGTCCGCAGGAATGAAAAATCAAAAAAAAACATTAAAAAAAGGACTAATATAAGCATTTTGCATAGCTATTTATTAAAGAAGCACGAAAACAGCTCATAGGAAAAAGTTCGGCCAGGTGGAAACTTTTTCTAAGCCGTTGTTTTGAAGCTCATTTTCTCGGCTTCTAGGTGGTTTTAGAAAATTTTAAAAACAGATTTGGAATGAGAATGAAATCTATTTTCATTTAAGCTATATTTATTATCTGTAAAGTCTTCCTTTAAATCCCATGTAGTATTACTAAAACATTCGTTAAAATTGAGTTCCTTCTATCTTTAAACTTTAAATAATTATATTGTCAGAAAACAATTTAAAAAAAGCCTTCAAATCTTTTAAAATTTTGAAGTACAGAAAAACTGGTTCAAAAAAGCGAAAAGTTCAATTCCTGGCATCGAATTTATTTAGTTTTAATTGCTACCTACATTACCTGGGACCCTGTCTTTAAAGACAGCTGTTCAGTTAATTACCCTACCTGGTTTTAGTTTCAAAAATTAGAGCGTACTAATTAGTACAATGCAATTTATGCGAAATCACACCGATAAATACACGCGTCACAGTAGCGGTTCAAAGTTGAAAAAATAAAATTTTGAATTGTCCGTGCAACGCGGTCGGCATTAGCGCGAAACACAATTATTTGAATTTGGTTACATATTGGCATTGTTCTTTGGACCACCTGGGCTCCCATTCGAATTTTGAATTTTTGCATAGATTTTGGATCGTGTTAACTGACAAGCTGCCTTTAAGACAAAATGTTCAAAACTTACGAAATTAAACGAGTTCAACAACAAATGGAACTTCTCCTCTTGTATTTGTCTCGGCCTTCTCAAATTCACTCTCGAATTTGCAACCCGAACAAGTGACTGCCTCGAACTTCTCGCATTATGTGAAACGATATTCCGCCGTGCACCTGGACGAGCAAATTGGAATCGCGCACTGAAAATTAGCATTTGTTTTCAATTTTTTTTAAGCGATACTTTTGTCTTTTCATTCTCTCCTCAGCTTGCATAATAATTTTAACAATGTCAAAATTTTTCGAGTCTTCTAGTGAGATTTTCGAAGAAAGCAATGCGAAACGCTGATTCACTCGATTGTTGATAATGTGCTCGATTTTTGGGCAAACTATTTGCACAAATATTGAGTTGGCTTCCATTGCAATTGCGTCCTTGGAAAATGTATGTAGTTTTATGTCGGTGAATTTGGATAACTTACAGCTAATGCTTTTCCATTTCTTGGATCCATTGGTTTTGTAACAAGTTTGATTCCTTGTGTACGTGTGGAGCACTTTTCGATCTGAAAAACATTCGTTTTAGTTATTCCTCAAGGTTCTTTTTCTGAAAATAGTTTGACCTAGAAAAATATCAAAGAACAAGCTAAATGAAATTTTACAACATTAAACTATTTTTACAACATCTTATTATGGTCATTGAATACATTTTCATTACATTTTATTGTTACAGTGTATGCGGAAGCTTTTAAAAATTTTGAAGCAGAATAACAAACCTTTATAGCAGGGTTTCCATTAGCATTTTTCAAGATTCGAACAGCCACATCGATTCTTAAGAATGATGTTCTGAAGCTGATGTTATCAGCTAATTTCGTGTCTCTTAATTGACCAACAGCAACAGATGAAGTGCTGAAAATCGCAAATATTCCTATACGAAATTTTTCAAAAAATCAAAAAAACCTTAAAGAAATATTATTTGCCATGATTCTCAAGAGTCCATCATTGGTTGAAGTAGCGACGAAGTTCTTATCTAATTGAAGAGTTTCCAGAACAATTCGTTTCAATGTGACTGTTGGAATTAAACTCAAAACTCGATCACTTGCTACATGTGGCGTTCTTATATCAGAAAAATGTGTTGAAAAAGCTTTTGCAACAATTCCAGCAACATATTGTGCACCATTTGGGGTTACTCTTGCAATCACTCCAGGACCACGAACATGTTGTTCATTCAGAAGTAAAGGGTTCATATCTTGGAATTGGCATGATATACATGTCAAACAAACCAACTAGAAAATTCCATTATTTGAGATTATCTAATTTTAAGAAACTCACTTTAATAAGTAGTATATGACGCATCAATCTTTATTTTCAGCAGAACTGTGTTGTATAACAAAAGAAATAAAGAAACTCTAAGGAGGTGCTGAAAATCACATAATAACCATGAAATCAAGAATAGGTTATTAACGAAGAGAGGAGGGTAAAGCATTGAAAGTTTAAATATATGTTTGTTTTCGTAAATGTTGTCTCATATAAGCCTATTCAATTCACTTTCATGAACTATTTGATGATCGTTTGGCAGCCATTAGAAAGGGGTTAATCGAAGGACATTTGTGGGATTACACGCGAAATTTTTCGAAACAAACATTTCTGGTGAAAGCTGGCGGTTTTAATTGTAGGGGGGGGGGGTTTCGAAATAAGTATCTGAAAGCATCAGTTGTTTCAAATAGCGAAATTTGAAACTGATGTACTTATTTCATTGGTTTCTTTTCGGTTTCCTAAAATAATGACAAGTTGATATATATTCAAAAAATTAATTTTTTAAAAAATTCTGCAAAAACAAGAATGCTCAAACAAATAAAAATTTTCATATCACATGAGTTATTTGCTTCTGTAATAAAATAGTTCTATTTAGTTTTTTTGAAAACAGAATTTCAATAAATATTTGGTTTTTTACGAGAAAAGTCATTGCATATTCAGATAGATTTAGAATTATTCCTCCAAAATTTTAAAGGAGGGCTTTACGGAGATAATAAATGTACCTTTAATGAAAATAGACTTCATTATCATTCCAAATCTGTTTTTAAAATTTTCTAAAACCATCTAAAAGCCGAGAAAACGCGCCTCAAAACAATGGCCTAGAAAAAGTGTCCACCGGCGAAAACTAGTCCGCAGAAATGAAAAATCCAAAAAAAAGAGGGTAGGCCAAGTGTTTGGAGGCACATGTGTTCGTTTTCTTATAAAGCATTTTCCACGGTTGAAAAAAATAGACGAAGTAGAATCCGATTTCCCATTTAATGATTTAATTTTATTTTTCGTGTTGCTTCAAGCTAAACGCTTCTACCGGGTGCGTGGCCTAACTTTTTCAACGCACGAACACTTGTGCCTCCAACTCGTTTTGCACTGCCACCGCCTGTTTTCAGCACTTTTTCGGGGGAAAAAAAAAGTTTTTTTGTTAAATTCATTAATAATGGGTTCTTCTGAATAGATTAAAACAAAAATTCAAAATCAGTAAACAAACACTTTAATGCCCAAAATTGCTGAAAAAATGAAATCATCGTGCTCCTCTATTGAAAAGCGGCATAGTTGAACTGGTCCTAAGCTTCCTGATAAAAAAAAACATGAACAATGCGGGAATGTTCAAAATTTCAGAGAGTCACTGTGAGCAATCACAAAATAAATCAGGTCTCACTTTTTCACTCAAAAGAACCAGTCAAAAAACTTCAAGAAATTATTCGGAACTAGCAAGTAACCCATTTAATATACTGCTGCGATCTTGAGCTATTTTGAAATCAGGCTGAAGTAAACTACAATCAATTCTTAAAAATGCAATTCTTACAAAATCATAAAAAGACTTGAAATTTTTTTTGATCGAAAAAATGAACAAATAATGACCGCTACCAAATGCTAAAAATCGAATTATATACTCAATTTCGTGGCACTTTTTTCCTCTTCATTTAACTGTCACTTTCTCATGCTTCTCCTCACTGAAAAAAGACAAAAGAAAGTGGACGACCTCTGACCGCTTCGAGCGAGAGAGAGAGAAAAAATAATCATTCGTTGGTGATGAAACTTTATTTTTTTGGCCCTTTGTTCCAATGTTACACCTTGCGAACCATTACAAAACATTGATAGAAATCATGAGGAATGTATTACAAGCAACTTGACATATGTTTCAGTCTGTCCAAACATTCTGTTTTCTTGCCGCCAAACTTCTTCCTTTCAGAGAAAACACAACAAAAATGTGACACAGATTATTATCAGGCAAACTGGAAACCCCAGCCCTTGAAGATGTCCAATTGCCGTTGATTTCTTTGTCTTTTCCAATTTTTTTTAGTACAGTAAATGATGCTTGATCACGGTTCAAGGTGGTTCTGCAAGCAGAGTTCTGATAAATGCTGACCAGAAATCGAATTCGTCGATTTTTAGAGAATGTGTAAGAAATGGGACACTTTATGATGCTTAACAATAAAAAACATAACAAATCAACAAGAAATAACAATAACGAACGGAACTAGAAAACTTTTCTCGATGCTTTTGTAATAATCGGCAAGAATTTCGAATATCGCGTTCTTTCAATAGCGTCTAAATTTGTTGCCAGCAGTGCACTTCTGTAATTTCAATATTGGTTTTTTAAAAATCGTTTTCTCGGAGTTCTTACGCATTCTTGTCTGCTAACCCATGAAGCTTCGACATTACCAGGATAGTCGATGAACCATTGAAAACCGTATCAGAGATTATTGAAGCGGCAAGCTAAAAAAATAAGTGGTTTTAGGCATTCTTTCAAGTTCTAATCGTTTAAGTCATACCAATGAAAAATATGCTTCATGCCTTTTCATCGAATCAACAATTCTCGCAACATCCTGAAGAAGCTTATGCCTTCGAAGCTCATTCAATCGACTTTCTTCAACAGTAAAATGTCTCGAAAACTCCGAATTCAATCGTTCTCTCACATGTTTTTGAACATTTTTCAATAATTGAGTGAACAAGTTGCTAAATTTTAGCGAATTCTATCATAAGAAATGTTTTGAAACCCGCTTACCAGAAAACCGATGAAAATGTCTTGATAATCGAATTTTTAGCTGATTTAATCATCAAATCCAATAAATCAATAACAGATGTCAAAATCTCGAACCAAGTATTCGAATTTGTCTCCTCGTTTTTCAGACGATCTCTTGACACCCAATCATTCTCGGCTAATTTTGCCAAAACAACACTAATGCAAAATGTTTCCAAATTTGTAGAACCATAAATCTTTAAAAATAAATAAATTCAAGTTTTTTTTCTTTAAAAAAAGAGAGACATACCTCAATTACAGTTTTATAAACATCTAATTCGGCCAATTGTGTTCCGCCTTCGATTTGTTCCAAAAATTGTAAAACTCTATCGAACACTTCATCCTTCACATTTTTCTGATGAACTCCTTTCAGAACTTCAACCACTTTTTCAAGGTTTGTCGAATTCTCGAGAATTTGAATAACCTGTAATACATTTTTGATGCATATAAAAAAAGGTTTTGGTTATCTTACCTCTTCAGCCTTCGTATTATAAGTAACTCCATTCGACTCTTGCCCATTTCTCGAATTTTTGAAAACCTTTTTCAATTGTTTCAATGTTTCACAAGCTTTCACTTTTTTATAGAAAACATTGAAAATTTCCGAATCTAACGAAATAATTTTCACACTATTCACAAAAGTGTTTGAAACTTTTGATGATGTTTCACCGAAAATTGTCTGAATTTGTGCAATTCTTAGAAAATGCCGGGCTTTTGAAGCGGGCTCTTCAAAAATATCAAAAACGTCTCCAAGAAATTCGACAAAACCATCAATTTTTGTCGGATTTTTAATGTAGTCCTTGGCGATTTCCGGGGTTTCTTCAAGTTTCGAGGCGATCACTTCCAAACTGTAACTTCCCAGAAATTGGTTAATATGGGTTTTGGAATAGGATACCTATCAATCCCTTCTACTTCTGCAAAACTTCCAAAATCTTGAATAACGTTTGTGATTGCAGCTTCTAGTGAAGATGAAATTTGAACTTCAGTGGTTCTGATGCGACTTGCTAGATTTTTAAGCTGAAATTGTTCACTAATTTTTATTCTGCAATAAATACTTACATTTCCTAATTTCAACGAACTTCTTAAAGTGGTTCCTAATAAGTTACTAATAACTTGTTCATCTAACATCGCAGTGAAATATTCAAAATGCGTCAGGAAAATTTTTGAAACCTGAAAATAATTATTATTGTATTTAGAAATTTTAAAAACCATACAATTTCTTGGTGATTATCTGAAGGGCTGCTTTTCTGCAATACTTTTCTTAATTTTTTCGATATTTTTCCTCCATTTCCTTGACTTTCCGACAAAACAGTTAGCAATACCAATTCGAAGCTATTTTCCATTGTTTCATCGAAAATTGCTGATTTCCACAAGTTCTCCGCTGAACAATTTGTATCAGAATATGCATGTTCAGCCAGAAGAAGACAAATGAATGAATACGAGATGGTTATTGAATCAAATTCGCGATTTTCATTCCACAACCGTTTGATTACACCTATTAGATCACTTTTAATTTCTTGCACCAACTTTGAAAATCCAAATCCGAGCAAGTTAGCTCTCTTTATAAATTCGTTAACGATCTTGATTTCATTTCTGAAACAACGACACCTTGAAATATTAATGAGAAAGATAAAACACACGTAGTCTTTGTTTCCTTCAGATTCTCAAGAAGCGAATTCCAGCAATTTTTGGCCGATTCAACACCAAGAACTGCAAAATGCTTCCTGAAGATTGTAAGAAATGCTTCATCCACATGTGCTTCAGCTCCCTTAAATTATATTTTTTATTAAAGTTCTTTAAAAGTATGCAACCTTTTCCCTGCAAATTTTCAGCGTTAAATCTAGAACTTCTTTCGCTCGGTGCGATGCTTGAACTTTTGCCAACAACCCTTCTGCCGATTTGTCATCACCTAAAAATAATTTAATATCGTCATAAAAACAAGATTAATGGGAACTTACTTGTTAAAGCAAGAACAATTTGTTTTTCGATATTTTTATCAAAATTCTGTGAGTTGGCACCAATCGCGGCTGCCAGCGCAGTATTCAGCTTACGCTTCTTTTTTTCTGGTTCCATTTCCTAAAAATAATTGTTTTGATATGTATATATATTCAAGGAAAACGTTTTAAAAAAATAATAAATAAAATATTTTTGAGTACTCCTCGAGAAGTTCAACACGAGTTGCAATTGGAGCGCGTTTGCACATCGTATGCAGAAAATTGGAGGGAGTTTAAAAAAAAGTTCTCGTTCATGTGATCTAAACTCAATGCCATGAGATAAAGATTGATAGAGAGAAAAGTAAACACCACGTGACAATTGTTATAGAACAAAGAATTCATCAGATCAACAGTACAAAGTTAAGCTTTTTTCTTCTATACCTGATTTCCTTATCAAATTTTCGCAAGACGGTGTTCGTAATAATTAAACGCATTATTCCCGCTTCCATTATAAATTTTCGTTTTCTTTCACACATGAATAGTCATCAAAATTCGAAACTTTTCCCCATCACTCTTCTCTAATCTTTCTGCGTCTCCGACAAGCGAGAGGTAACTGATTTTAATAGTCTTGTTTGTCCTGTATACACTATTCAAACAATGCAATTTTCAGCATATTTTACCCAACAAATGAAACTTTTTTTTATTATTTTTAAATAGCTTAATATAACTCTCAATTCTTTAATATTTCTTTAAAATTTTTATTTTTTATTGTACTGTTTGTTTTCCAATTTCGCAACATTACTCAACAAACCTTTTTCCAGTTCAAAAATGTCACTTCCGACATCGGATGACTCATCATCATCCAACACAGCAATAGATCGAGCTCTTTTTCCCGACATCCATCGCGATGATGTTATTATCGGTGAACATTTGGGTGTGGGAACTTTTGGAGCAGTTTTTAGTGGTACTTGGATTCTTCCCGATGGACAACATCGTTCCATAGCATTGAAAAAAGTGTTCGTTTTAGAAAAGGAGGTTTAATTTCATTATTGGATGCTTTATTCCAAACTCTTTGAATTGCAGGCGGAAATTTTATCAAAGGTTAGGCATAGAAATATAATCCAATTTTATGGAATTTGCAAATCGGATGGCTCCGACTTTTTCATTGTTACCGAGTGCGCACAAAATGGATCTTTATATGATTATATTCATTCTGGAAATACTACACCTTATTCTTTTGATAATGTTATTGAATGGTCACGTCAGGTAAGAATCTAATATAGAAATAATTTTTAAAAAAACGTTGATTTTCACTTTTTTATAACTTATTTTGATGCCTTCTTGAACTAAGTTGTCCATCAATTTTTGAAACGTTATAGTCTCAATTGAGACAAATAAAAATCATTTTAACTGCAGTTTCCTTATCAAAAATAAGCGATAAAATGTGTGTTTGTTTCTGTTCTTTAAACTCCCTTTGATTGAAAGAAAAACCGCGTTGATGTTTGAAATTCTTGAGAATTTCCCGTGGAGCTTTTTTTGTAACAAATAATAATTTTCGAAGGAGAGCTTTACGGAGATAATTAATGCGTCTTGGATAAAAATATACTTCATACTCATTCCAAATCTGTTTTTAAAATTTTCTAAAACCACCTAGAAGCCGAGAAAATGAGCTTCAAAACAATGGCCTAGAAAAGGTGTCCACCGGCGAAAACTAGTCCGCAGGCATGAAAAATCCAAAAAAACATAAATTAAAATGAAAAAACATGAAAAAAGGACTAATATAAGCATTCTGCATAACAAAAAAAGCTCATAGGAAAAAGTTCGACCAGGTGGCCACTTTTTCTAGGCCATTGTTTTGAAGCTCATTTTCTCGGCTTCTAGGCGCTTTTTAAAAATTTTGAAAACAGATTTTGAATGAGAATGATGTCTATTTTCATTTAAAATACATTTATTATCTCCGTAAACCCCTCCTTTGATTATTTTGTCCGAAGAATATGAAATTAATGTTTACCAAAATGTCTTGAAACTGTCAATTACGTTTTAAAAATTCCAATCTCTTTTTTTTTGCAGATTGCAAATGGAATTCATTACCTTCATTACGATGCAATTGACACAATAATTCATCGAGACTTAAAATCTAAAAATGTGGTTCTTGACAATAATCTAGTCTGTAAAATATGTGATTTTGGAACTTCGAAGAATTTAACACATTCTTGTACAGCTCCATCATGGGGTGGAACAGCAGCATGGATGAGGTT
The DNA here is from genome assembly GCA_964036255.1 of Caenorhabditis virilis. Lineage (NCBI taxonomy): Eukaryota > Metazoa > Nematoda > Chromadorea > Rhabditida > Rhabditidae > Caenorhabditis > Caenorhabditis virilis. The sequence continues at coordinate 9,882,336 of OZ038417.1, read as the reverse complement.
GAATTTTAATGAATATTTTTTTCCTAAAATGTTTTGAAAAGTTCCAGTTCAGCCCTGAAATGATTCTTCAGACGGAAGGTCTAACAACGGCTACTGATGTTTGGAGTTATGGTGTGGTTCTTTGGGAAATGTTATCAAGGGAACTTCCATATAAGGATTATACGGAATTTAGGATATTTTCACTAGTTACACAGAATGGTATATCACTTGTTATTCCGGATACATGTCCGCAACAATTGAAACAGTAAGAGATTTTTATTCACTATGTGAATCCTCAAAATTTCAATGGCTTTAGGCTGATGAACAATTGTTGGAAAATGATGCCAAAAGAGAGGATAAACATGAAACAAGTTTTAAACGAATTACTCAAATTGGAACGAAATAAAAAGGTTGGATTGATTTGCTATTATAAAAAATTATTTTTCTACTTTTAGGCAATGGATGAATGCGAAAAATTCATGGGACTAGAAGACTGGAAATCTGAAATTGAAAACCAATCGAAACAAATCGAAAAAATGCGAAAAGATCTTGAAAAACGCCAAGAAAAATTGAGAATTCAGGAGAAAGCATTGAAACAACGTCTAAGAAATGAGCAAATAGTTGCGGCGTCAACGGAACATCCGCCAGAAGATGTGAATCAATGGAATGAACATCATACAACATATTGGATCAGAAAACTGTTGCAACGAATTTCAACGGATCCGAAATTTCTGAACAAAGTCAGTGCGTCGTTTTTCCGTCATCGGATCACTGGATTACGGCTTATTGCGATGAGTGAGAATGATTTGAAACATATTGGAATACATAAAGGATCTAGTTTATTGATTGAGGAAATTAGGAAATTGAGAGTGAGTCAAGAAACCTTCAAGAATTTTCCAACATTGGAGCAAGCCAGAAGAATAGAAATGGAGATTGTAAGTTTTTTTTTTTTGAAAAGTCTAAAAAAAATGAGAATTTTATTATTTCAAAATAAGTTATTTGCTGGTGAAAATAATAACTTATTCTGAATTCATAAATTAAAGTAGGTCTTTACTTAGCTAATGAATGCGTTTGAGATGACAGTAGACTTCATTCTCATTCCAAATCTGTTTTTAAAATTTTCTAAAACCACCTAGAAGCCGAGAAAATGCGCCTCAAAACAATGGCCTAGAAAATGTGGCCACCGGCGAAAACTAGTCCACAGGCATGAAAAATCCAAAAAAAAAATGAAAAAACATTAAAAAGGACTAATATATAGCTTATTTAAGCATTCTTCATAACTATTTATTAATACCCGAAAAAAGCTCATAGAAAAAAGTTTGGTCAGGTGGAAACTTTTTCTAGGCCATTGTTTTGAAGTTCATTTTCTCGGCTTCTAGGTGGTTTTAGAAAATTTTAAAAACAGTTTTGGAATAAGAATGAAGTCTATTTTCATTTAAGACATACCCATAAAGTTCTCCTTTAAGCCAGAAGCCGAGAAATCTACCTTCGAAATAATGGGCTGGAAAAATGGAAAAATCCACTTGTCGGAACTTTTTTCTATGAGTCTTTTTCCTATGAGCGTCAAATATCAATGGAAAAGTTAATTCAAAATTATTTTTTTCATTTTTCTGTATTCCTCACGTAATAACGATCGCGGACTAGTTTTCGCCGGTCGAAACGTTTTCTAGGCCATTGTTTTGAGGCGTGTTTTCTCGGCTTCTAGGCGGTTTTAGAAAATTTTAAAAACAGATTTGGAATGAGAATTAGGTCTTTTTTCATCCAAATTGTATTCAACAGCTACGTAAAGTCCTCTTTTAAATCCAATTATTCCAGAAATCCGAACGAGAAACAGCTGCAGTTTTACTTCCAAACGATCTTTCTCTTGTGATAATTGTTGGAATATACGTCAGAAAAATCAACCCATTATGCCGAAAATTTAAATTTTATGCTGACTCCGACTGGCTTGATAGTGATTTGGTAATTCCCTTGTTCTATATTATGTCCGGTATTAATTTATTATTCAGATTCCCGCAAAATCACCATCGAGACATGCATCATCTTTCATTAAAACCGTTTGTTTTTCTGTTCTCGATGAAGTCACAAAGGTATTTATTCCGAGAATCTTCTTTTTAATATTTATGATTATTATCTAGACTCCTATAAATGAGCCAACATGTTCAATATCAAATGGAATGACTTCTAATCCAGAATGGCTGACTGTTGAAATCGACGATAATATGAAAATCAGATGCATTGTTAGTGTATATTATGCGGATAATGTGGTAAGCGTTTTTTAAAATTATAACCGAATATTTGAACTTTCAGACCCAACCAAGAAATACGGAAATAATTGAAGTTTTAACATCATTAGAAGAAAGCAAAATCTTGAGTGAAACCGAGGTTCGATTAAAATTCCGAAGATCTTCAAGTTCAATTCTAAATACTCCTTCACCAACATTAACACACACTCATCATCCTCTCGCCTCTTTTCATCATGTATTTTTTTAAACATTAAAAAACCATATTTGAAAATCTTTCTTTCAGACGGTCAGTTCACCCCAACTTCGCGGATTTTGGCAGCGAAAAATTACTCACAATAAACATGGGTTGACAGAAACCGAACTTAGTAGCCTACAAGAAAAAATTCTTACACCATTGTCATCAACATCGGAACTCGAGGATGAGAAGAAAATCGGAAGGAGGCGTAGAACAACGACAACGGCATCTGAGGAATCAGAAGGCAAACCAAAATCCTCGTCGAAATCAAATAAGAAAACAGTTCATGGCGGAAAAGATAAATGGAATTGGAAGGGCTCGAAAAGCAGGCCCAAGTTTTCCTAATAACAAAGTCACATTAAAAAATATCTTCCTGTGTACCTATTTCAAAATATTCCACGGTGGGATAAAGTGAACCGAAATTGTCGTCACGAACAACGCTTTGTGTGTATACACCGTTACGACAAATTGCACACATTCAAAAATTCGATTTTTTTACAAACGGCATTTTAACGCTTACAACGCATGAAAAATTGAAGTTTTCGCGTTAAATAGATAAAGTATGGTCTAATCTAATTTTTTTTCACTCCTAATTACAAAATTGCGTCCCTCAATTGTAAAAATGCAAAACGCCCACTTTTCTTCGTTCAATTTTTAATTGTCGTACTGAATATGCTTAGCTATAGCCGGTTCACTTTAGCCCACCGTGTATTCCTCCCTACCAATCTGTGATAAAATTGCTCCTATTCTTTTATATATATCATTTTATTCAATTGAACAATGATGACAACAAACAACGAACCCGCAAGAGTTAGTCGTTCAATAAAAGAAAAATGCGAATAAAATACCGGTAAATATGAGATAGTGTGTTATGACAAGTATAAATAATTAACGAAGAAAAAAAAATAAGATTAACGATTAGAAAAATAGAAATGAACTAAGGAATATTTAGAATAAAAAATATGGATAGAGAAACAGTTTGAAAAGAGGAGGATTGTTCCGAAGCCTATGCATTATACAAAAAGTAGAAAATAGGAAAAGATAAATGTTTTTTAAGTATATATTTTTTTAAAAGTTGAAAAAGGAATCTGGGAGATTATTGAGAATTGTTCTAAAAGAGGGGAGAGTAGTGGAGCTGGAAACTTGGGTAGATATTTTATTCCAGAATGGCCTAGTTGAGTCGTAAAAGGAAAAAAAAAATCTTCCGGGAGTTCCCGATCTTCACAATCCAATATCAAAGTTTAAAGCGGGCTTTTCTTTTATTACTTAACCTATTTTAATGTTTCTTTTTGTTGTTTGAATTTCTATTAAGTTCAAAAAATTTATACAATGTTTCATAAACAATTTGCTTTTTTCAAGACACAACAAAACTACAATGACTACAAGAAAAAAGAAAAACAAGAAAATGAAAGCGGGACACCTCGTCAAAAAATGATGGATAAAAACGTTTTTAAATATGAGCAAAAACATATAAATTGTCATAGAAAAATGAACAAAAATCCCGTTTTGAGAGATAAAGAAAAAAAACAAAATTTGAAAATACAAGGTCATGGCAGTTCTCCAGAAAAAAGGAAATAGGGATATAATACCAATTTGTGTTGAGTTTGGGTCTGTACCCGTTGACAATAAAAAATGAGGGAAGAAAAATAAATTAAAAATCACCGAAAACTGTTTAATTAACAAAAACTAGATGTGTTCAGGCACGTACAAATTTCCATGAGTGAATTGTTGCAAATAATGAATCATAATGCGTGGGTTTCAGTTCAACTTGATAGCCGGATACACTTCCTTTCGATTTGAGTTCTCTGAAAACAATGGGTTAATTGATAAAAATTTTATCAGAATCAATAATGAAGGATTTATTGCTGACATACCTTTGTTCTCTGTCACTCCACTCCATCCATAATTTTTCATTCGATTCAAACCGTTTTCGCTCCGCTTTCCAAACTGAAATACTCTCACGATTGCGAAGATCATCAGAAAGTTTTCTAGAAACTTCCTCCTAAAGAAAAGAACATTAAAACCAGTTTTAAAATAAATGAATAAGTAAATTTACCATTGTTTTGGTTGAATGAACAATAATTTTTGACTTTCCATTTCTTAACTCCACATTATCCTTGTTCGCAACCAATGTGAAATGAGGAAAAGAAGCAGAAGCCAATGATTCACCATTAGATGGTTTCCACAAATGTTTGACTGGAACTGGAGACCATGTATCAAATTGAATCAATTGAGCGTCATTCAACAATTTGCGGACGACTGTTGTTTCATCTTGTGCCAATATTGGAAGAGTGTTCACTTTGATTTGTGATCCTTTATTCACCATTACCAAAAGATTCGAGAACCCAATATCTTCAATTGACCAAAGTGGGTTGGTATCTTTGACTGCATGAAGTTTTGACGGAATTACTGTATTCAAATGAGTCAATGGGTCAAGTTTTCTAGGGAATGAGCTGAGCAAACGATGAACAACTGCTCCTTGAGAAGGCAATCCTAAATGAGCCGATGGTAGAAGAGTCGGCGACATACCAACAATTGAGAACCATGACGAAATGTCTGGAAAAATAAAAATAAACTTCCAAAGTGACTTTAAAAAATGAAAACAAACCTCTTGGAATTTCTGGAATTTTAAAAGCTGACAATTCAGCTTCAAGTGCCATCAAATCCATAGAATTTCCGAAATCAAATCCAAATTTGAGTTGTTTCACAGAATTGGGAGCAATTGACATGTATCGGCCGGTTAGCAAATCCAAAGGTCTTCCATTCAAAATTGTAACGTTTATTCCATCAATATCAACTCCTCCAAGATATCCCAAAGGAATGAAGAATTCTGGATTACTATCATGAACAACATTTCCAAATACGCTTCTTTGTGTTGACTTTAACATCCTTGAATCCGTTAGAACTGTTTGCACGGTATTTGTATCATCACAAAGGAGAGCCAAACGAGCACCATCTGATGAAATAATCGAGAATGGCTGATTCTCATCATCGTAAAGAATCATTGATATTATTCCGTTTTTAGAGAAATGTGATATTCTATCATCAATTCCATAATACAATGTGTAAATTTCCGAATCCTTTGTCGACTTATCCTTCTGAATCATAATCAATCGATCCTTCAAATCATAACTGAATTGATAATTAATATCATTCTTTTTTGCAGAAATGAGTCTTCCTTTTCCATCATATCCAAAACTTGCATTGTTCCTTCTTATTACCCATCCAATCGAATCAACTTGGAAATCTTGAATATCCGGGAAACTTTTAACAGCTCCACCTCTATGATACTCCACAATTCGATCGTTTATTTTCTCGATTCGTCCATCATTATTATACAAGAGTCTCAGTTTATCTTCACCATTAGTTTCCAAACTCGCAACTCTCCCAGCAGCATCAAACGTTCTTGAAGTCTTCAGCTCTTTCACTCCAGAAGACGTTGAAATCCTGATTTCCGATTGTTCAGCCCTTCCAACTCTATCTCGATTAATTTTCAATGATGCTCGAGCATCTCCAAAAATGATTTTTCTTTCAACAACTTGTCGATGTTCCGTTGATCGTTTTGTTTCGTAAGTCATTCCATGACCTTGGCTTCTTGTGGTTGTTGAATCCCGAATAATTGAAAACCCATTGACACCGCTTACGTGGCCGGTTCTTTCATCGTAGGAAATCTGTAAGAAGAGAATTTTATATCAAAAAATGGCTAAAAATATTACATGAATCGGCTCGAAAACACTTTGTTCAATAACTGGTTGAATTGAAATCAACCTCAAATAATCATCATACTCGTAAGTGAACGAAGTAGCCAGGTTTCGAATGGCAAGTTCTTTTCTAGCAATAAGATGTCCTGAAATTTTAATTTGATTTATTTAAAAACGAAAATAAAATTTTTACCTTGCATTGTAACATTTTCGGTCATTTCATCACTTCTAGTCTCAATGACATCACCATTAGCATTCCAATTACTAATTTGTGTTACTTTTCCATCATTAACTTCCATGATAACTTTTCCAATCTGATCTTTTTTGATAATCCAATGATGTAATCCATCAGGTGATGCACTCTCCAAAATATCATTGTTCCTATTCACTCGAAGCAACCATGGCCTTGTATTCAAAGGACTCAATCTTTTTAAAACCCATTCATTTCCTCCAATACTGATGGCTGAAAACGTGGTCGTCTCTCCAGATGGACTTGTCGCCTCTTTGATTCGATCATAATTATCATATTGTAATTGCCACGTTGCACCATCGTGTTGAATACTATTTGGATTCCTTGACATTCCCAAATATGTCATTTTAACTGGAACTCTTGCCCCTTCTTCCGTCATTTCAACCATTCGATTATTCGAATCATATGCAAACTCCTTCTTCCAGTTACCCCATTGAACGCTACTCTCTCTTCCCATTGAATCAAATGTCACATTCATCTCGTCAAAAACTGGATAATCAGAATTTTTCGGTGAGGATATCTTCATAATTCTTCCAGAATTCGTGTAATCTACGTGGAACAGTGCTGAATCACCAGAGCCTGTTCGAAGGGTGTCTCGATTCAACGAAACATCATATTCCATAGAGAACATATTTACACCATTAATCTGAAAGAATTAATTTTTAAATGAAATAACTTGAAAAAAGAATAAACCGAGGGTTAGGCAGATGTTCACATCAACTATTATGATAAATTGTGAGTTTAAAAAACAAACTATATGGTTGGTTAATTCACAAATCATTCGCAGGTAAAATTAGGAAAAAAGAAAACTAAAAGTTTGTAATAAAAACCACTGCTGAACACCTTGGCCTACCCTCGGTCGGAATCCAACCTCTGCAACTTTTCGATTCTCGCCTCCTTTTTTCATGACATATCTCCAATCCCATCTGGTGGTTAAGGCTCTTCTCTGTGGGTTTGAAATGGCTGGAACGGTCGTTCGACGTCTTGAAATCACTGGCTCGTCAATTCCATTCGATGAAGTTTTGTCAAACAATGATGATGTTCCAAATGGTGATGTCATTGAGTAACCTTCTCGATGTAATGTGATCAATCTTGTCGTTTTTCCATGAACATGTTGAACCGATACATCACCTTCCCCAATTCTCATTTGCATTGTTCGAATACCATTCAAAAATACATCAGTTATTGCTCTTCCCATTGAGATTGTCTCTTCACCAAGTGTCCAATATTCTCGTTCTCTTTTCAATCCGACAGCTCTTCCATTTTTATCATATTCAAATACGATTGCTGTTGCAGTGTCCACTCTTGATTCCAATAATCCGGTCGATGTATACGATAATTTGGTAACATCACGTTGATTTAATGATGACGTGGCACGACGGGAAACCATTTCAATGGTTCCATCATAGGCTGAAATTGTGAGTGATGTTGTTTCACCAGATGAAGATTCAATATCGATCGAAGTTTCATTATGTTTATTGACGCTTAGTAAAAGTCCAGAAGATCCTGAAATTAGTTGATAAAAACTTGCAAAGATATCTAAACAACTACCTCTAATTGATGAGATTATTGCATTTGGTGAATCAACACTATAAGTGAAGTTATAAATTGCCTTTCCAGTAATCATTGATATTGTTGAAGTATGCAAACCATGCCGATTGAATTTGAACATTTCCATAGTTTCTGGATCAACAACTTCATATGTTCTCGTCTTCCCATCATACTTTGCCATCCTCTTGCTAATCTTTTTAATTTTTCCATTTGCCGAGTCAGCGACTATAATTTCACCAGCTGGAGACACCGTGACCGCCTGTGGTGAATTCAAATGTGCCAATGTTGCTGTGATTTCTCGTCTTGTTGTTGAATCATCACATCCACATGCTGCCACGTCACAAGAACACGGAGATTTTCCGCCGACGAGAATCGAGAAGTCAGATCGATCTGGCGACAGCCGACGAACTTGATTCAAACGTTTTCCATCCGATTCAACCACTAAGATTGAGCCATCATCACTTACAGAAATTGCTCGAACATTTTGAAGATGATGTGAATGTAGTGGAGAATTTGCCGAAGCTGTTATATTCTTATCACACGTTGTTGGAACGCCCAATGCAATCGTCACAAGATCATGAATTGGATCAATTTCATATATCAGATTCGTGTCAAGTACAAAAATATGACCAGTTGTGGATTCGATAGAAATTGAAGTCGGCCATTCCATTTGAAGATCCGCCAACTTTGAAATAGGATTACAGGATCTGATAGGATTCGATTCTGGTGTAACCTCTCCAATGCTTCGAATATGTCCAATTGTATCAATGACACGAATTCGACGACTATCAGCAACTGTAAAAAAATAAAGGCATAAGATGATCTTAAAATATTAATTGAAAACTTACGATAAAGATTTCCAAAGCGATCAAAAGCAACACCCTTGGGGAAAATGAGCTGTGCATTTTGTGCCAATCCTCCATCGCCGCATGCATCAACAGCTGAACCGCAAACACTTCCATCACCGGCATAAACTTCATGGTTGTTTGCTGGATCATCAGGTGTCAGACTTAAAATCTTCCAAACTTGTTTGTGTAGTGGTAGAGAAATGACAATAGTGCCATCAAATGGCGAAACATCGAGATAATAAGAATGTGAAGTATCAGCAAGACTAAGGGAAAGAACTGTGTTGATTGAACCGTCCAATCCAATTCGACGAATGAGATTATGGTCACCAATAAGAAGACTTCCATCTGCTGCGTATGTGACAGAAGTTGGACGGAATAGCGGAATTTGTTCGAGCAATCCATCACATTTATCAATTCCGCATTCAATATCTCTTTTAGCTCCATCAACACCAGCTAACGTGCTGACCATTGGTTCATATTCAGGAATTACTCTGTATCCACCATCACCCATCTCAACAATATCTGAAAAATAAGCTTAATTGAAATGAATCTTCGATTCAACTTACTATTAACAACATCCAAATGATGATGAATATTCAATGTCCACATCTTCCCAATCATTTTCCTACTTGTTGCACCTAACATTCTCGATCTTCTCGTAATCCAAACAATTTCTGAATCTCTTTCACATTTCGCATATTCGTATCCAACTCGAACAGTGACTGGAACCAAGCCTGTTTCACTTTGTCGATAAGCATTCATTTTATCCCATGTGAAAGTATGTGTCAGATTTATTCTCGGTGCCAAAATATAGTCAAATCTTCTTCCTGCAATTCGAATATCCAAATGAATTTTTCTCAAATCCTTCTCAATCAATTCATCCAATAATCCGATGAGCATTGTCGATGGAGCAGAAGTTGATCTAGCCGAATCATAAACCATCTGAACATCGGTTCCAACAATTGGTAAGCTCTCGAAAACACTTTTTGAATCCACAATTAAAGTGGCTGAATCCGAATCATTCTCGATTCCATCATTTGTATATTGCCAATTAGAAATGATGGAAACTTCAGGTATGTATCGAAGTGTTGGAGAGCATTTCGCTCTTGCTAATGGTGCAGATGGTGCAGGTTGACTGGACGAACGTTGAACAACAATATCATCGATGTGCACAATTTGTCCAGGTGTTACGTACACCGATTTTTTAGTTCCCTGAAAAAAACTCAAAATAATGAAAAAAAAGGGTGCAACAACAAAAATTACCTGAAATTGAGTCCTTAAAAATTGAAGATTAACAGATCTTGCTCCATTTACAACCAAATCAAAATATCCATCCGATCTTGTGAGAGTAAATCCATATAGCGGATGAGCTGCATCCGATACTCGAACACCAGTCAATGGAACAGTTGGAGAAACAGATGGATCGGTAAAATGATCCTCAGCAGAACTTGCAGAGTTCACACCACGCCAAACAACTCTTCCACGAATGACAGCAATCAACGATTCATTGAACTGCGACGAATCCGTATATGATTGGACAGATTTATCCTTGATCAAAAATCCAACCCTTTGTGCAAAATTAGCATTGAAAACTGGCGGCATTCTTAGCAACACTTCCAAAGGTGACATGGCAGTTGAGCATACACTTTCTGATGAACAACTTGCAGAATCGCAGCATTCTGGATCATCACAATCAATTAAACCATCATTATCATTATCCAATCCATCATCACAATGCATTTCAACCGCTAATGAGCAATCCATTCCAGTCATTCCTGCTTGACATTTACAAGTCCAAAGCGCTGATTGAACATCATATGCGCATTCTCCTTTTCCAGAACATTGATTAGGACATCCATCGAGATAGCAATTATCACCGTTCCAGCCATGATTACATCTACATTTCCCATTTTCTTGGCATTTTCCATGTTCTTCGCATCCCATCGCACAACTCTTAAATTCACAATTCACCCCATTCCAACCATTCCAACAATGACATGAACCATCTTGAAGACAGTCACCATTCGTGCAATTGTTGCAGTTTTCTGAATAATTTTTGTTGTTAATAAAGAAAACGTTTAAAAATTTACTTAGTTGACAGTCAATCCCTTCAAATCCGTTATCACAGAAACAAATCTTATCAATCTTTTTCCCATGTCCATTGCACTCTTTTTCATTGCTTTTTGGCAGCTCTCTCGTATTCACAACAGGGCGTTTTTCAGATTTTTTTGGTTTAGTTTTCGGTTTTTCAGCGGATACTGGTTGTGACGTGGCAATCGGTTGTTGCACAGCATCGGCAAACTGAAAAGGAAACTGAATTTATATTTTGTAATTAAATAGTCAAAACTTACAATTGAACAGTCTTGACCTCTCCAACCGTCAATACAATAACAAGTGCCATTGACACAAACTCCATGATCCGAACAAGTAGCATGTGGACAAGCCTTCAATTCACATCCATCTCCTGTCCAACCAGCATTGCATCGACATTTTCCATCAGTATCACATCTTCCACGACCGTTACAATCTGCAACTTCACACCAGTTCGATCTCATCTCACATTCTTTTCCTTTGAATCCTGTCTTACAAACGCAAACTCCACCAGAGAATACACCATTTCCACTACAGACAACTGGGCAAATAGCTGAAAAAAACAACCATTTTCATTTGAGAAATATCAAGACTTTCGAAATACCTTCTTCACAAGCAGATCCTGTAAACCCGCTTGCACATCGGCACTTTCCATAAATGCATTCTCCTCGGTTGTTGCAATTCGCCTCACACAACAAAATCGGAGCCAACGGATGTCCGCCAGCCTTTGTTGTTGTTGGCTTTGTCGGTTTTACAACTTCTTCGGCGACAAATGAGATTGGCTCAATCCGATTCCGTTCATTGATAAACGTCAAAAAATGCCTTCCCTCTAGCAGGAATTGCTCAAATGTTGTGCTTCGTGGTGAAAGAATCTCAACTCCTCGACGACCGCCGCTCATTCCAATTACACTTCGTTTATGTCTCAATGTATTTGGAGCTTCTTCAACAATGTGCGTCGGAGATTTCGAGTCTCGCATTCGATCAGATCGAATCGGGAACAATGCATCATGAAGTGAAAGTGAAGGTGGAACACCGGCTCGAATTAACAATGCAAGTTGGGCACCGCTGCCAACGGTGGCGTTCAATAGAATTCGAGTTGGTCTTGCAAGTATCAGTTCACTGAAAATTTGAAATTAAGGTTTAAAAGAAAAAATACAAAATATGAATTACGTTGTAGCCATGTGCTTTGGAAAAAACTCCACATCAACCCGTTCGCCTAGACTAATCACTGGCGGTAGTGCTCGAAGTCCTAATTCTGAATATCTAGAAGCCGATGTGGAAATATCAGCCGATGGTGAAGGTTCAGTATAAACATATGAAGGTGCACGAAAAAGCATAAAAAGAATTGTGAGTATTGCAAAAATCAAAAGGGTTGCCAATAGAAGTGTACATTTGGACGTTGATCCTTTCCAGCACGACGAATCATCATCCAATTTTTTCTTTTTCCTGCTCGTTTCATTTGTGAGATTCTGACCATTCATGCTAGTCACTTGTCGCCGTCGATTCGGTTGTGTTCCAGTCAATGGATATTTTAATAATGTTGACGATGCATCAGAATATGGTGTCGAATTTGGAGCAGGCGTTGATGAAGTATGCGGCCTGAAAAAAAAACACAATTTATTAAAAATTTCAAAATTTAAATCATAGTGGTAAGAAAATCATAACCAAATCTGCGCAAAATAGCCAAACTAAGACACGAAGATGTTCCTTCCTCATCACCCCCCTCCCCTTCCCGCAAAAATCCGATTAGCACATGGTCCCGTTCATTTTCGGCCACCCATTGCGTTATCGTCAAATGTGTTTGCTTTCTTTCATCAAAAATATTCAGATAAAAATCAGAATGACAAGAAAAAACAATACTACTACTACTACTACTACGTTCATTATAAATTCCGCTACACTTTCATTATTATCAAATTATTAATTAGAAACAGAGCAAACGGGGGAAGCAATTTTCTTTCAAGCCACCCAAGATGTTAATATGGGTGAGAGGGTGGTCTCTTTTGTTGCGTAACAAAGCTAATTTGTATATGTGTATCTAGTAGTAGAATAATAAAACAATATACATACGAATGTGAGTATAGGTTGGGGGCAAATAATGTGAAGATTCTGATCTTGTACGAAAAAATAATCTAGATTTAATTTAATTTAATTAAAATAACCTAGATGAACTTATAGGCAAATTTACGGATTTCAGATTGGAGAAGGACGGGTGGTTCCAAAAATCCAACTTTGTAATGGAGTTTATGAACATTTTTCACAGTACAATTGCAATTGTGAAACCTTAAATTCGATTTACTAATTTCTATATTTCTACTAAGTTTACACGTAGAGCTCCAGTGAATGTAGTCTGAATTGAAGGAAACAGAGCCAACCTTTTTGACAAGGTCCAAATCCACAAGATTTTCCAAAATTATCTCAATGAAAAACACCTAAACACCACTTTTTGCCAAAAAATTCGATAAAGTACGATTCTTAAATACTAATAAGGACAAAAAACCCCAGAAAAATTTGGAAACCAATTTGACTGAGCTCGTCCAGTTAGCCAGAGGCTCATGTGGATGTGTGTGTGCCCACCCTTCATCGTAATAAAACTTTATGAGCACTTGGAAACGAATGAGAAAAAAAACTTTAAGCCTAGAAAATAGTAAAAAAAATGGAGGTACAAAGGAAGGTCACAAAAAACTCAAAAAAAAAAGATCCGAAAAAGTAAAAGTTGTAAAAAATCTCTAAGCGTTAGGCGACGATTCGTTAGCGCTTCTTCTTCTTCTTCCTCTTCTCTTTTCTGCTTTCGTTTCCTCATTTTTTCAGAGTCTTTTTGACCCTTCCTCAACAATTAACAACAACAACATAAGTATTCTTTCAGCGTAATTTGTTTCAAATATCTCCGATTTTTCCAAATTACCTCTTTCTCATAATTGTTTTTCTCTTCATGAGATTTAATCTACGGCGCATATACGACTAAGCTGTGCAATTTCCGATAGCATATGGTGCGGACGGGACAGTCCAATGGAATCGAAATAAAAATAAATGAAAATGTACCAACATCACATATACGGGGAAGTACTATAATCGAACTAATGAATGTATTATAGAATTTAAGTTGCATAATCATGAATCTCAAAGCATTAAGGTCTTCAAAATCATATCATACTATATAATAAAGCGCTAAGGCCGTGCGTGTTTTCACATGCTAAAATGCATTTCTCATGAATAACTTTTTGACCCCTCGACCGATCTGTCCCATACTTCGGGTATCGTCATGCCTCTCGGAGCGCTTCACAAAAATACTGTTTGGATCTCGGATTACTGTAGGATTACTGTAGCTACAGTACACCAATTTTTTTCACATTTTTTTTAAAATGGTCGGATCGAGACCAAACTTTCATGGTGACATCTTTGGAGTATTGTAAGGTCACTGTGAAAATTTGGTGCGGATTACGGTAGTATTACGGTAGTTACCTTAACCTAAAGTTAGTGCGTTTTTTTCTTTGTGTCTCTTCATTTTACACACTATTTCTCTCATTTTAAAAATTCTAGAATGTTCTAGAAAATTATAGAAGTTTCCAGAAAAATTCCAGAGAGTTACAGAATGTTCTAAAAAATTCTAGAAGCCTCCAGAAAATTCCAGAAATTTCTAGAAAAATGTGTTCCAAGGGGTCAATAAGGTCCAGGGCCCATGAGACATTATAGGGCAGCTTAGGAGAGAGAGAGAAGTGTTAAGATTCAATGTTCCTTTATACTAACGAAAATTTTAAAACGTAGAGCTCGCGAAGCGAGCTCACCAGCCGTTTACCGCCATGAAGCGGCGGCAAACGGCTGGTTCATTTATAAGCATCTATCAGAAGGCACCTTTAATATTTTTGACTTTTCTCAGGAAACAAGTCTCTAAAGTTTTTATAGCATCCAATATCCCATTTTGAGTCGAATCCAATTAAATTAAATTTCGAAAACCATATCGTTATCTCTTCAAACCCTTCCATCCTTCTTCTTCAAATACCAAAACAATTTCACAAAAAAAAACGTAAAATTTAGTTGTATCTTATTCTCGAGCAGATACAACTCTTTTCAAAGCACTTGAATTATTAATTATTTTTATGTTTTTTTTCTCGAAAAACAAACGTTCTATTCTACTATATTTCATGAAAACCCGCGCCAATTTTGAACATAATCTTAATGGAACCTTTCAAAACACCTGGCTCAATAAAAATCAGACCAAAAAACCATGGGGCGACAAAATTTTTTATAGCTGTCGTTATAAAGTGTCTATATTTTCTGGGGGGTTTCGTCTCAAGAGAGCAATTAGTGACAGCTTCTAGGTGGCCCTCTACAGTAATCCTAGAATAATTTGGTGGTAATTAGCCTTTTGGTTTCTAATACCACAACCACTTGGGATAAGATTACGTAATGAAATGAGATTATTTGGAAAAGGTGGACAGGTGAAGAAGGGCAAATGCGCGAAATTCTAGAGACTAGATATATTCAATTCCCAATTTTCACGATGGAATTTTTTTGAACTCCCTTTTTAAAATTCAACTTCCAATTCCAAAATTATTAAATACTTAATCTGAATTCAAGCATAAACAGATTATGTCGAGCGCGTGTTGACTTTTCCATCATTTTCACACTTGTTCATTCGTGTCCTTCTTCCACTTCAAATGAGAAACTTATGCCTCTACATCTCAACATCTTCAACACTATTTCTGACTCCGTTTTCACAAGTTTAAAAAGAAAGAAGAAGTAAGTAGTCGGTCGGTGAGTTTAGTAAAGTGTTCTAATTGAAAATCCGTGTGCATTTACTCCAGCTTATGGCTGAGCACAGAACGTGCTCAATTAGCTTCATTTTCGGAAAACGACAACGTCCAAATCTGTGAAAGAAGACGAAGAAGAAGAAGAAAAGAAAGGCGAGAAGTGAATAAATATACATCAGAATCATAACAAATTTCGTTTTCATTTGTTCATTTTATGCAGTTCCAACTATTTAGAAAACGGGTAGATTATTCAAAGAATTCGAACATTTTAAAAAATACTGTCAAAATAGACAAAAATGTTTAATTTGACAGTAAATGTAGAGTATACTGCACGAAAATAAAATTTTGAACACAAGTTTCAAACTCGCATGAATTAAACGTTTTTCAGAATACCTCATAAAATTAAAAATGTGTGATCTGAGTTGAAAAAATGCTGTATTTACAATTTAGTTATTGTCAACTCAATTATTCTTGATCATTGCGTTCGGAAGGCTGCTCAACCTCACAGCCGCTCCGCACGCACGCGACGCGGCTGCCGACACTCAACACACTGGAAAATTTGAAAAATTAAATTTCCCGCCAATATTTCAGTGTGTTGAGTTGGAGGTCACCGCGTCGCGAATTGAATGTGCCTCTTTCTCAATTAATGACCGAAAATTTGTTTTTAAACCAAAATTTTCCAAATTAAGAACAAACTTATCAGAATTGAATCAATTCTAGCCTTCCCCAAAATGTGTCTTCAAAATCTCAAAACCAACATATTCTACTTAAAAATTCCAGGAAAAATCTCGCGTGCTCAAAGCATCAAACTTCTTAAGAAATTTTTCCTCAAAGGTGTGAAGAATCTTCAATAAAAAATTCATAGTCGTTTCTCCCACGTTTCTCTCATAACCAGGTGCATCATCATATTTTTCAAAGTCCCCCATCAATATTTCATACGATTCCCTCGATCGAGAATGAATGAATTTATAACGCATCTATATAGTATATATATACGTTTCGTCCTTGTTTCTAATTTTTCATTCAAATTATTTTTTAGTTGGTGCCGTGTTTTTTTTCTCATGAATACAACATTATGGGATTGGAAAATGAAACGACACCATGGAAACATGTTGAAGTGGAAGAAGAAATAATGCTTCCAAATAAATTGGCAGGTTATAGCCAATTTTTGGAGAGAGAATAAATTTCAGAATTGGTACTTGAAGTACCGAGAAGAGCTCTTGAAAAAATAAGAAGAAACAAATAACATGTAGGAAAAAAAAACAAACAAAAAATATGACTTACTGGTCTAAATATCGTTGTCCAGATGAAGCTGGCGACAGTTTGGATGAAGCCGTTCGCACTGAAAAAATTAATCGAATTAATTATCTAATTGGTTGTATTATTGAAACTGCAGCATATAATTGCAATTAGAATAACAGATTTTTTCACATAAATTTTATCCTTATTTTAATATGTGATACATTTCGCGCACCTCCTAGAATCACAGCGCGAAAATGTTTAACCTAAATTATTTTTAAGGTTTTATCCCGGAGAGCCCTAATAGACCTCTTTTCGTACCCTCATCATCAGTTGAATACGCATAATGAGGTGGTTCAACGCGATAAATCAAAGAATTTCTCCATCGATGTCCCATCACCGAAGTTGATGCATAATGCATTCCAGCTTCTTCATCCGGATCCTCATAATGCGAATAGTGCATTTTCAGAGAATAATTCTTTTCAGATCGTCAATCTTCATCAATTTTCAGATTTCTTCTTCTCAAGAATTCAACATCTCGAGGAATGAAGTGGTGGGGGGCGTGGATTGTTTAAAGAAGCGTGTTTCGGACAGCAATAACACGGGCCGATATGTGGAAGACGATGAGGGAAAAGAGGACTTTAAAAAATGGGCGTGGCTAATTTATACGTTTGTGTTGCCTTTTGATGGCTTTTTGGGGTGGTGAATGGGTATCATTAGACAAGCACCGTGTGTGTGTGTGTGGGACTAAAATGAACAATTTGGGAAAAACACAACAAAACTGACAATGTTTTATTTTCTAACTGGTTTCTCAAGGTGTTCGAATAATATCTACAAGTTGTGTATTCAAAAAAACTTTTGAAAGTCACTTTTTCTTTAAATTTTTGCTTTTATTTGAAAAATTGTAAAAGAAAGTCGATAGATTCTGTCTTGAAAAAATTCTCAAAATATTGATATTTTTTAAACCGGAAAATACGCCAAAAATAATGAATTTCGCCTACGGGGACTAAGAAATTTAGAAGAAATGGGGACTAGAAATTTAAGTTCCAACTTTTTTTTAGCCGAAATCAAGTTTTTTTCTGAATTTTTAATTTTTTTCGGATGAATTTTACAGAGGAGTTGACTTTTATTTTAAATTGATGTCACAGTGACGAAAACGGTAAAATGAATTTTTTGAAAATTTTCCGTTAATTCAATTCTTATATTATTTAAAGACAGAGCCTCGTTTTGGGTGCTTAGCGAGGGGGGAGCTCCCGTGGCAACTATCAGATTCTCAATTCAAACAAAAATCTTTGAAACAAAGTCAATTTATATATTTTTATCAAAAATTCAGAAAAAAATGAAAAAATTTGAATCGAAATGAACTTTTTCCTTCTCATTTGCATACACTTCAACCTACTCAGGGAAAGCAATGTACCGGAACATTCCCATTTTGTCCGTGGACAAGTCCCGGACCGTCCCGGACATTTACAGTTTTGCTCAAACATGTCCGATTTTCAAAAACTTTACTGCAAATGAAAGTGAGAGCATTACTGACCTCCTTAGTAAAATTTGGAGGCTCTAGCTGAAATCTTTGATACTGAAATATGCATTTCATTTTCATTATTTTATTTCTCGATCAAATAAAGCCGCCAACAAACAAATGTGTAACATTACTCGAAAATTAGGTGGAGCTTCAAAATTTCACCAAAGAGTTCAGTAACGCTCTAGCTTCATTTCCAGTGAATTTTTTGAAAATCGGACATGTTAGAGCAAAACTGTAAATGTCCGGGACGGTCCGGGATTTGTCCACGGACAAAATGGGAATGTTCCTGTGCATTGCTTTCCCTGAGTATTTGACACCTTTTTCCTCAAAAACCTCCACACCCGAAATTACACAATTACAATTCAATTGTGTGTATAGCGTGTGTTGTTCCTAACATCACCAATGTCCTTTATTTTCCACCTCTCCAGTTAGATTCATGTCAAACAAAAAACCTTATGATTATCGAACGAATCCGCTACTCTCCAAAAACATTTCGTTCAAATCAACCAAAAGGTATGCAAATCAAATTGTGTATTTCTGCTACAACATTTCCAACAAAAAAAATGGAACAATTTGCATATGGGAACCATGGAAAAAAGTAAATCTTTACTAAACGTTGTGTTGTCCCTTACACAAAAAAAACTAGGGACTTTGTCACATATGGGCACCTCGATACCGAAAAAAAGAGGTCAATCCGAATGTAAACAAAAAATTCATATGTACAAATGTCGGCAAATGTGTATTTTTGCATAAAGAAGACAATCTGAGAAGTAGGAGTCAAGTGTTTAACATTGTATCTAACTTGTATTGCGTAATTCATCAACTGTTGCTACTAGATTTTAGAAAAAGGAAGTACTTACATGATCCACTTGGAATATAATATGCTCCGTCGGCATTTTTGTGCAAAACTCCACCAGCTTCGTGCCAATCCATCAATGGCGGAGCTGACTGTTGATGTTGTTGTGATTTTCTCTGAAAATATGAAAAATTAGGGGATCTTCCGCAATTATCTTACAGTGCTGGAAGGAAGAATTTCATTGAATTCAAGATTTAAAATTATAAAAATACTATTTTACAGTTGGGTGGCACTATTCGGGTCCCTCAAAAAATCAAAAGATACCTGTTGGGACAATGACATTTCATATGAATTGAAGTTTAGTGTCGGTGATTGAATCAACAAATTCGATGGTGTCATACCTAAAACAAACTGTATATTTGTTTTATTAAATTTTCATTCGATTTTCGAAACAAAAGCTGTCGTCGGAATCTTTTTTATGAATCACAACACCTTTGTTTTATTTATTCTTAATACAACACAATACCTCTACATCTTGCCAATTCTTCCGGATCTTCATAATCATTCGTATAATCATGATCGGACCTCTCCATTCCCGGTGGTCTTGGCGGTTGCCATGTCGGTGGTGGTCCTTGTGCATTCGTGGTCCTAAAAACAATTTTTCATCAATTAAAATATAATATCATGACGGTAATTACCTATTATGGAACATTTGGGATTGTGCCGAAACGCACGGCTGCCCGCACTCTGATGGATGCGGTAGTGGTTGAGTGGGTTCTGAAACTGCGAAACATGTTTATTTGTTTGTTTTAAAGTGAGAAAAAAAACTAATGCGACAAGAAACAATACGAGACGGATCATTTTGTTAACTATGCTATACTAGATGCATATAGTTAATGACCGATGTTTCAACAAGTCGTTCCTAAGCTGACAAATTATTTATTTTTTCCTGTTCAAATTATGAAAGGGAGAGTTTATATTGCTTTGAAAGTGAAAAACAGGAGATTATTATTAGAAAATAGTTTCAAAATCTTAAAAAAAAAAGATTGTGGGTCGATAGTATGTTAAAGGCAGCTTGTCAGTTAACACGATCCAAATTCAAGACAAAAAATCAAAATTCGAATGAAGGCGCAAGTGGCCGAAATATCAATACCGATATGCAGCCAAATTCAAATAATTGTGTTTCGCGCCAATTTCGACCGCGTTGCACGGACCACGACCGCGTCGCAAGGCGCGCATTCAAATTTTGATTTTTTCAACTTTGGACCTCTGCTATGACGCGTGTATTAATTGGTGTGATTTCGCATAAATTGCATTGTACTAATGAGAGAAAGCTCTAATTTTTGAAATTAAAATCAGGTAGGGTAAAATTAACTGAACAGCTGTCTTTAAGATCGGATAAATTTGGCATTAATAAAAACTGGTAATAATTTGAAATCTGCACAATTGATATAAGTAATCAACCCTGGCAGCCCAAGAAATGTTCTGATCATTTGATTTATAAAATCTTAAACTTTTTTCCTAACTTAATTATGTCCTCCAAAACCCCAGAATTTTCACGACATTTTTCAAATTTCGGAGCTTCTTCTCCGGAAAATCTTCTCACTTTCACATAAGCCCAATTTTCCGTTTTTTTCTACTGCCGAGTCCAATTTTCCAAATTTGTCCAAATTTGTGTGTGACCAGTAACCAACAAAGTACAAAAAGTCTAGAATTTTCAATGAGTTCCTTCTCTTTTCC
The DNA here is from genome assembly GCA_964036255.1 of Caenorhabditis virilis. Lineage (NCBI taxonomy): Eukaryota > Metazoa > Nematoda > Chromadorea > Rhabditida > Rhabditidae > Caenorhabditis > Caenorhabditis virilis. The sequence goes on along the minus strand of OZ038417.1, from coordinate 9,861,387 downwards.
TTTTCGTTCTTCTTCCTAACTTTTTTTTTCGCCAATCAAATATTCATTGCACAATAAAAAATTGCGCCAAAAACTGAATGTTGCTTTTTCGGGAAAAAGAAAGTAGTTGAGGAATAAGAAAAAGGAAAATTATTGGTTACAATATAATTCAATTTTTTGAAAATTTGGGAAGAAGTAGGAATTGAAAAGAACTCAGGGACGCTTTTAAAATTTAAAAAATTTTTTAATCTAAGATCGCCAACTTGTGCAAACCCGACTATAAATCATCCAAACATTGATTACTAAAAACACTAGTCATTAAAAAAGTGATAACAAAAAACAACGAATAAATGACCGGAAAGTGCTAACAACAGGTCATCCAAAAGCACACAAGAACGCACTACATCTACCTGCGCATTATTGGGCGGAGCTTTTCAGGAAAATGGGACATTTGAACAAGTGAGAAGACGAAGAAGACCGGGGCAAAAAAACCAACAGAACATAATAGTAATAATAATATACAGAATACATAAAATGCATTCCCGATAATAAAACTTTCTACTTTCTTTCTACGAACAAAACACATGGTCCAGGTGTTACGCGTGAACAATTTCGAGAATGAAAGTCCAAAACCGTATTTCTATTGTTTGAAATACTTTTTTTTCTAAACATTTTTTCTCGATTCTGGCAAGAAAGAGTTGGTGAGAGCAACGAGCAGCAGCAGATGCTGATTATGATTATTGTGATGGTGAAAAACGATGGCCACAGGTGCCTAAGTCATTAGGCAAATAAAGCCGTGGCTCGAGATTGGAGAAAAAAAGAGCATTGTTTTTTTTTCTTGGAGCAAAATTGTTTTTTGAAAACAAAAAAAAATGGTTAGGGAAATTATTGAAGCTATTTTAACTTTTAAAAAACTATATCACGATTTTATTTAAAGGAGGGGTTTACGGATATAATGAATGCGTCTGGGAGGAAAATATACTTCATTCTCATTCCAAATCTGTTTTTAAAATTTTCTAAAACCACCTAGAAGCCGAGAAAACGCGCCTCAAAACAATGGCCTAGAAAAAGGGGCCACCGGCGAAAACTAGTCCGCAGGTATGAAAAATCCAAAAAAATGAAAAAACATAAAAAAAGACTAATATAAGCATTATGCATAATTATTTATTTAAAAAACACGAAAAAAACTCATAGCTAAAAGTTCGGCCAGGTGGCCACTTTTTCTAGGCCATTCTTTTGAGGCGTGTTTTCTCGGCTTCTAGATGGTTTTAGAAAAATTTAAAAACTGATTTGGAAAGAGTGTGAAGTCTATTCTCATTTAAGCTACATTTATTACATTTATATAAAGCCCTCCCTTAAAGAAATGTTTTTAAAAAAATGACGGCCACAGATAGACAAGTCTTGTTTTGAACTTGAATATTCGGCTTTTAAAAGATTAGAATATAAAATTTTAGAAGAATTAAATCCTATTTCTCAGAATGCTTCATTTCTCCAAAGAACACTTGAAAAGTGCATTCCAATTTTGATTTTTTCGTTTCAATTCAACATTTTTAAACAAAAAACTCACTTTTTTCTGAAATTAGCACGAAATTCGGCATTCTAAAGAAAAAATCACAGTTGGATAAATAAGAATATGACTATGCAACATCGGTGTCAAAACTTGTGGGCCAACATTTTATTATAAACATTTTATCGGCCTCTTTTTGATTGAAATTTGAGACAAAACATGTGGGTAAAAAAAAGTGGGGAAAAAGTAGCGTGTTATGATGTCAATGACCGTAATTTCCGTATAAACAAACATTAATATGCTCTTCAAAACTTGTTGTTTTTGGGAGCGAACCATCATTAACTAATAGCACTCGAAGTAACTTAAAGGGTGCAAAACATTAGGCAACACAGGTGGTGTCAAAAAAAATCATTTTATGCAAATATTTGGGCTAAAAAAGAACGAGAAGAAAAAAAGAAAAAAGAATAGAATAACGTAAAATTTCAAAAATGTTTCGGAGGACCATAATTCCCCAAACCGGAATTAGAGTAATATCATTTTGTTGGACCGACTACCTCGTTTTGGCGGTTTGAGAAGAAGAAAAAAGATGAAGAAATTTCGCACATTTTTCAAAAGATGCAAACATTTTGCAGATGATGATGATGATGATGAAAAACGGGGTGAAAATGAATAGAGAAAAGCGTTGGTGAGAGAGGAAACTATTTCTGGTGATTACTTTTTCTCATTCAACGAAAAAACGGTTACGCAGGTGCTGCTAAATTGAAGCGGTTGCTCAGTTTTGCTCCCGGCGAATATTCCTAATTTAGGGATTTTCGTTTTAGAACCTCAAACGTTCTATAAAAAAAAATAAAGCTAAGTCGCTTTAATTTTACAATTAAACACGGCCTATTTATGTACAGCTTTGGCTACCACTTTTCAGTCCGTTTTTTGAAGATATAGTTTTAAAAAGCTTCGAATTTCTATTCCTAATTGTTGCACCTTGGGAACCTATTCGAAATTTTCACAAACTTTATCCAGCGTCTTGAATTTTAAAAATTAAATGGTACTTATCATTAATATGAAGAAATGAACATTGTTGCCATATTACTTATAAACATAATTAAGCAAATTACAAAAAAAAATAATTCAACTCGAAAACCAATACCAAATGACCTAGCATAAAGTCCGATAAGCAAACCAACTTCCAGTCATCGAAGAAAAAAAGATATGTTTGGCAAAAGAGCACATAAATCTAGGAGTCAACAGACAAGGTGATTGCGCAATGGTCATCCGGCACCAAGCAATAGAATAACAATTATGATGGTGGACGTTATGGTGTCACTTGATATATCAATTTTGTGAACTTATCGATGATTTATGACATTATTAATCGGTGAAAACATGTGAGTAATTGATAACAATATCATAATTATTTGTTGAATAAGAGGACGTCCGTGTGTTCCGGTTAAAATTCCCTCAAGCAATTGCAAGTCGATAGAGATAATTTAAAATTCAGGTAAGACTTTTCTCCAAGTTTAACATATCTTAGGTTACTACTAAGCGTCAGAAAACTTGGAGAATTATCTCGAAATGAATAATAAATAACGTTCAGATAGCCTTATTCATTGAATTTCGACTTCCGAGTAACTAGCTAAAACCTAGAAGGTAGCACATTGGGCAGGATCATCAGCACATTCAAATTTAAAATTTAAAATGCCAAAAAATCGAAAAAACATTTCTAATAAATAAGCAAAACGATTATTTATTTATTTTAGATCCAAATTTTCCACCAAAAAATCTTAACAAAATTGTTGATGAAAGGTGCGAAAAAAACCAATTCCCTCCCTCATTTCTTTCCTCTTTTCCGTTCTATTCAATTTTCCCATTGAGTCACCACCAAAATGGTGGTATACTCACACCGAGCGGTGTATATAATCACAATTGGCGCAAGCCTGTAATATGTTTCGAAAAAGTAAACGAAACATTATATTCACATGGTCAAATGATCCTAATAGCGTGTTTTATCTCAATAAAAAGGAGGAAAAGCTTAAAGAAAGACCACGTTTTAATGACAACTAAACACTTTTTTTAAAAATTTAACAAAAGAATAACGAGGTACGGTAAGAAACCGGGACAACTGAATGGAAGAATCAAAGAAAAGAAGACCAACATGTTTGGCTCATTGAACATAATCATCATCATCATCACCACACAATCATGAATTTAGTTGGATGGTAAGTTGACGACAACGATACAACAAATACACCTAACATTTTCAATTTCTTTTTCACAATTCAATTCAATTCAAAATAAACAAACAATAATATGAAATCCGTTAACGATGGTTTAAATATGTGTGTATTTCAAAGCTCAGCGGGGTGCAGATGCATGATTTTATGATAGTTTAATTGAAAAAAAGTTTTTGAGAGGGCCTTTTATATGTTTTTCAATTAACAAAAGGGGCAAGAAAAATGAAAAAAAGACACAATTAATAAAAACACCTTTTTAAATAACATTTTGTTCGCTCAAGAAAACTCTACCACCTACTGTAGAAACAAAGCGATTCCAAACGCGCTCTATTGACAAATGTCGGTTTTTTGGACTGTTCCGGTGCACGGACGAAGAAAATAATTGTTCATAATTGGACCAATAGATACCAAAGATGAATTTATGACTCAAAAAACGGAAAAAGCCACACAAACTTGCGAAAACAGTGGTACGCGTTTGGAATCGAATTGAACGAACAGTATGAAAACCGAGCCTTATCTGCGGATACTATACAATTTCAGTTTTTTCTTCATTTTGGCAAGAACCTCGAGATATCTAGATCATAAAAACCATAGGAAAACTATTCAAGTATCAAAAAAGGACTCTCAATTAGACGGAAGATATAGCAGTTAGAAAAACCGATACACCTATTCTAGTATATATTACTATTCAGAAAAAGAGCTCATCATCTTAGTTACACACTTCTTTTATAAATAGCATCTGCCATCCGAGGTGTGTGATTGTCGTCGGCATAATCCAATTGTAATTAGATACACACCTTCGAACACAATTTTTTATTAATACATCTCGAGACATGATTTACAACTTGTACTTCTTCTCTCTACAAAATGCCGCCCATTTTTCCGACAGAAGACCACCCGGAAAGCGGAAACACAAGTTGTCCTCGACGCTTCTTTTTTTTTGACGAACGAAAAAAAAACAGTTGAATGATCATTTAGGAAATAGCACAGAAAAGACGGCAAAAAAGTGTCAAATGAGGCATGTTACACGGGTCAAAAAGAAAGAGAAGGAAGACATTTTTCGAAATGGTTTTCAATGCAATCAAAACACCTCCGAAAAAAGTGGACACTGGTGGCTCATTTTATGATTGCCGCGAAAAGGAATAAAAAGGTGTTGGAATAATTGAATGATTTTTCGAGGTCTTCTATTCGACACTCACAGTTAGTTATGATTGTTTTGTGTTTATTCGGGATATACGGATGGATCAGATGAATGAGGGAGAAAGAAACCAGCGGATAACAAAAAAGTCAAGGGCATTATTAGTTAGCCGCTAACCGGTATACACATAAACAAACTTATTAATTCATTCTTTTGATGGGCTTCAATAGTTCTAGACCGTTCTGAACCACTGGTTCAATTCGGAATTATTAATTGTTGGAGTTTTGAAAAATAACAACAGTTATTCCTCTAAATCACATAAATTGCTGCGATTTTTAATCAATATAAGCTCTGAAAGCATGTAAATTATTTGAAAACCGTGAGATTTATCAAAGCTTGAAAACTTAATTCACGGTGAGATAAAGTGAACCGAAATTGTCACCAAGAACAACGCTTTGTGTGTGTACGCCGTTACGACAAATTGCACAGATGCAAAAATTCGAATAATGAAGTTTTTGCGTTAAATACATAAAGTATGGTCTAATCTAATTTTATTCACTCCGAATTACAAAATTGCGTCCCTTAGTAGCTGAATATAACGCGTTTTGTGTAACCGTGCAGCACAATTGTAAAAATTCCACGCCCAAAAAACTTTTCTGCGTTCAATTTTTAATTGTCGTACTGAATTTTCTTAGATAGTCGGTTCACTTAAGCCCACCGTGTAATTGGACATATTGACATCAATTAAAATATTTTTCAACTATTTTCAAAATTTATTAAAGACGAATTAATAACGGAGAAAAGCATATAGTCCTTAAATTGATGAAAACTTGAATCGATATTTGTCGCTCGAACATAAAATGGTACAAAACTGACAAAAAAACATAAAAGCACCTCGCATTCAACCCTTCCATAAATAATGAAAATAAAACCTATTCGCCAAACTTTTTGCACATTTTCCTGCTTTCCAAACCATTCATTTTCCCACATAAAGCAGGTTGATCAAAAAGAGCGCAGAATTAAAAAACAATGAAAAAGTCAGTCGGCTCGCGAGGCTCAATCAAAAAGGCTGGCCTCTATACAAATTTAGCATCGCCACCACCACCACCTGTACCACCACCTCGAAATCTCTTTCTGAATGGTGAATACAAGAACAATATTACTGACCAGATTACTGTAATTGGCCGCACTTTTACAAGACAAACAAGGGCGTTGAGAAAAAGGTGCCGAAAAAGGGTTGTAAACAAGTATAAAACTAAGAACGGTTGGGTGAAAAGCGGAAATATCTCAAAACTACTTTGAGAATAGAAGTTTTATTCATTTGATCGAAGAATTATATGAGCAGAGATAGTTCTATTATGGTAAAATGCCCCTATTTATACCCATTTTGATGGAGTGCGGTGACAGTTGGTACTTGTGGAAATATGAAAAAAAAACTTTCAGGCAGCAGGTGGTAAAGCCCGAAAATACCATTCGAAGTGATGAGAAATATTGCAGAAAATTTAGAGAAATAAAAAAAAATTTCGAGGTGAAAACAAAAACAAGTGAAGGTTTTGTGTATTTTGTGAAAAAGGGGTTGTAAGTACCATATTTAAGAAAAATGGAACTAACCTTTACTACTGCCTGGTTTTGAGCTCGTTGGAGTTGTCACAATTTGCAAATCCATTTTTGCGGGTGCTGCTAGGATTGGAGCCGCTTCTTTGCGATGATATGTGCCAATTGCTAGGACGGGTACTTTTTCATTTCTGAAACGAAATAACATTTTTGATACAAATTTTCATGACTAAAACGCATGGAAACAATTTAATTCAGGATATTTTTTTATTGATTTCAGTAAAGCGGTGGTCGCTGGAGGTATTCAGGTCCACAAATGAAACGAGTGTTGACGAAAAAGCAAAAATAACGCGAAAATATTTTACGAAGATTTATTAGACTTTAAGTAAGAAATAAATAATGAACAACGGTTAAAAAAGGATACCAAACGTGCAAAGAACATATTCTACTCACTTCTAGCCACAACTAGAACTCAAAAACTTATAAAAACGGTCAAAACAAGTTAAAACAAAAAAGCCGGAAAGAATTCCAAACGGACTACAAACAAATGGCCTATGTTTTGCACCAAATGGGAAGTTAGTCCCCGTTCGTATTTCTCTTCATATTACATTTCTGTACTAAAGTTATAAATCCTACCTAGTTGTTGTACTTGCCGTTGTCTCCGTCGTCGATGACGTGTCATTCGACGGCTCCGTCATGTGCTCCTCTTCTTCTTGCGTCGCGTGAACAGATAACGCGATTTTTTCAGCGTCGTCAGGCTCTGAAATAAATAAAAACTTGAAGCAAAATGTTTCATAAATTCATCATGTCTCAAATTTCAAAACAAAATGTAAAACACGTTAAAACGACAAAGAAACGAACATTAGACGAATCCCTCACTTTCTTTTTCGTGTGTTAAGAAACCAAGAAGAAAAATCAAACATAACGAAACAGCTGTTGAGAGTTTTTCCGAGGAAACATAAATTTTCAAAAAAAAATTCGTTTCGGATGGTCAGCGATAATTAGATCGGAAAAAGCAGAACAAAAAAATGGGCAAACTTTCGAAAGTTTGGAAGAACATTATACAGATTGGAAGAGGTCAATTTGCCAAACGATGAGATTTGACCTTTCGCCATTGTATAGATCAAAAAATTTGATGTTTGAAAAATTAAATTAAATTTACAAATAAAATATGATAAATTTCGATGCATTTTTGGGATTAAATCGTATCATTATATAAAATTTAAAAAATTACCAATACAATTAGCTGGTTGGTCCAAAAAATAAATAAGGAAATAATTTATTAAAATAAATACTGAAAATATCGAATATTTACTTTTAACGTGAACTTTTCTCGGATTTGCGTTAATTATTGATTTAATTCAATGAAAATCAAATTTTTATCAAAAACTTCAAATTTCATAGTCTTTCGGAAACGAAAATTCGGGGAATATTAAAAAAAAAACATAGATTACAATATCTATTCTTAAAAAACACTAGGAAAAAGTTCTTCCAAAAAAAACTAAACAAAACACTAAACAAAGAAAAAAAATTCAAAGTGAAACTTTTACATCTGTTTCCGATGAGTCATACAAAATTGAAAGAAAAAAAAGTAAAACAAAATTTGTTGATATTTTCGTATCTTTTTCTCAATATGCATTTACATTTGACATCCGAAATCCAAAAATAGGTATCTATGTTTGTTATAATCCTTGTGTCCAGCAGCCCGTGGTCAATTTTCTGGGTGTCAGAAATCGCCAAAGATTTCATGTCTGCGTTTATTTTGAATCAAATAATATTTCTATTGAATATGTGCAACAGGGGGTCGAGAATTAGTAACTAGAGGAGGAGGGATGACACCAGATGGATGGACTCCAATTAATAATTGTATTATAAATATAGAACCGGGAAATCAAAAAAATAACATTTTGAATATGGGATTTTTGATTTTCACTCACTACTTTTTGATGATTTCAACCGGACTTTAATTAGGAGAAATGACGATACTTTATGTATTAAACGCAAAAACTTCATTTTTTCATGCTCTCTATTCGTTAAAATGTCATTTGTATTTATACAAAAAATTGAATTTTTGCATGTGTGCAATTTGTCGTAACGGTGTACGCACACAAAGCGTTGTTCGTGACGACAATTTAATTTTATCCCACCGTGGCTACAGAATGTAAATGTCTTTATAAAACTTCAATTTGAAGTTATATGCAGTTTCACAAAGTTCAATCTTTCCAAAAATTTAGATTAATTGAAAATAAACTAAATTAAACAAAGAAAATCTAAGAATATTTCATGAAAACTCGAAATCTTGAAAGAAAATTAAAAACTTTGAAAAGTTTGAAAAAATCGCATAATTTCTCAAGAAAATGCTTGTCTTTAATTCATAAATTGCGCATTAATAGCATCTTCTAATCGACTATGACAGGTTCTCAACATAATCGCCATGAGAAAATCATTTTATAGAAAAAAAAGCTGAGTGACATCGAATAAATGATGCACTCTTCTATTTTTTTTCAATCCACATTTGTTGTGTAAAATAAAATAAAGGATGAAAAAGCTCAATTGATGGCCAGTGAATCATCAAAAATCTCACTTTTGAAAGATCGATTAGTTTTGTGTAGTTTTCATTGAGATTGGCGCGAAATTTTGAAAAAATAAAGATGTGAAAAACATGCAGAAGGACAATAGGGGGTTGTTAGTCATTTTGCCGGAAGTAACATGAGCGATAGTTCCTTTGAAAATGTTTACTTGTTTTTCTAGATTTTTTCGTGGAAAGGATTCACAACACGTCATATCGATGGAAAATGGACAAGTTTTGTATAATTTTCTTAAATAATTTAATGATCCGATTTATTCCATAAAACACGGTGGGCTAAAGTGAACCGACTATAAATAAGAAAATTCAGTACGACAATTAAAAATTGAACGCAGAAAAGCGGGCGTTTTTCGTGCGTGGAATTTTTGCAATTATGCGGCACGGTTACACAAAACGCGTTTTATTCAGCTATTCAAGGACGCAATTTTGTAATTCGGAATTTAAAAAATTAGATTATACCATACTTTATGTATTTATCGCAAAAACTTCATTTTTTCATGCATTGTACGCGTTAAAATGCCTTTTGTAAAAAATTCGAATTTTTGCGTGCATGCAATTTGTCGTAACGGTGTACACACACAAAGCGCTGTTCGTGGTGACAATTTCGGTTCACTTTAGCCCACCGTGTAAAAAGGTTCTAAACGATGAAAAGTAACTATAGAAATGGAATGAAAATCATCGAAAAAATTGTAAACATATTCATTTTTAATATAAAATTATTTATTTTTAAAAATTTTCAACCATTACCACTATCGGGCGTGTCGTCTTAGTTTACGCCTCACGCTGCCTTATTCATTGGGAAAGTCGTGAAACTAAGGAACTATTCTCATGTGTTAAAATTTTAAGTGCACATTTCTGAACAATTTTTTTATATTCGTTGAAATTTCTGAAAATATTCATGCAGTGTGATTCTTTCAGTATTTTATTGCATTTTTTTTGTCACAATAGCCAATTTTTGATAATAAACAAGCAACAAACAAGATAAGAAAATTGGTTTTTTGACACCACAGATTCAAAAAACAAAAAAAAACCGCATTCATGCACAAATCATTCAAAACTTATTACCATTTCTTTTAACCGATTTTATTTTGAAAACCTTCTTTGCAACAAATTCAGGTGTTGCCGTTTTGAAAAGTCTCGGCACATCCATAAAGCCTGCAAAAAATTAGAAAAATAGAAATAAATCTAAAAATAAGACACAAATGAAAAATTTGCGGTCCTCTCCGAATTGAATAAAACGAACGTTGTCAAATGAAGAAATGTTAAGAAACTTCATCTTGACAGCCGTGCTCTTCCTAAATCTCAGAAGAAAGATTGAATTGTTCAAAGAGACGCAGACAATTGTATGGAGACAAGATGAACAATTGCTCTGTGTAGTTCTTGTGGACAATTCCTACGTTACCATGTTATCGGGCATGTTACTCCGCCCACTACTTTTTTTTGAAGAACAAATCACTATAATTGAACAAATATACACATTATCATTTTTTTGTGAATCGCTTATCATTCATTACTTAAGAATAAGAAAAACTGCATTTTGTGATATTATATTCTAAAAATGTCACAATTGTTGTCGCTTTTTCGACGCATTTTATTCCGACTGAATTCACAAAAATCATCGACTGATGAAGTTAAAGAGCAGAAGAAAAAGAAGATGAATAAGCGGAAATCATTGAATAATCCACATCAAACAAGTTCGCTTCGTGAAAACAGGTAAATTTTCCTTTTTTTTGTTGAAATTTTGTGCAAAACGTTATTGTCAACTCAAAATTTCTTGATCATTTCGTTTTGAGGGCTGCTCAACCTCACAGACGCTCCGCACGCACGCACGCGGCTGCTGACACTCAACAAACTGGAAAACTAGCGGGAAAATGAATTGTTTAAAATTTTCCAGTGTGTTGAGTGTCGGCAGCCGCGCGCGTGCGTGCGGAGCGTCTGTGAGGTTGAGCAGCCTTCATAACGCTCAAGAATATTTTAGAGTACCTACGTAAAACTCCTGTATTGTCAACTTTTAAGTTTGTATCAACTATTTTCTACTGACATACCGCAGCGCAACCCAAACTTCTAAATTTTTATGTTGACAATATCAAATGTATTTTTCAGCCTAAAGATCGATTCTGTTTTCTTTTTTTTTGCGATTTTATAAAATATTGTCCCATTAAATATCTAGATTACAGTTTTAGATCGATTTAGCAACACTTTAGTGAGTCCTTCTGTAAAGAAAATGAGGAGAATCTTTTCAAAAATTATTTTCGACTTAGACTATGGTTACTGTGTGACTTCGGTCAAAATTATTATGCAAATTATCTAATGATGCAAAACAAACTTTATTTCGAAATTTGGAAAGATTGGTCTGAAAAAATATACTTCCCAAAAAATTAGATCGTATTCCACCAAAAATTCATTTATTCACAATTTTCTCATTTTTTGGCGTTTTTCAGTATCATTCGTTCGAGTTTTTTTTTTCAAAATATAAAGTGGAACAGTTGTTGGCTGCGATCCCTCCACTAGCCGCAAGAAAATTGGTATTCATTAATTACTTTTGAGATAACCATTTATTGGTTTCCATTAAAAAGTGATTTTTCACAGACGAAATTCACTTAAATTGATTTTTTCTTGAAAAAAAAGTGATTATAAAAAGTGATTGCAGAAAATTTGAAGATCTTTAAATGTTTACCTCTATTTTTAAGTTCAGAATTTAAAAAAAAACTATAATTAAAGTTTTTGAACAATTAAAACACCAATATTTACGAAAATTTTATCACTGAAAGTTGCACATAAGTCTGCAACATAAAAATAGGTTCTGTGATCTATAAGCATAACAATTCTGACATCAATTTTCTCAATTGTCTCAAAATAAAACTGATGTATGTCATACCCCCTTCTTATCACAAATTTCGTGTTCTTCGTCCGATAAAGCACCATCATTTCATAATTTTTCATGTCCTAAACACCACGTGCTCACTCACTACTTTGCACCTCATGAAATCGGTTCAAAAATCATGTTTTACTTCAAATTGTAGCTTCTGTCGACACGTCAATGTTTCGTTATCATTCGAAAAAATGTTCATGAATCACTAGTTTATCAACCAAATTTTACAGAGCAATCAGCGTTGGTCGATCATCAATCGTTATTCGAAATAGAAGTCAGACCGAATCAGTGACTATTGAAAGAAAATACGTGGACAGACATACAGCTAAACGACGATCATTTTCACCTGCGATTTCATATGTCATCCTTCCTTCAAAACGTGAAAAAAATTCCCAAATTGCACCAACATTAACACCAACATATCGTATCCGCACATCATCATATTCATCAAAACCCACAACAGTTATTCATATAAGATCTTGATTGTAATTATTATTTTATTAAAATTTCATTATCATATAATATTCATCATTACTAAAAAGTGAAATTCAATCAATAAATCTGACGGGTGCTTCATCTTCTTCTTCTTTTCATATTTGTTCTAATATGTATATCACAGGATGTGTTTTAAGAAATATGCGAAAAATATGTAAATGCTACAATTTTGTCTTTAAAAAATCGACAAAACAGAATGTATCGCTTCCTAGAGAAGCTGTTATTCAGGCAAAATGAGCAAAAGTTATTAGAAGAGCAAAAAGGGATAAAAACGAAAGTAATGAAAGGCTGTAAAATATCATCAAACTTTGGATAATTGCACTCGGTCATTACTGTAGCATGTTTGACAGTGAAGGCGGCCATCACGGACACGAACATCGGCGCCAGTTGCACCGGATCCTGAAAATGTTTTAACAATTTGAACAATATTGATAAGGGACAAGAAAAAGCTTCGTGCGTTCACTGTAATCATTAAAGACAGCTGTTCAGATAAAAAATCCAACTTGTAAGGGTGCAAATTTGAATTCGCGCGCTTTTCAGTAAACATCTGCGCTCCACGGACAATCAGTCATGTGGGTGTGCGCGGGAAAAACTATTTTTGAATTTTTAAGTATTTTTAATAATTTTTTTCCGATTTCCTTGAATTTTCGATGAATTTTCTTGATTTTTTCGGTTATTGGTGGTTAATATTCATTTTTTAATTTTTTTAGTTTCAGAAAACAAACAAATTCAAATTTTTATTTTTCCAACTTTGGCCGGCTGCTGTAAATCGGCTTTTTTTCAAAAAAAAATGTCAATAGTCATATCAGATTGTTGAAAGTAAGTAGTATTTTTTGGTATGTCGTGCATATGGGGTAAAATTAACTGAACAGCTGTCTGTAATTTCGTCGCTCAAATTTCGCACGACTTTATAGAATGAAAACTTCCCATTCCTTCATTTTTCCCTTGAATAAAGTTCAAACTTTATCAAAATAAAACATGTTTTTACAGCTTTTATCTTGAAAACCACTTCTCATTTTCCGAGAAAATAACTAACCGGAATATTTCCTGGTTTCGACGAAACCCTGCTATCGTTTTTATCTAAATCAACTGAGTGTATTTTCGAATAATTTTATTACCTGCTTCTAATGTTCTTTATCAATAAATCAGCGTTTTTTATTAAAAAAAAACTTATATTTTTGGCTAAAATTCTTACCTAATGACATTTTGCAGACATAGCACTTGAAGCATGCCAGGTGATAGAATAAATTCAGTGATTCAACAATCATTGCAGCTCCTCGACCTGCAAAGATAAATATATAAATATTTAAATGATTATTTAGAAATACCAAGTTCTTCATTGCAATGAGCACACTTATGTTTTCCAGATACTGCGACAACAGTTTCATCCCTCGATGTCCTAGGTGCTGGAACTGGACTCCTTGCTAAAGGAACTGGAGTCGGAGCTGGGGCAGGATATGTTCTTTCTTCAACTCGACTATATTCATCTCTTTCATATTGTTCATGAATATGCGGTGGAGTTGGATTACTGTAGATACCGTACTCTCTTTGTTGACTTTGTTGTTGTTGCTGTTGTTCCATTCTTCTATTAATATAACTCGGAAGATTGCTCAATGATGCTGATGTTTCCGCAATTCCACGCCGATCTACTATGTATCCGGGAGCTGGTTGTCTTTGCATATTGATAACTTCTCTCCAATCACGTTCCTAAAAATTGAATTTTCTTATCAAAAATAGATGTTATCATATTTTTTGATTCTGAAAACCACTTGTAAATTTGTTTTAAGACAAAAATCAGATCGCTTTACTAATGGATTTTAAAATATTATATTTAAAGCTTTCGAGATCAGTGGGATTTTTGGTATATTTAAACGTTAATGTAGTTTTAGCACATTTTAAAGGAGGGCTTTACGGAGATGATAAATGCACATTAAATGAAAATAGACTTCATTCTCATTCCAAATCTGTTTTTAAAATTTTCTAAAACCACCTAGAAGCCGAGAAAATGAGCTTCAAAACAATGGCCTAGAAAAAGGAGCCACCTGGCCGAACTTTTTCCTATGAGCTTTTTTCGTGTTTCGTTAATAAATACCTATGTAGAATGCTTGTATTAGTCTTTTTTAATGTTTTTTTATGTTTTTTCATTTTTTTTTGGATTTTTCATGCCTGCGGACTAGTTTTCGCCGGTGGCCCCTTTTTCCAGGCCATTGTTTTGAAGCTCATTTTCTCGGCTTCTAGGTGGTTTTAGAAAATTTTAAAAACAGATTTGGAATGAGAATGAAGTCTATTTTCATCCCAGATGCATTAGCTCCGTAAATCCCTCTTTTAAAATCAAAATTTTAAAAGAATTGTAAGTACAAAAAGTGCAACCGCCACCTTTTCGACAAACTTACATGTCTTCCGTATTCTCTCCTTATCTCAATATCAGTACTTCTTTCTCTCGGAGCTCTCACATTATTCCCATCTCGATCATAAAATCGATGAGTTACAAGACTTATATCATCATTTCCATTCCTTCTCCTCGTTGATCCAACCGATCTGGATCTTGTTCCATACGATCCGACAACATTAAACGGTTGCTGTTCCCTTTGATACCTCATCGAATATTCGTCTAGTTCACTATCATCCGAACTATATTCATAACCTCTTAATGATTCAGTGCTAAAGTATTTCTTATGATAATCGTGTGTCTTATTCTTCAATGCACTTCGAAGTGGTGTTTTCTGAAATTTCCAGGTGTTAGCAAAATAATTACTGTGAAAGAAATGAAAGACATCGACAGTGTGTTAGAAGAGAAGTTGTTAGATAAGCATGCATAAAGGGTTTTTGGGAAATATTTTTTTTCTTTCGATTTCGATCAAAAAGTAAACAAAAAACGCACCACAGGAACTTTCTCAGGCATATCTCTTTCATCCTCAGATGAATAATCGTTCTTCCAAGATCCACCCTGCAAAAAATTAATTTTGTATTTGTTTTCGAAAAAAAAGAATAGTAGAACTACTAGGTCGCTTTCCCTTTTAAGAGGAAACTAAATGGCATAAAATTAAGCGTGCATTTGGCGAGTCCGCTCAAAATTAATGATGGAAAAAGTTTTATAAAATTTTGTATAAAAAATATTATTTTCTCTCATGAAAATGAAAGTACTACGAATAAATACTATATAATAATTGCAAGGGTGGCATGAAATAAAAAAAAACACGAAACATCTTTTCGATTTTTTTTTCAATCGTGTTGGTTTTCGTTGCCTGTTTCCTGTCCGTATAAAACAATATGTATTGCTGTTTGTTTATGTGGCCCCCGTGGTCGTCGCTATTGTTGTATTCACCATTTAAATTCAACAATTTTTTTCTCTTCTTTTTTTATGACAAATAAAACCCCGAAAAAAGGAATCAAAATGTCTTAAAATAATGAGAAACTGTATGTATAAAAGAAAAATAATTTAAAATACCTTTCGAAATTTCGCTTTTGGACAACACAGCATTTTTTCGTTAAATTTCTCAATAAATATGATACGAATTAGAAAACAAAATTGCTGTTAAGTGAAATAGGAAGTGAATATGACTAAGAATTTGTACAGAAAAAAATTGAAAAGGAAAAAGTAATGTATTATTTGTAAAAAACACCATTTCAGAAAATACGTAGTAGTATGGATTCAAAAGATATCGGAGGCTCCCGCATAAATTGTACTAAACAGTTTTTAAAAAAACTGAGTTCTTCGAATATCAAAAATCAGGTAAAAGTTGGAATAAACGTAGAAAGGTGTTATAAACTAGTTAAAAATACATTGATAATGGTAATAAATGTACCTTAAATAAAAATAGACTTCATTCTCATTCCAAATCTGTTTTTAAAATTTTCTGAAACCACCTAGAAGCCGAGAAAACGCGCCTAGAAACAATGGTCTAGAAAAAGTGGCCTCCTGGCCGAACTTTCCGTGTTTCGCTAATAAATAGTTATGCAGAATGCTTATATTAGTCGTTTTTTAATGTTTTTAAAAATTTAATTCATGTTTTTTTTTCTTTTTTTTTGGATTTTTCATGCCTACGGACTAGTTTTCGCCGGTGGCCCCCTTTTTCTAGGCCATTGTTATGAGGGGATCTTTCTCGACTTCTAGGTGGTTTTAGAAAATTTAAAAAACAGATTTGGAATGAGAATGAAGTCTATTTTCATCCCAGATGCATTAATTAGTTTCGTAAGTCCCTTCTTTAATTAAAAAAACCACCCTAGTGCTATAGTGTTTTTAAAAGTCTCTTACCCTTCTTGGCAAAGTGGATCTTTTCAAAGTAGCGACTGCTGATTCTTGCTCGACTTCTTTTCTTCCATCATAATCGATTTTGGTGTTTTCAACATTTCCATTTCCATTCTCATTTGTCAATTGATAATTTCGAATAGTTCTCGGTGTCACTTCTCCACTTCCACCTCTTCCATAATAAGCTTCTTCTCTATCTCTTCTACTTCTTCTATCAATTTCCGGCACAAAATCTGTCAACTTCCCTGGCGAACTTGTCTCATGATACGATGTAACTCGATAATCTCTCGAATCCTCCGATCTTTGGCTACTTCTTGCAGTTGTTGATGGACTATTGAAATTATCTCGAGCCGTACGATAACTTGACAAAGATGTGTCTCGTTTTCGATCGATTACAGGACTTGGCGGTTTTCCAATAGTGCTTGCACGCGGTAAACTGTTGTAATCTCTTGAAGAACGGGAAGAATTTGTTGATGTTCGCGAATGTTTCCGTTTGAATTCAGCATATGAATCAAATGATTTATTCTCAGTAAACACTGAGCGTGCCCTATCAAATGTTGTAGAACTTGATCTACTATTCATTAATGGAGTTTGGACTGCTAAAAATAATTATTTCTCTTTTTGAAAACATCGTTAGGATCTTACGCGTTCTCAAAATCATTATATCAGCTTCTCCGATTCTCGCAGCTTCATGTAATATTCTTGTAACTGCCGACTGATATTTATCACCCATGTCTTCACCATTTATGGAAACGATTGTATCACCAACCTGAAAATAATAATAATTGAATGCAAGTTGAGTACAACTGTGTACTTACCAAAAGTCCTGCTTTATCAGCTGGTGATCCAACAATTACACTTTCAACTAATAATCGACCATCTTTTCGGTTTGTTGTAAATCCTAACCCTTTATGAACAGGTTGTGAACCCATGATTATATTCAATGTAAATGTGTTATCTTTTGTTCTTGGTGGATCATCAAATGGAATATCAACAGCACGATAGATTCGCGTGGTTGATGAGGATCGAATTGGTTGTTGATGTTGATTGTTTTGGTATTGTTGGTATTGGTTATTTTGAAGATTGTGGTGGCGTCGAGAAGGCTCCTGGAAATTGACAGCTTAAAGACAGAGAGACATTTTTCGAAAGTTTCATTTTACAAATTATTTGCTGATTGTGCCGGAATTTATACAAAAAAGTTTTTTGGAGGGTTAGAGTAATTTTTTAAAATTAATTTTATAATTTGAATTGAATTGAATTGAATTGAATTTAATTTAATTTAATTTAATTCGCGAAAATGCTGCAACGACCAATAAATTAATATCAACCTAGGTCCAGTTTTAAACGTTTGATAGAAGATTGGAAGTTTACGGAGATAATAAATGTATCTTAAATGAAAGCAGACATCATTCTGATTCCAAATCTGTTTTTAAAATTTTCTAAAACCACCTAGAAGTCGAGAAAAAATGAGCTTCAAAACAATGGCCTAGAAAAAGGGGCCAGCGGCGAAAATTAGTCCGCATGCAGGAAAAATCCAAAAAAAACTTTTTTAACGTATAAAAACGACTAATATTAGAATTCTGCATAACTAATTATGAACGAAACACGAAAAAAAGCTCATAGGAAAAAGTTCGGCCAGGTGGCCACTTTTTCTAGGCCATTGTTTTGAAGCTCATTTTCTCGGTTTCTAGGTGGTTTTAGAAAATTTTAAAAACAGATTTGGAATGAGAATAAAGTCGATTTTCATTTAATTATCTCCGTAAACCCTCGTTTAAAGACAGAGAGACATTTTTTCGAAAGTTTCATATTTTACAATTAATTTGCCGATTGTGTCATAATTTATACAAAAACAAAATTTTTTTGGAGGGTTAGAGTAATTTTTTAAAATTAATTATATAATTTGAATTTCCGAAAATGCTGCAAAGAACAATAATACGAATATCAACCTAGCTCAAGTTATTAACATTTTGATAGAAGATCGGAAGATTTTAAAAAACAGCAAGAAAGATAAATATGTGAAAAACAGCAAAAAATAAAGTTAAAACTGACAAAACTGTGAATGTTATAATCAAAACATTACATGTGAATGCGGTTTGTTCCGCCTCAAGGACTAAATCCTACTAATACCTATTACATAACATCAGAAAATGACACATACCTCCTGAACAAGCTCCTGCGATGAAGATCTGGGATATTTTGTTGCTGTTACAGTAGCCTTCTGTTCTCGATTCAATTCAACTGTTAAATCAATATTTTCCGATTCTCTTGTCAATTCCTGCGCTGCTTTTGATACAAATGGTTTGACACCTTCTCTTGTTGGTGGCTGTTTGAATGTTGCCTCAACCTTTGCATTTGTTACAGGCATGTACGGATTTTTTTCCAGGTGGCGGGATGTTTCCTAAAAATGCGAAAAGGATTTTCAATTAATTTGTCATAAACTAACTATGAAATTAGTATTGTTTTCCTCGTATGGTGACTTCTGTTCATAATAGCCTGAAGTTCTCTTAAACTTCAAAGGAATCAAGACTTGATCTAATTTTTCTTCGACTTGCGGTGGCGGAGGTGGCGGATGTTGTGGCGGCTCTTCGTCAATCAAACTTTTTGGAGACGCAAATAGATCGGTACCTAGAACATTCAAGGTTTTTCGGAAAAATGTTTCTTCAGAATATAATCTTACTTCTTGGTGAAAATTCTGAAGTTGATGGTGATTCAACCGTCCGATTATCAATACCAGAATCGTTGTTCAAATCGTCACTACTACTTCTTAACGGTGAAACTGTTGAGCTTGAGTTCAAATGTTGGCGTGGAGTATTCGAAGAACTCGAATTTATTTGAAGAATTTCGTCCTTTGCCTGAAACCAAATTTATGTTATTTTTTCAATATTATTCTGGAAAAGCATCGCATAATATAATAGTATAGCGGAACCATGCCGCGAATAGAAAAAAATGCCCCATCATTTTTCCACTAGCACGCATTATTACAATGACTCAAGCCTTTTTTGCCATTTTTTTTGTATTATTTTGCGTTTAATGTCTGGGTCTCCGGAAAAATGCCAATTTTCCAGATGGTAGCAATGTACATGTATTATACACATTTTTTATTGTATATGTTATTGTGCGTTTTTTTTTGTTGGAAATATGAGAAATAAATGTAAAAAGCAACAAAAAAATAGTTGTGGTTTGGGGGGAAAAGTGACAAAAGGAAGCATTTTGAAACGAGATTAGTCATGGCTGAAATACATTTTTTGGCAAGGGTATGACAATAATGCAAGGAAAGTGTTTCTAAAAATATCTTCGAAGAAAATTTTTGAAATAAAAAAATTTGGTTATTGATTTTCAACCTAATTTTTTTTAGTTTAATAGAAAAGCCAAAAAAGACCAGAAGTTACATATATAGGGTTAAAATTCTGAGCATTGTTATATTTTTATGGATCTTTAACTTTTTAGTAGTTAAAGGAGGGCTAATTAACGCATCTGGGATGAAAATAGACTTCATTCTCATTCCAAATCTGTTTTTCAAATTTTCTAAAACCACCTAGAAGCCGAGAAAACACGCCTTAAAACAATGGCCTAGAAAAAGTGGCCATCGGTGAAAACTAGTCCGCAGGCAGGAAAAATCCAAAAAATAAGAAAAAACATAAAAAAAAGGACTAATATAAGAATTGTGCATAATTATTTATAACACGAAAAAATCTCAGAGGAAAAAGTTCGGCCAGGTGGCCACTTTTTCTAGGCCATTGTTTTGAGGCGCGTTTTCTCGGCTTCTAGGTGGTTTTAGAAAATTTTAAAAACAGATTTGGAATGAGAATGAAGTCTATTTTCATTTAAGGTACATTTATTATCTCCGTAAAGCCCTCCTTTAAATGACGACTAGAAGAAATCAATTAAGTTTATTCATTTGAAAATTATTTTGACCCAACTGGAGAAAAAACAATGTTTCACAATAGGAAGGAGTTGAATAATCGTCAACATGTTAAGAAGCGAGTTAAACAGAGGATTTCGAGATTATTTTGAAATAATGAAGAAGTTGCAGAAAACTGCACGATGATCAACAAAACTCACAATCACCTTATCATCCCATCTTACACTTTTATTCCTCGATTTTCTCTCTTCTTCATCAAACATTTGCACAAAACTTGTATTTCTTCCCAAACTCCTAGTTGTTGCATTCATATCCGCCGTACCATTCGGAACATTTGTCCTTATTTCAACATCAACATATCCATTTTCCGTAATTCTTGGATTTGACATTTCAGATCCGAACATTTTTTGCCAACGTGGCCATTCTTCCATATTTCAGAGTCAATTTGAAGCGGGCGTGTTGTTGATGAGAAATGACGGACAAAAATAATACACAACACAACAATATGCGGGATAGATTACATCAACATTCGATGTGTATGTATGTGTATGGGTTATATGAAAATCTCGCGTATGATGTATTTTACCAAATTCCATTTTGCTGTGTCTATTGAAGGAAAAAGAGTCAGACTGCCCCTGTCATACACTCCCTCCGCTTATTTATTCATAAAAAGTGAGTTTCGATGCAGATGCAAAAAATAGCAATTAGGTTGAAGAGGATCAGATGCATTTCATACTTGTCCGAAACGGTGGCCGGTCGAGATTTTAAGGGATGATTAGTGTGAAGCTAGTTAGTTTTTTTTCCCCCAAAAGTTTGGAATTAAACCAATCCACCAATTTTCTATTACGGATTTTGGAGTGATCGGGGGAAATGAGTTAACGAGAGGTTTTTTTTTTTTTATAAATAGTAAACATTTTAAAAAGCGAATGGTACGCATGAGGGTTATGTTTCTGGAATGAATCGGGAGCTTCCGCGGGGAATGAAATTCAAAGATAAAAAATGAAATCTCACAAGATATTTAATAGAGCTTCATTTTGAAAAACATTGATTTGAAAAAAAGTTGAAACGCTAAACGTTTGAGGAATTGAAATAGAAAACTTCAATTCGTCAATAAATTGAATGAGCTTTCACTGAGTGTTGATGTTTAAAAGTAACGTTTCATATACTTCACATTTCGGTTAGTTTTGATTCATGGTTAATTATTGTCAACTTAAACATTTTGGATCATCCATTTTCTACTAAAAGACCGCAGCGCAACCGCTGGCATTAAAAAATACAACACCTTAGCTTTTCTGGGTAGGTCAAAACAAACTACACGGTGGGATAAAGATTGTCATCACGAACAACGCTTTGTGTGTGTGCACCGTTACGACAAATTGCACACACGCAAAAATTCGATTTTTTTACAAACGGCATTTTAACGCGTAAAATGCATGAACAAATGAATTTTTTGCGTTAAATACATAAATTATGGCATTTTTTTTTTACTTCGAATTACAAAATTGTGTCCCTGAGTAGCTGAATATAACGCGTTTTGTTAAACCGTGCCGCACAGTTGCAAAAATGCCACGCCCAAAAAACGTGAAAGCTAGACCTCCTCAGTAAAATTTTTAAGCTCTAGCTGATACTGAAATATGCATTTCATTTTCATTATTTTATTTTTCGATCAAATAAAGCCGCCAACAAAAAAATGTGCAACATTACTCGAAAATTAGGTGGAGCTTCAAAATTTCACTAAGGAGTTCAGTAACGCTCTAGCTTTCATTTCCAGTAAAGTTTTTGAAAATGGACATGTTAGAGAAAAACTGTAAATGTCCGGGACTTGTCCACGGAAAAATGGGAATGTTCCGGTGCATTGCTTTCCCTGAGTAGTTATTCTCAATTGAAATTTTTAAATTTATTCGTGTGTTTTACTTGATTTATTTTTGAATTCAATATGTTTGATACTGATCACTTACTGTACGTTTTTTATTTTACTTTGATGGTGCTTCAGAGCTACGTAGACTAGAATGAAAATGGCTACAAGTAAATAGCAAAAGTTCGTTTTTATCTGGCTAAAATTAACAAAAGTTCGTTTTTTTTTGAGAATACAAAAAACTATAAATTTTCATAAACAGTTAATCATTTTGACAAATTATTCTACCAAAAAAAGTTCAATTATGCATTGAAAAAAAGGGGATTAATATTATTTTACATAAACTTTGATGTGGAGATTTATATTCAGTCGATGGCAGAAAAAAAACCGATATAAATCGTCAATATTATAAATGTTTTGAAAGTGAAAAAAACGCGAATAATAAAACAACTTACCACTCCTCCACGAATCCTAATTCTCAACACTGACACCTCTTTCGGACTAAACGGACAATGATGATTGGAGCAAAATTCCGGTGGAATGATATTCAATGGCTCCATTTTTGGAAATCGAATACAACACAACCGTTTCACAGAAGGGTTTCGAGCAGAACAATAAAGAGTAAAATTGATAGAAAAGTTAGAAAGTCGTTAGTAAAATGACTAGTTTTTTGTGAAATGTAAACAATTGGGGGAAAAGAAAGTTTTTGCGCAGTGTCAAAGTTATTTTTGAGTTAAAACAAACAATTTGAACAGAGAGCTGATGTCTCTTTGTTTTTTTTTCAAACATTCTTCTCAATATTCCAGCTTTGTATTTGTTTCAAATCCAAGAAAAAAAAAGACTAACCTTCCTCACTGGTTTATATGAATAAATCTCTTCATTTGTCTTTTTTTCCGTTTCATCTTCATTTTTATCAACAATCTTCTCTTTTCGCTTTCTTCGCCATGTATCTAAATCCGATTGCCATGGCTCACTGTCTTCAAATTTTGGTTGTTGACGATGTCCTTCTAATATCTTTTCCCTCTGAACCTTCTGCTGTTGTGCCATGTATAAAGTACTTTTCGCTGTTTCAGCCATTTCGTCGCCACCTTTTGTTGAAACGAATTGAAAAGGGTCCAAGCCTTTCTAAATTTTTTCTTGTTGTTGAATTCAAAAAATACAATTAAACAAACCTGGCCCGGCCCCCTCAGCATATTGGCATTCGAAGGGCTGAAAATGTATTATTTGAAACTTCATAATTTAAATTTTAATATTTTTTGGCAAAACGTTTCGCTCCCGGGTGGGCTCGAACCACCAACCTTTCGGTTAACAGCCGAACGCGCTGCCTATTGCGCCACGGAAGCTGCTGACATGAACAGGGCAAAGAGCGTATACATGCATGTGGCCAGAGTGAACTAGTGCAGCGCGAAGTTTTGCGTTCAGATAAAGTGGCACACATGATCAATTAGGGTCACTTTTGAAGTTTTTTGTTTTTTAAAGCGATTTTTATAAAAGAAAAATCTACCAAATAATATTGAAAAAATAAAGTTCGAAATTCACACACAGAAATCCTTTTTTGGTGGAGATCAAAGCCGAAAAGAGAAGAAGAAAAAAACAACAATCGTTTGCCTAAAGATCAAGGAAGGGAAAATAATGCATGTGTCGCATATTATATCCGGCTCATATTTGTTTATCTGCCGGCCGAGTGGTCTCGCAGAGCCAACCAACAACCAATTGGTCATCATCAATCCCCCCTTTTTTCCCTATCGAGGTGTGTGTATTTCAGGGTTTTCAAGTATCCAAATAATGAATATTGCAATTGAGATTGAATGGTATGAGAGTCAAGAGATTACTTGTTTTAGTTTCTAATTGTTTGTTTCCTTGACTTAAAGACGTTCCAAAAAAACTTATTGGGGTTCTCTCATTCTAAATAATTGTTTGGTATGGACACTTTTCTTCTCAATAGTTTTCATACTTTTTGCGGGTTCTCCCGATATATTTTTTTATATTTTTCTCCTAATATTTTCCCTCAACTTACCAGTAATCGTCTTCTGGATATTCCGCGTCACCGTACTTCTCGATCTAAACAAATTCATTAGGATTATGTTAGAATCATATTCAAAAAACGAATTTAGTTAGAAAGACGCACACGAAGTTAAATAACACCTCAAAAAACGCTGTCCCATCCATATTTAATCAGTGAAAAAACTTGAAACCATTTTTCGATATAGAATTTAAGAGAGTGTGTTTGTAAAATGATATGAAAAGTAAATAACAAAGAACAAAAAATGTTAAAAATTTCGAAAATCAACTGGGACGAAATATTATTCAACACATTTATTTTTTACCGCATATTCAAACTCCATTATAAGTTGAGAAGAAAAAGAAGAAGTGGAAGAAACTGAAAAAATCAAAGGAATCAAAAATAAAATTGAAATCAAAAATAAAAATAACTAGAAGATGTGTCGATGATTTGTTAGTTAAATATTTTGATTTTTTCAGAAAGCTAAAATAGCTTTTTTTCGTTGTCGAAATAAACACATTTTCCTCGACAAACAAATGAGACAATTCTTTACTATTATTTCTTTGAAGTTCTCACGGACAATTAAAGTTTTATAGATTTTATTGTTCTGGTTCTGGGTAACAATGAAATAACCACATTCATTGGCCATCATTATTCAAAAAAACCTTAAAATTCTTTTTTTTTGCTGTAAAAGTTGATTTAAATTGAGGACTTTACGGAGCTAATAAATGTACCTTAAATGAAAATGGACTTCATTCTCATTCCAAATCTGTTTTTAAAATATTCTAAAACCACCTAAAAGCCGAGAAAATGAGCTTCAAAAACAATGGCCTAGAAAAAGTGGCCGTCTGGCCGAACATTTTCCTATGAGCTTTTTTCGTGTTTTGTTAATAAATATTTATGCAGAATACTTAAATTAGTCCTTTTTTAATTTCTTAATTTTTTTTTGGATTTTTCATGCCTGCGGACTAGCATTTTCGCGCCGGTGGACACTTTTTCTAGGCCATTGTTTTGAGGCGCGTTTTCTCGGCTTCTAGGTGGTTTTAGAAAATGTTAAAAACAGATTTGGAATGAGAATGAAGTCTATTTTCATCCCAGGCGCATTAATTAGCTCCGTAAAGCCCTCCTTTAAATTAGAAGCTTCCGTTTTTCTTAATATTTAGAATATCCCATTTTAGGGAGCTTCCGACATTTTTTCAAAAAAATCTTGAAAATATCACAGAAAACAAAATTTCTAGTTCAATAAAATATTTGGTGAAGATTTCTGTGTTCCAAAACTGACAGAAAATAAATTAAAAAGCGAAAGAAAGAAATGCGAAATAATAAAATTGAATATTCATCGATAAAGAAGCCAGAAAAGGGAATAAATGAAAACCAGAATTGAAAATGGCCGGAGGGGGATAATTTGATAATCACCTCGTTTTGGTCATTTCAGGAAGATATCGAAATGAAAGTGAACACACAAGAATATGCAAATTTTCTCTTTTCTTTATTCTCAAAATGTATCCCTTATATTGCGGTATCTCCGCGCGCAAAAGTTGGAATATATTAAAAGGGACATTTTTGTTGTCATAAATGATAACCTACATTGGTTTTGGAAATAAATACATCACCTCTATTCAAGCCAAAGAATTTTTAAAGAAATTCGAAAAAAAAATAGCCTATCGATTTGTGAAAAAAAAACAAGTATGGAATGTATTGAAAAGTTCTCCTCCACCTAAGAAAAAAAAACAATATGCAAATGGATGTCGTGTGGTGTTGATTGCCCGAAACAGGTGTATGCGCGAAACCAGCGAGTAATTTACGGAGAAAACATCCCTAAATCCGACTTTTCGGCCAATCAAGGACAGCCGTCTCGTTTTATAAAAGACAACACAAAAAAAAACAATAAGAAAACAATACTGGTTTAAGCATTTGGATGAGTTGAACAATTTTAATTGAACATCTGCCTCAGGAGCAAGGTTGAAATCCACAACATAAAAAAGTAGAATGAAAAATAATGAAGATCCGAATGTCAGTGTTCGAAATGCTTGGACAATCAATGTTTGACAACAAAATAAAAAGAAAACAAGTATGAGAATCTAGATCATCTCCATAATAAAAATCCAACTTTTGATTACTGATAGTTAACACTTTCCAAAATTATCCAACCCCACAGATAAACTATAAGAGTCAATATCTCAGAAAGTCCGACATATTGTGGCACACTTGCAACGCGAAGCTATCAACTCGAAGCGGATCTTGATATTTTGCATGAAGGGTACCTAGGTCCCTTAGAAAAAAAATACATTTTTATTTGACCACGCCCCCTTTGACCTAGTTAAAAAATCCCAGGTGATCCAAGAATCGAATGACAAACATCATGAGGATTAAAAATTTCCATATTTCCAGTCGGGCCCAAGTACTTCATCATAAATGGGAAAAACTGGAAAATTTGGACCACTTTTTCAGAAAAGTCAAAATTTTTGGCATGATGCCGACGAGCTGGAAATTAGGTGTCAACATGAAAAATACTCAAAAAAGTGCGGGTAATCCACTCACGAAGAGATTTTAACTTTATCTTTAAAACTAAAAATCTCAATTCTTTGAGCATCTGGGATTTTTTCACTAGGTCGAAGGGGGCGTGGCCAAATAAAAAATGTATTTTTTTCTAATAGGGACCTAGGTACCTGATGTCGAGAACATCGAATCATAAATTCAAAAATGATCCCAACCCCTTCCCAATTTGCCTACTCTCACCGGTTTGAGCATTTATTAGTTTGTGTCATGTGCATTATATCTTTAAAACGCTTAGATTTTTTTTTCGTTTTCTGTATTTTTATCAATATTCATATCAAATTTTTTTAGGTAGTTAGGTTTTGCCGTCCATAAAAAAGGCCAAAAAAAGTCGGTAAAATACATTTGAGTACTATTTTTCTTCTATTAATGGGACTGTTTACTGAATTTGGGTTTCAATTCTATTTTCATCTTCTTCTTCATATTTGAAAACCTATAGAAACAAAAAAAATTTCGAAATTTCCTTTTCCAGTACACGAAAAAATACATTTATAGATTAAGGCGGCGAAATGGCCTAACCGCTCGGCCGCGCGTGAGAGAGCATGTGAATGTGAGAGAGTTTACAATTGTTAGGCCTTATTTTGGAAATGGGTGTGTTTGAGTACTAGAAAAGGAAATTTCGCAAAAATATTTTCATTGTATAGGTTTTCAAATATGAAGAAGAATATGAAAATGGAATAGAAACCCAAAAATAGTAAAGAATCCGGGCCCCAACAAGAAGGTCTCGTCAAAAAGAAAAAACTAAACTTTTCCTTAGCAATGGAACCCTTCTTAATTATAGCGAAATTATCTTTCAAATGAGCCAGTTCTCATCAAAAGCATTGCGGTACTACTTTCAGTACTGACTCAGCACTGCTGAGTTAATTTTTAAAAAAAATAATGCTATGATGAAATTTTAGTTGAAAAAAATAACAGAAATACATGTTTTGTAGAATATAGGTTACTTTGGAATATAATTATGAAATAACTGTCTTGCAGAGTAAAAAAAAGTAGCAGAAATGGGATCCTTGTCGAAAAAACGGGTTCTATTATTGCGAAACATAAAATAATATTCACCTCCATTTCACTTATTTTCCGCTCTAATTATGTAACAAGTACTGTATGTTATTATTTTTTATTTTGAAAGAAAATATTTTTATTGGTGATACTTTATAAATTATTGAAAAGAGATCTGAAACTAAAAAAAATGGACAAAAAATAATATTTCGAAGGTGGATAAATATAAATGAGATCAATTAGAAACAAAAAAACAAAGAATAAGACATGAATGAGAGAAAATCAAAAGGAGCCAGTCCTTAATTGAATCCGTTTTTTGGTATTGACAAGTGGATTTGAAGAGAGTAAAAATGAAACAAGAAAAAAAATATTTTAAAAATGAACAGGCACAAAAGTTGTCTAAAAGGTGATTTTTGCATAATTAACAGGTGTGGTTAGAACCAAATGCTGAAATTCTGAAACATCGACAGATGCTAAATCATCGGGGACTGATGTTTCCTGAAAAAAATGAACGATCATCAAACTATAAAGGGTTTTAGATTCCTTCTTCACTATTTGTTTTTTGGCTTTAAGGGGCTATGTAAATTGAAAATGGTCAAAGCTTAGTGATAAGAATTGTATTTTTAACTATTATCAAAAAATATGTGGTTTATCAAAAAATAAACAAAATTCTTGAGTTTTCAAATGATTTTCAGCAAAATAAAAATTATTTTAGATTTACAGTATTTTTTATGAATCGATCTAAAATTTCTCTTACAAAACTGGTAATTTTTTTTAAATCCAAAATCTAAAAATTGTAATTTATAATTCAAATAGGATATTGATATCCCTTTAATACTTATTTCGGTTCTAATACCAAATTCAAGCACGATTTCTGCACATTTGGATAATCTATGAGCACGGTGGTCTAAAGTGAACAGAATATAACTAAGAAAATTCAGTACGACAATTAAAAATTGAACGCAGAAAAGTGGGTGTGACTTTTTGCAATCGCGCGGCACGGTTACACAAAACGAGTTATATGCAGCTACTCAGAGACACAATTTTGTAATTCGGAGTGGAAAAAATTAGATTAAGCCATGCTTTATGTATTTAAAGCAAAAACTTCATTTTTTCATACGTTGTTGGCGTTAAAATGCTATTTGTAAAAAATTTTAATTTTTGTGTGCAATTTGTCGTAACGGTGTACACACACAAAGCGTTGTTCGTGACGACAATCTCGGTTCACTTTATCCCACCGTGATGAGGAATGAAGAAAAATAAGCTCCATATTTTTGGTTAAGAATATTTTTTCAAACAAACCTGTGATTTATTCATCATTTGAAATACTTTCGTCTTCTGCTCCAAGTCGTGAAGTTGTCGTTCCAATTCGACAACATGTGACATACTCTCCAGCAAAATCTGAAACAAAAAGAAAATATTTGAACTTGTTCACAAGAAAATCAAGCTTTTTCTTCGCAATGAAAGTGAAATCTTCAAAAAATGTTCATTCGACTTTCTATTCTTTTCAAAAAATATTGAAGGAAAAGTGATCGTCGTTACGTAATCGCAAAAACGAAACGTAAAGAAAAAAAACTCGTTTTTATTGCAGACTGAGAAAAAAATTGTTGTACTTTTGAAATGGGAACGGTTTAATTTGTAAAGAAAAAGTGAGAACAAAGTCCAAGGTTGTGAATATGAAAAGAGATTTAAATACCTGACATGCAATTGGATCGTTGGGAATTTCTGGAAGATATTGTAGCAGACGATGTCGGAGATTTAAAGATTTCTGGTCGAAATTCCTAGGTTCTGTGGTTCGGAGAATTGAGTTTTCGACATCAGATGGTGGTTGAGGTGACGGTGTCGTCCTGCAAGAAAATATTGAGAAATGTATTATTTTTCTGGCACCAAGAATAAGTTTTTGAAAAAGTGAAAAATGGTATTGGAACGTAATATAATACTTTGAACCTGAATAGTTCAAACTTAAAGGGGCTGTTTACTGAATTTGGGTTTCAATTCCATTTTCATCTTCTTCACATTATTTGAAAACCTATAAAAGCAAAAAACAATATCGAAATTTCCTTTTATAGTACACGAAAAAAGAAAATTTACAGGGTAAGGCAGCGAATGGCCTAACCTCTCGGCCGTGCGCGAGAGAGCATGCGAATGTGAGAGAGTTTGCAATTGTTAGGCCATCCGTCGCCTTATTTTGGAAATGGGTGTGTTTAAGTACTAGAAAAGGAAATTTCGCAAAAATATGTTTCTTTTTATAGGTTTTCAAATATCAAGAAAAAGATGAAAATGGAATAGAAACCCAAAAACAGTAAAGAATTCATTTAAGATTGATAACCCCAATATAATAAATTAATGAAGCTTTACGATAGACCTACGGTGGTTGTAGACCTCGAATTTTTCAGAAAAAAACCAGAACAGTGAAAAATATTTTCAAAAAAGAATAAAGTGGTACACTCTCTTTAACTTGAGAACGTTAAAACTTTTTTAAAATAAGATGAACACGTTTTTTTCAATTCCATTCCCTCAAATAGCGTTTTATACTACTTTTGTACTACGAAAATAGATAACATCGTAACCTCAAAAAAATAATTGAAAAAAGCTAGATAAACATCAACAATTCAAATGTTTTTTTTTCAAAAAGGGCTTACATCATTGAAGACGACGGACTTGATGATAATGATGAATAATCAGAATAATTCGAGCTTTTTCGGCGATATTCATGTTGTTTCCAATATGGATCCTGAAGCACATTTTTAGTTATTTTCAGTAATTTGTTGTTAAAAAGGCTACCTGTGATCCGAATACAACAGGTTTTAAGTAATGATAATCCATTATTGGCGTGATATCAGGAAAAAAATAGGAAAGAAATGAGGAAATTTATTTTTGAGGAACAATTCCTTTTCTCAATTTTCGCTCCTCCTATTCCTCCTACTTCTCAACGGGCGCGACATCCGTGCCAGGAACCGTTGAATCAAAGTTCTAACGTCTCCAATGAAAATACAGTGTTTTTTGAAGAAGAATGGCAAGGTGGCGACGGGTACGAAGACGTAGGAAAAGATCAGTTTCTCTCTCAATTTTGACAGTGTTTTCTCGCGCCTGGTGGCGACCACCTCAAAAAGAGACTAGGTACAAGTGAAATTATCAACATCTGTTTTATTTTCTCTTCTTCATCTTCTTCTTTTTTTGGGAAGGAGATGGAGAAGACAAAGTACGTTTTGAAATAGGCGCCAGATGTCACAGTGAACTTCATTTTTATGTTTCATTTTTGAGATTTGTTGTTGAGATCGGTGAGAAGAAAACAGTAAACCAAGTGAGAATGGTATCAAATCGTCCATTTGATATTTATCAGAACTTATTCCACTTTTTTCAACTTCCAAGGAATCAACAATCAGTGTTCAATTAGATCACAAATAAAGATATGGACGAATGTACGAGTTATTTGGTAAGTACCGCAAACAATTTTCTTGCAAAAACGAGACATTTTCAATTTGAAATTTTGAGTACAGATGTTTGTGATGGATTTGGAATCCAAGAAATGTTGACTAATCATCTCTGAAATTTAAATGTGCGCTGATCCATTAGTGCTTACCTTGTTAAAATAATTTTTATATCTGTTTCTTGAAACTGCTCAGGAAATTTTTCGCGGATCCGCGCATATAAAAGTAGCGGATCCGCCATTTTCCTATGCGCGGATCGGCCACTTTCTATGCGCAGATCGCTATTTCAACTAGTTTCTATTGAAATAACGGATCCGCGCATAGAAAGTGGCGGATCCGCTACTTTTATATGCGCGGATCCGCGAAAAATTTCCTGAGTGTTTGCCTAGAAATTCAATGCAGAACTGGCAGAGAAATGCCGAGAAATACCGAAAAATTTGTATTTTTTTGAACTAGTTTTCTTCAAAACCCAAACGATTAAATGTGTGTCCCTTTAAACAATTTTTTGGAAAACATTTGTCATTGTGGAAATTTTACCAAAAAATCAGTAGTGTGTCCAAATGACCCACACATGCCCAAAATATATGATTTAGGCCCAAAAAGCCAAAAGGGTCGAAAAAATAAAATACCGAGAAATTGCAATTTCTCTGCCATTTCGCCATTGAATTTCTCGGTATTTTTTAAATTTTTTTCAAACTGAATAGGTCCATTAAAGGAGGACTGTACGCAAATTGTAAATATCATTGAATATCAACTCAAAATGAAATGAAGTGAGTTGATGAGTGATTTCTTGTGCATTGTAAGTAATTGGGCAAATTGACAAACTCTAGGCCTTTAGTGCCGAAACGTTGAAATAAAGTATATTCATCAATTTGTGCCAAATTACCAAGGGTCTACCAAGACGAGTTCGTCAATTTGCCCAATTCAAAATTTAATTTTTTACACGAAAAAAAAACAAATTGCAAAAAACTAGAAATGCAACAAACAATCAGCGGGAATCGAACTTGTCTGCCACTTTGGTGGAAAATTTTATACTTTTGAGATCAAAGTTTGATTCCGGTTGCCCTTATTATTGCATTCCAATTTTTTTGGAATTTTTTTCACTATCGTTTTGACATATAAAATAGAATTTCAGATCGATTAAGCAACATTTATAATCTGTGTACAGTCCTCCTTTAAATGGATCAGTAAATAAGCAATTAGATTAGAATTCCTCTCAATTTTCGATCGATTGGGAACATTCTCTGGATCCAGATTTACAAAGCAGTCTGTCACGATGAATTTCAATCCAACAGTTGGATTCCACCACAAACATCTGTTGCTTCATAACTAATTATGTGCCTACATAGTGGTTTGGCATTGATCCACCATGCGCCATCAACTCCCACTCTAACCGCAATTTGTGTCACCAAAATAATATATTTGGATTTTTTTTGTATGGTGACACACGTGTGGCCACCTGGAAAAAGCTCTAGTTTCCAAGGACGATGATGGCATTTAATATTAGAGAAAAGCATTTATGTGTTCATGTTCATCTGGCATGTATATAAAATATGGAAAAATGGCATTTTCTTAGGTTTTGATGATACATCGGGAATTATATGCCGACAAAACGAACAATATTCAACAGATGTGACTATGAATACCTAAACATGCGCATCAGCCACAGATTCATTTATCTAGTCAGCTGACAGATGTTTGAAACAATCATTTTGAAATTGAAATACCAAATCAAAAGAGCTCTTAATGATCTTAGATTTTAAAAAATCTGTCAAGAAGTTAAATATTTTCTGAAATCAATCAATTGTAGAATGCTGAAAAGAGCGGTCGAATTTTTTAAAAATATTTCTGGATAACAAAATAAAGTAGTATTATTAGCTGAAAGTCAGCTTTTGGTAATATTTGCCATTGCGTAACACAATCAGCCACTTTACTTATCCCATTTTCGCCGACAAAAGACAAAACCTCAAAAGGAAACCGAATCCCTTGCCACTGTTGAATGACAATACAGTGCAGCACCGCTATTAAAATAACATTATTTAATGGTTCTCTCGGGTTGGCTACCTATTAATTACGTCACCAAATTATCAGAATAGCTGTTCGTCAGCTTTTATAAATACCATCGCCCAATTGCTTTCTAGTTCGTTTAAAAAAACAGTTTTAGCCAATAATTTATTCTTCAGTGAAAAATTAAAAAAAATCGATAAATTGGAATAACAAACAAAAACAAACGATTTTGATAAACCAATGAATAAACGTTAAGACAATCGGAAGAATCACATTTTTTAAAGTATTCGACAGGAAAAAATAGCTAAAAGATAAATAGCAAATAATTGCAATTTTCAAAGTTTCCTGAAATTCTCCCGTATTTTTTTTTACTTCGTATCAATGTGACCGAGGTATTAATGGTTTTTTGTATACGCCGGGAATATATAGATAAAATTTAAGGTGAAATATTAACAGAAACAATTTTTTAAAGAAATTAGGATTTTTGAGGGGAAAAAATCAATAAAACTAAACTGTAACACTTTCCCATCCCTTAAGAATCTCACGCAATTGCTCAATTCTTCCTGCAACTGTATTCGGATCGACAAGGATTTTTCCTTTGATCGATTTCAAGAGTGACAACGCTTCCATTGTATAAGGATTGTGTGAAACTGACAATTGACCATAATTCTCAACATCAGAAAGTGGTGGAGTTGTCATTGGTGTCACGTCAGGTGTGAGCATTGATGTTGTGAGTGGCACAGCAGACGCTTCCGACGAAACTGGTGCTCCAAATGTTGAAAATGATGCTGGGCTCGAAAATGCACTGTTTGCCGATGGTTCAATTTTAATTGGATTGAATGTTGGGAGCGGAATAGTTCCACCCATTTGGAAAGACATGCTTGCGGCAATCGGATTGAATTGTCCCATTTGGGCGGCAAATAAGTTTTTCATAACCTGAAATTAAACATTTTTTTAAATACAAATTCTAATTGCAACTGACCATGCTATTTTGATAATTAGCCAACAATTGCTCCATTGAAAAGTTGGGGAAGCTAGCAATTGGCATCGGAGTTATGAAATTCTGCTCTGGAGTTGGTGCAAGCGCTGGTTTCGTTTCAAGAGGTGGAATTTCAGGAATTTCAGGAAATTCAACACTCAACGGCTTCATTTCTTCTTGTACTTGTTGCAATGGAACCGCTTGAATTTGTTGGAATGGAACCCGTTTTACTGATTTCGGTGTCTCGTTTCTGGCAACTGGATTGACTTCTGATCTTCTCTTTGCTCCAGCAGTTGTAGGTTTTTTACGAATTTTTTGAGAAACTCTAGCATAGCTGTCTTGGGTTACTTCGTGATTATCGTGTTTCGTGTGAATTTTCGTGATTTTCAGCATTTGCTCCTCATAATCGAAGACAAGTCTGAGCATTGCTTTACAGCCGCTTGGCAAGTAATTCTGGTTCGGGCGAGTTCCTACACCTGAAAATAATGGTATAATTGGGGAAAAATATCAGAATAAACAAAAATATCATGAATATATAAAGAAAGTGTACCGCTTTGGAGGGCTTTACGGAGATAATAAATATACCTTAAGTGAAAATAGACTTCTTTCTCTTTCCAAATCTGTTTTTAAAAATTTCTAAAACCACCTAGAAGCCGAGAAAATGAGCTTCAAAACAATGGCCTAGAAAAAGTGGATACATGGCCGAACGTTTTCCTTTGAGCTCTTTTCGTGTTTCTTTAATGAATATTTAGTTATGCCTATTGCTTATATTAGTCCTTATTTACGTTTTTTAAATTTAAATTTATGTTTTTTTCATATTTCATGCTTGCGGACTAGTTTTCGCCGGAGGCCCTTTTTCTATTCCATTGTTTTGAATCTCATTTTCTCGGCTTCTAGGTGGTTTTAGAAAATTTGAAAAACAGATTTGGAATGAGAAAGAAGTCTATTTTCATTTAAGGTATATTTATTATCTCCGTAAAGATCTCCTTTAAATATATTCATAGCTTAAAAAATGAGTTTGGTTTGAAACTTAACTGCCTCATTTTTTTAGATTTCGGTATTCACAGTTGCTAAAAAGAACCAATTAAAAAAAAAACGAACCTCTCATTCTTGGTTGACCATAATGAGCACAATGATACACAACATAACGATATTTGAACTGTTCCATAATTGAACTGGCCACTTCTACTTCTTTCAATTGCTCTGAAGATGCAACACGCAATGGATGATAGAATTTTTTCTTCCAATCTTCGAGCACTTTTTCAAATTTCTGGAAACTTTCAAACTTTGCTCCAACTTTCATGATCGATGTTCCGTCTGAAGCGTCATCTGATGTACACGGTTCATCAACGAGCGTCATTGGCTCGAGTTTAATGCACATGTTTTCTGAAAATTGTTAAGTTAAAAACGTTTTCAATCAATAAAAGAAAAAGAAAAAGAAAGTTCAGAATAAGTGAAAGGCTCCAGCAACACATGGAAAAATATAATGCGGGATTGGTGAAATTGATTGCTCCCACCCACTGAAGATTATGGGCGGAGCAATGGCGGGGCATTGAGAAAATGGGAGAGTCGTACAGTCGTGCTGCACAAGTTGTTGGATGTGGCAGAAAAGAGTGTTAGAAAATGAGAGAGTTTATACATTACTTGTCAACAGCTGTTATATGGCTCTGTGCAAGGAATATGGATTGAAAAGTGTTATTTGGATGTCGTCGATGATGATAAATTGTTATGGAATATTTACAAGAAGGGTTGTGGAATACAAGTTTCTATCGCTTGTTAGCCTATTTTTAAAAAATCCTTGAAATTGTCAATTAACATAAAATGATAAAATATACTTATTTTAAAGTTAGGAACAATTTTTTCAACGATCACAATTTCGAGGTAAATTTTGCAATACCGAGTCTTTTCAAGCTTTAGAATCCAACGGAACGCGTTTGGAATCAAAATTAACGAACAGGAAGTGTTAACAATTTTTTGCATTGAATATAATTTATGTGATGTGAATATAACCGAACTTCTTTGTGTTGAACTATCGACACGATTGTCTGACGCCCACAAACGTAAGTAATTGGATTAATTCACCATTTCTTCGATATAGGTTTTCGCTGGAATTCATTTGAATAAGACAAATCAAACTCTCTTTTCCCCAATTTTAAATAACATCGAGAATTCACGTTTACTCATCGTCGCCTTCAACGCTATCTGCTCATGTGACGCAATTCATATCTCTCCCCTCGCGTTGTTTACCGCACGCGTACCGTATTACGTAACTCAGAAAGCCGCATTTCAGACGGCTTTACATATCTCTATTGATTAGTGCCAAACAATTCTCCTTAAATTATAAACACAATTTTCTTCCTACAGTAACATTCATATGAGTACATTCCTCCAGATGTGCAAATAAAATAGAAGATGTTCTCAGTAGATTAGGGAAACTGTTTGTGGTGTCGTATATTATTGACAACGATCTATTAGAATGAGCCATTCTTTAATACCGTTTGTGATTGTATCTGCTAAGTTGCTAGAGGATGACATATTGCACTATTGTCACCTTTTCTTGTCTTGCAATGAGCTCCAAAATATCTAAAAAGGGTTACTGTATGATGTTGGACAGAGAATGTTTCAAACAAAGTTTTTTTTCAGTTTTTTAAGCGCATATTTGCCAAAATCTTTCTGGAATAAGTTCGGGAGCATCCTAACTTCTTTTTTTTTGAAATTCTCTTAATTTATACCTGTTGTTGGGCTCGATGTCAAATCTATTCGAGTTCTAAAAATAAAAAATATAATCAGCTGCTCAAAAATGAAAAATATTGAACATTTATGATTTTCGGTTCGTGTTTTTTGTTTCCAACTTGTTTTTAATATTATTACTGAGCGCCTAGACTAACTAACCGTTTTGATCTGTCATTCACAAGATTAATAAAATGTTAGACTCTTTGAAATACGTCGGCACATGTCTTGAAATATGTCATATTGGTTTCTTTGACACATAATTAGCACCCGCATTGCTCACGTTTCAACACCATTCCTTCTCATTACAGTAATTTTCTTATCACCTGAGAACGTATCTTATCACTTTAATTGTTTTTGTAACACAATTACAGCGGTTTAAACAAAACGAATTTGATAACGTTTTGTAATATAAATATAACAATTTATCGGTTCTATCTATAATTTTTAATCCAAAATTCACATCACATTTTCCAACACCTGATCAATTATTGTCAGTCGTTTTTAACGCGATGTCAAAAAACTGGGGGGGGGGGGGGGGGGGGGGGAAATGGTCGTTGTTGTTATGGGAGAATTTTGGCACATTTTACAGTATGTGACGCCATCTGTGGACAAGACCGTATATTAATCTGGTACATGGAGGGGGGATAGAAGTGAACAGGATAATTACACAAATGACACGTAATATAATGCAACACAAAAGTATACCAAAAATGTGCTCACATATTAGGGTGACAGATTTATGAGCCAAAAACGGGAAAGATGCTGCAGGATAATGAAACGGATACAAACATATACGTGAAAATATTTTTGATAGAACATGAGCGACCAGAATGAGCAATCAGAAGTTGATAGATGCACGAAATTTCATATTTTTTAATTGAAAATACCAATTTTTGGCACTACGAACGATGTGAATTTTTTTCAATATTTTGCATACGTTTCTAAAAGTTCAGTCTTTAGTACCGCTCTAATGGTTTTGAAGAATTTTTCCAACTTGTTCTCAACAATTTATAACACCTGCTGATGTTTTATTTTTTACTTATTTACTTGAATTCAAAGTATCATTCATAGAGGAACTAACGGAATATGCTTAACCTATAATTATTCAACAAATCCTCAGAAAACAGACACTTTTAAAATGGACGATTTTCTCTTTTCCGTGTTGCCATGACTATAATCTTTAAGCTTAAAATGGTCGCTTTTTGTCCTCTATTATTCATTTTAAATATCTTTAAAACTTATATAACTACTAAATGTAGATTAGTGTTTTTAATCTCTAAGAGCAATGTTTTAATTTGCGAAATAAGCACGAGCGAAGCGTTAACGCCCAAGTTTAAGATTCTTGATTTTTAGAAGCAGCTCGAGTTTTAATTTTTAAAGTGATCACAAAAAATCGTGACAAATGTCATATTTTACCAAATATTGTTTTATTCAAGAAAATTTTATTTTCACTAAATATCGACTGATGAGTAACCTTTCCGATGTGTTTTTTTTTGGATGGCGTTCCTTATGCTCTCCACTTTCTTCTCCTTTCCAAATAGTTATGCAACCTTCCTCTTCTATTGATCATCAGGTCATTTTGTTGCATCGTCTCATCGTCTCCCACACTCTCTCCTAACATTCTTGCACATTGTATTTGGCATTAGCGGTAAACAACACGAAAAAAAACGAACGAACGAGTGATGTCATTTCTTGGACAGACGGAGGTGGAAATAGTATATGGAGAAGAAGAGACCGAGAGGGGGCCTTAATACACAGTCTTGATCAATTTATCGTGCATCGCTCCAATATCTAATTTTGTGGACGGGATAAAAACCTAGAATTTTTGGTGGTTGGCGGAGTGCTAATATCGACTGGAAGTAAGGGTAAATGAATTACATAATAAGTTCGAGGTGAAACAAATCACATAGGATTGCAATTCAGACAATGGGGACCCGTTCAAGGAATTATGCGCGCATGGTTGATTCAAGGAATTATAGTCTTTCACGCCATTTAGTAAGATCCTGAAATGTTCCCAAAAGAACCATTTTTAATGAGTCATGTCAGAATGGAAGGATCCGTTGTCGTTTTATAAGAATCTAGTCCAGAATTTTATGAGAATTAAGTAAAACTTGATCATTATGAAAATCAAGATGTGAAAAATCTTCATTTGAAACAAACCAATGTTCTCGTACTTTTTTATTCATCCGATTTTTTTATTCTTTTCTAAAAGATTAAGAGAGTCGACATTATCCGCATTAGTTTTTACTAATTTCAACGGATTTTATTTAATGTTATTCAACTTCTTTTCCCTCTGAATTTCTTCTCATATCACAATTCACACGAAAATTACCAATATTAATACAAATTTGTCCGAATTTCATCTTTTCAGTCAGTAAATTAATAATAGACATGTTTTTCCCATTTTCTCACTTTGTTTTTATTTCTTTTTAAATATTTCTTTTAAAAATCGTTGTCTTTTACAGACAATATGTCTACTGACATGAAACCAGAAAGTTGTGTCGTGGAACCATCGAAATCTAATGATTCGTCGGACGAAACATCGATTATCGAAACTGGAGCAACATTTGATAGTTATGAATCATTTAAGACAGCATTCGAAGAATGGAAAGGGAAGAATCTTTATCCGTTTCGTGTTGCGTCTTCAAAGCAATTGGATTTATCTCGTGGCGATGAATTAAATCTGGAAAAATTTAAATATCGCTATATTATCTTTAATTGTGTTCATTATGGCCAACCGAGAATGAGAGGTACTTTTTTCGAATTTTTCCACATATGGTTTATTTTTAATTTCTTAGGTGAAGGAAAGCGATCAATGCAAAACTACTTGGCAAAAGGATGCAATGCAACGCTTAGACTAGTTTTTGATTTTGGATCTCAAAAATTGCTGATAAGAAAACTTTGTGCGGAACATATGAATCATGATTTATCGAAAGAGAACTATGCACAATATATCCAGAATCAAAAACATTGTCGAAAACATTCAAGTAGAAGCAAGCGACCTTTGCCTGATCCTGATCCTGATGTCAGTGAGCAGGCACTGAAATTGCTAAATCAAGAACCATCCCAGCAAATGAAGGTTCTGGCCACGGAGCCTGTTCCTAATAGTTTTTCTTTGAAACAATTGATCTGGTATAATGCTATGGTAACACTTCCTACTGAATAATCCAAAAAAACAATAATTTTTGCAGATTTTGACAAGAAGTGCTGATTTATTTTCTCCAAATCTTTTTTCTCAAATGGTTCAACCGACACTTGCTGTTCCAGTTAACAATTCTCCCACAACAACAAATAATTTCGAACCATCGGCAAATAGTGCGTTTTCAAAGCCTCCAGGAACGCTTCAAACTCCAGTATCTACGTTGACACCAGACTTGACTCCAATGTCATCTCCACCAATATCTGATCAATTGTTATCACATGCGGAGCTCATCTATCAAACCCAATTAAGAAGTACACAAAATTCAGACACTTTGGAAGCTTTGTCAATTCTGAAGTCGATGGAAATACATCTTAAATCGAACCCTCTATTCGTTAATATCAAAAAGCAACAATTGGTAACACTTCTTCAAATATGGAATAATGATCAATAAACACCGTTCGTTTCATTATAGAGATCAATAATTCTAGTCTTTTTTTTTTTCAAAATGTGATTCATTTAATTGTTCTCTGTGGTTTTTTCTGAGCTAACTCATTCCGGCGAACATTCCTCTTCCCATTTAACAAGTTTTGTATAGTTATATATGTTTTTTCTGAATCTCAGAAAGTCTCATAGTCCATGCCATTTTTTAAATATTTCGCCTCATCATACCCTTGAATGTATTCCTATTCCTCAGTTATGTATTAATTTATTATTTTTAAGAATAAAGAACAAAAACGTAACGTTTCAAATAATATCAAAATGGAGGTTCTTTCGGGAGCTACCGAAATTATTCTTGGTAATTTGATCAAACACCAGCTCAACAACGCCAGATTATGTTGAGAATATTGTCTAAGGCATCTCAAAATAGAACTATATTTTTTCGCACTTTTATTAGTTGCACCTATCTCGCGCATTGAACCACGCACAGGTCTTCCCGCCATCGCGTCCCCCCACCCTTTTGTGCAACACATAATAAGACACGCCCCAAACTCTAGATATCGACAATCTACTACCTACAACATCCTTATTGTTGTCTTTTATCTGCACTTTTTGTTATTTTCTGTTTTTTTTTAAATTCTCTTAACATTATTTTTTTTTTGCAAAATTTAATTATTTTAGGATCAATGTGTTCTCAACAGACCATCCCACCCACAAGCGATAAATTGGTAAACGGTGACCTGATTTACAAAAATGCAAAATTCAGCTGCTACCAAGAATTCGAAAAAGCATTTGAAGAATGGAAGAAAAAACATAGGCATCCATTTCGAATCGCTTCTTCTGAAGGACTTCGAGAAATTGGCGGTGTTATAAATGATAAATTCAGAAATCGATATGTTGTATTTCATTGTGCACATTATGGAAAGCCAAGAAAGAGAGGTAAGGATTATTTGATTTAAGTTAATTGTGAAGGTTAAAGAATAGGATTATCTTCTAATTAGATACCTGCTAATGAGAAGCATGCATTGCCATAAATATATATTTTTTGAATCTGAGAAAGAAGCAAAGTGGGTAATTAGGAAACTAGCTTTATTTAGAAAAAAGTAACACTTTAATTTCGCATCCCAAACCACTTTCGATTTGATATTTTTGTTATCGATTTGTGAATGTAATTTTAAGCTTATTTGACAGTGCCACGGCGGGCTAAAGTGAAACTATGACTAAGAAAATTCAGTACGACAATTAAAAATTGAGAGCAGTCGTGCGGCACGGTTACACAAAACGCGTTATATGGAGCTATTCAGGGACGCAATTTTGTAATTCGTATTTTAAAAAATTAAGCCATACTTAATGTATTTAACACAAAAACTTCAAAAACTTCAAACATCATGAGTTGTGGCGCTAAAATGCCATTTTTTTAAAATTCTAATTTTTTTCGTGTGTGCAATTTGTCGTAACGGTGTACAAACACAAAGCGTTTTTCGTGACGACAATTTCGGTTCACTTTAGCCCACCGTGAGTGTTCCTTAAATTAAAAAATTAATTTTATGGTTTACAACGGAATTTGAATAGGTTCGATGGTAGTAACAATTGAAACATTTAAATTCAATTTTTAAAGAAAGCTTTGCAATTTCAAAATGATTGTTTCAAACATCTGTCAGCTGACTAGATAAATGAATCTGTGGCCGATGCGCATGTTTAGGCATTCATAGTCACATCTGTTGAATAACGTTGTTCGTTTTGTCGGCATATAATTCTCGATGTATCATCAAAACCTAAGACACTCACTGCCATTTTTCCATATTTTATATACATACACCTGCCAGATGAACATGAACACATAAATGCTTTTCTCTAATAGTAAATGCCATCATCGTCCTTGGAAACTAGAGCTTTTTCCAGGTGGCCACACGTGTGTCACCATACAAAAAAAAACCAAATATATTATTTTGGTGACACAAATTGCGGTTAGAGAGGGGGGAGTTGATGGCGCGGTTTGGATGAATTTCTAACCACTATGTAGGCGCGTAATTAGTTAGAAGTAACAGATGTTTGTGGTGGATTTGGAATCCAATTGTTGGATTGAAATGCATCGTGACAGACTGTTTTGTAAATCAGGGGTGCACTCACAAAATTGTAATATTTCACGAATCAAGTCGCATTTCAAATCATCTGCTTTTTGGTGGAAAAATAGATAGCAGATGTGTTATGTTATTTTATGCAAATCAATTTTTACGTAACAACTTGCACATCTGCGGAACAATTTTTGTATTTCAGGAGAAGGGATTCGCCCAAATCAACATTACCTTCCAAGCGGATGTAAAGCAATGCTTCGATTGGTGTACAGTTATCAATTGAAATGCCTAATAATCACCAGTTTTCGTGATCAGCACCAAAAACATGATATGGATGAGGCACATTATCTAAATATCACAAAAAAGTTGAAGCGGTGCTCGGTGCCTAACAAACGAAGGAATTCGATGTTGAGCCAGTATGAATCGAGGCGTAATAGTGTTAGGTAGATATCATTTTGTTTTGCTTTTTTATTATTAAACACTTTTTTTTCAGCACAAATTCTTCTGATAACACAACAACGCGCTCCAACACCCCACGAGATAGTCATGACTCAGAGGATTCCCATTCTCCTGAACCCACTCTTCATGATATTCCAAATCACGAAGAAGGGAGAAACATCAAAAATGAAGTTGTGCCGATACAACCTCAAAATCCACTCATGCAGTTGCAACAACAACTGATGCAATCAGCGTTTATCCCGCCAAGTTTTCCGGCCGGTTTTCAGGCTGGTTTTCAACCCGGTTTTAATCCAGGTTTTAATCCAGGTTTTAATCCAGTACAGCAATTGCTCGCAAATTTCAATCAAAATGCGGTGAGTAAAATTTTTAAAAGTAATCGACTATTAACAATTTAATTTAATTTACAGATGATGCCGAACTTAATCAATCCAAACTTCTTCAATACACCGTTCACTCCACTCACTGCCGACATTGCTTCATCATCTGGACCAGTGGCCTCATCTCCAGAAGCTACACAAACGGCGTCAATCAGTGAAAATGTGTCTCTTCCTAATATGGAATCTGGCGAGGCAGTCAATATTTCATCATCCAACTCACCGGTTGACATGCAATGGAATACGTCATCTGAACCAGAGCATGTACCACAATTGACACCATTGACGACGATTCCAACGAGTGTTCAGATGCCACCTGTGTACCATACTTTGCCGTCATCCAATATTGGGAGCCAAGGAGTTAGTGAAGCTCTGGAAATTTTGAAATCTATGGAAGCTCAACTGATTTCAAAGCCGACGATGTCAATTTTCCGAATCGGTCAACTTCGTCAAGTTCTTCAATCATGGGACTCTTTGTAATATGTCTATCGAGGAAAAACAAAAATTCCCCCCTGAATATCTTCCAGAATAAAAAGACTGCAAAAATTTATTATATTTATTTATTCTAAAACCAAATAAACCAAAACCGTCCAATTAATCCCTCCCGGCCAACTTTTCCACCTCGTGCATTGTTAATACGTGTTTTGACTTTGTTGTCTTTAATTGAAGTGCTGGT
Organism: Caenorhabditis virilis; assembly: GCA_964036255.1. Taxonomy (NCBI): domain Eukaryota; kingdom Metazoa; phylum Nematoda; class Chromadorea; order Rhabditida; family Rhabditidae; genus Caenorhabditis; species Caenorhabditis virilis. Next base: position 9,817,193 of record OZ038417.1, on the reverse strand, counting down.
GAGAAACCTCCTCCTATTCTTGTGATTTTATTATTATTGCTCATTTTTATCTTGTCAAAAGATGTTCACTTTAAAAATCCTTTTCAATTATATACTTTCATAACCCCTATTCCTTTTTTATTTGAAAAATGTATAATGTATACCGCTTAATAAAGTCTAGGTATATCATAATGAAACGCCTTTCTTATTATTAGTTAAACATAAAATATCAACTCAAAAAAAAATCGAGCAGCTCGTATTTGGAGCAAGATAGCGTCAGATGACGCAATAGTGTGCATCTGTATTCAAGAGCGTCTCTCACATTGCGTAGTATCGTTCCATTGGCAAGTTATCATTTGGAAGTCTGCCAAATACCAATGAACGCGCAATACGGACGCTTGTTTCTGCGGTTTCAATAAATAAGTAATAAGGAATGAAAATTAAAGACTGAAAGAATATTCAAGTAACATGATAATTTTAGAAAAACATGAAAAAAGCAAATCTTGAGAGCAAAATTACAGAAGCTGGTTTCCACACATTTTGTATCAGGTTTTTCAAGCTGTTGTTTTAAAGGAGGGCCTTACGAGGCCGAGGAAATGAGCTTCAAAATAATGGCCTAGAAAAAGTGGCCACCTGGCCGAATTTTTTCCTATGAGCTTTTTTCATGTTTCGTTAATAAATAGGTATGCAAAATGCTTATATTAGTCCCTATATGTGTGTTTTTTTCAATTTTTTTTTGGATTGTTCATGCAATAATGCCTGCGGACTAATTTTTACCGGTGGCCCCTTTTCTAGGCCATTGTTTTAAGGCGTTTTTTCTCAGCTTCTAGGTGGTTTTAGAAAATTTTAAAAACAGATTTGGAATGGCATTGAAGTCTATTTTCATTTAAGGTACAATTATTATTTCCGTAAAGTCCTCCTTTAAGGATGGTTTCTAGGCTTAAATAGTTTTACACCATTATTTTCGCTGTAGTTATGCAGTAACAACATTAATCACATCTTCTCTGTGATTTCAGCATACAATGATTTTTAAAAAATTGGGTTTTTTAAAGTGTCTGTTTACTCATTTTCAATTTTGGTATTAATCGACTCAGAATCACCTATAATTAATGGAATCAGCAAAAAAAATCAGTTTAAAATCTTCATATCGCCAAAAACGGTCCTTGAAAATCCCAAAAATTGGTGGTAGCACCACACGTTCTGCACTGCCACCGCCCGTTTTCGGCACTCTTTCGGGAGCTGTTTTGGACCCACGGACGAGCGAAAAAATGTTTTTTGTGAAATTCATTAATAATAGGTGATTCTGAATCGATTACAACAAAAATTGAAAATCAGTACACAAACACTTTAAATTAAAATCATAGAATCTGGAGGACCTAGCATGAATTTTAAAGTTTCATAACTCCTTTCAAATTATTTTCTACCGACCTTTCAGTTTCTTCTTTCAAGATTTGTAGCTTTGTAACTTCACAAAAGTAAACCATTTAGAATACAGTTAGATATGATCAATAGTTCCTTATAAAAACACATATGTTGAGTAATAAAATACCATAACACCTGTTGGTTTGTATTGCTCAAGATGGAAACTGACAAAAGTATCATATAACTTACAACGATGTGAATTGGTAATGATTTATAACTTGTACATACAACGATCAAATTGATATATAAATAATTATAAATAAATATTTCGGGATCTCGGAATATTTCCAGAAAATTGTATATTACTTATTTATATATACAAACCGGAAGCATTTTCGACAGATAATTCGGGATCATGAACTACAACAGTGTTTCTGAAAAAATTTTCAATTTTTGAGCACAGAAATCGCCGAAAAATGTCAAGATATATTTTTTTGGTTCCGGAATTCTCTCTCAGCGATTTATCAAAAAGTGCTATCACGAATTGACCAAACGGATGGATCCATTCGATTTCTTGTTCTCAAATAAATTTATCAAAAAATATCACATTGAAAATGAGAGAGAGATTTGATTGAAAAACAACTGCTTTCTCTCTTTTTTTTTGTCATTTTATAATTTAGAGAGGATGTTTCCTGAGATTGGTTCTGGCTAGCCATGGCTCAATCTTTTCTTTTCTTTTTGTTTTTTTTTATAGTTGTTGGCACCTCGTTCCGCAAATTGCACAATTTTTCTTGCAGATTGATTTATATATGTTTTTGTGGTTAGAGGGGACTCTTCAAGAAGTTTTTTTTCGATTTGTACAAATGTTAGATTTTTCAGAATTTTCAATTAGTCGTGATTTTAAGAGAGGGCTGTACGAAGATGATAAATTTACTTTAAATGAAAATAGACTGCATTCTCATTCTAAATCTGTTTTTAAAATTTTCTAAAACCAACTAGAAGCCGAGAAAATAAGCTTCAAAAAAATGGCCTAGAAAACGTGGCCACCGGCGAAAACTAGTCCGCAGGCATGAAAATCCAAAAAAAAACATAAATTATAACGAAAAAAATATATAAAAGAGGACTAATATAAGCATTCTGCATAACTATTATTTAACGAAACACGAAAAAAGCTCATATGAAAAAATTCGGCCAGGTGGCCATTTTTCTAGGCCATTGTTTTGAAGCTCATTTTCTCGGCTTCTAGGTGGTTTTAGAAAATTTTAAAAACAGATTCGGAATGAGAATGAAGTCTATTTTCAGTTAAGGTACATTTATTATCTCCGTAAAGCCCTCTTTTAAGTTTTATATTACTCAAAATAAATTTTTTCCTGAATTGAGAAAAAGCCAGACAAATAATAATCGGATAATTTAGGACCTATTTGTTACAGGCCAAAAGTTATAGAAACACCATTTATGAAGTTGTTGAAATATTTTATAAATATCCTCATATTCCTTAAAATTGCTCTCAGCTTTAGTACCAGATTCAAGATTTTACCTTGAAGATTTCGCTATCCGGAAGACCTCCCTCCCCTTTGATTTCATATTTTTCCAGTTTTGGTTAAAATTTACCGAACAACATAAATACCCACAAATAAAATCTATCAAAGAACATATTTATGGTTTATGATTTCTGAGTTCATCTCGGCGCGTTTCACCCTTCGCTGAACTTTTTGTCTCCTACCAAAATCAATCTTATGAAGCAAAAAAAAAACAAAACAGAGCTTTTTCTTTCAGTAACCACAGAAAAAAAAACGTCACAAGTTCAACAGAAACGATTTCTCATGCATCATTTTTGAAACATCTGTTGGTCTTTGTAAATATTTAATGGATGGTGATTATTCTTCTTTTTTTTTTCCTAATAGCAACAAAGTTGAGGAGAGGCATCTTACTTTTTTTCGGTTCATGCTCACAACTTTTTATATAATACTAACAGTTAAATACTACGTGTTCAAATTTCAGATGCTTGTCATCTTGGAGCTTGTTATTTTCATTTCATCGACTAATGTGTTCGCTATCCGTGCATCTGAAAATTCTGAAATATGTTCCGGATTTGGGTAAGCGGTGAAAATCATTAGAAATTATTAGAAATGTTTTGAAATTTAAAAAGAATGGAAAATTGAGCCCTTAAAGGCAGCTGGTCAGCTAACATGATCCAAATTCAAAGCAAAAAATCAAAATTCGAATGGGAGCCCAGGTGGTCCAAAGAACAATAACAATATGTAGCCTCATTTAAATAATTGTGTTTCGCGCCAATTCCGACCGCGTTGCACGATCCGGCGCGCATTCAAATTTTGATTTTTGCAACTTGGAACCACTGTTATGAGGCGTGCATTTAACGATATGATTTCTTGCATTGTACTAATGAGAGAACGCTCTAATTTTTGAAATTGAAATCTGGTAGGGTAAAATTAACTGACACACTGTCTTTAATTTATATGTATTGATTGAAAGAGTACATTAGCATAGCTGTCTTGAGTCACTTCATGATTATCGTGTTTAGTGTGAATTTTCGTGATTTTCAGCATTTGTTCCTCATAATCGAAGACAAGCCTGAGCATTGCTTTACAGCCGCTTGGCAAGTAATTCTGGTTCGGGCGCGTTCCTACACCTGAAAATAATTGTATAATTGGGGATAAATATCAGAATAAACAAAAAACATCATGAATTTATAAAGACGGTGTACCACTTTATTTTAAAGTGTTTGTTTACTGATTTTCAATTGTTGTTTTAATCTATTCAGAAGCACCAATTATTAATGAATTTGTCAAAAAAAAATTTTTTTTCGGGCGCCCATGGGTCCAAAACAGCTTCCGCAAAAGTGCGGAAAGCAGGCGGTGGCAGTGCAAAGCGGGCGGTGCCACCACCCGTTTTTGGGTTTTTGAGGGACCGTTTTGCTCAAAATTAAGCTTTGAACTGAATTTTTTTGTAGATTCCGTTAATAATAGGCGATTCTGAGTCGATTAAAGCAAAAATTGAAAATCAGTAAACAGACACTTTAAAGGAGGACTTTACGGAGATAATAAATGTTCCTTAAATGAAAATAGACTTCATACTCATTCCAAATATGTTTTTAAAATTTTCTAAAACCACCTAGAAGCCAAGAAAATTAGCTTCAAAACAATGGCCTAGAAACAGTGTCCACCTGGCCGAACTTTTTCCTATGAGCTTTTTTTCGTGTTTCGCTAATAAATAGTTATGAAGAATGCTTATATTAGTCCTTTTTATGTTTTTTAAAATTTCAATTTAATTTTTTTTTGGATTTTTCATGCCTGCGGACTAGTTTTCGCCAGTAGCCTCTTTTTCTAGGCCATTGTTTTGAGGCTCATTTTCTCGGTTTCTAGGTGGTTTTAGAAAATTTTAAAAACAGATTTGGAATGAGAAAGCAGTCTATTTTCATTTAAGGCATATTTATTATCTACGTAAAGCCCCTTTAAATATATTCATAGCTTAAAAAATGAGTTTAGTTTGAAACTTAACGGCCTCATTTTTTTAGATTTCGGTATTCACAGTTGCTAAAAAGAATCAAATTTAAAAAAAAGCGAACCTCTCATTCTTGGTTGACCATAATGAGCACAATGATACACAACATAACGATATTTGAACTGTTCCATAATTGAACTGGCCACTTCAACTTCTTTCAATTGCTCTGAAGATGCAACACGCAATGGATGATAGAATTTTTTCTTCCAATCTTCGAGCACTTTTTCAAATTTCTGGAAACTTTCAAACTTTGCTCCAACTTTCATGATCGATGTTCCGTCTGAAGTGTCATCTGATGTACACGGTTCATCAACGAGCGTCATTGACTCGAGTTTAATGCACATTTTTTCTGAAAATTGTTAGGTTAAAAACGTTTTCAATCAATAAAAGAAAAAGAAAGTTCAGAATAAGTGAATGGTTCCAGCAACACATGCAAAAATATAATGCGGGATTGGTGAAATTGATTGCTCCCACCCACTGAAGATTATGGGCGGAGCAATGGCGGGGGCATTGAGAAAATGGGAGAGTCGTACAGTCGTGCTGCACAAGTTGTTGGATGTGGCAGAAAAGAGTATTAGAAAATGAGAGAGTTTATACATTACTTGTCAACAGCTGTTATATGGCTCTGTGCAAGGAATATGGATTGAAAAGTGTTATTTGGATGTCGTCGATGATGATAAATTGTTATGGAATATTTACAAGAAGGGTTGTGGAATACAAGTTTCTATCGCATAGCCTATTTTTGAAGAAAACCTTGAAATTGTCAATTAACATAAAATGATAAAATATACTTATTTTAAAGTTAGGAACAATTTTTTCAACGATCACAATTTCGAGGTAAATTTTGCAATACCGAGTCTTTTCAAACTTTAGAATCCAACGGTACGCGTTTGGAACGAACAGGAAGTGTTAACAATTTTTTGCATTGAATATAATTTATGTGATGTGAATATAGCCGAAGTATAAACTTCTTTGGGTTAAACTATCGACATGCTTGTCTGAAAAAAACAAACTTTGTAAGTAATTGGATTAATTCACCATTTCTTCAATATAGGTTTTCCGCTGGAATTCATTTGAATAAGACAAATCAAACTCTCTTTTCCCCAATTTTAAATAACATCGAGAATTCACGTTTACTCATCGTCGCCTTCAACGCTATCTGCTCATGTGACGCAATTCATATCTCTCCCCTCGCGTTGTTTACCGCACGCGTACCGTATTACGTAACTCAGAAAGCCGCATTTCAGACGGCTTTACATATCTCTATTGATTAGTGCCAAACAATTCTAAACATAAAAACTCAATTTTATTCCTACAGTAACATTCATATGAGCACATTCCTCCAGATGTGCAAATAAAATAGAAGATGTTCTCAGTAGATTAGGGAAACTGTTTGTGGTGTCGTATATTATTGACAACGATCTATTAGAATGAGCCATTCTTTAATACCTTTTGTGATTGTATCTGCTAAGTTGCTGGAGGATGACATATTGCACTATTGTCACCTTTTCTTGTCTTGCAATGAGCTCCAAAATGTCTAAAATGGTTACTGTATGAAGTTGGACAAAGAATGTTTCAAACAAAGTTTTTTTTTCAGTTTTTTAAGCGCATATTTGCCAAAATCATTCTTGAATAAGTTCGGGAGCATCCGAACTTATTTTTTTTTGAAATTTCCTTAATTTACACCTGTTGTTGGGCTCGATGTCAAATCTATTCGAGTTCTAAAAATAAAAAATATAATCAGCTGCTCAAAAGTGAAAAATATTGAACATTTATGATTTTCGGTTCGTGTTTTTTGTTTCTAACTTGTTTCTAATATTCTTACTGAGCGCCTAGATTAACTAACCGTTTTGATCTGTCATTCACAAGATTAATAAAATGTTCGACTCTTTGAAATACGTCGGCACATGTCTTGAAATATGTCATATATGTTTCTTTGACACATAATTAGCTCCCGCATTGCTCAGGTTTCAACACCATTCCTTCTCATTACAGTAATTGTCTTATCACCTGAGACGGTATCTTATCACTTTAATTGTTTTTGTAACACAATTACAGCGGTTTAAACAAAACGAATTTGATAACGTTTTGTAATATAAATATAACAATTTATAAAAACTTATCTGTGATTAACAATCCAAAATTCACAGCTCATTTTCCGACACCTGATCAATTATTGTCAGTCGTTTTTAACGCGATGTCAAAAAACTGGGGGAAATGGTCGTTGTTGTTATGGGGAATTTTGGCACATTTTACAGTATGTGACGCCATCTGTGGACACGACCGTATATTAATCTGGTACATGGAGGGGGATAGAAGTGAACAGGATAATTACACAAATGACACGTAATATAATGCAACACAAAAGTATACCAAAAATGTGCTCACATTTTAGGGTGACAGATTTATGAGCCAAAAACGGGAAAGATGCTGCAGGATAATGAAACGGATACAAACATGTGAAAATATTTTTGATATAGAAGAGCATAAGTTATGCAAAATGCTTATATTAGTCCTTATATGTGTGTGTGTGTTTTTTTTTTGGATTTTTCATGCAATAATGCCTGCGGACTAGTTTTCTCCGGTGGCCCCTTTTCTAGGCCATTGTTTAGAAGCTCATTTTCTCGGCTTCTAGGTGGTTTTAGAAAATTTTAAAAGCAGATTTGGAATGAGAATGAAGTCTATTTTCATTTAAGGTACAATTATTATATCCGTAAAGCCCTCCTTTAAGGATGGTTTCTAGGCTTAAATAGTTTTACACCATTATTTACGCTGTAGTTATGCAGGAACAACATTAATCACATCTTCTCTGTGATTTCAGCATACAATGATTTTTAAAAAATTGTGTTTTTTAAATTAAAATCATAGAATCTGGAGGACCTATAGCATGAATTTTAAAGTTTCATAACTCCTTTCGAATTATTTTCCACCTAATTTTCAGTTTCTTCTTTCAATATTTGTAGCTTTGTAATTTCACAAAAGTAAACCAGTTAGAATACAGTTAGATATGATCAATAATTCCTTATAAAAACACATATGTTGAGTAATAAAATACCATAACACCTGTTGGTTTGTATTGCTCAAGAAGGAAACTGACAAAAGTATCATATAACTTACAACGAGGTGAATTGGTAATGATTTATAACTTGTACATACATCGAGAAAATCGATATATAAATAATTATAAATAAATATTTCGGGATCCCGGTATATTTTCAGAAAATGATATATTACTTATTTACAAACCGGAAGCAGTTTCGACAGAAAATTCGGGATAATAAACTAAAAAAGTGTTTCTGAAACATTTTCGATTTTTGAGCACAGAAATCGCCGAAAAATGTCAAGATATATTTTTTTGGTTCCGGAATTCTCTCTCAGCGATTTATCAAAAAGTGCTATCACGAATTGACCAAACGGATGGATCCATTCGATTTCTTGTTCTCAAATAAATTTATCAAAAAATATCACATTGAAAATGAGAGAGAGATTTGATTGAAAAACAACTGCTTTCTCTCTTTTTTTTTGTCATTTTATAATTTAGAGAGGATGTTTCCTGAGATTGGTTCTGGCTAGCCATGGCTCAATCTTTTCTTTTCTTTTTGTTTTTTTTTATAGTTGTTGGCACCTCGTTCCGCAAATTGCACAATTTTTCTTGCAGATTGATTTATATATGTTTTTGTGGTTAGAGGGGACTCTTCAAGAAGTTTTTTTTCGATTTGTACAAATGTTAGATTTTTCAGAATTTTCAATTAGTCGTGATTTTAAGAGAGGGCTGTACGAAGATGATAAATTTACTTTAAATGAAAATAGACTGCATTCTCATTCTAAATCTGTTTTTAAAATTTTCTAAAACCAACTAGAAGCCGAGAAAATAAGCTTCAAAAAAATGGCCTAGAAAACGTGGCCACCGGCGAAAACTAGTCCGCAGGCATGAAAATCCAAAAAAAAAAACATAAATTATAACGAAAAAAATATATAAAAGAGGACTAATATAAGCATTCTGCATAACTATTATTTAACGAAACACGAAAAAAGCTCATATGAAAAAATTCGGCCAGGTGGACATTTTTCTAGACCATTGTTTTGAAGCTCATTTTCTCGGCTTCTAGGTGGTTTAAGAAATTTTTAAAAACAGATTCGGAATGAGAATGAAGTCTATTTTCAGTTAAGGTACATTTATTATCTCCGTAAAGCCCTCTTTTAAGTTTTATATTACTCAAAATAAATTTTTTCCTGAATTGAGAAAAAGCCAGACAAATAATAATCGGATAATTTAGGACCTATTTGTTACAGGCCAAAAGTTATAGAAACACCATTTATGAAGTTGTTGAAATATTTTATAAATATCCTCATATTCCTTAAAATTGCTCTCAGCTTTAGTATCAGATTCAAGATTTTACCTTGAAGATTTCGCTATCCGGAAGACCTCCCTCCCCTTTGATTTCATATTTTTCCAGTTTTGGTTAAAATTTACCGAACAACATAAATACCCACAAATAAAATCTATCAAAGAACATATTTATGGTTTATGATTTCTGAGTTCATCTCGGCGCGTTTCACCCTTCGCTGAACTTTTTGTCTCCTACCAAAATCAATCTTATGAAGCAAAAAAAAAACAAAACAGAGCTTTTTCTTTCAGTAACCACAGAAAAAAAAACGTCACAAGTTCAACAGAAACGATTTCTCATGCATCATTTTTGAAACATCTGTTGGTCTTTGTAAATATTTAATGGATGGTGATTATTCTTCTTTTTTTTTTCCTAATAGCAACAAAGTTGAGGAGAGGCATCTTACTTTTTTTCGGTTCATGCTCTATAGCGAGACAACTGTTCGGTTAACTGTTAAAAATAACCTGTTTGAACAGGTTAACAGCTTAAGAGTCGATGTCTCAGAAAGTCTAACATACTGTGGCACAGTTGCACCAACGTGTAGCTAGGATCTTGATATTTTGCATGGAGGGTACCTAGGTCCCCCTTAGAAAAAAAATACATAATTTATTTGGCCACGCCCCCTTTGACCTAGTGAAAAAAATCCGGGTGGTCCCTAAATCGAAATTTTTAGTTTTAAAGATAAAGTCAAAATCTCATCGGGAATGGATTACCCGCACATTTTTGAGTATTTTTCATGTTGACACCTAATTTCCAGCTCGTCGGCATCATGCCGAAATTTTTATTTTTCTGAAAAAATGGTCCAACTTTTCCAGTTTTTCCCATTTTTCGATATGACGAAGTACTTGGCCCCGAAGGGAAATATGGAAATTTTCAATCCTTATTATGTTTGTCATCAAATTCCATGTTGATTTAGCGGAATCCCTGTAACCTTTTTGGGGTTTCAGGGCGAAATAGGCGAGATTTTCGCCAAATTCCAAAGGGTCCCCCCCATGGAATAAAAAATCGAAAATTTTAAAATCTCCCCATATTATCAGAGGGACTCTTACTAATAAATATCTAGTGTTTCCCAAAATATTAGCCATCATGTGGACCTATGGGCCGCGTGGCAACAGCTCAAAGAACCTTCATTCAATATCGCGATTTCCAATACATGCAACAGTTTTCTGTGTACGGGGACTGAAGGTATTTGAGCTGTTGCTACATCGTCCATAGGTCCACAAGATGGCTCATATTTTGGGAAACACTAAATATTTATTAGTAAGAGTCCCTCTGATAATATGGGGAAATTTTAAAATTTAAAATTTTTTTGCAAACTTTTTCCATAGGGGGGACCCTTTGGAATTTTTCAAAAATCTCGCCTATTTTGCCCTGAAACCCCAAAAAGGTTACAGCAATTCCGCTAAATCAACATGGTATTTGATGATAAACATCATAAGGATTAAAAATTTCCATTTTTCCATTCGGGGCCAAGTACTTCATCATATCGAAAAATGGGAAAAACTGGAAAATTTGGACCACTTTTTGAGAAAAATCAAATTTTCGGCATGATACCGACAAGCTCGAAATTAGGTGTCAACATGAAAAATACTCAAAAATGTGCGGGTAATCCATTCCCGATGAGATTTTGACTTTATCTTTAAAACTAAAAATTTCGATTTAGGGACCACCCGGATTTTTTTCACTAGGTCAAAGGGGGCGTGGCCAAATAAATTATGTATTTTTTTTCTAAGGGGGGCCTAGGTACCCTCCATGCAAAATATCAAGTTCCTAGCTTCACGTTGGTGCAACTGTGCCATAGCCAATAGGCCTGATGTCGAAAATCTCAGACATCGACTATTAACTTGTTAAAGTTGTTAACCTGTTAAACAGGTTAACAGGTTGAACAGGTTAAACCTGTTAACCTGTTTAACAGGTTAACAGATTGAACAGGTTCAAGTTGTTAACCGGTTTAACAGGTTAGCAGGTTGAACAGGTTAAACCTGTTAACCTGTTAAACAGGTTAACAGGTTGAACAGGTTAAGGTTGTTAACCTGTTGAACAGGTTAACAGGTTTAACCTGTTTAACCTGTTAACCTGTTTAACAGGTTAACAACTTTAACAAGTTAAGCTGTTAACCTGTTCAAACAGGTTTGAAATGAAGCTGTTAATCTGTTAAAAGTTCAAAAAAATTTTTTGACTGAAAATGTTCATATTTCTGGAAACATTTTCAGCACGACTCTCTTAGACTCTTTAATTCGCCTTCTGATGAACATTTGTGACAGAAAAACGCCAAAAACCGCAAAATTTTGTGGTTTTTGAATATGTGTGTACGATTCGTATTTTGATTTTTTCTTTGTGAGTTCGGATTGAAAACATAAGGTTTCACAGTTTATTCGTATCCTAATAAGTTTCTCTTCAATATTATCAAAGAATCGCTATGTTTTTCTAACTTTGAAATACTAAAAATCTAGCATAAAATATTGAAATTTTCAAAAATTTTCATGTTTTTGAAATATTAGAATTTCATTCGAAAGCCCATGTCGTTTTGTGCATGTTCTCAAAAAATTATCTGTTTTCATCAATTTTGAAGTGTGAATACTGAAGCCACATATTTGGAAAATACACAGAGGTAATCAAAAAGGGAATTCGCGCTCCACCGCACACGCGCGAAAATTAAATATTCAAATTTTTAGTGTTTATTAATGATTTCAGTATTCACGTTTCAAAATAGATGAAATCGGCTGATTTTTTCAGAGTATGCACAAAACGACGTGGGCTTTCGGATGAAATTCTAATATTTCAAAAATATGAAAATTTTTAAAAATTTCAATATTTTATGCTAGATTTTTAGTATTTCAAAGTTAGAAAAACATAGCGATTCTTTGATAACATTGAAGAGAAACTTATTAGGATACGAATAAACTGTGAAACCATATGTTTTCAATCCGAACTCACAAAACAACGCCAAATAACGGATCGCACACACATTTTCGAAAAACCGCCAACTTTTGCGGTTTTTGGCGTTTTTGTGTCACAAATGTTCATCAGAAGGCGAATTAAAGATTCGTGCTGAAAATATTTCCAGAAATATGAACATTTTCAGTCAAAAATTTTTTTTGAATTTTTAACAGATTAACAGCTTAATTTCAAACCTGTTTGAACCTGTTCAACCTGTTTGAACCTGTTCAACCTGTTTGAACCTGTTCAACCTGTTTGAACCTGTTAAACCTGTTAACCTGCTAAACAGGTTAACAGGTTAAACAGGTTCAAGTTGCTAACCAGTTTAACAGGTTAACAGATTGAACAGGTTCAAGTTGTTAACCTGTTTAACAAGTTAACAGGTTGAACAGGTTCAAGTTGCTAACCTGTTTAACAGGTTAACAGGTTGAACAGGTTAAACCTGTTAACCTGTTTAACAAGTTAGCAGGTTTAACAGGTTAAGGTTGTTAACAGCTAATTCCTAACAGTTGTCTCGCTATATCATGCTCACAACTTTTTATATAATACTAACAGTTAAATACTACGTGTTCAAATTTCAGATGCTTGTCATCTTGGAGCTTGTTATTTTCATTTCATCGACTAATGTGTTCGCTATCCGTGCATCTGAAAATTCTGAAATATGTTCCGGATTTGGGTAAGCGGTGAAAATCATTAGAAATTATTAGAAATGTTTTGAAATTTAAAAAGAATGGAAAATTGAGCCCTTAAAGGCAGCTGGTCAGCTAACATGATCCAAATTCAAAGCAAAAAATCAAAATTCGAATGGGAGCCCAGGTGGTCCAAAGAACAATAACAATATGTAGCCTCATTTAAATAATTGTGTTTCGCGCCAATTCCGACCGCGTTGCACGATCCGGCGCGCATTCAAATTTTGATTTTTGCAACTTGGAACCACTGTTATGAGGCGTGCATTTAACGATATGATTTCTTGCATTGTACTAATGAGAGAACGCTCTAATTTTTGAAATTGAAATCTGGTAGGGTAAAATTAACTGACACACTGTCTTTAATTTATATGTATTGATTGGAAGAGTACATTCCAATCAGTCTTTCCTGGGTCCTTGAATGAGCTAGGCTAATAATATTGAACCCTAGTCTCTATGCGGGACTGAAAACGAAAAATTAAACATTTCAGACATAATTGGGCGGCGGAGATTCGTTGTCTTCGAGAAACAATAAACTCTTGTATTGTAAATGAAGATGATGATAGAACAACACGAGGAATGAGATCATTATCAACTAGAGCAGAGACCTATGGAAACGGGAATCATGCAGCAACTTACTCAGGCTATCCAAATTCGAAATCATGTATTTTGAGCGCAGTTTTTAATAAAATAAACCTATTTTAAATTTCAGACACTCCATATTACTACCCAAATTCTCAATTTTCTCAAAAGTATAACTATCAGAAACCAAAGCTCGTTACGACCACTGCGGCGCCTGGACCAGTTGTCGTTAACACATGTAATTGTGACATGGAACAAGTATCTAGAAATTTGACATTGAAGTTTGAGAAAAGAATTTATGAAACAAAAATGGGAGCTCAATATGAATGTCAATTGAAAATTGATAAGTTAAAAGAGAAATTGGAAACCGATTTGATGGAATATCAAAGAATGACTGATAAAGATATTCGAGATATCACCGTATGGCTTGTTTTCCGGGTTTCTTATTAAAATGAAGTTTCAGAGAAAAATTGAATACATTTCGGCAAAGCGAGCAACGAGCAAAAAGTTTGAATACGCATTCTTTGATAGATTTGAATCATGGTATACCGCCGAAGAATACTGTATCGGATGGGGTGGACATTTGGCATCGATTCATAGTAAAGAAGAGAATTCCATTGTTTCAGGTACCTTTTTTTTCGTTATCAATTTCTTTTTCAAATCTTGTTCTGTTTAGCAATTATCCCTGATTCGATTCCTGCCTGGATTTCTCTGAATGATGTTCAGAAGGAGAATATTTTTATGAATACTGACAAAACAAAATCCGATTTTAGAAATTGGATGGAAGGTGAGCGGTTCTTGGGATTTTCTTATATTTTTTCACGCGTTGTATTAAAGGCAGCTTGTCAGTTAACACGATCCAAATTCAAGGCAAAAAATCAAAATTCGAATGGGATCCCAGGTGGTCCAAAGAACAATACCGATATGTAGCCAAATTCAATTAATTGTGTTTCGCGCCAATTCCGACCGCGTTGCACGGACAACGACCGCGTCGCACGGACACGCGGGAATTCAAATTTTGATTTTTTCAACTTTGAACCGCTACTGTGACTCGTGTATTTATCGGTGTGATTTCGCATAAATTGCATTGTACTAATTAGAGAACGCTCTAATTTTTGAAACTAAGAACAGGTAAGGTCAAATTAAGTGAACAGCTGTCTTTAATACTACTTTTTTATCTAAAAATATTCTTAAAATAGGACTTTACAGAGTCAAAGAATTTATCTGTGATAAAAAGTGAACTCGTTTCATATACAGTAGTGGTCATAAAGATTGTCACAAATGGTTTTTTGAGTATAACTTTTTTAAAAGTTAACCGATCGAGCTGAAACTTTCAGATATAGTGTAAAACGGTAAAATACATTGTTTTAACAACTATATCCCCGAAAATTAAAATAACCTGTGAAAAAACAACAATTTCTAGGAAACACCGACAACCGGGAAATATGTATTTTACGAATTTTTTTAGAAGTTATTATAGAGTTTTCATGTAAAACTATATTTTTTAGTTTTATTAAAGGTCTGACTGTATTTTCAGCTCAAAATAATAACAAAAACAGCATTCAGAAAAACTGTATCGATGAAAGTATGAGAGCGAGTCGGTGCAAGAGGTGGAACACAGTAAAACCGACTAGATATTTGAACCAAGTCGATCTTTTTTACTTTAAATATTCGTTTTAAACACCCAATTTAACGATAAAACAGAAAAATAATGTTAATTTAACATATAACATTCATAATCACAGACAGAGGTCAGCATAGTCCACTAGTAGTACAATTTTGAAGTGAATCCGATACATTCAACGCTGAATATCATAACGGCAAGAGCTTGAATTAATATAAGTTAACCTGTATTTGAAAGAAAAATATTTTTCGATTATAATATACTTAATTTGAGAAGTGGACCTTAAAGGTAACCCGCTTTATGAACGGGAATTCATGGATTTGTCTGAAGCAAGCCTGGACGTCATATTTGCGCGCTCGAAATCAAGCGTAAAAAGGTCAGATCCATGATGATAATTAACTTAATTATGTAAAACGGCTAATTAATCACAAATTGACAAAAAAAATAGTGTATAGATCGCGCTAACTGGTCGCTTCACATTTATCGAGTATCACGTCAGGTTTGCTTCACACAAATCCATGAATTCCCGTTCATAAAACGGGGTATCTTTAAGGTCCACTTCTAAAATTATGTATATTATAATCTAAAAATATTTTTCTTTCAAATACAGGTTAGTTTTTATTAATTCAAGCTCTTGCCGTTATGATATTCAGCGTTGAATGTGTCGGATTCACTTCAAAATTGTACTACTAGTGGACTATGCTGACCTCTGTTTGTTATTATAAATGTTATATGCAATATTAACATTATTTTTCTGTTTTATTGTTAAATTGGGTGTTTAAAAACAATATTTAAAGTTAAAAAGATCGACTTGGTTCAAAGATCTAGTCGGTTTTACTGTGTTCCACCTCTTGCACCGACTCGCTCTCATACTTTCATCGATACAGTTTTTCGGAATGTTGTTTTTTCTATTATTACGAGCTGAAAATGCAGTCAGACCTTTAATAAAGCTAAAAAATATGGTTTTCCATGAAAACTCTGTAATAACATCAAAAAAAATTGTAAAATGCATATTTCCCGGTTTTCAGTGTTTCTTAGAAATTGTTGTTTATTTACCGATTCTTTTAATTTCTCGGGATACAGTTGTTAAAGCAATGTATTTTACCGTTTTACACTATATCTGAAAGTTTCAGCTCGATCGGTTAACTTTAAAAAAAGTTATACTCAAAAAACCATTTGTGACAATCTTTATGACCACTACTGTACATAGGTATTCACAAATACAACATGCAAAAAGCTTATAGGAAAATGTTCGGCCAGGAGGAAAAACCAGTGCTTTGAAGCTTGTTTTCTTGGCTTCAACGCGGTTTAAAGGAGGGCTTATGGAGCTAATGAATGCGTCTGGGATGAAAATAGACTTCATACTCATTCCAAATCTGTTTTTAAAATTTTCTGAAACTTCGTAGAAGCAGAGAAAAAGCGCCTCAAATGGCCTAGAAAACTGGCGAAAACTAGTCCTCAGACATGAAAAATCCAAAAAAACACGAAAAAAACATTAAAACAGGAGTAATATAAGTATTCTGCATAAGTATTTATTAACGAAACACGATAAAAGCTCATAGGAAAAAGATCGGCCACACTTTTTCTAGGCCATTGTTTTGAAGCTCATTTTCTCGGCTTCTAGGTGGTTTTAGAAAATTTAAAAAACAGATTTGAAATGAGAATGAAGTCTATTTTCATTTAATTTACAGTTATTATCTCCGTAAAGCTTTTTAAGCTCAATTTATGAATTTAGGACAGCCTGATAACGAGCAACACAATGAGAACTGCGTACAAATTGATTCAAAGGGTCAGTGGAGTGATCTTCTTTGCCTTGTCACTCGACCATTTGTTTGTAAACGGAAATATTGACAAGAGGTTGGACATCAAGGTACTGTAGAACAGAGGACTCATATAATAAACCAATATTTAAGGCACCAATCAATACGTCGACCAACAACGCAACTCCACTCATTCCATTAATTTAAATTCAAATTCATCTAAACTAACTGCTACAAATTTCTTGGCACTTAATTTTTCTGTAATATTTATCATTTTTATAGTTTTTAGTTTAACTTGAATAATTTTCTGAAAAAAAATTATTTTTTCCAAATTAAAAAAAATTCAGTTTATTTATAAAAAATCACAATATATCATTGTTCCAACTCATTATCTTTAAAATCTTCTGTTTTAACACTCGAAGAAGCATCATCCGTATTTCGACGAATTTCAGCTCTTGCTCTTGACAATTCTCTTCTCATGCTTTTGTATTTTTTCGCAAATGAGTCTGAAATTATTTTTCTTCTGTTCAACACGTTTATATCAATGTACTCACGACATTTTTTAACTTGAAAATTCAATTTATTCCTCAATTCCTGCTCATTTTGGACCACCTTCTGATAATTGTCCCTCATTTGCTGGATCTCGCCTAGAAATTACATATTATTTTCAGAAGTTTAAAGATTTTTTGCGTTTACTTCGTTCCCGCCAAAGCTCTTGTCTCTCATGTTTCAGATTCTCACTTGCGATTTCGATGAGTGAAAGAACCTTCGTGACCAAATTACTTTCATCTGTGTTCCGTTGGGTATTACTTTCTGTTGAAAGAGAGTTCGAGTTGGAACCACCTCTATCGCTGATAGAATTATTGGACGATGACTGAAAATCATATTCAAAAAATATTTAGTTTTTCTTCATAGAAAACTCATAAATTGAAAAAGTACACTTTCTTTAAATATCAAAAACACTACTTTTAAACGACTTTTAAATATGGAAAGTATATATTTTTAAAGTAGGGCTTTACGGGGATAATGAATGTACCTTAAATGATAATAGACTTTATTCTCATTCCAAATCTGTTTTTAAAATTTTATAAAACCACCTTGAAGCCGAGAAAATGAGCTTCAAAACAATGGCCTAGAAAAAGTTGGCCGAACTTTTTCCTATGAGCTTATATCGTGTTTCGTTAATAAATAGTTATGAAGAATGCTTATATTAGTCCTTTTTTAATGTTTTTTTTTGGATTTTTCATGCCTGCGGACTAGTTTTCGCCGGTGACCCCTTTTTCTAGGCCATTGTTTTTAGGCGCGTTTTCTCGGCTTCTAGGTGGTTTTAGAAAATTTTAAAAACAGATTTGGAATGAGAATGAAGTCTATTTTCATTCCAGATGCATTCGTTAGACCCGTAAAGCCCTCCTTTAAGAAAAACACTACTTTTAAACGACTTTTAAATAGGGAAAGTATATATTTGGAATATTTTTGAACTTTTTTTGTATTTTCATTTGGATTTTGTTTTTATTATTTTGATTATATACTCACATCCTCTTTCCGAATATTTTCCAAAGAATCTGAATCATTTTCAGAGTTTCCACTACCACTTTTACTCAAATTCAATGGTGTTACATCGTCGCTTGCTCTTTCGTTTACTTCTTCTTCCTCATTCTGCATCCTAAAAATCATATTTTTTATTTTAATTTTATTTTTAGTAGACATTTTTATATGATTCAGGATATTTACGTGTTTCAATTACTTTATATATTTTATAAATTCAGAAAAATCTATGAAAACCTTTCGAAATTTCGATTTGCTGCTTTTTGATTCATTGCGACAAAATGTTGGACGAGAAGTTGTTGGGTGGTAAACTGTGGAAGAAGATGATTGAATATCACACTCGGTGCTGCTGTTGAACTTGTATGCTGTATTTCAAATGGGCTTTCTAAAAAAACCGTTCCTTTAAAACATTTGTATTTATCTCATATTTTAAAAAACCTTCACATCTTTCTTTCTTCAAGTTATTATTTATCAAGGTCCAATCCTCAAATCCACCACCGACGCGTTTCGATGGCCTTCCAGGTCGTGTGCTGAAATAAAAAAAAACATTAATCCTAAAAAATTCGTTTCGAACAGAAATACATCCAAAAAGCGGAAAATCTTCTGAATAATCCGCTTACCTATCATACCTTATCATCGGAAGAAAATATTTACATTTAAATATTTTAAATAAATTGAAATTTGTCACGATTTACCTCATGTTTGTACAATCGTCATAGAGCTTTTCGAAATCTTTTGATTCAATAAGCTTGCATCTGTTGACGCCCGGTTGAATTGCTCCAAGACCACGAAGTGAACGAACTTGTTCCACATTACAAATTATCGGATTAATATCCAAACGTCGCAATTTTGTGTAAACTGTATGAAGACCACCAACCATGTTTTTCAGAAATATTTCATAAACCTTCAAAAAACCAGATGTTTATAAACAGAATGAATAGAAACCTGCGGCAAACAAATCATCTCCTTGCCGTTGACTTCAAATCCAGCCACTTTTTTCCCGCGGAATTCAATCCATTTTGCCGTTTGTAGGGGTCCAAGGGACGATGAAGAAGATGACGAAGATTCATTGAAATCATCCGATAAAGTGTTATGAAGGAATGCGTTAGAATTGGGCCTCTGAAGTTGGTTGGTGACGAAACCAGCTGAAATTGAAAAAAATGGAAGAGGTGGAATATCCGAAACTTCATTCACTGAACTCATTTCGATTACTAATTATTTTTAAAAAAGCTTATATTTCAAGTAAAAGGCATGGCAATTAAAAATTTCGCCGCTGCGGCGACAAGATTTTAAATTAACGCGCTTTATGGATTTTCATGTACGCTCCACTGAACAGTAGTCAGGTGTGTGCGCGGAAATTTGAATTTTTTTGTGTTTTTTTCAAATTCCTTTCGTTTTTGTCCGATTTTCAGCGTTTTTTTTTGCTAAGCGTCGTTAATTATATTTAATAAGTGTCAAATTAATTTTTCTCAAAGGAAATAAAAGGGATCCTTCATAAAATACGGGAAAAACGTTGATTTTCCTAATCTTCATCCTTATCATCACATTCTTTATTTATGTTCTACTACTGAAAAGAAACATTTTCCACCAAAAAAAATTTAAAAATAAGAACTTTGAAAAAAATGTGAAAAATTCAAATTTTCCTGATTCCCGCCAAAAAGTGTACGATTTTTAAAGCATTTTTTTGAAACTGAATTCTAATGTTGAATATTTTCCTTAATTTTCCGTGTAATTATGCCCAATTTAAAATTCGAAAATTCCAGTTGTTAGGAAAAAGTTTAAAAAAACTCAATTTTGAACAAAATTCAAAAATGTTGGTATCATTGGATAGGAAAAATGTTAAAATTTCAACATTTATTTAGTTTTTTTTCGTAGGGTGATAATTGAGAAAAAATTCAAGATTTTGCAATATTTTGGATAAAAAACATCATCACCTCTATTCTGCTTACAATCAAATATTTCTTCCTCTTTAATACTCCGTCCATTGTTCATTATGAAAGTCAGCAAAAAAATCGAAATAAATAAAAATTCGTATAAAAATAAAAATATTTTTAATATTAAGAATTGAGTAGAAAATGCTCAAAATCCGTTCGCTCAACTTCTTTTTTTCTTTCTACTTGTTCCTACTCTTTCTCTATCGAAAAATTCTTATCCGGTATTATCCATTGCTCTCTTAGATTACTTGTCATGCTTTCCACCCCGTAATTTATATGAAATAGAATATCCAACGGTAATAGATTTTCTCCAATATTTATAAATCCATGGAAATTTTTTATTTTCTTAAAAGCTGTAGGATTTTCCAAGTTGTGGGCTGATATTAATAAGTTTTAACGAAAAAAAAGTATCACATTGCATAAAAAGACCAATTTTGAATCTCAAAATATATTTTTTATATATAAAAAATTGAATGTTCCTCTGTTTGTTCGAATGAAGTGAAAAGATTGGAATTTTAGATTGTCTGATGTTTCTCTTTTTGATTTTAATTAGTATGACTGAAGAAATTAACTGAGAAGAAAAATCGAGGGTACTGTATATGTATGTCTACAACAGAAATATAAGAACGCTTAAAGGCACTATTCCACCCGATTTCGATATTGAAATTCCAATCGTCAAATAACTACACTTCCCTATTTTTCCATGTTCTGAGAATAGTTGATGAATGAATGTTTTTAAGGTGACCTATTCCAAAAAAAACATATTTTTTAAACTGCCCACGCGGTGACACAGCCCGTCACTTCCTATTCAGAACTTGAAAATTTCCATATTTTCCCTAAAATTTTTCAGTCTAATTACTTTTTTCACGAAAAATAACAATAATAATGATGATGGTGAAGACATTTTCGATGGAGGGAACAAAAAACATCACACGCCCGCCTGCGATCTTTGATACTTGGAAAAGCCAAATTAACAACTTTTTATTCGCTATTAATTGCTATTTTTGATATATATTTCAACATTTTACTTATAAATAATTATAAATATTCAACTCTATTCGAAACATAATAAAAACAATGTTGGAAATTATACGTCATCAAAAATTCCATTTTGACGATCATTGAGTTTCATAATCATTTTTGATGTGTAGTACTTTCAGCAATACTCATAAATTTTGAAAACTTTCATAACATGCTTATAATAAAAACATGACGGTTACTACGCACACCGGACAGAGTTTGATTGTACTTGTTTTTTAGAGAAAAAAAATTTACAACGTTGGAGCTGGAAAAAGTTCAAAAAGTATTTGAAATAATCTTTCCGAACCACCTGGAAGTGACATGAAAACACAGAAAACGGCCACAGAAAAAGTCCAATGGAAAGTTCAAGAAAAGTGATGAACTTTAAGTTTTCATCTAAATTTTATTGATGAAATAGTGAAATATGAAAGAGAAATACGAGCGGGGACTAGCTTCTCGTTGAGTGCGAAACCTAGGCCATTAGTTTGTAGTTCGTTTGGATTTTAGTTGTTAACTCGTTGAAAACCGTTTTTGTTGGTTTTAAGTGTTTAGTTGTTTCTAGAAAGTGACTAGAAGGTGCTAGTAAATCATTTACTTGTTTTGAATTATAATTAACCTTATTTGTAAACGAAAATTTGTGATCTAAAGAAGCCAAATACTAGGCATAAAATATCTGTCAGAAATTTTTATGAATTGCTGAAATTGCACAAATGAAACCAAAATGGCAAATTCCCGGTTTTAATATCTTTGAAAAGTTTTGATAAAAGTCTCAAAGTATCTGAATAAATAGGATTTGTGCAATTTGGAGACTCCTAACTCGGATCAGATGTTCTTCTTTTCAGAGAACATATTTTCGAACAAGTATTTTTTTGTAAAAACTACTTACTAAAATCTTCCATGCTTGCTAGAACTCCTTTGCCGAACAATCGTTCTCTCAACTCGGAAAATTGATCACCATCGGACAAATTTTGAATAGCAGCAAGTGCATCCATCAAACTAAAACATCTCTGTTATCAAATGCATTTTACTTGGAAAGATTTTTGGGACGAAAAAAACATGGAAAGCAAAAATGAAATTGTAAAGCAAACTTCAGAAAAATGAAGTGTTTTGAGAATTAAGCGAAATTCGTCCCAATGATGATAGGTGGAAGATAACCATCTGGTGAACACATTAAAAGGTTCGTACGTTCGTTTTACCTGATGAATGTCCATTTCGGAAGGACATTCATACCAAGTTTAAATTCGAAACTTTTTTATTTGTATCTAATTTGAAAGAAACCTTTTCGTTTGGCTTAGAACATTGAAAGGATATTACAAAAATTGTTTGTTTGAACATCTCCAAATTTGAGTAAATTATAGTTGAAAATTAAAGCTGAGAGCAAACTACTTCAGAAAAAAACTTGTTTCAATTTTGCGAAATTTTAA
Organism: Caenorhabditis virilis; assembly: GCA_964036255.1. Lineage (NCBI taxonomy): Eukaryota > Metazoa > Nematoda > Chromadorea > Rhabditida > Rhabditidae > Caenorhabditis > Caenorhabditis virilis. The sequence goes on along the minus strand of OZ038417.1, from coordinate 9,794,427 downwards.
AAACTTTTTATAAAGGAGTTTAAAGACAGTTGTTCAGTTAATTTGACCCTACATGTTCTTAGTTTCAAAAAATAGAGCGTTCTCTCATTAGTGCAATGCAATTTATGCGAAATCACACCGATAAATACACGCGTCATAGCAGCCGTCCAAAGTTGAAAAAATAAAAATTTGAATGCGCGCGTGTCCGTGCGGCGCGGTCGGTGTCCGTGCAACACGGTCGGAATTGGCGCGAAACACAATTATTTGAATGTAGCTATATATTGGTATTGTTCTTTGGATCACCTGGGCTCCCATTCGAATTTTGATCTTTAGTCTTGAATTTGGATCGTGTTAACTGATCAGCTGCCATTAAAGACAAAATGTCACTTAATTTCAAAAAATTCTACAATTGAAAACCACTCACAAAAAAAGAAAACCAGAAACTACACAAAATTTGTACGGTAGCCAAAAACAGTCTTATTTTTCAAGTTTTCATATATTCAACTTTTTGTCTATCACTGGAAGGTTTAAAACGATTTAGCTCTAAAGTTTTTAGAAATTTAAAGAATGATTTTTTTAAAAATTCAAAAAATACTCAATTCGAAAAATATCTCTCTGATGCTTATTTCGCGCCCCACCGTAACATCGTTTGAAGGTGGTCTGGTCCAAAACATCTGTTTTTTTGAGAAAAGAAAATAGTTTTAACTGATTCGATGTTGGATCTCAAAACCGTACAACGAATGAAAAATACGGCGTCCCGTATAAAATGTTCGTATAAATATTTCCGACGGGAAATATAAAAATGTACACAATTCGAATATGATAAGAAAATAAACAGCACACAAACATATTCCAAAAAAAAACGGGGGGACAATTAAAAGCGATAAACTAAAATATGCGAAAAAGACCGTTTTATTATTGATACAGTTCGTTTTTTTTCTCTCCGGAATTTACTCATCATTTGTTTGATTTCATGATACATGTATGTATTTGGTGGCCATTAAAAACACACACGCACACAGACGGAAAAATAAAATATTTTATTGGTAAAATATTTCAATGAAAAATAAATACCGAGCTATTTTGGAGCAAAAAGTGAGATTTTAACAGTTTGAGAGATCAAGTAATCGCTGGGCACTAAGTTGTAAATTACCGGTCCTAGAACGAAAAAATAAATAAGTTCTTCTGAATAGTTGTTAAAAGTGATATGCTATCGAAAAAAAGAGAGAAAAAATAAAATATGCCAAGCAAACAAAATAAACATGAAAAGATTAAGTTATGGGTGGCTTTTGAAGCCAAAAATATGACTAGAATACAAGCTTGAAATCCGAAAAAAAAAGTATGACAACATTGAAAAATATAATAATTAGAATCTAGTTGAACCTCGTATTGCTAGAAGTTACACCATTTTTTTTTAAATTTTCATGAGCAAGCACATCTCCGGGCTACCATTCCATGAACATTTGAAACAATGGCTCTTCCATCGCGATTCACGTAGACGAGACGAATGTAATCAAAACTGAAAAAGGAATACTTTTTAAAAAAATTAACAGAAAGTGCAAAAAGTTTTCTGCAGGAAGTGGGATTCGAACCCACGCACCCATACGAGTACCAGAACACCCAGTTGACCTCGAACTCGAGGCAAGCAATTTTAATTCGCTTGAGTCTGGCGCCTTAGACCGCTCGGCCATCCCTGCACGTGTCACAGTGTGGTATATTCAATATATATACACTACACTCTCACGCTCTGTCTTGTCGAATGAGAGAAGAAAAAAAAAGTAGCGAGGAAAACAAAACTTACTCTGTTGGGTGACAACAAAGCCCAACTGTATCAAAATAGCTTTTGTTTCCTGTTCTTGAAAAGGCTTTGAGAACCTTGGTGTGACCACTTTCTGCTTGAGTTTGAATAATCTTAAAAGAAATTAAATACACACGATTACTATATTAAATGAATATCTTACACCACCATGATGATGAACTGAATTACTACTGCAAATTCCTTGACAAATATATGCGTTGTATTTCTCTGGTGCAATTATCCATTCCCATCCTAGTTTTTCAAAATCGACCTGAAATCGAACACATGGTTTTTTTAAAACTAAAGATTATAAGGATATGGCTACTGTACTTCGAGGTCATAAAGACAACATCCAGTGTGCGGCGACCCTCTGGCACATACGGGTACAGCTGCTCTTTTCTTCCTCTGGCTTGTTGAAAATGTGAGCTTCAGTATCATGTTCTGAAAAAATATTTTTTTGTCAAACTTCAAACTACAAAACAAATTATTTGTCGGGCGGGATTTTTGCTGTTGTTCATCTCGTTAGTAAAAATAACAAAAATAATTTGTTTTTATCAGTCAGATTTTTTTCAGATGCATAATTTGATACCAAAATATTACTTATTTATATATATTTTGGAAGTATGCCATCAAGTTACCTCATGATCTACGGATGTCTCCTGAGGATGAACGGCTACATTGTGGCCTAGATGTTTTCCAGAAACGAAGACTCCTTGAATTGGATTGGAAGCATACCACCTGAATAAGATTTTTTTTAAATCAGATTAAAACAAACAAAATAGCCTATACTACAATTTGCAGTAAAATTATCAAATATAGGGAAAAATGAGAATAATAAGTTGATTAATATTTTATTGATCCCCATTCTTAAATCTTAATTTCTTAAATGTTTTTTTTTCAAATGACTCGCATAAAAACATGTTGAAATATGAAAAGGAAACATGTTGAAATATCAATCTATTTAAATCGTCAACTGTTGTCACTTATTAAAATAAGGTAAACAAATATTTGTACCTCTTCACATCCTCCGCACTTAATTCAATTGAAAGCCTTCCAGATTGCTCGACGGAAAATGTTTTGGTTTCGATCAATTCTCCGAGAACCCCATCAAAACTTTTCTCATAAATTTGAACACTCAAATTTTGTCGCGACGAATTCGAAGGAATTCGTATATAGAATGTAAGCGCTGCCTACAAAAGAATTGTGTCTTCAAAAATTTAAAAATTTGCTGAAGTTTCTTACACCAACAATCTTGCTCGTGTCCATATCATCTCGAATTGGAAACCTGGCGACCAATGATGACAAATCCTCACCAAACGATGGATCCTCTCCAGGTATTAAATATGAAACCAGGCCATTTTTCTTCTCGTCTTCTACATCGGAGAGCATTTGTTCCGCCATTTTCTTGTATTCTTCTCTTAACGTAGGTGATGGCATTTTCGATTGATCAATCATTGGCGGATCCACTAAATTCAGTTCTGACAGTATGGTTTTCTGAAAAAAACGCAAAAATAGATTGTGATTTTAAATTTATTCCCAGTGTCATCCCTTAGGGGCGACATCATTTGACGCATTTAATGCCATTTATTATTTTTTGGGAACATCGTGTACAAAAAATATACTTGAATTGTCAGCGTAGTGGTTTTTAATTAGAATACTTGGCCAAAAACCTTTAGAAATCTACGTCAATATAATGAGTGACCAATAGTGTTTTAATCATCAAGTCTAATTGTGACGAACCATTCTTGATGATCCAAAAAAAACTTTTGGATCATCAAGAATATTTTAATTCGATGATCTATTTTCGTTGAGAAACATTTTAATCTGGAACTTTAACAAAAAAAACGCAAAAAATGATAATGATGATGTGCTGTTAAATTAATTCGATAAATAATAAACAGCAACAGATTAGGATAAATTTCGGGTGTGTGGTCTCTGGTGGATTCCGGAAATTCACCTTGTGAAATATACTAGATATTAAAGATCGTTTTTAGAGGATTTCTGAACTGAACTCTTTCATTTTTTTGAGATATTAAGAATCGCAGTGGAAAACTACCTAAACAACAAACAATATTTTTAGCGTTCATCGTGAAATTTAACCGAAAAACCCCAGAAAATTATAAAACCTTGTAAATGGATATAAATTCGTAATTTTTTCCAAAAGAGCGTTTATTTTTGAAAATAACTGTATTTTCTCTCAAAAATGAATTTTGAAGAAGCTGACTTTCTTTTCTAAAAAATTGTGTTTTTTCTAAATGCGCTCCAGCGAACAGATTCCGTTGGCACGAGTCCAAAACCACGCCCACCGAATGAAATCGAATGATTATTTTTTATGTTTTCGAGGAAAATTCGACGGAAATCAATGTTTTTTTTAATATCTAAAAAACAAAACAAAACCAATAGTTTTGATTTCGTTGCGTGGGCATGATTTTGAACTCGTGCCACAGGCATCTGTACAATGAAGCGCATTTGAACAATATATGAAGTTTTTATTGTCAACTCAAATATTCTTGATCATGCAAGTTGGTATCTACCCAGAAAATCTAAGTCTCTCTCGCAGTCACGCTATTTTTACCTGCGAGCGGCTGCGCTGCGGTCTTTTAGTATTGTCAAGATAATAATTTCTGGCCGCTCGTTTTGCGGAGTGTCGTTGGGAATTTCCTCGCAGCGCGCTCAAATTCAAATTTCTCAGTTGGTCTTGCGCGTTGCGGTCGCGCTGCGAGGAAATTCCCAACGACACTCCGCAAGACGAGCGGCCAGAATTTTTTATCTTGACAATAGAAAATGAATGATCCAAAATTTTTAACTTGACAATAGTGAGTTTTTTCTGTATCAAAATCTCAGAAACTGAATTAAAAACACATTTTTGCTTAAAAAGGTACAAACCTTTATCTCTGCTATCCGCAAAGTTTCAATATCCCTCTGACACAATCCCGATTTCAAACAGTCTAACTGATCGACTGTCGTTGCAACTATCGTACAAATGACCGTGTAAACACCCCATTGAAGAAGTAGTCTAGCGTTCAACATGTTATAAAATTGGTGAACAAAAGATGAAAAAGAAAAATAGAAAATATGCACCAATATTTCTAGATCCCCTTTTAAATCTAGCCGAACACACCCCCCGCCCCGCCCATTGGGTATTTTTCTGCGTTCGTTTTTTTCCCCCCTTCTCGTTTGCTTCTTTTTTTTTGGGATAAGATATATAGAGATAATGGAAAAGTGGTAGAATTTAATAGAAATGTTTAAAAAAACTTTAATTCAGGGAACATAATTCCATTACACACACATAAAAAGGCGGAGCCAAAAGCCATTGTGGGATAAAGTTAACCAAAATTGTCATCACGAATAACGCTTTATGTGTGTACACCGTTACGACAAATTGCACACACTCAAAAATTCGATTTTTTTTACAAATGGCATTTTAACGCCTAAAACGCATGAAAAAATGAAAATTTTGCGTTAAATACATAAAGTATGGTCTAATCTAATTTTTTTCACTCCGAATTACAAAATTGCGTCCCTGAGTAGCTGAATATAACAAGTTTTGTGTAACCGTGCAAAAACGATTGCAAAAAATGCCATTCCCGCTTTTCTGCGTTCAATTTTTAATTATCGGAATGAATTTTCTTAGTCTGTTCACTTTATCCCACCGTTAAAAGATAGTTTAGATGTTTTTTTAGAAAACGAATACTTCTCACTGATTTTTTAATAGGTTACTGTGATTTTGAGGTTTCTTTTTGGTTTGTTTATTCCATAAAATGGTTTCTATGATCTGAAAAATGTAATGTTCTCAAAAAAACAGATCGGAACGCCTCAAAAACATTCATTGGTATTCGTAATATTTTTTTCAGCTGTAGTTTGACATTTTCACAAGAACGAGAACGAAAAAAACAATTATAACAATCGTTTCTTTTCATCTGAAATTGATTTCATAGGGAACATTTTATTAAAATAATCAAAATCAACATTTTAAAAAAGCGGGGTTTCAAGCAGGAAGGGCAGGAATCAAGCGCGTCAGCATAAATTCATGAACATCATATCTTTTTTCGCCCCCAAAAATATATTTCGAATATTTTTTTTCTTCGTTCTCAAATTTCAGTTCGAAATGCCAATCGTATTTCTAATCTCATTAAAACGGTAAAAAATCTTAAAATGTATCCGACATTTTATTTTAATAAACTCACCGAGCAACGTCAGCAAATCTTTGAAAACTGACATAATCAAATACATTTTGTGTATTTATAAGCTAACATCACAATTTATTTTGAGAAATAAAACTGATTTACATTTACAGAACAAAAATATCCTAATTTAAAATTGGAATGTGATCATAAAAATGGAAATAATTACATTTATTTAGTTATAAAACCGGTCGAAAAAACATTTTACTACAATCGTCTTCTGGCTGCTGCTCAATTTGAAAGAAGTTCCTTGGACTTGGGCTGTAAAAATTGAAAATATTAGAATTTTTCGTTTCAAGAAACATCTTGCTTTGCCTTTTCCGTTACCGTTAACATTTCCAAGTTGGGTATAAACACTTTTTAACACAGTATATTGCAAAAAAAAAATTCTCTCAATTTCCTATTCAAATACCAAAAAATGTTCAAAATTTTTGTTAAATAGATTACTATTTCCTTCCGGATGTCCGTCTAGCAAAAGTCAAACAAAATTACTTTCAGAACAGCGAGAGGACGAACTACAGGAAGTGTTTCTCAAGTTTTCTGACCTCTAAGTTCTTTTAATTAAAAATTTCAATTCGTTTTTGAGAAACTTATTTAAAACTGATAATTTCTGTTGCCTAGAATCGGTGTACAGTAACTACTTTGAACTTTAATATTGTTCCCTTTTCAAAGCAGTCGATGAAAACTGGCCCGCGAGAAGTATTACGCGAAGAATTCAGAAAAGATGAAAGGTTTTAAAAAAAACAAAGATAGGCTAAGTTCAAAAACGGTATTCGACAATACCGAAGAGTTTTCTATCCCCAGCGTCCTTGGCACTGAATTATTTCAGAAAATTCTAAAAATAGCTTTGGATTTTGGTAAGTAAATTGAATCAGCTTCAAACATCAATCCCATAATGATCCCAATACATACTTCAAATTTAGAAAGGCAAGATATCATCGAACTCATTCTACATCATTTATATCAAACTACATTCACAATCAGAAATCAGTTCATTTTAATTTAATTTCACGTTGAATTTTAATGTTAATCTCAAATTTTCTCAAAATCGTGAGCCTTCTTCCCCCTTATCTACCAGACAATTCAGCAATAAAGATCACTATTGAGCATTTTTTTTTCAATACCTTTTTCTTCAAATAATTATTTGTATTTTATGAGATTATTCTCAAAAATCTAGAATGAGAATATCAACGATAAAAAATAATATGCACGCTACGGGTTGAAAAAAAGCAACCTCTTAGGAAGTATTTTTCCATCCGTAAATCGACATCGTGAAAACATTTTTTTTAATATTAAAAGTCTCGACAATATGGTGTCTTACGGTAGAAATCTTCGTAAGACGGAATTTCCCATTTACTTACCAATACGAAAATAGTCGCAGGCAAAGATCGAAGAGCTTGTTGAAGAACGTTATCAGCGATTTGGGGTGATCTGAAAACGGTTCATTTTCCACTTGAATCTTCACTGAAATTCGCAGATTTTACAAACTAATTTCACCATCTTTCAAACAGATCGAAATTTAGCTTCGAGAAAGTTGAGAATCAAAATTTTATCATTTTTCTTGCTCTTTTTGAATCAATCAACTTATTACTTCAATGAAATTCTTGGAAAAATCAAACGACCAGCACTCAACGCCATCACAATCACATTCATTCTTCGTGTTCCATCAGGCAAGATTGTCATCGTGTTCTAAAAAAAAATATTTTCGATTTTCGACCGCTCAGAGAAGAAAAAAACGATGTAGACGTCTTCAAACAGACGTCTTTCGAATTCCTAATTAGAAATTCTTACAGCATTGAACTAAACCACAGAAAATCGTGTTAATCTATTTTAAGAAAAAACATCATCTCTCTGTCTAGCATCAATTATCAATTAGAGTGCGCCCTTTTTGTTTCATAACATTTTTTGAAGGGACCTTTGGAAAAAAAAATGATAAACTATAAAAAAGATCAATCGGGGCTCAATTAGGATAATTAATCACTAACAGGCTTAAAACATTTCAAAGGGTGTTTTAATATACTAATCGGATGCTCCCGTAATTCAAAAATATGAAAAAGAAAAAAAGGATTATGATTCGTCTTCATTATACTGTATTCTTTCATTATTAACGAACATTAGAGCTTCTGAATCATAAGTTCATTTTGTGTATCATTCCAAGAAAAAAAACAAGGTTTTAAGAATGAAGATTCAATTTTTTTCGCCCCCACCATATTCTCACGAAACATTTAAACCAATGTAGATTTTCGTGAGAATTCTTAAGAAGTTTAAAAATTCGGGGGGAAAAACGTTTATGCACTTTTCTCACCTTTCTTTCCCCGCAAAACATGAAGACGTCGTTCACATCGAAGTTAACCGACAGTTCGATGGTCTGAAATTGAACATTTCAAAGATTTCCCCATAAATAATAAAATGTGTGACGTTAGCTTGTATATCTTTTCAAAAACAACGCGCTTGATTGTTTTTAACTATATTTTTTTTTATTCCAACGGGAGATCATCTTCAATCCTCTAAGCATACGTAATTAGCGTTCAAAGAATCTAAGCAAATTCTAAATTTAAAAAAAAGGTAGAAAATGGAACGCTTATTTTGTTTTGATGGGGTTTGAAACATTTGCTAATTTAAGAGGTGATACGTGACAATTTCAACATGACGCATTCATTTGACGAACTTAGATATGCGTCTATGTCCTTTGAACGATTTCTAGGTAAATTCGAAATTACCTCTTTTGAATGACTTGTGAATGAGAAACAGATATCAATCGGCTGGCGGACAGTTGCAGGGTTCGATTTGAAGTGAGCATTTATCGAAATAGGGCAAGGTAGGACAGGAACTCGACAAAGTGCAAACACAGTGCGGACGGCGCATTTGTTTGGAAGTGCTCTGAAAATTTATGTACTTTTTATATCATCATTTTCTGAAATTATAAATCGAATATATGACACAAAGGTCAACTGTTACGCGGTAAATGTCAGACTTTACTACTTTTTAAAAATTTCTTATGGACCTATCCAGAAACTAAAAATGCTGAAAAAAATTCAATGCAGAAGCTTGCAAAAATGTCAAGAAATTGCAATTTTTGCAGCAGATTTACGGGAAATATACGGTAATCGTTGCGAGACCATCAAAGGTTCATACTCTTCGCTTCGAGATCCGGCATACATTTCCCCGGTGTACGTCCATTAAAAAATACGGTCAAGAGACGTGAAATTTTGATGGTCTCGCAACGATTACCGTAGATTTCCCGTAAATCGGCTTCTGCATTGAATTTTTGCAGTTTTTTGCAGAATTTTTAGTTTCTGGATAGGTCAATCATATCTTTCTTCTTACTAAGCGAATAGTTCTGTGTGTGTGTATGTGTGTACCAGCATTTCACATGAATAACTTTTTGACCCCTCGACCGATCTGTCCTATACTTGGCATATCCTCGGAGCGCTTCACAAAAATACTGTTTGGATCTCGGGTTACTGTAGGATTACTGTAGCTACAGTACTACAATTTTTTTCACGTTTTTTTCAAAATGATTGGATCGAGACCAAACTTTCATGGTAACATCTTTGGAGTATTGTAAGGTCACTGTGAAAATTTGGTGCGGATTACTGTAGTATTATGGTAGTTACCGTAACCTAGAGTTAGCGTTTGTCTCTGTGTCTCTTCATTTTACAAACTATTTCTCTCATTACCGCCGCGTAGCGGCGTTAAACGGCTGGTAACTATTATATTTGAAACTATCCAAATGTGAAGAATATTCGGTATTTGAAAAAAGAAACGTGAGCTCTAATTTTTACTCGATTAGTCATCTCCCGAATTTTGATGTTTCTCGAACTGTTATTTCCTTACCAAAAAGGTTTTACAACCCATTCAAAAAATCTCCCCATTCCTCGTTTCCGGTGTTCTAATCTCCCACTCCGATACCCCAAAACAAAACCAACTTTGATACTTTTCATTCATTTCCGCCAATGTGCCATTTTTTTTTCTTTGAACTTTTTTTTCTACATTTTGAACTCGATAAAAAATGGCTGCACGAAATTAGGGGGGAGAGAGTTATTAAAAATTTTAAAAATTGCATTTCTAATGAGATTTCTATAAAAAAGCGAACAGGGGAAAACAATTATATGTCTCCTTTTTGATAAATTAAATGGAACGTGTGGGCAAGAAAAATGAATAATTCCAGTCTTTTGGTCCCAAAAAATGAATGAAATTTGCTCTTAATATAGGATTTCGTAGAAAATTCCACAAGGGGTTTTGAATTTTAAAAAATGAATGCTCATCTTCAATTTCAATCAATTTCATCAATAAAACATGCTTTTTTTTCTAATATGAATTTCAGTCAACCCAACGTGGTTTTTTTTATTTTTTAAGATATAAAGAAAAACTAGAATAGTATTTCTTTTTAATTGTATTTTATCATGTTCATAATAATTTCCCGAAACTAAAAAATAATGGCTATGAAAACTAAAATCCCATTACTATAACGAAAAAAAATTAGTTGTAAATTGACACGAAAATCATTATTTTATAAATTGGTCTATTGCAATCATTAGCTGAAACAAGGAAGTGGACCATTTCTCGATTGATTAAATATGCAGGCTTTCAAGCTAAATTTGAGACGGACATTATGATTTCAGAAAAAAAAACGGTGTCTTCAAAAATGTAATTTTTTTTGTTGTAAATTCAGAATTAAAACGTGTTCCTTAAAAAAAACGGAAACAACTGACCACTCCATTCCCAATCAAAAAACCACCCCCGAAAACAACAACATGACACATCAATTTTTTCAGTGAATGCCACCCTCACATCCGGTATAACTTCCTGTCTGTGGAATACATTTTCTTACACAAAAAAAAGGGGAACAATTTTTTGAACACAAAAAGAAAATGTTACTTTTTCCATTCAACTGCCAATCGTCCGAGGGGTGTTTCAGCGTCCTCTTCAATTGCAGAAATTCGAATCGCTGCTGAATATGATATCATTTCATCTTTTGATACAACATCTTCCAGATTATGTCCTGCGCCACCATTCGATGTATCACAAAGGGTCACAACATCAGCCTGAAAAAATTTTTTTTTATTTGATTAGACTCAGAAAATTATTCTTTAAAAAAAAAAGAAACACTAAACATCTCCGGATGCCCACAAAAACTTGTCTAAACCATTATTTCAAAGAATCATTTTTTGAACTTTTTAGAATTGAATTATTTCTACGAAAATAACCACGAAAAAAAAAACCAAAAACCAAAAGTGCAGAAAAGGGTCACCCGGAAATGGACTTCCGTTCGAAAATTTGTGATTTTTCAGACCAAAGTTCGACTCATCTAACGTTTTTTTGCTAATTTTTTCTTTAGTTATATAAATTAAATTTCGAATCGATTAAATGACATTCCATAAAAATCGAAATTTAAATTTAAAAAAAAAACATTCTAAAAACATACCAATAAGAATTCCACCGATGAAATAATAATCGTATCCGACGAACAAATGCTGACATTCAGAATATGCTCACAATGATTCAAAATCGATGTCATTGGAATTCCGTTCATATTTAGCACTCCACTTGTGACAGTGAATGGCTCTTTTGCCACAACCGACACCAAAATGTTGCTTTTCTCATGTCGTAGTTGATCATTTTCCATAAACTCATAGCTTAACTGAAAGCCTGGCGTGTTTATGTTTTCGGCATTTTTTGTATAATAAATACCTCTAATTGAAGATCATAAACACCAACAAGTTGTGCAGAAAACATGACAGATATCGATATCTGAAATTTCATTTAAAATACGTTGAAAAATGAGCTTTTTTCAATTTCGGTTTACTCTGTCAGCTCAACTGTGAAAATTGAATGATTTTTTGAACAAGCCAGAGTAATTCATGCGAAATCGAGTCGAAAGAAAATGACATTAAAATTACCTCGTTCCGACTTTGTAACACATGACAAACGTCAATCGAAAATTCCGAATTTAGCTCCGTTCCAACTTTATCAACAAACAAAACCGCTGCCGCTTCAGTAAACTTCTGCTCGTTTCGCTTAAAATCTAATTTCAAGTTCTTTACATCATTTATTGACATATTTTCAAGCAATAATTCTGCCGTTGCTACTTCTCCAATTAAACAGTCAACTTTTACCGGTGTTTTCAGTTTTACACCACTTTTTACACCTCCAATGCTGAAAAATAAACATTTTTATCAATTAACAATGGAAATTACAAATTTAAAATATTACCTGAAAAATTTCACACCAATAACATTACTCTTCGGAACAACTGGATTCAATATATCTTCATCAAATTCTAGCTGTCCATAAACGTGGGAATTTTTGTCACCGAGTTCTAGAAGGACTTGTCCTATCTGAAAAAGCATTTTCTTTTTAGTACAAAAAATATCGCATACCGTTACAATTTGATTTTGTTGGCCATTCTTCAATTCAAATGTAACTATTCGTTTTACACTTTTCTCAGATGATATTTCGATACTTCCTACATGAATCGGATCAAAATTCGTCTCAATTGCTTTCCCATCTGCGGAGATTCCTTTTGCCTTACAAATTATGATCACATCATTCAAACTGAAAAAATTTAAGGTGGCTAAAAATTTTCAACATCAAAAAATTACATCAACGGCGCTCGAATGGCAGACGTGATTTCCACTCGAACAGGTACTTTCGTATTAACCTCAACGACTTTTTTCTCCAAAAACGACACTTGAACATCGATGAAATTCTGAATTCTTGACGCTTGAATATTGAAAAATTGCCGTTCTGACATAACATTTTTCCATTGTTGATGATAGGATGTTAGCTGAAGGTAAGTAAGCTTTGAGAAAAATATGGGGATTTCATGCTACCTGTTGTGGCGTCAGACCTTCGTCCGAGAAAGGAACTGATGGGATTCTGGCTGATAAAAGCTCCCAGAATGCTTTTTCACATTGAGAAGGAAGGGTTGTTGAGTATGTGGGACTCATTAGTTGCATACAGCATGCTGCGAATTCCTGGAAAAACATTTTTTGTTCTGTCTCGAACTGAAAAAAGTTAAAAATTCAACATTTAAATATGTTTATCGATTTTCCTCTATTCACAGTTTAACATCTTTCCGTTGATCCTTTTACTTATTTATTTGGATGTGTTGTAAGTCCTTAACATACATGTTGAACTAACGTGACACTGGTGGACAGTATAAGAAGGACAAATTTGTATAATTTTTATTGTTTCTTGCTAGTATCCAAATAAAGTTATTTATAACTATCTCTTCCGCAAATCCCGACACTTCTATCTGATTCAGCAATTCTGTTGAGAACCAAAAAAAAGAACGGTAAAAGAATAAAAAATAATAAATTTAACAGAATGTAATTTTTCAGATTGTAAAAATAATTTTCTTAACTAGCTGATTTGATTTTCAACACTAACCTTGACATTTGCGACAGCATATGACGCCCATGTCGCTCGATGCATAATATCCTTCCGAACTGAAAAAGGAAGTGCCGCATCTCGAACAACCAGTGACCATAATTGCAGCGATTTGGTTATTTCGCTATTCGAATAACACACATTTGCCATCTGAAAATATAAAACTCATTTTTAAAAAATTGGAAAATAATACAATATTACCTCACACATAACCTTCTTCTGCATCCGAACACATCCATATTTCTTGAATTGTGCCATTGAAGCTGTTAGAAGTGAAATAACTCCTTCATGATTTACTACCAATCTTTGCTAGAATTCATTTCAATTTGAATGGTAAAGAAAAAAGAAAAACTCACGATGATAGCATTAACTGCAACTTCTTCTATATCAGCAGTAGCCAACCCTTCGCAACAAACTCTCCATGGTCGTTGTCCAAAGAATACAGTTGATGTTTCGAGAGGATCTGGTGAAGGATATGGCGTTGTTATAGGAGTATCTAAAAACTTGAATTTTATTCAATTAAACAGAAAAAAAGACTCACTTCGCTTCAAAGTAGCAATTTCAGTGTTGGCTGCCGAATAAATAGTGGCCGCCTGATTCAAATGTGTCCCAGGATTGAATGTAGAAAGAGCAGTTAGGCCGCTGGTTACCGCTTGATCGAAAAGTTGAGCAAAATGCCAGCACTGGAAAAAAAATACGTTTTTGAGGTTAAAGGCATCTGGTCAGTTAATATAATCCAAACTCAAGCAACAATCAAAATTCGAATATGAATGCGTATGGTCCAAAGAACAATACCAATATGTAGCCACATTCAAATAATTGTGTTTTCGCGCCAATTCCGACCGCGTTGCACGGACACGAGCACCATTAAAATTTTGATTTTTTCAACTTTGGACCGCTGCTATGACGCGTGTACATATCGGTGTGATTTGGTTCAAATTAACTGAACAGCTGTCTTTAAATGCCTCTCTACTAACCTGTTTTGCTTTCCATAAGAGGAGTTCAATTGACGCTAATTGTGGAGTTGGATAAACTCCAGGCGATGATGAAAAAAATACAGTTTGATGTCTTCTCATTTGATTTATTGCTTCATCCGCAGGGCTGTAACATTCATTTTTATCAAAAAAGATAAATTAGCTATTTGTATGTTTCGAAAAATTACTTTTCTGGCCGTTCTCTTCCACCGTCAAACGGTTGAACATTACTCCGACTATTTTTCGACTTTTGAGAGAAGCAAAGTTGGCAAATCTGAAACATACCGTACATTTAGTGTTTCTTCTAAAAACATCAGAGTACCTTATAATTTAATAATCCCGTAACACTTCTCCATTCAAATGTATCTATTCCTTCCCAATGCTCAAGACTGTCTTTACATTGATCATATGCCAATCGATAATTTCTAAGTTTGAAAGTTATCAAAAAATATAAATAAAATTCCAAGCTTACCTCAGAGCCCCATTGGTATCTTGCCGAAGTTCGGAAATAAATGCTAATTTGAACATTTGACGAACAACAAGTGCTGGAGAATTATTGGGAATGTTTCTTGACCTAATCGTCTGAAATTAATGATTTTAAATCGTTTATTATGTGGACGCTGACTTACTTTAAATTTTTGTTGATAAAAACTGGAAGCTAGATCATGGAAAGCAGTTTCCAATTTATTTACATAACCCTAAAAATTCAATTAGTACCTTACTTTCTAAATACTTTGTATATACCATAATGTCCCCGTGAATTGGAATAATGAAAAGTTGTTTTGATGTTATAGAGCAAGATTGACAAAGTTCGTGAGCTCTTTCCGCTGCCAAGTTATCATCTGATGACGTTGGAGTTGTCCTTGAAAATACGAATTAAAATTGTATCTTTTTCGATGGAAATATTAATTTATCCAAAAATGAAAACCAATATCAGAATTATCGAAAAAATGCAGGAAAAACGTTTATAGAATGCTGTAAAGCTTAATTTTATGAACAAAACAAGAAAATAAGTCATTTGGGAACTAATTTAAATTTTTTAAAAGACACTCTAATTTCTAAATGAGACTAAACGTAATAATCTTGATTTTATTCATTTCTTCTGATTCCTGAACTGATTTAAGGTTTAAAATGATTAAAATTAAGATTTTACATGTTTTTGTTTGGAAAAATAAATGAATAATTCGGGTTTACTTTTTTTTTAATCTAGAAAACGAATTCCTCTCGAATTCGGGGAAAATATTACCTATCTTGAATCATAACAAGAGCAATTTTTGTTCCATGCCGTAAAGATGCTCGAATACTAGCTATCTTGCTCTCCGCTTCAGTTTTCTTCTCCTCCCACGACGGATGA
Organism: Caenorhabditis virilis; assembly: GCA_964036255.1. NCBI lineage: Eukaryota > Metazoa > Nematoda > Chromadorea > Rhabditida > Rhabditidae > Caenorhabditis > Caenorhabditis virilis. The sequence goes on along the minus strand of OZ038417.1, from coordinate 9,778,743 downwards.
TCCCATTCCAAATCAATGAATAATACAATCAAAGCAGGAATCCGTTCAAGGTACTTTTGAGGCCATTCTCTTCTCAATATTCCTATTTTTAGTTTTGGAATAACAGTATAATGGATATTTTTACCTTTTGAAGATTTGTTTTCTTCTTTATTCGGAAGATCTAGTTCTCCACTTATTACCCGTAATTGCAATGGTGGTTTATCGCCGGTTCGATTCCTGAATATGTTTTTATCGAAAATTGATATACAAACTATCGAACGTGAACTTTCTGCAGAAATTATGTTCACGAACTAACTTTTTTTTTTGAAACACCTATCATTATTTTAATGCATATCGATTACTTTCTTATGTTTTTAGCTCAGAATTTCTGCATAAATGGCAGACAATAAAATCGAATCCAAATTTACCGGAAAGTATTTACAAGTGTATTGTGTTGTGGTTTATTTGCGGGATCCAGCCCCGTGAGGAAGACTAATTGCAATGGACGACCGGCAATCCAGTCACCAGCCTCCACCGGATCCATCTGGGTGGAAATTTTATTTTCAGAATGCTCCTTCCAACTAAAATATTGTGCTATGTCAGATGTGAACTGTTTCGTGTTTATTTACATAATAAGAACATGGAAAGCCAACAATTTATTGAAGACAAAATTTCATAACAAAAAACAATGCCTTGTAGGTGTAGAAGACGCAGAATCAATCGAGCTGAAATTGAGAAATTAATACGAAAAAATAAGTTGGCTCAATTATACTCACCTTCTTGAAGCCGATGTCCTTAGCTTGCTCACGGAAACATCTACGGCAAAGGTCGAGTCCGTACTTGCGGATAAGACCGTGGTGTCCGGCGCAGACGCGGCTGAAATTTGTTTTTGATCTATAGATACGAAAAAAAATTATTTAAGTAGTGTCTTACAATTTTTGAGCAAATGCTATTAGCACAACAACTTCTGCCTTCGAAATGAAAAGTATTATTTTGCAGAATTAACTAAACGTCAGACTGCACTAGCAGAATACGTAATGGATATCTGCGTTTTTTTTTATCATTCAATAATGTTTCTCAATCTAGATTTAAAACATATTCAAATACAAAATTGATGATTAAAAATCTTTGAATGTTTAGACGAACACATCAGAGTTTTTAATCAATTTTTTGCAATTAAGTTTGATTTATAATTATGGATACAAAACGCTTACCAAGTGCGGGATCCTGGTCCGAATTTGCGTGGGTGAGAGAACCACAAATTTTGGAAGCCCATCGTCGAATTTACCTGTAAAAATAAAATTAAAAGAACACAAATAAAATTGATATTAAAAATAAGATAAATAAACGTATTTGGGGCTCCTAGAAAGAAAAAATAATAATTGAAATTCATAGGAAACAGCTCTACATATTTTAACTTATGTTTCTAAAATTTTAAACGTAAGGATATATGCAAAATCGAAGCAAAAATCAAAAATTAGGGCAAAAAGAAGAAAAATCGAAAAAAAGACACACTCACACAAACTGCGGTGTACGGTAACAAGAGGTGGTGTGTGCGTGTTCGTTGCGAGACCCACCGACCTTTCCATTGCTCCGCCCTCCATTTCATTTTTCGGAGGGAGGGTCAGAGTTTTGAACGTTTTCAGTGTATTTTTGATTAGAACCCTTCTTCGGGACAACTCTGCACAATTTGTGATAAATAACAATTCTGGTTCGTTTCTATTATGTAGGAAAAATTCGTCATCGTCTGATTGCCTGAAGAATTCACACCTTCGCTGTTTTTTTTATCTAAAAAGAAAGGAAAACTGATAAAAATTGCCACAATAATTTTCTTCTAAACTCTTCGCATTTTCTTTCATTCAATAACCATGTGGGCGACTGGTGCAATTGTATGTTCACCTGTTTTTCGAATTTTTTCAACTTGCTGTCCTATTCGAAGAGCTGCAACTACAAATAGGGTGAGTGAATTAAGAAAAATGTTGAATATTCCGGAGGATTTTTTTTAGTTGAAATGTTTTCAATTCGTTGATCATCATTCGCAAGTACTCTAATAAACTAGAGAAACCACTCTTCTGTTTTAAACATTTTCATTTTCCGAGTCGTTTTCGGGTCGTTAAGCAGCACAACGTAGTTTTCGAAAAAAAAATGAAACAACTTTTACAATGTTTCAGTGTGACGAATAGGCAATTCCCTCTTTCTTTTGTTTTCAACACACTTTTATGGTGATATTTAAATATTCATAGTTATTTTCTTATACTTGGTTTTCTTTATGGAATAAAAGAAAAGGAAAACAAAAAAGGCGATAACTAAAAAATGGGCAATTCGTTCAGTTTCTGACGTTTTGCTTTTTCTTGATCCCTATAATTATTGTTTTAAAAATCTGATATTTTGGAGCTGCATCATGTTGAGTGCGTTCAATGATGTCGTGAAATTAATCATCCTTCACTGAATGCGTATCCTAAAGTCACATGAAAAACATTCGTTTTCTAGTCTAGAGTGATTATAATGATAATGTTGAAACTCTTTTCTCACTCTTATATATCTATGTCAGTCGTTTTTCTTAAGGAAACCCTATAATCTTCTTCGATGTCAATTTTTTGAAACGAAAATCCTTACGACGAAAATCTTTCTTTTTTCACCACATAATAACATAAAAAATAGATTTATCCTTATATATTTATAAAAAAAAAGAAATGACTTGTGAGAAACGACTTTGCAAAGAGATCCAGCCTTTTTTGAGCTGAAAAACAAAAATAGAGCTCGGATATAAGGAAACCATTGCGAGAATCATAAGCCCCAGTTCTTTCTTGAAGGTATCCTTCCGTTTTCCAGAATCATTCAGTATTTTGGCTTTTTGAAAAGGGGCTAAAAATGCTCTTGAGTCTAAAGTATAAATTTTCCGAAGATTAATGTTTGTACAGCATTTGGTTTCAAAAAATTGTGAAAACGACTACAAATCCTTGAGAAAGAATATTAGAGACACATTTGAATAAATCCTTCAAAAATAATGTTCTGTTTGAGATTATCATAGTTTTTGAAGTAAAGAAAAAATCCGTTTTTTTGTCATTTCAAATTAGTATTCATTCGGACGCATGTTGCTACTCTAGCACAGCTCTCATTAATTACACTCAGTGGTACATCCATCTCTTTCCCCACCATTTTAAAACCACCAATGTTACTTTTATCTCATTTTGGGACGAAAAAATCACCAAAAAAAAGAGAAGAAGAAGAAGTAAAAACAAGGATAAGTGCATATAATGACGACAACAAAGCCCTCCATCCGCCGAAGTTAAATATTCATGGACGAAATTTAATTTTATAACGCTAAAAAATTGCTTTTTTTTGTGTTGAAATATGTTTTCCAAAGAAAAAACAAGAGATTCAACGCTAAAAAATCATTGTGTTCACCTGCCCGTCACTTTCAAAAAAAAAAGCGAAAATATATTCATGTTTTTTTTTGAAATTGCATCACATAAATATATATTTATGTGATCATGAAATGGAACGAGCAAAAATTGGGAACAACACGAAGAAAAAAACCCCAATTGAAAAACATATAAAAACCGATTGAAACCATCAATTTTCTTCGGGATTTTTACAAAAAACACGAATTCATTCGAGTTTTCAGTGAAAATTGGGGGAAATGAAGCTGAAACAAGAACTCAGTCCCGCCAAACCAAGGGTTAATTACTGTTGCGTCATTTCTATTCCAAACGTGCTCCATAAACTGGCACTTTGCCAGCACACCTCTTAAAAAGCAAAATTCAAACGCTCCACGTTATTCACGTGAGAAATCGTTTGCTTTTTGTTTTTTGAAAGGTGTGTTGGCAAAGTGCCAGCTTATGGAGCACATTTGGAATAGAAATGACGCAACAGTAATTTTTAAAAAATTATTGTGTAGTTTTTCTGACCATCACACGTAAAAGAGACTGCACAGTGGATTGTTTTGTTTTTATCACATTCTGAGTCGATCTAGTTAAATCCGCATTGTTTCTATCAAAGTATACTGACTCATATTTATTCTTGATCCTTTTCTCCCCCCTAGGCAAGCCCTTGAAATACTAAGAAAAGGCATGTCTTTCTAATCATTTTTTCTATCGAATAATCTTCTTTCTGAAAGCAAAAATATGAAGAAAAAAAAAGCAATAACTTCTCTTCACCAAACTCGCTCTCATAATCCTAATCCTCTTTTGCTGGAGCTGTTTGCTATTCGAAAATATAAGATATCATATTTTTTGCGGTTTGTAAGGGTGGAAAATGGAAGGAAAACACATACATTGCCATGGAGGTTTCAATTATATATGGGAATTTGTTTTCTGAAAAGAGAAATATTGAATGCATGAACATTGTGAAAAGTGCAATATCGCATATCTATTTATAAGATTAAAATTTATTTGAGTTCATTTTAACGAAATGAGCATTCATGATGGAACAAACTGAGCCAATATTTATTGTTTTCAATTTATTTTGACATCAAGCTCGAATTTGAAAATTAGTTCTCCTCAAAACACATAATAATACTTAAAGGAGTGGTTTACGGAGATAATAAATGTACCTTGAATGAAAATAGACTTCATTCTCATTCCAAATCTGTTTTTAAAATGTTCTAAAACCACCTAGAAGTCGAGAAAACGCGCCTCAAAACAATGGCTTTTATGTATAATAATACCTGCGGACTAGTTTTCGCCGGTGGTCTCTTTTTCTAGGCCATTGTTTTTGAGGTGCGTTTTCTCGGCTTCTAGATGGTTTTAGAAAATTTTAAAAGCAGATTTGGAATGAGAATGAAGTCTATTTTCATCCCAGACGCATTCATTACCTCCGTAAAGCCTTCCTTTAACTTATAGCTTCCGAATTCAGAAAAAACTAAATTCTAACGTTTGTAGAAAATTTTATAACCATAGAAGAAAATTTTAAAAAATCGATTGAAAACAATTTTTTTTTGCAAGATTTATTTTCATTAAAAAATAAAACATGGTGTATGAAATTTTAAGAAAAAAAAAACAATTACTCCTTAAAGTGTTAATCCGAAAATTAAGTATTTGAATAATTTTTGAACATTCAAAAAGACCGTGAGAACTTATGATTTGGACACTAATATTAGTTAAGCTTAGTTGTGTGTAAAAATCTAGAAAATATAATTTGTTCACCACATTTTCCAGTACAATCGACAGAAGACAGTGGATGTTGCAAACAGTGATCTTCCCTCATTTTCACAGAAAACGATAAATGTTCAACCAACATCAAATGATTATTACGATATAACAGATCAGAATCAGAATCCTGCAACGCCGACACCCACGAAAAACTATGGAATTATACATTTCAAAGTTGAATATGATTTCGAGCAGTCTAAGGTTTGTTCTAATTTTTTTTTACCAAGGATCTGCAAGGAGTTACTGCATTTTTTTTCAAATCTCAACCCATCTTCTAAATTATGAATATTTTCCAGTATTTTTTGTCGATTGCTTTGAATTATCAAATTTTCTAAAAAAAAATTTGGGAACGCACCAGTTCATCGCTCTTCCTGATTAGTATTAGTACGAATCTAAGAAATCAAGCCAAAATATCAAAAGACTTGATTACATCATCGTATATTATTATTATTTTTAGATTCCAAATAAATCCACACATAAAAATACAATAAATAATACAATTCTTTTGTAGCATCGTAGAAAATACTACATTTATACTCCTCTAATCTATTTTAAATATACATAAGGAGGGAATATTGGTAATGAATTATGATTAATAAGAACGAATATTTAATTTTATGACATTTGTTTAATAAATAAATAAATAAAGAATCTAAAAGGTCAAGGGGGCTCATATTTAAGAATTTCGATTATTCTATTGTCAAAATGTGATAAATTGTCTCTATTTTTCAGTTATCGGTGACAATAATCAGTGCTTCAGAGCTTCCAGCAATGGATAGAAATGGAATGTCAGATCCATATGTCAAAATTTATGTACTACCTGAAAGGAAACAGAAATTCGAGACAAGGATCATCAGGAATACGCTGAACCCGACATATAATGAGACCTTCCAATTTTCGGTAGGGTGTAAAGACATATTTTTAAAAAATACATAGGAAATAGAAAAATAGTCTTGTTCAGAAAATTATCTAGTTGGGATAATTGTAATTGGCCCTGAGTGCTGATGTGGACTTTAAGCAGCCAATAATTGACATGAACATATGTTTATTTTCAATTCGAAACGGGTTTTAAAATTTTTTGAAATACGTAGGAGCCGCAAAAATATATTTTAAAAATGGCCTAGAAAAAGCGCTATTTTATTATTTTATTTTCTGTCAGTTTTATTTGTTCTGAAAAACTTTGGAGTTCTAAAAATATTAAACATGGCTTAAAGGAGGACTTTACGGAGATAAAAAATGTACCTTAAATGAAAATAGACTTCATTCTCATTCCAAATTTGTTTTTAAAATTTTCTAAAACCAACTAGAAGCCGAGAAAATGAGCTTCAAAACAATAGCCTAGAAAAAGGTGGCCACCTGGCCGAACTTTTTCCTATGAGCTTTTTTCGTGTTTCATAAATAAATACTTATGTTAGTCCTTTTTTATGTTTTTAAAATTTAAATGTATGTTTTTTCATTTTTTTGAATTTTTCATTCCCGCGGACTAGTTCTCGCCGGTTGACATTTTTTCTAGGCCATTGTTTCGAGGCGCGTTTTCTCGGCTTCTAGATGGTTTTAGAAAATTTTTAAAAACAGATTTAGAATTGGAATGAAGTCTACTTTCATTTAAGGTATATTTATTATCTCCGTAAAGCCCTCCTTTAATCAATTACAAAATTTCGAAAATTGAAAGTATCATGACAATCCATTAGTTATCTTGGTCTCAAATTAAATTAAACATTCGTTAGATCGGATCTAAACTATGAATAACTCCAATGAACTTGAAATAATGCCCAAAAACGAGCATTTTGCTCTCATCCAACAAAAAAAAATCCAAAATGGCCTATAAAATTGTTTTTATTGCAGATTCCTTTCAATGAACTTCAATCAAAGACTCTAATGCTTGTTATCTACGACTATGATCGACTATCAAAGGATGATAAAATGGGCCAATTATCACTTCCATTAGAATCCATCGATTTTGGCACAACCACAGATATTGAACGTCCACTTCAGAAGCCTGAAAAAGATGACGATGTTAGTTTTTTTCTCTGTTTTTTGAAAAAAAATTGATGACAAGAAAATAAAGAAGAAGACATTTGTGAAATAGTGAAATACAATCTAATGGGATGCACGCTAACGGAAATTTCGGGGGAAATTGAAAAGACCTTTCTGAAATACGTTCTAGTGAGAAAATTGTTTACTAGATTCTAGAAAGAGTCAATTTTAAAAATATTGGGGATTAAAACTCGCATTTTCATAGATTTATATATTTTTCTACAGAAAGAATGCCGACTTGGTGACATTTGTTTCTCCACCCGTTATCGTCCAGCCACTGGAACCGTCACTTTAACAATTATGGAAGCGAGAAATCTGAAAAAAATGGACGTTGGAGGCTCTTCAGGTACATAAAAGCAATGCACTTTCATGATTTCTAATTAGCCAAATATCGTCTATTTTTATGTTGTTTTTCTTTTTTTTTTCAACAGAAAAGAAAACAAATATATAAAAAATGGGGCACTTAATATTTTTAGCGATTTTTTCTCATCTTCCCACACATTTTTAAAACAATTTAGAAATTTTTTTTTGCAGAATAATAAACAAAAAAAATATTTTTTAAAATTTCAGATCCATATGTCAAGATTTATCTGCATCATGGAAGAAGATTGATAAGCAAAAAGAAGACATCAAGAAAATATAAGACTCTGAATCCATATTATAATGAAAGCTTCCAATTCAAAATTGAGCCGCATATGATTGATGTGAGTTGCAAAAAAACTTTTTTCTATGAAAATACTAAAAAATAAGCTAAAATTTTCAGCAATACCACATAATCGTGTCAGTTTGGGACTATGATAAAATGAGCAAAAATGATTTCATTGGTGAAGTGACACTTGGTTCAAAATATTTGAATCTTCCTCAAATAACACATGCATGCGCAGAACAGTGGGCAGGAATGCTGACCTCTCGACGGCCAGTTGTTCAATGGCACACTTTGCAGGAACGAATGGAAAAGGAGAAGAAGAAGGATGATTCTTAATTTAAAAAACACATTATGATGTGATTTTTCATCTGATTTCATGTGCTTTATCTTCTGTGAAGTATTCGTTGGGTCATACAAAACATTCTGATATTTACTAGTCATTGAAGTAGATCTAAGTTTTATTGGAATTTCTCACATATCGAATGCATTCCTTTTTGTTTTAATTTTATCTTTAAATGAACTTCAAGCTACGTGTCATCTGAAATTCCACATAATCATCTCGTTTTTATAATGAAAAATTATATAATTGTTGTATTAGACACAATACCTTTGAAATGTTCCGCTATATGAATTTTTGATCGCAAAAAAATTAAGTGTTTCTTTACTCATTTTGAGTTTTATAATTAATTTCATCTTTTCCTCCGTACAAGAAAACCTATCAAAGCTGAAAAACGCCGGAAATCGCACTTTTTTGAAAAGGTGCAAACACACCACCCCAATTCAAAAACGGGTGGTGGCGGCCGTGGAAGAAATTTCGCCAGTTTGTACTTCTCGAGGAGTACTATAAATTTATTTATTTTTTCCGTTTTTTGAATTTTGTTCCCTTAAACTTGATAAAAATTGATGTTTTTTTCAGGAATATTGTAACAAATTCGCAGAAAAGGATTAAAGGGCTCCCGTTTGCGAAAACTCACAGAAAAGGTGAGAAAATTTTAAATTTGTAATTTTCAGGTATTTTTACGCTCTTTTTTCAGTGATTTTGGGGTTTTTGTAACTTCTTCATAGCGAGTTTATCGTAACCACACGATGCCTTGATCAAGAATGCCTTTTGAGCCAAAGTCGGCGTGATCAGCCCCACCTGGAAGCTTATTTTCAGCCGGTTGCAAACTTTAAGGTTTCAGGCCCAATCAACATTTTTTAAAAAAATATTCTGAGGAAGAGGAATTTATGCCAATGTTTCGCAATCGTCGTAAAAGTGACAAAAACATCCCAAAAACATAATGTGATCAGATGACCAGATGAATCGTGAGGATGAAAAAAAAATCATGGTGTCAGTTACTCAATACATCGCATACTTCTAAAGGAAAAAATGCTTCACCTCCCTTCTTTTCTTCTTTTCCTCATCATCTTTTTTTCCATCCTTGCCTATTTTTTGTATTAAACTTGTTCAGTATTACGCAATTAGATGTTTGATGGAAGGATGCATCGAAGAAGAACTATTCATCCGTCTCTCCATCGCTTCTTCAAAATGTGATGTATATTATGGCCGAAATAAGCGCGCCATATTTGGTCATCTTTTTCCCCCATTTTTTTCTTGTTCTGAGAGTTTTCCTGATTTTTAATTAATGTTTTCTAATTTATTTTTTGTTTTGGAGCTCGTACAACATTTCAAATCTAAATTATTTATAGCACTATGATTATTTGAATGTTTTCTCATAAGAATCTCAGAACCTACCGATTCTCGAACATGAATTTTGGATTACGAATTTTTGAAAAACATACAATAAAGAATATCGATCCAAACTCAAGGCAAAAAAATCAAAATTCGAATGGAAGCAGCCACATTCAAACAATTGTGTTTGGCGCAAATCCCGACACGGACACGCGCGCATTCAAATTTTGTTTTTTTTTTTCAACTTCGGACCGCTGCATGTATTTATCGGTGTGATTTCGCATAAATTGCATCGTACTAATGAGAGTTAGCTCTAATTTTTGAAATTGACATCAGATAGGGTCAAATTAACTGATCCACTGTCTTTAAAGTTATAGGAACCTCAGAATCCAGTGCTTATCAGAAACTTACATTATTAAAATTGTTTCAAATGAAATCTGATTTCCTGGACAACTGAACTCAATTATTTCATTTTCTTTACAGTTGAATCGGCTAGTGAAGAATCAGTATGGTAAAAAGATATAAACACTTAAAGAAGTCATCGTTTTGACATGTAGCAACATTTCTAGACCACCCTAAATTTTATCTAAAAATAATTTTTTCGTGATTTTTTTTTTTGAAATTTGGAGTATTTTAATCTTTAGAGAAATAACTTTGAATCGACACAAAACACTTTAAAACTCCCACTTACTCAACTATTCATTCTCATTACAAAATTTCCTTCAGATACTTTCGCCGTTTTGTTTCAATTTTCCCAGAATATCTTATAGCCATTAAATTACACCCTCTTCTCCACACCAGCAACGATGATCAGCTGATGATTTTTTTAGTATTAATCTCTCAGCAAATCTCCTTCTCCCTAATTTAGTTGTAATTATGAAGCGTAAAAAATGACATAATTCCAATGTGATTTTCTTTAGATGACGTACTTATTTCTAATGTTTCATAACACTTTGTATCATTCTTCTTCTACTCGTAACCATTCTTAGTCTGTGGGGGAACTGGCGGTAGCTCCCGACACTCAAAAACCGAAATATATTTCATATATCCTCTTTCGCATGCATATCTTCATACATTTATATATTTTCGTTTTCTTTCAAATGGTCAAATCAATGGCATTTTTGTCCCTCATTCTCAACCAGTTCCATCCCTCACATCTCCTTCAATCTTTTTACGGTTATTCTGTGAATGTAAAGCATTTTTTCTTCTTTTTTTGTTGTAGCCAAATAGAAATTTGAGAGATTTGTTCGTTTCATCACGTTTACCTTATTTGGTCACACTTTCGTTCTGGAACAGATTTTTGATTGATCAAAAACTAATCGTATCATATCATTTTCAGAAAAAAAACAAGATGAAAGCGAAACTATTCATGATCCCGTGGATCATTAAGATTGTATTAGCACAAAATGGACCAAATGTTCAATCTTCGCAGGGTTTGGTAAGCATTAAATTTTTATTAAAGTATTTTTTTCGCTTTTGGAAATTTGGAATCAGCAAGCTAATTTCCTTTACTGTAAACTTTCCAGGCGGGCGATCTTCTTATGAATGCACACCATCGTCATTTTTATGAAATCCTTCGACGACAACAACAAATCAATGATGCACTTCTTATGAACAATGCCCTTCTTCATCCCCTCCCACAGTGAGATTCAACAAAATTCATTGAGAAAATATAAATATCATCCATTTTATTTTTAGATTAGCGCCATTGACTGCCAATCCTGAAGCATTGATTCCGCCTCCACTTCCACAACATCCAGCGTTTTATAATCCTTTCGGACCAGCACAAGCTTCATCTTCAAATCGTGAGCAATGGAAGGAATTAAAAATGTTTTTTAAAAGTACATTTTTCAGAAGGCTCAGCGAGCAAAGGAAGTTATGATAAAGAGGAACTGAAAGCAGAAGATGTTGCAGTGTTGGAGGAAGCTGTGAAAGAGGGAACCATCGAAGTACCGAATAGAATTGTTCAGTTAATTTTTAAGTGAAAACTTTAAAATATCATGTTTCAGAAAGATGATAAGAAAACCCTTGCCGGTGTCAAGACCGTATTCATTCAGAGGAAAGGAGAGGTTGTACAAGATGAGGAGGTATTAAATTTAAAGGAGGGCTTTATGGAGATAATAAATGTGCCTTAAATGAAAATAGACTTCAGACGCATTCCAAATCTGTTTTTAAAATTTTCTAAAACCGCCTAGAAGCCGAGAAAACAAGCTTCAAAACAATGGCCTAAAAAAACCTGGCCGAACTTTTTCCTATGAGCTTTTTTCGTGTTTAAGGACTAGTTTTCGCCGGTGGCCCCCTTTTCTAGGCCATTGTTTTGAGGCGTATTTTCTCGGCTTCTAGGTGGTTTTAGAAAATTTTAAAAACAGATTTGGAATGAGTATGAAGTCTATTTTCATCCCAGATGCATTCATTATCTCCGTAAAGCCCTCCTTTAATCCATTTATTACAAACAAACTCAATTCTTAGAAGTCACTTATTACCACAACTGAAATGCCGATTGAGCCAACAACGACAACAGAATCTACAACAACAACAACACCAACACCAACAACAACAACAACAATACCAATAACGACCACAACCACCACCGAACAATCAACACCAGTTCCAACAACGACGTCAGAAGCGCCGAAATTAAGCGCTGAAGATTTGGAGGTTTTGCAATTGTTCAAAAAATTGAATTTAAGCAAGGAAGAGACGAAGAACATTGTAGAACATGTTGAGAATGTTGTGAGAGAAGAATTGACAAAAAAATTGAAAGAAGCTGAAAACCAGCATAATGTTCCCGAAATTCCTGTGGAGGTTGAGGTTGCGAAGGAAATCGAAGTCACTCCATCAAGTATAGTGGAAGAGACCACTACGATCATAACCACAACGACGACAGAAGCCCCAACAACTACAACAACTATTAGAATGTAAGAATCAAAATTCCTATTTATTTATTTTTTAAAATTTAAAATAATGTTTCCTATGTAAAAATTAAATGTGCGTATCGGAATTTTAAGAATTGACTTTTTCCATATCCTTTTTAAAATTTCGATTGACCAGATCTGTTTCATGTTTTTTATCAAACCTTCATTGTTCAAACAGCATACGAAAAAGTAGAATATTTGAGCTTTTCAGACCTCAACTTCGTTTACGTACTAATGAAGAAGAACAGGAGGAATTAGTGATCAACCGTAATAATTTGAAGCATCACCCGATCAAATATGCTGTAAAGGTTTTGAAAAAAAAATAGGTGTCTATGTTAATATTTTTATATGTTCAGAAACTAGAAGAACTTAAAGAAAGTGATGAAGAAGATGACGAAAATGAAACGGAAAAATCACAAGGATCAATCAAAACCTCGTTGACACATTTGCCGATTATTGTGACAAATGAGGAAGAGGAAAAAGAATTGACACCAACACTTCATCGTAGAATATTAATTGCATCACATAATCGTGGTGATAAGGCGGATGATCGTGATTTATTGGTGGATTTTGCAACAGGGGCACCATTGGATTTAAATGATAATGATTTTGTGAGAAAGGAGTTGGCAAGTTCAAGATTGGCAACTACGGTTTTGCCATCACCATTGCCGACTAGGAGTGTGGTTCCTGTTAGAACAACACTTCCGCCAAGACAACCACATGTAAGTGTTTCAGACGGATCTTGAAAAAGTGATCTAGTTAAAGGAGGGCTTTACGGAGTTAATAAATGTACCTTAAATGAAAATAGACTTCAGACGCATTCCAAATCTGTTTCTAATATTTTCTAAAACCACCTAGAAGCCGATAAAATGAGCTTCAAAACAATGGCCTAGAAAAGTGGCCACCTGGCCGAACTTTTTCCTATGATCTTTTTTCGATAATAAATAGCTATGAAGAATGCTTATATTAGTAGTTAAAAAAAATTTTTTTTTTAATTTTTTTGGAATTTTCATGCCCGCGGACTAGTTTTCGTCGGTGGCCACTTTTTCTAGGCCATTGTTTTGAGGAGCGTTTTCTCGGCTTCTAGGTGGTTTTAGAAATTTTTAAAAACAGATTTGGAATGAGAATGAAGTCTATTTTCATTTATGGTACATTTATTATCTCCGTAAAGCCCTTCTTTAACTATATTATCCAGTTTAAAGTTCCATGTAGGCTACTCATTGATTTTATTGTGCGCGGATAAGTAAAGCAAAAACTCCGAGATTAATAGTCATGAGCGCTCTATCTTTAACGAAATTAATTCTTCAAAAATTTTGAACTTGTTTGTAAAAAACTTCAAAACTTTCAGCACGAAATGACAAATTTCGAACGACTTGCAAGTGACTATCGTCAACGTCTCGAAAACACTGGAGACATCAACAAAATCCTCCAAAAAATCTCAGAAAATGCATATATTTCCTTGGTTGAACGAGGTGGACGACGAAAACTATTCCGTCCTTGATCATCTCCAATATAACGAACATTCCTAATTTATTCAAAACATGTGCATTCAAAAAATTAATTTTCTCATTATTTCAATAGTTTTTGTTCAGATTATTGTTTTTTTGAAGTTGAAAACTTGCACAAAACCTGAAAACTTCAAAAAACAATTATCTGGTTTTGTATCGTGCCTTGTACATATATATATTTGACCGATTGCAATTTTCCCGCATATTTTTTTCATATATTATTTATTATGCTCACAAATGTTTTAATACATTCTTAATATTCCAATGACAGAAAAAATAAAATAAAAAGAAAAGAAAAGTTGTGATTTTGTTTCCAGTTTCTTTTCTTGTGTGCCATGTGTAATTGTTTGTAGTTCGGATCAAAATTCGTCCGGTTGAATGGGGGGCTATGAAGTATGAGGAAGGAAAGAGTGCAAGCCATGCATTCTTACTTTTTTTTTGTTTGTTAAATTTTCGAAATTTTGCGAAATTATGTATTCATTCAAAAAAAAAAAAAATCAAAGCTCACTTTTAGTCGATTTTCGAAAATTGCTTATTTTTTCTAAATTCTCTATTTCAATATAAATTTTTGAATTATGAGATTATTAAGTAATTACTTTATATAGTTAATTATTTATTTGAAGTTTCAACAATTAGATATTTAAAGGAGGGCTTTACACAGATAATGAATGTGTCTGGGATGAAAATAGACTTCATTCTCATTTCAAATCTGTTTTTAAAATTTTCTAAAACCACCTAGAAGCCGAGAAAATGAGCTTCAAAACAATGGCCTAGAAAAAAGGGTCATTGGCGAAAACTAGTCCGCAGGTATGAAAAATCCAAAAAATGAAAAAAAAAACATTAAAAAAAGACTAATATAAGCATTCTGCATAACTATTTATTAACGTAACACGAAACAAGCTTATTTTAAAAAGTTCGGCCAGGTGGCCCCCTTTTTCTAGGCCATTGTTTTGACGCTCATTTTCTCGGCTTCTAGGTGGTTTTAGAAAATGTTAAAAACAGATTTGGAATGAGAATGAAGTCTATTTTCATTTAATATGCATCTCCGTAAAGTCCTCCTTTAATAAGTTTTAATATAACATGCACTATGACCGTATTCCAGCCCATCCATAAAAGTATTGCATAGGATGAGTTCCAAAAGCAAATAGCACATATTTCTATTTTGAGTATGTTGATTTAGTTATCAATGATACATTTCATTTTTTACGTCCGATTCCAAGTTTTTATTGTAAAAAATGTTGCAAAATTTCGTTTATAGTTCTCAGTTTTGAATATTATTCGAAATATTGTAAATTACATTTCGTAACCCAAAATTCTGCTAATTTCAAAAATCAAAAAACACTTTTTCTTTCCCCGCAAAAGTAATCCGAGAATTCTCTTCCCTTCTTTCGTTTTTTTCAAATCATTGCACTCATGGCATCGAGGCATTTATGTATTGTTGTATTTGGTAAGCATGAGCAAATACTATTTGCCAAATAGTGAGGTTTCTGCTGCCATCGTCGTCGTCGTCACCATTTCGCACATTTAACTACATTAAACATTTTTTTTCTGTCCGAGTTTGTTTCGACAATAACCGTCATCTTAACGACATTTTTTGAACTTGTACAATTAGAATCCAAGAATCAACAAAATTTGTGAACACTTCCAGTTTTCAACAACTTCCTTCTTTTCGCGATGACCATCCGACCAAAATGAATGCAATTTTCTTTAATTTTTCCGCCTTTCTTCATTTCAACACTTTGCGCCTTTTCCTTATTATTCTTTTTCTCGTTATTTCAACAAAAAAACACATTGAGTCATCATAAAAATATTTTTCAGGAAAAAAAACTAATTTTTCGGAAAAAAGACATCAGCGAAATATAATGGAAAACGAACAAAAGAATGATGATAGTGATTCTATTGGTAAGTGTTTATGTAATTGAGTTAAAGAATTTGAAAAAAAAAGTTATATTGTTGTTATTGTTTGTGTAACTTTGTAACTGTTTTTTAAACAAATATATGGGAGGAGCTTGATTTTGTTAATTTTTTCCTTTATTCATTGAATTCTTTCACTTTTAAAATAATTTTTCACATTTTATTTATACAGAAAATAAAGATAGGCCGAAAAAATGATAGAGGCTTTAAAGGAGGGCTTTACGGAGATAATGAATGCATCTGGGATGAAAGTAGACTTCATTCTCATTCCAAATCTGTTTTTAACATTTTCTAAAACCACCTAGAAGCCGAGAAAACGCGCCTCAAAACAATGGCCTAGAAAAAGTGTCCACCGGCGCGAAAATGCTAGTCCGCAGGCATGAAAAATCCAAAAAAAACATAAATTAAAATGAAAAAAAATAAAAAAGGACTCATTCTGCATAAGTATTTATTAACGAAACACGGAAAAAGGTCTTAGAAAAAAGTTCGGCCAGGTGGACACTTTTTCTCGGCCATTGTTTTGAAGCCTCATTTTCTCGGCTTCTAGGTGGTTTTAGAAAATTTTTAAAACAGATTTGGAATGAGAATGAAGTATATTTTCATTTAATATACATCTAAAAAAACCGAGTTTCGAATTAAAACTAATTAAAAAAGTAGAGGAAGAACTTCTAGAACGTATAGATCTGCCCACTTTGACCACTATCGCCTAAATTTTCTTTTTTTTAATGATTTTTAAATTGAAAAACAGAAACTTTTTATCTCTGAACTATTGAAAAATAAATTCGAAAAGCTAGATAAAGATTATCAATAAAAAATGATAAAAGACCGTGGGTGACCTATTCCCCAATTTTCAGTTTAGGTTTCTAGATTCCTATAGTTATCCAAGTTAAAAAAAAAACAGCTAATGATCCTATTTTTGTACCAAAATTCAGTAAAAGCCCAGTATAATTCTATGTTTTATGTTTTGGAGTCATATTATGTATTTTCGAGAACCACTTCACAAACTCATATACGAATAACAATGTGTATAACTTGTATTTTCTAGGACTCGTCCATTTTGGCTATGGGGCACAATTCGAGCATTTTACAAATTTGGGGATAAAAATAACGTTCAGTAACTTTGTAAAAATATTTTTTATAATTCATTTGGACTTTTGTACAGAACCCATATTCTTACATCCGTGATAAACCTCTTATTCCTAATTAGATTAATCTTTGAAACTTGAACTTGAACGAACAAGTCATTTGCCTAATTTATTAAAATTTACCAAAAAAAAAAAACGATCGCCAGTTCATGGCTTCTTCGAAAATTAATATTCTTACCATCATCATCTTCTCCGACATCCCACCCCGACATCATCATAATAATAATAATCTGTTGTCTTCTCGATTTCCATCCATCCCCCCCCCCTTCCCTGCCTATTTTCCTTTCAATTCTCCAACCGCAACCAAAACATTCAACCCAATACAATCATACTTTTGTCATTTCTCTTCTCTAGACATCTCTCACGAATCCGCGATGTTTCGTTGAAATTTCCGAACTGTACTGTTTCAAGGTCTGAAGAAGAAGAAGAAGACGTGAAATGCAAAAAGTTCCATCAAGTAAGAGATGTGGAGAATTGAGAAGGGCAAAGAAATTACCTCTGGGGGTAAAATGTGGATACACAAGACATAACAATTGACCGAAATGAATGTCCGTATGTATATGACTGAAAGAAGATATATCTCCTCTTTGGCTTACCTTTCTTATACGGTCAATTTATTATTCTTATACTAATAATCGCTCAATTATTCAATTATTTATGTTTTGCTTTGGGATTTATTTTAATGTTCAAGATTTTTCGTTTTTATTCCTGAACCTTTAAAAACTTTTATTTTGCATGGAAATTGCACTCCTCTCTTTCCTGAAATTATTGTTTGTTTTATTTCGATATAACTAGATTTTAATAGCACAACTTCGAAAGAACACAACGAAAAATATAGGTCTACCTTGCAAGGGTAATTTATGGCCCACACGGTTTGACGTCTTTTTCGATCGAAATTTGCCTAGTATATTTTATTGCTAATGGATCTAAACATGATGTTTTAATTGTTGTATAAGGTATTTTAATGACTAAAAATAAGGATATTAATCTAATCTACATCTGAAAATATACAAGCAATAATTTAAAAAAATCAAAACACCAGAACGCTAAAATTTGGGAGTTTATGTTTATTAAAACACAACTTACACATTTTTAAAGGAGGGCTTTACGGAGCTAATAAATGCTTCTGGGATGAAAGTAGACTTCATTCTCATTCCAAATCTGTTTTTAAAATTTTCTAAAACCACCTAGAAGCCGAGAAAACGCGACTCAAAACAATGGCCTAGAAAAAGTGGTCATCGGCGAAAACTAGTCCGCAGGCATGAAAAATCCAAAAAAAAATTTTTAATTTTAATTTTAAAAAGCATAAAAAAGTTCTAATATCAGCATTCTGCATTAAAAGTTCATAGGAAAAAGTTCGACCAGGTGGACACTTTTTCTAGGCCATTGTTTTGAAGCTGATTTTCTCGACTTCTAGGTGGTTTTAGAAAATTTTAAAAACAGATTTGGAATGAGAATGAAGTCTATGTTCATTTAAGGTGCATTTATTATCTCCGTAAAGCCCTCCTTTAACGGATTGAACAGCCATTCATTACACAACTTTTCAGTTTATGGTAGGTATCTCTTTTTGATCACACCTGTGTGCATTGGTCATTTGTTAAACGCGCATGCATTTATTTTCCCGCCCAATCTCCTTCAATATTTTTTTCATTGTTATTGAAAAAATGACTTTCCTCAAAAATTGTGAATTTTCACTCATAATCAATATATTTTTTTATTAATTTTTTATATTTCATAAGAAAAAAATTCTCGTTATCATATTCACATTATTTAAAAAGCAAACTATATAAAAATTAGGGTTGTGCATGCACTTAAAGGCAGATGGTCAGTTAACATGATCCAAATTCAATGCAAAAAAATTAAAATTCGAATGGGGACCCAGGTGGTCCAAAGAACAATACCAATATGTAGCCAAATTCAAATATTTGTGTTTCGCGCCAATTCCTTGACACGCGCGCATTCAAATTTTGATTTTTTCCACTTTGGACCGATACTATGACTCGTGTATTTATCGGTGTGATTTCGCATAAATTGAATTCTACTAATGAGAGAACGCTCTAATTTTTGAAACTAAGATCAGATAGGGTCAAATTAACTGATCCATTGTCTTTAACGCTTGCGCTTCTTTAAGGAGAATAATTTCAATACGGTTTACAGTTAAAAAAAAAACTCACATTACGTTTCGGAGCGATCCCGCATTCTTCGAACTGAGCTTATTTGAGCGAGTAAGTTTGACCTTTTTTTAAATTTAGACTCTAAACTGATAATTCGAAGTCCAAAACACCTATTGTCATTAAAATAATTATCTAACTGATTTCCTGAATCCATCCTTATTCAACACAATTTTCCATTTTATTGAAGAACATACTCTGCGCCAATCATCATCAATAATAATACACAGAAAAAAAACACTCTAGGTTTGTCTATTGATCAGCCCATTCGAACATTCATATATATATGGATAGTTGAATTAAAATGGTTTATGTTGTTTTCCGGATGCTTGAAAAAGAAGAGATACAACATCTATCAATTCAGTTCATCGATTTACAAACAATAGTAATTGATATCGGAAGTTTCGATTCCATGAACCCCATTTCATTCTTTTCGAAAGATCTTCTAATCAACAATCTGTGATGATTATACATAATGATAAACTATTTCGTTTCTTCTTTCTTCTGATGAGAATAGGGGCGTTGTTTCTGTATCTTCTTCATTCCATCTTTCCTCTACCGTTATATTCTATATGTTTTTTGTGTATCTTTTTCTTTTTCTAAACAGAATCAGACAACAACAAGAGAAATTCAGCCACACCCAACACCAACTTCTTTTCTTTCCCAATAATTTTTTTCAACCATCCCCCTTTAAAACTATCATTTTTGTCGTTTTCCTATTGTGTACTTGTAATGAGGAATGCGGGGGGTTTTCTTCAAGATTTCTTTGTATTGAGTTGAGTTTTGATCATTGTTATGAAATTGTTGTTTTCTCTAACATCGATGTGAATTAATGCTCCCGACACTGAAAAATTTGTCAAAAAAACTTTTTTCCAAGATTTAAAAGTTTTTCACTTCAATAAAAAAACTATTTACAAGGGAAGAATACGAGCTAAGGATAATTGTTTTGAATGTGAGATAGTTCATTGGAAAGATCATATTCTTGTCTACAAGGTACCGTTTTCATATTTTGCCGACGGACTCCTAGGAGCCTTTTATGGTCCCTCAAAGTTTTTGCTCAAATTTACGTCATTCCTCTATATATTTGGTAATTAACATCTACTTTTCAACCGACCTAGTGGTGCAGTGCCAGTGTTTTTGTATATTAAGCATGAGGTCCAGGGTTCGAACCCAGACAAGGTTTTTCTTGTTTTTTTTTTGTTTTTTTTTGCTGCATTTGTGAAGTCCCAAAAGTGTTATATTCCAGTTTTCAAATTTTCGAAAATTTTCGTTTTGAAACTTCACAAAAGCAGCAAAAAATAAAAACAAGAAAAACCTTTTTCCAAGATTTAAAAGTATTTTCACTTCAATAAAAAACGATTTAGTTGTGTTCTCTGACTCATAAATACAAATGCATATGAAATTTCACCTATTTTTTTTTTCATTGTCATGCTTCTTCCCTCGCTTGTTACGCAAACTCGAAAACTGCCCCATTAGCATACAATACCTGCCCTCAACCGAAAACCGAAGGCAACTTTCCCCTCTGCTTCCTTTTTCCTCTTTCAGCTTTGAACTTTTTTTTCCCATCGGAATCGAACATTTTTGAAGTCCACCAATTTTTTTAAAGCTAGACCAACTACATAAAACTAGAACGTTCAATAAACACGAAAGTTGAATGTTCGATTACAAATCAAACATACTTTAGCAGCATTTGAACACAACAGTTCATCATTTTTCCTTCTTATTCGTTTCTTTTCTTCTTCGTTTTATATACTTTTTTTGTTGTTCGTTCGTTTACATGTTTTCCCTTCTTTATATGCTTATTTGTGTTTATTGTTCCGCACCAAAAACATTATTTTTTGATATAATGTTGGTTAAAAGGGGTTTTTGACCATCTTAGTTTAATTTTTATTATTCTTTGACCATGTTGCTAATGAAATCATCAATCGGAACATGTATTTGAAATGCGATATTTATTTTCACAAAAATTCTCAAATTGTTATATTGTACATTACATACAACTTGAGTTTAGTTTGTTGACTTCAAAGTCTTTATTGTGTTGCACTTATAAAATCAAACTTGGAAATGTACATTGAAAAAGCTAAATTTCTAACTTTACCAAGTGCAGATTTCATTTTTGGTGAAATTTACCATTTTTTTCAATTAAAGTCACACTTTTTACTTTCCGAATTTCCCATATTGTTAATATATCAGAAGGTTTTTTTTAAATCCTAAAAACGAACGATTAAAGTGTTCAAAACTAAGTTTTTCGGAAAATTAAAATCAAAACATTGATTTTTTGCCCTTTTTCAAATCAAATTGATTTTTTTAATTGTTCGGATGATTTCTCGTAATTTCCGTAAAAAACTTAGCAGGAAATGTTTCTACATTGTCAATTTTGAAAATAGACTTCATACTCATTCCAAATCTGTTTTTAAAATTTTCTAAAACCACCTAGAAGCCGAGAAAACACGTCACAAAACAATGACCTAGAAAACGGGGCCATCGTCGAAAACTAGTCCGCAGGCATGAAAAATCCAAAAAAAATGAAAAACCATTAATTAAAATGAAAAAAAAAACATTAAAACTGGACTAATATCAGCATTCTGCATAACTATTTAATAACGAAACACGAAAAAGCTCATAGGAAAAAGTTCGGCCAGGTGGACACTTTTTCTAGGCCATTGTTTTGAAGCTCATTTTCTCGGCTTCTAGGTGGTTTTAGAACATTTTAAAAACAGATTTGGAATGAGAATGAAGTCTATTTTCATTTAAGGTACATTTATTATCTCAGTAAAACCTTCCTTTAATGTTTTTGTTTTTTGTAGAGTTGGATCTGCAAAAATTCATTTTACTCTAATTTTTCTAATTTTGAATCTTTTAGTGGACACTTTAAAACTTTTGGTAATAAAATCTTCAAGTTTTGTGTCCACATTTCAAACTTTAGAAGCTAATTTTCGAAATTAAGACCCTCTCAATTAATAGTTACAAAAACTTACAGAAGTTGATAACTTCCATATTTATGTTTTTTTTTGCTAAAAAAAATATTTTGTCTTCCTTTCACTCTTTTTTAAATCAATCAGTCATTTTGCCTTCATCACAACACACCTACACAATCAAATTCTTTTTTCTTTTCTTTTTTTTGTTGGGCAGATGTACATAAAACCAGAATTTATCATTACGTTCAAATCACTAATCATTTCACTCATCAATTTGGACCGTTTTGTTGTCTTCTTTTGTAATCTTTGTTGTTTTGCAATTTTCCAACCAACCAAAAATTTTGAAGAAATTAACAACTTTATTTTTTGTACGTTTCTGTTTTTTATATAATTTTTTTGCAGAGCCCTCGGTAAAGGTTTTCATCCGTCCGCTCGAAGTTACCGTTCCGGCGGATATTATCTACAGTACTCCACCGACTGAAACAACACCTGAAACATCTGAAAAACCAAAGACATATTGGTCAACGATGACGTCAAGAATTGAAACAGACGTTTCTGTGAAAAGATGGTCTATTCCGCCAGTGACAACAGTTGAAGGCAATCCACCCGGACCAGTGAGTATCTTTAAGATCTTTCTTTTTTTTTCGAGGCTTTTGAAAATTGTTCTTTTTTACAAATTTCGCAAATTTTAAATACTTATTATTATTGATATGTTTGAGGTTCAATCGAAAACCTTTGATAAAAAAATGTTTGTTATTTACCTAGTCAAAAAAAACGTTATAAAAAATGCTGTAAAATTGTGCATTTTTATTGCAGACATTTTTGGTTTACTTTATTTTGCACAGATCAGTTGAAGTTCTTTCTCCATGAAATTCAAAAAATTCTAACTTTAACCTACTTAATCATTTATTTTCATTTCCTAGCAGTCCTCATCATGATAAAATGGTATATCCAAACTTTTTTCCACTGGAATAAAAAATATTCAAAGTTATACAATTTTTGAATTTGGAAATTTCGAGGTTTATATTGTCAAGATGAACATTCCTGGCCGCCCGTTTTACGTACCATCGTTGGGAACTTTCTCGCAACGCGCTCAAATTCAAAGTCGACGAAAACTCAAAATTTAAAATGGTTTTAGAATCTACGTCGAATTGTCTTTCGAATGGTAATAAAATGATTGAAATCGTATGTGTCAATCTTGAGATATGATTCTTCAAAATATACGGTTCGAAAAGCTCAAATATTCGTTAAACTCTGTGGCTGAATATTAAAGGAGGACTTTACAAAGTCAATAAATGTAGCTGTTATGAAAATATAACTCATAGGAATTCCAAATCTGTTTTTAGAATTTTCTAAAACCACCTAGAAGCCGAGAAATCAAGCTTCAAAACAATGGCCTAGAAAAGGTGACCAGTGGCAAAAACTAGTCCGCGGGCATTATCACTGCAAAAAATGCAGGAAAAGTTGAAGTGAACTAAGTTAAGCATTTTTTAAGCATTTCCATAAATATTGATCAATGTAAAAAGCTCATAGGAAAAAGTTAGGCGAGGTGGAGTCTTTTTCTAGGCCATTTCTTTGAAGTTCGTTTTCTCGGCTTCTAGGTGGTTTTAGAAAATTTTGAAAACAGATTTGGAATGGTTATTTTCTCTATTTTCATTCTAGTTACATTTTTTAGCTCTGTAATGTCCTTCTCTGAGCTAATCGTTGAAGAAATACATGCGCAATTTAAAAATTCCACTAAAATCTTTAAACACAGCGCAAAAATTTTTCATAGCTTCATATTTTCTCCATATTGACATAGCATGCAAGGAAAAATGTCCACTAAGTTTTTTAACCTTTCCGATTTTCGATCGTTTTGAAAACACGGAGCGAACTGACAATATTTTCTTCAATTTGTCGTCAGAAAAACAGTGAACCAAAAAAATATATATAAAAGGGTGTGGTGTCATCTTCTCGATATCGCCGAACAAGTTGAAAATGCCATTGACATAGAGATGAGAAAATGTGGGTGGAAGATACATGTCTCAAAAATACGAAATAAATAAATTTAAAATTCAAAAAAAAGAGACGCTTTACTTGTATGACTAAACTAACCAACCACACCCTTTTGTGAACAGTGAACCAATCGACCGAATCATCGGAAATGGAAATGGAAATGGAATCATGTGCGAAAAATAGGCAGGAAAATGTTTCCATTTCAACTTCACTTCTTTTTTATTTTTTTGATCGACTGACTACTTGTTGCTTTCACTAGATATGTAATACACCTATATTTTATATGATATATGATTGCATATATAATTCTTTGAGTTCCCTTCATATCCTCGTATTCACTCTTGTCACAAAAGAAACACTTCATGAAATACAATTGACATTTATTATAGCGGGTGGGGGAAAGTCCTGTTTTTTGCCCATTTCAAAATAGAAAATACTGGTAAATCTCTCAACAAAAACGACAGACATGCAAAATCGTTTTGTTTTGATTTTTCGCTTCTTTTTCTAAAATTCTTCCTTTTTTCTCTTGACGAAATTTACAAGATTTGCATCAGACGAAAAAAAAAAGATTTGCATCTTTTTTTTGGATGACACGGTTTTTTGCTATAGTTGATCCAGACCAGGTTTATTTTTATGGGATTTCAAAAGGTTTAGCGATTTTTTATTGATGTTTGACATTTCTGTTTTTGTATATAAAAAAACAACTTCTGTATGTTCCTTTATGATGAATTTTAATAAAAATTGCGTTTTTTGAAAGTTTCCATTCGAAAATCTTTTATTTCTCTAATTTCAGGTTTTTTTTTATCTTAATGTCATTTCGATCTAAAATTTCTGAAAATTTATAACTTTGACTTGAAATTTTTCGTTTAAAATATATAAATTATTTTTTAAAAGAAGAGCTTTATGGATAATTAATGCGTCTGGAATTAAAATAGACTTCATACTCATTCCAAATCTGTTTTTAAAATTTTCTAAAACCACCTAGAAGCCGAGAAAACAAGCCTCAAAACAATGGCCTAGAAAAAGTGGTCACCTGGCCGAACTTTTTCCTATCAGCTTTTTTCGTGTTTCTTTAATAAATTGTTATGCAGAATGCTTATATTAGTCCTTTTTCATTTTTTTTTTAAAACTTTTTCATGCCTGTGGACTAGTTTTCGTCGCTGGACCCTCTTTCTAGGCCATTGTTTTGAGGCGTGTTTTCTCGGCTTCTAGGTGGTTTTAGAAAATTTAAAAAACAGATTTGGAATGAGAATGAAGTGTATTTTAATCCCAGACGCATTCATTATCTCCGTAAAATCTCTTTAATTCTGATAATATACATTTTATATCATTAATTTCGCAATGAGCTATACTTCTTTAGCTGGAAAATTAAGTAGCTTTGTAAGAAAACGAAATTTGACAGCTCTTCAAACTTATTTCAAATCTTTAATTATCAATATTTGTTCAAAAAATGAGAGCTAAAACTCTGAATATTTATTTTTT
This sequence comes from Caenorhabditis virilis, assembly GCA_964036255.1. Taxonomy (NCBI): domain Eukaryota; kingdom Metazoa; phylum Nematoda; class Chromadorea; order Rhabditida; family Rhabditidae; genus Caenorhabditis; species Caenorhabditis virilis. The sequence goes on along the minus strand of OZ038417.1, from coordinate 9,753,208 downwards.
TTGAAATGTCAGCTTCGAAATAATCTAGAAATTAGGGGCGGAGGTTCCCAAAATGTATGATGTTTTGTAAAATTGCTGTTTTCAATCGTTTTGTTTTTAATTATCTGCCTAAAAAGTTTTACCTGTTAATTTTTGATTTCAAACCCATTAAGTAATAAAGTTTATTATTTTCAAATATTTAAAAAACACCTGATGTCTCTTTTAAGCATCAGATTTTTCAAAAATAAATATTTTCATATCGTAAAAAATTTCCTGTAGTTTTTGAAACCTTTTTTTTCGAGAAAACGTCGAATAATCTTTTTCCGATCAATTATGTAACATTCATAATCTATTTTTTTGTCTGTCGAATCTTCATTTGTTGCGCCACACCCATTTTCTTCGATTTCAAAAACCGGTTAATAAATATTTTCATCTTTTTTCTAGGGGGGAAATATGGTCGAAATAAACAAACCATCTAAGCGGATATCGAGCCAACTTATGCAAAAATTGAGAATTTTTGTAAGAAATTTTTAAAAATTTCAGTTAAAAACTCAATTAATGTGATCAAAAGCCTCGAAAACAATTGATGTTTTCACAATTGAATTAATATTTTTTGTAGGAAGATCGTCCGTCGACTAAGGAAGGCAAAGAGCAAGAAGGACGTGTTATTGGAATCACACCAAATTATAAAATTGGTGAAGGACTTCCGGTTTGTAAACTCTTGATATTTATCTGTTAGAAAAACCAAATTTTTTTAGAAACGAGAACTTGACCTTGGAAAATCTGGATATCTTCCAAATGGACATGGCGACTACAAAGTCAGTACACTTCAAGAGACTTATAAGCAGACTTTTATTGACCCAAAGGTGAGAATAGTATGGAATCATGAAAATAAACTGAGTGTACCCGGAATTTATTAAATGTTATTGTTTTCTTGTCGTTGTTGTTTTTGTTGCCCGCCAAAAGCGCCGGCACTTTTCATTCCAAAACCTGAGCTTTGATCGAATCTGAGTGGTTGAGCGAAGTATTTTCCTTGATCTTGTGATGAATAGGATGACGATGATGATGAATCATCAAATTGACGGTTGCCGAAGCGGCCTGAAACTTGCGAGTATGTTGATTTTCCAATGGAATAGTTATTACCTTGGCTTTGCCCGCCGTCTTGAGAGTTGCCTCCATTACCTTGTTGCCCGCGGCTCCCTGATCGTTGACCTTGTCTATCTGAGAAATCGCTAGCCGGTCCAAAGTTTGACCCGTTCTGTCCTTGACGTCCTCCTGATCCTTGACGTCCTCCTGATCCTTGACGTCCTCCTGGTCCTTGACGTCCTCCTGGTCCTTGACGTCCTCCTGATGATTGTCTGTCTGGGAAATCACTCTGAGGTCCAAAGTCTGGTCCATCCTGTCCTTGGCGTCCGCCTGGTCCTTGGCGGCCTCCTGGTCCTTGCCTGTCTGGAAAATCACTGTCTGGTCCAAAGTCTGATTCATCTTGTCCTTGACGTCCTCCTGGTCCTTGACGTCCTCCTGGTCCTTGACGTCCTCCTGGTCCTTGACGTCCTCCTGATCCTTGACGTCCGCCTGGTCCTTGGCGGTCTCCTGATCCTTGACGTCCTCCTGGTCCTTGACGTCCTCCTGATCCTTGCCTGTCTGGGAAATCACTCTGAGGTCCGAAGTCTGGTCCGTCTTGTCCTTGACGTCCTCCTGGTCCTTGACGTCCTCCTGGTCCTTGACGTCCTCCTGATCCTTGTCTGTCTGGGAAATCACTGTCTGGTCCGAAGTCTGATCCATCTTGTCCTTGACGTCCTCCTGGTCCTTGACGACCTCCTGGTCCTTGACGTCCTCCTGATCCTTGACGACCTCCTGATCCTTGACGTCCTCCTGGTCCTTGACGTCCTCCTGATCCTTGCCTGTCTGGGAAATCACTGTCTAGTCCGAAGTCTGATCCATCTTGTCCTTGACGTCCTCCTGGTCCTTGACGACCTCCTGGTCCTTGACGTCCTCCTGATCCTTGACGACCTCCTGATCCTTGACGTCCTCCTGGTCCTTGACGTCCTCCTGATCCTTGCCTGTCTGGGAAATCACTCTGAGGTCCGAAGTCTGGTCCGTCTTGTTCTTGGCGACCTCCTGGTCCTTGACGTGATCCTGGTCCTTGACGTCCTCCTGATGATTGTCTGTCTGGGAAATCACTCTGAGGTCCGAAGTCTGGTCCATCCTGTCCTTGGCGTCCGCCTGGACCTTGACGTCCTCCTGGTCCTTGACGACCTCCTGGCCCTTGACGACCTCCTTGTCCTTGACGTCCTCCTGGTCCTTGGCGACCTCCTGGTCCTTGCCTATCTGGGAAATCACTGTCTGGTCCGAAGTCTGGTCCGTCTTGTTCTTGGCGACCTCCTGGTCCTTGACGTGATCCTGGTCCTTGACGTCCTCCTGATGATTGTCTGTCTGGGAAATCACTCTGAGGTCCGAAGTCTGGTCCATCCTGTCCTTGGCGTCCGCCTGGACCTTGACGTCCTCCTGGTCCTTGACGACCTCCTGGCCCTTGACGACCTCCTTGTCCTTGACGTCCTCCTGGTCCTTGGCGACCTCCTGGTCCTTGCCTATCTGGGAAATCACTGTCTGGTCCGAAATCTGATCCATCTTGTCCTTGACTTCCTCCTGGTCCTTGACGACCTTCTGATCCTTGACGACCTCCTGATCCTTGACGTGATCCTGGTCCTTGACGTCCTCCTGATGATTGTCTGTCTGGGAAATCACTCTGAGGTCCGAAATCTGGTCCATCCTGTCCTTGGCGTCCGCCTGGACCTTGACGACCTCCTGGCCCTTGACGACCTCCTGATCCTTGACGACCACCTGGTCCACGTCTATCTGGGAAGTCACTGTCTGGTCCGAAGTCTGGCCCATCTTGTCCACCTCTTCCTCCTGGTCCACGACGTCCTCCTGGCCCTTGACGACCACCTGGTCCACGTCTATCTGAGAAGTTTCCGACTTGGCTATCCTGTCCCGATCCGCTAGATTTTTGGTTCTGACTATTTTGCTGTTGTTGATCCTGGCCTTGTGAGTAGCTGTAGCCAGACCGACGGACTCGTTGCAAAAAATCATTGTCAGTTCCGAAGTCTGGTCCATCTTGTCCTTGTCTTCCTCCTGGTCCATCTTGGCCACCTCTACCTCCTGGTCCTTGGCGTCCTCCACGTCTATCTGGGAAATCACTGTCTGGGCCGAAGTCTGGGCCATCTTGTCCTGGTCTTCCTCCTTGACCATCTTGGCCATCTCTGCCTCCTGGTCCGCGTCTACCTCCTGGTCCTTGACGACCACCTGGTCCACGTCTATCTGGGAAGTCGCTGTCTGGTCCGAAGTCTGGTCCATCTTGTCCACCTCTACCTCCTGGTCCACGGCGTCCTCCTGGCCCTTGACGACCACCTGGTCCACGTCTATCTGGGAAGTCACTGTCTGGTCCGAAGTCTGGCCCATCTTGTCCACCTCTTCCTCCTGGTCCACGACGTCCTCCTGGCCCTTGACGACCACCTGGTCCACGTCTATCCGGGGTATCACTGTCTGGTCCATCTTGTCCACCTCTTCCTCCTGGTCCACGACGTCCTCCTGGTCCTTGACGACCACCTGGTCCACGTCTATCTGGGAAGTCACTGTCTGGTCCAAAGTCTGGTCCATCTTGTCCACCTCTTCCTCCTGGTCCACGACGTCCTCCTGGCCCTTGACGACCACCTGGTCCACGTCTATCCGGGGTATCACTGTCTGGTCCGAAGTCTGGTCCATCTTGTCCTGGTCTTCCTCCTGGACCATCTTGGCCATCTCTGCCTCCTGGTCCGCGTCTACCTCCTGGTCCTTGACGTCCTCCACGTCTATCCGATGTATCACTGTCTGGTCCAAAGTCTGGTTCATCTTGTCCACCTCTTCCTCCTGGTCCACGACGTCCTCCTGGTCCTTGACGACCACCTGGTCCACGTCTATCTGGGAAGTCACTGTCTGGTCTAAAGTCTTGTCCATCTTGTCCTTGATTTCCTCCTGGTCCACGTCTATCTGTGGAGTCACTTTGAGGTCCAAAGTCTGGTCCGTCCTGTCCTTGACGTCCTCCTGATCCTTGACGTCCTCCTGGACCTTGACGTCCTCCTGGACCTTGACGTCCTCCTGGACCTTGACGTCCTCCTGGACCTTGACGTCCTCCAGGTCCTCGTCTATTCGAGAAAGTGTTGCCTTGACTATCTTGTCCTTGACTTCCGTTTGATCCACTATTTCTTTGGTTTTGCGATTGGAATTGTTGATCTTGTTCTTGTGAGTCACTATAATCAGACCGACGAACTCTTGGGAACTGTTTCTTTGAAGTCGAAAATTGTTGGTCATAGTCGTTGTTCAACTCTTGCGAATCATTCATTCCAACTTGTTGTTGCTGTGACCCAAAGCTTCCTCCTGGTCCACGGCGTCCTCTCTGCCCTTGTTGGCCACCTGATCCACGTCTATCCGAGGTATCACTGTCTGGTCCATCTTGTCCACCTCTTCCTCCTGGTCCACGACGGCCTCCTGGTCCTTGACGACCACCTGGTCCACGTCTATCCGAGGAATCACTGTCTGGCCCAAAGTCTGGTCCATCTTGTCCACCTCTTCCTCCTGGTCCACGACGTCCTCCTGGCCCTTGACGACCACCTGGTCCACGTCTATCCGAGGAATCACTGTCTGGTCCAAAGTCTGGTCCATCTTGTCCACCTCTTCCTCCTGGTCCACGGCGCCCTCCTGGCCCTTGACGACCACCTGGTCCACGTCTATCAGAGGAATCACTGTCTGGTCCAAAGTCTGGTCCATCTTGTCCTCCTCTTCCTCCTGGTCCACGGCGTCCTCCTGGCCCTTGACGACCACCTTGTTGCATATTATTTTGTTGGTAGTCTTGCTGCGTTCCGTCATTTTGGTTCATGTTTTGTCCACTCATCATTGGTGAAAATTGATTGTTATTCATTGATTGTTGGAATGGTTGTCTCATCATCGAGAAGCTATTCTGTGACGATTGCATCATGAATGGAAATTGAGGTCTTTGTGACTGTTGTTGTTGTCCTTGCATCATGAACTGTTGTCCCATTTGCTGTTGCATGTTGTTATTTTTTGAGCGATAGCTTCTAGCGATAAAAAACAATGCTTGAAGTTCCTAAAATTTGTTGTTGTCAAAAGTTTTAAATCGAATGATTTTAATTACCTTTGGGTAAGTATCTGATAGTTTTCTCAATTCGGTTTGTTGTTCTCGTCTTGTGCTATTAGTATTGCTGAGAATTTCTTCAACTTGAGTATAGACTGTTGTCATATTTGAAACAACATTCTCAACATTTTGGCTGACATCCTTCTTTTGCTGTTGAACTTTTTGTGTCCAACGATTGAAGTCATCCTGAGAAGAAAGTAGAATTGTGTAAATTTTCACCTATTTTGATATGAACATACAGTAACATTGAATGCTTTAGCCCAAATAGTTAATTGGCTGTTTTGTTCGTCAATGCTCAGGTCATCATTGCTGATAACATCGAAGAACTCCTTTCGTGCAAATCGTGGCAATCTTATCAAAAAATCAGGGAATAATGGTGATGGTGGCGGTGGTGATTGAGCACCTCCATCTCCCATTGGAGATGGTTCCACATCCGAGATTTGACAATTTACAGTATAAACGAAAAGCAAAAGGAGCAAAGCAGCTCGCATCGCTGAAAAAAACAACAACTTAATGTAAAAGGTTGAAATTTAAAAGTTGAAGACGTATATTTTTTCGTGAATCTGCGCTTCCTTATATACTTTGAAACCATTGATCGAGATGTGTGCTCTCTTGAGCACACATTTACACATTGTACTGAGGGTCACTTTTTTCCGCTTCCTAATTTCAAAGTAAACTTCACTTTACTTAAAAACACACTGTACCTTTTCTTAACTCTGATCACACGTAGATGATTTTTAGGAGTAAATACTGTGAAATTTTGTGAGACTCCGGGTTGAGAAACAAATAAATAAAGCGGAGTTCAAATCATTTCCGCCTCTGATAGATCCGCATCAATTTTCGGGTTCGTCTGCTTACACAATATAAATATAGTTGTTGTTTTCTAAGTGGGGGTTTATGTTTTTTTTTGGTAACTAGCAGTTTTCCAGTAAAAAGTTTGACCTTTTTGACAGCAATGAGCAGTTTCAAAAATATTATTTTGGGAAAGTGATTAAAAAATGTGGTAATAAATTTTAAAATGTTCAGCAATCAATTTTAGGATATTGGATCCAATTAAAATCTATAAATTTTCAGGTCATCTCAAATGCCAACATGCCTCATCTTTCGACCAAAATCCCAGACGCTCGGCCGAAAATCGCTGGTGATTTCCCGAGTGAGCATTCAAAGAGGAGCCAAATCAAACTTGAACCATTGGAGCAGAGAAGATTTAGAGTATTTGATTCAGTTAGAGATCGATGTTCTTAAGATTATTCTGATTTTCAGAGCACGGAATCTCGCCCAATTTCCACGAGTAATTATTTGACGGAAAGTGTGGAAAGACATCGCGAGTTGGAAGCGTCGAGACTTCGTGATTACTTGAAAGTAAGATATAGATGCAGAAGTTTACAATGAATTTCTATTGTCAAGAAATAGAATTTCTTAAAGGAGGACTTTACGGAGCAAATGAATGCGTCTGGGATGAAAATAGACTTCATTCTCATTCCAAATCAGTTTTTAAAATTTTCTAAAACCACCTAGAAGCCGAGAAAACGCGCCTCAAAACAATGGCCTAGAAAAAGTGGCCACCGTCGAAAACTAGTCCGCAGACATGAAAAATCCAAAAAAAAAATGGAAAAACATTAAAAAAGGACTAATATAAGCATTCTGCATAACTATTTATTAACGAAACACGAAAAAGCTTATAGGAAAAAGTTCGGCCAGGTGGACCCTTTTCTAGGCCATTGTTTTGAAGCTCATTTTCTTGGCTTCTAGGTGGTTTTAGAAAATTTGAAAAACAGATTTGGAATGAGAATGAAGTTTATTTTCATTTAAGGTACATTTATTATCTCCATAAAGCCCTTTTTAAAAAAAAATTTATAAACAAGTCTTGCCAAGTGAGAGCTCAAGCAGGGACTTTAATAGTGTATATTATTCTTCCAAATTTTTTTGGCTTGTGGAATTTTAAAACGTTTGGAAGTGATGAACTGAAATTTATTTGGGTGAATAAGCTAAATGATATACTTCGCGCCATAAAATTAAACCTCAAATCCCAATTTTCTTTAATGGAACTGTCGATTTTAGCAATTAAAAAGTTCCACCAAGCAGCTAGATCTTTGGGATTTTTTTAAAATTTGGCACTTGTTTAATATTCATTTTTCTTTACATGATTCTTAAATACATGATACTAATTTTTTAAACATGATTTTGTGAAAAATATAACCTGTTTTTATCTGTTATTCATGTAAAGAAACATGCAATGTAATAAACAGAAAAAATAGAATATATTTCTCCGAGATGATAAAAACAACTACTGCTTTGAAAATTCTACTTTTACATATAAAAAATTTTAAAAATTATCTTTAAATATGTGTCGAATATTTTTTTAAATCAATTGTATACCCTTTCACTGCATTCAATAATAATCTTAAGGCCAAAGAAAGTGACGCAAATCAGCCATGGAACAAACCCGGATGGCCAGGTCCGAAGAAACCGGTGAATGATGAAAGTTTCCGTGAATTTGAGACAATAAAACAGGTTTTTATTTCAATTTTTTTAAAAATTTAAATAGAAATATTTTTTTCAGAAGATTGAAACTTTGCAAAAGGTAAGTGTTTTGCATGCTCGGTTATTTTTGTTTGTTCTGTGCATGTCTCTCTAACGTCCCTTGTCCTTTTAATGTTATTTTGAAAAAAAATCCCCCTGGCTTGAAAATGAAATGGTTCGACACATCCAACTGCACTGACATGTTCTCCAAAAACAAATGGTTTTCAATTATTTTCCCCCCAAAATAATTGGTTCATCAACGCAAGGTGTGTGGTGTGATGGGTTGCTTGTGTAACGAGATGAGCATTGATTTAGAAAACTTCACAATCTATGAATGATTTGACGATTCCGACACCAGGAGAGTTTGAGCGCAGATATCCCGTGAGTTTAGTTTTTATTCGTTGTTTAAAGACAGTATGTCAGTTAATTTGACCCCATCTGATTTCAATTTAAAAAATTAGAGCTTTCCCTCATTAATGCAATGCAATTTATGCGAAATCACACCGAAAAATACACGCGGTCCAAAGTTGAAAAAATCAAATTTTGAATGCGCGCCGGATCGTGCGACGCGGTCAGAATTGGCGCGAAACACAATTATTTGAATGTGGCTACATATTGGTATTGTTCTTTGGACCACCTGGGCTACCATTCGAATTTTGATTTTTTGCCTTAAATTTGGATCGTGTTAACTGAACTTAAGCTACCTTTAAATTCATGAAGACTAGATTAAATATTTTTTCCAGTTTGTAAATTTTTGACAGTTCGAAAAATAAGTGAAATTTTTAAGAAATAATAAGTTTTAATGGAAATATATTTAATTACGATGTCCTTTTCACATGTCTAATTTTCGTGAGCTTAGATTTGTGTCAGTAGATCGGGTGCACCCGAAAAGACAATAAAAATAAGACATTCCAAAAAAAACGTTTTATTATATTCAACACATCAGTTACAGCTATTTTTCTTAAATGTTTATTTTTCATTTTTCTTCGGCGGTAATATAAGCAAATATTAGTAACCGTATCATAGTTTTAAATATAATGTAAACATTATAAAAACAAATTGTAATGTTTTACAGTGTTTTTTATACAATGAGAAGAAATAATTGTTTCAGCAACAACCTCCTCCGATATCCCCAGGCGAATCAGGATGGCTGATAAAAATGAGAAAAAATCGTTATCTAAACGATGTTTCGAAGAAAAATGAGCCGAAGAAATCACAATCGATGGATCATTTGAATAAGGTAATAATCACCGCCATTATCTCAATCCCGAAAGCAAAAATGAGGTAGAAATGATTTCAATAAGTTTCTTGATCTGCGCGAAAGAAAGGACAAACGGGCTCTTGAAACCAACCACCAACGCAAGAACGAAATATAGAGAAAATGCAGGAAGGGGATTTTCGCAGAGAGATCTTGCACTAGCCTCCGAGTCAAAGCTTTTTGTTTCTATACAGTTTCTTTTCTTTCTTCGATCTCTTTTTTTTTGTACTCAATTTGTTTGTAGTTTTATTTACTTCATTAGATTGAGAGAGGACAATTTTCATAACTACTTTTTTTTAAGCTTTTTTAAAGGGAATTTTTCAAAATTGGTCATTTCATAAGATTGTGATTTTTTTAGAGCTGTTTAGAATTATTCTTGGTGCTGAATTTTTAAAATCTTGATATTGAAGCTGAAACTTTATATTGTCATCTTAAAAATTTTTAAATCATCCATTTTCTACTAAAAGACCGCAGCGAAACCGCTCGCATGTAAAAATAGCATGACTTTGTGAGAGACTTAGATTTTCTCGGTAGGTCAAAACCAACTTGCATGATCGAGAATATTTGAGTTGACAATAACGAATTTTCATGGCAATTTCGAACCAAAAACGAGGTAAAAATTCATGATAAACGAAATAAATTTTGAAAAAAAATGCTCACAGCTAAATTTTTTGAAATATAGAAAACATAGTTCAGCTAGACAAAAGCTACTTCTAGGCCTTTCATTTTAACCTCTATTTTTCAGTTTCTGTTCCTTTTTTCAATCATTATAAATAAATTGAATATAGGTTTCTTTCTTTGACAAACAACTCTTATTTCTCTGTTGTAAAGTTTTTTTTTTAACTTTAAAATTCTATGAAGACATAGTCGAAAGAAATAAATTCAGGATCAAATTCATAACTTTTCGAAAGTGTTTCATTACAACAATCTTTATTGATTAATTCATCTCAGAATCACATTTTAAAGATTATTTTTCCAAAATTTTATTTCATCTGTTCATGGGCTTGAAATTTCCCAGTTTTCCCGGTACCATGACTGAAAAATTTGTTTTATTCAAAATCTTGCGTTGTTTCCTGTTTTATCCTTTAGTTTTTTATCGTTGGATGTTTATTAACTCCGAAACCCTAGGAAAATCAATAAAATCAGGATAAAACCAATATTTGGAGTTATATTTTCGAATTTCCCGCCCATCCCTGCTGTTCACCATGGCGCCAAATTACGTAGTCAGATGCAAGCTCCTGCATTTTTTTTTAAAAATGGAGAAACTTTTTTAGAATTTCATGGAAATAACATTTTTTGCTATATTGTATGATTTTTGTGATTCTGAACACATTTCGGATAAAAAAGTAATCTAAGAACCAATTGAAATGAACTTCTAGGTCCCCCTTTTGAATCATTAACCCACCCACGTATTGTGTGTGCTCATTCCAAATACCAAATAGCCTTTCGCTCTCTTCTTCGGCCACCATTTTTTTCTTCATCCTCGTTTTTCCACAATATTAACACTTTTTTTGCTAAAAGTTTGTTCAAACCAAAAAGCACCGTTTCTTGTTGTTTCTTGCTTGTAATAAGCCGAAAGCAAAACACCGGGAGAGTTCACTTTTGAACGCGCGGGGCGAAATGTTTTAGAGATTTTCGAAACGTAGAGTAAAAAATAAATAAAAATAAATATCAGTAAAATTTGAACATTTCAGACCGACGAGGAGAAGCCTGAAGGTTCGGATCCGTTGCATTGGCAGTTGCGGAAAGAGTTTCAGTTGACCAAATATTCGGTAAGCAACGTTATTTTTTTGTTTAACAAATATTTAATTTTCTGAAACCTTCGAGAAGATCATGTTTTTTTTTTCAATTTTCTTATAATTTATTAAGAATGAAGGTTCTCAAAACATCTAATGGTTAAATTTTCTGACAACTAGAGACTTCATCATATAATTTTTAAAAAAACATATTGTGAAACACCCGAATTAGAATCGGGAGCTTTCGAAATGAAAATTTACATTTTTATTAGATTTTTTGCTTATGCGAAAAACTTTTAGAAAAAAATTAGAAATTTCTAACTCTCAGCGGGAGCTTCCGATTCCATTATGATCGCTGCTCCAGTGATTCGAATCTCTTTAGAAACTCGAAATATATTCAGAATTACAAAATAAAATCAAAAATCATATTGTTTTTGTTGAAATGGAAAATCCCCCCTGACCGTATTTCATTTGCAACTAACAGAAACATTTAAACACCAAGTGATAAGTGTTCATGCGTGCTACGCGTACCTAACATTGCAAGAAACAAGGCTTTGTCCTCCTTCTACTCTTCCAACAATCTCCTTGCTTCCATACCTTCGTCCTGAGCAAAACGAAGACAAATACAAATGAAAAATGTTCGTCTTTTTTGCTTTTTCGGAGAGAGATAGAGAGGGGGAACAGTCCGCGATTTTTTCCGTTAAAGTCGTCTCTCTCGTTCTCTTCTGTATTTCTGTGAGCATAAGGCGACAAGAGACAAGGAAAATCGAAATAACATGCAAACTTCATGCTCTGCTTTCTATCTTGACAACCGCCCTCCTCCCTCCCGACCAACACTTTTCCACTTGTTTCGGGATTAACCTTTTTGATTGTGGTCATTTGTCCACATAATTCACAAAAACTATAGTTCACTTCGGCTTTTCAATCTTTCGCAATCTACCTGATTTTCTTAGTTAAACTTTATCTTTAAATTGTAATTCTTAAAATCTTACAGATTTTTAAACTAAGATCACCTGTCTAAAAATTTCGAAATTATATTCTTATGAAAGTCACATCAAATCAAAAAAACCTCTTACTTGGGAAGTCATTTGAAGTTTACCCAAACCATCGGTCGAAATGAGGTTTTTTTCATCGGTCGAAATGAGGTTGAACGGTGAAGATCAGAATTATGAGTTCTGAAAGAATTATAGGGAAATAAGAAGGTATGCCTGAGATATGAGCATGTGCGTGAAGGCTGTAGACTGAAGTTGACAAGCTCGAATAACTGTAACTCGTGAACGACTCAACCAAATTTAAAGCTTTATAGCTCATTTTTAAGCCAATAAAAAATGGAACGTAACTATAATACAAATTATTAAACATGATGAGAAACTTAGTCGATAAAAGTGAGTTTTATCGAGTTTTGTGATTTTTCAGTTTTTTAAAGATTTACATTAAGTTTCTCATTATTTGTAATAATTTTCATTACAGTTACATAACATTTTTCATTGTCTTCAAAATGAGCTATAAAGCTTTAAATTTGGTTGAGTCGTTCACGAGTTACAGTTATTCAAGCTTATCAACTTCAGTCTACAGCCTTCCCGCCTTCCGCTACGTGACGTCACATGCACATCTCATAGACTTCCCTAGTTAGTTTAATTTTTCATTTTAATTTTTTGCAAATATTAAAAAATTTTCATGTTTACACCTGAAATTAATAATTTTTCAGTTTTTTTTTAAACTTTGGACATTCCTTCACTGTACATTAATTTTAAAATAATTTTCATATCCCACTGCTTCCAAAAATAGTGACTCGATCTTTCGAAGCTTACAAATTTTTTTTAAATTTATAGTTCCTCTATCTTCTACCTATTTTTTCCCTCAAATTGTTACTCTTGCTATTTACACGAGTACTATTCTCATTGTCTCGCCCGCCCATCATTTCACAACTTTTCGAAAACATATTTGTCTTAAATATTTCGTTAAAATGTTCAAGAAATTTTTTTTATTTGAAATGGTTCCATCTAAAAATCAATAATTTGAATTATCATCTTCAGTATTATCCACTTTTGAGCAATTTTGATAGTTTTTGATAATTCTCATCAATTTGCGCACTATCTCTTCCCTCACATCCTGAAAAGTTCGAGAGCCCGCGCCGAGTCTCTTTTTCTTTTCTTTTCCCTTTTGACATTTTTCAACATTTTTTGTGGTCACAGCAAAAATGTACTTATAATATTTCTGAAGGTGTTGTTGGGTGGATGATTCTGAATTCTGAAGATGTCACAAGCACAACATTGTGAACAACAAGAAGATCCACCTTATTCAACAGTTCGACAATTGAGAGCGGAATATTTGGCAAGAGTCGCGTCGTCGTCGACATCATCCAGTTCTTCGTCCGCTTCGAGTTCTTCTAGATTTAGAAGAGGAACTGTTTTTGGATCAAAGCCTACTATTTCTTTACCTTATATTCCTGAAGTTGATGAGGTTGATAATGCATGCTTAAAATAATATTAAAACGGGATTTTAAAAACTTCAAATCGACTATTTCTATTCATATTTTATTGTCAACTCAAATAATCTTGATCATTATGTTTTGAGGGCTGCTCAACCTCACAGACGCTCCGCGCGTACGCGACGCGTCTGCCGACACTCAACACACTGAAAAAAATTGAAAAATATATTTTCGCGCCAATTTTCCAGTGTGTTGAGTGTTGGCAGCCGCGTGCGTGCGTGCGGAGCGTCTGTGAGGTTGAGCAGCTCACAAAACGCAATGATCAAGAATATTTGAGTTGACAATAAGATAAATAATTGGTCAGCCTGGATTAGCGGTATCTTACAAGACCGGGATCTTCAACTTTCGAATCACGACAATTCGAACTGACTAATCGATTTTTTAAAAGAAAAAAATTTCAATGATCCTACTCCGTTTTCATTCATTAAATTTTCAATTTTCCAGGAGCGCCGTTCTTCCTACCACATAGAATCTTCATCATATTCATCACACCAATACCATCATCCACCGCCACAACAGCCAGCACCACCGATTCCACCAACAACTATTCAAATCGAACCACCACATCCTCCTCCACTTCCAACAGCGACAAACTTGAACCGTCCATTGTCGAAATCCCAACTTTTGTACCCACCTGGAAGTATTGAAAATATTGCAAGTGAACATAAACCAGCGGTCAGGCCTTCTGAAAAGGTATTTAGCGTTTCATTTTTGGGAAATATAAAAGTTCTAATTTTAAGACTGTTTACGAGAATCATCCAATAGCTCCATCTGCATTGAATGTTCAAATAACAAGACCACTGTATCAACCACCACCACCTCCACCACCTCCGCCACAACAGCCAACAAGCACAACAAAACCGGAGGATTTAGATTATCCTGAAAGGTTGATGAGCCCACCGCCGACTCATCAGCCACGTTCGATATTGAAGGTTTGTTTTTCTTTACAATTTTTTAATTTTTTTCTCAAATAGAATTTCCAGGGATACACATCGAAACAATATTATTCTCAAACCAACTTGTCTGAAACAACGCATAACGTTCTGAATCCGCAACAAATGCATCCACGGCCATCCGATCGACGAACACCGACTCATTTTGAGGATTTGAGTGAAGATGAGAAAACTCGAATAATGTATGAAAATCTTCAAAAACATCGAAGTATGAGAAGTGGACCACAAGGACCGAGACCAGTTCAAGCATCATTCAATGGACCATTCTTCCGATTGGAACAAGTTAGTCCAAATCGGCAGCCACAACAACAACATCAACCACAAAGATCACAATCTGTCGACCCGACCGAAGAATATGAAAGAGTATATAATCTTCAACGCATGAAGGAGATATCGGCATCAGAAATTGAATTAAATCAACATAATTTCCAACAAAGAAGTTCTGATCAATCGGTTGTTGTTTGGCCACCAATAACGGATAAGGAGAGGAAGAGACCGAATTCGGTGATGGCAAAGAATGTCAATGATCCAGAGAGGATCGAAGAATTCCAACGGCAGAAAAGATTGGAGCAAGAGGCTATAAAAAGACACGAAGAGCAACATATATACAGTATGACGAAACAAATAAGAGCGATGGAATTACAACAACAAAAGCTGTATGAACAATCACACGGAGTAACGTCACCAGTACCAATAATTGATCCAGTCTCTCCGCAACAGCATCAATATCCTCCACAGCAACAATATTCACAACCGCAGAGTCCACCAGAGCCATATTATGGAAGTCAACAACATTATCCACAACAGGCAAAAGATCCGCTTAATGTTCCACAGAATATTCAAATCTATGAGACGAGGCCAATTTCAGCATTGTCTGATCAAATGGATCCACATCAAGGCATTTCTCCACAAAATCCACCAACTTGGAAAAGGACGTATATTGTTGAAAAGCATAAAAATATAGCAAGGAATGAAATTTTGACGTCTGAAGAGCTGTTAGAAAAGGATCAATATGAAGTGGATTTGCTGAAGAGAAGAGATACGTTTGTTGAAAAGCCTGAAGAGGATCCAGTGATTCATCGAGTTGGAAGACGGTGGCAGCCACCTCCAGAGACGCCCTACATTTGGCCGACTATAAAACGATCAGTTTCTGTGGAGCCAACACGACCACATGATTTTGAGCCAGGAGTGCCTACTAATTATGACGAAGGAGATGAATACAAATGGACTCCCATTGTAAATGATCCACAGTTTAAGAGAGAGGAAAAGAATTTCACACCGGTTAGTAGTCCACCATTGTCTCCAAGAAGAGGACACGGAGTGGGACCACTTGATACCCCAGCGAAACGGCAGACGAAGTATGTGATACAACCATCACCTGATGGAAGTCATCGTCCGAAACCTGCATTCAAGAAAGAGAGACATACACCAAGTGGAGGGTTCTATCCACATGCACCCAATGCCATAAAAGTTGTGAAGAAGAGAGCACAGTCGGTACAAGGGTTGTTATCGCCATCTGACAATATCGAAGTCATTCATCAGAGAAATTATCATCGATTAGATTTGGAAAATGGTTCAAGATTAAGGAGGACCAGTCATGGAGGAAGTGAGATGGACTTAAGATCCAGTAATCGGGTGAATGATCTGCCTGATTGGGAGAAGATTTATGAACTACCACCGCATAGTTCACAAATCGTTCAAAAGGTGAATTCATGAGCTTTTAAGTTGTTTCTTAATATTTTAATTAATTCCAGGATATGCCACGACATGTCGACGTTCAGCGAAGACTTTCGAAATTCGAAGGATCCATTCAAAACCTAAGAACAGCCTCATCTCAGCTACAACTAGACAGCGTAAGTTATACTTTTTTTTAATGGTTCGTCTAAAAATGAGTAAGCATATCGTATCATTACCACCACCACAAGTTCCTTTTTTGTTGGTCAAAACCAGGCGAGTTGAAACAACAGTTTTGAAGTGCTAAAAGTACCCCCGCGCCGTTGTTAGTTATTGGTTTTCTCATATCGCTTTTTTCTCCATCCCCCGAATTGCTGTGTGTTTTGCTTCAAACATAAGTTTCAGATGCAACAGCTGAACTATCCGACGCCTGATTATGAGCATACTCAGCATCAGCAGCAACATCAACAGCAGCGTCAGGTTCAGCAGAATCAGCAGTCGAGGAGAAGACATGATAGTAGTAGGCATCAACAGCAGCAACAGCAACAACAGGTTTGGGTTTTTATTAAAGTTTGAAGGTTTTAGATTTCAGATTTTTAATAACTACAAATTAGATTTTGAAGTTCGAGATAAGATTATGCAAGAAAATGTTCCAATAATTTTTCAAAAAGAAAAACACAAAAGTCAAGAGGAATGCTGTCTTTAATGCTTTAAAGGCAGCTGGTCAGTTAATACTATCATAATTCAAAGCAAAAAATCAAAATTCGAAATTCGAATGGGCCAGGTTGTCTAAAGAACAATACAAATATGTGGCCACATTCAAATAATTGTGTTTCGCGCCAATTTCGACCGCGTTGCACGATCCACGACCGCGCCGCACGATCCGGCGCGCATACAAATTTTGATTTTTGCAATTTTGGACCGCTGCTACGAAGCGTATGTCGGTGTGATTTCGCATAAGTAGTATTGTTCTAATGAGAGTAAGCTCTACTTTTTGAAATTTAAATCTGGTAGGGTCAAATTTACTGATCCACTGTCTTTAAAGACTTCTCAACACATCCGTTTTTTGAAAAACTCACTTTAATAAAATTTTCATCAGCTATCTTATCAATTTTACAGATGTCCCGTCGTAATTCTGTTGCATCTACCCGTCTAGATTCGCCATCTTTGATGCCACTACAAACTCATCAACACCAAAGACAATCTCGCTCGGATTCAAGAGGTCCGACGTCAATGTCACGAGCGGCTTCATCTATTCCCTTGTCACCACAACCAACACCCCAACACCATCTCCATCCTCACCATCATCAGAGGCCAACAACACCAGGAGCTTCAAAAGCAAGGAACTACATCGCGAGGGCAACTGCTCCAAGTCCAACACCATATTCATATGAACGAGCTAGAGCATATGTTCCACCGCCGTTGCCTCCCGGTTATAGGGTAATATATTTGCTGTCATTAATTTTTCTAAACTATAATAATTCCAGCTAGCGGATCCTCTGCCAGATGCGCGGGCCCTCTCTCCTTCACCGGGACATACAAAGAAAATGATTCGAAATGTGTCGGAATCAGCTCAACGTTTGAACGTTTCAAATCACACACCTCAAACATCTCGAGCGCCATCGCGTCATTCTCGACATAGTCCTAACCCGAGATTCCTCTAGATTCCACTAGAAACACCTGTTTTCTATTTTTACAAAAAATCAATAATATGCTAATCTTATCTTATTCTTCTCTTTTAAATTTATAATGTAACGCTCAACAAATCAAGGTGCTCTTCTAATTCTGAAATTATTGTTTTTATTTTTATTTTTAACTGCTTATTTGGAAGTCAATTATGATATTGGTGAAATTGGAGTGGAGGTAGGATTTTTATTATAATTTCGTTATACATATTTTCAGATAAAAGCCAGGGGGATTTTTTAAAAAATAAATGTTTAGTGCATGTATATAGCTTTGTGTGTCCCAACTGAATTTATATTCAAAAATTCTGAATCTTATTTTTTTCAGGCCAACAATCGACCAGCCGTAAGTTCCATTTTAATTTCTTAAAATCATTTCGGGGTACGGTAGACAGTTACGGTGTTTATGGGATGATCTAACAATTTGAGTTAACCTCCTCCATTAATAATATTTTTCAAAAAAACCGTTCTAAAAATGACCTAAAATCTAGAACGCGGAGCTTGACGAAATATCACGACGTGCTGATGAACTACGAAAACGAGATGGGCGCTCGAAATACAAGCTGATTGAGTCGGATATTGTGAAATCGGATCCAGAACCGCTTCCTGCTAGTTTGAAGGTTATTTTCGAAAAATAAAAGAAATTTTCATATCTGTGAAAATTTTCTAAATCTCCCAAAATTTTGAGCAAAAAGTAATATTCAATTAATAATTTCTAATCAAATAATATAATTAAAAATAACAATAGATTGGCTTTTCGTAACGCTTTTTTAAAGGATCAAGTGCGTGAGCTGCTCGAATCAAGAAACTCCGTCGCAACATCAGTAACGATGCGAGAACACGACAATGGATATAATACGGTAAACAAACACATTTCTATTTTTAATTTAATTTAATTTATTTACGTAGCGGAAAAGCAACGTGAAATTAAAAAAAAAATATATTATAAGGTGTCAAAAACCGCCTAGAACTTCCCCTTTTGAACGATTGCAAATTTTGGGTTAAAGGAGATATTTACGGAGCTAATGAGGATGAAAATAGACATCATTCTCATTCCAAATCTGTTTTTGAAATGTTCGAAAACCACCTAGAAGCCGAGAAAATGCGCCTCAAAACAATGGCCTAGAAAAAGTGGCCACACGGCCGAACTTTTCCTATGCGCTTTTTTCTAGGCCATTGTTTTGAGGCTTGTTTTCTCAGCTTCTAGGTGGTTTTAGAAAATGTTAAAAACAGATTTGAAATGGAAATGAAGTCTATTTTCATACCAGATGCGTTCAGTAGCTCCGTAAAGTCCTCCTTTAATTCCAAGGGGGTAAATACACCCTTTTCTAGTAATTTTCCTTGAAAATCTGTAATTCCCAAATAAATAAAATAATATCTCTTAAAGCTCAAAAAATAATTGTTTTTCATTTCGTGAACCCCCCCCCCCCCTCCAAAGAAAATGAAAATTCGTCAGAAGATTTACGACCCCCCTATTTTTTTCCTTTTTTCTTTCCACAACTACCAATTTTCAAATTTCACCTATATTTTTCATACTACCATCCAGTTTTTCTTCTAACTTTTTCAGGATGTCTCAACAGCAACATGGAACTTTTCAAATGATTTTTCGCCGCGATCAATTGTCAGCATGAATGGAGCACGCGATGATATTTTGAAGGTTTTTCGATTATTTTTTCTTGTAATAATCTAAGAAAAAAACAGCATGTGCACTTTAACACCGCTTCATCACTAACAGTTAAGAAAATACCGTATACCTACCGTACCATACAAATTTCTGGTTATATTTTTCTAACAAAAAAACCGAACTTGTTCGATGTTTTTATGTGTCCAGAACATTCCACCGCTTCGGACAAAAACCCCACCACCACCACCACCAGCACCGGAACCTCCGAAAAGATATGAGATGTATGCGCAGCATGAACGATACACTTCAGCACCAAATCTTCATTCGGCTGTCATTCGTATTCAGGTTTTTTTGTTGTTTATTTAATTCACTGGGATTATTTCAGAGTTTCGCATGAAATGGTGGTAGTATACGATATGCATGTTTTATTGATTTACAACAGATTAATATCTTGGAAAAAAAAACAAAAATATATCATCATTTCAGGATGACAAACCTCGCAGTATCATGAAGAGAAGAGAGCTTGAATCTCGTGAGCAGTTGTTATATCCAACTCATGATACCCAGGTCGTCAAATCTTATGTTAGAGCCAAGGTTCGTTTGATTAATATCAAGAAATGTTTCCTAATAAATGCGTCTAGGACGAAAATAGACTTCATACTCATTCCAAATCTCCTTTTCAAATTTTCTAAAACCACCTAGAAGCCGAGAAAACACGTCTCAAAACAATGGCCTAGAAAAAGTGGCCACCGTCGAAAACTAGTCCGCAGACATGAAAAATCCAAAAAAAATTTTAAAAAGGACTAATATAAGCATTCTGCATAACTATTTATTAGCGAAACATGAAAAAATCTCATAGGAAAAAGTTCGGCCAGGCTCGAAACCATGTTTTCTAGGCCATTGTTTTGAAGCTCATTTTCTCGGCTTCTAGGTGGTTTTAAAAAATTTTAAAAACAGATTTGGAATGAGAATAAAGTCTATTTTCATTTAAAGTACATTTATTAACTCCATAAAGTCCTCCTTAACAAATAAACTTGTATATTGTGATTTCATAATTTTTCGAAAAGCCATTCTTCACAGACGCGTCCTACCTTGCTTAATTTGCGCGTAAATCGGAAAATAAGCTCATATCTGGTATTCAAATATCATTTGAAAATTCTACAAAATAAAAAAAACAGTAGTTTCTTTCAGCCAACAGTTACCGAAACAGTCCAACGTTTCGAAGAAACCCGCCGTACTGAAGAAGTTGAGCGTCGAGTTCAAAGACGTGAGAAGAAGGAGCGTCGTAGTCGTCATCATTCCTCATCCCGTCAACAACAAGCAGGATGGGAAGGACAGACTGGAGGATATCAAGGTGAGCAACAAGTTCTAATAGAAGCTAATAAGTAGTAATCTAACAATTTTTTAAAAATCTCGTTTAAGGATGTTTGAGAAACTAGACATAATTGGTGGTGGATATTTTGTTGTCCTTTGTCCTTTTAAGTTGTCATGTCCAATTTCAGAATTCCGACATGCTTCTCTACCTCGTAAGACAGTTATCCGTGAATCTGAGCGAGCAATGACTGAAGCGGAAATGGACAAAGTTGTCAGAGAGGCCTACGCGGCGGCCGATGAAGCGAGACGCGAAAATCGTACGGTTTTTTATGTTTAAATTTTGGTTCCATAATTAACATTTGGGAGATTTCAAATATTGTAGATTATATCTGGTATTCAGTTAAAGATTCTATTTGCAGGTCACCGCAGTAGCTCATTGAGCCGTGGTGGATATTTGCCAGGCGGACAAGAAACATATTATCGTCAGGAAACCACACGTCGTCAGCAACACAACAACTACGTAAGATTTTAATGAGACATGTATTTAATTGGACTATAATCAGCTGGAATTTCGAATTTATTTCCATTTGTAATATTTAAAATGAAAAACACGTTCTATAAGATTTTTAATCTGAAAGAAATTATGGTTACGGGAGCTCCCACCAACAGAACCTTCCGCGGTTGAAACTATTAGTATAACGTCGTTTTTGATGAAATTTTCAATAAAATTTCAGATTAGCATAATTTTAAAATACAACAAATCACATTCACAAACAATTTATAGGACGACAACTTCAACCGCGGAATAGCGCATGCGCGTTACGGTTCGTTGTCCGATTCGTTGCGTCGCGGAGAGCTGAAATACATTCCAAATGGGGAGGTTCGCGAGAGTTTCTATCGTGATGGATCCGGCAGTCAACATCAGCAACAACATCAGCAACAACATTTCCAACAACATCAACAAGCACTTCAAAACGGTGCATCGTCAAGAATGCACAAGAGCTATTCGACACGTGATGTTTTCAATGGTGGAGCTGGTGGCGGCGGAGGTTACGCTGATGATCGTAGATCAGTTTCCTCTTTCCGTCGTGGATCTCAACAACAAGTTTCACCATTCGTCGAGTTCCCACCAACATTGCCAAGACGAGGACAAGATTACCGTGAAGATCCGTACTTCCGTCCGGTTAGCAAGTCGCGTAGTTATGCGGATTGGGACGATGCAGGACGTGCAGGATTCGGGCGAGAAGTTCGCAGATATGATGATGATATGGGACGTTTAGAAGCTGAATTCCGTGATTCACTTCTTATGCCAATGCCAGCTGGAAATATGTAAGTAAAACCACATAGTTTTTTATTTAAAAAATATGTTTAGAATAACTTTAGTTATCGCTGTTTATTTGAAAAATTAGAAGCGAAAAATATAATCTACACAGTATAATTATTTTTTAACCGTTCATCGAAAAGCAGGGCGTTACGGAGCTGATGAATGCATCTGGGATGAAAATAGACTTCATTCTCATTCCAAATCTGTTTTAAAAATTTTATAAAATTACCTAGAAGCCGAGAAAACGAGCTTCTAAACGATGGCCTAGAAAAAGGGGCAACTTTTCTAGGCCATTGTTTTGGCTCGTGTTTTCTCGACTGCTAGGTGGTTTCAGAAAATTTTAAAAACAGATTTGGAATGAGAATGAAGTCTATTTTCATTTAAGATACATTTATTATCTCCATAAGGCCCTCGTTTAAAAACGTATATCAGAAATTTGGTTCATATGACGTAAAATAAATTACACTGTTTTAAAAAAAACTGTAGATTTTTAGGAAATCCTTCATTGATTTTCTCAAAAAAAAACTGTAAGATCATAAAAATATTGATTTTTTTTCAGGAACGAACGTGATCATCGTACCGAACAATTGCCGGGAGGTTATGAAACATTCGACAAAGATCGACGTGCAAACAGTGGTCGAAGAATCGGGCGGGATGGAAAACCTGTCGATTTCAAGTATTTTCCTTTTTCCCCCCAACTTTCATCTTCTAATTATCGATTTTTTCCAGCGAAGCGACTCAAGAATACAACTACAAAAGAGAACAAACCTTTGACGATAGACGCAGACGTTAGACTTATACAGTATATTCAAGCAACAATACCTACAGTATCCCCCCGGTGACCAAAAAAAAAAATCTTCAACGCCACTCACTAGAAACGATTCATAATTGTGTTCCCCCCTATATTTCCCAACATTTCGGTGCTCTTTCCATTCCTATTTTCATTTATTGATTGATTGACTTCCAAATTTGCACTACTAACTTTTTCAAAATTCCCTAGAAATTTCAGTTCATTTTCCTTAAAACCTTTTTTCTCCAGTGCCACATATTGAATATTTTCATTATTTCTTTTTTTTTACAAAATGTTTTACTTTTTTCACCTTATCACATAAACTAATTGATTGATAATTTCGAGAAAAGTACAGCTCCCCATTTTTCAAAACTTTGACTTTTTTTTTGCTCAGAAACTGCCTTTTTTTCATAATTTTTTTTAGTATTCCAAACATGAACATATATTCTAAGTTTTTCTTTTAACTTTTCGTACCGTTTAGCTTGAAAATCCAACAGAATATCGAATAAACTGTTTATAATGGAATGTTAATCTCGGAATGTTCTATTAATAAAAAATCTTCACATGCATTTTCAGAATGGGTTTTCACAAGTTGAGGTGTTGACGAATACAGATTTAATTTGAGTATAATGTTCCAGAACAGCTGATCCATTTTCCCTTCCAAATCCTGATTCACCCATTCCACCAAATGGCACAAAAGGAGCTGAAAATGAGAAATATATTGAAAACGAACAGTTCAAAAAAAACCACGTACAGACATCATTATAGGTATTTACATAGACGTTTCCAGCGTTCAGTTGTTCAACTACTCGATGTGATTTAGCAAGATCTCTGAAAAAATAAATTATACGATCAAAATTGTGTTTTCTCTGAATTTTAAATTTTAAAAAACTATACCAAAACTTTAGATTCGGAGCTCCCGAAAACCAGAATAATTATATGCTTTTTCATTTTATTTGTTCATTCAAAATTTGTTTAAAAACATTTTTAAATCTATTTTTTTCCCAGTGTTCTCAAAACCTCACTTTGTAACAATACCAGCAGCCAATCCCATTTTCGTATCATTCGCAATTTCAACAGCTTCTTTTTCATCATCAAATGGAATAATCAATAAAACTGCTCCAAAAATTTCCTCTTCATAAACCTTCATATTCTTCGTCACATTCGTTAAAATACACGGTGACAAATAATATCCATTTTCTAATCCTTCAACATTGACTCGTTCTCCACCTAATAACTTCTTAGCTCCATCTTTAACTGCTCCATTGATATATTCCTCTACTTTTTCCCTATGCTCCTTTGAAATATGGGCTCCAACTTTTGTATCTTCTTTCAATGGATCATCAACAATCAGTTTTCTTGTCCTTTCAACCAATTTGTTCGTAAACTCTTCAAGAACTTTCGTATGTACAATAACCTAAGGAATAAAAAACGTATTCTAAAATGAAAAGGTTATGTTTTAAATACCTTACTGGCGTTTGAACAAACTTGTCCCTGACTATAAAAATTGGCCATCATTGCGCAAGCAACTGCACTTTCGATATCAGCGTCATCAAACACAATTAACGATGATTTTCCACCAAGTTCCATGGTCACAGGTTTGATATTTCTTTCAGCACAAGCTTTCATTATCTTTTTTCCAGTCGGAATACTTCCAGTAAATGATACCTTCGAAACTTTTTCGTTGTGAATCAAAGCAGTTGCGGTTTCAGCGTCACCCTAGAATTCAAAAACGTTTAAAATTTCAATAAAATCGCTGAAATAATCGAAAAAAAAACAAAACTTACTCTGGTAAAAATTGTATAAAAATAATACCTGGATAACATTAAAAGCACCATCGGGAAGACCGGCCTCCTTCAGAACGGAACCCAAAATCAAGGCGGAAACGGGGCTTAGTGGGCTTGGCTTATAAATCACAGAATTTCCACAAGCCAATGCTGGTGCAGTTTTCCATGTGCATGTTTGGATCGGATAATTCCATGCACCGATTGAGGCAACTATACCAATTGGAACACGTTTAGTAAATGCATAACGAGTAGCATCTAATGGAACATGTCTACCAAGTAATTCATTTGCTGAAATTATGAATTATCCACTGTTTCCCTCAACTAATTTCTTACCAATTCCAGAATAAAAAGTGAATGTATCAACACAGGACAAGACATCAGCTCTCGCTTCATACAAAGGTTTTCCATTGTCTTTACATTCCCAAAATGCGATATTTTCTACATGCGTTTTTAGCAAATCTGCTGCTTTCTTGAGAACATTACTCCGTTCAATCCAGCTAGTTTTTGACCAGACTTCTTGTGCTTTCTTTGCTACTTCTACTACACTATCAACTTGTTCATTAGATGCAAAATTCCACTTTGTTAATATTTCAGCTGTAAATCAACTACCAAAAATAATGATAATCTCGGTTAAAGATTTTGGGGCACGTGACAGTTCGGGAGAAAATCAGTTCGGGAGAAAGACAGTTTGGGAGAATAAGGACAGTTCGGGAGAAAAAGTGACAGTTCGGGAGAATTTTAAAATTCTCTTTTTTTTTGCAATTTTTAAACTTAAAGTTTCGTCATTTCATAAGTTTTTTTCGGTGCAAAAGCTTTCGAAATGCCGAAAATTTAAGTTTAAAAAATGAAAATGCAAAAAAAAGAGAATTTTAAAATTCTCCCGAACTGTCACTTTTTTCTCCCGAACTGTCCTTATTCTCCCAAACTGTCTTTCTCCCGAACTGTCTTTCTCCCGAACTGATTTTCTCCCGAACTGTCACGTGCCCAGATTTTGAGCTATCGAAAATCTTACCACTTCTCGGTTCAATTACATCGAAACTTCGATCAGACTCTAAATGTACTGCTTGTCCTCCTATCCAATGCCCACTTTGTAATAGTCTACTTCCATCTTTCAATGAACTCAGGTTAATCGCCCCTGGTATGATTCTCATGACCAACTGTAATTGAAATACAATGATTTTTTAAAGTTTATGAATTTCTTTTTGAGATAATTAGATTATTATTATTACATTTTATACTTGCTTTAATATGAAAATCAGAAATTAAAATTTTAAATCCAAAATCTTTATATACTGACAAACGAATCAGGAGCTCCCGAACTACTCCACAAAATGCACATTTTTTCTTTTTTTTATATATTTTAAAAGTGGGGAACTCTTTAGATATTCAGGATTTCAAAAAACTAAATTTGTTCAAATACCGGAAAGAACAACAGGAGCTCCCAAAACAATATAAAATTGAAAACGCTAAATTCCTCTGAATTCATAAGACAAGACCTCAAAATCACTCGACTTTCTCAATTGCCCAGGATGTGACCCTTCATCCCCTTGTGGAATTTTTCGCTTCTTCCTCTCGTAATAAGCTCTCCAAAACTCGATAAATTCTCCTTTCTCATTTTTAAAATTCAACGTATGTTTTGGCCATATAATATTCGTATGTTTATATGATTCCGCTATTAATTGACTACAGTAATATGCCTCTTCATTATTTGAATCTAAGCATTCCGGTGAGAAAATATCATTGTATTTTGTTCCAATTTTAGACCTTGCAAATTTTGCCGCCTGCTTTTTCAATTCCGGGCTCATTTTACGAGCTCTGCAAATTTCCAGCTCAACTGGTAAATGATCTTCTATAGTCTCAGAAATTGTCTCAATCTCTTGAACTCCATTATTAGTGCTAGCTTCTATTATAGTAAGGTCTTCTGAAACTATCGCCACGTGGAATAAATTATTATCAGCTACAACTTGTTCAACAGCATCGCAAAATTCAGATTGTGAACTTTTCGAATAATACAGAATATCACCCGGTTCTAACATCTGTAAATATAAATATAAGGAAATCCTATACACTTTCCATGAAAAAAGAAAGCCAACATAACGATTTTATAAATCAATAAATGTCAAGGACATCTAATTCAAGGAAAACATAAGCATGCGAGTAAAAAAGAAAAAAAACATACTTGAAACAATAAAATAAAAATACACCTTATCAACACAGGGAAACAATTTAAATTTTCACTGATAAATCATACATAATTTTCAGAAGTTTCTCGTATTAGTCCACAGTTTATATTATACATTATACATCACAGTTCTGATTTTTTGGTAAGATAAAATGCTAGAAATACCTGCTTTCATGCAAAAAAAAATTAAAATAGAAATATTTACATGATAATTTCAAACCGGTTGATTTACAATGATTTCTCTATCTTCATCGTTTCGTTTGGTCAAAAGTGCTTTCTTCAAAAGTCGCTGAACACCGGCGGGTAAATGATCAGAAAACACAGATACTGACAGTTTTATGTCACTCAAACATCTGAAATAAACTTTTTTATTTTTTCTGCCTCATTTTTTCGAAATAATTTAAATCAATATTATTGAAATTTTAAGTTTTTAAATTTTTAGAAAATGTATTGCCATTTGAGAAAATTTATTATATAAAATTAGACTTCACTAGCAGTTATCTTTTATTTTCAAAAAAAAAGAAAGAAAAAACTCACTTTGGATCAATATATTTGTCATTTATAACCCCATCACTTTCTGCCAAGTAAACAATTCTTCCTGGCGCGTAAAGCTATAAAAAAATAAATAAAAATTTTCAAAAACAAAATTTTTTTCAAACTCACTTGAATTTTGGAATTCGTTCCTTCTGAAGCTCCTGGCTCACTTATTTCTACTTCTCCATTCTCCACTTCTTCAATTCCTCCATAATTGCTATTTCGAAACAATAAATTCGTGTCAAGACTTGATTGTTCATTTTGTTCATGTCGAACACCAGAAAGTCCTTCATCTTCCCATGGATATTTGAAAAACATTTGATAAACTCCACGTATTAATATTGTGAATTTTGCTCGTTTACATGCAACCAATTCTTTCATAATTTTCTCTCTTAATCGATGTAACGATTGGTATGATATCCGTGAAACAATGTCATCTCCAGCCACAATGCTCATCACATGTTTTTCCATTTCATCTTGTCCAAACTCGCTGATTACACATCCAGGCGGTGCATAGGCGAAACAACGAACATTTGGATATTCTTGCCTGAACAGTTTTTAATATGGATTTTTATTAATATTCTAGTTTTGACAAGATCATACATTTTAAGGATTTCCCAGCAATTTTAAATTTTTTGTAACTTCTTGAGATACGATTAATTAATTTTAAAGAGCATAAAAATACCGGATTTCAAAATAATGTAGAAAATCGATAGAGAACTTACTTCAATAACATTGTCAACAAAGATCCCACTCCTGCTCCCAATGAATGACCGCATACAATCAAATCATATTCCGGATTAACAACAAATAAATCGCTCAAAATCGTGTGCTTACTGAAATTGTTTAAAACCTATTATTTACAATACTTCGTGGAACTCACTTAAGCGTGTCAAAAACATATCTTGCACCTCGCAACATTCCCCGGTGGACTCGAACATCACCCCTTTCGTCAATTTTATCATCTTGTCGAAGTGTTGCATCTTGATCGACATCAATTGTCAAAAGTTCGTCTTCTGGAAATGGGAAACTTTCATTAACGTTATCGAAAAAAAAACTATAAACCTACCTAAACAAAGATCTGTCACAAGATCCATAAGTGAACATGATCCTCTTATTGTCACAACAATTGCTTTTTTCTCATGATCTGCGATCACTGCGAATGGAACCTGTAGAACAAATTTTTGTTTTAATTAAAAGTAAGTGCTTTGTTTCAACGATATAAAATTCCGTGTATTCTACCTCATAAAGTCGATTTCTGAATGACATGAACGCCAAATCCATATTCCTTTGTTCATTGGCCAAAACTACTGCTGCGGTGTTACAGTAACAACAATTATCTTCCAGAATTATATTCCTTCCCTGCAAATAATTAAATACTTCATTTAAACAGATTAAAATGACCCAAATATCCCCGGTAAGAAGCATCATGCGACATAAAACATCATTATTTGTTTTAATTAAATTATATTTACCTTATAATACATTTTCTGATCCTCCATTTCGATATTGTCGATGTTCCTCAGTGATCCTCTTACGGACTAGCAAAAATGGGAGATTTGTGAAAAGGACAATTAGTTGGGTTATGATTAGCAAAGAAGCAGGTTTTAGGTAAAACATAGAGGTGTTTTGGATTAAAATTGAAAAATTACCTCTTCACAGCGCATCTTGCCACAAAACTGTAAGCTTCTGAAGAGTCGACAGCATGAAGAAACTCGAAAATTGTACATGAGATAAGTGGGCCATCCATAAACACATGTGGCATGATGTAGGTAATATTCAGCATCTTGCAAGTTCATCCATTTTGGGTATTCATCTGAAAAACAATGAAATATATTATTTTCTAGAAAATCTTCGGAAGCAAATTATTTTTAAAGATAGCTCACCGAATTGTTTCTCGATAACTGGTGGATATTGATTATGAGGTGAATGATATGCAAGTAACAATCCCGCCAACACATCACTGAAAACTAGATCAGAATCGACAAAAAATGTCGAAATCAACATTGCAACTTCATCCAATGCCGCTCTCATTGAATCATCTTGACCAATTTTGAACTGAAAATCATGATTTTCAGTTTTTCGGTTTTTTAAAAATAATGTTTTTTTTGGAATCTCTTAAACTTTTTCCTGTTTAAAAACGCACGCATCTCCAGAGTTAATTTTAATATTAAATCGAAATAAAAATCGTACCAATTTCATTCTTCTTGACCACGATCTCTGAGCAATAACAGCACTGTCATCGATATCCGCATCCGTCAGATGGAAAACAAATATTATTCCAAAAATAGCAGTCGCAATAAGTGCCCATTCGAGTACAATTGTTATTCTAACAAGTGTTGAAAAATGACAACCAGCGTCACCTTGGGTTGATTCTGAATAATTATCTGATGAATCTCAGGTTTTATGCACAAAGACTTACGAAAAGCGTAAATAGTTGAGAAGATTGTCACTGCAATTTCTGCAATAAATATTGGTAACCTGAAGTATAACATTGTTGTGACTAGTTTCCGACGATTTGAATCCATTATTGTTCCTCGTGCTGATATTAAAGCGGTGAATATTGCTTAAAAATTCAACATTCATTCGGAGGGAAATTTAGAAATAATTTTAAGATCTTACCGAGAAATATTGTAACTAGATTGATAAATAGTAATGCTAATAAATGTTTATTCAAATCTTGCGTCGAACAGGATAAAGGAAAATGAAAAACAAACACCGATATACCGAATGTGACCCTGGAATAGTTTTCTTTTTTCCTCAACGAATTTTCTAAAAATGTTACCATGTTATCCGAATGAACGCTTCGGTAATTTCAGGAAATACAAAATCATCGCTGCCAATATTCCACTTTCTTCGAAATGCTACAAGAGACGGCATTGCATTTTTCTGAAACGTGTTTTCGTGAATTTCGCAAGAACTTTTCATTTTAAAATCGAGAAAATCAAGAGTGTTACGAGTGAGTCAGTCTTTCGGTATTTACTGACATCATGATATTGAAAAAAACAACTGTTATTTGGCAAGACAAACAGATTTTCAGAAAAAATTGAAGCCCCACCCATTTTTAATGATATTTCCATAGAGCAAAGTTACCGCCGTGGACGAGAAAACGACCAATGGAAGAGGTTTGGAGGACTAGACCCCGACAATTTTGAAATTCCGATTTTTTATTATTTTCCCCTATAAATCACCATTTTCAATCCTTTTTCGAGTTTTTCCTGATCCAGAGTGCACAATAAAATTATTTTGTGTTTTCTTCAACCTCATTCGCATTTGAAAATACATTCATTTTATCAAAAATGCAAATTTTTTTCAATTATTAGGCCAAAATTTATTTATGACGATTTTTTATAATTTTGGACGCAACGTTCATTGAAAAAATGTGATACATGCCATAGTTTGTTAAATGTATCTTTTGTCCTTTTTTGTCACCGTTCTTGACATGCGCTCCGTTGCAATAAACGAGACCGTTTCCCGCGCATATGTTATCGGATAACGCCGTGGCTCACACCTGTTATATGTTCGTTGTGCACTTTCTTCCGTTCAAAGTTAAAATTATAACTTTGTTTATTTTTTTGTTTCCAGATTTGGTTTTCTCAAATCGATTCTCCTTCGCTTTTTTCAACACCCCGTTTTTTTTCATTCCATATGAGATAATAGAACAATGGGAGCATATTTGAACAAACCTGTCGTTGAGAAGGAAAGAGAAGAAGGATCTGGAAATGGCTTGAAATACGCATGCACATCTATGCAGGGATGGAGAGCTAATCAAGAGGTTTCTTTCTAATACTTTAATTTTCAACTGCTAGATTGTTATGGTTTAGGACGCTCATAACTGTGTTGTTGATATTCACAATGAGTGGAACTTGTTCGCCGTTTATGACGGTCATGGAGGAAGTGAAGTCTCGAAGTTCACCTCAGCAAAATTCCCAGATTTTTTGAAAGAAAGGTAAGAAAATATTTTAATTTTTAGAAATCGATTTGCAAATAAACTTCTTTAGAAAGTTCTGGGAGCATGCTGATGTGAATGAATGTTTGCAAAGCGCATTTGTTGAATTCGACGAGTTTTTGAGATCCGAAGGCGCATTGAAAGAACTCGCTACTTTGAGTGGAAACAAGAAAAAGGGCTCAGATGATGATGATGATTCAGAAGATGAAGCAGATCGTATCGGAACAATTGAAGAGAGCGCAATTCCAATTCAAGAACTTATTCAACGCTATGGAGTCAACTTGCCAGCTGGAATGGGTGCAAGATCTTTGTTCAGTGCATTCATGAAAAATCACGAAATTTCAAGCGATGATGAAGATGAAGATGAGGAAGAAGCGGATGAAGGCGAAGAAAAGGAAGAGAAGGATGACGAAAATGTAATGAGCATACCTGTTTTAGAAATTTCAGAAATTCATTTTTGTTTCTAGGGATCATCTGAAAAAGAACAAGCAGAAAAAAACTTGAAGAAAAGATGTAGCAAATCCCCGATTCAAAGCGCTGCCAAGAAAGCAAAATCTGAAGAGGAAAAACTCGGGTAAGTGTTAATTTACTGAAAACTCCAAATGATTGGAAACCACCATTTTAATTTATAGAGCCAAAAACGAACAAGAAGAAGTTGATGAAAACGCAGCAGGAGATAAGAAGTAAAAATATTGTTTTAAATAGTTTTGGAAATATTTTAAGTTTTCAGAGAAACGACTGAAGATGACAAAAAAGAAACAATTTCAACTGAAGGAGCACCTAAATCCTCTAACACCGATCCAGAGGCTAAAAACGAGGAAGATGATAATGATGCGGATTTCGTTGCCGATGAAGATGAAGCTGAGGATGAGCAAAGCGACGAAGAACTCGAAGAAGAAGACTACGAAAATGTTGATATTAATTTTTTTTTCACAAAAAACCCGATTTCCAATTTCAGATTATTCTCGGAGGTGGCGGTGAAACAGCTGGAGAAGATTCGGGAACAACCGCATGTGTCTGTTTGGTTGGAAAAGACAAGGTTATTGTTGCAAATGCGGGAGATTCGCGCGCGGTTCTTTGCCGTGCTGGAAAAGCCGTTGACCTTTCAGTTGATCACAAACCAGAGGATGAAATCGAAACAACGCGTATTCATAATGCTGGTGGAGTTATCGAGGATGGTCGTGTTAATGGTGGACTTAATCTTTCGAGAGCACTTGGAGATCACGCATATAAAAAGAATGAAAAATTGCCATTGAAGGACCAAATGATCACGTAAGAAATAGCTTAATCCTTATTTGCCGGAGTGATTAGATCCGATATCAAAATTCAAAAACAAATATTTTCCAGAGCTCTCCCAGATGTCAAAGTGGAACCATTGACCCCAGAAGATGAATTCATCGTGGTAGCCTGCGATGGAATCTGGAATTCTATGGAATCCCAAGAAGTCGTCGATTTTGTTCGAGACCTTCTCGAAAAAGGAAAAACGTGCGCCGACGTGTGTGATGCACTTTGTGACGCTTGCCTCGCTGATTCGACTGAAGGCGATGGAACTGGTTGTGACAACATGACGGTCATCTGCACCCAATTTGTTCGTTAAATTATTTTTCGTATTTTACACATCCTATTCTTTGATCCTCATCTCGGTTCGTTTTCTTTTGTCCCTTTTGTTCCAAATTCTCTCCTGATTCAATCTGAAACTTTCTGTAACTACCGATTGTACGCAAAAGGTTTCTCTGTTTTATTTTTTCTCGGATCCATTAATAAAAAACCAATCGGTTTTTGGATGTTTCCCATCATTTCGACAATTTTTTCATCACCTCATAGTCTCGATGACCGAATGTTTCCGCCTGAAAACAACTTAATCTTGAAGTATATCATTAGAAACCTACGTTATTTGCGTTTAAATAGTGACGGCAACGAAACACAATTGGTGTTGTTTGTACCTTCGAAAAAACAAACAAACAGAGGTTTAGAACGAACGCAAACATTTCTTACCGTTTTAGTGAACTCCAGTTTGATTACCGCCGCATTATTTCGATGGTTTTCATAATTGACTGCTGAGAATAAGGAAATCAAATATCCACCAAACCGGACGATGTAACCAGTTGCGTAGAGCTGAAAAACTTTTCAGAATGTATTTATTTTCTGAATAAAATGAGAAAAACCTCTCTGAATAATTGATGACCTCGAATTATTAACGAAATCCCATGCGTTTTACAAAAATCTTCGACAACATCGTATCCATAAGTGAAAGAAATTCCGCGATGACTTAGGCACCATCCCTCTCTTTCAGGTGCAGCAGGATCGGACCATAAAAGATCACAGGCAATACCGTATGGTGGGACAATTAGAGGTCGTTGAACCTAGAAAACAAATGGAAGATATTTAAAATAATATGAAAAAATACCTTGTCAATATCGCTCATATTAGTCATAAATGGTGAAATTCCACCATGTGAGCAAAATACTTTTGAGCCAATGATTGCGGCCAATGGCATTGTGTTAAAAACTTCCATACATGATCGCCAGACTTGTTCACCGTTTTTGGATTCAAACGTGTCGAAGCGTATTATGCATTCTTCATAAAAACTTCAAAAAAAAATTTTCTTAAGGAGGGCTTTATGGAGATAATAAATGTACCTTAAACGAAAATAGACTTCCTTCTCATTCCAAATCTGTTTTTAAAATTTTCTAAAACCGCCTAGAAACCGAGAAAACACGCTTCAAAACAATGACCTAGAAAAATTATCCACCTGGCCGAACTTCTTCCTATGCCCTTTTTTCGTGTTTCGTTAATAAATAGTTATGAAGAATTCTTATATTAGTCTTTTTTAATGTTTTTTTTTTCATTTTAGTTTAAGTTTTTTTTTGGATTTTTCATTCCTTTCGGACAAGTTTTCGCCGTTGTCCCCTTTTTCTAGGCCATTGTTTTGATGAGCGTTTTCTCGGCTTCTAGGTAGTTTTAAAAAATTTTAAAAACATATTTGAAATGAGTATGGCGTCTATTTTCATCCCAGACGTATTCATTAGCTCCGTAAAGCCCTTTAAGAAAACAAAAAAAAACTAACCCGTAATTCAAGGTAGTATTAACATCTTCATGATTTCCCCTCAAAAGGAAAACATGATTCGGATATCTATACTTCAATGAGAATAATAAAGTGATAACTAGAATCCCCTGAACACCTCGATCCACATAGTCTCCAAGAAACAGGTATCTTTGTCCAGGTGGTGGACCACATGCTTGAAGAATCCGTAGCAAATGAACAACTTGGCCATGCAAATCAGCGACAACGATTATTGGCGAATCACCGGCGATTCGAAGTAACCCTGGACCGGCCAAAAACTCTTTTTTGATTTTTGTGCACAGTCGCAACATTTCCGCAGCTGTTATTTCTACTTTTAGTTCGTATGCTTTCTGATTTCTGATTTGACTGAAATTTAAAATTTACTTCCTCTTTTATGCAAGAAGCTGTCGGGAGCTCTCTTAAAACAATCTTACGCTTCATCATCTTCAATCATTTTGTAAACAACTTGTGCTGAAATTATTCGATGAATGAATGATGCAATTTCATCATCATGAATTATATCCTCATTTGGACTATTCTGAAAATCTGAATTCACAACAATTTCTCGCAAAAAAGTTTACCATTTATTCTACGTTTGAAATATGAATTAATTCCCTTTTTTCCAAGATTTCAACTATTTTAGTTCACGCTAACTTGCGTGTTCCCGTTTTTTTTTCATGGGTTTACGTTAAAATAGGGGGGCGAGATCAAAAAAAATAACTTTATTCAACATTAAATCTGCAACCGGAAATTTTACAATTAAACGGTAAAAGAGGTCTTGCGGCGGCCAAAAAGGCATCCAAATCAGTGACGGTGAATCCGGATTTTGGTGGAACTGTGTCGGAATCGATTCGAATGTTGTAAAGTTTCAACTCGCGGTCGGATGCTCTGAAAAAGTGGAAAATTGTGCTCAAAATTCGGAAAGGGGTCAAAATATGAAAACCTGAGTTCATCAAATGCCCACCATCTGTCTTCTGTCTCATCCAATCCTTTATCACGAACATTTTGGTATCTTTCGTTTTCTTGTGGAGTGTAAGTTACCTGAAAACAAAAAAATTTCATTAATCATAAATATCAATCGAAATTAAACATACCTTCTGAATCTTGTGCCATTCAAAATCATATGGAAGCAGCGATGGGCAGAAAAACCGTTTAACAACCAAATATTCCGGAGTGACAGAACAGAAATGATCATAAAAAATCGATTTCGGCTCAGGTGGTAGAATTTGCTGAGCTTTTTGTTTTCTCACAAATTCTTGTCCTTCTTTTGTCATAAGAAAAATTCGAATTTCGTTAGCCATTGAGAAATGTATAAAAAGTGGAAAAATGAAGATGTTATGGAACTTATTTGCCTAAATCCATGGCAACGATTAGTTTCTATTCCCAATGGGGGATTAATGAAAAGAGAATTATAATCATCTGCTGTTAAATGTGATGAATTGAAAAGAAGATGATTTTTTACTTTTCTTTTCATTCGTCTCAAAAATAAAAAACAAAATCAAAGGGAAAAAGGAAAAACCAAACTTCAAAAAATGAAACCCTACCTTATAACTTGTCATAGAACCTGAAATCGAAGATTAACACATCAAAGAAAAAAATAAATTTTATTCACATTCTAAGTACCGGTATTAATTTTTTCATGACACATGATTCATCATTTTTTGTATTTATAAAAGTGTTAGTTGAACTGTTTCAATAATCGAGCGACCGTTCGTTGAGCTGTAAGAAAAATGTTTTAAAAATTCATGGAAAAAAATGAAATTACCCTTCCAATAAGCAAGTCGCGGTACGAAATCAAATTTTTGATTTTCGCTTCCATTTGAAAATGACTCGGATTATTACACACACCATTCCAAGCTTGCCAGTTTTTCGTTTTGCAATCAATTTTCTGAAATTAAAAACCAAATTTTTAAGAAAATAAGTTCGGAAAATATTTATTAAAATACTATTAAATAGTTTTGTTATTTTCTTCTTTTCGGTCGTATATCCTAAAATTGCACACCCGATAAAAATGTTCTAATAAAAACAACTCAAGAAATCTCACCGTTTCTGCCAAATTGTTTTCCGCTGTATTTCTCATATCCTTTTCCAAATTCAGCTCATTCTCCAATTGTTTCCTCTTTCTCTTCTCTTCCTCCCAGTGCTTTTTCATCACCTTCTCCGCTTCCACCATCTGATTTCGAAGCTTACTTTTCGTCAATTGTTCGCTTTCGAGCTTATTTTTCAATGTTTTATACTCCTCCCGGTGTCGTTCTTTCTCAAGTCTATCAGCTTTTTCTTTCTCTTCCATTTCCAACTTCATTTGTTCCTTCTCATGTTTCAAAGTTTCGATTCCACGGTGCATTGAATCATTCTCTTCCCGCAGCTTTTTCAGATCCGATGAAATCATTTCGTTTTCTTTCTTCTTTCCATCGACGATCCCCATTCCATACTTTTTCATATCATTGTACTTCTCCCGAAGTTTTTCGAGCTCTTCAGCAGCCTTCTGAAAAATACCTATTTTAAGCCATATAATGGATAAAACGTACCTCTTCGCTTTGCAGCTTCTCTTTGAGTAATGCTTCAGACTTTGATCTTTCTTGTTCCAGCTGTACTGTCAGTTCATCAACCCTTTTTGCCATTGCATTCTTTTCAGCAGAAATCTGAAAATCGGAAAGTTGCGTTTTTCAGATAACTTCAAGCACACCTCGTCAGATAGCGCCTTCGCAGTGTTTTCAGATCTTCGCTTCTCTTCCTCGAGCTGCGATTTTAGTGAAGCAATTTCGACTTTGATTGCATTCCACTCTGCGGAAACCTGAAAATGTTAAAATTATTACGGATCGTATTAATGAAATAGCCCACCTTTTCAGATTCCATCTTCATCATATCTTCAGATCTTAGCTTCTCTTCATCGATTTGTGTTTTTAATCTATCAATTTCAGCAGTAAGTTTGCTATTGACAATCTTCTCTGCGGAAATCTGAAAACTCTCAGATGGTTTAAGATCATGCCACGGTGAAAAAAAACCTTTTCAGAATCCTCGTTCATCATCGTTTGAAATCTTTGCTTCTCTTCTTCGAGTTCGATTTTCAATTGAGAAACTTCCGCCTTCAGTTTTTCGTTGACTTCCTTCTCGGCAGCAATCTGAAAACGTCAATTCACATTATAATTTTCGGAAAATCGTCGCAAATTCCTTGCAGTTATAGGATTCCTTTCTTTAACTACGACATCCAATTCTTCTTTTAAATGGTTGAAATCTCCGCATTTTTTGTCTATAACTCACCGAATCCATTGATCTTTGTTCATTCTCAGCGAGCGCTTGTTGTAATTCTTGGATCGTCGATTTCAAACCATCGATTTCCAATTTCACAAAATCGGACACTTGCATGCCAAAATCATCAGTTTCAATGCTGTCCGGAGTGTCTGATCTAAAAATTTAGTTCGACTTCGACTGAAAAAATGTGTTTTAACCTCGGTTCCAAATTTTCGCTCATTCTGCTTGATCTTCCACTGAATCCTCCAAACTCCTTTCCAATATCCACATCTTCCTCACCAATCGGCATCAGGTCAAAATCATCTCGAGCTGTATATCGTGTCGCTGTGATTGTTCTTGCATTATGAAAACCGAATGCAATAGAATGCCTTCTCATAGTTTTCGGCATCGTTGGAATCTGCACTTGGTCACTGTTTCTCGATGTTTCAGCGTTCGAGTTCAAGATCAATTTTCGAAGAGCTTCAAGTCGTTTTTCTTCTTCTTCTCGCTTTTTCGTCATATTTTCACGTTCCTCCAGCTCTTGTTTCAGCATTTCGATCTGCTCAAGAAGCTTTGGCAATTCAGCATCCTTCGACTTTTCATTTCGAGTAACATTGTTACGAATGTTTTTCGCCTTCGCACAGAACTGAAAAACACTCATTTTGGAATATTAGAAAGAAACCAACATTGATAGTGTGGCTAGTCTCATTGCAATTATCCCTACGGATGCAACACAATAATAGCAATTTGGAGTTTCCACCAAGAGCCGGTTGAAGAATCCTTGTCAACTTTGATTCTCGATATGTTGTGATCCTGAAATGTTTCAATATTAAAGATATAGTCGAAGAGTTATTAAAACAAACTTTGGCCCATTTGGATTTGCAGCAATTTTGGAAATCAATTTGCTCAATGCCAAGAGTGATAAATTGATGTTTTTACTTTCATTCGTTTGTACTCCACTAGACATTAACCGCGAATTCTCGCTGCCAGCCAAATCAACAATCAGAAGTCGAGATGAAGTGGAAAATTGTCTCCCAGAATCATTATCAGCTGAAATTCATAATAATCTATAAATTATTGTTTCAATAAAGAACAAACTTTTCAATGATTCCACAACAAACTGAAATATAGCGTGTGATCTCGATGATTGGTCATTGAGTTTTGTCTCCCCGACTTTTCGGCCGCTTTGTGCAATTTTGAAGATGTTGCAGAAATGTTCATATGACGAGACATGTTCCTCAATTGCACCATAAAGCTTGTCTTCTATCAGTTTACAGTTCTTATGATCCGCATGCGACAATAAATCAATCAATTTTTCATTGTAGATTTCAACGGCTGCCATTTTCACAATATATTGGGTGTCTGGCTTCTGTAACGAATAATTTGACGTCAAATTTAAAAAAAAAACATGAAATAAACCTTGCTAATAAGCTCCAGAATTTTCTTTATCGCTAATGGCACAATTCCAAAATCGTTTTCCGAGCCAATAACCGAGTATGTTTTCCCTGATCCAGACTGACCATAAGCAGCAATTGCAGCATTGAACCCATCTAGTACGGATTCAATCATTTTACAGCAGGATGCTTCGAAAACTTCTTCATTCGTTTCTGCATCAAATACATGATCTGGAAAAATAATAATTATTTTTCAATATAGGGAAGATACTATTTTTAAATACCAAATGTGTGAAGGTCTTCTGTTCCTAACCTTGTGATTGTTTTGTCGGTCGATCTAAACCAATTTCCTTCAGATTTTCTGAAACAAAAATTTGGAATTCGGAAGGGATTAACTGATTTCTTACGCGGATGGTAAAATCCGTATGGCGGTGACTACAGACATCGCTGAAAAAAAAAGAATTGAAAAAAAACGATTATCACACACTTCATCTCAATTCGTTTCTCCAAGAATACTGTTCTTCAAAGAAGAAAATCATCCTAGGCTATTTTAATTTTTTTTAATCCCAAAAACAATTTTTTGGTATTTGTTGCACAAGGTTAATTAATTCATTTATAGTTTTATGCTTTAAAAATCATGTCAAAGGCAAAATTCGAAAAAAAAATTGGCCGAAACAGAAATAAATTTAAAAAGTGAAAATTCGCGGGCAGCAGAGTATGTGTTCCATTGTGAGACACATAGACTTGCGGCAAGCACGCTCCTTTAAACCACTGTACTTCTTTTTAAAAGTTAGATGTCTGAAAAACATCGAATTTTTATATTTATTAAAATAACTTTCGAAATTGTCCATGAAAAACAATATGTGCATTCAAATAATACCTCACGCAATATGAATCTAAATTTGTATTTCTATTGAGAACACTATTAAATACAATTTTTTAGAGGAGCTTCTTTCTTTTTTTGTGAAAAATTAAAAAAAAAACAAACCTTGCACTTTGTTAAGTTGATTGAACAAATTCTTGTAATCGAGTTAAATCGGTATAAAAATTAATTAGGAAATGACTTTGTAGTTCATCCGAAGAGTGGTTCATTTCACGTTCGTTTTAGATTTTCATCCATTATTTATCCGTGCAGGCTTCTTATCCCTTTTTGTGCATTAAGCCACTAAATTTTTTTTTCAAATTTTAATTTATTGAATCCATTTGATATGTATTTTTTCAATCGAACAAAATCAAAAAAGAAAATGTTCTATACAAGTGAAATCTAAGCAAATAATGTATATTTGGCATTATGCCAAAACGTCAAGAAATTGATAATTCTAAAAATAAAAAATAAATCAGAATATAAGTAATATTTTCAGGGTTTTTTTTTCAAAATTCGTAAACTTATAAATAAGAAGATTGACAAATTGCATTATGAGCAGGAATAGAAGTAGAAGCGGCAAAAAGTATGCCAACACAATCAGCAACAGAACATATTCCAAGAGCAAATTCGCGAGAAGATTTGTCAATATTATTATGAAGATGACGGAAAGAATTAACAAAAGATGCTCCGCCAATTAAACCTTCAAAAACAACTATACAACATGCGACTGCAAAATTGGGCAGGAATGGATGAAGAGCATTCGAAAGGAAAATGATGGCATTTGTAATTTGAAGAACCGGTAAAAGAAGGAGGAATGCCATTGATAATTGAACAATATCGCTTGATGAGCATGATATGAAAACGCCGATTTGATAGAGCACCTGAAATTTGTTTATTTTTAACGATAAATTTTTTTCGAAATGTTTTTTTAAAAAAAACCCCTTCAAAATATGACTTTGAAAACATATTTATGTTTTAAAGAAAATTTGGAAAAGTTTTTCTTCAATTGATGTGTAATTATTGATGTATTGATACAATTATCAATGTGTATTCATCATTTGATCTTTGAACTTGAAAAATCATAAGAATACGTTGTAAATAAATAAATTACCTGATACCATCTATATTGTGATTGCGGAGATGTTGAGAATCCATGATCACAATCAAAAACTGTCAATTCAACAAGTCCCTGATTTATGAAGTATTCAGCGTAATAAACCAATCCAATTGGCACCATATAAATCCACAATTTATTTATAATCTTTATTTTTTCACTCGTTGTATGATGATGTTTTGCTGATTTTTCATCATCTTCAACTCCTTGCTCTTCGTCACCCCTTTCAACCAAGTTAAACCATGATTTTGGTTGAAAGAAACTGGCAGGTTGTACAGTTGGTGGTGGGATTAATACGATATAATACCTGGAAGTTTTTTTTTAAATAAAAAAACGATTTCCACTTGAAAAATAAGCATACATAATTATGAATATAACCGGAACGATTAATGAAATCAGAATGGTCGTCGATGATGATAAATTCAAAAGTCTTGCATCCGTCATTGCGGCATAAACAAATGCTCCGAAAACGCCCGCAGCTCCAGCTCCACTACTCCACGCAGATATTGAATAACTCGGAAAATGGCTGGTTAATGCCAGGAATGTACATTCTCCTAGACCCAAACTGAATGATGTTAACATCACACCAAACAGGGCGATACTGACACTTTCGGAGAAAGCAGTGACAAGGAATGAAGTTATGATTGAAATGCAGATGATTGCTTGACGAAAACTGAAAAAAATAACTCTTTGAAATTCAAATTATCGTTCATTGGGTTTAATTCTTCAGTTTGGTTTATTTTTTTCATAATTGTTATTTATGACTGTTAATAAATCGACGCTTTTCATATACCCGATTAGGAAAAAAAGACAATCACGCGCAATGGTGAAATTCGTGGTCTCTTCTGCGACGCCGTCATGCTGTTATGATGACGAAGTTTGTCCAAGATCTATTGCACTTCTGTATAATTCCGCGTTTTTTTTGTTGTCTTCCTAGTGACCAATATGAGTCTAATAGAACAATTACGTCAATAGAATACAATGATTAGTAGTGTTTAAATTGTTAACAATAAAGTTGGTTGGTATTGTTTTTGAACTTCCTCAAACGACTACCTAATCTGCGTCGGAACCAGGGATGGGCGGGAAAGACCTTTCGGGAAATTTTTAAGGAAATTTTTTCCCGGTTCCAAAGACCGGGAAATTCGGGAAAATTGGAAAATTTAACTCCAAATACTGGCTTTATCCTGATTTTATCCATTTTCCTAGGTTTTCAGAGTTAATAAAGATCCAACGATAAAAGCTAAAGAATAAAAGAGGAATCAACGCAAGATTTTGAATAAAATAATCATTTTTCAGAATCGCATAAATGAGTTTTTAAAAAAAGTTAAGTTTTCTTATTTGAGACTTCTGAAGAAATATTAATCAGTAAAGTTTCGTTGATTTTTGTAGCTTGATCTTTTCGAATTTTCGATTTTTTGATGTTTTTCTATTTTTTCTATTAAAAATATTTATCGAAATTTCCCGAAACTGTTCGGGAAATTTTCGGGAAGGGAAATTTCCCGCCCATCCCTGGTCGAAACTCGTCAAAAAGCGTTTCACCAGTGGTGAAGTCTGTGATGTGGTGGGTGCCTAAATTCCACAATGAACAAAATTTTGATCATTCATTCTTTGGAACTTGAGTCCTTTCGTTCTATCGAAAACTCGTTCAAATTAACAAAAACTTCAAAGATCTTGAAATTCTCAAACAAAAACAAACAGCTAGTTTAAATTGACCAGCCGTGACCAAGGATGATAAGCACACGTGTTTGTCTGGAAAACCAAGCACGACGAAAATAGCACTCATATCTTTTTTTTTTAATAGTGAGAGATTCTCACTGAGAATTCGATAGCACACATCAGAGTTAATTGTTAAAAGTTAAGTTGGTGGGTATTGTTTTTGAACTTCCTCAAGTTACATCATTGAAAAATAAACAATTGTTAGTAATAATAATAATAGGTTCTCTACATCTGAAAGGTTTTTTTTACATAAAAAAGAACGTTACCCATATTTAAGCCTCTGCTGATAGAACGGAGCAAGAAGTTTGACTATCAATCCGGGAAGAATATTGCACAACAGCACCACTCCTGTGGACACTTCCGGACAATATCGAGTTTCTGTCGAGTTCTGAATTCAGTCATTCAGCTAGAACACTATTTTTAAGCTCTGAAAATGTTATTTGAACAGTTTCGATATTTGGAGCTCCCAGTATTTTATTACCTCGGACCATCTATGGGGGGAAGAATAAATAATCTAAATTCTTTTATGATTCTCCCCGACAGAACCCCCACAATGGTCTGAGTTTATTTAAAAAATAAAAATCAACATACAAGACAAACGTCCTCAACTTCGTCAATCTTTGAAACAGTTCCATTATTTGAATTTTTCGTCAAAATATCTTGAGCAGCACTCAACATCATCACATATCCAAAGTTGTTACATAATCCAAAAAACCAAAATGAAACAATATTTCGGACCATCTTCTGTTTGTCCGGCTCCATTTTTTCCTGTTATTTTGTAGTTTTATTGTCTAACAAGAAAAAATAAATAACAACAATGGGAAGTAAAATATAAATCGGGAAAATAATAAGAGAAAAGAATCATCACCCCCAATAGCCTTTCTTTTTTGTTTCACCTTCCCCCAACCTATTGAGAGATTGAGAGAGGGCGGGATGGACATATGTCCGAATGATTTTGGGGTAAAGAATTCTGAAACGTTTTTATCATTGTTAATCAGTGACTAGAGTTTATTTTAAAAAATATATTTATTTATCAAGAAGGAGTAAGTTCCTCATCTGTTCCCAGACAAAAGATACCAAGTTCAAAAAACAGTTTGAACTTGTTTGTTATTACGAATCTTTCATATTTCTGATAGAGATCATTCAGGATATTTATTGTTTTTGGCTATTCTATAAGGAAATAAAAAACAATATTCGATCCGATTCTTGGTCAATACAAACAGGTTCTACTTTGTCTTCGACGAATCGGTTTCGTGATGAAATATTACTTATCCCAACGACTACTATCAGGTCAATAAGAATCGCCCAATTTTTACACTCAAATGCGGAAATGTTTCATATTTTTTTGAACTGTTATCATATTGCTTTGTCACGTTTCTCATGAAACGAATTGTACTTGAACGTCCTTGGTTTTATACTGACTTTGGGTTCAATTCTTGTTTATCAATGTGTATAATTGATTTGGG
The DNA here is from genome assembly GCA_964036255.1 of Caenorhabditis virilis. Classification (NCBI taxonomy): domain Eukaryota; kingdom Metazoa; phylum Nematoda; class Chromadorea; order Rhabditida; family Rhabditidae; genus Caenorhabditis; species Caenorhabditis virilis. Next base: position 9,709,367 of record OZ038417.1, on the reverse strand, counting down.
GTCAGAACAATATTAAACACAACTATTGTCAAGTTAAAAATTTTGGTTCATCCATTTTCTACTAAAAAACCGCAGCGCAGCCGCTCGCAGGTAAAAATATCACGACTGTGTGAGAGACTTAGATTTTCTGGGTAGGTCAAAACCACCTTGTATGATACAAAAATTTTATGTTGGCAATATTAAATAAAACAGAGCTTCAGATAAAAATACGTGATCGGAACAAAATTACAATTTTAGGCTTCACATAAAATCTATCTTAGGAAGTTACTTCAGAATAGCAGAACATTTTTGATCAACGAACTTTAACTTGACGGCATTTAATGCAAAAAATCAAAATTCGAATAGGAGCCCAGGTGGTCTAAAGAACAATTCCAATATGTTGCCTAATTCAAATAATTGTGTTTCGCGCCAATTCTGACCGCGACGCGCGGACACCTACCGCGTTGCACGGACACTCGCGCATTCAAATTTTGATTTTTTCAACTTGTGGACCGCTGCGTGTATTTATCGGGGTAATTTCGCATAAATTGTATTGTACTAATGGGAGAAAGCTCTAATTTTTGGAAACTGAAATCTGGCAGGGTCAAATTAACTGAACAGATGTCTTTGAATTGTTTTATGTCAAAAATTGAAGCGACGACGGCGGAGCATTTAAATAACTTCAAATAAAACATAAAATTGTGAAAAGTTGCAAAAATGAGTATATCTGATAAATTTTCAGTGTCTGGGTCCACCTTCATATTAGACATGTGAAAAATTAAATATTCACAAGCCAAACAATACAGGGTGACAATAAATTATGGGAACGGCAATTGATCGAAGATCGCTGCGACTTTGAAATTTCATCAAATAGTTTTAATTAATCTGATTGAGTGGCTTGTAATAGACTTCGCGAATAATATCATCGCTTGTAATGGCAGCTTACACCAGGGTTGCCGTTTTTTTCGGATTTTAGGGTGTTTTACGCCGAAAAAGTAATTTATTTCGGGTTCGAAAAAATTTGTTTCTTTTTTTCGGCTCAAAATCTTTTAACGATTTTGTATCCTCAATTTTTTTTCGGTGTTTCCATTTTGCGGAAAGCTGATTTTTAAATTTGAAAATATTATTTTTTTACCTCAATTTCGAACTATTTAATTAATTTGTTAACTGAATGAAAGCAGAAAACCTTAAAATCGTTTTTTTTTCAGATGAAATATGATTCATTAATCACTTCGAACGCTGAAAAAAAAAATTTTTTTCGTCCACAAATTATTTCGGCGGCACCCCTGACATACACGTGTTTTCAGAATTGGCTCGTTAAAAAATTAAATTTCTATTTCAACAAACAGTTTCTGAATAAAACATTTCTACAAGATTTATTGTCTGGAAACAAACAAACAGAATACAAATAAACAACGAATAGAAATGCATTCAACAGGAAAAAAAACAGTTTCAATAAAAGGCACAAAAACTGAACAATTACTCAGATCTGGAAAAATCACGCCCTGCTTCCGCGAATCTAGACTTGCATTCATGCCATCGAGTAATTATTTTAAAACACGCGGGAGGTATATCACAAAAGTTTTGCTATTCAACAATACGGGAAAAAAAACTACAAAAATGTAGACTATACATGGCATTCATGCAAATTTGCCCCATTCAACAGTGCATCTTTTCTAGACTCTAGAAATTGAATCAACGATCTAGCTTCGTTCGTATTTCTCTCCATTTCAAACACCGTTGTTTTTAGACTTTCTTCTTCTTGACTCAAATGCCACAATGTTTTCATACTTTCCTCTGTCGGGAGTAATCCGCCATCGATCAACAATTTAGCTTTAGACGAACCAATTTCCATCAATCTGCTTCGCAACTGTAGAAAATTAAAAAGTTTAACCCTTAGCTGACATTAAAAATGAATACCGTATGATAAGTCGGGTAAACTTGCTCAATGTAAGCCTTCTTCTCCTTTAAGACTTGAGATATTCTCCATAGCTCCTGTAATTAGTAAAAATTAACTAAATCTTTCTTATTTCATGAAAACTACCGCTAATTGGTCCGGATTTGGAGTATTTGGAACCGGAAGATTAGGAATATCTGGTGTTCCAGCCGTGCTTGTCGTATCGGCGACACTCATTCCTTGTCCTGACGAGATACTTTCCGTTGTTTCGTAGGAAGGATCAATGGTTTCAGGCTTGATAACTACTTGTTTGGTTTCTGGCTTTTTCACAGTCGACGTTGTCGCCACCTCTGATTCTGCAATACGATTTTCAGTATTCCGGGAAAAACTTAACAATTATTTAATTACAAACCTATTTTATTCATTTGAGAATAAGTAGCCTCTTGAGCCAGTCCAACAGCCGAAAAATACATTGTTTTGTCTTTCTTTGGCGTTGCTGCATCTATACAAAATGACGTATTTGACAATGATCGGACGTTGGAAATATTCAGATGATCATTTTCAGGACTTCGAACTTGATTTGATCCGACATAAAGTTTTGGTGTACTTGTCATAGACGGTCCTTTTCTTTTCAATGCGATCTGAAACTACGCTTTAAAAAAATGTATTTCTTCAGTTTTGTTACATTATGAGGATTTTTCGGCATAACTTCGACATCATCATCATTAAGCGATAATTGGTTTGTTTTATTTATCGGTGACGTCAAAACTAACATGCTGTCAATACTGAATATTCAAGATTTTCTGTCTTCTTGAGAATAAAAGGCAAAATAAAACCTAGCGTACGTTGACTCTTCGGCAAGTTTTGAAGAAGCTGGTCGATTTCCTTGCGCCGGAACAAGTGCAAAATCCCTCTGCCTTTCCATTTGCATCCTTTGAACATTACTCATTTTCATTGATTGCTTCATTCCAACTTTTCGGAACCTGAATTTTGTTTCTTAAATTATTTAGCAGATAAATTGTTCTTACATTTTCATTTTGTCTTCTTTTTGCATTTTTGAAATCGTATTCGTTGTTGGAATTTTGACTTTCTTTGTTTCACACGATTCTGATGAGCTAGACGGTCTGGCCCGATCTTCTGATGTTAAAGCTTTCGTTCCTTTTTTATTCGTCGATTCTCCTTTTCTCATTTCAGCAAACATCAAAATCGGACGCATAATTTTTTTTCCAAACGACGAAATTTTATGTCCCGATTCTTCTTCAACATTTTTCTCATTTGGTTTTCCATTACTCTCTTGTGGTTTTTCCAGCATGGAAACTGAACGACGAAGCGGTTTCTTCGCTTGTTTCTGTTGTTCCTCTTCGCGTGGTGACTCGAACCTTGTAGAGTTCCATGGTTGCGTGTATGTTGTTCCATTTGAAGCAAAGCTCTGGAAAAATCCTTAGAATAATAAGTTCATTCAAACAGGTCTTACCGCACTAGGCGAAGGACAGTTGGCGGGTGGGAAACGTTGATAATACGGATTTGTTCTCGGAGTTGAAGGCGCTCGAAATCCTGGTTTTATCGGCATCGTCGATCTGAAATGGTTTATATAATTAATACAAAAAAAACTTAAAGGGACTGTTTACTGAATTTGGGTTTCAATTCCATTTTCATCTTCTTCACAGTATTTGAAAACCTATAGAATTAAAAAAAATTGTCGAAATTTCCTTTTATAGTACGCAAAAAAAGCCCGTTTACAGGGTAAGGCGGCGAATGGCCTAAACGCTCGTTCGCGCGTGAGAGAGCATGCGAATATGAGTGTTTGCAATTGTTCGGCCATTCGCCGCCTTATTTTGAAAATGGGTGTGTTTGAGTACTAGAAAAGGAAATTTCGCAAAATTATTTTCCTTTTATAGGTTTTCAAATATCAAGAAGAAGATGAAAATGGAATAGAAACCCAAAAACAGTAAAGAATCCCTTTAAAAACAACCTCATTTTATTTCTAGAAAAGGGTTCCAAATACGTATTATCTCTATCGAAACGACGATCCTGATGATGATAATACTCATCCCTTCTTCTTGGAGTATGTTGCCCTCTATTCCTAGACGCTTCCGCCATTTTCTACTAAAACTCGATAACTTGAAATTGAAAAAATAGAAGCATAACTTTTAAAATTAATTTCTCGGTTTTTAAAATGACTTTTTAGTAATAAATTCGTGTTACTGTTTTCATAACAATTTCATTTCTGAGATGAGCAATTCTTGTAAATGAACTTTGAACCGAAACATTTTTTTAAAAGAAAAAAACAAGGAAAAACAAAAAATTGAAGACGTGCGAAAATATGAATGCAAACGCGCTTCAATGCAAACACATGTTGGCGGTTTTTTGAATTAACAATTCTGATAAAACTGAACATAAATAATTCATAAATAAAACCCAAAAACAAATAAACCGTTTATTAAAAAAAAACCCCTGAATGATTAAAAAATAAAAGACAAAATCAGTATTGAGCGAAGCATAAGTGAAAAACATAAATATTTTGGTTGAGACCCAGAAAACAATGTATTTAGAGGCACTAGCGGTGAGAAACAGTTTCTCTATTTCTAGATTTCGGTTCTATCTCATGAGACAATTGCATCAGACGACGTTGATTGTCGATAACCTGTAAATATATTTCATTACTATAAAATATAAGAAACAAAGCTGTGGATTACCCTAAGATTTCTAATCAAACTCTGTGATTCTATAGTGTCATTTTCGAGCAGCTCATTCAAAGACATTTTAGATTGTCTGAAGCTTCGAAGAATATTTGCAAACATGTGCTGAAAATTATTAGAAATATTTTGATAAAATTTTAGTTTCATATTACCATTTTCTCAAAGTTAACCATTCCATTATAAAACGACTTATTTCCCTGGTGAACAAACATCAAATCTTTCAAAATCAGTGGAATAAATGGGATATATGGTGGAGACATTTTCGAGACAAGCATGCGATAAATCCGATGATTTCTTGTTGGATCAAGTAAGTTTTCAAATTCAACAAATTTTTTGCGAAGTTTTGTGTGAAGTCGCTGAAAAAAATCATATTTTCGAAAGCTCTATGCTAAAAGACCCAACACTCCAAGTCAATGTTAATCTGCTGATGGAAATATGACTCAAACCAAGTGTTATAGCAAAAACCGTCAATAAATCTTGATATTCACGAGCACTGAAAACAAAAATTTATTAAAATTCAAAACAATTTCCAAAACTAACTGTATTGCAATTTTAATAAACTTTTTTAAAACTTCAACGCGATTATGATCAGATGCCAATAAGACTTCAGTTGTAGCCCAATGTTGAACTTCATTAAATCTTCGAACTAGCAAATCCAGATTATATGGCATGCTTAAAGGGAATGATTCTCGTCCGATTACTTGAAAAAGTAATTCAGAGGCATCAGTTGCTCGAACCAATTGAAGATGAAATAAATACAGTTGATGTGCTAATTCTTGTGCATCGATTAATTGAAGAACCGATGAATGGGTTTGAGAATTTGGACCATTTTGATCATCCATTGGTGTCTGAAATCAAAAGAATGTTGTTGATTTTAAGGAAAATAGATTACCAACGCATCAATTTCATCCCTATGAACAACGTATAACTTGCTGTTCAAACTCAAAACCGTTGGAATGGCACGATCCTTGGAACCAAATACGAGTTTTTCTGAAAATATAAATATAACTTGATATTTTTCAAATAGATTCTTAATTGTTATTTTTATCGTGCATATTGGCAACAGGGGAAAGAAAACTGGACATTAAGGGTACATTTCTAAAAATTGGTTTAATTGTCGTTTTAACTGCGTACCTAATATGCACCAGGGGTGGGCGGGAATATTCCCGGGACCTGGAAATTTCCATGTTTTCCCCGGTGCCCAGCCGAAAAAATAGAAAAACATCAAGAAAATCAAAAATTCGAAAAGATCAAGCTAGAAAAATCAACGAAGCTTTACTAAAATTGGTTAATATGTCTTCCGACGTCTCAAATAAGAAAACTTAAATTTTTCTTTTTTTTTTAAACTCATTTATGCGATTCTGTTCAAAATCTTTTTTAAAGTTTTATTCAAAATGTTGCGTTGATTCCTGTTTTATCCTTTAGTCTTTATCATTGGATGTTAATTAACTCTAAAAACCTAGGAAAATCGATAAAATCAGGATAAAACCAGTACTTGGAGTTAAATTGTCGAATTTCCCGATTTTCCCGAAATTTCCCGGCTTTTTGGACTGGGAAATTTGTTTCCAGAAAAGTTTTCCGGACACTCTTTCCCGCCCATCCCTGCTGGGTACCTAATATGCACCCTATTAGATTCTAAAAATAACATACCTCCATTTGATTTGACCTCAACCAATGACAGCGGTTCAATTGAATAACATCTCATTTTTCTTCTCGCCAGTTCACAAATTTCCTCCGCCGTTTTATCAATTCGAATTTGTAAAACAAAGCATGTCGTATCGGCGAGATGAACTATTTGGTTACCTTAAAAACTGACTGATTAATTTCAAATAATTGAAAAATTCAAAAGTATTATTTACAATGATCAGATGGTAATATTGGAACAGGTGTATGTGCCGACAAAACTCCACAATCAATCACAATTGCTGGATGTCTCGTGACAATCAGTTGCATATTTTCCCGATTTGTTCGTAACGCTGCGACTCTTGTCACAATATCTCTCATTCCTTCAATTCTTTTTTGATCCTCAATCACATGACAAAATAATTCTTCGATGAATGCTTTTGTTATTGGATTGAGGAAAAAGTTAGAACGTAGTAGGCTACACCAAATGTGGACGAATTGAACAACACGTCGTTTTGAACAAAGATCTTCATGATATGAATCAATCATTGCCGTTGAATTCACATTCTAAAAATACACTATAAACATTGAAATTATGGATATTGAAAACTCACATATGGAGGTCTGAAATAATACGTTTTAAGGAAATTACAGACCGCATTTGTTGGCATAAAAGCTTCATAAGTTAATATGAAATCTTCTACAAAAACATCAAGTTCACTCAAATAATCATCAGACAATGCATCAATCCTCGTCTCAAGAATATATTCCAGAATCTTCTCCGCTCTTCCAGCCATTACAGAATATCCACAATTTGCCGACCCCGAACTTGTGTTTTCCAATGCAACACCTCTCGGAATATCAATCTTCTCCAGAACTAACACATCTTCTCCAAATTCCCGCAATCTCACTGTATTTGCTTCAACTTGTCTCAAAATTGCATTAAAATGATGTTTGTCAACAATCAGAAATGACGAATCCTCTTCCCTTGTAACAATTGTAGCAGCTCTCGGAGCATCATTAACCAATGCAAGTTTTCCAAAATCATCTCCTTCTCTCAATGTGCAAACCACTCCTTTTCCATGAATATTTACATCAACTGCTCCTTTTAATACAATATACCAATGATTTCCAATTTCACCTTGACGAAATACAACACTTCCTGCATGAGAATAATTCTCAGTTTCAACAACATTTGCCAATTGTCTTTTGACCATTGTACTCAAATGAGATAATGCTTTTATATGGATCAATTCTTCATAAACCAGATCCAATTCCTCCGGACTTCTATCATAGCTTCTGAAAATTTTCAGACTGACAAACTTTAAAAAAAAACATTTATTTTAAAAAGGACTTTGTAGCTTATATGAAAATAGACTTCATTCTCATTCCAAATTTGTTTTTAAAATTTTCTAAAACCACCTAGAAGCCGAGAAAATGAGCTTCAAAACAATGGCCGAGAAAAAGTGGCCGAACTTTTTCCTATGAGCTTTTTTAAGTGTTTCTTTAATAAATACTTATGCAGAATGCTTATATTAGTCCTTTTCTTATGTTTTTTCATTTTTTTTTGGATTTTTCATGCCTGAGGACTAGTTTTCGCCTGTGGCCCCTTTTTCTAGGCCATTGTTTTGAAGCTCATTTTCTCGGCTTCTAGGTGGTTTTAGAAAATTTTAAAAACAGATTTGGAATGAGAATGAAGTCTATTTTCATCCCAGATGTATTCATTAGCTGCGTAATGCCGTCCTTTAAAGTTTTTGATGCTTAAAAATTGCTGAAAAATAGTTGAAAGAACTTCGAATTAAAAAGGGATTAGCAAATTAAGGAATAAAGAAAAACTTGAAATGAAAAACTCACCCTTTTGACAAAATCATCAGAAACAAAGTCTCCGGAGCAATCGCTGATAAAAATCCAATAGATTGAGAAATATCATCCAAATTCGATGAACATTGATTGACATCTGTCATTTGTCTACTCCATCGATAAAATGCCGTGTTTTTATCCATAAACTTGTGATCTCCATCAATATGAGCAATAACATTATTATTAATCAATACTTGCCAAATGGCACACATTTGTAGTCTCGACAGACTTGAACATGTCGTAGAAGTTGATACAAACAATGTCAGCAACCAATCAACCATTTCCGCTCCAAGCATACAATTTCGAAAATTTGTATTTTGAATCATAACATCCCGAATAACATGATGCCCATCTGTTAACATTTTTCTTTGAAGAACCATTGAAATCTCATCAATTTGTGCTTCAATCCCTGTTGGTGTTTGAAATTCAATAAAACTTTTTTCCACATTTCCGTTTCCGTTTTTAACAGCATGTCCATTTTTCTCGACATGTCCATTTGTGATTGTTGGAAGCTGTCGCGCTGGAAGTTTTGCTTGGAATATTGGCTCCTTTTTTGAAATTAGATCTTCTGCTCTTCGTCCGTTGAATAATCCAGATGTTGATGGTTCCATTGGTGTTACATCGGCATCTTCTAATATATCATGCATTATTATTATGAATGGTTGAAGATGATCTCCATGCTTCTGAAAACAAAAGACAAATTTTCAAAATTAGGCGAGGTTTAAGCGTTAAAGAAAAAAACTTACATTATACATAGTCAAAAAATGTTGCTGTGATATTCTGATCAATTGTGAAGGTCGTGAAACAATACAAGAACAAGAATGAAGTGGTGTTGAAAGATCGCCAAAAAGCGCACCAGATTTTAAAGTTTTCAAGTGTCGAAAATCACCACCCTAGAATGAATTAATCAAATTTCTGCTGTATCAAATTAAAGATATCAGAACTTACATAATTCTTTCTAAAAAGCTGTACTTCACCACTAAGTAATAAGTACCAATATACTGTTGGCTCCTCTTTTTCGAATACTGAAAACATAACGATTAAAAATCGAAAAGACTCCATTTATGCAAACTAGATAAAACCAAATCAAGCGCTGATGGAACGCTTCATTGAATCTTACATTCCAGCGTGTACGCCTAATCTACGCCGTCGATGTTGGCATGTTAAAAGGGATGAAATGGCCCCGCTTGAATGAATAATCGACTTTGTTTCAGGATAAGATGGCAATTTTAAAGGAGGGCTTTACGGAGTACTGCCTTAAATGAAAATAGACTTCATTCTCATTCCAAATCTGTTTTTAAAATTTTCTAAAACCAACTAGTAGCGGAGAAAATGAGCTTCAAAACAATGGCCTAGAAAAAGTGGCCGAACTTTTTCCTATGAGCTTTTTACGTGTTTCGTTAATAAATTGTAATGCAGAATGCTTATATTCGCCCTTTTTATGTTTTTTTAAAATAAAAATGTATGTTTTTTTTCATTTTTTTTTGGATTTTTTATCCCTGCGGACTAGTTTTCACCGGTGGCCCCTTTTCTAGGCCATTGTTTTGAGGTGCGTTTTCTCAACTTCTAGGTGGTTTTAGAAAATTTTAAGAACAGATTTGGAATGAGAATGACGTCTGTTTTCATTTAATGTGCATTTATTACCTCCGTAAAGCCCTCCTTTGAAGGATATTCTGGCGAATTATTATTATTAAAGCTATTTTAGAACAATCGATGCATAAATTTTAAATCCAATTTTTTGAATAACAACAAAAATTTCTAAAACTAACAAACTACTCCCTGCTGAATACAATCCGGTTGACAATCTGACTTTGATAGTAATGAAATCAATAAAGCATCTGCCAATGTATTTAATGGATTGAGACGACGAACCCGTGAAACTATTCGTTCCATGCCTGAAACTATTGTATATTTTTTCGAGTTTAATGTAAAAGGAAATTATTTGGATAGAAATAAACAAAAATTTATGACGAATAAAAATATGATTCGATTTTTGCAAACACAAATTTATGTTTATCGTTTCAAGAAAAAATATATAAAAATAAACGTCTTTAACATGTATATTCCAATCAAAAGATAATCTAATCCTCGCATTAATCTATCTCAACAAAAACGGAGAAAATGAGGCGAAGGAAAAGCTTTCAAACAGAATATCGAGAAAAAAAAGATATATAAAAAAATGAATGAAGATTGACAGAAACCAAACATGCCATTTTGAATTATGGATAAGAGGAAAGGAAAAAAAAGCAGAGTGTGTTGTTTTTTTTGAGGTCAGAAAACAAGAGAACTTTTTCACCATTTTAATTATTCATTGAAATTTGAGATGGAGAAAATTCACACATTTTTGTTTACATCAAGAATTTTTGCATGAAATATTAGAATTTCGGAAAAAAAAAACGATTCGTTTGCGGATGGAAAATGAAAAAAAACGATTTCGAAAATTTTTCAAATCAATTTTAAAAATGAAAAAATCTTTAAAATTGTAGAATTGGAACCACACTGACAAATTAATTTTATTTTTAAAATTTAGAACTATATATTTTCTTTAAATTTACAAAATATGAGTTTTTTCGTCGAGATTTTTGTGGATTGCAATGGATTGTTGCAAAAAGGATGATTTTTTTTACAATTGGAAGCGGGCTAACTGTCATACTGCCTTTAAAAGAGGGTTTTATGGAGGTAATGAATGCATCAGGGATGAAAATAGACTTCATACTCATTCCAAATCTGTTTTTAAAATTTTCTAAAACCACCTAGAAGCCGAGAAAACGAGCTTCTAAACAATGGTCTAGAAAAAGTGACCACATCTTATAGGAGAAAGTTCGGCCAGGTTGCCCTTTTTTCTAGGCCATTGTTTTGAGGCGTGTTTTCTCGGCTTCTAGGTGGTTTCAGAAAATTTTAAAAACATATTTGGAATGAGAATGAAGTCTATTTTCATTTAAGGTACAATTATTATCTCCTTAAAGTCCTTTAAAACACTGACAAACTAATTTTATTTAAAAAATTTAGAACGAAATATGAATATTTTCTTTAAAAATTTCAAAATATGAGTTTTTTCGTCGAGATTTTTGTGGATTTCAATGGATTGTTGAAAAAAGTATGCATTTTTAAAAATTTAATAGGGATGCACAAACTGGCATACTGCCTTTAAGCATATTATGATAGACGCTCAATTTTGAAGTTTTTATTCAATCATGAAAACTTTAATTTTTTCTAATAGTAATAAAAATGAAAATTCAGACAAAGATAATAAAAAAATATTCACAATATATACATTTTCTACCAAAAAGTTACAACATGCACGCTTAACCCACGCCTATAGCGGATCCTTCATTTAAATAACAAGTAATTTTCCAATTTCTACGATGTATTAATCCAATTTTTTCCCAAAAATAAAAAGTTGTATTTGAATAAATATTTATCTAGAAATAATCGCTCTGCTGGGAATCGGAAATGAAGTCGGTAAAAATAATAATATTTCCAATAGAAGTCTATCATTCGATAAATACTAATAAAATAGACGGCTTTAAAACGCCGAAAGAGATCAAATTGAAATAATGAAGATATTTTTTAAAAATATATCTTTAATTACCATCTTCACACCAATTTTTCGGGAAAAAAAAGTTGTCATACAAAAATATGTGTGGGAAAATTATGCTACTTTTTGAACATTTTCTATTTTGTTGTATTTAAATAGTTGCAATTTTGTTTGGTCTTCGAATGAAAAAACCTCAAAAGGAATACATTTTTAAAAACAACTTGCCTGAATATTCCAAAAAAGGGAAAAAAAAACAACGACTATGGATAAATTGATGCAGAAATTTCTTTTTCTTCTTGCTCATACGTGTGTGCAATTTTCTACCAAGAGTCATTGGCGTCCATTTTTTTCCCTCTCTTTTCTTTAGTCGGGAGATGAATAATGGTTAAATTGGATGGTTATTCTCGTTTTTTTTCTCTCCAGTGGGCGAAATTAATCGGAATGGAAAAAGAGTGAACATTTTTGAGAATAGGCAACGAAGAGGGTGTGGGTTATAAATGACTACAAAAATGTTTGAATAGGAAGATGTTTTTTTGGAGGACTTTACGGAGATGATAAATGTTCCTTAAATGAAAATAGACTTCAGACGCATTCCAAATTTGTTTTTAAAATTTTCTAAAACCGCGTAGAAGCCGAGAAAACGAGCTTCAAAAAAATGGCCAAAAGAAAAAGGGGACACCGGCGAAAACTAGTCCGCAGCAGGCTTGTGCGGAACCGGCATCTCGGAACTTTCGGAACCAAATTTTTATTAAATGAAAAAACATAAAAAAAAGGACTAACATAAGAATTCTGCATAACTATTTATTAACGAAACACGAAAAAAATAAATAGGAAAAAGTTCGGCCAGGTGGACACTTTTTCTAGGCCATTGTTTTGAGGCGCGTTTTCTGGACTTCCAGGTGGTTTTAGAAAATTTTAAAAACAGATTTGGAATGAGTATGAAGTCTATTTTCATCCCAGACGAATTAATTAGCTCCGTAAAGCCATCCTTTAAGTATTTGAGAAAATTTTAAAGACTAACTTGATGAAAACTTTTTAAAAAGCGGCAACTTCTGATTTTTCTGAAGATTTTTAAAGCGCTTGATGAAAACAGGTTTCAATTTGGAAATCACAACAAAAAATAAGGTATTCAAGAATTTTAACAAAAGCTGATTCACTTTCCCAAATTTATAAGACCTTTTCAGAAACAAGAAAAATAATGATTGAAAATTAAAAGCATAGATTTTCAATAATTTCTTGAAAATAGCAATATGAGTTTGAAATTATAGTTTTATCTTTAGAAAATCTAAAAAAAAAAGATTTTTTAACAATTCACATTTTTTTGTTTTGAACACCTATTATTTTTTAAAAAATAAAAAAATAAAAGTGATACGAAATGGGTGTTTGAAAATTATCCAAAAAACTGAAAAATAATTCAAAATGACGGTTCAACTGGAATGAATTTTAAGTAAAACTCAATTTTCGGGGAGATCCCGCAATCAACTTAACAGTACTGGTCACGCAGTTTTGGTCAGCACGCCAGGAAAAGTTTTAAAAAAATCATAAACAACGTTTTCAAAAATCAATAAAAACTGAAAATGTGTAGAAGTTTTAACAAAAGTCGACAAAATAACAACAACAAAAATTCCGCCAAAATTGGTGTGAAGAAGAGCCGTTTGGTGGGGTCTTCTCACTCTCTTTTTTAGTGTCTATAAAAAAAAGAAGAAGAAAACAACATATATACTTCTCACAAACATCCCTTCACTTCTATTTTTCTCTCATTCTTCTAAAGCAGTAGAATTTTCCTCCCTTTTTCATTCCTCTTTCCCAAAAAAGAAAAGATCGAAAAAAAAACTCTGCTCTTTTTTTTTCGTTTACTGAGCTATGCTTCTTCTACTTTTTGCCTCACACACCCTCCCATTTTTTTGCAGTTTTGCTCTGAAAAGTCGTTGGGTGTGTTGAGCAGAAAAAAAACACGAGAGCAAAAGGGAAATAATTCGTCGTATTTGATGAGAAGGAAACGAAGATGCCTATTTAGACTCTTTGGTTAGTTTTTGAAGAGAATCTATTTTACTAGGTTTTTAAAAATAAATTCGTTTTTATGAGGCTCGAATAATATTCTAGAGAAATATGAAGTAACAAGTATATAGGGTTTTAACGCTTTCGGAAACATCGGTGCTCCTACTCGAGTTCGTAGAGTTTTTTGAGTTGAAACCTGCCAAAGAAAAGAAGACGAAAAAACTCGTAGCAGTTCGATCTAAATGTGATAAGACTAAGTTGAGGCTCAAAGAACATTGTGAAAACTCGTTTTTTGTGTTTAAAATACCAAGAAAAAACCGTTTTCAGAATTCAATTAACTGAAACACTGCAGACAGGGGATCAGTTATTTTACCCCCATATGAATTTTATTGTAAAAATTCCTTCTTATTGGACAAAATAAAACGTATACAATAAAAAAATCCAGGCGTTCAATTTAAGGCAGCCGACCAAAGTCGAAAAATTAAAAATTTGAACCCCCGCGCGTTTTGGTGCGTTCTCGCTCTACCGAAACGGAGCAGAAATATTCAAATTTTCATTTATTTTATTATTTTTAGACGAGTTTTTTTTTCAATTTTGAATGTTATCAATTTTTTTTCATTTAAAAAAATAGTGATTCAGAAATAATGTTACAAGTCGAGCTTACGAAACGAAATCTCTTTTTTCAGGGTAAAACCATGAAAACCTGTCAGATTTGTTGTCTGAAAAAGGATGAATCTTCTTTACGTTATTATACTGATTCGCCAACTCTACGTGTAGTTCTCACTGGAATGGATTATTGAAGAAAAATATCACAAGACAAAACAGAGATGTTGAGAAATTCAACTCGAGTATATTGCTGCGATGATCACCATAGGCTCCGGATGGGTGAACAGTTTCAATTTCAAGTTTTTTTTTCAGTTGACGCATATTGCACATTTTCTTGATATTTCTGAACAAGATAACTGGAAACTTGACAGAATTGATCAAGAAAAATGGCAGAAATTAGAGACAGTTTTGAAGTTGCTCGAAGCAAGTGTTCCATAATCTTCTCAGTTGAATAAGAACCATCAAAGTAGTGAGCATTATCGAACAATGGTGATAAGCATTATGTTGAAAGAAATGCCAACATGGAACTAAAAACTTGAAAAGAAGCCATTGATGCCCCGGACCCCTCTAAAGAATTTCATCAAAACAAATTGTAACTCGGTGTGTTAATAAATATTTTTTGTGAATACGCCCGAATTTCTCAAAGCTCAAAAAATCGGGAAAATCGTTAAAAAGTTATAATTGTAAAAATTAGGTGATATCTTGCATCTGGAAAACTATCAAAAGTATGATCTTTCTTCAAAAAGAAGTATTTCTTCAAAAGTGGAAGTAGAATATTTAAAATTGAATGAAACCCTCGTTACTGCAAAATAAAACAAAAAATGCTGAGAATGTCTCAACTTTGTCATTCGGAATATAGAGTAAATAATCGATAGTAAAATCTTGAAATCAACTAATTCATTTTCAGAAATTCTAAAAAGCATATAATTAAATATTTTTAATTTAATAAATATTATTATTGTTCAGCCGAATTAATTGCTCGAATAAGCTCCATTGTTGAGAAATAAACTCCAGAAACGCAGACTGAACATCCCATTCCTATGATGAATTGATCGAATCTAAAAACAATTCAATTCCTACACTGAAATTCTCTGCAGTTATTAACAAACCTTTTATCAATATTCACCAAAGTATTCCCTTTAATATGCAAATGAAAAAGAGCAGGCCAAATAAATGACAACATTGTTCCAGTAATATTACCAATCAGTCCCATCAATTCGATCAAATAAGGAACTGAAAGCGCGATGAATAAAGTAAATAAAACGAGAATAATTCGAAGAGTAAGTGCCCATTCTCGAAGTGATTTGTCTGGTGAATAACAGCTCGTAAATGGTGTCTTTGGATATCCAAGGAATAAATTATTCTTCAAAAGTTGGACTGCGGCATAAAATGGAAGAGGATACGACAAAAGCGCTTTTATTACAAGGATCAAGTTCACCAATATTTTGAAGGCTTGGTTGGGAAGAGAATTCGATATTTCTTGCTGAAAAATAATTTAAGCGTTTTTGGAATCGAAATCAATAAACCTGGGTCAATTCACCAAATGTCAAAAATCCAAATAATCCGAAGACAACTTTGAAAACAGCTGCCGCTATGTGCGACCATTTGAGCATCCAATTAAATTCAGATGGATTCTGAAAATGAGTCATGATGTTTTAATTGACATTCTGAAGTGAAAAACCTTCATGTTTCCTTCCAAGTTTGGTAAGAAAATATGAGAAGTGTAGCCGAAAACCACCATTCCGACGATAGTTGGAAGTGTGTTGATGTTTAACGAAAACGTTACAGATGAAAGTGACCAAGATCTGAAAAAGTTTAGTTTCTATTATTGCTCTTCAGTGTTGAGAAAGTGGTTTTTTTTAATTACGGTATGTATGAAAGACAATAGATGAGCATTATCAAATTGACAATCAAATGAGAGATTGCGTTGAAAAATGACAACTGTGATACAATTTGAAGATCATCCAAGAAACTACAAGAAAGCAGAAAGGCTGAAACAATCATCATCCATCCAGGTTTATCTGTAAATTAGTATTCATATTCATTTATGTGAAGATTTTGCATGTGAATAAATGTGAAGCTTCTAATAAGCGTTCTCGCCTTAATTTCTGTTCACTTTCGAAATCTTCACTACTCCTTTTAAACATACCAATACTTGGAAAACAGCTTTGAAGTAAATCAGCAGCAAGAACCAAGTAAATAATGCAAGTTGATAAAAGTTCAGTCAATTGCGCAGAGAGTACCCATTTTCCAAAACCAGGTTTATAAAAATCGGCAATCTATATTATATAAACGGTATTTTCTTTCCGAGGGGAATTCAATGAAACGAACCTCCCTGTAAGTTTTTCGAACTTTCACTTTATCGTCATAAAGACATTCGATAAGAAGAACTCCAGTCCAATAACAAATATAAGCAACGCCAATCATTGCACCAATTGACCACCATCCACCTACTTTGACAGCAATCGGAAGCCCAACAATAAACATCCCTTGAATTGCATTTGTTACATTCCACGCGGCTTGAAGAGCAGATATTGGTTCGGATGGGGTTTCGTGTTCATCATTTGCTTCTTCGATTTCTTCGATTTGTTTTGGTTGCTCTTCTGGTGGCGATTCTTCGATTGATGGAAGCGTTTGAGATGTTGAACCTTTATTATTAATTTAATTTGTTTAACTCTTAATTTAATTATTTAATGCATAACAAAAGTTTTTTTTAAAATTTTGTGCTGAAACAATTTTTAAACAAATAATAAACCCTACTTGAAAACAGTTTCTTCCGAAATTAATCGGTCTGAAATTAAAAAAAATCATAATGGGTCTGAAATTAAAAAAAAACTATGCGTACTTGAATTGTTTCATCATTCGGAAGCTCTAAATATCGATATAATTTCAGGACAAATTGTTAAACGCGCTTGGAAAAAATTTACCATAATCGTCAGTTGGTGGATTTTGATACGACGGAATCTCGTGTGACTCTTGATTCCAATAATCCAATGAATTAGTGAAAACGTGTTTATTTGTCCAATTTTGAAAATCTTGAAGTCGATTCGACATTCTGAAACTTCTAAACTAAAAATTGTGAAGTTTTCAGAAAATGAAAGAAAGCATAGTCTCCTCTTCGGTGAGCGAAAAAAAAACATTCATAAAAAGAAATGTTGGTGCTCTTGAAATGGTGGAATTCGTTGATGAGCACACATAAAAGTGGAAGAAAGGAGGGGATTATTAGATGCTTCGGGGCTTTGGTTTTCCTCAATATGTTTTCTTTAGGACCCATCTTCTTTCGTTTGACAAATGGATGAAGATGATGTTTTCTTATTTTGTCAATGTTCCGGAAATTGAAAAAGGAAAAAAAAAAGCGAAAAATTTATGAACAAGTATGAACAGAAATGGTATTTATTATCAGATGAAGTTTAAAAAATGTACAATTTTGTCTGAAGAATATGGCGTAATCACTTTGTCCATGAAACTTTTGGAATATCGTTGAATTCTGTCAGCTCTTCCATTTTCTTGTTGAACTTTTCTACCTTTTCCCGATGACTTTCTTCTGCACTTTTCAACATTCGTTCGGCCTGAAAATTTATATTTTAAAAAAGTATTTCTAGAAAAGTATCGGCGAATTTCGTAAATTTCAATTTAATCGCCTCAACACTGTAAATTAGTCGGAACCCAAGCGTAAAAATGAATTAAAATGCAGTACAGCAATACGGTTTATCTTTAACGGCAATAAAAGCGGTTTCAACGAAATGTTGCTCGAAACGTGCTTTTCGAATGTACGCTTGAATTGAGAGCAATCTCACTTTCAAATATAATCGTTCAGGTGTCTAGAGCAAAAAATTACCATATTTGCTTGCTTCCTGGCTTCAAACCTCAATTCTGCATCAGTTTTCCTCGGCCCGGACGATGTTGATATCGCTTTTTCTTTTCTGCAATTTTGAATTTTTTAAAAGTCGAAGAATTTCAGGATCTTCGTTGAAATGTTTTTCGAGCTGTATATTTTAATGGACCTATTCAGTTTGAAAAAAAAATACAAAAAATGTCGAGAAATTCAATGCAGAAATTGCAGAGAAATGTCGAGAAATGCAGAGAAATTGCAATTTCTCTGCATTTCTCGGCATGCCATTTTTTTCGACCGAGACAGTCTTTTTCGGTCTAAATCAGATATGTTGGGCCTCTAAGGGCCATTGGGACTCACTACTAATTTTTTGGTAAAATTTCCACAACCATAGGCACAAAAACAACCATTTTTCATAAAATTGTTTAAAGGGACACAGATTAAATCGTTTGGGTCTTGAAGAAAATCAGTTCAAAAAATGCAGAGAAATTGAAATTTCACTGCATTTCTCGACATTTCTCTGCAATTTCTGCATTGAATTTCTCGACATTTTTTGTATTTTTTTTTCAAACTGAATAGGTCCATAAGTCCCACACTACGAATTGTGACCATGATGTGCTTTCAGCGTTAAGATAATTACACTAAGCTACGGTTTTTCATACAAATCATGTTTTTTTTAAACTGTGGTTACTTTTATGGCTTAAAATATTTCCAAGATGAAAAACAAACCTTTTTATTGTCATATCTACTTGTTTTGGATCAACGGACTTCTTCTTTTTCTTGAATATATCACCACCCTTTTTAAGTTTCAATCCTCCTTTCACGACAGTTTCTTTAGCCATCTGAAGAATTTCTGCATGATATTGTCAACTTAAAAATTTTAGATCATCCATTTTCTACTAAAAGACCGCAGCGCAACCGCTCGCAGGTGAAAATAGCACGACTGTGTGAGAGAATTAGATTTTCTGGGTAGGTCAAAACCAACTTGCATGATCAAGAATATTTGAGTTGACAATATCAGATTGATTTTAAACTCTATTCATTCAGAAAAATATCTACGGATTAACACCATTTACTATCTGAAAAAACAATGCAAACTCTTGGGAGGACTCATCATTTATCCGTAAATAAATAAAATAAAACTGAACTCGATGAGAAAAACACATAAATTATGTAAAAACATAATATTTACATAAACCGGATGCATCTATTGTTCAGACTCGTAAGTGTCTCCTTCTCCGTCAACGTATCCGTCGAGACCCTCATCTTCGGCAGTGGCTTCTTGATATTGTTGATATTCAGAAATCAAGTCGTTCATGTTGCTCTCAGCTTCGGTGAACTCCATCTCGTCCATTCCTTCACCAGTGTACCAATGGAGGAAAGCTTTACGACGGAACATAGCGGTGAATTGTTCCGAGATACGCTTGAACAACTCTTGGATAGCAGTAGAGTTTCCGACGAATGTGGCCGCCATCTTGAGTCCTCTTGGTGGAATGTCGCAAACAGCGGTCTTCACATTGTTTGGAATCCATTCGACGAAGTACGAAGAGTTCTTGTTTTGAACATTGAGCATTTGTTCATCGACTTCCTGAAAAAAGTATATCCAACTTAAAATTGTTTTGAAAAAGTTGAATACTTACTCTCATCGACATCTTTCCTCTGAACATCGCAGCGACAGTGAGATAACGTCCATGTCTTGGATCGCATGCAGCCATCATGTTCTTGCAGTCGAACATTTGTTGGGTGAGCTCAGCGACGGTCAATGCACGATATGCTTGGGTTCCCTTGGCGGAGAGGGGAGCGAATCCTGGCATGAAGAAATGCAAACGTGGGAATGGAACCATGTTAACAGCAAGTTTGCGGAGATCAGCATTGAGTTGTCCTGGGAAACGAAGGCAGGTGGTGACTCCAGACATTGTAAGGGAAACTGGAAAAAAACATTAAAAACCTCTATTCAAAACATAATCTACCGAGATGGTTCAAATCTCCATAAGTTGGGTTAGTAAGTTTGAGAGTTCTGTAGCAAATATCATAGAGAGCTTCGTTGTCAATGCAATATGTCTCATCGGTGTTTTCAACCAATTGATGAACAGACAAAGTGGCATTGTATGGTTCGACAACGGTGTCCGAGACTTTTGGTGATGGGACAACGGAGAACGAGCTCATGATTCTGTCCGGGTATTCTTCACGAATCTTAGAGATCAAGAGGGTTCCCAGTCCTGATCCAGTTCCACCTCCAAGAGAGTGAGTCAATTGGAATCCTTGAAGACAGTCGCATCCTTCGACTTCCTTTCGAATAACATCCAAGACGTTATCAACAAGTTCGGCTCCTTCGGTGTAATGTCCTTTGGCCCAATTGTTTCCGGCTCCAGATTGTCCGAAAACGTAGTTGTCTGGACGGAAAAGTTGTCCATATGGTCCGGCACGAACTGAATCCATGGTCCCTGGCTCAAGATCAACCAACACTGCACGAGGAACATATTTGGAGTCTGTAAAACGTTTCTCGTTCTAGAGTTTTTCAGGAATAAAAAACTAACTAGTTGCTTCGTTGTAATAAACATCAATTCTCTCTAATTGAAGATCGCTTTCTCCTTTGAATGATCCATCAGGTTGAATTCCGTGCTCTTCGGAAATGACTTCCCAGAATTTCGAACCGATTTGGTTTCCGCATTGTCCAGCTTGAACGTGAACGATTTCTCTCATTTTCTCCTAAATACTGAATATATAAGTATAAACGGAGTTATTACGAAATATGAAGCATAAACAGAGTTATTAAGAAATATGGTAAAGAGAGAAACAGAAAATTAAAAGATGACACATTTTATCGAAAATATTCCGAAAGTTGTGAAATTTTTGGGAATAAAACCGACGCCGAACACGATGAGGATTCAAAAGAGATTTTGGCGCCACGCGTCGCGTGTGCGCGGAACAGTTGTACACTTGCAATAGAGCATGGTTACTGCAGTCTGACGCATTGTAGGCCTGAGATTGCCTCGAATTTTGAAAAATGATAAAAATAGTCGACTTACCCATAAACTAAAAAAGAAAACATTTTTAATGCAGAAACACGAAAAAAAAATTTAAACGGAAACAATTATTTTTCCAATGTTTTCACGTTTCTTGAATTTTTTCGTAAATTTTAGTTTCTGGGTAATGCCATCGGGTTTTCAACGAAAAAATATGAATATTTACATTTTCTTTCAGTAATGTACACTCTCAGAAGCACTATGTAAGCAATAACGAAAAGTTAACAGCTAGTTTGACTGATTTATAGGCCTCTGAGGCATTATAAAATAAATTCTGTAAGGAGGATAATATAAAAATAGTTTCCGGTTTTGTATCCATTTTTCGGAATTGATGAATTGCCGGTAATGTAATCCATTTTAAAAGCATTTGAATTAAAAATATTTAAATAGCGTATCCCCCAATTACCATTGGCCTATAAAAGTACGCAATCAATCGTCATTGTGTACCGTGTGCACCGCAACTGCACACATGGTCGCATTACAGTAACACAAGGCGGGAATTCGAATTTCTTGGAATGCTTAAAACATGTGCATTAAACATAAAACTGTCGTAGGTAGGAATTCGTTTAACAATTTCCACATTCACCCAACTAGACCAAATAAATTTGTCGCGAAATGCGCATTTTAACAGTGTCCAAACGAGAAGATGGTTCAAAAATAGATAAAATCAAAAATAAAAACGTGTTGACATAAAGTGACGTAAAAAGACAACAATACTCGTGGATAAATTAAAATAAAGTTGCCATTTAAACTTAGAAACCATCTGCTTTCGTACATCTCTCTTGTGAGTCCATCTGCGGTCTCGTTGTCACCAAAACTTGCAACCCCAAATTTTCTAGCCCAATAAAAATGACGGCATACGCTGAAAGTCACTATCTTGACATGAATGCTGACAAGGAAATCCAAGAAACTCAGCACCAGCTCGGAAATCTACCAATTGAACCATCTATCAAATTATCCTCGTTGGCGAGAGTTTCGAAAAACGATGTTCCAGTCTCGGAGTATTGCGGTTTTGTCAGCGATGAACTTCCACCGATCTATCGCGAACAATTCCGCAAAATCCAAAAGGATCTTGCTTCGAGAGCGGAAACTAGTCTATCGGCAACAAAGATTGAGAAGCAATATGCTGAACAACAATTGTCTCAAAATTTGTTGAAGTTTGTTTTTATTGATTTTCAAGGAACATTCGAACGATTTTCAGCCCAAACGAATTCAATTTCATGGATGATGAGGTATACTTCTCAAAGCCACAAAAGAATCACGGCAATCAAAATCAAGGCGGATCTGGTTATGCATATCATACAAATGATGTTCATACTAATATTTATACCAGAGATTATAATACAAGTGCTTTTTTAAAAAAAATATTTGATATGTTTTAAAAAATTTGAATTTCAGTGGACATTGTTACAAAAATTGACTATGTTCCGGGCTTTTCTCCACCACACAATGACGACGAAATCCATCGAAGAATTGATCATAAACTTCCAAAAAATCATGGCGCAGTTGTTGCAACTGAGCATATTTATCATAGAAATGGTTCAAATTGGGTAAAAGAACAAGGTGGTAAGAAGACATCTGCATATTTTACAATGCCGAATGAAGATTTTAATGCTGTCAACGCCAAGAAACAACAAAAGAAATTGGCGTCAAATATAATGTCACGAACTGGAAGTCTTGATGCTTCTGCAATTAGTGCAACTGAATCAACTGTAACTGCATCGGTAACTGTAACAATCCTAACGATATGCTCTTTCACTAATGTGTTTTTTTGTTTTCAGCTTGGACCAAAGATGGGAGAATTGCATAAAACTCCAAGAAACGTTGCCGATAAATACAAGGGATTGAGCGCTTTCAAGCCCGTCAGCAATTCAATCGAATCACAGTATGCGTATCCAGAGCTCAACTGACTATGAAGAGAAATTTCAATGAGATTTGTGAATGAAAAATTATTTGTATTCTTTTTTTTAAATTTATTTTTAAACGGAAATACTAACAAGAAACGCTTTGATATCATTAAAGACAGTGGGTCACTTAATTTTACCCTACCAAATTTCAATTTCAAAAATTAGAGATTTTTCTGCTTATATTATGAGTTTGAATTTATATTCACCATCTGGAAATTGCGCAAAACAGGTACTTCTCCCAGGTAATCTCTTGACTTTTGAAAGATTTTAGTTAAAGACAGTGGGTCAGTTAATTTGACCTGATCTTAGTTTCAAAAATTTGAGCTTTCTCTCCTTTGCACAATGCAATTTATGCGAAAAAATATCGATAAATACACGCAGCGTTGCAAAGTTGAATACAATCAAAATTTGAATGCGCTCCGGATCGTGCAACGCGGTCAGAATAGGCGCGAAGCACAATTATTTGAAAGTGTCAACATAATGGTATAGTTCTTTGGATCATCTGAGTTCCTATTTGAATTTTGGTTTTTTGGCTTAAATTTGTTAACTCACCAGCTGCATTTATAGGCGTAGAACTTTATTTTAATCCCCCCGAAAGGAAATAATATGGTTCAAAATATTTCCTCTGAAAAACTCTTACCTGTTTCTGAGTATCAAATTGTTTTTCCACCAGACTGTCTAAATGTCCAATTTAAAATTTTTTTTGAATTTTGTGGAAATTTTTCAAAAAAAAAAGAGCTTCGTTGTACGCGTTCAGGAACGCGCGTGTATTAAAGACAGTGTGTCAGTTAATTTTACCTTACCTGATTTCATTGTCAAAAATTAGAGAGTTATCTCATTAGTCCAATGAAATTTAAATCACACCGATACACTCGTCAGCCATCCAAAGTTGAAAAAATCAAAATTTTGAATGCGCGCAGGATCGTTCAACGCGGTCGGAATTGGCGCGAAACACAATTATTTGAATGAGGCTACATATTGGTATTGTTCTTTCGGCCACCTGGGCCTTCATTCAAATTTTGATTTTTTGCCTTTAATTTGGATCGTGTTAACTGACCAGCTGCCTATTTCTAAAATTTTATTTTTCTTTGGAAATTTGAAAAAAAAACTGCCTACTTGTTTCCATGTAGGTTTCCTGTTATGGCTCTTTCAGCATGTTTTTTAAAAGATTTGCATTTCGAAATGTACAATTTCCTCTAAAACGAACTTGTTTTGCCTTCCTTATGCAAAACTTCATAAACCTATTTGCATCACATCCTTCTATACATCTTCATTCTTCTTCCTTTTCATCTTCAAAATAGTCTGATTGAAAAAGGAAAAGGGGGACCTCCCCCCCGAATGGACGGCGAAAACTAGTGCCAAAATGAAAAAAATGAAGATGCACCATTCTCTGCAACTCGCCATTCGTCACACTCTTCTCATTTTGGAGATGTTCAGAGGTGAGTCTGAAATGCAATTTAGTGGGTGCTTGCCTCAGAGTCGGCCCCGCTTTTACACACTTGGACGGACAACCACTACTTCTTCTCATTCTTCTTTGACATTTTCATTTAGCTCCCGAATAAGCAAGGATAATCCTATTTTTTCCCCTCTTTTTTTTTGTGTCAAAATGGATCAAATTTCAAATTGAAAAGGGAAACAAAATTGACTTTGTATGGCGAGTTCAAATCGTCGGAAGATGTTACCATTCACTTCATCAATGTCAGTTTTTCAAATGATCGCGCTTTTCTTAGCCGTTCTGAATGTGACAAATGTATATCCATATCCAAGTCATATTGTTATTAGTAAGTCTTGTCTTTTTTTTTAAATTTATTTTCATCAGAGTACTTTTTTCAGAATCATTTGGCAATAACGACGAAATATCACGGGTTTCGCTAAAATCAATGGAGTATACAACAGATACTATCAATACTAGAGATGATATTCCTTTCAAGTGAGTTTTAAAAAATTATTGAAATATTTCTTTAAATTAAAAAATAAATTAAAATAAATTTTCCAGGCTTGCATTTGATCATAGAAATATTGAAGAAGGTGCTGCAGTTTCATGGAATATGGTCAATGCAGGTAAAATATTCAATTTTCTTTATTATTTTACGAATTTGGATTTTCAGTATGTGACGAGCTTAAAGAAGGAGCCATGACATTAATAAATAGTGTGAATGGCAAAGGAAGAGAAGGCATTCGAGGTGTTTCAGATGCTTTAGAAATGCCATTGATTTCATTATCAGCTCCAACGAATGATGAACCTCAATTCAGTAATTTGTTAGTTTCATTTTTTATATAACGAGCCTTTTATAGTCAAGATTTGCTTTTATTGATTTTTCTAGATTTGAACTCTCGATACGTCCACCAATCTCCGAGCTCATTGCCGATTTCATAGTTCACAAGGGATGGACGGAAGTCTTAGTTATGGTCGATCCACAACATTGTATGTATAATTTGTGACTTTCATAACTTGTCCTTCCTTTTTTAGCCAGCTTGAATCTTCCATCTCTTTGGCGACACCTTCGTTCTCGTACAAACACATCCGTCAAAGCATCAATGTTCGATCTTCCGGACGATGTGGAAAAATTCGAGAATTTCCTTCAAAAGTTCAATATGTTACGGAATAATGAAACGAACAGGTATGAATAAGCTTTGAGATATTATTTTCACGACCGTTATTACAGAATATTGATTGATTGTGCTTCTCCGCAACGCTTAAAAAAGTTCTTGATTTCTATTAGGTCTGCTCAATTCAATCAAGTCAATTATCATTATGTTCTTGCTAATTACGTAATTTTAAACAATTATTAAAATATTAATAAAATTCAATAATTCAGGACTTTCTACCATATGATCAGGAAATGTTCCAAAATGGGAATATAAACATAAGTGGATTTAATATAATCGACAAAGAAAGTCGTGAATATTGGAGCTTGAAGAAGCATTTAAAACATTCGAATCCACATTTTGATGATGTTACAGTAACCTAAAACTTTTGGTTTTTTTTAAATCTGAAATGTTTTGTTTTTAGGCTGAAGCAGCCGTTGGACACGATGCGATGCTTGTCACGTGGCATGGGTTTTCAAGATGTTTACAATCGAATGACTCTCTTTTCCATGGAACATTTAGACATCGAAGATTCTTTAATCGTGGTTTTCCAGGTTTATTTAATTTTTAAATGATAACTTGTAAAATTTCAAATTACTTTCAAGGTATATATTGCGATCCACTTTCCGATCGTTCACATCCAAACCGCCCGTTTTCATCATTCGAACATGGAAAAACCATTGGAATTGCATTTAGAAATGTGCATTTTTTAAAACTTCAAACTTTGTTATGAATTAATAACTTTCAGATGAAAATAGGATCACGTGAAGGAACATTAACAGGAAATATTGAATTCGACCGATTCGGAAATCGAAAAAATTTCGATGTCTCAATTATCGATTTGGTCTCAAATACAAAAGCAACATTTAATCGAAAAGAAGTGTTGGCTTGGCGCCAAGGAGTTGGATTTTTTACCAATAGGACTGTGGCTCAGCATTCAAGAAAAGTTCATAGTAATCGAAAAGAAGAGAAGGTCATCGTTTTGACTAATTTGGTACAGAATTTTCGAGCTACCGTATCTTAAAACATGCTCACTATTTTTCAGGTTGCTCCATTTGTTATGATCAAGCGGGAATGTATAGAATTGTCGAATAAAACAGAATGTGAAGGAAATAACAAATATGAAGGATATTGCATAGATTTATTGAAACTATTGTCTGATAAAATAGATGGTTTCAATCATATCATCAGGTTAGGAACAAAGGTGAGGTTACGTCCGAGCGTTTGCGCAAAGCTCGCGCTTCATTTTGAGCGTGTTAGGTTGACACTCTTAAAGGAGGACTTTACGGAGATGATGAATGCGGCTGGGATGAAAATAGACTTCATTCTCATTCCAAAACTGTTTTTAAAATTTTCTAAAACCACCTAGAAGCCGAGAAAACACGCTTCAAAACAACGGCCTAGAAAAAGTGGCCACCGGCGAAAACTAGTCCGCAGGCATGAAAAATCCAAAAAAAAGAAAAAAAAAACATAAATTAAAATGAAAAAATATTAAAAAAAGGACTAACATAATCATTCTGAATAACTATTTATTAACGAAAAAAAGCTCATAGGAAAAATTTCGGCCAGGTGCCCCCTTTTTCTAGGCCATTGTTTTGAGGCGCGTTTTCTCCGCTTCTAGGTGGTTTTAGAAAATTTTAAAAACAGCTTTGGAATAAGAATGAAGTTTATTTTCACTTAAGCTACATTTATTATCTCCGTTAACCCCTCCTTTAAACAAATTTCAGGCTGGTTCGAAGCAAGCAGATGGTAGTTGGGATGGTATGATTGGTGAATTATTAAATGGAAATGCACACGCAGTTGTTGCATCTTTAACAATTAATCAAGAAAGAGAGAGAGTCGTTGATTTCTCGAAACCTTTTATGACGACCGGAATTTCTATTATGATCAAGAAACCCGATAAACAAGATTTTTCGGTATTTTCGTTTATGCAACCGTTGAGTACTGAAATTTGGATGTACATCATTTTTGCATACATCGGGGTGAGTTATTGTATGTGATTCTGAAACTTCAAATTATACCAATTTTTAGGTATCCGTTGTAATCTTCCTCGTCTCAAGATTCTCTCCATATGAATGGAGAGTTGAAGAAACATCAAGAGGTGGTTTCACAATTTCCAACGATTTTTCCGTTTACAATTGTTTATGGTTCACACTTGCCGCGTTCATGCAGCAAGGAACTGATATTTTGCCAAGGTTTGACGTTTTTCGATTTGTATTATATGAATCCGAGATATTTTCAGATCAATAAGTGGTAGAATTGCCTCAGCAGCATGGTGGTTTTTTACAATGATTATCGTCTCATCTTATACTGCAAATCTTGCCGCTTTTCTGACCCTTGAAAAAATGCAGGCACCCATTGAAAGTGTTGAGGATTTGGCAAAACAAACTAAAATCAAATATGGTATTCAAGGTGGCGGTTCGACGGCATCATTCTTTAAGGTTTAAAAGAAAAAAATAACGAAAAAAATAAGGCTATTTTCCAGTATTCTTCCGTTCAAATTTATCAAAGAATGTGGAGATATATGGAGTCACAAGTTCCACCAGTATTTGTTTCAAGTTATGCTGAAGGAATTGAAAGGGTGCGAAGTCATAAAGGAAGATATGCTTTTCTGTTAGAAGCAACAGCAAATGATTATGAAAACACTAGAAAACCATGTGATACCATGAAAGTTGGTATGTTTCTTGAATATATTACAGAATTCTGCTTTATTGATTCCAGGCGCCAATCTGAATAGCATTGGGTACGGTATTGCAACTCCATTTGGTTCTGATTGGAAAGATCACATTAATTTGGCAATTTTAGCCCTACAGGAAAGAGGAGAATTGAAGAAATTGGAGAATAAATGGTGGTATGATCGTGGACAATGTGAGACGGGAATCAACGTGGTAAGCGCAATTTTCAGACATATAAATAACCAATAAACACTATCAGTTTTGAAAGGTTTAAAAAAAGAGTGCTAAACGAATTTCAGGATGGATCATCAGCAAGTTTAAATCTTTCAAAAGTCGCCGGAATATTTTATATTCTTATGGGTGGAATGATAGCCTCAATGTTAGCAGCATTGGGCGAATTTTTATATCGAAGTCGTATTGAAGCAAGGAAATCAAATTCTAATTCATTGGTTGCTAATTTTGCGGTAACGATGTTCAACAATAAAAAAAGGCACTTGAAACTTGTAATTTTCAGAAAAATCTCAAAAGCGCTTTATCATCTCAACTTCGGCTATCAATTGAAGGTGGAGCGGTTGCACAACCTGGAACACAGTCACATAATGCAATTAAGAGACAACAAGTAAATTAGTTCAATATCAATATGCATGAAATTTAATATATTTATAGGTTGCTGCTTTTCTTCCAGCAAATGAAAAAGACACATTCAGCACGTCATCAGATCGAGTGGCGCCAGCAAATGCATTGTATAATACTGCCGTTTGAATTTTAAAAACATGTACTATCATAATTTTTAGAAAAGTTTCAACTTTTTCATTTCGAACCAATTTCTTCCTTCAGGAAAAAAGTGCATAAAAACTTCAAAATTTTTTAAAAATTTTAAAAATAAGGTGGATCTTCTTGATCTCACTATTGTTATCTCTACTCGAGATCCTCGGGTTGGACTTGAATATTGTAGCTGTAGAGTTCTCTTGGAAGGGTTTCCCATTGATTTTGACCGGTTCAGCTGTTGAAGTGATGCCCAAACGGTCGGAATAAGCCTAATGAACTCCACCGCAAGGTCCTTCAGAGAACGGCCCATCGCTCTTCCGGAAAATTTTTTAGAAATTAAAAATAAATAATTTTTTTAAGTGGAAAATATCGGAATTTCGAAAATCTTGTCCGCAAACACTAAAATTGGCAGAAAAAAGTAACCCACATCAAAACACGGCGTAAAAATACTTATTCAATCATCTGTGAAAGTTTCAAGTCCATAGATTCATTTTTCAGTGGGTTATAATACCAAACGTACTTTTTTATATACTTTTGCACGGTACTGTATGTTTGCATCATTTTTTAAAAAATTACGACTACGCCTTTCCAAAAATTACCAAAAAAATTAAATAAGTTAACAAAAATTGCTGGTTCTTGATGCGGGAGCACCCAATTCAACTAAGCTACCACGATTTGCCAGAAGTTGCTGTGAACTGACATGAGTTTATTGTTCAGCACATTTGCAAAACAATATCAATTTCCTGATAAAATAACTATGAGAATCCGGAAAAGTGGAGGAAATTAGAAAAAGAGATTCTGCAAGAAAACGTGCATAACCGGAAATTGAAACAAAGAGAACAACAAGGAGTTCTCCTTTTTTCTCCATTTTTCAGATATACAACATTTTCGTTTATTTTCCATAGCTGAAATCATATTTTTGTGTTCAAAATCCGCACAAAAATCTAAAAAAAACATTCTTTTGAAATTCTAGTTATTTAAAGATAGAGTTCCATCAACTCATTTTTATTTTCAATTTCCGTTTTTCCAAAAAAAGGTATCCATCCAACCCCACCCAACAACAAAAAATTGGCCAAATCTGTTTTTTCTCTCTTTCAAATTGCCTGGTTGAATACGTTTCGTACCCGTGTAAATTGAAAATTATAGGCTTTTTGTCGTCAGTTGGTTTGACAGAAAATAAAACGAAGTTTTTTTTTAAAACGGGCAGGCAAGTAGAAGACGATGATGAAGAAGCAGAAAAAAATGAACTAGCCATACGGGTCACTGAATTTTATAGCATTTTGCCGCCCTCGAGACTCCGGGGTGCCTGGTAAATGGCAGATTCAATTCTTTCCTTTTATCGAATATGTTTTTTTTTCTTTTTTGAAACATTTTGTTGAATTTAGTTATCCTATTTAAGAAAATCTTTATTTGAAATTTGATATCAACTTTCTCGAAAAATGAGATGCACTTTTTTTGTTGGTTTTCTAGAAACATTTTGGAAACTTGACACGCAAACATGTATTATCTTCAGAGAGGAATATTTAGGATGATGTGAGAATTTAAAGGATCGGGTGCATCCAAGAAATCGTGGTGATTCTGAGTAGATTAAGACAAAAAAAAAATTGAAAATGAGTTAATTGACACTTTTAGGAGGACTTTTCCGTTACAGGGTGTTCAATAAATACTGCAGGACGCTTCAGTCGTAGATATTTACAAAACTACTTTACGAAACTCTATGTAACTCGGAATAAAATTAGTAAAAATATATTTTTACACAATTTATTAAGAAATTCCCAACCTCTTGCATTTGTGTTTGAACCGGAGCTTAGTATTGTGACGGAGTTCAAGCCGTCTTTGCTCGCGGGTTTCAGTTTACATTTTTCAACGTTACTGAGCACCCAGTTTTCATAAGAAACTGAAAATTGATTGAATGAAAGTTCGAGTCTTACCTCAAACATATATTCAACTTAAAAGTTTGAAAAACGTATAGTAATTTTTTCACAGGCAGAGTTTGGGGGACCTACTTTTTATTTTTTCAGTTTTGGATCCAACAAAAATTGAACAATTTTGCATAAAATGAGCTAATCTGAATCCAGAACCCTAATTTTTCAGTATGGAATGTAGTTAAGTTTCAACGACAAAATAAATAAAATGATTCTTGATAATTTCCTATTTTGACTGTTTTTCCTACAAAAAAGTGCAAATTTTATAGTTTTTCATACGATATCCAAAATCGGGTAGTGACGGATGATCAGAATTTCCTAAAATTTATTACTACACGTTTGTCAGCTCCAAAAGGTTCTGAAAATGTAAATATAAAGTTTCTGAATAGTTTTTGGATCAGAACTAAGAAATATGAAGCTGCCAATATGAACGAGAATGAGCAGCGAGCAGGCGAACATGAAGTTGGGTCTGGTTTTTCATTCACCATTTCTCTAAAAAACGCCCTTATCACATGAAACTTTGAAATTAATGAGAAATAATATCAGGGAATTGAAATAAGTGAAACTCTCGTATAAAAATTATTTTTTCATTGAACCACAGTAAGATATTCTTCCTGCAGTATTTATTGAACACCCTGCCATTAACGAGTAAGTAACAATTTATGAATTTCCTGAGCAAAATACAACTATGTTATCATGTTTAAATTTGATGTTTTTCTTGATATTTGGTTATAAACATCCGATCTAGTGAACACGTTTCTGAAAAATAACAAACTTATTAAATTACGGGGGATTTCGGGAAAAACATTCGAATGCCATAAACGTTGGAATCTTAAAAAGATTACTACGAAATGCGACTCGAACCGGAAATCGTCACTGTTCAATTTTGAATATTTTGGCTGTCTTGAATGTTAAAAATTGAGTTTTATAAACTTTCAGCTACCGGAAATATACAATCTCCATCACACTTATGCCGTCAACTTTTTTTTCCAAGTCTGGTCTGCTCTCTTAACTATTTTTGACACCTCTACTCGTTTCCTTTTTGCTCCACATTTACTGGTTTTTAGAAGTAAAAAAAAACCCTATACTGAAATAGTGAATCAAAGTTTATCTCGTTCCCAATTTCCCGCCACACTCTCTGCTTTCTCGTTTTTCAATGTTGAAAAAAAAGAACTCATAATTATACGAGTCCCTCTCATTTTCTTTTCCTTTTTTTGTCCTTGTTGACTGGCCATCATCTCAGTTTTCAACACGACGGGAGGGACTCTATAATTTACTTTTCTTTTTTTTTGTCATTCCAAGCTTTTTTTTTAAATTCTGTTTCAGAAATAATGGCCTTTTTTGACTTATGATTCAAGAAATCCAGGATTAGGATGTGAAAATAGTGGCCATGATTTGTTGCTTTTTACTTCCTGTTTTTCTGAAGAAGACACGAACAGAATTTCTAATTTTTCGGGGGGAGGAATTCCTTTCAATTCAAAAATTTTTTTTAGAATCGAAAATAATACAAAAATTGCTATATACCAGAGTCAACAGGGATTTCCCGGTTTTCCCGGTACCACGACGGGAAATTTCCCTTCGCGAAAATTTCCCGAAAAGTTTCGGGAAATTGTTTTAATAGAAAAAATAGAAACATCAAGAAAATCAAAAATTCGACAAGATAAAGCTACCAAAAATCAATGAAACTTTACTAAAATTGAATAATATGTCTTCCGAAGTCTCAAATAAGAAAACTTCACATTTTTCTTTTTTAAACTCATTTATGCGATTCTGAAAAATGTTTTTTTTATTCAAAATCTTGCGTTGATTCCAGTTTTATCCTTAAGTTTTTATCGTTGGATATTTATTAACTCTGAAATCTTAGGAAAATCGATAAAACCGGATAAAATCAGTATTTGGAGTTAAACTTTCAAATTTCCCGAAATTTGAAAATTTGGAACCGGGAAAAAAATTTCCCGAAAAATTTCCCGAAAGGTCTTTCCCGCCAATCAATCTGAATTTCAGAGATAAATCTCTTTAAATATTAAAATTGACATTTTAATTTTTAGATTTTTTCTAAATGCTTAAAGACAGTGTGACACTTCTTTACATCCCAGCCGCATTTTTAATTTATATTTTTGTATCAATTTTCAGCTGATAGTTTCAGCTAATATGAATCTTTGGTTTAGAAGAGAATTGGTTTTATTCTGAAATGAAAAATAGTGTTATCATTAGATATTTGCGAGATTTTTTGCTGTTCGATTCTCATTAAAAAAAAAATTTTTAAATAGGGTTTTACGGAGATAATGAATTCGTCTGGGATGAAAATAGGCTTCATTCTCATTCCAAATCTGTTTTTAAAATTTTCTAAAACCACCTAGAAGCCGAGAAAATTAGCTTCAAAACAATGGCCTAGAAAAAGTGTCCATCTGGCCAAACTTTTTCCTATGAGCTTTTTTCGTGTTTCGTTAATAAATAGTTATGCAAAATGCTGCTATTAGCCCTTTTTTTAAAAGTTTTTTCATCTTAACTTATGTTTTTTTCATTTTTTTTTGGATTTTTCATTCCTGCGGACTAGTTTTCGCAGGTGGTCCCTTTTTCTAGGCCATAGTTTTGAGGCGCCTTTTTCTCGGCTTCTAGGTGGTTTTAAAAATTTTTAAAAACTGATTTGGAATGAGAATGAAGTCTAGTTTCATCCCAGACGCATTCATTAGCTTCGTAAAGCCCTCCTCTAAATATAAAATATCACAACTTTCTGTAATTTTTAAAAATTGCTCTATCGACCTAACAATCATATTTGCAAACTTTTGGCAAAAAAAGTATTTTTTAAATATTTTTTTTCCTGTTTACTTCACTAACAAGCCTAATTTTGTCCAAAAAAAATTGTAAGAAAACTTATCCACGAGAAGAAAAAGAAGAATATAATTATTTTTCTTCACAACACTTGGAATAATCTCTTTGTGTCCGACAAACCAAACAATTCAGTAAGAACGGGGAGTAAATCAAATTTCGTCAAGAAAAAAAAATGTTTTTTTCCACCCGTGATTTTTCTTCTCTCCTTTCTTCATTCCAACAAATGTAAATGAGGCACTGGTGGTGGCGCCAAAAATGAACAAAAAGCCATTTTTCCTGGTTTCTTTTTTTTTTGGCTGGTCCGTCCGTCCTGAATTTCCTGTCGAGAAATTCTTTTTCCACTTTTTTCCTTCCATTGTTCGAGCACACTGCTCTGAAAACGAAAAAAACTGCTCATTTAAAAAAAAACAGGTGATTTTCTATTTGATTTTTCATCCTTTCCTAGTCATGGTAATAGGTCTTGATGCCCTTGACAACAGCGTTTCTTAGAACATTTTCTCATTTTCTTAAAGTTCTTTTTTCATGTAATTTAATAATCACAATGTTTTCATTTTTTATTCCGTGCCTCCAACTGTCAGTGAAAACTTTTTAAAAATTCTGAGAGAATCTTCTTAATTATAGCTGTTTCAGTTCAGTAATGTTAATTTTGAGAATTCACAGTTTGTCGAGATCCTTTCAGAAAATGAAACGATTTTGAGGGTTTTGTGTAAAGTTTATTTTCAGTTCATACAGTGAATCGACTTCCTGATATTACTGACCATTTTATTCGTTTTTTAATTTAAATTTTTAATTCTTTATCTTGATTCGGTACCTTCAAAATACCGATCGAAACATTATCCAAGAATAGCCTACTGTGGTACAACGAAAAATTACTTGTCTTCCGAGAATTTCATTGATTTCAATTCCCTGCTATTATTTCTCATTAATTTTAAAGTTTCATGTGATTAGGACGTTTTTTAGTGAAATGGTGAATGAAAAATCAGACCCAACTTCATGTTCGCCTGTTCGCTGCTCATTCTCGTTCATATTGACAGCTTCATATTTCTTAGTTCTGATCCAAAAACTAATCAGAAACTTTTCATTTACATTTTAAAAACCTTTTGGAGTTTATTAACGTGCAGTAATAATTTTTAGAGAACTTGGATCATCCTTCACTACCTGATTTTGGACATCGTATGAAAAACTATACAATTTGCACCTTTTTTGTTGGAAAAACAGTAAAAATAGAAAATAATCTATAATCGTTATATTTATTTTATCGTTTTCCCTTAGCTACGTTCCATACTGAAAATTTTGATATTTTGAGTATATTTTGAGAAACTTTTTGAGCTAAAGAACATGAAAAAAGTTGTTCACTAAAATTTGAGTAATTCATGCTAGATTCGACGGAACTTCTTCTGAAAATCTTTTTTTTTAATTTTAACAATGATTTCTTCTCTTTATTAAAGACAGCTATTCAGTTAATTTGACCCTACCTGATCTTAGTTTCAAAAATTAGAGCGTTCTCTCATTAGTACAATGCACTTTATACGAAATCACATCGATAAATACACGTTTCATAGCAGCGGTCCAAAGATGCAAAAATAAAAATTATTTGAATTTCTCTACACAGTGGGATTGTTTTTTCGACCCCATGGGCCTCCATAATAATTTATATTTTTCGCTTTGGATCGTATTAATTGAAACGCTGCTTTTAGTTCACATAATATAGAGAGTTTATATCCTTGAAAATTTCGTTTTACAAATTTTAAAACGAAATTTTGTGTTTCTTTTCGTTCGTAAATATCGTCAATCGTCATCGTTAACATATCGTCAATATGAACAAAATAAAATTGAAAAGGCAATTTTTCAGCTGCTCCTATCTTTCATCTATTGGATTAATAGTTGCCCACTCCTTCGTTGTTACTCTGATCATTATTGCAAAAATTATATCGTGTTTTTGTCATTTTTCATTTCTTTCGAAAAATTATCATGATTATTTTTCAGAATGCGCCGAAAACGATCATCAAAAATATTGATAAATCATCAGATCTTCTCACAGTATTCGCTTATCATCGCATTCGTTTATATGTTTCGAATTCTATTCGAAATGGTGTCAAATCTTCCAAATGAAGTTGATGTTCAATGGCAAAGTAATGTTTTTGAAAATAAAATTCCGTGAACAAAATTAAGTTAAGAATTTTCAGTGACCGAAAGCATTTTCGTTGTCTTCGGAATTCTGATATCAATTGCTTTTCACAATGCATATGATTTGGTGAGAATTTGTTATTTATCTAAAACAATTATTGTTTTCAACGAAACTTTGAATATTTTCAGCGTTTATCATTGATATCAATTTCATGGACAATTTGGATGCTTATGAACACAGTATTAGCCCTTTTCGTCATCAATACAGACATCATACAGGTGAAAAAGAAAATGCATTTTAATGGATGACATAGTCATATATTTTCATAAACAGAGACATATTTTTTGTTCTAATACTTAAAAATCTAGAAAAAAGTTCGAAATATTTAAAGTTTCGGTGTACTTTTTGCAAAAATTATGCACTTTGATATTTAAGGCAGCCAAAAATCAAAATAAATTGAGTATTTTGACAAATCCGATTATAGGTTGCTGAAAAGTTTATTAAATTGAATATCTTGGCGCAGAAAAATATAAAGTCAGCGGGTCAATTAACATAATCCCAATTAGTCACGAAAAACCAAAATTCCGACCGCGTTTTATGAAATTAAAATCTGGAATTATTGAAAAATTAAAGGTGTACTTCACGATTTTTGAGTTTCCATTTTATTTGCATATTATTCGCAGCATTTTAAGCCCAATGGACGAAAAAATATATGTTTGAGTACTAAACAATGGAAATTTCTAAATTTTTTTCTGCCATAAGTTTTAAAATGCGACGAACAAGATGAAAATGAAAAACACAAATACAGTGACGAACACCTTTAAAGACAGTGGGTCAGAAAAATTCTACCCTGCCATATTTTAATTTCAAAAATTAGAGCGTTCTCTCATTAGTACAATGCAATTTATGCGAAATCACACTGATAAATATATTCCTCATAGCAACGGTCCAAAGTTGCAAAAATCAAAATTTGAATGGGCGCCGGATCGCGTTCGGGGTTTCACATAGTTATTTTTTTTAAAAAGCTCATTTTCTTACTTGGGCTTTGAGAATAGTTTACGACCTCATTCTCAATCATATGTTAGTGGTTTTGCATTTTTTTCAGTGTTTTTAAAAAACTGTTTTTGTAATGAAATTCTGGAGCATTTACAAGCTTGAGAACCAAAATAAAGGTTTATTTTAACAAGGATTTTAAAATTTTTAAAATTCATACGAAAGTCGTTTTGGATTTACAACTCTATTTCTAAAGCGCAAAAAAACTTATCGAACTGAATTAGTTTCTTTTTTTAAGCATTTTTTTAAAATAATACTCTAACTGG
Source organism: Caenorhabditis virilis (assembly GCA_964036255.1). Lineage (NCBI taxonomy): Eukaryota > Metazoa > Nematoda > Chromadorea > Rhabditida > Rhabditidae > Caenorhabditis > Caenorhabditis virilis. The sequence continues at coordinate 9,672,166 of OZ038417.1, read as the reverse complement.
ATGTCGCGATTTACCTCTAAAACAACGATTTTTTTCTAATTAAAAATCGGTAGGTTTATTCGGGAGAAAATAGAGCTTTTCTTTTTTTATTATGTAAATAAAATTAATAGTTAATTTTCAGCTCGTGATTAAACATGTTCAAGAGTCAACCCAGTTATCGATTTTTGACATTATCAAACTGTTCATCGATGTTCTTCATTTCTTCAATATTCCAATTTCGGTATGTTTTGTAATATATTTTTTAAAACTAGTATAATAGCAAATTTTAAATTTACAGCTGTATTTCATTTGTGCCTTCCTGATCTCCTCTAACTCTGACAAGAAGACTCCAACATCGAGGAAGAAGAAGATACGCCAAGGAAAACCAATTGTGAAGAAACAATTCGAAGTGACAAATGTTTTTATTGGCGATGAAATGGTTTATTATGTCTGATCTAATGTATTCCAGATACTTTTTTTGTTTTTTAAAGAATAATCTGTAAATAGTTTTGAGTATGAACATGTAATATTTGGTTAATTTGTGTATATAAAAACGTTGTCTGGAAATCTATGAACAAATCAGATTCTTACAAAACATTAATTCTAGATTTCGAAAAAATCTACAATATCGCTTTAAATTCCCCTCGTGTATTCTTACGATCCTAACAAAATAATGAAAATAGCAAACGGGCAGTGGAATTCCCTTGGGAGGATGATGGTGTCTAATCAAGCAATGTCCCATGAGACATTCAAACCACCAACCACACAAGGCCCAACCTCCTTTTTTTTCCTTTTTTCATTCTCTATCTTTCTGAAAAAAAAGAGCAATACCCTCTGTCACATTATTCAACTTAGTCGACAGCTTTTTGACAGAAAACATTGAAGAAGAAGGAAGACTTCATAATTATAATTATTTGTTTCTAATAATCGACTATATTACTTCTGCTGAAATTGGCATGAAAAGGTTTGTATAGATAAATCTTGCACGCTATTCATATTTTAATCGGATACCATTTGAACGAACGAACCGATAGGGGTGGATATCTTATAAATCCGGGAGAATTCGAAAAAATTCAAATTTTTTCTTCAGAGCGGGTAGTCTCGCATACGAAGTGTACAGAACCCATTTGAACTATACGACACGGCTCTGAAAATAAATCATTAAACTAAAAAATTGATAGAAACGTTATGTTTGATAACTTTTGAAACCCCCACATAGTTTCATATCTATAAGATTTCATACCTGATCATTGCTGCCGTCATTTGAACTTTTAAACATTTTCTTTTTTTTCTCAATTCCCTCAGAGCATTTTATTAATTTCCGCAATTTGACTTTACGAAAGTTCTAGTGAAAACCAAAATTATCAAAATTTCAGACTAAGGATGGATATCGTGAAGCAAGAAATCGAGGATCCTGAAGAAAAGATTGCGTTGACTAGGTAAATTTTCAACTCCTCGGAACATTCCGAGGCAATTTTCAATCAAAATATTTCAATGTTTCAGGGTAAAAACGGAAGAAATAAAATGCGAACTTTGCGAAACAATTTGCTGTTCTATTTCTGAGCTTCAATCTCATACAATCAGTGAACACATTCCTTCAAGAAAGGTAACTTTATCTCGTCAACCTACTTCTACTTCAACATTAATCAATTATTTTCAGACCTCCTCCCCAAAAGTTTGTTGTCAACAATGTGATGCTTCATTCGAATCTTTTGCCCACTTTGCTTCACACATGAAAAATCATTTAAGCGGTGGCTCTTCTTCCTCCAATTCTGATTCTTCAAACACCACAAATACCTCATCGTCTTCTTCATCTTCATCTACCAATTCATTATATTGTCCAATGTGCCCATTGATGACATTTCGAGATGAGACGGTGAGCAAGTGAAACGCTTCTTTTCAGTGTCCCAAGGGAAATTGATTCTTTCAAATAATATGACATTCGGAATTAATTTCGTTAGACGAATGAAAAAAAAAGTATTGCGAAAAAAAAATGATGGAATTTTTATTTTTAGCACAATGGAAACTTGTTTTTTTCAGAGTCGATTGGAACATTTAACAATTCAACACCTTCAGATGCTTGTACCACAGCACATTTGCACAGAATGTGAAGCATCATTTATCAATTCAACTATTCTTGCCAATCATTTCAGTCAAACACATCTGAGGATTAAGTTCGAATGCGTGGCTTGTAATTTTGTCGCAGATTCTGAAAAATTGTTCAAAGTGAGTTTTTGTACATTTTAAAAGTGATCGGCAATTCGCCGCCGATTTACCGATTTCTAGAAGTGCTTAGTTAATTGGAGAAAAATTTCTTAAATAATTTCATCATCCCAGGTGTACAAAATCAGCTAAAAGTGCGTTTTCTAGGAACATAGCAAAACTCACTCTCGTCAAACGAATGTATTCGGTTGCTCGGCTTGCGGCTGCACTTTTCACAATCAAACACTTCTACTCACTCATGTTCAACTTTGTCATCATCAGTTCGTTCGAATTTTCTAACAAAACGCTTTTTAAAAAATCGATGCCATTTATTTTTTTTTCCAGAGAGACGACGTTCTATTCTCGGCCCTCTTTGGTTGCAACAACGAAATCAGCGTCGTCACCCAAGGGAGCTAATAAGGTGCGATTTGTGAAGTGAAATGAATGAGAATTAAATTCGTTTTTTTTTTCAGAACAGAACATTGCAGTGTTCGGTTTGTGATGAATCAGTGGTTGGGGAAGATGGACTAGATGAGCATCGTTTGCTGAGACATTGTAAAATTCGATATTCAGATAAATGTGCAGACTGTCATGAGAATATTAAAACAGACGATGAGTAAGAATTTTTAATTAGAAAACTGTGCTATTATTTTTGAAAATAAGCGTACTATTAAAAAATAAATTCTTGATCATTGCGTTTTGAGGCTCACAGTCGCTCCGCACGCACGCACGCACGCGGCAGAAAATCCGCGGGAAAATAAATTTTTCAAATTTTCCAGTGTGCCGCGTGCGTGCGTGCGGAGCGTCTGTGAAGCATCAGAGAAGCACGCAAAACGCAATGATCAAGAATATTTGAGTTGACAATAATTGAGCACACGATTCGAATTAATCGGGAGCACGAGAAAAAACGTTCAATTTCAGCGGTCCAATTTTGAGCCAAAACTTATTTTAAAATTATTTTTACCCAAAGAACCGTATCGATTAAAAACATGCAGAATTTGTTAAATTTAATTGAATCCCGCAAATTTTCAGGTTTGTTAAGCACTGTGTCCGTCATACAAAAGACCTTACAATCCATTGTCCAATCTGTCGTCAAACCCTTCGTTCTGAAGTTCAAGTTCATGCACATAAACATTATCACATGACCCGTCCAACAGGTGACGAAACCGGCACCGAAGAGAACGGAGACACAACCAAAAAAGTAAATGAAACAACTGCTGAAAACAATAATGAGTACGAACAGCAGACATTCGAATTCGTTTGTCCAATTTGTGGCGAGGTTTTGATTAATCCCAAGGAAGTTTAGAAGAACTCTTCATTTATTTCAGAAATTCACCGATGGAATGCGATTAATAGAGCATGGACGTCAACACAGCAATGGAAACACCTCGAAAAGCAGTAAAAGACAAAAGAAGTGATAGTTCCTACTGGTTATTTTTCCCAATTACATATTTTTAACAAATGTGATACAACTTCTTTTTCTTCAGTTTCAAAAAATTCCTAGCCAATTCGTACTATAAACAATATTTGATGATTTCAATAAAATGTTCATGAATAAAGCAACATCAACATAACAACACGGGGAACGGATAACAGATCGATGAGATCCAAATGAAAGCAACTGAAAATAAATGAATAAAACAGATTATGAAATCTGCAATTCTCCTTCAACAACATCCTTCAGACTGAGAATTTCTAATCTTCCAGCTCCTTTGGTCTCATTTCTTACAATTTCATCCAATGTTCGGAATGCTCCAGGTTCGATCAGTCCAATCTAGAAAAGATTACGTTTTCAATGAACTTCTTAAAAATTCAAACCAATTCTAATCCTCCTTCAGCCCAGTCATCAACTTCAACATCACTAAACGAAGTTTTCAATTTTGAATGCAAGTGTTTTGCTTCTTTTGTCGGTATTGAAATGCGAATCCTCATTTTTGCTCTTTCGATTTTGATTGTTTCTCGAAGTTTGGGAATCGCTTCGAGGGCTTGCTGTTTAGAGCTCCGATTGGGTTTCAATGAAAAGTGCATTTCTGTTAAAGCCTTATCGATAACAGATGGTGGAATTGGACGCTTTGTTTCGGGATTTACAACCATGGAAGCAATCAATTGCGATACTTCTTTCAGTGATTGATCGGATGCTGCATGTCGTTCTTTTTCTGATACTTGGAGATCTCCTTTTTCAAGAATCTGAAAAACTTAACATATAGATTCAAATAAATCAAGCAAGTTTTCGGTAACATTTCAGAATTATAGTCCTCTCACAAAATCGGTTGCATAAACGTGGGCTTCCCTCTTCTGCGAGAGAGTGTTGTTTGGTGAGAGGCAGTTGTCTGCGTATAGTCTCCCCGTCGTTATATTTCGTATGCGAGCGTGTCGGTTTTTTAGAGCGTGCTTGCTTGTTTATAAAGTCGAATTTGTGAGCAGCTAATACCAAAATTCGAAAATAACATCCAGCAGATAAAACTCACAGTTTTGCAAATATCCAGTTGGTTATCGGTACCAAATGCTGCAACCAACTCTTCCTTCTTTGACAACTGCCCTTTTGAAACATTTGAAAATACGGTATGCGTTTGAAGAACTTCATCAATGTCTTTTTCGCTGAAAAATATTTCACTAAATTTCGAAAAAATAAGTAAATTACGTTTTGTTCCTCCAATTCACGACCTTATTCTTGTAACAAGCAATTTCAAACCGTTTACCAGTTTTTTTCATCCGAACCACTGCCACATTTGTCAAAACTTTTTGATTCGTTGGAGTTTTGATGTTTTTTGACATCTAACAGGTAAATAATATTTTTTTTATTGGAAAATGCGTTTTTTGATAATTCTGTTAATAATCAAAATCAAGTATTTCTAACAGTAACTCCACTGATATATCAATTTTTGAAATTTAAAACATCAATTTTATTAATTTCGAAATATTTCATAACTGACAAAATAAAACAAAATAAAATATATTTTTGTGAAAGCAGTTGAAAAAAAACTATAAAAGAAAAGGGACCAGTTTCGATATTGAGTAAAACAAATATTGATGAAAATAAAGCAGATGTAGGTTGAAAAATTGCAGAAATCACAACTTGTACATATTTACAGCTGAAAACTATAAGAATTTCTACAGTTTGACAAGAAACGCTAAAACACACAAGACACAAAGGACGCTGATTTTTTTTGGGGTGCTAAATTTATACTTCATAAAATAAAAACTTTGGATGAACCCGAGAGATACATAAGACCAGAAGAGTTGCTGGGATGAAATTTGATACTTTCCAAATAAATGGTTTTTCGTGTGATTAATCTGGCAAGTTCAACGCGGCTTTTGGTAGGATTTTGAGTTCAAGAACATATTCTGTCAATCGATCTGTTGGCTCAGTCGCACGGCGGGCGAGTATCCAATGAAGTCCTAATTTGTGGTAGAGAGAAACGTTTTCATGATCCAATGTTTTTTCAATAGCAAGAACAGTCTGAAAAAAATTGAAACCGTGTAATCGAATTTTAATTAGTATTTCAATGTTTAACTTACTCTTCTATTCAAACACAAAACTGGCCACATGGAGCATCCCAATGAACAGCAGCAAAATGCCAAGCCACACAGCAACCAACGACTAGAATTTTGAACATGTCTTTTCAACACTGAATTTACTCGATTCAATGTCGCAGACAATTCTTCTGGAGCAATATAACCAGTCAATTCGGGCGGATAATCGGTGCTAAAACGTGAATTCAACCCGAATCTGAAAAAAACATGAAAATAAAACGTGAAACGTTTAATTTTGAAAATTACACTGTGATACTTCCAATTCCTCTAATTACGATTGGATCTCTTTCTTTTGGAACATAAATCGGCTCAGTTTCATCACTACTGCTGGAAATTATGTCGATTTCATTGTCATTGTCATTTGATGGAAGATTCACAGGTTCGGCTAAATCAGCAATTGAATTGGCTGTTGGTGGTAGCTCGTTAGATGCTTGTGAAGATGTATCGGACATTGAGTTACCCGAAATCTAAAACAAAAACCGTTTGGAACGTGTAAGAAGTGAAATTTAAAAGAACACGAATAATAAGGTTTAAAAAAGCTTGAGCATCGTTATTACTTTAGATCCTTATTACAAAATTGCTGAATTGAATTGACGCTTGTATTTTAATTTTGTACAATAAAGAAAATTAATATATTTTCATTTAAAACATGGAATGAACTAAAATCCATTACAATTCGAGCCAACACTTTTTTTAAAAAGAATATCAGCCAAAACTAGTTTTTACTCTTCAGCTGAGGTTATAATTCTGTTAACACATATTAGGATTTTAAATTAAATTAAAATGAATCTTTTGAAAGTCACTTTCTTTGGTGAAAAGTGGGCAGATGCAAAATAAATGGAGCAGAAAATCGATCGACCGCAGCACGACTGGATGACGTGCAAATGCGCTCTATCGAACACCGTGGGAAAAAATTTTTTTTTTCATTTTTGCAACTTTTTCTATTTTTTTTTCAAGTTTTTCATTTTTGAAAATCACGTAAAAATTTGTCAATTGACCATATAATTTTTATGAATAAATTTTAAATATTTTAGGGGATTAAATGGGCAAGAAAAGGAAACATGACGACTCAGATGGGGAAGGCAGCGACAAACGAGTAAAACTTGAAGAGTCTTATGTTAATGGATTGAATAACACCACCATAAATGTGATTATAAATACTAGAAAAAAAATATATTATAATGAATTTTTTAGAGCTTGCCCGAAACTTCGAAATATCAAGTGTTTCTAATCAAAAAACCCTCAAAAATGAGTTTAGAAGATTTAGAAAAATTAAAATGGTCGTTTGATAAAGATGTTTTGAAGAAAGACAAATTTAAAACAGGTATACATTGTTTTGGCAGTATATTTAATGTAATTCCTATCTTTTTCCAGATTCTGGTAATTTCCGCGCAATTATTTCGACAAAAAGTAAAAATAGGAAGAAAATGGTACACGTTCCAGCAGTGAAAGAAATCACATCTGCCGACTCGAAAAATTTGAAACCAGGTTAGTAGTTTACAGGAATGAACATATTTCCCCCAAATAATCGCATTTTTCTCAGCTGGTGCAATTGAAGGCTCCATCACAATTATCCCAGCTGGGCTGAAACCCAAAAGTCTAGGCGGGTCGATTTACGAAGAAGGTGAAGAACCGACGGAAGACGCTGAAATTCATCCAAATTTGATGAAAATCAAACGGGAAGCGATTTTGGATTTGGCTTCGCGGAGAGAACGCAACAAAGCTTATGGAACCAAGACGGACAGCGATGGAAATGTCAGGAAACTTTTGAATCTCGTTACTAAATAACGTTGTTTTGTGCCTTTTTTCCCTAGATTAAATTCAATGTTTTCAATCAATTTTTGTTATTTTATCGTTGTTTTTTTTCTTGACTCAATTGTTATAAAATTTTTGTTACTGAAAATTGAAGATCTTGTAACGAATCTCTGTGGATATTTCAGTTTTATATTTCCTACCATTGTTACCTACCCCTGAATAGAAAATCTTCAACAAATTTGGAAAATAGTGAGATAATTACAGTTTAGGCATCAAACGGGTCGAGGAAAATGAATGTGGAAATGGAAGAAGAAGAAGAGGAAATTATCACCAGGCGCCCAGCCAAAAAGAGTGGTTTTTTATCGGACGATGAAGCAGATGATTTAGAAGACGATAACGTTATTTGGGAGGTGAATAACGATTTTTTTTAAATCTTATAAATTTCAATACTTTTCAGAGAGAAGTAGTGGTTTGTAATTCGATTCCGAATACAGAAATGTTCTGTGTTGCTTATCCAGCAAGTAAAAATGACGCATGGGACAAACAAAAACTTCCGATGGCAAGATATAAGAGGAATGTTCGATTGGTTAGTTGTTTTGTGCTTTTTTTCAAATATTAAGCTATAAATATCTAAATTTAAAATTACAGCTTGAAATGCGTCTTCTTCCTGATACTGAAACTGGTTCGTTTGACAAGAAAAAAGCTGAATTGATGTATGAATCTGGAACTACGCCGCAAAAAACCGTTGATATTCAATCATTAAGAAAAAATGATGAAGTTTATGAAGGAAGAGCTTTTTCGAATGATCATCCAATTATTAATTCAATTGGATTTATGAAACATGGTATCATTAATTGAATTTTATTTTAAAATCAATATTGTTATATAGGACAATTTTATATATGTCCACTTGCTGGAAACATTGAAATGCATCGATCAATTCATGGATTGAATAAGAAAAAGAAAAGTACGGGGAAGGGAGGTAAAAATGACGAAAACGATGAGACAATGTCGACAGAGGACGAAGATGAACAAGCAGCAAATACATCAACGGGAAATGTAAGTTATTTGGAAAGAAACAATTGAAAGAAATCTCTTTTTGCAGATTCGTGTCAAATTTTCTCGACCAGAAACTGAAAGGCAAAAGAAAAGAAGGGAAGCGTCTGCACTTCATCGAGAAAGAAGAATTGCTGAAGATGTCTGGATCCCGATGAATGTTCATTTAAAAGATGATGAAAAGGTTCAAGAGAAAATGGAGAAAATGAGCCGGACTGGAATCAAAAGCGAAGAGCATCGAGAACCAACAGCGATTGAGATTCGAGATTTGGTCAATCGTGCTATTATTTGTAGTATTAAAGAAGAATTGTGAGTGTTTTCATTGATCAGTTGGTTTTGAGTAATTAAAATTTATTCAGAGTTATTGAATCTGGCAAAGAGCACATGTTATCCAAACAAAGAATCGATGAATTAGAGCCTATTATGCAAATCAAAGCGCATGTTGTTAAATGTGAGAATTTTATTCTAAATCAACCACCAAACATCAAAGTATAGCAATAATGTATATAAATAATAAAAGGACATTTTTGAAAACATTAAAAAAACTAATTAATCAATCAAGACTATGCTAAAACTAAAAAGCAAAACAAAAGTCTAAATATTTACATTTTCGACGTTGTATACTGATGAACATAATAAGTCCATTTTTTCCAGCAAGCGCTTCTTCTAATTTGTTTCTGTTTCAGCTCATGTCATTCGTACCGGTGAAATGATCAAACTTTTGAAAAATTTTAACATTCCCTTTCACGATATTATTCATAATCTGCAGCAGTGTGCTAGACTTGTTAATGGTAAATCACTTATATTTGATTCCAGTGAATTGAAATTCTACATTTTTCAGGTGTTTGGGTTCTTCAATCTGATCTCTTGTTCAATAATCTTCCACCAGCTCATTCGAACGTTGCGGGAAAGGTTGCTAATATTTTTCAACTGTAAATATTTACAAAAACGAACTTTTCAGACGGATGTTTATCGATCGGAATTATGGAGAAATGCGCGAGATTTGGCACTTTGTTTGATAGATGCTGGACACAGCGTGACCAGACTCACATTGATCACTTGTTTTAATTTGAATCAGAAAGATGCCGAAGACATTTTGTCGAGTTTTGGTTACAAGGATGAGACGGATCGAACGTGGAAATTGAGAATTGAGAGGGATCAGGAATTTTTGGATGAGTGAGTTTTTTTATTTTAATTTTGAAATTTAACTTCAACACATCTGTTTCAATTTAAAACTGTTTGTTTGACTTTGTGCCCAGACATTTATATCAAGTTTATCATCATTCCAGTCCTTGCGCACAAAGATACATCGTCGAAGAGAAGAAAAAGTGGGTGGAAAAGTTTGAGGGACTACAAAAGATCATCGGAAATGCGAAGAAACATCGTGGCTCGTCACCAAACAAAAAGAAATGAGCACTGCGTAAATTTTGTTAATTTCTTAATTTTTTTCCTTCCTTGTTAAACCCCCTAGGCTGTTTTTGTTTTGTTGTTCTATGGTCTCGGTTTTTGTCCCACAAATTCTTTATTGTTATTGCTTCCTTTTTTTTTGATTTAAAATATACGTTGTTTTGATATGAGTCAACCTTGAAAATTCCAAGGCGGGAACTAGTGAAAATAGGATTAAAAATTCGCATATTTAGTTTTCCAAAAATGAACGATCGGTATATTATACCTGATCTTTTGTGTTTTTCAAGAGGTTTAAATTGGTCTTCGAATGATCAGTGTCGATGACAGAGATCATAATCGTCTCAGATTTATTGATACATCGGATTATCGTATTCCCCTCGTCATTGTTATAACTTTCGTTAAATTGTTACTTCCGTTCATTTTTGTGATTATTTCACAGTAAAAAAAAGAATTTGATTCCTAATCAATTTATTCTATGTGGAAAAAATAGTATGGTTCTACGCTCATCGAAATCAACGTCAAACCTTGCGCCAAGCCGAACTTCCGGAAAAGTTTTTCCAGAAGATAATATTGTAACTCGGCAACGAAGTAATAGTCTTGATATTCCGAGAAACTATGAAATGAACGATGCATTTTTTACACCAAGATCTACTTTTAAGAAAGGTAACTTATTCTAAATTTAATTTAGGAACTTTTAAAAAAAACGATTACAGAAAAAAAGACCAAATTCTTGATTTCCTCAATTTTTGTGGAAGACGATACAGCTTCCGAAACGGGACTTGGAAGGCAGTTTTCGACAAGTTTACCTTTGATTTTATTTGAAATCTTGAAAAATAATTTTAGGCACAATTGTTCGGCCTTTTTCAAGAGCAAATACGAACAATTCGCAAGCATCAAGTAGAAGATATACACCGGATCATAATTATCACTATGATGTGAAAAGATTCCTGAAATCGACAAAACAGAGGCTCAAGAACTTATCAGCAAGGACAAAAATTTCGAAAAGTGAGTGAAATTAAAAACTGTCCGCAATTGTTCGTCAACGTTTTTGCGTATATAAAAAATTTCTTTTGAAACTTGGTTTTTCCAGCTGGTTTATTCTTTTTTTCACTTTTTAGCGCATTGTTTAGAAGTTAGCCGAGATTTTTTCGTATGTAAATAACAAACGTTTTCCTACTATCACTTTCACAAAGATTTGTCTATTTCCCTACTTTTAAAAAAGTGAAATGATTTGATATCATTTAAATCAATTTATGAACTGCGAAAATTAACAGAAAATGAAAATAAAAATCTCATGACTAACCGCATGATTCGTTCAGCGAATTTGATGCTGTTTATTTTCTATTGCAACGACAAAACAACCTTTTTTGATTTTTTTTGAATTAATGGATAGTAACGTAACTCGCACAAATTTCAAATAGTTAATGTTTGAAGTGCTCACTTTAAAAAAATGTTAATTGTCCACTCGAGAAAACAAACAATAGCTGTTAAACAAAGTTATATATTTTTCTCGTTTACTTTTTTTCCCCAAAATCGTTACCTTGGTCAACAAGTGTCAACAAGTGCATTTTGTCCTCAAATTAACCTGTTTGAAGGACCACCATCTAGCGACAAAGGTCCAAGACATACGAATCATCTCTAACCGTCTGCGGTCATTGGTTTATTTCCATTTTGTTTGGATTTTTCGCTGTCTCGCGCGAAAAAAAGTGTACAACAACAGCGTTCCTCCTGCAGTTGGAATATTATTTAAAACACGTTTGCTAGCATATAATAGAAAACAATTCGACAATGGACAACTTCAGCATGTTATCTAGTCATGATGGTTCACACCATCACGAGAATCGCTCGCTAATGAATAATTCCGACGGTAAGAATGGGCAATATTTATTTCATTTTTTAAAACGAAATATTTTAACAAAAAAAGTTTTGAAATTAAGTATTCCAAACATTTGCCATAAATAAATTTCCATATTTTTTCCAGAACATCCACATTTTTCACAGAATCGAGAAGCCGCCGGTTCATTTGGATCAATTAATGAAACGAGGTATGTTTTGATTCTTTGAAAGTTTTTCATGTGGATGAAATTCTGCCCACGATGTGTGTTTTTTTCTCGCTTAAAAACAACAATTGTTGCAATTTCCGCCTTTGCTTCTTTTCTATTTTAAAAAAACCAATTTTCATTTTTTTTGTAGCCCGTTTTCCAAGCTTTTCGATTTAATTTGAAGTATGCCAGGCAAAAATCTAGCTTTTTATATTGAAGTTCAAAAAGTGTTAACATAATACTAGATTATGTAGGTAAACATGTTGTTCCAAAATCAAAAGCAAACAGTGTTTAATTATTTTTAAAAAATGCGTACTTCGATTCTGTAAAAAGCCATTAATATTCTTGAATAATCGAAAAGTCTTAGAAATCAGGGAAAAAAGGCCTGCTAGAAAATATGCGCCAACAAAATGCAATTAATATTCGAAGACAGAGTGAATTCTCATATTTTTCAATGATAAATTCGAGGTTCAAAGTGTTTCTCACTGATATCCCTCTATTTCCTTTCAAATTTCCAGAGTACAATTTGCCCTGTCTCAAACACCACCAACAAGTACACTTGGAATTCCATCTTCTGTAAAAAACGCGAACAATTCTCATCATACCTTGTCTCCGGTGATTCATTGCTTTTCAAAAGAGTATGTTTTCAGTTTTTTTTTCAATTTTAAATAATCGAAAAAAAAATTTGATAAAAATGACAAATTTATCATAAATGAGTTCATCGGGGTCATCAAGTTCATTTGACAAATAAGACATGAAGAAGCGGTTATGTCACCCTTCTATTGTCTTTTGCAGTTTTTTTTTAAATTGATAATCGAAAGTATTCGTTAAACTCTCTGCGTCAGAAAATAGAAAAGAGATGGAAAAGGGTTTTCATATGTTGTTTTTCGCCCTCTTCCTAAACATTATTTGGTGATTTGTCTATCAAAAAAGGGTACATCTGATTGGTTTTATGTATTTCTTTATATTTTATTATTAAACCGTAATCATGCTTGGGCCTTTGATTTTCGGCCACGGAGGAAAATCATTTTCAAGTGATAGTTTGCAACAATTGTTAGAAGAGTGAGTTCGAATTATTTTAAATATAACCAAAACAATTTTTAAAAATATTATTGATATAACATGTTGAACGAAGCTCTTAAAAATTATATTTAAAATACTTCTGTCAACAACAATTATTTCCCAGGAAATTGTTAAATTGTCTTTTATTGATCCATATAGATTCAATGCATTTTTATCTTAAAGACATGGTGCCACTTAATTTAAAAGTCTGTTTTTCAATCATTACATCTAGTAAATATCTAATAGAAAAAATTTTAAAGGAATATTACTTCAAATTTGAGCGTTCATAGGTGAAAAATTGTATGTCCTTCGCTCCCTCCCACTTTGACAATATTGATAAGGTCGAAAATTTTATGATAAGAAAAATGACGACAAAGGCAATATGAGAATACATTTCTTCGTCTTATTTCTTCTAATTTTTGTCAATTTCAAAAAAAAAATAACGAAGATTATTATCTTTTCTTTAATTTGTATGAAATTCGTTTCGTTTCGCAACAAACAAAACATAAAGTTTTCTTTCTTTTTTCCATGCCGATTATTTTGTTGTTTCCTCGATTGTTTCACAAGAGAAGAAGAAGAAGAATGAACTAAAATACCATTTGACAGTCTTTTAATGGTTTTCGCACTTTTTCTGGCTTCTTTTCGTCTCTTCGAGAAAAGATTTTTTGGGAAAAATCATATATTTATACGATTTACGATTGAATCTATACATTCCTGCTTTATATTTTATGAGAAAAACAAGAATAATAATAATATATTGTTTTTGGTTTGAAATATTGTAAAATGGAAGCTGGACTGATGCTATTGTCAGATGGGTAGGGAAATTTGATATTTTATACAAAAATAAATTGAGAACTTAATTTTTAAAGTTTTTCTTGTCAAATGACCGTTAATGACAAAAATTCCATTGATTATTATCAAAATTCACTGATAAAATAATATTATTTTAATTGGACTCCTCTGAACCCCAACATGCATTTCCTCCAGTGATAAGAACTAAGAACTGACACTATTTGCCAGGAATTTTATATATTGATTCTTGTAGTTTTTAATATCCTTTTTTTTTTTGAAATTCATTCGCATTGCATTTGTTAAAATGTCTACCAATAATAAGCTAAACATACCTAATTCATGTTTTGAAATTTATGCTTCAAATATAAACGCCCTGAGATCCAAGTAATATATTTCTGCTATAATTTTCCCTTTTATTAGGCACTCGAAAATTTGAAAATGCCGAGGTCATATGATCCATCTAGAAATGAGCTGCTTAAAACGAATCCCGAAAAACGGGTATCAATTTCTGTGGAAGATGTTCGTGGAGCGTTATACAATTGGAGAACATCTCCTGTTCATAAAACTTCCAACGGCGGACAAGGAGTTCCACCGTGGCCAATACCACAGTTTTATTTGCAACCTCCTTCGAATACCAATAATCGGAGTTCAAACGGAATTGGGGGATCTGGTAATGGAAGTATGAACTCCTTGAGACTTCCCCCGAGTCCATTGCCACCAAAAATTTTGTCAGATGAACCGGATTTAGGGTAGGAAATAGGGAAATTATTGTTTTAAACGAGAAATATGAAAAGCAAAATCTATACGACAACGTTTAAAATTAAGACTTTTTTCAGACATCGTGGCGAATTGGATATTTCGGAAAAATACAATTATGATCTGAGTCGTGCACAATTGAAGGCAAGCAGTAGGACATCCGCACTGCTGGCTGGTTTTGCAATGGTTTGCCTTGTTGAATTGCAGTATGATGCAAACACTCCGAAACATTTGCTCATTATTTTGGGAGTGGTTACCAGTTTATTGGTAAGTAGTTTTTTAAACTATTGATTTAAATTATATAAACAAATTAATTTGGATCGTTTCCCAAAAATTGAAAACTGTTTCAGGTATCTGTGCATTTGTTAGCATTAATGATGTCAACATGCATTCTACCATATATGGAAGCAACTGGCTGTACCCAAGATTCTCCGCATTTGAAGCTCAAGTATGTTTTATCTCATTTTAGTGATATATTATAAAATATCATTAACTTTTAAAGATTCTACATTGATCTTTCATGGTTGTTCTCCACATGCATCGGTTTATTGTTGTTCCTTGTCGAAATAGGTGTTATATTTTATGTGAAATTTGATGCAGTTGGATATCCAGTGGCTGGATACATAACCACCGCCATGTTGGTGCCCGTCGGAGTGGTTTTTGTGGTATTCAGTTATTTGATTCACAAAAATCGAGTGTCGCATTCCTTGGGAAGATTTAAAGATAAGGTGAGATATATTTTTTTAAATTTAAATACTTTAACATCCTTTTAAACGAATTTCGGTAAATTTTTAAGATTCGGGCAAGGTGGAGAATTGAATGTCAGATTTTTTTGCGAAAATATTGAATTTTTACATCAAAATTGGATATTCATCGCCTTTTACGTTCGTGCCAAACGAAATTAATTTTTTTTCAATTTCCAGGTCGACACAATGAAACAGTTTTTGGATGTGGAGGCGAATATGCAAAAGCCGGCATCAAGCATTGACATCATTTAAATTTCTCTATTTTCTAGTCCATTTTTTATATATTAATCGGGTTTTCATCAATTTTTTAAAATTTTAATTTTACCTTTTTTGTTTCACTTGCTTAATAATCCACGGGTTTCCATAAAACTATATATATACTATCAAAAGTGAATGAAAAGTTTAAAAGAAAAAAAGCACATTGGAAATGCTCATAATACGTACGGATTTATGGGTTTTTCGAAGTGAAGGGTGGACCTCATAAGCAATCCTTCACTATTATAATTATTCGCTTATAAGCTTTGTCTCTCTGCATTTCTTTGTCTATTTTCATGATTTTCCGAAAAGGTAGGGGAAAATTGGAAGAGAAGGGGGGGGGGGGGGGTGCCGTTTTAATCTCAGTTTGTGAAGGGGAGGTGGACGGGCGAAACAAATCTTTTTCCGTTGCTGCTGAATACTGCTGGACTTTTGTTTTGACCTGATTTTCAATTTCAAATGGCCATTTCAAAATGGTTTTGTTTCTTTTTGCATCGTTTTTCTTATACTGTTGTTCGGGTAAATTGTCATGGGAAATTTATGAAAAACCTCTAATTTAATGAGATTTCGAGAAAATTTTTGAATTCTCAGAATTGTTTCTGAATTCGGTTGTATCCGTGATACGGATCAGGAGACACCGAAAATGTGAACGAAAACAAATGAATGGATTCTGAACGTTGATTTTATATTTAATGTTAAAGGAGGGCTTTACGGAGATTATGAATGCTTCTCGGAAGAAAATAGACTTCATAATCATTCCAAATCTGTGTTTATAATTTTCTAAAACCACCTAGAAGCCGAGAAAACAGACCTCAAAACAATGGCCTAGAAAAAGGGGCCACCAGCGAAAACTAGTCCGCAGGTATGAAAAATCGAAAGAAAAACATAAAATAAGGACTAATATAAGTATTCTGCATAACTATATATTAACGAAACACGAAAAAAGCTCATAGAAAAAAGTTCGGCCAGGTGGCCACTTTTTCTAGGCCATTGTTTTGAGGTCTGTTTTCACGGCTTCTAGGTGGCTTTAGAAAATTTTAAAAACAGATTTGGAATGAATATGAAGTCTATTTTCATCCCAGGCGCATTCATTATCTCCGTAAAGCCCTCCTTTAACAATTCTGGCGAGGTAAGGAGTTTCCCGTTTTTTGGGAGTTCCCAATAAAAGGGAAATAGTTTTTCAGATTCAACCGAAGCTATAATTTTTAATTAATTTGTTTCAAAAGGGTTTCTCGAAATATTAATTACCCCAATAATCCTGTTGCAAAACTTTTGTTTTCCTTGGACAACAGTTTCCTTCTGCCTCCCTCCATTCTAAATACAAATTCACTTGAACACCATGAAGTGGAATAACACCAACAATTGGCGGAGGTGGAGAAATAGATATTCATCAATGTATCTATCCGTTCTTTTTCAAATAATAATATGATGTGCACTTGTCATGTTCAATTTATTTATTTTCATGGCAGTCGATTGGAACCCTATGAACTACAATGTAAAAAAAACAAGTAGTTTGATATCTTATATTTTTTTAAAGCGCTTTTTTACTGATTTTGAATTTTTGTCTGGGTTCATTCATAACGAAGTGTTATTAATGAATTTAAGAAAAACAATGGTTTATCGAGCGCCCGTGGGCCCAATACAGCACTCCCAAAAGTGCGGAAAACGGGCGATGGCAGTGCAATCTGGCGGTGTCACACCACTGTTTTTGGGATATTTAGGAACCGCTTTACTCAAAATGAAGCTTATAAGCTAAATTTTTAAAAATTAATTCTATTAAAGGTGATTCTGAGTTGATTAAAACCAAAATTGAAAATGAGTAAACACAACTGCAAAAAACAACTTCAAATATTCTCCCTAGTACATTTTTTTCTGTGGATCATAAGTAATAAAGTACGTATTAATAGGATATGAATACACAAATACCGTCCACACATACTGGTCACCTACACCGATGCAAAAAGCCAGAATTCGGATGGTGTGTTCGTCATGTAACACGGTTGATTGGGATGAAAATGTATGCCAATTTCTGTATACAATTACTTGTGTTCTGTTCTTTTTTTTTCCGAACATAGGCATATTGGAGAATGATGATTCTTTGGATTTCCTGACTTAAACTTCGTATTGCGCAATTTTTCTTACTTTTCTAATATATTATTCAGAAAACATATAGTTTTTAATTAAACCATGCTTACTTTTATTTTAATCGTTGAGCGCTTAATTTGTTTCTTTCGATAATTGTATTAGAACTAAACTAGGTGGCACTCTGTCTTTAATAAAGTAATCTTGGTTTTTCAAAAATTTCAAATTTGAACAGGGTCGATTAAACACACGATTGAATTTCAAAAATTGACACAAATAATGTTTATCTTGGGAATTATTTTAATATATGATTTTTCCAACGCTTTCGATAGAATCCTCAAAATTATATAATAAAGTGTTAAGGTGCTCGAATTCTAGAATAATCCAGAAAATTCTAGAAGCATCAAAAAATTCAAGAAAATTAAAAAAAAAAATATTCCAGAAGCTTTAAAAAATATCCATTATGTTCCAAAAATTCCAGGAGCTTGTGTTTTTTGCCAATATCCACATCGGGAGCTCCCGATTCCATTCTGAAATGTTTATAGTTAATTTATATAATTGTGATTTTCTCAAACAATAAATTCCATTTTCCCACGTACTTGTCTCCTTAAGATAGTCTCTCTGAATAAAAATAATAGAATAATAATAAATCTCCATCTATACTTTCACATCCGCATCACCAATTCCAATGCCAAAATTATTTCGATCAATTTTACGAAATATTTCCGGTAGCCGTTCACTCACCCTCCCTCCCACTTCACATTTTCACTTCTATTCATGAATAGCGTTGACCATTCTTTATTCCCTCTCACTTTCAACTTATCCCTCATTTAAACCCGGGTTTGAAACAAAATGCGAAACTGTGTTGTTTCAAGTGAAATAAAATAAAATTCTTCGAAGAAGAAGCAGATTTCTAAAAAAAAACGTTTCGTTTGGAGACCTTGCGTACTTTTTTTGTTCCATTCTAACAATACCACTTATTGGATTGCGAAGAGTCTCAATGATGCATGTAATACATACACTCTTCGGTCACAAATGGGTCACTTTTGAGAAGGTATTGTATCCAGTTGATGTTCAGCGAAATAAATTTCGGTTATGAACCGCAAAAACTCAAACCCGTCGAGATCATAATATATCATTTCTCAGTTTCAAAATCCCCTACCTTACCCCACGATATCTCAATTTCACTCATTTTCCGGCCCTGATGATCGGTAGAATTGTCCTTGAAATTTTCGAAATTCTCATTGTCTAATTCTCCCCCGCTTCATGTATTATTTCCGTACGTTCCGCCACCATTTCAATTTCTTCTTTTCTTTCTTCATGTACATATATATTCACCGTTGGCTGCATTCACATAGAAATAACAACAGTTTTGCTTGATCTTTTTATACAATGTTGTTTATATGTCTTTAAGACCTTCTTCGTCAAGGGACATCGATGTTTGATTTTATTGCAATGTGTTGATGATGACTCGTTAGAAGTCAATATTCTTGTTTTCCACTATTTTATTATTCTCAAAATTGAATTCTGATTACAAAAAAAATTTAAGATTTTTTTTGCAAATCACGATTATTTTCAATTTTCGCTGATTGTCTGAATTCGAGATAAATGCGATGGTACTATTTCTTTAAAGGAGGGCTTTACGGAGATGATAAAATGTACCTTAAATGAAAATAGACTTCATTCTTATTCCAAATCTGTTTTTAAAATATTCTAAAACCACCTAGAAGCCGAGAAAATGAGGCTTCAAAACAATGGCCTAGAAAAAGTGGCCACCTGGCCGAACTTTCCGTGTTTCGCTAATAAATAGTTATGAATGCTTATATTAGTCTTTTTAAATATTTTTTTTTCGTTTTAATTTATGTTTTTCATTTTTTTTCGATTTTCCATGCCTGTGGTCTAGTTTTCACCGGTGGCCCCTTTTTCTAGGCCATTGTTTTGAGGCCCATTTTCTCGACTTCTAGGTGGTTTTAGAAAATTTTAAAAAGAGATTTGGAATGAGAATGAAGTCTATTTTCATCCCAGGCACATTCATTAGCCCCGTAAAGCCCTCCTTTAAGAATACAAAATGATAAAACTGTTTTTGAAAGTTTATATTACAGCTGTAAGTAACTTTCAAGTTGATGATTTACCAATTATTTAGAGGGCTCAAAATTCAGAATGAATCTTCACAAATGTGGTCAAGTTACGGATTTTATTTTTTTATAACGACAAATTTCATTTCTTAATTTTATTTTTTGTTGTAAATGCTTTCAATATGATGATATCTAAGCCTTTCAGTAAATGTAAGTTTTATAGATTTCGAAATAAATTTACTCAAATTCGAAACATTCAACTTATTTTATCAACTTCAGATCTAATAGAACTCATCAATTTTTTTCTATTTGTAAGACTCATTCCTCTCATTTCTCCCACCAAAAAATCAAAAACCAGTTTTGTATCGTCCATCCATTCGTCCAAAACCAACCCTTTACTTCTTTTCTCTTGTTTTTTTTTTCGCGTCGTTGTTGTTGTTGATTGGTAACTGACCACCAATACAACCATTTCACGAATCGTTTTACGTTATATGGGATTTTTTTTTAAATATCTTGCGAAACTAACTGATAATGTTGCAGAAGCTTGATGGTCGTCGAACAGATCGAGGTTATTGAACATCGGATTATAGAGGAAGGGCGGAGACCAAGTGGTGGTGAGCGCTTCTACTTCTTCAAGCAAAAATATCTTCATTTTCCGCAATCTGATATAACTATTAGTCTTTATAAAATTCGATAAAATTCATGTTTTTGTTGACCTCTAATTATACCATCACACTGACATCTAAATTATAGCTTCAATAAATCGAGGTCAATTTTCGTGACCGTAATTTTGTTGGAATATGTTTTCATAAATTCTGTGATACACTTTTTGTTTTAAGAGAAATAATTTCGAATATTCTTAGCTTTCCGATTTTGGTGTAAATTCAATGAATCGAGGTCAATTTTCGAAAATAGACATTTATATTCTTGAATCTGAGAACTTGCCCGATTTTCTTAAAGGAGGGCTTTATGGAGTTAATAAATGTACCTTAAATGAAAATAGACTTCATTCTCATTCCAAATATGTTTTTAAAATTTTCTAAAACCACCTAGAAGCCGAGAAAATGAGCTTCAAAAAATGGCCTAGAAAAGAGGGCCACCTGGCCGAACTTTTTCCTATGAGCTTTTTTTCGAGTTTCATTAATAAATAGTTATGCAGAATGCTTATATTAGTCCTTTTTAAATATTTCTTTCATTTAAATTTATGCTTTTTTTGGATTTTTCATGCCTGCGGACTAGTTTTAGCCGATGGCCCCTTTTTCTAGGCCATTGTTTTGAGACGCGTTTTCTCGGCTTCTAGGTGGTTTTAGAACATTTTAAAAAGAGATTTGGAATGAGAATGAAGTCTATTTTCATCCCAGACGCATTCATTAGCTCCTAAAGCCCTTCTTTAACAACAATATTCTCCAATTTTAACTTACTTTTGTTGTGCCTATAAGCAAAACTCGTCCAAATATGCTGATAGAAAAAACAAACACAATTTTATGCGCTAGTGAAGCGAGAAATGAAATGGACAACGGTTGTGATTCTATTGCCATTATTGTTACAGTAATCCAGAATAATTAGATTTTAGATTCATAACCATAAAACATAGTTTCAAAAATTTAAAGGCGCACTTCTTCCCCCATTTTCGAGTATTCGTGAGAGCCGAGAATCATATGAACAGAGAGCTGATGGAACAATCCACGACAGAAGATTTGAAGTAACAGGAGAAAGAGATGTCAGCAGAGAACCATCATTTCTTCATTCGTCAGCTAGTATGATCGCTTGATCGAAGGTTTTAGATTGAAAAGTTAAATTTTCAGATTACGGACAACATCTAGAACGATCGCCATCACCTCAAAGATACAGTGTCAGTGGAGCAGCAGCAAATAATAGCAGGTTTTCTTATTTAAAAAAAAAACAACAAAAATTGTAATTTTAGTTTTCTAAATTCATCTGGCGAAAGCCGTTTAAATTATGGCGCAAACACCAGCGGAGATAACACTGTTATTCATAATTATGGTTATGATATTCATGAAGTGCAGACGAATGGTGAGTTAACTTTTTTTAAAAAATTAAACTGAAATTAAAAACGAAAGAATGAACCTTCTCAAAAGAATCATGTCCTTACAAAACAATCATGATTCAGAATTGTTAAACATTTAAATCAGTGAACGAACACTTTAAAGGAGGGGTTTACGGAGATAATAAATGTACCTTAAATGAAAATAGACTTCATTCTAATTCCAAATCAGTTTTTAAAATTTTCTAAAACCACCTAGAAGCCGAGAAAATTAGTTTCAAAACAATGGCCTAGAAAAAGTGAACTTTTTCCAATGAGCTTTTTTTCGTTTTTCATTAATAAATAGTTATGCAGAATGCTTATATTACTCCTTTTTTATTTTTTAAAATTTATTTTTGGATGTTTCATGCCCGCGGACTAGTTTTCGCCGGTGGATACTTTTTCTAGGCCATTATTTTCATGCTTGTTTTCTCGGCTTCTAGATGGTTTTAGAAAATTTAGAAAAGAGATTTGGAATTAGTATGAAGCATATTTTCATTCCAGGTGCATTCATTAGCTCCGTAAAGTCATCCTTTAAAGACATGTGTCCAGTTAAATTGACCCTACCAGATTTCAATTTCAAAATGAGAGCTTTCTCTCATTAGTACAATGCGATTCATGCGAAAACATATCGATAAACGCTGTCTTTAAGTCTATTCCGATCATTTTCAATTTTTCTAGAGAATTTACAACGTGGTATGCTTGCTAGCTTCAAACATGAATTAATATGTTGCTTGGCTTCTATCTTTAAAAATTTCAAACCCCCTATTTTCATAAAGCACAAATAAAAAAATATTTTGAATAAGAATGAAAAAGCAACTTACAGACGGAGGTGCTCGAATAATCGAAACACATGGAAGCGGTCCACTTCGAGAGACAAGCAGAATTGAACACGTTGAAGAAACCGTCACTCGTCCGATTCTCACATCAGCACTTCGAAATACGAATCGAAGTTCATCGAATATTTTCACAGTGCCTGCTGGCAATTTGAACACTTCTTTTAGACAGGATTTTACCAGCGATTCAGAGTAAGTTTGTACAAATCTCTATCCTTGAAACTTCCTTTCAAAAATCACTCATCCAAAAATACAATGTAAATATTTGATGGTTTACAAATAACAAATAATGTTTAGTTATTGATTATTTCGGATTCTTTCTTTTTTAATATCATGCAAACTGTGATTGAGTTGGAAGAAGTTCGGTAAATTTATTTTTCTTTTAAATACACTTTCAAAAAAATATTATTTTTCAGAAGTCTTGCTCGAAAGGACAGCTACCGAGCAATGCAATCATCGTGGGATGGAGATGATAAAGCAAAAGTTTCAACATTGTCATCGAGAAGATTTCCAGTAAATTTTTTTATTCGCAAGTAATATTCAAAATATTTCGATTTTCAGCCACAATCACAAACATCGTTAGTTTCCCGTGAACACCAAAATGAAGAAAAAGGTGGATGTTGGCAGAGAACTCGTGAATATTTCGAGGATATTGTTTATGCATTCAGGTTAATGTTCTTTTAATGACAGTTCCACATTTCAATGTATTTTCAGAAACTCCGAATGGACTCCAGCTCTTCGTCTAAATGTCTGTTGTCTTCTTCTACTACTTCTCCTACTACTTATTCTTTTCTTCATCTTATTTAATGCAATCTTCAATCGATACGCCGTTGCAGAATTCCTTCTTTATCCACCAGTTTGCGAAGAATGTCGAAGGAAGAACCCGGCGCTTATTTCTGCTGCTCTACCATCTTCTGTATTCGTTCATTTCTTTTCGAAACATCAGGCACATTTTGAACTTCGTGGAAATGCACCGTTTAAATCGAACAGTTTCACTGCCGTCGATTTTACAACAGTAAGATTTTTAGAATATTATTGTATTTTAATAAAAAAATTTTATTTCAGGGCTACGTCGCAATTGCAGATCATGCTTTGACAGATGCGAATGGAAGACATACCGTTTGTTTCTTGATGCCGTTGGATCGAAGTGCAATTGACAGCATTGATCAATTGTCAGAAGCTATTTCGGATTCGAAATATGAAGTAGGTTTTTTGACATTGATTGATTCCTGATTTATATTAAACTTTTTTAGACTAAATTTGCGGGAGCTCCCGATTTTCGTATGAGATTTTTAAAACTTCAGAAATTGAAAGAGTTTTCTAAAAATTAATAAAAATCCTCAAATGTTCAGATTCAATCAACCTATGGATGGCAAGAATTCTGGCAATTTGACCCGGAACCCATTGAACCAATAAACGCAAACACCAAATTCACCGAAAGAATCGAGGATTGTCGCAATGCAAAATGGTATCTTCTTCGACAAAATGTTCACGCGCGAGGTTGAATATATGAGATTCAGATTTATAAAATTTTAAGATATTCTAGATGCTTCTTGCAGTGATTGTTATGATTTCTGTTTACCCGATTGGGCTGTTGTTCGCAAAGAAAAATACGAGGATCAATCGACACTTGGCGTCCGCCGATTGAATTGTTTCAGACTTGATGTTCCGGAATGGAGGAATTTTAGGTAATGTTCGTGGGATTTAGTGGGATTTCGGTCGGAAAAATTCGAACACGTTTTCATATACCAAAGCGGTATACAGAGTGGCTACTAAGTATTCGTCTCTACGTTTTGTTATGTATTTTGATAACCGAGTAATAATTCCTTAAAATTTTTTAATACATCGATGAAAGAAGACTACTAGAGCATTTTTCTTTAGTAATTGTGAAGTATAGAAATATAGACTTCAATGTAGGGCACCTAATGTTCAAAAGTTGAATCACATTTTCGACGTGCGAGTTATCCTAATATGTTTGCTCATAAGTTTTCATGACTTGACTATCAAGAACCGCGCAATAGGAAAAAATTAATTCAAATATTTTCTATGAAAGCTGGTTGATGATTTTGTCTAATGCGCTGAAAATAGATCACAGTGATAACCGGAAGTCAACGTTCTTGTAGCTAACATTTCAAAGTTTTCCAGTAATTTCTCGAAATCAGCTTATTGTTCGGCTATTTCATGTTACACAGCATTGGTTTTCAATCGTAGTCATGAAAAAAGATTCAATTTTTAAATTCAACACTGCTATTTGCGACTATTTTCAAGTATTCAAAAAAGCTAGGACGTTTGAAAGAAAATCATAATTTCACTGAAAAATCGTGCCATTTGATTTTATTTTGCGCCCGTACTTTTACATAACGAAGTAACATGGTTTTTTGTTTTGAAAATTGTATAATGATTCTTTTCTGATATTTAAGCCACGTTTAAATATGATATGTGAACAGGGCCGTATTTTATCGTACATCAAACTTCATCAAATTGGAAACCGCCGAACAAGCGGCGAGCAAGTACGAAACCCAAGAATTTTCGTGAATTTCCTACTCAATTTTCATTTAACCGGCTTGAAAGTTGCTTATCATAAAAATATGGTATTTTTTCATAAGATTACCCATCTTCAACCGTTTTCCAAGTTCCGAACGTTTTTTTATAAAGGTTAGAAACAGTTAGAACCAGTTCGATCTGTCAGTCTCGATCATTCTTCTAGTAAATCATAATAAAAATATAGCGATCATGAGCAAAACTTTGTCAATCGCATTTTTATAACGCATGATCATACTTCACATTATAAAGTTGAAATAAATTTTTTTGAGGCGCCAGATCAATAATTATGAACTGTCAAACATGAACGAAAACATTCCTTACGTTAGGCATAGAAAACCGAGGTAGATTCACGAAAATATTCGTAACTATAAAATGGCTCGGTTTTCACGAGTTTTACTTTCAGCACAGTTAAAAAAATATTTTTTCTACTAGAATCATCAAAAGTTTTTCGGTTTTCTATGAACCATAATTTTTAGCAACTCGATAAAGTAGCGACGAATACTTACTAGCCACCCTGTATATCCCCCATATTCATCTTTCGATTTTATTTTTCTTACCTCTTTTTTTGTTTTTCAAAGAGTTTTTTTTTATTTTCAGAGTTGAAACCGATGTAACCGGAGGTCATTGGAAGTACCCATTGTCCAGTGAAAGTACGAAGCGAGACAAAAACAATGAATGGGTGAATTGGATTCCAACTGTTCAGTCAGAAGGATTATCAAGAACTCGAAAAGAAGTAATTACCAACCAAGTTCCGACGAATTAAATAAGTAACAATTTAAAATTTTATTTCATGTGAAATGCAGTATAGTTCTAAACGTTTGGTAAAACCATTTTTCCTGCCTTTTCAGTATTTTAATAATTTTATATGTAATTTTTTGAAAATAATTTCGATTCGGGAAGTCAGTCGGGATCCCGAACGGACGGAATTACGTTTTCAACTTCGGATCCCGACTGACTACCCGAGTCATGACAATATTCCATTTTTGGTTTTAAAGGGATTCTTTACTCATTTTAGGTTTCTATTCCATTTTCATCTTCTTCTTGACATTTCAAAACCTATTCAAGAAATTTTTTTCGAAATTTCCTTTTCTAGTATTGTCAACTCAATTATTCTTGATCATTGCGTTCGGAAGGCTGCTCAACCTCACAGCGGCTGCCGACACTCACACACACTGGAAAATTTGAAAAATTCATTTTCCCGCCGATATTTCAGTGTGTGCGAGTGTCGGCAGCCGCGTCGCGTGCGTGCGTAGCGGCTGTGAGGTTGAGCAGCCTTCCGAACGAAATGATCAAGAATAATTGAGTTGACAATACTCAAAACATCCATTTCCGAAATAAGGCTGCGAATGGCCTAACAATTGCAAACGCTCTCACATTCGCATGCTCTCTCGCGCGCGGCCAAGATTTGACTAGGCCATTTAGCCGTTTTAATCTGTAAATTTATTTTTCGTGTCCTATTAAAGGAAATTTCGAAAAAATGTTTAGCTTTAATAGATTTGCAAATATTGTGAAGAAGATGAACATGGAATTGATACCCAAATTCAGTAGTCCCTTTAAAATTAATGTAAAACTTTCAATAATATTTTCACCATTCCAAAAACGCCCACTACATTCAAACCAGGGTTCCGCATATGGACATACTAATTTGGGACATTTGCTTATTTGAGACATGGTTTCATATGGACCTAGGTCTAATTCTATAGAGTGGGACTTATGTCTCATTGGACTTGTGTCCAATTCGACGGAGTGAGACATATGTCCCAATTGGACATGAGTCCAATTCTATAGAGTGGGACTCATGTCCAATTGGGACATAAGTCCAATTCGTCGGAGTGAGACATATGTCCCAATTGGACATGAGTCCCAATTGGATATGATTCTATTCGAAAAAAGTATTCGTTAAAAAAATGCCTCTCCAGGAATTGAACACTCGGTATCTAGCGCAGTGCGCAGAACACTACTGCACTGCGCCATGTCCGCCACGCACACCATCGATGCTATGAGCGCATATATATTTTATACCATCATTTTCATTAAGAACAAACTTATGTTTTTATAGTCATGGTTCATTATTTAATATATTTTCTAAGTGTTTTTTAAACTTTTTGTAACTTTTTCTTTTGAATTTTTCTACTTTCATCTCTGATAGTGTATCACTCAATTTTTATTATGGGCAAGGTTTTAAGATAATTCCTTTTTTATTTTAAGATTATCTATTACTTCTCTACGGTGTACACACACATTTTCTGTGTTCAATTTTTAATTGTCGTAAATACTGAATATTCTTAGTTATAGTGGTTCACTTTAGCCCACCGTGATTTATGAAAAATTCAAAAGAAAAAGTTTAAAAAACATTTAGAAAATATATTAATGAACCATGACTATAAAAACATAAGTTTGTTCTTAATAAAAATGATGGTATAAAATATATATGCGCTCATAGCATCGGTGGTGTGTGTGGCGGACATGGCGCAGTGCAGTAGTGTTCTGCGCACTGCGCCAGAGACCGAGTGTTCAATTCCTGGAGATGCATTTTTTTAACGAATACTTTTTTCGAATAGAATCATATCCAATTGGGACTCATGTCCAATTGGGACATATGTCTCACTCCGACGAATTGGACTTATGTCCCAATTGGACACGAGTAACACTCTATAGAATTGGACTCATGTCCAATTGGGACATATGTCTCACTCCGTCGAATTGGACACAGGTCCAATGAGACATAAGTCCCACTCTATAGAATTGGACATAGGTCCCATTGAGACCTGGGTCCAGAATGTCTCATGTCCAATGGTTTTGCGGAACCCTGATTCAAACTGTTCTCTTCGGTTTTTTCCTGTACTAACTGTGCCTTTCTCATGTTTTTCTTCCATTTTCTTCCGTTTTCCTTTGTTTCCTGACAAAGCTCATTCTCCACTCACTTATAATTCTTTCTCATTTTTGCACTTTTCATGACGATTTTGTCTTTAATCAGAAAAATGAATTACTGAAAAACACTGCATTCCATTTTCAAACTTTTGAGCTGAAATCCTAATTTATTCCGAGGTGTTTTTGAATCCAGTAAAAAATTAAAAAAAAAACAATTTTTTTAAAAAAAAGTGAGCTCTAACACAGTGTCAGCGTTATTTTTTCAAATAAAATCACAAACAAATAATTGATGTCGTCAAAAACCGCGCACAGATAATAATAATGTTCACACTGAAGACAATCTAAATGGGCATCGATATGTGATCACCGGAGAAAGAAAAAATAGTTAAAAATAAAGACTCTGGAATATGGTTGCAATTATGGAACAAACTTCGGGTTGAAGAATTATTTTGTTATATGACAGGGGAAAAGTGAGTAATAAAAAGTAATATAAGACAAGAAACTAAAACATAATTCTGTATACATGAATTTTAAAAAAAAGGGATGGGGCTAAAGTTTAGTAATACTTTGTAAAACTAGCGTTTTACTTTAATTTTCGTTTTCATCATATTCATCATACTCTTCACCATCTGATGATGGCACACCTGCCAATAGTTTCCAAAGCACTGTTGGATGACGAACAAAAGCAATAACAACGGTCACATTGTCCATACTTCCAGCTTTTATAGCTTCTTTGCAGATATAATTCGCAATTTCAGTGTATTCTGTAATATTAGAAAACTGTAAAAACCGACAATAGGTTATTGAATTCTTTTCGCCAAAAATTGAATTTTCTTGAAGGGCCTCTTTACTGAATTTGGGTTTCAATTTCATTTTCATCTTCTTCACAGTATTTCAAAACCTATAGAAACACAATAATTTATTGAAATTTAGGCCATGCGCCGCCTTAATCTGTAAATCTGTTTTTTCGTGTGGTAGAAAAGGAAATGTAGCAAAAATATTTTTCAAATATCAAGAAGAAATCAAGGAAAATGGAATAGAAACCCAAAAACAGTAAAGAATCCCTTTAAGTTGTTTAATATTTCCAAAACAATATGAGAAATCTCGCAACTTTGTTGTACTCACCATCAGCATCATTTTCATTGCAAAACGACTCGACTAGCTGATACAACTCTCTTTCCGCAAACACATCCGTAATCCCATCACAAACGAGCATAACAAGATAATCGTCATCTAGTAATTCAACCTTCTTCGATTCAGGAACATTTGAAATGAAAGGTCTTCCATCAACATCTCCTAATGATCTTGTAATATTCAAAACTCCATTAACTCTCAATTCGCCTCCAATTGTGAACATAGTTCCTCCGTCCTGATTAACTCTTCGACATTCTTCAGGGTCTGTTGGAACATGGTCTCTTGTCACCTTTCGAAATCCTACCGAGTCCATAACGAACGCCGCCGAATCGCCAAGCCATGCAAATGCCATTTCTCTCTTTTCGCTGTCAATGGCACAGCATACAGCTGTTGAACCACCTTTCCAATGTTCTTTTATATATCGTTTAGTCATGCGTTCGTCTGAAAATCACAGTTTTACATGTGCAATGAAGTCATCAAAAACCGAATACTACTCACCAAGATTCGCTAAGGCTGATGTGAGTGATTGCTCGAGATATCCATCAAGCATACTTCTTGAAGCAATCCACGACTCGAAAAGATGACCTGCTGCATAATGAGATGATTGACTTCCATTATGCCCATCAAAGACGGCAAGAAGAGCAACTTGGTCCTAAAGTGTCGAATTATTTAAGTTCAAATTTTTTGCAAATATGAATCAGTCATTCTTATTATTCTTACCTCTCCTCGATTAATATATTGAGCATTTGGATATGCAACAAATCGATCTTCTTGTTTGGAACGATTCCCCTTTTGTTGATCAGCAGAAACGTGAATTCCTGTCCATTTGTCTGAAAAAGAAAATATTTGAAAATGTTGCAGCAAATCTTAAACCATTGACTACTGATTTCTAAAAGATAAACAACGCTTTTATGGTTGTAGAAACTATGAACATACGATGCGAATTTTGTACATTTATCAAGAATTGGTACTCATTTTTCTGTTATACATTTGTGCAAGTATGAGATTCCGTTAATTTTTTTCCGTCTACAAACACGACTAAATACAAACTTAATTTTAGAATTGTTCGCTCTCTGTTTACATACCTTTGAAAACTGGAAACTGACTGGCAGATCTCATGAGCATCTTCTGTACAAATGGCCACAATCCATCGGTAAATTTCTTTTTTATTTCCATCATTCCTTCCGTTTCATAAATTTCTGAAAATCCGCCTTTTTGGTGACATTTCCAGAAAAAAAAAACAAAATACCAGGATTAAATTTCTTCTCTTCCAAATTTAATCCCAATTCTTTTCCATATTCCGACACATAAACATACGCCATCCAGTGACAAAACTCCGTGAGAGCACCTCTGAAAAATGCTTGTAAAATTTCAGAAGTTTAATTAGACGATATTATTAGATTACAAGAAATATAATAGTTAGTAATGATGTAGTGCTCATAATGATTATTTTTTTAAAATAAAAACAAAATTCTAAACCTGGACATCAAAGTCTGAAACGCTTGAAAAACAGCATCCCCAAAAAGATCGTGCGCCGGCGGCGGAGCAGCTGGCTGGTTTGGAGGACGAAGACGAATCGGAATAACCGGAACATAAACTGGTGGTAGCGCTGGAATCTCTCCAGAATTCGAATTCGCCGCCGCCTCCTTTTCGATTTCATCTTCGAATGCCTCTTCAAGCATTTTTCGCACGTTTTTCATGCGTTCTCCGAAAAGATCCTAAATTTAACAGTTTTCTGTGAAGATTTGAAGGTAATTACGTCAAAGCTTTCATCCCCTTCATTTTCCAGTATTTCTGGCGCAACTTGATCCTCAACTGCTTCTGTCATTATTCTGAAATCAGAGGAAATTTCTGAATAAATTAATAAAAGGAAAATCGCGAAAAGTCGAATACTTGGTCCAATTAATACTTCTTTAAAAGACAATAGTTAAAACCTAAATTATTTATTTCGAAATAAAGCAGCATTTTTTGGTAAACTTTAAAGAGAATTATAATTGCACACTTTCATTATTAGTAATAAATGTTTGATGTTCGTAAAAAATTCATAAATTCGCCTAAATTGTTGAAAAGTAATGCTTTTTGATAGATATAAAAAAATGAATAAAGAAATATTAGCATATTAGTCGAGCCAACTTCAATTCATACTTAATCCGAAATAAATGAAAGGCCTCGCTATTTGTGATAATCTTTAGTTAATAGTAACAAATCGAAATTATAAAATCGTCTGACAACGAATAAAAAAAAACAAGAATAATCAATAAAATCAAGCTAAATTATTTTATATTAAATTGAAAAATTAAACAAAAGATTCAACAAACAACGATAACAATTAAAGAAGCCAATAAATGAAAAACAACAACAACAACAACAAAGAAAAACAAATGGAATATTATTCCGACTCCGTATTTTTATTCTTTTTCTTTCTCTCCTCCATCCTTCTTTTTGTTTTCAATTTATTCTTCAGAGATTTTTTAACCTGAAAATAGCATTTGTTGTTGTGTTTTTGCAAGCTTAATAAATGTTCATAATTTTGTTGTCAACTTCTTCCTTAAAAACAACTTTGTTTTTCTTTTAAATAATAACATAGGCGGGGTAGTATTATTTCTGAAATTCAGAGTTAGGGACTTACAACTTTAGAAAAAAGTTAAGGAGGTAATATATAAATAACATGTTATTTTAAGAGTAAATTCTGCAATACAACTATTTTTATTTTACTAATTACAAACTAGGCATTTTTCTGATTTTAATGTAGGTTTACAGTTTCGCCTTCGGTGAAGTTGAATTTGAAAGAAGCATACCGACTGCGTCTCATCCTTTTTCGCATTTTTTCTACTCTGCTTTTTCCATTCCTTTGTCTCTTTCATTTTCTCATTCAAAACATCAATTGCATTATCATCCGTTGCTTTCAATTTTGCAACAATAGCTGGAGTAATGTAGCGAGTTTTCTGGAAAAAATATTAATAATCCTAGATACTCTGAAAAAGTGATTCATACCATCGTATCCGACCCATCAGCTTTTGGCAAAGGAATCGACATTTCTTCCCTCAATTGTGACTGCAATTTATACGACTTTTGCAACATCTTATTCACTTCAGAATTCAGTCCATTCATTTCTTTTTTCCTCTCTTCATCGTACTCCAAATCTGCTTCTCTCGCTGCTTTTTCAAACCACGATTCAGAAGTTTTGATCTTAAATTTGGGATTATGAAAAACATTCAAATTCTAAAAAAAGGCATACCTTTTTACATCTGAAATTCATTGAATCAATTTCCGACGCTAATTTAACCCTTTTCTGAATCGCTTTCAACAACGGCTCAAAATCAATCGGGAAAACATCCAAATCTTGCTCTCTGTTCAATCCACGACACAGTTTTACATAAAACTGCTTATTTTGTGCATCAACCAGCAAAACTGTTAATCCTCTATGATTCGCACGAGCTGTTCTTCCTGATCTATGAATATAAATCTGGAAATAAAAATGTTGCTATTTATTTTTCCGTTTTTATTTGTTTCATATTCACCTCAACTTTCTTCGGAACTTGATAATGAATGACATGATCAATTCCTTCGATATCCAAGCCTCTAGCAGCCACATCAGTTGCCAAAAGCACCGCATTTTTCGATTCTAAACGTGCAATTTTTCAAAATAAAAATCATTTCCCTCAATTCACCTGTAAACTTCTCCAAATTTCTCAATCTCTGCTTCTGAATCATTTTCGCATGCAAAATCATCGGTGATAGATTAACACTGGACAGAATTCCATAAAGTCTTCTGGCTGCATCAATCGAATTCACAAATACAATGGTTCTTCCAGGGTAACGTGTTAAAAGATAAACTAGTGCAGAATCCTAAAAAAAAAATTAAACTTGGATTTTTAAAAAATTAGAAAAATCTTACCTTCTCCAATAAATTACCACAATTGATTCTCGCTTCGACTAAGCATCCAGCAGTACCCATTTTTCTGGTCAAATCCACGATTCGATGCTTGTTCTCTCGGAGACCCGTCAACTTCACCAGACGTTCTGAAAATTTTCAAAACTATTTCTGTAACTTTGTAATTCTATACTCACGAATCTTGTGCTCAGAAGTGATCAATTTGGACTTTCGTTTTTCTTCCTCATTTACATTTTGTGCTTTCGCAAACGTCAACGTTGCCGAGAAGACCAGAGATTGTAATTTCTCTCTGTTCGCTTCGGTGTGCACTTTGTTTAAAATATGCGTCAATTCGTCAAAATAACCCTCTTCAACCATTCGATCAGTTTCATCGACGACCAAGCATGAAAGTGTAGACAAATTTGAAAGATATGACGATTCTTCAGCCTTTAATTGTTAATATTTCTAATTTTCACTTTCTTTAAAGAGTTATCAATTTAATTAACCGAATTCGGAAACCCAAACGTATATTTTTCAAACACCAGAAAAATACTTACATTTTCAATCATTGCCCACAGTCGACCGGGTGTTGCGACAATGATATCTGGGCATTGTTGCAAAATGATTCTATCCTGTTTCACCTGAGCCAAGCCTCCAACAATACTGATAGCCTGAAAACATTCGTTGTTCAATTTCAATATGGAGAAAAATTTCAACACATCCATTGATTTTCTAAAAACAAATAAAGAAATAAACAAACCTTCAATTTGGTATGTTTGATCAACGCATTAATGTGCTTCATAATTTGAATGACCAATTCTCTCGTTGGTGCAATAATCAAAGCTTTTGGACCTTTCTTTGTTTCCTCATCTTCTTCAGAACTCTTCACTTCTTCTTCTTTCTCTAAGAGTCGACAAACAACTGGAATACCGAATGCAAGTGTTTTTCCAGATCCAGTCTCAGCCGCTCCGAGAATATCCTGTCGGTCACGAACTGCTGCTGGTAAAACGGCTGATTGGATCTCTGTTGGTTCGGCGAAGCTTAAAAAATCGATTATCTTCGGATTTTAATTGAATTTCATCTCACCCTAGGTCATGGATCGCGTCAAAAATTGGTTGTGGTAGAAAATAAAATTGCTTCCAAGCACTTACATCAATTTTTGGTGTTGAAGCAGATGAAACCGCTTCTGATTGGCCATTTTCCTTATTAAGAATCTTTAAAAATTATAATATAATAGTTAATTGCCAAATTAATTGTGAAAAAGCTACCTTTGATTTTTTATTCTTTTTTACAACTCCATTTTCTTCATTTTTCCTTTTCTGCCCAATTTTCGGTGTTTCTTCAACTTTTTCTTTATTTTCTTCCTGTGATTTCTGCTGTTCCTTTAGTTTCCTTTTGGCAATCCTCTCTTTTCTCAGCTGTCGATTCAAAATCATTTGTTCCCTTCGTCTTTTCGTTTTTGCCAATTTTCTTTCTTCGGGCGACATTTCTTCCTTATTCTCATCTTCATTGACTTTCTCTACGACTTTCTTTTCCTTTTTCGATTTTTTGCCCTTTTTCGGAGCATCAGAATCTGATAGTTGTGTTTCTACTCCTTCCGGTAGAACTTCTTCAAATGATCCCAAAAAATTCAAAAGATCATCTCCAAAATCTCCGGTTGTCATTTCTGCACTTTGCCATTTTAAATTCTCTGGAATCGAAACTTTACCCATGTCTGAAATTCAAAGATTTAGTTGATAAAATACCCAAAACGATATGATAAAGATATTAAACCTCAAAATAAAAATAGTCAACGCTTGGGTTCGTAAATTTTTAAAATTTCGTATTGAATAACAAGTCTCAAACAAAAAAAGAATAACAATAAAAACTCAACAATTTTTAAACAGAAAAACAACAAAAAATACCAGTAAGATAACAATAAGTTTATTCCTCAATTTCCTCCTCCTTTTTCACTTTTCTTCTCAATTTCCTTGCAGCCATCAAATAAGTCAATGAAAATTTATTCTGATCAGCCATTTGAGAGATCAACTGTTGGTGATGAGCCAAAATTTGCTGAACACCTGTCAATGTTGCAACATCGGCTCGTCCTTTTAACCGCATTCCGTGGATTTGAAGGATTGATCGAAGCCAAATCTAATATAATTTCAAACTTATTACAAAATTGTGGAAATATTTGACAAACCATATAAAAATGCACATGTGTCGTTGATGACATAACATTCCCCTCTGACATCCATTTCAACAATCGTTCTGCATAATGAACGGGCAAAGTTTGAACAACATGATGAACTGAAACAAATTGAGAACATTTTCAGAATTTAGAGTTAAAGGAAGCCGCTAATGGTCAGTATATACCACAAAAAATGATTATCAAAATCTATCGTTTTGAATTTAAAAAATTATCTAATTTACTTTTGGCGGATTGGTTGCTTTTTTCTCACGTTCAAGCTGATACTTACATTTTCCAGTTATTAATGAAGCAATTGTTTTAATTGTCTTTTCAGAAACTTCAATTTTGATAGGTTTTTTAAAAGTTTCAAAGATTATATTTTCATTTTGCGAATTGATACAATTAATTAATCAAGGTGAAACCTACTTTGAATAACACTTGTTAATTCCAAACTGTCTGCAATAAATTCCGATTCTCCTAACCGCAAAGCAGCCATCAAAGCTGTCGAATAGTCGTTTCGTGCCAATGCTCTGAAATAATTTTTCAAGGACTGTTTACAATGTCATTTCAATTACCGTCTAACCGTATCCGGATCAGTCATTGTATCCAAATAGAAAGGATCAAAAATTGTTACAGTATCCAATGAATAAACAGCAACACCTTCTGTCGAACACACAGCAAATCTTCTTCCAGTTGGACAATATGTCACAGCACTGACATTCACTTCTGGGCGTGATCTTCTCTCTCCCAAATCAAAGTTCTTGCTTCCTGGCAATTTGATCATCATTTTATTATTTTCTTCCTCCTCTTCATCCGATGTGTCAACTAGGTTCGTATTTCCGAATTCTGTGAGGTTTCGTCGATTGAAGTCAAGCTGAAAATTGATTTGAGAAAAATCGTGAAAAACTGTTCCGATTAACTCACAACAACCCCATCCAAACTTCGATTCATTGTTATTTGGAATTTTTTCAGCAATAGTCGGTCAGGAACAGAGTAAAGACAGAAATTGTTCGATTCACCACCGGCAAGAATAAGGTTGCCATCTGGAGAGAATTGGATGCAAGTAAATGATCTTTAAAAAAAGAAATATAATTAGCTCTGAAATATTTAACAAACTTGTTCTTTGCCGCATTAGCTCTAGTGATTGTATCCTTTTGTCCTCTTGCTGGATCCAAATCCAAATGTGCTTCAATTGTTCCCAAAAATGTCATTTCTTTTGATTCGTAGAATGTAATTACGGAATCAGATGTCAAAACAGCAATTACATCACCAGCCGGTGAAAATCGAACATCAATTGCTTCATGTGTCAATTCGGTCATTTCAGAATCGGATGTAACAATATTCCACGTTCTAATAGTTCGATCCCATGACGAGCTTACAACAAAATTTCCATGAATATCAATGGCAGAAACAACTGATTGATGCCCCGACAAAATATCCAAAAGATGTCCAGTTTCAAACGACCAAATGAAAATACTAAATTCT
This sequence comes from Caenorhabditis virilis, assembly GCA_964036255.1. Taxonomy (NCBI): domain Eukaryota; kingdom Metazoa; phylum Nematoda; class Chromadorea; order Rhabditida; family Rhabditidae; genus Caenorhabditis; species Caenorhabditis virilis. The sequence continues at coordinate 9,635,465 of OZ038417.1, read as the reverse complement.
TCTTTTGCTCCGGCAACAACCAAGTCACCAGCTCGATCAACCGCCAAGCTTCCCAATTGTGTTGGAGTGGGGCAGACAAGTGTACGGAAGTTACGGTATCTAAAACACTAGTTGAAATTTGAAAATTATATTACACCATAGGTGGGATTACGTCATTTCGAAATCTCAAAGTTAAGCTCGTTACAAAAAAAAATTTTTTTAAGTTAAGGCGACTACAAACCGTAAAAAGCATCAAAAACGCTGAAAAAAACACATGAAAACGAATATCCGAAAGTGCGTCAAGGCAAACGTCTATTTTTGGATACTCATTAAAAAAGTTAAGGCCGTTACACCTTGTCAAGTGAAAAAAAGTTAAACTCGTTACTAGGCTAAATCCGCGGTATCCCACCTATGTATTAAACTAAGTACTTAGATTTAATGAATTTTATTTCGATAACTGAGGTCATAATAATTTTCAAAATATACCGTTTAAGATCATGTGCTCGAACTGTTCCATCCAGCGAAGCACTTAAAATCGCTCTTCCACTTTGTGTCCATTTGACTGCTGTTACACCAGACGTATGTTCATCAAATGTCACAGTACAAAATGATGTTCTTCCGTTCCAAATCTTCACTTTTCCATCTTCCGCGCCTGTCGCAATCATAGACCCATCAGGTGAATACTCACAACTTGTTACTCTCAACGAATGTGCCTGTTGTTTCATAACATATGTTTCAGACTGCCATTCCCAAACAACTAATTGTGCTGCTGAACCTTTACCACATCCAATTGCAATCCAATCACCACTCAGATTTAATGAAATCGTTTGAATTTTCAACTCAGAAACTCTCAAATTATGAATCAGTGCAAACGATGGAATCTCATGTAGTACAAATACTCCATTATTGAATGCAGTAACAAGTAGATTCGATGGACTGTGGAATTTACATGCTGTCACATCAACTGATTTTCCGCTTCCTGACGACTCGGATAACGAATATTTCTTAGTTTTCTCGTAGAATAATCGTACGATTTCGTCTTCTGTTTCCATTTCTGATTCATCTTCTTCGGTTTTTTTCCAAACACCTGGAACCAGTTCACCAGGTTGGATCGAACTAGTCCATACATTTGCAATTCCTCTTTTACAAACAGTAATCAACTGAAAAAATAATAATATGAAAAAACATTATAAAAATTATGAAACTCACATCATATGAATCTTTCATAAACTGACAGTTAACAATGGCTCCTTTATGCGATGCTAATGGATGAATATACAAATTTTGAAAGTCTTCAGCACCAACCACTCTAATAACTTTATCATCTCCCCCCGCGACTAGCAGCCTTAAAAATATTTATTATTTTTTCTCACATTGAAAAATTCTAGTTTACTTAGAATCACTCGACCAATCAACACATCTCAATTGTTCCGAACTCAACTTATAGGTTCTTGCCAACGACAATGGGTGGAATGTTTGTTCACCACTGACGCCCAATTTATGCAATTGTAGATCCATGTCACGACAAATTGCCAGTTTCCTGAACTTGTTAATTTTGAATAGTTACTTTACTTTTTCAATAATCTTACCCTCCGTCTGGTGAAAATTGCAATGATTTAACTGGTCGACTCGCTTTGAACTTGTGCAAAACAGTTTCACTAATCATATTGATATAATGAACATCACCACCTTAAGTCATTTTTTTTTCAAAAACAACAAAATATTAGACTAACGTTCATCAGAAACTGCCATGTGAGTGCCAGATGGTGAAATTGTGATGGAATAAATACTAAAATTTGTTTCCAAAGCTAGAGTTCTCGATTGATTGCTGAAATGTATGTTTGTTAATGTCATCATGTAATAAATCTTACTTTTTCAAATCAAATACTGAGATTTTATTTCCAACCGGACTAATAACTGAATTTCCATCAGGAGAGAATGTAACTTGTCCCTGGCGGTACACACTTCCAACTAGGTTTGAAAGCTGAAAATGTTAAAATTGAAATATCCTAAAAAATGAAAATTTTCTTGAAAACGCTCACCTTAAAATTGATATCCATTTTTCTTGAACTTTCTAATAATCAGGCATATGGAGGAAATTAACCTGTAAGTTAAATTAAATGGGAATGGTGGAATTGTTAAATAATAATATGACACTCGTGTGAAAATTGTTCATAAAATACGAAAACCGAATGCGCCAACAAACGCACACTGACACATTTTTCGATACCTGCCATGATTGAGAAAAATGTTTCTGTCAGCTCGTTTCATATGGGCCTATTCAGTTTGAAAAAAAAATACAAAAAATGTCGAGAAATTCAATGCAGAAATTGCAGAGAAATGACGAGAAATGACGAGAAATTGCAATTTCTCTGCATTTTTTGAATTGTAGTTTTCACGTGACTCGCTTCGAGACCCAAACGATTAAATATGTGTCCCTTTAAACAAATTGAGGAATTTTGAAGAAAAACTCTAGAATTCTCGTTTTTTTTAATAAAAAAATGTTTTTTATTTGTGCGTAGAGTACACAATACGGTTTTCTGCAGTCGGCGGACTAACTTTCATTGTTTTTTGTGTTTTTCGACCGCAATGACTGCGTCATTTCTCAGATTTTCGTTTATTTTCTAAAATGTTTTATTTTTTTATCTCGCTATAATCTGAATGCGTTTTTCTTGAATAATTGACATATGAAAAACATTTAACTATGTGGTTTTTTTGAGCAATGTTTATCCTATTTGTTTCGTGAAATATTTTCATTCTTTCTTGAACTACTTTTATTATTTTTTTTTTGGTTATTTAGAAAACATCCCATTATTATTTCAGAACGATGACCGAAAGTCGCCAATCGGGTATTCATGTGAATTGCAAGGATTCTTTTGGAAAACAAGAAGAGTATTGCGATTTTTTGATCAAAACAAAAACAAGAAATTGTGATTATCGTGCCGGTTTTCATGCAGCTGGTGAGCAACAGGATGAGAATTCAAAATCAAATGATCAGAGAAAAGTAAGTTAACATTTTGACTCAAACGTGTTTCGAGCAGATTGAAATTAAATGCTCACAATATAATTTTTAAAAAAATAACAAAAATAGTTTTCAAAAAAAAAAGAGGAAAAGAAAGCAAGTTTTGTTAGACGTTGTTAAAACAATGAAATAATCTCCTTTGTTTTTTTTTGCACACAATTTCTTTGAACATTTCAGAGTTTCTTTTTTGTTTCAGCTCGCTCAAACTGTTGTTAGACAATCAAAGGATCCTCAGAATAATGTAAATTATTCATCCAGTCGTCAAACGGGTATTCAGAGGAATAACAACAATCATGTGGGAAAACGAGATGACGATTGCGATTTCACGAATAAAGGGAAAAGGAGCAATTGTGATTATCGAGCCGCTGTTCATGCAAATTGTGAACAACCGGATGAGAATTTCATCTCTGATTGCAAGAGACAAGTAAGTTAACATTTTGACTCAAACGTATTTCGAGCAGATTGAAATTAAATGTTCGCAAAAATGTTTTTCAAATAATAAAAAGAGTTTTCAAAAAAAAAAAACACGTTTTGTTAGACGTTGTTAAAATAATTAACTAATATTCTATGGTTGTTCAAAACATGAAAGCACAATTGTTTCAGATACAGATGCAAAAGGGGAACTTTCAACAAAGGGCCTGGAATGATGACACAAACCATTCACAAATCCTTGACGATTCGAATTTATTGGATTCTCGGAATAAGATTAACGTTGGTTCCTCGTCAAATTCTGAAGGTCTTAACCCAGGAAAAAGAAGAAATTCTACTGGATATCATCCATTCACAAATTTTGTAAGCAATTTTAAATTTTTTTCTTAGAAGTAAACAAGTTTATAATTTTTTACCTCACAATTATTCTGTGAAACTTTTCCAAAAAATTTTTTGTTTCTCACAATTTCTTTGAACATTTCAGAGTTTCTTTTTTGTTTCAGGTCAACCCAACTCTTCTTCAACAACCGAAGGATCGTCAGAATTTTCCGCAAACTCGCTCCGAAATTGATGTTGACGATGATTCGTGTTTAGGAGTCGAAGATTCGGGTGGTGGAATCAATTCAATAAATATGCCTGGATTAAGACCAATGAAAGAGGCTGAAGATACTAAACGAAAAAACGAAGAAATTCGTCAGCTTTTGGTATTTTTTTCCTAATGCACTTTGGCAAAATAAAAATAGTTTATAGTACAAAAGAATTCTCACAAACAACTTGCTGGTGTCTTCAATTTTGTTAAGAATGCACGAAACTGAAGAGGTTAATGTGATCAACAGAGAGGCATTTGATTTTTTTCAGAAGCAATTGCTGAGCTACGCCAACATTGGAAAGCTTGAAGTTCGTCGAAAATCGTAACATATGTTCATATTTTGTTTGCAGAGATTTTTGGGTGTTTCTAATCAGCAATTTGAACAACTTTTGGACTTTTTGGAACCACGGAGAGGACAAGCAACAGGGAAAGAAATCCGACTTGCTCTTTTTTTAAGATTTTGTAAAGAAGGTGAATATTAAATTTAAGAAATAAATTGTTTTTCTTTCTTTCAGGAATTTCCCAGAGTAATTTGGCCGTTAACTCGGGTATTAGTCAACCGACTATCAGTCGAATCATCAACGAATGCGCAGATGTCTTTAGTCGACAAGCGTCGGAATGGATTGTCATCCCAGATAAACAAGGACTTATACAAATGGAAGAAGCATTCTGGGAGAAGGGAAAAGGATTCAGATGTTGGGGATCATTGGACGGAAAACACTGGCAAGTAACTCATCCTCCAAGATCAGGAGCATTAAATAAGTGTTATAAAGGGGGGTTTTCATTTAATAGTTTAGTGCTTGCCGACTGTGACAAACGAGTTTTGTATCTTCAAATTGCGCGAAATGGGTGTAACAGTGATGCGCAATTGTTTAATTCTGGACCGCTTCCAAAAATTTTGAGAAAAACCCATAACATTATAGGTTGTAGATTTTTGCCGGATACTACTTTTCCGTGTTCGCCATTCATTATTTCCGACAATGGGTTCGCTTTATCTGAGGATTGTCAAACTCCTTTTCGACAGAGTTCACAATTGGATGCTGAAAAAGTAGCATACAATGAAATCTTTTCGGGTCATAGAGTTATTATTGAGAACGTGTTTGGTGTAATCACAAGCCGATGGCGCTGCTTCAAAAGAGCATTAGAGTTGAATGACAATACCTCAAGAGCTTTGGTAGTAGCTTGTTTTGTTATCCACAACTTTATGATGGGAAAATTTGTATGGGATAATGTTGTTCGTGATAAGCCACACATTATGAGTCCATATTTGAATGGAAAGGATTTCCAAAAACATTTAATGCATTTTGTTCTGAGATACAATGCTAGCAATTCGGCAAAGTAGTGAGTATAGGTTGAAAGATTATTAAACAAAAATATTATTAGAAAAAAAGATTTTTCGACAAAATCATTAGGAGCGCGTTTGCTCCGCTTTTTATTTGGCGAAATTTCACCCGTTTATGATTTTTTTTTTCACTTTTTGTGAATAAATAGTAAATTGTTGATCTTTCAGCTGTTAAATGATGTTGTTTTGAGGGAAATGTTCTAACCAAGCGAATCGACAACTAAAAAGCGATGGGAGCAAACGCGCTCTACCGTCCTAATGATTTTTTCAATAATGATCTTGTCGAAAAATCTTTTTTCCAAATATTTTTTTTACAATAATGATTTTTCCCATAATATTTTTGTCAAAAAATCTTTTTTTCTAATAATATTTTTGTTTAATAATCTTTCAACCTATACTTTATTTATTATTTAAGTAAATGTATATGTGAATTTTTGTCTTTTTATCTCGAAAACCATGTTTCTTTTCTTGAAAATAATGTTTTTGCTTCTCGAAAACAATTATGTACAAATTCCTTGTTTATGTATCCTTATTAAGAATTCCAGCGTTGTACACTTTCTCGAAAACTGTATATTATTATGTACAAATTCCTTGTTTATGTAATCTTATTTACTATTCTAGCATTGTGCACGTTTTCCAGAAAACTGTATATTATTATGAATAAATCCCGCAACTTTATTTATAATTATAAAGTGTAAAATATTAATATGTACAATATATACATAATACAAAAAAATATGTACACAGGTGGATACGAAGTTTACCTCACATTCCTAGTTCTAAATCCTTATGGACCTTTGCAGAAACTAAAAATGCTGCAAAAAATTGCAAACAAATGCAAAAAATTCAATGCAGAAACTTGCAAGAAATTTCAATTTTTTGCAGCCGATTTAAGGGAAAGATTCGGTAATCGTTGCGAGACCATCAAAGGTTCTTACTCTTCGCTGCGAGACCCTCTCAAATTTTACAGGTGTGCGTCCAAAAACACGGTCAAGAGCCGTTTTCATTGATGGTCTCGCAACGATTACCGAATTGTTCCCGTAAATCGGCTGCAAAAAATTGCAATTTCTTGACATTTCTTGCAAGTTTCTGCATTGAATTATTTGCATTTGTTTGCAATTTTTTGCAGCATTTTTAGTTTCTGCATAGGTCCATTACAATTTCGTGATAAATCGATAAGTTTTTCCTAAGCGCTTTCAGTTACTCGAGAAGGACGCTACGAAAACTTCGTAGCCACTACGTAAAAATAACTTAAAAATACGACTTATATTCTAAAGGATCTTCGAAAAACGATCCAAGTTCCATGTCATCATCAATTGACTCACGTACATTGGAGGAGCTGGTACCGGACTCCGAGGAAACGCAGTAGTCTGCAAGCGTTGGTTCCTTTGCGCGTGATTTTTGAGAGTTTGCATAATGAAGTGGTGACGATTTTCCAGATTCTCGAACAAACTGTTTCTCATTCCTCTTGATTTCCGAAGTCGTCTCTTTGTTGTCCTTCATAGTCGCAATGAACATCACAATTTTTGCTTTCATCTCAATTTTTTGAATTTCTGTTTTTCCCTTAAATGTTTCCTTCATAACTTGGAGGACTTCATCAAATTCTGATGCATCATTTCCACTTTCTAATTTTTGTCCCGTTAACAGCTTGATGAGGGATTCATTCTGCTGTTGGATAGAGGCAATTATTGCTCCACCTGAAACTGATCACTGAGAACTTTGTCATTTTTCATAACTCACACACCTTTTTCAACTTTAGCTGTTTTTGCTGTCTGTTTCACTAGCTTGTTCGATTTTTTGTTGATTTCAAATTCGGACTCGCCAAAGACGTATTCGCTGAAAATAAAACGTTTTTAAAATCGCGAAAAGATGAAAACAAAATGGAAATTAATCATTCCACAGCAGCCTTTCAAGAAATATTTATTTTGGATTAATTTCTTTGATTTCAAGTTTTAACTCACTTCTCCACACTTCTCTGCGACAAATCTCGGTCTAAAAACTGCATGTCTTTGAAGTATTTAAAATCAATGGGGATTGAGAAAGCGCCATCACCGCTCCTATGCTCCAATAGCTTTTTTTGCTTCTTATAGGCTGCATACAGTTGTTCAAAAAGACACTTTGCATTTTTCCCTGAATATCAATTTTGCAAAAACTGTAAACGAAAATTTTTTTACCTCCAGACCTTCCTTGCACAAGAAAAGCACATTCTTTCTCAATAAACAACCATGAAGCTTGTCGTTTTTCCTTCCTATGAAAATTCGGGTGAGTAGAATCCCATAAAGCATCACAACTTTCAACATGATCAATAAACGATCGAATATCATTTTGCGAGTACTGAACGAATTTTTGTTGACAAGAAAAAACAATTAGAAAAAGGTTGACATACCAATGACCAATCGGAATTTGCAGGTATTTTTCTTTTTCGACCCGGTCTGCTAATTGCCGAATCATTCGAATCTTCGACTCCTAAACACGAATCATCGTCAACATCAATTTCGGAGCGAGTTTGCGGAAAATTCTGACGATCCTTCGGTTGTTGAAGAAGAGTTGGGTTGACCTGAAACAAAAAAGAAACTCTGAAATGTTCAAAGAAATTGTGAGAAACAAAAAATTTTTTGGAAAAGTTTCACAGAATAATTGTGAGGTAAAAAATTATAAACTTGTTTACTTCTAAGAAAAAAATTTAAAATTGCTTACAAAATTTGTGAATGGATGATATCCAGTAGAATTTCTTCTTTTTCCTGGGTTAAGACCTTCAGAATTTGACGAGGAACCAACGTTAATCTTATTCCGAGAATCCAATAAATTCGAATCGTCAAGGATTTGTGAATGGTTTGTGTCATCATTCCAGGCCCTTTGTTGAAAGTTCCCCTTTTGCATCTGTATCTGAAACAATTGTGCTTTCATGTTTTGAACAACCATAGAATATTAGTTAATTATTTTAACAACGTCTAACAAAACGTGTTTTTTTTTTTGAAAACTCTTTTTATTATTTGAAAAACATTTTTGCGAACATTTAATTTCAATCTGCTCGAAATACGTTTGAGTCAAAATGTTAACTTACTTGTCTCTTGCAATCAGAGATGAAATTCTCATCCGGTTGTTCACAATTTGCATGAACAGCGGCTCGATAATCACAATTGCTCCTTTTCCCTTTATTCGTGAAATCGCAATCGTCATCTCGTTTTCCCACATGATTGTTGTTATTCCTCTGAATACCCGTTTGACGACTGGATGAATAATTTACATTATTCTGAGGATCCTTTGATTGTCTAACAACAGTTTGAGCGAGCTGAAACAAAAAAGAAACTCTGAAATGTTCAAAGAAATTGTGTGCAAAAAAAAACAAAGGAGATTATTTCATTGTTTTAACAACGTCTAACAAAACTTGCTTTCTTTTCCTCTTTTTTTTTTGAAAACTATTTTTGTTATTTTTTTAAAAATTATATTGTGAGCATTTAATTTCAATCTGCTCGAAACACGTTTGAGTCAAAATGTTAACTTACTTTTCTCTGATCATTTGATTTTGAATTCTCATCCTGTTGCTCACCAGCTGCATGAAAACCGGCACGATAATCACAATTTCTTGTTTTTGTTTTGATCAAAAAATCGCAATACTCTTCTTGTTTTCCAAAAGAATCCTTGCAATTCACATGAATACCCGATTGGCGACTTTCGGTCATCGTTCTGAAATAATAATGGGATGTTTTCTAAATAACCAAAAAAAAAATAATAAAAGTAGTTCAAGAAAGAATGAAAATATTTCACGAAACAAATAGGATAAACATTGCTCAAAAAAACCACATAGTTAAATGTTTTTCATATGTCAATTATTCAAGAAAAACGCATTCAGATTATAGCGAGATAAAAAAATAAAACATTTTAGAAAATAAACGAAAATCTGAGAAATGACGCAGTCATTGCGGTCGAAAAACACAAAAAACAATGAAAGTTAGTCCGCCGACTGCAGAAAACCGTATTGTGTACTCTACGCACAAATAAAAAACATTTTTTTATTAAAAAAAACGAGAATTCTAGAGTTTTTCTTCAAAATTCCTCAATTTGTTTAAAGGGACACATATTTAATCGTTTGGGTCTCGAAGCGAGTCACGTGAAAACTACAATTCAAAAAATGCAGAGAAATTGCAATTTCTCGTCATTTCTCTGCAATTTCTGCATTGAATTTCTCGACATTTTTTGTATTTTTTTTTCAAACTGAATAGGCCCAATAGCAATATTTCTTTGTTTTTGCAATAATAATCTATAAAAAATAGTTTCAAACAATTGAGATTGAATTTTTTTTCATATTGAACACTCTCAATGGAAGCAGCAAATTTAAAAAATCTGACTATGGCAAATAAATTAGTAGAACCTAGTTTTAAAAGATCAATGAAATTTGGCAAAGATCAAGAAAATACTGATCTTCAACTAACCTCCTCCAAGTCACATTATTCTTTTTCACTTTGGACCTCAACGCCTGATTTGCGGCAACCGAAACGATAAGTCTGTATGAAAATGGAGTCATTTCACGCGTATATATATTTTTTAAAAACAAACAATAGAATCACGTCATTTTAAAAATTTTATTTTAGAAAAACAAACAAATCACAATATAGCAAGGTCTAAATTTTACAATTTACTCGTACGTTTCGCCCGTGTTCAACTCCAATTATATCCGTAGTTGGTCATTTTAAAACTCCATATTGACGAAATCTCGTTCCTTTTCAGGATCAGATGGTTTCGAATGTACTCGAGCAATGTGTTTCCGAAGATCATGAGCTATTGCATAACTTTTGTCACACAAATGGCAGCCATATCCTCCCAATTTCTTATGAGTACGTTCCTGATGATACTTCAAAGCTGTTTTATTCGTCAGCCTCTTTCCACATTCTGTACACGCATACTGGTGCATTGGCTGAAAATTCGAATTAAAAATTTTTTAAAATATTTAATTTCTAATTTTTACCGATGAAACAGATACATATCTAACACTTGTGACCGATGGATCCTTGCTTACTTCTGGATGTTTTCTTTGTACATGTCGTATCATTGACTGGCGACTTGCAAATGTTTGTTTACAAACTGAGCACGATTTGTCTGTAATTTTTAAATAATCTGATTCACCAAAACTATGGGATATATAATAAGTTTTCGGACAACTAAATTCTATTTAAAGATTCTACTGTAATGAATTGTGGGTATATTCACTGGATATTCAAAATTTTTTGAAAATATAAAAGGAGACGAAAGATGGAAATTTTTTTGCCAGATTGCAAAAATGTACAAACTCGGTTATTCTTAATTTCGCTAGCTAGACCACATACAAAGACCCAATTGCTCATCTTCTTACTCACCAACATAGGACGCGGGTGAAGAAACTGATGGTACTGCAGGACTTGCCGGAACACTCATTGATTTTTTCTCAGCTCGTTTCATGGCAATAGCTTCTTTGTTTTTGCAGTAATAATCATGTCGCTATAAAAATGAAGTTTCAAACTATTTTGATTGAAAATTATTTACCTTGAACACGCTCAATGGAATCATTTGATGGCACTTCTCACAAACCTTTGTAAACGCGTTTTCCACTTTTACATGTTTTTGAGTGATGTGAGCAAGCAGCGACTCCCCGGTCCTATACACAAAATTACACTCTTTACATTCGAACTCTGGTTTTGATTCGTGATTCCGTAAATGGATTTTCAAATTTTTCTTCATTTTATAGCTGGCTCCACAAATGTGGCATTTGTGACGGACACCCTGAAAAATGGATTAAAGTTTTTAAAACGATTTTTTAAACAAAAATAACTTACGTCAAAATTGTGGCTTCTTTCAATGTGACTATTGAGATCTTCAGGACATTCAAACGCCTTCGAACAATACAAGCAGACGGAGAATGATTCTTTTGTCAGTATTCTCTTACTCAAAACTTCTTCTCTTGCACGAAGTCGATCTTCTTCAATCTGTTGCCGCAACATTTCCGTGATCTCCTCTAGTTTTTCATCGGTTTCAGCCTTAGGTTCAAGCAATCCGTCAGCCATTTTCTTTTCAATTCTGGATGTTAATCCTTCAAAGATATCTTTCTTTTGGTAAGGGTATTTTACAGCAACGTCTTCTTCTTCTTCTTCCTCTTGTTCATTTGTTTCTACTTCTAGCACGTCCGCGATTTCTGCATTATTATCTGCATGCCTGAAAAAAATAAACTAAAAATTTCGGACGCGCCAATTGAAGTTTACCTTTCAGCGACTGGAAACCCGTCTAATTCACTAATAAAAGAGTGGAATTCGGAAACTGGATCAGCCTGAAAAATAATTAAAATTATTGAAGCATTTATTGTTGTGTAAGAACTCAGTATAAGATATCTGAGTAGGTCTAATTTTCCCAAGTTTGAGTTTTTGCTTTTTCTAAAAAAGCAAGTTTGGTTTAATTAACCCAAAGCTTCACGCTCAGTGTCAAGTGAGCGTTTCACTTTGAGTTTACACAAGTTTGAAGTTGGAGGTTTGAATCAACGCCATTCTTATGGGTTCAATTAATTTTTTTTTTTTAGCCCGGAACCTGATTTTTATAAAAAATTGGCTAGAAAGTTATTATTTTACTACAAAAATATGAAAAGAAAATTAAAAAACGGCACGTTTTGAAACAAATCCTGTGTTTGCATATCCAAAGTTGAGCATGAAGTCGAAGCGATATTATTGACATTTGTCAATTCGGTGAAAGTCTCTGAATTGTCCATGACAATTAAATGTGGTTGTCCGACTTCTAGACGAGACATTAGCAACAGAAGAACTGACAAAACGAGAAAAAAAAATCTATAGCGACCCCGAAACGAAAATATCGAGCACGTGACGCGCGCCTGAAGCGGTGCGGTTGTGCGTAATATCAAGTGTTTGCACACAATAGGCAGAAATTGCGAAAGTTGAACGAAATGAAACTTCAAATTGGAAATGAAATTAAACGTTTTGAATCGAAACTTTACCCGTGTCTGAAATTTAAGTATTCATTTTATAAAATGGCCAAAAGATATGGTAAACCGGTGGTAAAGAATACCTTTAATTAGATTTTTCCATTGAAAAAAAAAAACGATATTAGCTGAATGTTGCAAAAGTTAAAATACACCTCAATTGGCCCAAAAAATTGAAATAAATGGATTTCAAGACCAGTTCTCGTAGACAGTGGAAACAGTGCTAAAATCAAAGTTCATTCGCTTTCTCGCGCGCATGAGAACGGTACCATTTCAGCAGGAAAACTGATCAAGTATGCGGTCTGCATGCGTTCAGGGTTACAATTGCCTGTGTCAAGTAAGCAGGAGGTCAGGTCGTGTCAGGTTCGGTTCCACGAAAATCGGGTTTTTGGCCATCCGATTTCGGCACGAAATTGACACGAATTTGGTACGGTTGTCGGACGATTAATTTCCACCCGATTCGTTCGGGAATCGAGTGGGATTTAATTTGCCTGCGCATTTCTTTACGTGAACCCATGCGAGTTCAATTCCGCCCAGTAACTTTTGAATTTTACTATGAAAAAGGCTTCAGACGCACAAAAAATGGGGACAGACGGGGCGTATAAGGATAAGGAGGCGGGGCACCTCCTTATTCTTATATAAATGATAAACACACTTCCTTTTTACAATACGATTCTGTTTATTTATATGCATTCAAAATTTTCTGGATTTAAAGAAAATGAATAATAATTAATATATTCCACAGAAGAGGATAGAAAAATAGCGCAAATTTTCAGAAATATTTGTTGATGCAAATAATTAGGAATTAGTTAGAAAAGCAAGGTTAAAAAGAAAATGAAACATTCGCTGTTTCTGAATTAAATCATTGAAGTGCTTGGACATAATTTCCCTGAAACAGGCCGGTAACCCCATCGAGAACTCCTTCAAACCATCCATCTTCGTTTTTTTCGGACAACATAAACAAGCGCATTTTCTCGAAGAGTTAGTTCATCCGCTTTCTCCGCTTCATAATCGTAAAGAACAATGGCTGGAAAATGGATATTAATGCATTCTTGTTCGAATATAAAATAGAATACCTTTCTCAATATATTCTCCCTCTGGAACCCATTCGGATTGTACATCAAAAAGGTTCGCATTTGGAGCGGTTTCAACTCCTGATCCAATTCCGAACACACCGTATGTCGATGCTCCACTAACTGATTCCGGTGGTGGAGGAAGATCGTCGAAATCTTCATTAGTTGATTGAACAAGCAATGAACTTGGAGGTGATGGCAATTCTAAAAATTAGAAATGAAGATGTTTTTGTACCCCAAAACTAAAAGAAATCGTACCATTTCTATTAGTGACCGGCTTTTTTCTCAATGTTCCATTTTGATCATTATACTGTTTTTGATGTTGTTGAATAACACTTCCCGGTGCAGCATAACCTCCGTAATGTTGCGAGGATGATTTTGGTGATGGTAACGGAAAAACTGGCGATTCGCCTCCAGATACTCTTGTCATTGACAAAGTACTTTGAGTGCTATATCCTGAAGGAAGAAGTGATGTTCTTCCAGGTGCACGAATTGTTCCATATCTATCTCCTGTATATGTTGAATATTCATTGGAAGATGATCCATGATGACTTCCACTTCCAACACCGCTCAAATGATCGCCGTAATCGGAACCTTAAAGGTTGCAAATTTCTATTCATTGGTTTATTATTATTTTTTAATTATTTAAAAATCAAATTTTAAAAGAAACCGTTTATAGATGAGAAATAAATTGACATATATTTATATTGAAAAGTAACATACCTTGATTACTATTGCTCAATTGTTTTGTCATTCTTTGATGTTCTGAAATCGGAGCAACATTTGGAACTCTATATGAGCCATTGATGATGCATATCGTTGGCGTAATGCAGGTTAATTTATTTCTCGTATAACAGATTTCGCGAGCTGGCTCAACAGTTTTAGGAAATACAACAAAAATAGACGTCTATTCAATCAAAGTTACAATGATTCTTACGGAAGCTATAACGGCGAACGAACTGCAACGGTGAGCAATTTTCGTATTTGATAATTTCCAATCAAATTATTATTTCTGCAACTTTTAAAAGAAGACAAGTTTTTGTTATTCCGAAAAAAAAACCATAACACAGGGTCATTTCTTTCAGGCTACATTCTTTCAGCCTACTTTTTTTTTCTTTCAGCCTATAAAGCGACAGTTTCTAATCTCGCTGATTTGGGTTATGACTAATAAGCCAAAAAAAACGTTTCTTCGTTTGAAAATATCCAGTAAATCGTATTCTGAAAAACAAAAGTAGCCTGAAAGAAAAAAATAGCCTTAAAGGCATGTAGCCTGAAAGTAAAAAATAGCCTGAAAGACATGTAGCCTGAAAGAAATGACCATAACACAGGTGTTCGCCCTAATGGCCGAAGAAACGCTTCTTGATTTCCTAGGCCGTTTCTTTTTTCTCGGCCGCCAAATTTTATTTTTTGAAAATGTATTTAATACTCTTTTATACATTTCTTTTGAGCGTTTATTTTTTTAATACTCTTTTATGGATAATTTTCACCAAAAAGCGTTATGGTTTTCTTCGAATTTTTTTTTGGATTTTTTTTTCATTTATTTATCAACAATCATACTTTCATCATTTTTAAACCATTTATTTCGTCACCTCAGCCCCCCTTTAAAGGAACTCTTTACTGTTGTTTTGATTCATTGATTATTTATTCACCGGAACATAACGCAAGTAAAAGAAAAAATGTAATGTAAAAAAAACTGAATAAAAATAATACCAAAAAATATGAGTTGGCTTTTTGCCGAGTCGAAGAAGTTGAGTTTTGAAGGGGCAATTGAGAGTCTGTTTTAAATGACCACTCAAAAATAGAAGCAAGGGTAATTTGTAATAAAGAGGGATCATGACTGAATAATTTTATATCGTCGCCAAAATCAGAAACACCAACGTTATCAGGAACACCATTAAATATATCGTTGATAAAAATTAGGAATAGAAGTGGACCAGAAACAGTTCCCTGGGGAACCACAGATACAATTGAATCGTTGAGTTTCTATTCCATTTTCATCTTCATCTCGATATTTCAAACCTATACAAGGCAATTTTTTCGAAATTTCCTTTTCTAGTACACTTAAAAACAGATTTACAAAAGAAAGTGGCGAAATGACGTATTGAGAACTCAAATATTCTTGATCATTGCGTTCTGAAGGCTATGAAAATGGAATGAAGATTCAAAATCAGTAAAGAGTTCCTTGAAGTTTAGTTTCTGTGCGATTACTGGTCCCAACAAAATACAATTGTCCGTTCCCACTGAATTTACTGTCCGACATGTTGTTGGGTATCATCAAAGCGTGACCTCTTCGAAACTTGTGTTTTCTCAATATATTTTTTCAGCCTATAATGTAAACTGTCTCTCGTTATTGGCATCAGTATATGAAATTGATTTTTATATCTCGGAATGTGAGGATTACATAATTACGACAAAAGACTTATCAATTGATTATAAGCTTTATCTTTCCGAGTATTCTTCGATGCCGAAAGTACAGGTAAGAATTGATTTATTTTCACTAGACAATAAAATTCATGTCCAAATGGAACAAGATTCAAAAACAAGAGTGTGCAGATTTCCATTGTGAATAGCAAATAAAACAAGAGCACGAATTTCTTGCAAAAGCTGGTTTTCCACAATGGTTTCCTGATAATTTTATTTTCCTCTCCCGATGCTACAAAATTCCTAAAAAAATCAAAACGGTTTTGGTTATTTTGTTTTTTTTTAATCAATATTTTCGCTAAAAAACAAAATAACCCCAGCCGTTTAGATTTTTTTTGGTGGGCGCGGTTTTGGACTCGTGCCAAATGCGGCTGTCCAGTGGAGCGCAATTCGAATTTTTTCGACCATTAGTGTCATGTGTTCGGCGGGAATTCAAAATAACTGCTGCTGTGCGCGTTGCAAACTTGGTGTTTCTTTTACAATATACCTTTTTTTCTGAAATTTATTTTCAGGCTGCAATAATGGAAACTATAACAATGGAGGAAATTAAAGAAGTCTACGATGTTCCATTTCACATGGTTCATGACAATGAAGAATTAATTGCAAAGAAGCTGGGAGATAATGCTGAAACAATTATAAAGGAGCTGAAATCGACTGAAAAATGGAAGGTCTTATTTAGATTTTATGAATTCGTGGAGATTACCGCCGAGATTGGAGGAAGCATTTAAGAATGCAAAGAATGCTGACGATGTTCTTGCTTACATGATAAGAACAAAACCTAAAGAAGACTAGCATTTCAAACCTTGTTCTGTTTTTAAAAATATACCCTTTTCTATTAATTTCCACTTTCTATATTGATTTTCAGATCCTACGTGTTTCAAAAGATGCCAAAAATCATCGAAATCAATGAATTTTGAACAAATGAACTTTTTGAACCTACATAAATTTTCCGTATTCATAGTGAGAAATTCGTTAAATTTTCAAAATGTCGTAAATAACTTGGCGTACATTTTTTGAACCCTATAACCTGAATATTTATATTTTCTGCGATTTTAGGTGTTTAAATGTGCCTAAACCATGACAACCAATAACTGGATAAAATGCTGAAGATTTTTCCTGTCTTAAAGGGACTACAGGCCAATTTTCAATTTCGAGTTCATTTTAATCTTCTTTGCCATATTTGAGAACCTATGACAGGCATTTTTTTTCGAAATTTACTATTGCCGTACTCGAACGGCAAACAAAAACCGTTTCAGGTTTCTTGAGGGACTGACTTTCTGGTTTGTCTGTTCTTTCCAGTCAATCCCTCAAGAAACCTTGAAATGGTTCTTTTTGTCGTTCGATTACTGGGAAAGAAAATTTCGAAAAAATGTGTTCCCATAGGTTTTCAAATATGGCAGAGAAGATGAAATGAAATCGAAATTAAAAAGTGGTGCGTAATTACTTTAAAGTGTTTGTTTACACATTTTCAATTTTGGTTTTAATCGATTCAGAATCACCTAACAATGGAATCGACAAAAAAATTAATTTTAAGAGCGTCATTTTGAGCAAAACGGCCCATCAAAAGCACGTTAAGTCGAAGGGTGTCCGAAAAAATGTTTTCATTAATAATTGGCGATTCCGAGTAGTTTAAAATGAAAATTGAAAATCAGTAAGCAAACACTTTAAAGACAGCATGTACATTTTCATTGTTTTATTTTTCTTCAATTATATTCTAATTTTCTTTAAATATGTGCCGCTTAATCTACAACATCACGTTTAATCAATAAATTTAATTTTTTGGATTATTGAGATATTTCTTGCTTGATTTCTTGCATGTTTTTATCAAATTCATCTAGCACTTACTATTGTTTATTTATTATGTATGGTACAATTAAATTTCTATCCTTATTATGCAACTGGATAGGGGGGTGGGGCGTCAGTCGCCATTTTTTGTGCATCTGAAGCCTTTTTCATATTATTGTCTCACAAAATCGGCTTCATAAACGTGAAATTCCCTATTTTGCGAAATAGTGCGTGGTGGGATAATAAGACAACGCAACGCAACCCTCCCAATTGGCCTCACGCGTGGCGTGTCGTTGAGAAACACTATAATCTGATCTTCCAAGTTATCCTTCAGACCACTTCAAAAAGCTCGTATTTCGCGGTTGGAGGACCATGAAGGACGGGATCCATGGAAAACGTCTTGCAAATTAAACTACTGGCGCTGCCCAACCCTACAGTCATGAAATGGGTGGATGGTCAAAGAAGTAGAAGAAAAACAAGACCAGTTTCACTTTCATCACAAAATGGCAGACCCTATTATACAAAACTCCGTCGATAAAAATCAAGTAAACTTAGCTCGCAGATGATATCTTTCCTCAGACCTCGTCCTACCGAACACCACTTTTCCTTTTATTTTTAACTTCACCTGAAAGTAGCATCGAAATTATGTTCTCAAAATCGACAGTCAAGAGTTTTTCGGTCAATAACCTAGAGAGTTCAATAGAAAATGGATCCTTGATTGAGAAAAAAATGGATAGTTGGCGAGAATTATATGTTAATCATTGTGGATTTCTTTTGAATTTACCATTTGAATACTTAAATATTTGAAAAAAAAAATTTTTTTAAGTCGTAAACTTTTTAGCAGACCTAATATTTTTAACAAATTTTTCTAAATTTCAAATTTCTCCTGACCTTTTTTGTTTGTACTAAACTCTTCCCTGTAGTCATTTCTTTCCAAAAACAATTCATTATATATTACAACTCGACAAAAATTGGTTGGGAGTGTCGCGAAAGCGAAGAAGAATCAAGAAACAATAAGAGAGCACAAACCACGATAATTATTATCAATTTTTCATTCTTGGGATTGGGAATATTGGAAATCGAAACGATGGGAAAATGATATATTTCCCAAAGGTCGCAATATATAATATTATCATTGACATTCATTTCTTCATGGTTTTTATTATTGTTGGTATTCTTGGTATTCTTGGTA
The DNA here is from genome assembly GCA_964036255.1 of Caenorhabditis virilis. Taxonomy (NCBI): domain Eukaryota; kingdom Metazoa; phylum Nematoda; class Chromadorea; order Rhabditida; family Rhabditidae; genus Caenorhabditis; species Caenorhabditis virilis. The sequence continues at coordinate 9,616,675 of OZ038417.1, read as the reverse complement.
TTCTTGTATTTGGTGGAATAAATATATAATTCGCAAAATGGTGACTCAGGCAAACCGAGCAGTCAATTCTGAAGAAGTCAGATCTGATGAAGGCAAACAACTCGGAAGCTCAAAGATAAGAACAACCATCGGGCTCGCAAAGAAACGGCTACATCTTGCCATTGAGGATGTTACACAGCTGCCGAAAGGAGAGGACGTGATCGATATGGACGTCGACGAACTGGAGGAACTCGGGGATGATATTGTGGATCTGGCAGACAGAATCCAGACCGAGTGCAAACGATTGATAAAATTGGAGGCAGAATGGGATGCAGTGATTGAGAAGAATTCGAAGGAGATTGAGATTCAGCGAACATATATTGCCAAATATGGAGACTTCCGAACAATGAAGAACACGGGACTGGAACAATTGGATCTGCTTCATCCTTTGTATGAAGCGTCTATAGGGCGATGGAAAACATTGAACAAGGACAAAAAACATGAATTCTTGTCTTGGGACGAGATAATATCCATCAACAGCAGTTCAACAACATCAACGAAGCCACCAGAGACTACAGTTGCAGTTCCGCAACAACAACAACAACAACAACAACAACATCCAGAACAACAATTGCAACAACAAACCGTACAAATTTCACAACTTCCTTATCAACAACAGCAGCAGCAGACTGCGCCAGTGTTCAATATTGCAGCGACACCATCAGTACAATTGGTCCACAACATTGCTTTGCCACAAATTCGGCTGCCAGTTTTCAGTGGAGATCGAGTGGAGGATTATTTTGAGTTCAGAGAGAATTTTGACAGTTTGATTGGTAAACAGTCGTTGGATGATTCTACGAAGTTTGCATATTTGAAATCAGTATTATCGGGAGAAGCTTTGGAAATTGTCAAAAATTTGAGAACGATGGGCCAAAACTTCAGCATTGCTCAAAAACTATTGGAAGATCAGTATGGAGGTACACTACGATTGAAACATCTTCTTTTCAAAAAACTCCGAGATTTGCCAATATTGGACAACAGTTGCGAGGCGGCAGAGCTTAACAAGTTCATCATACAAGCTTGCAGTACATTCCAACAACTTCAAGCATTGGGATGTGAAATGGACAATCTCACTACAGCTTCGCTATTGGAGAGCAAACTGCCACGTCGCATTATTCAGAAGTTGTACGTTTCGAATACAATGACACCGCTGACAGCCGGATAGATGATCGAGAAAGTCAAGGAAATTTCACTCACTGAAAGTTTGGTATCTACAATCATCAACGGAAGGAAAGAAGAACGAAATTTCACGACTACAATGGTTTCACATCAGCAAAGCAGAAATGGCCAACAAGAGTTTCGAGGATCAAGACATCATCATCATCATCAGGCCGTTCACCAACAGACGCATCGTCGCTCTTCAGCAGTGTGTGCTTTTTGCGTTTTGCCGCACATGAGACATCATGCACACGATTGTCGAAACTATAGTGATCTGAACAAGAGAAAGGAACGAGCAAGGGAACTTCAGTTATGCTTCAAATGCCTTCGATCGGGTCATATGGCTAACAGATGCAATGAAAAATGCCAGCATTGCCAAGGACGACACCATATGGCAATATGCCATCATCGATTTGATCAACGAATGCGTCAACCAGCTGATAGTGGAAGATCGGTTGAGAGATCAGCGCCAAGAGATGTACACTTCAGAACAACGGACAATGGTGATCAGCGACGAAGCTACATTCAGCCCAGAAGTCAATCAGTACCACGTTATCAGCCGAATGGACAATTTCGAATGGGACAGCAGATGAACAATCAATTTGGAGCAAATCAAGGTTCTCGACAACCATGGACTGGCCAACGAACTGGAACAGTACAACGTCAAACAACAATTGCGCTTGCTGAAAACAACGTGGATGAGAGCCAAAAACTGGAAGATGTTACTTTGAAGGTTGCTGCTGAAAGGACAATGACCACTGGAGAGAAGTCGGGTTCAACCAACGAAGCTGTGATGGAGAAACCAGAGGAGCAGGATGAAACACCAAGAGAGCAAGATGTTCGTCACGACAGCACAGATGTCACCAACACTTGTTTGATGCTTGTCGCTACACTTCCGATGACAACCAGAGGCGGAGAGAAAATGACAGCAAATGTGTTCTTCGATTCCGGAAGCAACACCAGCTATATCACCAGCTCATTTGTGAAAAAATTGAAATTGGAACCATCGGCGATGAAAAAGTTGAGAGTTTCGACTTTCGCAACGAAAAATTCGACGGTCATCAATTCAAAGATATTCAATGCCAAAGTCAATTTGCCGGATCGAGAAGTACTAGTTCGCTTGTGCGAAGTGGAGCATATTGCAACATCCATAACCTCTGCAGTGATCGACGACGATACGAAGATCAAACTGATGGAATTGAACAATTTCATTGTGCCAAGAAAAACACAATCGGTGGATGTATTGATCGGTCTTGACGAGATGCATTCTTTGTTAGGAAACGTGTCCACTGTGAGACTGCCAAATGGACTTTTTCTCCATCGAACAAATTGCGGCGAGCTGGTTTCGGGACAAGAGAGCTGCATCAAGGCAGAAACGTTTCAATCAGAAGCACTTGAGCAGGAGGATGAACTGACTGGAAAACTTTTGGAGAGATTCTGGGATTTGGAGAGTATCGGAATTCACGACAATGCGCTTTCGAATGATGAAGTTGTGGCTAACAAATATTTTCGGGATACGATACAACGTTCGGAAGATGGAAGGTATTCAGTGAGGCTGCCATTCGTCGATCCACAGGCAAATGTTCCAATGAATCGAGAAATGGCTTATCACCGCCTGATGTCAACGATCAGAAGATTGGAACAGAAACCGGAGCTGCTTTCAAAATATCAGGATATTTTCACTGAACAGCTTCATCGAGGATTCATTGAAAAGGTGCCAGACGAGAGTCAGACGGATGGTCCTATTGTGCACTATTTGTCGCATCATCCAGTCATCAAGGAGAGCAGCAAAACGACGAAAGTCAGGATAGTGTTCGATGGATCAGCAAGAGCAAGGAAAGTCGACAAATCACTCAACGATCATTTGTACACTGGACAACCGTTGCTGCCGGAAATACCGGGAGTTTTGATGAGAGTTCGAAGACCAAATATTCTGATTTCTGGAGATATTGAGAAGGCGTTTTTGATGCTCGGACTGCATATTGAAGATCGGGATGCAACGAGATTCTTGTGGAAAACGGATGAAGGAATCACTTGTTTTCGATTTCAGCGGGTACCGTTTGGATTGAAGAGTTCTCCGTTTCTATTGAATGCTACCATCCGACATCATTTGGAGAACAAAGGTGACACAATATCGTTGGCAATGTTGCGGAATGCTTATGTTGACAATTTGTTTTATGCCGCTGAAAACACCGAAGAAGCAAAACGGTTCTATGATCTGTCGAAGGAGATTTTTGCTGAAGCACAAATGAACATTTGCCAATTTTTTTCAAATTCCGCCGACGCGAATCTATATTTCTCTCGGATGGAAAATGAGAAGATTGCAGATGAACAGCAGAAGGTGTTGGGTATCAATTGGAACACTCGAACCGACACTTTCCACGTTGCTATGCCAGATACAACTTCATTGGAATCGACAGTGCTGACCAGACGGAGGATATTGGAAGTGATTGCAAAGAACTACGATCCATTGGGATGGACATCGCCATCGATTTTGCTTGCGAAATTGTTCATGCAAACACTTTGGAGTTCCTCACATTCGTGGGATTCGCCATTGAGTGAATTTGAGCATTTCACTCAGGGAAAGCAATGCACCGGAACATTCCCATTTTGTTCGGGACTGCACCGAAATTTGTCCCGGGACGCGTCCCGGGGCAAAACCCGGATAAAACTGTGCAGTCCCGGACAAAATTTGGACGGTTCGGTGCAAATAAATGTCTCGCCGCCTGCGTCGTGTGGGTTGCAATGGCTGCGAGAGGCCTCCTGGAATCGAACCCGCGACGACTTGAACTCCTGCTTGCTTGACATACGAGACGTTGAACCGCTTGACTAAACCTGACCATGCGGGAAAAGGGGGGTGGTGCACTTATATGTGCGCTAGCGCCAGAATTCCATAGGAATACATATACGAGTACTTGGATAAGCATAACTATTGTTCTAGAAACCAAATAGGGCGCACGTTTTGTGAACTTATAGATTGAAAGATGATTGTTAAAATACAGTAGTTTTTTTTTCTTAGCAAACTCTAATTTTCATTTTTTGCAAGGTGAATTATTGTATCTTGCTTCGGTCATTGTGTAAATCTTCAAAACTGATAACATAACTTTCACAAATAACATAACTTTCATCATTACTAAACTGATGAACAAATATATTGCTTGGTCACATGTATTGAAAGGTGCTTGGATCGTTTTTGTGAGTCAATTTTGATAATCTCGAGTGGTTTTTGTGCCGCAGTTTTTGATCTATAGAAGAACAATATTAAAACTTTGACAATCCATTATCAATGGTTTGTGCTTCAAATGACCTGTATGCGAAATTTCATCAAATTCGTGATCAAAAGTTATGGGCTATAACTTTTCCCATTTTCAATATTTTTGGGACGAAAATTTCAGAAATCCATACTGGTTCTATTCTCAATCAAAGTACAACATTTCCGCTACTTTCATTAAGATTTTTGAAGAGAAAATCAGAAAGGGTAGCGCCTTAATCGTTTTCGGCTTTTTTAAATGAGGCATAGCTCATTTGAGATATAATTTTACTGCTTTCGCAAAAAGTTTTCCCAATTTTTAAGTTGAATGAATTTTTGATAAACACGCTGACTCGAATCCAAGAAATTTTCGGTTTTGTTTTTTGAAGTTTTTTGTTCTTGCACTTCTTTTTTGTCCGGAATTTTCGGAAAGCGTCTGAAAATGGGACTGCACCAGCGCATCGCTTTTCCTGAGAATGTTGAACCATTTTCGTCCGGGACTGTCCCGGAAAAATGAAGGTGCGGTACAGTCCCGGTCAAATTTTAGTGCAGTCCCGAACAAAATGGCACCGAACCGGTGCATCGCTTTTCCTGAGAATTTTGAACCATTTTCGTCCGGGACTGCCCCGGAAAAATGAAGGTGCGGTGCAGTCCCGGACAAATTTTGGTGCAGTCCCGAACAAAATTGGACTGCACCGGTGCATCGCTTTTCCTGAGCAACTGGTTACACATCGTGAAGAAATGGAAAGGAGAATCTTGGAGCATTCCCAGAAGATTTTTTGATGATGAACTGACAACGATGGCAAAATATGAACTACACGTCTTCACAGATGCAAGCAGACAAGCATATGGAGCAGTCGCATACTTGAGACGGATTTCAGATAAAGCAGAAAGCCGATTTGTGATGGCCAAGACAAGAGTTGCTCCTCTGAAGACAAAGTTGACAATACCGCAATTGGAAGTTATGGGTCTCGTCGCTGGGACTCGACTTGCCAACTACATACATTCGCAAGGAACTTGATGTGGAATTGGAAGGAATCTTTGTATGGACAGACTCCAGATGCAGTTTGGATTCGTTATTGAACAACACCGGAACCAAGTTTGTTAGAAATCGAGTGAGTCAAATCCGAGAATTAGGAGGAAACTTCTCATTCGGACATGTCAAAGGAAGCGATAATCCGGCGGATATCAGTTCTCGCGGATTGGCGTTTGAAGCGCTGAAAAAATCGGAATTGTGGTCGAATGGAGCTGGTTTTTTGCAATCCATGCAATCTTTGCCGGAGCATCGACATATAATGGAACAGACTACTCATTCATGTATCGGAACAGAAGTATCACCAATCATTGATGTTTCGAGATTCAGTTCTTTTCACCGACTTTTACGTGTTGTGATGACCGTGTTGTATTTCATTGGAAGACGAAAACGACCAATCGATTCTCCATTCATTGCTAGGAAAGCACGAATTCAACTGTTCAAATTGGCTCAGACGATTGATCCACCATCAGAAGCGACAATCAGGAATTTACAACTGGAGCAAGAAGACAACATCTGGATCTACAGGGGACGAATCAGTGGACAAAGGCTCATTTTCTTGCCGCATGGACACATTGCCAAATTGTTCGTTCAAGACGTCCATGAGAAGAACAAACATGCGAGTGTTTCAATGACGTTGACGATGGTTCGTGAGAAAGTTTGGATTGTAAGAGGGCGATCATTTGTGAGAAAGGTTTTGAAACAATGCCGCGGCTGTTTACGCTTCCGAATTCATCCATATCAGCAACCACCGTTCGCTAATTTCCCACCTTCAAGATTGAATCTCATCCGACCCTTCAGAGACATTGGAATGGATTTTGCTGGACCATTGAAAGCTAAAGTTGGAGGACAGACGGAAAACACTTGGATTCTTCTATTCACGTGTCTTGCATCGAGATACATTCATTGTGAGCTGGTGACAAATATGACATCTGAAACTGTGTTGCATGCTATTCGACGAATCATCGCTTTATTTGGAATGCCAACATCGATAATCTGTGACAATGCGGCACAATTCAAATTCGTCAATGAATGCTTCATGTCGATAAAAGACAAGAGGGTTCAACTGCAGAAGCTCAACTCGACATCGTTACCAGAATTCAAATTCATTCCAAGCCACTCACCGTGGGCTGGAGGAGTTTACGAACGATTGATTGGAGTGCTGAAGAATTCTCTCAAAAGGACAGGGACTACAAGACAGCTGATGGAACTTGAAGACTTGAAGACGATTTTGCTTGAATGTACAGCGGTGGTGAACAAGAGACCATTGAACTATGTTGCGGCTGAAGACGATATTAAACCACTTCGACCATGTGATTTTGTTCTTCCGTTCACACCAGATGAAAATGAATTGGAACTTGAACTGTATAATGACGGAAACAGAATCCCGAACAGAAGAGATCAACTGATTGAAGCATGGAGTTGCGCGCATTCATTGGTGGAATCATTCCGACGACAATGGCAGAAGGAGTACCTTCAGATCTTGAGGGAACGATACCAGTTTTGTCATAACCAAAAGACGACTGCATCCGGATGTCCGAAATTGAATGATATTGTTTTGATTGAAGAAGCAAATGTTTCGCCGACAAAGTGGAAACTGGCTCGAATCGTGGAAGTCAATCCGAGATCAGCAAAGATTCGGTGTGGAAAAACAAAACGTATTCAGGAGTACCCGTGGTGCAAATTGTATCGGTTGGAGATTGGTGATGAGACGGAAGCGAAGAAAGAGAAAGATCAAGAACCGCCGAATGATGAAGAACCGCCGAATGATGATGAACCGCCGAAAGAAGAGCACGAAACGACGAACAAAAAAGAAACACCAATTTTGCTTTCTGAAAGAGATGGAGACCAGAGTGCACGAGAGGAAGGAGAACATCAACATATTGAGCAGCAGGGTGAGGAACGACAACGACTGAGAAGATCATCCAGATTGGCTGGAAGAACATTGTTGACCATCGCTTCACTTCTTGGACTGGTAATGTCTACTGTGGCCGAGAACAACACCCAATCCACTGATGACGTATTCGAACCAATCACAGATCAATCGAGTCGATTTGATTTTTTATGGAACCAAGTGGAACAAATTCGATACCAAGGAAAACAGCTGGAATTCATGATGATTTTCCTCATCATTCTATATTTGGTGGGAATGTTAGGGTCAATGATTCATGGTATCTGGATGGTTTGTCTTCTCGCATTGAGATTCTTTTTGGGAATTGTACATCTTCTGAAGAGACTCGGTTCAGTTTTGTTGAGATTCGGCTACAACATTGGAAACAGCATCAGCCGTCTACAGTGGAACAGAATAAAGATCAAAAAGATGAAGAGTGGTATTTTCGTGGCATTGGTTATGGGAATGGCTTGTTCGACGAAGGCCGATGGATGTTCCAAAATTGCGTCACTTCAGGCTGAGGATAAGAAGTGTACGTTGACGGAAAATGGAGTCTACTGTGGCTTCTTTCGCTTCTTTCCTTGGAGGCTTCGTGTTTTGGGAGTGTCGCGAAAGCGAAGAAGAATCAAGAAACAATAAGAGAGCACAAACCACGATAATTATTATCAATTTTTCATTCTTGGGATTGGGAATATTGGAAATCGAAACGATGGGAAAATGATATATTTCCCAAAGGTCGCAATATATAATATTATCATTGACATTCATTTCTTCATGGTTTTTATTATTGTTGGTATTCTTGGTATTCTTGGTATTCTTGTATTTGGTGGAATAAATATATAATTCGCAAAAGGGAGTTTAAACTGTCTTTTGTCTGCGTTTTGAAGAAAAACGAGTATGTGTTTCTATGAAGTGTTTTAATGTTTTTATACATTTTTGAAAAAAAAACGAAATTTTTCTAACAATCTCAGTTATAGTATTGTAGAAATTGATGTGTACCGTAAACAATAGTAAGTGCTAAATGAATTCGATACAAAAATGCAATAAATCAAGCAAACAATATCTATAGACATTATAATGAATCCAAAAAATTAAATTTATTGATTAAAGGTAATGTAGCAGATTAAATAGCACATAATTAAAGAAAATTTGAATACAATTGAAGAAAAATAAAACAATGAAAACGTAAATGCTGTCTTTAAAGTGTTTGTTTACTGATTTTCAATTTTCATTTTAATCTTCTCTAAATCGCAAATTATTAATGAACAATTTTTCGGGCGCCCATATATGACAAAGAAGATTAAAATGAAATGTACAATGAAAAATATACATATACATAGGGTTTTTATACATAGGGTTCAAAAAATTTACGCCAAGTTACTTATGACATTTTGAAAATTTAACTAATTTCTCACTGTGAATGCGGAAAATTTATGTAGGTTCAAAAGGTTCATAACTTTGTTCAAAATTCATTGATTTCGATGATTTTTGGTAAATTTTGAAACACGGAAAATATGGAAATTAATAGAAAAGGGTATATTTTTAAAAACAAAACAAGGTTTAAAATGCTAATTTTCTTTAGATTTTGTTCTTGTCATGTAATCAAGAACATCGTCAGCATTCTTTGCATTCTTAAATGCTTCCTCCAATCTCGGCGGTAACCTCAACGAATTCATATAATCTAAATAAGCTTTCCATTTTTCAGTCGATTTCAGCTCCTTTATAATTGTTTCAGCATTATCTCCCAGCTTCTTTGCAATTAATTCTTCATTGTAATGAACCATGTGAAATGGATTATCGTAGACTTCTTTAATGTCCTCCATTGTTATAGTTTCCATTATTGCAGCCTGAAAATAAATTTCAAAAAAAAGTATCTGGAAACCATTGCGGAAAACCAGATTTTGCAAGAGAATTTAGAAAGACTCTTGTTTTATTTCCTATTCACAATGGAAATCCGCCCACTCTTGTTTTTGAATCTTATTCCATTAGGATAGGAACTTTACTGCATAATGAAAACAAATAAATTCTTACCTGTACTTTCGGCATAGAACAAAACACTGAAAGATAAAGCTTATAATCAATTGAAAAGTCTTTTGTAGTAATTATGTAATCCTCACATTCCGAGATATAAAAATCAATTTCATATACTGATGCCAATAACGAGAGACATCTTACATTATAGGCTGAAAAAATATATTGAGAAAACACAAGTTTCGAAGAGGTCATGCTTTGATGATACCCAACAACATGCCGGACATTAAATTCAGTGGGAACGGACAATTGTATTTTGTTGGGACCAGTAATCGCACAGAAACTAAACTTCAAGGAACTCTTTACTGATTTTGGATCTTCATTCCATTTTCATCTTCTCGATATTTGAAAGCCTATACAAGCAAACAATTTTTCGAAATTTCCTTTTCTAGTACATGAAAAAACAAATTTACAGATTAAGGCGGCGAAATGGGCTAACAATTGAAAACTTTCTCACATTCGCGTACTCTGTCAACTCAAATATGATCTGATGAAGGCTTCTCTACAGTACTGGCGCTCCGCACGCAAGCGACGCGGCTGCCTCCCACTCAACAACTTTCGTTTGTAAATATGTTTTTAAAGACAGCTGTTCAGTTAATTTGACCCTATCTGATCTTATTTTCAAAAATTAGAGCGTTTTCTCATTAGTACAACGCAATTTATGCGAAATCACACCGATAAATACACTCTTCACAGCAGCGGTCCAAAGTTGAAAAAATTAAAATTTGAATGCGCGCGTGTCCGTGCGACGCGGTCGGTGTCCGTGCAACGCGGTCGGAATTGGCGCGAAACACAATTATTTGAATGTGGCTACATGGTGGTATTGTTCTTTGGACCACCTGGGCTCCCATTCGAATTTTGATTTTTTGCATTGAATTTGTATCATGTTAACTGACAAGCTGCCTTTAAGTGTACTAGAAAAAGAAAATTAGAAAAAATGGTTTTGCTTGTATAGGTTTGAAATATCGAAATGAAGATGAAAATCGTTAGATAGCAAGGAGTTACTACTGATGAGACTCGCTCCTTTTAGGTCGTCTAGTAATAGAGTCGAAACGACCTGCGCGTTATTTTTTCATGAAATAGAAACTCAAAAACAGTAAAGAGTCCCTTTAAACTCAGACAATGTCCCGTTGGCTTTAAAAATAATATTAATCTAATTAACCTGTAAATTCTTGTTTCTGTCCGTATAGCATTCGAAGAAAAGTGATCAAATAGTCAAAATGAACGACTCCCCGATAGATCACGAGCTCATTGCCAGATATTTCTTCCCTCATAACAGGAGAAAAACACATTAAAGCCTGCAAAATTATTATCATAGAAATTATGAAAAAGGAGAAAAACTCGTACATATTTATCGACGAAAAGTATGTGCCTTTCAAAACGAACAACAATCTCCGAATCGATATTTCGAGGAATTGAAAATTCCGACAAAATAACACCAACATCTTCTTTGATTTTTATTTTCGGTTTGATACGCAAATTTCCAGAATCCTCCAACATTGACATTGCAAAACCTTGAGGTATGTCTAACGGTCCGGAATTGAGAATTTTTGAAGAATCCTCAAACCGATGTTCCAAATTCTTCGTAATTTTTTCATTTCCAATTTCCAATAGAAACTCAAATTCAGCAACCATATACCAATTATCTGTTGATTTATGTTCATAGAGACATTCTATATCAATCGTCAAATGTTTCACAGTGCCAGCGTCATCCATGAGTCTCCCATCTTTTGCCAACTGGTTCTCTTCTGGAGGAATCGTTCTAGTCAAACTAGTGAAGATTTTCCTGCAATTAATTAATTAATTAATTAAGTAAAAATCTAAGACTGTCAAACAACTTAATAAAAGACGTGCCCTCGGTCATTGATTTTGAGGCCAGGATCATTTTCTGAACTTTTGAAAGGCCCCACCCCCTTTTGCGAGCGCGGCACGGTGAGAAAATTCGAGACAAAACTGTTTTCCTGGTTGGCCAAAATTAAGAATTCAAACTGATTACACGGTTTGTAAAAATGAACCTGTGTCATTCGTGCGTGAACAAGCTGGTTACGCGCAAGACCGCGCTGGAGAGAAAAGTCTCTTCACACTGCACACTATTTACTATAAAATCGCTAGTACAACAGTTGCGTTTTCTTTACCACGCCCATTTCTGTGCATCATCAAATTGTAGGGCGAAAATGTTTCTTCGTATCTCGGTTTTTTTACAAGCCGTGGATTATGAAAGCAGGTGCTGAACTGAACTTTTTTTTCACATACCATTAGGTTGTCCGTAAGCAAGAATCAGCGTTTTAAGCGAGCTAATGCGCTGAAACGGTGTGTTTTTCTAAAAAAAATTAGGGGACGCGCCGCTGGCTCCCTGGGGGCTCCCCAATTTTTCAAGGCGTGAAAGCAGATTTTTCAATGAGAATTTCCTTCAACGGATAACCTTACTGTAGTAGTCCCGCACGCACTTATTTTGAACGTAGTCCCGCACGTATGTACAAGTACGGCTTCTGCACAAAATGAAGTAGTTTTATGCTATTTTATAATTATTTTTAAAGTATTCTTCATGAATAATTTAAGAATACTACCAAGAGGATTTAACTGAAGAGCCCTAACCGTCTTATATATCGCTTAGGGGCGAAATGGCGAAATGGATCAGAGCTGCGCAAGAAAAAATTGGATAAAATTTCTCGCCGATAAATTTTCTCGAAAAATGTCGAGAAACGAGAAATGCACAGCTATGCTGTGGATTTAATTTCTATATGAATAAATTTGTACATCGTACATTTATTAGTCGAATAAGATAACTTGGCGCGACGGATTACCGTATGGGGTAAAAATAACTGGCACCCTGTCTCTAAATAGCGAAAAATTTTACTTTTCCAATTTTCAATGCTAAAAAGGATGATACCGTTTTCTTTTCCAATTAGGTTTTTTTGTAAAACATAGCCTGAAAGGCAGAAATAGCCTGAAAGACAAAAAATAGCCTGAAAGACTGTATAGCCTCAAAGACTGTATAGCCTCAAAGACATGTAGCCTGAAAGACATATAGCCTGAAAGAAATATAGGCTATAGGCCAAATATAGCCTGAAAGAATGTAGCCTAAAAGAAATCACCTATTATTAGGGGCAAAACAGCTTTCATAATTGTTCGCCCCACTCATATAATGCGTATTAAATGTCATTTTAAAATATCACTCACCATGGAATCGTCTCTGTTTTGACGATCATAAAATCATCATCTTTATGAGAGTAATCATAGAATCTTGCATATTGCCCCTCTCGGAAATTCACTGTTTGTAGAGTTCCAGTCATTCTAAAAATATAATATTTGTTTTTTCGCAGTGGTTCAAAGTTAAGATAAAACAATATCTCTGGTTTTTCGTATAGGCCAAAGAAAAAGATTGAAAAGAAACATGCCAGCTGTATTAATGGGAGACACGGCTTGTAAAAATGAACCAGCGCGGTGAGCACACTAGCTGCTCATGTGAATTCTTCTCCTAATATTCTAAGCTATTTCTCGATTTCAATCGATGTCCGTAGCGAAGAACAAAAAGAGGAATATGCATATAAGGCCAGAAAGCAGAAGGTTTGAACCATGAGGTGAACCATCTGCCTTATAAATGCCAAAATGTGCAAACAAATACTTAATTGAGTATTGATTTTGAACGAACCAATTAATTCGGTGAACAAATTTATTTAAAAAAAAGAAAATGGAGAAAATGGTGATAACTGAAAACAAAAAATTAATGTATAAGAAAACGTTTTTTGTTCGGTTTTTCCTTGCTCACATTTTTTCTTTAAAAAAATGTCAAAATATAAATAAAACTGGTACAATGTCACTGATCTTAAAGGGGTAAAAACCGAAGATTGAAAGAAAAATACGTCAGCTGTACTAGTAGGAAACACGGCTTGTAAAAATGAATAAGCACGCTGGCTGTCCATTTGGGGAATGCAGGGTTTCCCTCGGTCTCTTCGACACGAAGAAGTTTATTGTCGGAATTCTTCCCTTAATATTATACGCTATTTCTCGATTTATTCGATGTCTCGGGTATAAAGAGTGAAGAACATGAAGAGTGCTTGAAATTTAAATACAGGGCACATATGTCTGAAAACAAATGAACGAATTAAAAACAGCGTTTTTTATTCGGTTAATTTCTTTGTTCGCCTCAGGAAAAGCGATGCACCGGTGCAGTACCATTTTGTTCGGGAATGTACCGCACCTTCATTTTTCTGGGACCGCCCCGGACGAAAATGGTTCAAAATTCTCAGGAAAAAGGAAATTGCTTGAATCATACATTACATTCAACTTACAAATTGGAAACAATTTTTGCGAACGCAGATGTAATGTTTTATCGAGAATTTTCCACGAGATAATCAAATTCGCTGAAATTTTGGCACATCAAGAAGGAATGGTTTATTTATGATTACCTAACAGTTTTACCCAGTTTATTGAGTTAGCTCTTCAGTTCAATTTTTTTTGTATTTTTCCGATTTTGAGTTCTAAAACTGGGCACGTGACAGTTCGGGAGAAAATCGGTTCGGGAGAAGGGCAGTTCGGGAGACGACAGTTCGGGAGACGATAGTTCGGGAGACGACAGTTCGGGAGAAATTGGGATTTCCGGAGGACAAAAAGTGGGAACTGAAATGAATGGAAAAATACCTTGAAGTTATTGAACTGATTTCTAGTGCCATATATGGGCGCTTCTTTGCCATATATGGGCGCCCGAAAAATTGTTCATTAATAATTTGCGATTTAGAGAAGATTAAAATGAAAATTGAAAATCAGTAAACAAACACTTTAAAGACAGCATTTACGTTTTCATTGTTTTATTTTTCTTCAATTGTATTCAAATTTTCTTTAATTATGTGCTATTTAATCTGCTACATTACCTTTAATCAATAAATTTAATTTTTTGGATTCATTAGATATTGTTTGCTTGATTTATTGCATTTTTGTATCGAATTCATTTAGCACTTACTATTGTTTACGGTACACATCAATTTCTACAATACTATAACTGAGATTGTTAGAAAAATTTCGTTTTTTTTTCAAAAATGTATAAAAACATTAAAACACTTCATAGAAACACATACTCGTTTTTCTTCAAAACGCAGACAAAAGACAGTTTAAACTCCCAACCAATTTTTGTCGAGTTGTAATATATAATGAATTGTTTTTGGAAAGAAATGACTACAGAGAAGAGTTTAGTACAAACAAAAAAGGTCAGGAGAAATTTGAAATTTAGAAAAATTTGTTAAAAATATTAGGTCTGCTAAAAAGTTTACGACTTAAAAAAATTTTTTTTTTCAAATATTTAAGTATTCAAATGGTAAATTCAAAAGAAATCCACAATGATTAACATATAATTCTCGCCAACTATCCATTTTTTTCTCAATCAAGGATCCATTTTCTATTGAACTCTCTAGGTTATTGACCGAAAAACTCTTGACTGTCGATTTTGAGAACATAATTTCGATGCTACTTTCAGGTGAAGTTAAAAATAAAAGGAAAAGTGGTGTTCGGTAGGACGAGGTCTGAGGAAAGATATCATCTGCGAGCTAAGTTTACTTGATTTTTATCGACGGAGTTTTGTATAATAGGGTCTGCCATTTTGTGATGAAAGTGAAACTGGTCTTGTTTTTCTTCTACTTCTTTGACCATCCACCCATTTCATGACTGTAGGGTTGGGCAGCGCCAGTAGTTTAATTTGCAAGACGTTTTCCATGGATCCCGTCCTTCATGGTCCTCCAACCGCGAAATACGAGCTTTTTGAAGTGGTCTGAAGGATAACTTGGAAGATCAGATTATAGTGTTTCTCAACGACACGCCACGCGTGAGGCCAATTGGGAGGGTTGCGTTGCGTTGTCTTATTATCCCACCACGCACTATTTCGCAAAATAGGGAATTTCACGTTTATGAAGCCGATTTTGTGAGACAATAATATGAAAAAGGCTTCAGATGCACAAAAAATGGCGACTGACGCCCCACCCCCCTATCCAGTTGCATAATAAGGATAGAAATTTAATTGTACCATACATAATAAATAAACAATAGTAAGTGCTAGATGAATTTGATAAAAACATGCAAGAAATCAAGCAAGAAATATCTCAATAATCCAAAAAATTAAATTTATTGATTAAACGTGATGTTGTAGATTAAGCGGCACATATTTAAAGAAAATTAGAATATAATTGAAGAAAAATAAAACAATGAAAATGTACATGCTGTCTTTAAAGTGTTTGCTTACTGATTTTCAATTTTCATTTTAAACTACTCGGAATCGCCAATTATTAATGAAAACATTTTTTCGGACACCCTTCGACTTAACGTGCTTTTGATGGGCCGTTTTGCTCAAAATGACGCTCTTAAAATTAATTTTTTTGTCGATTCCATTGTTAGGTGATTCTGAATCGATTAAAACCAAAATTGAAAATGTGTAAACAAACACTTTAAAGTAATTACGCACCACTTTTTAATTTCGATTTCATTTCATCTTCTCTGCCATATTTGAAAACCTATGGGAACACATTTTTTCGAAATTTTCTTTCCCAGTAATCGAACGACAAAAAGAACCATTTCAAGGTTTCTTGAGGGATTGACTGGAAAGAACAGACAAACCAGAAAGTCAGTCCCTCAAGAAACCTGAAACGGTTTTTGTTTGCCGTTCGAGTACGGCAATAGTAAATTTCGAAAAAAAATGCCTGTCATAGGTTCTCAAATATGGCAAAGAAGATTAAAATGAACTCGAAATTGAAAATTGGCCTGTAGTCCCTTTAAGACAGGAAAAATCTTCAGCATTTTATCCAGTTATTGGTTGTCAAGTTTTAGGCACATTTAAACACCTAAAATCGCAGAAAATATAAATATTCAGGTTATAGGGTTCAAAAAATGTACGCCAAGTTATTTACGACATTTTGAAAATTTAACGAATTTCTCACTATGAATACGGAAAATTTATGTAGGTTCAAAAAGTTCATTTGTTCAAAATTCATTGATTTCGATGATTTTTGGCATCTTTTGAAACACGTAGGATCTGAAAATCAATATAGAAAGTGGAAATTAATAGAAAAGGGTATATTTTTAAAAACAGAACAAGGTTTGAAATGCTAGTCTTCTTTAGGTTTTGTTCTTATCATGTAAGCAAGAACATCGTCAGCATTCTTTGCATTCTTAAATGCTTCCTCCAATCTCGGCGGTAATCTCCACGAATTCATAAAATCTAAATAAGACCTTCCATTTTTCAGTCGATTTCAGCTCCTTTATAATTGTTTCAGCATTATCTCCCAGCTTCTTTGCAATTAATTCTTCATTGTCATGAACCATGTGAAATGGAACATCGTAGACTTCTTTAATTTCCTCCATTGTTATAGTTTCCATTATTGCAGCCTGAAAATAAATTTCAGAAAAAAAGGTATATTGTAAAAGAAACACCAAGTTTGCAACGCGCACAGCAGCAGTTATTTTGAATTCCCGCCGAACACATGACACTAATGGTCGAAAAAATTCGAATTGCGCTCCACTGGACAGCCGCATTTGGCACGAGTCCAAAACCGCGCCCACCAAAAAAAATCTAAACGGCTGGGGTTATTTTGTTTTTTAGCGAAAATATTGATTAAAAAAAAACAAAATAACCAAAACCGTTTTGATTTTTTTTAGGAATTTTGTAGCATCGGGAGAGGAAAATAAAATTATCAGGAAACCATTGTGGAAAACCAGCTTTTGCAAGAAATTCGTGCTCTTGTTTTATTTGCTATTCACAATGGAAATCTGCACACTCTTGTTTTTG
This sequence comes from Caenorhabditis virilis, assembly GCA_964036255.1. NCBI lineage: Eukaryota > Metazoa > Nematoda > Chromadorea > Rhabditida > Rhabditidae > Caenorhabditis > Caenorhabditis virilis. The sequence goes on along the minus strand of OZ038417.1, from coordinate 9,599,505 downwards.
AATCTTGTTCCATTTGGACATGAATTTTATTGTCTAGTGAAAATAAATCAATTCTTACCTGTACTTTCGGCATCGAAGAATACTCGGAAAGATAAAGCTTATAATCAATTGATAAGTCTTTTGTCGTAATTATGTAATCCTCACATTCCGAGATATAAAAATCAATTTCATATACTGATGCCAATAACGAGAGACAGTTTACATTATAGGCTGAAAAAATATATTGAGAAAACACAAGTTTCGAAGAGGTCACGCTTTGATGATACCTAACAACATGCCGGATATTAAATTCAGTGGGAACGGACAATTGTATTTTGTTGGGACCAGTAATCGCACAGAAACTAAACTTCAAGGAACCCTTTACTGATTTTGAATCTTCATTCCATTTTCATAGCCTTCAGAACGCAATGATCAAGAATATTTGAGTTGTCAATACGCCATTTCGCCACTTTCTTTTGTAAATCTGTTTTTAAGTGTACTAGAAAAGGAAATTTCGAAAAAATTGCCTTGTATAAGTTTGAAATATCGAGATGAAGATGAAAATGGAATAGAAACTCAACGATTCAATTGTATCTGTGGTTCCCCAGGGAACTGTTTCTGGTCCACTTCTATTCCTAATTTTTATCAACGATATATTTAATGATGTTCCTGATAACGTTGGTGTTTCTGATTTTGCCGACGATATAAGATTATTCAGTCATGATCCCTCTTTATTACAAATTGCCCTTGATTCTATTTTTGAGTGGTCACTTAAAACCTACTCCCAATTGCCCCTTCAAAACTCAACTTCCTCGACTCGGTAAAAACCCCAACTCATATGTTTTTAATATTATTGTCAACTCAAATATTCTTGATCATTGCGTTTTGAGGGCTGCTAAATCTCACAGACGCTCTCCTCGCACGCACGCGGCTGCCGACATATGACGCGACACTCAACACACTGGAAAATTTGAAAAATTCATTTTCCTGTGAACTTTCCAGTGTGTTGCCTGCGTGCGGAGCGTATGTGAGGTTGAGTAACCCTCAAAACGTAATGATCAAGAATATTTGAGTTGACAATAACAACACTCCTATATCCCCATCTTATTATGTTCGTGATTTAGGCGTTCGTCCTTGATTGTAATCTTGATTTTAAATCTCATGTCCTTAAAATTACGGCACTAGCCAATCTTAGGGTAAAACAGCTTCGTTTTTGTTTTAAGTCAACTAATTTTGATTTTTATGTTCGGCTGTTTAAAGGCAGCTTGTCAGTTAACACGATCCAAATTCAAGGCAAAAAATCAAAATTCGAATCGGATCCCAGGTGGTCCAAAGAACAATACCAATATGGAGCCACATTCAAATAATTGTGTTTCGCGCCAATTCCGACCGCGTTGCACGGACAACGACCGCGTCGCACGGACACGCGGGAATTCAAATTTTGATTTTTTCAACTTTGAACCGCTACTATGACTCGTGTATTTATCGGTGTGATTTCGCATAAATTGCATTGTACTAATTAGAGAACGCTCTAATTTTTGAAACGAAGATCAGGTAGGGTCAAATTAACTGAACAGCTGTCTTTAAAGGGATTCGCTACTGTTTTTGGGTTTCTATTCCATTTTCATCTTCTTCTTGACATTTGAAAACCTGTACAAGAAAAATATTTTTCCGAAATTTCCTTTTCTAGTACTCAAAGACACCCATTTCCAAAATAAGGCGGCGAATGGCCTAACAATTGCAAACACTCTCACATTCGCATGCTCTTCTCGCGCACGGCCGAGCGGTTCGGCCATTTCGCTGCCTTACACTGTAAGTGTCTTTTTTCGTGTACTAGAAAAGGAAATTTCGAAAATTTTTTTTTTGCTTGTATGCGTTTTTAAATACTGTCCTCTAACATCGGTGTTTTCCTTTCTTTCAATGAATTCTCCAATCTTTTGCACTCTACTAAAATATATGATTTTTAATTTCTTTCTCTAGTTTTCATTTTATGTATTCTTGAGTTACGATATGATTCTTGCGGGTTATAGGTATTATTTTTATTCAGTTTTTTGTACATTACATTTTTTCTTTTACTTGCGTTATGTTCCGATGAATAAAGAATCAATCAATCAAACAACAGTAAAGAGTCCCTTTAAAGGGGGGGCTGAGGGGACGAAATAAATGGTTTAAAAATGATGAAAGTATGATTGTTGATAAATAAATGAAAAAAAATTCGAAGAAAACCATAACCCAGGTGTTCACCCTAATGGCCGAAGAAACACTTTTTGGTTTTTAAGGCGAACACCTGTGTTATGGTTTTTTTTTCGGAATTTCTTTTCGCCATTTTCGAGTTTTTCTTTGGTTTTTTTTCATTTATTTATCAGCAATCATACTTTCATCATTTTTAAACCATTTATTTCATCCCTTCAGCCACCCCCCCCCCTTTTAAACTCAGACAGTGTCTCTTTGGCTTTAACTAACTTGTAAATTCTTGTTTCTGTCCGTATAGCATTCGAAGAAAAGTGATAAAATGTTCAAAATGAAACATTCCCCGATAGATCACGAGCTCATTGCCAGATATTTCTTCCCTCATAACAGGAGAAAAACACATTAAAGCCTGGAAAATTATAATAATAGAAATTATGAAAAAGAAGAAAAACTCGTACATATTTATCAACGAAAAGTATGTGGCTTTCAAAACGAACAACAATCTCCGAATCGATATTTCGAGGAATTGAAAATTCCGACAAAATAACACCAACATCTTCTTTGATTTTTATTTTCGGTTCGATTCGCAAATTTCCAGAATCCCCAAACATTGACATTGCAAAACCTTGAGGTATGTCTAACGGTCCGGAATTGAGAATTTTTGAAGAATTCTCAAACCGATGTTCCAATTTCTTCGTAATTTTTTCATTTCCAATTTCCAATAGGAACTCAAATTCAGCAACCATATACCAATTATCTGTTGATTTATGTTCATAGAGACATTCTATATCTATCGTCAAATGTTTCACAGTGCCAGCGTCATCCATGAGTCTCCCATCTTTTGCCAACTGGTTCTCTTCTGGAGGAATCGTTCTAGTCAAACTAGTGAAGATTTTCCTGCAATAAATTAATTAGTGAAATGAAAATCTAAGATGTTCAAACAACCTAATAAAAAACGTGCCCTCGGCCGTTGATTTTGAGGTCAGGATCATTTTCTGAAACTTTTGAAAGGCCCCACTCACTTTTGCAAGCGCGGCACGGTGAGAGAATTCGAGACAAAACTTTTTTCCTGATTGACCAAAATTAAGCATTCAGACTGATTACACGGTTTGTAAAAATGAACCTGTGTCATTCGCGCGTGAACAAGCTGGTTGCGCGCAAAAAGAGAAAAATCTCTTCACACTGCACTATTTACTACTGTATATTGTCAACTCAATTATTCTTGATTATTTTTTTCTGAAGGCTGCTCAACCTCACAGCCGCTCCGCGCGCACGCTACGCAGTTGCCGACACTCAACACAGTGGAAAATTTGAAAAATAAGTTTTCCCGCCAATATTTCAGTGTTTAATGGGAGGCCACCGCGTCGCGTGCGTGCGGAGCGGCTGTGAGGTTGAGCAGTCTTCCGAACGCAATGATCACGAATAATTAAAGACAGGGTGCCAGTTAAAAATTTCGCCGCTGCGGCGATAAGATTTTAAATTACCGCTTGTTTTGAAAATTTCATGTGCGCTCCAATGAACAGCAGTCATGTGTGTGCGCGGTAATTTGAATTTTTGAATTTTTTGTGTGTTTTTTTCAAATTTCTTTCGTTTTTGTCCGATTTTCAGCGTTTTTTTTGCTGAAAGTCATTAATTATTTTTAATAAGTGTCAAATTAATTTTTCTTACAGGAACTAACCGGGATTCCTCATAAAATGGGGGAAAAACGTTGATTTTCCCAATTTTCATCCAAAAATGAAAATTTCGCTATAATTTTGAAAGCAGAGAAAAATATACGTACGTTTCGCAAATAAATTATTATTTCACAGGTATTCTAGTTTATTTTTTTTTGAAACCAACGAAACATTTACAGTTTTCATGGACACAATTCATCAGCGGCCCAAAAAAATCAGTTTTCCGAAAAGTTGACCAGTTTCATATATCATTTTAGATTTCTAAAAATGTCATTATCGTTTTTTAACAGTTTTTGTTTGTTTTTAGGTTTTTGAATTTTTTTGAATTTTTCTTATTTTTCGGGTATTTGAATAAAATTTGCCTCAAAATTGTTTGAATCTGGTCGCAACATACTTTACTTATGTTATTCTACTGAAAAGAAACATTTTCCACTAAAAAAATTAAAAAATAACAGTTTGAAAAAAATGTAAAAAATTCAAATTTTTGTGCTTCCCGCCAAAAAGTGTACGTAAGTGTACGGCGGGAATTTGAAAATAATTTTTTTCATCTTCCGGACGCGACTACAAAATGGTTTTTTCGTCGGGATTTCGCATGGAATATACTAGAATGTCGATAGAAAGATGCATTTTTACGGAGATTATGAATGGGCCTGGGATGAAAATAGGCTTCAGACTCATTCCAAATCTGTTTTTAAAATTTTCTAAAAATCACCTAGAAGTCGAGAAAACACGCCTCAAAACGATGGCCTAGAAAAAAGGGCCACCGGCGAAAACTAGTCCGCAGGCATGAAAAGTCCAAAAAAATGAAAAGCAAAACATATATTAAGATGAAAAAACATTAAAAAGGACTAATATAAGCATTCTGCATAACTATTTATCAACGAAACGCGAAAAAAGTTCATAGGAAAAAGTTCGGCCAGGTGGCCCTTTTTTCTAGGCCATTGTTTTGCGGCGCGTTTTCTCGGCTTCTAGGTGGTTTTAGAAAATTTTAAATACAGATTTGGAATGAGTCTGAAGCCTATTTTCTTCCCAGACGCATTCATAATCTCCGTAAAGCCCTCCTTTAAATCAATATGGGGTAAAAATAACTGGCACCCTGTCTTTAAGTTGACAATAACATCGCTAGTACAACAGTTGCGTTTTCTTTTCAACGCCCGTTTCTGTGCATTAATCCTCAAATTTGTCGGGCGAAATCGAAAAAGCTGAAATTCGACTTTATGATAGACCGGAATATTGAGCGAAATGCCAAAAACCGAAAAATTCGTAAAATTTCGAAAAAGCTTCTTTGACACACTGTGACTCTCCCCCAAGAACAGCTAATGAAACGTTCACCAGATATATAATTTAAGGTGCCGAATCTGCAAATGTCAAAACTAGACTAGACACCGGTACTTCGTAAATCTCAAATAACTTAAAAAATACTGCAACATTACTGTATATATATTTGTGAGAAAATCGAGCAGAGTGAAGCATTTTTCAAGCTGTTTTCTTTGATATTACTGGTCAAAACATCAAAAGCTTCAATTTGCCGTTGAGTGTAGTGAAAGTAGATATGAGGAATCTAAAAACGCTAAAATTGGCAAATATGCAAAAAACCATAATTTTCAACAAAAAATCGTCTTTTTCGACATGAAGGAGTTGAGATAGAAAATTATTGTCTCACAAACAATTGATCAGCTCAGCGCCTGCTTTCATAACTTTTGAATGTTTAATTTTGGTCAACCAGGAAAAACTCATCCCGGCCTCGTGGGCTATCACACACCATCAACGGCCGAGGGTACTGTTTTTCGGAACAACAGCCTTCATAATTGTTCGATCCCATTCATAGTCAGATAATGCTTATTATTTGTCATTTTAAAATATCACTCACCATGGAATAGTCTCTGTTTTGACAATCATAAAAGCATCATCTTTATGAGAGTAATCATATAATCTTGCATAAGGTTCCTCTCTGAAATTCACTGTTTGTAGAGTTCCAGTCATTCTAAAAATATAATATTTATTTTTTCGCAGTGGTTCAGAGTTAAGATAAAACGATATCTCTGATTTTTCGTATAGGCCAAAGAAAAATATTGAAAAGAAACATGTCAGATGTATTAATAGGAGACACGGCTTGTAAAAATGAACCAGCTCGATGAGCACACTGGCTGCGCTTGTGAATTCGTCTCCTAATATTCTAAGCTATCTCTCGATTTTAACCGTAGCGAAGAACAAAAGGAGGAATATACATATAAGGCCAGAAAGCAGAAGATTTGAACCATGAGGTGGACCATCTGTCTTATAAATGCAAAAGGGTCCAACCAAATACTTAATTGATTATTGATTTTGAACGAAGCAATTAATTCGGTGAAAATAATTATAAAAAAACGAAAATTTAAAAAGTGGAGAAAACTGAAAACAAAAAATCAATTTAAACGAAAACGTTTTTTATTCTGTCAATTTCTTTGTTTGCTTCAGTAAAGAGATGCACCGGTGCAGTACTATTTTGTTCGGGACTGCACCGCACCTTCATCACCTTCATTACCGACTGGTGCTCCCCGCACGCACACCGATTCTTCTGTGTATTTCGCGCGGTTTTTGAGTTATCAAAACATAAAATGTGCTAAATTGTGGCGTGTCCAAAATAAGTGTGATATTTGATACCTAAATCGTAAAATAATTTTTTCTTAGGTTGATCAGGAAATTCCAAAAATTAAAATTCCGAATATCACACTCCCCTTTTCAACATCGGTTGGAAACGGAGTTGCAAACACAAGCGAGCTAAAAATTGAGAAATTCCATTCACCAAAGTAAAATGTTCATTGAAAATCAATTCCAACATTTTGTTGCACTTTCAGTATTGATTTCAATTTGTCAAGATCTGGAATTTCGTGGTCTACTCGTCATGGAGCTGTCAAACTCAAAGGATTGTGGGGTGCAAGCTTCACTGAATTGATAGTTTAAAAATGATGAAAGTATGATTGTTGATAAATAAATGAAAAAAATCCAAAAAAAAACCTAGAAAATAGCGAAAAAAAACTTCGAAAAAAAACCATAATCAGGTGTTCGCCCTAATGGCCGAAGAAACGCTTTTTGTTTTCTAGGCCATTTGTTTTTTTCTCGGCCGCCTATTGTTTTATCTTGTTTTTCTCTTCTTTCGAATTTTTTTTTCAGAGAAAATTATCCATAAAAGAGTATTAAAACAAATAAACGTTCAAAAGAAATGTATAAAAGATTATTAAAAAAATATTTTTCAGAAAATAAAAGTAGGCAGCCGAGAAAAAAGAGACGGCCTAGAAAATCAAAAAGCGTTTCTTCGGCCATTAGGGAAAGCGTTTCTTCGGCCATTAGAGAGGGGGGTATGAGTTTTTTTTCGGAATTTTTGAGTTTTTCTTTGGATTTTTTTCTTCATTTATTTATCAACAATCATACTTTCATCATTTTTAAAACATTTATTTCGTCCCCTCAGCCCCCCTTTAAGGAACATTTATTATCTTCGTAAAGCCCTTCTTTAAAACCTTCTAGACCCCTTATTTCGTGATGAGTGAAACTGATGGTATCATGTTGAACATAAGTTTTGCCGTTGATTTATACATCAACCCATTCGAAAAACAGAAAAAGGTACTAAAATTTTATATTTCTTTCTATTCACGAATCTCAAAACCTTTTCAGAATATTCTCGCACAACTTGTCGTTTCAACATTTTCCGAAGTTCGTCCATAAGTGCTAGATGAATTTGATATAAAAATGCACATCAAGCATGCGTTTGCAAACAACATCTCATGAATCCAACTACTCAGGGAAAGCAATGCACCGGAACATTCCCATTTTGTTCGGGACTGCACCGAAATTTGTCCCGGGACATGTCCCGGGGCAAAACCCGGATAAAACGGTGCAGTCCCGGACAAAATTTGGACGGTTCGGTGCAAATAAATGTCTCGCCGCCTGCGTCGTGTGGGTGGCAATGGCTGCGAGAGGCCTCCTGGAATCGAACCCGCGACGACTTGAACTCCTGCTTGCTTGACGTACGAGATCTTGAACCACTCGACTATACCTGAACCTGTGGGGGAAAGGGGGGATGGCGCGCTTATATGTGCGCTAGCGCCAGAGTTCCACAGGACTACATATCGGAGAACTTGGATGAGCATAACTATTGTTCTAGGAATCAGATAGGGCTCAAGTTTTGAAAACTTATAGACTGAAAGATGATTGTTAAAATATAGTAGCGTTTTTTTCTTAGAAAACTCTAATTTTCATTTTTTGCAAGGTGACAGTGAATAAGTCTCTATCTTCGATAATTGTGTAAATCTTCAAAACTGAAATTGATATTCACAAATAACATATACAAAAAAATTTCCGTTGCTTTCATTAAGATTTTTGAAGAGAAACTCAGAGCGGGTAGTGCCTGAATCGTTTCTGGCTTTTTTAAATGAGTCATAGCTCATTTGAGATGTAATTTTACGCTGATAAAGGAACTTCTTTCAAAAACTGCAAAGTAGCACGTGGCTCCAAGTCTCATTCTCGAGAATTAGTTTTCGAGTTCAAAAAATTATTTAAAAAATTTAAGAAATACAAAAAACTGCACCGGGACTGCACCGGTGCATCGCTTTTCCTGAGAAGAGCTAACTAGGTAAAACTTTTAGGCAATCACAAATAAACCATTACGTCTTGAAGTGCCAAAATTTCAGCAAATTTGGTTCGCGGAAATTTCTCGATAAAAACATTACATCTGCGTTCGCAAAAAAGTGGTTTTCCAGTTTTTAAGTTGAATGTATTTTTGGTAAACAAACGAGCTCGAATTAAACCAATTTTCAGTTTTGTTTTCGAATTTTGTTGTTCTTGCACTTCGCACTCTTCTTTGTCCGGAATAATTCGAACAAAGTTTGATACTTCCCCATATAAAATTGGACTGCACCAGTGCATCGCTTTGCCTGATAATTTTGAACCATTTTTGTCCGGGACTGTCCCGAAAAAATGAAGGTGCGGTGCATCGCTTTTCCCGAGAATTTTGAACCATTTTCGTCCGGGACTGTCTCGGAAAAATGAAGGTGCAGTGCAGTCCCGGACAAAATTTGGTGCAGTCCCGTACAAACTGGGACTGCACCGGTGCATCGCTTTTCCTGAGAACTGAGACATTTGAATTTGAGCGCGGGAAGTTCCCAACGATGATACGCAAAACGAGCTGCCAGGAATTTTCATCTTGACAATAACTGCTGATGTGCGTGTTGCAAACGGGGTGTTTCTTTTACAAGATACCTTTTTTTTGAAATTTGTTTTCAGGCTGCAATAATGGAAATTATAACAATGGAGGACATTAAAAAACACTACGATGAACCATTTTACGTGGTTAAAGAGAATGAAGAATTAATTGCAAAGAAACTGGGAGATAATGCTGAAACAATTATAAAGGAGCTGAAATCGACTGAAAAATGGAAACCTCATTTAGATTTTATAAATATGATGAAGTTGAAATTTTCGAGTCTGGAGGAAGCACTTGAGATTTCAAAGCATCCTGATGTGCTTGATGGCTTGATAAGATTAAAACCTACAGACAATTAGCATTTTAAACCCTCTTTTTGTTTTCAAAAATACACTCTTTTCTATTAATTTCCATTTTCTATATTGATTTTCAGATTCTGCGTGTTTCAAAATTTGTCAAAAATCATCGAACTCAATGAATTTTAAACAAAGTTATGAACCTTATATTGTACGAGATCTTGGTATCTTAATAGACTCCAATCTCTCCTTTGATGCTCACATACGTAAAATAGCAACTCAAGCAACTCTTAAAACTAATCAGTTATTATTTTGTTTTACAATTAAATCTACCAATAACAGTTTTTATGTTAATCTCTTCAAATCCTACGTTTTACCCTTGCTCTAATATTGTACCGAAGTTTTTGACCCCTTCCTTAGCACCCTTTCTGCCGCTCTTGAAACCCCTCAAATTATCTTTAATCTGCCTATTGCTTCGTAGAACTCATGCCGCCTTAAAATTTATGTATCAATGTCTTTCTATTTCCTGATGTTTCTATTTCCTGATATTAACACCTTTGTCGTCTTCACCTCTAACGAGCGAAGACCGATGATGCTAAAGCTCATTGGTGCACACTGCAACTCATTTTTCGACAGTTATGTTCCTTTATGGAACAAACATCAATTCATTTTTATCCTTTCAAGAGTTTAACCTTCTTCTAGTCACTTCTAAAATTAACCGTCACTCCCCCTAACGGTCTTTGCTACTCTTGTCCATTAAATCTTATTCATTGCATTTTAATTTTCCTCCGTTTTTTTGTATTTTTCTTTACTTTTTTTCTTCTATTTTTTTTCTTCTTAAATTTCTGAATAAAGTTAAAGATTAACTTTTTGAACCTACATAAATTTTCCGTATTCACAGTGAGAAATTCGTTAAATTTTCAAAATGTCATAAATAACTTGGCGTAAATTTTTTGAACCTGAATATTTACATTTTCTGCGATTTTAGCGTTTAAATGTGCCTAAACCATGACAACCAATAACTGGATAAAATGCTGAAGATTTTTCCTGTCTTAAAGGGACTACGGCCCAATTTTCAATTTCGAGTTCATTTTTTAATCTTCTTTGCCATATATGGGCGTCCGAAAAAAATGTTTCAGTAATAATTGGCGATTCGGAGTAGATTAAGATGAAAATTGAAAATTAGTAAGCAAACACTTTAAAGACATCATGTACGTTTTAATTGTTTTATTTTTCTACAATTGTATTCTAATTTTCTTTAAATATGTGCCATTTAATCTACAACATTACGTTTAATCAATAAATTTAATTTAGTTGGATTCATGAGATGTTGTTTGCAAACGCATGCTTGATGTGCATTTTTATATCAAATTCATCTAGCACTTATGGACGAACTTCGGAAAATGTTGAAACGACAAGTTGTGCGAGAATATTCTGAAAAGGTTTTGAGATTCGTGAATAGAAAGAAATATAAAATTTTAGTACCTTTTTCTGTTTTTCGAATGGGTTGATGTATAAATCAACGGCAAAACTTATGTTCAACATGATACCATCAGTTTCACTCATCACGAAATAAGGGGTCTAGAAGGTTTTAAAGAAGGGCTTTACGAAGATAATAAATGTTCCTTAAAGGGGGGCTGAGGGGACGAAATAAATGTTTTAAAAATGATGAAAGTATGATTGTTGATAAATAAATGAAGAAAAAAATCCAAAGAAAAACTCAAAAATTCCGAAAAAAAACTCATACCCCCCTCTCTAATGGCCGAAGAAACGCTTTCCCTAATGGCCGAAGAAACGCTTTTTGATTTTCTAGGCCGTCTCTTTTTTCTCGGCTGCCTACTTTTATTTTCTGAAAAATATTTTTTTAATAATCTTTTATACATTTCTTTTGAACGTTTATTTGTTTTAATACTCTTTTATGGATAATTTTCTCTGAAAAAAAAATTCGAAAGAAGAGAAAAACAAGATAAAACAATAGGCGGCCGAGAAAAAAACAAATGGCCTAGAAAACAAAAAGCGTTTCTTCGGCCATTAGGGCGAACACCTGATTATGGTTTTTTTTCGAAGTTTTTTTTCGCTATTTTCTAGGTTTTTTTTTGGATTTTTTTCATTTATTTATCAACAATCATACTTTCATCATTTTTAAACTATCAATTCAGTGAAGCTTGCGCCCCACAATCCTTTGAGTTTGACAGCTCCATGACGAGTAGACCACGAAATTCCAGATCTTGACAAATTGAAATCAATACTGAAAGTGCAACAAAATGTTGGAATTGATTTTCAATGAACATTTTACTTTGGTGAATGGAATTTCTCAATTTTTAGCTCGCTGGTGTTTGCAACTCCGTTTCCAACCGATGTTGAAAAGGGGAGTGTGATATTCGGAATTTTAATTTTTGGAATTTCCTGATCAACCTAAGAAAAAATTATTTTACGATTTAGGTATCAAATATCACACTTATTTTGGACACGCCACAATTTAGCACATTTTATGTTTTGATAACTCAAAAACCGCGCGAAATACACAGAAGAATCGGTGTGCGTACGGGGAGCACCAGTCGGTAATGAAGGTGATGAAGGTGCGGTGCAGTCCCGAACAAAATAGTACTGCACCGGTGCATCTCTTTACTGAAGCAAACAAAGAAATTAACAGAATAAAAAACGTTTTCGTTTAAATTAATTTTTTGTTTTCAGTTTTCTCCACTTTTTAAATTTTCGTTTTTTTATAATTATTTTCACCGAATTAATTGCTTCGTTCAAAATCAATAATCAATTAAGTATTTGGTTGGACCCTTTTGCATTTATAAGGCAGATGGTCCACCTCATGGTTCAAATCTTCTGCTTTCTGGCCTTATACGCATATTCCTCCTTTTGTTCCTCGCTACGGTTAAAATCGAGAAATAGCTTAGAATATTAAGAGAAGAATTCACATGCGCAGCCAGTGTGCTCATCGAGCTGGTTCATTTTTACAAGCCGTGTCTCCTATTAGGGCAGCTGGCATGTTTCTTTTCAATCTTTTTCTTTGGCCTATATTAATAATCAGAGATATTGCTTTATCTTAACTCTGAACCTCTGCAAAAAAAAATTATATTTTTAGAATGACTGGAACTCTAAACAGTGAATTTCCGAGAGGGACCATATGCAACGTTATGCGATTACTGTTACAATTAACTGAATATTAGATACAGGACTATCCTTCTGCAACCCGAGGCATTGGACCACCAATGCTTGGGTGGAACCTCCATTTCATATGCCTGCCCAGGGCATATGGTCTACCTGTGATTTTCTCAGAGGACACCATGTTAAATACTAATCCTTTATTTAAAGACAGGGTGCCAGTTAATTTTACCCCATATGGATTTAATTGTGAAAAGTTCGTCTTTCTATCGACATTCTAGTATATTCCATGCGAAATCCCGATGAAAAATAACCATTTTGTAGTCGCGTCCGGAAGATGAAAAAAATTATTTTCAAATTCCCGCCGTACACTTACGTACACTTTTTGGCGGGAAGCACAAAAATTTGAATTTTTTACATTTTTTTTCAAAATTGTTATTTTTTTATTTTTTTAGTGGAAAATGTTTCTTTTCAGTAGAATAACATAAGTAAAGTATGTTGTGGCCAGATTCAAAAATTTTGAGGCAAATTTTATTCAAATACCAGAAAAATACGGAAAATTCAAAAAACTCAAACATAAACAAAAACTGTTAAAAAACGATAATGACATTTTTAGAAATCTAAAATGATATGTGAAATCGATTTATTTTTCGAAAAACTGATTTTTTTGAGCCGTTGATGAATTGTGTTCATGAAATCTGTAAATGTTTCATTTGTTTCAAAAAAAATTAACTACAATACCCGTGAAATATTGTCTAGATAATAATTTATGGCCGCTCGTATTGCGGAGTGTCGTTGGGAATTTACTCGCAGCGCGACCATTCAAATGTCTCAGTTGGTCTTATTATTTGAAATCCTTGTCGCCGGTTTTTTCGAATTTTTCAAATTCTGGAGTTTTGTTGTTTTTTACAAACTCAGAGACCGAGAATTTCGTTAAAATATTGATTTTGCCGCCGTTTCTTTTTTGTTCTTCCATTTGATCGAGTATAACCCTTTGGGATATATATCAGGAGAGTGGGGTAAAGAATAAAATTGAAAATTTTCGAGGATGCCAGTGTCAACATCGTCCAAGTCGCCTTCCCTCAGGTCGTGCGCGTCGAAATTGTCTGTTGCATCAGGATCGGGAAGAAATTCAAATGGTGGAAATGTGCAATTGAGGAAAGCAAATGTGAAAAATGATGACAATTTGGAAAAATATGTGCAGAATATGAACCAATTTTTGCAGGAAGTCTGCGAATGGGTAATTTCGTGTGATGATGATGCAAATTGGTCAAGTGAAGAAATCGCCAAGAAGCAAAGCGTTTGTCAGTCAGCCAGGAGGTTGCAAGAGGTTGCTGGTGATTTGTTGAATGTTTGTGGAAGAAAGTTTGATGTCAGGAATTTCAAATATGTTGAAGGAGCTTTGAAAATTTTTTCGAAAAATATTGAAGTTGCTGAAAAGTATGCAGAAATGAGCACAAGAATGTCAAAAAAGCAGAGGTGTACTATTTTTGATACATTGAAAGAAGGATATGGAAAATTGATGAAACGTTTTGATGAAGTGAAGGAAAATGTTGAATCGAAGGATTTTGTTGAAAATAATCCTGTAAATGAAGCATATTTGGAAGAATGTGAGAAAGTTTGGAAATTTTTGAAACGGCTGGGCATTGAAAATACTGATCAAATGTGTAAAGCTATGGGAAGTGTTGCAGCTGATAATTCTAAACTTCTGAAAGAAAATGTGAAGATGATGGATAGGGTTAGAAGTCTCGAAAAAGAAGACAAGATTAATAGAGAATCTATCCGTCAAAAAGATTTGTTAATATCGAAGTTGACTGAAAGTCAGGATAAAGAGTATTTGGAAGAATGTCGAAAAATGTGGAAAGTTCTGAAAAGAATTGGTGTGAATAGTGCAGCAAGTTGCGTAGCATTATTTGAGAATGTAGCTGATAAAGGAATCAAAGCAAGAGCTGATCTAAAGTCACAAAGTGAGAAAATTCTGCAAATGGAACAACAATTGAAAGAGGAAATCGAGGTGAAGGATGAAGTAATGGAGAAATTTTGTCAAAATGTTGAGCAAATGGAAAAATTGAAGGAAAATATTCAGGAAAAGGATGTTGAAATTCAAAGTTTGAAGGAAAAGCTGAAAAAGTTGGAAAAGGAAGTTCTTCTGGCTCCGAAGAAAATTTTGTCGAATGAAGAAGAACATGTTAAAGAGGATGAGAATTCAGGAAGACATAATGTTTCGCCAGCGTTATCAGTAAAAGCGAATAAGATGTTTATTGCACATATGTTGAAGAGTTCAACTGAGCAAATTGTTGAAAAGCATAATGGAGAGAATTGTGTTGAAAATGTTGGACAAAAATGTTCAGATGGTCTGAATGAAAGAATTGCCGCAATGGAAGCGAGTATTGCAAAATTGACGGAATTTGTGATTAGACAAAAGGATGCTAGGTGTGAGTCGGTCGTTGCCGAGAGCAGTTGTCCGGTGTCAGGATCAAGTTTTAGAATGGAAAAAGCTAGAGGCTTGAATATTGATGATGAAGTGCATAAACCACAAAATCGAAAAAGTGCTGAAGGAAGTTCAAAAGTGGAAAATGGTGTTAAAGGCAGCTATTCAGATAATTTGACCCTACCTGTTCTTAGTTTCTAAAATTAGAGCTTTCTCTAATTAGCAAAATGCAATTTATGCGAAAGCACACCGATAAATACACGCGTCATAGCAGCCGTCCAAAGTTGAAAAAATTAAAATTTGAATTCCCGCGTGTCCGTGCGGCGCGGTCAGTGTCCGTGCAACGCGGTCGAAATTGGCGCGAAACACAATTATTTGAATTTGGCTACATATTTGTAATGTTCTTTGGACCACCTGAGCTCCTAGTCGCATTTTGATTTTTTGCCTTGAATTTGGATTATGTTAACTGAGCAGCTACCTTTAAAAGATGTTTCAAATGTGGAAGAAATGGACATTTTGCAAAAAGATGCTGGAATAATAATGTTGCTGAAGCGAATGGTGTGAAGATTGATGCTTTTAATTGGAAAACTGAGCGAGGAGATAAAAACCATGATACAGTTGGAAGGCAAACGGTTGAAAGGTCTGAAATTCTTGGCACAAAGTTGAAGCTGATTATTGATAGTGGAGCAATGACAAGTTTGTTATCGTCCAGGACATGGAACAGAATAAAGAGTGGAAATTGGAGGAAAGAGGATTTTGTGGAAAAGAATCCAGGTTGTATGGATATGAGGAATGTTTCGAAGGATAAAATGAAGATCATCCGCCAAGTTGAAGTTCCAGTGAAGATGAGGAACATGAAAGAAATTGTGAAATTCCAAGTTGTTGAGAATGAGCATGAACTAGCAGTGTTGGGAAAGAATGCATTCAAATGTTTTGGAATATACATTGGATGGAAGAGTTTGAAGAAGGAATCGGTGAAGGTGAATGCCGTGAGTGTAGAGAGCAGTTGTGGTAGAGATGAGAAGATGAAGAAGTTTCCGCGGAACTTGAAGATGATGTCCAGTAGAGGCATATGTTCGGAAGTTCTGGAACGAAATGTTTTTCAGGTTAAACCTATGGTTAACCAGTTACAATGGAGTTCATATGATCAAGTCGGAAGAAGATCAGTGATGGAAAGAACATCAAGTTCGAAGAGAGCACCACAAGGAAAAGTTGAGATCTTTGGTGGAAAATATCGAATGATGAGGGCCAAGCCAAGTTGGATGCAGGGTACAAATGATGGAATGAAGGGAGCAGGTCAAAAGTGGGTCAAGAACAAGCTGAAAGTCAACAACAGCGAAGAGACAGTTCAATTTAATAAATGTTCTACCCAAAACCCTATCGTCCCGTATTTTTGTTATTATGTTTATGTACTGCCGAGAAACCCCAAACAGTCAGGAGCCTGTTTTTCTAAAGGAGGGGGATGTTATATGGAAGAGAAATACGAGCGGGGACTAGCTTCTCGTCCAGTGTGAAACCTAGGCCACCCCTTTGTAGTTCTCGTGGAATTCGTTTGGAGTTTAGTTGTTAACTCGTTGAAAACCGTTTTTGTTGGTTTTAAGGTTCTAGTTGTTGCTAGAAAGTGACTAGCAGGTGCTAGTATATTATTTACTTGTTTTTGCATCATAATTAACCTTGTTTATCATTTATAGCCGTTTGCCGCCGCTTCGCGGCGGTAAACGGCTAGTGAGCTCGCTTCGCGAGCCCTGCGTTTTAAAATTTTCGTTAGTAGAAAGGGACATTGAATCTTAACATTTCTCTCTGTCTTTCTTCTAAGCTGCCCTATAACGTCTCATGGGCTCTGGGCCCATTTGACCCCATTGAACACATTTTTCTAGAAATTTCTGGAATTTTCTGGAAGGTTCTGGAACGTTCTGGAAGCTTCTAGAATTTTCTAGAACACGCTGGAAGTTTTTTGGAAGCTTCTGGAATTTTCTAGAATTTTCTGGAAGCTTCTAGAGGCTTCTGGAGTTTTTCGAACGACTTTTCTAGAATGTTCTAGATTGCGGACACACGCACGCCCAACGTTTTATTATAAGTATGTTGATGATTACTGAACGAAAAATGAGAGAAATAGTGTGTAAAATGAAGAGACACATAGAAAAACGCTAACGTTAATTAGGTTACGGTAACTACAGTAATACTACCGTCATCCGCACCAAATTTTCACAGTGACCTTACATTATTCCAAAGATGTCACCATGAAAGTTTGGTCTCGATCCGACCATTCTAAAAAAAATGTGAAAAAAATTGGTGTACTGTAGCTACAGTAATCCTACAGTAATCCGAGATCCAAACAGTATTTTTGTGAAGCGCTCCGAGAGGCATGACGATACCCCAAGTATGGGACAGATCGGTCCAGGGGTCAAAAAGTTATTCATGAGAAATGCATTCTAGCATGTGAAAACACGCACGGCCTTAGCGCTTTATTATATAGTATGATTTCTTGCTTAAAATCTAATAAATCTTCGTAAAATATTCTCGCGTTATTTTTGTTGTTGAAACTGGTTTTGCCATCACTCTTTTCTTTCGTGGAACCTGAACACCATCAGGGACCACCACGTTACTATATACTTATGTACGTTTCGCAAATGAATAATTATTGTCAAGATAAAAATTTCTGGCCGCTCGTTTTGCGGAGTGTCGTTGGGAATTTACTCGCAACGCGACCGCTACGCGCAAGACCAACTGAGAAATTTGAATTTGAGTGCGTTGCGGTCGCGCTGCGAGTAAATTCCCAACGACACTCCGCAATACGAGCGGCCATAAATTATTATCTAGACAATATTTCACGGGTATTGTAGTTAATTTTTTTTGAAACAAATGAAACATTTACAGATTTCATGAACACAATTCATCAACGGCTCAAAAAAATCAGTTTTTCGAAAAATAAATCGATTTCACATATCATTTTAGATTTCTAAAAATGTCATTATCGTTTTTTAACAGTTTTTGTTTATGTTTGAGTTTTTTGAATTTTCCGTATTTTTCTGGTATTTGAATAAAATTTGCCTCAAAATTTTTAAATCTGGCCGCAACATACTTTACTTATGTTATTCTACTGAAAAGAAACATTTTCCACTAAAAAAATAAAAAAATAACAATTTTGAAAAAAAATGTAAAAAATTCAAATTTTTGTGCTTCCCGCCAAAAAGTGTACGTAAGTGTACGGCGGGAATTTGAAAATAATTTTTCTCATCTTCCGGACGCGACTACAAAATGGTTATTTTTCATCGGGATTTCGCATGGAATATACTAGAATGTCGATAGAAAGACGAACTTTTCACAATTAAATCCATATGGGGTAAAATTAACTGGCACCCTGTCTTTAAATAAAGGATTAGTATTTAACATGGTGTCCTCTGAGAAAATCACAGGTAGACCATATGCCCTGGGCAGGCATATGAAATGGAGGTTCCACCCAAGCATTGGTGGTCCAATGCCTCGGGTTGCAGAAGGATAGTCCTGTATCTAATATTCAGTTAATTGTAACAGTAATCGCATAACGTTGCATATGGTCCCTCTCGGAAATTCACTGTTTAGAGTTCCAGTCATTCTAAAAATATAATTTTTTTTTGCAGAGGTTCAGAGTTAAGATAAAGCAATATCTCTGATTATTAATATAGGCCAAAGAAAAAGATTGAAAAGAAACATGCCAGCTGCCCTAATAGGAGACACGGCTTGTAAAAATGAACCAGCTCGATGAGCACACTGGCTGCGCATGTGAATTCTTCTCTTAATATTCTAAGCTATTTCTCGATTTTAACCGTAGCGAGGAACAAAAGGAGGAATATGCGTATAAGGCCAGAAAGCAGAAGATTTGAACCATGAGGTGGACCATCTGCCTTATAAATGCAAAAGGGTCCAACCAAATACTTAATTGATTATTGATTTTGAACGAAGCAATTAATTCGGTGAAAATAATTATAAAAAAACGAAAATTTAAAAAGTGGAGAAAACTGAAAACAAAAAATTAATTTAAACGAAAACGTTTTTTATTCTGTTAATTTCTTTGTTTGCTTCAGTAAAGAGATGCACCGGTGCAGTACTATTTTGTTCGGGACTGCACCGCACCTTCATCACCTTCATTACCGACTGGTGCTCCCCGTACGCACACCGATTCTTCTGTGTATTTCGCGCGGTTTTTGAGTTATCAAAACATAAAATGTGCTAAATTGTGGCGTGTCCAAAATAAGTGTGATATTTGATACCTAAATCGTAAAATAATTTTTTCTTAGGTTGATCAGGAAATTCCAAAAATTAAAATTCCGAATATCACACTCCCCTTTTCAACATCGGTTGGAAACGGAGTTGCAAACACCAGCGAGCTAAAAATTGAGAAATTCCATTCACCAAAGTAAAATGTTCATTGAAAATCAATTCCAACATTTTGTTGCACTTTCAGTATTGATTTCAATTTGTCAAGATCTGGAATTTCGTGGTCTACTCGTCATGGAGCTGTCAAACTCAAAGGATTGTGGGGCGCAAGCTTCACTGAATTGATAGTTTAAAAATGATGAAAGTATGATTGTTGATAAATAAATGAAAAAAATCCAAAAAAAAACCTAGAAAATAGCGAAAAAAAACTTCGAAAAAAAACCATAATCAGGTGTTCGCCCTAATGGCCGAAGAAACGCTTTTTGTTTTCTAGGCCATTTGTTTTTTTCTCGGCCGCCTATTGTTTTATCTTGTTTTTCTCTTCTTTCGAATTTTTTTTTCAGAGAAAATTATCCATAAAAGAGTATTAAAACAAATAAACGTTCAAAAGAAATGTATAAAAGATTATTAAAAAAATATTTTTCAGAAAATAAAAGTAGGCAGCCGAGAAAAAAGAGACGGCCTAGAAAATCAAAAAGCGTTTCTTCGGCCATTAGGGAAAGCGTTTCTTCGGCCATTAGAGAGGGGGGTATGAGTTTTTTTTCGGAATTTTTGAGTTTTTCTTTGGATTTTTTTCTTCATTTATTTATCAACAATCATACTTTCATCATTTTTAAAACATTTATTTCGTCCCCTCAGCCCCCCTTTAAGGAACATTTATTATCTTCGTAAAGCCCTTCTTTAAAACCTTCTAGACCCCTTATTTCGTGATGAGTGAAACTGATGGTATCATGTTGAACATAAGTTTTGCCGTTGATTTATACATCAACCCATTCGAAAAACAGAAAAAGGTACTAAAATTTTATATTTCTTTCTATTCACGAATCTCAAAACCTTTTCAGAATATTCTCGCACAACTTGTCGTTTCAACATTTTCCGAAGTTCGTCCATAAGTGCTAGATGAATTTGATATAAAAATGCACATCAAGCATGCGTTTGCAAACAACATCTCATGAATCCAACTAAATTAAATTTATTGATTAAACGTAATGTTGTAGATTAAATGGCACATATTTAAAGAAAATTAGAATACAATTGTAGAAAAATAAAACAATTAAAACGTACATGATGTCTTTAAAGTGTTTGCTTACTAATTTTCAATTTTCATCTTAATCTACTCCGAATCGCCAATTATTACTGAAACATTTTTTTCGGACGCCCATATATGGCAAAGAAGATTAAAAAATGAACTCGAAATTGAAAATTGGGCCGTAGTCCCTTTAAGACAGGAAAAATCTTCAGCATTTTATCCAGTTATTGGTTGTCATGGTTTAGGCACATTTAAACGCTAAAATCGCAGAAAATGTAAATATTCAGGTTCAAAAAATTTACGCCAAGTTATTTATGACATTTTGAAAATTTAACGAATTTCTCACTGTGAATACGGAAAATTTATGTAGGTTCAAAAAGTTAATCTTTAACTTTATTCAGAAATTTAAGAAGAAAAAAAATAGAAGAAAAAAAGTAAAGAAAAATACAAAAAAACGGAGGAAAATTAAAATGCAATGAATAAGATTTAATGGACAAGAGTAGCAAAGACCGTTAGGGGGAGTGACGGTTAATTTTAGAAGTGACTAGAAGAAGGTTAAACTCTTGAAAGGATAAAAATGAATTGATGTTTGTTCCATAAAGGAACATAACTGTCGAAAAATGAGTTGCAGTGTGCACCAATGAGCTTTAGCATCATCGGTCTTCGCTCGTTAGAGGTGAAGACGACAAAGGTGTTAATATCAGGAAATAGAAACATCAGGAAATAGAAAGACATTGATACATAAATTTTAAGGCGGCATGAGTTCTACGAAGCAATAGGCAGATTAAAGATAATTTGAGGGGTTTCAAGAGCGGCAGAAAGGGTGCTAAGGAAGGGGTCAAAAACTTCGGTACAATATTAGAGCAAGGGTAAAACGTAGGATTTGAAGAGATTAACATAAAAACTGTTATTGGTAGATTTAATTGTAAAACAAAATAATAACTGATTAGTTTTAAGAGTTGCTTGAGTTGCTATTTTACGTATGTGAGCATCAAAGGAGAGATTGGAGTCTATTAAGATACCAAGATCTCGTACAATATAAGGTTCATAACTTTGTTTAAAATTCATTGAGTTCGATGATTTTTGACAAATTTTGAAACACGCAGAATCTGAAAATCAATATAGAAAATGGAAATTAATAGAAAAGAGTGTATTTTTGAAAACAAAAAGAGGGTTTAAAATGCTAATTGTCTGTAGGTTTTAATCTTATCAAGCCATCAAGCACATCAGGATGCTTTGAAATCTCAAGTGCTTCCTCCAGACTCGAAAATTTCAACTTCATCATATTTATAAAATCTAAATGAGGTTTCCATTTTTCAGTCGATTTCAGCTCCTTTATAATTGTTTCAGCATTATCTCCCAGTTTCTTTGCAATTAATTCTTCATTCTCTTTAACCACGTAAAATGGTTCATCGTAGTGTTTTTTAATGTCCTCCATTGTTATAATTTCCATTATTGCAGCCTGAAAACAAATTTCAAAAAAAAGGTATCTTGTAAAAGAAACACCCCGTTTGCAACACGCACATCAGCAGTTATTGTCAAGATGAAAATTCCTGGCAGCTCGTTTTGCGTATCATCGTTGGGAACTTCCCGCGCTCAAATTCAAATGTCTCAGTTGGTCTTGCGCGTTGCGAGGAAGTTCCCTATTGCTACGCAAAACGAGCGGCCAGGAACTTTTATCTTGACAATATTTGAATTCCCGCCGAACACACGACGCTATTGGTTGAAAAAAGTCTTGGCCAGGCTTCCGTGGCGAAATACTTTCGACGAAACACTTTTGGCAGCTCTTGGCTCTTTTTTCACGTTTCTTGCGCTTTTTTGCTGTTGCATTTTTGTTAAATGTCACTTGGGAACATTCTTGTTGATTAACTCGATATTTTATAATAAATTTTTGCAAGAGAAATTCGCGCTCTTGTTTTATTTGCTATTCACAATGGAAATCTGTCCACTCTTGTTTTAAAATCTTGTTCAATTTGGACAGGAATTTTACTACCTAATGAAAATGAATAAACTCTTACCTGTACTTTCGGCATCGAACAAAACACTGAAAGATAAAGCTTATAACCATTTTCAAAGTCTTTTGTCGTAATTATGTAATCCTCACATTCCGAGATATAAAAATCAATTTCATATACTGATGCCAATAACGAGAGACTTTTTGCATTATTCGCTGAAAAAAATATATTGAGAAAACACAAGTCTCCAAGAAATAGCGTGCTGATAATACCCAACAACATATCCAATATTATGGAGCTATTCAGTTTGAAAAGAAATTCAAAAAATACCGAGAAATTCGAGAAATTTCGAGAAATTGCAATTTCTCTGAATTTTTTTCAAACTGAATAGGTCGATTAATTTCAGTGGGGACGGACAAAAAATATCGAGATGAAGATTAAAATGGAATAGAAATTCAAAAACAGTAAAGAGCTCTTTAAACTCAGACAGTATCTCTTTGGCTTTAAAAATAATATTAATCTAATTAACCTGTATATTCTTGTTTCTGTCCGTATAGAATTCGAAGAAAAGTGATAAAATCTTCAAACTCAACCATTCCCTCAGTGATCTCGAGCTCATTGCCAGATATTAATTCCCTCATAACAGGAGAAAAACACATTAAAGCCTGCAAAATTACAATAATAGAAATTATAAAAAAGAAGAAAAACTCGTACATATTTATCAACGAAAAGTATGTGCCCATCAAAACGAACAACAATTTCCGAATCGATATTTCGAGGAATTGAAAATTCCGACAAAATAACACCAACATCTTCTTTGATTTTTATTTTCGGTTTGATTCGCAAATTTCCAGAATCCTCCAACGTCGACATTGCAAAACCTTGAGGGATGTCTAGCGGTCCGGAATTGAGAATTTTTGAAGAATCCTCAAACCGATGTTCCAATTTCTTCGTTATTCTTTCATTTCCAATTTCCAATAGGAACTCAAATTCAGCAACCATATACCAATTATCTGTTGATTTATGTTCATAGAGACATTCTATATCTATCGCCAAATGTTTCTCAGCGTCATCCATGAGTCTCCCATCTTTTGCCAACTGGTTCTCTTCTGGAGGAATTGTTCTAATCAAACGAATGAAGATTTTCCTGCAATTAATTAATTAATTAAATGAATATCTAAGATTCTAAGATTTTCAAACGTCCTAATAAAAAACGTACCCTCGGCCGTTGATTTTGAGGTCAGGATAATTTTCTGAAACTTTTGAAAGGCCCCACCCACTTTTGCAAGCGCGGCACGGTGAGAAAATTCGTGACAAAGATGATTGACCAAAAATTAAACATTCAAACTGATTATGAAAGTTGGTGCTGAACTGATATTTTTTCACACATTATTCGGTTTTCCGAAACAAATGAGACTTTTTAAATTTCAGGAAAACTTAAATTACTTTAGAACTAGTGATACGATAATATTGAAAATATGATCAATTTTGATAGTGTTTTTTCTTTAATATTTGAGGGAATTTTCGATTAGATAAATCCAGTACGTCAAAATCTACAATTCAGGGAGGTGAAAGCATCTCGATTTTGATAGTGTTCCAATCATAAACTGCCATTAAATAACAAGATTCCTATTAAGCACATGATATCCTAATAGCTAAAGGACGGGCTATCACACACCGAGGGTACTGTTATTCGGGACAACAGCCTTTATAATTGTTTGACCCGTTCATAGTCAGATAATGCGTATTAATGGTCATTTTAAAATATCACTCACCATGGAATAGTCTCTGTTTTGACAATCATAAAATCATCATCTTTATGAGAGTAATCATATAATCTTGCATAAGGTTCCTCTTTGAAATTCACTGTTTGTAGAGTTCCAGTCATTCTAAAAATATAATATTTGTTTTTTGCAGAGGTTCAGAGTTAAGATAAAGCAATATCTCTGATTATTAATATAGGCCAAAGAAAAAGATTGAAAAGAAACATGCCAGCTGCCCTAATAGGAGACGCGGCTTGTAAAAATGAACCAGCTCGGCGAGCACACTGGCTGCGCATGTGAATTCTTCTCCTAATATTCTAAGCTATTTCTCGATTTTAACCGTAGCGAAGAACAAAAGGAGGAATATGCGTATAAGGCCAGAAAGCAGAAGGTTTGAACCAAGAGGTGGACCATCTGTCTTATAAATGCCAAAATGCGTAAACAAATACTTAATTGAGTATTGATTTTGAACGAAGCTAGTGAACAATTTATTATATAAAAATATAATATTTGTTTTTTTGCAGAGGTTCAGAGTTAAGATAAAACAATATCTCTGATTATTAATATAGGCCAAAGAAAAAGATTGAAAAAAAACATGCCAGCCAGGCTTGTGCGGAACCGGAATCGGAATATTCCGAAATTCCGATTCCGAGACGATTTTCGGAACTTTTTAGCTGTCGGAAATGTTTCCGATTTTTTTTTCGGAACCTTTTTCTGGCGGAACTTTTTTCCGAAAAATTTTTCGGAACTATTTTTCCGTCGGAACTTTTTCCGAAATTCGTCGGAAAAATCGGAAAAAACCTCTCTTTATGAAAATGTATTCTTACTGTCATTTTAAGGGGTATATGTTCGAAAACAGTGTATGGTCCCGCGTGGAAAACAGTACCAACTTAATTTGTTTGTTTTTTCAGCAAAACTTGTTGTTTTTTTTTCAGGGTTTCTTAGAATTATTTTCATTTTTATTGAATTTTCTAATTTTTGTTTTGCGAATTCATTGTTTTTTTCAGAACATGGGAAAATGGGACGTTTTTTTTAAAAAAAAAACTGAATGGAAAGAAATCTTGCACTCTTTGTGAGCATGATTTTAATCCTCAGCGAGACTCAAACACAAATGTGTATTTAAAGCATTTCAAGGCGAATCATGCGGAGCAGTATCTAAAGGTGGGTTTAGCAAAGTATTGGTCTTTCATGAACGGTGATTCTTTTTAGATTCAAGGAAAACGTGATGATTGTGCTGAGCCAGCTGCGAAGTGAGCACAGCTCACGTTAGATGAAAGCTTTTTCGAATTCAGCCCAGACGGTATTCGAACGGCAGAAGGTCACCGTGCAGTTATGCAGTTCATCAGCTCTGCGTCATTGTCGTTGAACACTGTGGAGCACCCAGCGTTCAAGAATATGCTTTCAGTGATTGCTCCACGGTTCAAAATAAAGAGCCGAACACATTTTGTGCCACGTTATCGCAACTGATTTGGAAAACCGACCGAAGTTCAAAAACGCGTGTAACGCCATCTCAAAAAAACTGAAAACAGAGCTTAAAAAATACGAAACTGTTGAGTTTCTCAATGTCGGAACTCTACTTGATCCACGATTCAAGGCAAGTCGATACTTTAAAACAAGTTAGAAAAAAAAAACATTTCAGAACGTGTTCACTACTCAGCACTGGAAAGATCATCTTCTCGAAAAAATGTTAGTAATTGCGCCTTGCGACGACAGCTCCGTGGAAAGTTCTGACAATTGCGCTGACCTCGAAGAGACGAGTGACCCGTTCACGCGCTTCATGGAGGTACAATATAAATGAAACACTGAAAATTATATGCATTTTTCAGAAGCTAATGCCGAAAAAACCGGCAGTCAGCGGCAGCCGAAGTGGAATAATTACTGGAGTGCGTTCTTTTCTCACAATTTTCAAATAAAACATGAATTGCATGAATTTGAGCGTTGGTTCAGCGAAAAAACTGACATGCAAATGTCTCCAGTTGAGTTTTGGCAGCGCGAGGGTTCAATCCAAACATTTCCAATATTATATCGTCTTCATCGACAGTATTTTTGCGCCCCGGCAACAACGGCAGAAGCAGAGAGATTATTTTCAACAGCTCGCGTTATTCTCACTGATAATCGAAAGATACTCAGTGCAGAAAATTTCTCGAAGCTGTTGTTCCTTCAGCGCAATATGCCACTTCTTGGTTATCAAAAATAGTAGCTTTTTTAAATAGTTGTTCTTGATCTTCTGTTTTGTTTTTACTTCTTGATAAACGTTTTTGTTCGAAAAGTGCGAAAAACATCTTGAACATGAAGGTTAAGCATTCTGGTTCCGAATTGTCCGGTTTTTCCGAAAAAAAAAGTCGGAAAAAAAGTCGGAACGGTTTTTTCCGAAAAAAAAATATCGGAAAAAAAGTCGGAACCGTTTTTTTCCGAAAAAAAAAATCGGAATAAAAATGCGGTTCCGAAAGTTCCGAGAGGCCGGTTCCGCACAAGCCTGATGCCAGCTATATTAATAGGAGACACGGCTTGTAAAAATGAGTGTGCTCGGTCTGTCTTATAAATGCAAAAGGGTCCTAACAAATACTTAATTGAGTATTGATTTTGAACGAAACAATTAATTTGGTGAACAAATTTATTTAAAAAAAAGAAAATTTAGAAAGTGGAGAAAACTGGAAACAAAAAATTAATTTAAACGAAAACGTTTTTTATTCGGTTAATTTCTTTGTTTGCCTCAGGAAAAGCGATGCACCGGTGCAGTACCATTTTGTTCGGGACGGCACCTTCATTTTTCCGGGACAGTCCCGGACGAATATGGTTCAAAATTCTCAGGAAAAAAAAGGAAATTGCTTAAATTCGAACCCGTGTGTTTATCAAAAATACATTCAACTTAAAAATTGGAAAACTTTTGCGAACGCAGATAAAATGTTTTTATCGATAATTCTCCAGAATTTTCCACGAACTAAATTCGCGGAAATTTTGGCACATCAAGAAGGAATGGTTTATTTATGATTAACTTACAGTTTTACCCAGCGATATTGAGTTAGCTCTTCAGTTCAATTTTTTCGTATTTTTCCGATTTTGAGTTCGAAAACTAATTCTCCAAGTGCTACTTAGCAGTTTTTGAAAGCAGTTCCTTTATCAGCGTAAAATTATATGTGAAATGAGCTATGCCTCATTTGAAAAAAACTAGAAACGATTAAGGCACTAAACCGCTGATTTTCTCTTCAAAAATCTTAATGAAAATAGCGGGAATTTTAGACTTTGATTGAGAATAGAACCAGTATGGATTTCTGATATTTTTGTCCCAAAAATATTGAGAATGCGTTTATAATTTACAGGATAATGAAGAAGAGCATATCCTAGTCGATGAAGATTTTCCCCTGCTCACTTAATGCCAACAAGTAGTGAAAATCTTCCATCAAAGAAACAAAACGTATGTAAATTTTTCTCCAGAAATATTTCTAGTTGTTTTTTTCTTATTAGGAAGGCTGGATATTATAACGGCAAGATCTTCAATCAATATAAACGAAAGTGTACTTGAAAGGAAAAGATTTTTGAATAAAAATGTACTAATTTTTAGAATTGGACCCATGACGACCGTTCCTATGAACCTTTGGGTGAAGAAATCGAGAACGGCAGATTCTTGCTCTCGTGCTCCCCGCACGCACACCGATTCTTCTGTGTATTTCGCGCGGTTTTTGAGTTATACATATAAAATGTGGCAAATTTTAGCGCGCCCAAAATAAGTGTGATATTTGATACCTATTGTTTTTTCATCCCGCCAATCATAATATAAACTGTCATCCACCTTTTTTTTCATTGTGAATTGTTCTAATGCTACCATTACTTTTTCTTTTGATTTCTTTCCCTTCCTATGCTTCTGCTGATAATGTTTCAAATAATTCAACACTGAAACTTCGTTTCAATTACCCGTTCTTTCAATTTTTCAGCAAGAATGGACATCGTGTAGTAAGTTTAAGTTCTGTTTTTTAATCAATCGAAATATAATTTTTTCTTAGGTTGATCAGGAAATTCCAAAAATTAAAATTCCGAATATCACACTCCCCTTTTCAACATCGGTTGGAAACGGAGTTGCAAACACAAGCGAGCTAAAAATTGAGAAATTCCATTCACCAAAGTAAAATGTTCATTGAAAATCAATTCCAACCTTTTGTTGCACTTTCAGTATTGATTTCAATTTGTCAAGATTTGGAATTTCGTGGTCTACTCGTCATGGAGCTGTCAAACTCAAAGGATTGTGGGGTGCAAGCTTCACTGAATTGATAACTGTCACTGATAGTGGTTGGTTGACAGCGGTAGCGACGGATATTCGAATGAATATTTCGGCCTCGGTTTATGAATTGGATGGACAACCGCAGGTTTCAATTGGACAATGTTCTGTAGATATAATTCATCTTGATGTTGAGTAAGTTTTTTTTTTAATATTTAAAGGGGGGGGGGGCTGAGGGGACAAAATAAATGGTTTAAAAATGATGAAAGTATGATTGTTGATAAATAAATGAAAAAAAAAATTCCCCTCGAAAATGGCGAAAAAAATCCCGAAAAAAAAACCGTAAGCCCGGTTTTCGCCCTAATGGCCGAAGAAACGCATTTTGGTTTTCTAGGCCATTTGTTTTTTTTTCTCGATAGCCTGATTTTTTTAAAAATCCATTTTTATACTTTTTTATGGATAATTTTCTCTGAAAAAATTGAAAAGAAAAACAAGAAAAATAATAATTTTTCAAAAAAAAAATCAGGCGGCCGAGAAAAAACGAATGGCCTAGAAAACCGAAATGCGTTTCTTCGGCCACTAGAGCGAAACCCGGTTTTATGGTTTTTTTTTCGCCATTTTCGAGTTTCTCTTTTGATTTTTTTTCATTTATTTATCAACAATCTTACCCTCATCATTTTTAAACCAGGCTGAGGGGACGAAATAAATTCCCCTCAGCCCCCAATAACACGCGGTAGGTGTCTGATTTATTTCTCATTTTCACCTAACGCAGTTTATGGAACCTTTGTCCGGCACTTGTTAAATCAACCAAATTTCTAATTCTATATTTTCAGAATCGGTGGAAGCGTAATCTCGTGGTTGGTGAATCTGTTTCGTAGCCCTCTTTCAATTCTTCTGAAACAAATCATCCATGAGCAAGCATGTACAGCAGCACATGGAATTCTCATCGACCAAGCCAATAAGTTTTTACATTCTCTCCCATCACACTTCTCCATCGGACACAATTTCTTTATCGATTACTTTTTGCTACAAAACCCGAAATCTAGACCCGAATTCGCGGAATTTGAACTCGCCGCCGATGTTGTTTATGGAAAGAGTAGCTGTCATCCGGTCAAGAATACTAATTGGACGGGTATTTTTAAGAAGTTTTCAGATATTCTTTTGGGATTTTAAAATTTTTAGAACCTGGCACCAGTCCCGGAATGGTGGACACATGGATTTCAGAATCTATTCCAAATTGTTTTGTCGAATCTGCACATCTCAACAAATTGGTTCAGTTCATTGTTACCAAGGATATTGCAACAGTTGAACCATATCTGAAAACAAGGTAGCATTTTTCGGATTTGTATAAAATTAATAAATTTCTTCCTTTAGTTGTGGATTTCTATCCGTTTGCATCGGTAAATTTTTCAACAAGTTGAGGGAATCGTACCCTAATCAATATATCGATTTATTTTTCCATACTTATGATGTAAGTGAATGTGAACTTATTCAAAATCTTTTTAAAGGATGGATTTACGGAGATTATAAATGTACCTTAAATGAAAATAGCCTTCATTCTCATTCCAAATCTGTTTTTAAAATTTTCTAAAACCACCTAGAAGTCGAGAAAACGCGACTCAAAACAATGGCCTAGAAAAAGTGGTCATCGGCGAAAACTAGTCCGCAGGCATGAAAAATGCAAAAAAAATTGTTTTTTTAATTAAAAAAAAAACATTAAAAAAGTGACTAATATAAGCATTCTGCATAACTTTTTATTAACGAAACACGAAAAAAGTTCTTAGGAAAAAGTTCGACCAGGTGGACACTTTTTCTAAGCCATTGTTTTGAAGCTCATTTTCTCGGCTTCTAGGTGGTTTTAGAACATTTTAAAAACAGATTTGGAATGAGAATGAAGTCTATTTTCATTTAAGGTGCATTTATTATCTTCGTAAAGCCCTTCTTTAAAACCTTCTAGACCCCTTACTTCGTGATGAGTGAAACTGATGGTATCAAGTTGAACATGAGTTTTGCCGTTGATTTATACATCAACCCATTCGAAAAACAGAAAAAGGTACTAAAATGTTATGTTTCTTTCTATCCCCGAATCTCCAAAAGTTTCCAGAATATTCTGGCGCAACTAGTCGTGTCAACATTTTCCGAAGTTCGTCCATATCTCAAAAATTCTCGAATTTATGGAGAGATTCAAAACTGCACAATATCCGCATCAGAATCATTTTCAAATATTGGTGACGTTTCACAATTGTAAATATTTTTAAACATGGCTGGTCGTAAAAATAATAATTACTCGTTACAGGTTTTTGCGAACATTTTCAAATATTCTTTCGATGACTGCAAAACAGGCAGTGAAAAGTGTCCTCTCTGTCGGAATACCTATTCCATCATTCGACAATGTCACACTTGCCGGTAATCAATATTAATATGCTACAAAAAAATTCACTTTTTTTTGCAGATTCGTCAACTATCGAAGTTTTCAATAGTTTTCTTCGTGTGAATATTGATTTCGAATATAAAAAGTGATTCTTTCACCCCTTTTGAATATTATCTTGAAACTGAATTGTGATTTTTTTGTAAACTATAATTTTTTTAAATATGCGAATGACTGCAGATGTCTGATCATATCTCTTTCTCACTCACTATATATAAACACCTGCTCTTATTTCAAAAACTAATAAATACGCTCTTTTTTTTCTTTCTGGGATATAAACTCAAAATGTGTTTCAGAAAATCTTAACCAGACAATTGATGGGCCCGTCTCATTTCGAAAAATGGCAAGCGACCTTCTGCATAATCTGTATTTGTCGCAGAACTTATTGTGTTTTCACCCCACCCTTTGGAAGCTACACTAAATCGCTTTATTTAAAAAATGGCTTAAAGACAGGGTGCCAGTTATTTTTACCCCATATGGATTTAATTGTGAAAAATTCATCTTTCTACCGACATTCTAGTATATTCCATGCGAAATCCCGACGAAAAAAAACAATTTTGTAGTTCCGTCCGGAAGATGAAAAAAATTATTTTCAAATTCCCGCCGTACGCTCACGTACGCTTTTTGGCGGGAAGCACAACAATTTGAATTTTTTACATTTTTTTCAAAACTGTTATTTTTTAATTTTTTTAGTGGAAAATGTTTCTTTTCAGTAGAATAACATAAGTAAAGTATGGTGCGATCAGTTTCAAACAATTTTGAGGCAAATTTTATTGAAATACCCGAAAAATAAGAAAAATTCAAAAAAATTCAAAAAACTCAAAAACAAACAAAAATTGTTAAAAAACGATAATGACATTTTTAGAAATCTAAAATGATATGTCAAACTGATCTATTTTTCGGAAAACTGATTTTTTGGGTCGCTGAAGAATTGTGTCCATGAAATCTGTAAATGTTTCATTTGTTTCAAAAAAAAATAAACTACAATACCTGTGAAATAATAATTTATTTGCGAAACGTACGTATATTTAATCTGCTTTCAAAATTATAACGAAATTTTCATTTTTGGATGAAAATTGGGAAAATCAACGTTTTTCCCGCATTTTATGAGGAATCCCGGTTAGTTCCTGTAAGAAAAATTAATTTGACACTTATTAAAAATAATTAATGACTTTCAGCAAAAAAAAAGGCTGAAAATCGGTCAAAAACGAAAGAAATTTGAAAAAAACACACAAAAAATTCAAAAATTCAAATTACCGCGCACACACATGACTGCTGTTCATTGGAGCGCACATGAAAATTCAAAACACGCGGTAATTTAAAATCTTATCGCCGCAGCGGCGAAATTTTTAACTGGCACCCTGTCTTTAAAGACAGGGTGCCAGTTATTTTTACTCTATATGGGTTTAAAGGGGGGCTGAGGGGACGAAATAAATGGTTTAAAAATGATGAAAGTATGATTGTTGATAAATAAATGGAAAAAAAATCCAAAGAAAAACTCAAAAATGGCGAAAAAAAAAGTTCCGAAAAAAAACTCATACCCCCCCCCCTCTTCGCCCTAATGGCCGAGGAAACGCTTCTTGATTTTCTAGGCCGTCTCTTTTTTCTCGGCCGCCTAATTTTATTTTTTGAAAAATATTTTTTTATTTTCTTTTATACATTTCTTTTGAACGTTTATTTGTTTTAATACTCTTTTATGGATAATTTTCTCTGAAAAAAAAATTGGAAAGAAGAGAAAAACAAGATAAAAAAATAGGCGGCCGAGAAAAAAACAAATGGCCTAGAAAACAAAAAGCGTTTCTTCGGCCATTAGGGCGAAGAGAGGGAGTATGAGTTTTTTTCCGGAATTTTTTTTCCCATCACTTTCGAGGTTTTTTTTGGATTTTTTTTCATTTATTTATCAACAATCATACTTTCATCATTTCTAAACTATTTATTTCGTCCCCTCAGCCCCCCTTTAATTGTGAAAAATTCGGCTTTCTATCAACATTCTAGTATATTCCATGCGAAATCCCGACGAAAAAAAACCATTTTGTGGGACGATGAAAAAAATTATTTTTGAATTCCCGCCGTACGTTTACGCTTTTTGGCGGGAAGCACAAAAATTTGAATTTTTCACATTTTTAAATTTTTTTAGTGGAAAATGTTTCTTTTCAGAAGAAGAACATGATTAAAGGGTCATATTAGAATGTAGCGACCAGTTTCAAACAGTTTTGAAGCAAATTTTATTCATACACCAGGAAAATACGAAAAAATTCAAATTTCCGCGCACACACATGACTACTGTTCGGTGGAGCGCACATGAAAATCCATAAAAGGCGGTAATTTAAAATCTTGTCGCCGTAGCGGCAAAATTTTTTAACTGGAACCCGTCTTTCATTAAGCAATTCTTAAAGACAGTGTTCCACTAATTTTCAATCTGTCATCATTCGACCGTAAGATCGTTTTATTAATAATGGTTTAATTTGGAACACAAAACACATGTTAAAATTCTGTTGGAGATTAATTTAAATCACTTCTACATTATAGTTTTGAAATTCATCGAAATAGTTAATGACACATTTTTGTTTTCAATTTTAACAATTGTAATTTATCATATTTTCTCTTTTCGCACAAAATTCCGGTTAAAAAAACTAAATACACACTTCTTTGATGTTTATTATGCAAGCTCCCGCACTAGACATGCCAAATCTATCGAATATGCATCGGAAATGTTGCGGGATGCAACCCAAAGAGCCGCTTTGATGAGACAATAGAGATTCAAGAGACCCAGAGAAACAAAATTAGTCAGAGAAAGCAGAGTATCACGTTATTTTCCTCCCTCTCTGCCTCTCTCAACACTCTCATTCTATTCCTCGAACCCCCAAAGCCAATGCCAATAATACCATTCGTTTTTTTTGCTTGTTTTCATAAAATGTTGCCAGTCTTTTATATTCCTTGCTTTTTATCATTCCCATCTTATCTATTTTTGATTCTTTCTTTCTTTTTTTTAATACAAAATCAGTTTATTAAAATGCTACGAACAATTTTCTTCAACCATTTCCCTCCTGTGCATTTTCTCAACAGTGGTGGAACAAAAAGTATAGAACGAGGCAAAAAAAAAAAAATCGAAGTGATGCAAAAAGAAATTCAAACAATTGCTTGACAAACATTTTTCCCTTATGCTTTTTGCTTTCAGTTGACGAAGACTACCGGTTTTTCGTTGGTTTTGGTTTTCGTAAATGTTTTTTTTTTGTCAAACGGATTTCCAACGGATTTTGAAGCACCGTTTCCCAATTTTTTTGCTAAAGTTTTTGCTATTTGATTCAAAAATTCGTGAAGAACGCGAAAGTCTAGCATTTATTAAATATTTTTTCTAAATTGAAATCTATAATTCAATGATATATAAATACTATTAATTGAGACGAATTTAGATTTTTATGGTGCGGAAAGAAATTCGAGTATACAGCTGTGTAGATCGTTGCTTACCAGGTGGAAAATGGTTTTTGGAACTGTTTCGCAAATTCTTTTCAAATATGACCTCACTAAAAATAATAAACTAATAAATAGTTGAAATTAGGATCTCTTCTAAACTTTTTTTCTTCATGTGCAAGTTGAAACTTCCACGAAAAACATGATTAGGAAATGCTGATTGATTTTTTAAATTTTATTTTTTGCATTAATTGCTTATTGAAAGAAAAATATTATATTTACTTTAAAAGAGTTAATAAATGTACCCTAGATGAAAATCTGTTAAAAAAATTTCTAAAACCACCTAGAAATCGAGAAAATTAGCTTCAAAACAATGGCCTAGAAAAAGGGGCCCACCTGGCCGAACTTTTTCCTATGAGGTTTTATCGTGTTTCGTTAATATATAGTTATGCAGAATGCCTATATTAGTCCTTTTTTAATGTTTTTAACTTTTTTTTTGGATTTTTAATGTCTGTGGACTAGTTTTCGCCGGTGGCCACTTTTTCTAGGTCATTGTTTTGAGGCTCATTTTCTCGACTTCTAGATGGTTTTAGAAAATTTTAAAAACATATTTGGAATGAGAGTGAAGTCTATTTTCATTTAAGGTACATTTATTACCTCCGTAAAGCTTTCCTTTAATGTTTTTTAAAAATAAATGTTGTTTTCCTGTTAAACTAAATTTAATATCTGCGGGAACTCCCGACCCAGGGTGTTTCTCTCAGATTGAATTCGATTACCTGCAAAACGTATTGTTTTAATCACTTGATTAATTTGTAAATTTTGTTTAGACCCATCTGTCAGTTGCTGATTCATTTAATCAATCATTAAAATTAGGATTTTTTATCTAATCTCGAGACTGTTCAATTTTTCGAAGTGGTCAATTAACACTCCCTCTTTATGTTCATGACGATTTATTAATAATACTAATACTTCGTTTTTCTCCCGACAATCCGTTTTTCCTCCCACGAACACATCATTTTGTTTTGCATCCCATGCGCCTCTGGTCCAACCTATCTCCCTCCGTCCACAATATCCGTTTCGATCATCTCTTTGAAATATTTGATATCGTTTGGCCCGTTTTTCTGTTTCTCTTATTTTCGAAACCAAGTACTATTACTACTGACTGAGCAGAAATCAACTGAACGGCCGCTGATTTGCCCATTTTTCTCCTAGAATTGAACAATCAAAACATTAACTTTTGATGTGTTCGGGTTGTGAAAAGTGAAAGCGTAAATCGAATCGTTCGGCATTAGGCATTAAACTCGATGTACCTGACAGTGTTAATAACATTTTAAATACACTAAAATCCATAAAATTCGCTTCATCGTTGCTTCTTTTAATGTTTAGTCAGATTGAAAATTAATTTTATAAACTTTTCCGGATAGACCACGTTCATAAGATTTCATTAATTTTTTTGAAAAACTTGTGACAAGTCAGGTTTGAAAAAGTTGAGAATCTATCCCGGTGAAATAGTTTTTAGGCTAGTACACATGTTTTTTATCAAATAGAAAACATGTGATCATCCGCTTTTCACCCTCTGTTCTTCTTAATTTTCTCCTTCCCTCTTTCATTCTTTTTTTTTCAAAATTATTTTTAAAAACTTCAACTATTCATCGATTTTTCATCATCCATCAGTATTGCGTCCATTGCCATTGAATTTTTCTTTTCCGTTCTGCGCATCTTTTCGGTATTCATTTGAAAACACAAAGATAGAACAAAAAACAGAAAAGGTAGTATTAACAATCAAAGTTTTTTGATGTTAAACGTGTAATTCAATTATATTTTTTTTGTTAAAGTTTCTGTTTGGTGATTTCATTGATCGGCGTCGGCTAACCCATTCTCGCAACGGAATCTCAATGTTTTTGTTTCGGTTGCCGGAATTTTCTCGATTTGTTTGTTTAGAGCAGAAGTACTTGAAGTTTTAGTCATTTTCATTGTTTTCTATTGCTAAAAACCGTTTTTTGCCCTTACTGTGGAGTATTTTAGAGAAATATTTTCCATTTTGTTTACAGAATTCCTGAGAAGTTACGTTTAATTATAATTTTCTAAACTTTTTTAAAAGTTTCCAATATTTTATTGTTAATTAATCAGTATTATAATATTATGAAACATTGTGGCCACTTAACATTAAGTTAAGGTTAATTAACCGATAAATTATTTCTTTCTAATTTTCAAAATAATAACCGTAATACCTTTAAAGGAACATACGTCAAACGTTTGCAAGAGTCCTTACACGAAAACAGTGTTTTTAAAATTAACATCAAAGAGTCATTTTTTATTTAAAATTTGTGATTCATTTTTTTCTTTTTTCCATTCCTTTGTATTTCCTAATTGTGTTTCATAATTATTTCGCATTTGAATCAGCATATGCTTACGCCCTTTCGCTATCTTTGTAATTTTGTGAAACACGTCGATATTTTATTTTTTCGCAAACAAGTATCGCCGTTTTTAAAAATCATATTTTCAGACTTGGATTTCGGGCCAAACCATCGCCCAAAAATGTCAGAAACTTTGTCGCGGATCTTGACCATCACAGCTGGGACACTTTATCCGGCATATAGGAGTTATAAGGTAGAAATTTATAATTTACTTGGGCCTCTTTAAAATATACATTTCAGGCGGTTCGCACAAAAGACACCAGAGAATACGTAAAATGGATGATGTATTGGATTGTTTTCGCGATTTACTCATTTCTTGAAAATATCATCGACCTTCTTCTTGCTTTTTGGTTCCCATTCTATTTCCAAATCAAAATAATATTCATATTTTGGTTGCTAAGTCCGTGGACGAAAGGTGCATCGATCTTATACAGAAAGGTAAGATTTGAAAATGAGGCTTTCATAAAACTAAAATAAACAATTTAGTGGGTTCATCCGACCTTGAATCGCCATGAAAAAGACATTGATGCTTTGTTAGAGTCAGCCAAGTCAGAAAGTTATAACCAGGTAAAAATTAATGAGTTTATTTGATTCGTCAATCGAAATTTAAATTCTTGCAGATTGTACGTATTGGAAGTAAAAGTTTGGTTTATGCGAAAGATATTGTGGCCGAAGCTGCGGTTAGAGGACAACAGCAATTGGTTAACCAGTTACAAAGGTAATTTAGAAAATTGTCTTTTTCTATTAAACATGTTAACAACTGATTGTTCCGATTGACGTTTACAAGAATTCATTGCAAAAATGTCCGTTTCGTTCATTTTTATGTTTTCAGGTCGTACAGCGCGAACGATGTCGGATCGGAAAGAGAATCCATTCGACAAAGGGTGAATATTGACCATGGAATCGAAGAGCTTGATGAAAGTACAACAAGTGATCATGAAAATAATCAAATATCTGATTCTCCAACCCCACGTCGTCACAAGACCCGCTCTCGTTCTCGCTCAAGAACAATCGAAAGCAGTGAGCCGATGTATGAATCATCAACCATTCCACGCAGAACAACGAGAAGATATTGAAACAATTGCAGCTGAAGAAGAACAACTTCGTAAAAAAAACGTCTCACAAAACGAGTATTTTTTAAAGTTTATACAATTCATAGCAATCAATATTCTACGCAGCATTAGTGCATAATAGGATTTTAGCAATCTACTTTTCAAAATCACAAAAGTCAGCAACGATTTTTTTTTTTGTTTTTTTTTTTGCTTATATTGGTATTTTCCCTTCTGCAGTGTAAATAATCTAATCGTTCCAAGCCAAGAAATTGATTTTCTCAGAATCAAGACGAGTTAGATTACAAGCAAACCTTCTTTTTTTTTTTTGAAATTTATCTTGAAATCACCTCTTTTTTTAGTATTGTGCCTTCCACCAATCCAGGGCTGGGGGGCGGCCGGCTTCGGCCGCCGCGGCATTTGAAAATCGAGACAAGCCGCGGCCGCGGCCGCGAAATAGAGTAACAACTACGCGGCCGCGCGGCTGCGGCAGCCGCGGCCGGCCGCAGTGCAATGCACACCATCACAAAATTGCGGAATGCACACAATTTGACGAGCAAAATTTTTTAATTATCGAGATTTTCGAAACTAGTTTTTAATAAATAGGGTAATGAAAATAAAGTAAAAACATTGAAAAATATTCAACATTACGCAAAATATCATTTTCAACATTTAAAATTTTTTAATAAATCATTTTTCGAAGATTTCTCATCCCAACTCCCTGAAAAAAGGGTTAAATCAGTACAATGTGTGCATTTATTAAAAAATTTTCGTGTTTTACAACGCATTTTCTTAAAAATACATTCTCCTATCGAAAAAAAGAATAACCACTTTCAAAAATGCGGCTGCCGCGGCTTTGGGCCGCGAACGCG
The DNA here is from genome assembly GCA_964036255.1 of Caenorhabditis virilis. Classification (NCBI taxonomy): domain Eukaryota; kingdom Metazoa; phylum Nematoda; class Chromadorea; order Rhabditida; family Rhabditidae; genus Caenorhabditis; species Caenorhabditis virilis. Next base: position 9,561,086 of record OZ038417.1, on the reverse strand, counting down.
ACGCAACCGCTCCGCAGGCCGCGGCTGCCGCGGCCGCCGGCTGCGGCGGCTTTCAGCCGGATTGGCCGCCGTTTCCCCAGCCCTGCACCAATCACTATTACTTTTGCAAACCTTGACAAGCACGCTCAGTTTTTTTTTGTAAATATAATTTTTTTGTATAACAATGAATTATTTATGTTACATTGTCATTTTATCAGTTTCTTTTTTTCGGTATTTCTTTTGTAAATAAAATGAAAGTTTTTAAAGAATTAATCCGGATTATCGATTGAAAAATCTTAAAGTTATTTCTCAATTTTTGGCAAATCTTAAAATTTTTACAAAAATTTTCTGCAGGAAGTGGGATTCGAACCCACGCACCCATACGAGTACCAGAACACCCAGTTGACCTCGAACTCGAGGCAAGCAATTTTAATTCGCTTGAGTCTGGCGCCTTAGACCGCTCGGCCATCCCTGCTGGCGATAAACAGAATGAAATTCGTAATAAAGTCAATGTGTTTATTTTTTCTTGCCGGAGTTCTTTGGTTAAAAAACAGTTTCAAAATTTCGTTTTTTAAAAAAATAGCAGAAATTAAACAAGGTTACGTGAAACGTGAACAATGTCATCCTATAAGTTTTTCAGTAATCACTTCGTCTTTTTATTAGAATCACGTTTATAGATGGAAAATTCAAAAGAAAAAACGAAAAATGAACCTGAAATTGAAATTTGGTGAAATTTGTGTGATTTTAAATATCAATTTTCACATTTTCAGTGATGATATTAACGAAGAATTGATTTCCAATATTCTATTAATTGCGTTTGGATTTTTAGAAACCCAAGAAGTAAATTCGAACAGAACGGAAGCTGGATGGAACAATGAGTTTCGTGATTTGACATTGATTTTTATTCGTTAAAATGAATTTATAGAGAGTCTCGGGATTCTGATTCTGAAAAAACAATAGAAGACGTGCCAGGCATCCCAAGAGCTGATAACAATTTATCCAATCATTCGCCAATTATTCGATGGAATAGGGATCCCAGAAATCGATTACCATTAAAAGGTATTGTTCATTGTTTTTTTTTTGGGTGCTCCAGTAGATATTATGAAATTTCGTTGTTCGAAAATTCAACAAAAAAACTCGAACACATTATTTTTCACCAAATTTGCATTTTTGTCACTCGTGTTCATATTCATGGAACTGAAAAATTTTAATATTGGTTTATCTCCTCTCTTTAAAAAAAAACTCATTGTTTTCTTCAGATTCATCAGCAGTTTGTATCAGCTTCGGGGGATGTGGTTTTCTTGGAAGTTATGAGTTTGGAGCGGCAAAAATGCTATTTGAGCATGGAAAGGCATTGCTTGCAAGAACCACGCGATATGCTGGATGCTCATCAGGCTCTCTAGTGGCGAGCATGATGATGTTCAATCCAGAAAAGTATGTTGGAAATATAATCCTATTATTTATTTGAGAAAAAGTAAAAAAATTGTTTCAGAATTCTAGACGCTGTTGAACACATTTATAGACTTGCTGATGAAGTGAATTTACTTCCACTTGGAGCAATGACACCTGGATTTGTAATTGGAGATAGACTACGTAATGTAGTTGAGCAGTATATTCCAGAGAATATTTCGATGGCAAACAAGAAGTTATACGTTTCGGTGACAAAATTGAATGTACGTAAAATTCTGGGATGTATCATAATTTTGTCTATATTTTCAGTACCTACAAAATTATAGTTTTAAACTTTTTTCAGACATGGGAAAACAAGCTCATTCATGAATTTAGAGACAAAAAACATTTTATTGACGTTCTTATGGCAAGTTGTTATCATCCAATGTATTCAACTGGTTGGCGTGGAAAAACTCCAAATTTGGATGGAGAGGTGATTCTAAATAAATAGAACATTCAGTACTTATCCTAATATTTCAAGCTATATATCGATGGAGGCTATACAAACGTCTTGCCCGAATTTCTTGACATACGTACGGTTTCGATCACTCCATTTTCCGGAGATGCTGACATTTGCCCAATCGATCAAAATTTAATTTTTAGTGACTCCATGCTTTCACTTTTAAATCAAAATCTAAGGGTAACCACACTTTTTTTCAATTGATAGCAAGAACAAATAATTCATTCAGGTATCACTGAAAAATGTGAAACGATTAGTGAGCACACTTTTCCCACCGACTAGAGATACTCTCAAACAATATTTTGATTACGGTGCCGCTGATGCTGAAAGAGTTCTCAAAGAAAATGGTCTTTTTAATAAATGATGGTGTATATGATTATATTTGACATCATGATTTTTTCCTAGTTTTGAAGTTTCGTTTTCTTATGAATCATACTCGATTGATAACGGAGTTAGGGTTGTACCGTCTTTTTCTATAAACATGGCACAGTTCACTTATCAGACATTTTTCTTTTGTTATCAAACTTCTTTTACATGCTTGAAACTCACTTAATAAATTTTTATTAAATTATTTTTTGTTTAAGAATTAAACTGGATTCCAAAATGGCTCAAGTTTATCCACCAACTGAGGTGTCGGCTACAACACTATCTGGTGCACCACCGCCACCATATCAGCCAGGAATTGGATATGGTGTTCAACCTGTTCAAGTGGAAATGCAACCGGTTATTCTTCAACCGACTGTTGTTCAACCTGTTCTGGTTTCTATTCAAACTAAGGTAATTAATTAACAAAAACCAACATTTATGAATCTTAAATCCTGCGTATCAGATGGTATCCAAATTTAGTGAAAAATTCAAATATAAATACTCTTAAAATCGAAAAATTGATATTTACATAAATACCGCGGCCTTCTTTTGTGAAAATTAATGTTGCCTCGTAATAAATATTTAAAAAAAAACAAGTAGAACCCCATTTTTCGAAAATTGAAGTGCTCAAAAGTTGATTGAATCAATGTTGCCAGTTTTTTTCTTTAAAACTTGAAACTTGCTATTGTCAACTCAATTATTCTTGATCATTGCGTTCGGAAGGCTGCTCAACCTCATAGCCGCTCCGCACGCACGCGACGCGGCTGCCGACACTCACACACACTGGAAAATTTTATTTTCCCGCCGATTTCAGTGTGTGTGAGTGTCGGCAGCCGCGTCGCGTGCGTGCGGAGCGGCTATGAGGTTGAGCAGCCTTCCGAACGCAATGCTCAAGAATAATTGAGTTGACAATATATTCCAATTATAACAATAATTTGTCAAATTTTGAAATCAAGAAAATATGTTTATTTTTTCATGGAATAGGGCAACACAAAGTACTAATAAAATCATTTGATCCGCAATTATGCACTTCGAGGAAGATGCGAAAGCCCGCCGGACATCGATCGAGACGCTCGGAGCAGTCCGTCCACATACAGTCTTCCATCTGAAAAAAAAAACAGTTTTTCGTTTTGTTTGCAAGATTGATTTTTAACTTGAGAAGTTGCGGCTATAAGTGCGATAAGCATACAAATCAAAATTCGGATCTGAAAATCAAACTTATTCAAAAAAATTTTCATTAAAAAACTAACCATTTAACTGATGAAAATAAATAAATAATGATTTGAAAAAATGAAATATTTTGAAGATGACCGACCAAGTGAACCCGTATCTCGAGTTTTGTCCACGTTGCAGAACAACAGTTACTACTCGGACTCAAAAACAACTTGGCGCTTGTTGGTGGACTATTTTCGTTGTTGGTTGTTTTGTTTGTTGGCCAATTTGGTTCTGGTTATGCTGTACTTCATCGAAAGATGTGAGACATTATTGCCCGAATTGTGCATCAATTTTGGCTGTTAAAAAGGGTGGATGTTAATTATGTATTATGTATTTTGGTTTTTTAAAAAATAAATGTGTCAATTTTATTATTTAATTTTCGAAATAAATATTTTTTATCTTTTAATGCAGAGAGATGCAACTCGTGAGTATATGTATGCCGTTTGTGTGTGTTTCGAAATGACAACAGTGTCCTACTGGTCTAACGCGGTGAACTGATTCAACGGGAGTATGTGTGTCGCGAGTTTGACACCCACTGCCTGTGAATGAAGACAATTTGTTAGGGACATCTGCAAATTCCATGAAGATTTAACGATAGTAGTACTGACACAGCCCCCTTTTGGATTTTTGAAAGACTACACTACTTCGTTTCCCTATCAACGCTGAAATTACTTCGTTTTTTCTTTTCTTCTTTACCTGTTCAGTTCTAACAATAATTATTATTATCAATGGACCAGGTCTCCATAACAACGGCGCTAAGAAATACCTATGCTTGGTTTTTGTTTTTGTTATACTCGATTTTTGTTTTATTTGAAGCTTTACTTTTTCTTTGTTTTTTTTTTCTATTAATCCTTTTTTAGAAAATGGAATCGGATTTATATGATGAAGTACTCCGAGAATCAGACAATCAACAAGTAGGAGATGTCTACATTTACCATGCTACTTTTGCTGAAAGAGATGAATTAATCTTCGAGCCTCAAATAAAAGTGTCTGAAGAGGTTACGATAGAGGCAGACCAAACACAGAATAATGAAGAAGATGTGAAAATAGAAGAAGAGAATGAATATGTACAAAGTGATGAAAAGTCAAGGAGTGCAAGTTTGGAAGGTGATCGTCCAATGTGGGGAAAAAAAGAGACTGAGAATGAGCAGGATGACGAGGAGAATACGTCGGAAGGAGATGATGTTAGAGAAGAAGTAGATATTGATTATGAATCGGATCACAGTGAAGTACAGAGTCTTACGCCAACGAATGATGAAAAAGATGTTAAAGTTGTAGAAAGAAGCTCGGATTCTGATGAAGAAAAAAAAAGTCACAGAAAAAATAGGTCTGTAAATTGATAGTTCTATGATTTCTTAATCTTGAAGATTGATAAACGTTATTTTTAGTATAGGACACAGAAGTAATTATAGTATGGAAATGGTGTCAGAATCAAAGATTGCTCTTGAACGCATTCAATTTCAGAATCCTTATCTTTTCTTATGCGCTGAACGGGTTAGAACTTAAAGAAGGACTTTACGGAGATAATAAATGCACCTTAATTGAAAATAGACTTCGTTCTCATTCCAAATCTGTTTTTTAAATATTCTAAAACCACCTAGAAGCCGAAAAAATGAGCTTCAAAAACAATGACCTTGAAAAAGGGGCCACCTGGCCGAACTTTTTCATATGAGCTTTTTTTGGGGTTAGTTAATAAATAGTACTTATATTAGTTCTTTTTTAATCTTTTTTTTTTCATTTCTTTTGGATTTTTCATGCATGCGGACTAGTTTTCGTCGGTGGCCACTTTTTCTAGGCCATTATTTTGAGGCGTGTTTTCTCGGCATCTAGGTGGTTTTAGAACATTTTAAAAGCAGATTTGGAATGAATATGAAGTCTAGTTTCATCCCAGACGCATTCATTAGCCAGGTAAAGCCCTCCTTTAAGATGTTGAGACGTTTCAGCGTGACATTTGCGTTTTCATTATGTCAGATCACTAACCCCCTAATTTCGCGAATTGTCATCTGAATTATGACATCCGCAACGCGTTCTATCCACGAACCTGCTGCTCCAATGTTTGAAATCAAAAGACGTCTCTCAGTTCCGTTTAATAATCAAATTTAAGTCAGCTTGTCATCTTTTTTCCAGAAAGACATTTTTATTCAGAAGCCATATATTTTATTTGTGGATCAATTTTAATAGGCAAAAAATAATTTCGAATCTATTCTTTCAGGTCAAAAAGAGAGCGGTCTAGAAGTCGAGAAAAACGTCGTTCCAGAAGGTACGAACATGTTAACATTCAATAAAAATTTGAAAACTACATTTTCAGCAAAAATCGAAAGAGGGTTAAGCGATCGAAGAAAAGAGATTCAAGCTCATCTAGTAGAGGAACCTATGAAGGATTCGAGTATTTTATTTTTTCATTATTTTATTTTAGCCAATATCTTGAATTTCTATTAACTCCAATATTTGCACTGAAATTTTATAGATTAAAAATATCATTACTCCTAAGTGAGTTCGATGATTTTATATACGAAATCTTTATTGATCAACTTTCGAAAAACTAACTTAAAATATGTTTGTTTTGAAAACAGAATTCCCACATGAATATATTATTATTTAAGAGTACACAATATTTGAAAGTAACGAAGATTAAAAATAGTAACTAGACGAATAATTTGACATCTAATTACAGCATGATATTGTCAGCTGAAGACTGTCCATATTCATGTAAAATATGCAATCGTGGCTTCTACACAATTCGAGAACTATCAGAGCATGAAATACGGGCATATGACAACGAAATATGTTGCACTCACTGTGATAAAGTTAGTTCCAAAAACAGGAAAAAATCTCCCTAACAAATATTATTCAGAAATCAGTATCTGTTGCCAAATTCGCAGCTCACACTCTCCATCGTCATCCAACGAAATCGGTGGTCTGTTTCTATTGTGATGAAAGGTTTGGCGATTCTGCAGAACAGTTGTCGTCCAGAAAATGGGATGATTTTCGAGAGCATGTTTATAAGGCACTCTCCTGAAACGAAATAGAAATGATTCACATTTTTTTTCAGGAGATTATCAAAAAACAAATTCATAAACACAGTGCAACTGTGAATGGATCAGTTTCGAATTCTGCGGCTTTGAGAGGTGTTGGAAAATGTCCACATGGTCCGCCTGTGAAGTGCAAGTGAGATATTTTAAAATTTCAAAACAAGTGCAGCATTAATCGAATAAATTCTCATATTTGTGGTAAAAATGTGAGGATTTTTATTTTCAGAAACTTCCCACAATGTCCTGGTGCAAAGTGTATTTATTCTCACGGACAATGCCGCTACTACGCGACATGCAATAAGCAATCATGCCCATTTGATCATTCGAATCGCCCGAGGACTTGTATGTCTTGCCTCAATGATAAAAAGGTTTGGTTTTTTGGAATGAATGAAAATGAACCGAATCTATAAAATAGAGCTCTTTTTTTCAGGACGATCGCCGCAGAAGATACTCGTAAATTACGAATAACTGTTTTGACCAAATAATATTTATATTTTTCTTTTTTATATGTTTTCAAATTCCGAAATAAATAGTATGGCTTTGTAGATTAAAAAACTGAAAAAATTAATTCAAAGTTCTGCTTTAAGAGAAAAAGTATTCAGACATATTCAGTTTTTATTTCAATCAGTTTTTAAAATTTTCTAAAACCACCTGAAGCCGAGAAAACGCGCCTCAAACCAATGGCGTAGAAAAAAGCCCAAAAACTAATCCGCAGGCATTAAAAATCCTAAAAAATGAAAAAAAGACATTAATTAAAATGAAAAAAACATTAAAAAAGGACTAAAAGTACTATTTATTAAATAAACACAAAAAAAGCTCACAGGAAAAAGTTCGGCCATGTGGCCCATTTTTCTAGGCCATTGTTTTGATGAGTGTTTTCTCGGCTTCTAGGTGGTTTTAGAAAATTTTAAAAACAGATTTGGAATGAGTATGAAGTCTATTTTCATTTAAGGTACATTTATTATCTTCGTAAAGACCTCCTTTAATAAAAAATAACCACGTTCTATGTTTATCGAATAACAGTGAAAATTCGCAAAGTTCTCATGATTTCTGGTGAAAATCGAACAATTCCAAGAAATAAAATAACCAACTCTTTCAAACCGATTTGCTCGTGTTGTTTGTCTAGGCAGGCTCAAGGCGTCATCATGTCTGATGAATCAAAGTATCTCAATAAATAATAATGCTTCTTCTTTCTTCTACCCGCCGACTTGATCTGATCTTGTTGATTTTCCATCATTTGTTCTGGCCACAATCCAATACCTCACCGCGTGGTAAAATGGGTGATGAGAAAATGAAAAAGAGTAATATGTGTTTACAATTTTTTTAAATTTACTTGTCATGTGTTTGAGTTTATGGAGACTTCCTTCACTCAATTTTCCACTTTTGTTTGCTTCAAAAAAAAACTTTTTTTGTTTAAAAACATACGTTTTTTAAAACAATATTTAAAATTGAGTTCTCGAAGAAATGAGTCCGGAGCTCGTGCGGTCAAGCAGACCAAAAATACTTTTTTTTTAAATTTTCTTATTTAAAGGAGGGCTTTACGGAGATAATAAATGTACCTTAAATAAAAATAGACTTCAGTCTCATTCCAAATCTGTTTTTAAAATGTTCTAAAACCACCTAGAAGCAGAGAAAATTAGCTTCAAAACAATGGCCTAGAAAAAGTGGCAACCGGCGAAAACTAGTCCGCAGGCATGAAAAATCCAAAAAAAAGTTAAAAAGGACATATATAAGCATTTTGCATGACTACTTATTAACAAAACACGAAAAAAGCTCATGGGAAAAAGTTCGGCCAGGTGGACACTTTTTCTAGGCCATTCTTTTGAAGCTAATTTTATCGACTTCTCGGTAGTTTTAGAAAATTTTAAAAACAGATTTGGAATGAGAATGAAGTCAGTTTTCATTTAAAGTTCATTTATTAGCTCCGTAAATCCCTCCTTAAAAAAAACAATTAACAAGGATTTCAAAACAGTGTATGTTCGAGAATTTATCGTGTATCACGAACACGAATACATTTCGCCAAAAATCAATTAGTGATATAAATATAGCAAGAAACACTAAGCAGCGGATAGAAATACACTTTTAGTACAAAGTATCATATGTACTTAAAGCCCTGACGAGAAACAGATAAAGGTAGAAGTTTCCGATCTCTGCTTTAACGTTTTTTGTTCATTTTTCATGTTTCATTATCCAGACCTGAAGAAATTGTGCAATGGAGCTGCAAGATCGGCTCTTCAGTTTTTTTTTCAGGTTGTGTACATTGCCAACATACACTTTATCCCATAGTACACACTGTTTTTTATTTGTCACGTAAAGATAGTTCTTATTTTTAAATTAGTAAGCTCTTCTCGATTTTTGCAGTTTTATTTAAAGATGAAAAGAAACTAGTTTTTTGTATACATAAGAGTAGAACAACTTTCAAAAATCGTATCCTTCAGCGTTCCGCTGTAATTAAACACACAAAACTCGCGGCCTAGACATAGAACCGCCAAAATGTTAAAATACTTTTTCTTTTCATTGTGAATGACACTTTTGTCCGAGACATATTTTGATGTCTGAAATAGAATTATCAGTAACATTTCGTATTTCATTTTTACTGCTGGCCCCTGTTTGGTTGATGATCATACTTTGTATTTTCATTTGTCAAAAAAATAATAGATTTGAATTTTGATTTTTTATTATCTGGACCCGAACACCAGTGTTTTTCACGTGTTTTTCAATGCAAAACCCAACAAAACCAGTTCCATTCTTTTCCAATTGTATTATAGTTCCACCATTTGTGTTGTGATGTGTATAACAACTTTTTTTTGTTCAAAAATGAATTTTACAAACTGTCACTTCCTATTTTACCATTGAAAATGGTATCGGAAAACTACTATATCATTCCATTTATCGATTTATCATTATGTTATCAGTTCAGTCGGGTTCTTTTTCTTTTCATTTGTTCCTCATCGGTTTTTGATCGCGATATAGTCTCTCAAATTCTAAAATCAGCTGCTGCTTCGTTTTTTTTTCACTTAAAAGTTCAATTTAACAATTTTCATATTCTCGTCTCTTTTTCACTTTTTTTAAATGAAAGTGACCCAGGTGGGCCTGTTTATGGCTACGATCAACAAAAACAAGAATTCGGTGGGTATACGTAACCGCTGGTCGCAGACAAAAGCCATTCCCCTTTTTTTATTTCTTTTCCAAAGAATCGATTCATCGATTGCTTTTTAAAATGTTTTCAATTTTTGACGCACACTTATAGTGAGCTAGAGAAACTGAAGAAAAAATTGACCAAATTCAGAGCACGGTTAAAGAGAGAGTGCAACAAAACTTCAAAGATTCAGTTGTTAACAATTGATCCAGTTTATCTCGATAGTCTACTGCAGTACGCATTGAATCTCAGTTAACCTTTTCTCCGTGCTGTCTTTCAGAATAGCAAGAGTCCAAAATTTTCAGACTGGATCTCACGGTGGGATAAAGTGAACCGAAAATGTCATCACGAAAAACGTGTTTGTGTGTGTACACCGTTACGACAAATTGCACATACGCAAAAATTCGAAATTTTTATAAATGGCATTTTAACGCCTACAGCGCATGAAAAATGAAGTTTTTGCGTTAAATACATAAAGTATGGCTTATTCTAATTTTTTTTCACTCCGAATTACAAAATGGCGTCCCTGAATGGCTCAATATAACGCGTTTTGTGTAACCGTGCCGCAATATTGCGCAATATTGCAAAAATGCCACGCCCTAAAAACGCCCCTCTTTCGTTCAATTTTTAATTGTCGTACTGAATTTTCTTAGTTATAGTCGGTTCACTTGAGCCCACCGTGGATCTCTGATTTAGAAAATCTTCGTAACATCTTGCACGTTGTTACGTCAAAATGTTGTCAAACGTGTATATCTCAACTTTACTAAATATCAGTACCATGAAACCTATAAAGTTTTTTTTTCAACACTTTTATTTCAACTCCATTGTTCTTCGAAAACAAACCTGGTTACACTGAAAAGATAGAGTGAAATGACCACGAGGGCTCGTTCCCGGCTCCCAAGTTATTTGAAGAATTTCCTCTCACCGCTCATGTTTTTTGCTTCTTCATTCAGTGATCACAACTGCTGTCTTCTATTCATCATCCACCCACCCTCAACTTCATTCATTTGTTTCTTATTTTATGCGACCTTCACCCTCATTATTGTGTATTCTACGCTCGAATTACATCATTTGGCGAAAATCCTATTTTTCGCACGTCCCGTGTCTATATGTTCCATTTCGGTTTTTTTTTGCTTCGCTATATTGACTTTTCACAATGAATCATCGATCATGTTTCGCCATTTTTTTTCGAATTCACTCATATCATTTCCATTGAAACAACATATCACTTTTTTTGTTTCCTATTCGTCGCTCTGATTTTAAACAACATAATCGGAATTTTATATTAGAAATGTCTTGTTCTCCGGTAAATCGATTTGGAATATTTATTTTTATACATGGTGGTGAACCGATTATAACTAAGAAAATTCAGTACGACTATTAAAAATTGAACGCAGACAAGCGGGCGTGGCATTTTTGCAATAGTGCGGCACGGTTACACAAAACGCGTTATATTTAGCTATTCAAGGACGCAATTTTGTAATTCGGAGTCAAAAAAATTAGATTAAGCCATGCTTTATGTATTTAAAGCAAAAACTTCATTTTTTCATGCGTTGTAGGCGTTAAAATGCCATTTGTAAAAAATTCGAATTTTTCGCGTGTGTGCAATTTGTCGTAACGGTGTACACACACAAACCGTTGTTCGTGATGACAATTTCGGTTCACTGTAGCCCACCGTGATATTTTTATGATCAGGAGCTCCCAAAATATTCAAAAATGATTCTGAAAATAAATATTCTTCAAACTGATAAACCTTGCAATGAAAAAATACTTTTTCTAACAATTTTCATCATGTTTTTGATATTACATGTCCCTTATCTTTATGACACCGTCCCACCCTTTCATATAACATTTTTTTCAAATAAAAACACTTCCGAACACATGATTTTCAGTTTCTTATCTTTTTATATAAATTATTTGGCAAATCATTTTTACACATCCGTTGGGGGGCGAAGATTGTATTTGTAACATTAAAAAAAATGGAGATTAATTCAGAGTTAAGCTGAAGCACTAAAAAGTGAAAATTTTCTGTGTTTTTAGGAGTTTTGAATGTAAATCTCTTACTGTAAAATATTGATTATTTGTATTATATCTTGTATTCTCAAACAATTTTTCTATTTTCTTAAAATCTAAAGCTCTTACTTTTTTTTCAGAAAAAGAATGGTACTAAACATCAAAAGAGCATCATCACTAGACGAAGCAACTGCGAATCTTCAAGAGGTCCTAAAACCTTTTATTCATCAGGTAATTTAGCTATACCCATATTCCCGACCGTTTCTTATTCTGCCTACAAGGTGTCTCAAAAATCACAAAACGTTTTGGATGCAACGTTGCCCTTGTTGTTCATGTTGTTGTACCGATTGGTGTTGTTGTGGCAATTACCCTAGTGTTGGGTATTATTTTTGACCAATTTCTCACCAATTATTCGCGAATTTTTTTGCAGGTTGGCGGGCACACTCCGTTCACTTCACTCTCAAATGGTCATTTATTGAAACCATGTGTTGAACGGGAATTGTATTTTTATCAATTTATGCCGGATATTTTAAAATTCATCAGTCCGTTATGTTGTACAACAATTCAAGGAGGATCAGTTAATAATTTGAAGGATTGTTGCGCGGAGTGTAGATCTCATCAATTAGAGAATTTGATAATTCCTGAAAGTATTGAAGGATCTCCGATATTGAATAAACGTAAACTATCAAAGTAAAAAACCTATTTTTTAAAATTTGCATCTATGAAGTTTTTATTTCAGAAATTTCATAGTTATTTCCGATTTAACACATAAAATGAAATCACCACGAATTTTGGATTTGAAATTAGGTACAAGACAACATGGAGATCATGCGACTAGTGCAAAGATCGCATGTATGATGGCTAAATGTCAAAAAACGACATCAGCGACGCTGGGAGTCCGATTATGTGGTATGATTTGTGATTTGAAAGCGAATTTTAGTACGATTTGTTTTAGGAATGAAATATCAAGATCAAGAGTCTCGACAATCAGTCACAATCAACAAATATGATGGAAGAGAGATGACTGAAGTTATGTTATACCAAGCGATTCATGATTTTTTCAATGTTTCGCCAATGATTGTTAAAGAGACGCTGAAAAGGATTAAGATTATTAGGGAGACATTATGCAAAGTTGATGGAATTCGATTATTTGGCGCGTCATTGCTGATTGTTATTGAAGGAGATGAAGGATGTAAGTTTGAGAGGAAGTTAATCGAATCAATTCAAAACAAATGGAGTCTGCGGAAAATTGTAAACATATTTTCTAAAAATTGTTTTTGATAAATTGTGTGTAAGAAGAAGTCGATTTTATACTAGGGAACTGTTTAAAGGCAGCCACATTCAAATAATTGTGTTTCGCGCCAATTCTGACCGCGTCGCACGATCCGGCGCGCATTCAAATTTTGATTTTTTCAACTTTGGGTCGCTGCTATGACGCGTGTATTTTTCGGTGTAATTTCGCATAAATTGCATTGTACTAATGAGAGAAAGCTCTAATTTTTGAAATTGAAATTTAGGCCATTCGCCGCCTTACCCTGTAAATTTGCTTTTTTCGTGTACTAGAAAAGGAAATTTTGATAAATTTTTTCGCTTTTATAGGTTTTCAAATACTGTGAAGAAAATGAAAATGGAATTGAAATCCAAAAACAGTAAAGAGTCCCTTAAAAATAAGTCAATTTTCAGAAATCTGAATTTTTTATAATCATTCAAAGAACGAACATCTATATTATGAACTTTCTTGACAAACTTAATCTTGGGAAGCACCCGCGGAGAATCTCATCTGAAATCTAAAATGATTTCTTTGAAGCATGTTTTTTCTAGATTTCCGTTTTCGAAAACATAAATATTAGAGATTTCAACGTTTGCATACTAAACATAAAAACACATGTATTTTTCAGCACTCCATCAACAACCAATTGAAAATCTGGTGCGCATAAAAATCGTCGACTTTGCAAACGCAACATTCAAAGGTTTCCTCGACGACGAAATATTCTATTCTGGCATCGATGAGGGCTCGATTTTGGGCCTTGACACGATCCAACAATTCCTTTGCTCATGATATTCATTCTATTCGTTTTTTATAGTTTTTGAATTCATGTATTCCTCTAAAACTTTTAGTGTTTTCCTCATTTAAAATGTCCATATCAAATATCATGTTCATACATTCGTAAAAATCTAAAAAGCGGGTTGATTTCTAGACGAATTTCATTTTAAGTGTTTCCATTTCATACGTGTGTTTTTCTTTTTATTGCCTTCTAATTGTTCACTCGTTTATACAATTTTTAAGATCTAAAATAAATGCTTCCATAAAGAATAAATATCTTAACAGTTTGTGTTGAAGGGTGAAACCGCAACCCGTTTATCAACTCGCACGAAATAAGTCTAACTGAGAGAAGATAAATTTTTTTTTAATGCTTTGAATATGAAAATTTAAAGTCAATAAATTAAAGCGCCGAAAAGTGCATAAAGCCGAAATCCTAAAATTTGATTAGAGAATATTTGTTAAGCGTGCACGTGCTCTTTGTCCCAAAAATGTCGGGAGTTTTTGAGTTAGAACAACAAAATCTTGTTAGTCGAGGGAGGATGCTATTGGGACTTTTTAAAGATGAACTATGTTCTAACTAAATTATAAGTTTTTTAAACAATATGTACTACAAAGCGAGCGTTTCAGTTAAATAACATATCCTTAATTAAATTTGAATAGTTAAATTTAAATAAATTTTAAAAACCCATTATTATTGTCAACTCAATTATTCTTGATCATTTCGTTCGGTAGGCTGCTCAACCTCACAGCCGCTCCGCACGTACGCGACGCGGCTGCCGACACTCAACACACTGGAAAATTTGAATAATTAATCTTCCCGCCAATATTTCAGTGTTGAGTGGGAGGGTACCGCGTCGCGTGCGTGCGGAGCGGCTGTAAGGTTGAGCAGCCTTCCGAACGCAATGATCAAGAATAATTGAGTTGAGAATACCTAATTACTGATAGAAGTGGTTTGGCGAATAGGTTTTTGTGCATTGTTAGTTGAATATTTGATTTTGACGGTACGTCTTGTTGGACCCTTTTTCTTTGAAGAAGCACAATAAATAAAATAAAATGAACTTTATTTACACGAAGGAAGAATTGACCGACATGGTAACAAACATGGGAATCTAACTATTTCCAAATTAAAAATCCAACTTCTGTCGTGTTAAACACTTTCCAAAATTATCCATAATTATCCATAATTCAACGGCCTATTGAAAAAAATAGACGATGATCAAACCCCAAAACAAACCCCTTTCTCCCAAAAAAGTGTCATATATATATATATCTCTCACTCAGAAACAATTGAGCGCGTCTAGTCATTTGCATTTTACCGTTTATCTCTCAGAAATTTTATGTTTTCTTTTTTGCAATCTTGCTATTTCTCAACTCGAAATTACATTGTTTTTCTTGTAGGTAATTAGACCGTTCCCTGAGGATGGCTTAGTCAAGCCGAAACGTCGGAAAAAATAAAGTTCATTTTATTTTATTTATTGTGCTTCTTCAAAGAAAAAGGGTCCAACAAGACGTACCGTCAAAATCAAATAATACCTAATTATATTCGCCGTTTTTTCCGCCCAAACATAAAATGAAAAGACGCCTTTAAAAAGACGGATGAAAGTTTGATTCATAAAATTGTTTAAATTTCTCTGAGTGCACGTTTAAAGGGAGGTGTGTGCCAAATGTAGCGTGTGGTCTCGTGTGGAACACCGTAATAAAGAGAGTGCTATTCGGGCGGTTTGCCAATGCCCTTCCTAATAAAGAAGAGAAATTTTAGTCTTGTCGAAGGAAAATATAATATGTATTCATCAATTTGTTAATTTTTTTTTACAAAATTCGACCAAACACAAGTATTTACAAGGTATAATTTTCACTTGCGTTTCGACGGCTCCTATAAATTTTTGAAAAAGTTTAAAGATACATATAGACTATGAGGAATTTGTTTATTTGAAGCGTTTTTTTCTTTTTTCTGTGGTGTTTCTAGCCCCATATTTGTTTTTATTTCTTTATTTATTTAGAATCGTCATGTTTCAATGAACCAGAAAGAACTTTTTTGAAAGCAAAGTCGCTCTATAGAATTCAACGCACTTTCAAGAATTGTTACTTTGTTGGAAGATTTATTAGAAAATTGAATTTGGAACGCCAAAATCGAGTTATTGAGCAAAAAGTGTATATTAAGAAACAAAAGAAAAATTAAGATTAATTTGTGCGGATATAGAAATAAATGGGGAAATAAATTTTCAGCAGATTTTTATTGCGATATAAATTGTTCCAGTAAACTATTAACTTCCTTTTTTTTTATTTTTCTTACTATTTAGCAACTATATTGTTTCTATCTTCAAATTTTAACAAAAAATCTTACTACAACTATAAATATTTTTGTTCACACTCTTTTTTCGGCATCAATGAAGAGAGAAGCAGAACAACACAAATTTTCATGGTTCAACACATTTTGATTGGAAAAAAATGGAGAAATTGGATGTGTTGAAAAAAAAAAAGAAGAGACCTCTTATTTCATTTTTAAATGCTTCCAATTTGTTTCTGAAAGTGGTTCGAAAGGGGAAAAAAGTAATTTAACGTGTTAATCTTCGTAATAATCCCACCGCCACCACCATCGCTGTTATTTTCCTACGTTTTCCTACGTCAAAGAGAATAAATTGGCTTTTTCCCATTTTTTCTGTTTCAGTTTTTGTAGGAAAATAACTGAAATTTGAGAGTTTTTAATACTTTATGTTTGCTCAAACTTATTCGTGGTGTAAATTCGATTCATGTCAAAATTGTGCTAACTTCTATTTTATTTAAATGTTTTTGAAAAATAGTAAAATAAATTAGGTATTAAAATTAACATTTTTTTTAATTGTAAAATGCTCAAACATCACAATTTTTTTTTCAAACTTCCTTCAACAAATCAAAAAAAGTTTCCTTATTCGAATTTCTTTGTTTCTGGAAAAGACAACCAAAGAAATAAGTCCAAAATCCAAGTATTCATGCTCGAAAATGAATTTATTGAGAAGAAAGATTCATTTTTTTTCAACAACTGCACTTTTTATTGCAATTTTCTCAGTTTCCCTAATACAGCGCCGCCCATCATATTCATCATAAACTACCCTTTTTTTCTAAAAGTACTCTCTTCGTTTTTAACACTTTTGGAAGGCGAATAAAAACGCTTTTTAAAAGTTTTTCGTTGAACAATTGGGTTTTTGGTCACTTATGTATAATTCGGCATGCAACATTTTTACTGTGAATTAATTGATATCAATTGATAAGTACCATTTTTTAGGCTTCGTGTTTTTTTTGTAAATCAGAAGAAACTTATACCCAGTAGGTATTTTTATATGTTTTTATGAGTTAATTTGATAACGGTGGGTTAAATTGAACCAACTATAACTAAGAAAAAGCGCTCTAAGCCTTTAGAGCGCGCTTTCTTGTTTATAAAGCCGAATTTATACTTGTAAATTTCCGGTCATAAATCCAGGAAAACAAACAAAAAGATCCAATCATACAAATTGAAGCTTTTTCCTCAATTTTCCTTCCAAAAAATGGTTAAAAAGCAACAATCAAGCGACAAAAGGGTCCAATATGAAATCCTCAAAGTTTCAGCCTGCACTAGGCACGGTGGGCAAAAGTGAACCGATTTTAACTAAGAAAATTCACTACGGCAATTAAAAATTGAACGCAGAAAAGCGGGCGTTTTTTGGGCGTGTCATTTTTGCAATAGTGCGGCACGGTTTCACAAAACGCGTTATATTCAGCTATTCAGGGACGCAAATTTGTAATTCGGAGTGAAAAAAATTAAATTCAGCCATGCTTTATGTATTTAACGCACAAATTTCATTTTTTCATCCGGTGTAGGCGTTAAAATGCCGTTTTTAAAAATTCGAATTTTTGAATGTGTGCAATTTGTCGTAACGGTGTATACACACAGAGCGTTGTTCGTGATGACAATTTCGGTTCATTTTATCGAACCGTGTTTGAGCGTAAAATTCAAAAGTGATAATATCCTATTTACAATTAGATCTTTGAAAATTTAACTGCAGAAAAGAGAAGAATGCGTCAAATTTTAGCATTCAAAATAAAATATAGTTTCATATATTTTTTCCTGGACTAAAAAAATATAATTGAAAAATCGGACTTTTTAATTTCATATTTAGCCGTGTATCCGGTGGTTAATAAAATCTCATATTTTCAGGTTTCAATCATATCCAATAGATATCTCATTTTTTCTATGAATCATTTCAATTTTCAGTGGGGACAACAGTGAATTTCGAAATTAATAAATCTTTAGATTATTTAACAATTAATTTTTTTTAAAATCAATTATTTATGGACTACTAAAAGTATTTTTCAGATTTCTTAAAACAATCGATTAAGTTTGTGGTACAATTTGCAGTTCTTTAAAAAGTAAAGGATTCATTCATCAATCAAAACTCTCCATCAACAGCCATTTTTTTGTCTCCATATTTTGGAAAAAGAGCTTAAAATTCGAAGAACTAATATTCATTGAACTTGTGCCTCTCATGAATAATACTTCTACATAACTCTTCTTGATAAATCTTGTTTCGTTTCCCGTCTGTTCTTTTTTCTCATCTGTTATTCCATTTTCCAAATATTGGCCTCACAACAAAACAGCGCTTAAATTGATGAGTATTTTGTTCCAGTTGTTCTACTCGGGGGTTTTTCCATTTTATTGGAGTACGTTATTTCCGAGTAGATGTGCAAATGACCTTTGAATAATTATAAAGTCAAGCGTTTTTCATTAGCATCATTCATTAGCATCTTATAACTCTTGTTAATACATTTTTACTCTTATATCATAGTTTTTTCTTTTATTTTCAGACAGCAATCATTTTCAAAATGGAATCATTGTCACATTTAACGGCAACCGATCGAGAGATTCTTAATAAATCATGGGCGATTGTTTCAAAGTGAATCATTTTCTTCAATTGTTCCTAAAAACAAACAACTAATTAATTATAGAGATATGCAGCAAGTCGCTGTGAATATTTTTCAAATGATATTTGAGCAGGCTCCTGATGCGAAATTGATGTTTTCTTTTATGATGAAAGATTATAAGTGAGTTGAATAACAAAAACATTGGGGTATTTAGAAAAAAAAACGGTCATAAATTTCAGAGAAGACAAAAAGAGCAACGAATTCATTTTTCACGCCGTCAGATTTTTGCAGGTACTAGAATTTAGTTTTTTCAAATATTATTATTAAAAAGTATTATTTACTCAATTATGAGAAATAATATTTTAGACATTTTTCTTGGCATCACAGTAAAAATTTCGGTTGAGGTTTTCAAAATTAATGAATAAGCGGGTCATTTTCTTGATTATTTTGCAACATGACAATGGTTTTTTTTTGGCGTTTTGTGTAGATCAAACACTTAAAAGTCAAATTTAAAGTATAATAATGAGGATGCAAAAAGAGTTTAAAGGCAGCGTTTCAGTTAATACGATCCAAATCCACAGCGAAAAATAGAAATTAAAATGGGGGCCCATGAGGCCGAGAAAACAATATTGTCAACTCAAATATTCTTGATCATGCATGTTCATTTTGACCTACCCAGAAAAGCTAAGTCTCTCACATTGTCGTGCTATTTTTAAATGCGAAAAAAATTTTAACTTGACAATACCACTATGTAGTCAAATTCAAATAATTGTGTTTCGCGCCAATTCCGACCGCGTTGCACGATCCACGACCGCGCCGCACGTTCGGGCGTGCATTCAAATTTTCATTTTTGCATCTTTGAACCGCTGCTATGAAACGTGTATCTATCGACATTTTTCGTATAAATTGGATTGTACTAATGAGAGAACGCTCTTTTTTGAAACTAAGATCAGATAGGCTAAAATTAACTGAACAGCTGTCTTTAACTCATCAAGTACCAAATTTGAGCTTTAAGAAAGTGCAATAGAAACAATACAGCAAAGTTTAAAAATTTATCTGGTGCCCTTTTCATTTGTAGAAAATCATAAAATCCTTAAAAATGTGATATTAATTATCAGGTAATCGAATCAACAATGACGCATCTGGATGATCCGTCTCAACTTGATGCAGTTTTTCTAAACCTCGGGAAGATTCACGCAAAACATGAGGAGCAACTCGGATTCAGGTTTGTTTTGGATTACTTTCTTAAACTCTCATAACTAAATCAAGTGTCATTAGAAATATATTTATTCGGTCTAGTATAGAATTTGAGGTTTAAAAAATTCAAAATTCAATTGATTCTCTCCTAAATCTTTCCATTTCAGCGCTCACTATTGGTCAGTTTTCAAAGAATGCGTCTTATTCCATTTTCGTCGAGCAATGAAAGCAGATAAAAAGTTTGGAAATTTCGGTGACTTTGCCACTCGTCGACTGTCAATTTCCAGATTCTCCAAGAAATCCGACATGACTTTTGCTGAAATTGATTCCGCCATCATATTATGGAGAGAAGTTCTTCGGTTTATCATTGATCGAATGAAAGTTGGATATTCGGCTACTGGAGCAATTAGAAAAGCAAATAAACAGGTGCGATGCTTTCATTTTTCTCCTTTTTCTGACATTCATCAATTTTCCAGGCAATAAATGATCAACATTCAGCAGTGTCAACAATCGATTCTTCATCTCCAACATTCCAAAATCTGACCGTTGAAACAAAACAGGATCTGACTCAGGTATCATCACATCTATCAGGAAAACAACGCATGCCACGTCATTCTGTGGCAATGATACGTGCAAATCATTTGAATAATTTGCATCCTCAAAACAATAACAACAATTATAATAACATCAACAACACAACTGACACATCAACGACAACTTGTGGACTTCTTAAAACAATTGCTGCAATTTCTCCAAAATGCGTCCGACGACGATTCTCTTTGTCTCCACGTTCGCACGTTTAGCATGTAATTAGGCTGCAATTGTTGCTTATTTTTTTAATATTTTTTCATCATTTTGACTTTTGTTACATAAGCATGAGTAAACATAATTGGGACATCGGTTTCAACTTCTGTAATAATGAGAATTTATATATTTTTTTTGAAATACGGTTATATATGTATGATTGAGCTTCTTTTTTTTTATTATCATGCATTGAATAAACTTTTTTTTGAATGATCCGGGTTTTGTCCCGAAGTTTTAAATTGTTTTGGCAAAAATATATTCAATTTTCAACAAACAATGTTTCAGGAAAGTTTTGAAACAAACAAAGACTTAAAAATTCAAGCTTTTAAAAATCCAGAACACGTAACATATGTTTGCAGGCACTTCGCCGCCGAGAGCTCTCAATAATCGTACCCGAATATTTCATTTGTCGCCGAAAATCTGATGTCGATGTATCTGATGATACACCTTCTCCGCTTTGAGTATCCATAAACATTTGTATTCATAATCATAACATATTATACAACCATATTTTGTGCATTTATTTTTTCACATAAACCAAAAATATTCAACGATTATTGATTCGAAAAGGGATCAATTTCTGTGTCGATTCTGAAAAGATAAAATTATTCTAAAAATGCAAAAAAAAAACTGAATAATACGGTGGGCTAAAGTGAACCGAAATTGTCGTCACGAACAACGCTTTGTGTGTGTACACCGTTACGACAAATTGCACCCAAGAAAAAAATTTGAATTTTTTACAAATGGCATTTTAACGCCTACAACGCATGAAAAAATAAGTTTTTGCGTTAATAACATAAAGTATGGTCTAATCTAATTTTTTTCACTCCGATTTACAAAATTGCGTCCCCGAGTAGCTGAATATAACGCGTTTTGTGTAACCGTGCCGCACGATTGCAAAAATGCCCACTTATCTGTGTTCAATTTTTAATTGTCGTACTGAATTTTCTTAGTTATAGTCAGTTCACTTTAACCCACCGTGAAATAACACTTACCTGGTTCTTGTAACATTCATGGCATGTTCTCGGACGTTTTGTATGATCAAAATGACATCCAGGTTTGGTGCATGCAAGATCAAAACGGCACATTGGGTGCGCATAGAAACAATAAGAACCGGGGCAGTTTGGGAAATTGCTGTAAATAAAATAACTTATTTTCTGATAAAATCTTGTTTCTTTTTACGAATAGAAAAATTAAAAGGATTATTTACTGAATTTGGGTTACAATTCCATTTTCATCTTCTTCACAGTATTTGAAAACCTATAGAAGCAAACTTTTTTTTTTTAATTTCCTTTTCCAGTACACGAAAAAAAAACCCATTTACAAAGTAAGGCGGCGAAATGGCCTAACTTCTCGGCCGCGCGCGAGAGAGCATGCGAATGTAAAAATTTTAAATGTGCATAAAAATTGTTTAACTCGATGAAATTTCGAAAGTTAAAATGATTTTGATATCCACAAAAAATTTCCTATCACATGGTACCAAAACTTTTGAATTTCGATGAAAATTGAGTTTTTTTTATTTTGAAAATTCTTTGTGACAACATCATTTTTCGAAATTTTAATTGAGCATAACTACACGAAAAAATCATGAAATTTCAAAATGTCAAGTGTTTTAGAATAATTTATCAAACTTTAATGCTCAGCACTTTCAGTGTTTCAATAATTGGCAAAAATTTTAAATGTGCATAAAAATGTTAAACTCGATGAAATTTCAAAATTTAAAATTATTTTCATATCTACAAAAAATTTCCTATCACATGGTACCAAAATTTTTGAATTTCAATCAAAATTTAGTATTTTTTTATTTTGAAAATTTTTTTTGACAACACCAATTTTCGAAATTTTACTTGAGCATAACTACACGAAAAATTCATGAAATTACGCATGCTCTGTGTTTGAGTACTAGAAACGGAAATTTCGAAAAAAAAAATTCTTGTATAGGTTTTCAAATGTCAAGAAGAAGATGAAAATGGAATAGAGACCTAAAATCAGTAAAGAATCCCTTTAAGTGGCACCATGTCTTTAATATGAACTCACTTGCATCTCGTCGGCGGACCGTGTGCACATTCCCCAATCCCTCGCTTCAAATAAGCGTCTTCCAATGTCTTTCGAATCGTTTTTGTATGTTTTCTAATTCGACGTTCAGTCAAATCCTATAAATTTGTTTAATCCAATTGCATTCCCAACTAGAAACTCACGGCAATAATATGAGATTTGAAACGCGCCCAGTCTTGATCATCCATCTCTCCAGCTACTGTATATTTCTTCTCACAAATGTCACAATAAACATGACGTTTAGGATGCGATTTCATCGTGTGCTCGGCTAATTTCGATATTTTGCTGAAGTCTTCTTCACAATGATAGCAATGAAGTTTGAGGGTGTGTGATCGAACTTCATGATGAGCCAAGTCGTAAGGGCCGTTGAACAAGTGATGACATCGTTGACATTGAATACTGTAAATTTAAAAATAAATAAAAAATAATCGATGGTGTTCTAGCATACCGTTCTGGCCTATGTTCTCTTCTTCCTCTGTGTGGACTACGTGAACTTGATTGTCTTCTTGGAGATCGGGAAGGTGATCGCGAACGGGAACGGGAACGACATCTCGTAGGAGATGTACGTTTTGGTGAATAATCGCCACATGCGAGAAGCATTTTTGATGTAATGATTATTTTAACTTTTGATATTTATGGTTTTCGCCACGTTGACGTGACGTATTTTAATTTGATATTTTTTTGAAAGGTCAAATATGTCAAGATTTCTTGAAATATTTCCACTTTTTAAGTAGGTCCATGTTTTTGTTCGTTTTGTCCGAAATATCTTTTTTTCTCCATTTTAAAATATTATTAGAACAAAGATGCTCAACAAATTAAAAACGAAACCAAAACCATTTGAATGGCTTTCGATCAGATGATTTTCGAAAAAAAATACTTTCCTATTTTGTAGTTTCACCCTTTCACATCCACGGTGGGATGTGAAAGGGTGAAAAGTGAACCGAAATTGTCATCAAGAACAATGCTTTGTGTGTGTACACCGTTACGACAAATTGCACACACGCAAAAATTCGCATTTTTTACAAATGGCATTTTAACGCCTACAACGCAAGAAAAAATGAAGTTTTTGCGTTAAATATATAAAGTATGGTCTAATCTAATTTTTTTCACTCAGAAATACAAAATTTTGTCCCTGAATAGCTGAATATAAAGCGTTTTGTGTAACCGTGCCGCACGATTGCAAAAATGCCATGCCCTAAAAACGCCCGCTTCTCTGCGTTCGATTTTTAATTGTCGTACTGAATTTTCCGTGTACATCTTCTTGATACAGTAGGACGCCGCGTAAGAAGCCAAATTGTAAACAGGTTGGAAAATTTTTATCAAAAAAAACGTTGCATCGGTTAATTATAATTATACGGGCTGTCAAATTGTTTGTACAATCCATAAATTTGACTTCGTTTTCCAACCATTCTAAACGGCGAAAAGAAGACAGATGGGACGTCCTGTCGAATCATCTGGAAGAAATTCAGTGCATTAATTATTGTAATTATCTATTTAACTACTGTAGGAGCAAACCGATTCCAAACGCGCTCTATTGACGAACCTAGATTTTTTGGGATGTTCCGGTGCACGTACAAAAAAATTATTGTTCTTAATTCGTCTAATAGATACCAAAAATGCATTTATGACTCAAAAATAAAATTTTCAATACGTACGGACGCGGAAAAGGCCATACAAACTTGCGAAAACAGTGGTGCGCGTTTGGAATCGAATTGAACGAACAGTAGTGGGTCGTCAAATTTCTCTCAGATTAGACTGAATCTTTAGGATAAAAATTTGTTGTCGACACCAGCACAAAAAGATTTTTTAAATTACCCGGTTCTCAATAGTATTTTCAGCACACGACGCGTAAACGAATACCGCCAATGCCAATACAACAATCACTGATCGGAACATTTTTTTTGCCTGAAAAAAATACAATTATCGAAAATAGGAGAAAATAGTATGACAAATATTGTTTCGCCAGAAATGAATTTTAAAGAAAAGCTGATAGACAACAAAAAGACAAAAATATATAAAGTGTACGTTGACAGAGCGCAGGATTAGTAAAAACCATCATTCTAAAGAACCTAAAGATTCATCAAAGAAAAAATAGGACTACATTCTCAAAGATCATGTGAGAGAACCGAAGAGCCGCGTGTTTCAGTTTCGTAATATATATCAATGTTTGAGATTTTGTACCAGAAAAATTACCACTAATAAAATCGAATTGAAAAAAAATCCAAGGAACTTCTGACTACAACCTATTCAAAAATTCATTAAAAAACAGCTGAAAAAAGAACATGTTTTTTAAAGAAAAGTAATAATAAAAAATGAATGGATGAAACGAAAACTTCCATGAATCGAATTATAGATGAAGAAGTGAATGAATAAGAAAGGATTCTACTTCACGTATATTTTTCAAGTTTTTTTATAAATTTGAAGTGCTATAAAACAATAAGATGGAAAAATTTCAGGCCTAGACCAATTTGTTTCCTTAAAGACAGTGGATCAATTAATTTGACTTTACCAGACTTCAATTTAAAAAATTAGAACGTTCTCTCATTAGTACAATGCAATTTATGCAAAATCACACCGATAAATATACGCTTCATAGTAGCCGTCCAATGTTGAAAAAAACAAAATTTGAATGTGCGCCGGATCGTGCTACGCGGTCAGAATTGGCGCGAAACACAATTATTTGAATGTGGAGACATTCTGGTATTGTTTTCTCGACCTTCTGGACTCCCATTCAAATTTTGATATTTTTTGCCTTGAATTTGGATCGTGTTAACTGACCAGTTGCCTTTAAGTTAGATCACAATTATGAATTACGGATTGTTTTTTTTTAATATATTATTCTCTTTGAAATCCTCTTTTAACACCCTCCAATTAAAAGAAAAAATAGAAATGTGAATTATGAGTGCTGGAAATATTTTTAAAAGTCACAATCAAATGCCCTCTCATTCTAAATCCTCTATGAATTGGCACACTGCCAGGATACCATCTCCAAAGCAACATGCAAACATTCACCATCGTTCACCAAGC
Source organism: Caenorhabditis virilis (assembly GCA_964036255.1). NCBI lineage: Eukaryota > Metazoa > Nematoda > Chromadorea > Rhabditida > Rhabditidae > Caenorhabditis > Caenorhabditis virilis. The sequence continues at coordinate 9,535,431 of OZ038417.1, read as the reverse complement.
AAGCAAGTTTTTTGGAAAAGGTGTCCTTCTTGGTAGAGTGCCAGTTCATAGAGCGCGTATGGAATTTTGTATTGGGAATAAGGTTTTCCTACATTTTTCTATTTTATTTGTAGTATTTATTTGCGTACAAACTTTCGTAAACTTTATAATAAAGAGTTTCTTAACGAATTCTGGAAATGGTTTATTGTCAACTCAAATATTCTTGATCATTGCGTTTTGAGGGATGCTTAACCACACAGACGCTCCGCACGCACGCACGCGGCTGCCGACACTCAACACACTGGAAAATTTTAAAAATTCATTTTTGCGCGAATTTTCCAGTGTGTTGAGTGTCGGCAGTCGCGTGCGTGCGTGCGGAGCGTCTGTGAGGTTGAGCAGCCCTCAAAACGCAATGATCAAGAATATTTGAGTTGACAATAAATAAGAAACACCACTTAAAGGCAGCGTGGCTAGTCTTTTTATCCCGATTTTGAATTTTTAGGACATTTACAGACATAGTTAAAGAATACCTTTAACTGTATTAAAATTTCAAGTTACAATATTTATGTTATATTTTAAAATTCAGCAATTACGTACACCCTCTAAGTACAGAGAATCCGTTTTAGATAACCAAAACATTGCTAAAAACTCGGGCTGAGATGAAAATTTATCGTGAATTGCAAAATTTAAAAACCGTGTGAACTTTTTCATATTTAGAGAGAGCTCCTTCTGTTTATGTAATACTTATATTTTTGTAATAAAAGTACATATTTTTATATTTTATTTAAGACTTCGAACACAAGTAGTTTTTTAAACAGAGAAAGACAAAAATTGAACGGACTAAGAATATTCAGGAACCTTGAATAATTTTTTTCTGTTGTGTGTCAGACTCCGCCCCCATTCTGAAGAAGTGGGAACCAAATAAAGCCCTTATCCTTACCAAAAACAAAAGTTAAAAAAACCCTAGAAAAGCATAATAGTCTTGAAGATGAAGCACTTTACATGACGCGAGCGAATTTCATCAAAAGGACGGCCCATATGAAAATTTCATAAGAAATTAGAAATTTTAAGTTATTTTATAGACATGTTTACACGACATTTGTGTCATTTCAATCTAAAAACTGAATTTTTTAATTAAATTCAAATTTGTTATCCGAAAATTCAAGTATTCTTCATAATATGGAAAAATGAGCAGAATGAAAGAATAGGAAAGGGATAATGGTAAGAAATTAATCTTTCTGGTTACAATGGGACAGATAATTGGTGAGGAACGAAATGTGAATGAAAAACGTCACTATTCAGAATTATTTCGAGAAAATTGTATTAAAAAGGACCATAAAACGTAATGAACCACTGGATGAGCACTTCTTTTAATCAAATAAAAACTGAAAAAAACAATTCAATTATTTCAATTCTAGACCAGTTTCTAAAAAAGATTCATGAAACGAAATACTAAAATAAATTGCAAGAGTTCTCTAGATTCGGAATTCACTGCAGTTTTTCACTTCTTAAGAAAGTTACGGTTATTAAAAGGGGCTGAAGAGCTAGAAAAACCTGAAAAAAACGAAAAGTCTACTTTTCTATTTAATAGATGGCTCTTGTTATTAAAAATAAAATGAATGTCTGGTGATAAATGCTTTAATTTATCATTTTTTTTTACTGAAATGATGAATTAAAGAAATTGTGTCAGTTAATTTGACCCTAACTGATTTCAATTTAGAAAATTAGACCTTACTCTCATTATTGTCAAGTTAAAAATTTTGGATCATCCATTTTCTACTAAAAGACTGCAGCGCAACCGCTCGCATTTAAAAATAGCATGACTGTGTGAGAGACTTAGATTTTCTGGGTAGGTCAAAACCAACTTGCATGATCAAGAATATTTGAGTTGACAACAGTACAATGCAATTTATACGAAAAAATCAAAATTTGAATGCACACCGGATCGTGCGACGCTAGCGGCATTCATGCAACGCGGTCGTAATTGGCGCGAAACACAATTATTTGAATCTGGCAACATTCTGGTATTGTTTTCTCGACCTTCTGGGCTCCGATTTGAATTTTTATTCTTCGCCTAGAATGTGGAACGTGTTAACTGACAACCTGCCTTTAAAGGTTCAATTATTTCTTATATTTTCCTTTGATAACTTATTTTAAGTTAATGGAAATTTTTTATTCGGGTTTCTCTCCACGTCGCCAAAAAATACTTCGATATGGATTATGAATGGATTATGCAGTCCTTCTGAATCTTTCCTATTTCCGGAGCCATTCATCAAACGAACTAACGAAACCGTCTGAAATTAATGACTATCGGAAGCTTTATCTTTCCCAGTGGCATATCGAAGATCTCATTTGTCAATCATTGAAATAATTGCATTTAATTTGCTTTCATCTAATTTTTTCCATGTTTTATCATTCCTCCCAATAAATTCACATTTTGTTACTGCAGATTCAATACTGTATCGAATATAAATATATCCACGAACAAAAGACTGACAGTCAATAGGATGGATCAATGATTAGTGTACACAATAAAGGATCGTCACAATGCACACAATCATTATATGAAATTGCTTTAACAGGTGAACAAATTTCATTCGAAATAGAGTACAGAAATTAGTGGAGTAAACAATGAAAACGGATACAGTAATTACGATCAGAATTCGTATAAATAGCCATCGTTGAACTGAACGAAATCATTCGATTCGAATCCTACAAAAAAATGTTCAAGGTTTGTTTCAAATTTCCGCACTTTTCATGTTTTAATTGGATCATTTTCAGAACTTGGCTGTTTACTTGTTGATCGCTCTCGCTGTTTTCGCAGTCTACGCTTCGGCCGCTTGTGTCGATGACGAAGGTATGAATCAGAGCTATTCAGGATTTCAGTAGATTCACATTTTCAGACGGTCACTGCGCTGTCTTCGCCAACCTTTGCGACAACACCGACTTCGCCGCATACACCACCAAATGCCCAAAAACATGTGGAAAATGCTAAACAAAATACATTTATTTGGTAGCTCCCTTCAATGGTTGCAGCGCCTTATTTTCATTTAGACTTTTTTAAATTTCGTCTAACAGACTGGTCATTTGTTAGATGTATTTGCTTCTAGAAAGAAAAAATTGAAAAAAAATATGGTCGTCAAACCTATATTTTATCCTTGTGTGTCAACTTTTCAAGTGTATGTGTGTTTTGAAGATTTTTTTGTCTAATAAATCATAACTTCAATGGTTTTTATTAAATATCAACTTTTATGATTTATACAGTATAAGTTAAAAGGAACCTCTGGTTGTCTTGAACTTTTTGAACTTTTCCGAAGCACGATTTCTGAAGAATAATAATAATAGGAGGTATAAATCACGGTGGGATAAAGTGAACCGCAATTGTCGTCACGAACAACGCTTTGTGTGTGTACACCGTTACGACAAATTGCACACACGCGAAAAATTCGATTTTTTTACAAATGGCATTTTAACGCCTACAACGCATGAAAAAATGAAGTTTTTGCGTTAAATACATAAAGTATGGCTTAAACCAATTTTCTACACTTAGAGTTACAAAATTTCTTTCCTGAATAGCTGAATATAACGCGTTTTGTGTAACCGTGTCGGACGATTGCAAAATTGCCACGCCCTAAAAACCCCCCGCTTTTCTCCGTTCTATTGTTAATTGTCGTACTGAATTTTTTTAGTTATAGTCGATTCACTTTAGCCCACCGTGTAAATGACTTCGTTCCTAGATAAAACTCACTTTATCTCAAAGAAGAAACACTTCTTCATATTTTCAAAAACATCCAAACATGGAAGATATGATGTATCAATTGGTGTGAACGTATTTGGTCGTTGATCACAAAATGCAAGACATTTTTTTCCAGCCATTGTATCGGAAACGCCATTCGATGCACAGCACTTAAATTTTGATAGTCTTTTTTGAATTATTTTATCTTTTGATTTACCGGACGATGATCGATTCCTTGCGCAGCACAATAATGAATTTCATTAATTGCATCAATTGGACAACCATCGTTTTTATGAAACATTGCTTCAAGCTGAAAAAAAATAATCATTCCAATTAGTTCTGTTCATTTATTTACCGTATTCTGATTATAAGTGTTGAAATGACAATGCTGCAGACAAGAATCAGGAAGTCCTCTTGCCTCACAACACGAATGAAAAATGAAATTTGGGTTTGTCAATCGGTCAATTGTTAAATTTGCATGCGATTGTTCTGGTTTCAACATTTTACTTGCACCTGATAAATGAGCTTCATCGTCAGATTCAATATCAAGGAGGACGCCATCCTGTATAAAAACTTAATGTTTTTGAATTAAAGGAGGGCTTTACGGAGCTAATGAATGTGTCTGGGATGAAAATAGACTTCATTCTCATTCCAAAACTGTTTTTAAAATTTTCTAAAATCACCTAGAAGTTGAGAAAACGCGCATCAAAACAATGGCCTAGAAAACGGGACACCGGCGAAAACTAGTCCACGGGCATGAAAAATCTTTTTAAAAAATTTAAAAAAGGACTAATATAAGCATTCGGCATTATTATTTATTAACGAAACGCGAAAAAAAGCTTATACGAAAAAGTTCGGCCAGGTGGACACTTTTTCTAGGACATTGTTTTGAGGCGCGTTTTCTCAACTTCTAGGTGGTTTTAGAAAATTTTAAAAACATATTTGGAATTAGAATGAAGTCTATTTTCATCCCAGACGCATTCATTAGCTCCGTAAAGTCCCCCTTTAAGGTTGAGGCCCCAACTTTCAGAAAATGTCGTTCACATTTTTTCAAATGTTACTTTTTGATTAATAAATTTTAGGAAGTCCATCAAAATTAGGAGTTTATCAACCTTTTGAAAATTCATGAATTTAAGCATTTTTTTTTCGCTTGCGATGATGGAATCAGATTCATAACCGAATTGAATCAATAATATGATTAGACTGGCTTCAAGCGTGAAAATATAAAAATATTAATGAAACTTACAATTCTTTTTGTCAATCCACCGAAAGCTTTTCGTTTTGCACATCCATATTGCCCACATCCGTAACCTTGTTGGCATCCAGAACCGCAACTAATCTTTAAAAATCGTACATATATGATGTTATATAAAACTTATTCTGAACTGGTCTCTGTACAGGTGGAATTGGTGGCATACAACATCCACCACTAGATTTTGAGCAGGCATTCAGGTATGGTACAAAAAACAAGAAGAATAATATCAAAAATCTCATTTTCTTCAATTCTCGAATAAAAAATTATTAGAAAAATTTTATATTTTATATGAATCTATGTGAAGTACTTGAAATATTTAATTACTAACTTGTTGTTGTTGTTGCTGTGGCCTAGATCTACAACATCCTCCAGATGATTTTGAGCAACATTCAGCAAATGAGAAAAGTAGAAAGAGAATAACGAGGACATGTTTTAGCATTGTATGTCTGGAAAAATGGACTAAGATGGACTCGGAGATTTTTTCTATATTTATACGCAATTTTGGGAGTAATGGTAATTATGAAAAAACAACATTTTGGTGACAATACTTGAGGTATAACAATTATCTCGAATAAGTTTTTTTTTCGAGAAATGGATAGAATTAATTGAGATGTAACTGGTTTCATAACAAGAGATCCTTGTCGTTTGGTGACCGGCGTTATGAAATAAGAAAACAAAATAGTTCTCAGTTGTGATTTGGCTCAAAAGAATCGACAAAATGTTTCATTGTGTATTCGCTCGAAGTTCGGTTTTTTGTCATTGTCAGATAAAAAATCAATAAAAAATTGATCAATAACTTTGAGGACAAAAATTAAAGGCATGTGTCATTTTTGCGATCCGAACTTGTAATTTTGATTTTTTTTTCTGAAACAAAGAAACGATTTTTTTCTTTCTGTGGTTTCACATAACTTTCTAGTTACTTTGAAAAATTGGAATTTTCACAACAGATTCCAATGCACTTAATCCAGGTATCTTCTCTTCAACGTCAAACGGCTCGCGCTCCTTTACATGCGCGTAAACGGCGTAAGACTGAAGGCTCGTAAACGACTTCAGGGGCGATTCAACGCGCCGTTTACGAGCCGAAATTGTCCTGAGAAATTCATCTGAGAAATAATAAATTCACAGCAATGCATCGAAGTTGCAATACTGAAATTTGAAACGGACGTTCACGAAAGTACATTTTTTAAATATTTGCGCTAAACTGTATTGAACCGTGCTGAACTGCATTTGTATGAACTGTATAAACGGTATTTGTGAATATTTGTGCTAAACTGGGTAAATGGAACACTAGCTGGATCTGGAAAAATATTTATACAATTCTAAAAATGTTTTTTTGGAATTAGATCAAACTTTAAATATTATTGTGTTTATATATTGAGGCGTATTGAAAAATGATTCTTTGTTTATTTTTGAGAGAGTTCCGAAGTTGTTTCTCTACTGTAAAGTGTGCGCCAGAATCGAAATTCATATTGTTTTTAACTCATTAATTTTGTAGTTTGATCCGTAGTTCACTAGAACGATCTATGAGTTTGGAAATCAATTCAAGAATTCGAGAGCGATACAAACTAGACTTGAGAACAAGAATACACTAGAACGTATAACTTATATCCAATTGAATGCTCATTCTGTTCATATATTTCATAAATTGTTAATAATTAGGTTGGATAGCCATGAAAACACTTGAAAAAATAATTATTCGATAATTAGGACCAGATAATGAAGGTATTGGAAGTATAAATTCAAAATATCTTCAGCTGAAAATTGAAAAATGTTGATTTTCTTGTTATTATCCATTGTATTAGTATCTGTTGATGCGGTAATATTTCTGAAAATTCTTAAATTATAGATTGATTTTATGTTTTTCAGTGTGGTTCAAGTGGAGCATGCGGATGTTGTGGGTGTAGAATGAAAGCAAAAGCAAGAGCTGCAAATAGATTGGTATTTTATATTTTGAAAGTTAGTATTTCATTATTTTCATTTTCAGGATGTTGACGATTTTGACGACAAGGATGATGGAAATATTTTTGGGCTGAAAATATGGAACGATACGAAAATTCGAGTGAATGATGATAATGTTGCACGTCTAACGGTATGGTTCCAGTAATTGAAAGTAGAGAATTCAAAATTAAGTAGTACTCCGAAAATTTTTTAGAGTTCTTATTATTTTTTTAGAGTTCTTGATTTTCAGAACCCGAATCATTTATTCCATTTGTGTTGCGAAGAAAGGAAACTCCCGCCAGCATGTGTTCAAAAATGTCACTTCAATATTTATAACAAAGAAATTGTAAGATTTATTACAATATACTAACTTCAAGCAAAAACTTGGAATTTCAGCTCGAGGGCATGTTTGTTGGAACAGATGACTGTCCAATTGATTTCCTTCCAGAAATGCAGTTTTGTTCAGCTCAAGGAAAAGATCATAGTCAAGTAATTTTTAATTTTTTAAATTATATCAGCGAAAAATCCCGGAATATAATTTTTGTGTGGAGAAAACTCTATCAAATCACTTTTTCACTGAATAGAATTGTTTCCAGTGTTGTGTTGAACGAGGCGTTGGTGAAACGGCTGCTGGACAGAAATGCTTGACATTCTGTGACCAACGACCGGATATTTATACACCAATCGATTACAGCTATTCACCATGTTTGGATAAGTAGGCGTCTAATGTTTTTAAGTTTTTGAAAATGTGTATTTTTCAGATTCGAAGACATGAAACGTTGTTTCTACGACGATGTCCGCACATCAGCTCGTCGACATTTCATCCCGAAACTTAACAAGAGTGACTTTTAAATAATTTATTGGTTCTTTGAATAATTTGTCTCCCAGCGATGTAATGAATATGTGTTACTTAAAAATGTTTTCAGTATTTTACAAAAAATTTTCGTATTCGTTCTTATCGTCAAAAACTACATTTTTCTATAAGACTATAATCTCGAAGAAGTCGAGCATTGCCGACAGGAATACAGTTAAAAAATTTTTTTTGAATGAACGTAAGTAGAAGAACACGAACAAAGCACACGAATCCCAAAATGGTTATTTTTGCTGAAATTACTTTTTTAAAGCTTTCCTTTAAAATGCATTAATGTATTCTTTGAACAAAAAATTAGGAACATTTTTGTTCGTGTGATTTTTTATTTAATTTAATTGTACTTTTTGACGCACCTGAAACTTTGTACAAATATTTGTAAATTGTTCATTTTGTTTTTCATAAAACCGGAAAGCGACCAATTTCGTAAAATGCAAGTGCGCTGTATTGCGAAGCGAAGCGTATATACGCATCGCAGTTGACAGGATGACGAGGGTGGAGAGGGCTGGTCTTTTCTGACAAATTCAATCGAGAAAGAGGAGCCAATGGGAAAGTGTGTGGACGGCATGCCTTGTGAGTGAGTTTTGTGTGTGCTACAACCGGTTGGCGATTTGATAAAATTATCCCATTTTCTTGCTGCGGTCAAAAACACCTGTTTTATTCGTTTTTTGCTCCGACACCCGTTAACACTTGATTTTCTTGTGACTTTCTTTTGTGCACTTAATTCGGACTTTTCGGACTACTATTACATTGATTTTGCTATCTTAGTTATCATCAGATGTGTTCTGATCAAAACTAAAGTATTTTAAATTTTAAAACTTCAATTTGTCCTTATAATGTATTTTTTTCTTATTTTTCATTGTCCTTACAAATCGATTACTTTTTTTTGTAATGATGACTCATTCAGTTTAGCTCTTTTTTCTATTCACAACGATTTCTTAATTCGTGTTTTTTTAGGGTTTAACTTATTAATTTATTTTTCTACTGCTCCCATTTCTGACCCGAATTAATACCAACGCAGCAACAAAATGGCTTTACCAATCAAATTTCACGAGCATCTTCAGGTAATTAAAGAAATTTGGGATTAAAACGGCTATTTTATGTTCAGCTCACAAATGTTGGAATTCGTCCACCGAACATTACATTTTCCAATGTTACAATGGAATCTGACAAGCATATTGTTGTTAGAGAGATGGTACAATTTAAGGAGTGTGTTCCATGGTAAATTTTTATTTTTTCCAGATTGGAGAGCAGCAACAAGTTGTGATTATTGATTTGAATGATCCGTCGAACCCAACCCGTAGACCGATTTCAGCCGATTCGGTTATTATGCATCCGACAGCGAAAATATTGGCGTTGAAGTCTGGAAAAACACTTCAAATTTTCAATATCGAATTGAAGGCAAAAGTGAAAGCTCATCAAAATGCTGAAGAAGTGATTTTCTGGAAGTGGATCAACGAGAAAACAATTGCATTGGTGTCAGACACCGCTGTTTATCATTGGTCAATTGAAGGAGATGCACCTCCAACGAAGATGTTTGATCGTCATCCATCCTTGGTTGGATCTCAGATTATTAACTACCGATCTGATGCTGAAAGTAAATGGCTTGTACTTATTGGAATCTCTGCAAAAGAGAATCGAGTTGTTGGAAACATGCAATTGTACAGTACGGAAAGAAAGGTGTCTCAAGCTATTGAAGGGCACGCTGCGTGTTTCGTCAGCTTCAAATCAGAAGGAAATGCTAATCCATCGAATTTGTTCTGCTTTTCTGTAAAAAATGAGCACGGCGGAAAGGTAATACGAATTCTTGGAATGTTTGAGAATACATTTTAAATTGTAGCTTCACATCATAGAAGTAGGAACCCCAACTGCTGGAAATCAACCGTTCCAAAAGAAAAATGTCGATGTTCCATACACCGCTGAAACTGATCAAGATTTCCCAGTTTCCATGCAGGTAATAATTACTACTTTTTTTTTGAAACATTGATATTATGACTCATTCTTTTAAAACTGTCGAAAAAACTTGATTATATGTAAGAAGGTCATTGTTATAAGAAGAGGAGAAAGAGAAAACCTTGTAATGATTTTACATAGAGACGCAGAGATAGAAAAGGATCATGTTTGAGAAATGCTGGAAGACGGAACGGGTTTTTTGTTCATTTTCAATGTGAAAGATGTATGAAATAATGGACAAATTAAAATTGACGGGTCGATGGGTTTAGGGGATATACTAGACTAATTTATTCCAGAAAATATTGATTAGTTGAGACTTCTCTCTTGATTATAATGTTTGCAATGTTTTTTTTGTTTGCACTGTCGTTGAGTGCGAGCTTTTTTTGTCTTATAAGGCTGGGTTACGAAAGTTTCTAGAGAGCATTAGAATTGTTCATAATAGAAAAAATTTTGTAATCTGAGACGCGTTCATATCAGACAAATGAAAGAGAAACATTATATTTATAAATTTATGAAAATTTATAAACAAATTGAAAGTTAGAAGCCAAACATTTCATTTTTTTTCAGGTGTCATCGAAGCAAGGAATTATTTATCTCGTAACCAAACATGGATTTGTTCATTTGTATGATATCGAGTCTGGAATTAGAATTTATTCAAACAGAATCTCGACTGATACCGTTTTCGTAACATGTGAATTGTCGTCGTCTGGTGGATTCATGGGAATCAATCGAAAGGGACAAGTTCTCTCGGTTTCAATCGATGAAAACAATTTGGTGCCATTTACAACAAATTCACTTCAAAATCCGGATTTGGCCTTGAAATTGGCTGTTCGTTGTGACCTTCCAGGTTAGTATTCGCTGAATTGGAATAGATCTAAATACAGCTTTCAAATATGGTGGTTATTTAATTTTAATCGTTTTTTACAGGTGCCGAAGATTTGTTTGTCCGAAAATTCAACTTGTTGTTCAGCAATGGACAATTTGGAGAAGCGGCAAAGGTTGCAGCATTGGCGCCACAAGGAATTTTGAGAACTCCAAACACAATTCAAAAATTCCAACAATGTCCAGCAACTGGCGGTGGTCCATCCCCACTTTTGCAATATTTCGGGATTTTGTTGGATCAAGGAAAATTGAACAAATATGAAACTTTGGAGCTTTGCCGTCCAGTCTTGGCACAAGGAAGAAAGGAATTGATTACAAAATGGTTGAATGATCAGAAATTGGAGTGCTGCGAAGAGCTTGGTGATCTTATTCGTCCAACTGATCCAAACACGGCGCTTTCGATTTATTTGAGAGGAAATGTTCCACATAAAGTTGTTCAATCATTCGCTGAAACTGGACAATTCGACAAAATTGTTTTGTACGCCAAGAGAGTTGGATTCCAGCCAGATTATTTGTTCCAATTGAGACAGGTAATTTGAATTTTTATGATTCGCAATAATCACACTTCTATTTCAGATTCTTCGCGGAGGAAACCAAGAAGCTGGAGCAAAGTTCGCTCAACTTTTGGTAACTGAAAGTGAAAATGGAGAACCATTGGCTGATTTGTCGCAAATTATTGATTGTTTCATGGAAGTTCAAGCTGTCCAACCATGTACTTCATTCCTTCTGGAAGTTTTGAAGGGAGATAAACCAGAAGAAGGACCACTTCAAACACGTCTTCTTGAAATGAACTTGCTTGCTGCTCCAGCAGTTGCTGATGCGATTTTGGCAAACAAGATGTTTTCACACTATGACCGCGCTGCAATTGGACAACTTTGCGAAAAAGCTGGATTGTTGCAACGTGCTTTGGAACATTTCACTGATTTGTATGATATCAAGAGAACTGTTGTACACACTCATCTCTTGAAACCAGATGTAAGGATTCTTTTTTCAAAATTTTATGTTATACTTTATCTTTTTTCCAGTGGCTTGTTGGATATTTCGGAAGTTTGTCTGTTGAAGATTCTGTTGAATGCCTCAAAGCGATGTTGACTCAAAATATTCGTCAAAATCTGCAAGTCGTCGTTCAAATTGCGTCGAAATATCATGAACAACTTGGGGCCGATAAATTGATCGAAATGTTCGAAAACCACAAATCATATGAAGGACTTTTCTACTTCCTTGGTTCGATTGTCAATTTCTCGCAAGATCCGGAAGTTCACTTCAAATACATCCAGGTAATTGAAATATTCCAAATGAAAATTGTTAAATGTTTTTTTTGTTATAGGCTGCCACCAGAACTGGACAAATCAAGGAGGTTGAAAGAATATGCCGTGAATCACAATGTTATGATGCTGAAAGAGTTAAGAACTTCTTGAAAGAGGCTAAATTGACTGATCAATTACCGTTGATTATTGTTTGTGATCGTCACAACATGGTTCATGATTTGGTTCTCTATTTGTACAGAAATCAGCTCCAGAAATACATTGAAGTATTTGTCCAAAAGGTAAATTATTTCAAACATTCAACAGTTATTTAATTGTTTTCCAGGTCAATGCTGCTCGTCTTCCAATTGTTGTCGGTGGACTTCTTGATGTTGATTGTAGCGAAGATGCTATCAAACAATTGATTATCAATACTCGCGGAAAATTCGATATCGATGAACTTGTTGAAGAAGTGGAAAAGCGCAATCGTCTCAAATTATTGAATCACTGGTTGGAGAATAGAATCCAAGAAGGAGCTCAAGATGCTGCTACTCATAATGCAATGGCCAAGATTTACATTGATTCTAACAACAATCCGGAAAGATTCTTGAAAGAGAACCCATTTTATGACAGCAAAGTTGTCGGAAAATATTGCGAGAAGAGAGATCCACACTATGCTTTCTTGGCTTATGAAAGAGGCCAATGCGATGCGGAATTGATTAATGTCTGCAATGAGAATTCGCTATTCAAGAATTTGGCGAGATATCTCGTCAAAAGACGTGATTTCGGACTTTGGGAGCAAGTTCTCAATGAGGAAAATGTCTATCGTCGTCAATTGATCGATCAAGTTGTTCAAACTGCTCTTTCCGAAACTCAAGATCCAGAAGACATTTCTGTTACCGTGAAAGCTTTCATGGCCGCTGATTTACCAAACGAGCTTATAGAATTGTTGGAGAAGATTGTTTTGGACAACTCAGCGTTCTCGGAACATAGAAATCTTCAGAATTTGTTGATTTTGACTGCTATGAGGGTAAGACTTTAATATTTTAAAACTTAGAATATTTTTCTAATTTTAGGCTGATCGTACACGTGTCATGGAATATATTCAAAAATTGGACAATTATGATGCTCCTGATATTGCCAACATTGCCATTACCTCGGAACTTTATGAAGAAGCCTTCGCCATCTTCAAGAAATTCGATGTCAACTCAAGTGCCATTAATGTTCTTATCGAGAATGTGAACAATTTGGATAGAGCTTATGAATTCGCTGAGAAATGCAATCAATCTGATGTCTGGGCATCATTGGCTAAAGCTCAACTCAAACAAGATCTTGTGAAGGAAGCGGTTGATTCGTTCATCAAGGCGGATGATCCGGGAGCTTATATGGAAGTTGTTAACAAGTGTTCTCAAACTGGTAAACCGTGCACTAAAACTAATCCTAGTAAATATACTATTTTCAGAACATTGGGAAGACTTAGTTAGATACCTTCAAATGGCTAGAAAGAAGTCTAGAGAGTCATACATCGAAACCGAATTGGTTTACGCATTGGCGAAAACTGGAAGGCTCGCCGAATTGGAAGAATTCATCGCCGGACCAAATCATGCGCAAATTGGACAAATTGGTGACAGGTGCTTCGACAATGGAATGTTTGATGCTGCCAAGATTCTCTTCAACAATGTTTCAAACTTCGCCAAATTATCGGTTACTTTGGTTCGTTTGGGAGAATATCAAGGAGCTGTCGATGCTGCAAGAAAGGCAAACAGCACAAAAACATGGAAACAAGTTTGTTTTGCTTGTGTGGAAAATGGAGAGTTCCGTTTGGCTCAAATGTGCGGTTTGCATATTGTTGTACATGCCGATGAACTTGAAGAACTGATTAATTTCTATCAAGATCGTGGTCATTTCGAAGAGCTTATTTGTAAGCTTTCATATTTCAGAATTGTTCTCTTTATCAAAATTTTCCAGCGTTGCTCGAAGCTGCCCTTGGACTCGAACGCGCTCATATGGGAATGTTCACCGAGTTGGCAATTCTCTATTCGAAATACAAACCAGAGAAGATGAGAGAGCACTTGGAGCTTTTCTGGAGCAGAGTCAATATTCCGAAGGTATTTTTAGTTTTTTAAAAATTAAAATTTTGAATTTATTTTTTTGCAGGTTCTTCGCGCTGCCGAGCAAGCTCATCTTTGGGCTGAACTTGTATTCCTCTATGATAAATATGAGGAGTATGATAATGCAGCATTGACAATGATGCAACATCCAACCGAGTCATGGAGAGAACAACATTTCAAAGAGGTCATTGCAAAGGTGGCCAATGTTGAATTGTATTACAAGGCTATGCAATTTTATTTGGATTACAAACCATTGTTGTTGAATGATTTGTTATCAGTTTTGTCACCAAGATTGGATCATTCGAGAACTGTTCTTTTCTTCAATAAATGTAAGTTTAAACGGTTCTTTTTTCTTATGGAAGTTCATTTTTTCAGTGAAACAAATTCCACTTGTCAAGCCATACCTTCGTCAAGTTCAGAATTTGAATAACAAATCCATCAACGAAGCGTTGAATCAATTATTGATTGACGAGGAAGATCATGCTGGACTTCGCGCTTCTATTGAAGCTCATGATAACTTCGATAACATTTCATTGGCTCAACAATTGGAGAAACATCAATTGGTTGAATTCAGAAGAATTTCGGCATTCCTGTTCAAAGTTAGTTTTATTTTTATTTTTAAAGATCTTTTTTTCAAAAAAAATTAATTTATAGGGAAATAACCGTTGGAAGCAATCGGTTGAATTGTGCAAGAAGGATAAGTTGTACAAGGACGCCATGGAATATGCTGCAGAATCGAGAAGCGGTGAATTGGCTGAAGAGCTGTTGTCGTTCTTCTTGGAAGAGAAACTTCATGATTGTTTTGCCGCATCCCTCTACCATTGCTATGATCTTTTGCATCCGGATGTTATTATGGAGTTGGCTTGGAAGCACAAGATCATGGATTATGCTATGCCGTACATGATCCAAGTTATGAGAGATTATCAAACAAGATTGGAGAAACTGGAAAGATCGGAACATGAGCGAAAGGAGGAAAAAGCTGAGCAACAGCAACAAAATGGAATGACAAGTAAACTTTATTTTCAAAATAATATGCCATAATTGTTTGTTTTTTCAGTGGAACCTCAGTTAATGCTCACCTATGGTGCCCCGGCTCCACCAATGGGATATCCTGGCGGCCCACCAGCTGGATTTGGCGGTGCTCCATACGGTCAACAACCACAACAACCACCATTTGCACCAGGATTTATGTAATTTATGTAAACCTAACCTTTCTTTTTGCATACCCTTATTTATTTGAAATTGTTCATAACCCTGATGTGATTTAAAAAATGGAATATTTTATTGCTTGTTTAATTTCCTCCTTCATCATTGGTGGTGCAGAAAATCATTAATTAATTTATGGCATGCCGTCCTTATTTTCTAGTTTTAAGATGTGATTTTGAAATCCCTTCTTATAATTCTCTTCCTGTTTCTCAAAATGGAAAAGAATGAAAATAAATGTTTTATCCAAAAGAAATGGTTGTCGAAATAAATGCAAAAGGTATTTATCCAATTACAATGTAACTGCTCAATTGATTTTCTTTAAATGTTTTATCAATACAAAATAAAAGAATCTCTAACACCAATGTCAATGAAAACTCACCCGAAATCGCTGGATTGTAATGATGGTGGAGATTTGAGAATTAAAACGGAAACAGGTGGGAAAATTCGAATTTCGAAGATATTACATTTTTCTTTTTAAATTAGGAGATACATTTATCACGGCTACACAAAGACCAGATGGCTCATGGAGAAAAGCAAGAAAGGTTAAAGAAGGGTGAGATTTGCGAAATTAGATGAGACACTAATTATTCGTTTTCAGATATGTTCCACAAGATGAACAACCAAAATATCAGAATCGTATGCAAATGCAAGCCACTAATGCGAGAAGCACCATTGCGACAGGAATGACTCCAAGGGCAATGGCGGCGGCATCCGGACCAAGAAAACCAATAACTGCGGTGACGAAAGCGAATGTTTGCATAACTCCACAGGATTATATTCAAAGAAAAATTGATATGGTTAAGAAGAAAATTGAGGATATTGAGGGAATGGAGGTAATTTTAACAAAGAAGTTATTCGGATTTGTAACCAATTATTTTCTTCAGGCTAAAGTAGCGACTGGTGAGCTGGTTCCTCAACCGAATCAATTGAAAAAAATCGAACGAAAACAAGAGTATTTAGACGAAATTGAGAAATTGACGGCTGATATGGAAAAACTTTGAAATTAAATTTAAACCATTACGGGTATATTTGTTTGTTTTTTTAGCTATTTTGTTTCTTGTACCATTTTATACCTCTTGAAATTGAATGAATTACAATGAAAATTTTTTTGATAAAAACAAACTTCATTAATAGCGAATAAAATTAGTAAAACAAATTAAAAGACTAATGGACCTATTCAGTTTGAAAAAAAAATACAAAAAATGTCAAGAAATTCAATGCAGAAATTGCAGAGAAATGTCGAGAAATGCAGAGAAATTGCAATTTCTCGGCATGTCTTTTTTTTTCACCCAGACTGTCTTTTTGGGTCTAAATCAGATATTTTGGGCCTCTAAGGGCCATTGGGACTCAATACTGAATTTTTGGTAAAATTTCCACAATCATAGACACGAAAACAAACATTTTCCATAAAATTGTTTAAAGGGACACAGATTAAATCGTTTGGGTCTCGAAGAAAACCAGTTCAAAAAATGCAGAGAAATTGCTATTTCTCTGCATCTCTCGACATTTCTCTGCAATTTCTGCATTGAATTTCTCGACATTTTTTGTATTTTTTTTTCAAACTGAATAGGTCCATAACGAGATCGTTAAATTAAAATTAATCCTTTCTCTGCAAAGCCCTTCAAGTAATTGTTTGCGACGATAAGTACAACAGAACGTTCCATATTAGGAATGACAAATGATCTACAAGATTTTTTTGAATAAGTTATTTAAAAAATGAGAATCTGAATCAATTTAAAATATTCTCAATCAGACGAATGGTATGGTTTGTCCCATGTTTTCCTGGTGATATAGCAAGCACGAGTTTTCACCTAGTAGCCATTGAATATCATCCAACAATTGCATGTCTTCCCATCCACCGCTAAATTATCAAAAATAAAAAAAATGAACTAGTTTTCTTACTATTTTTTGCCAACAGCCACAAAGAAGCGCGCATTTCTCAAAGATTCCATCTGCCTTAATTGTTTCAAATGGTCCAGATTTGATGCACCGAATACCTGCACGGCATATATAACATCTGAAAATTATGAAATTAAGATAATAACCCTATCCAAAAAGCATCAAACTACTGAAACTAGGTTTGTTATAGACGGGGTTGCGGCCACCCTAGTCCTTTGAAATACGGAGAAACGCATCCCTCACCCTTTGATTTATTTACACTGTTTTTTTGGTTTATAAAAAGGGGAATAAAAAACAAGTATGTATTAAATGCGAAGCGCTAGCAATTTTTTTTGGAACTACTTGATCAAGTGTTGCACGAACACCGCCATTTCGAGAATAGGGCAACGCGTAATAAGCCTAAGTGAAAATAATATAAATTTACTTGTATTTTGTAAAATCCTGTCACTGTTTTTGTGGAGATCATCTTCTTTCCAAAACTCAAAAACTCCAAATTGCGATTTATAGCACGAGATTTCGGTCGA
The DNA here is from genome assembly GCA_964036255.1 of Caenorhabditis virilis. Taxonomy (NCBI): domain Eukaryota; kingdom Metazoa; phylum Nematoda; class Chromadorea; order Rhabditida; family Rhabditidae; genus Caenorhabditis; species Caenorhabditis virilis. The sequence goes on along the minus strand of OZ038417.1, from coordinate 9,517,836 downwards.
CATCATGGAAATTTTCTCAAAATTGCAATCTATCGCTTCGTGGATTTTGAAACAACCGCGAGAATGTGGACCTGAAATTAGAGCATTTTTTCATTCAGTTGATCAATCAATTATGTTTAAAATTCGACCAGGAATTGAGTATTGTCAACTTAAAAATTTTGGATCATCCATCTTCTACTAAAAGACCGCAGCGCAACCGCTCGCATTTAAAAATAGAACGACTGTGTGAGAGACTTAGATTTTCTGGGTATGTCAAATCCATGTTGCGTGATCAAGAATATTTGAGTTGACAATATTAGGTTTTAATTTTGACATCTGAAAGCAATATTGTACTCACCAGTCAAAATCAATCGCTTGGTTTCATAAAATGAAGCAACATCAAACTGAAAAGCAGCGACCGGAGGAAGATAGAATTGAAAATCCAGAAGTTTCTTCGGCGTTTGAACTGTCATCATTTGACGTTGTTTTATTTTTTGAAACGTTCCGTTGACCCCATCTTTTTCCTCGATGATCTTTTGTTTTTTCAGAAGCGATATTTTTTGCAAATCTTCATCTAATCGCTCGAAAAAATTAGCTTCTTCGTCAAGTTTCGTCTTTTCTGCTACAAGAACGTCAATATTTCGGTTTGCAAAAGTTTCGAGTAACGCCAATGATCCTCGTTCGGAAGCTTCTATCTGTAGTCTCAGGAGTCCGTAATATACCAAAATCTGAAATTTTTTTTAATTATGAAAAATTGTGAAATAAACCTTCATTTTCCATTCGTTCCTCTGGTCTCCTGGTTGGAAAGACTGTATTGCTCTGAAAATTTGTTCATAAAATTTGTAGTTTTATTTTATTTTATTTAAGGTACCCATTCAAACAATTGAGTTTGATTTTTATATCATCCTTCTTCGATTCCAATAAATTAAAGCAGGACGAAATTTTATTTTGAATAGTTGTTCTCTCTTTATCGATGACTAAAAACGGGTGATTCTGAAAATATTAAAATGAAATAAGAATTCAAAAATTTTCAAACCGTATGATGTCCTGTTAGTGAGCAAATCTGACACATGAATCTGCTGGTTGCTTGACAATTACGTTTTTTACAGTACAAATTGGCAACATATTTCGGATGATATGGACAAGGAATGTCCTGTTCCACCTTTTCCGTTACTTTCACTAATACATGTTTCGAGAGCTTGTCAGAAGTGTGCGTGCTGGTCGAACAACTGAAAAATGTCAGAAATGGAAAGTGTTGTATTGAAATGAAATCGAGTATTTAGTCAGGCATTCGAATTATATCATGAAGTAGTGTCTGAGCGCTCAAAACGTTTTTTAAAACACATTTATTCTTATTTACCTTTTACAAAGATTGGTATCACATCTTCTGCAGTAAACAACAGCGATATGAACACAATTAGAATCACATGGAATCTTCAATTTTTTCTCGTTTTCATACTCATCTTTAATCTGCAATTGAAATTTTTAAACGAACAATATAAGGGCATCGAAAACCCCATTTGCTGCGCTCCATTCTAACTCTTGAATCGATTCCAAAATCGGGTAATTCTTTTTCAATCGATTAACTTGTCCTCCCGGAACATCAGTCTTTATGCGATCAAATGGGCACTTTACTTCATTTCCAATCACTAGTTTTCTTATACATTCTTCACAAATTGTATGACGACAGCCTGGAATGATTTTTTCAATTGGTATTTCTTAAAACATTGATTTTATTGAAAACAAAAAACTAACCTTGAAGAATTCTTGGTACACGACTGTTAGCTTCAGAATATTCTTCTTCGCAGATTCGACACACTAAATCACTCATTTATCTGCAAAAAAAATCTAAAAATAATCTTATTTCAAAAAAAAATAGCTTCAGACGATAAAATTACGTTTTTTTAAAAATTATTTATTATTTAGTAAACCGTTCACGATTCTAAACAACGGACATTATTTTCAACGAAAACGTTTCCAAAACAAATATAAAGTGAAATAAATTTTAACAGTTGGAAGCATGAGAAATCATTTCTCTCAGAAACAAAACAAAAAACGCATGAATGGGAAAATAGCTATTTTACAGTAAAATAGTATTCGTAAGGCAGGAAAATATTACATCAAAATTTTCTAGATTAAGCGGTGAAACTAGAATTGAAATGAAAATCTTTAACACCTTATGATATCCATTGATTGAACATCTCTGGCACATGAATCGGCTAATGGTTAGGCAATAAAGCTTTACAATATCAGGCTTATCAGCAACATAATCCGCATGATATGGACAATATATTTATTTTTCAGATTTTTCTGTCACTTTTACCATCATATGATTCGACAATCTTTTTGAAGTGTATATGGTAACAGTTGATTTTCTCTTTATTTTTTGAATTTTTTTACAAACTGAATAGGTCCAGAATTTGTTAAACCTTCATTTTTTTAAAATTTTATGCATACTGTATACTTTAAAGGCACACACAGAAAAACGATACTGAGGTTTCGAAACATTTTCGACGAAACTTGTATTTTCTGAAGGATGTTTATTATTCAAGCAATATTTGCAAATACGAACAGTTCTAGTGAAAATTTCAAATCTAACTGTTAACTGGAAAGACTAACAACGAAGGTTTTTAAAAATTAGATGGCAGTAAGAAATTTAAAACATATCAAAGTACAAAAAAATCATTTATATTCATTTAGAAGCATCTTCGCAATTTGATCAGTCGAATCTTGTTCTTCTTCATTTCCTAGTGCTCTCTGAAGATCGTTGCCGTTCGAGTTTTCATTTGATTCGTTTATTTCACTGAAATCAAGAAAGTACGCTTGAAACAGTTTAAAGACGGAAACCTTTGGTTAGAATCTTTTAAAAGACAAGAAAAATCGAAACCAGAGTTTTGAAGAAGCGGAAGCAGTGAAACAGCTAATTGCGAATTTCCTGAAAGTTAGGAGACCGTTAGAACTTCAAAAAATGGTTAAGTAACCTCCGAACAAACTAGAAAAGTCTGGAACTGGCTCACCGCCTATTGGGGGTGGAGTTTGTCTTGCCAATTGTGCACCACTGAGCACATCCACCCGATTTGTATCATTATCCATAATTGCTACACTTTCCATTTTCGTTCTTAATGTCTTGAAGTTGTGAAAAACTTCATTCTTTCTGAATTTATGAAATAAATCAGATTGATTTCCAGTATCTTACAAAATAACTTCACATTCTCCATTTTCTACAAATTTTGCCAAATATAAAAACTTTGATGGATAATGCTCATCGAGCAAAACTTCTGGCAATCCTTGCTTGAAATCTTTAACCTGCTCCGCTGAAATCGATCCAATTTTTGGTTTTCTGCAAGAAGAATTAATTCACAAATCTCAATTTAGGGGGAAAATGAAGTTACCCGGCTGAGAGACCGTAGCAAAATGAAAAATGACCCAAATTTTCATCACAAAATCTCAGAAGCATTGTAGAAGTAGTTATGTCTGACGTGGCAAAAACATCGGCAGCGGTTTGAGTTGATGAGAATGTTATGAATCTAAAAACTGTAGTTTTATAACTAAAATTCATAAACACATTAAAAATTGAAATTTTCAACCAAGGTAAAGAGTCATTTATTTGTATAACGAGAGGGGAACGATGGTCTTGTGCAGAAAGCGCACACAGCCCACTTTGTGCTACAGTACCCCAAGTGGTTTAAGGGGCGTTTTTCGGCGTTTTCTCGTCCATTCGAGGTTTTTATTTAGCCACAAAAGCGTGTTAGGAGGTTTTTTCGGAAGTTTTTGGAGCGTTTAGGAGAGCAGTAATCGCAGAAGGTAAGTAGTAGGGCCTAGGAAGGCTAGAAAAGAGCATTTGGAGTGGAGTTTTCTGTAGTCACCCGCGACTGAAACTCGAAGGTTTTTATCTAAGAGCAAATGGTTTAATTTGCAGAGAGATGGATATGCAAGTCGGTCCGGCGGAGCACGAGGAGGACGAGGAGGAAGTGGATGTGGTGAATCATGAGGAGTTGCGCGAGCAGGAGGAGCTGCTGGATCAAGAGCTGTTGGCCAGGAGACAGGCTCTGTTGGCAAGCCGAGCAAGCCGGAGTGAGTCGGGAGAGGAGGTTGTGCAAAGAAGGGGACCGGGTCTCGCAGATCCGGAGATGTTGAGAGAGAACGGGACTAGTCAGGTCTTACATGGAATGCCGCAACAACAGCAAGAAGTAGGAGGTCACCTGGCGTTCTTGGCCAAATTGGTGCAAATCGAATTGGCTAAGAAGAGTCCACAGCCCACTCAATCGTCTGAAATTCATACCTTCAAGAAGCTGGGTTACAGACAACAGTTTGAGTTCAACTCGCGTCTAGTAACGGGTTTGAGAGAAGCCGGAGCAGGACCACCAGAAGGTGCGAAAACCAAACTGGAGGAACTGGTGAAGCTGATCGAACATCGGAATGAAGTTCTCAAAGTCGCGGATTCGAATCCAAGCGTGTTTAAATTTCTGGAGGAGAGAAAGCGGTCAGAAGTGTTAAAGAAGGTGGATCCAGTCTTGGCGGACTACGTGGCAAAATTGCAAAAGGATGAAGAGAAAGCGGCAATCCTGTATCAGCCCTTTCGAGGGAGCGAGTCCGCTTGGCGGCCGGCCTCGCAGTTCACAAGCCAATCGAGGAACAGGTCAGCCGAAGGACTTTATGATAGGTCAGGCTGGGGAGCTGTCGGATTCAAACGCAGTTTCACAGGAGGCTCGAGAGGCGGCGCATGCTTCATTTGTCGGGATCCAGGTCACTGGAAGGATGTTTGCCCAAGAAAACACAGAAGGTGAGGGGTTTAATGAGGCGGAATTCATGCCTGGTTTTAAGGTTTTGAGATAAGGTAATCCCTTTCCAAATTTGTAAGCTTTAGTAGAAAGTTCATTATTAAGTGGGGCAGAGCCCTCGGAGTTTGTTATTTCAGCTGAAAAGAATTGTTTTCAGAATCCAGGGAAGTCCGGATGGCCAGAGTAGGGACTTCTAGATGGCTTCAGTCGGGCACCGTTGCGGCGCCGAGCAAGGGGCTTCAATTCCATTGGAGTTTCATGTATCGGGCAATCGAGGAGTTTCTGGTTTTTGGTAGCTCCGGACGGAGGGAGTCGAGAAGGTCTTCGGTTAGTTTGCCTCGGGTTTTTTTCCTCTGGTTGCTGGCCTTCAGGTCAGCAACCCTGGTGTGTTATTTTCGAAGGGTGTTCTTTCTTACACCATGTTTTGATTTTTTGTAGTGGCTAATAAAACCATCGTTCCCCAAGAGTGATAAATAAATTATATTTTTAGCGTAATGCAATGAAGCTAAAAAGAGTCATTTATTTGTATAACGAGAGGGGAACGATGGTCTTGTGCGGAAAGCGCACACAGCCCACTTTGTGCTACAGTACCCCAAGTGGTTTAAGGGGCGTTTTTCGGCGTTTTCTCGTCCATTCGAGGTTTTTATTTAGCCACAAAACCCCACCCACCCACCCTGTAGAGGACCAGATAGTTATTTCTAAAAATCCATTTATGACCAAATTTTCAGACACTCGTTTTCCAAAGCCGCCATCGGAAGCCGCTGCACAATCCCACCAGTCGTCTCAGAGCTTCTCGCCGTTGTCCACAGTTTGCTGCTCCTGCCTCTACTCTTCTGCAAACTCCCCTACTTGGTTTCATCGCCTACATCAGAGATCGGAGTCTCTTTAAAGGTCGTTTTAATTGCCTTTGTTGCCCATATTGATTTCCACGCCACCTCTTTTGTCACCCCTCTATAGGTCCATTTGCCCTTTTTTCCACTTTACCCCAATTTTCAGCTTTTTCCCAGTGTTTTTCTTCTCCCGTTTCTTAGTGCTCAGCCCCATTCGTCCCATTGTTTTTTCTGTACTTCTGTACCATTTTACCGGTATATTTACTTATGCAGGTTTTTAACTGTTAAGGGTGTTCTTTCTTACACCATGTTTTGATTTTTTGTAGTGGCTAATAAAACCATCGTTCCCCAAGAGTGATAAATAAATTATATTTTTAGCGTAATGCAATGAAGCTAAAAATTGAAATAACGAACCCTTTATTGAACAAACTCAAAACAGTTTGATAGTCTTCCGCGGCAGCCATTTGTTTTTTCGTTTTCGTCGTTTTTTTATCAATTGACGGCGAAGGACATAATTTGTGTCCGACATCTTGAATCATTTCAGCTGCTCGATGTAACCAAAGCCAAGTGGAATGATTGAGTTCGGTTGTCATATCAAGAATCGAGATGCATCGATCAATCATGAATTCCTTCTTTTCAATATTACAACTTTCAGCAACATTTTCTCTTAACAATCTATTCCGAATTCTTTTTATTTCATCGTAACGAGATGCATTTTCAATGGCTTGAATATCTCCAAAAAGACTTAATTCGGTAATTTGAAGCTCTTCTGTTGATTCACATTTTATAACTCTGAAAATTAAGAAATATAACTATAAATTAATGAAGATGTTTTGCTGAATAAAATACTGTTTTTCAAATAAATTGCGAAAGTTCTCGCTAAAAAAGTTTCAAAAAAATCTGATTTTTGTCCTCACCTTGGCAACAGTATCATACACTGAATATGAAATATTTCAAATTCATTCAGAAATCTGCTTGCACCAATCTGTGATTTCACAAATCCTCGAATAGCTTGCTTCAAAGTTCTCCAAGGAATTGTCGATGTTTCTGGAAGTGAATCATGTGGTTCAATATGATCCTTATTCATCATTCTGTGCCAATAAATTGATTGAAGTAGAGGCTCAGTTTGATCATTTGTTATCGCAATCAAAAATGGATGTGTTATCGCATTCTGAAAATAAAAAATATAAAATTTTTGGAGGGGGAAAAGAATCTTAGCACATGGTTAAATATGATTTTGTTCGCAATATTTATGTAGACTTCCACTTGGATAGCATATCGAGTTGCCAATTGACGACGATCTATCATTGAATTCAAGGTCACACCCTGAAAAATCAAGGATTCAGTACCGATTTAAAATTAATTTCTCAGCTTAAAGGAGGACTTTACGGAGATTATAAATGTACCTTAAATGAAATTATTCTTCATTCTCATTCCAAACCTATTTTTAAAATTTTCTAAAACCACCTAGAAGCCGAGAAAATCAGCTTCAAAACAATGGCCTAGAAAATGGGGCCACCTGGCCGAAATTTTTTCTATAAGCTTTTCCGGAGGGTAGGCCAAGTGTTTGGAGGCACATGTGTTCGTTTTTTTTAAAACCATTTTCCATGGTTGAAAAAAAGAGTCGAAGTAGAATTCGATTTCCCATTTAATGATTTAATTTTATTTTTCGCGTTGCTTCAGGCTAAACGCTTATACAGGGTGCGTGGCCTAACTTTTTCAACGCACGAACACTTGTGCCTCCAAACACTTGGCCTACCCTCCGTTTCCGTGTTTCGTTAATAAATAGTGATGCAGAATCCTTATTTATTAGTTAGTCCTTTTTTACGTTTTTTTATTATTTTTCATGCTTGAGGACTAGTTTTCGCCGGTGGCCACTTTTTCTAGGCCATTGTTTTGAGGAGTGTTTTCTTGGCTTCTAGGTGGTTTTATACTATTTTAAAAACAGATTTGGATTGAGTATGAAGTCTATTTTCATCCCAGATGCATTTATTAGCTCCGTAAAACCCTCCTTTAAAGAAGTTCCTAGAAACAAAAAGAAAAACTTTTTATTTTTACTTATTTTTTTGTCTTTTCCCCCATTTAAAAAAAACGTAAGATGTCAAAAAATTGTCTAATTTTCTGCGTATGGAATATGGTGAAAAACATGAAAATAAATCAAAATCAAAATACGGTCAATATCCTCTTCAAACGTTTGCCAAAAATGAAAAAATATACCATTTCAGGAAACGTTGTGCACAGTACACCATTCTCATATTTGAATCGTGTACTTCGAATATTTTGTTCATTTAATTGATCTCCAAAAACAAGAATAGAAGCATCTTTTGAACTTTGATTTGAGATGATTCTTCCTTCCGAATTCACACTTGCTCCATAAGTTTCGTGACTTTTTGCCGCCGGTATCCCTTCTCTTTGTGTCAAAATCAAGCGACCTGCTACCTGTCTTAATCTTCAAAAAATCACATTATTTCGAAAGATTAATCGATTTGTTACGATTACTTTGAATCATTACTGTCAGTTGATAATTTAACCAATGAAGCTCTCAAAAATGTCTCCAAAACTTTGCCATTTTCGAGATTCTCGTTGTTATTTTTTGAAATTGCACAAATCCTAAAATGAGAAGTTTTCTTCGTTATCTTTCAAAATCTTTCACAAACTTCACTCTCATCGTTGGATGACTTGTTCGACATTTCACAACATTCCTCGCTCGATGAATCAACGGAGCAAAGTCTAGTTCAGAATCTGTTGAAGAACTCGAAACGAGTGGAAAACTTCTGGGCCATTCGATAATTATCGATTCACGAATTATGTCATCCAATAATTGTTTTTGATCTGTTTCATTTTCGAATGATAGACTGACCACTTTTTCATAAAGATTGGCAAATCTGAAAAAAACATGATATTTAAAAAAAAACGAAAAGAAAGTCGGAACTGATAAGACTGATACGTTCTCTGAGAGTTGCTTTTCGATGAAAGTTCAATTTGTCAATCCCCCTATTTATTTCTTTTCACGTATTAGAATTGTGGCAATAGAGCGTCAATTAAGCGTCAAATAAGCGTCTTATTGCTATAATTATTGAAAACCAACCCATCCATGCAACTCGGCTCGTCAATTTTGAGTGTATTCACAAAAAGCGAGGCTGTTTTTTGTGCTTCTTGAAACTCTATTTTCTTTTCAACTAGTTCGTCAAATTCTCGTCGCAATTGTTGAATACTTAGTGATCTTTTCACCTGAATTTTTGAAACGTTTTTTTTGAAATTACAAGGAACGGTCAACTTCTAAAAGATCATTGATTGCACATCCTTTTCGTTTGGGTGTAGTGGATGACGATGATGTTCCAAGCATTCCCATTTGCCTAGAAACAACAAAAAACGTGGTTAATTCGAAGACATCAATGGTAAATGAAACAATGAAAACATTGAAAGAAACATTGATGAGAGGAGCATGCTATACTATTAATATTATCATCATCACCACCAATTTAAGATAAGTAAAAATGGAAAAAAGGGCATCGAGTGATATTATAAGAATGATAACATTGCAAATATCGAGTAAATGTGGGAAAATGTCTATTGTATTATTCACAAAATAATCAGAAAAAACGGACAGTTGAATAATAATGAACGTTTTAAAAAACAGTCGTAGATTCATTAATAATGGGAATATTTTGTTTGGTGTGGTTTGGTTTAATGCAAGTTGGTCACAATAAGAAAATACATATTATAAATGTATGATAATAATAATAATAGAGAGGAGCCAAAGTCGACCTTATCAACTTTGGCAAAAACGTTTCGAAAGGACTTTACGCAATTGGAGAATGTGTTGATAAACTTTTTCTTACCACAACTTGAGGTCGATTATCAATAAATTACTTTTATCTTTAGATTGTGCCAAATTGTGCCAAGTTTCCGAAGAAAAAAAACCATCCTGAAATCGAACAACAGTTTGTTTTGCGTTTGATTGTGATGAAACAAATAATATGCTCCAATTTATAACATGTTTTTGTACAAAACGAATCAAAACATCTGCTATCATATTAATAACAACTCAAGTTTCAAATTTTTGATATCAATATCGCAATTTTTTTTTGTTTCAAAAACCAAAATCAACAGTTACGATGAACATTCCATCGAATTGTTTTTTGAACTCCCGCCGAAATGATAGCTGTGTGTGCACCGATGCGACAGATTTGACGACAGTTTGCGGAGTTGAAACAGCGGGAATTGTGAAAATTTTGAATTGTTACTTTTTTTAAAATTTCAATGGGAAAATCAAAATATTTTTTAAAAAGTCCGTATTTTTCAAGGCAAAGGCTTAAAAACTAAATAAATTTTCATAGTTTTAATAACAAGTTTTTATATGTTTTTATTAATTATTCCGTTTTGTTTTTTTTTAAACTTTTCTACCAAACAATTAAAATTTTGTGAATAATGAAGTTGGGCTGAAAATTCTTTTGTAGAAAATTCACTTTTTTTGTCTCAATCTGAAGATTATCTATTACAAGTTCCCTATTCCATCGCACCACTCTATTTTTTCTTTGTTTTTCAAAGTTTAAAGTTGTAGTGTCGCAATGACGCTCCATTGTCAAAACTATTGCTCAAATTCCACGTCTGCCACGTTTTATTTTCATTTGACATTTGTGACCTCTCAGCACCCGAAGTGAATCTAAATTTTATTCACGTTCTGCTTTTATTTTCACGCCATGGAAACTGCTGACAACGATTGCTGTTTTTTGACATGCGATTTGAAAAATGTGGTTCCGATGAAAGAAGTAAAAAAATGCGACAATAATAATTCTCCGAATATTATCGAGAGCACATTAACTGTTGATGAAGAACATTACATGACATTGGATGAAAGTGCTGAAAATGCTCCAATGATGTCGTCTGGAGACGTTGCAACACCTTCTTATCTCACTGATAACAAAGATGGAGGTGTTGTTTATCAATTAATGTATCCGGTAAGTTTTCCAGATTTACGTTGAAAATTCTTAAGATGTTTGAAAATGAAACTAAACATTTTTCTAAACTAGCGCATTTCAAGATTCAACAAACTTTCGCATATCAAGATGTAAATATGAATCATGCTGCAATTACATCGGTACACATACCCATTCCGCTGCCAAATCAACAACCTTCCCCAACAATCCCGGTCTCTTGTGGCTCAATCCAAGGAAAAATGCATTTAAATTTATTTCAATGTCCTGGGATTCATCAACAATGTATTGAATTTGACTGTAAGTCTTTCATGTATATCGATGTTTTATAAAAAAAACTTTAGCGCAAATGTTGTCACCGAAACAGTTCACTGTTCGCGGCGAGAAGGAAAAACAAAAAGATTGGAAGGCAAGCATTCGGATTGGTAAAACTTCTTTGAGGTAAATATAATAATCTATTCTGGCTTTCGAAATTCTTGCTGGAAACATGCCTTCATAGTTAATACTAGACTGTTTTATTATAGTACCCATGGAAATTGGTGATCCAAAGGTCCGAAAATATATAAAACATTGGTTAAAATATAATTTTTTGTACTGTATTCAATATTTATTATGAAACAAGCCTTCACGTTTTTTTTCACGTTTTATAAGCAGCCTCAGAAAATTTGACTCTACTTCCACGTTCCCGCTTCATTGTTGTTTACTTCTTATTAGTACCATTGTTCCACGTGTCCATTTTTATAAATCAGTTTTGTCGAAGCTATTTCCGTTAAAAACCGCACAAATATTTTCGTTATCATGTAAAATTTAAAAATTTAGAGAAATTTATTGATACTTTAGACTGCGGAATAAATTTTGCAGTAATTTTGACAATTTTGAAGTTCACGTTTTTTTCTGCAGAATTTCTTGATGGATATTTTTCTTTTCCCGAATCGACTTTCATTTGTTTTAAAAAAAAACATTTCAGAGCACACATGGAAGCTGGTACAATTGATTTCTATGACCATCCAGCTCGCTGCAGTGGAAAATGTCAAAGCCGAAACTATGTCAACTCTCCACAAGAACGTGAAGAAGTTATCCAAATGAGAAAAGCAAAAAGAACAGCTGAACATCTCATTCTCAAGCAGGAAATAAATAAGGAAATGGACAAAAATATGAAGATTTGTGAAAGAATGACTGGATTAAATTATCCGGTGATTGGTGATCAGTTAATCGACGATGATGTAATGGCACCAAAACAAGAAGAAGAAAGAAGACTTCGAGGACGTCCAAGAGGGGCTGTGCGGCTGAACAATAAAAAACCACCGGCAGCGAAAATCAGGTATTTTCAGATTAGAATAAAGTTTCTAAAAAATACGTTCTTTTCAGGAAGTACGAAGATGTTCCTACAGAATTTTTCTACGACAATGATACGGAAAGCGTTGCTGATGAAGGAAGTGGTGAAGCGGGAGTTTCGGCTTACATGGACATTATGTGCTCTTTGCAAAACGACCCTCACGATTTTTGGGCACAAATGCATAAAACCGGAGTGATTTCTCATTTTTGTGATGATATTATTGTCAGTGCAATCAATTTGAAGCAGACTGTTTCGTCCCCGAATCCTATTTCCTCGAGCGGTGAGTTTTTTAAATAGTTTGCTTTTGAAAGTCAACAAACCCTATTGTTAAAGTGAGTCAGTTAAAATTATCTGAAATTTTAGCGTTATTTTAAGATCTATTTAAAGACTCATGACGAAAAATTCATATTTTTTTTTTAATTTCGCAAAGAGTTTATTAAATTTGAAAAAAAAAGAAAAATATAATTTTCACAATTATGATGAAACCATGTGGTATACTGTCTTTCAATAAAAATCATATTCCAGTGGCAAATATGCTTACAAGATCAGCATTTGCTTTTAATATCCAGTCTGTTGTGGTTCAAAGAGTTCAAGCAATCGAGAGAAGTGTTGCACAACAACAAAAACACAATTTGATGATGATGCTTGAAATGAGTGATGGGAATAGTTCAGTTGGAGAGACATTAGATAGTCAAAGTAGTTCGGTAATTATTTGCTATCATTTATTTTTGAAAAACCACCTACATTTTGATTTTCAGCAGCAAACATATGCCGTCTCAGAACGAAATATGGAAAATTCTCAATCTCTATCTCATCAGAATAGTGTGCAGAACTTTGAGCAGTATCAAGTCCCGAATATATATTCTCGTGATAAATCAGATGATTCTCCAAAAACCGGAAACACCCTTTTACGTCAGTCTATAGTTTCAAAATTAAAGAAAACCCCCTTTTCTTTCAGCTTTAAAATTTGAAAGCGGTTCAAATGCTGCCCATTTCAACGAAAATACTAATTAACTCGATTTTTATCAGCACCAACCAGTCATAAATTTATTTGTCTTTCTGTAGTGTATGTATTTTAATGAGCCATGTTTTATCAACCCCCGTATTTATTTGGAACACAGTTCTTGTATTAATTTTTTCCCCTTTCCAGTCTATTAAATTAACTTGTTTTCTATTTATTGATTTATTCACGAAGATTATGAGAATAATATAAACAGTGATAGATTATTATACATTATGCTTCAGTTATGTTATAAATTATTGCGAGAAATCGATTCCGGTAACTTCGACATCGCCATCGATACGCATGCCAATGTAGTCACCAACTGGATTCGGGGTGCGATGTTGGAAAGTTCCGAAGCGTTCACGATTGATAAAGATCTGAAAATTGTGTATTTAATTTTCAAAGCAAAAGATAAATCAAAACCTGGATGGAATATTCTTCGTTGACAACTGTCAAATCAAAACCAATATCTTTGGTGAATGGTGAGGTTCCTTCACGTTCCTCCTTATCCCAGAATCCATTGCGGTGAGAGTTGCGAACAACAACCTTTTCCTTGAGCCTTGGGTTGAAATGGAACAAGACGTCTTGGTTGCGGGCAATCAAATCGAACGACCAACGATCTCCTTTTGGAATTCCATAGATATGGATTTTTTGACCATTTTGGAGGAAACCTCCTGGAAATCCAGTCTCCCATGGAAGTTTGTAGAATCTGAAAAAAAAAAATATTTTTTTCGAATTAGTTTTCATAAAAATGCAATTTCTGATAAATTCTACTAATTTTTTATTTTATTAAGAAACCTGAGAGGACGTACCTTCCTCCCCAGTGAAGTCCGTTCAAAGTGAGATCTCCTTTAACGACAAGATATTCAATCGATTGATATGGAAGGCGATGCTTGAATTCATGGATTTTCTTGTTGTCGGCGGAGATTTCAAGAGCTTCGTCGAGAATTCTGAAACAATTCTATTCAGTTATTTTGGAAGTTTCTATTGAAAATACCGAATTTTCAAATCATAATCAGCTCCAGCGTGGAAAGGAAGCGATTCGCGTTCTTCTTTTCCCCAGACGCCATCTTGGAAGCTGTTCAACACAATTTTCTTGTCTTTAAAGTTTAACTTCAAGTGAAGGATCACTTGGGTTTGTGGTCCAATCTCGCTTCCACCCTGGAGAAGATTGAGCTCTACACTGAAATTTTGAATTATAAGATGGATCATATTCATAGGTGGCTTCATACAGTTGAGCTCCTTCGTTGATCTTTCCATGAATGTTCAAAGTTTGTCCAGCTTCGAGTGGTTGGCCGAGGCGAGAAATGTATGGAACTGGGAGCGGGGTATCTTGATCATGGGAAGCCTGCAAACAATATAACCAAATATTGGAAAAATTAAATTTGTTAGGAAAATTTCTAATTGTTTTCTGACAAGAAATTCGTTACGCATTATCGATATAAATTTTATTCCGAGAAAAAGAAACGAGCGCAATGAGAAAATATGAACAACAACTTTTATCGTTTATGCATATGGCTGAATAAAACTAGAGACAAAAGTATCTAGACGCAAAGAGAAAAAATAAAGAGAATGGCAGAAAGATGTCTACTCTATTTCTATCTTCATTCTTCAACCGCGTTCGTGGTGTAATGGTCAGCATGGATGCCTTCCAAGCATTCGACGGGGGTTCGATTCCCCCCGAACGCAGAATTTTTTCTTTTGTTTGAACACAATTGCCGTTTATAAAACTTTATTTTCTTTTTATTCGAAATATATGAAATAAAGTTTGGTTTGTCGACTTTACGGTTTTGATAGCCTATTTGAAGTGTCATAAGAGCACAAATAAAAAAAGCTCACTGACAAAATTTTTTTAAAAAGATCGAAAACCGAACAAATTTTTGAATGAAACCCCCAAAGTGTTTTGAAACTACTTAAAAGCATATTTTGATTAAAATTCGATAATTGCGAAGAATATATTTCAATTCTTGTCTTTCAATAAGTGAAGAATGATCGGAAAAAATAAATCTAATATATTTTTAAAATATCCTAATGGAGTCTGAAAACATGTAGCATCATAAAGTGTTTACATGTTACCTTGTAATGAAATAAAACTTTCTATGTAAATTCAAAATTCAGAAAAAAAGACTCACCATTTTTGAAAAGGTCGTCCCGCGTCTTGTCAACAACACAAAACTAAATTTCACAGCGGGGAGAAACTGGCGGGCTTCGTTGAAGGGCGGAGTCTGTCGGACTCGCAAACAAAACAAAAAAATACTTCGGTCGTAGTCACAAAACACAGAGTTACCAAGCCGAAGAGGCGACAAAGATGAGAGAAATGTCTCTGACGGTCTGAATTATTTTTTGTTTTCCATTTTGTGAAAAACACGAGAGAACGAAGAATTAGAAGGCGATGGTAAACAAGAGACGAACATCAGCGTTCACTACTTTTTCCAAAATAAAAAAAATGAGAATATCGGAACATATTGTTTGTTTAAAATGCGCGCATGGAAATTTTTTTTACTGGATTAAAAATTCTGCCTTTTCGAAATACAAAAATTCCCATTTCGCGGCGAGAGCCTACCGTACTCCTTTAAAGGTGCATAACACTTTTAACTGTAAAAATTAACTCCTGAAATTTGATTTTTTTTTAAATTCCCCAAAAGATGTATCCAATTTCAATTGACCAACGACCTCGATCTTCAAAATGTAATAAAAGCACTCTTACACCCAACAGTTTGAACATTCGCCTTCTTCCGTGTTACTCTCTCACTTTTTCTATCTGTCAAAAATTGATCAGTTCAAAAGAACATTTTGAAATTTTAACCTTTTTTTTCAAGTGACTCATCTATACAATGCCTTGTTATTTGTTCCAAAATAAATATTTCACTACTTATTTTGACTGAAAGAAGAAATGAAAAAAAACCAAGTAACAATAAAATTCACCGTATCATATTGCAACAACAAGAAGAAAACAAACAAGAAAAATATTTGGTATCAAGGAAAAATGAAGTAAAATACCGGGAAAAGAGGCAGAATTGATGAATATTGCATATAAAACATCAGGAAACCGGTAAAATTGTTTCAAAAATTATGTGTGTTTCATTCAAAACGACGGCAATTTGAGCACTAGAGGGAAAGATTTGTTGAGATGGAACCCGGGAATATTGAGAGATTATTGTGAATCAAAGTAAGTAGTGTTTAAAAAGTAAGAACTTAAAGAGAAGTTGGAAGAAAGAAAAAATCATTCCTGATCGTTGAAAGTGGCTAGTTGGAAATCACCGAAATTGTTCCGAATATCTCGGGACAAAGCGGCCATTTCCTCGAGTGCGAGTCCTTCGGTATCACTTTGCATTTCATATTCATTTTCGTATCCGATTGAGTGTACAGATTTCCATCTGAAAGAAAAAAATTTGTTTTGAAACTTTTCCAAAAATTTAAATCTTAATTCGCGCGAGTTAATTACCGTACATGGCCCATTTCCTGACCCAAACGAGCCCATTTCGGAGCGAGATACAATTATTTGAATGGTAACGTTAGGAGCAATTGGTTTTTAGGGCTTTTTTTTCTCGAAAATCTAACCATCTTAACTCTATCTTTTAAAATATTGTAATAAAATAATTAATGAAATCACGGCTTGTAAAAATGAACCTGTGTCATGCGTGAACAGGCTGGTTGCGCATTGTCCGCAAGCACAGATCAGAGAAAAACCTCTTCAAACTGCACGCTATTTACTGTAAAATATCGCGTGCCACAGTTGCGTTTTCCTTGCCACGCCCATTTCTGTGCAAAAATCTTGAATTGTCGGGCGGAAATTTTTCCTCTTTCCTTAGTTTTTTTTTACAAGCCGTGGAAATGGTGTGCTCCAGGAATGAGCGGGAAAGAGTGTCCGGGAAAATTCGGGAAATTTCGTGAAAATCGGGTAATTCGAAAATAACTCCAAATACTGGTTTTACCCCGATTTTGTCGATTTTCCTAGGTTTTCAGAGTTAATAAACATCCAAAGATAAAAATTAAAAAATAAAACAGGAATCAACGCAAGATTTTGGATAAAACAAATTTTTCCGATCGCATAAATGAGTTAAAAAAAGAAAAAAATTAAGTTTTCTTATTTGAGACTTCGGAAGACATATTAATCAATTTTAGTGAAGTTTCGTTGATTTTTGTAGCTTGATCTTTTTGAATTTTTTATTTTCTTGATGTTTTCTATTTTTTTTAATTTCCCGGATTTTCACGAAAATTTTCGAGAAATGTTCGTGAAGTGAAATTTCCCGACTGGGCCCATCCCTGGTGTGCTCTGAGAAATATTCTAGTAAAGTCGAGCACTGGAAACATTTAATACTTTTCAGTTTTCCCCATCATACCTAATAGGTTCTAAATCCACACTTCCTGTCATACTGCTGCACTGCGATTCTGTATCACCATCAGCAGCATCTCGTTGCCAACGGAGTGAATCTTTCCAGCGTCTTTTTTGCCTAAATTTTCCTTCTTTTTTTTGCCTAAATTTTCAATTTTTAAAAACCTGCTGCGACTTCTCGTATTTGCATTAGATTCAACATCCGAAATTGCCGCATCCGATTCTGCATTATCGTATTCGGTGTGGCATGCAGATGACATTGCTCGATGAATGGATTTCATTGATCCAAAGTTTGCAGGGAATGGTTGATACCTTAATTTTCATCATATTAATTAATAATTATTAGGACGGTATCTTCTTACTCTAATGGTTTAACATCAGCAAAATCGCCATATGCATTTAATTCTTGTATCATTCTATCAACTCTTGTTGCAGCTGCCTCGATATTATTAATCGCATCATTCGATTTCATATTTTCAGATTTCCCTCTTTTCAGAAGACCGAAACCATTTCGTAAAGAGTTTTTTGAGTTTGGTCTCCAACCTCGACGATCTGAAAAAATCGAAAATACGACGAAAAGGTAAGGAAATCTCTCACAACTTGTCCGACTTTGTGATCTACTTTGAGCTCCATCAACATCTGAAACATCTGACATTGATTGCATTCTGTTCCGATAGTCTTGCATGTAGTCTTCTGCCGATGTCGCGCGTAACATCCTATTTGTTGGTTCTCGATATGGGTCATAGTCATATTGTCTCATAACATATTTCTGTTTTTCTCGTTGTGGAGGAAGTGACTGATTCATTAGTGCTGTTTCCGGTGTGATCCATTCTAAAAATATCAAAACATTAAGTTGAAAATGCATCGAAATATCACCTAAATCTGAATCAGTCTCAGCATCTCCATCAATCGATCGTAGTTCAGATGAAAATGATGAAGCCATTGAAGATGCCATTTCACTAGTTTGTGTATCATAAACCCTTGAATGCGATGCAAATTGTGCCTCAACCATTCCTTGTGTATGTCTCTCTTGTTCTTCTCGAGGCATCGTCGGAACTTCCAATGAAACCTCTCTCGCACCCGTCAACAATTCATAAGCATTCAAATCATTCGTGATTTTCAGCTGTTGTGAACTAAACTTAAGAGGTCTTGGCCGAAGTGACAGATAAACTTCTTCCGAAACCAAAGTCGTGTCATGTCCAGCTGCTTGCATCAATATCCTCGATCTTTCCAACGTTTCACCGAATAATTCATATCTCGGCTGCTCAGTATTTGCAACAATTGCTAGAATACTTCCACAATCGACTCCAATTTGAACATGGAACTCGTTTTCAACAGCAAAATGAGAAATATTCACAATGAATTGAGCAAGAGTGGAGAGAAGCTCTCCGATTGTCCATGGTGTTTCATTGACATTCTGTGCAGAATCAGGCACCAGACCAACGGCAACAATGTAGAAACGATTTGCACTCATCACCTTCTCAACGCCTTTATAATTGGCGATTGTCTGAAAATTAATATTTGTAGCTTATTTTTATTTTAAAAATAATTACTTGATCAAAGTGGGTGAAAACATAATTCAATCCGTTTAGACCACTATCCCCTTGTAGATCAAATCCACTAACAGCAATATAAGCAATTCCAACCGAATGGTGCGAATGATGCCAAACATCTCCTGCTTTTTGAACAACTCCCGGTGCAACATGTGCTGGAACCAAATTCAAAAGCATTTGATTATTCAGTGTTATTAATCGATCCTTAGATGATGATTCTTCAATTCCCTAAAATTCGTTTTTTTAAAATCTTGACTATTAAAATTTCAAACCTTCACAACTGCCAAAAAATCCAATCTCAACAATTTTTCGCAACGCCTTGAATGCAAGAACACAAATGCAGCAAGTGAGACTAAATAACATGTCAAATCGAGCTCTGTCATAAATTCTTGTGGTCCAAATTCATAAGGTCTTGTAGCGAAAATTTGTAAACCATATGTGATGACGGAAACAATCAAAAGAATCCCAAGATAAAGTGATGAGAATCGAACAAAAACTGCTGTCGTGATTGTCCACATTGCGAATGAAAATGTTGAAAAATGTGCTTTTTGGCAAACGTCCAAAGCGTTTGGTTGAGGGCACGAAAACTGAGATAAAATAAATTATTTCAAAATGTTTTAAAATAAGACTTTACGGAGATAATAAATGTACTTTAAATGAAAATAGACTTCATTCTCATTCCAAATCTCTTTTTAAAAATTTCAAAAACCACCTTGAAGCCGAGAAAATGAGCTTCAAAACAATGGCCTAGAAAAAGGGGCCTCCTGGCCGAACTTTTTCCAATAAGCTTTTTTCGGGTTTCGTTAATAAATAGTTATGCAGAATGCTTATATTAGTCCTTTTTTTTATGTTTTTTTTTTCATTTTAATATATGTTTTTCTTTTTTTTGGATTTGTCACGCCTGCGGACTAGTTTTCGCCGGTGGCCACTTTTCTAGGCCATTGTTTTGAAGCTCATTTTCTCGGCTTCTAGGTGGTTTTAGAAAATTTTAAAAACATATTTGGAATGAGAATGAAGTCTATTTTCATTTAAAGTACATTTATTATCTCCGTAAAGCCCTCCTTTAATTATGCACGAGAACATTTTTGAAAAATCAAAACCTACCGTATTCACAATTCCGCACATGAATAAAATGGTTATGATGAGGAGAATAGTGACAGCATGTCCAGCAGAAGTACGCGTTATAAATTGTGAAAAACTCTGGAAACTCGAAACTATTATTGTATTTTTCGCCTAGACATATCTTACATGAAAATAATCAATATACAACATGAGTAAAATGAAGAACATCAATGTGAGTGCAATGACAATAAGCGCTAAGCTTGTGATCAACCTTGGCATCACCAACATATGATAAATTCCATAAACAACTAGAAAGAATATTGAAATCGCCAACGACGGAATAAACCAATGATCCGTTTCCTTGTGGAACTCCTCTTCCAGTCCCTTGTTTCGGAACTTTTGAGAAAACATCGATATAATTGAAGAGTGTTCGGATTTTTCTTTTTTCATATCAAAACTGTCTTGATTTTTTTCAGCGAGTTTTCTGAAAAATTTCTTGAGTAATGCAACACGTTTTGAAAAATATTACCTTTTCTTATTTGTTCCCATTGTTTTCAAAGTCGGATTCATTGCAACAATACTTTGAAGAAGTCTATTAACAGCTTGCGGTACAGTAATCATTGAAAATCGTTTATTGACTGGAAATACTTCTGGAGAAATTGAGTTTCCAAAAACTCTCCACCCAATTTCACATTTTTCCAACTCGAATTCACCATCACATCCGAGAAATCTTCGAGTCTCATTCGAAACATAAACGCCTGATTGTGTTGCATTACTTTGCATCAGAAGTGCATTATCAATTGTTGATCCAATCACATCATAATGCCATTTAGTTGTTCCAACAATACCAGAAGTAATCGAACCACTGTCAATTCCAATACAAACTGAAACGTCGGATGATGTGGCATCTCGGAATGAGTTTATTAGTGTTTCTAACTCTACAGCGAATCGACACAATTTTGTAGCATGTTGGGAATCAACACCTGAAAGTATGAAGATGTTCAAAATACGTTTTTTTTTAAAACAGAGTGCCAGTTAAAAATTTCGCCGCTGCGGCGACAAAATTTTAAATTAACGCGCTTTATGGATTTTCATGTGCGCTCCACTGAACAATAGTCTGGTGTGTGCGCGGAAATTTGAATTTTTGAATTTTTCGTGTGTTTTTTTTTTCAAATTTCTTTCGTTTTTGCCCGATTTTCAGCGTTTTTTTTGCTAAACGTCGTTAATTATTTTTAATAAGTGTCAAATTAATTTTTCTTACAGGAACTAAAAGGGATCCTTCATAGAATACGGTAAAAACGTTGATTTTCCAAATTTTCATCAAAAAATTTCCGGCCGCTGCTAAAAAATGATTTTTTTTCGTCGGGATTTTGCATGGAATATACTAGAATGTCCATAGAAAGACGAATTTTTCACAATTAAATCCATATGGGGTAAAAATAACTGGTACCCTGTCTTTAAATCAAAAGAAAATTCACCTGGAATTGAGCAAACCGCAGTTATTCCTTCGGAAGCCACTCGAACACACCCGTTTGCTGCAGCAAGTCGATCTATTCTGGTATCAAGTTCTTTCAAAACTCTTGCAGTATCAATTGCTGAACATTGTGCAAAAACTCCTTCAAAGCCATTCAATCGCCCATAAGCAACCGAAACCTGAAATAATTCAAGTTTTTGATCCTAATTAAAAAAAACAAAAAATACCTGTGAATAATTTTCATTATACAAATGCGGCTTATAAAGTGTTATCTGATGTCGAGCTTGTGTTATCAAATGATACGGTAAGAATGCTGACAATAATCGATTCTGAAAAACAAGTCCCTCTTTTGATTTCCCAATTTTCGCAAGTATCTTTCAAATTTCTCAACAAACAACAAATACCATTGGCTCGTTTTGACACCTCCGATAGGCGGACGATGAATTGACATTCGCTTGCTTTTATTTATTTTAAATAATATAATATTTGTTTGCGAACATTTTTAAAAGCGACATCATGATGTTTCGAGTTACAAACCAGAATAATACAATACATAACAACTTACAAGACGATTGCTCTGAAATTCTGCACTTGTTTCAGCTTCTGATGAGTTTCTCGCCGAAAGAAACGCATTTCGAGCAAGGCGATCAATCGTTGAGCAAAGATAAATTCCCGTGAAGTTTGTCCAAATATGAACTACTATTATGGCCAGCAGCTGAAAAAACAAATAATTTATATTCTTTTTCTAAAGACATCGTTTTTTTTTCTTTTTTTTCCACTATTATTCATGTTCAAAAAGTGTGTAAAATCACCATCGAGAAAGAAATATAAATGTGTTATGTATACAACACATTTTCGCCCACCCATTGATTCTCTATCCTTTAATAACTATCATCTGAGACAACGAACGGGGACGTGTGTGGGAAAATATTGGAAGGGAACTCCCGCATCTAATAAACCGACTAGAAACTATATATAAAACCATTATTTTGAACGATTTTGTTTGTTTTTTTGAAAAAAAAAATACATTGGGTGTGGTAAGTTATTTTTGAAAACGGAAATGTTGATGAGACTGTGATGGTTATTTCTATTGAGAATAAAAATGACTTCAAAGGATTGAATAAATGAATAGAACTTTAAAGGAGGGTTTTATGGGGATGATAAATGCACCTTAAATAAAAATAGACTTCATTCTCATTCCAAATATGTTTTTAAAATTTTCTAAAACCACCTAGAAGCCGAGAAAATGAGCTTCAAAACAATGGCCTAGAAAAAGTAGCCACTTGGCCGAACTTTGTCCTATTAGCTTTTTACATGTTTCGTTAATAAATAGTTATGAAGAATGCTTACATTAGTATTTTTTATCTTTTTTCATTTTTTTAGGATTTTTCATGACTGCGGACTAGTTTTCGCCGGTGGCCCCTTTTTCTAGGTCATTGTTTTTAGGCGCGTTTTCTCGGCTTCTAGGTGGTTTTAGAAAATTTTAAAAACAGATTTGGAATGAGTATGAAGTCTATAATCATCCCAGGCGCATTCATTAGCCCTCCTTTAAATGCTTATTTTTTTGTAATTAGCATAAAGTGCTTGAAGTTCAATATAATATCAACTCATGTTTTCCCATCCTTTAACTGAATAGGTTCTCATTTTTGGTTTTTTTCCCCCGTTTTTTTTTTGAAACCCGAACCCTTCGGCTCGGAACGTTTTCCACGAAAGCAGACTTATAATTTCGCAATGATAATAGTAATAATACTTCGTTGCTCTTTGATTCTCCTTTCTCTTTCTTTTCTTTCTCATCTGATCTTATTTCGAAACCCAATAAATTTATCATCGATCTTCACCTGTTTCTTCCTTTCATTTTCTCAATTGATTTCAATCTTCTTTTTCTGTTGTAATTTTTTTGGCTCAGAAAAGAGCAGCTCTCGTTTTTCTTCTT
This sequence comes from Caenorhabditis virilis, assembly GCA_964036255.1. Classification (NCBI taxonomy): domain Eukaryota; kingdom Metazoa; phylum Nematoda; class Chromadorea; order Rhabditida; family Rhabditidae; genus Caenorhabditis; species Caenorhabditis virilis. The sequence goes on along the minus strand of OZ038417.1, from coordinate 9,494,612 downwards.
CAAAATGAGGTGATTAACACCATCGTTGAAGTTTTTGATGATGATGATGAGGACACCATCAACATGGATGGCCATGGAAATGGAGAAGTTTTTGAGAGAAAAAGCTGTCAAAAATTCGAAATTTTTTGCTTTTCAAAATTTTGATTTATTACGCTATGATAAGTAGATTTCGTAACTTAAAATTCAATTTTTTTAAACTGGAGGGGGCTCAAATTTCATTTTTTTCCCTTCAGTTCTTTTTCATTATTAAAACAGGTTCCAGAAATTTTTCATGTGTCAATATTTGCATTCAATTAGCTGTTTTTCTACTTTTTGATTCTTTAATTTTTCTAGGAAATGTTCAAAAATCAACTTTAAAAAACGATGAAACTAATTATGAATTTCGAAATTTTTACAAAAAAACAACTTTTTATTTGACATCCCCCTTCATCCACTCCATTTCATCTTCAATGCCATAAGTTTGATTTTCTTATGACATGAACCAAAGAGGGGAACGAACAAAGAAAAGAAAAAAGAGTCACATTTTTGATAAATGTCTCAAATATTTTGATATCTTGAGGTTCAATCTACATGAAATGAGTGAGCGACGAGTAAAACTATGGAGCAATGTTTGCGAATACTTGTCAAAGTGTTTTTAGACGATTCGTTTCGTTTAAAATGACATGATATTTTCTGGGTATCAGATTTGTCAAGTGAAGTTCATTTTCGTTGAAAAATTGCTAAGAGTACTGACCTAGTTTACTGTTTTACTTTAAAGGAGGACTTTACGAAGCTAGTGAATGAATCTGGGATGAAAATAGACTTCAACCTCATTCCAAATCTGTTTTTAAAATTTTCTAAAACCACCTAGAAGGCGAGAAAACGCCCCTCAAAACAATGACCAAAAGGGGCCACCGACGAAAACTAGTCCAGGCATGAAAAATCCAAAAAAAATTTAAAAAAGTAATTATAAAGAAAAAACATAAAAACGGACTAATATAAGCATTCTGCATAAATTTATTAACGAAACACGAAAAATGCTCATAGGAAAAAGTTCGGCCAGATGGACCCTTTTTCTAGGCCATTGTTTTGAAGCTCATTTTCTCGACTTCTAGGAGGCTTTAGAAAATTTTAAAAACAGATTTGGAATGAGAATAAAGACTATTTTCATTTAAGGCAAATTTATTATCTCCGTAAAGCCCTCCTTTAAGCACGCACGCTTATCGGAATGGGTCAATTTACTGTAGAAATTAAATTTTCTTTGTTCACATTTTGTTATGTTTTTCTTGAAATTTTCATGTGTTCATAATGTGAATAAAATCCAATTCAATTATTTGTTTTTCCAATTTATAAGAAACTCGAAAAAAATAATTGAAATCGTTATCGAAATGTGAAAAAAAAACAACTACAGGTTTTCGAACAGGATTTAATAAAAATGGAAATTATGCGTTTTTTAAAAGAATATTTTTTTAAACAAAAAATATTCCGGTAGTTAATAAAATTATCAAAGCGCAAAAATTGCGTGCTTAAAAATTTCGTGCTATGCAACGCTTTGCGTGTGTACACCGTTACGACAAATTGCACACACGCAAAAATTCGAATTTTTACAAATGACATTTTAACGTTTCATTTTTCCATCCATCGTAGCATTTTTCAAAAAACGATTCCCACGGTGTTAAAAAATGGACACTGCGACGGAAAACAACAAAAGGAAAAATGCGATGAAAACAAATCATGTTTGATCAGGTTTTTTGCCTTGAAAAAACGAAAGAGGATGATTGGGTGGCATCATGCCTAATCATTTTCGCATCAATCAGAAGAAAAAACAATAAGAAGAAGATGAGATTTTATCTCACATAATATATATTATTATATCAATATTATTATTATTATAAACTTTTATAGTTTTTCCCATCGACATTTATCCCATTGAATGTAACACGACCTTTTCCATTTCGGTCGAAGATTTATGTATAAAATCGACATTTTTTGGATTTTCGAAAAAAAAAACAAATTCGATAAAGTGTTTTTTTCCGATTCGCACAATAAAAAGTGCATAAAACCATTCCATTCTTATCAGTAATTGCTTTTTTTTTTATCAAAAGAATATTTTCTTTCAAATGTATGTATATTTTTGGCAATTCCCAGAAAAAATATTTGGTAGTGTACGCATTTGATTGAAAAAAATAGAGAGCCTAAAACGAACCTCATTTGTATGCAATGGTTGAACAAAAAGCAAAAAAGCGCAAGTTTGTATAATTGAAACAGCCGTTGAAGCGGTCAAAATCGCGTAGAATGGTAATGCGAAAAATGTATAAAAGCAAAAAACCGAAAGAATTGCAGGGAATAACGACTCCAATCCTGGTAGGCTAAATGTCACATCGAATAATAGTACAAGCATCGCGGCGCATTGGAAAATCCGAATTCTGGCCGGATGGATAATATGGAATATTATTGTAATTGTTGATAGGAGTAATATAATGGCGGTAAGGATGGAATAAAACCCCGGAATATGGCCAAGTGTACGCAAGAATGCCGATGCTGATGTGATGAAAAGAACAATCCGGATTAGTCTGAAAAATTCGTGTAAATTCGAATATAGACATTTTTTCAAACCTTTTCAAACTTTTTTTCAACATGGGAAAAAGCCCCAAAACTAAATTTGGTTCTTCTTAAAAATTATAAAATATCGAAGATGTTTAATAAAAAATATTATTTATTTTGCTCGAGCTATGGTTTTAAAGATAGGATGCTAGTTAATCAGAATGTAAGATCAGACATTCGAGATTAGCATTAGAATAATTATTTTTTAAATTAACGTTTTAATTTGAGGTTCTTTAAAACCTTAAAGATTTTTAATTTTGAAATTTTGCATCAGCGACAAAAAGCTCATCTTGTTGACACAAGTGGGATACTGTCTTTAAGAAATAAAAAATTCTCAAGGCAAATTTTTTTCAAACTAAACATTTTGTAAACTGGTTTCAATTGGATGTTAATTTCCTCAAAATGCATTTGCGCGAACAGTGAAATTTCAAAAAAAATTAATTTGAAACCAGAAAGTTGTAAGTGATTTCAATTATTAATAAATCATCCGATGCTATAATTAACACTTCATTTCACGCAGGTTTCAATAAATTTTGACATATTGGTCAATATCTTCCGACTGAAATATTTCACAATTTATTAGCTTGTACAACAAAAACATATGTGAAAATTCCGAAAAAACCAGTAACTGTCTGTTAATATTAGCGTTAATTGGTGTGTATTCATCTCGGAATGATTTGATGAAAAACATATTGAAAAATTCAGGTTTTCATACATTTTTTTCATTTTTTTTTAAATGAAAAGTAACAAAATGTCGAACCTTGCACTGGCTGTCTGCCTCCATGCTAAATATGACTGTTCCAGCCATTCACTGGAGAATCCCATCACATCGGATAATTTCTGAAACCTGATAAATATGTTCATAAGATAATGTTTTTTGATTTCAGCAACAAAAAAAAAGAGGGTAAAAAGAGAAATCAAAGAAAAATGACCGAGGGAGGGTTGTCCCTTTTCCTTCAATTCCTCCCGGCGGGCACCCGGCCCATAAACTCCGCCCTTTTATTTTTTCCTTCTCTCTACTCTGTCTTCTTTCATTTGCATTCAGCAGAACCTTCAATGTTTCTGCGGTGGACAGCAGCAGCAGCAGCGGTGTATTGGGTGTTGTATCTGAGAGTGTGGCAGTTCGTTCATTTTGTCCGCGAAAAATAAAACGAAACGAAGACTTGGGTTAAAAACAGAAAGCATCACACAGCAGCAGTAGTAGCTGCTGCAGCTCATATCTCTTTCTTTTCTTCCCGCTTTAGTTCGGCGGGTGAAATGAAACGAACGAATTGAAAAGAGAGAAGATGAAGAAGAAAGAAGAAGCAATTGTGGTATGGAGAGAAACAAAATGAACACCTTACGAATTAAATGTGGAAACGGCAGAAAAAAAAACATGAAGTGAATTGAGAGTGAGGATGATGATGACTCTTGTTCGGATTTGGATTGCAATGTGATACAAACAAGCCTAAACAAACATGTATATGTTCTTCTTCTTCTTCTTATATCCGTAAGAAAAGATTTCGCAGAAGAAATTATTTTCTACGAGAGTTTGATAGAGTTGAGGTCACTCTGTGGATCATTTATTTCACAAGGGAGGTACCTAGCACCGATGGGAAATTTTTTTATTTAATTTTTGATACGAAATTTGAGAAATTCAATTGAACTTTACTTCTTATGTAGAATAATATTAATATTAGAGCTTCCATTAAATGTTTTGAGTTTTTCACTGGAATCAAGAACTTCGAAGATCGTGCTTCTCTTCTGAACTTGAATGGCGATTTTAATTTCGGGTTTTTAATAAAACAAAATATTGAGATCATAATACGATTTTTACCAGAATTTGGCAAAATTTTATTTTAATTAAGATTAAGTTAAAAATGGACGTATTTTAATTTAAAAATGGAATGGTGTCGATTTTTTTAAAGGTATAAAGGAGGAGCTAATGAATGCGTCTGGGATGAAAATAGACTTCATTCTCATTCCAAATCTGTTTTTAAAATTTTCTAAAAAAAAAACCTAGAAGCCGAGAAAACACGCTTCAAAGCAAAGGCCTAGAAAAAGAAGCCGCCTGCGAAAACTAGTCCGCAGGCATGAAAAATCCAAAAAAAATGCAAAAACATAAATTCTAATTTTAAAAAATTAAAAAAGGACTAAATTAAGCATTCTTCATAACTATTTATTACACGAAAAAAGCTCGTAGGAAAAAGTTCGGCCAGGTCGCCCCTTTTTCTAGGCCATTGTTTTGAAGCTCATTTTCTCGGCTTCTAGGTGGTTTTAAAAAAATTTAAAAACCGATTTGGAATGAGAATGAAGTCTATTTTCATTTAAAATACATTTATTATCTTCATAAAGCCCTCCTTTAAATACTGTGAGAAAAAATTGAATAATAATAATCAGTATCATTTTTTTTTTCTGGAAATGTCAGCCAAAACTCAAAACAAACACATCATATATAACCCGAAATAAATCCCGGTTTCTGTTAAGTAGTGGACGTCCAGTTTTGACAATAAAACTAATGCGTTCTAATTTTGTGCTCCATAAAACTTGTACTTTCCGAGTGAGAACAATTTTTATGTTTTTTCCTTTGTGATCATTAATTTTTTAAAAGCTGATCAGATCAACCTCCAACTAATAATAAATTCGTAGATTCTAAGAAAAAAATGAGAGGTGCTTAAAAAATGATTAAGGCATGCTATTACATATTTTTGTTTTTCTCGTTGCCTTTCGAAAAAAAGCAATATAAAAAATTTTCAGAAGTATCTTGATAATTATGAGTTTTCGGTTACTCCCGCAGAGCTACTGGGAAAAAAACCGTTAATGTTAATTTCACATTTTATACATAAAAACGACTTATAAATAACATACTTCTAGTTTCGCTGAAAATATATTATTATCAAAAGAAAAACAAAAAAATTAGGAGTGTCCCTGAAAAAAACAGCTAAAAGTTCTCAAAAGGAATAAAAGAAAATGACTTGACAACCAAGAAATAATGAAGAAAAAAAAACTAAAAAGACCCGATTTTTGTTGTTTGGATCATCAACTTCTCCATCAAAACGGACACAAAAAGGGTCTCTGCTAAGTACCAGTAAGACCTTTTAAAATATTATGTACTACTTTTCATGTGTGAGAAAAAACTTTAAAAAAAAAGAATACTCGAAGAAAATTATTTGGAATCCAAATTTTGGATATTTGAAGACGAACAAACTTTTGTTATCGAAAACAACAAACAATTGTTGGAAAAAGTTTTAAAAAAAGAAGGTTTAAAGGCAATTTAGGTAGAACCGCTGAGCGCTCGAAAAATATTTCGAATTGAATTTTCTTTTCGTTTTTTTGTTCATTTAGAAAAGAAGATTGGAACATACATTGCTGTTTGGAATTGGATACTAATTGGCAGATGACCCACATGTACCAATTATTATTATTATCGATGATGTTTTATTGTTTAATGACTATGCACATAATTATTACATTCATGCTCCAATGACTACAAATGGAGTATTTCAAATATTGAAAATTTAACAATGTTATTATTTTCTCGAAAATTTCCTTTTTTTTCAATTTATAGCAAGAATCATAACCCTCCATATACTCTCTTAAAGGCAGCTGGTCAGTTAACACGATCCAAATCCAAGGCAAAAAAGCAAATTTCGAATGGGAGCCTAGGCGGTCCAAAGAACAATGCCAATATGTAGCCACATTCAAATAATTGTGTTTCGCGTCAATTCCGACCGCGTTGCACGGACACCGACCGCGTCGCACGGACACGCGCGCATTCAAATGTTGATTTTTTCAACTTTGGACCGCTGCTATGTCGCGTGTATTTATCGGTGTGATTTCGCATAAATTTGTACTAATGAGATAACGCTCTAATTTTTGAAACTAAGATCAGATAGGGTCAAATTAACTGCACATCTGTCTTTAATTTTTGTAAATAATTTTATTCAATTTTTCGGGCTTTATCTCAAATTTAAACAATTTCTCTTACAATATTAATTTTTCTCTGTATTATCGGTAATTAACTTGTTCCCTGATGATGGCCTTAAGGCGCCTTTAGTGTTGGAATAAATCATTTTTTATCAATTTGTGTCGATTTACCAAGGGTCTACCAAAGACGAGTTCGTGCTCAATTACACACAATGCACAAGAAATCACTCATCAACTCACTTCATTTCAATAATTTAAAGACAGAAGAATTTAAAAAAATAGAAAAATCCGGCAAAACGCTAAAAAATCGACTTTTCTAGCAAATTGCAATTTTCCAACCCTTTCGGCAATTTGATGAATTTAAAATACGCTCAACATCTCCTTGTTCTCCGGTAGAGAATGCATTTATCTTCTGAATTTTAAATTCTTGAGAAGGAGAGACGAGAGCTGGCCAATTATCTTACTTCTGTCGATAATTTGTTAAAGGAGGGCATTGCGGAGATAATAAATGTCTCTTAAATGAAAATAGACTCTATTTTCATTCCAAATCTGTTTTTAAAATTTTCTAAAACCATCTAGAAGCCGAGAAAATGAGCCTTCAAAACAATGGCCTAGAAAAAGTGTCCACCTGGCCGAACTTTTTCCTATGAGCTTTTTTCGTGCTCCGTTAATAAATAGTTATGCAGAATTTTATGTTTTTTTTCATGTTAATTTATGTATTTTTCATTTTTTTTATCTTTCATGCCTGCGGACTAGTTTTCGCCGATGGACACTTTTTCTAGGCCATTGTTTTGAGGGTCGTTTTCTCGACTTCTAGGTGGTTTTAGAAAATTTTAAAAACAGATTTGGAATGAGAATGGCGTCTATTTTTATCCCAGATACATTCATTAGCTCCGTAAAGCCCTCCTTTAAAGACAATGTGATAGTTACGTACTGAATATTTTATATATAAGAGCAAAAACTCAATTTTCAGAATTCCACCATTTCTTTACTTCAATAATCTTATGGGAATAATTCGAAAAATAAAGAAGGTAAAATACATCTTAAAACTTGCAAATCTTTAAGGAAAAAAGAAAACAAGCAAAAAATGAAAGAAACATCTGTTTTTGTCCTTTTCTCAGCATGACGTTTTTAATTTAAAACTTTACAGAAAACAAAAATTGATATTTACACTTTACAAGTGTTTCTCTTTATCCTGTAAATAATAATATACAATATACAATAAATTCTGATCACCAATAATAGAAAAATAAAACAATATGAGCAAATGTTCCCAAAAAATAAACTCTCAGAAAAAAGATAAAGACATGAAAATAAATAATAAAAAGAAGGCAGTTGGTTAAAGGGGGGGTTCACACATATGTCTTAAGCTAAAATATAACTCTTTTAAAATGAACAAAAATGATAATGTGAAGTATATGTACATAGGCAGGATATAACTCATGAAATCTTCGTAAATTCTACCGTATGCTAAGAATATTCGAGCAACACATGACATAATTATACAATTTTTAACGGATTACATCTTCTTACGAATAAAACGATTATTAGGCGAAAATAATAGAAAATCACAGTTTAGTTATACAATCGTTTGTCTATCAGTTGTGAGAAATGGAGAAGAGTGCTTTTAAAATAGCTAACAAAATTAATAAAAATTTTAGTAAATGGTGAAAAACAGGCACAATTTTAAAGGGCATATTCAGTAAAGAATGTCAAGAGATTTTTCAAAAAAAAATTAGAAAACGACTGAAATTTCATCTATTAAAAAATTTCAGTTTTTCAACGTAAAAATTCGACTTTTCGACCTTTGATTCGTTACTAAATAAGCACCCAAGAAAAGTACAGAAAAATAATATTTTGAAGAAAAAATCATTAATTTTACTTTCAAAATACAATATTTCTGAACTTTCTTCCAAACCACAAAAACAGTATGTAAGTATGTACAACAATTTGTAGAAAAGAAGAAAAAATATAATACATCGTTGAATATAAGAAAAAGGGCAAGTGACAACAGAATAAAATCGCCAGGATCAATTATAAACAAAAGAAAGAAAAAACTTTCATATTATCCTTTTACAGCTTGCGACGAGGAACCATATCTTGTCAATTCACCAGGTGAAGGCCTTGGTGATGAAATTGAATTGCTCGAAGATTTGCATGATGATGGAATTGGTTGTGATTGTGTCGATGACATTGTAGACGTGTTTAATGATAATGATGATAAAGAAGGAAATGGTCCTTGTGTCGAATAATCTATTGATCTGTTGCAGAACTCTTCACTGAAGGAGTATGTTCTGAACTACTAATATGATTATTTAGAGGATCTTTCGTAAAGTTCTGAAGTTATTATACCTTGTGAGCGAACCAGCATGATTGTTGTAACATTCCTCACACACTTTTATCATTTTTCCTTGTCCTTCCACAACTTCATGAATGTTTTTCGTCGAGCAATCATTGCATACGTATCGCGAACAGAGTCTGAAAAGAAAATATATATTTTGAAGTATGGTCACAATTTTTCTTTTGTTTTTATATTTTATTTTATATTTTCATTTTTTTTAATTGTATTTATACGAAAGCTACTATTTTTTCGAAAAAAAGAACAAATTCACATATTCATAGGTCGTAAAACGTTCATTCAATAGCATTTCTTATTTGTCGACAAGAAACATTAGAAAATTTCAAGTTTAAAACACGTTTTTAAAACTTACCCGCAATAGTAACTACTGTCGCCAAACTCTTTTCCACATAATTGACAGTGTGGTTTGGAACTCGGGTTATATGTGCTATAAAACAAATTGAATTTCAATAAAAATTTAAAAAAAAACACTTACCTTGGCAATTCGCTATTCTTATCAATAACAGCAAAGTCCGATTTCGCCAATGATGATGTTTCACTATCCACCTCATCGGAATTCGGTATCCGGTGTCCATTCATCTGAAGACCCTCTTCTCTCACTTCAAAGTTCTCCGATGCATTTCTTTCTCTATGCAACTCTTCAATCGCTTTCGTTTGATTTTTAATAACTCTGTCTTTCCTTCTATGTTGCCTTCTTGAAGATTCTTGCTCCGCGTCTTTATACTTCAATAATCCATCATTATCAAGAACATCATGTGCCTCTCCTTTTCTTGTAGACGTTAATAATGACGTATTTCCATTATATTGAGATTCAATAAGTGATTGTTGTTGAGGTGATCCCGACTCGAATGACGAGATCTTTCCATTAGAACCACTATGAGTTCCATTGTGTTGTAAACAACTGAAGCGACATTGTATTATTGAAAAAACGGGTTTAAAAATATATAATACCTTGTGTTCCCGTCAATACTGATCGAACTAACACTTTCCGAACTTTTGCTCTTCACCATTCCTGCCCCATTTGACATGGATGTTATTGATCCACATGACGCATCTTTAGTTGGTGTAAGAGCACACCCTTTTCCATTCAAAGTCGGTTGAACATTTTGTGGGTTGGGATACAAATTCTAAACAAAAATGACTTTTAAATAGATCTGAAACAATTTTTTAAAAACTTACATTATATCGATTATCATCATTTGTAAACACCTCATGCCAAACTCTCAAATACAGAACATCACAATCAACACGTAACTCCTCCTCCGGTTCATCTTCTACTCGTTCTTTATCATAGAAAATGTTAACAAATTGTTCATTGTGATTTCCCAAAAAACTCCAAATCTCCACCAATTTCGCGTCTCTCTTCTCGAATGCTGCCAATTTTTCCTTTTTCGAATTGAACAAAAATGTTCCAAACAATCCCGAATAAGTATGTTGCGCTAATTTGATCAAATAAGCATGTGTGAATTCAAATTCCGTTGATCTTTCCCGTTGTAAATGTCGAACCGCTTCCAAAAATTGTAAAAATATTGGTGAACGTTCTCCAGCGTCCCAATTTCCTAAAAAAAAAATGAATGTGCAACATTTCTAGATAATATTTCTCTTACCATTAAAACTCTGTTGTCGATCATAAAACTTATGTCCAAAATCGAGCCATTCTTTTCTAACCAATTCTTCAAAACCTTCAATTGTCCTATAATAACTATCAATAATAATTTTAGCCAATGAGACAATTTGAGTCGTTCGATCCCATCCATCTGAGCAGTGCACTAATACGGAATGACCATTTTTCAGATAATTCGCGCATTTGTAGGCAGAATGTAATAAATTACTCAAATTTTGCAACCATCCGGTATTTTGAAGATTCTGAAAAAATAATATTGGGAAAAAGTTGTATGAATTATGAAAATATTACCGATAAAAGTTGATCATTTGGAATCATGTTATGCAACAAACTTCTCATCGCAACAAATGAGTTCCTGACGGTATGAATATTTGGCAATCCAAGAAATTCGAGTATGGCTTGTTGGTAATATTCTAAAATAATGAAATATCCTTATTTCCAATTGACTAAGGGGGGTGGGGCTCATTGTATATCATTGAAATAATAAAACCAGTATTTACCAGTATTCTCAAATCCTCCACTTCTTGCTCGATTAGCGAATGCAGCCGCATAGGTTCTCGCATCCAAAATAACAAACTTCTTCTGTTCTGCTCCTTCTGAAATTTCAAATTCGTACTTCAAATTAATTGCAGTTTCAATTGTAATACTCGTGATTTTGTTTTTCATAGAATTTCGTTAATCTTTCAGTTTTCAGAACTTTTCAGTCTTATAAATTAATATTTGTTCTTATCATTAAAATATGGAAATTTCTACAGATTTTGAGCAGTACAAAAAATAAGATAATATAACATTCAATTAAATTTTCTTACCGTTTTCTGAACTTTTCGTCACCAACTCAATAATTTTCTCGTCCATTGGATTCCTCCAAGATAATATTCCGACTTGTGGTTGTGCACTTCTCATCAATACAGCATTATTAACTGTGGACCGCCATGTAACTGCTGGAAATCGAGATAATCCTCTATAAGTTGCTCCGTTCTTCAATTCTTCGTCCGTCATATCTTTTGGAACAATTATCTTTTCCGGGTATGTTTCACAAACTCTGCAAGATTCATTGTCATTTTGTATGTGTTTCGAAAAATAATAAACTCACTTAAAACCAGTATTAACATCAGAAATCCTGAACATATCACTCATTTGAAGCCTATCAAAATCTCTTCTCAGATAATCGGATTGCTCTTCTTCATTTTTAAAATCAAGCCATTCGAATTGACCCGTCATTGGTATCACATTTTTCGAAAATTCCCACGAAAAAACGTCAAGATGATCGGGATTTTCCAAATTTCCTGAAGCGTCGTTTTTATTGGAAGTCGACGAATTCGATGTGACGCCATTTGCAACAACAGAATGTCCGCGATTCAGAAAACTGACTATTTTAATCAACTGTTTGTGCCAAGCGACTGCTACTTCATATTTTGGAAATACAAATCTGAATAGAACTTTTTGAGAAAATTTGAATGAAAACAATTGAATACCTTCGTACTGAACCGCCTTTCATCGAGAGAATAATTTGATTTTGATCACAGAAATCAGTCAATTCAAGCTCCATTAACGTGAACACAAAAATTGATTGCGGTTGAGAATCAGTTATGAAAATTATCTGAAAACAAATGAAGTTAAAAAATGTTTTTAAAATCAAAATTTTAAGTTTACCCTATAATTCGTTAGCATCAATGTCCCTCCATCAACGGCACAAGTATCAGCGCCAGGTATAACCTGCACTTTATATTCACCAGGTACAAATTCTACTTCAAAATCCATTTTCCTTTCAATTTGTCCATTTTGTTCAACGGTTACTCCTACATTCGTTTCTTTCTCTTCCGAACTTGTTGATACTAATGGTAAAATCGTAGTTCCTGCTGATAATGATATTGAACTCATCTCAGCTGATAGGAAGGGCGTGTTCGAAGTATCGTGAACCACCTGGAAATCATAAAATTTTCTTTTTTTTTCCAAAAGTTGAGAAAAAAAAAACTTTTTTATTCCTTTTTCTTAGGAACCAGAATAACTGAGGAATATACATTTTTTAGCTCATAGCAATCGGAGAAAAATCATAGAAATGTAATGTTTACTTATTGACGGAAGCTAAAGCGCAAACCGGGCATCATTTGCAACATTGGCAAAGAGTGAAGGAAAAAAGATTAATCAAATATAATGGCGAAGGAAAGTGATAAAACTAACTAATTATGCGAAAACTTCATAATCAACAATTGTTTTAAAAAAAACCTCCCCTCCTCCTATTTTTTAGTTTTTCAATTTGAAATTTAAAGTATTTCGAATTTTTTAAGACCACCCCAAATTCAGTTCCCAGGTGTCATCAACCTAGAAGAATACGACCCTAAAATTCCCATTTTTTCATCGTCGACCAAAAAAAGACAAAAATTTCGTTTTTTTTTCACTTTATTACTTTCCAACGAATACACACATATTTCGTCGACAAAACACGAGAAAATCTGCGTCTTCGAGAAATGAAAGATATTTTGTCAGTTGAAGTGATTGTTAGATACTCTCGCTCTGTTCAATATATCAACATTTGGGATCCAAACTTAAAAGACAGGTGAAAGTTAGAATGGGAGACATTTGTTTTGCGAAGAGTGTTACATACATTCATAAAAAGTTCAAGTTAACGTTACGCTTGTTTAAAAAAAAAGAAAGAAGAGTCAGGGTTTCATAAGTCATGTAAAATCTGATTCTTGACGGATGAGAACATGTTTTTCGGACTCGAAATAGAATAATATTTTCGATAATCATCATATCATACTATATAATAAAGCGATAAGGCCGTGCGTGTGCTCGAATTCTAGAATATTCCAGAAAATTCTAGAAGCTTCCAAAAATTTCCAGAATGATCTAGAAAATTACTCATCACTGTTCTTCGAATCCGCCTCGAGTTAAGGTCGTTACACCTTTCCAAGTGAAAAAAAAAAAGTTCAGGTCGTTACTAGCCGAAATCCGCGGTATCCCACCTATGGTCTCATAGTGTATCCCTAGTTAAATAAGTAGAATAGTAATAAACGTTTATCTTTGCTTTTTCTTGGTTGATCTTTCAAGAATATTTTCAAAATTTAGCATCTAGTTCTATAGACCCCATACTTTTTATTGGATTAATGTATCCAATACCATTCAAAACCCCCCATTTATATAAACGATCTTCAATTATGATCATGAATATGTCATGAGTAATTTGATTGACATTTTCATGTTCTGAAAATTAAACCAAAAAAGAACTGTCTATTCAATTTATAATTGCTTCGAAACAAACGATTATCTGGCCAGTTATTTCAACAAAAATCTCAGAAAAAACACATTTTTTTCAAACTGTCGTTTGGAATTCCGAAAAAAATAGTTGGTTATAATCGAATTCTTGTTTTTTCATCTAACTTTTAAATTACTGCATTCGGTCGAAAATAAGCGGTTGGTTTCAGCCGATAAATACCGCAAAAAAAAGACGAGAAAAAAGAAATGAAATAAGAAAAAGCGAACGACAACTGTCGAATTGAAATAAGACAAAAAAAATGGGTACTAGTTCTCTGGGCTGAAAAGACAATTTTGTGTGTCTTAAACGAGAAAAACACAAGGAAATAATTGTTGTTTTGGTTATGGGGAGAGAGAGAGAGAGAGAGAGCGAAAGTGAAGTAAAAATAAGCAAAAATTTCTTTATCTTTCTCATTTTTATCATTATTTTCGGATTTTAGTGCTTTTCAGCATTCCATTTCAATTTATCGATTTGTTTCTATATTTTTTGCAAAATGTCACAAGTAATTAGCAATTTTGTTGATTCGAAACTGAAACAGTTTTACACATTCACCTCTCATATGATTTTTCAATTTCTTATCACCTAATTCTATTGTTACCTCTATTTTAGAATTAAACATATTAACGACAGAGAATTGAAATGGAAAAATGATTCGCAAATCAGAAAAATGTTGCAAAATGACGAAAAAAATCTTACCGCACAATGTTCGACTTCAACATATGACATGGAGACCTGAAATGTTGAGGTTAAAAAATATAACTTTCATTCTAAAATCTTACCGGTGGTGAATTAATGATTGACATATCATTGCTATCCGAATCAAGCCTCTCAGATCTTCTTCCACCGATGTCAATTGCTGCCGATGGCAGTCTTGTCATTGTTTTTTATTTTCCTTTCAGATTTTATCTGCTTCGATATTTATATTCCAGTACTTCCGTCTACTTTTAATATTGAAACACGAATGAGCTGAAAATTTCAAAATTTAACAAACAGACCAATAATTCAGAAAAAAACAACCTTTCAAATTTTGTAATATTAAAATCAGGGAATGTCGCCCAGAATCACAACTATTAATTGCAAAACTGTCAGATCCTTCTCCTATACTTTAGTTCGTTTGTAAAAGCTGAATAAAGAAAATATTATTTAAAAAAAAACAAGATATGGCTTTCCAAGAAAATGTATGGAAACAAAACACATTTTTAGTATAAATATAAAGAAATAGAGAGAAAACAAATGAATTAAAAAAACCGAAATATTCAAAGCAACATGACGTTGGCTTCATATTTTGGAAAATAATTTAAAAACTGACATTTTTTTGGAATTAGTCAGCAAAGTTGAAAAAAATAATATATGAAAATTTTGAGAAAAATAAAATGTTCATTTCAATCGTGTGACCAAAGAAACTGCTTTTTTAATTGCGTAAAGAAAGTTCGAGAAAAAAATGAAAACCATACTGTAGTTTCAAAGGAACAGTCCGAAAAAAATGAAGGTTTCGTAACGAACGCAATAGATTACTGTGGATTTAATTAATTTTGTAGGTCTAAAAACATTCAATTTAAAAGACACACGAAAATTAGATATTTCTCTTCGCATATAATTAATAATCCCATTAGTTGCAAAGAACATGGATAAATCAAATTAAAACTAGTGAATTGTATATTTGGTTAAAACAAAAACTCCAACCACAAAAGCAGAATCAACAAAGCTCGACAAAAGCTGTATTTCAACAAAAAATTCATTAAAAAAGGAAAGGAATTTACGAAATGTGATGAGAACACCAAATCGTACATTTTCGGTACGCGAGACGCAGACGTTTCGAGAATTCTCCCTCATACGCGACCGATTCTTTTCTACCTCTTACCCTCTCTCAAAACTCCACCCATTTTCAATCAATACCGCGTGCTACACATTTTCTATGTGTCCCCGACCATCCAGCCGTATTTCCTTTTTCATCTCTTCTTCTTGCACACTCTATCACACAAATGTCTGTCACATGCGATTATTCTCAGCTTGTGCCTTGCCTTTCTCTCTGCTTATTCGTTGAATTTTTTGTGTGTATTTCTTTTGTGTTTGTTGTTGTTCAATGCAAGGGTTCTCTGGGACACAGTGTTCACTAAACCTCAGCCGTTTTTTTTATATTCGCATTTCATCCTGCAGGGTAGAGATAGAGGAAATGAAAGAGATATGAAACTGTTTACTAGTGAAAGGGGAAACCGAAAAACGTTTTTTTAGCTTCATTGTATTCCGCTAAAAATACAATTTATTTTTCGGTCTTGGGAGGCGATATCTTTATTGTGCCAACAATATTCCGTAGTACATAAGAAACGTAAGTGTGTACAGGTAGTGGAAGAGCAGGCTCTTCCACTTTGTTGAGGAACAATAGGGTCTAAGTCGGGAAAAGAACAGTCTTGTGAGAAATAAGGGCGGGCAAAGACATAAATCTAGGAGTAACGAAAACGGAGTATTACTAGGATGCGGGTAGAGACAAGAAAAAAACCGGGATAGGCGTAAATATGTACAAGTAGTGAAAAACAAGGCAACTAGGCTGTAGGACGGGGAAAAACGAGCCTGACAAAATTAAGGGAGGGCGGAATAGCTGAAGTTGATACTAGGCATGGAAACTGAGACTACTAGTACGCTTGTTCGACAAACGGGAAAAAGGCGGAGTGAAAAAGTAAAACTTGTGGAAGACATATATGACAGGTAGTGAGAGCGTGAAAAGTAAGAAATAAATAACAAAAACAACTGAATGCGACCAAAACCAACGAAATTATATGCACGGGAACACATTTAGCTTGAAGTTCCGCAATCCACTTGGCTTGTCGACTGACGCACGGCTCTTGATGCATCGCTAGCCTCTTTGACTCTGTGCTCCCGAGATCCTAGTGAGAAAGTGACACGGCGTACGGAGAGCCAAAACTTGGATCTGAAAGCTGACAAGAATTAAACGCTACGAAAAAATGAGAAGTCCTAGTGGGTGACTTATCGCAATAACTCTGAAGGGTGGGCGGGTGGGGTGTGTTGGCAACAAAAGACTCGAATGACTTCTTCATTCGAAAATTTCCTACGATGTTTGAAATTTTCCCGCCACCGTCTTACGGTGGTTCGCTGCGAGATCAGCGACCCTGTCGATCTCGCCTCCCTTTAACCTAAGAAAATAAATGTTCCTTTTTAGCTTCATTGTATTCCGCTAAAAATACAATTTATTTTTCGGTCTTGGGAGGCGATATCTTTATTGTGCCAACAATATTCCGTAGTACATAAGAAACTTCGAAAAATAACACCAGGGTTGACTGGCTGGGACAGCAGTCAACCAGTTTTGGCTGAGAGACGGTGCCCGACAACGCCCAAACCTGCATGTTGAAGCTGTTACCGCAAGCCTAACTTACACTCGTCCAATTCGTAAAATCTGAGACTCTGAAACCTTACGTGCACGTGCTCCTCCTGACGCATTAAATGATACGGCTCACTTGCCTCAGGCTTCCAAAAAATGAAACCCTTACCACTTCTCTGACGGCAGCACCCTGGTCTGCTAATACGATAACTTACGTGCGCCTCACTTTTTAACCGGAAAAAAATAATCCAAACTCTCATTTCGATCCTCCGAAATGGACTATCACTTAAATCAATCCCAAACTGGTGCCTTTTAATCCCAAACTGGGCCTTCAGCTATTAAAAACTTAATCCTCCATCGTCACAACTTAAACTATGATCATATTCCGACTTCGCAACCTTCCTTTACCAAACACATGAACATCGATCTTCAAAAAACTGAAAATTGTTCATCGTCATACCTGGAAAATTCGATTCTCAAAACTGGAACATCAATCTTCCAGCAACTGGAATATCGATCGACAAAAAAGGGACGTTCACCTTCGCAAAACCGGGCCATCGCCACTCCTCAAAACTACTATCATCTTAACTACTATCATCTTCCGAATCCGAAACACTACATTACCGAATACATGACCATCGATCTTCAAAACTGAAAAAATGTTCGTCAACATACCTGGAAAATTCGGTTCTCAAAACTGGAACATCAATCTTCCCGAAACTGGAATATCGATCCTCCAAACGCTGTGCATTCCGTCTAACCGAACACTAGAGACTCCTATCCTTAAACCGCGGAAAACTTCCAAGCCCAGGGGCTTACTGCTCCAAAACTGAAGCTCCACTCCACCAAAAACTCTGACTCCAAACTTTCAAACACGAGAAAAACCATCTCTCAGTTTACTCAGGCACTATAAGCCTTCCATATCTCTATTCCAATACACTTCCCGGAGCTCCGGCTCAAAACCCGCTCCATTTGTACCTCGCAGATTTGGCATATCATTGGATGACCTGCCGCTCCCTCCATACATAGTGCTTCAAGAGGCTCCCACATGGAATACGAGAATTCCATTTCAACGAAACGTTCGTATTAACTTCGTACAACACGGATGATACGCTCCCTAGACAAAACCGTGTTCCATCCAACAATCAAAAAACCCCTCCGGACGCAAAATGAACGACCGCTAATCCGATCCCGGCAAAGCTTCCTGCGGAGCTAGCCTTCGCTCTCTAAAAAGCAGTGATGCACCTCTTGGAATGACTCTATAACAATGTGAGCGTAGATACAAATGTAAAAAATTTTTTTTTTTTTTTTTTTTTTGACTTATCTTTAACATTTCTCATCCCGAAATGTAAAAACCAATCAGAATGACACAAATTCTGCATTTGTCCCATTCTTCACCAAAAAACCGATCGAATCCCATCTCCGCAACTTATGCGCTTCGACGAAATGTCTCGATAATCTCCTCAGACGCCCCAAATGGTGTCACAGGATGACTCAAGCAAAATCTCAACTGCTCGCAACGTCCACTCGTTGTCGAAAATACACAAAAGCGCGTTTTCAGCCTATTACTAAACCCACGAAAAAGGCCGCTCTTCCGGAATCTTCTCTGCATCCAAACCAGAGCTGGTTACCTCAAGAATTGAGCTAAATTTCTACAAATGATAAACCAAAACTTATCTTAAACTTTTCGACCCTTTTCTGTACACAAGAACAAAAACTCTGCTTCAAAACAATCTCTTCTCCTTGATAAGCCATAACTAAGCAGTCCGAATAACAGAAAAGACGACAAAAATTTTTCAAAACAACCATATAAACTTTCGCTATTTGTGTTGGCAACAAAAGACTCGAATGACTTCTTCATTCGAAAATTTCCTACGATGTTTGAAATTTTCCCGCCACCGTCTTACGGTGGTTCGCTGCGAGATCAGCGACCCTGTCGATCTCGCCTCCCTTTAACCTAAGAAAATAAATGTTCCTTTTTTTTCGTTGGAAAAACAACAAAAGTTGGCAAATATTTCGGATAAATGAACGATGCGATGAAGAAGGAAAGTTGATAAAATATTGAGTTGGGAGGAAGTGGCTGGCAGCTGAATATTTAATATTTATAATCATATCATTGACGCCATACTTTCGAGAACACTCATTGTATGACGTATCGTGGGAGAATTGTGCTATTGAAATATAAAAAATATATATATATATATTTCATGGAAACGAACTTTTATTATAGCGAGTTCTCCAAAAAAGAAAAAAAACGAATTAAAAAAAAGTTGATCAAAATAACTGATTGTGAAATGTCATGTATAAACATTTGAAACCAATTTTATTCTCACAATACGCAAAAAACTTATGAATAAAATTCCCACGAATGAATAAGTAATTTTATAAAACCTATTTCTACGCCCCCTTTCAGCAGCTATCATCAGATCTACCGTAATCCAATTAATATGTATACTGTAATTTTTTCAACTTTTTAAGTATTTCATGTATCCCAATTAAAAACAACGTACCAATTAATTCTCAAACTTATGAGAATATAATTTCTCGGATATAAACTAAATAACCGTAAAATTTTAAGTTTTAAGTATATTTTCTAATTTTTAAATTCTTCTTCTCATGATTTATGTTTTTGTTTCATGACAGCCCCGAAAAAAGATCTTCAAAATCAGATCTACCGTAATCCACTTCATATTCAGATGTTTTTTCTACTGTAGAAACAAACCGATTCCAAACGCGCTCTACTGACAAATGTCGGTTTTTTGGCGTGTTTCGGTGCACGGACAAAATTTTTTTTTCATAATTGGTCCGATAGATACCAAAAATGGATTTATAACTCTAAAATAATATTTTCAACACGTACGGACACGAAAAGCCCATAAAAACTTGTGAAAACAGTGGTGCGCGTTTGGAAATTGAAAGTAACTTTACATCGAAATCCCATTTAGCCAAAAGTGTTAGAATACAAATTGTTACTTATCCTTATATTCTTTTCTACGATCTAAAATTTGCATTCAAATGCCTACAATTCCTATAATCGGCCGGAAATTGTAGTTAACGTAGAAGCTATAAATTTTATGGACATCTAAAACACCGTGTACGGTTAATTATATTCCAGTTATCGGAAGTTATTTGTTTTATTATCAATGGAATGCGAATTCAAAGAAAGGGGGTTTACACGTGAGTATATTACGGTGGGCTACAGTGAACCTAAGAAAATTCAGTACGACAATTAAAAATTGAAAACAGAAAAACGAGCGTTTTATGGGCGTGTTTTTGTAATTCTGAGTGAAAAAATTAGATTATGTATTTATCGCAAAAACTTGATTTTTTCTTGCGCTCTAGGAGCTAAAATGCCGTTCGTAAAAAAATTTGAATTTTTACGTGTGTGCAATTTGTCGTAACGGTGAACCGCACACAAAGCGTTGTCCGTGATGCTAATTTCGGTTCACTTCATCCCACCGTGAACTTGTGCTGTAGTTAGCATTTCATGAATGTGAGGTGTACCTTTTTTTTTTTTGAAAAAACTATTTCTGGGATAAACCTAACCTAAATCTATCCAGAATCGCTATTAAAACTATTTTTTAGCATCTATTTTCATGAAATTTCACCAAAAAAACGAAAACTTTCGAGGAGCCGAAAGTCTGCAATCTGACGTCATGGTGTACATATCTAAACCATTAAAAACACTTTATATTGATACAGGTGTTTTTAAATTTTGATTCTGAATAGATTTAGCCAATTTCCAGAAATAGTTAAGAAAAACCTTGACAAGACCGAGAGAATAAGCATTGAAAACACCTGCCTAAAGTCGCTGGCAGATGTTTTAAAAATTCAGAAAAAAAGGATAGATTTTGAAAGATGAAGTTGAGCATTGAAACATCAAATGAATGTTTCTAATATCACATGATGAAATCGAATTAAAAGTATCAAAACAATAATAACACTCAACATAGTTTATTGTTTCTTCTTATCAAACAAAATCAAAAATTTGTCTTCACTGTGACTCCATTAATAAACTAACCATTTCCGTTTGGATTTCGAAAAAAATTGAATCCAGGCGAAAACAATGTTTTTTGAAAAAATTTCAGATTTTCAGTAAACATAAGAAAATTTGGAGCTTAAGTTTTTCTTGGTTTTAGATCTATAATTTTATTTTCTAATGAATGGTCTTTAAATATCAAAAAAGGATTAATTTTTATATATTTTTTGCATTTTATAATAAATTGTAGGTTTTGGTTTCAGGGAACTCCCCGACAATCTTCTGAGCACTAGCCTCGAAGTTTAATTTGAATAAATGGAATCACAGTTTTTGAATAAATATAATTAATTTCCTTCGACCGGCGTAACAGCCATCCTCTTGATCTTGACATCCTCCATTGAAACTTCTTGATCATCATATGGATTTCTCATCATGGTTCTGGTCATTTCATAACTTGGAAGTGGGAACTTTTGAGGCAATGGTTCACCAGTTTGATATGATGGTGGAGCATCTTCGGTTTGGATAGCCTGAATAATCAAAATTAACAGCATTCCTCTTATATATTTTCTAAATACATTTTGTTGAACGTTCTGAACTTGTAAGGATGAGGCTGCATTTGTACGTTGTTGGTTCTGGTTTCCAGTGTTTTCAATGCGGTAGAATCTTTCACGAAGCTGTAAGGAAGTTTAATTTTTAAAAGTTAAAAAAAAATATCAGATGAAACCCTGATTCGACTTCCATAAGGTTCCAAAATGAGAAGAGCTGCAAGAAAGATACATCTGACAAAGTTTTCAAAATCAGCAAAGAAGAACTCGCGGACATATGAAAATGGAAGCATATTGTCTGAAAACCATATAAATTTTTCCTCATTCGAAATTTACGACGTTCCCGTACAAAGCATGTAAAGAAGTGGTACTAAGCTGACAATGGCAAAGATTTGAGCACATCCGATTTGTCTCAAAAGAGTATCTCGAAGTTCCGTCTTTTCCAAACATTTTCTATTTCTGATCTTCCATGGTACAAAAATCTGAATAGTACATTTTTTAAAAAAATATTTATGGCATTTTATTACCAAACAAGCAGCAAGAATCACGGAAATAATAGTGAATATCGCAAAGAGTAGGCAATCCTTATGTTTCTGAAAAAGTTGAATTTTCGACTCCTCTCATCTAATCAAACGAACCTTGAGAGAATGAATTTCGAATGCAAAGAATAATCCATTATAGAACATCATCATGAAGAATAGACCAACACAAAGTGGAAGCAACACGAGTTTTCTTTAAAATAATAACATTTCAGGATTTAAAGGAGGACTTTAAAGTGATAAAAAATGTACCTTAAATGAAAATAGACTTCATTCTCATTCCAAATCTGTTTTTTAAGTTTTCTAAATCCACCTAGAAGTCGAGAAAACGCGCCTCAAAACAATGGCCTAGAAAAAAGGGGCACCTGGTCGAACTTTTTTCTATGAGCTATTTTCGTGTTTCATTAATAAATACTTGTGCAGAATACTGTTATTATTCCTTTTTTATGTTTTTTAATTTTAATTTATGTTTTTTTTTGGATTTTTCATGCCCGCGGACTAGTTTTCGCCGGTGGCCCTTTTTCTTGACCATTGTTTTGAGGCGCGTTTCTCGGCTTCTAGGCGGTTTTAGAAAATTTTAAAAACAGATTTGGAATGAGAATGAAGTCTATTTTCATCTTAGATGCATTCAATAGTAAAGTCCTCCTTTAAAGAATAGCTCTTGTACCTTATTTGAGGTCCATTTATTTTTGTGTCATTTCTGAACGATTTCTCAAGATAAATCAAAATCATAACCGCTGCTGAAATCATTGTAAAAAGACAAGTTCCAAGCATTATTGACTCGTACATCCTGTCGCGGGTATAGATCCTACAATTTTGTCTTAAAACATTCATGCCAAAAGATTAAATTCTCACATGAACAGACTCTGAATGACATCTTTGATATTTTCATATGAATAGTCCATTGAGAAAGTAACCAATCGAATGATTGTTGGATAAAGACGAGCGATATATGGTACAGCTGATACTTGTACTAGGACAGCGAAAGGTTGAACTTCATCTTCGGAACGGGATACGGTTACGAGAAGCCATAATATGATCAAATCAGCCAAGGTGTTGAAGATTGTTAACATGAACATCCTGAATATATGTTTCTCAAATTATTATTACCCCGAAAATAAGATATTTCTTCTAGAGAGCTTTAAAAAATATAATCAAGTTTAAGAAATAATGATCAAAGTTTAACAGATGTTATTTTAGGTTGGTGAATAATCTTCAAATTTCTAAAGTTCTGAAATTAAACGTCTTTGCCAACTCGAATTGCGGGAGCTTCCCGATTAGCTCCTGACGTCCAATGTTTTGTTACTATAAATGTCGAAGAAAATTATCGAAAAAAAAAATGAAAGTGCAAGAATATAATACACAATTCCCAAAAATGTGTTATAAGTGACAATTTTGGCTTACATTCGTTTGGCTTTTTATTGAGCGCAAGACTACGGTAGAAGAGTTGGTCGGCTCTATGGGAACATTCAGTATTTTTTCTAATGTAGCACAGACGAAATGAGCATTTTTTCACTCTCTGAAATCAGACAGAAAATGTGATTATCTTCTACTGAAAATGATCTAAATTAATCAGGACAAATCGGCATCGCTTGCTGATTACAAATGCTCGAGATAAATGAGCTATAAAATGTATTAGATTGGTGGAAAAGCTATGAATATTGTCAAAAAACACCGTAGATCTTCAGACAAACTTACTATTAATATTTGTTTTTATATCATTTCAATCTTCGTCATTTACACAAATTGTTTAATTTTCTCTGAGTGCACGTTTAAAGGGAGGTGTATGCCAAATGTCTAATGGGTCTCGTGTGGAACACCGTAAGAAAGAGGGTGATACTCAGGCGGTTTGCCAAAAATAGTTATTCCGCATTGGTGTTTTTTGAAAAAAAAACAACGTATGAAAGAAACACAATACCCAATGCACTTCCTAATAATTCTTTGTAAATAATTCTCTGTTAAACGACTACGGAAGATAAATTTTAGTTATCATGATGAAGGAAATGATAATATAATATTTTTGAAATAAAGATTCGACCAATTATCATCAATTTAAAAGAAAATTATGTGGGACATTTGTTGACTCTTCCGTAAAGTCAGAACAACTTTTGCGCGCGCACAAATTGCCGTGGGCCCACACACATAAGCGTCATTTGCACGGGTGTTCACAAGTAGCTTGGTGGTGTAGTGGTTATGCCTTTTGTGTGCAGTGCGCAAGGCCATGGGTTCGATCCCGGTAGGGGTACATTTTATAAAAAGTGCGTACTACCGTAGCATTGAACTCAGACAATGGGGGAACTGCTTTTTTATTAGTTCGAGGCCATTTCGACTGCTTTTTTGGCAGTACTGGTAAAAAACCAGTCGAAATCGAAAGTAAAACTGCTTTTTTGGCAGTACTGGTAAAAAACCAGTCCAAATCAAAAGGAGAACTGCTTTTTTAGCAGTAACTGACAAAAAACCAGTCGAACATTTTTATTTAATATTTTTAAATTTTATTATTTTTTTACTTTTGGACTTTTATTAGATAAATATATATTTAAACCTTTGCAGATGTTGTAAATCGCGATTAATTAGCTGAAACTGATGTTTTATTCAACAGGTAGTTTTTTTTTGCTTAAAAAAGTATATTCAGGTAGCTATTATAGTATATTCAGGTTATCTACAAACCCGAATGAAAGGCCCTACTCGTCGGTTGGAAACAACCATAACGATGATCTCATGAGTGATATTTTACGTCCTTAAACAGGTAAATTTTTCGATTTTTCACTTGCCATCATCAAAATGAAACAAAACGTTGCGAAGTAATTCAAATTCCAGGGCTATTCGTCAACAGTGCTCAAATATTTAAAATATCGAAAGGGTTTGAATGGAGGAGCAATATGCTTGACGACAATGAAGAAGGATGTTTTCTATTATTTAAAAAGGTTAATATTTAGAAACATGATATGAATCAGTATTGAAAAATTACAGAGTTGTCTTGGTCTGTTTTTGGATGTGACGATGATTCACTGGAGTTGAACGTAGAGGGTTAATCATTTCACCACAGCAAGTAAGTTTTCATGTCTTTTCATTACATTTTTCATGTACTTAATTTTTTAATGTTTAAGACCGAATCGAGAATAATCGCGTTCGAAAGAACTGGAAAACAATGACCGAAACGCTGAGAATGAATCCCAGGACTACCTCGACATTTACTAAGTATTTGGTTTCGTTTTTTTTTGTTATATATATTTTTTTTATCCTTGAACCGTGTTCTTTTTTTTGTATTATTTAATAAATATTGTTATAATAAAGCTTCAATGGCGTTTTTACGATTTTTTGCGTGAATCGAATTTATGAAATTCGACTGCTTTTTTATCAGTTCCCGACTAGTTCATTATGAGTTGCCGACTAGTTCATTACTAGTTAGCCGACTAGTCGGAAAACTGATAAAAAACCAGTTCCCCCATTGTCTGAGTAGTTTAGACGCGCAAAAGTTGTTCTGACTTTACGGAAAAGTCATTTGTTGTTACAATGTAGTAAAAAAAACAAAATAATTGATATACCAATAACCAAAAAAGAAATCAATTTTTTCGAAGCCATACATTTTCCGAAACCTTTCATCGCTAATAAACGGTTGCTGAGAAATCTGAAGTTTTTTTCTTCAAACTTAAATGTCAAATATTAAAATAACTACAGTAGTCCAGGCGAATAGACATCAGTGACAAGCGGCAACAAACGAAACAAATGGGTAAAAAGGGTGGGCATGATTTTTTTGTTGTTCGAGTCACATTATCACCATGGTTACTTTATTACATTTTCCCATAATCTTTTTTTTATTTTTGGGAATTTAACCGACTACTGATTGTTTCTCGAACTCATTGATTAGCGGACACTTTCACTTCAAATTGGGAAATATCAGGAAAAGCGAGCTGAATTTTGCTCTTTGAACGCTATGACTTCACGAATATTCATTATGAAACAATTATTTTAATTTAAAACGCGGAAAAGAAAGTTTCATGATTTCCAAATAATTTAGAAAGCTATTTTATTGTTATTGAGAAAACTTTGGAGAGCTCAAGAATATATCCTGAGCTCCGATTATCCGCCGAACCTGGAGCTACACAAAAAAAAGATTTATCCCGTCTTTCTTCAAATGAAACCAAAAATTTACAATTTAAAAAAACATACACCTGAACAAAATTTTCAGAAAAAAACAGCTTTTTGGTTTTTTAAAATTATTAGAATTAATTTCAAAAATGTACAAATATATCAAAAAAATAAAAATGCATAGAAAATTGAGCATCTGACCTAAATGTTTTGTCACCGGGGTTCATATAAAAAAGGTAAAAAATTTCTTTTCAAAAAGCTGAATCTAAAGGACAAAAAAAGAGAGGAGAAATTGAGATCAAACAGTGGGAAAAATATGATGCCCTGAAAATTCAAGAGGTTTGTTACTTTTTTTTTGTTGAATCATTAGATTTGGCGTCTGAATCGTAGGGAAAACCGAGCAGTTCGTCCATTTGGATGATAAATTATGAAAATTTGATTGCTCTCGGAGATTGTGTCTTCTTTTGGTCGATAACAGCAACTGAAAATTCGAATTGAGCATTGGATTTTGATTTTTGAGAGCACGCGCCGTGTTTGATTAATTATAAGCAAATCCGTTTTTCTCATAATTATATATTGTGCCAGAATTTTAAAAAAAATCAACAGACATACTTAAATACATACTTGGATGCAGAATTTCGGGTAAAACTATCCTAATTCAAGGGAAAAAAATCAAAATTTCAACGAGCGGGGGCCAAATTGTCGAAAAAACAAATACATTTTTAAAAGCAACAATTTATTTGCGTCTAGCCTCATGTGTAAATGATTTTTTCTGTTTAATGTGTTTCTTGCTCTTTTTTCACGATTGCTTTAAAAAAATTAAATTAAATACAATATGTAGCCATATTCAAATTATCGTGTTTCGCGCCGATTTTGACCGCGACGGAAGGACAGCGCGAGCATTCGAATGTTTAATTTTTCAACTTTGGACCGCCCTTATAAGGCTCGTATTTATCGATGTGTTTTCGCATAAATGACATTGTATTAATGAGAGGAAGCTCTAATTTTTGAAACTGAGATCAAGGCAGGGCCAAATTAAGTGACACACCGTCTTTAAAGGCAGCTTGTCAGTTAACACGATCCAAAATCTAGGCAAAAATTCAAAATTCGAATGGGAGCCCAGGTGGTCCAAAGAACAATGCCAATATGTAGCCAAATTCAAATAATTGTGTTTCGCGCCAATGCCGACCGCGTTGCACGGACACCGACCGCGTCGCACGGACACGCGGCAATTCAAAATTTTATTTTTTCAACTTTGAAACGCTACTGTGACGCGTGTATTTATCGGTGTGATTTCGCATAAATTGCATTATACTAATGAGAGAACGCTCTAATTTTTGAAACTAAGAACAGGTAGGGTCAAATTAACTGAACAGCTGTCTTTAACTTCAAATAATATACCTCCTAAATCCAGTTAATCGTACATCCAATTTATGCTTAATTTCAACATATGATTGACATCCATAAGAACACGGAAATTCGCCATCTGATAACCGGAAACGAATTCGAGCTCCATCCGCTACCTGGAAAGTTTAAAGAGTTATTCAGAGAGATGACACTTCGAAATAAATTTTTCCTAATTTTAAAATAATGTTTTTTTACCGTTCCAGTAAAAATTTAAAAAATTCTTCCTAAATTTTTCCAATTTCAATAGAAAAACCATCAATCTAATTTTACCGATATTCTCCAATAGCAATGAACATCACGTCCTGGTGGACTTGAAAGTGTTTGCCATTGATCACTTGCATGAATTTCACCACCACACGCTGAAAAATGTTTTGTTGATAAAAGACTTTGTTTCAATTTTACGGGAAGGTTGTAGTCGGCTACAATCTGCACCACCGAGTCCTTCGGGACATCGACAAACTGCACAGTTGTTAGGGTCTGGATATCCACCAGCAAGACAATTTAGATGATTACGACCTTGGCAGGCATCTGAAAATATTTATTCATATTTTTTTACTTCATTTTGGTTTCAAAAAAAATCTTTTTAAAAAAACCTACTTGGACAGTAAATATCATTAATAACTTTCGCATCTAAAAATGCCATTTTTTCTGTTCCCATTGTTGTCACATATTTCAGTTCTTTTGGCACGATTGTGAAATCAGAAACCTAAAAATATATTAAATTTAATTTTCAATTATTCCATTATTCACCTTGACAGCATGTGCAACCGCATGATAATGCATTAAACTACCGTAATCATATGGAACTCTTCGTGGCGAAACCTGTCGAATACCGAACGCTTGAAGCATTGAACGGAATGGCATGAATGAAGCAGTTGCTTCTTCCATTACATTTTTCCAATTAATTGAAATGTGACGATCTCTTAAAACATTTAAATTTGAAATGAATTTGATTTGTGGAAAGAAGTAATATATTTACTTAATAATTTAAAATATTTACTGATACATTATCTTTAAGATTTGAACACTTCAAAATAAAAACCTTTTTATTTTTAGATCAAGAAATATATAACTCCAGAACCGGAATAACCATTGAAATTATTGTATAAGAATTTTTCCATAATACTTTAAATTATTGAAAAAAAAAATAAAAACATACCTATCAGGCCTCTGATGAGTATGCCAAAACCCAAGAGCATGACCCGTCTCATGAGCAACAACATATTCTTCAGCACACTCACTTCCAATTATAATATCCTGATGTCCACCATTTCTTCCAATATATTCTGTGAAACAACTGTCACCCTTTTCGAGAACATATCGAATTGCATCGCGACTCTGAAAATGTTCAATATTATATTGTTTCAGAACTTTTTTTCTTCAATAAACCTGCATATTTTCTTTAAATCTCAAACATGTCGAATCTTCCCACATTCGAATACCACGCCGGATTAATCCTTGGAAGTTATCTGGAAAATTTGAGATCAGAAATTTCGTTGGAATTTTCGACTAGAATTGCCTTCACTGCGGCGGCGTCAAGATTTTAAATTACCGCGTTTTATGGATTTTCATGTGCGCCCCACCAAACAGCAGTCAGGAATTTGCGCGGGAATTTGAATTTTTGGACTTTTTTGTTTGTTTTTTTCAAATTTTCTTATTTTCCAGGCGTATAAATAAAATTTGCTTCAAAATTGTTTGAAACTAGTCGCTACATTCTTTACGTATGTTTTTCTACTGAAAGAAACATTTTCAACCAAAAAAAAATTAAAAAGTAAGGTTTTTGAAAAAAAAATGTGAAAATTTCAAATTTTTGTGCTTCCCGCCAAAAAGGGTACGTGAGCGTACGAAATTTGAAAATAATTTTTTTCATCTTCCGACCGCTGCAACAAAATGAATATTTTTCGTCAGGATTTCGCATGGAATATACTAGAATGTCGATAGAAAGACGATTTTTTCACAATTAAATCCATATGGGGTAAAAATAACTGGCACCCTGTCTTTAAAGGGAGAAATAGCTGTCAAAAATGTAAGAATGAGATTTCCAGGTTCTAAAATATAGGTATTAGGTTTGTAAAAAAAATTGAATTAAAAAATGAAAATTATGATTCGGAAATCAAACAAAATCAATCAATGCAATTTCTTTTATAGCTCATAATTTTGATTTTTTTCAAATGTTATGTTTGCAGAAACTCTCTTCTGAGAAACAACCATGTTCATCTATTTCCATTTCATGATTTTTTTTCAGAATATAATTTTTTCGTCCTATTTTGATCGTTTAAATGTTTAAATTGTCCCCCCGAGGTCATCCGGTTCTTTTTGAAATCAAGTGGCAGGAAAAATATGTATACTCGAAAAAAACTGTTTTGATGTGAATCCTTTTTTCACTTTTTGTATTCATATAAACACGTTTTTTGGCTTCCTCTACTTTCGCTCCAAGGACAAAAAATTATCTATCTAGTTAATATTATTAATTATTCATAATAGAGCCACTTGAATTCTCTGTTGAAAGAAAGCTTGAATTATTCAGCCAATTCTCGAAACTATCCCAAAACTTTTTTCATTGTTGTTTTTCCCACCACCGATATTGACAAAAATAAAACAAAAACCGATACGCATCCCTGGCCATCTATTGGTTTGGAGGGGGGAAGAGGCTTTCACTACTTTTTTCTGCCACAGTATAATCGGTGCGCATAAGCAGATTATTGTGGCTATTGGTGGTGTGGCAGAGTGTTTTATTTATAAAATTGAATTGCATAACTTATTGTAATTTTGACTTACAGTCGCCACCCCATATTTGAAATGGGATTTCGTATGAATTCCAGTCGTAGATTGGACCGGCTATCACTTCTCGACGATGTCTATGTACCTAGAAAGTGAAAATTAGAGATCAAAAATGAAAAAAAAATAAGATTAGCAGCGAGTGGTTTCGATCCACCGACCTCTGGGTTATGGGCCCAGCACGCTTCCACTGCGCCACGCTGCTGAATGAGAAATGGTGACTAAACTTCACTTATGTGAGAGAGGACAAAACAGGAAGTAATTGATAAAAATTCGATGATTATTTGTTTAAAATGTTCAAAAGACAGAAAGGAAAGAGAGTGTGACTTACACAAAACTTCTTGTCTATTTGTGTGATATATAATACATTTATACATAGTTATAATTATTGATTCATAAATTATCCTTCATGTGACTGAAAACTTTTTAAAAAATCTGAGAATAACCTACTTTCGTCCTACTAACTGTTTCAATTGTGGTAAAATGTGGATATTTATCGGAAGCCATCACCTCCAACCCTGGAATCTCGAAAACCTTCGATACATTTCCAAACGCAGCGTCGACTAGAAAATTCGGACCAGTGGCAAATAATCCCACTGGTATTAAAAACACCAATGGTAACATTGGTGGAGGTCTTGGTGAACCTGCAAATGAAAAATTCGATATTCAAACATCACGAAAATTCGGACAAAAAGTAAAAGGATGATGGCAACAAGTGAATGGCAACAAAAGAGAGAGTGAGAACGACAAAAGAGATATCGGAAAACAAATTAAACACAAAAAAAAAACAGAGCGTTGGGCGGGTTACGGTGTTTATCTATCCACAATTTAAAAACGTACATTGATAAATAGGGGCGGAGTCGAAATGGGTCTCGAAACGAAATATTTTTTTTTGTTTAGAAGTATTTAAGTCTCACAAGATTGGGACAAAAAAGTAGTAATAGTTATAGACACAGACATTTACACCGGGCCGGTTTGCAAAGTATATGTACAGAAGACCCCATAGAGGCATTCAGAAGCCTGTAAGAATAATGATGAAGAAAATGAAGAAAGAAAAGAAAAGAAGAACAATCTACTACTATATTGAAAAAGAAAATGATGAAGGAGGACACAAAAAAAATATGAAAAGAGGCACCAGGGGGGTGAGAAAGCCGCCACCACCAAAAAAAAACGGCTAATCGGGGGCGGGGTTTTAGGTTTTCAAATAAAGAAACGAGGTTGAAATTAGTCAGATTTTGTGTAATTTTCTAGAAGGTTTTTCAAGAAGTTTTGTCGCGTGACTATAAAATTTCCGAATGACGTTGGTACACCGATTAAAGTTTTAACATAGGGAAAGGTTTACTGACGATCATCTCGAGAATCGGAATTTCCTGAAAATATAAATGAAAAATCGGGGTACAATAGAGTCCTTCAGATGCGTTCACGGTAAGACTTCTCATGGAATTATCGGCATCAAACGGCTCGCGTCTCCCCGGCTTGTAATCGGCACGCAAGCCGATTGCACGCCGGAAAGGCTTCAAAACGGCACCGGTACCGCTAAATCGGATCGAAAACGGCTCGCGTGCCAAAAAACAGCGGCTCGTAAACGGCAAGTCACTTACAAGCCGAAATTATCCTGAGTTGTTTCTATGCGGTCGCGCTTCATTTCCGCTAAATTTACAACCTTATAAGCTTCCTCATCTTTTGCAGACATTTTTAATCTAACGCAGTATCTTTTCATAATATCAACAAAATAAAAAAAACAGACAAAATAAGTTCAAACATTGAAGTATTCAGAAAATAATACAAGAATTTTCCTGAAGTGCCATTGTCGTCGTCTATGACGCGATCCGAAATTGTGATTTTTTCGACCCCCATTTCTGACCCGCCCATTTTCGGAAGCCAACCTTTTTTTTTTCTTTATTTTCCATTACACAATGACAACAAAATCGAGAAAAGGAATGGTTGTCCTTGAATTTTTGCTGACTGTTCTTGAACAATATCAGAAAAAAAACGAATGCATTTTCAACTGTGTATATTGTTGTATGTTCTTTCTTTTGTGTTCAAAGGTGAAAAGAAGAAGATGGAAAAAATTGGAGAAATGTATCAGAATATTGGATTTTTGTGATTTTATTGCATAATAAATATTTATTATCATTGAAGTGGTGTTGTTAATCTCAGATGAATTATACGTTTTTGTTTTCAGAAGTACCAATTTTCATCTGAAATTAACCGAAGGAAATGGGAATCAATTTAGAACAGCAACAGGTTCAGCGAATGCAATGTAGGATGCCTTCAATTCTTTAAAGTTTTAGAAATTTCACAGGATTTCGGAGCATTATGAAGTCGAGTTAAGACTTGGCTCTGATCGATTTTTATTGAGTTAAAAAATATTGTCAAGAAAAAACAATTAACTTTCTGAAACCTATGAATGTCTGAAACCATATGAATGGACCGTTTGACTAAGCGTTAATATTAAAAAAAAAACATTTTGTTTCGGAGTTAAGACCAACAATAAATGTACTGTGGTTAAAGACATCTTGTCAGTTAACACGATCCAAATTCAAGGCAAAAAATCGAAATTACAATGAAGGCCCAGGTGGCCGAGAGAGCAATACCGCCACATTCAAATAATTGTGTTTCGCGCCAATTCCGACCGTGTTGCACGGATCGGCGCACTAATGAGAGAACGCTCTAATTTTTGAAACTAAGATTAGGTAGGGTCAAATTAACTGAACAGCTGTCTATAAGGTAGCTTCAAAAAATTTTTTAAAAAAGGAACGTTTTTCAAAGGTGGTACTACCTATTTTTGGAGTTTTGCGGGACCTTTTGCTTACAATGACGCTTTTAAACTGAATTTTTTGTTGGTTACATTAATAATTGGTGATTCCGAGTCGATTAAAACCAAAATTGAAACGAACAGTAGCTAAAGATAGTGCACCACCTTACTTTACTCTTTCAGGATTTAATTATGAATTGTTTCTAAGTAATTAGATTAAATAAACGAATTTTTTTACAGCAGCATTCTAAAATTGCAGAATTTAACATTTTGAATTGGGAACAATAGTAAAAGTACGTCTTTTAAAAAATTACGAAAGTAAGATGAGTATTGGAACAAAATAAACCGAAACATTGTTGAAACAATCTATGGTTCTTTATGTTCAGAAGAACCTTGGTTTGAAAGAATGGCATGAGAATCGGTCTAATACACCGTGGAATATGAATAAGCGTTTTCTCCTCTCGCTTCCGTAACAAAGCTTCTTAGTTCAAACGATGTAATGTCCCGAGATTGAAGCATCGTAAACCTATCCATAAATCTGCAACTTGTTACATCTTCTGGAAGATCATTATGATGCCATTTTCGACAAGAAATATCATCAATGCTTCTTCTACTTGTTGTCAGTTTTTTTTCGAACTGTCAAATAAACAGTAATAATAAATAAATGAGATGCGTTACACACATCTTCATTTCCTTTCTCGGGAAACTGTACCACCTGTGTTCATACATAACTGGTTTCTTGAAACATCTTTCCTTTTTTTCGAATGTTTGCTGTACATTTGGTTTGGGTGGCAGACGTTTTGAAAAGAATGAAAAAAAAAGAAGTAGAAAAAGATGAGTGCTTTTTGCATAGATATATTAATGAATGAAATTATATGAATAAATATGTATAAAGGGGTGATTGAATTTAAGTCGCAAAAACGATGGCATGGTTACATTGCGTCTGTAGGTTACAGGTTTTCGTTTTGTATTGTTTTACGAGTATATACTTATGTAATCTAGCTGAATCCAGATAGATCATAGATGAAAAATGCATGTCATAAAGTACATCATAAAAACCTGTGAGTTTATTGAACAATGGTTTTCAGACAAGCTTCGAAATTTGTTTAGGTTATCCAGATAAGAATACTTGAAAAGTAATATTCTGACAATTTATTGTTACTTATTGTTAATACTTGGTTTTATTTAAAGACTAGATGAAAGTAAACATTTTCTAAACGGTCTAGTTGCGGACGCGTTCGATTTAACTTCACGGTGGGCTAAAGTGAACCGACTATAACTAATGGACCTATTCAGTTTGAAAAAAATTCAAAAAATACCGAGAAATTCAATTTTTTGCAATTTCTCGGTATTTCTCGGCATTTCTCTGCCATTTCTGCATTGTATTTCTCGGTATTTTTTAGGAAATTTAGTACGACAAAAAATTTAACCAGAAAAGCTGGCGGTTTTAGGGCGTGGAATTTTTGCAATCGTGCGGCACATTTACACAAAACGCGTTATTTTCAGCTATTCAGGGACGCAATTTTGTAATTCGGAGTAAAAAAAAATAGATTAGACCATACTTTATATATTTAACGCAAAAACTTCATTTTTTCATGCGTTGTAGGCGTAAAAATGCCATTTGTATTAAAAAATTCGAATTTTTGCGTGTGTGCAATTTGTCGTAACGGTGTACACACACAAAGCGTTGTTCGTGACGACAATTGCGGTTCACTTTATCCCACCGTGTTCATGGATGTGAGGTGTACCTTTAACGGAAGCTACGATATTCGAGTGTTTCATCCACCGATGGAAGATAATTGGAAATACGACGAAAACATGAAATTAGAATATGAAGAAATTTAAATAATTGCGCCCTTTTTTATAATTTTGACAGATCTACTGCAATTACAGTGATCGTTCAAACTATAAACATTAAGTCTTTAATGCAACACAAAAGAAAACAGCAGCTTGGTTTCGAGAAAAACGAAAATTTTGAAGAAGACGTCGCGAAATTCAAAATTTAAGTATCATTTTCATGACAAAAAGACTGTTTGCTGAATGTTTTATTGGCATGGACATATTTGCTCACGTCATATCATATTCTATAAGAAAATTTTCTGAATTCTTCGTGATTCCCACACATTCAATTTGATTTCTATGGAACATAAATCAATCTGCTTTTTTTTCGAACATTATGCAATCAAAATCTCTTTTTTTCTTTTTGAAAAAAAAGAAAGGTATTAAAATCATGTAATCGTTCGTGTTTTAAAAATATTTGTCCTCCCTTGGGTGTAATTTTGTTCTCGACATTTTTCATTTGACCTTCTGATGCCTCTTCAAAAGGTCACACACCATGTATTATACCTTCAAAGCTTTAACTTTTCTTCTTATCGGCCTTGTTTTAAATTGGAAAAAAAGAGGAAAATTATACGAGAGAAAGATGTTGAAAAACAGTTTACTTCGGTAAATTGAGGGGTTCGAGATGAATTAGTAAGACAAAATCGAAACGAGAAGTTGAAAGTGTAACATGAAAGTATCACATCTTTTGCATTTTACTGTTATGGCGTTAAATGGTGAGGAACAAGCTGAAGTGGGGAACAATATAGACTTCCATGGTAATATAACCCCGTCTTTTAAAATTTTTAGGTGTTCGAGAATATTTGAAAGCTCTTAAAGGAGCGTTTTACGGAGATAATGAATGCATCTGGGATGAAAACAGACTTCAGACTCATTCCAAATCTGTTTTTAAAATTTTATAAAACCACCTACAAGCCGAGAAAAGGAGCTTCAAAACAATGGCCTAGAAAAAGTGTCCACCGGCGAAAACTAGTCCGCAGGCATGAAAAATCCTAAAAAACAATTAAACCACATTAAAAAGGACTGATATAAGGATTCTGCATAACTATTTACTAACGAAACACGAAAAAAACTCATAGGAAAAAGTTCGGCCACACTTTTTCTAGGCCATTGTTTTGAAGCGCATTTTCTCTGCTTCTAGGTGGTTTTAGAAAATTTTTTAAACAGATTTGGAATGAGAATGAAGTCAAGTCTATTTTCATTTAAGGTGCATTTATTATCTCCATAAAGCCCTCCTTTAAATACTGAAATAACAAGACGGAAATTACTGAAATTAGTGATGAACTGCACGTGGAAACGATTATTGCAGATACATGCAGACCAGGGATGGGCGGTTTTCCCGGTACCATGACGGGAAATTTCCCTTCTCGAAAATTTCACGAAAAGTTTCAGGAAATTTCGGGAGATTTTTTTAATAGAAAAAATAGAAAAACTTCAAGAAAATCAAAAATTTCGGTAAGATCAAGCTACAAAAATCAACGAAACTTTACTAAAATTCATTATAATATGTATTTCTCAAATAAGAAAACTTAACATTTTTCTTTTTTTTAAACTCATTTATGCGATTCTGAAAAATGTTTGTTTTATTCAAAATCTTGCGTTGATTCCTGTTTTATCCTTTAGTTTTTATCGTTGGATGTTTATTAACTCTGAAACTCTAGGAAAATCGATAAAATCCAGTATTTGCAGTTAAATTTTCGAATTTCTCGGAATTTTCCGGTCTTTGGAACAAAATAGATTTCCCGAAAAATTTCCCGAAAGGCTTTTCCCGCCCATCCCTGATGCAGACTGATAATTTTTTTTTAATTTTTAACCCCGCGTCAAGTACTTAGAATATCGAACTCTTTAATTTTCCCAAATAAGTCCTTAAAGTTGAAGTTCAACCGCAATTTTATTGGCTTGATAAAATCTTGTTCATTTTAAATGTCACGTTTTATTTTTGATGTGGAAAAAATACGTGAGCAAAAACCGAAAAAATGAATTCATTCCAAAATCATCTGACTATTATTTCATTTTCTTGGAACTTTTATCATCCGACATGGATTTCAATTTTCGATTTGGACCACCTTTGGAACTCAAGAATCCGCAACATGAAAAGTAAATTATTGTTTCGAAATCAGTTCGAGAATGTAAACTTGATTTTTTATTTCAGAAAAGCAACAAGTAGCAATAACACGATCAGTGACCATTCGTCTACAGTTAGTGATTTGTGAGAAATTATTTTTTAAGAAATACGTGGATTCATTGTTGATTTCAGGAAAACAATATCTAATGGAACTGATAGCTATCGGTTGAATTCCAACATTTCTGAAGGATCTAAAGGATCATTTTATACTCTTGGATCATCAAATTATCCAACTGCTTTGAGCTATTCCCTTGGTTCACATTGGAAACCAGTTGCAACAGTTGGAGAAAAAACTGATACTTCGGGTTCAAGCGACACTTCAAGCTTATCACGTACAACAATTACTTTGAAAGTAATGATTAATTATATGAAAGTTATAATAATTGTCTCATTCTTCAGAAACCAATAGATCCAGTTATTCGAAATCACCTGAAACTACAAGAAGAAAGTATTGTCAAAGTCCACAACGGTCTTCAAAAAGCCCACAAAAAATATACATCGACATTGAGAAGTGTGGATGGAATTTTCAAGGAAATGTCTGAAAGATGGAATTATTTGTCACATGATTGTTCGATGGCTTTAGAACAAATTGAGACAAATTTAGATATTTTGGATGCGAATTCAAATAGAGAAATTGAGAATGTGATGGATTTTGTGAACGGGGTGATTTCTTTGATTTTTTTGATTTTTTATTATTATTTTCAGATTGAAATACTGATGATTGTTTCAAATAAGCAGAAAATTGAAAAGTTTATAAAAAATAATGAGGAAAAGGCTAAAGATGTCTCCATTTTGCAATTGATGATTGAGGAAAATATGAAAAAGGTTGGAATAATGAGAGAGTTGATGGAGTTTAACAAAATTGATCATCCACCGTTGACCACGTTTAACCATGATGATACTCGTACCCATCAAATGGTTCAATATTTGACCGAATGGATCCAAAAGTTGCCGTTTGAGACAAATGAGAAATATGAAATTGAGAGAATGCTTGAAAATGTTCAAAAAGATGATCAGCTTAATGGACGGCAGAAATGTCAATTGGTTTTTCAGCAGATTTGTAAAATTATGGAAAATTGGGAGAATGTAAGCATTGAAGGAGTTTTTATTGATTTTTATGTTTTTTTTTTCAGAACGCTCCAACAACTGAAAAAACTGCGTTTTTCAGTTCATCATTTGCACTAACTGACGATGAATCAAATTTGAATGATTTGAATTCTGAATTACGATTTGCAAGAGTGAGAAGAGCGGTGGAAGGACCAAATAATTGCATTGAGCTTGGGTAAATTGGGACATTAAATTTTTTAAAATTTCTAATTTCTTATCAGACCTTGGACAACAGCATCACAAGCTAGTGATTTTTCGACGGATGGTTTATCCAGCATGCAATCTTTGAGAGAAGCACCAATGACAATGTCGTCGTACGAACCGTCGAGTTATTCGTTTGTTTCTAGCGGTAACGTTGATTGCACCTGGTTTGACATTTTAACGTTTTTGCAGTTTCCAACCACTCTGGGCAAAATGAACTCAAAACTGCGTTATCTTTAGATGGAGCGGTTGTCGCTAGACCAGCGCGAAGTGAGAATTCATTGGTTGATGAGAAGAATGACGAACTTAGATGTATTTGAAACCATTCACTGCAATTATAAAACGTTTTTTTTCAGCCGTAACAACCTTATCCAATCCAATGACATTCCACTCAATGAGTATTTCTGACTTGTTGGATGATGTTTTTACAGCTAGAGAAATTGATGTGGTGAAAAGTCAATCACTTTTCGAGTCTCTTCAAACATCTGCAAAAAAGTGTGGAGTTGATCTAGCGGTGCGTTTGTTGTTATAATCATGAAGTGAAACAATTTTTAATTTTCAGAATTTACTCTCATCGAGCAGCGTTAGTGAATCATCCACACAGTCGTCAGCATCTACTACTGCAGGGCATTAATAAATAGAAGAATCTGTCGTGTCGCCTTTTCATTTCTTTCGTTTTTTAAATAAAGTTTCGTGGCGATTTTATTCAATCAATAATGAGCATCATCATGTTTTATAATTCAGTTTCAGTTTTATGGAAATAAGGAATTTTTGCAAGTTTTGTGTTATTTTTCTATTTTCCCCTTTTACTCGTTGTTTGAAACCGCATGCAAAATTTTTTGTGTAGAAGATACAAATGGAATAAAAATTGGTAAATAGTCCATGCAAAATTCGTTGCAGAAAATATCGTACTTCCCTCCGAGAAAAAATCAGTTTAAAGGTACACAACATGAGCCGGAGGACAGGTCGCACCACGATTACAGTATCCATGGGCGATTTAGGTCTCGTAAAAAAAATAAACGTGTTTTTTGTTTTTTCTTTGTTTTTGCGCAGAAATGAAGATTACTCAAAATAGAACATGTTATTTTCTCCTGAAAAATTTGTTGGAATCGGTTCGAACGAAGTTAAAATAGTTGCCAATTTAAAGCAAAAACGCAAAACGTTCACATTGATTTTTTTGTAGTTTTTCTTTTTTTCACAAACGTTTTCGTAAATACGCGCATAGTGCTGCGTCCCTTTCGTTATGGATTCGTTGCAAATAATAACAAAACGTTTTTTTTTCAATTTCGGTTTGTCACAACGTATTTTTATTTTTAAAGGCAAAAATGTTGCAGAATTAATTACGAGAGTCGAAACCTGCATAAAATTAGCACAGAATATTTATTGGCCACTTTTGCAATACTGTTCGATCATTTTGCGTTTTTTTGTTTAAAAAAACATTACAAATAAGTATAGTTTTACAATTGTTTCTTTCCTTCACGTTCTTTTCATTTGTTTTCTCAAACATCAGTCTTATTTGTTTCAGAAGGGAGAACCAATGAATTCGGAACGTTTGTGGCCACCAGAATTGGATGCTCTTTTCAATGAGGATTATGACGAAGAAAGCAAGAATAGAATGAAAAAGTATGAAGAAACTATTGAATTCATTGGACCAATTTCGTTTTGGAACAACTTACCATCAGAATTGCAAAAGAATGTTGTAAGTCATTTGGACACTAAAACGAAGTAAGTCATTTTTTCAACAGCCTGTAAAATTAATTATAACAATTAAAGGCTCAATTTGGCAATATGCTCTAAACAAGATAACGAAAGAGTCAAAAGCACACCACTTCGTATTTATGGGCTTGAAGCTGTTGAATTCCCGGAAAAAGTTAATCATGATTTTCTTGATTAATAAACATTTTAAAATTTCAGGAAACAGTTTCAGTCAAGGTGAAGCTTGATGATAAGATTTATAAAGGAGAGATTCTCAATCTAGAATTCAAGAAAGAGGAAAATGGAACCCTTTTCTCACGGTAATCAACTTGACAATTTTCTTATGTTTATTGGTTTGCAGCGAGTTCACAAAAAATGCAGTCAAAATCGAGTCTGAGAATATATTGTTGAAAGGCCGTGACTATAAAGGGGAATTTATGAAAACGTTGGAATTTTTCATGAAACATTCTGCTTATTGCGTCCCGAGTATTACATTTGATGTGGTAATGAGACATATTATTTTAAATTTTCTTTCGAGATGAATTTAATTATAGAAAAACGCCACATTCTCGAAAAATTATCCGAAATCATTGAAATCATGCAAAATCATCCGTGTTTCCGGATCGAACATCAGCGATTTCACGTGGTGGTTGGATAAACTTCCAGCCAATCTTGATCAAGTGCATCTCGTCGGTTATAATGGTGTTCGAGCAAACTCTGATTTCTTCGAACGTTCCCAAATTATGAATGCGAAACAACTTTCGGCAAATTTCTTGTGCGACATTACGGATAATCAATTTTTGCAATTAAAAGCTGAAAAAATTCGTCTCGTTTCAACAACTCTCACCGATGCAGCTTTTCTTACTTTTATCAAGGTATTTTGTTATTTTGAACTTTGAAGACTCAATTTATTACAGCGTTGGGCTAATGGCAAAGTTGATCCAAATTTCCAGTGCTTCACTGTCACCCATAGACAAACTGATATTTCATTGTTTGTTAATAATTTGCTACTTGTTGAGTGGAACGAAGAATTCGAAACAAAGTGAGTATTTTAAAGCACACAATTTTTTCTATTCAAAATCATAAAACTTTATTCATACAACTTCCAGTTATCGCGTGTTTGTCAATGATTTCGACAGATGCATGGGCGAAGGAACTCGCTATCAGTACGATAAACCAGGAGAGAAACACGTCGGAGCTACTCTTCATATTTCAAAGAATAGTATCACTTTCATGGTCACCTCGAGACCATTCATTTGGGATGGTGACTCGACACCAAATTTCTGTGTTGTCGATCACTGAATCTTTCATTTAATGATTCAAACTTTGTTATGTTAATTTTTTAAAAAAATATTTAATCATGAATCATTTTCGCAATGTCCACAGTTAATAAAAAGTTTATGCTAATGGGTGTCTCAAACGTTAAAGTTGGTTTCTAGAACCAAATTTTATATTTGTGTTAAAGTGTTTGTTTACTAAATTTTCAGTTTAATCGACTCGCTAAAAATATTTTTATGGAAAATTGTCATTTAAATGAAAAAAAAATGAAATCAAGGGCATCGCAA
The DNA here is from genome assembly GCA_964036255.1 of Caenorhabditis virilis. NCBI lineage: Eukaryota > Metazoa > Nematoda > Chromadorea > Rhabditida > Rhabditidae > Caenorhabditis > Caenorhabditis virilis. Next base: position 9,452,923 of record OZ038417.1, on the reverse strand, counting down.
AAGTTTATTAAATACAAAGGGACATTAATGATCAGATATGTTGTGACACAGTTTAATAAAAAATGCTTTTTTGACGTTATTTGTTGCATGAACAGCTAATGTGCTGTATTTCCATTGACCAATGCGATAAGACCCTCCTTGTAGGCTCCAGAACAGTCTCCTTTGATCATACTTTCCAGTGGAGTGCGATACATTTGAGGGAAAACGCTTCTGATATCAGCCATGTCATATTCAGCTCTAGTAACGCACAAACGAATCAAATCAGTGTCACGGGTTCCAAGACCTCTCATACTGTCATTAAGTAGTTTTGCGAAGTATGCGGGGCGATTACGAACAACAGAAATTACTGCCAAAAGACCGTCTTTCACATCTCCACTGAATTCTGCTTCAATTGCTTTTTCAATTGAATGATTTGAAGCCTAAAACCATTATTATATATTTCCATCAATAAAATGACAAACCTTTTGATATTCATCAAAAACAAGTCTCAATTGCGTGAAGTTCTGACTAGCAAGGATTGCATTGAAAGTCGATTCATCTGTTCCGAGCCGTTTCTCACCTGCTTGAAGTAATCTTCGGGCATCTTGATTTGCTCTCAGTGGATCAACTTGGTTCGATTCATCACGTCCTCCGGCACAAAGAGAGATCAAAAGACGCTGAAAATTACGAAAGATATGAATTTTATTTAATAAACCATTTCCTTTCTCATATTAAGGGTTAAATACTTCTAAATATCAGAATTTCTGAAGTTATTTTCTTTCAAGAATAATTTCACATCAATACAACTTTCTGAGCGTATAAATTGATTGAAGTATTTGCAAATTAGTGAAAAATTAGTTTAACGAAAAGTCAAGTATTAAGTACTTTACACTGCCAGAAAAATAGACAACTATGGCATTGTTTCTCGTATTCTGATGTTTTTTGATTTCTGAAATTAAGATAAAAATTACTTTGAAATGACCACTCGTTTCTCCAATCAAATCATTCTCGAGTTCTTTGCGATACAAAGCGCGATAGGCGTCGCGAACTTGTTGAATCTGAGCATTTGTACGTGACGTCATAATCTCAATAAGTACGGATTCTTTTGTTCCAAGACCTTCCATTGCTTTATGTAATTGTTTTGCATCATAAACAGCTGGAGCCTCCATCAATGCAATGATAAGATCTTCGAAATCTCCGTGAAGTTCACCTTTCAACTCCTGTAATTTTTAATTGAATCCTTTGATTTTTCGAGCAATTCAAACCTTGATCAAATCTTTGCCATACATGACTTTAAATGCTCTTGAGATCTCTTGTCTTTGTGGATTTGTTCTTTGGCATAATACACTTATCACTTTGGAGTTATTGCATCCGAGACCTTTCATTGCTTTTCTTAAAACTTCCGCATCCGTATTAGCGTTGAATCCAGGAAGTGGAACAATTGATGGGTTGCCGATCATGACTGAAAAACATTCTATTATTACTATTTGTAAATAAAATCAATATGAATAAAGAGTGGGATACATACGAATGAAATTAATATAAATTGGATAAATAGAATAGACGAGATGAATAATTGTGAAGGGAGAAAATGTGATGTTAGTTGACAGTTGAGTTTTTCGCAGAAAAGTGAACCAAAAATTCGAAAAAAGTTCAAAGATCGAAGTATCATTCCGACAAAATAATTTCGTTGAGATCCGAACTTTTTGAAGTATACTTCTTAAGTAGATCGATCAACAAACAATGTAAAACATGGAAATTTCTGACCATTATTTATCTTATCAAAAGTTCAAGATAGTGAAGACTAAATTTGATAGCATAGGCAGTATGAAAATCGGAAAAGTAAAATGTTGGGAAAATTCGAGGGAATGACGAGTGGGTTTGTTTTGTTGAAACACACAAACAACCACTAATGTTTATTTATGCGGGGAATGGGGGAATCATTCATCGATTTCGCAATTATGACTCACCGGGTTGTCCATATCCCTGATTCGGATAAAAGTTGGTTTGTTGTTGCTGTTGTGGCGGATATCCTCCGTACTGCTGGGGTGGATATCCCCCAGGTTGTTGCGGTGGATAACCACCTTGCTGTGGTGGATAACCACCTTGTTGTGGTGGGTATCCGCCTTGTTGTGGTGGGTATCCGCCTTGTTGGGGCGGATATCCACCAGGTTGTGGTGGTCCAGAATTAAAACCATATTGTGGAGCTTGTGGATATCCTGCACCTGGATACGATGGTTGTCCACCTGGATTAGGGGCTTGTTGTCCTTGTGGTTGATTTGGATATGAATTGTATCCAGCATTACCATATCCTGGTTGCTCCTGAAATCCGTACCCTTGTTGATTAGGCGGCTGTTGTTGTGGATAACCAGCGTTTCCATATGACGGTTGTTGTGTTGGATAACCTGAAGAGTTTCAATTAATAATTATGAAAAATGTATAGAACTTGAAGAAAACTAATTCAAAATAATTAAATACCTCCAGGATTCATGTTATAATCTTGCTGTGGTGGTGGTGGACGAGATGGTTGATTGTGGGACCCGGAAGATTGTTGTTGTTGTTGTTGGGAATTTCCTCCGGTTAGCCCTCCAAGCTTATTATCCTAAAACAAATTAAAATTATATTTTTAATCGTAAAAATCGAAATCGGAACTAAAAAATGACCTGAAAAGATGAACGCGTTGCTGATAAATTCGCACGCTATGAAAATAGAATGGCAAATTAAGAGACACAGGGAACACAATCGAAAAGCAGATGCGTTTGCTTGAAAAAGTGCTGTTTCTCTCCTCTCAATTTCCTTTTTTTTGGAATAGAAAAAATAAACATTCGGGGCCCATATTGATTCAAGAATGTTAGTCATCGCCGGAAATTGATAAGAAAGTGTTTTAATAATGTTTTGAAAAAGAGTCGTAAAATATGAATTGAAGTTTTCGATATGATTGGGAAATTTTTGATTTTTAAAACGAAAAATAATAATTCATAAATATCACGAAAATAAAATAAATGTCTTTAATTGATAATAGTTACTTATTTAGTATCTTAGACTATTTCATGTATATCGCGGTATATATTAAAGGGACTGTGTACTTATGTTGGGTTTCTATTCCTTTTTCATCTTCTTGACGATATTTGACAATCTGTACAAGCAAAACTTTTTTCGAAATTTCCCTTTCTAGTACACGAAAAAACAAATTTTCAATATAAGGCGCGAAATGGCCTAACAATTGCAAACAAACACTCGTGTGCTCTCTCGCGCGGGGTCGAGTAGTTAGGCCATTTCGTCCCCTTAATATGTAAATGTGTTTTTTCGCGCACTGGAAAAGGAAATTTCGAAAAAAATATTTTTGGATTTATAGATTTTGAAATATTGAGAAGAAGATGAAAATGGAATAGAAACCCAAATTCAGTAAAAAATCCTTTTAAGACATTTTAAAAATGTATCTTGGAGATTTTTCGAGCGCTTCAGTTTCGCAAAAATTTAAAAATATTCCCACATGTAACTACAGTTTTTATTTATTTATGTTTTTATTTAGCGTATATGCTAAATTTACGCTAAATTATGTCATAAAGAATATACTTTTAAGCTTAGATGTATGCAAAAATTTATGTTATGCATCAGCTACAAGGGGAATCAGAAGAATTAAAAAATTTTTTATTGAGAATGAAACTGAGAGAATTAAACATGTTTCTAGCGTGAAAGCATAACATTTTTATTAAAACTCACCAAAACATCCTGAATTCCAGACATGACAAATTTCTTGAGCGACATTTTTGTTTCTTTCTGGAAAAAAATTGAAAAATAAAATCAATAAAAAGCAGTAGCGGAGCAAAAAAAAGAGTAAATATGAAATTTTTCGGGAGATTTGATGAAATGTGAGGGCTAAACCACAGGTCGCATTCTTGTTATTTCTCTCCGTCGCCATTGCGCACTATTATATATATATATAGAACTGTTTTTTCAAGTGGTTAAAGACAGAGAGAATGAGAGAAAACGGCAAAACAACAATGATTATTGGATGGGGCGGCGAAATTTCGAAAACAACTGAAGAAACAATTTGAAAAATGAGTCATCAGTTTTGTTTGGGTTTTCGTTTTTGTTTCGTATGTCTGAAGGAGTTTGAATATATGATTAATGAGGAAAATGTTGTGAAATTCGGAACTGAAAGGGATAGAGAAAATGATGATCAACGACAGAGATTTTTTATTGCTCTGTGTAAATACTTACACGTGGTGAACAAAGAGATAGACGTTTTGAAATAAAGACGAAACTCAAAAATATGAAGTTAAACAATGAAAATGGAGTATGAGACGTGAGAAAGTTGTTCTGATGAGTGAAAAAATTCTAAAGACCAGTGAAAATAATGGTCTCAATTGAACAAGATATACAATTTTGCTACGTGGAATCCTATAAATTGGTCAAAATTATTTTGATTCGTAAGGAAATAAAAGTTCACTAACTTTAGTTTTTTTAGTTTTAGACAAAAATGTTCAAAGGTCATGGATTATTGAATTGACCCATTTGGAACAAGTTTCTCTAAAAAGAATAATTGCCATTTTTGCCTATTTGGAATGAACTACTGCTAATCGGGACGAGCCTTTGACAGAGACCAACTTTTTAAAACAATTTTAACAAGCGTTTATATTTCAATCGAACATGGAAAAAACTTCTTTTTTTTTCAAAGTTTTTCGTTAATTTTTCAGAAAATCGGAAAATTTTCAAAATTTCTCACAAAACCTGAAAATCAGGCTTGTGCGGAACCGGCCTCTCGCAACTTTCGGAACCAAATTTTTTCTCGGAAAATTCGGAACCAGGATTTTTAACCTTCATTTTCAAGGTTTCTAAAAAACAATGAATTCACAAAGTTTTCGTACAAAAATTAGGAAATTCGATGAAAATGATAAAAATTCTTTTAAAAAACCCTGAAAACGGATGAAAACAACCAAAAAAAATTTTATGGAAATATTCAGTTTGAAAAAAATTCAAAAAAAATTTTCCGATTAAAATAGAATTTTTGATTGAAATTTCTCGGTATTTCTCGGATTTTTTTAAAAAATTGATTAGGTCCATTAGGGCACGTGACAGTTCGGGAGAAAATCAGTTCGGGAGAAAGACAGTTCGGGAGAATAAGGACAGTTCGGGAGAAAAAAGTGACAGTTCGGGAGAATTTTAAAATTCTCTTTTTTTTTGCATTTTCATTTTTTAAACTTAAAGTTTCGTCATTTCATAAGTTTTTTTCGGTGCAAAAGCTTTCGAAATGCCGAAAATTTAAGTTTAAAAAATGAAAATGCAACAAAACAAGAGAATTTTAAAATTCTCCCGAACTGTCACTTTTTTCTCCCGAACTGTCCTTATTCTCCCAAACTGTCTTTCTCCCGAACTGTCACGTGCCCGTCCATTAGGTGAAAAAACAAATTAATTAATTTGGTATTGTTTCCCGTAAGCTGTTTTCGATGATATTCCCTTTAAAATTATAGTAAGAATAGATTTGATTTTCACAAATTGGGGTTTTTCCGATTTTTCCTATGAATTTCGGAAAAATTTCCGACAGCTAAAAAGTTCCGAAAATCGACTTGGTATCGAAATTTCGGAATATACCGATTCCGGTTTCGCACAAGCCTGCTGAAGCTTCTATTTTGTGATTAAATGTTGTTCACCCTGTAATAAACATTATTCCAGAAGTCCACTGAAACCAGACCTGACGTTGTAGTGGCCCGGCCTCGTCGACAGCCAAATGCAAGGGGGATAGTGAGACATCTGCCTGAAAAAAGTGGAAGCTCTGTTTTTTTCTAAATCTAAAATTTCTCAAGTTATAAAAATCTCGATCACGACGATTTTTGAAGATTCACAATAAACATCAAATGTACTTAAATTGAGTTTAACTCGTTTCTTTCTGTTTTCCAATCCCACATTCTTTTGATAAAGACGACATCACAACAATGTAAGTGAATTTGAATAGAAGAGTTCAGGATCGACATTTCAAAGATTAAAAGTAGTATAACCAACTTTTCTTGAAAATGTTGCTTCTTTTTCTTTTCTCTCTTCAAAGAAACTCTCCGGAGACATTTTTGATGACTTTTTCACTTTTTTTCATCTTTTCTGGGACCATCTCTTGTTGTGTGTTAGTGTCAAATTGGAGAAGCGTGCGAACGAATTCAATTTCTTTTTTCTTTTCGTTTTCTTCAACATTTCTTTCGGTCGGGTTTTTCCGAAAAAACGGCCATTTTCGGATATTATTCCTTTCTAAAAATAGAGGAAGAAGAAACGTAAATACCCTTTTATTTTTCACTTTCAATTATTCTGGTAGTCAATTAACCAGTCAATTTTCTTCTCAACTCTTTCTCTCTTTTTTTTTCTTTCCAATAAAAAAGGACCAGAAGGAGAAAAAATGTTTGGAGGGTGAAGAAAATAAGTTTTTTTCCCCCCCCGTCTTTTTGCTTCTCCTGTCTCCATTTTCTCGTTTCGTTTTCAGGAAATGGCCCCAAGCACACCATTTCCACCAGAGACTTGCAGCACCATGTGTTTTTGGGTGACTATTATTGTGTTGATGCTTTTTTCAGATTTTCTTTTGTTTGGTTTTATTTTCAGTTTCTCAATAGCAGCAGGGGACGTCTGGAAAGGAATTCATTTATATATAAATTCCAGTTTTCTCAGTTGAAAATCCCATTTTCTTTGATTTAATCTGAAATTTTCTAGATTTTTCGTGTTTTTTTGATGTAAATATCTTTTATTTTTCTGCAGAGATCAAAAAAATGTAACATGGTTGTTAGTTTCCCTAGATTTTAGTTTCTAGAGATAAGTCATCCTATAATTTCCGTGAAATTTAAAACCCATTTTCACGAAAAATTGATACTCTGCAGTTTCCCAATCCCAAAAGCTTGAAACCTCTGCCCACGCCCTTTATAATCTTCTACATTGAGCGTGGATTAAAGACAGGGTGCCGGTTATTTTTGCCCCATATGGATTTAATTGGAAAAAATCGTCATTCTATCGACATTCTAGTATGAAAATTAGGAAAATCAACATTTTTCCCGTATTTTATGAAGGATCCCGTTTAGTTACTGTAGGAAAAATTAATTTAACACTTATTAAAAATAATTAACTAAGTTTAGCAAAAAAAAAACACTGAGCATAGGACAAAAATCATGAAAATTTGAAAAAAAAACACAAAAAATTCAAAAATTCAAATTTCCGCGCACACACCTGACTACTGTTCAGTGGAGCGCACATGAAAATCCATAAAGCGCGTTAATTTAAAATCTTGTCGCCGCAGCGGTGAAATTTTTAACTGGGATAATACCTTTGAAGGTTCATGAAAAATCAACAAATCAGAACTATAAATAGACGATTCTATTTATAAACAACATTCTGTTCTTGATGAACTTTCAGTTCTACAATAGCTATAATGAGGGATTATAAAAAGTTTACTTTTTAAATCTAGTTTGAAGAAAAATATTAAGATTCTCCTATTTTTCCTTTATTCTTTGATAATGCTATATTAATCTTTTGTAAAATTTTCAAAACAGAATTATTTTCCATCCGGGAAAATGTTTCCAACAATTCTCACATTATGAACTTGATACTGATGTTTTCAATGATCTTTGGCAATGATGAAGATAGTAATAATTCTCTAATGGACCTATTCAGTTTAAAAAAAATTCAAAAAATACCGAGAAATTCAATGCAGAAATGGCAAAGAAATGCCGAGAAATACCGAGAAATCGAAATTTCTCTGCATTTCTCGGCATGTCATTTTTTCGACCCAGACTGTCTTTTTGGGTCTAAATCAGATATTTTGGGACTCGCTACTATTTTTTGGTAAAATTTCCACAATCATAGACACAAATACAAACATTTTCTATAAAATTGTTTAAAGGGACACACATTAAATCGTTTGGGTCTCGAAGAAAACCAGTTCAAAAAATGCTGAGAAATAGAAATTTCTCGGTATTTCTCGGAATTTCTCTGCCATGTTTGCATTGAATTTCTCGGTATTTTTTGAATTTTTTTTTCAAACTGAATAGGTCCATAAAGTTCACAAAATGGATTTCTTGAAACTTTGTACGTTTTTTTCTATTACTTTACTATTAGTTAATAATAAAATATTCTGAAACGCTGCGGATCAATCCGGTGATAGTTCACCTGGCCCGTGTTATTTAAGAATCGGATTCCAATGAGCAATACCAATTAAATATTCAACTTTGTTGGCATTTCCACATTTTCCCTTATTTTTAAAACACCGACATTTTTCACCTGTATGTTTTCGTTTATTCCTTTCAACCTTTGTTTCCCCTATTTTCACAATCTAAACAACTTTTTGTTTATTTTCAGAGTAAAAATGAAGAATACATTCGCCCGCTATTCGCTCACAATCCCAAGCATCCCTGAGAATGTTATTTCCCATTTACGCCAATGGAATGAGTGGTAAGTGAATTATGTTCTATGATACTAGAACGACTAACGTAGAACTAACTTTTTCTCATGACGGACGGTCAAAAACTACGTTTTTTGTGAGTAAAAATAGAAAGACTTACTAATGCGACAATCTGAAAAGAAGCTGATGATAATCAAATCCATTTGTGTTTTCATTTATTTTCACCTATTTTATCGATAATCCGTTGTCATTTCTTTGAAGCTTTTTACATGAAGAATAAAGGACGATAATAAAATAAAATCTTGTATTAATAAAATGTGACTTTCAGAGTAGTTCTTGATTAAATTTCCTCATTCTTATTCTCAATAAATCCATTTCCTTTTTTTTTCTTCAATCCTGCAAAAAAAGTTTTATTCCTCAAGCTTCTGAAGACATTGAATCCAACTATTCTAATAATAATCTAATTCCAGTTTCTGAAAAATAAAGGTATATACACGTTTTTTGGAATATAAACCCCTTAGCGATATATTTTCATGTTCTTATCTAAATCCAAAAAAAAAGATTATTTGAAAACTCCCCTGAAAATATTTTTCTCAACTACTGACACTGTTTTAGCGAATTAAATGTTATTCAAATTATTTAGAAGGTAATTTTTTTGAATTGTTTTGAAGCTCTCTGCCAAACATTAGTTTGTTTTTAGATCATCTGATGCAGAAGCGTTTTATTTTTCATTTATTCGCTTGAAAAACCAAACTTTGTTGTTTTAGCTATTCAGTATGAGATCATTTGTTTTGTTAGTTTCAGATTTTTATGAAATTATCGTAGGTTTTCGATTATTTTTCGGTTACGTAGAGAATGAAACGAACATAAAACTCATACTCAAAGGTAATTTCTTCCAAAGGTAATTTCGAAATTTTTCAACTTTGAATAGAAACCGAAGAAATAAAGAAATGTCCTGAAAAAAATTAAAACAACGCGGCCCGTGCAACGCGGCCCGAATTGGCGCGAAGCACAATTATTTGAATGTTGCTACATATTCGTATTGTTTTTCCGTCTCTAATTTATATCGTATTAACTGACACGCGGTCTTTAAAGGAGGACTTTAAATGTACTTTAAATGAAAATAGACTTCATTCTCATTCCAAATCTGTTTTTAAAATTTTTTAAAACCACCTAGAAGCCGAGAAAATGAGCCTCGAAACAATGGCCTAGAAAAAGTTGGCCTAACTTTTTCCTATGAGCTTTTTTTCGTGTTTCGTTAATAAATACGTATGCTGAATACTTATATTAGTCTTTTTTAAATGTTTTTAATTTATGTTTTTAAATTTTTTTGGATTTTTCATGCCTGCGGACTAGTTTTCGCCGGTGGCCCCTTTTTCTAGGCCATTGTTTTGAGGCTCGTTTTCTCCGCTTCTAGGTCGTTTAAAAAAATTTTAAAAACTGATTTGGAATGAGTATGAAGTCAATTTTCATTCCAGCATTCACTAAAGCCCTCCTTCAAACTTTCACAAATTTCATTTCCGTAATTTTTTTCTTAAAATATTGTCATAAATCTTCCCTTTTACAGCAAAATTTAAGCAGATTCTCTACTTTCGGATCCATGGAAACTCAAATTTTGAATAAAAATCGGCTTTTTCACAATTCTAGAAAAAAATTCTAAAAATAGCCCTGCCGTCTTTATTTATTTCAAAAAAAATCTGAATATTTCTGAACAACAAATGTTTCCGCTTTTTCCTTTCCGAAGTCAATTTAAATCATTGTCAGAAAAAGAAAAGAAAAAGTGTGAAAATAGCTTTCTCAAATATTTATATTCCATCATCTACGTCTTTTAATCCATCAGAATTTCCCTCAACTTCATGCCTATTCCTAGTGCTCTTTTTATTTTTCCCCATCTCATATTCATTCAATCTCTTCTCTTGAATATAGCCTCTCTGCTTCTTTTTACCCTACTTTTTCATGAATAAAATTCCGCGTTTTTTGCTTGGTTTCAGCCAAATATTACATGATTTTTTGTGTCAAATAACATGATTTTCCATCAAAACTCTTCTGTTTCCAACATTTTCATAAGAAAATGTGATTTTTTGGAGATTTTTGGGAGTGAGGTTCTCATGTGTCACATGAGCCAACGAACAAAGGACAATTGCATGAATAATTGGCAATTTTGGCAAGCATTTTCGTTTTTTTTTTCCTCTTTCGTGCAATAAAATAAAAAGCTGCGAAATCAAACTTTTCCACTATTTTTTTGGCTTTTGTTCTCAGCTTTTTATGTACAAACCACTTCTTTTTAAATTCAAATGAATCACATAATAATGTCTATATTCTTTATTCTCAATATTTATATGTATTATCGAAGATTACACCCATTTTATCTCACGAAAACCGGGAGTTCCCGTAAATAATGTTTTTAAGAAACGAGTTGAATTCAAAATGTATTCCATGAATTCAAAATTCGGTTTAAAACTGCTATTTTCATTCATTTTAGATTTTGAAAGTGATAAGGGTGAAATTCGAAAAATTTCTGGAAAATTTGATAGAATGAAATACTGAAAGCTTCTTTTCATGATTTTTAGAAATATTTTTAAAAATAATTTTGGATTTCGTTTCTGCTGGAGTTCCCGACGCTCATTTTGAATACCAAAGTTGTGAAAACTGTTGTAAAATGGAATTTTATGAAGTTTGTGAAGTTATTTCTTCATGTTCAAAAAAGTTAATTATGTTCTTTTCAAAAGCTTCTTGTAACGTTTTGCGAAAAGAAAATCATATTATGTTTTTATTAATTTTAAAGCGTAATTCCAGTAAAGTTCTAGTTTAAAAATACACTCCGTAACGCTCAAAGGAGGACTTAACGGAGATGATAAATGCACCTTAAATGAAAATAGATTTCATTCTCATTCCAAATCTGTTTTTAAAATTTTCGAAAACCTCCTAGAGGCCGAGAAAATGAGCTTCAAAACAATGGCCTAGAAAAAGTGGCCGAACTTTTTCCTATGAGCTTTTTTCTTGTTTAGTTAATAAATAATTGCTTATACCAGTCCTTTTTTATGTTTTTTTCATCTTGATTTATGTTTTTTTGTATTTTTCATGCCTGCGGACTAGTTTTCGCCGGTTGCCCCTTTTTCTAGGCCATTGTTTTGAGGCGCGTTTTCTCGGCTTCTAGGTGGTTTTAGAAAATTTTAAAAACATATTTGGAATGAGAATGAAGTCTATTTTCATCTCAGACGCATTCATTATCTCCGTAAAGCCCTCCTTTAACATAATCCTTCATCATCAAAATATTTCATGTTTTAGTTTTCTACTGTAGTTCTGAATCCATGATACGATATCGTCCATTGTTCTCCCTTAAAGAATTTTTTCATTTTTTCTTGTGTGGGTGAAATTTTCAGAATTACTATATCAAAAAATAAGCGAATTTCACGAAAATCAGACGTTTTTCCGAAATGTAGTTAGTCCAAAAATCCCATGTCTATTTTTATTTCAAAAATGTATCTTTTGACGCAAAATAAACCCCCGAGAAAAAGAATATTAAGAAAACGTTTCCACCTGTTATTCGGCTGAGAACCTAATCAACATATACGTATTATATAAAAAGGTGGATAACATATAAAAATTCTTTACTACAATCAAATGTGCACATATTATTGTTGATATGAGTGTATTAGCAAACGACTAATCTAGCTTTTATTTTCATGTTCATGCCAAATTACTTTTATTTTTTCTTGTGTTTGCTGTCCTTTCGAAATACATATATGTCATATTTTTTGTTTGTTTCGGTTGAATGATTCTGGAAACTTGGAATAATATCCGGAAATGAGAGTTATGTCACGACTTATTTCGGGAAAATGAAACTTGGGATTAAATTTCAAGATTTACGAAGCATAACAAGGGCTTCATAATATGAATGCAAGAGATTTACATGAAAAAATATATATAAGTAATGTTCCTTCTACACAATTCCATATGCGTTTCATAAATTGGCACTCTGCCAGAAGGTTTTCAAATTTGTTTTCAATGAATTTTGAATTTGGGAAGGTTTTCCCAAATTCGATCGAAATTCGAAATTCGAGGACTTTACGAAGATAATAAATGCTATAAATGCTTTAAATGAAAATAGACTTCATTCTCATTCCAAATCTGTTTTTAAAATTTTCTAAAACCGCCTAGAAGCCGAGAAAATGAGCTTCAAAACAATTGCCTAGAAAAAGTGTCCACCTGGCCGAACTTTTTCCTATGAGCTTTTTTCGCGTTTTGTTAAAAAATGCTTATATTAGTCCTTTTTTATGTTTTTTCATCTTAATTTATATTTTTTTGGATTTTTCAAACCTGTGGACTAGTTTTCGCCGGTGGCCCCTTTTTCTAGGCCATTGTTTTGAAACTCATTTTCTCGGCTACTAGGTGGTTTTAGAAAATTTTAAAAACAGATTTGGAATGAGAATGAAGTCTATTTTCTTCCCAGCGGCATTCATTAGCTCCGTAAAGCACTCCTTTAACATCAATTATAGTTTTTCGAAAAACTCATTTATATGCGGTTTTTTTTGAGAGTTCCCATTTTTTGAGGGCAACATTTGAATGACCAGTTTCATAAAAAGTTCTTTTTAGCCTTTCTCATCATTTTTTCATCAATACTTTTATTTGAATAATTCATTGAGAACGACGTCTGGAGGGATGTGAAGTCTGTTTTTTCCAGCCTACTATCTCTTTCTGTTTTTCTCTATTCCCTCTCAATCTTTTACTCTCTATACTTTCATTGAGCAGTAGTTTCATTAACTAATTCATTCATTTCGATCATCGCCCGCCTCGTTGCCTTCTTTTTTCTTTTTTTTTAGCTTCATATGTTTTTAGTTGTTAATTTAAATGTTAATACATGTGCTTTTTCATGACATAAATCTCTTTATTTATCACAATTGTGACGCAAATCGAATGCAGACACCAGATTATGCAAATAGACACTGTTTTAGCTTTTTAATGATTTAAAGACATGTGAAAAATGTATCAAATATTGACATTTTTATTTTCTGAGAAATGGATATAAATAAGTTTCGAAAACCGAAATTTGAACGGAAAATTTATGGCTCAAATACCGTGCGTCGCATAAAAATCAGACCTTATTTTTCCTTATTTTTGCGTGTGTCTGAGTAAGTGTATGTTTTCTTGAAATTTCATTGCCATTATCGAATTCAGTAAAAAACCTAAATAGGAAAATTTTCAGCAAAATTCACAGTTTCCTAAAAAATTACAAACAAAAGTCTGAATATCGGGGTATTATAGTCGTTTTTCTAATACTTAAAATGTTATTATAATAATTCATTAATAATTTAACTTTTGTCTTAATTGACTCATCATTTTTCCAACTTATACGTCCCTAAAGTTTTCACGATTATAAAATATTTTTTTAAAAAAATTAGCAATTACGTTTGCATGCAAAAAAGGAGTGTATCAATCAAAGTTTCAGGCTCTTTTTCTCAATTTTTACTACTTGAAATATAGCTATTTTTCAGGATGGTTGGCGAAAGTAGTAGTAGTAGTAGCAACAATAACAATAATAACAATTCGGAAAATTCGGATGGTCAACCATCGGGTCCTATAATCGATCGACGATCTCTTCTGTCGGCCGCTTCAATGGTTCGACAACAATCCGATACAACTGGAGTCAGACGATTAGTTCGTGGAAGAGCAATTGTACATGATGAAGATGATACTGGTCCACATACAAGTACACATCATGTTAGTTTCATTTTTTTGTCTATAAATTTTTCAAAATTCAGGTTTTTTTCATATTTTCTTGCATTATTTTTAATTTTGCACACTGACTAAAAAATGGGTTCATACTGAACTTGACACATTGTTGTTCAAAATATTATTCGTTTCTTCCCAGTTACGAGAGTTGACAATTCTGAGTTCCCTTTAAAAAAGTTATTGAAAAACAAGTTATAAAAATTTGAGTCAAGTTGAAAAATCATAACTTGGTTCCATTTTCAGTTATATACTACATTTTGCGCGTTCGTTATTTGGACAATTTTTTATTTTTTAAAACCGAATTTAGACAGATTCTAACAAGGGAAGTGCGCGAGGTCACCGTCGCAAATCGAGTTGAGACCTATACCATCTGATAGAGCTTTAAAAGTAGGTCTAGAATCAATTTTTAAAGTCTGCCGCTTCGACCTGTGAGCCGGTGAAACATGGGCTCAAAGTTCCTTAAAATACGATGTGAAAAACCCTCCTCCACCAAGTTTGCAAAACAATTACCTGCCAGTTGGAATCGAACTTTGGAAAAGATTATAATAGGCAAGTGCATAACCAACTTAACCACGCAGCCACATGGTGGAGAAGGTATCCGTGCGCTTATATACGCTCCGTATTTCACGTAACTTTGAGCCCATGTTTCACCGGCTCACAGGTCGAAGCGGCAGACTTTTAAAACGGATTCTAGACCTACTTTTAAAGCTCTACTCGATTGGAGATGGTGACCTCGCGCACTTCCCTTGTAAGCTGTTAAAGGAGGGCTTTACGGAGATTATGAATGCGTCTGGGATGAAAATAGGCTTCAGACTCATTCCAAATATGTATTAAAAATTTTCTAAAACCACCTAGAAGCCGAGAAAACACGCATCAAAACAATGGCCTAGAAAAAAGGGTCACCTGACCGAACTTTTTCCTATGAGCTTTTTTCGTGTTTCGTTAATAAATAGTTATGCAGAATGCTTGTAGTAGTCATTTTTAATGTTTTTTCATCTTAATTTATGTTTTGTTTTTCATTTTTTGGACTTTTCATGCCTGCGGACTAGTTTTCGCCGGTGGCCCTTTTTTCTAGGCCATTATTTTGAGGCGTGTTTTCTCGGCTTATAGGTGGTTTTAGAAAATTTTAAATACAGATTTGGAATGAGAATGAAGCCTATTTTCATCCCAGGCGCATTCATAATCTCCGTAAAACCCTCCTTTAAAGCTATTTTATCACTTTTTCGAGCGAATTTCGAATTTCGGCGGTCTAGGACTCGGCCCAGACTCCGTGTAGGCTAAAACTTTGAGGATTTCATATTGTACCCACCGCAACATTTGAGTAAATTACCAGGGTAAAAACCTCCCTTGTTAAAGAGATCAATAATAGAATTCCATTTTCCAAAGTTTTTGAGTAAGAAAAAAGGTCACAGATCTCTTTCAAATTATCGCACTTGAAAAAATGTATCCGTTACGTATGAAGAATTATGTCATTTTGTTCGAGAGTTTTTGGAACTATAATGCATTTGGCGGCTATAAAAAAATGAGCTCTTAGTTTTTCAATGTTCTAAAACGAATGAAAACACTTTCAATAAGCAGAAAGCAATTTTTTTGAGCCAGATTTACCTTTCTATGCAATGGTATTAAATGATCAACTGACTTTTCCAGTTTTTTCCTCCAAATTAGATTTTTTTTAATTTATTGAAATGGATTCCTGTTTCCATTAGTTTTTTGCTGTTTGGAACAAAAAAACAAAAAAAAGAACATAATGGACCCATTTTTTAGCTAGTCATAAGAGCTTTGAATTGCTCCCATGGGACATTTTCAATGAACTACTCCTCTCTCTCTCTTTCCTTTCCTTTTTTGGGATCCATGTCTTCTTCATTTTCCATGTTTTTTTTTGCCTGTTGGATTTTCTATTTTCTAGTTACTTTTCTGGAAAAATAGCTTTCGCTTTATTTCACTTTTTCAAAAATTTCAATTTGTGTTTTAAGCGACATAATGGGGTGGTTTCAGAGGCAAACAATTCGAAAAAATGTTTCTTTTCAAGCCGTTTTTTGTAGTGAGAATTAAAAATTCAGACCAAAGTTTGATGACAAGATTTTCTTTCGAGCTTTTTATTTGAAGAATTTGACAATTAAAGTTTCGAATAAACATTTATTTAATTTGGAAACAATCTATGAGTATGAATTTAAATGTCAATTATAGATTCAACTCCTTCAACACCTAAGATTAGAAGCGGAAGCTCCCGAAAATTTTAATCTATTTTAATTTTAATTATTCCAGTTTATATGACTATTAAAAATTAATTTTTTTATTCTGAAAATTCTAAAATTCTAAATAAAATTTACCAAAAAGAACCTCTTAAAACATTTAGTTTCATGATTTGCGTCTGAAATAAAAAGTGTGATTTTATTTCTTAACTTTCATTAAAGGAGGGCTTGATGGAGATGATAAATGTACTTTAAATGAAAATAGACTTCATTCTCATTCCAAATCTGTTTTAAATATTTTCTAAAACCACCTAGACGCCGAGAAAATGAGTTTGAAAACAATGGATGAGTTTGAAAACAAAAAATGAAAAACATAGAAAAAGGGCTATTATAAGCATTCTTCACAACCTTTTATTAACGAAACACGAAAAAATAGGAAAAAGTTCGGTCAGGGGCCACTTTTTCTAGACCATTGTTTTGATGCTCATTTCTCGGCTTCTAGGTGGTTTTAGAACATTTCAAAAACAGTTTTGGAGTGAGTATGAAGTCTATTTTCATTTAAGATACATTTATCATCTCCGTAAAGCCCTCCTTTAAACAGAAATATTTAAAAGAATGTCAGAAAGCGAAGTTTCACAACTTTCAGCTGATTTTTTATGATCCACTTCGTCTCTTCGATCTCTGTTTTTTTGTTTAAAAATACCTAGGATGTGTGTTTTTTTTTCTGTCGAAAAGTGTTAATCTTGTTTCAATGAAGCTGACATCAATCATGAATTTCGGTCTTATAATTTCTTTTGACCCGATTGTCAATTGAGTTCTCGATCTTGAAGCCGTTCTAAGAAAATTGTCGATATTTCTTTTGATGTAAAATATAAGAAAAACCATGAAAATTTTTAGAAAACCTTTCGGTTTTTGAAAATGAGCATCTAAGGCTCAAATTTCTGAACCCTTTGAAATAAAAGTTAATTTTCTAAATTTCTAAAGTTCCGGTTAATTTCGGACAGTATTTAAATGAATGAGAGATGATGGATCTTGTGGTAAAACGAAGACCACTTGAACTCTGATGAAAAAATGTTAGTGGTGATCCTCTTCTCATCTTGTTCACTCGTTTTTTTTCGCTTTATTTTATCGAGGGGACACATTTTCGTGCTATGTCGTTGAATGGAATTCCTTTTTTTTTGGCTTTTCTGTGTCTGGCATTGTTTTTTTTCAAGTCTTAATTTTAGATTTATTTTATTGAAGAAATTCAAGAAATTTCACATGAATTCTATCGAAAATTGTATGGTCATCTCTCTGGTCACAATATTGAGATGTTTATTTATCTGATGGAGTCTCAACAATCAAATGGTTGTAATAATCTGGGAGATGAAATGCATCAACATCGAATGATTTTATGTTGTTTCCCTTGTTGTGACCCTTGTTTTCAATCTGAACTTTATGGACCTATGCAGAAACTAAAATTGCTGCAAAAAATTGCAAACAAATGCAAAAAATTCAATGCAGAAACTTGCAAAAAATTGCAAGAAATGTCAAGAAATTGCAATTTTTTGCAGCCGATTTACGGGAAAAATACGGTAATCGTTGCGAGACCATCAAAGGTTCTTACTCTTCGCTGCGAGACCCTCACAAATTTCACAGGTGTGCGTCCAAAAATACGGTCAAGAGCCGTTTTCATGGATGGTCTCGCAACGATTACCGTATTTTTCCCGTAAATCGGCTGCAAAAAATTGCAATTTCTTGACATTTCTTGCAATTTTTTGCAAGTTTCTGCATTGAATTTTTTGCATTTTTTTGCAATTTTTTGCAGCAATTTTAGTTTCTGCATAGGTCCATTAGAAATTAGAAATTTAACTTTTATTTCAAAGGGTTCTGAAATTTGAGCCTTAGATGCTCATTTTCAAAAACCGAAAGGTCTAAAAATGTTCAGGGTTTTTTCTTATATTTTACATCAAAAGAAATATCGACAATTTTCTTAGAACGTCATCAAGGTCAAAAACTCAATTGACAATCAGATCAAAATATTTGTTGAATCTAGTACGCAACTAGAAACAATAAAAGCTAGCCCAAACTGGCTTAAAACAAGCTTAACCACTTTCCCAAATCAAAAATAATGTGACGCCCGAATATTTGGCCTAGAAACACAATTGTGGAGAGTTAGTCCCTCTGGGGGTTTCTAGTCCTCGGCCGTTTATCTCAAAATCTGTTTATTAGAGAAAATATACAGTTTTACTCAAAATAATTCAAAAAATCTTTATTTACATCTGAAAACTTGTCGTTTCAGTAAATCTACAACATCTCTGAAACGTTCAATAATAAAATACTGTCCTATGCTTGTACTTTTCTACAAATTCCCAATTCAAGTGCTATGCACTGAGAGCTTTCCAAATTTCAAAATAACTTTTCGCATTCAAATGTTTTTGTTTTATTTTTACACTTTTTCTTTTTTGAACAAATTTCCTCCACTGGGGAATAATAAAAGTTCTCTAATTTTGTTCTGAAGCTAAAAATCATACGTATTCTAGACTGAAAAATGTAGACGTTCGTTGTTAAACAACCACATCAGTTTCATACTTCTTTTTCAAAACAATTAATGAATGACGTTTGATTTTTTGTTTTTTTTTCTAAAATTGTCATACATATTTTGGATTAGTGACTTTTTGAAAAGATGTAATTTCATCTCGAAAACTTTTGGATTTTTAGAATAAATACAAAATAATTGAATTGTAGTTCTTATTTTTTTTATGAATTGCTTAATCCTTATTTTTGCAGAAAATAATAGGGCTTTTAGCTTTTTATGGCTTTTTGGAATCTTTAAAGACGGCGTGTCATTTTATAATATAAAAAATGTATGCGAAAATGTAAATTTATAATAAAAAATTATTTTTAAAGTCGGATATTTTAGGTTTAACTTTAAAATTTAAGCTTTGTATAAATACTTTGCTTTTTGCAATAAATTTCTATTTGGACTTCCACTTTATTTTTAAAAAAAATTTATCATTTTCTCCAACCCCCAAAATTTTAGGTTTTCTCATTTTTTCTGAGAATTCAGCTCATCCATCACCTACAATAAATGAAGTAGGAAATTAAAAAATCACCTTTTTCCGTCTTCTTTTTAATCTAAAAAAACAAAAAAAAGAGAGAACCCCGAACTGGAAAAAAATGAGATTTATATAGACACATATATCCAGCACCTTTATTTACTCCATAGATGTATGTACATGCCGATTTTTATGTGTCACAAGTCAATTTTCTCGTTTTTTGTAAATGGCACATTTTTTATTATTTTTTCTATCCGGGTGGTCTGGTTTCAAACAAACTAATGAACTATGAACGAACTCTGGAAAATAATTGTGTGAGATTAAATATAATCTTATGTAATTTCAGCTCTCCGCTGCAATGTCTCCGAACTTATCAAGACCGACCAGATATGTTAAGGTATGTTGGTTTCCTGCAGTTCTTTTTCAAAGTTTTGAGTAAATTCTTTAAAGGATGGCTTTACGGAGATAATAAATGTACCTTAAGTGAAAATAGACTTCATTCTCATTCCAAATCTGTTTTTAAAATTTTCTAAAATCACCTAGAAGCGGAGAAAACGCGCTTCAAAACAATGGCCTAGAAAAAAGGGGCTGAACTTTGTCCTATGGTCTTTTTTCATGTTTCATTAATAAATACTTAATCAGAATGCTTATATTAGTCCTTTTTTTTGTTTTTTCATCGTAATTTATGGTTTGTTTGGATTTTTCATGCCTGCGGACTAGTTTTCGCCGGTGGCCCCTTTTTCTAGGCCATTGTTTTGAGTTACGTTTTCTCGGCTTCTAGGTGGTTTTAGAAAATTTTAAAAACAGATTTGGAATGAGAATGAAGTCTATTTTCATCCCAGATGCATTCATTAGCTTCGTAAAGCCGTCCTTTAATGAAAGCTAAGAAATAACATCAAAAATTCAAAAATTCAAATTTTCAGTCTTCTATTCATTTCATTGAAGTATTTGCTTCTGTTTTTCCGATGTGCTTAACTTCCAAAATAAATTTTCTAGAAGCGGGACGAACCGCATCTTCAAAAACTTTATATGAGAAATATTATGAATGAAAAAATATAACTATTAGTTTATCAACGTCTCGTTTTTAGAAGAACATTTAAAAATACTAATACATGAAAAATATTTTTTAAATATATTTTTCATGTAAATTTTGGGGATATCACAGTAGACAAATTAATTTTTTTCCAAATCTATTTTTCCCTCCATATTCAACATAATTAACCGGATTTCCGGTTTGGGTAGATATATAAGACTAGATATACATTCAGAATATTTTCAATAAAATAACAATTGTTTTTTTGGAGTATTTATTGTATTTTTATGATGTACAATTGTTGTTGATTCCAAAAGCTGTTAATATATTTTGAAGAAATAATGATTCACATTAGATGATTCACATCATTATGTATGAAAGAAAAAGGATGACTCACATAGTGGAAATTGAATAAAAATGAAAAAAAAAAGGTTGTCGCCAAGAAAGTTGGTCCCAAACTATTTTTTTTTAATTTTACGTTTAAGAATAACACATAAATATGCCCGATGCCTCAACCATTTTTATTTATTGTCAAGTTTAAAAATTTTTGGATAATCTATTTTCTAAATACTAAAAGACCGCTGCGCAACTGCACGCATTTAAAAATAGCACGATTGTGTGAGAGACTTAGCTTTTCTGGGTAGGTCAAAACCAACTTTAAGAATATCTGGCCGCTCGTTTTGCGGAGTGTCGTTGGTAATTTACTCGCAGCGCGACCGCAACGCGCTCAAATTCAAATTTCTCAGTTGGTCTTGCGCGTAGCGGTCGCGTTGCGAGTAAATTCCCAACGACACTCCGCAAAACGAGCGGCCAGAAATTTTTATCTTGACAATAACACATTGACAATAACACAATCCAACATACTATTGGATTGTGTTAAAATAATGCCAATTTTTGTTTGGATTCCCATTTTGACTCACATCCATTTAAAATTGCATCCACTTTAATCATACGTTGATGAAGCCTTTCAAAAAAAAAGCCAAAAAAAGAAACGGAAAAAAATGAACAAAAAAGGAAATATGACAGATTTATATAAATAGAACATTTTTGATGAATTTCCCATCTAGAAATATTTATTCTTCGACTTCTTTTTTTCAATGTTGGATTTGCAGTCGGTTTCGCAGCAACGAAGTGAGAGCTATATTCAATTGAACCAGTATCGATTGATGGAGGAAATTGGACAGGTTTGCATTTTTTTATGCATATTATTTCTCGGTGTGCCTTAAGTGAAAATAGACTTCATTCTCATTTCAAATCTGTTTTTAAAATTTTCTAAAACCACCTAGAAGCCGAGAAAACACGCCTCAAAACAATGGCCTAGAAAAAGTTGGCCTAACTTTTTCCTATGAGATTTTTTCGTGTTACGTTAATAAAAAGTTATGCAGAATACTTATATTTGTCCCTATTTTATGTTTTTAAAAATCTTAATATACTTTTTTTTGGATTTTTCATGCCTGCGGAATAGTTTTCGCCGGTCGCCACTGTTCTAGGCCATTGTTTTGAGGCTCATTTTCTGGGCTTCTAGGTGGTTTTAGAAAATTTTAAAAACAGATTTGGAATGAGAATGAAGTCTATTTTCATCTAAGACGCATTCATTATAAAGCCCTTGTTTAAAGAATGCAGAATATCAAGATTTATTTGAAAAAAATCAATATTTTATTTTCAGGGTTCATATGGAATTGTCAAACTCGCATACAACGAACAAGACAAAAATCTATATGCGCTGAAAGTTCTGGACAAGATAAAATTGCTCAAGAATTTCGCGTGTTTTCGTCAACCGCCACCCAGAAGGAATAAAGAGAATTCGGCGCCTTCAGTGCTCAAGAATCCGCTACAACTGGTACAGAAAGAGATTGCCATATTAAAGAAATTGTCCCATCCGAATGTTGTCAAACTTGTCGAGGTAGATGAATTTCGGGACAAACTAAAAGATAGTTGAGAAATTGTAGGTTCTCGATGATCCTAGTGATAATTACTTGTATATGGTTTTCGAATTTGTGGAAAAAGGTTCAGTGCTCGAAGTTCCGACTGATAAACCATTGGATGAAGAAACAGCTTGGCTTTATTTTCGAGACACATTACGTGGATTAGAATATTGTGAGTATTAATTCTAATTTTACTGATTCTATTTAACACTTTTTCAGTACATTATCAAAAAATAGTACATAGAGATATTAAGCCGTCAAATTTGCTGTTATCAGATGCAGGTCAAGTAAAGGTTTGTCAATGTCATTATTTTTTTAAAGAACGTGTTCAATTATAGATTGCCGATTTTGGTGTATCATGCGAATTCGAAGGTATCGATGCATTTCTTTCGGGAACAGCTGGAACGCCGGCATTCATGGCTCCAGAAGCATTAACAGAAGGGGCAAATCATTTCTATTCGGGTCGAGCACAAGATATCTGGTCATTAGGGATTACTTTATATGCTTTTGTTATTGGAACGGTTAGTAAAATCGATTAATTTGATTTTTTAAAAATAATTTAGGTTCCATTTGTCGATAATTATATAATTGCCTTGCACAAGAAAATCAAAAACGATCCTATTAATTTCCCAGAGAGGTTTGTTTTGTTTTTTATTTGAATACTTTTTAAGTTCATTATCTTTCAGTCCAATCCTCACTCCAGAACTTCAAGACCTTATTCTCGGAATGCTGAAAAAAGATCCAGGACATCGATTAATGCTGAATGAAGTGAAACTTCACACGTGGGTAACAAGAGACGGGACATGCAATATGCCAAGTGAACAGGAGAATTGTCATTTGGTTACGGTGACAGAAGAGGAAATTGAGAATTGTGTAAGGGTTATTCCGAGACTGGACACGTTGATCTTAGTGAAAGCGATGGGTCATAGAAAACGATTTGGAAATCCGTTTAGGTAATCTCTTTAAGGATGATCCACGTTTAATTCATGATTTTTAGAAACAAGTTAAGCGCACAATCAAGTATTAGGGATAGGAGGAAATCGTCATCTGTCAAAGATCCGACATATGTTCCGCCACCGATTAGTCCACCAGCCGAAGGGGATCATTCAAAGTAAGTTATTTTAGAAAACAACAAGCATTAGTGAAGCGAAAACCCCGTTAAAGACAAGGTGTCACTTATTAATTTTTATTTATATTTTGCTTTTCTTAACAAATAATTTCATAATTTTCAGAGTGGATAGACCAGAAATCAAATGCATCGAAATGAATCTGACGGGTTTGACACTGGAGGTAGATAAGGATATACAGCCTAGAGTGAAGTCTGCTAGACAGTGATCACAATATTAAATTTTTGCAAACATCATTCCCTTTTTTCACAGGTTTCTTTTATAACTTTCTAATATTTTGTTATATATCATTTGTTCTGGAAAGCGTTAGTACTATTTTTTTTTGTTTAGAAGTGCCTAAATATGGAATAAAACCTCGAAGAGGATCTCATTGCACAGCAATTTTTATATTTAATAAAGGTTTATTTATAAAGAAAGTAACTGCAATAACAAATTAAAAAATCTAGAAGAAAAATAAAGAACAATCAAACATTGATTATAAAATTTTTGTCGGAATTATTGGAATAAATAATTTGGGGAAGATTAACATTATATTTTCTAATGGTTTGGGTGGTTAATCGATAGCCGTATGTGATATTTGAACGGGTTTCATTCTGATGATCAAAAGCGGAATTGTCAGTTCCAAATTCTGGGATTTCGGAATAGGTTGAGTAAATGGATGGAATTTTGCGAATCGATGCGAGTTTGGCAGTAGATGGTTCGGGAGAAAGTGAAGCTGATGGAGTGATTGATGAGCAGCTGGTCATTGAAGATGTGGTTGGTGATGGGGATCGGGAGTTAAATCTGGAATGAAAAATATATTTTTAGGTTTGGAGTTGAATGGATTATTACCTTTTGCAGCAAACAATATTGAGCATGACAACGAAAATAGAGATTGAAAGAACGCTGATGATAAGAAGGAATGCATTGATGTAATGATAATCATATCCACGAAGAACAGCTTCAAGTTGGCGGAAGAAAGCAGAAGAATATTCTTCTTCCGAACGTTTCACAATCTTTGGACAATGGGGGCAATTGTCCTCAATTTTGATCAAAAGTTTGGCAGTGAAACATTGCGAGTGGATGCTTGCAACACGAAGAATCGATGCTTGTTCGTCAGTTTTAATGGACTGAAAAAATTGAATGATAATATCACAATCAAATTTAAATTTTAACTTACTTTTTTTTCAGTTTTTCCGAAAACAAATGAGACAAAACCATGATCACATTTTGGAGAAAGACCGAAAGGATTCAACGCATTTTCTCCTTCGATTTGGGATGTAAGAAGGATGTTATCGATTGGTGAACTCCATTGAGAAGTGAAGAATAGTTTCTCTTGCTTATTAAGATGTTCGCTGATTGGCCATGCAGAAGATGCAAAGCGACGTTCACCGAGATTGGCAATGATCTGGAAATTGGAAAAAATATGGGAATGTTTTCAATTTTAAAGATAAAAACTTACTCTTAACGATGGGTTAACACAATTGTTATGGGTGTTCCAAAATTCTGCACATTCTTCACGAAGTTTGAAGTCAACAAGAACCACTGTTAACCATGAGAAATTGGCAAGAGTTGCTGTTGGAAGAATGCACAAGATGCAGAAGATATTGAAGTTCATCTGAAAATGAAAATAATAATTTTGAGAAGAAATAAAACAAATAAATGAAATCTGATTTGAAAGTCTGAAAGTGATTACCTTTTATAGTCGTGTATGTGCACCATTCAAAAAATGGGCGGTGCTCGAAGGTGTCAAATAGGAAGGAGGGGTGGGACCGGAACAGGAATGGAGGACCAGTGGAAAGGTGCGAACTTTGATAAGAAACCGGAAACGCTTGAGAACCTGTGTAAGCTGGTTGAGCTCTGAGAAAGCGGGGAATGTTCTCAGGTATGTCGGCGAGTTTCTTTTTAGCCAGCTTGGGAAAGATAAGAATTATCAGAGAGTGTAAGTTTCTCATCACTTCTGTAATCTGGGATACTGTTAAGTATTGCATAGAATAACATTTCCTTTACAGAAATCACGTGCAGTCGAAAATCACATTCTGTTTTGAAAACGTTCAAACGTTCAAAATTTTCATTCCCGAAGAGATTTTGACAATCGTCGCAAACATTTTGTTTTTTAAAGCTTTTTAATCATTAATCAAAACAATCATTGCGAAATTGCTCTGTTAATGTTTTCTCACACATATGCTTAGTTCCTTGAGAAATACTTAAAGGAGGGCTTTACAGAGATAATAAATATACCTTAAATGAAAATAGACTTCATTCTCATTCCAAATATGTTTTTAAAATTTTCTAAAAACCTCTAGAAGCTGAGAAATCGAGCCTCAAAACAGTGGCCTAGAAAAAGGGGCCATCTGGCCGAACTTTCTCCTATGAGATTGTTTCGTGTTTCGTTCATAAATAGTTATGTTCTTATATTAATCCTTTTTTATGTTTTTTCATTTTATTTATGTTTTTAAAATTTATTTTGGATTTTTCACACATGCGGACTAGTTTTCACCGGTGGCCCTTTTTCTAGGCCATTGTTTTGAGGCTCGTTTTATCAACTTCTAGGTGGTTTTTAGAAAATTTTAAAAACAGATTTGGAATGAGTATGAAGTCTATTTTCATCACAGACGCAATCGTTATCTCCGTAAAGCCCTCCTTTAATATGCAGAATCATGTTTCCAATCTCGAAATTCCATCTTCTCACTTCATTTGCACAATCTATAAATTGAGATTTCACAATTTGTAAAGAGCACTGTAAAATCAACATCCGCCTGAGCCATTGTAAAGTTTTGAGATTTTTTTTCCTAAAGGCAAAAATAAACGCATCCCTTTGTACTATTTAGAAATATATTATTAAAAGTTTACGATCTAACCACAATATTTTACAAGTCATAAATTTTTGAAATATTTACAATTTCTTTGATTTTTACACAAATTGACACATTTATTTACAAGTTGTTAAGTATTTACAAACAAATAATATATAGTACACAGTATATAAAAGAAACACTGTATTTTTATATATTTAGAACTCAATAAATAATAGTAGAATAGAATTTCGGAAGACCTACATATATCGAGATCTTCAACCCCTGATATATATTTAATAAATTGATAAAAACTACAATTAGCCGACAAACAATGGATTGAAAATGGTTTGAGTTGGATATGTTGAATCGACTGCAAAACACCAGGGACAAGCTCGTTGCTCTTTTGTTCGGTATTGATCGCCTAGAAAATAATTCTAGAGATTTATCTTTGAAAAGTATGACTTTTACCTGGTCTGACAAACTGAGTTTTATACCAGTCTCCTCTGCCAGCATAGTATCCTTGATACAGTGATTGAATCGGGGTGTAAGTTTTCAAATCTTCAAGAAAATATTAGAAAATTTGATAAATTATTTCAGACGATTGCGTTTTGATCCATTCGATTTCTTTAATTTAAAAAAGGAAAAAAAACCTGTCTTGGGTTTGTATTTATCGTTTATTTTTTCGATTTTTAGGCAATTTCATTTTTGTGCACGAAAAAATTTTAAAAATCCGCCCATCTCAGGTGTACGTCCAAAACACACGATTTGACGCGAAAATACACATTTTGATTTAATTTGCAGCATCCGTTTATAATTTTTTTCGTTTTCCGCAATTAATTTTGTTTTTCATCAATTAAATAATTTCTGTGTATATAATACAAATAGGGCTTTCTTTCCTAAAGACGACTTACGTTGTCCCTTTGTTTCCCCAACTTGATATGGTCCAACAATATTTCTTCTTGAACTTGGTCCGACGTTGATTCCGAACAGAGTGTGCTCAAAAAATGTTCTTTAAAATACTTCAAGTTTTGAAAAAAAATTTTTTTTTAAGTTCTTTAATCTATATTTAATCTTCTAAAAAGCTTTCAAAATAAGTTCACTTGCCCGAAGTTTTATCAGGTCGTCAGCAGCAGATGCTCTTGATCCAACATCAACTCCAGCCCCTTGGCGATCCCATTCAACTAGTGCACCCCTTTGAATCATAAAGTAACCACGAAATACTAAATTCTCAATTCCTACCTGTTATGTTTCCAAAGTTTGAAAATTTTGTCACGAGTTCCAATTTCAAACGCTCCATCGTCGTTCGTAACATCAGCTGTTGCTCCAATACTTCGTCCAATTTCTGTATCGTCTTCGATTAATGGAACTTTATGATTTCTCAGTAATCTAACATCAACCCCATTGTGATATCCATAAGTTGCTCCTTTTCTAAAAAAAAGAAGAAGCGAAAATTGAATAATTCACAGCTTATTCCAGAGAAATACCTGTTTGTTAGCCCTATCCTCTCTTCTTTCAACACTTGTACTCTTGGCCCAAGACAAATATTCTCTTTAATTCCCGGGATGAGACAAGTAATGGCCGATCTTAAAATTCGTAACCGTTTCAAATCAAACCTCTTTAAACCTTACCTCAAAGTAAACGGAATGTCTATTCCATCTCTGGTTGCTAGAGCAGCTTGTCGACGAATTCGTATAATTTCAGAAAATAAAAAGCTCGGAAATAATACGTAGCAAATTAGGAAAGTTCGTAAAATACCCATGAAGATAACAACAATAATGAAAATTGCGTAATCTAATCCGAAGTGAAAACACAAACGGGTTTTTGTCTTTTTTTATGAATTGTTTTGACCACCTAACTTGATTCCTTCATTTTTTGGGGGATGGGGGGATCTTCAACAGATAATTATTTAATTCGATTGAAAACATGCACATAACATTTTCAACTTATGACAAACACAATTGACGACAATACCCGTCATTATGTATTTGTGGTTCGATGTTGCCCTCAATCCGACCGCATTTAGATGACCTTGCGGGCTCATTCATCGACTTCACGATGAGGCCTGATGGTGTTGATGATGGCTAGTTGAAATCGTTTCCGAATCGCATTTTGGGTTTGGTTTTGTGTAATTTTCGTTGTTTTGTAACTTTTGTTTAAGGTTCATAAGTTTCAAATTATCCGTTGTTTCAAAAATTCCAAATTGCAAGCTTTAAATCTAACATAAATCATTAAAAGCTTATTTATTAGAAATCGGAAAGTGTAATATTTTCGATATTTATATTTACAAATTGTGATCATGCTGCTACTATTGTTATAACTTCAAATTTGCTCGGTTTTCGCTTTACAAATTTTTGCTCACAATTCAAGACATTTTAAAGATGACTCTTGAATTTTTTGGTCCTTTTAAAATTACAGTGTTTTTGCTACCCTAGTTGTAATCCAAATAATTATTGAAATATGTTTTTATTTCTTCGACTCTCTTTTTCTCAAGGTGCCTTCTAATTTTGTCAAGTGTTTTCGTCTCATTAATTATTTATTTGGATATTTTTCAGTGGAGCACGAAAAAGTAAGTAACATTAGTGATTTATTATGAATGAGTATGGTTAAAAACAAGACTTTTGCTGTCGTGATCATAATTCCTGAATTTTGTTTATCGTATTTTTTTTAGTTTATCGCCAAGATAATTTTTATCCACACAGACTCGGCATAAATCTGACAAACGGTCGTAAAGTATACCGAAAGTGAGCTATTGCAAGGTCATCTTCCCCTTTTTTGCGCTAATGCACGATTGGCCCCGTCTCATGCCAATACATAGGACGAACACTGTGCAAACAATTCATATCTAACGGTCAAATGGTCACTTTGGCAGAAAAACGAGGAAAGATGATGAGAGAACAAGATGATTGTCAATCTTCTTGCAATTCATTTTGTAACTTTTCTCATCCACATGTGTTGGGTTGAAAACTTGTTTTGCAATGAATGCTCTTTTTCAAATGTTCCTCATTTTCGTCCGAAATTTTTTGACATCTGTCCGCCACGCAACTAGGTTTTTTTCGATCATTTGAACGTTTAGTAATGTGAATGTTTTTGTGTGCATTCCTTCTGTCGGCTTTCGGCTGGTTCTATCCGTCGTCAATTTTGTTACGTAAACATTTATCTTGATCATTTTTCCGTGTCATGATAATAATTTATCACTTTCAATGTGTGTGTTAATATCATAGTTTTTATTGAAAGTTTCCCGGGTATCTGAAAACTCTATGGTGCCATTATATGAACATGAGTCTTTCGAGATATTAGCAGAGTCTGGAAATTACAGTGTCTTCTCTTTTAAAATCTCAATATTTCCACATGCTTGCTTGGAGAAATTCGTTTTTCCGATCGAGTTTCAGTTTCTGTCTCATTAAACCTTTCAAGTACTCGTTGTTTGAAACAAATCGGTTTGTGCTACAGTAACTATCGAATCACATTCGTTTTATTTTTGAGTCACAAATGTATTTTTGGTATCTATTGGACCAATTATGAAAAATTATTTTTTTTTTGTCCGTGCACCGGAACACCCCAAAAAAATCGAGGTTTGTCAGTAGAGCGCGTTTGGAATCGGTTTGCTTCTACAGTAGTACTGGCATTTAAAAGGAACGGTGCTCTATCGAAATGTTACATTTTTTTTAAATAAACTCAGTTCTCCACACTTTATGTCACGCGACGAAAGTTTTCAAAATGCATTTTGTTTTTTTTATTGCGTATTTATTTCAAAGTTATCTACTTATGTCAATTGCCAATAATGCTTTATGTTGAACCCATGATTTTACGATTTCGAATTCGAATGTTGAAAATGTGAGAAATTTTATACCGTTAGGACATTTTTATAATTCCCAGATAAATAGCATTGTCAAAAATCCAGGGACATAACGTGTTACTTCTGTTTCCCACATTTACTGTTCCTTCATTTCTATTCCAAACGCGCTCCATAAACTGGCACTTTGCCAACACATCTTCCAAAACACAAAACGCAAACGGTTTCTCACGTGAATAACGTTAAGCGTTTGCATTTTGTTTTTTAGAAGGTGTGCTGGCAAAGTGCCAGTTTCTGGAGCGCGTTTGGAATAGAAATGAAATCAGAATAATTGACATTTTTCTAAGTTTTTCACAGCTTCAATTTCTATGGCTTCGAGTTTGTTGGTTTTCTATTAAATTTACATGATTTACGTTATTTTTTTTGTCGTTCTCCCTACCATTGGTCCTAATTATTGGTGTGTTTTGAGATTTGAAAAATGAAATTCAAGTAGCAAAACAAACGAAAATCTTCATATATTGTTTTGAAAATTGAAACCTAAAAGTTTTATTTTCCAGGATTAAGCCCCCCTGACGTTATTTTCCCCTTCGTCTCATAATATTTTAGATTCTCAAAACGGAAGAAGTCTGAATTGTAATTGGATAACCTATGTTTTGTGGAATTCTTTCCCAAACATATTATTTCTTTTCTTTTTCTTCTTCCAGTTTCTCTAGTGGAGCTAACTGCAATTTTAGCTTCTTTTATTTGTTTTGAACGCTTCATTCGTTGCCAATAAGTATTCATTTACTTTCTTTTTTTTTGTCTCCTTGTGTGCACCACTCATTCGAACTAATTGACTCTTTTGTGAGAGTGTTCCCGTCCTCCTTCCTTCATTCATCCTCACTTTTCCCCTCTTATCACAATGTATTGTTGTCACCTATCTTACTCATTCGTTTTTATCTTTTTTTGAGTATATATCAGTTTTTTGTAGATAGGACAACAAACCGAGAGTACCAGAGCAAATAAAACAGTCTAGTGGTGAGAATCGGTTTTGATGTTTTTTTTTCTTAGTTTTCGTTATTAGAAAAATATGAATTTTCAGTCTGAAATGTCCGCGTCTTCGACGACATCATCGACAACTGGTTCGACATCACAGGATGAGAATGAAGCGCCGGCGACTGGTAGTGTGAATGTTGTAGTTGTTAAGAATGAAACGGATGCCGAGTTAACGAATCGGCAAACGGTTCAGAACTTGGCATATCGACAATGTCAACAACAGCAACAAGTTTATGCTAATACAAGTAGTTCCACACTTGATAGGGTGAGTGGGGTTTTTTTTAGAAATTAGAAACAAGTCGAGGGGGGATCAAGTTTTAAAACATTGGGTTCCAGCAAAAGGGTTAATTCATCTTATTATATCACAAAAATACACATCAGTTCTTGATTTTGAACGGCACTTTGGTTCGAATTCATTCATGAAAGATACCGATTATCTTCTATTTTCAAAAGTAATTCAGTTATTTTGAAAAAATAACCTTATGATTAATGATGCAAACGTTACTCCCAATATCACGAAGACTAACTTTTTACAAAAATAAATGTCTCTGATTATTGAAAAAAAAATAAATTTATGAGGCGAGGTAAATTTCTTCACACTTTTTTTCCAGTTTTTCAAATGTTTTCTTTTTCTTTCAAATTCTCATTCTTTTCTACTGGAGAAGTTTTCAATTAGGAATCCCCTAGCAAAATTTGAGTATAGTCTTGTTCATTAATTGAAATTATATATTTAGATCCTTAAAAAAAACGAATTCCCGAAGTAAATTAAAGTTTTGAAAACAATTTGTCACTTTTTTAGAGCCAGTATCAATCACTTCCATTCTCTGGTACTCGCCGTGTGACGGTACAATTTGGAAAAATGAAAATTGTTGTTCCTTGGAAAGAATCTGTACGTTCTATTTTTTTTTCGTGTTTTACAAATAGTTTTTTAAGGTAAATGCTACTGTTAGACAGTTAGCAGATGCAGCTTTGATACGTTTCAAACGAGCTAAAGGAATTGTGAGTTTTTTAAAAATAATTTTATAAAATGATGTTTAGGCGGAATAATTGGCTGTGGTTCTTTTCTCGAGTGTTTATTGAAGCTAATAAACTAAAGTGAAAACAATTGAGAGAATTCGTTTCACTCTAGTAATTGAGTTTTACTGTCTGTAATATGTCGTAAAAAGTTTTAAACGGAAACAAAAACACGTTTTTTTCCGATTAGCCATTATTTACTTTTGCGAATTTCAAATATTTTTGGTTGAATTCGCTTTCCTCACTCGGTTATCCGAGATTTTGCTCGTTAATTAATTAGTAGAAATCATAGCCATTAGTTTTTTTCATCTCATTTCTTGCTTCCCGACAATAATAAAAACCCATTTTCATATTATATGAAGTAGGAGAAAAAGAGAGACGGCCGGACAACATTTTGACAAACTGGTAACCGAATGAATTCGATTTGTCTCTCCCTGTGTGCGTATATTTACAAAAGAATCTTTCGGTTTTCACTTTTCCTCCATCCTGCAGCATGTTTCACATTCTTGTGAGGCTCTCATCGATTTTTTTCCCTTGTTTTTTACGGTTTTCGGGAAGAATTTATAGTTGTATTCGGGTGGTTTCATGGTAACAAATATATTCCATTTTTATTCAAAACGATTTTTAGAATTTTTTGGACAAAATACCCAGTTTAATTTGACTTTTCCCGACTTGGGCTGATTGCGGTTAAGCACTGTACAACTAATGGATGTTTTTTTTGTAAATTAATTCCCAAAAGTGACCAAGCATCAGCAGGGGCACCAATTTGAATCTAATCGCCTAATCTGTACAATTTGTGAAAATGACCCTTCCATTTCAATTTCAATTCGCTTCATTTTCTCATTGGATTAATGCCCTGAGAAATGTCAATTGGATTTTGTTTTTGATTTATTTTCCGCCTTTTTGTTTATCTTTACGATTGCGATTTGTAGGGGAAAAAAAACTAAACGAATTTGAACTTGGTAAAGAAATAAAACGACAATTTTTTAATTGAAGATCATTAATTTTGTAGTAAACAAATAGGTTTTCCAGTGATAAAAATGGAAGTTTATATTTATTTAAAGTGATAAATGAGAAGATATTCTGAATGAGAAAAGCGTATGATTTATATTCGATTTGAAATAGTTAGATGAATGGAATATATCCCTTTTTAAGGGCAATTTGTTTCTTGAATTTATAAAACTACCTATTTGCAAAAAATAGGAAAATTAATTGTAAAAAAGTTTATTTTGATAATTAATTTTTAAAAATTCGGAAATTCCTGAATTCTAAAACTTTCCATTGATTTTTTAATTTTTTAATAATAATGGAGTCGGTTGATATTGACCTCGAAACCTCCGTGGTTTTTTTAAAATGTAAATAATTGTATCCAGCTGATAGCATTTTAGCTTTTGTGTTAGAGAAATATACGGTTGCCCAATTTTATCTATCTTTTGTGTTAGCTCCAATAAATCTCCAAATTATCATATGGAGCTCAAGATAATTTTTTTTTATTTCAAACTTTTGATAATTTAAAAGAAATACACGAAAAAGGAACATATAGCATGTTTCGATTGAGTGTACGCGTTTGTCAATCATTCAAGTTCCGCTGCCGCTCCTATCTTTATCATATTTATTTTTTCCGATGTCACCATGTTCAATCTCCTATGTGTTCACGATTGCGCAAAGCTTCATATTTCACAGATTACAATACGTTCGTTTTTCTACCAAAAAAATAGACCTTAATGTTTTTTTTTATTTTCCAAAAAACATTTTGAATGAAAGACATTTTCAAAAATTAATGTTTTAATAAATTGATTATTGTTCCCTATTTATTTCTAAATTTGTGTTGGTCTATTGTTCGACGCATAAAAAATCAATAATATTGTTCTATTATGCTGCTCCTTTTCTTTCTTCTTTCTCGGTCGATTTTTGTTAGCAAACATACAAATATTTCTGTATGATTCATCATAACGGTACACGGCGTTTTTTTTTTTGGTTTTTCACTATGTGAAATAGGGGCAACTGTACAGGTGTTCACAAGCTTTTTTTCTAAAGTTGGTTTGAACAACCATGCACAAATGGCAGATGTTATTCATCTTTTCCTTTGATTGTAGCGCTTATCTGTCATTTCCCATCATTCCATCGCATCAGCTTCGATTAATTATATATTTTCATATTTAAAATATTTCCTTTAAAAAAATATTTGGATTCGTTTTATTATTGTTGTGATATTAACTATCACTTTGTCTTTAAAATGTTTACCAAATTTCCGAAAAGAAATATTTTTGAGAACATGCGCCTTGTCGCCTTGTTTAATTATGAATTCATTTTCCCATTGGTATCAAATTAACACTCGTAGTATGCAAATCATCAATTCGGCATAAAATTGATAGAACGCATGGAGATATTTATCATGCAAAATGGGAGAATTTTCACCATTAGAATCGTTTAAGCGGTTTATTTCTCTGTTTTATATCTCTTTTTTTTTTGCCTTCAAAAAATATTTATTTCTTTTCCATTTTTCGAAATATTTGCCCAATTCTTCAGGAATTTTATGAAATTCAACATTCTACCACTTTGTAATTTCGGTTTTATTCAAAAAAATACCTGATGCGCAGAGATGCGTAGAGACATATTAAACAGATGCGATGTGGTGAAGAGATTTAGAGAAATTACCAGTGGCCATTTTAAGGTGTTAGTGAGGTAGAAATGAGGGGGAAAAGAATAAAACGACCTCCTCTGGTCTAACAAGGAAAAAAAAATACGGCATGTCCAAATACGGACAGGTATTATTCTCGTCATAAGTATGCCCGAATATATGAATATTCTTTTACATTTTCCCCTCAATGTCTCTTTTTTGGCTTTCGACATTCCATTCATAGCTAGTTTTTTTTCAAAAGCTTCAATTTTCGCATTTCTTCACTTTTTTCTATAATAAATTTTAAATTTCAATAAAAGATATGCACTTGATCATTTTCTGTATATATTTGTGTTCCTAATTTCCAATCTTTCTGAATCTATGATTTTAATTATAAGCTTTGATAATTGTTTTCATCGAGCTCAATCTATTTTGGATTTATCGTCTCATTTTCCAGATTTTCTGATGGTCTTTCGAAAAAACGTATAAATAAACAATGCAAAACGGTGTATACCGACAAAATCGACGAAACCACGAAACGGAGGCGCATCTTCCGCCGCCTCCGTATAACTATAATCATTTACATGCGCCTCCGAGACAAAGTCAAGAACGACGAAAAGAACCACCGCCAATTTATTCGCCAAATCTAACAACAACAACAGATGATAATGTCACGGTTGGTATTTTTAACGAATTTTATAATTTTCAGGAGATAAATAGCACAATTATAAATGTAATTCGAATGGAATGTGCATCTGATGGTGGAATACTTGATATGGAAGATGTTTTAGAAGATGTTTTTGATTTGAATTATGATCAGGTTTGAAAGTGAAATTAGGATTGAATTAAATTGGAGAAAACGAATGTTTCATTTCTAAAAGTGAACACTTTTACATTTCAGATTGTTGCTATAACAGACGAAAACCCAATGATTCGACAACATAATCATAATCATCATTATGCGCAGCCGTTTCCGATTTCGAGACATGGTCCATCCACTTCGTCAAGTCCTGCTGCTGCAGCTTATGGTATGTTCATACAATTTTGAGAGAAAGAAAACGTTTTTTGAAATGATTCATAATTAAAAAAATAAATGTTACACTCATTTTTCAAAGTATTCGTCAAAATCAAAATAAAACTTTAGGTAGTGTGAGTGTTAATGCATCAGCATCACCGTACAACGTTGGATATGCTCAGCCAACAACTTCTTCACATAAAAGTCGACGAGATTCGGTGGTTGAAGTGAAAAGCTTCGAAAATGCACCATCACCTGGGTTGAAAGTTACGACAACACCTGGTTCTGCTCATAGAAATTCGTTTCGACATAGTGAAGATTCGACAGATGAATCATCACATATGCCAATTTTGAGGTAACAGTAGTTATATTATTTCGGTTTGGAATTATGAAATTTTAGATCTTCGATTCGAACAGCCGATGTTGATCAAACTACCCCAACTTCTGTTTCAAGGCATCCTAGAGTAACATTAAGTCCAGAAGTCGAAAAGCGATTGACCGAAAGAGAACAGGAGGAAAGGAAAAGTCAGTCACGACCGCATTATGAAAAGAATCCGGGAAGATTAAATCGAGGTTCGGATAGAAAATCGAGGATAAATGATGCATTTATGGATGCGAGAGAACGATTGGCTGAAAAAATTGAGCATAAACAAAATGAAATTGGAAGTTCTAATATTTCGAAAAGAAGTTCGAGCAGAGGTCAAATACTGGAAGGATCCATTGCTGGAACAACCGTAGTGATATTTTCATCAGCTGATGCTGAAAAATTGGAAAATAGCGAAAAAGACATGGGTATAGAAGGTATATCTATTGATATCCATACGAAGATTTAAATTTAAATTTTCAGTCAATGCTGTATATGATGATGTTAGCAATGATTCAACGACTCCAACATCTTCATCGAATTCGAAATTAAGTGCAATTCAAGTAATGAAAATTGAGAAAAATGGAAGAATTGGAAGAGATGGACGTATCAAAGTTGGTGATAGTATTCTGGAAATCGATGGTAGACCTGTTTATCAAGTAAGGTTTTTTTTGAATTCAGAACAATATTCGAATATTTCAGATGTCGATTCTCCGGGCAAGAGCATATATTGCCGATTTGGCGGTTTCTCAAAAAGAGTTCACTTTGACAATAGCCAGACCTGTTGAGAGCTTTTTTGAGCAAGACGTCGACGATAATGCGAATTCGGTATAGGATTATTATATTTTTAATTTGAAACCAATTTTTTTCAGAAACCAATATTCTCCGCATTACAACAAGCAAATACACAATATATCGGACATACAACGATTGTAGAGCTTGTGAAAAGTAATTTTTGAAATTGAGATGTTTTTCAATTCACAATTTCAGGTTCAAATGGATTTGGATTCACTGTAACTGGACGAGAAACTGCAAAAGGGGAACGTTTGTTTTATATCGGAACTGTTAAACCATATGGTGTTGCATTGGGGCTGTTGAAATCGGGTGATAGATTGTTAGAAATTGATGGAGAGTCTACAGGAGATTTGACACAAGCTCAAATTGTTGATAAACTCAAGGTAATTTATAAATTGATCTTTCTTCATTTTCGAAACCAATAGAGATTCAATTTTCAAATCACTACTCATTGTAATTATTATTTTTAAATTACATGATTTTTCAGGTCACAATGGTTGGAGCAAAAGTGAAATTCTTGGTTTCAAGAGTTTCTCCACAAAATGCATCAACATCAGATGATAAGGAGAATGATGAGACGCAAAAGAAAGTAGAAAAACCAGCAGTTGAAAAACTTCTTTCTCCAACTTTACCCGCAAACAGTCCGACAGGACCGGAGAAGTTCGAACTTATCATTCCATTGAATGATACTGGATCTGCTGGATTAGGTGTTAGTCTGAAAGCTCGAGTTTCAGTCAAATCAGATGGTTCCCGACACGATTGTGGTATATTCATCAAGAATGTAATGCATGGCGGCGCTGCGTTTAAAGACAAACGACTACAAGTCAATGATCGAATTATTGGAATTGAGGAGTTGGATTTGGAAATGATGAAGAATTCAGCAGCCAGCGAAGCGCTGACTAAGAAATTAAAAGCAATTGGGCCATCAAGTTCTCATGTTCGATTAGTTGTCATTAGAGATAATGATCACAATAGAGCTGGACCAATTTCAAGGGATTCTTCGAGGATTACCGTTGATGCTCCATCACCTGCACCGTCTTCGAGAATATCGTCAAATACTGCACCTGGTTCATTGTTACCGTCTCCTCATACCGGTCTCACATCTTCAAGTGGCGCCGATTCGAATCATTCTCGACAATCGTCATCATCTTCGCATTTTCCGGCGAAGAAAATCGAATCCGATACTCCGAAAAAACTGGACGATACTTATTTCCAAGATGCATCGGATCCCTTCGACCGAGAAGCACCGGGAAGAAAGAGTTTGAGTGAAAAGAGAGGACTTGGTGCTGCTGCCGATCCGCAACATATCAAATTGTTTCAAGATATCAAACATCAACGGCAGAACAGTGGTATATTTTTGGTTTTGTGTGTTTCCTGATTAATACAAGCTTTCTCTATCCTATCCCCCTTTTTGTACGTTTCAGCGCCTCCTTCGTCTACTTCTCGCTCTGAAAAACGAAGTAAATCCCAACCTAGATCGAAGTCACAAAGGAATTATCGTAGTCCAAGCAAAGCGGGTGATGTGCCAGCTGCTACAACTTTATTGTCTTCACGATTACCCGATGATGAAGGCTAGTTTCAATACGTATTTTTTGTTTTTTGCCCCCGCATGATTACTTTTTCATTTTTTCGGGAGGTGTACAAACACGATATATTATTTTTTTTAATTTAACTTGACTCGTTTCTTTAGGAATGCTCAGCAGACGCTCATTGAGTATGGAAAGTATTAATCGGCCTGTTGGAAGTGTACTTCGTGGAACAGGAATTGTTACTGACTTGACAGAACCAACGACGAAACGTCCGGTTGTTCAGTTTTCGAAAGATTCGCATCCATTCCCACCAGGATCGCCGTTGATGAGGGTTAAGAATGATGATTCTCGTTCAAGAGATAAATCGAGACGGAAAAGTGTTGGAAAGTGAGTTTTAATGATTTTTAAAAGTTTTTTAAAACCGATATTTGAAAACCTCAACAAAAATTGTTTCTATTTTGATGATTTTGTCTTTTTAAGTGCAATGCGAAGTTTCTTCGGTTTTGGTAACAAATCGAGAGAAGTGTCACCTGAAAAGGCCGAAAAGACTCCAGACGATAAAATTCGTGAAAATGAATTTTTGGAAAAGCGTAGAGGAAGCGGTGATGGTGGAATGAATGTTTCGGCTAGTGGTGGTGGTGTTTATGTGGATTATGGAGAACCATATGGAATGATTCCACAATATCCTCCACAGGTTTGTTATTTATTTATGTTCTTACTTATTAGAAAAATTATTATTTCCGTTTTGAACTGTTTCAATTTTTGTGTGGAATTAATTGTTTTTCTAACAGATATTTCTAACAATTTTAGCAGAATGATAATGTTGTTGATGGTGGTGGTGTTAAACTATTGTCCTATAATAAAAGAAAGGATGGTTCGCCAGTACAAGCTAATACAACTTCACTTGGATCACCGATAAGCCCAGTTGTGGATTTAGGAAGCTCGAAATTTTATTCAAGTTGTCGTGAAAAGTCTAGGTGATTCATATGAAAATATTAAAATCACCTTTGTTTGTACCCATGGGGTTGTGCGTTTGCTTGTTGAATGTTGTGTATTTTTGTTGAACTTTTAAAAACTAACCCTTCTTCTAAAGCTTACCAATCTTCAAGAAACATTGTTTATCTGAAACTGATTGATAATTCCAGACATCCGGATACGAATCGTACGCAGATTCAGAATTGTACGATAGATATGCAGCACATCGATATCAACAAAACAGAGCATATGAGGAAGAAGAACGAGACTACTACTATGATAGGCAGAGAGCGAAAGAACCGCCCTATGTCAACTATGGATTACCAACGTAAGTTTTTCAATTATTTCATCAAATTCAAACATTAGCGAAAATGTTTGTAATTAATTGTTTTGAAAATAATTTTTTTAAATATATTACTGATTTAACATTTCAGATCTCATTCGTACCATGTCGAATCAAGATTACCCCCGCCAATCAACGGCGGTAGCGTATCGTCGGCCTCATTACGCCGAGCCTACAATTTCAATGATCCCTCCGATGGAGTATACCAACAACAACAACAACAACAGCAGCAGCAACACCATGTATCACAAAACAGATATCGGAATTCCAACCGCGGAGACTACTACCACATGTTCAACTCATGGTTTGCGTACACGGGTGGAGGTGCCGCCGGCGCAGCACCAATTCTCAAGGTTTGTTTAGAAGTACGTTTTTTTCAATATTACATAATTTATAGTCGTCCTATGGATCTCCGGTTCGGATCGCGGCCGCATCTGCCATCGAACGAGGTGAATCGATCGGTATTGAACCGAATGGGGAAAAGCGAGGAAGGAGTACGTCAAGTGGAGCGATTGGTACCGGAAGTCGGTCGAAGGATGAGTATGCGGATGTTAGAAGTGGTAAATTATTCAATGGAGGATCAACGAGGATGTTCATACCAAGACACGGCGGTGGGATCAGCGCGGCCACGTTTGCAACAGGATTCGAACAGAATCCAGCAGGTAGCAATTATTTAATATATTTTTGTCAGTCAATTTATTTCCTTTCAGGAGGAGCGTCTTCGCCGAGCCAATTCCGGAGGAGAGACATTGGCGGCGTCCCGTCTAATCGTTTTCCCCAATACTAGATTCCCAATAGCATCATCGTCAATGAGAGTATCATCAAAAAATTGTCGACCATCTGTTAATTCTAATACATTCTCTACTAATTCTATAACATTGCGACCAATCAAAGTCGCCGATTCTAATCAAAATTCACTAATGGAGCGTATTTCATTGAGGTGAGAAATTTCATAGGATGGTTATTAAACACAATTTTTCTTTGTTAGATTCGCGTATTGAGTAGTATTAGTTTCTAAATTTTTAGAAAAATCGAAAGATAATTTTCAGAGCTCGTAAAAAACAACACCGCGAAGCTGTAACGCGAAGTGAATTCTTCTTGCCACCAACTGAAAGAATACCAAAAACTCAAGACGAACTCATTTTCAAGCATCTATTACCGCCTTCCACCTCATCAATTATGTCAACTGGCAATCAGATTCCAATTATTCGCAAAACATCAGCAACATAATTTCAAAAACTAAACTACTGATTATGAATATAATTTATCATCAATATAGCTTCAGTTTTAGCCTTTCAAGGTATATGTAACTAACACTTCCTTTTTCATTGTTGTTTCTATTTTTCAACCGGTTATCTTCGTGTTTCACCAAATTACGTTCTGTTTTTTTAAATTCCTCTCTTTGTCTTTGCCATCTCTTATCACTTATTCAATGAAATTACGGTATCATGTTTCCCTTACAAACGTTTTTTACTTTTCATGTTCCTATTTCTTTCGTTTGTGTAAAAGCGCGATTCCCATGTCATATAGGCAGCCTTTTTTAAATAGTTCGATGTTTTTTTCTTCACCCTGATATTCTTGCTGTGATTCCAAATTTCATTTGTTTCCAAAACATTCGCACATATTTTTATTGTTTGTGTATTTAATTTCTCCTAGTTTTCTCAGAATCGAAATTTATTTTTTTAAAAAGATTGTGATGTTTATTGAAATTATAAACGGTATAGAGATATGAAATTGGTATTCAAATATGATAGGTCAGTAGTTTTTGTGGGGGGTTAGTAATTGAAGGTAACAATGAAAGAAAAAAGGGTTTCAACATCACAATTTCATCAGTTGCTTTCGCATGACAAACGCGTCGGATGGCTCACATCGGAGATAATATTCTTTAATCAATGAATCGATCACATAACCTCGTTTTTGATAAAATTCCACGGCCGTGTTATTGCTAACCTATAAAAGAATATAGGAAATTAGTGGTACGTCGACGTTTGTGTGCTGAGGGGGATTAATAGAATAAAGTAGTATTTTTATGTTATGTGATTCGGTGAATTAATTATAAACAACGTTCTTACCTGAACATGAAGCACTATTGTAGATAAATCGAGCTCTTGACTTTTGTGATCGATGAAATTTATTAAAAATGTGCCAATTCCTGATTCTCGGTGAAGAGGATGTACTATAAATCTAGCATTAATACATATATATATATATTTGATTGTTCTGTTACCTCCCAAACTACGAACATAAAGAACACGAGTTTCACATATTACTTCTGGACGAACAGCAACAATGGCGATTGCTTCGTTGTTATGAATTATGACACGACAGAGATCATTATCAAGACACTGAAAAAAATGATTTGTTAGAAGTGCTCCTAAAAAAAAGACAATATTTGAAAATAGAGGACATTTCGAGTAAAGTGCAAACGACAAATGTTTTGGTATCGAAAATATCGAAAACGACGACAATATAATTAGATATTAAATATTTCTCAAAAAATTCACAAACCTCTTTATAAAAAGCATCGCTGTATGAAACTGGAAAAATTGCTCTGACAAGCGATTGCACCGATGACAAATTCTGGCTTGTCACCCGTACCAGTTCATGCGAAGACATCTGGAAATCTGAAAACGAAATTCAAAAAGAAACTGAACATTTGAAAAGATAAACAAGTATGAATATGTTGTAACGTATTCAAATGTAAAATAAAGGAAAATAATTCGTTCTGATAAGTGAATACATTTATAATATACAGAATTTTACAGGCAAAAATAAAAATCCAGTAATGATTGCTATCATCAATTTTTGCTTAATTTATTTCTGAAGCTTGAGGTGAAAACTGGAGGTGGTGGCAATTCGAATAAGTGTTGCAGAGTAGCAGATTGAGCAGGATCCGGATTTGTTTTCAGTTCAGGAAACTGAAAAAAACCAAATATTAGAATTTTGAATTCGTTTTTGATAACAATTTTTAAACGTGACGTTCGAATTTAAGAAATACTTACTTTAGTTGAATTCGATGTTTGGGGCTTGAGATCATCTTCATCTTCATCGTCATCCAAATCATCAAATTTCAACTTCCTCGGCACGTTTTCCATTTCAATATCTGAAACGATTTTAAACTATTCACATCTGATCTTTTCAAACTCACCATATCCTCCATCAAAGACAGATTCATCAAAATTAATTTTCTTTGACACTGCATTCTTTTTGTTGCTCCGATTGTGTTTAGCACTATACAAGGGTTTCTGCAGACTGTTAACATCAAAATTTGTAATTTTCTGCTGCAGAGTTCGATTTTGACGCGTTGAATACACCGGTTCTTCCAGCTTCTCATCTTCCGTTGCAAACGGACCATCATCAGAGACGTTTTTAATTTCCGAAACTCCTGCACCAAGAAATCCAAAATCATTGTTTTTTATCATCTTGTTGACTTCTGGAAATTTCAGTTTCGAAAAACAGTCATATGACAATTCACTTAAATAGTATATAAAAAATGTACCTTGAAATTTAGAAGAATATGCATTAACACTGTCTTGAACATCAGTCAATTTTTCCATAAAGTCAAACTGTTGTTTTTTGAGCATTTTTTCGTTTTCCAGAAAACTCCGGTATTCCGTAAGCAATGTTTCTAATTTTGAAATTGTTCTCATTTTCTCTTCCACGTCGTATGCGGCTAACATCTACAAAACTAGGAACACTCATTTTTAATTTTTATTTCGCTGTTTACCTTATATTGGCTAAGTGTCATAGAATGAATCAAATCGTCTGACCGATTTTCGAACGTCTTTTGGAGGTCTGACAGAATTTTGAAAATTAAAGATTCGAATAGCTGGTGAGTCATGGCTGTAAATTGTCTTATAAATACAAAGTTGCAATTTTTATTAAAGCGAAAAAAATATTCAGTTTAAAAAAACTTCTAGGAATTTTTTAGCCGTATGCGCATATGAGACTATTCTTGAAATTTGAAAAAAAAGTAAAATACGGGAAAAAAAGATTTTTCTTTCTCATGCATAGAGTTTTTCCTTTTTTTATTTTTCAAAAAAAGTATCATTACCCCATAAATGGAAGACAAAAAATTATGTACCGTTAAAATTATTTGAAAAAAAAAGGCCATGGCGTCGTAAATTGACATGCCTAGCTAAAGTTATGTTGCAAATGCGCTCTGATGGAATTGGCTGCGCATCAGCCATCTTATGCTTTGAAT
Organism: Caenorhabditis virilis; assembly: GCA_964036255.1. Taxonomy (NCBI): domain Eukaryota; kingdom Metazoa; phylum Nematoda; class Chromadorea; order Rhabditida; family Rhabditidae; genus Caenorhabditis; species Caenorhabditis virilis. The sequence goes on along the minus strand of OZ038417.1, from coordinate 9,409,061 downwards.
GGCTGGTGATACGCAGCTTGGATCAGTTTTAATACTTCTTTTGACATATTCAATTTTTTTGCATTTTTCTGCTTTTTTCCATGAAGATTCTTTATTTTTTTCCTTTAGTCGACTCACGTTATTTTAAGTTAACTTACTTATTTTCAGGTAACACATCGAGGACTCTTGCTATTTCAAAATGGCCGATGGAGGGTAAATTTTAGTACTTTTAAAATTTCCGTAATAATATTCAGTCATCAGCGAAGTATCACTTCTCAATGAAGTTCGTATATTAAAATCTCGATTTTTTTCGATTATTTCTGTTACCTAAAAGTTAACAACAGGAAAACTAGTGATTGAGACTGAATTGAAAAATGCACTCAAAAATATAAGAATTTTTTCACTTAAACTTTCTTCAAATTGTGTGCAAGAGAAATATGTTCCTCTGCCACACGGGCACTGGCTTTTATGCTGTGCTGGTTCCAAAGACGTTCAAACAATTCTTGAGCACCGAATAGATTTTTAAATACTATATGATTCCAGAGATGATGTCCAAGTGGCTCCAGCCGCTGTTGCCCAAGGACCAATGGATAAGGAAGCTGCTTTGAGAGCTGTTCTTCGCGCTGCCGGACACGCTGACGGTCTTGCCAAGGGACTCCACGAGACCTGCAAAGCTCTTGATAAGTATGTATCTTTTTTAATTTACTGAGGTCGATTTCCACAGCGTTCTGGTTCATTTTAAGATCTTTAATCTGAAGAAATACACTTGTGGGATATAATTTTGACCCTCTGCCACACGTGTGTTGAAAGTTCAACATGGGTTCCAAAGATTCTCATACAATTGCAATTTTCAGGCGTGAGGCTCTCTTCTGCGTTCTCGCTGAGAACTGCGACGAACCACAATACGTCAAATTGGTCGAAGTTCTTTGCAACGAGCACGGAATCCCACTCCTCAAGGTTGCTGATAAGAAGATCATCGGAGAATACTGCGGACTCTGCAAGTACGACAAGGAAGGAAAAGCCCGCAAGGTTGTTGGCTGTTCATCCGCTGTTGTCAAGAGCTGGGGAAATGAAGAACAAGGTCGCGCCGTTCTCCAAGAGTATTTCAACTCTAGAAAGTGATTTGATTTTTCTTGTTCTCAATAAATTGTTATTTGTTTTATGTTTTTTGCATTGTTAAACTCAACTTCGGTGAGGGTGGATAAATACTCCAGGATTTTATTGATACAACATCCAGATAGACTGCGTACTACGGTGAAAATCGGCATTCTTGTTTGTTTCAGTTACTTACCTTCTGATTCCTCTGGAAAGGAAATACAGCTTATATTCGAAGAAATGTTGAACACATTTTCTCCGATTTTTAAATTGTTTCTCTGCTAAATACGTGGATATTAGCTCGAAAGCCGTTTTAAATCAACATGGAAATAAAATCGTGGTTTTTTATGTCTGGTGTCTCCTTGTAATGTGTGAGAAGCGGTGTTGTTTCTCCATTTGCGAAAATGCGCTGGCTAGTTACGGATTCCAAAATATTTTGTTAAATGTAAATTGAGATTTGTAATACTTTCAAAGTGTTACTTCGGACAGTAATAGCGAAATTGTTTTATTCGACGGTTTTAACATTGTTTTCTAAAAAATAACAAAACATAAAAAGAAAAAGAGCTATACTTCTATTTTACCACAATTAACAAAAATGTTATTGATCAATTTGAGTTTTAAAAACAGGAAAATAATAATTCCAATCATTTTGGAACATTTTAAACGTTTTCAAAAAATTCCGTTTCTTGTTCTTTTCGATTATCTTTATTTTCAATCTCCGGGTCTTTCCACCATTTCATTGTAGTTCTTCCTCATCATTAGTAATTTTCATTTATTCATGGCTACACTTTTAGAACAACACGAATCGGCAGAAATACACATGCTACCGCTACATCGGAATGATGATGTAGAACCTATTCATTTGCTTGGATTCAATATTGCCAGAAAGTGTGTTGACAATTTCATCTCCAAACTTAAATTTTGTTTTCAGACCAAGATGGATACAATTTGTTCTGCTTTCTGGTGCAATTTTTGGTCTTTATCTTGGTTATGGATATATGCAGGAATTAATGTTCAAATTAGATGGAATGAAACCATTCGGATGGTCCTTGACACTTCTTCAATTTTTAATTTATAGTGGTTGTGGATATGCAGAGTGTTCATTATGGCATAATACCAGAAGAATGTAGGTTCTTTTCTTATGAGCTAATCAAATTAATTATTTTTAAGGATCCCATGGCGGATTTATGGAATTATCGCGTTCTTTACAGTAGCCACTATGGGGTTGTCAAATGCATCAGTCGGGTATTTGAATTATCCAACACAGGTATTTAAAAAAAACAGTTAATGAAACAACAATAAGGATTTAGGTTATTTTTAAATGTTGCAAATTGATTCCGGTTTTAATAGGAGGTATTTTAATTCAAGGAAAAAGATATGGATGGATTGATTGTCTTGCAGCTTTGATGATGAGTACAGGTAAATGTTTCGTTAAATCTGACAAAAAAAGTTTGAACGATAGGTATAATTATGTTCACGTTGGCTGATAATAAAGTAGCGCCGAATTTTGATTCACGAGGATATATAATGATCTGTGGTGCTCTTCTGGCCGATGCGGTTATTGGAAACATTCAAGAGAAGAATATGAAAAAATATGGTGGAAGTAGTAATGAAGTGGTATGTTTTCTTGATGAAAATTTAAGTTAGGAGATTTATTTGTTTTTCAGGTGCTCTACTCATACGGTCTCGGATCTGCTTTCATTTTCGTTTATGTCGTTCTTTCAGGAGAAATTTTCAGTTCGATTCCATTCTTTTTAAATGTAAATTTATACCATTTCTGAAATATTTACAAAATATTTTCAGAATGCATGGAAAACATTGGGATATGGGTTGATATTCTCATTCTTAGGATACTTGGGAGTAAATGTGGTTTTAACGCATATCAAGGTACATTCGACTTTAGAAACCTATGTCATTATCTCAATTTTCAGGTGTTCGGAGCTCTTGTTGCTGTGACTGTGACTACGCTGAGAAAAGCACTCACTATCATTTTGTCATTTTTGATGTTCTCAAAACCATTCACAATCGAATATTTGTGGGCAGGATGTGTTGTTATGTTTGCAATTTATTTGAATTTATATAGGTGCGATTTGGCATTGGTTGATAGCTTTCGTGAAAAATCCATTTTCAGTAAAAACAAGACTTCATGGGACAATAAAATTCGATCTTTAATTGCTGCCGCTATCGGATACAAAGCTGGAAGTACAATTCGACGAGGTGATTCCATGTTAGTGTAATTTTGTTTTCTTGTATTTATTTTTCATTTAATTTTCGAAAAAAACGTTAAAATGGGTTCGGGTTACATATAGCTTATGACTGTGATTTAACACTTTTTTAATCAAAATATTTATTAGGTAATGCTATAAATCTTTTTTTTTTGTTTGTTTTTCAACAAGGTTTTGTTAGTCCAAAATACATACATGACAAATAATTGGAGCATCGCACCAATTTGGGCGAGAAATGAAAACGGAAAAATAATGTGATTTTCTAATGACGGGAAGAATGGAGGAATAATTTTGAAACTACCCGGTGGTTCTTTTTTCAAGTTTTTCTTTAAGTTAAACAAATTTTTTAATTGGAAGAGGGGTTTTTTTCATGGAAAAATTGAAAGGATAATGTAAAGCTTATGGTTCAATATGGGAACAGTTTAGAATAAGAAAACCGTAAAGTTCGATGTCATCGCACAATTTCAAGTGGATTGAAAGGTTTAATCATCAGTAACCGGAGATCCTGGTCGCGGAGTTCGTGGCATTTCAACTGCTGATGGAATATCAATTGGGGTTTCACATGGATGGACGACAATGGTTGGTGTCGATTCATCACCGTTATGAACTTGATATCTAGAAATTTAATCGTTTTTATTAATAATTTTAAATTTAAACAAGGAATCGAGAGTTCCCGCATGAATATCGAATTTAAAGAGATTATACGTTTTCTTTTCCGGGAGCTATCCATGCATCGAGAGATTTGGTAAACAAGAAGCATATTTGAAAAAAAAGGAATCTTACTTTTCATCAATAGCGAAAGATGCCAAACGAGCCATCAGGTCAAAATTGCAAACAACGGGAGCCATTTCCTGGAAAACACAGAAATGATAAAACAGGAATTTGCTGTGGATGATAATTTACCTTTGTCTGTGCCCATCCAACTGGTGGTGAACATGGTGGCGAAATGAGGAATAATTTCTCAATTGGTGGTGGTTGAAGAAGGGCTAACGATTGATTGTTGCTCAGATAAACGCGCTGAAAGCGAAAGTGGTTTGATGTGGCACAAAGGGAACATTTTAGTTGTAGTTTTTATTATTTATTATTTTTTTTAAAGACAATGTGTCATTTTTTTAAATACAAGTTTTTCTTCAAATTTGATCGCCTCATAGACTACGAAAATTAAAATGTTCAAATTTATATTTACCTGTGCGAAAAATGCCTTCAATTCATGTCCCTTGAATGAAAATCCTTGAACAATCAATTTAGCGGCTGTCGCATTTTCAGGTGAACTGAAATTTAAGACTTTTATTTTCTTTTCAAAAAAAAAACTAAAAAGAGAACCTGAAAATAACTCGAACTCTTCTAAAACTCTTCAAAAAATCAAAATGAATGTTCTCCTCAATTTGAGTGAAGAGCTTGGAGAAGTTTGCTTTGTCATCAGGATTGTTGAACACCTGGAACAATATATATTTCATTTTTTTAGTCTTAATATTTATTATAAACTGACTTCATCCGGCACTTGGGTAACAATAATGGAATTTGGCAAATCTTCTTTACATGAAACCGTGGATATCAAACTTCCGTTTGCAACCGATTTTGTAGACTTCTCGGAATTATCAGCAACCATTTTGCTGAAAATTTTAATGAAAAATTTGGACTTCAAAATAATAATAAGGAAAATAAGCCCCTGGAGGAGAATTAAATAGAGCTTTGAGCAATAAGAACACAGGAAATGAAATAAAGAGGGGGGAAAAAACATATGAGAGAAAGAGGAATGAGATGAGCTCTGGTCACTATTGATTGTCGGATTCTAGGCCATGAATGTGTGTGTTTGCCACATGATTGGCACATGAACGAACAAATTTCAGAAAATTGTATTGGAATTCAGTCTTTGGCCATGAAATTGAAATTGTTTTCAATGAAAAATTTTATTGATTTTCGAGAGAGAGAGAGTGAAATATTATAACGAGTATATATAATACCTTAATGTTAAACGTTTAGTTTTGGGATGATGAATTTCATCGACGAACACGATCGAAAACTGGACACTATGAATGACATCATATTGAATTTATATTTACACATCGTATTAAATCAATACGTGAAGCCCTTTTTGTTTGACGTGTAACCAGCTTTTTGGATTAAAAAAAACGAACAAGCAACAAAAGAAATATTCAGTAGCGATCATGATCATTTGGCTTTTTTTTTCTTCGATGCAATGTCATTGCCATTGACGACAATTAATTTGTCGTTTTGCATCTTGTCTAGATTTTATTAGAAAAAATTACGAAATCGTGAGTAAAGTTTTTCCTTGACGTAGATGTACTCTATTTCATAATTTGAAGTATGAATAATGAATGTGCAATGACGTAAAACACACAACTTATAGCCAATTATGAAAATTCTTGAGAGTAGAAACTATTTAACTTTGAACGGCTATTTTATAATTAACAAAGTAGAATATTGACAACAAACTAGTTTAACTAGTTTATAATACATTGCATTGAAACCAAAATTTCAAAGTTCAAATTTTCTGTGGGATTTATAATAGATAAATTCGAAACTTTTGCAAAATTTTGAGCCAATTTCAATGTTTTCACGTTAAAATTTTTCACGCTTTACGGAGATTATGAATGCACCTGGGATGAAAATAGGCTTCAGACTCATTCCAAATCTGTTTTTAAAATTTTCTAAAACCACCTAGAAGCCGAGAAAACACGCTTCAAAACAATTGCCTAGAAAAAGTGGCCACCTGCGAAAACTAGTCCGCAGGCATGAAAAATCCAAAAACAAATGAAAAAAAAACATGAATTAAAAATTTTAAAAACATTAAAAATACTAATATAAGTATTCTGCATAACTATTTATTAACTATACACGAAAAAAGCTCTTAGGAAAAAGTTCGGCCAACTTTTTCTAGGCCATTGTTTTGAAGTGCATTTTCTCGGCTTCTAGGTGGTTTCAGAAAATTTTAAAAACAGATTTGGAATGAGAATGACGCCCGTTTCCATTTAGGGTACATTTATTATCTCCGTAAAGCCCTCCTTTAATTCCAAATAAAAAATAAAAAATTCAATTTCAAACAAAGTTTAGTTTTTGATTTGTGAAAGGCACCTTATAAAATTCATTATACTTAGAGGTAGACGAACAAAATGAGACATTTTTGATTCCCTGAGTCGAGATTCAAATTTTACCATTCACCCGGCAGGTTTGTTGAATCTAGTAAACCCAGGTCTTTAAAAAGGGGATCTCAAAAAAAGTTCAGATGAACGAATAAAGTACTATAAAAATTGCTATATTTTTCGTACATTTTAAAAAATGTAGCAATCATTCACTGATTTTTTATTTGTAGCTTTCTTTGATTATTTGAAAATTAAACGCTTATTCATAATTTTTAGATGTGCAAAAAAATTGTACTGATAGTGAAGGTTTGAAATCAAAATAATACTTTTCAAAATTAAAAAAAAATCCAAATAACACCGCCAACTTGGTTCTAAAAATAAACATACATCGAAGTTTGGTTTCGTAAAAAGAAGAAGTCGAAGAAATAGAGAACAAAAAAATGATAACGTAGAAGAGAGAAGACGAAAGAGAAATTCTGCTGGCTCTGCTGAAAACACACACCTAATTGGATATATTTTTCGGAGTGCGTATGAATCTATTTTTATATTTCTTTTTTTTTGTTCCTTTCATTCATCAGAATGAAGAGGGGCGACATGAAAAAAAGAACAAAAAATCAAAGAAAGTTTGACCGAAAAATCTAATCAAAAGTTTATTATGAGAAGGAAAGAAGGGTTTTCGTTTCGATGCGGAGGTTGATGGCATTTGCTAGAGGGTATATTTTGTGTTAGGTGCTTATTTTTTCGTTCTAGAATATTTTTTGTCACATGAACGGAATGTTGAAAGGTGTTTGATTTTTGAAGCTTTAAGTGAATCTGCTGAAAGTTAACATTTGGATTATTAACTATCATTAAAAGATATTTAGGGTGCTCCCGGATTTTTGAAAACAATTTGTTTCTTTAAAATGTCTAACAAGGGAAGTGCGCGAAGTCACCATCGCCAATCGAGTTGAGACCTATACCATTCGATAGAGCTTCAAAGCTAGGTCTAGAATCCGTTTTAAAAGTCTGCCGGTTCGACCTGTGAGCCGGTGAAACATGGGCTCAAAGTTTCTGGAAAAAAAAGGCGAGTATATAAGCGCACCTGAACCCTCATATACCATGTGGCTGCGTGGTCAAGTGGGTTAAGCACTTGCCTATGAAAATATTTTTCAAAAGTTCGATTCCAACCGGTTGGTAATTGTTTTGCATACTTTTTTATTTTTGTTTTTTTTGTTTAAAAACATATTAATAAAACAATTTTGAATGAAAATAGTAATATAACGATTTTGATTATTGGCAACGGTGAACATTTACAATAAAATGTTTGAAGCAGAATTTTTGATCGCAGTAGAGACAGCAAATGAATGAGACGTCGGTGCACGACTGTTCATTGCATCCAGATGAGACATCATCAGGGAACAGGAGTTCCTTCGGAGATTTGAAAATTCCTGGGTGGTTCGGAAGGTATCCTCCTGCATAAAATGAGTAGGAAATCAATGGCTTCAACTGTGGGGAGCAAAACTGCCAGAAGAGTTGAGAGATGATCTGTAAAATACTATAAACTTCTGAAATAATTTGCAATTCTTACTGTTAAAATATTGTCTCTCAAGTGACACTTATAAGAAATGTCGTTTGCCACAACAAATCCCGTAACAACTTTTGTAACTCCTTTGAAGTATGCAAAGAATCCAATATCGAGTGGCTGAATTTGTCCGGTAGTTCCCGGTGGTATGTACATCATCTTGTAGGTCTTGTGAGCCGGCTTGATCGAATCGATAGCGGCGGTGTCCTTGAAACTTGGCCAAGAATCGACAATAACGAGAATATCATCTGGCATATCATCATCAAACATACAATGCTCCATCCATTCAAGCATGTGGCCCTTTGTCATGATGTGGGATTTTCCTGCTCGCACAACCAGGTTATCAAACTGAACGTGTCCTGATTGTGGAAATTTTCCATCTTTTTCTTGAAGCACGACAAAAAGCTTCGGAGCCACGTCTCCAGATGGAGAAACTGCAGGCATGATTGTGAATGAATGTGTTGTTGAGCTGACCGCCTGCACAACTCGTTCTGTCTTCTTTTCTCCAGTGAACGACAAACTTCTGTTCGTAGTCATTTCCTTTTGTACACCGCTTTGATCCGAGTTGAAGATGTTCTCCAGCGGGTACTTTTTCATCTCTTCCACAGCAGATTTCACAAAATCTTCACCTTTCTTCCGAATAACGTCGCTGTTTGCGAAATTTCGCTTTGACACAAATTTTGTGATGTGACGGCTACTGATCTTGTTCGCTCTCTTCCATTTGTTGAGCCAGGTTTGAGAACCTAGAAAATCAATATCTAGATTGTGCTTCTTCTTTATGTCTGCGATGAAACTCTTCAAATGCGAATCGTGCAAGATGATTCCGTTCTGGAATTTTTCTTCCACCGTATTTCGTAGTTCTTGCGAGATAAAGCGGAGAATATTCCTGCGGTCAACTCGAATCGTTCCTAAAGAGATAATGTATTATTGCGAAATTCATAACCTGATCCTGATACCTTCTTTTTCGAATTTCCGAAGCTTCTTTACGTGTTCCATATTTTTGATAAATCGGTACGATTTGTTCATTGTGTCCAGCGACTTTCTTTTGCTTCCCGGGCTGATGGTTTTAAAATACTCTAACGCTTCGTCGACTTTGTCTTTTGCAACAAGTTCTGAACCAAATCGAACAAGGAGTGGATTGGAAGAATCAACTTCAAAACTGTCTTTTTCGAAAAATTCGTCTTCACAGTCCCAGTCTGGAACTAATCACTATCAAAAAAAGAAAAGACTACAACACCCACCTGCATCTTCTTCGGCGATTCCAGTGAACACCTCCTCATCCTCCACGTCAATCGCATTGTTTTCAGCCAGCATCAAAGTCAGAGAAATGGAATCCCCTAGTTTTGCTTCTTCTCGGGTTACGAAGTCCATGTCGGCAGATCCATCTAGTTTCAGTCGAATGTATTCCAACATTTTAAGATGGAACGGAGTAAGCATTTTAAGATTTATGGATACATTTTATGAAAAGTCTCCACAAAAAATTCTACAGTAGCTATGCTGTACGTGTTGAGACCTCACGATGGAGTTCCACAAGATTCCTTTAATAATCATCGCTGAAACATGATTTCAAAATTGAAATTAACTTGTAAATTGTTTTATTAATATGTTTTTAAACAAAAAAAACAAAAATAAAAAAGTATGCAAAACAATTACCAACCGGTTGGAATCGAACTTTTGAAAAATATTTTCATAGGCAAGTGCTTAACCCACTTGACCACGCAGCCACATGGTATATGAGGGTTCAGGTGCGCTTATATACTCGCCTTTTTTTTCCAGAAACTTTGAGCCCATGTTTCACCGGCTCACAGGTCGAACCGGCAGACTTTTAAAACGGATTCTAGACCTAGCTTTGAAGCTCTATCGAATGGTATAGGTCTCAACTCGATTGGCGATGGTGACTTCGCGCACTTCCCTTGTAAGGTAAAAGTAGCTCGTTTGGAAATGAATAATTTGAAATAGTTACGTTTCTCAAGCATGAAAATTAGCAGGACGGCAAACTTTAGCGCGCACGGTAAACCCGCGCTCAAATATAAATCGCACATGTTTCACGCGTGCCAATTTTTCTAGAGGTTTTATAATTTTACCGTTTTTAACTGATAGATAGTGTTTTGCCAAAAATTTTATCGAAAAAGAATTTCACTCAAAAAAAAATTGAAATATAATTTAAAACTCCAATACCCGAAACATGAACAAATTGCCTGCAACACCAGCCAACATTATTGAATAAATTTCTGCCAAAACCATAATAAATTCAAATTCTGCATGACAAAAAAAAAGTGGAAAACGAAAGACGTTTTTTAACACACTTTTTCGCTTGCAAAACAGAGAACAAAAAACAGAGCAAAAAATATAATCTAGGGATCTTTTTTTTGATGACGCAAATGTTGGAACGAGTACCGCTGCGTCCTACACTTTCTGTCCTGTGTATTTTTGAGCCATCGTTTTTCACAACATTTTCGAAAGAAAAAAAATGGGCAAAAAGAACGATTTTTCATTTGAAAAGTTACTCATTCAATAGGATGAATGTTAGCTTAGTTTTTGAGAATGTTTACAGTAGAATGGATGGACAGACGCATTTTGTGTACTATATTTTTCACTCGTTTTTGACAATTGATTCGGAGAATTTTCGAATGGAATGACCAGTTTTTGAGCTTTCATATTACAACGAAAAATAAGCTCAACCTTCAACTTTTTTCTGGCTAAAAATAGGATGGTAATTTGATATATTAAAGACAGGGTGCCAGTTATTTTTACCCCATATGGATTTAATTGTGAAAAATTCATCTTTCTACCGACATTCTAGTATATTCCATGCGAAATCCCGACGAAAAAAAACAATTTTGTAGTTCCGTCCGGAAGATGAAAAAAATTATTTTTGAATTCCCGCCGTACGCTCACGTACGCTTTTTGGCGGGAAGCACAACAATTTGAATTTTTTACATTTTTTTCAAAACTGTTATTTTTTAATTTTTTTAGTGGAAAATGTTTCTTTTCAGTAGAATAACATAAGTAAAGTATGTTGCGACCAGATTCAAACAATTTTGAAGCAAATTTTATTCAAATACCCGAAAAATAAGAAAAATTCAAAAAAATTCAAAAAACTCAAAAACAAACAAAAACTATTAAAAAACAATAATGACATTTTTAGAAATCTAAAATGATATGTCAAACTGATCAATTTTTCTGAAAACTGATTTTTTTGGGTCGCTGATGAATTGTTTCCATGAAATCTGTAAATGTTTCATTTTTTTCAAAAAAAATTAACTAGAATACCTGTGAAATAATAATTTATTTGCGAAACGTACGTATATTTAATCTGGTTTCAAAATTATAGTGAAATTTTCATTTTTGGATGAAAATTAGGAAAATCAAAGCTTTTCCCGCATTTTATGAGGGATCCTGGTTAGTTCCTGTAAGAAAAATTAATTTGACACTTATTAAAAATAATTAATGACTTTCAGCAAAAAAAAAACGCTAAAAATCGGACAAAAACGAAAGAAATTTGAAAAAAACACACAAAAAATTCAAAAATTCAAATTACCGCGCACACACATGACTGCTGTTCATTGGAGCGCACATGAAAATTCAAAACACGCGGTAATTTAAAATCTTATCGCCGCAGCGGCGAAATTTTTAACTGGCACCCTGTCTTTAAGACTATGAGTAAAACGTTTTCAAAATATGATAAATTTTCGAGCTTGAAAAATGTTGTTAGAATTTAATGTCTAGAAAAATAAGCATTCAGACACTCTTAAAAATAATATATTTTTTGATTCACACTTAAAGACAGCGTTCCATTTATTTATATCTGTATACGCATTAAATTGAGATAATTACTCTTTCGTTCAATAATGCAAGCCGAAAAATAATTTTTTGCAGTAGCACACGGTGGGATAAAGTGAACCGAAATTGTCATCACGAACAACGCTGTGTGTGTATACACTGTTACGACAAATTGCACACACGCTAAAATTCGATATTTTACAAACGGCATTTTAACGCCTACAACGCATGAAAAAATGACGTTTTTTGCGTTAAATACATAAAGTATGGTCTAATCTAATTTTTTCATCAAGAATTACAAAATTGCGTCCCTGAATAGCTGAATATAACGCGTTTTGTGTAACCGTGCCGCACGATTGCAAAAATCCCACGCCGCTTTTCTGCGTTTGATTTTTAACAATTTTTCAACAGAAACCATGGTTGAAATTTTTTTTTGAATTTAAAGTATTTTTTAAATATATTTTATTCTCGATTTCATTTGATAAGAACATTTTCTAGATTTTAAAGACAGTGTTCCACTTTTCAACTTTTCACTCTCGGATGATTTTCAACTCTGAATACTTCTGACCAATCAAAACCCGACACTATTTCAAACAAACCGTGTGCTCTGTTTAAGTGTTCTTTTTCGAAAAAGTAAAAATACCTCGAGCAAATATTTGATTTTTAGAGGAAGTTACGGTGACCAAGAGTTTTTGAAAATAAAAATACTATTTTTAGATTATTTTAAAATGTGTCGAATCTTGAAAAAAGTATGAATCCGGCATTTGAAGAAAAACGTCGGACTTTTTAATAATAAATAAATACAAAAAATTACCAGACGATCTCACAATAAAATATTTATTTTTATAGCGTCAACGTAAAGAAACGAATCCAAAAAGGAATCATATAATATTTTTTCGTACAAAAAAAAACAATAAAAATGTACAACTCATCTACATTTTTATCTATTTTTAAAACAATGAGAGAAAAACGAAAGATTGAATGTTAACCGATTGACGAAACATGTATGCAAATAAAAAAAAATTGGAATGGGGCGGTGCAATTTCTCCGAAAAATGGTACAAAGTGAAGGCAATTGAAAGACGAGAAAAAGAAAAGAGATATTCGATTTACGTCATATTTATTTTCGAGTGCAAGAAACAAAAAAAAAACTGATTTTTTGGTAATAATTGAACAAAAGGAGACCACAAAAAAAAACTCTCCTGCAACATTTATTATTTTCCGGACTCTCGAAAGTGCTCAAAAGCAGTGTGAGAATCCTTTGTGGGCGGTGAGCTGAAAGAATTCGGTCAAAGGTTGTTGAGGAGGAAGGGGGGAAGAAACAAAACGAAACGAAAATATTATTTCTTAAATACTTCGGACCCGTCGGAAAGAAGAGGAGGAGGAAAAAAAGGATCACTACATATTTATTGACGGGATTTATTTTGAAAAAGGCTCTGTTTTTCAGGCTTTTCGAAGAAATATATTTATTCTACAAATCTTTGTGGTTCTAATGAATCCGGAAATTTTTGAATAAATATAAATAAACAAAATTGTACTGCAATGCAACACGGAAGTTTTTTTTAAAAAGTATAAATAAGGAAAAGCCGTGACATTGGCTCAATTGTTTGACAAGAGCAGGATACTCAGTAATAAATATCTCATGATTTTTTGACGAAGAATTTCTCTTCTTTCTAGAATTTTAGCGCAATTTTTCACGTGTTCTCAAATAGATTCCTTAATGCTCCTTTAAAAATGTTTCCCTCAGCTTCACGGCATTTCTTCTTTTTTTTTTATTATTCGTCATCAGTGAAATTTTCCACAATTGAACATAGTCTCATTAAAACACACCTACCACTTTCACGGGCATTTATTGAGTTTCAGCAAAGTTATGCACCGCCAAATTTTGATTTTTCAAGTATTTTTTAATCTTTAATAGCTGGTGGGCACCTCTGCAAAAAAAAAAGTTTCTTGGCCCTGTTCAAGAAGCCATGTTCTTTCCCTTACTTATAAGAAAATATACGCACTTCCTTGTTGCAATAGGATTCTGTTTATTTATATGCATTCATAATTTTCTGGATTCAAAGAAAATAAATAATAATAAATATATTCCACAGAAAAAGGATATGGACCTATGCAGAAACTAAAATTGCTGCAAAAAATTGCAAAAAAATGCAAAAAATTCAATGCAGAAACTTGCAAAAAATTGCAAGAAATTGCAATTTTTTGCAGCCGATTTACGGGAAAAATACGGTAATCGTTGCGAGACCATCAATGAAAACGGCTCTTGACCGTATTTTTGGACGCACACCTGTGAAATTTGTGAGGGTCTCGCAGCGAAGAGTAAGAACCTTTGATGGTCTCGCAACGATTACCGTATTTTTCCCGTAAATCGGCTGCAAAAAATTGCAATTTCTTGACATTTCTTGCAATTTTTTGCAAGTTTCTGCATTGAATTTTTTGCATTTGTTTGCAATTTTTTGCAGCAATTTTAGTTTCTGCATAGGTCCAATAGAAAAATTGCGCAAATTTTCAGAAATAATTGTTGATTCAAATAATTAGGAATTAGTTAGAAAAGCAAGGTTAAAACATAATGAAATATTCGCAGTTTCTGAATTAAATCATTGAAGTGCTTGGACATAATTTCCCGGAAACAGGCCGGTAACCCCATCGAGAACTCCTTCAAACCATCCATCTTCGTTTTTTCGGACAACATAAACAAGCGCATTTTCTCGAAGAGTTAGTTCATCCGCTTTCTCCGCTTCATAATCGTAAAGAACAATGGCTGGAAAATGGATATTTATGCATTTTTGTTCGAATATAAAATAGAATACCTTTCTCAATATACTCTCCCTCTGGAACCCATTCGGATTGTACATCAAAAAGGTTCGCGTTTGGAGCGGTTTCAACTCCTGATCCAATTCCGAACACACCATATGTCGATGCGCCACTAACTGATTCCGGTGGTGGAGGAAGGTCGTCGAAATCTTCATTAGTTGATTGAACAAGCAATGAACTTGGAGGTGGTGGCAATTCTAAAAATAAAGATGGTTTTTGTACCCCCAAAACTAAAAGAAAGCGTACCATTTCTATTAGTGACCGGATTTTTTCTCAATGTTCCATTTTGATCATTATGCTGTTTTTGATGGTGTTGAAGAACACTTCCCGGTGCCACATAACCTCCGTAATGTTGCGAGGACAGTTGTGCCGGTGGTGGAAAAACTGGCGATTCACCTCCAGATACTCTTGTCATTGACAGAGTACTTTGAGTGCTATATCCTGAAGGAAGAAGTGATGTTCTTCCAGGTGCACGAATTGTTCCATATCTATCTCCTGTATATGTTGAATATTCATTGGAAGATGATCCATGATGACTTCCACTTCCAACACCGCTCAAATGATCGCCGTAATCGGAACCTTAAAGGTTGCAAATTTCTATTCATTGGTTTATTATTTTGAATAATTTTAAAAGAAACTATTTATACATGAGAAATAAATTGACATATTCTGTTTTTATTGAAAAGTATCATACCTTGATTACTATTGCTCAATTGCTTTGCCATTCTTTGATGTTCTGAAATCGGAGCAACATTTGGAACTCTATAGTCTGATGGAGCAATTGATGATGCATATCCTTGGCGTAATGCAGGTCTTCCGAGCTGTAATAAAAACTTGTATGTTTTCTTTTAAACCTTGCAGAAATAATATTGGAAACTATCAAATATATTTTCAAATACGAAAATTGCTCACCGTTGCAGTTCGTTCTCCATTATAGCTTCCGTAGGAATCATTGTGACTTTGGTTGAATGGACTCATTGGTGTATTTCCTGAAATTGTCGAGCCAGCTCGCGAAATCTGTAAAAACGACAATTGAAAACTATAAATTTAAATAAAATTAATACCAATGCAGTTCTAGGTGGATCCGCAGTTTTGACACCATGCCCAACACAATCAAGAACACTATAATCAATCGGAGTTCGATTATAACGCATTTTCGGTTCAAAAACAGCAGGAGCAAGAATTTTCGGTTGTTTTTGAATAGTTTTGTTCGTTGTCAAAGATCCGATTTCCCTTCTAGCTAGTTTTTCTTTGTGTATGTTCACAACTTGATTGACTAGTTGAACTTGATTCGTAATAGCATTCACTTTTTCTGTTTGTAATTCTAACATGTCTAGAAGATCTCGAGCCATTGTGTTTATCTGGAAAGCAACACTGGCTAACGATTGAATTGCATATTGTTTTGTTGCGACAAGTGCTTCTCCTCGATCCTAAATTCAATGAAAAATACAATTTAAAAGTTATCAAAATTCAACTACCGTCGAGTTCACATAATTCTGCTCGCAATAATCAGCAACGTCGCGTAAATTGCTATGACAATAATCCAATTGCGTCCTATTATCTGGAATCCGCGTATCGATGAGAGCTTGCAAATCTGGCATGCTCATTCCACCTTCTGCGTGGCCAATCATCTGGAAAACAAAATAAGTTTAAAAATCATTGTTTCAAGAAAAAATACGTGAAAGATTACATTAACTAATCAGCTGATCAGAATTGATTTTTTCTGAGGAATAAATGGTTGATAAGTAAATGGGCGGAGATTTATGTTAACACGATAGTGCAAGAACGCAAAAACAAGGCATGCATTAATGAAAATTGTGAATAATAATGTGACGTAGGAATGTACTAAAAAAAAACAAAAGAATTATTTAGATCATGTTTTGGAATGAACAAAAATCAATAACTCAATACTGTTTTAAAAAAATCCAACAAGATGACGAGGAAAAATAAAAATCGGTCAAACGTACGCTTAATTTTCATATAAAAATAAATGACTTTGAAAAAATGTTATTCACGAATTCTATTATGAATGTATTATCATTTTTTGGCGATTTTCAAAAAATAACCAATTATATTTTGAGTAAAATCACACCGACCATGATTGTGTGGAATTTAAAGGCGCACACATTTTTTGCCTTTGGTCTCACAACGATTTCTACAAAAATTTTGTTTCGCAAAGGTGGAATAACATTTTTTGATTTTTTTAAACCTGAAAATTGTTTTTGTTATTTTCGATGAAATCCAATTTTTTTGTTTTTTCCAAGACCCTCGAATCTAAGGTATCACTTAAAGGGACATGACAAGTTGGAGAACAGTAATTACATGATTAAAATTTAAAATTTAGGTCTAAAAAAAATTAGGTCTATCACAATCCCCCAATTTTACACCTAAGATGACAACGGAAATTTTCAGATATTCTAATGAAGCTCGTTGCAACATTTCAAAAGCAGCTATTATTTTGTTGCCCAGTTGGTGAATGTACTCAAAAAAATTATTGGGACGCGATTGTTGCTCATTTGAAAATTGTTCACGATTGCAATGATGAACAAATCCGGACATTTACAATGCGAAAAAAGGTGATTATTTGTAAATCGTTCACATGTCAGGTCTGTAAGCGATCTTTCACAAATATTGATGCTTGTCGAGAACATCAGACGAAATATCACCAAAAGGATTCAGTAGAAGAACTAGAGAAGGAAATTGAAAAGAATGAGACGAAAAAAAGTTATATGACACAAGCCTTGCCTCTCATAAATGTAATTATTTCAAGTTCAACAATAATTTAATATTTTGAAATTTATAGAAACCTGAAACTAGTAATAAATTTATATACAAGCACGAAAGCGTTAATCATGGGGCTTCATGTCTTATCAGTGGATGTAATTATCTTAATCGAAAAAAGATTTTCTTGCTACTACATGTAAAAAGAGAGCACGGATTGAACTTCGATATCGAATATAAACAAGGAAAATCAGAACAGGAGTTTTGGGTATGTTAGTTAGAAAAATGTGAATTAACATTATATCATATTTAACAGAACTGGAAAAAAGAACGAGAAATTGCGACGTCATCTATTTTCATTTTGAAAGGAAAGCACAAAACAATGATGGATGTGAAAACGGAGTTCTGTTGCCCACATGAGTGCTTCAAACGTGAACGCCTTCAACAGTATAAAAAACCAGTAAGAAAATGTTCTGCTTTTTTGAAGGTTTGTTTTTTTGTAACTTACTGTAAATATTTCAGAATAAATTTAAATTTCTTCAGGTTTCATTTGACAAGGAAACTTGTAGATTTCTAGCCACCGCATGCTTTCAACATTTCAATCACAGCCATGAATATGCTGCTTCACGAATCGCCGATAGGCTTTATCCGCCTCATCAACCAGATTAGTTAGTCTTTATAACTTAAAAAAAACGAATTCCCGTTTTTCAGCGAATTCCCATCACTTTTGGGATGTTCTAGAATGAAAGAATATAATTCTATTGTTCTAGAAGAAACAACCTCGGATGAAGCTAACACTACAAGCAAAAAAGGAACAAATCGTGTTGACATCTCAGCTGTCAAAGCTAAAACGTACCCCCGGCTTTTGAATCAGATTCCTACTGATTTGTCAAAGAAAAATCAAATCGAAAATGATCAGCTGTTTTTAATACACGATGATTATGAAGAGTCGATGAAACGTATGTGATTTAAAAAAGAACACAGTTCGTTTCGCGTCACGTTCTCAAGCTTCTGCGGTAAAATAATCATGTAATTTTCTAGTAGAAAAAGCAAAAGCTGTACTTTTTGCCCTCAAAATTTGAGTTCTAGACGTAAACTTTAAAATCAAACAAGAGAAAATATATAGCGATGCAGTCCAAAACTAGAAAAAATTTGGCTATGAACACAATAAGATTCGATTTTTTGCAAACCAAGCGGAGTCATTTACAACACGTTGTTAAGTGCGCTCCATTGAAATTGGTTTCCCGGTGTCTCGAGAATGCAAATTTAAATAGAAAAATCCATTATTTTCAATATAAAATTTTTTCAGTTACTTTTTGACTTCTAAAATTCTTAGAAATTTTCAGATATGAGCACAAATGACTTTCTCGCCAACATGGCGAACAGCATTATCGTTCCCGATGAACATAATCAGGTTTTTTTTTAAATTGAAATAAGTTAATCAAACTTCTCGTTTTTTTTAATTTCAGGATGATGCAAGTACTTCTGAGCCGATTGTGATTGACGAAAAGGAAGTTGAAATAACTGACATGTTTGATGAGAACACTTGCGAAGAACATGATTTTTATGGGGATGAGCCACCGAGACCAAAAACACCGCCTCAGCGACGCAGTAAAAATTTGAGTAGAGAGATTCGCGGTCTTTCATTCGCCAATCCGGGATCAGAAATGTCTCGATTTTTGCCAGATTCTGTGGATATTATAAGTAAAACTAGAGCGAAAAGGGTCAACGGTGTTGTGAAATGTAAACTGACCATAGTTTCTTAATTTAAGAATCTGTTGTTCTTTTTTCAGCAAGTTACGATGAAGCAGCTGATCCAGACTGCCCAGTTTATTACGATAGGCATGGTATCTTAATTTTGCCGGTGAGCACGAAAATGAAATAAGTTTTCAGGAAATTTGGTGACTAGACACAATGGAATGGTTGTTGATTTGTGTGACTGCTTGGCTTTGAAATGCCCAGGATGCCAATGGCCGTGTACTAACTGCAAAAGTCGAAAATGTGGATTTATTTGTCGACAAAATCGAAAGGAGATCATAACTGAAATTGAGGAAATGCATACAGTTGAAGGGGCCAAAGGCCATGCTATTACTGCAAATCCATGTCTTGACGGACAATTTTGAATATGTTACTAAAATAGTTTTTGTTGTTGTTATATATAAGTGTTTCTAAATGAATATTAACTGTACAAGTCTCGATTAGTTACTCTGGTTCCGAACCCGAATTGATCTCAAAATTTAAAATTGTAAGTGATAGAAAAATAAAGTTTAGGATTTCGGTTTGTTAGCGCTGGATTAGAAACATGGTAAGTTTTGAAAGTATTTTACAAGGATATTGAAATTCGTAATTTACAGGATAATGAAGAAGAACATATCCTAGTCAATCAAGATTTACCGGATCACTTAATGGCAACAAGTAGTGAAAATGTTCCACCTCAGAAACAAAAAGTATGTATTTCTCAAAAAAATATTTCTAATTGTATTTTATTATCAGGAAGTTGAATCTGAATTGAAAAACAAGAAGAAAGTCGCCGAGTCATTCAAATTTCCGAGAGAGTTGCGTGGATTGGCATTTTCAAATCCGGGATCAGAAATGTCAAAAAATTTGCCGAATTCTGTTGACATACTGAAGAAAACCAGGTCGAAACGAGGAATGGCACCGAAAAAAAGTTCGTTTAATTGTGCAAAAATGATTAAAACTGTAATATCAAATTTAAAAAATGTTATATATATTTTTCAGAGACATGTGAGAATCCAGATGATTTAATTTATCACGACAGTAATGGTATTGAATGTTTCATTAAATCTACGAAAAAATTCAAATATTTTCAGGATTTTTGGTGAACAAAGAAAAGAATATCAGAATCGACTTGTGTGACTGTTTGATTGCGGAATGTCCAGGGTGTCAATGGCCATGTGCAATTTGCAACAGTATGCCTCTTTTTTCTAATTAAAAGAAGAAAATATCAAAATTTCAGGTCATAAATGCGGAATAAATTGCCGAAACAACAGAAAAGAAGTACTTTCTGAAATCGAGGAAATGTTCACAGATGAAGGAGAAAAAAATCATCGAATTGTTAAAAACCCTTGTTTTTAATAATACCTTGCGAAATAACATTTCGTTTTATAATTATGAGAAAGAAATATTGTTATCAACGCAGGTATTTCCAACCCCAAATTATTTGTCATTCTTTGAAACCCCTGATCTCACCATTGGTATGTATGAATAAGGCAAAAATTCTAGTTTTTATTTGCTGATTTGAATAAAGTTTTGTTTTCATAATTATGTTCTATTCGTCTCTTGATATTGGTTTGTTCACCAAAAATAATTGAAATTTTTATAATCTTGTTTTTCTTTACTTAAAAAACTGAATTTAGCAGAAAGATGGCAGCATACGCCGTTTATCGAGGAACAACACTTGGACAAGCTTTGGAACAAACATTAACTGATTTGGTGAGTTTTTAATCTTTTGAAAAATAAGGCCCTTTTTTATCCTAGATTTTTCCCCACATAAAGAGGGGAGGGAGCTCGCACAGATCTCAAAATGTTTTTTAAAGATTTATTTCAACAGTTTAATTATTTTTGAATAATTGCTGCATAATTCAGGGTTGTCAGGCTTATTTTTGTTATTTTGCTGAAGCAGCTCCCGTTTTTAAACTTTATCGAAATGTTTTAGGAAGATGAAGGATCGCTTCCAAAATCTCTTGTGAGCAAAGTACTCACACAATTCGACAAAAGCATGAACAAGGCGATTTCTCGTTTGCCGAAAGAAAAGTTTCAATTCTGCGCCGATAAACTAATAACTTATCGGTATTGCGACAATGTATGGACATTTATTTTGAACAATGTCTCGATTAAAGACCCGCATCGATCATTTGATTATCCTGTTGACAAGTAAGACTTTTGAATGGTTTATTACTTTATGCTACATTTTGTTTTCAGACTCAAAATTGTGGCTTGCGATGGTCGTCAGAATGCCATGCTTACGTCAACCTCGATGATTGGCACATCGAAAAAAGGCAATTCTTCGAAAAACCAGCTGAAGGACGATGAGGATGACGAAGATAGCTTCTAAATCAAATATACTACTTCTCATACTAGAAACATTGATGTCCATTTTTGCCAAATTTAATGATACTCTTTAACAAACGCTATAATTATTTAGTTGTTTATATTTTATTCTGCTTAGAAAGATCTCTTTCTGAAAGTTCTGCTTATTTTAATGCGATTAACTATATAAAGTACTACTGTTTGACAAAAAAACTTTATTTGGAACCAGAATTTAACAAATTTCAAGCCATCCAACAATTCATGCATATTTGTCTTCTAATAAAAATAGGAATAGAGTCGCAAGAAATTTTGACGCCACAATGTTTGCAATCCTTTTCATTTTCCAAATGAAACTGTAAATGTTGAGCAAATTGTGAAGTTGATTGAAAGCTTCGTTTGAAACAAAGATGGCATTTCAATTTCTTCTGCTTTTGTGGTTTTTGTCTCCGACGAACATAAGTCACGTATTCTGCTATTTTCCTATTTTCTACAATTTGACAATTTTCCTCTTCATCTTGTGGTCTTTCGATCAATAGATCATCAAGTATTGGGTCGCTCATAATATTTTGCGGTTGGTGTTGGTAACCAGTTGAAGTTGATGGTAGTTCATCAATTCTATGATGGGTTTTAATCTGGAAACAATATTTCTCTGAATAAACATGAAAACGTGCTTACAGTTGAGTCAATCGAAATCTCTCCTTGATTTGATCTAGTACAACTTTCCCATTCGATGGAATTTCCTCGCTCATCGACATAGACAATATCTTCAACATAAGGTTGCTCGCCATTTTGAGCACCTGATCTCCATGAAGATCGATAATCATATGCATTGTGTGGACGGCATGCAAAATGATGACCTGTAAATGGATCACCGGAACTCAGCAGTTTTGTGTTATCCAGATGGATTGTGCGAATCACATCACGAATTCCGCCTGAAAGAAAACACCAATGAGATCTGTTTTTTCAAATGATTTACAATCATGGGCACGTTGAGTTTAAACGCATGACCTCATATGACGCCACTTTTCGTATCAGCATTTTATTGTGAAAATTAAAAATTTTCTTTTAACGATTCAATGAAGTTTATACGAGGTCACAGCATTCGAGGGTGAGATTTTTGTTTCTCAAAATATATTAGTTTGAAAAAATATCAATGAAAATCGAAACTTCTGATAGGTTTTCAAACAAAAACTCTACGATTCTACGATGATGATGCATTTTTAATAGTTTTACCAAGTCTACTCTGTTTTCAGTGTAACGGCGTGAGCTTCTCACTATTTCAAGCCTGCCAAATAAGTTCAAAGGAACTTTGTTTTTTTTTTCATTTTCTTGTAATAAACACATTAAAAAATTTTTAAAATACTCACTTTCAGATTTCGATTTTCTACAATTCAAACAAGCATAAAACTTCGTATTATTGAGTCCATCTCGATTGAAGTGAAACTCGTAAAAAAGATGTGGTTGTCTAGCAGGTGAAAGAACAGCAACAGCATGCGCATTTCGACTCTGAAACGGCAATTTTGAACATTATGTTTAAAAAATAGCAAATGTGGAATAGCTCTATTTTGCAGTGTTTCTTTTTTTAACCTTAACCTTGTCTAGAAGAGCAGTGGTCTTACCTGAAAACTCGAAAAAATGATTTCAAAAAGTTTATTAACAAATTTATTTGAAATTTGAAAATTACGCTATTCCATCAATAAGAAAAGTTTCAAACCTTGTGTTTATTGTATGGCATTCGGTACCGAATTTTATATTCAATCACACTTTCTGGTTGTTGATGTTGCTGTTGTTCTTGCAGAATATTCATTTTCAACTTAGCCGATGGTTCCCATGGAAACGGATCAGTAATACACGGTCTTCTCTGTCGATATTTCGGAAGCGCCGATGCTTTCCAGAAAATTCTTTCGTCGACCTTAAATTAAAATGTTCTTGAAGGCATTTAAACAAAGAACTCACCATAACAAAAGTGTCAGCACCAAAATGAAAACTACAAATAAATGGTTCTGGATTGATTTGAAGAGTATTTGATTGAAGCTTGAAAAAATGTATCCATTGTTCACGAAGTTCTTCAGATTTCGGCCATCGAAAAAGTCGAATTTTTTCAGATTCTGGTCTGTTGCACACGATGCAAACCGCCTTTGAAACTACAACACTTCTGTATCCGGGTATAGATTTTTGAGAAGAACTTCCAAAGATTTCATGAATAACAAGGTCTAAAATTGAGGAATGAAATAAAAAGCGTGAAAAAGATATAAATAACAATTACCTTCCATTTCATTTTCATAATAAACTTTTTCTGGTTCCATAACATTTTGTTCTTGTTGTCGGGAAGTGTAAACATCTGGAAAAATGATGAAATTCGCAAGATAAATGGAAAATGTGTTAGAAACACCTTTATATTCAACATCTAAACCCATTGGCAGAGTAGACTGCGGTTCAGCAGATGTACTTGGCTCGTTTTTTGATGTATAATTATCTTCTATTATTTGCTCATCGTCTAGTTCTTCATATTCAGATGATTCCCGATCTTCTTCGTCATGATCAATTCTTCTATTCATGCTTAATAGTTAAAATATATTGTAAGTTCGAAGTTCTCATTCCAAAAAATTGAAAGCAATGGATTTCGAGACCAGTTCTCATAGGTAGTGGAAACAGTGACAAAACGAATAATTTATTCTCCGTAAGCAAAAATACATAGATATATGAGCAAATGTACATAAAACTTTATATATAAATTTATCCCCACGCGGGGGTTACGCTGTATTGCAACTGAACAACGTCGTCGGAGCCATCAACGCTTTTGCAGGAATAACAGTCTCGCAGAACCTGAAAAATTCAGTAACTTATTATAATTTTGCGTTTTTTTTGTGGGGAAATGAATTCGAGAGCTCGCGGGCCGTTTGGAGATAAGTAATCCGCGTCCGGGAATGAACAGTTTGGGAAAATTTACTGATTTTGACATTTCATTTTTTTTTCGAAAATCAAGGTTTTTCCAACAATTTCTCAGGTTTGAAAAAAGCATTTTGGATTAGGAAGTAACATTCAACGATTTCATGGAAAACATTCGATGAAAATAGAGAAAATTGTCAAGTTTTCTTACTTTTAAAGTTTTCATTCCAGTCAGTCATATGTGGAAATACTATGCGAATACTCACCGAAAATGTATGATCCGGAGATGGGGCGAATGTTTGTGACACATAGAAGAATAGCGTGGCATCACTTTCAAGGCGGAGCAACTTCCGGATAGTCTGAAATTATCGACAATGAAAACATGAAGCTATCAATAGCCATACTAATGTAAACCAAGCAATATCTCGGTTCTGTTCAACTGTGAACTTTTTCTTTTTTAAAATTGGTGCATCTCCGACGGGTTGGAGTTGAACAGTAACTTTCTCCGATTTCGTAATGCTTGGCTCGCTGGTGGAAGATGATGGCTCAGTTGACATTTTTCTGAAAATGGCAGTTATTATTAAAATAGCGATTTAGAAAAATACGGGAAAGCAATAAACAATGAGAAATGAAACTTTTTTTTAAAAGTAAAAGAAAATATTGTCGGTGGTTGAATGAAGAACTAAAAGGCTGCGAAAATTTTTCGATTCGACGGAAAAAAACAAACGGTGCAAAAGCTGGGAAATAAAGCATGTAGTTATAATTTTAAGGAACACAATTGAAAAATAATAAAGAAAATCTTGAGTAGGAGTAAATTTTATAAAAAGTGCATACTAGCGTATACTCTACGCGCGTAGAATTGTAGTTGAGAAGCGCAAAAGTTGTTATTTCTTTACGGAGGTGATGTTGAAGCTTTTCTAAAAAAAATCTAAAATTTTAATTTTAGTGCACAAAAATTCGAGATTTCTGATGCTCTCAAATATAGTTTCAACAAGAAAGAACACCAGAATTTTAAAAAATCACAAATATCGACAAACAGCTCTAATATTCCTATATTCTAAAAAAGAGAGCGCAGTCGACGAGCCAGTTAAAGGCGCACACACTTGCTGCACTCACAGGTCTCGCCACGACCGTGGTTACTTTTGGAGCCAATTCGACGTTTTGAAATTTTGTTTTTTTTTCCCTTCTTTCTGATAGTTTGGTACTTGCTATTTTTTAATTTTTTACAGTAGTAAATGTAGAATAACTACTACAACTTACTGTTCGTTCAATTCGATTCCAAACGCGCACCACTGTTTTCGCAAGTTTGTATGGCGTTTTCCGTGTCCGTACGTATTGAAAATATTATTTTTGAGTTATAACTGCATTTTTGGTATCTATTGGACGAATTATGAAAAAGAAACATTTATTTTGGAATACGGGAGGGGAACGATGGTCTCGCGAGGAAAACACACAGCCCACTTTTGTGCTACAGTAACCAAATTTTCCCAAGGCGGCGTCTTTTCCGAGTTTTGAGCATTCGAGGTTTTTATTAGCCAACAAACGCGTTGTTAGGAGCAATTTCGGTTGTTTTGGAGTACTTAGGAGTGTTAGCAGTTGAAGGTAAGTATTTGAGTCTAGGAAGGCAACAGAGGAGAGTTAGTTCTGGAGTTTCTTTAGTCACCCGCGACTGAAACTAATTTAAATTTCTGGTGCAAAGCAAAATTGTGTATTTTGCAGAGTATGGAGAGACATGATCAGTTGGCAGTTCAGGAGGAGGATGAAGAGGAGTTGGATGTCGGAGTTCCAGTAGATCAAGTGGAACAGGAGTTGGTGGCGAGAAGGCAGGCTCTTTTGGCTAGGCAGTTAAGGCAGGAGGACGCGGAAGCGGATTTCGAACCGGGAAGGGCTCATGGTTTAGCAGATTTGGAATTGTTGAGAGTTCCGGAGCCGGGCCAGAATGTTCAGCAAGGAGGACAGCAGCAACAATCGGATGTGAGCGGGCATTTGGCGTTTCTAGCCCAATTGGTACACACAGAATTGGCTAAGAAGGGACCACAACCTTCGCAGCCAGCGAGTTCGGCCCCATCCTTCAAGAAAATAGGATACAGACAACAGTTCGATTTCAACTCAGAGTTGGCTAGAGGATTGAATGAGATTGGAGTTTCCGCTTCGGGAGATTTGAAAACCAAAGTGGAGAAAATAATAAAATCAATTGAGCATCGGAACGAAGTGTTAAAAATTGCCGACGAGAATCCGAATGTGTTCAAATACCTCGAAGACCGGAAACGTTCGGAAGGACTGAAGAAAGTGGACCCAGATTTGGCAGATTACGTCGCGAAGCTCAGGAAAGAAGAAGAGAAAGCTGGCAAGGCTCAACAGCCCTTTCGAGGGAGCGAGGCCGCTTGGCGGCCGGCCTCGCAGTTCGTTAGCCAATCAAGAAACAGTCAAAGTGCTGCTGCGGTTGACCGGAGAGGCGCAAGCAATTTCGGTTACAAACGGACATTCAGTGGCGGCGGTAAGAGCAGCGCATGCTTCGTCTGCCATGAACCAGGACATTGGAAGGAAGATTGCCCAAAAAAGCGAAGGTGAGAGTTTTAAAGCAGGAAAAATCCATGATTGTTTAAAAGCTTGGGATAAGGTTAATCCATCCGTTTTTGTGAAAAATACTCTAGATAAAGGTTATAAGATTATTTTTGATAAGAAACCCGCGGGTTTACCGACAGAAGTAAAGAATCGTTTTGCAGATTCCATCGAAGTCCAATTCGCCCGAGACGAGATTTCTAAACTCAGGTTGTCTGGGGCAATCGTCGAGACTTCAAGATCAAGGTTGCAGCTCGTAAACCCACTGACAGTGGCCAAAAATGGTAAGAAACTGAGATTGATTTTGGATCTTTCGGCGCTGAATCGTTTTGTGTCTAAAGAGCGGTTCAAGTTGGAGGATTGGAGCATTGCGAGAGAGTTGATTGGGAGGGGCGCGTTTATGTGTACATTTGACCTCAGATCGGGATATCACCACATTTTAATGCACGCGGAAAGCACACCGTGGCTGGGATTCCAGATGGAAGAAAAATTCTTCTTTTTCAAGGCGCTTCCATTTGGACTCTCGACAGCGCCGTGGGTTTTCACTAAAATGCTTAGACCGTGGGTCGTGCGCTGGAGAGTTTTGGGACTAGGGGTCTCACTGTATCTAGACGACGGGATCGTCTGGGGAAACAGCGCCCAGGAATGCAGCATCGCAGCGCGTAGGATTAGAGAGGAGTTTACGGAGGCAGGCTTCATGTTCGCGGAAGATAAGTGCGCATGGATCCCATGCACAAGGCAAATTTGGCTAGGTTTGAAAGTAGACTCAGTGAAAATGTCGTTAGAATTAAGCGAGGAACGTAGATCCAAGGCGATTGACAAACTAGAACACATCCTTAAGCTAAAATACCCTTCGATAAAAGACAGAATGATTTTTTCAGGTGTTAAAGCATCGTTCTCCCCGGTGTTAGACGTGAATTCGAGGAAGAAATGTCGATCGATTGAGTCTTTTGTCGCGGCTAACCAGGACCATTTGTATGCCAAGCGTAAGTGGGCGGAGGAGGAAAGACAAGAATTAGAAGGTATGCTTCATCTGCTAAGGCACAAACCCCCAGTTTCGCCGCTGAGTAGAATGGTTCAACCATTCGCGCCCCAAGCAACCATTTGGGTTGACGCATCGGAATTCGGAGTAGGGGGAGTGTGGTTGACCGGAGAGGAAGAAATCGTCTGGTCAGCTATATTACCAGAAGCGCTTGTGGGCGAATCGAGCTGCGCACGGGAGCTGTTCGCAGTGTGGACAGCTCTAGTAGAGATCGGTCCAGATCTCCCGAGGCGAGTTAAAGTGATGTCAGACAGTCAGGCCGCGGTGGTAGTATTGAGAAAGGGCTCTCTAGTAGCGGAGCTTCAGAAGTTAGCGTCTAGAGTGTGGGACTGGGCAGATCGATACGATTTGGACCTTTTTTTCGGGTGGACCCCGAGGGAGCAAAACAAGGTAGCGGATCTAGCCAGTAGATCAGTAGATCCGGATGATTGGGGCATTTCATGGGGAATCGCAAACAGGGTGCAAGATAGTCTAGGGCGGTGCGGTATCGACGCGTTCGCAGATAGTTGTAACAAAAAATGCAAACGTTTTTATTCCAGGTCTGATGATGCCGGCTCGGAGGGACAAGACGCTTTTGAGCAAGATCTTGGAGGATGGAATCGGGAAGCACTTTGGTTAGTTCCTCCGCCTCGTTTTGCGTTGAAAGCGGTCAAGCGGTTAGCAGAAGCAAAAGGAAAAGGGATTCTAGGAGTTCCTTTCTGGAAAGGGCTCCCAGTATTCGGACTGCTTACTGTTAGGGGACAGTGGGTGGCGCAAGTAAAAGGCGGAATTTGCTATCAAAAAGGATCGCACATTTTAGTTCCGGGGGGTGTAGGCCACGCATTCGCAAATTCCTTCATCAAGTCTGATTTCATATTCCTCAGGCTGGATTTTTCAGGGGTCCCGAACCAGTCTGGTTGCTGGCCCCAGGTCAGCAACCCTGGGGTGTAAATTTCGAGTTTTGTTTTACTCACATTTGTATGTTTGCAGTGGCTAATAAAGACCATCGTTCCCAAACAGTGGAAAAATAAATTAAATTTTTAGCGAAATGCAATGAAGCTAAAAAGAAACATTTATTTTGGAATACGGGAGGGGAACGATGGTCTCGCGAGGAAAACACACAGCCCACTTTTGTGCTACAGTAACCAAATTTTCCCAAGGCGGCGTCTTTTCCGAGTTTTGAGCATTCGAGGTTTTTATTAGCCAACAAACCCCACCCACCCACCCCGTTGTAGAGTTCCACAAAAAATCGCGTATCTAATTTTTTCCATTTTCAGACTCGAGGTTCCAGATTCTGGATAAACTGAGGTCCTTGATGTCAGCCACACCGGAGGAGAAGACGCTATCGGAAGGCTTTTCGAGATGTCTGCTGGAGGATAGAAGCAAAGGGACAATCCGGATCTATGGTTCGGCTACACGTGATTTTTTCCGGTGGAAAAATGCCACCAGATGGTCGCAGAAGCACGATCCGGGCCTGGCGCGAATTCTCTACCTAGTCCACCTACTGGATCAAGGAAAGCACAAGGTCGCGATCCAGTCAAATGCAGCACTTTGCTATTTTTTGGGAAAAGTTGAGTGGCCGTACGAGTCAGCCTTGCTAGCAGTTCTGGAGGCAGCCAAGAGAGGAAAAATTCCAACGAAACATCGGGAAAAAGTGTCCGATGCCGATTTCCAGGAATTCATCCGTTCGAAGGAGTATGAGTCGCCGGACAAAGTACGACTTTCTGCGTTGGCAATTTTGTTGTATCGTTTGGTTCTAAGAATAGGAGAGGCATTGGCATTGTCCCCTCAAGACTTAACAAGGGAGAATGGTAAATGGACAATTCGCATTAGGAAATCGAAAACGGATCAAGTGAGGAAAGGAGAGGTCAGAGGTTTTACCCCGACTCCGCTGGAAGACTCAATCCTCGTCGCATACACATCTTCGGTCAAGTTTTCAATTTTTCTTTTCCCCTCTTCATCAACGAACCTTCCCCTTTCTTATAACGCAACTGCAAAAATGATTTCAGATCGGTGGTTTCAGCTGGGAAAAGCGGGAAAAGGATACACCTCACACTCCTTTCGTGGGGGAGGAGCGTCGAACGCTCTCGACAAGGGGATTCCAGCCTGGAAAGTTCAACGGTTCGGCAGATGGAACTCCGAAAAAGCATTCAACTCCTACATCAAGGATCCTGAATCTCTCTAAATCCCACCATAATGTCATATTCGTATATTCTATCCAAAACCCCTCTATGTGTCCTCATTTCCCAGCTGTGCCCCATCCATTTCTCGTTTGAAAACTCTGTATCAATTTTCCGTATCTCGGGTAAAGCACCGTGCTTTTGTACCTCTCCAGTTTTCTATCTCTGTACCAATTGTTAGGGTCTGTTCAACTTTCTTACCCAGTTTTAGTGTCATTTCTCACAAGTTTTGTTTTGTTTTACTCACATTTGTATGTTTGCAGTGGCTAATAAAGACCATCGTTCCCAAACAGTGGAAAAATAAATTAAATTTTTAGCGAAATGCAATGAAGCTAAAAATAAGTTTTTTGTCCGTGCACCGGAACACCCTAAAAAATCTAGGTTTGTCAGTAGAGCGCGTTTGGAATCGGTTTGCTTCTACAGTAAATAAATGTAAAAAATTTCAGTATGGACTGGCCGCCGGCAAGAGTGCTTCAAGACTGCATCGCCTTTGGTCACGTTTACGTGCCGTCCGAATCAGAGCTTCGTGACTGTAAAACTAAATTTTACGAGTAAGATATGATTAACCTAATTACATCGTTTTAAATTAAACTATTTTTCAGGGAAGAGATGACAGCATTTCGACTTTTTGTTCTGTATCTTTCGACAACGAATGTAATCTATGTTAACGGCGAGCCAAACAAAATGTACCAAAACGGGGACGTGCACTCGTACGCGACAAGCCAATGGATTTTGGAAGCCAAGATGAGAGATGAAGAAAAAGAGGTTGCTACTTATATCTAGTTTTCGTGATAATTTGTGAAATTTTACAGGCTTATGAGTATGTGGTCAAGACGCAATAACGACTTTCAGTTCCAAACCACGGTTTATTTGAAAATTGCTCCAACTCGTTCACGTTCTTCCATCTAAATTTAATATCACTTTATCGTTTTATTTATTGAAACACAATCACACCAAAAATGAAGAAATCTGAATAATTTACAATCAATTGAATGTTACAAAGACCCATAAACCCGCAAGAGTATAAGGCCATCAGAAAAAGAAGTGAGTAACATGAGATTTATACAATGTTTTCTTTTTTCCATTCTCAATATACATTTTTTGACAATAGGGTAGGGGAGACTAAGATCAAAATTATTTATTGAAACATAATCACACCAAAAATGAAGAAATCGGAATAATTTACAATCAATTGAATGTTACAAAGACCCATAAACCCGCAAGAGTATAAGGCCATCAGAAAAAGAAGTGAGTAACATGAGATTTATACAATGTTTTCTTTTTTCCATTCTCAATATACATTTTTTGACAATAGGGTAGGGGAGACTAAGATCAATAAGATGAGAGACTTTATTCCATTGTGGAATGATTTTATCATAAAAAGAATGGCATGGTTTTTTTTATAAGAATAATTCTATTTGGCTCGTCGACTGCGCTCTCTTTTTTAGAATATAGGAATATTAGAGCTGTTTGTCGATATTTGCGATTTTTTTAAATTCTGGTGTTCTTTCTTGTTGAAACTATATTTGAGAGCATCAGAAATCTCGAATTTTTGTGCACTAAAATTAAAATTTTAGATTTTTTTTAGAAAAGCTTCAACATCACTTCCGTAAAGAAATAACAACTTTTGCGCTTCTCAACTACAATTCTACGCGCGTAGAGTATACGCTAGTATGCACTTTTTATAAAATTTACTCCTACTCAAGATTTTCTTTATTATTTTTCAATTGTGTTCCTTAAAATTATAACTACATGCTTTATTTCCCAGCTTTTGCACCGTTTGTTTTTTTCCGTCGAATCGAAAAATTTTCGCAGCCTTTTAGTTCTTCATTCAACCACCGACAATATTTTCTTTTACTTTAAAAAAAAAGTTTCATTTCTCATTGTTTATTGCTTTCCCGTATTTTTCTAAATCGCTATTTTAATAATAACTGCCATTTTCAGAAAAATGTCAACTGAGCCATCATCTTCCACCAGCGAGCCAAGCATTACGAAATCGGAGAAAGTTACTGTTCAACTCCAACCCGTCGGAGATGCACCAATTTTAAAAAAGAAAAAGTTCACAGTTGAACAGAACCGAGATATTGCTTGGTTTACATTAGTATGGCTATTGATAGCTTCATGTTTTCATTGTCGATAATTTCAGACTATCCGGAAGTTGCTCCGCCTTGAAAGTGATGCCACGCTATTCTTCTATGTGTCACAAACATTCGCCCCATCTCCGGATCATACATTTTCGGTGAGTATTCGCATAGTATTTCCACATATGACTGACTGGAATGAAAACTTTAAAAGTAAGAAAACTTGACAATTTTCTCTATTTTCATCGAATGTTTTCCATGAAATCGTTGAATGTTACTTCCTAATCCAAAATGCTTTTTTCAAACCTGAGAAATTGTTGGAAAAACCTTGATTTTCGAAAAAAAAATGAAATGTCAAAATCAGTAAATTTTCCCAAACTGTTCATTCCCGGACGCGGATTACTTATCTCCAAACGGCCCGCGAGCTCTCGAATTCATTTCCCCACAAAAAAAACGCAAAATTATAATAAGTTACTGAATTTTTCAGGTTCTGCGAGACTGTTATTCCTGCAAAAGCGTTGATGGCTCCGACGACGTTGTTCAGTTGCAATACAGCGTAACCCCCGCGTGGGGATAAATTTATATATAAAGTTTTATGTACATTTGCTCATATATCTATGTATTTTTGCTTACGGAGAATAAATTATTCGTTTTGTCACTGTTTCCACTACCTATGAGAACTGGTCTCGAAATCCATTGCTTTCAATTTTTTGGAATGAGAACTTCGAACTTACAATATATTTTAACTATTAAGCATGAATAGAAGAATTGATCATGACGAAGAAGATCGGGAATCATCTGAATATGAAGAACTAGACGATGAGCAAATAATAGAAGATAATTATACATCAAAAAACGAGCCAAGTACATCTGCTGAACCGCAGTCTACTCTGCCAATGGGTTTAGATGTTGAATATAAAGGTGTTTCTAACACATTTTCCATTTATCTTGCGAATTTCATCATTTTTCCAGATGTTTACACTTCCCGACAACAAGAACAAAATGTTATGGAACCAGAAAAAAGTTTATTATGAAAATGAAATGGAAGGTAATTGTTATTTATATCTTTTTCACGCTTTTTATTTCATTCCTCAATTTTAGACCTTGTTATTCATGAAATCTTTGGAAGTTCTTCTCAAAAATCTATACCCGGATACAGAAGTGTTGTAGTTTCAAAGGCGGTTTGCATCGTGTGCAACAGACCAGAATCTGAAAAAATTCGACTTTTTCGATGGCCGAAATCTGAAGAACTTCGTGAACAATGGATACATTTTTTCAAGCTTCAATCAAATACTCTTCAAATCAATCCAGAACCATTTATTTGTAGTTTTCATTTTGGTGCTGACACTTTTGTTATGGTGAGTTCTTTGTTTAAATGCCTTCAAGAACATTTTAATTTAAGGTCGACGAAAGAATTTTCTGGAAAGCATCGGCGCTTCCGAAATATCGACAGAGAAGACCGTGTATTACTGATCCGTTTCCATGGGAACCATCGGCTAAGTTGAAAATGAATATTCTGCAAGAACAACAGCAACATCAACAACCAGAAAGTGTGATTGAATATAAAATTCGGTACCGAATGCCATACAATAAACACAAGGTTTGAAACTTTTCTTATTGATGGAATAGCGTAATTTTCAAATTTCAAATAAATTTGTTAATAAACTTTTTGAAATCATTTTTTCGAGTTTTCAGGTAAGACCACTGCTCTTCTAGACAAGGTTAAGGTTAAAAAAAGAAACACTGCAAAATAGAGCTATTCCACATTTGCTATTTTTTAAACATAATGTTCAAAATTGCCGTTTCAGAGTCGAAATGCGCATGCTGTTGCTGTTCTTTCACCTGCTAGACAACCACATCTTTTTTACGAGTTTCACTTCAATCGAGATGGACTCAATAATACGAAGTTTTATGCTTGTTTGAATTGTAGAAAATCGAAATCTGAAAGTGAGTATTTTAAAAATTTTTTAATGTGTTTATTACAAGAAAATGAAAAAAAAACAAAGTTTCTATGAACTTATTTGGCAGGCTTGAAATAGTGAGAAGCTCACGCCGTTACACTGAAAACAGAGTAGACTTGGTAAAACTATTAAAAATGCATCATCATCGTAGAATCGTAGAGTTTTTGTTTGAAAACCTATCAGAAGTTTCGATTTTCATTGATATTTTTTCAAACTAATATATTTTGAGAAACAAAAATCTCACCCTCGAATGCTGTGACCTCGTATAAACTTCATTGAATCGTTAAAAGAAAAATTTTAATTTTCACAATAAAATGCTGATACGAAAAGTGGCGTCATATGAGGTCATGCGTTTAAACTCAACGTGCCCATGATTGTAAATCATTTGAAAAAACAGATCTCATTGGTGTTTTCTTTCAGGCGGAATTCGTGATGTGATTCGCACAATCCATCTGGATAACACAAAACTGCTGAGTTCCGGTGATCCATTTACAGGTCATCATTTTGCATGCCGTCCACACAATGCATATGATTATCGATCTTCATGGAGATCAGGTGCTCAAAATGGCGAGCAACCTTATGTTGAAGATATTGTCTATGTCGATGAGCGAGGAAATTCCATCGAATGGGAAAGTTGTACTAGATCAAATCAAGGAGAGATTTCGATTGACTCAACTGTAAGCACGTTTTCATGTTTATTCAGAGAAATATTGTTTCCAGATTAAAACCCATCATAGAATTGATGAACTACCATCAACTTCAACTGGTTACCAACACCAACCGCAAAATATTATGAGCGACCCAATACTTGATGATCTATTGATCGAAAGACCACAAGATGAAGAGGAAAATTGTCAAATTGTAGAAAATAGGAAAATAGCAGAATACGTGACTTATGTTCGTCGGAGACAAAAACCACAAAAGCAGAAGAAATTGAAATGCCATCTTTGTTTCAAACGAAGCTTTCAATCAACTTCACAATTTGCTCAACATTTACAGTTTCATTTGGAAAATGAAAAGGATTGCAAACATTGTGGCGTCAAAATTTCTTGCGACTCTATTCCTATTTTTATTAGAAGACAAATATGCATGAATTGTTGGATGGCTTGAAATTTGTTAAATTCTGGTTCCAAATAAAGTTTTTTTGTCAAACAGTAGTACTTTATATAGTTAATCGCATTAAAATAAGCAGAACTTTCAGAAAGAGATCTTTCTAAGCAGAATAAAATATAAACAACTAAATAATTATAGCGTTTGTTAAAGAGTATCATTAAATTTGGCAAAAATGGACATCAATGTTTCTAGTATGAGAAGTAGTATATTTGATTTAGAAGCTATCTTCGTCATCCTCATCGTCCTTCAGCTGGTTTTTCGAAGAATTGCCTTTTTTCGATGTGCCAATCATCGAGGTTGACGTAAGCATGGCATTCTGACGACCATCGCAAGCCACAATTTTGAGTCTGAAAACAAAATGTAGCATAAAGTAATAAACCATTCAAAAGTCTTACTTGTCAACAGGATAATCAAATGATCGATGCGGGTCTTTAATCGAGACATTGTTCAAAATAAATGTCCATACATTGTCGCAATACCGATAAGTTATTAGTTTATCGGCGCAGAATTGAAACTTTTCTTTCGGCAAACGAGAAATCGCCTTGTTCATGCTTTTGTCGAATTGTGTGAGTACTTTGCTCACAAGAGATTTTGGAAGCGATCCTTCATCTTCCTAAAAAAAAGTTGTTCTTCTTTTAAAACATAACAGTTTAAAAACGGAAGCTGCTTCCGCAAAAGAAAAAATGATTAGTTCAAAAAATAGCCCTGACACCCCTGAATTATGCAGCAATTATTAAATAATACTCAAAATGGTAAAATAAATCTAAAAAGCATTTTTAGATCTGTGCGAGCTCCCTCCCCTTCTGGTGTGGGGAAAAATCTAGGATAAAAAAGGGCCTTATTTTTCAAAAGATCAGAAACTCACCAAATCAGTTAATGTTTGTTCCAAAGCTTGTCCAAGTGTTGTTCCTCGATAAACAGCGTATGCTGCCATCTTTCTGAAAATTTCAGCTTTTTATGTAAAGAAAACAAAACAAGATTATAAATATTTCAATTATTTTTGGAGAACAAACCAATATCAAGAGACGAATAGAACATAATTATGAAAACAAAACTTTATTCAAATCAGCAAATAAAAACTAGAATTTTTTATTCATATTATACATACCAATGGTGAGATCAGGGGTTTCAAAGAATGACAAATAATTTCGGGTTGGAAATACCTGCGTTGATAACAATATTTCTTTCTCATAATTATAAAACGAAATGTTATTTCTCAAGGTATTATTAAAAACAAGGGTTTTTAACAATTCGATGATTTTTTGCTCCTTCATCGGTGAACATTTCCTCGATTTCAGAAATTACTTCTTTTCTGTTGTTTCGGCAATTTATTCCGCATTTATGACCTGAAATTTTGATATTTTCTTCTTTTAATAATTAGAAAAAAGAGGCATACTGTTGCAAATTGCACATGGCCATTGACACCCTGGACATTCCGCAATCAAACAGTCGCACAAGTCGATTCTGATATTCTTTTCTTTGTTCACCAAAAATCCTGAAAATTTTTCAATTTTTTCGTAGATTTAATGAAGCAATCAATACCATTACTGTCGTGATAAATTAAATCATCAGGATTCTCACATGTCTCTGAAAAATATATATAACATTTTTTAAATTTGATATTACAGTTTTAATTCTAACACAATTAAACTAACTTTTTTCGGTGCCATTCCTCGTTTCGACCTGGTTTTCTTCAGTATGTCAACAGAATTCGGCAAATTTTTTGACATTTCTGATCCCGGATTTGAAAATGCCAATCCACGCAACTCTCTCGGAAATTTGAATGACTCGGCGACTTTCTTCTTGTTTTTCAATTCAGATTCAACTTCCTGATAATAAAATACAATTAGAAATATTTCTTGAGAAATACATACTTTTTGTTTCTGAGGTGGAACATTTTCACTACTTGTTGCCATTAAGTGATCCGGTAAATCTTGATTGACTAGGATATGTTCTTCTTCTTCATTATCCTGTAAATTACGAATTTCAATATCCTTGTAAAATACTATCAAAACTTACCATGTTTCTAATCCAGCGCTAACAAACCGAAGTCCTAAACTTTATTTTTCTATCACTTACAATTTTAAATTTTGAGATCAATTCGGGTTCGGAACCAGAGTAACTAATCGAGACTTGTACAGTTAATATTCATTTAGAAACACTTATATATTAGGTTGTCCCGAAAGTTATTTACTTTTTTTTTTCTGTTTCACCTCGCTCATTTCTCGAGGAGTTTTTTTCCGTTTTTCCGTTTTTATTTTTTTATTTTATGCATTAAGTCTTTCACAATGAATATGTGTTTCCGTATTTCAGGTAATCCTTATTGTAACGGAATTTCTCTTGAAAGATAAACATGCCCTCGGGGGTTGTTTCCTTTACGAGTTCCTGTTGGGACATTCAGCCGCTGTTGCTCATCGAAATTTGTGCGATGCGACAGGCACAGACACCCTCAAATACGACATGGTGAACTTCTGGTTCCATCGCTTCAATGAAGGTGACGACGATCTCTCGAACAAGTCACTATCCGGCCGCCATCAGCTTGAAATCGACGAGTGTTTCCAGAAGGAGCTGGAGGAATAGCCCAGATCAAGTGTTCATGAACTGTCTTCGGCACTTGGGCTACACAAAATAACAGTACATCGCCACTTCCGAGCAAGTGGAAAGAGCCAAAGTTTGGTCAACTTGTTCCTTACGATTTGACTGATGATCAGAAGAACATGCGTTGCACCATTGCCTTGCCTTTGCTCAGCCGAAAACGGAACACGGAGTGAATTCAAAATATTTTCATTGGAGATGAAAAGTGATGTGCTTTGTTCAATCATAGTAGAAAGCTTCAATGGGTAGCAGCTGGAGAAACTCCAAAAACAGACGTCAAAGGAAAGAAAAAGTGATGCTTTCGATTTGATGGGACAAGAAATGCGTTATCTACCGTGAACTTATTCGAAATCGAGCCACTGTCAATGCGGACCTGTACTCTCTCCAAATACAAAAAATGTACGATCAACACCACCTCTTTCGCCCGGGAGCCTCACGGATTCTCTTACTTCATGACAATGCAAGACCACATGTCGTTTTAGCGACCAAGTACAGACTGCAGGCGCTGGATATCGAAGTTCTGCAACATCCACCGTATAGTCCGGACCTTGCCCCAACAGATTATCATTTGTTCCGCTCACTTCAAAACTCTCTCAAAGATTTGCAGTTCGACGACCGAGTGCACCTGGAAGCGTACCTTGACGACTTTTTCGCCTGCCAGCCCCCGGAATTCTACGCAAAGGGAATCGAACAACTTCTACTGCGTTGGCATGAGGTCATGGCCAATATATCACTCATTGATAATTGTTTTCAATTAATAAATTTTTGTTTGAAAAAAATCGAAAAAAAGTGAATAACTTTCGGGACGACCTAATATATAACAACAACAAAAACTATTTTAGTAACATATTCAAAATTGTCCGTCAAGACATGGATTTGCAGTAATAGCATGGCCCTTGGCCCCTTCAACTGTATGCATTCTACACATTTAAAGAAATGGCTCAAATTGTACGTCAAAATATACCCATTCTCAAAAATGCCAAATTTTCCCTAAAGCTCTACATTCTTCAAAATTAAATTCCTTAAAATATAGCAAAATTGTAACTTTCAGAGAAAAAGCAAGATTTTTTTGTTTTTGCCTTCATTTCAATCCATCAATTTAGAATAATATATTAACTCGAAGTTCTTAACACTTTTCACAAAGTTCTCCAGACTATACTCAGGAAAAGCGATGCACCGGTGCAGTCCCAGTTTGTACGGGACTGCACCAAATTTTGTCCGGGACTGCACTGCACCTTCATTTTTCCGAGACAGTCCCGGACGAAAATGGTTCAAAATTCTCGGGAAAAGCGATGCACCGGCGCAGTCCCATTTTGTTTGGGACTGCACCAAAATTTGTCCGGGACTACACCGCACCTTCATTTTTTCGGGACAGTCCCGGACAAAAATGGTTCAAAATTATCAGGTAAAGCGATGCACTGGTGCAGTCCAATTTTATATGGGGATGTATCAAACTTTGTTCGAATTATTCCGGACAAAGAAGAGTGCGAAGTGCAAGAACAACAAAATTCGAAAACAAAACTGAAAATTGGTTTAATTCGAGCTCGTTTGTTTACCAAAAATACATTCAACTTAAAAATTGGAAAAACACTTTTTTGCGCAGATGTAATGTTTTTATCGAGAAATTTCCACGAACCAAATTTGCTGAAATTTTGGCACTTCAAGACGTAATGGTTTATTTGTGATTGCCTAACACTTTTACCTACCGATATTAAGTTAGCCCTTCAGTTATATTTTTTTATATTTTTCTTAAATTTTTAAAATAATTTTTTGAGCTCGAAAACTAATTCTCCAAGTGCTAATTAGCAGTTTTTGAAAGCAGCATCTCAAATGAGCTATGCCTCATTTAAACAATCCAGAAACGATTCAGGCACTACCCCTTCTGAGTTTCTCTTCAAAAATCTTAATGAAAGTAGCGGTAATTTTTTTGTATATGTTATTTGTGAATATCAATTTCAGTTTTGAAGATTTACACAATTATCGAAGATAGAGACTTATTCACTGTCACCTTGCAAAAAATGAAAATTAGAGTTTTCTAAGAAAAAAAAGCTACTATATTTTAACAATCATCCTTCAATCTATAAGTTTTCAAAACTTGAGCCCTATCTGATTCCTAGAACAGTAGTTATGCTTATCCAAGTTCTCCTATATGTAGTCCTACGGAACTCAGGCGCTAGCGCACATATAAGCGCGCCATCCACCTTCCCCCACTAGTTCAGGTATAGCCGAGTGGTTCAAGATCTCGTACGTCAAGCAAGCAGGACTCAGACAATGGGGGAACTGCTTTTTTATCAGTTCGAGGGCATTTCGACTGGTTTTTTGGCAGTACTGGTAAAAAACCAGTCCAAATCGAAATATGAACTGCTTTTTTTGCAGTACTGGTAAAAAACCAGTCCAAAGCTAAAATTTATAACGTTAATTACGAGTTCCCGACCAGGGTTGCCGTTTTTTTTCGATTTTTTTTCGGTTTTCGTGATTTTCGGGTGTTTTACGCCGAAAAAGTTTTATTTATTTCGGGTTGCGCGAAGCGCGTAAATTTTTATTTTATTTTTTTCGGTTTTCTATCCTCAATTTTTTTCGGTGTTTCCGTCTTACGGAAAACAGATTTTTAAATTTGAATATACCATTTTTTTACATCAATTTCCAACTATTTTACTAATTTTTAACTGAATGAAGGTAGAAAACCTTAAAATCGTTTTCTTTCTGATGAAATATGATTCATTAATCACTTGGAACGCCGAAAAAATTATTTTTCGGTATTTTTCCAATAAAACGAAAAAAAAATTATTTTTTTTTCGTCATTTTTTCCTGGCTGACGAAAAAATTTATTTTTTTTCGGCATTTTTTACTGGCCGACGAAAAAATTTATTTTTTTTCGGTCAAAAACTTTTTCGGCGGCACCCCTGTTCCCGACTAGTTCATTACTAGTTAACCGACTAGTCCAAAACTGATAAAAAAGCAGTTCCCGAATTGTCTGAGGAGTTCAAGTCGTCGCGGGTTCGATTCCACTCAGACAATTCGGGAACTGCTTTTTTATCAGTTTTGGACTAGTCGGTTAACTAGTAATGAACTAGTCGGGAACTCGTAATTAACGTTATAAATTTTAGCTTTGGACTGGTTTTTTACCAGTACTGCAAAAAAAGCAGTTCATATTTCGATTTGGACTGGTTTTTTACCAGTACTGCCAAAAAACCAGTCGAAATGCCCTCGAACTGATAAAAAAGCAGTTCCCCCATTGTCTGAGCAGGAGGCCTCTCGCAGCCATTGCCACCACACGACGCAGGCGGCGAGACATTTATTTGCACCGAACCGTACAAATTTTGACCGGGACTGCACCGTTTAATCCGGGTTTTGCCCCGGGACGCGTCCCGGGACAAATTTCGGTGCAGTCCCGAACAAAATGGGAATGTTCCGGTGCATTGCTTTCCCTGAGTATATAAGGCAGTATTTGTAAGAGTGGAACTGTGACACAAAGGGGCCTGCCTTAGGGCGAATATGAAAGATATCAGTTTCATATTTCATTCACATATACCAGATAGTTATCAAACCATTTTAGCTTGATATTGAGCCAAGTGCGTATGTTTCTGTAGCGTGACAGAGCACAGAACTTAGAAAATTGAAATTTTAAAAAATGAAGATAGAATGTCAAATTTAGTTTTAAACGATTCCAAATAGAATTTCAATACTTTTTCCAGTTGACAATTTTGCTCTAACCCTAAGCACTCAAAAGTTATACACGAAAATATGTGAAAAATCGTCATTTTTTGGGAAAATCAAGAAAAAAAAGTCAATTTTTGGATGGAGGTACACGGGGTTTTTTCACACTTTAAACTATAACTCATCTGCTTTTTAAAACAAAAAAGAGTTTTAAAATAAATCCCGGAATAAATGTAGGGAGTCTCTCCGAATACACAATTTTTTTTCAAAAAATTAAGTTTTTCCTGCGAATACGCTAGAAAAGTGCAGGTATTTTTAAAAATAATTTGTTTCCACAAGTTTGATTATATTTCTAGTATTTAATTAATGATTTTTATTAATATTTGCACGTGAGTTTCCAACAAAAAACACCGGTTTCACGTATAGTAGAGCATGCAAAATACGAAAAATGGGAAATTATAAAAAATGAAAACAAAAAGGCAAGATTACTATCATTCGATAGCCATTTCAATTTTGAACATTTTTGTAATTGAACACCTTTTTCGACAATTGCTTATTTTCAAGTTACGTCCCAAAACGTGAAAACAACTCGTCGCCAATTTCGGAAATTCGAAAAAAAAGTGTTTTTTTGGAATGAATATCCTAGGATTTTTCCACCATTTAAACTTCAGTAAATAGTCTATTTAGAACAACGAAGATTTTCAAATAAAACTGGGAGAAAAAGTAAGGTGACTATCCAAAGTCACAACTTGTAGTGAAAAGTTATGTGTTGCGTTCGTATACTCTAGAAACACGTCATTTTCAATGCATATACGTGTAATCCGCTTGTGGCTCAATTTTTAAAGGTTTAAATCTCAATTAAATTGGTTCTGTTTATATTACACTTAGAAGTTTTCGAAAATCCTGTGTTACGTTATTAAAAGCTGACAGCAAAGTACTAAAAAGCTCGTGCAAAAGGCAAACGTTTTTAAAAAGTATTTTTGCGTTAATAGTGTGTCTGGCAACTAAAAAAGAAACAGTTAATCAAACAGTTTCTTGGCATAAAATCAGGATGGTTGTCAGGCCTACGGTTCAACCGACATGTAATATAAAGAGAACCAATTTAATTAAGATTTACACTTTTATGAATTGAGCCACAAGCGGATTACACGTATATGCATTGAAAATGACGTGTTTCTAGAGTATACGAACGCAACACATAACTTTTCACTACAAGTTGTGACTTTGGATAGTCACCTTACTTTTTCTCCCAGTTTTATTTCAAAAATCTTTGTTGTTCTAAATAGAATATTTACTGAAGTTTAAACGGTGAAAAAATCCTAGGATATTCATTCCAAAAAAACACTTTTTTTTCGAATTTCCGAAATTGGCGACGAGTTGTTTTCACGTTTTGGGACGTAACTTGAAAATAAGCAATTGTCGAAAAAGGTGTTCAATTACAAAAATGTTCAAAATTGAAATAGCTATCGAATCATACTAATCTTGCCTTTTTGTTTTCATTTTTTATAATTTCCCATTTTACACGTGAAATCGGTGTTTTCTTTTGGAAACTCACGTGCAAATATTAATTAAAATCATTAATTAAATACTAGAAATATAATTAAACTTGTGGAAACAAATTAATTTTAAAAATACCTGCACTGTTCTAGCGAAAAACTTAATTTTTGAAAAAATTAGAGTATTCGGAGAGACTCCCTACATTTATTCCGGGATTTATTTCAAAACTCTTTTTTGTTTTAAAAAGCAGATGAGTTGTAGTTTAAAGTGTGAAAAAACCCCATGTACCTCCTTCCAAAAATTGGCTTTTTTTTCTTGATTTTCCCAAAAATTGACGATTTTTCACATATTTTGGTGTATAACTTTTGAGTGCTTAGGGTTAGAGAAAAATTCTCAACTGGAAAAAGTATTGAAATTCTATTTGGAATCGTTTGAAACCAAGTTTGACATTCTATCTTCATTTTTAAAAATTTCAATTTTCTAAGTTCTGTGCTCTGTCACGCGACAGTACCCCGGTTTTTCCACAAAATTTCTTATGTCATGGATTACTGGAATGTTATACTTTACGAATATATAAAAATCTTTCCCTAAGGCACGCAAAGTTTCACTCTTAGAGAGACGACCTTATATAGTGTTCTACAAATTTATGTGAACCGTAAAATATAGTAAGTGCTCGATGAATTTGATATCGCATGCAATAAATCAAACAAACAATATCTAATGAATCCAAAAAATTAAATTTATTGATTAAAGGTAGGGTTGCAGATTAAATGGCATATAATTAAAGAAAATTAGAACATAATTGAAGAAAAATAAAACAATGAAAACGTATATGCTGTCTTTAAAGTGTTTGTTCACTGATTTTCAATTTTAATTTTAATCTCTACTCGGAATCGCCAATTATTAATGAAACATTTTATTCGGGCGCCCGTCGACCCAAAACAGCCAAACGGGTGGTCATTTCTTTCAGGCTACATTCTTTCAGGCTATATTTGGCCTATATTACTTTCAGGCGATATGTCTTTCAGGCTATATGTCTTTCAGGCTATAAAGTCTTTCAGGCTACATGTATTTCAGGCTATTTTTTTCTTTCAGTCTACTTTCTTCTTTCAGCCTATTTTTTTTCTTTCAGCCTATAAAGCGACAGTTTCTAATCTCGCTGATTTGGGTTATGAACAATAAGCCAAAAAAACGTTCCTTACTTAGTTTGAAAATACGTAGTAAATCGTATTCTGAAAAACAAAAATAGCCTGAAAGACAAAAGTAGCCTGAAAGACAAAACTAGCCCGAAAGAAAAAAATAGCCTGAAAGACATGTAGCCTGAAAGACATATAGCCTGAAAGTAATATAGGCCAAATATAGCCTGAAAGAATGTAGCCTGAAAGAAATGACCAAACGGGTCCTTGAAAAACCCAAAAATTTGGCCGTTTTGCGCAAAATGAAATTAATTTTTTTGTCGATTCCATTAATCGATTATTCTGAATCGATTAAAACCAAAATTGAAAATGTGTAAACAAACACTTTAAAGGGATTACGCACCAATTTTTAATTATGATTTCATTTCATCTTCTCTGTCACATTTGAAAACAAATGGGAGAAACAACTTATTTCGAAATTTCCTTTCCCAGTAATCGAACGACAAAAAGAACCATTTCTAGGTTTCTTAAGGGATTGACTGAAAAGAACAGACAAACCAGAGAGAAAGTCAGTCCCTCAAGAAACCGGAAACGGTTTTTATTTGCCGTTCGAGTACGGCAATAGGAAATTTCGAAAAAAAATGCCCGCCATAGTTTCTAAAATAAGGTAAAGAAGATTAAAATGAACTCAAAATTGAAAAATTAAAAAATACAGGAAAAATCTTCAGTCTTTTATTCAATTATTGGATTAATTGGTTTAGGCGCATTTAAACGCTAAAATCGGAGAAAATGTAAATATTCAGGTTATACATAGGGTTCAAAAAATTTACGCCAAGTTATTTATGACGATTTGAAAATTTAACGAATTTCTCACTATGAATACGGAAAATTTATGTAGGTTCAAAAGGTTCA
The DNA here is from genome assembly GCA_964036255.1 of Caenorhabditis virilis. Classification (NCBI taxonomy): domain Eukaryota; kingdom Metazoa; phylum Nematoda; class Chromadorea; order Rhabditida; family Rhabditidae; genus Caenorhabditis; species Caenorhabditis virilis. Next base: position 9,364,123 of record OZ038417.1, on the reverse strand, counting down.
TAACTTTGTTCAAAATTGGAAATCAATAGAAAAGAGTGTATTTTTGAAAACAAAACAAGGTTTAAAATGCTAGTTTCCTGTAGGTTTTAATTTTTTCAAGTCAGCAAGCACATCAGGATGCTTTGAAATCTCAAGTGCTTCCTCCAAACTCGAAAATTTCAACCTCATCATTTCTATAAAATCTAAATAAGGTTTCCATTTTTCAGTCGATTTCAGCTCCTTTATAATTGTTTCAGCATTATCTCCCAGTTTCTTTGCAATTAACTCTTCATTTTCTCTAACCACGTAAAATGGTTTATCGTAGTGTTTTTTAATGTCCTCCATTGTTATAATTTCCATTATTGCAGCCTGAAAATAAATGTCAGAAAAAATATTGTAAAAGAAACACCAAGTTTGCAACGCGCACAGCAGCCGGCACACACTGAATTTACAAAAAAATAGTCAAAAATTCTTATTTTTCAAAACTATTTCGTTGTGTTTTTGTCAAGATGAAAATTCTTGTCCACTCGTTTTGCGTAGCATCCTTGGGAGTTTCCTCGCAACGCGCAAGACCAACTGACAAATTTGAATTTGAGCGCGTTGCGAGCTCAGACAAGCGCGGAATCCATTCAGAGTCGATTCCAGCGAAGGAATGAAAGAGGAACGAACTCGAGTTGCCCCTGAATGCGCGAACGAACTAGGGGGGAGTGAGAAATTGCGCCGATACCGACATACCTTCCGAATTCGTTCGGAATACGTTCCGCTATCTTTCCAGTTTCGTTCCAAAATTTTGGAACGGATTCGGGGGGACGCACGAGAAAAACGTCTGTGAACGTAATTGATGGCTCAAATGCGAGAACGGTTTTTTTTCAAGAATACATTTATTTTTTTGTAAATTTATATTTTCCACAGTTTAGTTTTAAAAAATTTCACTTCCAGATTAAATATGAACTTTGCGGATGAATTAGATGTGATGAAATGACAGCAAATGTTACGATGCAAGGTACAATTTTTATTTCTATTTTTAAATAAATCAACTTAAAATTTCAGGTCATCTTATTTCCAGAAAAGAACTTGTGATTCGAAACCTGGCTAATTCGTTCACTTACGAGTATGATCATTATTTGAGGGTGATTTCAATTCAACCAGTGATTGAAAAAAGTGTTTTCGAATCGATTCAGGTAATATTTATAGACATTTTTCGATATAAAATACTCTTCTTACAGATTTCCTACGATGAAAGAACGGTTCACGAAAGTAGAGTCAATGGGTTTTCAATTATTCGAGATTCAACAACAACATGAAGCCAAGGACATGGAATGACTTACGAAAAAAAAACGATCAACGGAACATCGACAAGTTTTTGGGATGATCTGGCTCAATGGTAAAACTAACCGATAATTTTTATGTTGAGAAATATTTACTGCTTTTTTTTTCATTTTTTGTAATTATTCCGCTCTCTTTTCTTTATTAATAAACCAAAAAGTTTTCCATTTTCATCACTGCACACACACACACGCACACATATTGCCCCCGATTACCCCCCATGCGTTTGGGGGGAGCCGTTTGGAATGGATTCCCGGTGCATTCAGGAATTAATTCGGGCTGAGTTCGTTCTGAATGGATTCCACGGTTGTCTGAGAGGAAGTTCCCGAAGATTCTACGAAAAACGAGCGGCCAGGAATTTTCATCTTAACAATACTGTACATTAGGTGTCTTGGCGAGGCTTACGTGGCGAAAGCCTTTTCTACGAAACACCTTTCGCGGCTCTTGACTCTTTTTTCACGTTTCTTGCGTTTTTTTGTTAAATGTCACTTGGGAACATTCTTGTTGATTAACAAGGGAAGTATACGAGCAAATGTTAATTGTTTTGAATGGGATATATATAGCTCATTGGAAAGATCATATTCTTGTCTACAAGGTAGCGTTTTCATTTTTTGCCGATGGACTCCTAGGAGCTTTTTATGGTCCCTCAAAGTTTTTGCCCAAATTTACTTCATTTTCCCTCTCACATATATTTGGTATTTCACAATCAGTTTCCAACAGGCTTTTTATGTCAACTACAAAGTTATAGATCACGTTAAGAGCTATCCAGAAATATGAAAATTGCTTTATAGTTCTCATTTTGAGCTGAGTTATGCTGGGCAAAAGTTTTCAGCAAAAAGCGGGTGCACCCACGCACCGCGGGGACACATATTGGGGTTGCTTAGTGGTTGTTATGTTCATTGATGTGTGTATTACTTATCTGTAAAGTTACAAGACTTTTCCTCTGATATTCGGTCTAGGACACCGCCGTTTAATGCGCCTCAGACATCGTCCCTCTCTGAAACTACCTCAAATTTGCCGAATTGGTTAAGAATGGAACCAGTATGTCTTTCTGAATTTTTCAACAAGATATATTGGTTTTGAACCAAGTTACATCTCATTAGAGTTCAAATTTCGACAAACTTACAGACCCACACGCTATAACTTTTCCCTTGTGAACTCAGACAATTTTTCGAATAAAAACCATATTTTTTAGTTTTATTAAAGGTCTGACTGTATTTTCAGCTCGAAATAATAGAAAAAACGTTGAATGTGTCGGATTCACTCAAAAATTTTGTTACTATTTGACTATTCTGATCTCTGTTTGCGATTGTGAATATTATATGCTATATTAACATTATTTTTATGTTTTCTTGTTATATTGAGTGTTTAAAAACAATATTTAAAGTAATAAAGATCGACTGGATTCGAAGATCTAGTCGGTTTTATGGTGATCCGTTTTCACCGACTCGCTCCCAAACTTTCATCGGTAGAGTTTTTTTCTGAATACTCTCTTTGCATTTATTTAGATCTAAAAATACAGTCAGGCCTTTAATAATACTAAAAAATATAGTTTTCCATGAAAACTCCTACATAACTTCCTAAAACATTTGTAACTGTCACTGTCTGAAAACCCGAAAAATCACAAAAAATAGCAAAAATGGGCTCTGGTATGCAAAATTTGTATGGTATTTTAGAATTTAGATTCCAGTGCATGTCATATCCAAATTTCATTTAAAAAATCCGACTATGCGCCGAGCTATGACAGAAATACTGAAGATGTATTTCTTTTTGACCGCTACTATAGAAGCTTAAGTAAAAACTCGAACTTTACTGAGCTGTAACTTGGCTCAAACTCAATATTTTATAATAAAACTATCATATGGAAATTAGTTTTAGTCAATGTGCCAAATTTGAGCACATAAGATTAACATTTTTTGAAAATGCCCTTTTTGTAAGCCTAGAAGTTTAAAATTTCCCCGAAATTCGCTGAAATTGTGCGCATTTTTTGTATTTTTCCGATTTTGAGCTCGAAAACTAATTCTCGTAGTTCTAAGCAGTTTTGAACGCAGTTCCTTTATCAGCGTAAAATTATATTTCAAATGAACTATGCTTCATTTAAAAAGACAGAAACAATTTAGTCACTCCCACTTCTGATTTTCAATATGCTCAAGTACAACATGCAGGGTGTTCAATAAATGCTGCAGGACGCTTCAGACACATATATTTTTGAAACTACGAGACGAAACTCCTTGAAACTCCGAATAACTTCAATACAAATATATTTGTATACAATTTATTGAGAATTTTCCTACCCCTTGCATTTGTGTTTGAATCGGAGTCACATATTGTAACGAAGTTCAAGCCCTCTTTGCTCGCGGGTTTGAGTTTACATTTTCAACGTTACTGACCGCTCAATTATCATAAGAATTTGAAAATTGGTATAATGAAAGTTCGATTATCACTTCAAACATATATTAAACTTAAAAGTTTGTAAAATGAGAAACAATTTTTTCACCGGCACAGTTTTGGGGACCTACTTTTTCTTTTCTCAATTTTGGATCCATCAAAAAGTGAACTTTTCTGCATAAAATGAGCTAATCTTAATCTAGAACCCTAATTTTTCAGTATGGAAGGTAGCTAAGGGAGAACGATAAAATAAATAGAATGATTCTAGATAATGTTCTATTTTGACTGTTTTACCAACAAAAAAGTGCAAATTTTATAGTTGTTGATACGATGTCCAAAATCAGGTAGTGTAAGGATGATTAAAGTTCCCTAAAAATTATTACTGCAAGTTAATAATCTCCAAAAGGGGTTTAAAATATAAATAAAAAGTTTCTGATTAGTTTTTGGATAAGAGCTAAGAAATGTGAAGCTGCCAATATGAACGAATATGAACTCGCGAGCTGCGAGCATGCGAATATGAAATTGGATCTGGTTTTTCCTTCACCATTTCTCTAAAAAACGTCCTAACCACATGAAACTTTGAAATTAATGAGAAATAATATCAGGGAACTGAAATCAAGGAAATTCTCGTAAGAAAATTAATTGTTCGTTGTACCACAGTAGGCTTCCTGCAGTATTTATTGAACACCCTGTATTTTTTAATCGTTTTGTAAATATGAAAGTTATCTTATTTGCGTCTATCAAATTTCAGTTTAGGATTTACACACTGATCCGTGACAAATTATTTTTCACCTTGCAAAAAATGAAAATAATTTTTCTTTTTTTTCAAAAAAATTATTATTATTAACAATCATGTTTCAATCTACCAATTCTCGAAATTTGAGCCCAATCCTTTTCCTAGAACAATAGTAATGATTATCCAAGTTCTCCTACATGTACTCCTCCTAACTCTGGCGCTAGCGCACATATCAGCGCACTTTCCCCCTTTCCCCACATGTTCAGGTATAGTCAAATGGTTCAACGTCTCGTCAAGCAAGCAGGAGGTCAAGTCGTCGCAGGTTCGGTTCCAGGAAGGGTTTCTCGCTGCCATCGCTTAACACCACCCCCACTACGCAGCCGCCACGTGAAATTGCTATGATGCAATCCCGTGGTGGCTGCGAGAAATTTATTTGCCGCCGACCGATTTTCGACTAGCCTCTCGAGAGTTTTGACTAGTTCCTCGACAGTTTCAACTAGTCTGTCGGCAGTTCCAACTAGTCACACCATAGTCGAGGAACTAGTCGGACTGACCGGAAAACTAGTCGGAAAACTGCCGCACGGCTAGTTCCCCAGTTGTCTGAGAGTGTGATTGACTAGTAGACATGAGGTCGAGGGTTCGAACCCCAGCAATTTTTGTTTTTGTTTTTTTTTTGTTGCTTTTGCGAAATTTCAAGAGTGTTATATTCCTGTTTTCAAATTTTTCGAAGCGCAAAATTCTGTATTTGCGTTGAAATCCCATAAAACCTTTTTGGGGCTTCAGGGCAACTTAGGCGAAATTTTCCAGTGTCGCAAAATTCCAAAGGGTCCCCCCCATGGAAAAAATTTTGAAAAATTTTTTTAAATTTAAAATCTCCCCATATTATCAGAGGGAGTCTTTCTAATGAATATTTCGTGTTTCCCAAAATATTAGCCATCTTGTGGACCTATGGGCACTGTAAAATTTCGCCTATGTTGCCCTGAAGCCCCAAAAAGGTTTTATGGGATTTCAACGCAAATACAGAATTTTGCGCTTCGAAAAATTTGAAAACAGGAATATAACACTCTTGAAGTTTCGCAAAAGCAACAAAAAAAAACAAAAACAAAAATTACACAGGCAAATTAAATCCCACTCGATTCCCGCACGAATCGGGTGGAAATGAAACGTCCGACAACCGTACCAAAAACGTGTCATTTTCGGACCGAAATCGGATATATAAAAACCCGTTTTTCGTACGATTTTCGCACGATTTTCGCCCGAAATTTTCTGAAATAGAAAATGAGAAAATCAAATTCTGGCTCTCAGCGGAGGCAACGGCAACGAACACCCTCATGGAACCGAACCTGCGACGACCTTACCTCCTGCTTGCTTGACGCGACGTTGAACCACTTCTCAGACAATGGGGGAACTGCTTTTTTATCAGTTCGAGGCCTTTTCGACTGGTTTTTTGGCAGTACTGGTAAAAAACCAGTCCAAATCGAAATTTGAACTGCTTTTTTTGCAGTACTGGTAAAAAACCAGTCCAAAGCGAAAATTTATAACGTTAATTACAAGTTCCCGACTAGTTCATTACTAGTTAACCGACTAGTCAAAAACTGATAAAAAAGCAGTTCCAAAATTGTCTGAGTTGACTATACCTGAACATGTGGGGAAGGGGGGAAGGTCCGCTTATATGTTCGCCAGCGCCAGATATATTTAGGAGTAGATAGAGGAACATTTAGATAACTATAACAATTGTTCTAGAGACACAATTCGGCTGAAAATTAATAAAAAAATATATTTAAGTATGCTTTTTTATTTATTTATTTATTCTGATCGCATTAAACATTTTATATATTTTTTTTCATGCGTTTGGAAATTGGTGTGAGATTGAGGACGTTTAATCTTTCTTTATAAGAATGAAAATGAATATTGCAGCGGGTGCAAATGAGGCGAGAATATCTTTGAAGTGGTTTTTCAAGAAGAAGTTGATTTTTAACACTTAGATATGGATAAAAAACACCAAAACAATATTCTAATAATGGCATAACATACATTTTAAACAGATGAAAGTATACTATAGGATTAGTAAAGTCGAAGGTTTTTATAATTTGTTTTCCTCTAACCTGTAAGATGGGCCAAATTTACAATATAGCTAATATATTTGCCAAATTTGAGATTGGAATCGATAAAAACTCCGAGATAACGAATATACTCAGCTGATTTTATAGGAACTGAAATGGAGGATTTTTTGGCCAAAAGTGAATTACATTTGATTTTAAAGGAGCAAGTGAGAGACCCCTTTACTAGACCATTTGCAAATTTTATCAATTATGTTTAGAATGTCTGATGGATTTGAGCCGACAATCTTTAGATCGTCGACAAAAGCTAGAATTTTTGTACTTTCTGTGGCAAAATCAAAAACATCATTTTAAAAAATTATGAATAGAATACGGCCTGAGTTCCCTGAAGAACAGAACAGCAGATGGAATGTTGGCTTTTCCCGATTGTTATAGACTATAGCCGTATAATATATCAATAATTCCGTCTAGAAACGCTCTTTAATGTGATAAACAAAGTAGGACAAAATAATAATTTTCTGAGAAATTATTAAGCAATGAAGACAACAGAAATTCCTGATCCTGTAGCCTAATGTTAGCGAAGCAAGGTATTTCATGAAAATCAAAAATAAATACACAATTTTGTCTTACTTTTCATTTCGAATTTTCCATAATCCTTCTGTTTGAAAAGGGCGAATTCTGAACGATACCGACGATCAACAATGCTTACTGTAGAAATAAACAAAACGATCAAGCTTTCTAGCGAGCGCACTCATGTAGAACGAGTGGAAGTATTTCAGTCGTTTTCGACCCGATTTTCGATTTCTCGGACGCGTTGCAGTAATTTCAGTCGTTTTCGACCCGATTTCGGGCCGAAATTCAGTTGCCACAAGCAAGTCGGGTCAAAATCGTGTCGATTTCCGGTCCACTCGGTTTTCACTCGATTCAGTCTGAATCGGACGAAAATCGGGCGAATATGACAGAGCGACCCGATTCGTGCGGGAATCGAGTGGGATTAAATTTGCCTGTGTCAGTCAAACACACTGGCGCTGCACCACCACGTCGGTTGAAAACTACATGTGATTTACCAAATATATGTGAGAGGGAAAATGAAGTAAATTTGGGCAAAATCTTTGAGGGACCATAAAAAGCTCCTAGGAGTCCATCGGCAAAAAATGAAAACGGTACCTTGTAGACAAGAATATGATCTTTCCAATGAGCTATCTCACATTCAAAACAATTAACATTTGCTCGTATACTTCCCTTGTAAAGGGGGGCTGAGGGGACGAAATAAATGGTTTAGAAATGATGAAAGTATGATTGTTGATAAATAAATGAAAAAAAAATCCAAAGAAAAACTCCAAAATGGCGAAAAAAAAAGTTCCGAAAAAAAACCATAGCCCCGGTGTTCGCCCTAATATGGCCGAAGAAACGCTAGTTCACGGTACGCTAAAGTGAACCGACTATAACTAAGAAAATTCACTACGACAATTAAAAATTGAGCACAGAAAAAGGGGCGTTTTTAGGGGCGTGGCATTTTGCAATCGTGCGGCACGGTTACACAAAACGGGTTATATTCAGCTATTCAGGGACGCAATTTTGTAATTCGGAGTGAAAAAAATTAGATTAAGCCGTGCTTTATGTATTTAACGCAAAAACTTCAGATTTTCATGCGTTACAGGCGTTAAAATGCCATTTGTAAAAAATTCCTAATTTTGCATGTGTGCAATTTGTCGTAACTGTGTACGCACACAAACACGTTGTTCGTGATGACAATTTCGGTTCACTTTATCCCACCGTGTAGTTGTTTTCTAGGCCATTTGTTTTTTTCTCGGCCGCCTATTTTTTTTATCTTGTTTTTCTCTTCTTTCCAATTTTTTTTTCAGAGAAAATTATCCATAAAAGAGTATTAAAACAAATAAACGTTCAAAAGAAATGTATAAAAGAATTTTAAAAAAATATTTTTTCAAAAAATAAAATTAGGCGGCCGAGAAAAAAGAGACGGCCTAGAAAATCAAGAAGCGTTTCTTCGGCCATTAGGGCGAAGAGAGGGGGGTATGAGTTTTTTTTCGGAACTTTTTTTTTCGCCATTTTTGAGTTTTTCTTTGGATTTTTTTTCATTTATTTATCAACAATCATACTTTCATCATTTCTAAACTATTTATTTCGTCCCCTCAGCCCCCCTTTAACTCGATATTTTATAATAAATGTTTGCAAGAGAAATTCGTGCTCTTGTTCCATTTGGACATAAATTTTACAGCCTAGTGAAAATAAATAAATTCTTACCTGTACTTTCGGCATCGAAGAAAACCAGGAAAGATTAAGCTTATAACCATTTTCTAAGTCTTTTGTCGAAATTATGTAATCCTCACATTCCGAGATATAAAAATCAATTTCATATGCTGATGCCAATAACGAGAGACCTTCTACATTTTTCGCTGAAAAAATATTTTGAGAAAACACAAGTCTCCAAGAAATCGCGTGTTGATAATACCCAACAACATATCCAATATTATGGACCTATTCAGTTTGAAAAGAAATTCAAAAAATACCGAGAAATTCAATGTAGAAATGGAAGAGAAATTGCAATTTCTCGGTATTGATCGAAATTTTTTCAAACTGAATAGGCCGATTAATTTCAGTGGGAACGGACAATTGTATTTTTTGGTACCAGTGATCGCACAGAAACTAAACTTCAAGGAACTCTTTACTGATTTTGAATCTTCATTCCATTTTCATCTTCTCGATATTTGAAAGCCTATACAAGCAAAAAAATTTTCGAAATTTCCTTTTCTAGTACATGGCAAAACAAATTTACAGATTAAGGCGGCGAAATGGGCTAACAATTTCAAACACTCTCACATTCGCGTACTCTCTCGCGTGTTGCCGATCACTTACTGCCAACTCAAATATGCTTGTTCATTGAGTTCTGAATGCTGCTCGACCGTACTAGCGCTCCGCACGCAAGCGACGCGGCTGCTTCCCACTCAACAAATGGAAAATTTGAACGTTATCTTGATTTTCTTTCTAATAGGAGCTTTTATGTAAAAATTGGTAATACCCTATCTTCCTCCTCTGCCCCAATTCCATCCGGTGTTCTCCAAGGGACGGTTAGTGGTCCCATTTTATTTATAACTAGCCGTTTGCCGCCGCTCCGCGGCGGTAAACGGCTAGTGAGCTCGCTTCGCGAGCTCTGCGTTTTAAAATTTTCGTTAGTATTAGGTTGTCCGGAAAGTAATCGCAATTTTTTCGATTTTTTTCAAACAAAAATTTATTAATTGAAAACAATTATCAATGAGTGATATATTGGCCATGTCGTTGGATGACCTCGTGCCAACGCAGCGGAAGTTGTTCGATTCCCTTTGCGTAGAATTCCGGGGGCTGGCAGGCGAAAAAGTCATCAAGGTACGATTCCAGGTGCTCTCGGTCGTCGAACTTCAAATCTTTGAGAGAGTTTTGAAGTGAGCGGAACAAATAATAATCAGATGGGGCAAGGTCGGGTCTATACGGTGGATGTGGCAGAACTTCGATATCCAGCGCCTGAATTATGTTCTTGGTCGCTAAAGCGACATGTGGTCTTGCATTGTCATAAAGTAACAGAATCCGTGAGGCTCCCGGGCGAAAGAGGTGGTGTTGATCGTACATTTTTTGTATTTGGAGAGAGTATAGGTCCGCTTTGACATTGGCTTGATCTGGAAGAAGTTCGCGGTAGATAACGCCTTCCTTGTCCCACCAAATCGAAATCATCCCTTTTTTTCCTTTGACGTCTGTTTTTCTAGTTTCTCCAGCTGCTACCCATTGAAGCTTTTTACTATGATTGAACAAAGCACATCAATTTTCATCTCGAATGAAAATATTTTGAATTCACTCCGTGTTCCGTTTTCGGCTGAGCTAAGACAAGGCAATGGTGCAACATGTTCTTATGATCATCAGTCAAATCGTGAGGAACAAGTTGACCAAACTTTGGCTCTTTCCACTTGCTCGGAGATGGCGGTGTACTGTTGTTTTGTGTAGCCCAAGTGCCGAAGACACTTCACGAACATTTGATCTGGGCTCTTCCTCCAGCTCCTTCTGGAAACGCTCGTCGATTTCAAGCTGATGGCGCCGTATAGTGACTTGTTCGAGAGATCGTCGTCACCTTCTTTGAAGCGATGGAACCAGAAGTTCATCATTTCGTATTTGAGGATGTCCGTGCCTGTCGCATCGCACAAATTTCGATGAGCATCAGCGGCTGAATGTCCCAACAGGAACTCGTAAAGGAAACAGCCCCTGAGGGCATGGTTATCTTTCAAGAGAAATTCCGCCATAATAAGGATTATCTGAAATACGGAAACACATATTCATTGTGAAAGACTTAATGCATAAAATAAAAAAATAAAAACGGAAAAAAACTCCTCGAGAAATGAACGAGGTGAAACAAAAAAAATTGCGATTACTTTCCGGACGACCTAATAGAAAGGGACATTGAATCTTAACATTTCTCTCTATCTCACTCCTAAGCTGCCCTATAAAGTCTCATGGGCCCTGGACCCATTTGACCACATTGAACACATTTTTCTAGAAATTTCTGGAATTTTCTGGAAGGTTCTGGAACTTTCTGGAAGCTTCAGGAATTTTCTAGAACACGCTGGAACTTTCTAGAACATTCTCGAAGTTTCTGGAAGCTTCTGGAATTTTCTAGAATTTTCTGGAAGCTTCTAGAGGCTTTTGCACGCCCAACGTTTTATTATAAGTATGTTGATGATTACTGAACGAAAAATGAGAGAAATAGTGTGTAAAATGAAGAGACACATAGAAAAACGCTAACGTTAATTAGGTTACGGTAACTACCGTAATACTACCGTAATCCGCACCAAATTTTCACAGTGACCTTACATTATTCCAAAGATGTCACCATGAAAGTTTGGTCTCGATCCGACCATTCTAAAAAAAATGTGAAAAAAATTGGTGTACTATAGCTACAGTAATCCTACAGTAATCCGAGATCCAAACAGTATTTTTGTGAAGCGCACCGAGAGGCATGACGATACCCCAAGTATGGGACAGATCGGTCGAGGGGTCAAAAAGTTATTCATGAGAAATGCATTCTAACATGTGAAAACACGCACGGCCTTAGCGCTTTATTATATAGTATGATATTTTTAAACGATATCTTTAAACTACAAACACCTGATGTCAAAATCCTAGCATTTGCTGATGATATCAAAATCATTGGTTCTAACCCCACAAGTATTCAATCTGTAATTAATGCTATTTGTGACTGATCCAAAAAATTTGAAATGTTTCTTGCCCCTGATAAGTCTTTTGTCATACATCATGGCCCCTCTAATCCACAATCTATCTATACAGCCAATAATGTAATCATTAGTAAAGTCCCTTACATCAGAGATTTGGGTGTTTTTGTTGACTCTAGCCTAACCTTTAAATATCATATCAACCATATTTTAAACTTAGCCAATCTTAGGGTTTCTCAAATTTTAAAATTCTATCATTTTTTTGATGTTTATAAATATATCCGTATTTTCAAAATTTATGTATCTCCTCTTATTGATTACTGTTGTGAAATTTTCTTTCCCTCTCTTACAGCATCACTCATTCAAAAAATTGAGGGCCCCTTACGAAATTTTCTAAAATAATTTTTTCTCGTTGTAATATATCTTATTCATCCTATGAAAATCGCCTACATCACCTAAATATCATAAAAACTTCCCATAGGATTCTCAATTTTGCACTTTGCCATATTGCCAAATGCCTCAAATACTTAACTCGCCAACCATCCTTTTACGAATTTTGTAGACTAACTAAATCATCCAGAAATCCAAATAGAATTATTCTTATAAAAAAACCATGCCATTCTTTTTATGATCAAATCATTCCACAATGGAATAAAGTCTCTCATCTTATTGATCTTAGTCTCCCCTACATTATTGTCAAAAAATGTATATTCTCAATCTCTAAAAACATTGTATAAATCCTCATGTTACTCACTTCTATTTCTGATGGCCTTATACTCTTGCGGGTATATGGGAGGAAGTTCCCAACGATGCTTCTCAAAACGAGCGACCAGGAATTTTCATCTTGACAATAGCTGCTCACAAACAGCAAGCGCGCTCTAAAAAACCGACACGCTCGCCTACGAAACAAAACGAGGGAGATACTTACTATGAAGATGAAAATGGAATAGAAACTCAAAAGCAGTAAAGAGTCCCTTTAAACTCAAACAATGTCTCTTTGGCCTTAAAAATAATATTAATAATTTTCTAATTAACCTGTAAATTCTTGTTTTTGTCCGTATAGCATTCGAAGAAAAGTGATAAAATCTTCAAAATGAAACATTCCCGAAGGGATCCGTAGCTCATTGCCAGTTATTAATTCCCTCATTACAGGAGAAAAACACATTAAAGCCTGCAAAATTATAATAATAGAAATTATAAAAAAGAAGAAAAACTCGTACATATTTATCAACGAAAAGTAAGTGATTATCAAAACGAACAACAATCTCCGAATCGATATTTCGAGGAATTGAAAATTCCGACAAAATAACACCAATATCTTCTTTGATTTCAATTTTCGGTTTGATTAGCAAATTTCCAGAATCCTCCAACATCGACATTGCAAAACCTTGCGGGATGTCTAACGATCCGGAATTGAAAATTTTTGAAGAATTCTCAAACCGATGTTCCAATTTCTTCGTAATTTTTTCATTTCCAATTTCCAATAGGAACTCAAATTCAGCAACCATATACCAATTATCTGTTGATTTATGTTCATAGAGACATTCTATATCTATCGCCAAATGTTTCTCAGTGCCAGCGTCATCCATGAGTCTCCCATCTATTGCCAACTGGTTCTCTTCTGGAGGAATTGTTCTAGTCAAACGAATGAAGATTTTCCTGCAATTAATTAAATAAAAATCTATGACTTTCAAACGGCCTAATGAAAAACGTACAGCAGTTGATTTTGAGGTTAGGATAATTTTCTGAAACTTTTGAAGGGTCCACCCACTTTTGCAAGCTGAACTGATATTTTTTCACACACTATTAGGTTGTCCGAAACAAATGAGACTTTTTCAATTTCAGGAAAACTTAAATTACGTTAGAGCTGTTGATATTGTCAAGATGAAAATTCCTGGTCGCATGTTTTGCGTCGCATCGTAGGGAACTTCCTCGCAACGCGCAAGGGGTTTGAGCGCGTTGCGAGACTATACGGTGGATGTGGCAGAACTTCGAGATCCAGTGCCTGCAGTATGCCTTGCTCGCTAAAGCGACATGTGGTCTTGCATTGTCATGAAGTGAGAGAATCCGTGAGGCTCCTGGGGGAAGGAGGTGGTGCGTCTTTCTTGTCCCACCAAATCGAAAGCATCACTTTTTTCTCATTAAGTTCTCCTTTGACGTCTGTTTTTGGAGTTTCTCCAGATTCTACCCATTGACGCTTTCTGCTATGATTGACCAAAACATACCACTTTTCATCTCCAGTGACAATATTTTGAATTCACTCTGTGTACCGTTTTCGGCAGAGCAAAGATAAGGCAATGGTGCAACGCATAATTTCTGACCTTCAGTCAAATCGTGAGGAACAAGTTGACCAAACTTTGGCTCCATTCCACTTCCTCTGAGGTGGCGGTGTACTGTTTTTTTGTGTTAGGTTTGTTTTAGCCTAGAAGACACTTCACGAACACTTGATCTGGGCTCTTCCTCCAGCTCCTTCTGGATACGCTCGTCGATTTTAAGCTGACGGCAGCCGGATCCTGCAAGAGAGTCTGAATGTCCCAACAGGAACTCGTAAAGGAAACAGCCCCTGAGGGCATGTTTATCTTTCAAGAGAAATTTCGACATAATAAGGATTACCTGAAATACGGAAGCACATATTCATTGCGAAAGACGTAATGCATAAAATAAAAAGATAAAAACTGAAAAAAACTGCTCAAGAAATGAACGAGGTGAAACAGAAAACAAGTTGGATTCATTTCGGGGCAACCTAATATAAATTTCAAATTTTTAGCCATTATTATCGAGATTGAACCAAGTTATGGCTCTTCAAACTTTGAATTGGGAAACTTTCGACATGGTTTGTAACCTCCACCATATGTGACCATTGCAAGTACAGGGTGGTACTGATCGCAACGTTTTTATGTGAATTTCCAAAACTAAACATTTTTATCAAAAACCAAATGTATTTTCTGAAACCAAAAACTCAATAAAAAACAAGTTACAAAAAATTTTCGAAGTTGGACCCTTCGGCCCGAATACAGGCCTTCAGACGTGCACCAACAGAATCAACGGTGCGCCGCAGGTATTCGTCATAGATTTCATTCCACGCTTTTTGAAGTGCCGCCTTGAGAGGGTCCAAAATCTCGCTCTAGCACAGCCTTGGTCGATTTCGATTCGTGGGACGGGGCCAATCTTGTTGAAGGAGGAAAGGTCGCCCAACATCCTTCAAACCAACTTTTTGGTAAGTTCCGAGTTAACTTGGACGCTTCGGTCAATGAAAACGAGAGGAGCTTTACCATCGGACGAAAACTCGGCCTATTTATACACATTAGCATTTTTATACGTAACTCAACCCGTATAATTCGAAAATCATAAAATAAAACGTGCCAAAAATTTTTGAAGCAGTGTTTCGCCATTTTCAATGTTGACAATTTTTAGTATTTACAATATTTCTGCAATTAAAACTAATTTTTAGAAATAGTTGTTATTTAATTAACGTTTTATAGCCAATCATTTTCTCTATTAATTGAACTATAATACGTAAAATGTTGTTAAAGTTATGATGTTTTGAAAAATGCCTAATTTTTTGCAGACTCGTTAAAAAAAACAGTTTACATCGGACGAATTTACATCGGATTCCCAAAATTTCCAAAAAAGTATAGCATAGTCGGGATCGAACCCATACCCTACCCCACACCAACTCCCCATGTGCACACTACCACCGAACCACCAACCGTTGATTTTCTGTGGTACTAGATTCGATAGACTATCTCCCAGAGTGTGAGTTCACGCGGAGGGCCTTAACCATAGGAAAAGCTTGCGGGCTCATAACTCGGCTCATAGAAACATTTAGCAGAGTTTTATGACGGATTCTGATTCTCCATAGTCCATTGTACCGTCAAATTTGTAGAAGGTTCTCAAACGGTAACTTCGAATAACTCCCTTGTCAGGAAAGCGGTAAAAGTGTATCGTCAAATTTAGGTCACTTACTACACTAAACAAAACCTTTCATTTACAATAGGTCTCAATCAAATTTCAATTTTATGTTAAAATGCCTTTCCTAGTGAGTGAAGCATTTTTCAAGCTGTTTTCTTTAATATTACTGGTTAAAACATAAAAATCTTCAATTTGCCGGTGAGTTAGCCGCTGAGTTTAGTGTAAGTAGATATGAGGAATCTAAAAACGCTAAAATTAGCTTTGGCAAGAGTGGCTTGGAGATATGATAGTCCTCAAAATGAGCTTTTCTAATCCTTTTTGAAGTTAACTGACTAGGAATCCTATTTTCGCGTCAGACGTTTTTTGGAAAGTACATAATGTATATGCGTAGGTATGTGTGTGGATAATAAAATGTGAAAATATTACAACTCACAACTACCGTATACCTGAGATAGCCATGCGCCTTTAAATCCACGTTTTTTCGAGGTCATCCGTTTGGCGGTTTGTAACTTTTGAATGGCTTTATCAATTTAAACAATCTATAGCTCAAATTAAAGATAAAATCATGAATTTTAATAATATCGTAAAAAAATAAATAAAAATTAGTGTTTTATATATCAAAAATAGAGAAAAAGAAGAAACTTTTTCGAAAAAATAAAAAGATGGACTTCCTGTGTATTGAGCTATCATTTTTCGGATTCTACGCATTAAAAAACCTTTATATGTAAAAAAGGTAAAAAAAAATACGGTGGGAAAAAAAGTTATACGACATTGAAAATTAGGATCGCCCCATGCGCAAGGCTGTGTTTGTGGTGGAGGTGTGCTGCACCAAATGCAAAACTTTTATTTCGTGTAACTTTTGAACGGATTGACCAAATTAAACAATTTATAGCTTTTCTGAAAGGAAATTTCTTAAAGATGAGTCGACATGTTTAAATAATTAGATAATTTACTTTTTTTCAATTGGAAATATGCAAATTACCTATTCAAATGTGTTAAAAATTGAATCTTCCAAAGATTTTTTTGTTTTCCAATTGAAAAAAAGTAAATTATCTAATTATTTAAACATGTCGACTCATCTTTAAGAAATTTCCTTTCAGAAAAGCTATAAATTGTTTAATTTGGTCAATCCGTTCAAAAGTTACACGAAATAAAAGTTTTGCATTTGGTGCAGCACACCTCCACCACAAACACAGCCTTGCGCATGGGGCGATCCTAATTTTCAATGTCGTATAACTTTTTTTCCCACCGTATTTTTTTTTACCTTTTTTACATATAAAGGTTTTTTAATGCGTAGAATCCGAAAAATGATAGCTCAATACACAGGAAGTCCATCTTTTTATTTTTTCGAAAAAGTTTCTTCTTTTTCTCTATTTTTGATATATAAAACACTAATTTTTATTTATTTTTTTACGATATTATTAAAATTCATGATTTTATCTTTAATTTGAGCTATAGATTGTTTAAATTGATAAAGCCATTCAAAAGTTACAAACCGCCAAACGGATGACCTCGAAAAAACGTGGATTTAAAGGCGCATGGCTATCTCAGGTATACGGTAGTTGTGAGTTGTAATATTTTCACATTTTATTATCCACACACATACCTACGCATATACATTATGTACTTTCCAAAAAACGTCTGACGCGAAAATAGGATTCCTAGTGAGTTTAAAACACGTCTTTAAAGCTCAAAAATGCAAAAAAAAAATCTTATTTTTCGACATGAAGGAGTTGAGATAGAAAGTTAGTGTCTCACAAAAAATTGATCAGCTCAGAACCTGCTTTCGTAATCTGTTTGAATCTTTAATTTTGGTCAACCAGAAAAAAAAAGTTTTTGCCAGCACGGCCTCATGGGCTATCACACACTATCAACGGCCGAGGGTACTGTTTTTAGGGACAACAGCCTTCATAATTGTTCGATCCCATTCATAGTCAGATAATGCGTATTATTTGTCATTTTAAAATATCGCTCACCATGGAATAGTCTCTGTTTTGACAATCATAAAATTATCATCTTTATGAGAGTAATCATGTAATCTTGCATAAGGTCCCTCTTTGAAATTCACTGTTTGTAGAGTTCCAGTCATTCTGAAAATATAATATTTGTTTTTTCGCAGTGGTTCAGAGTTAAAATAAAACGATTTCTTTGATTATTCGTATAGGCCAAAGAAAAAGATTGAAAAGAAAGATGCCAGCTGAACTAGTGTACTAGCGTACGCGCTAAGGTTCATTTTTACAAGCCGTGTATTAGTAAAAATGAACCAGCCCGGTGAGCACACTGGCTGCGCATGTGAGTGTAGGGAATGCAGAGTTTCCCTTGGTCTCTTGGAAACGAATACGTTCATAGTCTAAATTATTCTCCTAGTATTCTAACCCATTTCTCGAATCGATATCCCTGACGAAGAACAAAGGGAGGAATATGCATATAAGGCAAGAAAGCAGATGATTTTAACCATCTGCCTTATAAATGCCAAAATGTGAAAACAAATACTTAATTGAGTATTGATTTCGAACGAAACAGTTAATTCGGTGAACAAAGTTATAAAAAAAAAGAACATTTAGTAAGTGGAGAAAACTGAAAACAAAAAATTAATTTAAAAGAAAATTTTTTTATGCGGTTAATTTCTTTGCTCGCCTAATTCTAAAAATGTCAAAAATATAACAAAGACCAAACGCCTCTGATTTTAAAGGGGTAAAAGCCAATGATTGAAAGAAAAATACGCCAGCTATACTAGTAGGAGACACGGCATGCAAAAATAAATAAGAGCGGCGGGCTGCATTTGGGGAATGCAGAGTTTCTCTCGGTCTCTCAAACAAAGATGTTTATAGTCGGAATTCTTCCCTTAATATTCTATGCTATTTCTCGATTTATTCGATATCTCGGGTATAAAGAGTGAAGAACATAAAGAGTGCTCGAAACTTAAAGACAGCGGTCCACATGCCTGAAAACCTGAAAACAAATAAAAGAATTAAAAACGTTTTTTATTAGGTTAATTTCTTTGTTCGCCTTTTTTTCTATAAAATGTCAAAAATATAAATAAAACTGGCACAAGCGGCTACGAAAAAAATATAGAGATCCTAAATTGAGTTTTTAAAAAATGGAGTTCGATTTTTAAAAAAAAGTACTTTTTTGGAGATCTTTCGATTCTGCGCATTCAAAGAATTGTACACCAAAATACCAATTCTCAAAAATGCCAAATTTTCCATAAACCTCTACATTATTAAAAATATTTTCAGAAATTTGGACGATTCGGCATCAAGTAGTGTTATTTTTGATCCGGATATTGGCGACATTGTATCGAAGTCTTCACAAAATTCGAATTCTGTACCATCGGAGCCTCTTACGGGATTAGAACCACCTGCACCTCCACCTATTTTGAGTAATACACAACTGGACAGAACGGAAAAAGCTAGAATTTTCATGGAAAAATTGTTACAAGAGAAAAAGTTGAAAAAACAACAGGATGGTGAAGAAAGACAACGACTTGAGCAGGAAACCATAAGGAAAGCAGAAAAGATTTCAGAATGTATAAGTGATGCGAAAAAGAGGCTAGGAAACGAGGAAAAAGCTAAAGTCAGTACGATTGACGATATTATTAATAGGTTTGTTTTTATCTTCTGAGAATTCAAATATTTAATGTTATAATTTTTATTTGTAGTCGAATCAGCAGCAGGCTTGGTCGGATTCGGAAAACGGAAATTCCGATTTTCCGACTTTCTATTTCGGAAATTTTTTCCGTCGGAAAATTTTCCGAAAAAAGTCGGAAAAATCGGAAAACCCCATTAAAACATTTATTTCAAGAATTACCCTAGGGTAACCCAGACAACTGGAAATATCAGAGAAAATGCAATTTCGTTGCATTTTGAACTAGTTTTCTTCAAGACCCAAACGATTTAATCTGTGTCCCTTTAAACAATTTGATGGAAAATGTTTGTTTTTATGTCTATCATTGTGGAACTTCTACCAAAAATCAGTATTGAGTCCCAATGCCCCTTAGAGGTCCAAAATATCTGATTTAGACCTAAAAGACTGTCTGGGTGGAAAAAAAAGACATGCCGAGAAATGCAGAGAAATTGCAATTTATCTGCATTTCTCGGCATTTCTCTGCAATTTCTGCATTGCATTTCTCGACATTTTTTGTATTTTTTTTCAAACTGAATAGGCCCATAAAACTTTCTCCACAAGTGCGTCAGTCAAAAGTTGTGTTGTTTACTATTCCGTAAATTACCACAAAAAAATGAGAAAATACTCAAAAATTTTAACTGATGCTGATGAAAGGGTCGCCAAAGGATTCAAATACAAATGCATATAAACATCACTTTCGATCTAAACATAGAACGGAATGTTTTTTTTCAGCAGAATATCCGAGTGAAGGGCTTCGAGTCTCAAGAAACTAATTTGTAATTTTTGTATTTTGTCGGCCTTTTTCTATTTTGTTTCGCCATCACTTTAAATTTTCTGTTTTCAAGAGACAGTTCATTTTTATATTTAAAAATGCGATCAATAAATATGCATTACAAACAAAAATGTTCATGATATTCACAAATTTTCCGAATTTTCCCAGAAAAATATTCGGAAAAAAATCAGAAAACATTTTTTCATTTCCGATTTTCCGAAAAAATTTTCCGACCAAGTCTGATCAGCAGCATATTGTCCGAATCTGGATTCAAGGAAGATGAGAAAAAGAAAAAAGGCAAAGAGGCATGTAATTTTAAGACTTACTTTTTGAACCTGGTTTAAAAAACTGAAAAAAAAACATTTCAGTAAAATTTGCCATTATTTATTTATTCGCAAAACCGTTAAAAAACGCGATAATTTCTAAGCGCTCATCGAAAAGCGCAAACCTCTTCGACTGGACAACACAAGAAGATGGCGCAAATGTCGTGAAACGCTTCAAATATTAGAGACGCAGAATGCTATACTCTGGTCGCGCAAAAAAAAAATAAACGGCAATATTCTCGTCTTGTTGGCGTTTCTTTCTTTTTATTTAATTTAATTTCAGCTGATTTATGCTCCCTAAAAACATTTTATTTAATTCCTATTTTACAGATAATGATTGTTTGAAACGAATCGAAAAATGAGTAGCTTTATTGGAAAATTTAGGCGAAAAAAGGCGACCGTGGAAAGCGGTTAGAATTAATAAGAAACATCGAAAACAAATTTTATTTTTTTCAGAAAGAGGAGAAGATTCATGTGTTCACAGAGATTCTCTTAATTCCGATCACATTTATATTCCACAAAATTCAGGATCTCTCAGTCCACCATCAGCTGATATTGGTAAAATTGTTGGACCACTTGATATTAATTTTCTAAAATTTCCCTCGATTTCAGGAAGCGGATCAGATCAAGAAGGTATTCATGTACGCAAAAAACCGCGACTTGCATATTCTCTCGATCGATTGCTCGTTGATTCTTCTGCTCTGAGTTATTTCATTCAATATCTCGAATGTACGGAAAAATTAAACCTCATCAAATTCTGGATGCATGTCGAAGGTTTCAAAGCAAGTTTTTCAGAAGAAATACCAGCAGCGCAAGATTGTAAGATTTCTAATTTTCGTTTCTTCTCAAGTTTTCTTCTTTCAGTGTCACTGTTAGATGCAAAGAGCATATACGAGAAGTATATTTGTGAAGACTCGCCTGCTTCTTTAGCACTGCCAAAAAAAATCAAAAAACTTATCGATGAACAAATTGAAAGAAGGCCTCTTTCGAAATATTGTTTTGAAGAAGCTCAAGAATTTGTTCGACAATTGTTTCAGTATAGGTAATTTTTCTTTTTTTTGTTGCAAATTATCGAAACACAACGATACTCATCTTAAAAGACGGAGTTCCACTTATTTTTTTATACGTTATCAGAATTTTATTGCAAGAAAATCAATCTCTTGCAAATTAAACTCGATTTATTCACAAAACGACAAGAAACCATTTACACAGTATTCCAAAGTTGAAAAATTAATTGTTTTTTCAGGTATTTCGAAGAATTCCAATCAAGTGTATATTACAAAAAACATGAGCTTGAAGTTCTTTCCAGTGGATGCAGTCTGAGTGATATTTTGAAAGTTCAACACCTCTTGCTCTCCTTTCTTGAGGTAGTTAATTAAATTCGTTCTTCTCTTAACTTTTGTAATCAATGGAAATGTAAAATTTCAATAGTTACATTTTAAATATTGGGAATTTTTCCACTCCATGTTAACTTCCGCCAGTTTCTGTCAAATTTAAAATATTATTTCCAGTTCATAAATGACAAAGAAGACCATGACATGATTCAATTCCTGCTAAGTTGCGATAGTTTTGAAGGAAATTCAGAAACAATGGAAGATTCTGAAGTACTCGGAGATGCCATGGCACTTTATGATAAATATTTTTCAATGCAAGCAACAAATATGATTGATCTAGGTCAGACGATTCGATCGGAAATGGAATCATTGATATGTGATGAATCAGGAAGGCCAAATTCAAAAGTTTTTCAAACAGCTAAAACTGCTTGTTATTATAGACTTCATGATGTTTGAGACCCCCCGTTTTTAGGAATTACAAAAACTAATTATTTTCAGAAATATATCCACACATTTACAAAATCACATGCTTATTTATATTACCTCTCTGAATTAAGATCATTTATTGAGAATACGGTAAGTTTTATTTTTTTAAGTAATATATTTATTAGAATTCTTGTTAATTTCAGATTGAACTTCCACGTCGTGAACGTCTTAGAAACACAACTGGAAGTCAATCCGATGCTCAGTCGTCAACTGATTCACTTTCAAATGCGTTTAGTAGGCATCTAGATATTTTGGAACAAAAGAAAAACCAGGACGAAGATAAAACACCAATAGCAACGCCGAATACTAGCAAGAAATCGACGCCAAGAACCCCAAGAAGCAGGTGGGAAATTTTTTGATAAAACCTGAAAATTATGAAGATAAAGAAGATGTTTTCCTAATTTCTCGGTTGGTTTCCAAGGGTAAATTCACTTGTTTACTTTTTTTTGTGATTTTATTGAATTATCAAGTATATTCTTATGAGCAATATATATTTCTTCAAATGCTTATCTCAAATTTCAGCCGTCTTGCCGAAATCGATGATATGGGTCGATATCACGCTCTCTATGATGATTCACACGCCTATTCACAAACTGTCAAAACTCCAATGAGGTTAGTATTTCCTTTGTTTTTGATGTCATAAAAATGAGTTCTTTGCAGACTGAAATCAACACTTCGAAAATATCTAGATAAAAACATACTTCGCGAAGAGGAAATCGCCGAAGAAGTAGCTAGGACAATAATTAGAGACATGCAACATATGGTTGCTTCAGCATCAAATTCAGCATAACTTTTAAAAAGATCTTTTCCCGTTTTTTTAGAAACAACTACGGATATTCCATTTTTAATCGCATAATTTATTTTTCATTGATCTATCCTGAATATCAATGCATTTTGTGCCCCTTCTAATAATTTATCATGCTCAACATTTTCTTTTTTGTTCCTGCCAAGCGGTGTATGTTTGTACCATAAATGTATGTTTTATTGCATAATTGAAAATAAGGCACTTCATCCGAAAATTATTAATTTAGAAAAACAAACAATACTTTTAATGTCGACGATAACTCCGTTCTCGGCTGCGACTGCGATAACGTCGTCTTTCTGGGGATCGAGATCTTGATCGCCTTTTACGATTTGAATCGAACGATGATGTCGAACTGCTTCGAGAACGACTCTTTTTATAAAAAAATACATTTCTTTTCAAAAAGAAAATCTTAAAATTACATTGACATTCTTGGTCACAGTTGAAGAAAACATTCTCAGGCATGCAATCATTTTTCCCTGTATGAGACACTGTTAAAATCGCTGATCTCACTTTATTTCCGAATGAAATGCGCTTCTATATGTTTTTAAAAAATTTTCGAGAAGTCATAAACTTTCTATCAACACATGAACCATTTTCACAGTACTCCGGTAACAGCACATTTTTGTGATTTCGACAACTCATTTCAAAAGGCTGAAAAACACATTTTTTCTGGATAGGGTGTAAAAAATAGACAGATTTTTTCATTTATTTGTACACCCGACTCTCTCTTCTTTTCTGTGAAAAAAAATGAACCCGTTCAATAGAAGCCCTCTCCGAATACAGGGGGGAATTTGGGTGTTGCTTGCCAGAGTAGGTAAAATTAGATCTAATCTTGAGAGCGCTGTGAAAAGTTTTAGGAACTTCAAGTTAATATATTCTTCAAAATTTATTGATTTAAATGAAGGTGAAAACAAGAAATCAGGTTTTTTTCTCTGAAAGTTACAATGTTGAAATATTTTAAGAAATTTAATTTTGAAGAATGTTGAGCTTTAGGGAAAATTTGGCATTTTTGAGAATCGGTATATTTTGGCGTACAATTTGAGGCATTTCTCTAAATGTGCAGAATCTAAAAACTCTCCAAACATTTAATTTTTTTAAAAATCGAACTCCATTTTTTTCGAACTCAATTTAGGATCTCTATTTTTAAAAAATTTTTCATAGCCTCCATGTCCCAGTTTTATTTATATTTTTGACATTTTTTTGAAAAAAAAGATGAGCAGAGAACTAAATTAATTTTTTGTTTTCAGTTTTCTCCACTTTCTAAATTTTCTTTTTTTTTAAATAAATTTGTTCACCGAATTAATTGGTTCGTTCAAAATCAATACTCAATTAAGTATATGTTTGGACCCTTTTGCATTTATAAGACAGATGGTCCACCTCTTGGTTCAAATCTTCTGCTTTCTGGCCTTATATGCATATTTCTCCTTTTGTTCTTCTTGAGAAATAGCTTAGAATATTAGGAGACGAATTCACATGCGCAGCCAGTGTGCTCACCGAGCTGGTTCATTTTTACAAGCCGTGTCTCCTATTAATATAGCTGGCATGTTTCTTTTCAATATTTTTCTTTGGTCTATACGAATAATCAGAGATATCGTTTTATCTTAACTTTGAACCACTGCGAAAAAATAAATATTATATTTTTAGAATGACTGGAACTCTACAAACAGTGAATTTCAGAGAGGAACCTTATGCAAGATTACATGATTACTCTCATAAAGATGATGCTTTTATGATTGTCAAAACAGAGACTATTCCATGGTGAGTGATATTTTAAAATGAAAATTAATAAGCATTATCTGACTATGAGTGGGTCGAACAATTATGAAAGCTGTTGTCCCGAAAAACAATAGCCTCGGCCGTTGATGGTACTTGGTGTGTGATATCCCGTCCTTTAGCTATCAGAATATCATCTGCTTAATAATTCTAGGAATCTTGTTATTTAATGGCAGTTTATGATTCGAACACTATCAAAATCGAGATGCTTTCACCTCCGTGAATTGTAGATTTTGACTTACTGGATGTATCTAACTCAAATGAAGAACACTATCAAAATTGATCATATTTTCAATATTATCACCAGTTCGTAATTTAAGTTTTCCTGAAATTGAAAAAGTCTCATTTGTTGCGGAGAACCTAATAGTGTGTGAAAAAATGCGCTTCCAAAAGTGGGTGGGGACTTTCAAAAGTTTCAGTAAAAGAGCCTGACCTCAAAATCAACGACTGAGGGTACGATCTTCATTAGGTTGTTTTAAAGTCTTAGATTTTTATTTAATTAATTGCAGGAAAATTTTTCTTCGTTTGACTGGAACAATTCCTCCAGAAGAGAACCAGCTGGCAAATGATGGGAGGCTCATGGACCACGCTGGCACCGAGAAACATTTGGCGATTGATATAGAATGTCTCTATGAACATAAATCAACAGATAATTGGTATATGGTTGCTGAATTTGAGTTCCTATTGGAAATTGGAAATGAAAAAATCACGAAGAAATTGGAACATCGGTTTGAGAATTCTTCCAAAATTCTCAATTCCGGACCGTTAGACATACCTCAAGGTTTTGCAATGTCAATGTTGGAGGATTCTGGAAATTTTCGAATCAAACCGAAAATAAAAATCATGGAAGATGTCGGTGTTATTTTGTCGGAATTTTCAATTCCTCGAAATATCGATTCGGAGATTGTTGTTCGTTTTGATAATCACTTACTTTTCGTTGATAAATATGTACGAGTTTTTCTTCTTTTTCATAATTTATATTATTATAATTTTGCAGGCTTTAATGTGTTTTTCTCCTGTAATGAGGGAATTAATAACTGGCAATGAGCTACGGATCCCTTCGGGAATGTTTCATTTTGAAGATTTTATCACTTTTCTTCGAATGCTATACGGACAGAAACAAGAATTTACAGGTTAATTAGATTAATATTATTTTTAAAGCCAAAGAGACACTGTCTGAGTTTAAAGGGCTCTTTACTGTTTCTATTCCATTTTCATCTTCATATTTCAAACCTATACAAGCAAATTTTTTTTCTAAATTTCCAAAACATTGCGTTCTGAAGACTGGAAAATTGGCGGAAAAAAACGTTCAAATTTTCCAGTTGTTGAGTGGGAAGCGGCCGCGTCGCTTGCATGCGGAGCGCTAGTAGATCAGCATTCAGAACTCAATGAACAAGCATATTTGAGTTGATAGTAAGTGATCGGCAACACGCGAGAGAGTACGCGAATATTAGAGTGTTGCAATTGTTAGCCCATTTCGCTGCCCTAATCTGTAAATTTGTTTTTCCATGTACTAGAAAAGGAAATTTCGAAAATTGCTTTGCTTGTATAGGCCAAATATCGAGAAGATGAAAAGAGAATGAAGATCCAAAATCAGTAAAGAGTTCCTTGAAGTTTAGTTTCAGTGCGATCACAGGTCCCAAAAAAATACAATTGTCCGTTCCCACTGAAATTAATCGGCCTATTCAGTTTGAAAAAAATTTCGAGAAATTGCAATTTCTCGAAATTTCTTTGCCATTTCTGCATTTAATTTTTCGGTATTTTTTGAATTTATTTTCAAACTGAATAGGTCCATAATATTGGATATGTTGTTGGGTATTATCAACACGCGATTTCTTGGAGACTTGTGTTTTCTCAAAATATTTTTTCAGCGAAAAATGCAGAAGGTCTCTCGTTATTGGCAGCAGCATATGAAATTGATTTTTATATCTCGGAATGTGAGGATTACATAATAACGACAAAAGACTTAGAAAATGGTTATAAGCTTAATCTTTCCTGGTTTTCTTCGATGCCGAAAGTACAGGTAAGAATTTATTTATTTTCACTAGGCTGTAAAATGTATGTCCAAATGGAACAAGATTCAAAAACAAGAGTTGGCCGATTTCCATTGTGAATAGCAAATAAAACAAGAGCACGAATTTCTCTTGCAAACATTTATTATAAAATATCGAGTTAATCAAAAAGAATGTTCCCAAGTGACGTTTAACAAAAATGCAACAGCAAAAAAGCGCAAGAAACGTGAAAAAAGAGCCAAGAGCCGCCAAAGGTGTTTCGTCGAAAGGCATTCGCCACGTAAGCCTCGCCAAGACGCCTAATTATCGGTATTGTCAAGATGAAAATTCCTGGCCGCTCGTTTTGCGTAGCATCTTTGGGAACTTCCTCGCAACGCGCTCAAATTCAAATTTCTCAGTTGATCGTTGCGATGAAGTTCCTAAGGATGCTACGCAAAACGAGCGGCCAAGAATTTTCATCTTGACAAAAACACAACGAAATAGTTTTGAAAAATAAGATTTTTTGACTATTTTTTTGTAAATCCAGTGTGTGCCGGCTGGTTTCGTGTTGCAAACGGGGTGTTTCTTTTACAAGATACCTTTTTTTTTAAATTTGTTTTCAGGCTGCAATAATGGAAATTATAACAATGGAGGACATTAAAAAACACTACGATAAACCATTTTACGTGGTTAGAGAAAATGAAGAGTTAATTGCAAAGAAACTGGGAGATAATGCTGAAACAATTATAAAGGAGCTGAAATCGACTGAAAAATGGAAACCTCATTTAGATTTTATAAATATGATGAGGTTGAAATTTTCGAGTTCGGAGGAAGCACTTGAGATTTCAAAGCATCCTGATGTGCTTGCTGACTTGAAAAAATTAATACCTACAGGAAATTAGCATTTTAAACCTTTTTTTGTTTTCAAAAATACACTCTTTTCTATTAATTTCCAATTTTGAAAAAAGTTATGAACCTTTTGAACCTACATAAATTTTCCGTATTCACAGTGAGAAATACGTTAAATTTCCAAAATGTCATAAATAACTTGGCGTAAATTTTTTGAACCCTTTGTATAACCTGAATAGGTATATTTTCTGCGATTTTAGCGTTTAAATGCGCCTAAACCAATTAATCCAATAACTGGATAAAAGGCTGAAGATTTTTCCTGCTGTAAAGGGACTACGGGCCAATTTTCAATTTCGAGTTCATTTTAATCTTCTTTGCCATATTTGAGAACCTATGGCAGGCTTTTTTTTTTCGAAATTTCCTATTGCCGTACTCGAACGGCAAATAAAAACCGTTTCCGGTTTCTTGAGGGACTGACTTGCTCTCTGGTTTGTCTGTTCTTTTCAGTCAATCCCTCAAGAATCCTTGAAATGGTTATTTTTGTCGTTCGTTTACTGGGAAAGAAAATTTACAAAAAATTTGTTTCTCCCATTGGTTTTCAAATATGACAGAGAAGATGAAATGAAATCATAATTAAAAATTGGTGCGTATCCCTTTAAAGTGTTTGTTTACACATTTTCAATTTTGGTTTTAATCGATTCAGAATAATCGATTAATGGAATCGACAAAAAAATTAATTTCATTTTGAGCAAAACGGCCAAATTTTTCGGTTTTTCAAGGACCCGTTGTGCCGCTTTGGGTCGACGGGCGCCCGAAAAGATGTTTCATTAATAATTGGCGATCCCGAGTAGATTAAAATTAAAATTGAAAATCAGTAAACAAAAACTTTAAAGTACGTTTTCATTGTTTTATTTTTCTTCAATTATATTCTAATTGTCTTTAATTATGTGACATTTAATCTGCAACCCTACCTTTAATCAATAAATTTAATTTTTTGGATTCATTAGATATTGTTTGCTTGATTTATTGCATGTTTGTATCAAATTCATCGAGCACTTACTATTTTTTACGGTTCACATAAATTTGTAGAACACTATAACGGAGATTGTTAGAACAATATCGTTTTTTTAATTCAAAAATGCTTAGAAACATTAAAACAAACTCGTTCTTCTACAAAATACAGAAAATACAGATTCAACTCCCAACCAATTTTTGTCGAATTTGAAATAAAAAATGCATTTTTTTGGAGAACATTTAAAAATTTTCAGCTGTTTTCTGTATTCCAAAAAAAAGAAAACCTGATAAAAGTAATATCAATTATTTGCAAATTGATTGGAAATGCATAATAATACTGAATGTAACAAAAATAAATAACTTTAATTAAGAATTGTTGAAGAAAAACACCAAAGTAATGAATAAATTAACAATTTTTAAACTAAATGAAGTAAATGGACTAAGGTAAATGGAGCATAGGTCAATCCGTTGAATAACCAAAACATTTTCGTTTCCAATTTTGTCGAAAAACGATATTTTGCAAAAATGTTTTGGTTTAGGTTTGACGTATAAAAAGAGTCGTTCCCGAAACAGTTCGACATCATCGGTTCGACATCATCAAATGCGCTTCTACTGTTCGTTCAATTCGATTCCAAACGCGCACCACTGTTTTCGCAAGTTTGTGTGGCCTTTTCCGTGTCCGTACGGATTGAAAATATATGTTTGAGTCATAAATGCATTTTTGGTATCTATTCGACCAATTATAAAACAATTTTTTTTGTCCGTGCACCGGAACACCCCAAAAAACCGAGTATTGTCAGTAGAACGCGTTTGGAATCGGTGTGTTGCTACAGTATATGTTTAACAAATCGTTTTCACAGTACCCCGGCAAAATCACATTTTTGTGATTTCGACAACTCATTTCAAAAGCCTGAAAAACACATTATTCCTGGATAGGGTGTAAAAAACAGACATTTTTTTTTCATTTATTCGTACACCCGACTCTCTCTTCTTTTCTGTGAAAAAAATGAACCCGTTCAATAGAAGCCCTCTCCGAATACGGGGGAAACGATTTGGCTGTTGCTTGCCAGAGTAGGTAAAATTAGATCTAGTCTTGAGAGCGCTGTGAAAAGTTTTAGGAACTTCAAGTTAATGCATTCTTCAAAATTTACTGATTTAAATGAAGGTCAAAACAAGAAATCAGGTTTTTTCTCTGAAAGTTACAATGTTGCCATATTTTAAGAAATTTAATTTTGAAGAATGTAGAGCTTTAGGGAAAATTTGGCATTTTTGAGAATTGGTATATTTTGGCATACAATTTGAGGCATTTCTTTAAATGTGCAGAATCGAAAAACTCTCCAAACATTTAATTTTTTTTTTAATTGAACTCCATTTTTTTCGAACTCAATTTAGGATCTCTATTTTTAAAAAATTTTCATTTTTCATAAAATTTTTCATAGCCTCCATGTCCCAGTTTTATTTATATTTTTGACATTTTTTTGAAAAAAAAGATGAGCAGAGAACTAAATTAATTTTTTGTTTTCAGTTTTCTCCACTTTCTAAATGTTCTTTTTTTTAAATAAATTTGTTCACCGAATTAATTGGTTCGTTCAAAATCAATACTCAATTAAGTATTTGTTTACGCATTTTGGCATTTACAAGGCAGATGGCCCACCTCGTGGTTAAAATCTTCTGCTTTCTGGCCTTATATGCATATTTCTCCTTTTGTTCTTCTTGAGAAATAGCTTAGAATATTAGGAGACGAATTCACATGCGCAGCCAGTGTGCTCACCGAGCTGGTTCATTTTTACAAGCCGTGTCTCCTATTAATATAGCTGGCATGTTTCTTTTCAATATTTTTCTTTGGTCTATACGAATAATCAGAGATATCGTTTTATCTTAACTTTGAACCACTGCGAAAAAATAAATATTATATTTTTAGAATGACTGGAACTCTACAAACAGTGAATTTCAGAGAGGAACCTTATGCAAGATTACATGATTACTCTCATAAAGATGATGCTTTTATGATTGTCAAAACAGAGACTATTCCATGGTGAGTGATATTTTAAAATGAAAATTAATAAGCATTATCTGACTATGAGTGGGTCGAACAATTATGAAAGCTGTTGTCCCGAAAAACAATAGCCTCGGCCGTTGATGGTACTTGGTGTGTGATATCCCGTCCTTTAGCTATCAGAATATCATTTGCTTAATAATTCTAGGAATCGTGTTATTGAATGGCATTTCATGATTCTAACACTATCAAAATCGAGATGCTTTCACCTCAGTGAATTGTAGATTTTGACTTACTGGATGTATCTAACTCAAATGAAGAACACTATCAAAATTTATCATATTTTCAATATTATCCCCAGTTCGTAATTTAAGTTTTCCTGAAATTGAAAAAGTCTCATTTGTTGCGGAGAACTTAATAGTGTGTGAAAAAATGCGCTTCCAAAAGTGGGTGGGGCCTTTCAAAAGTTTCAGAAAATGATCCTGACCTCAAAATCAACGGCCGAGGGCACGCTTTTCATTAGGTTGTTTGAAAGTCTTAGATTTTTATTTAATTAATTGCAGGAAAATTTTTATTCGTTTGACTGGAACAATTCCTCCAGAAGAGAACCAGCTGGCAAATGATGGGAGGCTCATGGACCACGCTGGCACCGAGAAACATTTGGCGATTGATATAGAATGTCTCTATGAACATAAATCAACAGATAATTGGTATATGGTTGCTGAATTTGAGTTCCTATTGGAAATTGGAAATGAAAAAATTACGAAGAAATTGGAACATCGGTTTGAGGATTCTTCAAAAATTCTCATTTCCGGACCGTTAGACATCCCTCAAGGTTTTGCAATGTCAATGTTGGAGGATTCTGGAAATTTGCGAATCAAACCGAAAATAAAAATCATGGAAGATGTCGGTGTTATTTTGTCGGAATTTTCAATTCCTCGAAATATCGATTCAGAGATTGTTGTTCGTTTTGAAAACCACATACTTTTCGTTGATAAATATGTACGAGTTTTTCTTCTTTTTCATAATTTCTATTATTATAATTTTGCAGGCTTTAATGTGTTTTTCTCCTGTTATGAGGGAATTAATAACTGGCAATGAGCTACGGATCCCTTCGGGAATGTTTCATTTTGAAGATTTTATCACTTTTCTTCGAATGCTATACGGACAAAAACAAGAATTTACAGGTTAATTAGAAAATTATTAATATTATTTTTAAGGCCAAAGAGACACTGTCTGAGTTTAAAGGGCTCTTTACTGTTTCTATTCCATTTTCATCTTCATATTTCAAACCTATACAAGCAAATTTTTTTTTCTAAATTTCCAAAACATTGCGTTCTGAAGACTGGAAAATTGGCGGAAAAAACGTTCAAATTTTCCAGTTGTTGAGTGGGAAGCAGCCGCGTCGCTTGCGTGCGGAGCGCTAGTTCGGTAGAGCAGCCTTCAGAACTCAATGATCAAGAATATTTGAGTTGACAATTGTACAATAACTGATCGGCAGCACGCGAATATTAGAGTGTTGCAATTGTTAGCCCATTTCGCTGCCCTAATCTGTGAATTTGTTTTTTTCATGTACTAGAAAAGGAAATTTCGAAAATTTTGTTGCTTGTATAGTCTTTCAAATATCGAGAAGATGAAAATGGAATGAAGATCCAAAATCAATAGAGTTCCTTGAAGTTTAGTTTCTGTGCGATTACTGGTCCATAATATTGGATATGTTGTTGGGTATTATCAGCACGCGATTTCTTTGGAGACTTGTGTTTTCTCAAAATATTTTTTCAGCGAAAAATGCAGAAGGTCTCTCGTTATTGGCAGCAGCATATGAAATTGATTTTTATATCTCGGAGTGTGAGGATTTCATAATTTCGACAAAAGACTTAGAAAATGGTTATAAGCTTCATCTTGCCTGGTCTTCTACGATGCCGAAAGTACAGGTAAGAATTTATTTATTTTCACTAGGCAGTAAAATTCCTGTCCAAATGGAACAAGAGCACGAATTTCTCTTGCAAACATTAATTATAAAATATCGAGTTAATCAAAAAGAATGTTCCCAAGTGACATTTAACAAAAATGCAACAGCAAAAAAGCGCGAGAAACGTGAAAAAGAGCCAAGAGCCGCCAAAGGTGTTTCGACGAAAGGCTTTCGCCACGTAAGCCTTGCCAAGACATCTAATGTACGGTTTTGTCAAGATGAAAATTCCTGGCCGCTCGTTTTGCGTAGAATCTTTGGGAACTTCCTCGCAACGCGCTCAAATTCAAATTTCTCAGTTGATCGTTGCGATGAAGTTCCTAAGGATGCTACGCAAAACGAGCGGCCAAGAATTTTCATCTTGACAAAAACACAACGAAATCGTTTTGAAAAATAAGATTTTTAAAACTATTTTTTGTAAATCCAGTGTGTGCCGGCTGGTTTCGTGTTGCAAACGGGGATTTTCTTTTACAAGATACCTTTTTTTTTAAAATTTGTTTTCAGGCTGCAATAATGGAAATTATAACAATGGAGGACATTAAAAAACACTACGATGAACCATTTTACGTGAATAGACCCAATGAAGAATTAATTGCAAAGAAACTGGGAGATAATGCTGAAGCAATTATAAAGGAGCTGAAATCGACTGAAAAATGGAAACCTCATTTAGATTTTATAAATATGTTGAGATTGGAATTTTCGAGTATGGAGGAAGCACTTAATATTTCAAAGCATCCTGATGTGCTTGCTGACTTGAAAAAATTAAAACCTACAGAAAACTAGCATTTTAAACCTTGTTTTCTTTTTAGAAATACACTCTTTTCTATTAATTTCCAATTTTGAACAAAGTTATGAACCTTTTGAACCAACATAAATTTTCCGTATTCATAGTGAGAAATTCGTTAAATTTTCAAATCGTCATAAATAACTTGGCGTAAATTTTTTGAACCCTATGTATAACCTGAATAGGTATATTTTCTGCGATTTTAGCGTTTAAATGCGCCTAAACCAATTAATCCAATAACTGGATAAAAGGCTGAAGATTTTTCCTGTATTTTTTAATTTTTCAATTTTGAGATCATTTTAATCTTCTTTATAAAAAATTGTTTCTCCCATTGGTTTTCAAATATGACAGAGAAGATGAAATAAAATCATAATTAAAAATTGGTGCGTATCCCTTTAAAGTGTTTGTTTACACATTTTCAATTTTGGTTTTAATCGATTCAGAATCACCTATTAATGGAATCGACAAAAAAATTAATTTTAAGAGCGTCATTTTGAGCAAAACGGCCAAATTTTTCGGTTTTTCAAGGACCCGTTGTGCCGCTTTGGGTCGACGGGCCCCCGAAAAGATGTTTCATTAATAATTGGCGATTCCGAGTAGATTAAAATGAAAATTTAAAATCAGTAAGCAAACACTTTAAAGACGGCATATACGTTTTCATTGTTTTATTTTTCTTCAATTATATTCTAATTTTCTTTAATTATGTGCTATTTATTCTGCAACATTACCTTTAATCAATAAATTTAATTTTTGGATTCATGAGATATTGTTTGCTTGATTTATTGCTTGCGATATTTGTATCAAATTCATCGAGCACTTACTATTGTTAGGCTCGAAAATACAGATTCTAATCCCAACCAATTTTTGTCGAAAATAAGGCACTTCATCCGAAAAATATTAATTTAGAAAAACAATACTTTTAATATCGACGATAACTTCGTTCTCGGCTCCGACTGCGATACCGTCGTCTTTCTGGGGATCGAGATCTTGATCGCCTTTTACGACCTTTCCGCGCTCTTTTGCGATTTGTATCGACCGATGATGTCGAACTGCTTCGTGAACGACTCTTTTTCTAAAACAAAAAAAATGTTTCAAAAAGAAAGTCTTAAGATTACATGTCTCTTTGCCTTTTTTCTCTCGGCCTCCTTTTTCTTTTTCTCTTCTTCCTTGAATCCAGATTCGGACAATATGCTGCTGATTCGACTAAAAATAAAAATTATAAAATTAAATATCTGAAATCTCAGAAGATAAAAACAAACCTATTAATAATATCGTCAATCGTGCTAACTTTAGCTTTTTCCTCGTTTCCTAGCCTCTTTTTCGCATCACTTATACATTCTGAGATCTTTTCTGCTTTCCTTATGGTTTCCTGCTCAAGTCGTTGTCTTTCTTCATCATCCTGTTGTTTTTTCAACTTTTTCTCTTGTAACAATTTTTCCATGAAAATTCTAGCTTTTTCCTTTCTGTCCAATTGTGTATTACTCAAAATAGGTGGAGGTGCAGGTGGTTCTAATCCCGTAAGAGGCTCCGATGGTAAAGAATTCGAATTTTGTGAAGACTTCGATACAATGTCGCCAATATCCGGATCAAAAATAACACTACTTGATGCCGAATCGTCCAAATTTCTGAAGATATTTTGAATTTCAAAATTATTGAAAAATATAAAAGCTTACGGTTTCACGAGACTTTCATCAACTTTTTGGGTAAATGTGAAGGAAACCGGTTTCGCATTCTCAAGAACAGGAGCAGACGAAACCCTTGGAACATTTGTTGGAAAAGGATCAAAAACTCCAGGTTGCGATATTTTAACATTTTCCCCGAATCCTCGATTTGCTTCGATAAGTTTTCTACGTTGTGCACGATTCATTGGTGGAGGTGGCGGTTCAATAGGCACCGGAGAATTCGAAAAACTTGGAATTGATTCTTGGATTCCAGGAGAAGCCGAATAAGACGTTGATGGATATGATACTTGTTGATATTCAGCATATTCTTTCGTCAATTGCCATTGATACAAACGGATCTGAATAATTAATAATTGATTTTTAAAAACACGTTAAAATTGCACCTTATGATGATAATATGAATAATGTGGACTGCTAGGATCCATGAAACTGAGTTTAAGATCGGCTCGAGCTGAAAAATGATTTTTTGTTTTTGTAAAAACTATTTCAAGGTTACCAGCTAGTGATTTTTCCAATTCAACTCCTTTCTTCGCAACATATTCCGCATAACTATTCACAATTGGTTCTAAATCTGGTGTTGGTGGGAGCATTGGACGTGGTCCAATAAATGGGCATGGTTGTCCATAAAATTTTTCGTACCATTCACGATAATCTGGATCATCAATACGCCCCTCCCTAGAATTTCAAATCAGTGATATTAGTTGTCTCTTTAAACAAACTTACGACTCTTTTGCAAACCCCGTTTTCACTTCAACTGCTGGACTTTCTGATTTCAGAGCATCTTCACCAGTTTTAACTTCTTCCACATTATTCGCCTGTCTTGTTACATGTGCTAAATTTTTGAATAAAGAAGCATAAACGTCATTCCGTTGGCTGATATCTCCCAGATTCGGTCTGATGTTTAATTGAGCTGAAGGTTTATGTTCAATCTTTGGTTTTGAACGTGGTCCTATCATCTGAAGAAAATTTAAGGAGGCTCGAAGAAAACGAAATTAAGAGAACTTACATCAGGATTTTCGACAGATTTTTCCGTTTTCCCAAGAAGTGATGGATGAAGCTCAAAATCAGAATCACTGTCAGACAATTCGGAATCGGATCCATGTGCTGAATTTTTAAACATTTATAAAATCAAAGCGATCCGTACCTTGTGCAATTGCGGCTAATGCACTTGGAATGACTCTTGATGGCGCGCTTTCAGAAGGAATTCCCTTTTTGTCTAAAAAAAATTGTTTGCGGGTGAAAATTTAAAAAAAATGTGCACCTTTTTTCGTTCTCGTTAAATTAGGTGTGTATTTCTTTTCCCGAATAAGCTTTTGCAAATATTTGTAAAAGGAGTAGAGCGGATGATCAAAGTCCATGAATCCAAACTGAAAATCAATTTTAAGCTTGGTCAGTTCCAAATAAACTAATTAAATATACATGATCGGCATTATTTCGTTGTTTTGCCTTGATTACAATTTCCATTTGAGCTCCATTGGCAACTACAAATGACGCGGTTCTCTCGATGATATGGTGCAGTTTCATGTTCGGTGGCTGAAAAGTTAGTTTTGAATAATATTAGTCAATGCTTCAAAAGTTACCAGTTCCAGCCCAACGGTGAATTTAACACCTTCAGGAGATTCAAATGGTTCGTCTTCACTATCACTATCGTCATCCGCAACTTCTTCTTTTTCTGTCTTATCCGTTCCATAATCAAATCCAATATTTGTATGCGAACAACGTTTCTTTCTTTCCTCTTCTTCATATTCAAGATCTTCTGAAGTCAGAGTTATTTTTCTAAAGTTTTATAAAAATTAACAAACTGAGTCTTTTAATATCTTTGTGCATGTCCAAATATCGTT
Organism: Caenorhabditis virilis; assembly: GCA_964036255.1. Classification (NCBI taxonomy): domain Eukaryota; kingdom Metazoa; phylum Nematoda; class Chromadorea; order Rhabditida; family Rhabditidae; genus Caenorhabditis; species Caenorhabditis virilis. The sequence goes on along the minus strand of OZ038417.1, from coordinate 9,327,263 downwards.
CTTCTTCACACATATCCTCTTCCATTGCCTCAGTTGGACAATCATCAAATGAATCACTGGTCGAGCTGAGAAAATCATCCACAGAAGATAATAGAAGTCGACAATCATATCTGAAATCAAAGATAACATTGTTTTGAATTTGAAACATTTCAAAAGCAATTGAATATTAATTTTTCCACGTTTGTACTTACTGATGCAAAAATGTCCTCCGAAATCAGCACCATCGACCTAAAAAGAGAAAATCAATGCTATTAACGAAATATTTTTGATTTATACAAAACCATGTTTCGAAAGTTAGTGATAGAAATGAAAAATCTGAATTTTAAAGCATTTTGTAAGTTGAATTTTGCATCTGCAATTCTTTTTAAAAACCCCATGACACCGTAACATGAAAAAAAAAACTTACTTTTGCAAGAAGTGACCATCGTCCATCTAGAATTCATTCAATTCTGAACAATACGAAAAAACAATATCTGCTGAAGAATGGAAACCAAAGGAAGAGGTAATTCCTACCTATCTACACGATTCGTGGAATCGCCAACGCATGGAACCATATGGCGTTCTTCGGAAATATAAGAAGACTGGTCGTCATTTTGATAAATACGTGAAGAATATCCAAAAACTAAGAGATCTTTGTATTCCTAAATTTTAATCTTGTTTCGTTTCGTTATTACCAACACTCACGTCGGTTTCTTTAGAATTTATTTCATTTCGTCGTATCCAACTGCTCATTATCTATTTTCCAATTAATATTATAACATTTCTGTGGGCTTGCGATATTAGGTACCGCAGTTGAAATCAACAAGTGCTTAGGAACTCTTGTAACAAACTTTAATATTTATTTGTAACAATAACAACAAATTTAGGCGATTGAACCGGCGTTAGCAGCAATTCTTGGCCACAAATCGGCGCTTCAGAAAAACATGATTTTAAGAAAAACACATTCAGAAAAACATGATTTTAAAAAGTTTACTAACGAATTTATTCGAAATTTGAAAATTACGTTATTCCAAATGAAATATGAAAAAAGTTTCAAACCTTGTGTTTATTGTATGGCATTCGGTATCGAATTTTATATTCAATCACACTTTCGGGTTGTTGATGTTGCTGTTGTTCTTGCAGAATATTCATTTTCAACTTAGCCGATGGTTCCCATGGAAATGGACCAGTAATACACGGTCTTCTCTGTCGATATTTCGGAAGCGCCGATGCTTTCCAGAAAATTCTTTCGTCGACCTTGAATTCAAATTTTCTTGAAGGTATTAAACCAAGATCTCACCATAACAAAAGTGTCAGCACCAAAATGAAAACTGCAAATAAATGGTTCTGGATTGATTTGAAGAGTATTAGATGGAAGCTTGAAAAAATGTATCCATTGTTCACGAAGTTCTTCAGATTTCGGCCATCGAAAAAGTCGAATTTTTTCAGATTCTGGTCTGTTGCACACGATGCAAACCGCCTTTGAAACTACAACACTTCTGTATCCGGGTATGGATTTTTGAGAAGAACTTCCAAAGATTTCATGAATAACAAGGTCTAAAATTAAGGAACGAAACAAAAATCGTGAAAAAGATATAAATAACAATAACCTTCCATTTCATTTTCATAATAAACTTTTTCTGGTTCCATAACATTTTGTTCTTGTTGTCGGGAAGTGTAAACATCTGAAAAATGATGAAATTCGCAAGATAAATGGAAAATGTGTTAGAAACACCTTCATATTCAACATCTAAACCCATTGGCAGAGTGGACTGCGGTTCAGCAGATGTACTTGGCTCATTTTTTGATGTATAAGTATCTTCTATTATTTGTTCATCGTCTAGTTCTTCATATTCAGATGATTCCCGATCTTCTTCGTCATGATCAATTCTTCTATTCATGCTTAATAGTTACAATATATTGTGAGTTCAAAGTTCTCATTCCAAAAATTGAAAGCAATGGATTTCGAGACCAGTTCTCATAGGTAGTGGAAACAGTGACAAAACGAATAATTTATTCTCCGTAAGCAAAAATACATAGATATGTGAGTGAATGTACATAAAATTTTATATATAAATTTATCCCCACGCAGGGGTTACGCTGTATTGCAACTGAACAACGTCGTCGGAGCCATCAACGCTTTTGCAGGAATAACAGTCTCGCAGAACCTGAAAAATTCAGAGACTTGTTATAATTTTGCGTTTTTTTGTGGGGTAATGAATTCGGGAGCTCGCGGAATGTTTGGAGATAATCCTCGACCGGGAATGGACAAAAAAAATTGGGAAAATTGACTGATTTTGTAATTTCATTTTTTCGAAAATCAAGGTTTTCCAACAATTTCTCATGTTTGCAAAAAAACATTTTGGATTAGGAAATAACATTCAACGGTTTCATGGAAAAAATTCGATGAAAATAGAGAAGAAGGAGCAGCTTTCTTGTTTTTGAAGTTTTCATTCCCGGACGCTGTGCTTATCCCAAACAGTCAGTCATATGTGGAAAAACTATGCGAATACTCACCGAAAATGTATGATCCGGAGATGGGGCGAACGTTTGTGACACATAGAAGAATAGCGTGACATCATTTTCAAGGCGGAGCAACTTCCGGATAGTCTGAAATTTTTGACACTGAAAACATGAAGCTATCAAAAGCCATACCGATGTAAACCAAGCAATATCTCGGTGCCGTTCAACTGTGAACTTTTTCTTTTTTAAAATTGGTGCATCTCCGACGGGTTGGAGTTGAACAGTAACTTTCTCCGATTTCGTAATGTTTGGCTCGCTGGTGGAAGATGATGGCTCAGTTGACATTTTTCTGAAAATGGCCGTTATTATTAAAATAGCGCTTTAGAAAAATACAGGAAAGCAATAAACAATGAGAAATGTTATTAAACTTTTTTTTTAAAGTAAAACTTGTTGGTGGTTGAATGAAGAACTAAAAGTCTGCGATAATTTTTCGGTTCAACGGAAAAAAAAACGATGCAAAAGCTGGAAAATAAAGCATGTAGTTATAATTTTAAGGAACACAATTGCAAAATAATAAAGAAAATCTTGAGTGGGAGTAAATTTTTATAAAAAGTGCGTACTAGCGTATACTCTAAGCGCGTAGAATAGTAGTTGAGACGCGCAAAAGTTGTTCTGACTTTACGGAAGTGATGTTGAAGCTTTTTTTTCAAAAAAAAAAATCAATAATTTTTAATTTTAGTGCACAAAAATTCGAGATTTCTGATGCTTTATACTGTGACGTATTTTGACAAGGAAAACTGATAATTTTTGAAATTAAATTTGAACTAATCTCTGTAGAGCGCGTTTTATCTCATGAATTCACATTGAAATATTCTAAAATATAGTTTTGAACTCAATCATGATTGAAAACTGACTTATTTTTTGAAAAATCAATAGAAAATTGACAATTTTTCATTTTTCGCGTTTGTTTTTTTTTACCATTATTGTCGAATGTAGAAACAATTAATGGCTTCTGAAATACTCAAAAAATATCAATGAAGGTTCTAAGTGGCCGAAAGATGGGAAAAGAATTCTCTACCGGCGTAAATTCAAATGGAATTTAAAAAATGATCAGTTTTTCTTGTCAAAATACGTCGCAGTTGATGCTCTCAAATATATTTTCACCAAAGAAGAACACCAGAATTTAAAAAAAAATCACAAATATCGACAAACAGCTCTAATATTCCCTAGTCTAAAAAAGAACAACGGGATTTTAAAAAATAAACTTTTCACCTGAAAAAATCACAAATATCGACAAACAGCTCTAATATTCCGAAAAAGAAGAAAAAAGAGAGCGCAGGCGACGAGTCAGATATAGGCGCACATAGTTGCAGCACTCACAGGTCTCGCCACGACAGTCTTTAGTTTTGGAGGCAATTCGCCGTTTTGAAATTTTGTTTATTTCCCTTTTTCTGATATTTTTCTGATATATATACGTGTAATTTTGTAATTTTTTTACAGTAATAAATGTAGAGGAACTACTACTACTTAAATAAACATAAAAAATTTCAGATTCTTGATGCTTTGGCCGCGCTTCAGACTTTTGCAAGACTGCATCGCTCAGGGAAACCCTTATGTCCCAACAGAAGAGAAGTTGCGAAAATTGAAGGCAGAATATACGGGGTAAGATAGGATTAAACTAATAACCTAGTTTTAAATTAAACTATATTCAGGGAAAGTTTGAACTCTTTCAAGCTCTTCGAATTCTACATTTCGAAATGTGAAATTGTGTTTGACAGAGGAGATTCTGGAAGTTACGCTTATGCTCAATGGACAATCGGAAAGTTAAATGCGGATGAGATGGAAGTTGGTGCTATATCTAGTTTTCGTGATAATTTGTGAAATCTTTACAGGCCTACGACTATGTTGTCAAAACATAAACCCCACGACTTCTCACCAACAAAAAATCGCCGTTCAATTTAAATATCTTTCATCAATATAACATTTCGTTTTATAATTATGAGACATTGTTATCAACGCCAAATTATTTGTCATTCTTTGAAACCCCTGATCTCACCGTTTGAATAAGGCAAAAATTCGAGTTTTTATTTGCTGATTTGAATAAAGTTTTGTTTTCATAATTATGTTCTATTCGTCTCTTGATATTGGTTTGTTCACCAAAAATAATTGAAATTTTTATAATCTTGTTTTTCTTCACATAAAAAACTGAAGTTCTCAGAAAGATGGCAGCATACGCCGTTTATCGAGGAACAACACTTGGACAAGCTTTGGAACAAACATTAACTGATTTGGTGAGTTTTTAATCTTTTGAAAAATATGGCCCTTTTTTATCCTAGATTTTTCCCCGCATAAAGAGGGGAGGGAGCTCGCACAGATCTCAAAATGTTTTTTAAAGACTTATTTCAACAGTTTAATTATTTTTGAATAATTGCTGCATAATTCAGGGTTGTCAGGCTTATTTTTGTTATTTTGCTGAAGCAGCTCCCGTTTTTAAACTGTATCGAAATGTTTTAGGAAGATGAAGGATCGCTTCCAAAATCTCTTGTGAGCAAAGTACTCACACAATTCGACAAAAGCATGAACAAGGCGATTTCTCGTTTGCCGAAGGAAAAGTTTCAATTCTGCGCCGATAAACTAATAACTTATCGGTATTGCGACAATGTATGGACATTTATTTTGAACAATGTCTCGATTAAAGACCCGCATCGATCATTTGATTATCCTGTTGACAAGTAAGACTTTTGAATGGTTTATTACTTTATGTTACATTTTGTTTTCAGACTCAAAATTGTGGCTTGCGATGGTCGTCAGAATGCCATGCTTACGTCAACCTCGATGATTGGCACATCGAAAAAAGGCAATTCTTCGAAAAACCAGCTGAAGGACGATGATGATGACGAAGACAGCTTCTAAATCAAATATACTATTTCTCATACTAGAAACATTTATGTCCATTTTTGCCAAATTTAATGATACTCTTTAACAAACGCTATAATTATTTAGTTGTTTATATTTTATTCTGCTTAGAAAGATCTCTTTCTGAAAGTTCTGCTTATTTTAATGTGATTAACTATATAAAGTACTATTGTTCGAAAAAAAAAACTTTATTTGGAACCAGAATTTAACAAATTTCAAGCCTTCCAATAATTCATGCATATTTGTCTTCTAATAAAAATAGGAATCGAGTCGCAAGAAATTTTGACGCCACAATGTTTGCAATCCTTTTCATTTTCCAAATGAAACTGTAAATGTTGAGCAAATTGTGAAGTTGATTGGAAGCTTCGTTTGAAACAAAGATGGCATTTCAATTTCTTCTGCTTTTGTGGTTTTATTCCCCGACGAACATAAGTCATGTATTCTGCTTTTTTCCTATTTTCTACAATTTGACAATTTCCCTCTTCATCTTGTGGTCTTTCGATCAATAGATCATCAAGTATTGGGTCGTTTATAATATTTTGTGATTGGTGTTGATAACCAGTTGAAGTTGATGGTAGTTCATCAATTCTATGATGGGTTTTAATCTGGAAACAATATTTCTCTGAATAAACATGAAAACGTGCTTACAGTTGAGTCAATCGAAATCTCTCCTTGATTTGATCTACTACAACTTTCCCATTCGATGGAATTTCCTCGCTCATCGACATAGACAATATCTTCAACATAAGGTTGTTCGCCATTTTGAGCACCTGATCTCCATGAAGATCGATAATCATATGCATTGTGTGGACGACATGCAAAATGATGGCCTGTAAATGGATCACCGGAACTCAGCAGTTTTGTGTTATCCAGATGGATTGTGCGAATCACATCACGAATTCCGCCTGAAAGAAAACACCAATGAGATCGGTTTTTTCAAATGATTTACAATCATGGGCACGTTGAGTTTAAAGGCATGACGTCATATGACGCTACTTTTTATATCCTACTAGCATTTTATTGTGAAAATTAAAAATTTTCTTTTAACGATTTAATGAAGTTTACAGGTCGCATCATTCGAATGTGAGATTTTTGTTTCTCAAAATAATATTAGTTTGAAAAAATATCAATGAAAATCGAAACTTCTGATAGATTTTCAAACAGAAACTTTACGATGATGACGCATTTTTAATAGTTTTACCAAGTCTAATCTGTTTTCAGTTTTAACGGCGTGTACTTCTCACTCTTTTAAGCATGCCAAAAAAGTTCATAGGAACTATGTTTTTTTTCATTTTCCTGTAAACACATTTTAAAATTTAAAAAAAAACTCACTTTCAGATTTCGATTTTCTACAATTCAAACAAGCATAAAATTTCGTATTATTGAGTCCATCTCGATTGAAGTGAAACTCGTAAAAAAGATGTGGTTGACTAGCAGGTGAAAGAACTGCAACAGCATGCGCATTTCGACTCTGAAACATCAATTTTGAGCATTATGTTTAAAAATTGTAAAGGTGGAATTCAGAAAAACATGATTTTAAAAAGTTTACTAACGAATTTATTCGAAATTTGAAAATTACGTTATTCCAAATGAAATATGAAAAAAGTTTCAAACCTTGTGTTTATTGTATGGCATTCGGTATCGAATTTTATATTCAATCACACTTTCGGGTTGTTGATGTTGCTGTTGTTCTTGCAGAATATTCATTTTCAACTTAGCCGATGGTTCCCATGGAAATGGATCAGTAATACACGGTCTTCTCTGTCGATATTTCGGAAGCGCCGATGCTTTCCAGAAAATTCTTTCGTCGACCTTGAATTCAAATGTTCTTGAGGATGTTTAAACAAGGATCTCACCATAACAAAAGTGTCAGCACCAAAATGAAAACTACAAATAAATGGTTCTGGATTGATTTGAAGAGTATTAGATGGAAGCTTGAAAAAATGTATCCATTGTTCACGAAGTTCTTCCGATTTCGGCCATCGAAAAAGTCGAATTTTTTCAGATTCTGGTCTGTTGCACACGATGCAAACCGCCTTTGAAACTACAACACTTCTGTATCCGGGTATAGATTTTTGAGAAGAACTTCCAAAGATTTCGTGAATAACAAGGTCTAAAATTGAGGAATGAAATAAAACGCGTGAAAAAGATATAAATAACAATAACCTTCCATTTCATTTTCATAATAAACTTTTTCTGGTTCCATAACATTTTGTTCTTGTTGTCGGGAAGTGTAAACATCTGGAAAAAATGATGAAATTAGCAAGATAGATGGAAAATGTGTTAGAAACACCTTCATATTCAACATCTAAACCCATTGGCAGAGTGGACTGCGGTTCAGCCGATGTACTTGGCTCGTTTTTTGATGTATAATTGTCTTCTATTATTTGTTCATCGTCTAGTTCTTCATATTCAGATGATTCCCGATCTTCTTCGTCATGATCAATTCTTCTATTCATGCTTAATAGTTACAATATATTGTGAGTTCAAAGTTCTCATTCCAAAAATTGAAAGCAATGGATTTCGAGACCAGTTCTCATAGGTAGTGGAAACAATGACAAAACGAATAATTTATTCTCCGTAAGCAAAAATACATAGATATGTGAGTGAATGTACATACAATTTTATATATAAATTTATCCCCACGCAGGAGTTACGCTGTATTGCAACTGAACAACGTCGTCGGAGCCATCAACGCTTTTGCAGGAATAACAGTCTCGCAGAACCTGAAAAATTCAGAGACTTGTTATCATTTTGCGCTTTTTGTGGGGTAATGAATTCGGGACCTCGCGGACTGTTTGGAGATAATCCTCGACCGCGAATGGACAAACAATTTTTTTGAAAATTGACTGATTTTGTAATTTCATTTTTTTTTCGAAAATCAAGGTTTTTCAACAATTTCTCACGTTTGCAAAAAAGACATTTTGGATTAGGAAATAACATTCAACGGTTTCATGGAAAAAATTCGATGAAAATAGAGAAGAAGGAGCAGCTTTCTTGTTTTTGAAGTTTTCATTCCTGGACGCTGTGCTTATCCCAAACAGTCAGTCATATGTAGAAATACTATGCGAATACTCACCGAAAATGTATGATCCGGAGATGGGGCGAACGTTTGTGACACATAGAAGAATAGCGTGACATCATTTTCAAGGCGGAGCAACTTCCGGATAGTCTGAAATTTTTGACACTGAAAACATGAAGCTATCAAAAGCCATACCGATGTAAACCAAGCAATATCTCGGTGCCGTTCAACTGTGAACTTTTTCTTTTTTAAAATTGGTGCATCTCCGACGGGTTGGAGTTGAACAGTAACTTTCTCCGATTTCGTAATGTTTGGCTCGCTGGTGGAAGATGATGGCTCAGTTGACATTTTTCTGAAAATGGCAGTTATTATTAAAATAGCGCTGTAGAAAAATAAAGGAAAGCAGTAAACAATGAGAAATGTTATGAAACATTTTTTAAAAAGTTCTCAAGGTCACTGGAAACTTTTAATTAATACCAGTAAAAGTAAAAATTGTTGGTAGTTGAATGAAGAACTAACATTTTATAAAATACAGCGAAAATTTTTAGATTCAACGGAAAAAACAAACGATGCAAAAGCTTTCTAAAAAAACGGGAAAAGATCTTTTTAAAAGTTATGCTGAATTTGATGCTGAAGCAACCATATGTTGCATGTCTCTAATTATTGTCCTAGCTACTTCTTCGGCGATTTCCTCTTCGCTTGGATTTTTTTTTTTTTGGATGATGCCAACCCGCATAGTTTTGTCGAAACTGGAAGATCGTGAAGCAGAGCAGTATCGCAGCCACATCTTACCAGAAAAACCAGCAGATGTTAAATTTGATGATACGATCAAAAAGCTGAAAGATCTTTTCAGCGAGACGAAGTCACTCGCAAGACTTCGATATGAGCTCTTCAGTGTCAAGTTTGATGGAGGTGATCGCAAAGACTACACCGGTCTTGTCAAGCGTCGTTTCAACGCAGCCAAATGGAACGAAATGACAAGCGATCAAGCAGAATGCCTTCTATGGATTATTGGTCTTCAATCCGCTGAACACTTTGAAATTCGAGTCCGAGCTCTCAAGGAACTCGAAGCAAAACCTGATATCAAATTGACCGAGCTTACTCAGATGCTGGATGAAGTCATGGCACTTCGTAATGATGCAAACTTCATCGGCGGAACTGTCGATATTCATGCCGTCAAAAGTCGACACAATCATCGTAAACCGTCAAGTTATCCCGCGAAGAATCATCATCTGCAAACACCTCCGAAATCCTCACAAACCTCAGCACCACCTTCTCCATGTCCAAAATGTGGTGGTATGCATTGGCGCCGAGACTGCAAGCTCTCCGAAAGCACAGTCTGCCGCAATTGCAATAAATCTGGGCATTTGGCCAAAGTTTGTCGTCAGAATTCGAGTCAAAGAAAGTCCAACAATGCCATATTTATTGCTCAATCTTCAGTCAGAACTGGTAACCGGATCTACAAAAACATCAAGATCAACGGAAAAACGGTTCGAATGCAACTTGATACTGGTGCCGAAACCACCGTCCTCAACGTCAAGGATTGGATCGCTCTCAATCGCCCAGTATTGTCGAAACCGAACAACAATCTGTATTCTGTCAACAATACAGAAATTCCTGTCAAAGGAGTATTCACATGCAATTTCGTTCTGAATGGACATAATGGATCTGGAAATTGTTACGTTACAAACACTACAACATTGCTTGGTATGGATTGGATCAAGCAAGATCCAAATTTTCGGGCTTTATGCGAAAACCATAATCATTGATACGTTGAAAAACTTCTTTGAGCCGTTGGTTGTGCTCTTCGATGGTTGATCCACTGATAATAATATCATCCATATATGCAGCAACACCGGGAAGACCACTAATCATTGTATCGACAATTTGTTGAAAAATTGCGGGCGCTGTTTTGACACCGAAAGGAAGACGATTATAGAAATATAATCCTTGATGGGTGTTGATGGTGAGCATTTTCTTGAACTGCTCTTCAACTTCAATTTGCAAATATGCTTCAGCCAAGTCCATTTGAGTGAAGTATTTTCCACCATTCAGGGTTGTGAATATACAGTAGTGGTCATAAAGATTGTCACAAATGGTTTTTTGAGTATAACTTTTTTAAAAGTTAACCGATCGAGCTGAAACTTTCAGATATAGTGTAAAACGGTAAAATACATTGTTTTAACAACTGTATCCCGAGAAATTAAAAGAATCGGTAAATTAACAACAATTTCTAAGAAACACTGAAAACCGGGAAATATGCATTTTACAAATTTTTTTAAATGTTATTACAGAGTTTTCATGGAAAACCATATTTTGTAGCTTTATTAAAGGTCTGACTGCATTTTCAGCTCATAATAATAGAAAAAACAACATTCCGAAGAACTGTATCGATGAAAGTATGAGAGCGAGTCGGTGCAAGAGGTGGAACACAGTAAAACCGACTAGATCTTTGAACCAAGTATATCTTTTTTACTTTAAATATTCTTTTTAAATACCCAATTTAACAATAAAACAGAAAAATAATGTTAATATTGCATATAACATTTATAATAACAAACAGAGGTCAGCATAGTCCACTAGTAGTACAATTTTGAAATGAATCCGACACATTCAACGCTGAATATCATAACGGCAAGAGCTTGAATTAATAAAAACTAACCTGTATTTGAAAGAAAAATATTTTTAGATTATAATGTACTTAATTTTAGAAGTGGACCTTAAAGATACCCCGTTTTATGAACGGGAATTCATGGATTTGTGTGAAGCAAACCTGGCGTGATACTCGATAAATGTGAAGCGACCAGTTAACGCGATCTATACACTATTTTTTTGTCAATTTGTGATTAATTAGCCGTTTTACATAATTAAGTTAATTATCATCATGGATCTGACCTTTTTACGCTTGATTTCGAGCGCGTAAATATGACGTCCAGGCTTGCTTCAGACAAATCCATGAATTCCCGTTCATAAAACGGGTTACCTTTAAGGTCCACTTCTCAAATTAAGTATATTATAATCTAAAAATATTTTTCTTTCAAATACAGGTTAATTTATATTAATTCAAGCTCTTGCCGTTATGATATTCAGCGTTGAATGTATCGGATTCACTTCAAAATTGTACTACTAGTGGACTCTGCTGACCTCTGTCTGTGATTATGAATGTTATATGTTAAATTAACATTATTTTTCTGTTTTATTGTTAAATTGGGTGTTTAAAAAGAATATTTAAAGTAAAAAAGATATAATTGGTTCAAAGATCTAGTCCGTTTTACTGTGTTCCGTCTCTTGCACCGACTCGCTCTCATACTTTCATCTATACAGTTTTTCTGAATGTTGTTTTTGTTATTATTTTGAGCTGAAAATACAATAAGACCTTTAATAAAACTAAAAAATGTGGTTTTACATGAAAACTCTATAATAACTTCTAAAAAAATTCGTAAAATACATATTTCCCGGTTTTCGGTGTTTCTTAGAAACTCCTGTTGTTTCACAGGTTATTTTAATTTTCGGGGATATAGTTGTTAAAACAATGTATTTTACCGTTTTACACTATATCTGAAAGTTTCAGCTCGATCGGTTAACTTTTAAAAAAGTTATACTCAAAAAACCATTTGTGACAATCTTTATGACCACTACTGTATCTTCGGCAGTTGGGAGCGGATGTTGGTGCGTTTCTAATGAATCGTTAAGTCCAGTTGAATAATCTGCACACATCCGAATTGAACCATTCTTCTTTTCGACGACAACAATAGGAGTTGCAAAATCAGAATAATCGGTTGGTGTGATGACACCTTGTTTAACCAAACGATTCAATTCTTCGGTTACTCGTGGCAAAACTGCAAATGGAACTGGTCTGGCCTTGCAAAATGTTGGTTTAGCTGATGGTTTAAGCTGTAGAGAAGCTTTGGCTTTGGTGCAGCGACCAAGTCCATCAGCGGAGACGTTTGGGAAGGACGTCTGAAGATGATTTTGAATAATCATGCGTTGTTTCTCGAGATATGGCTTGCTTGATGTTATGGCATTGATGGAACTATTTGTCAGTAGATTATACAAATTTGGATCTTGCTTGATCCAATCCATACCAAGCAATGTTGTAGTGTTTGTAACGTAACAATTTCCAGATCCATTATGTCCATTCAGAACGAAATTGCATGTGAATACTCCTTTGACAGGAATTTCTGTATTGTTGACAGAATACAGATTGTTGTTCGGTTTCGACAATACTGGGCGATTGAGAGCGATCCAATCCTTGACGTTGAGGACGGTGGTTTCGGCACCAGTATCAAGTTGCATTCGAACCGTTTTTCCGTTGATCTTGATGTTTTTGTAGATCCGGTTACCAGTTCTGACTGAAGATTGAGCAATAAATATGGCATTGTTGGACTTTCTTTGACTCGAATTCTGACGACAAACTTTGGCCAAATGCCCAGATTTATTGCAATTGCGGCAGACTGTGCTTTCGGAGAGCTTGCAGTCTCGGCGCCAATGCATACCACCACATTTTGGACATGGAGAAGGTGGTGCTGAGGTTTGTGAGGATTTCGGAGGTGTTTGCAGATGATGATTCTTCGCGGGATAACTTGACGGTTTACGATGATTGTGTCGACTTTTGACGGCATGAATATCGACAGTTCCGCCGATGAAGTTTGCATCATTACGAAGTGCCATGACTTCATCCAGCATCTGAGTAAGCTCGGTCAATTTGATATCAGGTTTTGCTTCGAGTTCCTTGAGAGCTCGGACTCGAATTTCAAAGTGTTCAGCGGATTGAAGACCAATAATCCATAGAAGGCATTCTGCTTGATCGCTTGTCATTTCGTTCCATTTGGCTGCGTTGAAACGACGCTTGACAAGACCGGTGTAGTCTTTGCGATCACCTCCATCAAACTTGACACTGAAGAGCTCATATCGAAGTCTTGCGAGTGACTTCGTCTCGCTGAAAAGATCTTTCAGCTTTTTGATCGTATCATCAAATTTAACATCTGCTGGTTTTTCTGGTAAGATGTGGCTGCGATACTGCTCTGCTTCACGATCTTCCAGTTTCGACAAAACTATGCGGGTTCTGGTGGCATCATCCAAATTTTTTCCATCGATTTTCAGAATGTCTTCAAAGCGACAAAACCAACGATCAAAAGCTTCACCTTCGTCGGGTGCATAATGGAATGATGGGATGCGATTGCTCAACGAGTTGATCACGACGGTGGAGTCGGTCTCTTTGGCTTCTAGAGCCGATTTCATTGCTGCAATGAACTGCTCCTGTTGGACCTTGAAGAAATCCTGTTGTTGCTTGATCTGTTGAGCCAGAAAGGTTTGCATTGTGGAGTCCATCTTCCAATGACGAATGACGAGTTAATTTGACCGTTCTCCCCGCAAAACCAAAAATCTGGCAGCGAGAAACTAACAGTGCAAAAAAACTTTGGAGAGAGAAGTTAATTTGACCGTTCTCCTCGCAAATCCAAAAATCTGGCAGCGAGAAATTAACAGTGCAAAAAAACTTTGGAGAGAGAAGTTAATTTGACCGTTCTCCCAGCAAAACCACGTTGAACGGGCAGCACGAGATGAACAGTGCAAAAAAACTTTTAAGAATGTTTACTTGCCGTTCCAGTCAGGTGTTTTTAAAAACACAATGTTCCAGCTTGACAAAATCAAACGGAAGCAGACAAAAACGAAACAAGAAACAAAAAGTAGAGAAAAGGAAGAAAAAGAACCGAAAAATTTTGTCGAAAAAACACGATTTTGTTCGAAAAAAACAATCCTGATCGCCAATTTGTTGTGTCGTGCAACAAAGGCTTAATTATCACTGCTTTATTACAGGCACAAACTATAGATAAAAACGAAGAATAAAAATCAGGGCGAAAGGGAATGTGGGTAGACGATAATAACAAATAGAAATACAACATTCCGCGCGTAGATCAAATCATGTAAAATACAACATAGGGTTACGGTAGATACAAATTATAAGTCTGAATGACTTAACAACAAAAAACATGAGCTTGGAGTTCTTTCCAGTGGATGCAGTCTGAGTGATATTTTGAAAGTTCAACACCTCTTGCTCTCCTTTCTTGAGGTAGTTAATTAAATTCGTTCTTCTCTTAACTTTTGTAATCAATGGAAATGTAAAATTTCAATAGTTACATTTTAAATATTGGGAATTTTTCCACTCCATGTTAACTTCCGCCAGTTTCTGTCAAATTTAAAATATTATTTCCAGTTCATAAATGACAAAGAAGACCATGACATGATTCAATTCCTGCTAAGTTGCGATAGTTTTGAAGGAAATTCAGAAACAATGGAAGATTCTGAAGTACTCGGAGATGCCATGGCACTTTATGATAAATATTTTTCAATGCAAGCAACAAATATGATTGATCTAGGTCAGACGATTCGATCGGAAATGGAATCATTGATATGTGATGAATCAGGAAGGCCAAATTCAAAAGTTTTTCAAACAGCTAAAACTGCTTGTTATTATAGACTTCATGATGTTTGAGACCCCCCGTTTTTAGGAATTACAAAAACTAATTATTTTCAGAAATATATCCACACATTTACAAAATCACATGCTTATTTATATTACCTCTCTGAATTAAGATCATTTATTGAGAATACGGTAAGTTTTATTTTTTTAAGTAATATATTTATTAGAATTCTTGTTAATTTCAGATTGAACTTCCACGTCGTGAACGTCTTAGAAACACAACTGGAAGTCAATCCGATGCTCAGTCGTCAACTGATTCACTTTCAAATGCGTTTAGTAGGCATCTAGATATTTTGGAACAAAAGAAAAACCAGGACGAAGATAAAACACCAATAGCAACGCCGAATACTAGCAAGAAATCGACGCCAAGAACCCCAAGAAGCAGGTGGGAAATTTTTTGATAAAACCTGAAAATTATGAAGATAAAGAAGATGTTTTCCTAATTTCTCGGTTGGTTTCCAAGGGTAAATTCACTTGTTTACTTTTTTTTGTGATTTTATTGAATTATCAAGTATATTCTTATGAGCAATATATATTTCTTCAAATGCTTATCTCAAATTTCAGCCGTCTTGCCGAAATCGATGATATGGGTCGATATCACGCTCTCTATGATGATTCACACGCCTATTCACAAACTGTCAAAACTCCAATGAGGTTAGTATTTCCTTTGTTTTTGATGTCATAAAAATGAGTTCTTTGCAGACTGAAATCAACACTTCGAAAATATCTAGATAAAAACATACTTCGCGAAGAGGAAATCGCCGAAGAAGTAGCTAGGACAATAATTAGAGACATGCAACATATGGTTGCTTCAGCATCAAATTCAGCATAACTTTTAAAAAGATCTTTTCCCGTTTTTTTAGAAACAACTACGGATATTCCATTTTTAATCGCATAATTTATTTTTCATTGATCTATCCTGAATATCAATGCATTTTGTGCCCCTTCTAATAATTTATCATGCTCAACATTTTCTTTTTTGTTCCTGCCAAGCGGTGTATGTTTGTACCATAAATGTATGTTTTATTGCATAATTGAAAATAAGGCACTTCATCCGAAAATTATTAATTTAGAAAAACAAACAATACTTTTAATGTCGACGATAACTCCGTTCTCGGCTGCGACTGCGATAACGTCGTCTTTCTGGGGATCGAGATCTTGATCGCCTTTTACGATTTGAATCGAACGATGATGTCGAACTGCTTCGAGAACGACTCTTTTTATAAAAAAATACATTTCTTTTCAAAAAGAAAATCTTAAAATTACATTGACATTCTTGGTCACAGTTGAAGAAAACATTCTCAGGCATGCAATCATTTTTCCCTGTATGAGACACTGTTAAAATCGCTGATCTCACTTTATTTCCGAATGAAATGCGCTTCTATATGTTTTAAAAAATTTTTCGAGAAGTCATAAACTTTCTATCAACACATGAACCATTTTCACAGTACTCCGGTAAAAGCACATTTTTGTGATTTCGACAACTCATTTCAAAAGGCTGAAAAACACATTTTTCCTGGATAGGGTGTAAAAAATAGACATATTTTTTTCATTTCTTTGTACACCCGCCTATCTCTTCTTTTCTGTGAAAAAAAATGAACCCGCTCAATAGAAGCCCTCTCTGAATACAGTAGGGAAACGATTTGCCGTTGCGTGCCAGAGCAGGTAACATTAGACCTAGTCTTGAGAGCGCTGTGAACAGTTTTAGGAACTTCGAGTTAATATATTATTCAAACTTTATTGATTGAAATGAAGGTCAAAACAAGAAATCAGACTTTTTCTCTGAAAGTTACAATTTTGCTATATTTTAAGGAATTTAATTTTGAAGAATGTAGAGCTTTAGGGAAAATTTGGCATTTTTGAGAATCGGTATATTTTGGCGTACAAATTGAGGCATTTCTCTAAATGTGCAGAATCGAAAAACTCTCTCCAAAAAATAACTTTTTTTTTAAATTGAACTCCATTTTTTTCGAACTCAATTTAGGGTCATTTCTTTCAGGCTACATTCTTTCAGGCTATATTTGGCCTATATTACTTTCAGGCTATATGTCTTTCAGGCTATATGTCTTTCAGGCTATTTTTTACTTTCAGGCTAGATGCCTTTCAGGCTATTTTTTTCTTTCAGGCTAGTTTCTTCTTTCAGCCTATTTTTTTCTTTCAGCCTATAAAGCGACAGTTTCTAATCTCGCTGATTTGGGTTATCATCATACTATATAATAAAGCGCTAAGGCCGTGCGTGTTTTCACATGCTAGAATGCATTTCTCATGAATAACTTTTTGATCCCTCGACCGATCTGTCCCATACTTGGCATATCGTCATGCCTCTCGGAGCGCTTCACAAAAATACTGTTTGGATCACGGGTTACTGTAGGATTACTGTAGCTACAGTACACCAATTTTTTTCACATTTTTTTTAGAATGGTCGGATCGAGACCAAACTTTCATGGTGACATCTTTGGAATAATGTAAGGTCATTGTGAAAATTTGGTGCGGATTACGATAGTATTACGGTAGTAACCGTAACCTAATTAACGTTAGCGTTTTTCTATGTGTCTCTTCATTTTACACACTATTTCTCTCATTTTTCGTTCAGTAATCATCAACATACTTATAATAAAACGTTGGGCGTGCGTGTGTCCGCAATCTAGAACATTCCAGAAAAGTATAGAAGATTCAAAAAAATTCCTAAATGGTCTAGAACATTCCAGAAAAATTTTAAAAAATTCCAGAAACTTCCAAAAAATTTCAAAAAAATTCTATAAGCTTCCAGAAAATTCCAGAATGTATAAGAAAATTCCAGAACCTGCCAGAAGCTTCCAGAAAATTCCAGAATGTTCTAGAAAATTCCAGAAAATTCCAGAAGCTTCCAGAACCTTCCAGAACATTCCAAAAAATTCCAGAATGTTCAAGAAAATTCCAGAAGCCTCCAGAAAATTCCAGAAGCTTCCAGAAAATTCCAGAATGTTCTAGAAAATTCCAGAATGTTCTAGACGCTTCCAGAATGTTCTAGAAAATTCCAGAATCTTCCAGAAGCTTCCAGAAAATTCAAGAATGTTCTAGAAAATTCCAGAAGCTTCCAGAAAATTCCAGAATGTTCTAGAAAATTCCAGAAGCTTCCAGAAAATTCCAGAATGTTCTAGAAAATTCCAGAATGTTCTAGACGCTTCCAGAATGTTCTAGAAAATTTCAGAAAATTCCAGAAGCTTCCAGAAAATTCAAGAATGTTCTAGAAAATTCCAGAAGCTTCCAGAAAATTCCAGAATGTTCTAGAAAATTCCAGAATGTTCTAGACGCTTCCAGAATGTTCTAGAAAATTCCAGAATCTTCCAGAAGCTTCCAGAAAATTCAAGAATGTTCTAGAAAATTCCAGAAGCTTCCAGAAAATTCCAGAATGTTCTAGAAAATTCCAGAATGTTCTAGAAATTTCCAGAAGCCTCCAGAAAATTCCAGAAGCTTCCAGAAAATTCCAGAATGTTCTAGACGCTTCCAGAATGTTCTAGAAAATTCCAGAATCTTCCAGAAGCTTCCAGAAAATTCAAGAATGTTCTAGAAAATTCCAGAAGCTTCCAGAAAATTCCAGAATGT
Source organism: Caenorhabditis virilis (assembly GCA_964036255.1). Taxonomy (NCBI): domain Eukaryota; kingdom Metazoa; phylum Nematoda; class Chromadorea; order Rhabditida; family Rhabditidae; genus Caenorhabditis; species Caenorhabditis virilis. The sequence goes on along the minus strand of OZ038417.1, from coordinate 9,308,817 downwards.
TCTAGAAAATTCCAGAAGCTTCCAGAAAATTCCAGAATGTTCTAGAAAATTCCAGAATGTTCTAGACGCTTCCAGAATGTTCTAGAAAATTCCAGAAGCCTCCAGAAAATTCCAGAAGCTTCCAGAAAATTCCAGAATGTTCTAGAAAATTCCAGAATGTTCTAGACGCTTCCAGAATGTTCTAGAAAATTCCAGAATCTTCCAGAAGCTTCCAGAAAATTCAAGAATGTTCTAGAAAATTCCAGAAGCTTCCAGAAAATTCCAGAATGTTCTAGAAAATTCCAGAAGCTTCCAGAAAATTCCAGAATGTTCTAGAAAATTCCAGAATGTTCTAGACGCTTCCAGAATGTTCTAGAAAATTTCAGAAAATTCCAGAAGCTTCCAGAAAATTCAAGAATGTTCTAGAAAATTCCAGAAGCTTCCAGAAAATTCCAGAATGTTCTAGAAAATTCCAGAATGTTCTAGACGCTTCCAGAATGTTCTAGAAAATTCCAGAATCTTCCAGAAGCTTCCAGAAAATTCAAGAATGTTCTAGAAAATTCCAGAAGCTTCCAGAAAATTCCAGAATGTTCTAGAAAATTCCAGAATGTTCTAGACGCTTCCAGAATGTTCTAGAAATTTCCAGAAGCCTCCAGAAAATTCCAGAAGCTTCCAGAAAATTCCAGAATGTTCTAGACGCTTCCAGAATGTTCTAGAAAATTCCAGAATCTTCCAGAAGCTTCCAGAAAATTCCAGAATGTTCTAGAAAATTCCAGAAGCTTCCAGAAAATTCCAGAATGTTCTAGAAAATTCCAGAATGTTCTAGACGCTTCCAGAATGTTCTAGAAAATTCCAGAAGCCTCCAGAAAATTCCAGAAGCTTCCAGAAAATTCCAGAATGTTCTAGAAAATTCCAGAATGTTCTAGACGCTTCCAGAATGTTCTAGAAAATTCCAGAATCTTCCAGAAGCTTCCAGAAAATTCAAGAATGTTCTAGAAAATTCCAGAAGCTTCCAGAAAATTCCAGAATGTTCTAGAAAATTCCAGAAGCTTCCAGAAAATTCCAGAATGTTCTAGAAAATTCCAGAATGTTCTAGACGCTTCCAGAATGTTCTAGAAAATTTCAGAATCTTCCAGAAGCTTCCAGAAAATTCCAGAATGTTCTAGAAAATTCCAGAAGCTTCCAGAAAATTCCAGAATGTTCTAGAAAATTCCAGAATGTTCTAGACGCTTCCAGAATGTTCTAGAAAATTCCAGAAGCCTCCAGAAAATTCCAGAAGCTTCCAGAAAATTCCAGAATGTTCTAGAAAATTCCAGAATGTTCTAGACGCTTCCAGAATGTTCTAGAAAATTCCAGAATCTTCCAGAAGCTTCCAGAAAATTCAAGAATGTTCTAGAAAATTCCAGAAGCTTCCAGAAAATTCCAGAATGTTCTAGAAAATTCCAGAAGCTTCCAGAAAATTCCAGAATGTTCTAGAAAATTCCAGAATGTTCTAGACGCTTCCAGAATGTTCTAGAAAATTTCAGAAAATTCCAGAAGCTTCCAGAAAATTCAAGAATGTTCTAGAAAATTCCAGAAGCTTCCAGAAAATTCCAGAATGTTCTAGACGCTTCCAGAATGTTCTAGAAAATTCCAGAATCTTCCAGAAGCTTCCAGAAAATTCAAGAATGTTCTAGAAAATTCCAGAAGCTTCCAGAAAATTCCAGAATGTTCTAGAAAATTCCAGAATGTTCTAGACGCTTCCAGAATGTTCTAGAAATTTCCAGAAGCCTCCAGAAAATTCCAGAAGCTTCCAGAAAATTCCAGAATGTTCTAGAAAATTCCAGAATGTTCTAGACGCTTCCAGAATGTTCTAGAAAATTTCAGAAAATTCCAGAAGCTTCCAGAAAATTCAAGAATGTTCTAGAAAATTCCAGAAGCTTCCAGAAAATTCCAGAATGTTCTAGAAAATTCCAGAAGCTTCCAGAAAATTCCAGAATGTTCTAGAAAATTCCAGAATGTTCTAGACGCTTCCAGAATGTTCTAGAAATTTCCAGAAGCCTCCAGAAAATTCCAGAATGTTCTATAAAATTCCAGAAGCTTCCAGAAAATTCCAGAATGTTCTAGAAAATCATATCATCATCATCATCATCATAACAATATAATAAAGCGCTAAGGCCGTGCGTGTTTTCTCATTCTAGAATGCATTTCTCATGAATCACTTTTTGACCCCTCGACCGATCTGTCCCATACTTGGGGAATCGTCATGCCTCTCGGAGCGCTTCACAAAAATACTGTTTGGATCTCGGGTTACTGTAGGATTATTGTAGCTACAGTACTACAATTTTTTCACATTTTTTTCAAAATGATCGGATCGAGACCAAACTTTCATGGTAGCATCTTTGGAGTATTGTAAGGTCACTTTGAAAATTTGGTGCGGATTACGGTAGTATTACGGTAGTTATCGTAACCTAAAGTTAGCGTTTTTCTCTGTATCTCTTCATTTTACACACTATTTCTATCATTTTTCGTTCAGTCATCATCAACATACTTATAATAAAACGTTGGGCGTGCGTGTGTCCGCAATCTAGAACATTCCAGAAAAGTATAGAAGATTCAAAAAAATTCCAAAATGGTCTAGAAAATTCCAGAAATTTTTTTAAAAATTCCCGAAACTTCCAAAATATTTTCAAAAAAAAATTCTAGAAGCTTTCAGAAAATTCTAGAATGTTCCGGAACTTTCCAGAACCTTCCAGAAGCTTCCAGAAAACTCCAGCAATCTAGAAAAATGTGTTCCAAGGTGGTCAAAGAGTCCAGGGCCAATGAGACATTATAGGGCAGCTTGGGAGAGAGAGAGAGAGAAGTATTATGGTTCAATGTTCCTTTATACTAACGAAAATTTTAGAACGCAGAGCTCGCGAAGCGAGCTCACCAGCCGTTTACCGCCGCGAAGCGGCGGCAAACGGCTGGTGACTAATAAGAAAAAAAAACGTTTCTTCGTTTGAAAATATCCAGTAAATCGTATTCTGAAAAACAAAAGTAGCCTGAAAGACAAAAATAGCCTATAAGACAAAACTAGCCTGCAAGAAAAAATAGCCTGAAAGTAAAAAATAGCCTGAAAGACATATAGCCTGAAAGTAATATAGGCCAAATATAGCCTAAAAGACTGTAGCCTGAAAGAAATGACCCAATTTAGGATCTCTATTTTTTAAAAATTTTCATTTTTCATAAAATTTTTCATAGCCTCCATGTCCCAGTTTTATTTATATTTTTGACATTTTTTTGAAAAAAAAGATGAGCAGAGAACTAAATTAATTTTTTGTTTTCAGTTTTCTCCACTTTCTACATTTTCTTTTTTTTTAGTAAATTTGTTCACCGAATTAATTGTTTCGTTCAAAATCAATACTCAATTAAGTATTTGTTTACGCATTTTGGCATTTACAAGGCAGATGGCCCACCTCGTGGTTAAAATCTTCTGCTTTCTGGCCTTATATGCATATTTCTCCTTTTGTTCTTCTTGAGAAATAGCTTAGAATATTAGGAGACGAATTCACATGCGCAGCCAGTGTGCTCACCGAGCTGGTTCATTTTTACAAGCCGTGTCTCCTATTAATATAGCTGGCATGTTTCTTTTCAATCTTTTTCTTTGGCCTATACGAATAATCAGAGATATCGTTTTATCTTAACTTTGAACCACTGCGAAAAAATAAATATTATATTTTTAGAATGACTGGAACTCTACAAACAGTGAATTTCAGAGAGGAACCTTATGCAAGATTACATGATTACTCTCATAAAGATGATGCTTTTATGATTGTCAAAACAGAGACTATTCCATGGTGAGTGATATTTTAAAATGAAAATTAATAAGCATTATCTGACTATGAGTGGGTCGAACAATTATGAAAGCTGTTGTCCCGAAAAACAATAGCCTCGGCCGTTGATGGTACTTGGTGTGTGATATCCCGTCCTTTAGCTATCAGAATATCATTTGCTTAATAATTCTAGGAATCGTGTTATTGAATGGCATTTCATGATTCTAAAATCGAGATGCTTTCACCTGAATTGTAGATTTTGACTTACTTGATGTATCTAATCGAAATGCCCTCAAATGAAGAACACTATCAAAATTGATCATATTTTCAATATTATCGTATCACCAGTTCGTAATTTAAGTTTTCCTGAAATTGAAAAAGTCTCATTTGTTGCGGAGAACCTAATAGTGTGTGAAAAATGCTTCCAAAAGTGGGTGGGGCCTTTCAAAAGTTTCAGAAAATGATCCTGACCTCAAAATCAACGGCTGAGGGTACGATCTTCATTAGGTTGTTTTAAAGTCTTAGATTTTTATTTAATTAATTGCAGGAAAATTTTTATTCGTTTGACTGGAACAATTCCTCCAGAAGAGAACCAGCTGGCAAATGATAGGAGGCTCATGGACCACGCTGGCACCGAGAAACATTTGGCGATTGATATAGAATGTCTCTATGAACATAAATCAACAGATAATTGGTATATGGTTGCTGAATTTGAGTTCCTATTGGAAATTGGAAATGAAAAAATCACGAAGAAATTGGAACATCGGTTTGAGAATTCTTCCAAAATTCTCAATTCCGGACCGTTAGACATACCTCAAGGTTTTGCAATGTCAATGTTGGAGGATTCCGGAAATTTGCGAATCAAACCGAAAATAAAAATCATGGAAGATGTCGGTGTTATTTTGTCGGAATTTTCAATTCCTCGAAATATCGATTCGGAGATTGTTGTTCGTTTTGATAATCACTTACTTTTCGTTGATAAATATGTACGAGTTTTTCTTCTTTTTCATAATTTCTATTATTATAATTTTGCAGGCTTTAATGTGTTTTTCTCCTGTTATGAGGGAATTAATAACTGGCAATGAGCTACGGATCCCTTCGGGAATGTTTCATTTTGAAGATTTTATCACTTTTCTTCGAATGCTATACGGACAAAAACAAGAATTTACAGGTTAATTAGAAAATTATTAATATTATTTTTAAGGCCAAAGAGACACTGTCTGAGTTTAAAGGGCTCTTTACTGTTTCTATTCCATTTTCATCTTCATATTTCAAACCTATACAAGCAAATTTTTTTTTCTAAATTTCCAAAACATTGCGTTCTGAAGACTGGAAAATTGGCGGAAAAAACGTTCAAATTTTCCAGTTGTTGAGTGGGAAGCAGCCGCGTCGCTTGCGTGCGGAGCGCTAGTTCGGTAGAGCAGCCTTCAGAACTCAATGATCAAGAATATTTGAGTTGACAATTGTACAATAACTGATCGGCAGCACGCGAATATTAGAGTGTTGCAATTGTTAGCCCATTTCGCTGCCCTAATCTGTGAATTTGTTTTTTTCATGTACTAGAAAAGGAAATTTCGAAAATTTTGTTGCTTGTATATGTTCTTTTAAAAATAACGTAGACGGTTTTCTAGATTTTGTATAGTTTGTTCACGAAAAATCGAAGTTTCCACTGTTGAACTCAGTTTTAAAGAAATCATTCTAATACATTCTAATCATTATTCTTAGTATTCAAATTATTAATGTTTTTTTTATTTAAAAATCCCAATATTAGAACCTAAAATCTTGTTTAAGTATATTGGATCATGAAGTTATTTTGACCGCGAGTGAACAACTCGGCATTACTTTTGGTTCCCTTTAATCACAATTTCCTATTCATTGACTCTTATATTTATGCCAACAAATTATGCAAAAATTATGCAATCTGGTCACACTATATGATTTCCACATCTCAAATAATACTGTTTTTATTACCTTTTCATTATTAGTAAAAACCTTGAAATGGTTCTTTTTGTCGTTCGATTACTGGGAAAGAAAATTTACAAAAAATTTGTTTCTCCCATTGGTTATCAAATATGACAGAGAAGATGAAATGAAATCATAATTAAAAATTGGTGCGTATCCCTTTAAAGTGTTTGTTTACACATTTTCAATTTTGGTTTTAATCGATTCAGAATCACCTATTAATGGAATCGACAAAAAAATTAATTTTAAGAGCGTCATTTTGAGCAAAACGGCCAAATTTTTCGGTTTTTCAAGGACCCGTTGTGCCGCTTTGGGTCGACGGGCCCCCGAAAAGATGTTTCATTAATAATTGGCGATTCCGAGTAGATTAAAATGAAAATTTAAAATCAGTAAGCAAACACTTTAAAGACGGCATATACGTTTTCATTGTTTTATTTTTCTTCAATTATATTCTAATTTTCTTTAATTATGTGCTATTTATTCTGCAACATTACCTTTAATCAATAAATTTAATTTTTGGATTCATGAGATATTGTTTGCTTGATTTATTGCTTGCGATATTTGTATCAAATTCATCGAGCACTTACTATTGTTAGGCTCGAAAATACAGATTCTAATCCCAACCAATTTTTGTCGAAAATAAGGCACTTCATCCGAAAAATATTAATTTAGAAAAACAATACTTTTAATATCGACGATAAGTTCGTTCTCGGCTCCGACTGCGATAACGTCGTCTTTCTGGGGATCGAGATCTTGATCGCCTTTTACGACCTTTCCGCGCTCTTTTACGATTTGTATCGACCGATGATGTCGAACTGCTTCGTGAACGACTCTTTTTCTAAAACAAAAATTTTTTTTTCGAAAAGAAAGTCTTAAAATTACATGTCTCTTTGCCTTTTTTCTCTCGGCCTCCTTTTTCTTTTTCTCTTCTTCCTTGAATCCAGATTCGGACAATATGCTGCTGATTCGACTAAAAATAAAAATTAAAAAATTAAATATCTGAAATCTCAGAAGATAAAAACAAACCTATTAATAATATCGTCAATCGTGCTAACTTTAGCTTTTTCCTCGTTTCCTAGCCTCTTTTTCGCATCACTTATACATTCTGAGATCTTTTCTGCTTTCCTTATGGTTTCCTGCTCAAGTCGTTGTCTTTCTTCATCATCCTGTTGTTTTTTCAACTTTTTCTCTTGTAACAATTTTTCCATGAAAATTCTAGCTTTTTCCTTTCTGTCCAATTGTGTATTACTCAAAATAGGTGGAGGTGCAGGTGGTTCTAATCCCGTAAGAGGCTCCGATGGTAAAGAATTCGAATTTTGTGAAGACTTCGATACAATGTCGCCAATATCCGGATCAAAAATAACACTACTTGATGCCGAATCGTCCAAATTTCTGAAGATATTTTGAATTTCAAAATTATTGAAAAATATAAAAGCTTACGGTTTCACGAGACTTTCATCAACTTTTTGGGTAAATGTGAATGAAACAGGTTTCGCATTCTCAAGAACAGGAGCAGACGAAACCCTTGGAACATTTGTTGGAAAAGGATCAAAAACTCCAGGTTGCGATATTTTAACATTTTCCCCGAATCCTCGATTTGCTTCGATAAGTTTTCTACGTTGTGCACGATTCATTGGTGGAGGTGGCGGTTCAATAGGCACCGGAGAATTCGAAAAACTTGGAATTGATTCTTGGATTCCAGGAGAAGCCGAATAAGACGTTGATGGATATGATACTTGTTGATATTCAGCATATTCTTTCGTCAATTGCCATTGATACAAACGGATCTGAATAATTAATAATTGATTTTTAAAAACACGTTAAAATTGCACCTTATGATGATAATATGAATAATGTGGACTGCTAGGATCCATGAAACTGAGTTTAAGATCGGCTCGAGCTGAAAAATGATTTTTTGTTTTTGAAAAAACTATTTCAAGGTTACCAGCTAGTGATTTTTCCAATTCAACTCCTTTCTTCGCAACATATTCCGCATAACTATTCACAATTGGTTCTAAATCTGGTGTTGGTGGGAGCATTGGACGTGGTCCAATAAATGGGCATGGTTGACCATAAAATTTTTCGTACCATTCACGATAATCTGGATCATCAATACGCCCCTCCCTAGAATTGCAAATCAGTGATATTAGTTGTTTCTCTTTAAACAAACTTACGACTCTTTTGCAAACCCCGTTTTCACTTCAACTGCTGGACTTTCTGATTTCAGAGCATCTTCACCAGTTTTAACTTCTTCCACATTATTCGCCTGTCTTGTTACATGAGCTAAATTTTTGAATAAAGAAGCATAAACGTCATTCCGTTGGCTAATATCTCCCAGATTCGGTCTGATGTTTAATTGAGCTGAAGGTTTATGTTCAATCTTTGGTTTTGAACGTGGCCCGATCATCTGAAGAAAATTTAAGGAGGCTCGAAGAAAACGAAATTAAGAAAACTTACATCAGGATTTTCGACAGTTTTTTCCGTTTTCCCAAGAAGTGATGGATGAAGCTCAAAATCAGAATCACTGTCAGACAATTCGGAATCGGATCCATGTGCTGAATTTTTAAACATTTATAAAATCAAAGCGATCCGTACCTTGTGCAATTGCGGCTAATGCACTTGGAATGACTCTTGATGGCGCGCTTTCAGACGGAATTCGCTTTTTGTCTAAAAAAAATTTTTTGCGGGTGAAATTTTAAAAAAAGTGCACCTTTTTTCGTTCTCGTTAAATTAGGCGTGTATTTCTTTTCCCGAATAAGCTTTTGCAAATATTTGTAAAAGGAGTAGAGCGGATGATCAAAGTCCATGAATCCAAACTGAAAATCAATTTTAAGCTTGGTCAGTTCCAAATAAACTAATTAAATATACCTGATCGGCATTATTTCGTTGTTTTGCCTTGATTACAATTTCCATTTGAGCTCCATTGGTAACTACAAATGACGCGGTTCTCTCAATGATATGGTGCAGTTTCATGTTCGGTGGCTTAAAAGTTAGTTTTGAATAATATTAGTCAATGCTTCAAAAGTTACCAATTCCAGCCCAACGGGGAATTTAACACCTTCAGGAGATTCAAATGGTTCGTCTTCACTATCACTATCATCATCCGCAACTTCTTCTTTTTCTGTGTTATCCGTTCCATAATCAAATCCAATATTTGTATGCGAACAACGTTTCTTTCTTTCCTCTTCTTCATATTCAAGATCTTCTGAAGTCAGAGTTATTTTTCTAAAGTTTTATAAAAATTAACAAACTGTGTCTTTTAATATCTTTGTGCATGTCCAAATATCGTTCTTCTTCACACATATCCTCTTCCATTGCCTCAGTTGGACAATCATCAAATGAATCACTTGTAGAGCTGAGAAAATCATCCACAGAAGATAATAGAAGTCGACAATCATATCTGAAATCAAAGATAACATTGTTTTGAATTTGAAACATTTCAAAAGCAATTGAATATTAATTTTTCCACGTTTGTACTTACTGATGCAAAAATGTCCTCCGAAATCAGCCCCATCGACCTAAAAAGAGAAAATCAATGCTATTAACGAAATATTTTTGATTTATACAAAACCATGTTTCGAAAGTTAGTGATAGAAATGAAAAATTTGAATTTTAAAGCATTTTGTAAGTTGAATTTTGCATCTGCAATTCTTTTTGAAAACCCCCATTACTCCGAAAAATGAAAAAAAACTTACTTTTGCAAGAAGTGACCATCATCCATCTAGAAGTCATTCAATTCTGAACAATACGAAAAAACAATATCTGCTGAAGAATGGAAACCAAAGGAAGAGGTAATTCCTACCTATCTACACGATTCGTGGAATCGCCAACGCATGGAACCATATGACGTTCTTCGGAAATATAAGAAGACTGGTCGTCATTTTGATAAATACGTGAAGAATATCCAAAAACTAAGAGATCTTTGTATTCCTAAATTTTAATCTTGTTTCGTTTCGTTATTACCAACACTCACGTCGGTTTCTTTAGAATTTATTTCATTTCGTCGTATCCAACTGCTCATTATCTATTTTCGAATTAATATTATAAAATTTCTGTGGGCTTGCGATATTAGGTACCGCAGTTGAAATCAACAAGTGCTTACGAACTCTTGTAACAAACTTTAATATTTATTTGTAACAATAACAACAAATTTAGGCGATCGAACCGGCGTTAGCAGCAATTCTTGGCCACAAATCGGCGCATTCCTTGGCGACTGGTCCAGTGATAGCAGATCCCTTCATTTCTCCTTTGTTGTTGACGATAACTCCTGCGTTATCCTCGAAGTAGATGAAGGTACCGTCCTTTCTGCGGAATTGTTTGCGTTGTCTGATGACGACTCCTTGGAGAACTGAAAATCAAATTTTTACGTTCAAATTCCAGATGGCGTTGTTTTTAAGAACTAAAGTTTCTATTTTTCGCCGGAAACAATAATCTTGCTTTCAAATTTTTTTTAAACAGATGGTTTTTCAAAAATCGTACTTTTTAGATACAGAAACCATCGAGATAATAGAGAACGATACTTATGGTATATATTTACACAATCAAATTAGGAAACGGGAAAGTTTTCAACAATTTTTAATATTCAATCGGGAGAAACTTTACAGTAATGATTTATTCAGTGCGCTTTTAGGAAAAAATAAGTTATTTTCAATATTTGAACAGAAAAACTAACCTTTCTTTCTGAGCTCTGGCTTTCCTTTCTTGACAGAGCAGACGATCATGTCTCCAACTCCAGCGCTTGGCAATCTGTTGAGACGTCCACGGATTCCGTAGACGGAGATAACGAACAAGTTCTTGGCTCCAGTGTTGTCGGCGCAGTTCATAACGGCTCCGACTGGAAGAGCGAGGGAAATACGGAATTTTGCTCCGGCAGCTCCTCCGCGTCCTCTCTTCGACATTTTACCTGTAAAAATGGATTTTTTGAGTTCAATAAAAACAGAAGAGATGCGAAGGATAAAATAAACGATTAAATATTTGAAAAAAATAATAAATTAATGACATAGAGTGAAGGAAAGCGGGAGTAGAAAAATATTTTTTGCTTCCAATTTTTGCTCAAAATATAGGGTTTTAGTCCAAAAAATGTATCCTCACTACTTTTTAAAATTTAGGGTGATGCTTAACTGCTACTTAAAGATTTTACTGAAAAAATTGAAATAATTCAAAAAAATCTATCAAAAAAAGAAGAAAAAAATTGGAAAAAATTCTTCAAAGAGAGGGGAGACCTAGAGGCACACATGTATTAACGTTTAATACTCAGCCAACGTTTCAAGGCGCATGGTGATCGTCGTGAGACCTACTCTAACGTTGTAGATTTACGAGGATCAATATTTGCGTGGATTTTTGATGTACAGGGATATTTTTATTTGTTTTTTTTTCTTTTTCATTATATGTGCGGGTATTCATGTCGAAAAAAAAGGAAGAAATGCTAAAATATACGTATTCCAAGGGAGAGTGAAAAAAATAATAAAATTCCCGCGAAATGTAACTAAAGACGAGAAAGATTACTGTAAAATTAAACGAACAATATTGAAAAATTATTCTTGAATCTAAACACGAAATAGAGAAATCCGAAGATAGCGGTTCATGTTCCTTTAATATATGCGTCTCCTAGTTTTGTCTCGCCGGAATTTTATTGTTATGCCTTCTATTCTTCTTCCTCTGTTCTTTTTATGCTCATTTTTCGATTCAAATTGTTTTGAAGTAAAATGTTACCTTTCAATAGTTGTTTAGCTTAATTTCCCCATTTATAACTCTAAGAAATAAAATGAAGTAACAACGTTTTTATTCTATTTTTTTACATTTCACAATTCATTATTTATATTATCATCAATACTCTGATGAGTTGAAGCTGAGTTATCTCTTAGTTGACCAGAAAGGGTTGAAATCATATCTCTCAAAACTAAATTGTCTGATCTAACCTGTAGGATATATAAAAACTGGAAAAGTAAAAATAAAATTAAGATAACAATTGTCATCGGTTGATTGATAGTGAAGTTTATCGAGTTCTGTTTCGCATTAATAAGTGCTTGTTGTTGCAAAAAGCTCGATTTTCTTTCATTTGGCTCGTCGAGTTTCACATTGTCCGAAAGTCTGCATTTGAACTTGAATTCAGCCTTTTTCACAGCATTTTTGAACTTTTCGGAAAATGCTTCCAAATCTGCTGATTTTTCTTCCATGGTCAGTAACAAGAATTTTTCCTTGCTCCATGAGTGACGATAATCTATAAAACAGGAACTTGCGTTTTTCTTTATTGATTGAAGTTTTACCGTACTGCAAGTAAACTCGTATTATTTCTGTTGCACCCGGAGAAACGACTCCACAACTCGGTCTCACTCTGAATTTTTCAGGAGAAGTTGTTTTAAATTTGAACATTATTGGTTGGTCTAGTGATTGATTTCTGACCAACACCACATCAACAAAATCTGTTTCTTCTTCAGTTGCTTCTAGTGTTAGTTCATCTCGTGGCCTAAAATTATTATTATTATTATTTTATGATATTTTTGTTTATACGAACGTTACTGAAACAAAGTCGTTAGATGACCAAAAATCATTGGAAGAATTTACTCGTCTTTCTATAAGTGGTCGTAAAGACGGCGGTATGTGAGACTTTCTTCCTTTTGCTCCTCTACTCGATCTTCTTGAAATTGATGGAGCTCTTTTTACTGTTGAATCATCTTCAAATTTGACGTTCTGAAATTATAAAGTTTCGAGAAATAATTGAAAAACGAAATATCATTCTTGGTGTGCTCTTTTTTTTATTTCACGAAAACCTCGTTAAGTGATGGATACTGAGAATGTAAACTTGTTGTCAATTGAGATCAATATATCTATTTTTTCATTAACTCTTAGAGAAATATTTCGAAAAAAATATTTTCATACCCTTTTCTGAAACGAAGAGAAGTCAAACTCTGTGATATTATTGTTCGCCGAGTCGTCAATTGAATGCATTCGCTGTTGTATCAATTTTGGCGATGGTTTCGGTGGAGGTGGCGGTGGAAGGCATTTTGCTATCTCGTCCATTGTAAATTTGAAAGTATCCTTGAAAAAATGAAAGTAACAGAATAGCCGGTCAAATAGTTGAGGATAACGACTGCGGATATTACAACAAAAAAGAGTTCATTCTCGTATAGCAAGAAGACGGGTTCACACAAAGTTGTGTGGAACAAGTGCTTTGCATTTGAGAAAAGATGATAGAGAATGTGCGACGATTCATGGAAACAATTTGATGAATTATTGTCATCACACACGTAGTTTGGATATTCTTTGATCTAAGAATTTTGAAAAAAAAAACTTACTGTACCACCGTGAGATTCCAATAGAAATGATTTAGGAACATAATGAGTTACACTTGAACGGGTCACAGATGTTAGTAGATCGTGTCGACTGTTGAATGAGGAGGGCTCCAACCATGATCCAATTACCTAAAACGTTGAAATTTGATTCAATATTTTATATATAGTTTCGCATACTTTCCAAGATGCATTTAAAATTGCTGGACTATCGAAGATAAGAATCATTGCTATCGAGTTTGGATAATAATATTTGGAAGAGTGTAAGACGAACTTCATAACATCAAAACTCTGAAAATCAAGGATATGGAAACTTTTTTTTTTTCAATTTCCGAAGATACCATATTTTTCAGACCCGTTCCAGACATATCTATAAAAAGGGTTAATGGTTGAGTTCCGTTGTATTCCATAAAATGTCTGTCCATCCAAAAGGTGAAAATTTTTTCAAATCCATCATCCCCATTTTTGTATTTTCGCATATTGATCCACACTAAAATGATTTTTCACTTTTTACATTCATTCAGTGTGTTACGTCAATTTAAAACTTACATATGTGACGGTTTTGCATGTCTTTCCCATGAAGATACATAAGTTGACTATCTAATAATGGTTTGAGTTCAAGGAGGCTTATCCCTGAAAATGTTGAATATTAGTTTTTATAAAAATGTGTTTTTTTCTACTGACTATCTACTTGAAAGTTCTTTCTCCATTTCAAACATTCCAGTATTATCGCATTCGCTATGTCAACATCTTGGTTTACAGAGTTAAGAAATCTATCTAGCCACCAATCTTCGTTTCGTATTCTAAGAATGTCTTCCTCACAATATTTTGATTCGACGTTTGAATCCTAGATTTAAAAAAGTTTTGAATTTAAAAAATTTATAATCAGAAGTACCTGTAAAATTCTAGAACGTAATTCCTGAATCGCTAAAAAATTGCTCGGGTCGGTGAAAGTCGAACTTCTGCGACGAACCAGCTTAGAACTAGGTACATCGTTTTTCATTTGGCGCAATTGAAGCTGAACAATTGCAAAAAATAGAGAGCAAATTGAAAGAAATGGAGCTACGAAACGAAGTCCTATTTTCCATGAATAAGAAATATAGGGCTAAAACGAAACTATTGGTGGGATTCAAAGTAACTTTTTCATACTGCATTGTAAATAAAAGAGTTCGTGAAGAATGTCTGTAAATTGAGTGGATGAAAGTAAACATGAACGATCCGGCAAGATGAATGAGTGAGTGCATGTGTGTGCGTGTGTTTGAGTTTTTCTTCTCTGTGAGCTTTCATAGTGTTTTTCCTCCGTCAACGCAAAGAGAGCAGTTGTAGAAGTAAAGCAAGTCGCAACATCGTTTCTGCTGTTTTTTTCTACTTCTGCTCTGTGCTTCTTACGCTGTTATTTCGTAGAAGTTTTGAACAATTATTACGAGATGTATTGCAAGAAAACGTGTTGTTTTCTGTTGAAATTTGTGTCAATGCCCAATGTTTCACTTCCTTTTGTTTTAATCGAAAAAAAACAACATGCGAGCGATAAGTGAGTGTAATCAATCACGCTTTTTTTTCAGTCGGTTATACATATCCGAAATGTTACCTAGTCCAACTTTTTTTTGTTCCATGGGCGAATATAATATTTTTCGGGCAGCCAAAAACACGCTCAGACTAGTTTGGTTGACGCTCGAAGAGGAATTCTACGCCGCATGAAATTGAGAAGAAGGATTGTATATTTGTAATAGGAAAGAGACGAACTGTCCAACGACCATCCTATTCGCAAATTGCTGTCTTATTTTGTGTTGGTGACTCGCCTCATATTGTATGCTTTTTTCCTTTATTGGTGTCGTAATTCTTCTTTTTCATGTTACCATTATACTGTTTCTTATCATTAGAAATATTAAGATGTATATTTCCATGTTGTACGCTGTTCTGCGTGCAAACTTTTTAAAATAATACTGGCATACATTTCATATAGAGAAATAACTTTTAAAACTTTGTTTCTCGTTCGAGTTTTTAAAGCTCAATTCCTATACCGTATAAGTTCCTATGTAGGTATTCGTACCGGAAAAAAGACGAAAAATATGAAAACAACAAATAAATTCCCGGCTATACATAAAAACCGCGATGCGCAGAAGATTGCTGAAAGATTATAGGACCAACGCTGAAAAATTGTTCTTGAGTCTCAAAACGAAACAGAAAATCGAACGGAAATGACCGATTCATGGTCCTTTAAATTCTGCACCTCTCACAAGGGAAGTGCGCGAAGTCACCATCGCCAATCGAGTTGAGACCTATACCATTCGATAGAGCTTCAAAGCTAGGTCTAGAATCCGTTTTAAAAGTCTGCCGGTTCGACCTGTGAGCCGGTGAAACATGGGCTCAAAGTTTCTGGAAAAAAAAGGCGAGTATATAAGCGCACCTGAACCCTCATATACCATGTGGCTGCGTGGTCAAGTGGGTTAAGCACTTGCCTATGAAAATATTTTTCAAAAGTTCGATTCCAACCGGTTGGTAATTGTTTTGCATACTTTTTTATTTTTGTTTTTTTTGTTTAAAAACATATTAATAAAACAATTTTGAATGAAAATAGTAATATAACGATTTTGATTATTGGCAACGGTGAACATTTACAATAAAATGTTTGAAGCAGAATTTTTGATCGCAGTAGAGACAGCAAATGAATGAGACGTCGGTGCACGACTGTTCATTGCATCCAGATGAGACATCATCAGGGAACAGGAGTTCCTTCGGAGATTTGAAAATTCCTGGGTGGTTCGGAAGGTATCCTCCTGCATAAAATGAGTAGGAAATCAATGGCTTCAACTGTGGGGAGCAAAACTGCCAGAAGAGTTGAGAGATGATCTGTAAAATACTATAAACTTCTGAAATAATTTGCAATTCTTACTGTTAAAATATTGTCTCTCAAGTGACACTTATAAGAAATGTCGTTTGCCACAACAAATCCCGTAACAACTTTTGTAACTCCTTTGAAGTATGCAAAGAATCCAATATCGAGTGGCTGAATTTGTCCGGTAGTTCCCGGTGGTATGTACATCATCTTGTAGGTCTTGTGAGCCGGCTTGATCGAATCGATAGCGGCGGTGTCCTTGAAACTTGGCCAAGAATCGACAATAACGAGAATATCATCTGGCATATCATCATCAAACATACAATGCTCCATCCATTCAAGCATGTGGCCCTTTGTCATGATGTGGGATTTTCCTGCTCGCACAACCAGGTTATCAAACTGAACGTGTCCTGATTGTGGAAATTTTCCATCTTTTTCTTGAAGCACGACAAAAAGCTTCGGAGCCACGTCTCCAGATGGAGAAACTGCAGGCATGATTGTGAATGAATGTGTTGTTGAGCTGACCGCCTGCACAACTCGTTCTGTCTTCTTTTCTCCAGTGAACGACAAACTTCTGT
This sequence comes from Caenorhabditis virilis, assembly GCA_964036255.1. Taxonomy (NCBI): domain Eukaryota; kingdom Metazoa; phylum Nematoda; class Chromadorea; order Rhabditida; family Rhabditidae; genus Caenorhabditis; species Caenorhabditis virilis. The sequence continues at coordinate 9,292,379 of OZ038417.1, read as the reverse complement.
TCGTAGTCATTTCCTTTTGTACACCGCTTTGATCCGAGTTGAAGATGTTCTCCAGCGGGTACTTTTTCATCTCTTCCACAGCAGATTTCACAAAATCTTCACCTTTCTTCCGAATAACGTCGCTGTTTGCGAAATTTCGCTTTGACACAAATTTTGTGATGTGACGGCTACTGATCTTGTTCGCTCTCTTCCATTTGTTGAGCCAGGTTTGAGAACCTAGAAAATCAATATCTAGATTGTGCTTCTTCTTTATGTCTGCGATGAAACTCTTCAAATGCGAATCGTGCAAGATGATTCCGTTCTGGAATTTTTCTTCCACCGTATTTCGTAGTTCTTGCGAGATAAAGCGGAGAATATTCCTGCGGTCAACTCGAATCGTTCCTAAAGAGATAATGTATTATTGCGAAATTCATAACCTGATCCTGATACCTTCTTTTTCGAATTTCCGAAGCTTCTTTACGTGTTCCATATTTTTGATAAATCGGTACGATTTGTTCATTGTGTCCAGCGACTTTCTTTTGCTTCCCGGGCTGATGGTTTTAAAATACTCTAACGCTTCGTCGACTTTGTCTTTTGCAACAAGTTCTGAACCAAATCGAACAAGGAGTGGATTGGAAGAATCAACTTCAAAACTGTCTTTTTCGAAAAATTCGTCTTCACAGTCCCAGTCTGGAACTAATCACTATCAAAAAAAGAAAAGACTACAACACCCACCTGCATCTTCTTCGGCGATTCCAGTGAACACCTCCTCATCCTCCACGTCAATCGCATTGTTTTCAGCCAGCATCAAAGTCAGAGAAATGGAATCCCCTAGTTTTGCTTCTTCTCGGGTTACGAAGTCCATGTCGGCAGATCCATCTAGTTTCAGTCGAATGTATTCCAACATTTTAAGATGGAACGGAGTAAGCATTTTAAGATTTATGGATACATTTTATGAAAAGTCTCCACAAAAAATTCTACAGTAGCTATGCTGTACGTGTTGAGACCTCACGATGGAGTTCCACAAGATTCCTTTAATAATCATCGCTGAAACATGATTTCAAAATTGAAATTAACTTGTAAATTGTTTTATTAATATGTTTTTAAACAAAAAAAACAAAAATAAAAAAGTATGCAAAACAATTACCAACCGGTTGGAATCGAACTTTTGAAAAATATTTTCATAGGCAAGTGCTTAACCCACTTGACCACGCAGCCACATGGTATATGAGGGTTCAGGTGCGCTTATATACTCGCCTTTTTTTTCCAGAAACTTTGAGCCCATGTTTCACCGGCTCACAGGTCGAACCGGCAGACTTTTAAAACGGATTCTAGACCTAGCTTTGAAGCTCTATCGAATGGTATAGGTCTCAACTCGATTGGCGATGGTGACTTCGCGCACTTCCCTTGTCAGTCTTTAATTATAACTCGCCGGTTTTTTTTTTGTCTTCGTATCTTTCTTCCTTTTATTTATTTTTTCCTCACTTCAATCACACTTTTGCATTTTTTTGACGTGAATACTCCTATGGAATACAATTTTTTTTATTCTCCGCAGTGTACATAGACTTTTTGTTTTAGCATATTAGGTCAATTGACCACTTTTTTGAGCAAAAATAAACCAAACTGAACATTTTACAGACTCGGAGTAAATCAACCAATTAAAGATTGAATTCTTTTGATATGCACATTGAAAATGTTGAAGCTTTTTCTAAATGGCTCATAAAAGAGCTCACTCCAATGTAAGGACTTTTCTTTTTCTCATAACCAAAAAAATGCTTCCCCTTTTTCAGAACAGATGCAGATCCAAATGCACTTGCAAAATATGTAATCGCTTTGATTCGAAAGCCAGATAAATCAGTAGAGGAATTAAAACAATTTAGTAGAGAACAACTTGACGTATTTCTTGGAAGTCGTAAGTTATTGAGAATAAATCTACTTAAACTGATCTTTCTTTTTTTTCAGATAACTCAAACTTTGTAGACAAAGTTTTTGAATCCCTATTATCAAAAAGTTATATTAACGAACCAGAACAAAGTACACTAGATCAGTCACCACAAAATCCGGAAACCAGCACAAGCAGAATATCTGAAGATCCGATTGTTAAAGAATCGGAAACGAGAAAATCTCCGAAGTCAGACACAGAAAGTTTGGAGAAGACAAAAGTGCCAAAAGACGAAGGGAAGTATAAAGATGCACAGAATGGTGGGGGTTCCACTCGTCCAGTCAGAAAAAGAATCAGTCCACCGCCTCCAGACAATCGAGATCGAGAAAAGACTGAAAAACCGTTGCAGAGTAGGGATACTCGTGATCGTAGACGTTCGAGATCTCCAAGAGATAGAAGAGCGAAACAGAATACTGGAAGAAACACTCGTTCTTCTCCGGATAGATATAGACGTAGATCAAGGTTTGTTTTTTTCCAAAGTAGTATTTAAAAATTAAAGTCCGTTCAGATCTCGTAGCCGTTCCCAAAGTCCACAAAAAAGAAATGATAGAAGCAAAAGACGCTGTAAAGATTTCGAGGAACGCGGTTATTGTATAAGAGGAGATCATTGCCCATATTATCACGGTCCTGACCCTGTTGTCGTCGATGAAAATTCATTGAACAGCATGGTAACTCTTCAACCAGCAGCTGATTTTTCGTGAGTTTCGCCAATCTAAAAATGTCATCAATGTTAAATTTACAGATTACCACCGCCAGGTTATAACCCTTTGAATCCCCCACCGCCAGGTGTTGGAATCGAATATAATCCAGAAACCCCAGCATTAACGGTCAATTATAGTGTTCCACCTCCACCAATTGCTGGAATTACAACTGGGCAATGGACTGCACCAATTGCACCACAATATGGATCCCAACCAGCACCGTTTAGTGTTCAACAACAACAGCATACTGGCCAGCAACAAGTTTATAGAGGAAGTGGAATTCGAGGACGAGGATCTGGACGAGGTGGGAGAGGTGGTGGTGTCGGAAGAGGTGGATTCCATGGAAATATCAATAGAGATTCTTCAACACTTCAAGTTGCTAAAATTCCGCCAGAGCTCAATACAATTGCAAAGTTGAATGAGCATTTCGCTGCTTTTGGTACTGTTGAAAATATCCAAGTTCGATTCAACGGCGAACCTGATTCTGCTTTGATCACTTATTCACACAAGTCGGAAGCTTTTAGAGCTCATAAATCTCCAAATCCTGTTCTCAACAACCGATTCATCAAGGTTTTCTGGCACAAACCACAAGAAGAAGATGAGAATGCTGATGAATCGTCGAAGCAGAAATCGCAACCTGAACCTGCGAAATTGGCTGAAAAGCCGAAAGTTGCAAGTGTGAAGGAAGCGAAATTTGTTAGTGTAGAAGCACAAAACTTGCGAAAGCAAATGCAAGATGCCAAAGAGAAATTGAGTCGTGAAAAAGAGCAATTAGCAAATTTGGTTCAATTTCAACAGAAACAAAATGAGTTGCTTGAAAAATGGATGACTAAACAAAAGGGGTTGCTTGTAAAGGCTCGTACATCAACTGATGAAGAGGAAAAGAAAAATGCTACAAAATTGGTCAAAACAGTTCACAAGAGAATCAAATCTTGTAAAGAAGAAATTGATCAACTTTTGATGCAAATTTCCGAAAAAACAATGCTCGTTGATGAAGCGATTGCAACAATTGAATCATTGAAAGGAAGCACAAAGAAAGTTGGGGAAGATCGAAAAAGAAAAGGTTTGAAATTAACTTAGATTAAACTTTTTAATTGAAAAATGTCTTTTCAGTTGATGATGGTGATGATGAAATTGAAAAACCAAATGCGAAGGTTGGAAGCGTCATTATTGTGAAAGGTGTCAAAGTAAGTTATTAAAACCGTTTTTAATAAATTAATACTTTATTTTTATCAGGAAGCCGATGTTTCTGATCTTATGAATCATATGGAACAATTCGGTGAAACATTTGATACCAATGTCAAAAATGAGGATGGAATTGCTACGGCTATTTTCCCCTATAAAAATTCGGATGATGCGAACAAGGTTGATATTTATATTCAAGTAATATTCAAAGGAAACTTTTTTTCAGGCAATAACTCAAGGTAAGGTTATGAACGGGATTGTTTTGGACATGCAACTGACAAATGAACAAATTGATGAAATTCCATCGACAGATACAAATATGACCGGTGCTCAATTGTTGGCTTCTATTCCAAGTGGTGCTGAGGTTTGTCGTTTTTTTTTCAATTTTCGCTCAAACGAAAAAATTTTTCAGTCTGACGACGAAGACGATAATTAAATCCCACATTTGTTTTGATCTCTGCATACGAAATAGAAAAAAAACTTGCGGTGTTTCTTGTTCTGGTTTGTTGTTCTAAAAAAATTTTGTTTTTATTTCTTTTTTGTCTTTACCACAACTGTTACCTCTTTTCCCTCGTAATGCCTTCTTTTAAATATTTTAAATAGCAGTATTTAGTCTTTTTTTTGTATTGCCCTCTAGATATTATTTGTTGTACACCTTTTATCATCTCAGAACGGGTCAGTTTGAGATTTTTCAAACGAAAAAAAGACATTAGAAAACTGAGAAAAACAATTTTTGTTGAAAAAAAAAACAATTGATTTGCTCTGAGTTGACATATTCTTGTAAAAGTATTGTTGCTCTTTTTTATGTTTATTTTTTCTTCTTTTATTGTGCTGGTTTTCAAAAAAGAAGCGAGAAAAAAAGATGAAAAGAGAGCAAATGCTCCATAAAATATTTAAAAATGTTAATTGCAACTTTACAATTGAAATATTCGAACGGGCCACAAAAAAAAATGAAAAGAATATATTAAAAGAGCCCAATGAACAGAAAACCATGAAACGGGTTGATTGTTGTGATAGTGTTTCGGTTATTTTTGTTACGGGTTTTCGAAAAATAATCATGGTTCCTCAATTGATAATAAACGGTTTTCAGTGTTATTTGATGTTCTTTCTTTTTTTTTGTTTTATGCAACCGTTTGTGTTGTTCCATTAGGCGTAGAGCTACGCTTTAATATTGTGATTATTGCTTTTTTTCAAATAGTATTATCTCAAGCACTGTATGACAAAAAGTAACAGTTTGTTGCTACATACTTTTTGTGTGTCGCACGGTTTCCAATTTTGCTCCGAAATATGTTTTAATATTTGAAAACTACACGCCCATTTCAGAAAAAAATATTTTATCGGTTTTCACGCACAGGTCCGTGGAAAATAGTACTCCACAACATTTCGATTTCCTAATTAATGCGAAAATCCTGTAAAGTTCATTATGACCGAGAAATTGAAAGTTATTTTCAAAAAAGATTAAATTTGCAGAGATGTCGTTTTATGACGCTTCTTGAAAATTTAGATTCAGGACGGGGACAAAAAGAATGTCATAAACTGTTCTGAAAAGGAATATTATGTAAGACTATGCCGAATTCTTCGCTGATTTGTTTCAGAAATCACCCAATATTAAGAAATTGTGAAAACAGGTATTTTTAACCCGAGTTCAAAAATTACTACTGATTTCGCAATTTTGGCCACGTCATGTTTTGTTTGATGAGTCATGCGTATTTTTTTTCAGAAATTTGCTAGTGTTATTTTAAAATTTCAAAGTTACTCCTCCAGAAAAAATCGAAAAGTAGGTAAGGTGGGTAAAATTTTTATCATAGGGAAAACCGCTATAACTCAGTCCAAAAAGGAAATCGGATTTTTAAGTTTTTTGGTTACGGTTATTACAAGATCTTAATCGGTAAAGGGAATGTGAGCTCAATCCCATCTTTACTGGGCCCAGTTGTTCTAATGATTACAAGTATTCAAATTTTTTGTAGATTTTAATTTTTTGTTAAGTTTTGTGCATTTCGTCCCTTTAAAAATCTAATTCATAGTGTAACTTGGGTTAACCGATTAATTTGAATTTAGAATCTCGAATTTGCCAATATATTGTCAATAATATTGGAAAAATTCCGATTACCAACGTAATATACTTTTTCGGACTTTATTTTTAGAAAAAGGCGTTATCATTAATCAACAAATTAATAAATAACTTCCTACTGCAGAATGTCATTTTAAAATATTATTTTTTGTTCTTTGCTATAGTTAATTGTGCACACTTTCGTTTTTCTCAACAAAAAAAACCATGCCTTGAGTGAGACAAGAAACCGCAACGCCGTACACGCAACGCGTCCAGCCGAACAACGAGCGGGGCAGTGAACACAGACAAACATAGACCCTGTCCCGGCAGAAATATACACTTGGCCAGTTCTCTCCGCTTTGCTTCTTCGTCGTTTTCGTTTTGACGACAAAAGCGATGATGACACGTACATTTTTGTTGGATTTTTCAATTCTTCGAAAAAAGATAACTATCTGTTTTCCGTATCTATCGGGTTTTTGTTTCTTTCCTCGAGAATGCAATTCCTTTTACGCATTTTTCTATGGACAGCGCATGTTTCATTTTATTCCATTTAGCTATGAATTCTTAATTTAATATTGTTTTTTTCAGTATGGGGAACGTGTTCGGAAATTTGTTCAAAGGCCTTTTTGGCAAAAAGGAAATGAGAATTCTTATGGTTGGATTGGACGCTGCTGGTAAAACCACTATTTTGTACAAGTTGAAGCTCGGAGAGATTGTCACTACAATTCCCACAATTGGTAAGGGGTTTTGATTGATTTCAGCAGAACAATTTAGCGGAAAAAAACTTTAATAAAATGAAGCGATAAGAAAAATCAAGGGAGAAAGAATATGACACTACGTTTTCTAAACTATCGATTGCTTTCCTAACCCCGTTTGTGTTACATACATTTTTGAACAGATTTTCTATTAATAATAACTTTTTGCGGGCATGCCATAAACGAGATTCTGGAAACGAATTGCTATATTCCTCATTTTGATTGTTTTCATCACATTAAAATTAATCGTCTAGAACCATGCACGATTTATTGAAAGAAAAGGAAAAACATGAAATTTTATAGGATTCAATGTTGAAACCGTGGAATACAAAAACATCTCATTCACCGTTTGGGATGTCGGAGGTCAAGACAAAATCCGTCCATTGTGGAGGCATTATTTCCAAAATACTCAAGGATTGATCTTTGTTGTTGATTCGAATGATCGTGAACGTGTTGGAGAAGCTCGCGAAGAATTGATGAGAATGTTGGCCGAAGACGAACTTCGTGATGCTGTTCTTCTTGTTTTCGCCAACAAACAAGTATGAACTTAAAGTTCTAGAATCGAATCCTTATTGATTTTATTTTTTCAGGATTTGCCAAATGCTATGAACGCCGCTGAAGTGACCGATAAGCTTGGATTACACTCATTGAGAAATAGATCCTGGTACATTCAAGCAACCTGCGCGACATCTGGAGATGGTTTGTACGAAGGACTTGATTGGCTCAGCAACCAGCTTAAAAATCGATCATAAAAATCGAACATCACCTTGGGAATACGCAATTTTTTCATCTAAGCCAATTCTGTCTGTTTTTGTCTAGGCTTTTCCACTTTTTTTTTGACCACCCCCTATTTTTATTTCTAAAACGTCTTAATATTTTCTTCAATTGAAAACACCCCTTCAGACGGGAATATGTAATTTATTCGTTTCGTTTTTATTCATCTTTTCCCCTATTTCTAACAGTTTCGATATATTTATTATTTTTATTTGTATCGATTTACTGTGATGATCGGTACGAAAAGTGTGTTTGAACTCATTGATTTTTCTCTTATTCGATTCATTACGTTCCCCCCAATCTTTTCGCCCCGTTCCCGTTTATTCGGAATATCAATCAATTTTTCATTTTATTTTCTTTCGTTTATTCATTTTTGTGTTGCTATTTTTATTTTTTGTGTGAAGTAAATTATTGGAGAATCTATGGTGTTGTGGGAGTTTATCGATTCGAGTAGTCTGTTGCATTGAGTGGTGAGAGATAGGGAAATTAACTTGTGATGTTGTTCGAAAGTTGCACTTTTTCGTTCGTTGATCGACTGAACACCAATTTAATATAAGAATCAATCGATATGTTGGAATTTTATCGAAATGTGAAAAGAATGCATAAACATGTCATAATATGAGTCCTTTCATGGAATATACAAAATTTCGGGAGCTATCGAAGACATACAACAAAAGAACATAAATACTAACTTTTGTGTTTCGAAGTTTATTAGGATAATTATTTCGAACGTTCTAAGTTATTGTTAAAGAAGGACTCTACTCTTCTTGTAAATATTATTCGATCGATTCAAAATTCAATTGTATCAATTTAATTATATACCGAAACAATAGTGGAAAAAATTGCAAAAACTTGAAATGCGAAAAATGGGCACCCGTAATCGAACTTCTGAGCGCAAATGAGCGTAAGTTGGTGGTTTTTGGGACCACAGTTTGATTCCGGGAACACTTTTTTTTCGAAATTTTAGTTTTTTTGCTATTATTTCGGTATATAAAATTGAAAGTCATTGTGCAAATTATGTACCCACACGTGAAGATTAGGTACCCACAGTACATATTGTATTCCAGAATTTTTGTTCATTACTAAGTTCGTGAACTAATTCACCAAGTGAGTAATAAAAATGGAGCAAGTGAGAACACTCATACGATAAATATAAAACGCGATTAAATAACACTAAGAACCGACTGTGGATGGGTACCTATTCTGCACAAGGTGGTGTATTTGGTTCGTTTTAGTCTCGACATGAATTTTCAGTACAGTCGGTTTCTAGGACATTCACGGTGTTTTTGAGCGGTGTTTTGGGTACAACACTGGGACACTCAATCATCACATCAATGGTACTTAAAGACAGGGTGCCAGTTAAAAATTTCGCCGCTGCGGCGATAAGATTTTAAATTACCGCGTGTTTTGAATTTTCATGTGCGCTCCAATGAACAGCAGTCATGTGTGTGCGCGGTAATTTGAATTTTTGAATTTTTTGTGTGTTTTTTCAAATTTCTTTCGTTTTTGTCCGATTTTCAGCCTTTTTTTTGCTGAAAGTCATTAATTATTTTTAATAAGTGTCAAATTAATTTTTCTTACAGGAACTAACCGGGATTACTCATAAAATGCGGGAAAAACGTTGATTTTCCCAATTTTCATCCAAAAATGAAAATTTCGTTATAATTTTGAAAGCAGATTAAATATACGTACGTTTCGCAAATAAATTATTATTTCACAGGTATTGTAGTTTATTTTTTTTTGAAACAAATGAAACATTTACAGATTTCATGGACACAATTCATCAGCGACCCAAAAAATCAGTTTTCCGAAAAATTGATCAGTTTGGCATATAATTTTAGATTTCTAAAAATGTCATTATCGTTTTTTAACAATTTTTGTTTGTTTTTGAGTTTTTTGAATTTTTTTGAATTTTTCTTATTTTTCGGGTATTTCAATAAAATTTGCCTCAAAATTGTTTGAAACTGATCGCACCATACTTTACTTATGTTATTCTACTGAAAAGAAACATTTTCCACTAAAAAAATTAAAAAATAACAGTTTTGAAAAAAATGTAAAAAATTCAAATTGTTGTGCTTCCCGCCAAAAAGCGTACGTGAGCGTACGGCGGGAATTTGAAAATAATTTTTTTCATCTTCCGGACGGAACTACAAAATTGTTTTTTTTCGCCGGGATTTCGCATGGAATATACTAGAATGTCGGTAGAAAGATGAATTTTTCACAATTAAATCCATATGGGGTAAAAATAACTGGCACCCTGTCTTTAATCTACACTTTTTCCGGGGTAGCAAAATAAGTACCCAAAATGTACAACGAGATCTAGTCTGCAGTAATTTTTATGTACCGAAGCATGCGGAATAAGTACCAAAACGCAAGATATGAAGATTAAGTACCAGAAAAACAATTGTATTGAAATGGGCATCAAATGCACCAATCCTATTATTACACTATTACACTATTGGGTGGCAATAATGCATTGATTACCTAATTTGAACAATGACCAAATTGAATTTTGAACCGATTGAACAACATTTACAACTTGCGGACAGTCCTATTTTAATTATAATTTTCTAATTTGACGAGTTACAGGGGTTTTTTTTAAATGTAGAACTTGGCAGGTTTCTGTTGTTTTGAGATAGCTTCCGGTCATCTGTTCAGATATGAATAAAATTCAGATAACTGGCCTCACGAGTTTTACTACCTTGATTAAAGACAGTGGCTCAGTTAATTTTACCCCACCGGATTTCAATTTCAAAAATTATAGCTCTCTCTCATTAGTACAATGCAATTTATGCAAAATCACACGGATAAATACCCGCTTCATAGCAGCCGTTTGAACAAATCAAAATTTGAATGCGCGCGTGTCCGTGCGTCCGTGGTCGAAATTGGCGCGAAACAAAATTATTTGAATGTGGCTACATATTGGTATTGTTGTTTGGACCACCTGGACTCCCATTAGAATTTTGATTTTTTGCCTTGAATTGGATCGTGTTCACTGACAAGCTGCGTTTAATCACAATTTGCCGTTTCGGTGCACGGAGTACACATTTTTTAGAAGAAATTAATAAGCACGAATTTTATTTTTATTTTTAGTGTGCAAAATTGAACCATTTAAAGTTATGGCTTTCATCGATTTGTTTCATTTCAATGACTCCGAAAAAATAAGAAGGATTCCGAATGAGTTCAAAATTACAAATGGAGTCAAGATGCACGACTACCTTTCATATCTTCTGAAAGACCTTCAATTCTTATTATGCCTTCTGTAACCAGCTGATTCATACTTCTTCCTTTTTTCCAAAACTTTTTTCGAAACAAAAAGTAAATAAAATTCAGAGTTTGAGCACCGCCTACTCGTTTCAAATGCCGACTCTCACAGTGGAGCAAAAAAACAGACAAGTACTGACAGTAAGTATTCGTTCTGAGTTTTTTTTTCCCGTTCTGTTCCTCAGTCTCCAAGTAAAATCTTCAATGTGAGGGCAATGAAAGCAATTGTTTGCGCCCCCGGGAGAGGCGTATTCTTCTTGCTGCAAGTGAAGAAAAAAAGAAAGAGATTTGAGATCTATATAATGTTCTATCCGCCTGCGTCTCAATCGACGAGAATCCCTAATCACTGGCGGGAGCTTCTTCAATATACACTCACTCCCTTGACTAATCCATTCCTTCCTCAAGTACACTCATACATTTTAAATATAAATTTAATATAATAATATTATTATTATTTTTAATTGAAAATTTATACTATTTTATTTACTGAATGAACAATTTACCACAAAATGAGGCGGAAGCTCGCGAAAAGGTTTGTTCATGAAATTTTATACGATTTTATAAGATATGTTGATTTTTAAAGGTTCGCGAGATGATGTCTCGACCACCTGCAAGTCGTCCGGCTGATTTTGTGAATCCTTTGGAGAAAATTGAGCAGCTTTTAACGTGTCCGATTTGTTTGGATCGTTACAAGTGAGTAAAGTTCAGATATTTGATCAATGTTTGCGGGGGTTTAAAAGTAAATATGAAACGAGAAATAAAAGAAACAGCTATAGAATAATACAATATAAAAAATTATTTGTACCTACTGCTATCCAATTGAGCTCAAAAATTAAGAATTTTTAATCCTAGCTCCAGGATATATATATATAGACATTTTACGGTATTTTACTCAATTTCTGAACGCTAAAAATGTTTTTTTTTCAATAATGGTTTCTTAGTTTTCTTAACCTCATGATTATTCTGATCATGCCTGACTTTGTACTCCTCTCACATCAAAGTGAAATCATCCAGTATAGTGCAAATGGAGGGCTAATGTTCTCGAAATCACGAGGTGATAATGGAAAAGGACCTTTGAGAGGAGCATTACAAATTGTTACCATTTTTATGTTCTACAAATGCTGGGAAAAAATCAATAGTTTGGGAAATTTTGAAATTAACACTTTATCTGAAAATAGAAGGTTTTGTAGTTTAGATTTGATTAATAATTCGACAAAATTATTGAAAATTAACATTTTTCAGTTTTTTAACATTGAAATAATCGGATTAAAAGATGGGTTTAGTTTTCCAAATAAACCATTTCGTGGAAAAACCTTGTCTTATGCGAAAACTTTAAATACTTAAAGACAGTACGCTACTTAATTTTAACACAGTAATCACGGTGGGATAAAGGGTGTGTGTACACCGTTACGACAAATTGCACACACGCAAAAATTCTAATTTTTTACAAACGGCATTTTACCGCGTACAGCGCATGAAAAAATGAATTTTTTGCGTTTAAGACATAAATTATGGCTTAATCTAATTTTTTTCACTCCGAATTACAAAATTGCGTCCCTGAATAGCTGAATATAACGCGTTTTGTGTAACCATGCCGCACGATTGCAAAAATGCCTCGCCCTAAAAACGCCCCTTTTTCTGTGTTCAATTTTTAATTGTCGCAGTGAAGCGGTCTTTGTAGAAAATGGATGATCTAAAAATTTTAAGTTGACAATAAATTAATTGATATATAAATTATTTCCAAATTTTTCGTATATTTTCCAAAAACTCGTGTTAAACTCGTGTACTTTGTGCTTCAAAAACCCGAACATCTTGTGATTTTCGAAGTTTGAAAAGAAGAGATGACCAAGATCATATGATAAACTGAAAACGAATATCAGGTCTCTTTGTCCGGGTACGAAAAAGTGCTCAGCTGTGTTCGAATGATAAACAAAAACATTTGATTGGTCTGTTGTTTTTTTTTTGCGCAGGCTACCAACAAATCTTGGTCAAAACAAAATAATCTAGATGCTCAAGAAAAAAATAAATAAAATTTCGTAATCTTATGATTTTTTATTTCTTCGTTCAAGCTCATTCGTAAAGCATTTGGATTGAGTCGAAACGAACACTCGAAAGATTTGTCCCGTCTCGTTCTCTTTCGTTTCTTTCAATAACCATTACAATTTTTTCATTTTTCTTTTTGATGGGTAGATGTGCAAAGTGTCAGTGTGTTACACAACATATCACAGAGAAGAACAATTTTTGAAGGGATTGAACATTTTGAAAACATCGAAAAAACATGAATTAAATAACTTTATCAATTTCTTCAGGCAGCCGAAACTTCTACCCTGTCAGCATACATTTTGTTATCCATGTTTAGAAAGTTGTGCTGATACATTGCATCGAACATTGAAATGTCCAGAATGTCGAGCTGAGCATAATGTTCCTTATGATGGAGTGAAATCTTTTCAGGTTAGGAAATGACATTATTTCCAAATCAAATCAGCAATCTTTATTTAAATTGTTATCGAATTTGAGGAGAAAATCGGAATTTAAAGACAAGGTTCCACTGAAACAAACGTAGAGAAACAATGAAACTAGACATTTCATCTAACTATTCATCTCGAAATTAAATTCTTTCTGATTTTAACGAATATTTTTAATTTCTTATCAACAACTCGTTAAATTCGACATGTTCATTTGGAATATATTTTTGGGACTATTTTCCAGAAATTGTTTCAGAAAGAATCTGCAGAGTTTAAAGGAGGCGTTACGACGATAATGAATGCATCTGGGATGAAAGTAGGCTTCATTCTCATTCCAAATATGTTTTTGAAATGTTCTAAAACCACCTAGAAGCCGAGAAAATGCGCCTCAAAACAATGGCCTAGAAAAAGTGGCCACCTGGCCGAACTTTTTCCTATGAGCTTTTTTTCGTGTTTCGTTAATAAATAGTTATGCAGAATGCTTATATTAGTCCTTCTTTAATCTTATTTTCTGTTTTTGTTTGGATTTTTCATACCTGCGGACTAGTGTTGGCCTCTTTTTCTATGCCATTGTTTTGAGGCTCATTTTCTCGGCTTCTAGGTGTTTTAGAAAATTTTAAAAACAGATTTGGGATGAGTATGAAGTCTATTTTCATCCCCGATGCATTCAATAGCTCCGTAAAGCCCTCCTTAAATATTTAGTTTTTTTTTTAATTTTTCAAAGAGAAATAGAAATAGTCACAAACTTGTTGATTTTTCAGCCAAACTACACACTGACTGGATTTTTGGAAATTCACTTACAATCGACACCAGAATCAGCGGCCGAAATCGAAGAATATATTCACAGGTTTCATTCCTAGTTCTCGAATTTCCCATATTTCCATCTTTTGCAGGTATAACCTCGAAAGATGCAAAATATGCGACGAAAAGGCCGATTGCGAACCATGTGCTCATTGTGACAGAAAAGCATGCAAAGAATGTCGTCAAACGCATATGGACATGCTGAAAAGAGACATGTCACGATTATTGAATCAAGTGAAACGATTGGCAAATCGAATAACCGAAGCATCGGATAATTTATCAAAGGGAATGGATATGATGACAATGAATTGTGAAACGACGAAAGCTGAAGTTAAAGAATATTTTCATAGGTGTGCATTATTTTGTATGAAGTTCTATTCTATTCATAGTTTCGTGACTTTTAGATACCAAAGAGAGCTGAAGAAACGAGAAGAAAATTTCCTAAGCGAGATTGATACGTTCCAAGGAACAGAAGGTCGGTTGATGAGCAATTTAAGAGATGTTTTAGAAATTGAGAGCTCAAATATGAGTGAAGCAGTTTCTAGATTGGATGCTGCAATTAAGGTATTCATCGAAGTTTACGTAATAGTGGATAGAATTCCAATTTTCAGGGCGAATGCTCAATCGAAGATGCAGAACTTGTTAGAATGAAAAATACGTTCACAGAAGGGCTGGAATATTTGAGAAACTTTCAGGTAATATAACGAATTCTGGATTTTAAAAATCTTCTTTATTTTAGCCCGATACTGATGAACTTTTCAATAGGAAATTACGATTTTCTGCTGGTGATGATGCCGCGAAACTGCCAGCCGCAATTACAACATCTGGAGAGTTGTGTGTACTTATTCCGCAGTTTTCAGGAAGGTTGGTTTGTTTTTTTGTCAATATTTTCAAATGTATTTTTATAGATACCTTCCACTGGAACAATCCTACCTTCCCCGACCGTTTAGATTACCATTGGAAAGCGATAGTTATCGCGTGAAAGCGGATGAACGAAATAATTTGAGAGAGGCAAATGAAAGAGCATCCTCCCGGCATAGGTGGGCTATTTTTCATTTTGGAATGTTTTGTATGTTAGCTTCCAAGTATTACATTAATTCGATCTAGATAGTTCTAACAGCAAGAGTTCAAGTAGACTAGTTTTTAAAAAATTATTTTAAAACCAGAGTTAAGGTTATGTTGCTGACTCACATAAAATCGCGGTTAGTTTTGCTTTTTTTTAGTTTTTCGTTTATGAAAGGTTTGCTTTTTTTTTTGGTTCAACCTGTAGAAATGTGTAAATTTTCTGATGAATCGGAATTTTAAGAAATAATTGTTCCGATTCATTATAATAACGTAAATGACGAGGAATTAAAGATTCGGTGCCACAAATAATCACAAAAAGAAGTTTATCGTAATACTTCATCGAAATTGAGTATTGTCAACTCAAATATTCTTGATCTTTGCGTTTTGAGGGTTGCTCAACCTCATAGACGCTCCTGACACTCAACACACTGGAAAATTGGCAGGAAAATGAATTTTTCAAATTTTTTCAGTGTGTTGAGTGTCGGCAGCCGCGTGCGTGCATGCGGAGCGTCTGTGAGGTTGAGCAGCCTACAAAACGCAATGATCAAGAATATTTGAGTTGACAATTAGACGTCATTCGACAAATAACTTCAATTGAACTTTTTTTAAAATTTAAAGAATTAAAGAATAGGATATTTCTGACTTCCAACGCTGTCGCTTTTTGAAATAAACTGAATGGCCAAAAAACAATTTTATGGCTCACAAAACCAAAAACCTGAGCTTCTTATTGTTTTAAGTTTTTAAAAAATTACTTACTGAATTCGAGACATACATTTTTTCTGCCATTTTAATTTAAAGTAAAGAAAATTATATTTGTTCATTTTTATGCATTTGCAGAAGTAATACCGTGTCTTTAAGTAGTACCATATCTACAAACGCTTATAAAAACCTCTCAAAACGATATTTATGTTTTTAAACAAAAAATTATACAAAAAATTATACTTCAATTAATACATTTTATCATTTTTCCAGCCATCGAACTTCAAACCTCGAACCCGACGAATCATCAATCAGATATAGACGTCGTCAACAGTTAGAAGAAGAAGCTTGGAATCGTCTTCGCAATTCATCGGCAGCACCATCACTTCTTACTTCATCGCACGAAGCAACATCTAATAGAACATCTCCATGGTCCGCTGATCGACAAACCCGTTCAGTTGAACCATCAAAAGCTTCTTCATCATCATCCCGTCCGACGAGTCTATATGTTCCTGAACCAAGTACTCCAAGAACTGCTTCACCTTCAACAAAACCTCCACTTCCACCAGTTGAAAAAGAAAAAGAAAAGGAAGAAGTTGTACCACCTGTTACTGTTACACCGAGGAAACCACCACTTCCAAGACAACAATCAAGTAATGATGAAAGTTTGAATGAAAAAATAGAAACAATTCGAAGAGCTCATCAGCAAAGACAAGCTGCATCAAGAGCAGTGTCTAGTGAAGAATCAGAAGGGGAAGATGTTCCAATTACAAAACCAAGGGGTAGAATAAGAATCGTTTGCCGTGCGGCATCTGTTAATCGGGACGATGGTTTGATTAGTAGTCTGAATGCACTAGCATCAGGAGGAACACCAGTCGTTCCAACAGTGGTTCAGCAAGCAGCTCACCCACAACCAGTTCAACTACCACCAGCAGGAGGAGGAGGAGGAGGAGAACAAGTCTCAATTCCAGTGACACATTTCACAGGTGAGGAAGACGATATCGTCGTGCCTGCGTGGTTGCAGCGTCGTCGTCAGCGTTTCCAACGGTCACGTACCAATCCGGACATTCAAGCGCAATTTACAAGCGCGCGAGTTCAACAGTTGCTCGCTGAACGACAATCTCGTTTAGACTCTTCAACCACAACAGACGAGGAGAAAGAGAAATTGGCAGTTATCATAAAACAAAGGGGGCGGAGTGTGTCAAGAGAAGCTGGTGAATGGAGAGCAAGAGGAAGACCAAGAGCCGTATTTGGAAGAAAAGGAATAAAGGAAGGTGAATTGAATTGGCCTAGAGGTATTTGTTCCATGTCTGGAGGATTAATTGCCACATGTGATTCTTCAAATCATCGTGTTTGTGTATTTGATAGAGATGGAAAATTTGTAAGACAATTTGGTGGATATGGCGCAGGAGTTGGGCAACTGGACTCAGCTTCTGGGTTGGCTAGTGCGAAATTGAGAGTGGTGGTTTCGGATCGGTATAATCATCGAATTTCGGTGTTCGGGTTGGAAGGAGATCATTTGTTTTCATTTGGAGGTCATGGACCAGGAAATGGAAAGTTTAACAATCCTTGGGGAGTTGCAATTGATGATTTAGGAAGTATTTATGTTGCTGACAAGGTTTGTATTTTCGGTTACTTGAATTTTTTTAAATCATGTCTCACGAATTGCCACCGTCATTCTTTATACCCTTCTTCTATTTTAGGACAATCATCGAATCCAAGTTTTTGACAAAAACGGTCAATTTATTGCTAAATTCGGTTCATTTGGTCACTTGCCTGGACAACTGAATTGTCCATTATTTATCGCCGTTAGTCGGGTGTCACATCAGGTAAAAGTTCAAAATCCTACACAAATTCTCAAGAATCAATTGAAGGTTTATGTTTCTGATTCTTCAAATCATCGAGTTTGTGTGTTTGATCCTCAAGGAATTCATTTATTCTCATTTGGTGACGAAGGTTTTCATGGTGGACAATTTAAATTCCCACGCGGAATTGCTATCGATTCACAGGTTTGTTAAATTATTATAAAAAAATGGAATGTAATTTGTGTTTGCAGGAAAATGTGATAATCGCTGATTCAGGCAACAATAGAATCCAGATTTTCGATTCAAATGGAAATTTTATTTCATCATTTGGAACATGGGGTGGTGGCGCTGGACAATTGAAAGGTGTTGAAGATGTTTGTGTTACTTCTGATGGTTCAATTGTTGTCACGGATCGTGAAAATCATCGCATTCAAATATTCTAAGCCCTCGTTTCTAACGGTTTTCAGCAGCTTCGCATTGTTTTCAAACAAATGATGAAGCTGCACAAAAATAACGAAAATTACTTTTAATTTATCAAAAATTGTGCGATTTAATATTTTTTATCAATTGATGAACCCGTAGTATTGAATTATGCGTTGTATTTTTTTTTAATTTTATACCCTGAAAATGAATTTTTTTTACTTGTCATTCGTCGGATTTCGGTTCAGACTCTGAAAATGATAACATCTCAACCAAGGAGTTCTCAAAGACAACATGAACACCAGGGATGGGCGGGAAAGACCTCTGGGGAAATTTTTTCCCGGTTCCAAAGACCGGGAAATTCGAAAATTTAACCCCAAATACTGGTTTTATCCTGATTTTATCGATTTTCATAGGTTTTCAGAGTTAATAAACATCCAACGATAAAAACTAAAGGATAAAACAGGAATAAACGCAAGATTTTGAATAAAACAAAATTTTCAGAATCGCATAAATGAGTGTAAAAAATAGAAAAATGTTAAGTTTTCTTATTTGAGACTTCGGAAGACATATTAATCAGTTTTAGTAAAGTTTCGTTGATTTTTGTAGCTTTATCTTTTCTAATATTTTTTTTTTGATTTTTTTCTATTTTTTCTATTAAAAATATTTCCCGAAACTTTCGGGAAGGGAAATTTCCTGTCATGGTACCGGGAAAACCGGTAAATTTCCCGCCCACCCCTGATGGACACGCAACGCGCCATAATGACTTTAGAATCCAAATATATGTAACCGACTTTACTAGTACTTCATTGTCAAAAAAATGCAATAAATCCAGTTTTTTTTTCAAAGTCTGTGTGTGACAAGTGTAGTCTGTCCTTCTTCTTGTTGAAGAACAGCAAGCATTTTTCCAGCTGTTAATTCAATTCTTTCTCCTCCTTTCTTCAATTTGCTCCATTTCAATAACCCATCGCTTCCTATTTTGTACACTTTTTCAGATATTGGTTTTTCCTGAATATTTTTTAAAACATTTTAAAACGTGAAAAAAGTTTTCATCCTACCGCCAAGAAACTAATTGCCGAAACATCGGTTTTCGAAGAACGAGAACTCGAATCACAAGATGATGAACGACTTGAAGCATTTGTATCGCTTATAACATCAACGACGTGAACATTTTTCTCTGGATGATGCAGATTTCTATTATATGGATGTTTTGGTGCGTCTTTATCGATTCTTCCTCTTTTCAACAACGCTATTTCGTCCAAGTATTTGCTTTAAATTTATTTGAGAATTCACAATTTATGGAACTTTAATGGACATCACTAAACTTACAATTCAGTTGGATTTGAAAGAAGTGATAAATGTGTTTGAACCGGACTCGGACGATTATCGGCCGGAATTTCAATCGATTGACTACCATCAAATGTTACATTCGGATATTGTTGTTCTGGGGGATAATGATTCGCTTTTTTGATTGATTTGCGAGATTTATGACGATGATCACAGTTTTTGGGCATGTTTGTAAATCACAAATGAATCAGTAGTTCTTTTTAAACTTCCATTTCATGTTAAACAAACACAATGTGGAAACGTGGAAACGGGAAAATAATGTGGAAACGGTTTCGAAATTTTATAAATTCTAGCTTCATTTGGCAATTATTATGAAAAAATCTTTTGAGCTCTACAGTAGCTTTCGATTTAAAATGAATATAATTTATTTGAAAGAAAATTGAAAAAATAAATACAGGCAACAAACCAGCAATTTATGAAAGCTATTGGGTAACAATACTGCGAAGAAGTGTCGATGATAATTTTTCCAGCTTTTTCACATCTTGTAATTGATTTGTGGTGTATTGAAGGCAAACGACATTGTCAGTCAGTTTCAGAACAAGCTTTCCAGCGGTGTGGTTGTATTTGGTAACGAATCTGAAAAAATATGAGCTTGGTGAATATTCACGTGAAATAGAAAAAGGATTGAATTATTTCTGAAAAATTAAAATCTTACCGGCATTTTTCCGGGTTTGCAGAGTGCAATCTTTCTGCAGCTTTTGCAAATTCATCCCAATTTGTGAAATATGTCATTCTGAAAATTTAAAATAAATTAAAAATTGAGAAAATCTATGAAAAAGAGAATAAAAACGGAAAGTATTGACACATGTCGTTAGAGAGGGACTAAGTTTGGCGATGAACTGCATTTTCTAGTCCGCGATGTCAGGTACCTAATATAACTTTATCAAATAGGTTTCGAATGTTGTTTTTTTTCATATTGAAACGTGAAAGTGTTGTTTAGTTATTTATTAGAAAAATCATTCTATGAGCTGTATGAGTAAAGCAAAATGTATTGTTGATTTTTTTCTGCAAATGGCCGAACTTTCCTTGTAAGTTATACAAATCATGCTCTATTGAGAAAAATTAATAAATTTTCAAAAAATTGAAAGATCCCAATTTTCAGGATCCCTAATTTTAGAAGTGTTTTCTCATCCCGGGATCTGATACAGCTTTTTTCAGAATAGCTATCTAGCTACATATAACAACGTAATTAATTTTTGAATTTCAGGTTCATGAATATTTACAATTAAAAAGTAGAATCAATCTATATAACAGCTTTAATTATTGAGAAATGCACGAAAATGTCGCTGAGAAAACTGGTCCGGAATCAAACCATGTTAAGGATGGAATCATCGATTTGTTGGCCGGAACATGTGGTAATCTCAGATATCAGAAAAATTCGATTTAAGTAGTTACAGGAGGAATCGCCAATGTCTATGCCGGGCAGCCATTGGACACTGTGAAAGTAAAAGTTCAAACTTTCCCTCATCTCTATTCAAACTGGAAAGTATGTCTTAAAAACACTTATAAACAAGACGGAATCCGTGGATTGTATGCAGGAACCCTTCCAGCCTTAGCCGCAAATGTAGCAGAAAATGCTGTGCTTTTTACAGCTTATGGATACTGTCAAAAGGTTAGAAATTGCTATTATTTTCTTTAGAATTACACGTTTTCATATTTTCAGGCAGTTTCTGTAGTCACCGGTCATTCTGACATTGCACACATGTCGCCTTTCGAAAACGCGTTATCTGGATCATTGGCCGCCGTTTTTGCAGCATGTGTACTATGTCCTACAGAATTGGTCAAATGCCGACTTCAGGCTGCTAAGGAAATGCAAAAAGTTTGGTAATTATTCACTTTAAAGGAATTTATAAGGCAATTGTTTGCAGTACCCCAATGTCAGTTTGTCGTGATATTACCAGAGAGGCCGGACTTCGCGGATTTTTTGTTGGAATGACACCAACACTTGCTAGAGAGGTTTGTTTCACTTTGTTTCTTATCTTCGAAAAGCAACAACATATAGGTACCAGGCTATTTCTGCTTTTTCGGAGCTTACGAAGGTACAAGGCATCTTCTGACAGCTCCAGGACAATCGAAGGGAGATATTGGTTTGTTTAAGACTGCGGTGTCTGGATCAATCGGTGGAATGGCTCTTTGGACAACAATCTATCCAGCAGATGTGGTCAAGTCAAGAATGCAAGTGAAAGGCGGTGGATCATTTTTGCCCGTTTTGAAAGAGCTGGTCCTTGAAAATGGTAATAATATTTTTGAGTATTGTGAAATATCGTGATTTTAAGGTATCCGTGGAATCTACAAAGGTCTTCTCGCGACGAATCTGAGAACTTGTTTCGCTTCTGGATGCCTTTTCGTCGCATATGAAGAATCTCGCAAACTTATGCACTTGCTTTTCTAGGTTTTTTTTTCCTGTTTTGTAGTTAATTAGATTAATTTATTATTTTTTAAACTTTAATTTCATAGCTTTAGGCCTAGCCAACTTATATTTTTTTTGTTAATTGATTTGTTAGCTTTCAAAAAACATGTCGCTTTTACGAAAAACGGTTACTGTTCCATTTTGTGTTCATTTGTTTTGATTTTCTGAACTCTCCTATTTAATGAAATTTATTAATTTAAAAACTAAACTAAACTGTGTCCACGCAAGTGTTGCGAAGCACTGAAAAACATACTTTATTCTAAAAAATTTTTAAAAATTTTTCTCATTTGTTCTGATTTCCAGTGCATGTTCAAAAGCTGCTTGGGTATAACTGGTCGCTATAGTTGCTTTTTATCATCCCCAGTCAGATTTTTTTCGTCGGAAAAGTTTTTTAAGGTTAGTTAGTATATTTCCTTAAGTGTTTCTTTGTTATTACTGACCGCAAACTAACGACATTTATGGAAATTGAAACTACACAATAATTAATGCTACTTACTTTTAAAAACAGTTTTTCTTGGTTACTGTCGCCAATTTTTGGTAATATTGTATATCTCAGAGAAGCAAAATTCTGGATTATTTTGGTGACCGGCCTCGAAATTAATGATTTGTTTATCAACAATTCCGAAAGAAAAAAAAACAAATCAAAATAATAAGAAATGTATAAGAAAATACGACATTGTCAGAAATTGTGACGATCCGGTTTTTTCTTGCGATCAGTCGATGACCAGGAAGTAGGTTAGAGAATATCTCAAAAGAGAAACAAGAAACTTCGATTGGAACAGATTATTGATCTTATTTAGTTTATTTGTAAATGTTTGGACCCGAAAGAATATTATTTTTTCAATAATTTTGTGATAATGTACGAAATTGGTGGACTAACATGTAATAAGTTAATCAAAACAAGTTTTTAATGAATTATGAGAAAGAACACATTATTAAAATTATTGTGTGAAAACTTTAAAGATTTAAACAAATGGTAATTTTTGACATGCATAATAATGTGTTCATGTTTTTGGAGCGTATTTGAATCATCCACATATCCCTTCTATTTTGTTACACTTTCTGTGTTAATTGCAATGCGTTGTATTTGAAAAATTAAAATTGATTATTCTCCCAAAAATTAGGATTTTCCAATAAATTTGTTTTCATTTCGCAATACTTCGTATTTAGTATTGCGAAATTTTTCAAAACCTCATCGTTTATCTTGCCTTTTCAGATTTCAAAATTTAATTTTGTATAAATTCAGGTAGAAGTAGTTGCTGGAAAGCGGAAAACTACTACTCCAGTAAAGAAGGTAGCTCCAAGATTTGAGAAAAAGGTTCGACAACGAATTTCTGATTATTTGAAAGAAATGGCGACACCGGAAATTGAGGCTGTAAGTTTGAAATGTATGTTATTTAATCATGTATTTTTTTTAAAGCAATTGGCTCCACTTCGTGTGGCTGTCAAAGAGTTTGGAGATTTGATCCGAGATTTGAAGGCTAAAGGTGCACCGAAAATTGATATTGATAGAGCGGTTGTTGAGTTGAAAGCTAGAAAGAAGACTCTTGAGGAGACGGTAGGTCTTTTTTATTATTTTCATTAGAATGTTGTTGAAATTCTTAATTTTGAGCTGATGAAAAATAAATTTAATTTATTTTTTAAAATTTTCTAGGAAATTTCTTTGGCTCCAAAAGAAGCATCATTCGATCGTCTGAAATTAGAAGATTTGCTAAAAAGACGGTTTTTCTATGACCAATCATTCGCAATTTATGGTGGAGTCACTGGATTGTAAGTTTTCTTGATTATTTATTGAATAATTTACAACATTGTTTAGGTATGATTTCGGACCGATGGGATGTTCATTGAAGGCTAACATGCTTCAAGAATGGAGAAAACACTTCATTCTCGAAGAAGGCATGTTGGAAGTGGATTGCACCTCTCTCACTCCTGAGCCAGTCCTTAAGGCATCCGGACATGTTGACCGTTTTGCTGATTGGATGGTGAAGGACACAAAGAATGGAGAATGCTTCAGAGCTGACCATTTGATCAAGAATAGTATTGAAAAATTGTTGAATGTTTGTTATTTATTATCTATAGAAAAATTAAATTCAGTAATTTTTAGGACAAGAAAACGAGCGCTCAAACTCGTGAAGAATGTGAATATGTTTTGGCAAGATTGGAAGGATTCGACAACAACGACATGCACGAAACAATCACAAAATTCAATTTCAAGTCACCAATCACTGGAAATGATTTGACAGAGCCAATTGCATTCAATCTCATGTTCCCGACTCAAATCGGACCAACTGGTGATTTCAAAGCATTTTTGAGACCGGAAACAGCTCAAGGAATCTTTGTGAATTTCAAAAGATTGTTGGAATTCAACCAAGGAAAACTTCCCTTTGCCGCCGCTCAAATTGGTCTTGGATTTAGAAATGAGATCTCACCAAGACAAGGATTGATTCGAGTTCGTGAGTTCACAATGTGTGAAATTGAACACTTTGTTGATCCAGAAGACAAGAGATATCCAAAGTTTGCTAAGGTATTTTAATTTTCAACTTCTAGAATTCAATCAATAACTTGTTTTCTTAGATTGCAAATGAGAAATTGGTTCTTTTCTCAGCTTGTAATCAAATGGACGGTGTTGCTGCTAAAGAACTTTCAATCGGAGAAGCGGTTGCAAATGTAACATTTTTCTTATCATCGCTAGAATAATAAAAATAAATGGTATTTCAGAACATCGTCGCTAATGAGACTCTTGGTTATTACATGGCCAGATGTCATCAATATTTGATCAAAGTAGGAATTGACCCGAGAAGACTTCGTTTCAGACAACATTTGTCAAATGAAATGGCTCA
The DNA here is from genome assembly GCA_964036255.1 of Caenorhabditis virilis. Classification (NCBI taxonomy): domain Eukaryota; kingdom Metazoa; phylum Nematoda; class Chromadorea; order Rhabditida; family Rhabditidae; genus Caenorhabditis; species Caenorhabditis virilis. The sequence goes on along the minus strand of OZ038417.1, from coordinate 9,267,877 downwards.
TTATGCTCAAGATTGTTGGGATGCCGAAATTTTGACATCTTATGGATGGATTGAATGTGTAGGAAATGCTGACAGAGCTTGTTATGATTTGCAACAACACTTCAAAGCAACAAATGTGAAGGTATTATTTCCATAAATAGGTTAATAGTTTCTCAGAAAATTAATGTTTCAGTTGATCGCTGAGAAAAAGCTTGAGAAACCAGTTGATGTATCAGTTGTTGAAGCACAAGCAAATATGGCACTTCTTGGAAAATCTTTCAAGAAAGATGCGAAGAAGATTCAAGTCGCTTTGGCAGCTTTGAACAATGAGGAAGTTTTGAATATTGAGACTGAGTTGCTTACCAATAAGTGAGATTTATTTTATTTTATTTAAAATTAATGTAATTTTTAACTTTTCTTGAAGAATCTACAATTTATCAGTGGAGGACAACACATTCACTTTGACACCGCAACTTGTCAACATCAAAAAGTACCAAAAAACGGTTCATGTTCAAGAAATTACTCCATCTGTTATTGAACCATCTTACGGAATCGGAAGAATTCTTTATTCTCTTTTGGAACACTCATTCCGTCAGAGAGAGGGAGATGAGCAGAGAACGGTGGGTTTTTTTTTCAAATTCGACTTACGTATAGTAATTTATTTATTTTTTATTAATAAGTTTTCAGTTCTTGGCCTTCAAACCTTTGGTTGCACCGATCAAGTGTTCAGTCTTGCCAATTTCTGCCAACGAGAAATTTGTTCCAATTATCGAGAAAGTTAAGGAAGAATTGTCCCGCTTCGAATTGAGCTACAAAGTTGTGAGTTTTTCAAAAATTACTTTCTTAAAGACAGGGTGACACCAAATTTCGAGCAATTTCAAGGAGTAATTGTGAAATGAAAATTACAGGATGACAGCTCTGGTGCAATTGGACGTCGTTATGCTCGTACTGATGAAATTGGAATTCCATTTGGTGTTACCGTCGACTTTGAATCCGAAAAAGAACCACAAACGGTAACCCTTCGCCATGCTGAAACAATGGCACAAATTCGTCTGGAAATCAGTGAATTGGGAAGACTTGTGGCCGACTTGTGTGCTGGAAGAGTTCAATGGTCCGACGCTCAAGCAAAATACCCGAGATTTGAAGTCAATGCTGAATAATTTTATTGTTTTTTAGAGATTCTATTGCTGTTTGTTTTAATCATGGTTTTTTCCGGTTGGCTAATGTATTCTTTTGCCTTTTATTTAAACGTTTGTTACCGTTTTCGATTATTATGATGAATATTCACGAAACGCGTTAATCTCGCATTGAAATTTATCTAGATTCTGAAATTTGAAGTACAAAATAATTGCAAATTCTAGAGAAATGATAGGAGTTGTCGGATTTTTCATATATGGACGAGAGGTAAAAGATATATCAACAGCACAATAAAATATTCTAAAAACTTCAGAATATACGGCTTTTTAGTTCAACAAATTCGAAGTTTTCACAAAATTTGGTTGAAATAGAACTTTTCACATATTGTTCGTTGGATATTGTGGATGAAAAATACTCAAAATCGAATGAATTTTATCTGGGACATTTATTTAGTGATCAGAAGTATAAGGTAACTATTTCATTGAATTTGGTTCACTTTCAAGAATTTCATGAAAAATCGTGCTATATTTTTGGGAGCTCTCAGAATTTTAAAAATCAAACATAATTGGACTTTGTGTGACAAAATTATAAAAATCACAAGCTTATCAGTGATTATAAATGAAGCTGAACCGTCAAAACCAACTTTAATTATTTCCTATTAGTGGTTCTAATCGAGTTTCCCATTCACAATTGAATCCAATCATTTTTGGGAGCTCCCTCTTTATTTCAGATTTCTGAGTTTTTTTTTTGTTATTTAGTTTTATAAAAATCATCGACCCTCTAAAATCGTTATTCCTTCTGAATTTTAAAACTATTTTTCAGTCATTTGGTTTTGTGACGAACACCGGTGTTCGAATGATTCTCGTACTCGATGCAGCGTCAGCAGTGTCACCGAAAGATCAGGAAATTCGTTTGATTTTCAAGAGATTTCATGGATATTATTGTAATTCAATTTCTAATCCATTTTATGAAATAGGCAGTCCGTTGAAGTCAAAGTAAAATGGAGCTTAATGATACAAAATAAATAATTTCTTTTTTTCAGATGGTTGGATGATGGTGTTAAAGATTTGTATTCAGTCGCCGAATAATGTATGTAAAATTTGTAAAAAGAGATTTATTTATTTTTTTTGAATAAACTAGTTTATTTGAATATTTTAACGTTTTACCCTAAAGACCGCTTGCAACGGATAATTACTTTCCGACTATAAAAATTTACTTGATTAAAAAAAAAACCATTAGCATGGACGACGGTGGATTCAGTGGGGTTGTTCGGTTATCAAATGTTTCTGATTTTATCGCTCCAAATTTGGTAAAGAAAATTTCATATCGCAGACAACGTCAAAAATTAAATTTTTAGGACTGTATTATTCCTCTGGAGACCAAAAAAGTTGAAAGGAAACAAGAGGAAACCCTGGTGAATATCAACAAGAAAGTGAGAAATGAAGAGAAATCTACAAAATCAGAATCGATCAAAATTTCACTGGCTGATTGTTTGGCTTGTAATGGATGTATTACAAGTGCGGAGACTGTTCTAATTGAAGAACAGTCGTTGGGAAGGTATTTAACATTTTGGTTAAAGCTTTCGAGTGCGCGAGCGGAAGAACCTTTGATTTAACATAAAGTTCCTTTTTCATTTCTTCAAAATCCCAGAAAATTAAAAAAAGAAACTTGTGTGCCTCACAGGCTTGGTCGGAAAAAACTTCGGAAAATCGGAAATGAAAATTTTTTTGGAAAAACTGAAAACAGATTTTTTTCTGATTATTTTTTCGGAAAATTTCGAAAAATTCGTTAATATCATGAAATTTTTTGTTTCTAATGCATATTCATTGATTATTTTTTTTAAATAAAAAGATGAATTAGTAATACAGCGTAATTTCTCTTGAAAACATACATTTTAAAATTGAAAACATCGGATTACCGATTTTTTTCTATTTTTTTTTCTCAGAAAATTTCGGGAAAAAATCGAAAATTCGGAAAAAAATCGGAAATTTTTCCGAAATAGAAAGTCGGAAAATGTTCCGACTGAAAAATTTTCTGAAAAAAGTCGGAAAAATCGGAATTTCCGTTTTCCGAATCCGACCAAGCCTGGTGCCTCATCAACAAGAAATGGCGTTTTTGAAATTTAATGGCTATTCGCATTTTTCAGACTATGGGAAGGTGTTTCTTCCTCGCAGTTATCGATTGTCACAATCAGCCCGCAAACAGTTTGCTCAATTTCTGCAAAAACTGGGATTCCTACTGATGAAGTGGCCAAGAGAATTGCAGCACTATTTCTCAGTCGAGGTAATTCTTCGGTTATTTTTGTTCCTATCAATAAACAAGAATATTTCAGGAGTTTCACATGTTGTTGATTCGTCATTCGCCCGTCAATTATCACTTCAATTGTCTTATGAAGAATTGTCATCGGAACCGTCTACAAGCGGACCATTATTCTCATCAGCATGCCCTGGTTTTGTGTGCTATGCTGAAAAAAGTCACGGAGAACTTCTTGTTCCAAGGATCAGTAAAATCAGATCGCCACAGGCAATCACTGGTGCACTTGTCAAAAACTATCTCGCTTTGAAATATAATGTGGAACCGTGTCAGATATTCCATGCGACTGTTATGCCATGTTTTGACAAAAAATTAGAAGCATCGCGGGAGCAATTGAAGGCGATCGGAACGAATGTTCGTGAAACGGATTGTGTTATTAGTTCAGCTGAATTGTTCGAAGAATTTGAGAAATTTGAAATATTACATGCCACTTTTGCCGAACAACCCGATGGATGGTTGGGTGATTTTTCAAGGGGGAAAATGATCGGAGAAGTTGGTGGAACATCAGGAGGATATGCTGAAAGAGTTGCACAACAACATTTGAATTTGAAAGGCGGTAATCCAAAAGTTTCTAAATTGTAGGCTTTGAATGTCTCGAACTTCAAAAATAATATTTTCTAGGAATAAGCACATGGATTCGATCGAAATTTCCGATGATATTGGCAATGTTACCCTTCGAGTCGCCAGAGTATATGGCTTCAGGAATATTCAGAATCTTGTCAGAAAGATGAAGATGAAAAAGGCAAAGTATGATTATGTCGAAGTGATGGCTTGTCCAGGAGGTATTATTAAAAATAAAATATTCTCAAGAACTAATCTAAATTCTAGGTTGTGGCAATGGTGGCGGACAGATTAGATACGGCACAATTGACGAGAGAGAAAAACAACTGGAAATTGTGAACAATTTGTATGAAAAATTGGAAAAAAGTAATACAGATGAAATTACAAGGGTTACCAATGAATGGGAATCGCTAAACCCCAAATGGAAAGAATTGCTGATTACAGACTATAAAGCGGTGGAAACCAATATTTCGCAGAGTCTTAAATGGTAGTTCAATATTTGAATAGTTTTTGATAGTGATTTTTCAAATGAATGGTTTTTTTTATAACGAGATATAAACGAAAGCAAAAAAGAAACAATAACAAGAAGTTAAATCAAAATAACGATGGGTAAGCAACAAGAAAACAGGGGAGCATCAAATTTGTCGAAAAATAGCGATAAAAATTCTGAGCATAAATTATATTCGAACACGATTTAACCCCCCTACAACAGAACAATCAGAAATACCAAGAAATTTAAATATTAATAGTTCTAAAGACATTGAAACCATCAATAGAAGTATTAAGAGCAAGTCCTGGTATTTGAGGATGCCAGTGAACTTCTTTAACCTCTTTCTGACCCATATGAACGAACATTAATTGTGGCGGAACACCATCAATTGTGTCAGTTCCGTCGGCTTCTGTTGCAATATCCCAAATTGTTGTTTGATCGTCCTCTCCCGATGCCATGAATGTTGTTGTTTCTTGTGGGTGCCATTCAACAGAAGTGATTGGACCGGAATGATATTTGAAACGAGCTACTGGTTGACCGAACTGAATAGTTTTCAATGACCAAACTTTGAGTTCTCCGTCGTCACCACCAGATACGATCAGATTTTCGTGTGCATTCCATGAAATCACATTTACATCGGTAGAATGAGCATCGTTGACAGTACAGACACATGCTTCTTTGGGCGGTGATCGAGTGTCCCAAAGTCTGAGAGAACCGTCTGCTGAGCAAGAAGCAAGGAGTCCCGCTTCAGTTGGTGACCATGCCAAATCTTCGATACTTTCTAAAGAATAATATTTTCAATCATATTCAATATTAAGTTTGAGGTTACTTTTGTGACCAGTTAAAGGTGTATTTCCAACAGCCCATTGGCCTCCTTCTTTCATTTGCCAAAGATAAATTCGTTTGATAATATCTCCAGTTGCTAAATCACCCTTTTTCAAAACTGACCAAGCCATACCATAGCCTTCTTTGTTGGAGCCGTTGTATGTGTATAATGGTTTGTCCTAGAAAATTTCTAAAGAACCAATTTAAAAACAAAAACCCATACAATTCTCTGCTCGATCGTTTGAGATTCACCAGTCATTGCGTTCGAATTATTCAAAGCATCAGTGATATTCCAAATTTGAACACGTCCCAAATCATTCCAGCAGGCACATACTGTACTATCTCCTAAACGATCCGAACGGATTCTATTGATTCCTCCGTAATGTGGAATTGAAACTGCGTGCATTTTTGGTTCTCTTTTCTTTGCTTCACCCTCATCTTCATCATCAGATTCATCCTCACTTGTGTCACTGTCATCTCCTTTCTTTTCCTTTTGTTTCTGCAAATGGATAAATACTAAAATAACTGAAATCTGAAAAAATACCCTCATAGTTGTCAAGTTTTTGAGTCCCATGATAATGATTTCATTGTCCTTTGGTTTGTCGGCTTGAGTTCCACTAACAAGGTAACATTCGGCAGGATATTGAGTTCGATTTTCGCAAAGACCGTCACGGACAACATCGAATGATAAGCATGGCCAGTCTGAAACTTCAAGGTGCAGTTTTCAAGAAAAAAGTCTAGTGCAAGAAACCTGTGTTAAAGCTGTGGAAAAGCTTGTAAGCGCTGGGATCGAATTCCAATTCTTCCCCTTTTTTCAGAGGTCGGCAGAGCCCGGGAACATATGCCTGAATTTACAAAATTCGAGGGGTTTTTAAATATAATTCTACCTTTTTCTCCTCTTCTTCAACTTCATCATCTTCCGATTCTTCCACTTCATCCTCACTTTCTTCTACTTCATCGATTGGCTCATCTTCATGCATGTCAACATCGTTTTCACCACTCATGACTGAAAATTTTAATCAATTAAAAAGATAGGAATATAATTTAAAAAGAGAAATTAGGAATTGTTTTGCACAACATTCAGAAAAAAATTTAACGTATCGATATAAATTTGGGAGAACACTAAAACTTATGTTGATTATAATTTAATTATAACGCTACTATGAAATTCAGCAAAAAGAATTAAAATTAATCCCTAAATAAAGGCCTAAAATACCTATAAATATTTTGAAATATTAATTTCGTTTGGTGCAATTTTGCGTAGTTTACTGCGAAACCGCAAAAGTGCGGCACTGTGTTTACACAGATCTCGTCAAATCCAATGTTTGCGTACGAGATTTTTGTTTCTTATTTCTCGAAATTTCATGAGTTTTCTACTTTTTTTTCGAATTTTGTATATTTTCGCTTTGAATTGTGCTTAAATATTTCAATAATTTAATTTCAAAAGTCTTCAGGTTCCGATGACAAGTTTGGACGACGAATTAGCTCTTTTTGAGAGTGAAATAGCACAAATTGAAGAAACTTCGACAACAGAACCTGGTGAAACCCATGTTGGTTATGAAAACGCAACAATATCAGCAGCTCCGACAAAAGGTAAACATATAATTTTTTGTCGTTTTTATTTCTCGTAATTTCAAGCTGGAAGCGAAGTTGCTGCTCCTGAACCTCCACAACCACCATTATTAGCACCGCCAGCATTTTTGGGACAAGGAATTCCTGGAACATCACCATTTATTGCAAATTCTTTGGCGCGAGGCGGATTACCGCCAGTTCCGCCGATTGCTTTCATGCCACACCAATTGCGAGCTCCAATTCCAGTATGTTTCGATGTTTTTTTGAAAATTAAGCCGTCGATTTCTTTCAGCCAAGTATTCCAAGTCATCCACGTTCATTTGGCATTCCACAGGCGGCTACGATTGAAGGAGCACCGGCACTTTATGAAACACCAGCAGTTAATACAATTCCACCAGAGTTGTTACGGACGCAAGCACTTCAATCCGATATTGATAAAATGAATTATAAGAAACAAACTGATCCGTTCAAAAAAAGAATTAAAGAACAACAAACCAAAAAGAAATATGTGCGATCCGGAGGCGGACAAGTTTGGGAGGATCCGTCATTGGCAGAATGGGATGAAAGCGATTTTCGAGTATTTTGTGGAGATCTAGGAAATGAAGTTTCTGATGAATTACTGGCGAAAGCTTTTCGAAAATATCCAAGTTTTCAAAAAGCGAAAGTTGTTCGAGAAGCACGGTCGAATAAAAGTAAAGGATATGGATTCGTTTCTTTCCGAGATTCCGATGATTATGTTAGAGCAATGAGAGAAATGGACGGAAAATATGTTGGAAATCGACCGATCAAGTTGAGAAAATCAAATTGGAAAGATAGGTTTGTAAATTGAATAGAAAACCAATTTTTTAAAATATTTGTTCCAGAAATCTTGACGTTATCAAACAAAAACGAAAACATAAGAAGGAGTTGGGAATTATCGGCTAATTTATTTGATTATGTACGTCATTAAAAACCATGCAAACTTTCCTTGTAATTTTAAAATAAATAATTAAATTATTATTTAAAAAATTGTTTTTCGTTCAATTTAAATAACTGTGTATCTTTACGCAAGATAGTTTTATTTTAACCGAACCCTTCCTTCGTTATCATGTATTCATTTCTATTTTCAATTTCAACAGAAGTGAGTTTTTCATTCGAAATATCGACTTAATAACTGCTTTTCGAATAAAAATATATTTTTCGTACACTTTAAAATATTTTGAATCGAATGCTCCCGAAAATTAAAAGAAAACAAGGTTATGACTTGTATTTGGCTTTAATATTTGCAAATATTTCGCGGTAGCTCCCAATTATATATTTCTTTTTATAATTATGGATATTTTTCATTGTTTGAAACATCAGTTTCGCAGCTAGAAATTCAGTCCCTTTCCACTAAAAACCCAAACTATGCGAATATAGTAAATCAAATATGATTAGTTATGTTGTCATTTGTGACCTACAAGTATATCAATTGCGTAAAAGTGGTAGTGAGGCCAACCGGAGGGGTGTTAATCAAAAGATGCCGCTGTCAAAAGTTTGAGCAAGGGATTAAGATAGGACAAGTCATAGGTGTTCGTCAAGTATCTTCTTCTTCTTCTTTTTGGTGAAAAAGAAGACACCAATTGCGCAATTCAATGTCTTTCGGAAACATCACTTTTGATGTCCAACCGATGTTTATGTAGATATTTGATGATGGTATTAAAGGTTCAATACTGAAATTAAGACGATGTGTTAAATAATTGAGAACAAGTTTGAAACTACTCTTTCAATTCATTATTTTTTCATATTGCACTGGACCAGGACTCCTATGTGTTGTGCGGGAGAGTCTCCCTGATCTTCCTCTGAGTTTATTGTATTTTTAATTTTTATTTGGTTCTAATTTTAGTTACCAAGAAACTTATTTTAGACAATCTGATAGATCGATAGTTCACAAAAGTCGGATAGTAACATATTTCGATTTGTGGCATCCCTAGTTACGGACTCGTCAATTTAAGTTTATAATCCTTCGTAAAAGTTATCTTGGCTTAATTCAATTTGCTGATATTATATCTTAGTTTGGGATTCATACGAATAATCAAAGTTTACAATTTTCCATTCTATAGTTGCTCCCCCAACTGGACCAACAATATCGTATCGATTATCAAACATTGAGTAATTTGTTGAAATTTGAGTCAATAAATATGCGTTTTATAGTAGTCTTAATCATCCCAAAGTATTAATCATTAACCCCAAAATGTACGGTTATGCAACGTTTGCAAACTTACCAACCTGCTCTCGTATTTTCTCTTACGCAATACGTTTGTTTTTCACCAATCGATTATTCTCGATTCTGACTATGGTTGCGTCATGGGAACTAAGTAGGTTGGCAAAAACATGCGCAGGATATTATGCAATTGGATTAAAGTATTATGATCTCTATGAAGTTTTCATTTTGAATTTTCGCAGAATGTGTTACAATTAACAAGAACAAGTGTAAAACATAGTGCGGTGATTGATGAGAAAGAATCCCTCGAAAATCCTCTTTACACTTGTTGATTTGAGAGTCCGAAAAAAATTTTATCCGAAGGTTACGGTAGTCTCGAATCCACCCATGTTTGACGGGTTTTTATCAAGAGGAGAAGGCGAAAAAGGTGTACATAAACATTCGAATATAACAGAAGGAAAGCACTTCAAAAACACAATTCCGAAGAAATCGCCGCTCTTTTTGAACCGACTAAGATTTGATTTTCGCACCGGACTACGGTAGAGTGGGAGGTGGAGTAAAAGCTGTAGCTTCACAGGAGCATCGATAGCCAATCCATTATCATTTTGAATATGAAATTATGCTTGAAATTATCATAAGAATTAAGTAATGCACTGTAAAACATCAAAATATGGATATGACGAATAATATGATCACTTCCTTAATGGAATCTACCAATTTTTATATGAGCTCCGTTTAAATTTTGAAGTTGAATTTGAATTTGGATTGTGTAAAACATTGAATTGAAAGCGTGCCCCATTTCTAACACACGTCTTACTAAATGGCGTTATTGAAAATGAAACTCTGAAACAATTACAGTATTTATAGAAAATTTGTCTGGTTAAAAATTTTCAATTAAATTCTCCAGTTGTTCAAAACTTTTATTATAAATATACGAAGAGTTATATTTTCCAGGTCCTTCTAGCAATGAGCGAAGATGATTCATTTGCGGAACTCATCACATTTCTTCAGCCGACCGCATTGTAATTTTCAGAACTATTAATTGGAGAAAAGTTTGTTGTTTTAGACTGAACCTTCGAAGAGGCGCTTTAGAAATTGTAACTGGTATTAGCGCCTCTCTAGATGGATCCGCTGGTCAATTCTTTCAAAAGAACAATTTTGCACTGGGCAAGGCTCTTTGTGCATTGTGTGAAGCGACATCATCTGATAGAACACAAACATTAGCGGCATTGACGAATTTCACTTCAGGATCTGCGGAAGCGGCCGATTACATTTTGGCAAATTCGAAATGTGTTGAGATTGCGTTCACTGCAATTCTGACAAATGTAAGAAAGAGTTTGAAAATTTTCTTTGTTATTTAAAAGTTTATAATTTTCGATAAAACAGGAAATCATCTTGTTTAATTTGTGCAATTTCCTTCAATTCTTTTGTAATAAAGAATTCTCGAATTTTTTGAAGAAACAAAAGTAAGTGCACAAAGAAATGGCCAACCGAAAAATCAGAACGTTTCTAGTGGTTTATATTTATTGAAATTTGATATTTTAAGAGAATCTGTTAGTACCAAGTATGTTAGAGTCAAGTATACCATAATCCTCTTGTGAACAAGCACTTTTTCAGGCCGTCTATTCGTCAGTTTCTTCTCGTTTGTTGGCCAACATTTCTCGACATTTCCCTGATCGATGTGACCAGAAATTGCGACAAAGAAATGCGGAATATGTTTTGGCGTTGTTGAGTGAGTTTTTTTTTCCGTCATTGTCCTTTTTTTAGAGTATCGTCCTTGGAATATCTTGGATATGCTTATTAGTTGTTGCCTTTATTTTTGAAGATTGATTCGATCCATCAAAAAAAAGTAACCTTGATGTGTATTGAGAAAATTAGGTAATGAAACATTTTTTTTTTTTTTGGAAACATTCGTTCTCTAAAAAAACATAACAAATGCAAATTTTTCAATGTCATACATAACTTTTTTGTAGTAGAAAAGAGGGTGCCGACACTAAGTGGATTATAAAAAGGTTTAATTATTATCGTATTATTTTTATCAGTTTCGGCTGTATTTCAGGCCAAAAGAATTAAAGCATCGCTTCTTCTCTTGTGATGTTGTTTATTGATGTTTTGGATTAGTTTAGTAAATGGGAGGGACAGTCTTTTTAACGGGAAAAGTACGGTAGCTTATTAGTGAAAAAGTGCATAGAGGTTTGTTAAAATGATATGCGTGAATGCTGAGTAAAAATGTAACCATTGAACGAATTATGGATTTTTTAAAACTAGACACAGGGAAACCAATGCACCGGAACATTTCTATTTTGTCCGCGGAGTCCCGGACCGTCCCTGACATTTACAGTTTTGCTCTAACATGTCCGATTTTCAAAAAATTCACTAGAACTGAAAGCTAGAGCGTTACTGAACTCCTTAGTGAAATTTTGAAGCTCCACCTAATTTTCGAGTAATGTTACACATTTTTTGTTGGCGACTTTATTTTATCATATTTCAGTATCAAAGATTTCGGCTAGAGCTTTAAAATTTTACTAAGGAGGTCAATAATGCTCCCGCTTTCATTTGCAGTAAAGATTTTGAAAATCGGACATGTTTGAGCAAAACTCTAAATGTCCGGGACGGTACGGGACAAAATGGGAACGTTCCGGTGCATTTCTTTCCCTGATTGTGAGGAATTCATGATTTCTAACGGATTGCAGAATGGAGACGTGATACAATATCATTCCGAATCTTAAAATGCCAAATATATTTTAAAATCTTGAATTACGTTTTTATAATTTACCAAAACGCCGTGGCCGAAAATTCGGTGAAAGCTTCTTCTTCCAACATCGATTGCGTTTTTAATTCAGTTGAACATAAAATAAGTCTTTCGATTGTTTTTTCTCAGATCCCCTGCAATTTGTTAAAATGTGTCTCAATAAATTGACCTCTCCTCACTTACTCATTCTCTCTCTCTCTCTCAAAATGTTATCAGAGCAATTAACCTCAGGACGAAATAACATTTTATTATCCGTACCAAACGAAAATATTTATCGACGAGTATCACACAAGTAGTTTGTACCATCATAAAATGTCGTGGTTGCTCATAAATCTTTCTCGAAGTGCATAACTAGCTGATAACAGAATTTTATGCGTTTTGAAACGTGTCCTCGAAATTTTAACACCTATTCCCGATTTTTTTTTCAGAAGTGAAAACTTGTTATCAATAATAAATTGAAAGAGAAAAAAATCGTGTCAAATTTTTACCTTTATCAGTGTAAATTTTTATGAGAAAATGAATTAATGCTACATTGACAAATGTGACCAGAAAAAGTGCAAACAAACTGACTTTTATTGGGTTATATATTTTTCAGAACATTATTTTATGGTTTTTTTTGTCAATGTTTTATCTAATAATGAACAGTTGCATAATAGTTGTGTGTGTTACTTTATTGAGAATATGATATTGGAAATTTTTTGGAAAAACCACAGTATCTCTCCAATAGAATGATTTTGTTGTTTGCTCGACTATTTCAACAGTCCTTGTCGGCAGCTTATTGGTGCGAAAATCGAAAGTGAAATTTTATTTAAGAATTGATAAGCTGCTGTTTATTACGTAGTGAAGTGAGAAATTATCAATAGGTGTTAGAGTACAGAAACGAGTTGGGTTTTTGGAAATGGTTTTGAAATTTCAGTCAAAGATCAGTTACGACAAAAATTCAAGCGTTATTTCAACAAGTTTTAAAACACTGGAGTTGATTTGTTAGTAAAGATAATTCTCCGTTCTAATATGAGAAATGTATTGAATATCAACTTCCCTGACACCAACACAATTGGAAGGCATCTAATCCCTTACAATATTGAGCTACTATGAAATTACTGTGGGAATGTTTCTTATCTCATGTTTCCCAAATAGTCCCCTGCTTAGTATAAGTCCCCTTTTGGAAACTACAAAAAACTGCCAATACTCTTAAATATTGGTCACTTAATTTCCCACTGGTTATAATTGAATTAGCGGGTTTTTGTCTCACTGGTGTAACAGCCAATTTTTTGAAAAAGAGAAGGAAGAATTTCCGTTTAAAACCTAAACAATTTTGCAGCCGAAATCAAGAAAGCAGTGACTGATGGTGATGAAGATCGTGCCAAGTTTATCGGATTCATTATTGTGAATTTGACCGTTTTGTCGTCGATGCGTGAGAAAATCGGGAATCATAATGGTACGAAACCCCCCGTTTCTAGAGGAACAATTCATGAAATGGTTTTTGTTTCAAAAATATTGATAATTTATCAGGTGTGGAAGAGACAACAAAATTGCTACCAATTGTATGTGAATTGCTGTCGAATGCAAAAAGTGTGGAAATTCGAGAGTGTGCAGCTGATGTTTTAAGGAATTTGGCATTTGACGATGGTGAGTTTCATTGGAAGGAGCAAGTAAGATTTGGGAAACTCAAAGCTGTGAACAAAAAAAACGTAGTTTATAAAATAATCTTCATAAATCATCTTCCCTAAAAATGGACTTGAAAGTTTGTTTGACTGAGTTGCGATTTTTTTGAAGTTAAAATCAATTTATAATTAATTGACAGCTTCTCTTCAAAAAGTTTAGTCCAGGAGCTCAAAAAATCGAATTGAATTGATTTTTTTCACTCCAACCTCAAAACATCAATTCCCTTTACGAGATCCCTATCTGAGGTTGACGTTGTTCATCATAAAATGATGAAAAGGCATGACGAACGAAATTTCGCGTCTTAAAGTGGGGAGAGGGTGAAAGAAATGCATCTCCTTTTCGGTACCGCCGATGGTAATAAAGTGTCAATGAATAGAGTGGCAACAGGCTATAAAATAAGCACGTCTTCTTTCTCAGGCTTTCCTCTTTTTTTTTCAATCGACAAAAACGTATGTTGTTGTGTGTCAACTCGTCTCGAAAATGATGTCTAAATTAATGATAGGTTTTCGTGTGAGATCATGTGTCAATAAAACGGTTTATTTCGATTGAAAGCAACAGTGTTGAGATTCCGAAACTTGAGAATGAAATCGTTGAAATTTCTATGTTAACAGAAAAGTCCCCCATTTTCAAAATGTAGGTGTGTGGTTGAAGATATTTTCCCGGAAAGAAAAGGTATCATATACACTAGTCGTTAATTTCATCAGTTTGTTCAATAGTGTCCGCGTTGCCGCCCTTTCTGTTCACCACCTAAAATAAAGGGAATTTTTTTGTTGTGAACTGCTAATTTTTTCAATTTTAATACCCAGTGACAATGATTCGATTACGGTATATTGAAAGTGCGTGCGCGTCAAATACATTTGTTGTTTTTTTTTTGTTTCTGTTCATTCATTGACAACCTGGCCGCTACCGATACCAATAACGGAGAAATCGGCATCCATCAGTTGAGTTGTCACCGAACAATGATAAGGTCATTAATAATGGAGGGGAATGACTTTAACAAACAAATGAAACGTATGAACATTTATCATTTCGTCTTCAATAGAATTTACTTTGAACAGGAGTGTATGAATGAGAAAAAAGAATTGGGGTAAAAAAATTGATAGAGTCGGCGCGTTTTTGAAGTAAAGTGATTGGCGCGCAATGACGAACTTGGGTATTTTTTTTCATTGTCATATGTTTAGTGTGTTTTTGAATTCCGTTCGCGTATCAATGGATGTTCAAATAATCGCTCATTATCATCATCAAACAGTTAATTGCCCTCTCCCAGTGATATGTCCCACAAAAAAATTGGGGGAAAAAAGATGTTCAACTCGTAAATGAGATTGATTAATGTGTCAAATCAAATTATTTTGTTTGATTTTCGCGATGACTTTTTACGCCCATTGTGTGGTATCATATCGTGGTCTTATTCGATGTTGACGAAAAATTGTATTCTGAAAATGATATAAACTCTGAAGACTTGTTTCCTCTGAAGATAAACTCTGTAAACTCTGAAGACTTGTTTCCTGACTCGGGCCTTTCGGATCGATTAGTTATATTCAATTTTGTCAATAAAGGGAACACATTCCGTTTTACCCAGAAATCTTATAGGATTTCTGAAGAGTCAAAAAAATAACTTAGAAAGCTGTTCTGAAAATGCCAGTCCCTTAGAAGCTCATCAATTGTGAGCTTATTTCGTTTGCACAATAGTTAGCCCAGTAAATGTGTGTTGTTTTGATTTGTGACATATTTAGTGTTGATCGAGTACCACTTGAAGCATAAGTCTGTCTAATTTGTGCACACCCATTGCCAGAATCATCATCTTCATCATCAGAAGCTTCCTCTTGTGTCTAACTGATGTTTATATGAAGCGGAGAACATTGACTACTTGACCTTTGTCACCACCCAAAAGTTGGTTTTGTCTCTTGTCGCTGTTAGTTGTGAGCTCCTAATCCGTCATTTGATATATGAACTAACAATTAAACAAAAACGGATGGAAAACACTTGAATAATGCAACAATAGGAAAGGTGAACATTCGAAAACGGATATCTCATTGCATCCCTCTATCATTCTTTTGCAACAAACGAAATTAGCGTGACTAGTTAGATTCTGTTCGAGTTGTTAGATAGCTCATAAATGTTGTTTTTTTCTTGTTGAAAGAGACAAAATACCGACAGGAAATTGTGTTGTAAGCACCTGTAGAGAACGCACGATAAAATCAGAACGAATACATTTAGATTTGTCGTCGGCTTTGAAGGAGAGAGCCGTAAACTGTGAGTATGATGATATCTGGACAGAAAACGAGCGAGCGAACATACAAAACACCTTGTAATGATTGTTATAATTGACAGGGACAGACGACAAGCAGTTAAGTGTCTTTAGTAATTGGATACATGACATGTGTGGATGAGGTTTAAGTACACCCCCGTTAGCTTTTTGATCGTTACCGCCGACATCGAGATGGTGGTTGGCGATTAGGAAACGTCGCACATGGCTTTACGGTAAGGTGTAGTTGTGCTCATTTGGATTATTGCGTGATTAGGCTGTGATGTGAAAGTTATGTCAAGATTATCGTAAACGGAATCATTACGCAAGCGGAAGTTATTCTAGGTTGGGAGTTCGACGTTAATTCAGCGGGGGCGCTCAATGCCAACCTATAACCCGTTGTAGCAGCAGAAGGAGTATATGTTAACGTCATTTAAGCAATCAGGTGCGCTTTGGTTCCTAAGTCCCGCATAAAAATATAAATTTTAAGCGTTTCGTTTCCATTCAAAAGTCCCTTTGATTATTGTTTTCCGAAATTAACTAGAAAAATTGCTATCCGTTGATTTTTTATATGAAACCCACTAGCTTGTCCATCATCTTCTTTTTCGATCTCACCTCCCCATAATCAAACAGATATGACTTTCCATTAAATACAAAAGGAAAAATCGGAAAAGACGAACATGGAAAAAACTACTGTGGAAATAATAATATCATGTTCATAAATCATGAGAATAGAGGTCGCCGGTGTCGTGCGTCTATCAGTCAGTAGTTCTTCAAACTGATTAATACGCACATCCGTTTGTTTCTCTCATTTGCCTGTATTTCCTTTTTTGTCAGCAACTAACCGTCGTCAAGCGATCATCAGAGAGACGAATTGATTAATATTGTTGGTTTTTACCCGAATTCGTCTTTTCTTCATTTTCTGTTGACTTGGTCTTTTTTATGGAAAAAAAACGAAAAGGTTTCTTCTTTTTTGCAGCAAGTGTGTTATCAATGTGTGCGGTATTTATATGTTTGTATAACAAGAAGACCCACTGAACATTATTATGGAGATAATTAATGACCTCCTGTCAAAAGAAAAGTACATTGAGGATACATTTATTAGCGTAATTTTGTGATAAGGGTTTTATTTCTATTCTTTCCGTCTTTTTTTTTTGATGAAGAAGAAATATAAGATTTTCATAATTCTACTGTAGATGACAACATTGGAATTATTTCAAAACTGTGCTACTTTGCGCACCCTTTAGCAAATGTGCTCCTAGGAATTGGTAAATACAAAGCGTGTCAATAATGCTCGGTTTTGTTGTAACCAGATACATATATCTATGTTATATCTGATAGATGATTGATCGAAAAGAGACGCAAAGAAATAAGAAATATTGCAACATGTTTATGATAGTAGTTTTATTGGTAGTTGTTGGCGAGTTTTTATGATTAGTTTTAAGAGGGAAAAGTTGAGAGCATAATAAAACGGTGTGCTTGTTGACTGTTGACAGGTGTGATTTATGGAGCAACTAAATTGAGAAAAAAAAAATGTATTTTGATTAGAAATTGCGACTTTTTCCTAAAGCATTTGGATAATCAATCATAATCTCTCGATTTGTGTTGAAATATATCAAGATTGGAGGACGGAGCACATTTGAAATGGAACAAGTGTTTGGAAACGACAAGTGTTTTGAGATATCACACTCCATGTAAACGACACGTTTTTATGAAGAGAAAGTTGTCGGCTGTTTATAGTTATGGATGGGAAGAAGTGCTTGGACAGGTTCGAGATTTGTTCCGTGATTTTGAAGTGTGAACTTTTTAATAATTTGTCTGGCGACAACATGGCGCCACATAAAGGTGTAAAATCAACAGAGGAAACAAGTATAATCAATCTTTGAGTTTTTCAACCATCATTGTATTATTATGGATCTTCTGGGATATTTTCATTTTATCGAAATCTCTGGAAAGGGATCGAGACTTTTCGATTTTAAAGATGGAGTGCCAGTTAATTTTGAAAGTGATGTAGTAAGGTAATTATATCACTTCATGATTCATAGAAATATTGGAAACTGTTAGCTTCTCCATTGTTATTTCAAAAGTTCGAAGTATCCCTCACTTCTTGACAAAATTCAAAATGATATTCGATACATGTTGATCTTGTTCATCGTGTCACTTATCTTGTCGCGGGTGCCAGTAGTAGCAGCCGCCTTTTCTTCCACCTTGTTCTTCATCTGTTTCGCTTCTTCTCTTTTTTTTCCTGTTTTCGGACCAAAATTGATAGATGAGCCGAGAAGAGCTGACAACAACATACACACATACACGAGTTCTCGAAAGAAGACAAGATTAAGAACTGCTTTGTAGGTATGAGAAGATAAATGAGGTTAAATGAAGTAGCCGATGTTTCGAGGACAGGTGCTTTTGTCGCTTCTCTTGAACACCACCAATTGATAGATGATACTCCCGCCATATCACACTAATTAACATATGTATATCTCTTTTTTTCGTTCTTTTCTTGAACAGAAAGAAATAACAAGTGTGTAAAAGAAGCTCATCATTTTGCGGTGTTAATTGTTAATTTTTTGAGATGGGGAATTTCTTGAAGCAATTCATCTGGGATTCATTTGTTTAACTTCTCGATTTAATGATCATCTGGTTGTATTGAGCTCGAATTACGATGCAATTTAGTTGTTTTCCTAATTTCCTAATAATAGGTTTATAGTTTTGTGTCATTCATTGCGTTTATGTTGTTATTTGAGAACCCCAAATTTGTTGCACATAAGAAAATGAGTAGAGCAACTGTCAAAAAGAGGAGCCGTTTTATTGTTTTATCGAATTATTCATGAACCAAGCAACAACTAGTTGGGCTCAGAATAGAGGAGTGTGCCACTTTATGGGCTCCAACACACAATTTAATTGTCAGTCGAAGATGGGCATAACAAGTTTTGTTAAGTTTGAAACTTCGTCACACTTTTTAATAGTTTCACCCCTGAGCTCTTGAAAGAAAAAAAAAGCACTGGCTTGTCTCGAAATTTGTAGCAATTTAACACACAATTGGTTGACAAATTTGTAAAGGTCCCATGGGAGAACTTTCTCTCCTTTTTTCAACCGCTTTCCTACTGTTGTCGTTAATAGAGAGGAAAACGTTTTTGTCTCAAAAGACGAACCAAAATAAGGCAAAGTTGTTGTTGTTCCTGTTACGCCAAAATTAACAAGTGATTTGGCGACAAATTTCGGAGCCCTAGAGTCCGGTCCCTAGAGAAAAATCCGTTTGATTGAGTGTAGGATACTGTAGTTTTTATGCGTTTTCAACCAACGGATGAAAAAATTAGTGCTGAAAAGGCTTCCGCAACGTCCAAGAGTTCTGAAAATTCATAACGAGAATCTACATTTGGCTCTTCTAATTATGATTTGTTGAGTGAAAGTAAACTATATCTGAAAATTTTAAATTTCATTCACCGTTTGAGCCAATTAATGTATTTCAAAGTTATAAGTGTCTTTCCTAAAACCCCAATTTATTTACACAGTGAAACAAGTCTTCGAATGTTCATAATTTGGAGCAGTCAGTCATTAATAAAAACTGATATTATGAGTATTCTAAACAAGAGTAGAAAACTTGAGATTCCCACGAATTACAAAAATCTCGTAATTTTCCTGTTTTCAATTTGAAATTTTAAAATTCGCCATCATTCAAAAACATGACACTGACCACGAAAACAAAAATTCTTGACGGCAGATGTGCCCATTTAATGAACAAACGAACCATTTTTAGTGAATTGGTGTTATGACGAGAATGGGGTGAAGATTTGAAAGATTAGGAAGAAATTTAAAAAAAAAACGCCATTTCAGGACTCCATGAACAACTTCTCGACACTTCTGATGAATATCTCAGCGCGATTCTTGCACCATTGTTGGATGTGAATGATGAATTGGATGACGATGAAATGTCAAAATTGCCACTTCGGGTGCAATATTATGAGAAGACAAGGGAAAGTAGTGAAATTGTAAGGCAGAAGCTGATTGAAGCATTGTTTCAGGTAAATATTAAAGACATTGTGAAGTTCTGTTTCGCCCCCTAAATGATCATATAGTTAGTCTTTTTTTATTGTTCTGCCTATTTTCCGCCTGATTGATTATTAGTCAAGTTAGCTGAGAATTGTTTTGAATCGAACGAGAAGACTTTAGCAATGCGATGATTCGATAGCAATCGATCGTAGAGGCGCCAAGAATAAACCGTGTTCGTTGATGCGCGAAAAATTGACGAAAAAATTGAGATGAGCTGTTTTTTTCCCTCAAGATTTTATCAAAAGTGAAATGAGGCTTCAAATGAATGTCAAAAATGTTTTGAAATCGAAAATCATGAAAATTTTTGCGAAAAAATTAGAACAAAGTCGATGCGAAATTTCAGAACGTCTAATTCGTCGTATGTAACATTATTTTAAGTATTTTTGGAAGCGAATCACTTGTGAATATTTTTTCTTAAAGTTCAAAAACATTTCCATTCACAATTATCAAGATTTTTCCAGTTATGTGCGACAAAACATGGTCGAGAGGTGTTGCGAGCGAAAGGTGTCTATCCAGCAATGAGAGAATTGGACAAAGCAACAAAAAGCGACGAAAATGATGGTGATAAGAAGGACGATGCAAAAAAACCAAAAATGTTGCTCACTTCCCAACAGGAGCACACGTTACATGCATTGATTGGAATCCTGATCAGATATGAATCTGAAATGGATGTTGATCCGGAATTGCCAACCATCCGGCATCTTGGAGTAGCAGAGCCAGAGCAGAACTAAAAAATCATTCCATGTGTTGTTTTTTTTTCCTTCATTTTGTTATTTCCTTCCTGTTGGCGTTGTTATGTTCCTTACTTATCATAAAATTTTTTGTTGAGTTTATTCTATCCCAGCCGAAAACATCGAAAAGCATTTTTATCGTTTTTAAAGGGTTTCAAATTCTTCTTTTTTAATTTCTGTCGTCATTCGATTTTATGATGATGGAGTCGGTGGTCGGCTCAAAGAAAAATAAACGTACATAGAAGACGTAAAAAACCGAATCCGGGATGAGAAAAGAACATTAAGAAATTTGTCGAAAGGTGTGCTCGACAATTCTTTTCGGTTGCTAGGAAGGAAAGGATCGAATGTACGGCGATGACGACGATTGAAAATGAAAAAAGAAAAGGGTGGTGTTTTGTTTCGTCAGAAAATGCAGCAAAAATATATATTTGAACGGAAGAGGCGAAAAGTTACTAATAGGCAAAAATGGATACGGTAGTTTGGCTTTTAGTGACTTTCGGATTTTTGTTATAAATGCAACGGGGATTCTGAAGTTATGAACTAGTCTAGACATGGTCGTCAAAATTTTTATACTGGAGAGTTTCGAGTCTAAAACGAAGATGACCGAAGTTCAACAAAATAAACATGGACAATTCCAGAAATCACCTGAAATCGAATAGGACAACAAGCATGGCCTAGGTTTCGCGGACTGCGAAAGCTAGTTCATAAATTATGTGTGACGATTTGAAATAAAGCACAAGAAATGTCATATTTTCGAAAAAATCGACCAGTTCATGTGAAATAATAAATATTACTTGTTAAATACCCAAATTTGAAAAAAACGTTAGCTTCTAAAAGACCCATTTTTTGAGAAAATTCCCAAAAGTGCAGAAAATCTCTTTTCTGTATAAATGGACTAACTAACTTTCGTGAAAGTTAGTCCCTAATACTGATTTTTCAAAGTTCGATAGTTTTTTCTTCCTTTAATATAATATATGAATTCGATAATTTCTTTTTTTGTAAATTTATCTACTATACAAATAAACTTCTCATTGGAAGTGTAATTTGTAAAGCTTTTGTTTTTTTTCAATGTAAACATTCTCTCTTAAAGATCATAACTATTGAAGGAACACATTTTGCGTTCATTTCGTGTTCAGAAATTGAGCCATGTGTTCCAATTCGGAAAGGAACGGAAGTATTCCAACTTGTTCACTTGACCTACAGTATTCATTGTCTGTGTTCCATCATGTTTCCCTTCCCCCCATCCGAAAAAGTACCAAAAAACAAGAAAAAAACAACTCTCAGCTTGTAAGAGAGACAAAAAAAGCGGAATTACTTCGAAACGGGAAGGAGGTTGAGCATTCGTGTCAGCAGCAACACCCGCGGTGTGAGGCGCATCGACCAGCCAGCCTAACGTCCAAACAAGACACGCCTATCCTTTCATTCACCCTCCCACATTCTGTAAAAATCAACCAATAAGAGTGTTTTCGTTTTTCGTGGGGGCGGAGTTTCGAATCGAAGAGAAGACGAAGAATTGGAGAGTAGCGGCAAAACGGACGACTACGGCGCGATATCTTTCACTTATACGTACAACCCACAAACCAGCCGACTCTTCAAATCGTTCCTCATTTATATATAATAACACTCAAATATATAAACATATATATTTTCATTTTTTAACAAATCTACCTATATCATATAGTATATTCATCAATTTCTAAACCATGTCTTTCAATCCGTTTATGGGACGTCCCGACATGGCGCTTTATATGGCATCTTTGGCTGGTGGACCAGGTGGTCCGATGGGGCCGAACCCGTTTTTTTCATGTTTTCCGGACGGTTTTGCGCTTCCTGGAACGGCTGGAAATATAGAAGATGATGGTGTAAAGGATGATCCGAAGGTTGAGTTGGATGATAAGGAGTTGTGGCAAGAATTTGCACACTGCGGTACTGAAATGGTTATCACAAAGAGTGGAAGGTTTGTTTTTCTTTTTTCAAGTTCTGAAATTTTCTTATTAACATTTTTTTGGTGCATATTCGACCTCTGAATTTTATTCTAGAATAATTTATAAGTTTATTATCCACTTTCTCTGATTCTATATCTAATTCTTCAAAATTTTTATTATCTGAAATGGTTTTATTGTCTTAAAAATGAATATAGAGAAAATCCTCGTTTCAATTTAATTTTTTTATAATTTTAATATCTTTATAATTTTTTAAAATTTTCATTTTTGGAGGATTTCATGTAGAAAACTTTAATTTTATTGAAACACGATAACTTCTGAAGCTCAGCTGAACACGTGGATTTTTAAATTCATAACTTTTTCCGTCCCTAATTTTTTCTTAAATATGAAACATTTATTTTCCATAATTTCCAATTTATCAGCAAAAAATTTTATATAAAAAATTCGCAAAAAATCCTTCCAAATCACCCAACATGTCAAATTTCACACCATCCGCGAGACAAATTCAACGTCTCAAATTCAATTTTAAGCCATTTTTCTTGCAAAAATGCGCTTTTCGCTTTCATTGCTACAGTAATCCCCTTTTTTTGCATCGAGAAAGCGAAAAGAAATGAAAAAAGAGCCAAAAGGCGTGAAAATGTTTATCACAACGAAACGCGTTTTCTTCGTCGCTTTTTTTTTCTCGTGTTGAGCTTCAATACATATTTCTTTGTGGAACATTTGAAAGTGACAATTGTCAACGATTTACTGAGATCAAAAAAAAAAGTCCCGAAAGAAAGAAAAATGAGTCCATCTATAATATATTTATTTATTTGCATTCCGGATATAAAAATATATATATATTAGTATTCAAATCCCCCCCCCCCCCCTCCCAACTCGAAATTTTAAAGTAAAAAACGTGTCAAATTTCAGGCGAATATTTCCCGCATATCGTGTGAAATTAAGTGGACTTGACAAGAAGAGTAAATATATTTTGCTGATGGATTTGATCCCCGCCGATGAATGTAGATACAAATTCAATAATAGCAGGTAATTCTTTGTTTTTTGAAGAAAAAATGTTGCAATCTATATATTTTTTTTTGAAAAAGAGGTGATAATTTCATTAAAACGGTGTGAAATGTAGCGACACACTTATTTGTCGCTTTTTTTTGTAAACCACTTATTTTCGGTATTGATAAGAAATAATACTAATGCCTATTTGATATTTTCGAATGAAAAATCTTTGGGCTTTGAAATTTTGAAAACGAAAAAATTTTAGCGTTCGGATTTAATTGGGAAATTTAAAGACAAGTTCTAAGTAAATATATTTGGAGTTTCACACGTTAAAACATATATTATAAATACTATTATTCGATTAAACTATAAATTATTGATTTGTTCAAAATTTTACTTTGACCACACCGTTTTTGTATTGAAAAAAGTGCATTAAAATGTTATTTTTATAGGATTTTTAAGTTGGATACTTTCTTTAAGAATCCATAGAATTTTAGAAAATAAACAAATATATTTTTCAGATGGACGGTAGCCGGTAAAGCGGATCCAGAGATGCCAAAACGAATGTATATTCATCCGGACTCCCCAGCAACTGGAGAACATTGGATGACAAAAGGCGCAAATTTTCACAAACTCAAACTTACCAACAATATTTCGGATAAGCATGGATATGTGGGTTTCTATTTTATTTTTTTCCATCCGTTTCAATGCCATAATCGGTCATAAAAATATAAAAACCCACCCCAACCCCCCGTCCCTATCTCGATTTTATTACCAAAAATTGAGTCCAACAATACGACGACTCTATTGTTTTATTCATTTTTTGCCTCATGCCTCTTCACACCGCCAAAAAAAAGCAGAGTCGAAAAATGTGTATACAAATGATGATTTTATTCACCTCTACAGTAATCCATTTTTTTCCCGTCTCTCTCTCTTCCAATTTCAACACCGATGAAGCTCCATTTCAACGGGGTGGTTTGCGCGAAAACAAAGAGAATGAGAGAGTGGAAGTGAAGCTACCAGTGAAAGAGTCAAATTTCGCGCCGAAAGGATGAAAAAAAAGGAAGACACAAAATAATAGGGAAAATTTTCGATGAGCCTCCGCTAAAAACTTTAAGAAGAATAAGAACAAGAGACGGTGTAGAATTCTAATGAAGTTTTGGCTTTGGAAGGAGGAAGGGGGGGGGGGTTCAAGGGGAACAAATGAGGGAAATTGAAAGCTGGGAAATGTTAAATGAGCCATTTAGTCATGTCTTGAAAAATCTTAGATTATATCTTTTTTTTACGAACTTCAAAGTCCACAGTGTAATATTTTAGGATCTTAAAGACAGTGTCTCACTTAAAAGCATTAACGTTTTACGACATCGGAAGTTTCGGTTTAATTGTGTTAGTGGATAATTAAGTGGTACACTGTCTTTAAAGAGCTTATAGAATAAGACATATATAAGAAAATCAATAATGAAATTCATTCAAAAACTATTTTCAAATTCGAGTCTCATAGAGATTTTAAAAATAATAAATAATCCAATCTTAATTTCCTGAGTTCGAATTTCCCCAAAATTCCGTCCGCGGGGATTTTGCGCATTTCCAAACAAATCCATGCCAGCTTTCACCATCCGGCGTGATTTGTTGTCGGTTTCGAATAACCAAATAACGCTCGCTCGAAGGCTAAATTTGAAAGATGAAATATGAACCCGTTGACATAAAAACTACAACACAAAAACTTATTCCTCGTAATTTTCAGACAATTCTCAACTCGATGCACAAATATCAACCAAGACTTCATGTCGTTCGATGTCCCGAATTTTCACAGCTTTCTCGTCGTGTATTTCGGACATTTACTTTCGAGGAAACAGCATTTATTGCAGTGACTGCATATCAAAATGAAAAGGTAGGATATCACTGATTTTTTATTCGTATAAATATTTGCATAACTTCTCTGTAATCGGATATTGCAACTTTTGCGCAATTTCAATAGTAATCCCTCAAATACTGTAAATACAGTATAGTGTCACATTTCACACACTCTCATGAATGTAAATACAGTAGTCCCAATAATTGATTTCGATTTGGTTGTGTCGGCGGCTGATGTCGCTAAATTTCAATTTATTTCGATTTCTCGCAACAAATTGCGATGACACCCTAAATCTGGTTCTGTTTTGGTGGCCTACTGTAAAAGGGCAAAAAACCGACGAACATTTTCCAATTTATTTTATTTCAAAAGAAAAAATGTTGTTTATAGGTAACCCAATTGAAAATCGATCACAATCCGTTTGCCAAGGGTTTTCGCGATGCTGGCGCTGGAAAACGGGAAAAGAAGCGGCAATTGCATCGAAGTGGTGGTGGTGGAACAATCGGAGATGGTGAAAGTCCGAATGGAAAATCATCATCACTCCCAACGCATTCACCACATCCCTCGGAATCCGCATCAGAAGATGATGAACCAGTGACGAAGCGTCAGAAGATAAGTGAAGAGAAAACCGCTCAAACGCCGACAACATCTGCGAATGCGATGAGTATCCTCCGAAGTCCACCATTCTGCTTACCGCCCGTTGATATGATGTATCAGAATATGGATCTTTTACACCAATGGCAAATGGCACTTTTTCAAAACCAGTTCCCAATTCTCAATTCTCCAAACATGGCAACAAATTTTCTAAACAAAATCAAGTCTGAAAATTTAAATATTAAAGAAGAAGAAGATGATGAAGCACCACTCAAAACCACACCAAAAAAGAGTGGTGCATTCGATGTTTCCGCTTTATTAGGGAAACCGTAATAACAATTATTTTCTTTTGTATTAATCCATTGAGCTTTTCAAAAACGTGCTCCATTGGGTCAACGGTTTTGGCGCATTGCCAAAGCTCCGCCCACCGAAAAACTTCCAACCAATTCTCAATGGAGCACGTTTACAACCATCTGATATTTTGTTTCCCATGTCCATTCTACCTCCTTGCATCCATAGTTTTTTATATAATTCATTATTTTGTCAAACTTTTAAAAATGGTCTCAAGATTTTCCATTTTATGTGCGGGCTTTTCTCTTCAAATTCTTTATAGACAACGCTACTAGGCTCCCTTCTCTTCGAATTTCTGGTCTTTATTTATTTTTTTTTCAATTTCTGTTTTTGTACAAATTCTTTCTATAGCCTCCCAGTGATGTCGTCGTATCAGAAAAATTGATCTAGTGATATATACATATATTTGTTATAAGAATAAAAATTAGAATTTTTTAAACAAAAATGGAATTAATTGTTCAATGAAAAGGAATGTACATGAAAATAAAACATTCGACGATCGTGAAGTAATAACCGGGCAAATTGTGAAAAAAATGGCGCGACTATTATGAATAAAAGTTAAAGCTTTGAAGTTAATCATAATGTTCTGAAGATGGCAATTGTGTAAATGAATCAGTGATCGATGAAGATCCAACCGAAGGTGTGACTCGTTCCAAATTCTGCTGGCTGCTTGCTTGTTGACTTTTTCTAATGCATCCGGCCATTTCAGCATTCGCTTCTCGAAGAAGTTCACTTTGTCTAACAATTTCCTAAAAATATTTAAAATAGATTCTCGAATATACATTTTCATTCTTCACCTCTGGTGATGCTCCAACCAATGCCCACGCTTTCAACGAGTGACTTCTACAGAACAACAACAAAAGGACATCAACATCCACTGTCTCACAGCATCCATATTCTTCGCCATAAGCTCGCCTGGAAAAACAATAATATCAAGCCTTTCTTATAATAATAATCTTTGTTGGCTATATATATGCTAGGGCACATAATAAATGTAATAAACCATAAAAATTCCCTTCTATTCTCTATATTTTGCCGCCTCTCAATTGTCGCCAGCAGGTGACTGATTGACTGACTGAATCTACGAGATACTGTATATAATCGACACAGTAGTCAACGATGATGATGATGAAGAGGAGTAGAGGACCCAATACCGTTTTATAACCATTTTAATTGCATTGCGCCGCCATCGCCGCTTCGTTCGGTGTAAATCTTCGCCTCCCTTTTTCTGTGAAAATTGACGACGGCTACGAATCATTTCGAACCGATGACACTTAAATTGGGTTCATCTTCATGATGGTAACGCTTTTTCTGATGCTACTGCTAATTACGGTCATCTTCTCGATTTTCCGTCGGTAGTTTAAAACCGAATTATAAATAATACTTTTTGTGATGCGCATCTGCCCTTTTTTAATGGACCCGCGAAAAAGTGGTTATTGAACTAAAATCAATAAATTGTCGAGTGTTTTTTTTTTCTGCGCAATCTGTCTATGCGTAACATAATCATTTTTTCCAATAACCAAAAAAAACACATAAATTTTTAGGTTAGACAGATGCTGTAAGTTTTGCTACTTATGAACTTTTGATTTTCCCAGTGTCAATTGATAGTAACTTCAACTTGTGTTCGTGTAAACCGTCTGCCTACAGTAACCCCCAACTCCCTCTCTCTTCACAAGCTCAAACAACAGAAATAATCGAGAAAAGTTGTGTCGGGTATCTTCATCATTGTTGTGTTAAATTTCGCGCTACTCTCAAGTGCTTGTGGTTTCTCCGCTTCTTTGATTTCGCATTATGTTCGAGAGAAGTTGATGGATGTACTGCTAGTGTGTTATGTCTGCTCAAATGATGAAGATGATGAACAAAACTTATTTGCTTTAACACTTGTCTTTTTTTTCTGCTACCGCTGATGCTGCTGTTGCTCACTCCATTTCAACATTTCGTCAGTTTTCGTGTCACTAGTCGCGCTATCAGTGTTTGGCAAGAATTTCTTTCAATAGTGTTGTCGTCTATGTATACATGTGCTCATCGAGAGCTAATGTGCACCGACGAATCAACAGATTCAATACCTTTTTTCTGATAAAAGGATGGGATGAGAAGGAACACAATGGTTGGGGGAGTGATGATTTTGGTCACGTTTTGATCGTGCTCATATGCTCAGAAATACTTCGATAATAAGCCATTAACGATCAAGTCAGATGAAAACTATATGAGTTTCCATTCAAGCTGATAATTCTATTTTAAGTATAATGAATAGAAACATTTATAATAGAATATATTTTACGCCAAAACAGACAACTTTTACTGCCAAATTCGTTCATTGAGAGCTAACTTTCAAGTCGCTATTTTGAATTAAATTTGATCCTTATTAACTCGGATTCTATCTTTAAGACATTCAAGAATTTGGTTGATTCTTGAAAACACCACCCAAATTCCTTATTTTCTTTTATTCAATAAAAACTGGAATGCCAAACACTTTCGTCGGTACTTGTATCCGCTAATAATCATGCCATTCTTACTAGTAGCTCATAAATCCAAAATCCTGCAATAAACATCATCCGTTTTTGCGCGGAAGCGAAAAAGAGAAGTCCTCGGCACCAACACAGCCAACAACCAACCAACCTAAAACCCAATAACTCATGTCAGTCTCCCGAAGCATTTTGGTGGCGCTGACTGCACAGGAAACGATAATAACGCTAACAGAAGCTCACAAATAATTGTTTCGCTCCCCCACACCCTCTATTATTTGACCAAATCGGACAAGTGGGGAAAAAGCTTATGGCTACAAATATGAATGCCGAATTGTAAAAACAATAAGTACATATACATTTGCGCGTGTATATCAAAAATATCAACTGTTTATCTACTACCGTACTACTTGAAGAGGGACTATCTAAACCATTTGAGCATATTTGGTAAATGTGTGTTGTCCTAATGCTGGTAGAACATCAGTACAATCAACCACCGAGCCGACTTGTTTGTGTAAGAGTGTTTACAAGGTTAATCACACAGACTATCTAGTTAGTACTATAATATAGTTGATGGAAAGTTATGTGTCGGAAAAGCACTAAAAGTGACAAACTCTGACAAGCGAAAAAATATGAACATTAGCTGAAATAAGCATTGATTTGATTACCTCAACTGTCGAACCGCCTGCAATGCTTGAATATATCTTTTATTCGCTAATAACAAAACTAGCGAATCGCATGAATGCTGTGATCTTGGCACTCCCTCTTCTCCAATCGATAAATCAGGTCTTCCAGAATTTCCCGAGTTATTGATCACCGCATACTCCGATGCACACATCAACAACTCTCGATGATGCTCCAAAATTGCTGGTGATAGTGAATAGGTCTGAAAATAAACTATGTGAGTTAATAATTTCCTACTTATTTATTTGCCAGTGGCCAATCGGTTCCAATTGAAAATCGCTAAGGTAATGTCGGCGCAATTATCAGATCATCCTGCCCCCCTGTCACACGCTCATCTTAATTGCGCTACCCTTCGAAGACGCCGTTGTCGTTGTCGACAGTTCAACTCGACAATGTTGACGGATTAGTCGCCAAAAAAGACACAAGGCGTACAATTTTGAGGGTCAGCGTTATAAACATTTTGAGTAGTAAAATGTGAAATTTAAACAGGTAAAGGGACGAGGGATGGGGGGAGTGTAAGAAAGATTAATCTAATTTCATTCTTGACGAACATCATGGTTTCAATTTGAACAAAAAAGATCTTATCGATCATCTATGCGTTCCAATGAAATTAATGGGAGATTGGCGCATTTGACAGCAAAAAAAGACATGTAGATGACAGTCAATGTGTGGCTTCGATTGATGAGGTTAAATTTTCATTGTTTTCAATCTAAATATTATGATAACCATCGAAATTTTTTGTAACTCCAGGGGTTTTCAATATTCTAAATATCAGAGATGTAGTTTGAGATGTAGTCCCTCTTCCCTTCTTGATAGAAATATCAAACAAAACGTTAAAAATAAAGTAATTTTCTATTTTTTTTTCACATTTCATCATCGTATTTAACTAAATGTCTTGAAAGCCCGTTTTAAAACTGAGCTGATAAGTCATCTCCCCAGAAATTTTGAAAATAAACGTTTTATTCCAAAAATTTGGGACTGGCACCACCATTTCTACCAATCAACAGGTGCAAGACCTCGAAAAATCAAAATCCTCTACTAATCCGTCCTTTCTTAAGGAAACACCTTTTAATGTCGATTTTCCACCTAATTCTACCGTAATCTTTCTCCCAGGTTGCAAATGCGCAAATTGTCTCGCCAGTCTCTGACAAAATGCGGCAAAATTGGACATGATAGATACATATGTAATATTTAAAAAGTGTAAGGGTGGAGGCATATATTTTCGCAGCTGTCTACTGCGACTACCGTATTCTCCCCCCGTTGGCAGATATCTGACAAAAAAAACAACAAGTAACTAATAATTGCTGCTTGGCGGCTCCATAGTCGGGGCTCAATCGACAGCGAAAAAAAAAGTAGAAAATGTCGTAATTCATGTATCTGTTGTCATCAATCATTCTACTCTCCAAATATGACAACTATTGAAAAGCCAACTAGTCGGTTTTCCAAGTTTCCGTTGTGTTGGACTCAATTCTTATTATTCATGCTGATATGTGCGATATTCGGCAAAAAGCTCGAGAATTTGGTATTCGGGGGACCTCTATAAGTAAAACAACAAAGAGTTTCAAATTACTCCTTCTGCTAAATGCACCAATTCACTAAAATAATGAACAAATCAATCGGTCCATTGCTTCACAACAAAACATATTTAAGACTACGGTAGATTTCTGATTCCTCTCAAAATATTGCACAAAAGCCGTAAAAAGCTGCACATTCTGTTAAATTTGGGGGAAGCGTGGAGGAAAATTTACCTGAGAACCTGTCGAATTCTTCACAGCATCTGACATATCTTTTAGCGCATCGCTCATCAACATCAATTGGAAAACAAGCTTGTTCAATAGTTTTGCAACATCGAGTTCCTGTAAAATTTTTTGAAATTTACGAATCTTTTAAAATATTTTTGAAATAATTAAAATTCTATGTCTTTTTTCAATTAATATTATTACTGCTTTAAAGAAATTCGTAATTTTAGTTGTATTCTCATTTTATTGCAATTTTATCAACTGTTCTCAAACACTTACACTTGTCAAACTAAAGGAAGATGTTGAGCCACCAAGTGCAGTCAATTTGTATGCTGAACGTAATGAATTGATTGCCTGAAAAGATTACTGTATCAAATAAGAACAATCGTGACGAGTTAGGGGAGGAAATGTTGATTTCCGCCACATCTTAAATCACAACTATCTTGACATGCCATCGGAAGATCTCAGTTGACACAATGGAACACCTAGCACAACAGTTTTGTCAGACTGATGATTATCGCAAAGCCGCAGTGAACACAGTTTGTGTTAGTTCAACTTTTTCACGTTTTTCCCATCAGCGAGTGATGAGGGATTTTCTGGATTATGGCAAGTTAAATACCTTTTGGCATTGAAGACGTTTCTCGTTGAATGTATCCCAGTGCTCCTTTAGCTCGTTGAGTGAAAAATTCAATCTTTGTGAAATCGGAGAATTACGAAGCTGCAATTAAACAGTTCATTGTTATTAACCAATTTTTTGAAATCTTACGAATTGTTCAGTAACGAACAAGAATGGGAAGTCAACAACATTACAAAGAACCTCTTGTGACGATGCAAAACTTCTCGAAAGAGTTCGATTTGTCAGCATATGTGATGCATCCCTCAAAAGTGCACAAACTTGTCCACAGCATGCCTTAAAATGAATACTGCAAAAAATGATTTAAATCGATCAAAACCTTATAAAGCTGGGTCGATAAAAGAGTAGCATACGCCAAAAGTGTGCCATCCAATGTTTCATTAATTTCATTGAGAACTACAACAAATTCTCGTTCAACTTTCGAATCAACATGATGCGGACATTGAATTCGCAAATTTCTTGGGCGATTCGGATAATATTCCGCGATTATTGATGTGTTGCTATATGCACAGACTGAGGACCCGTCAACTGATGTGTTCTCTTCTTCAAGACGACGATTGTCTCTGGAAAAGAGAAATTCTTATTTTTAAATGAATTTTGGAGCATTACGTCATTTGTGAAGACACAATATTGTTTGTCAATCTGCTTCTCATATCATTTTCAGCCATTGATGAACAACGGGTTGTATTGCCAAGAGCACTTCCTCTCGATATAATTTCTGTAAATTCAATTTAATTTGAAAACATTCTAATAAGCCCAACAATACCTTGTCTCATAATTCTGATCTCTTCATCATCTCTATCAATATCACAGCATTCAGATGGACAAGGTGTTCTTTCCTCTTCATCATCATCTTCTTCATCTTCATCCTCTTCCTCGTGTTCATCCCCACTTCCCATTCTCATTCGATTTATCGACCGATTCAACAAATCATCTCTTTCACTATTCTCCTCCTCATGAACTTCTTCTTCAGTATCATCATCATCGTCGTCATCATCTTCTTCTTCATCCTCTTCCTCGTCTCCTCCTTTTTCTTTCCGTCCCATTTCCATTTTATCCAAACTCTTTTCATCTTCTTTATCTCTTGTCGGCCGCATCGTTGACAACCATCCAAAGCAACTATCAGCCGTTTCAGAAACACTATCATGTTCTGCTTCAAGAAAATCGAATTCTTTGAAAACTCGCGGGAATGAGTCAGTAATTCCAGACTGCGATGGATCCGGAAGCGACATGGTTGATGCAACTTCTTGAGATGATGCACATATTCTTTCGGTTGATGATGTATTGCTTCCCAAATCTGATCTCGAGAAAACTAGCGAAGCTGAAGAAGGAAGTCCAATTCGAAGTCCTGATGCTGATAATATTCCAATCAATCGATCCCGTACCCTTATATGAGATGGTGGCATTCGTTTCAAAGACGTTATTCCTGTTTCGCCAACTAACTTTTCAGGTTTTCTTAGAAGTTTCGGACTCGTATTTGTTGTTACTCCACTATCATCAACACCTGATCTTGTAGCCGCTGATGATGGATTCAATGTATCAGCCAAATTAATATCGAAATCAGCCGAGCATTTATCCGTGTCATCATTTCTCCACTTCTCAACAATAACCTTATATATTTGAGCAGCTTCTTGACAATTTGGCCCTTGGAGGTGTCGAGAGACGCTTCTCGTTACCTAAATAATTTAAATTAAATTATTAATCAAAAAGTCAGAAAAGGGATATTTTATAAAATCACAAGACTTTCTTTAATGTGAAAAGTCATTAAATTTCTGTTTTTGCAAGAAAAGTCATAAAATTTCATATCTACATTCTTAGGCGAAAAAGATCAAAATACTTTCGAAAATTTCCAATATTCACAATCTTGATTTTAATTTTCTAAAAATTGAATTCACACTCTCATTCTTAACAATATGCTTCTCGTAGTCTCTTCCCACACAATTCTTTCTCAAATTTCCAGCCTTTCACAATCAAACAAGACACGAACAACAGTAGCACACCTGTCCTTTAATAGACATATCATCGGCGATACATCAAAAGGATTTTCCTTCCTCAAACGTCAATCAACAGCAATAAAAGCCTTCTCCAACAGACAAAGAAGATTTTGGTTTCTTTCATTAAAAAAAATGGATGGTGTATAAATTTCAACCATTGCGCAAATTATACTTATACCGTAAAATTTTTGAGGTACCTAATATGCATGTCATGGTTATGTGAAAAAGAGAGATAACATCAGCCGACACTTATTCTTGTGTTTTTTACATCAATTTTCTCAAGGATCATCAAAAAACCCAAGAATAATTGTTTATTTAATTGCCTTTTCCGGTGTTGATTTTATCATTTTTATGTACTATGTAGATCTACAGATATGTCGGCCAAATAATAACTCCTTTTTTGAAAATATATATTTTGTTGTTCCAAAAACGAGGTAAATGGGAGGGAGACACGAATATTTTCACACATGTTCACAGATGATGATCTTATAAGAATAATTAATCGTGTCTCCTCCTCCTTCTAACACATTTTTCACTCAATCAAAGGTGCCAACAACGGTCTTCAAAATATTCGGCATTTGGTTTTTGAAATTTGAGATTCATCGATGTTTTTAATTGGTTAATCGAAAGGCAAACCTGTGCATTCAATAACAATTGTGAGACATTGTGATGATTGTGTTGAAGAAGCAGGTGGATCATTTGTAGAATATGGGGAACAAGGGATTGCCAACCACGTTCGAGCATCTGAAACATTTTTGAAATAAATTTATAAAGAGATAAGATAATAATTAACCTCCGAAAGAAGAGACATCAACGTGTCTGCGTTCAATGTGATACAACCGTCACAAACATATTGAAGTACGCATTTCATGAATTGTTGTGAATCCTTAGCAAAAGATCTAGATGAATACTGTCTCATCACCGTCGACAAATGTACAAATGGATGATCAGCGGGAGCACCCGATTGCGTTTTCACAGCTTCATCACAATATGCTGCAATTGCAGTCGCAACTTCGATCGAAAGTCCATTTGGCATGTCAAAATTATTGACCAAATATGGAAGTGTATGACAAACGAAAAGTGCAATTCCACTTGAACCTCCAATTATATCTTCACCTAATACATCCGACAATCGAATCATTGTTTGAATTGATGTTTCATATGCTACCGAAATGATTGCACCTGAAAAAAAAGGAAATTAATTTTTTTGACACTATTATCTCTATCATCTTCTGAAAGCCGATTCAATTTTTATTCCCACACAAAAGTTCCAAACCGTATCTAATTAAATTGACAATATCTCGCTGTTCGATCTTTTCAAATTTGATTTGTGAAACGATGCGAATCGACAGCTAACGTAAGATATTTTTCTTGCGAACATCGCCCTAACCTCTTGTCACGAGTGACATGATTCCGTTGAAATTCTTCCATTCGAGTTGTCCAACAAGTTTGTCCAATTTCGAAAGACATTCGAGTTTGAGCTTTGTTGAAACATCAAGAACCTTGTTCAACAAGTGAAGAGCCAATAAGAATTCATTGTCAAGTCCACTTTCCATCAATGATACAGCAATTGCACAGATTTGCATTCTTGAAAGTGTTTCTTCGTTCGCTTCTTGATCACTTTGCAATTGTTCAGCACTTTTACTTCTCACAATTGTTTCCGGCGATTTCGCTGATAATGGCTCTTGTTCATAAACCAATAGAGAAAGCCGAGCATCTGAAAAACATACATTTTTACAGATTTATTCGGAGAACGTAAAATTAATTCTAATCAACACAAATTCGTACATTTCAAAAGCAAGAAATAAGTAGATTCCTATTATCATGTCTATTTTTAAAATTAAACTTGAAATAATTAGTTCGGGAGATACCTATTGTCATTGTATTCTTGTTTCCTTCGAATAAATGGAAAAAGAAAAGAAACTTAATTTTTTAAAGATAAATAATTTAAAAAACTACAGTTTATGAAAGTCTCGAACTCACTTTTCCTATCAACATGTTGAACCCTTGAACAAATAACAGATTGTCGAACCAATGCAGGAGTATAAGATGTTGATCTCATATGTGTCGGAGAAATCGATTGTCGAAGTACAGCAGTTTCACTCATCGATCCCGAAATATGCGGTGAACAATCAATCAAACAAATCAACAAATCTGTTACGTATGCTTGAGTGTCTTCATTAGTTTCACCGGCAGTTTCAACAAGTCTTGACATTAACGATGGAACCCATGGTACTGGCGGTTGTTCCAAAGCTGCAACAGTTTGAAAACATCTTCCAGCAATGTGCATATTCGATGTGGAAAGTGCCATTTTCATTGACAATTGTGTCCAAGCCACATCCAGCATAGGCAGCTGAAGAACCAATAGTTTTGCGATATGCTGAACAGTACATGAAAGATGTCGAGCACTTGGAACACGCCAGATTCTTGGACCTGCATCTTCATTTGCCCACAATGGAGTATCCATGCTGAAATATATTTCAAATACGATTAATATTAGACATTTGAAACTTACTTCTCACTTAAACAAAATATCAATGCAGATAACAAATCGGTATTCGATGCAAATAGTGTCGGTGCTTGAACTATCATCTTTCGGTATTCATCGGCAGTTGCTCGAGCAAATGAAGGAGATTCTCCTCTACAAACTCCCACTGCCGTCTCACCAACAATTTCATTGGTTTCTGTTCCATAGACCATTTCATTCTTCAGCAAAATTGACGAAACCAACGGTAAATACGACTTATCAGCAAATAACATTATAACATTGACAATGATTTGTCGAGCATGTCGACAAAGTGCTGGACGCAATGAATCAAGTCTCAAAATTGATGAATGCAATAAAAGTGGAACAGATTCGGTCCAGTCGACGGTTGTCCGAGTTCTGATTATATCACAAATCAACAATAGACCAACTTCACTTTTGGTATAAAATTGAATCGGTTGAGTGATTGGAGGCAAGAACTGACTCAACACCGAGTAATGACCACCGTATGCTGGCATTGGCAACAACCGAACTCCATCCTTCGATGGCTCTTCATTTTCTTGCGATTCTCCTCTTCCATCAGATCGTTCTTTTTGTTCAGTGGTTTCATCTCTCCAACGGAAATATGGCGGAATCTCGCTTCTTTCTAGTGTCACTTTCGAAGAGTCCTGAAAAAAATGAAATTTCTTTTCAATCAACGAAAAACCAACATGAACAATAGTGAGCCATTCCAACAAAATCGATGAAATCCGTGTCCCAACAACTTGCGAAATCAGCACACAAATACGTTTCGTCACCGGTAAAAGCGAATCCTGTGAAAGGAGTGTCGTCGTGTAGAAAAAGTTCAAAATTGCCGGCAAATTAGCTGGAAACGAAATGGCTAACGTTTTCCAAATCTCAGCCAACTCCTTCTCATAATCATTCGATAGAGTTGTTGTCAAATGCAATAAATTATTCAAAACCAATTGTGTTGCTTCTTCTGATCCCCATCCTCTTGGTCCTTCAGCTGCTTCTTCGACAACGTTCTGATCAACTAATTCAAGATTTGCAATCCATGGTTGAAGAATTGAAAGAAGATGCGCTTTGTTAGAACAATTTGCTGTTTCCAGTCGATATGAAACTTCTGAAAGATTGAGGATTCCAAGAATAAAAAAAACAAAAGGGTAATTTTACCGCTGAAAATTGTAACAGTCAAATGAGGATAAGCATTTGCCAATCTGCTGCAAATATCTTGTTGTTCAATAGGAAGCAGATGTCCCGGGAAACGCGTCTAAAAATTATAAATAAGAATAGTTCAAATCAGGTGAACCAGTTTTCATTTTAAAAAACACACTCCAAAATTTAATATTTACCGTTATTGTATTTCTGAGCGGGATATGTTGAACAGGTGAAGTGGATGGAATATTCGTTGTCTCTAGGAACTGTTTTCGCAGTATTTCGATCATATGAAGAGCGCAATCCGTAACCGAAGAAACAGACAACATCGATTGACAAAGTACAAAAAGAGAAACGAATTCACAGGGAAAATCGCGTCTGGAGAATACTCGAACCAGTGCTCTAAAGCATCGACAGGCAACTGATGATGTTTGTGTATAACATTGAAGCATCAACCAATCCAGTAAATATCCTGATTCATTCAATTCAAGCATCCATGCCAACATTTCTTCAACTTCTGATTGCATCTAAAAAAAGAAAGAAAATTTGATGAACATTTCGAGAACAAGCATTTCACCGTTGGGTTCGTAGACACGATCAATTTTTCTAGCCACCCATACAAATATCCATCTTCTCCAATTGATTTAGCAGGCTCAAAAATTGGCCCACAGCATAAAACTCGACTCATCGCAAGAACCGACTTTTGTTCAACATACGATCCAACCTCTTTGTCTCTATATTTCCGATCGGCTGCAATTGTTCTTGAGCACCATCCGATGAATAGATAGAAAAGACTCTGGCGTCTCTCTTCGTTAAATAAGGCTGAAATATTTAAAAAATTATTCCAGCGAATTTGGAATTTCAAACTAACAATGTCTCGATAAATGTGGCGTTGAATCAACAATCAAATGGATCAACTTGGCAAAATGTAATCTCAGTTTTGTTACAATTGTAATGTCTCGATCATGATCATTTTCCAGATTTATTCTCATCGAATCAATAAAATCCGTAATATGATGATTGAGAACAAATTCCGAATTCGCTGATGTTGATGAAGAAACCAGAAGAAGCCCACGGAATATTGCAATCTGAGATTAAATTCAAAGTAAAATTAATCAAAAATATATTTTTAACCTCAATAACTCGAATAATTTGCAATCTTAGTAAATCCTTTCTTTTCCGTCTTCTCAAATTTGTTTCAGACTTTTTGTCTATTGCCTCTCTTAAAATTCCATTCGTTTTCAGCTCATCCAGTAGCATGTCGAATACTAGAGGATTTAATGATCCAACCCCTAAAGAAAGCTTAATTTTTATATTTAATGACTTTCTGTTTTACCAAGAACAACACTGTCTCTGATATCTGTTAGATTTTCCCATCGGAGGATCATGCAAACTTTGGATATCAATTGTGACAATGAATTCGGAACTGGGGTTCGAGATGACCGCAATGACGCTGAAACAGATCGGAAAACGTCTGTTGGACCATCCAATCTGAAATTGTCGAGATAAATGATAAAATGCCAAGATGACTCACGAGTTCGTTGGACTAAAACTTCTCTGCGACAAATTATACGGTGCCGGTGCAAGCGCGCAGCAAAGAATCAAATACTTTTGCCATAATGCCAAGCATGCTTCTTGCCCTAGCTGCTCTCCACAAATCGATGATGTTCCTTTACTTTTCGACCCTCTCAACAAAGAACTACGACTCTCGTTTTGTGGATTACTGAAATAGATACTTTGTTAATAAATCAATTTAAAAAATCCAACTTCGGATCGACATATCCAGAAACCGCATTCAATCTTGCAAATAAAATCGGCCAAGCCGCCGCGACTGCACTTGGACACCTTGTCAATAGATGTTTCATTTCTGCATATCCACTCAAAGCACATCCCCATGGATCCCATTGAAGATATTCATTTCCTCTGTCACTGTTGACCAATGTGTTGTCTGTTTCAATTGTGGAGATTTTCTCACAAACTGAAGCGAAATCCATGTTCCAAGACATCTGGAAATCAATTATAAGATAGACTGAGGAGAAAATTAAGAAATTACCCTTTCTTTTAGTGGTACATGTTCAATATATTTCTTCACAACATAGGGAGTAGCTTGATCCAAAACGTTAATAACAGGAATATCAACATTTTCAATTCCAAGAAGTTCGATTATAGTTTTTACTTCTCTCATGAGCGAAATTGCCAATTTTCTTGGTTGTGATCTGAAAAAAAATCTATTACAAAATAATATTCAATAATTTACCTCGTTTGACATAAATAAACAATAGCCAATCCTTCAATCGAATGTAAAACTGATAACAACCCAACTGGAGCATTCGTCGTTGTGATAGATGTTGATGGAACTCCTTGTGAATGTGTCGGTGTTGTAGTTGTTGACGATGGTCCCGAATGAATCGACGAAGTTTCCGGCAAAGAGCACAATGATGAAGAAACTTGATGCGGCGATGAGTTATTCGACAAAATTGTCGTTGCTGACGATACCGTATTCGGTGAACTAATCATTGAAACATGACAAGTCGGCGGTGGACTCATTGGCATAATTTTCTCAGCTTCTCGTTTTCTTTCCGTTATAATTGCAGCTTTCCAAGTTGTCAATAATTGCAAAAGCAATCTTAATGAATCGTCAAGGACTTGTGGATAAAAATCCGATATTTGAGTTTGAATCAATGATAATTGTGCAATGAATACTTGTTCTCTCCATTCAGAAAATTCTCCAATAATCGTTTGAAGTGTTAGTCCTGACATATTCCTCAATTCTTCATCTATATGAACCGTCAATCTCGTCAAAATATCAATAAGCTCGACGTGAGTCATAGGTTCCGGAAGAAGCCGCGGAATCGCAGCAATACACGTTCGGAAGAGATCAAGTTTTGGTTTCGCGTCGCCACTAAAAATCGAAATCTAAGCGTTTTCCAATGAATTTCGATAGTAAAATTTTAAAAACAGTTTTTTTCAAAATGATAATCAAAACCAACCTTATGAGCTCATCCGGTTCCTTCCCTCTACTCTGTACCGTTGACATCATCAATGGTTTCCCTATTTGAGTATCCAATGTTCTCAAAATACTATCAAATGCTTTTCGACATTGTGGATAAAATTGGTCGATTCCGATAACTCTGAAAACAAGAAACTAAACAATAAGTAGTCGATTTGAACAAACTTTGAAATCTCCATAGTCAACGGTCTTGTAATATATTGTTTCTTTCGCATTTTATGAACTGTTCCACTTGCTGATGGACCCATTGATTTCGGCATTGCTGGCGGATCATCCTTCTGTTGCAGACCATCTGCAATAACCATCAATGCACGTATTCCAATATTCATTCTTTCCGCATATAATGATCGTTGAGTTCGATTCACACATAGTAAGTCAAATATTATTTCCTAAATATTATTTTTTGTTAAATTTTACCACCAAATAAAAAAAACCTTAAAGGCAAAGTCCAGCTTCTGATTCGATATAAAATGGATAATCTTCACAAAAATGTTCAATGGAGCATCCTTCGGTACGATATATCGATTTCCTTTCGGGAACAAACTTCCACAAATAGATTCCAATCGTGATCGAGTGGCTGCATTCCCATCCGCATTATTTCGAATCATATAAACCCAAAGAAGTCTGTACATACTCTCCAATGCAACTCTTGCCACTTTCAAATCTCGATTTTTTAGATGAGATAAACAAACATTCAGAAATGGAACCCAGTTGGCAAGGAAAAAGTGTTTCTGGCTCACACAAAGAAGACAAGTTTGTAGAGGAAATGCCGCCTGAAAATATGGTTTATATTGGAATTTAATAAGCTTTGTGTCTACCAATTTGTGTTGTTTCTTCGATGTCATTTCATTTGTTACAATATACAACTTCTGCACTAGTGAAATCAGTGACGGAATGTTAGTTTCACGCTTTATTTGCTATAAATTATTAGATAATGTTTCTTCAATCTTAAAATTTCAGTTTACCGCTGCAACCGGCAATAATATCTCAACAAGAAGTCCCATCACCGCATGTTTGACATCTTTGTCTTTCACTTCCAACATCAAACTCGCCAAATCATCCAAAAATTTAAGACCAGTCTCAAAATCTTCAACTTGATTCGTTTTCACTTTTACAAACTTCATGGCCATGATAAGAGCGATTATTTGTTGAGCGGCAATGTGTGAAACATCTCTTTTCAGCTCATTCAGATGAGTCATAAAAATTCTGAAATTAACCATTTAAAATCAAACGTATTATTTTATAAAATCAGGAAAAGTGTTGGAATTTGAATTTTAAGCTTATGCGAAGGCATTTTCAGTTTGGCGCAAATACTTTTCAATTTAACAAAAAAAAACACTCACCTATGAATATGAGGAAAATAATTATTAGATAATACTCCGATTACTTCACCATAAGTTTCAGCCACCACCAAATGATTTGTATTATTAACACCAAGAAGTGTCGCTTCTTTATATTGAACATTTCGAAAGCAAATGTCCAAAACTTTTCTTATTAAAATATCACACTTTGGTAGATGAAATTCAGCCTAAATTAATAATTTTAAATTTATTACAAGTCAACGTGTTACCTGAGGAAGAATTTCAATCAAAACCAGACAAAACAAATAATTAACCGCCAGCAGTTTTTTCGCAATTTTACTCCGGGCTTCATTAGTTAAATTAGATGAGAGAATTGATAAATTAAGAGATTCGTCGTATTTTTCATGCCAAGAAAGCAAAATTTTCAAAATTGGCGGTAACGAAATTTCGGATATGTCGCGAAGTGTGCTGCAAAGATTATCAAAGTATGGATCGCCGCCTCGTTGCAGTGTTTTGTTTAGTAATTTTTCCTGGAAAAAATAGGAAAGTTGTAACTTTTAAAAATTTACGACTTACCAATGGTTCATCTTCAATCACGGAACTCAACTTTCGTTCAAACATGTTAAATAAATCCAAAAGTGCTGATTGTACAACGAACGGACCACTCAATTGACTAAGATCTAATGGACCGGATGATACCATTCTTTGCCCTCCCCATGGTAAATCACATGTTGCAATTCTTCAATTTCATATTAATTATGCTTTTTAAAATGAAATTGTAAAAATTTTGGACAACAAAAACAATATTTACCAACTACCGATTTGTAAACGTGTGAAAATACAAATGAAACATTTCTGAAACTTTTGAAATGACCTTAATTAATATTTGTGTAAATAATTGTTTTGTTTTCCTTTACTAAAGATTAAAAAAACATAATACTAACTTATCAGGATTAGAACGGAGAGCAAGAGTTCCAGGATCGCTTTTCCGCCGACTGATTCGATCTTTTCTCATCGACGACGTCATTATTATTACTGTTTTGAACTGAAATTTTAAATTTGTCTAGTTAGTTTCTCTACGAAAATCAATAAAATGGTGAACAGAAGGAGCACAAATTGGTGTAATTCAACCAGGGGGCGTACTAGTTTTCCTATTATTTGGAAAACTAGGCCATTTACTTTTTTCCGGTGGAAAGCTCGTTTTCCATTCAAAGCAAGACGAATTTGTACTTTTTTAATGAATAGGTGAATTAAAACATTCCTGATCACACATCTTAGATTAAATTTGTAAATCGAATGAATTTATCTAAAAATACGCGTGTACAAATGCATAAAAGTAAATAAATACTTTTGTCAGCATTAGATATGAGAGAATATTCAGAATAACTTTAAACTTTATATAATTTTGATTATAAAGAACAGATCTTTCGATATCCGCCCGAGCTCCCGTTCTTTTCAGAACTTTAGCTTCATTTCACTAAATTGAAAATAAATATAATAACACTGGTAAATCACAATAAACGTTCGTCAATTCCAAACTTCCGTGAACAAATTTATTAAATAAAAATTTTGAAACAACACTTTTACAGTAATAACTTATTTTTTGAATGAGTGAAAATTTGAAAACATAAGAAAAAAAGCCAAAAATAATATTTTTAAAAGGTTATGTTTTGTTTATAAAATGTAGCTGCATTTATTTATCTGCTGACAGATCTCGATGGTGAACGGCTTGGCGATCGAGATTCTCTCTTTGGAGACGGTGATCGTGAAACTGAGCGGGAACGGCTGCGAGATTGTTCACGACCTGGTGGAGTACGAGTACGTGAACGACTGCGACGTGGCTGAAAATGGGAAAGTTATGTTGAAATTTTTTTAAAAATAAAACCAACCGATCTCGAACGTCGTGGAGATCTTGAATAGCGTGGAGAACGTCTTGGGGATCTCGAATGGCGACCACGATGTGGTGGAGAGCGTGATCTGTTAAACAAATTATAAAGATTACAAAAAATAGCATTGCCATATAAACTGTGGCATTAAAATAACCTTTAGAGAATAAACATAAACATTACTTGAAGTTTGAAACTTTTGATATTTGAAAGTTCGTATTTAATGGTAACTGCGTAACAACTAGCAATTTAACATAGAAAAACTATTTCCTCTTCAATATTTTTAAAATACGCTAGATCAATTTTCAATTTAATTGGAGCTTCAAAAATAGGTTACTTACATAGATTCCAGCTATATAACAGGTTTCAACAGCTTCTCAG
This sequence comes from Caenorhabditis virilis, assembly GCA_964036255.1. NCBI lineage: Eukaryota > Metazoa > Nematoda > Chromadorea > Rhabditida > Rhabditidae > Caenorhabditis > Caenorhabditis virilis. The sequence goes on along the minus strand of OZ038417.1, from coordinate 9,223,908 downwards.
CTAACTATTATACAGGCATTATAAGTTCAGCGGAAATCAGCCATTTTTCAGCATAACATACTGCTGCACAGGAACAGCAACAGCTGCAGATTATTTTTCCGTTTACAATTTTGATAGAATAAATATAACCGCTTGTCTATTACTGTCCAGTCTATTAAAAATTTATTTTTACCTTCTTCTGCGATTCCTCGAATCATCCGGTCTATCATATTTTGCAACTGTTACACGCAAATCACGCCCGTCGAGTGATCTACCATCGGTTCTCTGGCAGGCATATTCGGCGTCACGACGTCTGAAAGAAGTATAGAATTGCTAAATGAAAAAAAACGTTGTTTTGAACTTACTCATAAAAACGAACAAATCCGAATCCTTTGCTCTGTCTGGTGTATTTATCTTTTGGGATATGAACATCTCCGATATCTCCATACTTTTCAAAAAGTCGTCGAAGATCCACAACAGTTGTATGGTATGAAAGATTGTCGACTTTCAAGGAGTGGAGTCCCTCAATAGATGGTGGCGGACGTCTTTCACCTCGATTCATCTTCACTAAAACTCATTCATTTATTTACAAAAACATATATAGCGAAAAAAAAAGGACAATAAATAAGAAAAAAGGAAATCAATTGGAAGTAAGATTTGAAGGTCTAAACTGTTTTAAAAGATTAATGAAATGTTCATGAGATGCATAAAGTGGCTCATTTGTGTCAACTTTAACCCAGCGAAAGGCTTGCGCATCATCTCCGGCTTTAAGACTGTCTTCTTTGAGCACTCCGCCTTCGTCGTGGAAATTAAAAACAACTGTTTCCATCCATGCATTGTCAGTGTTTCTTGGATCATCCACATAACCTCTCAAAGCCTTTATTTGTAAATATAAAGCTCGAAAAATCGCGGTACCGATACAATTCTTTTCCGTGTTTCCAGAACTCATCTTTCAGTTGTTCTGTTCCATTCATTGCTTCTTCTGCGAACTCTCTGCGAAGAGTTTCAGAAACTTCTTCACCAGCATCAACCATACCTCCTGGAATGGCCCATTCGCCTGTAACCGAGAGGTTTATGACGTGAAACTTTCAACATATATACCAGTGTCTCTACGCTGAATAGCAACAAATTCTAGACGGCCATTGTTATATCTAGTTACAATTGGATCAGCGGCGTGATTCGGACCCCAACGACCTAGAACTCCTCTTCCGGAGAGACCGGTTCGTCCCATTGGGTTGATTGGTCTCGATTTTGAATCAAATGAATATAGTCTGAATTTCAGTACTTTCACTAAAACTAAATTACTAACTATCATTACCCAACGAAAGAGACTCGATTAATTTTTCCATCAACACCGTTCCATTTAAACTTATTCTGACCAATTTCTGAATCAGCCCATGGTTTATTCAAAATTGTTGGATCTGTGTACTCAGGGGGAGAATAATCACTGAACTCAGTATGCCATTTAACTTTATCATCACTAACAAGTGCTCGGAAAACGGAGCTTCGTGTGTAAGGAACATCTGACAAAAATAGGTCTACTTATTGTAAATAGCAAAACCTCATACCAGTTGCACGACATTTTTTATGAATGAAACTCATTATCGGCTTGCAAAGAAGATGATTCCAAAGTGACATAAAGGATAAATTTTAAAAGAATGATGAAAGTTTAGAACGTGAAACCCCTCAAAAAGAAACAAAAGTCAGGAGCCTATACGAATAAGTAATATTTTAACAACAAGTAGAATATAAAGATCTTGGTGTGGTTTTTATTATAGTTCTAGAGAAAAAAAAAATAAATAACGCAGATTTGATATAAAATCAAAAAGAATGCAGCGTCGTCGAAAGCTGTGCCAATGTCGAATTATGCGCCAACAAGAATTGCGTCAGTGCCGGCCAAGTTGGCGGTTTGTTAAAAACATGCATAGAAATAATATCGACCATTACTACAAAATTAAATTAAATTTAGGCGTAAAGTTGGATTACAGTAAGCTTAAAAATGCCTAATTAAAACCAAAGTTTGTCTGAAATAAAAGTTTTCCAAGGATAGTTACAAATATAAACATGACGACGTGTTTCTGAAATCAAATCTTGCTGTCCAACTCCAGATACTCGTTTTGAAAATCGAAGTTATTCACCCCCGATATGCATTCTATCCCTTGATACGGATTAAAAAGTAAAACAAAATGATGATAAAAAATAATATTCTAAAAACGTGAAAACAAAAAACAGGATTTTATTTCGATTAAGAATTTGTCCTGTTTAGAACACTTTTAAAGTTCACCTTGAAATATTTTTTGAAAGGGGGTTTTTAAGTGAAAATATTCGTAGAAAGCTTAAAATCAGTGCGAAAAATCAATTGCGACTTCAGCATAACTTTAAGCAAAAATATAAGTTATGTTTATTGTAATCCTCTCAAGAAATAAAGAACATCTGGACTACACTTGTATCGTCGTTTTTATCATCTCCCCCATTCCATTGAGTCCGAATAATTGGTGTCAATCACAGAGGAAATGTTTTTTTCAAGATTAACTTGCTCTTTTGCTCTTCAAAGAATGCTCCTTTTTCCTTGCAATTCATTTTCATGTTCTAATTTCTTCTTTTCTATAGAATTCGTTCTTTTTGGTTCTTTGAGTTGTATCCTAAAATAATGTTAATTTTTTAACAAGCCGTGTTGAGACGAGTTATGAACCATCGGCTTGTGAATGTTCATATTTTGACGATTCATATTTAACTCGACCACAAAATATTAGAAACGGATTAAATTTTGATACTGTCATATGGAACGTTTATAATTTTAAACACCAAGTTTCATCCCAATCGGACATTTTGGAGCGAAACGGAAACAACTATCCGCCGAGTTACGATCATTAACTTGCACAAACGCGAAGTCAGGGGTGCCGCCGAAAAATGTTTGCCGAAAAAAAAATAATTTTTAAGGGTTTCCGCTTTCATTCAGTTAAAAAATTAATAAAATAGTTGGAAGTTGAGGTAAAAAAAAATAATATGTTCAAATTTTAAAATCTGTTTTCCGCAACACCGAAAAAAAATTTGAGGATGGAAAACCGTTAAAAAATTTTGAGCCGAAAAAAGATTATCGCGCGAACCCGAAATAAATAAAACTTTTTCGGCGTAAAACACCGGAAAATCCGTAAAAAACCGAAAAAACGGCAACCCTGATGTGAGTGTGACCATTGTCTTAGAGTTCCTAATTTCCTGAATCATCCGAAATCAGCACCGAGGCACCAGAAAAGTGGCGTCCGACATGGGTATGCCCGCTATTTCTATGGCAACTTGTCAAAGTGAAGTTGAAACTGGTCATATGTCATGTCATGCTTCGCCGAAAAGGTGTCGATAGTAATTAATATATTGAGGAAATTTTGATAAAACATCTTCTTCCATGGATATAAGACCGCAAAAGTTATTGATAAATATTTGTTTCAGTCCTAATAAATACTTTGCTGAATCTCATTCGTTTTTGAATTTGAAGTAGTCCATCTAATTCGATAGCACCACGTGTAACATGAAAAATAAATTCGAACGTTTAAGTTCAAATGAACATAATTATGCAAATTCTTAGATATTTATCCATTTTACTCAGTGTTTTCAATGATTTATCACGTTTTCAACTGCTTAGAAATCTACCCAGTATGAAAATCTTCCAGACCAGCCGCCTCCTCATCTTTCAACCAAACTGCTTGCTTTCAAATTCCAACTCCATACTGCCATTTTAATGGGAACTATCAATGCGAACTCATGTGAGTTTCTTGAAAAAAAAGAATGAAATTCGATACAACAATAACAAACATCTTCCGACAATTCTTCTCACCGGAAAGAAGAATCCATTTCTCAGACGAACGATGATCCCCTTTTCTTACTTGTAATGTCTCGTTCAAACTTCAAAGTATGATGAATGCCGTAGATTAGAAGCTGTCAAATACTTTTCATGTTTTTTTTGGTGAATTCCGAAAAAACATGATGTTTTCAAGAAATGCACTTTTATTTTCTAAAAGTTGAACTAGTCAATAATTCAAGCAAAAATTTTCTTATTGTTTTATTTTATTCAAATAACTTTTTTGTTCATGAAAAAGAAAAAAAAAGCAAACTCTGAAGGGGGTGTTGTTGTCATGTCTCAAGTGTCAAAATATCAATCAAAAGACCAATCTTGAACATTTAACAATGCCACGACGACACTGCACTTCTTCTTTTTTGTTTCTTTATCTTTCTGTCTATGTCCATAGTTTAACTTTTTGCTGTTTGGGTGTCATTGTTTCAAAAAGCTCAAGAAATTACTAGTAGTCGTCTTGGGAGTTCGATTCGTTTTTTTTTTGAATGAACGCTTATTGTTTCTCTTCAAATGGTATGTTATTTTTTTAAATTATAATAGTTAGTCTACAGATTAAGATAAAAATGACGATGCTCCTCTCGCAAAAATTAATTTTGTTGAAAAAATTGAAAATAATTATACTCAAAAATTTCCTGTTAAATTCTTAATTTCAAAAAAGAAGAAGAAGATTTATTTATTTGCTTCAGTTTACGGTTACAGTCAAATTTTTGTTCTAATTTTCATTCTAATGCCAATCATCCTTCAAATCTCTGTAGAAATCGATATAAATATGTAGATGCTCGATATCATACTTTTGCTTTTTATTCATGGACCGTATGCAAGCGTGGAATTAGCATTAATTAATACTTTTCAAGACCTTCAAATCTGAATGCTGTTCTCCTAGGTATATCACTTTTTCAGTTACAATTTATGAGTACTGATTTAAGGAAGGCTTTCGAATGCGTCTGTGATGAAAATAGACTTCATTCTCATTCCAAATCAGTTTTTAAAATTTTCTAAAACCACCTAGAAGCCGAGAAAACGCTCATCAAAACAATGGCCTAGAAAAATGGGGCCGCCAGCGAAAACTAGTCCGCAGGCATGGAAAATCCAAACAAAAAAATTAAAAAATATTAAAAAATAACTAATATAAGCATTCTTCATAACTATTTATTAACGAAACACGAAAAAAAGAACATAGGAAAAAGTTCGGCCAGGTGACCACTTTTTCTAGGCCATTGTTTTGAGGCGTTTTTTCTCGGCTTCTAGATGGTATTAGAAAATGTTAAAAACAGATTTGGAATGAGGATGAAATCTATCTTCATTTAAGGTACATTTATTATCTCCGTAAAGCCCTCTTTTAATGAAAATGTTGTGGTTTATCCCGAAATAAAGACCTCCCTTGCAAGCTCATTCAATCTCATTCTAAAAAAGATGTGAATACAAAAAACTTCCGGTTTAAGAAACCATGTTCAATTGGTTTTTTAAGCGGAACATTTTACTTCCTTCTGGTCAAATCAACAGGTCAAAAAGAGCAGAAAAAATATGAAACAATTGAAACTTCTTTTTTTCTGCAATTTTATTCCTTCCGTTGTCTTTTATTTCTTCAAAATCTCCCGCTGCGAATTCATATAAAACATTTCCTTCATAACTCCAAAAACGGACAGAATATCGGAGAGACGAGATACTTACAAAACCAAGGCTATTCTCATTATTATTATTATTTTTCTTTATTATTTTTCCTACTAGAATTCTGCTCACCAATTATTCGATTATGAGTATCATTTGACAATGCTTCTCATATTTTGAAACAGAAGAAAAGCGGAAAGAAAAAAAGAAAGAAGGAATTGGACAACAACCAATAAACATTTTTGTTTTTACGCATTTTTCACTTAAAATAATAACGACGACGAACTAGAAAACTGCTATTATGAGTTTGAATTTATATTCACCATCTGGAAATTGCGCAAAACAGATACTTCTCCCAGGTAATCTCTTGACTTTTGAAACATTTAAGTTAAAGACAATGGGTTAGTTAAATTCGCAATTTTTTAATTCGGAGTTTAAAAAATTTGATTAGACCATACTTTATGTATTTAACGCAAAAACTTCATTTCTTCATGCGTTGTAGGCGTTAAAATGCCATTTGTAAAATATAAAATTCGAATTTTTGCGTGTGTGCAGTTTGTCGTAACGGTGTACACACACAAAGCGTTGTTCGTGATGACAATTTCGGTTCACTTTAGCCCACCGTGACCCTGTAAGTCTTGAAATTCTTGAGCTTCTCCCTATTTTCAAGTTATTCAGAACACGAGAGTCTCAAAAGATAACATCCTCTTCTACAAACTCCCATTCAATTTTTAATCATGTCGAAGACAACTTTTACTATCCTTTTTTATAGCCAGATGACTTTCCTTTTTGAAAATTTCTGAATTTTTAAACATGTCATTTTTTATGCGCGGACCCTTCCCATTCATCGTATCTATTCCAAGAAAACCAACCCAACTCGGTATAAGCGATAAAATACCAAAAACCATATATTTTCTGTGATTCTTATTCTTTGAAACTCCTGAATTTTCAACAAGTGGAATGTCACGCAATCATTCGGTTTCTTAGTCAACTCTAACTGACTAAATGAGCTAACAGGAAAAAGCAAGAAAAGAAGAGGAATCCATAAAAGAATTGCATTTAGTTGGTCCCTGACGTTCCATTTATATTAGTATTGTGCACTGAATTATTATCTATAAGTTTCAGCATGTGTAAGTTTTTTGTGACTGGTATTTCATTGATAATATGTTAGTTAAAGACAAGGTGCCACTTAAAAATTTCGCCGCTAAAAATAAGGAATTTGAAAAAAATGTGAAAAATTCAAAATTTTGTGCTTCTCGCCAAAAAGTGTACATTAGTACGGCAGGAATTTCAGAATAATTTTTTTTTCATCTTCCGACCGCTGCTAAAAAATGGATATTTTTCGTCGGGATTTCGTATGGAATATACTAGAATGTCGATAGAAGATGATTTTTTCATAATTAAATCCATATGGGGTAAAAATAACTGGCACCCTGTCTTTAAACTAGATTCATGGCTTCAAAGTCAATGTTTAAAGGGATTAATAGCTGAATTTTAATTTTGACTCATTTTCATTTTCTTCGCCATATTCGAAACCATATAAAAGAATAAAAAATGTTCGGAATTTTCTTTTTATGAACAGAATAAATGGCGAAGTTCATCGTATTTCACAATTATTCGTTAAAAGTGACAATAAGGAGGAAGATTCAGTTACATTGCCCAGATTCGATTTTTTAGTATTTCGTTCGTATTTCCATAAACTCCAAGACTTACGAAATGTTTCCCAAAATGTAAATATAAAATAATAATTTAAACAGAATTAAATTCCTTAATTCTCGTAAAGTACCCATTTTTGATAAGTGTACAAAATTCGAAGACTTTTAATTTTTGATGACATGAACTGAGAACTGTTATTTAAAGGGAGGCTTTACGGAGATAATAAATGTACCTTAAATGAAAATAGACTTCATTCTCATTCCAAATCTATCTTTCAAATTTTCTAAAACCACATGGAAGCCGAGAAAATGAGCCTCAAAACAATGGCCTAGAAAAAGGGGCCACCTGGCCGAACTTTTTCCAATGAGCTATTTTCGTATTTCATTAATAAATAGTTATGCAGAATGCTTGTATTAGTCCTTTTGTAAATGTTTTTTTCATTTTAATTTATGTTTAAAAAAATTTTTTTTGGATTTTTCATGCCTGCGGACTAGTTTTCGCCGGTGACCACTTTTTCTAGGCCATTGTTTTGAAGCTCTTTTTTTTGCTTCCAGGTGGTTTTAGAAAATTATAAAAACAGATTTGGAATGAGAATGAATTCTATTTTCATCCCAGACGCATTCATTAGCTCCGTAAAGCCCTCCTTTAAAGACAGAGGTTATTTTATAACGTTTCGTTGTAACTTCATTTGTATCCAGTTTTAAAAAAATTTAAAACGCGGAACCTGAAGAAAAGGAATTTCAAGAGAAGCGAAATTGATACTTATTTTTCTTTCCGTTTGAAATAACCAAAATTATGTGTTTTTTTCAATATCAAATTCAGTAAACACCATTTAATGAAATTGGAGATGATTGAATATCATTTTTGATACATTCATCAATTCAATTCATCCGATATTTGAAAAAGAAAAGTGTAAACTGAAAAACATCTTGTAATATTTATAAACCAATGAGTAAGGATACTGCCGTTTTTCTGAATTTGTATTCTGTTTAGAAATTTTTAAATCTGAACATTTGATAGCTTTATTTTAAAAAGCAGTCACCTTTTTCCAGACACTTATTTTCTCAACTTTTTGTTCGAAAAACTTGAAAAACACGCTAAATTATTAATCAGGAAAACGCATTCCGTTCCAAAAAAGAATTAAAAATAATATATTGATTTCTGCTAATTTATTCTTTACCACGGGTTGAAAATGTCTCAATTCAAAGTTTAAGATTGTCTTTGTAATTCTTTGTAAAATTTTTTCGACTTTTTTTTTATTTCTTAGTTTCAAAGCACATCCGACATCATTTAAAACTTCTCAAGTGATTTATGATACTCTGGTAAAATCCACAATTGTACTTTAGGATTCCTTTTTTTGGGGAGAAAGTCTGGAATACTTCATTACATGACTTTTGTCCTTCCTCTTCGTAACCCAAAAAAACGGAAGAATATCAATCAGTCGACCAGACTCCTTGAATGATAATCCGAATTTCCGTTTCGGGCTTCTTGGAATTAATAACTTTTCTCCAGTTGTTTATGTTTTTGGCGGGGGGAGGGGGTTGATTTCCTAAAAATTGATTTCCTTGAACAGTAAAATACCCTCAAGATGTTTGGTTTTTTTCTCGATCTACGATCTTTTTTAAACTTGTCAAAACAAAATGATGGAATTCCGCAGAGAGTACCCTATTGAAACATTGAATGGGTGATATTTAGAAAATTTTTTTTAAAAAGCGGACTACCCGGTAATGATTCCAAAAATGATTTCGAGAACGGCCATTTCCCAAGTTTCTTTCATAACTCCATTGAATTTTCGTTTGTAATTTCTATGCCATTTCTCTATTCTAAAGAAAGAAAAATATGTTTTCCGCTTTCTGAGCTTCATTTATCTTCTATCTGATAGTCTTATTTTAAATTGCGGAAGCTCCCGGCTTTTGGAAGTGGTAACAGCCCATTTCCCGATCTTTTGAGCATATGACAGTTTTCCTCGGTACTCGAGAAAGCCGGGAACTACTGCGTTGATTGATTTACTTAAAGGAGGGCTTGACATAGCTAATAAATGCATCTAGGATGAAAATATACGTCATACTCATTCCAAATCTGTTCTTAAAATTTTTTAAAACCACCTAGAAGCCGAGAAAATGAGCTTCAAGACAATGGCCTAGAAAAGTGACCACCGGCGAAAACTAGTCCGCAGGCATGAAAAATCCATTAAAAAAAATACATTACAATTTTAAAAAGACTAATATAAGCATTCTGCAAAGCGAAACACGAAAAAATATCATTGAAAAAAGTTCGACCACTTTTTCTAGGCCATTGTTCTGAGGCGCGTTTTCTCGGCTTCTAGGTGTTTTTTAGAAAATTTTAAAAACAGATTTGGAATGAGTCTTAAGCATATTTTCATTTAAGCGGTCGGTGTTCGTGCAACGCGGTCGGCATTGGCGCGAAACACAATTATTTGAATTTGCCTTCATATTGGCATTGTTCTTTGGACCACCTGGGCTCCCATTCGAATTTTGAATTTTTGCCTAGATTTTGGATCGTGTTAACTGACAAGCTGAAAAATAAAATTTACCGACTTCTAGACTTCTAGTTTTTAAACATGTTTTGAATCGTTGGCACGTTTAATTTGAAGAAGGAGATGCATTTACCTACATGCACTTATTTTTGATGTGCCATAATTGTCGTTCAAATAAAATAATTCAAAAATTTCCTGAAAATGAACTTTGGAACTAAAATTCTAAAGTTTCGAACAAAGACGTTGTTCCGAATAATTTCCGGTACTTATAACCTCCAAAAAAAAACTCTCTAGTTATAACCAGCAACCTGGACCAAATTGAACTAAATGTTTCCTCTTTCAGATTACGAAATGTACAAAATCCACCGACAGGGACAACAACACAATGGAAACAATAACAGTGAACAGTCGAAAAAGCTCACGAAAAAGGTTGGTTTCGGATCAAAATTGGGTCATTTTCTTAGAAGAAAATCGAGGAATAGAGAAATTAGAGAAATTAGAGAAACGGGTCCATCAAGATGAATGAATAATCAGTTGGAATTAGAATTGAACTTCTCACATTACATCTCCGTCATTTTTTTTGTCTTGGTTCATTGTTTCAGTAGGGAGTCTACTTTTTTTAGCCCTATTTTATCCTATTTTCAATGTTTTTAACTTTTCGTTTACACTAATAAATCGCGCTTCAACGATCTAGTTTAAAGGAGGGCTTTACGGAGCTAATGAATTCATCTGGGATGAAAATAAACTTCATTCTCATTCCAAATCTGTTTTAAAAATTTTCTAAAACCACCTAGAAGCCGAGAAAAAGCGCCTCCAAACAATGGCCTAGAAAAAGTGCCCACCGGCAAAAACTAGTCCGCAGGCATGAAAAATCCAAAAAAAAAAAAAAAAAAAACATAAATTAAAATGAAACATTTTTTTAAAAGGACTAATATAACCATTCTGCATAACTATATATTAACGAAACACGAAAAAGGGCAAGGTGGCCACTTTTTCTAGGCCATTGTTTTGAAGCTCAGTTTTTCGGCTTCTAGGTGGTTTTTGAAAATTTTAAAAAAGTAAAGTGGTGTCCCTTGTATAAACTAGGTTCACAGAGATGCGAGTGGATGAAAACCAGCTTTAAACAACAAAAATAAACGCGAATTATTTTCAAGAAGATTTATTAAATTTAAAACAAGAATAAATTACGAAAGAAAGGTTAATTATATTGCAAAGAACAAATAAAATACTAGCCGCAGCTAGACGAATCTAGTTCTCAACTAGAAACAACAAAAACAGCCCAAAACTGGCTAAAAACGAGCTTGCTTGCCTTCTCACAACAAAACTAATGTGACGCCCGAGATGGTGGCCTAGAAACACATTTTTGGGAAGCTAGTCCCTCTGGGTTGGGTTTCTAGTCCTCGGCCATTTATCTCAACATCCCCCTCCTTTAGAAGAACAGGCTCCGGACTGTTGGGATACATCACAAAATAACACGGGTAGAAGGGATATGGGGTCGAACATTTATCACATCGAACCGACTGTTCTTTGACGACTTTCAACTGGTTCTTGTCCCATTTTCCACTTTGTCCATTCATCTCAACTCTCTTGGCCTTCATATTCTGAGGTTTCACTCCAATCTCAACATCTTTCTCCTGATGCTTCTCATTCACACTTGTTTCCACTTCCGAACATCTCCCAAATTGATCTTGTGACTTGGCAATCGAAAAAATTTGACGATTTGACTTGGCACTTGCATACAACTGCTTGACTGTTGACGGACCCTGAATAACAAAAGGTTTTGTGACATTTGTCACGTTCTTCGACCATCTGTGTCTCGGTTTGCTCTTGCATCTTATCTCGTCATTCTCACGACCTCCGATTTTCTGCTCACTTCCCCGATCACCAGCTTTTCCAAAATTCCTGTCCTTCACTGAACCTCCCGACACAATGCCTTTACTATACATCACATCTTCATTCAATGGACCTCTTTTCACCAACTTCACACGATTTTTCCCAAATGGCAGCTTTCCTTCACTTCCAGCTCCACCAAAATGCTTCAATCTCACTGCATTCACAACAGCTTTCTTCTTCTCCTCAACGACATCTTTCCAGCCAATACGGATTCCAAAACATTCAAACGAATTCGTGCCCAATACAGCATATTCTTCATTACTTTCACACACTTGGAACGAAACACTCTTCTTCCTGTGCCTGATTTCAATCGGAACGTCAACTTTGTGAACAATATTCATCTTTGTATTTGACGCATCAATTACATCCAAATTCTTATCCGATGGACTTTCCACAAACTTCTCATCCGTCAAGTTTCCTTTCTTGACTCTGCTCCATGTTTTGGTTGACAACAAGCTAACTTCTGAACCACTATCGATAATAATTGTGACTTCCTTTCCAAGAATTTTTGCTTGTTCGAGTACTAGGCTTCCAGCTACAGCATGATTTCCCTGTCGCAGTGCTTCCTCACAAATTATTCCGTGTGCATATGCAACTTTATTGTTTTCCTGACATCTTGCAGCATAATGCCCAAATTTTCCACATTTGAAACAATTCTTTCCAACTTTGTTTTCAACTGGCACATTTCCATTCAATACATCATTTGATTCTACTGGAACTGCATTAGAACCAGAAATCGGTGATGATCTCATAACTCCAGGATGGCTAAAACCGTTAACATCCCATTTTCTTCCACCAGGATGACTAGAACCGTTAACATCCAAATTTCTTCCACCAGGATGACTAGAACCGTTAACATCCAAATTTCTTCCACCAGGATGACTCAATCCGTTAACATCCCATTTTCGACTCCTTTCGAAACTCTCATAATAGCCCATTTGATTTCCATTCATCAAATTTTCCTCTTCAAACTCCAACGCTATCCTCTTCAACGTCTCATATTGATCTTTCACATCAACTTCCACTCGTTTCATATTCAAAATACAATGCAACGTCTGATCTCTTTGAGCTGCTTTCAACAATTTTGTCACTTTCAATGGTGCGATTTTCTCATCGTCCATATCAAAAGCTTCTCTTGACAACTTTTCAATCAATAAACAATAATCTCTGATCGATTGGTGCTCCAGAATATGCAGTTGATCAAGTTTTCGCATCGACGAGAACGAAATACTGCTTCTTGACTTCTTCAATCTCTCTTGAAATTCCAACATTGTTTCATTAAATGAATCTTTCTTCGGAATGGTTCTAAACACTTGGAGTGCTTTTCCAACCAAAAATCTTTCCTCCAAAATCGTCATCAATTCTTCATCCTTCTCCATTAGTTTCCCATACTTAGATTTGAACGTAGTCAGAAAACTTCCAAAGTTTCTGTCATCATCTCCAGTATATGCTTTTGGATCCGGCAACGCATTAGCTCTGAACGTTGTTTCCATAAAGCTCATCTGCTTTCTAACCAAATACAATTCATCAGATAACTTGCTCCTGTCCGATACTCCAGTTTCTTGAACAATATCTTCCTTCTTCTTAACATTCTCATTAATGTTTCCGAAATTTTCAGAATTTTGAACAAAATTTCCTTCTTCCACAAAATGTTTACGAGCCCAATTTTCAGCTTTTATCACACTTTCCGCGGCTTCTGGAACTCGAATTGGTTCAACTTTCGAGAGTATCGTGCTCCTAGGCTTCGGTATTGGTGTTCCTGGTACATTTGTCAAACTGATCAATTTTTGACGTACATGACCCATCAATTTTTCCGATTTAGAAGAATCATTTATCAATCCTTTCAACCTCTCACAATTCTCCTTCCATTGTTCCATTTCCTTCTGGACATCCTCCAGTTTCAATCTAATATCATGCTTATCCTTATCCATTTCAACCAACTGCAACGAAATCTTTTCATTTTCCAATTCAAGAATTTCCTTAGCATTTGAATCATCCGTCAACTTCATCAAAATTTCTGCCAATTGATCTCCATTGCGAATATTCACACTATTCAGCATATCAATGACTTCTCTTTCATTCTCATTCAATTCACAAAAATTTTTGGCAACATTTTCTTTTTCAGCCGAAGAAATTTCATTTCTTGCCAAATCCAGACTTTGTTCCATCAATTTCAGCTTTCCATTCAACTCTTGTACTTCCACAACCTTCTGTTGAATATCATACATCAATTTTACATTTGCATCTGAAGCCTCTCTGTTAACAGCCTTCTCATTTTCCACTTCTTCCAAAAAGCTCAAAAATTTCCTTTCATTTTGCTTTTTCTCTTCCAAAAGTTTCAAATTTTCCGCTGACTTTGCTTCCATACAAACCGCAAGCTTTTCAGTACTTTCAATCTCCATAGCTTTCAAAAATATCCAAAGTTTTCTACACTCTTCCAGGTATTCAACATTTGCGATCACTTTTTCAGCTTCATCTTCCTGATCCTCTTTCAGGTTTTCCAATTTTTCCATCAACACATCAAAACCTTCTTTCATTCCTTCGAAAATAGTTTCTCTTTGCGTTTTTGATATCCTTGTTTGAGTTTCAACAAACTTTTCAGCTTTCACAACTTTTCTCCAAAAAGTTTTCAACAATTTTTCCACAACCAAAAATTTGCAAACTTCAAACTTCTTTCCAAACAATTTCAATATATCACCCGCAACCTCTTGCAACCTTTCTGTTGACTGACAGACGCTTTGCTTCTTGGCGATTTCCTTTTTCGACCATTTTGCATCATCCATCGATTTTACCTCATCGAAGACTCTTTGCAACAACTGATCCATGTTCTCCAAACAATTTTCCAATTCTTTACGTTTCAAATCATTTTTCAACTGATCACCAGCATTTGACACTCCCGAACCAGATGCAACTGCTAATCCATCTCTCGGCACGACCATGTTCCTTGACGAAGACGAGGACGCTGACATCTTTCCAATTTTCAAATTTATTCTATAGCTCTATTTCCAGATATACAAATATCTCAGTATTTATACTCTTTCCACAGAAGAACAAAAGTGAAACGATCCGACGATTCAAATTTTAACGAATTTCTCGGTCTCAGTGTTTGTAAATGGCTACAAACAACAGAACTTGAAAAAAACGAAAAAAACGGCGACGAAGATTTCAAATAATTTGCCCAGACGGTCTGTTTAATGTCAACCTCTAGGTGAAGACCAAACAAAATCCGAACGTACAAAAATTCGAAATTAAACGGCAAAAAAATGCGAAAAAATTCAAGAAAAATCAATAAACTCTCAAAAACACGAAAATTAGTTATTTAAGCGGTTTTCCAACTCTGAACGGCTTCGGCCCCCAAGTAAAGTGGTGTCCCTTGTATAAACTAGGTTCACAGAGATGCGAGTGGATGAAAACCAGCTTTAAACAACAAAAATAAACGCGAATTATTTTCAAGAAGATTTATTAAATTTAAAACAAGAATAAATTACGAAAGAAAGGTTAATTATATTGCAAAGAACAAATAAAATACTAGCCGCAGCTAGACGAATCTAGTTCTCAACTAGAAACAACAAAAACAGCCCAAAACTGGCTAAAAACGAGCTTGCTTGCCTTCTCACAACAAAACTAATGTGACGCCCGAGATGGTGGCCTAGAAACACATTTTTGGGAAGCTAGTCCCTCTGGGTTGGGTTTCTAGTCCTCGGCCATTTATCTCAACAAAAACAGTCTTGGAATGAGAACGAAGTCTATTTTCATTTAAGATATATTTATTATCTCCGTAAAGCCCTCCTTTAAAGAGTTGCTCGAATTTCTTGACCACTAAAAAAACTTTTACATAGAATTGTGAGATAACATGCGAAAAATCGAAAAAAGGGTTTTATTATACAATATTTTGCATCACCCGCATTGAAAAATCAAAAAATTAAATTTTGAGGAAATTTGAGGAAAAAATTAAATTTTGAGAACTAACGCTGTTGAAAAATATGGCACACTGTCTTTAAATCGCTAATTTTGCAAAAAAATTGAACATTTTGATAAAATCACGATTCTTTCAACCGATTACTGTAATTCGGCAGTTCCTTTTGGATTAAGAAATCATTATTTATTGTATCATATTTTTTAAAAAACTTTTGCATGCCGTTTGTTCTTTGTAGCCAGATAAAAACTTTTTTCTGCAAACTTTCAACAGGTTTCTCATATAAATAAGTACTTGTTCACATTATTTTACTGCCAAAGACATAATTTTCATTTACACTTTCATCAAAGATATTTGAAATCTCAAAGAACAAATCAGAAAAATGGCATTGAATATTTGATTATTTATTCCAAGATTTTTGAAAAAAACATTTTTTAATGTTAATCCCAATTGGTTCCTTTTCCAAATGTTTAATTTTTATAAAACATTTTAAAAAAATGTATATTTTTCGTTATTGCAAATATTGTCAATTAATCCGATTGGTTTCTGTTTTATTCGTTTCCCAGCCACATAGACCCTTCAAACATTTTTTTTCCGTATAGCTTAACACACGCTTCTTCGACAAATTATAAACAATTTTGATTCTTGAAAGCCTAACAGCATCTTATATGAATGCATTCTTCGATTATTTTGAGAATTATAATGGTGTACCGCCTAGTGGAAAAAAGGTTCGATTTGATGAGAGAAAGGTAAACTTTTGAATTGATATATTGATTTGCATGATTATTATTTTAAAAAGAAGATAATTTCAGAAGTCGAAAACTCAATTGGACGATGAAGAAGATGACACAGCAAATGTCAAAGTTGCAACAATTACAATTGAATCAGAGGAAGATGAGAAGAGAAAAATGGAGCGAAAGAAAAGAACTCAAGAAGATATGGTCGCCGATTTTGTGAAAATATTGGAACAAATGAGTAAGTGAGGAAAACGGGCTGTTCTGAAATATAAGTATGAGATGTCGATCGGACGCATACATCAATATTTAAAGGAATACTTTACGGAGCTAATGAATGCATCTGGGATGAAAATAGACTTCATTCTCATTCCAAATCTGTTTTTAACATTTTCTAAAACCACCTAGAAGCCGAGAAAATGAGCTTCAAAACAATGGCCTAGAAAAAGTGTCCACCGGCGAAAACTAGTCCGCAGGCATGAAAAATCCAAAACAAATGAAAAAAAACACAAAAAAGGACTAATATAAGCATTATGCATAACAATTTGTTATCAAAACACGAAAAAAAGCTCATAGGAAAAAGTTCGGCCAGAATATTGTTTTGAAGCTCATTTTCTCGGTTTCTAGGTAGTTTTAGAACATTTTAAAAACAGATTTGGAATGAGAATGAAATCTATTTTCATTTAAGGTACATTTGTTATCTCCGTAATGCCCTCCTTTAAAATTAAGCGTAACTCAGCGTATGCGCCTGAAGTTAGGCGTAGCCTAAAAGATTTAAATAAAACTCATCATTTTGAACCATATTATTTTGACTGTACAAGTATGCGAAAGATTTCGAAAACTAGTCCATGGGGCGCTTATTTTGTTCGGACAACCAGATGTATTTCTAGGCCATCTTTTTGAATGCCCAACACAATTTTGAAAAGTTTTGAAAGCACGCATGAATTAAGGATGAAGAATTAATTAATTTTTTTTTGGGTTTTGTAATCCACGAGCAAAAATGTCTAATTCAGTGAACCCTCGTCAAGCAGTCACCTCAATCGTATCAGCAGGAATGGGAATTGCAGCCATAACAGTATCCCTCATCTATTTTGGAAATTTGCCAGAAACTGCATTGAACACTAAACAATTAGTACTAATTTTGGGCATTTATGGAGTTTTACAAATTGTTCTTGCAACTGCCTTTTTTATCACTTGTATGCAGACCACTATTGCCGTTTCTAAAGGGGTTAAGGTAAGAAATCTTGTGCGCTGGATTTTTTTAGATGATAAAAATTCAATAAAAGTTTACATTTTTTTCAGGACGCTTTCCAAATAGTGGTTGGTCTTCTTGTTGCTTTGGTCTACGTCGCTGTCACACTTGTTTCACTAGCTGTTGGAGTTTTTGGATTCTACAAGACGCTTTGCATTGTCTCCTTTGTCGAATACGAAGATTTACATTCACAATTTTATTGCCCAGCTACTGTATTTTACACATCTTTAACAATTTTCATACTCCATATCGTTTTAATTGTTGCTAAATGTTGCTGCTGTAAATAAACCACACTCATATCTAACTTTACTTCCTTGAATAAAAATAAACATTTTATTAGCATTTTGATAAATCTTTGATTCCAGACTTTGTCTTGGCAAACGATCGCTAAAAATTAAATTTTAAAAAGAATTAAACATTTAAAGGAGGGCTTTACGGAGCTAATAAATGCATCTGGTATGAAAATAGACTTCATTCTCATTCCAAATCTGTTTTTAAAATTTTCTAAAACCACATAGAAGCCGAGAAAATGAGCTTCAAAAGAATGACCTAGAAAACGTTGGCCACCGGCGAAAACTAGTCCGCAGGCTTGAAAAATCCAAACAAAAACATAAAAAAGGGACTAATATAAGCATTTTTCATAACTATTTATTACCGAAACACGAAAAAACTCATAGGAAAAAGTTCGGCCAGGTGGACACTTTTTCTAGACCATTGTTTTGAAGCTCACTTTCTCGGCTTCTAGGTGGTTTTAGAAAGTTTTAAAAACAGATTTGGAATGAGAATGAAGTCTATTTTCATCTAAAGTATATTTATTATCTCCGTAAAAGCCCTCCTTTAAACTTTTACTCTTTTGATCACATCTTCAGCTACAATTTTCAGCAGATGTGTATTTACAGTTTTGGTATCTGTTGAAGACTGATCTTCCAACCATTTCTGTACCAAAATCATCGAATCATTATCACTTTCCTCATTTTCCGATTCTTCTTCTTCGCTACAAAACACATACTGTAGAAGCAAACCGATTCCAAACGCGCTCTACTGACAAACCTAGATTTTTTAGGGTGTTCCGGTGCACGGACAAAAAAAATTATTTTTCATAATTCGTCCAATAGATACCAAAAATGAATTTATAACTCAAAAATAATATTTTCAATACGTACGGACACAGAAAAGACCACACAAGCTTGCGAAAACAGTGGTGCGCGTTTGGAATCGAATTGAACGAACAGTATTATGTTAATAAATGTATACAGTATTTTGAAACAAACTCTGAGCATGCTTTCATCAAATCGGTAGCAAATGAAACTGAATTCGATGCCTTTCGCAATTTCTTCATAGTTTTCCTAGTACTATCATCCTCGGATTCGAAAGCCAAATCAATCGATGTGTCAATTTTATTCTTTACAGAAACGACAGACTCTTTAGACTCACTTTTTTTGCCAATTTTCTGAAATTTTACAATCAAAATCTGAATTTTCTTCCAATTTTCAGAATGTTTTGTGCTTTTTCAAAACATGAACCCATACTTACGATCTGTGGCTTTATATTTATTTGCGGTCTTATTTGTAGAGCCCATCCCATTATTTTGTCAAGTCCTGGAACCCCTAAGGTCCATTTTGAGAACGATTGGAAAACCAAAAAATAAGTCAATGCCATTCCTACCTGTAACAATCAAGTTTCTAGATAATTTTCATTTTTCAAATACTTTATCCTTCGTGTTATTCGTTTCCAAAGCAAGCCGGTTTCCCTTGATCTTGAAACGTTTCCAAATTGATCTCGATAATGAAAAAATCAACACGTAGAACAAGTATAAATGAAATAGAAAAAATGCAACAAAACAGTCGACTACATATTCCATTGCTGTTGGAATCAAGACATGAGTACATGCTTTATATGCTTCGAAAATTTCTTTGAATGTTATTCCTGCAAAGTTCTTGTTTTTTTTTAATTTTAAAAATTAAATAATACCACTGGCAAACTTCGAAGCACTAACTATAGCACAATTTTTAGCCGATGTCCAAATTCCTTGAGTATTAAACTTGTAATCCATTTTTGTAAATTGTTTTGTTTAGGTTTTGAACACAAAAATAACGATGAACAAAAATGAACGAAAGCGGTAATTTTTCACGTTCGATGGCATTTTTCATTTTGTTTTGTTTTGAAAAAAAATAAGTGAGGATTTTAATTTTGATCTTTTTCTATTTTTCAGGAATACTTCTGTACCGGTACACGGGAAAGTACCATATTGGTAAATAAATGCAGTACCGTTTCATATGAAATTTCATATCAGGGTAAACGCTGGTGTAATACAGGTGCACCTTGGTGCAAAGCGTTTAGCAAAAGACCATTATGCCACACCATTATCGCCGCGGCCTAAGTTTTGCAATTGTTAGGCCACGCTTTTTTTCTCGATCATTTCTCTGCTGGAATTTTATTTTTAATAAATTTTGTTTATTTTTCTTAATTTTTCAGCCAAATGAACCACGAAAAGAAAAGGAATAATGACGATGAAGAATTCCAGTCAACAAGCACAGCACCATCGAGACATTTTCCTCGTCTGGTGAATTTTTGAAATTATATTCGACAAAATGTTAATTTTTTGTTATTTCAGGCTCCACCACCGTATTATAGTGAATTGAGAAGAAACGTGCCGTTGAAAAGATACAGAATAGATCCGAATGAAACTGATTGTAAAATTTTAATATTTTCATAAATTACAAGATAGAAATTTTCAGATAAATTTAATGAACCGATT
Organism: Caenorhabditis virilis; assembly: GCA_964036255.1. Taxonomy (NCBI): domain Eukaryota; kingdom Metazoa; phylum Nematoda; class Chromadorea; order Rhabditida; family Rhabditidae; genus Caenorhabditis; species Caenorhabditis virilis. The sequence continues at coordinate 9,203,768 of OZ038417.1, read as the reverse complement.
CACCAGAAGCAAAAAGTGCGAAATATGTCAGTAGTGAGGAAATCAGTGTCCGATGCAGCAGATTTTAATGGAATACAAACTATTTCGCATACAGTACGATTTTTAAAAATATTTTTGGATAGTATAATTGTGGTCTATCAAAATCAACATATATTTCAGTCTGGTGCCAAATTCGCAATTCCGTTAACAATGCAAGCACATCCAGTAAGACTGACAGATATTGTTCCAGATGAAAAATCGGATATTCTCACACGTATGTTTTGTAATAAAAATTTTCAAAAGTATTAGGCTTTTAGAAGACACTCCACTGCCGTATTGTATTAGTTGTCATTCGATTTTCAAAACATGGCAAGGATATGAATATCATGTCATTAAAGAACATGTAAAGTAAGAAATATTCGAACAAAATAGAAATTATTTTAAATTAAACAAGCATTTTCCCAGGTATCGACCGTATAAATGTATACACTGCTCTAAGGAAACATTTGTGACGGAAGAGGAAGCACGGTTTCATATGAGTACATTACATCCTGAACTGCCTATTAAAATTGTTCGTGATATGATCTGTGAGAAAGAGTTTGAGCTTCTGGATCGTTTCAAAGTTCTTCTGATGATGGTCCGAGATGGGGTATTATTTTAAAAAACAAACTGTGATTGAAAATTGAAAACACCATTTTCAGCCTCGCCTGACAGTAGAAAAAATAGAAAAGATGCGTCAAGACCAGATGAGTGTGATGGCGAAATTTGCCAGGCTTCGATTCAATAAACCTTATATTGTGGTTCGTAAAGCTCAACAAGCGATGCCGAAATTGATTCAAACTCCGTCGCCGACAGCGATAAATAGTAGCGTGAGAAGTGATGATTTGCAGTATGCTAGGCTACAATATCAAATGAATATTGTGGGTGCTTATTTAAAATTTAATTTCGAATGAACACGAATGAACAACCTTTATGACAACTTTTCAAAGCTCTAAAATATTTTTTTGACATAATCCTAATGAAAAACCGAAACGTTAAAAAAATATATAAAATCAATTAATAAATTTTTAAAAATTACTTCAAATCTTTAAAGTTCCCAGAAGTGTTTCTAGTAGAGTAGTTATTTTGTTCTCGTCAAGTCCTGTTCTAAAATACGCTAAAAATAATTTTTTACAGCCATCATCTTCCCGGAATGTTGTTCAACAAATGCCTTCCTATATGAGAAACTATTCAAATGGTCGCGTCATGTACCGAAACCCAAGAGAACCACAGTAAAACAGTGGTCGATGTATTTTGCAATGCTCGGGTGTTCTAGTTTCAAATTTTTTTCATAACAATAATTTCGCATTTTACGTATTTTTCAATTTATGTAATTCAATGAAGGTTAAACTTTTTTCAAACGGTTCACTTATTATAAAAGGTGTTTTAAACACTTGGTTAATATATTTAGGAAAAAATATATTGGAAAGCGAATTAAAGATGGGTCATTAATCTTTGAAATGTCCTTCATTCGCGAGAAAAACAAGGGCGAAATGGAAAATATGAATGAAGTGGAATATAGTTTTAAATGTTGAGTTTTTTGCATCTTGAAGATTATTATCGAGATTGAATAATTGATTTTCTTGGGTTTTTGGGTCATAATGAGTTTTTAAAAAAAGATTTTGTGGTCGATATTATTCTAAATCATCAAATCATTAACGTTTTAATTTCTACAAAATTTATATATTTTCAAGATTTTTTATAATTTGCTACAACTGAAAACTACTTGCACAGATATCATGATTTTCACCAGAAAATGTTTATTTTTCTTAATTTTTCTCAAAAAACTTATTTCCTTCTCTGATAAAATTGAAAAGCTTCAAAATGTTTCCCTTGTCAAATAATTTAAACAATTGGTACAATTCTCAGCTAAACAAATGTGTTGAAGTGTACACACAAAAAATGTGATTCACTTTTGTATAATAGACTGATTGCTGTTTCAAAACTGAACTTGGCTGTTTTTATTATAAAAATTAGAATTTTTTCGATTGATTCATACCATTTAACCTTTGACACGTCACCTCCAATTCGTCCACTTATTGTTAGAGACAAGGTACCACTAGATTTTGAAACTGATAGTTTTCTGGCTTATCGTTCATTAAAAAAAATGTAGACGGTTTTCTAGATTTTGTATTGTTTGTTCACGAAAAATCGAAGTTTCCACTGTTGGACTGAGTTTTTTTAAAAATTCATTCTAATACATTTTAATCAGTATTCTCAGTATTCAAATTTCTACTAATGTTTTTCATCCCAATATTAGAACCTAAAATCTTGTTTAAGTATATTGAATCATGAATTTATTTTGACCGCGAGTGACATTACTCTTGAATCCTTTTAATCACAATTTCCTATTCATTGACTCTTATATTTATGCCAACAAATTATGCAAAAATTATGCAATCTGGTCACACTATATGATTTCCACATCTCAAATAATACTGTTTTTATTACCTTTTCATTATTAGTAAAAACAACGATGCGGTAATGCAAATACAGAACTGCTCTCGCTCGTTTTTATTATCCTTTTTCTTTCCCGATTTTCGCGCAAAATGTTATATGTTATTCTTTTCTCTTCCGCTCCGTTTTTACTATCCATTTTCTCGTCAACCATGTTCGGTTCTTCGCGCGATGTATACACGAAAAGAAAAGGAAAAGAAGAAGAAGAAGCAAAAACCTTTCTTCCTTCTCGTTATTCTCTACCCCCCCTAAAATGACAACGAGACAACAAACGTGTACTGTTCCTCCATCTACCTGGTTTTCGCTCTTTTCCCTCTCTTGAAATATCAATTGTATCTAAATATACAACACAATTGATGATGATGGGTGTCCCACGAAAAATCGTACTCGTTTTTCGCCCATCGGGAAAAAAAAAACACCTTTTACAGAATATGTTATGTTTTATGGAAGTTTTTTCAGGAAGTTGTAGAAATCTAGTTATGCCGCAATGTTCTAGACATTAATAATGTCAACATTTGTTCAAACAGTATTTTCGTTTCGAATTTCTAAATTTTTTCAATTTTTTTAAATACTTCTGATTCTAGTCATCAGTATTATAGCTTTCTTCAGGAGCTCCTGATACCCTGTATTTTATCGTATATATGAAAATTTCATCAATTAATTTTCAAATCTTTCAATTTATTCAATTTGCACAATTATTTATTTAAAAAAACACATTAAAATTATATACTTTCTCTTGAATTTTATGATTGAACTCCCCTCATATCTCTTTTCTCGCGTAATAATATTCTCAATCAACGTCTCGTATTACTCATCTCCACACAAATATTATTCTTATTCCAAATTTTGAAGGAATTCAAAAATGTCAACTACAAATCCTGAAGAAAATGCGAATTCTTCATCAAAGTTCATGTCCGGACTGGTACCCTACACTATTTTTGATCGAGGTATTCGAATTGTGAAGATGTTCTGTTCTTCTTAATGTTTTTTTTAAAATAACTTTCAGTCAACGCTGATATGGACGATTCAGAAGAGATGGAAGAAATTCGCGAAGTTCTTTATGAAATAATTAAGAAGAATTTTCCAATGGGAGTGGCAGCGACACATTTAGCTGAACGATATCATGAAGAGTGAGTGAAATTTTTTTTTTGGAATTTGAAAAATATTTTTCAAATTCACAAATTCATAAGTATGAGAAAATATAAAATAATATTACTAAAATAGAAAAATTGGCTGAGAAATGTTCAAAAAATGGGTGAGAAACAAGCCAGTTGAATAAAAAAAAAATCAATGATATTGATATTTTGCAGATATGTTTCTAAAGGACTAGGACAAGAACTTCCGGATGATTGGATTCAACAAGTGACAGCAGCAGAAGAATTCGAAGCTCAGGTGTTTCTTACTCTTTTAAACATGTTCTTGTAATTTATCTTGGAAAAATATTGCGAGCTTTAAATAATCACGATTTCTTTAAAAATTTGACACATTTTTGAAATCGCAAAATTTTTCCTGTTTTTGGTCCTCTTCTCGTTTCTATTTTTCTCTTTCTAGACACGTGGTCCTATTACTATTCTTTTTGTTCGATTATCCAACACTTCTTCGTTCAAAAGACCACCAATCAATTCGGTTAATGTTCGAGGTATGGTTATGGTATTTTTCAAAAAAAAAAAACTGTGTTTTTCAAAATAACAAAATAACGTCACTTTATTCGGCATACGTTTCCGTTAACTCTACGCTATTTTCATTTTCAACTTCTTTATTTTCTTCGCGGTTTTTGATTTTGTTGGCGGTTTCTTCGTAAGTTTTGTAGTCAACATCATGGAAACCACCCATCTGAAAAAAGAGAAGATTTTCGAAGAAAACAAATAAATAGTAAAACCTTTGCATATCTATATGTCAAATAGAAAATGTTTATCAAGGTTAAAACAAAAAGTGATGGAATACTGCCCAAAATGAACCATTCTTCTGCGCCGTACATATTTAATGAATTCTGAAAATCTTTTGACTTTTTGGATTCGAATAAGCCTATGACAATTTTCAAAACAGCTATTTAAGAGTTTAACACGTTTCCACGTTTTGACAATAAAAACTGTTTGAAAAATATTTTTTGAAGAATTTCTGATAAATATTCTAAAGCTTTTTGTTATGTTTACTTTCCCTACTTACGACCGCGTTCGACTTTTTTTTGTTATCGAAGAAGGGACCACGGAGCAGAAAATGAATTTAAACACCATTTGTCTAAAAGAGTCGCAAGAGAATTTCTCAAAAGATAAATTGGATTCGATTGCCGGTTATGTGTTACCTGGGTGCTCTCACTGAATCTATACAATTGTTGCATGTTTGAAGAGTGAAAAAGGTCCCTTCTTTAACAAATTTCTTGTTTTCAAAATGTATTTAACAACTTAATTTTTCCAGCTGATCGTCTAACCTGCTTGTTGTTTTATGTATGCTTTTCTTGCCTGTCTAATTACAAAAGAACTACTAAAACCCGTTCACTGTAACTGCTATCCGTGAGTTTTTCCAGTTGTTGTTTTGTGCATTTTGTTAATGTGTTTTCCGTTTTCTCAAAATCTGAAAAAAATCAATAACAAATTTCAGTAATTTCTGCGAATCGTGAACCAACAGCCGAAGAGTTGAAACATCAGAAAAATCGTAAGGAAAATGAGCCATTGGAACATGTGAAAACTTTGGCGAAGTTGTCTCCGATTCTGAAGGAGTCTACACAAGTATCGGTTGTTTTTGCACAGTCTCCAAAGAAGTTTTACATTCGAGCATGTTCGGATGATGATCAATATGAAAGTATTGAAAAAACTCTTTCGGAGATTTATGCACTAGAAACACCACCATCGCCATTGGACAGTAGAGTAGCAATTTATGTATGGGTTTTCAAGAGAAACTATTTTAAAATTCGAATTTTTTAGGAAATTGTTACTGGTGGAGCATATGCACTACAAGATTCAAATGGAACATGGTTCAGAGTAATTACCAAGGTAATTTCAGAAATTGATATGTCCATTTTGTCATACACTTTTCTTTCAGGAACCACCAAAATCTGGACATGTTCTTTGTCATTTTGTTGATGTTGGAGTTTGCGAACGATTTCCGGTTGCGGCGATGCGTCTACTTCCATCAGCAACGCATCCTGTTTTGTCAGGTAATTTTCAAGAATTTATTTATTATCACGTTTTATGCAAATTTTGTGAATATTCGCTGAAATCGACAAATCCGTCGTTGTTTGCGTCGAGTTCTCTGGAAAACGTGAATATTTTGTATTTTATGTATAAAATTACCTTAAAACATCATCAACATGTTGCTCAAGATCGAGATTCTCTTTTTGCTTCATTGCATGTTCTGACATTATTTTCATTATTTCAATTCCATCTAGATTAGAATCTATATTTGTGTCCGCAAGCTGAACAGAAAAAAACAGTTGAATGAGTATTAATTTAAAAAAAAAAGAATTACTTTGAAATATAAGAAAGATCTCTGTGTTTCATCAGCAGTCGGTTTCAAATCGATTTTATCAGAAAAATGCTCACCTAAATGTCTGAAAATTGTTGTTTTTTAATTTATTTCTCCTTTAAAACTTACTCAGCACTTATTTCCTCCTCACTTCTAAAGTTTGAATCAGCGAAAGTGACGCAAAACAGAAGTGGTAGAATTTTTAAGAAATTCATTTGAAATAGGCGATTGAATAGTTTTATCAATTTTTTTTGATGAATGACAGATATTTGAAAATCGAAAAGTGTAAAGTTTTTTTTACGTGACCTCGTAATCTTATCGAAAATGGAAATTATAAAATGTTTCAGTTGGCTCATTGGCAAGAGAGGTGAAATTTGATGTGGCAGATAATGAAGCGGAAAATTTGAAAAACAGATTTTTGGAGCTGGTTTATGAACAGAAGGAGGATGGATCGCAAGCCGGAATACCTTTGAAAGTTAGTTTTTTTTCACAAAGTTTTAAAAATGTTGAATTTTATTAGATCTCGAAGATCGAAGGAACCAATGGAAATGCGGATGAAGTGATAACAGTTGATCTTGTCAATTTGGAAGGAACTTCAATAATCGAATTGTTGAGGAAACCAAGTGGAGTTGTTAGATTATCAACACCGGTTGCTACATCGAAATTCAACGGAAGTGGAAATAATAATAACAGCCCACCAGCACTAGCACATTCAGCGTCAACCACCTCGGTTTCATCTCCAGGATCCTTCGATAAACCAGTAACGGTGATAATTTCCTTCATTATTTTGTTCGTTTTAAAAATTTTAGATTTTTACAGATCGAACCAATGTCAATTTCTCAATTACCCAATACGTCGTTTCCAGCAAATGCGATTTTCGCTGCAGGACCTACTGATATATCGTTGAGACAATTATCGCTTGATCCTATGCCTGATTACATGTACGCCAAATTGAAAGAAGAATGTAATCTCCCTGATTCTATCCTCGAAACAGCTCCAGAATTCGGATCCTTCTACGCAGCGCTCATTGATAGTAGATGGGAAAGGGTCCAATGTATTCGGTCTAGCAAAATAGGTTCGTTTCTATTCAAAACTTTCTGGTATTTCCATTTTTTTCAGATAAACAGGCGTATTGTGTATATTTGCTAGATGTTGGAGCATTTCAATATGTTCGTAAAGAAGCGATGAGACGTTTGAATTCGGCGTCGCCGTTTAAGAAAATGCTGATGTTCAAATGCAAAGTGAGTATTTTTGTTTTTAAAGTTCAAAATTGTGAAATTCTTTCAAGATTGCTGGAATTAAGCCGCTTACTGGCGAAGTGTGGAATCGAGAGTCACATGAAGCCGTTAGGGAATTCTTTGAAGCTGCTGGTGGAGAACCGGTTATTGTGAGTTTTTGCATTTTTTTTTGGAGAAACAAAGGTGGTTTAATGCCACTTCTGACACTCAGATGACAGGATGTGGTATTAAAAAAAATATATGATAATTTATGAGTTGTTACTTTTTGGAGTGTCCTTAGATCTTTACCGTAATTGTTACTTTTCTGATTTGAAATTGTACTTTCAGGTCGACCCATCAGAATCTGGATGGTCGTCATGGAAACAATTAAATGCCCCAAGTGTTCCAATGTGTGAAGCTCGTTTATCATGTTGTGGACGGAATATTGGTGATTGGTTGATTGCGTGTGGACTTGCTCTTCCAATAAATGTTCAATCTCCAGCACATTCTCAATTATTGACATTTGCACCAGTTGTGTAGAAAATATTTTATTTGTTCGCTAGGATCATATAATAACGCAATATTTTATCGCTTTACTCATTTTAATTTGATTTTTTTTTTCTTCAGTTGCTTTGACGAGTTGTTTTTCTCTAACTTTTGGTTGCTCAGATTCTTTCTCTATTGCATGCTCATAGTTATTTTTCATGTATTTCTTAAGGATTATTTTAATCTGTGATATTCTGTTTCCTTTTTAATTAATTTTTTTGGTGCTCCGAAGATTTTTACCGCCAAATATACAATTTTTCGAGAACGTTTGGTTGAAAACATTTAATAACGTTTTGATCGATCATTTTATTTTATCATTTCCGAAATGTTCATTTTTTTTTAATGAAAAAAATTGTTTTTAGTTTATGCTGAGCGTCGGAGGTGGTCGTTCGGCGGTATGTCGGGCAATAATTGCCACGTCAATTGTTTGGTTGCTCATCGATGTTGTTGTTTTGTTTTATTATTTAGATCCAGCTGTGAGTTCGCAAAATGATCAGAGGTTGGTTTTTTTTGGAAAAGTTTGGCAAATACTACTTTTTTTTTAAATTTTAGAATTTTATCAAGAGCCGAAAGGTTGGTGGACAATAATGTGCCAAAAGAAGCCCAGGAGGTAAGTAATGCCAAGCTTTTAAATTGAGATTTGTAGTTTCGTTAGACCTTGCTCCTTCTTTCCAAGTCTCTTAAAGACATCGAACCAATTAATTTCTGGTTTTGATATCATTGGGTTGTCGGCTAGAGCTCGCAAACCTTCCGGGATGTTTCATTTTCTAAGAATTATAAAAAAACCTCGAAAATTAGTGATAGCTGCACAATTATATAGAATTGGAACGACTTGTATAGAAAGAAAACATTTTTCAGAAAGTACAACATCATCCAGTAACACAGTTTGACAAAGAAACGAGTGATCAGTTAAGAAAACTCATGAACAGTAAGACTTCATTTTACCATAAATTTATAAAACTTGTAATAATACATTTTTCAGTACCAGCATTTGCACCAGGATTCCATGGACAAGGCGGCACAGGTGTTTCTATTCCAGAAGAGAAGAAGGCAGTAAAAGATAAGAGATTTTTGGAAAATCAATTCAATGTTCTTGCTTCTGAAATGATTTCTGTTAATCGAACACTGCCGGATTATAGGACTTCAGCGTAAGTGCTTTTTTTCTGTAAAATTTCTAAGTTTGGACAAAAATTTAAGGTGTCAAGTTGCATTCGAAAAGTTGGAAAATGTTGCCAATTATCCGAAGACTTCAGTTATTATCGTTTTCCATAATGAAGCATGGACAACACTTTTAAGAACTTTACATTCGGTTGTCAATCGTTCTCCATTACATTTACTGGAGGAGATTATTATGATTGATGATAAATCGGATAGGGATTATTTGAGAAAACCATTGGATGAATATTGTAAACGATTCCCGGTAATATCAATAACCTATTTTAATTTGAAAATGAATGAATATTTCCAGATTCCTGTTCATATAGTCCATCTAGAAGAAAGAAGTGGATTGATTCGAGCAAGATTAACAGGATCCTCAATGGCAAAAGGAAACGTTTTGTTGTTTTTGGACGCCCATGTTGAAGCCACAGAGGGATGGTTAGAACCATTGATTTCTAGAGTAGCGGAAGATAGAAAACGTGTTGTCGCGCCGATAATTGATGTGATTTCTGATGATACGTTTGAATATGTGACTGCTTCTGATACGACATGGGGAGGATTTAATTGGCATTTGAATTTCCGATGGTATCCGGTCCCAAAAAGGGAGTTGTTGAGAAGAGGAGCTGATCGATCAGTTCCAATACAGTAAGTTATGATTTGAATTTTGTTATGATGCTTCAAAATATTCAAGTTTTCAAAAATAATGTTTGAAAATATGTAAATTCCGAAATATATATTTCTAGAACGCCAACAATTGCCGGTGGATTGTTTGCAATCGATAAACAATTTTTCTATGATATTGGAAGCTATGATGAAGGAATGCAAGTATGGGGAGGAGAAAATCTTGAAATTTCATTCAGGGTAACTCTTTTTCGAAATTTTTTCTATTTAAAATGTTTGACCATTTTAGGTATGGATGTGTGGAGGATCGTTAGAAATTCATCCATGTTCACGAGTAGGACATGTGTTCAGAAAACAAACGCCATACACATTCCCTGGTGGAACAGCTAGAGTCATTCATCACAATGCAGCAAGAACTGCCGAAGTCTGGATGGACGATTATAAAGCATTCTTCTATAAAATGGTGCCGGCTGCAAGAAATGTTGATGCTGGAGATGTTAGTGAAAGAAGACAGTTGAGAGAATCTTTGCAATGTAAAAGTTTCAAATGGTATTTGGAGAATATCTATCCAGAAGCACCATTACCAGCGGATTATCGATCATTGGGATCAATTTCGAATCGATTTGATCAGAAATGCATTGATACAAATGGAAAGAAGGACGGGCAATCACCAGGAATGCAAGCATGTCATGGAGCTGGAGGAAATCAGGTATTTATTAAATTTGAAGATTCAACAAAATATTATTCACTCTCCTAAAAATGGTAAAATATAGACTGTTCGATTTGCGGATGGATTCGAATTTAAAATAAATGATTCGATACAACACTATGAGAGATTTCCGTTTTTGTCGAATAATCAGGTTTTTAAGAGTGTTCAGGGAATTTTGAAACCAACCCAGGGAATGTTTTTTTTTTAGTTTTTTCTTCAGTTCATTACCTTACAAGGGCTTACAATTATGAATACTGTTTAAAAAATATTCATTTTAGGCTTGGGCACTTACTGGAAAGGGAGAAATCAGATCAGATGACATTTGCCTATCTTCTGGTCAGATATATCATATTGGATCAGAGATACGATTAGAGAAATGCTCAGTTAGCAAAGTGAACACGAAGCATATATTCAGATATGATGATCGGGTGAGTAATTTAACAATTTCATCTCAGACTACCATTATTGTCAACTCAATTATTCTTGATCATTGCGTTCGGAAGGCTGCTCAACCTCACAGCCGCTCCGCACGCACGCGACGCGGCGACCTCTCACTCAACACTGAAATATTGGCGGGAAAATTAATTATTCAAATTTTCCAGTGTGCTGAGTGTCGGCAGCCGCGTCGCGTTCGTGCGGAGCGACTGTGAGGTTGAGCAGCCTTCCGAACGCAATGATCAATAATAATTGAGTTGACAATAAATATTTTGGCTTGTTAAAATTTCGTGAGAAACATTCATTTGAAAGTTAAAACTAAGTATTTAAACTCCCTTTTCTTGATGTTCTGAATAAAATTACGTTTTTCAGACTGGACTGATCACCCATACGAAATCTGGAAAATGTATATCAGCGAATGACACAAAAGTAATATTGGATGGATGTGATACGACCAAACAGGAGCAAAATTGGCAATTGGAAGGATTTCAGAAAATTGGTTTATAATTAAAATTTTTTCGGTGTTTTTTCTTTCTATTTTTGAAATTTTCAAAAACCGGTCACATGATGGTATTTTTCACTTTTATCTATATATTTCTAGTAATTAGGATGTTTTCATTTCGGTTTTTTCTTTTATTTTCTCACAATTCGGTGTGTCGCTTCTAGTTGTTCTTCTCTCTCTCTCTCCCAATAATTTGTTAGTTAATTTTTTCATTGAAATTAATTTATTTTCGCTGGTCGGTTATGTTACGTTCACGATTTTATTTATTTTCCAAAAAAATATCAAAATTTTAATGTAAAGAGTCGCATAATTTATTATAGAAATTTGTTGGTATTTATTGCATTTTAACGGTTTTTATTTTCTTGGTAGGTCATTCCAGCAACAGTTTATGTGATTTTTTTTGTGAAAAATTCCACATTTTTTTAATTGGTTGTGATTTCTTTAATGGACCTGGATGTTCAGGTTGAAAAAATGAATAAAAAACTTTAATTTTTCGTATTTTTTTACTGGGGCGAATAAAAGTTATTGTTATCTACAAAATGTTTGTGCAATTTGGCCATACTTACCGAAAAAATACTGAAATTTGTAAACTTCGTACGAGCCTAATGGAGGGTAGGCCAAGTGTTTGGAGGCACAAGTGTTCGTGCGTTGAAAAAGTTAGGCCACGCACTCTGTAGAAGCTTTTAGCCTGAAGCAACGCGAAAAATAAAATAAAATCATTAAATGGGAAATCGAGTTCTACTTCGACTATTTTTTTCAGCCACGAAAAATGCTTTATAAAAAAACGAACACATGTGCCTCCAAACACTTGGCCCACCCTCGCCTAATGGCCTAAAAACCGCAACGGCCTAGTTTTCTACTCTCCAAAGGAACATCGGCCGCGACGTTTTCTGTCTCTCAGCACGAAAAGGAGTCTCAACGTGTAAATATTGGATCACTGCCAGAAAAACGTTCCAATTATATTGGATTTTTTGAAAAGATCTTTATTAAGAATTTTTGTAAAATTTCAGATAATGGTTCTCATTGCGGCTGGAGTGTTTTCGAAGAATGGAAAACCACTTGTTGCTCGTCAATTTGTGACGGACATGACGAGAGCAAGACTCGAAGGACTTTTGGATGCTTTTCCAAAGTTGATCAATAATGATAGAGATTCTTGTAAGTTTTTCAAGATTAATTCATTTTAAGAATGTTTTTCAGCGAGCCGTCAACATACATTTGTTGAAACTGAAAGTGTTCGATATGTTTATCATCCGCTCGATAATATTTACGTTGTTTTGATTACAACGAAAAATTCAAATATTTTGGAAGATTTGGAAACTCTTCGTCTGTTTTCTCGTGTCATCCCGGAGTATTGTCGTAGTAATGATGAAAAGGAAATTTTGGCCCATGATTTTGATTTGATTTTTGCTTTTGACGAGGTTGTTACTCTTGGTTATCGTGAGAATGTTAATCTTGCTCAAATCCGAACATTTACTGAAATGGATTCACACGAGGAACGTGTTTTCATGCAAATCAAAGAAGCTCAAGAAAAGGCTGCCAAACAGGCAATGGCTGAGAAGGCTAAAGATTTGAAACGCCAACAAAAGGAGGCGCTAAGCCGAGGATTGAAGCCAAGTAACAAAAATAAAACATTTTAATGTATATATTTTTGTTTGTTTCAGGTTATCAGTCAAATACTGGAATTTCTTCGTCATCGCTCGCCCCAGCTGTCGTTCCTGAACCAGCCGCTTCAAGGCCTACACCAGCAGCTTCAAGAGGACCAATTGGTGGAGGAAAAGCTTTGAAACTTGGAGGAAAAGCAAACGAGGAAGATGTTTTCTTGAATCAACTCAGACAACAAGGACAAACCATCGCTCCCGTTCAGAAAACTGTATACATTTTTGTAAAATTAAATAATCAATTTTTTAAATTCTTCAGAGTATTGGTGGGAATATTGCTTCGAGTGCTCCAGTGTCTGCCACTCCTCGCGTTAAACGAGAAGGTGTTCATGTTAGAACAGACGAAAAGATAAATGTAAGAGTAAGTCGCGATGGAGGACTTGAATCTGGAGAAGTTCTTGCCGCTGTTTCACTATCCATCGCATCACCAGACTTGAACTCGGTTACATTGAAAATGAATAATGCATCTGTGGCTGGAACTCAATTGCAAGTTCATCCAAATCTCGATAAGAAAGAATGGCAGACATCGTCCATTTTGAAATTGAAGAGTAATGGAAAACCATATCCGGTGAATAATGATGTTGGAATTTTGAAATGGAAACTGGTACTTTCTGAAGAAGAACAATTACCTATTTCGTGTAAGAATCAAACATAACTTTTCTCTGAAATATTTTGATTTTTTAGTGAACTGCTGGCCACAAGAGTCTGCTGATGGCTGCCAGGTTAATATTGAATACACTCTTCAAAGAGAAGATATTACACTTCAAAACGTCCGAATTGTTGTTCCGTTACCGTAAGCTTATTTTTTTGAAATATAAGACATGTTTTAAGTACAATTTTTTAGAACTGCCACCGCTCCAGTTGTAAGTGAATGTGAGGGAAGCTATGAATATCAGAAAACTAGAAATGTCATTTTGTGGACATTGCCTGTTATCGATGACTCGAATTCTACTGGAATATTGGAATTTACTGTTCCAAATGGGCATTCCGATCATTTCTTCCCAGTGTCAGTCGGATTCACATCTGAAAATCTATTTGTTCCAATTACGGTAATTCGATAATTCAATTATTCAAGTATTTATGAAAACTCTTTTTTTTAGGTATCAGAAGTATTGAATGGAAACGAACCAGTGGCGTTCTCTGTTGAAACCACATTTAACGCGGACAACTTTGAAATTGTTTGATTAAGAAAAGTAATTTTTCCGAAGATATCGCCAGCAATAAGTTTTAAACTTTTATTTATTGCCTCCCCGTTTTTCCCTTATTTATTTTAGTATTGAAATTGGCTGTGATGATGTAGATGTTTTTCTTAAAGTATAACCTATCATTTCGGCGAAATATGTTCTTTTGCATAACCCTAATTTTAGGGGAAACTTACTTTTTGTTTTCTGGAAAATGTGTAACTTATTATTAATTTTGGGTTTCATACGTTTCTTTTTTCTGTGTGTATATTTATTCGAATGTTTGAATTGAGAAAGTATTTTATGGTTTTTCGAGTAAAAGGATTTGAATGTCCATGACGTTTGTACCAGTTGATCCAGTTTTCAAGTGATTGTTGCCGTCGTTGAATTGTCGCCAAAAGTTGTAGGAATCGGATGTTGAGAGATATTCAGAAGGAGAAAGAATAGAAGGTATTTGAAGATCTTGGTTGGAAATTATTGCACCAGCTGCATCAGTTGGCCCATCCTGTCCATCGGTTCCTAGAAAATAGTAATTTCACGATCAATTCAAACAAATATGTATTACCAGCGCTCAAGAATGTAAAATTATGCTTTATTTGTTGTTTATTTTCTCTCAAGTCTTCAAAACATGCTAGAACCATTTCTTGATTACGACCACCTTTCCCTGAAAGAATTATTTTAAAAGTTGAGCTCCCATTAGATAAAAAAAATACCAAAATTTACCTCTTCCTTTCAGAATGACGGTTGTTTCACCACCGAAAATCAATGCCAGTGGAAATTTAAGTTGGGATTCATCGAAATTGGCTCCGCTGATTTCAGATAAAATTCTAGCAATTTCAGAACTCTGAAGCAGTTTCGAAAATTGTTTTCCAATTTCGGTCGCATTTCCACAAAGTGATGAACTGACAATTATTGTATGGAAATTTTGGGATGATAGGAAATTCTCGATGGAACTCAATGCTGTTTCATTGCTGGAAACTATAAAGTTGTGAACTTCTGGCAGTGTATCAACAGTTGTTTCAGGTTTTGATAAAATTGACGACACGTTATTTGGCAGTGACTCCAGAGGAATTTGAAGTTTTGAAAGGATGGTTGTATAATCAGGTTTAGAAGAAGGTTGAGGGACTGTTGGTCCACTTGCAATGAGGTTTATCTCGCTTCCAACGATATCAGATATAATCAAGGAAATTACCTGAAATGTTTGAAATTGAAAATACTGTCAACTTGAAAAAAAACCTGCCTTTGCATGTTTTATCGAGCCCAGTAATTTACCGCCTTTAACTTTTGATAGTTTTTGTCGAATAATATTCAATTCTTGAATAGTTGCACCATTTGAAGTCATTTTCTTGATAACTTCCAGTTTTTGTTCAAGTGAAATTCCGTCAACCGGTGAGCAGAAAAGAGCCGAACCACCACCAGATATCAAAAAGATAAAAATCGTTTGTGGCTTATCGAACTGTTGAATTTTAGAAACAATGAAATTCGTGGCGGCGATTGATTCAGCATCTGGAAGATTTCCAGCACCACCATATTCAATTTCAGCAGTTTTTAAATCAGCAATTCCTTCGAATTGTTTTGGAGCAATCAAAAATGTTGGACGGTTTTGTCCTAGAACATCTTGTGCGCCTTTCGCCATTTCGATGACCGCTTTGCCAAATCCAAAAATAACAATTGGAGCATTTTCAGATATTGGAATGTTTGATGAATCGATTGATATTTGATTAGAAGTTTTTTTGATAGCCTGAAAAATAAAATCATTTCAAAGAAAAATAAATAAATAAAAACCTCGGCAATCCGTTGACGAGGAAGAACAGATTTGATACATGTTTGAAATGCGGTTTCAATGAGTATTCGGTTTGACATAACCCTTTATTGAAAATTATTTATTGACTAATTTTTGTTGGAAACAAAAAAAACAAAATGTATCGTTGTTTCTGTTTTTTCTCAATGTGTTTATCACATGTATTTGTCTTTGTTTCTCAGCGTCTAATTGAAGTTTTTGGAAAAAATTAAATGAGAGAAAACAGAGAAAATGAAAACGGGAATTAAAATATGTTCAAATTGAGAAGTTTTTTGAACCTTCTCAAACGGAAACGGAACCTGCAATAAAAACTCGACTTTTTCATCATCCTGAAAACTGTTTCAAAGTTTAAAGCGATTCAAAATGCTTGACGAGTTATTGTAGAAATGGCTGGATAATAACTGTATAAAACCCGACGTGATATATTTTTGGCGTTCAGAACATTAATAAACATAAAACTATAGTTTTCCTGTCGAAAATAAAAGGTTGGGAATAAATATTGAATATCTGGATGACTGAAAACGCCAAAAAATATTTCAATTGAATGGTAAAAATTAACAGAACTGAGGAAATTAGTGCAAATGTGATTAACGTAATCTACGTGATGTACTCTATCAAATTATCAATTGTTATTTTCCTAGCATTTCTCGTTTGAAGATCTGGAGACCGATAAGAAAGGATCGAGAAGAGAATAATGATAATATTTTGAGTCATAACACCTTCTTCAGGAATAGACGTAAACAGTTTGGATCTTCATGAAATTTTGAAGATAAAAAGCTAAAAAATTAAGCTTGATGATAAAAATTTGTGGTCTTGACAACGCTTTGAATAACACTCAATTTAATTATACACATACTAATAGTTTTTCCCATACTTAATTGTGGAATTATGCAGTTTTTAGAGTCCTGCAATAATTACTGAAGAAAATAAAGAATTATATGAGAGTTTAAATAGTTTTTTTTAAAACCAGATGTTGAGAATGAGGACAAGCAAGTTCCTGAGAAAAAAATTGGAAGAGCATAAGATGTTGATTATTCTTAATAATAAACTCTTCATTTGGAAGAATGCGCAACAAAAGAAAAGAAAAAAAGTTTCACGTGAACGCTAGTTCACGAAACGTGACCTTTGCAGTTTAAAAAAACGTGTCCTTTGCAAAAAAGAAAAGAAAAACGTTTCACGTGAACGTGAGGTCACGAAACGTGGCGTTTGCAATTTTTTGGAATTTCCAATTATTCATTTCGGTTTTCATTTAATCATTAATCATACCAGTTTTTTTATTCAAAATTTCCAGTTAGCTATTCGAATTCCTATTGTTTATTGATTGCTATCATCAGCGATGAGTTTTGAAGCCGAATATGAGATCATAAAGACTTTGGGATCGGGATGTATGTCTTTTTTTTTAAAACATCAGTAAATTTTTAATTTAGCGCTTGGAAAAGTATTTCTATCGAAAAATCGACAAACAAATGAGAATGTAGCAGTGAAATCTCTAAAGAAATCAAAGGTAATATCGAACAATTATCAAAATAAAAAAATATAAACTTTTTTTCAGATAAGGTCAACAAGCTTCCACCGTGAAGTAAAATTTATGGAACGGGCCAAACATAAAAACATTGTGCAATTTTTCAAATGGATGCATGATGCAGAAAATTACTAATGGAGGTAAGATTTTTTTAAAACCTGTTGGACCGACCCAGAAACTAAAAACGACGCAAAATCCAAAGCAAAAACGTGAAAAATTAAATTTAAACGCAAACAATTCTTTGCTGTTATTTTCACGTTTCTGCATTGAGAAAGTTTTGCGGAGAAAATAGGGGAAAATATTAAGATTTCATAAACTTGTGAAAAACTATACATTTAATAAATGAAAGATTGAAACAATTAAAAAATTGATTTTCAGTTGTGCAATGAAACGATGCTAGACTACACATTAAAAATGCCAGGATGCTGCCTTCTGGTTAGTGATTGCATCTGAATTGAAGATTAAAATTTTTTTTCAGGAAGCTGAAGCATTCTCACACATCATGCAAATTTTTGAAGCGCTTGCCCACATTCACTCCATCCGATTGTATCACAGAGATCTAAAACGTGTAATTAGGAAGAGAAAAAAATTAAATACTCGTTTTTTGTTTCAGGAAAACATCGGAATGTGCGGAATTCCACGCCAATACTGCCCAAAACTGTTGGACTTTGGATTAGCAACATCGTCGTCGGAATGCCAAGGGCTGACCGGGACAGTTGGCTTCAAAAGCCCTGAGATTGCAGAAGATCGAACCTATCATCCAGCGAAGGAGGAGGTTTTTGCCGCTGGGGTTATCGCATTTATTATTCTCGTTGGCGATACGCCCTTCGATGGTGTGGATTTCCGGCCAATCAAAAATTGTTCCATGGGCTTTCCGCCATTCATCAACACGGACCTGCGAAAGTTAATAAAACCCGAATCAAGACCACGCATACGGGTTTCTGCAGCAACTACAATGTATTTAAATTGAGACAAGAAAACCGAGAACAAGAGTAAGGAAATTTGAAGTATAACAAATAATCATCTAATATTCTTATTTTCAGGAAGTATGTCCAAGAAGCTCCAAACAAATGACAAATTAAAACGAAACAATATCGAAACAAGCGTCGATCAAGGAAACACAAAAACTGCACATTCGTATAATCGAATTGTACATCGAAATGGATTCCAAGAACTACAGGAATATCTCCAAAAAGTGGCACGGAATAAACGAACAACAATTACGGGTGATTTTGTGAAGAAGATGACAAAAAAGGAAAAAGCACAAGCACAAAGTAAGCGGTAAAAATTAAAAACTACGAGGAAACCCTTTATTGCAGGAATTCACCAAAGGACTGTGGGAAAAGGAAAACGAATCGCGAACGATGATGTCGCAGATTACATCATTCGTTGTTGCAACGCTACCCGACAAGCAGAAAAAAGAAAGAATAATAATTAGCAACAAGTGACAGTGAAGTTAAATTCAGATTGTAAATATATATTTTTTTTTTTTTAACAATTTTTACTTTAATAATTATTATTTTAAATAAAGAATAATAAATCTTAAACTTATTGCTTTTTTCTTCTTAAATTCGCATTCAGATTTAAAGCGTTCTTTTTCTTTTGTCTCACGGGGTTCTATCATCCAGCAAAAGGAGATGCTTTCGCAAATTCGCATTTATCATGCTCGTTGGTGATACACCTTTCGATGATTTGGATTTACCACCAATCATGCATGTTCCATTACATTTCCGCCATACACCAACTCCAAAAAACTAATAAAACAAAAATTATCATATGATCAAAAATCAAGACCAATGAGATTTCTCCAACAACTTCAATGTATTCGAACCGAGTATACAAAAAACTCAGAGCAAGGGTGAGTTATGAGTGAGTTATCTTTTTCCAATGGGATTCATGTGCTGATGTGCCATGGCTTTTGTTTAACTACTAGTACATTTCGATTTTAATTATTCAAAAACATTCATTAGATTCTACACTTCTTTTAATATTTGCCCACGCAAAAAAATTGTCATTCATGCAAGTTGTAGCATAAATAAACAATCGATATTCACCTACACATATACATTTATAAAAGCAAACAAAGACCTCCGATAGAAGGAAAAGAGTCATCCAACCAGCTAGCCAGTGCTTGCTTTTCATTTCAACACGTGCTTATCGTTTGTACTTTTTTGTTTCAGACCCTGGAATTTTTTGCTCGTGGTGGAAAAAAAAAATCAAAAATTGCCAGTGAGGTTAATGAATGGCCGATCCGCTAGAATGCTTGCGAGCGGCAACTATAGCGATTGCAATATGGAATATTGTTGGTTTTTTGATTTTATTGATTATAGATTTTTTTTGACAAACAGTTTTTGTTCAGAATTTTCATTAATTTCGTTTACTACAAGGAGCGTGAATAAGAAACTGAACCCTTACTGTGCAGAAATAAGTGATCCGTTGTCTTTAAGGGTCCGAACATTTTTAGCATTAATTTTTTAAAATAAATGTAATATTTCTGAAATTTCGAAATCACAAAATTTTTGTGAACGTAGCTTCAAAAATTCCGATTAATACCTTTGAAATTTTAGATTTATTGTTTCATCCAATTCGGTCTTCTAGGATGGCAATTTCAAGTTGTGAAAGATATCATAGCCGAGTATGAAAATCGACAGTTACCTGCAACGGGGGCGTTAGTTATAGTGTTCGCTGAAACTCCCTGAGAATCTTTAATTTCAGAATAGACGGGTTTCAAGCCAGGTTTCCGGGTCTGTATCAAATCTACTCAGAAACGCCTGAAAGACGAAGGGCGAATGGTAAGAAAACGTTCATTTATGAAAGTATGGTATTGTCAAGATAATAATTTCTGGCCGCTCGTTTTGCGGAGTGTCGTTGGGGATTTACTCGCAGCGCGACCGCAACGCGCTCAAATTCAAATTTCTCAGTTGGTTTTACGCGTTGCGAGTAAATTCCCAACGACACTCCGCAAAACGAGCGGCCAGAAATTTTTATCTTGACAATAAACAAGTTTCAGCGTTGTATGTTATTTTGATTGTATGTATGATATTTGCAATCGCAAACCTTCTCACATCTTGCACATTATTGTATGCAGCCATTAGGGTATTGTTTTAAAAATTTTGATAAAATTTTCCGATTATGATTTTCAGTACCTAAAAGTGCTAATTTGGCCATGGTTTGCCACTTCTGTTCCGCTTTGCATTATGAGTACAGCTTATGCAGTATTATGGTGGAGTGGGGTGAGCTTTTTTGATGGATTCCAAAATTTAGCATTAAAAATTTTTAAAGGATGTTTTTAATGAACAATTGACAATGTCAATATTTGAATTTGTTATGGCAGTTGCTATAAATGTAAGTCTTCGTGATATCTAAAAATATAAAATGTCAGAATATTTCAGTCAATAACAATCATAGTCGTCATTGTATTCTTCTCAAGACTATCAGGATCTTTGATTTCAACAAGACCAAAGGGACAACGAAAAAGGAGAAGGAAGCATGTACAGGTAGATTGAAAAATGATATCAAAACAAGTTCATAATTTTTTGTTAAGAAATTATATCTCGAACCACCAAGAGAGCAAGCATGTCGTGACCCATATCTAAATAATCATGCAATGGTTGAAACACATCGTGCAGCACCATATCTGGCGGTTGATACAAATGTACTTTTTACTCCAAAACCACGAGGAGATGTTCTGCCAGATGATATTCCCGATTGGAGAAGGGAATGGCCATCGGTTTGTTAATTTTTACATACGCTACGCCGTATAAAATTAAGACCACCCTCATTTTACGCGTATATCAATTAGTGTATCTTTGCTTAAAATTACATTGTCATTATCAAATTCAGCGTGTCAAAAAACATACCTAGGCACATTTTCAGCAAAATTATATGATTTCATAAAAAAAATTACAGCCAAAACACTGCTATGATCAAAATTTTTCAGAAATGAGGAGTATTTTTCACCATTTCAAATTGCATGGAATTATTTTTTAAACTGAAATGAAGTTATTTCGAGTTATTTATCTAGGGGACAATTTCCTTTACGGTATCTCCCGCCATGTTCACATGACTGTCACATATTTTTTGAACTCGACAACAGTTAATAAAATTAGGTATAACCAAAAATGTATTATTTTAACTTATAATGCACTGTATCAGTTTTCGAATAATTGCTATTTTCATAATAATGAACTCAATTTAAAAAAAAAGCTCATCCGAAAACGATTAAAAATGATTTTCAGGTTCCGGACGTCGAATTACAGCGTAAGTTGAAGAAACGTCGGAAGGAAGAATTACGAAGAAAAGGATTCAATGTTCCGAATGGTCCAGTGACAGCGAATCCTCAAACAAGGTGAGATTAATTTTTTTGAATATTGTTTTTAAAAATAATCCCCCCTCCCTTTTCAGACTTGATTTCTACGCACCTGAAGTAGACGACAACGAATTCCCTTGGAAAACGAAAACATTAAAGGAGAATTTAAGGGAAAGAAAGGAAAATCCATCGAATCGAATTGAAAAGTAACGAAAGTTTCCCGCTATGAAATTGTTATTACTATTATTTCTTTTTCCAGATTATTTTACCAACACTGGCCGGAAGATCTTCCTAATATGCCAATGGAAATGCGAAGAAAATTGAGAGAAGATCGGGAAAAGGCTGAAATCGACATGAATAGAAGTAAACTAAAACCGTTCCGAGATATATAATATTGATTTGTATTTTTTAAAAATTATTTTCGAATGGATCTCACTGAAGAAACGTAATACATACGCAATTCTTTTCACTGCCAAATAAACGTTTTGATTTGAAAATATCTAATTTTTGAAAATCGAATATTCCAAACAAAATGGTAAAAAATAATTGAGCTCTGAAAAGGCTGGTATTTACAACTTTCACAGAAAAGCGAGAAAAAATTGCAAGCAAAATAATTGGTTTATCCTGAGGTTTCCAATGTGAGTTTTCTGAAAATAAATCAAATTGTTATGAACGTTAATTTTCTAAATTTTTTTGATTTAAAGACATGAAGCCACTTTCATCGCTAAAAATCAAACAAAGTGGAGTGTAGGGAATAACTTTCCAAAGTTTTCGGCAAGTTAGTCCCTCGAGCGTAAAAACTTCTGTGGAGATCAAAATGTAACTGTTTTTTTTTCAGCCAGTTGTACTTAGCGGTATTGCCAACTCAAATATTCTTGATAATGCGAGTTGGTTTTGACCTACCCAGAAAAGCTAAGTCTCTCACACAGTCGTGCTATTTTTAAATGCGAGCGGCTGCGCTGCGGTCATTTAATAGAAAATGGATGATCCAAAATTTATAACTTGAGAATAACTTTGTTTATCCAGAATTAAATTTTGGGAAATTAGTCATTACTAAAAAACATTTTCATGAAAGTTGGAAAATCAATGTTGTTTTTTTTCTTTTTTATTCATTTACCCTTTGGATCTAATTATAGTTTTTTTTTCTTGCGCTTTCAAGATCATTCGTTCAGAAGACATACTCTTTTAATGCTTCATCATTCCACAGATGATGATGTTCTTCACAGTCTTTTTTTGTCCCGCACATAAATGGGAAGATTCACTCCTCCATTTATCGCAAGGATAGACGAATTAACAATCATTATCCTGGAAATGGGCGGAGATTACACATTTTCATGAGATAAATCAATAAAACTGCTTAGCTTCCCCTGACATAATTTCTGGATCAACAGTGTATTCATCAAAATAACATGTGGTCACACCTTTTTGACTTCAAAGTACCCCGTTTGAAAATTTAACAACAACGTTTTTTTCAGTTCCTTTGATCATCTGTTCACTGAGAAAAGTATGGTATTCCCCTCAATTTTGATTATGAGAAATGCCTTTGCGTCTCCGCGATTCACGCACTCTTTCATATTATTTCTGTTGTTCGGAGGGATAAGTGCGCGGAAGTGTGTATGTGTGGAGGCAAACGGTCGCGGTCGGGCAACCGAGACGACATGGGATGCGCGGAATAAGAGGACGAAAAAACGAATGAATGATGAACATGAAACAAATGATGAAACATTGGCATTTTTTCAGAAAAAAAAAGAAAACATCAATTAAATTATTATGTGTTTTTTTAAACTCCATAACAATTACTCTTATTTTTAAGTGCTGAACTTTTCAACAGCAAATTTCAAGTGTTTAAAAAATATTTTTCTCATTGTGCAATTTATAGGTAATCCAAAAATGTTATTCATGGGAGTGATTTCAATATTATTTAAAAGTTTTCCTTTAGTTTTACAAATTCAGTTAGACCGTTGAAAAGGTTTGACGATATGTTCTGGTTCACTGTTTTTTGTGAGACACTTCCTTTAAAAACGTTAAAAGTAGTTCAATTTTAAATAATTATAAACTTGAACTTTTCTTCATTTCTTTCGAGATTAAATCTGCAGCTATCCAAAATCATTTTGAATAAGAGGAACGCTTGAAAAGTTGAAAATACAAACATTTTCTGGATCGTTGTCTCAACGAGTTGCTTTTGCATACCATTGAAAACTAGGAAATGCATGATTGCGGGAGTTTCCGTTTTTTGCTGACTTTTGATATTCAATTCAAAAAAATGCTGAATAATACCTTTGTAAAAGTTATTATACAGGTATCCAAAAAGTAGTTGTATTCTAATGGGTTATACTGTAATATTATCGCCCCTGGAACACTTTTTTGTAAAAAAAGTTTCTCCTGGAGAAATTGTTTTTTTTTAATAAAGTGATAGATCATCTGAAACAGAATAAATTTCACTTTTCGTTGAAGATCACTAAAATATGATTGATGGAGTTGTTACAATATATAAAAACAAAAATAAGAAAAGTAAGTATTTCTTTCACATCCCATTACAGTTCCCATTCCCTTCATAACAAAACGTTTTCAATTATTTATTAAATGCTTCTTCTTCTTCTTCCATTCACACATTCCGCGCCACTTCCTCCACCACACAACTTTCCCTCTTAAACCTAAGTACCCCCTTCTAATAAAAATATTAATAATATTCTCGAGGAACTTTCTCACCAAAAAAAAAAACGCAAAAAGAAAGTCATTGGCATTTCTGCCGCCTTCGTCATCACACACAGTTTCTTCTCAATTCTTATTCCAATCTAAAATATACTCCGCCCACTTTTTGGGTTGTTCAACCCCTGTCGTTTGAATGATCGTCAGAGACACGTTGATCGTGTACAACATAAGCTATATATAAGTATATGTAACGAATGTTATTCAGCATGATGTTATACATATATGATTATAAATCACTTTCTGACTTTCATTTTTTTTCAACATTTTTTTAAATCTGAAAATTTCACATTTTCCCTTTTCTGAAATTTTGTTTCATTTTTTCATTTTTTCAGTAGAATGGAAGAAGATTCACGTGAGAAGGCTTTTCGGTTTGTTGCTTATTCAGCAGTTTCATTTTCATTGGTAGCATTGGTTAGTGTATTTGTCACTTTGCCACTAGTCAATAATTATATTCATTCTGTGCATCTTAGAGTTCATGATGAGATGCAATTCTGTAAAGTAAGAGACTGATCTTTCCATTTATCCAATTTCTCAATTATTCTTTGCAGTTGTCTGCACGCGATGTAATGATGGAAATGCACAATTTCCGTGCCACACCGCAAAAGAACTTGCCATTCTTTTTGCGTCGTTCCTCAAACGAAACCGCACGTCTTAAGCGTCAAGCTGGCGGTTGCCAAGGCTGCTGTCTTCCAGGTCTTCCTGGACCAGACGGACCACCTGGTAAGAACGGAGCGCCAGGTCGACCGGGAGCTCCAGGAGCCCCAGGCTTCCCAGGACGTCCACCAGCAGTTTGTGAGGAAGTCACCGAACCGCCATGCACGCCATGCCCACCAGGAGAACCAGGACCACCAGGACCACCGGGTGATGCCGGAAATCCGGGACAATCGGGACATCCTGGAAGAAATGGAAACGATGGAGGCGTTGGACCACAAGGACCACCAGGAGCACCAGGGAATAATGGAGATCCGGGAAGAGATGGACCTCGCGGAGAACAAGGAAGACCTGCTATTTCTACTCCAGCATTGCCAGGAGATCCAGGAGCGCCAGGAGAGCCAGGACCACCAGGATTGCCAGGAGATTCAGGACAACCAGGTAAATCGTTGTTTTATACATTTTATAAAAGATTCAAAACTAAGATTTTTTTCTGAATTTTGAAATTTTGAAATTTTGTAATCGTTTTCTATGGAATTTACTCCTTGGGATTTAATTCTTGGATTTTCTTTAATAATACTGAAAAAAAATTAAGAAAAACACTTTAATTTCTCGTTTTCTCAGGACGACCTGGATCCGACGGAGCCCCAGGACCACAAGGGCCTCCAGGACCACCAGGACAACAAGGAAACCCAGGACAATCAGGCCCAGCCGGACCATCTGGTCAACCTGGACCACAAGGAGAACGCGGAATCTGTCCAAAATATTGCGCTTTGGATGGTGGTGTGTTCTTTGAGGATGGCACTCGTCGATAAATCAATCGATTGTAGCTCGTCCTGCTTTTTTTTCTTAAATTCTTTTTTTTATATTTTTCTAACTTATATCATAGAAAACGATAATGAAAGCTTGAAATTCAGTCATCGTCAACGCCTTAAAGGTTCGGGTGAATCCGTGCTGTCTTTGTGTACAATTTTATGTATATTTTGAAATAAAATTTCATGCAAACATTTTTAAAGTGTTATTTTTAAAAAATATTCCGTCGTTGGTTCCAAGAACCTGAAAATATAAATACATTGTTGAAAATTTACAAAATGTAGTAACTCACGAATTGCAGCCAATATTTCTCTTCTCGGGAAAGATCGTGTTGGCGGAATTGGTGACTAAAATATTCAATATGAAAATTAATAAATATTTTTTGAAATGTTTTACCTCATTATCGATTTGTTGAGCCAATCGCAAAGCTCTCCATTTGGACAACATGTTTAACGTTGTTGAACCGACTGAATAGTTGTTGCAAATTCGATAAACCTTAAAATTTTATTGATCGATTTTCAATGTATGAGATCTAGATTTTGTTAAATTTTTTAAAATAAAATATGTAAGCTACAAGAAAAAAACGGGTTTGTAACTTGTATTCATAAACCTACAAGACAAAAAAAATTGCTGTTTTCGCTGGCTTTTTGTAAAAATTGTAAAGGATGTTTAGGTATCGGAGTCACAGACGTAGTCATAGATCCACTTCTAATAGTATTCTCGGCATTTCTGAAACTTTTTTGTTTTTTTTTGTTGAAAACATCTGAATTTTAACCTCAATCCATATACTTCTCCTTTTCCTATTGCAGCACAAAATAACGAATTAATAGTAAGAATAAATACAAAAAATTTGAACATTTTGAAAGTTTTTATTTTCAGAAAAATAGGAAATAACAGTCATTTTATAGATATTTTCCTAATGAATATGCACTTTATATGAAAACACTTTTCTTATTTTGGCAGCAGCGAAGTTAGACGATATTTGTGTTCCGTTCATGTTTCGAAGAGTGCCACGTACCTTAAAATAACAAAAAATTGTACTTTCAGAATTTTTTCGAACTTACGAACAAAATTATTGATTTTATTTTTTGGAAAATTAGGGTCAAGTTTTCCATCATACTTCTGAAATATTCGATTTTATGATATGTTTTCAAAAAAGGGTGGAAAACCTTATAAGGGTAAATCAATCCTTCAGAACTCCATTTTGCCAGCATATTTAATAGAAGAGTGCCAGATGAAAAACTGGCACAGAGACCATAGACCTCAAACAGTAATTTTAAAGGTGGTTGACCTTTTTAAATGTTTTGTTATTGTCAAGTTAAAAATTTTGGATCATCCATTTTCTAGTAATAAAAGACCGCAGCGCAACCGCTCGCATTTAAAAATAGCACGACTGTGTGACGACTGTGTGAACAACTTGAATGATCAAGAATATTTAAGTTTACAATATTTGAATGAGGAAGTACTTAATTTTTTAAATCTACAACTGTTGTTTTACAGTGAGTTTGGGTTTTCTTTACCTTGCAGAATACATCATTTTTAGTAGCCGCTTTTTCCAATTTGATTCCTCGTTTCCATTCAAGAATCGGATTTCCAGTACCTGAAGGGACTTGTGTTGTCGTTTGGGTTCTGGAAACTGTTGTAATCTAAAGATATATTCTAAAAAATCTTAATTTATTATAAAAAAGCTTTTTTTTCACGCTTCCTTTATTATACTTGATTTTTCATCCACCGTAAAACTGTTCCAGAAAACTCACCTGAACTGCGGCAAATCCGATTTCGAAAAAATCCGACGACATTCAGCCACAAGGATGAAGAAGTAAAATATTAGAACAATTTTCATATTTTGCCCAAAATGATTATTGGAACAAAAAAAAACAGCGTTAAAACAAAAACACTTGAAATTTGTTAGTGTTATTGTTTCACATTGAAATTGGTCTAGAAATTACTACTCGACTATAGCAGCCGCTTAGTTGACAGTATGCCACTTATTTTCACTTATTTAGGGTAATTTTTTTTTCAGGAATTATTGAAATTATTGTGAATGTGGCAAGTTTTGTGCCTCGCCGAGAAAAAGTGTAAAAAAATAGGAAATTCGAAAAAAAAACCCCTCTTATATTGTCAACTTTAAAAATTTGGATCATCCATTTTCTACTAAAAGACCGCAGCGCAACCGCTCGCATTTAAAAATAGCACGACCGTGTGAGAGACTTAGATTTTCTGGGTAGGTCAAAACCAACTTTCATGATCAAGGATACTTGAGTTGACAATAAAAATTCTGAAGAAATGTCAGCAAAAAACGTTAGTTGTGAGAATAAGTGGCAAAACATCTTTAAATGTTCAGTAAATTTTGAATTTCCGCGATCCAGTTTGACATGATGTTTAGTATAGGATTTAAAATTATCTTTAAGTGCTGATTCTGATTATGTTCAACTAAAAAAGGTTTAAAAATACGAATGATTTTATTCCGATATCAATCACAACTCCAGAATCGACGAATCATTTTGCACAAGTCTGCCAACCCTGAAAATATCAAAATGCTTTAAAATATATTTACTTTTGTAAACAGTTTACATTTGCTCAATTTCTCTCACTTCTCCATCTTCAATAGGTTTATCAGACTTCAACGAAGTCACAAAAATCGCCTTCTTCTTGTCCAACGAGCGATAGGATTTTGTTTTCAAATGACGAGTTTTCGAGCATTTTAGTTTTTTTTCGCTCTTGCTACATTTACCATTCTTCAAATTATTGACCGATGGTTTTGGCGAACAATCATTTTCACTGCTAATTGGTGATCTAAATATATTTTTTTGGATTTTTGCAATCTAATAAATTTTTTACTGTTTCAATTTACTCTTTGATGAACTTTTCGAGCATTTGATACTTTTCTTGGATTTCTCACCAGACGCTGAAAAATTAGGAAATATTTAATTTTTTTTTCAAAAACTATTGTGAGACAAAATTCACCATTTTTCAGCGAGTGAAAATGCGACTCGGCTTGAATAAAAACCTCATCAACCATTTGCATTATAGCGTTAAACGCATCTTGAGCTCCTTGTGCTTGCATTTTCTTCGAAACTATTAACTTTCAATGAATTTATATTATGTTTTCTTTTGTACTAGAATTATGGTGGTTTACGTGAACTTTATAACTAAACGTTTGTTTTGGATTTTCCAAACGTTTTTATTTCAAATTTCTATAAAACCATAAATAAATCAGAAGAAGAAAACAAAAAATGTTGAAAATTTTCATTGTTTTTTCAACCGTTTTTGGAGTTATTCAATCGTCGTCCGAATGTGTTAAAAATGAGAATTTGAAGTGAACTTTCGAATGAAAATAAGTAGTTGAGAATTCAATATTTTTTTGTTACAGAATTTCGCCTTTGATAACGGTTGAAGTAAGATATACGGAGTCACTTTGTGATGCCGTCGATAGTCTGTGCGATCCTTACACCGGAAAGTGTTATACCGAAGAGAAAGCGACGAAGAAAAAATTGATCCCTTGGTTAGGTTTGTGAAAATTTAGGAAAAAAAATTCACATTTTACTTCAGATGATGGATTCTATTGCCCATTCACAAAAATTCCTCGAAACTATCTGAAACCATGTAATGAAAATTTGGGAAATAGATGTGGAGACGGTAGAATTTGCTACAGAAGAACGTGCTGTCCAGATAGTGAGATTCTTCTTTATTGCTGCAAATAATATTTTCTTTTGTTTTTCAGTTAAAAGTGACCAAATTAAACCAATTGAGCACCTCAGTTTTCTAACGGAAAAGCCATGCTTGGATAACATTGTTCTGCATGAGAAATATACATTCTGTCATAAAAACAAGATTGCAATCCTTGGGAAACGTGATACCGAATTAAAACCAATTGAATTCACCTTAAAAACTTGCAAAACCAATCGGTTAGTTTATTTTTGGCACATTTTTAAAGTCCTCCTTTAAAAAGGAGGACTTTGCGGAGCTAATTAATGCATCTGGGATGAAAATAGACTTCATTCTCATTCCAAATCTGTTTTTAAAATTTTCTAAAACCACCTAGAAGCCGAGAAAACACGCCTCAAAACAATGGCCTAGAAAAAGGGCCACCGACGAAAACTAGTCCGCAGGCATGAAAAATCCAAAAAAATTAATTGTAATTTTAAAAAAAAACATTAAAAGGACTAATATGAGCATTCTGCATAACTATTTATTAACGAAACACGAAAAAAGCTCATAGGAAAAAAGATCGGCCAGGTGGAAACTTTTTCTAGGCCATTGTTTTGAGGCGTGTTTTCTCGGCTTCTAGGTGGTTTTAGAAAATTTTAAAAAAAATTTGGAATGAGAATAAAGTATATTTTCATTTAAGGTACATTTATTATCTCCGTAAAGCCCTCCTTTAATTGAAAGAGGTCTCCAGATATATTTTTCAGCGACTGTGAACGTGGTTATGTATGTCTTGTGGAAAATCGGAATTACAGAAACTGTATTCGTGATCCTTTAATTCCTCGATTTTACGATCATGGTGTAAGTATTTAAATACAAACTTCAAACATGTTTATTTTTCAGACATATGTTCAGCAAAAGCTTTTCTTCACTGTTGAATATATAAGTTATCAATACATTGGCGCGGCTTATATGTTCTTTATTTCTGCACCGCTTATCGTAAACCTAGCTTCATATTTATATCAATCAATTTTTGCAAAGGAAGAATAAAAGAGCAGGTTGTGGAATAAATCAAGCGTGATACATTATTGAACGAATAAATTATTGTGGCATTGTCTTCGGTTATCTTCTTCTTCCAAATTGCTGTTCAGCTTTTTGTTTGATTTCATTGTAGAAGCATTGTTTCATGTTTTCGAATCGATCGTAGCAAGGAACGTAGGAATAGTCGAGTTTTGTTATTCTGGAAATGAATTGTTTATTTCAGATTAAAATTTAAAAAAAACCTATCAGGACGTTGATCACAGAAAGTGAGACATTTATGGCCAGCAAGTGTGGTTGTCACACCATTACGAACACAGCACTGAAACGATTTGTATTTGTATTATTAGGATCTTCCGATTGATTTAAGAATTTCAGAAAATTCTAAGAGTTCAATGAAGGGCGATTTAAAAAATTACTTTACTGCCAACCGACACCCTAATGTGGATTTGATCGTTTTTCTAATTTTTATATCAAATTTCTCGTGGTTTGCGATTTTTTCATTTATTGGTTGTAGTTCTACAAACGTTTTTTTACGGAGAAACATTCACGAATTCTGATATTTGAGTTTAAGAAAAAACTTGTTTTCTAAATCTCAGACGATTCGAATGTTTTCAAATATTTTGCTTGCCTGTGTATGATCTCTTCCTTGAGCCGCACAAAAATGCATATCAGCAGCCGCTTCCAATGGACATCCATCCGTTTTGAAGTACATTCCTTGTAACTATAACAGTATTCCATTTGTTTAGTAAATTTTCAAATCATCCCTACCGCATCTTTAGTATAAGTATTAAAATGACATTTATTCAGACATGCATCAGGTAATCCTCTCTGTTCACAACATTGCCGGAAAATGAAATTCGGGTTCTGGAATGGAAAAAAAATGGAAAGTGAATCACTCTATACTTTCTGGTTTTTGCAATCAGATTCGGTTGACTGACTCTTCGAGACTTGCCAAAAAAAAACAGTATTATGCATAAAAAATATTTTAATATGAGTAAGTTATAAATTCTCACTGTATATTGAGTTGCGTTTTCAAGCAATTGTGGTGACAATGGCTCCGGTTTCGATTTTTCTCTTCTCAAACCGAAAATATTGTTCTTTTGCCCTTTGAGCTTTGGAAGACCGACTTCTGTAGGCACTTCAGCAGATGTGAATTTAGAGTCATCGATGAAAATTCCCTCCTGAAAAGAAAATTTCAACGTTCTGCCGATCCATTATACACTTTGACGAAAAAGAAATTGAAACGTACAACTTTTTGTGTCAATGAACTTCTTGCTCTATTACGAGCACAACCATATTGTCCACAAGAGTATCCTGGTTGGCAAGATGATGGTGAGCACGAAGCGGCGGGTGGAGCAGCGCAATATGAAGAGCCGCATACTCCAGAATTTAAACACTGAAAATTGAAATTGTTTTAATTTTTTAAACAGAATTGATGAAATTATTAAATTATTCTAAAATGTGGACATCGTTCTCAGGTCCTACAATTAAAGAACATTTTCTGGATTAAACTTTGAATTTCAGCTGAAGAGAACTCGAAAAAAGAATATTGCATAAACTTACAGCTTCATAAGCACCAAATAGCACAGCTAATACTATAAAAGTCCTCATATCTTAATAAAAAGTTGAAAATAAGCTTGCTAACTTCACTTTTTATATAAAATATAAACAAAATATATCCGGAGG
Source organism: Caenorhabditis virilis (assembly GCA_964036255.1). Classification (NCBI taxonomy): domain Eukaryota; kingdom Metazoa; phylum Nematoda; class Chromadorea; order Rhabditida; family Rhabditidae; genus Caenorhabditis; species Caenorhabditis virilis. Next base: position 9,171,621 of record OZ038417.1, on the reverse strand, counting down.
AAAAGGGCGGGACGAAACCACCCGGTCGAAAAACTGGATTATACCGCAACAGTAATATTATAATGTATGAAGGATCAAAAAAAATCGACGAAGAAGGACAATTATGATGATCAAGCACTTGAAAGGGTGCCAATATGAAGGTGAAACCAAGGATTTCCTCCTCGCCCGTTTTCAATTACGAATCCGGTACAATTGGCCTTGGAATCATTAGTATTAGTATTTATTATGTAATATATCAAACCATTGTTTATTTTATAAATGAAAAAGTGAAAATTGGTTGAAAATGTACAGATAAATCAATGTTAACAGTAACGATCAGATTTTGTTTTCATTCGTCGATCGAGAAGAAGTTCGTGTGCCGAGCCTTCAGCTTGAGCTCGTTTCACTGATTTTTTATCTTTGAGATCAACTGCAATGTGTCTTCCTTTAAGATCCACTTTTGAGTGTTGATACATTTTTCTGAAATAATTTATTATTTCTGAATAATTATTTTTTAAAAATCTGCGCGTTTCATTTAAACTAAACTGTAATAAATTAAAGCAACGTTTGGCTCTTGTTTCGAGCAAAATAGCTTTAAAACATCCATAAGCCGCGAGATCAAAATTACCCAGCTTTCCTTGGAAGTTTGAGAAACTGAAGAGCTGTTCTTTTCCCCAACTTTCCAAAGGTTTATTTTATTAGTATATTTAATAGTTTGTTTTTCTTAAAAGCTTACACATATGCTGTTTCACACTCTTTCGCATTTTTCTTATCCTCGGCTGATCTCCAGTCAACTGGACCTTCTTTTTCAGCATCAGTTCGGATCTGAAAACATTCCACATTTAAAAAAAAATACGAAAACTTTACTTACATTAAGCATTTCTGCTTCCGTAGCAGTTCGACTCGCCACATGAATATTTCCTTCCTTGCTAGGTGCTGTTGACAAAAACAGGGGAGAGGCTATTGCTTGCAGTGCTGTTTTTCCCTTCAAAAATGATGAAAATTTTGATTTTTAAATTGTGGCTTACATCTTGGAATACAAATTGGAATTGCTCTCGAACTCCGATTGCTTCGGAAAAGGCGACTAGTTGATATTCGCTGTCAACTCCAACATATTTCCCGTAGCCTGTTTTTAAGCTGGAAGAATTCATTTCAGTTTTAATTAATCAATTTGTGAATTACCTGATTTTATGATCATCTGGAGTCTTAACTAGAGCGAAGATTTCTTCTGGATTCGGACCTTCTCCTTCCTTGTGAGGGCCGCCAATGGTAAATTTACCATTATCCATTGCCGCAATATAAGTGCGACTTGATACTTGTCCTGCACATTCAATTGCAATGTTAATTCCTCCTTTCATGTCAAATTCGTTCTCGATTCTTCGCCAGCCGCCTTTAACAAACACATTTTAATATATTATTTTGCATGAATTGCCTACCATTTTTGACAGTATCTGGATCAACTTTTGATGAACCATTTTTGTTCTTATTCTTCTTCTTTCCTTTATCGACTTTGAACCTGTAAAAATAACCTATATTTCTGTTAAATTACAACTTTCTGAAGTAACTCTGTGAGACAAAGATGTGGAATAATGCAAAGTAGAAATTTATTTTGAGAAGAACTAATAGATTTTTAGAAAAAAACTAAAAACATTTTTAGAACCATTTCAACATAAATTATTTTTTAAACTTACAAATTCTTTTTGTTCCCTTTCAGTTTGATGCCACCACCACGAACAGCGTCATATTCACCTCCTGGCATTTCCTTTTCTTAGTTATAATAAACTAAAAAATTAAAAAATTAAACAGAATTCGAAATTAAAAACTCTCGTACACTATTTTCTACACAGCTCGTAAAACTACACAGAGCGTGTCTCCCCACCGTATACATTCTTTTCGCGGCGAGACCGCACCATTGTTCATCTGCCTATTTCGATTATCGACTTGGCCTAAAATTTTTTGTCCTTTTTCCCGTTCTTTTTCTGCTAAAATGATGTTTTATGTTGAAATTTATGATTTTTTCAGTCAAATTAAAAGTCTATAGAATCTATGAACTAGAATTGAAATTCTCCTCGCAAAAAGTGTTGAAAAATATCAAAAATGAGTAGATTTTATATATTACAAACGTTCTTGATTTTTTTCACTCTATGTGTATTTCCGCCATTTTTTATAGCACTTTCAGTCAAATTATATGGAGATTTACCACAGTCAATTTTCCCAGTTTCAATCATGTTTTTATCCTTTGCCTTGTCAAATTATCATTTTTTTACTATTATTTTTTTCAGTCATGCAAATCTTCGTCAAGACTCTGACGGGTAAGACAATTACCCTCGAAGTCGAGGCCTCGGATACCATCGAGAATGTCAAGGCTAAGATCCAAGACAAGGAAGGAATCCCACCAGATCAACAGAGATTGATCTTCGCCGGTTTGTTTTCGGCTAGTATTAAATCCATAATTTCACCGGATTTTCAGGAAAGCAACTCGAGGATGGACGTACTCTCTCCGACTACAACATCCAGAAGGAATCAACCCTTCACTTGGTTCTCCGTCTTCGTGGAGGTAAATTTTTTTAAACATTTCATCATCTATAGCAATAACATTTTGAAATTCAACTGTTTTCAGGAATCATCGAGCCATCGCTTCGCATGCTTGCTCAAAAATACAACTGCGACAAGCAAATCTGCAGAAAGTGCTATGCTCGTCTTCCACCACGTGCTAGCAACTGCAGAAAGAAGAAGTGCGGACACTCCAACGATCTCCGCATCAAGAAGAAGCTGAAGTAAATTTTACTTTATGTCTGCAATAAATTGTTGTTTAATTATTTGAATTGTTATGTCATTGAAACACAAAAGAAACGTCTAAACGCTCAATATCGGAAAACGTAACCGATTTAAATACAATGATTAACTTTAATTTCCAAACAGAATAATGTGGAAATTGGTTTTCCGAACAAGGACAGCGCTTCAGTTAAATAGAATCAATATACAAATTCCATGGTAATGAAAATAGTGATACTAAAGTAAAATCAGTTTTAAGTCGGCAGATATCTATAACCCAGCGTTTTCAAAGTGAAGCACAAACTAAAGAAATTGTGAAGCCTGAAAGAGTTCAAATAAGGAAACTAAGGAAGAAGCGATCACTTGCCGCACCGGTGTTGAAAGCGGTTTAGAACATAATTTTCTTGGTCTTAAGGAACATGTTTTAATTTAGAATAGAGAGCCTTCTGTTGTATCGATGGCACTGGCTGCAACGCTCAATCTACATGATATTGTTAATGATACACATTTGAATAGTATGTATGACATTACCTCTATCGATGATGGTAAGGATACGAAGATATTGGAGTTTCAATTAAAATAATGTTTTAGTGTCTGATGACACACTGCACCTTGTGAAAAAATTGGAATACACAATTAATCCAGCAGAATTGAGTGAAATTTTTGTTTTTCGCGATGGAGTGATTGTTTTCTGGAATGTCGATTCTAGTCAACGATCTCAAATTCTCCGCGACTTGGAAAGATATGCAGACGATGCATATGATTCGACAATTGTTATGGATGAGCAAGATCGGATGTTCTTCAAGTTTTCAGATCAGTATGGTTTTTTTTCATATGAAAGAGCACTTTTTGCAAATTTAGGACAAATGCTTCAACCATCAAAGAAGATCGATTCTTTTTATCTGACAAACATTTGGAAACATTTCATACTTCGAATGATGCAATTTTAGAAAGATTCGCATTAAGTCAAGCGTTTGCTGCAAGCGGTAATTTTAATTCTTGAAAAGTAATTTGTGAATGTTTTTTCAGTAAAAATCGGAGTTTGGGAGAGTTTGTTAAACAACCTGGCTGAACCGCTCGCCAATATTACAAAGGTTTGAAAAAACTGAATTTCGTGAAAAAAAAGCAATATTTAAGTCGCTGACAGTCGGAAAAATCCCTTGGAACAGAAAACAAGCACTAATGAAATCTGGTGAATTTGCCGCACTTCGTCATTCGATTAATTTAGATTGCACGTTGTTAAATAAAGATTTTTATTGGGAAAGACCAGAACTCGAGACGTATTACTCAATGGCTGGAAGGCATTTTTCATTGGAGCGAAGAATTGGGTTTGATTACAATATTTAATTTGAAATGAAATGTTTCTATTTTCAGAATGCTCAATAAAAGACTAGACTATTGTGAAGAACTGGTAAAGATGGTCGACAACTCGATTGCATTGAGACATGTAAGTAAATAATACTGTAATTGTCTCCGTTCTTGCTGAATCCTTTTCTGGGTTTAACAGCTCTAAATCGTCTGCGCGTTTTTCAATTTTGTTATATCCGAATATGAATAGGTTACCTATTTAATTATTTTTTAGCGTTTCGTAATGTCCTCCAGGGTGGTTTGGGACACTTCGCGAAAAAATTTAGTGAAAGAAACTTACCGGTGAAAATCCCGAAAATTCAGCTTCAAAAACAGACGATTTCATGGTCATATATCTCAAAAAATGTTATATTCGTAGTTCGTTATTGAGTCTTATTTCAAACTGTTTACATAAGAAATGTCTATTTGTAAAACCCTATTCCAAAACATCACACCACGTGCGAAAGTTCATTTTCGTGTCAAAGATTCCTGCAATTATATATTTTGTTATCTTTTTTTTTTCCATTCTACACACCGGTCTCTTTCCTATCCTTTCGTCTCTCGTTTTTTGCCAATCCCAAGGGAAATCAAATATATTTTTCTTTCCTTCACAATAAAATGTGTTTTCTTAATTCATTTTTTTCCAGGCTTCCACACTCGAAGTGATGATCATCGTGCTGATTGTGATTGAAGTTTTCTTCGATTTTTTCCATTTTGCTGATAATTCACCGAAAAGTGTTTTAGTTTTGCCAAATAATACGGAATCTGATGAAAATCTTAATCCTTAATTTTTATTATATTTTTAGACTAGAATAGATGCAATTTAGGATGTTAGTTGGATTTGTTATTTGTAGCCTATGGTTACCATTCCATTTGTTGCGTATACGTGTACAGTTTCTCTGTTTTTTTGTCTGTTATGAAATAAAATCCTGCTTATTTCTCAGATGTTTGACTGCATTCATTTGTTTAGTTCAAATGATATCTTGAATTGAAAAAAATGCACTTACTGTCCTCAAAAAGCAATCTTTAAAATGTTTTAGGATGCATCGAACATTCCTGTCGGCGGCACGGTTAACAGCACAAGCTAGGAAATTCGCTTCGACACTGGAAGGAGATGCTTTTAGATTGAATGAATATAGCTCAAAGTATTTAGGACATAGAAAGGTAAACCCATTATCAAGTAATGTTAATTTTAAAATTCTATCGTAAGAAAATACTTAGAACTTTGGATACTAATTTAGATTATAGCTTATAATTATATTGTTCAATTGTGATTTCCACTGCAAAATGAGTCCAATATACGTTTAAATTTCTAAAAAAAAACGGAATATTATTTTAAGGCGCAATTTACGGAAAAACTGGAAATAATCGATGGCGATACAACATCCGCCATTCCAATTTATAGAGTTACCAATGCTGTCGGTGATGTAATTGACAAAGAACAAGATCCGAAGTTTGATGAAGTTTGTTTCTTTTCTCCTTTTCAATCTCAAATCAAAAATCTAAAGGCAACGTCTATCAAGATGTACAAAACAATGACACAATTGAATCTGATGGATAGAATTTTGTATGATTCACAAAGACAGGGCCGGATTTCATTTTATATGACAAGTTTCGGAGAAGAAGGAAATCATGTCGGATCAGCGGCTGCACTGGAACCGCATGATTTGGTGTATGGACAATATAGAGAAGCTGGAGTTTTGTTATGGAGGGGTTTCACTATGGCTCAATTTATGAATCAGTGTTATGGAAATGCTGATGATCTAGGTAATTATTTTTCGATTGTTTTTGCGTTAAGATGTAGATTTTAGGAAAGGGTCGTCAAATGCCAATGCATTTCGGATCGAAAGAATTGAATTTTGTAACAATCTCTTCACCATTAACAACACAATTGCCTCAAGCAGTTGGATCAGCTTATGCATTCAAACAACAAAAGAATAATGACAGAATTGCTGTGGTTTATTTCGGAGATGGAGCTGCTTCTGAAGGAGATGCTCATGCGGCTTTCAATTTTGCAGCAACTTTGGTTGGTGGATTTATTTTATTTGAATATCAATTTTCATTTTTACATAAAAAATTAAAATTGAACTGGCAATTGTTTGGTTGTGGATATATATTTTTATAGAAATGTCCAATCATCTTCTTCTGTCGAAACAACGGTTATGCTATTTCAACACCAACTAGTGAACAATATGGTGGAGACGGAATTGCTGGAAAAGGACCAGCATATGGATTGCACACTATCCGGTAATTTTATATTCGCTTTGTTCTTTTCATATTTGTTTTTTGATTCAGAGTCGATGGAAATGATCTTTTGGCAGTTTATAATGCAACCAAAGAAGCAAGAAAAGTTGCTTTGACAAATAAACCAGTACTTATTGAAGCTATGACATATCGATTGGGTCATCATTCGACTAGTGATGATTCTACAGCTTATCGATCGGTTGATGAAGTTGAAACTTGGGGAGACAAAGATCATCCGATTACCAGGTTCAAGAAATACATCACTGAACGTGGATGGTGGAACGAAGAAAGTGAGACGAGTTGGCAAGCTGAGGTGATTTTTTTTTCGAAGTTTATTAAAATACACTGAATCTCAGAACCATAAAATATTTTTATTTTTACAGCTGAAAAAGAAGATTTTGAGCGAATTTGGGCAAGCAGAAAAGCGAAAAATTTCACATTATCACGATATGTTCGAAGATGTTTATGATCAATTGCCAGAAAGATTATTGAAACAACGTGAAGAGCTCGACCAACATATTGCCGAATACAAGGAGCACTATCCATTGGACAACCTTGGACCAAAGTAAATTAAGAATTTATTTTTGGATAGACAACGTATTTGTTTTTGTGCCATAAAAACAGAAAAGACATTTATAGATTCGTATCATTCCCATAGTGTGATTTTTATTTGTTCTATTAGTGATAATTTCCTCTTGATTGCATAAAATTTCTCTTTTTTGGAATATTAACGGATAAGTATTATTTTTAATGATTTATAATTCATGTGCTATGTAACTTTTTTTCAAATGAATTTCTGAATTGAATATTGTGAATTAAAGTCTTTTCCGATTGGAAAAAATCAAGACATTCATTCAAGGAAAATTTTGTTTTCAAAAATTACCAATAATAATAATAATAATAATTTATTTCCTCATTTTTTAATTTAAATGAAAGAACAAGTTGAAAGTCAAATAAAATTGGACCAAGCCAGCAAAAGGTACAATACTAAAAAGGTAAGGAGAAACGTTATTCTTGTTCTATTTTTTTTGGAATAATGAAATCAGGAATGACTGAAATTGAAAGGTACATAATATTTAAGAATATTCACTTAACTGTATAAAAAATACAAATCTCATTCATGATTTCATATCACTTCTTCTATAAAAACGTCTTAAATATATTTTTTTCTTTTTTTTTACAATGGAACAGTTGTCGACTCTAATTTCAGGGTACGTTATGATCCATCTAGTTGATGCTCTGATTCAGCAGATGGTCGATCAACCGAAAATAGACTTGGTAAGTGCTGAAAAGGGTGGATGGCGATAAACTCTAGATTTAAAACATAATTTCACTCAAAATTTAAAATTCTGGTTTTTGCGGGTGAATAGATCCTAGAATTCATTGTTGCAGTTATAAAACTATTATACAAAAGTGCTGAAAGTTGTTTCAATGTTTTTTTGAAAGAACATTTAGTTTTTATTCCAAACGAAATCCTAAATTCTATTTTGTTTTTGCCAACTTTTATCGAAAATTGTATCTTTGATGTGAGGCCAAATTTTACCGCCATATAAACTTTTCATGTTTATTTACACTTTTTCGATATATCATTTGAAAGTTTGGTCAAATACCTTTCTTTACATGTAGAGAAACATGCGTAGAAACACGTAATTAAAGAAAATACGTTAAAGGAGGCTCAGACGGACCTTTTTTAGTGCTTAGTTACAAAAAAATACGTTTTATTTTCATTTTTTCACCCTACTTTACATAACGTTTCCATACAAAGCTTCTACTTTTCTACTTAAAACTGTTTCTTTACATAGTCGTAAAATGAGAAGGAAAGAAACATGCTGAAAATATGTAACCGCGAAATAAAAATCTAAAATTCAAACTGGTTTAAGGGGGGCAAATCGAGATACGCAGGCGGTTGAATGTCCTATTTTGCATGTTTGTTTACATGGTTGAACGACATGTAAAAATACGAAGCATCTGTGTGAAGAAACATATTTTTCCTCTTTTGTTTTGAATACTGACGTTTGAAATTATATTCAAATTATACTATTATTGAGATTAAACCGGCTAAGACGCCTAACGTGAGGATTCTCTGCGTATGTTTTGATGAAATCTCGGATCGTCTTATTTACTGAAGTTGTGCAGCGGTTTTATCCTAAAGTTGAAAATGCCAGATTTCTCAAAAAAAAAATGATTATTGGAAAAAATGAAGCATGTTCTCGAAGAAAAATTGAATTTCTCTTTTTTTAATAGCATAGAAAACTATACTTTCATGTGTTTTTTAACCATCTAACCATCGTCGTAAAACGAAGAAGAAAGAAAGAATGTGAAAGTTGTGGTTGGTTGAGGTTTTTAGTAGAAAACATCCTTATTCTATGCACTATTTTGAAGTTTATTGTAAAACTTGGTTTATCTACAATTTTTCTACAAAATCGATATCGTAATTTTTGCAAATTAAGAAATAATCATAGGTATTTAACACACCATAGAAAACCAGTTTTTCGTGTTTTTTACTACGTAAAACATTATGTGTTTCGAATCATATTTTCGTTTTCACTTACATCAGTTTCTATTCGTTTTTAACGTTTCAATTTTCGCTCATAACATTTTTAGAATTTTTCTCATCGTTGTAACTATGAAATTCGTAATTTAAAAAAATAAGTACTCGAAAATGATCATAAACCGATGGAAGATAGTTTAGATTTCAGGGAACAATGAATGTAAACCCGTACGTAAACAAAGGTGGACGACCCGCCAAATCAAAAACAATCAGTTTCGACGAAGTTGGTTCATTTTCTCTCCACCTAAATACCAAATATATAAATAAATTACAGTTTTCGATATCCGATTTGAACGTTTTTGTGGAACTCGTCGAACAATATCCATTGATTTGGGATACAACCGACAAAAATTTCCATCGCGGTGACATTAAAGGAATAGCTTTTGATGAAATTGAGAAAGAATGTAGTCGATTTTTGCGGCGAGGACGAACTCATGGAAAAAATGCGAAAATTTTGTGGGAAGATTTGATAGCTAGAAGGAAAATGGAAAAGGAACGGATTATTAATACAGGGTGAGTCTGATTGCTTTATTATATTTCGAAAATTCAATAAAACCCAAGAATCTTGTGAAGCCTTAAAGGAGGACTTTACGGAGCTAATGAATGCGTCTGGAATGAAAATAGACTTCATTCTCATTCCAAATCTGTATTTAAAATTTTCTAAAACCACCTAGCTTCCGAGAAAACTCACCTCAAAACAATGGCCTCGAAAAAGTGGCCACCGGCGAAAACTAGTCCGCGGGCATGAAAAATCCAAAAAAACATACATTTAAATGAAAAAAAAACATTAAAAAGGACTAATATAAGCATTATGCATAACTATTTATTAACGAAACACGAAAAAAGCTCATAGGAAAAAGTTGGGCCAGGTGGCCCCTTTTTCTAGGCCATTGTTTTGAAGCTCATTTTTCTCAGCTTCTAGGTGGTTTTAGAAAATTTTAAAAACAGATTTGGAATGATAATGAGGTCTATTTTCACATAAGGTACATTTATTATCTCCGTAAGACCCTCTTTTCAGATGGTTTTTCATTGAAAGTTGATATCGGAAATTCTCGACATTTTCAAGTTTTTTTTTAAATTTTATTTTTTCCGAAAAAAACATGTGTACTGGTGATTTTGGGAATAAAGCGCTTTTAAATTTCTTAAAAATAATTCAAAAATAAAATGTCAAAACAATAATTATTCCTAAATCACTTACTTTCAGAAATCTGTCGGATACTTCGTTTCCAATGTACAACGCAATGGCTTTTCTCGATGGAGACTTTATTAAAAAAGAGATCACCGAGTGAGTTTTTTAAAACAGTTTTTATAATTTTTTTCCATTTCGTTTTCTTCTAGTTCTCGATTATTTGGATTAGAAGACATCATTGCACAAAACTTAGCGCAGAGTGCAGAAACTTCCAGAATGTCAATCGATTCACCACCAATCAAGAAATCAAAAGGCAGCGGTAAAAAGTTTTGAATTATTAAATATAATTCAATTTTTCAGATATAAATGAAGTTTTCACACTTTTGCAACAAACAAATAATCAAGTAACGGAGTTGTATCATAAAATCACAAGAGACAGAAATGATGGAGCGTCGTCATCGAAATATAGTGATCTATTTTCATTGATTTCACAACATTTGGATAAACAAAGTCCGTCTCGACGTGCAATAAATTTGTCAAAAATTACACAATTTGTTGTCAGTTTAGAGGAGGAAGCTGGGAATCAGCCTGACACCAAAAATAGTAAGGTTTTGAAAATGTTTTCATTTATTTGTTGAATTAAAAAATTAAATGAAACCAAAAAAAGACAATCCGAAAAACAAAGTTAAAAATTACAGCCATCAAAATTGCGGTGAAGCTTATTTTCGGCACAACAGTCAATCTCGAAGTCGAGCTCTCAGATACAGTTGAGAGTGTAAAGAATAAACTTCAAGGAAAGGACGGAGTTATACCCAGTAAACGAAAATTGATATTCGATGGTTAATTTTATCTATTTTTTTATAAGTTAAAACTCAATTATTACAGGTGTGAGTCTGAGTAATGAGCGCACTCTTTCCGACTACAACATTGAAAATGGAAGCACGATTTTTTCATGCCTTATTCCTCATTGAGGTAGTTTTTGTTTTAACATTTTCCTCAGAAAATTAGTGATCATTCAGTGTTTTTGTGCTGAAACTGAGGTTTCAGCGTGCACGCTTAAAGGAGGGCTTTACGGAGATAATAACTGTACCTTAAATGAAAATAGACTTCATACTCATTCCAAATCTGTTTTTAAATTTTTCTAAAAGCACCTAGAAGCCGAGAAAACACGCCTCAAAACAATGGCCTAAAAAAGTGTCCACCTGGCCGAACTTTTTCCTATGAGCTTTTTTCGTATTTCGTTAATAAATAGTTATGCAGAATGCTTATATTACTTATTTTTTTAAATATTTTTTAGTTTAACTAATTTTACTTCCAATTTTTTTTTGGATTTTTCATTCCTGCGGACTAGTTCTCGACGGTAGAAACATGTTCTAGGCCATTGTTTTGAGGCGCGTTTTCTCGGCTTCTAGGCGGTTTTAGAAAATTCTAAAATCAGATTTGGAATGAGTATGAAGTCTATTTTCATCCCAGACGCATTCATTAGCTGCATAAAGCCCTCATTTAATTCACGGGAGCCTCGCTTGAAGATTGCTCAATCACACCGCATTATCATTGTTACAATCTTTGCAGGATATGATACAAACGTTCATCATGAACAAAAACAATGAAATTAGGACCATCAACATTTAGTCATACTATTTTTGATCTATTGTCTTGTTATTCAAAATTTAAAAAAGTTTTCGAATTTTGACCCATTTTCAGGAGTTCAACAATCACAGTGATATTTTTTCATCAAACGCTGATATGGGTTTAAACGCATTCCTCATCTGGTTATAACACATAATTTTACATAATCGAGTATTGTACATGTTCTTCTATGCTGGTTTCATCGTTTCACATAATAAATTTGTTCTTTGTAAAAAAGATGCGGAATTTTGATAGCCATTGGCATGTCCATCTTCTCTTCAAAAAATGTTATCACCAATTGATTTTTATCTTTTTTTTTCGATAACTTTCGATCTCTCAAGGGTCTCTTATCTTTTTTTTTTGAAAAATGTCTCTTTTTTGAACACTTTAAACATTAATCTAACTCTTCGTAAAAATTAAATTCATTATTCGGGTTTTTTCAGATCATGACCAGCAACATTTGCTTTGAAGGAGATGATGATGTTTTGCATGTCAGTGATAATGGACCGCTAGTGGAATTGGGAAATGGTTTGTATTTCAATTTATTATTACCTCACTACATTTGAATTTGCACTAGTTCTAAGAGGTTCAAGTTTTCAAAAACATTGTAGTGATCACTTTATTCTCAGAAAAATATTGTAGTTTCCTTAAGGGCAGTGAACCAGTAAATATGATCCTAGGTTTCGAAAAAAATCCATTATTTATAACGATTTCTAATGTTCCCAAGTTTGGTTATAACTATTCCAAATTTTGGTATTTGGCTTCGAATGAGGGTTTCCCCCTCTTCAAATTTTTAACGTTAGCAAAGTTGTGCTCCGTAATTTAGTATAAAAATTAATTAAAGATTCAATTTCAAAAAACGCACATGATTTAAATTAAGTGATTTCTTTAACAAAACTTCAAAGTTTGATTACAATTTTCTGTTGAGGCGAAGTTATTTAATTTTAAAAAAAAACGTTGCTTATCACAAACAGGTGCCAAGATGTCGTTTTTAACCATCCGACACTTGAAACGTCATATGAGAAAGTTATTTCGAAAATTTGAGATTTTACAATTGTTGGAAGAAGTTGACACAGAAAAACAAGTTTTAGAATGACCAACACAAATCAGAAAACGGAATTTAGAAAGTTGTTAGTTAGACCATGGTTTAAATCAGAAGTTGGATAGTCGAAGAAGAAGGTCAGAAGTTCAACAGTTTTTAAAAAACTGTTTGATGGTGAAATAGGAATGTATTTGCGTCTTCGGGAGTTCCCAAAGACCATAAATCTTCCGACAGTAGTAAATCATAGAAATGCAGATTGTCAGTAAACACGATCCAAATTCAAGGAAAAAAAATCGAAATTTGAATGGGTGCCGAGAAGGTCCAAAGAACAATACCAATATTTAGCCACATTCAAATAATTGTGTTTCGCGCCGATCAAGACCGGACACGCGCGCATTCAAATTTTGATTTTTTTCAACTTTGGACGACTGCTATGACTCGTGTATTTATCGGTGTAATTTCGCATAAATTATATTGTACTACGAGAGAACGCTCTAATTTTTGAAACTAAGATCAGGTAGGGTCAAATTAACTGAACAACTGTCTTTAAGTTCGGGATCGAATAAGAAAAACATATTTTTAATTTTAAAGTTTCCAGAGCAAGATCTCATAAATACTAATACGAAAACGTTGAGCAATTTTAGGAAGCTTATTTATTTTTTAATTGGGCCTATCTCGCATATAAACGTTCGATTTAATCGGGCGATCCCAAATTATATCGGATGATGTTTTTCTTTGTTAATACTAGTTCCTTCATATTGAACTCCCGAGTACAAAAACACATGTCATCGTATACTATAATTGTTTTTGTTTTCAACCAATGATCGGTTCTTTGAGTTCTAACGCTATCAGAATTACCTGTGGATCACATTACACGAACTAATAGACCTTTGATTTGAAATGATCGAAGATTTAGTTGTTTTTTTTTGGACAACAAGACTATTGTCTATCTAACATCCTTTTTTCTGATTTGTGTAAGTTAGATTATGTTTTGTGCAGACGGATTCAATATAAAACTTGATTTTCTTCCTTTTAAATCTATCTTTAAAAACATTTTGCTAGAAATGTCCCCGAACGAGAAAAAAGGTAAATTTTTAGAGAATTATCGTTTGTTGTGCGATTATTGTAGTCTTTTTCCAAAATGATATCATAGTTTAGGCTAACCAGCAGTAATTTGATAATGATGTCTTCCATATAGATTTTTTTTGTTGATTTATAGCGTCTCAATCGTCTGACGAGGAAGATGGAATTGGTGGCGGTCGGGTACTTACTCATTGTCACAATTGGCCTGATGATATGAGTTCTGATTCGGAAAATGATCTCCATCAGGTATGTTCGTTTTGATCGATTCATTTTTTTGTTGAAAATTTCAATGATTATCGGGAAAAAAGAAAAGAAATTGGATAGTTCTAAGAATGTGTTATTGGTTTAAATGTATTGGTAAGTGAAGATACATTTTGTTTCGATGATCATGGCCAAGAATACACCACGAAGCGTGACGCTTCGGTCCCGTATATTCCGAAACAATTCATGAAAAAAGAAAGATCAGCGTCAGTGCGTCATAGTATTTGTACACAATATATTTTTAAAAACCTTTTTCGTGTGAATGGGAGCAATTTTTGAAGAATCTCGAAACGGTACGCATGACTTGCGCTCTTCTTAACTACGTCATGCGTAGCCTCATGGCAATTTTTCAATGATCATCTTGTACTATTTAAGTCACAGGTTTTGAAACCGAAAATACAAATATTTTTTATATGTATTATGTCTGAAGCAAATTCATAGTATTTCTGTAGCTTTTCGAGTTTTTTTTATTTTTTGACTCTACTTTCGTCAAATTGATTATTAAAGGATGACTTTACGGAGATAATCAATGTACCCTAAATGAAAATAGACTTCATCCTCATTCCAAATCTGTTTTTAAACATTTCTAAAACCACCTAGAAGCCGAGAAAATTAGCTTCAAAACAATGGCCTAGAAAAAGTGGCCACATGGCCGAACTTTTTCCTATGAGTTTTTTTTCGTGTTTCGTTAATAAATAGTTATGAAGAATGCTTATATTAGTTTTTTTAAAATGTTTTTTTCATTTTAATTTATGTTATTTTGGATTTTTCATGCCTGCGGACTAGTTTTCGCCGGTGCCCCTTTTTTCTAGGCCATTGTTTTGAGGCGCGTTTTCTCGGCTTCTAGGTGGGTTTAGAAAAGTTTAAAAACAGATTTGGAATGAGAATAAGGTCTATTTTCATATAAGATACATGTATTATTTCCGTTAGCCTTCCTTTAACTCTATAGACGTTGCCAGAACTAAACTTCGTAATTATTGACATCAAACCACGCTTAAAGTGCGCGTGAAAAAAGCGGCAATGGCCAAATTTCAGGAATGAAATCTTTGAGAGCATGTAATAATCCGTTTTAGCTCAAAATATGCCAATTTCCGTCTGACTTTCCTTGCTTAACGTATTTAGCAACCTAAAACAGCACTTCATTTGTTTTCCCTATTGTTTATCATGGAATCAAACATTGGATAAAATAGTTGAGAAGGCGAAAAAAAACTAGTTAACAAAAACACGTAATTCCTCTAAAACGATGTTCCGAGTACGTCGTCACATCAAAGATCCCAAACTATGATATCACCAGAAAAAAGTGAAAACAATTAGATCCTCCTGCAGAAATAAATCTCTAATAGCAAATCGAATCGGAAGTCTTTCTGATGATTCCCTTCGTTGAAATAATAATCGTCTTATTTGGAAAAATCATAAATATTGGACGTTACTTTGGTTTTTTATCTATCAATAAGTCGAACATAAACTCTAAACTCTAAACTCGAAATTGTTGGCTGCCCCATATAAGGAAGTTTCTGAAAAGGAACTTCGTTTTTAATTTTTCGAAAGAACAAAATGTTCAATTTTTTTTTGATATTTGCAATTTTTTCTAATTCGAATTATAATTTTTTGTTATTTTTGTACTTATATGTTTTTTTGAAGGCGATTTCTCAAGTACCATTCTCAAAATACCTAAAGTTCATTTGGGTGTTGGTATTTAAGCAATCACTTCCGCAAAATCTAGTCCATCGAAAGTTTTTTTTTGATAATAACTCAACATTTTTCGAATTTTCTCTGTGCCTTCTAACTTTCAGAAAACATCTAACATCGTTTTGAAGAATTTTTTGTTATTCTATCAACCTTGATTCCTTATTTCGCTTCTTTTTTTTTCTCTCATCAACAAAAATATTAGGGGAGAACTTGTGTTGTAATTGTGTAACTTTTTCTTGGGGGGAAATTCCGCGAAGTTTTTAATGAAATTCATCATTTTCTGGAAGGGCGGGTGGACTATAAATAATCGAATAAAACATTAAATTGTTTTTCAAGTGGTATTTTGTTCATTTGTTAACTTTTTTTTCCACATAATTTGAACAGTGCACATAAATTGTTGGGACATATTCTGCGTTTGGGTAAGGGGGTCGATGATGCTCCGGGATCTCCCGCTTCTCAATTTGTTTTTCTGAGCTTGCAACATTTTCAATGTTTGCAGACATTTTTCCATTTTTTATTTAATTTTAAATTGAGCCAAATCTATATCGTTTCAGAAATTGGATATTGATAGAGTTAAATTAAGCAGTACACTGTCTTTAAGCGAAAATTATTGCTGTAGACAAAAACAAGATAAGTTGTGTCGTAAAACTTTTTTCCCACCGTATTTTTTTTGTATATTGTGCGATATACAGGTTTTTTAATGCGTGGAATCCGAAAAATGACAGCTTAATGCACAAAAATTTCATATTTCTATTTTTTTCGAAATTTTTTTCCTTTTTTCTATTTTTGATATATAAAACACTAATTTTTATTTATTTTTTAAAGATATTATTAAAATTAATTCATGATTTTACCTTCAATTTGAGCTATAGATTGTTTAAATTGATAAAGCCATTCAAAAGTTACAAACCGCCAAACTGAGGACCTCGAAAAAATGTGGATTTAAAGGAGGGTTTTACGGAGATTATGAATGGGCCTGGGATGAAAATAGGCTTCAGACTCATTCCAAATGTCTATTCAAAATTTTCTAAAACCATCTAGAAGCCGAGAAAACACGCCTCAAAACAATGGCCTAGAAAAAAGGGCCACCGGCGAAAACTAGTCCGCAGGCATGAAAAGTCCAAAAAAATGAAAAACAAAACATAAATTAAGATGAAAAAACATTAAAAAGGACTACTATAAGCATTCTGCATAACTATTTATCAACGAAACACGAAAAAAGTTCATAGGAAAAAACTCGGCCAGGTGGCCCTTTTTTCTAGGCCATTGTTTTGCGGCGTGTTTTCTCGGCTTCTAGGTGGGTTTAGAAAATTTTAAATACAGATTTGGAATGAGTCTGAAGCCTATTTTCTTCCCAGACGCATTCATAATCTCCGTAAAGCCCTCCTTTAAAGGCGCATGGCTATCTCAGGTATACGGTAGCTGTGAGTTGTAATATTTTCCCATTTTATTATCCACACACATACCTACGCATGTACATTATGTCCTTTCCAAAAAACGTAGGATGGGAAAATAGGATTCCTAGTTAGCCATTTCATTGAAATCAAAGAACAAAAGTCATTAAACATTTGCAATTTCTACATCATAGTTTTCTAATTAAGAGAGAAGCAGTGTAATTTTCTGAGTAGTTTCATTCGAATTTCAACGTAAAATTGTTATTTGGTCGTATTATAAGCGGAAATTTCTGTAAAATATAAGATACTGTTTTTAACCTCTATTAAAACTAATGGTATGAAGGTATGAATCCAGTAAGAAGGGATGAATACATTTGTAGTATTGTCAACTCAATTATTTTTGATCATTGCGTTCGGAAGGCTGCTCAACATCACAGCCGCTCTGCACGCACGCGACGCGGTGACTTCCCACTCAACACACTGAAATATTGGCGGGAAAATGAATTTTTCAAATTTTCCAATGTGTTGAGTGTCGGCAGCCGCGTCGCGTGCGTGCGGAAGGTTGAGCAGCCTTCCGAACGCAATGATCAAGAATAATTGAGTTGACAATACAACTTAGATATAATTGCTGGGAATGATCTCTGAATTTGCATTTTTCTTCAAATTATAAGAGTTAAAATTTTCACATAAATAAACCATTTAAAAACTCATTAAAATGGGTCTAATTAAATTTCTTCGTAAACTATTTTTTATCAGTTCGAAAATGACTATTTCAGTTTTTCTTGTTTCATATCATTTTTGGTCGAACTTTGATAAATGATTTTCATAAAAGAAACATTTACCGGTGAAACATTTCAATTATGAAAACACCAATTACTCATTTCTTCCATGTTGTTTTGTCATTTTAACAATAAAAGACAGTTTCCTAATGTATTGAAATTCTGAATCATCAGTCTTATGTCACTTTTTTCCTTTCCAATGACGCAAAAAATATTAAATAATCAGCATCATCTTGCCGCTTATCACCATCTTTTTTGCCGTTGGACTCAAACCGGTTCGGGGTATATAAATTATTATGAAAAACTAACCTTTTTGAATATGATAAGAACTTGAAATAAACATTTTTTAAATTTACCTTTTTTTTAATTTCAAGTTTTATGTGATTTTTTTTTGCAAAATATCCAAATTTTGATCAAGTTCAAACCTCACTAAAACTAGTTTCTTTTTTTTTTATTTTTCCGTTCGCCCAAAAATCATAAATTTATTACACAGTCACGCAATTATCTCCTTTTAAATACTTATCTTTGTCGACTTCAGTTTTACAGTTGAGAAATCTTGGATTTTACAGCTTTATTGGTTTTTTTAGAATATTGGCTAATTTAGAACTGATTTTTTAAATCATGATTTTTCATCTTTGAATATTTGTGATCGTATCAAAAACCGAATTTCCATTATACTCCTCTTTATTTGGGAAAGAAAAACAGTATCTCGAAACCGCTCCCTGGAAAAACAAACTTTACGGAAAACAAGAGGTTTAACAAAGAATTATTTATTCCATGTTGTGTTTATCTTTTTCTTCCTATCCTACTTTTTCCAACTTATTCTCTGAAAACGTTTTGAGAAATTTTAAAGATGACTATTTCAATCGCACCTACTTTGGATAAACGAGACTCTTCTACTTCCAATTTACCAGCTAATTTGGTATTAGATGATATGTCAGATGGGTCATCAGATTCGGGATCTGGATGTGATGGTGCTGGACACTCACATTCACATGATAGTGATAAATTAAAGGTCCGGGGAAATGTCTTTTTCATTATTAAATACTAAATCTCAACTTTTTTTTAAAATCATTATAAGAAACATTTTCAGGGCCGACGCGCTGAAAAAGTGCTTTGGGCTGTTGCCGCTTTATCATGTGTGTTCATAGCCGCAGAATTCGTTGGAGGTTTCTGGGCTCAGTCTTTGGCGATCATGACGGATGCTGGACACATGTTATCGGACTTGCTCTCATTTATTATTTCGATTTTTGCGATTCGATGTGCAAGAATGCCAGGTTTGTGACTTTAAAATTTGCATTTTTGATCAAGTGATAGAAAAATATATGTAGGTTCATAAAAAGTCAATTATGCAGAACATGTGACTGGTTATTTGTGACTCATTTGGTTTCACAATTTTTTAAAAAGTTTTGAAACATGAAAAGTAAGTGAGAAACGTATAGATTAGGTTGAATACACGCAATTTCGAGCGTGAAATAAGCGCGTACGCTGAAAATGTTCTCGCGAGGTGGAATCAAATAATTCTTAATTAGTTCCCCCAGAATAAAAAAAATAACAAAAAATATAAATTGTCATTCGAAACCTCACTCAATTTAATAATTTCAGCATCGAAAAGACTTTCATTTGGCTATGACCGTGCGGAAGTTCTTGGTGCTCTTACATCTATCATCATTTTATGGGTTTTGACAACAATTCTGGTCGTTTTAGCAATTGAGAGGATTGTTAACAATGACCACGATGTTAATGCAGATATTATGCTCATAACTGCTGGAGTTGGAGTCATTTTCAACATTGTCATGGGTTTAGTATTACATTTCGGAACTGGTGGACATGGACATTCACATGGTGGAAGTTCTCATGGGTAATTTTCAAATTAAATGCAATTCTGAATTGGGTAAAAAAATATTACTTCAGACACTCTCACGATGGAAAAAATGTAAACGTTCGCGCCGCACTTATCCATGTCATTGGTGATCTTGTTCAATCGATTGGTGTCCTTGTTGCTGCCATTATCATTAAATTCACTGGTTGGACATTAGCCGATCCAATTTGCACATTTTTATTCTCTATAATTGTTCTTTTTACAACAATTACCGTTATGCGCGATATTTTCTACGTTCTCATGGAAGGTGAGTACCATTTATATACAATTCTTTTCAAATTGTTCTTAAAATTCATTTTCCAGCAACTCCTAGTCATTTTGATCTTAACGACATCAAGAAGGTTTTGTCTGGACTAGAAAGTGTGAAAGGTGTTCATGATTTGCATTTATGGTCAATTGGAATGGATAAAACCGCATTCTCGGTTCATTTGGCATTAGGTAACTTTATTTTTTGATCCCATTACACAGAAAATCATAAAAAATTGAGTTCTCATTTTCAATTTCAACTAAAACAATTTTTCAGACTCTCCTGATCGTGCAATGGAAACAGTCGCTGAAGCTCGTTCATTAGTACGTCGTCAATTTGGAGTTTCTGTTGCAACTGTTCAAGTCGAACCATTCGACTCTCAGATCGATTCATGTGATCAGTGCCAACGTGAAGAATCTGCGTAATTCTCAATTCTTAAAATTATGAAACGAATTTTGAAAACTACGGGCCATTTTTTTGATTGTTTCATATCTTCCCAATTTATATTTCCGTTTAACGGGTGATTTTGACTTGTGAATATAATCTTTATTGCTGAATAAAAAAACAACATTTTGTTTTTTCTAATCTTGTTTCTTTTCAACATCAAAATCGTCGTCATCCTTGTTTTTCTCCTTCTTCGTCTCTTTGGAAAAGAGATATTTGATAACATTCCATGGATTCCATTCGGATAATAATCGAAAATGGAGCAAGAAACATAGAAGTGTAACTCCGCAAAATATTGTTGATACCGTCACGAAAATTATTATCATTGTTCCAACATTAACCTTTAAAATATTTTTACATGAAAACTATAGGTCTCCAGATTCGCAGGGCTTCGATGGGTCCGGAAAAAAACCAACTTACTTTAATTTTATTATCTGGTCCATACCAACAATATCCGGAAGTTCCCATGCTTACACAAACCTGTTCCTTTAGCGGACAATCCCTGATAAAATAAAATATTTTTAATATAAAGGACTGGAGAGAACCCTTACGCATTAACAAAACATTTTTGTTCAGTTCTCCAAGTGGTTTTCAGCGTATTTTTATGGGATATCTTGTCTTTATAACAATAGTGTTCTGGGTTAAATCGAAGAATTTGATTTTCAGATAGTCGACAAGAAGGTGTCATTTTACGGGTTAATTGACCTTAAAATATATCAATTTCTATTGTTTTTTAAAGATCGAGAAACTTTGAATGTTTGTAGAACACTATTGTCAACTTAAATATTCTTGATCATTGCGTTTTGAGGACGTCCTCAGGACTGCTCAACCTCACGGACGCTCCGCACTCACGCACGCGGCTGCCGACACTCAACACGCTGGAAAAAGTGAACAATATTTTTCACGCAGATTTTCCAGTATGTTGAGTGCCGGCAGCCGCGTGCGTGCGTGCGGAGCGTCCGTGAGGTTGAGCAATCTCATACGCAACGTTCCTGTTATTTCACAATGATCAAGAATAATTGAGTTGGCAATAACATTTCCTTTGGAAAACATATAAATGAGTTTATCACTCACCTGATAGTTTACTCGAGTAGCACACCTGGTCAACGCATACCTGATTTGATATAAATTCATAACAATCGCTTGCGGTATAACAAGAAGTATATGGTACGGAAATCGTTATCTGAAAAAAATCGTTTAAAAATTAACAAATTACTCCAATAGAGTTTTATGTATTTTTTTCGGGATCTTCACAAAAAATATTACCTGTTTCGTTTGAGGAATATCAACAATTGATTTTGGAACCGTTTCTGAAATTATTTTTAATAATTTAAATAGAACTCAAAAGAAGAAGCTCTGACCTCTATAGCAATACTTTACCCTTTCGCCTTGACATGATGCACTGTAAAAATAGGGCAAACATCATATTGAACATCGGTTTCAAAAAGCTTACATTTCCGTATCAGTAGCATCACATTCACTGTGCGATTCACAATTTCTTCCATTTATGGAAAGCAATCGTGACGAAGAGTCCAGTGTCTTATTTTCAAATAAGCTAAACGGTCGAAATGGTAGGTATGAGGAATCCTTTCCCTCTGAAAGGATTTTTTGAAGAAAAAATTTTTTGAATAAGTTTTTTAAAAACCAACGATATTTACAAACTCCTTTTCCATACATGACTCCTTCTACTTCCGAATATGTCAATCTCATCCACTCTGGCTGGTTAAATTCACAGTAAGCTTCCAAAATATCTCCACAATCGGAATCAAAATCACATGATTTAACCTCATTAGTCTCCGTGTCGTAAATTACTCCGTATCTATTCCAAGTCTCTTCCGCTGAAAATATAGTATAACGTATACAATTTAGAATTTTCGGAAATTTCTCAAAAAACCCACGATTAAAACAACCACGTAGATAATGACCGTCTGCATTGCTGATAATCAAATCCCCGGTGGCTGTTGCCACTAATTCACAAGAGCATTTAGGAGTGGATTCATAACAAACATCCAACGGAACCGTTTCATCGGCGAATTGATAACGTCCTGGATTAAATTGATTTTGAAGCTGTATCGAACTAGGGATGCTCGTCATTCATTATGCTTCTAACTTGTTGTTATTATAATACGGAAAGAGAACTCACGTGATATGGCCAACTTTTTTTTATCGCCATCAACTGAATTTGAGCTGCGACTGCCGTTTTTGTTTTCCAATTCGAGATATTTCCGTATTTCCGTTTCCGACTGCATTTCACGAAATCCTTTTCCAGTTCTATTCTTTGAAGAATCACTAGAAGGACTAGTTCTTTTCGTATAATTTCTCGGTGTTCTATATCCTTTCGGTGTCGTAACAGTTATTGTTGTCACGGTAGCTGTCGTTCTTAACGTCGTCACGTTCTTCCCAGTGTCAGGTTTCGTTCCATTACCTATATGAGTACTAGTTTTCAAATTTTTAAATGACATCTAGCGTAAGTTTCCACAATGGCGAGGTTATTCAAAACAATTATTATTCATCAAAATGTCTTTCATCTACTTTATCTCTTATTATCACAGAATACGCAACGTTCCTGTTATTTCACAAGTCCAGCTTATAAGGACCTCCCTTTTTAAACGATTCCGGGAGAACCTCGGGACAGTTCGAGAGAATCATGGGACACTTCGAAAGTTTTAAAATAAACTTTTTGAAGTGGACATAAAATTTAAAAAAAAACAGATGATTTATTTTCTCCCGAATTAACTCTTGAGTCTCTGTCTTTTGAAATGCAAATAAAACATGCTTGGTGTCATTATGAAGTATCCTTGAACGTGAATGTAAAAGATTGATAAAACCAAATAATGATAAAAATGCGATATATTCATCTGAAGAAAATTTTAACCACACCTTTATTAGATTGAAAATCTTACTGTTCAATGAATATTGAGAACTTTTAAAATCCGCTTAATGAAACAATACTGATAAATGAAAAATTTCGTTTATGGAAAACCACGTCACAAGTTCACATTGTGGCTTATAAATTTATGAACGTGAAAAAAAAAATCAAAATACGACATGGGTAGTAAAAAATAAAAGATCATACTGTGAGTTGAGTGGATATTTACTATTTTTTTCGATATTTGCTATCTTAAAATCAATAAAGCATTGTGGTATGGTCATTAATTAGATGAAAAGAAAAAATATATTGAAACCAGAAATCAATATACAACTTTTTTTAAAATCGACGAAATTGAGGTTTTAAGATTGATGTGAAGCACGATAGTACTCCAAGGACGCAGGTTCGTAGTCTTGTGTTCCACTATAGTATTTTTCGTGATTCTTGTTCAAGAAGACGAGGAAATCGTGAATTCCTTGATTGATTGCCTGAAATTGTTTAATATTGATGGAAAATTTTATAAAACATACCTTGAGAAGGTGATCATTCCAGTTTATCATTTTGATAATATCCGGCATTTGAACGAGAAGACGAAGAAGATGAACGATGCCATAATACTTCGATGGACGGAATTCTTCGTCAGAGGCGTCCGAAGTAGAAGCAGCGGCGCTCCGCCTTGCCTTTTTCGGTTTTTCCGATTTCTCCTTATCAACAAGCTCTTGATATTGTGGTTTTTCGAATTTGTACAAACATTTGAATCTAAAAATATAACGTTTCAGTAATTTTGAATGCGAATAACGCAATCTTACGCTAAAAGAACATTGAAGTAATCGACTATTCCCTTTGAAGAACAACCGAGCATAGTAGACGAAATAGAAGATGTTGCCTGGTTATCATACTCAAAGTATAACTCATCAACACTATTAAGTTGTTCCTCCGTGATTCCCGAAGCGGTTGCATACTGAAAATATTTAATTTATAAACAGTGTCAACATAATTTCACATGAAATTCACGCCACGTTTTCACAAAACGCTTACAATTAATTTTCAATAAATGAATTTAAACCTACATCGCTGACAATCTCATCAATTGTGACTCTTGCTGGCAATTTGACCAAATACTGTTTATTAATTAAATCAACATCATCGACCAAAATAGATCGCAAAGCCTTTGGAAGGGTAATGTTAATTTCCATTGGAAGATTTTCAGCAACTGATGAGTCACCAGTCTTTCTTTTTGTCCCTTTGCCTTTTGCACCAACACTTGGCGAGTTTCCACGGCTTCCATTGTCACTTTCATCAGCTGTAACGTAGTTCAAGCGATTCTTCTTCTTTTTGTTCGACAGCTTTTCTCTTTGAAGTTTTGCATCTGTTTTCTTTTCGTCTGTCGCTTCGTATATTTTTTCAGAACTTTTGCTGTGACGCACTTCTTCATCATAACGACTGTTCCATCCCTGCAAAATTGAACATTCGAAACAATATTTAAAAAAGATAAAACCGAACCTGATAGTGAACAATATAAAGAGGATCGGAAGTATTCGCGTCTTTAATATCTACGATTCTAGCCTCATATGGAACATCTTGATGCAAGCACAAAACAGCTTGACCAATGGTGAAGAACTTTTCCTTTGGGGGCATTTTCTTAAAATACTAAAAAAAATAAATTAGGGAACACACAAAACCTCAAAGAAAGCATATGAAAACAAAATGTCGAAAAATATAAGCGTTTGAAAATTTAAAATAAAAATGCCGCATGCTTCATTGGGGGGCGTGACAACAACTGCAACGGACGCACACCATCAAGTGTCGTATGTCTCAATGCCGAGTACGCAAACACGCAAGCGGAAATTTGCACAAATAGATGTGGCCCATTATGAATGTTGTGTTTTTCTTCGTTCATTTTATCAAATTCGGTTTTCGTCTGCAGACGTCTGTTTTTAAGATTTATGAATATAGTTTTTTCAATTTTTTTAAGTTACAAGAAAAACGTGCTCGATTTCGTTGTTAAATATGTGGAAAAAAAAACAGTTTAGTCAAACTTTTAAAATTACATTATTCGATATGTTTTCCATTTCTGAAAAGGTCATCACGGTGCGAAAAACACTGCGCTCTGTTTTTAAGTTTTTGGATATTTTAAGAAAGAGAAAAGGTTTTTTTTTCATTTTCTGATCAACGCACTTATAAGTTCATGAATTCTACATATTTTGGATGGCCGTTCAGCTTTTTTGCTCCAGAACCCAACGAGGTAATACGAAATAAAAATTACAGTAACGTAGTGTTTTTCGCGTCGTAGTCATAGATCTGCCCAACTAAGTTTTACATTTACATCTACCTTTTTTTGCGTTTTTCCTCTACTGAAATCCTCATTCACCTTATTTTACCAGATGCCAGAGGAAAACGACGAGAAAATCGTTGTAATCAACAAATGGGATGGCCCAACAGTTAAGAATACTCTTGACGATACTGTCAAAAAGGTATAAAACACAAAGTTGCTGTGATTGAAATGTCTTAAAAGTCTTATTTTTTCAGATTCTGAATGACAGAGTCGGCTGGTCCGAATGTCATACTTTGATGAACATCCGTCTAATGATTTCCTTGATCGGTGTTGCCTTCTCAGGTGTTGCTTGCGCATATGACTTCTATCGACCATTCCCGAAATCTCAAATGGTTTGAATTCTTCAAGAAACTTTCTAAAAATATCTTGTTTTCTTTTCAGATTCTTGCCATCTGTTCAATTTCATATTTTATCGCCATGGGTATTCTTCAACTTTTCCAGTGGTATGTCGAGAAGGACTGTTTCTACGAGGCGATCGAAAAAGACGACAAGCTGAAGAGAAAATGGTCATGGAGCTCTGAAATGAAACCATACGATGACAAGTACACCCTTTCCGCTGAATTCAAAAAAGAGGGACGATCTGGCCAAGGAAAAATCACCAAATCAATTGGAGCTTATATCGACAACGACGGAGAGGCATGTTTTTCTTCTTCTTACAATTTTTGGCAATTAGATGCATAAATATTCTGAATCCGTGAAACTTTCGCTTAACATCAATGAACAATTTTCAGATCATCCTTCCATTGCTTAAAAAAGAAGTCGAAGATTTGTATCAACGTTTGGTCCGGGGAGAGCAATGATTCATAATACTATTCCGGTTAATTTATTTTCTTCTTTCAAAGCATACCAAAAAATTAAATTATGAAACTTTACATATTTATGATCTTTTTCTTTCAAAAAAATTATTTGGGTTTCTACGAATTCGTATAAGAATTTCGTTGTCTGAAAATAAATGTTTTATTGTAAAATGTAAAATATGTAACATAGAAAAAACAGGTATTTATAACATACAGAGGCATGATACATGAAAAAAAAAAAGAAATTATGGAACAAAATGAAAAATTCAACCCATAAAATTTGAGACTTGAGGAATTTTACAGAAGTAAAGAAAAAGTTTTAAAACAAGAAAAAAATGTTGACTTGGAATAATATTGCACTAATTGAGCAAACTATTGCAATAGAAAATGTAATGGGAACCCGATTGAATGTCAATTGTGCATGCTATTCGTCATTTCAAGTTTAAATGGATCACTGAAAAGTGATGGACTTTGTCGGAAGTTATAATTATTCGAAGGGCATTGCGCATTTCTTGATTCACTTGTAGATGAACCAGGTGAACTGCTATGTATTAATTGTGGCGGATCCCAGTTACTTGTGTCGGTTGGTTCAATGTTTCCAATTCCGGGAACATCTTCACAACCTCTTGAAGATTCTGTGTTTGAGCCACCGTCATGTTCTACTTCACCACCTGACATTTCACCATCTTCTGAAACATTGATATATATATATATATAAATGATAATGTCAGTGGTCTCTCTCTCTCTCTTTCTCTCTCTCTCTCTGAAAGGAGGCCCGGGATGAAATAAATGGTTTAAAAATTATAAAATAATGATTGTTTATAAATAAACCAGGAGTCCCCTGCCGCTACGCGGCAAAACTCCTGGATTACTGCTCGCCTTCGGCTTCGCTTTCCAACACGCCTGCGGCGTGTCGCTGTTGTTAAATTATTCTCAAAAACGGGTTCCTTTTTATGGCGTTCGAAACATTGTGATAAAATATAAATCCAAAATATTTTAAAATTCCTTCAAAATTTCATCGGCTTTTCAGAAAAAATGAGCTTAATTTAAAAAGATCGTAGTTCGAGCTAGGAAATGCGCATTTATTTTTTAAAATCATTATTTTATCGTAAATTTGGATTTTTTTAAACTAAAATAATTTTAATAACAACTTTTTCATCGGCTTTTCAGAAAATAAGCAATAATGGTCTAGGTGTATATAACAGCTAGGAAAGCGCATCGGTTCTTTGAAATCGTGATTATTTTAATTTGAAATTTCTTTGAGTTTCGCCCTTTTCAACCTAAACTCATCATAATAATGTTTTCTACGGCTCGCCTCCGGCTTCGCCCCTTACACGCCTTCGGCGTGCTACTTCACTTTCAGTTATTTGGCGATTTCACAACCTTTGGTATTAGTTGTCGGGACCGAAATATCTTGATCGAAAAGTATTGGAATGCGAGCCGAAGGCACAGAAGAAGCTCGCCTGCGGCTCGCTTCTTCCGTGCCTTCGGCACGCATTCCAATACTTTTGATCGTTTTTCCAACGCCGCTGAGCGGCGAAACTATTCTAATTTCCAGTTTAACAATTTCACGGGAACACTCTCAAAAATCAAAATCAACTATAATTGTCACATTTGATTATGCTTCTGTTGATACCTAAAATGGTTTAATGGTTAAAACACAGTGGTCGATGTAATCCTTTACTATGATGAAATCTTCTTTACTCTAGCTTACCTTACTTTTTCCAATTAAAGCTCACATGAGAACGACCATTTTCTTTGAATAATTTCCTAAATAATGAAATCTCAACTCAGAAATGACAACAAATAATTTTTCAAATTTGACCTAGTTTCTTGACCTATTTTTTAAAACTGTTTCTTCTATGAAATTTTGACAAAAATACGAAAAAAATGAAGAAATGAAAATCCGCAATCATTAGGTTTCAAAAAGTTCATTCTCTTTCGGTGACTTCGATGGTCTACCGGTTAAGTAATCATTTCTTTACGTGAACCGATGCGAGTTCAATTCCGTTCCTCCTACCTCTTAATTTTACAACAAAAAAAAAGTTCACAGAAAAAAGTTCACAAAAAAAAAGTTACACAAAAAATAAGCCCCGCCTCCTTATCCATTTATATAATAAGGATTAAAAAATCGCTTTTTAGAACGTTCCCTACCTTGTTCACCAAAATGTTCCACCTTCGGAGCCAACAATGGATGGTCACTAAATGGTGACGAAGATTTCAACATGTCACCAATTTTCTTCAATCTCAATGGTGTGGTCGCCGACGAAATATCCGTCAATCTACCAGATGATGATGCTGGACTTATTTGTCCTGATGATCTCCACGATCCGAATGATCTCAATGGATACGATCCATCAAGATTCATTTCTCTGAATATTCTAGCTGATAATGCTCCAGACTCTGCATAAACATGTTCTGTTGCGTAAGGATCTCTGAAAAATTGTCTATATCTATATAATTCCTTCAAAGTTTACCGTATAGGTCCATTCCTAGCCTCCAACAATTGCTGGCTTCCATTACTATCCCTCGATCTTAAGCTCGTCGAATCCCTTTCATCCGCCTCCGTTATCCTATTCAAAGCCCCATAAATCCGTTTCGTACTCTTTCTTTTCCTTTTCTCCTCTCGATAGCTCGGCATATTTCCAAACTTAATTTGTCGATCCGGCAGCTCATCCATCGTTTTTTCATCTGTAGCTTCCGGAATTTCAACGGTGCTTTTCCTTCGATAACAAAGCATCATACAAAGCAAACACATTAGGAACATCAGTCCAACTCCTAGAAGAATGGCAAAAAGTGTGACAGTTTCAAATGTTGCTCCGATATTCAAATGAGGTATCATTATTGTTTTAGATTCCGGGATTTTGTTTTCATTAAAACCCATACTTCCAAAGTATGTTGATGTATTGCTTCGAGTGTCACAAGCTTCACCAGACCATCCATTGAAACAAACACATTTCTATAAAAAATATATTATTATTATTATTATTATGTTCGTGAGCTCTAAAAACCAAAACATACCGATGTTGTAGTACAATGCCCATGTCCAGAACACAGCAGTGCGAAATTGTTAGTCGGGCATGCAATTGCTGCACTAACAGATGCCATTTCAACGCAACTTCCAGCTACACAAACTTTTCCACTTCCACAATTAGTTCCATCAGAAATCAATCCAATTGAAGAAGATGCAATTGATTTACATTGAACTTGTTGCGCATTTTGAGAGAAATGAAATGTAAAAGCCTTCAATGTCGAATCAACCGGAGCCATTAACCCATTCTGACAATGTAATGTTCCACACTTTGTATCCTCCACCTGACATGCATGATAACCACCATCCGATTGATATCCACAATTCGCATATTCTGCCCCTTTTGTATTCTGCTCAAAACACACTCCTTCTGCAACTCGTGCTTCCTTTCCCCAAAGTGATTTACACTGTGCATGAGCATCACTACAGTTTCCTCTCCAACACTGTCCATCTGTTCCACAAACTGTTCCATCAATCAAATGCCCATCCGCCGGACAATCACCCGACTTTCCATCACATTGCTCTGCCACGTCACATCCTGATCGAGATGCTCGACAAACCTCACCAGCCTATAGAAAAAAAAAGAATAAGCATTATTACATGAATAGCTTTACCTTTTTCAATTCACATCGATGACAACATTTATGATGCGCTGCACATTGTGCATGCGGTCGAAGTGTACATGTCAAAGGATCGCAACATGGGTCATTACAATTCTCCCGGCCACCACAATCACATTCTTCCGATTTGTCAACTATTCCATTTCCACATTCTCGTAGATCAGAAGCCTTAAATTTTCGCAAAATAATTTTGGAATAAATTTGAAAAACAAATACTTGAAATGGTTTGTTCAACAAGCATTGAACATCTCCATCCTGCCAAATTCCATGCATTCTCGCAACGGAACATTTCGAAAATTGCCATGAAAATGGAGAACCAATTTGTCCGATTTGTTGTCGCATGATACACGATGGTGACGGTTCGCAAGAGCACGCCGTTGTGTCATGGCCAAGTCCCAACAAATGCCCAATCGATTGGGACAATACTTCACCATTCCATTGTGTTCCAAATGGATCGAGTGCCTGAATAATCGAATTTTTTTTCTAAATCTCATTTTCTATTATTATTTTTCAGGAAATTACGGAAAGTTTAGAAACAAACCTTCATGATAACAGCTGAGCGTCCTGTACAAATTCCTCGAATTGCCGAATTTGTCACTTCGAAATTCACAAATTTTCCAGATGTAAAATGAATTGTCGCATCCTTTTCTGAAAATCCAAGAGGTTCAAAAATTTAAACAAAATGTTTTTTTTAACTCACGAATATGATGTATATGTCCAGTTGTATAATCAAAAACGCCACTCAATGTTCTCTCAATATCCTCAAAAAGATCAACTCTTTGCACATCCGTCCAAAGTTCCACATAAACCGCTGATAGACGAATATTCAAGTCTCTCGAAAGCATCTGAAAAAAGCCCAATTTTCTATTAAAACCAAATTAAATAATTCAAGAAAAAAAAATGAAAACTTACAAAATCAGCAATATTCACCGCTTCCAACATATAATTAATCGCATCCATTTCATGAAGCCCCCGAAATTTCATCTGAAAACAAATCACGAATTAATTCACCAGATTCCAAATTCCCATGGGCGATAAATCTCGTGGTTTTCCTACCAAAAATTGGAGAGGAAAATGAAGACATATATATATATGTATTCGTGAGAGATCGTAATCTAAATACCACACATGGTGTCTTTGTGTTCTTTTTACTGATTGATTGACACAACCGACAGAATGCGCAAATCGAGCACGGATGGCATTTCGAAAAAATTTGCATAAAGTGTGCGAATACTTACAAACTCATAATCTGCAATTAATGCCACTTCGATGTACTTTGTTCGTTTGGAAACATCTCGTTTCTTATTATGTTTTCTTGAATGATGTCTATGTTTATGATGTTTCGACTGAGGATGACCTATTGTTGTTGTTGTTGTTGACCGTTTTAACTGAAAATGGCCGATATTGGAAATTTTCTGGGGGAAAAAATAAAAACTGACTCTTTGGCTGGCGACGTGTGCTGTAGACGATCCACATTTTGCCTCTTGATTCCATTCGGTTCTGAAAACAAAAGTGTTATTTTTAAAGGTTGTTCTCAGAAAAAAAGAAGCAATTCTTTATAAATAAGAAGCATGTTGAGATAAAGGCTTAAAAAAAGAAACATACTTGTACAAAATATGTGGGTGCCTTCTACTATTCCTATCACTTCCATCAAGTGGCCATATCCCATAAGTTGTTCCGTTTGAAAATGAGATCACACCTCTGGAAACATTTCTTCGTTTTTAATTTTTCTATGAAATTCACTTACTTCAACCCATTACAGGATGATAACGCTACAAATGAGTTTTCTTCACCTCCAACCGTTCCTTGGTAATAACAATTCTCTACGCGGTTTTGAATAACTCTTTCACCATCTGGGTCGAGCTGGAAATATTAATATTCTCAAAAATATATCCTATTCTCAAAGAAATACCTTATGAAACGCGGTCTGATTCAAAAATATAAAATCATTCCTTTCTAGTACCAATTTCAGTCTTCCTAACAAACTACTTCTTACAACAATCGTTACATGTGAATAATGTTCCTGCGCTTTGAGAAAATAATTCCTTGTATCAATTCCGATCCTTTCATTTTTATCACGAATTTGAAACGGGTGCACAATTTCATATCCGTCTGCTCGCATCGTTTCCATGAATGCCTTATTGGCTGTCGTTTGTCGAATATCAACTAAAAAACACAATTTCAGTAAAGGGGGCTAATTTTTCAAATCAAATTAAAAACTTACCTTTTGCATCAACATCCCGCACGAAAAACAAAAACAGATAATATACTAATAATATAAGTAATCGGCTCATATTTATGATAATATTCATGTAGTATAATGCATTCTACTTGTTGTAAATACACCTCAAAACTTTTCTTTGGGTTGTAAATAAATATATAATTCCTGAAAAACGAAAATAAAATATATATATTTCCTTTAAATAAAACAAGAAAGAAAAAATATAGACGATTGCCTAATAAATATCTGATTTTAATAGTATTTACGATGAGGACAATGGAAAAACGAAAAAATGAACGGAAAACAAGAACCTTTTTTTTTTGGTTTTTGTGATGACTGAAAATATATATACGAAAATTGAAAAGATGAAGAATAAAAGCGAAGAAAGTTTGAAAAGCGTTGAAAATAACCAAAATGTGAGGAATGTTGTAAAAAATCAAAATAGGGCCAAGTTTGGAATCAAGTTTATCAACAAGTCAGAAAAACTATGAAATTGGAGTGAAACAGAAAATTTAATAATTTGGGGACGGTTTTTCTTAATCTTGATTCATCATTTTCAGTATCTTTGAAGTAATTGCAGACATTAGAGTTAGAAACCCAGTTTCTTCAAATAAAATTCTGGAATTTACAAATTTTATCGTCGTTCGGAGAAAAAATATAATTGATTACAAAATTTTCATTAGAAAAACGTCTCATACTTGAGCAAAATAATATTTAAAAACATTTTGAAATCCCATTAGTTTTTAATAAAGGTAATTCCAACCATACCTCTGCCAGGGCGTATTTTTTCTGTATGTACTCCGACATTTTTCAAATTTTTGTAGTGTTTGTACTCCGACATGTTTTTTTGTACTGCAAAAATATAAAATTTTGCATGCGCTCGCTCTCATGCATCGTAGGGATCGCTATGACATAACGGTATTTTACTCCTCTGCTCTTATGTTGCTTGTTAGCGCAGTCGTTAGAAGTTTTGGTGTATGTATGTACTTCCACCTTTTTCGAGTTTTTTGGTGTTCGTACTCCGACCTTCAAAGCTTCGACAAGTCTGGCAGAGGTATGATTCCAACATTTTTTTCGGGAGAAAAAAAAATTTGGGAATAATTCAACAATATTTTCCCAACTTCAGTTAGAATTCTCTAAAAATTTCAAAAAAGCACTTCAAAATTCAAAATTGGCAACAACAACTAAACGAAAAAAGGAAGACGCTTAAGCAACACTAAATCCAATCAAAAAAGGATAGAATGAACAAAAAAAAAGAATAGAAAATCCTCTTTCCCTTTTTTCTTGAAGTACCTTTACGGAACACACAAAAAGATTATCGTGAAAAACGGGCGGCCCCGTCCAAAACCAAAAATATATACCACACTCCATCCCCGGCCGTCTTTCATCGAATGCATTCTATGATTTGCATATGAATGCGAAAATTTTTTCGAATATTCATATATTTCGGACAAGAGTTTCGACAAGAGTATGAGTGTGTCTGTCTCATTCTTCTATTCACAAAATGTATTCGAGTGAAAAAAGAAGGACAGGCTCTGTCACTTGTTCTTCTGTCTTGGTTTTGAAATGAAAATATAAATTCCGAAAAAAAAGAGGATGAATAATGAAGTAAAATGATTCAACTGCCATGTGTGTAGACGACAGGTGGCCGGGAAAAAAAGAGACGGGAAGGGATCCTTTTTGGGAGAAAGTATTATTATTATTATTTAGTCTCGGGTTCGGATTGCATTCAATTTACGCCTATTTCAATTACAAATAGTTTCATTTACTCCAATGTCAACATATGACCACTAATACATTTATTATTTGTTCAATTAGGATGTAACATCGAAAGCTTAGGTAAAAATCTAGGAAGAAAAAAACACTTTTTTATTTTAAAAATCTTACAACATAAATCTCTAACAAAAATCGTAGAAAATCACTGGCCAGTCACAAGAGCATCATCTTCAAAATATTTTTATCTGATTCGACATCTTAAAGCCACAACAACAACCACTTGAGACATTATCCTTTCAGGAAAATTTGAAGAAGAAACAATTTTTTTCAAAAGCGAAAAAAAAGGCTGAAGTGCGAATAATGAAAAAAAAATTAGTGAAATAGTTGGCATTGCGCCATCCAGTAGCCAACCAGTCAAAAAGCCCATCACATAAACGATTAAGAGGCTTCTTTTACTGAATTTCAAAAGATGTGCATTTATTGTGAGAAGATGGGCGGGCCTGGTCACTTATTCTTCTTCTTCTTTGTGTGTGTGTCCCCATAAAACTAGAAACGGCGTTAGACATTTATCAAAGTGTTCGAATAAATGACAAAAAGGGTTTAAGCCTTGAATTGTTTCACAATCTAATACTTTGGAACGAAAAAGGACAAAATACCAATGAGTCAGCTCGTATCATGGGTCTGTCTATAATGGGATTTTCTTCATGTGTTTTGTTTTTGGTTGACTTGAGGAAGGACGAAAAAATTTCATAACTCTGAAAATTCCAATGCAAATGAAATGTGTTTTCCTTATTTATCAAACATTTATTTTCACTTTTTATATTCAAACATTTTTTTGAAGAGAAAGATATGGTTGCTTGAGAAAAATGGATGAATTTATTTTTGAAGAAAATTTTCTGGGGAAAAACTTATACACCACTTACATTTGTAAACTTCTCAATTTTTTAAAGTGTTTTTCAAAATCAGTTCTGAAAACAAGATAACTTTTCCGTATTTTTTAAAAACAACAATTTTCACTGAAACTATTGCATATGTGGAGCAACACAAATGTCTCTCACGGAATCTGATTCCCATCGTAAACCTTTACAGAATCCAAGTTTCAATTCGAAAAACATATGTTTAGATTCAATGAATGTTTTCCAAAACCTAATAATAAGGAACAATGTTGATATTTGAGAAGATAATCGCTACCACCCGTTGGGGGAAAAAGCTAAGCAGATTACTCGTTGACTTGTTCGACCGAACCATTTCTCATGGGAAACAACATACATCTTAATTCAATTAGAGGTTTTCAATAAATATAGATTCTTTGTTTGTCCACCAAAATTGAGGCTACTTTCAATCACAGAGAGAAACAATGAATAAAACTGTTGCGTATGGTAAAATGATCTTTAATTGGATTGCAAGGATGAAAAGCATGTGGTGGTGGTGGTGACGGTGGTGAAATTATTGGAAAAGAGAAAGAAACGAATCGTAAAATGACCAGTGCACAGATGTGGGTTGTGAAAAACGGAGGGTTCAATCGAGGTCTTACAAAGTAATATTCTAGTGTACGGAACGAGTGACAAATTGCGCATTTGCACATTTCTTTGCTCTTTTTTTGATAAATTATAGGCGAGAAGGTGTCTAAAAGCGACAAATTAGTTGATAAATTAAAGGAAAAATGTAGAAATAAGATAAATAAAAAATTATTCCAATATTAATATTTTCTTGCACATATTTTTTAGCTCTTTTATTTATCTGACATAAAAAAAATTGCCTAACTTATAAGACTCATTGTCTGATGTCCTCTATCGTACTGGGAGAGTTTCGTAATAGAATTGTAAATATAAAATAGAGCAAAAGATTTTCAGGGAAAAAAAACCAAAAAGAAACATTAAAAGCGGTGAAACAAGGAAAATATCGTGGTGCCGGTCAAAAACGGTCATAAATCTGCGCCTAAAACGATTAATTGTTGGTTTCACAATGGCCGTTAGGAGGCACTTGCCGCTCAAAACATAGAAATAGGAGGGCAATTGGGATTAAAAAGGCGTGTAGTATTCTTGGAGCGGAAATGTTTTCGAAAAAATTTTGACATAGATTTATGCGCTATTAGAATTGAAATATATGAGAGAATTTTTGATGTGTGAAGAAAAGTTGCATTTTTTTCGGAAAGGGATATAAGATGTTTAATGGCTGAATGAGCACTGTTTTTTTTTAACTTTTAGCTTTTCTTTCTTTTACCAGAGTAAAAAGTACGAAAGGTAAAAAAAAATATTTTCAGAACATAAAAGTAATTCAATAAAAGATTAGCGTCTCTTTATTCTGAAGCATTTTATCAAAAAGAGATGATTTAGAGCGAATAATTCATAATTTTTGTTCACAATATTAGACATAGAACCCAAACAAATTAAAAAGTTAAAGAAAATGTTGAATTATTGTAAAGGTACGAAAAAATGCGTAAAAATAAAAAATTTGAATTTCCTTCGTAAACATACACTTGGCAAGATTCCAAGAGCGTTTTACCGTAGTTTCATCACGAAAGACGCTTCGCGCCGACGCACAAGTGTGCAGAACACGCTGCGTATTTGTGGCTCGCCCGTATTTCTAGCCAATCAATAATCCCTGTTTTATTGGACTCGTACGATTTGAACTGACCATTTTGAGCATCTTAGATGTTTTACAAATGCTCACTTCATATTTTATACACTAATTTATATTTTACGATTAATTTTAAAAGTTAGAAACTCCGCCTTCAATTTTTAAAAAATACAAACATTGAATTTTTTTTAAAAACCTTGTGAAAAAAATCTAGAATTTTGTTCTGAAAGAAACGCTTCCGTCTAGGATCTAGGAATAATCTGCTTCCTTTCAGTACATGTGAAAATCACCTTCTATACAGGTTTTATTGTGCACATGCTTAAATTTGAAACTAAAATGACGTCCATTGGGTTAATATCAATTTTGTTTTCGAAATATTTTTTACCGCCGTATTTTTACTGTCTAATGCCCGCTAGCGTAACTTTCAAAGTCTATTTATTTCTTAACGCCCTCCATAGGTTCTCTCATTAACGCCTTTTATTGTTATTCGAAAGTTTTGTCGAATTTTTCTGCTTTTGATTTTGATAATACTTGTATTTGTAAATTACACGTAAGATAAATCATGTTTTACAGGTAAACATGGCCTCGCTTACCCGAGTTGTTTCCCGTTTGGCTCAAGTCGGTCGTGGAGCCACCCGCTCCATCTCGACGACAACATCAACTTTGAAATCCCACGATGATGTTATGGAGAAGTGGCCAGCTGATAGTAAGTTCCTTATTTTCAATAAATAACAATTTCTAAAAAAGAAAATTTAAAATGGTTTATATTCCCACGTTTTTTTCCTATAATATTACTTATATTGAGCCGTAATTTGGTCTAAATGTATGTCTATATTATTGATATTCTAGTTGGATGTATTGCTGGATACTTAATGTCAATTTTTAGAGTTCGACAGACACTTCATCGATTATCTTAACCGTCCAGAAATCGACGGATGGGAGGTCAGAAAGGGTATGGTTAGCATTTAAATATTTTTTCTCAAATTTTGCTTCCGATTTCAGCTCTTACCGAGTTGCACGATTATGACGTCATCCCAGACCCAAAAGTTGTTGAAGCCGGACTTCGTGCCTGCCGTCGCGTCAACGATTACGCATTGACCATTCGATTCCTCGAAGCTATTAAGATCAAGTGCGGAACCCAAAAGAACCGCGAAGTCATCTATGGATACATCGTTAAGCAGGTTCGTTGAAACACCCTCAGACAAAAAATTTCCTTCATTTTTTCTACGTGAAAATGACTGTTGACAAAAATTGAATAAAAAGTCGATTAATAAAATAAAATTTCCTTAACTTCACTGTAGATTATCTTTTTTCCAGATCAAGCCAGTTTTGGATGAACTCGGTATTGTCACCCCAGAAGAACTCGGATACGACAAACCAGAATTCTTCATTCCACAACCAGAATTCTGGTGGGAGAAGAGATGGTTAGTTTCACGTCGTTAAACTTTTTTTTGATTTATTTTTTTCAGGTACAAGGATTACGGATTTGATAAGTATCCAAACATCCAAATCTAAATTGGATTCATTAGACATAGTGATATGTGGATTTGGCGTCGATAAATATTTTCAATTGATCCACAGTTGTTACTTCTTTTTTTCTTCCTAAACCATTTTTAGCTATCACGATCTGTATAAAAATACGAAATCCGAGGAACTAAATTTATAAATAAAACCCCACGCGACCGTTTGTGAAATGTGCACGAATGAAATAGTGCAAGAACTAATCTAAAATGCATAAAATGTTTCAACGTTTAGAAAAAATTGACGGATTGCATCTATCCTTTTGTAAAAACAACGCTGTTGTTTGCTTTCTTGCAGCGTTCGTCAAACTTTGTTAAATTATTTTCTGCGAATTTCCCATCCCCATGATATCGAAAAATTCGTAGTTCTTGAAAAAATAACGCGGTGCTCGTTTTTTTTTTCAAAACGTCCTTTTTGTAATTAGTGAACCATGAAACAGGAAACTTGTAAATGATGGATTATGCATTGAATAGATGCAAAAAAGATATACATCATTAGAATTAAATTACGGTAATGAATTTCAAACTTTTGCTTTCTGGCGGCAGATTATGATGCTTTAATTATTAGTCATTTCGCATCAAAATGACGCATCGCTCGATTCGAATAACTCTTTCTTGATAATTTCATTTAAATTAATAGGGTTTCACAGTTCATATTCACATTCACCTTCAATGAGTTATATTTCAATTTCCGACATGTTTAAAATTCGGTTATGTATTATTTTCAACTCAAATATTCTTGATCATTGCGTTTTGAGGGCTGCTCAACTGCACCGGCGCTCCGCACGCACGCACGCGGCTGCCGACACTCAACACTGGAAAATTCGCGTGAAAAGGAATTTTCAAGTTTTTTGAGTGACGGAAGCCACGTGCGAAGTTGACAAGATGAAATCTTAAACGACCCCTCAATTGGAACAGGACCGAAAACTTCATTTCCTTCGACATAGGCACAATTCTACAGTACCCCCAATTGTTTTTTTCTGCAAAACATTTCAATTAATTTCGCTGTTTTTCGTTCACTAATTTGTCGTGTTCAAACTCGTGCCAAAGAGAGACAACTCACTCAAGGAACAAAACTAACATTGTTAGTTAAGATAACATTTCGAGGATTTCGACGAAAATGGATTTTCTCTTCAGAACAAAAAACACACACAGAAAGTCTTCGGTGCTTTTTCACCACTAATGAATACCCAAGAGAGAAAATGACGAGAAAAAAAACACATACATACAAACACCGAAAATATATATCCAACGCCACCCGAAAATCCGACGATTTTCTTTTCCTGAAAAATACACATACATTTTCTGTCTCTTTTTGTTCCCTATAATTATTTTCAGCTATTTTTTGTATCTTCCAAAAATAAGCGAAAAACCAAAGTGAAGACCAAAACCCTCTTTTTTCAGATGACGACATGAACAAGGAAATTTGAGAAACATCCATAGTTTTTTTCAGATTTTGACACCATGGAAATTTGAACAAAAGAATTAATTTTCGAAACTCGATTTTTTTGGGGAATTTGAAGGACGGTTAGAAAAATGAGCTTTTGTTGGAACAAAGAACTACCAGGAATATATTGTCTGCTAGAATTTTTTTTTGGTCGAGAAGAACATTTTGAAATCTGAAATTTAAAATTTCGACAGGATACATATGAATAAAGTCGTTCAAGTTGGCGACTGAGATGTCTGAGTTACTTATTTCCGCGCTGAGTTTATGCAAGTTATTGTTTTTGAGGCTTGCGCTTAGTTTCCGCTTAAAGAAGGGATGAGCTTCAAAACTCATAGGAAAAAGTTCGGACAGATAGAAACTTTTTCTAGGCCATTGTTTTGAAGCTCATTTTCTCGGCTTCTAGGTGATTTTAGAATATTTTAAAAACAGATTTGGAATGAGAATGAAGTCTATTTTCATTTAACGTACATTCATAAGCTCGGTAAAGTAATCCTTTAAACACTTCTTGTGTTTCCGTATTACATGCTTCATTTTTTTTTAAATCTGACTGATTGGAAAATCTTTTCGATCAAGGTTTTGAAGCTTGTCAAGACAAAAAAAAGCTAGTTTCTATTCATTTCATAATTACGCAGAGAGCCCCCAGAATTTATTTAAACTATTCGAATTCTATCCTAAAGATCTCATATTTAAATAGTTACGAAAAAAATAAATTGACTTCTTAGGGGAATCACGGCTTGTAAACGGCACGTTGCCGCTGTTTTGGCACGCGTGCCGATTACGAGCCAAAGTAGCGGCAAGCGAGTCGTTTTATGCCGATAATTCCCTAAGTTGTACTTTCGGATAAGATGAGTTTTCAGGTTATCTCAGAAATTTAAAGAAAAAGGAAATCGGTCCTCCTAAAATTGCAAACAAAATCACGATTTCAGCTTCCGAAAATAAAGTTTGGTCCATTTAAAAACTGTTATTCGAAAGTTTTGGATCATCCATTTTATACTAAAAGACCGCAGCGCAACCGCTCGCATTTAAAAAATAGCACGACTATGTGAGAGACTTAGATTTTCTGGGTAGGTCAACCAATCAGCATGATCAAGAATATTTGAGGTGATAATATTGTCAACTCAATTATTCTTGATCATTTCGTTCGGAAGGCTGCTCAACCTCACATCCGCTCCGCACGCACGCGACGCGGTGACCTCCTACTCAACACACTGAAATATTGGCGGGAAAATGAATTTTTCAAATTTTCCACTGTGCTGAGTGTCGGCAGCGGCGTGCGTGCGTGCGGAGCGTCTGTGAGGTTGAGCAGCCCTCAAAACGTAATGATCAAGAATAATTGAGTTAACAATACAAATGATTTTCATTTTTATTTCAAAAATATTTTAAGTCTGGCGACTTTGAAACAGTTCGATAAATTTACGTTGGAATAAAAATTTGAGAATCAAGGATCTAAAAAAAACAAATAAGTTTAAATATACAGAAATGCAACTCTCATCCGGTTTCTAATGGATATTCTGTAAAAATTTATATAAAAATTATTACCAATGGTGAACTCATATTAGGAATTTAAGCACGGTGAATGCCCTAATAGAGTTTATAATCTGAAACATATAAAAGCTTGAAATATATAAAAGCTTCAAAAACATATGAAAGCTTCGAAAAAATGAGTCATAGTCAAATTATTAGAATATTAAAGAATAATCGATGAACTCTAAACTATTGAAGCTTATCCTTATAACTAGAAGTCTGAATTTCAAGAGTTCTCTCAAACATTCCGAATAAAAATGAATTCCAATGAAAATCTTTGAACCGAAACCCAATTTATTTATGAATTGAAAAACCGGAGTCTTATAGCTATCAAATTTTTTAGGTTTTTGAAATAGGTTATATTAAGTTCCGTCTAGAGTGTGTATTCGTCACTTCGAGTTTAGACCTTGAATAATTTTTCACTGTCCAAGATTTACTGAAAAGAGAATCATTATTTTGAACAACATTTATTTATTCGATTTTCTTGAACCTATTCCTATTTTTATTCATTTTTGTTGCTAAATTTATAAAATTCTTCAAAAATAATGATATCTTCAAGATGTTATCACTTATGAGATGAAATTCAGCACCGGTTCAAACCACAGCCTTTTTCTTAGAACTTGTGATCTCTTAGAGTTGTTTCCAAAAACTTCAAGCAATTTGGAAATAATTAACAACTAAAAAAAACATAATAATTGAATTTTGTATACTCTTGTGTTGTTTCAGTGTCTCTTCTCTTTTTTCCTGACAATAATTCTTTTCTTGAGCAAAAAAAGAACCCACACAAAAACAACAACACATTGAAAATATTTTTCACAGTTAATTATAATGTTTTTCCTGTCAATCTCCTTCTACCGTACACCTTTATCCTTTTCCTAAATCCAATTTCGAAATTTGAAAATAATATTATTCCACCGTCACATTCATTCAGCCCCCATCTTTTCGTCTTCAAGTCCCGCCCATTTTCCAGGAGGAGGAGGGAGCAAAAAAGGAGCAGAAAAGAACTGCTCCGAGCCAACATTGGTTCATATCATGATCTGCCTGCCGACTGTGCTGTTGCTTTCAGCATTTGCTTTGGCCATGGGTCAGGAGCAAGCAACTGCTGCTGCTCAGCAGGGAGCATCCCATAAGGATTGTCAATCGGTGAGTATACTTTAAAAATAGGGGTGATGTGCCGATACCGTGAGCCGTGAAACTAAATTTCTATTTTAAGTATAAAATTTAGGATAAGATTATTGAAGTTTTAGCGATTAAAATAAGTTGTACACTATTTTAAAAAATTGTAGATCATTAAAAAATCACGAAATTTGGTTGTTGCAACCGTTTTGAAGAATAAAAGATCACTTTGAATCGGCCTTTTTGCAGAGCAATATTTAATTTATCAAAAATACGTGTAAGGGCGATCAAATTGTAACATGAAGAGTTTCAACATCATTTAAATTCCGAACAAGAGCCTCATTTAAAGTAATTAAAACAGCTTCGAAAGTTTCTCAGAGTGTTAAAACCCGTATTTCTGCACGTAGATTGGTCCTACTAGGTTCAGTCTAAAATTTTTAGTAGGTTAGTTTAATCAAAAAATGAATAGAGGACTAAAAATCTCAAATCCTTTCCCCTTTCAGGGATCACGCAATTTTTCACAAGTTTGAGCTATATTAGTAGTAAAGTTTACCCAAAAAACTCGAATCTTTTCTATCAAATTGTGCTAAGCGATACATGGAGAGTTTGAGTGTCGAAAATTTTTTTATTAAAGACAGTAGATAAGTTAATTTGACCCTACCAGATTTCAATTTCAAAAATTAGAGCGTTCTCTCATTAGTACAGTGCAATTCATTCGAATTTTGGCCTTTTTCCTTGAATTTGGATCGTGTTAACTAACCAGTTACCTTTAACTGTCTTTAAGCGTGTATTTTCGAAATTGATCGTCCGAGTATCGTTTCTTTTACTATCAACTCTTCATAAGAATGTTCGCTCTGAGTATATTTAATTTGCCTAGGAAGTTATAGATCTGACATATCTAGCCCAACGATTTATTAAGTTTGAACATCACCAGTGATTGATTCAAGTTCAAACCTCAAATTTTCAAACTTCCGGGAATTCTCATAAGGAGAGCTGCCTCAAGGGAGGGAGACAGAGTGCATGACCTCATTTTTTAACAGACAAAAAACTTGCACGAAGAAACTAATTATGACTTCTTAGAAAACCGTAAAATTTTTTGTTTCCTTTTTTTATTGGCCTCCTAGCTTTAAACGGATTATGCAGGAAAATCGAAATTTTGGAACATTTTTTCTAAAATTTGGAGGCAGTTTAAAAATGTTGAAATTCAATTTGATGGTCGATATTTAACAGAAAAAGGGAATAAGAAAAAATAGAATTTATCTATTGTCCTTGTTTTTACTTTTGCTCAATTAAGAATTGCGAAAATAGACAATGTGGAGAAAGTAGTTAATGAAGCACAATTCTTGATTCTGGAATAGTCTGGAATTCTCATTAATACAAAATGTTTTTGAAATGGACCACCAAGACGAAAAATACGGGAGGCCATCGTAGATTTGAGAACCGCTTATTAAAGTGTTCTAAATTCCAAACATCCGTAAGTTTTCCTTCTGAAAAAAAATTCTAGAAGTTCTAAAATTCATCCCCACGGGATGACCCGCTTCAATTTCTGAGCACTTTGCAGGTTCTGCTACTTTTTTCCTTAAAATTTTGCAAAATTCGAAAAGGTTCCCTTTTTTTCCGTAAAAGTGTTTATAAATCATCTTCACTGGAACAAAATAAGCATCCGAAGAAAATTTTAGTAGTCATCAATCATCGAATGTTCCCCCCTTTTGAAAAGTCTATCACTATGTTTAAAAAAACGATCGTCAACCCTGCAATTTTTCACATTATTTTCAAGGATCCATCGTTCCAAAAAAAAGAAGAGAAGCAGATAGATATAAACCTATAATTATTTCAGATCATTGCAAACGGAAGCAACGAAGAAGCGCTTTTGTGCCAATTGAGTGAGAGTAGCATGTTGTTGGCTCAATTGGGAGCACTCGTTTCAGAAGGCGTTGAAAGACTTGTTCAAAATCATGGTAAACAAACCAAAAAAAAACTAAATTTCAAGTGTTTTTCTCCCATTTCTTCATTATCCACTTCGATGGCAGAAAAATAGGATTATCTTAAAAGAGAACGGTTATTGATTACAGGAATCGCTCTTGAAGATGAAACCAACGAAGAAAGCGGTGACATGGAAAAACGCAAGCACGAATATTTGAGATTTGGCAAGAGAAAGCATGAATATTTGAGATTCGGAAAGAGGAAGCACGAATATTTGCGGTATGAGCAATTATTGCATGAAAAT
The DNA here is from genome assembly GCA_964036255.1 of Caenorhabditis virilis. Taxonomy (NCBI): domain Eukaryota; kingdom Metazoa; phylum Nematoda; class Chromadorea; order Rhabditida; family Rhabditidae; genus Caenorhabditis; species Caenorhabditis virilis. The sequence goes on along the minus strand of OZ038417.1, from coordinate 9,127,143 downwards.
TTGAATTCGCTCCTTTTATTGCAGACGAAAATTTGCACAGATTCTTTAATTGAGATTATTTTTTCGAAAAAAACTCAATTTTTTTTCTTAAAAATTACATTTTCTGCAAAAAGAAACAAACAAATCAAATTAAAGAATCATGCGTTTGTTAGACTAATTCTATAGACTAAACGGCCCCAACTTTTTTCTTTCAGAACATTTTTAAAAATCACTTTTTTTCAGCTTCGGAAAGAGAAAGCACGAATACTTGCGATTCGGAAGAAAATAAGAAGGAAACATCCAACTAACATCATCTCATCCATTCTCGGAACCCTGACCCAAAACCATCAAAACTTGACCACACCAAAAAGTATAATTATAATTCTTCTATTTTTCTTTAAAAATCCTTCTCTCTCTCTCTCGCTCTCTTCTTATTTCGTGTGTATTTCTTCGTATTCATCTCGAAAAAGTAAAATAAAGTCGTCGTTAAGAATACTGTTTTCGATTTTCGTGAAAATCAAAATAAGATTTATTTTCATCAGAATAAATAGAATAAATGGTAAATTTTTGGATATCACAACTGGAAGGAGGGAAACGATTTTTTAAAAAGAAATATTCAGTATTTACAACAAAAACGAAAAAAGATGGATTTAACGAACTTGATATCCTCGATCGTATTTGTTGAAACGGTTATGGCGTTGAAGGATTTTTTCATTGATAACATTGAGAAGGAAGATCGCTGCGATTCCGAGGAAGCAACCGGTGTTCAGTCCAGCGAGGGCCTGAAAAAATTTGATATGATATGCTATCATAATTTGGATACATGAAATTGGTTCTTTTTTTATTTTTCTGTAGTCAAAGAAATTCATTTTGGCCCGGTTGTCATTTTAAAATTATAAAATAATGAACTGTTTGAGCTGAAAAATATCGGGTTGGTATTTCGAAAGCTTCTAAACTTATTCCAAAACTAGTCCGCAGGCAAGAAAAATCCAAAAAATGAAAAAACGTAAATTTAAATTTTAAAAAAAAACATAAAAAGGTCTAATACAAGCATTCTACATAACTATTCATTAACGAAACACGAAAAAAGCTCATAGGAAAAAGTTCGGCCTGGTGGCCACTTTTTCTAGGCCATTGTTTTGAGGCGCGTTTTCTCGGGTTCTAGGTGGTTTTAGAAAATTTTAAAAACAGATTTTGAATGAGAATGAAGTCTATTTTCATTTAAGGTACATTTATTATCTCCCTAAAGTCCCCTTTAAACTGATACATTATGCTGATGTTTAAAAAAGCACTATTCGATAATCTTCGAAATATATTGGAAACGGGAATCATCTTTATTCTAATGCCATATCAGATTTATGATATTTTGACTTTGTGAGGTCTAGCACAAAAAATAAAGATCAAGAACCGAATCAGTATCACATCTCAGAAAAGTAATTTTAAAAACCAAGTTTATTCTTGATTCACAGATTCATTTCATCCGTTCTTCAAAAAATTTCAAATTTTCCTACCCCAATCCATCCGAATCTTTCTCCAGTCTCAATGATAGTTCTCTGAGAGATAGTGCCGCCAATTCCGATGATAATAAGCCATCCCATCATTCCGGCGGTCGCGAAAATAACCTCCTACAAATCGAATCAAGTTTTTCGGGAGCACAAAAACAAACATACCGAAAGAGCACAGTTTGTGAGTGGTGTATCTTCGCCACGCTTTGACAAAAGGAAATACATCACAACTGAAACAAGACAGTAAAGTAGTGTCAATGCACTGACAAGGTAGATTATAACAATTTCATAGTTGATTGAGATGTACGCGGTAACGTAGGCTGGATCCAGAAGACCAAGGGTTACTGCTGTCAGCACCTGAAAATTTTAAATATTTTATAAATCCCGTGATATTTTTCGTATGAAAATTCTATGTCTTGTATTTAAAAAAATACGATGACAGTGTGCTAATTAAATTTAAGTTCTATTCTTCAAGTTTAATTTTTGCATGTGGAAGTGGATCTCTATCTTTAACCAATAAAGTGTAAACTGGAGGAAAATTTAGATCAAAACCGAATACATTTAATCATTTTTTCGCACGTTTCGTACAGTCAAATTATGAATTTTTCCGGCGGCTTTCGGCTCATCATATTCTTTCGATCGGCTTTTCCGTTATGCAATGTGTACCAAATCAGTTTCTGTTGATGACTAACAAGGAAAAGAAGAAGAAAATGTAAATATTTGCTTTTATTCATACGGAAAGACGAGGGTTACAACTGATAACATTGTCTTCTTCCAATCGTTACTATTTATAGAAAAATCAATAATTTGAAATGTGTATGTTTCAGTGCTCGTCAAATTTTTTATGGGCAAAAAATGAGATTGCAAAATATTTAGTTGGTAAAATAATCAATATTTTGAATCACTTTGAAAAAAAACCGTTTCATGCCAGCAAATATAGAAAGCTTCAGTAAATGAAAAGATCGAAAATGAGTGTAATTCAAATTATAATGTCTGTGAATGTGTAATTTGACTCAAAACAAATACATGTACTATTACTTTTCCATGTTCAGAATAATCTAGGAATTGGTGAACATTATGTCATTTCAAAACTAGTTTCCCTTGAAAGGAAGCATGATTCCGTCGAGAAAATAAATATTTTTGATAAATTCTCTCTAGAAATATATATCAATTTGTCTCTTTTATGACGTTTTGAGCTATTTTTATGAACAACTTAAATTTTAGTGTTGCGGGAGGTCCCGGTCCAATAAAAATGTATTTCTTCAACAACTTTCATCGACGAGAACGTTAGAAAAAATCATGATAAAATTCTAAATATGTGGGTGTCATAAGATTCCGTACGACCGCATCACATTCGAAAGTAAATACTACTTTGAAAATCTATAAATACGTCACAAACGAGTAAATTTGGGATGTAGAAAATACTAATAAACAATCTTTGTGGAACTTATTTTATGTTATTCACTTCCAAAAAAAAACTCACAATAATAACAACTTTAATTGCTGAACATATCAGCAATTGATTCGGAATCGCCATGTCGCCAAGTTTTCTGAAAACAAAAAACGTCTTTTTTTCAGTTGTAACGAAAATAAAAATATTATTTTTTTTTCTTTCGAAAAACCGTACAACACAGCGGAAAAGCAGAAAGAAAGAAGGAGAAGAAGAAGAAGGAATGTTTCGATCGGTGGACATACACATACACAAGCCAACCTCGCTCTCTTCGCCCGTCGGCGATGAATCATGCAATGAGCAAACAAACCATTTTTCCTCTTTTTCTTCAATTCTATTTTCTATTTGAATGAAGCACCGTTACTCTCTCGTCATTTCCCAATTGTGTACACAAAATTTTACCTGAGTCTATGCTAATTTTCGAATATTTCAACCTACCCAGTTGGAAGGAGGGGGATGTCTCATATTTACATTTTTATTACATAATAATCAATACTTTTTCGTTTTAAAAGAAAAATAGGATAGTATTATATTATGCCTTCTATTAACCTCAAAAAATTAGAACTATCATTTACTTGAGCTGATACTTCGGCATTCCATGCTTTTCTACCAGACTTATGAAGATTATAAGGCTTAGGAGTTCACTGTCTTTACTGGTTTACCGCCTTTAACATTAATATGCAAAGATCATCAAGACTAAATATTAGTTTTATTTCAGATATGACTAGAACATATTTCAGTTTAATTCAAAAATTATCACGTTTCCCCGTTCCTACTCAAAGAACGCCGCCAAATCAAGCAAAAAACATTTTCAAAGTTATTAATGAGATTCTATAAATTAGTCTTCTGTCAGGTGGAAGCCTCAAATGTGTAGATGCGTCTTAAAAGGACAATAATCGAATAAATCGTTTAAAAATGTGAGTTTTCTATCTGAACAGTCGAAAAAAAAAACAGCGCATTTTAGCCCTTTTTCAATTATTTGAATTTAAATAAAACAAATTTATTATTGGATTTTTAAGGAATACATTGAGATCAACTATTCCAATAACAAACAAAATATTTAGGAGAAAAACAAGAAAGGGAAGCGAGAGGGGTCAATAAAACATAACAAAAAAGAAAAAAATTAAAATTAAATTCAAAAACTAACCATTGGTATTAATATTAAATAGGTGATTCGTTCCATTTGACCATAACCAAACAAATGGTTGAACCACAAGAAAATTGGGGGAGGGGGGAGGGGGCATTGAGGAATTCATTTTGAATGGGACAGGAGAAAAAAATTTTAAATGAAAAACTACTTCCACCTCTTCCTTCTCCGACTCTCTTCCAAAAGAGGAATATGCCTAAGATCATTCCTTCTCTGAAAAAGGGAATAGGAAATTGCAGAAAGGGCGGAGCTCCTTAAAAAAATGGGATGACAATATACAAAACAGCTGGGTAGTTTTTAAAAATTTAACAGTCAAAAAGGACATAGAATGACAAATGCAACTCAATATTGGATCACACAATTTTAGAAAACAAAAATTTATGTTCCTAGTAGACGCGAACTTTCGAAAGACGTTCGTTGTTGCTGTATGAAAGTTCCCCCGTCAAAAGTGTCCAATTGGTTTCGATTTTTCCGGTTTTGAAGCTGAAAGAAAAACAATTTAATTAAGCAAAACTCGGTGAAATTTTTCAAAGATTTCACAAAGAACTACTTCAAGTTTTGCAGATATGCAATGAAGGTTTTTTTTTAAATTCAGCTACTTCCAAAAAATACAGTTCCCTGGAATTATTTAATGACATTATCTTTGAAATGCTTGTTTTTCAGTAATTTAAAACAGATTTTTTTAGCTGAGTTTCACAATTTTTTCAAACACGTCAGAAAAATAACTTACCGATACGCTTTGTATTGTCCTGTTCCACGTTTTGCGAGCTCGTGTGCAACATACACAGGTGTTGGAATTGATGTTGGACTGTTCACATACTGAATATTATCGATTTACTATTTTTAGCAAAGGTGGGATACCGCGATTTTAGCCTAGTAACGAGTTTAACTTTTTTTTTCACTTGACAAGCTGTAACGACCTTAACTTTTTTAATGAGTATCCAAAAATAGACGTTTGCCTTGACGCACTTTCGGATATTCGTTTTTTGAGTGTTTTTTTCAGCGTTTTTGATGCTTTTTACGGTTTGTAGTCGCCTTAACTTAAAAAAAAATTTTTTTGTAACGAGCTTAACTTTGAGATTTCGAAATGACCTAATCCCACCTATGATTTTTAGTAAACTTTAATCTCTAAACCTGGTGAAGTGAACAAACGGCGCACACCATCTTTGAAAGTTGTTCATCAGATGTTTGTTCGTCATCACGGAGCACCAAAAAAGATGGAATTTTTGCAGTTCCTTGCACTGGACGGAATGCCTGAATAAACAGCTCGCGCTTGCCGTATTCAGCGATATCTCCACCAACTGAGGTGTCTGGAAGTGGGTTCTGAAAAATGATTATTTTAAATTTAAAAAAACACTTAAGAAACCTGAATTCTTCCACCACCACCATTTCCATCGGAGTAAAATCGTGTATTGTGTCTCTTCTTTACGACGATCAGCGAAACCAATGGCTTGTAGTTTTTGAATCCTTGATCGTTCGCCGCATCAATAATCGTCATTTCGATTATTTCCGCTTCACGTTTTGCCTGGACCTCTTCTCCAAACGACACTCCATCACGGAAAATAATGACACGCTTCGGAAAACCGCGCACACTGTAGAAATCAGTAATGTTACGTTTGATGAAGCAGCTCAAGATCTCGTCGTCGATTGCTTCCTTTCGAGGTGCGGTGTAGTGGAAATCTCCAATGAACGAGTATGGATTTTCAGTAGAATTGCACGACAACTGAAAATTTATTAATGAAATTAATTTCCTTTATTTATTGGATGTCAATTCGTTTGTTTTTTCTTAAATAAATCCCTTACTCCAACTGTGGATGGTTGCCCATCTCTCATTCCCGTGCGATCTGGATGTGCAACGTCCAAGCCAACAACAAAAGTTGGTGTTTCCTTCCAAGACGAAATTCTGTAAAAAAAAATGTTGAAATGTTGCTAAATATCATTGTTTGAAAAATTTAAATTTACAACTTACTCATCTGGTGAATCAGCGGTATAATTTAATCCACCTGCTTTGATGTTGAGCTTCATGATAATGTTGTCCATTGTCAAGTCAATCGGTGGGCGTCGCTGCTTGATCATTTTATCAACATTGTCGCGGATTTTGTAGACAGTTTTCAGCAACATGTGCTGCGTTGGAACATCGCACATGCGTTCTTCGAATTTCAAGTATTCTGTAAGAAAATTAATAAACTCTCCATTGCACCGTAAAAACAAAAAATAAATATGAGGACAAACATACCATGAATGTTCGGAATATCGTCCGTAACCAACAGTACAAATGGCGAAAATTGTGGATTCGAAGCTTGCTGATGAATTTCTCTGAATGTACCCGTCAAAAACTGATCGGCGCCATGCTCGTCCCCATTAAATTGGCGGAAGTCGATGTTTCGAATCTGAACTCCTTTCTCGTGGCAACGAGCAATCATTTTATCGACAACGAAACGGGTTGAGTCGACTTCAAGCTTCATGTTTCGGGTGTATCCAACAATCAAAACGACCAGAAGTTTATCAATGCGGCTCGGCTGTGAAAAAGACTCGAGACGACTTTTCCAATCTCTCTGAAAACATTGAAAATCATAAATGATTAATTTTTTTTTTCAACAACCTTCTCATCGTCAACCGGTACGGGACGTGCATATGCGACGGCTGGTTTTTCCACTCGGTCTCCCATGATTTCAGATTTCTGCAATCAATAAATAAATTAAGAATAATTTAACTTGCGAACGTTTTCAAATGGGTCGTTACAGATGATGACTCCAAAGTCACGCATAACCGTATCTTCTTTAAAACGGAACTCGGTGAAGTGGTTCTGAAGGTCAGCCCATCTTTCTTCAGGAGAGCTGGCTCGTGGCTGAAAAAAAACCGAGTTTTTTGTGTTATCAATTGTATTATTACAGTCAGATCGAACTCTTCGAGCACTCGGCGATCAATTGATTGAAATGGCAAACACCTCAACTTTTCCAGTGGGTATCGCTTTTTATTTGGCCCAGCACCGCAGAGTGCCGCCGGCAAATCCTTGAATCGTAATCCAGGGTTCTGCTCCAAATACTCCTTGTTCATCGGCGCGGTGAAGTCCAAGTCATGTACGATGATCGTGTTTGTAGCCCATTTGTTAACATCAGCGTAAAATGGATTGCATTTGAGATCTTTGAAGAGCAATTTCAGGGCTCTCATTAACGGTGGATTTTGGTGGAACGGAACACGACGATTATCTCTTCTGTTTTCAACAGCATGCATGAACATCTGATCCAAGGGAATTGGTGAATAATACTGAGTTGACTGTGCTGAAAAAACTAAGGTTGTGAAATAAACAACCATTTTATACATACGATCAAGCTCAAGAATCGGTTGTGGACTTCCAGTTTCTCCGACAATTCGACATCCCTTGTGCACACCTTTCGCAGCTTCAGCCCATCTATTTCTCAATGGAACACGATATGGAATGTAGACATACAATCCTTTAGACTGCGAGAGGTAGTTTCCTCTGAAAAATAGAGATATCAAAAATTCTTTAACAAATTAGATACATACGATCTTACAGCTCCTTGACTGGTAACAATGTCAAGATAGGAGTAGAAACGTGGATCTTCCCACTCATCCAAATTCACTTGATTGAAAGATGGTTTCTCACAATCAGGTGTGCACGAAATTTCAAGAACACCATTCAAAAAATTCAACGAATCTTTGAGAAATTCGGAGATTCCATCGATCGCAACAGCCGAGTCCTTATCAATAGTGATCGTGATATCAATTGGTTCTAAAGCGAACAAACACTGCGCTCCGTCATATGCGTTACTAACAGTTGTGCGAACAGCACCTTTCTGCGGCTTTTCAGTTTCAATACAATGTTGCTCGAGAAGTTTATCAACAAGAAGGAAATTATCCTTTTGTTTAGTTTCACGATTTCCGCGACCCCTGAGAAAGAAAACAACCATTATTAAGTAAAATTAAAAATGTTTACCTGGAACTCATTGTCGTTAAAATGTAGTCCTTTCCATTTTTCTGATCGACCAATTTGACCTGAATGACGTGTCGATAGATGATTTGCGATTTTAGCTCGATTCCGAAAACATTGATATACAACCTCTGATCAGCACTCATTTTCAATGTTTAACCACTTTAGTTTTCTGAAAAATAACTATTATGGAAGATCACAGACTTCTTTCAAAACTGAAGAATCGATTGAGTGAAATAAAACAATTTCCTAGTGTCTAAAGTAACAAAGAAATTCGCTAACACCTTCACGTGTCCCAAACAAAGCGTGGATGAAAATTAAGCCAAAAGAATTTAGAAAAAAACTTGAAATAATATGAAAAATTCGAAAAGAAATTTTAATTTTAGGCCAAACAAAAAAATTTTCGAAATGTTTCGGTGCAGATTGTGTGTGCCACAGTAATCCAAAACATCAAACACTACGCGTATTTGCACATTTTTGAAAGTACCGTAACCTGAAAAAATCTTTTTTTTCAAACTGAGTTGGTCCATAATAGTAGTTATCAATGGAAAAAACAATACTTTGCTCTGATTATCGTACAGAGAACTTGGAAAAATAAGCAAAAAGTGTGTGTTCATAGTTTAGTGGTTTTTAGGCTTAGGCTGGCCGGCCGGCCTAAACGTGTCTGATTGCAACCTTAATTTTCTTTGGCGGCATTGTTAAATTCCAAGTGTATGCCTCAATCAAAGCCATCATTCGCTCGATAAATTTGTCATACAAAAACTCCAATATTTATTTACGTAATTGATTAATGGAGTACGCGTGAAAAGAAGCAAAAAATCCATAATATTTCCACCATTTTATTTCGAAACAGTTTTGATTTCAAAATTGTGTGTGAATCTGTGAACATTAGAACCAGTGAACTTCTTTGAGTTGCCGAAAAAATTAAATTGTTTGTTTACTGATTTTCAATTTTTTTTCACCTTGAAATCAAAATCTTTATTTGAAGTGAAAAAAAAACCATTTGTATAAATATTTTATATTAATTAAATCATTCATTGGGCAATTCTTTAGTGGAAGACAAATATAATTGTTTATTATGAAACTATTGGTAAGAAAGAAAAACAAAGAATTATGAAAACACAATTAAATAATTAGTAAGAATATCATCATTGGCATTGGGGAAAATCACATAACTGGAGGTGCACGACTTGAAAGGAAAGCAATTGATCTTTGGATGAGAGTTCGAACAATTTGTGGGCAACTGGCCGAGCTGCTAACATTATCCAATGACATACGCATTTGAGCGAAAGCGTGTCTGGAAAAATATTACCAAAAATATTTTCGAAAATTGAAAAATAAACGAACCTTGTGCTTGGATTACGTCTTGATGCATATCTCAATGTCAAGAAGCGATAATAGACAAATGGAAGCATAATTGAACCATTTCCATTGAAAACAAGAGAAACGAGCAATGGAACGATGAAAATTTCGGAGCATGCAATGATTCCAAGAGTGTTTTGAGTTTGTTGAGCGTTCAAGGCTTCCAATTTGGAGATGATTGGAGAATTATAACCACATTCCCGAAGAGTTTTGACTAAAAATGTTGAGGCATGGAGGGCTGCATACAAAGTGACTGGAAGAATAGACATGGTTACAGGACCGGCCATCAAGAAAACGACTGAATAGATGAGGTAGTGGAATGAATCTTCGATCATTAAACGCATCAAAAATTCACGAGTCATTGAGAATGTTCCTTGAGTTCTGGTATGAAGGCGGAGAGCAAATGTGGCAGCCGCTGAAATTTGAAAATCATTAAACAAAGTTCACTCTTACAGAGCGGTGAAAAAAAACTTACAAGCTGCGAAAACCTTGTAGTATGCAGATCTCCAATTCACAATTGCCATAAACGGTAAGACATAATTTAACGCAAAGAAAACTGTTAAAAATCTTGTCGCAAAAAGAATACAATCCATTGTTCTCTCTTTCACAATTTCCTGGAACAAAATTTATATTCAAAATGTTCAATTAAAATACTCAGAATACCGAAATTGTTTTATTCTGTCGTGCTTGCGGTTGTTCATGATTTGATCCTGAGCTTGATGCATTATGGTCATCAGTTTCTTCAACAATCTCAACCATTTTGAACTGAAATGAATACACTATTGAGACGAGGAAAATAAAAGAAAATATGAGCGGGATTTTAAACAGAAGATGAGTAGGCAAACAACAGAGCACTTCAAATATATTATTTTTACCACAGTTGGTGGAGGTAAAACTAGAAAAAGTTATACATTTGTTTGCAAAAAAAAAAATAATCGTATTCATATAACGTCGTAGTAAACGTCAGCAAACCTAGAACCTTCGAGAATATGCTAAACTTGAAATTATCCCTATTCTAGAAGGTTTCCATGGTGATTGTATTTTCGATGTTTAAAATTTGAATGACTAGCTACTCTTTTATTAAGCTGCTCAGTGTGATTTTTCGAAAAAGAAAGAAACATTTTGAAAATAAAAATTGAAGGACGAAATGGAAAAACGCACAAAAATCTATAGAAAACCTCGTTGTTATTTTTTCCCACTGGGAATTGTGCGTACACAACGACGCAAAAGTGCACAATTGCATAATTTTATTTTTGGCTCGTATTTTGCAAAATTTTGCAAAAGAAATACCTCATTTCACTGAATTTGTCTTATTAAATTTGTAAGTAAGCCTGGATTTAGATTCTCGATATTTTTTTCAAGTTACAAGTTAGTTAAATATACAAAAAATTAGATATTGCTTTCGTTTTCTTCAATTTTTAAAAACTTTGATTTGAATCTAGTTTATGAATTTCAGATGCTAAAAACTGCAAATTTCCTCAAATCGGTAATTCTTCAACCACAACTACGAAATGTCCGAACATTAGCTCCAACCGTGAATCCAGCACAACAGCAAGCAGTTCAGAATGTTCTTCCAGATAAATTATTCAGGTTTGTCTATAATTTTGTTTTCAAATATCAAACTAATAATCTTATAATTTCAGTTCAATTGAAATTGAGTATCGAGGACATGACAAAGAAGTTTTAAAGTCGTACACTACTTTTCTCCAGGTATCTATTTAAAAACGAATATTTATTGCCTCAAAAAAATGTTTCAGGCGGTTTGTGCTCATTTGGACATCACCAGAGGTCACTTAGAAGTGTTACCATATATTCGTTGGGTTCAACCTGCTCTTCGATCAAAATTCGTTCATAAAAAGTATAAACTTCATTATGAGACTAGAACGCATATCACAAAGTTCGAGGTAACGTTCTTCCCGATAAATCGAAAGAAGTTAAATCTTTCAGGTGAAAAACCTGACCGGTTCCACGGCTTCAACATTTCTTGAATATATCCAACGAAATATCCCAGAAGGTGTTGGTATGCGTGTCGGTTTCACAGAACTTCAACCTCTTCCATTGACAATTCGACAATAATTTCTTTTACTTAGAACCTGTTTTTAGATTGTTGTTTAAAAATTATTTGAAGTTATCTTTTTTATGAATAATTAAAATTGAGCAGATAATAATTGTTGAGGATAAAAACACGAAGAGATCGGAAAACAAGAACATTGTAAAACAAAAATGCAAGTTATCTGCGACCTTGGTAACCACCGCCGCCATAGTTTCTTCCTTGACCGCCACGATTTCCTTGGTCGTTATAACTTCGTCGAGAATCTCTGTCATTTAGTCGTTGTGGTGGACGATCCCAACTACCTGCTTCCGGTCTTCTGGGTGTTGAATACTGACGTTCGGCAGGAGCAGAATACTGACGTTGGACCATGTTGATAAAGTGATTGTGCGGCATTTGCGGTGTTGAGTATTGATGGTTTTCTGAAAATAAATGAAGTGATAGAATTTATAAACTTTGGCACCTTCTAAGAACTTTTTTAAAACTAAACTCTGTGAAGAATACATGTTAAATTTAGAAAACTTACGGCTTGAATGTCTATGTCTATCGGGAACGGAATACTGCGGCGTTGAAGACTGGTGATGTTGACGATATGGATGTTGACGACTGTAAAAGTCTATTCATTCATTTCTGATCGTTTGCAACACAATTTTTGTTTTGATTTCCAATTATATTTACAAAACAAATTTTTCGAAGAGTTTAAAAAGGAAAAAGATGATGAATTTCTGTGAAAATGCTTGCAAAATATATTATTCTTTTGTTTTCTATTGCCGCCGCCCTGGCGCAGAATAGTTTCAGCTTTGGAAACACAAACAAGCTTCGGTGCCAGTTAGGTCAATCGTTTTTCATTTGGATTTTCTGAATAAATACTATTTATAGTCTTCAAAGCATTCTATTTGGTTTGAGTGTGATTATTTTTTACAGCCTGCTCTACTCAAGCAACTTTCACAACCCTTATAGACGGAATTAAAACAACTGCAAGATGCAGTGACAGCAAATCGAGTTCATCAATCAGATGTGATGGATGTTGTGGATCTGTTGCTCTTGCTGCCGGTCTTACTACCGTTCGTCTTATGTTTCGAACTTTTAATACTTTGGTTCTTACAGGATCGCGCTGCCGGTTTTCCATCAACAAATGGTGCTTGCGTATGCTGCATCAGAGCTTGTTAATTTCATATATTTTTCATAACAGGGTTTTAAAAATGAACGTACTTGTCACGATTTCGATCATTCCTATCTCGATCATAGCTATCTCTTCTCGAAGAATCTCTCCCGGAAGATTGTTGCTGCTGCGTTGTTTCATATCTCCTTCTATCAATTTCTGACTTAGCAAGTCGATATTTTTCTTCTTGTTTGGTGTTATTACGCGGTTTTACAACAATTGGTTGATTATACAATTTAATACCATCTAAAGTTTCAATGGCGAAGAGGACTGAGTCTTCATCCTGAAAAGTTTAAATTTTTTGGAACATTTCAACAAAAAATTATAAATTTACCTCAAATTCAACCAGCGCAAATCTCACTTGCGAATTATTCATTTCCTTCATTAGAACTTTTGTCACTGGTCCAACCTAAAACGGGAATTTTTAAATAAGACATAAACGATAGGCTTACTTGTCCAAATAGCTCTTTCAGAAGGTCTTCGCCGACTGTTGGTGCAAATGATGCTACGTAGCAAGTGCGTTCACTGTCCACAATCGTTCCCATCTGAAAATTTCTTAAATTTGACTTCAAAAGAATGAAAATAGCGTAGTTTTTGTAAAAACACGCTTCGAAGCACAAAGAAGAGCGTTTTCCATAAGAATTACAAATAAATGGACTAGAACTGATTACTGTATGGAAAGTTCGGCCATAAAAGACGCAGTCGATGTTAATTTCTAGAGGTTACGTTGCTTTCGTATTCTTATTGGGTACGGTTCCCACGTTGGAATTTTTTTGACCACGATTTCTGAAGAAGTACTTATATAAGCTTATTATTAAACATTTTTTAATTAATAACTTCATTAATCGGTTATTCACGTCTTAAGAGAAAAATATTTAGCGCGCGCTAATTAGCTTTTTGTATGTTTACCGATTTAATTCCGGAATGAAGACTTTTAAAATTGTTGCTCTTCTTTTTCGATATGAATAAATCATAATAATTCCGAATGATTCATATAAACGTGTTTTATGAAAATATGTGTCAAACTTCTTTTTATATTAATATTTTTTCAATTCAGCGAAATTGGCCTTTTTAAAACAAAATATTGATCAAAATTCGTACAAAAAATGGTTTTGTATCATCATAACTATTATTCGTCTGATATAATACACACCTTTTTTTTAGATTAGTTGTTTTTTTATCAATTGAACTTTGCCCACGAAATCTTTTAACCACCATTATCAAACATTTTCTGTCAATCAATAGAACACATTTTGGTCTGAAAAACGATGCGAAAAGCAGTTAATTAAACATCTGCCATTTCTCGACGTCCTCCGCCAACATAAACATGGCCGTATTTTTATAAATTCCTAGTCCTCCCTCCCTCTTTTTCTATCCTTCCAACGAATATATTTTTCTCTGTGTTTCGCACTATTTTACCACTACCATACATACTCTTTGTTGGCTTACGTATTTCATTTTTTTTTCTCGTCTCGGTAGAGACTACAATGTGAATGATCTGACAGAAATTTGTTTTATCGATTTTCAAAACTCTGTTTTCTCAGAGAATTATGTACTTTTCAACTAGTCTTCTCACAACTTTCATCATTTATTTTTTCTTTTATATTTTTTGAGAATTGACGTTTTCTTTCCAGATTAAACATGGGGAAAAAGAAGTCTAGTCCTGCAGCAACCAATTCAACTCCACAAGTTTCCAAAAAGGTTGGATTTGCGGAGACGACTGAAGAACCAAGGTACTGTTCTACACTTGATGATTCATACTTCAAAAAACCACTTTTTAGGTTGAAACCAGCTGGATCAGGACTTAAACCTTCACCTTCTCTCAATACCCTAAACAGAATAGAACGGGAAACAATTACACTATGGAAAAAACCATTCAGAACTATCTATTATGCTATTTTGGAAGTGTCAAATCTTATTCTGGAATTTTTATCAAAGTAAGCTCAAAAATGAATTGAAGATCGTATCAACACAACCATTGCAGAGTCCTCGAGCATAAATTCCTTTTGGCGATTTTCTCAGTTGTCATAGCTACTGCAATTTACGGGTATATATCAGAGGGTCCCCATCAGACACATGTTCAAGCAATTGAAAAACAAATTTTGTGGTGGTCATGGTGAGTAAAATGTATTCCAATCCCTTTTCATGATATAAATTCATGGAATAAGTGGCTTCATAAATTATTTATCAAACCTCTTTTCAAAAAATTGTATTTAAGGTGGGTGTTCCTTGGAGTTTTATCATCAATTGGTCTCGGATCCGGACTCCACACTTTTTTGATTTATCTTGGTCCACATATTGCCGCTGTGACTTTGGCTGCTTATGAATGCGGATCTCTCGATTTCCCGGAGCCTCCATATCCTGAAAGTATTCAATGCCCGTCGACAAAGAGCGGAGTTGCTATCACATTATGGCAGATTATGGCAAAAGTTCGAATTGAATCGTTGCTTTGGGGTGCTGGAACAGCACTTGGAGAGCTTCCACCATATTTTATGGCAAGAGCTGCGAGATTGAGTGGACAACAACCGGATGATGAGGAATATCAAGAATTTTTGGCTTTGATGAATGCGGATAAGGGTGGAAAGACCGATGAATTGGTAATTTTTTCATTAATTTGTAGTAATTTTCAAATTCTTGAATCATAGAAATACAATTCAGAATAATTTCTAATTTTTTCAGTCATGGTCCGATCGAGGAAAACAATGGGTTGAGAAGTTCATCTCTCGTGTTGGATTCCCAGGAATTTTGTTATTCGCTTCAATCCCTAACCCACTCTTCGATTTGGCTGGAATAACATGTGGACACTTTTTGGTCCCATTCTGGTCCTTCTTTGGTGCCACGTTGATAGGAAAAGCTCTTGTCAAAATGCATGTTCAGGTAATTTTTCTTCTTCGTCGCTATTTGCATAATTGTTCCGGAAATTGTATATTTTATTCTGCATAATTGATATGCTAATTTTTGTCATCTAATTTATTTGTTTCCAGATGTTATTTGTCATCATTGCTTTCAGTGAACATCACGCAGAGCATGTCATTGATTTATTAGCAAAGGTAAATATTAGAAGAACAATTAAAAATCATCATAATTGATTTTAAGATCCCGGTTATTGGAAAATCCATTCGTCAACCAATTCGAGAGTTAATGGAGAAGCAACGGAAAGCACTTCATACAACACCTGGAAAACATGTTGAACAGGTTATTTTGAGTTTTCATGACCACATAATCATTTTATGTGGATTTCTAAACTTGGCCGGGTATAATCCTGTGATGTTGAGAGCTCTGAGACTAATTCAGTAAAAATGGAACTAATTCGAAAAATCGTAACAAAATGCTTTGAATTCTAATTTAATTTTCACGCTTCGATCCCATTTTAACTATACGTTTTCTAAAATTCTCCAAAATTCACTTAGAAAAATTTCGAATCAATCTGAATCCTACAAAAACTATAATTTAACAGAAAGCAAATATTTTTTGATTTCGAAATTGATAATTTTATCTATATAAATTCACGAAAATTTCAAAATAAATTCCAGTCATCATCATATCTTCAAATCGCACTCTCGGCCATTGTCACCTTCATGATCTTCGCATTCCTGCTCTCGATCATCAATTCATTGGCTCAATCTTATCACAAAAGGCTATGGGATCGATCACGAAAGCTACAAAAGGTGGAGTAAATTAGGTATCATTCTCCCCCAAGTCCCCCCCGAATTGAAAAATAACACCATCTTGCCACAAAATGGGTAATTACTCGAAACATCCCCGATATTATTATTTTTATCATTATCTTTTTATAGTTTTTCATTGTGTTCAGGTGTTGATTGATGAAGAAAATGGAAAAATCAGTGATGAAGCTTCGTCTCAGCCGTCGTGTCCGTTGTTAACTGATAACAATGAGCTTTTGGGAGTTCATGTTACTAAATGATTTGTTTTTATTTCGTTTTTTTAAAAAAATAATAATAATTGAGTGTAGGACTTTTTGCACCAGATTTTGGTTTTTTCAAAATCTTCAAAATTAGTGTGATAGTTATTGCATGTAGTATAACACCCTCAAAAAGCATGACTTTTTTGTTTTTAGTTTTAGTCACCATTTTTCACCGGGAATTATGAACCAAAAATTAAAAATATATGGAGAAATATAATCAAACCTACCTTTTTTAGAGTTTTCAGAAGATATGTTTTTGTTTTATAAAAACTATGTATTCCTGAGAGTTTACCAAATACCATACTTTTTGAATACCTAACCATTTTTTCTATGAAGAAAGCATAATTCTTAACATGTTCTCCCCCAAAAAAACGGATAACAACCGCACGAATTGGCTGGACGGTGGCTGATGCACTTATTTTTCCTTTTCCCCAATCTTTTCATTGTTTTTTATTGTCTTCAAAAAACTATATGCACCTCGAACTTACCTATAAAAACACAAAGGTTTTCTTCTTTCCTGCAATGTTTATTTCTGGGTCTCGACACGACAAAACAAAAGCGTTGTTTTTTTTCTTTTCTTTTACAGTAATTTATTTTGTTTGAGAATTCCATATTCACTTCATTGTTTTTCGTTAAAGATTTTAAACCTTATTTTTATTGTGATTATTATTTGATTCTTTAATTTGTATGCCAATCTCCAGATTATGCTTTGTTTCTGTTTCTTTTTTTTCAAAACGTTCCACAACAAAATACTTGTGATCGTTGTTACGGTATACAAGGTTGATTTTTTAAAATTTCATTTTAAGTTTAAGCAATGTGAAAATAAAATTTTAAACGGAAACGATTAGTGGACAAAAACCCGACATCATCGAAATGACATCATTTGACAAAACATAAGAATACCAACCAATATTTCAAAAGAATCCTCTTGAAATATTGTGTGCCCATTCTTTCAAAAGGCTTATATTAATATTTTGTGGGCCTCAAAGTTTTTACATATTCTTTTTTTTTTGTCAAAAACCCCCCAATACTTCTCAAGAGGTTTTCTTCCTTCATGGGCTCAAAAACAATGTCTAATTTTCTCTTGAATTTCCATAATATTTCTCCAGATTTCAATCCTTTCAAATTCATCATGGATTATAGAATGGAAAAGCGGGCGAGAAAGGGAAAAGAGACATTACAGTAATCCAGCATGACAAAAAAAATAGAGAAAAGACATCAAAAAATGGGCGGGACACGGAGATTGGACCAAAAAAAAAGAAAAGGGAAATATTTTCCACTCATTCTGATCTTCTGAAGAGCAAGAAGCATGGCATCTAGCGATGAAATGCTCGAAAAGCTTATTGCTAAAGGTTAGTTTATTTAGGAATTTGAATTTAAAATATCGGTTTCTTTAAAGATAAGGTTATATTTAATTTAAAGGGACTGTCTACTGTTTTTGGGTGTCTATTCCAATATCATCTTCTTCACGATATTTGAAAACCTATGCAAGAAAAATATTTTTTTTGCTTGTATAGGTTTTCAAATATCATGAAATTGAATATGATTGTGGGTTATTTTAGTTTCTGAAACGTTGCTCTTATTTTCATCGAAGTTTGACTGGCATGGCTATCAATAATCACGTTGTCTTTAAAGACAGCTGTTTAATTTATTTGACCCTACCAGATTCATTTAGTCTTGCGCGTTACGGTCGCGCTTCGAGGAAATTCCCAACGACACTCCGCAAACCGAGCGGCCAGAAATTATTATCTTGACAATACAAAACGTAAACAGCAGCAAACACGCTGAAAAAACACTTAAAAAACTAATATCCAAAGAAAATATATTTTTTAATTTTTGATATCATTAGATTCGTCTTTCTGAGCTGAATCCGAAAATATACATTTGAAGTAAAAAAAATGAGTGCGAACCTATGAAGCACTCGTCCGATGCTCAGAGCAGCGGATTGACGCGCTCACACCCGGGCGAATGCGTCATACGGTCGCACTCATTTTTTTTTGAAAAATTTGAATGAGTACGCTCATTTTGACACCAAAAAGAAGTCCATACTATTCAATTTTCCTATGTTATGATAAAAAAGTTAAGGTCGTTACTAGGCCAAATCCGCGGTATCCCACCTATGCGTGTCTGTGCAACGCGGTCGGAATTGGCGCGAAACATAATTATTTGAATATGGCTACATATTGGTATTGTTCTTTGGGCCCCATTCGAATTTTGATTTTTTCCCTTTAATTTCGATCGTATTAACTGACAAGCTGCCTTTAAATTCAAGTTATACTAACTGGCACCCTATCTTTAAGGAAACATTTAAAAATCCTTGTTTTTGAGAGCTGATGACATAATAAATGTCCCCCAGAAAATAGAAACATTTTATTAGATTTTGACAATTGATAATAGATAAATTTCTCCTCATCAGAATCGAGATTTCCCGAAGGTTCACTCAGGTCAATAATCCACTGTTAGTATATTCATATTTTGTGAAAAGAATTGAAAATTTGAACCTACCGGCTAACGTTTTAAATTAGAATATTCTCTTATTACATGTGTATTTTGCATCTCTTTCTTTTTAATTTTTGGAAATTAGGTATTTAATAAAATGAAGTATTTAACGCTAATATATTTGTAATGGGTAAACTCAAAAAACAAAATGGGTTTACAACTTCAAACTTCAAATGGACAATCGTTGAAACTTGCAATTAGGAACCTTTTCTGTGTCATCTTTTACACTCTGTGACTGGGGATATTAAATGAGAAGATTACAAATATTCTGTGAAATTTCCTCATAGTTTTTGAAATCCTCGTAACAAAAACAGACTCCAAAAATGAGCTAACTCAGCTACGTCTTTAGACCAGTTTGCAATACGTCAAATGATTTTTAAAATAAAGTTATATTCCAGTTCTTCATTCCACTTTAAATTTTTTCCAGAAATCCTTCCTCAATCTCAAAACTGGGAAGGTACCGAAGAGTTCCTGAAACGTGTTGTCGATGTTCTTCTCAAATATATCCGAGACCAGAATGACCGCGATCAAAAAATCCTTGAATTCCATCACCCGGACGCGATGCAAAAATTGATCGACCTATCGATTCCCGAACAACCCGAGAACTTGTTGAACCTTGTCAAGGTTTGTCTATTCTTTGTTCAAAACCCCAAAATCAATGAACAAGAGAAAAGAGAAGAAATCTGCTAAAAAAAATGTGGGGAAATTCTCATTTTGTTTGACCCTTAGGGCATCTTAACGGGCTCATTTTGAAAGAGGGAGGAGGGTACTTTGATGAAAAAAAAAACAGATGAAAGAAGTGGTAATATTTGCTCTGAATTGTCTTATTAGGGCTCATAAAATAGAGCCACATTATTTTGTGTATCGTTTTTTAGTAGTAATGGAACAAAGACAAAAAATCTGAAAAAAAGTCGAGAGAAATAACAATTCAAAAAGTCAAAAAATGATTTAAGTTTTGATGTAGAATAAAAAACAGGTGAAAAAACTGAAGCTACGTCATGAAATTAAAAACAGTTGAAAAATAAGCTTAAAGACAGCTGTTCAGTTAATTTGACCCTACCTGTTCTAAGTTTCAAAAAATAGAGCGTGTTCTCATTAGTACAATGCAATTTATGCGAAATCACACCGATAAGTACACGCGTCATATCAGCGGTCCAAAGTTGAAAAAATCACAATTTGAATGCGCGCGTGTCCGTGCGACGCGGTCGGTGTCCGTGCAACGCGGTCGGAATTGGCGCGAAACACAATTATTTGAATGTGGCTACACGTTGGTATTTACATTAAAGGAGGACTTTACGGAGCTAATGAATACGTCTGGGATAAAAATAGACTTCATACTCATTCCAAATATGTTTTTAAAATTTTCTAAAACCGCCTAGAAGCCGAGAAAACTCGCCTCAAAACAATGGCCTAGAAAAACTGGCCACCGGCGAAAACTAGTCCGCAGGCATGAAAAATCTAAAAATAAAATTTTAAAAAAACATAAATTTAAATTTAAAAAATCATAAAAAAGGACTAATATAAGTGTTCTGCATAACTATTTATTAACGAAACACGAAAAAAGCTCATAGGAAAAAGTTCGGCCACTTTTTCTAGGCCATTGTTTTGAAGCTCATTTTCTCGGCTTCTAGGTGGTTTTAGAAAATTTTAAATACAGATTTGGAATGAGAATGAAGTCTATTTTTATCTCCGCAAAGCCATCTTTTAATTTTTAAAACAGGTTTAGAATAAAAAACAGGTGAAAAACTGAAGCTAAATAAGCTTAATTCACCGTGGGAGCTTCCGCTTTTTCAATTCTAAACTAAAATTGTATTTTCAATAAATAAGAAAAATATGAATGCGTACGGGAGTTCTTGGTAATTCAATAAGTAAACTCTAATAACTTGGACAAGTTTTCAGAGTTGCGAAGATGTTCTCCGATTAGGAGTCCGCACCGGACATCCAAGATTTTTCAATCAAATCTCATGTGGTTTGGATCTTGTCTCAATGGCTGGTGAATGGCTTACGGCCACTGCAAATACCAACATGTAAGGCCCGATGGTTCCTTTGAAAAATAGTAATAGATCTCAGGTTCACTTATGAAATTGCACCAGTTTTTATTCTCATGGAAAAGGCGGTTTTGCGAAGAATGTGGGAAGCAATCGGATGGGATACTGAGAAAGCTGATGGAATTTTCGCACCAGGTTGAATAATTTTTGGATATTAGATAACAACTGGAAATTCTAGGTGGCGCAATCGCAAATCTTTATGCAATGAATGCAGCTCGTCATCATTTCTACCCACGAAGCAAACATCTTGGAATGAAGGATATTCCAACTCTTTGTTGTTTTACGAGTGAAGATGTTAGTTTATCAAATACTGAATACAATAAATAATATCTAAACGGTTTTCCAGAGTCACTATTCTATTAAAAGTGCCGCCTCTGTTCTTGGAATTGGAGCTGATTACTGTTTCAATATTCCAACTGACATCAATGGAAAAATGATCCCAGAAGCATTGGAAAAGAAAATAATCGAATGCAAAAAAGAAGGACTTACCCCATTTTTCGCGTGTTGTACTGCCGGATCCACAGTTTATGGAGCATTCGATCCATTAGACAGAGTTGCAGATATCTGTGAAAGACATAAATTATGGTTTCATGTTGATGCAGCATGGGGTGGCGGAATGTTGTTGTCTCCAGAACATCGTGACAAATTGAGCGGGGTTGAGAGAGCAAATTCTGTAACTTGGAATCCGCATAAATTAATGGGAGCACTTCTTCAATGCTCTGCTTGCCTTTTCAGACAAGATGTTTGTGTTTTTCGGTTTCATTTTTTGTTCAGAAATTGTTTTTATAGGGTCTATTATTCCAATGCAATCAAATGTCTGCTGATTATTTATTCCAACAAGATAAACCATACGATGTTAGCTATGATACTGGAGACAAAGCGATTCAATGTGGACGTCATAATGATATCTTCAAACTTTGGCTGATGTGGAAAAGCAAGGTAATCAAAATTTGGAAAAAATCGCTTATTTTAATCTCGTTACATATTTGTAGGGAATGGAGGGATATCGTCAACAAATTAATAAACTTATGGATTTGACCCATTATTTTACACAAAGAATCAAAGAAACGGAAGGATTTGAGCTAATTATTGAAAAGGTATGAGAAGATCTGTATAACCTACTTAAAATGATTTACATTTTAGCCTGAATTTTTGAACATTTGCTTCTGGTATGTACCATCTAAAATTCGATATTTGGATCCAGCTGAGAAGAAGGCGAGACTTGAAAAGGTATTATCACACTGAAATTAAAAACAGAAATTTATAATAAAACATTTTCAGATTGCACCAAAAATCAAAGCAGGAATGATGTCTCGCGGAACAACAATGGTCGGATATCAACCGGATAAGCAGAGGCCAAACTTCTTTAGAATGATTATTTCGAATCAGGTAAATATTTTAAGACTTTAAAGGCAGCTGATCAGTTAACACGATCCAAATTAAAGGAAAAAATCAAAATTCGAATGGGAGCCCAGGTGGTCCAGAGAACATTACCAAAGTGTAGCCACATTCAAATAATTGTGTTTCGCGCCAATTCCGACCGCGTTGCACGGACACAGACCGCGTCGCACGGACACGCGCGCATTCAAATTTTTATTTTTTCAACTTTGCACGGCTGCTATGAAGCGTGTATTTATCGGTGTGATTTCGCATAAATTGCATTATGCTAATGAGAGAACGCTCTAATTTTTGAAACTAAGAACAGGTAGGGTCAAATTAACTGAACAGCTGTCTTTAACATGGCAAAACACGATTCTCGGGAGCTCCGCTAGACAACTTTTAGTTATTTTTAAAATTTTATCACAATTTCATTGAGATTTTTCATTTTTACCTTCAAATTTCTTAATATACTTTTCTAAAATTTCGAAAAATTAACGTAGGCTCCTAATTCTGGATCTTTTCTTGCCACATGAAATACAACTGGAATTGAGTCGCGAGGAAATATTTTAACAGAGGGAGCTTCCTATTTTCAGGAGTTTCTAGTTTAATTTTAAAGGAAGGCTTTATGAAGATAATAAATGTACCTTAATTGATAATAGACTTCATTCTCATTTCTAATCAGTTTTTAGAATTTTCTAAAACCAACTAGAAGCCTAGAAAATGAGCTTCAAAACAGTGGCCTAAAAAAATGGCCACCGGCGAAAACTAGTCCACAGGCATGAAAAATCCAAAAAACATAAATTAAAATTAAAAATCATTAAAAAACGAATAATATAAGCAGTCTTCATAACTGTTTATTAACGAAACACCAAAAAAGGTCATAAGAAAAAGTTCGGCCAGCTGGACACTTTTTCTAGGCCATTGTTTTGAGGCGCGTTTTCTCGGCTTCCAGGTGGTTTTAGAAAATTTTAAAAACAGATTTGAAATGAGAATGAAGTCTATTTTCATTTAAGGTACATTTATCATCTCCGTAAAGTCCTCCTTTAATTGTCGCACGCATTCAAATTCCTTTAAAGTCTATTTTGTAGCTTGGTCATATTTAGTTTTTTAAAAAACTACCGTATTAATTACGGTTCAAAATCCCCAACTAGTAAAAATCGAAGAAAAATGATCCTTGTTTTTCCAGGCCATCACTCAATCCGACTTGGACTTTTTGATTCAGGAAATTGTCGACATTGGCGAATCCCTCTGAACAACGTCATTTCTATTTATTTTGTTTTTTTTTTCTGGCTTTTGCTTTCTTTTTCAGAAAATTTAGAATGCTTTTCATTTAATTATTCTTCTCGCTTCCCTGAAAAATGCTCTTTATATTATTTATCGTTCATCAATTTTGAAACCGCCAATAAAGTAATTTTAGCTTTTCATTTTCCCCCGCACTTTGCAGACAATAGTTTTTCCTTTTTTTTCATGGAAATTTCAGATGATATTTTTTTCTGTTGACATCAGAAAATGGGTGGAGGTTTTTTTAAAAAAGAAACGTGGTATTCTGTTATTTTTGGATAATCTTGGCTAATCTTTCTATTTTTTAAAAATCCATTTCCCCTGTCTGAATACGAGTAATTAAGCTTACTCAAGTAGTGGGGTCAATTTTTTGATATTAGACTTCCTTGATTGTTTCAGTTCAAAAATGTCAACTCGCCATATTAAAAAGTATAACTTTTCAACCAGGGAGACCGAAACAATAATTAGTATTTATAATTCGTCATGGCTCATCAAATTTTCTGTCGTTTTTTCGTGAAAACCTCCCAACTTTTTTCTAAATATCTTGTTACTAAAAATTCATTACTAAAAAGGGCGGTGGGTGGGTATTTTGTGCATGATCTCTGGCCAATTGTCTTTTTTTTCCAAACAAAAGTTGAATTAATTTATAAAATGTGTTATAAAAGTAATTATCAACATCATTATTCAATCAACTCATTATTATTCATTGTTTCTGTCATTTTCAGAGTTTGTAGACCAACTAAACAACATTGATATTTATGCTATTAGTCGATCATAAAGTTCATTTTGTTTCATTAAAGGAGGGCTTTACGCAGATTATAAATGAAGTTAAAAAGCAAAAAAAAGACATACTCATGTTATAAATGGGTTTAAAATTTTTTTTTTTAATTCAGAGAAGAAAAAAAACAGAAAAAACGAGCCACCTGGAAAAAAAGGGCCACCGCGGAAGAACTTGTGTTTCTAGTCCGCGACAGCTTGGTTTCCTAGGCCAACTATTAATTTTGTGCGTTTTTATTCATTTTTTAACTTTTTTTTTTGCTTTTTTTGCATTTAAAATGAAAAACAGAGCAAAAAGTAAAATTTTGCAATTATTTAGTTTCTAAACAAATACAACACTTCCTAGTTTTTCCCATTCTGAAAAAAAATAGGAGAAAACAACAAAAAGTACGGTTATAAAGACTAAAATTTAAAAAACAAACATTCATCAGCTTTTTTTTCATGCAAAATTATAACGTTGTTTCATTTTAAATGCAAAAAAACAAAAGTAAATTTAAAAAATAAATACAAACGCACAAATTTAATAGTTGGCCTAGGAATCCAAGCTGTCGCGGACTAGAAACACAAGTTCTTCCGCGGTGGCCCTTTTTTCCAGGTGGCTCGTTTTTTCTGTTTTTTTTCTTCTCTGAATTAAGAAAACAATTTTTAAACCCATTTATAACATGAGTATGTCTTTTTTTTTGCGTTTTAACTTCATTTATAATCTGCGTAAAGCCCTCCTTTAATGCTTTTTTTTTAAATAAACGTTCAACTTTAGTTTATCGTTTGGTTGTTAAATTTGTGTGTGAAGTTGTTAATAAACTTGTCATATTCTTTACCGGAATTTTAAATTTTAGATTAGGAATTCCTCTAGATTTCACAACAACCGTTTTTAATTTTATGGCGTTGCTTCAGTTTTTTCAACTGTTTTTTTATTCTACACCTGTTTTAAAACTTAAAGGAGGACTTTAGGGAGATAATAAATGTGCCTTAAATGAAAATAGACTTCATTCTCATTCCAAATATGTTTTTAGAATTTTCTAAAACCACCTAGAAGCCGAGAAAATGAGCTTCAAAACAATACCCTAGAAAAAGTTTCCATCTGGCCGAACTTTTTCCTGTGAGCTTTTTTGTTTCGTTAATAAATAGTTATGCATATAACTTATATTACTCCTTTTTTCATGTTTTTTTGATTTTTTAAACGATTTTTCATGCCTGCGGACTAGTTTTTGCCGGTGGCCCGTTTTTCTAGGCCATTGTTTGAAGCTCATTTCCTCGGCTTCTAGGTGGTTTTAGAAAATTCATCATAGATAAGTATTACAAATTTGAAATGTGCTTCCATGCATCCATGCGTTCTGCAAAAGTTCGAAACTAGAAAAATGGAATCGAGCACAGTTCTGTTAATGTACAAAATGTACTTTTTTAAAAAATTTTTCCAGAATGACGAATTATTTTTTTAAATAGTTTTTGGCTAGACCAGACGGGGCTCTGATTATAAATTTGAAAGTTCCTTTGAAGTTAGATTAGCAGTTAATCTCTTCAATTTTGAATTATATTTTTCTGAAAATAAGATTTTGCGTGCGTGGTGTTCGGTGCAACAATAGAAATAATTGTACAAAAGTACTTTATTTATAACACGGAATAATAGTAGGCGAGCTGGGTTGGATACTAACTGGAACTCCAATAATCTTCTTCATCGAATCCCGTATTTATACCAATTGCATTGAGTTCACCTGGTAGATAAGGATCATAGGAAGAGTTGTCATTTGATCTTCCACAAAATAAGACTATAGTCTAATTTTACTTATTTTAATGAAATTCGGTATTCATAGATATTCCATAGTTCGGTTGTTACTAAAATATATATATATTTCTATCCTTTTCTATTATTGTCATTCGACTATTTATTCAAAGTTGTCTCGAAATAACAAAATGATTTAGCTAAAAAAAACTATGAGTAATAAGTTTATTTTCATCCCAAACGCATTCATTAGCTCCGTAAAGTCCTCCTTTAATTATTCAGAAGCAAAATTAAAATAATTTTTTAAAATTTGATACATTTAAAAATGTGTAATCTTTCAAATTATAATAATTTTTTAAAACATGTGATTTTCAAATCTTTAAAGGAGGGCTTTACGCAGATTATAAATGAAGTTAAAAAGCAAAAAAAAGACATACTCATGTTATAAATGGGTTTAAAATTTTTTTTTTTAATTCAGAGAAGAAAAAAAACAGAAAAAACGAGCCACCTGGAAAAAAAGGGCCACCGCGGAAGAACTTGTGTTTCTAGTCCGCGACAGCTTGGTTTCCTAGGCCAACTATTAATTTTGTGCGTTTTTATTCATTTTTTAACTTTTTTTTTGCTTTTTTTGCATTTAAAATGAAAAACAGAGCAAAAAGTAAAATTTTGCAATTATTTAGTTTCTAAACAAATACAACACTTCCTAGTTTTTCCCATTCTGAAAAAAAATAGGAGAAAACAACAAAAAGTACGGTTATAAAGACTAAAATTTAAAAAACAAACATTCATCAGCTTTTTTTTCATGCAAAATTATAACGTTGTTTCATTTTAAATGCAAAAAAACAAAAGTAAATTTAAAAAATAAATACAAACGCACAAATTTAATAGTTGGCCTAGGAATCCAAGCTGTCGCGGACTAGAAACACAAGTTCTTCCGCGGTGGCCCTTTTTTCCAGGTGGCTCGTTTTTTCTGTTTTTTTTCTTCTCTGAATTAAGAAAACAATTTTTAAACCCATTTATAACATGAGTATGTCTTTTTTTTTGCGTTTTAACTTCATTTATAATCTGCGTAAAGCCCTCCTTTAAGATTTCATCCTTTTTTTAAAGCCCCGTGCTGCGTCTTCTTCTAAATAAATCTTGATTTAGGTAAACAAAATTATATAAGATCGTGTGAGTAAACCGTTAATCGGATTGAATTTTAAAGTTTATGCTAGTCTAATCATATACTAATTCATGGTTACCGGAAGTCTGCAACATCATCTTCATTTGCAAAATTAATGTGTTATGACTTCGCGTTTTAGCTCAAGACTCATTTTCTGTTCTAACATTTATATTTCAACAAATTGATTAATATACATTTTCTATGCTGTAGACCTTTATGATAATAATCTATATTTTATAAAAGAGTTAATATTTCTCTTCAGAAATATAAAACCAAAAATATTAACGAGATTATGCGAAAAAAAAAGAATGATGTCAATTGTTTCATCCAGTTTTTTTTCCAGTAAACAACTTTCAAACTTTATTTCCAAAATATCAAAAATACAACAATCTTAAGTTTCCGAGAATAAAAATAAAACACACCACCGTCAGAGAATTTTTGAACGAGAAAAAATCAGCTGTATACTATTACACCCCCTATTTTATTAATGATTTTCAAGCATTTATTCATTTTTTTTCTTTTTGACATATGAAAGTTTTATTTTCTGTTATTTTTTCCGCTAAAAATGGTAATTTTTTCTTTTTAACATATGAAAATTATTTTCAGTTTTATTTTCTGTTATGTTTACCGCTAAAAATGGTCATTTGTTTTCGTCATCAGTTTTAGAATTGGGCTTCGAAAAAAGAATGAAATCTTAAAGATCTGAGAATCACATGTTTTAAAAAAAATAAAAATTAAAAAAAAAATAATTTGAAAGATCACACATTTTTAAATGAGTCAAATTTTAAACAATTATTAAAAAAAAATTATTTTTTAAATTTAAAACACCAGTTCAAATTTTAATTTTGCATCTGAAAAAGGAGGACTTTACGGATCTAATGAATGCATCTGGGATGAAAATAGACTTCATTCTCATTCCAAATATGTTTTTAAAAATTTCTAAATCCACCTAGAAGCCGAGAAAACGCGCCTCAAAACAATGGCCTAGAAAAAGGGGCCACCGGCGAAAACTAGTCCGCAGGCATGAAAAATCCAAAAAAATGAAAAAAAAAATTAATCAAGGACTAATATAAGCATTCTTCATAACTATTTATTAACGAAACACGAAAAAAGTCTCATAGGAAAAAGTTCGGCCACTTTTTCTAGGCCATTGTTTGGAGGCGCGTTTTCTCGGCTTCTAGGTGGTTTTAGAAAATTTTAAAAACAGATTTGGAATGAGAATGAAGTTTGTTTTCACTTAAGGTACATGTATTATCTCCGTAAAGCCCTCCTTTAAAATCAGTTCATGAAAAGAAAGAAAAAGAAAATTAAAGAAAATCATACTGTCTAAAGCTTTCCTCTTGGAACTCTGACGTTCCTATCCAATTCTATGGCACTTTTTTTCATTCATTCCGCCGGAGCCCCCCAACAAGTTCTGAATTATTATTTTTTGTTGATTTTTGATAAACTAAATATCATCAAAATTCTTTTATTATCCTTTATCCCCGAAAGCCCAAATGAAAGACTATTAGAAGCCATAAGTCAAAACACAAAATGACTTTTGAAACCTTTTCTTGTAGAACACTTCAGAACAACCTCCTTAATCCGTTTATTTTCATGTTTCCTATTATTATTCATATTTCTCATTCTAACGTTTTGTTTTCAGAATCATCATGACATCCTCATTACTTTGGGTTACACTTTCATTCCTTTTTATTTTCGTTTCTGCGAAAAGTTACTATATCAGAATTTCAAGGGCTGAAGAACCCGAGGTAACAAATTTTCTTTTTTTTTGTTTTTTATTTAAAAAAACAATATTTTAGCACACTTTCAATATGCTTGGTCCAGCTCAATTCTATGATTACGACAATCAGCCGAATCAGGTAAATTCGGAAATATCACCGCACAATGAGCGGGAATCGTTCAAAATTATGGAGGCTCCGGTTTCTTTGAGTAATCCGCTGTGGAATATGTTTTCGAAAATGTCTGATCTTTATCAATGGGTTCGGAGGACGAGACGAAGTGATTATGATGAATGAAGAACTAATTTATATTAATTTTTAATGAAATACGTGTGTCATGTGCAATCTTCTTGCTTTTAAGCTAGTTTTTAAAGAAAAATACAATTCTGTTGCCTTTAATATTGATTTTTTAAAAGACATTGTTCTATTCATTTTTTAAATACTATATAAGTATTCGAAAAAAGTTCATTTTCTTCAAAATGGAATTAAAGACAACTTTCGAAAAGAGAAAATTGCAAATTTTTAAGAGATTTATTCATAACTAGGTTTCTAACTGGAAATTTAAATCTCCAATACAAGTTTTTTTAAGGGTGCCAGTTAAAAATTTCGCCGCTGCGGCGACAAGGTTTTAAATTAACGTGCTTTATGGATTTTCATGTGCGCTCCACTGAACAGTAGTCAGGAGTGTGCGGCGCGGAAATTTGAATTTTTGAATTTTTTGTGTGTTTTTTTTTTCAAATTTCTTTCGTTTTTTTCCGATTTTCAGCGTTTTTTAAAATTATTTTTTGAAACCAATGAGAAATTTACAGATTTCATCTACTCAATTCATCACCGGCCCAAAAAAATCAATTTTCCGAAAAATGGATCGGTTTGGCATATAATTTTAGATTTCTAAAAATGTCATTATCGTTTTTTAACAGTTTTTGATTGTTTTTGAATTTTCTGTTTTTTTCTTATTTTCCGGGTGTATGTATAAATAAAATTTGATTCAGAATTGTTTGAATTAAAAATAAGGGGTTTGAAAAAAATGTAAAAAATTCAATTTTTTTGCTTCCCGCCAAATAACTGGTACCCTGTCTCTAACTAGTCCAACTTTCAAAAACACAATTTTCGAAAAACAAACAATGCTTTATTTCTAATAAAACTGGCGGGCAAAGGAAAAAACATAAATACAAATAAATAACGTTCAGTAGAAGCAAAATTACTTCTTTCCTCTGCATTCTCCATTCGGACATCCTCCGCCGCCACCGCCACCCATACCGTATCCTCCTCCTGGTCCGTATCCACCGCCTGTAAAAAAGGGGTTTTAGAGCACAATTATCTGAAAATATGAACTAACCTCCACCATATCCTCCTCCACTTGGTCCATAACCATCTCCTCCATATCCGCCACCTCCTTGTCCTCCCATTCCACCTCCATATCCACCCATTCCACCACCTCCGAATCCTCCTTGTCCATAACCATCTCCTCCATATCCACCACCTCCTTGTCCTCCATAACCTCCGTTTCCACCACCACCTCCCATTCCGCCGCCGCCATATCCACCATAATCTCCACCGCCGCCGCCGAAACCTCCCATTCCGTATCCACCTGGTCCGCCACCCATTCCACCGTATCCGCCGCCACCATATCCGCCGTATCCTCCATCACCACCGCCTCCACCATAACCTCCTCCACCGTATCCACCGCCGCCGCCTCCGCCACCCATACCGTAACCATCTCCGCCGTAGCCTCCTTGACCATAACCTCCATTGAATCCTCCAAATGGACCACCTTGTCCGTATCCACCATTACCACCTCCGCCGTAGCTACCGTAGCTTCCACCAAATGATTGGAACGGTCCACGACGACCACGACTACGCATATCTTTTGCCAAAACAATTGGTTTCAAAGTTGAATCGTCGTTTTGCGGAGCTAATGGATCAGAACCTGATACTTCTTCCGGTGAAGTCGAAGAGGTCTAGAACACAATAATAATTGTAAAAATCATAAAACGACAGAAATGCAATATATTTACCTCTTCTTCTGCAAAAGAATAAGAGCCCAAAAATGCAACAGCGACCAACAATTTTGTTGATCTGAAATCAATAGTAATTCTAATTTATTTTCAGCTAGCGAAAAAATTAAAACTCACCTAAACTTCATGCTGTTGTTGTTTTCTATGCTTTCAGATGTTGTCAACTGAATGAACTGTGCCGTTTCATTCGGTCTTTTATACGACTGCCGCCATCTCCGATGTGAATGTCACTTTTTTTCCTGAGATCTGTGAGAAAAACGGGCCCGAGCCGGAGACACACCTGTCAAAAAGTTTTTCGGTTTTCGATTTGTTTTGTGTGTGTTGATTTTGATTGCGATTGGGGGGATTTGTACAAACATATAAGATTTGAAGATGACGAGAAAAAAACACACTCAGACACTAGATCGGTTGATTGAATTGTTTGTGATAAATAGACTGGGACAGAAAAAAACATCAGGGATTGAAAACGTTGAAAAAAACTTTGATTTTTTGATTTAAAGACAGTTAACACGATCCAAATTCGAAACGTAAAATCAAAATTTGAATGGGTGCCCAGATAGACTGTTGCCTCACTCAAATAATTATGTTTCGCGCCAATTCCGATCCACACGGCGAAATCAAAGAAGTCTTACCGTTCAATGGAAAGTGTGTCAGTTTTTTCAACCATATCTGAAAATAGTACCAATAGATTGGAAATTCAACGTAGATTTCAAAAAAAAACTTTATATTTTCAAGCTTAAAGCATTTTAGGATCATTTGAAGTTTTTGAAATTTTCAGTGTGGTGTCTAGAACCGCAAGGGATGGAAAAGTCATATAACAAGATTGAAACACGGGATTTTATTGATTTTGGCACCAATCTATAGAAAATTCAACTTAGTTTCTAAAAAATGTTGAACTTTTACTGATTTAAAAAACTTTATATTTAAAAAAATTTTCAGTGTAGTGGTTTTACCGCATCAAATTTGACCTATTTTCTTGGCCTATTTTTTTCATAAATAGAATTTTGAAAAACAATTAGAAAATGGAGAAATGAAAATCCACAATCATTAGGTTTCAAAAAGTTCTTCCTCTTAAGGTGACCCCTATGGTCTACCGGTTGTTAAAGACAGGGTGCCAGTTAAAAATTTCGCCGCTGCGGCGATAAGATTTTAAATTACCGCGTGTTTTGAATTTTCATGTGCGCTCCAATGAACAGCAGTCATGTGTGTGCGCGGTAATTTGAATTTTTGAATTTTTTGTGTGTTTTTTTCAAATTTCTTTCGTTTTTGTCCGATTTTTAGCTTTTTTTTTGCTGAAAGTCATTAATTATTTTTAATAAGTGTCAAATTAATTTTTCTTACAGGAACTAACCGGGATCCCTCATAAAATGGGGGAAAAGCGTTGATTTTCCCAATTTTCATCCAAAAATGAAAATTTCGCTATAATTTTGAAAGCAGATTAAATAGGCGTACGTTTCGCAAATAAATTATTATTTCACAGGTATTCTAGTTTATTTTTTTTGAAACCGACGAAACATTTACAGATTTCATGGACACAATTCATCAGCGACCCAAAAAAATCAGTTTTCCGAAAAATTGATCAGTCTCATATATCATTTTAGATTTATAAAAATGCAATTATCGTTTTTTAACAGTTTTTGTTTGTTTTTGAGTTTTTTGAATTTTTTTGAATTTTTCTTATTTTTCGGGTATTTGAATAAAATTTGCCTCAAAATTGTTTGAATCTGGTCGCAACATACTTTACTTATGTTATTCTACTGAAAAGAAACATTTTCCACTAAAAAAATTAAAAAATAACAGTTTTGAAAAAAATGTAAAAAATTCAAATTTTTGTGCTTCCCGCCAAAAAGCGTACGTGAGCGTACGGCGGGAATTCAAAAATAATTTTTTTCATCTTCCGGACGGAACTACAAAATTGTTTTTTTTCGTCGGGATTTCGCATGGAATATACTAGAATGTCGGTAGAAAGATGAATTTTTCACAATTAAATCCATATGGGGTAAAAATAACTGGCACCCTGTCTTTAAGTAATTATTTGTTTACGTGATCCGATGTGAGTTCAATTCCACTAAGTAACTTTTGAATTTTACTATGACATTAACATTAGGCTTAAATTAGGCTTAAAACAGGCTTAAAATAGGCTTAAAATAAGCTTAAATTAGGCTTGAATTAGGCTTGAATTAGACTTAAATTAGGCTTATATTAGGCTTAAATTAGGCTTAAATTAGGCTTAAATTAGGCTTAAATTAGGCTTATATTAGGCTTAAATTAGGCTTATATTAGGCTTAAATTAGGCTTAAATTAGGCTTAAACTGTTTTGCAATTGATTGACTTTTTGCAAACGTTCACGTTCTTATGTTATTGAACGCGAAACTTTCCCACTTTTTGTAATTTCATGTATTTAATCTAGATTTCACTAGATTTCATTGTATTGCTCAAAAAAAAGACGCAAAAACTGAAAACCTATCGAATACTTCACCCAAAAACAAATAATACTATTCATGCAACCATATAAAAAATGTTGTCATCGAAATCTTCTCAATTTTCATTTTCACAAAATAGAAAACTCTCAAGTGTGTACCGCATTCCGCCCTCTAATATACACATTCTCATAGTAATAATTATTAGTTTTCAACCTCATCCGCTAATCCTTTTCCCTCCTCATTACAAGATGTGTCTATTAATGTGAACCAAAAACGGAACGAACAACTACACATATATAAAAAAGAAAAACGTAGTTTTTGTATCATCAAGTCGGCATTTTTTGTCTGATGTTCTTCTAAATAGGTCGACTGTATGAAAATTGATCACCCCCTTTCCATTTTATTTTTTCCATCTTTTAGCACCCTTTTTTTAAACCTTTCAAAACTGATATTGTTTATTGGTTACTTAAGGCAAAGATGTCATGGGAAAATGAGGATATTTTGTTTGATGAGTTAATTGTCGGTAAAGAGGGACGGACCGCATGGGTCGCTGATATAGACAAATAATTGGCAGTTGGCAGGTGATGCTGAGAAATTTCTTTCCGTTTGAAATAGGAATTAGTTGGAGGATTGATCAAAGTTTCAATATTGTAAAGAGAAAAATGAGATGCAGTTGAATCAGTTGACGAAAATTGAAGAGAATGTGTTAACATTTTTTCTGATTTGCAGATCAAATGAAACTTAAGTAAATGTTTAAAGGAGGGCTTTACGGAGATTATAAATGCAACTTAAATGAAAATAGACTTCATTCTCATTCCAAATATGTTTTTAAAATTTTCTAAAACCACCTAGAAGCCGAGAAAACGCTCCTCAAAACAATGGCCTAGAAAAAGTGTCCACCAGGCCGGACTTTTACCTATTTGCTTGTTTCGCGCTTCGTTAATTAATAGTTATGCAGAATGCTCATATCAGTTCTTTTTTATGTTTTTTTTTTCATTTTTTTTTTGGATTTTTCATGCCCGCGGACTAGTTTTCGCCGGTGGCCACTTTTTCTAGGCCATTGTTTTGAGGCGTGTTTTCTCGGCTTCCAGGTGGTTTTAGAAAATTAAAAAAACAGATTTGGAATGAGAATGAAGTCTATTTTCATTTAAGGTACATTTATCTCCGTAAAGACCTCCTTTAATGTGGAAATTCTTTCGGATCTTAAAAAACAATCACGTTTCACGACATTGCGACGCTAGCCTAGTTTTCGCAGACTTGGATTTCTAGACCAATAGTGTTGGATCTCAGATAACTGACGTGGATTCCAAGTGGCATCGTTTTTTAAAGATCCCCTTTATCTCGACAATATTCTTTGTTGTAAGCTTTTAACACAAGTGGGAACGGCACTCATCACTGACACTCCTCCTGCTATTCCTCATATTTAATAAGAAAGAAACAGTATTTATTGCTTGTTCTCCGTTCTCGGTTCTTCTCCTATGATGGTACTTGACCGTTTTGCGGTCTTGCCACAAAAAACAAGCGAAGGCTGGCACCTGTCTCATATGCGGGAAAGTGGTTTCAAGAAAAAAGGGAAGGTTTGATGATTGATTATAGAAAATACATAAATAAGAGCGGTTGAAGTGAAAGGAACAAATCCTTTTTTGTTGGACGGGCTCAAATATTCAATGAATACATAAAAAAAGTGACCACCAAATAAAATATGACTTTTTTTGAGAGGAGGGTATGCTCAAAATCAAAAAGCACTTGACACAAAGCAACCATTTGTGAATTAGGAGAGGGAAATGCTTGAAACAAACTGACTTTAGAAGTTAACCTCTTGAGAAAGTTTTTGAAAAGCGGAAGATGTCAGCACTTGAAACAAAAGTGTATACTACTTCTGAACAACTTGTATTCAATTTATTTATCAAAATGTTTTTGCCTGGGAAATGTAATGCATCGGGCCACACCATCATTTTTCGCTTTCAAAGAAGAAGGCCGAACCGTTCACTAAAATCTCTTTTTATTTTCCTGTATAAAATGGAAATGTGTTCGTTTTAACGAGTTTCGACTATTATTGCAAAGGGGAGAGGTTGGAAACGATTGTTTCCTTGAATTCGAATCAATTTGGGTTTACTTTGGCAGAAAAAAAACACATGACGGAAAAATAGGAGCGATTTGGGAATGCACGTTTGAGTCGTACTTTCTGAAAAAAATCATTGGAGAACTTATGTCCCGGAATTTCGTAGAAACGACATTTTTAAATTGATTTAATAAACGCTAGGCAAATTTTTTTGAATTCAACTAATTAAAAAAAATCTAACAGTAGATGTGTATTACAAACTCTTGAGAACCTTCGTTTCAAAGTGAACTAACCGAGATGGCACACCAAAGCATTTGAATCGTAACTTTTGTATATTAAAGGAGGGCTTTACTGAGATAATAAATGTACCTTAAACGAAAATAGACTTCATTCTCATTCCAAATCTGTTTAAAAATTTTTTTAAAACCAACTAGAAGCCGAGAAAATGAGCTTCAAAACAATGGCCTAGAAAAAGTGGCCACCTGGCCGAACTTTTTTCTATGAGCTTTTTTCGTTAATAAATAATTATGCAGAATGCTTATATTAGTCGATTTTAATGTTTTTTCTTTTTAATTAATGTTTTTACATTTTTTTTTTGGATTTTTCAAACCTGCGGACTAGTTTTCGCCGGTGACCTCTTTTTCTAGGCCATTGTTTTGAGGCACGTTTTCTCGACTTCTAGGTGGTTTTAGAAAATTTTAAAAACAGATTTGGAATGAGAATGAAGTCTATGTTCATCCCAGATGCATTCCGTAAAGCCCTCCTTTAATAAAAGTTAGAAAATTCACTGGATTTTTTTTGTTTTAAAATTTGTATATTTTTATTCTGAAGAAACTTTCTTCTACTCCGAGAATTGTTTTTCTTAAATCATGACAATTCAACTTCCATCGTTTTTTTTTCGACATCAGAATTACCTAAATGAATTATTTCCCCAAAAATCAAGCTTATTACAAAAAGCTGAATAGAAGCGTTGTTCAGAAAGTTTCCGATTTTATTGTAGCTTACTAGCTTCAAGTTTTGGAAAAAAATACTGAAAAACTAGTTTCTATCAAAACTTCAAAATTCTCGATAACTTTTCACAAATTGTTGATGAATCAACGAATCATCAAAATATTCCAGAAGTCCCCGCCCCTATTTTAGTGCGAAAGTGTTGCACGACCTCCATGAACGAATAAACCGCAACCGCCCTCCCCCCCCCCCTCTCCTCCGAGTTTTTGCCTATTGTTAAATCTTATATCTTCTTCTTTCGTCCCGTTCATTCGATGGCAGCAAAAAGGGAGGGGATGTCTGAGAGAAGGGCATCATCAATTGGGAGATGTTTCTGTCCTTGACTTTGGTCCTGCGCCTCTTTTAAACAAAATACCATCTTATTACTAATGTATTTTTCTTACCGTTTCATCACCGAACGGTTTTATGCTGTTATTGTTGTGTACCAAAAAGCGCCATCGCGCATAAATTTGCGAATATTTATTTGCTTAGATTTTGGCCACCTAATTTGCTGTCAATTAGTGCTTGTCGTCTTATGTGTTTGCTTAATATTGGAATATGACGAGGAAAGGATCACTCCTTATTATTCCTATTATCTTGATTTTCTGTATTTAACAAAAGATTGAGTAAAACTTGAGTTTTTGAACTTTTCGAATTTCGAGCCTGTGAAGTTTGCTTTAATTTGAATTCAGAATAAGTTTTAGCTTCTGATGTCCAATCTATAAATTGAAATCTGATGTTCTCTTAAACCTAAGAGTAATATTTTTATTGCAGCTTTTCTAAGGGCAATGAAATCGAGAAGATATATATCTTCCAAAGAATATATTTGTAGCCCTGTTATTTTAAGCCTATTTTTTTTAAATCCATAAAAATAAATTAATATTTTTGATTGTGTAGTGGACGAAATTGCCCTAGTTCTCAGAGGCAATTTTTTTATACAACCAAAAGTCGTCCAACTTATTTTCATTTATTTTCATGCATTCAAACAATTATTTTGAAAAATTGTAGTTTAATTTAACTGAAAATGTCTTAAAATGCAAATTTCATCATCACTAAAAATTCGTGAATCCGAGATTCTTATCAAAAAAGTTCTTATCTGTTTTTCACAATTACAGGAGGGCTTTACTGAGATAATGAATGTACCTTAAATGAAAATATACTTCATACTCATTCCAAATCAGTTTTTAAAATTTTCTAAAACCTCCTAGAAGCCGAGAAAATTAGCTTCAAAAAAATGGCCTAGAAAAGTGGCCACCTGGCCGAACTTTTTCCTTTGAGCTTTTTTCGTTAATAAATAGTATTAGTCCTTTTTTAATGTTTTTTCATTTAAATTTATTATTCTTATTTTTTTTGGATTTTTCATGACTGCGGACTAGTTTTCGGCGGTGGCCCCTTTTTCTAGGCCATTGTTTTGAAGCTCATTTTCTCGGCTTCTAGTTGGTTTTAGAAAATTCGAAAAACAGATTTGGAATGAGAATGAAGTCTATTTTCATCCCAGATGCATTCATTAGCTCTCTAAAGTCTTCTTTTAAAAACAATGTGCCACTTATTTTTAACTACTCGAAATTTACTGAGATTACAGCGCAATTTTCTTTGAATCAATGCGACCCCTGTTATATTTTGAAAAATAAACAGTTCCAGGAATAGGAAATTATATATAGCAAAATTCAAGTTTTGAAAATTTTTATTCTTGCTAAATTTCAATTATTCAACTTTATGTGTACCAAATTTGTTTTTTCTTGTTATTTTTTGTAAAAACGATAGGTCTCTTGAAGTTTAAAATTATGTTTCAATAAAATTCAAGAGCTTCCAACTTTCTTCAACTTCATTTTTTTAAAAACAATATTCACAATATAACTTTTCCCTCAATCCCCTATAACCGAAAGATACTGAAAAAAATAAGTCACTGCCATAATATTTTTTCATACACTTAACTTCAGCATGCATCGAGATTTTTACGAGCCTTCTCCTTTTTTCGGAACTGCTCATTTCTGAAAGTTTCCCCCCATTTTACGCCCATTGCCCACCCTCATCCCATCATCATCCTTTTTCGCTCCATTTTATCCCAATTTGCACTTCTTCTGCCATTTTTTCTGTATGTGTTTTGGGTGAAGCCATCTCTTTTCATTTTAGACACCTTCTATTCTTTCCTTTTCTAGTTTTTTTCGGCTGTTTTTGGCTTGACCCAGAAGCGTGGCGAAAAGTATAGAAGGATGGCGAGTAAACTCAATTTATGCATTCGTCGGCGAAGAAAAAATTTGCACATTTTTTCCTGTTGACCATTCCCCCATTCCATTCATTGTCACTTTATAGGATAAAAAACAGAAACAGATTTCATATATATATATCCCATTTTATAACGGTAAATGTTGTCTGACGAGGGGGGGAGGGGAATTTTTGGGTAAAGAATTTGTGTTAATTACCTCATCTGAAGATGTCATTTTGTTTGGCGGGCCGCCTCGTCCGTCGTAAATTTGTTGTGTATCTCATCATCTAACTTTTTGACGAGGAAGACCACCACTACGACACAATCTTCTGTATTTTCGATAATTGCGCGCATTTACGCAACTTTTGTGACGGATTAAGAAGAGAAGAATTAATATTATTGTATGATTTTAATGTGAGAACGGACGACGCTGTAAATCTTTTGTATTAACGGTTGGTCTAATCATTTCTCTGGAACAAGTTATTTAGAAGGTTGAACTAGTCGACATCAAAGATTTGATATACTTCTAGGGTTTTGAAATGCTGTACGAAGCTAATGAATGCATCTAGGATGAAAATAGACTTCATTCTCATTCCAAATCTGCTTTTAAAATTTTCTAAAACCACCTAGAAGCCGAGAAAATTAGCTTCAAAACAATGACCTAGAAAAAGTGGCCACCTGGCCGAACTTTTTCATATGAGCTTTTTTCGTGTTTCATGAATAAATAATTATACAGAATACGTGTTCTAGTCCTTTTTATGTTATTTCATTTTTTTTTGGATTTTTCACGCCTGCGGACTAGTTTTCGCCGGTGATCCCTTTTTCTAGGCCATTGTTTTGAGGCGTGTTTTCTCGGCTTCTAGGTGGTTTTAGAACATTTTAAAAACAGATTTGGAATGAGAATGAAGTCTATTTTCAACTCAGATCAATTCATTAGCTCCATAAAGTCCTCCTTTAAAGATGAAGTATCACTTATTTTGAACTTCTCGACATTTATTGAAATTTCTGCATAATTTTCTTTGAATCAATACGACCCGCCCGTTATATCCTGAAAAATAAACAGTACCATGAATATGAATTTCAACAGCGTTGGATGAAGCTATCCGCGTAGATTTATCCAAAGCTGTTGAAATTATTGCAAAATTCAAGTATTGAAAATTTTTATTCTTCTAAATTTCAATTATTCAACTTTATGTGTACCAAATTTGTTTTTTCCTGCTATTTTCAAAAATTTTGCATGCTACTTTTTCGTTTTTTCGCATGTTTTGTCCAATTTCGAAAATTTCCTCATTTTTTGCCGTTCGTTGTTATAATGAGTGGATTGCTCTAGAATTTAAAGTAGGTAACATGTCATCAACGTTTTCTAACCAGTTTGTTGATTTTTATCGAAGGTTTTGCTTAATTTGAAGTCTATTTTTATAATTAATTTAATTTTTTTTGCAAAATGTTATTTCTTCTCACTTTTTTTTCATATTTCAAAATTTTCGTATTTATGAAAAAAAAGTCATATTTTCGACAAAACCCATATTTTTTTCTTCAGAAAACACAAATTCAATAATGTGTCAATCATGAAACCCCAACTACTGCTTCTATTACTAATATTCCCATTCCTCAATGGTGCAAATCATTTCACCGTCCCAGAATCCGCACCCATCGGACATATAATCGGATATATTGCTGGAAAACCAGAAGAATCATCTACAGTACCCCGTTATTTCGTC
Source organism: Caenorhabditis virilis (assembly GCA_964036255.1). Lineage (NCBI taxonomy): Eukaryota > Metazoa > Nematoda > Chromadorea > Rhabditida > Rhabditidae > Caenorhabditis > Caenorhabditis virilis. Next base: position 9,086,606 of record OZ038417.1, on the reverse strand, counting down.
GTTTTTCCAGATGAGCAGACATCAAAGGTTTGTGTTCTTTTTTTTTGAAATATGAATTGTGATTTGAATGTATTCCTTGGTTTCATTTTGTTTTTTTGAAAAGCTGCTGGTTTGATGTGAAGTGAAAACCCATAATAATCGAAAAAACAGCAGATGGGTTAGATGCTCAACTATGCAAATGACAGGGGGAAAGGGGGGAGGGGAGCAACATCATGTTGCTTTCATTGAAAGTATCAATCACCTCATCTACAAATAGACAATATGTGTATAATTATGAATTGTACACTAATTAATTAGGCGAATCCAATATTTTTTGGATTGGAATCAGAAAGGCGTTAAGTTTCACTTTCGATTCATTTTGAGGGGTTCCTAGTTTATGGTCGTTGAAATTTATAAACCGAATAGAAATGCACAATTTTTTTCAAATTTTGACATTTCTTTCAATTCAGAAAATTGGATATAATCTCATATTAGTCAACATCAAAACCTTTGCGAAGGTCGGGCTGCTGTCATTGAAGGTGTTAGAATCAATTACTTAAGGCTATCTCTCCGGGAGCTCCCGTTTATATTCAGTAATCCATATTTGTTATATAATCCCATTAAAAATGGCAATGACCTAGAAATCAACTTTTAAAAAAAAGAATAATTTTGATCTCTTGAGATTTGAAAATTGAATGAATTTATGAGGAATACGAAAATTCTCAAATAGAAAGTGTCTAGAAATAATTTAAAGGAGAACTTTAGGAGCTAATAAATGAATCTGGGATGAAAATAGATTTCATTCTCATTCCAAATCTGTTTTTAAAATTTTCTAAAACCACCTAGAAGCCGAGAAAATTAGCTTCAAAACAATGGCCTAGAAAAAGTGGCCACCGGTGAAAACTAGTCCGCAGGCATGAAAAATAAAAAAAAACATAAAAAAGGACTAACATAAGCATTCTGCATAACTATTCATTAACGAAACACGAAAAAAGCTCATAGGAAAAAGTTCGGCCAGGTGGCCACTTTTTCTAGGCCATTGTTTTAATGCTCATTTTCTCGGCTTCTGGGTAGTTTTAGAACATTTTAAAAACAGAATTGGAATGAGAATGAAGTCTATTTTCATTTAAGTTACATTTAATATCTCTGTAAAGTCCTCCTTTAATTTTAAAATAGTTTTTTGAAAAATTTTTGGAATTTACAAAAAAAAATGTTTTTGAGCAAAGCTATCGTCTCATTTTTTTGAAATCTTGATTTATTTCACATTTTTTAAAATCAATATTTGGATATTTCTCTAAAAAGCTTCACCTTGTTAAAACTTAGATTCGGTTTGAACTTCCTCTTTTGCTTTTATCCTTATGCGAACATGTAAATTGGTCACAAACCCAATTTGCAAGAAGTCCGAAGAGCACATTAGCGCTTTCAACATTAACTCTCCCCTCCTCCCTCTCTGCATCATTTTCGATTCAAGAACGAGTACATGTGTCATCTAAATAGATTATAGAGGGATTTTGTCAATTGAGAAATGAATTCAAACTTTTTTTCAGTTCCTAAAAGTCGATGAAAAGTCTGGGGAAATTTCAACAATTTCAACTTTGGATTATGAGAAACGGTCGAGATTTGAAATTGTTGCCGTGAAAGTTGATGATAATGGTGAAACGATTGATGTTTTGGTGGAGGTGGATGATGAAAATGACAATTCTCCAAAGTTTTTGCAGGATTTGGTGAAGGTTGGTTTCGTCGAAAGTTTAAATAGGAACTAATTAACTAAAGATCTATTTAAATAGATGAACTACATCTCATTTTAGGAAATCACTTATCCTAATTATGTCCAACATATGGAAGGTCGTTTAAGATGCCCAATAAAGATATAATTAGTATGGAGAAAGTCTTGTTTTTTTTTGCAGATTGACATTTCGGAATTTGCACAGCTTGGTACGACATTTTCTCTTCCATCGGTTACTGACGGAGATGGACCGAACTTTGATGTTCATAAATTTTCGATACTTCAAGGGAATGTGAATAATGTTTTCAAGGTAAATAGTTTAAAGGAGGGTTTTACGGAGATAATAAATGTACCTTAAATGAAAATAGACTTCATTCTCATTCCAAATCTGTTTTTAAAATTTTCTAAAACCACCTAGAAGTCGAGAAAATGAGCTTCAAAACAATGGCCTAGAAAAAGTTGGCCTAACTTTTTCCTATGAGCTTTTTTTCGTTAATAAATAGTTATGCATAATGCTTATATTAGTTCTTTTTTATGCTTTTCATTTTCATATAAGTTTTTTTGGATTTTTCATGCCTGCGGACTAGTTTTCGCCGGCGTCCCCTTTTTCTCTGTTTTTTAAATTTTCTAAAACCACATAGAAGCCGAGAAAATGAGCTTCAAAACAATGGCCTAAAAAAGGGGCCTCCTGGATTTTTCTAGGCCATTGTTTTGAAGCTCATTTTCTCGGCTTCTAGGTGGTTTTAGAAAATTTTAAAAACAGATTTGGAATTATTATGAAGTCTATTTTCATCCCAGACGTATTAATTAGCTTCGTAAAGGCCTCTATTGAAAAATTTTGACACTTCAATTTCAAAAGGTTATAACTTTTTTAAAAAATTTCCTGAAAATATTGAGTTTTGCATCAATTTAAAGTTAAAATTTAGAAAAAGGATATTAATGTTTTGACAAAAATGTGAGAATATTTCAAGATTTCAACGCGAAGGGTCAATGAACAGTTACAAGCTGATTTGGTGGTGAATGGGCAGTTGGATCGAGAGTTTCGAGATAAATATGAACTGGTGATTGAGGCACAGGATGGTGGAAAACCATCAAGGTTAATTTTATGAAAATTTAAAAAAAACAGAAGTTTTTCCTCATTTTTCAGAACAGGCCAACTCCGTGTTCAAATTCAAATCCTCGATGCAAATGACAACGCGCCAGTCTTCACCAGATCTCGTTACACGGCTTCTGTTTCAGCAAACATTTCTATAGATTCTCATATAATAACAGTTTCTGCAAGTGATGCAGATATTGGGGAGAATTCTAGAATAAGTTATGATATCAAAAAGGTATGCTTTAATTGTTATGATTTTTTAAAAATTGAAATGAATTTCAGACTGCTTCACCATCTAGTTCAAGTTTCGCAATATCCCAAACTGGTGTTATTCGAACAACTGGACATTTATTGCCAGGTTCAACCCATGACGTAATAGTTGTTGCAACTGATAATGGAACTCCATCACTTTCATCAACAGCCGTTATAACTATAACAGTGATCGGTTCTTCGCTTTCCGCTCCACCTTTAGACATCATCTGGCTAGTTGAATCGAATTCCGCTCATCTTCTAGAAAATCAAACATTAGGTTCAATTGTAGCAAGAGTTAGCATTTCTGAAGAGTATCGAGATTTGAAATTGAAACTGATGGGATGTTCTGCACTTTGTCCACAACAAACTGATACTGCACACGTTTATTTATTACTTCTTTGTGGAATTTTGGATAGAGAAACGACGTCAGAATACAATTTGAGATTTTTACTTCAAAGGAATGAGAAAACCGTTGTTGAACATCCACAATTGTTAACCATTGGTTAGTAAATTCAAGAATCATTTTTTGAAATTCAAAATATAATTTTAAGGAGATATTAATGATAATTGGCCACAATGGCATAGCTCGCAGGTTCATATTTCCTTAAATAGAACCCAAGGCGGATCACGAACACTGACTGCAAAAGATCCAGATTTGGGACAAAATGGTTGGATACGTTATTCGATTTTGGATACAGAATTGGTTTCAATAGATAAGGAAACTGGCAGAATATTTGTGCCAAAAGCTGTAAGTTTGAAATTTCAAGAAAAACTTCTAGTCTTAAACCTATAACTTTTAGATCGATTGCCACATCGGTCCAGAGATCAAATTTCGCATTCGCGCCGAAGATGGCGGAAGTCCTCCCCTCTCTAGTGATCTCCACGTCACTGCCGATCTCATCGATGCAAAGTCCAAACCGCCCGACTTTGAAAAAGCACTCTGGCAAGTTGAAATTCCAGAAGATACACCAGCTGGCACATGTCTAGTCAAGGTACGTTTTTTTTTCTCACCGCTTTCAAAACAAAAACGAAAAACGGGAAAATTAAAATCGCCGAATTTGAAACGTTTCCCCCAAGGGACGAATAACTCATTTTCGAGGGTTTCTTTTTGTTGTCGCTTGTCAGAAAAAAGCAGGGGGCAACACACAACATTGTATGAGGGGGGTGATTAATAATAACAAGACGTTTTTCAAACAAAATTTTATTTTCTTGTTAACGATTTTGGGGTTATAAAGGAGATATGCACAGGAAACTTTCACATCACAGATAGGGCAAATAGCTCAATTGAAAACTTAAATCATATGATAAATTATTAAAATTATTTTTAATTCGACTATATTCTAGTACATTGTCTTTAAAAAAGTTCAATATTAGGACAAAATGGGGGTTTGGAAAATAAAATTTTTTTCCAAAACATTTATGACGGCTTTCTTTTGGCGGACGCAGCACGTTTTGGTGCAGCACTAGGAACTCTTTCCGGCCGATTTCCGGATTTAGATCTAGGCTTTGAAGACGCTTCCGGAGTACCACTTGCGGACTCACTACGTCTGCCTGAAATTCTAAATAATTTAATCCATATAGGCTTTTAGACTCCTACCTTTAGGCTTAGCCGTTGGTGGCCTCGCTGCAGCATCATCCAACATGTCCAGAAAGTTAGCACCTTTCGATTTTTTAGTCTTCTTCTCATTTTCTTGCTTATTGCGATCAATTTTCTTGAAAAAGCTGGTATTTGGAAAGTTACAATTGTTGTTAGAATTACCTCTTCAACCGCAGAGCTGAGAGTTTTTCTCTTCGATGCGTCAATCATATGAATATTGTCATTTTCCTCAACCTCTTTTTTGTACTTTTTCTCTTCAGCTTCGTTGTCAAAAAGGCTCATACCCATGAAATCGGATCCTGATGCTAAATTATGGATAATTTTTTAAATAATTATCCTTAATATCTTCCAGTAATTTCTTTAAAGACAGTGTGCCACTTGTAATGTTATCTATCGAATGTGAAAATTTCACAATTAGGTTTATTTAAATTTTAGTTATTTTTTTAGTTCTTTTCTATAAATCTCATCTAGCACACCGTCTTTAAAAAATGGGAAAACTCATAGAATCATCGTATAAAGCTTTAAAGGGATTATTTACTGATTTTAGGTTTCTATTCCATTTTCATCTTCTTCTTGACATTTGAAAACCTATACTAGAAAATTTTATTTTCGAAATTTGCTTTTCTAGAACTCAAAGACACATTTCAAGAATAAGGCGGCGAAATGGCCTAACAATTGCGAACACTCTCACATTCGCATGCTCTCTTGCGCGTTGGCGGCCATTTCGCCGCTCTTAATTCAGTAAAGAGTCCCTTTAATACAAAACTATAAAATAATTATGTTTATTTTAAAAAAAATCGATACCTTGGTCATCACTTTGTGCAGATAGAATATTTTCAAAAAGCGCCATTTCGTTTCCAGCTCTGAGTTGTTCGTTTTTTGATGTTCCTCCACCACCTTGTATCTATAACCAAAAAAGCTTATTTTTCTTTTTCTCTGAAAAAGTCGATAAATTGGAGAGATTAGATAAACAAAAGAACCAAATAGGATTAGATATCCAAATTTAAACCTTCAACGAATCCGCATTCTTATACATATTTGTTCCGAGTTTTGTTGAGCGCTCCGGTACGTTTAATGCGTCGGGCTGAAAAAAATAAGGAATAAAAAAAAACAATGGCTCCTTAGTAACCGCTACAAAATTAAAATTAGAGTACGCAGAATGAACGAATGAATAATCAAATTTGAATGCTTATTTTATAACATCAGTGATCACTTACAAATGAGACGAATTTGTAGAACTTTTGCAATGGTTGGAATTCAGTTGTGTGGGTGATTTTTCCGTCTTCGAAATACTGAAAATTGGAAAATTCTGTGAAATGAATTAGTTCAATGATGATTTGGAATTATTGCGTCATTGTGTTTTCGAGTAGCTTGGAAATTATTCGTCATCAGCACTTCTGGGAATAAAAAACACTCAATTTTACGTTTAATTGACAATGAGCTTTTATTATTATTCAAGAGGTATTATTAAGATTAAAGCTAATGCGTTTTGGGGGGTAGGTGAAAGTTGAGCGTTTTCCGATGCTCCCGGACACAAAAGCCCTTCGAATTGTATAATAGATTGTCAAAAATTATATTTTTGGAACAATAATTTTTCAAATTTAAACTTAAATTTCGAGTTCGTTATAATCAGAGCTCAATGCCGCATTTGCTCCGAATTAATTCACCAAATTTTGAAAAAGTTGAAAAATTTGAAAATTTTTAACTAGAGGTCGAAATAAATGATTTAAAAATTATGAAAGTATGATTGTTGATAAATAAATGAAAAAAAATCCAAAGAAAAACTCGAAAATGGCGAAAAAAAAACATAAACCCGGTTTTCGCCCTAATGGCCGAAGAAACGCGTTTTGGTTTTCTAGGCCATTTGTTTTTTCTCGGCCGCCTAATTTTTTTTTGAAAAAATGTTTTTTTTATCTTGTTTTTCTTTTCTTTTCGATTTTTTTTCAGAGAAAATTATCCATAAAAAAGTATTAAAAAATAAATTTTCAAAAAATAAAATCAGGCGGCCGAGAAAAAAACAAACGTCCTAGAAAACCAAAAACGCGTTTCTTCGGTTATTAGCAGGGTTTATGGTTTTTTTCGGAATTTTTTTTCCACTTCCGAGTTTTTCTTTGCATTTTTTTTCCATTTATTCATACTTTCATCATTTTTAAACCATTTATTTCGTCCCCTCAGCCCCCCCCCCCCCCCCTTTAATTTTAATTATTTCGCCATTTTCTTCACTTACAGTTGTAAGTCCAACCGGTTCTCCTTCCTTTGGCAGTTGAATCGCCTCTCCTTCGGGAAACAATATGAAATGTCCATTGTCCAATTGTCGCTTTTCTCGAAGTAACATTGAAATTTTCACCCTCGATTCTTGAAAATATTGCAAAAGCCCACAACGCAACATGTGCCAACCGTGGGGTGTTAGACAACGATAAAGGGAAAATATCTGGAATTGCCGAAATTAGATTAACTATTAGGTTGTTCCATAAGTTCCCGTCATTTTTAAATGTTGTTTATGATTGCTGTTTTTCTCGTCAAAGTGCACATGGGGCAGATGTCATTTTATCAGTTGGTTGGTTGAGTCTTCTAATGTGAAAAACAAAATTGTTATCATTCTGCTCTTCTCCGGCACTGAAAAATGCCGAACGTTTTCGTCCCAAACAATTTGCATTTTCGGAATGTTATTTTATTTCTGTTTCTATCTGGACTTAAAATAGCCGACATCGACCGTCGTATGACGGAAGTTTACAACAAGGATGCACCCACTCGAAGTACAATTAGCGTTTGGTTTCATCGGTTTGAAAACGGAGAATTTTCATTGGATGATCATGACCGATCAGGACGACCTATGGACTTGGACTTGGATTGCGAAATGCGGTGGAAAGCGATCCTTTCCAAACTGTTCGTGAGTTATCAAGTCTACTTGGAGCAGGTCTGGCAATAATAGATCGAGGTCTTGAAAAGATAGGGAAAGTCAAAAAACTCGGTCGATATGTACCACATGTTTTGACGCAACACAACTTGGATACCCGTGTCGATACATGCTTGAGTCTTCTCACTTTGCACCGCACACACGGTTGGCTGGATCAAATCATTACAGGAGATGAGAAGTGGATATACTACGATAACAGTGTGAGACGTGCCGAGTGGGTTGACAAAGATGCACAAGCAGCAGACGTTCCAAAACACGAAATTCACGAGAAAAAAGTGATGCTTTCGGTTTGGTGGTCAGTCCAAGGAGTGGAATATTGGGAACTTCTGGATGATGGCGTGACTGTTACGGCTGATGTTTACACTCGTCAACTACGAAAACTCAGACTGTATGTGGATCTCCATCGAGGAAAAAATGCCAAAGTTTATCTGTTGCATGACAACGCTCGCCCTCACATTGCAAGGAAGACCAAGGCTGAGCTAGCCGGATACGGCTGGGTTATTCTCGCTCATCCACCTTACAGCCCCGACTTGGCTCCAAGTGACTATCATCTTTTCAGCCACCTCCAGCACTATCTCAGTGGAAAAAAATTCGCTTCTCGGCAAGAGGTCAAAACTGAGTTGACTACCTTTTTCAACTCCCAACCGCAGACGTTCTGGCAGGCAGGAATCCACAAGTTGGCGACCCGTTGGCAGACAGTGATCGATCAACATGGCCAATATATCTAATTGATTCAATAACTTTTTGGCTTGTTTCACAATAAAATTTCATGACATGAAAAATGACGGGAACTTATGGAACAACCTAATAGAATTTTAAAAAAATGAAGGGAAATACCGATGTGAACGCATGCTCGACTGCCTCTCGAACATCGGGATCTGTTGGGAGAACGTCTTGAAGGCCTTGTAAATGATTCACGGTTACTGTCATTATCTGCAATGATTTTGTTTTAAAGGAGGACTTTCCGGAGCTAATGAATGCATCTGGGATGAAAATAGAGAAAATAGAGAAAACACGCCTCGAAACAATGGCCTAGAAAAAAGGGCAACCTGCGAAAACGGGTCCGCAGGCATGAAAAATCCAAAAATAAATGAAAAAAAATAAACTATGATGAAAAAAAACATCAAAAAAGGACTAATATATTCTGCATAACAATGACCTAGAAAACGTTTCTATCTGGCCGAACTTTTTCCTATGTGCTTTTTTCGTGTTTCGTGAATAAATGATGCTTATACTAGTCCTTTTTTAAATGTTTTTTCATTTTTTTTTGATTTTTCATGCCTGCGGACTAGTTTTCGGCAGTGGCCACTTTTTCTAGGCCATTGGTTTGAGGCGCGTTTTCTCGGCTTCAAGGTGGTCTTAGAAAATTTTAAAAACATATTTGGAATGAGAATGAAGTCTATTTTCATCCCAGATGCATCGTAAAGCCCTCTATTAAAGTTTCGTTTAGAATTTGAGTATTATTTTTGTTTTATTGAACTTTTGAATTTTTTGTCCTTATCGAGCTATAGAAGAAAAACAACCATATTTTTAGGAACTGAACACGAGGGGAAAATTTTGGGAAAATTAGAATATTGTTAAAATAGGCAGTTATCTTACAGTTTAAAGGCATTAGCATTTAAAGTATTTAGTTTTTTAAAAAGTTGTATTCTCGCACCTGTTCCGCCATGACAATATGCTGAAGTTGAAATTTCATTGCCATTGTCATAAGATCGAACAATTTGTCCATTGAATTCTCATTCAGTCTCATGATACTGCAATGTGCCAACCTTTCAAACAATGATTTAAGCGTTCTCTTCGATGGAATTCCACATGTTCGAACAATATCATTCACAAATGGTTTTGCCAAAATGTGAAGAATAACCTCCTTCAAAACGCGTTCTGCCTTTTGTCTGTCATCGTAATTCTAAGAACAAAACAAATTGATGTTCAATTAAAATTCCACTAATTAAATACCTCCTTTTGCACTTTCAATCTTTGCTCTAAAATATAAACCATCTCAGCAGCCATATTGAAATAAATTATTGGGAAAAGATGATCAGACATTTTTTGGCTTAATATTATTATTAACAAAATACGAAAAAAATTCTCTGAAACTTTGTTCGAATACAAATAGTGCTTCGAAGGGGTTTCGTGTGAAATTGAGTGGATGAAAGTGGTTGTCATGGTTTCCATGCGGCTACCCATACATTATTATGTGAAAAAGAACTGGTTAATTATTATTTTTAGTATAGCGGTTGGGGTTTTGAGAGTGAATGAAAAAAATGTTTCACCTGGGAAATTGAAATCCAATTTTTCAGGTTGTCGCGAATAATACGCAATGTGGAAGTTCGAAAAGAATACGATATAGTATGCAAGAGAAAGATGAATATTTGTCGGTTGATTCAATTTCGGGAACTGTTTGTGTTCAGAAGGTTTTTGATTATGAACGGATGAAATCGTACCGGACAACTGTGGTGGCAACGAATAGTAGTGAGTTTGAAATATGAATAACTGAAACAAAAAAGAGGGACAGTGCAGGATATAAAATTTATTCCAGTGAAAAAATTTTAAAGGAGAGCTTCACGGAGATAATAAATGTACCTTAAATGAAAATAGACTTTATTCTCATTCCAAATCTGTTTTTAAAATTTTCTAAAACCACCTAAAAGCCGAGAAAATGAGCTTCAAAACAATGGCCTAGAAAAAGTGGCCACCTGGCCGAACTTTTTCCTATGAGCTTTTTTCGTGTGTCGTTAATAAATAGTTATGAAGAATGCTTATATTAGTCCTTTTTTATCATAATTTATGTTAAATTTTTTTTTTGGATTTTTCATGCCTGCGGACTAGTTTTCGCCAGTGGCCCCTTTTTCTAGGCCATTGTTTTGAGACGAGTTTTCTCGGCTTCTAAGTGGTTTTCGAAAATTTTAAAAACAGATTTGGAATGAGTATGAAGTCTATTTTCATCCCAGATGCATCATTAGCTCCGTAAAGCCCTCCTTTAAAACGTTTTGAACATGACAAAAAGTTATTGATAAAATGTTAAAGTTATGCGCACACGCTTAAAAGTAAACAGGAAGGTAACGACAACGTTACCATGCACCCAATTTTTAAAAAAATTTGAAACTTCCATTTCAAAAGGTTATAACTTTTTTTTCAAAATTTCCTGAAAATATTGAATTTTTCATCAATTTAAAGTTAAAATTTCGAATTTTCAGATTATTTCAAGTATTTTGATATAAAAATCATTAAAATCGAAGTATCCTAGCAAAAGTTACACTGTACTACTAATTCATCTTTTTATTTAAAAAAGTTATCAATAAAAATGCATTAGAAACAAAAATTTTCATGATATTAGCGAATTTTCCGAAATTTTCAGAGAAAAAAAATCGGATATCCGATTTTCCGAAAAAAAAATTTCGGGAAATACATTTTCATTTCCGATTTTCTGAAAGGCCTGCCCTGGACCCAATTTTTTTTTAATTTGGCACTTCAATTTCAAAAGGTTATAACCTTTTTTTTCAAAATTTCCTGAAAATATTGATTTTTACATCAATTTATAGCTAAAATTTCGAATTTTCAGATTATTTCAAGTATTTTTATATAAAAATCATTAAAAACGAAGTATCCTAACAAAAGTTATAAATAAAAAATGAAATTTTTGAAAATTCAAAAGGTCATAACTTTTTTCAAACTTTCCTGAAAATCTAGAAAGATTTATCAGAAAAAATATATACTACTTTGATAATTCATTGTATTAAATCTGTAACGTTTACAGACGCTGAAACTGCAACATCTCTTGTATCTATCCAATTAAGAGATGTTAATGATAATTGGCCAATTTTCTATCCAAACGAGTATCAGTTAACCATTCGAGAAGGACCGAAATCCATCGAACCATTGCTTGTTGTTTCCGCTTCGGATGCTGACGAACAAAAATTTGGAGATGTGACATATCAAATTTTGAGTGACTCTTCCTCATTTTCTATAAATTCAATTACTGGCGAGATATTTGCAATGGTAAGTAGAAGAAGAAAATAATAATATGTAAACGGTTAACGCTATATTTCAGAAAGATCTTTCACAAGGTCGATACCATCTGATTGTTTCCGCAAAAGATGGCGGTGGACAAACAGCAGAAAATCCTGCAAATGTTCATATAACTGTTATTGATTCGATCACTAAAACACCAGAATTCAGTCAGTCGAAATATGAAATTCTCACAAGTGAGGACATTCTACCTGGCATTGCGATTGGAAGTGTTGCCGCCATTTCGGAAGGAAAAATCAGTTATAGTATTTATTCGGGAGATCCCGAACATCATTTCTCAATTGATGAGGATACTGGTAAAATCTATGTTACCCGTTATTTGGATGCTGATGTTCATGATACTGTTTTGTTGAATGTTCAAGTAAGTAATTCTTATTGAAAGTTAAAAAAATAAAAAAACATTTTAGGCAAAAATGAATGGCGGAAATTCAAACCAAACTCAAGTTTTGATACACATTGAAGATCATAATGATAATGCGCCAATATTTCCAGAAAGTCTCGTTGAGGTAGAGCGATTTAAAGGAGGACTTTACGGAGCTCATGAATGCGTCTGGGATGAAAACAGACTTCATTCTCATTCGAAATCTGTTTTTAAAATTTTCTAAAACCACCTAGAAGCCGATAAAATTAGCTTCAAAACAATGGCCTAGAAAAAAGGGCCACCGGCGAAAACTAGTCCGCAGGCATGAAAAATCCAAAAAAAAAATTTTTAAACATAAATTATGATAAAAAAGGACTAATATAAACATTCTTTATAACTATTTATTAACGACATACGAAAAAAGCTCATAGGAAAAAGTTCGGCCAGGTGGACACTGTTTCTAGGCCATTGATTTTGTTTTTGTGCATTTATTATCTCTGTGAAGCCCTCGTTTAAGTTAAATTTTAAATTTTTTTCAATTTTAGATTACTGTAAGAGAAGATGTTCAAATCAATGAGCCATTCTACGTGGTACATGCAAGTGACAAGGACAAGAAGAAGAATGGAAATGTGAAATATTCAATCGTTTCTTCACATCCGTCAAGTTCCATTCATGTAGACCCATTGACTGGACAAATCTCAACCACTTCAAATTTTGATTACGAAGGAGTTCGAGATTTCAAAATTCGAATAAAAGCAAGCGATTATGGAATACCATCGAAGTCTTCAAATATGACACTTTTTGTGCATATCTCTGACATGAATGACAATTCACCGATATTTGAGAAAACGAGCTATCAGATGGAAGTTGTTGAGAATTCACCACCGAAGACAATAATTGGAAAAGTTGCTGCAAACGATGTGGATAGTGGGGATAATGGACAAATTGGATATAGGATAACAAATGGATCAGAATACTTTGGAATTGATGAAAAGCTTGGAACGATTTATACGAAAAGATTATTGGATCGAGAGGTTATCACAAAAGTTGATGTTAGTGTGGTTGCCGAAGATAAAGGAACACCATCCAGGACGAGTAATGTTAATGTTCGGGTTAATATTCTTGATGTGAATGATAATCCACCATCCTGCCATTCTATTACACCAATTGTGGTGCCAGAAAATGCAACACCTTCTACTTCGATCGGAACAATTGTGGCTAATGATCCAGATAAAGGTACTTTCATGAATACTTTCATAAGGACTAATGTTCATAAACTTATTTTAATAAATTTCAGGATTAAATGGAAGTGTTCTTTACCGTTCCCAACTTCAAAATTCATTATTTGTAATCAAAGCAAATGGCGATGTATACCTCCGACGTCAATTGAACTCATCCGAAGAGACACATCAACGTCTTTCGGTCATTGTTTCAGATCAAGGAACGCCGCGAAAAAGTGCAGTTTGTCACGTTCCGATTCGCGTTTCAAAAGGAACTTCAAACATTGAAATTCATCAACCGATTCGTCGAATTATTCCACTTCCGACTAATTGTAATCAAACATGTCGGATCATTCGTATCAATGCTACCGGAGTACATTCTTGGCAAATTCAGAGTTCAGATGTTTCGAATCATTTCTCACTACGAGATGGTTTATTGTCATTGATTTCTCGACCGATGCATCGTCCACCTTATACTCTCGTCATCGTACTTTCGGATAATCAAGGAAGGCAAACATCACTACAACTTCGTATTATATCAGCTGGAGAAGAGATCAATCGGGAAGAAGTTATACAGTTGAAGGATACTACAGGAATTGGTTCAAAAATTGGACGACTTGGTGAAAGAGCAACTGATTCTACCTTCTTTTATCGAAAGTCTCTCTCTCCAAATATAACATCTGATTGCCCGTTGGAATTGGATCAAACCGCGGGGATTTTATATCTGGCTGATGAGTTACGAACCGATAAGAACTTATCATGCTTCTTTGAAAGATTCAACACAACTGATGGATCAATAAACGAAATGAGAATTGATTTAGATGTTGAAAAATCAAAAAATGATAAACCAATATTCGAAAAACAGCAAATTGTGATAAAAGTGTTGGAGAATACAACTATTGGAAGTGTTATTGGAACTGTGAGGGCTGAATCCAGCGATTTCTCCGGAACCCCGATAAGTTATCGATTCACAACATTGATTGATAGTTTCGCGATAGATCAATTCACTGGAGACGTCACATTGATTGAGAACTTACATTGGCACCTGGTAAGAATTTTTTTTAAAAATTTATTTTATTCTTGAAATGAATGTTTGTTTCAGAAATCTTCTCACTTATTAGTTGTTGAAGCATTTACTATTGGAATATCAACAACACAATTGATCAATATAGAAGTTGAAGATGTGAACGATCATAAACCAAAAATAATCAGTGAACCATTGATACTTATCCCCGGATCTTGTAGAAAAGGTACTATTATTCATCGAATGATAGCCTTGGATGAAGATCAGGATTCGAAGACAAGATTCGAGTTCAAAATCAAGACGGATAATTTCAAAATGAATGCAACTAGCGGCGAAATCACTATATTGAATAGTGAACCAACTGAAAATTTCCTCTTGGTTCGAGTGATTGACATTGATGATGAAACAAAGATCGATGAACAGAAAATTGAAATTCTAAAACTGAATTCGTCTAAAAAGCTGTGGCATTATTTTGACGAGCAGAAAACAAGAATAGAAATTGGCGCGAGGAGCACAATTGCGGCAAGTTATAAAAGTGATGGTGGAGCGGCAAGATTGAGAATGATTCCAAGTAGTAATTATTTCGAAGTTGAAGGATTTCATATCATTTTGAAGTCGAATAATGTTCCTGAAGGAAAATACATCTTCACAGGTTTTTAATATTATATAGACTTTGTTGAAAATAAAATAATTGTTTCAGTTGTTGCCGAGTCTGATGATAACTTTGATTGGACTATCCTCGAGATACAAATAGTTCCATCAATCCGGGAAGCGCCTAAGATTTCCTCAACTTCATGTGGAGTTGTATCTGTAGAAGAAAACCGGGTATTCGACAGATTCAAACGAATAATGGCTGTTGGATCCACAGAAAACACAACATTTAGATTCCAAGGTAATTTTATAAAGATATTTTAAGGAGGGCTTTACGGAGAAAATAAATGTACCTTAAATGAAAATAGACTTCATTCTCATTCCAAATCTGTTCTTAAAATTTTCTAAAACCACCTAGAAGTCGAGAAAATGAGCTTCAAAACAATGGCCTAGAAAAAGTTTACCGAAAAAGTTTCCCATGATCTTTTTTCGTGTTTCGTTAATAAATACTTATTCAGAATGCTTATATTAGTATTTTTTTAAATGTATTTTCATTTTTTTTTGGATTTTTCATGACTGTGGACTAGTTTTCAACTGTAGACAATTTTTCTAGGCCATTGTTTTGAGGCGCGTTTTCTCGGCTTCTAGGTGGTTTTAGAAAATTTTAAAAACAGATTTGGAATGAGCATTTTCATCCCAGACGCATTCATTAGCTCCGTAAAGTCCTCCTTTAAATCAAATCAAAGTTTTTTTTAGGCAAACCAGAGAGATTTATAATTGATTCAATAACTGGTGAAATATCGGTGAATTCGTTAGATCGAGAAGTATCTCAAGAACATTTGTTAGTGGTTATTTTAAATGATAACGAAAGAAATGTAAGTTTTTACAAATCTTTGTTTTGTTTTAATCTGCAAAAACAAATTGTAGGACTCCTGCACAGTTCGTGTATCTGTGATGGATGTCAACGACAACAAACCAATTTTCGATTCACAAACTCCTTCTCAATTGGTAATTAATCAAACAACCAACATTGGAGATGTTCTGTTCCGCTTTTCTGCATCAGATATGGATATTGGATTAAATGGAAAATTCTCATTTGAAATTGTTGAAGATGAATCGAAATCTTTGGATATTGTACCAGAAACTGGTGCATTAGTACTTCGAAGAACTTCAAAGATTACGAAATGGACTGTAATCATTCGTGTGTTTGATCATGGAACTCCTTCATTATCTTCAGAACATAAACTTGAAATCGAAAATAATTTGAAAACCTCACCTGAAAATATCGAAGCAATTTCATTCATGAAACAATCATACGTATCATCAATTGATGAAAGCATGCCCAGAGGTCAATTCATCGCCAAAGTGGAAATTTCTGAAGACGTCGGAATAACTTA
The DNA here is from genome assembly GCA_964036255.1 of Caenorhabditis virilis. Taxonomy (NCBI): domain Eukaryota; kingdom Metazoa; phylum Nematoda; class Chromadorea; order Rhabditida; family Rhabditidae; genus Caenorhabditis; species Caenorhabditis virilis. The sequence goes on along the minus strand of OZ038417.1, from coordinate 9,070,417 downwards.
CAGTATTGTTGAAGGGAATATCGATTCAGCATTCTCGATAGATTCTGATGGAGTCGTTCGAACAAATGTTGAACTGGATAAGGAAATAATCGAAAGATATAACTTAAAAGTGATTGGAATTACAAAAGAAATTGGACAAATCTCAACAAGAATCGATGTTCATGTCAATAATTTGAATGATAATGTTCCATCATTTCCGAACATGAAGCCTAGAAAAATCTCAGAAGGTTTGAAGCCTGGATCTTATGTTGCAACTGTTCAAGCAAGAGATATTGATCAATTGACACCGATCGAATATTATTTGACAAATAAGCAAGACATTTTCCATTTGGATAGGTAAGAAATTCATTAGTAAAAATTAGTGAAAATAGGGGAATTTTTTCAGATATACGGGAGTAATTCATCTATTGTCAAGCTTGGACTATGAAATAGAAAAGGAGCATGTTTTGAAAATAAAAGCCACCGATGGACAATTTGAAACAAGTGCAAATTTGACTATAAGTCTGTCAGATTTGAATGACAATGCTCCCATATTTGCGCAGAGCTTCTACAGAATGCAAGTGAGTTTGATGTTAAAAATTTCATAAGATTGAAAAAACTTCCTATTTTTTTTAGGTATCACCATCCTCATACTCTCCAGACGTGCCATTTGCCAAAATCGAAGCAACTGATTTGGATTCTGGTGCCAATTCGAAAATCTCTTATTCTGTTGAAAATGAGAGTGATTTATTCCGAATAAATTCCGAAGGTTCCCTTTTCTTGAAAGTTCTTCCACCATCTGGTGAGCAATATTTGGTTACTGTAACAGCAGTGGATGGCGGTATTCCGAGTCTTTCAACGTCTGTTCCTGTGAGTATTACGGTTGGCGATATTGATGATAATGAAGATGTTATTTTCGAGAGCTTACATCGACAGTATGTTTACATATAGTGCATTTTTGTCATAAAACCACAAGTTCTATTAAGGTTTGAAATTGCGGAAAATAGTCTAATTGGAATGTTGATCGGAAATCTGTCGTCAAATTTGAAAGAGTTTTCATATCGAATTGTGGATCCAGAAGCTTCGAAAAGTTTTTCAATTGATAGATTTGGAAGGGTTTTCGTGGCAAAGAATATTGATAGGGAACAAAAACAGAATTATAGTTTTGAGGTACTTTGAAGGTGTTTAAAGGTGTTTAAAAATGTATATTTCAGGTGGAAGCTCAAAACGAGTCGTCATTGAGACAAACAAAATGTCAATTGTTTATAACAATCCTTGATCAGAATGACAATACACCGACATTTGGAAATAATATCGTGAATGTTGGATTGAGAGGAACGATGAATCATGGACAGGCAATTGCAAGCATCTCGGCAACTGATCCGGATTCTAATGAAAACGGAAGAATTAGTTATAGAATACTAACTGGAAATGATTATAACATTTTCTCGATGAATCCGGATACAGGAGCATTGATTTTTAATGAATGGAATGATGCACAGTTGAAAGAATTCCCTGATGCATCGTGGAAGATGTTGGTTGAAGCGAGAGACCACGGAATACCATACCGGTGAGCATTTGGATTCAACAACTTTGAAATATAAATAATTTCAGCTCATCCATCGCTACAGTTATTGTTTCACTCAAAATGTCGTCCTGGAGTGGTTCAGCTCCATTCTTCGTTATTCCAACATACGATATTCATATTCTCGAAGATACACCGATCAACTCCATCATTCAATCTGTTCGTGCTAGTAATCGATATGGTCTACAACTCAACGGATTGTTTTATTCATTGAAAGAAAGCCAAGGGGTTTGTAACCTTTAATAATTCTGGAATTAACCCCATAAATTACAGAAATTTTCTATCGATGTCAAAACCGGCGAAATTCGCTTGAAAACTCATCTCGATTGGGAATCTGAACAATATTATTCCATGTATCTTTCGGTCTCCGATGGAAATGGAAGATCGGCTGTTGTACCGTTGAAAATAGTAGTAGAGCCTGTCGATGAATTCCCACCTGTTTTCACAAAATCTTCATACACTTTCAAGGTATTTATTATTAGTTGCTTTTCCGCTACTTAACTAAATTACATTTAAATTAAATTAAATTAATTAATAAATGTTTAGGTTCCAATTTCGACACCAGTTAATGAGATAATTGGACAAGTTGAAGCGATTGATGAGGATGGAGGTGCTCATAATATTGTCAAATACTCGATTATTGATCAGCAGAGCACGATAAAAATTGAGGAAAATTCTGGAATTGTTAGTTATCAATAGAGCGAAGTATAAAATTGAATCGATTTTACAGATAAGATTGGCAAAAAGTTTAAATGGTCGGAAAAATTTAACAATCGAGCAGGTCACTATTTCCGCATTTAGTGGACCGATGAGAGTTTCAAAGGCCACACTATACTTCGAGGTTTGTATTTTTTGAGATGATGCATATATACAAATGTTAAAGACAGTGGATCAGTTAATTTGACCCTACCAGATTTCAATTTCAAAAATTAGAGAGTTTTCCCTTTAGTAGAATGCAATTTATGCGAAATTAGACCGATAAATACACGCGTCATAGCAGCGGTCCGAAATTGAAAAACATCTAAATTCGAATGCGCGCGCGTCCGTGCAACGCGGTCGGAATTGGCGGGAAGCACAATTATTTGAATGTGACTAAATATTGGTATTGTTCTTTGGACCACCTGGGCTCTCATTCGAATTTTAATTTTTTGCCTTGAAGTTGGATAGTGTTAACTGACCATCTGCCTTTAATATGAAACCAATAATAATATCTTCAGATCGGACCATTCACAAAAGAAACATCATTGCCCAACCTGCTAAACTATCGTTCAGTTCAACTATCAATTGTTTCCTTCTTGTTCCTTATAATCGTCCTAATTGTTCTGATTTGTGTTTGTATGTGTCGTTCAAGAAATGACAAAACATCTAGTCCAATCAACAAGCCGATGCCAATTCAACCACAAAAAATTCCCAAAAAGCATGTATATTCAGTGCAAACTGGAGAAATTCGAACATTGACCGGTGATTTGGCACTTTCCAATCCATCGACAATGCAGAAAAGACATTTTCATGATAAGGTCAATCTCGATCTTAAAACTCGCAATATTAATCAAAATCCTTTTTTTAGGCCAGCTCACTAACATCAACAGTTTCTACATCTTCTGATGCTCTCAAGATTATCCATGGATCATCTCGTTCTCAAATGGATTCTGGAATTGATCCTGATACAGTGTCTGTAAATTCTTCGGTTACTGATTATTTGGTATCACTTGGTGTAAACGCAAATCCAATTCCACCAAGAATTCGGTTAGTCGATTTTTAATTAAATGTTTTTTGGTTTTCTAAATAATAAAAAGCATAAAATCAATTTCAGAAAAACCAGTTCTTTGATTTCTAGAATCGGTCGTGTAAGTTTATAATTAACTGATAGTTTATAAATCAAACCCAAAATACGTTTTCCCACCAACCTGTTAGTTAATAGACATATATCAAGAATATTTTCATTTAAAAAAATCTACAATTTCCAGAATGAACACAACCTACGATTCACTGATGAACGATTACATCTACGCACGTGTCGAGGATGTACTTCCACCGGGACCTGTGAATTTGTCAGCAAATTATCAGCACTCACTTTTGAGACAGGTTAGTTTTATGATAGTTTGAATGTTCTTTTTTCACTTAAAGCACCTTAAATGAAAATAGACTTGATTCTTATTCCAAATATGTTTTTAAAGTTTTTAAAAACCACCTAGAAGCCGAGAAAATGAGCCTCAAAACAATGGCCTAGAAAAAGGGCCGAAAACTAGTCCGCAGGCATGAAAGATCCAAAAATAAATGAAAACACATTACAAAAAAGGACTAATATAAGCATTCTGCATAATTATTTATTAACGAAACACGAAAAAAGCTCATAGAAAAAAGTTCGGCCAGGTGGCCCCTTTTCCTAGGCCATTGTTTTGAAGCTCATTTTCTCGGCTTCTAGATGGTTTTAGAAAATGTTAAAAACAGATTTGGAATGAGAATGAAGTCTATTTTTATTTAACCAACATTTATTTTCTCCGTAAAGCCCTCCTTTAAAGCTCAAAAAAAACAAAATTATATTATTTTCAGAGCCCATCGACCCACTCCGTGTCACGACACAACAAGCCACCACAAGTTTTATCGTTTGAACCTCTGACTGAAATTTTCAGTGAAATCGTGGAAATGAAACGCGCGGAGGAAGAACAACGGTCGAAGCATTCATCAAACGCTTCTCGAAAAGAATATGTACAAGTTGAAATTTAAACAATTTAAATATCACAATCTAGTCGTTACTACTGGTTTCTTTATTATTTACTTCTCCTTTTTTTCCTCAGGTATTTCAGAGCTTTCTTGCCAAATGTTTTCTATTTATGCATTTATTTTCACTGGTGCTATGTATCAATAAATTTTTTTATTATTTCTCATCTCCAAATTAATGTGAATTGTTATATTGAAAGCTAGATTTGAGTTCAGAACCAATCCGGTAGCATTGTATAATAGGCCCAGTAGAAGAGGCTAAAAACGTTTGTTTTACAAATCTATTTTTTTTGAAACTTACTTGAAAAGTATAAAACAAACAGGAAAAACAATCCGAGAATATTTGTCAATCATATTTACATCTCGAACGCGAATATTTGGGATAACTTTCCTTGCACGACGTCCAATTCCGGATATTGATTGTTTCATTGATGTGTTCATTTTTGCAAGAGTCATGCGTCTCTTTGCTCTATAAATTTCATTATTTGATGGCAAAATTGCTAGTAAAAAACGTACCGTGCACTATTTACTCCTCTCAACTTATTTGCTCGAAGAATTGGAACATGAGGTCTCCCACCTTTTAAAGATGTTGCTGAATATCTTGGATAATCAGGACTATCACCGTCCTCTACTTCTGTTATTATATTCCCTGCTCGACATAGCGGTGGAATTGGGCTGGATGCTCTTTTTCGACTTCGTATTGATTCGAACTGAAACAATTATCATTATATCGTTAGTGATTACTATCTATTGAGAGCCGGGATCGGTACTACTGTCACTAATAGACAAATCAAGTATATTTTACGAAATCATGGAAAATTCATTCTTTTTCGACAAATCAGCAAAAAATTGAATCCCCATATGTTTTACTGCATTATATTGTATGCGTTATATTTTAGTTCATCAGAAAAAAACCGGAAAAGGAAATTATGCTTCCGAAAACAGGAAAAAATCAAAATTTCGAGGAGCTCTAGATTGAACTCACATTATTATTTTCCCTTGACGATGATGCCATCGCCTCCTCAATCGCCTCAACTCTTTTATCTAACGGCGGTGAAACACCCTCCATCAACCCGCTTGGAACCCATTTTTGAACGTTTACTGCACTTTCACGGTCCTCTTTATTTGCTCCATTCACTGGCCATTCTTCGGCAGTTCCTCGTGTTCTTCGTTCACGTCCCCAATATGAATAGTTCACTGCTGCGTATTCTAGAAGAGCTGCGAAAACGAAAACGAAACACATTACCTGAAAAGTTTAAATTCATTCTGAAAATCAAAATTTTTTCTGTAAAACTAACCAAATAAATATCAATACTTTTGACATAACTAATTCTTGGGAGCGATTGTCGAACTCCAGTAGAAATTGTTGTCATTGTTAGAACAGTTGTGATTCCTAGTGCGACTCGAGCACTAGTTGCTTCATGATTGATCCAGAAAGAGACCCAGGATAACATAACAATGAGAACGCATGGTAAATAGGTTTGAAAAATGAAATATCCAACAGATCGTTGAAGTTGAAAAACCAGAGAGAGTCTTTGATATGATCCAGTTGCTGTTGAGACAATACTGTCTTCTGTTTGATAACCAGTAATGGTAAACTGTGGAACATCTGCTTGTTCCACACCATGAATTGCCAATGGATGGTTCCATTTCATCAAAACTTCTGTTGTTGTGTACCCATCTGAAGATATGAATTAAGTGGCACATAGTCTTTAAAATAATCAATAAAATTTACATGACTCAATTTCAACGGTACAATTCTGTGAATCAAGTGGGAAGTTCCGAAGATTCATTGAACAACTTAAAGTCGATGTCAACCGCATTCCATAAGCCACTTTTCCCTTCGAATTAATTCTCAACATTTTATTCCTTTCTGTTACTTCATGCAAATATGAATGCTTATCATTTGCTAAAAATGTATCAGGTACCCAGATATTTCTGAAATATGTATTTTTTCTGAAAATGTCCTTTTTATGCTTTATTACTGCGAAAATTCTCCACTCAAAGTCATTTCATCAATCAAATCATTCGACCATTTTAGTCTTTCATCAGTCCAATATTGATGTAGATACATTGTCAATGTATAATCCTAGAAATAATAAAAATATTTATATTGTTTTGACTGTTTCTCAAACCATATCAACTTCAGAAATTGAATCAAATGATGCAATTATAATATCCATCGTCAAAAGAAGAGCATCGCCTGAAAAACATAAAAAGAAGAATCCAGCATCCAGCAACATGCTGACAGCTTTTTGTGATAAATGCTCCCCTGAGAACATAGTGTTCACCACCAACAAAAGGCCACCATCATCCGTTTATTTTTTCCTGGTTCAGATGTGAAAAAGAAGCCAAAAAAAAGCTCGATAATTCTAGGGTATTTTTATTGCTGACAAGTGAGATGCAATGAAATATTGAAACGAGAATCAAAAACATCAAACGAATTTATTCTCATGTGGGATCTAAAAACTTTGAGTTTTTTAAAAACACTTTTCGAGAATGGATGTGTGGCCAGTTACAAAAATAAAGCATCGAAAAATGTTAAAAATAGACTTCAGTGAGTTGAAGCTTTGATTTTAAAGTTTTTTTTAAATTTCGGATTATTGGGTCACTAAAAATTATGCATTAATATTTTTAAAAATATTATTTGGAATAAAGTGAATCGAGATTGTCGTCACAAACAACGCTTTGTGTGTGTACACCGTTACGACAAATTGCACACACGCAAAAATTCGAATTTTTTTTTACAAATGACATTTTAACGCCTACAATGCATGAAAAATGAAGTTTTTGCGTAAAATACATAAAGTATGGCTTAATCTAATTTTTTTCACTCCGATTTACAAAATTGCGCCCCTGAGTAGCTGAATATAAGACGTTTTGTGCAACCGTGCCGGCAAAAATACGACGCCCGCTTTTCTTCGTTCAATTTTTAATTGTCGTACTGAATTTTCTTAGTTATAATCGGTTCACTTTTTCCCACCATAGAACTCGTGTTATAACACGAGTTCTATGTTCAGACGAGCTGGACTATAATCACTGATCATTTTTTAAACAAAAAAATATCTCGCAAATCTGCAATAAACTCAAAACTCAATTGCAAAAAAAACGAAGTTTCAATCTGTCGACTAGACACAATTTGTCTAAATTCCCCCCTACTTATTCTTACTCATCTTTTTTCTTTCGAAAACGAAAAATTGTTGTTTGAGCGATTCGATGATTGTTTTTTCGGGATTCAATTGGATGAAAAAAGGGAGGAAAGAGAGACATTTTGTTATTTATTCGGTTGTTTGGATTGCGGAAGAATAGGTAATGTGAGCATGTTTTCGAAACAGATGTTTTTTAAAGATTTTTAAAAAATTTCGAGAAAAATTATTCCGATAGATTCTCATACTTGAAAATAGAGGTTTTTAAAAATCGAACGACTTTCAGGTTTAATTACCCAAGTTTGAGGTTAAAGTGTCTGTTTTACATTACTCATTTTAAATTTTGGTATTAATAGACTCAGAATCACCTATAATTTACGGCAACAGCAACAAAATCAGTTTACATGCTTCATTTCACCAAAAACGGTCCTCGAAAACCCCAAAAACAGGTGGTGGCACGAACCGTTTTGTACTGCCACCGCATGTTTTCGGCACTTTTTCGGGAGCTGTTTTGGACACGCGGGCGCCCGAAAAAAATTGTTTTTGGTTAAATTCATTAATAAATGGTGCTTCTGAATAGATCAACAAAAATTGAAAATCAGTAAACAAACACTTTAAACATGAATTTCAGATCCAAAACTAATGTTTAAAGGAGGCCTTTATGGAGATAATAATGCACCTTAAATAAAAATAGACCTCATTCTCATTCCAAATCTGTTTTTAAAACTTTCTAAAACAACCTAGAAGCCGAGAAAACGTGCCTCAAAACAATGGCCTAGAAAAAGTGGCCACTGGCGAAAACTAGTCCGCAGGCATGAAAAATCCAAAAAAAAACATAAATTAATATGAAAAAAACATAAAAAAGGATTGATATAAGCATTCTTAAGAACTATTTATTAACGAAAAACCTCATAGGAAAAAGTTCGGCCAGGTGGGTAATTTTTCTAGGCCATTGTTTTGAAGCTGATTTTCTCGGCTTCTAGTTGGTTCTAGAAAATTTTAAAAACAGATTTGGAATGAGAATGAAGTATATTTTTATTTAAGGTACATTTATCATATCCATAAAGCCCTCCTTTAAACCATAAAATAATAAATAACCCCCGGATCGATGCTTCTGTCTGGAACTTTTTTCTGATCTTGTTCCCCGCTCGAATCATTCAAAAAAATGTACATTTCAACAGATAAAGATTTGCTAAACAAAAAAAGCAAAATCTTACAATGGTTCTTTTAAATATAATTCAAAATTTTGGTTTTTAAATTTTAGGAAATATGAAAAAATCGTACAGATTTTCTTAATTTTTTGAAGCAACTTTTTCTAAAGTGAAAACTAAGAAAATTTTCATATCGATCAAAAAGTTCGCAACTTGGCAGACTCGTATTTTCATTCTTAAAATCCTTGATTATTTATAACTCAGCTCAAAATCCGATAATATAAAATTAAAGATAAATTTCTTTAAAAATTTATTAAAAATGTATAAAAACCCTCACCTCCAAACCCTGGTCTCAATCGAATATCATAATCTAATAAAAGCTCCGAAAGCAACAATGAAGCATTTGAATACATAGCTTGACTTTTGTTATTTGATATAGTAGACGATTCATTCGATGATATGTTATGATTTGTTGTTCTGAAAACAAAAACTCAAACTTCCTACTTTTCCCCCCGTTGAAACTAATTACATATTCTGCCAGCAAAACGTCGTCGAAAACAATAACAACGTGATGGAAGTTACAAAAATTCGGCGAATTACCAAGTTTTTTCGCATCTTGATTTTGTTTCAAGAAAAAAGAGAGGGGGAAAAAAGTAGTCGATTTCTCAGTACATGAAGAACAGCGTCGAGCCGATACTTCTTCTGAAAATTGGCAAAGGAATTGACATGAAGTGAAGAAAAAAGAAAAAGAGAAAGAACAATAGGGGGCAACGATGGATATGAGGGGGAGGAGCTTATTTCCGAAACTCTTTTCTCTTGTTTTTTTTTGTTGGGAATCATAGAAACAAGTGTTTAAATATTCAATTATTCATGATATCAAAAGAAAATAGAATTTTTGTTTTTTTGGTGTTCCTCTAACTTAATTTTCCGGACTGCTCGGGGAGCTCCCGAAAAAGAATTGTGACCCTATTTTAAATTATTCAATGCTATTCAAAAATAAACTATAGATAAGATAAAACGCCATTTGCACTGTATGAACACTTTCATCCGAAAAAAAATATTCAAACGAATCTTCATATTAAGAAAATCTGTTCTGGTTTTCAATTTAGAGTTTTTTGATAACTACTGTTTTTCAGAAAGCCGATTTTCATGTCAAAATGAGGAATCGTGATAACACGTGAAATTATTAAAGGAGGACATTACAGAGCCAATGAATTTATCTGTGATAAAAATAGAATTCGTACTAAATCCAAATCTGTTTTTAGAATTTTCTAAAACCACCTACTCAGGGAAAGCAATGCACCGGAACATTCCCATTTTGTTCGGGACTGCACCGAAATTTGTCCCGGGACGCGTCCCGGGGCAAAACCCGGATAAAACGGTGCAGTCCCGGACAAAATTTGGACGGTTCGGTGCAAATAAATGTCTCGCCGCCTGCGTCTTGTGGGTGGCAATGGCTGCGAGAGGCCTCCTGGAATCGAACCCGCGACGACTTGAACTCCTGCTTGCTTGACGTACGAGATCTTGAACCACTCGACTATACCTGAACCTGTGGGGGAAAGGGGGGATGGCGCGCTTATATGTGCGCTAGCGCCAGAGTTCCACAGGACTACATATCGGAGAACTTGGATGAGCATAACTATTGTTCTAGGAATCAGATAGGGCTCAAGTTTTGAAAACTTATAGACTGAAAGATGATTGTTAAAATATAGTAGCGTTTTTTTCTTAGAAAACTCTAATTTTCATTTTTTGCAAGGTGACAGTGAATAAGTCTCTATCTTCGATAATTGTGTAAATCTTCAAAACTGAAATTGATATTCACAAATAACATATACAAAAAAATTTCCGTTGCTTTCATTAAGATTTTTGAAGAGAAACTCAGAGCGGGTAGTGCCTGAATCGTTTCTGGCTTTTTTAAATGAGTCATAGCTCATTTGAGATGTAATTTTACGCTGATAAAGGAACTTCTTTCAAAAACTGCAAAGTAGCACGTGGCTCCAAGTCTCATTCTCGAGAATTAGTTTTCGAGTTCAAAAAATTATTTAAAAAATTTAAGAAATACAAAAAACTGCACCGGGACTGCACCGGTGCATCGCTTTTCCTGAGAAGAGCTAACTAGGTAAAACTTTTAGGCAATCACAAATAAACCATTACGTCTTGAAGTGCCAAAATTTCAGCAAATTTGGTTCGCGGAAATTTCTCGATAAAAACATTACATCTGCGTTCGCAAAAAAGTGGTTTTCCAGTTTTTAAGTTGAATGTATTTTTGGTAAACAAACGAGCTCGAATTAAACCAATTTTCAGTTTTGTTTTCGAATTTTGTTGTTCTTGCACTTCGCACTCTTCTTTGTCCGGAATAATTCGAACAAAGTTTGATACTTCCCCATATAAAATTGGACTGCACCAGTGCATCGCTTTGCCTGATAATTTTGAACCATTTTTGTCCGGGACTGTCCCGAAAAAATGAAGGTGCGGTGCATCGCTTTTCCCGAGAATTTTGAACCATTTTCGTCCGGGACTGTCTCGGAAAAATGAAGGTGCAGTGCAGTCCCGGACAAAATTTGGTGCAGTCCCGTACAAACTGGGACTGCACCGGTGCATCGCTTTTCCTGAGTAGATGCCGAGAAAAAGAGCTTCAAAACAATGACCTAGAAAAAGTGGCGAAAACAAGTCCGCGGGCATTATTACACGAAGATTGCAGAACAAAAATATAAGTTACAAAAATATAAGTTAAAATGAACAAATTTAAGCATTTTCTATAAATATTTATCAAAATAACATCTAAAAAATTCATAGGAAAAAGTTCGGCCAGGTGGATACTTTTTCTAGGTCATTGTTTAGAAGCTAGTTTTCTCGGCTTCTAGGTGGTTTTAGAACATTTTGAAAACAGATTTAGAATGGATATTTTCTATATTTTCATCCCAGTTACATTAATATGCTCTTTAAAACCATCTTTTTCGAAAATTTCGCAAAAATTGAGGGTTTCAAAGAGATTCTAGATAGTAAATGACCGAAACTTCAAAAATGTAGGAAACGGTTGTTTTATTGATATAGTGACGAAGTTGACGGCGGTCAAAATTTATAACTGATTATCTTCACTTGATAAAAAAAAGGATTTCCTCATGTTTGAGAGTTCTGTGAAATTTTCAAAGAAATTTCGATTTTATTGTAAAGTCCTTAGCAGACAGTTTTTTGAAGTAATCTGGATTCCTAAATTAATTTAATAAATTAATTTTCTACATCTAAAGTTTATCCTAGTTATATTTAAAATATTTCTTAAAGTGCATTCAACAAAGATCAATAAAAGAACTCTAGGAAACTCGGAAACTCGAGTTAGTCTAAGGAATGATTGATTGTGAACATTTCGTGGTGAAAAAAAGTTGTCTCTTTAGTTCAAATGAAGTTCGAAGATATTGCAAAACCAAAGTATTATATTTTGTATTGTCACGATAAAAATTTCTGGCCGCTCGTTTTGCGGAGTGTCGTTGGGAATTTCCTCGCAACGCGACCGCAACGCGCAATACCAACAGAGAAATTTGAATTTGAGCGCGTTGCGGTCGCGTTGTGAGAAAATTCCCAACGACACTCCGCAGGAAATTTCATCTTGACAATATCGCAGAAAAGCATCCATCGAATCGTTGATTTGAAAAAAAATGGAACCACTGGCAAGTCTTGGCTGAGTTGATTTCTATCCAATAATTGAAGTATTATAAGTTTCCGCGAAAAAAAAACAGAACTGCCTATTTTATTATATTAAATCGTGTTATTGTAAAATTAATTTTATTACATATGGTCTTAACACGAAACGCTTAAAAATCACGAAAACTTGATTTATTTTTGCTTTTAGAGGTAAAAGCTATCATCAAAGGACACTTAAAGACTCGAAAGTTCAGTTTTCTTTAAGCTCACAAATTTCAAAAAATATAGTGAAACATTTATCCGAAAAAAATGAAAAAAATGGAAAAATATAGCGTTTTTGATGAAGACAGAAGGATTCTGATCATAAATTAAATAATTTCGATTTTCATCAATATTCAATGAAGAAACGTAGACGATGTTCCTTGTATCAAAAAAATGTCCGACGTTCAATACACAAAAAAGAAGGAAAAGAAGGAAATGAAAAAAATATTAATGAACTAGAATGCCGAAAACCATCATAAGGAATGTTTCGCTGAAAAAAATGGGATGGGCAATAAAAACGAAGCTGAATATTTTCCATCTTTCCTAAGATGGTGCCAATTCAAAATTCATGACTTTTGTCTTTTTCTCTTTTTTTGAAACAAAAAATATTTCTAAATATTTTTTGTGCTATGTTCTGAATCATTACTTCTTTTAAATACAAAAAAATATTTTAAAATGACGATTGAAACGGGAAAAAAAGTTTGAAAAAAAAACGAACGAGCTTTAAAGACACTTAGAAGTCAATTAGTCTCCGGTTCGAAATTTTGTGCTGAGAAAATTGCTGAAGAAGCGACAAATTTTGTCACTTATTGATGTTTGTGACAGCATACGGGTCATGGTGTCGTGCCTCTTTTGGCGTCTCGATCGCCCATTTTGGGTTCTTCGTCATAGCCCCAAGGGGGCCGTCACTAGACAAAAGACAACAAGAAAACGACAACGATGTCTTCGTAAAATTGTCAACCTCTCGTTTTGTTCGTGGAATGCCTGTCTTTAGTCTTTCACATTTTTTCATACGCTTTTTCAGGATTTTTTTACTACCTTAAATGGTTCCAAAAGCTTTGAACACTGATTTTCTCTTTCACGAATCGACAAAGGTTTTTTTTCAACTTCAAAAGAATAAGGCTTTTGAAAATTAACGTTTATTTCAATAATCCAATATCATTTATCCGAAATATTACCGAAAAATGACTTTCAATTTAAATAATACTTTAAAGACAATGTTTTACTTACTTTAATGTAGTCCAATCGCAAAAATTCATGGTTATTGTCTAGCTAAATTTTCTTGGTCGCTTATTTTCGGCTGCTCCAGCTAGACGTTGAAGGCGATGCGATCGGAACTCAGTTGCTCTTACGGTCGCGACGCCTTTGATCTTATCAGTGGAGCCGAAGAATATGAGCGTTTTTGCGAAAATGTGCGGTATTTCAAAACTTTTTAATAGGTGCCAAAAAATTAGCTTAACAAGGAAAATTTTTGGTGTCCCTGAAGAAGCTAAACTTTATTCGTCAGAGAATCATTTGCTGAATATGGAGCCACCTTAATTATCTACTGAGTGATAATTAAGGAAATTCCAAAATTTGCAAAAGATTCTCAGTCTAATGTGTTAAATTCTATTCCAGAACGAATTCTTCAGATTTTTTAATCTTGAGTACATGCTTTCAAATTATGACATGAATACAGTTTCTAAAGATCAAAGTTTCGGTGTCAGACGATATAAACTGGCATAAAAAAAGTCAAATAGAAAAGCGATTTTAAGAAAATCTACTCAGAGTAATTACGTCTCGTAAACGGCTCGTGTGCCTCCGAAAAGCGGCTCGCACTCCGCGGTAAAATGGCACACGTGCCGTTTTCTAGCCGATTTAGCGGCACCGGTGATTTAGATAGAGACAACGTTCGGAGTCTTTCCGGTGTGCAATCTGCTTGCGTGCCGATTACGAGCCGAAGTGGTGGCACGCGATCTGTTTGGTGCCGATAATTATATAATAAAAATATAGAGTATTAACAGCGTTTTATCATTCTTGTGGAAATCGTTTCCTGTCTTTTCTGAACGTTGAGTCCTTTCGAGGAACAAATTAAGAACATCTAAACACGAATGAACCTATTCAGTTTGAAAAAAAAATTCAAAAAATACCGAGAAATTCAATGTATGAATGGCAGAGAAATTCCGATAAATACCAAGAAATTGCAATTTCTCGGTGTTTTTTTTTTATTTTTTTTCAAACAGAATAGGTCAATAAATTAAGTTATAACTATTGTCAACTTAAAAATTTTGGATCATCCATGTTCTACTGAATGACCGCAGCGCAACCGCTCGCAGTTAAAAATAGCATGACTTTGTGAGATACTTAGATTTTCTGGGTAGGTCAAAACCAACTTGCATGATCAAGAATATTTGAGTTGACAATAACATATTTTTAAAAATAAATATTTTCGTATAAACTAATTCGGAAAAAAAAACTAAAAAAATAATATTTTCTCTCTACTATCTCCCTACTTCCCTTCTCCAGATGGTAGTGCTGTGATGGAGGGGGTGGCCAATTATTTTGATCGAATAAATGTGATTCGTCTCAATTTTTCACAAAGGTAATCGAGAATAAGAAAAGAGAAAAAGAAAGAAGAAGCTTCGTATTTTTCCCCCAAAATTACGTTGTGGATGGACAGTGATGAGATTTCTTCGCTTTTCATCCGCTCTCTTCTGAAATTTGGTTATTTTCTCGAAATTCGATGTCTTTTCAAATGTCTTCTTTTTTTGTTCTTACATTCTGAAAGAATTCCACGTTTTTATAAATACTTTATAGAAAAATGGTTACCATATTCTTGCTGCCTATTTTGGTTTTTATCAATGGAAATCAGGCTGCAGCCGGGTTTCTTGACAAACGGATTATGAGGTAATATTCAAGATTGTTAAAGTTTCTGAAATTAAATATCAAATATTGATTCTAGACTATAAAATTTATTTTGCTTTCTCATTCTCTTTCATTGATCTAGTGATTTCTGAAATATTTTAGAACAAGGAATCATTGCTAACAAGAAAAAATGCACATTTAATTCAATTTTCAAGCGTGTTTAATATTATTTGTGGTGTGCAAATAAGCTAGGAAACGAACAGAAGGAATAATTGAATCAAAAGTGTTCCTTCTAATTCTGAGAAGTTTTCGGCCAGTTCGAAAATGAACATATCTAAGGAATGATTTCAGGAGCCCACCGAGACACTAAATTGAGTGCACTTTTATGTGTACATTCGCTTTAAAATAGGGCTTTACGGAGTTAATAAATGCACCTTAAATGAAAATAGACTTCATTCTCATTCCAAATCTGTTTTTAAAATTTTCTAAAACCACCTAGAAGCCGAGAAAATGAGCTTCAAAACAATGGCCTAGAAAAAGTGGCCACCGGCGAAAACTAGTCCGCAAGCATGAAAAATCTAAAAAAAAAACATTAATTAAAACGAAAAAAGCAAAAAAAGGACTAATATAAGCAATCTGCAAATTTATTTATAAACGAAACACGAAAAAAAGCTCACTGGAAAAAGTTCGGCCAGGTGGCCCATTTTTCTAGGCCATTGTTTTGAGGCGCATTTTATCGGGTTCTAGGTGGTTTTAGAAAATTTTTAAAACAGATTTGGAATGAGAAGGAGGTCTATTTTCATTTAAAATACATTTAATATCTCTGTAAAGCCGTCTTTTAATTTTTGATCTCAAAATTCCTATAGGTACAATTTTTGTTTAGTGATTTTTGAAAGAACTCTGCATGCATTCTCAAAGGCGCAAAATCCAACAAAAAACTCAATTTTATTTCAGGTTTTCAAAAAACCACAGCTACTACTTAACGCGAGATACTACAAAAATCCTGGATACTATTCTTTTGAATCAGGACAAACGGTTTAGACCAGTTAATGCCGGTAATTCTATTGAAATAAATCCCCGAAATTGTCAATATCTAGACAATTCTCCATTGAATGTTGAAGTCGACATAAATGTCCGTTCGATGGGCCCAATTTCAGAGCAGAAAATGGTAACTTTCTTCATGTTTTTTTGTTCATTTTTAGGCACATTGGAATAATAAAAGAATTCCGAGAGAATGATTGTTGTCGTGACAATCTTCAATGTTTTATTGGTTCGTGAAAAAAAAGAAGAGGAAGGAGAAAAAAACAATTTTCTAGTTACTAGTTCCGAAATTGAGAGAATCCTTCCAGGAATTCTCATTGGATTGCTATTTTCGACAAAAATGGATGGATACACGACTCGCATTCACTCCAATCAATCCATCGAAAGCGGAAATTCCATTGGCTAGTAAAATGTTGAAAGATATTTGGGTAAAGATGAGCTTTCAAGGGAGATCCCTCCAGATCTCTTTAATTCAGGTTCCTGACACTTACATCCGAAACGGTCGAAAATCATATCTTCACACTCTCACAGTACCAAATGTCCTATTCCGAGTACGATCCGATGGGTTGGTTACAGTATCCCAAAGACTTACAATTCGATCTCGTTGTCAAATGTTTCTGAAAAAGTTTCCAATGGATACACAAGCATGTCCCATTGAAATTGGCTCACTTGGCTATTATTCAAATGATGTGGCATATCGATGGAAAAATGTTGAGCTTGATCAAAAAATGGGAAATATGTTGAGTCAATATCAGATTCTTAGTTTGTCAATTTCAGAGAAGAATGTTACGGATTTCAGATATCCGACTAGAAGTAAAAAAACTACCAAAACGCCATGAAATGTATTAAAATTTCAGACATTTCAATTCTAAAGGTCTACTTCAAACTTCAAAGACAACAGGGTTATTATATCCTACAAATTTATACTCCGTGTACATTAGTTGTCGTCATGTCTTGGGTTTCATTTTGGATTAATAAGGAAGCATCACCTGCTAGGGTTTCACTTGGAATTATGACTGTTTTATCAATGTCTACAATTGGTTTCGGATTGAGAACTGACTTGCCGAAAGTTTCACATTCAACAGCTTTGGATATCTATATTTTGTGAGATTTGTATTTTTTCAAATTTCTATAAAACAATTAATTTTTCAGAACATGTTTTGGATTTTTATTTGCCGCTATGGTCGAGTATGCAGTCATCAATTATGCGCAAATTGTGTATATTCGAAAACAGGTCCATGATCTTAAAGGATTGGAGCAAAATAGCGCGGTATGTTTTAAAGACAAGGTACGACAATAATTCGAAATTTCAGATGGGTCAAATGAGAATGTTTACTGCTGGATTGATGGGACGTCGGGATACAATACAAGTGGATGATGCGGCTGTGCAAAAAGAAGAAGAGAGATTGAAAGCAATTCCATGGTGGAAAAAGTTATTCAATATGGATCAGCAGAAGAATACTTCGAGTAAGGATGGGAAAAAGGGGAAATTCTTCAAAGTTGGAAATTTCAAAAAAAAATCTGAAATTTCAGATTTTCAATGATTTTATTAAAGTTTTTGAAAAAGACTTGGCTAAACGTATTACGAAGAAATAAACAGAAAATTATAATTGGAATTGTCGTGCGCTTGGATAAAAAATCCCGCTAAAGACAGGGTGTTCAATAAATACTGTAGCATGCTTCAGACATAGATATTTACAAAACTAACTGTCGAAACTCTCTCAAACTCGGAATAAATTTAGCAGCAATATATTTTTACAAAATTTATTGAGAAATTTCCTACTTCTTGCATTTGTATTTGAACTGGAGCTTAGTATTGTGACCTAGTTCAAGCCGTCTTTGCTCGCGGGTTTCAGTTTTCATTTTTCAGCATTTCTGAGCACCCAGTTTTCATAAGAAACTGAAAATTGGTTGAATGAAAGTTCGAGTCTTACCTCAAACATATATTCAAATTAGAAGTTTGAAAAACGTATAGTAATTTTTCTACAGGCAGAGTTTTGGGGACCTACTTTTTATTTTTTCAGTTTTGGTTCCAACAAAAAGTGAAGTGAACGTTTTTGCATAAAAAGAGCAAATCTTAATCTAGAACTCTAATTTTCAGTACTAATATATGTAGCTAAGGCTGAACGACAAAACAAATAAAATGATTGTAGATAATTTTCTATTTTGACTGTTTTTCCAACAAAAAAGTGTGAATTTTATAGTTTTTCATACGATTTCCAAAATCGGGTAGTCAAAATTTCCTAAAATGTATTACTACACGTTTATCAGCTCCAAAAGGTTATGAAAATGTAAATATACAGTTTCTGAATAGTTTTTGGAACAGAACCAAAAATAGGAAGCTGCCAAAATGAACGATCACTAAACTCGCGAGCTGCGAGCATGCGAACATGAAGTAGGGTCTGGTTTTTTCCTTCACCATTTCTCTAAACAACGCCCTAATCACATGAAACTGATAAATTAATGAGAAATAAAATCAGGGAATTGAAATCAATGAAATTCTCGTAAGAAAATTAATTTTTCGTTGTACCACAGTAGGCTATTCTGTATTTATTGAACACCCTGTATTGAGCGCGAAGTAGGCGCGCGAATAATTAAAAAAAAATTTCTCATTCTCCGCAGAGTTTTCAAATAACATAGGCAGCTTCCGAAGTTCATTTTTTTACCAAAAATATGTTTTAAGTGTTCTATCGAATGGCTGTCAAAGCAGCAATTGCAAAGAAGAAGCTTGGAGATCGAGATCCAGCAAGTGTAAGCAAGCCCCCTTCCTTTTTCAATAATTTCTTGATTCTTCTTCAGGTCGTCAATCGAATCGACAATGTTTCAAAAGTGATTTTCCCAACACTTTACATCGTTTTCAATTTTTTCTACTGGATTGCATATCTCTACCTGATTCCCGATGAAATCGACAATCTGCCCAATATCACTGGACATTAATTCCTATTCAATAATTATGCATATTTCTGTATAATGGGTAACAACAAATAAAATATATATGATGTATATATTTATTGAAAATCAAACACCTTCCCGTTCCGCATTGTTGGAAATTTATTTGACAGTCAGCCGGATTCTAACTGGATTTTGCAAAGTCACATCAATCTTTTCTCGAATTTTCATGCAATCGCTTTCACTAGCACTTTTATTTTTTTATTATTATATTTACGAAACTGAAAACAATAACAAAACATATTTTTAATGCATCATTCAATATTTCCGTTTTTATTCATTTTTCTGTACTCTATAAGATGTTCCGAGGATACGTATCCGACACCAACTCAAAGTATATATGAACAATTGGAGCATCAGTACCAGGAAGTAAAGGTAGAATAAAATACAAAAAGGGAGCTCCTGGGGTTCATGAAAAAATAAGGTCTAAACCTGCCAAAAATTCAGGATGTTCGTGAAAAAAAATCTTCCGAAGCTCCCTTGTAACGTTTCAATTTTTCAATTTTCGAAATTCCTTAGGAATTCAACGAGCATTCTACTGTTGACCCATCACCAGAAGCTTCCGTATGTCTGGCCAGAATACGACTTGCAGCTTCATTTGATCCAACAATTTCCAATCAGATAAATCGATTTATTGATTCGTTAAGAATCGATCGATTACGTTCGTATGTTTGTGAGCGGGTTAGTGTACCAAAAAATTAAGTTCATTATAAGGATTGAAGAACATCTTAATTTTTCGCGACCTGTTGAAAATTACGTAGGCTTAAAGTAAGGCTTTACAGAGAAAATAAATGTACCTTAAATGAAAATAGTTCCAAATCTGTTTTTAAAATTTTCTAAAACTACCTAGAAGCCGGGAAAACGCGCCTCAAAACAGTGGCCTAGAAAAAGTATCCACCTGGCCGAACTTTTTCCTATGTGCTTTTTTTCGTATTTCGTTAATAAATAGTTATGCAGAATGCTTATATTAGTCCTTTTTTAATGTTTTTCATTTTCATTTAAGTTTTGTTTCATTTTTTAAATGGATTTTTCATGCCTGCGGACTAGTTCCGCCGGTGGCCACTTTTTCTAGGCCATTGTTTTGAAGCTCATTTTCTCGGCTTCTAGGTGGTTTTAGAAAATTTTAAAAACAGATTTGGAATGAGAATGAAGTCTATTTTCATCCCAGACGCATTCATTAGCTCAGTAAGCCCTCCTTTAATTTTATTATAAGGATTGAAGAACATCTTAACTTTTCGCTGCTGTTGAAAGTTACGAGGGTTTAAAAACAGCACTCAAAAAACAAGACCTAACAAAATTCGTTTAATTTTCCTCGCAATTCTATTTTTAAAATTTCTGGGTTTTTTTTTGAAAAAATTTCAAAACATGTGGTGGATTATTTTACCTCAACAAATTTGTTTAATTGCGAAACTTTTAAACAAAACCATTCTAATTTTTCGAAGAAAAACAAATTCAGACTGCTGTTTACTGTAATGAGTATCAACAACACGAAGTCGGAAAACTGTTCAATCAATACAATCAAGCCAATGAAATAATAGAGCAAGGTTCGTTTTTCCTATCCATTTTCCAAAAAAATCACGAATTTTCAGTGAAGCGTCAAATGAGCAGCACTGAAAAAGATCAAATAAATATGATGGAAAATTTAAACGACACACTCGCTGAACAATCATTTTTCCTTTATAAATTCCATGTTCTACCTCCAGTTGAATTGGCCATTTTAACAGCGGCGAAAAATTCAATAACTAAAGCCTTAACATCAAATCAACCGGATGCTCAATTGAGCCGAGCAATGGGCACATTCACTCCCGAGGATTTCGAAAAAATTCAGGTATCTTCGAATTTCGTAGAAAAATAAGAATCTAGTTTTTCAGTCTCTTCCAATCTCCTCAATTCCCGGCGAAGTTCAATCTCATCTGGCCCGTTGCCAAATAACTTCACCGGATACTATAAACGATGTCATTTCATTCATTCTTTCCATACACAATTCAAAACAAATTTAATAAAAATTTTAAATTTTTAAAGCGAAGGGTTTTCTTTTCAAAAATTAATTTTTGGAATTCTTTTTTTCGTAAATACATTAAAATATCACATGCCAAAATAAGTGTGAAATGAGCAACATTTAAATATTTTAAATATGAGACACATGAGATTTACAGTACAATGCCTTGTCCGACAAGTCCCTTGTCCATGAATCGTCGGCGAGAGAAGCAGAGCCACCACTAGAATAAAAATGTCAGTTATTTCTAAAACAAAAAATAAATTACCTTAGTTGCTCTATCTTGTGGATCTGGAAATGCTAAATCACACAATCGTGCTCCAATTTCTTGCCTAGCTTGTTGCAGATATGCCCTCAATTCATCCTCATCAGCTTTTGATTGTGGCGCCTTGAACATGCTGTTCAATGGAAAACCATTTTCTCCGGGAATTGGAAGCTGATGGCTCAAAGCAAGTGCCTGAAGATCTTTTTGGCCACTGATTTTATTCGGGCTCTGAAAAATATTTATTTCACAAAAAATGTCTTTTTATACAATAAAACTTACTCTTTGCAATTTTCTCAAGCATTCGGTAATATAAAATGTAAGATAGATAAGTGTTCGATCGGCAGGCCCTTTGATTTCAAACTCTCGGAAGAATATGTTTGGCTTGAAATATTGCAAAGTTTCATCAATAATATCTTCTCCGCTTGTTTCTGCAAGAAAGATTCTTTTCAATCAATAATTATACTCAAAATTAATGTTTTGTTTTCAAAAACGATCTTTAGTAGTCATAAAATCAAAAATTACAAAAACGAGTTTAGCTTATTCTTAATTTTTCAAACTTTAAGAATTTATACAATTTCTGGATCAAGTTCCAGTATATTTTAAATAGATTAAAGACTAACGCGGTGCCGGTCCTTTGAAATTGGTCCGAAGCGGAAGTTTTCCCATATTTGTATTTCCAAGTAGCAATACTTTGATTTCCGTGTCAAATCTTGAATGATAAGCCTGAAAAGAAAAAAAATCATATTTTTTTTCGTTTGAAAATCTTCCTTACCGGCATTTTTGGTTTTCAACTGCCGTTCAAAATTATGTGCTGAAATAAAAAATTCAATTTAAAAAATGAAATTTTAAATTAAGATAAATTTAACATGGCTTTGAACCAGAAACCAGAAACAAACAACAATTGAAGCTATAACTTGTTTATTTATGTACATTAAAAACAAAAATAGGATACCCGTAAATTTAACCAAAACATGCATGATTCACTCAGAAACTGCCTTTTTCTGTGTCTGCTCAATTTGTTCCGTAAACGATTGTTTAGATAATTGAATATAATCGATTGGTGAAATTGTCAGCAGTGAAACCCATTTTCCAAGTGATTTGAAGTCTTCTGCAGCAAATATGAAACTCCGACCAGTTCTACAAAGTTTTCAAACTTTAAAAATAAAAATTTATCAAAACACTCACGATTTGAATTTTATCTCAAAAGTGAAGTCCTTTCCTATTTTATTTTCATCGCACAATTCTATGAAGCAATCTTCTATGATTAGCAACAGAAATGGGTTCGATGTTGATTCTTCTTCTTGTTTGTTATAAACGAATAGTATATTCGCTTTCAGAACACCCCATCCACTCCGCCAGTTGAAATCCTGTAATATACGACTTTTTCGGGATTTATTTTTCAAAGTGTAATAAATTTTTTCTAAAAATGTATGGAGCCAAAAAATTCAGAAATTACACTCTACTTTTTTTGCAAGTAATGAACAGATGTTTAGGATTCTTTTTTTTCTTTGAAAACAAGTTGATCAATATAAATAGCTCAATGCACACAACACATGACCATTCGCACTTCGCACCAGACTCAATTAATTATCTGTGCAGGTCATCGAGGAAAACATAGATATCGGTAACAACAAGTGCCATGTTTCCCGCCTATTTTTTTCGCGACAACATAATCACTCGCTATAACGCCACTTGGCAACAAATACTTACTTGTTGCAATTGTAACTCTCCTGTAAATCTTCGTTCAAAGGTTGCATCACTTCCAAGTTTGAAAAGAGAATTCGCGTTGGCCAGCATTCTTCTGTAATGAATATTTGTATTATTTTGGCATTTTTTGCCATTGGAATTGAAGCGACACATCATCGAGCGGTAAGAAAACAATCAGTTTTACCAAAATTATAATATTTACTGCAGTATACTGTTTGCGAGCATGCCAACGGCCAATTGTCATACTTTAAAGAAGGAAAAAATGTTGATGAAGAACTATGCGCAAGAAGACTGGCAACCGCTTACTTTCACGACGAGATTAACCAAACAGGGTAGGTCTTATAAATAATTGTTCAAAGATGAGTCATATTTACTTTCCTCGTAAAGTATATCGATTTTTTGTGAAAAAGGAATTTAAAATACTTCAGATGGGCATTTTTGGAAGTCGATGTGATTAGCAAAAAGACGCCACATTATTTACAAGGATACGCTGCTGGATTTGCTGAAGGTGGGTAGAAAATTGATTTAATTCATTTGGATTTTAAATTTGGAAATGATTTTATTCTAAAAACATAATGCTTGTTTGCAAAAAAATCTATAAATTACGTTGAAAAGACATTTGTTTAGAACATAATTTCTTTTTTGAGAAGAAATTTCTAATTTTAAAAAAATGTAAAACCACGGCTTTTCAAGAAAAATGCGGCAGTTCCAAAAAGTTAGATTATAATAAAGAGAAAATGTATTATTCTTATCAACAAAAATTATTTTTAAAAGGGTAAAAATGTTAAATATATGTATTCAAAAGAAAAAAAGCAACAAAAGAGAAAAATAAATATTGCGCACTAAACAGTGGCACACGGCGTCCATGCGTAGTAACGTAGTAATAATTTCGGCGGTAGTTTGAAATCTAGTTTTTCTGTTCAAATCGCTAAATTATTTTTTTTAAAGGAAAAGCAACCAGAGAACTCATCGATTTGCACATTATCAATACCGTGAATGGCTATTGCGATGGAGCGAAGCATTTCTGCGACGAACTTGGAGAATTCCTTGTAGATAATCTAAAATGGATGGAATCAGAAATCAATCAATTCCCAGAAGATGAATACTGGCAACAGGTTAATTTGACATTGAACCAACTTTTTGGTTTGATTCACGGTTATGAAAACACTTTGGGAGCTTCGATTGATTATCACGCATTGGCTGTTCATCCGATTTTGTAAGAATTATGACTTGAGATGCCTTTCATGGTACAGAAATTTGTTTTTTAGCCTGATCCAAATTGCTGGAGATCTCGAGGATTTAGCACAAAAGTTCAAGAAACCAGAAAATCCTAATAAAGTGTATTCTGGACCTGGTCACTGCTCAGCATTGGTGAAACTATTGCCGAATAATGCTGATATTCTTTTCTCTCATGTTACTTGGTCATCTTATTCAACAATGCTTCGAATCAATAAGAAGTACTCATTCAAGACTGGTGATCCAGGACAAGTTTATTCTTTCTCTAGTTATCCAGGTATTTCAAAATCAATGGCTTCATTATTTTATATTCCTGTTTTTCAGCTTCTATCACCTCAACTGATGATTTCATTCTCACTTCTGCAAAACTTGCAATTCTCGAAACAACCATTGCAAATTATAACGAAAAATCATTGGATTTGATCACTCCGAACACTATTCTTACTTGGATTCGTGCCGAAGTTGCTCACAGAACCGCTTCATCAGGACTTCAATGGGCTGAAGCATTTGGAAGACATAACAGTGGAACTTATAACAATGAATGGGTTGTTTTGGATTATAAACAATTTTATAAGGGAAAAAAGGTTCAACCAGATCATGGAATTCTTCATGTAATTGAACAAATGCCGTAAGCTTTCATTTATTCAATATCTATTAGATAATAACACGTTTTCAGTGGTCATGTTGTGCATTCTGATATGACTTCACATCTTTTCCAATCGTCATATTGGCCAGGATACAATCAACCATACTTCAAACAAATTATTCGATTCTCTGAAACTGATAAAATGGTTGAGAAATTTGGAGATTGGTACAGTTATGAGAAAACTCCAAGAGCTTTGATTTTCAAGAGAGATCATAATACTGTTTCTGATATGGATTCAATGCTTCGTTTGATGACGTAAGATTATTTTAAAACTTCTGTGAAAATATGAAAAAATATAATTTCCAGATCAAACAACTACACAAAAGATCCATTGTCCCGATGTGATTGCAATCCACCATATTCTGCTGAAAACGCAATTGCATGCCGATCTGATTTGAATCCTGAAAATGGAACATACCCATTCAAATCTCTTGGATTCCGTGATCATGGAGCAATTGATGTAAAGGTCACAAATGCTCAATTGATCACTTCACTTCAATTTACCGCTATTTCTGGACCACCTCATGGAGCTGTTCCAGTGTTCGATTGGGCAACTACTACGCTTTCGAAAAAGGTTCCCCATTTTGGACAACCATCGAAATGGACGTGAGTTGTTAATTTAAAACAAACATGGAATTCAAATAAAATAAAAATTGCTTTCAGTTTCGAGCCTGTGACCTACAGATGGAGAAAAAGTCATAATCACCACAATCATCACCATCAACAGAAATTCAAAAAATCGTTTATTTCCTACTAATACCATCTAATAATTTGTTACATAAAATTTATAACAGTTATAAATGTTATCGAAATCACAACAAAATGTTGTCAAAAATTGAATTTGAAATAGACAAAATTAATAATCGGTCTAAAAACATTAACCCTATCAAATAAATTAAATAAGTTATTTAGTTTCCTTCCAGCTTCTTTATTAGACTTTATAGCACTTGGATCAAGAATTGGAGGTGGCTTTTTGATACAGCGACACTTCTGCGTATCGGCAATATGAGTGTCATTCTTACAGTTCACATTGCACTGACATTTACATTTCTCAGCATCCCAAATCGATTTACCTGAAATTTTATTTCAGACAAAACAACTTTTTTTGATTCCAGAACAAGATAACGGGAATTCAATAAAGCCAAAGATGCTTTTTTTAATAGTACCAAAGTGTGAACTATATTTCAAAGCCAAAGTCTGTGACACTATAGATTCTACACACGTATCTTACAACTAAGAAATCAGAAGTTTTAATGTGAATATCCTATTGAATTTCAATTGAATTTCCAAAATAAAAACGAGTACTTTCAAGCTTCCACTCTTGAAACTGATCCTACTTTTTCTTCAAGTTGAATGTGTGCCTCAAATTCGAAAATAGACACTGTAAGAAGTAAACAACAGTGATTGTGTTGGATATGATCGACTAAATCCGAGTCTTAAAAATCCGTTAACTTGCGAAAACTATAATAACACATCGTTCAATAAACAGATATTTGTTAAAGACAGCTGTTCAGTTAATTTGACCCTACCTGATCTTAGTTTCAAAAATTAGAGCTTTCTCTCTTTATTGTCAAGATAATAATTTCTGGCCGCTCGTTTTGCGGAGTGTCGTTGGGAATTCCCTCGGGACGTGACCGCAACGCGCTCAAATTCAAATTTCTCAGTTGGTCTTGCGCGTTGCGGTCGCGCTGCGAGGAAATTCCCAACGACACTCCGCAAAACGAGCGGCCAGGAATTTTTATCTTGACAATAGCACAATGCAATTTATACGATAAAATATCGATAAATACACGCCTCATAGCAGCGATCCAAAGATGCAAAAATCAAAATTTGAATGCGCGCTGGATCGAGCGGCGCGGTCGGAATTGGCGCGAAACACAATTATTCGACCTCATGGGTCCCCATTTTAATTTCTATTTTTTCGATTTGGATTTGGATCGTATTAACTGAAATGCTGTCTTTAAAGTTGACTGAGTTGTTATTATTGCTTCTAGAAAGTTGGATTTCGAGGGATACTCGAGATTTCACTATGTTGTCAGAAATACGAAATTCTAATAATTTTTAGTTTATCTAAAAGTGTTGAGCTAAGATATTCACCTTTGAAATCAAAAACTGAATTTTTCAAAATAGACCCTAATAATTTTCATATATGTCTTACCTGGACAAGAATAACCATCCACTTTATTTGCACATTCACATTTACATGACCTGCCAACAATAAAACCTGGAGAACAACTAGGTTTTCTTTCACAAGCACAAGAGCACGAATGATGCTCTTCCACTGTTAATTCTATAGCCTTTCTTCTAAAATTTCTATTCCCAATATATGTTAATAGCTGGACCTGGAATTAAAATGGAAAACTATAAAAGTATTACTGCAATATTTTGTTACCGGGATTTTTTTCGACGATTTAGAAAGTGGCTGGCATTTCCTCGAATCCTCACAACAGCTTCCAACACATTGCATCACTTTGTAACATAGTGGAAACGGAATAATTCGAGGATCATCTGACTGTTGGGGTACAGGTATGCAGACTGATTGAAGATTACAAGTGTCATTTCCTTCTACGATGTTATTTGTCTTCATGAACTCATACAGGTTTAAATCTTATTTTCAATTTTAATTTTAATTTTAGCTATGAAACCAACTTACTAATTATGTCAAAGATCTGCCCTTCGTGTTCCAATTTGTTCAATTTTATTAGGTCCCACTGGAAGATTTTATTGTCATGGTTGACAATTATCAGAAAAACTCACATTATTTGAATCTACCAATACAAATGACACAAGAAAATGGAACATCATGGATAGTGTCAACATTATACATGGGATTTTTGCAAACACTACTATTTGTTGTAAAATAAAATTTCGATTGGAAGTAAACGATGAAAATGTGTCAGTTGTTCTTTTTGATCTAAATGTTGTTCCATGGAGTTCTTGGTGTCCACCTCGATGTTGAACGGCATTTTAAAAAATGGTTCCACATGACTTTCTCATTTAATCGAAACATTGCAAACAATTCAAAGAGTGGGGGAAAAGACAATCATAAATCTTCAAAAATTTAACGTCGTAAATCGGCACGTCACAAAACTTTTAACATTCTTCAGATCACTACTATCAAAATTCCCTCAACTCTAGCAAACAACTGTTAAAAATAATTTATTGCTTTTTTTAACCAGTAGACTTCAAATCGCGCCCTGTTGCACTCATTATGAAAAAAGAAGTATATCTAAAAAAATATCGAATTTGGAAGTATTTGAAACCTGGAAGAAGCACAATATAAAGAGTTTTCAACAGGTCGTGATTGTAAGTCAATAATATCTTTATAAAAATGCATTAATTTCCAATTTTTCCAAGCTTCAACTTTGGTACATTATCGATTTCCTCTTGAGCAATTGGAATAGCTCTTGAACCGGTATTCTGGAATCATAGATTTAGAATATTATAATAGGAAATCGGATTTTTTTTCTTAAATGAGGGCTTTACGGAAATGGTAAATGTACCTTAAATGAAAATAGACTTTATTCTCATTCCAAATCTGTTTTTAAAATTTTCTAAAACCACCTAGAAGCCGGCAAAACGTGCCTCAAAACAATGGCCTAGAAAAAGGGGCCACCTGGCCGAACTTTTTGGTGGCCCCTTTTTCTAGGCCATTGTTTTGAGGCACGTTTTGCCGGCTTCTACGTGGTTTTATAAAAATTTAAAAACTGATTTGGAATGATTATGAAGTCTATTTTCATCCCAGACGCATTCATTAGCTCAGTAAAGCCCTCCTTTAATTTCAAAATTAGCTGTTTATAAATGTGACACTACCAAAAACAATTGTTTTCCACAGAAAGCTACAAAAAATTCGTCTATTTATCCTAAAATTTGAAGTGAAAACCTACCCTCGTATTTCCGTGTTTATGGTGACGATGATTGTGTCGATGGAAAAGAGAGTTTCGCTTTTTCACACATCGACATTGTTGAATATCAGGAACATGCGTTTCAGTATTACAGCTCAAGTCACATTCGCATTTACACGTTTTATCATCCCATGTTGATTTTCCTGCAATCAGTGTGTGATTTACAAAAAATTGAAACAAAGTTTATTTTCAGAAAATAAAACACATGCAAATCATAGTTATGAACACCAACTTTGTAAATATCTTCATGGAGATTTTGGAGAATTAGTTGGAATTTCGATTTCCTTTTGGTCACCTGGAACATATTACAAGACAGTAGTTTTGTTTTCTTCAAACATTTTTTTAAAGGTTCATAAATATTTGAAAACCAAAAAAGGGGTCATTCCGCAGTTAGTGCAAGGCTCATAGTTTCTAATAAACTCACACAAAAAACAAAAACAAATGGTTAAATTAAAAGAGGGCTTTATGGAGATAATAAATGAATTGTCAAGATAAAAATTTCTGGCCGCTCGTTTTGCGGAGTGTCGTTGGGAATTTACTCGCAACGCGACCGCTGCGCGCAAGACCAACTGAGAAATTTGAATTTGAGTGCGTTGCGGTCGCGCTGCGAGTAAATTCCCAACGACACTCCGCAAAACGAGCAGCCAGAAATTATTATCTTGACAATACCTTAAATGAAAATAGACTTCATACTCATTCCAAATCTGTTTTTAGAATTTTCTAAAACCATCTAGAAGCCGAGAAAACACGCTTCAAAACAATGGCCTAGAAAAAGTGGCAACCTGCGAAAACTAGTCCGTAGGCATGAAAAATCCAAAAAAAATTGAAAAAACATAAAAAGGACTAATATAAGCATTCTGCATAACTATTTATTGATGAAACACGAAAAAAGCTATTAGGAAAAAGCTCGGCCAGGTTGCCACTTTTTCTAGGCCATTGTTTTGAGGGGCGTTTTCTCAGCTTCTAGGTGGTTTTAGAAAATTTTAAAAACAGATTTGGAATGAGTATGAAGGCTATTTTCATTTAAGGTACATTGCTCCTTTAAATATGGATTCTCTATACCTGCACAATTATCTCGATCCTTCTTGTTTGCACATTCACATTTACAAGATTCTCCAACAATAAATCCTGGAGAACATTTCGGTCTATTCATTCCACAATCATAACAAGAACACGAATTATGCTCTTCCATTGTTATTTCTTTTGTCGAGTTGAGAATAAGGCGATTGTTACCAGCATATGAAAATAGAACTACCTGAAAAATATTTGGAGTTCATGTTCTGGTTGATCATTGTTAGAACTCACGGTGACTTTTTTGGACACCAATGACGTTGGTTTACATCTTTTTAATTCGTCACAACAACTTCCAACACATTGCATTACTTCGTAACATTTTGGAAACACAATAATTCGAGGATCATCTGACTGTTGGGGTACAGGTGTACAGACTGATTGAAGATTGCATGTATCATTTCCTTGTGTAATGCTATGCATTCCAGATAAATGATCAAATGTGTAAGCTAAATTCGAGATATAGAAAATATGATATTTCAAAGATTATTACAATCAATATGCTGGTTTGTTTCTCTTTCAATAGACGAAACGAATGTCTTTGCTCCCATCGATCCATGTCTTATTTGGATTGGAACTGAAAAATATCCAGTTCTTTCACTTTTTGTATTTTGAAACTCACCAGCAGTTGGCGGTAAATTCTTCTCAACATGACTATTCGTGTGAACCGGGTCATACATTACATGAAAATCGGCAAGAAGATCTCTCAAATTATGAACTTTTCTCAATCTTTCTCGTATATCCTGCAAATTTTTATTTTTTTTTAAATACTAAAATAGTTCAAAGCACTCACATGTGGTACAACGGCGGTTGTTAGAAGAATTGTAAAATTAAGAATAATTATAAATTTCAGCATTATAGCTGTATTCTTTTAGTATGAAATTGAATTCAATTGAAGCTGGTTATTGTGTTTATGTGTGTGCAAAAGGTGTCAGGTGTCCAGATTGATTGTGGCCTCTGTTCATGTGATTCTCTGACTCATTTTTTTCTTGCTTCGAAAATGAAAATGTGACAGTGATCCATTTCAAAGGCTAGAATTGAACCCTTCAAATGGTAAACCATTTTATAAGAAAAAATTGCAAAATGTTTCGACGTCCGGATTTCCAAAGCCTTCTACAACTGGGTACTGTCCAGGCTTGTGCGGAACCGGCCTCTCGGAACTTTCGGAACCAAATTTTTATTCCGATTTTTTTTTCGGAAAAAATGGTTCCGACTATTTTTCCGATATTTTTTTTTTCGGAAAAACCGGTTCCGACTTTTTTTCCGACTTTTTTTCTCGGAAAAATCGGAAAATTCGGAACCAGGTTCATTTTCAGGTGTCTTTCCCATTCTTTTCTCATTTTTCGATTAAAAACGTTTATTAAGAAGTCCCGTTCTGCTTTTTTTTGTCAAATAAACCTCCCATTTTCCCATTTTCTGAAAAAAAACGATGAATTCACACAATTTTCGTACAAAAATTAGGAAATTCTATGAAAATGATAAAAATTCTAAG
The DNA here is from genome assembly GCA_964036255.1 of Caenorhabditis virilis. Classification (NCBI taxonomy): domain Eukaryota; kingdom Metazoa; phylum Nematoda; class Chromadorea; order Rhabditida; family Rhabditidae; genus Caenorhabditis; species Caenorhabditis virilis. The sequence goes on along the minus strand of OZ038417.1, from coordinate 9,039,002 downwards.
AAACCCTGAAAAACCCTATGAAAAAACCAAAAAAGCAAAAAAAGTTTATGGAAATATTCAGTTTGAAAAAAATTCAAAAAAATTTTTTTTCGATTAAAAAAATTTTCTGATTGCAATTTTTCGGTATTTCTCGGATTTGTTTAGGTGAAAAAACAAACAAATTAATTTGGTATCGTTTCCCGTACAGTGTTTTCGATGATATACCCTTTAAAATTATTGTAAGAATACATTTTCACAAATTGGGGATTTTCCGATTTTTCCGATGAATTTCGGAAAAAGTTCCGACGGAAAAATAGTTCCGAAATTTTTTTCGGAAATAGGTTCCGACAGAAAAAGGTTCCGAAAAAAAAATCGGAAAAATTTCCGACAGCTAAAAAGTTCCGAAAATCGTCTCGGAATCGGAATTTCGGAATATTCCGATTCCGGTTCCGCACAAGCCTGGTACTGTCGTAAGCGGCATAATCAATAACTATGCTGAAGACATATAAGTAAGTCCTGTTCAGGGTTGCCGTTTTTTCGGTTTTCGGATTTTCGAAAAAGTTTTATTTGTTTCGGGCTCTCGCGAAGCGCAAAAATCTTTTTTTTCTTTTTTTCGGCTCAAAATTCTTTAACGGTTTTTAAAGGTTTTTATAATTCTTTAACGGTTATTACTAAAATATTCAATTATTTTCGATGTTTCCATTTTAAATTTGAACATATTATTTTTTTACCTCAATTTCCAACTCCTTTATTAATTTTTTAATTGAATGAAAGCGGAAAACCGTAAAATAGTTATTTTCAGGTGAAATATGATTCATTAATCACTTGGAACACTGAAAAAATTCTTTTTTTTTTTGGTATTTTTCCAATAAAACGAAAAAAAAATATTTTTTTGGGGCCGAAAACTTTTTCGGCGGCACACCTGATCATGTTCACTCTCATTTTTGTCGCTCTTCTCAGCTTCCCGGGTTCAAAGATATTAAAGGAGGGCTTTATGGAGATAATAAATGTACCTTAAATGAAAATAGACTTCATTCTCATTCCAAATATGTTTTTTAAATTTTCTAAAACCACATAAAAGCCGAGAAAATGAGCTTCAAAACAATGGCCTAGAAAAAGTGTCCACTTGGCCGAACTTTTTCCTATGAGATTTTTTCGTTAATAAATAGTTATGCTTATATTAGTCCTTTTTTTATATTTTTTCATTTTAATATAGTTCAAAAGTTACACGAAATCAAATTTTTGCGTTTGGTGCAGCATACCTCCGCCACATATACACGTTTTATTTTGTCTGACAAGGTGAAAGAAGTACCACATTTTGAAAATTTTTAGCTATAAATCAAAAACAAAAATATATGAATAAAAATTTTCATTTATTAGCTCCGTAAGGGCTTCCTTGATTGACATTTGATTACCGACCTTTTTTTGGTAATGACTCTCCCTTAGGAGGGATTGGGATTACTCTAATGAATATAACGAAAACATATCGATTAGTAGCAATGGCTAAATGAACATGCATCATTAGATTTTGCCTTCGGGAAGTCCAGTGAATATGGTTACATATATATTTCTCCTGCAACGCCTATTCCAACGCCAATTGTTATTTACCAATCAAAAAGTTGTTAAAGGTTTTTTTCATAACTTTAAGAAAAATCCAATGAAAACGTTTCCTCGATTCATATCCATTTTTTTAAAAATGTTTGGTATTCCTGGATTTTTTTCTCAGAAAAAAATGACTTCATATAACTTTTTAACACATTTATTTGGACGTTTTTCTTTCGAAAAACGTCCAAACAATTACTAAAAATAATTTTTTAAGTGAAAAAATTCGAGAATTTTATTGATAAACATAATTACTTTCTTTCCAACGAAATATCACATACAATCTTTTCTCTTTTCACGTCATTTAAAGAAAAATAAGTGATCTTTGTTGCGATCTTTGTCCAATGTTTTTTTTCTCTACCTTCCCTTTCCTCTTCAAACTGTTTTATAAAAAAGCGATAAACATTGTGTGGCGTAAATACGAAATGATGTTTGATGACTATTTTTCTTTTAAAAATTTGTTATTTTTCAACATGATTTCTTTGAATTTCAGATTTTTCGCTTCGAAAATGAGCAAGAATCGAGTTTCTGCTAATCTTAATATGCTTTATACCAATTTGCCGCTGTTGCAGAGGTTTGTTTGTTTTTTTTTTTAATTTTTTAATCCAATTTTTTAAAATTCAGGTACGCTGCAGCTGCTTCGGCAGGATTTCAATACGTCGAAGTCAGTATTCCATATTCCGAACCTGCAGCAAAACTTCGTGAAGCTGCTGATTCGAACAATCTCAAGCACACTTTGATCAATGCTCCACCTGGAAATTGGGATCAAGGATTTAGAGGAATTGCCAGTCTTCAATCAGAATCAGTAAATTTTGAGAAAACCATTGATGTGGCTATTGAATATGCAAAGACTTTGGATTGTCCACGTGTTCATTTGATGGCTGGAATTCCGAGAACAGAGTCCGATATTCAAAATGCGAAACAGACATATGTGGAAAATGTGAGAATTGCTGCTGAGAAATTGGCGAAAGAGAATTTGATGTGTTTATTGGAACCAATCAATAAGTATTCGATTGATGGATATTTTTTGAATAATTATGATCTTGCGTTGGAAGTTGTCCAGGCGGTGAACAGACCAAATTTGAAAATTCAATATGTAAGTTTTTTTAAATTCCATGCTATTCATTTTTTTCATATTTGCTAAATTTTTTTAATATTTAAAAAAATGTAGAGCTCAAAGTCTGATAATTTATCAAAAATATTTAGAACGCTGTTTCTTGGCTCAAACTCAAAAGGGGTTTAAATTTTTTGAATGTAGAAATTGTGTCACGAAAAACTGCCTCGAAAGTGAAAACGGCTTGGAAAATATGTTTTAAAATTCAAATTTTTTGCAATGTTTCTTGATTTGAGTCAAGTCATCCCTTCAAAATCTGAATTTTTATAAGTTGGCAGACTTTGAGCTCAAAAACACGCGATTCAGAAAAAAAATACACAAAAGTTTCTTTATCGGCTTAAAGGAGGGCTTTACGGAGCTAATGAATGCGTCTGGGATGAAAATAGACTTCATACTAATTCCAAATCTGTTTTTAAAATTTTCTAAAACCACCTAGAAGCCGTGAAGACGCGCCGCAAAACAATGGCCTAGAAAAAGTGTCCACCAGCGAAAACTAGTCCGCAGGCACGAAAAATTTAAAAAAGGACTAATATGAGCATTCTGCATAACTATTTATTAACGAAACACGAAAAAAGCTCATAGGACAAAGTTCAGCCAGGTGTCCCCTTTTCTAGGCCATTTTTTGAGGCGCGTTTTCTCGGCTTCTAGATGGATTTAGAAAATTTTAAAAACTGATTTGGAATGAGAATGAAGTCTATTTTCATTTAAGGTACATGCATTATGAACCCTCCTTTAAAGAGCTAGCCATGCGTTCGCGGTTATCCCTTCTAAACGAAAAATATTGAATCTCATTCGCTCGAATAATTAATTTTTATAAATTTTGCCACGAACGGCCACGTTATCAAGTTTATTTTTGTATACATAAGGTTTTGGGTTGCAACTTGGTGCATTATATAGAAAAAATCACGCTATTTAAAATATATAGCCTATTTTAAACAAGGAAAATATTGATAAGTTTACAGGACCTCTTCCATGCCCAGCAGATCAGCGGACAACTGATACCAACAATGAAAAGATTGGCAAATCATATAGGTCTATTTTTTTCCATCACTCATTTTTCAACAAAATTATTATTCATTACAGGGTACATTCAAGTGGCCCAAGTTCCGAATCGCGGAGATTGTGCAACAGCTGGAGAAATCAACTATCAATATGTATTCGATCAATTGAATTCAGTCAATAACACTTGGATTATTGGAGCTGAATATCTTGACACGGATCCTCATTTCGACTGGGTTTCAGGAATGGGATTGAGCTTTTAAATTATATGTCGATTGTGTTCTTCGATAAATATTCGAATTTTTTTTTTGCAAAACTGCAAAACGCACTGTTTGTACAAATGGCAGTTGTGACATGTAAACTAGGAATTTTCGATCCAAGAGGACATCCTTTTAAAATTTATAATCTAACTTTTTTCGCCGTTTGTTAGCCACGAGTAGATGTCAATAAAGTTTTAAAATTAGAATTTTCGATAATTTTTTGTGTAGTTATGCTCAGTTTAAATTGGGCCCTCGAGCAAATGAAGGTTATCAATAAAAGAGTTTTTATCATACATATTAATTTGAAAAATCTGAATTTTCTACTCTGAAATTTTGAATTTTAAACGTAATTTTACAACGAAGAATTGAAACTTTAGTGGTTTGCAGAAATTTCCATTTTGAGACTACAATTTAAGCTATTTTGGCTTTTCGTCATTTCTATAGAAACAAAAACAAATGTACCCTAAAATTTTAAAAAGAAGAATAGTACATTTTTTCGAATATTTTTGAGAAATATATTTTCAGCTAACTTCAATCAGCCTATGAGGTATATTTATATTAAAATTAATTCGACAAAATTTCAATAAATATTTTAACAAATTACTAAAGGAGGGCTTTACGGAGATAATAAATGTATCTTAAATGAAAATAGACTTCACTCTCATTCCAAATCTGTTTCTAAAATTTTCTAAAACCACCTAGAAGCCGAGAAAACGAGCCTCAAAACAATGGCCTAGAAAAAGTGGCGACATAACAGAACTTTTGAGCTTTTTTCGTATTTCGTTAATAAATAGTTATGCAGAATGCTTATATTAGTCCTTTTTAATTTTAATTTATGTTTTTTCATTATTTTTTTTTGGATTTTTCATGCCTGCGGACTAGTTTTCGCAGGTGGCCGCTTTTTCTAGGCCATTGCTTTGAAGCTCATTTTCTCGGCATCTAGATGGTTCTAGAAAATTTTAAAAACTGATTTGAAAAGAGTATGATGTCTATTTTCATCCCAGATACATTCATTAGCTCCGTAAAGCCCTCCTTTAAAAGTTTTACTTCGTACATTTCTACTGAAAAAAGAAAATTTGCACGAAAACGTGAAAAAAAACGTTAACAAAATTTTGTCGATATTAGAACGTCCGGTCATCATTTACGATACATTTTATGTCTACAATTTATGTTAATATTTTGCGGACAATTGCAACCTGGTTTTTTTTAAACGAAAATATTTTATCGCATTGTTTGTAGAAAATTCTGTTTAAAATCATATCTGGGCTATCAATAAGTTTTGATAAATAAAAGCAAAAAAATGGAGAGTTTTACGAATAGGTAAATTTTCAAACTTTAAATTTCTAAAAAAGTTTTTATAAATCGAATACTTATTTTTTATATTTTTTTCTTCGCTTCACAATAATGTTTAATTCCAGATTATTCAAGTCAAGAAATATGACCTCAAATATCCAATTTCTTCTTACTATATTTTTTATATTCATGATTATATTCGTTTTCTTTCCACCGCCTGAAAACCTATTTGTGAGTTCATCGCTGTATTCAAAGTTGTAAATAAGTGAATGGGGATTTTTCAGGGAAGACCAAAACAGAGCTTGCAATCGGAAACTATCAAACAAGAGCATATTTTTAAAGAAATGCCAGAAACTGAAAATACAAAGTTTCTGATAGCTGCAAGAACGTGGAAGAACTGTTTTTCGGATGCTTTGAAGAAAGTGATGGATGATCCGAAAGGGGTTTGTGCTTTTTTGAATTCATCTGCATGAAATATTTTAATTTTCAGATGTGGTATTGGATACGAGAAGCGACGAATAAGTGCAAAAAAGAATCAGAGTTTTCGAGAATAGAATTAACGAGTATAAAAAACAAGGATGAAATGAAATATCATTTATACAGCAAAGAAAAGGTTTGTATATTCTTAAACTTTTGAAAAAATCTCAAAATTTGATAAATAAATTGAGCTTAAAGACAGTGGATCAGTTAATTTGACCCTATCTGATCTTAGTTTCAAAAATTAGAGCGTTCTTTAATTAGTACAATGCAATTTATGCGAAATCACACCGATAAATACACGCTTCATAGCAGCGGTCCAAAGTTGAGTAAATCAAATTTTGAATGCGCACGTGTCCGTGCAACGTGGTCGAAATCGGCGAGAAACACAATTATTTGAATGCGGCTACATATGGTATTGTTCTTTGGACCACCGGGCTCCCATTCGAATTTTGATTTTTTTCCCCTTGAATTTGGATCGTATTAACTGACCAGCTACCTTTAATTTTGAATAAATACGTCTGAGTCTGAATTCCACGCTTATTTTTATGGGGCCTGCTTATTACATTGGTTTTTTTAATTATGCAGTCAGTACCATATCACATCGACGATTTTTTTTCTTTTGAAAATTGAATTTTGACATTTATGAAAGATATAGCGCTGAAACATATATTTTTAAAAATTTTAGAATCAGCATGATTTTCTAATTTGTAAAATGTTATTTCCATCTGAAAATGTTGAGATAATTCCAAAATTCAAACAATTTGAAAATATTAAAAACCGTTAATTTTGAAAATTTTGAAATTTGAATTTTTTTTTATGGAACCTGCTTATTTTTTTTATCATTTCTTAACTTAAAGTCCAAATAATAATGGGAATCCGGTTTTTTTTCAGAATCCCAGCGTTGTGGTAACTTTGGGCATTGGTCTGGATGTTCTCGCTGAAACACAACTAAAAAATACTCTACCAAATGGTACACGCTTTTATGGAGCAGACCCAATCTTTAAAGGAAATGCTGACCTTTTTGAACCCCTCGGTCCTTATTTTCCATTTGCGGTTGGCAATGAAATTGCCGTTTCAACTGCTAATGTCCTTCACGAAAGTAATATAAACAGTAAAAAAACCAAAATGTTTCTACTAATACAGAAAAATACAAGAAAATGACCATGCCGCATATTGACATCATAACATTTTTCAACAAGTTCTTGCAAGAATCAAAAATTGATCAGGTTAGAGTATTTAAAACTTCATATTGAAATTCAAAAGAAGGGTTTTTTCAGTTGTTAATGGACAATGAGGGTCCAGAATATGATATCCTTCCAATGATGGGGAAAGGAAAAGAATTTGATCAGAATGAGATAGTGGTTTGTCAATGTAATACAGAAGTTTGTAATATTCAAATATAAGAACATCGGATGCTCACTTTCACGGCTTTCAGGTTCACACTGCTGACGACGAGAAAAAGGAGAAATTCCTATCAATTATGAAACAAATCATAGCCGATGAACGCTACGCATTTTTAGTATCATATGCCACTGTCCATCACCGGTTTTATTTCATAAACATTGAGCATCCGTACTGTGTTGATAAGTACTTAGCTAGGTTTTTCGATTAGCTCAATTTTTTGCTCATTATATATATTTTTTAATTGTATTCATCGTGAAAAAAATAATTTAAAACCCGCTGAAAAGAAAAAAAATTGCAGAAAATAACAAACGAAATTAATAAATTATGGATACATTTTCTTATAAATAACTGATGTATGTTCCATGAGTTTTCTTGTAATTGTTGTTGTCATAAGAAGTCGGGCTTCTAATCGATGTTCATCAAGAAGTGTCCATTCACGGAACATCTGGAACATTTTCTATCACTTTTCACCAAAAAAATAGAAAAGATATGATCTTTGATGAATAATGGTAACCCAAAAAAACATACCAAGCGAACCGCAGCATCATGTGAGAAACTAATTCTACCGATTCTTTGAAGTCTGAACTTCACTTGATTCGGTCCGGATTCTCCCTCCTCAATGGTCATGAAGCCTGAAATCAAACTTATTTTCAAAATAAATTGAATAGTTGTGAAGTTACCATTGCTCATTGCAGTATTCAAAGAAACAAATTCCTTTTCTTGTTCCTTATCATAATCCATAGCAATATAACCATTTTCAGAATGAATTTCAATTGGGTCACCCTCTGGCATACTTATATCCCAGGCGAAAGCTCTAAAATATCACAATTTATTTGAAATCTGAAATTTGCTTCCCCCTTACGTGTAATTCAAAAGTGGTTTTCCCATGTGAATATCTCCAATCTCAATATTCACTTGCTCACCATATGTGAATTTTGGGATTGTTGGAAAGAATGCCTTTCCACCGAATTCAGACCTCCATCGTCCTACCATCCACGCAATGGAACGTAGAGCAGGCGGGAGAAGACGAACATCGTATTCTGAATGAAATTAAAGGTAGGCTTCACGGAGATGATAAATGCATATGGGATAAAAATAGACTTCATTCTCATTTCAAATCTGCTTTTAAAATTTTCTAACACCACCTAGAAGCCGAGAAAACGCGACTCAAAACAATGGCCTAAAAAAAGAGGCCACCTGGCCGAACTTTTTCCTATCAGCTTTTTTCGTTAATAAATAACTATGCAGAATGTTTATAAATTTCTCTTGCCGGCGGACTAGTTTTACCCCCCCCCCCCGTTTTCTAGGTCATTGTTTTGAGACGTATTTTCTCGGCTTCTAGGTGGTTTTAGAAAATTTTAAAAACAGATTCGGAATGAGAATGAAGTATATCTTCATCCCATATGCATTCATTAGCACTGTAGAGCCATATTTTAAGTGAAAAAAGGTCATGAACCACCTAAATGAAAAACAACTTGTTGGAAATGCAGAGGGTACTTTGCAACTAATACACTTCAAAAAGTTAGAACATTCTTCGCTACGACTAATATATCAACTCCAAATTCATTTTTAAAAAACAACTCACTAGGATCAATCTGATCTCCACAAATCCCACATGCCCTTCGACAACTTTTCGAAACCATTTCAACATTTTCACAATCCGATGAATTCGTCGCAACCCAGACCGCACAATTCATATCAGAATCTCGACATTTTTCAATTTTCACCGACACTGACAATCCAACTAATAAAAATATTAAGAACATCTGAAAATATTTGAAAAAAAAACATTATTTTTTTATTTTGATGAAAAAAACCATAAGCTTTGAACGATATGATGAACTGGATGGTTGTTCGGGCAAGTTGCCATATAAAAAGGGAGGGTTATCGCTTCCCTCAAACTTGCTTTTTTTCCTTCATTTCTACCAAAGTGAGATAATCCATCACTATCACTATCTCAAAAAAATGGAAGCTAATGCGATTGCGTAACAAATGACTTCATGCCTAATCAGCGTTCGTCTTTGACTTTCGGCTGAAAAAATAGGATGACTAAGTATTTTTTTAACTTTAAAAGAGAAACGGAGAAATTGAAAGTATTTATTACCCAAGCATCTGATGGATTGATGAGAAAAAGCGACTTTCGATTTTAAACTACTTCTGGTCAAGGTGTTCACGGATATTTTCATGAGATAAGTTGCCAAACCGGGAATTGATATCATTTTATAGAGCTGCTGTCGTTTTTTATGTTACAAAATCATCCGGGATATGGATGAAGAAATGTTTTATCTTATTCCTAGGTGATACAAATGAAGTGACCCGCTTAGCGTACATTTGAACTCTCAAAAATTCATAAAAATTTTAGAACTTTAATTGCCGTTTGGAATTGAAAAAGATTCCTTTAAAAAAGATGCAAAACATAGCCGCCAAGTAATATTTCATTGTACAGCTTATTCGTTTCATGAAAACTTAGATTTCGAAGAAAATTCCTTTGATAAAAAGGAGAAGGCCAAAAATCGAAATTTCTAGATCCCATACAAAATAAAATGCGAAAAAATTGATTAAAACATTATAACACCTTAAAAAGATTAGAAAAAAAATGCAAAGTTGGAACAAATGTTGGGGAGGGGTGAGAGCTAAATAAAACAAATGGTTATTAACTGAATTGCTCATTTATGAGTGAGATGGGCGACAAAACAACTTTTTAAACAACTAGAAAAACATTTTGCAGTAAAATTAGAGATCTGTATTATCATCGATGAGTTCAATCTTCGAATAATTCGAAACTTGTATTATTATTCTTTTGTTCACCTTCGTTGTTATTTTTCACATTATTATTCTCAAAGCTGGAATTTCGGCTGTGAACATTTTCATCATTATTCTGATTCTCACAGTGGTTTGATACTTCCTCTTTATTGAAAACATGAACGTCTTCATTGTCTAACAAATACAACCCATAGAATTTTGTATGCACAAACGGCTGAAAGGTTTAAATTATCAGCAGCTGTATATTATACTACCACAATACCTCTTTTATTTTTTGCATTTTCGTCGTTACTGAAGTAATTTCTTTCTCACAGTTCTCCACGTAGAGTATCTTAAATATTTATACAATTCATTGTGACCAATTAAATTAAATAAAACACCTTTCTACAATTGTCGGCTCTACATTGACAGAAAACATGATCTATTCGATGTTCGCAGAGATACACAGATTGTTTGAATTCGTCTATAAAAAGTGACTTTAAATGTACTTTTATAACTTCGGAGAACACCATTATCCAATGGAATAGTATCTAGGAACTCAGCCACATCCGCTTCAAAGCACTCAAAATAATCAATCGTCAGAGCTTCTTCCTCCTAAAAAAAACTTTTTTATATGCAATTTTTATGTTTTTTTTGTCATTTACAGCAATTTCTCTTTTTGCAAATACACAAACATCATTTATCTCTGAACCACTTTCCGCAAGGCGAACGGAACAATTCGGATCACACTGAAAACAAATCGTTCAAACAATTTCTATTATAAAAGCTAAACTTACAGAATGCTGAATGAATCTTGAAAAGTCGTAATATCTCCTACGATCCAAACAATATCCGCTACTTGCAATTGCTACAAAGCTTGGAAATGCAACAATTTCACCACTCTTTCTATGCGCATCAATTGCAGTCGTAATAGGACAAAGCTGCAGTATTTGGGTTTTAAAACAATTATTGTTTATTGACAAAAAATCTATTTATAACACAATATTCGTAAAAATAACTTACAACACCGGCCATTTTCATCAGCGGAGTTCCTTCTTCTATATAATGATTAGCTTTCAACGTCCAACCGATATCCTCTCTCATATATTGCAGTGTAAATGCGCAATTAAATCTCTGTCTGAAAATTGTCATTTTATTGGATTTTTTCCCAAACTAACGTATTTCTATTTGAGATTTCAATACCATCTGTGCTCTCATTTTCATCACTGTCATGGTTATGAGCAGTGTAAGCTTGTGTCTGAAAATATTTCCAATTCAAATTTTCTATTTTTGAAAAAACATCATACGCCGTCAAATCCCATAGAACCAGACTTTTCTACAATGATATCCTTATAGTTTCTCCGAAGCACGTCTTCTTGGTCAATCGGACTGAAAATCAAATTCGCCATTGGTGGTGGCGGTGGTAAGAACGCCCTCATAACCATGGGGTTTGAATAACAAACCTTCAAAAAAAGAACTGATTCATTTACTTTGTTAGAAAATCTTACCGATACGACTGGATAATCAATTGAAGATTCAATTCGCTTCTTCAAATCAAAAGAATATTTCTCCAAGTCTGACTTAATCTCATTTTCAGTGCAACTTTGGATCGTTCTCATTATCCATTCATGATCATTGGACATAATTGATTCAAGCATTATTTTCTTCGATCCAATCGCGTCAGCTGACATGAACTGAAAAGTTCCCATCTGATAGAAATTGAGAGCAATGATTGCGAGATGATTTGCATTTTCTGAAAGAAAACATTTTGAACAAGGATTGCTGGGACATTTTTTCATACTTAAAAACTCGGCTGGTGTCGAACTTTTAACAGTTTCCAGAATCTTTCGAATATTCTCATTGTAAGAAGAATCGATCTGTTTTTCGGCAAATTTCAACAATTTTTCAGGAGACATCAATCGGTTCTCTGGTTCCCATGTATTTTCATCATGTTTATAACCAACCCATTTTAAGAAATAGTGAATTTCTCGATTAACAAGCTTCTGAAACATCCTACTTTATCACAAGGTTTTTTCCTAAAAAACAAACATACTTGCTCAATAATCTCTTCGATTTCATACGCTTCTGGTAATTTGTTTTTATTACCCGAGGTTTTTCTCTTCTTACTGCTAATGTTACTGGAACGGATAGACCTTCTTTTCGGCTTAAATTCGCGAAACTGTTTTGAAAAACAAGGTTCAATACTTACCATTTTTACAGAATGTGATGTATCTGAAAAAAGTATTTATTTTAAATATCATGAAAAAGTATAAATTCAGGATAAACATAGACGTAATTGAGATGTTGGCATAACGAACCAAAAAATGAAAGTTAAAAAACAGAAAACATGTCTTACGCTCATTGTACAATATTATGCAAACAAACTGCGCTCAACAAACACAAAACAAAAACAATGTTTCATAAAAATTGAACGTACTTCTTAAAGTGAATATTTCAAAAAATTAAGTATAATGAAGAAGAAAAAGAATAAAACAACGGCTTTCAAAACACATGATAAAAATCCATTATCAGGAAGCAGTACGGAGAAGCCATCTTTTTTTTCTTATGCTTTGAACTTTCAAAATAAGTTAGGAGATAAAGGAGACTAAGAGATGTATGCATTATGAAAAACAGAAAAAAAACGTTTTTTTTAATTCTCAGAAACTGACATTTTACGGTAGTCGTGGTAAATAAGCATGCAGTTGTGAGACCATGTTCCTTTGAAGTACGGTAATTAATCCGGCAGAAATTCAAAAACTCGTATATAGTTCTTGTTGATGGAACTCGACAAAATTGGGCACGTGACAGTTCGGGAGAAAATCAGTTCGGGAGAAAGACAGTTCGGGAGAAAGACAGTTTGGGAGAATAAGGACAGTTCGGGAGAAAAAAGTGATAGTTCGGGAGAATTTTAAAATTCTCTTGTTTTTTTGCATTTACATTTTTTAAACTTAAATTTTCGGCATTTCGAAAGCTTTTGCACCGAAAAAAATTATGAAATGACGAAACTTTAAGTTTAAAAAATGAAAATGCAAAAAAAAGAGAATTTTAAAATTCTCGCGAACTGTCACTTTTTTCTCCCAAACTGTCTTTCTCCCGAACTGATTTTCTCCCGAACTGTCACGTGCCCACAAAATTACAGTATTTTGAAAAAAATTGATTTCACCCACATTTTTCAGACACAATTTTGTTTATTTGAAGTTTTGTGTCAAAGTTAAGAACAAATGTTCGAAACATTTATATTTTTCACACCGAAATTTAACTAGTTATAACTATTCTTCAATTATTTTCAAAAAATCTTTGATCAAACAAATAATTTGTTCCTTTGGTGTTTTTCATAATTCAGCTGAACAATAAATCATATTTTTAAGACAATTAAACTTGAAGGCAAAATACAGAAAACCTGATACTATGGATCAGTGTTAAAAATTATAATAACAAAAAGTACACAATGTAGGTTGAAATAAGTGACGTCATAACTGTTGCTGTTATAAAAGAAGATTGTTTAACGAAGTTTTCCCAATAAAAAATTAAATTAAATCGAACATCTTCTCCAAAAATATGATGCCCAAAATATTTCCTTTCCTTTTGATAGGTAATATTTTTCTTAATCAAATTTAAAAAAATACAAATTTCTCCAGGTGTTTTAATTTTTTCTTCTTTCATCTGTGCAAATCCGTTAGTTGGAATTGCGGGTAATTTCCTTCATTAAATTCATTTTCAAGATGAATATTTGTGTTTCCAGATTCCAGTTCTGAATTCATTGGAATTATCCCTCCGCCGATCATGAAACGAACGGTTCAGCATACACCTATGGAAAAAGATTCGGAAACCGATTACTGTTCCGAAAATCGTGACAGATACAACTCCTACTGCTCAAATTTCTGGGCAGAACGATCACCTCAAATGCAAACATCCCTTTTCATATTTTGCAAAGCTTTCGAGAATAAATGCATAAGAAATTAATAATTTATATTCCGTTAATTTATATACGTATAATAACTAAATGTATACATTGTCTACATGTAAAAAACAACGATTTTACTAATAAATTTAGCTATTTATACAGACCAAAACAACATACAAAACATGATTTTTTAAATCAAAAATTGTCAAACCCGTTGCAATTATTACTCAAAAAACTCTGCCAACCCTACAATCCAACACTCCACCAACAACTGCATCTTTAACTTCACAGTCTTCTTTCAACCATTCCACCAACAACTCTTCATCTACTGCTAAAAATTTCGAAATAACACTATATGCCAATGTTGGTTTAAAAGATTTCGTCATCGCATTCAACGCCTTTTTCCTTTCTCTTTCAACAAATAAATCCATAATGAATGGACACATTTTTGGAGCAGTCTGGAAAATTTTAAACTTATTTAATTAAACATTCATTTTTTGAAAACATACGTCAAAAAGCTTGAAAAACTTGACAAAGTTCCCAATAGACACAGCCTTTTCAACCTTTAATGCAAAACTCACGCAATCATCATTCTCTAACTCTGGTGTCAATTCTGAAAATATTCGAATATAATGAAAATAAAAAGAAAGAAGTTATAGTACCTTTTAGCAGAGAAGTAATATCAACATAATCCTGCATAGCCACATAATACAAAAGACGATATCCAATGAATTCTGCATGATTTGGGCAGTCCTCAATCTCGTTGTATAGAAGCTTCAACTGCGATTGACACTGAAATTTTTTAAATGGATATTATGGATTTTTTGGCATTTAAATTCACGCACTAAACGTTCGTTCTAAAGAAAAAATTGTAATTAAAAACAAACCTTATTAAACTCTTCTCGATCTCGATTTTCTAACGATATTCTTGCATTTATCTCATAAACTTGTACCGTAAATTCATTCCGAATTCTTTGAACAGTCAGATCTTGCCTGATTGCTCTTAATTGACTCTCCAAATATCGATATTCCGCCTTTTGTCGATATTTATGCTTCACATTATCCAAACTTAACCTGAGAACTTCAAGTGGTCGAACAGTTGAAGGATCCACTTCTGAAGTGAGCCGGAAGAATGGTTTTTCAATATCCTGACATGTTCCTCTAATATCTTTTTGCCCTTTCCTGAAGTATGCCTGGAACCTTGGCTGGCTTGAAGTGGAAAGAGTTTGGGCGAAACGTTTGGCTCTTTCTTCCTGAAAAAATAATAAAATGAGTTGATACTAAATAAAAGTCGATTAAGTACCCTTTTTGCTTCACTATCGTTATTTTCATAATCAACTTTCCATTTGTTCTGATTCTGATTATTCTTTTTCTGTTTTTCAGCTTTCTTCGCTGCTTTCTCAGCCTTTTTTTCAGCCTTCGTTTTCTTTCTCTGTAAACATTTGAACTTGTTAATTAATTTCGTTTTTCGCTGGATGAAAGAATCCAAACCACATTTTCGTTTTAAAAACAACTCTGAAAAGTTATATAAATCTGAGTAAACCTTAGATGAGATTTCAATTATATCACTGCCCGACGACGAACTATCGCGTCTTGATCTTTTTGACTCATTGGGGCCACCGGCCGAATTATCATTTTCACCACTTCGACGCCTAATTGATGATGGCGCCCCACCACCTTTTCTATAAAAACCGTTCGCTTGGAGATTAAGCTTATTTGCCGGCGTCCACATGGTTGGTAGTTCGTAATTACGCTCATGTGGAAGTGGCTCGTTGTCCCAATTTATAGTATGCGCGGTGCCTGCGTTTATCATTGGTTGTAAGCGTTTTAAGATATATTCTTGTGTTTTTCGACGATCTTCTTCTGTGTTCGCTGACTCGTAGGCACGTTCGATGTATCTCCTGAAAACCCTTTTCTTAGTAACGATGTTTATATTGAAACTTATATAATCACTTACGTGGCGCTAGCAGGTGCAGCCTTTGGTGCTCCTCCCATTGGTGGCGCTCCTCTACCAAAACCACCTTGCCCTAGCCCATTTTGTCCCGGCCCACCTTGCGGCACAAAAGAATTAGTCAAATGCGGAATTCCTGTGTTATTTTTACGATTCAACGCGAACGGCTGAAACCTATTCGGTCCCTGCTGTTGTTGTTGGTGTTGCTGCTGTTGCTGCATATTCCAATTTGGTTGTTTACCACCTCGACCACGTCCTCTTCCATTATTCCAATTTTGCTGATATTGCTGATAGGCGAAAGGTGGCTGATGTTGATGATTAAAGTTTTGTTGTTGTGGTGGTGGCGGAATCGGATTATCCCAAGCGGAAGGTTGCCAACCACCACCGAATTCATAAGCGCCCGCGAAATTATTTGCGTTCATGTGGTTTGGATTCATCCACGGAGGGAACATTCCATGCGGTGGAGGATGCATACCATTATGACCTGCGTTTCCATTTGATGATGAATTGTTACCATTGTTGTTCTTTTTGCTCACCTGAAATAATTTATTTAATTTGCGATTTATTTAGAAACAAAGTTTAAACAGTCAAGTAACTATGCAACTTCACAGTTTTTTTCTGCTCAATGAAATAATTGCTTACTTTGTTTAACTCTTCCATTGCTTTCTTCCAAGCTTCAGGTTGCTCTTGTTGTTTCTCTTCCCCGCCCGAAGGTATCGGAATATCCATAAGATCGTCTCTGAAAATAGTAATGAAAAGAAATAGAAAAAATAAGCGGTGACCCTATTCACGCCTGCAAAAAATAAATGGAAAAGAACACGTGTGAAACTTTTTTTTCATTTATGACAACAGGAAAAAAAGAATTTCGACAACAGAAATACAGTAAAAGAACATTTCGCGGCGAGACCCGACAATACTTATATCGTACGCCTCTTTTCTACCGTACCATTTTTTAAAAATATTTTTTTACTGCAAACAGAAATTTCTTGAATTTTTGATTGACTGATACTGCTCGAGCAGAAAGCTTTTAAAATATGATCCTTAAATTTTTTTGCTGACAAGATTAGGCCATAGAATATTTCTGTGAAAGAACTCACCCCATATCTGTAAACTTTATTTGCAAATCCTTTGTTTGGTGCTGAAAATCGAAGAAATTAAAAAAAATATCGGTTTTCGAAGATGCGATGAATTGCGAAACAAATTCGCCGCGAGCGTTAGGGCGAATATTATCGACCAGAGTAAACAACAGGATGTGGAAATGACGGAGTGTTGTTGTGAATGAATACATTCATTGTTTTAGATTTTTTTATAATAAAAATCATTGTTAGAATTTTTGGAAACGGAAGAAATCTCATACTGACCCAGATAAATCGTAACATCAGCTATTGTGGCAAAACACCTTTTTATAATTACATAATTTTTTGGACGAAATTGATCAAAAGAAACAAACATGGATTATTAAAAACCGAAAAAAAAGTGAAATGTTGCAACTAATTTATAAACGAAGAAAAAACAAAAACAAGGCATAATAATCTACAATTAAACATTATTCCTAACACGATTACATTCTACTGTTTTGACTCCGCACTTTTCCATTCACGGTACTGCTCTAATTTCCTCTGCTGTACTGTCATTCCAGTCCTGCGTGCTTCCGATCTTTCTGCAAGGTATTCGTCCGTTATTTTTGCTCGATACTCAGGATCATGGAATTTTTCAAATTTACAACGGTTGAAAAGTTCAAGAGCTGGCTTGCAAGAGTTTAGCCCGGATACTGCGCCTTCCGTTCGAAAGCATTGTACAAGTCCTGCAATAAAAATAATAATTTCAGATAAAGTCTTAAATTTTAAATATTTACCGAGATATGATTCATTGCATTCAACGCGCTCAATTTGTGTATTCATTCGGTTTGTGATAATAACATCCGCCTCAATTTTTCTCAAAGTTCGATCATCTGGATCTCCTGCAAAAAATTTGTTCAAGATTTAGATTTTTAATTAATTTATACCTAATCCATGCGGTCCACCTGCTGAATAATGTGGCAAAATATTTTTCTTCACTCTATACTTCTTTCCAGTTTTCTCGTCTGTGACAACGTCCCCTTCTTTCAGCCCTTCTAAATTATCTGTGATATTTACCTTCGCTTCTGCCATCTGAAATCAAAATTAATAAATCGAAAACTGCTATTAATTACGTTTAAACGTTTAAAAAAAAATTCGGTAATAATAAACTAATCTAGAACGAGGCCGAATTTCCCAAAACTCGGCCGGTCACGGATTTTCTAGTCCGTGGCCTTGAAAAGGTGAAAATAGCAAAACTTGTCGAGTTTCGGTGATTTTTTCAACATCTGGCGACATATGAAAGATTAAACGTATTAAATAATGAAACGGTTGAAACAATAATATCGAAATATTGTAAGCACTCTTGAGGCATCATGTACTTTCTTCTGATTTCAATTATATTTTTAATTTTCACTATTTCGAGCACTGAAAAATGTTTTGCAAATGATGACCTAATTTGTGATTGTATAACCGATAATAAAACTGTAAAAGTAGGGATAACACGTTTAGCAAATTACTTTTTATCGACTTTTATAGATTTCAAACTGTTCTCGACCTGGAGGTTGGTCCGAATGGACATCTTGGTCAAAATGTCGAGATGGAATTAAAAAACGTAGAAGAAAATGTAACAACCCTTCTCCGATGGGCACTAGTTGCCGGGGAATTTCTTTAGAAAAAGCAAACTGTTCAATTATTTCAAAAATTCCTGAATTTCTTTTCGGCACTTGGTCAGAATGGAACAATTGGTCGTCATGCGATTGCCAACGGAATCAGAGAACAAGGTATCAAGCGAAGTACTTTTTGAATTAGAGTTCTTGAAATCAGAAACTATTTCAATTGGTTTTCTAGATGTTTTTCTGGGGTTTTTAACGGTTTGTTGAATTGAATTTTTCTTATTTCTTAAAAATTTTTGAATTCGGAAATTAAGAAGATACCAGTGTTCAACTCAAAAATATTTGATAATATTGATTCAGCAAGACAACATAATTGTATAAATTTCTCTGAGTGCACGTTTAAAGGGAGGTGGGTGCCAAATGTCTAAGGGGTCTCGTGTGGAACACCGTAAGAAAGAGGGTGATACTCGGGCGGTTTGCCAAAAATAGTTATTCCGCGTTGGTGTTTTTGAAAGAAACAACGTATCCCCACCCGCCCACCCTGGTACAGCATACCGGCAACAATAAGCGAACACGGAGGCACGGGGGTTTTTTTACTACGGAGAGTGGACACGAGTGAGATAGAGCGCACTTTGCGCGCACACACACTCTCTCTGAAGAAAACGCAATAGTCTAGTGGTCTCGTTGTGTGTTCGCGGTAAGAAAGCCGCTGGATCGGTTCCCCTTGAATAAATAAATTGAAATATGCATTTTGCTTTTTCTTTTCTTAGATAATGTGGAGTATGAAAATGTGTGAAAAAAGCAAATTTACTGAAAAGGAATAGGATTATTGGAAAAATTGCGAACAACTCAAAAAAAACTCAAAAAAATGCTAAATGCTAACTATTATTTCCTCTAAGAAAGACTTATCCGAACACCGATATTTCCGAAATTACTTTCAAAAAGCGTGTAAATATCTAACCTTCAACTTTACAGTTTCAAAAATTTCAAAACTTCCGTCGTGATTTTTAAAAACTTCAAAAACTCTCAAAAATTAGCAAATTTAGTGTTAAAATTTCAAACCTCTAAGACTTTTTACATACATATTAGATCGCACTAGTTCTTTTTTTAAAACATGCCCACACATCACAAAAAAAAGGTTACAGTGGTGAAAAAACATAAAAATTTGCAAAAGTACTGAAAAATGTTCAAAATGTTCGTCCCAGTACAAATAAAAATGGCTGAAGAATATTATGGAAGAAGTTTCGCACAATAGTTAGGCCGCAATCAGTAAGCGCGCTCTATTGATGAGGGTCCATTTTTTCAGTGCTAGCGGTAGTAAAAAAAACCCCTCCGGAGGGGAACACAAGACTACAAGGCATCCGGAAACTTGTAATTAAAGGCTGTGGGCCATACAATTCGAGAGTTCATAATTATAGTTGCGGAAATTTAGTCAGCTAAATTTAGAGTGATCGATCATAGAGTTACACAATTAATATTCTTAATAAATTAATAAACATATAACAGCATACCAGGTGAATGGAAAGGGATATATTGGAAGCTGCGAACAAAAACACAATTTCAAGCTAATGTATTCGTGATTCCAAGTTGTTTGCTGCAACAAATAACTTCTAAATTCTGGAAATAAGTTCATAATTAAGTGAAGTACGGCTTCAGCTTAGTGATTAGAGGCTAATGTTATCACACAGTGAATTCTGATCCTTGAATTCTCTATTTATACGACTCACAGTTCTAACAAACTAAGCCGTTAACCGTTGAAACAATACTATCGAACTCGGTTTTGCACACAGATCATTGTGATTGCACGAAGAGTAGGAAAATCTGATAACTAGGCTTCCGTGATTTGTGATGTTCCAAATGGCCCTACCATTCCGGTCGCTATTTAAGAACAAAAGAAGTAATAGTCTACGAGAAGTTTACCGACCCTTCAAGCAAAGCCGTATATGTCACGCCGACCAAGCCAAGCAACACAAGCCAAGCCGTCCATGCCAAGCAGCTCCAGCAAAGGAGTTCAAGCCAAGCCGTCCATGCCAAGCAGCTCCAGCAAAGGAGTTAAAGCCAAGCCGTCCATGCCAAGCAGCTCCAGCAAAAGAGTTCAAGCCAAGCCGTCCATGCCAAGCCGCCAAAGCCAAGCAGTCCAAGACAAGCTGCCAAACAATGTATCTTCCACTGCGGACCATTGATTGGCCACGGATGGGCCTTGCCCATCCGTACTTTGTCGCCAAAGAATCGTCATCACGAGACATAAATAAATTCTTTCAATACCCAATGCACTTTCTAATAAATCTTTATAAATACCTCCCTGTTAAACAGCTACGAAAGAGAAATTTTAGTTATCATGACGAAGGAAATGATAATGATGTTTTTTTAAAACTTTCCAATAATGTTTGCTTTTTAATTTTTCTTACTTTTAATTAATGAAGTGAACTATTTCACATCTTTTTTTCACGTTGCTTTTCCGCTCGTAAATAAATTATTAATTATTAATGAACAAAAATTAAAGGATCCTAAGCTTCACTAGTGAAGTCAACTGAAAATTGTCCTATATGTTCAGTATACTATCTCGAATTGTCAAAATCTTTTCAGAACACGTTTTTGCAATGGAAAATCATGCGAAGGTTGCCACAAAGATGTCGATATATGTGAAAACAACGACGAATGCCCTCTTATCAAGAAATGGACACATTGGACTGAATGGGTCAATCGAAACGGCGAACAAATACGTTTCTCTTCATACTGCGAATCAACGAATGTTCAAAATTTGCACGTTGGCACTCGAACAGAGACACAACGGGTGTTTGAGAATGGTAAAGAGATGAACATTTGATATGTGAACTTTCACGCGAGAGTTGAGTAAAAACTGTTTTCAGATAACTGGTCATCATGGCAAATGCAGTCCGGAATCGTGTTCAGATCTCGTCTTTCCCAACATTCAAAAATCGAAATTGAGCATCATTTAATTTCCCGTAATATTTCAACCATGATTCCCCTTTATATCGTGATTTTTATTGGATTTCTTTGCATACTTTCCGGATTTTCTATTCAATTAATAATTTCACTATTATTTTCTAAAATTAATCGTCGAATACGACGCGAACACTTCTATGACTCTTCTCTTCAAATCACTAATCAAAAATTATATCACAAAAATCGCTCATGCTCATTATTGTAAACTGTTTTGAAGAATAAAAAGATTTCAGACCTACAAATATTCAATTTTCATCGCCCATTCTTTTCCTTTTTTTTGACCCGCACCACCAAAAACACGAGACCTTTCTCGATTTGAATTTCGTCTGACCGTCCAACGTACAATTCTATAATTTTTCTTGTTTTCTTGCCACTCTCTCTCTATCTATTTTTGTTGCCCCGCCACTGCCATCACAACATTTTCATATCATTCAATCGAATAACTAACAATGACAGAGGTCGGTGGCTCATACAAGGACTCCCTTACACAGGTAAATTTATCACTTTTATTTAATTATTGAAAAATGTTAACTTTTTTTAAAGGCCCAAAAAGATGAACTTCATCAAATTGCTTTGAAAATTGTCGCTGACGGAAAGGGAATCTTGGCTGCTGATGAATCTACAGGTATGAACTGCGCTTTTTTAAAATAAGGAAAACGTACATGGTTTTTTACTTTCACATTTGTTCAAAACTTCATTTTTACCAAATACTAAATAATTGTATTAATTTCTCTGACAAGGGAGTTATTCGAAGTTACCGTTTGAGAACCTTCTACAAATTTGAGGGTACATAGAATGGAATATGGAGAATCAGAATCCGTCATAAAACTCTGCTAAATGTTTCTGTGAGCCGAGTTATGAGCCCGCAAACTTTTCCTATGGTTAAGGCCCTCCGCGTGAACTCACACTCTGGGAGATAGTCTACCGAATCTAGTACCACAGAAAATCAACGGTTGGTGGTTCAGTGGTAGTGTGGGGTGTTGGTGTGCGGTAGGGTATGGGTTCGATTCCCTCCCATGCTAAACTTTTTTGGAAAATTTTGTTAATTATTTCCAGCCGTCATTTATGCTTCTGAAACAGCCTTTTTCGATGTTTTGACACCAGCGCCTTATTATTCTAGTCCCTAGAAAGGGTTTTTGACAATAAAACAGAACATTATTTTTTTCAGTTTTAACACTTTTTTTGCCATCAAGTGGTGGGGAAAATTATGAAAAGATTTTTTTGTTTTTTTTATTAGTTTTTTTGACGTTACTTCTCTGACCTTACATACGTGAGTTGGAATACTGTTGGAAACAGCCGTATAAAAGGAAGGATCATGGGATATTTCGATCAGTTATGATGAATTCTACTCTGATAATCCTCGCCTACATCTTCTCCGTGGTAAAAGACGATCCGAAGAAGCCCAAATTGGAGAGAAAATATTCCATAGACATGACGAACAAAGCATATATCAGTCGGATTGTCAAATTGGGGAGGTCGATTGCCGATGTAGCCACCCTTATCCATGCGTAGGCCCACCATTCCTGGAAGGTTGGACACGTAAGGTCAAAAAAACTAATAAGGAAAAAACTGATATTTGGACGTCATGTCTACGGAATATTTTCTCTCCAATTTGGGCTTCTTCGGATCGTCTTTTACCACGGAGAAGATGTAGGCGAGGATTATCAGAGTAGAATTCATCATAACTGATCGAAATATCCCATGATCCTTCCTTTTATACGGCTGTTTCCAACAGTATTCCAACTCACGTATGTAAGGTCAGAGAAGTAACGTCAAAAAAACTAATAAAAAAAACAAAAAAATTTTTTCATAATTTTCCCCACCACTTGATGGCAAAAAAAGTGTTAAAACTGAAAAAAATAATGTTCTGTTTTATTGTCAAAAACCCTTTCTAGGGACTAGAATAGTAAGGCGCTGGTGTCAAAACATCGAAAAAGGCTGTTTCAGAAGCATAAATGACGGCTGGAAATAATTAACAAAATTTTCCAAAAAAGTTTAGCATGGGAGGGGATCGAACCCATACCCTACCGCACACCAACTCCCAACACTACCACTGAACCACCAACCGTTGATTTTCTGTGGTACTAGATTCGGTAGACTATCTCCCAGAGTGTGAGTTCACGCGGAGGGCCTTAACCATAGGAAAAGTTTGCGGGCTCATAACTCGGCTCACAGAAACATTTAGCAGAGTTTTATAACGGATTCTGATTCTCCATATTCCATTCTATGTACCCTCAAATTTGTAGAAGGTTCTCAAACGGTAACTTCGAATAACTCCCTTGTGAGTGCATGTTTAAAGGGAGGTAGGTGCCAAATGTCTAAGGGGTCTCGTTTGGAACACCGTACGAAGTAGTCCCATTTCTGGCTATCGAAGTATACGAGCATTTCATTTCTGGAGCCCACGCTTAGTTTTTGAAAATTCAATTGTTACGTATTTTCGGCCAATTTCCAGAGTAATGAACACTTTGTTCTTTTCAGCTGAATTCAGCAAAATTCTTAAACAAAAACAATTTTTCGACAGTAAAAAGATAAGAGAGTAGCCTCGTGTGTTTCCACTGTTGTTTTCTATTTCTATGCAGTGATTTTATTGTGCTTATCAAAGTGAAATCTTTCATTCTCTCTCTTTGTTTCATTCTCTAAATTCTTTTTTATTCTATTTAAAAGAAACAAAATGCGATAAAGAATGATAACACAAACACTGATAACACAAAATTTCAAAGAACATTGAATAATCAATAGCTGACGATATACTTTTTTTGAAAGATATGTTGTTCCACAAAATTTGAAAAAATCATTCCTGTTTGCAGGAACCATTGGAAAGCGTCTTTCCGCCATCAATTTGGAAAACAATGAGACCAATCGTCAAAAGTACCGTCAACTTTTGTTCACCACTCCAAGCTTGAATGAGCATATTTCTGGAGTGATTCTTTATGAAGAAACTTTCCACCAGGTAGCTCCAAAACACCTTATTTATAAAAAATTTGAATTTCTTTCAGAGCACTGACAAAGGAGAGAAATTTGTTGATCTCTTGGTGAAGCGAGGAATCGTTCCAGGAATCAAATTAGATTTGGGAGTTGTTCCACTTGCTGGAACCATCGGAGAAGGAACCACCCAAGGGCTTGACAATTTGGCCGCCAGAGCTGCTGCCTTTAAGAAGGTTTTTTATTTTTGAAAATATGTTAATTTAAATTCAATACTTCGAATATTTAGGGAGGTTGCGGTTTCGCTAAATGGAGATGTGTTTTGAACATCGGAACTCACACCCCATCCCACCTTGGAATGCTTGAAAACGCCAATGTTCTTGCCAGATACGCCACAATTTGCCAAGCCAATGGACTTGTCCCAATTGTTGAGCCAGAAGTTTTGTGCGATGGAGAGCATGATTTGGCTCGTGCCCAAAAGGTCACCGAACAAGTTCTTGCATTTGTCTACAAAGCATTGGCCGATCATCATGTCTATCTCGAAGGAACACTTCTCAAGCCAAATATGGTTACTCCAGGACAATCATCTGCTTCAAAGTCCACCCATGAAGAAATTGGTCTTGCTACCGTAACTGCTTTGAGACGTGGAGTTCCAGCTGCTGTGCCTGGAATCACCTTCTTGTCTGGTGGACAATCCGAGTTGGATGCAACTGCCAATTTGAATGCTATCAACCAAGTTTCGCTTGGAAGACCATGGAAGTTGACATTCTCCTACGGACGTGCTCTTCAAGCGTCAGTTCTTAAGGCTTGGGGTGGAAAGGACGAAAACATCACAGCTGCCCAGAAGACTCTTTTGCATAGAGCAAAGGTTTGTTAATTGAAAATTAAAAAAAAAATAGACGTTCATTGCAAAAATATATATCATACATTAATTTAGGCCAATGGTGATGCTGCACTTGGAAAATACGCCGGAGAAGACGCCGCCGGAGCAGCCGCAGAATCACTTTTCATCGCAAAACATTCCTATTAAATTTCTATTCTTGTCCGCTCCATTTTTATTCAGTCTTATTGCATAACATGGTTTTATAATTGAATTTTCAGTATTTAGTGAATATAGACTTTGTAAAAAATAAATTTTCTCGCTTCCGAAGATTGAAGATCCGTTCATATTTATTTAAAAACAAGGAAAAAACAACAATTAAAATATTCGTTAACATACTCTTATTTACACGCTTCTTTTTATCTCGAAACATATCAATCGTCTACAGAAGATTGAGAATGTGATAAATTTGAATGTTCGGACAATGTTTTGACCATTCTTGGGGATAACGATGGGATATATTCACGTGGAATCAGCCAGGTGGAAAGGTTGAACAAATCCAGGAACACTTTGTAACGATCACTGGAAAATTCGAAGTAGCTCGTAGATATGCTGTAGCTGTATGCACGAACGTGTTTGTCGGCACTGTGGTTTTCGGCCCCGTGAGCTCTTAGGAACTTGTGATAAAGAAAAACGACTCCAGTGAACTCACGACATCACATTTATGTCGGTTTCATATACAGAAACCCTCTCACGGCCGAGAACCACAGCTCCGTCAAACACGTTCATGCATACAGCTACTTGTTCCATTAACAATCATTTCAAAAACAACGTATCTTTTATGTATAATTTTATGTTGAGCGTTAGAATTAAAGCCATCTGGTCAATTAACACGATCCGAATTCAAGGCAAAAAATCAAAATTTGATTGGGAACCCAG
The DNA here is from genome assembly GCA_964036255.1 of Caenorhabditis virilis. NCBI lineage: Eukaryota > Metazoa > Nematoda > Chromadorea > Rhabditida > Rhabditidae > Caenorhabditis > Caenorhabditis virilis. Next base: position 9,012,955 of record OZ038417.1, on the reverse strand, counting down.
GTGGTCCAAAGAACAATACCAATGTAGCCTCATTCAAATAATTGTATTTCGCACCAATTCTCACCGCGTTTCACGATGCAGCGCGCATTCAAATTTTGATTTTTTTTTCAACTTTGGACCGCTGCTATTGTCAACTCAATTATTCTTGATCATTGCGTTCGGAAGGCTGCTCAACCTCACTGACGCTCCGCACGCACGCGACGCGGCTTCCGACACTCAACACACTGGAAAATTTGAAAAATTCATTTTCCCGCCAGTATTACATTGTGTTGAGTGGGAGGTCACCGCGTCGCGTGCGTGCGGAGCGGCTGTGAGGTTGAGCAGCCTTCCGAACGCAATGATCAAGAATAATTGAGTTGACAATATGACGCGTTTATTTATCGATGTGATTTCGCATAAATTGCATTGTACTAATGAGAGAAAGCTCTAATTTTTGAAATTGAAATCTGGTAGGGTCAAATTAACTGATCCGCTGTCTTTAAGGTCTTTATAGACAATATGAAAATTATTTTATTTTGCAGTAAAATTGTTAGCTTGAATATAAAAATTCAAACAGAAAACAATCATCTTATGAAAACCCAATTTAGAGTGATTCCGCAAATTTAAATTTGAACCCCCGAGCGTAAATTCTGTGTGTATGTTGCTTCTTTTTTATATTATTTCCTACATATTTTTTTCCGGGGAGCACCCAAGGTTCCATAAGAAAGAACAAAATAGTATTCCACATTTTACTCAATTCTAAAAAAAGTTACCTAACAGTTGATCTGAGATACATGTATCCTGAACTTCCACCGGTGCCTTGTTTTGCACCAAGCATTCGTTGAACCAATAACACATGGTTATCTGATTGAAATCAAATATTGAAGAATTATTGCCATGGAAGCTTACTTACATCTCCATTTTGTGAATAAACTATCAATATCCATCAAGAATGTAAGAATTTGGTAGGGTTGAGAAAATCGCGGCATATCTCTGTAGAAATAGATCATCATTGCACCTTTTGTTGCATCGTGAGAGAGGAGACGATTGCCTAAAATTGTATTTCTTTTAGAGAAATTGTCTGATTCTAAAAGCTGACCATTTCTAATCTGTTGCTCATGTTGTCTTGGATCAAGCACGGAAGCGAAAGCATCTCTGGTTTTTGAATATTCAGCGATAAGCTGTTTTCCAATTGCATCTGTGTTTGACGGGCTCTAAACTTTTATTTAATCGATTTATACAAAAAAAACTAGACTTACAGCAGCCTGCGCATACATATCATCTAAATATTTCTTCACAGATCTTTCATATTTTGCCCAGAATCCTTCATCCTGTTCAGTTGCTTTCAATCCAGGTGTTCGTTCTAACCAACTTTCAATCAATATCAATAAACTTGGCTGATCTTCAGATTCATTGAGAAGCTTCAGATCAATATCATTGAACACATTTTTGTAGTGTTGTGCATTGTACTGAAATTTATATAGATTTATTAGATGAAAGTGATCTACTAAGAAAAAATAATTTTTATTACCTTAATTCTTCTTTCCTGCTTCACTCCCAACTTATTCTCTAAAATTCTAAACTGCAATGACTGAAATCCAGACGAAGGAATTAAATATTTCCGGAAATCGATGAAATCCAATGGACTCATTGTATCAAGAAGACTAATTTGATCGGTAAGTAGATTCATAATTTTGACAATTCGATCAAGACCCGAGACTATTTTCAGCGTTTTCGTTTCATCGACGATCTGTGATAATAAACTTGCGTTTACATTATTGCTACTAAAAAATATACTTGATTATTTAGCAATTTGCGAACAATATCCAAATCGAAGATAATTTGTTTGAACCAAAGTTCATGTGCTTGATGGATGACGATGAAAAGATGCTCGTCGTCGACTCTGTTGCAGTCAGCTTCTGATTTTAGGTGTTGAGCTGTCAGAATTTTATCGAGCTGAAAATTTGATCTAAATTATTGTTAACAATTTTTATTAACGAGGGAAGTCATTTGAAGTTTACCCAAAGAATGAACGGTGAAGATCAGAATTATGAGTTCTGAAAAAATTATAGGGAAATACGAAGGTATGTCTGAGATATGCGCATGTGACGTCATGTATGGTGTGTGAAGGCTGTAGACTGAAGTTGGCAAGCTTGAATAACTGTAAGTGAACGACTCACCCAAATTTAAAGCTTTATAGCTCAATTTGAAGCCAATGAACAATGGTATGTAACTATAATAAAAATTATTAAAAATGATGAGAAACTTATTTTAAAAAATCTTTAAAACTGAAGAATCAGACTTACATGGTCATCAAGTATTATTGATTTTAATCTTACTTATGTATTTTTGTATTTGGAATTCAAAAAAAAACGTTCGAAGTAAATCTTAGTAGCTAAAAGTGAGTTTAATCGAGTTTTGTAATTTTTCAGTTTTTTAAAGATTTTTTATTAAATGTCTCATCATTTTTAATAATTTTTATTATATTTACATACCACTTTTTATTGTCTTGAAAATGAGCTATAAAGCTTTAAATTTGGCTGAGTCGTTCACGAGTTACAGTTATTCAAACTTCTCAACTTCAGTCTACAGGCTTCACACACCCTACATACGTGATGTCACATGCGCATATCTCAGGCATACATTCGTATTTCCCTATTATTTTTTCGGAACTCATAATTCTGATCTTCACCGTTCATTTAAACCTCATTTCGACCAATGGTTTGGGTAAACTTCAAACGACTTCCATAGTAAAATGGAAATTCCAGAGCTATGCTTCAAATTTTCAGGAATTTGAGGAATAAAATGAACCTGTAAGTATTCAGAATACGTTTGACCGAAGCCAAGTTCAACTTTGTTCACACCATCCTGAGATTCGTCACCACCATCCGTGAATGTTACTTTTGATGAGAAATCACTTGCATAGGGACACGCCATATTTTCTGTTAGATTGCTGAAATCCGGATGAAACTTTAAAAATCTGCAAAATTCAATCTAATGAAACGGTTATTTCCCATCCAATAGTCACATATTCTTTTCATCAATTGATGGTTTAATTCAACAACGGTACAAAATGAATTGAAGAAGAAGAAAAAGCGAGAAATCAAAAAATGATAATAGTATTATATATTTCTTGATGGATTGAATGGCCGATTGGACAACATCCATTGATTATAATGATAGGGGCGGCCCACGGTCTGGTTTTATTTTCTCGTTGCAATGCGTCAGTCCGTCGTTCATCAAATTCTCCTATAGCCGTCCATTTCGACGCTGTGTCGGCAGCATTGAAAGCGTTTCAAGGAAACATTTACGTCAAATGATCAATTCTTTTCACGTGTTATTTTGATAGAATAGTTGACAGAAAAAACGACAGAAATACTTACATTGATGAATGAAGTGGCAAGTTGTCATTTGGATACATCAATGTCCATTCCGTTTTTATTTCATTTTTTTCGACTCCAAATAACATTTTTCTGTTTTTTTAAAAACGAATATCTTTAGAATAGATTCTTTCCACGTCAGATTTGTAAATTTCTGCTTCGGCGTACTGAATTTTTATAAAAATATTTTTAATTTACGAATTTTTATCCGAGAGATAAAACATCGCGATCATCAATTTTTGAAGAAGATGTCTATAATTCTGTCAAAATCTGGCATAATAAAAATCTTTATCTGTGATCTTTGAATCTTGATTAATCACCTTATTCGACTCCAAATAACATTTTTCTGTTTTTTTAAAAACGAATATCTTTAGAATAGATTCTTTCCACGTCAGATTTGTAAATTTCTGCTTCGGCGTACTGAATTTTTATAAAAATATTTTTAATTTACGAATTTTTATCCGAGAGATAAAACATCGCGATCATCAATTTTTGAAGAAGATGTCTATAATTCTGTCAAAATCTGGCATAATAAAAATCTTTATCTGTGATCTTTGAATCTTGATTAATCACCTTATCAATCCGTATCATCACGTTTTCCGATTTTGCAAACTTATCGTATCTTTTTTTTTAGATACATAAATATTTGCCAATAAACCTTGACGGTTTCTCTTTCATTTGTAGTCTTTTGATTTATGGTTGACGAATTCTAAATTTGTTCAAAATAACAAAACAAAACGTTTGAATGTTCCTGGTTCCTGGTAATGGTTGGTGGTTAAAGGGTTTCTTAAATATAACCAAAAGCTATTCGGAATCAACATGCAAACTAAATAGCTAGACTAGAAGAAATAATTCTACAGGCTCCATTTTCACGAAATTTCACTAACAATATGGAAAATGTGTTGGAATTTTCAACTGAAGTTCATAATCGGACGTCATTTCTAAAAAAAGGCCTCTAAATCAATTTTTCAATACAGATTATTTAAATGATTCTATTGAATTGATCATTTCCAGAAATATTTAAGAAAAGCTTCAAACGAGGGCTTTACGGGGTTAATGAATGCGTCTGGGATGAAAATAGAGTTCATTCTCATTCCAATTCTGTTTTTAAAATTTTCTAAAACCGCATAGAAGCCGAGAAAACGCACCTCAAAACAATGGCCTAGAAAAAGGGGCCATCGGCGAAAACTAGTCCGCAGACATTAAAAAAATCGAAAAAAATGAAGAAAATATGAAAAAAAGGACTAACATAAGCATAAATATTTATTAACGAAACACGAAAAAAGCTAATAGGAAAAAGTTCGGCCAGGTGGTTACTTTTTCTAGGCTTATGTTTCTCATCTCCATAAAGCCCTCCTTTAAACTGAATAACTTTTGTGGCCAAAATTCATTGTTCCATTGGTAGCAAATTTGGAACCAAAATACACCGTGATCGCTTAAAATACAGTCACTTTTCGGTGCACATTACTTCAAAATATGAACTCAAATTGAGGTGTAAAGACACCCAAAAAAATGTCAAAAAGAAATTCAATCTTTATTGACAAATGAAAATGCATGGGACTCTTATTGCACTAATTTTATTGAAATTGCGCGACGGTTGCTAAATTTTCACAGTTACCAAAAAACATTTTCGTAATTATTTCCGTTATTGTCAGATAAGCAACGTCGAGTTGTTAAATTTATTTGCAAGGTAATTTCCGTTATCAGAAAACATGGGTTGACTTGAAAAAAATAATGAATATTTTAATGAGCTGATAATGACGAACCATTTTCCGTGATTGTGATTTTTTTATTGGCTTTAAACAGTGGAATGTTGTAGTTGATGTGCAATGAAGTATTTATTTCATCATGAAGATAAAAATGGTAGGAAACACCCGTACCTCGAGAAAATATGGAACAATGAGCTAATTCCAAACAAGTACATGAGTTTCAGAAAGCAACAAAAATACAATGAATGCAACATAAACTGACATCAGAACAGCTGCATGTGGACGTTGTAAACGACCCCGTTGAACGAAAATACCTACAAAAATATTGATTTTTTGATGAAACTGAAAAAAAAAATTAAATTTATTTTTAGAAGCACCACTTTTTTATTGTCGCATAACTTTTCATCTTTTAAGCGTGCGCAACAATAGTCTTTGAATTAATATTTTACCTATTAAAGTGGTTAATAATGAAATAATAATAAATAGCATTAGCAGTCGGTAAGTGGGATTTATGGTCATCTGAAAAAAGAGAGAATAATATACTTTTCAGAGAACCAAAAAAACTCACTGAAATATATTTTCTTTGAAGTTTGGCTATTGTAAAAGGCAAGCCAAAACCCATCAAAAGATCTGAAAATTAAATTATGAAATGAGTTATCGTTTCGTTGTCTTTATACTAAATAATGGTCCACCAATTGCAGCGGCCATGGCCATTTTGGGATATCCTTGTTTTACCACTGAAACATCGGCGATCAAATCACCTATGCTGTTGCTCCATGCTAAAATAGTGAGCCCAAGAATCTAGAAATTTCAACGATTTTAAACTTTCGAGTTATTTCAAGTAAACTTCATGGGAAATTCTCGAAACCACGCCGAGCATTGTTACAACGTTCACAACTTCTGATGAAAGTAAATAAATCCAAGCAACTGACATCAAAAACCCGGTATAAGAATACACTTCCTGGAATTTCATGGAGTTTTCTGGTTATTTGAATTCTAATTAATGACCTTATAGTACTTTGGTTGTACTCCTAATTCGGTAAAAAATGCGACAAATGTTACAAGTATTCCAGATAAAATCAGCCCATAGAGCCATAAACCTGGGCTGCCGTCGAATGGTTGCAATGTTAAAACTGAAAAATCGTTATTTTCCTCCAAATGTTCGTGTTTTAGGAGGGGGCGTGGTCAACTACACAGAAAACATAACAGCGCGCGTGGCCTGTGGAGTGTCGGGCGCACAAATAACTGGAGTCTAGTTGGGAATTTTAATGCCATAGGCTGTGAAGAACTATTTTCATTACCAACGCTTGGAATGAATCGATGTGATTAGTTAATGCATCTGAGCCAATCATCAATTTAGTAATTAGTTTGTGTTTAATTAAAGTATTACATCAAGAGGTGCTCTTCGTTATTTATGGACCTATTCAGTTTGAAAAAAATGCCGTGAAATTCAATGCAGAAATCGCAATTTCTCTGCATTGGAAAATGTTTGTTTTTGTGTCTATGATTGTGGAAATTTTACCAAAAAATCAGTATTGCCAACTCAAATATTCCTGATCATTCAAGCTGGTTTTGATCTACCCAGAAAATCTAAGTCTCTCACAGAGTCATGCTATTTTTACCTGCGAGCGGCTGCGCTGCGGCCTTTTAGTAGAAAATGAATGATCCAAAATTTTTAACTTGACAATAGTGAGTTCCAATGGCCCTTAGAGGCCCAAAATATCTGATTTAGACCCAAAAATACTGTCTTGGTCGAAAAAAAGACATGCTGAGAAATTGCTATGCTATTTCTCGGCATTTTTTTGTACTATTTTTTCAAACTGAATAGGTCCATTAGATATCCATAATTTCGTTTACACTCTTTCTAGACTGAAAACGTTTCTTGGCCCATCCTCATTTTTTGACTTCGAGGATAAAGTTCTGTAAACTTACGTTGTATAGCAAATAGTACAAACATTGGACATGTGCAGCAATGAATAAATGTTAATGGCTTTGACCAACTAGTTTCATTCAAAGGAATAGTTATCTTGAATACGAGTGTGGGAATCTGACGAGTTCTGTTTTTTTTTCTATTGAACCGTTTAGTTGTCCTACCGTAATAATGCACAAAACTTTCGAAATAATCCCCAATTCTTCCCATTCATCTATCGGTGGCAATGGCCGTAAATGCTCCCACAAATCGTATAAAACTTTCCATGATTTCCAACTATCAATTTTCATTGGTTCTGGAACTATGCTAGCAGCACGACTTCTCGCTTCCTGACCATGGAACACTTGTCCATGAATGACAATAAATTCTTCATCCTCTTCGGTCGACAAGCTTCCAGGAGTGAGATTATGTGGAGAGATAGCATAAGGATGTCTAGGATTTAAAAGTCCATCAATTGTAAAGGCAAACGATGCTCGTTTCTTATATTTGTCCCTTATATTGTTTTCAACGTGTCCTTTTAGTCTATCAATTGCATCTGTGATAATATGAACATCTGGTTGCACTGTCGGAGGCGGTGTTGGTGGTGCTAAATTCAAAAAATATACTCAGGGAATTATCGGCATCAAACGGCTCGCGTGCCGCCACTTCGGCTCGTAATCGGCACGCGTGCCTCGGCGGCTCGTAATCGGCACGCGCGCCGCATGTTCGGCACGCGTGCCGATTTCACGCCGGAATGGCTGCGAAACGGCACGCGTGCCGCCACTTCGGCGCGAAACGGCATGCGTGCCGCCACTTCGGCTCGTAATCGGCACACGTGCCGCTACGGCTCGTAATCGGCACGCGTGCCTGAATGTCAAATTTACACAATTCATTAACGACCCATCGAAGTGACAAATCCTTATTTTTCCATCGTTTTTTTTCAAATTTTAATCATTTTCTGAATGTGTTTCATTATTTCAAAATATATCGTCAAGGAACCGAAATGCCTTAAAATTCTCACAGTTTCTTGGTAAGATTATCCAATTAAAAACTTTTGGAAAGTACTATAGTTTCATATTTGTTTCTTCAGTTTATGGGACTCGAAAACGAACTCGGGCGTTGAACCGGGATCCCCATCGGGATTTTCAAGAGGCAATTTTCCAAACCAGCATCCTCACCGGGTAACCCGATTGGAAAATTAACTCTCGCAAATCCCGGTGGGGATCCCACCCAACACAAACTGTTTTTGGAATAACGGGATTTTTTGATGTCGTCTAGAGAAAATAGTTGTAATAAAGAAACTTATTGAATATAAAAACCCTTCTGTACCACATTGTGATTGCATTCGTGGGACTTTTACAAATCGGGGTAACTTTGTATTTTTCGAAAAATTTCAGTCTCCCCCACCTTTTTGGTGCCCTAGGCCGAATATAATATTTATACCTCCCTCTGCAACTTTATGGATGAGTAAACGCATAGAGCAGTGAACACAAAAAAACAAACCAACCCCAATGTGTGTCTCCGGACTACGCGGGTGAACCCGTTTTTTGGAGAAAGCTTTGATACATGATAATACATGTTTTTTTTTATACATGTTTTTCAAAATTTTATAGTGGAAAACCATATCAACCCCAGAAATGTTTGTTTATTTTCTAAATAGGATGAGATTAGGTACTAGAATCAAAAAGAAACTCGAAAAAGGAAAAACCTATCGTGCTGAAAATAGACAACATACGTCAAATTTCATTTTGTTAACAAAGGGGATGTTTAAGCTTGAGTTTATACCGAAAAAAGTTTATGTTTTTAAAAAGTGAAGTATACATCTTAGTCCTGCATAATTAACATTTTCCAAAAGTTTTTTGGAAAATGGATTTTCGCTTCAATCTCGCATTTAACGGTTTCATTATTTATTTTTCGAAAACTATAAGAAAGACATTAATAACAAAAAATAACTGAAGAAAGTCAAACAAATCTTAATTTAATTGATTAAGCATGTTTTAATCTATCAGTTCTCAAAATTTGAGCCTATTCGGTTTACTAGAACAATAGTTATAATTATCCAAGTTCTCCTATATCTACTCTTAAGGAACTCTGGCGCAAGCGCACATATAAGCTCACTTTCCCCCCTCGCTCACATGTTCAGGTATAGTCAAGTGGTTCAACGTCTCGTCATCAAACAAGCAGGAGGTCAAGTCGTCGCAGGTTCGGTTCCAGGATGTGTTTCTCGCTGTCATTGCTTCACACAACTCACACTAAGCTACGAGAAATTGCTATGCTACACCATGGCGGCGACAATACTGTTTTTTTTTAATTTTTAAAAATCATTTTTCAACTAGCCTCTCGAGAGACTTTTTGTTATTTTTTTCTCATTCTCAATTTTATAATTTTTCGGAAGGGGGGGGGGAGCATATCCGAGCCGGTGTGCACTGATCATTTGATGTGCACTGATTCAAACAAATCACAAAATACAGTTTTTAAGTCTAATTTCAACTGCACGCCAATAAAATCCAGCAAGCGGCTCTTAAACGGCACGCGTGCCTCCAATTCGGCTCGTAAACGGCTCGCGTGCCTCCAAATCGGCTCGTAAACGGCTCGCGTGCCGAAACAGCGGCTCGTAAACGGCACGCGTGCCGCCCAATTCGGCACGCGTGCTTCGACGTGCCGTTTTGACACGGCACGCGAGCCGCTTTTTGGAGGCACGCGAGCCGTTTACGAGCCGTTATTCCCCTGAGTATTTCTTTCCAAAAAATTAATGAAAACTCACAATCTTGAACAACTAACTGAACTGGACCTACACTCTTCCTACTACGAGCACTACTTTGTTTTCGCAACTCCTTCTATAAAATACTATTTTTTTTTGAAAAATAATTGAATAATTACCCTCTTACGAGTATGAAATAATTGAATTCCAATGACCGTACAAACATAAATACAATAAATTCCGAGAAAAACTGAAAAATAATGTTTTTCAAAACGACGGATAGTTTTCCTACCAATTGGCATCCATAGATATACTTGATTGGAAAATATAAAACAGAATGCGAGGAATAATACAGCTGTTATGTAGAAAATTAGATCTCGAACTGTACTGAAAATCTGAAAATGTAATTTTTTAAAATCCCGCGAGAATCGGAAGCTCTTGAACTCGGAAGCTCTCGTAAAGGTCAAATAATAAGAAATCAGTTTGGGTTCAAAGCGAACACTTTGGAAATGCAAGATTCTTATCTTTTCTAGATATAAAGTTTAATATTTATCGCTTATCATGACTATGATTATTTAATTGACGCAATTTATTGCATTTATTTATTTTAATTTCGTATAGAGCCGGTAATTTGATAAACTTAGGAACTTCTAAAATTATTCATAATCAACAGAAAAAAGACAGTATCAAAGATTTTTACTGTTCGTTCATTGGGATTCCAAACTCGCTTCACGGTTTTCGCTAGCTTGAATGACCTTTACCGTGCTCGGACATATTTAAAACATTATTTTTGAGTCATAAATGCATTTTTGGTATCTATTGGATCAATTGCGCCAAATGTCTGTGCACCGGAACACGCCAAAAAACCGAGTTTCTTCGGTAGAGCGCGTTTGGAATCGGGTTGTTTCTACAGTATATCATGCTTGTAAAATTCTTAGTTTTTTGAGACAATAATAAAAAAAAACAAACCTCAACATCAAAAGGACTGGTCAAAATAATGGTTGATACAACCATAGTTGTAACAAAAAGACCACCTCCAAACAATTCACCGAGTGCCAAATCAGCTTTTGGAGACCTGCTACTCAAAACAGAAGCAATCGAACCAAAAACATCAGGGGCTCCATTTCCAAATGCCATAAAAGTGACACCGGCAACACTTTCACTTATTCGAAGATGAGCAACAATTGATGAAATCGCAGGAGAGAAGAAATTGTCAGCTGCTTGACTTACCATTACGAATAACATCAACATGTATATCACTCCAATTATTATTAGAACTATCTATAGATATTTGGAATGGTTAAGAAAACTGGAAATGGATTATGGTTACCCTTGTTCCATTACTTCCAGCACATTCAACATATTGACTCCATAATAGATATCCACCACCTTCACAGGAGCCATCATTACAATTCACATAATCACAAATTTCTGAAAATTTATTTTCTCGAAATACAATTTAAACATGTAAATTCTTCCCAGTCTGATGTTTTTTTAAGGTTTTAGTTGATATGTGAATTTTTATTGTATAATTTTTCATCACATTTTGAGGATGAAGCACTTTTCAAGAAAATAATATAAATTACCTTGTTGAGTCCATTTCGATTGAATTTCACACTTATCAGATGGACAAAGTGTTGAATTTGTCAAATCTAAATATTTATTTCCATTAAATACATTTCTCCAACGATTTTTTCGGTAAAATCCTTCAACTGCAACAATTAATATAGCCCATATTAAAATATCCTTCAATTTGACCATCCACTGAAAATTGTTGAAGAATTATTCAATAAAATAAAATTTAATGGTATAAAAAATATGAAAAAAAGAAAGTGAATAGTACAATAAATCACCAACTTTCATTTCAGCTGATAACAGCACTCAAAATCGCAAATTTTCATCGATAATTTTTTTTTCTCATAATCTTTTTTTCCGACAAGTTTCTATTTTTTAGATTGCAAAAAAAATGGTCAAAAATCATTGGGGAAAAAATGGAATACATTGTACAATTGTAGCACTCAAAATTATGTTTTGCTTCTTTCGTCATTGTTGATAAGTTTCAATTTTAGGGAGGGGGAAAATTGTGAGCTTATCAAATTAAAATGATGATTTGAGAAAAAAAATGGGGAGTGAGGAGGTACACAAAAAGGAGTTGTAAATTTTATGTCTGCACGGAATTTATAATTTATACATTGGTTGATTAAACTTCATAGAACCTCAAAGTTAGCTTGGAAATATAATTTTTTTCATATGAATAATTAAGGCTCATTTCCAGAGCATTCTTCTTAAAGATGGTGTATCACTATGTTTTTTCTTTAGCATCTCACCATTTTGATAAATTCAACTTTAGATTTTTTTAAAATTATTGTCAAGTTAACTATTTTTGATCATCCATTTTCTACTGAAAGACCGCAACGCAACCGCTCGCATTTAAAAATAGCACGACTGTGTGAGAGACTTAGCTTTTATGGGTAGGTCAAAACCAACTTGCATGATCAAGAATATTTGAGTTGACAATAAAGGTTTTCTATGTAGATTTCAAAAAAAAATTAAAGGTTCCAAGTCTAAATTAAAGACATACTAATACTTAATAAGTGGTTTCTCAATTCTTCGGTGCAATATATACAAAATCTCAAATCAAAAGTAACCGCTATTAATTTGTACATTCTTTCAATACGAGGTTTCAAATTTGGTAGCTTTGATTCATAGAATACTCCTGGAATGTGTTGTTTTCATATTGTCAACTCAAATATTCTTGATCATGCAAGTTGGTTTTGACCTACCCATAAAAGCTAAGTCTCTCACACAGTCGTGCTATTTTTAAATGAGAGCGGTTGCGTTGCGGTCTTTTAGTAGAAAATGGATGATCCAAAATAGTTACCTTGACAATAGTTTTTTTAGGATTCTCATATTATTCAAAAAAAATCAGACTTCACTGTTCATTTATTTTTTGATTATTTCTAATGCCCCATGCTTTTGACACCTTTCCATGCCACACCCGTCTTTTTCATTGCCTTCCGCGTCAAAAATAATTTTTGTTTCTTTCTTTTTTTTATCAATTTTTCATTAAAATCCCCTTATCATGCACCCAATTTACGTCAGAAACGGTAAATGCCGGAGATTCGACAAAAATTGCATAATTTTTTCGAGTTTTCTTGGATTAAAAGTAATATGGAAATTTGAAAAAAAGAAAGTAGTTTACTCAATTGCTTACAGTGGTCCTTTTTTTAATTTGAGATCCGACAAGCCCGCTAAAGTTGTCAATAATCTAAGAATTTTAAGTGGAGCTTGTAAAAATACATTTTATAGGCTTCTCAAAAAATATTATATCTTTAAAACTCTGAAAAAATTGCAAAAAATTTAGGAAGAAGAAGAGGAAGGGGGTTGATCACAATTCTCAGAATTTTTGCTAAACGCGTTTCAGATTTCTAAAAAATTTTCGGTGACAAGGTTGTTTTCCAATTTCTATTAATTCGTTTTTTCATTGTCCGTTTAATACATTTGCATTTTTTTCAAACAAACTTTAAAAGCAAACAACTTTACGGCTGAAAATTTGTTCTTTTTTTGACATGCCATAATTTTTTTCAAAATTTCTCGTTTTCCCTGATTCTACATTTTTATATTGATCGAAAAAATCTATTCAAATTGCGCTCCACTGGACAGGCGCCTTTGGCACGATTCCAAAACCACGCCCACCGAAAAAAAAATCGAAACTGTTTGAGGTTATTCTGTTTTTTTGAGATTGTTTACATAGTTTTTTGAAATAAACATTGATTTTTGGTGAGTTTTTCTCAAAAAACAAATTTTCCTCAAAAAATAATGGAACTAGATTCTTTTTAAAAAGGTTGAGGCTATGCTGTTATCAAAAATTTTTGATTTTGTTCTGTTTGGGCACTTTTTGGACTCGTGCTAAACGCTGCTGTCCAGTGGAGTGCAATTTTAATAGTTTCTTTCTGTCAATAAGTGAAATTTTTTGAAAATTAATCGCTTTTCATGAATTATTTGTTCAGGTTGACAACGAGACCGCAACGCGCAAGACCAACTAAGAAAATAGACCAACTAAGAAAATCGCGTTGCGAGGAAATTCCCAACGACACTCCGCAAAACGAGTGGTCAGAAATTTTTATCTTGACAATATTCGATAAGTTAGTATTTTCTTGATTTTTGTTTAAAATTATTTTTAAGGACAAAACTCGTGAATGAAATTTATCTATGAACAACATGAATCTATAAATATCAACCTAGTTCCATACAATAACATTAGTTTCAGAAAGTATTAAAAACACAATAAATGTAGCATACACTGACATAAGAATAATGGCATTCAGACGTCGTAAGCGGCCTCGTTGGACAAAAATACCTTTAAAAAATTATAATCCAACTGTATGAGAAAGAGACCTAAGAACTTACACATAAAAGTAGTCATTAGTGAGATAAGAAGGAATAACATAAGTAATCGATATGTGGGATTTATTGTCATCTGGAAGATTATTTTAAAAAATAGTTGTTGAAGTTCTAAAAATTCTTACTGAAATATATTTTCCCTGAAATTTGGCAATGGTGAATGGTAAACCAAATCCGACCAAGAGATCTAAAAGTCAACGATTAACTTTTAGACAACATCATTTTCATATTACTGAATAACGGTCCACCAATTGCAGCGGCCATGGCCATTTTTGGATATCCTTGTTTTACCACTGAAACATCAGCGATCAAATCTCCTATGCTGTTGCTCCATGCTAAAATAGTGAGCCCGAGAACCTTGAAATCAACTAATTTGTATGCAAGTGAATCCCTATTAAACTTCTTGAGAAATTCGTGAAACAATTCCAAGCATGGTTACAACGTTCACAATCTCTGACGAGAGAAGATATATCCAAGAAGTTGACATTAGAAATCCGGAATAAGAATATATTTCCTGGAGTTCTTCTGATTATCTATTTATTCATTGTTGATTGGTAACTTTATAATATTTCGGTTGAACTCCTAATTCGGTAAAAAATATAACAAATGTCACCAATATTCCAGCAAAAACAAGACCATAAAGCCAAAGTCCAGGACTTCCATCGAATAGGGATAATGTTAAAACTATAAAGAGCATTTTATAAAATCTCGAATTACTGAAAAAAATGTAAAACCATACGTTGTAAAGCAAATAATACAAATATTGGGCATGTGCAACAATGAATCAATGTTAACGGCTTAGACCAGCTAATCTCATTTAAAGGAATAGTGAGTTTGAATAAGAAATTTGGAATCACCTAGTAAAATTATTTTTCCGCCAGAAATTACTCATTTTTACCGTAATAATGCACAAAACTTTTGAAATAATCCCCAATTCTTCCCATTCGTCTATAGTTGGCCATGGTCTTAAATGCTCCCACAAATCGTATAAAACTTTCCATGATTTCCAACTTTCAATTTTCATTGGCTCTGGAACTATGCTAGCAGCACGACTTCTCGCTTCGAGACCTTGGAAGACTTGTCCGTGAAAAACAAAATATTCTTCATTTTCAACGGACAAGCTTCCAGGAGGACGATCCGTTTCACAACTGGCATTGTTGTTCTTGTATTCTTTCAGTTTTTCAATTGCACTTTCGATTATTATTTCAGGTAGTGGATGCGTGGCTGAAGGTGAAATTCTTAATTATCAAACTTTAAAAGCTTTTACATTGCCCAATAACGGATTGGATAGTGGCTGTCCGACGACTATTTCGCTGCGTTATTCTCTTAAAACATATTAGCCTTCGATATTTCCTTGAAATTGCTTAAATACAACATATCAGTTAATTTGACTCTACCTCATTTCAATTTCAAAAATTAGTGCTATCTCTCAATTGTACAATGCAATTTTTTTTTTTAACAAATAAATAATGAGCACTTCCAAACGGCGTGCAATGCGATCGGAATTGGCGCGAATCACAATTCTTTGAATATTGGATAAATTGGAATTTTTTTCGATCACCAGGGCTCCCATTCAAATTTTAATTTTTGCCTTGAATTCGGATCATTTTAACTGACATGTTGCCTTTAATTACGTTTTTCTTGTAAAGAATTTGTATTGCGATGACGGTAAGAACATATGCAAAATAAAGGCCAAGAAATACTGAAATGTAAATTAGATAATAATCTGTTTTTGATTAATTATACCAAGAGACATCCAAAGTTCAATCTGGTTATAAAATATGAAGCACAGTCCAAGAAACACAACGGCTATTATGTAGAAGACTAAATCTCGAATGGTACTTGCAAACTGAAATTTTATGAAAAACGTAATTTGGAATTAAAGGAATTCCCATTTCAAGATCAGCAAGCTTATAATAATACCTCAACATCAAATGGACTTGTCAGAACGATAGTTGCAACAACCATCGTTGTTACAAAAAGTCCAGCACCGCAAAGCTCTCCTATTGCTAAATCAGCTTTTGGAGACTTGCTACTCAAAACAGAAGCAATCGAACCAAAAACATCGGGTGCTCCATTTCCAAATGCCATAAAAGTGACACCAGCTACACTTTCGCTTATTCGAAGATGAGCCACAATTGAAGAAATCGCAGGAGAGAAGAAATTGTCAGCTGCTTGACTTACCATTACGAATAACATCAACATGTATATCACTCCAATTATTATTAGAACTATCTATAGATATTTGTGGTGGTTAAGAAAACTGGAAATGGATTACGGTTACCCTTGTTCCATTACTTCCAGCACATTCAACATATTGACTCCATAATAGATATCCACCACCTTCACAGGAACCATCATTACAATTCACGTAGTCACAAATTTCTGAAAATTTCTGTTCTAGAAATATAATTTAAACATGTAAATTATTCCCAATCTGAAGTTTTAAAGTTTTAGTTCATTTATCAATTTTTATTGCATAATTTTTCATCCCTTTTTGAGAATGAAGCACTTTTCAAGAAAATAATTTAAATTACCTTGTTGAGTCCATTTCGATTGAATTTCACATTTTTCCGATGGACAAAGTGTCGAATTCGTCAAATCGAAATATTTTCTACCGATGAAACTTCTCCAACGATTTTTTCGATAAAATCCTTCAACTCCACCAATTAATAAAGCCCATATTAGAATATCTTTAGATCTTACCATAAACTGAAATTTTCAAATTTTGAAGATCAATTTTTCAGGGATCAAATCGTTGGAAGATTCCTAGGTAGACTATATAAATAATACTAAAAAACCTAGATCAATTTAAGTCATAATCAGTAAAAACACAATAAAATCATACAAGTCAATGCTTTATATTATTGCTTTTTTCCTATAAAATTTGTGATAAACTTCATTTTTATGGCTGGGAGGAGATAGTATCTATCAGCTTATCAAAAATACTACTATGGAATTTTGAGTTAAAATTATGACAATTAAATTTTTTATAGTCTGGATTATTTGAGTCAAAAGTTGTGTTTTATGTGACACAAACTTGAAAATTCATCGTTCCTAAATTCCACAGGTTTCGCAAAAAACGTTTATATTTATATAAATCGGTGGGCTAAAGAGAACCGAAATTGTCGTCACGAACAACGCTTTGTGTGTGTGTGTACACCGTTACGACAAATTGCACACACGCAAAAATTTGAATTAAAAAAAAACGGCATTTTATCACCAACAACGCATGAAAAAATGAAGTTTTTGCGTCAAATACATAAAGTATGACTTAATCTAATTTTTTTCACTCCGAATTACAAAATTGCGTCCCTGAATAGCTGAATATAACGCGTTTTGTGCAACCGTGCCGCACGATTGCAAAAATGCCACGCCCGCTTTTCTGCGTTCGATTTTTAATTGTCGTACTGAATTTTCTTAGTTATAGTCGGTTTACTTTAGCCCATTGTGCTATATCAAACTTTAAAAAATACTTATTTGTCAAAATTTTGAGTCATAAATAATTTCTGAATTATTGACAATTGGATACAACTTTTAAAAAGTGATACCCCATCTTTAACGTCTCCAAAAAGTGAATGTTATGTTCAAATAATTGAGACTTCTCATACATTTTATTCATGAATGAGTTTATTACACGTGTTTTTATCAAACCAACAATTAATCATCCTCGTTGAATTGTTCTTTCAATTTTCTTGATCAACTCAGTTGCTTCCTTTGACGATGCATTCTTCAAACTCTGTGACAATTCTTGATTCAAAATTCCATCCAACGAATTGCCAAGGATCGTTCCATTTCCCCCATTAATTATCATATTCTTCGAAAATTCTTGAGAATTGGATTCTTTCATTGTTCGATTGACATCCGTCTCAGTTTCAGATACAATAACTGGCTTAACCTTCTTTCTCATACGTCTTGGATTTAAAATAACAATTGCTTTTTGTCCATTAATACTCAATGGTGGGAATGCTCCACCAGTCACAATTGGTTTCAAATAAATCTTTTCTCCGGTTTCTACTTCACTTTGTTGCGGACCAATTTTGTCGTAAAGTATTGATTGATCAGCTGATTGAACAAGAACAACTGGTGCATTTGCACCTCCATATGGAAAGCGAAGACCACGGGTTTTTGGTGCTCGATAAAGAATTCCTGGAAGAAAGTTTAGTATCACTTCAGAGGGATCTAGAATACCTTGATCATAGTCCTCAGTTTCAGAATTTTCACAAACAAATGGAAGTTTTATTGTGTCAATTTTAGTGTACCATAAACCGGAAAGTGATTGCATTGAAACGGCACCAACTTGAGATTCAGTTTTCATTGGATATCCTACAAATATTCATAATTATTTTAATTTTAAGAGTAACGAGTCTTAAATTTTGACTTAAAAAAGAAAGAAAAAGCCAACCTCCTTCAACATCAAAGTTTGAATAATTCAAACCTGAGCCATCCAACCATTCCCAATCTGCATCAACGTTCGATGCACCGATCCAGAACTCTTCAATTCCGAGTTTCGCTGCAGCATCTAAAAAAAATTGAATTAATTTTTTGGTCAAAATGTACAGAAATGCTTGAATTCGTCAAAACTTTTTTTTTCAAGAAATTGTTTAAAAATAGGTACGAAGCCAATGGGACGTACAATTTCAGAAGCTTCTTCGAGTGAAAAAAAATAGGGGTTCTGAAAATGGAGTGTATCATAAAGCAACTCACCACGGAGCTACATTTACAGTTCACGCGGATGGATAACATTTAATTCTTAAAATCGGCTCGAACTATATCCAGATCTTGATGAAAATTAGGACTTTATTTCGAGACACTTTTCATTGGATAAATAATTTTAATTTTAAAAACATTCAAATTCCAAAAACATTCAAATTCCAAACATTCAAATTCCAACTTTTCGTGCAACATAAACGGTCGACTTTGAATTTATTTCTTTTCTTACTTTTTTATTTATTGTGGTAAATTTAGGAAAATCCTAACTTTGAAGGATCGAATTTAGTGACTTTAAATTTTATTATTATGCCCTTTGTAAAATGTGAGCAAATTCTAATTTGTCGGAGTAAAAAATGAAATTAAAGGGGCTATTCACTGTTTTTGGCTAGCAATTCCATGTTCATAATCATCTCGATATTTGAACACTTATACAAATAAAAAAAATTTCGAAATTTCCTTTTCTAATGCACGTAAAACAAATTTACAAATTAAGGCGGCAAAATGGCCTAACTTCTCAGCCGCGCGCGAGAGTGCATGCGAATGTGAGAGTGTTTGCAATTGTTAGGCCATTCGCCGCCTTATTTTGGAAATGGGTGTGTTTTGAACTAGAAAAGGAAATTTCAAAACAAAAATTTTCTTGTATATGTTTTTTTTAGTAGTTTTTTTTCAAATATCACTTTTTCTTACTTTTACTAGATTATTTTCTAACAGAAACACCAAAAAGGTAACATCGTGTCGTCAAATAGACTGTTTTAGAACCCAATAACAATAAAACAAAAAATGTTTAAAGGAGGGCTTTACGGATATAAAATGTACCCTAAATAAAAATTGACTTCATTCTCATTTCAAAACTGTTTTTAAAATTTTCTAAAACCCCCTAGAAGCCGAGAAAACGCACCTCAAAACAATGGCCTAGAAAAAGTGTCCATCGGCGAAAACTAGTCCGCAGGCATGAAAAATGCAAATAAAATTGAAAAAAAAACATAAAAAAGGACTAATATAAGCATTCTTCATAACTATTTATTAACGAAACACGAAAAAAGATCATAGGAAAAAGTTCGGTCAGGTGGACACTTTTTCTAGGCCATTGTTTTGAAGCTCATTTTCTCGGCTTCTAGGTGGTTTTAGAAAATTTTAAAAACAGATTTGGAATGAGAATGAAGTCTATTTTATTTTAAGGTACATTTATTATCTCCGTAAAGTCCTCCTTTAAAATTAAAATTGCAAATCATTAAAAAAACAATTTTGAAAATTTTTTTGCCAACCTGTCAACTGCTTATTCCTTTCTGCTCCAAGATTTCTCGCTAATCTTGCATTCGCATTAACACGACAGAACTGGAAATTTTTCAATTAATTTTCAATTTTAGAAATTGTTCGAATTCCCTCATACCCTTAAAGCATTGGTAAAGTTCAAAGGTGTACGGTAAAATTGAAAACATCTGGAAATTTCGAATTTCATTGAAATGAACAAAAAAATCGCAAAACCTCGTATCATTTTTATATTCAGTACCATAATAACAAAAACCGTGTGCGGTTTGGGAAAAAATCGATAATACAATAAATGCTGAGAAAAATAAGAAAAGTACCATGAATATTCGATAAAAATGAAATATCACAGCTTCCGGTGTATTATTTATGCGATATTTATATTTGGTTGTCAAAAAAACGGAGCTATCAAAAATGTTTATTTCTTTATTTTTCTGGATTATGACCCGTCATATAAAAAAAAGTGAACGAAGTGTTTTGGTGGAGAAAAAAGTGAAAAAGAACAAAAATCCGTATGAAGGGACACATAAGGCACATGAATTAAAAAAAAGAAAGAAAAGTTATGAATTGTTAGATACTGAGTGGTTCGAATTCTCGTTCACGACCGTGTTTGCAGAAATATGTGCAATGAATACACCAACGGACGAATTCAATAATGAACATGCCTAGAACTGAAAGGACCAAAAGAAGGACTAGAAGACTGCTGAAAAATTGAGAAGGAAATTTGATAATTTATAATTTGCGGAAAACTGACAAAATTGAGGTGAAAAATGTAGATTCCTCACAGCAATCATAACCACAACAGTTATTTGCAACCGGGCAAGAGTAGACTACTTCTTCGGGTCGGGATTCGTTTTCAAAGTATACCTAAATAAGGGAACTTTTTATAGTAATTTCTGTTTTATACAAACCTTGCCAAATTGTGGATCCTGTGGATCGATTTTATTAACACATTGAATTGGTAGGGTGTCATTTGGCACATAACGTCTCTCACCCCAATAATATTTCCTATTTTCGTATCTGAAATTTCAAAATATTCTACTCAAATGTTCCTTTTTTTACATCATTGGTGTCGAAGCATCTCGTATAATATGTCTTCCTGCATTGAACATTAAATACCCAGAAGTGGCGCCGAAAATAAGTGACCGAAACTTTGATGTATGCTCGATTGAGCCAGGTTTTGAAAATCTGAAAGTTCAAAGTTTGAAAATAAATTGTTATGGTTCTATGTTGACATCGAATTCTTTACTTTTTCTTTAAAACATATAACGCAGAGCCTAAACATTTACTAGGGAAGTCATTTGAAGTTGACCCAAACCATCGGTCGAAATTAGATTTAAATGAACGGCGAAGATCAGAATTATGAGTTCTGAAAAAATTATAGAGAAATACGAAGGGATGCCTGAGATATGCGCATGTGACGTCACGTATGCGAGTAGGGTGTGAACGCTGTATACTGAAGTTGACAAGCTTGAATAACTGTAACTCGTGAACGACTCAACCACATTTAAAGATTTATAGCTCATTTTGAAGCCAGTGAAAAATGGTATGTAACTATAATAAAAATTATTAAAAATGATGAGAAATTTATTTTAAAAATCTTTAAAAAATGAAAATTCACAAAACTCGGTAAAAAAAACTCACTTTTAAAAATTTTTTAAAAACTGCGAAATCAGACTTAGATAGACATCAAGTATTATAGCTTTTAAACATTTCGTTTGTATTTTTGTCCGATGAATTCAAAAAAAAAATACCTTCGAAGTAATTCTTAGTCGCTAAAAGTGAGTTTTATCGAGTTTTGTAATTTTTCAGTTTTTTAAA
This sequence comes from Caenorhabditis virilis, assembly GCA_964036255.1. Classification (NCBI taxonomy): domain Eukaryota; kingdom Metazoa; phylum Nematoda; class Chromadorea; order Rhabditida; family Rhabditidae; genus Caenorhabditis; species Caenorhabditis virilis. The sequence continues at coordinate 8,991,073 of OZ038417.1, read as the reverse complement.
GATTTCTTAGTACGTTTCTCATCATTTTTAATAATAACTATTCTAGTTACATACCATTTTTTATTGGCTTCAAAATGAGCTATAAAGCTTTAAATTTGGCTGAGTCGTTCACGAGTTACAGTTATTCAAGCTTGTCAACTTCAGTCTACAGCCTTCACACATCCTACTTGACGTCACATGCGCATATCTCAGGCATACCTTCGTATTTCCCTATAATTTTTTCAGAACTCATAATTCTGATCTTCACCGTCCATTTAAACCTCATTTCAACCGATGGCTTGGGTGAACGACTTCCCTAGTTAGCTGAGAAAATACATTTTCAACACGAGCCTCTCTAATTTTTGAAATGTCGTTTTTTCAAACTATTTCTTTCTAAAATCGATCAAAAATGGTTATGAATAATTTACAATGTTCAATTTTAAAATAAGGGACCATAAAATTTTTATTAAAAAGTCGAAAACCTACTTCTTAGTGAAATATGGTTTTGATTTTGAGCGATCAGCTGTTCCAAATGCACTTCTCGAACTAGATCTTCCTCTTCCGCCTCTTTTTGCAATCACAATTCCCAAAATAAGGGAAACGATAATCAGTATTCGATTCACATTCATGCCACTGAAAAAAAATTGAACATGAAGAAAATAAACTGCTGAGAGAAAGCCAGAAGGGAGGGGGGTCTATTTTCATAACATAAATCAACGAATAAATAAATATATAGTTCTTAGAACTTTGGTTTTGAAAAAAAGGAGTCAGGGGAGAAACTTTATCAAAAACTAGTCTATTTTTGTACTTGAACTGAACCTTTAAAGAAAAAGAGAAAAACGGAATTGTGTTGAGGAAATTAGTCGAATTAGTTATTCATTGTTTGACAATTCGTCGTTGCGTGTGTCTGTTGGAGCGAATACAAAATTAGTTGAACTCTTTTCTTTTCTATGTGTTTTTTTTTTGAAAAAGAACTATTCCGTTTGAACAAGGACGACAAATTGTTGAAAAAAGAAGTGGGAAAAAATGAGCATTTAGAAAACTCTAAATCTGGAAACAAAATCAAGCGAGTTGGAAATAATGGCAGATTGTATGAGAACTCGTATGAAATCATAAATTTTCGCATCCGGTTTTGGAAAAAAGGGTGCATTGGTGTTTGAGCAGAATAATGAACTTTCGAAGTTCATATTCTCAATAATAAATCGAAAACATTTATCGTTCGTGAAATAGACTCGTACGTTAATAAGTCTCACATTGAATTTGAATTATTTTAGAGTAATTGAATTATATTACAGGGTGTTCAATAAATACTGAAGCATGCTTCATATTTACAAAACTACGAGACGAAACTCTCTCAAACTCGGAATAAATTTAGTAAAAATATATTTTTAACACAATTTATTGAGAAGTTCCCTACATCTTGCATTTGTATTTGAACAGGAGCTTAGTATTGTGACGGAGTTCAAGGCGTCTGTGCTCGCGGGTTTCAGTTTACATTTTCAAGCATTATTGAGAACACAGTTTTAAGAAACTGAAAATTGGTTGAATGAAAGTTCGAGTCTTACCTAAAACATATATTCAACTTAAAAGTTTGAAAAACGTAAAGTAATTTTTTTACAGGCAGGGTTTTGGGGCCTACTTTTTATTTTTTTCAGTTTTGGTTCCAACAAAATGTGAAGTGAACGTTTTTGCATATAACGAGCAAATCTTAATCTAGAAATTTTTCAGTATGGAATGTAGCGAAGACTGAACAACTAAACAAATAAAATTATTCTAGATAATTTTCTATTTTGACTGTTTTTCCAACAAAAAAGTGCAAATTTTATAGTTTTTCATACGATATCCGAAATCAGATAGTATTTTCAACTCAATTATTCTTGATCATTGCGTTCGGAAGGCTGCTCAACCTCACAGCCGCTCCGCAAGCACGTGACGCGGCTGCCGACACTCAACACACTGGAAAATTTTAAAAATTCATTTTCCCGCCAATATTTCAGTGTGTTGAGTGGGAGGTCACCGCGTCACGTGCGTGCGGAGCGGATGTGAGGTTGAGCAGTCTTCCGAACGCAATGATCAAGAATAATTGAGTTGACAATAACGGATGATCAAAATTTCTTTAAATTTATTACTACACATTTATCAGCTCCAAAAGGTTTTGAAAATGTAAATATAAAGTTTCTGGATAATTTTTGGATCAGAACTAAAAATATGAATCTGCCAACATGAATAGCAATAAACTCGTGAAGTTAGGTCTGGTTTTTCCTTCACCATTTCTCTAAAAAAACGCCCTAATCACACGAAACTTTAAAATTAATGAGAAATAATATCAGGTAATTGAAATCAATGAAATTCTCGTAAGAAAATTAATTTTTCGTTGTACCACAGTAGGATATTCTTCCTGTAGTATTTATTGAACACCCTGTATAAAGTATTCCCATCAAGAATTCGAAAAAATGAATAAAATATTCAAAAAGATGAAAAACTATATAATGGTAAATATTAAAAAACAACGAAGACTAAAAATTATATGCTTGAAAATAAAGGAAACCCTGCAATTTTGATAAACCCTTCAAAAACATCAAAAATCGTTATGTCTAACACTAATCAAGAGAATTATATTTATCTTTTCGAAGGAAAACCTATGTGTGCTTTTTTTTGGTTTAATTCCGTATGCTGAAAAAAACCTCGAGCAGTCTTCAAAAAGTGTAAACTCCAAAAAATAAAATCCCGTTGGGGATTTCACGAAAACAAGCCTAAAAAAATGAAAGTTTATTTTTTTGCCGGCGATTTGAGAAAAAAAGTAAAAAAAAGCTTTTCAATTGATGCCCATTTTTTATGAGGCAGGTGATATTCGTTTCGGAATTATTGATAAATTGAGGAAAAAAAGGGGGAATGTTTTAAGACATGAGGGTGGAATATGTCATGAAGTGGAAATTAATGTTATTTTTTTGAAATTCTGAATGACGGAATATAAGGATCTTGAAGATAAATAGCCTGTTTTAAAAAATGGAGATCAAAAAACGATAGATAATTAAAGGAGGGCTTTACGGAGATAATAAATGTACCTTAAATGAAAATAGATTTCATACTCATTTCAAATCTGTTTTTAAAATTTTCTAAAACCGCCTAGAAGCCGAGAAAACGCGCCTCAAAACAATGACCTAGGAAAGTGTCAAAACTAGTCCGCAGCCATGAAAAAACAAAAAAAAAGAAAGAAAAATCATAAATTAAAATGAAAAATAAAAAAGGAATCATATAATCATCCCATAACTATTTATTAACGAAACACGAAAAAATCTCATAGGAAAATGTTCGGCCAGGTGGTCACTTTTTTCTAGGCCATTGTTTTGAAACCCCTTTTTCTCTGCCTCTAGGTGGATTTAGAAAATTTTAAAAACTGATTTGGAATGAGAATGAAGTCTATTTTCATTTAAGGTACATTTATTATCTCCGTAAAGTCTTCCTTTAAGTAGAAGAGGTGATCCTAAAACTGCTAGAATAAAAACAAATGATCGCAAACAGACGGTGACACTTCTCTTAGAGTGTTTAAAGATAGTGTGCCACTTATATTTAAAAAACTTCGAATTTCTAAAAAATTATATTGCTTTCATTGTGGTTTGTGTAATACCTTTATCGTTGCAGATATTATCGAAAATAACTCTTTTTTATATTGAAGAATTGAATGTAATAGATATCTTCAACCAATTTTCGAGTTGTTATTCAGAATTTGTATAGTTTTTTTTCAATTTGGATAAAATTAACTGGCACTTATTCTTTAACAAATTGAGTTGTATTACTAATTGATTTTTTTTAATTTCAGAAGTAGTATTGAACAATTGTCTTTCAAAAAAAAAATTATACCAAGTATAACTTGAACTCCTTGAAACCTGAGAATGAAATTTTAAGATTTAAATTTTACCACGCATTCCAACCAGGCTTGGTCGGAATCGGAAAACGGAAATTCCGATTTTTCCGACTTTTTTTGGAAAATTTTTCAAAATTTTCCGAATTTTCGATGTTTTCCAATTTTTTTCCGAAATTTTCCGAGAAAAAAATAGGAAAAAATCGTTTATCCGATGTTTTCAATTTTTTATAATGTATTTTTTCAATATATATTACACTGAACTACTAATTCATCTTTTTATTTAAAAAAGTAATCAATAGATATGCATTAGAAACAAAAAAAGTTTCATGATATTAGCGAATTTTTCGAATTTTCCGAGTTTTTCCGGTATTTTCCGAGAAAAAACCGGGTATCCGATTTTCCAAAAAGTTTTTTTTCGACCAAGCCTGATTCCAATGATTAAAATCAAAACAGAACTCTTCAATAATTTTCCAATCAAATACGTGACAAAGTTCACGTGAACAAAATACACTCCACTTAGTTATTCTTCAAAACATTATCCAGAAAAGTCATTCGATTTACAAGGATGAAGTTAATAATAGACAGATCGCTTATAATAATTTGTATATTATTCCGTTGTTTCAATGCTGAAAATGATGAGGTATGAGCAATGTTTTAAAAACCAAATTTTCATGTTTTCAGGAAAACGATCCAAAAAGAAAGAGGTTTGTTTTGTAAAACAAAAATGAATACGGTGGGCTAAAGTGTACCGACTATAACTAAGAAAATTCAATACGACAATTAAAAATTGAACGCAGAAAAACGGGCGTTTTTAGGGCGTGGCATTTTTGCAATCGTGCGGCACGGTTACACAAAACGCGTTATATTCAGCGATTCAGGGACGCAATTTTGTAATTCGGGGAATAAAAAATTATATTAAGCCATACTTTATGTATTTAACGCAAAAACTTCATTTTCTCATGCGTAGGCGTTAAAATGCCATTTATAAAAAAATCGAATTTTTGCGTGTGTGCAATTTGTCGTAACGGTGTACACACACAAAGCGTTGTTCGTGATGACAATTGCGGTTCACTTTATCCCAACGTGATGAAGACTATGTACATTGTTGTTATAGGTATATTTGCAAGGGTGGGGATATTAGGACGATTGATGAATCTTGTGAAGTGATTACAACATCTCCCTTAATTATTGAAGGATTCACGAGTCTCTTTTCTTTTGCATTTTCAACATTATGACATGAATTTTAATTTATTAAATTTTTAGAAATAGACCCTAGCACACAAAAAAAATTGCGAAAAATTTATCGATGCGATGCTGGAATAATTGTGAGATTCAATGGGTTCAACGAATTCACCGAAATGAAATCTTTGGTTCATGTTTCAAATTATTATGATGCTCCGATCATATTTCAATATAATGTGCATCTGAGAAAAATTGAGTTTGGGAGTCTTCAAGATGTTACAAAAACACGACCATATTTTCGATTTTTGGAGGATAATTTTCCATTGGAAATGTTGAATACAGAGGAGGGGTGAGGATTTATTTGTTATTTCGAAGGTTTGAATTCAAACAAATTTTATACCAGAACTTTTTTGAAAATTGTTGTTTGGATAGAGAGCATGTGTTTCTGGCTTTTTTAATGGGTCTTTCTTCAAACGTGATAATAAATTTTAAGGGGAGAAATGGGGCTCGCAAAAAACGCGTAAGAATTCGAAAAAGTAATGAAGAAATAGTGAGAAAAGCGTTAATTTTTTCGTGATGCTCAAACTATTATATGTTAGTATATTTCGAATGGTTGAAAATTTTCCGAATTTTTTAAATTTTCAGGAAAACATTTAAAAAATAACTAAATTAAACCTAAAATTTCAACATTCTTCCAAACTTCTTTAAAAAAAATTAGTTTGACATTCATTCTAGACGGTTTTAAAAAAATATTTAGGTGCATTTTGAATTTTCTTGAAAGTGCAATTTGATAATTAGTAGGAAAAATATACTAATTGAAAATAATTATTGTTATTACCGACAACTGATCGAAATAGGTCGGTTAGCATTAGAGCACACTTGCAACATTGTATTTGAAACCGCGAAATCTTCCTTAAAGGAGGGCTTTACGGAGATAATAAATGCGCCTGGTATGAAAATAGACTTTATTCTCATTCCTAATTTGTTTTTAAAATTTTCTAAAACCACCTAGAAGTCGAGAAAAAGAGCTTCAAAACAATGACCTAGAAAATTTGTTGAAAACTAGTCAGCAGGCATGAAAAAACCAAAAAAAAAAACCTTATATTCAAATGGAAAATAAATAAAAAAAAACTAATATAAGCAGTCTGCATAACTATTTATTAACTAAACACGAAAAAAAGCTCATAGGAAAAAGTTCGGCCCGGTGACCCCTTTTTCTAGGACATTGTTTTGAAGGTCGTTTTCTCAGCTTCTAGGAGGGTTTAGAAAATTTTAAAAACAGATTTGGAATGAGTATAACGTCTATTTTCATTTAAGAGGCATTTATATTATCTCCGTAAAGCCCTCCTTTAAATACCGGCAACTGATCGAAATAGAGCATTAGCATTAGAGCGCACTCTCAACATTGTATTTGAACGGCTAACCGCGAAAACCTATGTTTTTAAGACGTCAAATTTCTAATTCAAAAACATTATTTATATAAAAAGTGCATTTTGCAGATTTAACTATTTCTATGCTGCACTTGGAGTACCAAAAGAGACTGATAAGACTTGCTATCGAGACATTTTCTCAGTTGAGTCGAAGAAATTAGAGCACGAAATAGAGACGGATTCTTCCGAAGTTGTTGCATTCATATGCTTATCATTATTCTTTTCAATCGTATTCACTTTGACATTAGATATGCTCATATCTATCGCGATGTACAACTTATATGAAAAACCGTGAGTTTTTATTGAATATTTCGAAGAATCTAGAAACATTTTGCAGAGATGCAAAATACGCCATATTGTTGAAAATGGGCTCATGTCTCGGACACCATCTCACTAAACAGAACGACTGAATGCAACAAAAGTAATAAGAAAAACCTATGGAGATGCATTGATGGAACTTTTTTTATTCAAATAAATTTTGTGATTCCAAAGGGCAATTCTCCGAAAAAAAATCTAGAAACAGAAAATGAAAAAAAAAAATGTTCGAGGAAAAGATGAGGAAAAAAATGACATTATCTTTGAAAGAACCCACAGCCCTCTGCAATGTAAACGCAAAGCAAAAAGAATGTGAAATGTAGTTGACAATTCGTTTTAATTGGCTCGCGAAAACTGAACTGGCCAACACTGAACCAAAAACAAAAAACGCGAAATGTTATAGAAGAGAACGAAACTTTTCAATTTTTGAAATCTCGTAGATTTCAGCAATAAAAGTTATATTTTAATCCTGAAAACTAAGGAAGTTGGGCAGTAGCCTTTTTTTAATCGAAAAAACATCATCAGCGTTCGAAAATAATTGCATTTTTTTATTAGGGCTGAAGGAGGATATAGATGCATAGATAATGTAATCAAATATTATTATTGTTTTGGATAAAAATAACATATTCAATGCATGATTTTTTCCGGCAAAGTTTTTTTTGTCTAGCCCTCGTTTTGTTTACTGACGATGAATTCGAGAATTCCTGATAATCTAAATACCTCAGATTATATTTTGAGGAATTTTGATTTTGCGCAACAGGAAATAAAAAATTTTAAAATGCAGGAAACTGAAAATATGGCCGTAAACTACGGTAATCTCGAAAATCACTGGAAACTAGAAAAGAGAAAAAAAAACAACAAACATTATATATTAGTTTTTTGAAGGAGGAATATTCGCAAATTTTAAATGTTGTTCAATCGATGTAAAGGAAGGCTTTACGGATATAAATGTACCTTAACTGAAAATAGACTTCATTCTCATTCCAAATCTGTTTTCAAAATTTTCTAAAACCACCTAGAAGCCGAGAAAACGCGCCTCAAAACAATGGCCTAGAAAAAGGGGCCACCGGCGAAAACTAGTCCGCAGGCATGAAAATCCAAAAAAACATAAATTAAGATGCAAAAACATCAAAAAAGGACTAATATAAGAATTATTCATAAGTATTAACGAAAAAAGCTCATAGGAAAAAGTACGGCCAGGTGGAAACTTTTTCTAGGCCATTGTTTTGAGGCGCGTTTTCTCGGCTTCTAGGGGGTTTTAGAAAATTTTAAAAACAGATTTGGAATGAGAATGAAGTCGATTTTTATTTATGGTACATTTTATTATCTCAGTAAAGCCCTCCTTGAAAATTTAATTATAGATACCGAAACAATAGTGAAAAAAATTGCAAAAAGCTAGAAATTCAACAAAACGGTTGATACCATAGCTCGATTCCGGGTGCCCGTTTTGTTGAATTTCTATACAAAAACCATCAAAGTTCAATTGCGGATGCCCTTTTCTAGTTGTTTGCATTATTGTTTCGGTATATAAAACAAAATTTTATATCGATTGAACAAAATTTACAAAATGATTACCTTCAGTCTTCCTTTAATGCTCATTTCCAAAATTTTTGAACACCTTTTTGATGGTAAAAGCCAATTTCATAATGGAACGAAAAAAAAAATATTTAAAGAATAACACTCAAAAAATAAAAATGTTCGGAAATCTCAAAAAATTTGGAGCTTTTGTACAACGGAAGGAAGATACGTTTTCAAGTGGTTCGTGGAAGAGATAAGTGTATGTTGATACAATGATTAAAATGTGTGCAGTAGGCATTTTTTTCGAATGGGTAAAAATTTCAAATTCTAGATGAAATCAGTTGGTAAATTTGTGACCTCATTAGATGTGTCAAATTTGAAATATTTCGAAAACAGGGAGAGAGAGAGAGGGGTGAAATTTGATGAAAGATCGATTCGAGTGGGAGGCAAAACTGGATTTTGAAAATAAATTGATGTGCGATGGAGAGAAAAAGAGGGACATAGATTGATGGGGCAAACGAGGTGACAGTTACAATTAGAACAACAACAAAAAAAAACTATGAGAGAGGACATATTGGTCTTTTTGGCCGAGAATTTACATAAATATTGCATTCATGAAAACCGAATTTTTGAGAGAGAGAGAGAGAGAGAGAGAAGATTTTCCAATTTGAAATTTGAAAAAATTTCTAAAGAACTTTAATTGAATAATTTTCAAAAAAACATGAAATGTACTTTAATTTAAGAAAAAAAGACAATTTTATGTTTTCAAGAAATATATAAATTCACATGGAAAAATTCTGAAAAACGGAAAATGTACATATTTGTGAAAAAAAATTTTTGGCAAACATTTATATTCGAATACAAACAAAAATTCTGATAGTGGTGCACAAAAGGGTATATGTATGTATTTTTATTCACATTATTGTGATGTATTTGATTGAATTCTCTTCTTTTTTTTTGGAAAAAAATGGCTCCATTTATATGATTTAGCGAAAAAAGAACATATCGGGGAACTTTATTGGACTTTTTTGTCATCAGAAAATTCTTTAAAAGGTTTTCAGTGAACAAAAGAATAAATTTTTTATTTTTTGAAAAAAAAATGTTACAAAATGATGGGGTTATTGTTTTTAAAGTTAACAATCCTGCCAAAGTTATACCTGCATTATAAAGAACAGAAAAATAAACATTGAAAAAAGGGGAAGGGAGGGCTCACGCTTTACTAAATAAGAGGATATAGCGGGACAACGGTTCGATTCGGTTAAAGGAGGACTTTATGTAGATAATAAATGTACCTTAAATGAAAATAGACTTCATTCTCATTCCAAATCTGTTCTTAAAATTTTCTAAAACCACCTAGAAGTCGAGAAAATGAGCTTCAAAACAATGGCCTAGAAAAGTTGCCACAGGCGAAAACTAGTCCGCATGCATTAAAAATCCAAAAAAAAAAGTTTTTAAACATAAATTAAAATGAAAAAACATAAAAAAGGACTAATATAAGCATTCAGCATTACAATTTATTAACGAAACACGAAAAAGGCTCATAGGAAAAAGTTCGGCCACTTTTACTAGGCCATTATTTTGAAGCTAATTTTCTCGGCTTCCAGGTGGTTATAGAAAATTTTTAAAAAATATTTGGAATGAGAATGAAGTCTTTTTCATTTAAGTTACATTTTTAAGTTAAACCGGTTAAACTGAACAGTTGTCTCGCTATACAAGAGGGGGCATTAATCATGTTCCAATTTGAATAAATTACAAAAGTTTTCATATTAACCCTAATAACAACAACAATTGATCGTTGTTCAGTTTCCCATTTTCTTCCGATAATATCATTGAGGTTTGAATTAAAATTTTTACGTTCATTTCTGATTGTATGTATGCCATTTCTCGAAATTTGTTTTGCCTTTCTTGAAACTCGGATTGTGAATATGGCCGCAGAAGGACTGGATGATTAACCATTTCTTCTTGCATCTTAATTAGTTCCTCAACTGGTTGCTGCTGAAAAAGATTTTTTAAAAAACATTTCCAAGACGAGAAGAGTTTCGGGGTTTTGTACCGTTTGGGATTTTAATGTCCGCAACAACTTTAAGCTTCTTCCAATACTGTGCATCAAGATCGCATCCAAATTTTCCATAACTTCACAAAAACTCAATGCGTATAATCGGAATTTCAGTTGAGAAGGTATAACTCGATATTTTACTAATAATTGCGAATAAAATGATTGATCTGGTCGTTTCAAATAGTTTATCAGATCATTGAGGCCTTGATGCTTCGGAAACTGCCTCGGAAAAAAATCGTGATTTACCATGTTCAACTGTTGCCAAATCTGAGACATTACAACGTTTCCTGCTACTAGATTCATAATTAACATGTCACGAAGCGACTTGTCTTGTTCATCTTGAATTTGTTGCTTCTCGAAATAATTCAACATTTCAGTGATAAATCGATGAAGCGCAATTTTTTGTTCACACCCGGTCAACTGTTGAACAAAATTAGCATATAGTCCAAATTTCAGTGGAAGCATTTTTAAAAGTGATTGCAGCTGCAGAAGTGGTTCAACCGATTCTTGTCTTTGTACCATTGTGTTTTCCTGAATTGTTTTGCTATTGGTTTACAGATTAAGTACGCGCTTTATGCACTTTTGTAGAATATTTCATTCATTTTCAGAAAACTTTTTTTTGAAGTTTCCAACCCGTGTAAAAACATATAAAATGGGTTGATTTTGGAATAAATGTGGAAAATGGGTATTTTAATTTCAATTTACGGTCCTTAAAGATAGAGAACAAAAACATTTATGAAATCGTTCACCATCTTTAAAGGAGGGCTTTACGGAGATAATAAATGTACCTTAAATGAAAATAGACTTCATTCTCATTCCAAATCTGTTTTTAAAATCTTCTAAAACCAACTAGAAGCCGAGAAAACGCGCCTCAAAACAATGGCCTAGAAAAAGTGGCCATCGTCGAAAACTAGTCCCCACAAAAAAAAACATAAATTAAAATGAAAAACATTAAAAAAGGTGTTATGTATGCGATCAACGGACAACAGGGTTCAAAGTGTGATAACGCAAGATATTAATAATCGTTTATTCGTAGGTATTTGTCCGGTTGTAATCCGGGAGTTAACATGTAATCTTCTTCATTTCCTCCATTCGACCCTCAGCATCAGGTTGCTTCGTGGCATCAAGTTCACGCAACGAAATAGCATTGTTAATCATTTCATACCCAACAAAAGGACTAATATTTTTTTGATTTTTCATGTTTTTTTTTGGATTTTTCATGTAATAATGCATGCGGACTAGTTTTCGCAGGTGGCCTATTTTTCTAGGTCATTGTTTTGAGGCTCATTTTCTCGGCTTCTAGGTGGTTTTAGAAAATTTTAAAGACAGATTTGGAATGAGTATGAAGCCTATTTTCATCCCAGATGCATTCATTAGCTCCGCAAAGCACTCCTTTAAAGGTAGAACTATAGTGAGACATCGATTAACGTTTAAAAATTTTTATCTTTAAAAAATCAATAATACCTTTAAATCCATCTCCATTGTACTTAAAAAATCCAAGCCGGTTTCAATTGATTTCAAATAATGATCTATTTCAAAGTTGAAGCCCTCTACCTCGTGGCGTGAACTGACCCGTGCTTTTGCGAAAACCAGAGCTTTCGCTTCAACAATTACCCGACTCAGAGCTTCAGCAAGCGCTGAATATTTGTTCGAGTTTCGAATAAAATCCAATGTTTTAATAGGCGGTTGTTCAAACATTTTTTCCTAAAAAAAAGAGAACATTTTCGAGAGAATTCTGGAATTTCAGGTACTTGAAGCTTTGAAAACTTGTAGGATTCTGCTAGACGAAGTTTTTCTTGAATCGAGATTTGTTTAGTAATAATCAAAAAATCTTCACAGCTTGTCTTCAAAAATTCAACATTGTATTTGTTGGCCAATGCAAGAATATTTTTGAAATTACCACCTGAACTTAGCATTTAAAAAAAGGTTTACTTCCACGAATAGGTTCACACTTCTTTAAAATTGATTAAGAGACAATGTCTGAATCGCGTTAAACGTAACACGTTAGCCCTAGACCGAATAACTGTGCTATGGAGCTCCCCGTTTTGTCTAACAACTTTGACTGGCTATAACTTTGCTAATTTTCCGAACTACGAGCAGATACGTATATTATTAGAAAGCTCTCATTATGTTCTACAACTTTATTGTTAACAACAAAGCGTAAAAAAATTTTTATGAGTATGAAAATGTTGAAGATAGAAAATTGGATTTAGTTTTTCATAATTTTCAAATGAAAAACCCCCTTGACGGTATATAAATTTTACGAATTCCTGTAGAAAATGAATTTTACTATCGAATGATATATATTGTCAACTCAATTATTCTTGATCATTGCGTTCGGAAGGCTGCTCAACCTCTCAGCCGCTCCGCACGCACGCGACGCGGCTGTCGACACTCACACACACTGAAATATTGGCGGGAAAATGAATTTTTCAAATTTTCCAGTGTGTGTGAGTGTCAGTAGCCGCGTCGCGTGCGTGCGGAGCGGCTGTGAGGTCGAGCAGCCTTCCGAACGCAATGATCAAGAATAATTGAGCTGACAATAGTAGATTAAAAACTGAGGGTCCCATAGTTTCAAAAAATAGCCAAATATGGAAAAAATGACAATTTTCGTGAAATTTACCTACAGCCAAAGGGGGTTTTTCATTTGAAAATTATGAAAAACTAAATCCAATTATCGATCTTTAACATTTTCATACTCAAAACAATTTTCTTGCGCATTGTTGTCAACAATAAAGTTGTAGAACTCAATGAGAGCTTTCTAATTATATAAATATCTGCACTAATTATAAAGATAGCAGTACGCGCGGTCCGTAAAGTAAAATTAGAGCAAAACAAATCATAAACACTTTCAATTTTACTAATCCACTACTATATCCCCATCTGTGCAAAATGTATGTCATTCCATTATTAGAATATTGCACCAATAAAAAATGAAGAAAATTACTTGTTAACTGTTTGTTATGCTGGTACATCAAATGAAGAAAGTCGCGAAAATGTTCAATGTTCACATTTTTGATTTCCAATGCATAATGATTCCTTCCATGGCAATCCGATAGCAATTCACGAAATGTCGAAGAAAAAGAAATTAGCGACTGAAAAAGGTCATAATAAAGAATATATCAAATTTTTGAAAAAACCATACGTATTTATCGACATAGAATTTACGACCTTTAACACACAATACAACTTCTGAGTCAATATTTTGAGGAATTGAAAAGTCAGGAAGTGGAAAGTCAAATAACTGATTGTCTACACCAATAGATGATAGGATGTGAACAGTCACTTTGAAACTCAATTCATCCAACACATAGCAACAACCATTATAAAATGAACCGAATTTTATTACCCGCGCATAAGTTCCACAATCATAACACTTTGAGATTCTATTAAAACGAGGATGCGCACTCAATTCTTGTCTAAATCCTTTCGTCGATGTAATTTCTATCTTAATTCTAGCATCAATTGACCACAAGTTTGATGTTGTAAAATCCCCAACAACTTCGAGATAACATCCCAGAAAACTTGGCAAACAATAATGAAGCGTTTCTCGGGGGGTAGAATGTAGTTTCCTTAAAAACTGAAATCCAAAAAGATTTTGAAATAAAATATCAATAGCTTTGGAATCCATTCAGAACGAACTCACTGCGAATTAAAAACAACTAGCATTTTGAGACTTAATTTCGATTCCAGTTTTACTCTCAGAAATTTTAGAACTCAAAGCTGTCGGAGAAGCTAAAAATCCGTTTACACCGCGTCGCGGGGTTATCGAATATACTAGAGTCGTAAAAGAGCTTCATAACTCAGTTTCTTTTCTTTTCTTTTTTTTTGGTAGTTTTCATTTCGTTTCATTATTATCAAGTTCTTTTATTATATTCTGTACATTGTTTAGATGAGTAAAGGTCAATTGGTTGGAAAACCAAAACATTTTCTGACAAAAACATTTTTCGGCAAAAAGATTTTTGAAATGAAATGTCTGCGTCTCTCAACGCCACACGCTTTTGCGACCTTTTGCGACCAATTCAATTCGCATGCGCCTTAAAGGAGGACTTTATGTAGATAATAAATGTACCTTAAATGAAAATAGACTTCATTCTCATTCCAAATATGTTCTTAAAATTTTCTAAAACCACCTAGAAGTCGAGAAAATGAGCTTCAAAACAAGGGCCTAGAAAAAGTGGCCACCTGGCCGAACTTTTTCCTATGAGAGCTTTTTTCGTGTTCCGCTAATAAATGGTTATGCAGAATGTATATATTAGTCCTTTTTAATGTTTTTTTTTAAATGTTTTTTTGTATTTTTCATGTCTGCGGACTAGTTTTCGCCGGTGGCCCCTTTTTCTAGGCCATTGTTTTGAGGCGCGTTTTCTCGGCTTCTAGGTGGTTTTAGAAAATTTTAAAACGGATTTTGAATGAGAACGAAGTCTGTTTTCATCCAAGACGCATTTATCATCTCTGTAATAAATGCGTCTTGGATGAAATTCGCGTCTTGAAACGCTGACAATCTTTTAAAAATCTTTTTGTCGAACATATTTTTGACGAAAAATGTTTTTGTCAGAAAATGTTTTGGTTTTCAAACCAATTACTATACTTTCCGTGAGCCTAGTTTTATACAAGGGATACCAATTTTCGTTTAAAATTAAATTAGCAGTCATATTAAAATTACGAACCACATTACTTTTCCAACTGTTCCGAAGTAAAATGTTGTATCAACCAAGGTTGAAGAGAACTCACAGGTCGAAAACATATTCATGCCTTTCCTGAAAAAATTGTAATGAAACTGTGTTTGAAAAATAACAAAAGCGGTAGAATAATAAAAAAAAACTTTTGCGAGGCATAACTTGGCTCAATCTCGATTTATTTTGCAAAATTTGAGCCATTTTCATGAAACAAATTCGAAATGGTGGCACCACAGAAATGCTGAAAAATATGTGAACACGGAAATTGCTCAAATGTGCGTCAGCTAAGACACCTTATTGAAGAATCAATGGTGTCATCTCACCATTCTTCTTTTCGACACTATTTTTTTTCTCTACCTCCACCGTTCTTCCACTGTTTCTCTTAATCGCCAGGGAAAGGAAAATAATGTGAGGTATGCAGAGACTCTGGAGAAACGTCATAACATATTGTTTTTTCCAAAGAGCGTTCTTTTCAAAACCAATTTCAATAAACCTTCTATCGGTGTTAGTGTATAGGAAAGCTGCCTCAGTACTCGATCAGCTAGAAACATTCTTAATAGTTTACCTATTAATGCCATAGACAACAGAGATAAATGTTAGATTTCTAGCTAAATTTCGATATTTTCTGATATTTCATAGACAACCCCCTATGTCTACAGTGCTCCACATAAAGATAGGTTCACCTGTGAAAAGTTCGAAAAATCGCCAAATTTCAAATTTCGAAAAAATGTCCGATGATGTTCTAAGAAAATAATAGGAAAACAGTATTCAGAAAAATTTTATCGATGAAAGTTTGGGAGCGAGTCGGTGTAGGCGGTGGAACATAGTAAAACCGACTACTGTTCCCTCATTTCTATTCCAAACGCGTTCCATAAACTGGCAATTTGCCAGCACACCTTTTGGAGTGGCCTGCATGTTCTCCTGATTTGAACATCATCGAAAATGTTTGGGGAGTTATTGTTCAGAAGATGTATGCCTCTGGAAAAGTTTATCTAGATGTTAAGGAGCTCAAGAAGGTCATTATCGAAGCATGGCCCACCATTGACCAAACCCTGCTTGATGCACTCTACCAAGCAATGGATTCCCGAATTTTTCAGCTCGATCGTCAAGATGGTATCCAAACTGATTATTAATTTTCCAAATTAATCAATTTTGTTAAGAAAAAACATTTTTTTTAAAAGTTTTTTAGTAGTGAACCTATCTTTTTGTGGATTGGCGAAGAGCCTAAAATGAGAAAAATCCAAATGTTTTCTTGAATTTCAATCTTTTCCAAAGATACTTTTGATTACATTTTAAGTCTTCCTAAATTCTTACTTTTTGTTAACACGGAAATAAAATGGATAGAACGTGCACTCTATTCGTCGAACCATGGCATCCCGATATTTGTCAGTTTATAGCTCTCCGCAAGAATTGTGGTGAGGAGGAATTAGCCAGAAATGTTTTCTTGGGCCTGTGGATACCGGAGTTGTTTATGAAGCGTATGATAACAAACTGACTATAAGCATCCCCATCAACATTTTTTGGCCTTTTACTGGTTTTGGATGGGGATCCGTTAGGACGTTTGGCCTTGGTGTTAATACGACCTCTCAGCATTGAGACGAGAGGGGCGAGTGAGTATGCTCAAACTTGGGTAATTAAACCGAAGTAAAATTGGCTTGCGAGTGACATCTATTCTAGATTGATCCTCATGTCTCGCCCCTACCGATCACCACTTTACCCATCGGAATTCAAGAGCTTTTCTGTCAATAACCTATAGTTTGTTCAGTGGAAGATGGACCCTTAGTTTGCCTATACGTTGGTGAGAGTTATGTAATAGTTATGGTAAATGTCTTAGATTTATCGTTTGAATACTTCTTAATGAATATTTGAAAAACAAATTCGAAAAAGCCCATTACTTTCTTACCAACCCAATAAATAACAAAAATTGTTGTTTTTTTTTGATAATTTGATAAGTTATTTTCTACAATTTCATTGACAATTTGAAAAAATGTGCAAAGTTAGTATCAATAGAGGAGAAATAACATGATTGTTTATCTCACAAGGCTGAAAGAAGAGATAGTTAGATTGATTTTTTGAAAATTAGCTTTTTTATAATTGAGGCGGTAGTTGATAGGTTGTGAATGTGTGGTATGATTGAGGTAATTTTTACAATTTAAATTGAATGTAATAGACATGTGATCAGAAGAAAGGGGAAGTGAGGCTTTAATATTTGCTAGATGAGAAGGATCAGAAAAATGAGCTCTAGGATGGTTATTACCATGACGTGTAGGAAAATCAACAATTTGAGTAAGGCCATTCGAACAGCAAACAACAGATAAGACATCACAATTTGTAGAACAATTATTCCAATTAATTTTGGGAAAATTAAAATCACCAAGTACAATGTTGGGGAAGTCTTTAGAAAGGTAACTGTTTATATGGTCAATAAGAGTTTAACTTCTTCTCATCCGAAAAAATGATCTGATAAGTTGTCATTCATTTAAGATCCATGAAATATGCTCACTTGTTTCCAATCAGTTATTGATTTGGCTGAACTGTTATGTTGATGGTAACCTAAAGTTAGAGTTCCATATTTAATACGTTACTTTGATGTTTTTTTCTATCGTTATGTGTATGAATATCTTCCATTGCTTAGTTGAAGTACAATTTTTTTCATTTTCGAGTTTTAAAGAAGTTCCCAAATATAATTGATGAAAGGAACAGAGAATTTTTTTTTCCTTTATTGCCAAAATTTTCGCGAACTTTTGTGCACAATTATTCATCAGTACTTCATTTTTTTCTCTTGCCAAAAAATAGCGTCATTGTTTGGTCAAGCTTCATCATCACCATCATTCGCATGCCGTATTTTGTTTACATTTTCCTACCGGTTTTCCGGTGTTTCTCAAGCGTTTTCAAATGCAAAAAAGACGTCAGTTGACTGTACATCGTATATAAAAATGACTGTCATTTACGGTATATTTTCCTTTTCAACACATTCGTATACATTTTTGGCACTTTTTTCAACAGCAGAAGATAATTTTTGACGAAGATGTGGAAGAAAAACAATATTTCTAGAAAGATGGTCAGCATTGATGAGAAGTATGACTTCAGCTATAAGAAGATGAAAAACGGTTGGTTTTTAAAAATTTAAAGTTGAAAAAACTGAAATTAGTGATATCCAAGCGGTTCATAAAGGAACAAAAGAGTTATTGTTAACTCAATTATTCTTGATCATTGCGTTTTGAGGGCTGCTCAACCTCACAGACGCTCCGCACGCACGCACGCGGCTGCCGAAACTCAACACATTGGAAAATTGGCTGGAAACTGAATTTTTCAAATTTTCCAGTCCGTTGAGTATCGGCGGCCGCGTGCGTGCGTGCGGAGCGTCTGTGAAGTTGAGCAGCCCTCAAAACGCAATGATCAAGAATAGTTGAAAATATGTGAACATACTAAGAAACATGTTCCAATCAAAATATTTCTAAATGTTGGCTGAGAGATGCTGTAAATAGTCGCAAAATTAATTAGCGTCGAATCGAATTGAATACTGTTCTTTTTACACGGCTTCTGTAAATTCTGTAACAAACAGAGAAAATGACATTTAAAAAATGGAAAATCAGCAAACGATTAGTTGGGAATTACTTACTTTTTTAAAAAATTGTATAAAAATAAATGTTTCAGCCGCACTCAAAAGCGAAAAATATATATGTGGTGACGTCATAATTCTGGCGATCCTTGTAATATATGGTAAAATTTAAAGCTTAAAATTTCATTCTCAAGTTTCAAGGAGTTCAAGTTATACTTGATATAATTTTTTGAAAGACAATAAATATGCATTAGAAACAAAAAATTTCATGATATTAGCGAATTTTTCCGAAAAAAATTTCGTAAAAAATTTTCATTTCCGATTTTCCGAAGTTTTTCCGACCAAGTCTGTTGAATACAGGGTGGCTTTTATTTACCGGCTCCAAAGTTTGGCGCCATGGTGGCAGCGTGCGGGAGCGTTTTTAATGTTTCTGTTTTTTTAATATTATTTATTATTGCTTCTTTTTTCATCCTAGCAAGTTTCAGAATTATCGGTTTATTTTTAGTGAAATGGCACCGCCGAGTATTCATCGCGCTCAATCGTCGGCGTTCACAACAGTGGTTTTGGTACGAGAGGAATCGCCAAACGACTCGGAATTTTAAGATGGGACATCTACAAAGCAACCCGTCGCTTTATAAAGATTGGGACACTCAAGGACCGTGTCGGAAGAGGAAAACCATTCACTGTTACAACTCCACCGAATGTCAAACTTGTCAGGAAGAGCATCAGGAGGAATCTGCATAGATCGATCAGAAAAATGGCTGAAGAGTTCGGTATTTCTCGTTTCTCAATGACAAAGATTGTCAAAAAGGAGCTTAATCTCACCCCATATTGTGTAACAAAAACAGCTATCTTATCGGAGAGTAACAATGAAAAACGCTTGCGAAAAGCAAAACAGCTCCTCGCTGGCACGCGACGAGGTGAACTTTTAGTGACGGTCTTTTCAGACGAGAAGTTTTTCACATTGGAGGCAGAATTCAACTCCCAGAATCATCAAGTACTTGCAAAGGATGTCCAAGAAGCTTTTGACAACGGAAAAACTATTTTTCGGGTGGCACAACCAGCGAATGTGACGATTTTTGGTGTCATCTGCTCAAATGGCAAGTGTCCGTTGGTTTTCGTCGATAAAGGAGTAAAAATCGACAAAAATTACTAGTCAATGAAATTCTGGATAAGCATCTGATGCCTTGAACCCATCCCACTTCGGGAATCAACACCGGGTCTTCCAACAGGATGGCTCTCCAGCACATACTGCCAAATTCACTCAGCAGCGGTGCGAGTACCATTTTCTTGCGTTCATTAAGAAGGAAGATTGGCCGGCGTCGTCGCCGGATTTGAACCCGCTGGACAATTCTATCTGGGGATTTGTGCAGAATAAGGTCTGTGGAAGACCCCACTCGAATTTTGAGACTTTGAAGAGAGAATTTATCGAGAAATGGGACAAACTATCTCTCCAATACCACCGTGCCACCGTTGATGCATATCCTAGACGTCTTCAAACGGTCATCGTCTCCAATGGAGGCCGAATCGAATAATTGTTGTTGATAACTATTTGTTTATATTCTAAGAAATTATTTGTTGAATATGAGCTCATTTGATTTTCTATTTTCAGAGATATTACAGCTAAAAGTGGAGCCGGTAAATAAAAGCCACCCTGTAGGGTGCATTCCTAAAAATTACCATTAATTTTTTCAACTATAATTTTTGGATCAGAACTAAAAATATGAATCTGCCAACATGAATAGCAATAAACTCGTGAAGTTAGGTCTGGTTTTTCCTTCACCATTTCTCTAAAAAAACGCCCTAATCACACGAAACTTTAAAATTAATGAGAAATAATATCAGGTAATTGAAATCAATGAAATTCTCGTAAGAAAATTAATTTTTCGTTGTACCACAGTAGGATATTCTTCCTGTAGTATTTATTGAACACCCTGTATAAAGTATTCCCATCAAGAATTCGAAAAAATGAATAAAATATTCAAAAAGATGAAAAACTATATAATGGTAAATATTAAAAAACAACGAAGACTAAAAATTATATGCTTGAAAATAAAGGAAACCCTGCAATTTTGATAAACCCTTCAAAAACATCAAAAATCGTTATGTCTAACACTAATCAAGAGAATTATATTTATCTTTTCGAAGGAAAACCTATGTGTGCTTTTTTTTGGTTTAATTCCGTATGCTGAAAAAAACCTCGAGCAGTCTTCAAAAAGTGTAAACTCCAAAAAATAAAATCCCGTTGGGGATTTCACGAAAACAAGCCTAAAAAAATGAAAGTTTATTTTTTTGCCGGCGATTTGAGAAAAAAAGTAAAAAAAAGCTTTTCAATTGATGCCCATTTTTTATGAGGCAGGTGATATTCGTTTCGGAATTATTGATAAATTGAGGAAAAAAAGGGGGAATGTTTTAAGACATGAGGGTGGAATATGTCATGAAGTGGAAATTAATGTTATTTTTTTGAAATTCTGAATGACGGAATATAAGGATCTTGAAGATAAATAGCCTGTTTTAAAAAATGGAGATCAAAAAACGATAGATAATTAAAGGAGGGCTTTACGGAGATAATAAATGTACCTTAAATGAAAATAGATTTCATACTCATTTCAAATCTGTTTTTAAAATTTTCTAAAACCGCCTAGAAGCCGAGAAAACGCGCCTCAAAACAATGACCTAGGAAAGTGTCAAAACTAGTCCGCAGCCATGAAAAAACAAAAAAAAAGAAAGAAAAATCATAAATTAAAATGAAAAATAAAAAAGGAATCATATAATCATCCCATAACTATTTATTAACGAAACACGAAAAAATCTCATAGGAAAATGTTCGGCCAGGTGGTCACTTTTTTCTAGGCCATTGTTTTGAAACCCCTTTTTCTCTGCCTCTAGGTGGATTTAGAAAATTTTAAAAACTGATTTGGAATGAGAATGAAGTCTATTTTCATTTAAGGTACATTTATTATCTCCGTAAAGTCTTCCTTTAAGTAGAAGAGGTGATCCTAAAACTGCTAGAATAAAAACAAATGATCGCAAACAGACGGTGACACTTCTCTTAGAGTGTTTAAAGATAGTGTGCCACTTATATTTAAAAAACTTCGAATTTCTAAAAAATTATATTGCTTTCATTGTGGTTTGTGTAATACCTTTATCGTTGCAGATATTATCGAAAATAACTCTTTTTTATATTGAAGAATTGAATGTAATAGATATCTTCAACCAATTTTCGAGTTGTTATTCAGAATTTGTATAGTTTTTTTTCAATTTGGATAAAATTAACTGGCACTTATTCTTTAACAAATTGAGTTGTATTACTAATTGATTTTTTTTAATTTCAGAAGTAGTATTGAACAATTGTCTTTCAAAAAAAAAATTATACCAAGTATAACTTGAACTCCTTGAAACCTGAGAATGAAATTTTAAGATTTAAATTTTACCACGCATTCCAACCAGGCTTGGTCGGAATCGGAAAACGGAAATTCCGATTTTTCCGACTTTTTTTGGAAAATTTTTCAAAATTTTCCGAATTTTCGATGTTTTCCAATTTTTTTCCGAAATTTTCCGAGAAAAAAATAGGAAAAAATCGTTTATCCGATGTTTTCAATTTTTTATAATGTATTTTTTCAATATATATTACACTGAACTACTAATTCATCTTTTTATTTAAAAAAGTAATCAATAGATATGCATTAGAAACAAAAAAAGTTTCATGATATTAGCGAATTTTTCGAATTTTCCGAGTTTTTCCGGTATTTTCCGAGAAAAAACCGGGTATCCGATTTTCCAAAAAGTTTTTTTTCGACCAAGCCTGATTCCAATGATTAAAATCAAAACAGAACTCTTCAATAATTTTCCAATCAAATACGTGACAAAGTTCACGTGAACAAAATACACTCCACTTAGTTATTCTTCAAAACATTATCCAGAAAAGTCATTCGATTTACAAGGATGAAGTTAATAATAGACAGATCGCTTATAATAATTTGTATATTATTCCGTTGTTTCAATGCTGAAAATGATGAGGTATGAGCAATGTTTTAAAAACCAAATTTTCATGTTTTCAGGAAAACGATCCAAAAAGAAAGAGGTTTGTTTTGTAAAACAAAAATGAATACGGTGGGCTAAAGTGTACCGACTATAACTAAGAAAATTCAATACGACAATTAAAAATTGAACGCAGAAAAACGGGCGTTTTTAGGGCGTGGCATTTTTGCAATCGTGCGGCACGGTTACACAAAACGCGTTATATTCAGCGATTCAGGGACGCAATTTTGTAATTCGGGGAATAAAAAATTATATTAAGCCATACTTTATGTATTTAACGCAAAAACTTCATTTTCTCATGCGTAGGCGTTAAAATGCCATTTATAAAAAAATCGAATTTTTGCGTGTGTGCAATTTGTCGTAACGGTGTACACACACAAAGCGTTGTTCGTGATGACAATTGCGGTTCACTTTATCCCAACGTGATGAAGACTATGTACATTGTTGTTATAGGTATATTTGCAAGGGTGGGGATATTAGGACGATTGATGAATCTTGTGAAGTGATTACAACATCTCCCTTAATTATTGAAGGATTCACGAGTCTCTTTTCTTTTGCATTTTCAACATTATGACATGAATTTTAATTTATTAAATTTTTAGAAATAGACCCTAGCACACAAAAAAAATTGCGAAAAATTTATCGATGCGATGCTGGAATAATTGTGAGATTCAATGGGTTCAACGAATTCACCGAAATGAAATCTTTGGTTCATGTTTCAAATTATTATGATGCTCCGATCATATTTCAATATAATGTGCATCTGAGAAAAATTGAGTTTGGGAGTCTTCAAGATGTTACAAAAACACGACCATATTTTCGATTTTTGGAGGATAATTTTCCATTGGAAATGTTGAATACAGAGGAGGGGTGAGGATTTATTTGTTATTTCGAAGGTTTGAATTCAAACAAATTTTATACCAGAACTTTTTTGAAAATTGTTGTTTGGATAGAGAGCATGTGTTTCTGGCTTTTTTAATGGGTCTTTCTTCAAACGTGATAATAAATTTTAAGGGGAGAAATGGGGCTCGCAAAAAACGCGTAAGAATTCGAAAAAGTAATGAAGAAATAGTGAGAAAAGCGTTAATTTTTTCGTGATGCTCAAACTATTATATGTTAGTATATTTCGAATGGTTGAAAATTTTCCGAATTTTTTAAATTTTCAGGAAAACATTTAAAAAATAACTAAATTAAACCTAAAATTTCAACATTCTTCCAAACTTCTTTAAAAAAAATTAGTTTGACATTCATTCTAGACGGTTTTAAAAAAATATTTAGGTGCATTTTGAATTTTCTTGAAAGTGCAATTTGATAATTAGTAGGAAAAATATACTAATTGAAAATAATTATTGTTATTACCGACAACTGATCGAAATAGGTCGGTTAGCATTAGAGCACACTTGCAACATTGTATTTGAAACCGCGAAATCTTCCTTAAAGGAGGGCTTTACGGAGATAATAAATGCGCCTGGTATGAAAATAGACTTTATTCTCATTCCTAATTTGTTTTTAAAATTTTCTAAAACCACCTAGAAGTCGAGAAAAAGAGCTTCAAAACAATGACCTAGAAAATTTGTTGAAAACTAGTCAGCAGGCATGAAAAAACCAAAAAAAAAAACCTTATATTCAAATGGAAAATAAATAAAAAAAAACTAATATAAGCAGTCTGCATAACTATTTATTAACTAAACACGAAAAAAAGCTCATAGGAAAAAGTTCGGCCCGGTGACCCCTTTTTCTAGGACATTGTTTTGAAGGTCGTTTTCTCAGCTTCTAGGAGGGTTTAGAAAATTTTAAAAACAGATTTGGAATGAGTATAACGTCTATTTTCATTTAAGAGGCATTTATATTATCTCCGTAAAGCCCTCCTTTAAATACCGGCAACTGATCGAAATAGAGCATTAGCATTAGAGCGCACTCTCAACATTGTATTTGAACGGCTAACCGCGAAAACCTATGTTTTTAAGACGTCAAATTTCTAATTCAAAAACATTATTTATATAAAAAGTGCATTTTGCAGATTTAACTATTTCTATGCTGCACTTGGAGTACCAAAAGAGACTGATAAGACTTGCTATCGAGACATTTTCTCAGTTGAGTCGAAGAAATTAGAGCACGAAATAGAGACGGATTCTTCCGAAGTTGTTGCATTCATATGCTTATCATTATTCTTTTCAATCGTATTCACTTTGACATTAGATATGCTCATATCTATCGCGATGTACAACTTATATGAAAAACCGTGAGTTTTTATTGAATATTTCGAAGAATCTAGAAACATTTTGCAGAGATGCAAAATACGCCATATTGTTGAAAATGGGCTCATGTCTCGGACACCATCTCACTAAACAGAACGACTGAATGCAACAAAAGTAATAAGAAAAACCTATGGAGATGCATTGATGGAACTTTTTTTATTCAAATAAATTTTGTGATTCCAAAGGGCAATTCTCCGAAAAAAAATCTAGAAACAGAAAATGAAAAAAAAAAATGTTCGAGGAAAAGATGAGGAAAAAAATGACATTATCTTTGAAAGAACCCACAGCCCTCTGCAATGTAAACGCAAAGCAAAAAGAATGTGAAATGTAGTTGACAATTCGTTTTAATTGGCTCGCGAAAACTGAACTGGCCAACACTGAACCAAAAACAAAAAACGCGAAATGTTATAGAAGAGAACGAAACTTTTCAATTTTTGAAATCTCGTAGATTTCAGCAATAAAAGTTATATTTTAATCCTGAAAACTAAGGAAGTTGGGCAGTAGCCTTTTTTTAATCGAAAAAACATCATCAGCGTTCGAAAATAATTGCATTTTTTTATTAGGGCTGAAGGAGGATATAGATGCATAGATAATGTAATCAAATATTATTATTGTTTTGGATAAAAATAACATATTCAATGCATGATTTTTTCCGGCAAAGTTTTTTTTGTCTAGCCCTCGTTTTGTTTACTGACGATGAATTCGAGAATTCCTGATAATCTAAATACCTCAGATTATATTTTGAGGAATTTTGATTTTGCGCAACAGGAAATAAAAAATTTTAAAATGCAGGAAACTGAAAATATGGCCGTAAACTACGGTAATCTCGAAAATCACTGGAAACTAGAAAAGAGAAAAAAAAACAACAAACATTATATATTAGTTTTTTGAAGGAGGAATATTCGCAAATTTTAAATGTTGTTCAATCGATGTAAAGGAAGGCTTTACGGATATAAATGTACCTTAACTGAAAATAGACTTCATTCTCATTCCAAATCTGTTTTCAAAATTTTCTAAAACCACCTAGAAGCCGAGAAAACGCGCCTCAAAACAATGGCCTAGAAAAAGGGGCCACCGGCGAAAACTAGTCCGCAGGCATGAAAATCCAAAAAAACATAAATTAAGATGCAAAAACATCAAAAAAGGACTAATATAAGAATTATTCATAAGTATTAACGAAAAAAGCTCATAGGAAAAAGTACGGCCAGGTGGAAACTTTTTCTAGGCCATTGTTTTGAGGCGCGTTTTCTCGGCTTCTAGGGGGTTTTAGAAAATTTTAAAAACAGATTTGGAATGAGAATGAAGTCGATTTTTATTTATGGTACATTTTATTATCTCAGTAAAGCCCTCCTTGAAAATTTAATTATAGATACCGAAACAATAGTGAAAAAAATTGCAAAAAGCTAGAAATTCAACAAAACGGTTGATACCATAGCTCGATTCCGGGTGCCCGTTTTGTTGAATTTCTATACAAAAACCATCAAAGTTCAATTGCGGATGCCCTTTTCTAGTTGTTTGCATTATTGTTTCGGTATATAAAACAAAATTTTATATCGATTGAACAAAATTTACAAAATGATTACCTTCAGTCTTCCTTTAATGCTCATTTCCAAAATTTTTGAACACCTTTTTGATGGTAAAAGCCAATTTCATAATGGAACGAAAAAAAAAATATTTAAAGAATAACACTCAAAAAATAAAAATGTTCGGAAATCTCAAAAAATTTGGAGCTTTTGTACAACGGAAGGAAGATACGTTTTCAAGTGGTTCGTGGAAGAGATAAGTGTATGTTGATACAATGATTAAAATGTGTGCAGTAGGCATTTTTTTCGAATGGGTAAAAATTTCAAATTCTAGATGAAATCAGTTGGTAAATTTGTGACCTCATTAGATGTGTCAAATTTGAAATATTTCGAAAACAGGGAGAGAGAGAGAGGGGTGAAATTTGATGAAAGATCGATTCGAGTGGGAGGCAAAACTGGATTTTGAAAATAAATTGATGTGCGATGGAGAGAAAAAGAGGGACATAGATTGATGGGGCAAACGAGGTGACAGTTACAATTAGAACAACAACAAAAAAAAACTATGAGAGAGGACATATTGGTCTTTTTGGCCGAGAATTTACATAAATATTGCATTCATGAAAACCGAATTTTTGAGAGAGAGAGAGAGAGAGAGAGAAGATTTTCCAATTTGAAATTTGAAAAAATTTCTAAAGAACTTTAATTGAATAATTTTCAAAAAAACATGAAATGTACTTTAATTTAAGAAAAAAAGACAATTTTATGTTTTCAAGAAATATATAAATTCACATGGAAAAATTCTGAAAAACGGAAAATGTACATATTTGTGAAAAAAAATTTTTGGCAAACATTTATATTCGAATACAAACAAAAATTCTGATAGTGGTGCACAAAAGGGTATATGTATGTATTTTTATTCACATTATTGTGATGTATTTGATTGAATTCTCTTCTTTTTTTTTGGAAAAAAATGGCTCCATTTATATGATTTAGCGAAAAAAGAACATATCGGGGAACTTTATTGGACTTTTTTGTCATCAGAAAATTCTTTAAAAGGTTTTCAGTGAACAAAAGAATAAATTTTTTATTTTTTGAAAAAAAAATGTTACAAAATGATGGGGTTATTGTTTTTAAAGTTAACAATCCTGCCAAAGTTATACCTGCATTATAAAGAACAGAAAAATAAACATTGAAAAAAGGGGAAGGGAGGGCTCACGCTTTACTAAATAAGAGGATATAGCGGGACAACGGTTCGATTCGGTTAAAGGAGGACTTTATGTAGATAATAAATGTACCTTAAATGAAAATAGACTTCATTCTCATTCCAAATCTGTTCTTAAAATTTTCTAAAACCACCTAGAAGTCGAGAAAATGAGCTTCAAAACAATGGCCTAGAAAAGTTGCCACAGGCGAAAACTAGTCCGCATGCATTAAAAATCCAAAAAAAAAAGTTTTTAAACATAAATTAAAATGAAAAAACATAAAAAAGGACTAATATAAGCATTCAGCATTACAATTTATTAACGAAACACGAAAAAGGCTCATAGGAAAAAGTTCGGCCACTTTTACTAGGCCATTATTTTGAAGCTAATTTTCTCGGCTTCCAGGTGGTTATAGAAAATTTTTAAAAAATATTTGGAATGAGAATGAAGTCTTTTTCATTTAAGTTACATTTTTAAGTTAAACCGGTTAAACTGAACAGTTGTCTCGCTATACAAGAGGGGGCATTAATCATGTTCCAATTTGAATAAATTACAAAAGTTTTCATATTAACCCTAATAACAACAACAATTGATCGTTGTTCAGTTTCCCATTTTCTTCCGATAATATCATTGAGGTTTGAATTAAAATTTTTACGTTCATTTCTGATTGTATGTATGCCATTTCTCGAAATTTGTTTTGCCTTTCTTGAAACTCGGATTGTGAATATGGCCGCAGAAGGACTGGATGATTAACCATTTCTTCTTGCATCTTAATTAGTTCCTCAACTGGTTGCTGCTGAAAAAGATTTTTTAAAAAACATTTCCAAGACGAGAAGAGTTTCGGGGTTTTGTACCGTTTGGGATTTTAATGTCCGCAACAACTTTAAGCTTCTTCCAATACTGTGCATCAAGATCGCATCCAAATTTTCCATAACTTCACAAAAACTCAATGCGTATAATCGGAATTTCAGTTGAGAAGGTATAACTCGATATTTTACTAATAATTGCGAATAAAATGATTGATCTGGTCGTTTCAAATAGTTTATCAGATCATTGAGGCCTTGATGCTTCGGAAACTGCCTCGGAAAAAAATCGTGATTTACCATGTTCAACTGTTGCCAAATCTGAGACATTACAACGTTTCCTGCTACTAGATTCATAATTAACATGTCACGAAGCGACTTGTCTTGTTCATCTTGAATTTGTTGCTTCTCGAAATAATTCAACATTTCAGTGATAAATCGATGAAGCGCAATTTTTTGTTCACACCCGGTCAACTGTTGAACAAAATTAGCATATAGTCCAAATTTCAGTGGAAGCATTTTTAAAAGTGATTGCAGCTGCAGAAGTGGTTCAACCGATTCTTGTCTTTGTACCATTGTGTTTTCCTGAATTGTTTTGCTATTGGTTTACAGATTAAGTACGCGCTTTATGCACTTTTGTAGAATATTTCATTCATTTTCAGAAAACTTTTTTTTGAAGTTTCCAACCCGTGTAAAAACATATAAAATGGGTTGATTTTGGAATAAATGTGGAAAATGGGTATTTTAATTTCAATTTACGGTCCTTAAAGATAGAGAACAAAAACATTTATGAAATCGTTCACCATCTTTAAAGGAGGGCTTTACGGAGATAATAAATGTACCTTAAATGAAAATAGACTTCATTCTCATTCCAAATCTGTTTTTAAAATCTTCTAAAACCAACTAGAAGCCGAGAAAACGCGCCTCAAAACAATGGCCTAGAAAAAGTGGCCATCGTCGAAAACTAGTCCCCACAAAAAAAAACATAAATTAAAATGAAAAACATTAAAAAAGGTGTTATGTATGCGATCAACGGACAACAGGGTTCAAAGTGTGATAACGCAAGATATTAATAATCGTTTATTCGTAGGTATTTGTCCGGTTGTAATCCGGGAGTTAACATGTAATCTTCTTCATTTCCTCCATTCGACCCTCAGCATCAGGTTGCTTCGTGGCATCAAGTTCACGCAACGAAATAGCATTGTTAATCATTTCATACCCAACAAAAGGACTAATATTTTTTTGATTTTTCATGTTTTTTTTTGGATTTTTCATGTAATAATGCATGCGGACTAGTTTTCGCAGGTGGCCTATTTTTCTAGGTCATTGTTTTGAGGCTCATTTTCTCGGCTTCTAGGTGGTTTTAGAAAATTTTAAAGACAGATTTGGAATGAGTATGAAGCCTATTTTCATCCCAGATGCATTCATTAGCTCCGCAAAGCACTCCTTTAAAGGTAGAACTATAGTGAGACATCGATTAACGTTTAAAAATTTTTATCTTTAAAAAATCAATAATACCTTTAAATCCATCTCCATTGTACTTAAAAAATCCAAGCCGGTTTCAATTGATTTCAAATAATGATCTATTTCAAAGTTGAAGCCCTCTACCTCGTGGCGTGAACTGACCCGTGCTTTTGCGAAAACCAGAGCTTTCGCTTCAACAATTACCCGACTCAGAGCTTCAGCAAGCGCTGAATATTTGTTCGAGTTTCGAATAAAATCCAATGTTTTAATAGGCGGTTGTTCAAACATTTTTTCCTAAAAAAAAGAGAACATTTTCGAGAGAATTCTGGAATTTCAGGTACTTGAAGCTTTGAAAACTTGTAGGATTCTGCTAGACGAAGTTTTTCTTGAATCGAGATTTGTTTAGTAATAATCAAAAAATCTTCACAGCTTGTCTTCAAAAATTCAACATTGTATTTGTTGGCCAATGCAAGAATATTTTTGAAATTACCACCTGAACTTAGCATTTAAAAAAAGGTTTACTTCCACGAATAGGTTCACACTTCTTTAAAATTGATTAAGAGACAATGTCTGAATCGCGTTAAACGTAACACGTTAGCCCTAGACCGAATAACTGTGCTATGGAGCTCCCCGTTTTGTCTAACAACTTTGACTGGCTATAACTTTGCTAATTTTCCGAACTACGAGCAGATACGTATATTATTAGAAAGCTCTCATTATGTTCTACAACTTTATTGTTAACAACAAAGCGTAAAAAAATTTTTATGAGTATGAAAATGTTGAAGATAGAAAATTGGATTTAGTTTTTCATAATTTTCAAATGAAAAACCCCCTTGACGGTATATAAATTTTACGAATTCCTGTAGAAAATGAATTTTACTATCGAATGATATATATTGTCAACTCAATTATTCTTGATCATTGCGTTCGGAAGGCTGCTCAACCTCTCAGCCGCTCCGCACGCACGCGACGCGGCTGTCGACACTCACACACACTGAAATATTGGCGGGAAAATGAATTTTTCAAATTTTCCAGTGTGTGTGAGTGTCAGTAGCCGCGTCGCGTGCGTGCGGAGCGGCTGTGAGGTCGAGCAGCCTTCCGAACGCAATGATCAAGAATAATTGAGCTGACAATAGTAGATTAAAAACTGAGGGTCCCATAGTTTCAAAAAATAGCCAAATATGGAAAAAATGACAATTTTCGTGAAATTTACCTACAGCCAAAGGGGGTTTTTCATTTGAAAATTATGAAAAACTAAATCCAATTATCGATCTTTAACATTTTCATACTCAAAACAATTTTCTTGCGCATTGTTGTCAACAATAAAGTTGTAGAACTCAATGAGAGCTTTCTAATTATATAAATATCTGCACTAATTATAAAGATAGCAGTACGCGCGGTCCGTAAAGTAAAATTAGAGCAAAACAAATCATAAACACTTTCAATTTTACTAATCCACTACTATATCCCCATCTGTGCAAAATGTATGTCATTCCATTATTAGAATATTGCACCAATAAAAAATGAAGAAAATTACTTGTTAACTGTTTGTTATGCTGGTACATCAAATGAAGAAAGTCGCGAAAATGTTCAATGTTCACATTTTTGATTTCCAATGCATAATGATTCCTTCCATGGCAATCCGATAGCAATTCACGAAATGTCGAAGAAAAAGAAATTAGCGACTGAAAAAGGTCATAATAAAGAATATATCAAATTTTTGAAAAAACCATACGTATTTATCGACATAGAATTTACGACCTTTAACACACAATACAACTTCTGAGTCAATATTTTGAGGAATTGAAAAGTCAGGAAGTGGAAAGTCAAATAACTGATTGTCTACACCAATAGATGATAGGATGTGAACAGTCACTTTGAAACTCAATTCATCCAACACATAGCAACAACCATTATAAAATGAACCGAATTTTATTACCCGCGCATAAGTTCCACAATCATAACACTTTGAGATTCTATTAAAACGAGGATGCGCACTCAATTCTTGTCTAAATCCTTTCGTCGATGTAATTTCTATCTTAATTCTAGCATCAATTGACCACAAGTTTGATGTTGTAAAATCCCCA
This sequence comes from Caenorhabditis virilis, assembly GCA_964036255.1. Taxonomy (NCBI): domain Eukaryota; kingdom Metazoa; phylum Nematoda; class Chromadorea; order Rhabditida; family Rhabditidae; genus Caenorhabditis; species Caenorhabditis virilis. The sequence goes on along the minus strand of OZ038417.1, from coordinate 8,959,112 downwards.
ACAACTTCGAGATAACATCCCAGAAAACTTGGCAAACAATAATGAAGCGTTTCTCGGGGGGTAGAATGTAGTTTCCTTAAAAACTGAAATCCAAAAAGATTTTGAAATAAAATATCAATAGCTTTGGAATCCATTCAGAACGAACTCACTGCGAATTAAAAACAACTAGCATTTTGAGACTTAATTTCGATTCCAGTTTTACTCTCAGAAATTTTAGAACTCAAAGCTGTCGGAGAAGCTAAAAATCCGTTTACACCGCGTCGCGGGGTTATCGAATATACTAGAGTCGTAAAAGAGCTTCATAACTCAGTTTCTTTTCTTTTCTTTTTTTTTGGTAGTTTTCATTTCGTTTCATTATTATCAAGTTCTTTTATTATATTCTGTACATTGTTTAGATGAGTAAAGGTCAATTGGTTGGAAAACCAAAACATTTTCTGACAAAAACATTTTTCGGCAAAAAGATTTTTGAAATGAAATGTCTGCGTCTCTCAACGCCACACGCTTTTGCGACCTTTTGCGACCAATTCAATTCGCATGCGCCTTAAAGGAGGACTTTATGTAGATAATAAATGTACCTTAAATGAAAATAGACTTCATTCTCATTCCAAATATGTTCTTAAAATTTTCTAAAACCACCTAGAAGTCGAGAAAATGAGCTTCAAAACAAGGGCCTAGAAAAAGTGGCCACCTGGCCGAACTTTTTCCTATGAGAGCTTTTTTCGTGTTCCGCTAATAAATGGTTATGCAGAATGTATATATTAGTCCTTTTTAATGTTTTTTTTTAAATGTTTTTTTGTATTTTTCATGTCTGCGGACTAGTTTTCGCCGGTGGCCCCTTTTTCTAGGCCATTGTTTTGAGGCGCGTTTTCTCGGCTTCTAGGTGGTTTTAGAAAATTTTAAAACGGATTTTGAATGAGAACGAAGTCTGTTTTCATCCAAGACGCATTTATCATCTCTGTAATAAATGCGTCTTGGATGAAATTCGCGTCTTGAAACGCTGACAATCTTTTAAAAATCTTTTTGTCGAACATATTTTTGACGAAAAATGTTTTTGTCAGAAAATGTTTTGGTTTTCAAACCAATTACTATACTTTCCGTGAGCCTAGTTTTATACAAGGGATACCAATTTTCGTTTAAAATTAAATTAGCAGTCATATTAAAATTACGAACCACATTACTTTTCCAACTGTTCCGAAGTAAAATGTTGTATCAACCAAGGTTGAAGAGAACTCACAGGTCGAAAACATATTCATGCCTTTCCTGAAAAAATTGTAATGAAACTGTGTTTGAAAAATAACAAAAGCGGTAGAATAATAAAAAAAAACTTTTGCGAGGCATAACTTGGCTCAATCTCGATTTATTTTGCAAAATTTGAGCCATTTTCATGAAACAAATTCGAAATGGTGGCACCACAGAAATGCTGAAAAATATGTGAACACGGAAATTGCTCAAATGTGCGTCAGCTAAGACACCTTATTGAAGAATCAATGGTGTCATCTCACCATTCTTCTTTTCGACACTATTTTTTTTCTCTACCTCCACCGTTCTTCCACTGTTTCTCTTAATCGCCAGGGAAAGGAAAATAATGTGAGGTATGCAGAGACTCTGGAGAAACGTCATAACATATTGTTTTTTCCAAAGAGCGTTCTTTTCAAAACCAATTTCAATAAACCTTCTATCGGTGTTAGTGTATAGGAAAGCTGCCTCAGTACTCGATCAGCTAGAAACATTCTTAATAGTTTACCTATTAATGCCATAGACAACAGAGATAAATGTTAGATTTCTAGCTAAATTTCGATATTTTCTGATATTTCATAGACAACCCCCTATGTCTACAGTGCTCCACATAAAGATAGGTTCACCTGTGAAAAGTTCGAAAAATCGCCAAATTTCAAATTTCGAAAAAATGTCCGATGATGTTCTAAGAAAATAATAGGAAAACAGTATTCAGAAAAATTTTATCGATGAAAGTTTGGGAGCGAGTCGGTGTAGGCGGTGGAACATAGTAAAACCGACTACTGTTCCCTCATTTCTATTCCAAACGCGTTCCATAAACTGGCAATTTGCCAGCACACCTTTTGGAGTGGCCTGCATGTTCTCCTGATTTGAACATCATCGAAAATGTTTGGGGAGTTATTGTTCAGAAGATGTATGCCTCTGGAAAAGTTTATCTAGATGTTAAGGAGCTCAAGAAGGTCATTATCGAAGCATGGCCCACCATTGACCAAACCCTGCTTGATGCACTCTACCAAGCAATGGATTCCCGAATTTTTCAGCTCGATCGTCAAGATGGTATCCAAACTGATTATTAATTTTCCAAATTAATCAATTTTGTTAAGAAAAAACATTTTTTTTAAAAGTTTTTTAGTAGTGAACCTATCTTTTTGTGGATTGGCGAAGAGCCTAAAATGAGAAAAATCCAAATGTTTTCTTGAATTTCAATCTTTTCCAAAGATACTTTTGATTACATTTTAAGTCTTCCTAAATTCTTACTTTTTGTTAACACGGAAATAAAATGGATAGAACGTGCACTCTATTCGTCGAACCATGGCATCCCGATATTTGTCAGTTTATAGCTCTCCGCAAGAATTGTGGTGAGGAGGAATTAGCCAGAAATGTTTTCTTGGGCCTGTGGATACCGGAGTTGTTTATGAAGCGTATGATAACAAACTGACTATAAGCATCCCCATCAACATTTTTTGGCCTTTTACTGGTTTTGGATGGGGATCCGTTAGGACGTTTGGCCTTGGTGTTAATACGACCTCTCAGCATTGAGACGAGAGGGGCGAGTGAGTATGCTCAAACTTGGGTAATTAAACCGAAGTAAAATTGGCTTGCGAGTGACATCTATTCTAGATTGATCCTCATGTCTCGCCCCTACCGATCACCACTTTACCCATCGGAATTCAAGAGCTTTTCTGTCAATAACCTATAGTTTGTTCAGTGGAAGATGGACCCTTAGTTTGCCTATACGTTGGTGAGAGTTATGTAATAGTTATGGTAAATGTCTTAGATTTATCGTTTGAATACTTCTTAATGAATATTTGAAAAACAAATTCGAAAAAGCCCATTACTTTCTTACCAACCCAATAAATAACAAAAATTGTTGTTTTTTTTTGATAATTTGATAAGTTATTTTCTACAATTTCATTGACAATTTGAAAAAATGTGCAAAGTTAGTATCAATAGAGGAGAAATAACATGATTGTTTATCTCACAAGGCTGAAAGAAGAGATAGTTAGATTGATTTTTTGAAAATTAGCTTTTTTATAATTGAGGCGGTAGTTGATAGGTTGTGAATGTGTGGTATGATTGAGGTAATTTTTACAATTTAAATTGAATGTAATAGACATGTGATCAGAAGAAAGGGGAAGTGAGGCTTTAATATTTGCTAGATGAGAAGGATCAGAAAAATGAGCTCTAGGATGGTTATTACCATGACGTGTAGGAAAATCAACAATTTGAGTAAGGCCATTCGAACAGCAAACAACAGATAAGACATCACAATTTGTAGAACAATTATTCCAATTAATTTTGGGAAAATTAAAATCACCAAGTACAATGTTGGGGAAGTCTTTAGAAAGGTAACTGTTTATATGGTCAATAAGAGTTTAACTTCTTCTCATCCGAAAAAATGATCTGATAAGTTGTCATTCATTTAAGATCCATGAAATATGCTCACTTGTTTCCAATCAGTTATTGATTTGGCTGAACTGTTATGTTGATGGTAACCTAAAGTTAGAGTTCCATATTTAATACGTTACTTTGATGTTTTTTTCTATCGTTATGTGTATGAATATCTTCCATTGCTTAGTTGAAGTACAATTTTTTTCATTTTCGAGTTTTAAAGAAGTTCCCAAATATAATTGATGAAAGGAACAGAGAATTTTTTTTTCCTTTATTGCCAAAATTTTCGCGAACTTTTGTGCACAATTATTCATCAGTACTTCATTTTTTTCTCTTGCCAAAAAATAGCGTCATTGTTTGGTCAAGCTTCATCATCACCATCATTCGCATGCCGTATTTTGTTTACATTTTCCTACCGGTTTTCCGGTGTTTCTCAAGCGTTTTCAAATGCAAAAAAGACGTCAGTTGACTGTACATCGTATATAAAAATGACTGTCATTTACGGTATATTTTCCTTTTCAACACATTCGTATACATTTTTGGCACTTTTTTCAACAGCAGAAGATAATTTTTGACGAAGATGTGGAAGAAAAACAATATTTCTAGAAAGATGGTCAGCATTGATGAGAAGTATGACTTCAGCTATAAGAAGATGAAAAACGGTTGGTTTTTAAAAATTTAAAGTTGAAAAAACTGAAATTAGTGATATCCAAGCGGTTCATAAAGGAACAAAAGAGTTATTGTTAACTCAATTATTCTTGATCATTGCGTTTTGAGGGCTGCTCAACCTCACAGACGCTCCGCACGCACGCACGCGGCTGCCGAAACTCAACACATTGGAAAATTGGCTGGAAACTGAATTTTTCAAATTTTCCAGTCCGTTGAGTATCGGCGGCCGCGTGCGTGCGTGCGGAGCGTCTGTGAAGTTGAGCAGCCCTCAAAACGCAATGATCAAGAATAGTTGAAAATATGTGAACATACTAAGAAACATGTTCCAATCAAAATATTTCTAAATGTTGGCTGAGAGATGCTGTAAATAGTCGCAAAATTAATTAGCGTCGAATCGAATTGAATACTGTTCTTTTTACACGGCTTCTGTAAATTCTGTAACAAACAGAGAAAATGACATTTAAAAAATGGAAAATCAGCAAACGATTAGTTGGGAATTACTTACTTTTTTAAAAAATTGTATAAAAATAAATGTTTCAGCCGCACTCAAAAGCGAAAAATATATATGTGGTGACGTCATAATTCTGGCGATCCTTGTAATATATGGTAAAATTTAAAGCTTAAAATTTCATTCTCAAGTTTCAAGGAGTTCAAGTTATACTTGATATAATTTTTTGAAAGACAATAAATATGCATTAGAAACAAAAAATTTCATGATATTAGCGAATTTTTCCGAAAAAAATTTCGTAAAAAATTTTCATTTCCGATTTTCCGAAGTTTTTCCGACCAAGTCTGTTGAATACAGGGTGGCTTTTATTTACCGGCTCCAAAGTTTGGCGCCATGGTGGCAGCGTGCGGGAGCGTTTTTAATGTTTCTGTTTTTTTAATATTATTTATTATTGCTTCTTTTTTCATCCTAGCAAGTTTCAGAATTATCGGTTTATTTTTAGTGAAATGGCACCGCCGAGTATTCATCGCGCTCAATCGTCGGCGTTCACAACAGTGGTTTTGGTACGAGAGGAATCGCCAAACGACTCGGAATTTTAAGATGGGACATCTACAAAGCAACCCGTCGCTTTATAAAGATTGGGACACTCAAGGACCGTGTCGGAAGAGGAAAACCATTCACTGTTACAACTCCACCGAATGTCAAACTTGTCAGGAAGAGCATCAGGAGGAATCTGCATAGATCGATCAGAAAAATGGCTGAAGAGTTCGGTATTTCTCGTTTCTCAATGACAAAGATTGTCAAAAAGGAGCTTAATCTCACCCCATATTGTGTAACAAAAACAGCTATCTTATCGGAGAGTAACAATGAAAAACGCTTGCGAAAAGCAAAACAGCTCCTCGCTGGCACGCGACGAGGTGAACTTTTAGTGACGGTCTTTTCAGACGAGAAGTTTTTCACATTGGAGGCAGAATTCAACTCCCAGAATCATCAAGTACTTGCAAAGGATGTCCAAGAAGCTTTTGACAACGGAAAAACTATTTTTCGGGTGGCACAACCAGCGAATGTGACGATTTTTGGTGTCATCTGCTCAAATGGCAAGTGTCCGTTGGTTTTCGTCGATAAAGGAGTAAAAATCGACAAAAATTACTAGTCAATGAAATTCTGGATAAGCATCTGATGCCTTGAACCCATCCCACTTCGGGAATCAACACCGGGTCTTCTAACAGGATGGCTCTCCAGCACATACTGCCAAATTCACTCAGCAGCGGTGCGAGTACCATTTTCTTGCGTTCATTAAGAAGGAAGATTGGCCGGCGTCGTCGCCGGATTTGAACCCGCTGGACAATTCTATCTGGGGATTTGTGCAGAATAAGGTCTGTGGAAGACCCCACTCGAATTTTGAGACTTTGAAGAGAGAATTTATCGAGAAATGGGACAAACTATCTCTCCAATACCACCGTGCCACCGTTGATGCATATCCTAGACGTCTTCAAACGGTCATCGTCTCCAATGGAGGCCGAATCGAATAATTGTTGTTGATAACTATTTGTTTATATTCTAAGAAATTATTTGTTGAATATGAGCTCATTTGATTTTCTATTTTCAGAGATATTACAGCTAAAAGTGGAGCCGGTAAATAAAAGCCACCCTGTAGGGTGCATTCCTAAAAATTACCATTAATTTTTTCAACTGATTTCTTTTGTTATTGTCAACTCAAATATTCTTGATCATGCAAGTTGGTTTTGACCTACCCAGAAAATCTAAGTCTCTCACAAAGTGACGCTATTTTTACCTGCGAGCGGTTGCGCTGCGGTCTTTCAATAGCAAATTTATGATCCAAGATTTTTAACTTGACAATAACTGAAACATATAATTATTTACAATTGAGTTCGTGAATCGTCCGAATATTAAATTTATTTCAGAACCATCAGAAGACGACCAAAAACCGAAGAGCACTCCATCAACAAGCAAACTTTCCCAACTTCAATCATATTTTCCAAAAATGCCAAGTCGGTTTGCTTTCCTTGGTTAAAGGCAAAAGATCGTAAATTAATTCTTTGACCCAATCCAGATGACATTCTGGAGACATAAATTATTAAAATTATGATAAATAAATATTTATTTGACTGTTGCTCTGTTTCTTTTTTTTCATTTGAGTTCGTTCGTTGAATTTCTTTTAAAAAAGTGCAATCAATTTTGAACTCTTATCAGCTAAATTATTTTTTTCTGATTATAATAAACGATAATGAGTAGAGAACTTATTTCGTTCTCTTTGAATTCACAATTTTCAAAGAAATGCATGATGGCCACATTTCCATGCTTTTTTCAAGGAAACTTTTGATTTTTATTTGAAAAATTGTTTCACAACATTCAAATATTTCTGTTTAGCATTTTTTTCGCTTATTTTCCAGTTTTTATTTTACCCAATCCTTTTTGTTACCCTGTCTCGATGTTAACACTTTTAACGGGCGGGTCGGAAGTGAGACATCATCTGCTGTATTTTGCACCTGTTTAGTTTTCGTTTTTTTTTAAATAATTCACCAAAAGAATTACGTGTCCATTACTCTTCCTTCTCCCTTGTTCCCCAATCGATACGCAATACTTTTCATTCCACTTTTCATTCCAAACCATCCCGTCGACATTAACCATCTTTAATGTGCGACAATCATGGTGATCATCATCATCGGGGCACAAATATTTTTTTGATGGATGCCTCCTCTTCATTTTCCCCCATCATTTTTTTCTATTTTCCGTTTTTTTATTCGTGGGGGTTGAAGGAAGAAAAAGGAAATCAAACGGTTTGCCTATTTTTTTTAATTCATAAAGCCTGGAAATCATATAAAAACAAATGTGATCTGAGTCGGTGGGTCTTTGGCATCATATTTCTACATATGTATTGCTTTTAATTTAAAAAAAAAGATTTTTGATATTTGAAAAAAATAGCATTAATAAGATTTAATCTTACCATTTACATAGTAATCATGAATTGTTTTAAGAATCTGTTGATTATAGTTCTACTACACCAAATTTAATTGGTTAGAAGGACCTTAAAGACAGTGTCCCGCGCCAACTCAAAATTTTTGTTTTCCAACTTTGGCAGGCTGCCGTAAATCGCATTTTTAAAAAAATGTTTTAGTTAGTGGTACTTATCAGATTATTGAAAGAAAGCTGCATTTTTAGGCATATCGTGCATATGGGATAAAATTTTTTAGGTGGCACATTGTCTTTAAATATTTCAATGTGTTATTTGGAACTAAAAGCCGACTCAGCTTGCCTCTAATTTTGGTGTTATATGTTAGAATTATAATCACTGATTTTGGTGTTATATGTTAGAATTATAATCACTGAAAATTATTTTCAAAATAAAAATCTTCAAATTAAAGGGAGCCAAATTGACGTACCAAAACAATAACATAAGAAGTACTGTAGTCTTATGAAGTCCAGTTTAGATATACGTTTCTAACTGGTTTTATATTCTTGGTTCAAAATATAAAAACCTGCTATATTAAAGGTACTCATTTTGTAAATGTTGTTCAATCGATTTAAAATTCAACTTCATATACAATAGGTAAAAAACGAAACAATAGGTAGAAAATTTCTATAAACGAGAAATACAAAAGTAGCACCCGGAATTCGGTCTCAAAACAAGTTTCATAGTTTTTGAGACCGAATTCCGGGTGACCTTTTTTTGCAGTTCTAGTTTTTGAAATTTTTTTACTATTGTTTCGGTATAATAAATTAAATTTGGAACTTACAGGTGGACTGTATGCCAATTGTAAATGTAGATTGAACAACATTTACAATTGGCATACAGTCATCCTTTAAAGACAGTGGGTCAGGTAATTTGATCCTACCTGATCTTAGTTTCAAAAATTAGAGCGTTCTCTCATTAGTAAAATGCAATTTATGCGAAATCACACCGATAAATACACGCGTCATAGCAGCGGTCCAAAGTTGAAAAAATCAAAATTTGAATGCGGGCCTGATCGTGCAACGCGGTGAGAATTGGCGCGAAACACAATTATTTGAATGTGGCTACGTATTGTTATTGCTCGTTGGACAACCTGAGCTCCTATTCGAATTTTGATGTTTTGCATTGAATTTGGATCATGTTAACTAACAAGCTGCCTTTTTGGATCAGCAAAGCTCTAAACTTTTCAGTGAGTCATACTCCGAAACTGAAATTAAGGCTTATTTTGAAGTCAACAAAAATCCAATACACCTATGAATATCTATAATAATTTGAGAGCACATAGGGACTTTTTACTCTGGTCCTGCTAGAAAGTCAGAGATTTTTCCAGACCCCACAATTTAATCCCTTTCAATGTCTCTTCTTTTTAAAATCTAAAAATTCAAATCAACTCGTTTTTTAACCCTGAAAAAACGAAAGCGAAAAAAAAGAAATAGTGATGTAATTCGACATGTTTAATGATGATGTATTTAGTGTCGGACCCTCTCCGTTCTTTATTTAGAACTAGAAAAAAAAATGAATTTTTTCTATTTTTTTTCACACGAGCAAAAAGAGAAAGAAAGCTAATTTTAATGCACGAGTGAATGAGCGAGCGAGCACCACAAAAAAAACATCATTCAATTCAATGAAAAACGAATACATTTCCCCCCTTTCGCACAAAAATTGAGCCTGAATTATAAAATTTTCTTGTTGTCGCAAGCATATTTTGTTCACATTAATCAAATCGAAATTTGTTTTTTTTTCTTCTTCTTTCGTTTCTTCGCGTTTTTTCTTCTTCTTCTTAATCCGGAAGAGGATTTTATTTATTTTTAGCTAGTATTTACGTGTGTGTTCGGGTTTCCAAGAGCTTTTCGGAGAAAAACATATATATAGAATTTCATGTGGAAATTACGACAAGTATCTAATTTTGTCTTTCATACTCTTTTACAATCCATCTCAGAATTTTCTTTTAAATATTTATACTTCAATTCGTCGTGTATGTCAGCTTTCTTCTCATTTTTTTTTTTTTCGAAAATTGGAGAACTATTCATTATTTTAATCTTTGAATTTTAAATAAGATACATTTTAATGGGTTGTTCTTGAAAATTAGATTTTCATTTTCATCATTGTTGCTTAGATTAACACCCATTTTTGCTGGAGCTTCCTTGATTTAAAATTTATTTGAATCAATTCTGTATACGTCTTTTTTTTTTAATTTAAAGGAGGACTTTACGGAGATGACAAATGTATTACTTGCCAAGGTACTTGCCAAGGAATTGAATTTTAGTTTGAAACCAACAAAACCATAATAGGTTCTATATTGCCATTAGTTATTGTCAAGATAAAAATTTCTGGCCGCTCGTTTTGCGGAGTGTCGTTGGGAATTTACTCGCAACGCGACCGCTACGCGCAAGACCAACAGATAAATTTGAATTTGAGCGCGTTGCGGTCGCGCTGCGAGTAAATCCCCAACGACACTCCGCAAAACGAGCGGCCAGAAATTATTATCTTGACAATATTATTGTTGTATACCGTAAATGAAAATAGACTTAATTCTCATTCCAAATCAGTTTTTAAAATTTTCTAAAACCACCTAGAAGCTGAGAAAATGAGCTCCAAAACAATGGCCTAGAAAAAGTGGACTAACTTTTTCCTATGTTTTTTTCGTGTTTCGTTAATAAATACTTATGCAGAATACTTATATTAGTCCTTTTTTAATGTTATTTCATTTTTTTTTGGATTTTTCATGCCTGCGGACTAGTTTTCACCGGTGGCCCTTTTTTCTAGGCCATTGTTTTGAGGCGCGTTTTCTCGGCTTCTAAGTGGTTTTAGAAAATTTTAAAAACAGATTTGGAATGAGAATGAAGTCTATTTTCATCCCAGATGCATTCATTAGCTCCCTAAGCCCCCCCCCCCAACTTTAAAAACAAAAATCATATTTTTGTGTAAAAAGTAATTAAGGTGTGAATCTTGTTAAGTTCTTTACATGAAAAATATTGACAGATTACAATTTGAGCAGGTTTAAAACACAAAATTTGGTTTTATCATATTCGAAGCAAAAAACATTCAAATCCACACTTTGTAGGTGGGTTTTTTTTCTCTTTCCCTGCTTCATTTTTTGGTTCTTTCTAAAAGTTCACAGCCATTATCGCATTTCCAAAAAAAAAAGCGTTTGTGAAAATGTGTCGTATGACCGGTGATTTTGAAGCGAATCGATGAAATCGTTTTTTCGCTTTAATGGATTTTTCTGATTCGTCTTGGCACATCTCCTATGAGAAAAATTATTGATTGTCGGGCGGTAGAATTAAAAGTTAGTGTTGAACGTAAAATATTTTCGTAAATTTTTCTAAAGATTTGTGACAAATTTGAGATAGCTCTTAAAGTTAGCTCAAATTTGCCATGGTGCCATTTTTATTTATGTTCAATCTTAAAAGTATATATTCAATAAAACAATGTAAACACAATTTCAATTGTGATTTTGACTTGGAATAACAAACTATCTTTAAAGCAGGGCTTTACGGAGCTAATGAATGTGTCTGGAATGAATATAGACTTCATTCTCATTCCAAATCTGTTTTTAAAATTTTCTAAAACCACCTAGAAGCCGAGAAAACGCGCCTCAAAACAATGACCTAGAAAAAGGGGCCACCGGCGAAAACTAGTCCGCAGGCATGAGAAATCTAAAAAAAAAGAAAAAAAAATACTAATATAAGTATTCTGCATAACTATTTATAAACGTAAAAAGCTTATATGAAAAAGTTCGGCCACGTGGCCCCTTTTTCTAGGCCATTGTTTTGAAGTTCATTCTCTCGGCTTCTAGGTGGTTTTAAAAAATTTTAAAAACAGATTTGGAATGATAATGAAGTCTATTTTAATTTAAGGTGCGTTTATTATTTATTAGCTCCGTGAGCTCCTCTTTAAGATTCGATTAGTGTTCCAGCATTTGATTTTATGCCTCTGTATATATGCCCAATTTTCTAAAACATGGCAGCTCTATTTACTTTGAAAAAGAAGATCCAAAAGTGACTTCGGATGGAATCCCGATAATTCTTATCCCCCAGATCGAGCTCACAAATACCCTTTGTTTTTTTTCTATTTTAAAATGAGTCGAAACCCTTCCAAATCTGAAAATACTTCATAACATTTTGCAAAAAGTTTTGCGAGTAATTCGAATCATCAAAAAACATTACAAAATTGTTATTGAATCCACGTCATGAGCCCCCGTTTCTTTTCTGTTTTTTTGCTGTTTCCTGCCCTCGGCGCCACAATCAACCTCCAGCTGTATTTGTACACACTCTGTGTTTCTTCCTATTCACTTCATTTCCTTTTTTCATATAGCATTTCCTGAATTTTTCGTCGATTTTATTGAGGCGGTATAAACTATTGATTGAAGACAATTGTGGCAGAAATTAATTTGTTTTCCATTTATTCAGAAGTAGCATGCGGGTTAACGTAGCCCGAGTCCTAGAGGATTCTGATTATGAGAGAATGAGGAATTTGTGTGATTCTATTGAAGGATGGCAATCGGTTCGTTGAATTATTTGAATTTTAAATATGAAGACTGAACCATACAGGTCTACAACAAGAAAGATATTGCGGTTTTCACTCAAAATGTTGCGAACAGCAGTTATCAAATGATCAAAGCGGTTGCTCAGCTTCCAGATGTTTCTTCCTCTTTGGCATATGATGTTCTTCAAGATTCTGGTAAGGAAGTTGTCTAATCAGAACAGTTGCAAAATAACCTTTGCGTTGGAAAAAAATGCCGAAATATTAAAAAATATATATTCAAGTGAAACAAATATGGGAGTTCTGACAGTTTTAAACAAAATACTACAGCGCGTAAATTTTTTAGAGCTATAGCTAATTTGATTTTCCTAATTAGTAACCGATTATGTGTTCCTTTCCAATTTATTTCATGTTTCAAAGGAAAAAGAATCGAATCATTAAAAAACGGAGAATAAATTGCAACAGCGAAATGCGCTCATTGATTCATGTCATTTCTAATGATATAAAGACGGAAATTGGCACTAAAATCAAAACAAAAACTCGATTTCTTTCAAAAGAAAAATTGGACTTGGGAATATGCTAAAGATTTAGGAACACACTCTTAATCCACGCTTAAAATACGACTGTGTAGAGAAGATAGTTATATTTAAAGGAGGGCTTTACGGAGATAATAAATGTACCTTAAATGAAAATAGACTTCATTCTCATTCCAAATCTGTTTTTAAAATTTTCTAAAACCACCTAGAAGCCGAGAAAATGAGCTTCAAAACAATGGCCTAGAAAATAGGTCCACCGGCGAAAACTAGTCCACAGGCATGAAAAATCCAAAAAAGTGAACAAAAACATTTAAAAAAAGGACTAATATAAGCATTCTGCATAACTATTTATTAACGAAACACGAAAAATGCTCATAGGACAAAGTTCGGTCAGGTGGAAACTTTTTCTAGGCCATTGTTTTGAACAGCCGTTTTCTCGGCTTCTAGGTTGTTTTAGAAAATTTTAGAAGCAGATTTGGAATGAGAATAAAGTCTATTTTCGTTTAATGTACATTTATTATCTCCGTAAAGTCCTCCTTTAAAGTTTTTGGATTGTTTTTAAATCTATCGTGTTTTCTCGACCTCTTAGTAAAAACCGAGAAAAGCAAGTTATTCGCATTCTGCTTACGTTATTGAGAGTGCCATTTTTCCTAGATAATATTTATTAAAATGCATACATAGACAGTAAAATTGTTTTCAAGCCTAACCTGTTCATTCCCTTTTTCAGCATATCGATCAAAATGGGACAAGCACATGGCTAAACAAGAAACAATCGGTCTTATCAATCCAAATAATGATGTTTGTTATTATGCAGGCTGGTTTCAAATTTAATCATATAGTGATCAAATTCTTACTCCTTTCAGTGACCTCTATTCCACCAGTTCGTGCTCGCGACTTTGTAATGCAGCGTAGTTGGTTGGAGACAGAAAATGAAAAATTGATATGTAGTCATTCGGTTTGTCATGAGGATTTTCCGCCATCTAAAGGCTTCATCCGGGCAACTGTTCTCATTTCCGGGTATTTGATTAGACAAAAAGATGAAGGATGTGAAGTGATTTTTATCAGTCATTCTGATCCAAAAGGTTCGAAACATTTTCTGCAGCAATAAAATGTGTTTGAAATTCCAGGAAGACTTCCAACTTGGCTTGTTAATCGCGTGACAAAAGTGGTTGCTCCAAAAATAATCAAAAGGTTGCACAAAGCTTGTTTGAGCTATGAAGAATGGAAACAAAAACATCATCCGGAATGGAAACCATGGTCTGTTCCAGAGCAGCAATGCGAATTACCACGTGTCGATTTGGCAAAGTGTCAACCAAAAGAATACGATCAGGAGATAATTGATGAATCAAACTTGTCGGCCATCAGTCTCAGTATTAAAGAAGATGATGATGAAGAATCCATTAAGAACTGATGAATATTATTCTTTTTTTCTTTTTTTAATATAATCATGGGATACTTTTATTTTTTTTAAATTTGAGATCAGGTTTCCCTGCATTAATTTATCTTTTCGAATATTGTCAATTTTTTTGTCGAATATTGAAGAAAAAACCTTGGAATAAAAATGTATTAATAAGCAATTTAATGTTGAAAGAGATACTGAAATACCCGTTCGGAATTAAAATTTCGCAAAATATTAAACTCGTCCTCTCGGGAAGACGAATGTGAGATAATCTGACCATACGAGTCCTTGTTGGCGATAGTGCTAAAAATGTGATATTAACCATTTAAAAAATTGTTCTTGAACATTGTAGCGGTCAGAAAGTTGAACTTATAATTGTCTAACTAAATAAACAATCCAAAATGTACGCAGTGACAGTAAACATAAGTTTTCAACTAGATACTGGAGGTTAATTCCTCAGAAGTGTTATCGATTTAATCTTTTGAACTATTTTAAGTTGATTTTGAATCAATATGGCAATAAAAAAGGTAATGAAAATTACGAGCCGGAAAATATTATGAAATTGATCGATCTTCTGAATCATCTCCGAAATCAAAAATCTTACCTGGAAAATTGTTTCCCATGAGACAATAATAACAACCCATAAAAGTGCTCCAAGAAAGCTGCCAATTACATATTTTCGAATTTGTTTCCTATGATTATTGATTGGAAGACAAAACGCGTCAGAGAAAAACCAGATGAAATTAGTGAACCACACGAATGGAAGAAAACATAGACCAATTAGGAAGTATCTGAATGATTTATTAGTTTAACAATAAAGGAAATAACCTACTTTCTGCAAATTTCGACTTTTTTGGCATCATTGAGCTTAGAAATATCCATTGAAAATAAAAATAAATAGTTAGAATAGGAAGAAATAAATTATTTTTGATTATTAGGCTTGCTCGTCGTTTTAAATGCATAGTTCAAAAATGTCGTGTGGTGTTTGCACACTTCTTCAACTCAATTTTCAGAAATCCCCAAAAATTTCAGTTTTCAGTTATTTTCCACACTTTCATGAATATTTTTTGTCGAATAAGGTTTTTAATTTTATTCTCCTTTGTTTTTTCCACGTGATTTTAAAATTCTTATTTTTTAGGGCATTTCTCCACTTGTTATTGCAATTAAAAGTTCACAATGTCGGTTCTTCAAAAAATTGCCGATATTGAGGCCGAGGTTAGTTGAGACGAGAATAATACTTCAAAAAACAAAACGTTATAATTTCTAGATGGCCAGGACCCAGAAAAACAAAGCTACCAATGCTCACTTGGGTATTTTGAAGGTAAGCTTAGATTTCGATTTTAGGGTGAATAGTTTTGATTACAGGCGAAATTGGCAAAACTTCGTCGTGAATTGATTACTCCAAAAGGTGGCGGCGGTGGAACTGGAGAAGGATTCGATGTTGCGAAAACTGGAGATGCCCGAATTGGATTTGTTGGTAAGTGTTTTGGATCTAAATTTGAGAGAATATTTTCCGCATTGAGATAGAAATTATTCCCCACTTTCTTGTTTGCAATTATTCAAATGACCCATAGGGATTTTATTCATTTCTTTGTTTTAAACGTGTCCATGTGTAAAAATCGAAAAATAATATTATTTATTATTGAAAGAAAACAGTAAAATTGGACATATAGGCACACCGGGTCTTTCGTTTATTATAATTTACATTTTGGGCTTGTTATTATTACTGGTACTGCTAAAATTATCTAACTAAAAATGAAACCCTTCAAATCAAAAAAAGAAAACATTGAAAAGCCATTTGTATCGGAAAAAAATTGAGCAAAATTTATATTAAATAATGAGAATCTAGACAAAATATTTATTAGCGCAATGAATCTTCCTCATCTGATGAATTACTCATATCCTGGCTTATTTGCATTTGATAAGTGTCGCTTCCACTTTCAGGTGGAGAATCAGGAAACATTCCTGATGGCGGCGGAGGTAATGCCTGAAATTAATAGTATATTATTTGAATAGTTCAAGTTATGAGATCAGTATAAAAAGAATAATGAGAAGAAGTTATCAAAACCTTAATTGGATCCAAGTCGAGATCAGTTGTATCCAAATCAACAACAATCGGCGGCTGGGGAGAAAGCTCTTCTCTTAAACGTTCGTAAACGAAATGATCATCTGGTTCTGGGTCAGCTTGTTCTTTTTCCATTGGTACATCCTCTTCTAAATTAGTCACAACTTCGTAGTGTTAATTGTTTAGTAAAATTAAAGTCGGAAAAAATTTGGTAGAAGTTAAAAACAAATTTATCGAGTTCTCACCTTCCGAATCTGTATTGTTATTATCGCCATTTTGAATAGGTGTTGATGGTGGGGTCTCATTTCTCTTGGTTTTCGATGAATCCCTACTTAAAACCGCGCCAGTAATCGGATGTCCTTGAGCTTTTGATTCCTTTTCTAATTCAACCTGGAAGTAGTTGACTAGACGTTAATTCATTTTTTTTCAGAAAAAAATCTTACTTTTGTCATTGCTTTTTTCCAATCTAATTCCTCTCTTGTAACATCCTCATCATCACTCATTTTATAGTAAACATCAACATCTCCTTCCTCACTACTTGACCATCGATCCTCTTCGTCAACCTCTTTTTTAATAGCTTCCACTGGCACTGGAACTTCGAGTGGTTCTGCAAGTGGATCATCGGCACTGAAATTTCAAAAAGTTTCATAAATTGCCAGAATTTAGCCTATCTTACTGTAAAGGTTTCAATTCTGCAAGATCTAATGTTCCTTCTTCCTCATCTACTCGACTTCCCCTTCTAGAACGCGGTCGTGCAAATGTTGGGCTTTCACTTCGAAGTGTTTGATAATTCTCATCTTCTCTTGAAATATGATTAACTATTGGAATGTCTGGTGTCTCTGATTGCAAGAGTACAACCGGTGGAATTGCTCCTTTTGGTGTATGTTCATCCCATGGGTCTTCTTGTGGTGACTTTGGCACTGGTAGGTCAGGACTATTCGAAGATGCTCGACTTTTGTTGTATTGATTTTCAACGTATTCGCAAAATTCTTTAGATGGTGGGAAAATTGTCTCTGATGAATCTGTTGCCTGTGATGGAAGTGGTGTAGGTTTTGACTTTGACTTGGAAGTTGTTTCTCTAGTCAGAATAGGTGATTCTTTCTTTTGTTCAACGGCTTCTGTTGGCTGTGGGACGGTAGCTGGAATCTTATCAACTTCATCAGGATATGCAGTTGTTTGATCAAATGTTGGTTCTCTTGGAAGTTGAGAAGTGTCGCAAATAAACCAATTTCTAACTTGTCTTGCAGTCAGCGGTTGCGGTTCCTATAAAAAGACGAAATTTATTATTAGTTTTTATTCTTAAATTATTACATCATTAGCATTTTCATCAATTGTTTCATAAGTTAGTGGTATTTTCTCTTCAACATGAACATGCCCATTTCTCGACGGTTTCCGTTGATTTGGACAAGTCCCATAATTTTTACATTTCTCCGCATTTGCAGCAAGACTTGTCTCTGCTAATTTTGCCTCTCGTCTTGCTTCTCGCTTTCTCCAAAAATAACGGATGCATTGGAAGAATGCAATACAGTATGTTGTTAAGAAGAATAAGCAAACGGCTATAAGACCTTTGATGAGTGTCGAATTGTCCCGACCGTTTTCGATTCTTTGTTGTGGTGAAGCAAAACTCGTGATAGCTACATCGGAATTTCTCTTCAGTTTTGCGGCTCTAACACTATCGATATTTATACCTCCTAAAACTCGTGATAATGGCCCTACTTGGCTAGCCAATATGTATTTCACCTAGAAAATTGTTTTTTTTTCAATAATATTATCTTTAAAAATCGAATTTTCACCTTCACTGGATCAATAATCATATTTTCAGTGAAAATCCCACCATTACGATCGTTTTTCGTGAGAATAAATAGTAGTCTAGTCACATTTCCTCTCAAATGATCCATTCGAAGAATTACAACATTTTCCTGAAACTTTTAAAAGATTTCGAACAAAACGTAGAAGTTTCGAAGCAATAAAAATTGGAATTTGTGCTAAGCGAAAGATGTCTTCAGAAGTGCGCAATAATTAAAACTTAAATTGATCTAATAAAAATCGAGAAAAAGAGACCTTTTTCAAAAGAGGCTCAGATTCGTCTACTTCGGCATACAATACGGATTTGTCCAGATCCTCACCGTCTTCATCATTTTTGAGCATTTCCTAGAAATTTTGGTTTTTGAGAGATTTCAGATTAGAATTCCTCATAATCGAACAAAATATATAGTCTGGGTTGCTTAACATAATCAAACTAACGAACCCTTCAATTTGGATACAACACATAATCAGGTTCATAGGTTCATTCGTGCAAGTAAGATTAGATTTTTGTAATATTTCAACAAAAGTGGGTCTAGGAACAGAATGAAACAATGACGACGGTGAAGAAAAATCAGGTCTCGTTTTTCTTTGAAGGCTGTTTTCATGCTTTGTATCGGCCAAAGTCATTCAAGTGCGAGCAGCGAGTTTTTTTATAATTACAGGAGAAAATTAGGCAGGAAAAAATAAAAATGAAAATTCGTGCAATACCTGACTCACATGACTCATACGCATTGTTGTTCCAGGGCATTCATTCATGTTATGCTGACAATAATGAGATACAATACTTGATATTCGCTTTTTGAAGTATTCCTGAAATATATTCGTTCTTTTTTTAATTTTTTAATTAGTTATCGAAATTCTCTTCAATTTAGAATTGCAGTAAATAATCCTAAATTTTAGGTAAATTTCCAAAGTTTTTCTTTTTCTAAATTTTGCAATCAAGCTATCACTTTTCTCTCCATCAAACCTCATAACTGATCCCTGTATACAGCAACGCTTCCGTATTGACATGTCTCATTCTCATATCGACAACTGGTAGATCATCAGTCTGAAATATTTCCGAATATCCTGTTTTTTTTTTAAAAACCGCAGTACGATTCTCTTGCGCATTTTCGATAACTTTTTATGATGTAATTTTATATTCATGAGAGAGAGATCCGTGCCACTCGTTTCTCACTTTTTTTTCTTTTTATAAAAGTATCACACAATTTTTTGCGCCATGTGCATTAGATGAAGGAAAATGCGTTATTCGGCAAAATTAGGGGACGAGAAGAAATGTGTGTGTTTTTTTTTTGAATGAAAAGGAATGTACAAATGAATCTAATAAGTGCACTTTTGATAAGTTGAACATATTTGTTTCTTTTATTCTTTTTTCTTGAGAATTTTTGATTAGTCGTAAATGTTCGTTGTGAATTATGAAAAGATTATTAGAAAACGTTGAAAAAACCCATAAAACCTAAAATTGGCTTGAACAAAAATCAACAGGTGCAAATTAAATATATTTCACCTAAAATGTAATTGTAATAAAAATTGAACACCAGCTAGATTTTAATTTTTAATTTCAAAACAGCCGATCTTCAAAATTCTTAGATTTTAAAAATTATATTAGGTGGATGCTGCTGATGGTTCTTATTTCGATTTTTAAAGTTTATTGTTAGGCAATTAAAAAAATATTTTTAATTTAAATTATTTTAGTGATTTTCAGACAAATGTGCACAAAAATACTTTAATTCTTGAAAATCTGAAATTTTTGGGTTACTATTAGAATCTGCACGCTGCGGCGATTCTAACGACACTAATCATTGCCATGTTAGTGTTTTAATTCTGGAAATTACGTTTTTTTTAGTGATTTTCGGACAAATGAGCACAAAAATACTTTAATTCTTGAAAATCTGAAATTTTTTGATACTATTAGAATCTACACGCTGCGGCGATTCTAACGACACTAATCATTACCATGTTAGTGTTTTAATTCTGGAAATTACATTTTTTTAGTGATTTTCAGACAAATGTGCACAAAAAACGCATTTATTTTTGCATCAACCTAATATTAAATAACACCTGAGTCTCAAACTGATTCTGTCGTGTAACTCTTCTCCCCATTGTAGTGTCTTCAACGTTCGCTTTCTGTTTTGATATATTCTACGTTTGGTCTAGCATTTTTTTTGTGTTTCTTATTTTCATTCAACCAAATAGAAAGAAAAGAAAAAAAACTAAAAGCTCGTATCCCCTTTTCCTTTATTTTGGCGTTTTTTTCTTCTTCTTCGACCCGTTTCGTTGCCGAAAATTGAAAACACAAAACAGCGTTTCGAAGAAGAAAAAAAAGGCGAGGGAGAACTTTTTTCGCCTTTTTTTTTTGGAAAATGTGGCGAAAGTGTGATGGAGAAAACCACCCTATAGAAAGGAATGCTTGGCATGAGTTTGTCATGTAAAAAAGGTCTTAGGATTTTTTGTGTTTGGCCCTCGATTGTTTGAATAAGTGGAAGGAAAGTTGACGTGAGGGCGGTTTGGGAATAATTCCCTGGAACCTTTTTTTTTGAGGCAGAACAATAGAGGGCAAAAAATAATGACCGAATGGAGAAAATTGGAGAATTTTTGGGTATTAAAAGGGCGCATGAGAATGAAATTTAATAAAATTTGCAAAAATAAAAGAAAAAACATGACAAACCTTTATGAAAACACTGCAATCTGGAGCTTTAATGGAAGAGGGCTCTTTCGACGTTTTTTTGGCGGAATTTGTTTGTGAAATGTAAGGCTTCATACAAATACATTCATATTCGGTGTTATTGTTACAAACAATCGGACGAGGTGAAAGAACAACATGTTCTGCAACTGAAATTGGATGTGGCTCAAAAGCGTAAGCGGGTGGTGTTACGCCATAAGGTTGTCCATCTGTTGCTGAGCGTCTGAAAATAGAAAATCTGGGATTTTGATTGGAAATTTTGCAGCGTCAGAGGAAACCTTAATTTTACGACATTTGTTATTTTCAAAAGACCTTTTTTCTTTGGATATTACGGTGGAAAAAACGAGAAAAATGCGGTATGAGAAAAATTGTTACGCGGAACAGAATTTTGAAACGAAATTTTGTTTCCGAGTGCTTTTTTTTGGTTTTGCATTTTCTTTGGAAATTTAAAACAATTTTTTGGAATTATTCGAAAAACGTTTAAATTCTGGGTATTAAACGGGTATTTTCAAGTGATATTAACATTTCTAAGATTTTTCTCTGAATACATCTAAAAATAGAAAATTAAAGCGTTCCCCCAGGGTCTCTAATTTTTATCCAAAAACTTGGGAGCGTCATAAAATTTTCGAAACGAACGTATACTTTAAAAAGAAAAAGTTACAAATCCTTGGGAAAATAAGTGGTTCCCAGGCAAGCTTATTCTGGTGGTCTGGATTCGTATTTTGAACAAAATAATTAAATTTGTGGAATTTTTTAGCAAGAAACCCGTTAGATGTATCTAATTTCTCTAATTTTTACGAGAACAACAACAAAACTTCGAAGTTTCTTTCCCGATTTTCGATACTTTGAAATTCGAGCCATTCTTCGTCTTTTTTTTGTTTGCCTCGATTTTCCTACCTGACTGAAGCGGCAAGCGATGGATCGAGATGACTAATAAGCAAAATTAGAGAAATCATAATCGTCGTCGTTGTTGGAAGTTTTTGGCGGACGCCGACAAAGCTACTGTCAGCATAATAAGAATCCGCAAATGTCGTTCTGATCATGGTTAAAGTTTTTGAAACGAACGAAAAATAAAAAAGTGATGTCAGCGAAGAAAATATTAGAATGCAAAAATAGAAGGCATGATAATAATAGTGAGAATAATAATAATAATAGTAGCAGTAACTATTTTTTAGTAATGAAGGTGAGAAAGCAAACGGTCTCAAATAATCGCCAAAAATGGCAAAATAATGGGAATGCTTTGGTCTTTTTTTGTGTATGTATGTGTCTCCTTCTTCTTTTTCTCTTCTAGAGCATTTTTTCTTCTTTTTTTTCCGTGAGCAGTAGAAGAAGAAGCAGCAATACCAGATGAAGCTCGAGGAAAAAGGAAAGAGATCGAAAAGCTTGAAAGAAAGAGGAGAAAAAATATGTGGAGAGATTTAGACGAAGAGTGAAATTTTTTGTCGGGTTCTTTTTTTTTTTTCTAAAAGCTGTAGAAAAAATGCTGAAAAATAGCTGGATAGAGAAAAAATAAAAGGAATCGCTCTGATGTAGATATACGTATGTATGTATCTGGTTCGGCTTATAAATTTTGTGTGTGTGTGTGCTGGATATGTTGTTTTCTTTTTTCCTTAAAAGGAGATGGACGTTGATCGGTGCTGTCAAATTATTCGGGCTGGAAATCTAGAAATGTTGCTTTTTATTGGTTGTTTTTCAGAATGGGAATTTGATTAAAGATAGTGTGTCACATACGTTTGAAGGTTTTGTCTCCAATCGTGTAAGATACAATAATTAATACTGAACAAGTTAAAAATTCGGAAGAAAAGAAATTGATCAGGAAATTGAAATCATGCCTCTCGGAGCGCTTCACAAAAGCACTGTTTGGATCTCGGGTTACTGTAGGATTACTGTAGATTTTTAACTGTCGGACGACGAAACCATTTTGCCATAGGCGGCATCGTTTGGTTAAATTAAGATTTTTGTCACTATTCGTAAAAATTTGACGTAGATTTTTTACTATTGTGCTCGATCTATAGAATTCAGTCACAGCATTAGAAAACCCTGTTACCGGAAGTTCAAAGCTCACCGGAATCTGAATAAAAGCTGTTTCGGAATGTCACTTCGTCATTCTGTCTTGTTTGCGATTTTGTATCTGTTCGCAGGGGGAAAAATGAGCAAAAAATGACTTATTTTTTATAAAAAGTTAAATTTTCCCCCAAGACAAATGAATCCCCCCAGAAAAAGGCAGAAACTATCATTTTTTGGGACCGAAGTAGAATTTTGAAGTGAAACATGAGACGTTTGTATAGTATTTTTTTCATCGAAGTTTTTTTCTTCCTTTCTTTCCTTTTTTGACGTGATCGAGGAAGAAGAATTGGAATTGGATATTTTCTGATGGGTTGAGTTTTAGAAATTCTTCCAAAAAACGGCCATAGTAAACCCTATTAATGTTTTTATTTGGTTTTTTTTAAAGTTGGCCTAGTCGTTCAATTCAATCATGAAAAATTGATTTTCATGATGATGATGAACGAAGGTTTTTTTTTCTGAACGGAGAGGGAGTTTTCACCAACTCGAGTATGAGCAGGTGGCATCTAGTTTTCTCTATTTCCTCTATTATTTTTTTTTTCGAGAGAACTAAAAACCCCAAAAAAAAAAATAGAAATCCGGGTGAAGAAATTTATTTCGAGTAGGGGGACGTGTGTTCCTCATGAGAAATACGAAAAAAGAAGGAACACAAAATATCTGCAGAAACAAAAATAAGCCATTTAATCCAAGGTGGGGAAAAAATTGAACAAAGAAGGGGGGAAAGAGATTGGATCTAGTTTAGTGTTCTTGAGTAATGAAAAAAAACAAAAAATTACATTTTGTCAATGAAAAACTGGAAAAAACTAGAAAAGTATTTGCTAATCTTTTGTTTTTTATTAAATTTTGTGTGTAACTTTGATTTGAAATAACATCAAAACATGCTATCAAAATCTTCAAAATCTCCCGCTTAGAAATTATGGAATTTGGATTTTTAAGCTTAGATTTGAATGTATTATAAAAAAAATAAGTATCAAGAAAATGGACATCAGTCTGTTACATGTAAAAATAAATGGCGACAACAGTTTGGTTGAGATTGTTGTGACAGACGATTGGGGAGCTGTGTTTTTTTTTATGAAGCAAAAAAAAAAGTTTTTAGCTTTTATTATAAAAAAGTGGACGTTTTTAGTTTTGAAGAAAAACGCTTGGTTTAGTTCTTTAGGTAGACTTGATCTTTGGATATTTAAATGTTTTCTGGACAAAGGTAAAAGTAATGATAATGGTTTGAGATCATAGATGGGATAGTGTTATTTCAAAAATTCAGATTTAAAGGGGCACAGCCTTAAAATTTTTTAAAAGTTAACGGGGTACACGTTTTCGGCGCCTATTTCTTGCACAAAAATGCGTTTTTTGCTCGAATTCTGAAAAAAGTTAAGCTTTCTACACCCTGCTTTCTTTAAAAAAGTTTTTTTTTAATTGATGGGGGTGCTACCGAAAAAGAGCACTATCCCACCTATATTTGAGATATTTACAATCATAAAATAGAAATAAACAACGTTTTTGACACGCCGTGTATATGCTCACCTCACGCTGAAGCTGAAGCGCGCGCTAAGTTCTAAATTTTTGAATTTGTCGTCAGCTAAAATTTCCACTAATTAAAAATGCTCGAAGTACGTTTTTTTCTATTGTCAAGATAATAATTTCTGGCCGCTCGTTTTGCGGAGTGTCGTTGGGAATTTCCTCGCAGCGCGACCGCAACGCGCTCAAATTCAAATTTCTCAGCTGGTCTTGCGCGCTGCGAGGAAATTCCCAACGACACTCCGCAAGACGAGCGGCCAGAAATTTTTATCTTGACAATAAAACCAGAATTTTAAAAAGTTTTAATTTAGTTGGGTTAGTTTCTTGAAAAATCTTCAAAACTGTTTTTTAGACCAATAGAAAAAAACAACTTTTTTGGTCAAAACAACCAAAAAAAAGTTAAGCTGAAAAAAAACAAGAAATTTTTGCCATTTCATCCCTTTGGGTTTTCTCATATTTTCCTTTTTTCGCGCATCATTTTTGTCGTTATCTCACGGGAAATAGATATAAGAGCTTTGCTCAGAATTTTTTCTTCTGCTTTTTTGGAAATGTTGAAGAGATTTATAGGGCAAAAGAGCACATTTGTCACACATTCCATTCAATCTCGTTTATGTTTGATTTTTTTGCACTTTTCATTTTAAATGAAAAAATGAAAAATTAATTTGTGGAAAACGGAAGTTTTAGAGAATGAATTGAAAGATATGGAAGGGGGGAATCGAGAGTTTCAAAAAAGTTATAAAAAAACAAAAGATAAGGACAATTTTTAAAATATCATGGCTCAAATGTTCCTATTTGTTGTATCGAAATCTTTCTAAAGAATGGAGTATATAATTGTTTTAAAACGTGAAATTTCCATTGTGCTGAAAGCCATGAAATATGCTAGTGAAAACTCGACATTTTCAAACAATGAAAAGTTCTCGCCCCAACAATATGTTTCTGTCAGGTGGTCCCATCTCACAATTAATGTGTTTGCCAAGATGAGAGGAAAAAACGAGCAAATTTTCATGAGATATTTTTATTTGACAGAATTACGCTGATGTGAAAGTTCGACGTTTATTGGCACGATTGAACGGCAAAAAAAAAATAAGCTGTCATAAACCTTTTGAACAAATAAAAAGCTAAAAAATATCATCTTTTAAAAGTCGGTTTAAATTTGCCCCCCACAAGAGTTGTTTTGAGGAATAAATAAGCGAACGCGAAGGTTTTTAAGCGCGCCCGCTAAAATTTTAGTTGTTGAAATAGGGTTTTATGAAAATATTCCAATGATAAGTAGCTAAAACCATAATTTTATCGTTGTTCATAATTCTTCAAAAACAAGGATTCACATGAAAAAAATGAGATGTTCTGTTATGGTTTCAGGTTTCCCATCTGTTGGTAAATCGACACTTCTCTGCAATTTAGCCGGTGTTTTCTCCGAAGTGGCCGCTTATGAATTCACGACACTTACAACAGTTCCAGGAGTTATTCGATACAAGGTAAAAACTATGTTATTCGTTAAGAGTTGGGAAAAAATCAGAAAGTGAGCATAAAATAATGAAAATGTTTTTAAAGGCAGCTTGTCAGTTAACACGATCCAAGTTGAAGGCAAAAATTCAAAATTCGAATGGGAGCCCAGGTGGTCCAAAAAACAATACCAATTTGTAGCCACATTCAAATAATTGTGTTTCGCGCCAATTCCGACCGCGTTGCACTGACACGCGCGAATTAAAATTTTGATTTTTTCAACTTTGAACCGCTACTATGACGCGTTTATTTATCGGTGTTATTTCGCATAAATTGCATTGTACTAATTAGAGTACGCTCTAATTTTTGAAACTAAGACCAGGTAGGGTCAAATTAACTGAGCAGCTGTCTTTAACGCGGAGATTGCTTAATATTTCCTTAAAGACGATGGGTCAGTTAAAATGTTAAAACAGATATAGAGTAATTACATCTTGTTATTTAAAAATATGCAATTTTTGCAATCAGATGAGATGGAAAAGCAAGTGGAACGTTGTCTTTAACTTTAGGTTTAAAATCAGTGCGAAGTCTGAAATAACGACTACAGCGCCAAAAAAGTTACATTTCAGTATTGTGGAAAAAAGATAAGAATTTTTCACTGCCTTAAACCAGAAGAATAAGAAAAGAAGACGAAAAAAAGCAAAACTGGCAGATGAGCCAATTGGAATATATTATTCTTCCTTTTCTTCGTCTTTTTTTGGAGAAAACACAAAGAGAAGAATGAATTGTTTTCCTTTTGTTTTTTTTATTTTGTTGAAGGCTGCTCTTCTGAAAAATAATATATTTCAGGGTGCAAAGATTCAATTACTCGATTTGCCTGGAATTATCGAAGGTGCAAAAGATGGAAAAGGACGTGGTAAACAAGTTATTGCGGTGGCACGAACATGTTCATTGATTTTGATGGTTTTGGATGTGATGAAACCGTTGCAACACAAGAGATTGTTGGAATATGAATTGGAAGGTTTCGGAATTCGGTTGAACAAACAACCGCCGAATATTGGGTACAAGAAAAAGGAAAAGGGAGGTATTAATTTGACAATGTTGGTGCCGCAAAGTGAATTGGATTTGGATTTGGTCAAGTCGATTTTGGCAGAGTATAAGATTCACAATGCTGATGTGACACTTCGGTGAGATGTTTTAAGATTATTATAAATAATATGAACAATTTCAAACCGTTCTAACTTGTTTTTTTTTTTAATATTTGAATTAAAGGGATTCTTTACTGTTTTTGGGTTTCTATTCCATTTTCATCTTCTTCTCGATATTTGAAAACCTATAGAAGAAACATATTTTTGCGAAATTCCCTTTTCTAGTACACGAAAAAGCACATTTACAGGATAAGGCGGCAAATGGCCTAACATTTGCAAACACTCTCACATTCGCATGCTCTCTCGCGCACGGCTGAGCGGTTAGGCCATTCGCCGCTTTACCCTGTAAATGTGTTTTTTTCGTGTACTAGAAAAGGATATTTCGATAAAATTGCTTGCTTCTACAGGTTTTCAAATATTGTGAAGAAGATGAAAATGGAATTGAAACCCAAATTCAGTAAAGAGTCCCTTTAAAACATAGCCCAATTTGTATACTGCTTAAAAAGTAGTGAATTGAACAAAATCCGGAAAAAGCGTCGATGTCAAGCATATAGATCCAAATGCTTTGACATGTAGGTATGTAATAATAACGAAACATCTGGAACAAATAAAATAGTTGATTTCGCTTTTTAAAACAATTTTGTGGTCCATGTTTCCGGATCATGTAAAATTTAATGGGCGGTTTTACGTATATATGTATTTTTGTTCTCTTGGAATCACAACGTCATGAAAAAAGTAAACAAAAAAAAATGAAACGATTTCAGATTCGACGCCACTTCTGAAGACCTCATTGACGTTATTGAAGGAAATCGTATTTACATTCCATGCATTTATGTGCTCAACAAGGTTTCTCACCGTTTCAAGAGTTATAAGAAATTGAAATTTTTCAGATCGATCAAATTTCCATTGAAGAGCTCGACATCATCTACCGTATCCCTCACACTGTTCCAATTTCCGCCCATCACAAGTGGAATTTTGACGATTTACTCGAAAAGGTTTGGGAATATTTGAACTTGATCCGAATGTAAGTTAAAGATATCAAATATTGATCCAGATTGTGATTCTTTCCAGTTACACAAAACCAAAGGGACAACTGCCGGATTATTCGCAACCGATTGTGTTGAACGCTGAAAGAAACACTGTTGAAGATTTGTGCGCCAAAATTCACAAAACGCTGTCGAAGGATTTCAAAAAGTTGGTTTTTTTCTCGCTATTGAAACGAATTATTATAATTAATGTTTTAGTGCGTTGGTCTGGGGATCATCAGCTAAACACAATCCTCAAAGAGTCGGAAAGGAACATGTCTTGATTGACGAAGACGTTGTTCAAGTCATCAAGAAGGTCTAAATCTAATTTTTCGTGTACTTCCGGTGTCTGTTTTCCTGGTTTTCTAACATTTGATTCTTGAGTATAAGCTTGTTTTCTTGTTAATTTCGTTTTTTTTTGTCTATGAATTTTTATATCGAATCTCAAATTTGTTTTATTGCATCAAGACGTTACAAATTTGCGCTCTTCCCCTCGTAAATGTAGATTTTCCGTGTCGAGAACCACTTTTCGTTCGTCTCTCATGGCGACACGCAGCCATTTATTCTCGTTACAATGCTGCAAAAAAAAGGATTGTTGAAGAAATATATTATGTAACGTCGAACTAACACTACAATGCTTAATTGGCATAATTTCGAAACAAATTGTTCGTTTTTTGCATCCGGCACATTTGAAAAACCTTTTTTCAGCTTCGTGTTTTACCAATTTGTGTCCCTTTTCGATACAAGTGTTATTTGCAGTTTGAGCAGTGTATTTACACTGAAAATCATGGGATTATAAATGTAATACAAATAATAAAAGGAATACCTCATTACAAGTGACAACTTTGACATTTTTCACAGATGTACAAGTTGTTGTGAATGTTTCCACTTTTTCGCGTTCTTCCAAACTACTCAAATGTGCTTGTAATCGGTCTCCTTCCTCTTTTTCAGCTTCTGCTTGATGGATGCTCTTTCGTGCCAACAATTTCTTAATTTCGTCCATTTTATTGGACACTGATGAATCGGTTTTCAGTTTTTTCGCATTTTGAATAGATGACGAATCTTCAGAAGCTTTTCGTTTCAGACTTCCGTTTTTCGAAGCTTCTACTTTCTGTTTTCGAAGGATGGCGATCGCTCGGAGCTGGAAAAATCGAAAATTAATTTAAAGGTTTAAAGAGAGCTGTTCAGTTAATTTGACCCCATCTGATTTCACTTTAAAAAATTAGAGCGTTCTCTCATTAGTACAATGTAATTTATGCGAAATCACACCGATAAATACATGCTTCAAGTCAGCCGTTCAAAGTTGAAAAAATCAAAATTTGAATGCGCGCCGGATCGTGCAACGCGGTCAGAATTAGCGCGAAACACAATTATTTGAATGAGGTTATTGTCAACTCAATTATTCTTGATCATTGCGTTCGGAAGGCTGCTCATCCTCACAGCCGCTCCGCACGCACGACTGCCGACACTCAACACACTGGAAAATTTGAAAAATTACATAATGTAAATGTAATTTACATTTCCCGCCAATATTTCAGCGTGTTGAGTGGGAGGTCACCGCGTCGCGTGCGTGCGGAGCGGCTGTGAGGTTGAGCAGCCTTCCGAACGCAATGATCAAGAATAATTGAGTCGACAATACATATTGGTATTATTCTTTGGATCACCTGGGTTCCCATTCGAATTTTGATTTTTTGCCTTGAACTTGGATCGTGTTAACTGACCAGCTGCCTTTAAATTTGAAAAACTCTACCCTAGCAGCATGTTCTTGTGCATCTCTCGAACCCATCGGTTTCTTCGCTTCCATCATCGATGACGACCACAATTTCGTTCTTCTCATCTTATTTCCACTGTTGTTACTACCCAAATCAATCGTTTTTGCCTTCTCCTTTTCTGTTTCATTTTTCAAAAAATCTCCAAAACATTCCGCTCTTTTTTCCGGCTTCGGAATGACGGTTTTGGTCGATGAAAGTTCATTCAAAAACTCATCCAACTTTGCATTTTTGTCCTCCTTCTTCTCTTTCAATTTCAACATTTGACGAGCAGCGAAACTGTTTTTCTGTGAGTAAAAGATGTATATTTTGAAAACTTTCTAAAAATTACATTCTTGTTCAAAATATCCTCCAACGCGATTTTCTCTTCTTCTTTTGTCGTCGTTTTCAAATTCGATGATGGCGAGGAAAATGAGTTAGAATTGGCGGGACGCATTGTATCTCGAAGTGAAGTTTTTGTAGAACTGAAAAATGAAAATAGTCTCAATCATAATTGTCAGGAATAATACTTGACAACATTGGGCATTGTTCTCGACATAACCGATGGAGTTTTAGGTGCAACTGGTTTTGAAAGACGTCCCATATTTGGACCACAAGTTACGGCGTTGAAAGTTCCTGTAATCAATACTTTTAATCAATTTTCAGTTGCATTATATAATTTAAACCTCTGTTAGAAGACAATTTTCTTGCAGCACTCATAACATGGTAGACACAATATTCACTGAGAGATGTATTCACGAAATTTGAACATTTTTGGCCATCTTGCTGTCTGGTTCCTTTGCATGTGCCGAAATGTGCAGATTGTCCGATTTCAACGATATTTGATGATTTTGACACTTTAAGGGAGAATGAAACCAATTCTGGAATTGAAAAATAGTTTATTTTTTGAAATAAAATCTTACTTTTTGATGTTACTGAAGTGTCGTCTGACAGTTGTGGACTCATTAAGGCAATCACATTTCCAAGCTAAAATCAAGATTTTTTTATATTTTTAACAAAATCTTTTTTAAAAAAATTACCGGAAGCTTCCAGTGCTCTTTGATGGCATCACCGAACATTAACAATTTCACCGGTTGAGACTGACAATCTTTCAAGTCATGAATCTTCCAAATTAAATACTCATTTCCATTTGCACTTTTCTTTGTGATTCCCTTCTCAACAATTACGGCAAGTGTGCACCAGGATTCTGCGAAGAATAAAATATTGAGCAAATTTTAAAATATTTGTTATTTATTTAACCTTTAAAAGTTGATAATCCTTTCAAAAGTGACAATTTCTCAAGTCGCATTCCAGCGGTGAACATTCCGAAATTTTGTGAGCTGACTTTTGGGTTTCTGTAGAAGAAATCTATTTTTATCTTCATTTTTGCATTTTTGGAAGAATTACCTAACTGAAATTTGAAACTTATCAAAATTAACAATGCCGTTTATTGCAGCTTCCGAACCTATGTGTTTGTTGGTAAATCCGGTTAGAACAGACTTCTGAAACAGCTGATTTTTATCAAAATAAATGTTAATTATTCAAAACGTCACCTTCGACGATTTCCAAGCATCTTTAGATGTTGCACCACTCGTTGAGCTGTTCTTTTTCAGCCATTGATCAAGCTGCATACCTTGCTCGCTAAGCTCTCTAAAAATAACTAAAATTTAAAAAGAAGTTAATTTATTTTCACCTTCTATGAATATATAATTCTTCATCATCACTTTCATCATTTTTCTCTTTCTGGTCCTGATTATCGAGAGGACTAGTCTCTTCTCGATTATTTCTAAATTCTGGCGCAAACAAATCAATTTCTACACATTTTTGCGATTTCTCCGGATTTGTCGCAGTTTCTTCTTCATCTACATCTCCTAATTGCTCTAATAAATCATCCAACGGATCCATTATCTAAAAATTAATTAAATTAATTCAAAAAATTTTGAGGAATCACGAAAAAAAGCGAAAATTGGGAAATTTTTGAAATTACTTAAAATTTTGGGTTTCCGCTCAGTGACGGTGTTTACGTACAACACGAACAAATGCACTGCACACCGTATATCATTTGATAAATTGCGCGCGACCTCTGTTCCTCTCGTCCATTTGTGTTTGTTTATGAGCAAAACCTCGATCAGCATCAGTTCCGTATTCTTTCTCTTTCTCTTTCTCTTTTTACTCCTTTTCCGCTCTCATTGCCGACTTTTTCGAACTATTATTTGGTTTTCTGTTTAGTCACATCAAAACCAATTTTTATTATTTTGAAATCGTTTTTCTTTGTGAACTCGTGAAAGAAAACTGCCGGAAGACATTCCATTTTCATTAAAACTGAGAAGTTGTTCTAATTTGACTATTGGTTTGAAAAAAAAGGTTAAAATCTGCGATTTTTCATAACATGTTAAAAACCTGAATTTCGAAAAAAATGTCCTTCATGTCATGAAATAGAAAATGACTCAATCGTGAGGTCGTCTATCTTTTCTCATCAATCATTTTCGAAATATCTATTTTCGCAAATTACTCTTTTTTTTTTAATTTTTTTGGAGCTTGTTTTTTGTCTCATTTCTTAATTCGTTTTTTTCAGAAAATGCCAAAAAGAGCCGTGTCATTTGCAGATGATATTGAAACCAGGACTTTTAAAAAAGAAAGGTTGGATGTAGAAAATGTTGAAAATTTGAAAAAAGATGCGAATTATGATCCTCCAATAGAGGAAGACGATGAAGAGGTGAAAAATCGGTCGACTATGAGTGAAGAGGTTAATTTCATAATTTATTCTGAATTAAAAAATATATTGCATTTTTTTAGGAAGAAAATAAACGAAAGAATCATCACACTTTGGATAGTGACGAGGAAGAAGAAGAGGATCATAAAAGACTCGATACAAAACAGGTAAGCATTAAATTTCGAAAAACGAATCCTAGTAAAAAATTACATCATATTGTCTCGAAACGCGTTGCGAGGAAATTCCCAACGACACTTCCGCAAAACGAGCGGCCAGAAATTTTTATCTTGAGAATATTTGGTTTTAGATTGACGGTCAAGAAGATTGTGAAATGGATTTCGACGGAACCACCAAAATCACAGCCTTCAATATGAAAGAAGATCTAGAAGATGGGCATTTTGATGAAACCGGAAACTTCATTTTCGATAAAAAAGAAAAGGATATTCAAGATGCTTGGCTTGATGGTATTGATTGGTCAACTGTTAAAAAGAAAGCTGGTGATCAATGGGAAGGAGAAGATGCAAATGTAAGGATTTTGAATTAAGCGCCGATTGATATTTAACTTACATTTAAAAAAAAATCATTCAAAAGTTGGTTTTCAATTTATTTTCGAAACAAAAATCGAAGGAAATTTATGAATACTTGTTCAGAGCTAGGATAATATTTTGGCATTCACACCGACTTCATGAAATTTAGATTTAAAAATTAAAATTTAGCATTTATAATCTGAGTTATTTTCAAATCTTAGAAGCTTACGATTCTTATTTTTAGGAGGGCAACATCAATGATGAACCTGTGGCGATTACAATGAGCGATGAAAGGAAAAGAGGAATTTTTGAAAAACTTGTTGAACTTCTAAAACCGAATGAATCTGTGGCCAAAGCGTTGACCGAATTGAAAAAGAAAAAAGGTTAAAAAAAACACAACATTCGAGCAGAAATATCTAACATTGTTAATACAGGCCTAACAGCAGCAGAAGAACGAAAATTGAGATGGGCAGCAAAGAAAGCTGGAAAAACATTCGAGCAAACAGATGGACAAAAGGAGACTGCACAATTGAGTGGATTGGCGGACGAATTGATTTCGGCTGGATTTGTAAGTTATTAAATACCAGGATGATTTTTAAAAAATGTATAAATATGCTTTCAGATGGACGCTTACGAATGGCATAAAGAAAAAATTGAGTTTTTGCTTCAAAAGATAGGCAAACCTGCAGTCGATGAGTTGGATATGTTCTCTGATGATCCTGTTCCAGCTTCATCGTCTTCTGGAGCAGCAGCTCAAAATAATATTGATGATGAAGTTAAATGGGAGTATAAGGAAAATGATGAACAAGGAACGAAGACTCAGGTAATCCAACGAAGAGAAGCGTTAAATTGGAAAACTTAGGGCTTATTGATTCTTGCATTGAAAAAAAAGCAAAAAATAACACGCTAGATTTTTAATTTGAAAAAAGGCTTTGATTTCTTTTTTATTAAATTTTTGTTCAATGGCACAAGAAAAATCGCTTTATTTTTTATTTGTTTGGCGATTTTGCTGACTTCAAAAATTTTAAATATATATCTTTCATGAAGCAAAATTGGAAAGTTTTTCTTTAATTTAGTGTTTTTAAATTAGGAGTTCGTTTTCCCTTACTAGGTAAGATTGAATTTTGGTCGTTAATTTTAAAATATTAACTTAAAAAATGCTTGAAATACTCTTTACTTGGTGTTGAAAAGCATTACTAAATTTTCTTTTTTCAATATTTTCGGAGAGAAAATGTCATTTTCTCATTTTATTCCATAGGTGGGATAGTGCTCCTTGTCGGTAGTACCCCCCTTAACTTTTTTCAAGATAGCAGGGTGTAGAAAGCTTAACTTTCAGAAAAGCTTTTGATTCGAACCAAAAACCATTTTTGGACAAGAAATAGGCGCTGAAAACGTGTATCCCCCTTAACTTTTTTCAAATTTTAAGGTTGTGCACCCTTAAAGACAGCTGTTCAGTTAATTTTACCCTACCTGATTTTAGTTTCAAAAATTAGAGCTTTCTCTAATTAGTACAATGCAATTTATGCAAAATCACACCGATAAATACACGCGTCATAGCAGCGGTCCAAAGTTGAAAAAAATCAGAATTTGAATGCGCGCGTGTCCGTGCGACGCGGTCGGAATTGGCGCGAAACACAATAATTTGAATGTGGCTACATATTGGTACTGTTCTTTGGACCACCTGGGCTCCCTATCGAATTTTGATTTTTTGCCTTGAATTTGGATCGTGTTAACTGACAAGCTGCCTTTAACTCTGAATTTTTGAAATAACACTATCCCACCTATGTTTTAGTCACAATAGGAAAACATGTATAATATTTATTTAAATTCACACGAAAATTAGTCTAAACACATCAATTTATCAAGATTTCAAGGTATAACTATCTTTATTTAAAGTGTTTGTTTACTGATTTTCAGTTTTTGTTTTAATCCGTTCCGAATCACCAATTATTAATCAATTTAAACAAAAAAAATTTTTTTTCGGACGCCCGTCGGTCCAAAACAGCTCCCGAAAAAGTGGGTGGTGGGTGGTGCCACCATCTTTTTTTGAAGTTTTCGAGGACCGTTTTTGGAGAAATGAAGCTTTTAAACTGATTTTTCTTCTGGTTCCATTAATTATAAGTGATTCTGAGTCGATTAATACCAAAATTGAAAATTAGTAAACAGACACTTTAAGAATATGTAAAATAGGTACTAGAAAACAAGTTGTTTTTTTTCTTTAAGTTATAATTGAATTTTAGGGACCATTCACATCAACGGAAATGGCAGATCGTCAATCGAAAGGAACCCTATCAGCAAAAGGTGTTGCTCGCCGCTTGAACACACCTGGATCGTTCAATCCAGTCTCTCGAATTGATTTTGACTTATATTGCTAAACTTTCAATTTTTATTCTTTCCCAGGCACACTGACACATTTATTCATTCTTTTCTCTTTCGTTCTCTCTCCCCTCATCTTTGTTTTTTTTTGTTTCAAAATGTTATTTTGTTCCCCTTTTCTCCATCCGCCCGTTCATTCATTCCGTTTTTAAAAAGAATTTTGTGCTGTTATTCATCTTTCCTCGTTTTCTGCGAAAAAATGCTCAAAAGTCATCCGAGATACAGAAAAATGGTTGAGGACTATGATGACGGAGGTATTTATTCACATATATGGTCTCCAAGTTTTGTATTTATAAATATTTCTAAATTTTTACGAAAAATTCGAAAGTAACAGTGATGAGTAACTGTTTTTGATATATTTTTTATTTTTAAATAGTATTCTTTTTTTTTTAACTGACAAACTTGTGTTGCAGAAACAGAAAAAGAGATGGCTGGAGCTCGAGATTATGATCATTTATTCAAGTTGCTGATCATTGGAGATTCTGGAGTGGGTAAGAGTAGTTTACTGCTCAGATTTGCAGACAACACCTTTTCTGGTATGATTTTTTAAAGAGTTGTTTATAAACTAATCAAAAATTGGGTGTTTCATGTTTTTTTTCAACGACCCTCTTTTTTTGCAAAATCTTAAACTTCCAAGGCTTTTGTCGTTAAAGTGTCTGTTTACTGATTTTCAATTTTGGTATTAATAGACTCAGAATCACCTATAATTAACGGAAGCAACAAAAAAATCAGTTTAAATCAGGGATGGACGGCAAAGACCCTTCGGGAAATTTTTCGGGAATTTTTTTTCCCGGTTCCAAAGACCGGGAAATTTGAAAATTTTACCACAAATACTGGTTTTATCCTGATTTTATCGATTTTCCTAGTTTTTCAGAGTTAATAAACATACTAAACATACAACGATAAAAACTAAAGGATAAAAAAAAGTTTTTGAATAAAATAAACATTTCTCAGAATCGCATAAATGAGTTTAAAAAAAAGAAAAATGTTAAGTTTTCTTATTTGAGACTTTGAAAGACATATTAATCAATTTTAGTAAAGTTCCGTTGATTTTTGTAGTTTGATCTTCTCGAATTTTTTATTTTCTTGATGCTTTTCTATTTTTTCTATTAAAAAAATTTCCCGAAACTTTTCGGGAAGGGAAATTTCCCGTCATGGTACCGGGAAATCCGGGAAATTTCCCGCCCATACCGGGTTTAAATGTTTCATTTCATCAAAAACGGTCCTCGAAAACCCCGAAAACAGGTGGTGGAACCACCCATTTTGCACTGCCACCGCCTGTTTTTGGCACTTTTTCGGAAGCTGTTTTGGACCCGCGGGTGCCCGAAACAAATGTTTTTTGGTTAAATTCATTAATAATTGGTGCTTCTGAATAGATTAAAACAAAAATTGAAAATAAATAAACAAACACTTTACATAACATCTCCCATATAAATAAATAAATGTAAAAATTTAATCAAAGTCGACCGTTTCGCCCCTAAGCTAAGACGGTCTACCAAGGGGTTGGGGCTCTTCAGTTAGATCCCCTTGTTAGCTGGGAAACGTCCTTTAACGAATCGTTCTTTTTTTTCCCCCCGGAATCACCCTAACTCTGAAATTCATGGAAAAAAAACGATTCAATATTTGTGCTTGAATAGGAAATTTATTTTTGACAACAATGACACTTGAAATATTTTGAAAAATGACAACATTTTTGCAAAAAATCGAAAGGGCTATGAATTTACTTGAAATACATATAAGCGAACTCACGGTTTGTAAAAGTGAACATACACCGTCGTTGCGGACTTTTCTGCGGCAGGGCCCTTTCGGGGAGGGATTTGGTTGCAAACAGTGCATGGTTCCTTATTAGTGTCTAAGTCTCTTCACATCTCCAACCGTTGTTGGGATCATGCTGACTGTTTACTGTCTGCGTACTCTGCAGTGATAAATCCCTCACCCACAGCGACTATGCGCAGGGGTAAACTCCGCAACAACGAGTTCACTGTGTGGGTTGTACACTTTTACAAACCGTGGAACTACATAAACCAAATTATTGTAAAAATGAGTCATTCTCTAAAAAAATGTTCAATTAAAATCCGTTTTGAAATACGTCTATTTTCAGAAAATTATATTACAACGATTGGGGTTGACTTTAAAATTAGAACAATGGACGTCGACGGTCAACGAGTGAAATTGCAAATTTGGGATACGGCCGGACAGGAGAGATTCAGAACAATCACATCAACGTAATTTTTTAAAATTTTGAGGGAAAATTATTCTCAAATGCCGTTTTTTGCAGATACTACAGAGGAACTCATGGCGTTGTTGTTGTCTACGATGTGACTAATGGAGAGTCGTTTGGAAATGTTAAAAGATGGCTTCAAGAGATTGAGAATAACTGCGATACTGTTCAGAAAGTTTTAGGTATACTTATTTCAAAGTCTTTTTTATTTTAATTGACAAAGTGATATAGTTGGCAACAAATGTGAAGCAAACGATCGTCGAGTTGTTCTGGAGTCGGACGCGAGGAATTATGCGGACTCGATGAATATCAAATTTTTTGAAACCAGTGCCAAAGAGGACCGAAATGTGGAGCCGGTCAGTTTTTTAAAACATTAAGTTCAAAAAGAGTGAGGTCCTGTCTTTAAACATTATCTAAATAATTACTCAATAGCTAACGAGTCTTCGTGATTTTAATTTTCAGAAAAAAACATTGCCGAAACTAAATTACTTTATTTTTTAATTAAAAAGTTAAATTACTATTTTTTTAATATTATCTACTTAAAGACAGCTGTTCAGTTAATTTGACCATACCTGATCTTAGTTTCAAAAATTAGAGCTTTCTCTAATTAGTACAATGCAATTTATGCGAAATCACACCGATAAATACACGAGTCATAGTAGCGGTTCAAAATTGAAAAAATCAAAATTTAAATTCCCGCGCGTCCGTGCAACGCGGTCGGAATTGGCGCGAAACACAATTATTTGAATGTGGCTACATTTTGGTATTGTTCTTTGGACCACCTGGGATCCCATTCGAATTTTGATTTTTTGCCTTGAATTTGGATCGTGATAACTGACAAGCTGCCTTTAATAAATTCATAAAAATAGTTCTTATTCCAGTCTTTTGCAATTTTTTTGATTT
The DNA here is from genome assembly GCA_964036255.1 of Caenorhabditis virilis. NCBI lineage: Eukaryota > Metazoa > Nematoda > Chromadorea > Rhabditida > Rhabditidae > Caenorhabditis > Caenorhabditis virilis. Next base: position 8,920,740 of record OZ038417.1, on the reverse strand, counting down.
CAGATGTTCTCATGCATTACCCGACTTGTTCTCACAGCGAAGTTGCAAAACCCATCAACAGCCTCACCACAACAACAGAGAAGCGGTGGAGTCTCCTTGAAAGACAGCTCGAATTCGAACCAGAAGAAAAAGTGCAAGTGTGGATAAAATCAATCATTGTTTTACTGCCAAAAAAGTATATTGGTGAACACGTTTTTTAGGGTTTGTTCCTATTTTTCAATTTAAAACCCACCTCAACTTTTTTCATTTACCAAAATGTTATTTTTGGAACTTCCTAAAACTATTAAAAAATTCTCCATTTTTCGCTTAACTTTTATTTGTTTTCTTTTTGGGGTATGTGACCGTTTGGAGCTTAGGGTGGAAATGGTAAATATTGGAATATGGTTTCTTTTTTTTTTCTCAAAGCATTCCAAATTTTGCCAATTTCTGACTGTTGCTCAAAGCGTTATTGCTCGTTTAATTTTGTCTGTCCAGTTTGTATGTACACTTCCATTCAGATTAGTATCTTCTTTCCTGTTACATTATTTTGCACCCGATATTTCTTTTTCAATATGTGAATGAAACTTTTTCTCTGATTTTTGAGAAAACGTTCAAAAAAATTAGTTGGAATAAATTTTCCAAAGCATCTAGTCAAAGTTACGACAAGGAAAACATCCGGAAGTAACCAATATTTTATATTTTTACTAAAAAATTAGGAAAGTGACAATAATAACGAGCATTTGAGGGGTAACAATGTGGAGATCAACAGTTTCATAAAATTTACAATTTTAAAAAATACTTTCAGGTTAAAAATGGTCAACATTTGACAAAAAAAAATGCATAGTACAGTGTTTCTCACCTCTCAATGTTTCTTTTAAGTATGTGTTTGATCATCTTCAACAAAATCGCGAGCTTGTTCTCGACTAACTGCATCAATATGAGAGACTTTGTTCCTGAAACGAACTCCGAAGAACTTTTCCGATGTTTCCAGCAACTCTGGTCGGAAAGTAGTTGTGATGAATTGAGCATTATCCGCCAATGAGTGAATCATGTCTGAAATTTCGGGAAAAATAATTTAAGGAATAATCAAAAAATCCCACCAGCAACAGCTTTTCGATGCTGAGCATCCAACGCAGCGTCAATCTCGTCAAAAAGATAAAATGGAGCTGGATCACACATTTGAATGGAGAAAATGAGAGCAAGAGCGACAAGTGATTTTTGTCCTCCTGAAAGTTGTTGCAATTCGCGTTGTTCTGCATCACCGCTGTCAGATACGAAGGAAACCTCAAATAAAACCCTTATAAACATATTTAAAGGGGCTGTTTACTGATTTTGGGTTTCTATTTCATTTTCATCTTCACCGTATTTGAAAACCTATAAAAGCAAAAAATTTTACGAAATTTCCTTTTCTAGTACACGAAAAAACAAATATACCGCTTAAGGCGGCGTAAGGCCTAGCAATTGCAAACACTCTCACATTCGCGTGCACTCTCTCGTGTGGCCGACCAGTTAGGCCATTTCGCTGCCTTAACCGTAAATGTGTTTTTCGCGTACTAGAAAAGGAAAAATTCGAAACAATTTTTTGCTTTTATAGTTTTTGAAATATCGAGAAGAAGCTGAAAATGGAATAGAAACCCAAATTCAGTAAAGAATCCTTTTAAGGTGTTAGTAATTACCATGATAGCGATACCAGTGTATCTTTCAACAATATTCATCTCAGCGCGGTCTTCATCTCCAGGAGCTTCTTTGATTTGCATCGCAAGTTTTCCGCATCCTGAAAAACAATTGTTTCCTTTTCATAGGTTTGCTAGATAGGTTTCCATAAACTGCGGTAAAAGGAAAATTAAGAACTATTTCAATTTTTCCAGAAATTCCAGTATCATAAGGGGTGATTTTCTTTATTACTATTGTCAACTCAATTATTCTTAATCATTGCGTTCGGAAGGCTGCTCAACCTCGCAGCCGCTCCGCACGCACGCGACGCGGCTGTCGACACTCACACACACTGGAAAATTTGAAAAATTCATTTTCCCGCCGATATTTCAGTGTGTGTGTGTGTGTGTGTGTCGGCAGCCGCGTCGCGTGCGTGCGGAGCGGATGTGAGGTTGAGAAGCCTTCCGAACGCAATGATCAAGAATAATTGAGTTGACAATAACAGAAAAGCTGCTTACCATTTGGAACAAGCCTTTTGAAAACTTCAATAAAATTCTTCGATACTTGCTTAAACGTCATTTGAATTGCTTCGTATTTCCGAGCCTCCAAAACTTTCAGCAATTCCTCAATCGATTGTTCACTTTTCTTCTGCTCTGCCATTCTCTTGGCCAACTCTTCTTTTTGTGACGATGCCGTCAGGTATTGATCCAAAGCCTAAAAATTTTCTAGTTTTCAAAAAAAGGAGCCCAAAAAACAATTAACCTTTTTGTTAACATTCTCATATTTCTTCAACTCATTCACACATTCAACCAACTTCTTCTCCAATTCCTTATGTTTCATATTCTTGTACTTCAAAAGTCCTTCTCCTGGCAATGAGCCAAGTTGATTCAACTTTTTCAAACTATCCTCTCTCTTTGCTTGAAGTGCTCCTTGTTTCGTACAAATCAAATCAGATTGTTTCGCAAAATCAGCTAACTGAGCTTCAAGATCTTTTTGTTGTTCCTGAAGACCTTTAACTTAATTTTTTCCAAAATGACACCTTTATACCTGAACATCCTCAATATTTCTATTCAAATTCTCAGCCTTTTCCTCATATTCTGTCAAACTTTCTTCCAATTTCCTCAATTGTTGTCTGACTTCAACCAATCGATTCAAAAGAGATGTGAGTTCTGCTTGATTCGATTGTAAACGATGACGACGTTCATTTTCAGAAATATCATCCACTTTCTGAATTTATTAAATTAAAAAAATATATATATATTTTAGAATCGTTTTCCAAACCCCTTCCAAGTTCTCTTTTCTTCTTAACAAATTCGTCTTCAAATGATTTTCAATTGTTCTTTTTCGGTGTTCCAGATCACTTCTTTTACGAGCAACTGATTCTAATTGGGCACGCATTTCCTGGACACCACTCTGAAAAGAAATTATCAAGGAATATTTTAAATATTTTATTAGCTTTAAAAAATTCAGCATTTGCACAAAAATGATTAATTTACTGAAAAGGTTCTAATTGGTACCCTTTGTTCAATATTGTTCAATACAATAACTCAAAAGAATTTTTTTTTAGCAATTTTTGATTTTTCTCGAAGTTTCTCAATATTATTGATTTGAATTCAATAACAAAAATCATCTTAAAAATACCTTTAAATTATTCAGAGCATCTTGTTCATTATTTGTCAATTGCGACTGCATTGAAGAACCAATTTCCTGTTCAAACCCTTCCAATTGAGCCACCAGTTCACGTCTTCTATTTTTCAATTGCAGCAGTTGATTTTTCTAAAAACCCCCAAAAATCTTTCATAAAAATTGTAGACAAAAAAACCTTTGGCTCCTTATTCCTCGTCAACAAAGAAAACTGTTCATTCAACGCTCTCTTCTTATCCATCATATTCCTGTGAAAAATATGCCCATCTCGAATCTCTTCTTCAATTTGTGCCATTTTCGCCCTAGTTTGCTCCATAATTTGAGTCTTTTCGCGAACTTTCTTTTCGACCTCTCCCAACTGAACTTGCAGTTTCGCCAATTCTTCTTCCATGTTTCGTCGACCATTGTGAATTTCGATCTTGTTTCTTTTCGTGTCAATGTATCCTCCAGTCATTGCACCTCGACGTGAAAGTTGATCACCATCCAATGTGACACAATCAAACCCATGACTACGAAGTAATCGAGCATTATCCTGAAATTTATTTTCAATTATTTAATCTTTAAAGTATTAAAAATTACATCAAGTTTCCGAACCAAAGCAACATTTGCAAAAATGCTTTTGATAACCTTATCATATTTTGCTTCATAATCCACAAGTTCGAACAATGGACGACTATCCTGAAAACAAAAAAACTTCAACTTACAAAAACTAATTAAAAAACTCTACTTACATTGCTAGCAGGAAGGGTCTTCTCTTTCGGTGCTTGTACACGATTCATTGGGAAGAAGTTCAATTCTCCCGGCAATTGTAAATCATTGAATTTTTTCAAAATTTTCGTCGCAATTCTGTAACCAAATGATAATTGCTGGAACAACAATAAATAAAAGTTACCGATCAGTCTCAACCACATGATAAAACAATCGATTCTGAGCAATAACCTCAATTGCAGTAATGTAATTACTTTCGACCCATGTGAGTTCCATAACTGTTCCATGATAACCATTGATCACATCATCGTGCTCTCCATTTCTATTATGTTCACGGAAAAACTCAAGAACTTTTCGAACGCCCATCACTCCGTTGTAGATTGGCTGGAATTTTCAAATTGTTTTCACGGTAGACAAAAATTTTTAATTTTCAATTATAACTATAGTTTTTAAAGTGTCTGTTTACTCATCTTCAATTTTGGTATTAATCTACTCAGAATCACCCATAATTAACAGAATCAGCAAAAAAAAATCGGCACCACCCGTTCTGCACTGCCACCGTCTGTTTTCGGCACTCTTTCGGGAGCTGTTTTGGACGCCCGAAAAAAACATTTTTTGTGAAATTCATTAATAATGGGCTGATTCTGAATAGATTAAAGTAAAAATTGAAAATCAGTAAACAAACACTTTAACGGTGATTGCATAGAATTAAAAAAAAATTTCGCTCCCGGGTGGGCTCGAACCACCAACCTTTCGGTTAACAGCCGAACGCGCTGCCTATTGCGCCACGGAAGCCATGATTTCACACATGAACTTTTTCCAATATATATGTTTACAAAGAGTATAGATGAAAAAAATGAGAAAACAGCTCTTTTAGGCTTTATGACACTATCAGCTTCATCGAATATTTCGGAAATTCGAGTAGAATAGGCTACTAAATATATTTCTTTTAAAAGAATTGTTACCCTAGCAGTGAGTCGTCTCATTTGATCGTTCATAGCACCAATTTCAGTCTCCATCGCTGCCATTTGATCTTTCACTTGTTTTTCTTCACGTGTTGCAGCACTGAAAAAGTATTAAAATTTCAAAAATCTCTGAATTCTCAACTCACATTTGATTTGCAATAGCTCTATCATAATCCTGTTTCAAAAGTGTCGATTTATTCGAAATTGTGTCGAGCGCTATGCGATTCTCCTCGATTTTTCGTCCCAACTTCTGAATTTCTGCACTAAGTCTATGATCCTCATTATCAGTGTCCAATATCTCTCTTTCAACCGATTTCGATTGCTCATCCGTATCTCCAACTAATCCTTTCAGTCTTTTCACTTCTTTGGTCAGCCATTTATCTCTTTCATCCTGCGATGTGAATTGAGATCTGAAAGAATACAATTTTCAGATTGAAAGTCCTCTGAAAATTCGTATAACATACTTTTGTCCTTGTTTTGCCAACAGTTCACGAATTCTGGTTTCATCAATTTTAATATCTGTAACCAAGCGTGATTCTTCTTCGACAAGTTTCTGAAAATCTCAGAATTAAATATTTGTATTATTTTTTTAAAGTAAATACCTCATATTCTGGAATAATCTCTTCTAGAGCTGTCTCCTTTTCAACAATTTCCGCTTTCAGCGATTGAAGAGAGTTCTCCGCTGATGTTTTTCCTTGTCGTTCTCTGAAAAAAAGATAAAATTTGGTATAAATTAAACATTTTGTTCTTACCTGTTCGTTTCTTCAGTCAAATCTCGAATCTTCAATTGTAACTGTGCTTGCTTTTCAACCAAATCAGTCTCCTCGACAACCAAAATTTCTTTTTCTTCTTTCATTCCCTTGAATTGCGAGTCCAACTTTCGTTTCTCCGCCGCCGCAATCGCTTGTTGAGTTTGAACTTGAGCTAATGTGCTCGTCACCGAATGATTTCTATTCGTCAGTTCATCTCTTTGCTCATTCAACTTTGAAAGATCCCGCTTTGCATCAGAAATTTGGTTTTCATACATCGCATATTCAATACTTCTTTTTGTTTTATCCCATTTCTGGTATTCTTTCAAATCCTCTTTTTCTTCTTCCAATGTGTTCAATCTCTCATCGATATATTTTAAAAGTCCGTCAATTTTTTCGGTTTTCACTTCTGGAATAAAAATTATCAGTTTTCAGTGTTTAATTTTTGAATAAATATATTCTATCAGGACGAGTTTGTCATTCTGCTCAATTACTTTCAATGCACCAGAAATAACTCAAATCATAATATCATATGAAAAATCTTACTTGTCTCTTTTAAAATTTTAAGACTTTCTTCTTTCCTCTCATCATAAACACGAGTTCCAGCAACTTCTCTAAGCAATTTCAACCTATAAGAATCTGGAGAAGTAGCCAATTCGTTGATTTTTCCTTGTTTCACAATATAATATGGATTTGATCTTGAAAAACCAGCTGATTCCATGAGATTAACGACCTGAAACAAAATTAATATTTTAAATGAATATATTATTATTGGATTAATACCTCAGCTCTGGCAACGAGTTTGTTATCAATATAATATTGATCTTTCTTCTTTCCAACTTGTCTACAAACTCTAACTTCTGTTCCATCAATTGCAATAATTCTTCGATCAGAATTGTCGAATACAATTTCAACTCTAGCATAAGCAACTTTCGGACCTGTACTTTCGTGTAACATTCCAAGTCTCTGTTCCTCTTTCAAATGTGAAAATTCGTCAGATAAAACGAACTGGATTGCTGAAATTTGGTTGTTTGGGATTTAAATCTGCTTAAAATTGCATACCAAAGAAAAAATTGGACTTTCCACTACCATTTCGACCAACAACTACATTGTGTCTAGGAGAGAATCCTTCGATTCGAGTGGTTTCTTTGTAACTTCGAAATCCGGAGAGAATCACCTCTTTGATGTGCATTCTGTTGAACAACTAGCAGTTTTTCATACGGGGATCTTTCTGTAATTATTTGCTATGAAAATATATCTAGGTAGCAACGAAAAATGACAAAATTCGTAGAGAAGCGAGGAAAATTTCGAAAAACAATACGCTGCAATTTGAAAAAAACGTGTTAAATGATTTTTCAGAAAACCTTACATTTATTGATTGAAACAATTAATTAAAAAATTTTAAATTTGTCATGCAATCTCGTCTGATAAGATATTTTAAGGTTTAACGTTAAATTAAATTTAACTAGAAATAAACAAAAAATTTAATTTTCAAAAAGGAGTCACAGTTTAAAAACGTTTAAAGGCACATAACAGTTTCTACTGTTCGCGTTTCGAAAGGAAAATTACAGAAAAGAGGTATACAATAGTTTCGTTTGATTTTATGAAGAAATGTTTTTTTGTAATTATATTATTTTAGTATTTTTTAAATAAATTGTTTGTAAAAATATGTAAACTAATAGTTTTTGAAATTTCGAAATCTATTAAAATTAATGAGAGTACTGATCGTAAAAAATCAAACTCGTATTTTTTAAATCAATTTTTTAAAATAAAATTAAATAGAAAACAAAACGACATGAAGCATAAATACAAAATTCAAACCGTTTTCCACTTGACGCCAATCAAATCTTCATTTCAGAAAGTGCGCCCCATTGCAAATTGTCTATTCGAGCGCGAGTGTCCAATATATTCTCTTCACCGCTTGTTGTCTATAATCCAATTTTTTATCCTTACCGAAAATGTCTAAGAATTCGAGATCTACAAATTCAGGAGCCAAAAGAGCCAAAATAGACGATTCACCGGATGAAGACGTAAGTAATTTATTTTATTAGACATCTTTCGTTCTTAACAAATTTCCTGAAAAAATATTAAAGCTTAAAAAAGAGTATTCTTCCGAATATTTAAGTTGTTTTTCTTTCCAAATAGAAAAACTATTTGTGTAATGTTCAATGTTTTAAAACATTGTTTATTGCAGGAAAATGTCTTCACAGTTGAATCAATAATGAATAAGAGAACCACAAAATCTGGAAAAGCTGAGTATTTGATCAAGTGGGCGGTAAGAAGTAACACCCGATAGTTGGTTTCAAATATGTTTCTTTCAGGGTTTTGGAGAAGATGATTCAACGTGGGAACCAGAAGAAAATCTGTCGTGTCATGAACTCATCGCCGAATTCGAAAAACAGCGAGCAGCGGTTTGAAAAATATTCATATTGTTCTTCTAAAAAAATATTTTTTCCAGAAAAAAAAGAAGGAGACCCCTCAAAGGCCAAATCTTGACGAAAAAGAGATTCGCTGCATTGTTGGACTTACACGAGCACCGGGAGAACTTCACTTTCTTTGCAAATTCACTGATGATACAGCTATTTTGCTACCAGCGAAAGAAGTCAACGCTCGGTATGATTTTAATTCGAAATACGAAGAAAACTTCGGAGTCAAGCGGAAGCTCGATAAAATAGAAAATTTGAAAAAAATTGCAGCTGGCCAAATCAAGTCATCCATTTCTACGAGTCCCGCGTTCGATTCCGCGACACTTATTGACAAATATGCAATAAATAATAATATTGCTTATCTCATAAAAATTTTTACAATTGTATTTATTAATTTGTTGAGCTCCCGCTTGATTTTAAAAATTCCACAGGAACATTTAAATTATTTGTAACAAGTTCAATTTAAAAAAAACAATAAATATGCACATGGGCTTGAATTTATCTATATTTTTGTTTTAAGATATCGACCATACGTTGATGAATATTTTGAATTTGTTAAAAGAAAAGTTGAACGAAGACAAAAACGACTGGAAGATACAAGGAACGGACGATTTGTTTTGGAGGACGACGAGGAGGAGGAATGGCCAGCAATTCCAAAAATTGTAAGCTACTTACTTCTGTCAACAATTTAAAACTTCGTATTTTACAGAAAACTAAAGAAATCGAATTAGAGAAAAAGACAGATGAAAGGTCGACATCTCTTCAAGAATCGTCTGAAAATCCTTCAACGATCCCAGACGAAAAGATATCAGAAGAAGTTAATAAATCTCCAGATGAAATAATTGTAGATTCTGTCGAAGCCCCAGAAATCTCTTCTCTGGCTGAAAGTGCGGAGGAAGTCACAACACAAGTTCAAGAGAAAGAAGAATCGGAAGAAATAGAAAATACGAAGGTTGTAGAAGAGAACGTTGTTGAAGTAACACCCCCGGTGGAAGAACCAACTCCAATGGTAGAAGAACCAACTCCAATGGAAGTTTCAAGAACGTCAGAAGATCCAATTGCTAATACAAACTCGGAAGAACAACCTGTTGCGTCTATTGATATTACGGAGGAAACATCGAATGAACAAGTCACGGAACCACCATCGACAGAATCTATAGCTCCCATTGTTGAAAAATCGTCGGTGAAACTGGAAGTAAAGGATGACACGGAAGATGAAGAAGGACAGGATGAATATGAATAATAATCATTCAATAATAGTTTCCAACCATTTAATTGTCAATTACTTATAATGTTTTAATCGACATATTTTCGCTTGAAAATAATAAATCCCAAAACTATGACCGGTCTAGAAAAAGTTAAAATAAACCTGCATGTTTCATAGTTTGTTTTTCTTTATAAATTTTCATCAATAATCATCATAGCATTCCAATTTCAATTTCTACAACTTCAAACAAATATGTTTCTTTTAAATACGTGATTTTTTTGTGTTTGATGATTAAATATTTATTTATTGGAACGTGAACTTTGTTCGTAAACGCTTAAAAATTTCCCCTTAGTTTTCTTTTTTTAATTCAGAAAAATGACAGAAGAAGTTGAATTTCATGTTGGAGATCGAGTGGTTATATCAGAGATTCTTGCGAATTATTCACAGCGTAGACATTTGTATAATCAATTAATTTGGACGAATAATCATTTGATGCTTCTTGGACATGTTGGGTATTTGAAATCGATTGATTTGGAGAAGAAAACTGGACATGTCACTGTGTTTTATACACCTAGTGCTGAAAACTTTGAACTGGTCCGTTTTTTAAAAATTGTATTTCGGGAGCTCCTGAACTCACAAATTAAAGTGTTCGATGCTTCATCATAATCTGCTTGTTTTGCAGTGTCATTCAACTTGTGATTGGCCTTTAGAAGCGTTAGAAAAGCCGAAAACTGTTTATTTCCGTTGTAGAGATTATGTTGCAGTCACTAAAGGGAAAGAGAAGGTTTTCAATTTATGCAAAATTGAAAGTGTGATTTCTATTTCAGGCAACAATCGCTGTTATTTCGCGAGTTGAAGCAAATGAGAATGGTCCAGTGAGATATTCGGTTATTGCGAGAAATTCGTACGGTACATTTATTCCACTGAGTATTGAAAATACACAACCGGCTTTTGATCCAAGTTTGGCGGATAGAGAATTTTTCATTTGTCCGATTTATGCAGGAATTCGTCTCGAATCTGTTATGAGTGAGAATGTGGCGGTAACAGGGCTATCTTATAAGGTTCTACTATATTTTTGTGCTTTTTAAATTATATTAGAATTTAGAGTGCTATTCATGGATACACAATTGAACATCTGATGAGTATAATCAGTAATTGGAGAGACGATAGTCGCTCTTATGCAAAACTGGTCGAATCGATTCGTGCGAATCCTGAACAAGTTCGGACTCCATTTGAAGGAGAACTACCACTGTTTCGAGCTGTGGCCGACAATAATTGGAGTTTGGTTGTGATTCTATTGGCTCTGGGAGCTGATAAAACGGCGAAAGATGAGAAAAAGCGAACTATTATTCATATTGCTGCACAAAGAGGATTGGATAGAATGTTAGAAGGTGTTCTTAGTTTGTTGCCGAAAGAGGTTGGTTTTTAACGGAAAGAGGCAATTATAACTGTGACGAGATGAAAAAAAAAGGTCAATTGATGCATTGATTCGTTTTATTGGATTGCTTGGTATTTCAATGCCGAATATATGACCTAGAATTTTTTTAAATTTTATTTATTGACATTTTAGTACAATGCAGCTTGTTGTACTCAGAATCTGCCAACAATTTCATGAAATTTATGAAGCTTTAAAATTTAGGAGCCTATAAAACCCTATTTTATGCGTGAAAAAAGAAAACGGATATGAATTAAAAATTCTATCCTATTTATTAGGTTCTCGTGTATTGTTTTTAATTTGTCTTGATATTTAGAATCGTCCCATTTCCTTGGAAATTTCTAATTTTTGAAAACAAAATTGAATTTTTTAAAAAACGCAGCAATACCGTATACATCGTATATTTATTCGTTGTGGGAGTCCCATAAATGAGAGATGTTGTGTACCTTTAAAGTACGTTCAAAAATGTTGCTGTAGACTTTCTTGTTGATTGCAATATTTTTTTCCTGAATTTTCTGGTTTTGCAAGAACGATAAAATCTTGTTTTTCGAATTGAAATATATAGAAACAAAAATAATAATTTTTTAAACCCGCAGAAAATCTCGTTAAAAACTGTTTTTATTTTAAATGTTTATCTTTTCTATATTCGTTATGTAGATTAAATAGACTTTATTCGAATTTTTAGTTCTTTTCGCTATAAGGATGCTACAATATTCTTCGTTTTTCAGGTAAATCAAACGACGGTCGAAGGCGATACCCCACTTCATTTGGCAGCTCGAAATGCGCATGCCGCATGTATTGACAGACTTTTATCAAATCAGATTTGTCAACCAAATCATCAAAATGAAAATGGAGATGCACCTCTTCACGAAATTTGTAATTTAGCTGAATCGGCGAATAAAAAAGCAGCAATCAGTCGTCTTTTGACAAACAGTCGAGCTTCGATCCATCAAGTGAACAATAATAATCTATCACCACTGCAAATTGCGATTTTGAAGGGACATGCAGGGTCGGTTTTTTTTTAAAAAAATTGTCAATTTCGTTTATCAAGCTTCATATTTTAGGACTGTTGAACAATTGATCCAAATGAGACCACCACAGAAAAATATGACATCCAAGAATGGAATGACTTCGTTGCATTTTGCTGCAAGTTGTGCAAATGCTAATATTGTGAATAATTTGATTTCAGTAAGATTTTTTAGAGCCTTGAAGTTTGGTTGATAAGCTTTTACATTCCAGTTAGGAATGGAAGTTCATCGAAAAGACAAATTGGGAAGGGGTGTTCTTCACTATGCGGTGGAAAAATGGACAGGTCAAGTTGAAAGAGACATGGCAAGATTGGCAACAATTCAAACATTGATTCATTCTGGAGCACCATGCAATATTATTGATATTTATGGTCAGACACCGTTACATATGTTAGTGAGAGAGATGTTGAAACAAAATGAAACTTATCCAACGGAATTGATACCTATTTGTGCACAATTAGTAAAAACTAACTTGGTAAATTGATTTTCTTATTCAAAATGAATTTAGAAATTGCAGAATTTGGATGAAATGGCGAGTCGATTAAGACCACATTGGCAGTTGGCAACGATTTGCTTTTTGATAACGAATGGAGCGGATATCAATATAAAGTAAACATTTCAACTTTTGAAGTAAATAGTCATTTGTTTTTTTTTCTCAGAGATCGTAAAGGGTTGACTGCTGTTGATTTATGTCAAGGATCAACACTTCGACCAATTGTTTCCCATATTTCAAATATAAAAATTAGATCATGTCTCCCGATGTCTTCAATGGCGATAACAGATTCTTTCGATACCGCAGAAGTTACAATGTGTACGTTCATGTGTCAAGATTCGGTGGCAACTGTGAAATTTCTACCTTGTGGACATCGTGTGGCTTGTGTTGATTGTGCAGAGAAAACGGCTTTCAGAAGATGTCAGATATGTTATCATATCATAACAAGCGCAGTTGATAATAGTTGAGAGAACTCAAGATGTTATTCAATGATAGAGAAATTATTTTTCAGCTAACCGAGAGGTTGTAATCGGATGTAAGTCTGGTGAGATTCGTCTTGAAAAGGATGGAAATCCATCGGCGATTTCTGAGAATATTATCAAAAAAATTGCGGAGGAAGCAGCACGAGAGGCTAAACTCGTCGTTGAAAGAGAGAAGCAGGTAGAAATGAAGGCATTGAGGGATAAATTGGAACAGTTGGAAATGGAAACGAGTTGTGCAATTTGTATGGATGCCAAAATTACAGTATGTTTGTTTGTTTTGTTGATTTTGTTACATCGTTTAGATGAGCTTATTTGCTTTTGAAAATGTTATATTTGGAAAAAAAATTTGCAAAAACGTTCCCCTTTTTAAGTTTAAAAAACGCCTTTTATAAATTTTGTCGTCTCCCATCTAAAAATCAGAAACATATAAAATAAAATTTAATTAGAAAACCGGAACCAGAATTTGAAAGGAAAGTTGAACAGTCTCAAAGATAAACGTGTTCTAAGACATTTATCGTTATCTTTGACATACCTTTTAGGTCAGCGAAGTTTTTCATTCATTGAACTTTTTAATTCGTGTTAAAATGAGCTCATCTAAAATAGTTTTAATGTGTATTATGTAACCATGTCCATTTTTGTCAGCTCGTCTTCAATTGTGGTCATACAGCGTGTTCTGAATGTGCATCAAAATTGAAATTGTGTCATATTTGTCGGAAAACAATTGAATCGACCCAAACTATTTATTCATAGATTTTGGGGTTTTCTCGCCGAAGAATTTAAAAATGTGTTTAATGTCTAATATTAGCTTTTATTTGTGTGAAAATGCGAATAAACTGTATTTTATTGTTTTTTTCTAACCCGAATTGTGAAATTTCTGATGGTTTGCACAATATGGACTAGATTTGCATTCTTTTCTAGGCCATTGTGTTTCCACGTATATTTGCTACATTTTATGATTTTTTTTTCAATCGTACAGTTTTACTTTTTTGACAGTAGAAATTGTTTCCAGATCAATGCTTCGGTATATTATTCCACGAAAGAAGGGGAGCTTTGTTGTTGCACTTTTTATAACATTTTTGTTTGGATTTGTTGTAGTCTATAGAAGAGATGCTACAAACGGAAGTGGAAGGTTGAAATTTAATTTCCCGAATATTGGTAAGACTTTTCGAAATATGTTTTGAATTTTTGACTATCGGAAAAGACTATTTTTATATGTCAAAATACTATAAAATATTGGAAAATTGGTTTTATGAGTTTTATTTTTTAAAGTTTTATACGTCACATATTTTCAGAAAAAGCAGCGGAAAATCTCATAAGCCATGGTGAAAAATGGAACGGGGAGCTTCATCAAATACCGGATTATTCACAAAAACGATCAGGACCTGGAGAATATGGAAAACCGGTGGTTTTGAGTGGGAAAGAACGTGAATTGGGAGAAGCTGATATGAAAAAATGGTTTATGAATGTTCAAGCGAGTGATAAAATATCGTTGGATCGGGATGTTCCTGATCCGAGAAGGCAAGAATGCAAGGATTTAACTTATGATTTAGAAAAATTGCCAAAAGCTTCGGTTATTATTATTTTCACTGATGAAGCATGGACACCGTTATTGAGGACAGTTCATTCTGTTGTTAATAGAAGTCCGCCAGAATTGTTGAAAGAAGTTATTTTGTTGGATGATAATAGTCAAAGAGCTGAGCTGAAAGAACCTTTAGATGAACACATAAAACGATTCAATGGATTGGTGAAATTGTACAGAAAGAATGTGAGACATGGATTGATTCGTGCGAAGTTAGCTGGAGCAAGACTAGCCACCGGAGATGTTGTGGTCTTCTTGGATTCACATTGTGAGACGAATCATGGATGGCTAGAACCATTGGTTGCCAGAATTGCGGAGAAAAGAAGTGCTATTATTTGTCCGATGATCGATTCAATTACGGCTGAAACCATGGCATATCATGGAGACTGGTCAACAGCTGTTGGTGGATTTTCTTGGAGTTTGCATTTTACTTGGGAATCGGTGTCCGATAAAGAATCGAAGAGGAGGAAGAAGATCACAGATGAGATAAGGTTTGTTTTTGAAATATGAAATTTTTTAATCAAGTTATTATAATGTAGAAGCCCTACAATGGCTGGTGGTTTATTGGCAGCCAATAGAGAATACTTTTTCGAAATTGGTGGATATGATGAAGAAATGGATATTTGGGGTGGTGAGAATTTGGAAATTTCGTTCAGAGTAAGTTCAGTTTTAACTAAAATAGAAATTTTTATGTTTTCAGACTTGGATGTGCGGAGGATCGATTGAATTCATTCCATGTTCTCATGTTGGACATATTTTCAGAGCAGGACATCCTTATAATATGACAGGTAGAATTTATTAGAAGAAAAAAAGTAAAACGGAACTTCTATTCGATATCACTGTCAATATTTACTAGAACAAGAAAATGTTGCCGGTTTTCAGGTCGAAACAATAATAAAGATGTGCATGGAACGAATTCGAAGAGATTGGCAGAAGTTTGGATGGATGATTATAAAAGATTGTATTATATGCACAGACAAGATTTGAGAGAAAAAGATGTTGGCGATTTAACAGAGAGGAAAAAATTGAGGGAACGCTTGAATTGTAAATCGTTCAGATGGTTTTTGGACAATGTTTCAAGTGGAATGTATGTTATGGATGAGGATTCGACTCATTATGGAGCTGTGAGTTACTTTACATTTCTTTTTTCAAATTATGTTTTTCCTTTTTTCAGCTGTTCACAGTAGTTGGAGATAAAAGAATGTGTACAGATACCCTTCAGAAAGATGAGAAAAGTGCAAATTTATTAGGAGTATTCGATTGCCAAGGAAAAGGAAGTTCACCTCAACTCATGTCACTTTCGAAGGCTGGAACTTTGAGAAGGGAAACTACTTGTGCAACTGTTGAAAAGGATTACAATGTGGTTGGGAGTTATAAAAATGTTCGACTGAAAATATGTTCTAAAAATCCTGATGATAACGATAAATGGATTTATGAGGTTATTTTTTAAAATTTCCATCATGTTTGAAAAATTGGTTAAATTACAGAAGTCGTTGCTCAAAAATATTAAGAGTGATAAATGCCTAACGACAGCAAATTTGAAGTCTGGGGATGATATTGTAGTGACGGAATGTGATGCGACTGATCCACATCAACAATGGAAATTTGTGGATCCTTCGAAAGATTGATTTATACATGTTTTTGTTCATAGTTGTAATTTATTTTTAGGTTTTATTCGTCAGAATATTCGAATGACGCTTCAGCAGTCAAAAATAGCTATTGTTCGCTGGAGCGCGTTTCGAACAACTTTTTAATCATAGTGTTACGAGGGAAACTATGGGGTTTTTATTTTTTTTTCTTGCTTTCCGAGTCCAAAACAGTATTATTGCCAAAATGTGCATTTATTGCTTGCTAGTCACTTTCTCTCATTGTTGCTCCTTTTTTTTTTGTTGCTGGGAAACTATTGTGTTGTGTCTGTGATTTCATTTATTTAAGGTTTAATTAATAATTTAATGGTTGTGATAATGAAAATATTAAGTGTAATATTAGAAAATAATCAAATTTTACAGTTTAATCGTTTTTTTAATGAAAAGGAAATACTGAAATATCTTTTTTTTTTCTCGATAAATGTTCATTTTGAAATGTTTGCAGATAAAAATGAGTGAAGAAGTTCAAAGTTTGGCGCCAGGACCGGTTGATGGAGTCTCGTATCCGCTGAAAGTTTTTTATTGCGGACGTATGATTTTTTAAAAATATATTAGTTCGAAAAACTAGAATGACTAATTATGCATTGAAGATATAAATTTTGTGTTATTTTCTAGCATTATGTCGGAATCGAGTGCTACAGGTCATTTCTTTCAGGCTATATTTGGCCTATATTATTTGCAGGCTATTTTTTGCTTTCAGGCTACATGTCTTTCAGGCAATTTTTTTTCTTTCAGGCTAGTTTTGTCTTTCAGGCTACTTTTGTCTTTCAGGCTGTTTTTGTTTTTCAGAATACGATTTACTGGGTATTTTCAAACGAAAAAAGGTTTTTTTGGCTTATTAGTCATAACCCAAATCAGCGAGATTAGAAAATGTCGCTTTATAGACTGAAAGAAAAACAAATAGGCTGAAAGAAGAAACTAACCTGGAAGAAAAAATAGCCTGAAAGACATAGCCTGAAAGTAATATAGGCCAAATATAGCCTGAAAGAAATTACCAGTGCTACACAATCCGTTAAAAAAAACTGAATAATTTTATCTCCAGTGTCATAAAAACGTTGCGCGAAAAACCTACCTTAAATCCTGGTGTTCCTAAACAAGATTTTCAAAGAATAAACGAAAAAAGTGTATTTTGACAGAATGTTCAATGCCATTGGAATATTGTGATTATTCGGGTCAAACGGATCTTTGCCGCGCATGGGCTGCACAAAATGCTCCAGAAGGAATCGAAAATCTTAAAATTGATGAAGAAGGAGAGGGAGACGGAAAGAAACATCAGAAGAGGGGAGGAAAAGGTTCGAAGGTTGTGAAGACTGTAAGCAAGAGAATTTGATAGCATTGTGTTTGTCATGCACTTCATTTTCAGGAGAAGAAAAAGACTGGCGTTCAAAAAGTGACACTGCAACGGGAACCACGTGGAAAGAAGTCGGTTACAGTGATTAAGGGTCTGGCGACATTCGGTAAATATTTTTAAAAGCTAATACAAATATAATTTCGGAGATTAAATTTAGTAAATAAAAAATAATGCGTTTTAGTGTGCTGAATATTGAACGTTGAAATGTTCAAATTTTCGAAAAATGCTTTCCAATTATGATATTGGTTTTGTATTTAAAAAATAATTATAAATGTATGAAGATTTAAATTATAATATTAAAGAGATCGACCTGAAGGTGGCATCAAAAGCATTCTCACAAAAATTCGCATGCGGAAGCTCTGTGACAGGAACAGATGAAATCGTCATCCAGGGAGATGTTAAGGATGATCTTTTTGACTTCATCCCTTTGAAATGGTCCCAAGTCTCCGAGGAAGCAATCGACGATCTTGGAGACAAGAAACGATAATTTATTATTTTCCATTCGTGTTTCATTTTTTCACAGTTGTTATTTTATTTCTATCTAAGCCCGGTTTCAATCCTTGTCAAAAATAAATTAATTCATCGGCAAAAAATATATTTACAAATTGACCAGTTCAATCATGATATTCACAGACAGTGAAGAGTTGTCACGGACGGAATGAGTTTCCTACATAGATCCAATCATTTTTCTTTTCTTCTTCAATTGCTTTTTTCAACTTCGCTAGACGGTATTCATGTAACCCTGAAAATACAAATATTGGAACACCTTTTAAGAATGAAGCTCTACTTTTCTTCATCAATTCAGTTTCTTCTTGTTCCTTACGGTGCATCACATCTTCTACATATTCAAGAGTTCCTGAAAACATTCTAGTATTTCTCGACTTCTTAAACTCGTATTATTTATCTATTTTCTAGAGATAAATGCACTTTAAAATGATCGACAGCTCCGGAAGTAGGAATATCTAATTTTTAATCAGTATTGGTAATTATTCGAAAATCAAAGTTCTTATATTTCAAATTACAGTTATTTTAAATTTATCAAAGTAACAATTTCCGAATGATTTTCTAAAATTTTTTAACGAAATATATCTCTTCTGGGACTAGCTCTAACTTTATTTGAAAACGAACTGCAATGAAAATTCAAGTTTTACAGATGAAAATTACTTACTTGCATCAATATTCGTATCGCTTGACATTTCGACTCACTGCACCAAAAGCGCTGAAAAAAATTTGAAATTGGGGAGAAAAACATTTTTTTTTCAAAAAAATATTATTCACGTGTTTCTCACTTGAAGTACAAACGATGTAAACAAAAATAGTGTTCTAGTAGATTCTAGAACATCAAAAACCTAAAAAGAAAACAAGTGAAGGAACCAGAAAACATGAAAAATAGGAAAAACTCTGTAATTTTCACGAAGGCATGAGGATGTGAATGAAAACAACGAACGGTGTATGTTCCTTGGCGAGACGCAGGGAGCAGGAGGAAATTTGTTGAGGCAAAAACAGCGCAGGAGGAGGAGATGGGTTGGACGTTATTCTGGAAGCTTGCCGAAGCTCCGAGAATTTGAAACAGAATGCTTATAAGGGCTGAAATGTGAGGTGGGAATCATTCAGAAGAAAACACTTCCAGAGTTCTCTAAAACTACAAACTACATTGTATTATGTCATCGTGTAAAACTATTGGTATTGATCTTGGAACCACATATTCATGTGTTGGAGTTTACCAAAATGGCAAAGTAAGTTCGAATATGGGTTCTATGAAAAGAATTTACATTTATAGGTGGAAATCATTGCAAATTCGGAGGGAAATAAGACAACTCCGTCGTATGTTGCTTTCACCGATACGGAACGATTGGTAGGAGATGCGGCAAAGGATCAAGCTGCTCGCAATCCAGAAAACACAGTATTTGATGCAAAGAGATTGATCGGAAGATCATTCAATGAAAAAACAGTCCAGGAAGACATGAAACACTGGCCATTTAAAATACAATCAAAGCAAGGAAAACCAGTCGTTGATGTCGAAGTGAAAGGAGCTCGTCGTCAGTTCAACCCCGAAGAGATTTCAGCAATGGTTCTAGGAAAAATGAAAGAGACCGCGGAGACATACTTGGGACATGCCGTCAAAGACGCAGTTATTACAGTTCCAGCATATTTCAATGACAGTCAACGACAGGCTACAAAGGATGCTGCTGTAATTGCTGGTCTTAACCCGATTCGAATCATCAATGAGCCAACAGCTGCAGCTCTGGCTTATGGATTGGACAAGAACATAACTGCGGAGAAGAATATTCTCATTTATGATCTCGGTGGAGGAACGTTTGATGTTTCTATTCTTTCAATTGCTGATAGTTCAATATTTGAGGTAGGAGTCTCTCTTAATTTTTTAACTAATTTGGAGTTTTCAGGTTAAATCCACAGCCGGAGATACACATCTCGGAGGAGAAGACTTCGATCAGAGAATGCTTCAACATTTCGTTGCAGAATTCAAAAGGAAATCTGGCAAAGACATCAGCAGCAACCCGAGAGCCCTTCGACGTCTCAGAACAGCTTGTGAACGATCGAAACGAACACTCTCCAGTTCTACCCAGGCAATTGTTGAAGTCGATTCACTCTTTGATGGTGTTGATTTTCATTCTACTATCACAAGGGCCAGGTTCGAGGAATTGTGTGCTGACTTGTTCAGAAAGACCATCGAACCAGTTGAAAAAGCATTGAGAGATGCAAGACTTGACAAGGCAAGGATTGATGAAGTTGTTCTTGTTGGAGGATCGACGAGAGTGCCGAAGATTCAGAAGCTTCTCAAGGATTTTTTCAATGGAAAGGTGTGTCTTATTTTGCAGATATTGTTTTAAACACCTATGTTTTCAGGAATTGAACTGTTCGATCAATCCAGATGAAGCGGTTGCTTATGGAGCAGCTGTTCAAGCAGCGGTTCTTTCTGGAATTCAAGACACATCAATCAGAGATGTACTTCTTGTCGATGTTGCTCCTCTGAGTCTTGGAATCGAGACGGCAGGCGGCGTAATGACCAATTTGATCGATAGGAATTCTCGAATCCCAGCGAAGGCTTCGAAGACATTCACCACCTATTCTGATAATCAGCCGGGTGTTTCTATTCAAGTCTACGAAGGCGAGCGTGCAATGACAAAGGATAATCATCGATTGGGACTCTTCGAATTGTCTGGAATTCCACCAGCCCCGAGAGGAATCCCACAAATTGATGTTACTTTTGACATCGACGCCAATGGTATTTTGAACGTTTCGGCTGTTGACAAATCTACTGGAAAATCGAACAAGATCACTATCACAAACGAGAAGGGAAGATTGTCTCAAGCTGACATTGAAAGAATGGTTCATGAAGCTAAACAATTCGAGAAGGAAGACGAAGTCTATCGACAACGAGTTCAAGCAAGAAACCAGTTGGAAGCTTACGCATTTCAGGTTGGTTATTTTTAAAATGTTTCATTCTAAAAATGAATTTCAAATCGTTCTAATGTGGAACTCTTCAGGTCAAACAAGCCATCGACGAACACGGCTCCAAATTATCGCCCGATGACTGCCAAAAAGCCAGAAACGCTTGTGAAGAAACAATTCGTTGGATGGAATCCAACACCTTGGCGGAGAAGGATGAAATTGAAGCCAAGGACCGCGAATTGAAACAAGTTTGTCAAGCGATTTTGACAAAACTTCATCAAGGAGCGCAACCTCAACAACAGCCGGCAGGATGTGGCGCTCAAGCCAGCTCCGGATTTTCTGGATCCAACTTCCCAGGTGGTGGTCCAACTGTTGAAGAAGTCGATTAAACAATGATTTTTTGCTTGATGTTGTACATACGATTATTGTTAGACTATTTTGTTCCGTTGTGTCTATAATTTGTAAATTGTATTATTCAACTGTAATATATGTAATAAACCAGCTTAAAAACTGACGAACATAATTCTTTCGGCACTAAAATTCATTTTTTGGCCCAAACCAATATATTCGTTTCAAAAGTCTGCTCGAGATTCCATTTTTTCCAATTTAACAGTTTTCAATTAAAAAAACTCACATGCGGGGTTGACTCTTCCGCATGTCATCTTCAATTAGCATTCTAATTCGTTTTTTATGCATAAATAGCAAGGTCCGTAAAAATAAGAGTACTAAGCCAGAGGACAAAAAGAGAGAAACATACAACGATGCAAGGAAAAAATTAACATTGATTTTTTTCTTTTTTTCCTTTTTGGCATTTAACATAATAAAAATTGTTTAAAGACAGAGTACCCACAAAAATGTAGCTTAGAACTCATTTTTAATAGAAAAACCTAGACTCGTGATATTCCCTAAAGTTTCAGTGAGAAACTAATTTTAAAGCGGAAGTGCAAAGCGGTTAAAGATGAATTTTCATGTTTTCCCTAGGGCTTCTTTCAAGTGCTCTCATAATTTTAATTTTAACAATTTTAATCTACCGCGTACTCAACAAAATGAACGCGGCTGTGTATGCTTTCTGGATTGGCAAACTGCCAATGCGGAAAAAAACTAATCAGACTATTTGGCTATACAATAGCAAACGTTTTCTACTTCCTGGTAATGAATCACTACACAACTAGAGAAATCACCAAAAAGGTATTTATGTACTGCTCAAAATAAACAAGAGACTCCATTTTTTCCATCGGTCGTTACCCTTTAAGTTTGGTGCTCTTCGCGTGTTCGTTTTCTATCCCGAAAACCTTGACATTTATGTGTTTTTGTTTGTTTTTCTTCTCGACTCCCTCTATTTCCACTTCGTTTTCAAAAATTTGCGTCTTCTTCGCTTTTTCTTTTTTTAATAATCAATATAATACCTATTATAACGATATTTTTATGCTCATTTGAGCAGAAACCTGAAACCTTTTACAATGGTTCGCAAACAAAAAGGTAGGCAGTTACATAACTATGGAGTGAAAGTTTCGTTAGTAATAACATTATTTCTGACCTCATTTTTTATTCCAATTAGCTAGGGATAGCTACCCAATTAAGTATATATGTTAATGTTTCACCAGACCTTGCATATGGTAAGGCTAATTAAGTTCAGAATAAAATTTATGAATTGGAAAATTTTAGTCATTTCGTTATTGAGATTTGCCACCCCTTTTTTTTCGCACAACGATACATTTTTTACAAAGCAGAAAAAAAATGAAAATTGATGACTTGTTTTTGTTTCCATGGAATTCTTTTCAAGAATGTTTTTTTTAATTTTTTGTGCGAAGAGGCGGAAAAATGTAGAAATTTATTTTGAGTCATTTCAATATTACACATATGGTTTTAAGATCTCGCGATTCAAAATTTGTGTATCGGGGAACCTTGCCGCAACTAAAAATTTTAATGTTCAACCGTTGTACTCTTAAAGATTCTCAGCTGACCTTATAAGTCTGATCAACATTTCGATGTTATCACCCACACGTATTTTTATACACATTTCTGTTTTGGCCTGCAAAAATTTCTCTACAATTGTCAATAATATTTGTTTTATAGCTATTACATTCATAAAACGAATTCATACTATTCTATTCTCAACAATTAACGTTGAAAAAACACTGTATTTGTGATAAAATGCCGGTTGTAGGCAAAAGAAAGCGGATAATCGTTGAAACGTTATTCCGAAGACGTTCTCCGCCGTTGACAACAAAAAGCCAACCGAATCTTGTCGGTATGGTTGCGAATAAATCGTCAAGAAGAACGCCGTCGATTTCTTCCGTTAGTGTCACGGACAATACGTGAGTTTAAGACAACGTTTTTTGAATATTAAAATTCTCACGTGGAAACGAAAATCCCATAACAAAGATCAGAGATTTAAAGTTCTCTGCGAAAATCATGTGAAGGACAGAAAAAATAAAAATAAAAAAGCGAAAATGAAGCGTCGGTTACGGTTCTTAAAGATTTGTGCATTATCAAGCCACGGTGTTTGCACAGAATTAACGAGCGGGAATTCAAATTTTCAGAATTCCAATTCAAAATTAGCAATAGAAATATTCATTCAAAAAGCTTCAAGTTATTGAAAAATTACGTTCCAGAAGTGGCAAAATTTCGCATTTTCTTCAGAAAAATCGAAAAGGCTGGAAAGTTGAACAAATGGACGAATTATATCAAAGGATATCGCGAGCGGTGGTTCGTTCTCGACTCGAACGCAGTTCTCAGCTATTATAGGTTAGTTCAAAATTCAAAACACATCATTTCAATTTTTTTAAATTTGTAAAAAATTTGAAAAACCAGATTTCAGAACTTTTTTGCACTTTCACTCCTGATTTATTACTATTTTTAAAAAAAAGTAAATTGACTAAAAACGACTAATAAAATCCATTAACAAACCTCATAAAAAACCGGTTTTCGTCCCTCAAATGTTGATGATATCATTCCTCTCTCGAAACTGTATTAATACCAGTTTATGCTTTTATTTGATTTTTTTGTGCCATTGCTAGTATTGGCGGCGTCTGCGACAGACTACAACTATTCCTGCGTCTCTTTATTTACATTTTCAGTAGTTTTGTAAAAAGCACGCACTTTCAACATACTTTTAAAACGAAATCGATTGATTTTTTTTGTAAAAGAATTGGTTTCCAGCAAACACCCCATGACTCTTTTCATATTTGCATAATATTGTCTTTGTCTTGTTTTTTTTGAAATTATTGAAAAATGAAATTTTTCTAAAAATTTATTTGTTTTTTTAAAAAGTGGACGTTCTTTGGTAAAACTGTTAAAAACAAATTTTCGTCGCGTTCTCGAATAATAAAAATTTTAAGACTTTTCTCTTTTCTTTTCCCCTAATTAAATATTTTAAATAATTAAAATTAAAATTACCCTCCCCCCCTATTCCAAAATCATTACAACGCTGTTTTTTGGCACAGAAGCATACCAAGTTGTCAGTTATTTTTGACAGTTTTATCAATCTTTTCGACCATAAGAGTTTCCATTTTTTTCCCCCAATTATCGTCAGTCGCCAATCACAATCTTGACAGCTGATGTGTGTAAGCGATTCGATTTTCCACTCGCTCCCTATACGTTATTTCTTATCAGATTTCAAATGATTGCATAGTAATTTTTTGCTATTCTTCTTTAGAATTCGGAAAAATTAATGCAATCTCTGAAGGATGAGTGACATAATAATTATTATCAGTGTTGACAAATCAGTGATAGAAACAAATCAAATCCAGTTTTTTCTTTAAATATTTGAAATCGTAGTTCATCATTGCAGGAACTGCATGATTTTGGGGATAACATGAATCAAAACTAGAAAAAACAACGTTGTATGCAAGAAATCATTTCCATCAATAAGTTTGAAATCAAATTTGGAACAGAAACAACCTACTGAGACCCTATTAAAATCATCGACATAGAAATAACGATCATTGTGTGAATAAGGTAATCTCAGAAATAGAAATGCTGCCGTTAAATACCACCCAAGTACGCAGATTAGGAAAACACTAAAATAACGATTAAAAGGGGGCAGAGGGTTTTACGGAGCTAATGAATGCGTGTGAGATGAAAATAGACTTCATTCTCATTCCAAATCTGTTTTTAAAATTTTCTAAAACCACCTAGAAGCCGAGAAAACGCGCCTCAAAACAATGACCTAGAAAAAGTGGCCACCGGCGAAAACTAGTCCGCGGGCATGAAAAATCCAAAAAATTTTTTTAAAAATATAAAAAAAGACTAATATAAGCATTCTGCATAACTATTTATTAACGAAACACGAAAAAAGCTCCTAGGAAAAAGTTCGGCCAGGTGGCCACTTTTTCTAGGCCATTGTTTTGAAGCTCATTTTCTCGGCTTCTAGGTGGTTTTAGAAAATTTTAAAAACAGATTTGGAATGAGAATGAAGTCTATTTTCATTTAAGGTGCATTTATCTCCGTAAAGCCCCCCTTTAATTCTTAAAAAATTATAATTTTTAAATATAAACATAATTTTCTCCGCGTTTTCGTTATTTTAGATTATTGTCATACTGATAACTGTTTGTAAAAACACATTTTATGACTGCTCTCGATTCTCGTTAAAAATACAGGTTCTTTTCCCTTCGAGACCTTAATTTTAATATTAAATTGTTCAGATTCATAATCCGAATTCAGAAATCAAAAGCCTTAGACCGTTAAAGACAAGGTGCCAGTTAAAAATTTCGACATTCTTTATTTATGTGCTTCTACTGGAAAGAAACATTTTCCACTAAAAAAATTAAAAGTTAATGTTTAAAAAAATGTGAAAAATTCATATTTTTGTGCTTCCCGCCAAAAAGTGGAGGTGTAAGGCGGGAATTTGAAAATAATTTTTTCATCTTCCGGCCGCTGCTACAAATTGGTTTTTTGTCGGGATTTTGTAAAAAATAACTGACACCCAGTCTTTAAGAAATATAACACGGATTGAAACAGTTTAATACTCTTCATGTTACTTCAATCGAGTAACCATCTTTTCCACAATAAATTGTACATAAAATTGTCCCAAATATCTCCGGAAATCTCGAAAACAAATCTTAAAATTGAAAAAAACGGTCCATTTGGTTTTTTCTTCGACTGAAATGTAGTTTTTTCCCAAATAGTTTTATGCAAGTCAAACAAATTCCACAGGGCAAATATAGTTTATTTGACATGTTTTCTTTGTCGAAATTCGAGCTTGTTGTAGTGTGTTTCACTGCTTTTTTCACCATTCTCACATTTTTTCTGATTTTTCTGTTGTCAATCCTTTTTTGTGGGGGATCCTTCTCATATTACAGTAGAATGCCACGAAAATGATATTGAACTCTTTTGAATTCGATTCAAAAAACGAACCTACAGCAGCATTATCAGTAAAAAGCGACGAAAAAAATCGTAGAGGACGAGAATCAAGAGAATTAGAGACAAGGTGTCATCAAACGTCCTCCTATTCTTCATATCGACGAGTAGTGGACGAGGGAATAGGCGGCCCGCCACAGTCCTACTATCAGGCATTCGGATCGGCATCTGAGGAGGAAACAGAAAAACGAGAAGAATTCGAACAAGAGGACGAAGAAGACGGAGAAGGCCAGCAATCATCGAGAAAACGAACGAAAAAGCGGAGGCAGCATTTATTGCATATTATGGGAACATTACGCGGAAGACTTAGAAAGGCTCGAAAACAAATCACCTGGTGTGCGTTTCCGTTGAATAGAAAACGAAAGAATCATCATCGACATATTGATGATGATGGGAATGATCTCGAAAGTCTTTATGAATCTGCATGTGATATTCCATACGGGTTAAGCTTGGAAAAAACGCGGTTGTCGACTATCAAAGAGGATCAGTGAGTATTATTTTCATTTTTTTGTTATGCATTATTTTTTTTTAAAGCAAAATTTTTCTGAAATTTTTGCACCATTTTTTAAAATTAGAATAAAATTATAAATTTAATTTTTTTAATGAGGGACGATTCACGGTTTCGAAGTTTTTTTAATAAAATTTTTTAAAACACCCATTTTCAGAAGTTCGAAGGATGTTGGACATCCCTGCAGAGGTAGTGTGAATCTACAAGACGCTAGTGTTTTTGCGAACAAAGTAAGGATTTCATTTCCGATTTAAAACCAAAAATCAAACTATGTTTCAGACGGATAGTAGTATTGTGATCTCAGCAGCTTCTCAGACTTTTCATGTGAAAGCACAGAATGAAACTGATCGGCAGGAATGGTTAAGCGCTTTAGAATATTCGAGGCATAAAGCGATTAAAAGAGCTGAGAGTGGTTAGTTCATATGCAGTTTATTAAATATAACTTTAATTTAAACATTTTAGATGAAGATGAAGATGCTCAAATGAGCACAGCGGAAACTTCCCGTCTCGATGCACTGGCACTGTCGAATAAGCAATTAGCTTCGAAACTATTAGACTTGAAGTCGGCTATAAAAATGATGAGTAAGTGACAAAAAATATTTAAGATCATGGTTGATTGGGAGCTCCCGCAAATTAACAATTTTTTTTTGTTTACTGATTTTGGGTTTCTATTCGAAATTGCTCTTAAAATTTTTCAAATTAAGGAAATTTCAAAATTTAAAATGCTAAAAATATCTACATTTTAATGCGAATCGAATGAGATCAAAAGCATCAAAATCCGACATGCGAATCTTGAGATATGGTAGTTTCAAAAATTCCCAAACACCGTTTACGATGTACTCAACTTATATTTTAAATTGCTCTTAAAATTTCTTCTTCGAGATATTTGAAAACCTATAGAAGAAAAAGTTTTTTTCGAAATTTCCTTTTCTAGTACACGAAAAAACAAATATGCAGATTATGGCCTAACAATTGCAAACACTCTCACATTCGCATGCTCTCTCGCGCGCGGCTGAGTGGTTAGGCCATTCGCCGCCTTACACTGTAAATGTGCTTTTTTCGCGTACTAGAAAAGGAAGTTTCGAAATTTTTTAAAGCTTCTATTGGTTTTGAAATATTGTGAAGAAGATGAAAATGGAATTGAAACCCAAAAATTCAGTAAAGAATCCATTTTTCAAAAATTCTGCCGTCCTTTTTTTAAAAGGCATAATTTCGAAATTTCTATGAAATTCTATAACTTATTTTAAGATCAAAATCTAATGAAAATTGACCAAAGAACGTACTGAAATATCACAATGAACTTTTTCTTTTTGTTTGCCTTGACAAACTTTCTTCTTATTTCTTTCTCTCAGTTCGGCACGAACTTTTTAACAGGAATTTTCTATTGTTTCTGCAAATAACAATAAATTTGCTATAAAAGTTTTCAGGGAAAATATTTCTATGTTTTATATTTTCAAGTTGCGAAAGCTCAAAA
Organism: Caenorhabditis virilis; assembly: GCA_964036255.1. Taxonomy (NCBI): domain Eukaryota; kingdom Metazoa; phylum Nematoda; class Chromadorea; order Rhabditida; family Rhabditidae; genus Caenorhabditis; species Caenorhabditis virilis. The sequence continues at coordinate 8,892,638 of OZ038417.1, read as the reverse complement.
AGTGATGTTGTTGATTTCATTCAAAAAATCGAAAAATTTCCCATTTTCTGTTAAATTATTATCGATAATTTTATCGATAATTTTCTCTCTTTTGATGATAACAACATAATAAGATGATTTTTCAATAAAAAGTTCGGTTTAAACTGCTCAGGGAATTTTTCAAAAGATCATTTTGTTTTTTTTTTAGAAAAACAATCAGATGATTTCATCCGAGATATCGAAACTGGACGCAGGTCCTCTTCAGCGGCAGCGGAATTGGCTGAAAAATCAGATTTGCTGAAAATCATGACAGAAGCTGTTCTTCAATCAGCTGACGAATTCGTTGAAATGTCAGAGTCGGGAGCGAGAAAAATGGGCAAAATTGTGGCCGCTGAACAGAAAGAGAAGATGTTGTTGCAGGTGAATCATTTATTTATGAAAAATGGGAAAAGGAAGAGGAAGAAAAAGGCCATGTTTTTTGTGTCTTGAAAATTTTAAATTTCACGAAAATGCTCACATTTTTCATTGTTAACTAGTTCTAGTAAGCGTGAAATTCGTGCCGTAATAGTCGTTTTTTAGTTTGAAATATTTGAACAGCTTTAAACCGACCAAATAGTTCAATTTTAGGAGCAAATCGAAGCATTGGCAAAACAGCATTCGTCACTTGAAAGAGCAGCAACGTTTCGAAGCTCACCCGGAGCCGAACAAACGCCTTTATCTGTATATAGTGATCAGGAAGAAGAATTTCATGACGCTGAAGAGGATTTGTGAGTTTAAAAATTTCCATTTTTGAGAATAAGGTACACTTTACTGAGCTAATAAATGTAATTGAGATTATGGATACCTTGTATCCAATCAAAATCTATTTTTGAAATTTATTATAAATGGGATAAAGTTAACCGAAATTGTCGTCACGAACAACGCTTTGTGTGTGTACACCGTTACGACAAATTGCACACCCACTCAAAAATTCGAATTTTTTTACAAACAGCATTTTACGTATGAAAATATGAAGTTTTTGCGTTAAATACATAAAGCACGACTTAATCTAGTTTTTTTCACACCGAATTACAAAATTTCGTCCCTTAATAGCTGAATGTAACGCGTTTTGTGAAACCGTGCCGCATAATTGCAAAAATTCCACGCCCGATTTTCTGCGTTCAATTTTTAATTGTCGTACTGAATTTTCTTAGTTATAATCGGTTCACTTTAGCCCACCGTGAGCTAATAAATGTAATTGAGACTACCTTGTATCCAATCAAAATCTATTTTTGAAATTTATTATAAATACAGGAGCCGGGAAAAAATCAATAGAAAGAAGCTTGAGCCGATTGAAAACTAGTCAGCTGACTCCAAAACAAAAAATTTTTAAAAATGAACAGAAACCTAAAATTTTGATGAACAGCAAATTTTATATCAAAACACTTTGAATGGTCAGTGTTCAATAATATAACAAATCATCTTTCTGAAATGCACAAAATTTGAGAATAAAAAGAAAATTTCTTGGAATTTTTGTTTCATAAATTAAATATATTTAAATAATTATTCCCTTTCACATGAAAATCATGTTATTTTTCCGAGAAATGAGCAACAAGTCGGAGAACCTTAAAAAAACTCGAGTGATGTTATTGTTGAGGTCTTTAGCAATTTTCCCAGTAACAACAACTTATGTTGTTGTTTTTTTTTCATTTTTCCCCCTATAAAATTGTTGAATCACTTATGTCAAAATCTTTCATTTCCTCCGGTCTCTTCTATCCCTAGTGTCGATGTTTTTGTCCAGTTTTCTGGTCCTCTCTGTTTCATTTTTACTTTCTTTCACTCTCTCCTTAACTTCCACAAACTCTCCGGATTTTGTCGAATAACATGTAGGGCATAAAAAAATTTGTGTGTGTGTGTTGTTTTTTTAACTTTCACAATCTTGATGGAAAAAGTGAAAAGGATACAATAAAATCTGTTCATTTCGGCATTTCACCACATCAATCAAAGAAAAAAAGAAGAAGAAGAACTGGTTTAAGGGCATAGTTTTGACAAAGTACTTTTTATTTTGAAAGTTAATTGTATCTCTAGTTTTGTTATAGTTTTCTAGAACATTTCCTTTGATAATAATCATTTTACAGAAATCCATGTGATTCGAGAAATTCGTCCCAAACACATATTAGTAATCAAATGGCAGTTGAAAATGGCAAAGTGGTGGAGCATCGTAGTGGAAAGGTGCGGAGGGCAACGATTCCGGAAAGGCCTGATTTGCCAATCAATTTATGGTCAATTATGAAAAATTGTATTGGAAAGGTTTTATTTTATTTTTATCGCGAATATCAATCAAAATACGTTTTTAAGGAACTTTCCAAAATTCCGATGCCTGTCAATTTTTCGGAGCCGATTTCAGTTCTCCAACGTGTTACAGAAGATCTAGAATATGCTCAACTTTTAGAAAAGGCCTCCACATTGGTAAGACAAACTATACTCTATGTAAAGTTTAATTTATTATTATTGCAGTCATCGCTTGAACAAATGTGTTATGTTGCCGCATATGCGGCAAGTAATTATTCAACAACTGGACAGAGAACAAACAAGCCGTTCAATCCGTTGTTAGGAGAAACTTTTGAATTTGATCGAATGGAAGATTTGGGATGGAAAAGTATCACTGAACAGGTGAGCGATTTTGGGGTTTTAATTTCGATTTCTTATTATATCATTATTTCGAAAAATATCGAAAATAGGTTAATTTTGACTATTGCTGAATTTACATGCTTTCTATTATTGCATTTTTTTGAGTTCTTGCGTTGGGCCGCATGAAAGAACTACTTTAATAAATGCATCTGGGATAAAAATAGACTTCATACTCATTCCAAATTTGTTTTTAAAATTTTCTAAAACCACCTAGAAGCCGAGAAAACGCGCCTCAAAACAATGGCCTAGAAAAAGTGGGCACCGGCGAAAACTAGTCCGCAGGCATTAAAAATCCAAAAAAAAAAGAAAAAAAAACATTAAAAAAGGATTAATTTAAGTATTCTGCATAAGTATTTCTTAACGAAACACGTAAAAAACTCCTAGGAAAAAGTTCGGCCAGGTGGCCACTTTTTCTAGGCCATTGTTTTGAAGCTCATTTTCTCGGCTTCTAGGTGGTTTTAGAAAATTATAAAAACAAATTTGGAATGAGAATGAAGTCTATTGTAATTTAAGATACATTTATTTTCTCCGTAAATCCCTCTTTTAATTTATAATGAAGCCTAAAAGTTGAATCTAATAACTTATCTTATGTTGCGCGCCAATTATGCCCGCACACTAATGTAATACGCGTTTCCCATCTTCCCTGCTACTTTGAACAATGATCGAGAATCTGATTCATAAAAAATTCCATTTAAATTGAATTGGAATATTAAAAAAAAAAGCTCTATAAGTTTAGTTGCACACTATCTTTAAGCTTTTTCTAGTATTGATTATTAACTTGTTTAAAAAAATATAAGAACTAGTTATAATTTTTTCCCAAATTATTAATTATTTCAGGTTTCTCATCATCCTCCAGCAGCTGCACATCATGCAGAAGGAAATGGCTGGGTTATGTACCAAGATTTTACAATGACTTCCCGTTTTCGTGGAAAATTTTTGTCAGTCATTCCGGTTGGATATACACATGTACTTTTTCCACAGACAAACAGTCACTTTTCGTATAAAAAGGTTCTATACTATTTTCTAAAAAATCCAACACAATTATATATTTCTTTAGATTACAACCACAGTTCATAATATAATCGTTGGTAAACTCTGGATCGATAATCATGGAGATATGGAGATAACAAATCATGAAACCGGTGAAAAATGTATTTTGAAATTCATACCGTATTCTTATTTTAGTCGGGAACCGCCGAGAAGGGTAATTTTGTTAGATTTTGAAAATTATTAGCAATATTTTCTTAAATTTAGGTTTATGGAATTGTGAGAGATGCTGAAGGAGTACCAAAATATGTCGTTCAAGGAACATGGGACAAGTCGATTGATATGTTAAAAGTTTCGTCATGGAATGAGAATAAGGATAAACCAAAAGTTGAAGTTGATGAAGCATCGTTAAAGAGAATTTGGACTATTAATCCATTACCGTACGTTTTGAAATTAAAGACAGGGTGCCAGTTATTTTTACCCCATATGGATTTAATTGTGAAAAATTCATCTTTCTACCGACATTCTAGTATATTCCATGCGAAATCCCGACGAAAAAAAACAATTTTGTAGTTCCGTCCGGAAGATGAAAAAAATTATTTTTGAATTCCCGCCGTACGCTCACGTACGCTTTTTGGCGGGAAGCACAACAATTTGAATTTTTTACATTTTTTTCAAAACTGTTATTTTTTAATTTTTTTAGTGGAAAATGTTTCTTTCCAGTAGAATAACATAAGTAAAGTATGTTGCGACCAGATTCAAACAATTTTGAGGCAAATTTTATTCAAATACCCGAAAAATAAGAAAAATTCAAAAAAATTCAAAAACCTCAAAAACAAACAAAAACTGTTAAAAAATGATAATGACATTTTTAGAAATCTAAAATGATATGTCAAACTGATCAATTTTTCGGAAAACTGATTTTTTTGGGTCGCTGATGAATTGTGTCCATGAAATCTGTAAATGTATCGTCGGTTTCAAAAAAAAATAAACTAGAATACCTGTGAAATAATAATTTATTTGCGAAACGTACGCCTATTTAATCTGCTTTCAAAATTATAGCGAAATGTTCATTTTTGGATGAAAATTGGGAAAATCAACGCTTTTCCCGCATTTTATGAGGGATCCCGGTTAGTTCCTGTAAGAAAAATTAATTTGACACTTATTAAAAATAATTAATGACTTTCAGCAAAAAAAAAACGCTAAAAATCGAACAAAAACGAAAGAAATTTGAAAAAAACACACAAAAAATTCAAAAATTCAAATTACCGCGCATACACATGACTGCTGTTCATTGGAGCGCACATGAGAATTCAAAACACGCGGTAATTTAAAATCTTATCGCCGCAGCGGCGAAACTTTTAACTGGCACCCTGTCTTTAAGTTGAAAAGAAAAACAAGTGTTCAAAAATAAACAATGCGTTTAGATCGTATCTATAAGTATTTGTGGCTGTATCAAAATTCGATCTATAAACAATTGTAGAAAGTAAATTTTCCGAACAAATGTTTCAAGTTTTGAAAATTCTTAATTTGATGAAACTAAACAGATATTTATTTCCTAGTTGCTGCCAAATTTTGAATTTTGACTTTTTGCCGATTTTTCCCATTAGAGATACCACAGTTTTCAATTTTTTAAAAGGAGGGCTTTATGGTGTATTTTAAATAAAAATAGACTTCATTCTCATTTCAAATCTGTTTTTAAAATTTGCTAAAACCTCCTAGAAGCCGAGAAAATGAGCTTCAAAAACAATGGCCTAGAAAAAGTGGCCACCTGGCCGAACTTTTTTTAATGAGTTTTTTTCGTATGCAGAATGCTTATATTAGTCCTTTTTTAAACGTTTTTTCATTTTTTTTTGGATTTTCATGCTTGCGAACTAGTTTTCGCCTGTGGCCACTTTTTCTAGGCCATTGTTTTGAAGCTCATTTCCTCGGCTTCTAGGTGGTTTTAGAAAATTTTAAAAACAGATTTGGAATGAGAATGAAGTCTATTTTCACTTAAGGTACATTTATTATCTCCGTAAAGCCCTCCTTTAACTGTAAGAGAAAAGTTATTTAATTTTTTTTTGAAATTTCAGGCCCGGATCCGAGAAAATGCACAACTTTACTAAATTCGCAATCGAAATGAATGAACCAGAAGATGATGTTGCTCCAACTGATTCGCGTAACAGACCAGACCAAAGAATGATGGAAAATGGACTATGGGATGAAGCGAATAAGAAGAAATCTGAAATTGAGGAAAAACAACGGGCGGTTCGAAGGAAGAGAGAAGGTGAAATCGAAAAGGCAATGCAAAGAGGTGATTGCTTTTTTTTTCAAAATTTAATTTCAAAATACATAATTTGCTTCAGGTGAGCCTTATCAAGAATACCAGCCAACTTGGTTCTCCAAGGTTCAAGACGAAATCAATGGAGCGCTGATTCATCAATACAAAGGAGGCTATTGGGAGGCAAAAAATAGCAAAAATTGGTCAAAATGTCCGGATATATTCTAGCATTCTCATTTTGCATTTTAAATAGCATTTATATCTTGTTTTACTTCAAATAACATACCACTGTCAATGGGTACTTTTTCATTTTTTTAATGTAAAACCACTCACTTTATTAATGTTAGTATTTCAATTTTAGTTTCACTTTGTCGCATTTTTTTTCTGTGTTATGTAAATAAATTTCAACTTTATTTTTTATACAAGTAGTTGTTAGATGTTAGCTGGTTGTGCAATAGTCAACTCTTCACCGAATAGTGCATAAATGGCTAGTTTTGAAGCAATTGTGAAACCGATTGAAGCGGCACATGCAATATCGAATGACCGGTTCCACTGAAAATTTTCCATTTTCCATTTGAATTAAAAAACAAAGTTCATCCAACCTCTGCAGATTTGTACGAAACACCATCATGATAACGGCTAGCAAAAATTTGGACAGGTGCCAAAGATGCAGCAGCGTAGAGAAGTGATTGAAGGACAAATGCAAAGGTGAAAGAACCGGAAAGGGCGGCGAATGCAATGTGGAAACCAATGGTTAGACTGGAAATCGCATGAACAGCCATTGGACGAGCTGTAAATATTGAAAATAGATTTAAATTGCCGCAAAACTCACAATTCCGATCAGTTGAAAGCACAGCGCCTATCGCAATAATTGGAGAGATGAAAATGAGCGGTTCCATTGGAAGCGAGAGTTGGGAGATTGCACTTCCAGCTAAGATTCCTTGAACGGCAGAAATTGTCAAGTTGGAAATTCCATGATAAGGCTGAAATATACTCAAATTATCTTTTTAAAGTTTATAGTGTTCCGTTTTCAAACAATTCATTGAGCATAGCTAAAAATGTACTGAAAATGCCCCGCTTTCCATCAATAGTAACTTCAAAAAAAACCCGAAAAAAATTTAATCAGATATTATCGGTTCTTGCGAAAAGTTCCGGTTCATATTTTCACCTTCCCTTTCAGTTTCCGGTGTATTTTCCGGTCTGTAATCCGATCCGTATTTTCTTTGAAAACACGTTTATCACGTGTTTCACGGTGGGATAAAGTGAACCGAAATTGTGGTCACGAACAACGCTTTGTGTGTGTACACCGTTACGACAAATTGCACACACGCAAAAATTAAAATTTTTTTACAAATGGCATTTTAACGCCTACAACGCATGAAAAAATGAATTTTTTTGCGTTAAATATATAAAGTATGGCTTAATCTAATTTTTTCACTCCGAATTACAAAATTGAGTCCCTGAGTAGGTGAAAATAACGCGGTTTGTGAAACCAATTTTCTTAGCTATAATCGGTTCACTTTAGCCCACCGTGTTTTTAAAAAAAGCAAGCCAGAGTCTTCCATAACACCGGCGGTTTAGACCCTATGGCGACAGTTTTTATATTAAGGGCATGACGTGCGGAAACCTCCATTTTGAGTGTTTATTTTAAATTTTTGTATTTTTTCTGTACCTTTCCGAAACTTCCGAAAATAGCCAACGGAACCAAGGCAACACTGAGCAATCCTGCTCCAAACGGCTGGATGAACAAACCGATCAATGGGGAAAGAAGACTAGATCCGATAAGAGTCGATGCAGCAAATACGGCCAAGGAGATTGACGAAAGAACGTGAGCTTCAAGTGTTGCATGTTGGTCATAACGAGTAATAGACTGGAAACAGCCAACAAATATTTGAAAGTCAGAAAACCTTTTCACTTACCATGTCAGTCAAAGCTAGTAAATAACTGGATGGCTTAGAAGAATTTCGAGACGCAGAACTTCTACGAGAAGTCGTTGATTTGTTTGAAATCGCAGTATAAGTTGAACGAATATTTTGTTCATTTGATTGACTGGCAGATGCAGGAGCCCCTCCTAACAATCGTTTCAAAGCATCTTCTCGAATATCAGCCAATTCTTTGGAATATTTTCGCAAAGTATTCATTGTAATATTGAATCCCACTTTCTCAGCGTCAGAAGAGAGTCCAGCAGCACCCAAAAGAGCTGGATCAAGTGATGGGCCATCTCTTCTTGGAGTTTCGACCTTCTCAGTTTCGGAAGTTTGTCCACCGGCACCCAATAGAGCTGGATCAAGTGATGGACCATTTTGTGTTGGAGTTTCGATCTTTTCCGCGTCAGCAGAGAGTCCAGCAGCACCCAAAAGAGCCGGATCAAGTGATGGACCATTTTGTGTTGGAGTTTCGATCTTTTCAGCGTCAGCAGAGAGTCCAGCAGCACCCAAAAGAGCTGGATCAAGCGAAGGACCTTCTTTTGTTGGAGTTTGGATCTTCTCCGCTTCAGAAGTTTGTGCACCAGCACCCAAAAATGCTGAATCAAGTGATGGTCCAACTTGTGTTGGTGTTTCAATTTGTGCTGCGTCTAGTTCAGAAGCCATTGGTTTTTTAATTGGATGGAATTGGTTTCAAGTAGGAGCGAATGAATTAAACCAGGAATGAAGTGTCAAGAATGATTTGTTTTCTTTGATACATCCTGGCTAAGGTTTTGACGTTCGAGGTCAAGTTTTTTTGAGTAAACATCTTCCTAATATTTAAATGAATAGGCAATATATTTTATTCAAAGTGGATAATAAAATCTTTCAGAAATCAGTTAACCAAAATGAAATACCGAGATCAAAAATATTACACAGAAAAATAATCATGAATGTTTGTAAGAATTGAGAAAAAAAAACAGAAACCGTTGAAAAATAATCGGAAAAATCTGGCTGAAAACTGAATTTAAAAAATCATTTAACGAACAAAATGATGGTCTTGAGACGATTTCGAAAAATCGACTGAAAGTTGTTTAGTGATTTGGTTTTGGGGTAAAGAGGTACGGCGTTGATGGCGAACACGTTGATAATATCCATCACGGACACCGGTGAAGAGGGCAGAGAACAGTTGACTCCATGCAGATAGGGTTTCACATCTGAAAATTTGGTGATTTAATTGAATTCTCAACAATTTCGAAGAATATCTACCTTTTATGAACCCCGTCCAATTTAACACATTCCGCGATGGCCGCGTCTGCAAGAGGCGCAAAAAGATCGGGTCTAAATCCAAGAGGACATAATGCTGCATAAGTCCCTCCAAATTGTCGGGCATGTGTTAAAACCTATAAAAGCTTAACATTTCTTGAGACAAAAATAGAATTATCTAACTCGTTCAGATTTATCCGCATTTTCGACAGCATCAGTTATCAGCTCATACATTTGTTTTCCCAAGCACTCAATTTGTTTCTCATTCATTTTTGAAAGCATCGCTCTCATTTCAGTTCGTGAAGCAGCTGCTCGTTTCATGATCGCGTCTCCGATACATGGTCTGGAAATTAGAAATATTTTAAAATTGTTTTATGGGTTATACGATTTTGAAGAAAAAAATTGCATTACGTGAGATTTTGGCTAAATAAAACTCTGAAAATAACTATTTCCAGTGGTTAGTAAGCTTGAAAAACAATTATTCAAAATATTGGACACCTTTTGCGGAAAAGAGTCAGGAAAAATTTAAAGCTTCGTTCTTGTTTTGTGAAATTAAAGAAGATTCAAGCTAAAAAAAAAACAGTATCAAAAATTAACAAGCGGAAGTCGGGAAATTCGAAAATTTTGCTCCAAAAACTGGATCTCTGATTTTTTTAGGGCTTTACCGAGATAATAAATGTACCTTAAATGAAAATAGACTTCATACTCATTCCAAATCTGTATTTAAAATTTTCTAAAACCACCTAGAAGCCGCGCCTCAAAAAAAACGCGCCTCAAAACGATGGCCTAGAAAAAGTGGCCACCGGCGAAAACCAGTCCGCGGGTATGAAAAATCAAAAAAAAAACATGAAAATTACTAATATAAGCATTCTGCATAAGTATTTGTATTAACGAAACACAAAAAAGCCCTGCGGACTAGTTTTCGCCGGTGCACTCTTTTTCTAGGCATTGTTTTGAGTCGCATTTCTCGGCTTCTAGGTGATTTTAGAAAATTTTAAAAACAGATTTGAAATGAGAATGAAGTCTATTTTCATTTAAAGTACATTTATTTTCTCCGTAAAGAACTCCTTTAAGAAATTTTGCAGAATTTTGCAGAATTCACATGAAAAAATAATCCAAAAATTCTAAACGACTCCTACAAATAGCTCAAAAAACACAAGTGTAATTTCTCTCCTATTTCATTTGCGGAACCTCCCGCCTTTCACCCGAATAGATCACACTCACTTCGCTGCCTTATAACATTGCTGAATTCGAAGCCGATTCAAAGATGGAACCAATCCACTACTTGCTTTCCGACCGCCTGTTGTTCCACCAACTTGTCCATTTTTATCCTTTTCTTCTTTTTCCTTATTGTGTTGTGAAGCAACTGCCTGAAAATTAATAGATTACTGAAATCATAGGTTTTATTTTTTAATCTGAAATAAATCTAGAACATATTCCAGTTAATGAATTAATATTTAATCCTTAACTTGTATAGAAATAATCTATTTTTAGTTTTTTGACAAAATCTCAAAATCTCATTTTCGCTTCTCAAAGTGCAAAAAGCAAGTTGAAGCTCCTAAAAAAATATGAATTCTATTGTTAACTCAATTATTCTTGATCATTACGTTTTGAGGGCTGCTCAACCTCACAGACGCTCCGCACGCACGCACGCCGCTGCCGACACTCAGCACAGTGGAAAATTTGAAAAATTCATTTTCCCGCCAATATTTCAGTGTATTGAGTGGGAGGTCGCCGCGTCGCGTGCGTGCGGAGCGGATGTGAGGTTGAGCAGCCTTCCGAACGAAATGATCAAGAATAATTGAGTTGACAATAATACATGATTTTATCGATAACTGTCGATAACCAAAAACAAACCGTTTTTAATTTAAAATAAAAAGAAACAGCATTAAAAACAGCAGCAACATTTCTTTCTTTTCTTCCATTTCTGTCACAATCATTTGACGAAAAAGTGGACTCATCCTCCATTAAAACCTCCATCACAAAAAAAACCGAAGCAAAAATATTAGAGAGTATTTAATAAGAATTTTTTTTAGTTCTATTCAGAAAACAATTTTTTTCTCTCTTTGTATTCTAAGGGCGGGCCTGAGACAAATATACGGCTTCGAGGTCTTTTTTTTTCTAGTTGAATGTGAGAGAAAAAATGTAATTTATAGAGACAAACATTGATGATGATGATGTTATAAAATTGGGAGGATTAACAAGAGATTTTGAATGGATTTTTTTGGAATTTTATCCTGCAAACATATAACAAGAGAAAATAATGAAAAAATGCGGTTTTTGGGTATTTTCTTTCAATGTGAAATGTGCTTTTGAAAAAATTCTGATTTATAGTGACAGGTTTCTGAATTCTCAAAATATGGAAGATGTTTGTTTAAGAAAACGTAATTGGATATCACAAAGCTTATAAAGATCAACTCCAAATTCCAGCTTTTTATTGTCAACTCAATTATTCTTGATCATTGCGTTCGGAAGGTTGATCAACCTCACAGCCGCTCCGCACGTACGCGACGCGGTGACCTACCACTCAACACACTGAAATATTGGCGGTAAAATGAATTTTTCAAATTTTCCAGTGTGTTGAGTGTCGGCAGCCGCGTGCGTGCGTGCGGAGCGGCTGTGAGGTTGAGCAGCCCTCAAAACGCAATGATCAAGAACATTGGCAATATAATCAACGAATAGTTTTTTTTTTAAAGAAAAAAGATGAAACAAACCTGAGCGTCGTCTTTCATTTGAGTTGAACACAAGCTTCTACTCCTTCTTCGATCACTAGTGAGCGTTGAAAGCGGACTTAAAAGCGAGTCACCGGATCCGTCAGATGATAGGCGGAAATTCGAAACTGGAATTAAACAAAAACATATTTATGTGTGTGGAGATTTGAGAAAAAAACAAACAAATACATATCTATATATTTTTTGGGGTCTCACCATATTTAGTAATCGTTGGTATATTATTATTATTCTTTTTTCTTCATTATATGTACATATAACTAACTACGATTTTGTGTTCGTATTTCTCTTTCATTATTTTTGAGTCAAAACAGATTTAATTATGTGTTGAGACGCGAGATGTTTTGGGCACATCGAGAGTTTTCAGAATATCAGTGCAAAATATATTTTTGTCTAAAAAAATTGTATTCACGGTGGGATAAAGTGAACCGAAATTGTCATCACGAACAATGTGTGTACACCGTTACGACAAATTGCACACACGCAAAAATTGGAATTTTTTACAAACGGCCTTTTAGCGCCTACAACGCATGAAAAAATGAAGTTTTTGCGTTAAAGACATAAAGTATGGTCTAATCTAATTTTTTTCACTCCGAATTACAAAATTACATCCCTTAATAGCTGCATATAACGCGATTTGTGTAACCGTGCCGCACGATTGCAAAAATGCAAAAAACGACCTTTTTCTGTGTACAATTTTTAATTGTCGTACTGAATTCTCTTAGTTATAATCGGTTCACTTTAGCCCACCGTGATAATGTTATGGGTAATTATTGAAAAAATTAAAATAAATATAAATTGGTCAATTTTTTCCCATAAAATAGGAATAATAGGATGTTCTCAAATTTAAAAAAATCCCCAAACAATACTGGTCGAAACTTCCAATGTGCTTTTAGCATGTTATATTGCTGAATATTTATGGAACATTTTTAAATTAGTCCGTTTTAAAGGAGGGCTTTACCTATATAATAAATGTATCTTAAATGAAAATAGACTTCATTCTCATTCCAAATCTGTTTTTAAAATTTTCTAAAACCACCTAGAAGCCGAGAAAATGAGCTCCAAAACAATGGCCTAGAAAAAGGGGCCACCGGCGAAAACTAGTCCGCAGGCATGAAAACACCAAAAAGAAATGAAAAAACATAAATTTTAATTTAAAAAAAAACATCAAAAGGAGCATTCTACATAACTATTTTTTAACGAAACACAAAAATAGCTCATGGGAAAAAGTTCGGCCAGGTGGCCCTTTTTTCTAGGCCATTGTTTTGAGGCGTGTTTTCTCGGCTTCTAGGTGGTTTTAGAAAATTTTAAAAACAGATTTGGAATGAGAATAAAGTCTAATTTCATTTAAGGTATATTTATTATCTCGGTAAAGCCCTCCTTTAAACTGTAACCACTGAGTTAAAAATACAGTTTTGAAACCACTTTTTAAAACTAAAATAAAGTTGAGACAGAAGATGAAAATGCATATTTCTATTCAAAGAGCAGAAAATGTGTGGACAATGTGGAATATAACGTCAAGAATGGCATACTAATAATTTATATATTTTGCTTTATTTTTCTGAATGAAGAACTTTTTTGCAGATGTCTAGGTATCTCAGCCATTGTTTTTTTTATGGAACAAAACGATCTCCGAGTGGGAGGGACTCTAATGTGTTGATTTAAAAAACATTTTAAAGGAGGACGTAACGGAGATAATAAATGTACCTTAAATGAAAATAGACTTAATTCTCATTCCAAGTATGTTTTTAAAATTTTCCTAAACCACCTAGAAGCCGAGAAAATGAGCTTCAAAACAATGACCTAGAAAAAGTGGCCACCTGGCCGAACTTTTTCCTATGAGCTTTTTTCGTGTTTCCTTAATAAATTGTTATGCTTATATATTTGTCCTTTTTTATGCTTTTTTCATTTTAATTTAAGTTTTTTGATTTTGTTTTTGATTTTTCATTCCTGCGGACTAGTTTTCGCCGGTGACCACTTTTTCTAGACCATTGTTTTGAGGCTCATTTTCTCGACTTCTAGGTGGTTTTTGAAAATTTTAAAAACAGATTTGGAATGAGAATGAAGTCTATTTTCATCCCATTATCTCCGTAAAGCCCGGTATGCCGAACAATATGAAAAAAAAATTGAATAAAACTCCGCACCTGAACTTTTCCTCGAACCAATACTGTTCGTATCGTCAACCGACAGCTGCGACTGGATAAGCGTCGGAATCGGCGGAACAATTCTTTTCTGAGCTTCAATTAATGTAGACGTTGGACGAGATCGACTGACACTCTGTCGTCGCGATTTCTTTCGATAAACCGGCTGGTTTTCACTGCAAAAAAACGTAGAGAATTATATAGTTTATGTAGTTCGGATGTTGGCCTCATAAAAAAAAGGTTTTAGTCTACTTAAATGTTCTTGTGCAATATCTCATGGGACAAATGAAAAAGAGACCGGGTAAGTTTCAAACTATTCACATACTTTTCTCTAGAAATTTATCATTTCCGTTTGTGTTTGGCTGGAATTGTGACATGACACTCCTTATTGAGTAAAAGAATGTGTCTCGTATTTCCTGCAGAAAGCTTCTCAATCCGCGTGAGACAAATTAATTAGAAGCTTCATATTTCTGGAGAAATGAACACAAATGTTGTTGGTATTTAAAAATAAAAACTATTATTATTATTCTCGAACTTTTTTGCATATAATTACCCTACCTAAAAATACCCATATATTTCAGCCAAAAAAACAAACGCTGGTAAAAAGTAAACTAAAACTAAACGTTTTTTCCTTGGCTTTTCTTCCAAAAATGGGTTTAAAAACGCAGATATATGCGGTCTCGAATTAGATGGAAAAAAGGGAGGAAATGGGGGCGGAAAAAGCACAAAAAATAGAAGAAGAAGAACTCCATTTCCTTTTCTCTTTGCCAACAGGCCGCCATTCGTTTCGAGATGCATCGGTTTTCAGAGATGCTCATTATGTTAATTGAGGTTGAATTGAAGACGAAATGATGAGAGGAAAAGGAGAGAAGGAGGTTGTTTTTTATTTTATTATAGAATATAATTAATTGAACTTTTTTCTTTGGTCGCTTCGAATATTTAAATATCAATTATAGAAAGTGTTGGATTTTTGGATTTTAAACAACTAAACACTGCAAGTTTTGAGGGGGATGTAAGCTTTTTAAAATTATTTTTTTTTTGGATATTTCGGATTTTCGTTATGAAAAATCTATGGAAGTTTGTTTTATAAAGTGATCAAGCTTTATTAAAGGGGGGGGGGGGCTGAGGGGACGAAATAACTGGTTGAAAAATGATGAAAGTATGATTGTTGATAAATAAATGAAGAAAAAAAACTAAAGAAAAACTCGAAAATGGCGAAAAAAATTCCGAAAAAACCCCATAAACCCGCTATTCGCCCTAATGGTCGAAGAAACGTTTTTTGGGTTTCGTGGCCATTTTTTCTCGGCCGCATGATTTTTTGTATGAAAAATTATTTTTTAAATCTTGTAATCAGGCGGCCGAGAAAAAAACAAAAAGAGTTTCTTCGGCCATTAGGGCGAAAACCGGGTTTACGGTTTTTTTCGGATTTTTTTTCGCCATTTTCGAGTTTTTCTTTGAATTTTTTTCTTTTATTTATCAACAATCATACGTACTTTCATCATTTTTCAACCATTTTTTTCGTCCCCTTAGTCCTCCTCCCCCTTTTCAAAGGGGTTTCGAATTTTCAAAAATTTTATGAAAAGAGTTTTTAATTTTTGGGTTTTTAATTAAAAAAATTTTTTACAAACGGAGTTGTAATGAGACTCGCTCCTTACGTCGTATTGCAATTGAGTCGAAACGACCGCGCCTAGGTTTATTTTTTTTTTAAAGACAGCCGTTCAGTTAAATTTTACCCCATATGCACGATACCAAAAAATACTAATTTTTTTCAGCAATCTGATACGTCTATTAAAAATGTTTTTTTGAAAAAAAGCCGATTTACAGCCTTAGTTGGAAAAATAAAATTTTGAATTGCCGCGTGTCCGTGCAACGCGGTCGAGAAATGGCGCGAAGCAAAAAAAATTCAAAAAATGTTGATTTTTTTCAGAAATTAATTTATTTTATTTTTCTTTTCTTAATGAGTAGACGAAAATACGAAATCGTTTCATTTTCAAGGGTTTAAAGACAGCGTGACAGTTAACTTGACCCTACACCTCTTCTCAGTTTTAAAAATTAGAGCCTACTCTCATTTGTGCAGTGAAATTTATTGCGAAATCACATCGAAAAGGAGCGCAGTACAATTCTTCACAACTGACGTTGAAAATAGTTTCGAAAAGTTTAGGACTTGTGGACTGTCGAGATCGAGATTAATATTTTTTGTTGTAATAATTTTTGAATCCGCGAACGTTTTTTTTTAAACAATACGTTGTGATTTTTCTGTCTATCGGAACCAAAGATCTCAAAAGTCTTCCAAAGCCCATGTCATTTAAATTACAGTAGTATTATATTCTCAATTGGAATCAAAAATCAAAAAACATTATCGTGGAAAAATCAAATTGAAACTTTAAAGCATTTTTCGATGTGAAAAAAAATCAGTGAGAAAACTATGATTAAACCTTAAAATAACGGGTATCGTTCTCACATGAGTACAATTTATTCTCAAAAAACCTGCAGAAAAACGAATATGAACTTTCCCCAAAAAACCCGCAAAAAAAGGGGGCACAAATTTTCGTCGGGACTAGTCTGAAGTGCTCTTCGCAGGTTCATGAATCACGTCTAAATTCAAAAAAATTGAAAGAAGCATAGGGGATTTGATTCAGTTGTCGGCGGGAGGATACATAGAAAAATATACATTTTTGTTGGAAAATTGACCAGAAACGGAGATAAAGAATGGCAAAAAAGAAGACAATTGAATTTATTTTCACTTCCTTATTTCGATAGTGAGAACCGAAATAGAAGATAAAAGAAGGCATATTTGGAAATGAGTTGAGGACACAACGACAAAAAAAAACAATCAAGGCCAGATGGAGCTCTTTTCGAAAGCTGATTTGAGCTTTTTCGATGATGACCTAATGCAAAAATCGAT
Source organism: Caenorhabditis virilis (assembly GCA_964036255.1). NCBI lineage: Eukaryota > Metazoa > Nematoda > Chromadorea > Rhabditida > Rhabditidae > Caenorhabditis > Caenorhabditis virilis. Next base: position 8,875,794 of record OZ038417.1, on the reverse strand, counting down.
ATATTCTGCGAAAAACTGATCAATGCGAATTTCAACAAAAGAATTCTTGTTGTTTTTTTCAAGCATGTCGTACATCCTGTCTCGAACAATAAGGAATTATTCTGAATGTGCGACGGCATGTTTTTCACAAAAATTTGGACGGATTAACTTTGACTTTCGTGTTTTTTAAAAAAATAAGTTCCCTGAATTTTCAAGAACATTTTTTAGAGATGAGCGAAAATTAATTAAAGACAGGGTGCCGGTTTAAAATTTCGCTGTTACGGCGACAATATTTTAAATTACCGCGCATTTTGGATTTTTATGTGCGCTCCACCGAACAACAGTCAGGTGTGTGCGCGGAAATTTGAATTTTTGAATTTTTTGTGTGCTTTTTTTTTCAAATTTCTTTCGTTTTTGTCCGATTTTCAGCGTTTTTTTTTTGGCTAAACGTCGTTAATTATTTTTAATAAGTGTCAAATTAATTTTTCTTACAGGAACTAAAACGGGTCGTTCATAAAATACGGGAAAAACGTTGATTTTCCTAATTTTCATCCAAAAATGAAAATTTCGCCAGAAGCAGTTAGAATAGATGTACGAGTTATTAATTTTGAAACAAATGAGAAATTTACAGATTTCATCAACAAAATTTATCGCCGGTCCAAAAAAATTAATTTTCCGAAAAATGGATCGGTTTGGCATGCAATTTTAGATTTCTAAAAATGTAATTATCTTTACAATTTTTGTTTGTTTTTCAATTTTCTGTTTTTTTTCTGAATTTTTCATATTTTCCGGGTGTAAAAAAAATAAAATTTGCATAAAAATTGTTTGAAACTGGTAGCTACTTCTTTATTTATGTTCTTCTACTGAAAATAAACATTTACCACTAAAATTAAAAATAAATTAAAAAATAAATAAATTTTGTTCATAATAAATTTTTTTCATCTTCCGACCGCTGCTACAAAATGGAATATACTAGAATGTTGATAGAAAGACGCATTTTTCACAATTAAATCCATATGGGGTAAAAATAACTGACACCCTGTCTTTAACCGCTAATTTCTGATTATGAATAGAATTCTCAAAATGTGCTGAAATTTTGTAAGGGAATGGTTGGAATTCTATTCTGAAAACTTGAAAATTGTTCCAGAATCCTATACTTATCTGAAAATATTATGAGATTTATTGAACATTTGCTTCTCTGCTGCACAGATCGAATTAGTTACAGTTAAAAATGGGCAAAGAGTAATGCTAAACCATATTTTCCCATCAAAAATATTGATGAGAAAATATATATTCCGAAGTTCATAAAACAAATTAGTTGCTGGAATCAAAGTTTGTTCCGACCATGTAAGCATTCTGGGACTCGATCTTTGAAAGTGTTTTTTTGAACTATGAACTTGTGAATCATTTTTTGAAACATCTACAACATTTTGCACTTTCGCTGCAAAAACTATAAACAAACTCTTCGTTTTTTAATTGTCGTTTTTTTATAAGAGAAATAAACAAATTCTTTGAACTCGGGTGTAAGTACAAGAAGGAGTCAGAAAATAGAGCTCTCGAACATTTAAAGTGTCTGTTTACTCATTTTCAATTTTGGTTTTAATGGACTCAGAATCGGGTCAAAGAAAAATTGTTTTGGCGCTCTGGTTTTCTTAAAGGCAGTGTGTCAGTTAACACGATCCAAATCCAAGGCAAAAAATCAAAATTCGAATGGGAGCCCAGGTGGTCCAAAGAACAATACCAATATGTAGCCACATTCAAATAATTGTGTTTCGCGCCAATTCAGACCGCGTTGAACGACAGCCGCGCATTAAAATTTTCATTTTTCTAACTTTGGAAGACTGCTATGAAGCGAGTATTTATCGATTTATCGGTGTGATTTCGCATAAATTGCATTGTACTAATGAGAAAACACTCTAATTTTTGAAATTGAAATCTGGTAGGGTCAAATTAACTGACCCACTGTCTTTAAGAAAACCTTTAAAGTTCATTGATTTTGAATATTTTAAAACAAAAACGGAAAATCGGTAACCAAACACATTTAAAGACAGGGTGCCAGTTATTTTTACCCCATATGGATTTAATTGTGAAAAATTCATCTTTCTACCGACATTCTAGTATATTCCATGCGAAATCCCGACGAAAAAAAACAATTTTGTAGTTCCGTCCGGAAGATGAAAAAAATTATTTTTGAATTCCCGCCGTACGCTCACGTACGCTTTTTGGCGGGAAGCACAACAATTTGAATTTTTTACATTTTTTTCAAAACTGTTATTTTTTAATTTTTTTAGTGGAAAATGTTTCTTTCCAGTAGAATAACATAAGTAAAGTATGTTGCGACCAGATTCAAACAATTTTGAGGCAAATTTTATTCAAATACCCGAAAAATAAGAAAAATTCAAAAAAATTCAAAAACCTCAAAAACAAACAAAAACTGTTAAAAAATGATAATGACATTTTTAGAAATCTAAAATGATATGTCAAACTGATCAATTTTTCGGAAAACTGATTTTTTTGGGTCGCTGATGAATTGTGTCCATGAAATCTGTAAATGTATCGTCGGTTTCAAAAAAAAATAAACTAGAATACCTGTGAAATAATAATTTATTTGCGAAACGTACGCCTATTTAATCTGCTTTCAAAATTATAGCGAAATGTTCATTTTTGGATGAAAATTGGGAAAATCAACGCTTTTCCCGCATTTTATGAGGGATCCCGGTTAGTTCCTGTAAGAAAAATTAATTTGACACTTATTAAAAATAATTAATGACTTTCAGCAAAAAAAAACGCTAAAAATCGAACAAAAACGAAAGAAATTTGAAAAAAACACACAAAAAATTCAAAAATTCAAATTACCGCGCATACACATGACTGCTGTTCATTGGAGCGCACATGAGAATTCAAAACACGCGGTAATTTAAAATCTTATCGCCGCAGCGGCGAAACTTTTAACTGGCACCCTGTCTTTAAGAAATACAAAATTTGCAACTATAAATTATACCTCTTCACATCAACACATTCAATAATAACACCATTATCCACCTTTTCCCGCCGAATTTTCACCAAGGATGAGTTTTCGTTTCCCATGTTTTTTTTCGCTCGAATTCTGAAATTTGACATTTTAAAAACCAATACGATGAAAACATACGTAAAAGAAGTAGTAAAATTTTGAAAAAAAAAATAAAATGATGCGAAAATTTTAAAGAAGCCCTTGAAAAATTTCAATTGAAAGTTAATAAGTTTAAAGAACGACAAAGTGTGTCACTGTCACTATAAAACGAGAAAGCAAAAAAAAACATGAGTTTTCATAAATTTTTTATAGGAAAAAATCTGTCACTCTGCAAGAAAAAATAAAAGGTGAACATGCATATTTGAAAATAGAAATTTATAATAGGTTTCATGATTGACATAGTCCTGGAAATATTTCTGTTTGTAGGTTTTTTTTTGAAAAAAAGCTTTTGGGGGAATGTGATACTGAATTCTGCGTAAAAATCGAGAGTCCTTGGAGAAATATACTCATCGAAAGCAGATACTAATAATAAAAACAAAGAAAAATCTCAGCTGATCGCTTATATCAGGCAGTCATCATCATATACCGCCCGGGGGCAAAAAAAATACATATATTAAAAGAAACAAGAAAAATAGCAACATTAGACTCCAAACATAACCTAAAAATAAATGTTTCATTCAAAAATATGTGCGCAAAGATAGATTGAAGAAGAATTGGATAGATATTCCTCATTTTTTCAAGTATTGACACCAAAAATGATGTTTTTTGACGTCATCTGAGTGAATAGGCCTCAGGAAAAGCAATGCACCGGAGTATTCCAATTTTGTTCGGAACTTCTCCACGACAGTCCCGGACTTTTACAGTTTTCCTCTAACTGAACGATTTTCAAAAAAAAACCCAACGAAAACTTAAAGCGGGAGCCTTACTGAATTCCTTACTGGAATTTTAAAGTTCTTTGATACTGAAATATGAATTTCCTTTTCATTATTTTATTTTTTGATCAAATAAAGCCGCCAACAAAACAAATGTGTAACATTGCTCGAAAATTAGATGGAGCTTTAAAAAGGAGGTCAGTAATGCTCCATATTTCATTTGCTGTGAAGTATTTGAAAATCGGACATGTTAGAGCAAAACTGTAAAACTGTGTCCGGGACTTGTCCCGGACAAAATGGTAATGTTCCGGTGCATTACTTTCCCTGAGGCGCTCCCGATATTTTGAAAATTAAGCTTTGAGTTCTAGAGTAAAATTTTGTGAATATTTCAAATTGAATTTGTTTGATTTTGGCACGGAAGATGCAATCAGGCAAACGATGAGAAACAACAAAAAGGGGTTCAAAATATACGGATTTTAGGAAAAAAGACAATTTTCTTTAGAAATATGAGAATACCTGTGAGAAATAGGAATTGGATGTTATTTGAAAATTAAAGGTAAAGGTAAAGGTAAGCCCGTTTGGTTCAATCGTACCAATCGCTGCGGGCAAGCTGCACGGGTATTAGCCGAATGGTCATTTCTAGACTTTTGGCACTTATTTCGACTTCTTCCGGGCCAGGTCGGTGGAGAAACACTACCCATCCAAAGCTGGGTCGACTTGGAAAGGGATCAAACTCGTGACCTTGCGCACGGCAAGCGGAACCACTAACCGCTGCTCTATGCCCTCGAAATTTTTGCATGCAATAGTAGTTTATACAAAAACTGAACTACATTAAAAAAGGGGGAGAGCTTTACGGAGCTAATGAATTCATCTGGGATGAAAATAGATTTCATTCTCAATCCAAATCTGTTTTTAAAATTTTCTAAAACCACCTAGAAGCCGAGAAAACGTGCCTCAAAACAATGGCCTAGAAAAAAGGGGCCACCGGCGAAAACTAGTCCGCAGGCATGAAAAATTGTAAAAATATATAAAAAAAGAACTAATATAAGTATTCTGCATGCCTATTTATTAACACGAAAAAATCTCATAGGAAAAAGTTCGGCCAGGTGGGCACTTTACTAGGCCATTGTTTTGAAGCTCATTTTCTCGGCTTCTAGGTGAACTTAGAAAATTTTAAAAACAGATTTGGAATGCGAATGAAGTCTATTTTCATTTAAGGCACATTAATTATCTCTGCAATTATCAGACTCGCGAAAAAACTTCAAAAAATGTAATTATAATGAACACTTCAAATTAAAAAGAGCAGCCATTTTTGCCTAACGGACCTCCCATAGTTTCTATGCGGTGAGCATCAAATATGAACATAATTCATATCAAATTTTCGAGAAACAACGAATATAAAACGAATGTTCCTCTTCTTAAACTTCTTAGTTACATCCTTCTTAGAAATTGATATAACCGAAACATAAGCGGCTCACAATCATCATAAATTTCATCTCATTGGCTTAACAACAAATATTTCCAAAAAAAGAACCCCATTTAGAAAATTAGTACGAAACTCAATAATAAAACAATTAAATCGGAAAAACCGGAAACGAAGGCGGAATTTTCGAAATCAAAAATTAAATGTTTCCAAATTTTTGGCAAAAACAGGTTACTACTATTTTATTTGGGATAAATAGATGAATAGATGGAAGAAGAAGAAAGGGAGGGTCAGAGCTCAAAAACCTTGTCAATTCTAGACTTTTTGCCCTCTTTTTCCTCCCTCGCATTTAATTGAATTCAGCAGCGTTATTCTTTTTCGTTGTCCATTCTTTCTTGAGAAAGCCTACGAAAAATAGAACGAATAAAGAAATCTCATGATTTTCGAGGATTTTCAAATTTTGCCAAAAGCGCCGATGCAACGGCCATCAACGCCTCTTTCATTTTGGACTCGCGTGTGTGTGGGATGGGTTGTTGTTTATTTTCAGACTTTTTGGGGTGCGAAATGTCACAAATATCGGTTTTCACAGTATATTTTTAAAAACAGTGAAAAATAATATATTTTGTATAGTGTGACCGGAAGTGGGTGTAGTCCTATTTCGCAGGATCATCTCGAGGCAGATCGGAAGATCTTTGGGCTTAAAATTGAAGTGAACTGAATTTTAAAGCCGCTGATAAGATTTATGTTAAGCTCAGAAAAGAAAAAGCTAAGAAAATTTTAAGTGACTACATTTATTCTAGACACCTATTGGGGCTTTAGCTTTCAAGAACCAGAAAGATGGTGCTTAGTGAAGGTTTGAGACTTTCAAAGTGTTCTAATTCAAAGTGTTGTATTTCACAAACCTAAATTAACGCGTTGCAGTATTTTCGAAGCGGGAGCGAAGCGTGCGCGCTCAGCTGAAATGTTTTTAAGGTGAAAATTCCTGGCCGCTCGTTTTTCGTAGCATCGTAGGGAATTTCTTCGCAACGCGACCGCAACACGTTGGAAGGAGCTAGTACAACAGAAATACAACAGACTGTTTTGACTTTATCGATTTTCTTTGGTTTTCAGAGTTAATAAACATCCAACGATAAAAACTAAAGAATAAAACAGGAATCAACGCAAGATTTTGAATAAATCGAACATTTTTCAGAATCGCATAAATGAGTTTAAAAAAAAGAAAAATTTTAAGTTTTCATATTTGAGACTTCGAAAGACATATTAATAAATTCTAGTAAAGCTTCGTTGATCTTTGTAGCATGATATAAGAAATTTCCCGTCATGGTACCGGGAAAATCGGAAAATTTCTCGGCCCGGTAAATTTCCCGCCCATCCCTGGTACTCAGCTCCTTATAACGCGTAGCGGTCGCGTTGCGTGGACATTCCCAACGATGAATTTTTACTTACAATAATTACATTAATTTTCACGTACTTTCCTGAAGAAATAACAATAGGTAAAAATTTGTACCTAGGGATTCAGTACGATGAAAATCTCGAAAGTACAATTTTCAAAAGCTTGTAGAAATACTTTATCTGCACTTTTTATTTTTTTTTTTTTGGAAAAACAGACTGTCTCAAATGCGTCGTATTCTGGGATCGAAATCATTCTTTCAATTATTTTTGTAAGTAGTGTTAAATATCAAAAAATAATTAGATGAAATATACACCAATTTGAAATGTTAATAAAGCTCAGGATTCAAAAAAGATTTTAAATAAATTGTTGAGCCTTAAATCTGGATTAAATAGCTGGGAACAGATTGAGGGCAATAAATAAACATTATTTTAATTATTTATTTCTGGAGGAAGTGGGAGAAAAAATGCCTGATTTTTTGGGGGCGTTGTTTATTAAAGTGGTCACAAGAACAACAAAACAAACGGAAAATCCAACAGTTTTTGGCAAGAAAAAATGTGAAAAAAATGCTTTTCTGAAAATCCGTTTTGATAAAATTCTGGAGTAAAAAAAAATAAATTGAAACATGCTCGCAGAGCTCAGAAATCCTAATAAAATATGTGAATTTCTGAGCGAAATGATTATAAAACATACCTAAATAAGACACCCCAAACGAAATTTATAGCCATGCACTGAATATTTTCCAGAAAATGTGAATTTTCCACCAATATTTTTAGGCAATTTTAATTTAAAAAACGAATTCATCGCTCACTGAAAAAAATAGCCTCTGGCTATTTTATACCCATTATTTTTGATTATTATTCATTTTTTTCGCCCAAAGAAAATGTTCATTTAAAAAGTGATCAAAAATAAGCTCATTTTAATATGATGACCTATTTGAATATTCTACAGAAACCGAAAGAAAAAAAACTAAAAGTGTATAGAAACCATTTCTTAATTGCTTTGAATAAATTGTGGAAAAAGGTCAAAAATTGAATTGGCATTCTGAAATTCAGCTAGAAAATCTAACAATAAATCATAAAACTGAGCTATTTGACATTTGGCTTCATATTTCTAGTTTGCGTTTTTTTCTCATGATTTTGCTAGAAAATAAAGAAGAAAAAACGAAACTTGATATTGTTCCACTATTAGACACCATGATGAAAGAATTGTATAAAATATATATTTTCGCAGAGGGGCTTTTATTAGAAAATTAATAAACTATATAATTTCCGAAACTAAAAACACACATTTGTTCAGCAAGAAAAGTCGAATTTTTTCAATTTTTCACGAAATACATATAGTACAAAGATTTGAGAATTGGAATAACCGTTTGGTGCGTCATGAGTACTTGTAACTTGTTTGTTTCGAAACATTTTCTCTTTTATCTCTTTCTTTTGCAAGTTGTAGCCTTTTCAAATGATAAATAGTACAAGTGTTTTCTCAAAAACTGTTTTTTGTTCGATCTTGTAAGTATTGAAACAGTAAAACAATTGACAATATGCACGATACTCAGGAAAAGCAGTGCACCTATGAGATATGTATCTCCCCACCTGGTTTTATCCCCCACCCGGTTATACCCCCAAGGGAATAAGGAATGCAATCGAAAGGCAAGGAAATTACTTCCATTTCATGTCATTTTTGAAAGAAAAATCGAAAAAAACATTTTTTTTGAAAATTTTCGATGACTTTTTTGCCCACTTTTTCGAAAATTTTTGTAAAAATTTTTTCTGCGTTTTTTTGCTCAGAAATGTTTCTGGTTGTTACAAAAAAGGACCAATTATGATGTTTACGATATAAAATTAGCAAAAAAACGCAAAAACAATTTTTTAAAATTTTTCGAAAAATTTACCAAAAAAAGTCATCGAAAATTTTCAAAAAAAAATTTTTTCGATTTTTCTTTAAAAAATCTCGTGAATTGGAAGAAAATGATTTTAAAAAACCATTTAATTTCAAATTTGAGACAAAAAGCTAAATTTTAAGGTATATACCGGAAAGGGGGTTTTTCATTTGAAAATTATAAAAATCTAAATCCAATTTTCTATCTTCAACATTTTCATACTCAAAATAATTTTTTGTGTTTTGTTGTTAATAATTAAGTTGTAGAACTTAATGAGAGCTTTCTAATAATATAAATATCTTCTCGTAGTTCGGAAAATAAGCAAAGTTATAGCCAGTCAAAGTTGTAAGACCAAACGGGGAGCTCCCCCCAAACGCCGGGACACTTCACAGGTTTTGTGATACCAAAATAATCTGTGACACATATCACAATCACATACGAAGTTTCAAGTTGATAACACAATTATTCGGCCTAAGGCACGATGATTCTACGCGACTCGGACGTCGTCTCTTAATATATTTGGGAACTTACAAAAAATTTTTCATTTTCAAAGAGTGATGTTTTAAAAAACATTTCAGATAACTGAAAATCGTACGTTTCACCGAACAGAAAAATATCATAAAATTAATGTTATTACAGGAATACGCAAAAAAAAACAACACTGTTTTTATATTTGCGAAACAAAGAACAAAACTCAACTTGCTGATTTTTCAACATGAAAATTTAAATAAACTCAACAAAAAAAATGGTCCGTTGGGATTTCGCATTGCTTTGACCGTTTTCCGTTTTTTTTTCGGAAAGAAGAACATTCCATCATAAATTTTTCTAATCGCGATAATCGGAGATTATCAGAATGTGCTCCAAAGAATTTACTTGAATTCTAAAAGTTTTAAAAATTGTATTAAATTTTTTTGGCAAACATCAAACTGGCCATAGAGCTAGGCTTGCTTTTTTTAAACTAAGAGCTAATAATAATATTTGAAAAAAAAGTTGAAAACTCTGAAATTAAAGAAAAATGATACAAAAAACTCAAAACAAAATATCAAAGTGTGAATTAATTTTTGATGAGTAAACACCCTAGAATTGATGATTCAAGACCTAAGAAAAAAACAAACATCTTGAAAAAAAACACATACATGTAACACTATTTTTGGCTTTACAAATCATCTGATTTCCGGATGAAATGTCTGGTCAACTTTTCAAAAATACTTAATTTTCATAGGGGGGTTTTTCTCATTTTTTAGAAATAAGTTAATATATTTCAAAAATCACGAAGATTATAAAAATGTCTGGAAACAAATATGATATTAACATGCTAATTTTAGTCCAAAAAACCCTTCTCTAACTGAAAAAATTCAAAGAAAATATATAAACAAAATCGAATTATCTTTGAGTCTTTGAGGAACCTTAAAAGAAGAAACATTCGAAGACAAGCAAAAAAAAACATTGAAAACAATAGCACATGTTGTTATTCCACCAAAAAATATAGATTCACTTGTGATACCCAACAAAGATTTTTTATAAAAGGAATGAATGGAACACGAAAGAAAAAAAACTAAAAAGAAGCAACAAAAAAAGGGTTCGAAGCACTAAAAAGGAGCGAATTTTTTTCTCGTCATTTTTTGTTCCGCCAAATTCGTTAGCCTCAATTGGATTCGAATTCAACTAAATTCTTTTTTTTTTGGGCTTTCATTCTATTTCTGACGCATGTTTGTGATCTTCAAAACGATTGGCTACCTGTTTAACGGGGATGAAAAAGGGGAGTTTCCGAATGTTCAAAGCTCAAATTTTTGAAATTAATATAAAATTGGCAAAAAAAACGCCAAAAAAAATTTTACAAAATTTTTCGAAAAATTGTCATCGAAAATTTTCAAAAAACATTTTTTTCGATTTTTCTGACAAAAATGGCGCGAAATGGAAGAAAAAGATAAAAAGGACCATTTACGTTAAAATTTGAGACCAAAATCTCAATTTTGAGGTATTTACAGCTCATTTGAATGTTCATTTTTAGCCAAAACGAGTAATTTTTCACATGTTTGTGTATTTTTTGAAACTATGGGACCCTCAGTTTTTGATTTTCTATATATCATTCGATAGGAAAAATAATTTTCTACAAGAATTCGTAAATTTACATACCAGAAAAAGGGGTTTTCATTTGAAAATTGTGAAAAACTAAATCCAATTTTCAATCTTCACCATTTTCATACTCAAAACATTTTTTTGCGCTTTGTTGTCAACAATAAAGTTGTAGAACTTAATGAGAGCTTTCTAATAATATACATATCTGCTCGTATTTCGGAAAATAAGCAAAGTTATAGCCAGTCAAAGTTGTAAGACTAAACGGGGAGCACCCCCCAAACGTCGGGACACTTCACAGGTTTTGGGGCACGAAATTAATCCTTGACCTCTACCACATTCATATACGAAGTTGCATGTTGATATCACAATTATTCGGCCAAGGGCACAATGATTCAACGCGACGATTCAACGGACATCGTCTTTTAAATATGTACGGCACGGGACGCAAAACAGGGATCTGATAATACACATTTTCCAATAATAAAAATATGGAATTTAACAAAAATCATCAATAGAACAATACTAGATGCGTCTGATAAATTTTATTGACACTTAAACTTTTAGAAAATTCGTTATAAATCTGAAATTAAGTTCTGAAAGTCTAATAGAATTTATCTAAAAATTAAAAAATCTTATATATTATTATAATGCCAAAAATATTGATTAATTTTTTTGGCAATTTGCCAACCAATTCGCTAACTTTACGGCGTGTGTGGTCGGGTTGGCTTTGCCAAAGAAATAAATAAAAATATCGGAATTTTTGGTTTGACAATAACAAATCGGATATTCATTGAGACATCGAGTTTTAAAAAACATCGAATGAAAAATGTATTATAAAAAAGTTATCAATATCATGAACAGATACTATTTCTTTTAAAAAATTGTTTTAATTATTTAAAGGAGGGCTTTACGCAGATTATAAATGAAGTTAAAACGAAAAAAGAGACATACTCATGCTATAAATGGGTTTAAAATTTTTTTTTAATTCAGAGAAGAAGAAAAACAGAAAAAACGAGCCACCTGGAAAAAAGGGCCACCGCGGAAGAACTTGTGTTTCTAGTCCGCGAGCGTTTGGTTTTCCTAGGCCAACTATTAAATCCAACTATTAAAGTTTTTTGCATTTAAAATGAAACAACGTTATAATTTTGCATGAAAAACAAGCTGATGAACGTTTGTTTTTTAAAGTTTTAGTTTTTATAACCGTACTTTTTGTTGTTACAATTTTTTTTAGAATGCGAAAAACTAGGAAGTGTTTGTTTAGAAACAAAATAATTGCAAAATTTTACCTTTTGCTCTGTTTTTCATTAAATGCAAAAAAAAGTTAAAAAATGAATAAACACGCACAAATTTAATAGTTGGCCTAGGAAACCAAACTTTCGCAGACTAGAAACACAAGTTCTTCCGTTGTGGGGCCCTTTTTTCCAGGTGGCTCGTTTTTTCTGTTTTTTTCTTCTATGAATTAAAAAAATGTTTAAACCCATTTATAACATAAGTATGCCTTTTTTGCGTTTTAACTTCATTTATGATCTGCGTAAAGCCCTCCTTTAAAGTAAAATAAGAGAAAACTGTCTCAAAAAGGGCACATTAAAATCATCCGATTGTTAACAGAAAAAAGGGCGGAAATGGTCTTGCACACCCATTAAAAACAATACGAAATACTTCCCACGGGGATTGAATTGTGCTGTCCTTCTAGTACAGTAGCGGTAAAAAGTGAGGGTACTTTTGGTTTTTTGATCAGAACTTTATTCAAAATGGTCCGATTGGGCTGAAACTTGGATATGTTATGCAGTAAAAAGTTTCCTATTTTTGAAACCAAAAACGTGCAAGTGCGCTCTAAGGAACAAAAAAATTCTCGAATATTCTCGAACTTTCGAGTTTAAATTTTTTCTTACTTTTTAATTTTTTTCAAATATTTTTTTTCTATTTTTTAAAGTTAATTTTTTTTGTTGTTTTATCATTTTCGAAGTCGATTGTGATATTTTGCAGCTATGTCACTCAATTTTAGTCGTCGCTACTTGTCGGAATCCGAGCTCAAAGCTGTAGTATCCGGGTATATGATGAATGTGCCACAAAAGGCTCTCGCTGAGCAGTTTGGATTGAGTTTGAGCGGCATCAAAAAAATCGTAAGACGCTACAAGGATGGTGGAGAAAATGCACTAGCAAAAAAACGATCAGGAAGAAAGAAAGTGACGAATCACGTCGAAGATCGTCGCATTGTCGCTATGAGTCGAGATGATCCGAGGAAGTCTGCAGTTGATATCCGTCTGGAACTGATCCAAGCCGGGTCTCCGCCAATTTCCGTAGAGACTGTTAGATCAAGGCTGCGTGATGCTGGACTTTTTGCTCGGAGACCAGTCAAGAAACCATTTATTTCAGCCAAGAATCGAAGAATGCGCTTGAAGTTTGCTCGGGAGCACATTGACTGGACGGTTGATCAGTGGAAGCAGGTGATTTGGAGTGATGAGAGCAAATTCATGCTATTCGGAAGTGACGGTATATCATATGTGAGACGTCCTGTTGGATCTAGATACAATATTAAGTATCAAACACCGACTGTGAAACATGGCGGAGGGAATGTCATGGTGTGGGGTGCCTTCTCTGGGAAAGGCGTTGGCCCCATCATCCGAGTTGAAGGTACTATGGATCGATTCATGTACCTAGGGATACTAGAGAACACCATGCTTCCTTACGCACGTGCGAAACATGGTCGTCGGTATGTTTTCCAACAGGACAATGATTCGAAACACTCCAGTCACCTTGTTCGAGATTGGTTCCGAAGGAAACGAGTGCCTGTATTGGACTGGCCAAGTCGAAGTCCGGACTTAAATCCGATTGAGCATTTATGGGAACATTGTGAGCGTCAGTTAAAGAACAAAAAAGCCAGAAATGTCCAAGAGAAGTTCGAGCAAATCAAGGATGTTTGGGAAAATATTCCATTTTCGGTACTCAACAAGTTGATCGAGTCGATGCCACGTAGATGCCGAGCAGTTCTGGATGCAAAAGGATTTTCCACAAAATACTAGATAATTTCTTTATTATAAAGTTTGTTTCTTAGAGTTTTGGGTATTTTACATGTTTTAAAGGTCGTTTTTAGTTTTGATAGATTTTCATTTTTTCAATAAAATTTGAAAAAAACTCACATTTTTCAAAATTTTCTAGAATAACTGGATTGAAACCACAAAATAATATTTAAAATACTGTTTTACACAACATATCCAAGTTTCAGCCCAATCGGACCAGCTTGGGTAAATTTATGATCAAAAAACCAAAAGTACCCTCACTTTTTACCGCTACTGTATCAGCTTCATCTATTTTTTTCTCTCTCTGTTATATACTTTTTTGAAAAGTGTATTTTTCGCTTAACATAAAGGATTAGAAAAAGGTCAACATAAGATATGAGATAGTTGTAAATAAATATTTCTGAAAATGTGCATGGGGGACCACACAAGATGATTATTTATTGATGAATGAAATTTTTTATTGAAACATGTAATTATATTTATGTTGCAGGAGAATGGTGATGAAGATGATGATGATGCCATAAATTTGGAAATAAGGGGTTTTTCCAGGAAAATTTGTAGATTCCAATTCAAAAAAACACCGAGGTTGAAATTGTATAAATTTAAATATGTTTATTGCAATTGTTAGAATGCGTGTTTGTTAGTTTTTTATTATTTTTTTATTGTGGTTTTAATATAAAATTTGTATTCCTGTTTCATCTAAGATCTAACGAAATGTGATGGTAATACCAATAAAGTTGTTACAATTCACCTAAAAATGGTTCGGATTGGATATTAGTACTTAGAAAAATGAAAAGTGAACAGTTGAAATGAAACACCGTATTTAAAGGAGGATATTACAGAGCCAATGGTACTAAAAAAAAACTATTACTAAATCCAAGTATTTAGATTTTAAAAAAACAAAGAAGGCCTGAAAACGAGCTTCAAAACAATGGCCTAGAAAAAGTGTTAACAAGTGTTAACTTTTAAGAAAACTCGTCCGCGGGCATTATTACGTGAAGAATGCAGAAACATGCAAACAAATTAATAAAAATGAACAAATGTAAGCATTTTTCATCAATTTTTATTAATAAAACACCCAATAGGAGTTTAAACTTTTAATTCAACATTTTCATTTTTTCAACTATCCCGATTTTATGATTCTTGCGGGATACATAGTACATTCTTATTCTTATTCCTTACCGGTTACATTCATTTTATTATGTAACATTTTATTTTTTCTGGTTTTTGAATAAAGAAATACTAAGTGAAAAAGGATCATATGAAAAAGTTCGGCCAGGTGGATAATTTTTCTAGGCAATTGTTTTGAAACGAGTTTTCTCGGCTTCTAGATGGTTTTAGAAAATTTTAAAAATAGGTTTGGAATGGATATTTTCTCTATTTTCATTACATTTGTGAGCTCTATAACCCACGATGGGCTAAAGTGAACCGATTATAACTAAGAAAATTCAGTACGACAATTAAAAATTGAACACAGAAGGGCGGGCGTTTTTTGGGCGTGGCATTTTTGCAATCGTGCCGCACGGTTACACAAAACTCGTTATATTCAGATATTCAGGGACGCAATTTTGAAAGTCGGAGTGAAAAAAATTAGATTAAGCCATACTTTATTTATTTAACGCAAAAACTTCATTTCTTTATGCGTTGTAGGTGTTAAAATGCCGTTTGTATTATTGGCTCACAAAATCGGTTGTATAAACGTGAACTTCCCAATTTTGTGAAATAGTGTGGGTGAGGGATAATAAGTTAACGCTACGCAACCCTCCCCATTGCCCTCACGCGTTGCTTGTCGTTTTTTTGACACAGGTTTTTTCACGTTTAAATAACAGATGTTGTAAACGACTAATAAAAAAATCGAATTTTCGCGTGTGTGCAATTTGTCGTAACGGTGTACGCACACAAAGTTTAAATGCTAAACAGTTATGAAAACTTTGAATTTGAAATGTACATACATATTTCAAGATTTGAATAAGCGGCCCCATTTTCTTTCAGAACGAAGTGCCAATATATTTCTAGATTATGACCTTCTGATCTGTTCCCCGCGTTTTTTTTCTTGTTTTTCCTTATCAAGTTTTGTTCCTAGATTTCTATGATGCAAATAAACATATTTTCCCTCGATAAAAAATATTTTTTAATAGATTTTTCAATATTTTTTGTTAAATTCTCATGATCTAAAAATAATCACAAAAAGCAGCGAAATGAAAATCGAAAATCAAAAGGTTTTAATTTTTTTCAGTTTCGAGTTTGCTTTAAATTTTTGGATCATTCATTTTATACTATTGTCAAGATAATAATTTCTGGCCGCTCGTTTTGCGGAGTGTCGTTGGTAATTTACTCGCAGCGCGACCGCAACGCGCTAAAATTCAAATTTCTCAGTTGGTCTCGCGCGTAGCGGTCGCGTTGCGAGTAAATTCCCAACGACACTCCGCAAAACGAGCGGCCAGAAATTTTTATCTTGACAATAAAAGACAGCAGCACAACTGCTCGCATTTAAAAATAGCACGGCTGCGTGAGAGATTTAGTTTTTCTGGGTAGATCAAAACCAACATGCATGATCAAGGATATTTGAGTTGATAATAGCAATCCGATAATTTAATGCTTATTTTTTTGGCTATTGAAATTTTGCAAAAAAGAGCAAAATTCTTTGCAAAAACTAAAAATATATCCCAAGAAAACTTTAAAGTTTCCCCGCACATGTTCCAAATTGATATCAGCATATGTTTCCGGAAAAATTACACTGCTGTTTGATGTTTGCAATTATTCCCCCCAAGTTTTCCTTAATATGTTTTTCGTAGTTCTAAAAATCATTTTTCACTACTAGACTCTATAAACCCTCGTTATTTTTGGTTTTTAGAAATTGTTCTTCTTTCGAATCAAACATCTTTACGTTTTCATGTAATTTATTTTTGTGTCGGCCTTTTGAAATTGAAAAAAAAATTAGAAAACAACAAAAAGCACGTGGGTGTGGCCAAATATGTAAAATTTCGACTGTTACCAGTTATCAGAAAATTGAACTTGTACGAGATATTCTATGAAATAAAATGATGTTATAATTATAATTACCTAAAAAGTATATAAAATGATTTCATTAGAATTCCCTGACCATCTTCAAAAACATAAAATTAATTCTATTATATGTATACATACATCAAGATTCGCCTACTCCTTTTTTGTGCCTTCTTTCGCATGTGCACAATTAATCTTAGTTTCTCCATCATTGTCGAAAATCAGTTTTTTTCTTCAATGTTCCAAAACAAATTTATTTTCTCGGAAAGTTTCGTGTGATTTTCTGTTTTTCAAAAAACAATAGAAACTTCACTTTAAAACATATTTATGTTCACGGTGGGCTAAAGTGAACCGACTATAACTAAGAAAATTCAGTACGACAATTAAAAATTGAACGCAGAAAAGCGGGCGTGATATTTTTGCAATTATGCGGCACGGTTTCACAAAACGCGTTATATTCAGCTATTCAGGGACGCAATTTTGTAATTCGGATTTTGAAAAATTAGATTAGACCATACTTTATGTATTTAGCGTAAAAACTTCATTTTTTCATGCGTTAAAATGCCGTTTTGAACACACGCAAAAAAATCGATTTTTTTGCGTGTGCGCAATTTGTCGTAACGGTGTACACACATAAAGCATTGTTCATGACGACAATTTCGGTGCACTTTATCCCACTGTGATTTTAAAAGAAAAACACTTGAAAAATAACCTTTTTGGATTAAAGGCATTGTCCTTCGTGGATGCCATTTGGGAAATGTTTTTTTTAGAAAAGTACCTGTTTTCCTTATTTTTTTCAAATCCCAATCAAAAACATTAGCCCTCAATGTTTTTCTAAAAAACATTCTTTATTTGATATATGACTTTTTTTCGAGTGTAATTTACCAAAAAAAAATCTGAAATTCATAGAGACATTCATCAGACAGGGTCTGTTCCGGGTTAAACGAAAAACCAGAAAATACTTAAGATGAATAATTTAGTTGCAGATATACGTATTTTTTCTGAGAACATGTGGCTCTTTCACATTATTTAATTTTATTCAATTTCACTCCTTGAAAGTTTAATTTCTTTAACATTTTGGTGAAATGGATATCTTTCAATTTTTTTGGAACCAAATTTGTGCTTTGACCCATTTTATTTGTTCCGTTTTAATTTTAAGGTGTTCAAAATGGATTTTCTTTTCCATGATTTTGTAAATATTTACTGGATTCCGATTACTGTTTAACGGGTGAGGAAACTTTTTGTGAAATTCGAAATTCGAAACCGAAAAATGGTCTAGAAACCAAAATTGTATTTCTTTGGGAATATATAAATTCAATGTTTCATAAGGAAATTGTATTAGGAAAATCCTGATTAGGAAAAACGTAAAAATGGCCTAGAACCCCATATTGCATTTCTTCTTCCATTGTCCATATTAGATTTTTGAAATTTTAAACATTTTAGTCGGGTTTTCTAATTTTTTCCACTTAAAGGAGACTTTACGAAGCTAATTAATTTGTCTGGGATGAAAATAGACTTCCTACTCATTCCAAATCTGGTTTTAAAATTTTCTAAAACCACCTAGAAGCCGAGAAAACGCGCCTCAACACAA
Source organism: Caenorhabditis virilis (assembly GCA_964036255.1). Classification (NCBI taxonomy): domain Eukaryota; kingdom Metazoa; phylum Nematoda; class Chromadorea; order Rhabditida; family Rhabditidae; genus Caenorhabditis; species Caenorhabditis virilis. Next base: position 8,857,545 of record OZ038417.1, on the reverse strand, counting down.
TGGCCTAGAAAAAGGGGCCACCGGCGAAAACTAGTCCGCAGGCATGAAAAATCCAGAAAAAGTGAAAAAAAACTTAAAAAAAGGACTAATACAATTATTCTGCATAACAATTTATTAACGAAACACGAAAAAAGCTCATAGGAAAAAGTTCGGCCAGGTGGCCACTTTTTCTAGGTCATTGTTTTGAAGCTCATTTTCTCGGCTTCTAGGTGGTTTAGGAAAATTTTAAAAACAGACTTGGAATGAGAATTAAGTCTATTTTCATTTAAGGTACATTTATTATCTCCGTTACGTCCTCCTTTAAAATGTTTTTTTTGCAGTTCAGAACCTATATTTTGTTTTTTTTTTTTCAATTTTTGGCTATTAGCACAAATTCAAGTGTTTTATTTTTGATATTAAACCCCAGTTTATATTAGTTAAAAATTTCCACTTCATATATTTTTTTCGGTACTTTCAGATATTCTAGTGAAATTCCCAGTAACTCTGAAAAACTTCATCAAAAATTTGTATTTGATCTTCATCATTAGACTAGCTCCCCACCCCCCCCCCCCCCCCCCCCCCCCCCCAACCCACTACCCCCATCACTCGTCGTTAAATATACTAAAAAATTTGTCAATCCATCATTTTTCTTTTTTGAAAAGCCGAAAAAACGCCATAATTTGTATATGTTGTGAAAAGAAGATAATAAAAAATCGCCCAGCAAAGGAAAAAGATATTCCTACACTGGGGCATTCGACTCCATTTTTCGATTCATCACCCACACATTTAATGAAATTATAAGCAAAAGCAGAAGGAAAAAAAAGGACCGTCTGTATATTATTTCGAAAAATATATCTATTCAAATAAGCATAAGCAGTATCTTATGCCGATCTCTCAGTCTCTCTCAGTTAACTAATAATTTCGCTTCAATTACTTCTCTTTTTCATTACGTGTTGTCAAAAAAATAGATAGTAACATTCGAAATTGACGTTAAAAAGGTCCATTTCAAAATGGCGAACAATTATAATAGGTTGTGACTTTAAGACAACTTGCGCATTTTCTCTCATTTTAATTGTGTCTAGCACTTCTTTTTCATTATTTCTTCAAAACAACCAACTAGGAATTGTTCTCTTGAAAATCGTATACATAGTGGCGATACTGGTTCAGTTCCAGAGGCAGGTATTGTTTTTTAGGGGGTTTGCAACATTTGATGGCCTTTTTTTACGACAATTAAAAATTGAAGTGGGCGTTTTTGGGCGTGGCATTTTTGCAATCGTGTGGCACGGTTTCACAAACGCAATATATTAAGATATTCAGGGACGCAATTTTGAAATTCGAAGTGAAAAAAAAATTAGATTAAGCCATACTTTATTTATTTGACGCAAAAACTTCATTTCTTTATGCGTTGTAAGCGTTAAAATGCCATTTGTAAAAAAATTCGAATTTTTGCGTGTGTGCAATTTGTCGTAACGGTGTACACACACAAAGCGACAATTTCGTGATGACGACAATTTCGGTTCACTTTAGCCCATCGTGGCTTATTTTTAATAAAGATTTAAATTTAAAAAATTAAAGAGTTGCTAAAATTTTATGTAGTATTTAAAACCAAAAGTAATGCTCTGAACATGTTCCTTCTAATATAAAACAAAGTCCAAAATCTTACAAAAAAATAATGACTCATACTCCTAAATTTCAAAGAAATATCTTACTCATCTTCTTTTATTATAAAATTTATGAGTGACATTTCAAAACATCCGCCTATTATCAACAAACATGCCAGTTGAGAACCATTTACGTCATTGAATGCAAGCATACTACGATAATTTGGTTATATCTTTGTTGATTTTCTGCAAAAATGTTGGAAAATCAATGAATGAGAATCTTCTATTCAAATGAAAAAATATGAACTCTCTCTCTAGTTTGACAATTACTTACTTACATCAATTGGTTCTCGGTAGACCACGTAATTTCTTGGCACAAAGATCAGACACGAGAACGAAGAAGAAAAGCTCTGTTCTTAAAGTATTACTATGACAATTAAAAGTGTTTGAATTTTCAGTTCACATTGAAAATTAGAAAAAAAATTGAAATGTTAATTTAATTCATTTGTTGATAAAAACTAAATCTTAAAGGAGACTTTACGGAGATACTAAATGTACCTTAAATGAAAATAGACTTCATTCTCATTCCAAATCTGTTTTTAAAATTTTCTAAAACCACCTAGAAGCCGAGAAAATGGGCATCAAAACAATGGCCTAGAAAAAGTGGCCTAACTTTTTCCTATGAGCTTTTTTCGTGTTTCCTTAATAAATAGTCATGCAGAATGCTTATATGAGACCTTAAATGTTTTTTCATCTTCATTTGTGTTTTTTTCATTTTTTTTGGATTTTTCATGCCTGCGGACTAGTTTTCGCCGGTGGACACTTTTTCTAGGTCATTGTTTTGAGGATCATTTTCTCGGCTTCTAGGTGGTTTTAGAAAATTTTAAAAACTGATTTGGAATGAGAATGAAGTCTATTTTCATCCCAGATGCATTCATTAGCTCCGTAAAGCCCTCCTTTAAAATTTAAACTGTCTTTTTTAACCAAATTTTAAAATCACATACATTTCATCTTTCTTTTCATGACTTCGTTCCGATTTTTTTCTAATATTTTGATGCCGGTGTTGAAGAGCCCTTCAATTTATTTCCAAAAAAATCAAAAAAACTCAATTTGGCTCTTTTTCAAAAAAAAATTATATCTGCTGCGACACAGTGAACTTATCAAACACCCACCAGGTGTATTTTCAGTATTTTTTACTTCTTTTTTTAACAAATCAAACATTTTCACACGTGCCCTTTCAACGAAATAGTTTCCTGCATCAATCACGTCCTGAAGTTTGATACATACTTTTTGGAGCTCCCTCTCATTTTTTTCTTTTCAAAATTTGAATTTTTCAACGATTCTTCCAAGTTTTACTTCATTTCGTAAAAAGTTTACGACCCTCCTCAAAAATGTCTTGAACTTGGACTTTTTTATTATTCTGCGCGCCATTTTTTTCTCCAAACGAAATGTATATATGTGATCGTCATTTTTAAACTCCCCCTAAAATTTCAGTTTTTGTGACACTTTATGTCATTTAGAAAATATGTTGAAAAAATTAATTGGTTATACTTGGAAGGACATAGTTTTTATGATGTTCTCGGTGGAAATATTTCATTCGCTTTTCAAGTGCTATCATAAAGATACGACGACATCTTCCTCCAATTTTTGTCTTCTTTCGTAAACTGAACTCATCCGGTGATGTGGGTATATAACAAAAAAAGGTCACATTTAATTCCAGTCTATTACTTTTTTCGTTCTTTCCCGAAAATGTAAATATTATTTGGAATTCTACAGATTATTACTATAATCGGAATTTTGAATGATACGCCGACATTTTTAAAGATGGCGGTCCGGGTCAAAGCTTACAAACTTCAATTTTAAAGGAGGGCTTTACGGAGATAATGAATGTATCTAGGATGAAAATAGACTTCTGACTCATTCCAAATATGTTTTTAAAATTTTCTAAAACCACCTAGAAGCCGAGAAAACACGCCTCAAAACAATGGCCTAGAAAATGCGGCCAGCGGCGAAAACTAGTCCGCATGCACGAAAAATCCAAAAAAAAAATGAAAAAAAAACATAAATTAAGATGAAGAACATAAAAAAAGGACTAATATAAGCATTCTGCATAACTATTTATTAACGAAACACGAAAAAAGCTCATAGGAAAAAGTTCGGCCCGGTGGCCACTTTTTCTAGGCCATTGTTTTGAAGCTCATTTTCTCGGCTTCTAGGTGGTTTTAGAAAATTTTAAAAACATATTTGGAATGAGAATAAAGTCTATTTTCATCCCAGGCGTATTCATTAGCTCCGTAAATCCCTCCTTTAAACGGGGGCATTGAATAAAATGAAATTCAGATAGTGCATTGCTACAATATTCCCGAGGCATTCGGTTCAATTATGCTCTTTTTAAACAAAATTAACACTGTGTTCATGAAAAACCGCAGAAGTTATTTTGTGTTTTTCCAGTGAGTGCTTTAGAACTTAACCCATTCATTTTTCTTAAAGACAGAGAGGCTGTGTTCACAGTCGTCGAATACAAATAAACAGGGCTTGTTGGAACCATTTGTAACTCAGTTTAACATTGTATCCATTCTATTTTTTTTAAATCTTTTTGATCCACTTCACGGTGGGTTAAATTGAGCCGAAATTGCCATCACGAACAAGGCTTTGTGTGTGTACACCGTTACGACAAATTGCACTCACGCAAAAATTCGAATTTTTTACGAACGATATTTTAACGCCAACGACGTTAGAAATCGTCTAATATTTGAGCATTATTTCCATATCCAATTTCCAGAATTATGAAATAAATATTATTCCAATTATCAAACGAAGAGGTGTCCTAGATTGAGTACATTTTAATCAACACATTAGAGTCCCTCCCACTCGGAGATCGTTTTGTTCCATAAAAAAAACAATGGCTGAGATACCTAGACATCTGCAAAAAAGTTCTTCATTCAGAAAAATAAAGCAAAATATATAAATTATTAGTATGCCATTCTTGACGTTATATTCCACATTGTCCACACATTTTCTGCTCTTTGAATAGAAATATGCATTTTCATCTTCTGTCTCAACTTTATTTTAGTTTTAAAAAGTGGTTTCAAAACTGTATTTTTAACTCAGTGGTTACAGTTTAAAGGAGGGCTTTACCGAGATAATAAATATACCTTAAATGAAATTAGACTTTATTCTCATTCCAAATCTGTTTTTAAAATTTTCTAAAACCACCTAGAAGCCGAGAAAACACGCCTCAAAACAATGGCCTAGAAAAAAGGGCCACCTGGCCGAACTTTTTCCCATGAGCTATTTTTGTGTTTCGTTAAAAAATAGTTATGTAGAATGCTCCTTTTGATGTTTTTTTTTAAATTAAAATTTATGTTTTTTCATTTCTTTTTGGTGTTTTCATGCCTGCGGACTAGTTTTCGCCGGTGGCCCCTTTTTCTAGGCCATTGTTTTGGAGCTCATTTTCTCGGCTTCTAGGTGGTTTTAGAAAATTTTAAAAACAGATTTGAAATGAGAATGAAGTCTATTTTCATCCCCGACCCATTAATAAGCTCCCTGAAGTCCTCCTTTAAAGTTTAATTTTCTTAATCTAGGTGGGGTTAGATTCCAAACATCACAAACTCCAACTTTGCAAAAAATCATCAACTTTCTTTTTTGTTTTATGAATAATAAAATCAAAAAATAACATATTTATGGATCTTTCCGATTTCAAATACATAATGAGAAACAGTCTTTCTGCATCGCGAAATTGTGTTACCATAGGAATTTTTGCATTTTTCCGCGAAAGTGATGTGTATTTTATTTTTTCAAAAAATAAGTTTCGCGCTTTTCCTCCATTGAATTTTGAGCATTCCTTACATTGTTCATTTCAAACCAAAGTTCCTTATAACATCTACAGTAGTTCATATAAAAACCAACGTTCACTACAGTACTTATTTTGATTGGAAAATTGGATGGTTCATCTCCATCTCCATCTCAACTTGAAAAATGACCATTTCAAGATAATCGAAAAATTTAGATTTAAATTGAAATGACGCCATCACTGGTCTTTTCAACACACACAAAAAAAAACGCGAAGAATTATTTTCGTTTTTGCATCTTCTGCTATTTTTACGGGGCGCGTAAACGAATCTTCTTTATTCCATTAACTTTTGTCGGCACTCTAAGACCACCCCTAAACAATGGAGAAGAAAAAAAAAGAAAAAGAAAATCACAACATATTCCATGAAGTTTTGGATCCAATTTCAGTGTTCTTTAGTAAACTTTGGGCCAATTTGAAAGTTGTTCCATATCTCAAATTTGACCAAGAAATTCGGTCATAGAAAGCCTAGGTTGATAAATCATTTGAGTCTAGTTTTAATCCTCGAAAGTTCAAAAGTCTTCATAAGTCTTCACCTTAGATTTTCAGCAATATCTATAATTTTTTTTTCAAGTAAACAAAATATTAGAAAAATATGAGCACGTGGTAAAAATCTCTGACGGAGATCATAAATGTGTTTTAAATGAAAATAGACTCTATTCTCATTCCAAATCTGTTTTTAAAATTTTCTAAAACCACCTAGAAGCCGAGAAAACGCGTCTCAAAACAATGGCCTAGAAAAAGTGCCCACTGGCGAAAACTAGTCCGCAGGCATGGAAAATCCAAAAATAAATTTTAAAATATTAATTAAAATGAAAAGTCATAAGAAAAGGACTAATATAAACATTCTGCATAACTATTTATTAACGAAATAGGAAAAAAAAGCTCATAGGAAAAAGTTAGGCCAAGTGGACACTTTTTCTAGGCCATTGTTTTGAATCTCATTTTCTCGGCTTTTAGGTGGTTTTAGAAATTTTTAAAAACAGATTTGGATTGAGAATGAAGTCTATTTTCATTTAAGATACATTTAGTATCTCCATAAAGCCCTCCTTCAAAGTCAAAAACATCTCAAATTGCTCAATTTCAGCCTTTAAAAATCATAAGAAAATTTTGAAAATAGCGATCTTAAAGACAACATTCCAGTTAATCAAAATTTCGAAAAATAGGATAACCTAGTTTCTAAAGTCCAGTTTTAGAAAAAGGCTAAAGTCTAAGCATCTGGTCTGTGGAAACATGTGGAAAAATATATACAATTTAACGTATTTTTCGAATTCTCTGAAAATCAACGGCTTTTCTCTGAGTATATGCACATAATTTGTAATTAAGTTTCGGCGAACGCCCCCTACAAAATAAAGTTACGCCGAATGTGCAATTTACAAGGTGTATATCCAATTTTTGAACAACTTTCGATGATGATCATAAAATAGTTCGAAAATTACTTTTATGAATTAAATTCAGAGAGTTACAGAGTCTCTTTTCCCAAAAATGTCAAAAATTCTTGAAAAATGTTAAAATCGATTTTTCAATCTTCCGGAACACATCCGAACTTTCTTTTTTTTTTTCTTTCTTTTTTGCAAATAATTATCTTCATTCTTATTCTTTTCTCACCAGAGTTTTCTTTCCCCATTTTTTTCAATTTCAACAAGGAAAAACACCAACTACGTCGTTAGTTAGACGACACTGAAAGGTACGTAAGAAAAGGAAGAAAAAACAGCTGAAATTGTTTGTCCGTGCTGAAAAGTCATAATGTGTCAGATCGCCTGGTTTTCTATTTTTTGTTAGGTTATTTTTTCTACAATTTTATCACTTTTGCGTAATTTTCCAGACCAATTTTTAATGTATTGTTTTGTTGTTTCTTTTACAAGGGAAGTATATGAGCTAATGATAATTGTTTTGAATGGGAGATAGCTCATTGGAAAGGTAATATTCTTGTCTACAAGGAACAGTTTTCATTTTTTGCCGACGGGCTCCTAAGAGCCTTTTATGGTCACCTCGAAGTTTTTGCCCAAATTTACTTCATTTTACCGCTCACATATCTGATTTCTAATCTTTTTCGGGATAGTTGTTTCTTAAATAAGTCATAAGGTAACAAATGGGATGGACATCCCATTCGTTCTAAGATTTTATTGCGAGGCATACCTCCTAAGAAACTACAGATACCTTTACCTGGATTAAGCGAGCATGGGTTTCAATTCCATTTTCACCTTCTTCACAATATTTGAAAACCTGCAGAAGCAAAAAAAAAATTCGAAATTCCCTTTTCTTGTACACGAAAAAACACATTTTCAAATTAAGGCGGCGAAATGGCCTAACTGGTCGGCCGCGCGCGAGAGAGCATGCGAATGTGAGAGTGTTTGCAATTGTTAGGCCATTTCGCCGCCTTAATCTGTAAATGTGTTTATCGTGTACTAGAAAATGAAATTTCGAAAATATTTTTTGCAAAATGTTTTTGTTTTAAAATATTTTGAAGTAGATGAAAGTGGAATTGAAACCTAAAAACAGTAAAGAATCCCTTTAAAAGACAAAGTATAGAAAAAAGGTCCATTTATAAGAACATTTCCTAAATTGTAATTCAACTCTCAAAAATCTAAGAAGCTGAACAATTTAATTGTTTTTAAAACTATAAATATTCAAAACTCAAAACTCAAAATACACCTCCCTAAAATGCTGAAATATTTATATTGTAATTAGTAATTCAAGCATCATTTTCTATGCCTAATCAAACATCGTTTTCTTAATTTCTGATAACTTTTTCCTCTTTGAAGTGCTTGAAGTACACTCCCTTTTTTTCTCATTAAAGTTTTTCTCATTTTTCTAAAAATCAAATATTTTCCAGGTAAAACAGTAAGACAATGTGGTCCATTGTCGTCTTATTGGTCATTGTCGCAACATCCACTGTACACTCACAAAAAGGTTTGTTATTTTATAATTGTTCTAAAAATAACATAACCTTCAATTTTCAGAAGACGAAGACGTAGTTTTCCTAGTGCGATTACCAACACAAGATGCATTTGAAACAACCGCTGATCTTTATTATCCAAAAGGTTTTTTTTTAAAGATTTTCTACTTTAGTTTTTGCTCTTGCTCCATTTCGTACATCATATCAAATTTCAATCTGAAATAAACTATAACGGAAATTAAATAGCTTCTCCTCTTCTTGACTAAAAAAACAAAAGGAAGCTCGATTTTTCGGGGCATTGAAGTTTTGAAACACTAAGGAACAAAAAACAATTATTTCAGGAAAAAAAACAAGGATTGAGTTCCTTGTTTCGTAAAAAAAAACTTTTAAAAACTTGACTTTTGGGGTTCGAAACTTACTTTATTATGTTTTTCAGACGTATATACAAAGCGAGCGATACCATTTAACGGTGGAATGTATGGAAAACGAGCTGCAATACCATTTTCAGGAGGTAAGTTAGCGAACAGTTTTTATGAAAATTTTATAGGTTCTACGTAGGATTTTTAAAAATGCAACTTTTCTTGAAAGTAATCAAATGTGGTAAAATGTCAAAAATTAATTATTTCTTTTTTTCACTGTAACTAAAAAAAACAGGAATATTTCAATTGAATTCTAAAAATTTTCAACTTAAAAATTTTGGATTATCCACTTTCTACTAAAAGACCGCAACGCAACCGCTCGCATTTAAAAATAGCACACCTGTGTGAGAGACTTAGCTTTTCTGGGTAGGTCAAAACAAACTATTATTTGTTTACAAAATCTGTTATATAAACGTGAAAAAACTCTGTAAAAAAATCGACACGCCACGCGTGAGGGCAATGGGGAGGGTTGCGTTGCGTTGTCTTATTATCCCTCACCATACGCTATTTCGCAAAATAGGGAAGTTCACGTTTATGAAGCCGAATTTGTGAGACAATAATAGCATGATCGAGAATTCGAATTGACAATATAAGAGCCCCACTGTTTCCAGGAATGTACGGAAAACGGTCAGGACAAATTTTTGCACAGCGACGAGCAGCCATCCCATTCTCCGGAGGAATGTATGGAAAACGATCGACATACTCATCTTATGCGGACAATGAGAACCAAATCAAGAGAGGAGCTATGCCATTTTCAGGAGGTATTTATTAAAGGAGGGCTTCACGGCGACAATAAATGTACCTTAAATGAAAATAGACTTCATTCTCATTCCAAATCTGTGTTTAAAATTTTCTAAAACCACCTAGAAGCCGAGAAAACGCGCCTCAAAACAATGGCCTAGAAAAAGTGGCCACCGGCAAAAATTAGTCCGCAGGCATGAAAAATCCAAAAAAAAAAATTTAAAAAATATAAATGAAGATTTAAAAAAAACATTTAAAAAGGACTAATATAAGTATTCTGCATAACCATTTATTAACGAGTCATGAAAGTTCGGCCAGGTTGACACTTTTTCTAGGCCATTGTTTTGAAGCTCATTTTCTCGGCTTCTAGATGGTTTGAGAAATTTTTAAAAACATATTTTGAATGAGAATGAAGTCTATTTTCATTTAAGATACATTTATTATCTCCTTAAAGCCTTCCTTTAATTATAGTTATTTATTCATAAATTTCAATCCAAATCTTTAATTTCAGGAATGTACGGTAGATGAGCAACTTCCGAGTCATATGTCATTCCAATGGGATATATATGTAAATGATAGCTGAAAAAAAGGAATGAAAATTTCTAGATGCCTTCACTCTCTTTTTGCCTCTCAAATTATCTGTCATTCTCCATATATTTATTTTTAAACAAAATCATTTTCCGATCTCATCAATAAAATGTTGGCGAGAATGAATTTCAAAATCATGACTTTTTGGATATTTTTCATGTCCTTTTTTAATAACTACTTGGGAAAAAGAATAAAATTATGTATTGTTGTGCTCTATTTAAGAAGTATCTTCCATTTTATTCCCGTCAGTATATATAATATTTTGTTGTTCGTCACAATTCAATAAAATTAAAACAAAGTGCTGTGGAGTCAGAAAAAAACGAGGGAAAGTGGGAAGAAAAGGTTAATTATTATGACGTGTCGTTTTTCGTTTTAAAGGGGGAAAAAACAAGGAATGGACAAAATTGGAGTTCAGGATGAATGGGAACTTTTAGGGAAAACCTGAAAGCTTAAGATATTTTTGAAATTTGAAAAGGAAAAGCACTTGGAGTTTGAACTTCAAAATAAAAGTCTACCCGACGCAGAAATCAATATATTTCAGAAGAACATTTATTTCGATTACAAGTGAAAGATATCAGATCCAACAAAAAAGCGAGAATTAAAGACAGGGGATCAGTTATTGTAACCCCATATGAATTTTATTGTAAAAAATCCTTCTTATTGAACAAAATACAACGTATCATAAAAAAATCCCGGCGTCAAACGTTAAATTTAATTCAACCGTCCAAAGTCGAAAAATTAAAGATTTGAACTCGGGCGCGTTCTGGAGCGTTCTCGCTCTACCGAAACGGCGCGAAGCAGAAATATTCAAATTTCAATTTTTTAAAAAAATATTTTTTGTTATTTTTTGACGAGTTTTTTTTCAATTTTTTCTTCTTCAATTTTTTTTTTCTTCCAAAATTTTTTTTCTTCTTCCAAAATTGGCCAATTTTCAAAAAAAAATTGCCTTTTCCCTTCAAATAAAGTTTTTTAACTTACTTTTATTTTATTAAACAATTAGGATGCCTTGGAATAATGAAAAAAAGTCCGGAATCTAAAAAAAACGAAAAAAAAAACAACGAAATTAATTAAAAATGCCTTGAAAACGCCTTAAAAGGCCCAGTGTTCGGTGGAGCGCACATGCATACTCAGCAATGCGGAAATCGCGGGAGTTCAAAATTGTTACCTTAACTGAAACACTACCAGCGCGCGACTTTTTAAAAACCTGAAATTTTCCCCATGGAACCAAGTTTGTACAAGACGATTTGTTTCGAGTTGACTAACATGAACCTTTGAAAAAAAAAGGTTGACTACATATTTGCTAACATATTTTTAGCTCACAAAATCACCCAGATTTTTGCTTCCTCAAATGTAGCTGTTTTTAAAGTGGATTTTTTCAATTAATTCGAACAATTATAAACCCTTTTCCCCAAAAAAACCGTTTATTTTTCTTATACGAAATTTGTCATCTAAAAAACAAATAAAAATTTCATATTCTCAAAAAAAAAATTGAAAAAATTATTGGACAAACAATGTAAATATTGACTCGGGTATTGAAGTACGACCCGCCGTTTCGTTTTAGTATTGATTTTACTTGTTTCGTTTTAAATAAATTCTACTTGTGAAACATTGTATTTTAGATTTATTTGAAAGAAAAGAACTGCAAAATGTCATATCCTGATGATTATCCTATTCCGCAAGTTGTTCATCCGGTTAAAGTTGTTACTCATCATGTGAAGGTAAGATTTTTTTGGAATTTTATTTTCAAATTTTCCGAAATTTTAGAAATTCTTAAATTTTTTCATATTATCTAATTGTTTTTGTTTATTTCAAAAAGTAGTGGTTTTCAAAAAAAAAGAGTCACATTTATTTCTATATTCCGTTTTTTTTTCATCAAAGCATTAAAGTGGCTAAGTTACAATTGTTTTTTTTTAATTTTTATTTATTTATTTAATTCAACGCAAAAGACAGAAAAAATAAAAAAATGAAAAAAAAACCGGAGGAGTGTTATAAAGACCGATATACCAGCAAGAGTACATATAAGGCCGGTAGAAAACGGGGGGATAAGGTATACTTAGATCAATAAGATGAGAAATTTTATTCCATTCAGTAATAATTTTATCATAGAAAGAATGGAAAGGTTTTTTTAAAATGAGAATGAGCCAATTAGGATTTCTGGATGATTTGGTTAGTCTTCAAAATTCGTAAAAGGATGGTTAGTGTGTTAAGAATTTAAGGCATTTAGCAATGTGGCAAAAAATTGAGGATCTTATGGGAGGTTTTAATGATATTAAGTTGATATAGGCAATTTTCATAAGATAAAAAAACGAGTAAAATATATTTGTATATTCCGTTTTTTTTCATCCAAGAATTAAGTGCATGTTTACTAAGTTACAATTGTGTTCTAAGCCACTAAGAATCACCGATTATTAATGGATTTAACAAAAAAATGTCATTTAAAAACTGAATTTTGAACAAAAAAGTGCTACAAAAACCCAAAAACAGGAGATGGCACCTCATGTTTTGCACTATATACCACCTCATGTTTTCCTCATTTTTGGGTAAAACTTCTTTGGGCATCGATTGAAAACAAATATTTTGTCAAATTCATTAATATGGTCCTTGGTGTATTAAAAAAACAACTAAAATCCGAAAAACAAAAAAAACTTAAACAAAACAACTAGAAAAAGTGGGCAGCTAAGAGTAGTATGTAAAAAGTCGACGCTGGTGCACCTTTTTTGCCCAAATTCAATTATCACACTTTTTCAACTGTTTTCATGCGTTGTTTCATCGAAAATGTGTCTCAACTAACTAAAAATCTGTCATTTCTGAAAAATGAGCATTTTTGGGCTAGCTCACCTTCTGCCCATTTTACCCACTTGTCGAAAGTCACGCTTTTTCATATTCTCAGCTCAATGAAATACATCTTTTTGAAAAATATAAAAATGAAGATCAGGAGGTAAGTATACTGCAAAAACGATAAGAAAATTCATTATATGTACAAAAACAAAAAAGAAGGCTTCAGAACCTAGGTTCGACATCACATTAAATCAGCTCGTAACAAGGTATTATTGTCAACTCAAATATTCTTGATCATGCAAGTTGGTTTTGATCTACCCAGAAAATCTAAATCTCTCACGCAGTCGTGCTATTTTTACCTGCGAGCGGCTGCGCTGCGGTCTTTCAGTAGAAAATGGATGATCCAAAATTTTTAACTTGACAATAGGAATCATCACTAGCCAGGAATCGAACCTCCGACCTTTCGATCTTCAGCCCAACGCGTTAACCACTACACCATGAGGGTACACGCGCACCATTTGTCTAATGATCACTCATCAATGATGAGGTATAACAGTAGCTGAAACAACAAACAACATCAAAAATAAACTGACATGTAAGGAAGGAAGAGGAGAACACAACACATCCTCCACACACACACACACACACACACACACACACACACACACACACACACACACACACACACACACACACACACTTTCTCTCTCTCTCACCCCTCACTGCTGGCTGTCTCCTCTGCGTCTCTGCCAGGCCGCACTGGGTACATAAGGGAGAACTCTTCCAACAAGAGAGGCGGCTCCCATAGCGCAGTCGGTAGGTGCTTAGTCCGACAATAACAAGGTCCTGGGTTCAATTTCGGTGGGTGCCCAACTTTTTGCCTTTTTTGTTTTACTTATTATTTTGGTTTTCACAGTCACAGAAAGCCAAGAAGTGGAAAGTAGAAGCGTTTAACACAAGTTTTTAAAATTTGTTTATTATTAAATGACTACTTTTGGTCTCCGAAAAGACCTGAAGCCATTAACCAATCTAGATCTCCTTGAGCTTGTAAATGTACTCGAAATCAAGAACTTCCGAGGTATTTACATGCGAGACACTTTACCACCACAAGGAATTGGAGAAAGAGAAGTTGGAATTGTAAATTTAGATTCTTCTAAAGGTAAAGGTACTCATTGGGTTTGTTATAACAAAAATAGGAAAACAATTTATTACTTTGATTCTTTTGGGTTAGATCCAAGACTAGAACTTCAACAGTATCTCAAGAGTAGAAATAAAAAAGATAAAATAGAGCTTTCATTCTCAAGATTCTAAGAATCAAAGAACCTCTGATTTAATATGACAGTTACCAAAAGCCATAGTTGAATGACTATCTTTGAGGATGTAACGTTTATGATCCCCAGATTCATTATTCAGAACAACTTTATTTTGACATTGTGTGAATATTTGATGTTTAACACTCCTGATACAATACTGCGTCTTTCTGACAATAGTTTTATCAAACAAACAACTTTTAAAATCTTCTACTGTAAGTTCATTCTTGACAACATTCTTTTTGATACCTTTGCTTTTTTTAGATTCATCACCAGGTTTTTGTGTTTTTGGAAGTTTGGGATTCCTCATTTCTTCTTGATGATTTCTATTGTAGTATTCAATGAAGTTTTCACGTGTTTCCTGAGCAATCTTATAACCATATTGTTTTGGCTTCAAGGCTACAAGTTCTTCCATTATCAAACCATTCAGTTCATCTTTGAACTTTCCAACAACTTTTTTATTTTCTTCGTTATACAATGGATGACAAGGTGGATAATCACTGAAATCGAAATATTCTTTTAGCGGAGCATCTTCTATTGTCAAGCTGATTTTTCTTGGCAGCTCGTTTTTGCGCGCTCTACGGATAACATTGAAAGCGTTGCGACCGCTCGCGTGCGACGGAACTCGCACGTGCAATTTTTTTTTAATTCTGTGGAAGTGGGTGTTTTTCCACGTTTTTATTCGATTTTTTTGGTTATTTTTTTGCATGAAATCTTATTTTTGCAGATCACAACAAAATAAAGCCGCCCGCACCTCGAAAAATGGATAAATCGCTGAAAAAAAGGTATTTTTTTTTAATTAAAAAAAAAAAATTATAATTCCGTTAATTTAAAATTATTTTTCGAAACTTTTGCATAACATTAGCATCAATAAAAAGGAAAGCATAGAAACTAATGAAAATTTAGAAAAAAAGTGAGATTTTCGAAAAATAAATAAAAATTTGTGAAAAAAACGAAAATTTATTGAAATTCTATTTTTTCAGACGTGACAACGAATTACGGATGAAATAGAGGATGGAAAATGATAGCATTGATATTAGGTAAGATTTCAAAAGGATTGTATTGTTCCGCAAAATATATTTTCGTAGGTTAAACACAGAACTTTTCAGGTTCCAAGTTCTTCGAGCAGCAATGTCGATGTTTCTTCCCGATGATTAAACCTTCTATTGTTTCTTTTTTTTTACGAAAAAATGTAAAAATAATAAATTGTTAACTATTTATTTTTTAACAAAACTATTGCAATATATTGATTTAATGATTTTCAGTTTCGGTCCTCTATGTTCAACGACGCTCCTTCGAATGCTGATTCTGAAAAATTAAGATTTAACTTACGAAAATAGTCATACACTCTTACGACAAGGCAACTGGAGCCTTCCCTTCTACTTCTTCCTTCTTCATTCAAAAAATGAGCATAATCGGGAAGAAACATCGACATTGCTGCTCGAAGAACTTGGAACCTGAAAAGTTCTGTGTTTAACCTACGAAAATATATTTTGCGGAACAATACAATCCTTTTGAAATCTTACCTAATATCAATGCTATCATTTTCCATCCTCTATTTCATCCGTAATTCGTTGTCACGTCTGAAAAAATAGAATTTCAATAAATTTCCGTTTTTTTCACAAATTTTTATTTATTTTTCGAAAATCTCACTTTTTTTCTAAATTTTCATTAGTTTCTATGCTTTCCTTTTTATTAATGCTAATGTTATGCAAAAGTTTCGAAAAATAATGTTAAATTAACGGAATTATAATTTTTTTTAATAAAATTTAAAAAAATACCTTTTTTTCAGCGATTTATCCATTTTTCGAGGTGCGGGCGGCTTTATTTTGTTGTGATCTGCAAAAATAAGATTTCATGCAAAAAAATAGCCAAAAAAATCGAATAAAAACGTGGAAAAACACCCACTTCCACAGAAATAAAAAAAAAATTGCACGTGCGAGTTCCGTCGCACGCGAGCGGTCGCAACGCTTTCAATGTTATCCGTAGAGCGCGCAAAAACGAGCTGCCAAGAAAAATCAGCTTGACAATAATAGGTCTTCATATAAGTCAGAAGTCATAATTTCATAAATAAGAGAATCAGTATCCTGATAGCATAATTTAATGTTATCTCCATATTTTTTCTGCATAACATTGTAATGAAAATCATACATTAACCATTTACTCAACTCTAAGATAGCAAATCCAACATAAATGGGTTTATCCAGAACAATGTTAGTTTTCTCTATTTCTACAGCTACTAGGTGTTTGTTATACATTATTCTTCTTTTAAAGTTAGGTTTAATTGCTAATTTTTTGATTTTATCTTCATCAGTAACTAAACGGACATCAACTCTTTCTCTAACATTTTCCATAGTTTTTCCAAATACACTATTATTCATTAATTTGAAAAAATCTTTCTCAAAATCATTTTTAGCATTTTTCCTAAGATTTGTGTTCATTTCAATATATGAGGCTAACCAATTGCTTTCCTTGAAAGTAATGATCCTATGAATTTTCTTCAGTTTAAGTCCTAATTGAAGACACTGTAAGAGATTTTCATAATGGATCACATACTTCTCTTTATCAAATAAGGTATTGCACAACTTTTTAATACCTTGATTATCAATTTTTACATTCTCTGGACACAAAGGAAAATCATTATGCCTTGAGTGTATTTCTTTGGGATATTCTAAATCTACTTCAAATATGCAACCTCTATCTAACTTCTTCAAATAATTAATATAATCCTTTAGATCCGATTTGACTTCAGCTTCACCATTGAGAATACTTATTAAAGATTGAGTTTCAAATTTGAAGTCTCCAGTAGGTAACATTTGACACATTGCCCATCCATACAAATTGTTAGCATCTAGATACAAAAGGAAATTTGTTAATTGTTTTTCATTGAAGTTTTTAGTGTATTTGTTATTAACTTTAGAATATCTTTTGACAGCATTAACTATTCCACCTCTAATTCCTTTTTCAATCATGAGATACATCTCAACATCATGAAGTATGTCTAATTCTACTTTAGTTTTCTTAAGCATAGCATCCCAAGCTAATCCTGGAGAAGTAAAGTACCAACAAGGATCAAGTTGATAAACCCTTAGACTCAAAGCTCTGAAGTTTTCAAAGACATCTGCTAATAGTAGGACATCATTGATCATATAAATTCTAGTGTAATCTTCCAAACTAGTACACTTCATTTTTTTCCAAACTTTCACTGCATACCGATAACCCTTTCTTTTACATTTTTTATTATTGAGCTTGTCATAAAATTTGTCTCTATTTGGGAGTTTTGTTTTATCAAATCTTTTGAATGAATCCATGTATTCATATGGATAAACACCTTTCTTTCTCATCAATTGGAATTGATGGGGGCTATAATAATTTTTACAAAGGCGAAGGTTTTCATCACTCAAATTTTCAGCTAATTTATCTAATGAAGAAGGCATGAAAGAGAAAGAATCTAAAAACCTACATTCAATTCTATCATATACATTATCTGTTTGTGAAGGTAACTTGTAGCTGAAACTGATAAACTTCTCAGATAATTGAATTTGGGCAAAAAAGGTGCACCAGCGTCGACTTTTTACATACTACTGCTAAGTACCACAAAACTTAAATTTTACAATGAAATGTTTGAAAACGATGTTTTAAAATTTAGGCACATGCTCAGTTAAAGGAAGACTTTTCGGAGCTAATGAATGCGTCTGAGATGAAAATAGACTTGATTCTCATTACAAATCTGTTTTTAAAATTTTCTAAAACCACCGAGAAAACACGCCTAAAGCCGAGAAAACACGCCTAAAAACAATGGCCTAGAAAAGTTGCTACAGGCGAAAACTAGTCCGCAGGCATGAAATATCCAAAAAAAACATAAATTAAGATGAAAAAAAAAACATAAAAAAAGAATGTAAGCATTCTGCATAACTATTTATTAACGAATCACGAAAAAAGCTCATAGGAAAAAGTTAGGCCAGGTGGCCACTTTTTCTAGGCCATTGTTTTGAGGCGCGTTTTCTCGGCTTCTAAGTGGTTTTAGAAAATTTTAAAAACAGATTTTGAATGAGTATGAAGTCTATTTTCATTTAAGGAACATTTATTATCTCCGTAAAGCCCTACTTTAGGTTTTGGAATTTTGTTATTATTATCATTTTTAATATATTGTATCTTTCGAAAGCTCACAAATTTTATTATAACCTTTTCAAAGCAATATTTGAAAATTCACTGTGTATTTTAATATAAACTATTTTTTCAGGAAACTTCTATCACATCACCATATTTAGAGTTCTGCCCAAGATGCCAGGTCAGGATATTTTTTGAAAGCTAACATTTCAAAAATCCCTCAAATTTCCAGACGACAGTGATGACACGAATCGACGCTCATATCGGCGTTTGCTGGTGGCTGATCTGCTTTTTCGGAACTTTTCTTTTCTGTTGGCCGATTTTGTTCTTTCTTTGTTGTAATGCGTCGAAAGATATTGATCATAATTGCCCGAATTGTGGACTTATGCTTGCCACATCTAAACGAGCCGGGTTTTAAATTAAACGAGTTTTCCCTTCCCCTCCCATAAATATCTCGACACATTTTTGAATTATTTTCAAAGAATATGCGATTTTGAACGTATGCAAAATTAAATTCCACAAAATATTATGTTTATACAGTGTTTTGAAGCATCAAGTTATTAGTTTCCGGGTTTCAAAATGTATATTTTTTGTTGAAAATAAAAGTTTCTTTATGTCATTGGAGTTATAATCTTAGCACGATTTTGTGTGATTCGATTGGAGGTATAGGAGAGAGCTGAAAAAGCATCATATTGACAAATTAATTAGAAATAAAGGGTTACCGTTCTTGTAAAGTCTTCAACAGTTTGGACAAGGTCAAGCTCCAAAATTTGAGTCAAAATTTCATCGCACTGAAAAAAAAGATGAAATTGAAATCGAAAGTTTTAAACTAATTTACATTATCAATTTCTTGATCTGAAATTCTTCCAGTCTGAACAAATTTTTTTCGATCTCTGATAACATTCTGTATTCCACTGATCAATATATTCTTTGCATACGAAATGGAGTATTCCGAAACTGGAAAAAAATCAATTTCACAAAACGTTAATCTTTAAATAAATAACCATTATTCCAGTCATTATCAAGAACATTTCCAAGTCTGCGAAGTCTTTGAAGTGACATAATATGATAAGGTCGATTCAAAAGGGTAACCATTTCGAAGCTTCGAACAACAACTTCAATCAATTTCTCGAAATCTTCCGCATTTTCCAGACTATTCTCATTTCCTAGTCGCACAATTTTCTCATACGCAATTGCTTCATAATCAAGAAGTTCGATTTTTTCATTATGACTTCTTCCAGCTTCAACAGAATCCAAAAATTCCGCCCACCAACGAGCGAATTTCAACGCGTCGTCTGAAGAGCCGGCAGCGGTTACCATTTCAGCATATGAGTGATGTGCAAGGGAGATTAGACACCTAGAAAAACACATTAAAAAATTTTTTTTAAGTTTGAGAAATTGAATAGACTTAAAAATAGACTTCATTCTCGTTCCAAATTTGTTTTTAAAAATTTCTAAAACCACCTAGAAGCCGAAATGAGCTTCAAAACAATGGCCTAGAGAAAGTTTTCAATCATGGCCGAACGTTTTCCTGTTTCGTTAATAAATAGTTCTTTAGAATGCTTATATTAGTTCTTTTTTATGATTTTTAATGTACGGTTTTTAATCTTTTTTTTTTGGATTTTTCATGCCTGCGGACTAGTTTTCGCTGGCGGACACCTTTTCTAGGCCATTGTTTTAAGGCGCGTTTTCTCGGCTTCTGGGTGGTTTTAGAAAATTTTAAAAACAAATTTGGAATGAGAATGAAGTCTATTTTCATCACTTTTTTCATCCAAGTCAAAAACCTCTCAAATTTTCCAATTTCAGCCTGAAATAACTCAAATATTCTTGATCATTGGAAGGCTGCTCAACCTCACAGACGCTCTGCACGCGCGCACGCGGCTGCCGACACTCAACCCACTTGAAAATTTGAATTTCCATTTTCCCGCGTATTTTCTAGCGTGTTGAGTGTCGGCAGCCGCGTGCGTGCGTGCGGAGCATCTGTGAAATTGAGCAGCCCTCAAAACCCAGTGATCAAGATTTTTTTTTAAATTCTGCTCTCAACTTCTACGTGGGTTTTAAAAAAAATTTTAAACAGATCAGGATTGAGCACGACTTCTATCTTTATCACTTGAAAATTAATTTGTTCTCGAATTTCCTCCTTTAAAAAATACATAAGCACATGGAAGCTACATAATGCTTTAAAATCTGATTTTTCAATTTTTCCGTGACTCAATTCTTATTGGGTAAGGGGAAAAAAAGCTAAAAATCAGTAACATTTGTAAATCCCGAAAAGTCCTAATAACTTACATATCAACCGGAGATTCTCGATTTGCTGTTTCAACCAAACGAACGCATCTCGAATATATTTGATGTTCATATGCTTCTGTTGCCTCCTGATACACATTGTCTGTCGATATTGAGTTTTCAGCTGTAATTTTCATTTTAACATAATCTATGAAAAAGAGGAAGTAAGTGTCAAAAATTTTAACATGATAATACAAAAAGAGCTCAAAATAAAGTTCTCCGAAAACCAAAAAACTCACAATGTAAACTTCCCGAAGATGTCGAATTCGGTGGTGTCAACAACAAACTACTCGTTGAGCATCGTTCACATTCTCTTCGCATTGTGCTCAATTTCTGTATAATATCCTGTGCCACAACATTCCATTCTTCACAATTCTCCAACTGTTCGTCCATTTCGGAAAGTCGTTCGAGTTTCTGGCGAATTTCTCGAAGTCGATGCATGGTTTTCCCTCTCCTCGGATAGTGAATGAACCTCCTCTGATAGAAATCGAACGTTAAATAAAAGTAATTCGGAACAACGCGAATGATGTGAAAAAATGAATGGTAATCGGTTTTTTTTTTCGGGAAAAATGATAACAGGAGAACATGAACTTCACAAAAAAAGGGCAGTGTCAAGTGATAAGTGATGATTGACAGCGGAATAGATAAATTATGCAGGAAATTATGTTTTTTTAAAAGAGGTCAGTATGAAAAAAACTGGAGAAAACAACTTTGTTTTTCGAATTTTAAAAACAAACAAAAATGCAAATTGCAGGAATTAAACCCCCCCCCCCCCCCCCAGGTCATTGGTGTATGAACATATGACTTGGCTTTGTAACGATTAACGATCAGGGATGGGCGGGAAAGACCTTCCGGGAAATTTTTCGGGAAAATTTTCCCCGGTTCCAAAGACCGGGAAATTCCGGAAAATTTCGGGAAATCGGGAAATTCGAAAATTTTACTCCTATATTGTCAACTCAAATATTCTTGATCATTGGAAGGCTGCTCAACCTCACAGCCGCTCCGCACGTACGCGACGCGGCTGCCGACACTTAACACACTGGAAATTTTGAAAAATTCATTTTCCCGCCAATTTTTCAGTGTGTCACCGCGTCGCGTGCGTGCGGAGCGGCTCTGAGGTTGAGCAGCCTTTCAATGATTAAGAATATTTGAGTTGACAATACTGGATTTATCCTGATTTTATCGATTTTCCTAAGTTTTCAGAGTTAATAAACATCCAACAATAAAAACTAAAGAATAAAACAGGAATCAACGCAAGATTTTGAATAAAACAAACATTTTCCAGAATCGCATAAATGAGTTTTTTTAAAAAATGTTAAGTTTTATTATTTGAGACTTCAAAAGACATATTAATCAATTTTAGTAAAGTTTAGTTGAATTTTGTAGCTTGATCTTTTCGAATTTTTTTATTTTCTTGATGGTTTTCTATTTTTTCTATTTAAAAAATTTCCCGAAATTTCATGATACCGGGAAAACCAGGAAATTTCCCGCCCATCCCTGTTAACGATGTCTTTTGAAGAATAAAATAGAAAAAAAACCGACGCATTACCACAATCTGAAAGGTAATATTAATGAGAAAAAGCCAAAGCAAAAATGAAATAAGAAAAAAGTCAAGAGATCAAGCTCGATATCCTCCTCAATTCTCCCACTTTTCATTCATTTCCGCTATGATGATCAGGTTTCTTCATTTGCGGATCATCCGTAAATAAATAAACATGAACAAGTGAATAAAAAAATGTTCTGGAAACATTGTTTGTGGCAAAATGTTGACAAGTTATAACTACTGGATTTTTGTAGCTCAAACATGATGGGTTCGTTTTCTTAGAAGATCTTACTAGATTTGAGTTACATATTATGAGAAGTGTTTTTTTTTTAAATATAAAAGGAGTTTAATTTATTCTATTATTGTCTCACAAAATCGGCTTCATAAACGTGAATTCCCCTATTTTACAAAATAGTGTATGGTGAGGGATAATAAGACAACGCAACGCATCCCTTCCCATTGCCCTCACGCGTGGCGTCGGGGGGAGCTCCCCGTTTTGTCTTACAAATTTGACTGGCTATAACTTTGCTCATTTTCCGAACTATGAGCAGATATGTATATTATTAGAAAGCTCTCACAGGTTTTTTCACGTTTATATATCAGATTTTGTAAACAACTAATATTTTTATTAACTTCAGAATTTTCCGATTTTCTATTCGTTTCTTCGACGAATAGGCATAATTAATTTGAAAAATTATTAAATACAAAATATTTGTGCAAATTCTACAGACAATCTCATTTTTAGAACAATCAGATATTCAAGAAATAGATTGAAACAGTCTCATTCTCGATAAGAAGGCTTTACGGAGATAATGAATGCGTCTGGGATGAAAATAGGCTTCATACTCATTCCAAATCAGTTTTTAAAATTTTCTGAAACCACCTAGAAGCCGAGAAAACGCGCCTCAAAACAATGGCCTAGAAAAAGTGGCGAAAACTAGTCCGCAGGCATGAAAAATCCAAAAAAACAATTTTTACTAAGAGGTACCTAGGTACTCTCCATATAAAATATCAAGATCCTAGCTACACGTTGGTGAAACTGTGCCACAGTATGTTCGACTTTCTGAGACATTGACTCTTAAATCAGATAGGGTCAAATTAACTGACGCACTGTCTTCAAGATATTTATATAAATACTACAATAAATCTTATTTTTAGAACAATCAGATATTCAAGAAATAGATTGAAACACTCTAATTCTCGATTAAAGTCATTTTCCCATGTTGCACCCTCGATTTTAAGCGAAAAATTGGAATTTTTAACTTCAGAATAAAAAAAAAGAATAACATAATAACAAAAAATAGCATGAAACAAATTGATCATAAAACAAATATTGGAAAATTTTTAAAATTTAGGGAATTGCACAGCTGCTCATTTTTTAAATACATTATAACTCCTAGTTCCAGAAAACGAAACAAATCCGATAAAATTCTACAGAATTTCAAAAATCGACTTCTTGGAGAAAACGTGTATTACGCTCAGTCGATGTAAACAATATGCGGATCAAACACACTAAATGAACAATGAAATAGTCAAACAATCCCCCCCCCCTCTCATTCACATTCCCTCATTCTATCAAACACTTCCCAAAAACGGAGCCAGAGCGGAAATTGAGAATCCATGTAATGCTCATAAAAAAATCAACAAAACAATTGCATTATTCTCAAAAAAAATGAATTCCAAATATATTTCAAAAAATTTAATAACAATAAAATTGTTTAAAAAACGGCTCTTTAAGTTTGACCATTGTTTACATTCCGAATTATTTCTATGAGTGGTGCATAAATATTGCATTTTTGACGCCAAATGTTGTAAATATTAGAAAAGGAAAAATGGTTTGAAAAAATTATGACTAATGATTTCATTGCAGTTCAAACTATAAACTAAGCGAACATTTAAAAAAAATTTAAACAGCTTAGAAAAAAATCAGAGATGGGGATATTTAAGAGACAATGTCTGAGTCGCATTAAATTTATCACGTTAGTACGTGCCCTAGGCCGAATAATTGTGCTATCAATTTGAAACTTCGTATGTGAGTGAGGTAGGGGTCAAAGATTATTTTCGTACCACAAAATCTGTGAAGTGTCCCGGCGTTCGGGGGGAGCTCCCCGATTTGACTTATAACTTCGACGGGCTATAACATTGCTCATGTTCCGAACTACGAGAAGATATGTATGTATATTATTAGAAAGCTCTCATTAAGTTCTACAACTTTATTGTTGACAACAAAGCGCAAAAATTGTTTTGAGTATGAAAATGTTGAAGGTAGAAAATTGGATGTAGTTTTTCATAATTTTAAAATGAAAAACCCCCTTTCCGGTATGTAAATTTTACGAATTCCTGTAGAAAATGTTTTTTCATATCGAATGATATATAGAAGATCAAAAGCTGAGGGGACAATAGTTCCAAAAATAGCCAAAAATGCGAAAAATGACACTTTTTGGCCAAAAATGCACATTCAAATAAGCTGTAAATACCTCGAAGTGTACCTTTTTTTCAAATTTGAAATTAAACGGTCGTTTTTATCATTTTCTTCTATTTCGAGCCATTTTTGTCAAATAAAAAAACGAAAAAACATTTTTTTGAAAATTTTCGATGACTTTTTGGTCAATTTTTGGAAAAATGTTACAAAATTATGATTTTTACGATATAAAAGTGGCAAAAAAAACTGAAATATTATTAATTTATTTATTTAACAAATTATGGTGAAATTGAGTAAAGTTAATAGGGAAGATTTCATTAAAATTGAAAAAAAAACTCCTTAAAGACAAGGTGTCATCCACATAAGGATAAACTTTGGAAAGTTGCCAAGTTTATAAATTTAAAATTTATAAAACTCATGTGTGAAAATGTGAATAACCAAAAAAACATTTTAAAAAAAACGGCGTTCGATTTCTCTAAAAAAGGATGAAAGAAGAAAAATGGAGTATAAGTGGGTGTTTCTAATTGAAATCAAATCAAGTGGTTCTGTTAGGAGGATATATGTGTGTTGTGTTCTTTTCAAATCCTTCTCGTATATTTTGAAAAGAACGAAGATTATAATACGCGATATTATTTTTAATTTATGTTTTGTTTGTTGCACACACCACCTTTTTCGAGAATGAGATAAAAAGAGAAACAAACGGATCTCATACGATATATCGTCGACGACTTATTCATGGAACGATCCTCCCCGCTCGCTTATTCTGATGAAGATGATGATCGTGCTGACAACGGGGGCTATTCAAGTGAGAAAGTGTTTGGGGACGAGGAACGAACGAAAAAAAAAGAAAGAAAATGAAAATGCCTAAGAAAATAATGACAATATGAGGAACCAGTTGATCATCAACAGCATTGTATAAGTTGGTAAAGCGATGGGGGGGGGGGGGGGGGGGGGTTTCTGAGATTATCTTCAACGAAACGTTACATTTATTTTGAGAAAATCCTAATCCTCCAAGAATTTGTGTATTGTATAATTGCTGTATTACACAATTTGAAGCTAAATTTTCTCGAACGCTCATTTTAGGCTGCACCAGTGGGATATTGAAGGCCACAACGCGTTCCACTTCACATGTCTGAAATGATGTGATGAACTTCGTGTTATCACTGGAGCAGTAAAAATTAAAGGAAGCCTTTATGGAGATAATGAATGTACCTTAAATAAAAATAGACTTCATACTCATTCCAAATCTGTTTTTAAAATTTTCTAAAACCACCTAGAAGCCGAGAAAATGAGCTTCAAAACAATGGCCTAGAAAAAGTGGCCACAGTCGAAAACTAGTCCACAGGCATGAAATATCCAAAAAAAAGAAAAAACATAAATTAAAATGAAAAAACATTAAAATAAGGAATAATATAAGCATTCTGCATCACTGTTTATTAACCAAACACGAAAAATGCTCATAGGAAAACGTTCCGCCACCTTTTTCTAGGCCATTGTTTTGAAGCTCTTTTTCTCGGCTTCTAGGTAGTTTTAGAAAATTTAAAAAACAGATTTGGAATCAGAATGATGTCTATTTTCACTTAAGGTACATTTATTATCTCCGTAAAGCCATCCTTTAAAGTATTTACGGTAGTTCAGAATATATTCAGCTCGAAATTTTAGAGTTTGTACCTCATTAAAAAAATACGATCAAGTTGGTTAATTCCTTTCTAAATTTACAGTTCTTCGGAAGCCAATTTTTTCTTTTTCTGCAAATCATAACTAATTCCTTTTAAAAAATATGACGTGACGTGCAATCCATCCACTCTCACAATATTTAATTCATTTTGTCAACGACACAAATTTACGGAAAAATGATATTTGAACTTGGAATTTTGCTTGGATTTGTCATCAAGTCTACCGAAGCGTTTTTCATCTTACAAGTTTGTATAGTTCTAAAGATTCTGAAATAATCCATTTTCAGCCAAGCTCAGATAAATGCCGCCCAGAGTCTTTGTTCTTTTATTGGAAACTTCCGAAAGATTTCCGAGGTGATTATGTGAGAACAACGGATTGTGAATTGAATGCTCAGGTTAGCGGATATTCATCTAATTACGATCTGGTCCAATATGTGTTGAGAAAAAACATGAAAATGAATGTGCCAAACATTTTTTGAAGTATTTCAAATTTCGCACATCGAAAAAACAAAAAAGTCTAATCAAGTGGGTTTCTTAGTCAATGAAAAGTCTAGTGATGCATTTTTTTTAAAGGAGGGCTTTACGGAGCTAATGAATTCATTTAGGATGAAAATAGACTTCAGACTCATTCCAAATCTGTTTTTTAAATTTTCTAAAACCACCTAGAAGCCGAGAAAACACGCTTCAAAACAATGGCCTAGAAAACGTGGTCATCTGCGAAAACTAGTCTGCACGCATGAAAATCCAAAAAAAAACATAAATTGAAATGAAAAAACATAAAAAAGGACTAATATAAGCATTCTGTATAAATATTTATTAACGAAACACGAAAAAAAGCTCATAGAAAAAAGTTCGGCAAGGTGGAAACTTTTTCTAGGTCATTGTTTTGAAAAGCTCATTTTCTCGGCTTCTAGGTGGTTTTAGAAAATTTTGAAAACAGATTTGGAATGAGAATGAAGTCTATTTTATCCTAGATGGCTTAATTATCTCCGTAAAGCCCTCCTTTAACAAAAAAATCACAATCATTTATGGATCTGAAAAATCTGAGAAATTTGTATAGTTTGACCAGTGCGTACAATTTTAGGCCTAAATTCTTTAAAAAATAATGTCGCTTTTTTCTAACACTACTCTAAAAAAACAATTACAGCTTCCATTCATGTTCTTCTCAATGATTACGACAGCTTTCATCTTAGTAATATTCATGGAAACAATCAAAAATGGGATCGAAGGAATCAATAGAAAAGTCAAATGCTGTCAAGAATAAAAATGTCAAAAAGCTTCCATTTTTTCAAAGAACAATGAATGAACTATTTTTCATGTTTTTTTGTTGTCTTTTCTATTTGTATAATTAGTTTAAATCGCTGTTGTTATGCAATCATCTTCTCTTCTTTGCCATAGTCGAGGTCAATTTGATTTGTGTAAGAACTTGTCCTTTTCAGACATTCCAATGATTCACTATTTAACTATTTATTTATTATTAAAATCAGAGAAGAAGCAATAATAATAATAATAATAATAGGGTTAGGATTAAATGCAACATTCAAAAAAATAGTTGGTCGATTTTTGAGCTGAAGAAGTGATTAAAAAGAAAATAAGAAAATTGTGTTTTTATTTACAAAAAAGGCAGGATTCAAGCATTATTAACGCGATGATTGCTGGTGTTTATGATCGGCAGAAAAGACAACGAATCAAAGAAAGGACAAGTGATGCAACAATCACAACACCGATGACAGCGGCCACTACCAACAACCAGACCTGTAAAAATATTTGAATAAAAATAATAATACTGATTTAAGAATAAACCTGGAAATTGAGACAGCATTCTTTGTTCAAGTCACCGCAGCACTTCCAATAGTGGAAAATTGAAGAAGATCCGCATTTGGTTCCGACAATTGGCACTGGGCAATAAGTGTCACCGTCCTGGAAAAATCGATATTTCAATTAATTTAAAGGAGGACGTTTTTTTTTAATTTTCTTCATTTTTTTTGGATTTTTCATTTTTTTTTTTACTTTACTATCTCGAGTATTTCACCCTTATTCCTTGAGAAGTTTCTCTTTTTTGAGGAATTAAACTAATTTTCTCCATTTTAAAATTAAATCAGTGAAAAATTTGTTAAAGACAGTGTTCTAGTGAAACAATATAAGAAGTAATTGGAGTAAAAACTTAAAATTTAAATTTGTATTTCTATCACAAAAGCATTAAAGGCAGCGTTTCAGTTAATACGATCCAGATCCATAGCGAAAAATAGGAATTAAAATGGGACCCATGAAGTCGAGAAAACAATACCACTTTGTAGAGACATTCAAATAATTGTGTTTCGCGCCAATTCCGACCGCGTCGCACGATCCGGCGCTCATTCAAATTTTGATTTGTTCAACTTTGGACCGCTGTTATGACACGCGTAGTTATCGGTGTGATTTCGCATAAATTGCATTGTACTAATGAGAGAACGCTCTAATTTTTGAAAATAAGATCAGGTAGTGTCAAATTAACTGAACAGCTGTCTTTAAACATTTGTAAAGTAAAAGTGAAATTCCAGACAAACTCACAAATGTTTGGATATTATATATCCAATTTTTCTTATTAATTTAATTATCGGGTTAATTTTTCTGTGGCTGAATATAATTTTAATAATTAGCACAAAATATTTAAGATCCATGAGATCTCAAAATTTCTTGATCATTGCGTTTTGACGACTGCTCCACAGCACTGACGCTCCGCGAGCACTCACGCGGCTGCCGATACTCAACACAGCGGAAAATTTGAAAATTGAAATTTTTCCCGTGAATTTTCTAGTGTGTTGAGTGCCCGCAGCCGCGTGCGTGCGTGCGGAGCGGTAGTGCGGTTGAGCAGACTTCAAAATTATCAAGAATATTTGAGTTTAAAATTCTTATTTCATATTCCTGTGAAAAGAAACAAAAATGATGAATATCTTAATATTTGCACATGTTCATAAAAACTAAAATAAATAAAAAAATACCTTTGTAGTGGTAACCTCATTTACCGCACTTTTCACATCACTTTCAACATTTGCAGTATTAACAGCAATCGAAAGAACAATGCATGAAGCCAGTGACAAATATCCGAGCATTTTTTTTATTTTGTTAGTTTTTTTTCTCCGTGAAAAAATTGTCTATAATCTGAAAAATGACAATTTTCGTCAATACTCTGGGGAATGATTATTTCGAACGAGACAACAAAAAGAAAGAAAACAGGAGACAAATCGAGGGAGAAGATTTCAAAGAAAGATTCTAGATGCTCGAAGATCAAAAAACCAAACTTCTTTTCGAGTTTTAGCTGGCCATACTGGTAACCTCCGAATCATAGGAGGAGCGAAAATAAATAACTCCATTTTTATTTATAAATTCGAACAATAATATGAGGAAAAAACTTGAACATTGACCATCTCTAAAGCTTGATTAGTAATGCATTGCTCGTTTTTGTGTTTCGTTCGAGCAATGTGGAAAAGAAAACACACCGAAAACAACTAAAAGAGAATGTAATTTGTGTTCGTTTCTTTTTTTAGAAACTGGGGAAAGAAACTCAGACGATGAAAAATTAAGTTTGAATTGAGTTCATCAAAAATTCATTCTTCTAAATTGCGCAACAATTTTTTTCTGAAGAAATCGTGAGATCGAGGGTGTTGTTGATGACGAAACCAATTGTTTTTAGTACTGGAAATGTGATAAAACATTTTATAGTAACATACAATAAATATTCTTATTCGAACATACAATTAAAGGAGGGTAATACGGAGAACACAAATTACTTTAAATCTCAGAAAAATGACATACTTATTATAAAAGTTATCATTGGGTTCTACATTTTTTGAAGGAGGGCTTTATAGAGATAACAAATGTACCTTAAATGAAAATAGACTTCATTCTCATTCCAAATCTGTTTTTAAAATTTTCTAAAACCACCTAGAAGCCGAGAAACACGCCACATCAAAACAATGGCCTGGAAAAAGTGGACACCGGCGAAAACTAGTCCGCAGGCATGAAAAATCCAAAAAAAAAATGAAAACACATATTTGTCATTTTTTTTTGTGTTTTAAATTTTAATTTATGTTTTTTTTTAAATATTTTTCATGCCTGCGGACTAGTTTTCGCAAGTGGCCGCTTTTTCTAGGCCATTATTTTGAAGCTCGTTTTCTCGGCTTCTAGGTGGTTTTAGAAAATTTTAAAAACAGATTTGGAATGAGAATGAAGTCTATTTTCATTTAAGGCTCATTTATTATCTCCGTCCTTTAATTCACGGAAGAAAAACGGAAAAAACGAGATACCTGCAAAAAAGTTTCCTTAAATTTGAGCATTTTTATTTGCTTTTTGTATTTAAAATGTGCAATAAAATGTAAAGTGTTTATATCGGTGTTTCATTTTAAATTCAAAAAAAAAACAAAAAAGTCGGAAGTTTTCAGCAATTCAGAAAAAAATAAATCAGATTTTTGGGCAATTCGGCAAAATCTACAAGGTCTACAAAATGAGAAAAATTTCGAAATTATTGCCAAGAGTACCCTTAAATCCAGTCTCCCCAAAATTCTGCTCTTTCCCCGGATTCATTCAATTAAATTAAACAATCACAACACAATGGGATGCTTTTCAATTGATGATTTTAATTACATCAAACAACCGGAAAACCATACACGACACAACGTTTCCAAATTACACCACAAAAATACTGCAAGTGCCATTTCTTTTTTCTCCGATTTCTTTTTTTTTGATTGAATTGCTCTAGGATGGTGAACAACATGCGAGAAAAAAATGAAAGAGCGATGCAAGCAGAACTATTTTTGGGATGAACAAGGTTTTTGTGTTGTTTTTGTTTTGTTTTTTTCTAGGACAAGAGGGAACGAAGAGAGAGAGAGCGAAAAAAGTAAGATGACTGATGAATGAGGTTTTCGAAGTGACGGGACGTATTAGTGAATAGGACGAAAAACAGAAACGAAGGTCGATGAGCGGAACACAAAACAAGGATTTAAGCAAAATACGTTGAATTATTTCAAGAAATAAGTGACGGAAGCTCTTAGTTGATCAGAGAAATCCCATTAGAGCTGATTTAATGATAATGTGATTGACTTAAAACTCATTTTAATGTTTAAAAAACCAAGAGTTTAACTAGCTGAGCATTTAAAAAGCTTTATTTCCCTATTATTATTATGATGGACGACTTTTAAAAACCATATGTGAACATCAAAGATTACTAAAGACAGTATGCCACCTTGACGCATAATTGGAAATTCATAAAAATGAATGTGTTTTGCGTCAAAATGGGAGGTTCTGCAGGTACAAAACAGGTACATTTATCCATTTTGTGTCTATACATCAGCACCATGTACAGTTCATGTTTCGTGCATCATGTGTCAAAATAGAGGATATACTTTTGCGTTCGTTTTTGGAAAGTTCTATTGTCGAGTAAAACATTTTGGATCATCCGTTTTCTACAAAAAGACCGCAGCGCAACAGCTCGCATTTAAAAATATCACGACTTTGTGAGAGACTTAGATTTTGATGGGTAGGCCAAAACCAACTGACATGATATTTGAGTTGACAATAAGAAATTTCTAACCATGTACGTGGTTCGGAATAGTGTAAATTTAAGTCTATCAATTGGCTGACATTACAGAGTCAACGATCTTTGATAAAAATATAACTCTCACTAAATACAAATCTATATTTTTCTCAATTTTCTTAAACCACGTAGAAGCCGAGAAAATGTGCTTAAAAACAATGGCCTAGAAAAAATTTCCACCGACGATAGCTAGTCCGTGCGCATCACGAGAATCCAGACAATTTTAAAAACATGGGTTAAAATGAACTAATTTATGCATTTTCCATAAATATTTATCAATATAACATGCAAAAAGCTCATGGGAAAAAGTTCGGCCAGGTGGAAACGTTTTCTATGTCATTGTTTTGAAGCTCATTTTCTCGGCTTCTAGATGGTTTTAGAACATTTTAAAAACAGATTTGGAATTGTTATTTTCTCTATGTCCAATTACATTGTTAGACCTGTAAAGTCCTCCTTTAAATATTAGAATCAACTTATTGTTGAAGTTTTGGTAAATTAGAATTTACTTAATCAGTTTTCAAATGATATTTTCAGTAAGTTTTAAGAGTTTTTGAAGGCGTTTTCTAAATCCAGAACTAATTCGTTTCAAAAAAAAACGCAGAAAAATAAGAATAAAAAACTGAGGCTTATTCGATCTCAAATAATGTTCTCCAGAAGCACTCATAATTGCGTATGCCTCCCCAGTTTTCAATCTCTTGTTCCCCTCCCAATCTCAATTATTTTTAGATTTCGAGGAAAAAAACGCGATTATTGACAGGACGTTGAACATTGGTCACTGTTGTTATTTTTTTTCATAAAAAGAAAAATGGAAACTTTGGTTTTCTTTTTTTTTCTTCGGGGAAAAATGTAACAAGGAATGGGATTGACACCACCACGAGCACAACGATTTTCGACAGAAAATGGAAAGCTAACGAACCAAAAAAAAATAGAAATAAGTTTTTTCGGGCGAACTCTTTTTTCTGTTTTTGGTATTTTTTTGGGGGGGGGGGGGGGGTGGAATATGAAGAGGAAAATAACGACAGAAATTTATTTTGGATAAAGGGGTGCGCAAATAGAGTAATTTTAGAACATGTGTTCAAGGTGTTTTGATGAAGAGTTCAAAATTTTCAGAAAATGAGTCATTTTTGTTAGAAATGTGTAACAAATGATGATGCCAGATGTGTATTAAAACAATTGACATTAAAGGAGGATGAAAATATACTTCATTCTCATTCTAAATCTGTTTTTAAAATTTTCTAAAACCACCTAGAAGCCGAGAAAACATGCCTCAAAACAATGGCCTAGAAAAAGTGCCACCATCGAAAACTAGTCCGCAAGCATGAAAAATTAAAAAAAGTGAATAAAACCTAAATTTTAATTAAAAAAACATTTTAAAAAGGACTAATATAAGCATTCTGAATAACTATTTATTAACGAAAAAGCTAAACGGAAAAAGTTCGGCCACTTTTTCTAGGCCATTGTTTTGAAGCTCATTTTCTCGGCTTCTAGGTGGTTTTAGAACATTTTAAAAACAGATTTGGAATGAGAATGAAGTCTATTTTCATTTAACGTACATTTATTAGCTCCGTAAATCCCTCCCTTAACTGAAATAATTTTTAAAATTTAATAATTTAACAAATTATGGTGAAATTAAGTAAAGATTTTGATCTTAATTTTAGTCTAGAAATTCTGGAAAGTGGTCATTGAAATTGAAAAAGAACTCCTTAAAGACAAGGTGTTAAGGATACATCTTGGAAAGTTGCCAAGTTTATAAATCAGGCTTTATTAGTAAAATTTTTGCTATACTTTTAAATAATTTTGAATTCATACATAAATCTGAATTCTTCATTTAATAAAAGTGCTTTAAAAAGATAATGAATCACTCAAAATACATGTTTTTTCGAGAAATAAATAATGCGTTTTCTTTAAATAGTGCAGAAACATCCAATGAATCACTTTTGTGCTATAAAAGTGCGACATAAGAATTTCTTCATAAAATGATGTTTCTATAAAAGTATCAAAATAATGTGAGCAATCGTCACATTTTCTCGAAATAATCGACTGTTGAAACTTTACACAAATAATCAAAGAAACATGATGCTTCTGATGGATTTTGAAAAAAAAAACGAAAAAAATGTTTATAAATTTGTTTTCAATATTCTGTTATTCGCTCGTGATTTATTTTGAGATAAGACCTCAAAGATTTAAAATTTTACATTTGAACCCCTTATTAGATCAAATAATCAGAGCAAAAGTTCAGAAAGAAAAAAGTAATGCTAATATTTTCAAAATCGGAAAAAGATCTATATTGAAAAGACGGCACAAACATATTGAATAAAGGATTCTAAAGAAAAATGGAACGAATCGAACTAGTAAATATTTACTCTTCAACATATATATTATTTTTTCCTCACAAAAGTGACCACGATTTTGTTTTTTTTTCTCACATCTCTGCGCACCCCATTTAAATAGAAAAAAATGATGACGATCGAGTGTTGTTGAAATTTGAGTCACATGTAACAAAAATACATTTATTTTCATTGGTATTGTTTTTGTAACCGAATTTGGATAATCGGAAATCAAAAATCTGTACTGGAAAATTATCCGTGAATATATTTCACTTTATGATGAAAAATATTATATACGTGAAAAACAACAACATTAGTAGATTTTTGTTCACTTGAAATTGATCAAGAAAAAAAGTTTATTTCCTCTTCGGGGGGAATGCAACATTTGAAACGGACGACTCACAACAAACCAAGTCAGTCACGCAATCAAGAAAAATGGCTCAAGGGCAAGGGAGCCAAAAAAAAACTTTAATCTTTCGATTTTATGTTTCTTTTAGAAATGAGTACTCCGAAAAAAAAACAGATATATTTTTCGAGGGAGTTTGAAGAGGAGGTTTACAACAACAATAGATACCCCTACGGGTGGCACGTGTTTGTGTGATATTGAACGATGAGCCACTTTTGCTTTTTTGAAACATGAGCATCACGCAGATGCTCAGAACAATTTGGAGAAAAAAGAACACAATTTTTATTGCACTGGGCCGGCTAAGAAAATGGAGAAATGTGTGTAATTCGATTTTAGCTTATTGAGGATTTAAAAACAAATTAAAACTACAGCCTGCATCAGATTTTCACGATAAAATGGTTATATCGTTAATTAAAACACGGTGGGCTAAAGTGAACCGATAAAACTAAGAAAATTCAGTACGACGTTTTTAGGGCGTTGCATTTTTGCAATCGTGCGGCACGGTTACACAGAACGCGTTATATTCAGCTATTCAGGGACGAAATGTTGTAATTCGGAGTCAAAAAAAATTAGATTAGACCATAATTTATGTATTTAACGCAAAAACTTCATTTTTTAATGCGTTTTTCGCATTAAAATGCCGTTTTTTTAAAAATTGGAATTTTTGCGTGTGTGCAATTTGTCGTAACTGTGTACACACACAAAGCGTTGTTCGTGACGACAATTTCGGTTCTCTTTATCCCACCGTGAAAATGTTACACTGTCTTTAAATATGAATATTTCCCGGAAGGTTAAAAATTCAGTTGATTTTGAACCCCTTAAAAAACAACCTAAAAATTTTATTTCTGTAAATGTAAACTAAAAGTGCATTATAATGAAGCTTCATTAGAAAACTAGGTCATTTTCAGTGAAGTTATGAAAAAACACGAAAATTTGAGACTTCAAGAATAAATATGAAATATGTTTTAGCTAAAAAAAAACACATTTCTGTCAAGGGTCTCCAAATTACACCAGAAACGTTGCGGAAGAACCTGCATATTCCAACCCTTTTTTGAACGCGTGTTTTCAAGGTTCACATTTTCTGAACAAATAAAGATATTGTTTAAACTTCGCTATTTATATTTTGCAACAATATAGGGCACTTATCTCAAGTTTTATTCAAAAAATGGATTGAAAATGTTTGAACGAGGAAAAAAAAGATGTTTTTGAACAGCGAGCGATTTCTGCCAAAATAACAGAAAGAATCTACAGTGCAAATTCGAAGACAGACCTTGAAAAAAGAATTAAAAAATGGTTTCTTCTAAGACACCAGGGGGGCAAAAATCTGAGTCATGTGCAACCTAAAATGGAGGGAAAAAATAAGAAATATATTGCGCGCAAGGACATTTCACCCCCCCCCCCCAAACAAAACAACCAGTTTCCCCCCTATTTTGTCCATATATTTTTTGGTTGACTGGTCATCATTAAATACCTCCACTTGAACGTATTTTTATGAAGGGAAAGGTTTCGAAATTTGGTTACTCATGAATTCATGAAATCATGCATAGCGGCAGGATTTCGTAAGCGAGAGAAATCACGAAAAAAACGTTTCAAAAATTGTATTAATGGAAAAAAAATTAAATATTATCAAAAAGCTCATAAAACTCTTCAGGTAGCGGCTGGAATGGATCTCCTTGCTTCCAATTGTTCGGGAATCCGTCTAAAATTTTCAAGTCTGGTAAAATTTGACTCATTCTGTTTCGGTATGTGTAATCAGAGCTGAAACATTATTATTTAATCGTTAGAGAATTTTTCTAAACAGTATCAAGGTGGGATAAAGTGAACCGAAATTATCATCACGAATAACGCTTTATGTGTGTGTACACCGTTACGACAAATTGCACACAAGCAAAAATTCGAATTTTTATTGTCGAGATAAACATTTCTGGCCGCTCGTTGTGCGGAGTGTCGTTGGGAATTTCCTCGCAGCGCGACCGCAATGCGCAAGACCAACTGAGAAATTTGAATTTGAGCGCGTTGCGGTCGCGCTGCGAGTAAATTCCCAACGACACTCCGCAAAACGAGCGGTCAGAAATTATTATCTTAACAATAACAAAGGCATTTTAACGCCTATAACGCATGAAAAAATGAAGTTTTTGCGTTAAATACATAAAGTATGGTCTAATCTAATTTTTCTCACTCCTAATTACAAAATTTCGTTCCTGGGTATTGTCAACTCAATTATTCTTGATCATTGCGTTCGGAGGGCTGCTCAACCTCGCAGCCGCTCCGCACGCACGCGACGCGGCTACCGACACTCACACACACTGGAAAATTTGAAAAATTCATATTCCCCCCGATATTTCAGTGTGTGTAAGTGTCGGCAGCCGCGTCGCGTGCGTGCGGAGCGCGGCTGTGAGGTTGAGCAGCCTTCCGAACGCAATGATAAAGAATAATTGAGTTGAAAATAGCTTAATAAAACGCGTTTTGTGAAACCGTGCCGCACAATTGCAAAAATGCCGCGTCCAAAAAACGCGTTCAATTTTTAATTGTCGTACTGAATTTTGGACCTAGTTATGTTCACTTTACCCCACCGTAAGTATTACCTGTACAACGGATTCATTTCCATTGTAAGTGATGTCAATCGCTCAATCTTTTGCAGTTCGTACAACTCTTGCCAATTATCAAACTAAATTTTATAATTTTAAAATTTTCGGCTTCCACAAAATACCTTATTCTTTCTAATCCACAACGTTTTAATTCCCGAAATTTGCTCCACATTTTCAATGTTTTCAATAATATTATCATTCAAATCAAGAGTCTCCAAATTCTTCAAATCACCAAGTCCATCAATTTTTGAAATCCCATTCTGAGCTAAACCCAATGTTTTCAAATTTCCAAGTTTTTCGAGTCCCTCAATCATTCTTATTGCATTCCCTGGCAAGCTTAGTTCTTCAAGACTTGAAAGAGTAGCGAGTCCTATAAAAATTAATGTGCGCCTTTAAAATACTGTACTTTTCAACCTTCAATTTTTCGGATCTGATTTGCTCCTAGAAAAAGTCGTTTCAATTTTCCGAAGTTTTCAAGATTGCTTATTTTTTTGATGCGATTATCACCCAGTTCCAAATATTGCAAATCAGTAAGCTGGAAATGTATTATTGAGGGTAGGCCAAGTGTTTGGAGGCACAAGTGTTCGTGCGTTGAAAAAGTTAGGCCACGCACCTTGTAGAAGCGTTTAGCCTGAAGCAACATGAAAAATAATATTAAATCATTAAATGGGAAATCGAACTCTACTTCGACTATTTTTTTCAACCATGGAAAATGCTTTATAAAAAAACGAACACATGTGCCTCCAAACACTTGGCCTACCCTCGTATTATTTAACTTCCTGGCCTAGGAAAACAAGTTTCAAAAAAATCGGCCATCAATTCTCAATTTGCCTTTTTAATTTTAATTTTTTTTAACTTTTCGCTTACATTCTCAATACCCTCGATTTTCACAATTTTATTATGAATCATGTGAAGTTCCTTAAGCTTTCTCAAATTTTCCAAGCCTTCAATTATTGCAATTCGGTTGTATGAAAGGTCCAAAACCTCTAATTGAGTGAGCGATTCCAAATTCTCGATTTTTTCAATCTAAAATTTCAAGAAATGCGTTGAACAACAATTTGAAAAAATAATACTTGATTATCGTTTAAATTTAAATAAGTCAAGTTCGTCAAACAATCGATATTTTCAATTTTCTTCAACAAATTCCATCGCAAACTCAGGCTACTGAAATTCGAACAAAAATATTTGTAAGTAGTCGCATTGAAAAAACTAATACTCTAATTTGGAAAAATCCTCAAGATTCCAAATTTGCTGAATTCGATGACGTGTAAGGTTCAGCTCAGTTTTATCAGCATCAACTTCGTGAGCTGAAATTTAAATTTTTCTAAAAATGAAACCCCTTGGCTCAAAAACTTAAATTTCTTACATGTAATTTCCTTTTCCACTTTTCCGTTTCCTTTATTTGAAACAATTCGCTCAATTTTAATTGTTTTCATTTCGAATCAATTTCGAAAAATAAACTTTTACAGTTTTTCTTCTCACGTTTCAAATATGGATTGGGAACAAGGTCAAGCAAATCTCTTTGAATTCAAAAAAGAAAACGTGAAAGATTTGGCTCAAGTTCTAAGAACTTTGATGTTCAGAGAGGTGAATTCTTGAAATTAGAATTTGTAAATTACTTTTATTTGTAGTATGGAATCATTTATTGTTCCCCCAATGGTCTGAAAATTATGGTCGAAGACGAAAGTTGTCAACAGGCAAATGCATATCTCGATTCTTCGCTTTTCAGTCATTTCACTTGTCGAGAAGACGATATCAAGCTGAGAATTCCAATCAAAACTTTGGCAGAATGTCTGAATATTGCTGAAGGAACAGCCAGCTCCGTCAGAATGACCTATTCTGGATTTTGCGATCCACTTCGAGTGCTGATAGAGGAACATGAAGGCTTCGTTGTCAGAGCCAAAATTCATACACTTGTTCCGGAACAGGTTGCTCTCTTTTCTAATAAAAAAACAAAACCCTTTTTTTAGGAACTAGATTTCGAATTCCAAGACAAAAACGTTGTGGCCACTTGTATGCTAAAAACTCAAATGTTGAAAGATATTTTCCGTGATTTTGACACTTCTAGCAAAACGGTTGAATTTTCATTTTCATCAAAGTTCTTGATGTTTTCAACAAATGGTGATATTGGAGATATTGAGGTTTTTTTAAAAACTTTTTTGCTGAAACGATTAAACAACATTTCAAGATATCAATCCCATCCAAATCCATCCAAATGGACGCAATCAAATGCGAAAATGACACCAGTTTCTCATATCGAATGCCATTAATTCAAAGAATGATAGCCGCTGTTTCATTGTCATCAAAAGTAGTTTTCCGAGTAGACGATAGAGGTGTTCTATGTGCTCAATTTACCGTAGCTCATAACGATACACAACAAAGTTATATAGAATTTTTAGTAAGTTTACTTATTTTTCGTTCCATCTTGATTTTCCAATTTCAGACCGTTCCCAACAGCGAAGAAGAATAACGCTGTAAATTTACATTTTTTATTAAGAAAAAACCCCAATAAATTCGATTAAGTGTACTGATAACCTAATTGGAGCAAAAACAACTAATTACAATAGAAAATATTGGAAAAGTATTCTAACCCAATTCTGTGAATAAGAAAAAAAATATCCCATTATTAATACAGTTCAGACTATTCTTTAAATTACAAATCACAACTCGTTGACTTTCGGATGCAATTAAAATAATAAATTAACTCCCACTAAATTAATTTTGAGGATTTGTTGGAGGATTATAAGGAATCGGTGTAAAGTACGGTGACTCTTGCGACGTCGTTTGAGCCAATGGCTGAAATTCATTAAAATTTGAAAGTTCAGTCACTTTTTCTTGAATTCTTACATTTTGATTTGAATAAACCTGTGAAAACGCGCTATTCGCTGATGGTTGAACAATTTGGTGTTGATGTTGTGGCTGAGCCGGCACATTTTGATAGTTTTGAGCTGGGACTTGTGATGGAATCGGAAGTGGATTGGCCACTGAATATTGTCCGTGAATGCTTGGTGTACTTATTGAAGATTGCCCATATTGTTGCTGGTGTTGTTGCTGCTGCTGATATTGTTGATTGGCTGAAAATGAAGCCTTCAGTAAAAAACATTTTCAAAAAAAAACGCTTACCATAATGTTGTTGGTACTGTTGGTGGTAATATGCCGCAGCTTCTGGTGAGTAAGCATATTGTTGTTGCTGATATGCTGCCATTTGTTGTGCCTGTTCAGCAGTATATCCATGATAATTGTGTTGTTGACATTGTTGTTGCTGGTATGCCTGATACACTTGATGTTGAGGGCTGGTTGCTGAAGATGATGATTCGACAGTAGGTGAGGTTACTGGGGGAGATCCAATTGGAGATGTTGGTCCGAAATGCACAACAACCTCGGTCTGAAGAAAAATTATTACAATAAAAATTTTTAAATTTATATTATACCAAAGGAACTGGAACGGGAATTGGAGCTGTTGGAACGTGTGTTTCATATTGATGTTGTGATTGTTGATTAGATAATTCAACAGATGCTACATGTTCAGCTTCATTTGATGGTTGTGAATAAACTTGTGTTGTCTCACTTGGTTGTGTGACATTCGAAATCAAAGCTGGGCTGTAAACGTGTCGTTTTAAAATATTATCTTCAACTATTGACTCACTCAGTAATATTAATTCCAGATGTAGATGGAACAACCACCGGAGGATTCGGAATTGTATCCTTTATCAGTTGAGGCAAAAACTTTTCCAATCTTTCAACTGTCTTTTCATACAGTCCAGGAATCGTAGCAAATAGCTGAGTATTATCCAACACTAGCAACATGTTTTTCAATGACTCCGGCACTGCTTCATTCAAATTACCGCAGCTGTCAACTTTCAAATATTGCTCCATATAATCCAACAAACGAATCCATAATGACGGGAAAGATGGCAACGCGGATAATGCGCTAAAATAATATCTTCTGTACCGAAATTTGAAAATGAAATACCTCAAATGATTCAAAAGTGTCTTTGCAACTATTTGTATCGTTCTAACCCTGGTATCCTCCATACCAATTGGATCCATTTGAGAAAATGGTTCGAGCAGTTTTGTAAGAAGAGGGAACAATACTTCACCGAAGCATGATTCCCATTCAGCAGCACCCAAATTGGCCATGTTTGCAGGAAGGAATGCTCTCTGAAATAACACAAAATTAGCAAAAACACTCAAATTTTAAAAATAAACCTGAAGATGTGTCAACGCGGCACCTCTGACAAGTCTTCTGCAATCACAGCTCAATCTTGCCATAGCTTGCAATAATGGTCTCCAAATATCGGTCCAGACAAATGAAACCGAGCACAATTCAGTCGATCCCGCCCATTTTGAGAAAATTGCTGGTGCTTGAGAATGTAATTGTGAGCATAAGTCTAACAAATGCAACGATGTTTGCTGATAATGTGCCGAAAGTTGTTGTTCTTCATTGCGACTATCATCAACTTCAGCTGCCACATCAGTTGACAAATCTTTCTTTCCAGCTCCACCAGTCCGATGTTTCTTCGCGCGTTCTTCAGTCGCAGTGCTTCTCAAACGATTCTGTGCATCACCGCTTAGCGGTCCAGCCGCATAACATCCTCCATCCAAACTAGCTTCAACCATTGTCCTCAAACATTGCAAACTTGATTCAAAGTTATCCGGTGTCACATGTACAGCATCTCTCAACAAAAATGCCAAACAATCACAAACTTTCAAAAATGCAGCCGGTTCGTGTCTACCCAATCCTGTTCTCAAAACCAAGCTTCCTCGTTTGAAATTTTGTGCTTTCGTTGCTCCAAGTGCTCTCAATGCTTCCTCTGTTGCTTTCGCAGCATCTTTGTGATCTAAATGTATCCAATCTGCCTGTCCAGTCAAAAGGTTTCGACGATCAGTAGCAATGGAACTTGCGGAATCAGCACGACTTCCAAGATCACTCGTTGAGTCATAAATCGCCCTTTTTCTCTCTTCGCCTTCCGACGTATATGCTCGATCTTCTAGATTATTCTTTCCCGATCCTGATTGCTCAACATCAGAAAATGCATTTCTCTCGTTGACATGTACCTATAATCATTTTATTTAAATATAGTGTAGAAAATAAACCTGATACCTGTGATGGCTGCGTAATCAAATAATCATCCGGTAGAACAGACGCACCAGCTGCTTCTAACAACGAGAAAAGTACCGACCAATGCTCACTTTTGTGTACATTTGCAGCATTTGCGCGAATAAGTTCATAAAGGCCATATGCGATTTGTCGACTGAATACGAATAAAGCTTTCGGTGACAATTTCTGAAAGAACACTAATATTTCTCAAAAATAATAGCAAAAATTAAATTACAAGGAGCATTGAAAGTGAGTGAAGAACATCATCAGATACTGTATTATCGCGGAACAAATTTCTATTTGCAACTCGAAGTAATCCAACGACTCCTCTTTCAACCAAAACTGGACATCTTCCAAATCTTGGATCAAGAAGCCATTCCAAATGCTTCCGAACATGTGGCCAAACATCAGGAAGTCTATCCTTATTCTCCAATGTAATAGAAATCATGATTTCAAGATAGAATACCAATGCATCTTCATCTTCACCACTGAGGAAGAAAGTCTGCAAATATGTATACGTTTCCGAAAACAGATTTTTTAACGAACCTTCTGCTGTTGA
The DNA here is from genome assembly GCA_964036255.1 of Caenorhabditis virilis. Classification (NCBI taxonomy): domain Eukaryota; kingdom Metazoa; phylum Nematoda; class Chromadorea; order Rhabditida; family Rhabditidae; genus Caenorhabditis; species Caenorhabditis virilis. The sequence continues at coordinate 8,814,790 of OZ038417.1, read as the reverse complement.
TCAGCAGAATCCAAAATTACCAACGAATTTGCTTTAATTGCATCCAACATTTCACCCAATGGATTTTCCAACAAATATTTACTATCCGTCACAATTTGCGATGGTTTACATTCAGCAATCACTGTCGATGCCAATTTCATCGAGCTCAATTGATCTTGTGTCGGTTTTCGGCGATCGGATTCATTTGTACCACCACCAAGTCCAAACCAAGACAGAAGACCAGTTTCGCTTTTGGTCGATGTCATTTCTCTGAAATAATCGGTGAAACTGAATGAAAACAACTAAATATAACCCACTTCTGATGCACTCTTTGAATTGAAACCCATCCCTTTTCATCAACATAATCCTCCACTTCAATCATATCAGCTGGAAGTAATCGAGCACGGAACAATTGCAGCAAAACTTCAAAGAAGTTTCTCCATCCTTCTTTCAAAATATCACCGTGTTCATGAACCAAATAAAACAATGTCTTAATTGCCAATTGTGCCTTATGATTTTCTCCAAACGATAATGCAACAGCTTCCGGTGAATGAATACCTCCAACACCGCTTCCACTATTCACATCTACCAGACTTCTTTGCCTATGAATTTCTGCATTCTCATCGGTTGCTCCTTCTCTCATAGATGTCAAAGTGGTGAATTTGCACAAGTGAATGCACAAGTTATCAAAAACTTCACTCATCAAATAATGGGCCGCGATTTTGGCACATTTTCGATAACCAGTCAATGCTTTCTGAAATTAGATATTTTAATGAAAGCAATTAAATTTTTCAATTCACCTGAAGTATCTGCTCATGTTCCGATTTATCAAAAACATAACTCAATGCCGCAATGGCTGGTCCCCAACAAACAGCAAACAAATCACGATCATTCCAACCATTTGGAGCATGATAAAAGTTGCCTTCTGTTGATTCTCCTCTTCTCAAAAGTACCTTCCACATATAATCCTCTTTCACAAGTCCTTTCTGCTCAGCAGGCATTACAATCTCTTCAGATTTTATTGAGGTGTACATATCAACAAGCATCTGTGGATCGAAATCTTGTCCACCATTTGTTCCAGACAAATTTCTTTTGAAACAATCCACTGTCATTGGTGGTTGGGCTCTTTTCACCTGAAAATTTCATAATTTATTTGATTTATTGAAACATTAAAAATGTACTTGAGGATTATGCTGATCCATATTCAACATAATAATTGCATACGAAAGTGTAAAAGCAGCATCAACATGATTAAAAGGCTCCTCATTTGCTCGATACCATTCATCAGAAAAATGTTGCATAACCATACTAATTTCAGCAGCTTCTCCTGGCAAACGGAAAGTTTCCAAAAACATTCTCAATGAAATATCCAAACGAGTTCCTTTGAATGGGAATGATCGTACAAATGCTTCCAACACTTCTTCATGTTTCCGGCTACAAATATAATCCGCAATGCTCTTTTTATCAAGCTGTGGATTGGTTCGAAGCCACTGTACCAGCGAGTTTGCATCGTGTCCCAAAATTCCCTTTTCGCGAAGGAATTGAATACCCTTTTTGGGGCTTTGGTTGAACAATTCGGTTCCTTCAGCGATCAAGCGTTTTCTATTTTTCTGTTCGATTACTTCACATTGTGATGGAAGATTTTCAGAAGGCATATGACGATTTGATCGCAGCAAAATTGTATTAGAACGAACTGGAAAATGTAAAGATATTAAAAAAAAGATTTCTAGGAATTTCAAGATATACCATTTCTTTCCTGATCTTCTTCGATATCACCATTTCCCGATTTCAATTTCTTTCCAATGTCGAAACCACTCAAAACCGGCAATCCTAATTTTTTCGAGCTGAAAAGTACATATAAAAAGAGACAATATTTCTGTGTCGAATTTTTGATGTGGTTTTGCATACAAACACGTTTTTCAGTTTCAAAACGCGTAATTTTTCTTATTTTTCCAATTTTCAGTTTTATCTTTACAAAATAAGCGAAAACTAACTCTTTTCCATCTTCATTCGTTCTATGAACACTTCTTCCATTAGCGAAATCTTCACAATTCTGTTCAATCGTCTCAATTACAACAAGAAGTGCATCAAGGGACAAAAGTGAAGCTGTATGCCCGCCAAGTGTTGGAAATGAGTTTTCGACTAAGAGTTTTGTCAAATCTTCGAAGACGTTACTGTAATTTGAACCTTTTTTTTTGAAAAAATATCATTTCAAGGATACCCGCAGTATAAATCACAATCGAAATTCAGATACATTTCGGTGACCAATCCTGGAATTCTCCAAAGCTGCACAAGCGATTCTAATGCCATTTCTTTCTGTTCGGTTCCGCTATTAGTAGGATTCTGGAAATAATGTTTGCGATTGTAGATAATTATATATTAAATACTTTCTCTGACAAGACAATCGATTGAAGTTTTTTCAAATAAGATTCCAACTGGAATTTCAGGTGCATTCTCATCGATTCGAAGAGTAAAAAGCAGCATCGATTAGTTGCAGCCAAAACAGGAAGCTTTTCAGTGTCAAGAAGCTGAAGTAATGACCTGCACAAATTATCTTTAATCAGTGGCATCAAAAAGTCATAGTTTGGCAAATGATCAGAAACCGCTTCCAGCGCAACAATCAACAAATTCAATCCCAATACAACCATTGATTCAGTATTATGCCGATCTAGTGGATTAATCATTGCGATTAGAAAACGTAGAAGCTCCCGACAACATGGCAACCCATATGGCATTTGTTCTTCAATTGCCAATTCTGTCGTCAGTGTTGGATCTTCATCGTCGCTCACAATTTCTCGTTGAATTCCAGCGGTTTTTGATGTACGCTCTTCTCCGTCTTCTCCTTCGCTTTCACTATCTGCTTGTTCCCCATCAGACAACGCATCTGTTTTTTTGGCAGTGATCTCTTCTATTGGTTTATCTGGATTTGTGATTGCATCAACAGCTGGATCAGTTGTTAGCACAACATCGTAATCTGTAAAATATGTTTTTTTGAGCAAATTGTGCGAAAAGTTCATAAAAACGAAAACTTACCCATTTCAGAAATTGACTTCTTCTTTTGTTGCTCTTCTTCACTCAACAATTTCGTCTTTTCATTCCCAACATCTTCTTCGCGATCAATTTCACTTCTATTATTATCACTTTTCACAGATATTGTTCGCTTCTTCTTTCTTTTTTGTCTCTTTTCGTTAGTATTAACCAATTGTCGAATATATGGATGTCGTGTGTCTTCAACGAACGTTGGTAATCTTGTGAAAATGAGTTGGGTCATGTCCGCTAATGTTGATTCGGCAGCTTTTCTCAATAAAAGTGAGAGGTTTTGTTCAAACACTATTCGGAAACATGATTGCATCAAATCACAAACGGCTTCATTAGAAAGTAGAATTCCAGGAGGTGAAAGGAGTAGAGAACGAAGAACCTGGAGAATTTTGAAGAGAACACATTCATCGCTTCCAGAACTTTTGCCTCCGATGAATTTTGTGTGAACCACTGCGTATGAAATAGATTCAACAGCGTTTGCAGCTTTGATACTGAAACTTCTATTTTTGATTGAATCTGGAGCATTTTTATAAACTAGGAACTATACTGTCTGAGGACAAAGTCCTTGAATAAATATAATTATTTACCTGTTCGCATCAATCAACCCATAATTCAGAAATTTCGCAACAGCTGAAAGAGCAGCTTCAGTAATTGGACCATTTGTATTCTGCGCTTTAATGACATCCAAAAATGGTGATAAATAGGTCAAAGGGTTCATGTCGGCAAGATCCGCAACCTGTTTTTTTTTCATTTTGATTTAGATAATGCATTTTCAAAAAATTAACGTTATTTACCTCATTTAACACTTCCTTCAGATCGGTGAAATTTCTAAGCAATGGGTCAGTATCCTCCATTGTTGGTGCCTGGTGTGATAATTGATACTGTCGCCTAGCTTTGTTTAAAAGAGCAACCACCGAATTGGCTTCACCCATAACAATATAAACACCATTGGTCGCCATTTTGATCAATTTTACGTTTTCAAGCGAACGGCGACCCTTGAAAACGCTGTAAACAAATGAAAATATGGATCAATGAATGAAAATCAAGTTTCTTGGAGAAAAAACGAGGAAAAACGATAACATCTTGAAAATTAAGGCGAAAAAGGAGCGAGTGAAAAGAATCGACACGTCACGGAGATGAGAGGGAATTCTTTATAGATTACGGTAGGTGTTGCAAATGTGTAAACACGCCGACGGGATGTTGCACAACTTAATTTTTATTTTTTGGCTTATTTTTAGAATTTTTGAAATTTTCAATTCTACACATTTTAAGAAATTCTATATATTTTTTATGATTTTGTGTATTGCTTTTATGTCGGTGTATTCAGTAAAAACAGTTTTTTAAATACTAATATCGGAAAATAATCGGTGTTGCAGATGAAATATGTTCAAAACTAAAAGTATTCCACAAACACCATCGAAAAAATTGAGAGGTTTCCCTTTACTATGGAAATACACAAAAGGTAACTTTTCCCTGGCATCTGTTAAAATGTTTAATGTGAAATATTTCAGGAGCTGCCGCTTTCTACGTAGTAGCCCATTGTATTGCAAGATATGCTGGTGAGTTAGTTATTTGTAGCGGTCCGTCAATGTATCCGACAATACATGACGGTGATCTAGTGATTGCTGAAAGATTCAGTAGGTTTAATTTTACATTATTTCGGATAATATCGCAACATTGTTTTTTAGCTGTAGCGAAAGGAAATATTCGAAAAGGTGATATTGTTGGTTGCTTGAATCCTAACAAGCCAGAAGAGCTGTTATGTAAAAGGATTGCAGCAAAGGTAAATTTTACTCATTAAAAAAATCGAAACTAAAGTTCTAAAATAAATTCTGCGTAATTTGGGTTTTCCAGGAATTCGAAAAAGTCGATTGTGAATTCTTGCCCAACGGCCGCATTCCTCGTGGCCACGTATTCCTTCAAGGCGACAATTCTCGTGTTTCGACTGATTCGCGACATTTTGGCCCAGTTCCAGAAGGTCTCGTTCAAATTCGACTTTCTTTGCGGATATGGCCACCAAATCGTGTTGGATGGGTATCAGATCACTGGTTCTGGGAAAGTGAGGAGGCTGAAAAATAAGTCAAAGCTCGTTGTACTTTATAGTCCCGGTTTTTATTTTCATTCAATGTTTTAATCAGGTTTTTTTTACTGCGCGTTTTCTTGTCTTTCTCTAGTTAGGAATAAATGTAGGGATCGATTTTCGAAATATCGGATAGTTCGTACTTTCCTTTTCAGGAAGAGAATATTGTTCTTTTTTTTTCGAAAATCGGTCCATCAGTTTCAGTTTTCTGTATGTAAATAAAATTCTTCTTTTTTTGCAAAACTCTATTGTTAAGATCTTAATGGTTTCCAAACCAGTTCATATTTCTTTTTTTTCACAATTTTCTGTTCTATCTAAACTTTTTTTCAGAAGTAAGAAAAATGTCAGATCGTCTCACTCAATTACAGGATCTTGTGAATGATTTGGCGTCCTATATGACAAATGCAGTTGGAGTACTACAAGCAACCGCTCCAGCCTGCGAATTCAACAGTATCAGTAAGGTATGTAATCCTATTATATATTTGAAAACGCCGGGAAAGTGTCTGTTAACACAAATCTGTGCGCAGTTTTTTGTGTTTCCGAAGCCTCCGTCGTAGTAAAATTTAGGGGATAGAAGAACGGTAAGAATAAATTTTCAAAAGACGTGGAAAGGATTCGAACACGACACCTTTCGCACAGCGAGTAGGTTACTTAGCCGTTAGACCAAAGGGGACACATTGCAACACATTGTTTTTTGCTACCACTATTTTGGAGAACTCCATTGTTGGTGCGGGCACTATGAGCGAGAACAAAACAGTACGAGAGAAAGAGTGAGAGGGGAGGGGGCGATGATCGTCCAGCGTGCATACATTATTTCGTTTTTTCTTAATTTTTATTTCTGCTTTGCAATACTGTTAATTAAATTATCGAAATGGCGGAAAGCATGAAGAAGGTATTGTCAAGCTGATTTTTCTTGGCAGCTCGTTTTTGCGCGCTCTACGGATAACATTGAAAGCGTTGCGACCGTTCGCGTGCGACGGAACTCGCACGTGCAATTTTTTTTTAATTTCTGTGGAAGTGGGTGTTTTTCCACGTTTTTATTCGATTTTTTTGGTTATTTTTTTGCATGAAATCTTATTTTTGCAGATCACAACAAAATAAAGCCGCCCGCACCTCGAAAAATGGGTAAATCGCTGAAAAAAAGGTATTTTTTAAAATTTTATTTAAAAAAATTATAATTCCGTTAATTCAACATTATTTTTCGAAACTTTTGCATAACATTAGCATTAATAAAAAGGAAAACATAGAAACTAATGAAAATTTAGAAAAAAAGTGAGATTTTCGAAAAATAAATAAAAATTTGTGAAAAACGAAAATTTATTGAAATTTTATTTTTTCAGACGTGACAACGAATTACGGATGAAATAGAGGATGGAAGATGATCGTATTGATATTAGGTAAGATTTCAAAGGATTGTATTGCTCCGCAAAATATATTTTCGTAGGTTAAACACAGAACTTTTCAGGTTCCAAGTTCTTCGAGCAGCAATGTCGATGTTTCTTCCCGATTATGCTCATTTGTTGAATGAAGAAGGAAGAAGTAGAAGGGAAGGCTCGAGTTGCCTTTTCGTAAGAGTGTATGACTATTTTCGTAAGTTAAATGTTAATTTTTCAGAATCAGCATTCGAAGGAGCGTCGTTGATCATAGAGGACCGAAACTGAAAATCATCAAATCAATTTATTGCAATAGTTTTGTTAAAAAATAAATAGTTAACAATTTATTATTTTTACATATTTTCGTAAAAAAAAGAAACAATAGAAGGTTTAATTATCGGGAAGAAAAATCGAGATTGCTGCTCGAAGAACTTGGAACCTGAAAAATTCAGTGTTTAACCTACGAAAATATCGAAAATCTCACTTTTTTTCTAAATTTTCATTAGTTTTTATGTTTTCCTTTTTATTAATGCTAATGTTATGCAAAAGTTTCGAAAAATAATGTTGAATTAACGGAATTATAATTTTTTTAAATAAAATTTTAAAAAGTACCTTTTTTTCAGCGATTTACCCATTTTTCGAGGTGCGGGCGGCTTTATTTTGTTGTGATCTGCAAAAATAAGATTTCATGCAAAAAAATAACCAGAAAAATCGAATAAAAACGTGGAAAAACACCCAATTCCACAGAAATTTAAAAAAAATTGCACGTGCGAGTTCCGTCGCACGCGAGCGGTCGCAACGCTTTCAATGTTATCCGTAGAGCGCGCAAAAACGAGCTGCCAAGAAAAATCAGCTTGACAATACCAAAAATATGAAAAAGCGTTGGGATTCTTCGGTTTTAATGGCACGCGTTCAAATACTTTCAGCTCCAAAAATTCTGAAAATTTGAGATAGTGGACTTAAGTGACTGTACCAGCGGTGAATGGATTGAAATATGAAATTTCGCAGCGCAGCGGCGTTGGAAAAACGATCAAAAGTATTGGAATGCGTGCCGAAGGCACGGAAGAAGCGAGCCGCAGGCGAGCTTCTTCTGTGCCTTCGGCTCGCATTCCAATACTTTTCGATCAAGAAATTTCGGTCCCGACTACTAAATTCAGAAGGTGAAATCGTCAAACAATTGAAAGTGAAGTAGCACGCCGAAGGCGTGTTGGAGGCGACGCCGGAGAAAAAGTTGTTATTAGAATTTGTTTAGGTTCAAGAGGACGTAACCCAACGAAATAGTAAACTAAAATATACTCGCGATTTCAAAGAACCGATGCGCTTTCCTCGATGTTATGTACCACTAGATAATTATTGCTCATTTTCTGAAAAGTCGAAGAAAAAAGTAATAGTGCAGTGAAGTAGCACGTCGAAGGCATGTTGGGGGCGAAGCCGGAGGCGAGCCGTAGAAAAAGTTGTTGTTGAGATGAGTTTAGATTTAAAGAAAATAGGCGAAATCTAAATATATGATAAACTGACAACTAACTTCGGATTTCAAAGAGGAGCTAGGTTTTTCGTCACCGTCTTTGGTATCCCATTTTGATATTAAGATATCTTTATTTGAGAGGAATATAACAAAAGGGGCACGCCGGAGGCGTGTTGGAAAGCGAAGCCGAAGGCGAGGCGTAGTCCAGGAGTTTTGCCGCGTAGCGGCACGGAACTCCTGGTATTTTTATATTTAAAAATCCCTATATTTCCGGCGTTCCTGCAACATTTTCGCTTAAATTCATTTGTTCTCGTTTTTGATAAACTTAAAATTTTAAAAATCAATCTGTCAATATTTGCAGGAACTTGAAGAAGAACCAAATTGTGACATTTTTGCTGTAAACATTGCTCGCGCTGCCAAAGATATCGAATTATTGATTGACTCATTTCCAATGGAGAATATGGATTGCGAAGATATTGAAGAAGCAATGAAAGTCACCGATGAAGATAAACAAAAGGTATTCAGCCTAAATTACCATGTTTCTTTCTAAAAATTAATACTTTCAGTATGTCAAAGAGCTTGAGGATGTTAATGCTGAAGGAGCAGAAGTATTGAAAAGGGTCCAAGAAAAATTGACAGAGATTGCCACAACGCAGATTGAATCAAGACCTACTAAATAATATTTGGAATTTTTAAATTATTTTTCTTGTACATAAAATTTTGATGAAAGTTTTTCTAAGCTTTTATGAAAATTGTAGATCCAAATAATTATCTGAATTTTCTGAAAACTTCAATTTCTAATTGATAAATTGTCAGATGACCACAGAATGTTCAACATCAGAGCAAAAACACCGATCAGTTCTGAAAGAACGATACCTGCGATTTTTGGCAAAGTTGGCTCAAAGCCAAGTAAAAATTGAAATGTGTGAGAATACTAATGTGAAAGCAGAAATAAACGCAGTGCAGGCAAATTCAGAGCATTTCATAGTTTGTGAGTATATTTATACTTTTTTTTTATAGAAGCATCGTTCTAATTATTTTTTTACAGCGAATCTGGAAACACCAATCGGAAAACTTGATAAAGCTGTGATTCGGGCTTCAGATGTTGTGAAGATCACTGTAAATGCAGATGAAATGACCAAGAAATAATAAAAACGTTTTTTCTTTTAACAACTTGCCATAACAACTTATTTTAAACATAAATCAAGAACAAACTGAGATCATATTGCGGTCCTGATTTTCAAATAATACCCGGAAAACTTCATAATGGTGATTGATTAGAGGTTCCAAATGGAGCTGCCAACTTGTTTCGTCTAACAGAACACCATTTTTTGAAGGATGCAAAATATAAATTCGTTTGACTCGGAAATGTACGAGTGCCTTAAAAATTAAATCACTTTTTTTAAAATAAGGTTCTTACCATCGCACACATAGCGCAGGGCTCATTTCGAAGAAATACATCACAACCTGTACCCAGATAATTTTCAGCACTTGGTACCCGTTTTGGCATTTTTGTGATCATCGTCATCACCGGATGATGAAGGGGACTGGGTTCTGAAGAACCTTCACAAAGGAATTTGTCATTTTGAACAGCAACACATCCAACTTCAAGAGCCTTTGTCGACCATTTTCGTACTGATGCGCGCAATTTTTCAGTTACAAATGAGCCGTCTAGTAAAGATTCGAGTGACTGAAAAGGAATTTTTAATATCTTTCATTGGTTTTTTAAAATTCACTTTGTCTGGATGAAAACTGGTGGGCCACATTTGTTTGGACATTTCGAATTGTTTTCTGGTAATAGGTTTCAGCAGAGGAACATCAACAGTCTAAAAATGGTTTTCGAAAAATCGAGGAACTTCAAAATACCGTTAAATTGTCGTTCTTTACGCCTAAATCCGTATACTTGTCAACAATTTTCTCAGCTTCTTCTCTTGTCTTTGCAACTAACATCCGTCCATCTTTACCTACTCGTTTTAAATGATGAAGTTCTTCTGGTAACTCATCCAAGTTCTTGATAATCTGAAAGAATCTGTAATTTTATATTTTAATCCTGACTTCAAACCCACTTTACCAATAATTCGTTTATTATCAAATTCTAGCGCTTGAAAGCTAGTGTGTGGAATTTTTTCAGACCTCAAATGATGGTCAATAATTGAATAAATTCTGAAAATAATATATATTTTTAATTAACTTTTGATTTCGATTTTTTCTCACTTTATCGTTATTTCCTGGTCAATTTTGGCAATTTTAATAGGTGGTTCTTCAGAAGAATTTTTCATTATTTTTTTCAAAACAAATAACAATGTTGTTTTCGTCTAAAAACACGATTTTTGCGCATAAACAAATCGTTGATGAAAAACGGAAAAATGAAGTTTATTTATGTGCGGCGATTGCGAAATAGCGCCACGCCCACAAATAAAAAAGCAAGCCCATTCAAATCATGTGTGCAGTCGTTTTTTTTTGTCTTTCGTTGCTTCTTTTTAATTTTTCATAGAGAATCGTTTTTCTTTTCTTGCGGCTACCTCCATTGTTCTTTCTACCGCTATTATATTTCCGAATCAATAGAGTTTTTATTTACAGAAAATGGGAAATAATCAATCAGGTGGAGCTGGCGGCACGAGCTCTCGGGGTGACGGCCAACGGGATGGTCCGGGTGTTAGAAGACATCGAATGATGAGTGAAACGGCTAGAATTGCGTCACAAGTTCTGCCGTCTCCGGATGGGCCGCCGATTATGTTTGAGGTAAATTTTTGAAATGAAATTTCTACATTTTAATCAAAAATAATTTAACTTTCTTCCAAATAGTTATCTGATTCTGCAATGATGAAAAATATGACCTTATCTTTATATTTTTAACTAAAAATTATTTTCATTCCGATGTCGATTTCATATGTTGTTTTTAGCGGATGTATGTAATATTATAAATAACAACACCTGAGGGAGATTGTGATTCATGCTTTAAACTTTATTGATTTCAGGACAATGATGACAAAGCAGGTGAATGCCCAGTGGTGTTCAAATGGGCATTTGGCGCTTCACAAAATCCTCCAAGAACTGTAAATATTGTTGGATCTTGGGATGGATGGAGAACACAAATTCCGATGGTTAAGTCTACGGCGGACTTTTCCACAATTATCGATTTGGAGCCAGGTTTTTTTTAACAATTAGGTTGCTTTTTGGAAAAAAGGCTATCTTAAGGAAGCTACGAGTACAAATTCTGTGTTGATGGACAATGGGTTGTTGATGACAATCAATTGAAAACAACGGATGTTCAAGGGAACGAGAACAATAACATAAAAATTCAAGAATCGGATTTTGCGGTTTTTGAAGCGTTGGATGAAGATTTTCAAGCATCAAATGCTGGAGAAGTGCTTCGCGGCGAGTCAGACAACAAACCGAGTCATGATACGCCGAATGATCGGGAGTTGGAAAAGCTGAGATCGTTTACTCAGGAAATTCCGTCGATGGACATGTTGAGAAAGGCACAAGGACCGCCGGTTATTCCACCACAACTCATGCAGGCAAGTGGTGTTTTTTTTTGAAACGTTACATTGTGTTTCATAAGTTCCTATAATATTTCCTATGTATTCTTAAAGATAACATTCAAATTCACATGATCCAAAATGAACGGCCAAAAGTTGAAATGTATTGTGTAAAAGACATTTGATTTTACTTAACTTGTAATGTTTTTGATTGCATTAGATTGTTGGAATTGCCTTGGTTCTTTATTTTTCACGTAGAACGCCTAGAGCGTCAAAAAATATATGGCATTGTCTTTAAATAAAGAAGAGACAAAGTTTATGAAGATATAACTTCGAAAAACACATTTTCGAGTCATCTATGGAAAAAGAGTAGCTATCACACTTAAACAGTAACTGAATAATTTCAGCAAACATTTCCAGGTTCTTCTAAACAAAGAAACACCAGAATCGTGTGATCCTAACGTCCTCCCTGAGCCAAACCACGTGATGCTTAATCACATGTACGCTCTATCGATTAAAGATAGTGTCATGGTACTGTCATCAACACAGCGATATAGAAAGAAGTTCGTCACTACACTTCTCTATAAACCTGTCTAATTCTTTCCTTTCCATTCTTATGTATCAATGTGCGTTCTTAACTTCTTTCTTTTTTACCTTCTTTATCGCTTCATTTTTTTTGTTTTCACTCGAAATTTGGTATTGGTTGTTCCATGGAAGTTCTTTAAAGGGTATTAGAAGCACACCGGTTTTTAGTGAACCTTTTGCTAAACTCTGAGAAATTTCGATTCAATTTGTGCCAATTTTCATCATTATTAATGTGATTTCTCGGCTTATGAGTTTTGTTTTATTAATTGAAAACCCCCGAAAATCTAAAAAAAAATTGCAACCCCATTTACACTGTCCCAGCTCTTTTAAAATTATTTTCTGAATCAAAAAGTGATATTGTAGTCAATAACTATTACCTTCAACCTTCATTACACTTAGCGACATTGCTCTTTTTTATCAGTTAAAAATTAGACACCGGTAATTTACATTTTTTCTTGTTCTAGTTTCTTTCTATTCACTTTCCCAGTGCAATTAATTTCTTAATGTGTTCTTCAGAAACAAGTCTAAAATTAGAATGTATATAACTAATATAGTGATTTGTTATGTTTTTTCCTTAATTTTTCTTAAAACGAATTGAAGCTTTATCAGAAACCTACTGCTTTTTTCATCAAAACATCTTGTATTGAATATTTTTTAAATACCGTGAATATTGTATTTTTTCACATTCCATTTTCACCTTTTCGAATAATATCATTTGTGGGAAATTTTGTGTTTTTTATGATCGATGAGTTTGTCCGCCTGACCGTGAGCAATTCCATGTTTCTGACTTTTTAAAAAGTAAGAAATATTTCAACTTTTAAAAAGGCTTTGCTCAAGAAAATTTAAATTTAGAATTTTTTTATGAATAATCAATTTAATTAGAAAATACTGTGCGAAGGAACGTTGCTCTTAATCTTCTGAGGGGTCTCGTCACGAATATTCTACAGAGGTATGTCCCTTTAACTTATACAAAAATTTTAAACGTTCGGTTTTTGTTTTTTTTTCTTTCCTGCTGTAATTGCGTCTTGAGAGCCGCCGATTAATGTTTTCAAATGTTTTAAAAAGAAAAACAATTAAAAGTCGCAATGAATAATTTACCATTTTTATAGCCAAACTATTTAATTTTTTAGAATTCTGCAGTTTGTCTAGGTTTCTAAAATGTTTGTTAAATTTCTCTGAATTGTTAAATAATTTTATTTGTTTTTTTTCACAGTTCGACCGAAAAATATTTCGAAAAACCTGCTTCAATTAGTAATTTTTCGAGTATTTGTTTTTTTCTCCTTTTGCTCGTTAATTTCTCTCACACTCAAATGTCAAATCGTTGGCAAAGCAGAGCAGCAAACGAAAAACATCAACAAATTTAGGAGGAAGAATATCCGCGTTGGATCAGGTTCTTTCAAGAAAAAAACCAATTTCACTGATTGGCACTGATCCTGTTTGACATTAAAAAGTGTTCTTTCTGTGAATTTTTAAACTCTGGGTTCAATAAGTTGTTTGAGTCTTCTTTGAGTTTTTCTTTGAAACCTATTTCGTGAAGAGAATTAATAATTCCCTTGCTTCCCTCATAACTAGCGGGTGAGTTGATATTATGCAAATGGACTCTAAAATGATCATGATCTGTTTAAATATTACATTGGAGCACCCCTCCTTGTGCTCCTTTTCCATCTTTGTTTGAATACCTGATTCTGCTCGTTACCTATTGGTTTCCATTCATAGTGCATTCATCCGAAATTGTTTTGCTCTTTTTGAACGTTGCGCACTTTTGCAATTGACTACAATTTTCCCAGTATCGTAGCCATTTTTGTCCGATGAAATATTTCTCATTGTCTCCAAAAACAATGAGAAATATTTGTGTGTGTGTGTGTTCAATTTTTAGAATGTTCATTCTTTTTGAGCACCTTTCTATCGAGATTGTAATCGATTTACGATAATGAAAGAAAAAGAAAATTATTTATGGTATCTTATCAGATTTTATTAGGTGGCGTGTCTGTCATTTTTTGCTGAGTTTTTATTTTGCTGATTGGAGTTCATTCCATTCTTAGAAAGGTTTTGCAAGAATGGGTTTGTTTTAGAAATTAATAAATATCATAGTTTTGTTCTTGAAAACGAATTTCTTTAGTTTGAAACCGTCATGCATTCGTTTCTATTTCTGATGAAAACGAAAGTGTTTCTTTACTATATGAGAAATTACACATTCTTTTAAAACCGTAGTGAAATGAATGTAAGGAAGCATCAATCATCATTCACATAAGTTTTCATGGTTTTGCAGTTTCGATCCATGTCGTTAGAATTAGAATCCGGTAAAAATTCGTTTATGGTATTTTATGGAAGGTGGGATTTGTTTTATGTCATCCTCGCATCCATATTTCTTCACCTTACTTTGTTCGCATTGTATACTCAACAGGTGTCAGAGGTGTTAATCATTGTTTGTTTCTCATAATTGGTTGATGTTAATGTCTAGGACCATTTACCCCATGTATACCAGTTTCCCATTAATTTATATTAATTGTTTTCGGTTCTCTTGAGCTTTCTAAGAAATAATATTTCTAAAAGTAAATTACATCTCCGTAATTCAACTTTCATGACTCAAATTTTTCTTACACCACAAAAAGGTTAAATTTACGTGATAAGATAATCATCCATCCCATAGAACAAGCATTTTGGTCTCTTTGAACCTTGATTCTACAGTTAGCTTATTTACTACCAAATTTTTTAAATCTCAAAACATGAATTCAATTGTTTCATTGTTAATTCATATTTCTCATTCCTTTTTACGACGAAAAATTCATTAGAATATTTGGAAGAGGAACTAATTTTCTGACTGACTTTATTTACAACATCAAAATCGCATTTATAACCATATCTTTAAAATTTGAAATCGAATTTCGAGTATATACTGTTGCCTCACTTCTATTCCAAACGCGCTCCATAAACCGGCAATTTGCCAGCGCACCTTCTAAAAAACAAAACGCAAACGCTTCACGTGAGAAATCGTTTGCATTTTGTTTTTTGGAAGGTGTGTTGGCAAAGTGCCAGTGTATGGAGCGCGTTTGGAATAAAATCGAGGGAACAGTATTAGGTTCAAAATGTTTTTGTGAATATTTTCACAATTCATTTAAAAACCTGCTTTACCAACTTATCCGAAAGGAAAACGTTTCCTAATTCAGTAATCCTGAAAAATGGTAGATTACCTTTGTTCGTCAACTGTTTGATTTTGAGTGTCTCATATTTGTCAATTCCTATTCTCGCGCTCGTTTTTTTTCTCCAACGCTCACCATTTTTTCCTCACTAAAACTTAGTTTTGCAAACGTGTGTGAGTGTAGAGTGAGCGTTTTGTGACATTCATTTTTTTTTCTGCGTGTTGTGAGCGAAAGGGAAAGAGTTAGACGTTTTGTGATGTGGTTCACTCTTTTTCGCTCACGCAAATAGGCGACTATCTTTCTCTGTTCTCTCCTCGTTCAATTTTTACATTGGGTTAGACTTCTCCACAGACTTTTCTCGTTTTAATTATCGATTGATTTTTTTTTGAATTGATCATGAATCTGTTTTTTTCTTGATGATGTGTACTTCTTTATGAAATTAGGTTTGAATTCTTATTTTTTAATTTTCCAGTTATAGAAAGCATTTTAAATTTTAGTATTTGTAGAATTAACAGTACATTTTGGTTCCAAAATTTCGACACAGATAAAAAATGAAGTTTGGAATTTTTACAAAGAACGAGAATTTAAAAATTCATATTTTAGCGCCACGATTTTATTAATTTTTACTGTTGTCTGTATTCATTCGTTTACTGCTAAGCTCGCAATAGATTTAGGCTAAAAAGTGAACTTCAAGCTCGATTTCAACATATTAAATTAAGCCTTCATAGCCATTTACTAAAAAATTTAAACAATTACAGTAATCCGCTTCTAACACACCGGAAAACGTTTTTTTCTCAAAATTCAATTCATTTTTTCTGTTAAAAATGCCAAGATGTTTGTAGTTTGTGTTTTTATCAAAAAAGAAATTCATCTGATAACCCTTCCCCCAAATTTATATTTTTTCGAAACAAAAAATGTAAATTGGTTGATATTTTTTTCTCAAACTAGAAAATATGTTTGTTTACAACTTGTTCAAAAAATGATGACAAATTCAGTTATTTATATTTTTTGTTAAGGAATCAGAAAACAGAAGAAGTATGTTGAAATGTTTCATAATTTTTAAAATGCTTTATTTTTAGGTCGATTGAACGAGAATTCTATTTTTTTTATTATTATTTTGTTGCAATGTATTTCCTCCCGTTTTACACTGATAAGAGAACATTCGCTGTGTTTTAATCTTTTTGTTGTTTTTTTATTGATGCCTCGTTTTCAGAAGAATTAAAAAATATATATATATAAAATCTGAAAATTTCAGGTGTTTTTCGACCATTTTCACAATTGATTCTTCAAAAATTTGAGAAAAGAGGCTTGCGCCTTTCGAAAGGAGAGAAATTATCAATTAGTTCGCTGTTTTAAAGGACCAATACGTGTGACAAAAAATTTTCCCGACGATTTGGGGAAAAGAATCAAAAATCAATAGTTATCGATAAATAATGGCGGGTGTTTTTGATTTGGAGTTGGAAGGACAAGAGGGACAGCCGTCTCCGAGACCATGGTGAGTTTTTGTTTTCGTAAAATTTTTATTTTTGTTAAGGAAAATTGGCTTTTCTGTAATCATTACAGAAAATCCTATTTTTCGTTACGCAAAACAATAATATTACGATAAAAAATGTCCTAAAATTCAATACAGTTCTGTGAAATCGGGTATTTTATTATCGTTGTCATAAAATGTTTCCAAAAATGTTTAGATCACACTCGAATGTAGCTTTTTATGAGTAAAAAACGAATCAATTAATATATATCATAATTCTTAAAATTTCAGCTTTGATATTGAACAGTCGGAAGTTATGGAGGATGATTACATGTACAGCGATGTTGCTGATGTGAGTAAAATATATAAATTCCCATTTAAAAAATCGTTTAAATTCATTTAGGGAGAGATTTCTGCACCGCCGCCAAGTTCTTCTTATATGTGAGTTATATTCGAAATTTATTGATAAAATATTGATTTTTATAAAATATTAATCGATAAAATATTAATTTTTTCCAGCCCTAATAATGATCCATCAATTGAGACACTCAACATCCTCCCAAGTACAGTAAACCCAAACAAAAGAGTTGGACCATCAGATTTTCAATTGTTGAAAGTTTTGGGAAAAGGTGGATATGGAAAAGTGTTCCAAGTACGAAAACAGACCGGAACTGATGCCGGGAAAATTTTCGCGATGAAAGTTTTACAAAAAGCGACAATTGTACGAAATCAGAAAGATACGGCTCACACAAAAGCGGAAAGGAATATTTTGGAAGCGGTCAAATGCCCATTCATTTGTGACTTGTTGTACGCATTCCAAACGGGTGGAAAATTGTATTTGATTTTGGAATATTTGTCCGGCGGAGAGTTGTTTATGCACCTGGAGAGAGAAGGTGAGAAGCTTTAAATTTCAATGTTACTTAAAAAATCAATTAATGTTTAGGAATGTTCATGGAAAATACTGCCCGATTTTATTTGTCTGAAATTGTTGTCAGTTTGGAGCATTTGCATAGACAGGGAATTATTTATCGTGATTTGAAACCAGAGAATATTTTGTTGGATTGGAGGGGACATGTGAAATTGACCGATTTTGGACTTTGTAAGGAAGCTATTGATGGGGATAAGAAGACACATACTTTCTGTGGAACAATTGGTAAGCGTTTAAAAATTGATTTTGAAGAATATTCTGTTGAATTCACTAACTATATTATGTTATATATTATTCGTAGTAATTTGGTTTTTAATCTTTACAAACATTATTCCATAAAATTTGAAAAAAATAGAGAACAAGCCTTGAATACTTTTGCTGGCAAACGAATTTAAAATATTTTTCAGAATATATGGCTCCGGAAATTTTGATGCGATGTGGACACAACAAAGCAGTCGATTGGTGGAGTTTGGGCGCATTGATGTTCGACATGTTGACTGGTGGACCACCATTCACTGCAGAAAATCGCCGCAAGACTATTGACAAGATCCTGAAGGGGCGATTGACATTACCAGCATATCTTAGTAATGAAGCCAGAGATTTGATTAAGAAATTATTGAAACGACATGTCGATACGCGTTTGGGAGCGGGAATTGAAGATGCTGATGAAATTAAACGTCATCCATTCTTTGGTCGTCGTAATTGGGATGAAGTTTATGCCAGAGAGTTGGATCCACCATTTAAGCCAGAGATAGAAAATGAGGAAGATGTTTCACTTTTCGATACGAGATTTACGAAAATGACACCGGTTGACAGTCCATGCGATACGGATTTCAGTTATGGCGGAGAGAATCCATTTGCGGGATTTACTTATGTTGCACCATCCATTTTGGAAACGATGAAGCAGAATAACACAGTATCTGGATCATATTCAAGGTTTTCAAGAAGTCCACGAAAGTACGCAACGTAAGTCGAAATTTTCAAAAATAGGTTTCTAAAATGAACGTTTTCAGGAACGATTCTGGATTCACAGCTGGTGGAGAATCATCACAATTCCACGGTGCGCCACAAAATAATGCAGAACTTCAAAGATTCGGAGCAGGAGGTGAGAATTTTATTTAGAATTATTTAAATTATAATTACAATTTTTGGATTTTTGTCATAGGCGTTCTAGCGAAGACTGGGCTAAAAACGTTAAGTCTTGAACATGCCGAAATTCGAAGCTAATTTTTATGTTTTATATTTTTTGGTTTTTCAGCCTATTTTTTGAATTTAGAAAAAGTTAAGGTTCAAAATCAAGTTTTCCAAATTTTTTAGTAAAAACTGCGCGAAACGGTATGTATCCTTAATAAGTATTTTTTGAGGATCGTTTCGTTCAGTTGAAACAATATTTGAAAAAATTAACGGATATTTTAATTTTCGTTGATTTTTAAAAGATCAACCCTCTGGATTTTTTTTTCAAAGTTGAATATCTTCCAGCTGCCGCTCTCAGTAGTGAATTCACAACAGAGGATGAATCAATGGATACGTCTACACCGCGTGCCAGCGAATCACACAATACAAATGTACGTGGACGCGATGCTCCAACTCCAGTCGCGTCGGCTATCAATATCAAACGGGCTGTCTTGTGAAACGAGAAGTTGAGGTTTGTTTATTTAAAGCTTGTGTTTTTGACTAGTAAATCAAAAAGTGCGTTTCCAGAAAGTTCTTCAAATGGAAGTGAATATTTCTATTTTCTACGCACCATGTTCTCCACTAAACATCAAATGAACAAAACGAATTCTCATAACTTTTCTTCCTGACAATCTACAAAAAACGACATGCTCAGTAGTGTTCTAGTTATTATTTTCTTTGTATCATCATTTCCATTTGGCTTATATTTTGCCGTTTATTACTTGTTTCTTCTTCTTCTTATTATTTCCTACCATTCATTTTTTTTCTTTTCTCGGTGCATAGATTCCATGGCTTGCCGCTCCCACCAGACATTACGATCTGTTTTGATATGAGATATATATTTTTTTGTATTTCTTGGTTTTTTTTGTCTCGATTCAAATACGGAGGTATTTTAATGTCTGGCTTGTTTTGATGTTTGGGACGGTTTCCGCATTTCGGTGTTTTTTTTTCAATTGTTTTGTGCCCATGTTATTCTTTTTTTTTTAATATTTATCTGGCACATTTAATTCTTGTTTTTTTTTTCTTAAATTCTTCTTGAATGCCCGCTTTGTCGTGCTTAGCCCTATGCACCAAAAAAACCAATCAATATTATCATGTTTCGCTTCTTTTTTTCCAAGTCAAGGTTATTATTTCATCTGCTCAAATATATTCATCTTTTATTTCTTTATCTTTCCCCCTTCCCTCTTGCTTTCAAACAAAATCAAAATTATGTGTTGTTCTAGATATTTTTCCTTATTCAACAATTATTTTTCGTGTGATTTTGAACTACTATTGAACCTCAACTTTTGTGTTGAAAAGTGCCTTTTCGGATTCGTTTGAACAAAAAAAACCCCGTAAAAAACCCCAAAAACTTAGGTTCTCAATTGTTTTTGTAATTTTTTTTGTTTTCACTAGTTTATTATTATTATTTTCAATTAATACCCAAATTATTGTTTGCTCCACCCAAAATGCTCTTATTTTTTGTTGGTCCTGGAAAAGTTTAAAAAAATAATAAAGATGGATATATTTGTTATTTTTCCCATTTCGATGACTTCTTTTTTTTACACTTTTCTGTCGTTTGTTTTTTTTAAATTCTCTTTTCGTATGGGTCATTCATTCGCATCTCTCTTTTTTTGGGAGAGAATAGGTGTTTCTAGCAGGTTAGAAAAAATTATTGATTTTTTTATTATATTATTGACTTCGAGAATGGAACGAGAAGGTTTTGACAAGAGGATTCAATTGTGAGCTTTTTTCAAATTTTTAAAAGATACCTAAGAATAAAAACAAAATTTATATTTATTATTTAAAATTAAGAGAAAATGCCTAGAAATTAAAAAGATTAATTCTGAAGCTATTTTTGATTTCAACCCTGATTTCCTTGGGAATCTTTTTTTTTTTGGGAAAGTCTGTCAATGCTACAAGTTTCCTAGACATATTAATTAGTGATATTTAATGGGAAACTCTCTCACGGTTTGTTTAAAAAAAAACCGAAGGAAGAGGAAACAATTTCGCCCGACAATTGGAAAATTAATGCACAGCGCAATTTTTTTTCACGGTTCTGTTTTCCTTGGCGGCAATTCAAATATTTGAATTTTTGTGTGTGATTTTCAAAATGATGACAAATGTCCGTAAACACCAACTCAATTTGGCGTATGCACAGATTTCATTCGAGGCGAATGATTTCGGTTCAAATTTACACACCGTGTCCCTACAAAATTTAATAAGAATTACTGTAGAAACACACCGATTCCAAACGCGCTCTACTGACAAACCTTCGCTTTTCGGCGTGTTCCGGTGCACGTACGAAAAAAATAATTTTTCATAATTCGTCCAATAGATACCAAAAATGCATTTATTACTCAAAAATAATATTTTTAATACGTACGGACACGGTAAAGGCCATACAAGCTTGCGAAAACAGTGGTGCGCGTTTGGAATCGAATTGAACGAACAATATACAATTACAGAAAAATATAATTTATAAAATTTAAAAAATGCTACTTGTCAAAAAAATCATTGAACTTTCAAAACGCAAAAAACGGAACTTATTTGAAACTGATGTGAGATTATTCTCTAAAATTCAAATTTAATTAAAGGAAGACTATATCTTTCAAGAAAAATGATGAGTTTTCCTGAAAGAAAAGGAAAATTAATTGGGAACCATATTTTTCAGTTTATATATTAAATACCAGATGATTCTATGTTTATATTAAAGGAGGACTTTACGGATGTGCCTGGGATGAAAATAGACATAATTCTCATTCCAAATCTGTTTTTAAAATTTTCTAAAACCACCTAGAAGTCGAGAAAATGAGCTTTAAAACAATGGCCTAGAAAAAGGGACCACCGGCGGAAGCTAGTCCGCAGGCTTGAAAAATTAAAAAAAAATTAAAAAAGATTAATATAAGCATTCTGCATAACTATTTATTAACGAAACACGAAAAAGCTCATAGGAAAATGTTCGGCCACTTTTTCTAAGCCATTGTTTTGAAATGCATTTTCTCGGCTTCTAGGTGGTTTTAGAAAATTTTAAAAACAGATTTGGAATGAGAATGAAGTCTATTTTCATTTTAGATACATTTATTTTCTCCGTAAGGTCTTCCTTTAAACCCAATTTAATATTTTTGATTTTCAATAATTCAAAACTTGAGCAATTTGGCGTCTACATTTTAAAAATTCGAAAAATAATCAATTAGCGGATTGTGTGATTTTCAGAAAACCTATGAAGACCCTAACAAGTACGTCAATAGACGAACAGCAAGAAATGATCGATGATACATTGTAAGTTCATTAGCTTCATCGTTTCAGAAATTTGGAACAATCTCTGATGTTTTCCAGCCAAGTTTCCCTTGTGATTTTCATCATTCTCGCCTTTATTGTCCTTATCATTTTCATACAAAGCACACATTGCTACAAGAATCGAACAACTTGGGCTAAACTACGTCAATTGAGGGAGGAGATGATTCTGAGCGAAGCAATTAATTGAAAACGTTTTTTCTGTTTTGTTTCTCACGCCCTTTGGTGATTTGTAAAATATTCAATACGGGGAAAATGTTGTTTTTTTGCGGTTAGTCGTATGATTTCTGATGTAGAATAAAGTTGTTTTGTTAAAACTTGTGTTCGAGCTCAAGTTCACAGTGGGCTAAAGTGAACCGACTACAACTAAGAAAATTCAGTACGACAATTAAAAATTGAACACAGAAAAGCGGGCGTGACATTTTTGCAATCGTGCGTCACGGTTTCATAAAACGCGTTATATTCAGCTACTCAGGGACGCAATTTTGTAATTCGGAGTGAAAAAAATTATATTAAGCCATACTTTATGTAATTAACGCAAAAACTTCATTTTTTCATGCGTTGTAGGCGTTCAAATGCCATTTGTAAAAAATGCGAATTTTTGCGTGTGTGCAATTTGTCGTAACGGTGTACGCACACAAAGCGCTTTGTGTGCGTTGTTCGTGACGACAATTTCGGCTCACTTTATCCCGCCGTGAAGTTGGCTTCGAAAACCTACGAAAAACATAATAAGAGCAAGTTATTTTTGTCAAGGGAGTTCATTGTAGTTAATTCGGCTCTCGTGCCAGGCGGGCTCAGCTTCATAATAAGCAATGTCCATCTCATCATTTTGAATTTATTTCAAGTAACGGTTCATGTGAGCCAAATCTATTTTTCTTTTTTAAATAATCTTGAATTATCAACATGATTCGAATAATAATCAAAAGGATTAATTATTAAACATTAACGTTCATTTTATTCTCGGGAGAAAAGCTGAATAAGTCTAGGTTTTAAGGATTGAGTGAACTTTATGTTAGTTACTTCCCTTTTCAGTTTCCTGACGTATATCATATTCTTTGTAGGTTATTCTTGATTTTTTCAGAGATCTTAGAAAGTTTTTTCCCATATTTTCAAAAATTGGTTTTGGCGAACGTATATGAAGTATTGCAGCTATACGTTTTCTTGAAAATTCGATAAAAATACCTCAAAAAAAAAATCCCTGACAAAAGGTTCATTGAAGTCGTGGGAAAATCATTTTTGTCATCAGTGGGCACGTATTACCAACTGCATACAATTTTCGAGGACTATTTAGCACGTTGGATTTTGTTTTTCAGCTACTATGGAGATTGATCTCCCAATGTTGGTCAATATATATTACTATGTTTTCGCGGCGTTGGCAGTTCCAATCAATCTACTGCTTGTCTATCTGATTTTGTTTAAATCGCCGCCTTCGTTTATGATGTACAGGTAAATTTATTTTGAAAAAATATGACTTTGGTATATTTTTGTTAGCACAAGTGATTACTTGTGATCCCACGGGAGCTACCGCTTTCACAAAACACTGGTTAAATCTGTGTTTTGATAACGAATATATACCTTCCCGGAAATTTTTCTGGAAATTCCGGGAAATTCGAAAATTTAACTCCAAACACTGGTTTTATCCTGATATTTTCGATTTTCCTAAGTTTTCAGACTTGGACCAAATTACCAAATAATTTCAACTTTACTATACCTTTTGTGTTCTCGGAGCAACGAGTCTGGAAAATTTTAAACGATTTAAACCAGAATTAGTTATTTAATTAATAATTTATTTAATTAATAATATTAATAATAACTAGTTGTGCTCCCACGAGAGTACGGTTTGAACACTTTTCAGTCAGCTTTTATTTGGCACGATTTTATATTTTTGCAAAATTCGTAAGCTTCTTGGAGAACATGAAAATTTGGGAGAAATCCTGCAATCACAATCTATTCAACGAATTTATCTGTTTGATATATTCCGATCAGAGATGGGCGGGAAAGACCTTTTGGGAAAATCTTCGGGAATTTGTTTTCCCTGTTTCAAAGACCGGAAAACTCCGGGTAATTAGGAAATTCGAAAATTTAACTCCAAATAATGGCCTTATCCTGATTTTATCGATTTTCCTTGGTTTTCAGAGTTAATAAACATCCAACGATAAAAACTAAAGGATAAAACAGGAATTAACGCAAGATTTTGAATAAAATAAACATTTTCCAGAATCGCATAAATGAGTTTAAAAAAAAAGTTAAGTTTTCTTTTTTGAGACTTCGGAAGGCCTATTAATCAATTTTAGTAAAGTTTCGCTGATTTTTGGTAGCTTGAACTTTTCGAATTTTTGATTTTCTTGATGTTTTTCTATTAAAAAAAATTTCCCGAAATTTCCTGAAACTTTTCGGGAAGGGAAATTTCCCGTCATGGTACCGGGAAAACCGGGAAATTTCACGCCCATCCTTGGTTGTCTGCCTTTTTCAGAATCATAATGTCTTTAAAGGCAGCTTGTCAGTTAACACGATCGAAATTCAAGTCAAAAAAAAATCCAAAGAATAATACCAATATGTAGCCACATTCAAATAATTGGGTTTCGCGCCAATTCTGACTTGCGCGATCCTACGCGCATTTAAATTTTTATTTTTTCAACTTTGGATGACTGCTACGACGCGTGTAATTATCGATATTTTTTTCGCATAAATTGCATTGTGCTAATCAAAGAAGGCTCTAATTTATGAAATTCAAATCTAGTAGGGTCAAATTAACCGACCCACTGTCTTTAAGAACCCGCAAAAAATGTATCTTTCAGGTATCTACTCTTGAACACGAGTATTAGTGAATTCTTTCTCATTCTATTGTCTTTCCTGCTACAAATAAGGTATACTGAAATAGTCCAAGAAATAAAAACATTATCTCAAAATCTCAGAATAATTAGTGCCGGTGACTCAATCGCACTTCTACCTTACGGACCTCTTCGATTTTTGGACCGTGAGATTTCTTTCATCGTTTACAATGTATACAACGTCTTTCTGGTCTCTACTTATTTATCTCTATTCATTGCAATGCATTATCGTTACTCTTTAATCTGTACAGGACGATGCGAAACTTTGACAATCATACGGAACTGTTCAATTGTTTGGATTCTTCCAGCCGCGATGTTGGTATGGTTCAATAATGATCAATAAATACCAAGTAATACTTTTTAAGATAGGTATTATAGTACCACCTTATGATTTTGATACCGTTGTGATGAACACTGAAAAATCATATCCGAACTATCAACTAACTGTTGAATATGGGAAATATGGAGGGTTCAGATCAACATCTACAATTATCTATCTAATTAATACTGCGATTCTAATGGGGATTCCATACATGATGCCAGCTTTCATTTTATTTTGGAGATTTCGAATATTCAAACAAATTAATGAAGTTCAAACTCATTTAAGTGAACGAACAAAAAAAGCATCTTTAGATTTAGTTCGGGTATGTTTAAGCATTGTTGACTGAAAGTTTGAATAAATTTTACAGGCCCTAACAATGCAAGCAATGTTTCCAATGGTTTGCCTAATCCCAAATGTTGCCTACTTCGTTACTTCACAGGTTTTTTTTGTTACTCTTAAAATATTTTTCGTAAATGAACTAACGTTCAGATTCGCCACATGGAATACCCACTGGCTGAATATATCACATTCCCAACATGTGTCCTACCATGCCTTATTGATCCAATTCTCACCATTTATTATGTTGCTCCGTTCAGAAATTTTATTACAAGAAGACAGAAAAGGCCATTAGGAGTGATACCAACAATATCAATAGCACCTTCTTCAACAAAAACTATGGGTTGAGAAGTTTACAAGATTTTTGTAAATCTGCCGGTTTTGAAAATAATAGTTTTTTTTTGCATTTAGGTTTTTTGCACTGTTATTTTGTTTATCATAAAATTTAATAAAGTCAACTCAAATATTCTCGATCATTGCGTTTTGAGGGCTGCTCAACCTCACAGACGCTCCGCACGCACGCACGCGGCTGCCGACACTGAACACACTGGAAAAGTGGTGGGAAAATGAATTTTTCAAATTTTCCACTGTGTTGCGTGTCGGCAGCCGCGTGCTTGCGCGCGGAGCGTCTGTGATGTTGAGCAGCCCTCAAAACGCAATGATCAAGAATATTTGAGTTGACAATACATATTATTTGAGTTGACAATATCCGGAAAGCGGAACCTAAGACATGCGGTAATTTGTTAAAAAATGTCGAAAAAGGGCTGAAAATGAATTTTCTAATTTAATTTTTCAGAGCTTGATCTCGACAAAATTTTGATTTTTACTTATTTTCATCTTCTTCGTCATATTCTAAACCCTATAAAAGAAAAAAATTAAAATTTCTTTTAGCAGTACGCGAACGGCGAAGACTTAAAACAACATCACGAAAGACGCATCGTGTGCGGTTCATCGCTACGACAAATTGCACACGCGCGAAAATTCAAAACATTTTCAAATGTCATTTTTTATACTCCGAATTACAAAATTGCGTCCCTGAGTAGCTGAATATGACCCATTTTGTGAAACCGTGCCTCAAAACTGCAATAATGCCAAACTCAAAAAAACCCCGTTTTTCTGCGTTCAGTTTTGAATTGTCGTACTGAATTTTCTTAGTTATAGTCGGTTCACTTTAGCCCACCGTGAAAATGTCGTGGCCTAACTTTCTGCGTCTCTCTCTTTTGTGTGTTCGTTTGTGCATGTTTGAAGAGTTAGGCCATTTTGGAGACGGATCAGGTTTTCTTCACAGTTTGAGTACTGCTAAAAGAAATTTCACATATATAAATGTTCCTTAAATGAAAATAGACTTCATGCTTATTCCAAAACTGTTTTTAAAATTTTCTAAAACCCCCTAGAAGCCGAGAAAACGAACCTCAAAACAATGGCCTAGAAAAAGGGGCCACTTGGCCGAACTTTCTCCTATGAGCTTTTTTGGTGTTTCGTTAATAAATAGTTATGAAGAATGCTTATATTAGTCCTTTTTTATGTTTTTTTTAAATTTTTAGTTTTGGATTTTTCATTCCTGCGGACTAGTTTTCGCCGCTGGCCCTTTTCTCGCCAAATGTTTTGAGGCGCGTTTTTCGGCTTCTAAGTGGTCGTAGAAAATTTTAAAAACCGATTTGGAATGAGTATGAAGCCCATTTTCATTGAAGGTGCATTTATTATCTCCGTAAAGCCCTCCTCTAAAATGTAAAATTTACCTGAAAAGACAATTCGGAAGTCATCTATCGCAAGCAATTTGAGCAGCATCATTAGTGAGCTTATATTTTGAAGTATATGGTCAATTCAACTTTCAAAAAGTAAACTCACATTTCCTGAACAAAGAACAAAACAAAAAATGATACTATTTTTTTTATTTTTCCGGATTTTCTGAACAAAGGTCGAATCTCATTATAAGTTTTTTTCTCCAATATTGAATTGCATCTTAAAAATTCATTTAAAATATGTCCGTTCCAAACCGGTAACCAGAAAAGGAAACTGAAATCTTTAAAAAGTTTTTTTCCTTGCAAGGAACTGATATAAATTTATGTGCCTTTTTTCCAATTTTGTTGTTGCAAAAAACCATCCGCAAAAAAAAATAGTAGTTCTTCTCATAATTGGATTCACTCTGGCTGGTAATTTGATAAGGGCAAGAACATTTGTAAAATCAGTAGTTCATGTGAAATGACCTCCAGACATACTGGTTGAATCGTGGAGAAAATATGAGCATAATAATTTTGAGACGAGAGAAATAAAGATGACGCCGGACAAATTAGAAGGGGTTTTTTGGGGGGCGTTTTGTTGAAATGGTTTGTGTCAAAATGATTTTGATCTTCAGTCATGGATGTAGTCGGGGTGAATGCTATTTAAGGATGGTTCATATTGTCAATTCTATACTTTCTTCTAAGCATCAACAACAACAACAACAATGAGAACTTTCATCATTTTGGCCTTTTTAGTATCAGTCATCGCTTGTGCACCACTCGGAGGCCAACAAGATGATTATTATGTAAGTATACGGACCATACTTTACAATTCTTCATCTCATACCTTTTAGGGACTTGCATGGGAAGCAGCAGCCACTAGTGTCAACGTAGGAAATAGCGGGAAATTCTGGGTTCCAACCGACATCTTGTCAGCAAGCAAGTCTGGCACAATCACCAATCTTAAAGTAGTGTTCCAAGAGTCTTGGTGCAGTCCAGCAGAAGGGAATGATTTGGATGATGTTTGCGAATCAATGTGCCCAACTTATTATGGTGGAGCATTGGCGACATATCTTATCACTGCTATTGAGTCGAATGGAGGAACTGATTTCCGTTCAGAGAGAATTGAATAAGTTTTTGAATTTATCCCTATGTTTTTGCTACAATTTCAATTTTTGTAGGTGATATTCTGTACAAATAAAGTGTATATAAAATTTTTATTGTGTTTTCGAATGGTTGGTATTCGAGGTTCCAAACAATCTAGTTATATGCTCAAGTTTATTTTTTAGCGCGCAGTAAAGTGGTGTCCCTTGTATAAAACTATAACCTATAGGTTCATGGAAAGATGCGAGTGGAAATAACCAGCTTTTACAACAAAAATCAACGTGAAGTATTTTCAAGAGATTTATTAATCAAAACAAGAATAAAATACGAAAGAAGGAGTAATTAGCTTGCTAAGAACAAAATAAAATACTAGCCGCAGCTAGGAAAATCTAGTACGCGACTAGAAACACAAAAACGAGCCCAAACTGGCTTAAAACACGAGCTTGACACTTTTCCCAATCAAAACTAATGTAACGCCCGAAAAGGTGGCCTAGAAACACAGGTTGTGGATAGTTAGTCCCTCTGGGTTTCTAGTCCTCGGCCATTTATCTCAACAGCGCACACTTAATAATTAAATTTGAAGGAGGACAGAGTCAATCTGGTATAAAAGCAGAAGTCGTACTCATTCCAAATCTGTTTTTAAAATTTTCTAAAACCACCTAGAAGCAGAGCAAAAGGGGTTTCAAAACAATGGCCTAGAAATAGTTTCCACTGTCGAAAACTAGTCCACAGGCATTATTTCGTGAAAAATGCAGAAAAGGCCAAAAAAATGGGTTAAAATGAACAAAAAATTCCATAAATATTTAGCAATATAACGTGTAAAAAAAGTTCATAGGAAAAAATTCGGCCAGGTGGAAACTTTTCCTAGGCCATTGTGTTGAAGCTCATTTTCTCGGCTTCTAGGGGGTTTTAGAAACTTTTAAAAACAGTTTTGGAATGGATATTTTCTCTATTTTCATTCCTTGTGAACTCGTTAATTCCCTCCTTTAATATCAACTTTTTAATTAGAAAATGGGTTTTTGGTTCTCACCTTCGTTTTCATTCAGACATAATTACTTTCGTTTGGTTTTATAGTAATCGTAATGTGGTTTTCATAGAAAAACAAGGAAATTATTTTTTAAAAACACCGAATTTTATGGTTTTTGAAATGCGTTTTCCTTCTGGATTGATAAAATCTTTTTTCAATATTAAAAAAAATTATGCTTTTTTAACCAAATTTTGTATCGCCTGAGATATAAATGGAGCAGAGGAAAATATCATGCAAATTTTGAATAGGTGCCCAGGTGGTGATTTTGAATAAATTGCATTTTACTAATGAGTGAAAGCTCTAATTTTTGAAATTAAAATCTGGTAGGGTCAAATTAGCTGACCCACTGTCTTTAAGCACAAAAATGTTGCATCTATGTGTGAAACTGTTGAAGCGCACGTAGCTCCGATTTAGTTTGAAAGACCGCGGTTAGCATGATATTTTCCTCTGCTCCATTTATATCTCAGGCGATACTAATAAAATTGTTGTCATATTCATAGGTTTTCGAGCTCGTAGTAACCAAAAATCATATAATCACGTCAGAAACGTTATGTTAAAAGGGTGTTTTGACATCTACATCCAATTTTATATACATTTTAGTGAAAAATATGTATATATTATAATAAAGAAAAACATTTTTCTTATCGAATGAGCTATAAAACAAGCAAAATAGTCCACTAGTTCAAAAGTTATATAGAATCAAACTTTGACGTTTTTTCTAGTTTGCGGTTTCGAGATGTCACATTTCGAGCGTTCATCTCTAAACGTTACGGTATTGATCGGCAGGCAAATTTTCACAGCTTAATAACACAATTAAAACCAGAAATATAAAATAGGTTCCAATGAATAATCCGTCGAAATTCTGCATAAAACTCCTAGTGAAAAAACCCTGTCAGATAATGCGAATGTTTACGTCAGTCATAGTCATGCATTCCTCATTGTGTTTTTTGGTTCTGATCTCACGATGTACATCCACAAAAAAACCTAACTTTCTTGCTTGAATATATTTTATTTTGTTTGGTGGGAAAAGGCAACATTCGTTCGTTTATTCATTTGAAGATTGGCCATAGGCCAGTTAAGAATTTTGTTTTTCTCTTTAGCAAAATTAGAAGGTTTCGATGTGATAAAATCTAGATGTTAACTGAGGCTTAACATGCACCATTGCATTTTTGCAGTTATTGAAATTACTACGAAATGCCAGACTACATTCATTATTTAACGAATCATTTCAAATCGAAATTTCAGAACCCAAAAATGGACAATGTATGTAAACCAACAATAGAAAATGAATCGCTGATTGAAAACATGAAACTATTGTTTTTATACTTTTATCTGATTCCCGGAGCTGGTTTAAATATTTTCATAATTATGGCATTTTTCATATTTCATCGCCAAGTTTATTTATCACAATCTTTTTATCAGATCTATTCGATTGATGTTATCGCGGTAATTGCAATTGAGAACCGATTTTCAGATAAATGAGGACTGAAAATATAACAAAACCCTTTTCAGAGCTTAACGCAAATTGTTTTCAATATCTTTCTGAACTACCCATTGCTATTTATTCCCCAATTTTGTTCCACATGGGCATCATTCATCCTCAACTATTCCTTGATTTTCAAAATAGAATATTGCGTAGTAAACTATATGCGAGCGTTGAAATCGGTTCTACAAATATTCCTGTCAATTAATCGGCTATCTTGTGTTTTAATACCAGTCAACTATGGTATATTTTGGAAAGATCAGATTTATAAAATTGCCATTTTAATTCTTATTTTACCAATGTTTGTCATTTGGAATCTTTTGATATCGGAAACAGACCTCTTAACTTTATTTAACGGGTTTTATGTGACTTATATCAGAAGAGTGAAATGGGTATGTGATTTGTTTATTACAAAAAACTCCGTATTTTGATGAATTTTCAATTATAAGTTTGAAATCGACAAAAAATGCATTGTTCGTAGTGAGACACATAAGAACTACCTCTTAAAATGCCTCTAAACCAAAATGTTTTCATTCCTCAATTCTTTTCAGAATCTCCATATTAGATTACATAAAAAACGAAAACAAATTTTAAATTTGGGCTTAAATTTAAAAAAAGCGAAAATTATTGCACAGAGCTATGAAGATATTGATTTCGAAACATTTTAATGTAATATTAAAACACAGCCGTTTGGTAAACGGCTGGTGAGCTCCCTTCGCTCTACGTTTCTAAAAAAAAATTAGTTAGAATATCCCATGGGGCCCAGAACCCATTTGACCACCTTAGAACACATTTTTTTAGAACATTCTTGAAGTTTCTGGAAGTTTCAATAATTTTCAAGAACATTCTGGAAGCTTTTGTAATTTTCTAGAACATTTTGGAAGCTTCTGGAATTTTCTGAAGGTTTCAAGAATTTTCTGGTATTTTTTGAAGCTTCTGGAATTTTTTTAGAATTTTCGGGAATTTTCTGCAGGCTTCGAGAACATTTTGGAAGCTTCTGGATTTTTTTGGGACATTGTGGAATTTTTTAAAGCTTCTCGAATTTTTTTTAGAATTTTCGGGAATTTTCTGCAAGCTTCGAGAACATTTTGGAAGCTTCTGGAATATTTTCGAAGCTTCTGGAATTTTCTAGAATTGTTTTGAAGCTTCTGGAATTTTTTGGAATTTCCGAAGCTTCCAAAAAATTAACGTTTTATTATATAGTATGATGATGATGCTATTTTTAAAGGCAAGCTTATCAATGTTTCAACTAATTCTAATGCTCATTGCTCTTTCGATAACATTCGTCTCAACGTTCATAACTTTATACAAAATGACAAAGATGTCGAATCGGTTGAAAAAATCCGAATACTCATTGTGCGTTGCTTCGACATTCATATCAATTTCCTTCGCATTTTGTGCTGTTTCACAAGTAACCCGAATTTCAATTTTAAATTTTAAAAAAATTTGAATTTCAGACATATTTCGCATTGGCACCACGAAGCGAAACGAATGATCAAGTTCTGGGCTTTCTTCTATTTGTTTCATATGATGTTCTGAATATCACATCTCCAGCTATACTCGTTATTTTTAGCCGTGAATTGCGCCGAAACTTTATGAAACGGAAAATAAGCCAACCGACGGTTCATCCTTCTATCCGACACTCTCGTTCAAATTCAACTGCAATCATTGAGAAGATACCTCGATCCATTTCGACACCGATATTATGATTTTTTTAAAAATTAATTTCCTGAATTAAAGGGGGGCTTTACGGAGCAATGCATCTGGGATGAAAATCGACTTCATACTCATTCTAAATCTCTTTTTTAAATTTTCGAAAACCACCTAGAAGCCGAGAAAATGAGTTTCAAAACAATGGCCTAGAAAAAGTGTTCACCTGCGAAAACTAGTCCGCAGGTATGAAACATCCAAAAAAAAACATAAAAAAGGACTAATATAAGCATTCTGCACAAGTATTTCTTAACGAAACACGAAAAAAAGCTCATAGGAGAAAGTTCGGCCAGGTCGTCACTTTTTCTAGGCCATTGTTTTGAAGCTCATTTTCTCAACTTCCAGATGGTTTTAGAAAATTTTACCAGATGGTTTTAGAAAAAGTGGACTCTGTAACGCCCTCCTCGAAGTTTTTTAAAATTCATGTCATTACCTTGTCAGAATTTCTGATTCCTGGTCCTTTCCAAGAAAGGAAGTTATTTTTTTGTGAGAAAATGAAAAAATCCTTGCAAATATCAGTTTTAACGTAGCCAACATAGAGTTTTGTTTATTACGTTTGTACTTAAACCATGTTCGTTGGTGCAAGGAAGCTGGGCCAAAAACTTCGCACACTGAACAACCACGTCTAGGCTGAAATTGAGCATTCCAGCTGAATAAAGATCTCTATAATTTGAAGAGGAGACATTGGCTGAAAACCAAGTTTGTGAAACATTAAGCTTTTTTTTATTTTCAGTATAAATAAGTACTTTTGAATATCAAAATATAGTACACAGAAACCAGAACTTCGGAACTGATATTCTTTGAAATGGAAGGTGTATGTGAAGCAGCAAATGAAAATGAAATGATAATTGAAAATTTGAAACTAATTATACTTTATATTTACCTTATTCCTGGAGCTATTTTGAATTTTCTAATACTTTTTGCTATTTTCATATTTCAACGCCATATTTATTTATCACAATCTTTTTATCAGATCTATTCGATTGATGTTATAGCAGTTAATTTATTCAAAAAATTATAGTTGAAAATATTTTCACTTCCAGAGTCTAACCCAACTTCTTCTCAATATCTTCATCAACTATCCGTTAATATTTATTCCGCAATTTTGTCATTCTTGGGCTTCATTCATCATCGATCATTTTTTGATTTTCAAAATAGAATATTGTGTGCTCACTTATATGCGAGCATTGAAATCAGTTCTTCAAATATTTCTATCAATTAATCGTTCAACTTGTGTTCTGACACCTGTGAAATATGGTATTTTTTGGAAGGAACATTTCTATAAAATTTTGGCTATCATACTACTTTCACCTCTTCTCGTTGTTTGGAATGTTTTAATATCAGAGTCAGATCTTACGAAATTATTCAATGGTGTTTCTATATCTTATATCAGAAGGATAAAATGGGTATTTTTGATTTTTATGTTCCTAAAAAATCAAAAAAATTTTTTTTTCATATTTCAGGCAAGTCTTTCTTCATTTCAATTGATTCTTATGACAATAGCTCTTTTTATCACTTTCGTTTCAACGTTCGTAACTTTTTTCAAAATGACAAAAATGTCGAAACGATTGAAAAAATCCGAATATTCATTATGCATTGCTTCAGCACTCATTTCAATAGCTTTCGCATTTTGTGCCGTTTCGCAGGTATTTAAAATCATTTAGATGTTTTAAAATAC
This sequence comes from Caenorhabditis virilis, assembly GCA_964036255.1. NCBI lineage: Eukaryota > Metazoa > Nematoda > Chromadorea > Rhabditida > Rhabditidae > Caenorhabditis > Caenorhabditis virilis. The sequence goes on along the minus strand of OZ038417.1, from coordinate 8,780,587 downwards.
GAAGTTTGAGAGAATCAAGTTAAAGGAGGGCTTTACAGAGATAATAAATGCACCTTAGATGAAAATAGACTTCATTCTCATTCCAAATCTGTTTTTAACATTTTCGAAAACCACCTAGAAGCCGAGAAAATGAGCTTCAAAACAATGGCCTAGAAAAAGGGGTCACCTGGCCGAACTTTTTCCTATGAACTTTTTTCGTGTTTCGTTAATAAATAAATATGCAGAATGCTTATATTAGTATTTTTTAAATGTTTTTTCATTTTGTTTTTGGATTTTTCATGCCTGTGGACTAGTTTTCGCCGGCGGCCCATTTTTCTAGACCATTGTTTTGAGGAGCGTTTTCTCGGCTTCTAGGTGGTTTTAGAAAATTTTAAAAACAGATTTGGAATGAGAATGAAGTCTATTTCCATCCCATTCATTATCTCCGTCCTTTAAACCATGAACTAGTCCGAATATTATAGATTCGCTTCTCTCATCCTAATTCAGTACGCTCACTGGGAACTGGGATACTGCCAGTACACCTACCCCAAAAAGAAACGATCACCGTCGTTCACCGCTCAACCCGAAATAAGGTGTTTTGGGGAAGATTTCCTGGCAGTGTGCCATGTCATAGAGAGCCTATGAAATTGAGATGTTGGAAAAGTATCTTGGTGAAACTTTTTTGGGAGTATTTGCACTCTAAAATTTTCAGCCATTTTTCATTGGTTCACTAGTCTCAGTGGTTAATTTTCTGTTAACTATTCTTCAAAATACTTTAATTTCTTTTTTTTGCAAAATTTAAAAAACAACAGAGATAACTTTGATGATTTTTGGCATGTTTAACCACCGTATCTATAATGTTCAGCCTAGGGTACTCACTAACCTTAATTTTTTCAAACAACATCTTTTATTTATCGAATTTCAGACATATTTCGCAGTGGCTACAAGAACAGAATGGACTGTACAAGTTTTAGTTTTCGTTCAATTTGTCTCCTATGATGTTTTGAATATAACATCTCCGATAATTTTGGTCATTTTCAGCAACGAGTTGCGAAGAAACCTTTTAAAACGAAAAACAAGTCATATTTCATCAAATAATCCCGTTCGGCACTCTTGTTCAAATTCTACGCCGATAAATGGTTGACGATTCAGAAATTATTGGAAATAAAGAATACTCGTAAAGACATTTGATACTGAAATCTTGAATCTTAATTAAATAAAAAACCTTGGTCATTGTGTTCCTAGTTCGGAATCAAAAGTTCATACGAGAGAACTTTATATTTTCCCATATCGTTTTTTTAAGATCTCTGAAATACCACGTTCAAATAAGGCTACAACATACATGACAGCATAAAAGTCATCATAATTTTAAAAGTCATCACAACATAAAGTTCATTATTTTATTTTTTCTATAAATTCTAGACAAAGCAAGTCATCTTTCAAGGCTTAAAATAATACTATATACAGATTTAGCACGTCAATTTTTTCGATTAAGCCATTTTTTCTTAAAATTCGCACGCAAATAATACGAAAAGTTTCCACGCTCTCAAGCTATATTTGAACGAAATAACTGGAATTATTTTGATTCTCACTAATAGTAATATAATCATTGCTATGAACTCAGCTACATCCAAATACGGTCTTTCAATGGAGGAATTTAATAAACTTCCAACCAGTTGTGATAATGGTCAAAATTATAATATGTTACTCGAAGATTTGAAGCTTCTCGGTCAATTGTTATATCTGGTTCCTGGTGCATTTTTGAATATTTTCATGATGTATATTATTATGATAAAATATCGGAATATTTATATGAACCAATCATATTTCAGGATTTATTCCATCGATCTCATATCCGTAATGTCATAGGCTAATTTTGTATTCTTTCTAAATTCATGTAATTCAGAGTCTAACCCTTCTTCTCCTCGAGATTTTTTGCAACCGTCCAGCACTATATTTTCCTCAAATATGTGAAAGTTTCTCAAATTTTCTCCTCGATAATTTAATCATTGCAAAATGTGTATATTGTCTTCTAAACTATATGAGAGCACTGAAATCAGTTCTTCAAATATTCCTATCAATTAATCGAATGTCTTGTGTATTGACTCCAATAAATTATATCAAACTTTGGGAGACTTGGATGAGTTTAATAATTCCAATTATTCTCTTGCTTCCGTTTTTGGTCATTTGGAATTTATTGATATCGGACATATTAATAGGATTCGGATTCGCTGGATTCGCTATAACCTATGAAAGAAGAGTTCCATGGGTATAATAGATGAGAATCGGATACATAATTGAGTTTATCTTTGCAGGCAAGTTTATCTCTGTTCCAGTTCACTATGATAGCAATTGCATTGATTATAACATTTATTTCAACATCAACTGTTTTAATAGTATTAACAAAATTGAAAGTGAGGCTTAGGCGTTCTGAAAAAACGTTATGTATTGCTTCTGTTATCATTTCAATTGGGTTTACATTATCTGCAGTTACACAGGTTGCTTATTACTATTGTCAACTCAAATATTCTTGATCATTGCGTTTTTAGGGCTGCTCAACGTCACAGACGCTCCGCACGCACGCACGCGGCTACCGATACTCAACAAACTGGAAAATTTGAAAAATGTTATTTTCCCGCGAATTTTCCAGTGTGTTTAGTGTCGGCAGCCGCATGAGATTGAGAAGTCATCAAAACTCAAGAACATTTGAGTTGACAATAATTTCCTGAAAGCCGTACAGTGTGATATTTACTTTTGAAATACGTTTTCTCGATCTCGCTTTCAAGAAATCGAAAATAGTTTCAAAGTCTATATTTTTAGACGTATTTCGCATTTATGCCAAGAACAGTCGCCACTGCCGAAGTAATCGGCTTGTTACAAATAATTTCGTCTGATTTCCTTTGCATTTCCTCTCCCGTCGTGATGATCTTGATAAGCAATCAAATTCGAGGGCATGTTTTCAATCGAAACCTCAATGCTGTTTCAGTCAACAAAATATCACACACAATTTCAATGGCTCACGCATGATATGTCATGCGTCATTAATGCTTTTCTGATAAGTCTCACGGTGGACGTTCTGGTTTTTCGAATTGTATCATAAAAAATCTAAGAATATAGCTTTTTAATGTGTGCAGAAGTACATTTCATATTGTTTCAAACATTCAGGGAATGTTTTCGTATGTTCTATAAAACTTTATCAAAAAGGGTAAAGAATACAGAAACTATTACAATATTGAATATGTGAACGATTTGTTTTTTAAAGGAGGACTTTACGGAGCTAATGAATGTGTCTGCGGTGAAAATAGACTTCATTCTCATTCCAAAGCTGTTTTTAAAATTTTCTAAAACCAACTAGAAGCCGAGAAAACGTGCCTCAAAACAATGGCCTAGAAAAAGGGTTCAAGTTCGGCCAGGTGGACAATGTTTCTAGGCCATTGTTTTGAAGCCTGTTTTCTCGGCTTCTAGGTGGTTTTAGAAAATTTTAAAAACAGATTTGGAACGAGAATTAAGTCTATTTTCATTTAAGATACATTTATTATCTCCGTAAAGCCCTCTTTTAAGTTTTATTGACGAATATGCATATGGTTTTGGTTTGAGCAATGTCTCTGATGTTCGATAATAATTTGGATGTATTCTGGATCTACCGTGTCGATATTATATGTACGAAGGTGGAGGTTTTTCTTGCAGAGCCAATTGTTAATTTGATTCACTGAGAAAAAACATTTGACTTTTTTAAAATTTCACTTTTTTAAACTTACGAATAATTGAAACAAACATAGCAATGAAGCTTGGTCCCGCTGCCAATCTGACTTGATCAGGGCTGATATTTGGTCCAATTTGGTTCTTCGTTGAAATAAATAGGTAAATTGTCGCCGTGATAATCGATGCATTTCCGATGTAGAACTTGGAATTGGAATTGTGAAGTTTTTTTTTGAAACTTCAGACTTACCAAAAAATAATACATCCAAAGTACAACCCGATAAGATTTGTTGTGAAATTTGAAGATCGCCAAAATCGGGAGAATGTGAACACATGCAACACATCTGACAACGTTACCAATGGGAAACATTAACATTGCGAAAAATGCGATCAATACAAGGATTGAACACAATTTCTTTTGCTTTTCATTTTTTCTTTCGAAAATTTTGAATATGACTTGACAGTCTTCCCCAACAGAATCATTGATGGAAGTTAAACTACAGATGTATTGCATTTGATACCATCCAGTTGTTGATTCATAAGCCGATTCAATCGATGTCGTTTGCGTCCACGTTTTCTGTAGAACAAGATCTCCTTCAACAGAAAGTCTCGTTATATAATCCTTGTGCACACTAGAAGCCATCTTGTCTGCCACAAAAATATGTATTTTAAGAGTGAAAAAAGAGAAACAAAAAATCTGAAAACTTCAGAGAAAAATAATTTAGTAGTTTTTCGAAAAACTATATGTTTTTGAAGACTGATGAGCATAAAACATTTCCACAGATGGCGATGAACTCGCATTGCAACAGGTGTTAGTATTTTTATGAGTTAGATATGCCTCTCGATGAAAAGTAATACTTCTTTTTTTCTACATTTTGTAAATATAATGTTCTTATGTGATAGTCGGTGTACTGGTACTACATATGTATTTTATCTTGTTTTCATATAATGTCGTCTAAAATGGAAAAACAGTTGCTACTTCAATGAAAATACCCGATTTGATAAACAGGAGTTGGATTACTTGCCCGTTGGATTCCAGAATTTTCAATAAATATACAAAAAACTGCCACCACCAATCCTTCAGCTCATGAAAAAACACTTCTAAAGAAATAAATTCATAAATTCATGAAATTTGCATAAAATCTGATATCTCAAAGGAAAAATCTGAATTTATGAAGGTCTGCTCCAAAAATAACTGGTTTACAACGCTCACGTTGAAAAAGAATGGAGTGCGTCAACAAATTGATGATAAATTACTTTTCAGTTTACATGAAGAACAAATATAGAACTCGATTTCCATAATACCGTAGCTCTTCATAGTAGTTTTTTTTTCAAAATGAGAGGTGAAGCTGCGGGTTTTTGAATTTCGAGTTCATAAAAGTTGTTTCATGTTGTCGGAAACGAAATGGAAAGAAAAGAGGAAATTATTCATAAAAGTTATCGAAATCTTTGGTATTTAGGAAATGTATACATTTTAAAATTTCAATGGAAGTTCGGTGGTTATTTTGAGTAGATCTTATGAACAAAATATGTGTATAATTCAATACTATCCTGGTTGTAAATGATAAATAAAATTACCAATGGTCTAAAAATTAAGTCATTATGACTCCAAAAACCATCTTTATGCCTGTTGGAAGCAATAAAATAATAGAAATTTCTAGTTTTTTCTGATCTTCATAATCACCATTTAAAGACAGTGGATCAGTTAATTTGACCCTAAGAACAGGAGTTTTGGATCTTTTGCAGAAGTTTTGGATCTTTTCGAAATTTTGAATTTTTTGCTGAAATTTTTGAGACTTCATTTTTTAGCTGAAAATCTCAGAAAAAAAATCTTTCACTCAGAAATATATTATTTTTATCAGCAAATCTTGAATTTTTAGAAATTGTAATCTGGAAAACTGACAGGATGAACTAAAAATCAAGGAAATCGATCAATTTTGAAAAAATTTACAAGTAATTCAAAAATTTTCAGATTTTTAAAAGTTTAAAAGTTTCATAACTTTTCTGAAAATTCTCAGAATTTTATGATTTTATGCTCATTTTGTAGAAGATTTTCTGAGTTTTCAGTTTCTGAGCTACAAAATGAGCTAAAATTCAATAAAATCAATAAATTTTGAATAAATTTACAAGTAATTCAAAAATTTTAAGATTTTTAAAAGTTTAAAAGTTTTTTAAAAGTTTCAAGTGAAAATTTTCAGAACTTTATTCTTCTTTTCAGTATCCAGTTGCCTTTAACTTTCTGTGTAATCTTTTTTAGACATTTCGAAAACGTTTTCACATTATCAAATCCTTAATTTTTGTAATTTTTTATTCCCCATTCGTTTTCATTGGCTCCACCTTATTTGGGACGGAGAAATTCTGGAGCATGAATCCACCCATCTAAAAAAAAGGGTATTTTATTCTTATTCATCTCGAGCAGTTCAAGGAAGCTGAGGTTTTCTTTTTCGCCCTTGTCACAAAACCATCAAGATGTCGCATCAAAAATTGAAGTTCTCTCGTTTGTTGGATTTGAAGAAACAAATCGAAATCAAGCAAAAAACGGTACAGGAATTTAAATCAAAGAGAAAGGTAAGTGCCTATTTAATTGTTGTCTTCTTAAAATCACAATTCCCTTTTTCCAGGCTTTCGAGTCGAAAGATCGAGTTCGAATGATTAGTTATAAATTGACCGAGATCACTTATAAATTGGGAAGGGATGTGGTCATTGCCCACAACGTTTCGATTACAAAAAAGGCGTTTAATGCGACACCAAACAATTCCAAATTTTATTTGGTTGCGGGACTTTTCTTGGCTATTCTGTTCACTGAACAATATTGGCAATTAATTCCTTGGGTTTTCTTTCTCACTTTCACATTGGTTTACTCAAAGATACTTGAACATCGGGACTATAACCTTGTCGTCATGTTGGAGCAAATTGTTGTGAGAAAGTATTTAAAAAATAGTTAGCGTAATATTATCTTTCAGAAAATTTGGAACGTAGTATTTTTGGTAGTTTCTATCTACACTCTCATCGGAATGCAATATTACTCATTCCACTGCATCAGCTTGTATGCATCGTTGGCATTTGTTTTGATTGGTTAGTAACTCGGAGCTTCTGAATATCAACACAATTATATATTGTTAAGGCAATCTTCTCTGCTATTTCGAAATCCATGGACAATTTGGATACCAAACTTCAGCAACTGATGTGGAAAATGAAAGAGACAAGTACATTGTGATCAATCGAATCGAAAATGCGTTCTCGGCGTTACCACTAGATCTTGACTGTTTTTTCTCCTTCGACTTCGAAGATTCTCGTTTTGAGGAGGATCAATCTTCCGAAAATCACTAAAATTAATCGACATTTTTTGCTTGAATAACTTTGAATTGAGGGTTTTCTGAGAGATTTTGTGAATTTATCGGACTAGGTTAGGATGGTAAGATAAAAATTATGTTCTTAAAAAACGAAATTTGCAACATACATTTTACAATTATGAGTACTTCAATTTTTTCTTTACAAATTTCCAGATTTGAAGACGCAACTCCATTTCGCATATTAGAAATCAACCTTTGTTAAAGGCAGCTGATCAGTTAACACGATCCAAATTAAAGGCAAAAAATCAAAATTCGAATGAGAGCCCAGGTGGTCCAAAGAACATTACCAATATGTAGCCACATTCAAATAAATGTGTTTCGCGCCAATTCCGACCGCGTTGCACGGACCACGACCGCGCCGCACGGACCCGCGGCAATTCAAAATTTTATTTTTCCGACTTTGACCGGCTGCTGTAAATCGACTTTTTGACAAAAAAATTTTTTAATAGTCGTATCAGATTGCTGAAAGAAAGTACTAATTTTTGGTATATCGTGCATATGGGGTAAAATTAACTGAACAGCTGTCTTTAAAGGAGGGCTTTGCGGAGCTAATTAGGGATTAAACTAGACTTCATACTCATTCCAAATCTGTTTTTTAAATTTTCTAAAACCACCTAGAAGCCGAGAAAATGAGCTTCAAAATAATGACCTAGAAAAAGTGGCCACCGGCGAAACAGGAAAAAGTTCGGCCAGATGGAAACTTTTTCTAGGCCATTGTTTTGAAGCTCATTTTCTCGGCTTCTAGGTGGTTTTAGAAAATTTTAAAAACAGATTTGGAATGATAATGAAGTCTATTTTCATTTAAGATACATTTATTATCTCCATAAAGCCCTTCTTTAATAATTGCTTAGCCTAAAAGCAGGGTTCTTTCTAAGTGTTTAGGTCCCGTACGAAACTCTTGGATCTATAATAGTTCGTATCAAGGATGTCCGGGAAGAAGTGTCCGGGAAAATTTTAGGGAAACTTCTGGGGAAGTCGGGAAATTAGAAAATTTTGCTCCAAAAACTGGTTTCATCTTGAATTTATTTATATATCTGATTTTTTCAAATTTTCAACTTTTCAATTAATAAACATCCAGAGATTAAAACCAACAAATAAAACATGAATAAACGCAGAAGTAAAATGATTTTGAAAAAATAAAAAGTTTTAAGCTTTCTGATTTGAGAGTGGAAGACGTTTCGTTGCCCCTTCCACTCTAATCAGTTCGAATTTTAGTTTTTCCTGATATTTTTCTATTCTTTGTATTTACACAGTGAACTTCCCAGAAGGAAAAACCAGGCAATTTCCCGGACCCGAGAATTTTCCCGCCAATTCCTGGTTCGCACCCTTCCCTAGCCAAATGGTTTGTAATACATTTAGTTTTCCCAATAAATGTGAGGAGCGTGGCCTATTTTCTATTTTTTTGCACAAGCTCCGTCTAAACTGTTGAATTTTACTTAACTTAGAATATAAAAAAGCAAGCGAAATTGCTCGATCATTTGTGAAATTAAGAAAATTCCCTTGTTCAAGTACTCATTAAGAGCTAATTTCAAAAGAAGATCCTAATCCATTCAGTTCACTAAAACCTTCCAGAAAATCCTGAATATATTATTCAATAAAATTCAATTGATACCTAGTATTAACCCTTTCTAATTTCTATTGTATCGCCCTTCTCTCACCACTCACTTCCACCCAACTCTATTCTCGACATAAATGTTCTATTGTGTCCCCCATCTGCTCTCTCATCTCATTCGTTTTTCTTCTTCTTCTTCAAAAAATCCGTTCATTTTTGTTGTTGTTCATTCTAAAAAAAACTGCAAAAGACTAAATAATCCTTCATCCCAAGACCCGCTGACACGTTGGATCTTCTTTTCACCACCGCTTATCATTTCGACAAAAACATATATATATATTTAGACGTGTTGGTCTCTGTCTTTTCTTCAAAAACTTTTTTTTTTCATTTTATTCATATTTTTGCCCAGAAATGTGTACTTACAAAAAATTTCGATATTATCTTGAGCTCGATTTTTTGGTGAATAAAAGTTTTCGATTTCAAATAAAGCCTCAAGGTTTTTTGATGACGAAAAAAACAAAAAAAGGTAAATATTTTGTTGATTTGATCTTTCGAAATTTGCCCCTCCGAAACATCTGCCCTTTTTTCTCCGCGTTTTTATGTGTATGAATGAGATGTGGTGCGTTTTTAATGTCGTTTTCTTCGATAGATACTTTTATTTTTGCTCGCGAAAAATTGTGAGTAAAAATGTTCAAAAAACTATAAAAACCTTTTGATTTTTTTGTATTACATTCAATTTTCGATACATTTTTTGTGTAAAGTATATTTTTTTTTTTGGTCGCGTTCGTTTTATGAATCATTTGAAAACGCGCGCGCTTTCTTCTTCTTTGTTTCGTTCCATAAAAATTATCGATAATATTTATATATTTTACAGAAATGAAAATAGATGAATTGAATAATTTTACGCAATATAAAAGGCTGAAATTTGTGAAACCTGGATATACGCGATGCGTTGAAATGTTCATTAATTATTTTCCAGATGCATGGGTGAGTTTTTTTAATTCATTTTTTCTTTGTTTTTAACGTCATTGTTTTTTTTTTAAATTCTTTGGTCAAGACGCCCATCAGTTTACTTCGTAATTTTTCGGTTTCATTTCTCTTATCTTTTTGTAAATCTAGCGTCTATGACGTCGGTTTTATACTGCAGGACAGCGAGGTTTTACAGAACTTTTTTTCAACAAGAATGTAGGAAGGTTCAGAGTTCCAGTAAAAGAATGAAATATTGTTTTGCGTGGAACATTGCTTCGAATGTTTCATGTTTACGAAACTCTGGGAAGGCTATCACATGGTGGGCTAAAGTGAACCGATTATAACTAAGAAAATTCAGCACGACAATTAAAAATCGAACGCAGAAAAGCGGGCGTGGCAGTTTTGGCAATTGTACTACGGTTTCACAAAACTCGTTATATTCAGCTACGCAATTATGTAATCCGGAGTGAAAAAAATTAGATTATGGCCATAATTTATGTATTTGGCGCAAAAACTTCATTTTTTCATGCGTTGTAGGCGTTAAAATGCCGTTTGTAAAAAATTCGAATTTTTGCTTGTGTGTGCAATTTGTCGTAACGGTGTACACACACAAAGCGTTGATGACAATTTCGGTTCACTTTATCCTACCGTGTATCAAAAAAAAAATCTAAGTTATTTGTAAAGCCCCATAAAAAGTTGTACTCGTGTTTAGCACTGGTATTGTCAAACCAAAAAAGGTGATTATTATATTTATTAGTTTTTTGGGTTTAGGTGGCACGTTTTTTGTAGTTTTACGAGTAAAAATATGGGAGTTCGAATAGCGTCATGCACGGTGGTGTATATCATCACCGTGTGAAAATAAAAAAAACTTAAAAAAAATCGACAATAGTCTAAAAATGCAACCTGGGTTTCTAGGCCATCTTTGCGTTTTTCCTAATCAAAATTTCTTTGTATGAAACATATAATTTATACCATCTTGGTTTCTGGGCCATCTTTCGGTATTTTTCCTTATCCCTATTCAGTTTGAAAAAAAACCAAATACCGAGAAATTGAATGCAGAAATGGCAGAGAAATTGCAAGATATTTTTTGAACTAGTTTTCTTCAAGACCCAAACGATTAAATGTGTGTTCCTTTAAACAATTGTATGGAAAATGTTTTTTTTGTGTCTATGCTTGTGGAAATTTTACCAAAAAATTAGTAGTGAGTCCCAATAACCCATAGAGGCCCAGAATATCTTATTTTAGGCCCAAAAAGACTGTCTGGGCCAAAAAAAAAAACATTTTGCTAATTTTTTTCAGTTTTTTTTCCATAAATCGGCTATGAATTTTTTCGCCATTTTCGGACCTCCTGGATTCACTTGGGCTCATACCCGATCGTCTTCCGTAGAGATAGACAAAAAACTAATTTTCCATAAAATTGTTTAAAGGCAGCGTTTCAGTTAATACGATCCAAATCCACAACGAAAAATAGAAATTAAAATGGGGGCCACGAGGTCGAGAAAACAATACCACTATGTAGAGACATTCAAATAATTGTGTTTCGCGCCAATTCCGACCGCGTGGCATGATCCACGACCGCGTGGCATGATCCGGAGCGCATTCAAATTTTGAATTTTGCATCTTTGGACCGTTGTTATGAGGCGTGTATTTATCGATGCGATTTCGTATAAATTGCATTATACTAATGAGAGAACGCTCTAATTTTTGAAACTAAGACCAGGTAGGCTCAAATTAACTGAACAGCTATCTTTAAAAGGGTTCAAAAAATGCCGAGAAATTTCAATTTCTCGGTATTTCTTTGTCATTTCTGCATTGAATTTCTCGGTATTTTTTGAATTTTTTTCAAACTGAATAGGGCCAATAAAAATTTTTATCCTAAAAAATAAACATCATCGAAATTTCCAGAAACCTGACAGTGATCGTTGTGAGAGTAAAAGTTTAATACTTGAAACTTATGTTTATGATGATCCATCAATACCAGATTATCAAGTTGTTCGAGGAGTTTCTGAGTTTCGACCAGAATATGTAAGAATTCTCAATTTTTTTATAAAATTCCGATAATTACATTTTCAGCCTCCATTTTACAAATCGTTCCTTGCTATCATAATGTTCTGGATGATTATTCTTTTCTTTAACAATATTTCAATTCAAATTGTTTCATGCACACATCTGGCTTTTGAAGTTGCATTTGTTAGTCGAAGAGCTGCTGGGTATCAATATTTTCTGGTCACTATGTTTGTAAGGATTTGGGTTTTATATTTTTAAAATTATTTAAATTTTACAGGTTGGTATAACTTGTGCCCTATACTTTCAATACACTGCATATTTTGCGGGAGTTCGAGAGGAGTTGTTAAAGTCGCTGAATACGCTTCCAAATATTTTGTCAATGTTTGGGATTTTAACATTAATATCGACGGAAAGTGGGTTTTTATTGATGGGAAGCTCCCGATAATCAATTCTAAGTTATTTCATATGAAAAAGAAAATGTTTTTGCAGTGTGTTCAATGTACAAAACTGCACTTTTCAAGCCAAAAGTCCAAAAGTTTTGCACACATGACAAACAGATGATTCTGGAGTTTATGAGAAAAGCGAAAGAGTATGCAGTTGAAGAGACGGAGGATTTTAAAGAAGCGAACGATGAGAATGATGAACAGAAAGAAATGAGAAAACAATCAACAAATAGCCGAAAGAAAATGGATAGGAGAAATAGTCTTGTTAATTCTTGACGATTTTCTTCCAGTTCGTTTGATGCTTTCAAAGCGTTTTCATATTTTCTCATGTTTACGAGTTCATGTTTGTTTTATTTATGTTTTTTTTTCTGGTGCTGAATATTTTCTTGTATTTTTTTTTGTTGAAAGGATTTGTGTTTCCAGTTTTGTTTTGAATTAAAGCCTAAAGATTTATCGGATTTTGCAAATCGATGGAAACGACCTAATTTTCAATTTTTTGTCGACGACGTCCGTAAACCTCACTATATGAACGTTTATTGATATATGTACTGTGCTTTATGCTCACCGTATAGCTCCAAATAATAGAAATATGATTTGAAAATTGAATTTAATATTATTCGTGTGATCACGGTGAGCTAAAGTGAACCGATTAAAACTAAGAAAATTCAGTACGACAATTAAAAATTGAACGCAGAAAAGCGGGTGTGGTATTTTTGCAATCGTGCAGCACGGTTTCACAAAACGCGTTATATTCAGCTATTAAGAGATGCAATTATGTAATTCGGAGTGAAAAAAATTAGATTAGACCATATTTTATATATTTAACGCAAAAACTTCATTTTTTCATACGTTGTAAGCGTTAAAATGAAGTTTGTAAAAAATTCGAATTTTTGCGTGTGTGCAATTTGTCGTAACGGTGTACGCACACAAAGCGTTGTTCGTGACGACAATTTCGGTTCACTTTATCCCACCGTGGTGATTACTTATAGCTTCAAACAAGTGAGAGATTTCAAAAGTTCCCATCATCCGCCCAGAAGTGGTTTATCACATTTTATCTATTTTTCACTCAAAAAACACATTAATCATTTTTTCGATAGTTTATCTTTATTCATGACACAAATTGAAATATACAGAAAAGAAGCAAAAAAAAAAATGATGAATAAGATTGATGAAGTTACCCGCAAGAGTAACAGGGACTCATAGTTATAAAGTTATACAGCATGACGGTTAATCTTAGAAATGACTAATAGGTGGACAAAATCTTGATATGATAAAAATGAATTGATATTGTTAGTAAGTGAGTTCCACAGTGGAACATAGCAATCAAAAAATGTATTGCAGTGAGTGCCAATAAGCTTTAACATCATTGGTTTACGCTTGTTAGTGGAAAAAACGACAAATTTATTAAGATCCGGAAATGAAACCATTCCGGTAAGACATTGGTATAGAAATTTTAAACCCGTACGGGATCTTCGAAGTAAGAGAGAGTTTAGTGATAAAGTACAAAGTCTATCGGCATAAGATGAATATGAGATGTTACAACGTTGACAAATTTTCCTTGAAAAATGCCTGAGCGGGGTTTCAAGAGCTGTTGAGAGGGAAGAACTAAGGAAAGGGTCAAAAATTTCAGAGCAATATTCTAGTAAAGGCAATACGTATGATTTGAAAAGAAATACATAAAAACTGAAGTTAGTTGATTTGAAACAAAAAAGCAATTGTTTAGTTTTTAATGCAGCTAGAGAAGATATTTTACGGATATGTGGATCAAATGAGAGATTAGAGTCAACTAAAACTCCAAGGTCTCGTACAACAAAGGATTGAGTAATGGGAACATTGTTGATAACATAAGTAAAAATATTGGAAGAAGATTTTCCTATTCGGATAAAGTTCGTTTTAAGTGGGGCAATAGGAAGACGATTGGCAACGGACCATAAATACAATAAATTTAGAGAAGTTTGTAGAGCTTCACAATCCGAGCTGAAAACTTTAATGTCGTCAGCAAAGCCTGAGATACCGACTTTACCATTAATACAATCAAATAGGTCATTAATATAAATAAGAAAAAGTAGTGGACCACTGACAGTACCTTGAGGCACTCCAGAAAGGATTGGGAAAGATGTATTGGATACAAAGTCATTGATTTTGATAGAAAATGAACGGTTACTGAGAAAGTCGGTGTACCAGCGCACAAGTTTATAATCGAGACCAAATTTAAGGAGTTTGGATACAAGTAAATCATGGGGTACTGAGTCAAAAGCTTTAGAAAAATCAATATAAATAACATCAACAAATGAATCGGTTTTAATAATACGTTTCCAGGTAGATAGAGAGGATAGCAATGCAGTTTTGCAGCTTCTCCTATTGAGAAAACCAGGTTGGTTGACATTGAATTTATGAGAAAAGCGAAAACGAACAGAGTGAGCAAGTATTCTCTCCATAACTCTACAAATAGGATCAGTAAGAGAGATTGGGCGGTAGTTTTGGGGACAGGATTTTGGTCCTTTTTTATGGAGTGGTATTATAATTGAATGTTTCCAGGCTTTTGGGACAGTGCCAGATTGAAGAGATTCGTTAAATATAATTGAAAGGGGAAGGGCTATTGATACATAACATTTTCTGAGAACAAAGTAGTTTATGTGATTAGTTGAAAAACCACATTTAAGAGGAAGTTTGGAAAGATATTTAGAGATAATGTCTGGATAAAAATGAAATAAACTTTCAGATGAATCATCACTTGATAAAGAAGGTAAGTTATGTGAAGCGCTAGAAAAATTCGAGGCGAATGTAGTACCGAAAACATGAGCTTTTTCTTCTTCAGAGACATAAGAATTATTCGCAACAGTAAGCGCTGGAATTTCAGAGGGGGGTTTGGTTTTGGAGTTAATGTATCGAAAAATTTTACGAGAGTTTTTACATTTGAAGAAGGAGTTTTCAAACTTCTGAATACAATTGAGGTAATTAAGTTTGGTTCTGGTATACAATTTAGAGAGTTTTTTGGAATTAGAGCCCGTTTTACAACGAAGTTTAGAGAGTTTTCTTCTGATACAATCAAGTTTTTTGGAATTCAATGGGTGATATGGTTTAGGCTGTGGAACAAATGAGGGACAAAATTCAACAATTAATTCGGATAGAATGCGAGCAAAATGATCATACTTACTATTTACATTCGAAAAAAAAGAGAGTTGTTTATCCCAGTTATAAGACGCTATGGCACAATTTATTTTGCCATAGTCGCCGTGTTTATAATCAATAACACGTTTTGAAGGAATAGTATTGGAAGTATTATAAATAGGAACAGAGAATGAAAGAGCTAGATGATCAGAACCTAACAATGGAGGTATAGCTTTAAGAGAAGATAAGATTACATTATATGAAAGGACTAAGTCCAAAATGGAGCTGCTGATATTGGTAATGCGAGTAGGAAAATTGACATTTTGTTTGAGATTGTTACATCTCATGAAAGAAATGAGTGGGTGCGAACTTTGAGAAGAGTTAGAGAGGGGAAAGCTGATCTCAGGGAAATTGAAATCACCAACAATGAGTGTAGGAATGGTTGGATCAAAATATGATTCCAAATGAGAGAAAAGTGCTATAACTTGCATAGAATTAGTGAAAGGTGGACGATATATGTTAAACATACGCAGTGCGGTATTATTGAGAGATTTTAAATCAATTGCGACAATTTCACAAAGGTGACCGGGGTAATGTTTCTCGAGCTTGATATCGAGATGTGAATATGAGATAGATTTTTTGATAAAAAAACAGACACCGCCACCTCTCTTTTTAGAGAAAGATGGGTTACGATCACAACGAACAGTGTTATAGTGAATAGGGTCAAATAGTGATGAAGGAATAGCATCGTGAAGGAAAGTTTCATTCAAACAACACACATCTACATGATTAGTATTTAAAAAGTCAAATAACATATGAGTTTTAGTATAAGTTTGGTATGAGTTTGGTATGAGTTGGTATGATTTTGGTATAAGTTGGTATAAGTTTGGTATGAGTTGGTATAAGTTTGGTATAAGTTGGTATAAGTTTGGTATAAGTTGGTATAAGTTTGGTATAAGTTGGTATAAGTTTGGTATAAGTTGGTATAATTTTGGTATGAGTTGGTACAGTAGCGGTAAAAAGTGAGGGTACTTTTGGTTTTTCGATCATAACTTTGCTAAAAATGGTCCGATTGAGCTGAAATTTGGATATATTATGTATTAGAAAGTTTTCTATGTTTTGAAACCAAAAACTTGCAAGCCAACTCCAATAAACAAAAAAATTCTTGAAGATTCTCAAATTTTCGAGTTTCAATTTTTTTCTTACTTTCTTATTTTTTTTGTTTATATTTTTTAGTATTTTCTAAAGTTAATTTTTTTGTTATTTTATCATTTTTGAAGTCTCTAGTGATATTTCGCTGTCATTACACGCAATTTTAGCCATCACTACTTGTCGGAATCCGAGCTCAAACCTGCAGTATCCCGGTATATGATGAAAGGGCCAAAAAATGCTCTCGCTGAGTTGTTTGGAATGAGTTTGAGTGGTATCAAAAAAGTAGTAAGACGCTACAAGGATGGTTGAGCAAGTGCACTAGCAACCAACTGGCCAGGAAGCAAGAAAGTCACGAACCACGTCGAAGATCGTCGCATTGTCGCTATGAGTCGAGATGATCCGAAGAAGTCTGCGGTTGATATAGGACGAGAACTGATCCAAGATGGTTCTCCGCCAATTTCCGTAGAGACTGTTAGATCAAGGCTGCGTAATGCTGGACTTTTTGCTCGGAGGCCAGTCAGGAAAAAGCTGATTTCAGCCAAGAACAGAAGAATGCGCTTGAAGTTTGCACTGGAGCCCATTGGCTGGACGGTAGATCCGCGGAAACAAGTGATTTGGAGTGATGAGAGCAAATTTATGATATTCGAAAGTAAAGGTATGCCATGTGTGAGATGTCCTTTCGGATCTAGATACAATATTAAGTATCAAACTCCGACTGTGATTCATGGTGGCGGGAATGCAATGGTGTGGGGTACCTTATCTGGGAAAGACGCGAGTCCCATCATCCGAGTTGAAGGTAATATGGATATAATCATATACCTACAGATACTAGAGAACACCATACATCCTTTCGCACGTGTAAAACATGGCCGTCGGTATGTTTTCCAGAAGTACAACGATTCGAAACACCACAGTCGCCTTGTTCGGGATTGGTTCCGAAGGAAACGAGTGCCTGTATTGGACTGACCAAGTCGGATTCCGGACTGAAATCCCATTGAACATTTGTGAGAACATTGTGACCGTCAGTTAAGGTACAAAAAAAGTCAGAAATACCAAAGAGAAGTTCGAGCAAATCAAGGATGTTTGGGAAAATATTCCGATGTCGGCACTCAACAAGTTGAGCGTGTCGATGTCACTTAGATACCGAGAATTTCTGGACGCCAAAGGATTTTCTACGAAATATTAGATGATTACTATAAATAATAGTTTGTTTCTTAAAGGTTTGGGCATCTTACATGTTTTAGCTGTCGTTTTTATTTTTGATAGATTTTCATTTTTCAATAAAATTTGAAGAAAACTCACATTTTTCGAATTTTTTTTTGAATAACTCGATTAAAATTAGAAAATAATATTTAAAATACTCTTTTACATAATATATCCAAATTTCAGCTCAATCGGACCATTTTTAGCAAAGGTATGAGTTGGTATGATTTTGGTATAAGTTGGTATAAGTTTGGTATAAGTTGGTATAAGTTGGTATAAGTTGGTATAAGTTTGGTATGAGTTTGGTATGAGTTGGTATGAGTTGGTATAAGTTGGTATAAGTTTGGTATGAGTTGGTATAAGTTTGGTATAAGTTGGTATAAGTTTGGTATGAGTTGGTATAAGTTTGGTATGAGTTGGTATAAGTTTGGTATGAGTTGGTATAAGTTTGGTATGAGTTTGGTATGAGTTGGTATGATTTTGGTATAAGTTGGTATAAGTTTGGTATAAGTTGGTATAAGTTTGGTATGAGTTGGTATAAGTTTGGTATAAGTTGGTATAAGTTTGGTATAAGTTGGTATAATTTTGGTATGAGTTGGTATAAGTTTGGTATAAGTTGGTATAAGTTTGGTATAAGTTGGTATAAGTTTGGTATGAGTTGGAATAAGTTTGGTATAAGTTGGTATAAGTTTGGTATAAGTTGGTATAATTTTGGTATGAGTTGGTATAAGTTTGGTATAAGTTGGTATAAGTTTGGTATAAGTTGGTATAAGTTTGGTATGAGTTGGAATAAGTTTGGTATAAGTTGGTATAAGTTTGGTATAAGTTGGTATAATTTTGGTATGAGTTGGTATAAGTTTGGTATGAGTTTGGTATGAGTTGGTATGATTTTGGTATAAGTTGGTATAAGTTTGGTATGAGTTGGTATAAGTTTGGTATAAGTTGGTATAAGTTTGGTATAAGTTGGTATAAGTTTGGTATAAGTTGGTATAAGTTTGGTATAAGTTGGTATAAGTTTGGTATGAGTTTGGTATGAGTTGGTATGATTTTGGTATAAGTTGGTATAAGTTTGGTATAAGTTTGGTATAAGTTTGGTATGAGTTTGGTATGAGTTGGTATGATTTTGGTATAAGTTGGTATAAGTTTGGTATGAGTTGGTATAAGTTTGGTATAAGTTGGTATAAGTTTGGTATAAGTTGGTATAAGTTTGGTATAAGTTGGTATAAGTTTGGTATAAGTTGGTATAATTTTGGTATAAGTTGGTATAAGTTTGGTATAAGTTGGTATAAGTTGGTATAAGTTGGTATAAGTTGGTATGAGTTTGGTATGAGTTGGTATGATTTTGGTATAAGTTGGTATAAGTTTGGTATGAGTTGGTATAAGTTTGGTATGAGTTTGGTATGAGTTGGTATGATTTTGGTATAAGTTGGTATAAGTTTGGTATGAGTTGGTATAAGTTTGGTATAAGTTGGTATAAGTTTGGTATAAGTTGGTATAAGTTTGGTATAAGTTGGTATAAGTTTGGTATGAGTTGGTATAAGTTTGGTATGAGTTGGTATAAGTTTGGTATGAGTTTGGTATGAGTTGGTATGATTTTGGTATAAGTTGGTATAAGTTTGGTATGAGTTGGTATAAGTTTGGTATAAGTTGGTATAAGTTTGGTATGAGTTGGTATGATTTTGGTATAAGTTGGTATAAGTTTGGTATGAGTTGGTATAAGTTTGGTATGAGTTTGGTATGAGTTGGTATGATTTTGGTATAAGTTGGTATAAGTTTGGTATGAGTTGGTATAAGTTTGGTATAAGTTGGTATAAGTTTGGTATGAGTTGGTATAAGTTTGGTATGAGTTGGTATAAGTTTGGTATGAGTTTGGTATGAGTTGGTATGATTTTGGTATAAGTTGGTATAAGTTTGGTATGAGTTGGTATAAGTTTGGTATAAGTTGGTATAAGTTTGGTATAAGTTGGTATAAGTTTGGTATGAGTTGGTATGATTTTGGTATAAGTTGGTATAAGTTTGGTATGAGTTGGTATAAGTTTGGTATAAGTTGGTATAAGTTTGGTATAAGTTGGTATAAGTTTGGTATGAGTTGGTATAATTTTGGTATGAGTTGGTATAAGTTTGGTATGAGTTTGGTATGAGTTGGTATGATTTTGGTATAAGTTGGTATAAGTTTGGTATAAGTTGGTATAAGTTGGTATAAGTTGGTATAAGTTGGTATGAGTTTGGTATGAGTTGGTATGATTTTGGTATAAGTTGGTATAAGTTTGGTATAAGTTGGTATAAGTTGGTATAAGTTTGGTATGAGTTGGTATAAGTTTGGTATGAGTTTGGTATGAGTTGGTATGATTTTGGTATAAGTTGGTATAAGTTTGGTATAAGTTGGTATAAGTTGGTATAAGTTGGTATAAGTTGGTATGAGTTTGGTATGAGTTGGTATGATTTTGGTATAAGTTGGTATAAGTTTGGTATAAGTTGGTATAAGTTTGGTATGAGTTGGTATGATTTTGGTATAAGTTGGTATAAGTTTGGTATGAGTTGGTATAAGTTGGTATGAGTTTGGTATAAGTTTGGTATGAGTTTGGTATGAGTTGGTATGATTTTGGTATAAGTTGGTATAAGTTTGGTATAAGTTGGTATAAGTTGGTATAAGTTGGTATAAGTTGGTATGAGTTTGGTATGAGTTGGTATGATTTTGGTATAAGTTGGTATAAGTTTGGTATAAGTTGGTATAAGTTTGGTATGAGTTGGTATGATTTTGGTATAAGTTGGTATAAGTTTGGTATGAGTTGGTATAAGTTTGGTATAAGTTGGTATAAGTTTGGTATAAGTTGGTATAAGTTTGGTATAAGTTGGTATAAGTTTGGTATGAGTTGGTATAATTTTGGTATGAGTTGGTATAAGTTTGGTATGAGTTTGGTATGAGTTGGTATGATTTTGGTATAAGTTGGTATAAGTTTGGTATAAGTTGGTATAAGTTGGTATAAGTTGGTATAAGTTGGTATGAGTTTGGTATGAGTTGGTATGATTTTGGTATAAGTTGGTATAAGTTTGGTATAAGTTGGTATAAGTTGGTATAAGTTTGGTATGAGTTGGTATAAGTTTGGTATGAGTTTGGTATGAGTTGGTATGATTTTGGTATAAGTTGGTATAAGTTTGGTATAAGTTGGTATAAGTTGGTATAAGTTTGGTATAAGTTGGTATAAGTTGGTATAAGTTGGTATGAGTTTGGTATGAGTTGGTATGATTTTGGTATAAGTTGGTATAAGTTTGGTATAAGTTGGTATAAGTTGGTATAAGTTTGGTATAAGTTGGTATAAGTTGGTATGAGTTTGGTATGAGTTGGTATGATTTTGGTATAAGTTGGTATAAGTTTGGTATAAGTTGGTATAAGTTGGTATAAGTTGGTATAAGTTGGTATGAGTTTGGTATGAGTTGGTATGATTTTGGTATAAGTTGGTATAAGTTTGGTATAAGTTGGTATAAGTTGGTATAAGTTTGGTATAAGTTGGTATAAGTTGGTATAAGTTTGGTATAAGTTGGTATAAGTTTGGTATGAGTTGGTATAATTTTGGTATGAGTTGGTATAAGTTTGGTATGAGTTTGGTATGAGTTGGTATGATTTTGGTATAAGTTGGTATAAGTTTGGTATAAGTTGGTATAAGTTGGTATAAGTTGGTATAAGTTGGTATGAGTTTGGTATGAGTTGGTATGATTTTGGTATAAGTTGGTATAAGTTTGGTATAAGTTGGTATAAGTTGGTATAAGTTTGGTATAAGTTGGTATAAGTTTGGTATGAGTTGGTATAAGTTTGGTATGAGTTTGGTATGAGTTGGTATGATTTTGGTATAAGTTGGTATAAGTTTGGTATGAGTTGGTATAAGTTTGGTATAAGTTGGTATAAGTTTGGTATAAGTTGGTATAATTTTGGTATGAGTTGGTATAAGTTTGGTATGAGTTTGGTATGAGTTGGTATGATTTTGGTATAAGTTGGTATAAGTTTGGTATGAGTTGGTATAAGTTTGGTATAAGTTGGTATAAGTTTGGTATAAGTTGGTATAATTTTGGTATGAGTTGGTATAAGTTTGGTATTAGTTTGGTATGAGTTGGTATAAGTTTGGTATAAGTTGGTATAAGTTTGGTATAAGTTGGTATAAGTTTGGTATAAGTTGGTATAAGTTTGGTATGAGTTTGGTATGAGTTGGTATGCTTTTGGTATAAGTTGGTATAAGTTTGGTATAAGTTTGGTATGAGTTTGGTATAAGTTGGTATAAGTTTGGTATAAGTTGGTATAAGTTTGGTATGAGTTGGTATAAGTTTGGTATGAGTTTGGTATGAGTTGGTATAAGTTTGGTATGAGTTGGTATAAGTTTGGTATGAGTTTGGTATGAGTTGGTATAAGTTTGGTATAAGTTGGTATAAGTTTGGTATAAGTTGGTATAAGTTTGGTATGAGTTGGTATAAGTTTGGTATAAGTTGGTATAAGTTTGGTATAAGTTGGTATAATTTTGGTATGAGTTGGTATAAGTTTGGTATTAGTTTGGTATGAGTTGGTATAAGTTTGGTATAAGTTGGTATAAGTTTGGTATAAGTTGGTATAATTTTGGTATGAGTTGGTATAAGTTTGGTATGAGTTTGGTATGAGTTGGTATAAGTTTGGTATAAGTTGGTATAAGTTTGGTATGAGTTGGTATAAGTTTGGTATAAGTTGGTATAAGTTTGGAATAAGCTGGTATAATTTTGGTATGAGTTGGTATAATTTTGGTATGAGTTGGTATAAGTTTGGTATGAGTTTGGTATAAGTTTGGTATAAGTTGGTATAAGTTTGGTATAAGTTGGTATAAGTTTGGTATGAGTTGGTATAAGTTTGGTATGAGTTTGGTATAAGTTGGTATAATTTTGGTATAAGTTGGTATAAGTTTGGTATGAGTTGGTATAAGTTTGGTATAAGTTGGTATAAGTTTGGTATAAGTTGGTATAATTTTGGTATGAGTTGGTATAAGTTTGGTATGAGTTGGTATGATTTTGGTATAAGTTGGTATAAGTTTGGTATGAGTTGGTATAAGTTTGGTATAAGTTGGTATAAGTTTGGTATGAGTTGGTATGATTTTGGTATAAGTTGGTATAAGTTTGGTATGAGTTGGTATAAGTTTGGTATAAGTTGGTATAAGTTTGGTATGAGTTGGTATGATTTTGGTATAAGTTGGTATAAGTTTGGTATAAGTTGGTATAATTTTGGTATGAGTTGGTATAAGTTTGGTATGAGTTTGGTATGAGTTGGTATGATTTTGGTATAAGTTGGTATAAGTTTGGTATGAGTTTGGTATGAGTTGGTATAAGTTTGGTATGAGTTGGTATAAGTTTGGTATGAGTTTGGTATGAGTTGGTATAATTTTGGTATGAGTTGGTATAAGTTTGGTATGAGTTTGGTATGAGTTGGTATGATTTTGGTATAAGTTGGTATAAGTTTGGTATGAGTTGGTATAAGTTTGGTATAAGTTGGTATAAGTTTGGTATACGTTGGTATAATTTTGGTATGAGTTGGTATAAGTTTGGTATGAGTTTGGTATGAGTTGGTATGATTTTGGTATAAGTTGGTATAAGTTTGGTATGAGTTTGGTATGAGTTGGTATAAGTTTGGTATGAGTTGGTATAAGTTTGGTATGAGTTTGGTATGAGTTGGTATAATTTTGGTATGAGTTGGTATAAGTTTGGTATGAGTTTGGTATGAGTTGGTATAAGTTTGGTATAAGTTGGTATAAGTTTGGTATGAGTTGGTATAAGTTTGGTATAAGTTGGTATAAGTTTGGAATAAGTTGGTATAATTTTGGTATGAGTTGGTATAAGTTTGGTATGAGTTTGGTATGAGTTGGTATAATTTTGGTATGAGTTGGTATAAGTTTGGTATGAGTTTGGTATGAGTTGGTATAAGTTTGGTATAAGTTGGTATAAGTTTGGTATGAGTTGGTATAAGTTTGGTATAAGTTGGTATAAGTTTGGAATAAGTTGGTATAATTTTGGTATGAGTTGGTATAATTTTGGTATGAGTTGGTATAAGTTTGGTATGAGTTTGGTATAAGTTTGGTATAAGTTGGTATAAG
Source organism: Caenorhabditis virilis (assembly GCA_964036255.1). Lineage (NCBI taxonomy): Eukaryota > Metazoa > Nematoda > Chromadorea > Rhabditida > Rhabditidae > Caenorhabditis > Caenorhabditis virilis. The sequence continues at coordinate 8,757,018 of OZ038417.1, read as the reverse complement.
TTTGGTATAAGTTGGTATAAGTTTGGTATGAGTTGGTATAAGTTTGGTATAAGTTGGTATAAGTTTGGAATAAGTTGGTATAATTTTGGTATGAGTTGGTATAATTTTGGTATGAGTTGGTATAAGTTTGGTATGAGTTTGGTATAAGTTTGGTATAAGTTGGTATAAGTTTGGTATAAGTTGGTATAAGTTTGGTATGAGTTGGTATAAGTTTGGTATGAGTTTGGTATAAGTTGGTATAAGTTTGGTATAATTTTGGTATGAGTTGGTATAATTTTGGTATGAGTTGGTATAAGTTTGGTATGAGTTTGGTATAAGTTTGGTATAAGTTGGTATAAGTTTGGTATAAGTTGGTATAAGTTTGGTATGAGTTGGTATAAGTTTGGTATAAGTTTGGTATAAGTTGGTATAAGTTTGGTATAAGTTGGTATAAGTTTGGTATGAGTTTGGTATGAGTTGGTATGCTTTTGGTATAAGTTGGTATAAGTTTGGTATAAGTTTGGTATGAGTTTGGTATAAGTTGGTATAAGTTTGGTATAAGTTGGTATAAGTTTGGTATGAGTTGGTATAAGTTTGGTATGAGTTGGTATAAGTTTGGTATAAGTTGGTATAAGTTTGGTATAAGTTGGTATAAGTTTGGTATGAGTTTGGTATGAGTTGGTATGCTTTTGGTATAAGTTGGTATAAGTTTGGTATAAGTTTGGTATGAGTTTGGTATAAGTTGGTATAAGTTTGGTATAAGTTGGTATAAGTTTGGTATGAGTTGGTATAAGTTTGGTATGAGTTTGGTATGAGTTGGTATAAGTTTGGTATGAGTTGGTATAAGTTTGGTATGAGTTTGGTATGAGTTGGTATAAGTTTGGTATAAGTTGGTATAAGTTTGGTATAAGTTGGTATAAGTTTGGTATGAGTTGGTATAAGTTTGGTATAAGTTGGTATAATTTTGGTATGAGTTGGTATAAGTTTGGTATTAGTTTGGTATGAGTTGGTATAAGTTTGGTATAAGTTGGTATAAGTTTGGTATAAGTTGGTATAATTTTGGTATGAGTTGGTATAAGTTTGGTATGAGTTTGGTATGAGTTGGTATAAGTTTGGTATAAGTTGGTATAAGTTTGGTATGAGTTGGTATAAGTTTGGTATAAGTTGGTATAAGTTTGGAATAAGTTGGTATAATTTCGGTATGAGTTGGTATAATTTTGGTATGAGTTGGTATAAGTTTGGTATGAGTTTGGTATAAGTTTGGTATAAGTTGGTATAAGTTTGGTATAAGTTGGTATAAGTTTGGTATGAGTTGGTATAAGTTTGGTATGAGTTTGGTATGAGTTGGTATAAGTTTGGTATGAGTTTGGTATAAGTTTGGTATAAGTTGGTATAAGTTTGGTATAAGTTGGTATAAGTTTGGTATGAGTTGGTATAAGTTTGGTATAAGTTTGGTATAAGTTGGTATAAGTTTGGTATAAGTTGGTATAAGTTTGGTATGAGTTTGGTATAAGTTTGGTATAAGTTGGTATAAGTTTGGTATAAGTTGGTATAAGTTTGGTATGAGTTGGTATAAGTTTGGTATAATTTTGGTATGAGTTGGTATAAGTTTGGTATGAGTTTGGTATAAGTTTGGTATAAGTTGGTATAAGTTTGGTATAAGTTGGTATAAGTTTGGAATAAGTTGGTATAATTTCGGTATGAGTTGGTATAATTTTGGTATGAGTTGGTATAAGTTTGGTATGAGTTTGGTATAAGTTTGGTATAAGTTGGTATAAGTTTGGTATAAGTTGGTATAAGTTTGGTATGAGTTGGTATAAGTTTGGTATAAGTTTGGTATAAGTTGGTATAAGTTTGGTATAAGTTGGTATAAGTTTGGTATGAGTTTGGTATGAGTTGGTATGCTTTTGGTATAAGTTGGTATAAGTTTGGTATAAGTTTGGTATGAGTTTGGTATAAGTTGGTATAAGTTTGGTATAAGTTGGTATAAGTTTGGTATGAGTTGGTATAAGTTTGGTATGAGTTGGTATAAGTTTGGTATAAGTTGGTATAAGTTTGGTATAAGTTGGTATAAGTTTGGTATGAGTTTGGTATGAGTTGGTATGCTTTTGGTATAAGTTGGTATAAGTTTGGTATAAGTTTGGTATGAGTTTGGTATAAGTTGGTATAAGTTTGGTATAAGTTGGTATAAGTTTGGTATGAGTTGGTATAAGTTTGGTATGAGTTTGGTATGAGTTGGTATAAGTTTGGTATGAGTTGGTATAAGTTTGGTATGAGTTTGGTATGAGTTGGTATAAGTTTGGTATAAGTTGGTATAAGTTTGGTATAAGTTGGTATAAGTTTGGTATAAGTTGGTATAAGTTTGGTATGAGTTGGTATAAGTTTGGTATAAGTTTGGTATAAGTTGGTATAAGTTTGGTATAAGTTGGTATAAGTTTGGTATGAGTTTGGTATAAGTTTGGTATAAGTTGGTATAAGTTTGGTATAAGTTGGTATAAGTTTGGTATGAGTTGGTATAAGTTTGGTATGAGTTTGGTATGAGTTGGTATAAGTTTGGTATGAGTTGGTATAAGTTTGGTATGAGTTTGGTATGAGTTGGTATAAGTTTGGTATAAGTTGGTATAAGTTTGGTATAAGTTGGTATAAGTTTGGTATGAGTTTGGTATGAGTTGGTATGCTTTTGGTATAAGTTGGTATAAGTTTGGTATAAGTTTGGTATGAGTTTGGTATAAGTTGGTATAAGTTTGGTATAAGTTGGTATAAGTTTGGTATGAGTTGGTATAAGTTTGGTATGAGTTTGGTATGAGTTGGTATAAGTTTGGTATGAGTTGGTATAAGTTTGGTATGAGTTTGGTATGAGTTGGTATAAGTTTGGTATAAGTTGGTATAAGTTTGGTATAAGTTGGTATAAGTTTGGTATGAGTTGGTATAAGTTTGGTATAAGTTGGTATAATTTTGGTATGAGTTGGTATAAGTTTGGTATTAGTTTGGTATGAGTTGGTATAAGTTTGGTATAAGTTGGTATAAGTTTGGTATAAGTTGGTATAATTTTGGTATGAGTTGGTATAAGTTTGGTATGAGTTTGGTATGAGTTGGTATAAGTTTGGTATAAGTTGGTATAAGTTTGGTATGAGTTGGTATAAGTTTGGTATAAGTTGGTATAAGTTTGGAATAAGTTGGTATAATTTCGGTATGAGTTGGTATAATTTTGGTATGAGTTGGTATAAGTTTGGTATGAGTTTGGTATAAGTTTGGTATAAGTTGGTATAAGTTTGGTATAAGTTGGTATAAGTTTGGTATGAGTTGGTATAAGTTTGGTATGAGTTTGGTATAAGTTGGTATAATTTTGGTATAAGTTGGTATAAGTTTGGTATGAGTTGGTATAAGTTTGGTATAAGTTGGTATAAGTTTGGTATAAGTTGGTATAATTTTGGTATGAGTTGGTATAAGTTTGGTATGAGTTTGGTATGAGTTGGTATGATTTTGGTATAAGTTGGTATAAGTTTGGTATGAGTTGGTATAAGTTTGGTATAAGTTGGTATAAGTTTGGTATACGTTGGTATAATTTTGGTATGAGTTGGTATAAGTTTGGTATGAGTTTGGTATGAGTTGGTATGATTTTGGTATAAGTTGGTATAAGTTTGGTATGAGTTTGGTATGAGTTGGTATAAGTTTGGTATGAGTTGGTATAAGTTTGGTATGAGTTTGGTATGAGTTGGTATAATTTTGGTATGAGTTGGTATAAGTTTGGTATGAGTTTGGTATGAGTTGGTATGATTTTGGTATAAGTTGGTATAAGTTTGGTATGAGTTGGTATAAGTTTGGTATAAGTTGGTATAAGTTTGGTATACGTTGGTATAATTTTGGTATGAGTTGGTATAAGTTTGGTATGAGTTTGGTATGAGTTGGTATGATTTTGGTATAAGTTGGTATAAGTTTGGTATGAGTTTGGTATGAGTTGGTATAAGTTTGGTATGAGTTGGTATAAGTTTGGTATGAGTTTGGTATGAGTTGGTATAATTTTGGTATGAGTTGGTATAAGTTTGGTATGAGTTTGGTATGAGTTGGTATAAGTTTGGTATAAGTTGGTATAAGTTTGGTATGAGTTGGTATAAGTTTGGTATAAGTTGGTATAAGTTTGGAATAAGTTGGTATAATTTTGGTATGAGTTGGTATAATTTTGGTATGAGTTGGTATAAGTTTGGTATAAGTTGGTATAAGTTTGGTATGAGTTGGTATAAGTTTGGTATAAGTTGGTATAAGTTTGGTATAAGTTGGTATAATTTTGGTATGAGTTGGTATAAGTTTGGTATGAGTTTGGTATGAGTTGGTATAATTTTGGTATGAGTTGGTATAAGTTTGGTATGAGTTTGGTATGAGTTGGTATAAGTTTGGTATAAGTTGGTATAAGTTTGGTATGAGTTGGTATAAGTTTGGTATAAGTTGGTATAAGTTTGGAATAAGTTGGTATAATTTTGGTATGAGTTGGTATAATTTTGGTATGAGTTGGTATAAGTTTGGTATGAGTTTGGTATAAGTTTGGTATAAGTTGGTATAAGTTTGGTATAAGTTGGTATAAGTTTGGTATGAGTTGGTATAAGTTTGGTATAAGTTGGTATAAGTTTGGAATAAGTTGGTATAATTTTGGTATGAGTTGGTATAATTTTGGTATGAGTTGGTATAAGTTTGGTATGAGTTTGGTATAAGTTTGGTATAAGTTGGTATAAGTTTGGTATAAGTTGGTATAAGTTTGGTATGAGTTGGTATAAGTTTGGTATGAGTTTGGTATAAGTTGGTATAAGTTTGGTATAATTTTGGTATGAGTTGGTATAATTTTGGTATGAGTTGGTATAAGTTTGGTATGAGTTTGGTATAAGTTTGGTATAAGTTGGTATAAGTTTGGTATAAGTTGGTATAAGTTTGGTATGAGTTGGTATAAGTTTGGTATAAGTTGGTATAAGTTTGGTATAAGTTGGTATAATTTTGGTATGAGTTGGTATAAGTTTGGTATGAGTTGGTATAATTTTGGTATGAGTTGGTATAAGTTTGGTATGAGTTTGGTATAAGTTTGGTATAAGTTGGTATAAGTTTGGTATAAGTTGGTATAAGTTTGGTATAAGTTGGTATAATTTTGGTATGAGTTGGTATGATTTTGGTATAAGTTGGTATAAGTTTGGTATGAGTTGGTATAAGTTTGGTATAAGTTGGTATAAGTTTGGTATAAGTTGGTATAAGTTTGGTATGAGTTTGGTATAAGTTTGGTATAAGTTGGTATAAGTTTGGTATAAGTTGGTATAATTTTGGTATGAGTTGGTATGATTTTGGTATAAGTTGGTATAAGTTTGGTATGAGTTGGTATAAGTTTGGTATAAGTTGGTATAAGTTTGGTATAAGTTGGTATAAGTTTGGTATAAGTTGGTATAAGTTTGGTATAATTTTGGTATGAGTTGGTATGATTTTGGTATAAGTTGGTATAAGTTTGGTATGAGTTTGGTATGAGTTTGGTATGAGTTGGTATAAGTTTGGTATGAGTTTGGTATGAGTTGGTATAATTTTGGTATGAGTTGGTATAAGTTTGGTATGAGTTTGGTATGAGTTGGTATAAGTTTGGTATAAGTTGGTATAAGTTTGGAATAAGTTGGTATAATTTTGGTATGAGTTGGTATAATTTTGGTATGAGTTGGTATAAGTTTGGTATAAGTTGGTATAAGTTTGGTATGAGTTGGTATAAGTTTGGTATAAGTTGGTATAATTTTGGTATGAGTTGGTATAAGTTTGGTATGAGTTTGGTATGAGTTGGTATAATTTTGGTATGAGTTGGTATAAGTTTGGTATGAGTTTGGTATGAGTTGGTATAAGTTTGGTATAAGTTGGTATAAGTTTGGTATAAGTTGGTATAATTTTGGTATGAGTTGGTATAATTTTGGTATGAGTTGGTATAAGTTTGGTATAAGTTGGTATAATTTTGGTATGAGTTGGTATAAGTTTGGTATAAGTTTGGTATGAGTTGGTATGATTTTGGTATAAGTTGGTATAAGTTTGGTATGAGTTGGTATAAGTTTGGTATAAGTTGGTATAAGTTTGGTATAAGTTGGTATAAGTTTGGTATAAGTTGGTATAAGTTTGGTATAAGTTGGTATAATTTTGGTATGAGTTGGTATGATTTTGGTATAAGTTGGTATAAGTTTGGTATGAGTTTGGTATGAGTTTGGTATGAGTTGGTATAAGTTTGGTATGAGTTTGGTATGAGTTGGTATAATTTTGGTATGAGTTGGTATAAGTTTGGTATGAGTTTGGTATGAGTTGGTATAAGTTTGGTATAAGTTGGTATAAGTTTGGTATAAGTTGGTATAATTTTGGTATGAGTTGGTATAATTTTGGTATGAGTTGGTATAAGTTTGGTATAAGTTGGTATAATTTTGGTATGAGTTGGTATAAGTTTGGTATAAGTTTGGAATAAGTTGGTATAATTTTGGTATGAGTTGGTATAATTTTGGTATGAGTTGGTATAAGTTTGGTATAAGTTGGTATAAGTTTGGTATGAGTTGGTATAAGTTTGGTATAAGTTGGTATAATTTTGGTATGAGTTGGTATAAGTTTGGTATGAGTTTGGTATGAGTTGGTATAATTTTGGTATGAGTTGGTATAAGTTTGGTATGAGTTTGGTATGAGTTGGTATAAGTTTGGTATAAGTTGGTATAAGTTTGGAATAAGTTGGTATAATTTTGGTATGAGTTGGTATAATTTTGGTATGAGTTGGTATAAGTTTGGTATAAGTTGGTATAAGTTTGGTATGAGTTGGTATAAGTTTGGTATAAGTTGGTATAATTTTGGTATGAGTTGGTATAAGTTTGGTATGAGTTTGGTATGAGTTGGTATAATTTTGGTATGAGTTGGTATAAGTTTGGTATGAGTTTGGTATGAGTTGGTATAAGTTTGGTATAAGTTGGTATAAGTTTGGTATGAGTTGGTATAAGTTTGGTATAAGTTGGTATAATTTTGGTATGAGTTGGTATAAGTTTGGTATGAGTTTGGTATGAGTTGGTATAATTTTGGTATGAGTTGGTATAAGTTTGGTATGAGTTTGGTATGAGTTGGTATAAGTTTGGTATAAGTTGGTATAAGTTTGGTATAAGTTGGTATAATTTTGGTATGAGTTGGTATAATTTTGGTATGAGTTGGTATAAGTTTGGTATAAGTTGGTATAATTTTGGTATGAGTTGGTATAAGTTTGGTATAAGTTTGGTATGAGTTGGTATGATTTTGGTATAAGTTGGTATAAGTTTGGTATGAGTTGGTATAAGTTTGGTATAAGTTGGTATAATTTTGGTATGAGTTGGTATAAGTTTGGTATGAGTTTGGTATGAGTTGGTATAATTTTGGTATGAGTTGGTATAAGTTTGGTATGAGTTTGGTATGAGTTGGTATAAGTTTGGTATAAGTTGGTATAAGTTTGGTATGAGTTGGTATAAGTTTGGTATAAGTTGGTATAAGTTTGGAATAAGTTGGTATAATTTTGGTATGAGTTGGTATAATTTTGGTATGAGTTGGTATAAGTTTGGTATGAGTTTGGTATAAGTTTGGTATAAGTTGGTATAAGTTTGGTATAAGTTGGTATAAGTTTGGTATGAGTTGGTATAAGTTTGGTATAAGTTGGTATAAGTTTGGAATAAGTTGGTATAATTTTGGTATGAGTTGGTATAATTTTGGTATGAGTTGGTATAAGTTTGGTATGAGTTTGGTATAAGTTTGGTATAAGTTGGTATAAGTTTGGTATAAGTTGGTATAAGTTTGGTATGAGTTGGTATAAGTTTGGTATGAGTTTGGTATAAGTTGGTATAAGTTTGGTATAATTTTGGTATGAGTTGGTATAATTTTGGTATGAGTTGGTATAAGTTTGGTATGAGTTTGGTATAAGTTTGGTATAAGTTGGTATAAGTTTGGTATAAGTTGGTATAAGTTTGGTATGAGTTGGTATAAGTTTGGTATAAGTTGGTATAAGTTTGGTATAAGTTGGTATAATTTTGGTATGAGTTGGTATAAGTTTGGTATGAGTTGGTATAATTTTGGTATGAGTTGGTATAAGTTTGGTATGAGTTTGGTATAAGTTTGGTATAAGTTGGTATAAGTTTGGTATAAGTTGGTATAAGTTTGGTATAAGTTGGTATAATTTTGGTATGAGTTGGTATGATTTTGGTATAAGTTGGTATAAGTTTGGTATGAGTTGGTATAAGTTTGGTATAAGTTGGTATAAGTTTGGTATAAGTTGGTATAAGTTTGGTATGAGTTTGGTATAAGTTTGGTATAAGTTGGTATAAGTTTGGTATAAGTTGGTATAATTTTGGTATGAGTTGGTATGATTTTGGTATAAGTTGGTATAAGTTTGGTATGAGTTGGTATAAGTTTGGTATAAGTTGGTATAAGTTTGGTATAAGTTGGTATAAGTTTGGTATAAGTTGGTATAAGTTTGGTATAATTTTGGTATGAGTTGGTATGATTTTGGTATAAGTTGGTATAAGTTTGGTATGAGTTTGGTATGAGTTTGGTATGAGTTGGTATAAGTTTGGTATGAGTTTGGTATGAGTTGGTATAATTTTGGTATGAGTTGGTATAAGTTTGGTATGAGTTTGGTATGAGTTGGTATAAGTTTGGTATAAGTTGGTATAAGTTTGGAATAAGTTGGTATAATTTTGGTATGAGTTGGTATAATTTTGGTATGAGTTGGTATAAGTTTGGTATAAGTTGGTATAAGTTTGGTATGAGTTGGTATAAGTTTGGTATAAGTTGGTATAATTTTGGTATGAGTTGGTATAAGTTTGGTATGAGTTTGGTATGAGTTGGTATAAGTTTGGTATAAGTTGGTATAAGTTTGGTATAAGTTGGTATAATTTTGGTATGAGTTGGTATAATTTTGGTATGAGTTGGTATAAGTTTGGTATAAGTTGGTATAATTTTGGTATGAGTTGGTATAAGTTTGGTATAAGTTTGGTATGAGTTGGTATGATTTTGGTATAAGTTGGTATAAGTTTGGTATGAGTTGGTATAAGTTTGGTATAAGTTGGTATAAGTTTGGTATAAGTTGGTATAAGTTTGGTATAAGTTGGTATAAGTTTGGTATAAGTTGGTATAATTTTGGTATGAGTTGGTATGATTTTGGTATAAGTTGGTATAAGTTTGGTATGAGTTTGGTATGAGTTTGGTATGAGTTGGTATAAGTTTGGTATGAGTTTGGTATGAGTTGGTATAATTTTGGTATGAGTTGGTATAAGTTTGGTATGAGTTTGGTATGAGTTGGTATAAGTTTGGTATAAGTTGGTATAAGTTTGGTATAAGTTGGTATAATTTTGGTATGAGTTGGTATAATTTTGGTATGAGTTGGTATAAGTTTGGTATAAGTTGGTATAATTTTGGTATGAGTTGGTATAAGTTTGGTATAAGTTTGGAATAAGTTGGTATAATTTTGGTATGAGTTGGTATAATTTTGGTATGAGTTGGTATAAGTTTGGTATAAGTTGGTATAAGTTTGGTATGAGTTGGTATAAGTTTGGTATAAGTTGGTATAATTTTGGTATGAGTTGGTATAAGTTTGGTATGAGTTTGGTATGAGTTGGTATAATTTTGGTATGAGTTGGTATAAGTTTGGTATGAGTTTGGTATGAGTTGGTATAAGTTTGGTATAAGTTGGTATAAGTTTGGAATAAGTTGGTATAATTTTGGTATGAGTTGGTATAATTTTGGTATGAGTTGGTATAAGTTTGGTATAAGTTGGTATAAGTTTGGTATGAGTTGGTATAAGTTTGGTATAAGTTGGTATAATTTTGGTATGAGTTGGTATAAGTTTGGTATGAGTTTGGTATGAGTTGGTATAATTTTGGTATGAGTTGGTATAAGTTTGGTATGAGTTTGGTATGAGTTGGTATAAGTTTGGTATAAGTTGGTATAAGTTTGGTATGAGTTGGTATAAGTTTGGTATAAGTTGGTATAAGTTTGGAATAAGTTGGTATAATTTTGGTATGAGTTGGTATAATTTTGGTATGAGTTGGTATAAGTTTGGTATGAGTTTGGTATAAGTTTGGTATAAGTTGGTATAAGTTTGGTATAAGTTGGTATAAGTTTGGTATGAGTTGGTATAAGTTTGGTATAAGTTGGTATAAGTTTGGAATAAGTTGGTATAATTTTGGTATTAGTTGGTATAAGTTTGGTATGAGTTTGGTATAAGTTTGGTATAAGTTGGTATAAGTTTGGTATAAGTTGGTATAAGTTTGGTATGAGTTGGTATAAGTTTGGTATGAGTTTGGTATAAGTTGGTATAAGTTTGGTATGAGTTGGTATAAGTTTGGTATAAGTTGGTATAAGTTTGGTATAAGTTGGTATAATTTTGGTATAAGTTGGTATAAGTTTGGTATGAGTTGGTATAAGTTTGGTATAAGTTGGTATAAGTTTGGTATAAGTTGGTATAATTTTGGTATGAGTTGGTATAAGTTTGGTATGAGTTTGGTATGAGTTGGTATGATTTTGGTATAAGTTGGTATAAGTTTGGTATGAGTTGGTATAAGTTTGGTATAAGTTGGTATAAGTTTGGTATAAGTTGGTATAATTTTGGTATGAGTTGGTATAAGTTTGGTATGAGTTTGGTATGAGTTGGTATGATTTTGGTATAAGTTGGTATAAGTTTGGTATGAGTTGGTATAAGTTTGGTATAAGTTGGTATAAGTTTGGTATAAGTTGGTATAATTTTGGTATGAGTTGGTATAAGTTTGGTATGAGTTTGGTATGAGTTGGTATGATTTTGGTATAAGTTGGTATAAGTTTGGTATGAGTTGGTATAAGTTTGGTATAAGTTGGTATAAGTTTGGTATAAGTTGGTATAATTTTGGTATGAGTTGGTATAAGTTTGGTATTAGTTTGGTATGAGTTGGTATGATTTTGGTATAAGTTGGTATAAGTTTGGTATAAGTTGGTATAAGTTTGGTATAAGTTGGTATAAGTTTGGTATAAGTTGGTATAAGTTTGGTATGAGTTTGGTATGAGTTGGTATGCTTTTGGTATAAGTTGGTATAAGTTTGGTATAAGTTTGGTATGAGTTTGGTATAAGTTGGTATAAGTTTGGTATGAGTTGGTATAAGTTTGGTATGAGTTTGGTATGAGTTGGTATAAGTTTGGTATAAGTTGGTATAAGTTTGGTATAAGTTGGTATAAGTTTGGTATAAGTTGGTATAAGTTTGGTATGAGTTTGGTATGAGTTGGTATAATTTTGGTATGAGTTGGTATAAGTTTGGTATGAGTTGGTATAATTTTGGTATGAGTTGGTATAAGTTTGGTATGAGTTTGGTATGAGTTGGTATAAGTTTGGTATAAGTTGGTATAAGTTTGGTATAAGTTGGTATAAGTTTGGTATGAGTTGGTATAAGTTTGGTATGAGTTTGGTATGAGTTGGTATGATTTTGGTATAAGTTGGTATAAGTTTGGTATAAGTTGGTATAATTTTGGTATGAGTTGGTATAAGTTTGGTATGAGTTTGGTATGAGTTGGTATAAGTTTGGTATAAGTTGGTATAAGTTTGGTATAAGTTGGTATAAGTTTGGTATGAGTTGGTATAAGTTTGGTATAAGTTGGTATAAGTTTGGTATGAGTTTGGTATGAGTTGGTATGATTTTGGTATAAGTTGGTATAAGTTTGGTATAAGTTTGGTATAAGTTTGGTATGAGTTTGGTATGAGTTGGTATGATTTTGGTATAAGTTGGTATAAGTTTGGTATAAGTTGGTATAATTTTGGTATGAGTTGGTATAAGTTTGGTATGAGTTTGGTATAAGTTGGTATAAGTTTGGTATAAGTTTGGTATAAGTTTGGTATGAGTTTGGTATGAGTTGGTATGATTTTGGTATAAGTTGGTATAAGTTTGGTATAAGTTGGTATAATTTTGGTATGAGTTGGTATAAGTTTGGTATGAGTTTGGTATGAGTTGGTATAAGTTTGGTATAAGTTGGTATAAGTTTGGTATAAGTTGGTATAAGTTTGGTATGAGTTGGTATAAGTTTGGTATGAGTTGGTATAAGTTTGGTATGAGTTTGGTATGAGTTGGTATGATTTTGGTATAAGTTGGTATAAGTTTGGTATAAGTTTGGTATAAGTTTGGTATGAGTTTGGTATAAGTTGGTATAAGTTATATGGTCATATTGTTACCGGAAATAGCGAATTCTTGGAAAATAATGAATTAATTAATATTTTTAAAAAAGGATGTAAATATAGAACCAATTTTGAGTATATATCAGAAGAATACAATGAAAATATCATTAAACAAATTAAGAATATCAGCAATAAAATAGGAATTTTCTATGGTAAAAATATGGATATCCATAAATTTGTTAAAGATAAAATTATTAATGAATGGAATAACTTCAAACTAAAGAATCTAAATAAAAGTATGAAACTTAATGAAAACCTCCGTAAAAATATATCAAAACTTAAGAGAAATTTCGTTATTACTAATACCGATAAGGCTAGTTCGAACTATTCATTTACATGTAAAAAACTTTATATAATCTTTTTATACCAACTCATACCAAAATTATACCAACTTATTCCAAACTTATACCAACTTATACCAAACTTATACCAACTCATACCAAACTTATACCAACTTATACCAAACTTATACCAACTCATACCAAACTCATACCAAACTTATACCAACTTATACCAAACTTATACCAACTCATACCAAACTCATACCAAACTTATACCAACTCATACCAAACTTATACCAACTTATACCAAACTTATACCAACTTATACCAAACTCATACCAAACTTATACCAAACTTATACCAACTTATACCAAACTTATACCAACTTATACCAAACTTATACCAACTCATACCAAACTCATACCAAACTTATACCAACTTATACCAAACTTATACCAACTTATACCAAAATCATACCAACTCATACCAAACTTATACCAACTTATACCAAACTTATACCAACTTATACCAAACTCATACCAAACTTATACCAAACTTATACCAACTTATACCAAACTTATACCAACTTATACCAAACTTATACCAACTCATACCAAACTCATACCAAACTTATACCAACTTATACCAAACTTATACCAACTTATACCAAAATCATACCAACTTATACCAAACTTATACCAACTTATACCAAACTCATACCAAACTTATACCAAACTTATACCAACTCATACCAAACTTATACCAACTTATACCAAACTTATACCAACTCATACCAAACTCATACCAAACTTATACCAACTTATACCAAACTTATACCAACTTATACCAAAATCATACCAACTCATACCAAACTAATACCAAACTTATACCAACTCATACCAAAATTATACCAACTTATACCAAACTTATACCAACTTATACCAAACTTATACCAACTCATACCAAACTTATACCAACTTATACCAAAATCATACCAACTCATACCAAACTCATACCAAACTTATACCAACTCATACCAAAATTATACCAACTTATACCAAACTTATACCAACTTATACCAAACTTATACCAACTCATACCAAACTTATACCAACTTATACCAAAATCATACCAACTCATACCAAACTCATACCAAACTTATACCAACTCATACCAAAATTATACCAACTTATACCAAACTTATACCAACTTATACCAAACTTATACCAACTCATACCAAACTTATACCAACTTATACCAAACTTATACCAACTTATACCAAACTCATACCAAACTTATACCAACTCATACCAAACTTATACCAACTTATACCAAACTTATACCAACTTATACCAAACTTATACCAAACTCATACCAAACTTATACCAACTCATACCAAACTTATACCAACTTATACCAAACTTATACCAACTTATACCAAACTTATACCAACTCATACCAAACTTATACCAACTTATACCAAAATCATACCAACTCATACCAAACTCATACCAAACTTATACCAACTCATACCAAAATTATACCAACTCATACCAAACTTATACCAACTTATACCAAACTTATACCAACTTATACCAAACTTATACCAACTTATACCAAACTTATACCAACTTATACCAAACTTATACCAACTCATACCAAACTTATACCAACTTATACCAAAATCATACCAACTCATACCAAACTCATACCAAACTTATACCAACTCATACCAAACTTATACCAACTTATACCAAAATCATACCAACTCATACCAAACTTATACCAACTTATACCAACTTATACCAAACTTATACCAACTTATACCAAACTTATACCAACTTATACCAAAATCATACCAACTCATACCAAACTCATACCAACTTATACCAACTTATACCAACTTATACCAACTTATACCAAACTTATACCAACTTATACCAAAATCATACCAACTCATACCAAACTCATACCAAACTTATACCAACTCATACCAAAATTATACCAACTTATACCAAACTTATACCAACTTATACCAAACTTATACCAACTTATACCAAACTTATACCAACTTATACCAAACTTATACCAACTTATACCAACTTATACCAACTTATACCAAACTTATACCAACTTATACCAAAATCATACCAACTCATACCAAACTCATACCAAACTTATACCAACTCATACCAAACTTATACCAACTTATACCAAACTTATACCAACTTATACCAAACTTATACCAAACTCATACCAAACTTATACCAACTCATACCAAACTTATACCAACTTATACCAAACTTATACCAACTTATACCAAACTTATACCAACTCATACCAAACTTATACCAACTTATACCAAAATCATACCAACTCATACCAAACTCATACCAAACTTATACCAACTCATACCAAAATTATACCAACTCATACCAAACTTATACCAACTTATACCAAACTTATACCAACTTATACCAAACTTATACCAACTTATACCAAACTTATACCAACTTATACCAAACTTATACCAACTCATACCAAACTTATACCAACTTATACCAAAATCATACCAACTCATACCAAACTCATACCAAACTTATACCAACTCATACCAAACTTATACCAACTTATACCAAAATCATACCAACTCATACCAAACTTATACCAACTTATACCAAACTTATACCAACTTATACCAAACTTATACCAACTTATACCAAAATTATACCAACTCATACCAAACTCATACCAAACTTATACCAACTCATACCAAAATTATACCAACTTATACCAAACTCATACCAAACTTATACCAACTCATACCAAACTTATACCAACTTATACCAAACTTATACCAACTTATACCAAACTTATACCAACTTATACCAAAATCATACCAACTCATACCAAACTCATACCAACTTATACCAACTTATACCAACTTATACCAACTTATACCAAACTTATACCAACTTATACCAAACTTATACCAACTCATACCAAACTCATACCAAACTTATACCAACTCATACCAAACTCATACCAAACTTATACCAACTCATACCAAAATTATACCAACTTATACCAAACTTATACCAACTTATACCAAACTTATACCAACTTATACCAAACTTATACCAACTTATACCAAACTTATACCAACTTATACCAAAATTATACCAACTCATACCAAACTCATACCAAACTTATACCAACTCATACCAAACTCATACCAAACTTATACCAACTTATACCAAAATCATACCAACTCATACCAAACTCATACCAAACTTATACCAACTCATACCAAAATTATACCAACTTATACCAAACTTATACCAACTTATACCAAACTTATACCAACTCATACCAAACTTATACCAACTTATACCAAACTTATACCAACTTATACCAAAATCATACCAACTCATACCAAACTCATACCAAACTTATACCAACTCATACCAAACTTATACCAACTTATACCAAACTTATACCAACTTATACCAAACTTATACCAAACTCATACCAAACTTATACCAACTCATACCAAACTTATACCAACTTATACCAAACTTATACCAACTTATACCAAACTTATACCAACTCATACCAAACTTATACCAACTTATACCAAAATCATACCAACTCATACCAAACTCATACCAAACTTATACCAACTCATACCAAAATTATACCAACTCATACCAAACTTATACCAACTTATACCAAACTTATACCAACTTATACCAAACTTATACCAACTTATACCAAACTTATACCAACTTATACCAAACTTATACCAACTCATACCAAACTTATACCAACTTATACCAAAATCATACCAACTCATACCAAACTCATACCAAACTTATACCAACTCATACCAAACTTATACCAACTTATACCAAAATCATACCAACTCATACCAAACTTATACCAACTTATACCAACTTATACCAAACTTATACCAACTTATACCAAAATCATACCAACTCATACCAAACTCATACCAACTTATACCAACTTATACCAACTTATACCAACTTATACCAAACTTATACCAACTTATACCAAAATCATACCAACTCATACCAAACTCATACCAAACTTATACCAACTCATACCAAAATTATACCAACTTATACCAAACTTATACCAACTTATACCAAACTTATACCAACTTATACCAAACTTATACCAACTTATACCAAACTTATACCAACTTATACCAAAATTATACCAACTCATACCAAACTCATACCAAACTTATACCAACTCATACCAAACTCATACCAAACTTATACCAACTTATACCAAAATCATACCAACTCATACCAAACTCATACCAAACTTATACCAACTCATACCAAAATTATACCAACTTATACCAAACTTATACCAACTTATACCAAACTTATACCAACTCATACCAAACTTATACCAACTTATACCAAAATCATACCAACTCATACCAAACTCATACCAAACTTATACCAACTCATACCAAAATTATACCAACTTATACCAAACTTATACCAACTTATACCAAACTTATACCAACTCATACCAAACTTATACCAACTTATACCAAACTTATACCAACTTACACCAAACTCATACCAAACTTATACCAACTCATACCAAACTTATACCAACTTATACCAAACTTATACCAACTTATACCAAACTTATACCAAACTCATACCAAACTTATACCAACTCATACCAAACTTATACCAACTTATACCAAACTTATACCAACTTATACCAAACTTATACCAACTCATACCAAACTTATACCAACTTATACCAAAATCATACCAACTCATACCAAACTCATACCAAACTTATACCAACTCATACCAAAATTATACCAACTCATACCAAACTTATACCAACTTATACCAAACTTATACCAACTTATACCAAACTTATACCAACTTATACCAAACTTATACCAACTCATACCAAACTTATACCAACTTATACCAAAATCATACCAACTCATACCAAACTCATACCAAACTTATACCAACTCATACCAAACTTATACCAACTCATACCAAACTTATACCAACTTATACCAAACTTATACCAACTTATACCAAACTTATACCAACTTATACCAACTTATACCAAACTTATACCAACTTATACCAAACTTATACCAACTTATACCAAAATCATACCAACTCATACCAAACTCATACCAACTTATACCAACTTATACCAACTTATACCAACTTATACCAAACTTATACCAACTTATACCAAACTTATACCAACTCATACCAAACTTATACCAACTTATACCAAAATCATACCAACTCATACCAAACTCATACCAAACTTATACCAACTCATACCAAACTTATACCAACTCATACCAAACTTATACCAACTTATACCAAACTTATACCAACTTATACCAAACTTATACCAACTTATACCAACTTATACCAAACTTATACCAACTTATACCAAACTTATACCAACTTATACCAAAATCATACCAACTCATACCAAACTCATACCAACTTATACCAACTTATACCAACTTATACCAACTTATACCAAACTTATACCAACTCATACCAAACTTATACCAACTTATACCAAAATCATACCAACTCATACCAAACTCATACCAAACTTATACCAACTCATACCAAACTTATACCAACTTATACCAAAATCATACCAACTCATACCAAACTTATACCAACTTATACCAAACTTATACCAACTTATACCAACTTATACCAAACTTATACCAACTTATACCAAACTTATACCAACTTATACCAAAATCATACCAACTCATACCAAACTCATACCAACTTATACCAACTTATACCAACTTATACCAACTTATACCAAACTTATACCAACTCATACCAAACTTATACCAACTTATACCAAAATCATACCAACTCATACCAAACTCATACCAAACTTATACCAACTCATACCAAACTTATACCAACTCATACCAAACTTATACCAACTTATACCAAACTTATACCAACTTATACCAAACTTATACCAACTTATACCAACTTATACCAAACTTATACCAACTTATACCAAACTTATACCAACTTATACCAAAATCATACCAACTCATACCAAACTCATACCAACTTATACCAACTTATACCAACTTATACCAACTTATACCAAACTTATACCAACTTATACCAAACTTATACCAACTCATACCAAACTTATACCAACTTATACCAAAATCATACCAACTCATACCAAACTCATACCAAACTTATACCAACTCATACCAAACTTATACCAACTCATACCAAACTTATACCAACTTATACCAAACTTATACCAACTTATACCAAACTTATACCAACTTATACCAACTTATACCAAACTTATACCAACTTATACCAAACTTATACCAACTTATACCAAAATCATACCAACTCATACCAAACTCATACCAACTTATACCAACTTATACCAACTTATACCAACTTATACCAAACTTATACCAACTCATACCAAACTTATACCAACTTATACCAAAATCATACCAACTCATACCAAACTCATACCAAACTTATACCAACTCATACCAAACTTATACCAACTCATACCAAACTTATACCAACTTATACCAAACTTATACCAACTCATACCAAACTTATACCAACTTATACCAAAATCATACCAACTCATACCAAACTCATACCAAACTTATACCAACTCATACCAAACTTATACCAACTCATACCAAACTTATACCAACTTATACCAACTTATACCAACTTATACCAAACTTATACCAACTCATACCAAACTTATACCAACTTATACCAAAATCATACCAACTCATACCAAACTCATACCAAACTTATACCAACTCATACCAAACTTATACCAACTCATACCAAACTTATACCAACTTATACCAAACTTATACCAACTTATACCAAACTTATACCAAACTTATACCAACTTATACCAAACTTATACCAACTTATACCAAAATCATACCAACTCATACCAAACTCATACCAACTTATACCAACTTATACCAACTTATACCAACTTATACCAAACTTATACCAACTTATACCAAACTTATACCAACTCATACCAAACTTATACCAACTTATACCAAAATCATACCAACTCATACCAAACTCATACCAAACTTATACCAACTCATACCAAACTTATACCAACTCATACCAAACTTATACCAACTTATACCAAACTTATACCAACTTATACCAAACTTATACCAACTTATACCAACTTATACCAAACTTATACCAACTTATACCAAACTTATACCAACTTATACCAAAATCATACCAACTCATACCAAACTCATACCAACTTATACCAACTTATACCAACTTATACCAACTTATACCAAACTTATACCAACTCATACCAAACTTATACCAACTTATACCAAAATCATACCAACTCATACCAAACTCATACCAAACTTATACCAACTCATACCAAACTTATACCAACTCATACCAAACTTATACCAACTTATACCAAACTTATACCAACTTATACCAAACTTATACCAACTTATACCAACTTATACCAAACTTATACCAACTTATACCAAACTTATACCAACTTATACCAAAATCATACCAACTCATACCAAACTCATACCAACTTATACCAACTTATACCAACTTATACCAACTTATACCAAACTTATACCAACTCATACCAAACTTATACCAACTTATACCAAAATCATACCAACTCATACCAAACTCATACCAAACTTATACCAACTCATACCAAACTTATACCAACTTATACCAAAATCATACCAACTCATACCAAACTTATACCAACTTATACCAACTTATACCAAACTTATACCAACTTATACCAAACTTATACCAACTTATACCAAAATCATACCAACTCATACCAAACTCATACCAAACTTATACCAACTCATACCAAAATTATACCAACTTATACCAAACTTATACCAACTTATACCAAACTTATACCAACTTATACCAAACTTATACCAACTTATACCAAACTTATACCAACTTATACCAAAATTATACCAACTCATACCAAACTCATACCAAACTTATACCAACTCATACCAAACTCATACCAAACTTATACCAACTTATACCAAAATTATACCAACTCATACCAAACTCATACCAAACTTATACCAACTTATACCAAAATTATACCAACTCATACCAAACTCATACCAAACTTATACCAACTTATACCAAAATTATACCAACTCATACCAAACTCATACCAAACTTATACCAACTTATACCAAAATTATACCAACTCATACCAAACTTATACCAACTCATACCAAACTCATACCAACTTATACCAACTTATACCAAACTTATACCAACTCATACCAAACTCATACCAAACTTATACCAACTCATACCAAACTCATACCAAACTTATACCAACTTATACCAAAATTATACCAACTCATACCAAACTCATACCAAACTTATACCAACTTATACCAAAATTATACCAACTCATACCAAACTCATACCAAACTTATACCAACTTATACCAAAATTATACCAACTCATACCAAACTCATACCAAACTTATACCAACTTATACCAAAATTATACCAACTCATACCAAACTCATACCAAACTTATACCAACTTATACCAAAATTATACCAACTCATACCAAACTCATACCAAACTTATACCAACTTATACCAAAATTATACCAACTCATACCAAACTCATACCAAACTTATACCAACTTATACCAAAATTATACCAACTCATACCAAACTTATACCAACTCATACCAAACTCATACCAACTTATACCAACTTATACCAAACTTATACCAACTCATACCAAACTCATACCAAACTTATACCAACTCATACCAAACTCATACCAAACTTATACCAACTTATACCAAAATTATACCAACTCATACCAAACTCATACCAAACTTATACCAACTTATACCAAAATTATACCAACTCATACCAAACTCATACCAAACTTATACCAACTTATACCAAAATTATACCAACTCATACCAAACTCATACCAAACTTATACCAACTTATACCAAAATTATACCAACTCATACCAAACTTATACCAACTCATACCAAACTCATACCAACTTATACCAACTTATACCAAACTTATACCAACTCATACCAAACTCATACCAAACTTATACCAACTCATACCAAACTCATACCAAACTTATACCAACTTATACCAAAATTATACCAACTCATACCAAACTCATACCAAACTTATACCAACTTATACCAAAATTATACCAACTCATACCAAACTCATACCAAACTTATACCAACTTATACCAAAATTATACCAACTCATACCAAACTCATACCAAACTTATACCAACTTATACCAAAATTATACCAACTCATACCAAACTCATACCAAACTTATACCAACTTATACCAAAATTATACCAACTCATACCAAACTTATACCAACTCATACCAAACTTTTCTCGGCTTCTAGGTGGTTTTCGAAAATTTTAAAAACAGATTTGGAATGGGAATGAAGTCTATTTTCATCCCAGATGCATTCACTAGCTCCGTAAAGTGCTCCAAAAAAATTATATTGATTTTCAGGGAGAAGGAGCATCAAACAGCAAACATGCTCTCCATCATTGTGAGTTTTTTCGATTAAAAGGGGGGGGGGGGGTTGGAAAATCATTAGCCATCAGAAAAATGGTTTTACTCTAATGAATCCGAAATCTATTTTTTTCTGCTCAGGGAAGTCCGAACCCAGTGGTAGCGCCAGCACCACCACCAATGGTTCAACAAGGGAGGCCTGTTCAAACACCGCCGGCTCAATCACCACGTCAACCAGCTGCATTGCTATCTCCAGTACATTCTCCCGCCCAATCGCCTGCTCCGTCGCCAGCTCCATCACCCGGACGTTCTCCAGTCGGATCAGCAGAGACTGCGGAAGAAAAACAGAAGAAAGCAGTGGTGAGGTCTCTACGGGCTAACGGTTTTTTAATACAAGATTGATAAACGGTAGAGGACAAAGCGTTCTTGCGGAAATTGGAAATAAAAATATTTCTGTCGTATTGAGATTTGAAAAGTACTTTAAGAAGACGGGGGTGATTTTTAGAGGAGACTGAAGAAGATGGGGAACAATTTGAATGTGAAGAAGATTTAGGATTGCATCGAAATACCTTTGTACAATTTATTCCCATTTTGTTTGTCAGTTCATTAACCAAGGCCCTGTCATTGTCATCTTGTGCAGGTGTTTTCAAATCCGGAAGGTATTCAATAATCGCATTGCATGACTTGTCGGACATGAGTTTGGCAATTTGGACAGATTGAGTGTGTAATTCAGTCGTTGAGACATTAGCAGAAGTGATGGGTAAGGTATCGGTTGAAGACGAAGGATTGGAAGTTGGAGCAACATCTTTAGCCTTACGGAGTTCATCAACAATCAATCTCAGAGCCCCCAATTCATTTGTCAACGACTGTATCGTAGATTTGAGAAAATCAAGTTCGTCGGCGTCAACAGTAATTTTCTTTGATTTTTTCGGAGGTGGCGAAGCACCACTCGTAGCTGCTCGAGTTTGTTTGGCCATCGGACCTGATAAGAAGGAACAGGAGTTTCAAATGTCTTTTTTATCACCTTTTAACGTGTCAGAATTTTAAAAACTTGATAACGATCAAGCCAAGCACCTGACACCGTGCCTGCAGCGATTGTGTATATTGAAGAGACGCAGCGTGGTAAGATTGGAGAGTGCACGGGATTGGGTAGAGTACCGGAAGCGAATTGGGTAGAGAACCAGGAGCGGCTAAGCGGGCGACCTCTCACCACGAGAACAGCGAGCGTGAATGAACAATTTAAATAATTACAACTTTTTTGCGCACATGAACAACTTTTTTGCGCACATGACAACTTTTTTGCGCACATTTTTTTCGGAAACTTCTTAGGTAATTATCGTCATCAAACGGCTCGCATGCCGCCACACCGGCTCGTAATCGACACGCGTGCCTCCCAATTCGGCACGCAGGCCGGAAAGGCTCCGAAACGACACCGGTGCCACTAAATCGGCTCGAAAAAAGCACGCGAGCCGTTTACAAGCCGAAATTATCCTGAGAACGATTTTTTACAAATTTCTAACGATAAAATAGAAAATGGAAATTTTGAATAATGTTAAAGACAATGTGCCACTCCTCGCTTATAATATTTGCAACCCAGTGTTTTTATTAATAATCCAATACACTTATTGCAAAATCAGAGGGACTTTTATAAACAAAAGTCACGAAATTTCGAATGTAAGCTGTAAATTGGCTCGAAACACGATTTATAATAAATAATTGCAAAAAATTAGTGTTTATCTGACTTGAGTTCTTATTTCGTTACGACAAGATCTGAATTTTTTATAATTAAAAAAATAGAAAAACTCAAAAAATTGCGAAATCAAATAAATATTTAATTACACAATCAGTCAAAATATTAATATAAATGTGATAGCAGGTATTTGTTGTATGAAAGATGTTCATTCTTTAGAACAATTTGGTCTTCCAACATTCATATCGAAATTTTTATCAAATTACTCGATCACATTGCCATTTCTAAAGTGGGTTTTTTCCGTCTTTCTCTTTCTCCGTCACCTTCGAAGAAACAAGATCGAAATCTCGTTGTCTACCGCTTTTTTTTCGTTTTCGGAATGTCAAATAAAACGTAACATCGAAATGTTGTTTTTTTGACCGCACATATTACTACCTCCATTTTATAGTGATCCATTTTTACAGCTTTGGAAGTGTTTTTGGTTGAAATGTGTGATATTTGTTTCAATTTCAGTATTAAAGGGGGGGGGGGGCTGATGAGGGGGACGGTGTAAATAAATGATTTAAAAATGAAGAAAGCATGATTGTTGATAAATAAATGAAAAAAATCCAAAGAAAAACTCGAAAATGCCGAAAAAAACCATAAACCCGGTTCTCGCCCTAATGGCCGAAGAAACGCGTTTTGGTTTTCTAGGCCATTTGTTTTTTCTCGGCCGCCATATTTTTTTTTGAAAAAATAATTTTTTATCTTGTTTTTCTTTTCTTTCCAATCTTTTTTCAGAGAAAATTATCCATAAAAGAGTATTTAAAAAATAATCGATTTTAAAAAATAAAATCAGGCGGCCGAGAAAACCAAAAAGCGTTTCTTCGGCCATTAGGGCGAAAAGTTGGTTTTAGGCGAAAAGTTGGTTGCTTATGTTTTTTTTTGCCATTTTCGAGTTTTTCTTTGGATTTTTTTGTCATTTATTTATCAAAAATCATAATTTCATCATTTTTAAACCATTTATTTCGTCCCCTCAGCCCCCCCCCCCCTTTTTTTTTAAAGGAGGGCTTTACGCAGATTATAAATGAAGTTAAAACGAAAAGAAAAGTATACTCATGTAATAAATGGGTTAAAAATTTTTTTTTTAATTCAGGGAAGAAAAAATCAGAAAAAACGAGCCACCGGGGAAGAACTTGTGTTTCTAGTCCGCGAAAGTTTGGTTTCCTAGGCCACCTATTAAATTTGTGCGTTTTTATTTATTTTTTAAATTTATGTTTTTTTTGCATTTAAAATGAAACAACGTTATAATTTTTCATGAAAAACAAACTAATGTATGTTTCTAATTTTAGTTTTTTTAACCGTACCTTTTGTTTTTTTTTCTACAATTTTTTTCAGAATGGGAAAAACTAGGAAGTGTTGTATTTGTTTAGAAACTAAATAATTGCAAAATTTTTCTTTTTGCTCTTTTTTTTAATTTTAAATGCAAAAAAAACAAAAAAACATGAATAAAAACGCACAAATTTAATAGTTGGCCTAGGAAACCAAACTTTCGCGGACTAGAAACGCAAGTTCTTCCACGGTGGCCCTTTTTTCCAGGTGGCTCGTTTTTTCTGTTTTTTCTTCTCTGAATTAAAATTTTAAAAAAAAACCCATTTATAACATGAGTATGTCTTTTTTTTGAGTTTTAACTTTATTTATAATACGCGTAAAGCCCTCCCTTAAATTCACTTTTTTTGACTGTTTATTATTATAAAATCCACGGGAACTCCAAAAAAAAATTGGGTGCCAAAAACAAAATAACAAAAGCATTTTCAATATGAGGATTTTATTCAAAAGGTCTTTAGAACTCTTTTCTCATATATTTATAAACAAAGTATATATTTTTCGACTTTTTTCACACTTCACAATATGTTTTTCAAAAAACAAATTAAATATTTTTTTCCAGATAATGCAAATATCGAGACGAAGAAGACCTGAAAATACAACGCTTTTTTATGAAGATGTTTTCAGCCGAAATTCATCCTGGAATGTAAGTTAATTTAAGAATTTTATCCAATTAAGGAAACTCATTGGGAGTTATGGGAGCCTCTGCTAAAAAATAATTTTAAAATATTTTGTTTCTATAAAAATATACTTGACAGCATTTATTTCCCTAGCATTTGCAACCAATTTTAGGAAATTATCTTTAATAAAAAAAAAGTTGATGACATTGTTGAAATGTCATCAACGTTTCCATTTCATTTTGCTCAATGAGCACACGATCATGCGGAAAAATGAAGCTAATACTAATATTTTTGTTTGATGTTCGTCTAAAAATATTGCGATTAATATATAAGGAAACGTTTTTGATCCGGTGAAAATGTCAAAGATCGTGAGCATTAGTACGTTTTATGGCTTTAGATCTATGTCATAGTTTCAAATGTATTCTACGTTTTTATGTTCTTTAATTCACACCTAGGTGTTATTTATATTTTGTATTTTGGTTTTAAATTTTGAGACCCTGACCGAAAATTAGGAAAAAACACATCTTTTAGAACATTTTGAGATTTTATCCCGAAACGGAACATTTTCCTATATAAGGCCACATTTGCACTATCTGACTATTAAAGGAAGGCTTTATGGAGATAATAAATGTACCTTAAATAAAAATAGACTTCATTCTCATTCCAAACTGTTTCTAAAATTTTTTAAAACCACCTAGAAGACGAGAAAACAGGCATCAAAACAATGGCCTAGAAAAAGTGTCCACCTGGCCGATCTTTTTTCCTATGAGCTTTTTTCGTGTTTCGTTAATAAATAGTTATGCAGAATGCTTATATTAGTCCTTTTTTATGTTTTTTTCATTTTTAAAAAAATTTTCGTGCCTGCGGACTAGTTTTCACCGGTGGCCACTTTTTCTAGGCCATGGTTTTGAAGCTCATTTTCTCGACTTCTAGGTGGTTTTAGAAAATTTTAAAAACAGATTTGGAATGAGTATGAAGTCTATTTTCATCCCAGACACATTCATTAGCTTCGTAAAGCCTTCCTAGGTGTAATTTATATCTATATTTTGGTTTTAAATTTCAAGACCTTGACCGAAAATTAGGAAAAAAATCACATTTTTTTAGAAAATTTTGAGTTTTCAGTTATTCCGAAAAGGAGCATTTTTCTATAAAAAGCCAAATTTACTATCTGATTTTTAAATTGCTTTTGAGATTGTGGTACTTAATTGTAAAAGTCTTAAAATTAATTGTTTAATTTTCTGAAAATTTTCATGCATTTTGGTAAAAATCTAAGTTTTTTTTATTTTTTTATTCCTTTATCTCCTTTAAGTTTAAGTGGCTCCATGTCTTTAAAAAATGTGAGAAAGTCTCAAATTGTCCATTGCAAAGTTCTGGTTCAAAAGTAGTTTTAAACTTTCTTGATCCTAGTGCTACCCGTTTATTTCATTTTTTTTCAAATGTGAAATACTCCTCCGTATCCCATTTATCTACTGCCAATTTTATGTATTCTTTTTTTTTGTTGCTTGAATCAAAAGCAAAAATAACAATAGAAGCATCTGTTCAAACCACCTGTTTATTTTTTCATTTCGTGTTTTTTTCGGGATGGAAACAACAATGAAAACCACCATCAAGAGTGGCGTCGAAATAAGAATAGCACACATGAATTTCATTATTCTGGAAGACAGAAACACAACGAAACGTTTCGTTCATTTCTCTTTTTTCCAATTTTAATTTGCATGCTGAACACATTCAAATTGAGCCCCGAAATTTCAGCTTCAGCCTCTCCGATGTTCAAATTCAATCAAGATTTCAAAGTGCACCCTAACGTGCCATTTATATCGAAAATACATTTATTTCCGTTAGAACACATATTCCGTGTTTTTTTTTTCTCATTCAAAATATTTTCCATGATTTAATCCTCCTTTTCTCAAATGTTTTTCTTTCTCGTAATTATTTTTTTCGGTTCGGAAAATTCATTGCACATAATCTACCTAGAAAAATAATAATGTTGTGAAGGAAGAAATCTGGGTTTGTTTTTTGGATCTCTGACTATAATATTATGACGACTTTACAACAAAGATTCGCTTTATTGAAACGGAACGGAGCACTTGGTAAGGTGGGTAAAATTTTCATCTTTTATTTATTTTTCCTTCGTTGGCAAAGAAAACAACAAAATCATTGAAATTTAGCGTTTTCGCTTATTTCACGCTTAATTTCACAGAGGTTATATAGATCCCACTATTTTCAATTTTTTAAAGGAGGGCTTTACGGAGATAATAAATGTAATTTAAATGAAAATAGACTTCATTCTCATTCCAAATCTGTTTTTAAAATTTTCTAAAACCACCTAGAAGCCGAGAAAATGAGCTTTAAAACAATGACATAGAAAACGGGGCGACCTGACCTAACTTTTTCCTATGAGCTTTTTTCGTTAATAAATAGTTATGCAGAATCCTTTTATTAGTCCTTTTTAAATGTTTTTTTTTTTCATTTTAATTTATATATTTTTGGATTTTTCATGCCCGCGGACTAGTTTTCGCCGGTAGACCCTTTTTCTAGGTCATTGTTTTGAAGCGTGTTTTCTCGGCTTCTAGGTGGTTTTAGAAAATTTTAAAAACATATTTGGAATGAATATGAAGTCTATTTTCGTCGCAGACTCATTATCTCCTCCTTTAAAATTAATTTTCTGAAATGTTTAATGCATTTTGGTACATTTTTTTCTCATAATGTGACGCCGTCTGCGTTTTATGAAGTTGAAAATATCTCAACAAATCAAAGTATTTTTTTAAATTTGTTTTATTCCTTTAGCTCCTTTAAGTTTAAGTGGTTCCATGTCTTTAAGAAATGTGAGAAAGTCTCAAATTGTCCATTGCAAAGTTCTGGTTCACAAGTAGTTTTAAACTTTCATGATCCTAGTGGGCCACCCGTTTATTAATCAAGCAGAATCCTTAAATTAGTCCTTTTTTAATGTTTTTTTTCTTTTTAATTTATGATTTTTAATTTTTTTTTGGATTTTTCATGCCTGCGGACTAGTTTTCGCCGGTGACCCCTTTTTCTAGGCCATTGTTTTGAGGCGCGTTTTCTCAGCTTCTAGGTGGTTTTAGAAAATTTTAAAAACAGATTTCGAATGAGTATGAAGTCTAATTTCATCCCAGACACATTCATTAGATCTGTAAAGCCCTCCTTTAAATAAATCTGTAAGCCGAATTTTGTTTTTGAGTTGCGTTGTTTTACGCTTATTCTCCGCTTGTTATCCGCTAAATAAAACGCCTTTTTTAAATGTTAAAATGTCTTTTCATGATATTTTCATATTTTATTTTTATAGCACTTTCTGTCATGATAACATACCAAAATACGCTTCACAGTATGAATTTCTGAAATTTATACAGCCGAATGTTCAATCTTTTAAATTTTGTATTTTTATTGGATCTCATCTTATTTTCTTGCTCTTCTTTTTCAGTTTATCTAATTTTATTTACAATTCCAATGGAATAACAAACAAAAATCCAATAAACCACGATTTCTTAATGAAAAATTAATAGACTTCTTAATTTTATCTATTTTCTCAGACATCCCACGCGCATTTAAATTTAAAGCGATTCAGAAAGTGCATCCACTTGTATTTATCTTTTGTTAAATACGTCTGTAAGTACACATTTTTATAGTTTTTTTGAATTCAAAATAAGAGAACATACATATATATTTCGAAAACAAATTACGTTGCAACTGTCCGAAAAATACGAGCCTTCATTTTTTAGGAAGTCGAGACATTTTTTCTTCTGCTTTTTGAAAAATTGCACAGATTTTCAACAAAATATGAAGATATGTCTTGTTTTTGACATTTGTGCAGTGAGCTTTTGGTGGAAAAACTAGGAAAGAACTTGGGGGGATGATGACATTGAAAAATGTGATTTTACGAGAGGCTCGCAGGATATAGACATGAGTATGTTTCGAATCTACAACGTTTTCAAATTCAGCAAATCCTTCACGATGAGCTAAAGTGAACCGATTATAACTAAGAAAATTCAGTATGACAACTAAAAATTGAATGCAGAAAAGCGGGCGTGGAATTATTGCAATTGTGCGGCACGGTTTCACAAAACGCGTTATATTCAGCTATTCAGGGACGCAATTTTGTAATTCGGAGTGCAAAAAAATTAGATTAATCCGTACTTTATGTATTCAACGGAAAAACTTCATTTTTTTCATGTGTTGTAGGCGTTAAAATGTCGTTTATAAAAAATTCGAATTTTTGCGTGTGTGCAATTTGTCGTAACGGTGTGCACACACAAAGCGTTGTTCGTGACGACAATTTCGGTTCACTTTATCACATCGTGCCTTAAAAAGACGAAATCATAAGTTTATATAAAAATTAATTTCAAAAAGGCTCTAATAAATGTTCAGAAATTTTTTGATATTTCTTTTGAAGACACTTCAATTTCCGAAACTCCAACAATTTGAACCTTGAGCCATAAGAACCTAACCATTTTCTTACGACTTTCTCATTTTTTATCATAAAATTAAATTCTCGTTTTTTTGGCAGTTTTGACAGTTTTCTAGATATTTTTTACTAGTCAGAAAACTAGTCAAAAACTTCCAAAAACCGATGTTTCCCATTGTCTAAGAAGGTTTTGATTGTTCTCCTTCATGAGTCGTCCAATTTGGGTAAAAATTATTGCAACATCGACTTTTATTGTACATGCAAACTCCTCATCTCTTTTTTTCAAAAAAAAATGCGATGCTAATGTGCAGAAAACTTCTCTCTTTTTGTTGAAGCGAAAACAAAATAGAATTATAAATTCTATGGGTGGTCCTAAAGAAGTCTTCTTTTTTGAAGAACTTGTCATTTTTCAAAAGTTAGAAGAACTCAGAAAACTTTCGAATGCCTCCGGCAGCTCCCGACATTTCTTTGGGAGCTTTCAGAAGGCTCCAATTTTCTTTTCAAGAAAATGTTTCAGTAGGATTACCATCTCTCCACATGATCTTAAATTCTCAAACTAGTACTCATGAGATCTCATAATTAATTTTGCAAGAATTTAAACTCTTTTTTTTCCAAGTATACGAAGAATTTCTTATTATTTCTTCATTTTAATGAATTTTTCAAATACAATAATGTTTTTTTCATGTTTTTGTTATCAGGGGTGTTGTTCACTGCTCTAGATTACTAATGAAGTCATAAACATGGAGAAGAAGTTACATTCCTTGTCTCAAAGTCTTCTTTTTTCCCTTTCAATATAAGTTTCAAGAAATGCAAAAAATGGGATTTTTATTATTTTAGAATTAACAGGATTATGATTTCGAGAGTTTGTGATGATCTCTGTTGTCTTGAAATTAGAAAATGTTTTATTCGGGTTTTTTTCTATTTTTAATCTGAACATAATTTATAAAAAATGAACGCCTTTTTAATTCAAAAGCTTTCTTGGCCACTATACTATAATCACGGTGGGCTAAAGTGAATCGACTATAACTAAGAAAATTCACTACGACAATTAAAAATTGAACGCAGAAAAGCAGGGCGTTTTTAGGGAGTGGCATTTTTGCAATTGTGCGGCACGGTTACACAAAACGCGTTATATTCAGCTATTCAGGAACGCAATTTTGTACTTCGGAGTGAAAAAAATTAGATTAAGCCATACTTTATGTAATTTACGCAAAAACTTCATTTTTTCATGCTTTGTAGGCGTTAAAATGCCATTTTTAAAAATTATAATTTTTTCGTGTGTGCAATTTGTCGTAACGGTGTATACACACAAAGCGTTGTTTGTGATGACAAATTCGGTTCACTTTATCCCACCGTGTTATCCTTGCAATTTATTTCTCAAACAAAAACAATTTTGAAATTAGTTGTTTACAAAATCTGTTATATAAACGTGAAAAAACCTGTGTCAAAAAATCGACACGCTACGCGTGAGGGCAATGGGAAGGGTTGCGTTGCGTTGTCTTATTATCCCTCACCACACTATTTCGCAAAATAGGGAATTTCACGTTTATTAAGCCGAATTTGTGAGACAATAATAGCAATTTCTGCAGTTTAAGAATGTGTACCATAATCAGCGTTAGCGCTTTGTTCCCGCTTAACCAATACGTGATATCCTATCGTCAACTTAAAATATTTGGATCATCCATTTTCTACTAAAAGACCGCAGCTCAACCGCTCGTATTTAAAAAAGCATGTCTGTATGAGAGACTTAGATTTTTTGGGTATATCAAAACCAACTTGAATGATCAGGAATATTTGTGTTGGCAATAATGACTACAAAAACAACAAAAAACATAAAATTTTCCAGTAGACAAAACATAACGTACAATTTTATGGCCTGGAAGTAATATAATGTTTTTTTCTTATTTATTTTTTCTTTTTGAGCTATTAAGAGATGTAGTTTTGTCTAAAAGGAAAGAGTTAACGTTTAATACGAATTGCAAATATTGTTTCGTCGGGAGACATAAAATTTCTATTGTGAAAACAAAAAAGAAATAAAATTTAAATGTGTTTCCGTGTATTTTATTATACAAACATTCAAAAAATCATCTATTGAAGAAGTTGGCGTTATTTAAAGGAGGGCTTTACGGAGATGATAAATGTACCTTAAATGAAAATAGACTTCATTCTCATTCCAAATCAGTTTTTAAAATGTTCTAAAACCACTTAGAAGCCGAGAAAATGAGCTTCAAAACAATGGCCTAGAAAAAGGGGCCATCTTGCCGAACTTTCTTCTATTAGCTTTTTTACGTGTTTCGTTAAAGTCATGCAGAATGCTTATATTAGTCCTTTTTAATTTAAAAAAAAAATTTTAATATACGTTTTTTCAGTTTTTTGGATTTTTCATGCCCGTGGACTAGTTTTCGCTGGTGGCCCCTTTTTCTAGGCCATTGTTTTGAAGCTCATTTTCTCGGCTTCTAGGTGGTTTTAGAAAATTTTAAAAACATGTTTCGAATGAGTATGAAGTCTATTTTCATCCCAGATGTATTAGCTCCGTAAAGCCCTCCTTTAATAACGACTTTTTCATTTTTAAAGCTTTTTTTCTCTACTGAAAAATAACAGGCGTTTCTATTAATAGCCAAAGTTTCAAAATTACACGGCATTTTTCCCACATCTATGTTTTCTATTCAATTGAGAGTTTAATACTTAATGTTGACGATTATAAAAAATGTATGTGAATAACAATGCACTCATTCGGAAACTTTTTTGACCTTTGTTTTACGGCTCGTTTCATTTTTCTTCTCCACCTCAAAACTCGGAACTTTTCTATCGAAAAAAACAACAACTATTTGAATTCAATTTTTTTTTTCTTTCGAAAAAACTTTTGAACTTTCCTGCATTGTAATTCAATCGGTCCATTGTTGAATGTGTCCCCATGCTGTCAGCGGATTAAATTAACGTTTTCCCCCCTACATGTTTCGGCTTGTTAATGATTTTTTTTTCATTTTTTCTCCCCTCTTAATCCTATTTTCTCACTTTTTGAGAGGCTTCAAGAAATTCGAGAAATTTTGTTTATTTTGCATGTATAAGACGTTTTTCACACTAAGTTAATTTTTCTATAAAAAAAATTGAGTTATGTATTTGTCGCCGTTACAGACAACAATTCAAGTGTACTTGAATTTTGTTTCTTTCATGCCATACTTCGGAACTTTTTTTGCAAATTAGCTGAAATTGTGTGGTGGTGGTTCTAAATTCGAATAAATGAGTCGAAAGTGTTTTGTTGTTTTTTTTTTCAGTTTTAAAACTTCAGCAATTTTTTGTAATAATTATTTTTTAGATCTCATTTTGTTCAAATATTCCAACTAATAATTGAAATTTTTAAAGTTGAAGTTTTTGTTTACTGATTTTCAATTTTTGTTTTAATCTATTCAGAAGCGTTAATGAATTTAACCAAAAAACTTTTTTTTTTCCAAAACAGCTCCTGAAAAAGTGCCGAAAACAGGCGGCTAATTTTTTTGCTAATTCCTTTAATTATCGGTGATTCTGAGTTTATTAATACCAACATTGAAAATCAGTAAACATACACTTTAAAGGATACGGTGTGCCAAATTGAACCGAAAACCTCATTGCGGACTTGCAGCGTGTGTGAGCACGTTGACGACAAATTGCATACACACGCTCACGAAAAAATGCACAGAAATATAGACGCCGGTGAAAATTTTTTTTATTTCCGTTTTTCTTCAAACAATTCTTTATTTTCGCCTAACTAAAATTTGTGGAATAAATTGATTTCCAAAAGAAAATTCCAGCGAAAATAGGGGAAAACTGAAAAAATGGAATTTTTTAGCAAAAGAATCTCGGAATCGAGAATAAAAGTCTATTTTTATTTCAATCCTAACCTGTCTTATTTTTTTAACAAAAAAAATTAATTAAAAATGACGAAAATAAAGATTTATTTGAAGAAAAACAACAAATTAATTATTTATCACCTCGAGAAGTTCTCGACGATCTTTAAAATTGAAGTGGGCCGCACAATTTCAAAAATGGCGCACCCACAAAACGCTCACTTTTTCTATGCACTTAAATAAATTGTCGCATTGAAATTCTCACACAGTAAGGATATAATAAATGTACGTTAAATGAAAATAGACTTCATTCTCATTCCGAATCTGTTTTTAAAATTTTCTAAGACCACCTAGAAGCCGAGAAAATGAGCTTCAAAACAATGGCCTAGAAAATGGGGCCACCTGGCCGAACTTTTTCTTATGAGCTTTTTCGTTAAAAAATACTTAAGCAGAATGCTTATATTAGTCCTTTTTATGTTTTTTTCATTTTAATTTATGCTTTGTCATTTTTTTTTGGATTTTTCATGCCTGCGGACTAGTTTTCGCAGGTGGCCACTTTTTCTAGGTCATTGTTTTGAGGCGCGTTTTCTCGGCTTCTAGGTGGTTTTAGAAAATTTTAAAAATATATTTGGAATGAGAATGAAGTCTATTTTCATCCCAGATGCATTAATTAGCTCCGCAGAGCCCTTTTTTAAAGTTTCAACTCACTTAAAAAATGCTTGACAATGCATATTAAAAAAAAGTTTGCAGGCAACATTTGAGATTTCAATTTACCGGTGCTAATCTTGTTAGTTGCTATTTAACAAATAAATATAAGGAAAGCTGTTCGTCTATAACGCTTATATATTTTTTTCCAAAAAAAATTAAAAGACCAAACAATAGTGTCTAGTAAAATGTACATAATTCATGGAAATTGGAAATTAGCATAAACATTTTGAAAACGCAAAAAAAAACACATAAACATGGTAAACAAATGTGAAAAATTAGTTTTGGAAAAAAATGGTCTCGTTTTTTGATAACCTTAAAATTTTAGAATTATTATTTAAGCCGAGAATAAGATGAGAATGTTTCCTTTTTGATTTTCAATTTCTTGGCATGAATATTTATCAGAAAAAAAGCGATGAAGTTTGTTTTTCCTTCCAATTCAATATAAACAATTAAAAATATTTGGTTTTGCAATTTTAATTCCTCTCTCTGAATTCATTTAGAATGCACAAAGAACGGCTATAAAAACCAATCTATGGGAATTTAAAATTTTTTGGGAATTGAATTTTTATTTGTTTTGGTTTTTTTTTGTTAGGATTGGATGTAATTTCATACCTTTGACAACTTTTTTGAAATTTTATACTCTTTTTGAAACTACTTAGGATATAACACTTTTTTAAAAAAAAATTGTATGATTTACAGTGCTCGAAAGATTCTGTTTAGATTGTGTTATGGGTTCAATTTCCCGCCTAAAGAGTTCAATACATCAACTGACACGCTGTCTTTAAGAGCCTTAGAGATTAGACAGCGCTTTTCAAAATGATTCCAATATTTGACAGTTGACTTTTAGACTTTTTTTAACTGAACCTTATTTATTTTCCGTGTTTCCTATTTCCCATTTCCAATTCTAATTCTTTAATCTGTCATTCTGCTGTCAACTTCAAATTGACATTAGTTTCTTCTAACTTCATATATTAACATCATTCTAAAACCACCTTTAGATATTCCTTTTTTGCTCGAAACTTCTTAAAATGATTCGGAGTCATTATGCAACCAAAATTACTAAATATTATCGAGATGATTATTGGTCCGAATATGATCAAGTATTGTTTTACTCAAAATCTAATATTATTGAGAATTAAGATGAGATTTTTTGGCTCAGTATTTTTTTTCAGCTCGAAACTAAACCCTAGTATTAGTGAGCAGATTTGTAAGAAAAATATAAAATGATGTGGGTATTTAGAAGAAACCAAAATTCGAATCCATCAGTATTTGTCTACTCAAATTTTGAGCGTTTATTCTTCTTCGGCTTTATAAAATTTAATTTATTGATTAGAAATTTAATTTTATATACCTAGTGAAAAAAGTTGCAAAAAAGTAGAAATTCGAAAGTAAGAGCAAAGGGAATCGAACTTTCGTCTCACTACAGCATTTTAACATAAAATTGAAATTTGATTGAGACCTATTGTAAATGAAGTTCTTGAATGGTATAGTAAGTGACCAAAATGTGACGATCCGCTTTTACTGTATTCCTGGGTTATGGCCTCCGATGTAAAGTGAACTTTTAAACGAGCTCGCAAAAAATGAGGTATTTTTCAAAATATCATAACTTGTGAAGACAACCGATATCTGTATCCACATTACCACTTTTATACGTAACAACAACCCGTAGAATTCGAAAATCATAAAATCAGGTTTGTCAAAAATTTTTGAAATAGTGTTTTGCCATTTTCAATTTTGACAATTTTTAGTTTTTGCTATATTTATGCATTTAAAACTCATTTTTACAAATAGTTTTCAATTACTGTTTTATAGCCAATAATTTTATCTATTAAATGAACTATAAAACGTAAAATTTGGTTCATGTCTTCAAAAGTTAGGATGTTTTGAAAAAATTCCTCATTTTTTGCGAACTCGTTTAAAAGTGCACTTTACATCGGAGGCCATAACTCAGGAATACGGTAAAAGTGGCTCGTCAAATTTCGTTCAGTTACTATACTAATTAAGACCTTTCATTTACAATTGGTCTCAAATTTCAATTGTATGTTAAAATGCCTTTTCTAGTCAAAAAAAGGGAAAAGTTTCAACCAAAGTGGCAGCCAAGTTCGGTTCCGGCTGCCCTTGTTTCCGCATTTCTACATTTTTGCAATTTTTTTGCTATCGTTTAGGTATATAAAGTTGAATTTCAAATCGATTTAGCAACAGTTATATCGTGCTTATGGTCCTCTTTTAACGGATCGGTGTAAATTTTGGATTTGTATAAATTTATTCTTCAAAGATATTTCATTGCAGCTGCATTTATTCCGGATTAATAACTCGTTTCACTAGGCATAATCTGAAATTTGTCAGATAAATGTTTTTGTGCACTTTGATATAATTTAATTAATTTTAGTTTTTTATAGAATTTTCGATAAATAAATAAAAAGTCTGTGAAATTCGAAATATTTTTCTATAACCTATTTTTATTCGATTTTTCTATTAAAAAAATGTTTGTTGTAAAATATGAAACCAAAACATAAAAATACATTTCTCGAAACTATAAAATTTATATTCATCGTTCTACAATATTTCCCTGCAAAATAATAATAGTATAGCAGTTCCTATTCACAGAACTGAAATATACCTTTATTTTTATCATCTGAAAATAATCATCAATTTTCAGATGACGATGCTAGATCCCGATGATCTGACACCGGGCGAAATTGTGTTCTCAACGGATGACGGTCGACAAAACCATGACAAATCTCTTTTGGCTGAGATTTTCGGAAAGAAACATGGATTTTCATTTGGTGGAAAGTGAGTTTTTTTTTACTTTGAAAAAAAAATGGAAAAGAAGTTTGGTGAAATATTCATTGGTTTTTTTTCCATTTTCCTTTTGTTTCTTTTTTCTTGGAATTTTAGGTATACATATATATTCACGGTGGGCTGAAGTGAACCGAAATTGTCGTCACGAACAACGCTTTGTGTGCGTACACCGTTACGACAAATTGCACACACCCAAAAATTCTAATTTTTTACAAATGGCCTTTTAACGCCTACAACTCATGAAAAAATGAAGTTTTTGCGTTAAATACATAAAGTATAACTTAATCTAATTCTTTTCACTCCGAATTACAAAATTGCGTCCCTGAGTAGCTGAATATAACGCGTTTTGTGTAACCGTGTATTGATTTATTGTTCTTCTTGAGCAAAATTTCGCGCCGTATTTTTTTTTTTTGAAAATCATGTAGAATCTATAAATTTTTTCCGGAAATTTCTATAAAATGAACAGAAAAAGAACAAAAACAACGAATAATAATTGACCACAATTCAGCGTTTATTGACAATGTTTGCCTTTTTGAGGTTTCAAACAAAAAGGGGTCTATTTTTGTTCAAATTGATGATCATCGTCAAATCTTGCGACATTGACATCTAGAAGGGATTAATGTTCTGAAGATCTTCTTATGCCATAATCCTTTCTTTATGTGACAGGCTGTTGTTCTATTCAATGCTTTTTTTTATTTTTGTAAAACATTTTGTCTGCTTTTTTATGAACAGAATGTTCTAATAGAACTCTGGTAATAACTACTTTTTCGTAATCTAGGATTCTATCAAATTCTTCATATAAAACAGAAATGAGCTGTAGACCTTAGAAACGACTTGATTTATTCATTAATATGAAAAAACGGATGTGACCTAGTTTCCACTGATTTAGGGTTTCTAGGCCTTTGTTTGGTATTCGTTTTGTTTTAATTTCGGATCAAGTCATTCTTGATTACGTAAGCCGGTTCACCTTGTGCTCAGTCCTTATTTAGAAAGAAAATAATCCTAGACGTCATATTTAAGAAAATTTTTTACTTTTATTCCCATTGTTCTTTTGCTCGTGTTGACCGTTAAAGTATTACGGAGATAATAAAGGTAACTTAAATGAAAATAGACCTCATTCTCATTCCAAATCTGTTTTTAAAATTTTCTAAAACCACCTAGAAGCCGAGAAAATGAGCTTCAAAACAATGGCCTAGAAAAAGTGTCCGCCTGGCCGAACTTTTTCTTGTGAGCTTTTTTCGTTAATAAATAATTATGCAGAATGCGTCCTTTTTTATGTTTTTTTCATTGTAATTAATTTTTTTTCAGATTTTTCATACCCGCGGACTAGTTTTCGCCGGTGGCCACTTTTTCTAGGCCATTGTTTTGAGGCGCGTTTTCTCGGCTTCTAGGTGGTTTTAGAAAATTTTAAAAACAAATTTGGAATGAGAATGAAGTCTATTTTCATCCCAGACGCATTCATTAGCTCCGTAAAGCCCTCCTGAAAGGATTTATTCAAAAGTATTGTTCAAGCTTACTTTTTTTCGCCTTGTTTCCTTTCCATTCAAACGCGTTTAGGTTTACAAAAAAAATAAGAAGTATATCTTTCTTTGTTAAGTTTTTTAAGACACACAGTTTTTAAATATATTTTCTTTCAGCTCTTCATGTTAAGGATAACTTTAGGGGTCATGACATCTATTAAATCACTAGATTTGTTCACTCTCACTTCATTTACTTGATAACTTACAAAGTAAAAAAAATCACGGAAAATCTTGTGGTTCCAATTTTTTTGCAAAAGTGTCATTTCAAGACAGTATCCTACTTATCAGGATTGAGTGCATATTTTAATCCATAATTCAATACAAATCCTAAAATGTATTATCCAGAAACAACATCGTTTTTAAAAGCGTTGTAGAACTTTCTTTCTGTCAATCCACACAAGTTTAGATGAAAGAAAACCTCTTCTTTGTTCGATGTCTGAGCAGGTTCGATGTCCTTTAAAATATCTAGTTTAAGCTTTTCTTTGTTGTAAGTCGTCGAAAGCACACTTTCGGTCGAAAAGACGAAGATACTTAAATTACGTCTGGTTTTTCAGATCCGTGTGGATTTTTGAGTTTTCATAAGGATTCTATTTTCAAATTTTCAATTATTTTAGTCCATAAAATTGATTTTCTACAAACCAATGCGCATTTTTTTCAAGGGATGAAAATTTTTCCCTGAAATCAAACAAATTTCATCTTGATTCTCCCCCACGAAAAATGTGAGAGTCACATCCTCACTGAAGCGTTTCAAACCCGATTTCTCAAAATTGAAATATACTTTCAATTCTGAACACTTTTCTGCAAACGAAAATATATTCTCACATACCGGAGACCAAACTACAAATTTTGTTTTTCTGGAAAAAAACATAATCGAAAACTATAAGCTTCATAATAAAAAAATGGGGAGGAAAGAAAGAATACAACGAGTATTCTTTCTTTATTGAAATTTTGTTTTCTTGGAAATTCCGTGCGCATTACAGCGCTTATGGAGTGGATCAGATGAGACATCGTTTATCACTTTCTTTCTCGTTCTCTATTTTTACTCTCTCTAAATTGTCTTTTTTTTATCAATAACCTTATTCAGAAAGCTAAAATGGCAAGCTACGAACATAGAGATCAATGGCTCTTTGATGACTTACCTATTAGGTGAGAGCATCATTTTTTCTTTGATTTTTCTTGCAAGAAAAAACGCGAAAAAATATTGGAATTTTCGGGCGAAATGAACGAGAGAACTCACATTTATGGTTAACCAAGCGAATAAAAATAAATTTAGCTTGAGATTTTTTTTTCTTCTCGTTCTCTCGGTTGTAATTCGAGGTGCGAACCAAATTTTTTTCGCTTATTTGAGTTTTCTCAACACTCCCTATTCGATAGGAATTTTTTTCGAAAAGGTTTCTGAGAACCAGGAAACATTTTCAATCATTTCTCGAACTGCTATGTTTTTGTCATCAAGAGCTGTGGCTTCTTCGGATTTGGAAAGGTTTTATGATATATTCAGGTTATTTAGAGAAAAAAAAACAAAACATTTTTCTATTTTGATCTATCTGAGAGCGGGTGGTCCCGGAACTCTTGGATAATTCTTGGATTCCCCCGCACTGCTCTAGGTGGTCTTATCTTTTATGATTCATGTAGAAATGTATAATTTAATCATTCTTTGAAAGATGTTTTTGAGCTTTGTTAATGCTTTGTCCTAAGCCTCATGAGTTATATGTCTTCTGTATTTGTTTTTAAATAAAAGCTCTATTACTTTTTTGAAAAGCTTTTAGTATTTTTCCTTGGTTTTTATTAGCGGCCAGTTTTGCTAACTATTCACAGAAACATTTTAGTAATCAATTTCTGAAATGATTCAAATGCATTCTAAGCTTCTGATTCGGTGAATTTTTATTTTTTTTAAAGTTTTTATCTTTAATGATGCCTAATTGATATTAATTAAAGGATTATTGAACAAATTTTGTTTTTTTTAAAGGAGGACTTTACGGAGATAATAAATGTACCTTACATGAAAATAGACTTCATTCTCATTCCAAATCTGTTTTTAAAATTTTCTAAAACCACCTAGAAGCCGAGAAAATGTCTTCAAAACAATGGCCTAGAAAAAGTGTCCACCTGACCGAACTTTTTCCTACGAGCTTTTTCGTTAATAAATATTTATGCAGAATACTTATATTCGTAATTTTTTATGTTTTTTTTTTTATTTTTTTCCGATTTTTCATGCCTGCATATTAGTTTTCGCCGGTGGCCACTTTTTCTAGGCCATTGTTTTGAAGCTCATTTTCTCGGCTTCTAGGTGGTTTTAGAAAATGTTAAGAACAGATTTGGAATGAGAATGAAGTCTATTTTCATTTAAGGTACATTTATTCCGTAAAACCCTCCTTTAAACTTATTTTTATCTTCCTCGCCATATTCTAAACCCTATGAATAAAAAATGTTCCCTCGAACAATGAAGAAGATGAAAATAAGTAAAAACCATTATTTTTTCAATGTCTTTAAAACTTAAAAGTCTCCGAAAAATAAAAATTGACGTTGTTTTAAACTTTCTTCAAATTTTGTAAATCCGCACATTTTTTTTTAGAAAAATCGATCTCTGCTTATAAATCAGTCTTTCACACTCCTGATCACATCTCTGGAAAATGATGTGTTGAAAAGGTTCAAGTGTTCAAAAGTACTTCCTTGTTTCTTTACATATAACCTTTCTACTTCGGTGAACATTTGAAGGAGCGAGTCTCCCGAAACTTCTGGTATTAAACATATTTAATGTTTCGAAGAAAGTGTTAGAAATTACGTCAGAAAATGAAAAAATGAGATGAGCAGTCGAACGGGGCCCACTTTTTTCTGGTCAAACTTGTTTTACCTCACGCGATCAAAAAGAACCAGAGAATCTTATCACCGTTTTTTGTAACATTACCTACCACTTGAAAATGGAGTTTTTATGAATTAAATATATTGACAACTCAATTATTCTTGATCATTGCGTTCGGAAGGCTGCTCAACCTCTCAGCCGCTCCGTACGCACGCGACGCGGTGACCTCCCACTTAATACTGAAATATTGGCTGGAAAATTAATTTTTCAAATTTTCCAGCGTGTTGAGTGACGGCAGCCGCGTCGCGTGCGTGCGGGGCGGCTGTGAGGTTGAGCAGCCCCCAAAACGCAATGATAAAGAATAATTGAGTTGACAATAATAATTGTTCCAAAAAATTGGACTTTAAAAAATAGTTTCAAACAGATTAAAGGGAAAAAAGATAATACTTTGTTTCAAAGAAATAATTGATATATAATTCCAGCTTGACCGGATTGATTGTTCTTTGCATTGTGTTGACCGCAGTGATTGTGATATTCTTCGGATGTTACTTGATGATGAGATTCATGCATCGTGCATTGTCCAGAGATGATTCTAAGGACATTTTGAGTATGTTTTCAGGCAGGATTAGTACTCAAATATATTTTCATTTTTTTAGGATCTTCTAATCCTTATAATAATGTTGTTATGCATGCAAAAAGGGTCTACGAAATTCAAGCAGAAGAGGGATGTTTTTCTGGTGCTCCTGATCCTTTGGAACAAGAATTAGAGTAATTTATGTTTTTTTTTCGATTTTCTAAAATATTGAATTTTTTAGTGAAGAACCACCCAATGATCCGGTTGAAAATCAAACCTCATTTTATGTTGAAGATGGGGAAGAGTCGAAAGTTAAAAAGCCTGAAACTGGTGAGAAAATTTTTTTAAAGGAGGGCTTTACAGAGATAGTAAATGAACCTTAAATGAAAATAGACTTCATTCTCATTCCAAATCTGTTTTTAAAATATTCTAAAACCACCTAGAAGCCGAGAAAATGAGCTTCAAAACAATGGCCGAGAAAAAGTGGGCGAAATTTTCCCAATGAGTTTTTTTCGTGTTTCGTTAATAAATACTTGTACAGAATCCTTTTTTAATGTTTCTTCATTTTAATTTATGTTTTTTTCTTTCTTTTTTTTTGTATTTTTCATGCACGCGGACTAGTTTTCGCCGGTGCCACCTTTTTCTAGGCCATTGTTTTGAGACGCGTTTTCTCGGCTTCTGGATGGTCTTAGAAAATTTTAAAAACAGATTTGGAATGGGTATGAAATCTATTTTCATCCCAGACGCATGCATTACCTCCGTAAAAACCTCATTTAATTTCAATTTCAATTGAAAATAATTCAGGTGATCTAAAAGCTATAAGAACGGAAAGTTATGAGGATGACCCTCGCGCAATGTTAAGAAAGAAACAAAAGGTTTGTTTTTCTTTAAATTTAATTTTCAAATTTCACTTTTTCAGGTCCACAAAGATTCGGTTTGTGCGTTCTTGTTCAAACCGCAGACCGAGCCAAAGATGGTTTAACCAATCGAAAAATATCCTACATGTTTCATATTTATCGCCAAAAGTCATTTATTACGGTATCTTCCATCGAAAAACTTTTTTTTGAGAATTTGATGATTGAATTCAATTTATTGATAATTTACGGGAACTATTTTGAATTGTTTAATAGTCACTCCTTGATTTTTCCACTGAAATCTGTATTATTTGTATATTTCTTCCTTAAAAAACGTTTTTAAATTAAAATAAAGATTTTAATTTCGATGGACTAGAAATATTGTGGCCGTGGCCTAGAAAACCAGAAAGCGGGGGAATTTTGAATAAATCCTAATTTTATTTGTTTTTACAGAAAAGTCACATTGATTTATTTTTATTAATTCAGGAAGAAGTTTTTTTTAAATATTTATAATTGATATTCATCATAATCATCGTAATCAAGCCTGTATTTTTCAAAATTTTACGACATGTTCACAATTATCAACGGAGATTTGGAAAGAAGTTGATAATTATTCATTCGATGACGATTATTATTATTTGTGTTATCTGACAGATGAATTCTTAAGATACCCGAACAACAATATGAAGGAAATAATGAGACGATTGAAATAGTGCGTATGAACATAAAAGTGAAATTCTCGGGCCAATGGCTTCCGAGTCGGAAGTCGGGCGAGATTTTAGCCAGCCTCGTTTTTTGATACTTTTCCAAAGACCATTGTTTTTGGAAAAGCCAAAGTATTAAATTACTCCATTTTCTATAACTCCATTTTCTACGACTTCCTTCTGTATACTTTAAATCTTTTATCAGACGTCATGCATGAAAATACATACTTTTTTTTTAATCGTGAACCCCACAAGAGTACACTTATTTTATTTAGACATTTCGAAATTTTGTACCATAAAAATTATTTTTAAAATGTCAGTGAGTTAAATTATTTATTTTCCCGTATTGGTAAATTGCCTTGTGAAAACGAATAGAAAGTAGAAAAATCAGAAATATTGATCCAATCCACAGCTCCAATATTTGCAGCAATCTCATGGACCTATTCAGTTTGAAAAAAAAATACAAAAAATGTCGAGAAATTCAATGCAGAAATTGCAGAGAAATGCCGAGAAATGCAGAGAAATAGCAATTTCTCTGCATTTCTCGACATGTCTTTTTTTCGACCCAGACGGTCTTTTTGGGTATAAATCAGATATTTTGGGCATCTAAGGGCCATTGGGACTCACTACTGAATTTTTTGTATAATTTCCACAATCATAGACACGAAAACAAACATTTTCCATAAAATTGTTTAAAGGGACACAGATTAAATCGTTTGGGTCTCGAAGAAAACCAGTTCAAACAATGCGGAGAAATTGAAGTTTCTCTGCATTTCTCGACATTTCTCTGCAATTTCTGCATTGAATTTCTCGACATTTTTTGTATTTTTTTTTCAAACTGAATAGGTCCATCACAAAAATG
Source organism: Caenorhabditis virilis (assembly GCA_964036255.1). Classification (NCBI taxonomy): domain Eukaryota; kingdom Metazoa; phylum Nematoda; class Chromadorea; order Rhabditida; family Rhabditidae; genus Caenorhabditis; species Caenorhabditis virilis. The sequence continues at coordinate 8,712,160 of OZ038417.1, read as the reverse complement.
TTGAGTAGATGACGTGACCGTTTAAAAACTACGATGAGTATTTCGATAGAGCGATAAGTAAGTATTTTCTTTCATGATGGGATAAAGTGAACCGAAATTGTCGTCACGAACAACGTGTTTGTGTGTGTACACCGTTACGACAAATTGCACACACGCAAAAATTCGAATTTTTTACAAACCGCATTTTAACGCTTACAACGCATGAAAAAATGAAGTTTTTGCGTTAAATACTTACATAAAGTGGCCATAATCTAATTTTTTTCATTCCGAATTACAAAATTGCGTCCCTTAATAGCTGAATATAACGCGTTTTGTGTAACCGTTCCGCACAATTGCAAAAATGCCACTCCCAAAAACTCCCGCTTTTCTGTGTTCAATTTTTAATTGTCGTACTGAATTTTCTTAGTTATAATCGGTTCACTTTAGCCCACCGTGATCTTTGAAATAAACAAACAGTAGAATGCTCAAGGATTGTTTTTCTCGTATCCCCTCTAATTATTGTTTTAACACCATCTCAAAATTTCCATAACCGCTATTCAAAGGTCATTCCTATTCATTATCGACTTTCGCCACACTTTTCATTCATTTACCACTCGGTACAATAAAAAAGGGACGCATGCAAATGTAGGTAAGGGCACAAAAACATTGTTGCCCTCCAGTCCAGGTGAGTGTCATCTAATGCTCCTCCCGCAGGTGTGTTTCCCATCATCATCAACACCACAAACTGCGCGCCAACCACTTTTCCTTCTTTTTTTGTTCCTCTCTCAAATGATTTTTCAATTTACATAATTTTAAATCACATTTTTTGACATTTTGAGTTCGTTAATACATTTATAAAAACCAAAAGTCAACTAAATATGAAACGCATGCAATAGAGAATACATCTTCGTAAAAAATGGCATACTTTCAATTACAATAGCTTCTTAAGTACTTAGCTTTACATCGATTATACCAATTGCCTTATTACGATTACAGTTCAACAGAAAAGAACAAAAACTTTCAAGATCACAGGTTTTTAATATCTGTTTCTTTCTATTTCAGGCAACAGAACATAAGTACTTGCATTCATTTTGTTTTCGATAAATTAATTTTTGTAAATTTGTAAACATTACATTCCTGACACGTTACACTATTTATTGAGCCAATTTGTTCTTATTTTTTTATCATTTGTTTTTTTTTAATTAAAAATATTTTTAGTGTGTAAAATGTTGAACAGACGCTAACCATAGGCATTTTTGCTTTATTTCATTGTTTCAGTTCGTATCACTGTTTTTCTTTTTGGTTCATTTGGCAATTACAAATTTCCGAAGTCTACAATTATTTAATATTCTGAAAAATGTTGAATTTTTGTTGTAGAAAAATTTTGTTAGACTCACAAAATTCACTAGGGTCTTGACACGAATAGAAATTTTGTTGTCTGCGCCTTTAACCGTATACCTAAAGATTTCAAAAAATATTTTGTCCAATTTTCATTTTTTTTTTTCCAATTCCTTGAATTTTAAAGAAAGACTTTCAGAAATAATGTTTTTAAAAATCAATAGTTTTCAGAAAAAGAGGTTTGGTTTGAATCTGCAGAATTGAGCTGTTTTTAAAAATGGATTCAAATATTTGTGATATATTCGTTTATTTTTCAGCTTATTGTCAAATATTATTCTCATTTTTGCTCGATTATTTTGGATTCCTTTTGTGTTCCAATTCATGAAAAATATTTTATGATTCTCAAAACATATTTCAATAATATTTGTCAACAACTGTTTATGAATTTATAAACAAACTATTCAAAATAAATACCGTACATCAAAAAATGCATCCTTCCGGTATTTTACAAAATGTTTCATTGTCATCAAAGCGTGACAAATAAATAAATACCTGTCAACTGCTGCATACATGATAATTACCGAATATTCATCCAGTTGTCGGTTTAAATTGAAATATATTCTTTTCTAGTTTTTTTTTCGTTAGTTGAGTTGGCCATTTTCCATATTTGAATAGCAATTTTGAGTCATAACAACAAAATTTTCCGTTTTTAAAACGCATTCCTTTCAATATTTATATTTCTAATTATGAATTTTTTGCAGGTAAAAAGTATGAAAAAAATCATAGGAATAGATAAAAGGAATGATGGTGGAGGTGGATCGACAAGAAAGGAGAAGAAAATTCTGGCAAAAAAGGTTAGTTGTTTTTTTTTCGAAAAAAAAATAATAACCTTATGTCAAGAAGTGATTTCTGACACCTTAGAAACAGGTTCAGCAGATCATGGTAAATGTAAAGGTTTTCCTAAAAATGCTTAGAATTTGGGGGAGATGTCAATTTTCGATTGAATCGTTCTTCGATCACTTTTTTTCTTCTTTCTCAAATGCCATTTGTTCCTCACTCCTTTTCCCTCTGTTGCGCAGATGTTTGAATGTGGAAATTTTGGCGGTAACATCGAAATAGTGTGATATAATTGGAGTAGGAAAAGAAGAATCGAGTATTGGGTGTATAGTGTGGTGATGCCACATCTCATTTAGCATGTAACTTTTTCTTCTTGATGCTTATTATGTTTCCAGAATTACTTATCATTGTTGTTTTCTTCTAGATGTATGCTAAAGTGAATTTATAATGGGTAGAAGCGGTTTTTTATTTAAAAATTTGAATTATTTCGAAAGAAAACAATTATCGGGAGTAGGCTTGATTTTTGAAGAACCATGATATATTTAAATTCATCCCGAACTAATAATATTCAACAAAATCATGCAAAATTGGCAAAAATTGACTTTTTACATGGTTTTTGGCACACTGCCAACATTTTGAGAAATTATCTTGTTTGTATTCGGATTATTTGTTTTTGTTTTGCATTTTATTCTGATTCGATTCATTCAGAAGCTGTATTTAACCTATTCTCCACAGAAATGCTGTTTTTTAGAGAAAATCATCACCAAACATTTTTTTTTCGCATTAATTTTCCGTTTCATTAGGTTTTTTGTCGAAATAGTTTGTGGGTGTAAGGTTTACATCGTAACCTCACAATTTCATATAGTCCCTTGTTACTGACATTTTTTTTAAATCTTCATATTTTTCGAATATTTGAAGTTCATTATTTTTAATAGATTCAATGAGCAAGTACTTCGATGCAATCACCTATAATTGACTTCGGAATGTCCTAGTGTAATTTTTTTACATTATGGCCCTGTTTCCGAAAGTTCTTCACTTCTGAATTCGTCTAATATTTTTGAAGTTTGTTTATTGTAAACAAAAACTCAAAATTCGAGCAATCATTTGTTAATAGTAGTACTCACCCACTCCCCAAGGGGAAGTTTTTTGGAGGAAGTATCTTTTCCTCTTTTTTTTCAAACAAACAAAAACTAATTTTCATTTGATAAAACAATACTACTCATTGTAACCTCAAACACCGTTATTATCTAAATAAAATTAGATTTTTTTGTTGTCTACCAATGTCTGAACTTTTTTTAGTGTCCTGTCTGGTTCTCTTCAAAAACCTATCTCTTATCATAATATTTGCATATTTTTTCTTTATTTTTGAAAAGTGGATGATCTGTGTTATGGACAGTGTAAAGAGGTTGTGAGAATTTGCATATATTGTGCTCGTCTGTTGAGGGAAATGGAAAATTTTGATCTTTGGGGGGGGGGGGGGGGTGGGTTTCAATGAAAACATGTTTTTTTTGAAAATATCGATGGTATTTCAAAAATTTAATTTAAATTAATAATTTTGCCTTCATTTGGAACCAATTTAATTGAAATTCCATGCATATTTAATTTTCAATTGATTTCTGATTCCCTACAGAAACCCAAACACATATAAGCTTATAAAATCACATTGATGTTTATTTACTGTCTCATACATGACTTTTTTTTGCAATATTTGCGACAAAACGATTTGATTTGCCTATCGATTATTATGGGTTTCCATGAAAGGCCTTTATTCATTTTCAGCGAATTCTTTCCGATTTCATTCTATAGTTCTCTTCCCACCGAATATACTTCTACTATGGTTTTTTCTCTCATGTCGTTCTGTCACACAATCGCTCATTTTTTTGCGGTCAGATGATTCCATTTATGGCGAAAATTGATGCCAATTCTTATTGTGAGAAACGCCAAGTGAGAGGTGTCATCGTCGTTTCGTTTTTTGATAGAGACCTAGATTATTTTTTAGTGTATATGCTTTATTTCAAGAAATTCTGTGCTTATTTCTTATTCTCCTTATTTTCTTTGATTTTTTGTTTAATTTTCAGAACATAAGAAGTTCTATAAAATAATGTCAAGTGATAATATCAGTTTACCTGAGCCAAGAGTGGCATCACTTGCTGATTTGTCGAGACGACATCAAATAAGCACTGATGAATCGGATGAAGATCAGAAGCCGGCTGAAAATCGAAAAAATCTTCTTGATCCAATTCAGACGTTTCTACATCCGGAAATACCACAAATACAATTAAGAGATAAACGAGCAGAAGGACGGCAGAGAAACGAAGCGGCTAGTGTTTCACATTTTATGGAGGATTCGAATCAGGAGCAAAGGTTTAAGCGAAGAAGTGTTGAAAGACATTCAATGCTTGCTGGAGCCGTGAATTTTGCGAGTAGAAGGAGTCCGAAGATCCCGGGTGGAAGTGGGAGATGGACGGGATTGTTTACATCGAATCGATTGAAAAAGAAGGAACGGAAAAGAATTAATGTGCGTTGTGATAGTTGAGATTGTTTTCAGAAAGCATTTATTATATGTGTTATTAAAGACAGGGTGCAACTTGATTTTTAAAGTTTCTATTGAAGAATTCAGTACTCCAGAGACGACTTTAGTGAATATTTGGTCGAAAACGAAAAAAATTTAAATCTCCCTCTATGCATTCTATGCATTTTTATGAAAATATTTTCGCAAAAATCGATCTTCACCAGACCGGAGTCGAACCAGCATCTGACAGATTACATGTCTGCTGCATTACCATCTCAGACAATGGGGGAACTGCTTTTTTATCAGTTTTCGACTAGTCGGCTAACTAGTATTGAACTAGTCGGAAAACTGACAAAAAATCAGTCGAAACGGCACAAAAAACTGCTTTTTTGGCAGTTTCGACTGCTTTTTTATGAGTTCGAAATTCAACTGAAAAAAAAGCAGTTTTTCGTGCCGTTTCGACTGAGTTTTTGTCAGTTTTCCGACTAGTCCATTGCTAGTTAACCGACTAGTCGAAAACTGATAAAAAAGCAGTTCCCTCATTGTCTGAGATTATGCTACCGATGACTCGATTTTCACTAGGCTAAGTGACGATAACGTATTTTCCCTGTGTGCCGCGGATTTGATTCGCCCACCGCTCCGCATTTCAGTGTGCCAATCGGCGAATTAAAAGGAAATCCTTATCTAAATTCTAAATTTTTAGGAAAACCTTTAAAAAAAAATCAAAACGAAAGCAACGTATATTTTTAATAATGTTTTTTAATGCTGTAAATTTTCCCATGAAATGAGGAAGGAAATTGAAAATTTTTAATTTTCGGATGTTGAAATATAAATCTTAGGCTTAAAATTAAAATTATTTGTTTAAAAAACTGTTAAAAATGGAAAATTAGTAAAATCTTGGGAAAAACCTTTGGAGAATGAAAATCAGCCTAAATTAAACTTAAATTTTTAAAAATTTCAGAACGGACCCTCTTCCTCATCAAATGATGACTATGCTACATTTGGAAGTGGAAGTATTGGAGGATTTTCGATTGCGTCGAACACATCAGGTATGATTCATTTCTTTCTTGTTTTTCAAATCAGTTTCACACCTCCCCTTTCCTTTCAAATCTAACAACATGTATCGGAAAAATTAATATGCCCTCGCTGCTCGCAATTTTCGTCTCTCTGTTTTTGTGTTTTTTAATTCCCATTCTAATGTATCGCATACAATCGCTTTTTTATGGCGATGAATTTTTGATTGAAACGGAATCTGAAAGTTCTGATGATGAAGGTTATTAATATTATTATCGATTTATATCAATTTATCCTACTTTCAATTTATAGGTGAATCATGTTCAAGAACGTGTACAGAAGACGAGCTGAAAGAGCAATTTCGGAAAATAATGTTGGAAAAGAATGTGCCGTCTGCAAAGGTGGATCAATTGGTGAACTCTACACCAAATGAGCAGATGATGACAATGGTTAGAAATGCAAAAAGGACGGATGATGCAGCGAAAAAGAAGGTAAATTTTATTTTATTTTATTGGGTTGTACAGAAAGTCCGTAGAGTTTTTATGAAAATGATTTATTTGAACAAAAAACAATAATTATAACAATAAATTAATCAATGATGTATTTTTTTTGCTGTTCGCAACCTCGGCCTACCTCTTGACCAATTTGGTGATACCATTCCGCCAAAAACACCATGTTTGGTGTCGAATAACTTGTTGAGTCAGTTTTTGAGGTCCTATTTGCCGTCGAAGGTGGCACCCCTCATTGGTTTGGCATGGAGCGGAAAAGATGATAATCCATTGACGCAAGGTCTGGAGAGTATGACGACGTTGAAAAACTTCCAATTCGAGCTGTTGGAGGGCAGATTTAACGACTTCTGCAATATTCGACCTGGCGTTGTCGTGGAGCAAGATGTCTTGGCCTTGTTGATCGGGCCTTTTCAGTCGAATATCCTCATTTACGCGATGCAGATGCACAATGTAGATGTTCTTGTTGACCGTGGCGTATCGTTCAAGCATTTCCCAGTGCCCCACGCCTTCCCAGTCCCGCCAAACCCCAAATTCGTCAAATTCGGAAGGTCGTCCGCTGCGAGGCATGTCTTCGATGTTGAAGTCGCAATTTTTTGAACTTTGCAAACCATTTCTGTGCAGTAGACATGCCTAAGATTCATTTTCAATACACTTTTCTTATGTCCCGAGCGGCTTCGGCTCGATGAAGAGCGTATAAAAGCAGGTGTCGAAAAAGCTAATTTTTGCCTCCTGGATAGTCCATTTTTCGGAGCCTTGCAAATGATGAAAAATTAAATCATCCAAAAAAAAAACCGAAAACACAGTTTTGTAGAGCAGAACAAGCTCTATCGAATGAATAAGACATCGCTGCGATATGCAAGACAATGTGACAACTCTACGAACTTTCTGTACAACCCAATATTTCTTAGAGAAGCGAAAGACTCGACTATTTTCAAAATAGTATTTTGGCGAGATCAGAACCATAATTATCGCAAAAACTGAAGAAAGTTGACAAAAAATAATTTTTTGCGTTTAAATTTAATTTTTTAAAACGTTTCTGCAACTTCTGCCTCGTTTTTAGTTTCTGGGTAGATCCCTTAATTAAAATGAGCTGTGCTTGCAAAAATCGACGAATATTTCGCTTTTCTGTATACAGTTTAAAAATTGTGCATAGAAAAACTTAATTTCAGCAATCTCCTGATGTAAACATCCACGTTCTTGGACAGATCCTTAAAGGTGAAAATATTCTTGACTTCAAACAAGATATTGTCACGATTCGTATTCAATTGCAATGTCAATCTGTATCTTTTTTGTATGAGGTGAGATAAATCGTTTTAATTTTCTCAAGTGAAAATTATTTTGTTTTTAGTTTGCGGATCAAGCTCGAGATGAACATGGAAGAACCGGATTTAAGTTGATTTGTGAGCTTTATGAACAAGTTGTGAAAAGGCTTCGATCAACTCAAAGTGAAACGAAATATGAATGGGAATTGATTGATTTTCTGCAAGAAGTTGTTAGATGTATTCGAGCGATTATCAATACTTATGTAAGAATTGGATAATTTAAAAAATATCAAACTAAAGAGTTGTTTTTAGAAAGGTATAGAATTAATGCTGAGAAAGTCATCGCCAGTATGCTCATTGTTGTTAAAAACGCTGGTTTGCTTGAACCGACGGAAATCAGGGAGTCATGAACGCGCTGAAGTTCGAGCACTTCGCATCGAAGTTACGGCCATTTGTTCTTCTTTGATGTTTATTTCGAAGGAATCTACAACTACATGTTTTATTGAAGTCAATGGGTAAGTAAGCCTTAATTCGAAATGTATTCAAGTTTGAACTATAATTTTAGACAGCAGAAAATGTACTCGGAACTGTCAAAATTGGCAAAAGAAACGAAAGGATCGAGGTTCAGACCATTGGTTCAATGCTTGACATTTTTTGAACAACGGGATCCCGAACCAACTGTAAATAAAAAATAAAATACCTCAAATTCACAGCTGAAAATGTCTAAAATTTTTAGTTTCGAGTTTTAATCATGCTGAATATGTTAATTAATGGATGTGACCGAAATGTTGAACATGAGGAACACGCGTTGACTGATGAAATGTTATGGCAAATGAGGATGAAAATGAGAAGTGAAGCTGCAAAAGAAGGATTGAATAAATTTGTTGAGGTATATATTTTCCAACATGTTTTTTTCGCCATTCAGATTTTTTTCAGAGATTTGCGTCCGATAATTCTAATCAGAAAGTGAGGGATGTTGCCAAATCTATGATAACAGAGCAAAATGCGGATTTTGAAACGTTGGTTGGGAAATTCGACAATATGTAAATATTTTTTAATGATTCTTATTGTTTAATTTATACGTTGTTGTAGAAAATCAGAATATGACACGCTGGATGGGTGCTTCGAAATTCTGGCGGCATGTTCGGAGTCGTCAGGGACTGAAAATATATTATTATCAATTTTTCAATCATTGACACTTCTTCCGGAGGACATGGGCCTGAAAAGAGCATACATGAAATTGATTGAAGTTTGTCTTACTGAGATTGTTATGCATCGGACACCGATGGATCCGGAAAGTGATGAGAAATTTGTGTTCGAAACTCCTATTAGTGATATTATTGAACAATTGCAAGATGAGGAAATGACGAAGAAGCTTCGTCTTGCAACGTCTGCGAAACAAGAAGCTGTTGCGATGCAAGGGGAATATTGGAAGACTATTCTTGAATTTCAAAAGGAAGCAGAAGCATTGAGGAAACATGTGAGTTCTTTTCATCTCTGGAATTATTTCAAATTTTCGATTTCAGATCAGAGATCCGAACAGCACTCCTCTTCCACCGGCTACCAAATTGACTCTTCCGGCGCCAACGACAACGTCGACATCAATTCCAGCAGCGTCGAACGGGCTTCCGCCGATCACGGGAGGTCCCCCACCTCCTCCTCCGCCACCAGGGAGTTTGCCACCGATCACCGGAGGACCTCCTCCTCCACCACCACCGGGTGGTCTTCCTCCAATCAGAGGTGGACCTCCGCCGCCTCCGCCACCGCCACCGCCTCCTGGAGGTGGTCCGCCTCCGCCGCCACCACCACCGGGAATGCTTGGAAAAGGCCCGCCACCTCCGCCAATGATGTTGGGAAATATGGTTCCGGCAATTCCGGAATATTTGACAATCAAAAAAGTGCGGAAAGTGAGCGTTCCAATGAGGAAATTTCCGTGGGGTTCGCACACGATTAATCCGAAAGATATTCCGAAAGAGTCTTTTTGGGCGGGCACAAATGAGGATGCATTGACAACTGATAGAATGTTTGATAGATTAAAGGTATCACTAATTTATATCTTGATTAAATTAAAATTCTGTTTTTAAAGGATAAATTCGCATCTAAACCAGCAGCCGGAGCTGGTTCGAAAACAGATGTAGCGGGTCCAGGAAAAACGAAAAAGGCAAAAGTGGCACAAGTTATACAGGATGACAAAGTTCTGCAAAGACTTGGAATTTTACAAGGATCAGTGAAAATGTCCCACTCGGAACTGAGAAGAGCTCTATTAGAAGTAAATGAGTCTGTATTGACATGCGGATTTTTGGAGCAATTAAGAGCTGCTCTACCAACTGTTGATGTTCTCAGAAAACTGAGCAAAGTTGAGAAAAAAGAGTTTGATGATATGCCAGAAGGAGAGCAGTTTGTGACTCAGTTGGCACAAATAGATGGATTGCCATTGAGAATTGATATGATTGAGTTTAAGATGAGATTTAACGAGATTTTGATTGAATTGAAACCGGTAAGATTGCATAGGATAAATTGTTAAAGTCGCAAATATTGTTTTTTCCAGAGAATGTCGTCGGTGATGGAAGCATGCGAAGAAGTTAGAAAATCAGAAGGTCTTCAAATATTTTTGCAAATGTTGCTGGCGTTTGGAAATTTTATGGGAGCGGCGGGAAAGAATTTCAATAATACGTATGCCTTTGAGTTGAGAATGTTGACAAGGGTGATATTATTCGTTTTTTAAATATTTAATTCTGAAATTGCTATTTTTTCAGCTGATTGATACAAAAGATATTGATAATAAACATACACTGTTACATCATTTGATTGAAGAGTTGAGAAAACTCGATCCGAAAAAATCAAGATTCGCAATTACTGATTTCCATCATTGCAAAGAATCTTCGAGAGTGAATGCGGATGAATTGGATAAGTTAACTCGTCAAATTAAAACGAATATCGGAAAACTGGAAAATTGTTTGAATGTTTACAAATCGCAAGGAGAAAGGGATCGATTTGTAGAAGTGATGCGCCCATTTTTGATAAAGGCTCAAAATGAATTTGGAAAAGTTGAAACGGTAAGTTGTGATTTTAAAAATTATTGATTTTTCGATTTTTCAGATGTCGCAAAAAATGAAAAATGATTGGTTGGCTTTGGCGAAATATTATGCATTTGATGTGAAGAAATATCCAATGGAAGAGTTTTTCACAGATATTCGGACGTTTAGCGAGCAATATACTGTAAGTGCTTGATGTGATTTGTTTTTCTAGCAGAAATGTTTTCAGGCAGCAGTGAAAGAGTTAGACTCGGAAATTGAAGCTGAAGATAAGCGACGCGAAACACAGAAACGTCAGAAAGCTCGTCAACCATTGGCGGAGAGACAAATTGCACCAAGTTCGAGTCAGGCGGCGAAGGGAGTGTCAAGACAGTCAGCGGCGATGATGACGTTTTCAACAGGTTTCTTATTTTTTCTTTAACTTTTTCTAAAGAAAGTTTTTTTAGTTTTTGTTTTTAAATAATTCAAGTTCTGGTTGATACTAAGAAAATTATTGTTTTTCAGCTTCCGACAAAATTGGTGTTTTGGATGAACTTGACAAAGTTACTGGAAATGATGCATTCCTTCAAACATTGTTGTCTGCCACAAATTCAAGAACGCCGAGAGTTGGGGCTCAAGCAAGGTCAAGACCCGCAAGATTTGCAATTGAACGGCAGAGATCAAGAACTGGCGATGCTTTGTTTTCGGGACAAAAAGCACCCGAAAGGATTTCGAAAGGTTATTAGGACAAACTGAACGTAATTTAAAGAATAATTAAAATTTTAGCATCTTCGGCACTTGAACGGGCTAAAGCAACCGGTGTGGTTCTTCCAGGTGGAAATGAATTGAATATCAGAGTGAGAAGGAAAGGAGCAGCGGCTGTACCTGTGGAACAATTGGAACAATCAACAAATAGAGAATCGCAAATTTCGCCGACTCATAAAGAAAATTATGCTCCGAAAAAGAATGAGCCGAAGGAAAAAGGTTCTACAGCCGTACCATCAACTGATGATTTATTAGAAAGGCTCAATCAATTTTGATTTTTTTCAACTTTTCCAATTTCCTCTTCTCAGTATTTGTTTATGGGTAAAGTCGACTAGTCTTCCTTTTCGATTCAATAATCATTCTGTTTATATTATTCGAAGCTTCTCTCTTTTTTTTTGGTTTTGAACTCCGGTTGTATTTTTGTGATGATAATGATGAATATAGCATGTTATTGTCTGATTATTATTTTTATTTTTCGTAAATATGAGTACGTAAGTTTTTCAGGGTTCAGTTTATTTCTGAGAAATATTTGACGGTTTTTGCGTATTTCTGCTGATCATATAAATGTTATTTCTTTTTTTTTCTTGGTATTACAAAATGTTTTAAATTTATTTTTTCATGCGTTGTAGGCGTTAAATGGCGAAAAATGTAAAAAAAATCGAAAAATGCAACATGGGTTTCTAGGCCATCTTTGCGTTTTTCCGAAGCAAGATTTTCCTAATCAAAATTTCCTTATGAAAAATAGAATTATTTCACTTTCCTAAAAAATTCCATTTTGGATTCTGGGCCTTTTTTTCGGTATTTTCCTTATAACCAAAATTATTTTTTTTGGCCATTGTTATATTCGTTTTTTTTTTAATTTTTATAGGTTTTTCTTATTTTTTCGACTTCGAAATTTTTTGTTTGGTATCAATTGGTACAGGGCTGGGGAAACGGCGGCCAATCCGGCTGAAAGCCGCGACAGCTGCATTTTTGAAAGTGGTTATTCTTTTTTTCGATAGGAGAATGTATTTTTAAGAAAATGCGTTGTAAAACACGAAACATTTTTAATAAATGCACACATTGTACTGATTTAACCCTTTTTTCAGGGAGTTGGGATGAGAAATCTTCGAAAAATGATTTATTAAAAAATTTTAAATGTTGAAAATGATATTTTGCGTAATGTTGAATAGTTTTCAATGTTTTTACTTTATTTTCTTCACCTTATTCATTAAAAACTAGTTTCGAAAATCTCGATAAATAAAATATTTGCTCGTCAAATTGTGAGCATTCCGCAATTTTGTGATGGTGTGCATTGCACTGCGGCCGGCCGCGGCTGCCGCAGCCGCGCGGCCGCGTAGTTGTTACTCTATTTCGCGGCCGCGGCCGCGGCTTGTCTCGATTTTCAAATGCCGCGGCGGCCGAAGCCGGCCGCCCCCCAGCCCTGAATTGGTAGATAATCATATCCTTATTCATCTGAAACCCAGTTATTTTCAAAAATCTCATTTCTTTTAAAGGAGGGCTTTATGGAGATCGTTCTTCTTACTAAGCGATTATAAATGTACCGTAAACGAAATTATATAATTCATTCTCATTCCAAATCTGTTTTTAAAATTTTCTAAAATGGCCTAGAAAAAGGGGCCATCGACGAAAACTAGTCCGCAGGCATGAAAAATCCAAATAAATTTCAAAAATAAATTTAAATGAAAAAACATAAAAAAGGACTAATATATACTGCATAACTATTTATTAACGAAACACGAAAAAAGCTCATAGGAAAAAGTTCGGCCACCTTATCTAGGCCATTGTTTTAAAGCGCATTTTCTCGGCTTCTAGGTGGTTTTAGAGAACTTTAAAAACAAATTTGGAATGAGAATGAAGCCTATTTTTATTTAAGGTACATTTATAATCTCCGTAAAGGCCTCCTTTAAATGCCATATTTTTATAATATAAACTAAACATCATCCAAATTTTCAGAAAGCGGACAGTGATCGCTGAACTTATGTTTATGATGATAATCTATTTCATCCATATTTCTTCTTTTATTCTATTATAGTGTTTCAATTAGACGAAAATAATAAAAAATAAAAAATTGGTCACTAATCCCTTCAAGTTACCATCTGCAGCAAAATACAATAGAATGAAAAAACTTCTCCAGTTAGTCATTATTTTGCTTCAATGCCTCGTGTTTAACCATTTCTTGTTGAAATATGGTTCTAGCTTGAGGTGATAACGCCTTTTCAATCAACCACGACTCTCGAAAATCCGATATTTTTCACTTTTTTTTAAATTGTGTTTTTTTTTAAATTTTTCAACAATTTTCCGTAAATGTTTCGATGTATTTAGTATGAGTCGACTCACAGGGGCAAGAAACTTAACAGAAGCGGAGCGGAAAGCGATGCTCCGAGGAAGAGCGATGGGCCTTCTGTGAAGGATCTTGCGGTGCAGTTCAATGAGCCTATTCCGATCGTTTGGGCATCACTTCAACAGCGGAACAGGTCACAATCGACGCAAAAACCTTCCCAGACCGCTCTACTGCTAGATTTTGCGATTGTGATAATAACCAAGTCTAACCCGAGGCTCACGAGTGGAGATATCAACTGTGAGATCAACCGTTTCCATGAGGGTGAGCTAGGTTTTTTCTTCAAAATTGCGTCCTGTGTGTGATTTAACCTCATGGAAACGGTTGATCTCACAGTTGATATCTCCACTCGTGAGCCTCGGGTTAGACTTGGTTATTATCACAATCGCAAAATCTAGCAGTAGAGCGGTCTGGGAAGGTTTTTGCGTCGATTGTGACCTGTTCCGCTGTTGAAGTGATGCCCAAACGATCGGAATAGGCTCATTGAACTGCACCGCAAGATCCTTCACAGAAGGCCCATCGCTCTTCCTCGGAGAATCGCTTTCCGCTCCGCTTCTGTTAAGTTTCTTGCCCCTGTGAGTCGACTCATACTAAATACATCGAAACATTTACGGAAAATTGTTGAAAAATTAAAAAAAAAACACAATTTAAAAAAAAGTGAAAAATATCGGAGAATTTTGAAAATCTAGCCCGCAAACACCAAAATTGGCAGACTACTGTAACTCACGCCAATAAATGACGTAAAAATACTTATTAAATCATCTGTGAAAGTTTCAAGTCCATAGAGTCATTTTCCGGCGAGTTATGATACCAAACGTACTTTTCTATATACTTTTGCACGGTACTGTATATTTATTTGTATTTAAAAAATCAAGAAAACGTTTCAGAAATATTATTGACCATTCTCCACCACCATTGTTCCCGGAAGATGTCGCTCCAAATGCAGTTCTTCCAGACCCAATTATTCCTGTGGAACCTATGTAAATTTTTCATATTATATTTTTTATTTAAAAAACGAACAACATAAAATCTTGAATTGAGTAAGATTTGTAAAAAATATATCCCATTTAAAAATCGGAAAAAAATTAAAATTTTGGAATTTAAAAATTCATTCACAAAATTTTATCTAGATTTACTGTGTCTTTTCATTATAAATATACATATATATATTTTTAAAAAATATATATATTTGTATTTAAAAAAATCAGGAAACCGTTTCAGAATCGAAGAGCCGAACGAAGCTGAACCAGCTTTAGGAATTGCAGAAATTGAACCTGAGGAACGTCCGGACGAACACTTAATGATGCTTCTTCAAATCCGTGAAGAGAACGTTCAACAGCTATTGCAAGCACTTGAAGAAGTGCAAAGACGTATTTCTGCTGAACAGTTAAATCTGGATACAATCGATTTCGTAAGATTTTCTTTTCAATAAAATAAAAAAATTTCATTTCTTTCAGATGATGAGAAGATATAATAGAGAATGATTATGTTGAGGCGGACCTTTAAATGTATTTCTTCCAATTCATACTTGTTAAGTCATTCAGACTTATAATTATTGGTATCTACCGTAACTCTATATTGTATTTATATCATTTGATCCACGCGCTGAATATTGTATTTTCATTTGTTATTATCGTCGACCCGCATTCCCTTTCGCCCTGATTTTATTCTTCGTTTTATAGTTTGTGTCCAATAAAGCAGTGATTTTTGACGGTTTTTGCGTATTTCTGCTGATCATATAAATGTTATTTCTTTTTTTTTCTCTTGGTATTACAAAATGTTTTAAATTTATATTCACACAGCATGTTTTTTCTATAGCACAAAAATCGTAATTTTAAAACGAAAATTTTGGAAAAAAAATAAACTTGAATAACCGGAAAATATGTTGAGCCCGTAAATAATAAATTAAGCAAATCGGTTAAACAAATCGTAATGTCAAAGACATGGCTTTTGAGAGGGTTTCATCGGCGAGCAACAATTCTTCACCTTCAGTCAGTAAATCTGGAAAAAGGGAAATTTAGGAAAGAAGATTCGAGTTTTCTTTACCTCCGAGTTGTTTTTCCAAATTGCTGCGACTTACAGCTTCCAGTTGTGGCATGAAGCTGCTGATCCAATAAAGTTTTTGAGATGCAGTTTCAAGACTTGGATTTCGAAGATGACTGAAAAAAACGTGTTTTAAATTAGCCTGAAAAAATTTTAAAATTCTGGAACAGGGTTTTTTGTCAAAAATACGTTGTTGTGAATAATTGTAGGTTATATGTGCCTAAAGAACAAATATCAAACTCACAATTTTGATGTCAATTTTTCTAGTAAAACAGACAATGTTTCTGATTTTGCAATTTCCATTTTGACTGTTCCACCACTACATGTTGGACAATTCGGCTGAAATTTTAGTCATTTGAAACTAGTCATTTAATTTCAAACTTACATCTTTTTCTAATTCAACAACACCAGTGAATGCGCCATCAATTTGAGTGAAGTTCAAATAATTATTCAATGGAAATGAGATGCTATAATGAGCGAATAAATGTATTTAATGAATTCGTCAAAATAATAACTAACTTTGACACAATTTTTAGAGCTTCCAAGGAACATGATGCAGCGATAACTGCGTTTGTAGATGCGACCGCAGGGATGATACGCTTCAGGACACCGGAAGTTAAGCGGCGATTAACGCCACGAATACCTATGTAAATATTTTTTTATAAATTATATGCCGTTTATTGATACCATAGTTTTCTGCTCTTTGGACAGCTCTGCTGAACACCCATTGAACATGTTCCGGATCATCAGCATCCAAATTTGCACCTACAATTGAATAAGGGTATTTATTGATTGAATAATGTTTAGATTACCGTCAAATGGTTTTTCTTCGGGCCAAACTACTACTTTGATATATTCTACACAGTGTTCAGGAAGGCGTGGAGTATGTGCAATGGTACATAATGGGAAGTTTACTTGGGGTGGGAACAGGTTCAATGTACAATCGACACAGGGAGACATTTTCGGGCATATTACACGAACATTTCCTAAAAATTATTTTTTAGAAGTAATAAACATTTTCTAAATACCTTTGAATCCTTCAGTTCCGCCGTCAATCATTGGAACAATGGTGCTTGTATCAAGCTCTCCGTCTTCTGTTGTTTGTACAAGGTCGCACTAAAAAAGAAGAGTACAATATTTCCAGAATAAAAAACGATAAACTTACAAGCATGGAGTTTATCCATCTTCTTGCAGAAATTGAATCCAATCCGCATATTACTAGAGAGAAACTACTATAGAAGCTAGGAGGTTTTTCTTCGATTCGACAATTATGCCTGAAATACCTTTTTATTTAAAAAAAACTGAAATATATAGAATTACGGCGTGACTCTACAGCCGGCGACGCGTTTCTCGATGAACTTGGCAGCGACTTCTGCTTTTGACTTTCCGACATCTGATTCCCTGAACAAAAATTGACGATTTAAATTAGTAACATCGATTGTATCCATATCAATAACGTCGATGTTTTGAAAACCGCTCAGAGCCTGAAATATATTTTTTTAATTTAGAAAATATAAATTTCTTTTTACCAAATTTTTCAGCAACTCGCATCCTAAACCACCAGCCCCTACTACTAAAATTTTCGCCGTTTGAATTGATGAAAAATTATGTGAACCCGGTTCGAACCAAGGTTGGGCGTATGCCGTAGGACGATCGGTCAGGCGACGGATGCTTCTCCAGCGTTCACCGGCCAATGGATCAATGCTGACCATTTCTTTTAATGTTCTGAAAAAGTAATAGTTTTCCGATAATTATCGCGATAATAAGCGAAAAAAACGAAAATTCTAAAATTATAGGAAAAAAACATGTGGACTAACTTTTGCAACACGCGGACTAGTTTTCGTTTTATTATGATGCAATCGTGCTCCGCTGAAATTAAACGGCGGAATTTTAAAATTTTAAAACGGGGGTATTTAGAAAAATTATAATATGTTTATGCATTAAATATTACATAATAATTACCATTTTTAAGTTCCTAGCAACAAACAGGAATTTCAATCATTGGTACTTTGTATTTTATTGTATTGGTTTGGAAATGTTCAAAATATTTCAAACAAATTAAAATTCCTCTCGGTTCCTGATAGGTTTTTGAAAGTTATGATGACGTAAACTGCATTTTTTCCATTGAACGCGTTGTTTTCTTCTCTTTTTACACGACGGAAAAATATTGGTTCTTTTGCTGTTATCTTAGCAGGCGTCGCATTTCGATCGTTTTCGTGGAAATCAGGTATACCAAGATTAATATCATACCGTTAAAAATTTTCACCTCTTTATTTTTCTTAAACAAAAAAGAAAACAGTTTGGTAAAAAGTTTGTCTCTTTCCTGAAAAAAAAAACAATATATCAGTAAGGATCGTTGTAGACAAGAGAGACGCAGAGAACAAACTATCAACATCCCATTACGATAAACCGGTTTAATTTCCGAAGGTTGGACGTTTCAGTAATAGTCGGAACCGAAATTGATTCCAATTTCAGGATGTTGATAAAGAATTGGTGTTTAAAAGGGACAATGTTCGAGTGATTTTTGAACATTTTCAATCTTTTTTCTCTTTTCTTTTTCATTTGACGTTTATTAGGGAACCATGAGCAACACGATCATCGTGTTAGGCTCTTCAACAGCTTTGGTATGTGTTGGAATTGCTCTCTTCACAATGGCTGGACTTTTGAATGATATTAGTAGTTTGCAAAATACATTTGATGATGAAATGATTGAGTTCAGAGTAGGAAAAATCACTTTTTGTTTTAATTTAAATTTTCAATTTTTCTAGGCCATCAGTACTGATACTTGGAAACGTATTGTTTCAAAACATATCAATCCTGCTGGTGAAACAGCATCTTCTGATATTTCTGACGCCTTCCCAATTCCACCAACATTTGTAACATTGTTCCAAACCCGTAACCGTCGTCAAGCGTTCCCAGAACAATGTAATTGTGGACCAAGAAGTGCCGGATGCCCAGCCGGACCAGCAGGACCACCAGGAGAAGCAGGATCAGCTGGAGAGCCAGGACGTCCAGGAGACGACGGAAAACCAGGAGCCGCTGGAGTTGTTGTCGCAGTCACCCATGATATTCCAGGCGGGTGCGTTGTATGCCCACCAGGACGTCCAGGACCACGCGGACCACCAGGAGGAGAAGGACCAGTTGGACCGGCTGGAGGAAATGGAAGACGCGGACCACCTGGACCACCAGGTGGATTGGGAGAAGGAGGAGAACCAGGAGACGCTGGTCGACCAGGAGCCGCTGGACGTCCAGGACCACCAGGACCACGCGGAGAACCAGGAGTCGAATATCGTCCAGGACAACCAGGAAGAATTGGACCACCAGGACCAAGAGGACCACCAGGACCAGGAGGAAATCCAGGACCAGATGGAGAGGTTGGAAATGAAGGACCAGTTGGACATCCAGGTATTCCAGGAAGACCGGGAATCCCAGGAAAGAGTGGAAGCTGCGGAGATGTGAGTTTCAAATTTTTTAAATGATTATTTAATTATTTCAGCGCGGAACCGATGGAGAACCAGGTTCAGATGCTGGATATTGTCCATGTCCTTCAAGAACACTAGCATACAAAGCATAAATTATTATATTGGAACTAGTTTTATATTTTTTGGCACAAGTAAATAAAAAGTCAAAGGCACATAACAATCAATTTTTTTAATTTTTTTTTAAAACTTCAAAAATACATATAATAGTCTAATAACCCGATTACTGATAGATATAATAAGTCCAATAAAGAATATGAAAAATAACAAAAAATGCTGGAAATGCAACTCTTGAGAAAAGATCCACTTGTGCTGGCCTCACTTTTCCCCACACATTTGGCTGTTGTTTGAATGGAATCGGAGGCATCGGAACCATGGATAACAACGGAATTCGTTGATCGACTTGCCCTTCTGATGCTCGGTGATGACTGTTGTTGTTTTGATGATAGTTCTGGAAAAAATTGGATTTTGCTTCTTTTTTTCCAAGGTTTTTGGGAATTTCGGAAGTTGTTAAATAAGTTTGAGGAAGAAAAATGGAAAGAAACAATGGGAAACGTTTCGAACCGGAAATAATTTTGAAACGGAAAAAAAGAAAAGGTTTGTGTTTTGAAACTTGGTTGAAGTTGTTTTACTTTAATGAGCGTTGTAATTATAACCAAGTGTTTTAGTCACGTGAGGTAGAGCTGAAGAATAATTGATTTTTTAAAGTGAAATTCAGAAGTTACTCATAGTTAAAGGAGGGCATTACGGAACTAAAGAATGCACCCTGTTATCAAAATCAGGCTTGAAAAAAAATAAGGTTTTCGGAAAAACGGAAATGAAACTTTTTTTTGGAAAATCGGATATCCGATTTTTTTCTCGGAAAATATTGGAAAATTCGGAAAAAAATCGGAAAATCGAAATTTCCATTATCCGATTCCGACCAAGCCTGATAAAAATAGATCTCATACTCATTCCAAATCTGTTTTTAAAATTTTCAAAAACCACCTAGAAGCCGAGAAAACGCGCCTCAAAACAATGGCCTAGAAAAAGCTGCCACCGCGAAAACTAGTCCGCGGGCATATTTAAAAAAATAAATAAAAATGGACGAATATAAGTATTATCCATAAATATTTATTAACGAAAAAAGCTCATAGGAAAAAGTTAGGTCATGTGGAAACTTTTTCTAAAAAATGTTCACTTTTTAATGGATTTTTATGCCTGCGGACTAGTTTTCACCAATGACCCTTTTTTCTAGGCCATTGTTTTGAAGCTCATTTTCTCGGCTTCTAGGTGGTTTTAGAAAATGTTAAAAATAGATTTGGAATGAGAATAAAGTCTATGTTCATCCCTGATGATTTCTTTAGCTCCGTAAAGCCCTGCTTTAAGAACTTTTCAATTTTCGAAAATATCAGTATCAAAATCAATTTTTTCTCAATTTTCGATAAAAATGGAATTTTTGTGTTTCTTTGGCTAAAATGACTTGTTTTCGTATTTCATACATCTCGGTTGAAATCTTTAAATATTCTGTTCAAATGAATTCCGCATATCCGCAATGCCCTCCTTAAATAAATAATAACGACTTTCCATCTTCTAAACAACAAATTCCCTTAACCTAAAAGAATACCTTTTTTGAATAACGAAATTTTAAAAATCAGTTTCGGTTTTTGTTAAACCGAAATCAAAATTAGGGAATCTATCAATGACGTATTATGTTATATCAAAAACGGTAAGCAACCGCTGACATGGAATTTTAAAAACGTCTCTATCCCTCGTTTTCAGTCATTAAATTCTGATCTTTATCCTCGAATTTTTATTCAAAAGTTCAAATTCCTATTATTTATTTATCCATCTATCAAAACTACGTAGTATGTGCATGCCATCTTTTTTTCTCTCTAAATCCAAAAAATGCCTCATCTAATTGATATCCACTTGTCAGCCAAAATATTAATCATTTCGACTACTTGTCACTGGAAAATGATTAATTGTTTTTTTTTTTGGTGCGTCTGGCTATTTTGAGCATAAATCCCTTATAATAAGCTTTACAGTAGTTGTGTAGGTTTTCCAAGAATTGGAAAATAATCAGATTATCTTTGTTTTGTTTTGTTATGTTTGTGGAACATTGGTTTCTAGAAAAATAAACAATAATTCGATTTCTATAAGCTTTTTCGATTTCTGATTTCATTTTCCTAGAAATTTTCCCGATTATTTTGATACTCTAAATATTATTTCAATCCTTCAACTGACAATAACATTGTTATGCGTGGGTTAAGAATGTAGTTCCATTCCCCTTTTTTAGCATCTGAATTCTCCCCCGGGACCTCAAAAACCCAAAGTTTGAGCAGAGCTCAAAACATAGAAAATATTAGTCCACATCAAATGCAAAATAGAAATGTCAGTGTTCTTGTCAATTGATGCAAGAATAAGGAACCCTTGCAGTATCATAAAAAAAGAAAGTTCATGGACTATTTCCGGCCAACATAAAACTACATAAATGTTTTTCTCGACATTTTGTTGTTTAGAAGGGAACATTTTGTTCAAATGGTTCTATGTGGAAGGAAAAAACAAAAACCTCAAACTGATGAATGAGTAATGTGCTTCATTTTGCAGAAAAAACAATTTTGGTTGGAAAAAATAGATTGTTGAATAATTTCAGCAAAAATTAACCATTTGTTTAGAAGCGAAATCTTCTGAATGTAAGGTTTTCTGGTCTCAAAAAAAATTGAAAACAACTTGAAAATTTGAATGCGTATCAGCACGTTTTTAAAGGAGGGCTTTACGGAGATAATAAATGTACCTTAAATGAAACTAGACTTCATTCTCATTTCAAATCAGTTTTTAAATTTTTTAAAGACCACCTAGAAGCCGAGAAAATGAGCTTCAAAACAATGGCCTAGAAAAAGTCTGGCCGAACTTTTTCCTATAAGCTTTTATAGTTAATAAATAGTTATTCAGAATGCTTATATTAGTTTTTAAAAAAATTTCACTTTTTAATGGATTTTTATGCCTGCTGACTAGTTTTCGCCCCTTTTTTCTAGGCCATTATTTTGAAGCTCATTTTCTCGGCTTCTAGGTGGTTCTAGAAAATTTTTAAAACAGATTTGGAATGAGAATGATGTCTATTTTCATCCCAGAAAAATGCATTTGCTTCGTAAAGTCCTCCTTTAACTCAAAGAACGAACCAAATTATCTGGCACCCTTCCTTTAAGGCATTGATGAAGGAGGACTGTGAAGAAAAATGTTGGAGAAGAATGAGAATCTCATATTCTCTTATTGATAATTTTCAAAATGTATCAAAATTGAGATTCATTAGCTCCGTAGAGCCTCCTTTAAGATTGTTGAATAAGTATCGTTTTTAAAATGAATAAGTATAGTTTTTAAGAATTTCTCAATTTTTGAAAATATTAGGATAAAAATTAAAAAATTTTAAACTTTTTGAACTGCTTAGCTACCGTAACGCAGCTGCTCAATTTCCAAGAAAGACACTGTTCGTTAAATAAGATTCCAAACGCGCACCACTGTTTTCGCAAGTTTGTATGGCCTTTTCCGTGTACCTACGGATAGAAAATATTAATTTTGAGTCATAAATGCATTTTTTGGTATCTATTGGACCAATTCTGAAAAAACATTTTTTGTCGGTGCACCGAAACACGCCAAAAAACCGGCATTTCTCAGTAGGGCGCGTTTGGAATCGGTTTGTTTCTACAGTAGCTATTTTGACCTCGAATTACAGCTGAATTTGTTTCAGACCGAACTCACCATGAATTCCCAAACAAAGTGAGAACCTGGTGCCACTTCATTATGATAAAACTGTTAATCACATGTGATAACCTATCTTCTGAATGTTTCAGGTACACCGAAGCTGCGTGCCCGACGTTAAATAATTTTTTCATATATACGATTAAGTCTTTCAAACTCTGACTCCCTAATTTTGAAAAAAAAATTTAATGAATATGAATAACCTTTAAGAAATGCTCAATTTTCTCAATTTTGAAAATATCAGGATAAAAATCATATTTTTTTCAATTTTCGATATATGAATTTTTGTTTTTCTTTGCCTAAAATGACTATTTTCGTATTTCAGACATCTCGTTTGAAATCTTTAAATATTCCGTTCAAATGAAATAACAATGAAATTTACACTACCCAATACGCAATTCACCCAATTTTCGATTCAAACAACGTCACTCTCAATTGTTTTCTGGCTTTTCTTCAAAAAATCCCCAAAACAAAAAAAAACAATGGGACGACAAACCTTTGTAGAGCTCTCTCTCCGATTTCGACTTTTCTTACGGGGTTGTTCGCGCTTCACCACGCCGTCACCTGCAAAAAAGTTGCTTTCAGTTTTTTTTTGCACTTCATAATTACTTCCTCAAAACTTTCAAAAACAATGAAGAACTCTTTTGTTCAGCAGTTACAATTAAAAATCAACAAAAAGCTGCAAATGGCAACTGAAAAAGCGATACTTACAATAATCGATGGTTCCTTTCATGTAGAGAGGATTCTCGAAAAACTCATCTGCACATTGAAATTCTTTTATTTTTGGAAAATTGGAAAATTGGAAAATTCCACAACGTAATTAATAAAATAGAATAAAAACCAACCTGTTTCATAATATTGAACGGGAGAAGCTGTTGGCACACTTCGATTTCGTTTCATTAAATATCCAATTGCCGCATATTCCAAAAGGGATGCAAAAACTGAAAAAAAGCATGTCATAATTTATTTATAATGTTTTTGTTAAAAGAGGAGAACTGCACAAAGACAGTTTTTCTAAAACAAAAATTAGTGGTACCCTGTCTTTAAGACGCATGCCATAAATAGAACGGAAACCTTCAGAAACCTTTTTTGCCCCTTTTCGCTGTCAAAAAATAGACTTACCAATAAAAAAACAAACTCCTAGAAAAATATCCAGACTTTTGACATAGCTGACTTTTGGTAGACTTGCATTTGTACTTGTCATCAATGTCGTCATTGTCAAAACCGTCGTCACCCCAATGGCAACTCTTGCTTGCACAGCTTCCCGATTCAGCCAAAATGAAACCCATGAAATTACAACAATAAGACTAGATGGGAAATAAATCTGAAATTTGATGGCTTTTGATGAGAATTGAATAATCTCACGGTGGGCTAAAGTGAACCGACTATAACTAAGAAAATTCAGTACGACAATTTAAAATTGAACACAGAAAAGCGGGCGTGGCATTTTTGCAATCTTGCGGCACGGTTACACAAAAACGCTTTATATTCAGCTATTCAGGGATGCAATTTTGTAATTCGGATTTTTAAAAATTAGATTAGACCATACTTTATGTATTTAACGCAAAAACTTCATTTTTTCATGCGTTGTAGGCGTTAAAATGCAATTTATAAAAAAATTGAATTTTTGCATGTGTGTAATTTGTCGTAACGGTGTACACACACAAAGCATTGGTCGTGATGACAATTTCGGCTCACTTTATCTCGCCGTGTATCTGAAGACCTACCTGAATCAAATAGAATCCAATATTCCTCTTGAAATGAAAATAAGCAGTAAGTCTTGAATAATTCCCGGTTGACAAGGAAATCGTCCTTTCAACATGATTATGATCACCAATTGTGAAATGAGCAAGATGAACGTTTTCATCAATTGTCACCGATTTTTTCTGATGCCAATGATAGATGATGTCTCTTGTTGAATAACCATAACTCTCGATTTCTAATGCACATTGTTGTTCGTCTAGTGGAAACTAAAAAAAATAATAAAATCCTCTCAAAAAAAAGAATCAACCTTGTGCAAACTCATCGGACAATTTGCTGTTACTGTCAGCCTGATGCTTCTCAAAACATTTCCATGATTATCAATTCGTAAGAACGAATTATGTGATGTTGCCTAAATCAATAATTCATTTATTAAATTTTTCAGATTAAAAAACCTCATGAAAATAGGATTTCTTTTCATTTGGAAAGAAGGTATCAGGAGTCCAAATGGTTTTCACCATATCGATACCAATTGTTAGGGAATCTTCCACATCTGATTCGAATGCCAAACGTGGATCCTTCCAAATTTGGCGAAGATATAAATCTAGTGTATAATCCTGAAAATAATGATTTGTTTGGAAACACCCTTTTTTGGAGACACAATACCATTGACACTTCTGAAACCGCTGAAATCGTGGTAACATGTGCAGTTATGTTAACCTCTATGGGTGGTCCTGAAAACAATTAGACGTCTTTAGAATTTCTCAGAAAGGGCTTTATTTTGCAGGAAACACAATTTTTGTTCGAAAAAATAGATTGTTGAATAATTTCTGCAAAAATTAACCATTTGTTTATGAGCGGAATCTTTTGAATTTTAAGATTTTCTGGTATCAAAAAAAAACAACTTGAAAATTTGATTAAGTATCGGCGCGTTTTTAAAGGAGGTCTTTACGGAGGTAATAAATGTACCTTAAATGAAACTAGACTTCATTCTCATTTCAAATCTGTTTTTAAAATTTTCTAAAACCACCTAGAAGCCGAGAAAATGAGCTTCAAAACAATGGCCTAGAAAAAGTCTGGCCGAACTTTTTCCTATAAGCTTTTATAGTTAATAAATAGTTATTCAGAATGCTAAATGAAAATAGACTTCATTCTCATTCCAAATCTGTTTTTAAAATGTTCTTAAACCACCTAGAAGTCGAGAAAATGAGCTTCAAAACAATGGCCTAGAAAAAGCCTGGCCGAACTTTTTCCTTTGGGTTTTTTTCGTGTTTCGTGAATAAATAATTATACAGAATGCTTATATTATTCCTCATTTTTTATGTTTTTTCTTTTTTTTGGATTTTTCATACCTGCGGACTAGTTTTCGCAGGTGGCAGTATTTTCTAGGCCACTGTTTTGAAGCTAGTTTTCTCTGCTTCTAGTTGGGTTTAGAAAGTTTTAAAAACAGATTTGGAATGAGAATGAACTCTATTTTCATTTAACGTATATTTATTATCTCCGTAAAACCCTCCTTTAAAGACAACGCTCAGTTTTTGTGAAATACAATGGTTTTAGTTATAAAAACTTTGTGTTCGCTTTTAAAATATACTTAAAAATAATTTTTTCATCCCTATTTTCAAAATTTTAAAGTTCGTTGAACTTTTCACCTCTCCCCGTTCTTATTTCTATCTTTATTCAACAATTTTCTGCACCCCAGTTCAAATTATTCTTTTTTTTTGCATTTCTTCAATTTTTCCGAAGCCGCCGCATTTTTTGAATCCTCTCCGACATTATTAAATTTGAACAACATCAATAGAATCCGAAAAACTTTTTGACCTCGGAAAAACTTCGCAAACCCCAAAAAAAAGAAGAAGAATATCCTGGTGGGCGTTCTTTCTCAATTATGTGTCTGTGTTTTGATGCGTACCTCCATAATTCGGTCGAATTCTTCGATCATGACTCGCAATCAATTTGTCCAGAAGTTTTGTCACATTATTCTCCAAATTTGCATTACTTTGACCACTGAAATTGTCAGATTTTATGATTATTTTTGTCTCAAATTTTTTCCACATCAAACATCAGTATGTATCAGTTTTCCAGATAGATTTTGTGAGAAAAATCTCCCCCCGAGATGAAGAAAATGTATCGAAATTCGATGCTTTTTGTCTCAAATGGACTAAAACACACGCAAATATGGAAAGGAAAGTGGCAATTTTTGAATATATGTAATTTCCAGGTTTTTTGCAAA
Organism: Caenorhabditis virilis; assembly: GCA_964036255.1. Taxonomy (NCBI): domain Eukaryota; kingdom Metazoa; phylum Nematoda; class Chromadorea; order Rhabditida; family Rhabditidae; genus Caenorhabditis; species Caenorhabditis virilis. The sequence goes on along the minus strand of OZ038417.1, from coordinate 8,685,398 downwards.
AATTCAAAGCTTTATTGTCATCTGCAACACATTTCCGCATCCCTCACTTTTTAACGAAAAAAAATGGGAAATTGACACTAAATCTCAACACAAAAAAGTGCATAGAATTCTTATTTCCCAATTCTCTCACGACAACAACAACTAATTTCATTTGGACGGAGGTAAATCCGCGAAATCTTCTTCTTCAGCTTATCCCCCATCCCATCCCATCCCAACCAGAAAAAAGATCTGACTTTGGTTGTTCTGTGAAAAGTGGAAAAATAAGTGCAAAGCCGGTTTTAGCGAGGCACTTGAATTCATTCAAAGATGTTTTTTTTTCCTTGCTTTTACTTTGTTTTATTTTTTCCCCGGAGTTCGCACGAAGTTTAAGAATTGAAATTTCATTCGAAAGGACAAAAAAATTCAAAAAAAAGTGGAATGAAATGTGCCGCCAATTGTTTTTTTTTTGAACGTTTTGAACTCTGTCGGAAAAATGTTTGAAATGAAAAGTTTTCCGTTGAAAATGAAAAAAGGGTGAGACTTTTTTATAATCCTGTTCTTCTAGGAGAGATGTAGAATATTCAGAATTTCTAAATTAGTTCATTAATCACCCCCCGAAATTATGCAAAGCTGAAGTTCTTAAGGGCTCAAAGTTCTTAAAGGCGGCGTGCAAGTTGGTCAATGCGAAGCATTAAAAAAATGAAAAATATCACGGTGGGATAAAGTGAATCGAAATTTTCATCACGAATAACGCTTTGTGTGTGAACACCGTTACGACAAATTGCACACACGGAAAAATTAGAATTTTTACAAATGGCATTTTAACGCGTACAACGCTTGAAAAATGAAGTTTTTGCGTTAAATACATAAAGTTTGTTGAGAAGAATTTAGGACATTTTTTTTAGTTTCCACTAGACGAACAACAATGTGCACTAGAAATCGAGAGTTATGGCTATTCAACAAGAGACATCATCTATCATTGGCATCAGAAAAAATCGGTGACAATTGATGAAAACGTTCATCTTGCTCATTTCACAATTGGTGATCATAATCATGTTGAAAGGACGATTTCCTTATCAACCGGAAATTATTCAAGACTTACTGCTTATTTTCATTTCAAGAGGAATATTGGATTCTATTTGATTCAGGTAGGTCTTAAAGATACACGGCGGGATAAAGTGAACCGAAATTGTCATCACGTATTGTCAACTCAAATATTCTTGATCATGCAAGTTGGTTTTGACCTACGCAGAAAATCTAAGTCTATCACAAAGTCGTGCTATTTTTAAATGCGAGCGATTGCGCTGCGGTCCTTAGTAGAAAATGAATGATCCAAAATTTTTAAGTTGACAATACAACGCTTTGTGTGTGAGTACACCGTTACGACAAATTGCACACATGCAAAAATTCGAATTTTTTACAAATGGCATTTTAACGCGTACAACGCTTGAAAAATGAAGTTTTTGCGTTAAATACATAAAGTATGGCTTAATCTAATTTTTTAAATTCCGAATTACAAAATTGCGTCCCTGAATAGCTGAATTTTTGTGTAACCATGCCGCACAATTGCAAAAATGCCACGCCCAAAAACGCCCGCTTTTCTGCGTTCAATTTTAAATTGTCGTACTGAATTTTCTTTTTTTTTTTTTGAAAAATGAATAATGCTCGGCTACGCATCTGATTGGAAGATCCACGTCTGAAACAGATGAGAGGAAATACATACATGTTTCACAAAAGAATCTTCAACAACAATACGCCTTTTCTAAAATATAAACAACCCAAAATGTTATATAATTCTAAATGTTGAAAAAAAAGAGATGCGTTTTCAACAGAAACATAATACAATTATGTATTTTTGCTTCAGATTCATTTTCTATGTGATGATGTAAGTGTGTGAATGTAAATGATTACTACTACAAATTCAGTGTTTTTTCCATGTCTAATTTCGTTTTTTGTTTGTTTGTTTGTTTCGTTGTTTTACTTAGAATTGGAGAGAAAGAAAGTGGCATGTATACAACTTTGTCGTGAGATTTATGCGCAAGGTGTAAAGTTTCTTGGAGTGAAGCAGAGTCTATTTTTGAAAAATGCGTCAATCGCTAATTTTTCGACTGTTAATAAAGGTTTAAAGAGGACTTTACGGAGATAATAAATGTACCTTAAATGAAAATAGACTTCATTCTCATTCCAAATCAGTTTTTAAAATTTTCTAAAACCTCCTAGAAGCCGAGAAAAAGAGCTTCAAAACAATGGCCTAGAAAATGTGTCCACCTGGCCGAAATTGTTCCAATGAGCTTTTTTTGTGTTTCGCTAATAATTAATTATGCAGAATGCTTATATTAGTCCTTTTTATGTTTTTTTTAAAGATTTGTCATGCCCGCGGACTAGTTTTCTCCGGTGTCCCCTTTTTCTAGGTCATTGTTTTGATACGCGTTTTCTCGGCTTCTAGGTGGTTTTAGAAAAATTTAAAAACAGTTTTGGAATGAGTCTGAAGTCTATTTTCATCCCAGATGCATTTCATTATCCTTTAAACATGAGTTAGTCGAAATTTCGAATAAATTCTCGACCGCTTTTATTTATGGCTGAAAACGCGATATTCCAGGCAAAATCAAATTTAGACCATTCCAAACACCTCACTTGTTTTTTTTTTGTTTTTCACTTGTTTTTTCTATTTTCCTCCTTCGCTATTGTCTCCCAGAGCAAAACCGAACGACAGGAAGGAAACAGATCCAAGCACATCTCATGTATATGAGTAGAGGGAGGAGTTTTCCAAAAAAAGAAGCTAAAAATGAGGAAAAAACTATTGGAAATGTGCGCTGAAATTGTTTTGACATGATGACATGTGAGAAGATGAGAACCCGAAAAAAAAACGAAACGAAGCGAGAAGGAGGAGAATCCGAATTTAAATAATATTGAAAATGTTCTCCACGTCATTTGTTGAAATGAATGTGAAAAGATGCAAAAAATAGAGTACAAGTATCAGAAGTTGGAAATTAATTCTTTTTCATCCTGATGCTCTAGTTTCAGACAAATTGGACTAATTGAAAAAAATAAACGGAGGGAGGGTTTGTAAGATTGAAACTGAAGGCGGAAAAAAAGGAAAAGAGAACGATCCTAATTTCGAAAGAATGAACACCTTTTTTGACAAGTTATACTTAATATTGTTAACTCAAATATTCTTGATCATTGCGTTTTGAGGGATGCTCAACCTCACAGACGCTCCGCATGCACGCTCGCGGCTGTCGACACTCAACACACTGGAAAATTTGCGGGAAAATGAACTGTTCAAATTTTTTCATGTGTTGAGTGTCTGCAGCCGCGTGCGTGCGTGCGGAGCGTTGCAATTGAGTAAGTTTTTGCCACTCTTCGATGCCATAATTTGAATATCGACTTCAGATATTTTCAAGTACATTTATTGGATCTGTGAGATTCTATGAACAAAACTGAACTTGAGATATGTGTTTACATTTTTTAAAAAGTTGGAGGAAATCAAATTATATTTTGCTCCGTCATAATGAGATTCATTTTGCGGAAATCAAAATATAATATATTTTCTGCAAGAAAAAAAATTGCATTTTTCTCCAACGTCAGAAAACCAAATATTGTAGGAACACTCTGAACTTTATCCCACTTGGAAGGAGACTCCCCTCCATGTCACTAATTACATCCTAATTGTTATAGACATTATCATCTCAACTTCTTTTTAACCTTATTGTAAAACTGCACTTTTGAAAGTTGCTTACTTAAAATCTCTCCTCGAAAAAAAACTACTTGTTCCATGAACTTTCAACCAAATTAGACCATCCCCCACCCCTTTTAGTGACACCATAAAATGTTCCAATTAGAACATTGCTCCTTTCTTTTTTCGAAAAATAAACTAAACTTTTCTAGACACTTCTGTTTATAATTCAAACAAATTTATATAGAAAGTACTTGTGATCCAATTTAGAACAAGCAGTTATTTCAGAAAAAAACGATGATTATGAAGATCGAGATCTAATTGAAATCCCTAAAGATGGTCATCAATTTTTTTCGTGAAAAACAAGTGTTGATTGGAAAAAAAGAGAAAAAAAATCTCTCAGATCAAACGAAATTAACGAAAAACTTAAATTCTTAATTTTTCTAAATTCCTGTGGGGAGTGTAATTTCTCAACAAATTATCAATTTTTATGATTTATGTCCCCTTAGATTTTTTTTTTTTTTTTTTTTTTTTGAAAGTCAATCAGCAGGTAATGCAGTAAGAAAAAACCATTATCTTTTCCTCATGATAACTAAAATTTCTCTTTCGTTGCCGTTTAGGGAGGTATTTACAAAGATTTATTAGGAAGTGCATTGGGTATTGCGTTTCTTTCAAAAACACCAACGCGGAATAAGTATTTCTGACAAACCGCCCGAATCAGGGCTGGGGAAACGGCGGCCAATCCGGCTGAAAGCCGCCGCAGCCGCGGCCTGCGGAGCGGTTGCGTCGCGTTCGCGGCCCAAAGCCGCGGCAGCCGCATTTTTGAAAACATTTTTTTAATAAATGCACACATTGTACTGATTTAACCCTTTTTTCAGGGAGTTGGGATGAGAAATCTTCGAAAAATGATATATTAAAAAATTTTAAATGTTGAAAATGATATTTTGCGTAATGTTGAATATTTTTCAATGTTTTTACTTTATTTTCATTACCTTATTCATTAAAAACTAGTTTCCAAAATCTCGATAATTAAAAAATTTTGCTCGTCAAATTGTGTGCATTCCGCAATTTTGTGATGGTGTGCATTGCACTGCGGCCGGCCGCGTAGTTGTTACTCTATTTCGCGGCCGCGGCCGCGGCTTGTCTCGATTTTCAAATGCCGCGGCGGCCGAAGCCGGCCGCCCCCCAGCCCTGGCCCGAATAGCACTATTTTTCTTACGGTGTTCCACACGAGACCACCGAGATATTTGGCGCACACCTCCCTTTAAACGTGCACTCAGAGAAATTTAAACAATTCTACAAACAAAAATAGATATATTCGAAATTTTTAATATCCTTATTTGTTTGTTTGAATACTGTATATGAATATTGTCAACTCAAATATTCTTGATCATGCAAGTTGGTTTTGATCTACCCAGAAAATCTAAGTCTCTCACGCAGTCGTGCTATTTTTACCTGCGAGCGGCTGCGCTGCGGTCTTTTAGTAGAAAATGGATGATCCAAAATTTTTAAGTTGACAATACCAAGGTTATATTCTGTAATAGCATGCTTTTAAGAGGCTCTCTCTCTCTCTTCCCCGATTCGAGTCAGTTTTTCTTTGAGTAAATGTTCAAAGCTTCAAATTTTATAGAGTTCGGTATTCCCTTTGAAGCTCAAATCCTTAATCAATCAACCATCCTAACAAAAAACGTTAAATTATATCATTCACGATTCATTTCCACTGGTCTTCGTGTCTCATTCTATTTTTTGCTGAAACCGACGACCACAAAATTCCCCAGAGATCCCCTCCCGCCCCGATTTGATGATGTGGTGTTAGTTTTGGTGTTCGTCGATGTGTTGCCCTATTTCAACAAAAATCTGGAGGGAGGGACTCCCTAATGATGACCCACTTCACATTCTGAACGGGCAGGGCCATTCATTCAGACAGAAAAAAAAACAGAATAATAACAACACATTTTCAATATCTAAGTTTATACAAAGGGCATGTCTTACTTCTTCAACAAGATGAACATAGAATTTGACATTAATTATTACATATAAAAAGTTGACATCTTATTTGATTCAATTTTTTTGATATATATACTTTTATTGTTTTTGATGTCATGAAGGAATTTAATGCAATTCCAAAACAATTTTGATTCTTTATAGTTTACATATGTTTTCATGAGAGGTCTATCATGCACCTGTTCTTCGAATATAACAATCACGAAGCATAATAATATTTTTATAACAAAAACTCACTTTGATATACTTTCTTCAGTAGCTGGAGATACCGCATATTCTAACAATTTGTCACTCTTCATCATCTGAAATTCATAACGATTCAAATTTTCCGAATTCAAAATCCCAATTTCAGATATATACCGGTGGTGGCTGTTCATGTTCTGCTTCAACATACCACAAAATGCACAAATACAGTAAATAGCAAAATTTCCGAGACTGCATAAAGTCTGAAAATAAAAATGACGACCCGAAAATGAGTAGTGGTAGTGGCAAATGAGAAAAAAAAAAGATAGATGGAGCAGAGAAAAGAGCTTCAACTCGGATTCTTTTTCACTTGTGCCAAAGAGAAGCTCCGCCTTCATTCATCTGAAGAAGTAGTAGTGGAGAAAGAAGGCGGTCGGTCAGAACAAGCGACCAACAAATTCTTTTCAATATACTTGGAAATAATTATGAATGTAAAGAATTATGAGCGCAATTTTTTCGAGTTTTCTTTGTTAGACTCAAGATAAGTTACAGCTTTCGTAAAATCGCAGAAAAGAGCATTTTAACGGGTGATCAAGAAAACAAGAATGACTCATTGGGACCTAGTCATAAAATATAATAATTTCCAAGAAAGCTGAAAAAATGAGTTCATCGAATTTCAATTTTCAAAACAAACCAGATTAAATTATATTCACAAGGCTCCGGTAAAAGAGAATCGCCAGAAATATTTTCTCACATTAATTCTTTTGGAAAACGTTTTCTCGGTATCACTAAATCAAGGATGTTTCACTGAAACTAAAAAGTGCAAAATAAACTTGCTACACAACCAGATCTTCTGAATTGGAGAGTCCGCGCTTTAACTTGAGCGTGCATCGTAATTTAAAGGAGGGCTTTACGGCGATAATGAATGCGTCTGGGATGAAAATAGACTTTATACTCATTCAAAATCTGTTTTTAAAATTTTCTAAAGCCACCTAGAAGCCGAGAAAACACACCTCCAAACAATGGCCTAGAAAAAGTGGTCACCTGGTCGAACTTTTCCTGTGAGCTATTTTCGTGTTTCGTTAATAAATATTTATACAGAGTGCTTATATTAGTCCTGTTTAATATTTTTTTTAAATTTTTCATGCCTGCGGACTAGTTTTCGCCAGTAGCCATTTTTTCTAGGCCATTGTTTTGAGGCACGTTTTCTCGGCTTCTAGGTGGTTTTAGAAATTTTTAAAAACAGGTTTGGAATGAGAATGACGTCTATTTTCATGTAAGCTACATTTGTTATATCCGTAAAGTCCTCTTTAAACCTTTATGAAAAGTCGAAAAATTAGCGATTGAGACCGAGTTTTCAAAAATATACTCTGTTTCACTCCAAGAACCTTTACACCTTGCGTATAAATCTCACGACAAAGTTGTATATTCATTGATTACGCATAGAATAATTGTTTAATTTAGATGTTCGTTATCAAGTCATTTATCTAAATTCCGATCGCTTCAACAAATAGTACATGAAAATTTTCCAGACTTCTTGTTTTCTCTGCTCCTCTCATCCAAACGTGTATTCTCAGAGTTGATCCTGAAAATATTTTGACCTTATTACTACCATCCTCACTTTATAATCGCCCTCACTTTCCCATATAAACCGGAATTTTTCTCGACGAGTCCCACAAAATCACGGAAAATGGTAACGGAACAGTTTGAGATTCGCCAGATCTTCCAGATTTTTTGCTTGATTTCCCAGATCTACTACCACCAGAACTAGTCCGTTTCGACGATGGTTTACTTCTTTTTGAGTTTGTTTCAACAGAAATGATCGCATCGCTTTTTGAATCCATTCTCGAACTGAAAATCAAAGGTGGACAGATGTATTTTAGAAAAAGAAGCAAACGAATGAAGTAAATGCGGCGAGTTGACCAATGACAAAATATTGAAAAACTGAATATGTGAAATTTTCAAAGGATTCGGTGATGCACATGGTTCTGCGTCTGCGATTGCCAAATCACCAAAACCGCCGGTATAGAATATAGAGTTCATATCCAGGCAACTCTGCAATTTATATCGGATTTCAACGTGGTTTCGAACGGGTTTTAAGCTATTTTAGTTCTAGGAAATAGCTTTAATTAAAAATGATAAAAAATTTTGAAACAAAAAGTGCAATTTCCTGAAATTAATAAAATTCAGGTTTCAAAATATATGAAGCCGTAAATTTTTGAAAAAAAAAGGACTTTTTCCATTTTTCCACACATTAATCATAATGCAAAATTTCTGATTTTTTTAACATAAAATTTGAAACCGTAAATTTAAAAAAAAACGTGTTTTTTTAAATTATTAAATTTTATTCAATTTGATTTTTAATTTAGAATTTATGATTATAACGGATCTCGAAACTGATAGAGAAGTAAACATTAATTGATTCTAGCTCATTCACTGAATATTCAGTTTTGACAAGATAACGAACCAAATAATGATCAGCAACGTTCGTCCCAGCAAAAGCCATCGAATTCCAGCACGGAATATAAATCTGTTCAATCTTTCCCGACTGCGACACTGGCGACCCGTGTTGTTTTATCAACACCGGTGCTCGATCCTCATATTTTGTGATAACTTCTCTGATTTGATTGAGAGAAAGACGGATTCTTCCATAATCATACATTATAATTAACTTCATTGATTTATTAGCAGTCGGAAGGATCAAGGTACTCCATGCTGAAATTTTTAAAAAATTGAAAATTAAAGAAAAAGTTCTTAAATTCACCATTATCACCATTGATAACTTTAATTTTTGTTTTCGGCGAATCATGAATCCTAATACAATCAAAACCATCAACTGAGAATACATTACTCGCTTCAAAAATATCAGGATTTATTGCAACTGTCACATGGCTCGCCCAAACTAAAATCGGCGGCTTTTTCGATTCTCTCAATTCATGATAATTGAATTTGTTTTCCTTTGGAGTGTTAGAGCTCGCGGTTATTTTCTAAAAAAGTGTTTTTTTTGTTTTTTTTTTGCCTTCAAATTATTACAGAAAATAATGTATCATTTTTCCCAATTGGCGCATCTTTCTGTAGTGTATTATCAGCCCAAAGGTTCAAACATTCACTTTTTCGAATATCAGTCTTCAAATTTTTACCAAGCCATGTAAACACTTCTTGCTTTCCTTCGTAAATTTTTAGCTCCACTTCAAAATGCCGAAGAGCTTTGAATGTGTTAAAAGTATAAGCTTTTGAATATTTCGGGTGACTTAAAGCTCTTTTAGTTATCAGAATATGCCCTAAACTATATAATTTCGAAAATCAGTATAAATTAAAACTTGCCAGGTTTTGACATTGAATGCAACTCTGATCCCCAAACCCTCAGAAAATCCAACGTCTGATCAAGCAATTCCCTTGTCTGAACTTTTGAAATTTGATTCCCATCACTATTGAATTCTCTCATAATTCCAATAGTATTCTCGCTATCGCATGCCGACACCAAAAACGCCAAATTTGATATAATTTGAGGTACGCTCATGAAAAACGAGTCGTCCATTTTTTCAATCATTCGGCTGTAGAATGGTCCTTTTTTAAAAACTAATTCAGACATCGCTCCTTACTCATAAATGCGAAACGCTATTGATACCCATGTTTTGATAAGTTCTTCTGAAATTTCTACTGGTTTCATGTATGCAATTTCTTGTGATTGTAAGGTTGTCATTTTTAAAATCCAAAAAATGAGGGTGATTATATTTTCCAATGATGATTAAAAAAAAACAATAACACGTTTATAAAACGTCCAAAATAACATTTAAAAAATTCCCCTATCAAGAAAAAACCATTATTTTCTTGCAGTTTCGTAATTATCTACAAACCATTGAACCGATTCTTGAATTGCTTCGTCAAATGGTGTGAACGTGAAGTCTGGGAACACTTTTCGGAGTTTCGCGTTCGAAGCGGTCTTTTTGTATTGACCATCAGCCTTTGAAGTGTCGTAGACAACTGCTCCTTTGAAGTCGATCGCTTTCACCACAGCTTTGACAGCATCCGAAATTGAAACCTCATCTTCTTCACCAACGGATAGAATGATTGGTTCGACATCCTAAAAAAATACATTTTGAATTTTTTAGAAGAATTATTTATTTCAATTACATCATATTCCCTCAAAACGCGGACGAAGAGTCTAGCAAGATCAAGTGAGTAGATAAATTGACGAAGTGGCTTTCCTGATCCATATACCTGAAAAGAAGAAACATCAGAAACGAAACACTAAAATAAAATCCGATTACCATCAATTCCGATCCATTTTGTTTAGCAACGTATGCTTTATGAATCAATGCTGGAAGAACATGTCCAGCTTGTAGATTATAATTATCATGTGGTCCGAAAACATTGCAAGGAATAACCGAAGTATATTTTCGGCCATGTTCTTGAGCATATCCCCGATTAAGAACATCAATCATTCGTTTAGCATAAGAATATCCAAAGTTTGAGTCATGTGGTGGACCAAAGTGAACCATTGTCTCATCGATTGGATATGTCGTTTTGTCGGGGAAAATACAAGTTGATAAGCATGAAACGCACTTCTCAATATTAAATTCATGGCATAATTGAAGAACATTATCATTAATTGCCAAATTTTTCCGGAAGAATTGAAGGTTGTGAGCAAGATTGTGGAACAAACCTCCAACCATCGCAGCGAGATGAATCACATGTGTTGGATGATATGTTTCAAACAATTTTCTGTATGAAAGAAATTATTGATTCGCATTCGAGAAAAGTCTTACTTTGTTTCTTCGTAGTTTTCCAAATCACAGTCCTTGCTTCCAAGAAATACCCACGTTTCATTATCCCGTTTTTCAGAAGTTTCAACGACCTGAAAAGAAGGAATTACATTTTTTTCGAATTAATTTATTTGAAGGATTATGTAACTGTAAAACAGGTTAATTAAATTATTCAATTCTTACAATTTATTGAAATTTCAACAAATACTTGTCTAAGCCTAAAATTTTTATATTTCTTTGTAGGTTTTCAAAAGTTGTCTAAAGAAAACTATTATTAAAAATCTAGACAACAATTTTCATCATTGTATTCCTTAAATTCGAATATTCATTATGTTCTCTTTAATACATGACACTTTTAAATGTTTTATAGTTTTCTTAGCTGATTTGAAAAATTCTGATGTTATTATTAATTTTTTTTAAATAGAAGATAAATGTTTGTAAATCTGACAAAACAAACCTTCTTAATTGCACTTCCTACCAATCCGGTTCCACCAGTCACCAAAATAGTCTTTGTTGCCATTTTTAAATGATAAACTAAATATACAAGCAACAAAACACTTTTAAAGTGAGAATTTTACGAGAAAGCCACGTCGCCAGACAGAGACGCAGAGTGAATGAGCATGTATACGCAGCTGAACATCGAATTATTATTATTATTTCGATTTTAAATAAAAAATGGTTTTCGATATTCGGCGAAAAAAAACAGTTCGATACAATCTAAGATGCTGAATCTCAATCTGTTCGAAAATAGTTTATTTTAATTCGTCTAATCTTCAATAAATAAATAAAGTATGTGATCAATGGGAAAACAAAAGTTTTAGTCAAAACCCGCCGGCCAAATATTTTTTTTTTCTTTAAATGGAAAGAAAGAATTTTAAAAAATAACGAGAGCTACATGTAAAATGGAATAATCAATAATCAAACAACAAAGATACATCAAATAATTTTTTTTTGAATTGGCGTAATTGTTTTTCAGCCGTTGGAACGTTTTTGGAACGGTTACTCAGGTCGTTTTTCTGAGTATTTCTTTGTGAAATCTTCGGCGGTTTTCATGAATTTCTTCCGGTCTTTCTGATACTCTTCGGCAACATCTGCGCGGATTGGATGCGATGGCTCTGGTTCGTTTATGAGTGATAACAGCGCCATCATGACTGAAAATATTATTGTTTATTAGGTTTTTTTTTCGAACATCATAAAGCGTACCTTGTTCCGTTTTTGTTGCAGGCTTCCAGTTTTCCGGAGTGACAATTGGGAGGCAGAACTTTCCAGACTCATCAACATTTGGATGATAAATTCTAGTCTCGAAAGCGATCTTTGGAGGTTTGAACGGATAATCGACTGGGAAATTGATACCAACTTTGAATGCGCCCTTGTTGTATGGTTCTTTGTCCTTAAAATAAATTTGCATATGGTTTTAATTAATTTTTTTACCGGAACTAGCAAAACTGTCCATTTGAGCAAATTCGACTCTTCGCAGTCAACATTTTCGTAAGCTTTCACACCACAATTTTTAAGATCGCCAAGTTCCTAAATCAATTTAGTTTTGTTTCTAAGAAATCATGAACTTTTGTTTTAAAAGTAGCTGGCCGGCCCGGCCAAACTGTTAAATTTTTCTTTCCAACAATTGATTTTACAAAAAAATTGGAAGACCTGAAAAATTACTTATAATAGAGGCCGGCCCAGACGACAGTTCTGGAGAAAACGTATAGAAAGATAATTTATAATTTACCTTTTGCAATCGACGAGTTGCTGACATAGCTGGGCAAAATTTGAGAAGCCTGAAAATATTGTACATAATATCTTATCGTGCGAAATAGTCATTAGAAATTTCGTTAAATTGCGAAATAAGCACGCATTTCAAAGTGCAGCAAACATTTTAATTAGTAACGTAACTTTTATAAAACAAAACGTCATGTGTAAACCAGTTTAAAGACCAAGTTTCACTTTTTGAATCCATTTTTTAAGTTTCATTTTTTTTAAATTATTCTAGAAAACAATTTTTAATATTATCAATTGTTTAGAAATAGAAAATATAAATAAACTAATAAATAAATTTGAATAACGGGTTTGTTCTGGAATGAGTCAAAGCGCTGGCGTAAAACAAAAAAAAGAAAGCGTTCCGATAAAAAAATTGTCTGCTTGAAAAAAGTTCAGTACACCATGACGCGAAATTGCACAAACTGTATAACTCGTCACGCGGGAGTTCAAATTATGTAAAAATAATTGAAGTGATCATTTTAGAACTACTTACGATTGTAAAGTTAGAAAAAATGAAAAATAAAGACTACATTTTTGTCCAAAAAGAATAAACAAACAATTATACCAAATAAGTTATTGAAATATTCTGCTAGGTCTCATCTCCATGACAACCCATTGGTGCGCCCTTCACCATCTAAAACCTAGTTATATTCTCTTTTAAATGGATGAAAACATATCTGAATTCGACAAAATTGTATCGGAAAATTATATTTCAATTATTTTCATAATCACAATATTTGTCTTCTGTCTATTCGTTGGATTTCTAGCTCTATGGATAACTATTTTCAAGGTACTAAGTTTTTTTTAAAGATCTGTTTAACAAAAATAAAGTATTATTTCAGCCCCAATGGTTTAAACAATCAGCAGTACCTGAAATGCAATTTCGAATGACTGATTGTTCATGCCTAAATGTTTGTATACCTTGTAATTCCTGTAGTTTTCGTAGATGTCTTCGTAAAACTTGCCCAAAATTCAACATATCTCAGCAACTTTACGCTAAATTTTTCGAAAGAAATGGACCTTATAAAATTGACTTTATTTGTTGTAAAGTTTAATATTTAATAAATTTTTATAAAACCATACGATTTCCCTTTTAAAAATGAGAGTTTATGGTTTTCTATCAGCTGGTAATGGGCATCCAACAACATCAAAAATATGAAGAAGTGAAATTGCGACATTCTTATCAATTTTCTGAAGATATGCATAAGCTTCATGTAAAGAAGCTCTTGGTGTTAATTGTTTTCGGTTCAATGCTCCAATTGTTTTTTCGAATGCATTTGGAAGTACATTAATGATATCATAAACCTTAGCCAACAAGTTTTTGTGATCATTTATCAATTGATTCTTTTGGTTCTTCAATTCCGCGACAATATCCTTGTTTTGCGTTTTCTTCCATTCTTTGAGTTTGTTATAGATTTCAGATGAAGCAAGGTTTGGTGAGTAGATTATTTCTGGAAATTGAAGTTGTTTTGAAAGTTCTAAAAATCGCGTTTTCTCGAAAATGTTCTCCTGAATGCCATCTTGTTGAACTTGTGAGCTTTTTTCGTGTTTCGTTAATAACTAGTTATGCAGAATGCTTATATTATTCCTTTTTTATGATTTTTCATTCTAATTGATGTATTTTCAGTATTTTTTGGATTTTTGATGCTGGCGGACTAGTTTTCACAGTTGGTCCCTTTTTCTAGGCCATTGTTTCGAGGCGTGTTTTCTCGGCTTCTAGGAGGTTTTAGAAAATTTCAAAAACAGATTTTGAATGAGAATGAAGTCCATTTTCATCCCAGATACATTCATTAGATCCGTAAAGCCCTCCTTTAAATTGTGAGTCGCCAAATTCCAAATTCCAATAAATTAAAAGCCCTATTGCATTACTGTCATAAAGCAAAAAATGCACTATCATCTAATAGGGCACGATGTCTCAAACTTTAAAAATGTCTGTTCTTCTGAATAATGACATACAAGTTAAGCGGTTTCAATCAATTAACCATAATAAAATGTTCCAACCGTATGCTTTTTTCAAAGCAGTTCCTGTCGCATTGTCACCGTTCGGAGAGCGGAAGAAACTGTATCCATTGTGACCATCAAAATATCCCCAACACAAGGTATCTGTCGGAGTTCCAGCTCTTTTCGTCTATTATCATCAAATATAACGAAAATTAATCTATGAAGCAACTTACATCATCAAAGTTCCTTCCAAACGTCTCTCGAGCAGCTGGGAAAAGATCACGATCAATTGCGACAACCGAACCGGCGGCCAAAAAAATTAGAAAATAATTCATTTTGTGTTCCAGACCTCATGAAGGGGAATTTGCTTTTATAGTATTCAGAATGTTGTTTGTTTATAAATACCAGCGCCAAAAATAACAAAAAAAATGTGAGAAAAACTGTTTATTATTTTTCTACAATCAAAACTAACAACAAAACTATCAAATAGCATCTGAAACTGATATTGCCGAATTTTCACAACTGGAAAAAACTGCATTTTATTGAACGGGATGTGTGGTCTAGATTTTTTAACCAAAAATGGAAAAACTCAGCAAAAAATAAGTTTGGGTCGAGTTTGCCGTTTAAAGGAGGGCTTTACGGAGCTAATAAATGCATCTGAGATGAAAATAGACTTCACACTCATTCCAAATCTGTTTTTAAAATTTTCTAAAACCACCTAGAAACCGAGAAATTGAGCTTCAAAACAATGGCCTAGAAAAGGGGGTCACCCGCGAAAACTAGTCCGCAGGCATGAAAAACCAAAAAAAAAACGAAAAAAAAAACTTTAAAAGGACTAATATAAGCATTCTGCATAACTATTTATTAACGAAACACGAAAAAAGCTCACAAGTTCAACAAGATGGCATTCAGGAGAACATTTTCGAGAAAACGCGATTTTTAGAACTTTCAAAACAACTTCAATTTTCAGAAATAATCTACTCACCAAACCTTGCTTCATCTGAAATCTATAACAAACTCAAAGAATGGAAGAAAACGCAAAACAAGGATATTGTCGCGGAATTGAAGAACCAAAAGAATCACAAAAACTTGTTGGCTAAGGTTTATGATATCATTAATGTGCTTCCAAATGCATTCGAAGGTACATTTATTATACCCGTAAAACCCTCCTTTAAAAATGCGACAACAACAAAAAAGTGCGAGAAAAACTGTTTATTATTTTTCTACAATCAAAAACTAACAACAAAACTATCAAATAGCACCTGAAACTGATATTGCCGAATTTTCACAACTGGAAAAACTGATTTTTTTATTAAACGGGATGTGTGGTCTAGGTTTTTGACCACACATGGAAAAAATCAACAAAAAGTTAAGTTTGGGACGAGTTTGCCGTTTTCGTTCCATGTGAAAATTTCAACAACATTTTACGCTTCATTGAGATTCTTGGGAATGTCTTCATTCTCCTGGGTAAAGCAGCACAAGAACACTCATTGAAACGAAACCAGAAATTCTTATTCTAAAATCTATACACATATAAATTAAAAACCCGAAATTAATCTGATAAAGTCCACCAATTCTTAACATCTTCAAATTGTTTCTGATTTGAAATATAAATACTATCACTTTCAGAATAATGATTATTCTCAAACGATGGTCTTCTATTCTCATCTTCAACATCATCATCCTCTTCAGCTTCCTCCAATTCATCATAAGTTCCCATTTTCAATTGTCTCAATGTCCCTCTTCGCTCTTTAATTTTATCATGTTTTTTCACACTTTTCTTCGAATCAATCGCATTTATTTCCGATATACTATTCCCTCGTTGTGCTTTGTTTTTCTTCTTCCCACTTCCTACACCATTTTCATCATTTTCCATTTCATTTTCATCTTCGATTGTTTTCTCAGGTTTCGCTATCAATTCCGGAGCATTCGTGAATCCTGTTGCCGAGCCCAATGAGCTCACTTTTCCAAGTGGTTGTTGTTGTTGCTGCTGAAAAAAATAAAGAAAAATCAGAAAATGTTTATAATTCTAACATTATTCTGCTTGGCTTTGATATTTTTCAGACAATTTTCGAGCCATGTTCTGATGGTATGCTTCGCTACTTCCTCTTCGATAATGTATTCCAATTCTTCTCTTTGTAATAGTTCTTCCAGTTGAAGACTTTTACGAATATCAACACTTCGATAGGAAAGCATGCTGAAAAAAAACGATTGTACTTATTAGGTTTGAATCAGGATTGGTCGGAATCGGAAAAGAGAATTCCGATTTTTCCGACTTTTTTCGGAGAATGTTTCATCCAATTTTTTTCAATTTTAAAATGTATGTTTTCAAGAGAAATTACACTGTACTACTAACTTATCTTTTTATTTAAAAAAGTAATCAATAAATATGAATTAGAAACAAAAATGTTCATGATATTAGCGAATTCTTCCAAATTTTCCGAGAAAAATAATCGGAAAAAATCGGATACCCGATTTTCCGAAAAAAATTTTCATTTTCGATTTTCCGAAAAGTTTTTCGACCAAGCCTGGTTTGAATAGGACTGATTAACTGAAAAATATCGATCCCGGTATGTGGTAGGTTTGAATTAAAGTTTACCTGGTAGATCAGATTCTAATTTTTTTTATTGATCGAAAATTTCATTTAGGTAGAGTTAGAACTTTAAAAACTCTGGTGTCTACATCCATCCAAATATTATCTTCATTTTCCGACTTTGGAGTTAAAAATCAAAACAGTAGGTTTAAAGGAGGGCGTTACGGAGATGATAAATGTACCTTAAATGAAAATAGACTTCATTCTCATTCCAAATCTGTTTTTGAAATTTTCTAAAACCACCTAGAAGCCGAGAAAACGCGCCTCAAAACAATGGCCTAGAAAAAAGTGGTCACCTGACCGAACTTTTTCCTATGAGCTTTTTTCGTGTTTCGTTAATAAATAGTTATGCAAAATGCTTATAGCAGTCGTTTTTTATTGGATTTTTAATGCCTGCGGACTAGTTTTCGCAGGTGGCCACTTTTCTAGGCCATTGTTTTGAGGCGCGGTTTCTCAGCTTCTAGGTGGTTTTAGAAAATTTAAAAAAACAGATTTGGAATGAGAATGAAGTCTATTTTAATCCCAGATGCATTTATTAGCTCCGTAAAGCCCAATTAATGCGAACCGGAGAACCAGAATCAACATCAACAGAGCATTGCTTTGAAATATCTTGAAGTATTCTTAACTCATTTTGAAACCGTACATTTTTATGTTCAAAAAACATGAAAAACAAGCTCAAAACGTTCACTTTAAAAGCTCAAATGTCAACATTTTGATTTGCATACTCACTTCAAAACATCATGAAATGAAACATCATCTCCATTATGCAGCCTTTCCATTTCATGACACATATGTTTGAAAAGCAATCCGTCTTTCTCATCATCCACTTCCAGACGCCCTTTCAATAATCTCAAAAGAAACTTTACTCGTCGGACAGGGATCGATCTCTGTAATAATTTTTTTAAAAGTAGAACTCTACTTTGTGACCCACTTTTTGTTCAATATCAACCAAATTCCAAACAAGTTGGAAGTTTCGAATATCTGCATATGACAGAAGAGCGTCTTCTTCACTTGAGTAGAAAAGTGAAAAGTTCTCCATAATTATAGCTGAAATTTACAAAATTATTATTTTTTGTTCTGTTTAATCGGAAATCACAAACCAACAAGAAGATTCAAAACAATATAGGTGATAATAAGATAAAATGAGCAAAAGTATACAATTGCTCCAAAATAATTTCCACAATCCGTCTGCCAATAGCTCAATCCTGGATGCCAATTACAAAATGGTGGAGCTCTCATACAATCATGCATTATATCATTCCAATCTTCACCAGTTACTGAACGAAAAAGCACTACTAATGCCTCGCGACCATTTCGAAAATTGACATGTCTGAAATTGAATAATTATTTTAGAAAATTACATATAAACTTTCTTACTTTCCAACTGCCTGACCGTATTTCACCATTGAGAATAAAACAACACCGGCGTTTGCATAAAAAAGCACCAAAAGGAACATAGCAGCGATAATGAATGAAGATCGAACCATTGACATTACAACAGTGAGCATCAACATTTTAAGTGTTGATTTCCTTCCAGCGATCGTGAAGAATCGAAGGATTACAACAAGATAGCCATAGGTATATGTAAGACGCTTCCATTCGGAAATTCCACCAGCGAAATAAGCTGGTACTTCAAGAATCAAGATTTTTTTTAAATCAATGAAAATAAACTCTTACATTGAAAAACAAAATGAAAAACAATCCAATTGATGCCAAGAATCGTTATTATAAAATCGATTCGATTCCGTCTCGATTGCCAAAATCCGGAAATTGTAAATGCTATCATTTTGAGAAGACACTGCAAAAACATTTTAGATTATTTCAATGAACTTGTTCTTTTCTTTTTTTACCTCAATTGTGAATAAAACATTACAAATGGCTGATATGACAGTGAGAACAAGTAGAAAAATCTTTCTGCTTTTTTCTTCATCTTCATCCCATGGAATAACCAGAGTGAAAGAGTTGATAACAACAAGAGCGGCAAATAGCTGAAACCCGAAAAAATTAAAAAGATGTCGATCAGGTTTGTGCGGAATCGGAATATTCCCAAATTCCGATTCCGAGACGATGTCGGATATTATCCGATTTTTTGTTTTTTCGGAACCTTTTTCTGTCGGAACCTTTTTCCCTAAATTAATCGGCAAAAAACCTTTAAAAAAACGTTTTTTTCAGGTTTTATTAGAATTATTATCATTTTCATTGAATTTCCAGATTTTTGTACGAAAATTTTGCGAATTCATTGTTTTTGAGAAAGTGAGAAATGGGACGTTTATTTCAAAAAAGAGCAGAACGTTAAAAAAATCGTGCACTCTTTGTGAGCATGACTTTAAGAGACGATTTCCGAGTCGTGTTGAATCATCGTGCCTTAGGCCGACTAATTGTATGTGAGTGTGGTAGAGGTTAAAAATTAATTTTGTGCCGCAAAACTTGTGAAGTATCCCGGCGTTCGGGGGGAGCTCCTCGTTGTGTCTTACAATTTTTGACTGGCTATAACATTGCTTATTTTCCGAACTACGAGCAGATATGTATATTATTAGAAAGCTCTCATTAAGTTCTACAAGTTTATTGTTGACAACAAAGCGCAAAAAATTTGTTTTGAGAATGGAAATGTTGAAAATAGAAAATTGGATTTAGTTTTTCATAATTTTCAAATGAAAAACCGCCTTGGCGGTATGTAAATTTTACGAATGGTTCCGCACAAGCCTGATGTATCTTGAAAACATACCTGTTTGAACCATCGACTTGTTGTCAAATCATATAAATAACATCGAAGTTTCGCACTTTCTGGAGGTTTTGGTGGAACGTGTAATGGCTGTGCCATTTTTAATCTCGCTTTCAAATCATGCCATCTTCTTTGGTCTACAGTTAATAGAGCAGTTCCTCGATTTTCCGTATAATTTGCAACAACAACACCAACAAACAATGTCAATCCAATCATACATCCAATGAAGACATAAATATGAATAAAAACAACGGCCCATGGTCCATGACGAATGTATAAAATATCTCGAACAACGTTCCAACCTTTATAGCTCAATGTTTCAAACAATGCTAACATTGCATTTCCAATATGATCGAAATTGAAATTTCTTGGATTTGTCCAAACCCGCGGAACGATTATTTTCGGATGCATTGAATGATCATGTTTTCCATAAACTTCCATTCGAGTCACAAAGATTTTCAGCTCAAATAAACCAGTGCAATTCTCTCGTTTCGAAATTGCTGGATCGTTACATGATGCAAGTTTTCCGCCGACTAGTTGAACACCAAAACTCGCGAATGTGAACATCAGAACAATTAGAAGAATTGTGACCTGCATGGTGATTTTAAAAAATACACAATTTTCAGATACATACCAATAAAATTTCTCGAAATCCCCTACACAATTCAACAACAACTCGACGAATATGCGGAATAAGTGCATAAACTCTCAGTGGTCTCATCGCTCGACAAATCATTAAAAGTTGAGCCCAACTGTTGATTTCAATGTGAGTTGGCATCCAAATGAGGAATAGGAGGCTTGACTGAAATTGTCGTAATATTCCGAAGTATATTTAGCAAAGCAAGGCTTACAATGTATATGAAAATAGTCATCACGTCTCCTACATCTGTTACTAATGCTTTCGGTGTGAAAAATAATCCATTGGCAATACATTTGACGATTAGTTCGAAGCTCATTGCCATGACGAATAGATATTCAGCAATCTGAAGAAAACAATTAGAGGACGACTTTACGTGAAGAAAACATAAATTAAGATGAAAAACATATTAGTCTTCTTTTATGTTTTTTTCACTTTTTTGGATTTTTCATGCCTGTGGACTAGTTTTCGCCGGTGGCCCCTTTTTCTAGGCCATTGTTTTGAGGTGCGTTTTCTCGGCTTCTAGGTGGTTTTAGAAAATTTTAAAAACAGATTTGGAATGAGTATGAAGTCTATTTTCATCCCAGATACATTTATTAGCTCCGTAAAGTCCTCTTTTAATTTTGTTGAACTTTAATCAAAATTTAATAAAATAATAATAAAACAATTTGTTTTTTTTTAGATTGTTGAAACAACTTTTGAGCGACCTTTTCTGGTTTTTATTTCAAAATTTGGATTCAAATATTATAAATGAATACCTGTAGATAAAAATTATTGAAAATCAAATTTTCGCCTGTTGTCGGCCACGGGCTCTCCCACAACATTGCACAGCATGAAATCGTGTTAACCAAAACCATTGTCCAATCCAAATATGTCATAATTGCTAGGAAATCGCTGGAAATTATATTCTTGGTTTTTTTTTTCAAAATATATATGTACATACTGAAATTGCTTATATTTATTCGAATGTTTTCTATGCTGCGTTCCCGACTGATCATAACAATGTCTCGAATGAGCAATCAATTGGCACATTCTCCGAAGTGAGCTTTCGCGACCAACCAAAAAAAGTGGACGGTCAAACATTGGATGATTCTCTCTCATTTCTTCTTCGATTCGATTTCTCGTTATTTCAGCGTGAGCTCTTTTCAATTGCAGTGCTTTTATATCAATTTCTCCATGTTTTTCAACCTTTCTCGCTGTATCTTCAGGTCTCAAATCACCATTTTCTTTGAATCCTTCAACCATATTTTTTCCTTTCAGGGAAGCTAGTCCTCTAGTTCGAGTTGCTCTTGCATATCCTGTTTTTCCGTGTTTCGATGTATTCGTTCGAGCAAGACTCGCCAAATGTTGATTAGATTCAGAGAAAAGTGCTCGATTCTTGTTCGATTCTCTGAAATATGAGTTTAATATTAAAGGAGGGATTTACGGAGATAACAAATGTATTTTAAATGAAAATAGAGTTCATTCTCATTCCAAATCTGTTTTTAAAATTTTCTAAAACCACCTAGAAGCCGAGAAAACGCGCCTCAAAACAATATCCTAGAAAAAGGTGGCCGAACTTTTTCCTATGACTTTTTTTCGTATTTCTTTAATAAATAATTATGCAGAATTCTTACATTAGTCTTTTTTATTTATTTTTATTTTAACTTATATTTTTTCAGATTTTTCATGCCTGCGGACTAGTTTTTTTGACCACTTTTTCTAGGCCATTATTTTGAAGCGTGTTTTCTCGGCTTCTAGATGGTTTTAGAAAATTTTAAAAACGGATTTGGAATGAGTGTTTTCTCTATTTTCATCCCAGACGCATTTATTCGCTCCGTAAAGCCCTATTTTAACATTTTGAAGCTTCAAATAAAATTACGTCAACATTGATGTTAATATTGATTTATTGCTCAATTGCCCAACATGTCTTATTGTTGTAGTCACTCTCGTTTCCTTTGAAGGACCCTTCTGCACATTTTTCGATGATAACATTGACCTAACCCTCACTCCAATTTCTTGTGTTCCATTTTCTGTCGTCTCCACAAATTCGTCCGCAAATTGTCGGGTGAATGAGTCTCGAATCTTTGGAAGTGGAAATTCCGACGGAACTTTTCGCATTGTGACCATTGTTGGAGCGGTGGGAAATCGATTGAATATTCGAAGTCTCATTGGTAATGTTGTTTTGATTGTATCCTGTTCTCTAGCTTTTAATTGTTTCACTTTTTTGAGTTCTTCGTCCATTTCCAAGTTATCCAAAATTACGGCAACGAACAAGGATAACACAATCTGAAAATTATAATAGGACGTTTACTTTAATTTATTAAATATTCTTACCAATGTGACCAGAAGATGGTATCCAACGAAATAAATAGCAACAAATGGAACTGCTTGCTCATTACATGCTCTTAAAATTTCAATAACAACATCTGTCCACCCTTCTTGTGTGATGATTTGAAACATTGACATAAATGCGACAGGAAAATTGGTGAATTTGTTCAATTTTGGGACATAACAGAAGAGTTGAAGGGATATAGCACTGGTGACAATCAAAAGAATTCCGGTGAACACCACAAGACCACCAAGCTTCTTTCCAGGTCCGAAGATTTTATAAACGAAATCCTCAAGCATCGGTGAAGCTTTGATCAAGCGAATTATTCGAAAAACTTGGAAATATGTGAAAATATTTGTCTCGTAGAGGAACCAGATCGCGTTTAGAGATGAACCTGAAAACAATTTTCTATATTACTTAAAGAGGGGCTTTATGGAGCTAATAAATGTGCCTGGGATGAAAATAGACTTCATACTCATTCCAAATCTGTTTTTAAAATTTTCTCAAACCACCTAGAAGCCCACCGGTGAAAACTAGTCCGCGGGCATGAAAAATCCGAAAAAAACATTTAAAAACATAAATTCAAACGAAAAAAACATAAAAAAGACTAATATAAGCTATCTGCATAACTATTTATTAACGAAACACGAAAAAAGCTCACAGGAAAAAGTTCGGCCACGTGGCCCCTTTTTCTAGGCCATTGTTTTGAAGCTCATTTTCTCGGCTTCTAGGTGGTTTCAGAAAATTTAAAAAACAGATTTGGAATGAGAATGAAGTCTATGTTCATCCCAGACGCATTCATTAGCCCTCCTTTAAAATAAAGTTGTGGTATAGCTACCTAAACACAAAATGAAATCGAATTTATGCTGTCCTCTATTGATGTAAGGTTTCCATCCGAACGCTATAATTTTCACCGCAACCTCGGCGTTGAAAAGTATTGTGAATCCGACTTCAACATAATAATACAATATTTTTCGAATTTGATCCGATTCATCATGATAGAATACAAAAGATGCATGAAATATCGCATTCGCTAGTATCAATAATTGCATGACAGTTTGGAATGTTAATGATGTAACGATCTGAAAAAGTGGGATTGAAAAAAACCATAAAAATAACTCACCGAATGTAAAAACATTGAATTATTCGAATGAAATCGGTTGTATTTATCAACTTCGACGAGTTTCCAACCTTCTTCATCTTTTTCTAGTTTTTGGGTATACGAATTATCAGAAGTGGTTTCGCGTGTCTGCCACATTTCGCTGAATTGTACACGAATTTCAGCAAAAGTTTCAGTGATGACGGCGATGAAAACGTTCTGGAATTCATAGTTATTTTTAGAATAGGAGTAGCAGCGAACTGAGAACTCACTTTCACCAACCAAGCCAGAAAAAATATTAAAGTGACAAAATAGAAAAATGCAACAAATGAAGGAAGTGAATCCAAACAATCATAAAGAACATAAGCCCATCCTTCTTGACTGGCAGCCAAATAGACAGTAAATAAAGATGATCCAAAATCACTAAACTGTCCATAGAACCCCTCTTCTTGTGGTTTCAATTGAAGTCTCATGCAAACCATATCTCCCGGGCATTCATATCCACCACCGCCTTTTTCGGAACACATTGTATCTGGAATCGCCAAGTCAGCAATTGTAACATTATTCGGATCAGTTCCATTAACAACACAATGATAATTAAGACGTCCAAATAATTGAACACCCATAATTGCATACGAAAATACGAAAAACATGAAGAATATTGTGACATTTTGAATTTGTTGCGATGATCGTCTGAAACTCTCATGTTTCCACGAATCAAATGTTTCCAAAAATTAAAGGAGGACTTTACGGAGATCATAAATGTACCTTAAATGAAAATAGACTTTATTCTCATTCCAAATCTGTTTTTAAAATTTTCTAAAACCACCTAGAAGCCGAGAAATTGAGCTTCAAAACAATGGCCTAGAAATAGTGGCCACCTGGCCGAACTTTTCCTATGAGCTTTTTTCGTGTTAATAAGTCTATGCAGAATGCGTATATTAGTCTTTTTTTAAACTTTTTCATCTTAATTTATGTTTTTATTTTCGATTTTTCATGCCTGCGGACTAGTTTTCGCCGGTGGCCACTTTTTCCAGGCCATTGTTTTGAAGCTCTTTTTCTCGGCTTCTAGGTGGTTTTAGAAAATTTTAAAAACAGATTTAGAATGAGCATGAAGTCTATTTTCATCCCAAATGCATTCATTATCTCTGTAAAGCCCTCCTTTAAACAAACTTACTTCATAATTAGTTTAATCCTATTCTTGGGTAATTTGAATTTAACAATAGATCTAATAAATCTAAGAAAAACAAATGGCCGCGGACTTCGAAAAGCGCCAAGCCAATGATAATAAACAAAATTCATCGATGGAAACCATATTGTACTCAGCTCATAAGAATGAATAAAACAGGAAAGCATGTGATTTATCAGTAGGAAAAATTCGAATTGATACCAACGGTCGCGTAGATATGAATTTTGGTTCTAAAAATATTGAATATTTTCAAGTTCACTTCTTCAAAATACCTCTAATAATCCAATATTTTTAATTGTTACCAAAGCTTCTATTATAAAAATTAACGTAACAATCACATCATTCGTCAAAATAACATAATTCAATGGTGGCCACATTGCAATTGTTTCCGGAGTATGTGCACAAACTGATATCATTGATAATAAACATGCTGCTCTCACCAGATCTCGCATTGCTCTTTCATATAATAGTTCTGCAAAAAAGCTATAATTATGAAGAAAACAATTAAAGAAGGGATTTACGGAGATAATAAATGTACCTTAAATTAAAATAGACTTCATTCTCATTCCAAATCTGTTTTTAAAATTTTCTAAAACCACCTAGAAGCCGAGAAAATGAGCTTCAAAACAATGGCCTAGAAAAAAGGGCCACCGGCGAAAACTAGTCCGCAGGCATGAAAAATCCAAAAAAAATGAAATAACATTAAAAAAGGAATAATATAAGCATTCTGCATAACTATTTATTATTTATTAAAACACGAAAAAAGCTCATAGGAAAAAGTTCGGCCAGGTGGCCCCTTTTTCTAGGCCATTGTTTTGAGGCGCGTTTTCTCGGCTTCTAGGTGGTTTTAGAAAATTTTAAAAACAGATTTGGAATGAGAATGAAGTCTATTTTCATTTAAGGTACATTTAATTAATCAAAAATAAACCTGTTGATTTATTAATAATACTGGTTGGCTCAATATTGATCATATCCGTCAAAGCACCACCAATTGATTCGCCGCGCCGCCGACGCTCCGATTTTGTACCATCGAGCGACGACTTGCGGCGAGTCAACATTGTCGTCGACAATGCCGCTGCACGGCAAGCTGACAATCCTGCAAAAAAGAAATGTTTTCGATGAAAATGAACATAATTCTTTGAGAAAACTAAAAATGTTGAGAACGTTGAAGGATAATGAATTGCATTTTCCCCGGGGCCCATATTTCAAAACTTTTGATTTGGTAAAACGATGGTCCCAAAGGGTATCCCTAAGGTATGGGTTCGATGACCAAAAAAATTTCTCAAAAGTCAAAAAACATATGGAGGACCTAAAGCTTGTCGATAATTTGAGTACAGGAATATAATAGCAAATATGTCCCCGAAAGAAAAGCTTGATTAACTGACAGTAATATCATAATTCATCAAAAAATCATAAATTGCATTATTATTTCAAGTAATTGATTTAGGGAAACTCCCATTTTGAATCAGGACCAAATATTCTGAAAAGAACATTCAAAAAAATTGGTTATGTTCAAAATTTATTATGTTGTCGACAATGGTTCTCTACAGTGCTCCACAATAGTATTGCTCCACATAAATTTTTTCGAAAATATATTTTTCTGATAATTTTTGTTAAAAGTGTTCAACTGATGAAATATGTCAAATTTGGTCAGAAATCAACTTCCACTAATCATTTTTGAAGCCTAAAGTCCAAAAAAATGTTTCACCCCGCTCAGAATTAAAGAAAAATTTCAGTGACCGGTATTTCTTCTTCTTCAGTTTTGGTTGATATTGTACACGGAAACTAACGTTTTGTCAAATTTTCAATCCAAAAACAGAAATTATTCGATTTTTATTATTTTGATAAAGTTTTTGGAAGAAATTACGCTCTGATACGATCCAAAATGCTCTGGAATGCTCAAATTGGATCTTGTTGGGGAAATAATTCGCCGTTTTTTCATTAAATGATGTTGAAAAAGTCTGTTTACTTAGCCTATTTTAATAACAAATGCGTTCAGAACACATTTTGGTAATTTTCGGCCCAGAAAAAAGCCGTATCGATGACTTTGTTCTTCCCTTTAAGCAGCAATTCGACAATTTTCGAAACATCAACACTTTTTGGCCCCTTTGACCATAATCTAGCAACTTTTTGAAGTTAAACAACGGTTTTAGAGTTCTTATTGACATAATTAATAAATTTAAAATAAATTGAGCCATCATCGATCAATAAACAACAAGGTTACCAAAGTGGAGCAATACTTTTGTGGATCGGCAAAAACCGATTTTTAGGTTTCAAAAATGAATAGTGGAAGTTGATTACTGACCAAATTTGACATATTTCATCAGTTGAACACTTTTAACAAAAATTTTCAGAAAAAAATATTTTCGAAAAAATTTAGGTGGAGCAATACTTTTGTGGAGCACTGTATAACATTCAGCAAGGGCAAAATAAAATAAAATAATAAACAAAATAACAAAACAATATTATTTTCTTTATGGTTATTTTAATTTTTACGAGAAAAACCATTGGAAAAACTTTGATTGGATCATAATATACGACCCAATCAAAATTCTCAATTCAGACTAATTTCCCGCTAGTCGTTTTTGATTCTAAACATGATTTTGAAAATACCTCAAGGTATAATGGTCCCACAATCCGTGGAAAAAGTTCAAAAAATAAAGTAAAAAGCCTAACATCACACATAATTCTGAGCGTTTTTTTCTCTTCTCTTTTGAAGTATACATGCATACACTAACATGCATATATATAAATTGAATTTTATGGATGAATGCGACTTCGGAGAGAGATAGAAAATTCAAAAATGAAAAAAAAATTCGTCCAAACTTATTTTTTATATTATTATTTTTGAAAAGGGTCAACATTTTAGAAGCGGGGCATGTTGTGGTAAATTGATTCAGTTCAAATGATAAATAAAGACTGAAGCTGTAAAAATGTATGAAAAATGGAAGTGAAGTGATCGGTTAATAGGTAGGCAATTTTAAAGGAGGGCAGTACGGAGCTAATGAATGCATCTGGGATGAAAATAGACTTCATTCTCATTCCAAATCTGTTTTTAAACAACCACCTAGAAGCCGAGAAAATGCGCCTCAAAACAGTGGCCTAAAAAAAGTGGCCACCGGCGAAAACTAGTCCGCAGGCATGAAAAATCCAGAAGAAAAATAAAAAAACATAAATTTTTAAAAAAAGCATAAAAAAGGACTAATTCTGCATAACTATTTATTAACGAGAAAAGCTCATTGGAAAAAGTTCGCCCAGGTGGCCCCTTTTTCTAGGCCATTGTTTTGAAGCTCATTTTCTCGGTTTCTAGGTGGTTTTAGAAAATTTTAAAAACAGATTTGGAATGAGAATGAAGTCTATTTTCATTTAAGTTGCATTAATTATCTCTGTAAATGCATCCTTTAAGTGCTGGGCCAAAACTGTTTGTATTTTCGAATTCTAGATTTCAGAAGTCAAAAGTGACACATAAGTAAGTCTATGTCTTCGGATTTTTGAGAATACATGAACACGGTGAAAAATCTGAAAAATTCAAAGTAATATAATTTGTACCCCAGGGTTTAGGAGTATTTTTACATTTTTAAAAAATGTAAAAATTCTCCAAAAGCTTAAAGGTCGTCTTTATTGGTGCGTAGCATTAGCGAAATGAAAAAACTCAAATTGTTCCAATGACCTAGATATCGTCTCAGGAAAAATTAAAGACGGTGTACCAATGGATATCAATTTTTAATGTTTTAGCCTGAAACTTCAGTACTTATTGCTGGCACGTTACCTTTAAGATTACCCTTAATATTGCCTTCACTTGAAAATAGCGATAAGTAACAAGATTTCCCCTAAATCAAAAATTTCAAGTGTTTTTTCTCAACAATTTGAATGTTAATTATTTGAACTTAGAATCATTTTGACATCAAGCTCGTCAGTTAGGAATCTCGAATTCTGAAATACCAAAATTTTGGAAATAAGACCCCAAAAAACGTGTTCGAGTGTCACATTCCTCTGAAATTTACAAAATTGAAGTGAAAGCGCATGAAACTGACAAAAATCCGACTCTCGAACGAAAAAACCGTTTATTGAATAAACAAGGAAAAATGAACATGAAAAAAAAACAATCCGTAATTTAGGAATAAACCTCAGGGGGATGAGTAAGAAAAAAGACCACCCCAACCCGTAACTGAATTTCAATTCTTTTTCCTTCTTCTTCTTCTGTTTTTCCTCCTATTTTGTTTTTTTTAGAATGGTGGGTGAGGAAACCACGTAAACAAAAACACGGACGTCAACAAGTGTATTTTCTGAAAGGGAATGTATGTTGAAGAGCTTTGAGGGCTTTTCCTTTTTTTTTGAAATAGTTTTGGAAGACGGAAATGAAGAAGAAGAAGAAAAAGAAATATATAGGGTAAGATTACCGAGTCAAGAACCAACAACAACTACCCAGAAAAAATGAATAGCAAAAAAATTGGACCCCGCCAACGAAGACGAATGATGATGGGTTCGAATTGGCATTTGATGGTTGAATTTGAGTATTGGGGGGGGGGGGGGGGGGAGGAAGTAAAGGAATGAAAATGGTGGTTGAGAATTGAAATAAAAATGGAAAAGTTTTTTAGGGAAAAATGCTTTCAGGATGCGTGGAAGATATCTCAAATTACAGATGCTGTTTGATGGAAGTGTTTAGAAACACTGTTTCAAAAGAAGTTTTGTTTTAATTAGATAAATAATGGAGAAATAAATGTGTTCACTTCTTTGAAGTAATACAAATTGTAATTCTGACTCAGAAATTAAAGGAGGACTTTACGGAGCTAATGAATGTGTCTGGGATGAAAATATACTTCATTCCCATTCCAAATCAGTTTTTAAAATGTTCTAAAACCACCTAGAAGCCGAGAAAATGAGCTTCAAAACAGCCTAGAAAAAGTGGCCACCGGCGAAAATTAGTCGTCAGACATGAAAAATTGAGAAATAATTTAAAAATATAAATTAAAAAGAAAAAAAAAACTTTAAAAAATGACTTTAAAAAATGAAATGAAAAAACTTTAAAAAATAAGCATTCTGCATAACAATAAAAAATGGCCATTGTTTTGAGGCGCGTTTTCTCAGCTTCTACGTTGTTTTAGAACATTTTAAAAACAGATTTGGAATGAGAATGATGTCTATTTTCATTTAACGTACATTTAAATTCTGAAAATCACAGAGAAACTTTAGAAAATAGCATGCTCCAAAACTATAGGGTTTTTGGAATACCCGTTTCAGAATTTTTAAATTACAGTTGGTTTCGAACTTCTCACAAAAAAATATTAAAAGTAAAAATATTATAGAAATAATATTACAGGTATTGAATGAGTAGAAATTTTTTAAAATTCTTTAAAGGAGGACTAGAAATTCAATTTTATATACCTAGACGATAGTGAAAAATTAGCAAAAAGTAGAAATGCGAAAATAAGGGCACCCGGAATCGAACTTTGGTCTCAAAAACTTAAAAGATTCCGCTAAAGTGGAGGACTTTACGGAGATCATGAATGTAGCTTAAGTGAAAATAGACTTCATTCCCATTCCAAATCTGTTTTTAAAATTTTCTAAAACCACCTAGAAGCCGAGAAAACACGCCTCAAAACAATGGCCTAGAAAAAGTGGCCAAAATGGAAGTGAAGTGATCGGTTAATAGGTAGGCAATTTTAAAGGAGGGCAGTACGGAGCTAATGAATGCATCTGGGATGAAAATAGACTTCATTCTCATTCCAAATCTGTTTTTAAACAACCACCTAGAAGCCGAGAAAATGCGCCTCAAAACAGTGGCCTAAAAAAAGTGGCCACCGGCGAAAACTAGTCCGCAGGCATGAAAAATCCAGAAGAAAAATAAAAAAACATAAATTTTTAAAAAAAGCATAAAAAAGGACTAATTCTGCATAACTATTTATTAACGAGAAAAGCTCATTGGAAAAAGTTCGCCCAGGTGGCCCCTTTTTCTAGGCCATTGTTTTGAAGCTCATTTTCTCGGTTTCTAGGTGGTTTTAGAAAATTTTAAAAACAGATTTGGAATGAGAATGAAGTCTATTTTCATTTAAGGTACAATTTATTTCCTTTAACATTCAAGTTTAATCATTCAAAGTTACCAAAATCGAAATTTGAACATACACTCCACACGGCTCAAAACTGAGATATTTGAATCTTAAAATGAAAAAAATCCTAATTATTTTCTTTTTTTTTTTGGATTATTTTTCTCTCATTATTGATCCTGAATTCGAGTAACATTTAGAAGATAATTATTTCCGCTGTTTGGATGTAATTACTGTTGTACTTGGGTGGAATAAAATAGGGCTTGAAAGTATGAAATAATTGAACTGAAGAACTTTGGTGTTTCAAATGTTTTTGTTTAAAGTGTATACATTTCATGAATATTTTTTAGATGCTAAACAAAAATTCAAACAAAAAATAAAACAACTCAAGACAAGAAGTAGTGAAGAGTACTCCGCTAATTGGACTGATGGTGCTCACACATAGTGAATAAGAAAAAGTGTCAAAAAATGAGAATTTGGGGGAAGACCCCTGAGCCAAAAAAGTGTGCCCCATTTTATAATATTCCATGTTCACGAATAGTTAATAGATGATGAATTAGAATGAAGAAACAGAAAAATACTGGAAGAAGAAAAAAGGAAAAAAAATGAAGAAAATATAGAACGACGACAAGTGTTGACGACGTGCCTGAGGCGGCGGCATTGGCACATCATTTGTGTGGTTCTTAATGAGATGCAAACGAAGCAAAACCTCCCTCCCTCATCTTTCTGGAAAAAATGCAGACGGGAGATAAAGAGGAGGGGGAGAAAAAACAAATACAATTTGCTTCATTTTCTTTTAGTTAACTTTAGTTGATGGAACAGGAGAAGGGGGGAGTTATGTTGAATACGTTTGGAGTTTAAATGAAAAGCGGGAGCTTCCGCACTCGGACAAAAACACCTGATGTTTAAAGACCGGGTGCCAGTTAATATGAACTATATTTTAATGCAAAACTTGAATGAAATTAGCCGATGAACCTGAAAATTAGGATGGAGATTGTACCTCAATTCTCACCAAGACCGACCATCTTGCAGCAAAAACTTAAGGTTGTGGCTTTACCGAACATATTTTTTTTCAATACGCAAAATTTTTGAAATAAAAAAACTGGCACATTGTCCTTAACGATATGAACTACTGTTCATTCAATTCTATTCCAAACGCGCACCACTGTCAAAAAATTGAGGTATGTCAGTAGAGCGCGTTTGGAATCGGTTTGTTTCTACAGTACTTAATTTCTACTAAGGTTTTCCCGGCCTCTGAGTAATAGTGGAAAAAGAAGAGAGGCAGAGGGAACAATGTTAAATGCCGACGCAACAAAAAAAAACTCAACATATAAAAACAGAATGAATTCTCGGTTTAGAATTGTGTGCGGATATCCTTGCAAATGATTTATAAGACAAAAACAAGAATTTTAAATGAAAAGGAAGAATAATAAACTAGAATAAAAAAGAATAAAGAATACACAAAATCAGTGGGACTGAGAAATTGTTGGGTTATTTTGAAGTTTAGTCAACTCCCACCATCGGATGATAAACTTTCCTCCAGAAGTCTAAAGACTAATACAAAGCTCAAAAAAAACTTGGCGGAAGTTCATTTCAAATAATAAAATAATGCAGGTTTTGTTAGACTTCATCAAATTAGGAAGAAGTTTAAAATATTTATTTTTTTGTTTCTTAAAATTGTCTTAAAGGGGTTGATGTTGATAACGATTTCGTCTTTTTGGACCCTTTTTTCGGTTGAAGCGCAATATATTTTTATATCTTTATTTATCCGACGTTTTGGCTTTTTCAAGCCATCTTCAGGGATACGGTCTAATTATCTCAAACTTAAAACTTAAAATTAAAATCATCACCATACCCTATAAAAAAGAGAATTTTCGCCTGTTCGCATTCTAAATTATTTCAGAACATTCCAGACTATCTTCGAAATATCCTATTCGAGTGGTATAATTGAACGAGAATCCACAGAACGCTCTAGAACAAAACTTCCCAAAAATTGACACATCTTTCTAGAATGTTTTATGAAACCATGTTGAAAGAGTCGAAATGTGCATAATGCCACTGAAGACTATACCCAGAGTTTTTAAGGGTTAAGAGTTTTCTTTAAAGGAGGGCTTTACGGAGCTAATGCATCGGGGATGAAAATAGACTTCATTCTCATTCCAAATCTGTTTTTAAAATTTTCTAAAACCACCTAGAAGCCGAGAAAATGAGCTTCAAAACAGTGGCCTAGAAAAAGTGGCCACCTGGCCGAACTTTTTCTTGTGAGCATTTTTCGTGTTTTGTTAATAAATAGTTATGAAGAATGCTTATATTAGTAATTTTTCATTTTTTTAAATGGATTTTTAATGCCTGTGGACTAGTTTTCGCCGATGGCCCCTTTTTCTCGGCCATTCTTTTGAGGCGCGTTTTCTCGGCTTCTAGGTAGTTTCAGAAAATTTTAAAAACATATTTGGAATGGGAATGAAGTCTATTTTCATTTAAGATACACTTATTATCATCCGTAAAGCCCTCCTTCAAAAGAATCTGGTGCGAAACACAATTATCTTAATGTGGACAACATATTTGCACTATTTTTCTACCTTCTGGGCTCCCCTTTGATTTTTAATTTTTCTTCTTGAATTTGGATTCTGTTAACTTCTTGAATTTGGATGCTGTTAGAATTCAGTCTTTAAATACCCCCTAGAAGTTCCGTCCAAAAGATCAGACGGCTTTATTATTCGCATAATTAAATGGTGGGAAAAAAAAATAAGCGTTTCACTTACCCAATAATTTAGCAGTTGTTGATGTCATTTCCCGTTGTGTTCTGGTTTAAAATTTGAAATTTGAGATAGTGCTGTCTGGTGAAAATCTGTAAAATTGACGTTTTGATTCGGAATTTCAGAACACGGGTTTTTGACGAATTTTTTTCTGAATCAAAAACCCGTGCCAAAAGAATTTGAGTTTTTAAGGTTTAGAAGGTAAAAAATAAACTTCTAGGTTATCAAAAAAAAAACCAGAACAATGTCCTTAATAGATTAAAAAGCAATAATCTTTAGTATAATTTTCCAAAAAAAAATGGAACAGCTTGTTTTGTTTTGTGAGAAATTCAGCGCAAATTACATGTTATTTCGAGTAAATATGCGACGCGAAAATTAAAGAAAAATTGAATAAAACCTTCAATTTTTAGGGACCAATGCGAGAAAAAAAAGAATACACTCTACCTTCTCATGGGAATTCTGTTCAAATATGTATATCTATCTAACTGAAGACATTCTTCTTTGTTGAAAAGGTGGTAGGTATAATTCTCAAAAATATAGTTATTTGGGTGAGTATAAATACATCGAGAAAATGAGTAAAAAAGGGGAGAACGAATCTGTGAAATATGAAAAATGAATAAAGGTTCCATCAATTTCGAACACTACTTTTTGTCTTGTTCTTCTATCTATTTTTTCTTGAACTGACAGAAACAAAAAAGCTAAAGAAACTCATATTTCTTTGGCCTCGAAAAACTATTGGATATTCTCATGGGGAGGAGGAGGGACTGAAAAGGAATGGGTTTTCAAAAAATCTGGGTTATCGTTCTTATTTCACAAACTCTCTTTTTCTAAAGGAGTGAGTGCGTTACAGAGATAATAAATGTACCGTCAATGAAAATAGACTTCATTCTCATTCCAAATCTGTTTTTGAAATTTTCTAAAACCACCTAGAAGCCGAGAAAACACGCCTCAAAACAATGGCCTAGAAAAATTGGCCACCGGCATGAAAAATCTAAAAAAGCTCATTAGCCCGGCTTCTAGGTGGTTTTAGAAAATTTTAAAAACAGATTTGGAATGAGAATGAACTCTATTTTCATTTAAGGTACATTTATAATCTCCGCAAAGCCCTCCTTTAAAGACAAAATCAAGGTTTTTGTTTTCCTGGCCGTGGAAAAGACATCTCTAGATAAAATAAAACGTCCATGGTTTTTTTTTCTCATAAACAACGAAAAATGAAAAGTTCTGTTGTTTTGAGACGTTGTAGACGCAATGACAATCAAAAAACAGAGCTTTTTTGCCTTATTGAAAAGAAAAGCCATATATGAAAAAAAAGTTTGCCTTCTAAGGCTCTTTCAACCTCTCTTCCGGTGCACTGCCAATCTTTTTTTTTGCTTCTAATTCTTTGAGTTGATAAACGTTCACAAATGTTGTTTTTTTTAATACGATTAAGTGCCAATGTTGCTAATTTCTTTTACTAGGAATCCTATTTTCGCGTCAGACGTTTTTTGGAAAGTACATAATGTATATTTGTAGGTATGTGTGTGGATAATAAAATGTGAAAATATTACAACTCACAACTACCGTATACCTGAGATAGCCATGCGCCTTTAAATCCACGTTTTTTCGAGGTCATCCGTTTGGCGGTTTGTAACTTTTGAATGGCTTTATCAATTTAAACAATCTGTAGCTCAAATTGAAGATAAAAACGTGAATTTTAATAATATGGTAAAACAATAAATAAAAATTAGTGTTTTATATTTCAAAAATAGAGAAAAGGAAGATACTTTTTCGAAAAAATAAAAAGATGGAATTTCTGTGTATTGAGCTATCATTTTTCGGATTCTACGCATTAAAAAACCTTTGTGTTTAAAAAAGGTCAAAAAAAATACGGTGGGAAAAAAAGTTATACGACATTGAAAATTAGGATCGCCTCATGCGCACGGCTGTGTTCGTGGTGGAGGTGTGCTGCACCAAATGCAAATCTTTTATTTCGTGTAACTTTTGAACGGATTGACCAAATTAAACAATTTATAGCTTTTCTGAAAGAACATTTCTTATAGATGAGTCGTCATGTTAAAAAATTAGATAAGTTACTTTTTTTCAATTGCGAATATGCAAATAACCTATTCAAATGTGTTAAAAATTGAATCTTCCAAAGATTTTTTTGTTTTCCAGTTGAAAAAAAGTAAATTTTCTAATTTTCTAAACATGTCGACTCATCTTTAAGAAATTTCCTTTCAGAAAAGCTATAAATTGTTTAATTTGGTCAATCCGTTCAAAAGTTACACGAAATAAAAGTTTTGCAGTTGGTGCAGCACACCTCCACCACGAACACAGCCGTGCGCATGAGGCGATCCTAATTTTCAATGTCGTATAACTTTTTTTCCCACCGTATTTTTTTTGACCTTTTTTACATACAAAGGTTTTTTAATGCGTAGAATCCGAAAAATGATAGCTCAATACACAGAAATTCCATCTTTTTATTTTTTCGAAAAAGTATCTTCCTTTTCTCTATTTTTGATATATAAAACACTAATTTTTATTTATTTTTTTACAATATTATTAAAATTCACGTTTTTATCTTCAATTTGAGCTACAGATTGTTTAAATTGATAAAGCCATTCAAAAGTTACAAACCGCCAAACGGATGACCTCGAAAAAACGTGGATTTAAAGGCGCATGGCTATCTCAGGTATACGGTAGTTGTGAGTTGTAATATTTTCACATTTTATTATCCACATACATACCTACAAATATACATTATGTACTTTCCAAAAAACGTCTGACGCGAAAATAGGATTCCTAGTTAGTTTTTTTTACAGATCATTGATCAGTGCATTTGACAAGAGGTATTTTTGAATTTCGTTCAATTTTATAGATCTCAGGTCCTATTATCAAGAAATGTTCTATTTTTCTTCACAAAATTTCTATTACGTATTTTTTTTAGATAAATAAATACCGTGTGAAATTCAGAATTACTCAAATTTTCAAAAAACCACCGTAACCATACCTAGTCGTCTTGTGCGCCAATGTTTACCAAGTTGACGCATTCCGAGTGTTGACGTCTTTTGAATATTTCTTTTTTTTTCGCCGAAATCAATTTTTGAGTTTCCCATTTCACGTTTTAAAAATTTGATGAACTTACTCTTCATTCTTCTGTTTTCTGTATCTGCTGCTGCTGTAGAGGTAAACAAATCTTAAAAGCTCCCTGTTTTCTTATTATTCCCTTTTACTTTCACTTTGCTTGCATTTTTAAAAAATGGTTACAGAATGGAGGGTGGGCAACCAATGAAAAAGATATTGTACAACAAAAACCGAAGTGTAATATCGAACGACATGATGGTAGTGAGTTGACAACGAAAGAGTTTTTGAAAAGGTTTCTTTTTTTTTAATTAGTTGTTTTAATTTAGAAAATTTTTAGATACGCGTACTCGGAGCCGGTGATTATCTACAATATTGATAATGAAGAATTTCAAAAATCGACCGAAAAAGCGGAAATGTTGGAAACGTGGTCAGATGTCGATGTTACCCTCAATTCGGCAAATACATACAGCTATACCCGTGTTCCAACAACTTTCGGAAACTACATCGAAGAAAGAATGAAGCCTCAAAGCCTTGAAATGTTAGGAAATGAAACGTTGTATCTATTCGGAGATATTGATCAAAAGTAACCTATAAAAGTTTTTAAAAAGCCTAAATTATTACATTTTCAGAGTATGGGCTCCGTTGCTCCAAAAATATAAACAACCAGCATGGAATTTGCCAGGTCACACTGCTGCATTAAGTTTTGGAATCGCTGGGGCTGGAACAGGAGTTCCTTTCCATTTTCATGGACCAGGATTTGCAGAAGTTATTCATGGAAGTAAACGATGGTTTTTGTATCCTTATGAACAACGTCCGAATTGGAATCCTGACAAAACTACCTTAGAATGGTAATAAGTTTGTCTCAACTTTGATATAATTTTTCAATTTCAGGTACATTAATGATTACCCAAATTTGCCAAGAGAAGAACTCCCATTGGAATGTGAAATGAAACCTGGAGAAGTTATTTATTTCCCCGACAAATGGTGGCATGCAACACTCAATATTCAGTCCTCTGTTTTTATTAGCACATTTTTGAGCCCATGAGACGTTGATTTGTAAACAAATTTTGTTTTTAGATATAATTTTTGTTATTTTTATTAATTTATTGTTCTAAATTCAAAATCGAGGTTTCTATTGTGATTTCTTTATTTATATTTACTGGTATTTCTAATTTCAAAAAGTTAAAACTTGTTGCGTTTCATTTTTGAATTTTTGAATTTTGTTTTGAATGGTAATAACTACCATTTCATACTTAAATCATAATTTTAATATTATTCCTTTGAAACATAGTTTCAGAATGGCAACTCGTCGACGAATTGGTGTTGGAGCTGTTCAAAAAAGGCAAGAGACTGCTTCAAAGGTTTTTTTTCAATTTTGATTGTTTATGGACTTTTTTTTCAGTTTGCTGCCAAAGGGGAACAGATGGCCGGTGAGCAAGTGGCACTTTTTTCGCAGCAGTTAGAGCAGTTGTCAGCTGGGTAATTTTTTGAAATTCTGATTTAAAAAATCTACAAATATGCGATTTTCAGACTCGAATTATTCGCTCAAAGACATCGCGACGAAATTAAAAAGAATTCACAATTTCGTCGTCATTTTCAGGAAATGTGTGCCAGTGTTGGGGTTGATCCACTAGCTTGTAATTCATTGTTTTTTTGGTTCGAAAATTATTTTTTGATTTCAGCGAGCAAAGGTTTCTGGGCAAAAGCGTTAGGTTTCGGTGATTTTTATTATGAACTTGGAATACAAATTATTGAGGTTTTTTCATTATTCATGAAAAAGTTAGAAAAAAGAACAGTTTTAGATTTGTTTGTCAACTACTCATATCAATGGTGGAATAATGACTGTTGAAGAGATTAGGAATCGACTTATGAGAACAAGATCAAGAACTAGAAAGGACACAATATCGGCGTTGGTTTAACTTCAACATTAAATTGATAATTTTCAATTTCAGTGATGATATTCTAAGAGCGGTTGAAAAGCTTAAAGTTCTTGGAAATGGTTTCGAATTGGTGCCGCTCGGTGGCGGACGTTTTTTGGTTCAATCAGTTCCGGGTGAATTGAGTATGGATCATTCGAGAGTACTTCAATTGGCTGAAGATGCGGCATATGTTACAATGGAATTGATTATTGATAAATTGAGATGGGATGAAGTTCGTGCACAATCTGCTTTGGATCATTTGGTTAAGGAAGGATTGGCATGGATTGATGATCAGGTAAGATATTTTATTCTTGCTGAAATATATATTTTTTAATTTTCAAGGCATCGGACACAATCCAATATTGGATGCCTTCATTGTTCCTTCAACAATATTGTCATTCTTCAAGTAGCACTTCAGTATCTGAATCATTACACAGTATGAGCATGAATCCTTATTAATTTATTAATCTAAACTTCTCAAATCTTGCCATCTGTTTTTATAGTTTATTTATGTATCATTGTAAATACAAATATTCATAATACCGATTAGTAACTATTTTTCCTAGCTGTCCAATTTCTCGAAAAATAAACAAATGTAGCTTTTTTGTTAGTAATATTGATGTGAAGTGTTTGAAACTCTTTCTATCTCATGTTTTAAATCAACTAAGGAAACAGTTTAATAATTATTTCAGAAATATGGCCTCTTTCAAAATCAGGCCAGAACATTCTGGACCGCCGGAATTGGTATGTTAAATAACTTATTCTTTATTGTTTTAAAAAATTATTTTTCAGTATTATAATGAAACAGAAGCTTCAAAATATGCGTCGAATTCTCATGTTACTGCAATTCAACATGAAATGGCGGAAAGAGCATTGGAACTGTTGGCATTACCAGAGGATAAATCTTGCTTTTTGTTGGATATTGGTGAGTTTTTTAAATCTTAAAAATAAAACATTAAATAGCTAAAAAGTTTAGTTTTAGCCGGACATTATTGAAAAATAATTAAATTCAAAGATAATTACTAGTTTAAGGCAACACGATTTATTAAATACTAGAATTCGAACACACGAACGCCCTTAACGCTTTATTATATAGTATGATATATATTTATTGTTCTTCAACAAAGAAAGGGTCCAACAAGACGTACCGTCACAATCAAAAAGTATGATATATGTTAATGTTCAGAATAATCGGTTTGAAATATTAGTTGAAAGAAAATTAATTGCAGAAGCATATTATCAGATATATATTTAAAGAAATTCAAAATTCATGTAGATTAATTTTCAATTTTGTCCAGGTTGTGGAACAGGCATGAGTTCTGAAGTTCTTCTCGATAATGATCATTGTTTTATTGGTCTAGATGTTTCACTTCCGATGCTTCGTAAGTTATAGTAAACTCATGGATCGTACCATAATACTCGTAAATTTCAAGAAATTGCAAAACAAGATGAAGACTTGGAATCCGGCGATTTTGTGCATCAGGATATGGGTAAAGGAATGCCTTTCAGACCGGGAAGTTTTGATGGAGCTATTAGGTATATAAAAAATAAAGTTTCGACAAAAAAAGGGAATATTTTCGTTACAGTATCTCAGCTGTTCAATGGTTATGTCACGCAAATTCAACAGATGAAAATCCTCGAAAACGACTTCATTTCTTTTTTCAATCACTTTATGGTGTATTGGGCAGAGGTTCAAGAGCAGTTTTCCAATTTTATCCCGAGAATGATGAACAATGTGATTTGATTATGAGTCAAGCGACGAAAGCTGGTTTCAATGGTGGTTTGGTTGTTGATTATCCGGAATCGACGAAAAGGAAAAAGTAATATATATTAAAAAGAAAAAAATCGATATTTTTTCATTTATAGGATTTATCTTGTTTTGATGACTGGTGGACAAGCACAATTACCAAAAGCATTGACAGAAGATGGAAGCGATGAAAGAACGCAGATTGATAACGCTGGCCGAAGATTTGTTTGGAATTCTAGGAGAGAGACAAAAGCTGCAAAAGGATCGAAAGCTTGGATTGAGCAGAAAAGACAACGTATGATGAAACAGGGAAAGTAAGAATGTTTAAAAATTAAAGATTAAATTTACTTTTTATTTTTTCAGAGATGTTCGACACGAATCGAAATATTCTGGAAGAAAAAGAAAGACAAAGTGGTAGTTTCCCTTTTAAACAATTTATTGTTAGTAATAATTCAATGTTAGTAGTGATTTACATTCATTGAAAATGTGAAATTTCCGAGAAATCTAGAGTACGGTTTCTTTCTCGTTATTTCTAATTTCTTTCTGAATATCGCGTTTGATTGATTTTTTTAGAAAAAATGTCTTGTTATTTCCATAATTTTTTGTTGTTAAAATTCACATTGTTTTTGTTGATTTTTGTATGTTTTTTTTAAGATAAAACAACTTTATATTAGTATGAAAATTATATTTGAGCATGTGTGAATATTATTCTCAATATTATCGATGTTTTTTTGAATTGTTTATAATTTCAGATATTGACAAAGAACGGGATCCTTAGTTTTTTATACGCAGACTTTGTGGCGTTCCCATCTTTGAAAAAAAAAATGTTGCCTAGTTGATTGGGAAGAGGATGGTCCCGTGTTGGGATGACGTGCGCGCCATGGCGTTGACCCGTTCAAAACGATGCACCACTAATAATGAGAAACGACATAGCACAAACAGTACATAGAGAGACATAGACAAAAAACGTTCGGCGCTGTGAGGGAATCGGGAGCTGATGATGGTGGGAGAGTGCACCACACCAAGCAAGCAGCAGAAGGTCCCCACTCTTTTCTTTACTTCACCCCACCCGCACACGGACCCTTTCCTCCTTCTTTTGGTTCGCACATCAAAAGTGTTTTTGTGAGAGAGAGAACGGGTGTGTGTGTGTGTGTGCGTGCGAGGGAGAGAGTTTTTTGGTTTGCGAGAATTTCGAGTGTCTCTTGATGGTCCGTACTATTTCGCAGTCTATAAGGCGTAGAGGGGGCCGACGATGGCGAACGAACAGGCGAACGCCTCGATGAGACAACACCATACGCATACACCAACGCCCGCCCGCCTTTGCAAAGAACACACACGCTCCATTTGTTTTTTTTTTCTCGATTTATGAATAACCTATTTTTCATTTTACTCCATTTCTTCCTATTTTTTAATGTTTCTGTTTTTTCCTGTAATCTTAATGTTCTATATTTTGATTGATTTTCAAACGCGGATGCTCCCGCTTGTTCCAATTTCAAAAAGGAACACACCTTCTATTTTTTTTTCACTATTTTCAAATTTTAAAATGACGGAAATCAACATTTTTGTGAATTAGGATAGGAATGGTATGCTTTACAAAATTTTTCTGGAAAATACAGTTTTCGTTGAGTTTTTTACTTGAGAGCCGTCGATTTGGCCGAATTGGAGTAGAAATTGTTTAATTTCTCGATTGCAAAAGTCCGACTTCTCAAGATTACTCAAATCTAAAAACTAGAACAAATATTCTATGAGTATAGAATCTAAATTTTCAATTTCAATCATTTCTAAACGATAGGGAGAATTTTATGAATTCTACGGATCTCAGCGTACAAGATGTCTCGGAAAAACGCGCCACATCCAGTGTGACAATGGCACAGCGCAAAACTAGGATGCACGCTTGTTCGCCACGCCCACAAATATATCGCGCTAATATTTTAGTAGTGCCTGTTATAACAGTTTTCACGTGTTGGTCTATTTCCTACGTCCTCGGTTACTCACGTTCTTTTGCATTCTTTTTTCATTTATTTTCAGAAATCTCTAGACTTATTTCGAAAATACTTTTATTTTACCTACACTCTCTGAAATAAAGGCGCGCACTATCATTTCCATGACTGTTATTTTAATGCGATTTTAAGAATTTCTGAAATTAGACTAATGCGGAATTTTTCGCGGATCCGGGGCGGTCACTGCACGGGAAGGCAAAAACCAGTGCGCGGATCCGCCATTTCAACAGTAAATAGTTGAAATTGCGGATCCTCGCATAGGAAAGTGGCGGATCCGCTTCTTTTATATGCGCGGGTTCGCGAAAAATTCCTTGAGTGCCAAGTTGAAGCAGCATGTACTGCACAAAACTAAGCCCTACTGAATCAGTTTCCCGTAGAAAGAAATCCTCAAATATCCAAAATAATCCGTATGTCACCCGAAAGCGACAGGTGACAATTCATTAATAGTTTGTTGTCATTGTTTTTTTCTTTTAATTTCCCCCCTCCCGCTAAAATGGGATTTGTGTTATGGACTTGAGATTGAAGACAATGTTCCTTTACGATGATTTGTCGCCTCGAAAGGTGTTTATTAGTTGTCAAAAAAGCAATATTAAAAACATGGATTTATTCATAAATCATTCTTGACAACTATTCACAAAAAAAAACAATGCCCGCGATAAGAAAGAAATCCCCCCAGCTGTATAGGGAAAAGCATTAAAAAAGGGTACAGCATCCAAAGAAATTGTGATCGCCGCGGCGCCGTCATTGGCCCCTAAAACGAAACGACATAGAGGCGCCGTCGCCATTCAAATGTTTTTCTTTTTCATCATATTCGTTTTTTTTTCTTCGCCTAGTGCAACCGCAGTCGCCGCCGCCGCCGCTACCTTCTCAAAAAAAATTGGCTTTTGGTTGTCCCATTTGATTTCCATCCACTTTCTTCATTGGTTATTTCAAACGTTCTTTTTCGTAGTCTTTTTTTCGTATTGAAATTAACTAGAAAAGTGTTGTTTTGTTTTAGAATGGTTCTCCATACTTCAGTTAGTCCATCGTCGGCAGCGATAGCTGAACAGCAGAATACGAGTCAGAATATAAAAGTGGAGAATGGTCGAGAAGGGTTGTTAATTGCGAATCAAGAAGATTCGGCATCTTCATCATCAAGTGCTGCAACTTCGCCATGCTCAGGTGATGTAGACGAAGGAGAATTTGCAAGAGTTCTTCAGGTAATTTTGTTTTTAATATTTTCATTTTTTGTTGATTTGATTTTAAAATTTTAAAGTATTATCTTATCAATAATTAATTTTCAGAGCCTTGACCCAAATGCTACACTTGCTCTATCATTATTATTCGGAAACAATTCAATGGTAAATGCGAACAGTTTAATCGGTACAGAAAATAAGACCGATCCAACAACACTGAAGAATAGCGCCGTCGTCACGGCGAATGGAGTACCCGGCACAGAGAAAGAGTACAAGCCGAGGAATACGCGAATGAAGGTTTATGCTGATGGATATTTTATGACATTTGACAAGGAGAGCTCGTGCAAAACGAAACATT
Organism: Caenorhabditis virilis; assembly: GCA_964036255.1. Taxonomy (NCBI): domain Eukaryota; kingdom Metazoa; phylum Nematoda; class Chromadorea; order Rhabditida; family Rhabditidae; genus Caenorhabditis; species Caenorhabditis virilis. The sequence continues at coordinate 8,641,478 of OZ038417.1, read as the reverse complement.
TCTGGAGATGTGAGAGGAAGAATGAGTGTCCAGCTAGAATGCACACAGAAGCGGATAGTTATTTTGTAAGTTTTAGAAATATATTTTTAAACTAATATTTTTGTGAATTTGTGATTTTTTGCAATTAATTAAAGTATAGTTCATTTTCCATAAAAGTAAAAACTGTCGGGGGTGGCTAATTCATTGTCAATTTTTCGAATTTTAGAATAATTTAATGGGTGCTTTCAGCCAACTTACTTTTAATGTTTTTGATACCATTCGATAGAGATTTTGTCGTAGATTCTAAAACACTAGAAATTTTGAAATGTCGTCCATTTTTCGTATAGTTATGCTCAATTTTAATTAATTAAAAAATTTCGAAAATTGGTGTTGTCAAGAAGAATTTTAAAAATAGAAAAATACTCAATTTTGAACGAAATTCAAACATTTTGGTACCATGTGATAGGAAATTTTTTGTAGATATCAAAAACATTTTAAATTTTGACATTTCATCGAGTTAAACAATTTTTATGCACATTTAACATTCTATGTATATGGCGTGAGTGTCAAATCAAACTTTCGGTTACAACCCTAAAATTTAACAATAAGAATTGAAATGGTTTTTCACATTTATTTCATTCGCTAGAGCTTCCGATTCTTACAATTAGATATTGACGAACTCGTCGTGATGAATCAGCACAAATTGATAAAAATGATTTATTCCAACGTTTCGGTTTAATTACCCAAGTTTGAGGTAATTAACCTGTTCCCTGATGATGGCATTTAGTGTCGAAACGTTGGAATAAATCATTTTTATCAATTTGTGCTGGTTTACCAAGGGTTCGCCAATTTGTCCAATTACTCAAAATGCACAAGAAATCACTCATCAACTCACTTCATTAGATTCTTTGACAAAAATAACCAATAGTATATTTCACCAATTTGCTTGAAAAATTGAATCCTACTCTGTTTGAGAACATTATTCAATCAGTCAACATTTACTTCTTTCAGATTGTAAAGCGAATTCATCCACACAACCATCCAGGACCATCAGATGCCGAACTTCAATTCTATAACATTGATCCAACAAATAAGTCGTCAACATATGTGACACCAGTGGTAACGGTAAACATCTCTAATTTCTCAAACTTTCTATTTTATTTTTCTTACAGGTTGCAAAATTTTTCAAGTCCCGACGTGCAAGCAGAATATTACCACAAAACTCAGAAGCAACAATGCTACCATCGAGAGCGATCAAAGAGGAAGTGATGGAATCAAAGTATTCACCAAAATCAACGATGGTGCCGGATATTCAGGAGCCAGCAGCTAAAAGGATTAAAGTTGAGGAGATGAATGATATGAATGATCCAGAATTGATAGAAGCGTTAAATGGTCTCGTGAAGTTAATAAGAAGAAAAAGGTAAAATTGTATCATTTTTGCAGTAATCCTTTAAAACAACTATTTTCAGTCCTAGAATTTCCACCGAACACAATAATGAAGAATCTCTTATGATATATGTTGCAATGTTGGATTCTCGAAGTTCAGAAGACGAAGAACAAACTTATCATCCGATTTCACTTGCAAAACGAAACGAATCCTCACTACGCGCTTCTCTTCAACAATTAACCAAGAACACGTTCGAAGGAAACATTCTAATCTCGGTATCACCGAAAATCAACGTTGTAGTTCACGAGGGAATCGTCGTCAACTGGAAATCTGGCGCATTTTTCAAACTTGACACCACCAAACAAAACGCTTGGAAATTGATACCAGTTGATCAAAACATGTAAAATGATATTGCCTTTTAATCATATTTTTGTACATTAATCAATAATTTTCGTCTAGTTTCTAAATATCTACGTCTTTCAAAAAAAAAACCATCGAGTCGAAAATTTCATTTATTATTGGGTCTTTCACAGCTCTTTTTTACCTTCAGGATCTCCAGTTGTTTCTCAGGAATTTTCATTTTCAATTACAGTATTCAATTTTTTAAACAATAATTTATGTAATATAAAAACAATTAACAGAATGTTCTTTTCATACGGCCGTAAGACTTGGAAAGGCATTTGTTTTACTAATGACTAATTTTCCGTGTTGATGTGACAGATATCCTTTGATTTTTTTCTGAAATAAGATGTATTTTTTGAATAAAGGATTTTTTATCTTACTGTAGCAATAAGATTTGCAATAATACACTCGAGTTCATCATTATCCACATCGGTGACACCAACAAATTTCAGAGCAGTTTGGAAAGCATCGAGCGATATTTGATTCCCGCCATAAATTTGACTTCTGAAATTGATATCAATCAATATCTTCCATTTTACAACTCAAGGCTAAACTTACACTTTTTTGAATAATGTTCTAAAAGTGATCATTCTCAATTTTTCCAACATGAGAAAGATTCCCGACTTGATGAAAAAACTCTCATTTTTCGTCAACGCCTCATCCAATTGTGCCAAATTACCATCTTTTACAGCAAGGACAACATCATGAAATTCAACGAGACGATACTCCTGAAGCAGCTTATCCGATGGCATATGTCCCAAAAACATTTTCACCGGAATCAAATAAATCAACACTTTTCGCTTGTTTGCCATCGATTCGGCGGGACAATTGCGAAACGCGTAAAGTAGCGATTTTTCAGCTGAAAACCATTTTTATTTCAGAATCTGAAAAGTCATTTACCCAATGGTAGATCTGCATCAAACATAGCTTTACGGCCCAAAAAGTAATTGTATGCAACTTTGTCCGCCATTGAAAACTTTTTGTAAAGCTCGCCAGCATTAGCAATTCTTCTGATAAGTGGCTGAAGAAGATTCAATTTATTGATCTGGAAAAAAAAACGGTTTTGAAGAACAAACATCTGGTAAAAACCTTGAAATAAATCCTGAACAATTGGTTTGTCATGTTGAGAAAGGCCAATTTTTTACTCGTGTCAAGATCTGTTCTACTGAAAAAATAACATTAACATTTCAACAACATCGACTGAGTTTAAAGTGAAGATGCCATCAATTTAGAATTTTATTTGAATTTAAAATGTCCATTTTCCTTAGAAGCTCCATTGGTATTTTCTATGAAAAATAAACTCACGTGTCCAAAACACAAGATCTGAAACACTCCATAATACTATTAGCAGCTGTTTCAAAGAACGAAGTGGTCGTATCCCCTTCATCATCACCCGATGTCAATGCTTCTGCTTCTTTGCTCAAATATCTCAAATCGGTGCTCAATTGATAAATAATCGGCAAAAACCAATTCTCCTCTTTTCGCTTTTGAAGAATCTCTTTATTATAATGTTGAATCATCTAAACATTGGCAAAATTCGCGGTTTATTAATTCAAAAATGTACCTGAACCTGAGCTTCGTGTGCTCTCAACATATCCTGAGCAACATGAACATTATACAATACATTCAAGTGGAGACAAACAATTTCATCGACTGCTTCGTCATAAATTCTAGCTCTCCTTGACCGAGTACCATAGTCTCCAATCTAAAAAAAACCATTTTGTATTTAAAAATGGCATCGGAAAAGCATTACATGCAAAAACGGCAAAAATGAGTGTTCATCATCCAAAGCGAGCAACTTTCCAATAGCCACTCCATTATTCCAATCTTCTTCTTCAACATTTCTTTGAATTTCCGAAAAATATGAATCAATATCATTAAATCGTATCATTTTGATCTGCACATGAAATTTTCCCTTATAAACATTTTCAAAACAGGTGAAAAATAACCGGGAGTCGAAAAACTCGTACTACAAGCAATAAATAATTATAAAATTATAAATATTAAACAAAAAGTGTAATTTATTGCATTTTCGAAACAGTTAAATAAATTAAAATTAAAAGTAATATCACACATAAGATAAATAAATAGTAAGTTTAAGAGCCATGTATTCATAAGAAATAAAACCCGGACCAGTTGATTTCGAGATTTTCACAAACTCATTCATCGGGAAACACAAAAATAATACAGAAAAAATTTAAAACTATTCTTTTATTGCATGTTGCTTGGATTCATCGAAATAATCAATTTTGAAGCAAACGGTGGCATTAGTTTTGGATGAATTGAAGGTATCTGTAATTGTTTGACTTTTAAAAATGGATTCTCGTATTTTCGTTTTATGGTTGAGCAACAGTGTTCAGACACTTTCGAATTTCAATTTTTGGAAAAAGGGGTATCCTTATTTTGTATGAAAACATTATTCCTCCATTGTGTGTAAAAGTGTAAACACACTTTAAAGTTTAACTTTCGAACAGACTTGAAACGCAGTGTTGGTGGGCGGAGTCTGCGTGAAATTAGCGCACAGTTATGCTTTATTTTCTGGATTTTGACACAAAAAGCAGAATTTATGCTGGTTTTCGATAGAAATCATACTTTTCAACACTTCTGCACACCATGTCCTAAGAATACAAAGAAATGAACTCACGTTAAATTTGAAGAAATTTCTGACATCAACATTCTTGTTGTGAACACTTTTATAGTGAATTGTCAATGCATTATTATTTGCAAACTGATCAAGGCAAATTCGACAATTCCATCTAAAATCAACGCTATGAAGCCATTCATGTCTAACAATCTTGTTTTCAAACGTAAACGTCTGCGGTCCAACATAATCACAAATGATGCAGCACTCTAATGTCCTGAATCATAAATGTTTTCACATACTTACAATTCAAAATGAGTCACCTTGTATTCTTATGCATTTCATCATGAGCTTTGCATACTTCAGGAGTGCTAAATCCTAATCCACAGCAACTATAAAAAATCAAATTTCATGATAATTTTTTAAAATAGAAAAATCACCTATTGTGAATAGAATGATGTCGTTCGTGCATATGCATTCTATAATCGAATTGACTTTTGAATTGCATTCCACATCGAAAAGTACACCAAATAGAGCAACCAACTGACACATCAGACGCTTCATGAGCCTTTACCAAATGTGTCATAACTGACCATTTCATATTATTTCCTTCGATTGATATCGTTTCATTACAAATAAAACAAAGAAAATGCTCTTCTTTGGCATGTAGCGAATGTATCACGACATCCTGACTCGTGAGCAGATGACCCCTCTTACATTGTTCATATTTACATAATGATTTATTTCGTAAATCATCTAATAGTCGTTGAATTTGATGAACCGAAGATTGTCCAGCTTGCAGAATTCGACGGAAATAATGAAACCTCTCAATGAAGTCCGCTGTGAAAATATTCGCAACCGGTTCGAGCAACGGAAAATTCCTTTCTTCCTTGTCCTCCAACAAAACAAGCTGAAACGCGTTTATTCCAAATGCAGCTGGTGTGAAGTGTTTGACACAAAGGAAGTTTCCTGCTTTCAGCTGAAAATATACTACTTTTAGTTTTCAGTTCATCATGGGTTTTTCTTTTTTAAATAAATACAAACTCTAGCTTTTACCATTAGAACCAGACTTTTGAAAAAAACTTACAATATTTTCAGCAGCGTGTTTTTGCAAATTTGGAATCTTCGATTTCAACTGTTTCGTCAGTATCCGCACCCAGAGTTTCGACGGACTATTATTCAACCTCAGCATCGAAAAAATTTCACATCTCGTCGGTGTAGTCAAAAATTCACACAATGAACAAGAAACATACTATAAAATTAATATTTAAAAACAATTTGACGACATTTTTTTCTCACCAGTTGACGTGGCCGTATTGCAATATTTCGAGTCCTTTGCTGTTGCCTTTGAGTGTCACCATCGACATAAAAATGAATACGATAAATCACCGGATGACTTTCAACACTCTCAATTGGAACAAGATAGTTTTGCGGCAAAAAAGCCAAATCTGCATTTGCGGCAGTATTGTTTTGATCAACAAAATGATTTCGACACATTGAAACCGGCCGATTTCGGCCATTTCCTTCTCCAATCGCATGGCTTCGCTTTGTGAGATATAGCTGAAGAATTTGTCCCGCTTGAGGTCCATACTGTACACTATAAAACTTCAAAATATTTGCAATCAAAATTGTGACATCCGAAAGTTGCAATTGAACAAGAGTTTCCGATTGCTCATTGCAACACAAAAAACATAAAAGCGATGGATCGATGCGGAACACATTTATGGCAAGGTCATACTGAAATATTGCAATTTGGAATTTGTCTTTCTTTTTTTTTGATACTTACACTCATCGGAAATGTTTCGACATGATTCTGTTGCATTGAAGATCTCGGTTGAGCAAAATTTGGTTGCAACGAAGCACGTTGCATCATTTGAAGAGGAGTTAGTCGCATTTGATGTGGTGAGAACTGCCGAGCCATTTGTTGCTGTTGCTGTTGATGAAATATCACAGGTTGCTGATTTGCAATCTGTTGTTGCAATTGCCTTTGTTGTTGAATGAAGTGCATTTGATTCTGAGCTTGTAGTGGCGAAATAATCTGCGGGATTTGTGCCGCTTGTTGTTGTTGTTGTTGCGACATCATACGCTGATGCTGAAGCTGTAATGCCCTTTGAGCCTCTATGGATTGTTGGAAATTATGAATCTGTTGATTAATCGAAACTTGTTGTGGCGGGGCTTGTTGTTGAACTTGTTGAACCGTGTCTTGTTTTTGTTGATTTTGATTTTGCTCAGCTGCCATTTTCGATTTAACACAATCAAAATAATAGTCGACGATGCTTTTTGCCTTATTCTGATCAACTGGTTTGCATGGAACTTGAGCATCGAATCCATTGCGAGCTTTGTACAAACCCTCAAATGCTAATCGATTGATAATAACGTTGCATGTCGACCCATTTTCCACTTCTTGGCAATTAATCAATTGATCGCTATGTCTACATAACGACCTGTGTGAACAAGTCGAAACCGCAACAAAGGAACTCTAAAAATACATGTATTTCAATTAAAAAACCGACAAGAATTAAATACCGGGCATTCTTCCAACTTTTTCCGATGAGTTTGTTCATCCTTCGGTTGAAATGCTAATAAAGAAGCTGGTACACATCCCATAAGTTGATCAACAGTGAAATTAGGTGGTCTCGAACGGTTACAAACTGTTGTTACATGTTGACAAAATTCAGGATCATAGACACACGTTCCGATAAAGCATTTCTTGCAATAATATACGACTGGGATACCATGCGATAACGCCAAATGATACATCAAATGAGACTCCTAAACATTTTAAAAAATATGAATATAACATTTCAGATTTCTATTTTTTTAAATGTAATTATTTTTCGAATGTTTCCAACAAATAACTCACCTCAAGAAAACTTTCAAAGCATTGGCCACACGAAAAAGTAAGAAGACGTTGCTGATGTTTTAACATATGTTCTTTTTGATTAACTTCTGACAAAAAAACACATGAACAGTATCGGCAATCGCTGAAAATATAAATGATTATGCAACAAGACAATTCTGATTTTTTTTTTGAAAAATGAAAACATAAAAGATCCGGAAAAAAGGTTCAATTGGAAGAAAACATTATTATTTTCCGTTTTCTCATTGATTATAATAAATTTTTAAAAAAAGACTCACTGAAGAGTTGTATGTTTGGACTGATGAATTTTGAATTTTTCAGCATCATCAAATGCTGAAACACAATGCAAGCAAACATGAAAACATCCTTCTCTTGGAACACCATAATCCGTTTCATACAAATCGTTGAAATCCGATGAATGATCTTTGTTTATATGCATTTGCAAACTTGTCTCCGTATAAAACTTTTTCTGGCATTTTGTGCAGCCATGAGTGGGATTTCTTTTCGACTTTGTCGGTTCAACTTGATTCGATCTGTAGATTTGGAAGTTTTCAGAATTTTCAAAAATATAAAACATACGTTTTAACAACCGCAAACGCCATACACTCGTCATCTCCTTCTTCAATTGCACTAACTTCTGGTTCACGCACAAAAACTGGTTTCGAATCGCGATGTGCTGATTCTAACTGTTGTTTTTGAAGATAAACATCTTCAACAATCAAAATATCATCATCTTCGTCGGCGACTGTTGAATTCATAACAGCTGGATCATTTCTACCATCATCGACTTCATTTCGAACAAAACGAGATGTAAATGTTTCTTGAGACGACGCTTGCGAATCAGCAGCTGGTGTTAAGCATTGAACTGAATCTAATGGTGCATCTAGTAACGGATGATTGTTAATCGGTTCATCATCGTCGTCATCAAGTGTTATAACAGGATTCTGAAAAAAAAACGGAGGTTCAAAGTAGCGAAATTTAGAATTTAAAGGAATTCATTATTTTTGTACACGATCAAATTCGGCGCGAGGATGTAACATGAATTTTTAACAGGCAATTTTTAACAGGGCGATCGACTCAAATGTAGGTTCATAAAATAGTCGCAAAACATTTCATAACAAATGATAAAATAAAAATCTTGCCTCGTTTTCGGTATTTCTCAACTCTTCACCAGCATTCGAAGGCCCCGCACGAATTGAAACATCTTCATCAACAACTGTCGGTTTGATCGGTTCGCCTTCCCCAGTATCCATAGCATCGTCATTTACACACGTCGCCAAGGATTCAGGCCCAAGTGTTGGCATAACTTCTGAATCATCGCTCGTCCTTGCAGATGTCTTCGTCACCTCTTCATCGGGTCTTATGATCTCGGCTGATAGTTCATTTATCACTCCAATCTCAACTTCATTATTCTCTTTTGTATTCTCGAATTCATCATCGCTTATTTCTTCATAATGTTTGGTAGAATCGAGTCGAGAAAGTCGGTTATTTCTTATTGTTTCTCTTGTCAAACGTTCAATAGCATCGTTAGACGTTTCTGAAATTTTTTTATTTAGAAACCCGAAGAAAGATATGAGAAATGCTACCATCTTCTTCATAGCTTGCCAGAATTTCATGTTTCTCGAATAAATGATAGAATAATCCATCAACAGAGCAGCAATTAATTCCTTCACATTTTGGGCAACGAACCGTCGAATGTGTCCTATAACCACGTATTGCCAAAATAGTGACCTGAAGGAACATTTTCATTTTTTTATCCAACAACAAAATTCGAAAAAACCTCGTCTTCAGAACATAAGTGATTTTTGATTGCATCCGGCCCGTTTAAAACTTTTTCACACTGTTCACAATATCCCAATCGTTCTTTCAAGAAAATTCCCTCAATTCCTCCTTTTTCACAACCAAAATTAATTTCAATTGTGCACTCATCAGTCAAATCTTTGCTTATTGATAAATTGCTGATTTCAAACTTCTCGAGGATCTGCATGTTTTTCACCCGTACACCACGAGACTGAAAATTCCATTGAGAATAAAAATCAGAGTGTGAAAACTCACATTTCTTTTGAATGCCGTCGTGGAGATCTTCAAATTTTTATCAGCTAATTGAAAATCAATGTTCATTGCATTCGCATCGATTTGCAACTCTTTGCAAACTTCTTTATCAAAAGGTAACAATGATTTATTCCTTGGAGTGACTTTTGTAGGAGGCAATGGCATGAATTCCGTCTGAAATCATCAATGAACGACACAACGTGAAAATGAACGAAACCTTCGAATTCGAATCGATTCCTCCAACAACAAAACTTCCGCTATCAATTTCATTTTTTCCTGACACTTTTCCACAATTTAAAAACTTATCATCACGCCTTACAGCAGCATCGTGTGTTAGAAAATGAGCGAGAAGTCCATTTTTCAAATGGCATCTTAAAACATGCTCCTTTAACCGAAATTCGTCAATATATTCCTCATTGCATTCATGATATGGGCATTTTTTCGTCATTTGCATCGCGTGTGCAAAAGCAAAATGTGCATTTCTTTCGGCAACTGTGCCAAAACTATCGACTCCACATTCTGTACATTGAGTTTTCAAATCTTAATAAAAACATATAATTTAGAATTGAAAATGGAAATGAACAAACCACATCTCAATGATGTTTTAATAACAAGCGTCGGATTTTGAAGAAAAGTCGATTCGCTCCACACAACCATTAAGGCCAGATTTTTCGGCGAATGTTTTATCTGAATAAAATGTTCCCTTTTCGAACTTCTGTGGGATTATTACATAGAATCTCGAAAATTCAAAAAAACTTTGTACACTTTGACTTTCGGGAATCTTAAAATGTTTGTGTTTTCCACAATCAACGCACACACAGAATACAATTCCTTGTTCCATAAAACCCTAAAAAGAAATTAATATAACTTTGAATTACTTGTCTAGAATACCTTATAATTCTTATTGAGCAAATGAGTAGCTAGACAAGACCGGTAAGCATCACAATCATGAGCTCGAAGTTCAGACTTCATTGTGTAACATCTTCCACAAAAATGACAACCAAATAAATCAATAACTCCATGCTCCTTGACAAAATGCTCAAAAAAATCAAAGAAATTATTGAACAATGGCGACGTCCTAGGAGGTTCTCCAAATTCACACGGCCCGCAAAATGTTTTATCTTTTTCGAAACATGTGTATCTGAAATCGGAATTCGGGTGAATTTTTTGAGGATACCTCTTTTTTGGAAAAAATGAGATTCAGAACGGTCACAACCCCAAAAATGCCTAAACCTGAGAAAAACTGTTAGAAACCCGTCGGAAAAGGCTACAAATTCAGAAAGAGTAGTTTTCATTACCGAAAATATATTTTTCCGAAAGAGGTATCCTCCATTTTCTCTTGTTTCATTATTATTTACATTGTTTGAGCTCTGAAGGATTCTCGATCATATGCAGGAGTTTCAATATTCTTCATTCTCGATTTTGTTGGATCAGGGTTATTATTTTCGAGCGTCGTATATGCTACATTATCGAAACGAACTCGTAGTGTTAACGGAAGATTCGTATACTGAAATCAATGATATACTAAATATTGAAGTTTGAAATATTTATAATCACCTGTTTCCTTGCTGCGAGAAGAAAACTTTTGCCGTCATTTACTGGGTTCACTTCATAAAATCTTCAAAATTAATATTTAATTACTCGAATTAAAATTTTATAAATAATCACTTACTGTCTGATGCGTGGATCATTCAATGCCATCGTTTTTAGATAGACAAAGAATCCCCCACGAATTTTCAATACTTGCGCCTCGTTGATTGCATTCTGTCGATGTAATTCCAGATAATCATTTTGCATATCTGTAAAACTCGAATTTTTTATAATCTTAATAAAATTCGAAAAAATGAGAATTTATAAATCAGGGGACTGAAAATTTGAATTAAAAATTGGACTAGCAAAATTAATGGAGGACTAGAAATTACACAAATATGCAGAAACTAGGCCAATAGAAGAACATAGACGAACACAACACGCTGTTTGCACTGAATTATTAATAATTGATACATAACGCAACAAGTTCGAAAGCAATTATTCTGTCAAAAAATGCAAAATAAATTGCAAGCAAAATATACATTGTAAACGGTCAGAAAATCACACTGGGAATGCTACTAATCATCCCAATGCAGTGGAAATAATTGGTTTATTTTATTTACGTTAGCGGAAAAGTAAGGAATTAGAAAACCTTACGATTTGAAAAACTCATTAAATGTTACATCGTTCAGAACATAGTTTTATTTTAACATCTAAAGAAATGGTAGGTATAAATACACATATCAATTGGATTCGTCTAAAATAAGCACAACTCTGACTATAGACATAATATTTATTATAAAGATACTTTTTAAAAATGAAGTCGATTGGTTCAAAAGTTACAAACGCGAAGAACATACCGGGCATATGAACTGACATACATGTATATTTAATTTTAAATAAATAGGAGATGCAAGAGGGAATGAGCAATAATCGATCACACGTTGCCTATTTCTTTCACATTCGCCCGCATTTTTACAGTTTTCTCAAGGATGGAAAAAATAAAAACAATAATAGAAAAAGCAAAACAAAAAATATTAAAAACGCAATTTCGTGCGAAATCAACACAAAACACCACTACAGTGTCAGCACAAAACACCACTACAGTACCTTCAAATGTGCGGGAATTTAAATTTTACGAATTATTGTCAACTTGGAATTTTTCCCAGCAATTCATAAACTACTGCCAATTTATGAATATGAACCTGAAAGAAAATTTAAAATATGATAAACTATAGGTTTAACTATTTTCAAAGTGTGATTTGCGCATTGTAGTTTGTTTCCAATGTTTCCAAGGCAACGGGCAATGTGCCACCCAATAGCCAGCCTATTTTAGTCGCCTATTTTTTTCCTCGTTTTAGCTTATTCATGTCATCTAAAAAGAGCTCATCTAAAAGTAAAGAAAAGTGAGTTTCGCCTCGAAAAATTGACAAAAAAGTTTATCGAATTTTCAGAAGTTCGGAGAAGAAGAAAAAAGAGAAAAAACCCAAAACTCCAGAGCCTGAAGAAAGCAATGAAGATGATTATGCATATGAGGACGATTTTGAGGATTACGAAGATGATTTCGAAGATATTGACGAAGAAGAAATAAAAGAGGAAGAAGAACAAAAGAATACCGTTAAACCACCTGAAAAAGTTGAGCAAAAAGAGGTTTTTCTTAATCAATGTTTCTATTTTACTTCACAAAGTTGAATTCTAGAATAAAAATGAAAGCTATCTTGCGGAACGATTGTCAAAAGCTCAATTAAATCAAGCACCAGTGAGGAAGGAGGTTCCACAGGCGAGAATAATACCGAATTCGATAGTTTCAATGGTAAATTAGAATTTTCGATTTATAAAATCAATTTTTAAGTGGCAATAATAAGTGGGAAAATAAACATTTTAATCAATTTATAAGTAGCAATTAAGCGTAACATTTCTTCTTTATTACACCCTGAAGGCGTTTTTCAGAATACCTTAAAGGAGGACTTTACGGAGCTAATCAATACGTCTGGGATGAAAATAGACATCATTCTCATTCCAAATCTGTTTTTAAAATTTTCTAAAACCACCTAGAAGACGAGAAAACGATGGCCTAGCAAAGTGGCCACCGGCGGCGAAAACTAGTCCGCAGGCATTAAAAATGCAAAAATGTTTTTTTTTTTTAAACATATAAGAAAAGAACTAATAAGCATTCTTCATAACTATTTATTAAAGAAACACGAAAAAAGCTCATTGGAAAAAGTTCGGCCCGGCGGCCACTTTTTCTAGGCCATTGTTTTGAAGCTCATTTTCTCGGCTTCTAGGTGGTTTTTGAAATTTTTAAAAACAGATTTGGAATGAGAATGAAGTCTATTTTCATTTAAGGTACATTTATTATCTCCATAAAGTCCTCCTTTAAAAAACTAAATTCAAAGTTTACAGATTGACAATACACCATATTCTCATTACAATGAAGAAGAACGAAAAAGTGTGGAACAAAAAGCTCGAGAAAGGCTTCAAAAGTTGAGAGGACTAATAAGTAAGAAAAAAAAAGAGAATACTATTTATCAATTCATAACAGGTATTGAGATAACTAAATCAACAGTTTTCACTGACCTTTCTTCAAACATATTCGAACCATTTCAATCACTTCCATCAAATCTCACCCACGCATTCACTCAAACTGGATCAGATACCAAAAGCGAAGAGATTCAAACAGAATTATTCGAGACAGACTCAAAAGAGACTCAATTTCCACACGTTGAAAGCTCATCAAACAATCTTTCAAAAGAAGTCACACCAAATGATCGCTTGCGATTCAAAAACTTCTTCTTTGCCGCCACACAAACAATTCGTGAGATTTTAATAAATGATGATGAGAATACAGAGGTCGAAGAAACGCGTGAAAAATCCGTTATGAAATTTAGTATGGGTTACAATTTATTTCAATTAGGAGCGGCTGCACAAAGTTTGTATCCCCATCGGAAAACGCCTGAAGTTGAATATTTAATTTCAGAATGTAAAACGAGTTGTATAAGTGTTGGAGAGAACGACAGTGTTCTGATTGCTTTCGAAATATTTGAGACACCTGCACAAGATCTGGTTAACAAGAGTCTGATTGTTGAGTTTTATATTCATAGGAGAAGGCCTCCAAAAAGGTAAGGAAGAAGCTTCGGATGAGAAAAAAGTTTTTTCACAAAATGGGGATTGATTAAAATTTTTTTATTTAAATTTAAAGGAGGACTTTACGGAGAAAATAAATGTACCTTAAATGAAAATAGATTTCATACTCATTCCAAATCTGTTTGCAAAATTTTCTAAAACCACCTAGAAGCCGAGAAAATGAGCTTCAAAACTATGGCCTAGAAAAAGGGGCCACCTGGCCGAATCCTTTCTTTTTCTAGGCCATAGTTTTGAAGCTCATTTTCTCGGCTTCTAGGCGGTTTTAGAAAATTTTGCAAACAGATTTGAAATGAGTATGAAGTCTATTTTCATCGCAGACGTATTTATTAGCTCCGTAAAGTCCTCCTTTAAAATATATTCGGAAAAAATTAAACGAACATGAATAATTTATAAATTCCAGACTTTTTGTCGTTGAAAGCATTGTCACTGAAATGATCCTTAGTCGATCAAGCAATGTTTTATACGTGTGTCTCTCTGATGGAACATTTTGTGCATTTGATTTGTTAGTTTCTGAAGCAACTTTTGATGACTTTCTTCCTTGGATTGGTAATTTTTAACTTTAGAAACTAATATTTCTTAAATCTTTTCAGACTCAGCAAACGATATCGCGCTTAGACGTCCAACATTTGATTCATCATTCCTCGCAACCACAATTTCGGATGCAAGTCCATTGGTTGATCTTGCAATAAATCCAACAACCAATTTTGGAGAAGATATCACAACAATTGATCAATCCGGAACCATATCATATTGGCTTGCATCTAGAGTCGAAAAAAATGAACTTCAAGTTCAATTAACTGCCGTTATAAGACCACATCCAATATTAAAGAGGCAGTCCAACTCATTTGCAATTTCATCGTTCAATTGTATTAAAAACCCCGTGCGATTCTTTATCGGGACTGACACTGGATCATTGTACAGTATGTATAAATCAGACACATCTCAAGCAATGCCAAAAATATACAAAACTGAAAAAGGTTTGTTTAAAACTCTCTAGTACTTTTAAAAATCTTATTTTTAGAAAGAAACGGTGAAATTACATCCATATCTAGCAGCCTTTTTGACAGTTCAATATTATTAGTCGGATTTTCGAATGGCTCTATTTCAATCTATCGAAGTACTCAAACATCGCCTATTCTCAACTTACCGAAACCAGACAATATATCAGCAAGCAGGATTACAAAAGTTTTGTGGAGTTGCACGTGAGTTTTAAGAAATAAGTACATGAAGTGCTCTTTTTTCAAATTACAATCATTAATCCATAAAAATCTTAAAATTGAAACAATTACTTCCAGGAATCCATCGGCCTTCTATTCTATCATTGGTGGAAAAACCATAATCTACTGGGATCTTTCATTCCAGAAAACCCCACAATTTGTCGATCATCGTCAGGATAATAGCATCATTCTGGACGCGAAAATTTGGAAAACTGAGAAATTAACCTACATGGCATTTGCTCTCGATAACGGCGATGCAGAAGTACATGTTCTCGAGACTCGAAAACCAAAGAATTCAAGTGAAACATTAATTGAAGTGTTAAATCGAACAAAAACCTTATAACACTTTGGTTTATCACAGAAATCCTTGTTATATACATCATAAATTGATTGTCCTAATTGATTTTGGCCCGTCTTTTGTTTTTGATGGTGACCCTTTGAAACGATTGAACTTCTCGAAATCAATTCCACATAATAGTCCAATTATCATTCTCTTATCATCTTCCATCATTTTCGAATCTATTCTATCAAATCCATCGCCGCTTTTGATCAGAAATTGGCAAACGTATGCAAAAGTGCACAAATTTGACAAATATGCGACGATGTAGAGAATAAGTGATCGATCGGTTGGAAATTTGCGTTTTTTGTTCAAATTTGTAAGCAAATTTCCATCGTAGGTAAACGATTTTAGAACACATCTATTCATATCCAGAACATTTCTCCAACGAGCTAATTTTCCAGTTTCATTTCGAGCACATTGAAGAGCACCGAGACCATTTCCTACACTGAAAATTTGGTTCGTTTTTTTGGATTTTATGGATTAATTTCAAACCTGTTCGGATCATTCTTTATCTCGATTTTTTCGATCTTCGCACTCGCTTGTGGTGCAATTGTACTAAGTTTGTTTATCATATCTTCTACCGTACTCTGCCGTTGTTCATTTCCACAAACAATCATGTCATCTCCACAAACTATGGGATAAATAACCTAAACGATTATGGACTTTGCTACGAAAAAAAATATACATTCTTACGTCTCCAAGATGTCCGGTGATAGCTTTTAGAGTTTCTTCACCATCTCCAATATCTTCATCAAGTTCTTGATAATTTGACGTTGAACAACATTCCCCGTGTGCTATTCTTGAAATAGCCCTCTCGGAACAAAACAGCGTTCCCCCGATTGTTTCATGACTCCTCTTTGGCCTACACATTTCCAAACAATTGCGCATTTTTGGAACAATTGTATTAAACGAGCAAGGAGTGAGTGTTTCCACTGGACTCAAAGGTACCGACGGAACTCGAAATGAACAAATTATATCCTCTGCTTCTTGCATGTTTTCTTGTACATGTCCACAACAAACATCGTCCTCGAAAGCTGCTTCTTGGAACTTTTTCGTCAAAAACCGACGTTTTAATAGACGAGTTTGTTCAAATACAACATTATACTTTCCAACATCAGGAACTTTGTGATTCTCACTGTTTAGTGTATAATATTGTTGAAGAGTGTTTTCGTCTGAAAACGAGAGCATTAAATTGTAATAATCTCAAAATTACCGATAGAATCCGAAAACTTGACAATATCAGTAACATGTCGGATAAAAAGACGACGATTGCAAATCAGAATAGGAGAAATCAGATTCTTCATAGATGACGAGAACCGTTGAAGCATTTCCTTATTCGGTTTCTGCGATGATAAATAAGCAATACATAAATTTCTTTGAAATGCGCGAGCTCTCATGTCATATAAATTGAAATAATATGCAGCTGCATAAATCCCTGTTTGATTATTTTCAAGAACAATTATTGTGCCGGGAACAGTATCAGAAGACATCAACCATACTGCCATTTCATTTGTATCGACTCCGTGAACTGAAAAACTTTCATTTTTTGTCGAAAAAATAAACAAGTTTTCGAATCACCTTGATCATTCTGTTGTGTCGAAACAACAGCCAACGGTTTAGGACCAATTACTTGACAAAATTCCACCAACGTCAGAAAAGGATCAATTTTCGCTATAAATCGGTTGAAAGGGTCGACTATTTTTGAAGGACGTAGGAGAAAATCTTCAAATGAAATCATTCTAAAAAATTTTATTTTTAATTTTTGAATAAGAAAATAATTAGGCGAAAACGAATAAATAAATTAATTAATTAAATAGAGAAAAATCGATAATTTTTACCATGTTTAAAGGAAAATAACTAAAAATTTTAGACCGGTCTCAACCCGAATCGTAAAAGTTGGGTGGTACGGTAAAAAATTTTTATTTTCAAAAATTGGTGTTTTCTCACATTTTTTCATTATTAATTAACAAAAAAAATTCGTCGACAAACAAATTGATTGAAAAGTAAGCAGTATAACCGGTTACTTAATTTCACCATATGATTTCTTTGTGGAAACTAACATGGACTAGTAATTTCACGAGAAAAAAAACTCGGCCACCTAGTTTTTGATCGTTGACTCTCGTCTATTTTTTTTCTTTAAAATTATGAATTCTGATGAAATATTTATAGTTTTCTAAAAGTATTATTAAATGTTTTTTATAAACTATTTTTTTTTAATATTTTAAAAATTAATGTACTTTTGACGCTGGAGCTCTGCATTCATTCTATATTCGTTCTATTATTAATTAATTTTTATTTCTCATCTTATTCTTTTTATGTTTTATTACAGGTCCAAGTGAAAATTGGGTTTTTACAATTTATAGGTTTTCGTTTGTCAGACCTCCCGATGTCCATTTTTCAAAATACGTTATGTTCCATAAAAAAGGGATACAACGACACGAATAAGAATACGTGTTCTTATTTTCGTCTTCTTCTTCTTCTTCTTCTCCTTTTTTTTGTTCTTTCGTTTATTTTTTGTTCTTCTTCTTCTTTTTTCCAATTCGATATCGATCCTTATACGAAAATGGAAGGAAGGAATTGTCTGCGTTTCTTGAACCTGTCTTTATCCTTCAATCCAAACTGCGCGCACGATGATGATTTGGATTCTTCGCCCCCCATCACTCTCTCTACCACTTAATTCATGTTTTTTTTTGGTTCTCATCAACCCCTCTATTCGTCGTCATCGTTTCCGAATCGTGTTGTTAATTGCGAATCAGGGCTGGAAATTGTTGCTTAGTTTTACAATCCGTTTTTTGAACTCTATTTCATTAAAATCATTTTTTTTTCAATAAGGTGTCATAAAAATCTTTGTTTGACAAATTTTATAAGAAAAATACAAAAACAATTGTTTTCACTTCATTTTTTTTCGTTTTTAAAATACTTCTTCTAACCTAGTTCGTGAGATCCATTTAAAGAATGAAGTTAGCAGTTTAAAATTTCAAGTGAGCCATTTTTTGTTTACGAAAAATCACCAGCAATTTAAAAATAATGCAAAAATGTTTTAAATTCCCACCTCACCGCCGTTACCGCGTTCCCGGTCCAATTGAGAAGTTTGAAACACATTTAGTTCGTTAGAATTCTCCGTCCGTTCCGTTTTAAAAAAAACTACAACTTCTTTCCAACCACAATTATCATGAACAGCTGCTTTTTCAAAAATATCTTCCACTAAAACTTTCATAAAATGTTCTGTCAATCGTAGTTCTTCTCAATTGTGGCTCATTGTTTTTTTTTCCCGGATTTTTTGCGGTGCACACCTTGCAGTCCATCATTTTAAAGTTCTTTCCTCTATCACATTGTTTTGAGTTTTATTTCTTCTCTTCTTCATTTCTGACGTTCAGTTTTTGTTTATGAGACAATTCATAACATCATTTATTCGTTTATCATCCATTAAATGAGGTAAATTGCTGAAATTAACATGACATGCGTTCGTTTTTCACATTATGCTTTACTGTAAAACGATTCAATAAGGTTTGGTGATCATCATGAAAATAAGAGGCATTTCATTCCTTTTTAAAAAATTTCAAGCTTCATGACAAGGTTAATCCCAGTTATTTTTCATTTTTCTATTAAACTTCCTGAACTTTTAATCCTATGGATCATCTTGCGGTGAGTGTCCCTAAAATTTCTATTTTTTTTTTCTACACGTTCTTTATGCTTTGTAAAAGAAAACGTAGAGTTTTTTGAGCTCTCTAGTTTTAATGCTAGGCAACGATTGTCCGAAAAACGCGCTTATTAACACTATTTCCATCACATGAATACATTTTGTTCTCTCTCTCTCGTTTGACATCGATTAATTCATTCCCTAGAATCAGGTGATTATTGAATAATGTGGAAGATCTTATCAAACCTATTTTCAACCTATTTTTGAACACATGTTAGGGTAATTACTGTTTGTCGTTTTCTTTTTAAATACTTTTCAAATGTTTTTTCACGGTTTCATTTTTTCATTTTGTTGTTTTCATTCATTTCGAAAATAATTAACTTAAGAAATGCTCCTACTCGTATTATTCCAAGAGTCATGGTGAGAATTAACGTAAAATGCTTATTTGTATGAAAATAAAAATGTTTTTCCTTTATGGACCTATTCAGTTTGAAAAAAATTCAAAAAATACCGAGAACTTACAATTTCGCGGTATTTGTTGAACTGTAGTTTTCTTCAAGACCCAAACGATTAAACGCATGTCCCTTTAAACAATTTTATGGAAAAAATTTGTTTTTGTGTCTATCTCTGCGGTTAACGATCAGATATGAGCCCAAGTGCATCCAGGTGGTCCGAAAAGCCCGAAATAACCCCTAAAAACCGATTAAGGACGAAAAAATTAGCAAAAATTATTTTTTTCGGCCCAGACAGTCTTTTCGGGCCTAAATCAAATATGTTGGGACTCACTAGTGATTTTTTAGTAAAATTTCCAAATTATTTCGGGTTTTCGGAACTCATGGGTTCACTTTGGAAATTTTACCAAAAAATCACTAGTGAGTCCCAACATATTTGATTTAGGCCCGAAAAGACTGTCTGGGACGAAAAAAATTAATTTTTGTTAATTTTTTAGCCCTTAATCGGTTTTTAGGGGTTATTTCGGGCTTTTCGGACCTCATGGGTTCACTTGGGCTCATACCTGATTGTTTTACGCAGAGATAGACACAAAAACAAATTTTTTCCATAAAATTGTTTAAAGGGACACATAGTTAATTGTTTGGGTCTTGAGGAAAACTAGAGTTCAAAAAATACCGAGTAATTGCAATTTCTCGGAATTTTTTGAATTTTTTTCAAACTGAATAGGTCCATTAATCCATGCGTTATCAATTTTCAGGCATTTTCTAAGCATTTAATTTACGATTTTTTGATTTTCACGTTTTTTAATAGTTTTTGTTGAAAGCACTTATTATTTGCCTCCGTAAACTCATTTTTATTTTATGAATGACATCTATTAAATACCACAAAAAATGTTCAGGTTCCTATGATCACATGTCACCATTGTCAATTAAAACATCAAAAATATCTCCATTTCTCAATGCCGGCTTCCGAACGTTGTCATTTATCACAACTGTCTTCCTATTAATCCTATCATCATCAGTATCATTGGCAGATAATCAACAATTACCATTGCCTGATGAGATTTCAGCATCATTGTTGCACGAAATTCCAGTACTTCATACTGCTTTTGTGCAAATCGGCGAAGAATTGCATTATTTAGGAAATCAATTCAAACCTGATGGTGAATCAAGTTTACAAAGTTTTGGTGTTGAATCATCTGCTATCAATATGTAATAGTTTAATAAATTAAAGAGATTTTGATTGAAATTTATAAATTGTAGCAATTCTGAAGCGAAAATTCCAAAAATCTACAATGTGCTTAAATTGGCTGGAAAAGGTGAACTTCCACTTGAGTTTGACCCAACAATGATGGATTTTGGAGATAAGTGAGTATTTTTAAATTAAAAAAAACAGTAATTAAGCAAAATCCTCGTTTCCAGTTCTGTTGGAAAGGCACAGAAGCAGAAAATTTATATTCGAAATGTGCGCGAAGAAGACATTTATCTTGACGCTATAATTGTGAATTCGATCGAATTTCAGGTTTCTTATTTCGAAAAATATGTAAGTTTTGAAAAGGAAGAAATTTTGAAAAATTGAAAAATTTTCAGAAATTAGCACCACAAGATACGACAAGCTTGGAAATTGTTTTCTTGCCAAGAGAAATTGGAAAAAGAAGCACAGATATTCAGATTTATTCATCAGTTGGAATGTTTTCTTATAAAGTATGATATTTAAATTTTTCATAAATTACACAAATTTAATGTGTTTAGGTAACAGGCAACTGTGTTTCAAATCCATATCGTATTTCTCCATTTGCTGGGTATCGCGTTCCATTGAATGCATCTGTTACAAAACCAATTATTCTTCATAATCCTTATCCATATACGATGAGAATTACGGAGGTAAGTATTGATTATTTTGATTTAAAAAAAAATAACAAATAGAAATCAGTTTGGAAACTGTTAAAGGCAGCTTGTCAGTTAACACGACCCAACTTTAAAGCGAAAGCTAAAAATTCGAATGGGGGACCAAACGGTCGAGATAACAATAACAATATGTTGCCAAATTCAAATAATTGTGTTTCGCGCCAATTCCGACCGCGTTGCACGGACACCGACCGCGTCGCACGGACACTCGCGCATTCAAATTTTTAATTTTGCTACTTTGGACGGCTGCTGTGACGCGTTTATTTATCGGTGTGATTTCGCATAAATTGCATTGTACTAATGAGAGAACGCTCTAATTTTTGAAACTAAGATCAGGTAGGGTCAAATTAGCTGAACAGCTGTCTTTAAAGGAGGGCTTTACGGAGATAATGAATGCCTATGGGATGAAAATAGACTTCATTCTCATTCTAAATCTGTTTTTAAATTTTTTAAAACCACCTCGAAGCCGAGAAAACGCGCCTCAAAACAATGGCCTAGAAAAAGTGACCACCGGCGAAAACTAGTCCGCAGGTATGAAAAATCCAAAAAAAATGAAAAAACATTTAAAAAAAGGACTAACATAAGTATTCTGCATAAGTATTTATTTAGGAAACACGAAAAAAGCTCATAGGAAAAAGTTCGGCCAGCTGGAAGCTTTTTCTTGGCCACTGTTTGAAGCTCATTTTCTCGGCTCCGAGGTGGTTTTAGAAAATTTTAAAAACAGATTTGGAATGAGTATGAAGTATATTTTCATTTAAAGTGTTTGTTTACTCATTTTCAATTTTGGTATTAATAGACTCAGAATCGCCTATAATTAACGGAATCGGCAAAAAAATCAGTTTAAAAGCTTCATTTCGCCAAAAACGGTCCTCGAAAACCACAAAAACAGGTGGTGGCACCTCCCGTTTTGCACTGCCACCGCCTGTTTTCGGCACTTTTTCGGGAGCAGTTTCGGACCCGCGGGCGCCCGAAAAAAATTTTTTTTGGTTAAATTCATTAATAATTGGTGCTTCTGAATAGATTAAAACAACAATTGAAAATCAGTAAACAAACACTTTAAGGTACATTTAAATTTTAAAAGTCCTCCTTTAATACGCCCAAAACTTTGAAATCTATAAATTTTTGAAATAACGGTTGCTTTTAAAAATTAGCACAAATTTTGCAGATGGTAAGCTCTGGTGGAAATGGTCATGTCGAACTCCCGCATGCAATCGATCAGCTTTTTGCTGAAGAACCACCGCAATATTGGGTAATTGAAATGAATAATTCAAAATTTTTTTCATCATCCCTTTTTTGTAGGATATTCGCCCATATCAAACGAAAAGAGTTGGAAAACTTGTACTTGTTGGTGGAATGACGGAGAATTCGACAGTTTTTGTGAGAATATCTTCAGAATTACATAAATATGGAGACTTGTATGTTTAGCTTTCTGTGAACCATATGATCCTGAAATTTTTGCAGAAAAGAAACCCTTGATGATATTATTTTGACAGTTCCGATTGAGGTTACAAAGCAGAGAGGGGTTTATGCAACAGATGAAATATTAGATTTTGGGTTATTAAGGTTGTTTTTTAAAAATTATTTTGTTCTGAAAAATATAAAAATTTTATTTCAGAAGTGGTGAAAGGTCAAATTCCTTAGTATTTTCGGTTTTTCAATATCAACTTGGCGGTAGATTAGAGTTTGAAACACTTTATGTTGAAAAAGGCGATCATACTGGAATTTATATGGAATTTGCGTCAAATCCGCCAATTTATGTGCTTCCAACATATAGAAATATTCTGGCCGCGGGTAATTAAAAATAAATGATAAATAAATATCAATTAATTTTGTTTCCAGGGCCTTCTGCACCTTTGGTCAAAGTAATATTTGATGCATCTCGTATCGATTTTCCGGATGATTCGCCGAGAATTAAGCATTTCACTGGATCGATTATCGCAGTTTCTAGAGGTGGAAATTATAATGCAACAATACCGTTTAAAGCGGATGTTTTTCAAGGGTAATATTGATATTTTTTTATGAAAAAAAGAAAATATTTATATCTTTTAAAGAGAATTGAAATCAGTTCAAAATGATCTATCATTGCAAGAAGATCTTCGTCCACCGCATCAAAGAATCATTAGAATCGAGAATCATTTGCCATTTGATGTTGCAATTTGGAATATTTCCATGTCTAGCGATGCGGTACAGCATTTTACTGTCAGAATGGTTGATAATGTTGTCAAAATTCGAGCGGGAGATATTGCACCAACTTTTATTCTCAAATATAACAAGAAAGTGCCGAATAGTTTTGATAATGCGATGATATATGTTCACACGAATACATCAACGTTCAGATTGTATTTGCAAAAGTTTTCAGGAAGAATGAGTGTAAGTTTCTTTTTTGGAGCAAAAAGTATATTTATTTTCGATTTATCTTCAGGTTGAGCTCACTTCCGTCGATGAACAGTCATTTGATTTTGGATTCGTCGAAAGAAATGATACAAGAACTATTAGAGTGAGATTTTTTGTTTCCAATGTTTCAAAAATTAAAATATCTTGTTTAGTTCATTGTTTGGAACCATAATCGAGCTGAGATGCTGCTCAAAAAGTTGCAAATTCCATCGAGACAAGCTTATAGATTATATGAAGTAGGAATTCAAAAGAAGAATAGTCTTTTTAATGATGTTTCAAATGATGAAAGATTAGAATATGTGCAGGTAGTTTCCATTTTCAAGCAGTGTGTAAATATATCCGTTTTTCTTTTCAGCCAACTGATGTTAGTATCTCTCCACAATCTGGAAAAATATTCGATCTTGAGCTAAAAGTTCCACAAGATGGAATTGTTCGAAATGGGAATATTCTATTCGAAACGGATTATGAAAGTAAATTGTTTGCGGTTACTTATCAAGTATCAACCGGGTCGTTACAATCACTACCGGATGAGATTAATTTTGGGCAGACGTTTCCAGCAAAGCTGGTTTATCGAACACTTCAAGTGAGTTGTTTTAAAATGAGCACTTTAGAAATTAATCATTTTTAGGTTTTCAATTCGTTTAGTGAAGATATGACAGTCACACGATTAACAACTCTGAATCAAGATCCTAGATTCTTTTTCGAAGGTTTTGATCCACTCAACCCACCAATTTTAAGATCTGGAAGGTTGACGAATTTGGGGCGAGTTATGTTTTCACCACAAGTTCCATGTGCACATGAATACTGTTATTTGGGTTTCCCTTTGAGTTCTAATGGTAGGAAAGTTTATAAGTTTTCTGAAAGTATTATTTATTTTTGCAGACGGTCAATGGTTTGTACATGGTCTAACTCTTCCGACTAATTTGGCAGAAGTAGATGCATATTTGTATAAAAAACAAAGAGCGAAGTATGATGCATTGGTAAAAGCTGGAAAAAATCGAGTCAATACAACGGTTATTTTGGATACTGATAAAGCGAAGAATATCAAGGTTAAAACATCAGCAGAGCTTATTTGGCCGAGATTATTGACTCGAAATTCGATTCAGTTTCCATTAACAGCTTTGGGAAATTTTACGGTAAGCATTTTTGTTTATTTAAGCTTAAGTTATGATTAATTCATTACAGATTGTAAATCTTACACTTTCCAACCCTACAAGTATGCCAGTTGCTGTACAAGTAATACCTTTGGTAATATATCCTGATGCTGAAGCTTTAGTTGATTTGTTCCGACCACATTTGATGACGCCATTATCGGAACATGTTGAAATGAATGAAACATTGATGTTTTCGTTGAGAGATACCGAATTGTTCACTTTGAAGTCGGATTCACCAGTTCCGAAGTTGAGAGAAGAATTGGAGGAAATAATACCGCACAATGTTCCAAGATTTACATTATCATTGTTGTTGAAACCACACATGAAAGTTCGACTTCGTCTAGGATTCCTTCCATCCGATTATACACTTCGATCATCATTGCTTTTGATTCGAAATAATTTAACAGTAATTGAACCTGTTGTTATGTATGGAAAAGGCGCAAGAATAGGGGTGAAGGTTGAAAATGTTGAAGCACGGTCGAAACAACCATTGCTTTTCGAAATTCGACATGATCATTTAACAGATTGTAATAACCCTAAAAGTAGGATTACTTTGAAATCAGAAAATATTAATCAATTATGTTTTTTAAAGGACTTATGCATAAATTACACTCAACACTCACTGTCAGACGACCTTTCCAAGTTTTTAATTCTGGAGAAGTACAATTTACAATCACAAATATGAGTATCAATGGTGTACCTTGTGAAAATCGAGGATTTAGGATTTTGAATTGTTATCCGTTTAAACTGCAGCCTAATGAGTCATACGCATTGGATATTGCGTACGTTTAGAAATTATGGCTTTAGAGAAGGAATTTATTATTTCAGATATACTCCTGACTTTTTAACGACAACAAATGAAGCTGATCTTCAATTGTATATGCATATGAATGGATCCGCATGGTTGTTCCCATTGGCTGCTACAGTACCTGATGATATGATGGCGAAATGTCATCAAGCTTTACCAAGACCACCATTCGAGAATATTATGTATTATAGTTGTGTAACTGCGTTAATGTAAGAGTATTTTATTTTATTTGTTCAGAATATATATTTTTTTAGATTTTGTCTTGTTTGCGTTCTGGCGTGCGCTTATTTAGAAGGAGATCGAGCGATTGCATGTGCAATTCGAACCCAATTTTCCGCTCCTCGCCAATTATTTGACTTCAATATGCTTGTTAATCAGTTTAATAATAGTAGAGCAGCAGATCAGACAAAACCACCTATCAAACCACCAGTTTTACCACCACCGGCAACCGTTCGAACTGAACCAACACAATCCACTAATGCGAGAAATGTTACAAATACACCATCTACGTTGAGAGCATCGAACGATGCGTGGATTTTATCGAGAGTTTTAATCAAAATTGCAAACTTCATTGTTCAATTGGTGCATTCGGTATGGAAATGGTCATTGTTCTATCGTAAGGATTCAATTGAACCGACAATTACAACAAATTCTAACAAAGCTAAAAAGAAGAAGAAGAATCCAGTAACACTGGTAAAAAAGAAGGAAATTCGAGAACGAGGCGGCGAAGGTTTGTTTTTTATCAAACAGTTTGTTTTGAAATTTGTATTTAACTTCAGATAGCGATGCTTCAACGACGCCGGCTGTTAATCGGAAACCAACACATGCACCACAACAACAAGCAGTTCAAAACAAGAAGAATAACAATTTACCGAAATCTCCAAAACCGGCGACGAACCAAAATAATAATTCTAAAGGCAGGAAAAAGAGCACAGAACAAGGAAAACAGAATCTTGCGCCTCCTAGCCAAACGAAATCGAGAGACTCCTCGAATCAGAGTAATAAGAGAAATAAGAAACAACAGCAGCAACAACAACAACTGCAGCAGCAGAAGAAAGAAGATGTGAATGAAAAGTTGACGGTTAAAGAAGAAATAATAAGAAATGAGCCACCGACGCCTGAGGAAGATGACGAGGAAGAAGCGATTCCAATGACACATACTGCGGAGTTGGATGCAGCTGCATATCAGCAATTCCTTGCTTCTGGAATGAATCCAGCATTGACCAATCCGGTCTGGAACACGCCTGCAGCACAAGCAGCCATGCAATATTTGAACCTATGGAATTATAGTGCACCTTTGAGTGTTGAAGAAATGCAAGTGTTGATTGAACAAGCAGGACAAACACCGATGTCACCATGGGCCGCTCCACCGATTTTCCATCAAGGACAATATCCGATGCATGATGTGAACCTTACTGTTCCAGCACAATCGCCAGTTGTTGATGAAACGGCTAGTGTTGGAAGTTCTGCTACTGAAGATGCACCTGATTGGGCAGATGAGGTAAAACTAGATATTAAAATAATAAATGGATGTTTGAGAAATTTTCAGATTGTGAACGCGAGTGATGCTGAGATGGACTTCTCTAATATGGCTGCAGCAACAAAAGATAACCTTTTCACTGATGACGAAGCAAATGAAAGTGCATCCACTTTGGGTGCCACTAATTCAAAAACTAACAATAGTGGTTCAAGAAGACGGCGAAGCCCAAGTGTTGCAAGTTCAGTTGCTAGTTCGACACTTTCGAAAAAGGTAAACCAAATGTGTTTCATTATAAAACTTTAAAAATTATAAATTTCAGCTGAATTCACCGCAGAAAATGGGCGGCCGTCGTTTGACTATTGGTTCAGAAAAGAAGGATTTGAAGAATTTCGCCAAGACACCAGGGCATAATTTGGGAGACCAGAAAAAAGAGGAAGACAACTCATTTTCGAATGGATGGCCGACACAGCTGCCAGATTTGGCGACTATATTGAATTCATCTGGAGAGGAGCAACCGACGTCGTCGATTTTTGGAACATCAAGTGTTTGGGGACAACAAGAACCAACACAACAACAGCAGCAACAACAACAACAATCACAGGAACTCGATCCACTTTCTCTTTCTGGATTAGGAATGAATTTGAGCGGTCAAACGGATTTTGGAACTACCTCATTTGGAACAATGTTTACTGGAAGAGAATTCAATTTATGGTCAGACTCTGGACGAGATTACAATTTGTGGTCTCAACCAGCTCCTGCTTGGGAAGGATTGAACTTTGATAACAACGTTGAAGAAGAGAAGGAAAAAGAAAAAGAATAAGAACTAGCTTGATTTTATGTTTCGCGGCGTTTACTTTACGTTCAAATGACTTTCAAAGTTGTCAATAAACTCTTTCTCATTTTTATTTTTGGATATGTTTCATTTCAGATAATTAAAAAGAAAAATTGCACAAGGTTTTAAAAATAAATTAGAATCTGTACATATTATTTTGTAGCCTAGACAACTATTTGAATTACGACATAACTGATCCTGCTTCTAATCTTTGTTTGACAATTCGAACAACTTGTCTGCACTTATCAGCTCCAGCTTCCGCTTGTCTCGCTTCTTGGATTGTTATTCTGGCTGGAACCAATTTGAATTGGTAGGAGGATTCAACGAATTGGCAAGCGTATTTCAACAAGTTGACGCAGGAGATTCTTTCTTGGATTAAACCAGCACGGCATTCACCTTCCTCGCTGAAAAAATATTGATTTGAAGGATTCGATTCTAAAGCGGTTTAAAGACATTGTGCCACTTTTTCGAAAGCTGTCAATTTGTTAAATAACCTCGTTTTTTAACAGTATGTTTTTAAAGTCAAGGGTTCAGGTAAACGAAAACAAAAATAGATTCAAAAGTTTGACAATGAATGACATCAAATTCTAAGAAATCTTTAAAATTGGTAAACAGGTTCAATTGGTATCATTTCAACACATTAAAGATGTTAAAGAAGGGTTTTACGGAGATGATAAATGTACCTTAAATGAAAATAGACTTCATTCTCATTCCAATTCTGTTTTTAAAAGTTTCTAAAACCACCTAGAAGCCGAGAAAACATACCTCAAAAGAATGGCCTAGAAAAAGTGGAAACCTGGCCGAACTTTTTCCTATGAACTTTTTTCGTGTTTCGTTAATAGATAGCATACTTATGTTAGACCTTTTTATGTTTTTTTTTGAGTTTTCCATGCCTGCGGACTAGTTTTCGCCGGTGGCCCCTTTTCTAGGCCATTGTTTTGATGGACGTTTTCTCGGCTTCTAGGCGGTTTTAGAAAATTTTAAAAATAGATTTGGAATGAGAATGAAGTCTATTTTTATTTAAGGTACATTTATCATCTCCGTAAAACTCTACTTCAAAATAGGTATCCTTTCATTTCAACACATTAATGTTGTTAAAGACAGGATGTCACTTCTTTGGTAAGGATTCTGGAGATATTCCAATTTTCAAAAGTACAGAATATAATGTTGTTTCATCAATTCCCAAATTAATAAAAATTGTAACGGTCCTTCAAAGGAAAGTAATAACATGATCCACCTTGAGAATAGGATAAATATCAAATAAACCAATTTTGTACTATTTTTCCGTACCTCTTTGTCAATTTGATCCTTTGAAGAAGAGTATCAACCTTATCCCAATGTGAAGCAGTTGATTTTCTCTCGCATTCTAAAAGACGTTGCTCAACAAGTTCGGCTAATTTGCGATCCTGAAATAATTTCGTCAATTTGCATTCATTCCAAAATTTGAAAATAAGTACCTTTCCACCCTTTTGAAGGTATGATGGGAATTTCTTTTGGAAACGAACTCCAATTCCTGGGAGGTTTCGACGGCAAGCTGGAAAAAAGGAATTATTTTGTGATAAGTTGTATAAAATTACTTTTAGCATCGTAATCCGCATTGAACCAAAGGTGTCTATCAATATTGGCATCAACCTGGAAATGAATAGTCAAATCTAATAAAGATTTAAGAAAAAAAATCAAACCTCCGCATCTAAAGCAGCTTTTTCAACAGATGCTGGCTTGACAGCTTCCGCATTGAACTTGTTGAATTCGGCTGCTTTTTTGGCTGATGAAGATGAATCGGTGTCAACAATTTGGGTAGCAACCGCATTGGCTGCCGGTCTCAAGACAGGTTGAACAACTTGTACATTTTGTTGAGTCGCTCGGACTGGTTGAACAATTTGAGAGTTTGATTCGAATGATTGAGCTTGAGTTTGTGGAACGACTGGAGCAGCACGTTGTGGTTGTGGAATTACAGGAGCTGGTTGTTGTTGTTGTTGAGGAGCTGGTTGTGGTTGTGGCTGTGGTTGAGGTTGTTGAACTTGTTGAACTTGTTGAACTTGTTGAACTTGTTGAACTTGTTGGAACTGTTGGAACTGTTGCCCTTGTTGATTATAATACTGGTTGTATTGTTGTTGAGGGTACTGTAAAACTCGAAATTGGTGATCAAAGTTTTCGAAATTTCCTACCTGGTTGTATGGATTATATTGATTGTATTGCCCTTGTTGGTATTGTTGTTGTTGTGGATATCCATTGTATTGTTGTGGTTGAGGTTGGATTCCTTGTGGGACGAAAGCGTATGGGCTGAAAAGACGATAAATGATAATTGTGATTGAAATGTTTTATGAATTTGATTTTATTGAATTTTGAAATGGAAATTTTTTTATTATCTTCAAATTTTAAAGAAATAAGGTATCTCACACTTGAATATATTTTATGATTAAGGAACCAAAATGCCAAAAGTTTTGGGATTTAATATATGATAAGGCTTGTCACTAAACATTTAATATTCATCCAAACATAATTATTGTGACTTATTAACTTTAATTAACTTTATTCTATTTCTTAATCCACAATTTGGCGCGCTCAAGCGTGAGCCAAGCGAGCGCAAGAAAATTTGAGTGAATTAATCGGTTTTTAAAACCACTTGTTTATAAAAAACGATTTTTCCGTCAAGAGCCGTACACTCTATTTATGAATTTAATTTTTTAAAAACTATTCTAAACCGTAGGCGACTTGGAAAAATATTACAGCTTAAACATACTTCCAACAATTTTACTTTTTCTGCTAGGCCGACGTTTTTTCTTGGTTTTTTGTGGATGCTTTCACATCTCTTAAATTTTTTCTGATATTTTCCTAAAAAGTCAATGGAATTGTTTCAAAAGCTTGGACATCTAAATTTGGCAAAAGACGCATAATCAGCGCTAAAGCACCAATTAAAGACTTTTGATCAGTTAATTTAACCCTATAATCAACATTTGAATGCGCGCCGGATCGAGCCGCGTGGTCGTGGATTGTGCAACGCGGTCAGAATTGGCGCGAATCACAATTATTTGAATCAACCTGGGCTCCCATTCAAATTATGATTTTTTGTCTTCAATTTGGATCGTCTTAACTGATCAGGTGCCAATAAGAATTGTTAATTGGAAATTTCAAACGTTCATCTCAATGAAATTTATTGGCTCTTGGTCTTCTTTAACTTGAAGTTATTAAATTTCAGACCTTGTTCGCTATGAGTGCATTCTGTTTCTAATAATTATCTTTCGAGATACCTTCCGCTGTTAAATAATATTCCACCAACTATCCTTAAACACATCCCTAATTAATCTTATATTCATTTTCATTTGCCCCCATTAAATAAGATCTAACGAGATGCAAAAAAATTTGCTATTGTATGTTATTAGAAGTACTTAATGGGAAAAAATCGAATGATTATTAATGTGATTCATCTCGTCGAATCGGCAGCTAGTTCCTCTAGCGTAATCTTCAAAATGATCAAATTGCCATAGATAGACGGAACAAACACTAGCGATTTGTTCGATTAGGGGGTTTTTGTTCAGTGAGACGATGAAACAAAGTTGCAAGTTTTTCAATGAGAGAGGAGGTGAATGGGAGTGGAATATCATCATTTTCCTGGATTGTTGTTGGAAACAGAAAGAGATGAAGAAGGGATATTTCATTAATTATAAAGCTAATTAAACCTATTTTGATTGGTTTGTTAGAATGAATTAATCTAATATCGAATTGCATTGTTAGGGTCTATGTTTTCTTAGGATCGTGATGAAATTTACCGTTTCTTATGGATAGAATTTCGTGTGGTTTAAAGCTAGGATTTTAACTGATAAATATCATAATGAATCCAGAAAAAGAACAGTTTTCGAGCATCCATTTTCCAATAATTTCAAAACAAATTTCTAGTGATTAACTCTGATAACTATGAGGAGTTTCCAATTGGGCATGAGAAACCATCCAGCTTTCATTTTATTCACAATATCTTTAGAATGTTCGACGAGGAGAAACCATGAAAATGAGTGTCAAATGTTTTGAATTTAAAAGAAACCAAAATTCCGATTGATGGTTGACTGATATTGAAAAAGAAAGTCGAATAAATTAAATACCCAGATTTTCACTAATAATTTCTCGAATTTATTTTTTGTTTATCAATTCGACAAAAAACAAAGGTTTTTTAAAATAAAACTCACATAACCCTTAACTGACGCTTTAGTGCGGATTATGCGCCTGTTAAGTTTAGATATCCAAGATTTTGAAACAATCCCCTTATAAATATGAAATTGGGCAGCGATTTAAAGGAAACACGATGCAAATTCAAGGCAAAGTCAAAATTCGAATGGGTGGTCCAAAGAACAATACCAATATGTAACCATATTCAAATTATTGTGTTTCGCGCCAATTCCGACCACGTTGCACGGACACGCTCGCATTCAAATTTTTATTTTTTTCAACTTTGGACGGCTGCTATGACGCGTGTATTTATCGGTGTGATTTCGCATAAATTGAATTGTACTAATGAGGCAACGCTCTAATTTTTGAAACTAAGATCAGGTAGGGTAAAATTAACTGACCCACTGTCTTTAATAAAAAAATTAAAATTTTCTTCATGATCAAAAAACAAATGCGTAATCCTCTGGACAAGGAAGTTTCGAAAGCCTATCAGGATTTTCAAACGATCGTAATACTTTTCAAAAAAAACAAGTTTTGTATCTTTATTTCTCGTGAAGCAAACGCCGAATTCCTAAACCTTCAGGTGACACCATTTATTTTAAAAGTGGGAAATTCCACAGTTCTACCAAATTGGTAAAATAATCACTTTTAAAGGCAGCCTGTCAGTTTAAGAAATGTAAATTAGGATGAATTCTCTAACAAGTGTTGTTTTCAAACTTCTTTCTTACATTATATCAAAATTTTCGGGTGTACTTGGCCAAAATAAGTTTGCGGTGGAAAAACAAATAAATAATATTATGAAAAAAAAGTTTTAAACGACTATAATGACTTCCGATGAAACGTAAGATTTTAGAAAAAAAACAAGAAACAAGTTTTGTTTGTTCTATCGGAAGCATAGGAGTTCCCCGATTAAAGAGTTTGTTCCATTTATTTTAATATACTCACCTTGGTGGTACAAATGGTGCCGGTGTGGTAACAGTCGGGAATACCAATGGAGTATGTGTCGGGAAAGTGAACGGAGCAATCGTCGGATGTGTTGGCAAGGTGAATGGAGCCAATGTTGGATGAGTTGGGAATTGGTATGGAGCAACAGTCGGCAATGTTGGGAATGTGAATGGAGCCGGAGTTGTCGCAATAACCGGTTGAGCCGGAAGACTTGCAGCTGGTTGTGCTGCTGGCGGCTGCTGATCACCAGCTTGCACAAAGAGCGGTGGTCCGTTAGCCTGTGCAGCTACTCCAACAGGCTCTCCTCCCAATTGAGCCGGAAGATCAAAAATAGTATTTTGAAAAGTCTGTTGTCCATAAGCCAATGAAACAATGGCAGACAATAAAACGATAACCGTTGGCATTGTTGCCTGAATGAGGGATGCTTAGTGCGAATGTGGCGTTTGGCGCTTCTTGGTGAGATGGGTATTTGGAGATGAGGGGTGGTTTTTTTTTGTCTCTTCAAAGTGAAACAGAACTAGTGCGGAACGGGTTTCGACACGCCTTAAACACAATAAGTAAATGTGGACGCGCAGCGAAAAAAGGGGAAGATCTTATGGATAGAGATTTGTATATGGATGGATAAACGTGTGACTTTCGATTCGATTTTTATCTTTTTTTTCTACTGTTGTTGTGGTCAAAAAATGAATGAGGAGAAACAAGATGAGGGATATATCTGATTCATTGGAATTTACGATGACGTTCAACGTTTAAATGAGACATTAAAAACAACAAATATTTACAGAAACAGGAAATGCGAAAACATACATTCTAACTTTTCTAATGTTACTAAACTGAAAAATAAATAATTAAAAAATTGTATTGAGAGTTAATCAGAATACTCTGCTCCACTGGAATCATTGACCTCATTTCTTGTCGCCTCTTCTTTTTCTTCCTGAAAATTTTCAGATATATAAAGTAATTAAAGCCTCGTATTTAGAGCTCCTGACATTTTCTTAGATTTTACACGTTTTCCCTTCATTTAGCCCTATAACACACTACCTTCAACAACGTTGATGCCACTATTCCTGCAAATAGAATCACTCCCATCCATGAATTCGATTTGAACTTTTTCCAGCAATCCTCTCCTTTATTTATATCAACCGTTCCAATCTGCCATCCCAAATGTCCTGCTGTCGCAGCCAAAGACAGATAATAAGGCCATGTTTGATCACTCATTACTCCTGTCATCGATAATGACGCAACTGTTCCAATCCCAAAAACGCTTAACCATTTTTTAGTATCATCTCCAAGTCGTAATGCACTCGATTTCACACCGATCATTATATCATCCGCTTTATCCTAAAATCGAAATATAATCAATTTCGAGATTAAAATCAATTTTTCTGAAAAATGGTGTAGTAAAGAACTATGTGTTAGTATCGATATAAATCATGCATATTAAGAAAATATTCAAAACCTGGTGCGCATAAATCGTATCATAGATCAGTGTCCATTTCAAAGCGGCCAAATACAATAAGAACGGAACAGCCGAATTCAAGTCACCACGCATTGCACACCATCCGAGTAGCGCACCCCAATTGAATGTAAGTCCTGTGATGGCAGTTTCAGATTTTCACAAATAATAAACAACTTTCGATGCAATTTTTTGAACAAGTTTGTTTGAATATGAATTCACGATTTCAAAATTCAACACCGCATTTCAGACAACAATTGACAATGTGTATTCATGTTCAAACAATACTAAAATGCGAAATGGTGCTGGTACCACTACCATCTACGTAAAATAAAATAAAAACATTTGTCTATCCCGTCCACCATCACCACACGGCTTTCTACATACATAAATATAGTTGCACAGAAGTATTCTATATAATTGCAGGAAAAAACACAAAACCAACATTAATTTTCCTTTTTTTACACCACCTTTCTCAATCTAAAAATTCTAGACTTTTCTTGCACACCTGATGACTATAAATACTATCGTAGATGACCGTGTACAGGATGGTGGCCAAGTAGAGTGGTCCGAATATTGGAAGATCAGATAAGCCATGGCCCAATTCGGCCCATGTGACCAGCACACTCCAATTTAAGGTGGCTCCTGTAACTTTTGACCTCCGAAAATTTAAACATTATCAGAAAAGGGGGATTGGTTTAGAAGTTTATAAAAAATACATAAGGAAAGTGGTCTATGTTTATTACTATATTTTTCACATAAAATAATTTTAAAAAAACTTAACATACCTAGTATAAATTGCGGCCAATATGTGAAACGTTTAGCCAACGGATAACCAACAACAAGAAGCATCGAAGAGGCGCCTACAGCAACACTGCAAAACCAGATATATACGCAACTTTAAATGCGTAATTTTTCAAACTATGCTCAAATAATCGAATGAGAGTAGTAAACGTAATTAATACTCTTTAAAATATTGAAAATTAAAATTTCTAAAGTATGTTGAACTGTAAACGTTTTTTGTCGTGATAAAGCCAGTATATCACTTGCAATGTCAGTGTAATATTCAAAAGTGAAACTTCTACCAGTTCTTCATCCACTTACCTATACCAATTCAACTGCAACAAAATAGCTAAAGATCCCGATAATAAACCCGCTAACAACCCAACTGCCTGTTTTTCAGATAATGACCCGCATGCCAAAGGCCTCAATTTCGTTCTTTCCACCTGAAATATTATTGATTTTGAACAAACAAGTCCTTATCAATATTTCCCACTCTTTTATCAAAATCTTTATCCCATAAATCATTGATAACACATCCAGCACTTCTCATCAAAAAGGATCCAGCTCCAAAAAGGCCTAACATGTAAAACGCCGGTAAATGTCCAGCAGGAGCTGCAATTGCTATACTCCATGTACACGGCCAGTATAATAACCATGTTCCTGAAAAGTTTTTTCCAGTTTTGAAAATACACAATATTTTTACCGATAGGTTTATCCGCTCTCATAAGTTGTAAATAAGGTTTTATTTTATCGGGAGATGCATCAACTATACTGGCAGCTGTTGGAAAAACTAGTTTAGATTTTTGTCTGAAAATTCTCGATTTCCAGAAAATTCTTTTTTTTTCTTTTAGTTCCTTACACCTGCACATTCTTTCTATGCGTTTTTTGCCAATTTGCACATTCTGATTTAACCGTCTGTTGATGGGTTGCATAACTTGTAACACTTGTACTACATTTTAAATAATTATAACAACTTATTAAAGGTTTCCTTATTATCATCCTACGTCTGAAAATTCAAGAAATTCATAAAATAACAATAATGAAATAAAATATCTAACTACGGTTGATGGTTTTCCGATTCCCCCCTAACTACAATAAATGAAAACCAACAATGTTTTATTAATCAGGAAAATTGAACACAGAAAAAAAAAACAATAAACCAGAAACGAAGCAACAGATAACAAAGAAGAATAATGAAAAAATACAGAAACTAACATCCCCGAAGGGCAAAGTAAAACAAAAACGTGCAAAAATTGAATTGAGTCGGAGCAGCAGCTTTAGTTATTTCTTGTTGTCTATATGTCTGCGTCTATCTAAAACTCCATGCTGTCCTTTTTGCGATGTTCAACTTCAACCGTTGTTATAATATGACCATCTTCTGTTTCTTTTGATTCGAGTTCACGACGAATTTCAGGAGAAATCAGATAATGACCGTGGTACTGAAAATATAAACAATCTTAGCAACAATAACAAATTTCAAGTTTGTTGAATTATAAAACACTTACTCTGATCAAATCATGAATTGCAGTCTTCTGTTCAGCGTTTAAATCATTCTTATATCTTTGACAAAGTGAAAGAAGACATTGATGCCATAGTACTGGCATATCTCGCTCATCATTCTTTAGTCTAAAAAAATAATCAATAAAAGTAGTTTCAAAAGAGAGAAAACACCTGATAAAATGATTGACAACTGCATCGATTGCTCTGTACGGCAACGCATATTTTTTATCAATCAATGCTCGCAAGAATACAGAATTTGCACCTGTGTACTCCATTTCAGCAATTTTCAGCATAGCGGCTGCTGAATGGAACATTGGAATCGGAACTCTTGTGAGAACAGAGCTGAAGATAACTGCTTCACGAAGAGTACACGTTCCAGACTGAAAACAAACTCAGCTATCGAAACATAAAATTAAGTTTTGTATTAACTAACCTCAACTAATGGAAGAATAATTCCTTTGAAAAACGCAGCTGGTTTGTACATTGCCTTACAAAGAGCTTGATAAAGATGATAGTTCAATTTCTTGAATTCATCAATATCATCTCGAAGGCGTGGGAGAAGCACCAAGCTGTAAAATCTGAAAAAAAATAAACTGCAATAGCCAAAAAATATGTATTCAAAAAATACCTTTGACACATCTTTGGGTTCATGTTTGATGCAAATAACCTAGTGGCTTGGTACATTGCCGCAGCTGTCCATTTTTCTGGTCTTGTAAGGCTGAAAGTCTTTATTCAGTACATTATCATTTGCTAAGAATAATTACAATAAAATCTGTTCCCAATTGACCATTTTTGGAATAATTTTGAACGCTTTTGGCACTTTTCCACTGCGATATTTTGACAAATATGTTCCAATCTGCTCGTACATTTCAACAACTTCTGGATCCATATCTCTCATCTGAAAATGTATTTTTCATTGGGGAAAACTAATGATAAATTACATTGAACTCATTTGGATCAACTTGGCTGAGTGCCAAATCAGCATCGTTTTGTTTTGCGTCGATTTTAGCCTGAAATACGTGTTTTTTTCAAAAGAAGATTAGTGTATCGTAAACCTGAATAATATCGTACAAGGTGTTCATCTGTGTTGCATCTTTCTTCAGGAATCTGGCCAAATCTTCTTCATCCTGAGGGTCCAATTGCTGAAAAAATACGCGATTTCCAAACGAATAACTGAAACGAATTAAATTACCACAATTTCGTCTTCGTATCCGTTATCGTTTTCTTCTAAATCGTCTTCATCATCTGATTTAGTAGAAGTGGCTCCTAGTGAGAAATGTCTTTGTCTGAAAATTTTTGGGATCAATAAGTTTCTGTAAACAAGTCAAAATCAATAATGGACCTGTTGAAAGGTAAACATTATGTGAATCAATTGGAAAACTCAAACCTTTTGCTAGTTTTTGGCTGATCATCTTCATCCTCCATAGCTTCTTCTTGCAACTGTTTTCTCGCTTCTTTCAAAATTTTGGTGGACAAAGAATCGGGCAAAAACTATAAATTTTCAGATTGTATAAAATAAATATTAATATTTTTCAGACCTCAGCATCTTGAGCTTCTTCCATTTTTCTTTTTTGCTTCTCACGAAGCTCCGCTCTTTCAGTTGCCACATTGTCTTTTTCTAATTGTACATCAAGTCCTGATTTTGCGTTTAGCTTATCTCCTCTTCCGGAAAGATTCTTTTTCACCATGTTACTTCAATTAAATGTTTAATAGTTTATTTACGGGTTTTGTTGTTGAAATCAATAAAGGATGCGCTGGAACGCTATGAAAAAGCTATAAAACTTTTATATTTTACCGATTTTATGTTTTTTATTCAAAAATCAAAGACAGGAAAAATCGAATTTTTAGGTCAACAGATGCAAGGAAAAGAAATAATTGATTTTTCGGGTGAGAGAGTTCTCCTAAAAAAATCTACTTTTACCTTTCGGATATTTTTCAAGACAATAAAACTTAAAATTTGGAAACAGAGAAATAAATGAAAATTGTAACCGAAAGAAGTCATTAAAAATAAGGAATAACGAAGAAACGAAAAAAATAATTAAGAGAAACAGGGGGAGGGGATAAACATGATAATTATATTTATTAGATGAGATCGGCAATCGAGGCCGGCATCTCTTCGATAACAGTGGTGTAGTAGGTTTCGATTTCTTTCAATTGGCGAGCATCGTTGTCGGTAACGAAGTTGATGGCAACTCCCTTACGACCGAAACGTCCAGAACGACCGATACGATGGATGTAGTTTTCACGGTTTGTTGGCAAATCGTAGTTGATAACCAATGAAACTTGTTGGACATCAATACCACGAGCCAAAATATCGGTGGTGATGAGAACGCGGGATGATCCGGAACGGAATTCACGCATAATAACATCACGTTCGGCTTGATCCATGTCTCCGTGAAGGCATGAAACAGTGAATTTCTTGTCTTGCATTTGCTCGGTCAATTGGTCGACCTTCCTACGGGTGTTACAGAAGATAACCGCTTGTGTGACATTGACAATGTCATAGAGATCACAAAGCGTGTCAAACTTCCAGTCCTAAAAAAGAACATTCGACAATGATAAACGTTTTTGTTTAAAAATATAAACTTACATCTTTTTGGACGTTGATGTAGAATTGTCTGATACCTTCAAGGGTAAGTTCATCCTTCTTGACCAAAATTCTGATTGGATCACGCATGAATTTGTGAGTGACATCAAGAACCTCAGCTGGCATAGTAGCGGAAAGAAGAACGACTTGAACATCTGCTGGCATGTTCTTGAACGCCTCATAGATTTGATCCTTGAATCCACGGGAAAGCATTTCATCAGCTTCATCAAGAACGAACATCTTGATGTTCGATGTATCAAGAGCTCTTCTGTTGATCATGTCATTGACACGTCCTGGAGTTCCGACAACAACGTGTGTTCCGCTTTCAAGCTTGCGAGCATCATCTCTGACACTGGTTCCTCCAATACATGGCAAGATATCGACTTTGAGGTACTCTCCCAATGCACTCATTACTTTTTGGATCTAAAAACGTAACCATAATAAAGAATAATAATAATTAAAAAAAAGCTTACTTGTTGGGCAAGTTCTCTTGTTGGAGCCATAACGAGAGCTTGTACAGATGGAACCTTATGATCAATTCTTT
The DNA here is from genome assembly GCA_964036255.1 of Caenorhabditis virilis. Classification (NCBI taxonomy): domain Eukaryota; kingdom Metazoa; phylum Nematoda; class Chromadorea; order Rhabditida; family Rhabditidae; genus Caenorhabditis; species Caenorhabditis virilis. The sequence goes on along the minus strand of OZ038417.1, from coordinate 8,601,342 downwards.
GAAGAACTGAAACAGAGAAAGTAGCAGTCTTTCCTGTACCGGATTGAGCTTGAGCAATAACGTCTTTTCCAGTACAACATGGAACAATAGCGCGCTTCTGAATGGCCGATGGTTTTTCGAAACCGAAACCGTAGATTCCTCGGAGGAGTTCCTCCTTCAAGTCCATTTCATCGAAAGTCTCGACGACTTGATCGTAGTTTCCCTATAAATGACGGTAATGTGCGAAAGAACAGAAAAGAACAAAAAAAAATTGAAATCTAATTTTAAAAATAATTTACCTCGATCAAGCCCTCGGAATCGACGGTTGTGGATCCACCGTTTACATCATTGATAGCTTCGCTCATATCAAGTGGGTTAAAAAGTTAAAAAATAACTTTTGAATAGCTGAAGAGATACCTGAAAATATAGCGATACTTTTCGAAATAAAAAAAATTACGAAATTTAATTGATGAAATCCTAAAATTTGCATTATTTCGATAAAGAAGCTATAAGACCATAATTTTGGCAATTATTGGGTTATATAATACAAGGAAAAAATTCTGGAATTTTTTTTAGGAACGTGAGATAAGGATAGAAACCAAAAATTCAGAGAAAATTAGCAGAAAATTGATGAGCCCAAAACGGCATCCAAGCGGGCTTAGAATTGGAGGGTCTCACCGCGAAATTGTGCGATGGGGCGCACTTACCTCGTTTGTTTTTACTTTTTTACACTCTGTTTCAATTTTTCTGTGGCATCTCTGATTTTTTGAGTATTTTTACAGATTTTTTCAAAAACAGGTAATATAATAATTTGGACATGAATAATTCACAGCTTTTCTCCCCAGACTCATCTCATTACCATTATCACGCAAAAAAATAATTTCAAATTAAAAACGAATTCAAAAATCATCTTCGTTTTCCCATGGGAACACATGTGATGTTAACATCTGGTACTAAATCAATTTTCTGAATATTGATTATTTTTTCATTTTAATCTGTGGAACATCAATCTTGTCGAAAATCCATGCGCCATTGTTTCTCCCCGTGTGTTGACATAAAACTTGAGGGAAAATGCATTTTCCTCAGCCCGCGCGAAATTCCCTCATCTCTCACGGTATCATTTGTTCACTCATCCGCGAATCGTAACCGTAACATATATCCCATTTTTAGACTTTTTATTTTTCTTCACTTGTTGTCACAAAATCCGTTCTGCTAGTTTCTTGATGTGATGAAACATCTTATTTGTTATTTGTATGTTTTGAAATCATTTCGCCTTCTTTCCGCAACATTTTCTACAAATACTATTTTTGACTATATAAAAATAATTTTGTTCCAGCTCCATCATGAGTTCATACAGCTCAAATGGCCGTCGGCGACCTATTACAAGAACTGAAGCTGAAGAACGAGCATTAGACAAAATTTCGAGAGAGGTAACACCAATTTGATTAATAATTCTTTAAAATCACAAAATTCTAGGCCGAAGCAAGGATGAAATTAAAAAGAGAAACTCGAGAACAAGCTCGACAAGGAAGATATGCTATTTTGGAAAAGAAAGTCGAGGTAAAAATTGTTTTTCCGAATTTCGCAAATATTATTTTTTTTGCAGGAAGATGCCGAATCGTACCGTCATGATGCTGCGGTAAGTTTTTATTTTTCATACATAATTCAGCGTGTGAATTTCTTAACTTTTGCTGTGAAATAAATAAAAAACTAACCCCTGTTTGCAGTCAACTTCCAATGGCAATTGTGTGACAAAGAGTGATGATAGGCAAGAATTGCATGTAAGTGAACGGTGCACGATTTTGTTATTGACATTAATTCTTCCAATTCTTCTCTAAACAACTGATTTTTCTTCAGGATAAAGTAATCGAACTTCAAGATCAAGTTCAACAAGTTATGTTTCTTTATTCACAATTAGATAATGAAAAATCGACGTTATTATATGAGGTATCATTAGATTCACAATCATAGAATTAATGTCTCACAAGTTTAAAGGTTGATCTTCTAAAAGATGACATCGAGGAAAAGGACGCAACATTGGGTCTTGTAAATCGAGAATGCCGAGATTTGACAAGTGAAGTAAAAGCTTTAAAAAGAATAATTGAATCGATGAATATTACGCAACGGCAATTAAAACATGAAATTGCGCAAAGAGATCAATTGATACAAGATAATGGATTATGCTTAGTTGAAGACGATCCAGAAGACGATAGTTCCGATTCTAATACGAATTCCGGTGAAATGTAAGTTGTTCTGTGTTTTTTTTTCAAAACAAACGATGGATTATAGATTAGGTTTTTAGGAAGGTGAAAGATTTGACATTTCTTGGCTATTCCAAATTGTAGTTTACTATTTTCTCATTTTTTTAACCAAGAAAAACGAAAATAAGTAGTTAAATTTTACCTAATGGATATAAATCGAAATAAAACCGAAAAATAACTGAACAAAGTCCAGAGGCCGAGATTTAGTCTAAAAACCCCAAGCCTTAAGTTTTGGGTGCTTGTTTCTTGAATTTGTAAGGTTTCTTTCGTTTTCATGATTGTTTTCGCAAATATAATTGAATTTCAGATTGATCTAATTTAAAAATTTAGTATAGTTCTCCATTTTTTCCAACTACTAATCTCTATTAGTTTTCTCGTTCAAAAAATCTGCAATTCTTAAGTTAGATATGAAATGACCTCAACTTTTTTTCACCTATTAGTGTTTTTTAACGACCTCAACTTCAAAAAGTGAAAATGACACTGTACGCCCTTAATAAAAACCTAATATAATTACTATAACTCAATTTCGAAATTAAAACTTTTTATACGATCCCTAGAAAACAATCCACAAGTCATGCAAAAAGAAAAACATTGTGTTTGAATGTGTGGGTGCAAAATAAATGCACGTTCATTATGATTAATGAAATTTTTTAAAGAAACCTAAAAAATGGTGACGAATTCAATGTTTTTTCTTTTGTTCACTCAATGCGAATAAAAGAATAACAAGAAAATCTAAAAACGTTTGTTTAAATTATTTATGAATATAGGTGGCGAGAGTATGTCTATTTTTATCAAGTCCCTTCAAAACCAACGTTTCTCCTCATTTTCTTCTTAATGAACTGATGACGAAAACGCCCGAAATCCATTAGAATTCCCTCGAGATTCTTGATTAAGGTTTATCGTGCAATAAAAAAGAAGTAACTTGATTAACGATTAAAAAATAAAATTGACGAACACCCACACTGTTGTAATTGACGAAGTTTTTGTGAATGAGAGTCGAAATCCTAATGACGTTGTAGGTTGTTTTAAATAAACGGCTGAAATGAGTTATGAGAAAAAAACTGACAAAATAGTCGAAAGAGCTTCGAAAAGTTGGTTGTGCTAAATATTGTTTTTTCAGTCGTTCCGGTCCTTATCTATTCAAAAGAGAAACTATTCGATTGATCGATCGAGTTGTGCCCGGATCAGCAGCTCTTGATGAAAAAGTCCAGAAACTCATAGATACGGTAATTTGTCGAAGAATGAATTATTCCAAAAATTCTCGAATTTTCAGAATAAAAGAATGAGAAAAGACTATGAGGAGCTAGAACAGACGATTTTCACACAGAGACATGCGAAAAACAATCGCGAATCTGCCAGTATGGTTAACAATCAAAGTGGTGTTGATGACGTGAATAGTGAGTTTTTCCTTGTCACTACTTTGTTGTCTTTCATTATTGTAAACTTTGGAATGATTGAGTCACAATTTCGCGTATGTGTCAAATCAATAAATACCCGTAAACACTAAAGGGCCTAAAGAAATCGGATATTCTTCAAAAACCGATTAAAACGTCTGTGGCGAATCTGAATATTCAACAATATTCTGATCGGCCTCGTCGAATAACTTGCCAGTAATTAAAACTCTTAAATCATAAAAATTGCTTCAAAACTGTTCAAAAAAGTCACGTAGGTCACAATTCTGTATTATAGGATTGAAAATGCAAGATATGGAAAAGCGCTGCAGTAAGTTTGTTTCCGCTGTAATGTGTTTAGTCATATCTTTCGGTTTCTCGGTTCTGCTTGTTAGATTATTTCTGATTCTGGGGAACAACAATTTTAAACTTAAAATCGAAACCTTAATTTCAGAAGATGCTGCGAAACAGTTGGCTGAGATGAAACTGAAGCTCCAGGATTCTGAAAGAGAGAATACCAATCAGCAGGGAAATGTAGGTGTTGTGATGAAATACAAGACTATTCTTTTGTATGCAGGTTATACGATTGGAAGGACAAATCAAAAGATTCAAGTCAAATTTGGAGGTTGCGGAGAAAGAGTTGGATGAGCTGAAAACGCAAATGAGACAAGTTAAAAAAGAGGTGATATTTAAATTTATAATTATTTTTAAAATCTTAAAATTCCAGCTTCGTGATAAAGAAAATGCTCTGGATGAGGCTAAGGAAACGAACAAGCATCTACAGGGCCGACTAGAAAAAATGCGAATGCAAAGAACTATCAGACCTGTGTAAAATAGAATCAAAAATATAACGCATAAATTAATTTGGATACCTGCTTTGGTGCTTTAAAAGTCGCAATAGACGCCATATTTATCTAATGACTCCCTCCCCCACTGTTATATTGTTCCCAATTTTAAAATGTGTGTAAGTGGTTTTGTGTGCTTGATTTCACTAATTTTTCATGTTTGGTTTTTAAGTTTGGTGCCTTCTTGTAATTTTTGAGGGTTTATTTTTCTTTTGTAACATTTTCGGAGTAAGTTTTGCTATTTTTTTTTCTTTGTAAGTGGACTGTAGGTAATAAACAACTTGAAGCGATGGTCATTTTTTCCGGGAAGAATAAGGCTATTTCTTATGCTTTTCGTTCCCCTTTAAAGGCTAGGTGCCAACTTTTTTCAAGCTCCTGCTTTTACAATTTATTGTGAGTAGTTCAGTTTTCTAAATTACGAAGTTTATATATTTTGTAACATGTTATCGGTGAATTTGGTACTGCGGTATTTGATGAAGGGCTTTACGGAGCTAATGAATGCATCTAGGATGAAAATAGACTTCATTCTCATTCCAAATCTGTTTTTAAAATTTTCTAAAGCCACCTAGAAGCCGAGAAAACGCTCCTCAAAACAATGGCCTAGAAAAAAATTTTCCACCTGGCCGAACTTTTTCCTATGAGCTTTTTTCGTGTTTCGTTAATAAATAGTTATGCAGAATGCAGTAATTTTTAAAATGTTTTTTTCATTATTTTTTGGATTTTTCATGCCTGAGGACTAGTTTTCGCCGGTGGACACTTTTTCTAGGCCATTGTTTTGAATCTCATTTTCTCGGCTTCTAGGTGGTTTTGGAAAATTTTAAAAACAGATTTGGAATGAGAATGAAGTCTATTTTCATCCCAGACACATTCATTTGCTCCGTAAAGCCCTCCTTTAATGAATTACAGACCGCTAAATGCACATCATAAATTCTTCTGTTTGAAACGCGTACTTCAACACTGAGCCCCTTGCCCAATCAATAATTTACCTCCCGCAGTTAAAAAAAAGAAGACTCACGTATTCACCAATTGCCGAAGATTCTACGAAGTTAAATAAAAACTAAAAATAATGAGAAAAAATTAGATCACGTCAGGGTTTTTAAAAAATTTTCATGCTTTTCGTTTAGAATATTTTTATGAAAAAATATTTTGTCTAAACCACAAAGCGTCTAGAAAATCGGATTTCAGATGTTTTCATTTTTTTTGGGTTATTTACCCAAAATTTGAAGTGAGTCTATAATATTGGGATAATGAAAAAAAAGTATTGGAATTTACTGAACAATGGTTCGTTATAATTTCATATTTACAACTTTGTTATTTAGTCTCCTTTTCTTTGCCAACATTACCGAATCATTAATTAATTTCCGGAATTTTTTAAAAAGATCCATCCGTCCCAATTTTTCGGATAGCGGAGGTTTCGTCGTTTTTTTCAGATGCATCTATAAATGACACACCCACAGAAATAAATAAATTCACCAATTTCTCTCGTTTTTCTCATCCATGGATGTCATCATCGATTCAATCTAATCCATCATTCGTAAAAGTTGTCGAAAAAAAAAACAAAAAAACTTTGTTTTTTTCAACTCGAATTTTATTTAAAATTTTTTTCATCGAGAAAATGATGATGGTGTACGAAATCCAAAAGAATTCAAATCAGCACATTTTGTTTTGCAATCTCAAAATGGTCCACACGGGGATTCGTCATTTCAATTGTCTTTCTAGTTCTTACGACCAATTTGTGTCTACGTTTTCCCCGCTGAAATCTTTTTTTCTGTTGTTTTCACAGAAATGTTGGTGTAAGGAGGAAAATTAATTAGGAAAAGTCACGATAATTCTCAATTGGAGGAGGAAGAAGAAGAACGAGCTCATTATTTTTTGTTTCTGCTTGTTTCGATGCTTTCAATTTTTCATTTAGTACCGGTCTGTTCTTTTGATCCACACCAAGAAATTACGCGTAAATTAAGCGAACACGCCCAACATTTTGACATCAGCCTTGTGTTAACGTTTGTAACCGCAGAATTTTCAAAAGGCAATGAATACACTCTAGGGTGACGTTGAAAAGAAGAACTCGCGAAGAGCTTTATCCACGCTCCATCTATTTCTTTAAAAATATACCTTCGTATACCCACATTACAGTCACAGCGAGTTTCCGTCTCGGAATTTTCAGGTGTATTGAATTTTTCACTTTTAAAAGTTTTTTAAAAATCATGTTATTTTCACAAATTCGTTGGTAACTGTATTTCCAACACTACTAATCATTATTATTGTGAATTAAAGGGAGTATACAACTTGGTTTAACACCGTATAAAAGCTAGTGTTTGGCTTTTTTACTTTTAAATAACAAATTATGAAAATCTCAAATGACATGGTATCTTTAAAGGAGGACTTTACGGAGATAATAAACGCACCTTAAATGAAAATAGACTTCATTCTCATTCCAAATCTGTTTTTAAAATTTTCTAGAACCATCTGGAAGCCGAGAAAATGAGCTTCAAAACAATGGCCTAGAAAAAAGGGGCCAGCTGGTCGAACTTTTTCCTATGAGCTTTTTTCGTGTTTCTTTAATAAATCGTTATGCAGAATATTTATATTAGTCCTTTTTTAAATGTTTTTTTCATTTTCATTTATATTTTTTTCGTTTTTTAAAACTTTTTCATGCCCGCGGACTAGTTTTTCGCCGGTAGCCACTTTTTCTAGGCCATTGTCTTGAAGCTCATTTTCTCGGCTTCTAGTTGGTTTTAGAAAAATTTAAAAACAGTTTTGAAATGAGAATAAAGTCTATTTTCATCCCAGATGCATTCATTAGCTCCGTAAAGCGCTCCTTTAATACCGAAATCAAGCTTTTATAGAACGATATATCCAACACTTCTTCTCCCGCTTAGTTTCCACATTTTGGTTCATTAGAACTATATTTTCTAAACTTTAGTTTTGGGTCCTCTTTGGTACGTTTAATGCTTCAATTAATGTCAATCAGTTACACCTTCTAATTTATGTCTTTAATTAAGAAATAATTAAAAAATACAGTACATGTAAAACTTTTGCTAAATGAACTAAAATAAGCTTAAATTAAAATTTGCCTAAATGCATCTCTTAAGCTTAATGTTTTTACAGCATTTATTTATTAAACATGTTGTTTTTTTCAATTATATTAAGGTCATCCTACGAAAAAAATAAAAAGAAAGTTTATATGGTGAAAAACTATACAACCCATCGTTTCTTGCTCTTTCCAATTGCCACAATTATCGGATGATGTATGCATTCTTATAGTTTATTATAACCCTTACTCATTTATTTTTTTTTCGAAAAAAAGTTTCACTTCAAAAAAGTCATTGAAGCGTATCATAATAACGTTTGCAGTAATACTAAAAAAAACCAATTTGCTAATGGAAAATGTGCAAAAATAGCTAAAACAAGGAAGAGCAGAAACTTCTTAGAAACTTTTTTCAAATATTCTTATTTCATTTTAACACCCCCTCCCCACACTCAACGTTTCCTTATTATATATTTTTATTAAATATCCATGATGTAACAAAAAAATTTGGCCAATTTTCGAAAAAAAGAAGTTTTACATCCTCGAGACAAAATATCGGATGGTTGGAATAGAAACCGTCATTATAATTTTTGCATTGATTTGACGAAGCCAATCACCATAGAAATTCATGTTTTTTCCTTTTTTTTAAAACTCTTTTCATTCATCATCTTCCGCAAAATGCTTCGTTTGTTTTGTTTTGTTGCTTGTTTTTGCATTTTGTTGTAAATGAACGAAAATCTGCATGTGAATATGTCATTAACTAACGCTGAAAATAAAAGATGGAGAGAAAAGGAATAAGGAATTAATAAAAAAATGAATAAACGAAACTTAAATGTAGGGAAAGAATAGCAATGATATTTAGAAATTGGCATGATTAGTTGCGACTGAAAATTGAACTAAATCATGAACTTTTGAGCACGTGATGTTTTTCAATTCAAACATAAGGATATAAGGGATAAATATTTTTTGCGATAAAGAAGGCGTTATTGTGTATTGTCAAGATAAAATTTTCTGGCCGCTCGTTTTGCGGAGTGTCGTTGGGAATTTCCGCGAAAAAAATCAAATTTCTCAGCTGGCCTTGCGCGTTGCGGTCGCGCTGCGAGAAAATTCCCAACGACACTCCGCAAAACGAGGCGGCCAGGAATTTTTATCTTGACAATATAAAGGAAGGCATTATATGAAACTGTTTAACAAATTAAAATCACTCTCACATCTTAAAGACAGAGTGACAAGCGTTTTTTGAAAATAAATTTCCAATTTTTGTTTTAAACTGAATATCAATAAATTCACAAAAAACCGCTCAAAAAATCAAAAAGTGGAGGTGACACCTCAAGCTATCAGAATTTTTATGAACGCCATTTAGGGAAAAGGGCGCCCGAAAAAAAGTGAATCAAAAAATTAAGAGGGAGTTAATTAAAGGAGGGCTTTACGCAGATTATAAATAAAGTTAAAACGCAAAAAAAAAGACATACTCATGTTATAAATGGGTTTAAAAAATTTTTTTAATTCAGAGAAGAAAAAAAACAGAAAAAACGAGCCACCTGGAAAAAAAGGGACACCGCGGAAGAACTTGTGTTTCTAGTCCGCGACAGCTTGGTTTCCTAGGCCAACTATTAAATTTGTGCGTTTTTATTTATTTTTTTAATTTATTTTTGTTTTTTTGCATTTAAAATGAAACAACGTTATAATTTTGCATGAAAAAAAAGCTGATGAATGTTTGTTTTTTAAATTTTAGTTTTTATAACCGTACTTTTTGTTGTTTTCTCCTATTTTTTTTCAGAATGGGAAAAACTAGGAAGTGTTGTATTTGTTTAGAAACTAAATCATTGCAAAATTTTACTTTTTACTTTGTTTTTCATTTTAAATGCTAAAAAAGCAAAAAAAAAGTTTAAAAATGAATAAAAACGCACAAAATTAATAGTTGGCCTAGGAAACCAAGCTGTCGCGGACTAGAAACACAAGTTCTTCCGCGGTGTCCCTTTTTTCCAGGTGGCTCGTTTTTTTCTGTTTTTTTTCTTCTCTGAACTAAAAAAAATTTTTTTAAACCCATTTATAACATGAGTATGTCTTTTTTTTGCGTTTTAACTTCATTTATAATCTGCGTAAAGCCCTCCTTTAAAGCATATGGTTTTCAGTTACTCCATATGTAGTTATTTAATTATGCTAAATAGTTAGTTCGTGTACGTTTTAATCGCTTGCGGACTAGTTTTTACATGTGTGGAACACTTCTTTTTTTCTTCCGACCACGCCCAAAGACAGTTCTTTGCGAAATCTGTGCTCTGTGCCCGCCGGCAGAGTTCATTAGTTTTCTTGAAGTTTTCATATAATTTAATGTTCCGTAGTATTGCTGTACAACAGACGTTTCGTTTGGTCCCCGAGCCGGCCCGAAGCCAGCTTGAGGAACTGGGCCGCTGTTCGGGTCAAAGGCGGATTTCTTCTTTTATTGTAAACTCAAATATTCTTGATCATTCCGTTTTCCCGCGAATTTTCCAATGTGTTGAGTGTCGGTAGCCGCGTGTGTCTGTGAGATTGAGCAGACCTCAAAACGTAATGATCAAGAATAGTTGAGGTGACAGTAAAATAAGGCCAGGTCAGGCTTTGGGCCATAACGCAGGTCAACTCTAAGCATGAAGTTTAGGCCGTGACAAGTCTGCCGGACAATAATCTTTATCGTCTATAAAACAACCCTCCAAGAAGAAAAGGCCGCACAATTTTTCAACGAATTTTTGCATTTTCAATTCAAATCTACTTTCCAGACATTAAGCATTCATTTTTTTGTATTCAATCATAACCAAAATACTTTTTTTTGTCCATACCGCCCGGATATTCGATTTCTTTTTTCTAGTTGTAGCTGCAATTTTTTTATTTTTTAATCTCAGAAAAAACTTGCATATAATCAACGCGATACGTTCCGGACGTTACCTGCAATAACGACATAATTTTTAATCCGTTCGGAAACAGATTATGTGTGTTTTTTTTAAATTCCAATGAGGGAAGAAAAAAACTGGGTGGCATAAAATTAGAGCCACATACTCTCAAAGAGGACGACTCTTCCACAGAAATAACACATTTCTTTAGAATTATGAATTCATTAGGAATATGTCTCGAATAGTAAGGTCAATGAATCATTGTAGTCTGGGTTGAGAAGAAAACAACGAAGTTTATAAATGGACCTGCCAAATGTCTTTTCCATTATTTAGAATTATCATCAACGTTTGCTAGTGTGCAAGTGTTCTCTACTGCAAGCCAATCCATTGCTTATTGAAAATTTTTAAATTTTCCTTTAAGACTTTAATTTTAAGCTTATCTGAATAACTTTTCATAGGAGTGTGCTTTCATGCGCCACATGTTTTATAAACCAATAACATTATTACCTGAACAAGCACATTTGGTTTGCAACAAAAAATCCTAACATTGTTTCAATATCTCCAAATAAATTTATTAGATTATTCGTGCACCTACAAATGCTTCTAAACATCAAAAGTCCATTTGACTCAATTTCAGAAAATTCAAAATTCCAAGTGTTAAAGTCAGTGTTGCTAAATTCTGCATTAAAGGCAGCATGTCAGTTAAAACGATCAAAATTAAACGCAAAAATCTAAATCCAAAAGGGACCCCGTAGATCGGAAAAAATATACCAATATGTAGCCACATTTAAATAATCGTGTTTCGCGCCAATTCTGACCATCATTTTTTTTATTTGATTTCTTATAAAATTCATTGTATTGTCAAGATAAAAATTTCTGGCCGCTCGTTTTGCGGAGTGTCGTTGGGAATTTACTCGCAACGCGACCGCTACACGCAAGACCAACAGAGAAATTTGAATTTGAGCGCGTTGCGGTCGCGCTGCGAGTAAATCCCCAACGACACTCCGCAAAACGAGCGGCCAGAAATTATTATCTTGACAATACTATTGTAAAGTTTAAAATTTGGGATCATCCATTTTCTACTAAAAGACCGCAGCGCAACCGCTCGCGTTTAAAAATAGCATGGCTGTGTTAGAGACTTAGATTTTCTGGGTAGGTCAAAACCAACTTGCATGATCAAGAATATTTGGGTTGACAATAATGAGAGAAATCTCTGACTTTGGAAATTGAAATCAGGTAGGGTAAATTTAACTGACACACTGTCTTTAACATCTCCTATTTTATTCAAAAGTTTCTTCATTTTCATTAAAAAAACAAGTTTTCTATAACTGTTAAAGGACGTTAAACTCGTTTTCCAGCCTTTCTTTGTTGGATGGTCCAAACTCTTTAAAAATTTTTTTAAACACTATTCTTCCACGTTCTCCCGCCACAAAATATCCAGAACGCCAAAAATGAGAGCGAAGTGAGATTCGTGTAATTCGGTTGAAACCCGAATTTAATTCCAAAACAGTTTTTTCCAAGACACCCCATCTTTAGGTTTAACTAGCGAACACTTGAAATAAGCTCTTGCAAATGTTGCACTTACAAACTTTCCATTTCCTCTTTTAGAATCAATTTTCGGATTTTTAAATCCTTTCATTTTTATCGAAAAATCTTGCGGTCAGACAAGCACTTCTTTTTGTTTTCTGATCTTCTAAACAAGGGTTAAATCTGTTTTTTTTTCTAGTATAGTAGTTGACCAACATCAAATGTTACTCATTCTCGAACCCCTTTCCTTTCCTTAAAAATGTACAAATGTTCACACACCGGATTTGTTATCTCTTCCTGGAATTTCATGCCTGGCGGCAATTTAGTTAATATGACGTCTCGTGTTGGTGGCTCGAGGAGTCGAAAACGATTTGAAAATTGTAATTAAAAGTAGAAATCTGGATAAATAAACAGGAGGAAAAAGGGATTGGGGAGGAAGATGGAATGAAGGAAGACAGGTTCGATTGGAGAAAAGAAGAATGCGTTATTGCATTCTTCATTGCACCCACAATTGGAATGAATCAAGATACCAAAATAACGTTTTGCATTTATTTGCAGACTTGTGGGAGGACTTATCTCGCGGTTTTTTCTTCATTAAACTTTGACCGACGATTGAAAAAAAATTTGGAAAGATTTAAAATTACGGCGATGATTAAGAAACTTTTGCAATGGTTACACTATAGTATAGTTCATCTCAGCTGAGAATTCAAACATTTGAAAATTCATTTTCCCGCGAATTTTCCAGTGTTTTGAGTGTCCTCCACCGCGTCGCGTGCGTGCGGAGCGTTGAGCATCAAAACGCGATTATCAAGAATATTTTATTTAAAATACAAAGAACTGGATTTCGTATACCTACAGTACATTTGGACCCCTTATTTCCTGCTTCATCTCAAAACTAATCCGAATGTGTAGGACCGAGACTGATTTCGATGTTGTTCAGTTTTTCTGAATAGAATAAAACTCGAGGAGGGCATTACAGAGAATATAAATGACGTTAAATCGCCGAAAATAACATATTTATGTTATAAATGAGTTTCAAACATCTTAAAAAAGTTCATAGAAGAAAAAAAAGGAAAAAAAACGAGCTACCTGCAAAAAATATTCCACCGCGGAAGATTTTCGGTTTCTAGTCCGCGATAGTTTGTGTTCCTAGGTCACCCATTAAATTTGTGAATTTTTTTCATTTTTTTGTGTTTTAAAATGCATTTTTTGTATTTAACAATACAAAAAATGAATGAAAATGCACAAATTTAATCTGTGGTCTCGGAACCCAGACAATCGCGGACTAGAAATAAAAACTTTCCCGCGGTGGAAACTGTTTTAGTGATAATTGGTTTTTTTTCGTTTTTTTCTTCTATGAACTTTTTAAAAATGTTTGAAACTCACTTATAACATAAGTATGAGATTTGTCGGCGATTTAACGTCATTTATATTCCCTCGTTTAAATGACTCGAGATTTAGTAATTCTGGCATTGTAGCTGCTTGCCTGATTCCCGAGAAACTTTTTGTTTTTTTCTTATTTTTTTGAAATTCATTTTGTATTGTCAACTTAAACATTTCGGATCATCCATTTTCTACTGAAAGACCGCAGCGCTACCGCTCGCATTTAAAAATAGCACGACTATGAGACTTAGATTTTCCGGGTAGGTCAAAACCAACGATCAAGAATATTTGAGTTGACAATAGGAAGTGCATTGGGTATCGTTGATTTTTTCAAGAAACACCAACGCGGAATAAATATTTCTGGCAAACCGCCCGAGTATCACCCTATTCTTACGGTGTTCCACACGAGACCCCTTAGACATTTGGCACCCACCTCCCTTTAAACGTGCACTCAGGGAACCTTTACCTCTTCTTTTTGCATTCTATTTATCCAGGTTTCGAGTCTTACATTACCCTATTCGTTCATTTCATTTCTTCCGTTTCTCCAAAAACAAATCTAGGAGAAGATAGTAATCAAAACAAAACTAAATTTCCGTCCACAACCAAAATCACATCAAAACTCATCGTCCCGCCAACACACACCCCACACAAAGCAAAGCCGTAAAAGTTTTTTTTTGCGTCATTCTCAAACTCTTTTAATTGAATTGTAGTGGTTGCACCTTCTAGCTTTTGCACCACATTGAAAAAAAACTCCCATTTCCGAAATTAAAAAAAAATACGACTATCAATCTTCAAAAGACTCTATGGATGCTCCCGCGAATCATAGGATGTTCCACTCAATTCGTGCTGTGTTCATAAATGAGGAAATGTGATTTTTTTTCAAGATTTCACAAGAAACCTCTCAAGAGAATACGCAGCTTCCTATCCTTTGTCCCGGAAATTAAATCACTGCAAATTGTATAGTGGACACTCGTGAATAAAGAAATTCAACCAAAAAAAAGAACACCTACGAAGTAAAATATAAGAACAGCATTTCAAAGGGAAAAAGTTCACTTTTCCCTTGATGAAAAAAAAAATTAATGGCGGAAAATATGAATGAGTGAAATTAATTATTAAACAAACACACATCCTATTATATAATATATATGTCAGGGAATACATACAACCCTCAAATGACTGAATTTTCCTCTCATTTTTCATCGTCTACATTCTAGTCGATGTAAGACCATTTCATTTCATACGGGGAAAGCAACATCAAAACTAACTACTATGTTCGCATCAATCATTTTCGAGTCTCTTCCTGTCCACTCTCGTTCGATTCAAAAATGAATGAAATATTCTTGTTGATTAGGATGGGGGGATTAGAAGAGTAATTGGAAAAAAAAATGAGGGAGAAGTCTTGATGGGGAACAGTTTGAGGTTCGAAGATTAGCGAATCGGAATGTTTATCAAAAAACACATAGTTTCATTTGAGGATTACTTAGGGCGATGTTTGCTCTGAATATTTCATTATTATTTTTTGAAAAACATAATTCAAATAATCAATTTATCTAAATCTTCGGTTTGTCAAGTTGTATGCCAAAGAAACTTCAAATTTTACAATTGATAAGGTTTAAAAATTATGTGGTACACTGTCTTTAAGAGAGAGAGAGAGAGAGAGACAGAATCCCAAATTTCATACCGTAGTTTTTACAATAAATATCCCGCTTTTTTTCACCAATCATTGACAGATCAATGTTTCATGCATTACAGTAATAATAATAATCAGGAGCTTCAGATTGGGAGCGGGAGCAAACGAAAGCGATCAAAATTAAGTTTAATACATATATATTTTTTTAAAGATGTGGGTTCTGTAAATTTTAAGAGTAATCAATTAAAGGAGGATTGGTGCTGATTACTTTAAGGTCGGTATTCCACGTTTAATGTCGGTATTTCAGCGGGAATGCTTTGAGATGACAGTTACAGTAAGCGTGAATTTGGCGCAACACCCCTTACTTTCTGTTTTGTTTTAAAGGAAGACGTTGCGGAGCTAACGAATGCGTCTGAGATGAAAATAGACTTCATACTAATTCCAAATCTGTTTTTAAAATTTTCTAAAACCGCCTAGAAGCCGAGAAAATACGCCTCAAAACAATGACCTAGAAAAAGTGGCCACCGGCGAAAACTAGTCCGCAGGATTGAAAAATCCAAACAAAAATGAAAAAAAAACATAAAAAAGGACTAATATGAGACATTCTTCATAACTATTTATTAACGAAAAAAGCTCATGTGAGAAAGTTCGGCCAGGTGGCCCCTTTTTCTAGGCCATTGTTTCGAAGCGCGTTTTCTCGACTTCTAGGTGGCTTTAGAAAATTTAAAAAACAGATTTGGAATGAGAATGAAGTCTATTTTCATTTAAGATACATTTATCATATCCGTAATGCCTTCCTTTAATATATATATTTTTTTAAAGATGTGAGTTTTGTAAGTTTTACGAATAATCAATTAATCTATGAATTTCGAGAAAATCATATCAGAAAAGTTTTTCATACAAAAACTCACAAAATTTTCTTGAAATTTATGTCTGGAAAGGTTCCCTAATTTTGTCTGAAAATCAACAATATTTTGAAAATTCAACTGGACTCTGTTCAATATGTTTCGATTCATAATTGTATGATTGAGGGTTTTATTCATTTCTTTGCCTGTTCAAACATCTGTAAAAGGACAATTATCAACTAAAAAATCTCATTTTTTTGCAATCCATTACACATTTCCTGCAATTTTCTTCCTTTTTTCTTTGCTGCAGGTAATTTCCGGAAAACATTTCGTCTTTCTTCGATGTGTTCCAAAATGGCTCCCCTATGTTATCATGGGTAGATCATTAATTTACCTTAGTTTCTTTGACCTGGTCCAGACAACACGACCTAGACATAAATGTTTCAACTTCCGACAAATGATTGATTCACCGGAATCTGAAGAATCTTTCTGAACCCTCTAGAACCTTCATTTCTGCAAAATTTCAGCCCACCCACTCACTTCTTCATTAGTCCCAAATGTTTTAGTTTTTTTTCGAAAATTTTCTTTATTCCCAACGTCACCAAAATATCCCCCATCTCTGTCGATTTTTTTTGTGTCGCACACTTTGAAAAAAAATGGGCGGTCCGAATGAATGGGCGGAGTCAATCTGCCCATAGGTCTCTGTGACTCGTCATTTCCTTTACTATTTTGCGAAAAATAAGAAAAAAAAGAAGAACCCAAAAAATTATCTCCTCCTCATTTTATTCAACTTGTGCACACACCGATTCGACGGTTTTCAGAAACTCTTTCCCTTTTCACAAATATGAACAGTTTGGTATTCTCTATTCTTCTTTTGATTGCCGCCATGTGCGCCCTTACAACAGCCACACCATTGCTCTACAGATCACCACAGGTTTCGTTTTATTTCATTTTTTTCTAAAATACACGGGGGCTAAAGTGAGCCGACTATAACTAACAAAATTTAGTACGACAATTAAAAATTGAACGCAGAAAAGCGGGCGTTTTTGCAATCGTGCGTTTCTAAAAATTCGAATTTTTGCGTGTGTGCAATTTGTCGTAACGATGTAGCGTTATTCGTGACGACAATTTCGGTTCACTTTAGCCCACCGTGAAAATGGCATGGATTGGCAGTGCCAATTTGACACGACCTCGTGCAATCGCTACAAAAATTCGGATTCAATTAAAAACCCCGATACTTTCAAGTGAAATGTGTTCATCTTGATGAACAAAAGTCATTTTTTGTCTCATGAGTGGACCAATCTAATCCCAACAATTGTCGTTGTCTGTCATGGCGATTTTTAGAGGGTTTCTACCGGATGAAAGGATATCCGGTTGTCGCCAGAGACGATGTCGAAAAAAAAGAAGATTCACACCACCAAACAACAACGAAGTTCATTATTTGCAACGCTTGGAAAATTGAATTTCGAAAAAATTTCGCCAATTTTTTTGCACTCTAGAGACACATTTTCGACGATCGAAAGGATTACAATTTTAAATTACTTGGTTCTTAAGATGTTGCGAGTTCGGGATTTATCTGAAAAAAAACTCTTGTTTTAAAATACGAGCTTAAAGACAGAGAACCACTTGGTGTTAAGGATAGGCGAAATTAAAGAAGTTCCTCATGGGAATTACGGTTTGTAAATGGGCTCGCGTGACATAAAACGGTACGTGCCGTTTCGGAGCATTTCCAGAATACAATAGGCTTGCGTGCCGATTACAAGCCGCCACGGCATTTCTAAAATCTCAATGAATAACCTATTTTAATAAATATAAAATGACTCATGTCAAGACCCGTAGCAGCATAATTTTAAGAAAACATTGAAGCTCCAGATTTTTCTAAATATTCACTCAGATTTTTCTAAATATTCAATAATTTTAAAATGTTTTCCCCATTTTTCGAAATATGTGGAATGAAGTTTTGAATAAGAATTCTCCATATAAGATTTTCGATTCTTTAAATTCCTCATTTCTATTCCAAACGCGCTACATAAACCGGCACATTGCCAGCACACCTTCTAAAAAACAAAATTCAAAGGCTTCACGTTATTGACGTGAGTAATCGTTTTCATTTTGTTTTTTTTGGAAGATGTAAGTTCCAGTTTATGGAGCGCGCTTGGAATAAAAATGAGCGAACAGTAGTATTTTCAATAGAACATTTTGTAGAAGATTTTCCGCTGAAAAAGAGAATTATAAACTTTCAACAATAAATCAGTTTGTTATAAAATTATTATTACAAAAAAATGTACTTTTTTCTATTATATGAACTCAGAGTTCATTCTCATTCAAATTTCTTTTTCGAAATTTGCAGAAGTAGATTGGAGCAAAATAACTCTGTAAATCCCTCCTTTGAAGTTTTCTTGATCTCGATTTCGAAATCAAAAGAAATTCATGTTTTCTATTCTTCTTAATTGTTTTTTTAATGGTTCCGAAAATCAGATTAGAATTTCTTAAAATTATGCTAAATATCCAACTCACGTCGGAAAAAAACTCATATATCGAAGAGCATCTCATAAGATCTCATTTTTTCGAAGAGCTTAATGGTTCTCATCACATTTTTCACGAAATAGCAAACTAACAGACTTGTCTACTCAGATTATTTAAAAAATTGATTGGTCTAAAAATAATTGTTAATATTGTCATCAAATCGGAAATTTAAAAATTCAAACCATTTCCCTTATTTCAGATGTACGACGACGTTCAGTTTGTTAAACGTAGTAATGCAGAACTTATCAATGGTTTGATTGGAATGGATCTTGGAAAACTTTCAGCTGTCGGAAAAAGGCTCGTTTTTCTTTTCTTTTCATATTTATATTTATATTTTTGGTTGCCAGTTGTTAAACTTTAAGTTCAAAGATAGATCAACTTTAAAATGGCAACAAAATTTTTAAAGAAAAAACAGCTTTTGTAGGAAAAGCAGATGTTTTTCAGTGAGAGAAATTTCAACAGCAAAGTTCAAAATATTTAGAAACTAAATGTTAGCCTGTCGTTTAAAACGAATGCAACATATTAAGAAGTTTTTCATAAAATGAGGAAACAATTTAAAGTTAAATTAACTGCAAAAATATCGGTTTTAAATCAAAATTCGAAAAATTTAAGAAATCATACTTTTAGGGTTGATAAAATGTTGACATTTATCTTGTTTCAAAATTAAAAAAGGTAATTAAACAAAAAATACAAAAAAAAAAAAAGTCTAAAATTAAGCGCTTGATTTTTCGGATAACCGGCTTTATAAAGCTTCAGTAACATTAACAGCGCGTCCTATACATCTTGATGAATATTTAGAAGTTCGCGCTTGACCCCCCGCTCAACCCCTTTCCATGAGATATTCATAATTCCAGATCAAATGCTGAACTTATCAATGGACTTCTCGGAATGAACTTGAACAAGTTGAGCACTGCTGGACGATAGAAAAATTATTTAAAAAAAGGTTGAAATCCCCTTCATAATCTGATGAAATTTAACCTTTCTTTCCAGGTAAAACGTCTTCTACATTTCTTCATCTTCTTCTCCTAAATTGCTCCATTAATGCCAAGACTTAATTCCACTTCCCATTCAAAAACATGTTTCTCTCCATCTCTCTCTCTTGTCGATCTCTATCTTTTGTTATTCTTCCTTCTAAAAATTTTTCTTTTTCAAAATTTTTCGTGGCTAAATCTGAAAATATCCTGGTTCAGAATGATAGTTGTGTGTGTGTCGTTTTTCCCCAATACTTGAAACCAAAGAAAATACTTGATTTCATAAAATAATTTGATTGTTACCTTTTTTCGCTCAGCCGCCGACGACAAAGAAAATATATGTAGCGTAAATTTCTTGAAAAAAAAACACAAAAGGAATTTGTATGCAGAACGGATGATCGTTTAAACTTTTGAATTTGTACTAGATGAGAAAGAACAAAATTGATGGAGATTGTATTGTGGAGGAGCAATAGATGTTCGAAGAAATGTGCTCAAGTTCAAAATATTTCCTGGAACCTTTGAAAAGTGGGCGGAGACATTAAGAGAGGGCCAAAATGGAATTATCTATTGTGAATAAATTACCCGTTTTTCGAGTGGGAATGAAACGAGTAAATTAAAAATGAAATTTTTGATACAGTAGAACTGTAATAATATCAAATAATATGTTTTTGTTTGGGTTGAGTTTATTTCAAGAGACGAAATAATTTATTTTTTTGTAAAATATGTCTTCAGTTTATCAAAAGTATTTCTCTTTTCTGTTATGGACCTATTCAGTTTGAAAAAAAAATACAAAAAATGTCGAGAAATTGCAGAGAAATGCCGAGAAATAGCAATTTCTCGGCATGTCTTTTTTTCGACCCAGACGGTCTTTTTGGGGTCTAAATCAGATATTTTGGGCCTCTAAGGGCCATTGGGACTCACTACTGAATTTTTGGTAAAATTTCCACAATCATAGACACGAAAACAAACATTATCCATAAAATTGTTTAAAGGGACACATATTTTTGGGTCTCGAAGAAAACCAGTTCAAAAAATGCAGAGAAATAGAAATTTCTCTGCAATTTCTGCATTGAATTTCTCGACATTTTGTTTTCAAACTGAATAGGTCCACTACATTTTTTGAACTAGATTTCTTCAAGACCCAAATGATTTAATCTGTGTCCCTTTAAACAATTTTATGGAAAATGTTTGTTTTTGTGTTTATCATTGTGGAAACTTTGCCAAAAAATCAGAAGTGAGTCCAAATGGCCCTCAGATACCCAAAATATCTGATTTAGACCCAAAAAGACTGTCTGGGTCGAAAAAAAAGACATGCCGAGAAAAGCAGAGAAATTGCTATTTCTCTGCAATTTCTGCATTGAATTTATCGACATTTTTTGTATTTTTTTTTCAAACTGAATAGGTCCACTACATTTTTTGAACTAGATTTCTTCAAGATCCAAATGATTTAATCTGTGTCCCTTTAAACAATTTTATGGAAAATGTTTGTTTTTGTGTTTATCATTGTGGAAACTTTGCCAAAAAATCAGAAGTGAGTCCAAATGGCCCTCAGATACCCAAAATATCTGATTTAGACCCAAAAAGACTGTCTGGGTCGAAAAAAAAGACATGCCGAGAAATTGCTAATTCTCTGCATTTCTGCATTGAATTTCTCGACATTTTTTGTATTTTTTTTTCAAACTGAATAGGTCCATTACTGAAAACTTTTTATAAATTTATAATTGAAAAACTCTTGAAAACGGGGAAAAAAACATAACGGATAACATGTAAAACCAAAAACCGTTGAAAAAGAAAGCCTTGTCTACCTTTTCCAACTTTAATAATTGTACATTTAATTAATGCTCATCTCTACCATGCCTTTTATGGCTCGCAGATCGTTTTCTGCTGGCATAGTTGTTTCTCTGTAAAAGGAAAAGGATTTCTCTGATAAAAAGTGAGACTAATAAACGCTTCGACACTTGGTCTGACTCACATTTCTACGCGTCCAAATGTAGGTCGTTTCACTCGAATTTGAAGTCACCAACTTGACATCACTTGTTCGGATTTCACCGCTATAATTATTTTCGAATGTCATATTTTCAGAAAAAAACTAAATCTTACATTTGTCGCTTCAACATATTCGGAAAAACGTCGTGTTTGAAGTTGAGGTATCCTTGTCTTAATAATTTAAGCTGGTCGAGACGTTTTTCATCGGTTTTTGCAAGGGATGTGAAGAATCTGAAATTCTTATGTTGTTTTTCTCACATTATATTTAATATTACGGATTTGATTTCAACACGTTTAAATCGAGCAGGATGTCCAATCTGACCAAGTCGTCACCATATCCTAAATATTCAGCGAACAAACCTGAAATCGAAATTATTTCAAAAAATCTAAAATTATGAATGTTTACCGAAAATTGTTGTATATACAAATCCCGGGAGTTGTTTATATTGATCACTATCGTCACGAGCATCTGGATCGCTAACATTCCTTGGATTTGATCGATGTGTAAACGACTGAATCGCCGTTGGTGGATTAGTTATCTGTAAAAACGTTACATGGGACAGAATGCAGTAATGCAGAAGACCTACAGTTCCAAGGAGTGAATAAAGCAAACGTGCAACTTTAATTTGCGGTTCTTTGCATCCGAATGGTTGTGGAAAATTGATAATAGATAAATTGTGGTTGGCCTTAAAATAAACAGATTTTTAATACAGAAATCATAAAAGTGAAAACCTGCAGGCGGACAACGGACTGCAGGCATTCGGCGGGAATGTGTGCTCGTGAGTAATATTTGCCAAGTCGGGATTCGCCAAATACAGAATGTTTGATGATTTTTCAGTGTCTGACAGTTGTCCATACATTTCGTTCAATTTTGCAGACGAAATTCTTGCCTGTAAACATTTAGACTTTCCATGCTACATCCCTAATAGCATTATATTAGAAATGCCCCTGAAATCTCACCATGATATTATTTCCAAACAATAAATTGGTAAAATTTTCGCGCATAAACGCATCATCTTCTGTTACAAAATCAGAGATGTTTCTGTAATTTTGTTGAACGAATTCCTGGAAATTTGATGAAAAAACAAATAATTCGAATACAAAATACCTCTACAATTTCCTCGACGTTACCAATAGTTCCTTTCTCAACTTCCTCGTTAATATATCGGCCGCAGGTTATGACATACAACTTTCCGTTCATTATTGCACTTTGTAACTTATCTGTGACGAAATATGGTTTCTAAGAGGAATATGAGCAATAAATAACTTACTATGAAAAGCCAACGTTTGACTACCATCGTTTTCGGTGTTCGTCACGGTTTTCTTTACGACGTCCTGAGCTGTCGCAATAAGGCCGGATGCGCTGATTTTTTCCCTGTTCTCTCGTACTTTTCTTTTCTCTCTTGGCTGTTGGACAACCGGCCGGTCCAAACCAATGTCAGGTCTGACGCTGTCTGAAAATGAAATTGTTTGCTTGTCAAGAATTTGTCTGGAAAAAACTGTTACATCGATGAATTACCTTTATTTTCGACGTTTTCGAATAAAAAACCGAACTCATCCAATACCTCAGCTTTCACTTCATTCACCAATTGATCTTCGTTCATTTTTAAAAATTTCATTCAACGTTTTCCCAAATCGAAAAACTTTCAATGGAATTGACCTTGAATTAGAGAAATAAAAACAAAAGTGAAAAAAAAATTTAGCACGGTGCAAACACTTCGACGTAAAAATGCACAATAGGATGTGTCTACAGTAATCTAAAATTGTTGATTTTTTAAAGAATCAAAGAATATTTTAATTTTCCTTTTTGTTTTTCTTTTTTGTAGCAAACTACTGAAAATTTAAATGGAGACCTGAATCGTAAAGAACACTGGAAATGTCTGGAAAATGGCAAAATCCTCAAAAAAAAAATAATATTCACACTATTTATTCATAAAAAAATAAATAAATTGGTGGCAAGTTGGAGACAAGATGTGGATATCAGTGGATGGTTTGAAAAGTTGAATAAGCAAGGCGAGGAGTCTACTCCTTCTTGTCATCCGTTTTCTCATCCTTCTTGTCATCTTTATCTTCCTCCTTCTTGTCGTCCGTTTTTTCATCCTTCTTCTCATCCTTCTTGTCATCTTTTTTATCGTCCTTCTTTTCGTCCTTCTTGTCCTCCTTCTTTTTCTGAAAAAGTGGATATTTTTCGTTTTGAAAAGGAGAAAAACAAGTAAATTTCAATGCTGTGAATAAGATATCGATGCAAGCATCCCTCTAAATTACGCATTTTCATTTTTAACCAATTTTTTATGCTCACCTCGTCCTTCTTGTCATCGTCCTTCTTGTCGTCTTTCTTGTCCTCCTTTTTGTCATCCTTCTTTTCTTCCTTCTTGTCCAACTTCTTGTCATCCTTTTTGTCATCCTTCTTTTCGTCCTTCTTGTCGCTCTTCTTAGACTTGGACGATTTCTTGGACTTCTTGGACTTCTTCTCTTCTTCCTTCTTTTCATCCTTCTTTTCATCCTTCTTCTCTTCCTTCTTATCTCCATCCTTCTTTTCCTCATCCTTCTTCTCGCCATCCTTCTTCTCTTCATCCTTCTTTTCTCCGTCCTTCTTCTCCTCCTCCTTCTTTTCCTCACCCTCCTTCTTCTCCTCCCCTTCCTTCTTCTCACCGGCAGGTGCTGCTGCAGCTTCTGGTGCTGCTGCTGGTGGTGGAGCTTGTGGCGCAGAAGGTGGAGGAGGTGCCATTTTGGAAGGTGAAGGTTTGGGCCTGAACTCAGAAGAGATTGATAGATTTTAAACCTAGTAAATAACTCACGGGCTCTTTTTCTTTCCACCACAACCTAAGAGGAATGGAGTGATGAAGATTAGTATGATTTGGAGCAAGTCGAGCACCATCTTTCCTTTTAACTTCGGTAAGTTTTACCACTGTTTGATCGTTTATTCACTTGAGAGCAAGGGCTTGGGAACCACTGGGAAGGCGTTTCTTCTTAAATGGCCAAAAGTTCCTATTGACTTATGGAGATAGAATGAACTTTTTTTTCCATTTCGAGGGTTTATATACGAGTTCAGGTTGAAACGTAGCATTTCATCTTATTTAACACGTGAGAGATGTTTAGGATATTTTCTTTTGATTATGAATTTTTGGAAATTGTCTTTTTTTTGGGTTTTTGTTGAGCATAGTTATTGTTTTTTTCAAAAATTAATATTTTTCACAAAACATCTAAATGTTTAAAGGAGGACTTTACGGAGCTAATGAATGCATCTGGGATGAAAATAGACTTCATTCTCATTCCAATTATGTTTTTAAAATTTTCTAAAACCACCTAGAAGTCGAGAAAACGCGCCTCAAAGCAATGTCCTAGAAAAAGTGACCACCGGCGAAAACTAGTCCGCGGGCATGTTTTTCTAGGCCATTGTTTTGAGGTGCGTTTTCTCGGCTTCTAGGTGGTTTTAGAAAATTTAAAAAACAGATTTGGAATGAGAATGACGTCTGTTTTCATGTAAGGTACATTTATCTCCGTAAGGCCCTCCTTTTCGGAGACACCTTCTTGCTTAAATTAAAAAAAAACAATTTTAAAAATATCCATATATTTTTTTCATAAATAAAAATATTGAAAAAATAAAATTGTTATGTATCCTCTGCCGTTGATTGTCGTCTGAGAAGCATCCACGAACTTCGTTTACGAGGGGCAACAAGCATTTTTGCCTGATTTTTATGGGTAATCTGAATAATACACGGTGGTTGCATCCAGGGTTCTCCGTCGATTTGCATGGGGAATGATTTATGTGTTCTAGAAAAAAGATTCTTTATCAATTTGTTTTTGAACATGGTTCGAATCTTACTGTATAACGACTGTAGAACATTGTGACAATCTTCTGCCACCTCTGACACCCGCTTTAATTTGCCCCATTTGCATTGCAGATTCTAATCCAACCAACTCAATTAATCCATCGCCAATATCTTGAACTCTTGTTTGTAATTGAACCTTCTCTTGATTCTTCATCGATAACAGCCCATGCATTCGACCTTTTGATTTTCGACTTCTTCCCCACAAATTTGAACCGCCATAAATTGAAGGAATATTGAGAAGTGCGATACCTTCTAATGAAGCATCTTGTCCAAGATCAATCGATTCACCATCACACTGAAATTCGACAAATTTTCAAGTTGTATATGTCATAAATCTCATACCAAAATATCAATTTGCTCGTGTAGATTCTTGCAAGAACTTGACAATGTTTCACTAGTTCCTAATTCGAAATACCATAATTTATTACGCATTCGACTGTTGAATTTCTCCGGGAATTTTTCGCGCATCACATGGAAACGATGAGCAATAGAGGCGTCCTAAAATAAAATTTTCCTTGAAAATTCCTATAAAAATAAAATTTGACTTCATGAGATTCTCTAAAGGAACATTTTTGGCTTCTATTAAAGAACGTGTTAGCATTTCAAATCAAAACAAAGAAGCCAAGTTCGATGTGTATCGTAAATCTTATTTTCATCAAATTTAAAAAGCGCTAGATTAAATAATTTTAAAGAGAGCTGGTCAGTTAACACAATCCAAGTTCAAGGCAAAAAATCAAAATTTGAGTGGGAGCCTAGGTGGCCGCTATGAAGCGTGCATTTTATCTGTTTGATTTCGCATAAATTGCATTGTACTAACGAGAGAACGCTCTAATTTTTGAAATTGAAATCTGGTAGGGTCGAATTAACTGACCCACTGTCTTTAAAAACGAACTCACCACCCCAATACTGAAATAATTATTAATAATACTATACGGCGGTGTGTCATTCTTTTCACTAGCTCTTCGACTGTTCTTTGTCTCCGAAATCTCGATTTTTATCTGCCAACGATCCATTTCTATCTGAAAATTTCATAATTTTCAGAGAAATAATATTAATCGCAATTCGTACAGAGCTCGATCTTTCAATTTGCTCCATAATCTTATGAAGACTTTCATTTTCGTATCCTCCACCCCATCTCAAGCATCTTGCCAAGTCATTTCCTGTTCCAAGTGGCAGAACGGATACTGGTGGTCGACCATGAGGAAATGTCATTTTATCTGGAAATAATACCTCAAATATATATCTCAAAGACTGATCGTCAATCGTTCTCATTCTTATTTTCAAGTTTACTACCGCGATAACATTGCCGCTTAATTTTGAGCGTTCGCGCTTTAAAGGAGGGCTTTAGATGATAAATGTGCCTTAAATGAAAATAGACTTTATTCTCATTCCAAATCTGTTTTTAAAATTTTCTAAAACCAACTGGAAGCCGAGAAAATGAGCTTCAAAACAATGGCCTAGAAAAAGGTGGCCGAACTTTTTCCTATGAGCTTTTTTCGTTAATAAATAGTTATGCAGAATACTTATTTTAGTCCTTGTTTAATGTTTTTTTCATGCTAATTTATGTGTTTTCATTTTTTTTGGATTTTTCATACCCGCGGACTAGTTTTCGCCGGTGGCCACTTTTTCTAGGCCATGACTTTGAAGCTCATTTTCTCGGCTTCTAGATGATTTTAGAAAATTTTAAAAACAGATTTGGAATGAGAATGAAGTCTATTTTCATTTAAGATACATTTATTATCTTCGTAAAACCCTCCTTTAATAATGTAAGAACTTTTTCAAACCTTACCCATTGCTTCTAGAACCCAACCAATTGTTCCATCTCCACCACATACCAAGATGTTACAATTAGTCAAAGTTGAAAATAATTGAAGTCTTAAAAAAAGATCAAGCCTAAAACTTATTATTTTCATCATTTTACCCCGGTTCCGGTCCTGTTTTGCTCAAATCATAAACCTGACGTGGATTCAGCAAATACTCAAACTTTTGCAGAATTTTCACACCTTGTTTCCCCCCACTTTTCGGATTGACAAGAACGAGAAGTGGGCGACATTCATGACTAGGTGAAATTGCCTAAAATTCCAAATTATATCGATTAACATTTAAATTTAGTTTTAACAGACTTGTAACAAACTTGTACTATGTGATCCAAAATTATGATTCTTCACATTTGTGGATGTTTTTCGCTCTAAAAATGCAGGGAAAATATGAGTTGGTGGTAGGATATGATAGGAAAGAGCACCGAGATTACATTCTTGAGCCAGGGAGGACATACATCGGTGATGAACCTAAATTCAAGATAAATTTCTCAGTTTCTCCTCGAAATTAAGAAACGAACATAATTATGACACCATCGACATCCTTTTCCTTGAAAAACTCCGACAGTTGCTTTACACTTGACACACTTCGCAGTTGCATTCGCATCCTGCCAATGATGGTACAATTTGTCTTGTTGACGACTTGAAAATGTTCGAATGCAGTTTGTTGCAGCAGAACGAACACATCTTTCATGAACTGTGTACTTGCATACTGAAACAACTTTTCTTCAGAAAGTTTTTTTCATTTCTACAGAATTGTAGAGAACGTTTATTTCGAGTATCGGCGGGAGCCCCCAGAAGAACAATGTATATCAGAATTTTGAATTTATAAATATTTTTTTCCGTTTAATGTGTTTCTTTCCTTTTTTACGACTGCTTTTCCGTATATAAATTTAATTATAATACATAATCCAATTTCTCGAAACTAGTTTTGAAATTAAAAAAATTAAAAATAGCACTTCGTTTTGAAAATTTCAGTTCATTGTAATTTTCGTAAACTTTTTATTGTAAGGGACAAGGTCTACAGAACCTAAAGGATCATATAATTTCGCTAACTTCAATTTCTACACCGATTTTAGCTTTCAGGCAATTGGATGGTTTTGACCTTGTAGGAGGGCTATACTGAGATAATAAATGTGATCTTAAATAAAAATAGACTTCATACTCATTCCAAATCTGTTTTTAAAATTTTCTAAAACCACCTAGAAGTCGAGAAAATGAGCTTCTAAACAATGGCCTAGAAAAAGGAGCCACCTGGCCGAACTTTGTCCTATGAGCTTTTTTTCGTGTTTCGTTAATCAATAGTTATGCACAATGCTTATATTAGTTCTTTTTTTAAATGTTTTTTCATTTTAATTTATGTTTTTTTTGGATCTTTCATGCCTGCGGACTAGTTTTCGCCGGTGGTCACTTTTTCTAGGCCATTGTTTTGAAGTCTGTTTTCTCGGCTTCTAGGTGGTTTTAGAAAATTTTAAAAACAGATTTGGAATGAGAATGAACTCTATTTTCATCCCACACGCATTCCTTATCTTTGTAAAGCCCTCCTTTAACTGCTTACATGAACAACTCAATCCTTGTTTACCACCCCATCCGACTAGAATACTGCAGCAGGCATTACAATAGGTTGGTTTGGAAAAATGACGAAGTCTCCAGACGTGTGAACCGTCTTCTTTCATCTCCTAAAACACGTAAAAAAGTCTCTTTCAAAAATTGATTATTTCACCGTATCAAAACCCAATAGAACTAAAAGCGGGATGTTGGTAAGACCACCACGACGCCATTCATCAAACGAAACAATTCCGTCATTATCATAATCGATATCGATCATCATTTGACGAATAATCTGGAATATTTTCTATAATTTACTATCATCGGATAAAACCTGTTCTAATTCAATAGTATCCCATTGTTGATATCTAGCCACATTCATCATTTGTTCAATTATTCCATTTATTTCAGTTTTATCCAAAAAACCATTTGCATCCGAGTCATAAATGTGAAAAACCACTGAAAATGAAATATGTATTACTTTCGAATTTCTATTATTGTTTACCGTCCAATTTGTTTTCAGGTGTATCCGCTTCTAATAATGACAGTGTACAAATCAATGGCTTCAATGGGATTCTAGGCTCGGCCGTCCCACTGCTCGTTGGACGAGGAGTCATCACATCTAAAATATAGTTTTTTTTTTCGTTCTTTCGACATTTTCAGTTCCTTACCATCTTCCGGAATGCAAACCAAAGTCTGCGGATCATTTTGCTGCTGTCTTTCTTGACTTCCCATATTCAAACGTTCCATTCTCCCGGACAATGATTCACTGAATTTCGCTTTGACAGTTGAAATGGCATCCTCAAAAAGACTAGTACGACGTTCTGAAAAAAAAACAGATTTTGGTTTTTTCTGGGGTCCAAAATGAGTCAGAATTTGACAAAATCCAGCAAGAAATCTGAGAAAATTCAAGCGATCAATTCTCTGAACTAAGTAAGAATAATACTCTGAAATTCCAATTTATTGACATTATCAGACCTTTTGTTGGTGGTTTCGAAAATGAAAGAAACAATTGATCAACCAAATCAGCAGACAAATCAGTTCCAAACAGATCGATGAGAAATGCTCGGAATCCTTCGAAGTTTATTGTCTGAAAATTGAAACATTAAAGGATTTACGGAGATAATGAATGTATCTAGGATGAAAATAGACTTTATTCTCATTCCAAATCTGTTTTTCAAATTTTCTAAAACCACCTAGAAGCCGAGAAAATGAGCTTCAAAACAATGGCCTAGAAAAAGTGGCCACGTGGCCGAACTTTTTCCTATGAGCTTTTTCGTGTTACGTTATTAATTAGTTATGAAGAATGCTCATATTAGTCCTTTTTTAATGTTTTTTAAAAAAAATATTTTTCATGTCTGCGGACTAGTTTACGCCGGTGACCCATTTTTCTAGGCCATTGTTTTCAGGCGCGTTTTCTCGGCTTCTAGGTGGTTTTAGAAAACTTTAAAAACAGATTTGGAATGAGAATGAAGTCTATTTTCATCCCAGACGCATTCATTAGCTCCGTAAAGCCCTCCTTTAATATTTTTGTATTTTTCCCTTTGCATTTTTGATTTCATTTGAAATCTATAAATTTATTTCAAAATATCAAATGTCGAAATAATTCTTATACTTATTCATATTTATTTTTTTTCCCCAATTTATCAAATTCAATAACCACGCGGCGATGAAAAAGTGCTATGCTCCAAATTTCGGAGCTCCTATCTAATATCTAAATGTCACGAGAAAATCGCATGTGAATTTTATATTTTTTTCTTCCTTTGGTCTTCAATCATAAGGGAAAATTCAAAAAAGTTTTCAGATCTCATCCGTCTAGACATTTTGCAAAAAACAATGAGGAAGTTTTCAGAGAATCAATAACCAAAAAATGGGATTTGGAAACTCCCTGGAGGATCTACGAGAAATTAATCTACGAGAAATTTTTGAAAAGGATTTGGAATTATGAAAACAGGCAAAAAATGAAAGTTTAATTCATTGTTTTTCGCTGAACACATTCTGATGAGCAATATCAGTCTAAAGTTGGGGGAATCAAAAATTTGGAGGCTAAACATCGGTACAACACTATAATTTGGAATACCGTAGTTATTGATATGATTCTTTCAACCGTATTACTGTAAAAACAAACCGATTCCAAATGCGCTCTACTGACAAAACTCTGTTTTTTGGTGTGTTCCGGTGCTCGGACAAAAAAAATAATTTTTCATAATTGGTCCAATAGGTACAAAAAATGCATATAGTGGTGCGCGTTTGGAATCGAATTGAACGAACAGTAGTTGTTACACATACATTGAGATTTCTTCATTTTCTTGATTATTATGGTTCATTATCTTTAAAGTGTCTGTTTACTCATTTTCAATTTTGGTATTAATAGACTCAGAATCACCGATAATTAACGGAATTGGCAAAAAAATCAGTTTACGTGCTTCATTTCACCAAAAACGGTCCTCGAAAACCACAAAAACAGGTGGTGGCACCTCCCGTTTTGCACTGCCACCGCCTGTTTTCGGCACTTTCTCGGAAGCTGTTTTGGAGCCGCGGGCGCCCGACCGAAAAAATGTTTTTTTAGTTAAATTCATTAATAATTGGTGCTTCTGAATAGATTAAATCAAAAATTGAAAATCAGTAAACAAGCACTTTAAAGACAGGCTGCCACTTTAAAGGTTCTCTTAGCAATCTGTGATTTCCAATTGAATATACTCTTTTTGACCATATCAACCCACTCTTACAACAAAAAATTAAAAGAAAATTGTGCAAGTTACAAAAAAGTCCAAAAAAGGCTAGGAAAATGGACGGCAATTCTCGTGTGGCCTAACTTTGGGAAGTTAGTCCCTCGAGCGTAAAAACTTCGGTGGTGAGCCAAATTCATTTTTTTTTCTATTTCTTGTTTGCTATGTCTTTTCTCAGCCAGTGGTTCACAGATAAAACGTTGTAAAGCCGAACTTTTGGGAAGTTCGTCCCTCAGAAATTTCCCTCCATTGTTTCAGAATATTGCTATGTTTTTGCATTTTAAATGAAGCTTTTTTAAAACTTTTTTGTTTTAAAGACAGTGGATCAGTTAATTTGACTCTACCAGCTTTCAATTTCAAAAATTAGAGCTTTCTCTCATTAGTGCAATGCAATTTATGCGAAATTACACCGTGCAATAGTGCAACGCGGTCTGAATTGGCGCGAAACACAATTATTTGAATGAGGGTACATATTGGTATTGTTCTTTGGACCACCTTCCATTCGAATTTTGATTTTTTGCCTTGCATGTGGATCGTGTTAACTGACCAGCTGTCTTTAAGATTGGATTGGTGTGCTTAAAATGAGTGAATTTTTACATATTATCCAAAATTTTTCATTATGATGTTCTTTGATCGCTCCAAAGTCCTTATTTTTTGTTTTTCTTAAAATCTCCACTTTCCGTATTAAAAACAAATGCTTTGAAACTAAATGTCACCATGTCTTTAAATGTCTTCAATTCCCCCACGAGTATTTCTTAAAACAAACCTGCCCATCTTCCGACAAATACGCGTAAAACTTTCCATCCGCCTGAAAATCGCTCAACATATCCTTAAGCTTCCTTCGCGAGTCTAAAAATCACCAGATTTTTGATTTTCAAGAAAACAACCAAATATTGGTTAATGTGTAAATTAGATCTTACATGCCGCATATTCGCTCAACCTCGAAAATTGCTCCGGTGATAACAACATGCTGAAACAGAAAAAATGAAGAAGTCGGGGTGGGGGACAAAATATGAAAAAAATGTGTGTAAATGAAGAAAT
Organism: Caenorhabditis virilis; assembly: GCA_964036255.1. NCBI lineage: Eukaryota > Metazoa > Nematoda > Chromadorea > Rhabditida > Rhabditidae > Caenorhabditis > Caenorhabditis virilis. Next base: position 8,569,135 of record OZ038417.1, on the reverse strand, counting down.
CGAGAACGGATTAAATAAAAAAAAAAGAAAGGATGAAGTAGGAGAAAACAAATCCGTATGAGAGTTGAGAAAAAAAGGAAAAAAACTATATATCTATGCATCGATAATATTAAATATAAATACACTTTTAATTCGTTTGGCATATACGTATGCGAGAGCAATAGCAAGCAGGCAGCAATAGCACCACCAGCTTCAGTCAAATAAGACAAAATGATAATCTATCAAAGCTCTGAAAGAAAACGACAGAATGCCTGAGGAATTTTGATGAAAGGATAAAAAATGAGATTATGAAGGTGAGAATCATCATTTTCGAAAAATGATGATTTTGAGGCGAATGATTGCCGAATCAACCAAGCAATTATGGCCAATTTTCGTTAAAGGTGACGTGGGAATGTTAAAGTTTCTAGAAAGGTGTTATTTTTTCTGAGAAGAAGAAGCTTAATGAGTTTCTCGGAGTTGAGCTCAGCTCTAAATCTGTTTATTTATTTAATCGATGATGATTTTGCATGTGAAAAATCAAAAAAAAAAGAAAGCACTGGTTTCAAAAATATTGTTTCGATCTTTCATGGTAAATGAACTACACTTGAACTTCATTTAAAGGAAGACATTACGGAGCTAAAGAATGCGCCTGGGATGAAAATAGACTTCATTCTCATTCCAAATCTGTTTTTAAAACTTTCTAAAACCTCCTAGAAGCCGAGAAAATGCGCCTTCAAAACAATGGCCTAGAAAAAGGGGCCACTGGCGAAAACTAGTCCCCAGGCATGAAAAATACAAAAAAAAGGAAAAAAAACATTTAAAAAAAAAACTAACATAAGCATTCTGCATAACTGTTTATTAAGAAAACACGAAAAAAGCTCATATGAAAAGTTCGGCCAGGTGGCCCTTTTTTCTAGGCCATTGTTTTGAGGCGCGTTTTCTCGGCTTCTAGATGGGTTTAGAAAATTTTAAAAACTGATTTGGAATGGGAAGGAAGTCTATTTTCATTTTACCAAAAAGAATATACCGAATTGTTTTAAAAATTAATATAACTACCTATAATATCTAAAAATTGGAATTAACAATTTTCATTCGATTAGAACTTTCGTATTTTGTGCAAATTTCGAAATTTCGATAAATTCATATTTTTTCAACATTGAAACTTCTGATCATAGAGTTTTATGAAGAGTTCTCAAATATAACATTGGATAATACTATTTTAAAACCTCTAGTTTCCACAAGCTGATAGGGTTGTAATTAAGTGGTACATTCGAAGAAAACTCCAAAAAAAACTATGTTGCACACATGCGGAAATTTTCTCACAATTAGAGTAAGACCCAAGTCATGTTTGTTTCATTCAATCAACGTTTCAAACACATATCCATAGTTTTTGTTACGCAACAGAGAGCCGACATACTTGCCGTGACCGGTTAAAAATCAATAAAACCGCGTAAAATGGTGTGAAGGTACAGATGAGTAAGAAAAATCGTGAATTATTAAAGGAAGACTATACACAGGTTATAAATATTGCTTAATCGATCTGAAATTCAATTTTACATTGTCAACTTAAATATTCTTAATCATTGCGTTTTGAGGGCTGCTCAACCTCACCGACGCTCCGCACGCACGCACGCGGCTGCCGACACTCAACACACTGGAAAATCCGCGGGAAAATGAATTTTCAAATTTTTCAATGTGTTGAGTGTCGTGCGGAGCGTCAGTGACGTTGAGCTGCCCTCAAAACGAAATTATCAAGAATATTGGAGTTGACAATAAACCAAAACGATAGTGAAAAATTGCAAAAAAGTATTAATGCGAAAATAAGTACACACGGAATCGAACTTGGCTGCCACTTTGGTGGAAACTTTTTTTGAGTCCAAAGTTCGATTCCGGGTGCCCTGTTCTACTTTTTTGCAAAATTTTTCACTATCGTATAGGTATATAAAATTGAATTTCAGATCGATTAAAAAAAATTCGTAACATTCATATTGTCCTTCTTTAATTGGAAATCCTAATATTTTTTGTTGTTTTCTTTCTCAAAAATTCTGGAAATTCCAATTCCTCAAACAATTCAGGTCATCCTTACCCAGTTTCCTTCTTTTTCATTCCCTCCCTTCAACTTCATCCGTTCTTACCTTTTCCCTTCCCAAATTACTTCTCATAATTGCTCGGAACCGTATCCTATTCTTTTCATTTTCTCGAGACAACAAACAATAAAAGAAATAGGAAAAAAGTAGTATGCAAGACTCGAGAATCGAAATTAAAAGTAGAGTAGAAGGTGAAGACGGATTTTCTATTCGATTTTATTTTGATTCATGAAATCGCTGAATTTTCAGGCGATTGTTTCTCAATTTTTTGAGGTAGGTGAAATAAAATTGGAAACGTTCTTTGATTTTCTATATCCTATCTTCATATCAAGATAATCTTCTTAGATTCGTTTCATTTATGTAATCGAAATCTCGATTGAAAATCCTTTAAGATTCGAATGTTAAGAAGCTTAAAGGAAACACTGTAACTTCAATTTAAAACTCAACAATTTTATAAAAATCCGATTTTTGTTATAATTGAAAGAAGATAGTTAAAATTATGTACATGTATGTACATGTAGCGGTAAAAAGTGAGGGTACTTTTGGTTTTTTGATCATAACTTTGCTAAAAATGGTCCGATTGAGCTGAAATTTGGAAATATTATGTATTAAAACTTTTTCTATGTTTTGAAACCAAGAACTTGTAAGCCAACTCCAATAAACAAAAAATTCTTGAAGATTCTCAAATTTTCGAGTTTCAATTTTTTTCTTACTTTTTTATTTCTTTTGTTTATATTTTTTCGAACTTTTAAAGTTAATTTTTTGTTATTTTATAAATTTTGAAGTCTCTAGTGATATTTCGCAGCCATTACGCTCAATTTTAGTCATCGCTACTTGTCGGAATCCGAGCTCAAACCGGGTATATCATGAAAGTGCCGGGTATGTCATGAAAGTGCCACAAAAGGCTCTCGCTGAGTAGTTTTGGAATGAAATCAGAAAATAATATTTAAAATATTGTTTTACAAAACATATTCAAGTTTCAGCCCAATCGGCCCATTTTGGGCATAGTTATGATCGAAAAACCAAAAGTACCCTCACTTTTTGCTGTATAGCTTAACCTATATGTTTTTCCTCGCTCACAAAAACACGGCTAACAAATTTTAAATTAGAATGAACCGCACAATTCGCAATTAATCACTTTTAATTTTGCAGTACCAGAGTACTGTAATAGTCCGATGGCCTCTTCCATTCATTATCATTCCACCATTGATAACCGTCCTTCTGGTTTCCCTAACGGCCTCTGATTTTCATCTGAACGTGTCAAATGACACTCTTCAAGTTTTTCTTCCAGATGATATGCAAAGTTTAAGAGATTTGAAACAGGTATTAATTCAACCTCCGATTTCTATTAGTCATCTTTTAATTTGTAGCTATTGTATCTTTTCCCACCACGTGATGCTCAACGGGATACTTACAGTATCTTTGGCTCTAAGTTTATATATACTGTCATTGAAGATGAGAGCATAAATGGGAATATATTATCAAGTGATGGCGTCCGAAGAATGTCAAACCTTCATAAATTCTTAATGGGATTGAAGGTACATTTGCAATCAAATTCTATGAATTGATTAGTAATTGATTATAGACAAGATATGGCGAATCTTTTCATTCTAATTGTTTAAAAGCAAAAGACGACGAAGCTTGCACAATGCATCCAATCGCATTTGCTCTGGAAGATGATATGCCAGTCAGTTAAATTAAACTAAAAAATACTATATTTTCAATATTTTAGGAATTTGCAATTCAATTTCTTCTCAGATATCCAGCAATGAAGTTCGGCGAATTTCATATTGACAATGCTTTGGTTTTTGGAGGTGTGAAAATTAATAAATCGGCCACTGATAAAGATGGAAATTCGCCGATCATGTCATCGAGAGCAGTTAGATTGACCTACATTCTAGAGACGAGCGATTCAGCGGACAGGTTTTTGGATTTTCTTTTTGATGTTTGAGTCGGCAAAATTCATTTTTTTAAAGCTTTACGGAGCTAATGAATGCATCTGGGATGAAAATAGACTTCACACTCATTCCAAATCTGTTTTTAAAATTTTCTAAAACCTCCTAGAAGCCGAGCAAATGAGCTTCAAAACAATGGCCTAGAAAAAGTGACCACCTGCGAAAACTAGTCCGCAGGCATGAAGTTCGGCCTGGTGGCCTCTTTTTCTAGGTCATTGTTTTGAGGCGTGTTTTCTCGGCTTCTGGGTGGGTTTTAAAAATTTTTAAAACAAATTTGGAATGAGAATGAAGTCTATTTTCGTTTTAAGGTACATTTATCATCTCATCGGGAAGTTGTCCTTAAAAAAATAATCAATTTTAATCGAAATTAAAAAAATTTTGGTACCGTGTGATAGGAAATTTTTTGTAGATGTCAAAAACATTTTAAATTTTGAAATTTCATCGAGTTAAACAATTTTTATGCACATTTAAAATTTTTGCAATTAACATTATAAAGTTATAAGCATTAAAATTTGATAAATCATATCTCAAGATTGACACACAGGATTTTAATGATTTTGATACCATTCGATAGAGATTTTGTCGTAGATTCTAAAACACTTGAAATTTTGAAATTGCATTAATTTTTCGTTTAGTTATGCTCAATTTTAATTAATGAAAAAATTTCGAAAATTGGTGTTGTCAAAAAGAATTTTAAAAATAAAAAAATACTCACTTGGAACGAAAAATATGTCTAGATGTGCTAAACATAATATTATTTTAGATGGATCGACACCTTTCTTTCTGAAATTCCAAATTATTCCGAACCAAACTCCTCGATTCTCTGGTCCTCATCAAAAAGTCTTGCAAAAGAAATGGAACGAAATGGACAACTTCTCATCCCATGGATGCCGTGGACTTCTCTAGTCCTTGTTACATTCTGCATGTTTGCATGCTCCTCTTTCGACTCTATAAAATCTCAACCATTCATCGGTTTCTTTGCCATGTTTAATGCGACAATGGCGACGATTGCCTCAACATCTTTGTTAATTTATCTACAGTATCCTTTTCTTCCTTTGGTTTTTATCATGCCATTTCTAGTTGTTTGTGAGTTTTTTTTATTATCAATCCTTTTAAAAGTGCATCTGATCATTTTTCAGCCATTGGCACTGATAACATGTTCCTGATGCTGAAAAGCTGGCGAATGTCCAAGTCATCAATTTCTGAAGAACAAAGATATATCGACGCGTTGACCGAATCTGCAGCTTCCTTATTTTTGACATCATTAACAGATGGGTTATCATTTGCAATTGGGAGTATTTCAGACTTTCATGCTGTTCGTGAGTAACTTCAAAAGATGAGTGATCTTCTGAAATTTACATTCAGGTGTTTTCTGCACTTATTGTGCCATGGCAATTCTATTCATGTTCATTTTCCAAGTAACATTTTTCAATGCAGTAATGTCACTTTGTTGTCGACGAGAAACTGCACGAAAACATCCAGTTTTTTGTTGCTACGACTTTGATAAGAAAGGTATTTTCTCTTATTACCCTTTTTTAAAGGAGGGCTTTACGGAGATAATGAATCTGGGATATCTGGGATGAAAATAGACTTCATACTCTTTCCAAATCTGTTTTTAAAATTTTCTAAAACCACCTAGAAGTCGAGAAAACACGCCTCAAAACAATGGCCTAGAAAAAAGGGACCACCAGCGAAAACTAGTCCGCAGGCATGAAAAGTCCAAAAAAATGTAAAAACATTAAAAAAAGGACTAATATAAGCATTCTGAATAACTATTTATTAACTATAAAAGCTCATATGAAAAAGTTCGGCCAGGTGGCCACTTTTTCTAGGTCATTGTTTTGAAGCTCATTTTCTCGACTTCGAGGTGGTTTTAGAAAATTTTAAAAACAGATTTGGAATGAGAATGAAGTCTATTTTCATTTAAAGTGCATTTATTATCTCCGTAAAGCCCTTCTGTAAATAATAAACAAACGTTTTTCAGACTTCGAGACAAAAATTCTGAGCAAAAATTCTACGAAAACGACAGTTGACAATGCTACAATTCTCGCGAATTTCTTATTCAAAATATTAAACCCATGGCCTTCTAGAATCATGGTTCTATCATTGTACCTATCCTATTTGATTATTTCTATTCACTTTGCTTTGAGCCTTCCGTTAGGTTTAGATCTGAAACTTCTTGCACCTGATGATTCCTACGTATCACAAGAACTGGACGCTCAAGAGCGTCTATTTTCTGATTACGGCGGTTTTTGTTTCGGCGTCATAAAAACCGCCAACATTTCCTTAGAACGTCCGGAAGTACGACGAGATTTGATGAGAGTTTATAAAGAACTCGGAAAGTGAGAATAGCATGTTGGAGATTTTAAAGTAATTTGCTTCTTTCAGCTCACCCTACAGTTCAAAAGCCGAATTTTGGTTGGAGCCGTTCGAACTGAAATTCAGAGGGAAAAAATTCGAAAAACAAGAGTTTTTTGATGAGCTACATACGTTTTTAGCAATGGAGCAGAATTTAAAGTTTCGTAACGATATAAGGTAATCCAAATGTGATATGAAATATCCTGTCACAGGCAAGTCGCGATGGGACGCCACGCGCACGCCAGGCGCGCCTCAGCGAACTTTTTTGTTCGCTGTGGCGGGCACGACGTACCAGCTGCGGCGTGCCGGAGGCGTCTGCCACGCGCACCTGGCGACCTTTTTGAAAAATTTTGTCTTGGGTTTCCCTTTATTCTCTTTTCATTTTTTTGTAAATTTGATAGCATTTAACGCGTATTTTAGTTGATCAAACTTTATTTATTTATGTATTTAAATGAAAAATAGTTTAGAACAAAATCAGATCAATTACAACCAAATTAGGAAAAAAAACAATGGGTCTTACAGTGAGAAACATACTAAAACAACGGTTTGGGATTTAAAGAGCAAGAAAAAAACCATTTTTAAGATAATGATAATGTTAAAATGAGAAAACGTTTTTAGAGGTGTGAAAAAATGAAAAATGTGGAACTACTACAATGAAATTGCATAATGTGTGTCAAAAACCAAAAATTACGGAAAATCCAATTTCAGTCAAAAATGCATGTTACAGTTTTACTAAAAAATGTCCTAAAACTAACGAGGATTGGATTTTTAGTTACAGTTGTAAAGAAAACAAACTATTATTTATTTTAGGATACTTTTGACACATCAGTTATCTGTTTTTTGAATAGATAAATCTGACTAAACTTTTTTACATTGACGACACTTCAAATTGAATTTCAAATGTTTTAACGACATTCAAATAACACGTCATGTTGAAAAAATACGAATCAAGTTGCTTAGTTTAATTATTTTGCAAAAAACAGCTAATTTTTTAAGGCTATTTGAAAATTGCAAAACAAGGTTCGCTGAGGCGCGCCTGGTGTGTGCGTGACGCGCACCAAACACCCGGGCGCACCTGGTAGACGCCTCGTGTGCGCCTGGCGACTTGCCTGTGGTTTGAAAGCTGATTTCAGATTCAAAATGACCGGAGAAATGGAAGCAATCAAAATGATATTTCGTGTCAGAAAATTGGGAAAGGAAAACGATTCTCCACGAGCTGAATACATGAGAGGAATATTGAAACAAAGTGCATATGAGGGACTTGTTTATGACACAAGTTTTTTACTGGTTGACCAACAGATGACAACAGTCTACAATGTTATTATTGATGTTTTTTCGGCGATTTTGACAATGTTGTCAATTTGTGTTTTAATGGTGAGTAAATTAAGAAAATTATTATCGGGTCGCAATCAGGCTTGGTTGGAGTCGGAAAACGGAAATTCCGATTTTCCGATTTTTTTTTCGAATTTTCAAAATTTTCCGAGAAAAAAATAGGAAAAAAATCTGTTATCAATAAATATGCATTAGAAACAAAAATTGTCATGATATTAGCGCATTTTTCCGAATTATCGGAGTTTTTCCGAATTTTCCGAATTTCTGAATTTTTTCGAATTTTCCGAATTTTTACGATTTTCCGAATTTTCTGAATTTTTCCGAATTTTTCCGAATTTTTCCGATTTTCCGAATTTTCCAAATTTTCCGAATATTCCGAATTTTTCCGATTTTTCCGACATTTTCCGATAAAAAAATCGGAAAAAATGTTCATTTCCAATTTTCCGAAAAGTTTTTACCGCCTGGTCTCAATATAGTAGCCCTGACTCTTCACAGATCAAGAGCAAGGATAATATTTTTAGAATCATGTGATTTATTTCGTTTTTTTTAAATTTTTTAAAAATCATTCTCAATTTTATCCAATATTTAAATGTTTCAGGTGCCTCGTCCAATTTCTGCAATGTGCATAGCTCTAGCAATTTTATCAGTGAACGTCGGCGTAATTGGTGCTCTTTCTGCAACAAATACCCGACTGGATATCATTTCAATGATTACAATTGTGATGAGTGTTGGATTTTCGGTTGATTATGTTACTCACACCACTTTTCATTTCGTGACACAGAAGAATAACCGGCTAGAGGTATTCACATTTTTACTTCCGGAAGAATAGTAAACTTTCGTATTTCCAACTCAATATTCTTTATCATTGCGTTATGAAGGCTTCTCAACCTCACAGACGCTCCGCACGCACGCACGCGGCTACCGACACTCAACACACTGGAAAATTTGAAAAATTCATTTTCCCGCGAGTTTTCCAGTGTGTTGAGTGACGGCAGCCGCGTGCATGCGTGCGGAACGTCTGTGAGGTGGAGCAGCCCTCAAAACACAATAGTCGAGAATATTTTAGTTGGCAATAGATTATAAAAGAAAAAAATGATTCTTATATTTTGATATTCAAATTGGTTCGGGAGATAGCTTTGCAAAAATCGATGTTCACCAGACCAGAGTCGAACCAGCATCTGACAGATTACATGTCTGCTGCACTACCATATTGAATATTTTTTACCGAACCAATTTTAATATTTACAAAGCCGAATTAAAAACGAATTTCTTATCTTAAAAACTCTTATATTTTGAATATCATAGACAAAAACATAATTTTCTTGAGAAGTGCAATTTTTAGAAATGCCTACTCGTAATGACGGAACCAATTCTCCAATCAGCTCTCTCAACAGCAATCGGCGTATCCCTTCTGGCATTTGTTCATTCCTACATCGTTCGAACATTTGTCAATACCGTATTTTTTGTAGTCGCGATCGGTATTCTTCACGGTCTTATATTTTTGCCAGTTCTTCTGGACTCTATTGTAAGTTCACTGTTTTTTTTTAAACATCTGAAACTTCAATTTTACAGGTCCCTGAAACCGAATACCTGGAAGCTTATGAGCCACTTCATTTGAAAATGAAACAAGAGAATCAAAATAAAATGAACAGTGAGCACATTTATGAAGAACCCTATGGATTCGAATGAAAATTTGATAATATTTAGTTTAAATTTTAAAAATAGATCAAGAATACCAGTGAATGTACAAAATAAATGAATTTTATACCACTACTATTTCCCTCTTCATTCGGATTTGCAAGTGATGGCGATTTTTCAATTGCGTTTAATGTTAAAGCAGAATTTGAGTTAGTTGAATTCGCAGAAAGTGAGGTATCGGAAGTTGGTGGAACCGGTTTCGATGCACTTTCTGAGAGTAAAATGTGCGCTGAAAAAATTTTTCGGGAAGGAATTTTTGAAGATTTTCATAGAACTCATACCACAAATCTCATCTGAACCATCGATACTGATATTTCCAATTTCCTGGAAATTTTCACACGAATTTTTCGAAATCTGCGTCAGATTTGGGTTATGAAACGCGTAGAAAAATTCATTGAAATCGCCCTTGAATGGGACGCTCTTCAAAGAATCTAGTGAAATTGTAGTAAGATTCTGATTCTTTTGAATTAATATAACTGGGAGAGTTGCTGAAAGGTGTTAATTTAGAAAAGTTCAAAATGAATGTAAAATACGTTGATAATTATAAATTCGCCAAAGTTTTGGAAGTTTTACGGTCTGAAGATTTGTGTTCATAATTATAACGGAACCGAAGATCTGCTCAATACTGTTGTTTCTGGAATAGAAAAAGGTGAAAATGACTCAAAGGAGGGCTTTACGGAGCTAATGAATGTATCTGGGATGAAAATAGACTTCATTCTCATTCCAAAACTGTTTTTAAAATTTTCTAAAACCGCCTAGAAGTCGAGAAAACGCGCCTCAAAACAATGGCCTAGAAAAAAGGGCCACCGGCGAAAACTAGTCCGCAGGCATGAAAAATCCCAAATAAAATGAAAAAAAAACATAAATTAAAATGAAAAAACATAAAAGAGGATATAAGCATTATTCATACCGTTTTATTAACGAAACACGAAAAAAGCTCATAGGAAAAAGTTCGGCCTGGTGGCCCCTTTTTCTAGGTCATTGTTTTGAAGCTCATTTTCTCGGCTTCTAGATGGGCTTAGAAAATTTTAAAAACTTATTTGGAATGAGAATGAAGTCTATTTTCATTTAAGGTACATTTATTATCCCCGTAAAGCCCTCCTTTAAAAAGGTTTTCAGAATTTTTTTTTCATTTACCTCCTCTGAAAATCGCTAATATTCTTCACTTTCGTCCCATTCAACACCAAAGAATCTGTCAAAACCTCACAACCATTTTGCATATTCTTATCATTGAAAAAGTCCAAATTATCCAATTTACAATATTTCCCTAAAAATCTAATATTTTTCAAACAATTTCTTCTGAAATAGTTCACTAGAAGGATTGCAAATTGAAATATGTGGTGCATAAAACTTCGGAGTCTTCAAAAATCGTTCAAGTTCATCTTCTGAAATACACAACGATGGATTGTCGTAAATATAAAGCCCATAGTCGGAATTGTTCATTGGAAAAACCTGGAATATTTTGGAAGTGATTTTGAAAATCGTTTCTTTTTTTGAAACCTCTTCAAGCTTTCCAAAGTTCAGCCTTCTTAATAGACTGTTTTTTGCAATTGTTATTGTGTTTCCATAAGCTAAATAAGAGACATATTTTGTATTTTTACTCTTCGATTTTTCACCTGCACACGTTTCAGACTTCCCAGTCTCTGAATAAGTAATTTTTTGTAGGTTGGACATAAAATTCAGAGATGTGAATCCAGAATTTGCGATTGTAATGCACCCAGTGACTTCCGCAATATTTCCGAGCTTGTAATCAATTATCTGAAAAATTTTAATTTTTTTTGAATTTTGAAATCTTGCACTCGAAAATTTGAAAAATTGGCGAAACGACAATAAAATAGAATAAAGATGATTTAAAGGAGGGCTTTACGGATATAGTAAATGTACCTTAAATGAAAATAGACTTCATTCTCATTCCAAATCTCTTTTTAAAATTTTCTAAAAGCACCTAGAAGCCGAGAAAATGAGCTTCAAAACAATGACCTAGAAAAAGTGTCCACCTGGCCGAACTTTTTCCTATGAGCTTTTTTTCGTGTTTCGTTAATAAATATTTATGCAGAATGCTCATATTAGTCCTTTTTTCATTTTTGTTTGGATTTTTCATGTCTGCGGACCAGGCTTGGTCGGAAAAAACTTTTCGGAAAATCGGAAATGAAAATTTTTTTCCGAAATTTTTTTTCGGAAAAACGGTTTTCCGATTTTTTTTCCGAAATTTTTTTTCGGAAAATCGGTTTTCCGATTTTTTTTCCGATTTATTTTTTCGGAAAATCGGTTTTAGGATTTTTTTTCCCAATATTTTTCTCGGAAAATTCGGAAAAATTCGGAAAATTTCGGAAAATTTGTGAATATCAAGAAAATTTTTGTTTGTAATGCATATTTATTGATCGCGTTTTTAAGTATAAAAATGAATTAGTAGTACGGTTGAACTGTCTCTTGAAAACAGAAAATTTAAAATTGATGACGAAACAAAGAAGAACCGACAAAATACAAAAATTACAAGTCAACTTCTTGAGGCTCGAAGCCCATCATTCGGATATTCTGCTGCAAGAACATTCCGTTCTATGTTTAGATCGAAAGTGATATTTACATGCATTTGTATTTGAATCCTTTTGGCGGTTAAGCAAATGGCCACATTTTGTGCAAGACTTCTTTCCTTCACCAGCATCAGTTAAAAATTTTGAGTAGTTTCCCATTTTTTTGTGGTAATTTACGGAATAGGAAAACGACATGTTTTTCACAACGCGCGGTGTATACTAGTTAATTTTCTATCACGCCAGCACAACTTTTGACTGACGCACTTGTTGAGAAAGTTTTATGGACCTATTCAGTTTGAAAAACAATTACAATCGAGAACTTCAATGCAGAAATTGCACAGAAATTCCGAGAAATGCAGGGAAATTGAAATTTCTCTGCATTTCTAGGAATGTCTTTTTTTTCGACTGTCTAACGGGCGGCATCTAAGGGTCATTGGGACTCACTACTGATTTTTTGGTAAAATTTCGACAATGATAGGCACAAAAACAAACATTTTCCAATCAATTGTTTAAAGGGACACAGATTAAATCGTTTGGGTCTTGAAGAAAACCAGTTCAAAAATGCAAAGAAATTGCATTTTCTCTGATATTTCCTGTTTTCAGGGTTACCTTAGGGTAATTCTTGAAATAAATGTTTTTAATGAGGTTTTCCGATTTTTCCGACGAAAAAATTTTCCGAAATAGAAAATCTGAAAATTTTCCGACGGAAAAATTTTCCGAAATAGAAAGTCGGAAAATTTTCCGACAGAAAAATTTTCCGAAAAAAGTCGGAAAAATCGGAAAATCTGAATTTCCGTTTTCCGAATCCGACCAAGCCTGCTGCGGACTAGTTTTCGCCGGTGGACACGTTTTCTAGGCCATTGTTTTGAGGCGCGTGTTCTCGGCTTCTTGGCGGTTTTTAGAACATTTTAAAAATATAGTTGGAATGAGAATGACGTCTATTTTCATTTAAAGGGGGGAGGGGCGGAGGGGACGAAATAAATCGTTTAAAAATGATGAAAGTATGATTGTTGATAAATAAATGAAAAAATAATCCAAAGAAAAACCAAAAAAATCCATAAACCCGGCTTTCGCCCTAATGGCCGAAGAAATGCTTTTTGGTGTTCTAGGCCGTTTGTTTTTTCTCGGCCGCGTGATTTTATTTTTTAAATACTCTTTTATGGATAATTTCCTCTGGAAAAAAGATTGGAAAGAAAAGAAAAACAAGAAAGAAAAATAGGCGGCCAAGAAAAAACAAATGGAGTAGAAAACCAAAAAGTGTTTCTTGGCCATTAGGGCGAAAACCGTTCCTATGGTTTTTTTTGGAATTTTTTTCGCCATTTTATTTGGATTTTTTTCATTTATTTATCAACAATCATACTTTCATCATTTTTAAACCATTTATTTCGGTAAATGCATCCTAACTCACCTCATAAGGTGGCATTGTTGATTCCAGTCCTATTAGAATATGCCCGACAATTGAAGTACAATTATCTGGGAGATCGTCTATACGACATTGAGAGCAGGTGCATTCTGGAAATATTTTTTAAAACGACACATGGAGATTGTTTTTCCAATAAAGGAGTCGAGTTCAGAAAATTGAAACGACTTATATGAAATGAAAAATAGATCAGAATCTCCTTCAGTTATCCAATTTTAAGTTTTTTTCCAGTTCTTCAACAATATCCTGATCTGAAACATACCATAAGAACTACAGCGTCCCAAAATTTGAATAAGAATAAGAAAAATGAATAAAAGCTTCTTCAAAGTTTTGATGAACATACAGTAGGTATTCCGAATTTCAAGAATCTTGAAACAACTGCCGGAAATTTATTTAGTCCACTTCCGAATTTCCATAGTAACCGACGATTTATGTTTTTTAATTATTTTCCCACCACCTGCTTCATTTTTTTATGAGAATTTGCGGGAATGTGTATTTTTTTCAACCAACTAACTCATATTTCTCAAGAATCCGAGAACGATGATTATTCTCTTCTAACTAACATTCTGAGAAACAACGATGAAACATCACATTTATCTGATTAACATCAATTAGGAAAACAATTGAAAAACGTTGATAATAACTCAATAAAAACAAAAAAACTAATCTATCAACTAAAAAAAACGACAACAAAGAAACCAATATTAAAATCTAAACATTTTCAAAACGAATTCTTTCTGGCATGAAAACTTCCAACTTTCGGAGCGTTCCACATATTGATACAGGCTTGTCAACAATTTCATCGTCCTTTTTAGTCGGTGTACTTGAAATGTATAATCGATTGATATGATCCTATAATCAAGTGATTTGAATATTTCAAACATTTTCAAAACATACCGATATATGGGTAATCTTGAATTTCACTTCCTTTGCTAACAAGTCTACGGAATAAAATTGTTCATTTACACTTCTGCCAACAACATCCGATGTACATCTTCTAAATCCTTCAGAAATCACACCAAATCTTCCAATTCCAGTTCCTCCAACTCTAACTCGTATTTGTGAGTAATCCTAAAATAACATTATCATTAAAGATCGTTTTATTGAACCTTGCCTTCATTTGCTCATTTTCCACCAAAAATTCCGTTCCCTTCGCCTCAATCTCATGCCGTTTTCCACAATTTTCATTAACAATTCCCGTAAAATCTCTTTCAACTTGATCATTTCTATATTTCGGTGCTCCGGTGAGCACATGCCACCATCTCCATGTCGGAGCTTCAACAATTGGTCTCGGACGACATTTTTCACACCCAGAGCAAGTTTCTTCATATTCAATGTGACATTCAATGTCTTCTGGTGATCTCTTAAAACATACACGTTTTCCAATGAAAATCTTTTCGAATTCTACTCACTTTCAGCATTTCCCAAATGTAAGCCCATCTTCTACGAAACACTGAAAAATACCACAACTTCTTTCGCGTGTCTTCAATTTGTCTGAACCATCCAGCGCTTATATCACCAAGTCCATATTTCGGAGATTCTACTGAATCTTCCTGAAAACATTTAAAATTCCATCATTTCACAATTTTAAAACCCACTCTCTTCATTTCATACGCATAAACATTCCGTTTTGTATCCTCAATAACTGCCATCGCACTTTCACAAGCCGCCCGAACATCTTCAGTTTGTTCTGAAGATCAGATTTTTCGGGAGAGAATATTTTAGAACACTTACCAAAAACCGATGGGACCATTTTCTTAAGCCATAAATTATCAAATCCTCCCGGATAGAAACCTACTGGAAGAACAGCTCTCTCGCTACAATATCATATAATTAATACGATTTATTTCCTTCATTAAAAACAAACCGATTTTTGAAAATGCCAGTCACCACCGATCCAATAGTTCCATCACCTCCAACAACATATAAAATATCCGCTTCTTGCGAGTCAACGGCCCCAGCCAACGCCTCCATTTGAGCTTCATTCGTCGCTTTCACAATATCTACTTGCATTCCAGCTAAATGAAAAAGTGGCAATGCATTCTTGTTGAATGCATCAAAACAATTCCTTTGATTTCCTTCAACATTTACCAACACGAATACTCTCTTCGGTCTGGCGTCAGCTGAAAGAAAACCATTCTTCGAAGTGGTTAATCACTCATCTTAGTTTCAAAAAGGGTTTTACCCATTTTTAAAGGTGTTGGTGACACACGATGTTATATCGTCACAAATTTTGAATTTGGATGAATACAAATCGAGAGAAAAAAATGACAATTCGTGAGAAAAGAAAAACGTTGATTTTTGATTCCTGTTCCGAATAAAATGTCTAATTTTTTGAATATGTAAATTACATACGAAATTAAAGGAGGGCTTTACGGAGATTATGAATGCGCCTGGGACGAAAATAGGCTTCGGACTCATTCCAAATCTGTTTTTAAAATTTTCTAAAACCACCTAGAAGCCGAGAAAACACGCCTCAAAACAATGGCCTTCTAAAAAGGGCCACCGGCGAAAACTAGTCCGCAGGCATGAAAAGTCCAAAAAAATGAAAAACAAAACATAAATTAAGATGAAAAAACATTAAAAAGGACTACTATAAGCATTCTGCATAACTATTTATTAACGAAGCACGAAAAAAGCTCATAGGAAAAAAATCGGCCAGGTGGCCTTTTTTTCTAGGCCATTGTCTTGAAGCTCTTTTTCTCGGCTTCTAGGTGGTTTTAGAAAATTTTAAATACAGATTTGGAATGAGTCTGAAGCCTATTTTCATCCCAGGCGCATTCATAATCTCCGTAAAACCCTCCTTTAAGGGGAAAAAATGAAGAATTTTTCCCCAGAATTCGAAATTAAACTTTTTAAAGATCTCAGACGTTCCAATCAGGTTTGGGGGGTTTTTTTTCGGGTTTCGGGTGTTTTACGCCGAAAAAGTCAAATTTATTTCGGGTCGCGCGTATCGCGAAAAAATTTTATTTTTTTCCGCTCAAAATTTTTTAACGCTTTTCTATCCTAAATTTTTTCGGTCTTTCCGTTTTGCGGAAAACAGATTTTTAATTTTGAACGTATTATTTTTTTTACATCAATTTTCAACTATTTTATTAATTTTTTAACTGAATGAACTTTCAGATGAAATATGATTCATTAATCACTTGGAACGCAGAAAAAAATAAATTGTTTCGTCAGCCAGGAAAAAATACCGAAAAAATAATTTTTTTTAGTGGAAAAATACCGAAAAAAAATTTTTTCAGCATTCAAAGTGATTAAATCACATTTCACTTGAAAAAAAAAACGATTTTAAGGTTTTCCGCGTTCATTCAGTTAAAAAATTAATCAAATAGTTTGAAATGGAGGTTAAAAAAAAAATATGTTCAAATTTGAAAATCTGTTTTCCGCAAAACGGAAACACCGAAAAAACATTGAGGATAGAAAACCGTTGAAAAAATTTGAGCCAAAAAAAGAAAAAAGTTATTCGCTGTTCGCGCGAACCCGAAATAAATAAAAATTTTCGTAAAACACCCGAAAATCCGAAAAAAAACGCCACCCCCGTTTCCAATTATCAAAATTCATGCACATTTGATAAAAATCCTTACGTGAAATAGTCTGCTCTCCAAAAACAATCGCCTGCTTTGCATACTCCGTTCGAATGTTCTGATTTCTGATAAGCTCCTTTTTTTCTTGAACATTATATAATTTTTGTTTACAAACCTATTCCACCGATAAACCCAATCCGCTCCCAAATACCCAAGAAACGAGAAAAATACTGTCTTTTTCTTGTGCTCATACAAAGTTTTCGGTAATCGTGACAACTTACCCACAATTTTTGACATCTAAACAAAATTAAATACATTTTTCAGTACTTTATCTGGAACTTAAAAACTTCTTTCCAAATAATCCCGGCTTGTCGAATAACCATTTTCCAGAAACAAAAAAATTTAAAAAAAACAGAAAATATAGTTTATCACCTTTGAAAAAAACATTATTTAAATTTTAAAAAGGTTTAAAAGTTGAGATCTATGGTAAGAACTACAAAATTTTTCATCTTAAAAATGACAAGAAAAGCTTTATAAAAATGTCGAATAAAAGGCAAAAAAAATCGCTAATGGAAACTTTCTGTAACTACATTTGAAAAAAAGAAAAATATTGAAAAACGAAAGAATACATTGAATCATTGGGATAATAGTTATGATTATGAGATGCTCGGAAAGAAAAAGGAGTAAAAAAAACGAAAAGAAAATACATAAATTTACACGTGAAATATTATCGGGGCTTATTGTTATCATTTAAGAATGTAAGCCTGAAAATATCAAAGAAATGACTTTTGCGCGACGTTTTCGAAAGGGGCTTTTTATACGTAATTCATTTAATTTCAAAGCACGTCCTATACTCATTTAAAAAAAACATATTCTGGCCCAAATAGCCTGCAGAAATGAGTTTAACGGAGCACATTCTCAATATAAATGAAAAGGTATATAATTAAAGTTACTCTTCCTCAATTACATATTTTTAACTTAGCTAAATCGAGGGTTTTAAAACCTCAAAACATTTTACAGATAATAAGGATCGGAAAAGAAAGAAGTAAAAACTACAAATAATAAATTCAATGCGTTTTTTCTTAATTTCGAAGTTGTAATTAATAAAAACAAATCATAGCATCCTCTTGAAACAAAATCCAAAAATCTGAAGCGCTATCCTGTTTTTCTTAAAATTTTTTCTGAAATAATCTACAAACCCCATTACTGAAAAAAAGCAATGTAAATACATAATGAAAGTCAGAACAAAACGTCAAACAATGTGAATAATCTTCTAAACTGTTGTCGGGTGTTTCAATCTAAAAATTGCCAAACTCATACTAGCTTTCGCATCTTCAAATGAATCGTGCCCCGCCAAGTCATCATTGTTCGATTGGATAAATTCTTGCAAATGAGTGGCCGCCAGATTTCGCAACGATGATTTGAAAATTTTGTCTCTGGAGAACAACAGGGCCGTGTCGACCACACTCAAATGAACGAGTCTCATCGCTTTCAAATCCGAATCCAACGAATGTCCGATAAGGATCGTATTCTCATTAACAAAACGGAAGAGCTTTTGACGAGCCTGAATAAATCAGTTTTCAAATTAAAAATATTTATAATGAATTAACATTTAAAATTTCGAAATTCTCACCGTTTCAATAGTATCCGTAGCACTTAAAACTTGTTCCATAGTAAGACCAGAAAACTCCGTATTAGGATCCAAAACTTCCCCTGGTGGTTTGACAAGTACATCCAACACTTTCTCATTATCTTTTCCAACCATTGACACTCTTGCCAACGCTGGACCATTTGTTGTATACACCATTTCACAATCAATCCCATAAAATTTCGTGTTTCTAGGATCATTCGGTCCCGATGCTTTTGGGCTCGACACAAAACTATTCAACTCCGCTTTGTATAATTGATCAAAAACGTGCACATTTGCGAATCGACATCCTGGTACCGTATTAAAGATTTCACGGCAACAGATATGCTTCTTGACTGCATTTTTTTTGTGTCCCACATATTCATGTCCTCTGTTGTGATATCTACAAATATCCTTCTCCCTTTGTGCCGGTGCTTCTGGGTCAACTTCGAAATGCTTAAAACATCGGCAACATACTCGCTTTCGTTCTGAAAAAAGCATATATAATTTACAATTTTTCGACCCCGTTTTATTAAATTAGAACCTACCCCATTCATCAATCCAAAGAACTTTCTGCTCATCAAATTGTGTTTTCAAAATCACAGCTGTATTTCCAGATTCTGCAGTAAAATGTGGATATGCATTCTTCTTCATCGTCTCAAAATCGCATCTTAATTCGGACATTTTCTCATACAACTGCTTTTCATTCATTTGTTCGATCGGAACTCGGTCCTTTCGTTTAACACCAACTGATATTTTCGAATGGTTCGGTCCCGCCAATATAACATCATGTGAAACAGCTGGATAGGCAAATATTTTTTACAATAGAAAAATAATAGTGAAACCTACCATGTGAAGACACAGGAATGCAATGATCATCTCTATTAGATCTTAATCGATTGAGTCTATTACAAACTGATGCTTTATAGGTTGTATTGAGCTTGGATTCTCGCATTATTTCAAACTCCATTTTTTGAGCCTGAAAGTGGTTTTTTTTAATTCTCCTGGATGCAATAATTAACCGAAATTGTTCTGTGGGAAAAATAGTTACCTCTTTTGCAGCGTCTGGATGCTTCATTTCAAAAAACTGATTGAACATTTTCTCAATAAAAGCACGACGAAGTTGAAGCGGGAACTGAAATATGAAAATGAATTCGAGAAACATTAAATACTATGTTACCTTTCTCGACGTTGGCTCCAAAACTTCCGGAGCTTTTGGTTTAACAGGGGCTCTAGCTGTCGATGCACCTGGTTCCTTTTTAATTGTAACCGTCTGGAATGTGTAATTTTCTCTGACCCATTTTTTGGATTCATTCCTATACCTTCTTTGGCAATATCACTCTCGCTTGTCTTGTTTCACCCTTTGAAGCACTTCCAATTCGAGAACTACCTTGTCCATACAATTCTTCTTGTGTTCGGAACTTTTTCTAAAAAAAACAACTTTTTGAAATTAACTTTTTACCGCCCTTTCAAATTCACCTGTTTCAGTTCTTTTTCTTTTTCAGCCGCCAATTTTTTACCATTCGAAATCGCTGTTTCATATGTATCTTTGAAACTGTCCGCCAATCTCACCGCCTTGTTATTTCTTTGTTTCACAACAAGTTGAGCTTGCGAGTGCTGTTTAGCTTTCTGAAAAAAACGAATAAATATTAAACTAAATTAAATTTTCGATAATCTTCAAAAAAAATGCCTTGAACCTACCACGTGTGCAACTCTTTTTGGAGTCACGCTTGAGGAAGACGAACTGCTTTCCTGATCGTCGTACGAATCAAGCAGTGCGTCAACAGAATCAACTCTTTTCTGAAAATTTATTATTCATTGTATTATAAATATTTATTTTTTGAAGGGCGTGCGATACAGAATTTTATAATAACTCAAACTTACTTTCGAACTAGTCGGCCCAACTTCATCATCCTTCGTAATTTTTCTCTTTCTAACCTCCTTACTTGTTGACGTTGAGGTAGACGCCACATTGTCAGCTTCTTTCGTCTTCTTATGTATTTTCTGAAAATAATATTTTTTGATAAATAAGAATTTAATTTTCATTTATATTCCGGAATCAATGACATTAGAGAAACATGCAGTATTTAATTTGGGCACCAAAATTTAAAATTATAACAAAGCAAAAGACAAAGAGAAGCGGAAGGCGGTGAAACGTTCCTGCAGTTCTGAAAGCTTTGTGATTTAAATCAATAATTCAAAAATGTTGATATCGTTCGCCTGGTTGAAATTTAATCGTCGCAAATATGGATGAATTGATTCTTGTGGAGTGGGAAATTATGATTTTCAGTTTGTATGTCTATTCATTTTCGACAAATTAAGCAGTCCTTCTCACCAGATACAGTTCTGAACGCAAATTTCCAAAAATGTCGTCCTTGTGATTAAAACCACCGATGAAAGATAACAGAATGAAATTTTCCCACAACATAGTTTCTAGTCATTGTTATTTTTCACATTTCTTTGACTACAATTCCAACCAACCTGACTTGTCAGTTTCCTAAAATCCTGCTCCTTGTTCCAGTGTTGTCGGTGTGCCGTCATCTCGTAATCCAGTCTCGCCTTCCGATTCTTTTCTCTCGTTGCTTCTCGTTTTGCCTGTTGTTCCCTTCGCTTTCTCTTCTTCTCCTCTTCAAACAGTGCATTTAAGGACACGGATTTTCTTTTTTCTACACTTTGTGGAGGTGATCTAATAGGTTCATCTTCCACAATCTTTTCATAATTTTCCTGATGATCACTATGGTTTGAAGCAATTACTTGTTTCTTCGATTTTGCCACAACCTTTTCCTTCTTCTTTTTCGGAATTTTCAATTCTTCCGATGAGCTATTTTCATCAGAAGACTCGATAATCACTTTCTTTTTCTTCAAGATCTTCTTCTTCACTACAACCTCCTCTTCCGAAATATTATTCTTCGGTGGTACAGTAACCGTCTTCTTTCGTGGAACATCTTCTGTTCTTCTCCCTCTATGCTGAAAATCTTCTTTTCTGCTTTTCGAAACAGTTACTGCGGTTTTCTCATTTCTTGCACGATCTGGTGTCCTCTCTTTTCTTTCGGCACGTTCTTGCTTGTTTTTTGGCATACTTTCAGGAGTTTTCTCTTTTCGTGGAGCATCATCTGATTTCCTTTCTCTTCGCTGTACATGTTCTGTCTTACTTCGAGACAAATCTTCCGGTGTTTTCTCTTTTCTCGCTTCATCTGATTTTCGTCCCTTTTGTTGTACCACTTCTGGCGTTTTTTCCTTACTAACTTCACGCACAGTTTCGTTCTCCATTTGTGAAACTTCATCTGTTGCACCATCTGCCATTGATACATCTTCGTTTAGTCCTTTAGAACTGCTCGCTTCCCAAATATTAGTCGTAATGTTCTTATATTCAATAACGTTCCTCTCTTGAAAATAGCCAATCGTTTTTGCCATTAGTTGAGCTACTTTTTCTTGCATATCCTTTTCCTTTTGCCATTTGTCTTCTTCGTTGATTATTTCCTTTTTTATTGTGATTGGTGGCCTCTCGTTGAGTGTGCAGTTCGCAACATGGTTCACATTATCTAGAATAATAATTATCGAGTTCGTTCGTTGAGTTCGTATGTATCCCGCAAGTTTCAAACGCTGGAGGCAGCTACACGAGGTGGATTTCGGGGTTGTTTAATAACGAATGGTAAGTTTTTCTGAACCCAATAAAACTTGAAAATCCCAGTAGAAAATTATTTTTAAAGCTAAAATCTGACGTGGATAAGGAAGTATCAAACCACAGGTATAAAACATGAGTATAGAGTACATCTAGAGTTAATTCCAAGATTTAAACATCGTAAAGATGCATTTTATTTGGTTCTGTGCAGTTATAAAAAAATCAATGGTCCCAAGATAGCACAATTATCAGTTAAATTGAAAAATACATGAATTTTGACTTAAAAATAGCCTGAAATATTTCTATCGAGGTTTTCCAGCTAGATATTTTAATATAATCATTAACATATGCTGAGCATTACTATTACTAAAATGTAGTGGGACCCATAATCCTAAAGAGCAAAGATTTGCATATTCAATTTTCATGTCAAAAAAATACTTTCGACTAATTATTAATTAGAACCTTTTCGTTTATCTAAAATTTCAGAAAACCAAGTGTGAACTAGCTACCACCATTTTTAACAACCCGCGTGTCCTCAAACTTCAAAACAAGAAACTAACTCTCACCGTTACTATGATTTCCATCGTTCGTTTCCAAAATCGTCTTTTTCTCTCCGCGTGTTTCTTTCTTGACCAAATTCCCATTAAATCCCACGCATTCTCCATCGATTTGCTCCGACACAACTGCACCAGACGAATCAGTTTTCTTCTTCCTTTTTAAAGCGATCAAATCATTATCATCATCTTCCCCCTCCTCGCCTTCTTTGTTATTTATCCCAATCGTCGATAGCTCCTTCTTCAGCACCTTCTGAACGCAAAATGGGAACATACAGACAAAACAAGCAAGATATTTTTGGCTCACAATATCTTCACTAAGCGAGGGAAAGAAGAAAAAAATTATAATCTAAATGGTGCTCAAGCAATATGCTCCCTTTTGTGTGAATCTCGTGCAAAAAAAATAGTTGAGGTTAGTTATATGTTGCAAGAAAAAAGGGGGATTAAAACGGGAAAAATAACTAATTTTCAATTTTTATTCAAAACTTACATTGATCGGAGTTGGAATATAAACCGGAGCCTTGGCTACTTCTCTTCGAACACGCTCTGTCTCATCAATACTTCGCTGTTTGTGTGTTGGCTGGTCAGCAGAATATCGTGTCTGAAAACAGTTTTTCATAATGAACAATATGAAAATCACCCTCTCTTTATTTTGCGAATTGTTTTTAGAAACAAGTAAATTTTGAAATCGTGATAAACAATAACAAGCAATAACTCACAGGAGCATTGATTTGTCCTTTTCCGTATCCACTATCGCTACTTTTATGCTTTCTCGACAATTCTGAAATACTGCCCGCTCTTTCCGGTTCTGAACTGCTTCGATCATCCGATTGGCGAACTTCGTTTTTAACATCTACAAAAACATAATTAAGGGGGTTCTCATAAAGGTCTGAGGAGACGTTAGAAAACGTATTTTTGATAATTTATATTTAAAAAATGAAAATGTAACCCGATACCACTAATTTCATATGCGCAGGTTTGAATGAAATTGACGCTTTGGACTAGAACGCTTCGTCAAGTCCGAAAATCCGAGACTAAGCTTTTCCAAGATTTATATTCGAAAAGTAGAACGCAAATTCGAAATTTTTTGAAGCGTGCTCACAAACTCATAAACGATATCTCACGTGAATAACGTTGACCGTTTGCACTTTGTTTTTTGGATGGTGTGCTGACAATGTGTCAATTTATAGTGCGCGCTTGGAATAGAAATGAGGTAACAGTACTTCACCAAATTTTCATTTGTTTTTATCATGAATAAACTTATAGAGCCGTACGTTATGCTACCAATTTTCACTGAACGTACAGTTTTAAAAAACTCACTTCTACTAGGTTCTGTAGATGCTGATGTTGATGGAATATGTGACGATGTAGCTTCTGCTTGCGTTGAATCCGCCGGCGGTCCTGGATTCACCAAATCAAGTCCGGGAATCGATTGGCCTTGTAGTGGATCTATCGGAGCATACTGACTCAAACTGTACCCTCCACCTGGAACATAGTTTCCTGAATATCCGAATGACATGAACCTGAAAAAACATAATAAAAATAAAAAATGTAGTTTTAATGGTGCGCTAATGCCGGCTTATTCCAATGTAGCTTTGGATTACAAGTTAATCTACATTTAACAAGCAAAATATTTCGAATAAATATTCTTTGGTAATTGAAACCACGTCATATACAAAGGTAAACACGTTACACCCGTAACGCCGAAAAAAATTAAAAATTTCATTAAATAAAATAAATAATTAACAAAAAAAAACATTTCTTCTTTGCTCTTGACTTATTTCCTCGCAAAACTTTTGTCCATATATCCATGACTTCGTTGAATTCCTCCTTTCTTACTTTGTAATCGTTTTTCAACCGTCATATCATCACAAGCATTTTTTATTTGACTTCTAAAAAAAGATTAACGTAGAGACTGAATCGTTGTGAATAGATTTTCAATGCCAAATTTTGATTTTCGATGCATAAAGCTACAAAAGTTTGTAGATGAAAAATTAATGATATTCAACATTTTTTTTGAAAAGAGAAATAATAATGGAAAACTGCAGTATTTAAGAAAAATGAAAACGATATATGGGTCTGTTAATCGAAAAACCACAGGAAATGAAAGGTGATTCATTAGAGGAAAAGAAGAAATACTAATGCCGACATTTCCTCGTGGGCATATTTAGTGATTAATCAATGGTCGAATGGCCACATGCTGACCTTTCACAATGGTGAAAAGGCAAAACGAAAAATGCACCCTGATAAGAGCACTGTAAGGTTCAAATAATGTTTTCTAAGTATCAGAATTAAAAAAAAAACATGATTTATAATGTTTGTTTTCACTGCTTCTAAAACGAAGTTTCCTTTGTTTTGAAAATGAATAGATGCTTCCCCATACATGCTTTTTGAAAAAAAAACAAAACAATGACCAACCTAATAAACGACGGTGCATATCCATGCTTATCATTCTCCTCCCTCTCCTCTTCATCCTCAACCTTTCCCCGATGCACATTTTTCGTCCTCACTTCATTTCTCCATTTCACATTATCTTCTTGCATTTCAGCTAATCTCCTTGCTTTCTCCTCTTCCGTCAATACCCGTCTTGGCTCGTTCTTCTTCTTTTCGACCATTGATTGATTTCCGCCGCGACTCGTCGAAATCTTTACCAACTTATATTTATTCTCCGACCACATTTCATTCTTTTCAGCTTCTTTTTCCTCTTCTGTTCGCTTCCGCATCTCGACAAGTCCGTACGACGTTTTACGCGGATCTTTCCTTTCCTCATCTGCATATTTTGAAGGAATATCGTCAGATTTCTCCGAATCCTGAAAAAAAAACACAAAATTACGATATAACATTGTTTTAAACAATCATTGTTTAAACTTCGATGATTCAGCGACTAGCGTGTGAAAAAAACATTTAAAAAATGCACTTCTACAATAGAAATAGTGACTAATAGAGAAAATAAAATCAAAAATCTTGAACACAAAACACATATGATTTCAATGGTGAAAAAAAAATTAAAAGAAGTCGCTGCTAGTGTAATATGTCTTTTTTTTCGAACGCTTTTGATCAATACTATTGCTCTGTTTTTTTGGCAAAATTCCAATATTTTCTTTTCTTCAATTTGATTAATTTTTGAAGGAGTACGGGGCTCAAAATTAAGAGCACAAAAACTGTCAAAATTTCTCAAAAACTATTCAAAACTTTTCAAAGAAATTCAAACCAACCGATGATTCGTTTTCGACTTCTTTATCATGTCCTCTCAAATGTTCCGGAATATGAGAATTATAGTTTCGTTTCTTCTCATTATTTGACTGAGATGATGATGAAGGCCTCTGTTCATCCGATTCCCATGACGAAGATCGATTTCTTCTTTTTACCGGCGACTTTTCAACCGATCGGCTTCTGGAAAAACGGGAGGTTTTCAGAAGAAAAAATAACATCAACCAGACCTTGGTCTTCGTTTATCCCGTTTTTCTACAGATCCACTTCGACTCGTAGAATTTCGGCGTTTCGATTGCTGTGCTGGAGATCTGAATGAATTGTAAGTGTTTCAAAAATATCGTATGTAGACATTATTTGTTTCTCACGCATAATTAATTATGTTAATCAAAATGATGACTGATAACACGATTATTGAATAATAATTACAATAAATATTCATTAGATGGTCTATTGGGACAGTGCTGTTTTAGTTACAGTAACCAGAAAAATGAAAAAAATGATTGTTGTGGAAAATCTATTCGCCCTGTTAAATCCAACATAACATTTTAAACTGTTAATAATTTCGGAACTAAGAAGTCATTCGTATTTTCAGCTGCTCGAAAACAAAAATCAATAAAACGACACATACCTTGATCTTCTTCTAACTTGCTTCTCCGATGAGCTAGAAACCGTCCGATGCCTCCTTCTTGATGATTCTTTTTCAGCAGATGGACTCCGTGATGTATTTGATTTACGAACTGGAGATCTTAAACAAAAACAAGATTACTACTAGAAAATGTATGTTTAACATAAGTGGTTTTCGGTTCGATATCAATTCTACAAAAAACGATAGCGGATGGTAAATCGTTTTATGAATTATTTTCTCGAATCAAAACATACGGTTGTTTGTTGTTACTGACGTTTCTGGAACGCATTTCGTAACACGTAACATGTTACGAAATAATGATTTTGTTTATAAGAAGTTTACAGAAAATTAAAATCAAAGGTAATTTTCTGAAAACTTCCAATTAGTGGAGTTCTTGACGCTCGTTTTTAGCTCGTTTGATCGGAGATTCCTAATAATTACTTAAAATATACTATTTTCATGATGAACTTATTGACGTTGGTTCAAAGTACCCTTAGTCAGGATATTACGTATGCTATTGTCAAATAAAAATAAATTTACCTCGTCCTTCGACTTTCTCGTTTTTCAGATGACCGGCTATTGGATACACGGCGTTCATCATGACGTCTGTTTTGTTTGGAAGGTGAACTAAAAAAAAAATAATTATCGAACCTAGGTTAGAAATTTCACCTCGATCTTCGTGTTTCTCTCCTATTTCGAGCTGGGCTGCGACTTCTTGAAACTCGCCGCTTTTCTGAATCTCTTGAGCTTCTTACAGGCGACCTGAAACCAAATTTTTAAATTTCAGCTGAATTTGACATTATTCTTAAAATCCTCACCTGGATCTTCGCCTTTCATTTCTTTCCAAACTTCTAGACACTTTTCGATCTCGCTGATTTAATTCAGAATCATGTCTGAAATCTTTTATTTTTTGTTTTCCGAATATTTGGCATTTTTCAAAACCTCTGTCGTTTTTTTGGTGAAGGCGTTCTTTCTCTACGGGTTCTTTTCGGCGTTGGTGACTTCGACCTCTTTCGTTTCGATGTTTTCTCATCCTCACTACTTTCCGACGATGATGAAGAACTTCTGGAACGTTTTTTCTGAAAATTACTAGTTTTTAGTATGAAAAAAAAAATGAAAATACACTAACTTCCTTCTTATTCTTTTTACTCTTCTTGCTTTTCTTACTTTTCTTGCCTTCTTTAGCATGCATCATATTTTTAAGCATTTTCTGAAATTTCAGCTTCATCAAAGGATTATCCAACAATTCTCGCCGTTTAGTTTCTTCTCGAACTTTGACGGCAACAAATGGATCTTCTGATTTAATCACATCTTTTTGAAGAAGGGTAATTTTTGAGATTCCGGGAGCAGCAGAAGTAACGGTTCTGAAATTTCAGGCATTGTTTGAATATTTATATAGGAAATATTTGGTTTACCTCGTCTGAATAAGCGTATCCAATGCTTCTGGCTTCTCCTCATTCACAACATCCGAATATTTTTCGAAATTCTTATCGACTTTCTTTCCGAGCAGATAGTCTTCTCGGTTAACGTTGGATTTTGCTCCTTCGTACATCCAATTAATCGATTCATGTTTCTGGCTCATGTCCTTAATAATTATAATTGTAAAATTTATATAAAACAAATATTTAGAAATGATAAATTTAGAAAAAAAAACTAAGCGTGAAAAAATTGTTCTTTTCCAATTTTGTTTAAAAGAAGGTTAATTTTTAAATTAAGAAAGCCTCGAAAAAGTAACTGCTAATATTTAATGTCACACGAAACTGCTCAATTTCGTAAAATAACTTGATTTTATAATTTTTCAGTTGTTCACAATTTGCTCAAAAAAAAACCGAAATGAAAATAAGTCGTATTTTTCAATGTTTTGTCCGTATTGTTAACCATACGGTTATTGCGTCTAATGCAATGGAAATCACGACAATTTTCACAAATACTTATTTTATAATTTTAAATTTTCATTTCATTGTTTTTTCTTGAAGATGGCCGCTAAATTCGTCAGGAATTTTGTTAATCGAAATCCCAGGAACAATGAATTGATTGGACGGCAGGCACCAAACACTGGTTACCAATTTGAAGTCGATAGAGATGTTAGAAGTTTTATTTATCGGTAAAGTTCTTCGGTTTTAATTAATTATAATTAATTTTCGGTTTAGAGTTGAGCTGATTGAGGGGAAATCACATAGAGAAGGTCGTCTTGTGCATTATAAAGATGGCATAGTTTTGAGCGCGTCAACCAAGGAGCCACAAATAGCCAACCAATTATACAGGTGTGATAATATTTTCAGCTTGGGAAAAATTTATTTCCAGCAAAGTTGACACTTCTGCAGCATTGAATATTGGTAGGGTATTAGCCATGAGATGCCTTCAATCTGGAATTCATTTCGCAATGCCAGCAGCAACTAAAGAAACCATTGAAAAATCGCAACATGTAATTATTTCCAGAATGTTAGGTACATTGCTTTGACAAAAATTTCAGCAAAGACAATTCTTCAAAGCTTTACAAGATGAAGGTTTATCACTAGAAGAGCCTAAACATATCGAACATTCGTATGAAACTGACAAGAGTTTCACATGGAAACGCTACCCGATGAAATCTACCAGACAGGATAAATTAGACGAATTGTCTTCGTAAATTATAGCTGTTCTTTCTTGATTTGTAAATTGTTTGTTGTTTCTTCTATAGATAGGCTCCTTTTTATTTGTTGTTCATAAAATCTTTTCTTACCCATTCCCTGAACTCGTTCATCCAATTCCCCAAAGAGAAGAAGCAATTAAAAACTCTTATTTATGTAATTCAGTAGTTTTCGAATTCTCAGAACTTCCACAAAAGAACATCCGTTTTTTTCATCTGAGCATGTTTGAAAGGATGTAAGACAAAAACTAAAAACTTTAAACTTGTAATATTTATGAGATATCTTGTACTTCTTGCCTTTTTTGAGCAGAAGGCGAAGACAGAAAAAAAGCGGTGGGGGGAAGATGCACATCTTTCTCGTTTTTCATCCATTTCCACCCCCTTCACCAAACAACACATCATCATATATCTTTGCTCAAAATCTTCTCGTAAACGTTCATTCGTAAAGGTTTTTCGTTTCTTTCCGGAAAGCTAGGCTTTGTTTTTTGGTTATCCGATTCTGAAGGTAGATTAGATAAAGCTATATCGAAAGTTTTAAACCAAAAAGAGTTTTCTTTTAAAATTGGCTTTATATATATATAGAAATCTCAAACGGAGGATCATTTCTTGGCAAGAGTCCAGGATGAATCTCAAGTTTCATGGAAACATCTATAATTTCGTTTTATTTTTTGTTTTTGAAGCTAAAAATAGGGTTTTGTTTTTGCTCTTCGAAATGTTTGTAAATGCAAATATAATTTTAATAAGATTATTGATTTCTAATGACTGGTTTTGAAAATCGAGTTATTTTTTTTTAATTTATGGTTTCATTGTCAGACACAGAAAAAAAGCGATCTGGATTTGTAAAAATCGATAAAGTTATGGAAAATTTTGATGAAATTAAAATTCACTTTTTTATTTTTGAATTTTCCCAAACAATCACTAAATATCAGGGATGGGCGGGAAATTTCCCGGTTTTCCCGGTATCATGACAGGAAATTTCCCTTCCCGAAAACTTCTGGAAAATTCGGGAAATTTTTTAAATAGAAAAAATAGAAAAACATCAAGAAAATCAAAATTTCGAGAAGATCAAGCTACAAAAATCAACGAAACTTAACTAAAATTGATTAATGTCTTCCGTAGTCTCAAATAAGAAAACTTAACTTTTTCTTTTTTTTAAACTCATTTATGCGATTCTGAAAAACGTTTGTTTTATTCAAAATCTTGCGTTGATTCCTGTTTTATCCTTTAATTTTTATCGTTGGATGTTGGAAAATCGATAAAATCAGGATAAAACCAGTATTTGGAGTTAAATGTTTTGTCTTTGGAACCGGGAAAAAAATGTTCCGAAAAATTTCCGGGAAGGTCTTTCCCGCCCATCCCTGCTAAATATACTCATGGGGGCGCCCAATAATACTGCAAACGTATTTTCACAAGGAAAACTGATCATTCTCGTGAAAAAAGTCTAAATTATCTCGTTTAATCTCATGTATTCACATTGAAATTTTTAAAAACATTGTTCTGAACTCAATAATGATAGAAAATTGACTTATTTTTTGAAAATTAATGGAAAATTGTCAATTCCAAATATGTTTTTAAAATTTTCTAAAATCACCTAGAAGCCGAGAAAACACGCCACAAAAGAATGGCCTAGAAAAAGGGGCCACCGGCGAAAACTAGTTTGCAGGCAAAATGGATTAATATAAGCATTCTGCCTAACTATTTATAAACGAAACACGAAAAAAGCTCATAGGAAAAAGTTCGGCCACTTTTTCTAGGCCATTGTTTTGAAGCTCATTTTCTCGGCTTCTAGGTGGTTTTAGAAAATTTTAAAAACAGACTTGGAATGATAATGAAGTCTATTTTCATCCCGCATTCATTAGCTCCGTAAAGCCCTCCTTTAAAAGAAATTTCGATTTATTTGTGTGGAGACAGCAATTTTTAATGGAATCGGAAAGTTCCAGTAAACTTGTTCCAAATTACGTCATAAAATAAAACTTCCTAAAGTAACAATTTCGGACGCTTTTTGATTCGGAACGAGAATGAAGTCTATTTTTATCAGAGATACATTTATTAGTTTATTGTCTCCATAAAGCCCTCCTTTAATGGCTTCTGAAATACTAAACGAATATCAATGGAGGTTCTACGTGGCAGCAAGATAGGAAAAGAATCCTCTACCAGAGTATACTCTCGAATCGAAACTGATCGAAACTGAAATTGAATTTATAAATTGAATTTCAATTTCAAAAATGATAAGCTTCCCTTGTCAAAATACGTCCCAAAAATAGTACACGTAGTAGCCGCAAAGTATTCTCCGCAATAATGACCTACGTCAAATATTTCTAAGAATTCTATATATAAATTTAATTCATCGTCTATTTCCAGCTTAAACTTTCAAATTCTGAGCCTTAAATGATACGAAAAAAGTTCTCCAAGCTAAAAAAAAACACTCCACAAGTAATCTTTGATGTTCAACTTCTATGTTCATTTTTCCGTATTTAATTGGACAACATTTTTGCACTGCAAAAAGCCAATTTTTAAACTTTTCCCTTTTTTTCAATAAAATCCCAAAACTTCACATTAATATTTAAAGTTCAGACATCGAACACTTAGATTTCTCAGATTTTATTTCGGCACCAAAGGTGAAAAATAACTAAAGTACGCCTTTTGTGGAATTATTCATGAATGTTTTTTCTTAGGGCATTGAGAAAGAAAAAAAGTCACACAATTTTTGTTTTTCTAATAAATAAAACATCGTTTTCACCAACTTCCTCCCCTAATTATTGATTCCTTGTTTTTGAAAATAAGTATGTGTGGGAGCTCCCGCTTTTCAGGTTTTCCACTTTTTTCTCTCTTTGAAGATTAAAGTGCTAGTTTCAATTTGTAAACTGAAAATAAAGGGAGTGGGTGTCCTTTATGTTGTCGAAAGAAAATGAATGTTAATGGACTGGAATTCCGCCAAGGGTGTTTTGATGGAAAAAAGAAGTATCCTTGGGCTTCATTAGTACGAATGTTTTGTTTTTAACTCAAAAACATTATATAAATAGAGTTTATGTACATTTTTCAAGACACCTGTCTTTAAAAATATGATTCGAATCAATTTTTGGTCGTTGTTCTTGTAATGTCCATTCTTTTCACCCCCTATCTTTTTATTTTTATACAATTTTTATTTCCGAACAATAAACTCTATTATTTCGCAGAATGGCGGAAGCAATCGCTTTGGAAGACATAACAAACATTGAAAATTTCGCGGAAATTGATGAAAACGCAAAATTTTTTGACAACTCTCGAGCATCAAGAACTGAAGCAAGATTGATGGTTTTAGCCAAGGTATGTTTCAAAGAAATTGTTTTATGCTCTTCATGTTAAAAGCTTCAAAAAAACACGGTGGGCTAAAGTGAACCGATTATAACTAAGAAAATTCAGTTTGACAATTAAAAATTGAACGCAGAAAAGCGGGCGATTTTTGGGCGTGGCATTTTTGGCAATTATGCGGCACGGTTACACAAAACGCGTTATATTCAGCTATTCAGGGACGCAATTTTGTAATTTGGAGTGAAAAAAATTAGAATAAGCCATACTTTATGTATTTAACGCAAAAATGTCATTGTTTCATGCGTTGTAGGCGTTAAAATGCCATTTGTAAAAAATTCGAATTTTTGCGTGTGTGTGCAATTTGTCGTAACGGTGTACACACACAAAGCGTTGTTCGTGACGACAATTTCGGTTCACTTTATCCCACCGTGTAAAAACCATATAACTCCAGGGGGATTAATTTTTCTTCTAGACCCGAACTTCCTGAAAAGTGACCACACATCGAAAGTGCTAAAAGCAAAAAAAAAATAAAGCGGATCGAAAAAATGTGGTCAACAAAAATAAAGTGCTCCACTTTTTCGTTATGATTTTACACACATCTTTTGCAATGTTTTTTATGCATTCGGGAACATAAGAAAACCCATGTATTCTTCGTTAACTTGACAGCATATTGCCTCAAATATTCGGCTTCTTTTTTATATTTCTAATTTTTTTTATTTTGTCGTTGCCTGAAGATTCTAGAAGGGATTATTTTGCAAATTGTAAATATCGTATGATTTAGAAATAATGACAGGATCCCATTGAAATGTATTTATTAATATTTTTTGATTAAAATAAGTACCTTCGATAAATATAAATTTTTAAAAATATTTAGGAACATACTCAACATTCTAGAATTGTGAAACAAAATTCCAAAAATGGTTAAAATCGATTTCAAAAATAGAAAAAATACATTAAAATTTGACTTGCTCCATTGACAAACTAATTTCTAATAAAAAAACTTTAGGGCAAAATCTGAATATTTTTAATAATATAATATTTTCTTTAAATGTTTCGCTGAAAATCTGGAATTTAGAAAAAATCACAGATTCAAGATTTCAACAAAAATCCTTCTTTTCAGATTTTGTTGATCGTTGCAAAAAATGGTTTAAAGGAGAGCTTTACGGAGATAATAAATGTACCTTAAATTAAAAATAGACTTCATTCTCATTCCAAATCTGTTTTTAAAATTTTCTAAAACCACCTAGAAGCCGAGAAACCGCGCCTCAAAATAATGGCCTAGAAAAAGTGGCCGAACTTTTTCCTATGAGCTTTTTTCGTATTTAGTTAATAAATTGTTATGCAGAATGCTTATATTAGTCCTTTTTATTTAATTTTTAAAATTAATTTTTGGATTTTTCACTGTTTTCTCTGGCGGCCCCTTTTTCTAGGCCATTGTTTTGAAGCTAATTTTCTCGGCTTATAGGTGGTTTTAGAAACTTTCAAAAACAGATTTGGAATGAGAATGAAGTCTATTTTCATTTAAGGTACATTTATTATCTCCGTAAAGCCCTCCTTTAAAAAGGTTTTCAGAATTTTTTTTTTTGGATTTTTCATGTCTGTGGACTAGGTGACCCCTTTTTCTAGGCCATTGTTTTGAAGCTCATTTTCTCGGCTTATAGGTGGTTTTAGAAACTTTCAAAAACAGATTTGGAATAAGAATGAAGTCTATTTTCATCCCAGACACATTCATGATCTCCGTAAAGCCCTCCTTTAATTTTTTTATTTATTTGAATTCCCGCCAACCGCAATTTGTGTACACGCGTTGTGTAATTTTTGGGAACTTTGATACGTTACAAATTTATTATTTTATCCGGGATTTTTTGTGGATTCCACTGGATCGTTTTAAAAAACGTTTTTAACAATTAAAAACGGATAGGGTTGCTGAAACTGACAGACTGCCTTTAAATAAATTTTTAATTCGACAATCTAAATTTTAGCCCGCTCCAATGCAACTGAATTTTGTTTTTATAATTATTTTCAAAATATTCTTCATTTTTTCTAGTGATAACTTCCAAATTCTCTAGGCTCATTTTTCAAAAATGTCAATTTCCACTCTTTTCCTCAAAGCTTTTTGAAGATTTCCACCGATCAAAAAGTATAGACAAAATGAACAACACATTCATCATTCGGTGTTGCCTGATGACCGCTCAAAACTTTTTGTGTCATTTTCGACATTTTGTTCGTTTTTTTTGGCCCCAAATTTTCTTGTTCCATCGTAGAAAAATGTTTTATTTTTTTCACATTTCAATGAGCAATTATTTTCGGTACGAAAAAAAAATTGAGGAGGCGCCATATATGGACGATGTCTCGAAATATTATTTTTATTTTACTGGCACCGGACACGAATTTGATGATCAAAGCTCAAAGCATACCTACTTTTTTGTTCGAAAATATTTTTAATGAATTTTGAATGACAGACATACATATAAAATCATTTTAAGCATTACATAACTATTGTTTTTATTTAAAAAAAAACAATTTCAAATTATTTTTCGGTGTTTTTGAATGAATTATTTTCAATGGTTTATAGTTTTTGAGATCTAGTTTTCACCTTGAATTCATATAAAATCAAGCCTTTAAAAAAGTTTACCTTTGTGAAGCTCAGGTTTATTTTCCTATTCCAACAAATTTAAACTGGTTTTGGACATTTTAGGTTTTTGAGGGTTTCACATAAGAACATCCTATATTGTCAACTCAAATATTCTTGATCATTGCGTTTTGAGGGCTTCTCAATCTCACAGACGCTTCGCACGCACGCACGCGGCTGCCGACACTTAACACACTAGATAATTTGAAAAATTATTTCTCTCGCGAATTTTCCAACGTGTTGAGTGTCGGCAGCCGCGTGCGTCTGTGAGATTGAGCAGCCCTCAAAACGCAATGATCAAGAATATTTGAGTCGACAACAGTTTGTCGTAAATAAAAAAAATGAAGCTATTAAAAAACTGAAACACATACTTTCAATTTTTGTTCATCGAGAATTGTTTTGTCCTCAAAAACGTTGATGTTTAAAGGCAGCTCATCAGTTAGGGCGAGCCAAATTCAAGGGGAAAAATTTGAATGGGAGCCCACGGTGTGTAAATTTGAACCGAAATCATTCGCCTCTAATAAAATATGTGCATTTTACAAACCGTGGAGCCTAGGTAGCCACCTTCAAATAACAGTTTTTCGTGCCAATTCCGACCGCGTCGCACGTACACACGCGCATTCAAATTTAGATTTTTGCAACCGCTCCTAAATACAATGAAGTATTTATTTTTCGAAGTGATTTCGCATAAATTGCATTGTACTAATGAGAAAAAGATCTAATTTCTAAAGTTCAAATAAGGTAGGATAAAATTAACTGACACACTGTCTTTAAAAGGAATACTTCTAAAAACTTCATGACTTCTATGTATCAAAAATGGAGAACTCAGATATGTCCTCGATTTTTCGAAATTTGATTATTCGAATAAAATTCTGATTATATGGGATGGGCGGGAACTTTCCTGGGACCGGGAAATTTCCCGGTTTTCCCGGTACCATGACGGGAAATTTTCCTTTCCGAATATTTCCCGAAAGTTCCGGGAAATTTCGGGAAATATTTTTAAAATAGAAAAACATTAAGAAAATCAAAAATTCGAAAAGCTGCAAAAATCAACGAAACTTTACTAAAATTGATTAATTTGTCTTTCGAAGTCCCAAATAAGAAAACTTAACATTTCTCTTTTTTTTTTATATTAATTTTCTGAAAAATGTTTGTTTTATTCAAAATCTCGCTCTGTTTTATCCTTTAGTTTTAAGCGTTGGATGTTTATTCACTCTGAAAACCTATGAGAATCGATAAAATCAGGATAAAACCAGTATTTGGAGAGAAATTTTCGAATTTCCCGAAAAATTTCCCGGGAGGTCTTTCCCGCCCATCCCTGATATGTACCTGATATGTATTTACATTATGAAAAGTCGCAATGCCGTTAGTATTGTCAAGATAATAATTTCTGGCCGCTCGTTTTTGCGGAGTGTCGTTGGGAATTTCCTCGCAACACGACCGCGAAATTCAAATTTCTGTCAGTAGGTCTTGCACGTTGCGGTCGCGTTACGAGGAAATTCCCAACGACACTCCGCAAAACGAGCGGTCAGAAATGTTTATCTTGACAATAACTGTTTCAATAAAATCACTGAAAATCAAGTGTATTCTAATCGTACCTTGCCTTTTCCTAAAGAAATTATTATTAGACCAACCCACACCTTTTAAACTTTGAAAACGTCACTTTTCAAACCAATTTCTTTCAGTTTCTGATCATTAAAACCAAAAAGAAACCTTTCGTTCAATTTTAAAGAAAAAAAAGTCGGCCCGAAATAGTGCTGTCTCTTCTCCTCCAAAACCTTGCACAAAAGAAAAATTTCGTATGTAGTTCCACCATACAACAATTTCCGGTCCAAAAAAAATAAAAAGAAAATAAGAAAAACTTCTTCTTCATTTTTTGTGCTTCAAAGACAGTCGCTGCGTCTCCTGACCTTTTAATACTATTTTCTAATAGTATTTTAAGTTGTCAAGTGAAAAAAAAAACTGGCGGAGAAGAGGGTGGATGAACAAAAAATGGGGAAAGTCAATGGTTTTTTCCTTTTTTTCGGGAAGCTGCAAAAATTTGGCTGTGAATTTTTTTCCTAAATTTTTTTGATTTGTATTGCGAAGCGCCGTGCAATCATGCTTTATTGTATTTTCTGCGTATCTTGTTTCACACACTCTCTAATTTTTAGTAGAGTCCTT
Source organism: Caenorhabditis virilis (assembly GCA_964036255.1). Classification (NCBI taxonomy): domain Eukaryota; kingdom Metazoa; phylum Nematoda; class Chromadorea; order Rhabditida; family Rhabditidae; genus Caenorhabditis; species Caenorhabditis virilis. The sequence continues at coordinate 8,531,895 of OZ038417.1, read as the reverse complement.
AACCCTGAAGTTTAACCAATTTTAGTTTTAAGGAGGTCTTTACGGAGATAATGAATGCGTCTGGGATGAAAATAGACTTCATTCTCATTCCAAAACTGCTTTTAAAATTTTCAAAAACCACCTCAAAGCCGAGAAAACACGCCTTAAAACAATGGCCTAGAAAAAGTGGCCACTGGCGAAAACTAGTCCGCGGGCATGAAAAATCCAAAAAATAATGAAAAAATGAATAATATAAGCATTCTGGATAACTATTTATTAACAAAACACGAAAAAAGCTCATAGGAAAAAGTTCGGCCACTTTTTCTAGGCCATTGTTTTAAAGCTCATTTTCTCGGTTTCTAGGTGTTTTTAGAAAATTTTAAAAACATATTTGGAATGAGAATGAAGTCTATTTTCATCCCGCATTCATTAGCTCCGTAAAGCCCTCCTTTAAAAGAAATTTCGATTTATTTGTGTGGAGACATGTAAGAGCAATTGTTAATGGAATCGGAAAGTTCCAGTAAACTTGTTCCAAATGACGTCATAAAATAAAACTTCCTAAAGTAACAATTTCGGACGCTTTTTGACAAGTTTAGTATATGTTCCTTTATGACTTCCTCATGTTCTTCTTTTTTTTTTGAAACGCACATTTTACTCATAAAACTATGCCTAAACATTATATATTTTCAGCTGTTTTTTGGCAACATTTTTGATTTTTAAATGATTTTTAATCAGTCAGCAAATCAAAAAAAAAGAGGCTAATATTTCGAGAAATCGTTTTACCGAATAAAACAATGAAAAAAAAACCCTTCTTCCTCCCCAACACAAATAAATTCATCACATTCAAATTTTATGAATTAGATGAAAGACGACGTTGTTGTCATAGTGAATGCTCGTTTTCATGTATACATGCTCAATTTTTTTTTCGTTCGTTTTCTTAACTTTTCATTTTTTACAGAAATTCAAAGATATACGAGCGACAATGTCTTCTCCGAGCTCATCGACTATTCGACCATTTGGAACAGCTAGAATGACACCTGGAAGAAGTACTGGAAGACAGCAAAATCAGTTGGATGCACCAGAACCTATGATTGGTAAGCTTCGTTTTTTCCTGCTGAAGTTTTTTTTTAGAAATCACAAGCTCTCATAAAAAATATAATCGTTATAACCAAATCACAGTCATACTGTAGAAACAAACCGATTCCAAACGCGCTCTACTGACAAACCTCGAAATTATTTTTCATATTTGGTCCAATAGATACCAAAAATGCATTTATGACTCAAAAATAATATTTTCAATACGTGTGGACACGGAAAAGGCCATACAAGTTTGTAAAAACAGAGGTGCGCGTTTGGAATCGAATTTAACAAACAGTATCTATTTCTAAAGCACTGAAAGTAGTTAAAGACATAGTGTCAGCTGATCGAAAACAAAAATATCAGCACTGTAAATAACAGTCTTCCTAATGCAAATCTATCGAATTTTACCAGTTTCTCAAATTTGTTCTCAAAAAAACATTTCCTTTAATAAATATAAATTTTTTAAATATTTAGGTACAAAAACTTAGAAATCCAAAGCACGTTATTGATTTTTTAGAATTTTTAAAAAATATTACAGACAAATAATCGAACCAATATATTCTCGAAAAACTTTGTTATTTTTTCAAATTATGCACGAAAATTAGTTTATAACGAATTCTGAATTTTATGAAAAATATTTCTCTAAACCAAAACAGATCAATTATTCTGCTCAATCGAAAACTTTCCATACCACGAATATTTTATTTCCTCTGTGACAAGTTCTTTTGTTTTCGTTTGATTAAATTGCTTTGGATTGATGACAAAAGAATGAGTTGTTTTGCTCTATTATAAACCTAAAATTCTAGCAAGTGAATATTAAATGATATTGGATAGAACCGTATCTTTAAAGGCATTGTGACACTTAAAGGAGGATTTTACGGAGATAAAATGTACCTTAAAAATGAAAATAGACTTCATTCTCATTCCAAATCTGTTTTTAAAATTTTCTAAAACCACCTAGAAGTCGAGAAAATGAGCCGCAAGACAATGGCCTAGAAAAAATATCCACCGTGGAAAACTTGTCCGCAGGCATGAAAAATCCAAAAAAAATTAAAAAGCATAAATTAAAATTAACTAATGTATACATTTTCCATAAATATTTATCAATATAACATGCAAAAGGCTAATAGGAAAAAGTTCGGCCAGTTGTAAACTTTTTCTAGGCCATTGCTTTGAAGCTCACTTTCTCGGCTTCTAGGTGGTTTTAGAAAATTTTAAAAACATATTTGGAATGGATTTTTTATTTTCATCCCAGTAACATTAATAAACTCTGTAAAGTCCTCCTTTAACACTAAATTCAGTAAATTTCAAAAATTGGAGCTTTCTCTCAATTTACTTTTTAGAATATTTTTTCAAAAAGTCAGCTTCCGATTTGTTCTGTAGAAAATAATAACAAGTGAGAAGCTGAAAATCTCCAAGTTTCATATGAAAATTGAATGCTGAATTCAAAATCAGAACCATTTTATATTTTTTCTTTCCAGCAATCGCTCTCTCTGATATGGAATACCTCATGAAGTCAGCGAGATCAAGTCAACGGAGTGGAAGGTGAGTATAATACCCGATTCGAGCCAGAATTTGTCGGCGGAAACTGCTTCCGCACAACTTAAAACCTCCAATTTCTTCAAAAATCCGAACATAAACATGTTATTTTTCCATTGTCACGAGGGGAGAACACACCATAGTTCAAACCAATTTGTCACAACGTTTTTAAAAATCTTGTAGACGGAAAATTGTCACAATTTTCTTTTCCAAGGAGAACAAATATTTTCTAAGTATTTGCGGTGTGAATTTTATTTTATTTTATTGATGTCTATTTACAATACTCGACCATTTTGCCATATTTCGAGTTTTCGAGTCGATAAACCGTATTCGAAGGAGTTTTTAAGTGAAAGGTTCGAAATCGGATAGATATCGATTGAAAAAAAAAATGCTCAATGGAATTTTGATTAATTTCCAGATCGGAACGTCAATCAGGATGTACTTGCTGTTGTCATATTGCCGCCGGGGTTACGGTTATTCCAAGAATTGCACGTTTCACAATTGAAGGGGGATTGAGCACGCATACTTTAATGAATCATTCAGACAGTAAATAAAATTTTAAAAAACTGGAACACAATTAAATTTCTGATTTTAGATAGAATTGCCGTTAAAATCACATGTTCTGACAATAATATGTATCGAGTTACACCAGTTTATGCAACTGTTGAAGCAGGACAATCATTGCCAATGCATGTAAGTTAAAATTGTGCGGGTGATCCCGATTCCACGGTGGGCTAAAGTGAACCGGCTAGAACTAAGAAAATTCAATACGACAATTAAAAATTGAACGCAGAAATGTGGGTATTTTTGGCATTTTTGCAATCGTGCGGCACGGTTACACAAAACGCGTTATATTCAGCTATTCAGGGACGCAATTTTGTAATTCGGAGTGAACAAAATTAGATTAGGCCGTATTTTATGTATTTAACGCAAAAACTTCATTTTTTTCATGAGTTTTAGGCGTTAAAATGCCATTTGTTAAAAATTCGAATTTTTTAAACAAATGTGTGCAATTTGTCGTAACGGTGTACACACACAAAGCGTTGTTCGTGACGACAATTTCGGTTTACTTTATCCCACGGTGATCCATCTAGATCCGTCATGATCCGTCATGATCCGTCCGTCTAGAAAAACTGCACTTTATTCAGATCGCTCGAATCAAAAGTGATCTTATCAAAAGAGACCGCCTTTGTGTTAACATTTTAGAGGCTGACGGTTCAAAAGAAGCTAGAGAGACTTTCAAGGTATTTTTCGAAGTAGTTCTAATTGTTGTACATTTTGCCAATTTTTTAAGAAATCCAACAACCGCCCGGCAACAATAAACATGGCTCTAGAGGCAACTATCAATGATTCTAAAATAATTTCAAAAAATTAAATAATTATGAAATATAATTTTACTTACTTTAATAAATTTATTTTGGGAAAAACGCTACCAATGTTCATGTTTACTCTATTACTTAACTCTTAAACGTTTTGATCGCTCTTTCTGACTGGCAAATGTTTCATTTGTGTTCAAAACTTACTCGCTCCATCAGCTGTTTCATTACATCTATACATTTCTCTCCCATTTTTTTTTCATTGTTTTTTTTTCAAAAAATTGAAACAAAAAACATTATTTTCTATTTATTTTGACATGCATTCTACTTTTAAATTCTTTCTAATTTTCTTATTTATTCTTATTATTGTATGCAATGCGCAAAATACATCAACTAAAAAATCAATAATTTCATCGATATTCGGGTTTGGAAGGAAGACACCAGGTACAACGGTGCAGCCAGTGAAAGCAGGTAATGAAGTACTTTGTAGTTTGGTTTTTTTTTAATTATTTAGTATTATGGGACGTTGGACATATTTGAAAAATAAAAATGGAAAAATAGGAAGAAACCCCTATGCATGAAGAAAAAAAGATGGTAAAATACGTTGTTTCCAGTATTTTACTTTTTTGCGAATCTCAAAAATAGTCCCATTATATTTTAAGAAACCTAAAAATCAAGGCCAGATTTGAAGTGTTCATAACCTGAAAAATAAGCCTTTTATGATAAAAATAGTGATTTGTTTTGAGCTCACAAGTTTACCATCTTGGCCGACCAAAGTTTGAAATTTACAAATATGCAGAGAAGAAGTCTTAAAGGAGGGCTTTACGGAGATAATAAATGTACATTAAATGAAAATATACTTCATTCTCATTCTAAATCTGTTTTTCAAATTTTCTAAAACCACCTAGAAGCCGAGAAAATGAGCTTCAAAACAATGGCCTAGAAAAAAGGACCACCGGCGAAAACTAGTCCGCAGGTGGCCACTTTTTCTAGGTCATTGTTTTGATTATCTCCACAATGCCCTCCTTTAAACCATTTTTAAGAAAATTCCAGTCGATCTAATGAGTGTTCCATATAATACTCACAAATTTTCGACTTCCCGTGAAAAATTTGGTACAAGTTATTTACATTAGAAGTTCCGAAAAAGCGCTAATGGGTGAACTTTGGGGACTCTGCTAAAACCGATTTATGGTTGATTTATGGTTTTTTCTGCTGTTTTTTTTATATCGAACATTTTTTGAGACAATTCCAATTCGGATCAGATACATGCTAGGAAAGTTACAATCCTTAAAGGCAGCTTGTCAGTTAACAGGACCCAAATTTAAGGCGAAAACTAAAAATTCGAATGGGGGACCAAACGGTCGAGATAACAATAACAATATGTTGCCAAATTCAAGTTATTGTGTTTCGCGCCAATTCCGACCGCGTTGCACGGACACGTTCAAACACGGACACGTTCAAAAACATTCAAATTTTTAATTTTGTAACTTTGGACGGCTGCTATGACGCGTGTATTTATCGGTGTGATTTCGTTAATTAGCTGAACAGCTGTCTTTAAATTGTCACTATAACTTTTCAGCTTCATCAAACGGTAGATGCAGTGCAACAACAAGACAATGTTCCGCTTATGAATGCTGCAATTCGAACCAAACATGTTTAAAGAATCGTTGTTTTCCTCGTTTATCCGTATGTTTATTCTCCTAAAACCATCAAAGTTCTGATTTTCAAATTTTATTTCCCTTTTCAAATCACATTCCCCTCACTTTCAGAATTGTCCCGTCACCCGCGATCAATGCGGTACGTCTTGTTGCAGAACGTCTGAAATCTGTCGAAATGGAAATTGCACATAATTAAATCCAGATTCTTTTAAAAAATTTAATGAAACACTTTATTTATCACATTTCGAATAAATCTGGACATGTCGCTCGTTGTTGGTTCCTGTGTGCCAATCGATCCAATTTCTGTGTTGGTCCCCACTTTTCCGTTGGCAGCCAAGCAGCTTTTGGTTTTTTTATAAGTTGGAAATAGTAGTACTGCAATCGTATCTGTTAGTTTGAAATTTAAATTATTTCTATAAAATACCTGATGATATCCAAAAAGAACTACTATAAATGAAGACAAGATAATCGAGGTAAAACTTCCATACAAGAAATCACAAGCCATGTACAACTACAATTTTAAGCATTTTCTTTAAAATTCTCATAAAAATCATACAAATAAACACAACGGCAGGAAATAATTGTAAACGAAAATAATGTGGTTCTTATAAGCATGCACTGTATACTTCGAATCCTTGAAAATCGTCTAGAAAAATTATTAAAACTATTAAAATTCAGAAAAAGTTGTGAAATACATAGAAACATGTAAAGAACCTCCTCCGACCGAACAATGGTAATGTTAACATTTGAAAAAACACTGAATACGGCCCCAAGAATGCTCCATTGTATTCGCTTTTCTGAAAAATAATCAGCGTTCGATTATGAATTATGAATATTGAAGAAAAAAAAATGAAAAAATTGAATTTCCCGTTGGAATATTGAGAAAATCATGTAAATACTATCTCGAATCTTGCATGCAATTGCACTTTTGAATTCTGATGAATAAGAATAAAATGTAGCCATTTTGACTAAAACTCCAGTGTACATAAAGTATGACCTAATCCAATTCTTTTGATAAGATCACTTTTGATTCGAGCGATCTGAATAAATTGCAGTTTTTCTAGACGAATCGGGATCACCGTGGGATAAAGTGAACCGAAATTGTCGTAACGAACAACGCTTTGTGTGTGTGTACACCATTACTACAAATTGCACACACATTTGTTTTAAAAAATTTGAATTTTTTACAAACGGGGTTTTAACGCCTACATGCTCTGATCAGTCATAACATGAGGAACAAGTTGACCATACTTTGGCTCTTTCCACTTGCTCGGAGTTGGCGGTGTACTGTTGTTTTGTGTAGCCCAAGTGCCGAAGACACTTCACGAACACTTGATCTGGGCTCTTCCTCCAGCTCCTTTTGGAAACGCTCGTCGATTTAAAGCTTATGGCGGCCGGAAATACGGGAACACACATTAAAGGCAGCTTGTCAGTTAATACGATCCAAATTCAAGGCAAAAAATTAAAATTCGAATGGGAGCCCAGGTGGTCCAAAGAACAATACCGATATGTTGCCACATTCAAATAATTGTGTTTCGCGCCAATTCCGACCGCGTTGCACGGACAACGACCGCATCGCACGGACAACGACCGCGTCTCACGGACAACGACCGCGTCGCACGGACACGCGGGAATTCAAATTTTGATTTTTTCAACTTTGGACCGCTGCTATGACGCGTGTATTTATCGGTGTGCTTTCGCATAAATTGCATTATACTAATTAGAGAACGCTCTAATTTTTGAAACTAAGACCAGGTAGGGTCAAATTAACTGAACAGCTGTCTTTAATTGTGAAAGACATAATGCATAAAATAAAAAGATAAAAACGAAAAAAAGTCCTCGATAAATGAACAAGGTGAAACAGAAAAAAATTTGGATTCATTTCGGGACAACCTAATATTTGGCGCAAAATTATTAAAAATGATGAGAAACTTAATAAAAAATCTTTAAAAAACTGAAAAATCAGACTTAGATGAGCATCAATTATTATTGATTTTTAACTTATCTTATGTATTTTTATCCGCGGAATCTAAACAAAATATCTTGGAAGTAATTCTTAGACGATAAAAGTGAGGTTTATCGAGTTTTGTGATTTTTCAGTTTTTTTTAAATATTTTTTATTAAGTTTCTCTTCATTTTAAAAAATTTTCATTATAGTTACATACAACTTTTTATTGGCTTCAAAATGAGCTATAAAGTTTTAAATTTGGTTGAGTCGTTCACGAGTTACAGCTATTCAAGCTTGTCAACTTCAGTTTACAGCCTTCACACACCCTACACGCATACGTGATGTCACATGCGCGAGGCTGCCGACACTAAACACACTGGAAACCTCGCGGGTAAAAATAATTTTTCAAATTTTTCAATGTGTTGAGTGTCAGCAGCCACGTGCGTGCGTGCGGAGCGTCTGTGAGGTTGAGCAGCCCTCACAACGCAACGATATCAAAATTAGCAAAAGCTAAAATTAAAAAAATTCTCAACATCACAATTGAAAATCCTCAATATTTTTTTTAAATAAAAACACTCACCGCGAAAGCAATATGAATAGTGGTCACAAGAGAAAAATGAACAATGAGCACCAAATATTGAATCAAGTATTTCGGCATTCGAAAAAAGCTGCCCATCCATCGATAAGCAGTGACAATGGCCGTTTGTGCGAATACAATTTGTGAACAAGCTTGCCAAAACACAAAGAAAATTGCAAATGGATAAATCGGCCATGCTTCATCGGTACCCCTAAAGAAATATCGATAAATCGAGAGCATCACATCTTCTTCGTTGAAAATTTTGGTTCCTGAAAATATTATAAAGATACATTTGTCTGTTCAAAACAATTACGTATTTCGTCGGCGGTTAATGCCTTCTTTGTCATTTTATAATTATACATCTGTACTCCACGAACAACCACAATTGAATATGTGATAAATATCAAAAAAACAACGCCTAAACTAGCAATTATTTGACGGAACGCATGTCTGAAAATTGAAACATTTTCAGTCCCATTTAAATAAAAAAAAACTTTAAAAAGTTCGTCTGAAACTTTGACACCATTCCCAAGTTCCAAAAAGTTCCATCGCTTATCGAAAACACAAGAAATGATTGAACCAAAGCAATGGCCCATGTGTTGATATCATACAATTTGTCAGGATCGGACCCGATAACCTAAAAAAAAAAGAAATGTAATAAAATGTCGGCATAAAAACTCGAATTTTACGTCGAGAACTAATCGAAAAGTCACAGTTTCTTGATAAATCTCAGATATTAATAAGTAAGACGTGGTTAACAAAAACCCATAGAATGTCATCGTTGGAATTCGACCAGTAAAGCTTGATAGTCCGCGAGCCGAAAAATGAAAGCAAATCAGAACCACTACCAATGTCGATGACATATAATGCGAAAACTTGAAATATGGATCGATAACCCTAAAAAAATGCTTAAAGGAGGGCTTTATGGAGATAATAAATGTAGCTTAAATGAAAATAGATTTCATTCTCATTCCAAATCTGTTTTTAAAATGTTCTAAAACCACCTAGAAGCCGAAAAAACGAGCCTCAAAACAATGGCCTAGAAAAAGGGATCACCTGGCCGAACTTTTTCCTATGAGCTTTTTTTCGTGTTTCGTTAATAAATAGTTATGCAGAATGCTTATATTAGTCATTTTTTTAAATGTTTTTGCATTTTTTTTGAGTTTTTCATGCCTGCGGACTAGTTTTCGCCGGTGGACACTTTTTCTAGGCCATTGTTTTGAGGCGCGTTTTCTCGGATTCTAGGTGGTTTTAGAAAATTTTAAAAACAGATTTGGAATGAGAATGAAGTCTATTTTCATCCCATATGCATTAATATTTTAAAATATTAAATGTTCCTTACGCTGGCGCTTGAACTGCAGCAGCAGAAAATTTCACAATATCAGGAGTCGATTGCAAAAGTGAGCTAATTTTTTGATGCATATGACTTCTGGCTGTATGTCCAAGCGTCTGCAAAAATCAATTTTTGGTCAGATTCAGGGACGTCTAAAGTTCTAACATTTCCAGCATCATCATAATGCAGACATTCTCCATTGTACGAGAAATAGTTATCCCTATTACAATGATTAGTCATTCCATCTGAAAAAAATAAACAAAAAAGTCTCCATAAATCAATAAAACTTACTCAACGTTCCCAACACCAACGAGGTTTTCGTTAGAAACATACTAGGTGTCATTGATCGATAAACCACTTCAGTTAAAAATGAAACAAATCGATGCTCGGTTCTGGTGCTTCCATATGTAATGTATTGCACAAATATTGTCACGGCGCCAATTCCAGTAAATATTGGTGCCATCCGATGGAACAAAAGTACCGATGGAAGTGATGTGAATTGACCCCAAAACTGTTGAAAACACATGATGGGCAGTGTGATGAAAATGGTGCTAAGTGTGAATGGAATAAGGAAGAGAGCTGTAAGAAGGATTGGAGAAGGTTTCGGTCATGTTTAACATCCGTAACGGATGAATGATCTGAGACGAAGAGTTAGGTTTGAAAAAATCGGGGAACGAACAAGATATTTTAGAGTTTTCATCTGTGTTTTCAAAATTGAATGTCTTCAATTGCGCGCAAGAAAATCCACAGACAATTCTGAACAAGCGGAATGCATGCGACAGGTGAACTTTGAAAGAAAGCATTTTCCCAAGATTTTTTTAGCAATTGTAGTCCAAATTTTGAAGATATTTCTTGTCTATTTCTTGTCTAATTTGGAATTTCATGTTAACTGACCAGCTGCCTTTAAAGACAGTGGGTCGGTTAATTTAACTCTATCTGATTTCAATTTCAGAAATTAGAGCTTTTTCTCATTTGTACATAATAACAATTTATATGAAAAAATCGATAAATGCACGCCTCATAGCAGCGATCCAGAGTTGAAAAATCAAAATTTGAATGCGCGCCGGATGCAACGCGGTGACCCAATTATTTAAATGTTGCTAAATACATAGGGGTATTGTTTTCTCGACCTCCTGGGTCCCCATTAAAAGCAGCTGGTCAGGTCCAAAATTCAAAGCAAAAAAAATTCGAATGGGAACCCAGATGGTCCAAAGAAGAATACCAATATGTAGCCGCATCGCGTCGCACGGATACGCGCGCATTCAAATTTTAATGTTTTCAACTTTGGACCACTGCAATGACGCGTGTATTTATCGGTGTAATTTCACATTAATTGCATTGTAAATTTCTAATAAGAGAACGCTCTAATTTTTGAAATTGAAATCTTGTAGGGTAAAACTAACTGATCCACTGTCTTTAACTAACAAACTGCCTTTAAACTCACTTCCACCGTTGTGAAATGTCACAAATGGCAACATAATCGCCGCATACAAGTTCACTCCAGTTATTATTAAAAACGGCAATGTTCTATCCTCAATACTCATCTGCGTCTGCGGGATGTTTTTTTCATTCTTATTGGTAGTAAACTGAAATGTGAAATCTAATATAAAAACATCTGAAATTGTGCACAGACAAGTTCCACATGTTCTAGTTTTCTTATTCCTTCTGATGGATCTTCACCTGTTTCGTTGTCAAAAAATGAAATACCATCCAAGTCAAGAACATTTCTGAAATTATTGTTGAGTTCCATTTTTTACCTTCTTCTAGACAACCTACCTCTTAACAAATTCAGAAAGTTTATCAGCTTTTCCCACTACTTTTCCTCCAACAACATATAATCCTTAACCAGCAACTATAATCTTTCGTTTAATTCTTTTTTAAATTACCTTCACTTTCTCTCCGTTGAGTAAAATACTCATTAACCAACGTGCCTCCCTTCTGCATCACGGTTTTTCCCCATTTCTTTAAACCTGGTGGGACTTCCTCTTCTTTCCTGAAATTTCACTGACTAGGAATCCTATTTTCGCGTCAGACGTTTTTTGGAAAGTACATAATGTATATTTGTAGGTATGTGTGTGGATAATAAAATGTGAAAATATTACAACTCACAACTACCGTATACCTGAGATAGCCATGCGCCTTTAAATCCACGTTTTTTCGAGGTCATCCGTTTGGCGGTTTGTAACTTTTGAATGGCTTTATCAATTTAAACAATCTGTAGCTCAAATTGAAGATAAAAACGTGAATTTTAATAATATGGTAAAACAATAAATAAAAATTAGTGTTTTATATTTCAAAAATAGAGAAAAGGAAGATACTTTTTCGAAAAAATAAAAAGATGGAATTTCTGTGTATTGAGCTATCATTTTTCGGATTCTACGCATTAAAAAACCTTTGTGTTTAAAAAAGGTCAAAAAAAATACGGTGGGAAAAAAAGTTATACGACATTGAAAATTAGGATCGCCTCATGCGCACGGCTGTGTTCGTGGTGGAGGTGTGCTGCACCAAATGCAAATCTTTTATTTCGTGTAACTTTTGAACGGATTGACCAAATTAAACAATTTATAGCTTTTCTGAAAGAACATTTCTTATAGATGAGTCGTCATGTTAAAAAATTAGATAAGTTACTTTTTTTCAATTGCGAATATGCAAATAACCTATTCAAATGTGTTAAAAATTGAATCTTCCAAAGATTTTTTTGTTTTCCAGTTGAAAAAAAGTAAATTTTCTAATTTTCTAAACATGTCGACTCATCTTTAAGAAATTTCCTTTCAGAAAAGCTATAAATTGTTTAATTTGGTCAATCCGTTCAAAAGTTACACGAAATAAAAGTTTTGCAGTTGGTGCAGCACACCTCCACCACGAACACAGCCGTGCGCATGAGGCGATCCTAATTTTCAATGTCGTATAACTTTTTTTCCCACCGTATTTTTTTTGACCTTTTTTACATACAAAGGTTTTTTAATGCGTAGAATCCGAAAAATGATAGCTCAATACACAGAAATTCCATCTTTTTATTTTTTCGAAAAAGTATCTTCCTTTTCTCTATTTTTGATATATAAAACACTAATTTTTATTTATTTTTTTACAATATTATTAAAATTCACGTTTTTATCTTCAATTTGAGCTACAGATTGTTTAAATTGATAAAGCCATTCAAAAGTTACAAACCGCCAAACGGATGACCTCGAAAAAACGTGGATTTAAAGGCGCATGGCTATCTCAGGTATACGGTAGTTGTGAGTTGTAATATTTTCACATTTTATTATCCACATACATACCTACAAATATACATTATGTACTTTCCAAAAAACGTCTGACGCGAAAATAGGATTCCTAGTGAGAAATCTCCCAAAAACAATTCAATTCCTACTTTTTTAACGAAACTTTTTTCTTCGAACCACCAGCGTTTGGAGCTTTCTCTTCATTGTTTTTCATTATTTAGAGCTGTACTTTGAGAAAATTCAACATGAAATACAATATAAATATGACATTTATTCGGTTTTGAAAGATACAAAAAAAAGGAAACGTGGCGGTCATCACGGTGATTAAAAGATTATTAATGAATACTATTACATCTGACTCTGTAGAATTTTTTGACCGGTCGTTTCACGAGTGGGGTACATTGCACAGAAATTTGACCTTTTGGAATAATGTGCACACGTTGGCCTTGGTTTCTGGAATCGATGATTGAATTGAAAAATTTTAGACCTGATCCAAAGATCGAAATTAAGGTTTTGTTGACTATTCCTGGAAATTACCTAAATTTATTCAGAATCGCCATAAATCTTCATATTTTGATACATAATTTTTTAAATTGTGATTCTGAATTGATTTAGACTTCTTCCAGAATTAGTTAAGAAAACCCTTGAAGGAGGGCTTTACGGAGATAATAAATTTACCTTAAATGGAAATAGACTTCATTCTCATTCCAAATCAGTTTTTAAAATTTTCTAAAACCATCTAGAAGCCGAGAAAACGCGCCTCAAAACAATGGCCTAGAAAAAGTGTCTACCTGGTCAAACTTTTCCCTATCAGCTTTTTTCGCGTTTCGTTAATAAATACGTATGCAGAATGCTTATTAGCCTTTTTTTCTATGTTTTTGCATTTTTTTTGGATTTTTCATGCCCGCGGACTAGTTTTCACCGGTGGCCCGGTTTTCTAGGCCATTGTTGTGAGGCCCGTTTTCTCGGCTTCTAGGTGGTTTAAAAAAAAATTTTTTAACAGATTTGGAATGGGTATGAAGTCTATTTTCAACCCAGAGGTATTCATTAGCTCCGTAAAGCCCTCCTTTAAAAGAGAACTTGCCTCATTTTGTAAATGTTGCTCAATCAGAGATTCCGGGTGAATATTTTTTGGAATTTCTCATTTTTTGCTATTTTTTCATTATTTGATATGAATTTTAACCTGATTGAACTACATTTATAACCCTCCTTTAACATCGACGGAATTTGGAAACAGTGAACAATACTTTGAAATTTACAAAAAAAAAACTTACTTCTCAATTTTCATAAACACAATCAACTTTCTATAGACAGAACTTTGCAGCAGCATAATTTCAACTATACTAGCTAGAATATGTTTTTTTTTTCAAACAAAACTTCCGCCGAATGTCTCTGCTAATCATGTTAGAGCTTTTTCCTTTATTTTGTTCCAAATAAAATAAGAAAAAAAAAACGAATTCTGCAACAAACGAACTTTCACCGCCTTCTAACTTGATTAAGATTCCATTTAAATGGTTTTTTTTGGAATGCGCGTTGTGTGATTTTTTGGGTTGAAAGAAAATAATAGAATTTTAGATATTGGTTTATTTTCAGGCAGTGAAGATAAGTGAGACACTGGATTTAAAGTAGGGCTTTACGGAGCTAATAAATGCGTCTGGGATGAAAATAGACTTCATTCTCATTCCAAATCTGTTTTTAAAATTTTCTAAAACCACCTAGAAGCTGAGAAACCACGCCTCAAAACAATGGCCTAGAAAAAGTGGCTATCGGCGAAAACTAGTCCGCAGACATGAAAAATCCAAGAAAAAAATATAACATAAAAAACATAAAAAAGAACTAATATAAGCATTCTACATAATTATTTATTAACGAAACACGATAAAAAGCTCATAGGAAAAAGTTCGGCCAGGTGACCCATTTTTCTAGGCCATTGATTTGAGGTGTGTTTTCTCGGCTTCTAGGTGGTTTTAGAAAATTTTAAAAACAGATATGGAATGAGAATGAAGTCTATTTTGATTTAAGGTCCATTTATAATCTCCGTAAAGCCCTCCTTTAAAAATTAGTGACAGTGATTTGAAGAAATTTTATTCGAATGGAAAGAAAGTCTAAAAATCTATTCATCCTTCAATTCTAATGCTTCCTTTTTCTTCTTGCCAATCGCTCGAGCAGTCAACAATTTGGCGCGAGCTTCTTCAAATTCCATAAGAACTTTAATGATTCTCTGATAAAAGTCCGATCTCAATCCCATATCCGCCATTTTTGATCCATATTTCAGTTGATAAAGAACATCTCGTGCCATATATTTTCTCGATTGCGATATACAATAACTCTCAAGTGTAACGTTACCAGAAGATTGTCCAGATCCCAGAATCCGTTTATTTGGTGATTTCTGGAAAGATTTAAATGAACCGAAATATGTCTAACATGCGAATATACCTTCATTAACTCAAAATAATTAACATCAACGGATTGTCCTATAAAAAATTCACGAAGAGCGTTTTCTTCCGTCGGTCTCCAGCAATTGATCTTCATATTGTCTCTTCAAACAATTTTTACCAAAAAAGTTTTAATTTAAGCTTTACCTTCCCGGAATCAAAGATAAAACAGCATTCGCATATCCAGCAACATATTGCCGTCCCCAAAAATCCACAGAATAAAAACGAAACAATATCCTAGGCATTTCTTCAATTTCAACATACTCGAGAACAAATTCAAGAATGTGTTGAAAATTGTATATTTTTTCGGAATTCGACCCGAATTTTTGGGTCTTTCCTCTCTGATTTCCAGATTTTAAATTCATTTTAGACGGTATCAATAACTCATAATCGATTATCATTCCTTCGTCAAACAAAAAATCGAAACCGTTTTGGATTGTGAGAATAAGGACAGACTCAATGAAACCATCTCGTGCTACTGAAAAACTCTCAGCTTCTGGGAGACTTGTCTGGAAATAATTATAAATTGGATATTTCCATTTTTTGAAACCGTAAATTATTGATTTCTATATAATATACGGAAGGTTCCAGAGATAGTGAAAAATATCAGTATTCCAAGTTGGGACTACTTTGCTCCAGGAAAACTCCGATTTTTTCCGAATTTTCGAAATTTTCCGATTTTTTCTCCGAATTTTCGAAATTTTCTGAATTTTTCGATTTTTTTTTCAATTTTCGAAAATTTTCCGATTTTTTCCCGAATTTTCGAAATACATATATCTATTTTTTCAGAATTTTCCGAAATTTACCTATTTTTTTTCGAATTTTCCGAAATTTACCTATTTTTTCCGAATTTTCGAAATTATCCGAGAAAAAAAATAGGAAAAACATCGGTTATCCGATGTTTTCAATATTAAAATGCATGTTTTCAAGAGAAATTACACTGTACTACTAATTCATCTTTTTATTTAAAAAAGTAATCAATAAAGATGCATTAGAAACACAAATTTTCATGATATTAGCGAATCTTTCTGAATTTTCCGAAAAAAATCGGAAAAAATCAGATATCCGATTTTCCGAAGAGTTTTTTCCGACAAAGCCTAGTTTGATCAAACCGATTTTTTTTCGCGGAACTCCCGACTTACAACTGATGGTCGACTCCCCCTTCTTGGAAATTCGTCCTCTTCATCTACTCCAGAATCCTCGAAATCCATCTCAACAACAAAATCCCCAATCGGTGTCTCAATCTTTATCCCTTCTTTTGGATCAATTGCTGGCTCAATTCTCATTTGATTTTGATTGTTAACCTCTATTCTTACAATTTGGTAAACGCTTCTTTCATCTCTAAAAAAATGGCGATTGATGGGAACTGTATTTGAAACAAACTTACAAAGTATCACTATTTCCTCCAAGATGAGCAAATATGTACATTGATGATCTTTCAACTTCCATATGTTTTGGCTCGGAAACTCGGTAGATTACATTCTCGTTACTCCTGGAACAGATACCTTCTTATCCAATGATACAAAAATTTTCGAATTTGGTTCAAAATTGAGTTTTTAAAATTTTATTGTCATCTACTCGCGATTTCCTATCCAATGATTCCAAAAATAAAAATAAAATTATTTAATCACCCTTCGCCATAAAACAGAAGAGTTTCCGAATGCTCTCTTTTTGTCTTCTTTGGATTATTCAGGTTTTTCATTGAACTTTTTCGAAATTTCTCCAAATATTCAGGAAATTCGTCATCGTCTCGTAGACTGAACAACGATTTTTGTCTGAAAATAAAATAAAATTATTTTGGGGTGGAAATATTCATATTTACGATGTCGTCGGACTCCCAACTTTCTCATTCCATTTAAACACAATCTCGTCCTTTTTCACTTTTTCCGGTTTTTCCGAACTGATGGCATTTTTGTCATCAGATTGATTGAATTTTTCAAAGTCAAGTGCTGCTAATCCAATTTTATAAATACGAACACTAAAAAAACATTTACATCTGAATTTTTTAAAAAACCTACGTTATTTGCGCTCTTTCAATAAATCCAGAAAACTCAAAAATACTAGAACTTGTCATTTTGAAAATGAAAATAAAAATAGAGCATGCTTTACGTAATGAGTTGTCATGGAAACCGGGTGGGTGGTCGTGAGGTCTCCCACGGCGTGGCGAAGTGTACCCTTCCCCCTTTCTGTGTGCAACTGTATCTTTCTCTGCGTCTCTCGCCCACACATTTTTTTTAGCAAAGTGGATAAAACAGATGAAAATTATGGCATAGATGCGCATCAAAAGTTCGATTCCCTTTAAACGTTTTGCAAAAAATAATCTACTTTGGATATTGGCGAACATCGTCCAAGTATTTAAAACTACATTAGAACCCTCCGAATACCAATTTTGGACGCCTCTGGGGGTAATGTGGTTCAGTGAAGTGTTGAATTGACATGTTTAAAATCGAATTTGCCGGATGTCAGCAGCATTTTTGCCACTGATTCTTTTTGATAATTGTTGCGAAAGATTTTCCAAACATAATCTATGAGTTTCAGAAAATTTCCTTAAGAAAAAATGAGAAAATTTTCAAAAAACCAAACAAAAATTTTTTCGAAAACGTTTTTCTGGAATCGAGATAAATGTTTTCCAATAGCATTTTACACGCTGATTAAGAATATCTAACTTTTAAAAAAAAGTTATTGAAAATTTTTGAGTAATGAGGTTTCAAAGGTCTAAAAGTGAATTTTCTCGGCACAAAAGCAAATTCTGGTAGTAAGAGTAGTCTCAAAAGATGTTTTTTTTTTTTTTTCATTTTTTTTTTTTTTTTTTTTTTACTTAGGCTTATATTAGGCTTAAATTAGGCTTATATTAGGCTTATATTAGGCTTAAATCAGGCTTAAATAAGGCTTAAATTAGGCTTGTATTAGGCTTATATTAGGCTTAAATTAGGCTTAAAATAGACTTAAAATAGGCTTAAATTAGGCTTAAATTAGGCTTAAATTAGGCTTAAAATAGGCTTAAATTAGGCTTAAATTAGGCTTAAAATAGGCTTAAATTAGGCTTAAATTAGGCTTATATTAGGCTTAAATTAGGCTTAAATTAGGCTTAAAATATGCTTAAAATATGCTTAAATTAGGCTTAAATTAGGCTTGTATTAGGCTTATATTATGCTTAAATTAGGCTTAAATTAGGCTTAAAATAGGCTTAAATTAGGCTTAAATTAGGCATAAATTAGGCTTGTATTAGGCTTAAATTAGGCTTAAAATAGGCTTAAAATAGACTTAAAATAGGCTTAAATTAGGCTTAAATTAGGCTTAAATTAGGCTTATATTAGGCTTATATTAGGCTTAAAATAGGCTTAAATTAGTCTTAAATTAGGCTTAAATTAGGCTTAAAATATGCTTAAAATAGGCTTAAATTAGGCTTGTATTAGGCTTATATGAGGCTTAAATTAGGCTTAAATTAGGCTTAAATTAGGCTTAAATTAGGCTTAAAATAGGCTTAAAATAGGCTTAAATTAGGCTTAAATTAGGCTTAAAATATGCTTAAATTAGGCTTAAATTATGCTTGTATTAGGCTTATATTAGGCTTAAAATAGGCTTGAATTAGGCTGAAATCAGGCTTAAAATAGGCTTAAATTAGGCTTAAATTAGGCTTAAAATATGCTTAAATTAGGCTTAAATTATGCTTGTATTAGGCTTATATTAGGCTTAAAATAGGCTTGAATTAGGCTGAAATCAGGCTTAAAATAGGCTTAAAATAGGCTTAAATTAGGCTTAAAATATGCTTAAATTAGGCTTGTATTAGGCTTATATTAGGCTTAAATTAGGCTTAAATTAGGCTTAAATTAGGCTTAAATTAGGCTTAAAATAGGCTTAAATTAGGCTTAAATTAGGCTTAAAATATGCTTAAATTAGGCTTAAATTATGCTTGTATTAGGCTTATATTAGGCTTAAAATAGGCTTGAATTAGGCTGAAATCAGGCTTAAAATAGGCTTAAAATAGGCTTAAATTAGGCTTAAAATATGCTTAAATTAGGCATAAATTAGGCTTGTATTAGGCTTATATTAGGCTTAAAATAGGCTTGAATTAGGCTGAAATCAGGCTTAAAATAGGCTTAAGTTTTAGCTTTTTTCTTAAATGAAATATATGAGTAGATGAAAATAGAATAAAATTGGTGAAGAGTCTCGTACTGTTCTAACGGCGTGTAAAACACAAGTTTTGCTATTAAATTTCACTTTTAAGAAACGTTTTCTGCTTTGTCAACTGAAGCGGGAGCACCCGAGTTTTAAAATGCGTTTTTTTGTGATTTTTAATGCTTTATTCATCACATTTTGAAAAATGTATTCACTACACAAAAAAATGGAATGTTCTTCTTCTCATTTTTCAAGAAACAAGCAAAATAACCATAAATAAACCTGAACGAACAAAAAGGGAAACATCTAATTAATTTCTGAAAAATAAGGAAAACTTGCGAGAGATGCTAATTGTTATCTACTTTTGAGAATAAAAATCAATAATTACATACACTGTCTCAATATAAAAGTAAAGCAAACTGAAAAGAAATCAATAACAAAAAATAACTTTGTTGGAATTATTTGTTATGCAACACGACGGTTTCACCATGATTGTTCACAATCGTCAATCTTCCGTTATTAGCCGAATGCAAGACAACAATCGGATTCTCGTATTTTGCAGATGGGCACATGTTTTTGGCATCGGAGAAAATTTGAGACGCGGCAGATGAAATTCTTGGCTGAAAATATATATTTTCCTTTAATGAATAAAAGCTCAAAGGTGAAAATGAAATATTTTCACACCTACAATAAGAAATTCTGAAGTGAAACTTTGAAGTAAAAATTTCAAACTGCAGAAGCTCTAGAAAAATCGAAAGAAAACCGAAAATATTTCCAGATTTTATACAAAATCTTTTAAAACAAAAAAGAAATACTTGGTAATTAATATTTTTTTGTTTAGGGGCCAAAAAATGAAACGATAC
Source organism: Caenorhabditis virilis (assembly GCA_964036255.1). Lineage (NCBI taxonomy): Eukaryota > Metazoa > Nematoda > Chromadorea > Rhabditida > Rhabditidae > Caenorhabditis > Caenorhabditis virilis. The sequence goes on along the minus strand of OZ038417.1, from coordinate 8,511,824 downwards.
TTACATCCAAGTTCCCTTTCGAAATAATCTGTATTCCCTTACTATCAGTGACCGCAATTTGAGTCGCTCCAACATGTGTCATCATCTTTTGAACACTTTGATTTATTTTACTTTCCATTTTCCTGGGAATTTCATTTTATTTTAAATTCTATAATTACTAACCGGAAAGAGTTATTCGAACAGGACAACACCCTTTAAAACACAAATGTAGAAGAAATAGATAAAGATGTTTTTTTTTATAATTTTAAATAATTCAAACAACTATCCACCTAAACATCAAAATTTTACACCAAAGATATACAAGAAATTATGTCGGGTTAATTACAAAAGAAAAACAGAGGGCCGGAGCAATCACATTATTTTTTCTTGGAAATCAAAACCATACAAGGAACAAGAAACATCTTAAAAAACATTTACAATATAAATAATATAAATATAGGATTTGAAGCACAATCTGACGATAAAACAATACTCGTATACAGTTTACCGACTTGCATTTACACATTATATTGCTTGACCAAAAATACTTAGCATACAAAATAAATTGTTACACTAAAAATTATATAATTTAAGGGTGCAAGCAAATATGAATCGTAGGTGTGTTTTGGTGAAATTTGGAGAATGCAAAAATTCACACATCTCCTCCTATTTTCCATGTGAATTAGGATCTGAAAATGTTCAAATTTTAAACAATTCATTCCGAGATATTACTCACTCAATCGTTTGCTAGGTGGCTTTCGGACCCCTGGTGGTGGAATGGCACTCAATAATGGCATCTCAGGTGGCGGACTTCTTCCACCATTCGATCCACCAGAAGAATAATGTAGATGACCACTTTTGCTGTGACGGCCAGTGAGTGGAGCAAATCTGAAATGTTTTATTAGTTAAAAATTTATCATGAATGTATGCAAAAGCTTCAAAATATGAAAAATTCTAGTATATTTCAATAACGCATAATGCATAGGGCACCACGAAAAAATATGTTTTTTTCACCAATTAAAACAAATATTCGAAAAAACTCACCCAAGAGGTGCTTGCGACATAAAGCTTGAATCTGACGAGCCTGCTAAATATGGCATTTGTGCAAATGGATCCATATAAGCTTGCGGCTGTCGTCCATGACTTCTTGACCTTCTTCTCTGCGACACTTCCTTCTTCGATTTGGACTTTTCATCTCGATCACTCGGCGAATATTCCCCTTCCAAACGATGATCACTTCGTCTGCTCAACCGTTTCTTATTCGGCATCGTATTGCTTCCAGAAGAGAAATAATCGTCAGAACCTCCCAATGGTTGAGCATATTCCGGCTCATCCCATATCGGATTATCCGGAGGTGAACCCAATCGTTGATCTCTGATACCATTCGACGGGAGATTATCAGAAGTATTGAACACGTCTCTAGACAATGGCATCGACGAATTTCCAAGAATTTGAGATTTTTGATAATCATCAAACTTCTTTTTCAATGCCATAACATCATGGAAGCTTTTTGTTTCTAATTTCGCGTATTCGTTGTGTAACTTCTTCAGTTCTGCATCAATTACTCGAATCGTATCATCTTTCTTTCTCATTTCGACGTCGGCATCAAGAAGTTCTTTCTCTTTACTATACTTTTCTTCTCGTAGACTTGCGATGAGCTGAAAACCCACTTTCAAATGTGTCAATTTTTGAAATTAAAATTACCTGATCAGATTCTGTTGCCTTATTCATACTAACAGTCAATGTCTTAAACAATTCATTCATTCTATTAGAAGATTCCTTTTTCTCAGCTTCCAACTCTTCTATTTTCTTCCTTAAACCCACAACATCTTGTTCCATGTTATTTGACCGATTTTCATTTTCATTCTTCGATCTTTGCTCTTTTTCATACAACGCTTTGTACTTGACCAATTCATTTTCAACATCAGCCAATTTCTCCTTCAACTCCTTCAATTCTTCCGATTCTTCACCATGATGCAAATACTTCGAGCCAGCTTGAGATGCCTCTGGAGTTTTTTCCTCTTTTGCCTTATTTTCAGTTGTCTCAATTTCATCATTATCTCCAAAGTCCGACCATCCAGAACCACCTGATTCAGCAGCCGATCCATCCTCGTTTCTATTCTTTTCATATTGTTGAATAACTTCAGCAAGACTCGAATTCTCAATTTTCGCTTGTTTTAGCTCAATTTCAATCTCATCTAACTTCTGTACAGCATCTTCCAGCTGTTCCTTCAAGTCTCTTCTTTCTATCTCAATCGATTCGTAATCTCTTTGCAAAACATCTTTTTCGTGCTTCAAATCATTCAATTCCTTTTGTCTTGACAAAACAACATGTTGCGATTCAGTCAACTGGGAACGAATTCCATCTAATTCTCTCGAAATTTCTTGCCCACCACTTGAAGCTTTTTCCAATTTCTGCTCATACTCCTCAATAACTCCTGACAATCGTTGAATCTCTGTTTGTTTCTCATCATAAGCAACTCGCCACTTTTCACACTGGTTAGCAGATTGCACCAATTGAGCATGAATAGTATTGACTTGTACACAAACTTGATCATATTGACTTCTAAGATTCTCAAACTCTTGATTGTTGACGGCAGGAACATTTTGTTGTTGCTGAGCTCCCAAGGCCTGTAATTGCTGAATCTCTCCATTTTTTGCTTTCAACTGCAGCTCCAATTCTTTATGTTTTGTTGTCAATTGAAAATATGCTCTGAAATTCAAGATCTTTATATTTATAACTTGATAAACGAAACATACACTCGATCAAATTTTTCAGACTCTGAAGATGATGAAAATGCTTGAGCGAATAGGTAGAAAACAACAGAGGCTAATAGGAACGTAAGATTGAAATAAAATACTACGCTAGCGTCAGTAATATTTCCTAATCCGAGCGCATTTCTAATTGCGGAAATTATTCCAGAAGATACAAGTGGCCCTGAAAATCCAGTTAAAGATATTTGAGATATAAAAAGGGAAAACATACCAGAATCATTTGGAATAGGCCTGCCATAGGCATTTTCGTAAGGTTTTGACTCTCGGCTAATTTCCTCTTGCCATTTTTTGAAGTCTTCATCATCCACAATCGGTTCGGTTTTCTGCAATCGGTCACACTCGTCTTTGTAGCAAGTGCCCTTAAAACGAACACAAGGGATAAATTTCGAAAAAGGACAGAGTTAGAACTTTCAAAGACACGGAGGAACAAACCATTTTTCCTTACCTTTAAATCATTGTCAACCGATGGAGCTGGAGTGGATGATACATCTTGAACAACTTGATCAATGACCGTATCTGGGGATGGTACAATTTCTATAGCCACTGGAGCAGGAGTAGTTTGCTCAATTGTCAGTTCAACAACCGGTGGTGGTTGCGTTTCTTCTTGCGCTGGAGGTGGTGGCGGAGTGGTTACAACTGGAACTGGTGGTTCTTCAAAAACTGGCGGTTGAGTGACATCAACTGGTGGCAACGTTGTAGACTCGACAACCACTGGGACAGCAGGAGTTTCAACAATAGGCAAAGGAGTCGTTGTAATTGGAACTGGCTCGTTGACAATTTGATTTTCCGTTGGAGTTGGAACTGCGTTTTCTTGTTGCTGTTCAATAATTGGCTCTGCAGGTAGTTCATTCAAAATCAATGGTGCTTGAGTGACGTCTTCAACAACAGCATTGTCTCCCAACATTTGTTCTTCAGCTGCTTTCCTTTTCAATGCTTCCTCTTCTTCTTGAATCAGGCGTTCAATGTCCGCATCAGTCCAACTTTGCGGGGTTTGCGTAGTTGCTTCCTGTTGAGGGATAGTTGGTGGTGATCCTAGTACATTGTTCAAATTTATTTCTGCTTGTGGCTCGGCTGGTTTTGGAACTTCATTAATTGGAGATTCTGTCGAAACTGGAGTTTCAACAGGTAGTGGTGTTGTTGTTGGTGCGGGGACAGGTTCTTCTCTAATCTCAGAAGCTGGTGGTGGTGGGGGAGGTGTTGTTACAGGTGGTGGTGTTGTTGCAGGAGGACCATGACTATGACCATGACTGTGACCGTGACCTCCGTGACTGTGTCCATGCCCTCCCTGATTTGGTGGAACTGGAATTGGCATAGGTGTGGGAGCCGGAAGACCCATATCACTAGCAACCATAGCAGATTTTGCATTATAATCTCGAACAAGATCAAATTCTGAATGAACATATCCCAACAACTTTTTATCTCCATAATCCGCTGGATCTTGACTTATCATCAACATTTCTTTCTTCTCCTCAATCGCCGTTCTCAAAAACTCCGCATAAGGTGCACCATCAATGGCGCTTGCATAGAAAAATCCACGAACTCCATCGGACAACTGAAAAATGCAAATAATTGAATAATTTCCTTTTTTCTTCTTTGCCATACCTTTCCTTCCATAATATCATATCGATCACTAAATTTAACAGCAACCACATCAACTACAGCGTTTTCAGTCAATTTCAGAAAATTCGAATCATTATTTATACCCATAACTCGTTTCACCCGCGACTTGAATAAAACTTCTGTAATAAAAAAATATTGATTCATATTTTTTTGTGAATCCTTACCATCACAAGCTGCGTTTCCACAAAGCTTCGACTTTTTAGATACTATTTTCTGTTGAGCATTTATTGGTTGAGTGCAAAACAGAATAATACCCTGAATAAAACATTTTTGAATTAAAAAAAATAGACGAAATTTACCAAAATCGCGATTGAATAATTTATCGTAATCATTATGTACAGCAGTTCGAAACCGGTTCAAACCGGCAACGAGAATGCGATTTCCTGAAATATTTCAGAAATTTGCTGAAAAAACAGTTGAAATATCGCAAAAAGAGAAATACAATGGGCCACGTGTAAAACAGATAGAGGCCACGCCCACACACGCGAAGGTCGGGCACGCAATTATGCAAACATAGCGCAGTGGTTTACGCTTTTCATGAATAATCATTTAGATGAGTTTTTTATCCATTTGACACGAAGTAACTATATTTAAAAATAAACGAAGTGCTAGATATCACAATTATCCACAGAAAATATCAATAAACTAATAGAATTTACTCACAGAAATATGTATTATTCAAACGAATTTAGTTAATGCCTAACAAAAAAATATCTAGTACACGAGATTACTTGCACATGTTAAAAAAAATACAATCAAAATGATGGCTCATCAGGATCGTAAAAATTATGCTGTGGCCGCAAAATGTTTGGTTGAGTGATTGTTTCGTAATATGTTGTTATTTCAGCAGAATATGAAGAGTCATCAGAAATCGAAAAATGTTCTTCATAAAATCGGATCGATGCGCGTGTATGTTCTCTGAAAATATTTTCCAGATTACATTTAAAGACTGTTTTAGCATTTAGAAATGCCCACCTTTCTTTTTCTCTTATAGCTTGCTGCTCTTCTTCTAACATCTCCCAACAAACTTCATCGAACATTTTTTGTCGTCGAATGTAGAGCTCAGTTTCTTTTTTCAGTTTCACATATTTAGCGCAGCCAATAGTAACATAAAGGAAATAAAGATCCAAGCAAAACACTACTGACATCAAGACGATTACGAGAACATTTTGAGAAATGTCAAGCGAGTGTTTCAAAAAATACAGTATAGTAGGGTGAGGTGTACCGAGGGTGATAAGTATCTGAAACGAACTTACTGGAAAAATATAAAAATTTAATTTTACCTGAGAAATAATAAGTGGAATGAACAAAGAGGCTTTTCGTAGACAAATCCCTAAAAATGATACCAGAATTGTGATGAGCCATAGTGAAACCAAGAAAATTGATGGAATGAGAGCTACATTGTCCAACATTTTATCCATGAATGGTGCAACAATGATCTGGAAGGAAAACCCTAATTTTTTTAAATTGTCGTAGTCTTACCTGGTTATGACAAAGAACAAATAAAACGAGGAATGATGTGTAGCCGGTTAGCAGTAAAAAAGCGAGGACGAAGTATAAAGTCTGAAAAATATACCATTTGAACCTTACTCATCACATTTATTTATTATTACCGTAACTTTCACCAGTTTGCAGCAATGTCGAGGGATTTTACAAGTAGGAAGTTCAGCAACAAACGAAAAAGGATCTAGTTTCGATGACATTCTAAAAAAAAGTGGTCGTAAATACGCTTGTACGGAAGATACTTCGCGGAAAATCAAGAAAAATAATTTAAAAATGTCGAAAAATATTAAATTTTTAATTAAATTATTGAAAACGAACAAAAAATGTTTCAATAAAAAAAGCTGAATTTGAATTATTTAGTACTGTAGGTTGTTCGTTTCAAGACCCACAACAACATTTCAACGATTGTCCCTTTAAATGGAATATATATTTTTTTGCATTTTTGGTGGAAAAAGAAAGTTACCAATAAATTCCAAAACTGACAAGTTGTAAATCCCATTTCTTGTATTTGCGGAAAGTTCTGTGTTGTATTTCAATGATGATAATTATAGAATTATCCAATAAAAATCTTTATTATCAATAAGTAATGAATTTAAAAAAAAGGCACGTGAATATAAAAAAGCATCAATGCATCTCAAAAACTTTTTTTTCAAACCAGTATTTAAAAAAATCATAATTTTATTAGGTTTTATTATTTTCATTATTTCAATATACTTGTGCCGGTCTTGATGTATTCGCCTTCTGTCCTCCATTCAGTTTCATTCTTTCAAATGCTTCATAATCAACCGGTGGTGAGTCTGGTCTTGTAATCTCCGCCTCAACTGTTTGTGATGCAACTTCTGGTTGTTCTTGACGGTTTAGCGTCGCATTCGATGTCTCCTTAGCTGCCATTGATCGAAGTGTTCCGGAGAATGCTTTCTCGTTTATGTGTGGCTTCCGGTAGATTCCAGCTTCATATTGATCCCAAACACTATCTGCTTTTGTTGATGTCATTGATACGGATTCTCCAGTTCCCTATAAAAAACAAATATGCTCATAATTCTCAATTTTCAAAAATAAAAACCTTTTTCAATGTTCCACCTCTCTTTTTAAAAGTATCATAATAAGATTCATAATGATCTTGTGGATAATTCGATGGCTGATAACTTGCTTCCGGTACTGCTCCATTTCCAACTCCTCCCACATATGCTGGCTCCTCATAGGCTCCTCTTCTCATCGTCCCATAAACCGACTCCGGTCCAGTAATAATTGGCCCTTCAGGACTGCTTGGCCTTTGTGGCATTCCAAAATGTGGTGGTGGTGGGAAAAATGGTGGGTATCCCGGTGGTGGCATTCGTCCAGCAAACATCATCGGATGTGGTGGCGGCATTGGAAAACCTCTTGGTGGTGGTCCTCCAAACATTTGTGGTGGTGGTGGCGGCATAAACCCAGGCCTTCCAAACATATGCGGCGGTCCAGGCGGGAACGGATGATGCATTCCATGTGGTGGTGGCGGAGGGAAGAATCCAAATGGTGGTGGTCCCATTTGATGTGGATGATGAAGATGTTGCATCGGATGAACGTGTGGTGGAGGTCCATGAAGATGTGGATGTCCGAAATGTGGCGGAATTTGCATTTGTTGGCCACCTCTGAACGAAATGTCGACATCAGATCCGGCACGTCGTGGAATGTCCTCAAATGGGACGAGTGCGTTACGGATTCCACCAGTTTCGCTGGCCGCTTTTTTGTTTTTGTTCACAAGACTACTGCTGATGCTGACGCTGTCATATTCGCCGTCTTGTTGGCGTCGTTCCGACCAGTTCTGCAACATAAATGGTTTTTCAAATGAGTTGAGACTTAGAAATAAATAAATTTTCAACTCAAATATTCTTGATCATTGCGTTTTGACGGCTGCTCAACCTCACAGACGCTCCGCGCGCACGCATGCGGCTTCCGACACTCAAGACACTGGATAATTTGAAAAATTAAACTTCCCGCCAATTTTCCAGTCTCTTGAGTGTCGGCAGCGGCTTGCGTGCGTGCGGAGCGTCTGTGAGGTTGAGCAGCCGTCAAAACGCAATGGTCGAGAATATTTGAGATGACGATAACACGTTAAAAATAAAGCTTTCATTAAAAACTTATTGTTCAGATTTTTCGACGAACCTAATGGCCAAAAAAATGTAGTTCGGATAACTTCTAGAAAAAAATTTTAAAAATTATTTTCAGCTACGTCTATATTAAACTTTTCTTAACTCTAGGGATATATTGTCGTTATCAAGTTCCACTTCATATTTCCAAAAAATCTACCAACCTTAATGCCCTTTTCAACATGAGCTTCTTCCTCCTCATAAGAATTCTCATCAATCTCACTATCCGGTGATCCAGGTGATCTCTCCCCAGTCGATCCCTCCTTAATCGCCTTCAATCCAGGATTCTTATCCTCCATTTTCAGATAAATCGAATCCGCGTACGCATGAAAACAGCATCGAACCAACGCATTTGCCGCCTTATTATTCGTACAAATAAACCCATGACATTCGAGCACTTTGACTCCAGTTGTTCGCCTCAAAATGGCCGCAAATATTGGCGGATGTGGTGAGTCTGGAATGTTGGCGAACGGGCTGTCGAGTGGCAGGAATCGTTCACCACCACCTTCTACTGAATATCCGCTCACATTCACGTAGCGAACAGCGGCACAATAGTGAAGGGTGTTGATTGGGAAAAATGCGGTTTCGCTTTTCTTCTCTCCTTCGATATATTCGAGAAGTATTCCATTTGACCATACGGATAACCTATAATTTTTAAATATTTTTATTTCTGACAATATTTCAATTGAAAAATTCCCAAATTCATGATTATGGTGACTGTTTATAAAACTGGTATTGAACTTTTATATTGGAATTCAAGTGTTTTTCCAATAACAATTAAAGAAATGTGACCACTTAAAATTAATAAAATTTACTAGAAAAATTAAAAAATCAAAAAAGTATCGGTAAACGTTATAAGATTTGAAATTGAAATTGGCCGTACAAATTATTCATTGAGAAAAATCGCATTTTTACAATTGAAGCGTAGTTAAAGGAGGGCTTTATGGAAATAATAAATGTATCTTAAATGAAAATAGACTTCATTCTCATTCCAATTCTGTTTTTAAAAATTTCTAAAACCACTTGCTCATAAGAAAAAGTTCGGCCAGGTGCAAACTTTTTCTAGGCCACTGTTTTAAGGCCCGTTTTCTCGGCTTCTAGGTGGTTTTAGAAAATTTTAAAAACAGATTTGGAATGAGAATGAAGTCTATTTTCATTTAAGGAACATTTATTATCTTCGTAAAGCCCTCCTTTAAATGGAATCCAGACAACAACTTTCAATGACAAATAATCGAAAATAACAAAAGCCCCTAAAAATAAATTCATCGTCTTCATACTCAGGAAAAGCGATGCACCGGTGCAGTCCAATTTTGTTCGGGACTGCACCAAAATTTGTCCGGGACTGCACCGCACCTTCATTTTTCCGGGGCAGTCCCGGACGAAAATGGTTCAAAATTCTCAGGAAAAGCGATGCACCGGTTCGGTGCCATTTTGTTCGGGACTGCACTAAAATTTGACCGGGACTGTACCGCACCTTCATTTTTCCGGGACAGTCCCGGACGAAAATGGTTCAACATTCTCAGGAAAAGCGATGCGCTGGTGCAGTCCCATTTTCAGACGCTTTCCGAAAATTCCGGACAAAAAAGAAGTGCAAGAACAAAAAACTTCAAAAAACAAAACCGAAAATTTCTTGGATTCGAGTCAGCGTGTTTATCAAAAATTCATTCAACTTAAAAATTGGGAAAACTTTTTGCGAAAGCAGTAAAATTATATCTCAAATGAGCTATGCCTCATTTAAAAAAGCCGAAAACGATTAAGGCGCTACCCTTTCTGATTTTCTCTTCAAAAATCTTAATGAAAGTAGCGGAAATGTTGTACTTTGATTGAGAATAGAACCAGTATGGATTTCTGAAATTTTCGTCCCAAAAATATTGAAAATGGGAAAAGTTATAGCCCATAACTTTTGATCACGAATTTGATGAAATTTCGCATACAGGTCATTTGAAGCACAAACCATTGATAATGGATTGTCAAAGTTTTAATATTGTTCTTCTATAGATCAAAAACTGCGGCACAAAAACCACTCGAGATTATCAAAATTGACTCACAAAAACGATCCAAGCACCTTTCAATACATGTGACCAAGCAATATATTTGTTCATCAGTTTAGTAATGATGAAAGTTATGTTATTTGTGAAAGTTATGTTATCAGTTTTGAAGATTTACACAATGACCGAAGCAAGATACAATAATTCACCTTGCAAAAAATGAAAATTAGAGTTTGCTAAGAAAAAAAAACTACTGTATTTTAACAATCATCTTTCAATCTATAAGTTCACAAAACGTGCGCCCTATTTGGTTTCTAGAACAATAGTTATGCTTATCCAAGTACTCGTATATGTATTCCTATGGAATTCTGGCGCTAGCGCACATATAAGTGCACCACCCCCCTTTTCCCGCATGGTCAGGTTTAGTCAAGCGGTTCAACGTCTCGTATGTCAAGCAAGCAGGAGTTCAAGTCGTCGCGGGTTCGATTCCAGGAGGCCTCTCGCAGCCATTGCAACCCACACGACGCAGGCGGCGAGACATTTATTTGCACCGAACCGTCCAAATTTTGTCCGGGACTGCACAGTTTTATCCGGGTTTTGCCCCGGGACGCGTCCCGGGACAAATTTCGGTGCAGTCCCGAACAAAATGGGAATGTTCCGGTGCATTGCTTTCCCTGAGTAGCTATAAATATTTAGATTAATTACCATTAATAAGAAGCAAAATATTCAATCTGAAAAACAACGCATTTTTGCTCAAACTGATATAAACTCAGCGTGAATTTAGGGCTAATTAAAGACCTATATGCATTTTATTGTGAAAAATCCTTCTTATTGAACTAAATACAACGTATACCATAAAAAATCCCGGCGTTAAAATTTAAGGCAGCCGACCAAAGTCGAAAAATTAAAAATTTTAACCCTAATATTGGAAAATTGTTAACTGGCACACTATCTTTAAGCGCAATGTCTGAAAATTAATGGAAAATTTGTTTTTTAAACTGAATATTTCATTTTTCACACTTAATTTTTTATAAATCTTAAAATTTTAATCTAAATATCTTACCATGAATCAATTCCCCTTGTATCCGGCGACTCTTCCATTGGATACCTCTCTTTCAATGGTTGTTGAATTCCCTGAAGTCCATCTTTTGTCACAGTCGGAACCGCACTGCCAATGTACAATACACGGCATCTGCACAACGGCAAAGGCATCCTGTAACAATTTAAAATAATAATTATTTTTGTTTAACAAATAACAACGTTCTTTCAAAGCAAATTATAATTCACATGTCAAAAACAAGAAGAACAAGACGCCAGAAAAAAAATCGAAAGCAAGTGCTGTTATTGTTATTATGTATTATTCGCCCTCCCCTAAATGAATAGAGAATAAGAAATAACGAATCAAATTCGATGAATGAACAAGAAGAAGAATCTATGTATATAATATATGTCCAATCCCACATCATTGCCATATCTCCTTCCAAACATCTTCTCCAACCGATCCCGAAAACCAATGTCAAGAAATATCGCGATGATTGAAGAGAGTGCAGACGGGTTTTAAAGATCAAGATTGGCTCGACAGATATCTTCTCCCACATTCTTTTTCGGCTATACCAATAGGGTTATACAGTAGTTATCAGTGAAGGATATCAGAATAATCAATTTGATACTTTTCAAGGAAACAATTGGGGGGTTTATGGAGTAAAGTAACCTTGAAAAATAGTTATATACAAAAATTCTTGGAATGGACATGTTGAGAACGAACATATTTCCAGATTATTTTCCAGATTATCAAGCATTAAAAAAACAATTTTTTAAATAAACTTTTTTCTATTTTTTTAGGCGATGTGAATTTCAAAGATTTTTTCCAAATCTTCTGAATTCAACGTTCTAAATTGTGATTTAAAAAATTGGGTTACAAACGATTGGGTTGTAAGATGAGAGTGAGCTTCATTACAAACCATTGAACGATTTCACACGACTTTTAAAACTTCAGATAATTTTTCCGAAAGTTCGAATTTTCTGAAGTTCGAATTAAGCTTATATAAAATATAATTCGATTCGACTGCTAGTAAATCTAAAGTTTTAAAAATAATTGTTGTGGGATAAAGGCAATATTTTAAAATTGAGATAGATTACAGAAGCTTTAATAAATACAATTATATAGAAAATTATAGTTTTAATTATATTTAATTATAATTTAAGTAATAATATCATTTGACATACCTAGATTTTATCTGTAGCCGTATTTTTCATTTTTTTCAAATAAAAGCTAATACGCCAAAAAAAACGTAGTAACAGTCTTTGAAGGTAATGTGCCACTTATTTTCAAACTTAAAATGTACTTTTGTAGAATGGAAATAAGGAGGGCTTTATAGCTTATATGAAAATAAACTTCATTCTCATTTCAAATCTGCTTTTAAAATGTTCTAAAACCACCTAGAAGCTGAGAAAATGAGCTTCAAAACAATGGCCTAGAAAAAGTTTCCACCTGGCCTAACTTTTTTCCTACTAGCTTTTTTCGTGTTTCGTTAATAAATAGTTATGCAGAATTATTATATTAGTCCTTTTTTAAAATGTTTTTTTCCTTTTTTTTTGTATTTTTCATGCCTGCGGACTAGTTTTCGCCGATGGCTCCTTTTTCTAGGCCATTGTTTTGAAGCTTATTTTCTCGACTTCTAGTTGGTTTTAGAAAATGTTAAAAACATATTTTGAATGAGAATGAAGTCTATTTTCATATAAAATAAATTTATTATTTTCCTTAGAAATTTTTTAACTAGAATAAAAATAGTCTAGTTGAAAAAATTCACAAAAAAATACACAAAATGAATCTAAACATGAAAAAATTGGGTTTCAGATTTGAGCAATAGGATTTGCCGTGAAATATGTAAAGTAAATTTTGTTCAATTTTGTTTAAATTTTATCCAACTCGTCTTATGTTCTTCCTGATTTTTCATTTCTAGTGATTCCAAAGAGATATATCCTATAGGATATTATCAAATGCCTTTAAACCAGAAATTGTTATTCCATTTGTTTGATGATCAAGAAACTGTATTAACATTTGATTATTTATTTAAAAAAAAACACGAAATTTGCAAGCCTAACTTTAAAAATTTAAAACTATATTGAAATAAAAATATAAAAACGTAAAATCACATTATAATCCCAACCAAATTCGCTATTTTTTTTTGCAAACAAAACCGAAAAAATTTCTCGCGCCGAAAAGTGATATTAAAAGTTTCAAAAACTTTTACAAAACTACTCAAACGGAGGGGTATATAGTAGTGTGAAAGAAAGTGGAACTTTTGCATCTCGTCCATCGTTTTCCAAACCCCCTCTCTTGTTCTTCTGAAACCAGTTGTTTGGACAAGAATGAAATGAAAAATGGGTGAAGAATGACTGTCTGATGGAACAGTTCCCCCTTTCTCTCCTGTTTTACGGATCGGTTGTAAACGAGAAGAAAAACAAAAAAAACAAATAAGGAAAAATGTGAATATGTAGAAATAAATTGAAACATTTTTCATCAAGATGTTTTTTTTTCTCTTCTCTACAATCAATTTCTGATGTTCGAAAAAGGAAAACAACAGAAAGAAGCGATTTCAAAAAAAAAGAAAGACATCATTTTCCTTTCCATTTCTGGCTACTCATTTGATTGACGATTTGTCTGGGAATGAGAATGTGTTTTTGGCAGATGAACGCCAAGATTTGACAAGAAAAAAACAATTGATGGTTCCGAAAGCTGCAAATTTTTTCGAAATATCCAAAAATTTTTAAATTTTTTCTAAATTATTCTAAATTTTTTCAAGAATGAGTCATGAATGTCAAGCACCGTTGACGAAAACGTTCTGTTTACAACCTTAAAATGAATACTATTGAATTTGATATAAGTTTCTTGAGAATCGGAAAAAGTAAAAGTTTCAATGAAACATGAAGAAGAAATTGTTTCTTTGGCATGTTTTATTTTAAATCCGCTTCATTCGGACATTTCGTTTTCTAGTCCTCAAAAATTGGAAAACAAAAAAAACACAAATTTGAAAAGACTGTCACAATAATCAGGTTTTGAAGGAATGGTATCTGTTAAATATAGAAAACATAACCAGTAAGCTTTTTTTTTATTGCAGCCTGAAAATATGTTTTTTTTTTCAATTTAAAAGAGGACTTTGAATGCTTCTTTCAAGAAAATAGACTTCATTCTCATTCCAAATCTGTTTTTAAAATTTTCTAAAACCATCTAGAAGCCGAGAAAATGCGTCTCAAAACAATGGCCTAGAAAAAGGGGCCACTGGCGAAAACTAGTCCGCAGGCATGTGAAATCTAAAAAAATGTAAAAACATTTAAAAAAAAAGGAATAATATAAGCATTCTGCGTAACTATTTATTAACGAAACACGAAAAAAGCTCATAGGAAAAAGTTCGGCCACTTTTTCTAGGCCATTGTTTTGAGGCTTGTTTTCTCGGCTTCTAGATGGTTTTAGAAAATTTTAAAAACAGATTTGGAATAAGAATGAAGTCTATTTTCATACCAGATGCATTTGTAAGACCTCTATTAAATATCTCATCAGTTTATGTCAAGATTTTAGATTAAACAAGCCAATTTGCAGAAGTTGAACATTCAAAAGATTCAAATTTTTTCAAATTTTCTCACGAAAAAAAGTATTTGAAAATTCAAAAAATTAAATTTAAAGAATTTTTTGACTTTTCTGAAAAAAATAAGCACTACGATTTTATGGGCATCAATTTTACAAATTATTTAATGATCTCACTGAAATTCAACTTTTTTTGGATACGATCGGAATAATCAATCTCCTCAAAAAAGTTCATCAGAACAACGTTCATGAAAAAAAATGTTTTAATGACCACAAAACCTTGCCAAAACGGATTTTATGACATAATTCCTCTAGCTTAATTTTCGACAAAAAAAAAGTGGAAAACTGTCTTTAACAAAAAAAACAGGAATTAATCTTAATTCCTACCATATGCCAATGCGGAACAATTGCCAATAAATTTTTTATGAGAGGAGGATTTTACTTACAATTAGATTTTATCGAATGAAAGACTATTTTCCTTGGATTGAAAATTTTGACAATGAAATTCCAAAAAATTGTTAATTCAAAAACCCGGAAGTTGAAATTTATCAACAAAAAAAAATGATATCAAAATTGCTAACATTTTTCTCAGAAACCACTGTACCAAATTCTTGGAATGTATCATGATACCAATAAAAAATGGGAAGAAAATTGATAATTTGATAACATTGATAATTCCAATGGAATTCCTGTGTATTTATCTCTCTCTCTCTTTTCTGCATCTCAACAGTTGACAGAAAAATGTCCTAGATTTTAAAAACCAAATAAATGCAAAAAAACAACAACAAAATACCAAGAGTGAAAAAAAGAGAAATCCATAAAAAGGTGAAAATGTGAAAAAAGAGGGTAAATGAAAGTTTGAAAAATTGGATGGCATTGGAATGATCACGATGGGGATGATGATGTTGTTGTTGATCGGGGGAGGGTTGGTGACTAGTATTTTCCAAAAATGAATGTACCCAAAAATCGATAAAACAACTTGTTGAATGTTGATTAACAATATGGAAGGATGGTTAAAAAAGTGATAAATTCAATTTTTTAACGGAGGGCTTTACGGAGCTAATGAATGCGTCTGAGGTGAAATTAGGTACTAATTCCAAATCTGTTTTTAAAATTTTCTAAAACCACCTAGAAGCCGAGAAAATGAGCTTCAAAACAATGGCCTAGAAAAAGGGGTCACTGGCGAAAACTAGTCCGCAGGCATGAAAAATCCAAAAAAAACATGAAAAAACATAATAAAACCGCTAATATAAGCATTCTGCATAACTATTTATTAACGAAACACGAAAAAAGGCTCATTGGAAAAAGTTCGGTCAGGGGGACACTTTTCTAGGCCATTGTTTTGATGCTCATTTTCTCGGCTTCTAGGTGGTTTTAGAAAATTTTAAAAACAGATTTGAAATGAGAATGAAGTCTATTTTCATTTTAGGTACATTTATCATCTCCCTAAAGTCCTCCTTTAATCATGAAATTTTTTTTTGAAAAAAAAAACTGTTAAGACGTTTTTAGCGAGAGATATGAGACTTAGGTGTAGGGGTTCAGTACGTCACAAATATGTGTAAGCGCGGGTTAAGCGCGAATGAAAATAAAACAGTTTTCAGTGCGGTATTTTTTGTCGAGATTTCAAATTGGAACTTTTTTTTAGAATCGACATCAATAATAATAAGAATAAAACCAACAAAACCGTCAATCCATCTTCTTATTCTTTTCTTTGATCGAAATCGTCAATGAGGTAGGTATAATACATATACGACAAAATATATACAATATATATATATAAAAATGAACGTAGTACTGGATGAATCCCCCCCCCCCAATTCCGTCATTCAATCGTATAAAATAACACAAAAATTAAAGAGACCCAAAGACTGAAAAAAACAAACGGATGATGTCCTTGGCCTTTCCGATTGGATACCGCCGGGGCGTTGTGACGGGGCACTTTATGGACGAGACATTGAAAAATATAAGAATAGTAGATGGCAAAAAAAAAGGTAAGAAATCAACAAGAACGGAGAAAAAGAATATGTTAGTTTGTACACACTATGGTTATGTACATTTGGAATGATTTCGAGAATGATTTGAAGGAGAAAGGGGGGGGGATGACCACCAAGTTAGGGAAAAGTACAAAAGAATTTGAGAGAATGAAATGTACCGTAAATTGGTTCTACGACAGTTTTCTTTCAACAATGGCGGGCATTTATAACTGAATTGTGAATTGAATAAGCCTACTTTTTTGAGTTTCGAGGAATTTTAAAAGTTTTAAAAATAAAATAAAATACTTATGAAGCACTGATATATATTCGAAGACTCATTTTACTACTGAAAAATGGGTTAAAGGAGGGTTTTACTGAGATAATAAATGTACCTTAAATGAAAATAGACTTCATTTTCATTCCAAATCTGTTTTTAAAATGGTCTAAAACCACCTAGAAGCCGAGGAAATGAGCTTCAAAACAATGGCCTAGAAAAAACAATGGCCTAGCCACCTGGCCGAACTTTTTCCTATGAGCTTTTTTCGTGTTTCGTTAATACAAAAGCGGTCAAAAAGAAACACCCCTTTGGTTTTTCTGTCATAACAGTACATGACTGGAATCTAAATCCTCAAGTATCATACAAATTTTGCATACCAGAGCACATTTTTGATATTTTTTGTGATTTTTGGGATTTTCGGTTTTTCAGACAGTGATAGTTACGAAATTTTTTTGAAATTGTGATAGAGTTTTCGTGTAAAACCATCTTTTTTAGTTTTATTAAAGGTCTGACTGTATTTTTAGCTCAAAATAACTGCAAAAACAGAATTCAGAAAAACTTTATCGTTGAAATTTTGGGAGCGAGTCGGTGAAAGCAGTGGATCACCTTAAAACCGTCTAGATCTTTGAATCCAGTCGATCTTTTTTACTTTAAATACTGCTACTAAACACTAAATATAACGAGAAAACAGAAAAATAATTTTAATATTGCATATAATATTCAAAATCACAAACAGAGATCAGAATTATCCAACAGTAACAAAATTTTGTAAAAACTCATTCAACGGCGAATATCATAACAACAAGAGCTTGGATTAATATAAACTAACCTGTATTTGAAAGAAAAATATTTTTAGATTATTACTTGATTTTAGAAGTGGACCTTAAAGATAACCCGTTTTTATGATCGGGAATTCATGGATTTTTGTGAAGTAAA
The DNA here is from genome assembly GCA_964036255.1 of Caenorhabditis virilis. NCBI lineage: Eukaryota > Metazoa > Nematoda > Chromadorea > Rhabditida > Rhabditidae > Caenorhabditis > Caenorhabditis virilis. Next base: position 8,494,062 of record OZ038417.1, on the reverse strand, counting down.
CCTGGGCGTGATACTCGATAAATGTGAAGCGACCAGTTATCGCGATCTATACACTATGTTTTTGTCAATTTGTGATTAGTTAGCCGTTCAGTCATATACTGCATATCATATCCAAATTTTATCAAAAAATTTAAACTATGCGCGGAGTTATGACAGAAATTCTGAAGGTGTATTTCTTTTTGACCACTACTGTAAATAGTTATGAAGAATGCTTATATTATTCCTTTTTTATGTTTTTTTAATTTTAATTTTGGTTTTTAAAAATTTTTCATGCCTGCGGACTAGTTTTCGCCGGTTACCTTTTTTTCTAGGCCATTGTTTTGTAGCGCGTTTTCTCGACTTCTAGATGGTTTTAGAAAATTTTAAAAACAGATTTGGAATTGGTATGAAGTCCATCTTCATCCCAGACGAATTCATTAGCTCCGTAGAGGCCTCCTTTAAACTGAAATGGGTTAAACTTCAGGGTTAAGGTCATTTTAATCCACTTTGTTACAATTGAGCTAATTCCAAACAATTGAAGATGAACACCTCCCTCTATTCAGACAGTCTACAAAATTGAAAAAGTTCAATTTCGTCGAAACAATTGTTGAAAATGTTTGTGAAAATGTGTTTCTAGAAATTTTAAGAAAAAAAAAAAGAAAATATTGAAGCAATTTTCAAACTTTGGTGGTCACTGGAACTTGTGTCAATTGATTTCCATGATTTAAAAATAACAAAAATTATGGAGGTGCAAATTTTTGAAGAAATATATTTTTAAAACAAGCAAAAAAATTGGGATCAAAAATTTCCGGATTCATTAGGAGAATCAAAACAAGCGGAAGAAATTTCATTTAAAAAAAGGATTCACTCTTTTGCATGAGTGTGAAGACTCCTTCAGCTATTCAAATAGATATCAAGTGTTAGGTCGCATATTTTGAGTGGATGAAAACAACTCCAAAATATATCGAAACAAAAAAAAAACAAATCAGTTTTCAATTAAAATTTTATAGCCTTTATTTTTGAACGTGTTCATTAGATTTTTGGTCTAAAACTTTATAATGTCACATCAAATAAATCATAAAAGAATGTGGGGTGGACAAGAAACGACAATTCGATTTATTTATGAAATTGAACTGGAGAAAATCGAAGGAAAGAAACAATTATACCCGAAATTGTGGAAAAACGGAACAAATTGAGATAGGTTATCATACAAAAAAATTGGGTCACATGAAGAAAAACGGGGCATTGGATGATGTTGTTTAGAAAATATCTTTTCATGGATACGTGTTGTTTTGAGAAGGAAAATAACATTAATGTTTCATTATTTTTCAAAAAGTCAAAAGTCAACATGTCATACTTGACCCAAACACCCAACAAATCTCACATTTTGTATAAAACGAAGAAAACGTTTTGAACAAATTTGGTAAATATCAAGTGGATATCGAATATCCGGATCGGTTTTGTGAAAGAAAATGAGTGAGAGAGAGATCATAAGAGATGAAGAGGTGCAGACAGAGGAATAATGAAAACAAAGATGGACGAATGTTTCACACTTCGATGACGACGAAAGAAAATTATCTATTTTTATTTGAGGTTTTGTAAATTAGTATAAACAGTTTCAAAGAAATTTTCTGGAAAATTTAAAGCATAGTTTGAGGGTTTTTGAGGGTTTGTTGTTTTTTTTAAAGCATATCAAATTCAATAGTATTCGTTTTTAAGGTTGTAAACTCCGAAAATTAATTTTATTCGTCGAATTTTAGGTTATTGAATACAAAGTAGGACTTTACGGAGATAATAAATGTACCTACAATGAAAATAGACATCATTCTCATTTCAAATCTGTTTTTAAAATGTTCTAAAACCACCTAGAAGCCGAGAAAACGCGCCTCAAAACAATGACCTAGAAAAAGTGTCCACCGGCGAAAACTAGTCCACAGGCAAGAAAAATCAAAACAATTTAAAAAAAACATAAATTAACATGAAAAAAAAATAAGAAAGGACTAATACAAGCATTGTGCATAACTTTTTATTAACAAAATACGAAAAAAGCTCATAGGAAAAAGTTAGACCAGGTTGGAACTTTTTCTAGGCCATTGTAGGAGATAATAAATGTACCTGAAATGAAAATAGACTTCATTCTCATTCCAAAACTGTTTTTAAAATTTTCTAAAACCACCTAGAAGCCGAGAAAATGAGCTTCAAAACAATGGCCTAGAAAAAGTGTCCCCCTGGCCGAACTTTTTCCTGCGAGTTTTTTTCGTGTTTCGTTAAATTATGCAGAATGTCTAATTTTAGGCATTTTAATTTATGTTTTTTCATTTTTTTCGATTTTTCATGCTTGCGGACTAGTTTTCGCCGGTGGCCCCTTTTTCTAGGCCATTGTTTTGAAGCTCATTTTCTCGGCTTCTAGGTGGTTTTAGAAAATTTTAAAAACATATTTGGAATGAGAATGAAGTCTATTTTCATCCCAGATTCATTCATTAGCTCTTTAAAGTCCTCCATTAAACATTGTTTGAGGATTTTCGAGGTTTTGTTGTTTTTTTTAAATGTACATGCAGTTAGGCCATTTCGCCGCCTAAAGTTGTTGTTTTTCAGGTGCTATAAAAAAATTTCGGAACATATTTTTGCTTTCATAGATTTTCAAATTTCGATATTTAAGAAAATGTAATAAAAAACCCCGAAATTAGTAAAGAATCCCTTTAAAGGAACATCACCAGCTATTTTTTTGAGCAGAATTCAATTGTAAAAATTAGAGCTTGTTCTCAATAATAAAATTTGTTTTATGCGGAATTTTACCGATAGTAAACCGATTTCCCGCCGAATTTCAAGACCCAGAGATTTTTGTTTAATCATTCTTAAATTTTTATTTTCTTTATTTTTCATTTTTTCGTTGTTATTTCCTTCTTTCTTGATTTTATTAAGTGCCACCTTTTTTCTTATCTTTTTCGTAAAAACTAATGTTGTATTAGCGAAAAACGTATTTAAAACCTGATATTTTGGAATAAATTCTTCATCCCATGAGCATTCTTGCAATGCTAAAATGCTATACTTTTGGCACACTGACTAACGTTTCCATAGAAACGCTTAAAAGGTTTCACCGCCTCTTATTTGTCGTCGTGTTCAATTTTTTATTCCACTTTTTTGTTTTCTCAACTCGGATATAATGCCATTGGAGCCCGATGTTGTTGCAAAATGGAATGTGCCACTTCATGACAAAATTCATAAAATTGAGTTTGAACATGGTACAACGACCGGAAAGAGGGTGATTCGTGTTGATGGAAAGGTATTTTTAAAAGTTTTTCGTGGGGTTTTATTCTGTTTTTAATTCATTTTTTCCTTACAAAAAAATATTTGAAAGCAAACAAAATTTAAAAAAAATCCTTTTTTGTTTTGCACTTGGCCAAAATAATTTTAAATTTTGAACTGCCGGGTGGCTCGAGTCGGATTAGAATCAGACCTTTTTTTAATTTTTGATTTCGAATGATTTCTTAATATCAAAAAGCCGTGGATAAGGCGACATCGCAGTTCTACAGAATCCGATTTGCTCCATCCCAAGTTCACGATTTGATACACAGGATTTTTTTTTTAATTTTTGTGATTTTGTAAAAAACTATGAAAAAAAGTATAAAACTACGAAACTTGAGAAACTTTAAAAAAGTTCACTAATTGATAATCTTACCCATTTTAGGAGATTGTTCGCCGTGATTGGATGTTCAAACTAGTTGGAAAAGAGAGCTTCAAAGTTGGTGATATTAATTGTATAATTAATGTCGAAGCGTTGGGAACCTTTGCATACGAATATTCTCTCGATGTATTATTTTTTTCATGTTTCTTGATAAATATTTGGGTGTTTCAGGTGAATGGAAAGGCATACCAAACGTTTCGAGAAGAGCAAAATAAGAAATTGAACAGTTGGGAGACTTGTGTTGCTGGACAGGATACTAGAATTGTTTTAGGTAATTTTTGGAGCATTTTTTTTATAATCCGTAGAATGGAGCTCAATCTATAAGTTGAGCGAAAGTAGAAGATGTTTGCAACATGAGTATACATATTGCAAAGATGATAATTGGGAGGCACACGTGCCGAGTACAAGCCGGAGTGGCTGCACGCGAGCCGTTAATTATCTTAGTAGTTCACTCTTAATTAGTTATAATTTTTCCAGACCGAGAAACAATGGAAGTGTGGGTCAATGGACGTAAAATTGATACTGCTGTAAGTTTCATAATTTTATAAAATCAGGTAAAAAGCAAGTTGGAAAAAATTGATGAAAATATACTTTTGGTGCCAATATTCTTGCATCGATTGCAGATATTAAATTAATGCCTAAAAATTTTGGTTCATACTAAAAAAATTACTTTTCATCTTTTCATTTTTTAAAAGATATGACACATGCAGTTTTCAGATGGCGTATTTCAGCTGCGTTCTGAAAACTTGGGCTCAAAATCAGGACCCGATAAAAAAAACAGAAAAACCAGCATCCAATTTTCAAAAAATTAAATAATGAATGCCAACTTTTTATTCCAGGGCGAATTCGTTGACACTGGAACCGAAACCCACTTTGAAATTGGAAATCATGTGTGCAGAATTGTTGCTGAAAGTAGTGGAAGGAAAAAGTTCGGATTTTTGCTATTAAAAATGGTCCTGTTCAAAATATGTCTTTTTTTCAGAACTGGAGTCACACACACCCTCTACATCGACAACGTTCAAATAATGGCACCAATTGAAAAAACACAACCGGGAACTGTTCATGTTTCTCATTAGATATTTTTTAAAAATAACTTATTTTTTGGTACTTTCTTCTTCTAAATGGTGAATTTTTAGAAACATTTCCTAGTATTTCAATTCCGTTCTATGAAGTAAAAACTTGGCATAATATTATTATCCTTTTAATAAAGATTTCAGATCTGTAAAAAGTTTGTTTAAGAAATTTACGAAAATGTTCCGACTCAAGCTTTTTAGAAATCCCGATCATAAAAAAAAATTTACTTTAAATGAAACTAGACTCATTCTCATTCGAAATCTGTTTTTAAATTTTTCTAAAACCACCTCGAAGCCGAGAAAACGAGCTTGAAAACAATGGCTTAGAAAAAGTTGCCACCTGGCCGAACTTATTCCTATGAGATTTTTTACCGTTAATAAATAGTTATGCAGAATGCTTATATTAGTCCTTTTTTATTTTTTTCATTTAAATTTATGTTTTTTTATTTTTTAAAATTTTTCAGCCTGTGGACTAGTTTTCGCCGGTGGCCCCTTTTCTAGGCCGTTGTTTCGAAACGTGTTTTCTCGGCTTCTAGGTGGTTTTAGAAAAATTTTAAAACAGATTTGGAATGAGTATGAAGTCTATTTTCATCCCAGACGCATTCATTAGCTCCGTAAAGCCGTCCTTTAATGTTGATAAGCATTAAAATAAATGTAAGTTTGACATTTCATGTGATATTATTGTCAAGTTAAACATTTTGGATCATCCATTTTCTACTAAAAGACCGCAGCGCAACCGCTCGCATTTAAAAATAGCACGACTGTGTGAGATTCTTAGATTTTCTGGGTAGGTCAAAACCAACTTACATGATGAAGAATATTTGAGTTGACATTATCCTTTTAATACAGTTTCAAGGCTGTAAACAAAATTTTTTTTGGCAGATTATCATTCAAAACCGTATTGAAATATCAAAAAAGCAGTGAAATCGCCCTTTTTCCATTACTGTTCAAGAGCAATCAAACGTCAGTTCAGAATATCTGAACCAATGAAAATGAATTCAGAATATCTGAACCAATGAACCTTCATTCTACAAGTAAAATCGATAAATAAAAATAGTACACATGAAATTGAAAGATGAGATGGGATAAAGAGATCATTCATAACCATTATAATAATAGAATTTGGTCACACTGACGGCCCATTCTTCTGTTTTTTCTCAACCGCTTCTCGAAACGCCCGCAATGTTTTTTTCGTGGTCACCAAATCATTCCCTTGGGCTTCTCTGTAAAAAAAAATCCTGACTGTATATATAGTAATTATTTTTGCAAAACAGTCAGCATTGAAATGAGGATCTATTCTATAGAAAAACGTTGTTTTAGTGAAAAAAAACATCATGCTTGGATAAAAAAATAAGGATGTGGTTTGTAGCAGGTGAAACTTACAAGGACAGCAAAGATCGCAATCATTCCTGAACAATTTCAAAATTTTGATAAATTCTTTAAATCAAATCAACCAATTCTCAATTTAAAAAAAAAGAAATTAACTTCAAATGTTATTTTAAAAAGAAACTTACAATTTAGCATTCAATGACAATATCATCCTATTCGCATCTTGACATTTTTCATCCAATTGCTCATTCTCTAATGCAAAAGCCTGAACTGTCGATTGTGTTTGTGCAAAAATAGCATCCAATTCATGTAATTCAAGTGTTAATGCATCACATCTTGCTCTCTCAAGCGCCAAATCCGTACTTGTTCGTGACAAATCAAGTTCTGATTGTTTCGTTTTTGCTTCTGACTTTGAAAGTTTCGAATTTAATTCTTCGATGGTCTCGTCACGATCAAGTAGCATTCTACGATTCTTCTCCAAATCGTCTTGTAAAGAGGATGTCATTCGACGTTCTCTGCAAATTTTAATATTCAAATCTAACAGAAAAATAACTTTTCTCATTTTTAGTTGATTTTGTTAAAGACAGTGGATCGGTTAATTTTACCCTACCAGATTTCAATTTCAAAAATTAGAGCTTTCCCTCATTAGTAAAATGCAATTTATGCGAAATCACACCGATAAATACACCCTTCATAGCAGCGGCGTAACTGGCCAGCTGCCTTTAAAGACTATATTTGAAAACACGAGGCTTTCGAATTTGATTAATTTCCAAATATTTTTTCGAAAGCTAAACAAAAGTTTTGTCTTATGACTATTCTCTCAAGAATTATTTTCATATTAATAGTTTTATATTCACCGAAACCAGATGAAAAGAATGGAACTCCGGAAGAGCCCGAAATTTGCTGTAAACTAGGTTTTTTTTCGAATTTGTAGTAAATGCGCTAGAATTCTTCAGAAATTTTGAATTCTAAACGTTGTCTGAAAAATGAAATTATGAACTTCTTCGAGCTCCGTGGATCCTCGTTTTTTTTTTTTTGGCGGCTTTTAAGTAGTATTTTGATCTGTTGTCGAGTTATCAGCGGAAAACTGAAGTGCTGATAATTTCGTGATAACGTAACTCCGTGAATTTGGGTTTATCTGGGAATGATCAACTGATTCGGATGTAGTTTTACAACGCTCACAACATATCCAGAGTATTCCCGGATCCCTTGGGCTCTTCTCCTGGGAGCTCGAAAAAGGTGTCCGCTGATAACGCTGATAATATGATGATGCCGCTGATAACGGTGATGATTATACGTTTTAGATGCGATTTTGAATTAGCAGTCGATTAAAAAAAAAAACTAGAAGCTCGTACGACGATGTGTTCGCGAGTTATGACGGAAAAAATACGTTTTCAGCGAAATTTTGTCCGGGCCATAAGTCCGCGAGTTTTAGAGATGGAGGTTTGGTTGAACGTGATTTTTTTTTCATTTTTTAAATTAAATGATATAGGTGTTAGGCGGTGTATCTTAAATTCGTCAAAATGGCTTAAAAATTCCCAAAAACAGTCAAAAGTCACAAACCTGTCCAACTCAATCAACAAGTTCTCATTGTCCGACAGAACCTTTTCCATCAATTCCATCTGTTGTCTTTCATCATCCTTCTTCCGTCTGTCCTCAACCTTTTCCGCCACTTTTTCAGCTTTCATTTTCAGTTCTTTCGACTCTTGTTGTCTGCACAATGTTCGGGACTTTTGAAAAAGTGTCATTGCCGTTTCATCTTCATCATCTGATTCAAATCCACCATTGTGCAATAGCTTTGTGTTCGAGCACATGTCGTTCTAAAGCTCTTTTTAGTGGGTAAAATCACACAATTTTCATAATAAACCTCTAGAATTTTCGCCAACTCCTTTGTTGCCATTTTTGCTTTCCTATACTTTTTCTCAATTTCATTTAGTGATGCCTAAAACCGATTCAAAATAAGACAAAGACAACGTATTTTTTTAAAATCACCTGCATGTGCAGTTTTTCCCTCAATAAATTATCCAATTCTCTGCTCATTTCTGCCAAAAGTTCTTGTTGTTCCAGAAATCTCTCACGACTGTTTCTAAAAACAAATAAAACGTTAAAGCCTGAAAATATATTGAGATATACCTCATCTCTTTCTCAAGTTCGTTATTCTGTTTCTTCAACATATGTGTTTCAGCATTTTGAGATTTAAAGGATCGTAACCTGAAAAAAAGTCAAGTTGGAAGAATTTTTATTTTTCTGAAGATAACTCTGTTATTCTTGGAAAATTAAACTTTGTACTTAGACACTCTATGATATTTTAAAAAATGGAAATTTTTTGAAAATGTAAACTCTTTATCAAAAATACCTTTCAATTTCTACGTTCTGGGCTGCAATTGTTCTGTTGGCTTTTTCTGGAAAAAAATTATTTTCATGAATACGGCAATTTTAATTAAACTCTTCATATTTTTAAAAACCATAAACTTAAAGTGTCTGTTTACTCATTTTCAATTTTGGTATTAATCGACTCAGAATCACCTATTATTAATGGAATCAGCAAAAAAAATCAGTTTAAAAGCTTCATATCGCCAAAAACGGTCCTTGAAAATCCCAAAAACAGGTGGTGGCACCACCTGTTCTGCACTGCCACTGTCTGTTTTCGGCACTCTTTCGGGAGCTGTTTTGGACCCCGAAACATTTTTTTTGTGACATTCATTAATAATAGGTGATTCTGAATAGATTACAACAAAAATTGAAAATCAGTAAACAAACACTTTAACAAAGAAGACCTTTTGATTTTTTGAATAAAAGTTCTATTTCTAGAATATTTTTTCATCAATCAATAAAATATTCAAAATACATATAATAACCTCACCTAATTGTATAATAACGCTAGCTGGCACATTGCTCAAATCCTCACCGGCAATCGCCACCGTATCTTTGTTCCCGTTCTGCCAATGCTCTTCTGCGACGGCGGCTGATGCCGAAGCCGCTGAGGCGGTTTGTGAAGAACTCGATGCGTACGGCAGCTGAAAATTGTCAAAAATTTAACTGAAAATCGTGCGAAGAGACCAGATTTATTATTCAAACAAATTTTTTTGAAACTTGAGAAGTATAATACTAATTGGGTCATTAAAACCGGAAGAATCATAAAAGCTCAAAAATTAGAAATACATTCTACAAACAACGTCTAAAGTTTATCACGAAGAAGTTCATAAGTTCATGTTAAAAGTTCATAAGTTCATTTTAACTGTTGGATAATAGAAGTTCCTTGTTTCAACCAATTACCAATTGAAAAAACTTGAATTGAACGACCATTGCAGTGAAGAAAGCTATTCAATTTAGGAATTTTATTAGATCAAAGTGAGCATGACTTTTTTTTAAGGAGGGTTTTACGGGGATAAAAAATGTACCTTAAATGAAAATAGACTTCATTCTCATTCCAAATCAGTTTTTAAAATTTTCTAAAACCACTTAGAAGCCGAGAAAATGAGCTTCAAAACAATGGCCTAGAAAAAGTTGGCCGAACTTTTTCCTATAAACTTTTTTAGTGTTTCGTTAATAAATAGTCATGCAGAATGCTTATATTAGTCTTTTTTTATGTTTTTTTCATTTTAATTTATGTTTTTTTTGGAGTTTTCATGGCTGCGGACTAGTTTTCGCCGGTGGCCACTTTTTCTAGGCCATTGTTTTGAAGCTCGTTTTCTCAGCTTCTAGGTGGTTTTAGAAAATTTTAAAAACAGATTTGGAATGAGTATAAAGTCTATTTTCATTCCAGACGCATTCATGAGCTCCGTAAAGCCCTCCTTAAACAATTAATAGTAATACAATAAGTGGCACACTGTCTGTAATTTTATAAGAAAATTTAACAGAGCAATTTTTTTTAAGACGTTGAAAAATATCATGCTAGAATTTCAGGGCGTGAAAATTGTCTTCCCGAAGTTTCAGCTGTGCTTCCTTTTAATTTAAATGGGTTCATTTTCTGGATTTACTGAATAAATTCCGAAAAATCGGCATATAGAGCTTTAAAATCGCATTCTTCCGTCTTAAACTTTGTTTTCGTTCTCAAGTTATTTATTTTTAGCTTTAAGAAACGAACAAAAAAAATGAAATTAGTAGTTTGACTAGTGCGCATTTTCCCCCATAAGATCAGACTTGTCGTTTAGGCCCCCAAGCCGGCCCTCGGGGGGCCCCGTCAGGGCTGGGCCCTCGGCCGGCCCTCATGCAACGGGGCCGAGGGCCGGCCCAGGGCTGAAGGTTTTTTTCATTGTTTTTTTTTCATTGACTAAATTTTAACAACACGAAGTAAAACAAAGAACAAAGTTAACATGGAACAGTTCATATATGCTACGCTAGATAAAAATCGGTTTTATTTACCCAAAACTAGAATTTTAACAGTTTGGTGACATAAAATCAAAGGAAAAACTGAAACGTAAGATTCCTCAGCCAATTTTCGAGTATCCTGTTCAATATGCCCATATGTTATCTATTTCGAAAAAAAACAACAACAAAAATATAAAGCCCCAGGGCCGGGCCCTGGCTTTCCGGAGGGCCCGCCATGGGCCCTAGGGCCGTGTCAGGGCCGGCCGGGCGCCCGGGTGGCCGGGCCGAACTTTCTTCGCGACAAGTCTGCATAAGATTAATGATCACACACACACCTACATGCATTCAACATGCAAGAACGCGAATACATAAATGGGTCTAGAAGTTGAATGATTTAATGCGGAACAAAATTATTGGAATGTAATTTTCAGGCAGCATAATTATTTTAAAATATTTTATTATTCATACATAGTTTTTAAAAAACATGAAAACCAAAATGGTCATTAAAATCTCAATTCTTAAAGACAGGGGCCCAAATGATTTTTTGTATTAAATACTCAACTAAAAAATACATCCCTTTTAAGATTTTTCAAAAATTTTTTAAAAAATTCGAAATTTTATAATACTAAACTGTTCTATTGAGAATTAAAAAACAAAAAAACTGAAAATAAGAAGAAATGTAAGGAACTCGTAAAATTTTTAAAGCCTTCATAAAAATCCACTGTTATTAATGGAAACCCCGTGAAAGTCGTTATAAACTAGTCCTAAATAAAATGATTTGTGAAGAGAAAAAGTTGTTAGTTGTTGTGACAAAAAGAAAAGCAAATCTTGGGAGATGCAAAAAATGAAATGAAATGAATAGACAACAACGCGCAAAAACGCATGGAAAACGGGAAAAAAAGGGTAGCTCAGAAAACGGAGAAGGGCGACGAGAGTTGGCTCCTCATCTTTTTTTTTGACGAGACTAACTCTTGTTCTTTATGAGTTCTTACCACGATTTTTTGTTGGTATGTTTTTAGTGGAAAAAATTTCATTTATAATTAAGTGTGGGTTAAGCGCGGATTAAGCGTGGATTCACGCGTATAAAAAGAGTTCGAATTTGCTGAAATTTTACATATTGCTCATTTTAAGCCAAATGTGAAATTTTGTCCAGTTTGGGCCTTTAGTCTATGTTATTTCAGACAGATCTTCGGAAAGTTGACCAAAACTGCACTTAAAAAAGAGATGGGTAACTTTGAATGTTCATAACTTGGTGGTTGGTATTCAGATCTTTACGAAAATTTACAGAATTATTCTCGAGAAATTTTTACGTCGATTTGCAAAATGTCAAGCAAATCCAACTGTTTTTGAATGAACCTTGGCAGTGCAAAATTTTAGTATTCTAAAATGACGAAACTTTGGCTCACGGAAACTTCAATTTTTTCATATATAACGAAAACTTTTGCATATAATACTCGAATGAAAATTAATTAAAGAAAAATGAAAATTGGTAGCAAATACCCGCCAAAAACAGAAGAGAGGGAGCGAGAGAGACTGAAGAGAAAAAACAACATGAGCAGCGCCTTCACATTTTCGAATATCCACTGGTCGGGGTATTAGTTTGGAGCAGAAGTGGAGCAAAAACTGGGGAAAAAACAAATAAAATAAAATACCCGTCAGATAAAAAGATGGGGCTAATCCGCCGGCTTTTGGAATTTTTCTGGTTCCCTTTTATTGGTGAACTAAATTTTTTTTCGCGCTGAGAAATGCGCCATATTTTGGAATCTTTTGTCCGAGTTTAAACAATATTATGATCACAAACAATTGGTGGAATGAAACAAATGGACAATGAATAACTAATTTTGAGATAAATAGATTCTTCCAACTACTTTTCAGTATAGGTATCGAAAAAACAAACACTCGAAATAGGGGGAATCGAGAGATTTGTTTTCGAATATTATTTTCGAAAACAAATCGCTGAAAAGAAAACAATTTTAATGGGAATTACATCAAAAGGGAACAATTACCATTTACAACTCAAAAAATGTAGATTTTTCAAAAGTTCAAAAAGTTTCCATTTAAAGGGTATGTTTACTGAATTTGGGTTTCAATTCCATTTTCATCTTCTTCACAGTATTTGAAAACCTATAAAAGCAAAAAAAAAATCGAAATTTCCTTTTCTAGCACACGAAAAAAGCAAATTTACAGGGTAAGGCGGCGAAATGGCCTAACGGCCGCGAGAGAGCATGCGAGTGTGTGAGAGTTTGCAATTGTTAGGCCATTCGCCGCCTTATTTTGGAAATGGGTGTGTTTGAGTACTAGAAAAGAAAATTTCGCAAAAATATTTGTCTTTGTATAGGTTTTCAAATATCAAGAAGAAGATGAAAATGGAATAGAAACCCAAAAACAGTAAAGAATCCCTTTAACCATGAACGCATAAAAATGTAAAGTTTCCAGTACCCGAGAACAAAATATTGAAAATAATAAATAAATGTAGAAAAGCTATTTCCAATAAGATTTTTCAAGAAGCAAAAACCACCCAGAAAATGAGGAAAAATAATTGAGAGTCCAAATTCTAAAATAATGGAAAACTTACATAATAATTGTGTTGTCGTTGCTTATTTTGATACTGATTATTCTGGCATACATAGGACGAATATCCTCCTCCATAAACCGGATCATTTCCATTATAATTTTGGCTGTATTGCCGACGATGAGCGGAATAATATTGTCGATTTTGATACATTGGATCGTTTTTATCCTCCTCATTTATTTCTTTTTCAGCGGCGACATTTTTATTTTTCGAAGTGGTTTTTGAGCTTGTAGAGGAGGTTGATGGCTGAAAATTCCAATCGATAATTATTTTAAAGTCGTCGAATGAATTAATTCAACCAGGAACAAAAAAACTTTTCAAAAAAAAAATCGAATCGTGAGTTATGCACATTTGATTATTTTTATGAGCAAAAACTGAATTGAAAAATTCGAAGAACTTTTTTTTAAAAAGAAATAGGAACTAAAATATTCGGTATTTTAAGATTCAGTCGCTCAATATCGGCTCATCCGAATTTCTAAAAAAAAAAGAAATGCTTTAAGAAAAGCAGTGAGCACTTGAATTCAACAAAAAAATGGAACAAAAATCTGAGTCCGAGTGAGTGACAGAAAACATTAAAAAACGCATCAATAAAATTGAGTTTCGCATCAAGTCTTATTGGTTTCAAGAATACGTCAAAAACGGACAAATATTTATATTTACAATTGTAAGAACAACAATCTGAATATTTGAAAAACGTATGATTTTTTTATATATAATAAATTAAACAAGATTTTTCACTTTTTTGACAAATTTTAAAATTAGTTCCACAAATACAACTCTGCGTTTGATATAGTCATTCAGAAACAGAACAAATTGAAAATATATGGGATTCCACCATTAAAGGAGGGATTTACGGAGATAATAAATGTACCTTAAATGAAAATAGACTTCATTCTCATTCCAAATCTGTTTTTAAAATTTTCTAAAACCTCCTAGAAGCCGAGAAAATGAGCTTCAAAATAATGACCTAGAAAAAGTGGCCACCTGGCCGAACTTTTTCCTATGAGCGTTGTTTTGTTGTTTTGTTAATAAATAGTCATGCAGAATGCTTATATTAGTCCTTTTTTTAATTTTTTGGTTATGCCTGCGGACTAGTTTTTGCCCCTTTTCTAGGCCATTGTTTTGAAGCTCATTTTCTCGGCTTCTATGTGGTTTGAGAAAATTTTAAAAACTGATTTGGAATCAGAATGAAGTCTATTTTCATCCTAGACGCCTTCATTAGCTCCGTAAAGCCCTTTAAACAAGATTTTTCAAATTTGTGAAATTTTTCTCCACAAATACAACTCTGCATTTGATATAACTATATTCTTTCAGAAACAAAACAAATATGTTTTAAAAAAATGTAGGATTCTGTCTTTAATTCACGAATTTTGACTAGTATGTTCTACTTTAGCTAGGGGGTGTTTGGTAGCGCTCCTTTCCGTCTTTTCAAGATAATAGGTATTCTCATAAACTTAAGATCAATTCTATTATTTGCGATAGCTTCTTCGAAATAAAAAACGACAAAAAACAGATTTGCAAAATTATTTCAAAAATTTCTTCGAAAAATCTCCAAAAAAAAAATGGAAAAGCTCAATAAATATGCTCCAAAAATTGCAACGGTTTCTCAACAAGACTAGAAAGAAGAAAAAAAAAGTAGAAAATTCGTGTATGTTTTTTCTTCTTTCTTTTTCATGGTTGGAGGAGATTGCCCCTTGGACCCATTTCAACATAAAAAAGATTACTATGGGGAGCAGTGACACGAAAAAAAAAGAGAACAGGACATATACATATAAGGATGTAGATTTCTACTTTTTCGACCAGACCGCCTTCGAGAATGTTTTTTGGAGAATAAAAAAAATAGATTTATATTTGTTATTCCTTCTCTGCCTTATATGCAACAAGCGGCTACAATTATTTTCTGGAGACTAAAAACAAGAGTAGGAAAAAAAAGGGTTGTTGGTTTTTGTTCCAAAAGAAAAAGGATATAAGTAGCCTCATTCAACTCAGGATTTTTCCATAGTTTTAAAACTATTCTCCAGAAACCTACTTACCTCTTCATCTTCCTTTCCCTTCACATCCATCAATCCTTGGAAATACCTAGTTTCTGAAATATAAATCATTATTGCCAAAGAAAACAATTTTACACAACAAGGAACCAGTAATCGGCTGCTGACAAGCTAAATAAACAACGAGATAACAAGTCAATCATAATATCTGTTTATAAAATCTGCCTAATAATAAATTAAAAAAAAACAACTAAATAAAACCCGTGGAAGAGAAATGACGAAAATACTAATAGTAATTATTTTCTAAATTTATGAAGCCACATCAAAACGGTGACAATTGTGAGCGTATACCTGAAAAAATAATAATGGTTGAAGATTTATTAAAAAACAACAAACCATGTGGTTAGATATTGCATGTGCTCATTTCGAATATTAATATTAGTTTGTCCACCAATTGGCCCTCCAGGCACAGTAGTTTCATAGGATGCATCCAGCCAAACGGGCAGAGTTCCATAAGTCTGCGCCATTTGTTCCAAATCCCGATAATACCAAACACCTTGTTCTGGGACGTTTTTTCCAACGAATTGTGGCCTCTGCAAAAAATCTCTATTTTTTGAAGTTTTTATTTAACAACTAACCTTTTCAGTCCTTCTTACAATCGCCTCAAAAGTGACATTCCCTTTCCAGTTAGTTTTTTCTCTCGAACTTCTATCAAATAAAAATGAAGGAATCCATCCGCGATTAATCAAAATGACTTGACCAGTTGATTTCAATCGAAAAGGTGTGATAAGATGTCCACCATGACTAGACATCTCATTTTCGGACAACATTGATCCCGCCGACGAGCTTGTTTTCTTACCAGGATCGAATCTTCCGCGTAAATTGATAACAAATTCTCTATCGTGTAGGAATTCGCCAGATACTTGAACACGACAATATTCCAGTGGGTCGAGAGTTGAACTTTAAACAAGTTTTAATGATTTTTAAAAAGTTTCTCATTATAAATTACCTGCTTAAATCCTCAGGTAGAAGAATTGGTGTTTGTTTCAATTTATTTTGCAAATTTCCTATCAAATCCAATTTCCATCTTAATCGATACACTTGCCAACAACCGAGTGAGAAAGCACACGCTGGTATGGCCTAGAAATATTCGTTTTTTTTTTTTGACAAAACAGCAATTTTTCAACAAAAAAAGGCCTTACCAACATCGCCACTGATCCAGCACTCCAATGAATACGCTTTCCTCCGGATTTTCTTGAGCGTTCTCCATTTTTGTTCGTTTCACGGTCTTTTTTGCGTTTTTCTCCAGCATCCAAGTCTAAGATCAGACTTTCTTGCTGTGGCTTGTTCTAAAAATAGTTTTATGTAAAAAAAATTTAAAGATTTTTTTAATGGCAAATGAGGTTTGCAATGCGATAAAATTTCAAGGCAAGAAAAAATATAAAAAACTTCAATAAAAAATAAAGCGAGTTGATGAGTGATTTCTTGTGCATTGTAAGTAACTGCCCAAACTTCAATAAATTAAAAATTAAAAGGGTTTCTCAGGAAATTACTACTTTTCTCTCGCAAAATTTTTTAATATTCGAACAAAAAGCTGTTTAAATGCTTTATTTAATAAATTCAATGACTCAATTCACCTATTGCATTCTTATTTTGGAATAGGTTTGGTAATAAATTTCAAAATTTAATTTTTCGTAGTGATCGCAGACATTTTCTCGTAGATATTGTCAAGATAATAATTCCTGACCAATTTCCTCGCAGCGCGCTAAAATTCAAATTTCTCTGTTGGTCTTGCGCGTTGCGGTCGCGCTGCTGCGAGGAAGTTCCCAACGACACTCCGCAAAACGAGCGGCCAGGAATTTTTATCTTAACAATAACAAATACTTATATGAAACAGATTTTAAAGAAGGTACTGTATTATTCTTAAAATTGGCCAAATTTATAAAATAATCCAGCTCTCTCGAAAAATCCAAAAGAAATTGAATACTTTAAAAGCCGAGAAACCTGAATAAATCGTTGCTGTTGGTCTGCTACTGCTTTGTTCTTCAATCCGCCTCCTTTTCTTCCGAATAACTGCCGAAATGAGGCATGTCCAAACCGAATAGGGATCATTTTGAATGTGGAAAAGAGAGGCACGAGCAGTCAGAACCAATTAAAGGGAACACCTGTCCTTTTCTCTCTTCTTCTAAAAATATGGCTGCTATATGCCTGAAAAGGAGTAATTATTAGGATATTTGAATATCGCGGGGAAATTGGGAGCTAATGGCTTTTGTTCCATTTTTTTGCGGGAGATTCCGAAAATTATAGGTTCTGAGTTTTGACTCGAAGTTTTCTCGAAAACAAGATGTCAAGAACATTTTTGACCATAATATCTTCAACTCAGATTTTAAAAGCAAATATATTCAGTTTTGTTCCAAACAAAAACTCAACTAGTCCCCCTCTTTTCATGTTTTGCACATTCTTTTCTATAACGTTTTTATTAATTAACTTGATATTAGAGCAAAACAAAGAAATTGAAACAAAAATAAAAATTTGGAACAACAACAAAAAATCAACAATTAAGGATACAATAACAATGACGCAAATTTTGGGAAATTGGAAGTTATTGGACTCGTATTTATCGTTTTCCCCGTCCGGCCTTCTTCTTGCCACCACGACCTTTGGTTTTTTCCTTGTTCTTCGCAGCTCGGAGATCCTTTTTCATACGGCTAGAAAATGCTTTTCATTAAAAACTATTGAACTTGAAGGTATTTACGTTTGAATTTCAAAATATGAAAGTATATTTTTATATAAATTTCTGAAGGAAAAACTCAAAAAATGAATTACTTTCATAAATTAAAAAAAAATCCATTTAATTCGAATTAACTTCAAATACTCACCTATCAACCATTTTGTATCTTCCATTTGGTTTTGTCACTTTGCCCTTCTTTCCTTTAGTCATTACAACAATTTCAACCTTCTTATTTTCCTTTCTATTTGCATTTGCATAAACTCTGAAAAACAATATTTTAGGAAATGAAAATTCATTTTTGGCATGTTTAAAATAAGGTTTTTATAAATATATATTATTTGTTTCGAACTCTTCGTAGAACAAATACAAAATGAATTTTGCAACCTACTTTTTCATCTCTCTAATCTTCTCCGAATGTTCCATTTGATCATTCTCCAAGATTCCTTCAGCCTTCTTCTTCGCAGAATCCATCTTCCTCTTCAACCTTAAATTTAAAAATGTTTTCAGGTTACCGCAGAAACTACTCACTTTCTCTGTTTTCTTGCCCTAGCTTCCGCAACCTTTTTCGAAGGTCTGGCATTAAATTCACGCATTCTTTCGCGATAAAGTGCGACTTGTTCCTTGGTGACCGGAACTTGTTTATGATAATGCTTCTTCTCATCATCAACAAACCAATCCGGCAAATCTTCATCATTATTCGCGTATCTATTCCATCCATATTCTTCTAATTCTCTTGCAGATTTGCTGGAATAGATAATTGCTTCGCCCATTGCCAGTTGTTCTGGTGTTAGACGACGCTTTTTGGCAACTGAAAACCACAATTATTAGAAATTAATTGACTTTATCTAAATTTTTACCTGGCTTCAAGTCTTCTCCAATAATGAGTTTATCAGCTTTTCGCTTAGTCGCTCTTCCATCATCATCCTGATACCTTTCCTCCTCATCATCATCCAAATCAATTTGAGCATCAAACTTGCTCAATTTCTCTTTAGCAGCTTCGTCCATATCTTCATCGGAATCAACAGAATTGTCCGATTCTTCACCATCTTTTGTGTTGAATCCATCATCTCCATTCTTCTTTTTTTTCTTCTTCTCATCCTCAAATGAAACCGTATTTTCATACTTATTTCCTTTTTCATTTTTCTTCATATGTTTTTCAATCGCATTCATTTCATCATCATCATCCTCATCAGACAACAAACCAGCAATTTCTTCCTTTTCAAACCATGCATCAGTTCTAGCATTCTTTTTATCTTCTTTATTCATTCCACTTTGCATTGTATGAATCAATTCATTCTCTTCATCATCCGAATCCTCCCGAGCATCTTCTTCGCCTTCAATTGTCTCCCATTCTCCTTCTCCAAGTCCTTCTTCTTCTTCAACATCATCTAGTGAATAATCCGGAGCTTGAGTGCCATCTTTTGTTAGTTCGGACAATTCTCTAGCTCTACGAATCTTTTTCAAATTGAAAATCTCCAAATCTTCAGCCTGTGGTCCTTCGTCACCGTCGATGATCATTTTCAGTTCTCTTCTTTTGAGAAGACGTGCTTTTGCTTTCAACATTTTCTTCTTTTTCTTTTTCAAAGCTGAAATTTCGTCCTCGGATGCTTTTGCAATCATCTCATCGATTTCAGCCATTGCACGATCCCTAAAACATGGTAATTGAATTATTAAATTAGTTAAACTACACATACTCTACTTGATCCGGGGTGAGCTCCTCTTCTTCTTCAACGACAGCATTTTCGCTGAAAACAACTCAAATAAATGTAAAATTCTCTGAATTACAAATATACCCTTCTTTCGCTTTCTTTTCCTTATCCAGCATCTCGAGCATAGACTTTCTCCAACGCAGAAGAACTCGAAGCTCTCTCGGTCCACAAACTTTCACATCATTCATATATTCAATCACTTCTTCTGTTGTTTTCTCGTGATTCTTCCATTTATCATCATCCACTTTAATAACATTTGCAGATCCCAAAATATCCAAATATGCTGAATTGTTAATGAATTCGCTCGCCGTTACTGTTGCATAAATAGCCAACGAATCAGTATCATAACCCTCAGACTTTGCTTTCTTCTGTTTTCCAATCAACAAATTTTGCGGATTCGGTTTTGTTCCTTCAGATCCGTCTGGATTGGCGAAAACTTTCCTCGGGTCCAAAAACTCGCCGCCAACTTTTTCAGGTTTTAAATAAACTTCACAAACAACGAAAATCTCAGCAGATTCAAGACGAGACGCAGCTGGTTTCCAGACATGAACACGTTTGAACAGTTTCTCAAATACTCTAATCAAACAAGAATAATCATTAGAACGGAAGACCTGAAAAAATACGTTTTCAAGATTATTTTTAAAGGAAATGCAATTACTTTTGTGACAAAAGTACCGCCTTTTCTGAGAACTTGGGTGGCCATTTTGAGAGCAGATAATGTGAGACAATTCTGTTGGAAAGCATCATGAACCCAGTTCAAACCGATGTTTGGGGCACCGTCGTGAAGAACAAAATCCGCCTGAAATAAATAAAATAAGAAGTATGTCTCAAGTGGCTGTTAAATACATTTTTTTACTGAAAAGAAAGGCAAACACTGAGAAACCCTTGTATATAAATTTTCGAGGTACTTATCTCATAGTTTTATAAAAACGTATTCTGAAAACTTACACTCCATGTTTTCAATTCTTTCTTGATTGCAGTTCTAGTCTCATTTGTTGTAATATCTCCTTGAAGACAAATACAATTTTTGATTGGTTTAATCGGTGCCAAATCGACTCCAACAATCAAACTGGAAACAGGCATCATCTGAGAAGCTACTTGCATCCATCCTCCTGGCGCAGCGCAAAGATCGACGGTTGCACGAGATTTTTCAAGAAATTCAAAACGTTTATTGAGTTGGACCAATTTGAAAGCGGCACGTGATCGGTATCCTGTGAAAACAGTATTGTTTTTTAAAGTGGTGAATTATAGTCTATACCTGCTTCTTTTGCAAGCTTGTAATACTTATCACGACGCTGTTTTCCAATTTTAACCTTCTTTCCCATTTTTAATCGAGGTTTTCGTCAACCCTGAACACCGAGAACATCAGAAGAATTGAAAGAACAATAGAAGGAATCAAATTTGCCGCAGGAATTAAAAGTTGGAACTTCAATGTACAAAAATTCATAATAGGGAAGAAGATCGCATGGGCCCATATGGGCTCGCCACTTAGCACGTCAAAACAATGAAAACCTAGCGAAAATGTGTACAGAGTGGGATCCACGAATAGGGACAAGGAAAAGAGGTCGCCCGAAGAAAAGATGGATCGAAGATGTGACGGAGAAGCTGAAAGTGTTTACTGATTCCAGAGCAATGACAGGAGAGATAGTAAGCAACCGAAGAAGAAGAGGGTACACCGTCGCAAAACAGACCTGGTCTACCATCGCAAGGGAAAGCCGCATATTATGGAAAGAATTTGTCCGCAGCTGCAACAGCTAGAAACAACGGACTCCAAAGTATCCAAAGTAAGCTGTTTTCCAATTTTAACCTTCTTTCCCATTTTTAATCGAGGTACAATTTATTTTGAATAACAAAAACAATTTATTTCTTTCCCTTCTTTCCGGGTTGGGGCGGCGGTGTCGACGACAAGAGTGTCGTTGCATCTTCCACAGTAATGTCTGTTGCTGTGTTGAGCCATGAAGACTCCTCCACCGCATGATGGTTGTTGGCATTCCTTGCGAAGACGGGTGATCTTGCCGTTCTCGTCGATCTGTAAAACAGTATTTTCCTGAGAAACATTATAGTCGACTCAATACCTACAAACATTCAAAACCAAACCTTGTAGTATTTCAAGACAGCGAGCTTAACCTTCTTTGGCTTTCTCTTGTTCTTCTTTGGGGTGGTGTAAACCTTCTTCTTTCTCTTCTTGGCTCCTCCGAGCAAGGCGAGGGAAAGGTAGAGGGTAGAATCTTCCTCAACGCAGTCGCTATCCTTGAGCTGACGTCCTAAATGTTGAGTGTCAAGAAAGTGTTATGCCGGGTCTGTCCTCAAGAACCTTTTCACAGATTCTCTCGAGATTCAGCTTGGTATCAAACTAACCAGCACAGATGATGCGTTGCTCCTCAACTGGAACTCCTTCGATGGATTCGATTTCTTGCTTGATTGTCAAGACATTTTCGGCCTCGATGCACAATGTACGCCCGGTGAGCGATGTGACAAAGACCATGATGATCTTCTAACACTTGTTTTCTGAAAAAAAAGATTTTAATTTGACAATATTTAGGAAAACAATGAAAAGAAAGACGACATGTATATTTAGGCCAACATTTCTATTCTGCCATACACCACCTAACCTGCACGTCTTACTTTCTGTGCGACAGGGCGCACTTGCTGTTCTTTTCTCAAATTCCGTCTTCATCTTTTTCATCTCGTCTTTTTCACCACATGTTGCAAGTTTCTCTACCAATTTCGCTGAAAATAAGAGAGAAGTCTTCCAGAATGTAAGTTTTTCGTTTACGTGAGTCTCGTTTTTTTTATATCAAGCTGAATCTCGAGAGAATCCGTGAAAAGGTTCTTGAGGACAGACAGACATAACACTTTCTTGACATTCAACATTTAGGACGTCAGCTCGAGGATAGCGATTGTGTTGAGGAAGATTCTACTCTCTACCTTTCCCTCGTCTTGCTCAGAGGAGCCAAGAAGAGAAAGAAGAAGGTTTACACCACCCCAAAGAAGAACAAGAGAAAGCCAAAGAAGGTTAAGCTCGCTGTCTTGAAATACTACAAGGTTTGGTTTTGAATGTTTGTAGGTATTGAGTCGACTAATGTTTCTCAGGAAAATACTAATTTACAGAATATACTATTTTATCGACGAGAACGGCAAGATCACCCGTCTTCGCAAGGAATGCCAACAACCATCATGCGGTGGAGGAGTCTTCATGGCTCAACACAGCAACAGAAATTACTGTGGAAGATGCCACGACACTCTTGTCGTCGACACCGCCGCCCCAACCCAATCAGGAAAGACATAAATTGTTTTTATTAATTAAAATAAATTGTTGACTATTCAAAATTGTTCTCTTTTTGCAAATCCGTATTCAGTTTTGAAAACTGGGGGAGTAAAAAAGAGCGGTTCTAAATCTGAATTAATTTTAAATTATTATTGTTGGCGGACATTACATAATGTAAATACATATTTTCAACTGTTGCGTCGACAATTATCCATTCATTTAATAATACCCTGCAGTGACTATTGAATGATGTACTGATAAGGTTTCAATAGTTGGGATGCTGCTGAATATACTTTTTAAAAAAGATTATGTTGTATAGAATTTAAATTCCCACCAATTCTGGGTTCGAATTGGAGCGAACTTACTTGTTTTGAGAACTTGATTAAAATTAAAATTATGACTTTTCGTTGAATATTAGTCGTATGTACAATTTAAATTTAATTCAAGCTTATAATTAATTTTCACTATTTGTTTTTTAAATCTTTTTATTGTTGATTTCTCTTATTGTTTCCGTTTGCTTTTTACATTTTAATTTCTCTTTTTTTACAATTATGTCGGAAAAAATACAAAAATGTGATTCAAGTGAACATTTAAAAAAAATGTTTTCCTTATTTCCCTTTTTTCCTTCATTGTCACTTGAATCACTTTTTTGTATTTCTTACTTTTTTTCGTCACAAATACCCCATATTAAATTATATTTTTTTCGTGAAAAAATAATATACCACCTTCCAACTTCTTTGGTCTATCACACGGTTTGTAAAAGTGAACATACACCGTCGTTGCGGACTTTTCTGCGGCAGGGCCCTTTCGGGGAGGGATTTGGTTGCAAACAGTGCATGGTTCCTTATTAGTGTCTAAGTCTCTTCACATCTCCAACCGTTGTTGGGATCATGCTGACTGTTTACTGTCTGCGTACTCTGCAGTGATAAATCCCTCACCCACAGCGACTATGCGCAGGGGTAAACTCCGCAACAACGAGTTCACTGTGTGGGTTGTACACTTTTACAAACCGTGTATCATCTTATTTATTCCCGATATTTCGTTCCAAAAAGAGTATGATTGGGGACCTTCTGCAGACCACCGCTATCTTCTTATCTCTGATTCTCCACTTTTGTATAATCTTATCAATATCTCACCGAGTCCTCCCCCCCCCCTCCATGTGCAACCCGTTACTACTCATCTTTTCACACATTTGTTTTGACCTAGCCTTTTCTTTCTTCTATTGGTAGGTTACCTTTCGAGAGCAGCGTCTTCAGTGTGTATCGTCTCCTCATATTGATTTCTGATTTTAACCTTTCTGCGCAATATATGTTTTTCTCTTTGTATTTTCAATTCCTAGGAAGAAAAGGGTCATTATAAATATTCCATATATCTTCCCATGGTATTTTTTGAATTTGAAAATGGCGAAGCAATTTTGATATATTTTATATGACTTCTGAGAGAGCTAGCCAATTCTTGAAAAATACTCCAAATAATTTCTTGACCTTAATTTTTAAATAAAAAGAAAGGCATACAATCTTCGAAATTCCTCTTTTTTATGGCCCTGCAGCTTTTGTATCGTAAACATAAAGTGACAATAGCAAATTGATATTAAATCCTACAAGGTTATTCTTTACTTAATTCGCATTTGCTTCTTTAAAATTCTTGATAAGTAAATTTGCGAAGTTATAATTTTTCCTTCTCTGAAAAAATAATTCTGAGCCTCTTAAATAGTCCTACTGTTTCGTCATCCTCCCGTTTTTTCACCGAATTTCTCCGAAAGCTTTTTCCGAATTTCTCTGAAACTAACAAAAATAATCTCGATATTTTAGGTTAGATACAATGTTTTGCTTAAAGAAAAACAAATCGCCGAATAGCAAAACTGATGATGATCGTGTACTAAAAGCGCAAGGAACGACACAATCTGCCAAAAACCCCGCTTTCTGTGATAAGTCGATGGAACCAGAGGAAACCACTAAGCCGGGTGAAGAAACTGATGAGATTTTGAACGAGGTTTGCTAAATTTTTGTCAACTGATTTCTTTAAAAAATATATATTCATCTGCAGAAATACAAAGCAGCTGTGAAAAAGGCTACCCAAATTCGTCTTCAACACGGGGAACACATTTATAAGTATAAACAGGTAATAAAATACAGGAATAACTACGAATAAAATATTTTTTCAGTCTCTGAAGATCAACTTAGAGCACAGACCTTCCGCAATTATTTTCATGACACAAAGAGGCAAGTTTTTTGTCGAACAAAGGAAAAAAAGTGATTCAAGTGACGGAAAAAAAGGCATGAAATAAGAAAAATCAAAAAATCAAAAATAAAATATAATTTATAAGGGGATTAATAATACTATAAGATTAAAGGACGAATTTTGAAAAATTAATCTGGAGTCACAACCGGAAATAGAGAAATTGGACTGAAAACACCGGTTATGTTCTTTTAAACTATGCGCCTTACCGTTTTTAATTATATCTCGCTGGAATTTTCTTTTTTGATGTTTATATTCTTCTTCCTTTGTTTTTCTATTTGCCACATGAATCACTTTTTTGAATTTTTTTCCGACATGATTAAACTAAAAAATCGATAACGCCTCTTTTTGACACCCTTTAAATTCCCTTTCAATTAAAATATTTTTTCAGAACAAAAAACCGCTGAACTGTTAGAGTTTGGAAAATTTGATACCGAACATAGTGAGAAAATGTTTGCCCAAGGTTTGAGTCTAAAATTTTTTATGCAATAAAGGTTCAAGTTTTTTTTTCAGATGTTCGGCACTTAGCATTTGATTTGAAAATGATCGCAAATGCTTACGTTTTCTTCCCGTCTATTGTTCACCTGAATACGATTCATGTAGAGATCCGTCCGACGGAAGGACTGTTTGATGGTGACACTTTCGAATTTGTTATTTCCTTTCCTCATAAGTACAATGAAAAGGTAATCTCAAACATTTTCAAAATGTTTTTAATTTTAATTTTTAGCCACCTGTGATTAAAAGTACGACAATTGTCACTCACCCAAAAATCTACGGAAATAGGACTGTGAGTTATGAAGTTGCAACCGGCAATAAGTGGAAACAACCGGCCGCACTTTCTGAGGTGAGGAATAGGATATTTTTATGTACCTGTACCGGAACGAAAGGAACTAAAAAATTTCGAGAAATCTGGTTTCTTGACTGTCTCTCTCTCTCACTCTCTCTTGTTAGTGCGTTATCTATCCAGTTAGTCTATCGCGAAAATAATGGTTCATTGTTTCCGGAAATATTTTTCACATTTTACCTAATTGAAAATTTCAGTCAGTGTTTTATATATTTTAATATGCCTTTGGAAGTCGAATTCTTTCAGATCATAAAAGGATTGAGCAAGATGTTCTCAAATGAAGGGATGATTGTTGAAGACGCCGTGAATGTTAAAGCGGATGCGCTAATAAGAGAAAGCAAAACAAAATTCCAGGCAGCTGTGAAACGCGAGATTAGGGAAAAGGATTCTCAATGTTTTTTTTAGGGTTTTGATTTTTCACTCATTCTTTTGTTTTTGGATGTTTTTTGAAAACAAATATTCCAAATTTCTAAAAACTTACAATCAACGTTTTCAATTCTTTCTTAATTTCAGCTATACTCTCATTTGTTTGAAAATTCATATTTTTTTTCTTCTTTTTTTTCATGGTTGGAGGAGATTGCCCCTTGGACCCATTTCAACATAAAAAAGATTACTATGGGGAGCAGTGACACGAAAAAAAAAGAGAACAGGACATATACATATAAGGATGTAGATTTATACTTTTTCGACCAGACCGCCTTCGAGAATAAAAAAAATAGATTTATATTTGTTATTCCTTATCTGCATATATGCAACAAGCGGCTACAATTATTTTCTGGAGACTAAAAATAAGAGTAGGAAAAAAAGGGTTGTTGGTTTTTTGTTCCAAAAGAAAAAGGAAATAAGTAGCCTCATTCAATATGAAAACTTCAGGATTTTTCCATAGATTTAAAACTATTCTCCAGAAACCTACATACCTCTTCATCTTCCTTTCCCTTCACATCCATCAATCCTTGGAAATACCTAGTTTCTGAAATATAAATCATTATTGCCAAAGAAAGCAATTTTACACAACAAGGAACCAGTAATCGGCTGCTGACAAGCTAAATAAATTTTTAAAAAAGTCAATAATAGTATCAGTTTATATAATCTTCCTAATAATACATTTTTAAAAAACAACTAAATAAAACCCGTGGAGGAGAAATGACAAAAATAATTATTTTCTAAATTTATGAAGCCACATCAAAACGGTGACAATTGTGAGCGTATACCTGAAAAAATAAAAATAAAAAATTGTGGTTAGATATTGCATGTGCTCATTTCGTACATTAATATTAGTTTGTCCACCAATTGGCCCTCCAGGAACAGTAGTTTCATAGGATACATCCAGCCAAACGGGCAGAGTTCCATAAGTCTGCGCCATTTGTTCCAAATCCCGATAATACCAAACACCTTGTTCTGGGACGTTTTTTCCAACGAATTGTGGCCTCTGCAAAAAATCTCTATTTTTTGAAGTTTTTATTTAACAACTAACCTTTTCAGTCCTTCTTACAATCGCCTCAAAAGTGACATTCCCTTTCCAGTTCGTTTTTTCTCTCGAACTTCTATCAAATAAAAATGAAGGAATCCATCCGCGATTAATCAATATGACTTCGCCAGTTGATTTCAGTCGCAATGGTGTGATAAGATGTCCACCATGACTAGACATCTCATTTTCGGACAACATTGATCCCGCTGACGAGCTTGTTTTCTTACCAGGATCGAATCTTCCGCGTAAATTGATAACAAATTCTCTATCATGCAGGAATTCGCCAGTCACTTGAACACGACAATATTCCAGTGGATCGAGAGTTGACCTTTAAAAAAGTTTTAATGATTTTTAAAAAGTTTCTCATTATAAATTACCTGCTTAAATCCTCAGGTAGAAGAATTGGTGTTTGTTTCAATTTATTTTGCAAATTTCCTATCAAATCCAATTTCCATCTTAATCGATACACTTGCCAACAACCGAGTGAGAAAGCACACGCTGGTATGGCCTAGAAATATTTTTTTCTTGACAAAAAATCAATTTTTCAAAAAAAAGACCTTACCAACATCGCCACTGACAGCACTCCAATGAATACGCTTGCCTCCGGATTTTCTTGAGCGTTCTCCATTTTTGTTCGTTTCACGGTCTTTTTTGCGTTTTTCTCCAGCATCCAGGTCTAAGATCAGACTTTCGTGTGGTGGCTTGTTCTAAAAATAGTTTTATGTAAAAAAATTTAAAGATTTTTTGGCAAATGAGGTAAAATTTCAAGACTAGAAAAAATATAACAAAAACTTTATATTAGAGCAAAACAAAGAAATTGAAACAAAAATAAAAATTTGGAACAACAACAAAAAATCAACAATTAAGGATACAATAACAATGACGCAAATTTTGGGAAATTGGAAGTTATTGGACTCGTATTTATCGTTTTCCCCGTCCGGCCTTCTTCTTGCCACCACGACCTTTGGTTTTTTCTTTGTTCTTCGCAGCTCGGAGATCCTTTTTCATACGGCTAGAAAATGTTTATCTTCATTAAAAACTATTGAACTTGAAGGTATTTACGTTTGAATTTCAAAATATGAAAGTATATTTTTATATCAATTTCTGAAGGAAAAACTCAAAAAATGAATTACTTTCATAAATTTAAAACAAAAATCCATTTAATTCGAATTAACTTCAAATACTCACCTATCAACCATTTTGTATCTTCCATTTGGTCTTGTCACTTTGCCCTTCTTTCCTTTAGTCATTACAACAATTTCAACCTTCTTATTTTCCTTTCTATTTGCATTTGCATAAACTCTGAAAAACAATATTTTAGGAAATGAAAATTCATTTTTGGCATGTTTAAAATAAGGTTTTTATAAATATATATTATTTGTTTCGAACTCTTCGTAGAACAAATACAAAATGAATTTTGCAACCTACTTTTTCATCTCTCTAATCTTCTCCGAATGTTCCATTTGATCATTCTCCAAGATTCCTT
Source organism: Caenorhabditis virilis (assembly GCA_964036255.1). Classification (NCBI taxonomy): domain Eukaryota; kingdom Metazoa; phylum Nematoda; class Chromadorea; order Rhabditida; family Rhabditidae; genus Caenorhabditis; species Caenorhabditis virilis. The sequence goes on along the minus strand of OZ038417.1, from coordinate 8,465,381 downwards.
CAGCCTTCTTCTTCGCAGAATCCATCTTCCTCTTCAACCTTAAATTTAAAAATGTTTTCAGGTTCCCGCAGAAACTACTCACTTTCTCTGTTTTCTTGCCCTAGCTTCCGCAACCTTTTTCGAAGGTCTGGCATTAAATTCACGCATTCTTTCGCGATAAAGTGCGACTTGTTCCTTGGTGACCGGAACTTGTTTATGATAATGCTTCTTCTCATCATCAACAAACCAATCCGGCAAATCTTCATCATTATTCGCGTATCTATTCCATCCATATTCTTCTAATTCTCTTGCAGATTTGCTGGAATAGATAATTGCTTCGCCCATTGCCAGTTGTTCTGGTGTTAGACGACGCTTTTTGGCAACTGAAAACCACAATTATTAGAAATTAATTGACTTTATCTAAATTTTTACCTGGCTTCAAGTCTTCTCCAATAATGAGTTTATCAGCTTTTCGCTTAGTCGCTCTTCCATCATCATCCTGATACCTTTCCTCCTCATCATCATCCAAATCAATTTGAGCATCAAACTTGCTCAATTTCTCTTTAGCAGCTTCGTCCATATCTTCATCGGAATCAACAGAATTGTCCGATTCTTCACCATCTTTTGTGTTGAATCCATCATCTCCATTCTTCTTTTTTTTCTTCTTCTCATCCTCAAATGAAACCGTATTTTCATACTTATTTCCTTTTTCATTTTTCTTCATATGTTTTTCAATCGCATTCATTTCATCATCATCATCCTCATCAGACAACAAACCAGCAATTTCTTCCTTTTCAAACCATGCATCAGTTCTAGCATTCTTTTTATCTTCTTTATTCATTCCACTTTGCATTGTATGAATCAATTCATTCTCTTCATCATCCGAATCCTCCCGAGCATCTTCTTCGCCTTCAATTGTCTCCCATTCTCCTTCTCCAAGTCCTTCTTCTTCTTCAACATCATCTAGTGAATAATCCGGAGCTTGAGTGCCATCTTTTGTTAGTTCGGACAATTCTCTAGCTCTACGAATCTTTTTCAAATTGAAAATCTCCAAATCTTCAGCCTGTGGTCCTTCGTCACCGTCGATGATCATTTTCAGTTCTCTTCTTTTGAGAAGACGTGCTTTTGCTTTCAACATTTTCTTCTTTTTCTTTTTCAAAGCTGAAATTTCGTCCTCGGATGCTTTTGCAATCATCTCATCGATTTCAGCCATTGCACGATCCCTAAAACATGGTAATTGAATTATTAAATTAGTTAAACTACACATACTCTACTTGATCCGGGGTGAGCTCCTCTTCTTCTTCAACGACAGCATTTTCGCTGAAAACAACTCAAATAAATGTAAAATTCTCTGAATTACAAATATACCCTTCTTTCGCTTTCTTTTCCTTATCCAGCATCTCGAGCATAGACTTTCTCCAACGCAGAAGAACTCGAAGCTCTCTCGGTCCACAAACTTTCACATCATTCATATATTCAATCACTTCTTCTGTTGTTTTCTCGTGATTCTTCCATTTATCATCATCCACTTTAATAACATTTGCAGATCCCAAAATATCCAAATATGCTGAATTGTTAATGAATTCGCTCGCCGTTACTGTTGCATAAATAGCCAACGAATCAGTATCATAACCCTCAGACTTTGCTTTCTTCTGTTTTCCAATCAACAAATTTTGCGGATTCGGTTTTGTTCCTTCAGATCCGTCTGGATTGGCGAAAACTTTCCTCGGGTCCAAAAACTCGCCGCCAACTTTTTCAGGTTTTAAATAAACTTCACAAACAACGAAAATCTCAGCAGATTCAAGACGAGACGCAGCTGGTTTCCAGACATGAACACGTTTGAACAGTTTCTCAAATACTCTAATCAAACAAGAATAATCATTAGAACGGAAGACCTGAAAAAATACGTTTTCAAGATTATTTTTAAAGGAAATGCAATTACTTTTGTGACAAAAGTACCGCCTTTTCTGAGAACTTGGGTGGCCATTTTGAGAGCAGATAATGTGAGACAATTCTGTTGGAAAGCATCATGAACCCAGTTCAAACCGACGTTTGGGGCACCGTCGTGAAGAACACAATCCGCCTGAAATAAATAAAATAAGAAGTATGTCTCAAGTGGCTGTTAAATACATTTTTTTACTGAAAAGAAAGGCAAACACTGAGAAACCCTTGTATATAAATTTTCGAGGTACTTATCTCATAGTTTTATAAAAACGTCTTCTGAAAACTTACACTCCATGTTTTCAATTCTTTCTTGATTGCAGTTCTAGTCTCATTTGTTGTAATATCTCCTTGAAGACAAATACAATTTTTGATTGGTTTAATCGGTGCCAAATCGACTCCAACAATCAAACTGGAAACAGGCATCATCTGAGAAGCTACTTGCATCCATCCTCCTGGCGCAGCGCAAAGATCGACGGTTGCACGAGATTTTTCAAGAAATTCAAAACGTTTATTGAGTTGGACCAATTTGAAAGCGGCACGTGATCGGTATCCTGTTAAAACAGTCTTTTTTTTTCAAGTGATGAATTATAGTCTGTACCTGCTTCTTTTGCAAGCTTGTAATACTTATCACGACGCTGTTTTCCAATTTTAACCTTCTTTCCCATTTTTAATCGAGGTTTTCGTCAACCCTGGAAAATTATGAAAAATCCTTTTACGCATTTGAACAAAAACAAACATATTTTTTTCAAGAATAATAGAATAAAGATTTTTATATTTACTTATCTCACGCCATTGTGTATTTAAAAAAAATAAGATTAGCCTTTTCCAATCATTTTGAACGATAACGAAAAATAAGCTTTTTCGTTGCAAAGTGAAAATTCGTCTAAAAATAATGTGCCCTGCCAACAGTTGAAAATATGTCCATCAACAATAATGATTTCGTAAGCTTTTAGAACAGAATAATAAATGCTTAAATTAATCCAAATTTAGAACCCCTCGTGTTTACTTCCCCAATTTTCAAAAAACTCAATACGGATTCCAGACTAACGCGAAAGTACATGTAAGTTGAATTTCACAATTTTTTCAAATATAAATTCGAAGGTCACAATAACTAATTCATCTTCCACTTTATCATTGCGCTGCTTTTATTGTCTTTATATTTGCATTGTGTAAAATATTCAAATCCGCTCTATAACGATGTGCAAAAAGAAAACAATTTTGATTAGTCAACAATTTATTTTGAATAACAAAAACAATTTATTTCTTTCCCTTCTTTCCTGATTGGGTTGGGGCGGCGGTGTCGACGACAAGAGTGTCGTGGCATCTTCCACAGTAATGTCTGTTGCTGTGTTGAGCCATGAAGACTCCTCCACCGCATGTTGGTTGTTGGCATTCCTTGCGAAGACGGGTGATCTTGCCGTTCTCGTCGATCTATAAAATAGTATTTTTCTGAGGAAAATTATGAAAAATCAGTATATTTTAAATAATTGACGACTCAGGAACTCTATATATCAGTCAAGGTACTCTCAGAGGTCCAGACACCATATCTATAAGGTTATCATCATAGTCGACTCAATATCTACAAACATTCTAAAAACTAACCTTGTAATATTTCAAGACAGCGAGCTTAACCTTCTTTGGCTTTCTCTTGTTCTTCTTTGGGGTGGTGTAAACCTTCTTCTTTCTCTTCTTGGCTCCTCCGAGCAAGGCGAGGGAAAGGTAGAGGGTAGAATCTTCCTCAACGCAGTCGCTATCCTCGAGCTGACGTCCTAAATGTTGAGTGTCAAGAAAGTGTTATGCCGGGTCTGTCCTCAAGAACCTTTTCACGGATTCTCTCGAGATTCAGCTTGGTATCAAACTAACCAGCACAGATGATGCGTTGCTCCTCAACTGGAACTCCTTCGATGGATTCGATTTCTTGCTTGATTGTCAAGACATTTTCGGCCTCGAGGCACAATGTACGCCCGGTGAGCGATTTGACAAAGACCATGACGATCTTCTATCCCTTGTTTTCTGAAAAAATTAGAATTTTGCCAAATTTTAGGAGAAAAATTTAAAAGACGACAATTATTGCGAAGGAAAAATGGAAAATAAGTATTAGGCCAATATTTTTCTTTTCTACCATACACCACCTAACCTGCACATCTTACTTTCTAAGTGCGACAGAGCGCACTTGCTGTTCTTTTCTCAAATTCCGTCTTCATCTTTTTCATCTCGTCTTTTTCACCACATGTTGCAATGTTTCTCTACCAATTTCGCTGAAAATAAGAGAGAAGTCTTCCAGAATGTAAGTTTTTCGTTTAAAAGAAATTTAGTTCTGTTTATTGCCTTTTTTATGGATAGTTTGAAGTAAAAAAAACATTTTCTAAAATTGAATTCTACGTTTTTCATTTTTTTTTAAATAACTTTCAGCAGACTTGTAAGTATTATATTAATTTCCGATATGTGACATAAGAATCTTGATTTTTTCCTCAATTATATGTCGAAACAAAAAATATCATCATTAGAATATAATCCATTTTCGAGCACAGTGGAAAAAACATGTTACTGCTATTGTTGCGTAAATATTGCCTCTGTTATACATTTCACCAAAAGTAATTCTCTATATTCATGCTCATTCAAATGCATCGATTCCCTTCACCTCAGACAACCGTGGAATCCATTCAGAACGAACTCGGCCCGAATTAATTCCTGAATGCACCGGGAATCCATTCCAAACGGCTCCCCCCAAACGCATGGGGCGTATTCGGGGGCATTATGTGTGCGTGCTCAGACAACCATGGAATCCATTCAGAACGAACTCGGCCCGAATTAATTCCTGAATGCACCGGGAATCCATTCCAAACGGCTCCCCCCAAACGCATGGGGCGTATTCGGGGGCATTATGTGTGCGTGCTCAGACAACCATGGAATCCATTCAGAACGAACTCGGCCCGAATTAATTCCTGAATGCACCGGGAATCCATTCCAAACGGCTCCCCCCAAACGCATGGGGCGTATTCGGGGGCATTATGTGTGCGTGCTCAGACAACCATGGAATCCATTCAGAACGAACTCGGCCCGAATTAATTCCTGAATGCACCGGGAATCCATTCCAAACGGCTCCCCCCAAACGCATGGGGCGTAATCGGGGGGAATATGTGTGAGTGTGTGTGTGTGCAGAGATGAAAATGGAAAACTTTTTGGTTTATTAATGAAGAAAAGAAAGCGGAATAATTACAAAAAATGAAAAAAAAACAGTTAATATTTCTCAACATAAAAATTATCGGTTAGTTTTACCATTGAGTCAGATCATCACAAAACTTGTCGATGTTCCGTTGATCGTTATGTTTCATAAGTCATTCCATGGCCTTGGCTTCATGTTGTTGTTGAATCTCGAATAATTGAAAACCTATTGACTCTGCTTTCGTGACCCGTTCTTTCATCGTAGGAAATTTGTAAGAAGAGTATTTTCAATCGAAAAATGTCTATAAATATTACCTGAATCGATTCGAAAACACTTTTTTCAATCACTGGTTGAATTAAAATCATCCTCAAATAATCATCATACTCGTAAGTGAACGAAGTAGCCAGGTTTCGAATCACAAATTCTTTTCTAGAAATAAGATGACCTGAAATTTTAAGTTTATTTATTTAAAAATAAAAATAAAAATTGTACCTTGCATCGTAACATTTTCGGTCATTTCATCACATCTTATTCATCCAAAGTTCATATTTAATCTGGAAGTGACCATTTTTAAAACTAAACTGGAAAATATAAATTTACAAAAAAATAAATAAAATTATTCTTGAAAAAAAACCGTGCTCGCATTTGAGTCATCAATTACATTCACTGACATTATTCTCGCGCGTGCCCCCGAATCCGTTCCAAAACTTTGGAACGAAACAAGAAAGACAGTGGAACGTATTCCGAACGAATTCGGAACGTATGTCGGTATCGGCGCAATTTCTCACTCCCCCCTAATTCGTTCGCGCATTCCGGGGCAACTCGAGTTCGTTCCTCTTTCATTCCTTCGCTGGAATCGACTCTGAATGGATTCCGCGCTTGTCTGAGTGCGTGTGTGTGTTTGTGTGTGCAGAGATGAAAATGGAAAACCTTTTGGTTTATTAATAAAGAAAAGAGCGCGGAATAATAACAAAAAATGAAAAAATAACAGTAAATATTTCTCAACATAAAAATTATCGGTTAGTTTTACCATTGAGTCAGATCATCACAAAACTTGTCGATGTTCCGTTGATCGTTATGTTTCGTGAGTCATTCCAAGGCCTTGGCTTCATTTTGTTGTTGAATCTCGAATAATTGAAAACCCATTGACTCCGCTTTCGTGACGCGTTCTTTCATCGTAGGAAATCTGTAAGAAGGGTATTTTCTATCGAAAAATGTCTATAAATATTACCTGAATCGATTCGAAAACACTTTTTTCAATCACTGGTTGAATTGAAATCACCCTCAAATAATCATCATACTCGTAAGTAAACGAAGTAGCCAGGTTTCGAATCACACGTTCTTTTCTAGAAATAAGATGACCTGAAATTTTAAGTTGATTTATTTAAAACTATAAATAAAAATTATACCTTGTATCGTAACATTTTCGGTCATTTCATCACATCTGATTCATCCGCAAAGTTCATATTTAATCTGGAAGTGAAAATTTTTAAAACTAAACTGCGGAAAATATAAATTTACAAAAAAATAAATAAATTTATTCTTGAAAAAAAACCGTTCTCGCATTTGAGCCATCAATTACGTCCACTGACGTTTTTATCGTGCGTCCCCCCGAATCCGTTCCAAAACTTTGGAACGAAACTGGAAAGATAGCAGAACGTATTCCGAACGAATTCGGAAGGTATGTCGGTATCGTCGCAATTTCTCATTCCCCCCTAGTTCGTTCGCGCATTCAGGGGCAAATCGAGTTCGTTCCTCTTTCATTCCTTCGCTGGAATAGACTCTGAATGGATTCCGCGCTTGTCTGAGACCCTGCTTCTTTCTGTCACCCCATTTATTACATTTTCCAATCTATTGTTTTTTTTTTCAAGCGCAACGCTTCATTCCACTCATCCTTGTTCAGTGTTCAACCATTTTCAAAAGTTCAAAAAACCAGAAACCCGCAAAGAAAAAGTGACAAAACGTCCGATATTAATCTTTACAATCGACCGCCGTCTGTCGTTGCAAGAGCAATTCTTCCCAAGGGATCTTATTGTTCGTCCTTCAGATTTTTTTTTATTTTCCCTGTTTTTTCTTCAAAAAATTTCAATATTTTTGAATTTCAAAGCAATATTTCAAATTTTATGTTTTAGGCTCGTTAAAAAGAAAGTAAGGACATCGAATGGTAGTCTAACAAATTTCTCAAATGAAAACAGGATTGTGGACCAAATAAAGGTGAGTTTTTAATTGATTTTTTTTTTTGAAAAATTCTAAGAAGGAACTAAAATTTAAAATCAATTGTTGGAAAAGAAGAAATATCTTTGTTACACACACTTGTTGTTGTTTCTTTTCATCTATGTTCAATTGGCAGTTGTGTAGTGTCTTCACGAGATCAATAAACAACACACTGAAGAATGAATAGAGAAAAAAAATACTAACTAGTCCATCTATTTTTTTTCTCATTTTATTGTCTAGTGCTCCACCAGTCGAAACCTTTCGATTTTATGCTTTTCGTTTTATTTCAACATTTTCGAAAGTGTGCTTATTTTTGTGGAATTTCCTTCTAAATTCTAAGAATTTAATTGAAACCTATAAATTACCAATTTATTTGAATAAGATTAATTATAATTTGAAAATGCGTATCTATTGTATGTTTTCCTTTCAATCGATTTTAGGAAATTTTAGCTAGATTTTTTCCACTGATATTGTTATTTTTTCTAAATTTTTGGCATTTTTTTCACTCATGATAAGTTTTAAAAATTCTAGTTTTGTTGTTTATTTGTTTTTCCAATGATTATTTAATTTTTCGCTTTAAATGTTCACTCGTTCGATGGTCATTTTCGTTGTGAAAGATGTATTAATATTAAAACGCCGTGAACTAGCAATAAGTCCTCTAAAATTGATTTCAAAGGCCTAAAAACAAAAAATGTAACATGAGATACTTTTTTGGAATAAATTGCTCACTAGAATACAAATGAATTAAATTACATTTGCTGCTTATAAAAAACTCAGTAAAGTTTCGGGAATGTATTCAAATGTCTCGTTTCTATGACATTGTCATAAAAACATTCTCTTTCCATGAAAACACTTTTCTCTGTCCCGGAAATGGCTCCTAACATAAAAAATTATGCTTCTGACATTTTTTTCATGCATTTTTCTCCTAACAATGGCGATGAATTGTTAAAGGTTTCATTTTCTTTTCAGCATTTTGAAATGTTCTAAAAATTTGGAAACAAAAGCATGAAATATTTCTGATTACTAAAAATATTTTTGACTCATCTTCGTTGAAAACAAAAAAAGCAAAAATTAGATCACATTTGTTACACTTTTGTTTGTTCTCAACTCTTCAACTCATGGTCTGTCCCTCAATAACGAATTTCTTCATAGAAAAACAACATTTTCTTTCAATTATGTTTTACTCTTCAAAAAATTATTCTCTTTTTTTAGAAGTTGTCATGCGACGCGATAAATCAGCGGTATTCTTAATATTTCTGATATTTTTCTCACTAGCTCCACCGCTGGAATTCAGGCGAGGTGGCGGAGGACTTGGTGGTGGTAGAAGTGGTGGAGGAGGATTTGGAAGAGGTGCATCTGGTGCCAGAAGTGGTAGCAGTGGGGGATTATTCGGAGGGTCGAGATCGTCTTCGTCAAATGCTGGAATTAATACTTATGGAAGGAGGACGAATATTGGAGGAGGAGGTATGAAAAAGATAATGAAATTGATCGAAAACATTTTTTATTATTTCTCAGTAAACATTTAGAAAATGAAATATAATGCGGATAGGGAAATAGAATAGAGTATTGTGTTTAAATAAGCTGTTAGACGTTTAAAATTTTTGTTTGCAAGAATTTCTCTGTTGCCGAAATTCGGATTTGTCTTGATCAAAGTTTTTTTTGGAATTTCAAACATAGGTGGGATACCGCAGATTTGGCCTAGTAACGACAGCTTTTTTCACGTGATTAGGTGTAACGACCTTAACTCGAGGCGTATTCGAAGAACAGTGATGAAAAAATGGTCATATATTCGTTTTTAAGTGTTTTTCAGCGTTTTTGCTGCTTTTTACGTTTTGTAGTCGGCTTAATCTTTTTTTCTTTTTTTTTGTATCGAGCTTAACTCTGAGATTTCGAAATGACCCTATCTCAACTATGATTTCAAAAATGACAAATTTTTGTTGTTCTGATTTCTCCTACGAACTTATTTTTAAAACTTCAGGTCAAAGTCGAAGTGGAATTCCTCCGAAAAACACGAATCAAGGATATAATCCAGGAGGATATCGAGGAAATAATATGAATTCTCAAGGGTAAGTGTTTCTTTTTTCTTTTTTATTGAACACTTGATGTGAAACTGTTTGTCGAAAATACTCTTAAAACCAGTAACTTACAGCAAAGGGGGATTGTTTGGAGGTCTATTCGGTAGAAAACAAGGTTCACATTCAAATACTGGATATAACACCCATGGTTTTAAGGGTGGAGGTCTTTTTGGATCATCCAGGTTCAATTAATGTTTGAATTGTTGAGAAATTAACTATCACGTTACTTAGTTGAACTAATCGAAATTTGAAAGTGAATGTTAACAAAATATTGTTTTTAGAATAGATTTTTCCTCAAAATTTAATTTTGGCTTTCAGTTGGAGATCGTCAGGAATGGGATCACGTTCAAGAGGAAGTCAGTTCAAGAATATGATTGTTGGAGCAGCAGCTGGATATTTGACATATCAGGCGGGAAAAGCGTTGATTCGAGCAGCGGCTGGACCAATGATGTGAGAATATTATTGAATATACGTTTATAATCGATTTTATTGCAGGTGGAACAACCGTCCATATTACTGGGGGTCAAATTATTATAGACCAAGTCCAGGACATACAAATATGTGTAGAATGCCGATTGATTCAAGTGATCCACAATTTGGAAACGTTTATTTCGAAGATCAAACGCGTCCGAGAGAAATCACGTGGGGATGTGGATATTATGAATATTGTTGTGGTTATGAATGTTGCCGAGGTGGTTCAAGTGATCAAATTGGCGGAAGAGGTTCTTCAATTGGGTACGCGCTTGTGATTGCATTTTTTGTTAGACGTTTGATGTTCTAGAATTATTTGATATTAACATAATAATGTACATACGAGTTGAGAATGTCTAGATTTGTTTTTCTTTCAATTATTCCTATAGCATGTTGCTTTTTGTATTTAGACGTATGGGTATCACGTGAAGCATCGCGATTCGGTGAACTCCCTGCCACTTTCAATGCACTCCCCCACTTGTGCCATTTTGTTATGTAATTTCTCGAAAATTCTTGATTTATTGTCTTTTGCACTAGTTTTCTTATTTTTTCAATTGTTATGGGTACACATTATTTTCTATCACAAAAAAAGGACCAAGCGATAATAAAACAAGTTTTCACAAAAAGTATTGATGTTGTGTATTTAGAATTGAAAGTTTTTATATATTTCATGAACGTTTTCAGATTTCTTCTACTCATTTTGCTCGGACTATTGTGCGCTTTCCCGATTGTGATTAATTATATAAGAAGAAGGAGATTTGCAGAAGTTCCCAATTGATTATTAGTATTAGTTGTTTACAAAATCAGTTATATAAACGTGAAAAACCTGTGTCAAAAAAACGAAACGCCACGCGTGAGGGCAATGGGGAGGGTTGCGTTGCGTTGTATTATTATCCCTCACCACACACTATTTCGCAAAATAGGGAATTTCACGTTTATGAAGCCGATTTTGTGAGACAACAATATTATTAAATGTAGTGACCAAACTTCATTTTGACCAAAATACCATTTATAATACGAGTACACCATCCTTTTATATAACTGGGTAAGGAGGCGGGGCGTCTGTCCCTATTTTTTGTGCGTCTGAAGCCTTTTTCGTAGTAAAATTCAAAAGTTACAGAGTGGAATTGAACTCGCATCGGTTCACGTAAAGAAATGATTACTTAACCGGTAAACCATGGGGGTCACCGGAAGATGTGATACTTTTTTAAACCTAATGATTGTGGATTTTCCTTTCTTCATTTTTTGTGGTCATTTCTGAGTTAATATTCATTCTTTAAGAAATTATTCAAAGAGAATGATCGTTATATTGTGACGGCTATTAAAATAGAAACGGTGAGGTGAGCTAGAGCAAAGAAGATTACATCAACCTCTTTTCAGATTAATTTCTTTATTTAAGCCGCTAATTATAACCGTTCGATATATAAGTGTTACCATTATGATTGGTTTTTATGATTTTTATGAGAATATTCCAGTAAAATTTTTAAAGATTAGATTAGGAGCGTTTCGCCGCGCAGCGGCGTTGGAAAAATGATCAAAAGTATTGGAATGCGTGCCGAAGGCACGGAAGAAGCGAGCCGCAGGCGAGCTTCTTCTGTGCCTTCGGCTCGCATTCCAATACTTTTCGATCAAGAAATTTCGGTCAGCGCAATTAAATTCAGAAGGTGTGAAATCGCAAAATAATTTAAAGTGACGCCGAAGGCGTGTAAGGGGCGAAGCCGGAGGCGAGCCGTAGAAAAAATAGTTATTATTATGATTTTAGATTTTAAAAAGGCGAAATCCAGATATATGATAAACGAACAACTAATTCCGGATTTCAAAGAAAAGTTAGGTCACTATGTTTTGAATCTCATATTGTCAACTCAATTATTCTTGATCATTGCGTTCGGAAGGCTGCTCAACCTCACAGCCGCTCCTCACGCACGCGACGCAGCTGCCGTCACTCACACACACTGGAAAATTTGAAAAATTAATGTTCCCGCCGATTTCAGTGTGTGCGAGTGTCGGCAGCCGCGTCGCGTGCGTGCGGAGCGGCTGTGAGGTTGAGCAGCCTTCCGAACGCAATGATCAAGAATAATTGAGTTGACAATAACAAGATATCTTTATTTGAGACGAATGTAGTAAAAGGGGTACGCCGGAGGCGTGTTGGAAAGCGAATGCGAGGCGCCATCCAGGAGTTTTGCCGCGTAGCGGCACGCAACTCCTGGTTCTAATAATATCTCACGATTTTAATTTTTACCTGAAATAAAGCTCTAGTTTATATTTTGTATTTGAAATAAAAAGATGTGTAATTCATTTCTTTTTTCGAGGTCCTTTATCGAGACTATTCTTATAATTATAATATTAGGGCAAACGCTCAAATTTTAGAGACTGCGCATAATTCTCAAGTAAATTTAGAGCTATAACCTAACTTCGCCGTTTTTTGGGCACGTGGCAATTCGAGAGAAATTTAAAATTTTCAGTTAAAAAAAACCTGGAATAACCTTTTTTTGCAAAAAAAAACGTTGATTTTGAACTAAAAATCAATTCAATAATTTCAAAGTATTTTTCCATTTTAGTTGCCACTTTTTGTCCTCCGGAAGTCCCAATTTCTCTCGAATTGGCACGTACCCCTGTTTTTTTATTAAAAACCAAAAACTTAGTTCTTTTTCAGAAATTTTCCAATAATTATTTTTTGCAGTCCCAAGATTTACAATTAAAGGGGGGCTTTGCGGAGCTAAGGAATGCGTCTGGGATGAAAGTAGACTCCATTCTCATTCCAAATCTGTTTTTAAAATTTTCTAAAACCACCTAGAAGCCGAGAAAACGCGCCTCAAAATAATGGCCTAGAAAAAGCGCCAACCGGCGAAAACTAGTCCGCAGGCATGAAAAATTCAAAAAGGAGGACTAAAATAAGTATAATGCATGACTATTTATTAACAAAACACGAAAAAAGCTCATAGGAAAAAGTTCGGCCCGGTGGACACTGTTTTCTAGGCCATTGTTTTGAGGCGCATTTTCTCGGCTTCTAGATGGTTTTAGAACATTTTAAAAACACATTTGGAATGAGAATGAAGTCTATTTTCATTTAATAAGTAAGGTACATTTCTAATCTTCGTAAACCCCTCCTTTGAATAAGAAAAACCTAGTTCTTTCTCAGAAATTTTCCAATAATTATTTTTTGCAGACCTACGATTTACAATTAAATAAAATGTTAACTTTTCAATTCAGATGGTCTGAAAAATATTTATAATTTTCCGTGATTTTTCATTTATTGATTTTTCTACCGTTATCTCTAAAAAATCTAATTTAAAAAATTTAATCAATCGGTGAAATAATCAAAATTAAAGGAAAACCGGATTAAAATATCCTTTAAAATGTTTGTTTTTTGTTGGCACAGAGAGTACTTTGAGACTTTCTTGTATCCCCATGAGAATTCTGGAACAAAGTTGTGTTGTGATGCTTCGAAGAAAAATAAAAGAAAACCAGTTAATTAAGAAAATAAAAATCTATATTATTCACAGAAATAGAATTTAAAAAAAGAACCAGAAGACAAATATACTCTGTAAAAAGGCGTAATAACAAATCACAAAACAATATTAAGATAAAAAAACGAATTTGAATTCTAGTAAGCATCAGGAAAACCGGTAAAAACGAACCAAAATTTTTGTGAGAAATTAGAAATATTCCCTCAATGGGGGTTAACTTCAAATTTCAGTGGAATGTATTAAAAACTAGTCGATTTCTAGGCTCAAGATTTCTGAATAAAAAATGCAAACGAAAAACTGATATGAGGAATAACGAAATCAACTGGGGGAAATGAAATATATGAGCAAAAATCAACAGAAAGATGGATCTGGCACACACGGGGGATGGATGGGTTGAAAAAATCAGTTTATATTTTAATCGATAAAGTAAAGAGAGACATTTTTTGAATACTCGTATAAAATGAATGTTTTTTTTCTTCAATGATTGGCAGGGTGATTGGCAAGCTTCTTGTCATTGTTATTAGGTATAAACTATTCTTCTGGCATTGTTTGATTGTCGCATGCAATAATCATCAACTAAATTCGTCGAAGATGACGAAAAATCTGCAGAAGCTAGGCTTGCAGAAGGGCGAGATACCAGACGTTGAACTTGATACAGTGAAATATTCACATCTCGGAATAGTTGCATCTGAAATTATTTTTCTTTTAAAAAATCTTTGAAAATATCAAAATTTTACCTGGAAAATGCCAATAATCGTCGTCAGAAAACCGACAAAATTTCCCAAAACATCTGATGCACCAAGACATGACCATTCTTTGTACAAAATTGAAGATGCCAAAATCACAAACGTCGTGAAAAACACGTAATAGATCGGTGTGACCATCGAAGTATTAAAAATATCCAGAGCTTTATTCAAGTACACTAATTGAACCGATACACAAGCGGCTACTGAGAACAACCAAAAATACGTCAGCCAATTAGTAAACTGCTGATTTCCACTAATTGTTTCTTTAATTGCAAGCCCAAGACCCTGAAGTTTTCCAAAATATCTTTTCAAAACCGTAAGGCAAATTTTCAAACCTTAACCGACAACACAGACAACGATCCAATCAATGAGCAAACTGAGATATACACCAATATATTGGTATGTCCGTATTGTGGAGCAACATAAATCACAATGAAACCCGTTGCCAAAATGATCAAAATCACATAAATCAAAAATCCAGCATCTTTCATTTTCAGCGCTAATTCAGCCATCGAACCGACTTCTTCTTCCTTCGGTGAATGGATAACAATCACCGTTGAGCCTAAAATCCGAATATTTTTGTTGATGCCGAATTTTGTCAAAATAATAGACAAACCCAAAATACAAAGTGTGCATCCAATTGTTCCTAGTAAATTTAACCTTTCATTCAGCAATTTCGAGGATAATATTGCTCTGAAAAAATAAAACATGTGCAATGCTTGTAATTAATTATGATATCAAAGTTTCGTAAAAATCATTCTAGAATTATGGTGTGATTGTAATAATTATCGAAATTAATTACTAACGAAATTTAAATATGAAGCTTGCTCAAATGTAAAATTTTTCGAAAACGGTGATTCAAAGAAATAATAACCCGTTTCTTCATTTTTTAAATCGAAGTCCAATTTCCAAGTTTGGGGGTTTCCGATTTTTTTAAACGAAAAATAATGTGTCTTCCGAGAAAATTTAAAAAAAAACCATTATTTTAAGTAACTCACGTAACAATGACTGAAAGTGCACCTAATGGTGTTACCAATGAAGCCGGCGCAAATGCGTACGCCGCAAAATTACAAGCTTCTCCAATACCCACTGAAAAATGGAAATAAGGGAAATGTTTTAAAAGTGTTTGGTGTAAATTTGGAATACGACTTATTAGTGTTAATTAATTATAAATATATAATTCTATAACTTACTTGTAATAACACCCATCCACCATAACGGCTCTTTCAGATATCCATAACCACCTTCACTTGCTCTTTGGGATGTATCTCCTCCGGCTAACTGTAAAGTCAGGATTTTTAGTGTTTGGTGGACTTATTTAAAAAAAACTTTTAATAAGGCTTTCTTTTTGATGATAAATGAACTCCCAATAAACAATGACGAAGAGACCGCCAATGCAAGTCCGATATAAAAGTCTGTTGATGCATAGTGAACTGAAAATTCGCATCTTTATTTTTTACAACACTTATTTTTTTGGTTTAAATACCTTCATCTAAAGTATTGACAGATGTCAAATTTGTCAGCGTTGCTCCTGCACTCGATGAAGCTGCTGTCATTCTGTAAAATTCCAATTTCAAATTGCATCAATTTCTCGAATATAAATACCAAACGATTTGTTACTTTTCGATTTAATATAAGAAAAAATTTCTCCAGAAAAAAGGAAAGTGCACACAGAACCCAAAAAAGGTTCTAATAGAAAATGACATGCAACACATTTTCATTTCCGAACGTCACAATGAGAAACGTGACCAATTGCATTACTGTTTTTGGAAACGAATAAATAATGTTAGAGGATTGAAAAAAATGAATAATTGAAGGAAAAATCAATATTTTATCAGTGAAAAAAACGTTGAAAACGGTACATACGGTACTAGGCCAACACTCTAGAACAAATTGTCAACTGATCGCGTCATTATCACAAAAATTAGTGAAAAATTCGATGATAAGAATGAGAGTATACGTGAGCAGCCATAAAAAATAAGAATAATGAACAAAGACTTGTTTAGAGCACATTTTCCTGTGATAACTAATGATAAGAGCCATTGAAAAAGGGCTTCGGAGGTCTTAGAACAAAAAATTAATTTTTAGTTTGTATTTTTCATTTTTGGATTATTATGGCTTCAAAATTGTATAAAGCAATATTGATAGCAACGAGAACAAGTTGAACTCTAACTTTAAGAACCTAAATTCAATAAATCCACATTTTTTTCAGAAAAAAACCTCATCCACAATGTTGTCGAAAATACATACACACATAACTTTTTTTTTCAAATCAAACTGATAACAAAAAGAGCATCAATTGATTGAATTTTTGATAACAAACATTTGCCAACAACAAAGAACTCTTTCTCCCTCTCCTCCCTTCATGACGAAAAAAAGGAAAGAATTTAGATCATCATACGATGCCAACCAAGAATATAAGTCAAGTCACATATTATAATATTATTCCGATAATCGTCTTTCTAACTTCCATACATACAATTGTAGCCAATGTGTGTGTTGTCACCACCAAAGATGAAATTTTCATGAAAAAGAAACGAAACGGAAGAAAAACGCCCTTCCGCCAGGCAGTTTAATCAAATCAAATTCGTGTCAAAAAAATAATGTGTGTGTGCACTTTCGTATAAAGTTTATGGTAATGAAACATCAGAACGGGAGGGAGGTGCAATTTCAGGGATTTGTCCTTTTAGTTCACAATATGACACCGTATGTATCTTTTATTTTAAAAATCAAAGATTACAGCTTTTGGAATGAATAAATCTAATAAGCTTAAGATTTGGAAAAAAAGGCACTTTATATTTTTATTTTATTTTTAAAATATTTAAGTCTCATAAAACAAGAATATAGGTTATTTTTCGAAAAACGAAAAACCTAAAGAAATGATAAAAAATGCGAAGATATCGTTCGAAAATAATTAAAATTCAATTTAGGATTACAAGAATTTAAAAAATTGGCATTTAGAGCCAATATCAGAGCACAATAAAAATTTCAAATAAAGTTTTAATGAGAACATTCAAACGAAGAAGCGAGGTTTGTAAAAACGGAGAAAATTAGATAGAATTTAAAAAATTATTTGAGTTATTAATTTTCGAATTAAATCGAAAATTGAATAATTTCCGAAAGTTCAGACAAACATCTGAAATCTGCATGTTTCTAAATGATTTCTATACCGTTTGATACAGGTTAAAAAATTGTTTTTTTTTTAAATCAATAAATTGAACAAAAATAAACATTGAAATTTTCGGATTCATAGTTTGTTCAACGTCATTTCATTTCCTTACTTTGTCACGAAAGTTGACATCATTATGATGAATTTGATCTGTTCTCAACTTGTTGATCGAAAACCGACAAACTCATTAGAGCATAAAATCTAGACTTCCATATCATTTGAGCTCAAAAAGAGAAAAAAAAGCGAATAACAAACAACGCATTAACGTCACAAAAACTAATTCCCTTATCCTTTGTCGTTGTCAAGACAACATAACCATGCCTCATGATAGATACACGAACATGCAGGAAGGAACTTGATATTTTCAACAAAACCAGACAGATTTCTACTTCAAAAAACCTTTCCAACAATTTTTGTTGTTGTTGGTCTGACCAAAAATCAGGGGGGAAAAGCCGAAAGTGTGCATAATTTTGCACCTGAATTCTGATGCTTTTTTTTTAATTTTCCAAACATCCACAGCAAAAAAAGCTGCTTCATTTAAAGCTATAAAACTAATATCTAATACTTAAACTCCTATCTAATACTTAACATTGAAACCTTCCTTTCACATCCAAAAAAACATACTAAATACAATTTTCCATTTTTGGCAAGTTCAGCATCAAAATAAAATGCACCTGTTTATTTATCAAAAATTCAGACAAATAAGTATCCGAGAATAAAATAATTTGGAAAATGTATTACAGGATTCAAGCAATTTATGCTAAAGATGTTTGGAGTTTTGCGATGACGTAAAAAGGCATAAAAAATGAACATTAACGTAAGTAATCCTACAAATATGAGAATGACGCTTATTATTATTATCCGAACTTTCTTAAAGCTACATAACAAGCGTCAACAAACCGTTGATTTTCAGCCTTAAAGTGTCCACGTGGTATATAGGAAGAGGTACGATTTTTGAAATTTATATACATCTGGCAGAGACCTGCTATATAATCCACTCTTATATATTTTTTAAAATTTAAGATCACATTATTGTGAATGATCATTAAAACAAGACCGAAAATGCCGTATTTGTGCAAACTTAGAAAAAAAAAGAAGTAGGTAGTCTGAGCCCAAAAAACAAGTGAATTTTCACACTTTTCTGAAAATTCTAACAAAATGAGAGTAAGCATTGTATTAACAGAGACAGCTGATGTGAATATCACGAGAATGCGATTATTTTTTTGTTTTGAACAAAGCCCAAAATTTGAAGGATTAACGATCATTTTGATCTTTAAATATCGAACTTATGAATATCTATTTAAGCAAAGTAAATATAGTTTTTTGCAAAAGAATTAGATTTTCAGAAAATACCAAAACACCAGTAACCAAATTCGGTGTTTTTTCCCACATTGATCACAGTTCCACAACAAAATATGGCACGTTTCAGAGGGTTTCAGAGTGAGCAAAAAAATGTATTGAAATTATGAAATAAAATGTGCTCCGATAAAACACACGAAGAGCAGACAGACGGTTTCGCAGATGAGTCGCTATTTTGGTACTAGATATTTACTTTGTCTCTGTTCTTTTTTTTTAACTTTTTGGTTTTTAATATTTCACAACTACACAATGAATTTTTTTCGGATGATTTTCGGATTTTAGCAGACGCCAGGTAATGCAGGATTTCAGCCCTTATGCAGAAATAGAAATTTTCATAAGAAAAACTAATTTTCTAAAGTTTACAAAAAGTTTTATATACAAATTTAATAAAAAATCGTAACCCATTCATTTTTACCTCTAAATTAACATAATTCAAGCAAAAACAAGACAATTTTCCAGGAAAAAAAAATTCCTAATTTTTTAATATTTTGAGGCAACTCATTTTTAAAAAAACGTACTGAACTTGTTTATTTACCATGGGAAATAACTATTTTTAAGAAATAAAAGCTTATTAGGAACCATTAAAAAAAAATAACATTTTTTGTAAATTTCAAATTAATTTTTCAAAAAAAAAAAACAAAGCGATTTAGAAAAATAAAAATCTATTCTCTGATGAAACGTATAAAAAGAGTTTCGACTGAACAGGAGAACATGCAAAAACTCCCCCTCTCCGAAACGAGAAAATTGACTAAATAAACAAATTGTTCACCATCGGTTGGATGGTCATAATCTTCGTGTATTACATTCGTAGTGCACTTTCGCTATTTCATATTTGTTACGTCGGATCACACGTATCAGGAAAAAGTGGACAAAATAAGGAAGTTTTGTTTATTTTTTCCCCCGATTAAATTTCAATATTATTTATTAGAAACAGGTGGAAAATATGTCTCGTGCTGTGTGAAGGAGGATAATAAACATTTTATACACAGCGCCACAAAAGTATTGCTCCACCTAAATTTTTTCGAAAATATTTTTTTCTGATAACTTTTGTCAAAAGTGTTCAACTGATGAAATATGTCAAATTCAGTCAGTAATCAACTTCCACTAATTATTTTTGAACCTAAAGTCCAAAAAAAATTTCATCATTTTTTTGTGAAAAATCGGTTTTTGCCGTTCCGCAAAAGTATTGCTCCACTTTTGAAATATTGTTGTTTGCTGACCGATGATGGCCCATTTTGCTTTAAATTCATTAGTTATGTCCATAAGAAGTGTTAAACCGTTGTTTGACTTCAAAAAGTTGCAAGATTATGGTCAATGGGGCCAAAAACTGTCGAACTTTCGAAAATTGTCGAATTTCTGCTTAAAGGGAAGAACAAAGTAATTGATTCGGTTTTTTCTTTGCCGAAAATGACCAAAATGTGTTCTGAACGCATTTTTTATTAAAACTGGCTAAGAAAACAGACTTTTTCAACATCATTTACTGAAAAAAATAGCGAATTATTTTCCCAAAAAAATCCAATTTGAGCATTCCAGAGCTTCTTGGATCGTTTCAGAGCGTAATTTCTTCCAGAAACTTTATCAAAGTAATAAATATCGAATAATTTCTGTTTTTGGATAGAAAATTTTATGAGCCCGCTCAGAATTCTCATGTTTTCAAAAGCATTCAAAGTCCACTCCACCAGCTTCAACAACCAATACTCTTTAAGAGAATTACTTTGTTCTTCCCTTTAAGCAGAAATTCGACAATTTTCGAAAGTTCGACAGTTTTTGGCCCCATTGACCATAATCTTGCAACTTTTTGAAGTCAAACAACGGTTTAACACTCTTTATGGACATAATTAATGAATTTAAAGCAAAATGGGCCATCATCGGTCAGCAAACAACAATATTTCAAAAGTGGAGCAATACTTTTGCGGAACGGCAAAAACCGATTTTTCACAAAAAAATGATGAAATTTTTTTTTGGACTTTAGGTTCCAAAAATTATTAGTGGAAGTTGATTACTGATTGAATTTGACATATTTCATCAGTTGAACACTTTTGACAAAAGTTATCAGAAAAAAAAATTTTCGAAAAAATTTAGGTGGAGCAATACTTTTGTGGAGCTGTGTAGTGTGATGCAGCGAAAAATTTGTTATAATTTGAAAAAATAAGAATACATGACATTTAAATGTTTTAAAAAAAGGTATTTTCAATAAAACAATGCATGAAATCGTTTTCTGTATCGTTTTGACATTGATGAATCACCTTTTCAAACATTTTTTTTTTGACAGAATGCATAAATGGTAAACATCGAACAATTCGGGTCAGTGAACGACTGCAATTGATTGTGAAAAAAATCAATTTTGGAAGGATTTAAATTCACCAAATGCAGAAATAGAGTTTAAAGGAACACATTTTTATCAGATTATAAGGAAATGATGTGGAGTCGCACGATGAAAATTCGAGACTCGATTGTGATCGATCACAGATCATAAAAAGGATTGTATATATTTTTTTTGATGTTCTTTGCCAATTGATCTTTGAAAACGTCATCAATCCTTTCCAAAACTTCAGTTGGATGATTTTTGACCACACTTTTGAGTCGTTGAATTGCAATTTGATAGTTGTCCGGAAGATCTTCATAATCCGGTTTGTATGGAAGTCGAACATAGTAACCATCGTCACGTTTTTCGATTGTTTCATTAAACTTCTTCCAAACTTTTTCATCAGTTTCATGCTTTTCCATTTTCACTGGACCGGTGAAATCTTCACTTCTTTCCTGGAAGTCTTCAGCTTTCAACCATTGCACATCTTCAGCTTTTCGTTCTTGTCTCAGCAAATTCACAATTGAAACCTCATTTTCATTTGCTTTTCTTCCGAATGCAGCATATCCCAGCTCCGTTTTCATCACGCGAATGCCGGATGGAAGCGCCAGCGTTTCCATTTTCCACATTTCCGGAAGGTAATCAGTGCCAATGACCAAATCCGGTTCGATTCTGTCGTTTGAATCATCGTCGGTGTCGAAATCAGCATCATTCAATTTCAAAAATTGAACGTCATTTTGGCTTAAAATGGGTCGAGGTAGTTCTCCAACTAGACTCTCCGAAATCATTGTTCGTATCATCTTTTCGCCATCATTAGTCATCATGCGCAGGTTTGTGATGTCCAACGTCGTTGTCGTTGGATGCTCAACTCCAAACGTATGCAGCTTGAACGTCGTTTGTCCTTCAATCGGAAGATGCCAATCATCAGCAACTTTTCTTGTGATGTATGAATTATCAGCACCCGAATCAAACAATACAGCAATCTTCTCCCATCCTTGAATTTTGGGATTAAATGATTTTGCAAAAAGCGTTGGCAAGTAACCAATTTTTGGCTTCAATTTCTTGGTTACAACAGGATTCGAGCGAGAATCACGATCTCCTGAATCTCTCGTCGTCGTAACCTTCAGCTCCAGCACCTTTGCTGTATGAGCCACTGCTTGTCGACCAGCAGAAACATATATCTGCTGATGACCTTTCGCTTTCTCCGATCCATCTTGTGGTCCAAACTTCGCATTTTGTTGAGCTGGCACCATTGATTTCTTCAAGCAGAGAAGCGTATGATGTTCACCGTTGCAATGATCACAGTGAATTTCCGCTCTGCATTCCTTTGTGGTATGATACAGACGTAGGCATCGACAACACTGATTCTTTCTTGCGTCGACGGCATCTTTCCGTTCCTTCGGTGTTTTGTGCACTATGCGCTTTTCAGAAAAATGACCATTGTTGCGGCAAAAGTGACAAACAGACTTATTCTGTTGGTGTTGATTGATTTGCATTTGAATCTTCGGCGTTTTCGGCAGAGCATCCATTTTCTGCGATCCCCTTTGATCAAATCTTTGCAAACATTCTGAGATCTGCATCTCAGAACACATAACTTCATCAATGTCACTCATCAGAACGTCCATTGTCCATTCTTCCAGGCTTGTCAACTTTGCTTGACGTTTCAAGATCTCTCGTTGAATCCATACTTCAAATTTTGAGAGAACTTGTTCCTTGACCATTTGAGAGTCCACATCCTGTTTGTATCTTCTCAGCTGATCCACGATCACAACACATCTATCATACAACTTTTGTTGATCATCCAAATTCGAACTTCTGCTTCTTTCCTTCCGAAGTTTGTTTGTCAGCTCGATGATGATATCCTTGGAATTGTTGTACCTTTTTTGAAGAAGTTCGATGGCTTTTTCGTAGTTGTCTCCATTCAGCTCATATTGTGAGATCAAAACTCTTGCATCACCTTTTAGAGCATTGAGAAGATACTTGAATTTGGTCAAATCAGAAATCGTTGCTTTGTGAATATCTTCTTCAAATGATGTCCAAAAATCTTTCCATTTCCATTTGTCACCAGAGAAAGTGGGAAGTTCCAATTTTGGCAATTTCACTTTTGCAACATTTGTCTCTACCATAACAACATTTGCTTGAACTGCATTGATTTCAGATTTATCCCTCAGCTTTTTCTTATCAAAAACTGCGATAATTCCTTCCAAACGATCCACGAATCCTTGTGATTCTTGCAATATTCTTGGAACTTTGTCCATTTGTTCATCAACCTTGCCACGATCGGAAGCACTCAATTCTTCATAATCAACTTTTGCCATTAACTTTTCAACTGCTTGATCCAACGAAACCATTTCGCTGTATGAATCGACATTTCCATCTCATCTATGTTTGGCTCCACTTCATGCAACTTCACGTTCAAAAATTTCATATCTTTCTTTCCTTGTTCCACCAAAGCATTGTACGCCTTTGTTAGACCAGAAAAAGCATATCGTAAATTGCTCATGATTTGATCCAAACTTGAACTTTGTACCTAGTACAAATTTTGAATTTTCTTTATAAAAATTCACAATTCCAATAAATCAACTTCTTGATTCTTGAAAAAATTCTAGAATAGCGCCTTATGCACTTTTCTCGAATCTTTGCACCAATTGATCCTGCCACGCGGGTCTTCAAATCTTCGAATCTGCGGCCTGTGTCCTTTCAAAACTCCAGATGCACCATAAAAAGGATTGTATTCCAAATATAATCCTTGAGGTTGTTGTAGATGATGGATGTGTGTGTTGGTTGTTAACCTCAAACTTGGGTAATTAAACCTTTATTTAAAAGAAAAAATAAAGAAAAAAGTATATACATAAAAAAAAGAAATAAATCAAAAATATATAAAAAATCATCACAAATGAAATTATTGTCGCGCCTTCCCTCTTTTATGCCCAATGAAATTGTAATGTTTTGGTTTATTGAGGGAAGAAGCGACAATTCAATATTAAAAAGCTAAAAGCTTTATCAAAATATAATAAACGATTTGCAAAACTATTTGCAAAATTGACGGAAGTCAGTTTAGATCATGATCTTCTTTCTTCCTAAAGTAAGCATACCTTTAATTGGTAACATAAATACCTTTTTTTTTTAAAATAATTTTTAAAGGGTTTTGCTTCACAGATATAATTAAAAATTGCATTCTTTTAACTGAAAAGCGAACAAGGAAGTTTTGAACATTTTTTGCAAGTTTTCAAATCACCGTCTTCATTTTTGTACAAACAAAAACTTGAGGTTTTGAGTGATTTAGGAATGAGCGAACAATGATCGAGAATTGCACAAAGCTACAAATGTGAATAGGAATATTGAACAATAAAAAGCTAAAATAAGAAAGATGTTTCAAACAATATTTAACAGATCAAAAAGTCACTTAAAAAAATAGTGTTTTGAGACTAAAACCTTGTGCGCACCAAATTTTTTTCAAATATTATCAAGAATAACCTTCATTCAAATATTTACATTTTACTTTCATCCTCACAAACAAATAAAAAAAAGGCAAATACTTTGTGAAGTGATTGAAATAATAAGAAAGTTGCTGTTAAATCCGGTTTTTGTTTTTTTTGAAAAAAATATTTAAAATTTAATTATAAAATTACAAGTCTTCAAATTGATTTTTAGATTAACAATCATAGAGTGAGATATTGTTCGCTGTCAATGTAATGTTAGGAAAATAGAAAATTAACAAATTGAAATAGTTTTTTTTGCAAATAAATAAAGTTTGATAAAAAAAAAAGAGGAAGAGAATGTTATTGTTATTTTTTTCGTACTCTGTGTTTTTATCGTACAAAATGTTTTATTTAAAAAAATATGAAATTGAAGAAGTACTGTTATTTTTAACAATTCTCATGTTTTTTTGTATTTCGTGAGAATAAATACTTTAATAACAAAAGCCTTTTCAAGCCAGAAGAAAAACGTTGTTTTGTAATGAGAATCATTTAATTTTGAACGAATTTCAATATAAAAAATGAATATAAGAGAATAAGGAATTTATTTATTGTCAACTCAATTATTTTTGATCATTGCGTTCGGAAGGCTGCTCAACCTCACAGCCGCTCCGCACGCACGCAACGCGACTGCCGACCCTCACACACACACTGAAATCGGCGGGAAAATAAATTTTTCAAATTTTCCAGTGTGTGTGAGTGTCGGCAGCCGCGTCGCGGGCGTGCGGAGCGGCTGTGAGGTTGAGCAGCCTTCCGAACGAAATGATCAAGAATAATTGAGTTGACAATAACACAAAGTTTGAACTGCATTTTCTGACTAAAATTTATTTTTGAAAGTATTCTAAATATAAACTATTTTCTAAAAAACTGGGAAATATGGTTAAACAATTGTTTATCAAAGCCGTCACCTCTTAATTGCATAGTGCAAATATTTGATATTCAAAAGTAGGTCATGCTCTAAAAACGAACGTTTCTTCTGGTGTCGAAGGAAATAATTTAATTTTGCGAAAAATCAGCTCAAAGCAATTTAAATTAGAAAAAAACCTCACATTGTTTCATTTGTTGGTATTTCAAATTCCTCAACAACAACCTGGGGGGCAATGTTCATCGTGTTAAGGTTTTAATATACCTGAAAAATAATAAAATATTTTTAGAAAATACAATTTACCGTTTGAAAAACAAATTCACAAGCACGATTTAAAAAAAAAGAATTTAAATAACAGTTGAGCAAGGGTTTTAAACGATTGTGATGCTCTAAAGTTGAATAATGGAAAATGAAAAATATTGTCAAGAAAAACAAAAATTCTAAACAATTTTCAGATGAATCCAAAACGGAAAACAGCAAAAAGTGGTTTCAGTGGGCGTGGCGTTCGTGTCATTTGGCGACCGCCGCATGAAAATTAGCAAACACCTGGCACCTATTTCATGTTTTCCCTATTTAGTGGTGAAATAACTAATGATTGCAAATTAATTTCAGTTTTTACCTGAAATTCGTACGTCTGGTGGATAAACATAATTTTTTACAAAAAAATTACGAATCTTGGATCAAAATCGAAAACAGCTTTAAAAATCTGTTTAAAATTTCATAAATACACTTTTTCTTGAAACAAATACTAACCTGGATCCAATTCGATTGCGGTTGCATCCGCCGATGTAAAGCTGGCCTGAAAGTATCCAAAATGAATAAATTTTATCAATTTAAAGATTTGAAACTGAGATTTTGAAAATTCACAAGGATCAAAATCAAAAATTGGCGATAACTGTAAGGGAACCTACTGGTTAACCCGCTATCTTGCATCATCTGCTGTGGGAATGTACACTATTGTACATCGGCAGCAGGGATGGGCGGGAAATTTCCCAGGACCGGGAAATTTCCCGGTTTTGCCGGTACCATGACGGGAAATTTCCCTTTCCGAAAATTTCCCGAAAAGTTTCGGGAAATTACGGGAAATTTTTTAAATAGAAAAATATCAAGAAAATCAAAGATTTGAAAAGATCAAGCTACAAAAATCAACAAAACATTACTAAAATTGATTAATAGTCTCAAATAAGAAAACTTAACATTTTTATTTTTTTAAACTCATTTATGCGATTCTAAAAAATGTTTGTGTTATTCAAAATCTTGCGTTGATTCCTGTTTTATCCTTCAGTTTTATCGTTGGATGTTGGAAAAATAAAATCAGGAACCAGTGTTTGGAGGTAAATTTTCGAATTTTCGAATTTCCCGAAATTTCCCTTTTTTTCCCGGTCCTTTGAACCGGGAAAAAAATTCCCGAAAAATTTCCCGGAAAGGAAATTCTTTGGCACCCATCCCTGATCGGCAGCGATTAATCATCGGGCAATAAAATTTCCGTTGCTGATGCTTATTAAATTCCTTGGTCAACGAACGAGGAATAAGGAACTATTTAAACCACGGATTCGAGGAATCAAGCTCCCAATCTTCGACACCACTGACTCCGTCCCTCCTTCCTTTCTGTTTCATTCCTTTTTTTTACGTACAATAAATTATTAGTAATTTATTCGCTATTTATATGTATCACAACGTCATAAAAGGAATGGAGCGGGTACTGAGGGTACTAAAACCCCTTAACCCGCTACTGGTAGCAGCTCGTCTTTTCACGTCTGATCAACGCGAGCTTAGGATCCACCGAAGCTGGAAGGAACATTGGAAGATTATTGAAGCCCAAGTTAGTTTGACGTCTTTAGTTTTTTTTTAAGCAGTGTGCAGTGTTTTTATAAGTTCTTTGTTGTGTCCGCGCTTTTATATGCAATGGAACAGCAGAATAGTGAATACGTTTATTTAGTGGAATAGGTAAAATAAGAATCAAATACTTTCTTCATTCGCCGGGGTCGATACCAATAATCCAGGTTTCACGTTGTTGATTATGATAAGCAAATACGGAACTCTTGCATTATTATTTCCATTACACAACATTCTTTAAACTTTTTTTGTGTTTTCTTGTTTTTTGTTTTTTTGTTTTTCTCTAGGTTTAGAAGAACCAATGAGGTGACTGGAGTTCCCTGATGCCCAACTTCAAGTTCGAAGCAGAGCTGCGCGAGAAAAAGTTTTCGAGAAAATTTCGAGAAACGAGAAACCCGAGAAAAAAAATTCGAGAAAATTTCGAGAAACGAGAAACCGAGAAAAAAAAATTCGAGAAAATTTCGAGAAACGAAAAACCCGAGAAAAAGATTTCGAGAAAATTTCGAAAACCGAGAAAAAATTTTCGAGAAATTTTCGAGAAATCCAAAAAAAATTTCTTGAAGAAACGAAAAATTTCGCAAACTTAGAAACATATTTTATAATTTTTCATATGTTCCAAAGCACAACAAATGTTTAATACATCGTCACGCTCCTTTAAACTGATGCAGAAAGGCTTTGAATTCAAACATTTTCTTCAACTAATACAGTGCTCCACATAAAGATAGGTGAACACCTGTGAAAACTTCGAAAAATCGTAAAATTTAAAATTTCGAAAAAATATGTGATAACAAAAAGTAAGCATTTAGGAAGTCTTAAAATGTAATCAAAAGTGTTTTTGGAAAATATTGAAATTCAAGGAAAAATTTGGATTTTTCTCATTTTTGCCTCTTCGCCAATCCACAAAAAGATAGGTTCACTACCAAAAAAACTTTTAAAAAAATTTTTCTTCTTAACAAAATTGATTAATTTGGAAAATTAATAATCAATTCGGATAGCATCTTGACGAGCGAGCTGAAAAATTCGGGAATCCATTGCTTGGTAGAGTGCATCAAGCAGGGTTTGGTCAATGGACGGCCATGCTTCGATAATGGCATTCTTGAGCTCCTTAACATCTCGATAAACTTTTCCACCGGCATACATTTTCTGAGAAATAACTCCCCAAACATTTTCGATGATGTTCAAATCAGGAGAACATGCAGGCCACTCCAAAACTTGAGCTCCATGACGTTCCAGATATGAGATTGTCTTTTTGACACGATGGATCTGTGCTCCATCTTGCATAAAAATGTGGTTCTTGTCGCGGATTCGACGGAGGAAGGGCATTTGGCCTCGTCTGTGAAGAAAACGGGAGTCTGTACCGCTCAAAACGACTTTAATTTACCGCTGGAGACCAAAAGATGGATTAGAAACAAGTGAGGATATTTCATGGGTCTTAAATGAGTGACAACTTTTCAGAATATCTCAATTTTTGTTTCCGAAGGTCATGCTAATAACAATGGTAACCATCTGGTCCATCGCAGTTGATCTTCTTCTCATCCGAAAAAATAATCTGATTTTTAAGACCCATGAAATATCCTCACTTGTTTCTAATCCATCTTTTGGTCTCCAGCGGTAAATTAAAGTCGTTTTGAGCGGTACAGACTCCCGTTTTCTTCACAGACGAGGCCTAATGCCCTTCCTCCGTCGAATCCGCGACAAGAACCACATTTTTATGCAAGATGGAGCACAGATCCATCGTGTCAAAAAGACAATCTCATATCTGGAACGTCATGGAGCTCAAGTTTTGGAGTGGCCTGCATGTTCTCCTGATTTGAACATCATCGAAAATGTTTGGGGAGTTATTTCTCAGAAAATGTATGCCGGTGGAAAAGTTTATCAAGTTGTTAAGGAGCTTAAGAAAGCCATTATCGAAGCATGGCCCACCATTGACCAAACCCTGCTTGATGCACTCTACCAAGCAATGGATACCCGAATTTTTCAGCTAGCTCGTCAAGATGCTATCCGAATTGATTATTAATTTTCCAAATTAATCAATTTTGTTAAGAAGAAAAATTTTTTTAAAAGTTTTTTTGGTAGTGAACCTATCTTTTTGTGGATTGGCGAAGAGGCAAAAATGAGAAAAATCCAAATTTTTCCTTGAATTTCAATATTTTCCAAAAACACTTTTGATTACATTTTAAGACTTCCTAAATGCTTACTTTTTGTTATCGGACATTTTTTCGAAATTTTAAATTTGACGATTTTTCGAAGTGTTCATAGGTGAACCTATCTTTATGTTGAGTACTGTATTTTAATTTTTTTTTGATTTCTCTGGTTGGAAGCCCACGAAGCAGGTGGATGGCCGCATTGGATGTGGAAGACAGCGCTCTGTTTGGAATCCCACGAAACGGGTGGATGGTCGCAATTGACGCGGAAGCTCGCTCTCTGTACTCAGATTTCTTTTCCTTTTTTTTAATGCAGTGTCTTTGAAGTGTTAGATCGTAATTCCGAACCTCAAATCGTAATTCCGAACTGTTTTCACTCTTTGACACTCTATCTCAGACAACAGGGGAACTAGTTTTCGGGTGAGTTCGGGCGCTTTCGACTAGCCTGTCGGTCAGTTACTCTCGACAGGCTAGTCGAAACTGCTCGAACTCACCCAAAAACTAGTCGTAACTGACCAAGAACTAGTCGAATCAAAATTTATTTTTTAAAAACTGCGCAAATTATTGAAAATGGTTTAAAACATTTATTTTCTGAAAAATCATGATCGAAGTTCGATTATCACTTCAAACATATATTAAACTTAAAAGTTTGTAAAATGAGAAACAATTTTTTCACCGGCACAGTTTTGGGGACCTACTTTTTCTTTTGTCAATTTTGGATCCATCAAAAAGTGAACTTTTCTGCATAAAATGAGCTAATCGTAATCTAGAATTCTAATTTTTCAGTATGGAATGTAGCTAAGGGAGAACGATAAAATAAATAGAATGATTCTAGATTATTTTCTATTTTGACAGTTTTCCAACAAAAAAGTGCAAATTTTATAGTTTTTGATACGATGTCCAAAATCAGGTAGTGTAAGGATGATTAAAGTTCCCTAAAAATTATTACTGCAAGTTAAAGGGGGGCTGAGGGGACGAAATAAATAGTTTAGAAATGATGAAAGTATGATTGTTGATAAATAAATGAAAAAAAAATCCAAAGAAAAACTCAAAAATGGCGAAAAAAAAAGTTCCGAAAAAAAACTCATACCCCCCTCTCTTCGCCCTAATGGTCGAAGAAACGCTTCTTGATTTTCTAGGCCGTCTCTTTTTTCTCGGCCGCCTAATTTTATTTTTTGAAAAATATTTTTTTTATTTTCTTTTATACATTTCTTTTGAACGTTTATTTGTTTTAATACTCTTTTATGGATAATTTTCTCTGAAAAAAAAATTGGAAAGAAGAGAAAAACAAGATAAAAAATAGGAGGCCGAGAAAAAAAACAATGGCCTAGAAAACAAAAAGCGTTTCTTCGGCCATATTAGGGCGAACACCGGGGCTATGGTTTTTTTTTCGGAATTTTTTTTTTCGTCATTTTCGAGTTTTTTTTCGGATTTTTTTTTCATTTATTTATCAACAATCATACTTTCATCATTTTAAAACCATTTATTTCGTCCCCTCAGCCCCCCTTTAATAAGCTCCAAAAGGGTTTTAAAATATAAATAAAAAGTTTCTGATTAGTTTTTGGATAAGAGCTAAGAAATGTGAGGCTGCCAATATGAACGAATATGAACTCGCGAGCTGCGAGCATGCGAATATGAAATTGGGTCTGGTTTTTCCTTCACCATTTCTCTAAAAAACGTCCTAATCACATGAAACTTTGAAATTAATGAGAAATAATATCAGGGAACTGAAATCAAGGAAATTCTCGTAAGAAAATTAATTGTTCGTTGTACCACAGTAGGCTTCCTGCAGTATTTATTGAACACCCTGTATTTTTTAATCGTTTAGTAAATATGAAAGTTATCTTATTTGCGTCTATCAAATTTCAGTTTAGGATTTACACACTGATCAGAGATAAATTATTTTTCACCTTGCAAAAAACGAAAATAAATTTTTTTTCAAAAAAAAAAATCACTATTATTAACAATCTACCAATTCTCGAAATTTGAGCCAAATCCTTTTCCTAGAACAATAGTAATGATTATCCAAGTTCTCCTACATGTACTCCTCCTAACTCTGGCGCTAGCGCACATATCAGCGCACTTTCTCCCTTTCCCCACATGTTCAGGTATAGTCAAATGGTTCAACGTCTCGTCAAGCAAGCAGGAGGTCAAGTCGTCGCAGGTTCGGTTCCAGGAAGGGTTTCTCGCTGCCATCGCTTAACACCACCCACACTACGCCGCCGCCACGTGAAATTGCTATGATGCAATCCCGTGGTGGCTGCGAGAAATTTATTTGCCGCCGACCGATTTTCGACTAGCCTCTCGAGAGTTTTGACTAGTTCCTCGACAGTTTCAACTAGTCTGTCGGCAGTTCCAACTAGTCACACCATAGTCGAGGAACTAGTCGGACTGACCGGAAAACTAGTCGGAAAACTGCCGCACGGCTAGTTCCCCAGTTGTCTGAGTATGTTTTTCAAAACTTTGTTCCCCAAATCGTTCAGTTCAGTCAGTCATACAGATGACCATGTCTCTCGAAAACCAATCACTCAGTCATACAATTATGAAATCTTTGGTCCCATTTTTTTTTGAAACTCAATATTTTTGCCTTCTTGGATCATCAGCCCGATCTTTGCCTACAATTTGTTTCGTATTCTTTCTCTCATATTTTTTTCAAAAAATACATCCACTCAAAAGAGACATCTTTCGCACAGGGAATTTGTTTTTGCTAGATCCATTCTTATTTCATTTTTGCAATTACACAATTTTCTTTCGTTTTTGTGGAAAGGCTTCTTTTTGTGCCAAAATACCACAGGCGAACGTCCGCCAGTCATAAAAATCTCTCTCACCAGCCAGAAGGATTTTCTTATTTGTATACACAGGAAATTTTTCGCGGATCCGCGCACATAAAAGTGGCAAATCTGCCACTTTGCTATGCGCGGATCCACCACTTTCTATGCGCGGATCCGCCACTTTCATAGGCGCGGATCCGCCACTTTCATATGCGCGGATCTGCCATTTCAATAGTTGCGGTTCCCGCGACGCGTTGCGGTTCCCTTCGTTGCGGTTTTTAAACAAATTATTTTTATTTATTTAATTTATTTTTCAAAGTTTAATATGTTGTTTCGATACGTTACAAGGTTTTTTTTGTTTAAACCAATATCATGTCTCATTTCCTTGTTTATTTCATGAAATTTCTTGATTATTTCAGACAAATGATCCCAGTTAAACGGAAACGAGATCGAGAAGGAAGTGAGTCATAATGAAGCCTTATCAATTTTAAATTTGTGATTCCAGATGAGTTCTGCCTCCATTGTCAAAGCGGCAAGACAAGTTCAAAGGGACTAGATTCAGACAGTAAGCGCTTTTTGTTTTACTAACAAGGGAACATTGTGAAATAGGATAAATAAAAAATAAAAGTTGATTATTTGACGTATGTGTCAAATTCTTAGCTCATATTTTTCCCTTGTTATTTTTATAATGGACTTCTCCAGAAACGGAAAATAACGCAAAAATTGCAAAATATTCAAACGGGAAACATGAGATGAAACCTTTTTCATCAAGAAATGCCAAAAAGTTCGAAAACTTCCAGCGAAATTAAGAAATCTTTCTCGAAATAAAACTTAAAGATGGGAAAAATAGCAAAAAAATTTTCAATCTCTTGCATGTTTCTTAATTGAATTTTTTCGCGTCATGTTTCGTTTCTGGGCAGATTCAGTAGTTTTCAAAATCTGCAGTATACACGTGAGAAAACCTCTGTCTAAAAAACGACACGCGTAAGGGCAATAGGGATGGTTGCGGAGCGTTGACTTATTATCCCTCACCACTATAGCGGGATATCGGTTAAAGTTAACCGGTTAACAGGTCGGTTAATTGTAAAACACTTGAAAAATAAGCTAGCTTACAAATAAATATGAAATTTAATCAGAGAGTACTTATTTCTTGTAAAAAAAAAACGAAATACAGGGACATCCTGTACATAAAATCCACCCTGTAGTGAACCGAAGAAACAAGAAAATTGAAAAAAAAGTACACGTAATAATGAGAGCCTTCATTATGAACGTTCGAAAAAAAACGGCAACCCTGATGCGGCGGACTCGGCGGAGCTCTCAAACGGAGGACCAAATGTTCCTGATCAGGGTTGTCGTTTTTTTCGGTTTTTTTTTCGTTTTTCGGATTTTCGGGTGTTTTACGCCGAAAAAATTTTATTTATTTCGGTTTTCGATCCTCAATTTTTTTCGGTGTTTTCGTCTTACGGAAAACAGATTTTTAAACTTGAATATATAATTTTTTTACCTCAATTTCCAAATAATTTACTAATTTTTTAACTGAAGGTAGAAAACTTTAAAATCGTATTTTTTTCAGATGAAATATGATTCATTAATCACTTAGAAAAAAATTTTTTTTCGGTATTTTTTCCTGGCCGACGAAAAACATTTTTTTTTCGGCCAAAAACTTTTCGGCGGCACCCCTGTTCCTGATGTTCATTTTCACAAGTTACCACAGTTGTTGTTGTCATTCTTTGTTTTGCAAAATAATTTTATTTTTATAAGGTTGATATTTTTTACATGTCTATTGACTCTTACTCATTTATTCACGGAAAAATAGATATCGAAAAATAATGATAACGAAACTAGGTGCAAAAAATGGAAGACTTCAAAGTACAAATATAGAAAGCATGTGAAAATCATGGTTGAACAGCTTTGAGATTGATCTGAAATGAAATGATATTGGATTTATTTAGAGATTAAATAACCAACCGCTCCTATAATATTATTCTTGTTATATTGCACCAAATTCTCAGCAATCTCACTAGCAACTCTCAATTGAGCATCAATTGTGGAAGCTCCAAGATGTGGAGTACTAATAACCAATGGGTGATTGACCAACTCTCTATAAGTTGGTGGTTCTTGCTCGAAAACGTCAAAAGCTGCTCCTTTGGCGTGTCCAGCGTTAAGAGACTCAACGAGATCTTGCTCGTTAACAATTCCTCCGCGAGAAACATTGATAACTCTGACTCCTTGTTTGCATTTCGCCAGAACTTCTTTATTAATCAAGTTGGCGGTTTGTAGAATCAGTGGAACGTGAACTGTAATATAGTCCGCTTGTGGCCAGATTTCCTCCAAACTCAACAACTCAATATTCTTGGCCGCTGCTGCCTCCTTCGTAATCATTGGATCATAACCAATCACCCTCATTCCGAATGCTTGCAATCTGACAGCAACTTTTGTTCCAATTCTTCCAAGTCCAATAACGGCCAATGTTCGTCCATAAACCTCTTCTCCCATGAAATCCTTTCGTTGCCATTTTCCGGCTCTCATTGATTCGGCAGCTTGTGGGACATGTCGCGAAAGTGAGAGGATCAAAATGCACGTAAGTTCGGCGGCAGAACGGGAATTGGCTTCTGAAAACGACAACTTATTAAGGGATCTAGAGAAAAAGTACATACGTGGGGTGTTAATAACCAAAACCTTGTTTATCGAGGCAGCGGTAACATCGATGTTGTCGACTCCTGTTCCAGCTCTTCCGACGATTTTCAGCTTTCCCGCTGAGGCATCCAACAAATCTGCGGTGATCTGGAAATTAAAAATTTGAGACAAAAAATCTTACTTTTTGTGAGAATTTATTTTTAAAATTTTCTGGAATTTTAGTTTGTTTCTTTCAATTTGTTTTTAAAATATTTTGTTGCCAGAAAATAGCGAAAACGATACAATTCTGAAAAAAACCCAAAAAATAAACATTTTTTGTTTCTTTTTCAATTTTTTATCAAAAGGTTATGCCCTTTCCTAAAACACAAAAAACATCAACGTTGTCAAAAAATGCTTAAAAATAGGAAAACTTAGATAAAAGCCCACGGTGGGAAAAAAGCTACGCGCAACAGTTCACGGCGTGGCGAAGTGTACCCACGGTGGGAAAAAAGCTACGCAAAACTGTCCTGGACTAGTTTTCTGCAGCGCACAGAAAAGTGGAAACCTAGGCCACACGTTAGCGCGGAAATTTAAATTTCTAGTCCACCACTCAAGTTCGATAGACGCTAGCTCAGCGAAATCAATAAATTGCAATTTTTGATTATTTGAATGATTTCTATTGATTGAAATAGCAAAACAGCCAAAGAAGGAATGTGATTAATGTATTTTTAAAAAATTATATTAATTTTTTGAAAAAAAAAACTTAATTGTATATTCATTATATTGTATTTATATCATTCGTTATATTATATATAGTTATAATTAATGTATAACCGATTCATGTTTAAATTTTTAAGAAAGTTATTTGATTAAATTATAAAAAAAAATTTCAGTGAAGATCGTTTTTTTCAATGGAAAAATCAGATTTTCGTTTTTTTCAATGAATTCTGGTTGGAAAAGGGGTAAAAAGACATGGCAAAAAAAGTGTATTGATTGAAAATAAGAAAAAAAAATTTAGTTTTTGCGAAAAATCCGAAAATTATTGTTTTTATTGGTTTTTTGTCGGATAAAAAAGAAATAGCCAAAAAAGTGCGCGGCAAGTTTCCGAAAATTTGAATTAAGCCCCGCCCTCCTTTTTTCGCAGTTAGGACGCTATTTCAACTGTTGCGCGTAGCTTTTTTCCCACCGTGGTACCCTTCCCCCTTTCTGTGTGCAACTGTCTCTTTCTCTGCGTCTCTCGCACACACATTTTTTTAGCAAAGTGGATAAAACAGATGAAAATTGTGGCATAGGTGCGCATCAAAAGTTCGATTCCATCTAAACGTTTTGCAAAAAATAAACTACTTTGAGTTTCCTTTAAAAAAAATGAGAAAATTTTCAAAAAACCAAACAAATTTTTTTTCGAACACGTTTTTCTGGAATCGAGATAAATGTTTTCCAATAGCATTTTACACGCTGATTAAGAATATCTAACTTTAAAAAAAAGTTATTGAGAAATTTTGACTAATGAGGTTTCTAAGGTCTAAAAGTGAATTTTCTCGGCACAGAAGCAAATTCTGGTATTAAGAGTAGTCTCAATAGATGCAGAATTTTTTTCTCTATAATCCTGGTAATTTTGAAAAAAAAGTTATTGAAATTTCTCGAGAAAATTGAAATAAACACGCCACAATGCTATACTGCTATTTGCGGGGCACACACAAACACAGCGGAGTGTCGTACCATCCACCCCGTGAGTTGAAATAGCGTCCTAACTGCGAAAAAAGGAGGGCGGGGCTTAATTCAAATTTTCGCAATCTTGCCGCGCACGTTTTTGGCTATTTCTTTTTTATCCGACAAAAAACCAATAAAAACAGTGATTTTCGGATTTTCGCAAAAACTATTTTTTTTCTTGTTTTCAATCAATACACTTTATTTGCCATGTCTTTTTACCCCTTCTCCAACCAGAATTCATTGAAAAAAACGAAAATCTGATTTTTCCATTGAAAAAAACGATCTTAACTTAAATTTCCAAATATAATTTACTCAAAGAACTTTTTTAAAAATTTAAACATGAATCGGTTATACATTAATTATCCTATTATATATTTGAAAACGCCGGGAAAGTGTCTGTTAACACAAATCTGTTCATAGTAAAATTCAAAAGTTACTGAGTGGAATTGAACTCGAATCGGTACACGTAAAGAAGTGATTACTTAACCGGTATCCTATAGAAGTCACTCAAGAGAATGAAATTTTTGAAACCTAATGATTGTGGATTTTCATTTCTTAATTTTTTTCTATTTCTGTCAAAATTCCATGAACGTATATGAAAAAATAGGTCAAGAAACTAGGTCAAAATTGAAAAATTATTTGTTGTCATTTCTGAGTTGAGATTCATTCTTTTAAAATTTACTCGAAGAAAATTATCGTTCTATTATGATGACTATTTTAATTGGAAAAAATAAGGTGCGCTAGGGTAAGAAGATTACATCAACCTCTTTTCAGATTCATTTCTATATTTAAGACGCTAATTATAACCGTTTTAGAAGATTAAATAATTCGATATGTAATCAAATGTGACAAGTATGGTTGGTTTTTTTTTTGAGAATATTCCAGTGAAATTGTAACACTTTAAATTAGGAGGACTTCGCCGCGCAGCGGCGTTGGAAAACGATCAAAAGTATTGGAATGCGTACCGAAAACACGGAAGAAGCGAGCCGAAGGCGAAGGCGAGGCGTAGAAAAAGGTATTAGGTAATTATGATGAGCTTAGGTTAAAGAGAGCAAAACCCAAAGAAATTACCGAATTTTAAATAAATTTATGGTCTTACCTATAGAAACAATATAGTGTTTTTTCAACACATAATATATTGGTAAATGACATTAAAACATTAAAGAAAGACTTTACGGAGCTAATGAATGTACCTTAAATGAAAATAGACGTCATACTCATTCCATATCAGTTCTTTAAATTTTCTGAAACCACGTAGAAGCCGGGAAAACGAGCTTCGAAAAAATGGCCGAGAAAAAGTTTCAACCGGCGAATGCTTTGTAATTAGAATGACGTCTATTTCAATTTAAGGTACATTTATTATTTCTCCGTAAAGTCCGTTAAGTGTGCCGAAGGCGAACTACGAACCAGGAAAACCACGGCGAAGCGGTGACAGTTTACCTGGTAACTATATATGATATAACGAATGATATAAATACAATATAATGAATATGCAATGAAGTTTTTTTTTCAAAAAATTAATATTTTTTTTAAATACATTAATCACATGCTTTCTTTGGATGTTTTGCAATTTCAATCAATATAAATCATTCCATAGGTGGGATTAGGTCATTTCGAAATCTCAAAGTTAAAGGAGGGCTTTAAGGAGATAATAAATGTACCTTAAATGAAAATAGACTTCATTCTCATTCCGAATATGTTTTTAACATTTTCTAAAACCACCTAGAAGCCGAGAAAATGAGCTTCAAAACAATGGCCTAGAAAAAAGGGCCACCTGGCCGAACTTTTTCCTATGAGCTTTTTTCGTGTTTCGTTAATAAACAGTTATGCAGAATGCTTATAGTAGTTCTTTTTAATCTTAATTTATGTTTCATTTTTCATTTTTTTGGACTTTTCATGCCTGACCAATTTTCGCCGGTGGCCCTTTTTTCTAGGCCATTGTTTTGAGGCGTGTTTTCTCGGCTTCTAGGTGGTTTTAGAAAATTTTAAATACAGATTTGGAATGAGTCTGAAGCCTATTTTCATCCCAGACGCATTCATAATCTCCGTAAAGCACTCCTTTAAGCTCGTTACAAAAAAAAAATTTTTAAGTTAAGGCGACTACAAACCGTAAAAAGCATCAAAAACGCTGAAAAACACTTAAAAAAAAAGAATATCCGAAAGTGCGTCAAGGCAAACCTCTATTTTTGGATACTCCTTTAAAAAGTTAGGGTCGTTACACCTTGTCAAGTGAAAAAAAGTTAAACTAGTTACTAGGCTAAATCCGCGGAATCCCACCTATGAATCATTCAAATAATAAAAATTGCAATTTATTGATTTCTCTGAGCTAACGTCTATCGAACTTGAGTGGTGGACTAGAAATTTAAATTTCCGCACTAACGTGTGGGCTAGGTTTCCACTTGTTTCTGTGCGCTGCAGAAAACTAGTCCAGGACAGTTTTGCGTATCTTTTTTCCCGCCGTGAAGCCGTGAAAATTCTAAAAATAAAATCGGATCTACAGTAAAAAAACCTTTGAAAGTTCGTGTTGAAAACCAAAGAGCTATGCGCCTTTAACCGTAGTCATGATTTAATTTTTTTTAAATTCATCTTTTTTTTTTGACAAAAACACCAAATAAACAACAAAAAATCAATAACTAACCTTGGTTGCACTTCTCACAATAACAGCATCGTGTTGTGGAAGGGATACAAACAATTGTTCCTTGGTTTGCTTTGTCTGAACGGTGACATTAATTCCATTTTGCTTCAAAATATCCACACATTCTTGCTCAATATCATCAGCGATGAGAACCGAGGTAACTTTCATGTTTTTTTCTGCAAAAAAATAAGAAAAATATTTACACATTTTGAAAAGTATAACGATAAACAAAAACAATGATTTTAGCTTCATTACATTCCGCTAAAAATACTATTTATTTTTCGGTTTTTGGAGGGGAGGTCTTTATTGTGCCAACTATATTTCAAAACAAACTCTTCTCCTTAGTAAACCAAAACTAAGCAGTCCGAATAACAGAAAAAAGTCGACAAAAATATTGCAAAACAACCATAAAAACTATCCGTGTTGGCAACAAAAGAAAAATAACAGAGGTGCAGCCTCTCCCTCCGTTTTTGTAAACAAAAAAAACTTGCCTTCTTCTCTAAGGAAGATTCTGAATTCTTGATCGATTTTCGCAATCTGAAAAAATATTTTATTTTTTGGTTATTCCTTTTTTTTTACCTTTTCATATTTCGCAATCTTATTCTGGTTCTCAACAATCTCCTTTGCATTGTAATTTTCAACAACGCTTACTAACTGCAGATGAATATATATTTTTTAAAGAAATCCGTTGACAAAAATTTAGCAAACCTCTGTAGAAATGTCGATTTCTGGAATTTCCGACGACGTATCACAGGAAGCGGGGTTTTTGGCAGATTGTGTCGTTCCTTGCGCTTTTAGTACACGATCATCATCAGTTTTGCTAGTCGGTGATTTGTTTTTCTTTAAGCAAAACATTGTATCTAGCCTAAAATATCGAGATTATTTTTGTTAGTTTCAGAGAAATTCGGAAAAAGCTTTCGGAGAAATTCGGTGAAAAAACGGGAGGATGACGAAACAGTAGGACTATTTAAGAGGCTCAGAATTATTTTTTCAGAGAAGGAAAAATTATAACTTCGCAAATTTACTTATCAAGAATTTTAAAGAAGCAAATGCGAATTAAGTAAAGAATAACCTTGTAGGATTTAATATCAATTTGCTATTGTCACTTTATGTTTACGATACAAAAGCTGCAGGGCCATAAAAAAGAGGAATTTCGAAGATTGTATGCCTTTCTTTTTATTTAAAAATTAAGGTCAAGAAATTATTTGGAGTATTTTTCAAGAATTGGCTAGCTCTCTCAGAAGTCATCCTACTATATATTTGAAAACGCCGGGAAAGTGTCTGTTAACACATCTGTTCGCAATTTTTTGTGTTTCCGAAGCCTTTGTATATTATTTTTTTACGAAAAAAATATAATTTAATATGGGGTATTTGTGGCGAAAAAAAGTAAGATAGAATATTTATTGAAGTTTAAATGGCGAACAAATTCTAGGATATTCATTCCAAAAAAAACTATTTTTTCGAATTTCAGTGCTTAGGGTTAGAAAAAAATTGTCAACTGAAAAAAGTATTGAAATTCTATTTGGAATAGTTTGGAACCAAGTGTGGCATTCTATCTTCATTTTTTTAAATTTCGATTTTCTAAGTTCTGTGCTCTGTCACGCTACAGAAACGTACCCGTTTGGCTCAATATCAACGTAAAATGGTTTGATAACCATCTGGTATATGTGAATGAAATATGAAACTGATATCCTTCATATTCGCCCTAAGGCAGGGCCCTTTGTGTCACAGTTCCACTCTTACAAATACTGCCTTATATTACGCAGAAAGGTGAAAATCAGAAAACTCGGTGAGATATTGATAAGATTATACAAAAGTGGAGAAAGACGAAAAAAAGTAAGAAATACAAAAAAGTGATTCAATTGACAATGGAAGCATGGAATGTTTTTCACTACGCGCGGGATATACGAGTTAATTTTTTCCCGCCGCTGCGATCTAATCACGCCAACACAATTTTTGACTGACGCACTTGTGGATTTCCAGTTTTCTGGGTTACCCTAGGGTAATTCTTGAAATAAATGTTTTGAATGGTGTCTCACACCTATCTCGTGCAAATTTAAAAGTAAAAGCAGGTATTTAAAATGGTTTCAAGCATAGATTGAACAAAAACATATATTTCTTTGAAGATCACGCATCACAGCCTGCGTGTTCCCAGCTAATTTTTGCGTCAAAACAATCTAAATTGTCTTCTCTTCAAATTGTATTCTGCACTTTTTCGATTTTTTGACTTTTAGGAAAGTTATTTACAAAAAAGTCTAAAAATCGAGGTTTTTCAGTACTAAATTTCATTCAAAGATCACGAGAACACCAATAAAGTTAGGACGTTAAAATTTTTTTGTGAGGTGCAAAATCAGCAAGGGTAAAGTTTGTATTCGGCAGAATTTTGAAAAAAGCCCTCAGAAGCTAATTAAAAATTTTTGAAATTTTTCCAGTTATAAATTTCAATTTTTAGGCTTCAAAATTTTTTGATCTCGAACTTTCAACTCGTATATTTTTTTTCTATTGAGGCGGTAGTAAAAAACATGCCGTGGGAAGGAAAAAGGGAAATAAGGAAAACTTTTTTTTTTAATTTTCACTTGAATTTTTGTATTTTTTTTCGACAAAATTGTAAAAAAAAGAGAAATTAAAATGTAAAAAGTAAAGGAATTGAATGTAGAACAAAAAACATTAGGAGAAATCAACAAATAAAAAATTTTAAAAATAAATGGAGGAAAATTAATTATAAGTTTGAATTAAATTTAAATTGTACATACGATTAATATTCAACGAAAAGTTATAATTTTAATTTTAATCAAGTTCTCAAAACAAGTAAGTTCGCTCCAATGCGAACCCAGAATTGGCGGGAATTTAAATTATTTCTACTTTTTATTTATTAGTTTA
Source organism: Caenorhabditis virilis (assembly GCA_964036255.1). NCBI lineage: Eukaryota > Metazoa > Nematoda > Chromadorea > Rhabditida > Rhabditidae > Caenorhabditis > Caenorhabditis virilis. The sequence goes on along the minus strand of OZ038417.1, from coordinate 8,423,550 downwards.
TTTATGTACGCGCGGGAAAAGCAACGTGAAAAAAAATGTGAAACAGTTCACAGTAACACCGACAAAAGAATAAATATATATATATGATCATAACAAAAAAAAAACCGTGATTTTTGAAGAAAGAAAAATGAAATGAAACATATTTTCAGAAACATATTTTCAATAACCGGAATAAGAGAGGGGGGGGGGGGGGGGGTAAGCAGTAACTCAGTGAAAAAACCGCGGGTCATTCGCGTGCCCGCCTTGAAAAATTAGGGGGCCCCCGGGGAGCCCGCGGCGCATCCCCTAATTTTTTATCGCGAGCTCCCGAATAACACGCCTAATTTTAAGCGCGCACGCAATATCACGCCGTTTCGGCGCATTAGCTCGCTTTAACGCTGATTCTTGCACGGTGGGAAAAAAGCTACGCAAAACTGTCCTGGACTAATTTTCTGCAGCGCACAGAAAAGTGGAAACCTAGGCCACACGTTAGCGCGGAAATTTAAATTTCTAGTCCACCACTCAAGTTCGATAGACGCTAGCTCAGCGAAATCAATAAATTGCAATTTTTGATTATTTGAATGATTTCTATTGATTGAAATAGCAAAACAGCCAAAGAAGGAATGTGATTAATGTATTTTTAAAAAATTATATTAATTTTTTGAACAAAAAAACTTCATTGTATATTCATTATATTGTATTTATATCATTCGTTTTCTCATGTATAGTTATAATTAATGTATAACCGATTCATGTTTAAATTTTTAAGAAAGTTCTTTGATTAAATTATAAAAAAAATTTCAGTGAAGATCGTTTTTTTCAACGGAAAAATCAGATTTTTGTTTTTTTCAATGAATTCTGGTTGGAAAAGGGGTAAAAAGACATGACAAAAAAAGTGTAGTGATTGAAAATAAGAAAAAAAATTTTGTTTTTGCGAAAAATCCGAAAATTATTGTTTTTATTGGTTTTTTGTCGGATAAAAAAGAAATAGCCAAAAAAGTGCGCGGCAAGATTGCGAAAATTTGAATTAAGCCCCGCCCTCCTTTTTTCGCAGTTAGGACGCTATTTCAACTGTTGCGCGTAGCTTTTTTCCCACCGTGTCTTGCTGTTGCTTCTTTGGTTATTGTTTCAATATTCTTACCTATTTATTTAAAACAAACTACAAACAATAAATTTTAGAAGAAAAAACGCGAAAGAATACACAAAAACAGGAAAAATAACAATTAAAGCCAAAATTGAACCGTTAAACTTGAAACAACAATTAAAGCCAAACTTGAACCGTAAAACTTGAATAAAACAAACCTCTTAAAAAATAGTACAGACAAAGAACAAGTAAAAAAAATTAATTTTAATGATTCGCAGACCGTTTTGATGTCTTTTCATCTTTCGCTGCTTTTCGCTTCGGAGTGTAGGATGTGCGCTAAAAGCATAAAGCTAAATTGGTTATTGTTTGTGTTTTTTTATTTGAAACTCATTTCACAAAAAATGGCTTGATTTATCAGTGATTGGTTCCATATCATCTCACGTTAAAAATACAAATAGATATTTCATAAATAGTATTCTTTCATTTAGAAGTAATAAAGGTTTTTCAAAAAAAAAAATCAGTTTTCCCCTCACAACCGCTTCACATAATTCTCATCCTCTCATTTCTTTCATGATATGTAACAATCTCAAACAAAATGCCAATTTTCCTACTCGCATCTCCAATATCAGCAGCTCCATTTTGGATTTAGTCCTTTCTTATAATGTAAATATATCATCTCTTAAATCTATACCTCCATTGTTAGGTTCTGATCATCTCGCTCTTTCATTTTCCGTTCCTATGCATATTACTTCTAATTTTACTCCTTCAAAACGTGTTATTGATTACAAACGCGGCGACTATGGCAAAATTAATTGTGCCATTGCGTCTTATAACTGGGATAAACAACTTTCTTTTTTTTTCAAATGTTAACAGTAAATACAATCATTTTTCTCGCATACTTTCCGAATTGATAGTTGTATTTTGTCCCTCTTTTGTTCCTCAACCTAAACCATTTCATACCTTAAAATCTAGAAAGCTCGACTGTATCCGATACAAACTTTCTAAACTTCGTTGTAAAGCCGGTTCTCATTCCAAAAAATTAACTAAATTGTATAAGCGTATTAAATATAAATACATTAATTGTATTAGGAAGTTTGAAAACTCTTTCATTAAATGTAACAACTCTCGTAAAATTTTTCAATACATCAAATCAAAGACCAAACCACCGTCTGATATTCCAGCACTTTCCATTGACAAAGTTTCTTATGTCACCGATGAAGAAAAAGCTTATATTTTTGGCAAAACTTTTGCTGCTAATTTTTCCTGTTCATCACATAATTTACCTCCTTTGCCTGATCATCCTGACTCTTCAGATTTCTTCCATTTTTACCCTGATGTTATCTCCAAATACCTCTAAACTTCCTCTACATAAAAAAGGACCTAAATCTTGCCCCCAAAATTTCCGACCAATTTCTCTCACTGATCCTATTTGTAGAGTTATGGAGCGAATCCTTGCTCACGCTGTACGTTTTCGCTTTTCCCATAAATTCAATTCCAACCAACATGGTTTTCTCAATGGGATAAGCTGCAAAACTGCACTTTTATCTTCCTTATCTAACTGGAAACGCACTCTTAAAACGGATTCCTTTCTTGACATAATTTATATTGATTTTTCTAAAGCTTTTGACTCGGTCCCACACGATTTACTTGTATCCAAACTCTTAAATTTTGGTCTTGATTGCAAACTTGTTCGATGGTACACCGATTTTCTTAGCAACCGATATTTTTCTATCAAAATCAATAACTTTATTTCCGATACATCTCTCCCCATTCACTCTGGAGTTCCGCAAGGAACTGTTAGTGGTCCACTCCTTTTCCTTATCTATATTAACGATATTTTTGATTGTATTGATGTTAATGTTGGAATTTCGGGATTTGCTGACGATATTAAAGTTTTTAGCTCCGACTGTAAAGCCTTACAAAAATCTCTCAATTTATTGTATTCTTGGTCTACTACTAATCGTCTTCCTATCGCCCCTCATAAAACAAACTTCATTCGTTTATGTAAATCCTCTTCCAACAATTCTTCATATCATATTAACAATGTTCCAATTGCTCAAACTTATATTGTACGAGATCTTGGTATCTTAATAGACTCCAATCTTTCCTTTGATGCTCACATACGTAAAATAGCAGCTCAAGCAACTCTCAAAACGAATCAGTTATTATTTTGTTTTAAATCTACCAATATCAGTTTTTATGTTAATCTCTTCAAATACTACGTTTTACCCTTGCTAGAATATTGTACCGAAGTTTTTGACCCCTTCCTTAGCTCCACCCTTTCTGCCGCTCTTGAAACCCCTCTTAGAAATTTTTCTAGACGAGTTTGCCAACGTTGCAATATCTCATATGCTTCTTATGCTGATAGATTATGTAAATTATCTTTAAACTCCCTATTACTTCGTAGAACTCATGCCGCCTTAAAATTTATGTATCAATGTCTTACAGGAATGGTTATATTTCCTGATATTAACACCTTTGTCGTCTTCACCTCTAACAAGCGCAGACCAATGATGCTAAAGCTCATTGGTGCTCACTGCAACTCATTTTTCGACTGTTATGTTCCTTTATGGAACAAACTTACTAACAATATCAATTCATTTTTATCCTTTCAAGAGTTTATTCTTCTTCTAGTCACTTCTAAAATTAACCGTCACTCCCCCTAACTGTCTTTGCTACTCTTGCGGGTAGCATCCATTAAGTCTTATTCATTGCATTTTAATTTTCCTCCGTTTTTTTGTATATTTCTTTACTTTTTTTGTTCTATTTTTTTTTGCTGAATAAAGATAAAGATTAAAAAAACGGAGTAACAACATACCTTTTCTAGAATTCCTCTTATTAGTTGTGACACGCATAAATGTGGAAGACGACCGGAAGATGGCTGAGGGACATTTTCGATCGAAATTACCATTCCCTTCTGAACAAATCTTGTTTTTAAATGCCTTTAAAAGTATAAATACTCAACCTTAACAGGTTCTGCAATGTCATCAGCCAATTTGAAAGTTGAAACAATATTTCTAGCACATGGATTTGCCAAAAATAGACTCTTAGTTGGAACAATAGTTCTTGATTTGATGAGTTTAGTCATTTGTTTTGATTTAATACTCTCAATTCTCATCTAAAAAGTAAATAAGCAGTTTTAAGCGTATGTTCAATTACCATAATGTCATGCCCAAACGTCATTGAAGCAATGTTATTTCTAGAGTAAACATCGCGTTCAGCGATGGGACGCTCAATTCTGTAGACATTTTTTGAGACGAAATCCTGAAATATATATCCTGTTTTCTTAGTTCACCAATTTCATATTCATTTTAAAAACTCACTTCTACAATTTCGTTTATCAAACTTTGATCTCCACTATGGATCCATCAAAGTGAAATTTTCTTCTTAAAATGAGCTAATCTAAAATTTTCTTCTTAAAATGAGCTAATCTAAAGATGTGAAGCTGCCAATATGAACGAGAATAAACTCGCGAGCTGCGAGCACGCGAACATGAAGTAGGGTCTGGTTTTTCTTTCACCGTTTTTCTAAAAACGGCCCCACAGTATTTCTTCCTGCAGTATTTATTGAACACCCTGTAGCTCAAAATTTAACTAATTTTAGACTTTGAAACACTATTACTTCCGTGTGAACATTAGAACCTAAAAGATACAGTTTCTTAGCCCCCAGGACGAGCTATTTCTAATGAGCTATGGTAAATCTCAAAGACCGAGTTCGCACTCTTCCTGTTGTAATAGTTTTATCAAGCTTTCTAAGAGTTACAGTCTAGAATGCGTGACATTTTATTTAGAGACCATGTCTGAGTTGAATTAAACAGCGGTGTCCCAGTCCGAATATCAGAGGTAAAGTCCTGCAACTTTACAGATAAGTTACACACATCAGTGAACACAACAACATGTAACCCCAACATATGCCCCTGTGTTACGCGGTTGCACCCGACTTTTGCTGGAAAATTGTCCTGATCATAACTCAGCCCAAAATGAGAACTATAGCTTGTATATTTTTGGATGGCTCATAGCTAACGCGCTTGTAGTTGATATACTGATACTTTGTAGTTGATATAAAATTTCAAAACACAAAACTTAAATACGAAAATTTGAAGATATAAGAAATGGGTTTCAGTTTTTAAATTTTTTTGGTGTAAAACCATATCAACTCGAAACATTTTATTTTAAATTCTGAAAGAGGACGAAATGTTGTACTAGAATCTAAAATAAACTCGAAAAATGAGGGACCCATTGTATCGAAAATAGACTTTAAATTTCGAAGAATTTTCTTGCAGAAAGGATTGTTTAAGCTTTAATCTAGACCCTTAAAAATAGTTTATGTGCTTAAAAAGTAAAACATGCGTCTCAATTATGCATAATTTACATTTTCCAAAAGTTTTTTGGTGAAAATCGAAAAAAAAATGTTTGACGATTATTTCATTAATTTTCCAAAAAAATTAAAAAACATTTTTTTTTAATTTTCACCAAAAAACTTTTGGAATATGTTAATTCTGCATAACTGAAACATATGTTTATCTTTTCAAGCTCCGAAACTGTTCTTAAAGGTCTAAATTCAGGCTTAAATAACCATTTCTGCAAGAAAATCAAAATTTGACGTATTTCGTCCGTTTTCAGCACAATGGGTCTCTTCATTTTTTGAATGTATTTATGATTCTAGTACAGAATTTCATCTTCTTCAAAAAATGAAGTAACATTTCTTGGTTCGATATGGTTTTCCACTTGAAAATTCTGAAAAACTGGAACCGATTTTCTTTTCTTCAAATTTTCGTTTTTAAGTTGTATGTTTTGCATTTTGATATTAACTACGAAGTTGTAGAGTTTGTAAAGACCTATCCAAAAATATAAAGAATAGTTTCCAGTTCTCATTATGAGCTGAGTTATGTACAGGGTGGGGAATAAATATAGCGCCGTACTCGAGAGGGTATAAAAACTTCAAATCAAAAGATTTTTTTCTGCAAATTCAACAAAAACTTTATTAAATAATAACAAAAATAATGGCATTAACAGTTTTCGAATCTTCCACCTTTCGCCTTGATAACAGCTCGAAGTCTCTTCGGATACGAGTCGATGACGGCACGGTGGTAGTTGGCATCAAGATCATCCCAGGCCTTCTCGAGATCAATCTTCAGGGCCCCCAAATTTGGATAGTTTGTCGTGGAAACCTTCTGGGTAAAATATTCATACACTGCAAATCCATGGGATTGAGATCAGGACTAGAAGCCGGCCATTCAGCGGAAGCGATTAATCCCGGAAAATTGGTTTTGCACCACTGTTGAGTTGCTTTGGCGGTATGGGCAGGCCCACCGTCTTGCTGGAAGATCCAATCACGGTCTCAGTAGTAAAATTTGGACAAAGGCAACACTGCGGACTCGAGAATCGTCTTGATGTAGTATTCATGGTTGATTTTCGCTCCAACATCAACGGAAACGAGCGGCGTTTTTCCGTCGGCACAAATTCCTACAAAATCCATTACTGCGGCCGGATGAGAAGTCTTATTGAGAATTTTTCCTCTTTGACAGACAGTCTCAAAGTCCCTAGCAATAATCCTGTTGTTCTGTCTATTTTTATTGGCTTCAATAGTGAACAACTTCTCATCTGTGAACAGTGTCTTCAGGTGCGTGCCTTGCAGCGTGCCGCGAAGGAGATCTCGAGCTTTTTTCAGACGAAGGTCCTTGTACCAGTTTGTCAGAAACGCTCCTTTTTGCATACGATACGCAAGCATGTGAAGCTTCTGTTTGACAATAATTCTCATCGATTTCGGACTCGTTTCGAACTCCGAGTGCATCTTTCTCATGCTTCTTTCCGGATTTCTTCTGATTCTCTCTATCATCGCTTTGACGACATCAGGAGTTGTTACAGTGACCGGACGACCACTTCTCTGCTTTCCTTTTAAAGTTCAGAAGTCCTTGAAACGCTTCAGAGTCCAATTTACAACCGATTTTCCCACACCAAGCTTCTGAACAATCTCAGACAAACGCATTCTTTGCCTCGAACATTCGATGATGGCCGATCTGAATGGGGAAACAGCCACCATGATCTTTAAAATTGATATATTTGGCTGAAACTTGGTGGAATAGTCAAAAACAAAATAATAAACAAAAAAAATATTACTGTACGCCATCTCTGCGTTTCCGCAGGCGCCAGCGTTTACGCAAAGTTGCGGCGCTATATTTATTCCCCACCCTGTAGTGTAAAATTTTCACCAAAAAGCGGGTGCACCCGCGCAACGCGGGGACACATGTTTGGGTTGGTTAGTTTTTTTGTGTTCCCTAATCTGTAAAGTTGCAGAACATTAGCGGTATAAATATTACATTCGACTGATAACATACTCGATTTTCTTGCAGAAATGGTTATTTAAGCCTGAATTTAGACCTTTAAGAACAGTTTCGGAGCTTGAAAAGATAAACATATGTTTCAGTTATGCAGAATTAACATATTCCAAAAGTTTTTTGGTGAAAATTAAAAAAAAATGTTTTTTAATTTTTTTGGAAAATTAATGAAATAATCGTCAAACATTTTTTTTTCGATTTTCACCAAAAAACTTTTGGAAAATGTAAATTATGCATAATTGAGACGCATGTTTTACTTTTTAAGCACATAAACTATTTTTAAGGGTCTAGATTAAAGCTTAAACAATCCTTTCTGCAAGAAAATTCTTCGAAATTTAAAGTCTATTTTCGATACAATGGGTCCCTCATTTTTCGAGTTTATTTTAGATTCTAGTACAACATTTCGTCCTCTTTCAGAATTTAAAATAAAATGTTTCGAGTTGATATGGTTTTACACCAAAAAAATTTAAAAACTGAAACCCATTTCTTATATCTTCAAATTTTCGTATTTAAGTTTTGTGTTTTGAAATTTTATATCAACTACAAAGTATCAGTATATCAACTACAAGCGCGTTAGCTATGAGCCATCCAAAAATATACAAGCTATAGTTCTCATTTTGGGCTGAGTTATGATCAGGACAATTTTCCAGCAAAAGTCGGGTGCAACCGCGTAACACAGGGGCATATGTTGGGGTTACATGTTGTTGTGTTCACTGATGTGTGTAACTTATCTGTAAAGTTGCAGGACTTTACCTCTGATATTCGGACTGGGACACCGCTGTTTAATTCAACTCAGACATGGTCTCTAAATAAAATGTCACGCATTCTAGACTGTAACTCTTAGAAAGCTTGATAAAACTATTACAACAGGAAGAGTGCGAACTCGGTCTTTGAGATTTACCATAGCTCATTAGAAATAGCTCGTCCTGGGGGCTAAGAAACTGTATCTTTTAGGTTCTAATGTTCACACGGAAGTAATAGTGTTTCAAAGTCTAAAATTAGTTAAATTTTGAGCTACAGGGTGTTCAATAAATACTGCAGGAAGAAATACTGTGGGGCCGTTTTTAGAAAAACGGTGAAAGAAAAACCAGACCCTACTTCATGTTCGCGTGCTCGCAGCTCGCGAGTTTATTCTCGTTCATATTGGCAGCTTCACATCTTTAGATTAGCTCATTTTAAGAAGAAAATTTTAGATTAGCTCATTTTAAGAAGAAAATTTCACTTTGATGGATCCAAAATTGACAAAGCGAACAAAGAGGGAGCTCCGTTACAATACGTGACTAGGATTCAAAAACAAATGCAAGGAGTAGGAAAATTCTCAATAAATTGCATACAAATATATTTGTATTAAATTTATTCGGAGTTTCAAAAAGTTTCTTATAGTTTTAAAAATATCTGTGTCTGAAGCGTCCTGCAGTATTTATTGAACCCCCTGTACAGTAGCGATAAAAAAGAAATACACCTTCAGTATTTCTGTCATAGCTAGGCGCATAGTTGAAATTTTTAAATGAAATTTGGAAGTGATATGCAGTGCATGACTGGAATCTAAATTCTTTAATACCATACAAATTTTGCATACCAGAGGACAGTTTTGATATTTTTTGTGATTTTCGGGTTTGTCGGTGCAAACGGTGGAACACAGTAAAACTGACTGAATAATTATTTGTCACCATCAAAAATTTTGTAAAACACAAAAAATGAACATAAGTGTTTTTCTAAAAAAAAAAAGCTCTATTATTAACAATCATCTTTCAATCTATAATTTCTCAAAATTTGAGCCCTTTCGGAATCCTAGAACAATAGTTATGATTATCCAAGTTCTCTTATATGTACTCCTAAGGAACTCTGGAGCTAGCGTACATGTAAGCGCACTTTCCACCTTCCACCACATGTTCAGGTATTATTGTCTCACAAATTCGGCTTCATAAACGTGAACTTCCATATTTTGCGAAATAGTGTATGGTGAGGGATAATAAGACAACGCAACGCAACCCTCCCCGTTGCCCTCACGCGTGGCGTGTCGATTTTTTTGACAGAGGTTTTTCACGTTTATATAACAGATTTTGTAAACAACTAATATAGTCAAATGGTTCAACGTCTCGTCAAGCAAGCGGCAGTTGTAACCCTATGCAGAACCACAGGCAGTTGTAACCCTATGCAGAATGCATGCAGAACGGATGATTTCCGGACAGGATGTTATTGGTAAAATAACAGGATGCATTCTGCATGCAGACTGCATGACGAAGTGGTACCGTTTTGACGCAGAAATGATGCGGAACTGGTGTAGTTTCTGCGCGGGGAAATCCCTTTTTCATTAGTGCACTCACTTGCTCATTTAGATTCAATATTTATGTAACAACAGTTTTATTATCAACAAGAAGAAAAAAATATACAATAAATAATATCACAATTGTAGCGTAACACAGTAATTTTGAAAAAATACAATTTCAGTGTGAAAAGTTACATTAAAGAGAGGGATAGGGATCGGGTTTAAAAAAAAGTAATGTGGGTCGCAGGGTATTGTGGGCCATTTGTAGAAAAATTTTAAGAAAACGAAGTAATTGTTGTAATTGGCCTGCGCCTGCTGACGTGAACTGGCGATTACTAAAAATTGGCAAATGGTGAAATTTAGCTTATTTGAATAGACTTACAAATGCATTGGAACATCAAAATCGCTCCCTTGGCTGGCCGCTCGCTGATGTTGGTCATGAAAACTGAAAACTATCATACTTTCAAAGTTTCGCATGTTTCCTTCTTTTACCTCCGCGCATTCCTTATTTTACGAAATCGTAAGGCATCTCCACCGACATACTGAAATAACACATTTCTTAAAGGCTATCTTAAATAATACAGTGTACCTTAACATTCAATTTTACCACGTGTCCTTCGCATTTTCGATGCCTTGGGATTCTGCAATTTTTCATTTTTATTCAAAAAATGGAAGAAAGCAACAATTTCTAGAGATTCAGGTGATAACGATAACTCGGGTGATATTAAAAATTAATTTAAACTATAAAACAATAATTATGACATGAAAAATCGACATTTTTGAAGAAAAAAACAAAAAAAAATGAAACAGGCTTCTACTCTGTGAAAAATGCAGAGAAATTTCCAGGGCGTGTTCCGCATGCAGATATCATCCGATTTTCACGCGGCGCATGAGAACCGTATAATTTCCGCATAAAACTGATACAGTATGTGTTCTGCATGCAGATTTCATCCGGGTTTCGCGCGGCGCATGAGAAAGGCACCACTTCCGCATGAAAACTGATTCAGTATCCGTTCTGCATGCGTTCTGCATAAGGTTACAACTGCCTGTGCCATAATATTATGGGAGGCCGTGGGTTCAATTCCCAGCAAAAAAAATTACATTTAATACTCTCTCTGCAATAATACTGTAATATATCGTTCCGAGATGTGGTTGTGACGCTAGGTTGGACAGATACAACATCTCAATTTGTTGTACTAAACATAAATAAGTATAATACGTGTAAACCCCGGGTCAACTATTAGTTGTTTACAAAATCTGTTATATAAACGTGAAAAACCTCTGTCAAAAAAATCGACACGCTACGCGTGAGGGCAATGGGAAGGGATGAGTTGCGTTGTCTTATTATCCCTCACCATACACTATTTCGCAAAATAGGAAATTTCACGTTTATGAAGCCGATTTTGTGAGACAATAATATCAACGTGGATGCCTACTATAAAAGCCGCTGTTTTATTCTATCCTATGAATGTCTTTCTGCTTCTTCAATAAACTGTCAATATACGAACTCGTCTTCCATCACACTCCCACAAACACAACATCTGGCGATCAGGATTTCTACATTGCTTCACCACAACCGCTGCTGCTCTGGAGTACTGAACTCAAGATGGAAGGATCAATCGCACAACTTCTCAAGGCTCAAGTAGAAGGACAGCAACATCTTATGGAAGTTATTGCCCAACTTGCCGCTGCCATTTCATCCAATCAAACTGCCAACAACCATGAACAGTTGCCGAACCCTGCCATAGCCATCATCGACTCGATCACTGCCCGCCTGCCAATCTTCAGCTTCGACCCCGAAAATTGATGCACCTTCGACGTCTGGTTCAATCGCTACGAGGATGTCATCAACAAGGATGGAAAGGAAATCGACGACTCCAGCCGCGCTCGTCTCGTTGTTGCCAAATTGGATTCCATTGCTTATGCTCAATACACCAACATCATTCTACCGTCAAAGCCAGCCGACCTCTCGTTCGAGGACACCATCAAGAAGCTAAAGGATTTGTTTGGACCAACGAAGTCAGTCTTTCGCCGTCGTTTCGAGTTCCTGCAAGCTGAGTATACTGGATCGGGATTGGATGAATATACTGGTATCGTCAAAGGTCACTTCAACTTCTCGGAATGGAAGGACATGACCGATGAAAAACTGCAATGCCTCATTTGGATTTGTGGATTTCGTAGAGCCGAACATCAGAACTCGTTCAATTCAACTTCTGGAAGCGAAGCCAGCGACTACACTGCTCGAATTGAAGAATGAAATCAAGCGACTCCTGGATATCCGTGAAGATTCGTTCGTCATCACCATTTTTTATCAGTTTTCCGACTAGTCGGCTAACTAGTAATGAACTAGTCGGGAACTCGTAATGAACTAGTCGGGAACTGATAAAAAAGCAGTCGAATTTCATTAAACCCAATCACGCAAAAAATCGTAAAAAACACCATTGAAGCTTTATGATAACAGTATTTATTAAATAATACAAAAAAACAACACAAAAAAAAATTTAAAAATATATAACAAAAAAAAAGAAACCAAATGCTTAGTAAATTATGTTGAGGTAGTCCTGGGATTCAACTTGTTCGTTCTCAGCGTTTCTTTTAGCGTTTTCCAGTTCTTTCGAACGCGATTATTCTCGTTTCGATCTTAAACATAAAAAATTAAGTGCATATGCTTTCATGAACCTACATAGACTTCTTCAACGTTTGTGTGAATTCCCCCGTGTCCTACGAACTACGGATTCTTCTTAGGCCCTTGATTTTACCAATTTTCTGCTCAACCGATCCATCAATTGATTTAAAGAGGCTGTAATTTTTAAGATTTTGAACATTTTAATGAAAAGACACCAAAGCTTACTTTCTGTGGTCGAATGATTAATCCTTGCCGTTCAACTCCAGTGAATCATCGTCACACCCAAAAACAGACCGAATAACTCAGTAATGTTTCACTACTGATTTATATCATGTTTGTAAATATTAACCTTTTTAAATAATCGAAAACATCCGGCTTCATTGTCGTCAATTGTTCTCCTATTGTTCATCCATTCAAATCCTGTCGATATGTCAAATCATTGAGCACTGTTGACGAATAGCCCTGGAATTTGAAGGACTTCGCAACTTTTTGGTTCTTTTTGATGATGACACGTGAAAAATCAAAAAATGTACCTGCTGAAGGACATACCACACCTGAGATAATAGTTATAGTTGTTTCCAACCGATGAGCAGGCCCTCTCCTTCGGGTTTGGAGATAACTATAATTCTTGTTTCAAAAAAATACTTTTTTAAGCAAAAAAAACTACCTGTTGAATAAAACATCAGCTTCAGCTAATTAATCACAATTTGCAACATCTGCAAAAGATTAAATATATGTTTATATAATTAAAGTCCAAAAGTTAAAAAAAAAATAAAATTAAAAAACATTAAATAAAAATTGTCGACTGGTTTTTTATCAGTTACTGCCAAAAAAGCAGTTCTTCTTTTAATTTGGACTGGTTTTTTTCCAGTACTGCCAAAAAAGCAGTTCGACTTCCGATTTGCACTGGTTTTTTACCAGTGCTGCCTAAAAAGCAGTCGAAATGGCCTCGAACTGATAAAAAAGCAGTTCCCCCATTGTCTGAGTACCTGAACACGGGTCATTTCTTTCAGGCTACAGTCTTTCAGGCTATATTTGGCCTATATTACTTTCAGGCTATATGTCTTTCAGGCTACATGTCTTTCAGGCTATAAAGTCTTTCAGGCTACATGTCTTTCAGGCTATTTTTTTCTTTCAGGCTAGTTTCTATTTTTTTTTCTTTCAGCCTATAAAGCGACAGTTTCTAATCTCGCTTGGGTTATGACTAATAAGCCAAAAAAACGTTTCTTCGTTTGAAAATACCCAGTAAATCGTATTCTGAAAAACAAAAATTGCCTGAAAGACAAACGTAGCCTGAAAGACAAAACTAGCCTGAAAGTAATATAGGCCAAATATAGCCTGAAAGACTGTAGCCTGAAAGAAATGACCCTGAACACGTGAAAGGGGGAAAGTCCGCTTGCGCCAGAGTTCCTTAAGAGTAGATATAGGAGAACTTGGATAATCATAACTATTGTTCTAGTAACCCGAAAAAGCTCAAATTTTGAGAACTGATAGATCAAAACATGCTTAATCAATTAAATTAAGAATTGTTCGATTTTCTTCAGTTATTTTTTGTTATTCATTTCTTTCTTATAGTGTTCGAAAAATAAATAATGAAACCGATAAATTCGAGATTCTAGCGAAAATCCTAAAAAATTTTATTTTTTAGACAAATAATGGTTAAGATGTTTTTGACGCTTTTCGGGAAATAAATTAAGCAAAAATATTTTTTTTTAACTTTACAAATTTTAAAAAACAAAAAACAAAATTTAGGCCAATGAAATGAGGATACGGTAGTTATATCTGGATTTTTTTCCAAAAAACTTTTGGAAAATGTTAATTGTGCTTCACTTTTTAACAACAGAAACTATTTTTGTCGGTATAAACTTAAGCTTAAATATCCCCTTTGTTAACAAAATGAAATTTGACGTATTTTGTATATTTTCAGCACGGCAGGCTTTTCATTTTTCATTTTTCTTTTTTCGATTTTCTTTTTGATTCTAGTACCTAAATGCATCCTATTTCTTTTCCAATCGGGATCCCCACCGGGATGTGCGAGAGGCAATTTTCCAATTGGGATCCCCGCCGGGATGCCCCGTGGGGATCCCGGTCGAGTTTTATTTGAAATAATGAAACACATACAGAAAACAATTAAATTTTGAAAAACAAAACGATGGAAAAATAAGGATTTGCCACTTCGATGGGTCGTTCATGAATTGTGTAAATTTGGCGTTCAGGCACGCGTGCCGATTACGAGCCGCAGCGGCACGCGAGCCGATTTCCCGCCGAAGTGGAGGCACGCGTGCCGTTTCGCAGCCTTACCGGCGTGCAATCGGCACGCGTGCCGATCATGCGGCGCGCGTGCCGATTACAAGCCGCCGAGGCACGCGTGCCGATTACGAGCCGAAGTGGCGGCACGCGAGCCGTTTGATGCCGATAATTCCCTGAGCATAAACGTGTGTTCCGCTGTGGCTCAATTTTTAAAGGTTTAAATCTCAATTAAATTCGTTCTATTTATATTACACGGAGAAATTTTCGAAAATCCTGTGTTACGTTATTAAAAGCTGACAGCAAAGTACTAAAAAGCTCGTGAAAAAGGCAAACGTTTTTAAAAAGTATTATTGCGTTAATAGTGTTTCTGGCAACTAAAAAAGAAACAGTTACTTCAAACATGATATCTGTTTCTTGGCATAAAATCAGGATGGTTGTCAGGCCTACGGTTCAACCGACATGTAATATAAAGAGAACCAATTTAATTGAGATTTACACTTTTAAAAATTGAGTCACGAGCAGATTACACGTACATATATGCATTGAAAATGACGTGTTTCTAGAGTATAAGAAAGCAACACATAACTTTTGACCACAAGTTGTGACTTTGGATAGTTACTTTAATTTTTCTCCCAGTTTTATTTCAAAAATATTTGTTGTTATAAATAGAATATTTATTGAAGTTTAAATGGTGAAAAAGTCCTAGAATATTCTTTCCAAAAAACACTTTTTTTTTCGAATTTCCGAAATTGGCGACGAGTTGTTTTCACGTTTTGGGACGTAACTTGAAAATAAGCAATTGTCGAAAAAGATGTTCAATTACAAAAATGTTCAAAATTGAAAAAGCTATCGAATGATACTAAGCTTGCCTTTTTATTTTCATTTTTTATAATTTCCCATTTTATTTTGCACACTCTACTATACGTTAAATCGGTATTTTTTATTGGAAACTCACGTGCAAATATTAATAAAAATCATTAATGAAATACTGGAAATGTGGAAACAAATTAATTTTAAAAATACCTGTACTTTTCTAGCGTATACGCACGAAAAACTTAATTTTTTGGAAAAAAGTTGTGAATTCGAAGAGACTCCCTTCATTTATTCCGGGATTTATTTCAAAATACTTTTTTGTTTTAAAAAGCAGATGAGTTGTAGTTCAAAGTCTGAAAAAACCCCATGACCCTCTATCCAAAAATTGACTTTTTTTCTTGATTTTCCCGAAAAATGACGATTTTTCACATATTTTGGGGTATAACTTTTGAGTGTTTAGGGTTAGAGAAAAATTGTCAACTATAAAAAGTATTGAAATTCTATTTTAAATCGTTTGGAACCAAGTGCGACATTCTATCTTCATTTTTAAAAATTTCGATTCTTATTCTAAGTTCTGTGCTCTGTCACGCTACAGTACCCCGCTTTTTCCACAAAATTTTTTATGTCATGGATTGCTGGAATGTTATACCTTACGAATATATAACATTTTTTCCCTAAGGCACGCAAAGTTTCACTCTTAGAGAGACGACCTTATATGATGTTTCTGGAATTGAACGATACTATTTTTTTCTCACTTTATTATTAAATATTTACTTTCTTGCAATGAGAACACTTAAATTTTGGCCGGAAGAAATTGAGGAATTTTTGAAATGTTGTCCTGCGTACTGGGGTAGAAGACGACACCTCTGAAGACTGTACGGCCGATTCAACATCGTATACCACTGAAAAAAGTGCAGTAGCTGACGCAGCACTCATTCGTATGAAGTTAGTAACCTCTCTCTTTGTGAATTTTCGGAATACGTCCATCTGAAACCAGAAAATATAAAATAAATTTAAATTTTTTTTTTCCCTGAAGATTTGATAATTTGTACCACTGAGCAATACGAATCTTGTCAAATGTTGAGATGTTTTTTGTTGAAATTATTAAATTTTCACATTCCGCTATCAAAAATTGAACATTATATCTGTATGCCAAGCTTAAAACAGATTCAACATTTAGATCTGAAAACATTGCATTAAATTATTCTTCAAAAAAAAACTTGCATGTTATTTGTTGCTTCTGCCGATATAATATTCGAAGAAAAGTGACAAAATCTTCAAAATGTATGTTTTTCATCTCAATTTCTATGTTATTTGTCCCTTCTGATATCATTTTACGAAAAACGGGCGAACAAAAAATAAGGCCCTGGAAATTATTAGAATTAATCTTACATTTTCTGAAAGAAAGCATACAAACGAATCCGCATACAACTTATGACCTCGAACGCAGAAAACAATTTCAGAATCATTGTTTCTCGGAGTCATAAAATCATTTATTGGAAGTAGTTTACTTTCAATTAAGGACTTTGTTCGAATAGTTGCGTTGATCAATACATCACAACCAGCAAAAAGCCTTCTTCGAGGCTGTTTCGCGGCAAAAGAAAGACATTTGCTCTTAGACCAGATGTTTCCCACGTAAAACATTGTGGAACAAGCGTTAAAAACACTATCAATTGTTTTGTTGACTACAACAGTGCCTTCATCGTTAGAAAATGTCAAATCGATTTCAGCACCACATTCCCAAAGATTTGATGGATTTCCCTTGTAGCAACATTGAACATAAGCTGTCAAATGCTCTTCCCCTTTCTCATCGAATTCGAATTTTGGATTAATCTCCCTGGAATGAAGAATGTATTACAATGTACTTATTTCATATTTTATAAGCTCAAGAATATTTTAGAAATTTTAAAATTTCGAAAATATTGTAAAAATGAAAAATAGAATCAATTTTTGCAGTCCTATTATATATTTGAAAACGCCGGGAAATTGTCTGTTAACACAAATCTGTTCATAGTAAAATTCAAAAGTTACTGAGTGGAATTGAACTCGAATCGGTACACGTAAAGAATTCTTTTAAGTAATCACTTCGACGTGATTACTTAACCGGTATCCTATAGAAGTCACCGAAAGAGGATGAAATTTTTGAAACAGAATCTTTGTGGATTTTCATTTCTTAATTTTTTTTTCTATTTTTGTCAAAATTCCATGAACGTATATGAAAAAATAGGTTAAGAAACTAGGTCAAAATTATTCGTTGTCATTTCTGAGTTGAGATCCATTCTTTTAAAATTTACTCGAAGAAAATGATCGTTCTATTATGAGGGCTATATTAATTGGAAAAGGTCAGGTGAGCTAGAGTAAGAAGATTACATTAACCTCTTTTCAGATTCATTTCTATATTTAAGACGCTAATTATAACCATTTTAGAAGACTAAATAATTCTATAATATACATATTATGTAGAAATCGTTTTTATGCTGAAAATCTGAAAATTCACAATTTCATTCGGGCTAAAAAAATTGGCTATTTTCCATTACATTTGGTCAACTTTTCGGGAATTTATGAAAATTTCCAAAAAATTGAATTATTTAGTCTTCTAAAATGGTTATAATTAGCGTCTTAAATATAGAAATGAATCTGAAAAGAGGTTAATGTAATCTTCTTACTCTAGCTCACCTGACCTTGAGTAAATTTTAAAAGAATGGATCTCAACTCAGAAATGACAACAAATAATTTTTACCTAGTTTCTTAACCTATTTTTTCATATACTTTCATGGAATTTTGACGAAAATAGAAAAAAAAATTAAGAAATGAAAATCCACAAAGATTAGGTTTCAAAAATTTCATCCTCTTTCGGTGACTTCTATAGGATACCGGTTGAGTAATCACTTCTTTACGTGTACCGATTCGAGTTCAATTCCACTCAGTAACTTTTGAATTTTACTATGAAAAAGGCTTCGGAAACACAAAAAATTGCGAACTTCTGTGCCTTCGGCTCGCATTCCAATACTTGTCGATCAAGAAATTTCGGTCCCGACAACTAAATTCAAAAGGTGTGAAATCGCCAAATAATTGAAAGTTATGCCGAAGGCGTATAAGGGGCGAAGCCGAAGGCGAGGCGTAGAAAAAGGTATTAGGTAATTATGATGAGCTTAGGTTAAAGAGAGCAAAACCCAAAGAAATGACTTTTAGATTACCGAATTTTAAATAAATTTATGGTCTTACCTATAGAAACAATATAGTGTTTTTTCAACACATAATATATTGGTAAATGACATTAAAACATTAAAGTGTTTGTTTACTGATTTTCAATTGTTGTTTTAATCTATTCAGAAACACCTATTATTAATGAATTCGTCAAAAAAAAATTTTTTTTCGGGCGCCCGCGGGTCCAAAACAGCTTCCGCAAATGTGCGGAAAGCAGGCGGTGGCAGTGCAAAGCGGGCGGTGCCACCACCCGTTTTTGGGTTTTTGAGGGGCCGTTTTGCTCAAAATTAAGGTTTTGAACTGAATTTTTTTGTAGATTCCGTTAATAATAGGTGATTCTGAGTCCATTAAAACAAAAATTGAAAATCAGTAAACAAACACTTTAAAGAAAGACTTTACGGAGCTAATGAATGTACCTTAAATGAAAATAGACGTCATACTCATTCCATATCAGTTCTTTAAATTTTCTGAAACCACGTAGAAGCCGGGAAAACGAGCTTCGAAAAAATGGTCGAGAAAAAGTTTGAAACGGCGAAAACTGACTGATTTTTAATTAGAATTGTAAGGTACATTTATTAGTTCCGTAAAGTTCTCTTTAAAGACAGCTGTTCAGTTAATTTGACCCTACCTTGTTTTAGTTTCAAAAATTAGAGCGTACTCTAATTAGTACAATGCAATTTATGCGAAATCACACCGATAAATACACGAGTCATAGTAGCGGTTCAAAGTTGAAAAAATAAAATTTTGAATTGCCGCGTGTCCGTGCGACGCGGTCGGTGTCCGTGCAACGCGGTCGGCATTGGCGCGAAACACAATTATTTGAATTTGGCTACATATTGGCATTGTTCTTTGGACCAGCTGGACTTCCATTCGAATTTTGAATTTTTGCCTAGATTTTGGATCGTGTTAACTGATAAGCTGCCTTTAAGTGCGCCGAAGGCGAACTACAAACCAGGAAAACCACCGCGAAGCGGTGACAGTTTTTCTGGTTTGCAATATGTGGCTAATTTCGGGGGGGGGGGGGGGGGGGGGGTGTGGATTAAAACCATTTTTCTTCAAAATGTTTTGTTCATCTAGAAAATTAAAAAAAAAATCGGGAAGCCCTATCATTGTGGAGCGCACTTTTTTCACAAGACCCGTTAAATTCTACTTTTAAAAAACACAGCTCGGCAAAATGTAGCTTTAAAATTTACAAGATAAATCTAGTCAGTCGAATTGAAAAAGATCCATACCAATTTAAGTTTTTCGTAGTAAGGGCTATCGCGGTCTTTGTGAGCAAAAAGCACCAAACCGACTCCCCGCTAACTATTTCTGACTCGTGATTGATTGGTGCAACTGACATCTGAAAAGATGTATTTGAAAATTATACAAATATTTTAATAACAACAACTGTTGCATAGAAAAATTATTGAGAGCTGAAATAAAAAGGGAGACTACAAACATAAAAATGCTCGTTCATCTATGCGCGAAAACTAGCGTCTCAACAAGTTGATATTTGTAACACCCTCTCTAATATCTCCTTCTATTAATACTCTCTCTTCAACAATACTGTAATATATCGTTCCGAGATGTTGTTGTGACGCTAGGTTGTACAGATCCAACATCTCAATTGCATACACTCTGTGAATTGGCACACTGCCAAGACACCTTCTCCAAAAATACGCAAACGATCACAATAGTTTACGTACCACAGAACAATTTGCAATGTGTCCTGGCAGCGTGCCAGTTTATGGAGCGCGTATGGAATAGACATGAGGGAAAATTGTGATTTACAAATTAAATATTCACCAAAAAAGTTTACTTTTGGTCGAAGTTAATCAATTTCCGAACCACTCTAACAGTTGATTTGGATAAGTTGTTAGGAGGTCTTTGGTGATATTTGTCATGACACCATTGGATCTTTTCGCAAATCTTGTGCAAAGTGATGACAAACTAAACGAGCAAGAGTTGGAAGATCTTGGAAGCCCAAATTTGAAGCTGTTAAAGAATCTAAATATACGTATTCATGTTTAATATTTCTGTGACACTCTATCCTTAACGATCAATGTTAGATTTTGTTTTTCAAATTACCTGATTGTCAATATTCCACAAAGAACAATTAGTTTTTCTGACAAGTCTTTGTCGTGAGTAACCATGATAACACCTCCATCGAATTCTTCAATAGCGATAGCCAACGCATCAATCGATTCAATATCCAAATTATTCGTCGGTTCATCAAGAATAATAATATCCGGATTTCCAAGTGAAATCACACAATGCGACACGGGACTTTTGTCCTCCTGACAATTCCTTAATCTTGACTGTATGTGCATGTCCTGCCAATCCAGTATTTCCTAATTGTTTTCTCGCTTCTTGATATATATATATATGTATATACAGGGTGTTCAATAAATACTGCAGGACGCTTCAGACATATATATCTTTAAAACTACGAGAGGAAACTCTTTGAAACTCCGAACAAATTTAATACAAATACATTTTTATACAATTTATTGAGAACTTTCCTACTCATTTCATTTGTGTTTGAATCGGAGTCACGTATTGTAACCGAGTTCAAGCCCTCTTTGCTCGCGGGTTTGAGCTTACATTTTTCAACGTTACTGACAGCCCAATTTTCATAAGAATCTGAAAATTGCTCGAATGAAAGTTCGATTCTTACTTCAAACATATATCGAACTTAAAAGTTTGTAAAATGAGAAACAATCTTTCTATGGGCACAGTTTTGGGGACCTACTTTTTCTTTTGTCAATTTTGGATCCATCAAAAAGTGAACATTTCTGCATAAAATGAGCTAATCTTAATCTAGAACCCTAATTTTTCAGTATGGAATGTAGCTAAGGCTGAACGACAAAACAAAAAAAATGATTCTAGATAATTTTCTATTTTGACTGTTTTTCCAACAAAAAAAGAGCAAATTTTATAGTTTTTCATACGATGTCCAAAATCAGGTAGTGAAGGATGATCCAAGTTCCCTAAAAATTATTACTGCGCGTTAATAAGCTCCAAAAGGTTTTTAAAATATAAATAAAAAGTGTATGATTAGTTTTTTGATATTTAAGAACTAAGAATTATGAAGCTGCCAATATGAACGAACATAAACTCGCGAGCATGCGAACATGAAACTGGGTCTGGTTTTTCCTTCACAATTTCTCCTCCAAAAAACGCCCGAATCACATGAAACTTTGAAAATAATGAGAAACAATATCAGGGAACTGAAGTCAATTAAATTCTCGTAAGAAAATTTATTTTTCGTTGTACCACAGCAGCGCGACCGCAACGCGCTAAAATTCAAATTTCTCAGTTGTTCTTGCGCGTTGCGGTCGCGCTGCGAGGAAATTCCCAACGACACTCCGCAAAACGAGCGGCCAGGAATTTTTATCTTGACAATAATCAATATTGAATTTTACGCATGTCGGCGGCCGTACGCCGACTTTTAAGTAGTAGCTTTTAATGCTAGCCCGCCTAAAAAATTTCAGTCTATATTTATTTTGCAGCAAAATATGCACGCATATGCGACTGTGAATCTTCACATATTTGAAAGCTTATATGATGTTTCTGGAATTGAACAATACTATTTTTTTCTCACTTTATTATTAAATATTTACTTTCTTACAATGAGAACACTTAAATTTTGGCCGGAAGAAATTGAGGAATTTTTGAAATTTTGTCCTGCGTACTGGGGTAGAAGACGACACCTCTGAAGACTGTACGGCCGATTCAACATCGTATACCACTGAAAAAAGTGCAGTAGCAGATGCAGCACTCATGCGTATGAAGTTAGTAACCTCTCTCTTTGTGAATTTTTGGAATACGTCCATCTGAAACCAGAAAATATAAAATAAATTTAAATTATTTTTTTTTCCCTGAAGATTTGATAATTTGTACCACTCAGCAATACGAATCTTTTCAAATGTTGAAATGTTTTTTGTTGAAATTATTAAATTTTCACATTCCGCTATCAAAAATTGAACATTGTATCTGTATGCCAAGCTTAAAACAGATTTAACATTTAGATCTGAAAACATTGCATTAAATTATTCTTCAAAAAAAAACTTGCATGTTATTTGTTGCTTCTGCCGATATAATATTCGAAGAAAAGTGACAAAATCTTCAAAATGTATGTTTTTCATCTCAATTTCTATGTTATTTGTCCCTTCTGATATCATTTTACGAAAAACGGGCGAACAAAAAATAAGGCCCTGGAAATTATTAGAATTAATCTTACATTTTCTGAAAGAAAGCATACAAACGAATCCGCATACAACTTATGACCTCGAACGCAGAAAACAATTTCAGAATCATTGTTTCTCGGAGTCATAAAATCATTTATTGGAAGTAGTTTACTTTCAATTAAGGACTTTGTTCGAATATTTGCGTTGATCAATACATCAGAACCAGAGAGGTTTCTTAGAGGCGGTTTCCCTACTAAAGAATCACATTTTCTTTTAGGCCAGATGTTTCCCACGCTAAACATTGTAGAACAAGCGCTAAAAACACTATCAATTGTTTTGTTGACTACAACAGTGCCTTCATCGTTAGCAAATGTCAAATAGATTTCAGCACCACATTCCCAAAGATTTGATGGATTTCCCTTGTAGCAACATTGAACATAAGCTGTCAAATGCTCTTTCCCTTTGTCATCGAATTCGAATTTTGGATTAATCTCCCTGGAATGAAGAATGTATTATTGTCTCACAAATTCGGCTTCATAAACGTGAAAATCCCTATTTTGCGAAATAGCGTTTGGTGAGGGATAATAAGACAACGCAACGCAACCCTTCCCATTGTCCTCACGCGTGGCGTGTCGATTTTTAGACACAGGTTTTTTCACGTTTATATAACAGAATTTGTAAACAACTAATATTACAATGTACTTATTTCATATTTTATAAGTTCAAGGCTCGCAGTCCAATACTTTTCGATCAAGAAATTTCGGTCCCCACCGATTAAATTCAGAAGGTGTGCAATAGCCAAATAATTGAAAGTGACGCCCAAGGCGAGTTGTAGAAAAAAGTATTAGGAAATTAGTATGAGCTTAGGTTAAAGAGATAAAAATCCAAAGAAATAGTAGATTAACGTATACTCGCGATTTTAAAATGACATTAAAATGTTAAAGGAGGACTTTACTGAGCTAAATGTGCCTTAAGTGAAAATATATACTTCATTCTCATTCGAAATCTGTTTTTAAAATGTTCTAAAACCATCTAGATACCGAGAAAATGAGCTTAGAAACAATGGCCGAGAAAAGTTTCAACCGGCGAAAACTAACTGATTTGTAAGAAGAACGAAGTCTATTTTCATTTAAGTTACATTGTAAAATTTCGAAAATATTGTAAAAATGAAAAATATAATAAATTTTTTACAATTTGCAATATGTGGCTAATTCGGGGGGTTTGGAGTAAAACCATTTTTCTTTAAAATGTTTTGTTCACCTAGAAAATTTTTAAAAAATCGGGAAATCCTATCATTATGGAGAGCACTTTTTTCACAAGACCCGTTCTACTTTCTACTAAATTCTACTTTTAAAAAACACAGCTCGGCTAAATGTAGCTTTAAAATTTACAAGATAAACAATGAGAGATCTAGTCGATCGAATTGAAAAACATCCATACCAATTTAAGTTTTTTGTAGTAAGGGTCAACGCGGGATGTATGAAAAAAAAGTACCAAACCGACCTCCCACCAACTATTTCTGACTCGTGATTGATTGTCGCAACTGACATCTGAAAAGATATATTTGAAAATTATAAAAATATTTTAATAACAACAACTGTTGCATAGAAAAATTATTGAGAGCTGAAATAAAAAGGGAGACTACAAACATAAAAATGCTCGTTCATCTATGCGCGAAAACTAGCGTCTCAACAAGTTGATATTTGCAACCCCCTCTCTAATATCTCCTTCTATTAATACTCTCTCTCTCTACAACAATACTGTAATATATCGTTCCGAGATGTTGTAGGTTGTACAGATCCAACATACCAATTGCATACACTCTCGATGAATTGGCACACTGCCAAGACACCTTCTCCAAAAAGTTAACTTCTTCCATTGATTCCCTACCCTTGCTCTGTAATTTCTATCGATTTACAAAGAAAATAAGTACGGGCACAAGTATCAAATTATTTTATATAATTTTCTATGTTAACTGCTTTTCCAAGCGAATCCGATCGTAATTCATACGAGTTCAGTAAGTGATGGATTATCCAAATCGTTAAAAAATTGTCACCAAACGTGTAGAAAATGTGAATATAATGTTTCTAATGGACCTATTCGGTTTGAAAAAAACAATTAAAGAAATGCCGAGAAATTCGATGCAGAAATGGCAGAGAAATACTGAGAAATTGCAATTTCTCGGCATTTTTAGAACTAGTTTGCTTCAAGACCCGAACGACTAAATGTGTGTCCCTTCAAATAATTTTTTGGAAAAAATTTGTTTTTGTGTCTATCATTGTAGAAATTTTACCAAAAAATCAGTAATGTGTCCAAATGACCCACACATGCCCAAAATATCTGATTTAGGACCAAAAAGCATATCTGGGTCGAAAAAATACAATACCGAGAAATTGCAATTTCTAGATGTTTCTCGGCACTTCTCTGCCATTTCTGTATTGAATTTCTCGGCATTTTTTGAATTTTTTTTTTCAAACTGAATAGGTCCATAAATCCAATTTTAACATTTGTTTTGATTACGCCTTCAACCATGTGAAATGGGGTTGTCGATCATATCTCAAAATTGACATGCGATTTTGATTCTTCCTGTATCAATCGATTCATTCCGAGTCAGAAACGCTGCTGGTACTTCCCTTGTAAACCCCAATTTTCTCGGCTGAACAAATTTATCGACGGTCGGCTGAATTAAAATGCAAAAATAATGAAAAAAAATTGTGACAATATTACGGTCAAACTGTCTAATACAAGAAAACGAAAAAATATTGATAAAATGTTTTAAAATTCATAAGCGTTGCGATAGCGGAGCGTTCGAAGCGGAATATCTGGGTAATAATGGAAAATGGGGAAAAAATTAATATGAGAAGTTCGTAGTGATGGGATGTGTTGTCAAATCGTCATGAAGCGGTATAATATAGGGAAAATTTCAAAATAGAAAAAAAAACAATTAAATTCAGAGAAATTTAATATTGATTGGATAGGAGACCTAATACTCATCGCCTTCTTCTCCATTGTCTTCGAGACTGTCAACTCCGACCTGAAAATTAATAATTTGATATTTCCTGTTTAAAATCAAAGCTTCTTGATACCTCTTCATAATCCTTTTCCAAAGCGGCCAAGTCTTCTCTCGCTTCGGAGAATTCTCCTTCTTCCATTCCTTCTCCAACATACCAATGAACAAATGCTCTCTTCGCATACATCAAATCGAACTTATGATCCAAACGAGCCCATGCTTCAGCGATTGCAGTAGTGTTCGACAACATGCACACGGCTCTTGGAACCTTCGCCAAATCTCCACCTGGGACAACAGTTGGTGGCTGGTAGTTGATTCCAACCTAGAAATATTTCATGATTTTCGAATAAAACTTTTCATGATTTTGGAAAAACCTTGAATCCAGTTGGGCACCAATCCACAAATTGAATACTTCTCTTTGTCTTAATTGTAGCGATGGCAGCATTGACATCCTTTGGTACAACATCTCCTCTGAACAACAAGCAAACCGCCATATATTTTCCATGTCTTGGGTCACATTTTACCATTTGATTGTGTGGTTCGAAGCACCTGAAACATTTTCAATGGAGGGTATCTTTAAGTTAAATAAAATGTTACATGTTGGTAATCTCGGCAACGGAGAGTTGCTCATGATATGCTTTTTCAGCAGAGATGACAGGAGAGAAAGTGGCCAATGGGAAATGGATTCTTGGGTATGGGACCAAATTGGTTTGGAATTCGGTCAAATCGACATTCAAGGCACCGTCGAAACGAAGAGAAGCGGTGATTGAGGAGACGATTTGTCCTGGAAAATATTCGATGTTGGAAACAATATCAGGAATTTATCAAGTTTAATTACTTTTAATTAAAAAAAAGTGGATTAAAGAAGATTTATATATTTTCAGCCTGTTTTTAGACGGACACTTATTTTTCATAAAAAATGGCACCAGTCAATATATTCAACTTACCGATCAATCTATTTAAATTGGTATAACTTGGTCTCTCAATATCCAAATTTCTACGGCAAATATCATAAATCGCTTCATTATCAACCATAAACGAGCAATCGGAATGTTCCAACGTGGTATGTGTTGTCAAAATTGAATTGTATGGTTCAACAACGGCCGTTGAAACTTGTGGAGCTGGATAGATGGAGAATTCCAATTTCGCCTTCTTTCCATAATCAACCGAAAGTCTTTCCATCAAAAGTGATGTGAATCCTGATCCAGTTCCACCACCGAATGAATGGAAAACCAAGAACCCTTGCAATCCACTACAATTGTCAGCCAAACGACGGATTCGATCCAATGTCAGATCAATGATTTCTTTTCCGATGGTGTAGTGTCCACGAGCGTAGTTGTTCGCAGCATCTTCTTTTCCGGTGATCAATTGTTCCGGATGGAAAAGGGAACGGTAGGTTCCGGTACGGATTTCATCTGAAATTTTTCAATGTTACGATGATTTTTTAGAGTAATCTGTTTTAAGACATCTAGTATACGCATTGTGATTTTTAACATTATTTTTTAAAAAAATAATAATATCTTTGGATAAATACTCAAATTTTCTTTAATTCTAAGTATTTAAATTTATTCTGTCCTCAGAGTATAATTTTATATATAATATTTCTTCTAATTATATTGTCAACTCAATTATTCTTGATCATTGCGTTCGGACGGCTGCTCAACCTCACAGCCGCTCCGCACGCACGCGACGCGGTGATCTCCCACTCAACACACACAAATATTGGCGGGAAAATTAATTTTTCAAATTTTCCAGTGTGTGGGCAGCCGCGTCGCGTGCGTGCGGGGCGGCTGTGAGGTTGAGCAGACTTCCGAACGCAATGATCAAGAATAATTGGGTTGAATATATAAAAATGCAATATTTTCGGGTTCTCCCGATTATCTTTCAATCCCCCACCCCAGAACAAAATATTTCATAGACCAAAACTCTTGATAAATCCATTCCAATGTTTCCATTCCAATAGTGGAGAACTCCAGGAGAACTCCAGAGGGAACAGGTTGAGAGTTTTTAGAGTAAGAATTACCTATTTTAGTATAATAAATACGATCGGATAAAAAATTCTGATACCAGTTACAAATCAAAGAGTCAATGCCAAATTGCTGCAATTTGAGAATAAGAAGTTTATGGTTAACTCTATCAAAAGCCTTTTGGAAGTCAAAGTAAATAACATCAGTATGAATTTTTTTCGAATTGTTATGTTTGATAGTGGAGATTAGATCAATAAGGGCATTTTTACAGCTTCTTCTTTTAATGAATCCGTATTGAGAAGGTGATATTTTATGGGAGAACCGAAAGAAGATTCTGTCAGATATGATTTTCTCTAAAATGCGGCAAGTGTGGCAGGTAAGACTAATTGGCCTATAATTTAGTGGATCAGAAGGGCTACCCTTTTTAAAAACTGGTTGGACAAAAGAAGTTTTCCATGAGGAAGGAATTGTATTTGAAAAAAGCGAATCTTGATAAATAAGGCATAAGGGAAGGGCAAGAGATAAGGCACATTTTTTGAGCATTAAATAGTTAAGATTATCTTTGGAAAATCCAATCTTGGGGGACACTTAGAAAGGTAGTCATAAACATCAGATGGAGACAGAAAAAATGGATCAGACCTATTGGAGGAAATGGGTGCAGGTGAGGGAAGTGGTGGGTTCGATTTAGTAAAATTTTTAGAAAAAACATCAAGGAAAACATCCCACTTGACATTGTCGTCAGAGATTAATTTGTTTTCGACAATAATATCAGGAATTTGGGATCCATTTTTCATTTTTTTAGTAAGGAATCGAAGAACTTTACTGTAGTTACAGTTTTTGACAAAATTGGTTTCATACTTTTGTATTTTTTTCCTGTACTTTGATGTAAGTTTTTTTTGGAATACGCGGAAATCAGAAAGAGATTGATAGTTTGTAAGGTCAGTAGGTTTTTTATTTTTGAGTCTGATAAGCCTTTTGATTTTACGAGAAAATGTTTTGAAGCTACATTTAGGACGACGAGCTGGGAGGGTAGGACAGTTTTCAGAAAGAGCATTATTATAGATTGATAAAAGACGTTCAAATTTAGAATCAATAGTATGGCAGTAAGAGAATTCAACATCCCAATTGATATTGGAAAGGGTGAAATTTAATGCTTCGAAATTGGTTTTCTTGAAATCGAAAAAAGGTATGGGAGCAAGAGGGGGTTTTTTGGAAGGGGATTGAGTTGTGGCAATTTTGAAAGATGGTGGTCAGAAGTTAAAAGAGGTTCAGAAATTTGGAGATTAAATATGAGACCGTCGTTAGAGATAACTAAATCAATAATAGTTCTAGAAACCATAGATATACGGGTGGGACTAGAAACAAGCTGGTGAAGAGTGTTGGAAGTAAGAAAGTCAAAAATTTGATGCGGACTGGGAGTTGGAGAGAGCCAGTCAACGGAAGGGAGATTAAAGTCTCCTAGAATAATATTTGTAGGGGTGTTTAAAAGATAAGAGGCAAGATGTTCAAATAAAAGAGTTGTCTGGGGTGAATTTATATGGGGGGGGGGGGTCTGTAGACAGAAAAAATACGAATTTTGGGGGAGGTAGGAAAGAACATATCGATACAAACAATTTCACACTGATGTTTAGGGTAAAAATGAGACATATTGATATCAACATGGACAGACTGAAAGGATTTTTTTATGAATAAAGCAGCTCCACCACCTCTTAATTTAGAAAAAGTGGGATTTCTATCAAATCTGAATATAGCATAAGCATCGGAACAGAAGGCAGAAGGAGTATTGCTAACGTTAAAAAAGGTTTCTGATAATGCACAAATGTCAGTATTTAGGGATAATAAGTAGTCATTTAAAAGAAAAAAACGCTCTAGCGTAGAAATTGATCTTACATTAGCTGAAATTACACTTAAATAAACATTAGAACCCGGTTTGTCCCCAGAAGATTTCACATGTTTGAAACAATTTGGGACGTTTGGGGGTTGAGAAAAGAATTAAAAGGGCGGGGGGCTTTATTCAATTTAGCTTCAATAGGGCTAAATATACGTATTCATGTTTAATATTTCTGTGACACTCTATCCTTAACGATCAATGTTAGGTTTTGTTTTTCAAATTACCTGATTGTCAATATTCCACAAAGAACAATTAGTTTTTCTGACAAGTCTTTTGTCGTGAGTAACCATGATAACACCTCCATCGAATTCTTGAATAGCGATAGCCAACGCATCAATCGATTCAATATCCAAATTATTCGTCGGTTCATCAAGAATAATAATATCCGGATTTCCAAGTGCCAAATCACACAATGCGACACAGGACTTTTGTCCTCCTGACAATTCCTTAATCTTGACTGTATGTGCATGTCCAGCCAATCCAGTAGTTCCTAATTGTTTTCTCGCTTCTTGATATTGTCAAGATAATAATTTCTGTCCGCTCGTTTTGCGGAGTGTCGTTGGGAATTTTCTCGCAGCGCGCTAAAATTCAAATTTCTCAGTTGTTCTTGCGCGTTGCGGTCGCGCTGCGAGGAAATTCCCAACGACACTCCGCAAAACGAGCGGCCAGGAATTTTTATCTTGACAATAATCAATATTGAATTTTTCGCATGTCGGCGGCCACACGCCGACTTTTAATTAGTAGCTTTTAATGCTAGCCCGCCTAAAAAATTGCAGTCTATATTTATTTTGCAGCAAAATATGCACACATATGCGACTGTGAATCTTCACATATTTGAAAGCTTATATGATGTTTCTGGAATTGAACAATACTATTTTTTCTCACTTTATTATTAAATATTTACTTTTTTACAATGAGAGCACTTAAATTTTGGCCGGAATAAATTGAGGAATTTTTGAAATGGTGTCCTGCGTATTGGGATAGAAGATGACACCTCTGAAGACTGTACGGCCGATTCAACATCGTATACCACCGAAAAAAGTGCAGTAGCAGATGCAGCACTCATGCGTATGAAGTTAGTAACCTCTCTCTTTGTGAATTTTTGGAATACGTCCATCTGAAACCAGAAAATATAAAATAAATTAAAATTATTTTTTTCCCTGAAGATTTGATAATTTGTACCACTCAGCAATACGAATCTTGTCAAATGTTGAAATGTCTTTTGTTGAAATTATTAAATTTTCACATTCCGCTATCAAAAAATAAACATTGTATCTGTATGCCAAGCTTAAAACAGATTCAACATTTAGATCTGAAAACATTAAATTAAATTATTCTTCAAAAAAAAACTTGCATGTTATTTGTTGCTTCTGCCGATATAATATTCGAAGAAAGGTGACAAAATCTTCAAAATTTATGTTTTTGATATCAATTTTAATGTTATTTGTCCCTTCTGATATCATTTTACGAAAAACGGGCGAACAAAAAATAAGGCCCTGGAAATTATTAGAATTATTATTAAATTTTCAGAAAGAAAGCATACAAACGAATCCGCATACAACTTATGACCTCGAACGCAGAAAACAATTTCAGAATCATTGTTTCTCGGAGTCACAAAATCATTTATTGGAAGAAGTTTACTTTCAATTAAGGGCTTTGTTCTAATAGTTGCCTTGATCAATAGTTCACAACAACCAAGAAGTCTGCTTCGAGGCAGTTGCTCTTCAAAAGAAAGACATTCTCTCTTAGACCAGATGTTTCCCACGCTAAACATTGTAGAACAAGCGCTAAAAACACTATCAATTGTTTTTATGACTACAGTGCCTTTATCGTTAGAAAATGTCAAATCGATTTCAGCACCACATTCCCAAAGATTTGATGGATTTCCCTTGTAGCAACATTGAACATAAGCTGTCAAATGCTCTTCCCCTTTGTCATCGAATTCGAATTTTGGATTAATCTCCCTGGAATGAAGAATATATTACAATGTACTTATTTCATATTTTATAAGCTCAAGAATATTTAAGAAATTTTAAAAATTCGAAAATATTGTAAAAATGAAAAATAGAACCTTTTTTTTGCAATTTGCACTATGTGGCAAATTTCGGGTTTGGATTAAAACCATTTTTCTTCAAAATGTTTTGTTCATCTAGAAATTTTTTTAAAAAATCGGGAAACCTTATCATTATGGAGCGCACTTTTTTCACAAGACCCGTTAAATTCTACTTTTAAAAAACACAGCTCGGCTAAATGTAGCTTTAAAATTTACAAGATAAATCTAGTCAATCGAATTGAAAAACATCCATACCAATTTAAGTTTTTTGTAGTAAGGGCGATCGCGGTCTTTGTGAGCCAAAAGCACCAAACCGACTCCCCGCTAACTATTTCTGACTCGTGATTGATTGGTGCAACTGACATCTGAAAAGATGTATTTGAAAATTATAAAAATATTTTAATAACAACAACTGTTGCATAGAAAAATTATTGAGAGCTGAAATAAAAAGGGAGACTACAAAAATGAAAATGCTCGTTCATCAATGTATGCGCGAAAACTAGCGTCTCAACAAGTTGATATTTCTAACACTCTCTCTACAACAATACTGTAATATATCGTTCCGAGATGTTGTTGTGACGCTAGGTTATACAGATCCAACATACCAATTGCATACACTCTATGAATTGGCACACTGCCAAGACACCTTCTCCAAAAAATTGGATAAGTTGTTAGGAGGTCTTTGGTGATATTTGTCATGACACCATTGGATCTTTTCGCAAATCTTGTGCAAAGTGATGACAAACTAAACGAGCAAGTGTTGGAAGATCTTGGAAGCCCAAACTTGAAGCTGTTAAAGAATCTAAATATACGTATTCATGTTTAATATTTCTGTGACACTCTATCCTTAACGATCAATGTTAGGTTTTGTTTTTCAAATTACCTGATTGTCAATATTCCACAAAGAACAATTAGTTTTTCTGACAAGTCTTTTGTCGTGAGTAACCATGATAACACCTCCATCGAATTCTTGAATAGCGATAGCCAACGCATCAATCGATTCAATATCCAAATTATTCGTCGGTTCATCAAGAATAATAATATCCGGATTTCCAAGTGCCAAATCACACAATGCGACACAGGACTTTTGTCCTCCTGACAATTCCTTAATCTTGACTGTATGTGCATGTCCAGCCAATCCAGTAGTTCCTAATTGTTTTCTCGCTTCTTGATATTGTCAAGATAATAATTTCTGTCCGCTCGTTTTGCGGAGTGTCGTTGGGAATTTTCTCGCAGCGCGCTAAAATTCAAATTTCTCAGTTGTTCTTGCGCGTTGCGGTCGCGCTGCGAGGAAATTCCCAACGACACTCCGCAAAACGAGCGGCCAGGAATTTTTATCTTGACAATAATCAATATTGAATTTTTCGCATGTCGGCGGCCACACGCCGACTTTTAATTAGTAGCTTTTAATGCTAGCCCGCCTAAAAAATTGCAGTCTATATTTATTTTGCAGCAAAATATGCACACATATGCGACTGTGAATCTTCACATATTTGAAAGCTTATATGATGTTTCTGGAATTGAACAATACTATTTTTTCTCACTTTATTATTAAATATTTACTTTTTTACAATGAGAACACTTAAATTTTGGCCGGAAGAAATTGAGGAATTTTTGAAATTTTGTCCTGCGTACTGGGGTAGAAGACGACACCTCTGAAGACTGTACGGCCGATTCAACATCGTATACCACTGAAAAAAGTGCAGTAGCAGATGCAGCACTCATGCCTATGAAGTTAGTAACCTCTATCTTTGTGAATTTTCGGAATACGTCCATCTGAAACCAGAAAATATAAAACAAATTTAAATTATTTTTTTCCCTGAAGATTTGATAATTTGTACCACTCAGCAATACGAATCTTGTCAAATGTTGAAATGTCTTTTGTTGAAATTATTAAATTTTCACATTCCGCTATCAAAAAATAAACATTGTATCTGTATGCCAAGCTTAAAACAGATTCAACATTTAGATCTGAAAACATTGAATTAAATTATTTTTCAAAAAAAAACTTGCATGTTATTTGTTGCTTCTGCCGATATAATATTCGAAGAAAGGTGACAAAATCTTCAAAATTTGTGTTTTTGATCTCAATTTCTATGTTATTTGTCCCTTTTGACAGCATTTTACGAAAAACGGGCGAACAAAAAATAAGGCACTGGAAATTATTAGAATTATTATTAAATTTTCAGAAAGAAAGCATACAAACGAATCCGCATACAACTTATGACCTCGAACGCAGAAAACAATTTCAGAATCATTGTTTCTCGGAGTCACAAAATCATGTATTGGAAGAAGTTTACTTTCAATTAAGGACTTTGTTCGAATAACTGCTTCGATCTCTATCATACAACCAGCAAGAAGCGTTCTTCGAGGCGGTTTCCCGACTAAAGAATCACATTTTCTCTTAGGCCAGATGTTTCCCACGCTAAACATTGTAGAACAAGCGTTAAAAACACTATCAATTGTTTTGCTGACACTTGTTTCGTTGAAAAAAGAGCCGTAAGTAAATGTCAAAGTGATGCAAGCACCACATTCCCAAAGATTTGATGGATTTCCCTTGTAGCAACATTGAACATAAGCTGTCAAATGCTCTTCCCCTTTGTCATCGAATTCGAATGTTGGATTAATCTCCCTGGAATGAAGAATGTATTGAAATGTACTTATTTCATATTTTATAAGCTCAAGAATATTTAAGAAGTTTTAAAAATTCGAAAATATTGTAAAAATGAAAAATAGAACCTTTTTTGCAATTTGCACTGTGTGGCAAATTTCGGGTTTGGATTAAAACCAGTTTTCTTTAAAGTGTTTTGTTCACCTAGAAATTTAAAAAAAAAACCGGGAAACCTCTAAAATTTACAAGATAAATCTAGTCAATCGAATTGAAAAACATCCATACCAATTTAAGTTTTTTGTAGTAAGGGTCAACGCGGGCTCTGTGAAAAAAAAGCACCAAATCGAGTCATCCCTAACTATTTCTGACTCGTGATTGATTGGTGCAACTGACATCTGAAAAGATGTATTTGAAAATTATAAAAAATATTTTAATAACAACAACTGTTGCATAGAGATTATTATTGAGAGCTGAAATAAAAAGTGAGACTACAAAAATGAAAATGCTCGTTCATCTATCTATGCGCGAAAACTAGCGTCTCAACAAGTTGATATTTGTAACACCCTCTCTAATATCTCCTTCTATTCATACTCTCTCTTCAATAATACTGTAATATATCGTTCCGAGATGTTGTTGTGACGCTAGGTTGTACAGATCCAACATACCAATTGCATACACTCTCGATGAATTGGCATACTGCCAGGACACCTTCTCCAAAAAATGTGCAAGTTTATGGTAATCTTCACATCTTCGAATGTACTGTTGCGATATCAACGTGCATTCAGGACAACAAGATTTCGGACAGCGGGAATTATTTTTTGTTATATGTGAATATTTTCCAAGTTTTTTGTTTTCATTCAGTTAAAAAATTAATAAAATAGTTGTAAATTGAAGTTAAAGGGATTGAAGAGGTCCATAAATCCAATTTTAACATTTGTTTTGATTACGCCTTCAACCATGTGAAATGTGGTAATCGATCATATCTCAAAATTGACATATGCGATTTTTATGCTTCCCGTATCAATCGATTCGTTTCAAGCCAGAAACGCTGCTGGCACTTCCCTTGTAAACCCCAATTTTCTCGGCAGAACAAATTTATCGACGGTCGGCTGGAATAAAATGCAAAAATAATGAAAAAATTGTGACAATATTACGGTCAATTACTATATGATGAAAAGAAAACGAAAAAATATTGATAAAATGTTTAAATATTTATAAGCGTTGCGATAGCGGAGCGTTCGAAGCGGAATATCTGGGTAATAATGGAAAATGGGAAAAAAATTAATATGAGAAGTTCGTAGTGATGGGATGTGTTGTCAAATCGTCATGAAGCGGTATAATATAGGGAAAATTTCAAAATAGAAAAAAAAACAATTAAATTCAGAGAAATTTAATATTGATTGGATAGGAGACCTAATACTCATCGCCTTCTTCTCCATTGTCTTCGAGACTGTCAACTCCGACCTGAAAATTAATAATTTGATATTTCCTGTTTAAAATCAAAGCTTCTTGATACCTCTTCATAATCCTTTTCCAAAGCGGCCAAGTCTTCTCTCGCTTCGGAGAATTCTCCTTCTTCCATTCCTTCTCCAACATACCAATGAACAAATGCTCTCTTCGCATACATCAAATCGAACTTATGATCCAAACGAGCCCATGCTTCAGCGATTGCAGTAGTGTTCGACAACATGCACACGGCTCTTGGAACCTTCGCCAAATCTCCACCTGGGACAACAGTTGGTGGCTGGTAGTTGATTCCAACCTAGAAATATTTCATGATTTTCGAATAAAATTTGAAAAAAACCTTGAATCCAGTTGGGCACCAATCAACAAATTGAATACTTCTCTTTGTCTTAATTGTAGCGATGGCAGCATTGACATCCTTTGGTACAACATCTCCTCTGAACAACAAGCAAACCGCCATATATTTTCCATGTCTTGGGTCACATTTTACCATTTGATTGTGTGGTTCGAAGCACCTGAAACATTTTCAATGGAGGGTATCTTTAAGTTAAATAAAATGTTACATGTTGGTAATCTCGGCAACGGAGAGTTGCTCATGATATGCTTTTTCAGCAGAGATGACAGGAGAGAAAGTGGCCAATGGGAAATGGATTCTTGGGTATGGGACCAAATTGGTTTGGAATTCGGTCAAATCGACATTCAAGGCACCGTCGAAACGAAGAGAAGCGGTGATTGAGGAGACGATTTGTCCTGGAAAATATTCGATGTTGGAAACAATATCAGGAATTTATCAAGTTTAATTACTTTTAATTAAAAAAAAGTGGATTAAAGAAGATTTATATATTTTCAGCCTGTTTTTAGACGGACACTTATTTTTCATAAAAAATGGCACCAGTCAATATATTCAACTTACCGATCAATCTATTTAAATTGGTATAACTTGGTCTCTCAATATCCAAATTTCTACGGCAAATATCATAAATCGCTTCATTATCAACCATAAACGAGCAATCGGAATGTTCCAACGTGGTATGTGTTGTCAAAATTGAATTGTATGGTTCAACAACGGCCGTTGAAACTTGTGGAGCTGGATAGATGGAGAATTCCAATTTCGCCTTCTTTCCATAATCAACCGAAAGTCTTTCCATCAAAAGTGATGTGAATCCTGATCCAGTTCCACCACCGAATGAATGGAAAACCAAGAACCCTTGCAATCCACTACAATTGTCAGCCAAACGACGGATTCGATCCAATGTCAGATCAATGATTTCTTTTCCGATGGTGTAGTGTCCACGAGCGTAGTTGTTCGCAGCATCTTCTTTTCCGGTGATCAATTGTTCCGGATGGAAAAGGGAACGGTAGGTTCCGGTACGGATTTCATCTGAAATTTTTCAATGTTACGATGATTTTTTAGAGTAATCTGTTTTAAGACATCTAGTATACGCATTGTGATTTTTAACATTATTTTTTAAAAAAATAATAATATCTTTGGATAAATACTCAAATTTTCTTTAATTCTAAGTATTTAAATTTATTCTGTCCTCAGAGTATAATTTTATATATAATATTTCTTCTAATTATATTGTCAACTCAATTATTCTTGATCATTGCGTTCGGACGGCTGCTCAACCTCACAGCCGCTCCGCACGCACGCGACGCGGTGATCTCCCACTCAACACACACAAATATTGGCGGGAAAATTAATTTTTCAAATTTTCCAGTGTGTGGGCAGCCGCGTCGCGTGCGTGCGGGGCGGCTGTGAGGTTGAGCAGACTTCCGAACGCAATGATCAAGAATAATTGGGTTGAATATATAAAAATGCAATATTTTCGGGTTCTCCCGATTATCTTTCAATCCCCCACCCCAGAACAAAATATTTCATAGACCAAAACTCTTGATAAATCCATTCCAATGTTTCCATTCCAATATCTGTCATCTCATCCCAAATGCACTAAAAGAAACACAAAAAAAGAGGGAAAGGCATAAAATAAGGGCCACATTTTCAATGAATATCAAATTCCGAATGTGCTTCTTTTTGGTCTTCTTATTCCCAATGTTTCATACATATTACATATTATTTATGAATACATTTGTAATACCAAAAACTTTGTGCCCTTTTCTTGCTTCATCATTGTTGAAAAATAAACAAAAAGTGTGCATTTGTTATAACGAATCATGCCCATGAGGCAGTTTGTCGAAAGGCGTTCATTTGAAGGAAATTGATGATATTTGAAGAACTAAAACATCGAAAAAATCTAAGACGGGGGCTCCTTTGAGAGCAGTCGTTTTTTTTCTCTCTCACTTTCATTTCCATTTATGCAATGGACACCGGCTGGATGACATGAAAGGAACAGCAGATGGAAGGAAGAGCCAACAGAAATGATGACGGCTAATTTCATTACATAGACATTTAAATTTTCATTTGTAGAGTGGCAGACATACGAAGAGAATGGAGATGAGATTACGAAATTCGTGAAAATGTTTGTTGTAAACATATTTTGATTAGAGCCAATTTGAAAAAAAAAACATAAACATTTCTAAATTTGGAGAAACAAACAATACACTTTTCAAACATCTTTCTGATTTTAAAGGAGGGCTTTACGGAGCTAATAAATCCGTCTATGATGAAAATAGACTTCATACTAATTCCAAATCTGTTTTTAAAATTTTCTAAAACCACCTAGAAGCCGAGAAAACGGGCCTCAAAACAATGGCCTAGAAAAAGGGGACACCGGCGAAAACTAGTCCGCAGGCATGAAAAATCCAAAAAGAAAAGTGAAAAAACAGAAATTTAAATTTAAAAAACATAAAAAAAGGACTAATATAAGTATTCTGCTTAAGTATTTACCACGAAAAAAGCTCAGAGGAAAAGTTCGGCCAGGTGGTCCCTTTTTCTAGGCCATTGGTTTGAGTCGCGTTTTCTCGGCTTCTAGGTGGTTTTAGAACATTTGAAAACAGATTTGGAATGAGTATGAAGTCTATTTTCATTTAAGGAACATTTATTATCTCCGTAATGCCCTCCTTTAAATACATCATAACAGTTTAACAATTTTTTAAGAATTTAAAAAATTAATGCGAATCCCGCATTTCCTAAAATTAAAATGTTTCAATTTTTAACATAAAGATCACGAGATAATTGAAAAACAAAAAATCACAAGCTTATGAAAAATTAAGGGGACCTGGAGTCGCAGCCAAGAATGAAGTTTTTAATAATAGCTCCGAAATCTACGTTCCTAGACTTTTGGACGTATCTTCTACTACTTAGATCTAATTCAATTTTTTGATATAAAATGTTTGACGAAGAATCCGTTTTGAATCAGAGTCATATTTTTGCAGGTTTTGATAATATTAAGAAAGGATCTCACCGATAACAGTTGGCTCCAAATCAACCATAACCGCTCTTGGAACATGTCTTCCACTTCCAGTCTCCGAGAAAAATGTGGAGAAAGAATCGTCAGATCCGCCAAGCGACTTGTCTGATGGCATTTGTCCATCAGGTTGGATTCCTGAAACAAATAACCACAAATGATTGGGATAGATCCCTGGAAATACCATGTTCCAAGCAATACAATTCCCAGCACGCATTTCCGATTTGAACACCGGCTTGACCGATATGGATCGAGATGACTTCTCTCTGGAATTATATGTTTCACAAATACATATGCTTCAAAAAATTCTAAAGTTTTCG
Organism: Caenorhabditis virilis; assembly: GCA_964036255.1. NCBI lineage: Eukaryota > Metazoa > Nematoda > Chromadorea > Rhabditida > Rhabditidae > Caenorhabditis > Caenorhabditis virilis. The sequence goes on along the minus strand of OZ038417.1, from coordinate 8,384,129 downwards.
AAAAGCTAATTTACAATTGTTTATCTCTCACTCAGAAAAGTGCATAAAGTACTAATTCCCATCCCATGTCGCCCCCCTCTTTACCAACTCTATCTATCTTTTTTCACCCAAATTGAATGACCCCCTTCTCTCCAAAAAAAAATTTTTTTTTCGTGGAGCTGCACTTTTGTTTCGATTACTTCGAAAAAGCCATCATTGGCACATATACATTTTGTATTCACTTTTCCTTGGTTCTTCACCACATCTGCAACAGGTTTTTCACTCCGGAAACGACAGGTTTACCGGAAGTTGGTACATACACCGTTTGGTTGCATGTTTTGTGCTCGATGGAGCACGTTCAAATTTTTGCTTAATGTAGGTAGGATTTATGATGTTTTAGACGGGAAATTAGAAGAAAGTGGAATTGATTGTTGGTCTAATGTCTGGGTTCTTTAAATTTCTTGGGGAACAGTTTACAAGTTACAACAAAGCGTTTATGCTGCCAAATAAATTAAAATTTTCAAATTTCTTTAATAAAACATTTTGAAGTCCAGAAATGAACGAGAAATGAACGAGAAACAAAATAATTTGAATGCTATCAGCTATGATCAAAAAAGTTGCTTTTAAATTTTATTTTCATGACTGACACCATGTCTTTAAGAAGGGAAACTCTGACGATATCGCTTTGATCACAGTTTAAAATCCTATTAATTTTAGGCATAACCGATTTACATTTCCAGATTAAAAAAAAATAGTCCAAAAACTAACCATCTTTCCTTAAAACGAACCAAAAAAGGAGAAGACGACGACGATGACGGAAGGCGTTTGTCAGTGAAAAGGGGTGGAATAGAAGGGACTCCTTTGCTCCGAACAACTAGCCCTCCTCCCTTTCTATTTCTCTGTCACACCCTCCAACATTTACATACTTTTTCAACAGTATTGAGCTCCCTTTTTAGGTTTAAATGATGGAGCTGGCTCCTTTTCGGAAAATGGAATAGACGAGACGAAGAAAAAAGAAGAGGGAAATGGAGGGTCCCTGTCGAAGAGAAGAGGATTTTATGATTGTCCAGTCAGTGGTTGAGCTGGAATAGCGACATTTTATGTCAAAGATTTTTTTTTTCAATTTTGGGATTCAAATGAAATAGGCAATGTTGACAGATGAGAATTGGAATGATACAAGTTTCCTAAGAAGAGTTTTTATTTTTATTTTTGGAAAAGTTTTGAAGCAAATACTTGAAGAGAATACTATTCCAGTTTTGAAATGCAAAATAAACTTTTTCTCGAAAATGAAATGGAATCTCACAAAAATGTTAAACAAACTACAATTCAAAAAGGTTTCTCATAATCTTGCCCGAGTTTTGGTTTACTACATAATTTTCCAAGTGAGCAGTAATGTTTTCACTGTGAGGTGCAGTATTTTAAAAATTAACAGATTTCGAATTTTTCGGAGTTTGTTAAAGGTTTTTTGAAATGGAAACCTCAATCCTACAAGCTTAAAAATTTCAAAATAACTCTCGCACGGTGGGCTAAAGTGAACCGACTATAACTAAGAAAATTCAATACGACAATTAAAAATTGAACGCAGAAAAGCGGGCGTGGAAGTTTTGCAATCGTGCGGCACGGTTACACAAAACTCGTTATATTCAGCTGCCCAGGGACGCAATTTTGTAATTAGGATTTTTAAAAATTAGATTAGACCATGTATTTTTGTGATTTTATGTATTTAACGGAAAAACTTCATTTTTTCGTGTGTTGTAGGCGTTTAAAAGCCGTTTGTAAAAAATTCGAATTTTTGCATGTGTGTGCAATTTGTCGTACACGCACAAAGCGTTGTTCGTGACGACAATTTCGGTTCATTTTATCCCACCGTGTCTCGCTTACTTTATCAAGCAGAAGTACAAAGTGAAATGATCCGACGAAACGAAACTACACGAAAATTCAAATTTTAACAAAATTCTAGATCACAGTGTTTCACGGAAACACAGAACTTGAAAAATTCGAAAAAAAAATGAAAACGATATTTTAACGAAAGTATATTTTAAAACTGTCAAAAACTATTTGTTTGTACAATTTTCAAATTTAAAACTGATTTTCTTCCTGACATAAATATATGGGCTGGCCGCTAAGTGATAATGGAAAAATGAGAGAGACAGAGAAAAAGAGAGGACAACGTTTTTTTTTCGTCACGACAAATCTAATAAGGACAGAATGAACTTAGGTTTTACAGACAAATTGTGATCTTTCTTCCAAGAATGATTTTCAAGAAAAGCTGTTTAACTAAATAATTTTTGATGATACAAATTCAGTGAACCGTTGCAAAGAATTTGTGCTGAATGAATGATTGACATTGATTCACCATACTTCCAACTTCCGCCAAAGCCAAAGGCTGAGATGAAAAACAACATTGTCTAATTCCGAAATAAACTCTAGTTATTTTTTCAGTATGACGATTTGAATCTGCAACTTAATTTAAAAAAAGAATTAAGAGTTTCACTTAATTTCAAACCTACGCATTCATTTGCAAGCTGCAATTTGTAAAAACAACATTATATGACTCTGCAACATCTCTCCAAAAAATAACCAATCAATATTTCCGGTTCAAAATATCAAAAACTTGGCATATTTTCATGAACGCGCATACAACGCGGTCAATTGGGTTGAGACGTCACACTGGTTAAAGAATTAGTCTTCGCTTTTTTCAACACCGTTTTTGATGGTAGCAGGTGCACAATGAAAAACGCATTTTTCAACTATTTTTTCATTACTTCTTGTTTGTATGTATTTTTTGCAACAAGTAGGATTATTTGCTACGCATTAGAACAATGCAATTTATGCGAAATCATATCGATAAATACACGTGGGAGCATTGAAAAAAAAACAAAATTTGAATGCGCGCCGGATCGTGCGGCGCGGTCAGAATTATCGCGAAACACTATTTCTTGAATTAGGCTACATATTGGCTGGATAGCTCAGAAATAGGTATAAGAATATGATTATTTGCCAATTGACAGCAAAACAAAATTTTAAGACGGAAAAATTAGAAAAACCATAAAACAATTTTTTTTCCAAAAAAAATCGAATGTAGTGATTTCCAATGCAATTTTGGCTTCTGGGCCATCTTTCGGTATTATTCCTTATATGGCCTAGAAACCAAGACTGCATTTCTTCAGCCATTGTTGTTCATATTCGATTTTCAAATTATTTTTATCGATTTTTCTTATTTTTTCGACTAAAAAGTTTATTTTGCTATTTATCAATTGGCAGATAATCATATTCTTATTCATCTGAAACCAATTTTTGAGCTTTCCAAGTTGTATTTCTGAAATTTCAAAATAATTATTTCAAAAGAAAACTGCATCTTGTTTTCATTTTCTTTCACTCTAAATTTCTGCCGAATTAATGTTTCTAGACAAAAAGAAACAAGATTTAAAAAACTCCACAGCTGCACGAGAACACTTTTTTAATGTTCAAATTTTTATATGATTCAATTTATCGATCAAATAGCGTCGGCTCATTTTGTGGTTAAGCTTCACATTAATGAAAGAGATTTTTTTTATTTTTCTGTTTTCTAGACAGTTTTCTACTTTTATTTCCTTTAATTTTTACCAATATAGACCTTTCTTACCCCCGAAAAAAAGGACCCAATTGAAAATGTTTCCCAAGAATGCACATGCATCTGTCGTCCCCATTTCCATTCCCCTAAAACAAACAGTATCCAGTTTCAAAAACCACTCCTCCCTATTTTCTCTTCTATTTTTACCGTAGTCCATTACATTTTAAGTGAAATTTGAGAGAAATATAATTGAGTTTCGAGAGATTTAGAGAAGGGCGGATTGTTTTACTTGGAATGAGTGAGGGGACCATTGGAGCCAAAACCAGCTTCCATTTCTTTTTGTCATTTTGCTCCGACAAGCGTTTGTATTCGGCTGGTATTCCCCTAGATTTTCCTATATATATTTTGATCCTGAAATTCATGAAAAATATACATTTTGTATGGATAAGTTTTTTCTTTGCATTTTTTTAGATGCACTTTTGACATGCATTGAATTTTTTTCCTTTTTTTCCTCAATTCAGCTCTTTATAGGGGTTAGAAAATGTGGATTTTGAAAATTAATTTAAGGAAAATTTTGTTTTTGGGTTTTGGAAGTTTCAATAAATATTGAGCTAAAAACAAACAACCGTGACAAGGAAAAAATGAAAAAATAAATTTAATGTTTTAACATTTAATTCCAGTAAACTTTTAAATTTTTTCGGTTATTAATGACCAATCCAATAATTTTTCTGATCTCCTTAGCTTGTTAAATTATCATACGGGAAGTGTTTACATATGATTTTTGATGTGAGCGGTGGAATAAAGTGAACCGAAATTGTCGTCACGAACAACGTTTTGTGTGTGTACACCGTTACGACAAATTGCACACACGAAAAAATTCGAATTTTTTAGAAACGGCATTTTAACGCCTACAGCGCATTAAAAAATGAAGTTTTTGCGTTAAATACATTAAGAATGGCTTAATCTAATTTTTTTCACTCCGAATTACAAAATTGCTTCCCTGAGTAGCTGAATATAACGCGTTTTGTGTTACCGTGCCGCACGATTGTAAAAATCCCGCTTTTCTGCGTTCAATTTTTAATGATCGTACTGAATTTTCTTAGTACTGAATTTTCATAGTCGGTTCACTTTAGCCTACCTTGTTATTCGATAGAGATCACTCCTGAAAGTAAGAAATTATTTTGAAAACGTAACAATTCCTGGTTTCAAATGCTGAAAATGAGGATTTGATTAACTTTCATGTAGGATGTTGGACATTTGCTCAAACTTTTTTCAATTATTATCCATTTCTATGATTGCGTCAAGTTATATTATTTCGAAGCTCAAAATTTGATAAATTTTCGGTATTTAAGATCAAATAAATGAAAATATAATCTCAATAATTTCCCCAGAAATCTCTTTTAAAAAATTCCCACCCAACCTTCAGTTTCTCCCTCCTAAAAAGTCTATCACCAAAAAGACTTCACAACTCACGAATACGCCATCATTTCAGAGTGTTATTCGTTGTTGATGAAGCCTAATTGGTGTTCATCAGACTGGTTTCTTTTGTATTCTCATTAATCGGGAGATTCCGCGTTTATATTTTTTCAACACATTATCATGTCTTGTTTTCAGAACCCATTCGTTCAAAAGCAGGTGAAAAGGATTGACGCAAACAGGCTACATTATTTTTCATTTCCGAAACATCTGAAAATGAGTAATTTCTCCGTTTCACTTTACCAATATGACTATTTATTTTCGACAGTATTGCACTGTTGGGCAATTGTTGAAATTCCAATACATTTATTTGGAGCATATTTGATTTGGTTTAGAACACCTAGAAAAATGAAAAGCATTAAATATACCTTGATGATTCTACATTTTTGGTAAATACAATATATTTTGATTTACATGGATCTAAATTTTCAGGGAAACGATATTCGATTTTTCGATTTCAACTCTCACAACACCTGTAATAATATTTCCCGCAGCAATGGGATATCCATTGGGAGTTCTCTCCAAGATTGGAGTTCCCATGTCAATTCAGATATATTCTTTTATGTCATTATTCACCGCAATTGCGACAGCATTCACATCAACATTTGAAAATCGATACTATCAACTTGTCAAAAATAACAATTTTGGGGTATTTGACTCAAATTGGAGAGTATCAATGGTTGTCATTAATTATATTATTGCATTTACTTTCATTATTCCAACAATGGTAAAACGTCCATCACTCGAAGTTGGAATAAAATTCTATAACGAAACGTATCCATATCTTCCAAATGAGTTTTATGAACGCCCAGATCTCTATATCCTCAGTTTGGATCGACGACTTCCAATGTATTCGATAATTTTTGCCATGACTGTTTATCTCCCCCAAATTTTTGGTTACTTTTTCACCACAATATTTTATCTATATTCGAAAAAGTTTCAAATTTCCAAGTCAACTCTACATATTCAAAGGAAATTTTTTATCGCCATTTGCTTACAGTTGATAGTACCAGTCATTTTAATTCTCGTACCAGCGTTTTATATCATTTTTTCATTTCACAATGTTTATTTCAATCACCGTAATCATTTCAAATCAAGTTTTTAAAAAAAAAGGGGATTTTTCAGTGTTCAATTTGGCATCAGTTTTGGTGCTGGGTTCACACGGAACATTTGCAACGGTTATGATGATTTTAGTTCATGATGCATATCGAAATTCAACCTGGAGCATTATTCAAAGAATCCGAGTTCCAGATTTGCAAAATAAACCTTTTTCTATTACTCGCACCCTTTCCAAGTCGTAGAATGCGGTTTTAGGGGCATCTAAGATTTTTTCGTTTTTTTTTCTTTTGGTATTTTTTTCGCTATATTTAATTTTTTTCGTTTTTTTATAAAAAATCGTACTTTTATCAATTTTAAACCGATTTTTTCGAGAAAAAGATGAAGAGGGAATAGAAATCTAAAGGTAGTAAATAATCCCTTTAAAGACAGGGTACCAGTTATTTTTTTACCCCATATGGATTTAATTGTTAAAAATTCGTCTTTCAATCGACATTCTAGGATATTCCATGCGAAATCCCGACGAAAAATAATAATTTTGTAGCAGCGGTCGGAAGATGAAAAAAATTAAATTTCAAATTCCCGCCGTGCACTTACGTACACTTTTTGGGGGAAGCACAAAAATTTGAATTTTTCACATTTTTTCAAAAACCTTATTTTTTAATTGTTTTTTTTTGGAAAATGTTTCTTTCCAGTAGAGTAGAAGAACATAAGAAAATTTGTGACCAGTTTCAAATAATTTTGAAGCAAATTTTATTTATACCCCCTTTTTCTGAAAATTGATTTTTTTTTTGGGTCGGTGATGCGTTGTGTTGATGAAATCTGTAAATTTCTCATTAGTTTCAAAAAATAATAACTCGAATACTGCGAAAAGTTGCGAAACGTACATCTATTCTATCTGCTTTCAAGATTCTAACGAAATTTTCATTTTTGGACTAAAATTAGGAAATGTTGTCGCAGCGGCGAAAATTTTAACTGGAACCTTGTGTTTAAGAGATAAATTATGAAATTCAAACTAACGGCGATTTTGCCACATTTGGAATTTGCTCAAACTGGTTCGGAAAATCGAGTTCCAGAGTTGGATCTGCTTTAATTGTTAGGGCACAAATCGTTTTTAAATGCTTCCAGATTTTGGAATTTTCATTTCCGTTTTTATGCGTCATTTAAATTCGAAAAAAATAGACTTGGAACTTTGGATCATTGTGCTCATATCATTCAAAGAAAATCATAAGATCTTCAATTCTTTCCAGACCAATGAATCGAAAAAAAATATCATTATTGGTTCTTAGTGTCTGATTCTATTTCATTGTTAAGAAGACCTTATTCGTATTTTTCATTCGTTTGTTATTTTCAGAGATCTTATTTTTTGGTGATTACTTCAAAATAATTATTTCAATTACTTCGAGACGTGATTCACTGCACATTAACAAATGTGCCACTTTTCGGGATCTCTTGATCAATATGATTTCTATTATTCTACTGTACTACATTGTATGTCATCTATTGAAATAATCTTACATTCATTTGGAGCATATTTGATATTGTATCGAACACCACCAAGAATGCAGAGTGTGAAATATGCGCTTCTGTTATTACATTTCTGGTACGTATTAAAGAAGGACTTTACAGAGTTTATAAATTTTACTGGAATGAAAATAAATTTTAAAAAATCAATTCCAAATCTGTTTTTAAAATTTTCTGAAACAACGTTGAAGCCGAGAAAAACCAGCCTTTAAAACAATGGCCTAGAAAAAGATTCTACTTTGCCGAACTTTTTCATATGAACTTTTCGCATGTTATATTGATAAGTACCTTTTGGATTTAGTACTAGTATTTATTGGATTTAGTATTAGTTCTATTTTTATTGCCAACTAAAATATTCTTGATCATTGCTTTTTGGGGGGGGGGGGGGGCTGCTCAACCGCACAGACGCTCCGCACGCACGCACACGGCTGCCGACACTCAACACACTGGAAAATTTGAAACATTAATTTTCCCGCGAATTTTCCAGTGTGCTGAGTGTCAGCAACCGCGTGTGTGTAGCGTATGTGCGGTTGAGCAGCCCTCAAAACGCAATGATCGAGAATATTTAAGTTGACAATATATCACAGAGACATTAATTGACTTTGTGATATCCTCCTTTTATATTTTCGGATAACTTGTGATATAAATAATAACTTTTTCAGGAGTGCTTTTCTAGATTTTTCAATTTCAACTCTTACAATTCCGGTGATAATATTTCCTGCTGCGATGGGTTATCCGATGGGAATTCTTTCAAAGATTGGTATCCCAACATCTTTCCAAATTTATTTACTAATTTCTTCGATTGGCGCTCTTGGAACATCATTTGCTGCAGCCTTCGAGAATCGATACTATCGACTTGTAAAAAATTGTGATCTCGGTGTATTTGGTTCAAAAAGGAGAACATTCATCACAATTATCAACTATACCGTAACATTTACTTTTATTCTTCCAACACTCTTAACAAATCCACAACTCGAAGTCGGCAAGAACTTTTATAAACAAATGTTTCCATGTATCCCACTTGAAATATATGATCGACCGAATTTTTACGTGCTTCACCTGGATCGTCGAGTTCCAATGATTTCAATAATTCTTGGTTATATTTATTATCTCCCTCAAACGTTTTATTATTTTTTATTTACAATGTTGTACTTATTCTCTAAAAAGCCCAACATTTCAAGAGCAACTTTACACATTCAACGAAAATTTTTCCTTTACATATGTCTACAAATGGCAGCACCTGTTGTTCTCATAATAATACCGGTGTCTTATATTATTTTCTCTTTCAGAAGGCTTTATTTCAACCACAGTGAGAATATTTATATATTTATAAAATAGATCTAATATATTGTTTTCAGCGTTAAACTTGATTGCTTTTATGATAATAGCAACTCATGGAACGGTTGCTACAATTCTCATGATTGCGATTCATGAAGCTTACAGAACTGCAACGTTACGGATATTCAAGTTTAGAGTTACAAAAGCATCATCCATTTCAATTTCCAATGATATTTGGAAAAGGTCTACTGCTTAATACTTTTCTATTTACAAATTAATAAAAATACTAAGCTTTTCGGTCGTCGTTTACTTTTTCCGATAACTTCACATTTTTATTTCGATAATATTTATAAATAATTGTTCTCTATGCACAGAAAGTGACAATTCGGAAGGATGAACATATTGAAAATACGGAAATATCAGGTACTTAAAACAATATTGTGTTTGAACGCGCGGGGACTACCGTACCTGCACTTAGATGTGCAGGTGGAGTAGTCTCTGCGTCTCCTGTTGTTAAACTCTATCACCTTTTAGGCCAGTAAAATCGTCAGTCGCTCCACAGTCGACCACGGGAACCGTTCCTAGCTCAACGAATGTTTTTCGTCTTATTTCGTCACCTTTTTAACATTTTTTACTTCTCTTTTTATAATAAATCTCTTATCCATTTTTCTCTCGTTTACCACAACATCACGATGCAAAATTCCTAAGGCCTTTCCTATGAGGCCGCTGGAAAAGTAAGTGACCAAAATTTTACGATCCACATTTACCGTATTCCTGAGATATGGCCTCCGATGTAAAGTGTGCTTTTAAACGAGTGTGCAAAAAATGAAGATTTTTTTCAAAAACGTGTAACTTTTGAACGGGTGAACCAAAATTTAAGTATTATAGCTCCTTTGATAGAGATAAAGATTGTCAATAAAATTATAATTAACAAAGTTTTGTTAAAATTAGTTTTGAATACATAAATATTGAAAAAACTGAAAATTCTCAAAATTGAAAGTGATAGTACGCTATTTCAAAATAATTCGGCAAAACAAATTTTATGTTGGCAAAATAACCCATATTTTTGCGCTCATAGCATTGTGACGCACATTTTGAGCAGTGCTGAAATGAGAAAACAATGTGGTTTTAGCCAAAAAGCCGAAAAAGGTTTATTATCTTTTCCCTCGTCATCGTTACTAAAATGTCTCGTTCGTTGCCGTTTAACAGGGAGGTATTTACAAAGATGTTATTTGGAAGTGCATTGGGTATTACGTTGTTTCCTTCAAAAAACACCAACGCGGAATAACTATTTTTGGCAAACCGCCCGATTATCATCCTCTTCCTTACGGCTTTCCACACGAGACCCCCTTAGACATTTGGCACACACCTCCCTTTAAACGTGCACTCAGAGAAATTTAAACAATTTAAGTAGTTGTTTCATGTTGTTTTCTTTTGTTATTACTTTTTATACACATCCATAATTACGTTAATAGTACGTTGATAAACTAGAATAGATTTTTTCTTGAAATTTATTCGGTCTCTGTTTTATTCCACTTGGATGCCCATCTAAGATTATTTTTAAAACGTGGTTTCAGCTTCTTTTATTTTTATTTTCTTTTTATTTTTATTACATATAGAAACAACTGAAATTTTTTAAATGTTCTCAATTTCGTAATCAAAAAATTATTGCATAGAGTGCTTAACCTGGCTAAAACGGCTGCTTAAACACTTCCGTCGGACAATTACTGGGAAAACATTTGAAAAACAGCTGAAAAGGAAATATGTGAACACTCAGTTCATTAAACTCAGTTATAATCTAGAAGAATGTTCGATTCCGACGACTCTTTTAATCAGTATGATTATTTTTATTCAACAATTTTACACTGTTTGTCATTGATTGAGATTCCGTTGCATATCTTTGGAGGTTATTTGATTTTGTTTCGAACACCACGAAAGATGCAAGGATTAAAACATGCACTTATCATATTACATGTTTGGTAATAATGCTCGTTTCGATTCAATTTTTTAAATCTTCAAAATTGTAGGAGTGCTATACTTGATTTATGGGTTTCTACGCTTTTCACACCCGTGATACTATTTCCAGCCGCAATGGGATACCCATTAGGAATCCTTGCAACGTTGTGCGGAGTTCCTACATCAGTCCAAATCTATATTTTCATTTCATTGTTAACTTCTGTTGCCTCGTCATTTATTGCAATAATGGAGAATCGATACTATCAACTTGTTAAAAATAATAACCTTGGTGTACTCGACTCTAAATGGAGAATATCTGCAGCAATTTTCAACTATACTTTATCATTCACTTTCATGATTCCAACTACACTAACAAGTCCAGAAATTGAATTCGGAAAAAAATTCTATCAAAGAACTTTCACCTTCATTCCAAAGGAAGTTTATGAACGCTATGATTTTTATGTTTTGAATTTGGACCCACGACTTCCAATGTATTCCATCATTATTGTCCTCACTGTTTATCTTCCTCAAGTTTTTGGGTATTTCTTCTCAACCGCTTACTACTTGTACACTGGAGATTCGAACGTTTCGAACAATACTCTATCAAAACAAAGAAAGTTTTTCTTTGCAATCTCTCTGCAAATTGCGGTACCTATTTTACTAATATTATTTCCGGTCCTTTATTTCGTCCTTTCATTCATGTTCGTATATTTCAATCCAAGTAAGGACCTTTTTTTGAAGATCCCAAACTGATTGTCGAAATTACAGCTCTCAATTTGTTATCCATGCTTCTGATTTCTTCTCATGGGTCCATTGCCACACTTATTATGATTTTTATTCATGACACATATAAAGCATCGACTTTTGATTTTTTTCGTGAATTGTGCGCCCTACGCCAACGAAAGAAGCCGATTTCTAAGTAAACATCTACAAGCCGCAACTGTTTATCAGTTAAAATGTGTTTTTTAATTTGAATAAAGTGCTTCATTTTTAATGATAGTTCATTGAATCATCTAGTTATTCAGTGCCCAACGAAAATTGTTCAAAAGCTCCTAGATATTTACAAATCGATACAATTACCAAAGAAACGTTTGAAAATGCAGCTGAAAATGAAAGATATCATTCTGTTCTTGGAAATTCTTCAGTTCTTATCTAGTATTATGTGCAATTTCGACGAGCATTTTACTCCGTATGATTACTTTTATTCAAAAATTTTACACTGTGTGACATTGATTGAGATTCCTTTGCATATTTTTGGAGGTTATTTGATTTTGTTTCGAACACCACGAAAGATGCAAGGATTAAAACATGCACTTTTCATAACACATGTTTGGTACTTAATGATTGTTTTTCAGATTTACATTTTAAAACTTACATCCTTTAGGAGTGCTATACTTGATTTATGGGTTTCTACGCTCTGCACACCCGTGATACTATTTCCAGCCGCAATGGGATACCCATTAGGAATCCTTGCAACGTTGTTCGGAGTTCCTTCTTCAGTCCAAATCTATATTTTCATTTCATTGTTAACTTCTGTTGCCTCGTCATTTATTGCAATAATGGAGAATCGATACTATCAACTTGTTAAAAATAATAACCTTGGTGTTCTCGACTCTAAATGGAGGACAGCTACAGCAATTTTCAACTATACTTTATCATTCACTTTCATGATTCCAACTACACTAACAAGTCCAGAAAATGAAGCTGGAAAAAAATTTTATAAAGGAAACTTTCCCTATATACCAAATGAAATTTATGATAGCTGTGGTTTTTATGTTTTGAATTTGGACCCACGACTTCCAATGTATTCCATCATTATTGTCCTCACTGTTTATCTTCCACAAGTTTTTGGGTATTTCTGCTCAACCGCTTACTACTTGTACACTGGAGATTCGAACGTTTCGAATAATACTCTATCAAAACAAAGAAAGTTTTTCGTTGCAATCTCTCTGCAAATTGCGGTACCTATTTTACTTCTATTATTTCCTGTCTTTTATGTCGTCCTTTCATTCATGTTCTTATATTTCAATCCAAGTAAGGAACTTTTTTTGAAGATCCCAAACTGAACGTCGAAATTGCAGCTCTCAATTTGTTATCCATGCTTCTGATTTCTTTTCATGGGTCCGTTGCCACACTCATTATGATTTTTATTCATGATACATATAAAGCATCGACTTTTGATTTTTTTCGTGATTTGTGCACCTTACGCCAAAGAAAGAAGTCGATTTCTAAGTAAACATCGAAAAGCCGAAACTGGTTATCAGTTGAAATGTGTTTTTCTCTGAATAAAGTACTTCATTTTTTATGATAGTTCATTGAATCATCGAGTTAATCGGTGCACAATACAGCAAAAAGCTCCTAGATATTTACACATCGAAACAATTACCAAGGAAACGTTTGAAAATGCAGCTGAAAGTGAAAGATATCACCTTGACCTTGGAAATCCAGATCTTATCTAGAATTATGTGCAATTTCGACGACCATTTTACACAGTATGATTACTTTTATTCAACAATTTTACACTGTTTGTCATTGATTGAGATTCCGTTGCATATCTTTGGAGGTTATTTGATTTTGTTTCGAACACCACAAAAGATGCAAGGAATAAAACATGCACTTTTAACATTACATGTTTGGTACTTAATGATTGTTTTGCAGATTTACATTTAAAAATTACATCCTTTAGGAGTACTATACTTGATTTATGGGTTTCTGCGCTTTTCACACCCGTGATACTATTTCCAGCCGCAATGGGATACCCATTAGGAATCCTTGCAACGTTGTTCGGACTTCCTTCTTCAGTCCAACTATATATTTTCATTTCATTGGTAACTTCTGTTGGCACGTCATTTATTGCAATAATGGAGAATCGATACTATCAACTTGTTAAAAATAAAAACCTTGGTGTTCTCGACTCTAAATGGAGGACAGCTACAGCAATTTTCAACTACACCTTATCATTCACTTTCATGATTCCAACTACACTAACAAGTCCAGAAAATGAATTTGGAAAACAATTCTATCAAAAAACATTTCCCTGTATACCAAATGAAGTTTATAATCGCTATGGTTTCTATGTTTTGAATTTGGATCAACGGCTTCCAATGTATTCCATAATTTTTGTCCTCACTGTTTATCTTCCACAAGTTTTTGGGTATTTCTTCTCAACCGTTTATTACTTGTACACTGGAGATTCGAACATTTCGAAAAATACTCTAACTATGCAAAGAAAGTTTTTTATTGCAATCTCTCTGCAAATTGCGGTTCCGTTCGTTCTTATTTTATCACCTGTTCTTTATTTCGTGATTTCATTTATGTTATTTTATTTCAATTACCGTAAAGATCAATTACTTGCGCTCCCTTAGTAATTATCCAAATTGCAGCGTTTAATTTGTTTTTCATGCTCTTGATAGCTTCTCATGGGTCCGTTGCCATACTTATGATGATTTTTATTCATGAAACATATAGGAAATCGACAGCCGAGTTTTTCCAATATTTTTGGGCACCACGTCAACGGAATGATTGAACTCTCATATATTAGACGTAATCATTCATCTGATTAAGTAGATTTTTTTTGAATATGGAATACATGTGTTATTGTCTAAAAATAAAAGATGGTATGTGAAATAAAATCCAAAAAAAAAACAATTTCACACAAAATCGATCAGAATCGTCAATACAATCGTACAGCGAACCGTTCAAAATATCGGGATCGAACAAGGACTAGTATTTCGCGCGGATTCTCATATTTTTCAAGGTTTCTGTCAAGTTATTAGGTTCTCGATTTTTCACGTAATTACGAAAACCCGCCCAGCAGAAAAAATTCAAAGGAAAATAGTCCAAAACTGATTTATTTTTATGAACCTCTTAAAGGGATTACATTCCATTTCGTTTCCATTTCGTTTCACTCCATCATTCACATTTTCAGAGGAGTCTTTTGAAAATACCCATATAAATTTACCTAGTCTTGTATGCTTCTTAATTATGAAATTACATTATTAACTGATTTTACCAAGAAAAAAAATTTAAAACAAAACGCGAAAAAAAAAGAGTTCAGCATAAATAAAGAATTTAGAAACAGTTGTTTGCAATTTTTTCAACACATCTTTCATCGTTGCTAATGTTGCAGACACATTCAGTCAATCGGTGGCAGAATGAAGCTGAAAATACATGCTTTTGTGCTCATTAATTCACTTTCCATAGTGAACATTATTATACCAACTTCTACTTAAATCTGATATTTCTATCATTAAGTTTTAAATTAAAGTTTTAAATAAAAACTTTAAAGATGAGGTGTCAGTAAATGTGAACCGAATTTTGAGCTTATGAATTCTTCGCGACACGAAAAAAAAGTAATTTTAAATATTATTGTTCAGTTGAATACAAATTGTGCCGAAATAAGTGGCAAAACACCTTTGAATCATTTTGCCATTTTTTTCATTGTTCGGTTTCAACAAGTTTTTTTCAACATTCTTAAATATTCAGTTAGTTTTGACTCGAATTTGTAATTGTCCAAATATTTTTGGGACATGAATTACTTATTAATAAATTCGACAACATTCTCTTAGTCATTCGAGCTCTTTCTCTCGAACTGAAATAGTTTTGCAAATATATCCATACCAAACCAACACTAAAAAATTCTGAATATTATTCCAACTTACAAAATGGATTGAAAGGATCACGAAGAATGCATTGACTGCAGGCACTTCTGATGCAAAACATGTGTTCCGGTTTGCAGAATTGCTCTATTGAGCTTGTTGTGCATCCGGCATTGATGCCTATAAATAATAACTGTATTCGGATACGAAGAATGTTCAATACCTATGACTGGATTCGTTGGAATCGCTGCCGTATGAGCACAAGCAAGCAAGACGAACATTAGAACCGAAGTGTGCCCCATTTTTGAGCAGTTATGTCTGAAAATATTAGATGAAGTTATTTAAGAAAACACTGCTCAGATATACAAACAACTTCTGAGAAAATTGTGAGAAAATCCACGAAAAACACGTATTTTCGCATGATCTTATGCCGTCATGAGTGAAATTTAAAATTAGATTTGTAGCAAAATTACGAAAAACAAAATGCTTGAAGTGGTTTTACATTCAAAAATTCGCCTTTTTCAGCTCTGAAGAAGATTGAGAGCTCATTTATATATTGCGTGCTCTTTCGTATGCCAAAGGGAAAAAATGAGAAAAAAAAACCTAAAAAAACGTTACTAACAGAAATTTTCTGCGCCACGCCCATTTTAATATTTTCCCCCTCGGTTGTCTTTTTTAGATTCTCGTCAGATGAATTATTGCTCACTTGTCTACAACAAAGGGCACATGAAAAACATTTTGAATTTTTGAAACTGCGGCTCGTTTTAGAGAACAATAGAACATTTGTTTCTTTGAAAAGGGTGATCAGAAATCGTAATCCATCAGGAAATGACAATTTTCTCAATTGTTACCCACAACGCTTGAAAAAGCATTTAACATAATTTTAACACAATGTGTTTCTTAAAGTAGAGCATTTAGCTAATGAATGCAACTGGGATAAAAATAGACTTCATACTCAGCCCAATTATGTTTTAAAATTTTTCTAAAACCACCTGGAAGCCGAGAAAATGAGCTTCAAAACAATGGCCTAGAAAAAGAAAGAATTAGGAAAGGTGGAATTTTTTCAGACCATTGTTTTGAAGCACATTTTCTCGGCTTCTAGGTGGTTTTAGAAAATTTTAAAAATAGATTTGGAACGAGAAAAAGGTATATTTTCACATTAGTTGCTGTAAGTAGTTCCGTAATGCCCTATTGTCAACTCAACTATTCTTGATCATTGCGTTATGTGGGCTGCTCATCCTAACAGACACTCCGAACGCACGCGCGCGGCTGCCAACACTCAACACACGGAAAAATTAGCGGGAAAATGAATTTTTCCAATTTTCCAGTGTGTTGAGTGTCGGCAGCGGCGCGCGTGCGTGCGTGCGGAGCATCTGTGAGGTTGAGCAGCCTTCATGGTATACTTTAAATTCCACTGTCAACAACCCTCAAACCCATGTTATTGTCAACAGAACATTTTACGTTCGGTTTTGATCTATCCATAAAATCTAAGTCTATCACAAAGTCATGCTATTTTATCTGCGAGCGGTTGCGCTGCGGTCTTTCAGTAGACAATGGATGATGATAACATAACAATTTCTAATTGCCAACAAAAAAGCTTATATTTTTAGGTCACTGGTTCGAGTTCTTCCGGTTTTTCATCTTTTTTCTTTACAAAAAACATTCAATATTTTTTGCAAAACAGGGAAAGCTAATTAACTGCCAGTCAACAGACCGGAGACAATGGTTAAAAGTTTGTCAAAAAACGGAAACTTCTTCAATAATTACACACGAACGATCGTGTGTCGAGAAAAAAAAAACAAGAAAAAAAAACACAATTGGTTCCTTTATTTCAGTAAAGCCACGAAAAGAAAATGAAAGGAAAATTGTAAATTTTTTATTCGATTTTAAAACCAGCCAACTCCAGACTCTGATCCCCAACAAATGCGCTAAGATCTAGTTCAATATTCACACCATTCGCTTCACCAATTATTTTCACTTGTTTCATTCCTCCAATGGTTTCAGTGCTTGAAATTTCGGAAACCTGAAAATGTGACATTTTGAGAAACTTTCGGAATCACGGTATGGGGGGTTTGAATGATCATACTGTTGAAAAGTCACAATGCTTGAGTGGTGAAATATAATTCAAATTTGTAGGAGCTGCTGAACATGAGACCATTTCATTCGTAGGAAAGCTCTGAATTTTTCATAATCGAATTTTCGGGTTATCAAATTTTAATAAAACAATGAAATTAAGTAATGTTTTGTTGAAACAGGGGCTCCGGGGAGCTCAGAAATGGGTTTTAGATGAATTAAAAACCGATTAAAAATTTTATAAATTTTATAAATTTTAAAAATCGAATACCGGCAATGGTCGAAGAAATGCAATCTGGATTTCTAGGCCATCGTTGTACTTTTCCTAAATTTCCTAATGAAAAATCGAATGTAGACATTTTCAAAAAATACTATTTGGTTTCTGGACCATATTTCGTATTTTTAAAAAAATGTCTACATTCGATTTTTCATTATGGACCTACCCAGAAACTAAAAACGACGCAAAAAATTGCAAACAAATGCAAAAAATTCAATGCAGAAACGTGAAAAAAATTGCAAGAAATGACAAGAAATTTCAATTTTTTGCAGCCGATTTACGGGAAATCTACGGTAATTGTTCAAAGGTTCGTACTCTTCGCTTCGGGACCCGGAACACATTTCAAAGATGTGCGTCCAAAAAATACGGTCAAGAGCCGTTTCTTTGATGGTCTCGCAACGATTAAGGTAGATTTCCCGTAAATCGGCTGCAAAAAATTGAAATTTCTTGTCATTTCTTGCAATTTTTTTCACGTTTCTGCATTGAATTTTTTGCATTTGTTTGCAATTTTTTGCTGCATTTTTAGTTTCTGCATAGGTCCATTAGGAAATTTGAGTATAGGTTGAAAGATTATTAAGCAAAAATGTTATTCGGAAAAAATATTTTTCGACAAAAAAATCATTAGGACGGTAGAGCGCGTTTGCTCCTATCGCTTTGCCGATTCGCTTGCAAGCGCTTGGTTAGAAAACTTTTCTCACGCAAAAACAACATAATTTAAGAGCTGGAAGATCAACAATTTACTATTTATTTACAAAAAGTGCAAGAAAAAATCATAAACGGGTGAAATTTCGGCAAATAAAAAGCGGAGCAAACGCGCTCTACCGCCCTAATGATTTTTTCAATAATGATTTTGTCGAAAAATCTTTTTCCGAAATTTTTTTTTACAATAATGATTTTTCCAAAAATTTTTTTGTAGAATAATATTTTTTCTTAATAATCTTTCAACCTATACTCGGAAATTTAGGAAAAATGCAAATATGGCCTAGAAACCCAGATTACATTTCTTCGGCCATTGTCCATATTCAATTTTTAAATTATTTGTATCGGTTTTTCTTATTTTTTCTAATTAAAAATGTGTACTATCAATTGATAGATAATCTTATTCTTATTCATCTGAAATCCATTTCTTGGACCCCCTTCAAACTAACCATTTCATCCCCCGTGTGACTTGTTGCTTCCTCGTCCTCAGAAAGACTCGAAAAATCGTGTCGTTCTAAATAAATCAACTTTGCGACTGGACGTGGAATTCTTGAGCTTCTTCCATTATCACTATTCTCTTTTGCCTCATCGGCTGATGAAGAACTTCTAGCATTTGACGAATTACCTATAACACCTTTTTTTTCTTGACTTTGAATTTCTTAGAAGGTGACGTGACAACCACCATGAAAAAAAATCTCATGAATAAATAGAAATAAGGCAAAAAAAAAGGTTGAGAATTATAAATCAAAGTTTACCCTTTCGAAGAACTGGGATTTTAGATGCACGTGAAGGTGATGAATTTGTCGATTCGGCTGATGTTGGGATCTAGAATAATACATCGTATTGGCGTGATCTTTGGCAATTTTTTTATATTTATCAATTCTCATGACCTTCAAAATAAGGTTTATATTTCAATTTTTAAATGAATGACGTTGTTAAACTCGTTTTGAATGCTAAAATTCAAAAATTCAAAGTAAACACGTTGAATGATGTGAGGTGTGCTTTCCCGGTCAATAATTAGTAACATTATTCTGAATCTACGTCAACGAAAAAGAAACGAATTTCCCTCAATATAGGTCTAATTTCGAGATCTTTTGAACATGTGAAAAAATATTCTTTATTTGAATGGACTGCGGGGATTTTAATATAAGTCTAACATGAGGAACATAAGATTTGCAGTAAAACTAAACGACTACCTCGTGGAACAAACGAAATAAAAGTTAAAGTGGTTTACGAAAGAAAAACTATTAATGAAATAGTGTAAAGCAAATATCAGTAACGAAAATTTTTAGGTTCATTCTAGTGCACCCGTTTTCTCAGTTCCGTATAAAACCTTTAAAGGGGGGCCTGAAGAGGCGAAATAAATGGTTGAAAAATGATGAAAGTATTATTTTTGATAAATAGATCACTAAAAAATCCAAAGAAAAATTCGAAAATGGCGAAAAAAAAATCATAAACCCGGGTCTCGCCCTTATGGCCGACGAAACGAGTATAGGTCAATTGATTGGAAAACCAAAAGATTTTCTGACAAGAAGATTTTTCGACAAAAATATGTTTTTTTCAAAAAAAGATTTGCACTTTGCGGTTGAGCGTTCTTGCATCATTTGTCCCTTTATCGTCTCAACGCAATGCGCCAGAGCTAGAGGGCGACGCAGACGCTAGAGGAACAAATGATGCAAGCACGCTCAACCGCAAAGTGCAAATATTTTTTGAAAAAAAAAATCTTTTTGTCGAAAAATCTTTTTGTCAGAAAATATTTTGGTTTTCCAATCAATTGACCTATACTCGACGAAACGCGTTTTGGTTTTCTAGGCCATTTGTTTTTTCTCGGCCGTCTGGTTTTCTTTTTGAAATATTATTTTTTAATATTGTTTTTCTTTTCTTTTTTTTCAGAGAAAATTACTTAAAAAATACATTTTCAAAAAAATGCATTTTTTTCGCCATTTTCGAGTTTTCCGTTGGATTTTTTTCATTTATTTATCAACAGTCACACTTTCATCATTTTTCAACCATTTATTTCGTCCTCTCGCCCCCCCCCCCCCCTTTAAAACTATGAAAATGCTGAAATACGCATCTGCAAAAATTGTACTGAAATTAAGATTCAGCTGTTTTTTTTTAAATTTAAAGTAAAAAACCCGTCCAGTTAAAAATTTAAAAAACGTTAAAAAAAAGTATTTTGCTTTCCCAATTTTCCAATTTCGGATTCATTTTTTGTTAAAATCGCATGAAAAAATCTATATTTTGGAATGCTTTTTCAAAATTTTGACCTTATAAGAAAACATTCTTTACGAGTCAGGCACGGATTTCTACCTTTAATTAAAAAAAAATCATTTAAATTAAAACCGACGAGTTTTTCAAGATTTTTAATTGATTAAAATATATTCATATTTTCAGTAATTCATAAATTGTTCGGTAGCTTATTCGAGACACGAACTGTTAAAGGAGGGCTTTACGGAGATAATAAATGTACCTTAACTGAAATATAGACTTCATTCTCATTCCAAATCTGTTTTTAAAATTTTCTAAAACCACATAGAAGCCGAGAAAATGAGCTTCAAAACAATGGCCTAGAAAAAGGGCCACCGTCGAAAACTAGTCCGCGGCCATTAAAAATCCAAAAAAAAACATAAATTAAAATGAAAAAAACATTAAAAAGGTCTAATATCAGCATTCTGCAGAAGTATTTATTACCGACACAGGAAAAAAAAGCTCATGAGAAAAGGTTCGGCCAGGTGGAAACTTTTTCTAGGACTTTGTTTTGAATCATGTTTCTCGGCTTCTAGGTGGTTTTAGAAAATTTAAAAAACAGATTTGGAATGAGAATGAAGTATATTTTCATTTAAGTCTACTTTACATTTATTATCTCCGTAAAGTCCTCCTTTAAAAAAATGTATATATCTGACAGTTTTCGAAGCTTGTTTTATAGAATTCCTCGTTAAATTTATGGATTTCTACGAAGAAAAAATCACTTGCTACTTGATCACTTTAGTTTCAATAACGTATGCCTTTTCAGACTTTTTTTTTTACTATAAAAAAAAGTAAAAGTAACCTCACAATCCGTCTCTTCCGCCGCTCTTTCCGCCGCCAATCGTGCCGCCCGTCTTCTTGCTTTTCCAGCTCGTTTTCCCATATCTTCGTCAAATGGCAAAGCAGTTCGAGTGTTATCAAATATATCTCTGAAAATAAAAACAGCTGATTTTGAGTTGTTTTGCAAAAATTGTGTTTTCTATAAACACTTGTCGAAAATCTAGAAAATCAAACCACAAACTTTAGATCTTGTTCCGTGTAAAAGCGTTCGACAGCCTGAAAAAAAACGGCGATTGTTGTGTTTTTATTCACAGAATAGATCCTCCAAAAGATCATTATCTCATACTGCTTGAACCGCCTTTTTTGCCCCCAAAAACTTGAGAGATTTCAATCTTTTCTTGTGGATATCGATGTAAAAACATGTGTAGAAAAAGCTTACAATCGTTTCGTTGTTTTCAGTCATTTTAGTTATTTCCATACACACAAATTTTTTTCCAAGTTTGAATAGCAAGACCAACTAATTGGTTGCTGCTGCAGTTTAGATGAAAAATGATGAACGTTTTAGGAATTGGGAAACGTCAAAAATGGACGATAAATCATTTTTGTTTGGGTAAATTAATAAATCTTCACAAAAATTATCGCTTTTTTTCTACTAATGACAAGATGGGAATGTTTAATTTTGAAGAAAGAAGAGAAGGAACTCTCAGAAAAGCTGTAACATCTTAAAGTGTTTGTTTACTCATTTTCGTTGTAATCTATTCAGAAGCATCAATTATTAATGAATTTAACCAAAAAAATATTTTTTCGGACGGCCGGGTCTGAAACAGCTCCCGAAAAAATGCCAAAAACAGACGGTGGCAATGTTATTGGGGTTTTCGAGGACCGTTTTTGGTAAAATGAAGCTTTTAAACTGATTTTTCTGATTCCGTAAATTATAGGTGATTCTGAGTCTATTAATACCTAAATTGAAAATAAATAAACAGACACTTAAAAGGAAGACTTCGCGCAAATTGTAAATGATCTTTAATCGGTTCAAAATTTAATTTTAAATACCGAAACAATAGAGAGAAAAATGCAAAACTAGAAACCCAAAAAAATGGGCACCCGGTATCGAACTTTGGTATAAAAAGCACCAACTTGTACCCAGAAGTTCTTTACAAAATAAGTTGCGTCCTTCTTTAAAATCTGAAACCAAAATCAAATTGGAATGCAATATGAATAGTTTAATGTTCCAGGCAAAGGGTAAAAATTGCAAATTTACCGATTTAGAATTTAAACTAGCGGTATAACGCCGCTTAGCGGCGGTAATGAAAGAAATATTGTGTAAAATGAAGAGACACAGAGAAAAACGCTAACTTTAGGTTGCGCTAACTACCGTGATACTATAATAATCCGCTCCAAATTTTCACAGTGACCTTACAATACTCCAAAGATGTTACAGTGAAAGTCTGGTCTCGTTCCGACCATTCTGGAAAAAAACGTGAAAAAATGGGAGTACTGTAGCTACAGTAATCCTACAGTAACCCGAGATCCAAACAATATTTTTGTGAAGCGCTCCGAGAGGCACGACGATATACCAAATATGTAACAGATCGGTCGAGGGGTTAAAAAGTTATTATATATTACACACACACACACACAGAACTATTCGTTTAGTAAGAAGAAAGATTCTAACTGTACTGGAAGAATTCCGCTGACTTGGAGATAATAAATTAACCTTAAATGAATATAGGCTTCATTCTCATTCCTCTGTTTTTAAAATTTTCTAAAACCACCTAGAAGCCGAGAAAACCTCAAAACAATGGCCTAGAAAAAGTGTCCACCTGGCCGAACTTTTCCCAATGCTTTTTTCGTGTTTCGTGAAGAAATACGTATGAAGAATGCGTATGTTAGTTCTTTTTTAATTTTTTTAAATTTTAATTTAAGTTTTTAAATTTTTTTGGATTTTTCATGCATGCGGACTACTTTTCGCCTGTGGCCACTTTTTCTAGGCCATTGTTTTAAAGCTTGTTTTCTCGACTTCTAGGTGGTTTTAGAAAATTTTAATAGGTTTTCATACAGATGAAAATGGAATAGAACGGGGACTATACGGAAAAAAAAAGTTGTTATGTAATGAGTATTTAAACTCTTATGAAGACCGTTTACTTCTATTTGAAATCAAATCCATCAAACGCAGAAGAGCTGAAACCTACCTTATTTACTTTTTTAAATATGTTTTCAATTTTACTTATCAACCATCATTCTATAAATTTAATAAATTATCCTCCCTTTTTGCTTGTCTGGTGTACATGATAACTTCGTCTCATTTTATGACTCAACTAAGTAGACCTTTTTGGAACAAACTCTCGAATTATTTTCTAAAAGTCTTTCTTACTGTGTCATTCATACAACCAATTTTTATATTCTTGTCAAATTTCATTCGTTACTCTATTTCATTTTTTTTGGACAATTACCTCTTGCGGGCCAACAGTTCTTTATTTCATTTATTTAAATAAATTATACACAAAAGAATAGAGCCCCAAAGACAGTAAAGAGTCCCTTCAATAATTAACAGTAGATTTCATTAGGTAAATTGTTTATCATTTTGTGAGCTTACAAAACTTTTCATAGATTAATTGTTTATTAAAGTTAATAAATTGACAGCTAGCAATAAAAGAAAAGTTTATCGAATTTCAGTCAAAAAATCATTACAAATGGTCTTCTTTTTTCTTTCAACATCTGTTAACTCATAGCTAACCGTGTACGTTCCTTTGAAATTACCGATGTCAACTTCCTGGACAACATTTTGAGTTGCTTCAATTGGACACGTAAAATTAAGGGCACATAGAACTTGTGGAATTTCTAAGATTGTTTTACGATTGAAATTCACTTGGATTTTTGAATATATCATGCCTGTTGAGTTGTCTGAAATCATATGGATTTTTGAATATATATTAATTGCTTAAAGGCAGCGTTTCAGTTAACACTACTTAAATTCTAGGAACTAAAATTAAAATTAGAATGGGAGCCGAGATGGTCGAAAAAACAATACCAAATTCGAGTAATCGTGTTTCGCGCCAATTCCGACCGCATTGTGCTAATGAGGGGAAAGCTTTAATTTTTGAAATTGAAATCAGGTAGGGTAAAATTAACTGAACCACTGTCTTTAAGCATTTATTTGCCTTACTAGGTTTAAAATGAATTTGAATCACTGGACGAAGTTTTTGTTTGAAACCACAATGCGGTATCCCACTTTGTCTTCTCAGCTCACAACCTTTTAGTTTTACTTTTACATCGCTCACTATTCCATAATCGTTTTCTGTGAAACGAAAATACAGTTTCTTAAAACATTATTCAAAACCTTACTGCAAGTTTGGTAACCATGTGTCTGAAATCCTTCTTGAGCAACAATGAAGATTAAAAAAATCGATATGATAAGAAAAAAGTTCATCTGAAAATAATTTTTTGAAAAATTTTCAAATATGAATTCTTAAAAACTGCTCTGAGTACTTTTTAATGTTCATTTTCTTCATATTTATATGTTAAATTGTTTATCATTTTTCGTGTTTACCGAAATTTTCAAACATTAATTGTTTATAATTAATTGGAGTATCACTTCACAGAACTTTTTTTTTAATTGCAATTTTATTATAAACGAATAGGAGATTGATGTTTGCAGAACAAAATCAATCTCTAAAATATCACGGAATGTTGTAGTTAAGAAAAAATGTTGGAAGAAAATCAGAAACTGTAAAATAATAGAAAATAAATTGATAATAGAAAGGAATCGAGGACCAGTAATTTGAATACAACAAAATCTCTTATTATTATTATGAGAAATACTGAACGAAATTTTACTCATAAAATTAAAATTATTATTATTATAATTAAAGCAGTGGAATATCATCATCTATTGCTGCTATTGAAGCGTCGCCAAGAATTGATTCACCAGATACGGGAGTTAATTCGCTGAAATTTGAATAAGGGCTTAATCCGGGAACTCCAGAAATAAACAAAATTAAAGACTTTTTTGAATGTTTCTCATTTTTTAAATCTTAATTTATTCTAGATACATCACTTTCTGGAGTTTCAGAATTCATAGTTTATGTCACGGCGGCCGAGACCGGCATGAAACCTGTGAAAATAAGGAAATATCAGGTAACACAAAATTGTGTTTTTGAATGCGCGGGGACTACTGAAACCTGCACTTAGATGTGCAGGTTTAGTAGTCTCTGCGTCTCCTGTTGCTAAACTCTATCATCTTTTGGAATATTAAATCATCAGTTTCCCTACAATCGACTAATGATCATGAAAAATACTTAAGTATTTATTTTCAAAATAATCTCATTATCGAATTTTACAGTCTGAATTAGACAAAATTTCGATTTTACAGGGAAACAATTATTAAAATAAGAATTTACAATTTTCAATTTCGAATTTTCATACCTGCTACACTCATCCCGATAAGATTTGGCGCAAGAATCAGTTGAAAAAGTGGTGCTTCTTCCATTTGCAATGACTGTAGTGGTTGATGCTTGCATTGTATCTTGATGATCTTCTTCATTCTCATCAGGAATTGTAGGGAATTGAAGAATCAAGTTTTCGAGATTCTTAAAATTACAAATTTTTATAATTTCTTTTCTAGAATTTAATAAACATACAGCATTTGGCTGACTATTCTGAAGGAGCTGTTCGATTGAAGCACGACGAGTTGTTGGTTTCAAACACATCGTATCCATTCTGAAATCAATTGTTTTTTAAAATAAAACATCTTGAAAATCCTTACCCATTACACAACAGTTCCAAATTTGGTGATCTTAATGGCGAAGACATTGATGAATCTTCAGTATCTGAAGATTCTGAGCGCATCTCTAATTCTGCCTGTTTTGAAAGTCTTCTCGGACTTTCTTGAAGCTCTCTCGAATTTTTAATCAACAGTGAGTCTGTAGCACGGAGCAGTTTTTTCGGTTCCGCGTCCCTGAAATTGTCGACTTTCAGAAAATTTTCGAAATTCTTTTATACTAACCGTAAATTGATTTTTCTTGCACTCTCCTCTGAAGATACTTGAACAAAAGAGTTGGCAATTTCATAAGACGGTGGTCCATCTCCTGGATTGAAAATCTTTTCACCCGGTGACGCAATTCCACTATAATTCCATTCCGAGTTTACCACTTTATGAGTCGACGAATATGGCGGAGCTTTTTCTGGCAATTCTCTTGTTTTTGGTGGTGAATCATCGATTTCACATTCCAAATCCTTTTCATACATCACCTTGTGATATCCAATTATATACATGACAAGATCATCGAGATCATCTTTATCGACTAGAAATTCAAGACCCTAAAGTAATATTTTGAGGTTATAATACTAAAAAATATTTATCCAAACCTGATGAGGATTACTTGCCAATCTGATACTGATCATTGAT
Source organism: Caenorhabditis virilis (assembly GCA_964036255.1). Classification (NCBI taxonomy): domain Eukaryota; kingdom Metazoa; phylum Nematoda; class Chromadorea; order Rhabditida; family Rhabditidae; genus Caenorhabditis; species Caenorhabditis virilis. The sequence goes on along the minus strand of OZ038417.1, from coordinate 8,357,226 downwards.
GCAACATCAGTTTCCCGACAAACCACTAGTTTCCCAATCAAGTCAAAACCAATCGATATCGAAGGTTGACCACTTTTTCCCGGATGTCTAACAAGTAATCCTGTTCTAGGCTCAACTTGCATTAGCATATCAATCTGTGATTCTTTAAAAGTCACACAAAACGATCGACCACCAAATGACGGAAGATGCGATACAATATGAATGTATTTTAGTCGTACCATAATACTCGGTTCACATGAAAATTGGGAAGCACCTGCAAAGTTTTATTTAAAGGAAGGCTTTACGCGATAATAAATGTACTTTAAATGAAAATAGACTTCATACTCAGCCCAATTATGTTTTTAAAATTTTCTAAAACCGCCTAGAAGCCGAGAAAATGAGCTTCAAAACAATGTCCTAGAAAAAGTTTCCACCAGGACGAACTTTTTCCTATGAGCTTTTTTCGTGTTTCGTTAATAAATAGTTAATGCGAAGGCTTATTTAGTCCCTTTTTAATGATTTTTTTTCACTTTTTTTGGATTTTTCATGTAATAATGCCCGCGGACTAGTTTTCGCAGGTGGCCCCTTTTTCTAGGTCATTGTTTTGAGGCTCGTTTTCTCGGCTACTAGGTGGTTTAAAAAAATTTAAGAACAGATTTGGAATGAGAATGAAGTCTATTTTCATTTAAAGTACATTTATAATCTCCGTTAAGCCCTCCTTTAAAGAAATTAATTCGAAATATTCTGTTGAACTCACAAGCTTCAAATTGCGGTGGATATGAACTTGTCGGCGTTGGAGGTGATTTTCCATAAGTATCCACTAATCTCGAAGTATCCCGTTTTAAGTAAAACCTTATATGTTTTCGAATCTCTCTGCGTTTTACATTTTCAAGCACAATTGCTGGAAGGAATGTGCCAAGACCGTATTCTCTTCTGGAAATAATTAAAATTACGTTTTATTGTAATTTTCTCAATAATTTTGCTCAAAAAAGGTCCTCAAAATTTAAAAAAAATTCAAATTCTTGAATTCTTGAATTTTTACAAATTTTCGTTACTTTGTAAAAATAAAAAAAATTACAAAATGTGAAAAAAATTATATAGATTTTGATAATCTTTGACTTACTCGACTTTTTGTACCGAAACCTTCGAATTATCTTTCAAGATCTTGCAATCATATGCAACTTGTTGTACATGTAACGCCGCTAATCTTATACATGCTTCATATCTCATTTCCATTGAAAACCTTCCTCGAACCACGTCATTCACACACTGTTGATAATAATATTCGAGTGATTTTGGATCAGCCAAAAGTAGTACTAATGCATCAGATGGTGCAAAGGAGAGACGGAAAACGCATCGAAGATGTTCGGAATTTGGCATTTCAGTTATCTGAAATGACGATTTGTAGCTTTTAATGATTTTTAAAACATTCTCTTACTGTTTTAATTTTACAGTCAGGTCTCAACAAACTTATCCGACTCGTCCTTGCACCTAACGAATATTCTAATGCAAGCGAAAAATGCGACTTGGCAACCAATTGCAATTTCTCTAATAAACTTTCTAAAATGTGCATAACTGTTGTTGTATCATCGTATTTGAATGAACGAGTTTGTCCATTTTCCAAATAAACTCGTAACACATTTGGTAATAGTGGCGGAAAGTCGGAGTTCTTTAATAAATTGTAAATTATTCAATAAAGTATTAAATCACTCTTACATTTTCATTGTTTGATGATACCAAAACCCTGTCCGTAAACCGAACTTTGCAATTTTTCCGAGATGATTTCTGAAAAACCGATTAATGAAATAAAATATATTGAAAACACTTACAGGTTTCTGCGGCAACTGCTGTACCGTAATCTGTAACTCATCCTTCGTTGCTCGAACCGCATTCACTACCGTATCCTTCAACTCATTCTCCATGTCAATTCCGTTCACTTCCAAAATTTGATCATTCGCAAATAATAGACCATCGGATGGACCTTCGGGTGATACAAATTGAATAATTGTTGGCAATTGTCCAGCGGCCACGAAACCGAAACCAATGTCAACGCCTCTTCGGATGGTGACTGTTCGACGACCATCTGGGGGACGAGTTTTCCTGGGATCCGTATAAGTTGTAGTACGGTTGAGATGACTGAAAATCAGTTGAATTTATGGGGGAAAAAAATGCTCAAAAGAATTAAAAATTCATCTAGTTAGTTCAAATATTCTCTATTATTGCATTTCGATGGCTACTCAACTGAACTGACGCTCCGCACGATGGCCGACACTTGTCACACTCGAAAATTCGCGGGAACATTAATTTTCAATTTTTACAATGTGTTGGGTGCCGGCCACAGCGTCGCTTGCGTGCGGAGCGTCATTGTGGTTGGGCAGCCCTCAAAACGCAATAAGAAAAAATGAATACAATTTATTTTATATGAAACAAGTTTTTTAAATTCATATTTCTGCATTTATAATCTAACAACTCACTCAATATAATAAGTGTTCCCGTCGTTGTCTTTAGCATGTTCCCATCCGTAAGGCAATCCTAATCTGAAATTTCAAAACAGTTCACTTCCAGACCAGAAGCCCGTATTTACACTCACCTACACCTCCACGACGCCCATGGCGGCTCCCAATGTGAACTTCTAGTTGTATGGCTGAAAATATATCAATTTCGATAATTCGAAAAACAAAATATTGTTGAATTTTTTATTTTACATCAAATCCTTTATTTCATCAACACTGCCAGAACAACATATTCTTGGTGGTGGAGTTGCCGCGGAGTAAAATTGCAAACTCTTGGATTTTATCATTTTCAGCGGTTCATACTGAATTTAAAGAAAATTAGGAAAGTGTATGATTTTTGAGAAAAAAAACCACGTGTTTTGAAAGATAAATACTTAGAAAGTTAACCAACGATTAATTGTTTTCAAACGATTTTCTGAACTAGATTAAGAGGCGGGAGCTCCCCCCAAAAAATTAGCATAAAATTCCAATTCTGTTTCGAACATCAGAAAACATTCAAATAAGCAAAATTTTCCTTGAAAAAACAAATAAAACGGAAAGAAAAATTGTGTATTTGTGCAATGAAATGTGATACCGATAGTCCCTGCAGACAGATTTCCGTTGGTCCCAAAAAAATTTTTCTTTTTCACTTTTTTCAAGAAAAAAATTCGAAAGAAGAACAAGGAAAACTACACGCTGAACGGATTTGATTATTTCACATGCTGAACAAATTAGATTTTCAAACAAAAACTTTGAAATCACAAAAAAAGTGTAGTTTTTTTTTCAGTTTTCAAAATAAAGAACTGATACACATTCTAGCTTCAAAACAAAAAAAGTTGTATACCGAATTACTTAAGACTGAAAAGAAGCAACCGAATGAAAATTTCCGGGTGTGGGTTTTTGGTGGATGTCAGACCTTCTTCTTCAGGGGTCTCGAGAGATTTATGTTCTAGTTTTTATTTTCGAAGAGGAGCAAAAATGGAGAGGATGGGTCTTTTGACGAATAAGTTGGGAAACAGATGGAAGGCAAAAAAACAATGAAGTGAATGGAGGTTTTCTTTTTATCTAATTGTCACCAAAACAAATGGACAAGGGGTTCTTAGACAGAAAAATGGAATCTTCGAAAATGAGAAAAGGAGATTTTATCGAGTTTAGCTGGATTAAGTACGGTATGATTGTTAAAGACAGTGTGCCATTTATTTCAAATGGGACTCCTCTTCATACTAATGAAAACTTTTAAACAATAAAAAGTTGTATGCATTTTTGAAAATATTGCAGATATGAGAACGTTGCAGAAAATCATATGAATGTTGAATTGAAAATGATACCCGAACTGTTATTTATGTGGTACATTTTCTTTAAAGGAGGGCTTTACGGAGCTTATAAATGCATCTGGGATGAAAATAGACTTCATTATCATTCCAAAACTGTTTTTAAAATTTTCTAAGACCACCTATAAGTCGAGAAAACGCGCCTCAAAACAATGGCCTAGAAAAAGGGGCCATCGGCGAAAACTAGTCCGCAGGCATGAAAAATCCCAAATAAAATTTTTAAAAAAACATAAATTAAGATGGAAAAACATAAAAAAGGACTAATATAAGAATTATGCATAACTATTTATTAACGAAACACGAAAACAGCTCATCGGAAAAAGTTCGGCCAGGTGGACACTTTTTCAAGGCCATTGTTTTGAAGCTCATTTTCTCGGCTTCTAGGTGGTTTTAGAAAATTTTAAAAACAGATTTGGAATGGGAATGAAGTCTATTTTCATTTAAGGTACATTTATTATTTCCGCAAAGCCCTCCTTTAAGAATCTGAGGATTTTCAAAGCAACCATATCGAACCAAGTTCAAAATGGAAGCACAACGTTCTCCGAACTATCCTACTCTTCTGAAATAAATAAACTGAAATTTGGTCTTTAAACGAAAAAACAATTGTATGAGAAAATTATTTTCTAGTGCCACAACTCCAAATTTTTGAGATCACTGAAACATTATAATCGTCACGATATGAGAAAAATTGTGCAAATTCCATCGCTTGCAAACATTTATGCTGACTAAACAATTTTTCAAATATTTCCCATTATTATGCAAAACTATATTCATTTGAAAAAAAAAGTGTTTTCGAAAAAATTCTTTGAAAAGCTTTATGTTTCCCACCATAAAAAATGGAATATTGAACAGATTCTTCGGATGTGTTTGACTTTGCTGTCAGGGGAGACCCGATTTTTGTTCCAGCTCTATATCTCTCTTTGTTTCGAAATAGAAACAAGTTGACAACAATATATATGTTCTCATGGGACTTTTTTTATGAATTCTCGAGTAAAAAAGGGACTTTTTGGGTTATTTTGGTAGGAAAACAAATAAAAAAAAATCGGGAGTAAAATTGGATATTTTTAAAAAAAAATAATTTTGAAAATTTCTAGAAAACTTTCTAAATTTTGGACTAAGTTTGGGGTTTGATAAAGTTATTAACATTGCAGAAGCAATCAGAATTCGCAGAAAATTGTTAATTTCACGGAAATCCTATTAAATATTTGAAAATGAGGCTCTTAAATTAGGTCTTATGGTAATGAGAGAAATAGTGTGTAAAATGAAGAGAAACAGAGACAAACGCTAACTTTAGGTTACGGTAACTACCGTAATACTGCAAAAATCCGTACCAAATTTTCACAGTGACCTTACAATACTCCAAAGATGTTACCATGAAAGTTTGGTCTCGATCCGACCATTTTGAAAAAAACGTGAAAAAAATTGTAGTACTGTAGCTACAGTAATCCTACAGTAACCCGAGATTCAAACAGTATTTTTGTGAAGCGCTCCGAGAGGCATGACGATATGCCAAGTATGGGACAGATCGGTCGAGGGGTCAAAAAGTTATTCATGTGAAATACTGGTACACACACACAGAACTATTCGCTTAGTAAGAAGAAAGATATAATGAGTGCATCTGGGATGAAAATAGACTTCATACTCATTCCAAATCTGTTTTTAAAATTTTCTAAAAACACCTAGAAGCCGAGGAAATGAGCTTCAAAACAATGGCCTAGAAAAATGGGCCACCGGCGAAAACTAGTCCACAGGCATGAAAAATCCAAAAAAAAATCATTAAAAAAAGGACTAATATAAGCATTCTGAATAACAATTTATTAACGAACCACGAAAAAAGTTCATAGGAAAAAGTTCGGCCAGGTGGCCATTTTTTCTAGGCCATTGTTTTGAGGCTCGTTTTCTCGGCTACTAGGTGGTTTTAGAAAATTTTAAAAATAGATTTGGAATGAGAATGAAGTCTATTGTCACGTAAGGTACATTTATTATCTCCGAAAATCTCCCTTCTTTATATTCAATATCTTAAAATTCGACGAATAAAATCAATTTTCAGAGTAACAGAAATTTTTTGAAACCATACGTTTTTATGACCTTGATATAATTTGAAGACCATTTCCTGTACCTGTTTTGTACATTTTGTTCTATTAACTCGTGATAATAAAGTTTGTTTAAAAAAATACGGTTTTATTGTTTTCTTTGAATTATTTGGTTATCAAACAGACTCTTAATAATTTACCGGGCATTTACTTCCTTTAATTTTTGGATTTTAGATCTAAAATTCGCGAATTTTGATGAAATATTTAAGAATTTGTATTTTTTAACTTTTTCACAGGGTTAGTATCGTTTCGGGAGCTTCCGACCCTAAATTTATAGAACACAAAACGTTATTTTTCAATAAAAAGATAGTGAATTGTTTTTTTTCAAGATCAGAAAATCATCGAATAAAAAAATGTCTGACAAGTGTTTTTTTTCATAATATGTGTGTACCCGATAGAAAAAAAAGTATGATAGAATGTTTGTGGAGGGGGAAATGAAAAGTTTTTGCCCCCCTTCATCCATCGCTCAAATCCTCTCCTCATGCCAATGGCATCCATCCATCCCCATCTGTCAAATTTTCGCCTCGAAAAATAATTGATTTTATTTCAATTTTTGCCCCGTTCATTCACTCAAACAGAAACAAAACAAAAAAACACGTAAATTGGGGGGATTTGTCGGATTTGATGTGTTTTTTGTCAACGGTTTTTTTTGGTGTTTGTCGTTATTTTTGTGGTTTTTTCGTAGTGGTGGTTAAAAAGAAGTAGCTAATGGAATTAGTTTCCGTGCTGGAGTGATTTTTGGCCCGTTGGGTTGAGGAAAAGGAGAAAACAAAAAAATAATGTTTTCCGTTCCATTTTGGAACACAAAAAGGGTAATCTTTAAAGACAGTGTGTCAATTAATTTGACCCTATCAAAAATTAGAGTTTTATTAGAGCTTTCTCTCGTTTAACTTACGATGCAATTTATGAGAAAGCTTGTCGATAAATACACGCCTCATATCAGCGGTATAAATTTGGAAAAATCAAAATTTGAATGATCGTGCGACGCGGTCGGATTCTGGGGCGAAACACAATTATTTGAATGTGGCTACATATTGGTATTGTTCTTTGGACCACCTGGGCTCCCATTCGAATTTTGATTTTTTGCCTTGAATTTAGATCGTGTTAACTGGCCTGGGGATTTAAATCTTTTCAAAAATAAGAACTGCTTTATTTTAATGTTTATAATACTAGGCCAGAGAGCCGAAAAACATCTAGAAGGTCTAATCATCCATTAGAAGCTCCTAAAAACGAAAATTAGCAACATAGTATTAATCTAATAGGACTAAACTTAGATTTGGAAAGAAAGTAAATTATTAGAAAAAGTTTATTTAACCCTTTCCCCAGTATTTAAAGGCAGCTGGTCTGTTAACACGATCCATCGGATTCTATCGGATTCTGATACTTTCAAAAATTTTATCACCAAATTATGAACTTCCATTGCCATTCTCAATTCGGCGCAAAAAAAATTAATTTTACCGTCTCCGAGGAAGAAGGATCTTGTTTAAAGACAGCTGGTCAGTTAACACGATCTAAATTCAAGGCAAAAAATCAAAATTCGAATGGGAGCCCAGGTGGTCGGAAGAACAATACTAATATGTAGTCATATTCAAATAATTGTGTTTCGCGCCAATTCTGACCGCGTTGCACGATCCGGCGCGCATTCAAATTTTGGTTTTTCCAACTTTGGGCGGCTGCGATGACGCGTGCATTTATCGGTGTAATTTCGCATAAATTGCATTGTACTAATTAAAGAACGCTCTAATTTTTGAATTTGAAATCTGGTAGTGTCAAATTAACTGATCCACTGTCTTTAACCTTTTTCATTTTTCAAAATTTGTCCCAGAAATGTATTCAAAACAAAGGTATAGACATTTTTTGATTTTCAAAACAACAAGAATCGAATTTTCTGAATCTTGAAACCTATTTCTGAGAAGAATCTAATCTTTAAACCCCTATTTTTCTTGTGTTAAAAAATATACTCTTGCGTTTGTGATATTTATATTGAATGTATCTTAGGGGGTATCAAGAAATAACCAACTACATGAGAATATAAAAAATACATGAGAATAGTGTACATGAGTGCCTTCGAAATTCAAAAATCAAAATAACATGTGACTAGTGCTCACACCAAATTGGATTTTGTCAAATTTTGCATATCACTTTATTATGGCCCTAATATGAAATTCACAAATTCTCATCCGAAATTGGACCCTCCAAAGTGTCAAAAATTGTGTTTTTTTTTTGAATTTTGAAGTTGTATGCAAAATCTAAGCGAAAACTTTAAGAATTGTGTTAAATGCGTTTCAGAAATAAGAAGAAGTCAAAGGGTTTAATATTTCTGACGAATAAAAAGTACTTTAAAAAATCTAATAATAGATTTTCATTCAACTAATTTTCCAATAAACTGTGTGAAAGTCAAAAATTGTTTTTTAAACAAAATTTCACGAAGAAACAAAAGAACAAAATTCTGAAAACAAATAATAAATACTAATATTGTGACATCTGTTTTCATTTATTTGACGACCTTTCTCCTCCTCGTTGTTTTTTTTTCGTTTCGTACAAAAAACTCCAACAAAAAGTTAATAAGAAAAACGAATTAAATGAAGGCTTAAAGTCATGAAATTGGTACCAAATAAGTCGAAAAGGTCTTTCTTTTCAGAAAAAAAAAGACTCAACTATAAACATTTCTGGACTACTTTTATGCTTTCTGAGAGGGAATGGGAAAGAGAAATCTAATAAACAAATGGAAGTTTTTGAAAAAAAGGTTTTCCATTGAAATTTTGTACAATTTTATGGTAATTTCTTGCTAATTAGATGTGGTAAGAACAAGGTGGGATAAAGTGAACCGAAATTGTCGTCACGAATAACGCTTTGTGTGTGTACACCGTTACGACAAATTGCACACACGCAATAATTAGAATTTTTACTCTTCGCATTTTAACGCCGAAAACGGATGAAAAAATTAAATTTTTGCGTTAAATACATAAAGTATGGTTTAATCTAATTTGTTTCACTCCGAATAACAAAATTGCGTCCCTGTGTTCAATTTTAATTATCGTACTGAATTTTCTCAGTTATACTCGCGAGTACTCGGTTCACTTTGAAAAATCATAAGTTCAGAAATGCTCTTGCAGATGTTATTTTAAAAAAATGAAAGAAAATCCTATTTAATTTTCAAGCTTAAATGTTAATTCACATTTTTTTAACATTACAAATTTTAAAAAAATGCACTTTTTCAGTTTTCAAATTTTACCCTTTATCATTCCAATAAAAAAAGTGGAAAATTTTCAGACATTCATTGACGTAAATTCAACTAAAAACTAATTCCAAGAAACGAACAATTGGAAAAGAAAAATGCGTCAGAATTTCAGAACATTATTCAATGACATCTTTTTCCTCTTTTTTTTCATGTTCATCTTACTATGTATGCTAAACCCTCAACACATTTCCTATTATTTCCCATTTTAAAACTTTACTTCAATTTTAGAAAGAGGGGGAAACCGCCCTTTGCAAAATTGGCCCCGCGGCAAAATATAGAAATAAATTGAAGAACATACTGAATATAGAAAATTCGGCCATTTTCCAGAACACAAAGGTCACATTCATCGGCGATTGTTGACGACATTGAGTGGTAGAGTTGAGAGGAGGAGGTGTCGTCTTCTGAAAAAAAACGTTCAATAGACATTTAAACTATTAAGAAATCGATGTTTCTTTTAAAACAAAAATCAAAATAGAACTTTTTAAAAACCTTAAAACTAGTCTCGAGTGAATAATCGGGTATAATTGCTATTGAATTGGAGTATTTAAACCAAGATAATCTGAAACTATTGTCAACTCAATTATTCTTGATCATTGCGTTCGGAAGGCTGCTCAACCTCACAGTCGCTCCGCACGCACGCGACGCGGCTGCCGACACTCAACACACTGGAAATTTTGAAAAATTAATTTTCCCGCCAATATTTCAATGTTGAGTGGGAGGTGACCGCGCCGCGTGCGCGGCTGTGAGGTTGAGCAGCCTTCCGAACGCAATGATCAAGAATAATTGAGTTGACAATACTAACTCTAAAATGATTTTCCGGTAGTGAAAAATGTTTTTAGTACTTTTGCTCATTTTAGTCTAGTTTGGTTGGTCATTGTGCAAATTAGGTACTGAGCGCGCTATCGCCATGCACAATAACCGTTTGGTTTATATTTTTTGAAGCCGATATTTCGGGAAATATCAGATAATAATAAACAAGCTTTTGTCCTTCGAACATATATTCTTTCGAAATTTGGCAAAAACGGAAAAATTCAAAAAATAATCTGACACTAAAACATATGGTGAGTGAGTGTCCGCCACCGCGACGCGTGCGTGCGGAGCGTGTGTGATGTTGAGAAGCCCTCAAAATGCGATGATCAGAAATATTCGAGCTGACAATAAAACATTTCAATTGGTGGTGCTATTGATTTTTCGGCGAAACCGGAAAATTTTTAAAAAATTGAAAATAGACATATACTCGGTAAAATTTAAGTTTTTAAAGAAGGACTTTTCGGAGATAATAAATGTATTTTAAATGAAAATAGACTTCATTGTCATTCCAAATCTGTTTTTAAAATTTTCTAAAACCACCTAGAAGTCGAGAAACAATGGCCTAGAAAAAGTGTCCACCTGGCCGAACTTTTGCTTATGGGCTTTTTTCGTGTTTCGTTAATAAATAGTTATGCAGAATGATTATATTAGTTCTTTTTTATGTTGTTTTCATTTGTTTTGTATTTTTCATGCCTGCGGACTAGTTTTCGCCGGTGGCCCCTTTTTCTAGACCACTGTTTTGAGGCGCGTTTTCTCGGCTTCTAGGTGGTTTTAGAAAATTTTTAAAACATATTTGGAATGCGAATGAAGTATATTTTCAACCCATACGCATTTATTATCTCCGTAAATTCCTCCTTTAAATCGTAAAAGTCGGAACAACGAATTTATCAATAATTGTATTCAGATTGCATATATAAATTATTTTTTCATAGACCTTAAAAAGATAAAAATGAAGGTAAGACATAAAAAAATTGTATATCGATTTTATAAATATAAAGAATAAGATAATTTATGAAATCAGGTCTCGCTTTTAGTTCTACACAGAAATCGATATTGTTTGAAGGTTGTAAGTAATTTTTATCAATAGAATTTTTATATTATTTCAATGAAATACATGCTAGAAGAGTTTCAAGAAGGAAGTTATGAATTTAAAGCATATCAAGATAAATATTCACAATAATCCGGAAATTCGAATTTCAATTTCCGCATTTTCATTTCCAGAAAATATGAAAAAAAAATCCAAAACTAAGGAATTCCTAGAATGCATACCTTCTTCATCTTCATCGTCTTCCTCATAAACCGCATCAAAAATGATACGTTTCTTTTCCGAATGTTCATCATCCGATCTATTATTATGGCACCCGTTATTTATTGGAATTTCAGCAACATTATCCGTCATCTGAAAAAAAAAGAAATTTTTTAAAAAGAATTCACAAAAAGAAAAGAAAAAACTAAGCAAAGTCCATGAAAATGTGCCCTATAGATAATATAACATGTACCCAGAAAAAGATGCAAAAATGGCAGAAAAACCCCGAGACGAGATGAATTTGTCGAAAGCTCGAAATTAGAGAAAACATGGAAATCCCTCCAACAAATGCACACTATTTCTGCACTACTTTGTTGGAAGAATTTCCCACCCTCCCGAAATATACTTCATGTTTTGCGCTTTATGCTTCCTTTTGTCACCAAAAAAGAAGTGGAAGTTTTCTCTTTTATTTTTCGTTTGAAAAAGGACAATTTCTGCAATTTTTCGATCGTTGAAAATTGCGACTGAATTTTCTGTTGAAAATAAATCAAAACTTTTTTCGTTTTTTTGAAAAAAGTTGAATTACGGCATTGAAAAGTAGGGGGTTTAGTTATTTTTTTCAGTTTTTGATTAATAGTTCATTTTACATCTAGAAATGTACTATAAATTATCTATATTTAGAAGTAAAGAATTTTTTATTTCAATCTAGCAGAAAATAGGATTATTCTTAGGGTCTGAACGTGGGAAAGGAAAGTGTTGAAAGTTCCATTAGCTACTGCTCTCTAAAGGAGGCTCTCTCTAGTTTTCCCAGGAAAAAAATCTTCCAGAGTCAAGATTTGCAGTTAAAGAAAAAAAAAGTATCTCGTCAATCGCTTCATTCATTTTCATGAAAGCTCAATTGTTTCGGGATTTTCAATGGAATGGAATTGACATGCAATTTTTAAAAAATTTTCTCATCTAAAAACCTCTAGAAAATTGCAGAAATATTAGAAAAGAATAAAACAAATGGCTTTTTAAAAAATTGACAAAACCCGATTTTCGGAGAAAAAATATTTTGAGCACTGTCACGCTTAGACGACGCTTAAAGGGACTCTTTACTGAATTTGGGTTTCAATTCTATTTCTCATCTTTTTCACAATATTTGAAAACCTGTAGAAGCAAAACAATTCTTCGAAATTTCCTTTTCCAGTACACGAAAAAACACATTTACACAGTAAGGCGCGAAATGGCCTAACCGCTCGGCCGCACGCGAGAGAGCATGCAAATGTGAGAGTGTGTGCAATTGTTAGGCCATTCGCCGCCTTATTTTGGAAATGGGTGTGTTTGAGTATTTAGTAGATAAGGAAATTTCGCAAAAGTATTTTTCTTGTATAGGTTTTCAAATATCAAGAAGAAGATGAAAATGGAATAGAAACCCAAAAACAGTAAAGAATCCCTTTAATAGAAGTAAGCCGGGTAAAACACTTTAAAAATTCAAATGAGAGCCATAAACTTCTGTTGAGAAGGGAAAAAATAGCAAATTTGAACAACAATAATTTTTTCTTACGATTTTTTTTGAACCTGGAGATTTGTTGTAATTCGACTTGAATTATTCCAGTGTTTCTTAAAATGTAATACCTCGACCACCTATAATTATGTTTATGATATTAAAGACAGTGTGTCAGACATCCTAATTAATGGCGAAATTAAATTGCATAAATTTCATTGTGCTAATGAGAGAAAACACTAATTTTTGAGACTGAGAGAAGGTAAGGTCAATTTAACTAATACATTGTCTTTAAAACGCTCAAAATCGAAATTTAGACTCGAAATACTGAAATTAAAGGCAGCTGGCCAGTTAACATGGTCCAAATTAAAGGCAAAGGATCAAAATTCGAATGGGAGCCCAGTTGGTCCAAATAACAATACCAATATGTTTCCTCGTTCAAATAATTGTGTTTCGCGCCAATTCTGACCACGTTTTACGATCCACGACCGCGTTGCACGATCCGGCGCGCATTCAAATTTTGATTTTTTCAACGTTGGGCGGCTGCTATGACGCGAGTATTTATCGGTATGATTTCGCATAAATTGCATTGTAGTAATGAGAGAAAGCTATAATTTTTGAAATTAAAATCTGGTAGGGTCAAATTAACTGATCCACCGTCTTTAAGTATTGCCGCTACTACTAAAAAACATAGGCATTTATTTTCGTTTCAAGCAAAAAAAAATGTCGAAATTTGTTTACGTCCGAATTTAAACTTATTTTCACACGATCACTGAGAAAATTCAATATAAAAATAACCACCAATTTTTTAGAAATATATCTATTCTCTCTGAACACAAACTATCGTGTTTAAAAAAAAAACAGAAAATAGGAGCATCCTTCCTAATAGTAAAATTCTAACTCTTTTCTCATTATTTATGTTTTTTTCCGCAACAACACAAAAAAGAAAGGAAAACATCATTCAAAAACAATAACTCGAAGTTTGTTTTCCGCCGCTCGTAGAAATAGAAATAGAAAAACAACAACCACAACAAAAAAAGGCCAAAAATTGAGTTTCCAGAAAAAGGAAAATAAAATGAAGGGAAAAAAAAGCAAAGTTGGTTTTAAATGCAGAGTGGAGCTCATTAGAAGACGGAAAGAAATAGCGAGAAAACATGTATGATGGGAAGGCGTTCCAAGGTTTTTTTGGATTGTTTTTTTTTTGTGTGTGTGGTTAGCGATTGATTTTTCGGTTTCGAAACGTAAAACTTTGTTGTTCTTTTTTCTTTTCCTATAACTGGTTATTTTTGATGACGAAAAAAGATGCGAGTGATGATGGTTGTGAAAAATTTGTAAAACATCGAAAATCGTGTTGGTGAATTGAATTGACATTTTTCACACCATTGACACGGTGGGCTAAAGTGAACCGACTATAACTAAGAAAATTCAGTACTACAATTAAAAATTGAACGCAGAAAAGCTGCCGTTTTTTGCAATTGTGCGGCACGGTTTCACAAAACGCGTTATATTCAGCTACTCAGGGACGCAATTTTGTAATTCGGAGCGAAAAAATTAGATTATACCATACTTTACGTATTTAACGCAAAAACTTCATTTTTTCATGCGTTTTAGGCGTTAAAATGTCATTTTTAAAAATTCGAATTTTTGCGTGTGTGTGCAATTTGTCGTAACGGTGTACACACACTAAGCGTTGTACGTGACGACAATTTCGGAAAATACAAAAAATAAAAGTATTTTTGTTTTTTGTTTTCTTCAGAAAAAATTGAATGAGGTTTTCAGCAAAGACGCGACGAAACGTAAACACCAAAAAAACACCAAGAAAAAAGTTAGGAGCCAACCAAAGGAAAAAAAATAAATTTCGTCTTTTTTTTTGTGAACGGGATGTGTTGCGTGCACAATGCCGATCTATCAACTAACAGAAACAGAGAAAACCAAAAAAAAAATAAACGAAGAAGAATACTAAGAAGCACAAAAAAAATATGGATGAAAAAATGTCATATTTTTTTGTGCTCCCCGTCGGCAAAAAATGAGAGATGGACAGTTGAAAAGGCGAAGGAAAAAGCAACAGACAAACACATATATATTTTTTTCCTCGTCGGAGCTGAAAAGGAGAATGGCCCAATTTTGATATGTCTTCTGGGAAAAAAACCACATTCCGCAGATGGATAAGACACGAAAAAAACATAACATACCGCATTTTTCTGATAAAATAACTTTAGCTCATATTTTTCTCAAAGATTTGTCTTCGGTTTTTTGGATTTAGTCTGGAAATGGTTAGGAAAACCTATTTCCTCAAAAAAAAACGGAAGTCATGATTTTACCAAAAATAACTGTTAACAAAAAAATATTTGGGTTTCTATTCCATCTTCATCTTCTTCACAGTATTTGAAAACCTACAGAAGCAAAACAATTTATCGAAATTTCCTTTTCTAGTACACGAAAAAAGGACATTTACAGGGTAAGGCGACGGATGGCCTAACCAGTCGGCCGCGCGCGAGAGAGCATGCTAATGTGAGAGTGTTTGCAATTGTTATGCCATTCGCCGCCTTATCCTGTAAATGTGCTTTTTCGTGTACTAGAAAAGGAAATTTCGCAAAAACATTTTTCTTTTATAGGTTTTCAAATATCAAAAAGAAGATGAAAATGGAATAGAAACACAAAAACAGTAAAGAATCCCTTTAACGAAAAATTATATAAATTTCTCACTGCGAAAATGTTGATTTTCCTATGGAGCACGAACTAGAAACATTTCATTTACAATACAGTACACCTGGAATAGAAGTTTTGAAAGTATCATAATCCGAAGATGCGTTATCCTTCAGAAACAACAGTAAATGCCCGATGTTTCCACGCCTCGTATATTTTTTAAGTTAGGAGAAACGTTTTCTTGGGGAATAATTTGTTTAAAAAAAGTTTTACACCTGTTCCGATCTGAAAAATTGAATGTCAAAAAATAAAAAGTCAAAAATTATCGTATTGTCAACTCAAATATTCTTGATCATTGCGTTATGAGGGTTTTCCAACCTCACAGACGGCCAAGAACGCACGCGGCTGCCGACACTCAACACACTGGAAAATTCGCGGGAAAATACAGTTTTAAAATTTTTTAAGTGTGTTGAGTGTCGGAAGCCGCGTGCGTGCGTGCGGAGCGTCTGTGAGGTTAAAGGCAGCTTGTCAGTTAACAAGATCCAAATTCAAGGCAAAAAATTAAAATTCGAATGAAGGCCCAGGTGGTCCAAAGAACAATATCGATATGTAGCCACATTCAAATAATTGTGTTTCGCGCCAATTCCGACCGCGTTGCACGGACAACGACCGCGTCGCACGGACACGCGGGAATTCAAATTTGGATTTTTTCAACTTTGGACAGCTGCTATCACGCGTGTATTTATCGGTGTGATTTCGCATAAATTGCATTGTACTAATTAGAGAACGCTCTAATTTTTGAAACTAAGACCAGGTGGGGTCAAATTAACTGAACAGCTGTCTTTAACGCAATGATCAAGAATATTTGAGTTAACAATATAATCTTTAGAAACCTATCAGCACTAATGTAACTACTTTATTTTGAATTATATATGTCTCCCCGAAATATGAAAAGATGTTCAGAAAAATTGGACTAGCCTACTTCATAGATAATGTTGGGACCAAAATTTTCGGTTTTTTATCATTCATGCAGTTATGAATTAGAGAGTTATCCATTTCCACAAAACTTTACTCGTTACCCTTACTCATTGCTCTTTTTCACGCTGAATAACTAACTATACTATGAGATTGCTTTAGAAAATCTGAACTTATGAACTTTTAGAAGAATTGCATTTAAAGATATTAACTTTTAGAAATGAATATTCCATAAATAGTTTTCAAAAATGATATCCTATTGATTACGAAATCAAAAACCGAGAGTCGAATGAATTCTTAGCAAAAAACAAATGAATTCCCTATCAACACCCTCAATTTTTTAAGGAACCAAATTTTGAAAGCTCGATTACTTTGAAAGCGGTGGAGAGATGAATTTTTCGAAAAGAAAACCGTAATCTAAAACAGATGTCATTTCTGAAAAAAAAGGGAGAGATAGATTCCTACAATTTAAACGGGAATTAATGATGAAGTCTCCAGATGAATATTTCATTTTTCCGTTTAAAATCTAGATTTCTCAGAAATTCGATTCGTTTGCTAGACACGATTTTAACATTAAAAAATATGTGTTTTTTAGATTAACAAGTCAGAATGCATATGTGATCTTTAGTCTCAATGACTTCCTCATTTTTAAATGAACAACATTTTTCATAAGAATAATGAGTTCAGATGGAGCAAAAAACGAAAAGAAGTTCAAAAAGTGTAGGAATGTTTGAGTGACGGAGAAAAGAAAAATAATAATGCATTTCGAGCATCTGTACTTCAAAAAAGCGAAGAAGAAGAACTTAATGAGTTATTGAAGCGTTAAAAACGAAAAAATGTATAGTTAGAAGAAAAAGTGGGTGAGCAACGAGACATGGCACAAAAAGATACATAAGTAGGTACTATTTTCTGAATATAAAAAGGCCCACTTTGGTGCCACTAAAAAATATTTCATAGTTTTTGAAGTGGACAAAAATGATTACAGCTTATTGTGGAAATACTGCGGTTTTTATTGACGATTTTTTTCGGGATTGAGAGTCTGACAACGGTGATAATAAATGTACCTTAAATGAAAATAGACTTCATTTTCTTTCCAAATCTGTTTTTAAAATTTTCTAAAACCATCTAGAAGCCGAGAAAATGAGCTTCAAAACAATGGCCTAGAAAAAGTGGTCACCTGCGAAAACTAGCCCGCAGGCATGAAAAATCCAAAAAAAAAATTAAATTTTTAAAAACATAAAAACGGACTAATATAACCATTATTTATAACTATTTATTACCAACTAGAAGCCGAGAAAATGAGCTTCAAAACAATGGCCTAGAAAAAGTGATCACCTGGCCGAACTTTTTCCTATAAGCTTTTTTTCGTGTTCCGTTAATAAATAGTTATAAAAAATGATTATATTAGTCCGTTTTTATAATTTTTTTAAATTAAAATTTATATTTATAATTTTTTTTTGGATTTTTCATACCTGCGGACTAGTTTTCGCAGATGGACTCTTTTTCTAGGCCATTGTTTTGAGGCGCGTTTTCTAGGCTTCTAGGTGGTTTTAGAAATTTTTAAAAACAGATTTGGAATGAGAATGATGTATATTTTCATCCCAGATGCATTCATTATCACCGTAAAGTCCTGCTTTAAAAAATAAAATTAATTTCAGAAATTTGAATTATCTGAAATATTTTTCAACTATGCTATTTTCCAGATACTTCTCAGATTTTTGAATAATTTTTCACTTAAATTGATTAGAAATTATATTTGAAATTTTAGGGAAAAGCGTTTCTTCGTAAAAAAAGATCCAAAAATAAAAAAAAACGTAAAAAATGGCAACATTCTGGGAAGAGAGAGAAAGAAAGTTGTTATGAAAATTAGCTCAATTTCGGAAGAGATGTACGTTTATATTCTTTCAATTTAAGAATTTTTCTTCCCACTTGATTCTCAATAAATATACACTGAAAAAAGGGGTTTAAAGCAAAGCACCGGATGTTCATTTCTCGATAGACGAAAAGCCAATGGGAAATTAGATTTTGTGAAAAAGAGAGGGCGGGCATAGGACAGCGGTGCTGAAAAAGAGAACAGAAATCGGGGAGAATTAGACACAATTAGTATAGTACTTTGTTTAATTTAATTTGTTAGGCTTTTATCGTGCCCCCTTCCTGTGACAGGAGATTTTTGGGGGAAAACAATGGTGTTTTTTAAAACCTTTGAAGTCAGGTTGGACTGATTTTTAAAAGAATTTTGCTAATAAAATACGAATTTAAAAAAAAAATTTAATAACTGATTTTTTCCCAATTTTTTAAATTTTCTGGAAAAAATCAATAATTTTTTATTGCCCATAATTTCGGTATAAAAATATTGTCTTGAAATTTTCTAAAAGAGTTTCCGTTATAAATTTTCCGTAAATTTAAGAACTAACAATAAAGGAAAAAAAAAGGTAATTTCAGTACCCAAACCGTCGCCATTAGCTCCCCTTAACATTAAAAGAGGGTGGGGCTCCGGAGAGCTCAGAAGTGGGTTTCAGATGAATAAGAAAATGACTGATGGTAGGCCAAGTGTTCGTAGGCACAAGTGTTCGTACGTTGAAAAAATTAGGCCACCCACCCTGTGGAAACGTTTAGCCTAAGGCAATATGAAAAATTAAATTAAATCATTAAATGGGAAATCCCATTCTACTTAAACTATTTTTTCAGCTATGGAAAATGGAGCAGGTGTCAATTGGAGAGAAAATTAATTCGGGAGACGTCAATTCGGGAGACGACAATTCGGGAGACGACAATTCTCTAGAAAGACAGTTCGGGAGAAATTGTGATTTCCGGACAACAAAAAATGGCAACTAGAAAGAATGAAAAAATACCTTGAAATTATTTTGATTCAAATTTAAAATCAACGTTTTGTTTTTGCAAAAAAAATTATCCCAGTGTGCTTTTTTCACCCTCAAAGATTTTAAATTTCTCCCGAAATGTCTTTTTCCCGAATTGTCTTCTCCCGAATTGTCGTCTCCCGAATTGTCTTTCTCCCGAATTAATTTTCTCTCCAATTGACACCTGCTCGGAAAATGCTTTATGAAAAGCGAACACATGTGCCTATCCACAATCGAATATGAGCAATTGCCTAAGAATTTCAATATGGGTTTCTAGACCATATAAGGAAAAATAGTCAAAATATGGTCCAAACTAAAATTGTAAAAAATTGTCTTTGAAAATGTTTACATTCGAATTTTCATTAGGAAATTTGATTGGGAAAACCATGATTAGGAAAAACTTAAAGGTGACCTAGAAACCCATATTGCATTTCTTCGGCCATTGCCCATATTCGATTGTTTAAATTTTTATTTTTATCGGGTTTTCTTATTTTTTCGAATTAAAAATGTTTTTGCTATTAATTGGTAGATAATCATATTCTTATTCATCTGAAACCCATTTCTGAGCTCTCCGGGGGGGCCTCTTTCATCTGAACCGGGTCTTTCCGATCTGTGTCTCCTGATGGACTTCGCATCGAAAAGGCGATTCGTACCGATTTTTGTAGAAATCAATATCAAACATTTTAATTATTTTTGTTAGGAAAATGTATTTTTAAAAATGTATTGTCAACTCAAATATTCTTGATCATTCAAGTTGGTTTTGACCTACCCAGAAAAGCTAAGTCTCTTATGATGTCGTTCTATTTTTACATGCGAGCGGTTGCGCTGCGGTCTTTTAGCAGAAAATGGATGATCCAAAATTTTTAACTTGACAATATAAACAAAAATAATTCCAAAGAGAACTGCTTTCTAGAAAAGAAAGTAATCTTACGGGAACTCCCGATCAAAGATACCAATGATGATGAACTGATAAAAACAGTTTGGAAGACGTTTTATAAAATGAGAATTAAATCTATAAAATATAATAATAGTTGTATAAATTGTATGAATTTATGCATCATAACTTGATTGTGTAATCAATTGGAACCAAATATTTGTTTACCTAGAATTGGTATAAGAATACATGAAAAAGAGAAAGAAAAGTAATATCCAAATAATATCTTCATCGCATTTATGAAAATTGATCCTCCATTAAATCAGATAGAAATTGGACCATATGTTTTTTTTCTGGGGGAAAATCATTAATACACTTCAAAATGAAGTTGATTATCACTATTTAGTAATTCTAAATCTAAAATCAAGTAATTATTTTAGAAACTGAAAGCCGGTTATCTAAAACAAAATTTTAAAAAATGACTTCCGTCTTTTTTCTCCTCAAAATTTATTACCACAAAAACTACGAAAAGTCTAAATTAGCAACCAAAACCGGAGGACGAAAAAAACGTCCATGATTTCGGGAAGAATTATTGCGTTCCTTTCTGGATTTAGTGTCTCTTCGGCGCAGTGTCTCGCGTCTTCAGTTGTTCAACTAGAGAGGGCATCATCATTCTCATCATCCGAAGAAAACGAAAGGGAACCATCGAGAAAGAATGAGAGGAATTGGACAGCTTCACCGAGATTAAAAATGCATTTTCGGAGGGGGAGGCTAAGCGGACGGTGATGGACGGGTATTCTTAACTTTTTGCTGCTCTTTTTTTTTGTGCGGTTTTAATATTTTTTTTTTTTGGAATTTATTTCAATAACTGAATAAAAGACTGAAATCATGATTATCTTCGTCTGTTTGACCTGATCTGAGATTCTAAAAATGAAAAATTTACTAAAGTTTTTGATTACTGATTTTCAACACAGTAGTAGTGCAAAACGAGTGGTGCCACCACTAGTTTTTGGGTTTCTGAGGGATCGTTTTGCTCAAAATTAAGCTTTTGTACTGAATTTTTTGTTGATTCCGTTAATAATAGGTGATTCTGAGTCTATTAAAACAAAAATTGAAAATCAGTAAACAGATACTTTAAAAGAATGTACTAAAAATGTAAATATCACTCAAGCAATTCAGAATTTAATTTTATATATGGTAACAATAGTGAAAATTGCAAAAAACTAGAAATACAAAAAAATGAGTTCCCGGACCGGAATCGAACCTGGCACCGTGGTAGAAACTTTTTCGTTTTTGATATCAAAGCTCAATTCCGGGTGCCCTGTTCTACTTGTTTGCAATTTTATTCTCTTCTATTTAGGTATTGTCAAGATAAAAATTTATCGCCGCTCGTTTTGCGGAGTGTCGCTGCGAATTTCCTCGCAACGCAACCGCAACGCGTTCAAATTCAAATTTCACAGTTGGTTGTGCGCGTCGCGGTCGCGTTGCGAGGAAATTCCCAACGACACTCCGCAAAACAAGTGGCCAGGAATTTTCATCTCGACAATAAATAAAGTTGAATTTCATATCGATTAATTCATATTTACAGTCCTCTTTTAAAGTATTGATTTCCAAACTTTTCGAAATTTTAGACTTCGAACTCAAAAAAAATCAACAAAATCGTTTTCAGCAGTTTTTGAAAATCGTTTCTAACTCTCTGGAACCGGAATGGTCTATAAAATGGCATAAGTCTCATCAAAAACGCTTTATAAATTTATAAGTTCCGATTTGAACATCGGAAGCTCCCGACGAGTGGCAATATTGATTGAAATTAAATTTCAATAGTTTATAGCATTTATAGGAACTATTTTTCGAGGCTATACGGATTTTATCACTTTATTACATTTTTAAGAATATTTTTAATATATTTGAGAAATCTTTAAAAAAATATTCAATATTCTAAGGAAATAATGGATTTTTTTTGGTAAAGTACCTTTCGAAATAGGAATAACACTCATTATTTGAACTTCGGAGATTGATGATTGACACAAATCCATTAATGTTTAATAAAAATCCAATTTTTTCATGCCGATCTCATTTCGAAAATTTAAACATTTAAAAAATACAATTTGAATTCGAACGGATTCATCATCCAAAAAAAAAATATTCCTCGAGATGTACTGTTTCCCAAACAGGTCGCAATAGTATATACAAACTTTTTTCTGTAACAATTGAAAGGAGAGCGCGAAAAAATTGAAATCAAAACTTGCAACCCTTCGTTTCCTTTCGTCGCTCCTTTTTCATTTTGCTATTGTGTCAAATCACAAAAGAATTGGTATATTGTCGTCCCTTTTTCCATCCCTCTACTTTTTCGATATTCATACTTTTTTCACACGGGTGTTAGAGAGGTCCTTCATCTTCACACATTGATTTTTTTTACTTACTCGGGTTTTTTTTTATTAAAAAGTTCATCATCATTTTTTGCTCTGTTTAAAGGATACAATTTTCAGAGAAGTGTGGATTCGAAGTTTAAATTCCACCACATGTCAACTCGTTTTAGTTGTTTCTTTCATTCTTCAAAACTCTCCGATAAACCCCTTCAAAGCCCCTAAGAAGTGCTTGAGAGCATCTTGAGGCATCGTCCGTATTCACCCTAAACCGCTTTCAATATATGAAAGGATTTTTGTGCCAATTCTATATTTTTTCCTGCAATAAATGCATAGGAACGGCGGCAACTTTGTCATTTTCCGCTGTCGGCGATCATCATTTTCGTCTGTCTGTGTCTGTGTTTTTTTATCTCCTTGTCGTTCTGAGGAGCATCATCGTTTCCGTCAAAAAAAAGAGCACAAACTGGCGAATGATTGATGACCCATTGGTCCGAATGTGATGCTTAGCATTAGTAGTTTTTTTTGGCCAAATTCCGCCCGTATCATTTTTTTTCCAGTTAGAAAAATTATCGGCATGTTTTATTTCTTTTCTGAAACTGGAAAGACCCCATTGAGTCCTCCCCAAAAAAGTACACATTTTGAAGTCAGGTGTTTTGCTTTCGTTTCACGAAAATTTCAATTTGGAACCATTTCGAAAAATTTAACTTTGAACTCTTCGATCAAATTTTCAAAACATCGATATATAATTTTCAATTTTAGTGGTGAAAATTAATAATTTTCAATTTTGGTAAACACACGCGCTTTTCAGTTCCTTTCCGTACTATGCGTCACTATGTGAAGCTGTTACCCTTGTATTTCGAAAAAAAAATGTATTGAATCAAATAATTTTAAAAAAAGTTGTTCATAATGAAAATTTTATATTGTAAATGTCATATATTATAAATTAAATTCAATATACCGAAACAATTGTGAAAAAAATGCTTTCAAAAAGCTAGAAATGCGAAAAAAGGGCACATCGAGTGTAGTCTCAAAAACCATAGAAGCTCGATCTCAGGTGTCCTATTTTTCTGGTATTTTGCTCATTTTTTCGTAGTTTGTTATTGAACAACATTTAAATAAGAGTGCAATACTCCTTTATCTTTTGTCGTTTTTCAACGTAAAAATGTAAATTTTTAAAAAAGAAATATTCAAAAAAGGAGTAAAAATACAGTAAATAAGACTCGATGAATGCTAGCACCTTTAGCAAGTAAGCGACACACTACCTTTAAAGGAGGACTTTACGAACGCATCTGGGATGAAAATATACTTCATTCTCATTCCAAATCTGTTTTTAAAATTTTCTAAAACCACCTAGAAGCCGAGAAAATGAGCTTCAAAACAATGGCCTAGAAAAAGTGTCCACCGGCGAAAACTAGTCCGCAGGCATGAAAAATCCAAAAAAAAAGGAAAAACACATATATTTTTTAAAAATTTTTAAAAAATACTTATATAAACGTGCTGCATAAGTATTTATTAACAAAACACGAAAACAGCTCATAGGAAAAAGTTCGGCCACTTTTTCTAGGCCATTGTTTTGAAGCTCATTTTCCTTGACTTCTAGGTGGTTTTAGAAAATTTTAAAAACTGATTTGGGATGAGAATGAGGTCTATTTTCATTTAAAATACATTTGTTATCTCCGTAAATCCCTCGTTTAAGAGATATAGAGTGCCCGCCTAGTCCACATTGGAGGAACTTTGTTCGTGTCTGTGTTAATTATCTGTTGCTCTTATTTAAATGTCTCCACATAGTTCACGGTTCTGTTAACGGTTTCTGCAGGGCCAGGAAATTTCGTCTGAGTTTCGAATAACTATAAAAGATTTGGCAACATTTTTCCAATATATTTAAAAGTTTATAACATTTCGTGTAAATTTCTTCAATGGATTCTCAAATTTGTTTTAAACTGCAAATTTTTAGAAGTAAGGCTCGAAAATGAACCCCCTATGAAATTTTAAAAAGAAATTTGCAAAATTTTTACTAACAAAACGAAAAACCGTAAATTGTGTTGATAATAATGATGTTCACAGAGCAAATGTGGCCGTATTTTTGTGTGTAATAATGAATGAACAACCTTTCCACCAAATACTTTTTCGAAATAGAAAAAAAAGTGAAAACGAACGACTGAACGGAGGGACCTTTCGAACAAAAAAGTCCCCCCTCATAAATCTATGGCATTTTATGATTTTTCTTTTCGTTTTTTCTTTTTGCTTAGTTCTTCCAAAAGTAAGTGAAAGAGAACTTTTTCGGAGAGCAGTCAGTTGTGTTTATGAGGAAAAGGAAAATCATTGAAAAGTTTATCATCGTGGTCTCTTTTTTCAGTTCATTAGATCTTATTCTCCCCATTTTTTCGAGGAGACCTCATAAATGAGAAGCTCTAATTGATGGTACTCTCAAAAACAAATGTCTGGTTGAAAGTTTGGGGGAAAATGTTTTCATTTTCATTTTTTCCAAACTTCATTATTTGAATATTTAATTTTCTCACAATATACATATTTGTCTCTATTATGATTTCCAATTTTGTTTTGTTTATTTTTCTCAAATTTCGTTATGTATAAAAGCGGGGGGTCTTCAGTTTCCCCCCTTTCGTCCGTGTTGTGTTTTTTTTCCTTGCTGTTCTGTTGACGATGACGACCGGGTTTGTTTGTCGAAGAAACATGTAGAAGGTGTTATTTGTGGTGAATGTGATCACGAATTTCCCCCAAGCTATTCATCTGACCAATTTGTCTTCTTTTGGCGTTATCTTTTTTATGGAAAC
Organism: Caenorhabditis virilis; assembly: GCA_964036255.1. Lineage (NCBI taxonomy): Eukaryota > Metazoa > Nematoda > Chromadorea > Rhabditida > Rhabditidae > Caenorhabditis > Caenorhabditis virilis. The sequence goes on along the minus strand of OZ038417.1, from coordinate 8,332,037 downwards.
TTTAAAGACGGAGTGCCACTTATTTTCACCTTCAATTTTTAACGTTTTCTCGTTTTCTCAATAGTTCAGATCTGTTGTTTTTTCTCCCCAGGTTTCCGACTTATTCGAAGCAATCTAAATTTACAAAAAAAAGCCCATTTTTTCAAAAAATTACTCAAAACCTTATTTTTTCATAACGTTTTTTAAAGGAGGGCTTTACAGAGATAAATGAATCTTAAATGAAAATAGACTTAATTCTCATTCCAAATCTGTTTTTAAAATTTTCTAAAACCACCTAGAAGCGGAGAAAATGCGCCTCAAAACAATGGCCTAGAAAAAGTGGCCATCGGTGAAAACTAGTCCGCGGGGATGAACAATCCAAAAAAATCCAAAAAAACATAAAAAAGAACTAATTTAAGTATTCTGGATAACTATTTATTAACGAAACACGAAAAAAGCTCATAGGAAAAAGTTCGGCCACTTTTTCTAGGCCATTGTTTTGAAGCTCATTTTCTCGACTTCTAGGTGGTTTTAGAAAATTTTAAAAACAGATTTGGAATGAGAATGAAGCCTATTTTCATTTAAGATTCATTTATTTTCTTCGTAAAGCCAAACTAGAGCGACAAAAGGTGATATTTTGGAATTTTTCAAAAACTTATATTTTGTCCACATTTCGTTAAATAGTAAATGTTGTTGTAAACTTTACATCCAATTTTCATAAAATTCAGAAAATTTCCAACATTTTAAGCCAAAGATCACGAAAAACAGTTGATCTGGAGCAAAGTTATGAATTTTTGAAAAAATCGAAATTTTTAAAATCCATAACCTTCCACTAAATTCACGGATTCCTATGATTTTTGTCTTGGATTATGTTTATTTTCATAAAATTTTAAAGAATAAATTCTCCCAGAATTTTGTTTGTTTGCAAAATTTTTGCAGTTTTTCAAATAACGTTTCCTAAATATACAAAAAAGAAAATATAGTTGTACACTTCTGATAAACAACACATGCACTTTGAAAAAGTCCAATTTCAGATTAAAAAATACATTTTTTTGGCTCACTCATATTTCTTTCTGAAATTTGTATTCTTAATACATTTTTCACTCTTTTTTGTCTTCGACATAAATGTATGAACAAGACATTAGTGTACCTGTTCAAATATACGTTATTTATTTCGTCTCTCTCTCTTTCCGTTTTCGGTTATTTTTTCATTGAGAAACAAATCACGATTTTTTTTCTTCTGGTGCAACTCACAAACAAAAACTGCTTATTTTTTGCTTTATTTCAGGGTCGGACGCGTTTTTCGGCAAAAACAATAAGCATTTGATAAAGGACAATGTTTGCAGCAGTCGAACATCCGAGGATATTAGTGAGTTTTAATTCGATTTTTCCGGATAACTTATATAGACTTCTGGAAATCAAATTTTCTCTTGAATTCCTTACTTTTCTCAAAGTTCTAAATAGCAGATGATTCATTGGACTTCCTGATTTTTTACAATCCGTGCCCAGTAAATACACTACTAAAATATTGAAAAAAAGCTGACTAAATAGCAATTATATTTACCATTCTTCTTGCAAGTCAGAAAATATTTTTCGGATTGAAAACGTTTTCTCCCTACTTTCTCTTCATCATTGAAATCATCAAAAAGGTCCTTCTTCAGAAACGAAGAGCATGTAAATTCAAGTCCAATAAAATATTCAAATTTCTCGTAAGGCTTTTTTGATTCAATCAAAAATGCTGGAAAATTTTTTGAAAGGTTTGCAATTTGTTGTATGTTAAATTTTTAAGCATGAAAAAATTGTGTTCTTCTATGGAAATACTTAAATCACCGTTTCAAGCTTCAAGTTTTGTAAGAAAATATATTTTTGTCAACTTGGAATAACATTTTCTAATTTCCATTTTCTTTAAATACTTCAAAGAAGCTTCAAATAATTTTAAAATATTCCCTATAGATTCGACTTCTAAGTTAAAGACAGGGTGCCAGTACGAAAATAACCATTTTGTATTATTGTCTCACAAAATCGGTTGCATAAACGTGAAAAAATTATTTTCAAAATCCCGCCGTACGCTCAAGTACGCTTTTTGACGGGCAGCACAAAAATTTGAATTTGAAAAATTCAAAAATTCAAATCATTTTTTTCAAAAACTTTATTTTTTATATTTTTTTGGTGGAAAATGTTTCTTTTTAGTAGAAGAACATAAATAAAGAATGTAGCGACCCGTTTCAAGCAATTTTGAAGAATATTTTATTTATACACCCGGAAAATGAGAAAAATTGAGATAAATCCGGAAAACTCAAAATTATACGCCAAACAGAACCATTTTTCGGTAAATTGATTTTTTTTGGGCCTGGGATGAATTGTGTTGATGAAATCTGTAAATTTCTCATTGGTTTCAAAAAATAACATCTAGAATACCTGCGAAACGTTGCGAAACCTACATATATTCTATCTGCTTTCAAAATTATGCGAAATTTTCATTTTTGGACGAAAATTAGGAAAATCAACGTTTTTTTCTGTATTTTATGACGTATCCCGTTTTGTTCCTGTGAGAAAAATTAATTTGACACTTATTAAAAATAATTAACGACGTTTAGCAAAAAAATCGCTGAAAATCGGACAAAAACGAAAGTAATGTGAAAAAAACACACAAAAAATTCAAAAATTCAAATTATCGCGCACACACCGGACTACTGTTCAGCGCTGTAATTTAAAATCTTGTCGCCGCAGCGGCGAAATTTTTTAACTGGCACCCTGTCTTGAATTTAAAGACACTGTTCCACCTTATTTCCCCAGTTGCGGTTGTTTAGGACCGCGCGGGTCCTTTTTTTTAAAATTAAATTCATAAAAAAAATCATTATTAAAAATTAAATTTCATTAAATGGTGATTCTAAATAGATTAAAACAAAATTGAAAATCAGTAAACAAAGACTTTACACAATGTTTTAATTGTGTGTTTATTTCCAAAAAATACCATGAAGTGTATTCTGGAGCTCTACCATGATTATTTCCCCGTATATTTAATTAGTCTTCTTCCCCCCTATTTTTTCCCCTTACCCACCCTACTTAACCTGGAAAATCGGTCTGAGAGGAAATACAAGTAGTCAAAAGAACAGACCCAAAGGTAAATAAAGCCTGAAATAACATAGAAAACAAAGATGTGCAGACAATGAAAAAGCATCGCAAAAAAAGGTGAAGAGAAAAGTGTGCTTTTATGTATGTGTATATTTTTTTAATACATGTGTATCATTGATATGGTTTTTAGTGAATTTTTATTATTCCATCCTTACATCTTTTTTTCTCGATCGAATCGCATAAATATTCTTCGTTCTTCGAATTCGTTTTGTTTGCCAACTTTGGGGTTTCTATACAGTTTCAGTGTTGGTTTTTCTGGAAGAAAGACTGGATGTTTCGAAATTTTTCTCATTTATCGAAATTATATTTATGGGAGCTCAAAATTGCAGGTTAAGAGTTGATAGGATTGAGTTTTCGTGAAAATTCTTGATTTTATATCGAACACGTTTCGATTCTTTAAATTTTTTATAATATAGCTTATTTTTCTTTCTAAAAATAATATCCAATCCATTTTCAAATTTTAATTATTTGAGATCATTAATGAATGTGAAAAAAGTGTTTGGAAATATTGTTGAATTCAAGTGCTGGATCGATTGATCGATTTCGATGACCAACGCGATTATTAATTTCGAAGTTCAATTTTTTTAAATAATTTCAAAACTTTTGTTCATTTCATCTGTTGCTTTTTCGATTCGTCTCCATTTTCTTCTTCTTCGACTGTAAGCAACCAAAAAAAAAATAGAAGTAGACGAAGAAGATAATGGCTGCGAGAGTCGACTCTCGCCCGATTCGACTGTGTTTGCTCAAAAGAGCTGTAGCTACTAACTGCACGGCGCGCGCACCGCCGCTTTTTCCTTTTTCTTCTCTACGTACACATACAGGAACCACCAACCATTACATTTGTGAACGATATTAGGGAGGATAGAGAAATAGAGACAGAGACCTGCTTTTATATATCATCAGCAGCATCATCATCGTCAACATGTTTTCTGATTTTTGTGCTCATGTAATTTTTTTTAACTCTGGAGAGTTTTTATGATTTTCGGGCTCAAATTTATTTTTTTTTGTTGTAAACCTAATATTGTAGCCTTGTGCTTTACATCCTCTGTTTTTACTTTCGAAAACTAGTCAAGAAAAATATTCAACATTTTTTGTCCCACTTTTGATCCGTAGGAATCTAGCTTAAAGGAGGGCTTTACGGATCCAATGAAGGATGAAAATAGACGTCATACTCATTCCAAATCTGTTTTTAAAATTTTCTAAAACCACCTAGAAGCCGAGAAAACGCGCCTCAAAACAATGGCCTAGAAAAAAGGACCACATGCGAAAATTAGTCCGCAAGCATGAAAAATCAAAAAAAAAATCAAAAACATAAATTTAAATGAAAAAAAATTTTAAAAAAGACTTATATAAATTTTCTGCATAAGTATTAATTAACAAAACACGAAAAAAGCTCATAGGAAAAAGTTCGGCGCCGTTTTCTAGGCCATTGTTTTGAGGCGTGTTTTCTCGGCTTCTAGGTCGTTTTAGAAAATTTTAAAAACAGATTTGGAATGAGAATGAAGTCTATTTTCACTTAAGGTTCATTTAGTATCGCGGTAAAGCTCTTAAAGGAGGGCTACACGCAGTTTAAAAATGTTGCTTAATCGATCTGAAATTCAATTTTATCCAAAGCGAGTGAAAATTTGCAAAAAAGTAGAAATTCGAAAATAAGGGCACTTGGAATCGAACGTGGCTGCCATTTTGGTTACGTTTTTGATACCATAGTTCGATTCCGGATGCCCTTTTCTACTTTTTTGCCAATTTTTAAACTATCTTGAATCTCAGATCGATTAAGCAACATTTATAACCTGAGTATGGTCCTGGGTTTTTGATGCTTTACTTTTTTTTTGTTCATTGTTTTTTTTAGAAATGTGAACCCCTTTTTCGGTTTACATTTACGGAAGTTCCTTATGAACAAAACTCATAAATTTCTTAAAAACAAGGAAAGCAATCATTCGTTCTATTTTATAGTCTGTTTTTGTCCTACACGAATTTGTACTCTGTAGAAAATAAAGAAATATTCAGAACAACTACCAAAAGATTATTTCTTTTCTTTTCTTTCTTTTTTCAATATACATATTCTCAAATACCACCTCTTGAAATAAATGAAGCTTTTTTCTCTTTATTCATTTCACCCCCATCTAGTGCTGGCCCCGAAATATTTTCTCATTTTGATTCTGGCTCAACTCGATCCGTCCCCGCCCTCCGCACTGCACCAATTTCCTGCTTTTTTTATTCGATGATTTGTCGTGAAGACGGGGCATACTTTTTTGGGGCTTTTTGCGGTTCTAGGGAAAGGAAAATAAAGTAAATTATATGTGTATATTTTTTGCTCCAACGGCGAGGCCACCCGGGAGCTAAGATTTGCTTTTTTCGTGTTCTAATGTTTATTTTTGATGTTAACATTTTCGTATCGGCTTCTTTTCTTCGCAACAAGATAGTGATTATGAAGAGAAAGAAGAAGCCGACATAAGCACTTGATAAATACGATACAATTTGGAATTTTGTTGTTGACGTAAATGTATCGTAACCAATTTCAAAAGTCTCATGATTAAAATTTGGAGTGTTTTTAGAACAAGACATATTTTATTTATTTATTTTGTTTAATTGACTCTTTACATTTTGAGCTATTAGAAATGAGAACATTAAGAACATCGTATTCTAAAATGGAACTTATAATAAAATGATTTTAGAAAAATATTGAGTTTAAAGGAGGATTTTACGGAGATAATAAATGTACCTTAAATGAAAATAGACTTCATTCTCATTTCAAATCTGTTTTTAAAATTGTCTAAAACCACCTAGAAGCCGAGAAAACGCGCCTCAAAACAATGACCTAGAAAAGGGGCCACCGGCGAAAACTAGTCCGCAGGCATGACAAATTCAAAAAAATATTTTTAAAACATAAATTAAAATGAAAAAAACATTTTAAAAAAGGGACTAACATAGGTATTTATTAACGAAACACAAAAAAAGCTCATAGGAAAAAGTTCTTCCAGGTGACCACTTTTTCTAGGCCATTGTTTTGAATCTCATTTTCTCGGCTTCTAGGTGGTTTTAGAAAATTTTAAAAACTGATTTGGAATGAGAATGAAGTCTATTTTAATTTAAGCCACATTTAATTCGTTTAAGAGCCCAAATAGCTCCCGCAAGAATGCGGAATAGTAGTTTACTCTTCACAATATTTTTCTTCATTTTCCTTACTTCAGCTATATTCCTCCAAATCTCGACCCATAAACAAGTTCTATAAGGTTAACTCCTATTGATTCATTGTCAGATCGAAATTCTATTCTTACAGTCATTTTCATTCAATCAGGTGTGTTCTCTTCGCTGAAAAATCTCTTCCAGTCATTGGCTTCATTGTTTTTTATCCCATACATCCTTCTATCTTCTCATTCTCTAACCAAATTAAGTCTTCACCAACATCCAGATCCTAATTCATTTATCCGCGCTTTCTTTCCTTTAAAACTATCACGGACCAACTAGGCTAAAAAATCGTAAAAACTCACCCCCCCCCCACTCTTTAAAAAATCTCTTCAACCAAAAATCGAATATTTTTGTCATCACTCAATTAATTAGCACAAATCCATTTGCTTCAAGCGATTATTCAATTATGCATCCAATTAAGTGTTTTATGTAGTTTTTCTCCATGAAAATGTATGTTTACTTTGCATTCTTCCACAAACTAATAAAGTGCTACATTTTGGTGGAAGAGCATTGAAAAAGAAAAGATCGGCTGGAAAAAGAAGTATTGGGTTTCTTTTCGTTTTCATATGTAATTCTAGAAGCGTTGGTACTACTGAAATCTCGCATTCCTTTTCTTTTCTCCTTTTCATTTTTTGATAATGGCGCTTGAAAAAGAAAAAGTTTGAGCAGATGTTCAACAGTTCTTGAAGGTTATGCACTCATTGCACCGTCGGATGTTGAAAGAGACATGTTGCGCAATGTTTTTTTTTTGGTTATTTGTTTTATATTAATCGCCAACTGTCATTTAAGTTTTCAAATAAGTAGGCTGATTTATTTTTTTCAATCCAAAATCTAGTCCTTGATAATATTCGTGAGGGTGTTTCTTCAAATGAGAGATTTCTGATAGGTTATCCATATTCCGCTCTTTTTAGTACGACTTGGGGGGAGCTCCCGTAATCGAGTTTTTTCCACGATATACATCAAAACAGGAAAAACCACATCTTCAATTCCATTCATTTGCTGAAACAAAATTATTTACTACGACTTGGGGGAGCATCCGCAATTCTAATTCTAATTTTGTACTTAGCTTTCCAATTCCAGCTTCAACATCGTTAATAGATGTTTTTTTAAAGAGATGAAGGAGACGGGATTGAAAATTGCCTTCTGAAGGTAAAACACTCAGTACAAAATTCTCTATTAAAATCCGTTAAAATTTAAAATTTTTGTATACCAGAAAAACAGTTTTGTCTCGACTTTTGACACCGTGCGGCACTTGCAAAAGTGGGCGGAGCCGAATAAAAAGTTATCAAAATGTTCAGGGTCCCCGTGGACAACCAATTTATTAAATATTATCAAAATTTGAAACAACATGTTTAATTGTGACGCCGTCTTTTCGAGGGTCTCAGATATCAGGTGTTAAAGCTTCAGGCATTGATGAACCTACAGTAACCAAGCAACTGAGAACATTTAGTAATGATTTTCCTACTTGAAGTAACTTAAAATGTTTGGATATTATATATTGTCAACTCAAATATTCTTGATCATGCAAGTTGGTTTTGACCTACCTAGAAAATCTAAGTCTCTCACAAAGTCGTGCTATTTTTACCTGCGAGCGGTTGCGCTGCGGTCTTTTAGTAGAAAATGGATGGTCCAAAATTTTTAAGTTGGTAATATTAAATTTCTTGAAAAGTTGATTTGAATCGTTTTTGACAAAAATCAATTGATGACTGGGGAAGATCCCGAAAATAAACTTAATTATTAGAATTTTAAAAAATTTCGGGAATTATCCAGATCCATATTCAGAAAAAATTGTTTGTTTTACTTGTTAATGACAGTTGCATGATTTTTCTGAAGCAGATGGAATTTTTTTTTAAACTTTCACGAAATCGGCCATTTCATAGTTAGAAATTTTATATTTCATTTCATGGTTTCAAGCTAGAATTGTCTTGATATGTCAACGTCAGAATGCTCTAAATCCTTACGATATTCTTGATGAAAGTACACCGCAACTCTTAATTGTTCATTGAATACTCTCCCCGAACCTCATCTCCTTCTGTTTCTTCCCCCAGCTGTCAAAATTCCTCCTGCCGGACTATCGGGTTTCAGCAATAAGGAAACCTCAGAGACCTGAGAGGCGAAAAAGAACCGCTTCCCCCCAACATTCCTCTTCTTACTTTTAGCCCAATGATCTCTATTTTTTGATTATTTTTGAAGAGGACCATTTTTGAGTCGTATGTTGTCAAGACAATGCGAAAAGTCTCCCTTCCCCGAACAATAACACGAGGAAGGGTGGATTTCAATAATTCAGCAGCACCTATAGCATGTAGTTTTTGTTAAATAGAGCTCGGTTAAATATTCTTTTGAAAATGTTGGTAAAAGAAACATATGGTGGGGGGTTTCAATGAGAAAAGTTCAGTTTCCGAAAGTGCAGTAACTTTAGAAATTATTTCACTATTTGTTCTATTTGTTTAGTATTTTTATAGACTGAGAATTTCGCTTATTTTAGAAATTGTTTAATTTGATCAAAAAATATGTATATGAGAATTTAAAAATCAAAAAATTGAGCTTCTCACTCATTTTCATTATATTCGTCTTCTGTGCCGTTGCAGACGAAGTCAAACCTTTCAAAATCAATCTAAATGTTTTTGTTAGGTCTTGAAACTGATTTTTAAAAACTCTAATTTTAACTTTTAATAAAATTTACTGCTTACTAATAAATACAAAAGCTACATTCTGTGCACAAAGCCTTGCTGAATCTCACGTATTCTGAAGAAATCGTTACGATGATTGAGAAAATGTTTTGAATTTATAACGATTTCTGTCAAACACATGTTGAAAACTTCTCATAATCACAAAACAATTATAATAACCTATTTCTATTTGGAAAATTATAATTTTCATTAAAAAATTAGAAAAATAAGTAATTTCTGAAAAAAACATCATTTTTTGAATTCGCGCCATTTGTCGACCGCGTTGCACGATCCACGACCGCGCCGCACGATCCGGCTGCTGTAAATCGGTTTTTTTTTTATTTTTTCAAATTATCAGATTGCTGAAATGAAGTAGTAGTTGTTTGGTATATCCCGCATATGGGGTAAAATTAACTGAACAGTTGTCTTTAAAGACAGCTGTTCAGTTAATTTGACCCTACCTGTTTTTTGTTTCAAAAAATAGAGCGTGTTCTCATTAGTACAATGCAATTTATGCGAAATCACACCGATAAGTACACGCGTCATAGCAGCGGTCCAAAGTTGAAAAAATCAAAATTTGAATGCGCGCGTGTCCGTGCGACGCGGTCAGTGTCCGTGCAACGCGGTCGGAATAGGCGCGAAACACAATTATTTGAATGTGGCTACATATTGGTATTGCTCTTTGGACCACCTACGCTTCCTTTCGAATTTTGATTTTTTGCCTTTAATTTGGATCGTGTTAACTGACAAGCTGCCTTTAAGACCAAAATTTAAAATTTAAGTGACACCTTATCTTTAACAGAAACTTAATAATAAATATTGTTCTCGAATTTAGAACTGTATTCGAAAAACACATTTTTATTAATTGTTTCGAATCGCAAGCTACAGTAGTCTAAATTAGGAGTACAGAAAAGCGCACTTGCTGGCACTATTGTTCATTATTATCTAGAATACTCAAATTGAGTTTCAACGTCAAAAGTGTAATTAAAAATATGTCGCCCAAAGTGATAATATAGTTGTTTTATAGCAATTATTGTCCCAATATAAAAGTTTGCATATGATATTATGTTGGGGTATTTAAAAGATGGGTTTGGGGGGTGATAACAAACGATGGTGCTTTATGTCTGACCGTTTTTATCGTCTTTTCCCCTCTCTCACTCTTTTCTCGTTTGCACAATGATTATATTGTGCCTTTTATCAAAGAAATTCTTCTATGCATACAATGATAAGAACTAAACACGAGACCTTTTGACAGTTAAGTCATTCGAAAAGTTTTTTGAGTTTGGTTAATCGTTTTCTGTTTCTTATTGTTATATTGATGCAATTTTTTCTGGAATTTCTAAACTTTATAAATTTCTCGATGAAACTGAGAATTATTCATAACTTTCTCAATGAAACTTCAATTTAATTGAAGTTAGATTCCGAACCTCACTATATTTTGAAAATTCAAAGTACAAAGATTTATTTTCGAATTGTTTTCTCAATTCAAAACGGTAATTTGAGCTCGTGTCCTCTGTTGTTCAAATGACGTACTCTACATCTTGCAAAATAAAAAGAAAAAGTTTTCAAAAAAATTTCATTTGGTGCACTTTACCACCTGTCTGTTCCATATCAATTCTCCTCATTATTTCTCACTCATTTTGTCATTTCTGATGGAGATCCCGCCGACTACTCTCTTTTACTCTAGAAAATGTCTCCCCCCTCTATTTTATCTCGAAGAAGAAAATTATTACAAATCTCATCATCACTCATCGTTTTCACCGCACCGCTAGAAATGAGAAAAACTCGAAAAATGATGATGATAAAAAACGATGAAGTGTTCGCTTTCGTGTTGTTATTTTTCAAATCTCTTCACTTTCCCCCCAAAAACTATGAAAATCAAGAAACTTTTATTTCAGACCATGGATCCGGCAATGTACGCCGGCGCATCGGCTGCATATTTAAATTATGCCCAGCAACAGCCAACGACGGCGGCGGCGGCTGCAGCGGCTGCCGCTGCTGTATACAGTGCACAAGCAGCTGCAACTTCAGGTGCCACGAGTACGAGGGCGACAGCTAATGGGTAAGTTAGGGATTTTGGGAAATTTAATTTAAAGAAGGACTGTACTTTGTAAATGTTGTTTAATAGATTTAAAATCCAGTTTTATATACCGAAACATTTGTGAAAAAATTGCAAAAAAAAACTAAAATTGGGAAAAGGCACTCGGAATCGAACTTCTGAACGCAAGTGACAATTTTTTTCACATTTTGGTCTTTTGCAAATTTTTTCACTATTGTTTCGTTGTATAAAATTAAATTTTAAACCGATTAAGCAACATTTTCAATTTCCGTACAGTCCTCCTTTAAAGAGAAGGTGCCACCTATTTTTGAAATTTTTTATAATCACAACTTTTCATAGATATGAAATAAAAACATTTTCTGATAAAATTAAGAGGTTGAAGATATTCATTGTCAGATTGAATTTCAGTAATTTTTCCGCTTGAAATTTTGATAAAAAAGTGGGTCAATACAGGGTGGCTTTTTTTCTTTGCCAGCTCCACTTTTAGCTGTAATATCTCTGAAAATAGAAAATCTAATGAGCTCAGATTCAACAGATAATTTATAAGAATACAAACAAATAGTTATCAACAACAATATTGCTTTGCATTTGTAAGAGGTTTCATTAGATTTACTATTGAATATTGAAAAACACATTTTTAAAGAATAGATATTTGAAAACACTAAAGTTTTTTTTTTCATGAAACTATAATTTTACAGTTATTTTTTTCGCCAATACATAATAATGGCTCTTTTACAGTTTTTTGTATTTTTTTTAGAATTTTGAGTTTTTTTAAAGTTTTTAGAACGTTTTTAGAATGTTGTCATTTTTTTTTAGAATGTTGAGAGTTCACCTGAGATGTTCAAATTCTTATGCTTTTCATTGGCTGCTTTTTTTCCAATAATTTCATTTCAATTTTGAAACCAAATATATTTTTACTGATTTTTAAATTCGAACGTTTTATATTTGACTCCATTTTCAGGACTTCCCGATTTAAAAAAAAATTAAATACGAAGATAAGAGAATAATGTCGCAATTACGGGAAAGTTATTATCATTTGAAAGTTTCTGAAAAAGTTTACTCCTCGAAATTTTTAGATATGCTTTTTTTGGAAGTCTTTTAATGTGTTATAAAATCAACCTGATTAACATTTGTGAAAAAAAACATTTCTTAGAAATGTTCATTCGTAGGAACCCAATTTTTGACTTTGCAAAAAAATATGATATTCAAAAAAAGTGATTAAAATTTCATTTTTCAGTTCAAATGCATCAGCAACCGGAGGAGCAGACTATTCAGCAGATCCATCATCTTCCTGTTCACCGCGTGAAACCTCACCAAACACCAATCTAGTACTAACAATTCGATTATTGATGCAAGGAAAAGAAGTTGGAAGTATCATTGGAAAAAAGGGTGATCAGATAAAGAAAATTCGAGAGGAATCCGGTGCAAAAATCAATATTTCTGATGGTTCATGTCCGGAGAGAATTGTCACAATTACGGGAACACTTAATGTCATAGGAAAAGCTTTTAACATGGTTTGCAATAAATTTGAGGAGGTTGGTTTGTTTTTTTCTTATCAGCTTTATTTGAATGTTTTTAGGACATGCTTCAATTACCCAACTCTGTTCCAAAACCACCGATCACGATGCGATTAATCGTGCCGGCGACACAATGTGGAAGTTTGATAGGAAAAGGTGGAAGCAAGATTAAAGATATCAGAGAGGTACACAATTTGTTCTATTATTTACATTTTAGATGAACCTGAATAAATAGAAATATATGAAATTATAGGCGACTGGTGCATCGATTCAGGTCGCATCGGAAATGTTACCACATTCGACAGAACGAGCAGTGACGATTAGTGGAACTGCGGACGCGATTAATTTGTGTATGGGACAAGTTTGCCAGATTTTGTTAGAGGTAAATATTGAAAACAATTGGGGGAGAGGAGAACAGAATAAAAATATGATTATTTGAAGATTAAAGTGTTTTTTAAGAACAAATTTGAAATTGAAGTTTTGAAAATCTTAGAAATTGTTAACGTTCAAAAAATAGCTGGAAAACGATTAATCGATTATTTTACTGCGAATTGAATTTTGTAATACATTCGACCTTATTTTAACTTCTTCGCCGACAAATAATGTGTTTTTTATAATCTGGAAAAAACTGTTACTTCTAGCGTTTTACTAATATTAGGTAAAAATAAGGAGCTTCCGGAAACGAATTTTATGAGTTAAAGGAGGGCTTTATAGAGCTAATGAATGCAATTGGGATGAAAATAGACTTCATTCTCATTCCAAAACTGTTTTTAAAATTTTCTAAAACCACCTAGAAGCCGCGAAAATGAGCTTCAAAACAATGGCCTAGAAAAAGTGTCCACCGACGAAAACTAGTCCGCAGGCATGAAAAATCCAAAAAAATGAATTAAAATGAAAAAAGGACTAAAATAAGTATTAACTATTTATTAACGAAACACGAAAAAAGCTCATACGAAAAAGTTCGGCCAGGTGGAACACTTTTTCTAGGCCATTGTTTTAAAGCTCATTTTCTAGGCTTCTAGGAGGTTTTAGAAAATTTTAAAAACAGATTTGAAATGAGAATGAAGTCTATTTTCATTTAAGGTACATTTATTAGCTCTGTAAAGCTCTCCTTTAACTCAAAATCAACACTACTAGTAAAAAATTTGAAATTTGATTTTAATGAAAGTCAACAGTATTTCGAACGTTTTCTGAACCGGTGTCCTCAAGTCTTATCGTTTCAGGCGCCACCAAAAGGAGCAACCATATCCTACAAACCAAAGCCGTCCTTTAATCCACTGGCGATCGCCACATCAGCCGCTTCAATTGCAGCACAACAGCAACAAGCACAACAAGCACAGCAGATCGCAGCTCTAATGGGCGGTGGATCGGCACAAGCAGCGCAGGTTCAGCAACAATTAGCACAGGCCGCATTACTCCAGCAACAACAGTTGGCCGCCGCGCAAATGTTCGGGAATCCAGAGGTAATTTTCAAATCTTATTGGTTTTTCTTTTTAAAGAGCTATTCACAAAAATATACTTCTAGCATGGACCGCAACCTTTCTTACCCCTTTTTGGATCCATTTACCTGTTCTCATTTTGCAAAATTAGTGCCAGCACCCTCCTATTCCCTTGGTTTTTTTTTTCATCCCATTTTCCAAAATAAAAACCATATAGAAAGCGCTTGTTTTGGCAAAAAAAGTCAGTAAAACCTGCAAAAATGTGCGTGTGTGTGCTGTTTCTCTTATCGATTGGAAAAATAATTGGATAATATCGGGATGATCCCCCCCCCCACACAAACCTTATATTGATTTTTTCCGCATTTCTGCCCCCACAACATTTTCTTTCTTGTGTGTGTTTCAGCTGACACGTGCCGCTTTGATCAACCAGCAATTTGCAATGATGCCGAATGCGGCCGGAAGTGCATCGGTTAATACGTCGCAGGCGGCCGCTGCTGGTGCACAACAAGGTTTGTAATAGATTTTATGATTTTATCCTCGTTTTTGGCAATTAAAAATATAGATTTAAATTTTGTTAGTTGGTTGGAAGAGAAGAAATTTATTAGGTTAAAATAATATCTCAAATTTTCTCTACTCACTATGAGATCTTTAAAGACAATGTGCCACTTGAATTTAAAAGGAAGCGAATCCTTGAAATTGAGTTAAATTCACAAAATTATTGATGTTTTAAATGTCGTGGCACCTTGTCTTTAAGAACACATACTATAGTTACCAAGTTTTAGATTAACATCTATTATTGTCAACTCAAATATTTTTGATCATTGCTTTTTGAGGGCTGCTCAACCTCACGCACGCTCCGCACGCACGCACGCGGAACACTGGAAAAAATTGAAAAATTAGTTTTCCTGCGAATTTTCTAGTGTGTTGGGTGCCGGAAGCCGCGTGCGTGCGTGCGGAGCGTCTGTGAGGTTGAGCAGCCCTCAAAACGCAATGATCAAGAATATTTGAGTTGACAATAGTATTAATTCTTTTTTTCTTTCCTCGAGACCTAAGATTAGATATTTTTCAGAATGGGATAAGTCCAAGATACTTGAAAGTGTTTTGTTTCAAATATGTAAATTTACTAATTTATAAAAACACCAACCATTTTTTCCCCCAACCCTTCTTTACCCAATTTGTGCACTTTGCACTTATGAAACATTCTGAAGCTTTATATAGTAAAAGGGCCCCTTTCCCCGTTGTGTGTTCATTTATTCCTCTTCACAACCTTTTAATTTTTTCAGTGAACCAAAAACAAAACCTTCTATCACTCTATATATTTCGTTTTCCCTTTCGAGAATACTACATGATGATTTTTTAGAGATTTTTTTTAGTTCAGTCCATTAATGAAAATTGTCCGTCTGATTAGTATGTTGATATATGTGTACATGTTCAAAATTGAAAACCGTCATTTCATTCAGAATGGAGTTTTTTAAAATCTATTTTCAGAGCTATATCTTGGTCAAAATGGTTTGATTTACTCAACTCCTGGAGGTGCGCAAGCATTGATTGGTGCTGATGGAAAAGCATTGGATCCTTCGATGGCAGGAGCTGGAGCATGGTTGGGTTATGATATGGCCGCTGCAGCACAGCAACAACAACAACTATTGAATCAATTTGCGTTGAATCAGAGGTGAATATGGTTTTTGGGGTCTTATAAATGTGAATATAAGAAATATTTATGAAAATAGACGTTTTTGAAAGACGAAAATATACGTTTTTGAAACGACAACTTTAAAGGAGGGCTTTACGGAGATAATGAATATGTCTAGGATGAAAATAGACTTCATTCTCATTCCAAAACTGTTTTTAAAATTTTCTAAAACCACCTAGAAGCCGAGAAAACGGGATTCAAAACAATGGCCTAGAAAAAGGGGCCAACGACGAAAACTAGTCCGCAGGCATGAAAAATCCAAAAAAAAACATAAAAAAGGACTAATATAAGCATTCTGCATAACTATTTATTAATGAAACACTAAAAAAGCTCATAGGAAAAAGTTCGGCCAGATGGACACTTTTTCTAGGCCATTGTTTTGAAGCTCATTTTCTCGACTTCTAGGTGGTTTTAGAAAATTTTAAAAACATATTTGGAATGAGAATGTAGTCTATTTTCATCTAAAGTACATGTATCATCTCCGTAAAGTCCTCCTTTAAAAATCAAGTCTGAAAGTAGCCTCTAATTCATACCAATTATTTTCCCGAAGATTGAAATCGTTTTTCAAATTAAAAACGTCGAAAAGTATAGCTTGAATAAATCAATTTTGTCCAAAATCTTGAATAAATCAAATTTCATTAAAATTTGAGGCAGAAATATTAGTTTTTGTGTAGAATTTTTATAAAAAAAATCGTTTTTGTGTGAATTTCGATTTCTGTGCGCATGTGCCTTTTCTTTTTTCTCAACTTTGATCCCCCAATGTTCTCAAAAACAAATTTTCCCTTTGTCAAAAAATTTTCTAGAAAATACTATTTTTTCGCCTCGATTCTTTCCGTTTCTCAATAGAGCGCGTTTAGAGAAGCTGGGCGAAGAAATAAAACCAGTCAAAAAAACAAATGACGACTCTTTTGAAAACCGGAAAAAAAACTCGCAAATAAAACTGCTCGTTATTTTTTTTAGTATGCTGATCGGTGCGCCATTCATGAAGAACGGACCAACACCGCCGGTGGCCGCTTCGGCCGCCGCACAGGCTGGAGCAACAGCAGCTGCTCAAGGAGCACATTCCAGTCATCATCAATATCATCATGGAAAATCATCATCTGGACAGTCGAATAATTCATCATCGACTAGATACAATCCTTACTAACCACTGTGATTCTCTTCTTCTTCTTATTCTTCTTCTCTTCAACCTCTACTTCTAATTTATTTCAAATTAAATTCTTTAATAATTGGTGAGTCCGTTGTTTTTTCTTTGGTCCTTGTCAGACCTTGTTTCGTCCATTTACAACCAACAACAAAAAATCGATATTTAATTATAATTATTTCCAGATAACCCCCCTCGTCTCAACTTGTGCAATATATTTAATTATTTCAAACTTGTCTCATCATTCTCGTCAATTTTCTTCTTTTCATTTCCAAATTCTGTGAAGTTCTGACCCGTTTGAGCTTTATTCCTTTTAAATCCGTGCAACTTTGCGTCACGCGATATTACACCATTTTTCTCAATTTTAAAATTTTTAGTCAAAAATTAGATTTTTCTTTGCTTCCCATTTTTCTTCTTTTTTTTCAGTGCCCGTTTCTTCAAAACAAAAATTTCAGTTGTACGTATTTATCAGTTTTCGATTGTGATCATCCAAATTCCTACGACCCTTATTTTTTTCGTTTTTATCCATTTTTAATTAGGTGTATTTTCGTTTCCATGTTTTTTTTTTTTGAAAAAGTCTATTTTACTGAAAAATGTTTTAAAATAATAAAAATGTAAGATCATAAACAAAAATAATTTCCTGAAATGTTTCAAATATTCGCAATATGAGAGATCGGATGATAAAGTACATGAATAGTTGATTTTTTGTCAGCTCCTCCTCGAATAAGTCCCATATGCTCCAACTGTCCAGCTGCTCCGAAAAACGCCTCTTTCTGATTTTCCTTATCTGCTTTGTACTGAAAATACAAAGCCCCTTTGAAAATACAAAGAATTAGATAAATTACATTTCTCACAAAATCGGCCGCCCATTCTGACATTGGTACCGTTTTGAAACTTTTATGACAGAGTAGTGTCCTCCATGCAACTGATATTGGCTCGTGAGCACAATTCTCATCTCCCAAAAGACATTTTTCAATGTCAAATTCATCGTTCGAATCAAGTGAAATTTTAAGATTTTCATTCGAAATCGTTTCCTTTCCAATCACGTTCCTCCACTCTGTTGGATAAGGCTGGAGAACGGTTTTGAAAAGATCCTGAATAATTCTATAATTATTTTTCGAAATTTCATAACCCACCATCACAAAACCACATATTTCCGCCGATGCTTCTTTGGCAGGATTCTTCAAAAATTCCTTTCTTTTCGCTTCTTGTTGTCGTCTCAATTCAGTAAAATTCATTTTAGCTGGAGTCTTTGCAGGAGTTTTCGTCGGAGTGCTCACTTCTTTCGGCTCCATATTCTGACTTTCAATTGCCATATTCATTTTTTTAACAAGCTTCTTCAATTGAGAACACCATTCTGGATCAGAAGATTCGAGCTGATTCCGTAGTTTTTCCAAAAACCTCAACATTTGTTCTTTAGACTTCGTTTCAAAAATGAATTGTTTCCATTGCCTGAAAATTCAAGAGTATATTGGTTTAATTTTGCAAAATTTTACCTAAATGTGTCTGATTCTTCTGTACACTTCCAGAACTCCGCATTCGTTTGAACATCAATATGCAATTTCATGGTTTCAGTCTCATTTTCATTATGCATCACTTCGAAAGAAAATATTTCCAAAATCGCGAAATATTTTCCAATACCATCTTTGTTGCCTTCAGAATCCTGATATTTTTAAAAATTCTATCTCTTTTTCAATGAAAGCTTCCTTACCATTCTCCAAAGTGGATCATCAATATATTTCTGAAGGTATGCAAATTGAACTGCTTTAATAAGTGCCGAAACCGAATAATCACACGCGAAAAACCTCGTCCTAAGGTATTTCAAAAACTGCCCCGAAAAAATAGCCGGTGAGATGTCTGTCGAGATAACTTTGTCAAAAATATCATCTAAGCGGGTGAACTGAAAAAAAAACGTACTCATAACCAATGTTCCACTAAAATTACCTGAAACTTTTTAATTTCCAACAAATTCAATGAATCCATTGTACATGATGTGGTGAAAAACGCGGGAGACGTGGAGACACAAACAACCATCCGTATATTCGAGATTTTCGACCGAATTGAATCATTCGAATACATCAGGGAAATAATCGAGTCCAAGGTTTGTGGTCGAAGTGATTCGAACTGTTGCACAAATAGAATACATCTGTCGGCTTCCTGGAAAAAACATTTTTATTGAATTCTTAACATTTTAACTGATTTGTGGGAAATTAAAAAAAAAATGACGTGTTGTGGTTTCTGAACTGAACTTTGAATAATTTTAAAAATTTTGGACTTTCTTGGATTTCCATCGAAAAATATAAAAAATAACGTGTTTTCTTCAAAACTCAAAAAGTTGTGCAAACACGATCACGAGATAATGCACAGATTATGTTTTTTTATGAAATTCGCTGATTTTTTCACGTTTTTCTTAAATAAAATATGATATTTTTCCAAAAAGCCCAAAATAGCCAAGTTTTCTTCAAAATTCAAAAAGTTGTGCAAACACCACGACGAGAAAATGCACAGATTTCTAAAAATTAGTAAAACTGTGAAATTTTTTGTTGTCTGCACGAAAAAATTACGATTTCAATCAAAATTCATCAAATTAAAGGTGTTTGACTAAATAAATCGACTAAATATAATAAGGTAAGTTTTATTTTATTTTAAAATTATTTTTATAATAATAATAACATTAGATATAGAATTATTAGAATTCCAAGGGGATCAAACTGAAGAGCCCCCAACCATTGGAAGGGGGCGAAACGGTCGAATTAGCATTTTTATTTATTTAATTAAATTTATTTTTTGAATAAATTTAAAAATTTTGGACTTTTCGGGAGAATCCAATTAAAACTCTCGAATTCGAGAATAGTGGTTGTTTTTTTTTAATTCTTAACCACCTCAGACTCACAAAAAAGTAAAATTGAAAAAATGCAAAGAATTTACGAATATGCCCTTTTTCGGATTTTTTGCGAGTTTCCGTAATTTCTTTTCTTGTTTTTAGAATAAGCCAGTTTAAGAAATAATTGCTAAAAATGTCGTAAATTGAAAAAGAAAATTTATAAACTAACCGATGCCGAAATCCTATCGATAATCGCATGGATCGCATCACACTCCGTTATAACAACTTCATCCGTACTTCTTTCGTCTTCTTCCTCCTCATTTTCATCCTGTTCCTTCAATTTTCTTCTGAGATCTTTGAGCAATCTTGTGATATCCGTAAAATTACATTGCACCAGTGCAGTTCGAAGTGTTCCTAAGCGAAAATATGAAAAATAGATTATTTTTATAACAAAAACTAACCGAAACTTTCCAGCGGTGAAAAAACCGACATAGAACCTCGAGTTTCAGCTGTCGAACATTCCGGAATCTTTAAAAATTCCGCAATCAATTCCGTCGATTCATCATAATACGTTTTCGTGTTTTCTTCAACTTTTGCTTGAAATTTGGTGACATCATCCATAAATAATTGAAAAAATCTATAAAAACCATTTTTTCTACGTTTTTCTCTAAATAACTCACCTTTTCCCCTCCTTTTCAGTATTTATTTCAAACCCTTCAGATTCCTCCAACGCATTATTTACCACTTCCTTTGACAATTTCAATTTCTTCGATCCTCCATGAAATTTGATTCCCTTGCTCATTTCTGTTTGAAAAACACCGTTAAGCTTAAGAAAACAATGATTGTGATAAAACTAAATAATAAACTGTGAATTACAGAAAAAAAACTGAAAAAACTGTATTTTATTGATGAAAAATACTTTATTTTTTACATTGATTTAAAAAAAAAGTTTTTGAAAGATATACATAAAAGTGACTAACACTGGGAAAAACGTCACTGGATGAGTGTATTATGGCGTATTGATCGTATCGATTTGAGATCCTTTTAATCTGAAAATGAAGATAATATTTCTTATTTAAATAAAAATTTTAGAGTAAATTGCATCATAATGGCACAAACCATACCAATCTACCATAAAAATCCGTTACAATTAAATTGAAAAAGTGAAAACTTATGAAACTAACTGTGTAAACCTAGCACCATTTTGCGGCTGACCGACTGATAGATTGAAAGATCCTGGATTGCTGAGAAAAGTGTCGAAAATTTAAAATAACTAACCTTTGCTGAAATTTATATCGAGAAACGTACTTTTGAAAATACAGCACTTTATCGCTTAATGTCGCTGAAAAATATGAAATAACTTATTTTAAAAATATTTCCAAGAATACCCTCCGATCACTGTGACCGTGTGATCTGCTCTCCCTTTCTCGACTTCTGTCCTTATCTCTTCGATGGCTGTGATGATGGTCATGATGTTGATTATGATGACGATTATCTCTTCTATCTCGATCATGACGATCACGACTTCTTGATCTTGAAACAAATTATTGAGTAACAACATTTGAAATTTTGATTTTCTAAGGTTTTTATATTATTTTTCTTTAGAAACCTATCCTATCAATTGTTTTGAATACTTAAAATAAATGCACCTTCTTCTCTCTTTCCGTCGCTCTTCTCGTTCTTTATCCTTTCTCCTTTCGTCCTTTTCAAACTCTTCTCTCGCTCGATTTCTCAAATCAACAATATCCGTTTCTACCTTTTGAATTGTTTCCCGTACTGTTTCATAGGCAATATGCAACTTTCCACTTATATGATCATCAACTCTTTGTTGTGCGTCATTTTGCAGCATAAAGCATCCGCATGTATTACAAACTTGCATTTGCCGATTTCCCATTGTCACTGATTCTTCCATGGACATTGCTTTATTTTTCTCGTCCAATAGTTTCAATTCTTCTGAATCTAATGATTCTCTTTCTTGCTGAAATAAAAGAGTGATTTTTGTACTTAATAAACAATAATTACCTTTGCACGATCTGCTCTTTCGACAGCTTCCTGTGCTCCAGCTACGTTTCCACTCTCTCCTTCATTTTGTGCTTGTTCCATCAAAACTTCAATTCTTTTCACTATTACTTCTCTTCTTTCAGCAATTTCTGACAACTTCTTCTCAAATGTTTCTTCTGCTCTACGACTATCACCTTGTGTCTTAGCGAGACGATCTTCGTTTTTTGAAATTTTTCGTTGAACGTCTTCCTAAACAGTTCATTTGTGTTTTTTTAAATGTTTTTCTACAAACCTGAATACGACGAAGCCGTTCTAGAAATCTCTGCTCAAATCCCAATTTTCCGCGCTTACCACTTGATTGATAGCTTTTTCGTAGGCTTTCATCATGAAGTTTCTGGAAATAATATAATTTGACAAGAGCAATCTCAAAAGTACTGAATTTACATATTTACAAAATCCCAGATCGTTTTTAGTGTTTCGAAACAGTTCGTGTGTACAAAAACCAACGAGGAAATCTGTACAAACTTGAGGATCGTCATAGTGAACTTCTTTTTGCTGAAAAACAATAATTTTTTTGGGAATTCGCAAAAATCTTTATGTACTTCTCCTGGCATTGCATCTCTACTACTTCCCATCAGTTCATTTAACATCTGAGCCATATAGTCCGTCATTTTCGGATTTTTATTATTCTGAAATAAATTTTACTGGTTTTTATAAGTTTTTAACGTGAAGAACAATAAACAAGAATGGAAATAAAAAAGTAACGTCAGATAATTTTTCGAAATTTATTTTTAATGGAACTAAGCAGGTAAATTACTTTGGTGATTATATATGGTCAACATTAATTTAAATAAAAACACACATAATTTTAAAAAACGTACTATAGTTACCAAATCTTAAAAAATCTAATCATTTCAAAATTTATCTTATTTAATAGTGTGAGTATATGAAAGCACTAGTAAAACCGATTTTTTATAAAGCTTTATGATGCTGAAAAAAAACAACAAAATCACAAAAAATTCAAATAAATCTTTCCAAATTTTCGCGCACACTGCCGAGGGACTAGGAAATTATTCAATGTTTTCTAGGCCATATATTTTTAGTTATCGAGGATATCAAATTCTCCGTCCGTATTTTTTTTTATTATTTATTTTATTAGAAAAATCAATTAATCTAATTAATTTCTGTTTTAGAAATGAGATCCAGAAGTGGATCGGGTGTCCGACTAGATCGGATCCTTTTCATGGTTGAACAGACGATTTGTCAGCATCAAAATGCAATTACAGCACTTTTTGCGAACCAAAAAGAACTTCCAGGTAAATGACCTGTTTAAAACGAAATAAACTGTTCACAATATCTAATATTTTTTATTTTAATTTATTAATTTTAGGACATGCTTGGATCCGTGACAATGTATACGTTGCTCAATCATTGTGGGCTTTATATCGTGCATATATGAAATGTGCGGATTTTGATGAAGATTTGACAAAAGCGAAAGAGTTAGGCTTCACATGGTATGCTTTTTTTTATCATAAAATCGAAGAGAATATTTTATTTCTTAAGTGTAAAAATGATGCAGTCTTTGATGGAATGTATGATGAGACAGGCCGATAAAGTGGAGCTTTTCAAAAAATTTCAAAGGTAACTGTTTTAAACATTTTTTTCTCAATAAAACATATTTTCAGACCGTTGGACTCTTTACATTCGAAATATTCAGTCCTCACCAAGGGGACAGTTTGTGGTGATGCCGATTGGGGACATTTACAAATTGATGCCATTTCGTTATTCCTACTGACATTAGCGCAGATTACAGCTTCCGGGCTTCAAGTTGTTAGAAATTTCGATGAAGTTGCTTTCATCCAAAATTTGGTGTATTATATTGAAACGGGCTATAGAACACCAGTATGTTTTTTTAATTCTTTCAAAATATTTGCACTTTTCCCATTATCTTAGGACTATGGTGTTTGGGAACGAGGTGACAAAACTAATCAAGGAATTCGAGAATTGAATGCTTCATCAATCGGAATGGTTAAAGCAGCACTTCAAGCATTGAACGATGTTGGTGACTTGTTCGTTGATGGTTCAAGAGGATCAGTTATTCATGTACTTCCTGATGAAATTGAACAGTGTTCGGCGGTTTTGTCGAGTATGTTGCCAAGAGAGTCGTTTAGTAAGGTAAAAAATATAATTTTATTTAAACTGAATATGGTTTATTTGACATATTTTAGGAAGCAGATGCCGCTCTTCTTGGAATCATTAGTTATCCAGCGTTTAGTGTAGAAGATGCAGATTTAGTTTCCGAAACAAGAGAAACAATTACAAATCGATTGCTCGGAAGATACGGATGCCGAAGGTTTATGAGAGATGGATATAAAACAGTTCTTGAAGATGCATCGAGGCTTTATTATAATAAATCAGAATTACAACAGTTTGAGAACATCGAATGTGAATGGCCGATATTTCTTTGTTTTCTAATTTTGGATGCAATGTACTCGAAAGACGATGATGCTGTTGAAATGTATTGGCAACAATTGGAAAAGATTATGGTTTTGAGTGAAGAAGGGTTTAGATTAGTCCCAGAATTGTATGTAGTTGCACGGGAGAATGTGATGAATGAAAAAGAGGACCCTGGATCTCAAATAAGACATCCTGGAGGGGCAACGTAAGTTTCTTAAAACTTGTTTATCTCTTTAGATAAGTATTTCTAGGCCGTTTCTTTGGGCACAATCATTGTATGTGATCTGTTGCCTTCTTTATGAAGGTTTCCTAAGCCCAGCTGAATTAGATCCATTGAGTCGTCGATTGTCGGTTTATGAGAAAAGACCACCATGTGAAGTCCAAGTTACAATTTTGGCAGAATCTGCTGATGTTCAGAGAGAGCTTCGATTGAATGATATTCATGTGCAGACTGTGGATGATATCGATCCAGTTTTCACAATTTTACCTGCTTCAGCGTTGGTTAAACTTTTGGCGAAGTGAGTATTTTAATTCTTTGAAGCAAATTTTTCTGATAAATAGCAAAAAATGTGTAGCGTTTTGGAACTACTTCATTTTGACCTATATTTTAACTCTTTTCTAAGAATATGCATTTACGGGAGCTCCCGTTTCGTTCTTTAAAAAACTTGCAATTTCTTGATTTGTAGGATTGGCGAATCAAAGAAATTAAACCTATCAGGACGACCGGAGGACAGAGCAATTGGGTTATTGAGTACCAGTCGATTGTATCAAATTGGAAACAAATTCGTCATTTTCACGCCACAGGTAATATTTAAAGCATCAATTCTGAGCAAACTCAGCTTTTTCATATCAAATATATATCGATTTATTTTTTTACAGTTCATGGACAGCAGACGATCCCATTTAATGTATGATATTCGAATTTTGACAGATGAATGGAGCAGTGAATTACAATATATTTACGCATCTTGGAATAGTGTTAGCATTAGTGGAAGGCCGTTAGTTGTATTAGTTATCACGCAAGGAATGCTTTCGACTGAAGGATTGTCACATTTTTCCAATATTCATTTAAATCGACACATGAAAAGTACAGTGATTGGAGCGATTAAGAAAATTAATACGGGATATTTGAATGGTGCAAGGTTGGTTTTAATGTAATTTCGATTTCAGAGAAAAATGGTTTGTTTTCAGAGTTGTCATGAAAAATCTTTCGGAATTCTTCCGAACGACGGCGGTCAGCAAAATTGAATTCCGGGATCAAAGTGCGGAGGAGATTTTGAGAAGTGTAACGACGGAAAAGGTTCAATTTGCATTGCATACAGAAGATACAACAGAGACGAAACGTAAGATTAATTTTGTTTTGAAAACAGTTTTTGAACTTTTTCTCAGTTTCAGGTGATAATACAACAGCGTCGCCGAGAATGGGACCACCATTGAGAAGGGGAGAATCGGTCAAAGACCGAAGCGCATATTCATTAATTCATAAAGCGTCGATGAGACATCGATCAATTGCATTGGATAGTAATGATGCGGATTTGATACAATTAAGACTTGCTTATAAATCGAGAGCTAATGATATTAATGAGGGTTTTGAATCTCCGAGAGTTTCACAACCTCGAACATTAGATTTGGTGAAAGAACATAGTTCTGGAGAGTTGAGACAACAATTGTTAAAAACTACCAGAAAGGGAGCTGATAATGAGACTGCGTAAGATTATAGAAATTTGAAAATTCTAGATAAAATATAATTTTTAGAATTCGAGACTTGAAAACCGAACAGATGAATGAAATGAAAGCTGATGATTTGTTAGATTTATTGCTTGAAACGACGCTTTTAGAAGAACAAATTTCAATTATTCATTGTCTTTGGATGAAATTGTATGATTTTTGAGTTTTAAACCTCAAAATTGTATATTATTTTCAGTGGACCCGACTATGACACAGAACTTGCATGCCAACATATAACTGTTCGAATGTTGATGGAAGAAGTTCACGCAAAAGCTTGTGAAGCACGAGAATGGGCATTGGTTAGGCTGACGGCTGGTTTGTTGAAAAAACAATTGGAAGAATTGAGCAAAGCGGTTACACATTTGTTAGTCAGACAGAAACAAATCACGGTATGGAATTATTATCATTTTTTTCTAAATAAATTAATCCTTTTTTTGTTTTTAGCTTGGAATGGCTTCAAAGAAAGAGGAAGTTATAACATGCCCAAAAACGAATGAAGAATTGGAAAAGATTATGAATAGAGCTTATGGAGATGATGCGAATTCGTTTACTCTTTCACAAGTACAGTTTATTTTCGTATTATCTACAGTAATCCCTACTATTTTCTAGGAAATCATTGTGTATCTCGGATCATTGGTTAGAACAGAGCCGAAGCTATTTGTTGAAATGTTCAGACTTCGAATTGGATTGATTATCCAAGTTCTTGCGTCAGAATTATCAAGACTTCGTAATTTGTCAGCCGCTGAAGCAGCAGATAAATTGTTGACTGTTAGCCCATTTGAATTGAAATCAATGATATTTTCATTGCTTTCCGGGCGGCTTTTGGAAGAATATGCAGATGATGGATTCCATCATGGGGATGCTGCGAAAGATACAAGGACTGGAATTGGATCATTTAGACGTCAAATTGAAGAGAGGAAATCGCTTAGAAAATCGACGAGAAGCGTTGGTCATGGAACGCTGGATATTCCGAAAGAGGAGGATGAAGAGGAGGACGAGCAGGAGGATGACGATTTTCAGTTTGGTATATGGTTGAGACATCGAAGAATTGATGGAGCGTTGAATAGAGTGCCGCATAACTTTTATTCTGTAAGTTTCAATTTTAGTTATTGATTGAGAAATAATCGAAATGAGTACAGATACTCTGGGAAACTGTGCATAAAATGCCACATGGTGTCAAAATCAATGACACTATTTTGCATTGGGGATTGACGCAGGAAATGACGAGAAAAGAGATCAAGTTTGCATTGGAGGTTGAAGAGGCTTTGAATAGGATTGCAGAGCCAGAATATAGAGAATTGGTTAGAAATATTCTTTGAAGATTGATAAGCAAAAACCAAACATTTTCAGGTTGTTGAAGCACTTTGGCTTCTGGGTCGACTGGAGAAATTGGTTCTACTTGAACAACCTAAAATTCCGATGGATCGCCCGTTGGATGTTGATGCTATATTGCATGTTGCGAATAATATCTTTGTTGATCATAATGTGAGTTTTTGGCTGCTTCTCTGAGCTTTTAGCTTTCTTTTTAATCATATGGATCGATTTGAAATGTCATGTTTTATGCTTTATATGTAACAGAGAAATTCGTAAAAAATATGAAAAAATGAGCTCGTGAACGAAATATTTCGAAAATTTCAATTATTTCGTATGTTTTCTAACTATTTGGGAGCTTCCGCCGCTCTTCTAGCGGATGGCATTTTCCTTGAAGCTTTTCCCAATAATAGCGCACCCGTTTAGCACCACTTGCACCGATTTACACATAAGAGAACGCTCAGAAAAATGATGTGGTTGATGTTTGATCGTTTGGTCATCACAATACATTACACTTTTTATTGGCAAAATAAATTGTGAGACTCCGTTCAGTTATTCAGCAGTAAAATTACAAAAAGAACACAAAGTCCGGTGTTCTAAACACGTCAGCGCTTAGATTTTTCATAGTATTAAAATCCATAAATGTTCAAATTTTCATTGGCATAATCTTTTTTATAGAAACAAATGGAAACTATCGTGATGGAGTGCTGCGCATCGGCAAATCCAAACAATACAAGATGTGATGGTGCTCGCGGAATTTGCAAGCACTTCTACGACTCGGCGCCGGCTGGAGAATACGGAACAAGTCATTATATAATTCGAGCGTTGATGCAAATGTTTACATAGATTTTTTTTCCTGCTTTTGTTTTCTTTCAGATTTAAAATTTCTTCCAAATGAGCTGCCTTTTTTTTCATAATTTCGTGTGTATATTAGTTTCTCTAGTCTTACAGTTTCTTGCCATAATTTGTACCATACTTTGACATTGTAATATGATCTATTAATTTGAAATTTTTTATTAGAGGATATGTTTTTGATCGAAAAAGAAAAATATGTTTTTTTATTTTACAAGACTGTTATGAATGATCCCTGCAAGAAAGGTTAGAGCTTCTTAGGCTTTCTTGGAAGCGGTGATGGTGAGGACTCCACGAGTTCCAAGGTGAGATTTAACAGTGGAGACGTCGACGTCTTCTGGGAGTTTGTAAGCACGGTTGATTTCGCGGGTAACGGTTCCGTGAGAGTCCGAGCGGGTCTGAAAGGAGGTAATTTTGAAATTAAGCAAGAAAAATCGAACTGATCGTTTAAAAGATCTTAATAATCATAAGTCAACGAAAAATTGGGTTTTGCGTTAAGGTTCACATTCAGCTTAATTGCCCATTTTTAAAATATCCGTAGATAAATCACTTTTTTGAGCATGAGCCATTTTCTAGGTTCCGAATATGAAAGAAGTAATTTTTTGAAGTTTTAAGAAATTCGTCTGGTAAAACACGTTTTCGTAATGGAGTCCGGTGGGCCTTTTCCTTACAAACTAAAAGTTTAACGTGATTTTAAAGACCGTTAAATTTTAGGATGCATTTTTCTCAAATTATCTCATTATATATTGATTAATTGGCCACTTATGATATCAAATTAGGCGTTTCGTCAGAACTGATGTACAAAACTTGCTGCGCCTTTCGAAAATTTTATAAGAATTCACTTTTTTTAAACTGTTTTTTCAGGTCGCTGGAATTTTAGATTAGAAGAACCAGCATTTTCGAAAATCAAGCATTTACTAGACTCTCGTCGAGCACTTTTCCATAAATTGAAATAAGTTACCGTAACCTTAATTCAGGTCTATGAGCCCCGATTTATAAATAATTATAATTATGAAATTATTTTGAAAATAACATATTTACTCTTTTTGTATCTTTCACCTACCTCGTGACGGCAATGGATCAACAATTCTTGTCCAGAAACCTTAACCTCAATCTCTTTTGGTGTGAAGAATTGAACATCAAGTCCAACCTCGAATTTGTCCTTGGTGTTGTGGACCTGGAAAATCTCTCAATTTTTTGCTGAATCTCAATTTCTTTGAAAACAAACCTTGACAACACCGTCATTGTGTTGAAGTGGCCATTCCCAGGTGCTCGCGGCATCAGTGGTGACTTCAATCGACATTCTGCAAATGAAAATTGTTTGAGAATCTGCTGGTGTTATTAAGAAGAAGTGGAATCGAAAAAAAAAGAAAAAGAATGTTGTAAAAATGCGCGTAAAAACATATGCGGTTGGTTGGGTTGGGTTGGAGGGAGAATGTGAAAGCTCCGAAAATGTTACAAAATGAATAGATTGGAGAGAATTGAGGAATGACTGTAGAAATGCGGGGATTTGAGGGGGGAATGGGCGGTCGCGTTTGGAGAAAAAGCTCTTGAGATTCGAAGGGATAGGATCGAGGGGGGATTTTGAAACTATTTTGATTGTTTATCGTACAGCAGAAGGAGCAGAAACGGGGGGAAAGCATCGTCGGTCAATATTATGTAGAGGAATCACAGGGTTGAATGTGGCAAGAAAATGCGCGTTAGGTGGTGGATATTTTAGAAATGAGCTTTGGTTCTGGGAATTAACGGGTACTGTACATGTTTTTGTTTATCGGTACTTTTTTTTCATGAGAATTATTTGCAGAAAAACGATATGTACGAAATTTTAAAAGATGATATTTTGCTAAAGAATACGTACGGACATTCAGCAAGCGATATTTATTTTAAAAATATTTTAAAAAACACCATTCTTAGATTTTAAAGGACTCGAAAAAATAACAAGATTTTTTCACCTAGTTATTTGTTTGGAAAATTATATAAAATACGATTATCATACAGTGTGTCCATCTTAAAGACAGCGTACCATTTGAAATCTTAAATGGTGAAATAACTCGATAATTAGAAAATGTAAAGATTTAAAGACAGTGTATAAGTTAATTTGACCCCACCAGATATTAATTTAAAAAATTAGAGCTCGCAATCATTAATAAAATACAATTTACGCGAAATACCAGCGAGAAATGATCGTTTCATATTTGTTTTGTTATTTGGACCTTCTGGGCTAGCATTCAAAATTTGATTTTTTTTTTCCTTAAATTACTATCGTGTTAATTGATAAGCTGCCTTTAAATTTTATTTTAGTTGCCACCTAGTTTGCATATTTTCAAGTTGTAACCTAAACTTTTGTTACGCTATGATTCTTGCGGGTCTTAGTTATTATATTTATTCACTTTTTTGTACTTTACTTTATTACATATCTTTCTTTTATGTTCCGGTGAATAAATCAATCAATTAATCAATCAAACTGCGTACTTTAGAGGCTTGCAAGTTGTAGGTGGCTAAAATTCATTTGTTTCAAGAATAGAAAATTATATTTTTATTTCATTTTTCATGTATCTTGATCTTGATCCAAATTTTCACTTTCCAACCTAACCATCTCGCCGCAAAAGTTAGACTCTCGTCGAGCACTTTTCCAGTTCAAAACAAACAACGGCGATTTGGGTTTCGTTACCCTTCACTCATAGTTTTCACATACAAACAATTCTAGGAAAACGAAAGAAAGACAGACAAACCATTCATATAACTTCTTCTTCTTCTTCTTTTCAATTGAAGTGGCTTCGTGGAATTTCCTATCTCTATTCCAATGTATTGCTCATTGATCTCTCTTTATTTCTCTATTTAGTCCCGTTTCAAATCACTTTTGATCTTTTTTCTAAATCTTTTTAGTTTTAGAAATGGTATGTCAGTTGAGAGAAATAATGCAATTTAAAAAAGCTTTATATTGAAATGACGCGGCAAGTTAGAACAAATTTCTCGAGATGCATGATCTATACTTCACATAAAGTGAATACAAGTTCAAGATCACCATGGTTCTAATGATGTTTGAAGAAATAATTGTGAACTTTCAACATTTCGGTTCTCATTATTGAAAGATTAAAAAGGACTATTTTTCAAAATTCATCGAGATATTCAATTAAAAATTTCTAGAGTATAGATTAGGTATAATTCCGGGAAATTTGAGAATTTTAGAAGTATAACACAAAAAACAACAAATACTAAAAAATATTGATTTAATATCTTGCACTCGAGGCTTTCCAACAACTTTTCAAACTGAATTTTTAAAAAATCGAACAACATAAATTGAATAAAATTGGATTCTTAAATTTTTGATTTGACGCTGCAACACGAGGGGTTTTAAAGGATGACTGTATGGAGATTTAATAAATGCACCTTAAATGAAAATAGACGTCATTCTCATTCCAAATCTGTTTTTAAAATGTTCTAAAACCACATAGAAGCCGAGAAGATGAGCTTCATAACAATGGCCTAGAAAAAGTTTCCACCTGGCCGAACTTTTTCTTATGAGCTTTTTTTGTTAATAAATAGTTATGCAGAATGCTTATATTAGTCCTTTTTTTATGTTTTTTTGGATTTTTCATGCCCGCGGACTAGTTTTC
Organism: Caenorhabditis virilis; assembly: GCA_964036255.1. NCBI lineage: Eukaryota > Metazoa > Nematoda > Chromadorea > Rhabditida > Rhabditidae > Caenorhabditis > Caenorhabditis virilis. The sequence continues at coordinate 8,300,423 of OZ038417.1, read as the reverse complement.
GCCGGCGGCCACTTTTTCTAGGCCATTGTTTTGAAGCTCATTTTCTCGACTTTTAGGTAGTTTTAGAAAATTTTAAAAACATATTTGGAATGAGAATGAAGTCTATTTTCATCCCAAATGCTTTCATTATCCCCGTAAAGCCCTCCTTTAATTTCACATTATTGATTTTAGAAGGAGTGATTTAAGAAAAATTGAAAAAAAAATTCATTGTCAATCAAAAATCTTTATTTTATTTATCAAAAACGCAATAATACACGTAATAGTCAAACAATTGAGAGAGAAAAGGCTGTAACAAAAAAGATCACAATATTTTTTCGAAGCATCGACGAGTTGATTTAAATTAAGACAATTAACTAGAAAATTCTTATAATTCCTCCTTCTTGGAAGCACTCTGGAATGATTTGACAGCGTGTTTCTTCATAAACTTCTTCAAATCCTCCAAATCACGATTTCCAGAATATTTGATCGGTTCTGATTTCTTTCCACTTGGTGCGAAATAAATCGTCGGGAATCCTTCAACTGCGAATTGCGATGGAGCGTCATTGACAGTCGCGTCCATTTTGGAAAGAACCAAGTTTGGTTCAGTTTTCTTCAAAGCAGCCGCCAATTCTTTGTATTTCGGTTCGAAATTCTTGCAATGTCCGCACCATGGAGCATAGAACTCGATGAGGACGTCCTTAGATTCATCATTCACAATTTTGTCAAAGTTCGCTCCGACGACTGTCTTCAATGGTCCTTTGTCATCCTTTGGAGCTGGAGCACTCTTTACGTGAGCCTGGAAAATAGAAAAAATCTTTAAAGGTCAACAAAAACGACAATTTTCTGTATATATCCTTTAATATCGGGAGCTCTTTGCAAAACAAAATTTCAAAATGCCTACCTTTGCCTTTCCACTACTAATCTTTTTCATGAATCCTTCCAAATTCTCATCCAATTCTCCATCAAACTCTTCCGGATCCATTGGATATTTCTTTCCATCATAACCAAACACAACAACATTATGCTCCAATCCAGAATCTCCAAGTCCAATCTCTTGTAATTCTTTGGCGAACTCTTCCTCATCAGCCACAGCAAATCGGTATTTATCCTTTTGATACCTCTGTGCAATATTCAACACCTTTTGTCTCCAATATTCACTTCCTTCTCTATATTGCAATGAGAAATCAGCATTATAATAAACAACCACCAATGGTGTCTTATTATATCTATTAGCCGCATTCTTTTTCGTCATCTTTCCAACCAATGGTGCTGAATGCTCCCTGAAGAATGCCAAAAGATCCTCTGTTGTTGATTGAGCTGCTTTGTTGTATGTTCTTGATTTTGGTTCAAATTTACTATGGAAAAGGCTTGGATAGAAAATGATGATATCATTTGGTTTAGCATCATATTTTTTAAATGCCGATGGATCTGAAGTGTGTCCCATTGTCTTGAACTCCTCTCTCAACAACTCGGCAGCATCGGAATAAGCCTCAAAAGCAGTCGAATCTTGAGTGACAAAGAATCCAATGATTGTAACATCTTCCTTGTTCATGAATCTTTCAACATCTCTCAATTTCTCTAATTTCTGTGCAGCTGGCTTCGATTGATCGTTCATATATTTTATAATTCCTTCAGCTTCTCTTGGTCCATTGTACTCAAATCTTCTTCCATTTCTGATAACCTTCAAAGTTGGATATCCAGAAACTCCATATTTCGTTCCAAGATCCTTTTCAACGGTTGCATCAACCTTTCCGAGTTTCACTTTTGATCCTTGAGCCTTCAGTTTTAGAGCGGCTTTTTCGAATTCTGGTGCCAATTTCTTACAATGTCCACACCTAAAAAATGTATAATTTTTTAGGTTCAAATAATTGGAAATGAATACCATGGTGCATAGAATTCAACAAGAACCAATTCATTATTTCCAATAAAGTCGTCAAAGTTTTCAGTTGTCAATGTGACAACTTCCTCTGGTGGTGGTTTGTAGTTCGGATCCACACGTGATTGAATCCATTCAACGATTCCTGAAAAATATGTTTCAGTGTTTATTTATGAATGGAAATGACAGAAAAAAATCGTTTTGATTTCTTCAAACATAGAAAAGGATAAATATGGAGTCAAAAAACCCCGCTAGTAACCAAAACGAATCTTTACTAAAGAACTTAAATTTCTTACCGGCTTCATCTCTTCCACCGTCATAATCCGTTGGTCCTTGACCATCTTTCCAGAATTTCAGTGTCGGATATCCTTGAATTTCAAATCGTTTTCCCAATTCCGTTTCAACGGTTGCGTCAACTTTTGCCAATGGGATGGATACCTTCGACGAAGCTTTTTCATATTCCGGAGCCAAATGTTTGCAATGTCCACACCTTCAATCAATAACTAGTTTAACACTTCGTTGAATTTCGTAAATAACTAAAATTAAGAAACAAGACGGAAGACAACTTTTGAATTTTCGTTTTCAGGATCTCCCGAACATTGTTCCTCAATTAAATATAAATATCAAACTTACCATGGAGCATAGAATTTAACCAAAGTGCTTGGATTCTTCTTCAAAAACGCATCAAAGTTCTTGTCAGTCAGTACAACAACTCCCTCATCCAATTCGTAGTTCAACTCTTCCTCAGCATCTTCACATCTAATCGTGGAAATTTGAAGAAGGAATATGGAAAGGACACCAATGGTGCACAAATGCCGCAGCATTTTTAGGTTTTTTTTCGGCAAGCTCTGAAAATGAAAAGGGTTGAATTTCGTACGAATTACTATGAAAGCGAAAATCAAAATGAAGAGAAGCGCAGACATTGAAATGAATAACTGCGTATAATACTGTGGTGTATGGTTTTTCAAGTACACGTCAGCAAAGCAAAAAAGAGGTGTTCGAATGTTGTCATGGGAAAATAAGGGTCGCCGCGTGTAAAAATCCCTTCGTTTTTTTTTGGCTGATATTTACCAGTTGGAAATAAAAAAACTATGAGTTAATTTTTTGTGCAAAAACATTTTAAGGCATAAAATTTTTTAGCATCGGTATTTGTTTGTTTTTTCTGAATTACGTACAATTGAATTCTTGATTTTATTTCAAAGATACTTCAATTTATGAAAAACACAATGAGATATTACTAAAACGTTTTCCAAACTTTTCAGAACAACGGTTTGTTCTTGAAAATAATTTTATGAAACTATTCAAATTTAATTCAATTTATTTACGAGCGGAAAAGCAACGTATTCATTCCCGATCAATAAAGAGCCGTGAAAGATAAATTGAATATAAGAAGCCTTATAATCAGCATAAAATAAGAAAATTAATATGTGCAAACTGGCTGATATATTCTCGAAGGAAGTAAAGAATAAGAAACTGGACTGCCTTTACTAACATAAGTATATTTGGCCACTTCCTCCCACCACGATGTACGTGGTACGATCAGACACAAGCCAAACAAAATATACTGTCAAATCCGAAAAGAGCGAGTCTAGTTGTCGATCACCCTCTCCCAAATTTCTACATTCCTTCAATTCTTTTTTGTTTGCGTGCCCTTTGCAGAATTGACCCAGAGAGTTGCCCAGTTCCTTTTTCTACCTTCATCCTCGCGGTGCCCGGTCTAATTGTAATCAAGGCCCAAAGTAAATATTTGAGTATTTTTATTGGTTTTTCGGCGAGTCCTCTTTAGGGTTTATAAAAAGAGTTCTCCATAAAAAAGAATGGAGATTATTCGAAATGTATCCGATATGTATTCACAAGGAGATAATAGCATCTTATAACATTCGAAGTTATAAAAAAAATTTCATCTCGACAAAGACAATACAATACGGTGCTAAATTACTATTCGCATAGAGAAAATATGTCCAAAACGAATTTTTATTCTTGAGCAATAGTCTTCTTAACGTCTTTCCATTGCTTGTTGGCGTTTTTCTGAAAAAATAAATAAAATCACCGTTTTGAAGAAAAACTAAATCAGCTGCTATATACCGGATTTTCGTTGTGTCACCGTTAAAAATTTTGGCATTGTGAAGTAATTTTTAAACAGAGTTTTCAAAAAAGTACACTACCGAAGTTAAAATGTAAATTAACGAGAGGTATAACGTGTCGCAAATTTTGAAACAACTAGAAAAGTTCTAACCGCGGGTGTTCAAATTCGAACGTCAATTGAAAACTATTAATGGCGTTTGACTCCAGTATCAGTTATTAAACTTTTAAATCATTTATTTAACACTGAACTAAGTATGTCGTTCAAATTCTAGCATTTGCATATATAGAAGGTATTATTTTAAACTTACGGAATCCCAATAGAAGTCAGTGGCTCCATCCAAGGTGTAGTTGAAGACATAAGCTCCGAAAGCGGAAGCCAAAAGGACAGTGGAGAAGCGTCTAGCGACGTTGTTGTAAACAAATGCACCCAAAGACATTCTGAAAAAAGTTCATAGTGAATTAATTTTTAACAGCAGTGATTTTAAAGAAAAAAAGAATCAACCGAGTATTAAATTTTTTATTCAGTGATTTTTTCCTGAATCAAAGAAAAATAAATAAAATCAAGAAAATTACTTTAAAAATTCAAGAAAATAAAAATAAAATTTGGTAAGAGGGACAATGAGAAATGTAGAGGTGGTAAAGAAACTGCTGTGAGTCTCGCAGCGATCGACGGGAGGTACGACACAGCTCAACTTCTGTTACAGTAGTACTGGAGAGACGTGTGCGCCTTTAAACCGATATTTTTTCTTTTCTTTGGCCTAAACGAATTTTTCGCTTTTTACGGTTTTTTGTTAGTTTTAACTTAACTTTTTTGGTGATTAATATGCTAAAAATATTACATAATATTCTCTATTAGTTTAGCAACTCGTTTCAAATTGAAATTCGTGTTTTTTTTTGTTTTAACGTTGCAAATTTTAATTTTTCTCTTGTTAATTTTTATTGTCGTTTCAATTTATTTTTTAATTCGTAATTTACTTTTTATAGGGTTAATCAATATGACCAACTCCAAAGGTCTCAGACGCGGAACGCGTTACATGTTCGCTCGTGACTTCCGCAAGCACGGAGTTGAGCACCTCTCTACCTATTACACTCAATACAAACGTGGAGACCTCGTTGATATCAAGACCAATGGAGCTTTCCAAAAGGGTATGCCATTCAAGGTTTACCACGGAAGAACCGGAAGAATCTTCAATGTCACCAAGAGCGCCGTCGGAGTTATCATCAACAAGAGAGTCAGGTAAACATTTTTAAAAGCATTTAAAAAATTAATCAGAAGCGTCGTGAATCAAGTTTTTCTTTTCTATTTGAGAATGAAATAATACCGAAAAGTTTGCTTTGATTTTATCCGAGATGAATCAAACCTTACTCTACTTGACGCAGGAATTAAAATGTTAATTTTTTTCCAATTTCAATTTATAAATACCTAAATACAGTAATATTTAAATTATTCCAGAGGAAACATTCTCCCAAAGAGAGTCAACATCCGTATCGAGCACATCAAGCCATCAAAGTGCAGATTCGACTTCTTGAACCGCGTTAAATTGAATGACGAAAAGAGAAAAGCCGCTAAGGCCGCCGGACAACCAGTTCCAGTTTTGAAGAGACTTCCAGTTGCTCCAAGAGCCGCTCACGTCGTCTCCACACAGAACAATGAGCCAGAACTTCTCGCCCCACTCCGTTTCGAAATTGTTGCGTGATTTTCTTGTTTATAAACTGTTTGTTATAAAATTGTTACATCTTGTTCATTTTTAATGACACGGGAAATTAATATCCAACTCATACATATGTTTGAAATGCAAAGGAAGAAAGGTAAACGTCATTGAATTGGGAACAGGAATATACGTATATGGAGAAGCTCTGGTCTGTTTCGTGAATTTTTCGGTCACAAGAATTTCGACTTGAATTGAAAGTCTGAAAACTATGCTTCCAGATGTAAGTTTGACAACAATGTACATTTATACTTTTTTTGAAAACTACTTTCTCTCCCATATGGTTCGGTATTCAGAAAACACTAAACTATTTGATTCGTGTACCGGAGAAAAATTTTTTGATTTCTGAGAGTTGCGCACAATTACAAGAACTATCCGCACCCCCGAGTTTAAAAGTGTACATCCACTTTCGCCACGGGCCAAGGCAATTTTTAACTTCAGTTTGTCCGCGGAACCTTTAAAAATTGTGCATACTTCTAGTGAGGATTTTGGGGGATTGCTATCACTTAAAATACTTATTTTTATTATTAAAAAGACTATTGGCTCGTAATCATCATATAAGCAATTAAAATACACTGCAAAATACCATGGAACGTTTACACATTTAAATGCAGTGCCGTTGGCTGTGTGCCAATGTTTGAACGTGGGACTATTCGCGCTCCATTGTAATCAATTTTAGAAATCGAACCAATTCGTTCCCAAAATTAATGGGGCGAAATTTTCGAGTAATGTCTGTTTTTATTGAATATTTAACATTCTTATTACAGAACAGCTTCTAATACATTTATTTTTATAAAAGTAAAAACCACAGAATGTTATTTTATCAATTTCCACTCTACCGTCTTCCTTTCGTAATCGATTTTTTCAGTTCAATTCGGTGTCAGCCAGAAATTCTGGTCTCATGAAATCTTCTGAATTGAATCCAAGACCACACGTATACCGTCTCAAGATTTTGCTTCCGGGAAGTCCGGACATTGGAAGGTTTGTTTTTAAAAAAAATCGAAATTAGAAAGGTTTCTTTCATTTTGATATTTTCGCAAAACAAATAATTTCTACGTACATAACTGAAATAGTACAAAAAAAGTAGGGAGAAAGTTGTTTTAAAAAGTTATGCAATTATTTCCTAGCGATGCAGTATCCTCCGTTGATCTTGAATCCATCCAATCGTCATCTAATACCTCAACAGTTCGACCATCTGTAAAAAGACCAGTTTTGAAGGTATACTTCTTTAGAAACGTATGAAAATCAATTAAAAAAAAAAGAACAGTTTAATGAAGCATCAGGAATACCAACGGTAATATTTTTTCCAGATAAAGTACAGTGGAATGGAGAACTCATCAGAAACGACAGCTCAAGATAATGCAATACAGAGAGTTTCAAAAAGAATACGACATTTACATGGTAAGCACAAAAGTATGAAAATTCTAATTTAGTTTTTGAAATTATCAGCGGCAACAAAAGCTGAACGCTTGAAAGTGCGTACAAAAACTATTCGAGCAAAGCCTGAAAGGGGCGTTCGTCAATCTTCTGCGCCAGGAAGAATAGATTCTGCCAAAGTGAATGAGAAGATGAAAACATCCAAGGTGCGTTTCTTATTCAATTTCACAGCGCTTACTAACAAAACAACAGTTACAAAAATCAGTCATGGTCATGAAAGTAGTTCTCAAAAATCCAGGCAAAAAAATTCAGAATCAAGTTAGAAAGTTTGACTGTTTTATCGAAAATATAAACACAGGCGTATTAAAATTTGACCCTTCTAGACCAGGTCGAATGATTTGGGAAAAATCATTAAATGAGGGAAAACAACGGAATCGGGCACAGTTCAGAATTTTGTAATACTTTCAATACGTTCATATTGTTTTTATCCGGTTGATTGATCAGATCAATATACAGATTCAGTTTCAGGCAAAAATAATGTAAGGGAATTGGAAACGAACGGATCAAGTTTATTTTTTTAGTTTATAAAAATATTTTTAGTTGTAGGTGCCAAATTTCAGTTAATTCTTTCTGCGTATATGCGTCCCATTCCTAAAATAGAAACCGGTAATGGCTTGCGTAATACTGGCAGGTGACCGAGAAACTGCAACAGCGGACGAAATCATAGACAGATGTTCGGTTTCATGTTAGCCGCGAAACGAAATAAAAACCCGAGAAGAACAGAAAAAAATGATGTTCTACATTTTTCTATTCTTACAGACTTTGCGAACGTACAAAACCAGACAATCAAGTGAAGTAAGAGGATCGTGGATCAAAAAAGCAAAGTTGTTGCAAGAGGCAGCAGATAAGGCACATTCTAATTTGGTATGTAGCATTTTAAAAGATTTGGGGAACAATTCAACTTTTAGTAGAATTTTTCAACACCATTCATTTCACTACAAAACTGAATTACTTTGATGAGTACTTGACTTGTTTTTGAGTGTTTTGAATTTTGAAAAAGTCGCAGTTCGATAATAAGATGTTAAAATTGAGAAATGGTACTTCTTTCATCCTCCAGAAAATTTCCAAAAAAAGGTTTATACGATTTATAGCTGTTCAGTTATTGTTTACAAAATTGGATTTTGTTGATTTATTTTTAAGTGTTCTCGTAAAAGTTATTTTATTTCTTGCTCGTTGTCTGGAAACTTCGAAATAATTAAAATAATCGAAATTCCATTATTTAAATTAACGTAAGTTTGCGGAAATGAGAATAACGATAGTTGCAAGAAAAAATCACAGTGTGAATATCTTATTCGAAAAGCCGAATTTTCATATTCTGAAGATCATATGATCCAAACATGCTTTGATAAAGTTCTGAACAAAAAATTGAATTTTACACCTCTTAATATCAGTTTCAAAAAAGAGTTTCAGTTTAAACTTTGAAATTGTGAGCTTTTAAATGGGTTAGACACTGAAAACCTATGGCCAGAGATCAATGATCAATGTCTAGTTATCGTGAAATGTAACGATCGGAGCTGACCCCGAATCGTTAGCTGGGTCGAAAACAGACAGGTATATTTAGTGCGCCACAATTCTAATTACCGAATCACATTGTTGAATGAAATTGAGTTTTTTTATCGAGTATAATGATTTGATTATTTCTTCATAAGATCAAGTCGAGATTAGTTATGAGTCCTATCTTATGACGTCGATAAGTGGCATTTTAAAATAAATGTAATATTTTTTATCTTCAGGGGATTTTAACCACCGAGATTCAGGATATTGTCAACTTAAAATGTTTGGATCATAAATTTTCTACTGAAAGACCGCAGCGCAACCGCTCGCAGGTAAAAATAGCATGACTTTGTAGGAGACTTAGATTTTCTGGGTAGGTCAAAACCAACTTGCATGATCAAGAATATTTGAGTTGACAATAATGCCTTAAAAGGCTTCAAAACCTATCTTTGTTTATATGGGTGAATACCGAGTTCACTAGTAGCATTGCTTATCAGGATTTGAGAAACTAATGCTTTTCCTAATTCCATGAAAAAAAAAACACATTTAATGTTAATTTACTTCGTTCCCCGTTGTATTCTAAAGCATACATAAAAGTTGCGACGATCATGAAAATCAACCAAACAAAAGAAGGAAAAAAAAGACATCGTGTGCACTAGAGTAGACGTAGAGAAATGGAAGGACTGCGAGTCGGTGAGAGGATAAAAGAAAAGAGAGTGGAGTAGGAATCGATAATTTTTGGGATTCTAAGAAAAGTTCAGGCTGAAAATGCTGGAATTTGATAAAAAGTATGAGGATTCTGATAAGGACGGGACCATAAACGGTTCCTGGAAGTTTGAAAAAAATAATCAGAGTTGAAATATTGGAAATAGTTTATATATTTTTGTTCATATAATAGGGCGAGCGAGCGATCGCCGGGGTACATACATACATACAACGGCTGAATGTCGTACGGGTGGCAGAGTGAAGGGAGATACAAACACTATCCAAAAGACCTTTTTCTTTTGTATGGCTTCTCTAATAGTGTCTCTCATCTGACCGGCGTGCTAGCCTGCTGTCGTGCTTCTTCGGCCTTCTCTTCGTTTTTCGTCGTCGTCCATCGTCCATCGTCGTCGACTCCCTCTACTGTGAAAGATGTGAGATAGATGATGGGAGAGAAGGTTTTGTGTGTGAGTGTGTGTGAGTTGCACCAAAGAAGAGACATACACAAATTTAAAATGGTGGATGAGTTTTGAATTTGTGTTTTTGTGTGCTTTTTTGTTTTATTAGGTCCTTTGATTTATTAGGAGAGTTTTAGGAAATTAATTGAGTCTTGAATATAAAGTTATGACTTCATATTTGATCTATTTATGATTCTTGAAGTCCTAAATTTGCAAGATTTGATTGAAAATCTGTTACCTTGATCAAATATTTTGTCGGAATTTTTTTCCACAAACCTTGATAGTTTTGGAATGATAAAATATCATTTTGATTGATTTTATGATTGATCTTCAAATAGTTTTTAGGATTTTCAACAGTTGAATGTATTATTTTTGGCTTATATTAAAAATAGAATATAGAAATTTGTTATATAGGTTCATAATCACGCTTCTATTAGATATTCATAAGATTTCCGCCAAGAAATTTTATAGAAACCTTACTTTCGAAATGTTCTGTTAAATCGATAATCCGATTTAATGGCGCATTTAGTTTAAACTTTGACATTTTCCGATTAAGATATAGATTTGAGTTATGTTGAGAAAGCCTAAGTGTGGCTTGATTATTTATTTTGCGACTTTTTCCCCATTCGAAAGAATGGACCGCGTATCCTCCGCCATTTATTCATGACGCTGACGCTGTATTCTCACACCAATTTTATTTTTTTTAGCAATAAGAAGGAAAAAGTAATTATTTATAAGTAATATTTTTGGAGGTCATTAGTTAAGAATTTGTTTTTATTTCTGCTTAATAATTAATAGCTCATTGTTCTTCTCGAAGCTTATTTATTTAAAAAAGGAAGGAAGTTGTTGTATTTCATCATGACCTAAAATTTGATAAAATTGAACGATAGGCCCCTTATTTTTTAAAACTTGTCTATATCTTCATTTTTCAGAATATTAAATTAATAAAACAGCTTTTTTACAGGCTAACAATCGATTTCAAAATTTGAATAGTCTGGTTAATTGTCAGCCAACTGGACGGGTGATTGAAGACAAAAGTGGAGCTCCAGTTGATAAAGTCCTAGCGACAAACAGGATCTGCTCGTGGAACATGGACGATGAAGAAAAGTGGGTTTTATTACATTTTCTGAAAATCTCATATGTCTTCGAATTGTTCATTTAATCTTTGTCTTCCTTTTTTTTTCACTGGAGTAATTTGATAGAGAAAAGTAGGCGAGACGCAGACATCAGAGGGTACGCGGGGTTTTTATAGAAATGAAAGAATTAGGGGGGAAAATGTCTGCGTCTCGCCGAGCTGTGCACTTTTTCTGACGGAAAACGAATTATTTTGAATTTTGTTTTCAACAATCAAAGTTTTACATTGAAAATTTGGGAAGTTTTTTTTTCCGAGGTGTTTTTTTCACAATTATGTTTATCAGATGAGAATAAAATAACATGGCGATAGGAAGAGGGTGGATGTAAAGTGGAGAGACTTAGAGAAAGTTTATTTATTTTACCATTGACAGAAGAAAATGGTAGCTATTGTTGTTGAATGGGAATAGTGAGGTGGAATTTTAATAACCTTAATAACAAGTTGGGATATCGGAATTATTAGTAATTTATGATAATAACGCAGCTGCTAGACAGTTTGCTGTTCTAGGCATGATTGTTTCCTTGTGACGTCATCTTGGTTTAGTGGTTTTATAACTGATTGGAGGCTGGGGGAGAGGGATATTAGGTTTTGCATTGACACCTAATTTTTAAACGTTTTTCTAGTTTACCAGCTGTTAATAGTAACACGAATCTTACAAATTTCATGGCAAATGTCTTGTAATAAGATATGTTTTTAGTATGTCATGGACTATTGCGCAATTTATATTGCATCGTAGTTCGCCGTAGTTTGCCAAATCAAGTCAACTAATCAAAAAATCGTGTCAAAAAACCACAGTAACATTTTCGAAAAACGGTTGCACTTTTGTGTCAAGAAAGTCATAATTAGAACTTGGTGACGTATGAGCTACAAATCTCATCATTAAAATAATAATTATTCGATATTTATGCATCTATTTTGAGCCAATTCTCTGCTGTTTTCCCATAGGCATAATCTGACTAACTTTATAGTTGTATTTGATATTATACACCTTAAAATGTTTTCATTTCTGTTATTCTAGCTTTGCAATCCAAAATCACTCCTTTCTCATAATTTTGAAGAGGATCTAGAGAAAGGCGAAGGGGCAGAGAGAAATTAGATAGTACGAGAGATGCATGCAGAGTTTTTTTTTCTCGTTTTGCGAACGAATTGCAAGAAATAGTTGTTGTTGAAAAAAAGGGAGGAGGGGTGTTTTTTTTTGCAGTATCGAGTGCAAATAAGGGAGCTCGAGAAGTGAACTGGGACTAGAATTGGGTTTTGATAATATGAATTATGACGTTTTTTCGTCAATCTTAATTTGGTTTAAAATTTTATATTATATCGTGAAAATTGTTTTGAGCTTGAGAAAGTGGCTTTTGGATTGTGAGAAAATCGAGAAACGCAATAATTTTGCATTGGTGTTGAGAGTTGCTGTTTTTGCTTAAGTAGAGGGTTTTTTAATTGTTGAGGCGACGCTGTGTTTGTTCGGAATGAAAGTATCAATTTAAAGCACAAATTTCTAGAATACCGATAATTTCAAAATGAATCTTCGTTCGAAGCAAATAATTCAACCTAACCTTCTCAAAAACGGCTGCTCATTCAATTATGAATAACTTTGGTTTGAGTTCCTAATTGGAAACGTAAATGAGTGATTTAGTGGTTTTTGGAGAGTCCAGAGAAGTCAGACAGGAAGTGAAGATTGTTCCTAGACGTCTGCATTCTCTTGAATCATTTTTGGTGTTTGGCATAATGTTCTGAACGAAAAGAGGAGGAAAGGGGTCGTTGAGAAAAGCAAAAAAAATGCAGTTGGATATTTTTTTTTCAATATTTGTGATTTTTGAACTACTTGATCCCGACCGAGGAAGTAAGATTGAGCTGTGACACATTAATTAGTTAATCATTTGAAGGATTATCTAAGAATATTATTAAGAAGTCCTATGATATTTATTGAACACTTTGAACATCTTGGTTTGAGATATTTTTGAAAAGTTCTTTCATTTTTTGTAATGCTTTCACATTCGAATGATATGTGGTCGAAATAAATAATGTCTACGGTTTTGTACTGGTTGGTTTTCTAGGTCGAATTTACGCTTATTACACTTGAAAACATAAGAGTAAGACACGGGGTATAGGAGTGATAAGATTGTAATCGTGTCTGCAAAACATACACATTAGTCACAAGGATGATCGGAAAATGAATAACAAAACAACTTATTTGGTGCATGTAAGTACAATAAAATAAATTAACAAAACTGAAGTGCTAATATGTTAGATATTAACTTCAAAGTTGATAAACGTACGTGAAAAATATGTGAGTTTAGCTTAATTTTTCGATAAAAACGTTCGAAGATTTAATATTTAGTATTATAAAATGAGAACGGTCAGGAAACACTAAAACAATCAATGAACAAAAAAGTGCAACTGATGGATAGTGTTTGAATATTCATGAACAAACAACAAATAATTATTAATTTTCAGAATACAAACAAAAGCACATTATATAGCACTGCAGAAGGAATTTGTGCGGAATATTAAGCAATGGGAAAAAAGCGAAAAAAGACAGTGAGTTTTAGCGTTGTTCTATATATAGCATTTTACAACCTATTCAATTTTAGGGAACAAAATGTCAAAGTACGCGAAATTGTGGAAAAGATGTTTCCAGAAGTTAAAAAGGACAGAGAGGATAAAGAACGATTAGCAAGAGGAGAACGGTTAAGGGGTGAAGATCCGAATGCTGCACAGATTAGGGTAGGATTTTAGAGAATTTAATAATTTTGAACGAGTTTCTTGTTTTTTTGTTGTTGTCTAGTTTTATTTCATAATATCTGAGAAACTATTGAGTTTATTTGTCTAAGTTTAATTTCTGCTAATTACCATTTTCATAATGATTTTTTTTAGAAAGCACAAGAAGAAAAACTGATACGCTCTCGTGCAGAAATTCCTCCATTATTAACAAAAGACGAACGAGATAGAGACCGATTCCGGGAAAGAGATCATGCAATTGTTAGTGATATGGAAAAATCTCACAAAGATTCGTAAGTCATTTAATTTGAATTTTAATCTAGGAAAAAAGTGTTATTTTCAGTTTGGCACGATATGTTGACAAATGGAATCCAGAAGAGTGTCGACTGTTCAAACTTCGAATTCCTGAGCACGTGAAGAATTTCCATGCGATGTCGATGTATTTCATCGATAAAACACCATCTGATTGTGTTATGTATTATTATTTGACGAAATATAATGAAAACTATAAAAGTGAATTTAGTAAGAGAAAGCGTGCGTCGCATAGATATAAGGTATTTTTTAAAAAGGACTTTGAAGTATTATTAAAAGATTATTTCTAGGCAGCTCCAATGCCCGCCGATGAAGACATGGCAATTTTTAAGCGAATGGAGCCGCTGACGGTTGCAATGTTATCTCTCGAAGTTCCAAAAAGTTGTTTTCTTTGTTGCCGGGTTATTGACAGTGTTACTCCTGGATGTTCAGTACCCGAAGAGTGTTATGATCTTTTTGGTATTTGTTTTGAAACACTTCATAACTTATGTTTTGACATTTTCAGTTGTTTCTCGTGATCTAGCAAAAGCAATGTGTATGGAATGCAGAGCAGAAGCTGAAGATTTCAAATTGATTAAGTAATTGACCTGAAATTCACATTTCTAACATAATTTTGTTATATTTTTTAGCAAATGCTTTGGTGAACACTGTGGTGATAGAAAGCGACTAAGAACGTCGAAATATTTACCGCAAAGTTTGCGACACGTGCCTTTAAGAGTTCGAGCATTCTTTTTCGATCGTATAAGAGCACCAAGATGTACGTTCAAGTTTTGCGCCGGATGTTATAAGAGATTCGCAAAGGTTGTTGAAATGGTGAGTTTTAAAAAAAAATTTTTAGCAGTTTTAGTTTTCGAGAAAAATTATAAATATACTGAAATTTTTCTCAACTAAATTTAAAATTTAACAAAAAACAGAATATGACCTTGTCTAGGCTTTAGAAACTTTTTTTTAGACTGCTCGGTCCGGACAGGCTGGGCAAATTAGTTCACATGAAACAATAGTTGTTTTTCATTCATTAAAAATTCTTAAAATCACCATCTCAAAAGTTGTTCATATAAATTTGTTGGGTTGTCTTTTTAATGAGATTCCTCTCCGTTGCTAAGGTGATAATGAACTTTTTAGAACATTTTCCAAGTAATCAACGAAAAAGATGATATTGTTTTTAGGTTTTGGCACGGTGTTTGTTGTTCCCAATAATACTTCATATTATTCTTTTTTCAGCATCGACACGATAACTTCGAAGCCGATATTGCACAAGAATGGCAAAATTATAGTGAAACTGATCATATCATGTGGACGACACCTGATGTGAGTTTTCTACATGCTTATGTCATCTAAAAATATTTTCGATTTCGTTTAGATCGAGCTTCTTCTTCAACTAGTCCAAATTTATGGTCAAGATAGTTGGGAATCGATCTCAAAAGCGATGGAGTACAAGAAAACATCTGCAGAGTGTGAAAAACAATATTTAATCTGGAAAGGAAAGAAATTCAAGGCGGAAGATAGAGAAATGGTTAGAAATGGATTGAATAAGATCCAAAAAGTAGATGTGACTGAGGAAAATGAAGAAAAGGAAAAAGTGTTTGTCGAGAAACAAACTCGGCCACCACCAAGAAAAGGAACAAGAAATGGAAGAAAGTTAGTGGAGTTTTTCTTTTTTTGTTCTAAAGATATTCGGTTTCCGAGACATTTAGCATATTCCTTGATTTCTTCTTAGTTTCAGAGGTGGCCGAAAAGGTCGTGGAAGAGGTGCTTATGCACGTGGTGTCGATAGAGCAAAACCGGATGATCGAGATGAAAATCTTGAAGAAGAAGATGTGGATGAAACGGAAGAATCGCAGTTAGCACAAGGATCACCGATGTTTGAATCGACTGCGGCTACACCAGAACCGGATGCGGAAAAATCGGACACATCATCACCGGACGTTGCGAAGGCGGGAAGAAAGGGCAAACGATTGTTGGAAGCTTCAGGACACAAGTCGGGACCATTGGTATTAATTGTGAGTTTTGCTTATTTAAAACAATAATTAAATTTTTTTTGTTCAGAAGCCTCCAGCTTCACCTCGATCTGATGGGACTGTCGATGATTTGGAAGATGTTGATGAAGACGATGATGATAATTCGGGAAATGTCAGCAGTTCCGAGAATTCAGGAGCACCGCCTACGAAGAAAGTGCGGGGAAGTGATGAGAATGGATATAGCAATGGATCTTCGCATGAAACCGGTGCTGGAGATAGCGGAGATGAGGAAGATGTGCGGAGAGTCCAGAAAAGTGTGGAAAAGATTGACTTGAGAGAGATTGAGAAAAGTATTCCATTACCTATTCCACCTCCGAGACCTCATTTGTCGTCGTTTGATACATCTGGACCATTGTTACCGGCTTCGATGATGAAACCAGCTACGCCGGTTCCGACAGCACCGACACCTGAACCAGTCGTTGCGATAAGTGCTCCAATTACATCGCCATCTCCAGCAGTGACTCAACCGATATTATTTGCACCACAGCCGATCAAACCAGTTGCACAGAAGCCAACAGCTGGAAGTATCACATCTGGAACTCCGTTTACAAGACCTGTGATATCGATTCAGACACCTGTTCAACAAACGCCTGCGTCGATTTTGAAGCCAATGGAGCCGGAAGTGATTACACTTTCATCAACTCCTACTCCAATAATTCAACAGCAAACACAGCCACAGCAACAAGTGCAGATGCAATCACTACAAACAACAAATGCAGACTTAGGATTGACTGGAGACGAAGTTGCCCAACAGTTCTATAATTTTGTGAACCAAATACCGAACGCAGGTTAGTTTTTCATCAACTTTTTGGATCATAAATATTATGAAATCACATTTGGATATCTTTTAGACAATATGAAATTTAAAATATTTGGTGAAAACTTATGTATTTCTTGCAGATCAAGCTCAAGCAATTGTGCAATTTATTCAATTTCAACAACAGCAGCAACAACAACAACAGCAGCAGCAGCAACAACATCAGCAGCAGCAGCAAAAAAATCTGATGGCCTTTCAGCAATTGGCTTACCATCGACAGCAGCAAATACAACAAAGTCAACAGCAACAGCAATTGCAGCAATTACTTTATCCGCAGCAGTATCAGCAACAGCAGATCCAGCAACTTCAACAACAACAACTTCAACAACAGCAATTTCAACAGTTACAACAACATCAGCAACAAAACCAACAGCAACACGCGTTGGCTGCTTCACATATCAATGCAATCCAGAAGGCGGCAACACCGGCGATTCTAGAGACGGCGAGAAACAACATTGCGGCTACATCACCATCTATTGCATCGGCCAGAAATCGCGCGGCAACGATGCCAGCAGCGGTTGTGCCAACGACAGTCGAAGCTGCAAATTCAATAGGAAATTCTGGAGCACAATTCACTGCACAAGAAGTGTCAGCGAAAATGGCATGGCTATCAGAAAATGAACCGACGAAGGCGCAGTATGATCAGTTGCAGAAAAAATTGATTGAAGTAAGTTGATAAGCACACACACATAGTAAAAACCAGATTTTTTTAAACGTCGAGTTGTTACGTTACTGAAAATTATATTTTTAAAGGAATCGATCAAAATCTAATTTTCAGAGCGAGAAAGAATTGAAAGATTGTTCGGCGGAATTTGAGCAAAAAAAGAGGGAGCATGAATACGCTCAGAAGAAATTGGATGAATGTCATACGACATTGACAGGAATATTCCGGGACAACGCTTATGGTTCAAGTCAAGCGCACCAGCAGACTGTGCAGTTCCTCGAGGCGGATCTTAGAAGAATCAATGAAGAACGAAAAAAAGTTGAGATTCGAAAAAATGAATTAACGAATAAGTGAGTAGAGTTCTCTAAACAACGAAAATAATTGATTTTTAGTGTTATACCCTTAAGGCTTCGGTTTGCAAAGATGGCAACTGATGTGAATAATCAATCCATGCTTTCCATGTCCCAGCAGCAAAAACTTCAAAATGCGGCAAAATCTGCACAGCTATCGCAACAAAATCAAATAATGCAACAACGGGCTCAGCAGGTTGCGGTCCCATCGACAAGTGGATCTCTTCATGGAATTCAACAGCAAAAACCAAAACCGGTTATTGGCATTCGGCAGCCAGATATTAGAGGATCTGTAAGAAAATTTTTCTAGCAGTTTTTCATAAAATACCGTAATTTTTTACAGTATCCGATGACATCGTTCACGGCTGGTTTAAATCGGAAAAATGCGTCACCGGCAGTTAGTAGAAACCAACCACAACAAAATCATAAAGATCTTTCGGATTTTTCGAACATTCATCTCGCCGAGCAACAAGCTCGGTTATTGAATCAACACAATGCACAATTGGTGTGTCCATAATGCCCATAAAGTTTTTATGAGATCAATGTTTATTTTTTTACAGAAGCAACATCAGGCTGAAATCGAACAATTTGAAGCGAACAAAAGTAAACGAAAGTCGGGACTGGAAAACATATCGGGACTGAAACAAAGTGCACCACAACGACACATGCCGCTGATGGGACATCGGACAGTTTTAAGTGCACAACGAACAGCGAGTCCGGCGTCTAGAGCTTCGCCAATGCTTCAACAACAACCGCAAGTGGCGAACGTTGGCAGAAGCATTGTTGCAGGAACATCTGGCCAACAACATCAGCAACAACCGCAGCAGCAGACACAGTCACAACAATCACAACAACAACAGGTCATGTTGAGTCTTCTTCAAATGGTTAGTTTGTTGTTATTCATCATGAATGTCAAAAATATTTTTTTCTTGCAGAATCCCTACTTACAAATGAACCCCCAGCTTTTCTCGCCAATGCTAGCAGCATCGGTTGCATCGACAGTTGCAGCTTTAACACAGCCCTCAACTTCAAGTTCCGTTGCTGCGTCATCAATGATGCCTTCGCCAACCAGTCGGAATAAAACTAACACTATTGATGTGCCAAAGCCGAGAGAAAAAGAAACAGCGAATCCACAAATGGTAAAACGTTTTGCCTGTTAAAAAATAACTACGATATTGTCAAGATAAAAATTTCTGGCCGCTCGTTTTGCGGAGTGTCGTTGGGAATTTCCTCGCAGCGCGACCGCAACGCGCAAGACCAACTGAGAAATTTGAATTTGAGCGCGTTGCGGTCGCGCTGCGAGTAAATTCCCAACGACACTCCGCAAAACGAGCGGCCAGAAATGTTTATGTTGACAATAGTATCATTAGTTTTAATATAATTTTAAAAGAAGTTGATCCTCGAACTTTTGATTGTTTATTAAAAAAATGAACAAAAAACTATAATTTCGATTTTTTCTAAAATTATAATTTTTTGTCTTCCAGAAGTTGAATAATGCGGCTGCTGAGAGAGCTGTTTCACAAGCGCAAATGAATATATCAAATGGACAGCCTGCCGCTAAGAGCTATTTCGAAAAGTTCAATCTGATGGTTAGTTTAATTGGTTTAAAATAAAATTATCAAGTATGATTTCAGCGGCCGCCTGTTGAAGTTGCGCGACCAGTTGCAAGCACAATAAATTCGTTTTCTTCGATTCCATTATCGTCTCAACCACAGCCACAATCACAACAACCGTCACCGAGCCCAGGTCGCACTGTTTCGATTGTGAAACCGATTCCAACGACGACATCATCATTAACGATTGTTCCGTCACCAATGCAACAGCAGCAGCAACAGAATTTGCCACAACGTCAGAATCAACAACATCAGCAGCAGTCAGAACAAGCGAAGAAAATTCCGTCACCAATAATTGAAGACTTGTCATCTGATGAAGAAGAAGCACCACCGCCACGTCCAAGACCACAACGGAAGCCAGCACCGACGACGACTACGTTTATGCATGTTCCGACAGTAATTGGACCTAAAAATTCGATGCCGGTTCCTAGGATGCTCTCGAGTTTGGATTTGAATGATAGCGATGAGAATGATGCACCATTTGTTGTGAAACACGTCTCGATTGCATTGTTAGACGAATTGTCAGACTATGGCGCTGTTCCTCTTACTCCGATGGAGATTGAGGATCTGTCAGATTGATATTTATGAACATTCTTATGTGAAAAATGTGTTTTTTATGTGCAATGACAATAATTAAGTTGGATGATATGAGCTTTAATCGAAATTCAATTCGAACAATTTTTCTGAATTGTGCTCAATCCTCCAACTTCTATTACTTATAACCAATTAATCTCAAAAACTGTTTGGCTTTCTTTCCGGTATAATATCCCTCCTGATCCCAAAAGATCAAATATCCTGCTAGTCTATCGCTCTTTCAATTTCCTTTGCTTTTGTCTGTTAAGTACGTCTTGTTGATCTGCACGTTTTCAGTTTTTTTAACGATGAAAATGTCTCCCGGTTTTTTTTCAACTTTTCTCTCTATCTCCGTGAAATTTCACAATTTCTATTTTGAACCAGCACCTCTTTTTGAATTGTTACTTATTTTCCTGAAAACATGTTGTTATGGTAAATTGTTTCCTTTGTGATTTTACATACATACCACTTGTTGGAAGATTACGAGTTCCCGTTTTTTTTTCTCAATTTTAGAATGTTATTTTGTCACAGCTATTTCGTTCAATATGTTTTATTTTTATCATTAATGTTGTTACTATTTATTTTTTGTCTTCTTTCTCAACATTTTTCCTATTTATTAATGTTTTTACGTCTTGTACTGATTTTTACCCTTATTAAGGAAAAATGAAGGGTTTTTTCGAGAAACATGTTTTATTTGGTTCGAGAAATGATTAGACACAAGAAGGTAAATATTACTATTGCAATTAAAGGTTCATGATTCGTCGTTGATTGTATTCAAAAGCTCGGCAATGTTCGTATTTTGCACCTTTTTCGAAATTTTGTGGATCGAGTGGTTCACATTCGCCGCTAGAAGAACGGGGATAGCAAATGAATGAAATGTGACGAATGTCGAGAAGAATGGATAAGTGGAAAATTGCATATGAAGTAATTATGACGTATTCCATGATGGCGAACATGTATGGCACTGAAAAAACGTGATTTTATTTTGAAGGTATCGTTCTCTAATGCAACTGGGATGAAAATAGACTTTATTCTCATTCCAAATCTGTTTTTAAACTGTTCTAAAACCACCTAGAAGACGAGAAAACGAGATTCAAAACAATGGCCTAGAAAAAGTGTCCACTTGGCCGAACTTTTTTCCTATGATGTTTTTGCGTATTATTTTTACAAACATTTATGGAGAGTACTTAAATTAGTCTCAACCGATATAATTTTGAGAAGAAATTACTGAGTCTAAACTTGAATTAACAAAACCGAACATCTCAATACTTTCAAAAATAACCTGAACGTCAAATCAAAAATAAACACTGGGAATCTGCATCCTACTTCAGAGAAGAAGCGTTATTTTTAAAGCATCAGCAGAAATCACATTTTTTGAACTTAAAGTCGGACTTTACGGAGCTAGTAAATGTACCTTAAATGAAAATAGACTTCATTCTCATTCCAAATCTGTTTTTAAACTGTTCTAAAACCACCTAGAAGACGAGAAAACACGCCTCAAAACAATGGCCTAGAAACAGTGTCCACCTGGCCGAACTTTTTTCCTATGATGTTTTTGCGTATTATTTTTGCAATCATTTTTTTCCATTTTTAACTTACATACTAGATTCGGTAGACTATCTCCCAGAGTGTGAATTCACGCGGAGGGCCTTAACCATAGGAAAAGTTTGCGGGCTCATAACTCGGCTCACAGAAACATTTAGCAGAGTTTTATTACGGATTCTGATTCTCCATATTCCATTCTATGTACCCTCAAATTTGTAGAAGGTTCTCAAACGGTAACTTCGAATAACTCCCTTGTTAGGGTTTTCAAGTTTTTGGATTCCTTACGTAATAGCGCCCGCGAACTAGTTTTCGCCGGTGGAAACCTTTTCTAGGTCATTGTTTTTAAGAGCGTTTTCTCGGCTTTTACGTGGTCTTAAAAAATTCTAAGAACTGATTTGGAATGAGAATGAAGTCTATTTTAATTTTAGGAGCAATCAAAATAAAATGTTTACAGCCTGGATAACCAAAAAAAATTGAATTCAATTTTTCGATTTTCATTTTTTGGAGACCTCCCGAACTATTTTAAAGGCTGAAGAGAGGCATTTTAAAGGATATTTCTTGACGAAACCTTTTTCGTTCGGGAGAGTATGAAACCGTTTTCGAAAACTATGATTTTCTTGATTTTTTGAGCTCAAAATCTGAAACTTCTAACTTTGAACTTTGTTCAAAATTGAAATAAATTGCATAATCATTTGACGGAATCACAAAGAGAATATTCTCAGTTGCAAAATTTTATTTCAGCAAATTCTTCAAAGAATAATTTCGGGAAATATTGTTTTCTCAAAAAAAACTTACAATATGAATGGCATATTGGAAAAGTGATTGATGACTGATGATACTGTATATATTGTGGCATGAAATATGTATAGAAAAACGAGCAAATCAATTTGATTATTATTGACATTGTGTCAAGTTTCTGAAAAAAAGTGAAAACATGTAAAATATTTTTTAAAAAAGAAAAGAAAACTCACCTCCTCACTAGCCGATGTGAATGGAAACAATACAACAGTAGTTGCCATCATGTTCACAACTGATGACAATGCAAAAACGATTTTAAAAAATCGATTCGCTTCAGGAAAGTCTTCATGTACTGTCACAATACTGAACAGCGCTAACGCTGCTGTTTCAAGTGCTGTGAATAATGGCATTGAATCTGCCATCACTTTGCGTACACTCGTGTATGTTGAGCCATATTCATGGCGAATTAGATTTCGAATTGTAAATGCATGAAATATCCGAACAACAACTGGAATACACGTCGCATACCGGAATAAAACATTTCCAACTACGTTCATCTCGAAAAGGTTTAGAATTGATGGCAGAGCTTCTTCCGGTATAGGAATTGTCGACTGCAAAAAATCTAGAATTTTGCCAAAAAAGATTTCTGCAGGAAGTGGGATTCGAACCCACGCACCCATACGAGTACCAGAACACCCAGGAGACCTCGAACTTGAGGCAAGCATTTTTCAATCGCTTGAGTCTGGCGCCTTAGACCGCTCGGCCATCCCTGCACATTTAAAATGTGGTGAAATGCCATAGACATGCCTCCTCCTCGACGAGGAGAGATAGAGGAAAAAATAGTGTGTCACTTACATTACACCGAAACCTACTGCTTCCATACTTGACAATAAAACCCCGCAAAAGCTCATTTTCTGTAGGAATATAATCAGTATCTAATGAAAATACAACTGCACCTAAAAAACAACTAGTTTTTGCCAACGAAACCAGTAAATTTTACGTGTTTTCTTACCAATAAAACAAGACAACGACATAATCGTAAAAAATGCGGATGGCACTAAAACTGGAAAATTCAAGTATGCAATGTCTGAATTGTCATCTTCGGCATGTCCATACTTTAGTTTTCGATTTTCTGTCGAGTTTTTTGGAACCTGGAAGAATTTTTTAGGAAGCTTTTCGTTCAAGGCCATTTTGTACTTTTATTGTGTGATTCCTTCGTTCCGTCGTATTAAACGCATAGTTTGAATAATAATCATCAGATGTTGACGCAATCACTGCCATTGGAACCTGAATAAATGTTTGAAATTGAACAGGACATGAACATATAAAGTTATTTAAAAAAAAGAAGATAAAATCGAGTGTTTAAGTAAAAACGCTACAGTCAAAGATTATAGTCAAACAAAGAAAATTCGGAAATGTGCACTGATCATAATTGATTGAAATCAGATTTTTTAAAAATTTCCGGATAATTATCCAACTTTCACGAAAACGAAAAATTTGTTTGTTTTTCATCAATACCCATTTTAGGATTAGCCTATTTTCCTACAGTTCAATGAAGTCAACCACTACCTTGTTTTAAAATTTTTGGGAATTCACAGAAAACTAAGCAGACCAGGTTTAAAGGAGGGCTTTACGGAGATCATAAATGTACCTTAAATTAAACTTTAAAATTTTTTTAAACCACCTAGAAGCCGAGAAAACAAGCCTCAAAACAGTGGCCTAGAAAAAAGGGACCAGGCCGAGATTTTTTCTTGTTTCATTAATAAATAGTTATGCAGAATGCTTATTTTAGTCCTTTTAAATGTTTTTTCATTTTAATTTATGTTTTTTTGGATTTTTCATGCCTGCGGACTAGTTTTCGTCGGTGACCACTTTCTCTAGGCCAGTGTTTTGAAGCTCGTTATCTCGGCTTCTAGGATGTTTTAGAAAATTTTAAAAACTGTTTTGAAATGAGTCTGAAGTCTATTTTCATCCCAGACGCATTTATTAACTCCGTAAAGCCCTCCTTTAATCGTGCCAATATGATTTAAGTTTGAATTATGTATAAAGGAGCTCTAAAAGTTCGTCTTCGCACTTTATTCGAACGGAATTCCTTTTACTAAACTGCGGGAAAAAGGATCTACGAAAAAATACAGTTTTTGAAAACATATCTATTAGTTAAAGAATTTTTTGACCTTTGAATAAAAACCATTGGTTTTTTGTTTAATTTGAGTGCTTTGGGAGCTCCTGATCGTTATTATGAACCTGTTTACTTGAATTATCAGAATCTTAAATCTTTAAACACTAATTGACGAACAAAAAAGAGATTATTATTATTGTCGACAAATTGAAAGTACATGAAAAATGCGAAAAACCTTGAAATGACCACCGTCTCCCATGCGGACAACAAAGGGTGAAAAAACTGATGATTTTTTGTCGGTTGTTGAAAAAGACTAGGTATGAGAAGGGGGGAAAATGACAATGAAAAATGAATCATGGCGAGTGTAACAACAATGATCTTAACATAGAGAATGACCTAATCGGATATAGGCTTCTTGAAACGTTCCAAACATTTGAAGGATTTTGAACTTTGCAACAGTCAACCACTAAGCAGTGACTAACTTTTAAAAAACTTCTGCTAAGAACTAATCAATAAAACCAGTATATGCTTTATAAATAAAATAATTAGCTGGTAGAAGATGAACAAAAGAGGCAAAAAACATATGCTTCTTCCTTATTTTGGACATTTACCAATACACACACAACGACCAATATGAAGTTGTCTGATTAGAACCAGTAAATTGGATGAATAAACAGGCGATGCAAATCAGAAAATGGGAGAGGGGAAGAAAAAAGGACAATTGTGTAATACTTCTGATATCCAGCATTTTTTTGATGATTGGTCATAAAATAATTGTAATTTATCAGAAACGTTAGAACATGAGTTTGTTGTTCCTACATCGTTTAAAGAGAGGGTGTCACTCAATTTATAAACTATCTTTTCCATGTATTTTCTTAATTATAAACGTTTAAAGTTAGGTTTATTTTTATTTTTATTCAATTGACAAGCAAAAACGAAAAAATAAAATTGCAATTCGGGGGGGAGCTCCCCGTTTTGTCTTACAACTTTGACGGGCTATAACTTTGCTCATGTACCGAGTTACGAGAAGATGTGTATATTATTAGAAAGCTCTCATTTAGTTCTACAACTTTATTATTGACATTGAAACGCAAAAAAATTGTTTTGGGTATGAAAATGTTGAAGATAGAAAATTGGATTTAGTTGTTCATAATTTTCAAATGGAAAACTCCCTTTGGCGGTATGTAAATTTTACGAATTCCTGTAGAAAATGATTTTTTCTATCGAATGATATGTAGAAAATCAAAAATAGCCAAATATGCGAAAAATTTCCAAACAATGCTTTATCCATTTTATTTTCGATAATTTTGGTTTTTGATATCTGTTTGAAAATTACAAGAATTTTGTAAATTATGAATAATCCAATTAAAAATAAAGAATCAAAGAACAATATAGTTCCAATTTCTATTTCAAAAATCACAAAAATGTGGATTTCTAGTGTAATGTCTGTCCGGTGTTAATATCGGGCAGTATCCGCGTTTTAATTCATAGTGATAAGAATTCGTATAAATATCTCTTTTGAAACAATGAATGGTTTTTTCTGGGTTATGAAATCGAAAGTCTTGAAAACTTTGTTTTATGACTTTTTTTTTAAAAACAAATTTAAAATAGAATGAAGAAATATAATTGTCTAGACACTTTTCTGGTTCTCAAACTCAATGGCATTCAAGTTTAACAAGTTTAAATCAACATAAGCAAAACATTCAGAAAAAACCAATAACTTTTGAAACATTCAAAAAATGTATTCAAAAAAGGCTACGCAATTCAAGAAATCTATAGATATTAGCTTGTAAATGGTCATCTAAAAAACATAAAAAACTGAGAGAGTGTCTGAGAAAATTGCAACTTATCCGTCGACTCTTTCCGCAGATCTCGATGGCCGCTTGTATCTATGTGGTCATACCGGTTTCTAATGCCATGTTATTGTCTTCATCTTCTTATCTTCATTCTTTTGAATTGTGGAAGAACATCATTCCGAAAGAGGGGAATGGGAGGTCGAATAGCGGAAGAGTGTATTTCGAACATAATTAAGATGTTGTTGATGAGTTCATCGAAATGTCAAGGTGTCAGACCTTTTTTCTTGTTTTGGGGATGAATTTTTAAAATATTTCATATCTGAAATTGAGTAGAATTTGCTGTGCCAATATTTTTCGACGATAAGATGTTTAATTACCGCGTTTTAAGGATTTTCATGTGCGCTCCACCGAACAGCAGTCACATGTGTGCGCGGTAATTTGAATTTTTGAATTTTTGTATTTTTTTCAATTTCTGTCGTTTTTGTACGATTTTCAGCGTTTTTCTTTGATTAAATTCGTTAATTATTTTCAATAAGTGTCAAATTAATTTTTCTTACAGGAACTAAACAGGATCCGTCATAAAATACGGAAAAAACGTTGATTTTCCTGATTTTCATCCAAAAATGAAAATTTCGCCAGAATTTTGAAAGTAGATAGAATAGATGTACGTTTCGCATCTATTTAACAGATATTCGAGTTATTATATTTTTGAAACCAACGAGAAATTTACAGATTTCATCAACACAATTCATCACCGGCCCAAAAAAAAACAATTTTCCGAACAATGGATCGGTTGGAATATAATTTTAGATTTCTAAAAGTGTTAGTATAGTTTTTTTTAGTTTTCTAGTTTTTTTTCCAATTTTTCGTATTTTCCTGGGTAATGAATAAAATTTGCTTCACAACTGTTTGAAACTGGTCGCTACATTTGTGTTTTAAAAAATGTGAAAAATTCAAATTTATTTGCTTCCCGCTAAAAAGTGTACATGAGTGAATGGCGGGAATTCAAAAATAATTTTTTTCATCTTCCGGCCGCGACTACAAAATGATCGGGATTATGGAAAATACTAGAATGGCGATAGAAACACGAATTTTTCACAATTAAATCCAAATGGGGTAAAGATAACTGGCACCCTGTCTTTAATTCCCGGGATAGGATAACCTTGTATAACTTCTTAAAAAACTATTGGAATTTACATTTTCAGTTAATTATTGTCTAGAAAAACAATAATAAAAATTGAATTATTACGAAACCTTCCAGTTCTCTATATTCAATATAAGTTTTCCAAAAAACAATACTTCAAATTATGTGTAGCTCTTTGTCTTTAAGATTTAAGATACCAAAGAAACAGTGAGTGGTTTGTACATATAATTGTTTTTTTTTGGGGCCACGGGTAAAGTTCTGAAAAAAAAGCGTGTTGCCTCAGTGAAATATTTCATTTCCCCCAACTGAAGCACCATAGAACTTCAAAAATTCGCACTTGTTTTTCTGACGCAAGTATTCCGAGTCATAATGTATATGGATACAATATTCAGTTACAGAAAGTGTCTATTTTTAGCTGGCTCTTTTTACATAAAGAGTGTATGACTTATATGATTGAGGATTCGTATTGTTCGTGACGTACTCTGGGGTAATAATTTATAGCTGAACATACAAAACAATCAATTTTGTTATAAGTGGATGTACTTTTGTTTTTATTAAATTTTGCAAAGAGATAACCTGAAATAGAGAACACTTTTCGTATCAGAAATCGGGAATCAGCAAACCAAGACATCGAATTCGCAACGCAACCCTCCCCATTGCCCTCACGCGTGGCGTGTCGATTTTTTTGACACAGGTTTTTCACGTTTATATAACAGATTTTGTAAACAACTGATATAAGAAAATGGACCAAGATCCAAGTTGCGAACATCACTTTGAGTCAAGCTACGAAACTTGAAATTTTGAAATTAACCAGTTTAAAGATAGGTTTTCCGAGCTCCAACTTAATTTTCAAACACTTGCATTTTGAAGTTTTTCTATTTTCGATTATTGCAGAAAATCTGAGTATGTTCACTCCAACAATTTTTCATTTTCCAGAACGACGTGTTTCCACGGACACACGTCACGTTCCCGTTAACAATAAATCAAGGAAAATGGACCGCCCATCACGACTCGAAATAACCGACCAATGTCCGAAATTATTGTATGACTCCGCCCATTTTCAGCTCATATATTTTTCAGTTGCTCAGATTGGGGTTTTCAAATTTAGGAAGTGGTGCCTTGGTTAATTTTTAATTTTTTCCAGGAAACTTTGAAACAATGAATTTCATTATGGTTTTCATGATGCTCACCATCATCGCTTCGAGTCACACTAAACCAGTATGTTTCACAACTTGTTAAAAAAGTTGTTTATAAAAACTTTTCAGTTTTCAAATGAAAGCGAAGAAATCAAAAGCATGCATTCGTTTTCATATTTGGACAGAGAAATTGGACATCTTAATCAAAAAGCTTCAGATAAAGTAAGTGCAAATTGTTCACCATTCTCTATCTCAAAAAATCAGAACATTCACTTTTGAATTTACGATCTTTCATAGATATTGAGAATTTTTGAGCTCGCACACCTTTTCTTATTTTTGAGAATATGAAAAAGATTCCCAATCACACATTAAACTTGAAAAAAATCGGTTTCTTGCTGAATTTCCTACGTTTTCATTTTTTCTTTGGATTTTTCATGCCTGCGGACTAGTTTTCGCCGGTGACCACGTTTTCTATTCCATTGTTTTTAAAGGAGGGCTTTACGGAGATTATAAATGCGTCTGGGAAGAAAATAGGCTTCAGACTCATTCCAAATCTGTATTTAAAATGTTCTAAAACCACCTAGAAGCCGAGAAAACACGCCTCAAAACAATGGCCTAGAAAAAAGGGCCACCTGGCCGAACTTTTTCCTATGAGCTTTTATCGTGTTTCGTTAATAAATAGTTATGCAGAATGCTCATAGTAGTCCTTTTTAATGTTTTTTCATCTTAATTTATGTTTTGTTTTTCATTTTTTTGGACTTTTCATGCCTGCGGACTAGTTTTCGCCGGTGGCCCTTTTTTCTAGGCCATTGTTTTGAGGCGTGTTTTCTCGGCTTCTAGGCGATTTTAGAACATTTTAAATACAGATTTGGAATCAGGTTGAAGTTTATTTTCATCCCAGGCGCATTCATAATCTCCGTAAAACCCTCCTTTAAGCTCGCTTTCTCGGCTTCTAGGTGGTTTTAGAAAATTTTAAAAACAGATTTGGAATGAGAATGAAATCTATTTTAATCTCAGATGCATTCATTAGCCTCGAAAAGTCCACCTTTAACGCTGAATAGTGAAGGGAACATCATATTACATGAAGTTTTGAAACATTGTAAAGATAGTGAATCACTTGATTGTGTTTTCTTTTACAATACAACTTTTAAGAAAACATTTGATAAATTCTTTAATGGTTATATGCTTGAGATGTGGAAACAAAAATATTTACTTATTTTTTCGGGGTTTCTTCCTCTTTTTCTAATATTTTTATATTTTTATTTTTCAAAAAAAAGCCAAATAAACTTGTATGTTAGTGGATTCAGGGGACTTTTCTGTTATGACCGATTATATCGGTTCCAAAAAGCAACAGTCCTGAAAAAATTCATTCATTTTGACGGAATAGGAAACGCATGGAGGGGCTAAAAAAACGAAACCTCAAATATTGATAAAAAACTTCAAATCATTATTCTCGACCCGAGCAGATTTATTCTAAAACAAAAGATAATTTCTATAAAATTTGCTCGCGAGCATTTTTAAGATTTACTAAAATCTCGCCTATTTTGTCATGAAACCCCAAAAAGGTTACAGAGATTCCGCTAAATCAACATGGGATTTGATGACAAACATCATAAGGATTAAAAATTTCCACATTTCCAGTCGGGTCCAAGTACTTCGTCATATCGAAAAATGGAAAAAACTGGAAAATTTGGACCACTTTTTCAGAAAAATCGGATTTTCGGCATGATGTCGACGAGCTGGAAATTAGTTTTCAACATGAAAAATACTCAAAAATGTGCGGGTAATCCATTCCCGAAGAGATTTTGACTTTATCTTTAAAACTAAAAATTTCGATTTTTGGACCACCTGATATTTTTCCTCTAGGTCAAAGGGGGTAAATTATGTATTTTTTCTCTAAGAGGGACCTAGGTACCCTCCATGTAAAATATCAAGATCCAAGCTTCACGTAGGTGCAAGTATGCCACAGTGTGTTCGACTTTCTGAGACATTGACTCTTAAATTGCCTCAAAACCGTTCGTCATTTTTAAAAATTGAAATTTGTGAAATATCCCCTCTTTCTATGAGAGGCCAATGGCAAAAAGAAGACAAATTTACAGTACGATGAAACGATAAAAATAAGTCATTTTTTGCAGATGTCGCAATTCTTGGAAGAACTGAAAAAGCAATTGATTGAACTGGAACGTGATGTTCCTGCAGACAGGGTGAATCGCAGATTTGTTGAAGTCGGTGAATTGGAGTAAGTTTCAGAGTTTCTTATTTTAAAAATTAAATTTTAAAAAATTAACAGAATAGAAGACATCGTAAATTCGCAGTTTTGCAAGCTAAATCAAAATTATGCCGCGTGTATGTTGCTCGTTCTACAGATTCATTGTCGATCGAAATACCGTGCATATGTCAAACCATCGCTTTCAAGTAAGTGTTGTACGATACGTTTTTTTTTATTAAATTGGAAATCATTTTCAGGTTCTAGTTTCAATGAATTTGTTAACAAGTCGATAATATGCGTAGAAAAAAAGTACACTTGCATACCGGATGATTTTGATAATTTCTGCCTTGTTCCACTCCAGTTGATGCCATCAAATGGATGGGTAACTCATTCGCTTGTTTTTAAAAAATATATTTTACGTTTTTTTTACAGTACAATGCATTCAAAAAAGGCTATAACACAATAAAGTATATTGGTGGGACCCCTAACATGGAGAAAATCAATATGTTCGTTGAAGTGTTGCAGCACCTTCTTTGGCCCGAGCTCGACATTCCATTATGGCTCCCAGAGCCTATTGAAGAAATATTAGAGGAAGAACAAGATAACTTATCTGAGCTTGCCAAAAAACTATATAACTATTTTCGGGAAAATCCATTTGAGTATGAGAAAATTTTTAATTTATTAAATTTATCAAACCAAAAAATTAATCTTGTTCCATATTTAAATTGAACTTTTTTGACTGTAGTCATTCATCGTGTCATTTTTTAAATATTAGGTTTTAAAAGTATTAATGTATTTGATGTGTATTTGTGTATATTATGAAATAAAAATACTCAATTTTTAAGATTTTGAAAACGAAAACCTATCGGAATAAATTGTGAATAAAAGATTCTAACTGGAAAAATGGCTCAACACGTTTCTACATCACTGTGACTTTAAATCAAGGTGAGAAAAAAAAGTTTAAAGACAGTCCATATCTTTTTTTTTGAAAGTTCCGTTTCGAATTGTGAATCAAATTTGTATTATTTTAAATTTTATTTTTTATTAAAAATAGATGTGTAAAATCAAGATTTTTTACTTTCGAATTTACAAGGGAACTGTACGAACACGCTCTTAAAGGAAGCCTTTACAGAGCTATTGAATGCTATTGGGATGAAAATAGACTTCATTCTCATTCCAAATCTGTTTTTAAAATTTTCTAAAACCACCTAGAAGCCGAGAAAATGAGCTTCAAAACAGTGGCCTAAAAAAAGTGCCCAGCTGGCCGAACTTTTTCCAATCAGCTTTTTTCGTGTTTTTGGAAACTTTCATGCCTGCGGACTAGTTTTCGCAGGTGGACACTTTTTCTAGGCCATTGTTTTTTCTCGGCTTCTAGTTGGTTTTAGAAAATTTTAAAAACAGATTTGGAATATGATATGCTGAAGTTTCTTTACAGTTTCTTAGCTTCCAGTATGAGACAGGTCTCATGTAAAACTCTTAGACCGAGTTGGTTAGTGTTAACTTTCCAAAGACGTATAAGATGAGTGAGATCATATCTGTAAATCATTTGAAGAAACAATGAT
Source organism: Caenorhabditis virilis (assembly GCA_964036255.1). Taxonomy (NCBI): domain Eukaryota; kingdom Metazoa; phylum Nematoda; class Chromadorea; order Rhabditida; family Rhabditidae; genus Caenorhabditis; species Caenorhabditis virilis. The sequence goes on along the minus strand of OZ038417.1, from coordinate 8,268,237 downwards.
TTAAAAATGTATTTATTGGTAAATTCGTCTTTAATTATAGCGGCATGTTTTTATAACTTTTTTGACGAAATCATTAAAACCTCAAACTTTGGAGCGCCATTTTCAAACTCAAACTTTGGAGCGCCATTTTGAAACTCAAACTAACGTTCCATTGAACTTTCCGCTCAAGTTTAGTGGTCTCTTCTGAAAAAAATCTCATATTTTCGGATATTATTTTAATTTAAAACTCACATTTTTTCAAAGTTACAACTTCATCTTCCTCAAAAATTTCAATTTTAAATTCATCTTCTCGTTTGTGAAGAAGTATAGATTCTTCAAAGACGACATGTGTCGTCTGCTTTCCCAGAAGTATAGATTCTGGATGAATACGCTGAGAAGATCTGAAAAAAACGAGTATATTGAAGAAAATTTGCATGGAAATATAAAAACGAAAACGAAAAAAGAAGAATCCTAAAAACTGGCACATTGTTGTCATGGTAACGTTTAAAGAAAGAGCATTCTTGATCGAACGGAGGCATATTGAACACTATACACTTTATTTGACGATTTTAGGTATATACAGAGTTTTATTTATGAGAAGGAAAAAAGGGAGATATGAGTAAAGTTTGGAATAATATTTTATCTGCGAACGTAAATTAGCTACAGATCCCGTATCTTTTTCTCTATGTACACGGTGTTCAATAAATACAGCAATAAGAATATCCAACTGTGGTACAACGAAAAATTAATTTTCTTACGAGAATTTTATTTATTTCAATTCCCTGATATTATTTCTCATTAATTTAAGAATTTCATGTGATAAGAGCGTTTTTTAGAGAAATGGTGAAGGAAAAACAAGACCCAATTTCATGTTCACATGCTCGCAGCTCACGAGTTTATTGATTGTTCATATCGGCAGCTTCATATTTTTTAGTTCTGATCCAAAAACTAATCAGAAACTTTATATTAAATTTTCAAAACCTTTTGGAGCTGATAAACGTGTAGTACTAAATTTTAAGAAATTTTGATCATCCGTCAATACCCGATTTTTGATATCGTATGAAAAACTATCGGATTCGCACTTTTTTTGTTGGAAAAAATGGTCAGAATCGAAAATTATCTAGAATAATTTTATTCATTTTGTCGTTCTCCCTTAGCTACATTCAAAACTGAAAAATTAGATAGATTAAGATTAGCTTTTTATGCAAAAAATTTCACTTTTTGTTGGATCCAAAACTGAAAAATATAGTAGGTCCCGAAACCCTGCCTGTAGAAAAATTACCTTACGTTTTTCAAACGTTTAAATTAAATATATGTTTGAAGTAAGACTCGAACTTTCATTCAACCAATTTTCAGCTTATTCTGAAAACTGGGAGCTCAGTAATGCTGAAAAATATTAACTGAAACCCGCGGCTTGAACTCCGTCACAATACTAAGCTCCCGGTTCAAATACAAATGCAAGAAATAGGGAACTTCTCAATAAATTGTGTAAAAATATATTTTTACTAAATTTATTCCGATTTTGAAAGAGTTTCGTCTCATAGTTTTGTAAATATCTATGTCTGAAGCGTGCTGCAGTATTTATTGAACACCCTGTATATTAATAGCTAATAGCATATTTTTGAAGAGGGGAATTTATGAACCCTGATTTGTTTTTTTTTTTAATTTTTTCCCCTCATTCTGTAAAAAACACCATATATCTGAAAATAATGGGAGTGCCTCAAAAAAAGACAGAATTTTAAAATCATGTATACACACATTCATTCAAGCGACGATTACACTAAGATGATGACCAATACTTGAATGTATTTGTCAATAAATAAATATTGTACATTACATATCACAAATACAACAATTTCTCCATCTCTCCTTTTCAGCAACAAAAAAAACACACACACACACACCAAAAGATTTGAATTGCTTTTTTCCAGAATATAACAAAATTTTACGACAGTTTTTTAGTCAACCATTTACATGTTTGAATAGGGGTGGAAAATATTATTGAATTGAAGAAGGTGGGGCTGTATGGAATGATTTAAAAAAAGATTTGTCATTTCATTTTCAGGTTTTTTGTTGATTCGTTTTTTTTTGGAATTTTTGCAGTTTTTCATCGGAAATTATTTTATTCAATCTGGTTTCGGAAACCAGATGTTTCTAAATTTTAATACTATTTATTTTTTAAAGGAGGGTCCCTTGAGCTAATGAATGCATCTGGGATGAAAATAGACTTCATTCTCATTCCAAATCTGCTTTTAAAATTTTCTAAAACCACCTAGAAGCCGAGAAAACGGGCCTCAAAACAATGGCCTAGAAAAAGTGGCCACCGGCGAAAACTAGTCCGCAGGCATGCAAAATCCAAAAAATTGAATAAAAACATAAAAAAGACTAATATAAGCATTCTTCATAACTATATATTAACAAAACACGAAAAAACTTCATAGGAAAAAGTTCGGCCAAGTGGACACTTTTTCTAGGCCATTGTTTTGAAGCTCATTTTATCGGCTTCCAGATGGTTTTAGAAAATTTTCAAACAGATTTGGAATGAGAATGAAGTCTATTTTCATTTTTAATGTACATTTATTAACACCGTAAAGCCCTCTTTTAAAAAAGAACGGAGGGGTGGATTCAGGTTTGCATTCCGTTTGGACTCACGAATAAACTGGAGCTTTCCAAAAGCTCTCTGAGCGGATGATTGAATTGCTCGGTATTAGTGTATTCGGAATGAACACGCGTTCCTTTTTCGCCAACATTTTGAATCCGTTCAGAATGTATGCCTGAATCCACCCCCCATATTCCTTTCTAATGATTTCCCCTCCCTTTTCCATGAGAACGGTAGTGTATTTTTAAAAATAATTTTATATTTAGAATTCAATTCTACATATGTATGCCCAAATAGTCCACGGAACATAAACTATGTACATATAAGTTCACCATAAAATGATTCATAATTTCTCCAAATACCCTTCTATCATTCATGTTTACTGCTGCTTCTGCACACTTTTCCATCTCCAGACATGGATCGGTTGTGATACTTTTCCATTTTTGTGTTTACAAAGCGTGCGATACTTTAGTGAGCACAATCCATCATCACCCTAATAATAACAAAAATATTACAATAGAAAGCGAAAGTGCACTTCAGGATCATCCAAACCTCAATTTTTCTAAATACACCGTTCTATTTTTTGTCGTTTTGGAGATGTTTAGGTTTTTCTGATATGTTTTTGTATTTACAGGAGAGTGGAAACTTGTTGTTTTCAATAAACATGTTTACAGCTTTCAGTTTTTTTTGTATTTGTTTTTTCGAACATCGTCAACATTTACAGTAACTTACATTAAGAAAAGCTTTCTGAAACATTTCAAACACTTCCTACGATTATATGGAAGTTCGAGTTTCAATTCTCTATAAATTACATTTTTGATCAAAATTCATGAAATTCACATTTTTTGAAAATGTAGAAAACCTATTTTTAAAGGAGGACTATACGCAGGTTACTGCTGCTTAATCGATCCGAAATTAAATTTTATATACCTAAAAGATAGCGAAAAAAATTACCAAAAAATAGAAATGTAAAAATAAGGGCGACCGGAGTCGAACTTTACTGCCATTTTGGTGGAAACTTTAACGTTTTTGAGACCAAAGTTCGATTCCGGGTGCCCTTTTCTACTTTTTTTTCACATTTTTTCACTATAGTTTCGGTATATAAAATTGAATTTCAAATCGATTAAACAACATTTACAACCTTCGTATAGCCCTCCTTTAAATGCTCTTTTGGGCCTCCTTTAAATGCTCCTTTAAATGCTCCATTTAATTGAGTCTCAGTTTCAATGAACTTCGTTTACAGGAGCTCTTTTATGACTTCCAAGACACGATAAAAATGTATATCTTGCACTTCTGTCTTTTCAAGGCATTTTTTTCTGATTGCATTATTTTGTCGTCTTTTAAAGTAAACTTATATGATTTTAAAAGTGGCATGTCGTCTTTAACTTACACTTTACCAAATTTCAATGATATTAAATTGTGGCAAACTTAAAGGAGGGCTTTATGGAGCTAATGAATGCGTCTGGGGTGAAAATAGACGTCATTCTCATTCCAAGTCTGTTCTTAAAATTTTCTAAAACCACCTAGAAGCCCAGAAAACGAGCTTCAAAGTAATGGCCTAGAAAAAGTGGTCACCGGCGAAAACTAGTCCGCAGAATTGATAAATCCAAAAAAAAAATTTAAAAAATTAAAATGAAAAACATAAAAAAGGACTAATATATGTTTATTAACGAAACACGAAAACAATTTTTTTTGGATTTTTATACCTGCGGACTAGTGGACACTTTTTCGAGGTCATTGTTTTGAAGCTCATTTTCTCGGCTTCTAGGTGGTTTTTGAAAATTTTAAAAACAGATTTGGAATGAGAGTGAATTCTATTTTCATTTAAGGTACATTTATTATCTCCGTAGAACTCTCCTTTAATCACTTTCGAAATGAAAAATTATTATTCCGAGAGCTCTTTTCTCCTCTTTATAATTTGTGCACTTTTAAACTTTTCAATTTCCTTCACAATATTTTAGAAAATGTCATATTATGGCGGATACGGTGGGTGTGCTGGAGGAGGAGGAATTCTCGGTTCAATACTTGGATTTGGTGGTGGTGGTGGTATGGGATACGGTGGATATGGAGGGTGGGTTCCCGAACTCTTTTAAAATCAATTTTTTTAAATGAAATAGAATACTTGAAAACTATCGGTTATATAGAATGACGCGGCAAAATAAACATTCTGATAGCCGGAGAAACAATTTGAAAAATGTTCCATGTTTCTATTATTTTCTAATTTTTTCAGATATGGTCGATGTGGTGCGGACAACATTTTCTACCATTGGAGATGTTGCGATTACAGCCCCTATGAATGCTGTATTCAGTTGGAAGCATGGGTGGTGTGAGTTTCATTTCTTTTTGTCAGTTCCAGATTTTCTTCAAAATTTCAGCGTTTTCTTGGTTCTCTTTTTGATTGGCTTCTTCATTTGTCTCTGTGCATGTCTGGCTGGTTGCGTATACACAGCGAGGAGAAAGCAATAACAATTTAAAATCAGTCTGGAACACTTTCATTCATCGTTCTCTTGTACATAATTCACACCATTTTTTATCCCATTTAATTTGCAAAAATAAACTTTACACACAAAAAAAAATCAATTAACTAAACTTAGAATTGTTGCAAAAGTGGCACATCTGTATATTTTCCAAGAAGAGCTGAGAATAATGCTGGTCCATAACCAGTGGCACGATCTCCGCTCTCAGCCGGTGCTGCAATGTCCAAATGCAACCAACGAAGTCCTTCTCCAAACTCAATATGCGATCCGATGAAAAGTCCTGCAATTGCAGATGGGGGCCCTTCCATCTTTCCGAGGTTTGAGTTTCTCATATCGGCAATTGGTGATTTCAAATCGGAGAAATATAGATCAGGAGCGTAGAGCATTGGAGCGACAAGATCTCCTGATTGTTTTCCTGCTCGCACAATCTAAATAAGAACATATTTTTCAAAAATGTTAAAACAAGGAAATGTGATGAATCCATTCGAAATTTTGTTAAATAACTTGAAAAATGGAGTGGTACAGTATCTTTAAGATCAAGAAAACCCCTGAAAATACACTTACATTATTCTCCAACTCCTCATCATTCGTCATTGCTGCTGCATGAAGCCGTCCAGACAAGTAAGCTTGTGCTCCTGTCAAAGTTGCCATATCAATAATTGTAGTAGCTTTCAGCGTCTCTTTAGCGTAATAAACTCCATCGGCAAGAATCAATCGACCCTCTGCATCGGTGTTATTAATTTCAACAGTTTTTCCAGAAAGCATAGTGATAACATCATCTGGTTTGCTGAAAAATATTTACATTTTGATGAAATTGCTTGTTGATAAGAAAACATACTTTGCAGCCGGGCTGATGTTATTCTCAACGATACATAAACAAGTATGGAGGGTTTTTGAGAAACCATTCTGAACCAATGCGGCGAATGATTCGAGCATTCCAGCAGCACCACCCATATCTCTCTTCATGTCTGAAAATTTCAAATCAAAATATCGTAAATCTGATTTCTAATGTACTTGGCATTCCGGTCTTTCCCTTAATTTGCATGCCACCAGTATCATAAACGACTCCTTTTCCAACCAAGGCAATAGACTCATCAGATCCCGCAACCTCATGGGACAAAACCACAAAAGCCGGAGGTGTTGGTCCGGCTTTTCCAACATGATAAATACCACAAAATCCTTGTGCAAGCAATTCGTCACCCTGGAAGTACATTTTTTCAAATATTTTTTGAAATTCGAACATTTTACCATTTTAATTATTTTAATTTTCAATATATCTTACCTTAATAACAGTAATTTTCGCACCGACAGCTTGTCCAACTCTCAACGCCTCTGCAACCAATGCATCAGTTGTCAAAATATTTGCCGGTGTATCAATCAATCGTCCAGTTTCTCGAATTGACTCGCACAAGTCAGCCAAAAACTTTGTATCTTCTTCCGTAAGGTTCTGCAAAAAAACAAAACAAGCATTATTTGTCTTATCAACTACATTAAATTATTCCATAATAGTGACGAAACAAAAAGGTGTCAATCAGACACTTTTTCTGCAAAACTGATAACAAAAGATTAAATGACCATTTTTAATTCTTGTCGTTTTTCATGTTTCAGCGTGATTATTGATGTCAAACTACTTGCCTTGTCGTCTGTACAGATAACGTCCAAATTAACATTCAACTTTGGAATTGGTGTAGCCTTCAGAGAAAATTTGTGAAATGTTCTAGCGATAGCGGCCACTGACGCAACTACGTGCTCATATTCTGAGAAAAGCAAGATATGAACATTCTGTAAAAAAAAAAGACAATTTTGCAAACTTTGCATTTTTCCGAATTTCAGGGTCATTTATATTTATTTACCTTAACATCACTCGGATAAGACAACCCTTTCAATTCCTTGAACAAAGTATGCGAGTTAGATGGTGTGTTGTATCTCGAGGCAGTTTCTGGCAAAGAAATCACATGGGCTAAATCGAAATGAAGTGGAAGACGCCCTGAGGATGGAAGACGGCTCAGTGCCTTTTTCCAAGCTTCATTATCTGAAAATAGAGAGTTTCCTTCAATTTTTGGTTTTTTGTTGGATTACAAACCTCCAATGAATGTTTGAGCAGCTTCTCGAAGTGCTCCCTCGTACGCCAAAGGTTTAAGAGCTTTTCTCTTGCCGATAATCACCAAACTCGTCAATCCATCACTAACGATGTTTTGGATTCCAGCTCTAACAATAATTTGCGCCATTGTCAGGCACTGAAATGTTTCGACATAATTAAATACAAAAAAAACTATTTATCAAGAAATGAGGTTAGAACATTTCGAAACAATTATTCTCACTTTTCATTTGCCTCTTGACATTTTTTAAAAATATTCTGGTTTAATGGAGCTATTTAATGAAATGTGTAAATTAGTGTTTTTTCTTTTTTCCAAATATTCGCGGCTCAATATCTTTAAGTTTTTTCTTTCATTAAAAACATGTTCCTCTAGTATTGTCAACTCAAATATTCTTGATCATTGCATTTTGAGGGCTGCTCGACCTCACGCACGCTCCGCACGCGGCTGCCGCCATTCAGCACATTGGAAAATGTTCTTTTCCCGCGGATTTTCTAGTGTGTTGTGTGTCGGCAGCCGCGTGCGTGCGTGCGGAGCGTCCATGAGGTTGGGCAGCTCTCAAAACGCAATGATAAGGAATATTTGAGTTGACAATATCCTATTTTCTAATTTTGGATTTATATTTTGGATTTTTTTTAAATAATACACAGGAATCAACCAAGAACACCATTCACATTAATAAATAGGAAAAAAAAAGATTTCATTTGACACGAAAACAGTAAATCAGTAAATCTTCGCCTATTATGGCTAGTCAGATTCATGAAAAATGATTAAAATAGAAGTGTCGCGGACAAGATAAAAAAAAGAGAGTACAGAAACATATTATTAAAAGATAAGTACTTGTGAAAAAAAATGGTGCGATAAAAATTATGAGGGGCGGTATTGCAAGAAAGGTGTGCAAACACGTGTGGGCATAAATTTTAATGTCTAGAAAAAGAATTATCGAGTGATTATTTTTTCGTTTTAAGAAGTTTTCCCCGTACATGCAAGGTATTTCGTTTTGTGTATTTGGTCACTAATGGTGAATTTTCGACAAGTGCCATTGGGAACCCTTTGGAAACCAGCAATGTCTTCCATAAATCAAGATGACAAAACAACGGAAAAAATGCTAAACAACCCTCAGACTACAATTAAACACGAAAATGTGCAATGGTTGAACGGACACCGTAGTAAAACTAGAATCTTTGTAAAAAAAAAACATAATTAAATATGAGTAGGAAATGAGTATCTAGAAGGGGGGAATTCTAATCAAATAAATTAGTAAAAAAATTAAAGTGATAGATGTAGAAGTAGAAGTAGTAAGTTTGAATAAGTTAATAGACTTAAAAGTCGAGTTTATTGGCTTTGAGCTGCTTGACTTCTTCAAGAGAAGTGATGCGGATTGGCTGATTGTCTCCCTTGCCCATTGGGATGCGGTTGGTCTGCAAAAATGTTTTTTTTCTGAATTTTCCCTTCTCGGCTGGGTGCTTTTCGCAATTGTTCAGAATATTGTTACTTGGAATTTTTTAAATAAGTTCTAAAATATATTTCAGCCCACAAACCTGCTTATTCTTGAAAACGGAAGCAGACGCATGATACCAGGTACATTTGGTCCACGAGATCAAATTGGCAATGTTCGAGCTGTTGACACCGCAACCAACCAGAATATCGATTTTCCCATTTCCAACCTCGTTCATCTCGCGAATCACAGACACTCCATCCAATGCGGTTGGTTCTTGACCCGAGGTTAAAACCCCTTTAAACCCAAGTTCGATAGCTTCATCGAGAGTGTTTCTCCAGTCTGTAGCAACATCAATCGCGCGGCTCAAAGTCACAGGCATTGGCCGAGCTGCATCGATGACCGCCTGGCAAGCAGATCGATCAAGTTCTCCAGACCTGACAATAGTTGGAAAATATTACTTTTTAATGGAAAAATCGACTTACTCGGTCAACGCGCCAAAGACAAACCCATCCGCTCCCGCTTTTCTGAGCCATTCAATTTCATCCAGACAAATCTTTAAAAATCTGAGGCTTTAAGTATTACGAAATTAAATAAAACTTCTTACAGCGAGCTCTTGTGCGGTGTAGACAAAATTTCCCGGTCTTGGTCTAATCATGCACATGAGCGGAGTTTCATATTTGTAGCGAAGTGTCGAGACAAAGCCAACTGATGGAGTGAGTCCACCGAGAGGCAAAGCGCTGCAAACTTCCAAGCGATCGGCTCCTATAATATAGAACATTGATTTCATCTGTACCGCCAAGTTTATTTTATTAGTTTGAAATCTATGAATTTCATGGAATTTTAAATCTTACATCGAAATATGAAAATAATTTTAAAGTATACATTACGCTGTTTTAAAACTAAAAAATTGAAATACCTCCTTCAATGGCATTCTCAGCCGACTCGTAATTATCCACACAAATCTCCAGCTTCACGTGCTCCATACCTGTATTTTCTAAAATTCTATTTTCGATACAAATAATCAAAAATTGGGAAAAGATATGGAAGATGTTGAAAAAACATCAATAATTCGAAAATTAGTTTCTACAAAAAAAAATGGTTTAATAATTGTTATTCAACGATAATTTAACCCACTTACAATACAACAAAACTGACTATTTTTGTAATTCACAATTGAAATTTACATTTCAGAAACCAGTAAGGAAAACGGAAATTTGTTTCTTAATAATAATCACAAGAAGGGAAAAAAATCTGGACGAAGAATGGAATTAATAGATTAGGGAGGCGGAATTGAACGATTTCGTAATATTTCTTTTTTACATAAATTGTGTTGAATTTCCGTTAAAACTCGCACGTTCCTCCGGATCGTCGTCATTCGGATTATCCAAACCAGCAACGTTTCCGCGCTGAAAAAAAAGCAACCACATCGATGAATAAAAAAACCTTGAAATTTCACATTCTTCTCGAATTTATTGGGGTATAAAGGAGTAGGTCATAAATGTTTATGGGTGTTACTAAGGATTGTGTAAACTGACTTTGGGAAGATATTCAGGTGAAATTGTCTGGATTTTTATGTAAATAAACAATAAAAACTCACTCTTCGAACCTCTGCACTTCTCGGCATACCCCTGGCTCTCGGTTGTCCATCACCAGCCGCATTATTCGGAGAACTTTCATCTTTCTTTCCTTGATTTGATGCTCCATTTCCAGCAGCTCCAAAAACTGAAGTAGCTAATCGGAACACAAAGTTTATTGGTGTCATGAGAAGCCAAGTGATGAGAGCAACAAAATTTGGGGTGTTCGACACTTTAAGGCTCGATTTTATAATAGATGGTTGCTGAAAAGACTTGATATTTTGGTGAAACTTGATATTCTTGATAAAAACTTGATATTTTGGATATCGGATAAATAAAAATACCTGAATCACAACAAGTGATGACGATGGTGTTAGTGAATTTTCTAGGAATGACTTTGCAAAATCGTCCGGTGAAAATACGCGACGTGGATAAAGTTGAGACAACGAGAATGATCCACTGATTTGGGTTTTCTACAAGATATATTTTTTGATATTGTGATTTTTTTGTTAATATATATTTTTTAATAAAAAAAAACTATTTTGAAATTCACCTGCTTTCTATTTTCTTAAAACCAAAGTTCTAAAAGCTCACCTGTCTTATAACTTCAACCAAAGACAGCAAGTTATCTCCTGACGGAAATTCTTCAATCAGAACCGATCCATCAGGCATTCGTACTTGTAATCGACAACGATCCGATGGAATTGGTTTCGGTACCTCGGGTTCCCTTTTCTCAACGTTCTCCTGAATATTCATCTCTCTTTTCTTTTTTTCCTCTCTATCAGCTTTGATCTGAGCCCGAACTCTTTCGCGCTCTTTTTCCAACTCCAGTTTTTCTTTGGCTCTTTGTTTTGCAGCTTCGATGAATGCTTTATCATCTCGATCTTTTTTGGTCTCTTGCAATAGTTTTGCATTTTTAATTCTTTCCAATTCTTGAGCTTTTTCCTCTTCGATTTTCTTTTCAGCGTCTAGTTTTTTCTTCTGGCTTAACAACTCTTTTGCTCTGGAAATAAATCTCTTGAAATTTGCTAAGTGTAATCTAATATTATACCTTTTAACTTTTTCTTCAACTTCAGCAGATCGCTGAGTTTCGGCTTGAATTATTTCTTGCGTAGATTGATTTTGAGCAGGAGCAGAATCCGAATTAGAAGGCAATGTTGAGGTTGGAAGAGGTGATGCGTCGGTTGTTGTAGTTGTAGTTGTTGCCGGGGCGACAGGTGGAGGAGCAGGTGCATTTTTCATAAATGTTGCTACCGCATTATTCAACTTTGAGCGGAAGTTGTCATTATTCAACCCAATTAAATGAGTGATAATTTCGATTGGTTTTCCAGCTTGGTCAATGAAATAGGTAGCAGGAAGAATAGGAGTGGGGTCTGAAATGAGTTCATTTACAATTTTCTAACAAAAACAGAACACTTACAAATTTCTCCGAATTGTTTCGCCGCTTGTTCCTCGCTTTTCAATTTTATTCCAACAACCGGACAAGGCAGGTTTTGCGAGTCCACATCTTTCCATAAAGCACTCAATTGTTGGCCGTTTTCATCGTCGGTTTCGATATAAACTATGAGTAATGCATGGTTTTTACGAGAAATTTGGATGGCTGTAGTTACTGTTCCTGGAAACCACTGCATCTGAAAAATATAGTATTTATTTCTTAGAATATATATTTTTAAAAATATAACTGTGAGAAAAGAAATGAATTTTTTGAACAATAAATTTCGAATGAGCAAACTGACACAGAAAATCGAGATTAGCCATACTAGAGAAATTTTATGAATGGCTTTTATTTATATTTATATATTAAACACGTGACCTTCAAAAAAAAAAGAGAAAAATGAAAGAAAAAACAATTACCCTGAAAAAACAATTCAACTACGGTAATTTATTTTAAAGGATCATGCGGAAATTAAACTGCGGTTTCAAGGCACATAACAAAAATGTCTTTCATAACCTGACAACGAAAAGACAATACTACTGTGATTTTATCAATTTATTCCATGGAGTGAATTTCTAGATTACTTAGCCGAAGCTTTTTATGACTCGTTTTTGTTGAAAATTTCAGAATTTAAATTAATTTGAGAAAAATAAATTCTGGATAAGCAGAAAAACTGTCTTGGAAATGAAAGAAGACAACGTTGCCCTAAAAGTATCGTGAAGAAATCGATGAATGCGTTTTTGCCAAAAAAGATGACAACGAAATAACAGAAAAAGAGCTGACATTCTATTCCTCCAGAACACATATGTATCCTTAGTCACCATCTGTCAGACATGCAGCGTAACTGCAAAACTGGGTGCCGCAGTTGCAAAATGAACGAACACTGATCCCGCCCCCTTCTCTCCATTTTTCTCGCCAATTTATCTTCTCTTGTTTCAACTGTATGATTCATGGGTTTCTATTACATTTTTATGTCTTTCTTGAGATGATATTTAAACTTTTTGAAACTATTATTTATAATTGAAGCACGTGAACTCAGAAAATGATATTTATCTGTTAACTTTTCTTCTTTTTCAAACTGCTCCCAAATCGATTTTTTCGAGCAATATCCTTGTTTTTCAGAAAATTATAACATTTCCACCGATGCAATATAAACGCTTTCGAATTTGAAAACAAATAGATAAAACGTACAGGTAAATTCGAATAAAATACATAAACTAGTAAAACAAATTAAAAATTTCAGATTATGGGTAATTCTTCGTGTTGCTTGAGAAGTAGGTCATCGAGTGGAGATGATAAATCGTATAATCATGAAGGACAATACATTAGAACAAATCAAGTTGAGGTAATCTATTCTATATATGATTAGTTGGTGAAAAACGTGTTTTGATGTTACAATTGGCTGTAATAGCCGCTGTATTACAGAATTTCTCTAAAACAGTTGTTGTTTTTAGTTTCAGTACGTGAATCAAGTGTTTCCAAGAGATGAGACTGCAACAAATTTTCTGCCGCATATCAGTGAAAGAGAAGCAACAGAGGGTAATTTTCAATAACAATTTCCGATAGTTGAACCTTCATTTTTCCAGGTTTTGAAGAAGACCCTTCAACCCATCCAACAGCTCAACCAACTTTCATGGAAAGAAGTAAAAGTGAAATGAAATGTTAGTTTCCTTTCCAAAAATTTCTTTCAAAGATTTTAATTTTCAGTAAAAGATAATCGTCGATCATGTTATATGCTAGATGCATTAGCAGCCGGCGGTGGACATCCTGGAATTTTACCAAAAAGTTTGAGAAAATCCAGCAGTTGCAGTACGATTTATATAGGTATTTAATATGAAATAAAATAATTTTGCAAATATCAAAAATGATCGTTTTCAGACGACTCAACGATTAGTCAACCAAACCTGAAAAATACGATTAAATGCATTTCGCTGGCGATTTTTTATCACATTTCAAACCGTAAAAATCGAGGACACGAACGATTGATGGAGATTTTTGAGGAGAGACTTCATCCGATTACGGTAAACTTTTAATCGATTTGTCGACTTGTATTTATTAAACATTTTCAGAGAGAAGCAATGCCCGTCGAAATGGTGACAAGAGATCCAGACCATCGAAATATTTATCGATTTGTGAGGACGCTTTTTCATTCAGCACAACTGACGGCAGAATGTGCAATTATTTGTTTGGTGAGTTCGAGTTTAACAAATTATTCGTTTTTTTTACAAATGATAAAATAATTTTGTATAGCTATTAATTCAAAAATATAACATTAACAAAAAACGAACGAAATGTTGTACAAAATGATTTTCTTAGGTCTACATCGAACGCCTCTTAAACTACGCAGAAATGGATCTATGCCCATCAAATTGGCGTCGTGTCGTTCTTGGATCAATCATGCTCGCCTCAAAAGTTTGGGATGATCAAGCGGTTTGGAATGTTGATTATTGCCAAATTCTTCGTGACACAAATGTTGATGATATGTAAGTTTTTACAAAAAACCAAAAGTTTTAAATCTGCTCATAAGAAAATAACATAATTAGTTGTACTGAATTCATGAATTTTCCAAATAGCGCTAAAATCCGAATTTGGCGAACGTTTCTAGCGTTTAAAGGGATTCTTTACTGATTTTACGTTTCTATTCCATTTTCATCTTCGTCTTGACATTTGAAAACCTATACAAGACAATTGTTCTTTTATTGATTTTCAAATATTGTGAAGAAGAGGAAAATGGAATAGAAACCCAAATTCAGTAACGAGTCCCTTTAAAAAAGTTCAAAATTTATCAAAAGATTGAAAAGCCAAGTCAAGAAACCAGAATAGGCCCTTTTTCACAAACTGTTAAGAATACTCCCAATCAGTCGCTTCACTGATAATCTGAACTTTCCAGGAGTGTCGTATAAAACCGCCGAAAAGGTACACCGCATTAAGCCACGCCAATAAAAAAACATGCTTTTCTGTGTTCAGTTTTCAATTGTCGTACTGAATTTTTTAAAGTTATAATCGGTTCATTTTAGCCCACCGTGATATTGTAAAGAATATGAAAATGGAATAAAACCCCATAATCAGTAAAGAGCCCTTTAAAAAAAGGTAATATCGTTAGAAATGTTAAAAAATTACAGGAATGAATTGGAAAGAAGGTTTCTCGAATGTCTCGATTTCAACATAGAGGTATGTTTTGTACGCAACTGCTATTCGAATAAAAAACTATGATTTTGAAGGTTCCTTCATCAGTTTATGCAAAATATTATTTTGATCTCCGAACGCTTGCACTTGCCAATGATCTCCAACTACCAATGCAACCATTGTATAAAGAAAGAGCAAAAAGATTAGAGGTTTTTTAAAAGATTTGTTTTTCTTCTTAAAAATCCTATTTAAATGTTTTTCAGGCATCTAGCCGTATTTATGAGGATAAAATCCAAACGGCACCGGTGAAACGAAGCTATTCAGCTGAAAGGTTGTTCCGTGAGAATAAAACTCCAATGGTATTGTCATAGAAATGCTTTTTTTTTCTTTTCAATCCTGTTTCCTTTTTTTTCTCAAAAATTGTCAAATATCCTGCAAATTCGGTCAGTTTTTTCTTTCTTACATTGTTGTGCTTTGTTTTTTCTCTTTTTTTTCTTTGCTAGTCTTTTAATGTTGTATGTCACAAACAAAGTTACCTTTGTCTTTAATTTATTTAATTTTTTCATAGTTTTTTTCAAAAAAAAAATCAAAAATTCTCTATTTTTTGTCATTTCAATTGTAGGTCTTCTATTTATAAAATAGCATAATTTAATTGTTTTATGAGCCATAAATTGACAATTTTCTGAACTATTATTTATCGAAATACGGCTAACTATTCTGATGTTTATTTTTATTCTTGGATTTATATTCGTTTTTTGTTCTGATGCTTATTTGTTTTTCGTATTTTTTATATTGAGAACTCATTTTGAAAGGATATATTCTTATTAAAAATAAAAACATATCGATTTTTTGAAAGGATTAAGACGTTATTATGTGGTGGTACTGTAAATACCCGAATATTGTGTGACTCGTTGAAATTTGAGATTTTTAAAGGGGGGCTCTTTACTGATTTTTGGTTTCTATTCCATTTTCATCTTCTTTTCGATATTTCAAAACCTATAAAAGCAAAAAATTTATTTTTCTAGTAATACATGAAAAACACATTTACAAATTAAGGCGGCGAAATGGCCTAGCTGGTCGGCCACGCGGGAGAGAGCACGAGAATGTGAGAGCGTTTGCAATTGTTAGGCCATTTGGTCGCCTTAATTTGTAAATGTTCTTTTTCGTGTACTAGAAAAATAAATTTTTTGCTTTTATAGGTTTTGAAATATCGAGAAAAATATGAGAATGGAATAGAACCCCAAAATCTAACTAATTAGGCCTTCGGGAATGAAGATTAAAATAAATTTTGTGAAAATTTGCGGAATCACTGTTGTTTTCCTTGCTTTCCACTGAAAATATTTTTTTTAAAGAATTACACGTGGTTCTCAAATAAGTGGAACTCGGTCTTTAAGATTTAAAAATTCCTTTATGCGACTAGAAAAAGGTTTTTCAAACTCCTACTTTTTTTTTGATTTTTTTCCCAGTGTGTATTGTCAACTCAAATATTCTTGATCATTTGAGGTCTGCTCAACCTCACAGATGCTCCGCACGCACGCACGCGGCTGACGACACTCAACACGCTGGAAAATTCGCGGAAAAGTGAATTTTCAAAATTTTCAGTGTGTTGAGTGTCGTGCGGAGCGACTGTGAGGTTGAGCAGCCCTCAAAACGCAATGATAAAGAATTTTTTTGACAATATAGAAAATTTGATGATTTGTAAGAATATTTTTATTAAACCTTGATTTTTTAATAATTCAGTAATAAATGCAACCTTTTTGCAGGTAGCAAAAAATGTGCGATCATGGTCATTCACATGACGGCGGATGTGCATCTGAACATATCCCGGAAACGCCAGATGTGTATCGATATGACATGTGCAGTTATATTGATACTGAAAAGGTGAATATTATTGTTACAGACGGTATGAGAATGTTCTCATTTGACAAAAAAATGTGACAGTGAATTTGATCAGAAATTTGTTGTCTGTTTCAGGTTACTGTACTCAACGAATCTGTCGACGGAGCTGGAAAATCGGTCTTCAAGTCAATGGAAATGAAAAATGACAAGTATGAATCGGTTTCAAAATTAGACGAATATTGAACTTCAAATTAAAATAACATAAAGCGATTTTTTTCAGAACAGAATTCGTAGAAAGCGATTGCGATGCTGAGCTTCTCTTCAACATACCATTTACCGGACACGTTCGTTTGAGTGGTTTATCGATTGTTGGAGATGAAAATGAAACTCATCCTGCCAAAATAAGACTTTTCAAAGATAGAGAGGCGGTAGGGCAATCGTCGAAAAAGTGTTAGCACAACTATAACTCTTCCAGATGTCGTTTGACGATTGCTCAATTACAGCTGACCAGGAAATTGATTTGAAGATGGATGCGCATGGTAAAACCATTTTTATTTTCTAAGCGAAAGCTCTTTTTTTAAAGGGCTAGTCGACTATCCACTAAAAGCTGCAAAATTCAATAGTTTGACACATTTAACAATTCTGGTGACAACTAATTTTGGTGCAGATGAGACGAAGATTTATTATATTGGTTTAAGAGGCGAATTTCAGCACGAATTCAGGCAACGAGTGAGTTTTTATTTTTAAAAATCGAAACTTTCTAAATTTTTAAATTAAGGAAAAATAGACCAAAATCTAAAAGATTTTTACTTTCCGATATTTATAAGGGTTTTATCAAAAAGATGCGTTCAAAGTACTGTATGAGTTTTGGACCGCTTATCCGCCTAGTGTCAATAATCTCAAATTTCCTGTGGTAATATGATAGATGTCATGACAGTCTGCTTTATTTCAATAGGTACAGTAATCCAGGCCTTTATTGTAAAATTCGCAGAAAACAAAACCTTCCCATGCTCAATTAAAAATATTTTAACCTCATTTTCCATTAATCTTATACTCCCACCTTTCCAAAACAGGAAATGTCAATACAGTAAACAAATACCGTAATCCTAAATCAGAATTTAGCATTTGTTTGTATTCATCCACTTCTCTTATTCTTCTTCGGTTATTTCCCAATTCTCTTGGTTTTTGTTGTCCATTTTTCCGCTTGATAGATTATAGTTGATGAGCCCGATACTAATTGATGTGTTTTTCGAGTACTTTTAGAAGAGAATGGGTCAGAGAAATGGAAAGGATTAAATTAACAATATTATGCAAATTACGTGGTAATTTGCGACACGTATGCGGTACTGTAATTATGAGAGAAATGCAATAATCCGGGATAATTAAAGGGTCACTCCGATTTTTTAATGGAAAAATATATTTTTCATTTTTTAGTATTAAATTGAATGAATCTTTGATTTTTATCTCGAAATTTTATCAAAGAATCAGTGTAGCCGATTGATGGAAACATTTGCAGGTCGCGATTGCCACATACGAATCACGGGCCCAGATGAAGGATCATAAGAATGAAATTCCGGATTCAGTTGCGAGGACAATGTTCTAAAAATGAAGAAACTTTGATTTTCTTAAATTAAGATGCTTTTGATATTAATTTTACTTGTGTGTGTTTTTTTTGTAATTATATAAACCTGGCAACGCATCAATCTTCGTAAGGCCATCATTCCCGGTTCATATCTTCTTCAATCTACAGTAAACTCATTGAAGGAGAAGGATGAAATGAAAGGAAATTATATGGTTTGCCGCCAAAAAAGAAAAATTGATGAGACACTTGAAGAAAATTCGGCGAGAGTGAATTTGAAAAAAAAAACGCTGTATAAGAAGACGAATTTGTTGGACGTTTCCAGAAAGGAAATTAAAATAATGTTTTTAAACCGAATATATTGGAATCGTTTTGTTTCAACAACGTCTCGAAGTTCTTAGAAAGAAATAAAGCTTAAATCAGTTATTTTAACAGAAGACATAAAATCAAGACAAATCAAGCACCAAATTTTAGATTTCGGGAACTCCTGTTGTCTTTTTGATGTCTTCCGCCGAATCTCTCAACTCTCCGAGAAATTCGGCGGAAGACATCAAAACGACAACGGGAGTTCCTGAAATCCAATTTTTGTGCTTGATCTGTCTTGATTTTATGCATTTTCGTATGCATTTCATAAACTGGAACGCTATCTCAACATCCCAAAGATAGTAACTGTTTAAAGCAATCTCTTCAACATAAAAAAACTTAAATTTTGACGCGTAAAAGCAAAGTTTTGATGGTCAATTATTTCCAGTTATAACCAGCTGCATGGATTTCCAGTTGTACCGGATTTTCAACTATTTTTCAGATTTTATAGTGTCCAAAAAATTTTGAAATTCGATTTATTTGCACGTTGAGTCTAAAAGTGATGGAAACAACTCAAATATTGCAAGTCGACTGAAAATTGACTCAGCAGTAAACCATCAAAGTTTTATTCTACTCTGCAAATTAAAGGCAGCTTGTCAGTTAACACTGTCCAAATTCAAAGCTAATAAATGGGGGCCCAGACATTCGTGAAACCAATACCAATATGTTGCCATATTCAATAGTTGTATTTCGCGCCAATTCCGAGTGCGTTGCGCGATCCATTTGATTTCGCATGAATTGCACTAGATAAAGCTCTAATTTTTTAAATTGAAATCAGGTAGGGTCAAATTAACCGACACGCTGTCTTTAACGGCTATGAAATTTTAGCGCGACTTTTGTTTTTGAAATTAAATGGATTTTAAGAAAAATATGGATTTTAAAAAGGATGCTCTGAACTTAATTCAAAGGCCGATTATCACCGAATTTCAAGGTAGCTATTTTGAATTCCCATATATTTTCTGAAAATTTTCCAGCTAATTTTTTTTCGAATTAAAAAAATCTGAAAATTTGTAATTTATCTGGAAAAATATGGAAGTCTGAAAAAAAATTCTTGATAAATTCCCTCCCATTCTTTAAAATAACAAACAATCTAATCCTATCAAAAATTAATATTTTTAGTGAATTTATCAATCGAATCATACCGTTATGACCGTTATGGCTCAAAATACTCTTTTCAAAACTCGAAATCTCCCTGATAAACATCCTCTATTTTTCGAAACGTCCCTCCTTTTTCAATTTTATATGTTTGATTGGCTGCTTTTACTCCACCCTCTTTTCCGCTATCCCTTTGAATGTCTTCGTCTCTATTAGTTCACCGTACAAATGCACTCTATTCTCGGTCTTTTCATCGAATTCAAGCAACAAAAAAAATAGAATAGAGACAGAGAGAGAGCGCAGAAATCGATGAGAGCTAAATGAAACGGGGGGAGGGGTCCGTTTGTGATTATTTTGGAGAAACTATATTTATGATAAAGATGGAAAAAAATTAATTGCACAAAAATTAAAACCCCTTAAATTTTTAAATAATTAATATTTGAATCGTCTGATCCTTCAAATTTGCATTAAATTAAAAACATGTAATTAAAATATTTTTTCAGTGTAACGAATTCGATAACCAAAAAATTTATTCAATAATGGTGTTTTATATGAAAATGTTATGAAAAACTAAAAAGTTTACAGACATTGTGCCCGTTAACAACTCCGGGAAATAACGACTTCTGGTAAAAAATAAGCACTTCGCTTAATTGGTGCTTAAAGGAGGGCTCTACGAAGCTATGCATCTGGGATGAAAATAGACTTCATTCTCATTCCAAATCTGTTTTTAAAATGTTCTAAAACCACCTAGAAGCCGAGAAAATGAGCTTCAAAACAATGGCCTAGAAAAAGGGGCCACCTGGCCGAACTTTTACCTATGAGTTTTTTTCGTGTTTCGTTAATAAATAGTTAAGCAGAATGCTTATATTGGTCCCTTTTTATTTTTTTCACCTTAATTTATGTTTTTTAATTTTTTTTTTGATTATTCATGCCTGCGGACTAGTTTTCGCTGGCGGACACTTTTTCTAGGCCATTGTTTTGAGGCTCAAGCTTCTAGGGGGTTTTAAAAAATTTTAAAAACAGATTTGAAATGAATATAAAGTCTATTTTCATCCCAGTTTTAGCTCCGTAAAATTTTCATTCATTGGCTCCGTAAAACCCTCCTTTAATGCCAAATATGTGGCATAGTTTGTCACCTCCATCAGAAAAAAAACGCCAAAGCAGAAAATCTACATATGTGCTTTTAAAAAAAAAGTCGAGGTTACCGATCTTCTCTGGCAAATTTTGGAACTCGAGAAATCTTCTTGAGAACATTTCCGAAAGTTTCAATTCAGCTTTTTCATATTTTTTCCACAAGACATCAATTTTTTTACATAATTTTTTAAAGGTTTCGTTGTTTTACCCCTCAACATTTTTGAACACAGGTTGGGACGAGAACAATCAATCAATTTTTTATGTGGGTATTTTTTCGCTATTCCTATTATTATACTTCTCTAATGATGTACTTTTTGAATGGAAATGTTTCTTTGCAATGCATCTGCTTTCACGATGGCGCGTTTATCGCCGTTGCAGATGGTACCAGCCACCGCTCACCGCTGACCAGTCGAACTCAACATATTGAACAATAAATGGGGGGGGGGGGGACGGGAGAAAAAAACGAACAGAACAAATATTCATATGACAACGATTGAAATAAAATGGAAACTTTGAGTAACAGAGAAATGTGCGTTTTTGAAATTCTGGAAATTGAAGAAAATACCCGTAGACCAGTTTTAAATACTCCGAATCATGCAGTTATCGTTTCAAAGATATGTCTATGAACATGTCCATGCACATGAAAATTCCGGAAGGTTTGATCTCCAAAATTAAAAAAAATCATTTATGTGGTCACACCTAATTTTTTCGAAGAAACCATAAGCATACTGTTTTACCTTTAAGAACTGTATTTTCAAAAATCAGAATTTACGTCGTAAGATGTTTGAAAAAGTTAGAATAAATTTTTGAAAATGTTTTTTTCATTTCTGATGATGATATAGTAGTTCAATAGTTGTCGAATTTTTGAAGGAAAGTTAAAAATTCTTTTGTTTCTTTTTTCAAAAAATATTTTTAAAAAACCCCCGGTTTTTTAAATTATGATTTTACAGATATAAATAATTAATTTGGGTCATTTTGTGTGTTAGCTTGTCAGTTAACACGATACAAATTCAACACAAAATATCAAAATTCGAATTGGAGGCCAGGCGGTCGAGAAAACAATACCAATGTGTAACATCATTCAAATAATCGTGTTTCGCGCCAATTCCGACCGCGTCGCACGGACACCGACCGCGTCGCACGGACACGCGCGCATTCAAATTTTGATTTTTTTTCAACTTTGGACCGCTGCGATGACACGTGTATTTATCGGTGTAATTTCGCATAAATTGCATTATAGTAATTAGAGAACGCTCTAATTTTTGAAACTAAGATCAGGTAGGGTAAAATTAACTGAACAGCTGTCTTTAAAAATTCCAAAATTAAAATCAAGTACGACGTCTATTCTCAACTCCAATTTAGTTATTTATTCTATCTCAGGAAAAGCAATGCACCGGAACATTCCCATTTTGTTCGGGACTTGTCCACGGAC
The DNA here is from genome assembly GCA_964036255.1 of Caenorhabditis virilis. Taxonomy (NCBI): domain Eukaryota; kingdom Metazoa; phylum Nematoda; class Chromadorea; order Rhabditida; family Rhabditidae; genus Caenorhabditis; species Caenorhabditis virilis. The sequence continues at coordinate 8,246,068 of OZ038417.1, read as the reverse complement.
AGCCCCGGACTTTTAAAGTTTTGCTCTAACCTGACCGATGTTCAAAAACCCAACGGAAACTTAAAGCGGGAACCTTACTGAATACCTTACTAGAATTTTAAAGCTCTACCTGAAATCTTTGATACTGAAATACGAATTACTTTTTAATTTTTCGATCAAATAAAGCCGGCAACAAAAAAAATGTGTAGCATTGCTCGAAAATTAGATGAAGCTCAGAAATTTTACTAAGGCGGTTAGTAATGCTCCAGCTTTCATTTGCCGCGACGTATTTGAAAACCGGACATGTTGCAGCAAAACTGTAAATGCCCGGGACTGTCCGTGGACAAGTCCCGGATGAAATGGGAATGCTCCGGTGCATCGCTTTCCTGAGCTAAAGTTTTCTTTTAAGATTTAACAAGGTACTCCTACTATTTTGATCCTATTATTTTTCGTTTCTCATATTTAGTTAATATTAAAAGTAAACATCTAAAAAAAACCATTATCACTTCATTGTTATCCAAACAAATGCTGATTGTCTTTCACAGAACCCTTTCCGCTCTCCTTTACATCTTCACAGCTGGACACTCACCTACTTATATCTGTTTTTTACTTCCCATCTTACCTTCACATCCTAAATACAGTAGTAATTTGTAGAAGTCTCCTTCCACAAGGACGTCCAACCGTTCATCACTGAAGGAAATTAAGCAGAAAGCAGAAAACAACAGTCACCAAGAGGAGGTCAATAATAATGGTGTCCTGATGGTTGAAAGTTTTTTTTTGCCGCATTTGTAATAAAAAGGTTGACAATTGAAAATAAAGGAAAAAGAAGTTAAATGTACAAGGACAACCAAAACTGTGGTCCAATTGGGAAAATGTCGGCGAATATTTGAAAGTTTTTAAAAGTTTTCCATGTACTGAATGAGTTAAAGCAGCGTAGTTTTGATTAGGGTGAAATAAGTGGAACACTGTCTTTAAAAAGTATTTATCGTTATCATGTATAATTTTTAAAAATTGTATTTTAAACGTTATTCATTAGTTAATTTTTCCAGTGGCATATTGGTTGTCATTGAGACTTTTCAGCTTTTTTTCCAATTTTGAAGGTAAAGGAGGGCTTTACGGAACCAATGAATTCATCTGGGATGAATATAGACTTCATTCTCATTCCAAATCTGTTTTTAAAATTTTCTAAAACCACCTAGAAGTCGAGAAAATTAGATTCAAAACAATGGCCTAGAAAAATTGTCCACCTGGCCGAACTTTTTCCTATGAGCTTTTTTCGTTAATAAATAGTTATGCAGAATTCTAATTATTTAGTCCTTTTTTATGTGTTTTTAATTTTAATTTTGGATTTTTCATGCCTGCGGACTAGTTTTCGCGGGCGGCTAATTTTTCTAGGCCATTGTTCTGAACCTCATTTTCTCGGCTGCTAGGTGGTTTTAGAAAATTTTAAAAACAGATTTGGAATGAGAATGAAGTCTATTTTCATTTAAAATACATTTATTATCTCCGTAAATCCCCTCCTTTAAAGGCACGTTACCATCCAATTTTTCAAATAATCGAGAAACTCAAAACACAATATTTCGTATCCATTTCTTGACACTGTTTATGGTTTCACCTAATTAATTTAAAAGCTCCCTTTGATGAGTAGGTTCAGCATTTGTTTTTGGGAATCCTTCAAAAAATACTGTACATCAATTTTTTATTGCAAAAAAACAGTTGAACTAGAATAAAAAAATAATGATTAAAACTTCCAAAAAAAAGCAAAACGTGAAAAAACATTTTTTCAAACTATATTATTAAGTTGTGAATAAAACATTCGCAATGAATTCGATATAAGAAAGAAAAGAAAAAATACAAAAAATGAGGTGTGTTTACCGGAAGTAACCCGACAGTGATAGAGAAAAACGGGGAAGTTTTACAATGGAATTTGTGCAGTTGTGAAAAGGTAAAAATGTTTTCTAAATTTAAATCATCTACGGTTTGGTGATCGGAATCGGCGAGCTGGACCTAACCAAAAATGATGAGTTTGTAGGGTGTTGGGATCGTGTCGAACGCAAGGCTCCGGCCAACAAATACCCGAGTGGTTTTGCAGATTGTCGAGACAGCGTGAGAGCATCAAGATTTTGCGGGTTTGCGACGAGGCTCGGCTGAAAAAAACTGATATAGATAAGTTATTCTTGATTTTTAACGAGTGCGTGGATACTGATGGACATTGTTTAATATTTTTGAAACAAAAGTTTGTATTTTTTCGACTAAAAAATTTAGGAATATATTTTCACTATAAATTTTCTAGTGCAAATTGTAAAAATATAGTTGTTTTTTTAGTTCTTCCGGTAAGGGAATAGGAGATCTAGTTAGAAATTCGAAAGGGTTATTGAATGATGTGCTATCCACGTTTTAATAATATAAAATCGCGAAACTAACCGCTTTTCTGTTCTGATATTCTTGTTTTGGTTGTTGTTGTGGCTCGACTTTCTTCTTCTCCTCTTCATCATTCATTGTTCTTTTCGCTGACTCCGGCTGTGCAGGCTCCATTACCGGTGGACTTGTCGCCGTTGGTGATTGCGATTTGGAGGACACGGAAGAAGACATCGAACTTATCGTTGGCGTATTTTGCATGTTTCTCATTCGTTCATTATCCTCTCTAATCCCTTCTTCAGCCAATAACGACAACATCTCCGCATTTTCAGCAACAAGCAGCGGCGGTGGTGAAGAAGATGATTGTCCGGATTTTTCAGACTGTGGTCGCGACATATCTCGTTGCTGTTGTTCTCGGCTATTGTCTTGCATATGCATAGGCTTGGCTGACGATAATGTTGGTGGTGGTGCCAACAAAGGAGTGCTTGAAACATATGCCGAAACATCAGTTTTTCGAACGGGATGATCATGAACAATCGCAGGAACACCGTTTGGTCGTGAAAGAATAGTTTGCTTCGCAATCTTCGTCATCTCCTTATGCTTCTCCACAATTGCCTTTCTTTTTTGAACTTCTTTCGCTCTTTGCTCACTTCTTTCTTCAGGCGTCAATCTCAGCAGTCGAACTTTATCAATATCTACTCCTTTTGTTAAAGAGTAATCATTGTAGATTCTCGTTTGCAGTTCTGCAGTCATTAACGGAACTTGAGCGCCTCTTTGGTCCCAAGACATTCGCCACTGGTGATATAAAAACTCGTCTGCTGTCATTCGAACGTTTCTACGCGGTAATCCGCCACAGTAATCGTAGTAGATGTTTAAAAACTCTCCAGGTGGTGTTCTCTTTTCAACGGCGTATACATAGTAGAACTGCACGGCACGAGTGGTCTGCTCGGCGTTCATTTGATATGGCTGAAAATAAGCGAATCATGGTATTAGCTGCTCACGAAATCGGCTTTATAAACAAGCAAGCGCGCTCTAAAAAACCGACACGCTCTCATAAGAAATATAACGAGGGGGGAGACTATACGCCGACAACTGCCTCTCACCAAACAACACTCTCTCGCAGAAGAGGGAAGCCCACGTTTATATAAGCGATTTTGTGAGAGGACTATAAATGAACCAAAATAAATAACGAAAATTCAATGAGATATGAGCACAAATACGAGATCAATGACTTATAAATTCTTTTTCAAAAAATTCAGTTTAAACTAGGTCACAGTCCCAATTTCATTAAAAGTTGCTCCGATTTTATTGAATTTTCGAGCTTCTTTTCATAATTAAAATGTTTTAAATAAATAGTGTTTTTTATTTTTGATTAAAAACATACCTGCTTTCCGCTGGGGACAAATGGTTCCATAGAAGCATACATACTAAACGCATGTAGATTTCGTCCACCAGAAGACCTATGCTCTTCTTCCATCTTCCGTTGCGCGAAAATTCTCCTTTCCCTGATCGTATTCCTTTCAGCCTCATACGGGATTCTAGGGAACAGTTCGACTTTATCCGTATGATTAATTGGCATAAAATCCGACGTTATGATCAATATATGCGGTGGAACCTTGATATCTTTCAATTGTTGTTTTATTTTCTCGAGCTCTTTGATATTTCGATTTCTTTCTAGTCTTAACTTCTCGCCAATCGTTATTTCTGGTTGTGGTGGACCAAAAAATCCAGGCATCGGGAAAGGATTTGGGGCGATTTTTACGTTATGCCTCACACCGTAAACGTAAGGTCGCGTCGGATTTGACATTGTGTGTGCTTGTACTCTTTGCTGCTGATATTGTTGAATATAGTTTGTTGGAGTTGCTGAGCTTGACGCTTCAACCTGCTTTAAAGAAATGAATATAACTCAAATACTAATTATAGTTTCTTGAAAACACTTACTTGTAATGTTCCAACTTCCTCACTTGGACCTTCTGCATCCAACGCTGGCATTTGTTCCAAAACTGGTGGAGCTTCATTCCCTCCTTCCTCACTTTTTTGTGCAATTGGTTTGCTTGAACTTGCTCGAACTTGTTGACGAATCTGCCTTTTGTTCATAAAATGAAGATCAATAATCATTGTCAAGCTTTTCGGATCATCTCGACGATAGGCAACTGTTCGAAGACTTGTGTTATCTTTGAGTATCTGTAGATATTTTTAAAATCAAGAAATGATTTCTTAGAAATCTTAAAATATTTGTAAAAATCTTACATGTCCATTACTCCTGAGCACCACTTGTATGTTTGGGCATTTTTTGTCAAGCGAAAACTTTTCCGTTAAAAACCTTCGGAATTTTCCGATTGTCATCTGTGCCGGACAGGTGTATCCTCGATGGAAATTCGGCTGAAAACAGATTTTTCTTAGATTGTTATTGTTTTTTTTCACAATTACCATTATATCCATCTTTTTAGTTGAATTGGAGATTTGTCCTGGCTCATATATGACACTTGGTTTGAAGTAAACATAAAATGCAACATACTCTTCAGTTCCATGGCTGCCATTTCGATTCTCTTCCCTTAAAAAAATAATTTTAAAATAAATTATTATAATACTCACTTTTGTGATAGAGTAGTCTGATACTCTGACGGCGTATTAACCGGTTCTTCTTTTCTCAGGACTATTGGCCTCATTCTCTTCAAAACTTCAACAGTATGCGAATGAATTTTACATTTGGTCTGAAAATTATAAAAATGAATATTATGTTTGAAAACGTATTCTTACATAATCCAACGGGGATTTGCAATTGAAGCACTGTCTTGTTTTTTCGATATGATTTTCGATACATGAGCGACAGACTGAAAATTTTAAAAATTAATTGAATCGTTTTTTTTTCAATTTTATTCGAGAAAATTTACTAAATTAACACTTTTTTTAATACCGAAAATAGCAAAAAATGTAGCAGAAACTGTGAAAATATGATTTTTATATATTTTGCTATTTTTCACCGTTTTTCACCGTTTTTCAAAAAACTACTCGAATCTCTAAATTCAATATGAATGTGCGCTCTGCTGAGACTTGCGCGCGAAGTGAAAATATTTAAATTTCAAATTTTAAAAATATTCTTTGTCGCTTTTTCTATTAAACAGTTTTTGAAAAAAATGTGGAAAAGTCCGAATACTTAGAGTAATTTAAACAGTGTGATTATGCGTCATCGTGTACACACACATTTTCGAAACCGCCTAATATCTCTTTCATTTATTTTCTCAATTCGTGACGTTTGATGCATTTTTTTTTTTAAATCCGTATACTTACATACTAATTTACAACAATCCACCTGGGTTGGCGTCTCAAACGTGTTCTCACAAATGGAACATGTCAGAGTGAGCTTAATGCGTTGCTTCGGATTTTGCGAAGGCCCTGGTTGACGAGGATCCATTTTGAATTACTTCTGATACCTGAAATTCAATACATTTGTTGAAAAAATTAAGATATTTGAGATGTTAGAAGATTTTAACGACCAAAATTGTATTCATAAAAATGGTGAATTTTATTTTTCATTCCTCGAAAAAGGAGATGCGTTTTTTTTTCAAACCACTTCACAGTTTTCATTCCTAAGAAGTCAATTTCCATCATAAATCCATTCGATTCGCGCAAATTGTCAATCAGAACTCTGACAAAGGAATCCAGCCATATAAAACAGAATACCCAATTCTATGAGAATATATTGGCGATCGTCTTTATTCGAAATTTGATTAAAATGTTATGATCCTTGAGTTTTTTTTTTGGCGGGGCGGATAGCATAAGAGGTGAAGGTATATTTTAAGGAGGAATATTAGTGATAACGACAAAAAGCAAATATAGACTCAGACCCTACTATTTTCTGAAGTGTTTTCAGATTCATGGCGCCAAAATTTTCATTAAAAAAATGAACATTTTGGCGCCATGAATTTTAATATGCCAAAGTTTATTAATGATTTTTAAAATGCAATAGCTTGCAGAATTTGTTTCATATCAACTAACACTGTCTTCTAGCTAATGTTTAGCTCGGTTTACCGTAAAAATAAAAAAAAACTGTTTACTGTGAACATGTTGAATTTTTTCAGTATTAAGTGAAAAAATAACTTTTCATCTTCATTCTACACACTGCACTCGACTAGACGAAATAAATTTCTTCTAAAGCTTCTCCCCCACATATCTTTCATTTCACCCCTTTGCAAAAAAAATCATCATCAGCAGCAGCAGCAGCGCGAGCGCGGCAGGCGACTAGAGTGGACTAATGGTATTGTTTACTTCAAGTGTCCCGTGTGTGTATGTATGTGTCCCTCATTTCTATCCAGCCGAAAAGACTGCGCTTCTCGTTTCCCTTTTTTCCTATTGGATGGACTGAATGCAAAAAAAGGAAACGACGAGGTGAAAAGGGGCGAGCTTATTACTTATTCCGTCCAGCCATCCTCAATGGTGAAGCCTACCAAATATGTGTTTACACAAATTATTTAATAATTATTTATGGTGTATTTAAAAGGCAGGTGACATATAACGTTTCTACAAAAGTGAACGAAAATAATAGATTTTTTTTCAAGATAACGTACAGTCATGTTCAGATGAAAACTCAATAAGAAATTCATACAAATTATGTTTAGACATGAAGAAAAATAAGAGTAATGATAAAAGATGACAGATTTATCATCAAAACCATTCACAAAATTCGAAAATTTAATCTTTTTTTGAATTTTCGCGCCTAAATTTTGCGTTCAATTTTCTCGAAGAAAATGTGCGAACTAAAGGTTACTCTATTGAAGTTTTTAGCACGGTATTAAAAATCAAAATCCGAGGAAAAAGTGAAATAAACAAGTTAAAAATGACAGAAGAGGTTTGTTTAGCGCCAAAATTTTAACATTTTTCGATGTAAATGAAAAATTTAAGTTTTAAAAAGGAGGCATACAGTCTTCAAGTGAAATATAAACAATTTATGATTTATTTCACAAGTAAAAACTAGTGAATATGAAGTAAAGAACCCTTGATTCAAAACTGATTATTGATTTTTCAAAAAAAAAATCGATGTCAGTAATTGTAAATATAAAAAAAACTTTAAAAAAGGTGGTTATGGTGGAAAAGGCGATACACGTAAATATACGCGAAGGAGCGACAGCAACGAAAACGGGGCATTTGTAACGAGTTCCCCTTCGCCATTCCCCCCATCACAACCCCCTTCCTATCTTTTCCGTCTTGCATTTCATCCCAATCTCTCACTCTTCTTTTTTTCACTACTCTATGCATATTTCGCCTCTTTTATATGTTTTGTGTACAACTCCACCGTATTCTCTGCGTATCTCGCTTAATAGTTCGCAACAACCACCACCTCACCCTTCACACGCTCCGCCCATCTGGGACTTGGATGTTACAGGCGAATGAGTTAATATAGCCACGCCTTGAGTGCATTTGGAGCGCAGTTTACTGTAAATGGTTTGTCGATGCGGTGATGCCACTAGACGTCAGAGTGAATGGGGGCCGATAAAGCGAGAGAGAAGAGAAAAATGACTAGAGACAGAGCCCATAGGGAATAAATATGTACACATATGAACGCGTTGTTGAGTGAAGAGACTTGGAAACTGCGGGCAAACTTCTTTTTCTATGTTTCCATCGTCGTATTTCCACTTTTCTTCCAGCCGATCAATCAAACATACATTTTGTTTGGGGTGCAGTGTCTGCGTGCCTGACCTTTCCATCGCAACACAATGAAATGTTGTATGAATCGAAATGTGAGGAAAAAAAATGGTGACTTGAATAGGAGAGTACGGTTGCGCGATCGTGACACGCTGCAGAACTACAGTAACCCGATTGATTTGCGGAAAATGTATTGCAATTTTGTCTGCGAATTTTAATTGAAGAGAGAGAGATGAAAAATATTGTTGTTGGGGGACAATATATAGGGGTGTGGTTTGGAAAACCGGTCTAGATAATGGTGATGAGATTGAAGTAGATTTCGGTATTGTCAACATAAAATTTTTGTATCATGCAAGTTGGTTTTGACCTACCCAAAAAATCTAAATCTCTCACGAAGTCGTGCTATTTTTACCCGCGAGCGGCTGCGCTGCGGTCTTTCAGCAGAAAATGGACGATCCAAAATTTTTAAATTGACAATACATAAATACAAATATTTTATGAAAATTCAGCATTATGGTATTTGATACTGTAGTTGGGTTGATTTAATCAGCTCTGTTCATTAGGGGGAAAATACTAATATTTCGAAGAAGAAGTTTTTTGGGTAACACAAAATAATAACTAAAAACCCAGAAAATATTTCTTAAAAAGTCACAAGTATACCATGTATTCTCCCTTTAAAATTAATATAAAACTTCAAGGAGTTTTGCCGCCAGCAATGATAATGTTTTCCCACATTCAAAAATGATTAGGATTCTTCTTTCGATGAGATAATCGAACAAATAAACGGAAGATTCCCAAGACTTGAAAAATATCGAAAACTGAGAAAAATTGAAAAGAAAGTAAAGGCTGTGATTTCGAATAATTTCTCTTATTTCTTTTAAGTAAATTTATAATGCAAAGAAAGCTCACTGGCTCGTTCAGACCGCCATTTCCGTGCTCCTGGTGATGCTCGATGCATTTTCTTAAAGACATTGTGCCTAAAACTGTTAAATCTTTTTTTCTTGTGTCATCGTAAAACAAGCGATATTGCGTCTACAACATACAACATCTAGCATGGGCCTGTGAAGTTCCATAAAATTAATTCCATTCGAGTGTTCACAAAACCAAGATTCCTTTATGGAAGCACAATTAAAATTTCTTTATAGTCGACTACACGAAATATTATCTCAATAGAATAAATTATCCCTTTGATAAAGCCGCATTTCGATCCAAAAAATGTTATAAGTCGAACTATTTGCTTGAAAAATGAAGAAACAAGGAAAACCTCTCTCAACCTGACAAACATGCTCTTTTCGACAAAATGGATCTCATCAAAAACATATAATAGAACCTTCAATATTTCACTTGCAAAAATTTCGTATTCTGTGTTTGTCTTCGTTTGTTTTAAAAAAAAACCGAACCCTTTTCTTTAATTTCAAAAAATATATATACGCACATATCACTGAAGACTATTAAATACTCTCTTTTTTGAATTCGAGTTAACCTCCCTGACAATTCACAAAGTATTTCAATTTCCCGCACAATAAACGCTCAATGATAATATGAGAATACACCTTTCATCGTGTCTTCCTCACATCACTCATCAGATTTCCGAGTGTTCGTGTGCTCACATTTCTATTTGTCATTTTCTTTTCCTCCTATTTTCATTCCATCCAGTTTCAAGATTGACTCTTGCCAGTCTTCTCCACTAGCCTAGATATTTGAGCCACACCCACTAAACCAATGGAAAGAATAAGCAGTAACCAAAGTTACGAACCGAATAAATATCAAAAAGAGCACAGAAGGTTGGTATTTAGAGAAGGAAAAATCGAAAAGAAGTTAGTTTATGAGTCATGAGTCAGAAAGGGAAGACAAAACTGTTTGTTTATTGTTAAAATGCCGACTGAAAGGAGAACTACGTAATCAATTTTACAGATTTTTCCTAAAAGAATAATACTTGAACAGATTCATCGTATGTTTGTTGCTCTAACTGAATTCAATTCAGCTCATCAGGGTTCATAATTTCAAATTCAAAGAATTACCATTGTCCCAAAAGACAAATTACGGTTCTGAAGGTGATTTCACTCACCGCTTTATTCTTGATTATTTTTCATAAACATCAAAAACTGGTAACGATATTGAAGGATATAAAAGAAGAATAAATAATTATAATGATATTAAAGAAGAATAAAAATTTATGAATGTAAGCTCAGCGATGTGTATGAGTCAGTGGTTACTAGGAGACGGTGCTTGTTTTTAGGTTATTTTGTAGCTCAAAAGGGACTGATAAATGCACTATATGAACAATTTTTTAGATTATGAATTCATGTATCCATAGAATAATATTCAATCATGAGATATTCGCTTGTTTGCAAGTGGTGTGAAAGTTGAAACAACATCTGAAACCACAGCTGAAAGAGAATACTTGAATACAAATTTTACGTTTAATTTGTTCTGAAATCTTCGAATCATTGGTGACATAGAAATATGACAATGAAGGTATCAAAACGAAATTCAAATATGAGAACACTGGGAAACCGCCTCCCATTACAACCAAAATTGAAGATTACTACAACAGGAACTTTAAAGACAGCGGATCAGTTAATTTGACCCTACCAGATTAAAATTTCAAAAATTATAGCTTTCTCTAATTAGTACAATGTAATTTATGCGAAATCACACCGATAAATACCCGTCGTAGCAGCCGTCCAAAGTTTAAAAAAAATAAAAATTTGAATGCGCGCCGGATCGTGCAACGCGGTCGGAATTGGCGCGGAACACAATTATTTGAATGTGGCAACATATTGGTATTGTTCTTTGGACCACCTGGGCTCCCGTTCGAACTTTGATTTTTTGGCTTGAATTTGGATCGTGTTAACTGACCAGCTGCCTTTAACATGAATCATTTATCCGAATAGATGTTAAAATCCATAATTCAATGTAAATCCATTGAAATCGATCCATTATACGGTCAACAAGTTCTTTAATAATGGATTTCAATTTTTGTTTTTTTGATAACCATGTCTTTAAAATTTAGTATTATTGTATCACAAAATCGGCTTCATAAACGTGAACTTCCCTATTTTGCGAAATAGTGTATGGTGAGGGATAATAATACAACGCAACGCAACCCTTCCCATTGCCCTCACGCGTGGCGTGTCGATTTTTTGACACTGGTTTTTTCACGTTTATATAACAGAATTTGTAAACAACTAATACACTTATTTATTTTTCTTGATTATCCAATTTTCGAAAATGATTTCTATAAAAACAAGTGGAACAATGTTCTTAAGGAAATTTTGAATCTTTGTTGTATTTTAATAAACTTTCCCATTGCACTGAACCCGTTGACAGTTGAAAGAGTTTAGACAAAAGTGTCATTTTGCAATTCTCCATAAAATTTTAATGAGCAAATCATTCGGCACTTCTCCCTCATAAGAAACTATGTTCCCTTTCCTTGCCCGAGATCATTTCAAAAAAAAAACTGCGATTCACCATTTTGATAGCCAAAAAGAAGGACGAAAAATTTATGGCGTAACACAAATACTACACAAATTATTTGTTCTTCTCTGATAAAAAATGGTAGTTTCTCGTTTTTCTTCTTGGCTACTTTGAGAGTTGGAGAAGAGTGATTGGAAAAAGGGAACATGAAAAGAAGCAGCAAACGACATTTTAAAATTTTTAAAAGACATGAAGTATTTGACACTCTAACTTGAAGGGCATCTGGATATGAAAACTTGACTGGTTATAGTTTTTTTTACGAACGACTCAGGATAATTTCGGATCATATACGGCGCGTCGAAGATCCGGTAAAAAAAACCCCCCATGCAGAGGCGCGCGAGCCGTTTCACAGCCTAAACGACGCACACGCCGAATACGAGCCGATTATCGATGTGAAGCGCGCGAGCCGTTTGACGCCAAAAATACCCCGAGAATATAATCATTCAGGTATAGCGTACCAAAACTTCAAATACACCTTAAATTGTTTTTCAATTTTCAAAGATGTAATACTTCCAAAACTTTTCGGATGTCAGTGTTCGATTTCTACTGTTATAGCTACTGTACTACCGCCTGCTAATTAGAAAATTTCCAAGAAAAGTTATCTTTGGCGTCACGGTAGTTGAGGTGATTGCTGAAATCCCATAAGAAATTTTTCGCTTACATCTGAGTCCCGAGAATTTAATTTTTAACAACAATCAAAAATAAGTCACTAAAAATACAATTAAACATTCTCCAGTATATCTGCTTTTCCTTGAATTTCAGCATTTGAAGTTAAAATCAGAAAAACCAGAAAAGACTAATAATTGCAAAGTGACAACGGCGAAATGAGAATTTGTCAGGATATCGAAATCGGCTCAATATTAATTACTTTTCCCCTCCGTTTCCACTTCATTAAACGGCACTTGGTATCTGAAACATTCGTCTACATTTAATCTACGGATTAGGCACACTAAAAGTCACGCAAAGATGCAAAATTAATAAATGGGATCGTAATGTATGTTTTAATATTTAAATGAAAATGATATATTCAGGAGAAATTAAAAAACACAATCTAAGTTCAGGTATAAATCATAACTTCGCTTGGAGCATCGCCTATAAACCCAAACCTCGACCACTCAAGCAAGTTTTTTTCAAATTCATTGTTCAATCTCTTTTTTTTCAATTATTGTGTTTTTGCCGATAATTTTACTTTTACCTTTTCGTGGTCTGCGGCGAGGTTCGACAATCTTAAAGACAGTGGATCAGTTTGACCATACCAGATTTAAATTTCAAAAATTAGAGCTTTCTATCATTAGTTCAATGCAATTAATCGTGTTAACTGGCCAGCTGCGTTTAAAGACTAAGGACCTTTTTTTTCATCAACACTTTTTTTTGCTGAAATTAAGTTTGTCAGTAAATATTTTATTCAATTCTTGCCATTTTCAAACTATAGTTCTGGATCGGTTTTAATTTATTTCTTTATTTCTTTGAGCTACTCATTTCTAGAGTTTTTTCGTAGGAAGAGCTTCATCAATAAGAGCATGCTTTAGTGATTCATAAATGTTCTCCTCGCAACTAACTAAGATATTATATCGAAATCAATAAAACGTTTTGAACTGAAAGCGAGAGCTTTTGTGCGTTGACCCATGTGAGAGACCATTTGATTAGAACTTGTCACTCAATTTGAAATATTTTATAAAGCTCAATATTGAAAACCATATAGCCTAAACCTAGAAAATCAAAAAGAAACCTATTCATGATAATTATTCAGGTACCTATATTTTTCGTTTGAATTGCCAATTATTCGTGGGAAATAAGAGACATAACATTTGCCCTCTCTTTTATTCCTGCTGTGTTCTCCCGCATAATCGAATTACCGTAACCTCTTGCATAAACGATGGGTGTTTGATTGAGGAGGGAAAAGAAGAAAAAAAAACAGCGAAGATGGTCATTATTTTGTATTGATAGGACTCTCAGATAATGAGGTTATAAATAACGTAGAATGGGGGTTTTTTTCTTTTGTTATCTACTTACATCAACACTTGAAACACTTTTTCAAAAAAGGATAGGGAGCTCCCGCAAAAAAATTGTAAAACTCGAATTATTGCTTTTGAAATTCGGTGTCAAACTGATACAGGAGACATGTTTTAAAACAATATTAGATTTACTTTTTGACATGAAGTATCACCGTTTTTTTTTTAAATATTTGAAGTCGAGCTTAGCCATTGTAAACCAAGACATTTGGAAGTCAAATTTCATCAATTCTTAATTATTTTTCGCAAATTATTCTTTGAGAACAGTGGCCTATATAAGCATTGTGTCATTTTTTTTTTGAAAAATTTTTTTCGGTTCAAAAACAACAGTTATCGGCAAAGGACCACAGCTGGAATAATACAATAGAACTCTTGTTTCTTTAATGTATTTTAGCTTTCAAACGTTCCTTTTTCTTTATTTATAATTCCATCTTTTGAACATGATTATGAAAGACAAATGATATTTAAATTGTTTTTTCAAACACTTTACTGATTGCTGAAAAACTGTAATTTTCAAGAATATAAAACAGAAAATTTGAAAATAAGTTACCAATGCCTTTAAAATGAGTCTCTTAGACCAATGGACCAAAAACAAGAGCAATTGGTTGTACCTTTCTTTGGTTAAAATTTTCCAGCCGTAAAATGATGTCTTCTGTCACACACTACATTCGGAAAGAAATCGAAGTTACTATAGATGCTCGGAAGATATTTTTACTGTAACACAAGTCAATGCGTATTAGTCCCATTGATAAATAAAATAAGTTCACAACACATTTTTTGAACAGCATTTTTTATACAATTCTCACGGAACCGAAAAACTCCAAAAAAGGCCGGCAATTACCATTTTTGGACTATATTTTTATGACCTGTGTATTTTAGAAATCCTTTACACGATGTTTTGATAATCATACACGATAATGTTCTTCATTAAAGACAGCGTTTCAGTTAATACGATCCAAACCCAAAAATAGAAATTAAAATGGGGGCCCACGAGGTCGAGAAAACAATACCACTGTGTAGTCACATTCAAATAATTGCGTTTCGCGCCAATTCCGACCGCGTTTCACGATCCGGCGCGAATTCAAAGTTTGATTTTCGCATCTTTGGGCCGCTGTTATGCGGCATGTATTTATTGTTATTTTTTCGTATGAAATTTATTGTACTAACGAGAGAACGCTCTAATTTTTGAAACTAAGATCAGGTAGGGTAAAACTAACTGAACAGCTGTCTTTAAAGGTGCCCACTGTAATACGGCCATCCACAGATGCAAAGTACGAATATATATTTTCTTTGTTTTATTTATGTTTTTGTTCCCGGTTTTTAAAAAATGTGTTCTTTCTGGTGACTTAATTTGTGTAGGGGAAAAGTTAAATAATTTGCCCCATTTCCCTCATTGTTTTCGAAACTGTAACAAAATCAGCTAAAGGCAGTGTACCACTGATTTTTCCACCGCGTTTTTTTCTATTATTGTATTGTCAACTCAAATATTCTTGATCATGCAAGTTGGTTTTGACCTACCCAGAAAATCTAAGTCTCTCACAAACTCATGCTATTTTTACCTGCGAGCGGTTGCGCTGCGGTCTTTTAGTATAAAATGGATGATCCAAAAATTTTAACTTGACAATATGAAAAATACATCGTTCAACATAATACAATATGCATCTTTAACGAATTAAAATCGTATTGTTGAGTTTATTTGTGGGTATTACCATTTTGGAACTTTTTTCAGATTAAAAATTGCAGGTTTCTTTTATTGATTCACCCATTTCTTTGACATTTCGCCGTGCTCAAAATCACCAATGAGAATTGGTCATTTTCGCGGAGACTTAGACAACAATAACAACAACAAAAAACCAAGCAAAAAAACCGATCGCCAGTGAAGAAAACAGCCAATTGAATAGTGTAGAACATAGAATGCCAGTAGTTGAAAACACTGCATCTCAAGAGGAGCGTTCTAAAGAAACTAGCGGGTATATGAAGACACGGCACACGCGTTCACACACAACTTACACCCCAACCAAACACACACACACACACACACACACCGACGCGCGTCTCTTTTTTTCATTCGGTTTTTTTCTATTACGGGAGAGATAGGCACCATTTTTGATTGAATATGTTTCATAGATATTGCAAACCGTTTTCTGATTTATTTTCTTAAAATAATTGATTTTGAAAAAAACATGTAAATCTTACCAATTTTTTAATTTTTTTAGAATGAACCCGGAAGGAGAAGATGGTGTGTTCGCGGTTGAAGAATTATTGAAGTCGAAAAAAGTAAAGGTAGTCTATTTCAAAATATTATAAAGATTCTTTTGACATTAATAGCTACTGATGTAGTTCTTTTTTTTATTCTTAGTTCCGCTTTCTGATTTTGATCACTACGAATGTTTGTTCAGCGACAAAAACGTATTGTCAAACGCCTATCGCCGATCATTTTAACAGTTTCATTATTATTATTATTTCGTAAAGTTCAATTTATATAAATGTAAAAAAGTAGTTTTTTCAAAGCGAAACATGAAAAGATAAATTATATGCATCTAAAAAAATGTATGAATTCTCTAGACCCCAGTAGCTTGCTGCTCGAGCAGAAAGATCAAATCCAGCCTGTGTCTCTCATTAGTTGTACAGCTTAAGATTCTTATTTAGCATTTTTTTCGTATTTTTTGAATATAAGAGTATACCCAGACTAAATTAACATATAGAAAACAAAAAAGAATGCCACCTTCAAGGAAATAAAACAACACTGGAAACAAAATGTCGTTTTTTCAGGGAAAGCTCTTCTATTTGGTAAAATGGCAAGGATGGAGTGCAAAGTGAGAATAATCAAAGAATAATTATTACGAAAATTGCCCATCATTTTCAGGCACAACACCTGGGAGCCAGCTGATAACATTCTTGACGATCGACTGTTGGACGCTTTCAATGAAAAAGAAAAGGCGACCGCAGCTACAGCTTCGAAGAAAAGAGCAGCAACGGCCGCAGCTAAGAAAGCAGCGGTGAGTTTTAATGTCATCTTCAAAATTGAATTGATCTGAGCAACTTAAAAGAAATTAACGATAATTTATATTGTTTCTAGACTGCTAGTGCACAGAAAAAGCGGAGACTCGCTGGTGGCGACATTAGAGAAGAAAGTAGTGAGAGCAGCGATCACGGTAGGATTATTCTCTTCGTCATTACAAAAAAATAATTGTTAATTGCAGAAACTGAGGATGAACCGTCATCTTCGAAAGATGCTCAAAAAACTAACCAAAATGCTGAAGAGGCCGAAGAAAAAGAGCCCGAAGAAGCTGAGAAGGCTTCAGCAAATGAAGAAGTTAACGAAATAGATGAGAAAGAGAAAGAGGACAATCTGGTTGAAAAGGACGATACAGAAAAGGAACCAGAAGCTAACAAGCCTGTAGAACAGGACAATGTAGAGAAAGATCAAGAAGTTGAAGAACAACGAGAGCAGACTGAAACTGCTGAGAAAAACAATGCTGCCGATGATGATGATATTATTGAGATTCCGGTGAGCGAGGAAGGGTCATCGGAGAGGAAACAGTCACCAGGTATTATTTTTTTATTAATAATTGGAACCAAAGGAGGAAAAAAATAGAGGAGATCCTGAAATATGAATAACAAAGAGAGATGTATTTTTCAGAGCCGAAAGATATACATGTAGGACTTCGTCTCAATTCAGATGACATGGAAACAACAAACACAAATCCTAATACTATGGTGAGAACGAATTTGAAATGATCTTTAAAACCTTCTGGATTTTCAGGGCGGTCGATCTTCACTTATTTTGAATGCTTCCGTGACTGAAGTCAATCAAAATGGTGTAACTGTTCCAGTCGTAGAATTCCGCGGATAAAATTATTCTAACCAATTATTACCCAATTATTTTCTTTCCAACCCTTTAACAAATAGAACCGTTTCATGTACGTATTTACTACTGTACTAACTATAATACTGTCCCATTACTTCCATGTATTATTATATCTCCGGTGTCAGGAATAATATTTTTCTTAGCCTTTTTTGTTCTATATCCCTTGCTTTGACATTCGTTTTAACTTGGTGATCGCAGAAAAATATTTTTTCTGACATCTGAGAATGTTTTTTAAAAAATCATTCTATCAGAACTTTGAAATTTGTAAGTCTTGCATTTGTTGTGAAAAGTGAAAAATAGTTCTGTTAAAATTTATTTGAAAATAATAAAGATTTATTTTAAGTTTGTTTCCGATATATTCTATGATTAATATTTGCGTATTAAGACGCGAAAGTACAACTCATATTACAATTCGTTTGAAAAATTAAAAAAAAACAGAAATGAAGAAAAACTGATTTTATTACAGTAAGACGTTTAAAGGCGCACATTATGTTTGGTGTATTCGTGGTAAAACCTTATGATAATTGATAGTGCGTCCCTTTAAACATTTTAATAGTAATCTAATTTTTTGCAATAAATTCCCGTCGGCGGAATGGCCGTCATTTCATTTTTTTTTAATCCTCTAGAAGATTGAATCAATTTTTAAAACTTCCGTGAAATAAGTGAGTACTTTTAAAAAGGTTTTGAAGCTATTTTAGATAAATAATCATATTTAAAAAAGCTAGGATTAGATTTTTAAATTTCTATGGAAATTCATTTTCGAGAAACACCATTGTACACCATAGATTCGATAGAGCGCGTTTGCTGACTATTCAACAGCAGTATGCCTTTTCCCGTAAATAATTTTTCAGAAAAATGTCTTTTTAAAGTGTTTCAAACGAATATTCTTTTGATAAATTTCCATTTTATATGAACACCAATTAATTTTCAGCGTTTTCTACTGACATGTAAATATGGCCGATTTCGACAAAGAAGATGATCGTGCCAAATATGTTGTGCCAAAATCGGTTAACGATGGAAAAGTGAGTTGTCAAATATTATTGTATTACGAAATTAATATTTTCCAGGTTGTAAAATTGTCTCAAAAAACTCTGGCGACGAAAAAATTGACGCGTAAGATTCTGCCCGAGGAGCAATATATTTCGAAACTTGATAAAATTATTGAGAAAGATTATTTTCCGGAGTTGAAAAAGTTACAGGTACGATTCCCGGAAGATTTTGAGTTTTTGAAAGCTTAATAAATATAACGATTTTTCCAGGCTCAAAAAGATTACCTCGAGGCTGTTGCGAACAAAGATGTGACGAAAATTCGAGAACTACAGATGAAATTTTGTAGTGGAGCATCGGTTCGAACAGATCGAAGGTATACTAAACATTTTAAAAATTCTTAATAAGTAATGTAAAATTCAGTTTTCGCACCCCGGGAACGGTTAGTTCTGTCTTCGAAGGTACAAGTAGTTCGGCAATCCCGGAATCATCTTCACCGCCACCGTTCGAATCAGCAACATCTACTCCAGGCCCATCAGAAGGTTCTGGAAAACATGATTGGATCAAAATGCAACTGCCATTTGCAAATGAGGAAGGAGATAATGAAGCATTAAATCGAAAACGACGTAAAAAGGATGAACTGAATTTAACGAATTATTTGAATAAATTCACATCTGAAGACAATGCATCATTCGAAGAACTGACAAAAGTGATGCGAGAACGAGAAGATGCAAAACGAAAATGGATGTATACCGCAGAGGAAGAACATAACAAAAACCTTGTTGTAAAACATGCGATCGCAGCTGAAGCAGATGTACAATTGGCGCTAAAACATGTTCCGAACTCGGACGATTCCAGACCGTTGAATATTGATAATTGGAAATATACAGCATGGAACTCTGTACTGTTCAACCCGGACGGTGCTGCTTTGACACCTGCTGAAGCAGCGGAAGTGGCGAAAAAGAATCAAATAGCAATCAATAAGAAAGCGACACGATTCCCGGAAGATTTGAAGATGAAACCAAGTGAGGAAGCAATGAATCGAGCGGCGATCAGTCATGCAATCACAAACGCTGGAAAAGTTGATGTTTTTGGAAAAGAAGTTAATCCATCGACGGCAATGAAATTACTACAAACTCCTGACCCCGATCCAGGTGAGCTATGAAAATATTTTATTTTAAAAAACCAATTTTTTTAGACATGATGGATTCTCCATTGATGACTTGGGGAGAAATCGACGGAACACCATTTAGATTAGATGCGCCAGATGTTACGGAATCAACGCTTGGAAGTTCTGCTCCAACATTTAAAGTAATAATCTAAAACAGAAGTCCAAGTCACAATTCCTATTTCTCAGATACCTGAAGTACCGGTTCGCGAACAAATCGCCCACAATATGCACGATTCATTTGCTGCGAAATATAGGGATAAAAGAAAAATCGCTATGAAAGCTGCAGAAGGAGCACAGTAAGTATAAACATGTCTACAAACAGGAATAAAATGCATTATTATTTCCAGTCGCACTCCAAAGTTCGGAACATCGCGTAAAATATCGCACAAGTTGGCTCAGTTATCTCCCGCTGCACAGAAATTAGCAACGAAAAAATTAGGATTGAAAATGGGGCAAAAGTCGCCTTTCTCTTCACCATCAACGAGTAAGACGAGTGCTTGGTCAAGAACACCGGGTTCGAGTTGGAGTCAAGGGTCGAAAACGCCTGGATCATCGTGGAGTCAGGGCGCCAGCACACCGAAAACGGTTGAAAGGATGATTAGAAAGAAAGGTAGGCTATATTTTCTAACTGAAGACTTAAATTCTAATTTATTCCACAATTCCAAAGACTTCCATGACTAAAAGTTTCGTTCAAATAGCTTTTTCATTTTTTCAGGTGAGCCTTCAACTCCAAAAACTCCAGACGACGATATATCTTCTTCCGATGCTGCAAAACGGGCAAAAGCGGGCGATTTCTTCTAAGTTTCTATTTTGTTTTTTAAATATTGCACTTTTTTCCATGGACTTTACGCTTCGGGGTAGATTCCGCTTAGTACCTTCCAATGTATCATTGTTATTTAAACATCGCAAAAATAGTCATTTTCTATTCAAAGAATAATAATAAAACAAGATATTCACAGATTTCAGCGTTTATTATTTTTTTCTGATACACTTGTATTCCTGACTGAACCTTGCGTTTTATCTAGTTCACGAGGTGGACCCTGTAATTGTGTTTTTTCTTAAAATTCAAAACATTTTCTTGTAATTTACCACAATGATAGCAGACTTGAACGTCGGATAATCACCGTCTAATGTTGCATAAGCTGGATCTTTAAAATCTCGGATGCTTTTCGGTTCATATTTGGCGAATCTGAAACGGCGACGTGATAGGATTTTTTTTCTTATTTTCTTTGATTTTTGAACACAACTCCGGTTAAGAGTACTCAACTTAAATTTTCGAAATCCCTTTTTTACGCGCAATTTATCACATCTTTGAATTTTTCAAGTTTTGTTGAAAGAAAACATTAGAATTTATAGTTTGATGATGATAAGCTAAAAACACTTAAAGGCAGCTTGTCAGTTAACACGATCCAAGTTAAAGGCAAAAATTCGAATGGGAGCCCAGGTGGTCCAAAAAACAATACCAATTTGTAGCCACATTCAAATAATTGTGTTTCGCGCCAATTCAGACCGCGTTGCACGGACACCAACCGCGTCGCACGGACACGCGCTAATTCAAATTTTGATTTTTTTCAACTTTGAACCGCTACTATGACGCGTGTATTTATCGGTGTGATTTCGCATAAATTGCATTGTACTAATTAGAGTAGGCTCTAATTTTTGAAACTAAGACCGGGTAGGGTCAAATTAACTAAACAACTGTCTTTAAAGGAGGGCTTTACGGAGCTAATGAATGCGTCTGGTATGAAAATAGACTTCATTCTCATTTCAAATCTTAAAATTTTCTAAAACCACCTAGAAGCCGAGAAAATGAGCTTCAGAACAATGGCGTAGGAAAAGAGGCCACCTGGCCGAACTTTTTCCTTTCAGTTATGCAGAATACTAATATTAGTCCTTTTTATGTTTTTTTTTGGTTTTTCCATGCCCGCGGACTAGCTTTCGCCAGTGGAAACCTTTTCTAGGTCATCGTTTTGAAGAGCGTTTTTTCGGCTACCAGGTGGTTTTAGAAAATTTTAAAAACAGATTTGGAATGGGAATGAAGTCTATTTTCATCCCAGATGCATTCATTAGCTCCGTAAAGCCCCCCTTTAAGTTTTACACTCTTTAACAGCAACAAAAGTTCGGAAATCTGAATAATAAGATAATTACAGTGAATACTTACAACACTTTTGGCGGTGATATTGTCTTAGGCATATCTCGCTCTTTCTTATCAGATTTTCCATGATCTTGTGATTCATTTGGAGTAGAGTGTGTTTTATCCTTGTTTTCCTTCGCATCCTTTGCGCCTACACCACCTCCACCACCTCCACCGTCCGCTGGCGGATGCACACTTGACGGCGTATTAGAAAATGTAGGCGTTTTCGCGACTGGCGTTTTAATGTCCACGACGGCCGGTGCTGACTCACTGGCGATTTTTTCACTAAATTGCTTTTTCTTGAATAACTTTGATATGCACATCTAGAATCGATTTTATTTTCTCGTTGCAATTTTTGCTTTTTGTTAAACGATTTTTTGTAGAAATGATTCATTTTTTGAAGGGAAATGAAATTCGGGGGTGTGGGGAGGGCACCAAACAATAAATGAAAAGTTTTCATTTTTGACGGGAACAAAGAAAGAAAGGCGCAAAATTGTTTAGTTATAAAAAAGGCACATTTAACAAAAATGACTTGAATATTTGAAAAAAAAAACAATAAATGGAGCAACGGTGAACCCGTAGATAATATTAAGATATTTGTTAATTTGTGTTTAATGATTAATATTGCATTAAGTAAGTATTGTTTAACTAAGTCGGTGAAGTCCAGTTGGAAGTTTGTGAGGTTGCACATAATTTGCTGGAAGCATTCCCCATTGAAGTGTTCGTTGAACAGTCCCAGTCATCCATCCGTCATCGATTTTTTGACAATTGACAATGACGTCACCTTCCAGGAATGTGACCTGTAAGATTTAACATTTTTCGGAATTTTTATTTGAATCATCATGATCACCTCATCTTTATCAGCGGCTGTATAATCATAAATCGCCTTGACTGCGAATCCAGATTGTCCGATTCCAACTCCAGTCGGTGACAATGTATTCCTTTCTGTTGAATATACACTTTGTGGTGAAGAGAGTGTAGATCTTGGTGATGTTGATGAAAGACTAGCGGTTGGAGCAACGGTTGCTGTATTTGCAGAATTCCCTGCAAAATCGGCACAAAACCTTGCTGGACCCTTATCCACTTGTGACTCTGCAAAACATGCGAAAGCTGTGTTAGGTGAATTAACACGAAAATGGATAGACTAAAGTTTTGTTTTCTAATGTGCAAAACGAAACACGAACTGAACATAGAGGTACAAAAGCTTACTCAAATGCCCTATTTTTTCGGAATTTTTTGGTTGCGAAGAAGCTGTTCCCCAATTACCGTTCAGTGGGTCGTAATCGGCGATACTTCCAACGGTTTTTTGCGGTTGTTTTTGATGAGACACTGAAATATTTACATTTTTATGAGATTGATAGTTTTTTGTAACAAACTAAGCTTACCAGCTGATCCATTGTTTTCAGACGAATAAATCAAATGAGTGTTATTGAGTTGGTTTACTACTTGATCCAATGATCCGTTACTAATTGGTGATACGACTCGAGAATCTGAAAGGTGTTATTAAACGGATAGATCATAAACTAAATTACATGGAAAAGTGCGACGAACAACATCAAGAACAACAACAGCAATGAACCAAGTTTATTATGACAAAAGCGTACAATTGAGCGGTGAAAAAGCGAAATGATAAAAGGGTGGAACAAATATGACTAGGATTATGACATTTTAGTAGGGGGAATATATGGGAAAGGATCCTTCCTAGGTTCCACTTGCGGTTCAATTTTGAAAGCTTTTAAAGTTTTTAAAAAAATCTTGAAAGTTTTCTACTTCTCCGGTTTTGTCGTTGACTTCTTGACAATTCTTTTGGCCTTTTTTGGGGCGGCCCCAACAACCGTCCCTGCCTCCGCTGGTTTTTCCAGTTTTTGAGATTCTGGGGCAACAGCTTTTTCAGCCGCCGGCTTTTCTGAATTTTTGCCTGTTTTGGTTTTTGGTTTTGCTTTTCTGGAAACTATTCTAAAGAATCGTGGACAAGTCGAAAGACAACCAGAAGAATGAAAGGCGTAGAAGTTTATATTATGCTATAAGCTTCAGTTCTAATAACTAATTGAACACAGGAAAAAGTAGATTTTTTTTGAAAATATCACAATATTTGGTCACCTGAGAATAGAGATTGTTTGAACTAAGAGAGAAATTTAGAAACTTATAAAATTTAGAAGGTTATAACATATAAAAAGATAAAGTAAGCGAAATGCACTTATTTGTTATTGTCAAGATGAAAATTCCTGGCCGCTCGTTTGGCGGAGTGTCGTTGGGAATTTCCTCGCAGCGCGACCGCAACGCGCAAGACCAACTGAGAAATTTGAATTTGAGAGCGTTGCGGTTGCGTTGCGAGGAAATTCCCAACGACACTCCGCCAGAAGAGCGGCCAGAAATTATTATATTGACAATATCTTAATCGGTCAGAAATCTGATTTTTCGCAATAAGTTAATTTTCATAAAATAATCAGAATTTTAACTTTAAAAAATCAATAATTTGGATAAACTATGACGGGAATTTGGTAGTAATCTTCATCCTCATCAACTAAATCTTCATGGTCGAGATCAATGATTTTATCAACTGAATCGATTTCCACTTCCTCCAATCCATATTGAACACCTCCACTTCCCATTTGTTTCATCGTTAGAATTGCCGTCATTTTTCCATTTTGGACTAGATTTAAAACAAAAAAACATGTAGAGTGCAACAAATAACTAAACTAAACGTCGCCATGCAAATAAAACACCCCAAACAGATACATTTCTTGGACGTTCACTTTGTTTTCACATTATATTTAAATACCTTGATTCTGTTGTTGCTGTTGCTGCTGCTGTAGTTGTTGTAGTTCCTCTTCTTTTGGACGGACCTCATCTTGTCTCTCTTTTTTGTCCAACACACCGTGATAAGCGATATTCGATTGAACTTGCGTATTTTTTTTCAGACGCTCCATCTCCGGATCATCCGCGATTTCTATCTTTGTGCCCTTCATTTTCTCGTAGGCGGCGTGGTAGGAGATCTTCAAAAAGAGCATGGAATCCGTGAGTTTTTAAATTAGCTTGTTTTTGGATTTTTTATCAAAATTTTCAAGTCTTTGAGATTATTCTTTGCGATTATCCCATTATTTTAACAAAATAGTTTTTTTTTCTAAAATTTTGTGCGAAACTAACGTTTTCAACTCCCCCCTGACTTTTTGCACTATCACATATTTCTTCAACATTCGTCTTTTTCAAAAAAAAAATATACTGAATGTGTAATAAAAAGTGTATAGATATATAGTAGGCGGTGTTTTGTTTCGTTGTTAGAAAGGAATTAGCAACGGAACGAACGAAAAAAAAAGAACTAAAAAACAAAACATACATTGCTTTGATTTTTCGTGTTCTCGGCGATTCTTCTCATTTCCGGTGTGTCAGCGACGACGGAAGCGACGGTCTTTGGGTAGTGACTGAAATGAAAAGGAATCATTAAAATATAAATAGAAATTATATTTGGATTCTTGTATTTATGAGAGCTTAAAACTCGAAAGGCCTAAAAAACGTTTCGATTTGTCCGAACTTTGTTTTCGAGTTACGGGGTTTGATAGATTGAACTGACGTTATTTTTTTAAATTTTCTTCGAATCAAAATCAAAAAGTGTTCAACAGACTAGTTTGAAAATAACAAATTGTTTTCTAAACCAATATTTTTGACAGACAAGCCTTTTTTGAAAATATACGTTTTTCTGTAAAAATTCGAGATTTTTCGATTTCTAAGCTTAAAATGGATTTAGCTCCAGGGCCATTTTGCAACTCAAACGGACCCTTCTTAGATATCGTATGACGTTTTTCTGAAAATCAGCAGAAAACTATTTTTTTTTTCGAATTTCACTAGTGAGCGTATAATTATGTGGAGGGGTGTAGTCTGTAAAATACATGGATGTGTGTTTTTAATACTTAATAAATACCTTTTTTGAAAGTTAAAAAATATATTATTTCCATTCTCGTTTCCTGGGATAAAATTTGAAAATTCAAATATGTACCGCTAAATTTTAACTGGTAATTTTTTGGGCAAACCTAATAGGTTCAAAGTCGCAAAACTGAAGTTTTCAAGAGTTTTTATAGTTCGTTCAAAGTTATCGCACAACAATATTTAAATGCTTTTAAAAATTTAGAATTTATAAATTTGTACAATGTTGAATGTTTCCAGAATTTAAGTTTTTTGTTAAATTTTGAAGAAACATCTGCGATTGACTTTTTTTTGGCAAAATACCCATTCTGTTTCCATAATTTAGATTTTAAAAAATAATCAAAACTCACGGCTCGCAATAGGGCCTCTTATCATAACCCTTATAGTTTTTCATATTCAATGTCATTCCACAAACAGTGCATTTGAAGCATGGTTTGTGCCAAACTTTGTCCAAACATTTCAATTCTTCAATTGGATAGACTGTCTTTCCGCATTCCTCGCGAGCACACTTTTTGCTCATTTTTCTCGTAAATCTGAAAATTTAACGATTTCTTTTGCAATTATGTAAGCGGGGGAAGAAATAAAGAAAACTAGACGAATGTTGTTGTTGTTGTTGTTTATGTAATTGGACAAAAAAAATTTCGACAAAAACGGGAAAAATTGGGTTCTTAAAAAATTCGTTTTGAGCGTCATACGAGGACATAGTTTTCGAGGCTTTCAAGTGTTAGAAGGGAAAAAGAGAAAGTAAACAGTAAGGAAAAGGGGTTTTTTTCGATTTGCACTGGAGGAAAGAGAACAGCTAGACGTTTTTTTTGTTCTTGGTGATTCTTTTGAAGGGTGCGTGGAAAATGGGAGGAGAAATGAGTGATTGGATGTATAAATAGTTTATGATTGGAAATTGAAAATTGACAAATTACTACTGCGAACGAGAGATTAGTGGAAATTTTTGAAATTAATAGTAAACGATCAATTTCTTATCAGTTTTTGGAGACGGTTTATCAAAAAGTTTAAAACAATGGAGGTTGAAGTTTCGTAACTATAAAGTATTCCAAAAATTCTTCTAAAAGAGATTTTCTCATGAATAATCTGGATTTTCAAGAATTTAAGGAAAAATCCCAGGATTAGTGAAGTGAGAGAAGAGCACCTTGAATCGTAAAGATGAAGTGAACTTTCGTAAGATTTCAAAATTTCAAAATATTCGTTTGAAAATTTGAACAATGAGCAAATAAATAATTGAAAACAATCTTGTCAATTACTAGCGTTTGAGGCATTCTAGGAATGCAATAACCGTGAATTGAAAATAATCAGGGAGAACTCTTTCATTATATTGATATTTAAGCATTCGAAATATCAATTGAGAAGTGAAAAAAATGATGAAAAAGTAGCCTCATCAATTTGAGTTTAAAGGAACATGTGTTGGTTCGATGGGTCATTAGAAATGTCCGAAGTTAATTCGTTTGAAAGCTTTCGGTGTACGAATTGTTGTATATTCGTTTTTTCGGGTGCTGCTTTTTAGTAGAAAAGTGGTATAATGTGATTTTTTGTAATATTATGAAATTATAGAGAAAGGTACATAGAACAAGTGGCATGTACAAAAAGCGCAATTTTCGTGGCAGGCACTTTTTTCACTACGATTCGGTTTTTAAAGCCTTTCACATAGCATAAAAGCTTGCTATAAAGGTATATTTAGTTTAAGAAAAACTTGAAAGTTCATAAAAAAGTGATCTAGCTCTTCTGTTTGACTCTTAATGGCCCTTCAGGGAAATGAGACTCCCTCCTCAAGGAAGGATCCTTCTTTTTGGACAAAACAACCAACAACAAAAATCCCATTATCTTCTTATTTTTGGGATAGTGAGGAAGAGTACGTAAAAGGCGAAGTGTCTTCTCCTTTTAAAGAAAAAAAAAAGTATTTTTGGGCGAAGACGAAGAAGAAAAAAAAGAAGTATATATATACATATGTGCAGTTTGTTCAGCTTCTTCTCTTGAGTATGTATGTTGTAATGTGAACGAATGAAAGTGCTGCAAACGAGAATAAGATGAAGGTTCGAGATGAAGCTTCAGTAGTCTCGTTGGTTGGTGATGTATTAAAAATTTCGCCACCGGTGTTTGTATCGAGAATGATATGAAGATGATTTGGAGGGAGGAGGAAGGAGGAGGGAGAAGATATTTCATATTGTTGATTGAATTCCATCGAATAATTGATATTCAGAGGAGGATTTTTTGTCGTTAGCCGGTTTTTAGAAATTTGATGGACAGAAGAAGCAGTCGGGAATATTTAACATTTTTTGTTTCGGCTTAAAGACAAAGGGTATGTAGAAAAAGCGAATCTTTAAATTTAAGAGCCACTGGACGAGATTTAGAATCCTCGAACTCTCGAAATCGTGGAAATAATTAAGAATTTTGTCGGGGTTCAAAGTGGGTACATTAACTTTAAAGGGATTCTTTACTGTTTTTGGGTTTCAATTCCATTTTCATCTTCTTCACATTATTTGAATACCTATACAAGCAAAAAATGTTTTCGAAATTTCCTTTTCTAGTACACGAAAAAACTAATTTACAGGATAAGGCGGCGAATGGCCTAAAAATTGCAAACACTCTCACATTCGCGTGCTCTCTAGCGTGTGGCCGACCAGTTCGGCCATTTCTCTGCCTTACTTGTAAATGTGTTTTTTCGCGTACTGGAAAAGGAAATGTCGAAAAATTATTTTGCTTCTATAGGTTTTCAAATACTGTGAAGAAGATTAAAATGGAATAGAAACTCAAAATCAGTAAAGAATCCCTTTAAATTGTTGTTTTTCAAATTTTGAATTTCAAATTTTAATCTTTGACAAGGTGATATGAAATATATCGCCATAGCGTTTTTTAAAGTAAATTTGCAAAAGAAGTTTTTAAAAATTTTTTGAGTGCTTTTTCTGCGTACCTCCGCTTGGAGTAACTGTTTTTCATGTCTCCGCAGCCTTTTGGGTACTCAAGTACAGTTTACGAGGTACTGTTCGTTCATTTGGATTCCAAACGCGCACCACTGTTATCACACGTTTGTACGGCATGTACCGTGTCTGTACGTATTGAAAATATTATTTTTGCATCGTAAATGCATTTTTTGCGTCAATTGCACCATTTATAAAAAATTATTAATTTTTATCCGCGCACCGGAACATGCAAAAAAAACCTAGTTTGTTCGGTAGAGCGCGTTTGGAATCGGTTTGTTTCTACAGTACCTAATTAGCACGATAACCATAATGTGGAGAAATTGAATGTGTATTAATTAACCTTATAAGTTATTGAGCAATTAAAAAATAACAAACATTAGTACTATAAAAAGTATTAGGTTTTTTTTTTTTTTTTTTAGAAAATAAATCATAGAAATGAAGAAGTGAGAAGCTTCAGTGGCACAATCCATCTGGTGATGGCGGCAATTTGCTTTTATTCTAACAGATGGTAGAATATCATAAAAAGTGACGAATAATAGTAATATGTATATGAATAATAAAAATAGTATAAACAAAAAAGCGGCAAGACGAAGATTTTCAAGATTTTATGAAATCTGATCTAACAAAATATTATACATTTTTGAGCAAACAATGCATTTGCATTTTTGACACCGTTTTAAGAGTAGAGGGGAGACGGCGGTAGTATTCCAAAAAGTGACAAAGAGTATCATCATTATTATGTTTGGAAAGGTTGGATGGAGAAAGTGACAAAAAAGGAGAAACAAACAAAAGAATGGGTAACGATGTTATTTTCGGAGGGAGGAGAGGAAGTTGGGATTTCATTTGGAAGCATGTTTAAATATGATAATTTGCATATAGATTGACGTGGCAATTGGATTTTTTCATAAGAAATATGATTAGGGGAACGTCAGAAAAGGGTGTGCAAAACATGTTTATAAGGAATAAATGTTTGTCTAGAATCGAAAGTTTAATAATAATTTTGAAAATCGAAAATAAAATGAATCATCAGTTCATTCATCAATAACAGATTGAAAATAGGAGCCAATTTTGTGGTGGAATGATAGAAGTTTTGTGTGAAAAATAGAGAAATCGAGGAGTTTCGTCCGGAAGGAAAACGTCCGAAGGCAGCTGACACTAGAAGAAATGAATATACACAAAACATAGAGACATTGGAACAATCAGTGAAATGTCGGAGGAGAACGAGAAGGAGGGGGAGGAGGAGGACCTAACAAAAAATAATGAATGAAAGACACTTTACAAAAGGGTTTTTTCGTGGTTTTTGAGATGGACGGGGCTGAAGGTGGATGAGTCAAGGAATGATACTTTTGAGAGCTTGTGTTATGTCTGGAAGGTTCGGCAGATTGTTACTTTCGAATATAAAAAATGGTTATTGAGCTTCATTGAATCTACTGAGAGCATCAACATGTTTTGTCAAAAGTTGTGTAATGTTAGGTATTTAACTTTAAAATTTGTTTCCAAATTTTGGCTTTCGACTGTGGTTTCGAATAGAAAATTGAACTAACAAGAGAAATGAACTGCAGTACGGATTGATAAATCAAAAAGAAATTCGTTTTATACTTAGGATGGACTTGAGACAAAAACGATTTGGATTTTTGAACTTTTTGAAAAGAAATGGCAAGTGTTCCTATCAAAATTTTGAAATTTCAGTTCTCCTGATATCACCAGCTTTGCGAAACTGAGATGCATCTCATTAGTTGTATTGTCAACTCAAATATTCTTGATCATTGCGTTTTGAGGGCTGCCCGCGAATTTTCCAGTGTTTTGAGTGTCGGCAGCCGCGTGCGTGCGTGCGGAGCATCTATGAGGTTGAGCAGCGCTCAAAACGTAGTTATCAAGAATATTTGAGTTGACAATAGCGGAATAAGCTTCAGGCTAATTCCATAATTATTTGAGAAATTCAGTTTTTATACTTTTCCTAATGCATCAATTCATGTTGATAAAAATATTTTTACATTCAAAAATTGGTATTCCTAAATGAACTCATCAAATTTTTTAAATTATAAGAAAAATTTGGCAAATTGTACATTACTATTTGGAGGGAACCGGTGTTATGTTATAACATAAAATGAAGATAGAGTGAATAAGGAACACTAATAAATTGAAAAAAAAACAATTTGTGTGGGTCGTTAGACCTCGAAGTAACATCTGGTCAGAGGAATGTTGGCATTTTGTTTTTTTTTGAAAAGAAAACTACATAAAAATGAGACGACGAAATGATAGTGATTTATGGTGTTTATGAGCGATCTAATGTAAGAAACATTGAAAAATTAGTTTTTAAAACAATTTCGGCCGTTTTTGATAGGTAGTTGATGAATTTTAAATGATTTTCCATTAAAATTCAAACAATTCGTTTTCCTGAGAGTTTTATAGCCTTCACCGCGTTGAGAGTTTTTTGTGTTCGTTGAACTTCGTTTCAAAATCATGATGGAACGAGACCACTGCACCTGGTTTGCACTACATCGCATAAGTGCTTCGCAGGGATGGGCGGGAAAGAGTGTCCGGGAAAATTTTCGGGAAACAAATTTCCCGGTCCAAAAAGCCGGGAAACTCGAAAATTTAGCTCCAAAGACTGGTTTTATCCTGATTTTATCGGTATTCCTAGGTTTTCAGAGGCAAAAAGAAATCAACGCAAGATTTTGAATAAATCAAACATTTGTCAGAATCGCATAAATAAAAAAAAAGACAATTTTAAGTTTTCTGACTTGAAACTTCTGAAGACATATTAATCAGTTTTAGTAAATGTTCACTGGTTTTTTTAGCTTGATCTTTTCGAATTTTTGAATTTCTTGATGTTTTTCTAATTTTTCTATTAAAAGAATTTCCCAGATTTTCACGAAAAATTCGGGAAGTGAAATTTCCCGTCTGGACACCGGAAAAATCGGGAAAATTCCCGCCCATCCATGGTGCTGAGCTCATATTGAAATTTTAGAAATTGGTTAGCTTGACATTTAAAAAAATACAAAACAATAATTGTATATTCGTCCTGATTTCCAGACGGACGCGAAGGAGGGCTCCTCAGTGAATTCCTTTAAAAAAATCCATTTTTCGGAAATGTTAAATGTTTTCAGTCCTTACGAAAACTAGAATTTTACTACAGTTCTCAACTATTTAAAAATATTTCTCTAATTTTAAGGATTGGGAGTCAAAACCATTAAATGGCACACTACCTTAAATAAAATAAAATAAAAATTGGTGATTTTATAAAGAACAGGGTGCACATCCTTTGAAACCGTGACAATACTTGCACCAAGCGAAAAGTATCAAAAAAAGAAAAAGATTCAGTGATCTGTCCATTTTCTCATCATTTTCTTCCGTTCCTATCTGCCGTTTTTTCCCATCTATTTTGTTGTTGTCCTTCTTGCACATCTCTTATTTTTCTCCCCCCATTTTATCCTTTTCATCTCTCGCAAATCTAACCATTTCTCTTCCAAACAACACTGTTTTTTTCTCAAATGCCCTTGACATTTTCCGTGTCTCGTCCGATTTTTTTTAACTCGTTATATTTTCCTCAGTTTGAGGAAATTAAATTGAATATTATTTATCCGTTCGTTTTTCGAATTCTGATGCAATTTTCGTGGTTTTTTTTCGTCGTGAACAAAGAAATAATAGATTTTTCAATTTTTCTATGCTTTTCTTCCTTTCTTTTCTAAAAAATTTTTAGCTTGAAATTTCCTAAATCTTTTTTATATTTTTTTTTTTTGGAAATTCACCGTTTCAATGCTCATCTTTGGACTTTGTAGTCCGGCGAACAATTTGTTCAAGATGTAAAGTTTTAAACTCCAAAGATACAAAACACTGTCGTCCCTGAAATGTGATTTTCTTTCTATCGTTTGTTATTTTGAAGGCATCTTTTATTTTGAAATTCCTGTGGACGATATAGATCTTTTTTCTCCTGATTCAATATTATTTCTCCATCGAATTTGTAGAAAATTGTCTTTCAAACGTAATAAAATTATAAAATAAACTTTCCGGTTGTTTTTTGCACTTTTTTCTTTGCACTTTCCACCCATTCGATTTCAACACACATTTATCAGTTTTTTTTTAAATTTTCCCATGCGTTTTCAATATGTTTCGTTAAATTTTTTTTTAATTTCAGGTAGGTGAAAGTATGGTGGTCGAAGCAGCGGTTGAGAATAGTGGAGCAGCAAGTGGGGTGAGATTTTTTGTGGGAGCACCCTTAACTTCTATTGACTTGTATTTTTCTAGATCAAATATTCAAGAATTGATATTATTGGTTTTCATTGAAAATAAATATAATATATGATTTTCAGAAACCATCAGAAGCTGCGCAGACCTTTACACCTGAAGAGCTTCTCGCCGAGCAAGTTCAAGTTTTCAAAAGACTGGACGATTCTGAAAATTTCAACCGTGTTGCAGCTGGTGTGGGTTTATTTGTTATGTCCTTTGATATTTCAGAGATTTAAATCAATTTTCAGGTTTATCCGGTTTCTGTGCAACCAGGAAGACTGACATGTGAAATGGTTGTGAAACCACACCATTTGAATTCAAAGGTGGAGGAAATAACTAGTATTCCAGCAAATATCAATGATTTCTTTTTATTAGGGAACCCTTCATGGTGGTCAGACTGCAACATTGACGGATATTGTAACTGCTCGGGCTGCTGGAGTGACGATCAGAGATCAGGGAATGGCATCGGTTGAGTTAGCTGTAAGGTAATTTTGATTGTTTTCCTCAAAAACTGACTTCTTTTAAAAATTTTAAAAATCAGTTTTTTTTTGTAGCTACATGCTTCCAGTCAAAGTCGGAGATACCATTGAAATCACCGCTCATGTTTTGAAGATTGGAAGAAATGTTGTGTTCACGGATTGCGAATTTAGAAGAAAATCAGACGGGAAATTGACCGCAAAGGTTGAGATATTATTGGATACACAACATTTTTAAAATTAATTTTTCTGTAGGGAAAACACACAATTGCCTTGTTACCAAATCAGCCAGGAATTTCTGTGGAGAATGGACAACAATTTTAAATTTGCAGTTCCTCGAATAATGGGCTCTTTTATTTATTCTCGATTTAGTTTTACCGTGCATAATAATTATGTGTAACCAGAATAAGAGTTCATAATGTGAGCTAAGAATCATTCCACTACTTTTTCGATTTTTTTTGTGTGCCCAAATGAATTAAAAAAATTCCAAAGTTCAACGGCATAGGTTTTTTTAGAAACCGATGTTGATCATGTTTACACTTGTGTGGGGGGTTTGCTAAAAATCAAATTCCAACGATTTTTGAACAGTTCCGTTCTTTGTTTGATTTCCGAATTTTTTGGGACACTGAACATTCAAACCAGAGGTAAGGTATCGAACAAATTTTGGGTAAAGATAGAGTGCCACTTATTTTACCAGAATTTCAAGAAATAATAATGTTTTACCATAAATTGTCGGTGATTGGAACAATGAAACAGAATTTTGAAAGTTTTTGCGAAAAGGTATTTATTCGGATGTAA
Source organism: Caenorhabditis virilis (assembly GCA_964036255.1). NCBI lineage: Eukaryota > Metazoa > Nematoda > Chromadorea > Rhabditida > Rhabditidae > Caenorhabditis > Caenorhabditis virilis. The sequence continues at coordinate 8,212,078 of OZ038417.1, read as the reverse complement.
AAAAATAAAAGAAACAAAAAGCTTCTTGAACTGACACGGCAAAGTAAACATTTAGGGAATTTTGATGTTTGGTGTTGCAAAACACATGTTTTTGGCACTTCGGAAGTTTGTTTAAATAAGGAATTTTCAACAAAAAAAAAACACTTGAAGAAGTGGCTCAAGAAAAAAGAAAAAAGAGTGTTTAAAGACAGTGCACTAGGTGATTTAATATCGAAGAAAATTCGAAATTTTTTCAGATGCTCACATGAGTATTCATTAAAGGATGGCTTTACGGAAGCTAATAAATGTACCTCAAAACAATGGCCTAGAAAAAGTGGCCATCGGCGACAACTAGTCCGCAGGTTCCACACAGGTATGAAAAATCCAAAAAAAATGCAAAGGCATTTAAAAAAAGGACCAATATAAGCATTCTGCACAATTATTTATTGACGAAACACGAAAAAAAAACTCATAGGAAAGAGTTAGTGGAAACTTTTTCTAGGCCATTGTTTTGAAGCTCATTTTCTCGGCTTCTAGGTGGTTTTAGAAAATTTTAAAGACAGATTTGGAATGAGAATGAGTTATATTTTCATTTAAGGTACATTTGTTATCTAAGTAATGGCCTCCTTTAATGTTTTTTCGTCCCATAAATTAGCAATATTCCTTGATCTGGAAAGTTTCAACAAATTCCACATTTTTCAAAAACTCCTAACGAAATTATTACTTACGTGTTGTTACAATCCAAGAAATTGGGGAAATTTTTAAAAAATTCCGTTAAAACGCAATTTATACTTCCCTTGTGAAAAAGTATTTAAAATGACACTAATAATGAAACCATTTCGATTCTTTGCAATTATTTGCCAAGTCAAAATGTCAGCGAATGTGATAAATGTGCCTTAAATGAAAATAGACTTCATTCTCATTCCAAATCTGTTTTTAAAATTTTCTAAAACCACCTAGAAGCCGAGAAAATGAGCTTCAAAACAATGACCTAGAAAAAGTGTCCACCTGGCCGAACTTATGCTCTTTTTTCGTGTTTCGTTAATAAATAGTTATGCAGAATGCTTATATTAGTCTTTTTTTAATGTTTTTTCATATTAGTTTTTTTTTTTTAATTTTTCATGCCTGCGGACTAGTTTTGGCAGGTGAACACTTATTCTAGGCCATTGTTTTGAAGTTCATTTTCTCGACTTCTAGATGGTTTTAGAAAATGTTAAAAACAGATTTGGAATGAGTATGAAGTCTAGTTTCATGCCAGATTTAGCTCTTCTATATGTTTTTATTCTTTGCAATAGTATTTGCACTGTCAAAATTCCAGAGAATCAAAATAATCACATTTGTACCATTTCTTCTATTTTGTTGGCCAATTTTTGACGAATCTTATAAAAAAATGTAATTTTTTAAAACAATTTTTATGCTTAAAATAAGTGGTGTTCCGCCTTTAAAACAATTAAGTTTATCTAATCTGAAACCCCCAAAACACACATTTCTCAAAAAAAAAAAAAACTTTGGTGTGCTTTTCCAAAAAAAATTCTAAAATATCATCAATTTTTTCCCATTTTACAATCCCCTTTCGATTCAAATGAAAAATCTGTTTATCTGTTTGCCGAGTTCGATTTTCTGTTTGTGTCACCGCAGCAAAAAATGTTGAAAAAAATCACCAACAAAATTCCGCCGATTATTTACTCGAGTACGTAGTTTTTTGTAGTGGGGGGGGGGGGGGGTAAATTTAAAAATCTGTTAATTTTTTTCTAAAAATACACAAGTTTTTCAAACACACAAGGAAAAACAAAGTTTTTGCCCCCTCCCCCTCTTCTTGAGTTTATACATAGAGCATTATAGGGGAACGGCCCTGCACATAAATATGAAATGTCAATATTTTATTAGGAATTTTTTAGAAGGGGGCGGGCATGGTCGGTTTTTTTGAAAATTTTGTAGCTGAGCAAAAAATCACGGACTTAATAAAAACACTATACCCAGAGCATTTTCTGTTTGATTTTTCGATTTCTCTGAAGGAAGTTAAGTAGTACCATTTTCAAATAAAAAGGAACTGAAATCCGACGAACTGATCTATGAACAATGATTTTTTTACTTTGAAATTTACATCATACAACTTTTTTTAATCAGATTTCATAATCTATCGTTCAAATTTTGACTCATGGCAGTTGAAAACACGCCACTTTATCGCTACATTTCATCAGATGAAAAATCGGGACAATCCGCAAGTGAATGCAACATAAAATTAACTGAAAAATACGGGGCTGTGGAAAAATTGCCATTAAAGGAGGACTTTAGGGATTTTTGATTGAAATGAATTTATTTTCAATTTTTCTTAAATCATTCCTTATAAAATGAATTTGAAATTACAGGAAGGCTTCATGGAGATAATAAATTCATCTGGGATGAAAATAGACTTCATTCTCATTCCAAATCTGTTTTTAAAATTTTCTAAAACCACCTAGAAGATAGAAAATGAGCTACAAAACAATGGCCTAGAAAAAGGGGCAAAAACTAGTCCGCAGGCATGAAAAATCCAAAAACGGCATAAATTAAGATGAAAAAACATTAAAAATGGACTAATATTTGCATTCTGCATAACTATTTATTAGCGAAACACGAAAAAAGCTCATATGAAAAAGTTCGGCCAGGGGGACACTTTTTCTAGGCCATTGTTTTGAAGCTCATTTTCTCGGCTTCTAGGTGGTTTTAGAAATTTTTGAAAACAGATTTGGAATGAGAATGAAATCTATTTTCATGTTAGGTACATTTGTTATCTCCGAAAGTCCTCATTTAACAAGCAAAGTTATGTGAAATGCAAATCATGCAAATATGTCTACATCTTCTTTCTCTGTCGACAAACATACTCTTCGAACAGGTAGGGTTCCTTTGGGACTTCAACAATGGAATTCACATCTCGTAACTATGTCCCAGAATCCAGATACACCTTCTCGTACCGACCAAAACAATAAGAAAGCAAAAAAACAGCCAACTACCTATACTTCACTGTTAATCTGCTCTTTTCACAAAAATTCTCCCAAAGTTTTTGACGTGTTTTTCTTTTTCGAAAAAAAATATCTCATCAAAATGAACACTTTTTATTTGCGCATCTATTTAATTTTTTCTGTCTTTTTCTCTTCATTCAATGAACATGCGATTAATCGCGCCAACCATCCAGACAGATTGTTTTTCCTCTTTTTCACGGACTGAGCAAAAAGAAATGATAGGTGGGGAAAAAAGTGAAAATGATGCTCATCATGGACAGTCCAGTTTTTATTTATTGATATTTGGCGTGTATAATACGTGAAACTATTGGGCTCACGAGTGATGGGAAACATCAGTTTCAAACGAATCTTCCCGACAATTTTAAGTTCTAAGGGTTTCGAAGATCATATTTCAGTTGAACAAGCGTTGACAATATCTGAAATTCTGACAAAAATGCTCCAAATATATCAATTAAAGTGGTGTCCCTAGTATAAAACTAGGTTCGCGTAAAGAATCAACGCGAATTATTTTCAAGAAGATTTATGAGCTTGACTGCTTTCCCAAATCAAAACTAACGAGACGCTCAAGCAGGTGGCCTAGAAACACAAGTTGTGGAGAACTAGTCCCCCTGGGTTTTCTAGTCCTCGGCCTATATATCTCAACAATCATAATTTGCTCAAATTCGTATACTAATATACACACTATAAAATCCTCAAGTTTTTACACAATCAATTGAAATTTGAGCGGCGGTATGAGACTCAAAAGTTATAAAAAAAGAGTGTGTTTCTTTTTGGAGTATCAAACATCTCCCAAAATGAATCATAATTTATCCAAAGTGAGCAAACGACGAAAAATAGTCTAAATTTTGAACACGCAGGATTTCAGGATTTCATACTCTGAAAAAAAGTTTTTTTAAAAAGATATTTTGGTTTTGGGGGTTTCAGATTAGTTAGATTTGTTTGTTTTTAAAGTCAGAATACCACTTATTTTAAAGGAGGACTTTACGGAGATAGTAAATGTACCTTAAGGGAAAATAGACTTTATTCTCATTCCAAATCTGTTTTTAAAATTTTCTAAAACCATCTAGAAGCCGAGAAAATGAGCTTCAAAATAATGGCCTAGAAAAAGTTTCCACCTGGCCAAACTTTTTCCTATGAGCTTTTTTCGTGTTTCGCTAATAAGTAGTTATGCAGAATGCTTATATTAGTCCTTTTTAATATTTTTTTTTCATTCAAATTCATATTTTTTTGGATTTTTCATGCCTGCGGACTAGTTTTTTTTTTTTTTTTTTTATCTCCGAAAGTCCTCATTTAACAAGGAAAGTTATGTGAAATGCAAATTATGCGAATATGTCTACATCTTCTTTCTCATTTATTATCTCCGTAAAGACCTCTTTTAAGCATAAAAATTATTTTAAAAAGTACTATTCTTTTTATTAATACCCTGAAATTTGTATAGAAATTCATCAACACTTTCCCTCCAAAACAACATCGACCTGGCAGTGTGCCAGTTTATAGAGCGCGTCCTTTATAGTTCAAAATAACATTGATCTCGAACTTTTTCTTTGCTCATTCCCATTCCCATGAAATTAAATATTCCCAGCACCGAACTTCGACGAAAAAAGGTTTGACCCTCTCATGTATGAACAGATCTAGATCTCTTTTCATCGCCACCTTTTTCCATCCGCTGATCCTTGAGCACGAGTCGAAAAAAATGGATGAAATACATTGGGGAGATATAGGATGTATCAAATTTCACACAAAAAATAAAATAAAAATGTTTGTAAGGAGAAGAAACTGAAGACGAAAAATATCGCAGATATTGCCATTACTTTTTTCCGATCAAAAAGTTGTGAGTTTAAAAAAATGAACAAGTTCTGGAGTAGATGTTGTATTCATGAGTTCCACGTCATATTCAGGAACTTTATGAGATGTAGGGGGGTGAATAGAGGTTGTGGAAAAATCGATCAATAATTTCCACAGTGGTTCGTTTATCCAGCGAATTTCGCAAAATTTCTCGATTTCTGAAGAAGTGAGGAGAGTGGGGGAAAAGCTTCAAACTTGATTCCTAGTCCATGTAAAGTATAGTTAGAATGCCTATTGAATTCACGATCAAATGTACACACTACACATAAAAAACGTTCTTTTGCTCCATTATGAAACAATTTGCTTCCATCATTACACCTCTTCAACCAATTTGCATTCAACCAATACACAATATATGCAAAATGTCTCATATTTCCTATTTAACAACAACTGGATCATTCATCGTGTAATACGTGTATGTATGTGTGGTATCGGCCGAATCGTTGGCCGATCATTTCGACAGTGTTCAAATTAAAAGTGCCTCGCGGCATGCTTGCCATTCAACTGAATTTTCCTTCACCGCGCGAGAAATTTTTGGGGGTGACACTCCTATTTCCTACCCAGAGCATTAAAAAAACTAAGCGAGGGAGGTAGGAGGGCTCCACTGTTTACCCAATATCGTTTTTATGATGTTTGAAAATCCACGCCCTTTTTTCGGAGTTTCATATAAAAGGCGGGGATGGTTGGCAAAGAGTTAAGAGAAAAGGTTGTGGTTTTGTTATTTATTTGGATTTCTACAAGTTATATTTTACTCCACCTACAAAATGTTCAAGTTTTTGTGAGTTTTATTTTTTTGGAAAAATATTGTATAACTATCAATGAAGTGTTTGAACTACTGATTGTGAGACGAAATTCGACTTCAAAATGATTTCAGTAAAAAACTGCTAATTAAAGACAAGGTGTCACTTAAGTTTTTTTTTGAATTGACCTCATTTTCAGTTCTTAATAAATCTGACAAATCGGAATTTTTTAAAAATCTAGAAACCTTTAAGAATCACGAAATTTTTCCAGAAAATTTTAAAATAATTCATTTCAGAATTCTGGCAACATTAGTTCCATTAACCATTCAACAAACCACATGCACAACATGCTCCTCTTCTTCAAATTACGGTAATTTTTAGGTTAAAATATTTTGAAAATTATAAAATTGATAAATACTAATACCCATTTTTCAATCCATTTTGACAAAAAGACTGTAAATTTTCAGCGATAAAAATCAATAATTTAATTTATTGCGAATTTCTCCAAATATCAGATTTAAACCATTTTAAATCATAATTAATAAAATACTTAACAGTCGAAGAAAATTATAAAAATTTTAAATTTTAGAAGAGAAGTTGGTGCTACCGCTCTGAAAATGATAGATTATTCGATTGGCTTTAAGTTTAAATAGGGAAATCTGAAACAAAAGCCAAAATTACATTTAAAAATATTTATTTTAATCATTTTTCTACATAAATAAAATCTTAGCTTTAAAATTAAACGACCTAACAATAGTCCATTTTTAAATGCCTCAATTTCAAAAATAGGTTGATTTTTTCTATTTTTTCAAATTTTTTAAATATTTTAAAACATTTATGAACCGAATTTGAAAATAACTTTCGTCTTGCTCGATTTTAGCGATCATTTTCAGAAAAAAAAAATATAGAAATATTTTAACAACTTGAAAAATGCTTCCACATAAAAAATTTATTCGACAATTATAAAAAGTTAGAGCCAACTGGTCACTTAAAGGAGGGCTTTACGGAGATAATAAATGTAGCTTAAATGAAAATAGACTTCATACTCATTCCAAATCTGTTTTTAAAATTTTCTAAAACCCCCTAGAAGCCGAGAAAATGAGCTTCAAAACAATGGCCTAGGAAAAGTGTCCACCGGCGAAAACTAGTCCGCGGGCATGAAAGATCCAAAAAAAACATAAATTAAGATGAAAAACATTTAAAAAAGGACTAATAAGCATTTTGCATAACTATTTATTAACGAAACACGAAAAAAGCTCATAGGAAAAAGTTCGGTCAGATGGCCCCTTTTTCTAGGACAATTATTTGAGGCGCGTTTTCTCGGCTTCTAGGGGGTTTTAGAAAATTTTAAAAACAGATTTGGAATGAGAATGAAGTATATTTTCATTTCAGGTACATTTATTATCTCCGTAAAGCCCTCCTTTAAATTTCTTCAGAAACATTCTTAACAAGCTTTTAAAATGATAACCTTTAACGGAAAAAATAACAAACATGTATTTTCAGTCTCAAAACTAGTTACTTTTGCTAAATTGATCCTCTTTAAGACTGGAAAATACAAAATAAAACTAATAATTAACATGATAATCTTAACCAAAACCAAAACAGGTAACCCAACAACTCATCAACCTCGTTCCTATCGTTCTTACCAATACTCAACCTCTTCCTCTTCCAACACCAACAACAACGTTCCTGGCTATTTACCATCATTCCAAGGTGATCAATTCACCTCGAAATCCCGAATCGAAGAAACCCAAAAACTAAACCAACAATTTTTTAACAAACAAAGTCCAGTGCACACATTCGCACAGCATTCCAGTAACCTTCCAATTCATTTCGATGACGATTCAACATTTGATAATATTCCTGATAATGAAGCGATTTTCTTGGATATCTTAGAAGATGATGCTGTTGTTGAATATGATGATGATGTTGAAAATGCAACCGATTCAAGTACGCCTGAACCGAAAAAAGCGCCACAGTTGGAATATGTTCAATTCCAAATTCAATCGGATGGAACATTGGTAAACGAAGGTGGAGAAGGTGTATACGAAACAGAAGCGACTCGTGCCATTGTTGAGGCTTTGAAAAATCATGATCAATCATATTTCGGGGAAGAATTTCAAGTGGAATTTGTTCCATCGAAATGAGCTCTAACATAATTAATTTCTCATATAATTAATATATAACCTTTCAATTGTATATAATAATAATTAATCAACCTTATAATTGGTGCTCTCATATATTTTCAGTCTTTCTTCCTAATCAACGTGTAACATTGTCTGTTTTTTAAATAAATCGTCTTTCACTTTCACTTGTTATGAAATGAATGCTTGCCATTTTCAATTCAGGTACCTCTTCTTCGAACTCACAATACAGTAATGTACAACAAGCCGACTCTTCTTCATCGAACCAACCAGGATATCTTCCTGATTACCAAGGCGATCGATACACTGACCCATCAAGAATCGCCGAAACTCAAGCATTGAATAAGGCGTTCTTTGATTCGATTGGTGGAGCACCATCCCCACCACCACTTACACCAGCACAACAAGGAATGAATGGAACAACTGGAACTGGATCTTCACAATATAGCAGCAGTCAATATGGAACACAATATAATCCATCGGCATCTAGTCAATATGGGACTCAATCTACTGGTACAACATCCAACCAATATGGAACACAACAACAATATAATCCATCAACTTCTAACCAGTATGGAACTCAGTATAGTCAGTCTACCGGTACAACATCCTCCCAATATGGAACACAACCACAATACAACCCATCTTCGTCCCAATACGGAACACAATATAATTCTGGATCCTCCCAAAACCAGTACGGTAGCACGTCTTATCCAACACTTGTTCAGAATAGTAATGGTTGTACCAACTGTCGATTCAGACGTCATTTTCTCCCAGTTTTCTAAAGCATTTCCTTTCTAATTATGAGCAACGGAAAATTGTGGCATGAATCCACATTTTTCCTAAGCTCATCACCTGTGTTTTTCTCGAATTATGCACTTTGTAAATAATTACCAATTTTTTAATCATTTTTTGCAACCCATCGTTTATCTTTCTTCAATAAATGTATGATCCCAGTATGAAATTTATGAATAATTATTATTAATAAAACGTATGAAAATGCTGCACAAGTTTTATAAAATGCATGATGAATTAATGAATGAACAGTATTTAACTGAAATGTTATGGAATGATCGACCGGCTTTTTTCTGAAATTAAAAAAAGCACCAATTATGATATATTTGAATCCACAAACAATAAACTTAAAATTAATTATTTAAAGGATGAATGTGTAACAAATAATCTTGATTCTGAAACGAAATTGTGAAATTTTCTATGAAATGACGAAAACTAAAAGGCATCGTTGAATTACGGATAGTTTTTATTTGAATCGATAAAACCCGATACCGTATGCCATTTAAAGGCGCATAGAACTTTGTTAAAAATTTCGTAGGGTGCCTCTATACTTATGTTACGGTTGCACAAGCCATTTTTTCATACTTTGAGCTACAACATACATGTTTCCAGAGGTATTAAGGTAAAAGATGTTTTCCAGGAGTAATTTGCATGCTGAATCCGATTTTTTGGGTCTCATGACCGGATTTTGCACGCGCGCGCCAGGACAGTCAATTTTAGGGGTGCCTCTATACTTATGTTACGCACTGTAGTATGGAATCTTGAAATAAATTTCAGTTCTTTCCAAAATAGCCTAAAGGCAGAGTGCCACTTAACTGTTTTGTCGAAATCTATATTCGTTTTTAAAAATTGAGATTTGAAACAAATTATGATCTGATTGTTGAAAATGTATTTTAAAAAAACACTGAATTACTGATATTTCGAATTTCTTAAAGTTTTTTTTTCTGAAGTCTTTGGGCAGACTTCCATCATCTCACGAGCAGGTTAAATCGAAAATAACACTAGACAATCATATAAAAACGACGAATAAACACAGAAGTTTACAGCTAACACCGGTTCGGTAACCACATCCTATCAACCACAATCATCTTACGGATATTCAACACAATACTACAATCCAACAGCGACTGCAACTAGTTCATCATCTTTCTATCAATCGCCATCCTATGGAACTCAACAATCAATGACGTCATCCGGCAACAGTCAGAACAGTTTCGCATATGACACAACGAATCAAAACTCGCCATATTGGTATCAAAGAGTTCCATCAACTCAGGAATACAATGCCATTCTTGGAATTAATGCTGGATATCCGCAATATGCTTATGGTTACAATATTAACAATAACAATGGTGTGATGTATGACTCAACTGGATCCTCGACAGTTCAACCATCACAACAATATTATGGATCGTCGACACAGAGCCCATATACAACTCAACAAAACTCCAACAATTATGGATCTTCGACTCAGAGCCCATATACAAATCAACCATCGCAACAATATTACGGCTCGTCGACACAGAGCCCATATACATCTCAACAATACTCCAACAATTATGGATCATCCTCTCAAAGTCCATATTCCACCCTTCAATACTCCAATATGTATGTTTCTTCCTCATCGAGCCCATATTCTACTCCAATGTATAATAACAACTATGGAACTTCGACACCAATGCCACAAGGATCCCAACAATATTCCAGCAGCAATGGAGTATCAAATCAAAACACTCAGTATTCGCCAGAATCAATTTCATGTTGCTCACAAGTCTCTTCAACTTGTTGCTATCAAACTCAACAAGGCTACGGAACATCTTCAAATCTGATGTATAATCCATCTGTTTATCAATATGGAGGAAAGAAATAAATATGTGTGTTGTGGTAATACATTCGTTCATTCTTGAAATTGCATTAGTTGCGGTTTAGACCATTCCAAACTTGGCATTTTATATTTCTCAGGCATTTTTATGTTTTTTTTTCGGAATTTGTATATTACTCTTCGAATAAAACTGTACATTTTTGTTGATATCACTGGAACAACAATTTTTTTGGAAAATCGGACACGGTGAAAATATCGTTGTCACTCGTCCGAATAAAACACATGTTAAAAAAGCAATGATGGTGCATTTTGTTTTTAGAGTTTTCAGTATCAAAAATTGAATATTGAACTCTACAAAATTTGAAAGCGACATTAATTATTATTTTTTTAATATTTATTATCAACTCAATTATTCTTGATCGTTGCGTTCGGAAGGCTGCTAACCTCACAGCCGCTCCGCACGTAAGCGACGCGGCTGCCGACACTCAACACACTGGAAAATTTGAAAAATTCGTTTCCCGCCAATATTTCAGTGTGTTGAGTGGGAGGTTTCCGTGTCGCGTGCGGAGCGGCTGTGAGTTTGAGCAGCCTTCCAACACAATTTTCAAGAATAATTGAGTTGACAATAACAAGATGCGAAGAGGTTAAAAAAACTGCCCTACTGTTTCAAAAAATATATATACTCGAACAAAAAATGGGCGAGTTTCATCGAAGTTTTCAGAAGTTCATTCTCAAACTTTATTTTAAAAAATCAATCATAATTTTAATCTATCATCACAGTCTCGTTCACATTCTATAGTGATATTGTCAACTCAATTATTCTTGATCATTGCGTTCTGAAGGCTGCTCAACCTCACAGCCGCTCCGCACGCACGCATGCGGCTGCCGACACTTAACACACTAGATAATTTGAAAAATTAATTTTCCCGCGAATTTTCTAGTGTTGAGTGTCGGCAGCCGCGCGCGTGCGTGCGGAGTGTCTGTTAGGATGAGCAGCCCACATAACGCAATTATCAAGAATATTTGAGTTGACAATAATTAACGAATTCGATAGGATAGATTTTAAGTCCGGTTCTCGGTACTTCTTTTGGGCAACTCTCTAGCTCTCATTAGTCTTTGTTGTTTTGCAAAAAACAAAGTAAAATATGAACATTGATGTTCACTTGCCTTTTTTTGTTTTTCTGTCCCTCTTGGTGCCAGTTCTTTTCTAGAAGTTTTCTAGAAAAACAAGCCATCTTTGTGATGTGCACCTACTAGTCAGCACTTGATGAATGAAAAATGTGATTTTGCTCAAATGATGTCAATGGTGAGAGTACATCTAAGCAGCATTTTTGAATTTGAGTCTAAAGCATTTTTAAAAATGATGATTTATAACAAGAACAATCAAAGGAGCCTATACACTAATTTTTAAATAAAGAAAAAAACATGGTTTTTGATCAATCCCATCGTTTGCGATTTGCTAGTTCGGCCAACGAATCTTCAATGGTTGAATGATTATGAAGAAGATTTCCTACATTGGCACGGCGTCGAATTGCAGCTTTTGAACCGTCCGTTCGCTTTTCCTGAAAAAAAAGTATCTTTCAAAAGAGCTACCGAAGATGTATTACTTTTCCAGGCATTCTTCGAGCATCTAATTCATTGAACTCTTTTTTCCTCAACTCATTGAGCGTGTTAACGCCTTTAGTATTCAAATACGTGATTTCAGCATCCTGAAATTATAATTTAAGAAGCAAAGTATTTGAAACCGTCTTACTTTCGTGGTATACGGCCTGGTCAGTAAATTCATAACAACATTTTCTCTAGCTAATCTTTCTCTCAAAATATTGACACGATCTGCTGAAATTGGATAGTCTGGCCGTCCGGTCCTATAAATTGTTACATTTGTGGGGTTTTTCATCATAAAAAATAAATACTTACGCCTTTTGTTGTGGAAGAACTGGTCCACGGTAGCCGATTTCCCAAACACGACGATTCCAGTGACGCGTGTTTAAGTTTCTAGCAACAATTTGAGTAAAATGCATCTGAAACAAAGCGATTTTATATTTTATAAAATGGTTTCGAGATGAACAAAAATAAAATATTGTGAGGTAATTCCCATTCTGCAGAATCTGATTAAAAACATTCGTTCCTTTTCAGTTATACGATATTTTTGAAGAAAAATCCATAAAGAACATTAACTGAAATTTTACTAAACACTTAATCGACAAAAAGTATATTTTATAAGTTGAAACAACCTAAAATTAAATTAAAGAAAAAAGAAAAGAATTACAAGGTTTGTCCACGAGAAGTACAACTACTACACACATGCACTTTCTCGGCCACGGCCACGCAAACATTGGCGGTTATTCAAATACCGAGTTTTTGTTTATTTGTTTTTTTTCTTCAATTTAGATAATTTATTCATGACGCGAAGTAGATTAATACAAAAATGAATACATATGGTAAAAAGTGAACGATTTCAATCAATTATAACGAAATTTGTTATTGATTTCTCACATGAGATCCAGCTGAGCCAATTCTTGGATATTTTCTCTGAAGTGGCATGAGTTCCTGGATCAATAATTTCAATCCATGCGCCCAATTCGATGACATCTACAATTTTTTTGCATCAGTTAACTTGTGATTTCTTTTTTTCCCCCAACCAACCTCAAGTGGGAATGTTTCTCTTGCAATTACATAGTGTTCCCATGCTTTGTCATATTTCGCTTGGTCAAGTGCTGAAAATTAAAGAGAATTATATTAGTTTTATACCCATGTGTTTTGCTCATTCGAAGCGAAATGTTCATGAATCAAAATTTGGAGCGAAAATTGTTTTGAAATGAACAAAAAATGTACTTATTTGAAAACATGACTCAAAAAAAACGAACCATCAACAATGTAGTTCAATTTTTTGATATAACCCTCGGTGAATAGATTATCTTCAATCATTTGATTCAATTGACGAAGACGAAGTTGAACGCCTTGAGCTTTAACAGTTGGCAAACGACATGCCGCTTTTATCAAAAAAGGCATCAATTGTTTTCCAGTCAATGAAACATCTCCAGGCACTTTAACTGGCTCCCTAAATTGTTGATTGTTTTCATTGTTCTCTTATTCGATTAAAGGAGGATTTTATGGAGCTGTCTATGGGATGAAAATAGACGGTGCAGTCAATACAAAATCTAGTTTTGACATTTTTTAAAATACTGATTTCTGAACAAATCTAGCCTTATTAAAGAAAGGGTGCCAGTTATTTTTTAGAATTAAAGACATGACGTCAGGTATTTTTTACCCCATATGGATTTAATTGTGAAAAATTCGTCTTTCTATCAACATTCTAGTATATTCCAATCCCGACGAAAAAACCATTTTGTAGCAGCGGCCGGAAAATGAAAAAAAATTATTTTCAAAACTCACGTACACTTTTTGGCGGGAAGCACAACAATTTGAATTTTTTACATTATTTTTAAAACATCATTTTTTAATTTTTTTTAGTACAAGCTTTCAGTAGAAGAACATAAATAAAGAGAAGAACAAAACGACATTTTTAACTGACACCCTGTCTTTAGGATTTTCAGATTTTTATGTTGATTAAAAATAATAATAAATGATTTCAGTTCAGCTTACGGTGATGGAAACCTAAAATTTCACAAGAAGGACCTAATTCTGCAGCCACGAACAAATGAGCACATAAAGGAGAGAGACGCAGAATATTAGGTCATCATTGGTGAAATTTTAGGTTTTCTTCGCCGTTCAAAATAAAATGTTGATAAAAAATGTCTTCCATAGGTTACATAGGTTATTGTGACGAAGATGAAAATAACGAAAACTAAAAATTCGGTCAATAATCCCTTCTCAGCACCTATGAATTTATAGAGATTTTCCAAAACATATTTGGACTGAGTACAAGGTATATTTTCATCCCATTTGCTCTCCAAAAGCATCCTTTAATCACTTTCTCCCCTACCCTCCTTCTCCCCACGAAGTCGTCGGACGTTGTTCGGCACTATCATCCACACAATTTGGCGGCGAGAAAATCATGGAATCATGAGAGCATGATGAATCAATACTCTTTGAGTATGTATTCGAAAATGGGGCAGGTGATGTTCGAGCTAGACTGAAATTTAGAAAAAGATCGTAAAATCATCGTCTATCCTATATTCATGAACGTAAAAGATAATTGGTTGAGATTATTTTTTTTTGTTTTTATGTTATAATAGTAGTCATGAACATCGAGAGCACTATTTGGTTTTCATTGAAGAAAAAGTGCTGATGACTAAAATTCTAGAAAAATGAATTGTTTTCGATAAACTTTAGCAAATTAAAATAAAAGTGCATTAAAAAAAAGTAGTGAGTTGCTTTTCCGAAATGAATTAATATTTTGTCAATATTTTGTGAATTAAAGTTTCATAAAGAACCTAAGAGTTTCTACCAAATTCAAAGCTGCTCTTTTTAATCCGATTTTTCATAATTTAGCTCAAAATCGCCAGAGATTTACACAATTGGAAAATTTTAAGCATGAGTGCATCACGGTGGGCTAAAGTGAACCGTTTATAACTAAGAAAATTCACGCAGAAAAGCGGGCATTTTTAGGGCGTGGCATTTTTGCAATCGTGCGGCACGGTGTCACAAAACGCGTTATATTCAGCTATTCAGGGACACAATTTTGTAATTCGGAGTGAAAAAAATTAGATTAAGCCATATTTTAGGTATTTAACGCAAAAAAACTTCATTTTTTCATGCGTTAAAATGCCATTTGTAGAGAATTCGAATTTTTGCTTGTGTGTGCAATTTGTCGTAATGGTGTACACACACAAAGCGTTGTTCGTGACGACAATTTCGGTTCACTTTATCCCACCGTGTGCATCACCTGTTTAAAACTATTCAAAAAAGTATGAAAATTTGCCGGTATCATATGGAACACTTATTCGATCGATTGACCAAGTTTAAGAAAATTTCTTGAAAAAAACAACAATGTCTTTCGATTTCTTTTTGCCTAGTGCGTTCGTAATGTTATCTCCTATTTCCTCCTCTATTTCGTTACCAAGAAACCGCTGGATTTTTGTAGGAAAAATATAAAAATTCTGTTTTTCAAGCAATATACGAATACATTTTCTTCGTTTATTTGTCTTTGAAAAGGGATTATATAGTCTATTTTAGATGTTCATTTCCAGAGTTCCAGAAACATTTTTGTTTTCGTAAAAAATTACTGTATCTATCGATAACCAAAACCGAACTGTGATGTTCTTATGAATAAACCAAAAATGAGTCTTTAATAAGAAAACATCAATTTTCATAGCGGAAAAAAACAAAAAATAAATATTTTCGACTAAAATTTGAGGATTTTATATTAAAAATTAAATTTTTTGCAGAATTCGATCGACTTTAAAATCTTCTGCTTTTACGGAACATTTCTCTTGATTAGTTAGACTATTTAAATCAAGCTTCATATTTCAGAGAAACAAATAATTCACCTTTCACTAGCCTTTCCAAGTGAAGATTCATTCCAAGAAGTGGATGTCGGGACTGCTGGTGCAGAAACCTGAATCTAAATCATCTGATTTAGAAAAAAGTGTTTGCGGAACGATCCGTTAGACAAAAAAACTTACCGATGAGCTAGAAGTGAGTGGTCGACGAATGAATGGGTCTTCGGTTTTCTTTTCTTTGTTTTCGTCGCCTAAATAAATTTTTTTTTCTGTGATCGGGTCTTAAAAGAGGGTGTTTTACGGAGATAATGAACCTGGGATGAAAATAGACTTCATTCTCATTCCAAATCTGTTTTTAAAATTTTCTAAAACTACCTAGAAGCCGAGAAAATGAGCTTCAAAACAATGGCCTAGAAAAAGTGGGCCAGCTGCGAAAACTAGTCCGCATGCATGAAAAATCTTTAAAAAAAGCATTGAAAAAAGGACTAATATAAGCATTCTGCATAACTATTTATTAACGAAACACGAAAAAAGCTCATAGGAAAAAGTTCGGCCAGTTGGCCGCTTTTTCTAGGCCATTGTTTTGAGGTGCGTTTTCTCGGCTTCTAGGTGGTTTTAGAAAATTTTAAAAACAGATTTGGAATGAGAATGAAGTCTATTTTCATTTAAGGTTCATTTTATACATCTATTATCTTCGTGAAACCCTATTTTAAAGACAGAGTTCCAGTTTATGTGAGCTCTTTAAAAAAATACCATTATTTTACAAAATATAAAAATATAAAAATTTCCAAAATATTTTTTTCACATTTTCGAAAAAACCCCGTTTTTAATTTCAATTATTTATTACCTATTGTAAATACTTCGTAGACAGGCCGCCGCGAAACCCCATTTTGAATAGTAGATGCCATTTTGAAATATACCTGTAAATATTCTATTCTAAAAATATTTCACAACATATTTAAAAAATCTGAGACAACAAGAAAAGTTCGAACAAAAAGCACCTTGATAATATATATTTCAAAGGTGCAAAAAAACCTCAGAACGAAAGAAACATTTTTTGCAGAAAATAAAAATGAACACTGAAATAGAATAATCAAAATCGTTTTTGCTGAAAATCAACCAATAAATAGAGACGGAAAAATAAAACTGGTTGAAAAATCACATGAAAAACGGAGAGGTAGAGAAATGAATATGGAATAAAAATAGGTATTTGAAAAAAAAAGAAGTAAATTCTTCGTTTGATAATGCATTCAATTAGAAGAAGAATAGAACATGGATTAGATTAGAAAATATCCCAAAACATTGAGGTTTTTTAAAGTAAAAAAAAAACAAATAGAATATGTACAAAACAGGTATAATCTAGGGATTAGGAATACGTAGATATTGTATTGTTTCGAGATGTGTCAAAAAAAGAGTAGATTTTTTTATAAAAACCTGGTTTTTTGAAAGAAATATATACGAAAAAGAATTAATGATTTGATGCGTGATGTGGAGCTGCATTTGAGAGCACATCGGGGAATAGAATGACAGAAATAATGTGTTTTTCTTCTGTTAATTTTTGGTTTTTGTGAAAACGCACGAAAAAAGGAAAGGGCATTCGTAATTTCTTTTTTTTTTGTCAATTTGCTTTTGATCTTGAAAAATTTTAAACCAGACAAACTTTCGAAACAAAAAATTCAAAAGGATCAGAATTTTGAAATTTAAAGCTTAAAAACAGTGTGTCCAGTTAAAACGATCCAAATTCGAGGCGAAAAATCAAATTTCGAATGGGAGGATGTAAAACGAATGTCAATATGTAGCCGCATTCAAATAATTGCGTTTCGCGCCAATTTCGACCACGTTGCACGATTCAATTTTTGAAATTGAAATTTTTGAAACAGGTAGGGTCAAATTAACTGTCACACTATCTTTAAGGCCGGATTCAGGTAAAGGAGGACATTACGGAGGTAATAAATGTACCTTAAATGAAAATAGACTTCATTCTCATTCCAAATCTGTTTTTAAAATTTTCTAAAACAACCTAGAAGCCGAGAAAATTAGCTTCAGAACAATGGCCTAGAAAAAGTGTCCACCTGGCCGAACTTTTTCCAATGAGCTTTTTTTCGCGTTTAGTTAATAAATAGCTATGCAGAATGCTTATATTAGTCCTTTTTATGTGTTTTTTAGATTTTTCATGCCTGCGGACTAGTTTTCGCCGGTGGCCACATTTCTAGGCCATTGTTTTGAAGCTCATTTTCTCGGCTTCTAGGTGGTTTTAGAAAATTTTAAAAACATATTTGGAATGATTATGAAGTCTATTTTCATCCCAGACATATTCATTAGCTTGTTTTAAAAAAAAAGGTTGAGAAAAATTTACCATAAAATTTTATTTTTAAACACTGAATTTTCAATTTTAAGTAAAAAGTTTTCTGAATTTAAAAATTTAAAAAGCTACAACCATGACAAAACCATTCGGGAATTTCGCACCACTGTTTTTGCAAGCTTGTATAAATATTATTTTTGAGTCATAAATGCATTTTTGGTATCTATTGGACGAATTGTGAAAAATAATTTTTTTTTTGTCCGTGCACCGGAACACGCCAAAAAATCAAGGTTTGTCAGTAGAGCGCGTTTGGAATCGGTTTGTTTCTACAGTAAAAAAGTATAAACCCCTTAAATTCATTAATATCAATAAAAGACAGCTTAATTTATTGAGTTTTTCAACTGTCATCCTGTCTTTAATATCTCCTGCTATTTTGAAAAACAAAATTTTAGTTATCAAGAATATATTCTTGACGCACCTTTGAGTCATTTTCAGTTAATTGCAGGCTATGAAACACTTGTAAAAAATATAAGAATGTCATTTTTTAAAAACAGCGTGGTTTTTAACATTTTTCGAGAAATGGTCGGTTCCTCCCGCATTTTTTAAAGCGAGCTTAGAAAAAAATTAAAAATAAATAAATAAAATTGTGAAGAGACAAGATTTCAAATGCGGAAGTATTTTTTAGTCAAAAGAAAAAATAATAAATAAAACTCTTTGTGATTCCAACATCCAATTTATGAAACAAAAAAATTCTCGGAAAACCAAATCACAAAAAGGGAAAAAAAACGCTAGGTAAACTGGGGAAAAGTCGTCTAGAGTAATAGTGATAAACCTCCTCCATTTCGCCTAACAAGGGTATCAGGCTCAATCTAAAGAACTTATCCATTATCTCTAAACCTCTCGCTCATAACGCACTTCTCTCTCACGCACATCTGACCACAATACCCCACCATATTCTGCGAAATAAAGCTTGAGTTACGGCAAAAATAGATGACGAACAAGTCGCGAAAAAAATGCGAGTTATGGGGGATAACTTTTCCGTCTCTTTTTCTGTGTTTTTTTTTCGAGATTTCATCGATTCTTGACAAAAGAAATCTTGTTTACAGAAAATTTGTATTCTAGAGAAATAATTAGAAGAACCCATTTTGAGTCATTTTTGTTGTCGTATTCATTAGAACATCAAAGTACGTTTTTTGGTTACCGATTATTTATTATAAAGTAATTTATTACATTTTTCAAAACTCTTTAAAACATTTTCTTGGTATGCCGGAAATAAAATTCAAAACTAGACTCTATAATACGTTTCAACGATAAACAATTAATAAAATGTATTCTTACACTCCCTTGAAAAACAGAATTTTTATATTTTTCCTACAAAAACCCATCGGTTTCTCAGTAACGTAATATAAAGGAGGAAATAAAATCTAAAAACAGGAACAGATTATAGTAAATTTGAACAACTGAAATTTTTACAAGAACCCAATTAAAATCAGCTGAAACTTTATACATTAGTTCAAAACCAGCTGATAAGCTCAAAAGATATTAAAGGAGGAGATAATACATGCATCTGGGATGAAAATAGACTTCATTCTCATTTCAAATCTGTTTTTAAAATTTTCTAAAACCACCTGGAAGCCGAGAAAACGTGACTCAAATCAATGGCCTAGAAAAGGTGGCCATCTGCGAAAACTAGTCCGCAGACATGAAAAATCCAAAAAAAAATGAAAAAAACATAAAAAAAGACTAATATGAGCATTGTGCATAACTATTTATTTAACGAAACACGAAAAAATGCTCATAGGAAAAACTTTTTCTAGGCCATTGTTTTGAGGCGTGTTTTCTCGGCTTCTAGATGGTTTTAGAAAATTTTAAAAACAGATTTGAAATGAGAATGAAGTCTATTTTCATTTAAGCTACATTTATTATCTCTGTAAAGCCTTCCTTTAAGACAATTCTCACAAAAGTGGGTTTTTTCGGTGGAAAAGATTAGATCTAAACTTGATAATTTCAATCATGAATCTTCAAAGTTTCACTTTTTATTTCACTGATTCCAATTGCCAAGAGACCCTCAACGAATCAGAATTTTCTCAAAATGATCAAGCTGATTAAAACGTGCTGAATATCAATATCAAATTCACCAACATCTAATATTAAAGAACTCTGAATTTTGAGCCAAACTTCATTGGGTACTTTGAACTTGATTTAAACTTTCCAGAATGCAATCAAAAAGAATCATCGTTTTGGACTATAGTTTAGTTTGAGCGACTTTCATCGGAATTATTGAAAATTGTAAATACATATGTCAGCAACATAATAAAATTGGACTTTCTGAGACTCATATTTTCATGAAACGTAAAATACGCAATATTTTTGAAATTTGAAGAACAGATATTTATGAAAACGTTATTTTTTATGAGTGGCTCTAAAATATTAGTTCAAGTATTTGTTTGTGAGAAGTATATGCAAAATTTGATTGAATTTCGTTCCGTTTTGGATAAACAACGTTAGCGCCAATTTTTTCCAAATGAACGGAAATTAAACTTAATGGTTTCTCGTATTAGACCCCCCAGTGGCACCTAAAACTTCGATAGTTATCATATTTATTAATTTAAAATTCAACGCAAATGATTAAATATATATGTCAGTTTTCAAAAATCAGACAAATTCTGATTTATCGGGCCTTCAGTAGTTAGCAAATTTTGATTGCTAAGTACTTATTTTCATCTTTTTCGCGATATTTGAAAATTTAGAAATAAACAATTCCAAATTTCCCTTCGCAGTACTCGAACAATTAAAACCTGAAATGGTTAACTGGTGGCCTAACTTTCTGCCTCGCTCTCTCTTTTCTGTGTGTTCTTTTGTGCGTGGCTGCAAGGTTAGGCCACCTGCTAACCATTTCCGTGTTTCTTTGCCGCTCTAGTGCTGAAAAGGGAAATTTCAAAATACTTCATATGAAAAGTCGAAATTGAAATTCGGTTCGTAATCGACACCCCAGTTCAAATGTAAATCAATTTAAGAAATATTTTTTTGCTTGAATGAAAAAAGGACGTGAAATTTAAAGATTGTGTGCACTTTAGAAGTGCGAGTCATTTACACAATCTGCTTGCAAAAGCTATTTAAAATACACTCACTATCTGACGTTTCCAATACTCTTGATTGACTTTCGGAAAACAATATTTCAAAATCCAAAAAACAGTAGGCTCATTAGCACAAATAAAATGAGAGAAGAATTAAGAAACGCACCATCAATAAATAATAGCAATGACTGAATGAGCTTCGGAGCCTCGTTCTCTAAAAGGGCGGAGCTAAATGAATACTAAGAGCATCAGAGAAGACAATAGAGGAAGGATAATAGTGTTTTGATAATAAATACCTGAGAAAAATAATCTGGAATTCGTATCAGAGAAATCAGAAAAACAGGCGACTAAAGAAAAAAACAAGGAAGGAAAAGTGTTCTCAAATTTTATTTCCTCTTGATGATTTTAACAAGTTTCTAAGTGATCCAAACTCATTTTTTGAAAAAGTTCACTTGATGACCGTCCTCAATCTCTGATACATTTCATTTTTAAATTTAACGTGACAAAAAAGTGCAAACACATTCGAAACTTCTAAATATAAACATAAATTAATCAATTTTATGAATTCAACATTTTGAATGACACTTTTCTGAAAAAAAAATCGTAAGATTTATTCTGCTAAAAAGAAGAAGAAAAGTAATGCGACTGGCTGACTGGGGGCGCTAACAAAGTATACTTAAGTAATCGAATAAACCGCAACTTTTGATTGAAAACATGTAATAACAATATTCATTAGTTCCCAAGCTGTGGGAAAACTGCTCCGTGTGATTGAGAACTCATTTTTCAGGTTCATTTGTTTTTTTTATCTCAACAAATGTGGGTGGAAACTTTGAGAATATTTAAACTCATCTGAAAATGGAAAATTCTGAATTATGTTTTTAAGTGTATATTATTTAGGGCTTTACGGAGATAATAAATGTACCTTAAATGAAAATATACTTCATTCTCATCCCAAATCTGTTTTTAAAATTTTCTAAAACCACCTAGAAGCCGAGAAAATGCGCCTCAAAACAATGACCTAGAAAAAGGGGCCACCTGACCGAACTTTTTCGTTTTTTTTTCGCGTTTCGTTAATAAATAGACATGCAGAATTCTTAAATTAGTCCTTTTTTATGTTTTTGTTCATTTTAATTTACGTTTTTTTTTTGGATTTTTCATGCCTGCGGACTAGTTTTCTCGCCGGTGGACACTTTTTCTAGGCCATTGTTTTGAAGCTCATTTTCTCGGCTTCTAGGTGGTTTTACAATATTTTAAAAACAGATTTGGAATGAGAATTGTCTATTTTTATCGCAGATGCATTCATTAGCTCCGTAAAGTCCTCCTTTAATTGTGCAAGCGCTATCAAAAAGGAAACCAAGAACTATGGGTCCGTTTACTACATTAAAACCACGCCCGTTTTCTGGAACATAGAAATTACAGCATACGTTTTTCAAGGTTTTTTTTTCATTTACAAGAAAAATCAAAATTCATCCAATAAATATAAATAAAATATGAATACACCATCCAACTATTCGTAAGTAAATATCACATTTGCAGAAAAAAAGCAAGAAAGAAAAGGTGCGGTTGAAAAACAAAATTTAGTCTATATTCTCATAATTGGCCCGTTATTTCAATATTGCTGCTGTTGGTAACCGTACTGTTGTTGTTGCGGAGCACCGTATTGTTGCTGTTGTGGAGCACCGTACTGTTGTTGTTGTTGCGGAGCACCGTAACCTGAACAATTTTTAAAAATGACCAAAAATAGCAAATGCCTTTCTTTTATATACCTTGCTGTTGTGGTTGATATTGCTGTGGTGCTTGTCCACCATGAACTTGTTGTTGTGGTTGTCCATACTGCTGCTGGGAGTAATTCGGAGCTCCACCGGTCGGTGCTCCGTATTGATGATCTCCGGAACTCTGAAAACATATCAACCATGAAAATCTCATTAAAAAGAATTTTTAAAAGGATTTTCAGTGCTGAAATTAGTGATATTAAGATGAAAACAAATTTCTTACCCCAATCGACGGATCAACCGGCCTTCTTCTCATATTCGCTAATCTATTCGTTGTCGATCCTGCACCTAACATTGGTGGTGGATCATTCCATCCAGGTGTTACTGACGACGGCAGTACTGTCTGATATGATTCATGTGTATTTCCAGGTGCCATTGATTGTTGCTGTTGTTGTGGCTGTCCCTGTTGTGGTTGGAATTGTCCGTACTGTTGTGGATATTGTGAATATTGTTGACCATATTGTTGTTGTGGCTGTTGTTGTTGCAGAGGAGGTTGCTGCTGGTACGGTGACGGTTGTACATTCGATTCAGGAGTTGTTCCTGGTGGATACTGTTGATAGTATGGAGCGGCCATACGTAACTGAAAAAATATTTGATTTTGTTGCTCGAGAAGTTATAAATGAAAAAAATGGGAAAAAGAGGACATTTTGTAAATTTTCAAGAAACTCGAGTGGATAAAAAGAAAAAAAATTTCTTAGACATCTGAAGTTTTCAGCATATTGAATAATATGAAAGGGTTTTATCTATACATCTATACGCTGAAAAATTTCATAGAAACGTTTCTATAAACATTTTCTCAGTATAACGAGGTTCAGTAATTTTTATTTCAGTTTTTTAAAAACTTGAACATGTCACCTTCTGATTCAAAATAATTGTTTTAACTGTTTTGTCGTTGGTTTCAATAAATTTTCAAAATAAAAAAGTGCATTAATTACAAAGATTCAGAGACAAAAAAAACAAATATAGAAAAAATAAATAGAATCAATTGGACATTTTACATCCAATGGCCAAATACACAAAAAGGGGGCGGGCCTTGTACAAGTGTAACCGCAACGCCAAGGCACACATGTCGGCAATTCCTCGGCAAGAAAATAATAAAAATATAATTTATTCTTCAATGCAATAAAACAGACATTTTATGAAATATTTTACAATTAAAGGAGCACATTTGTGATTATTCATTCAACAGCAGTCTCTAATCGAATCAATCGATTACTCTGCTCGGCAATTTCACTGATCGAAACTCTCCCACGTTGGTTAATAAACTTGGCAACTTCCTCGAATTCTTCATCCGAAATGAAGATAAACTTTCCACGATCATCCATAACACCATGAAGTAGTCCTTCCTCGATGAAATGTTTCAATCGGTCAACAGTTTCGTCCGATTTCAATCCAAAGTGCGCAGAAAGCTCGTCTATGTTAACAACCTGAAAAATATGTCTATAAGCCTTTTTGTTCGGAAATTAGGAACGAAACACATTTCTGTCGTTCTTCTATTTTTAAAATTAACATACCTTATTATTTTTAACATATTCCACAAAATCCCTAATTAAATTTTCAGCTTCTTCACCTTCAATCGCATCATTTCCTTCCTCTTCGACGGCAAACGAAGCTTTCAACTGAAAAACCGTTTTTTTTAAATCTCCAAACTCAATACAGTGACTTACCGCCAAATATTCCTCGTATTCCCGCTTTTCCTTCTCTTCTTTCTCCTTCCTAATTCTCTCCTCTTCTGCTTCTTCTTCCAGACGTTCCTTTTCCCGTTCTTCTTCACGTTTTTTCTCTCTTTCAGCCTCACGTCGTTTCTTTTCTTCTCTTTCTTGTAACTCCTTCAATATTCGAGATAATTTACAGTATTTCGCCAATATATAACAAAATTAATTACCCATTCTCTCATTTGCTTCTTCTCTTCCTTTGCCGCCATTTTTGCGGCCTTTCTTTTTCCAATCTTCTTTCCATTTGCATCAGTTTCGAAGTCCATATCATCGGCGAAGTCAGCATCTCCTTCAATTCCTTCAGCGGCCATCATATGCTCAACAAATCCATTATCATCATCATCACGATTCACACGACGACGAGCATTTCGACGCATTCCTCCGGCGACTGAAAAAATGAAATAAAAGAACTATTTGGAAGGAATGTCAAAAGAATTACAATTTCTAACATTTTTCTTTAAAATTTCAGAATTATCTTTTAACAATATAAACACATACCATTTGCGCCTCTTCGATCGTCTCTCTCATTTGCCTCATTCATCTGAATGAGCATATCGACACGTCGTTTCGAATCTTTCTCATCCCGTTGCAATTTCAACAGATACCAAATAATGATAGTGAGTCTGAAAACAATCAAAATATTCAAAAGAACTAGAAATCAAACGGATCAACAGGCCTTGAACCTTTAAAAAAGTTTCAATTCACGCTTTATTTATAAAAATACTTACGCAAACAGTAAAAGTGATACAGATCCAACCAAAAGCGGGTCCAATCCATCAGATGTCGAAAAATTAAACGGTGAATCCTTTTTCCCTTCTTCCGATGACATTTCCTTCAAAAAATAAATAATATATGTCTAATAAAACAATCTCCAATTGGAAGTCTTGTCTCTCAATAGAGCGTGCTTGCATCTCAAAATATCCAATATTGGTTTAATTCAACAAAAACACGTTTACAATTATTTTTCATAGTTTTGACACTTATTTATTTTTAACAGAAAACTGCAATTTTCTCCACAATCGAAAAAAAAAGTTTAAAACGGTTCAAATGAAACTCAACCGGAATGCTACGGAAAATCAATAAAATTCTGATAATGAAACACTATCAAAAGTTTATCGAGATCCCTGAAAACAACCAAGGAACACGATTATCTGAATCAGTAGGTAGACCGAAAAATAATTTAAAAACGATTTCTAATAAATTTTTTCGATTTTATCCTTAGATAAAAAAGAGATCTTACTACAAGGATTCAATAGAAGATAAATATTTAAGAGAAAATTAAGAAGCGGAAAAGTTTTCCGAAAAACCGGAAACTTCTTATTATAAGAAACAAAAAACCAAAAACAACAGGGAATATATCATGACTAATTTAATCAACATCCATCTCTCCAGGTTGGGATTGTGGTTGATCACCGGCCGCCGCATTTGGTTGCTCTTCCTTCTTTGGCTGTGGTGGTGGAGCAGGCTTCTTCTTGTTCAAAATTGGGTTAACAATGTTTTCAAAGGCCTAAAAATCTAAATATTGAGAACATAACGATTTTTTCGTGCACTCACATTCTTTTGCTGATAAATTTCTTCAACAAAAACAACAGGAACTTCGCTCTTCGATCTTGTTTCCTGCTTATGTCTAGCGTCATCCAACCACCGTTTCTTCTCTTCGATTGCGTTGATAACCTTCTCAAATTCTTTGCTATCCAAATGAGCATATGTTTCACCGCCAGAAGCGTAATCATCATAAGCCTTTCGGATTCTGTTGATAGATTGATCAAATGAATCAAAAGCTGGCTTTCTAGCTTCGAATTCTCTGTATCTTTCAACAATTGGTTGTCCGATAACTTTCAATTCATTCAACCGCTTGTCATACACATCTTTTTCAGCATCCTCTCCATCTTCGTACAACCAATCTTCCGTAGCTGTCAAAACAGAACGGAATTGGTCAGCAGCCTGAAAAAAAACATATAATTATAAATTTTTCAATATAAACTTACAGCTGGAGTGATGAAATCCTGATATTGATCCGAAATTTTGTCTCTCATCTCATAAACATATTCTTCAACTGCATTCTTTGCATCAGCCTTTTGTCTCTCCAAATCATCGACAATTTGCATTTTCTGTTCAATCTTCGCATATTTATTGACATCATAATTGTTTGGAACAATTTCAGTGACTGGAAGTTCAATGGAAATGGTCTTGGTTTTCGGCTTTGGTGGTTCAGCTGGAGCTTCAGCAGCTGCTGCATCAGCTCCATCGACATCCATTGGTTCCGTTGGTGGCTCCTCAACGATTTGAGTTTCCAAGACACTGGCTGAGTTGACAGCGAAAATTCCATTCGGGTTGACACGAACCTTCACTTTGACTTTGCGGGCTTCCCCGTCAGCAGATGGTGGAATTCCAGTAACTTGCCAAGTACCTGAAAAAATCAATGTTGAGAATATTTTTCTTGTTTTGTTTATGCGGTTTCATACCAAGATGAGTTTGGGTGTGTGGAACAGTGTTTGGAAGAGCATAAGTAGCATCAATTTTGAAAGCATCCTTTCTGAACAGTGTGATGATCTTGGAGAATGGGAATTCATCTCTTTCATTGAATGCATCAGATTCTCTGAAAAGGAAACCATCTCGAATAACGTTGATTTGTTTGAATAAACAAAAATGACACATAGCACTTGTAAACGAATCAAAAATTCGGTTTGTTGATTTTTGGTATTATCCTTGCCCAAATATAAAATGAAATAACATGAAAACTAACCCTCCTTCAGCAGCTCCTCCACTCCAGCTGATACGAATACGGTATGGTTGCGAGTCTTTGATTGAAAATTCGCGAACACGGAACGTTGGAGACAAGATGGCACATTGCATTGCAGCTCCACGAGCAACAGCTTCGTCTTGATTCATCGTAGTCTTTGGGTCTTTTCCAAACAAATCTTGGACAATCTTCCGGATCATTGGAATACGAGAAGATCCACCAACAATTTCGATCTCATCAACATCTTCAGGTTTTGTTTCAAGTCCGTCGAAAAGATTAATGAGAATTTGACGGATTCTTCCGAATATTGGAGCAGCCAACTCTTCGAATTCAGCTCTTTGCATCTTTCCAGTAACATCCTTATCCTCCATGAAACATTCGATGTTGATTGGAATTGGTGTTTGATTGGCTGACATTTGCTTCTTCACCTTTTCGCATTCATCCAAAAGACGAAGCCACGATCTCGGGTTGGTAGCAGCGTCAATTCCTGGAAATGTTTTCTCATTTCTCAACACATTTAAATGAAAGATTACCATATTTTGTCTTGAATTCCTTTCTGAAGTATTCACGGATCAAGGCATCGAACCAAACACCTCCAGATTCCAAGTCATATGCGGTATTCAACATCTAATAAATATTTTTAAATCAAAATATAAATGTAATCACTTACGGTGAGTTTTCCCTTGTTAAATGCTACTAATGAAGCTTGTGTAGATGAATGACCAAGGTCCAAAAACACGACGTGTCTTGCTTTCTTGTCCTCTTCCGGGAGATCTTGTTTATAAATTCCGTAAGCTAAAGCAATAGCAGTTGGTTCGTTAACAACTCTAAGAGCATTCAATCCAGAGTATTGAATAGCAGCTTGAACTGCGCGACGTTGAACATCAGTGAAATATGATGGCACGGCGATGACACAGTCGGAAACTTTCTTCACGTCCGGCAGTTGAGACTCCACTGTCTTGCGAAGTTTCGTGAGCAAAGCGGCAAAAACTTGCTCTGGTGTGAAAGTTTCTGGATTATTGAGATATGTGACTTGGAGACCGATTTCATCATTTGGCAATTGCACAACTTTGCACGGGACAAATGGAATGAACTTCTGAGCGATCGGATCAGAGAATTTTCTGCCGATAAGATGCTTAAAATTGATGATAGTGTTCTTGAGATTGGTGTTTACAGCTTGTCTGGCGGCAACTCCCATTGACCGGTCTTTTGGTCCAAAAGACACACAAGCTCTGAATACAAATGTTATATTTCTTCAATTATTGGAATATTGAACTAACGGAGTCGCGTGCAAAGAATAATCGTTGGTGATAACTTCAATTCCTCCTTGGCGGGCTACACCAATGTAGCAATTGAGGTTACCAATGTCGAATCCAAGAACCGACATGATTTTCTCTCGATTGTTCCTTTGAAAGGCTGAAAATGAGAAATAAATGACTCTTTTATGAAACAAAATATGAGGCTGATAACGTCAAAATGTGGAAGTGTAGAATATTCTTTTCATGAATGTAAACATTAAAAAAGTGTTGTGAAATGTTTCTAAGCGATAAACTAACGAACATTTAAGAAACGTCGAAAATTTTGAATTATAATATTCGTGTCCGGAAAAAGAATAACGTTAGCACGATTTGAAAAAGCAACAACCAAAAAACTAGAGAGGCAAATCGTGGTAAACAAGGCAACGAGTTGAAAACAAAACATTACGCGGAAAGGACAAAAACAAAAATAAGTGCGAAAAAATGATGATAAACCGAGAGAAATGGTTATTCGACTCCTTTTCACCTTAAGGAACTTCATAACGAAAACAATGAAATTAAATCGAGAATTGGGTGTGGCAGACTGCTCAAAGACCAATTTGAAAATTCGATTTTTTGGCAGTTTTATACACATTGCAATCACAAAAAACGGAGAGATAGCTTGAAAATAATTGTGGCAAGAAAGCAAAATCAGAACAATTTTTCATTAAACATTGTAATTTGGCGAAAAACTTTATTTTGAAAAATTCCTTATTTTTTGAACCTCTATTAAAGGCACACAGAATATTCCCGAATTTTCCACGATCTCGTAGTGAGACCCAGACACCAATTAACAATGGAGCGAGCTTTCCTCGCTCAATTTCAAGCCACGCCCACTTTTTCAAAATCATCATTTTTTGGTTTGGGTGTTTTTCACTGTTTTTTGCTGAGAATTTGAAGATTTACCAGTTATTTACTTACAAATTAATATATTTCGGGTTTTTAGAATGGCGACTGCTGTTGTTGAAAAAATGGAGGTTGACGAGCCGAAGCCGGAGACCAAGGTTAAAGATGTGACCGCTATTTCGATTGAAAGTAATTTATTATTTTTTTCTTGAAATATAACATTATTATAAATTCTACAGCCATCAAGGAGCAAGTTGCTTTAATTGACAAAGGCGAGCCACATTATATCGCGAGAGTTCTTCAAGGTTTGGCAAAAACTCGCAAGCTTCTAAATCACGAAGTTCTGTTCTATGTTCTGGATGCGCAATACACTACAGATCCGGATACTATCCAACATCAGTTGAAATTCATTAGATACCTACCACCTGATGATTATGTTCCACAACAAAAGCTCAGGTCCCCGAGAAAGGGTGTAATCAGACATCACTCCAGTGTCGAATCTGACACTTATCTTCTGCTTCTGACTACGATTTTTTTGCTGGACCAAAAACAGTATCAGGATGCAGAATTTTTGGCAAAGTATCAAATTGGAAAAAGTAAGTTTCAGTTTGTTCTTTAATAAATCTAATAAGTTCATTTACAGTCGATAGACTCGATAAACGTTCATTGGATACGTTCGCGGCGAAAACATTCTACTTTTTGTGTGTTATTCAAGAAAAACTCGGAAACCTTTTCGATATTCAAGGATATTTGAACTCCAGACTCCGTACAGCAACCCTTCGCCATTACAGCGAATCTCAGGCTGTTTTGATTTATTGCTTGTTGAGATGCTATCTGACAAATCGGCAATATCAATCGGCGGCTCATCTTGTTTCAAAGGTTTGAATTTTAAGTTTCGCTTAAAGTTTCCATGAGATTGTTTTCAGGTTGCCTTCCCAGAAAATGCATCGAATAACGATCTTGCTCGCTACATGTACTACCAAGGTCGTATAAAGGCACTTCAATTGGATTATACTGCCGCCGCTGGATATTTCCTTCAAGCTCAACGAAAAGCGCCACAAGAAGGTGCCATCGGTTTCAAGCAGACCGTTCAAAAATGGCTTGTTGTTATCAGTCTTCTACAAGGAGAAATTCCGGAACGAAGCGTCTTCAGACAGCCAATTTATCGTAAATGCCTGGCTGCTTATTTAGATTTGACACATGGTTCGTTTTTCGCTGATAAATATGTTTTTAATATAGAATTTAGCTGTCCGTCTCGGTGATATCGCGAAATTCAACAAAGTTTTGGAACAACACTCAAAAGTTGTAAGTTAAAGCTCAAAAATTTAAAATTACCTAAATGTATTTGAAATTTACAGTTCGAAACTGATGACACACTGACGTTGATCGTACGTTTACGTCAAAACGTTATCAAGACGGCAATTAAGCAAATTTCTTCGGCTTATTCGAGAATTTACATCAAGGATATTGCAAAGAAATTGTTGATGAATAATGAGACAGAAACCGAATATATTGTTGCAAAAGCTATTGCTGATGGAGCAATTGATGCGGTTATTACAAGTGAAACAAAGGAGAGTCCGAGATATATGCAAAGTAGCGAAACTGCGGATATTTATCAGACTTCTGAACCGCAGGCTCATTTTGACAGTCGTATTCGGTGAGTATTGGCCTAATACTGGAAAACAGATCTATACTGGACTAGATATATATTTTTTCTAACAAAAAGATTGAGAATGTTCTAGCCGCAAATAAAAATCAAAGAAAAATTGTATTAAACGATCCTAAAGTTCGAAAAGAAAATAATTATGGGAAATAATAACTATTTTGAAACTCTAAACACTATAATGAATTCTTCTATATAAATAGGATACTTGATACTCTCCAAAGATATTTTTTCCATGGTATACTGCAATAGTTACTGAATAAATTATGTCTCATATTCAGAAGTATGCAGTTGTTTAAAAAGATTGTAGAATAATTCTGTCCGAGGGTTGCTTTCCCGAAACATCCAAAATTTTGTGGAAAATGTCTGCAACTTCCACTTTCATTCAATTATTTTCAGTTACTGTCTCGATTTGCACACTCAAGCGGTGAAAGCATTGAGATACCCACCAAAAAAGAAGTTGGCTGTTGAATCAATCGAGCAACAAAGAGAACGGGAACAACAAGAACTCGAATTCGCAAAAGAGTTGGCTGAAGAGGATGATGAAGATTTCTAAATTTTCCTATCATTTTTTCCTTATTTGTATTTTAAAATCCCCCTCCGCCTTTTATTTTTATCTCTTTAAATATTATTTATTTATTTGATACTTCTTCTCTCCCGATTGGCTCGAATCGTATGAACGTGTGTCCGTAAATTTTTTCGCTTTGAAATTTATTTGAGAATTCCCGGATGATAAAATGAATTTTAACGCACTTTTTGTAGATTGTGATTGTAGAAAAGGGTGTTAGCGACCCTTTTATTATCTCGTAGATTTGGTTTTGGAAATAGAAATAATCATGCTCAACATTTAAAACATTAAATTTTGAATTTCAAAGAATTATATTCAGTTCCCTTAAAATTTCGTTTCAAAAATTTTAAAATCATGATTTTTATGACCAATTCGGTCATTTCTTTCAGGCTATATTTGGCCTATATTACTTTCAGGCTATATGTCTTTCAGGCTATATGTCTTTCAGGCTATATGTCTTTCAGGCTACATGTCTTTCAGGCTATTTTTTGCTTTCAGGCTACATGTATTTCAGGCTATTTTTTCTTTCAGGCTAGTTTTGTCTTTCAGGCTACTTTTGTATTTCAGGCTATTTTTGTTTTTCAGAATACGATTTACTTTGTATTTTCAAACGAAGAAACGTTTTTTTTGGCTTATTAGTCATAACCCAAATCAGCTAGATTAGAAACTGTCACTTTATAGGCTGAAAGAAAAAAAAATAGAAACTAGCCTGAAAGAAAAAAATAGCCTGAAAGACATGTAGCCTGAAAGACTTTATAGCCTGAAAGACATATAGCCTGAAAGACATATAGCCTGAAAGAAATGACCACCAATTCGAATAACAGTAAACCTTTATGAATTTCATATTTTTGGCCAAATTGTATTTAAAAATTATTCTCATTTATATTTACGGAAGCTCCCACTTGCCAGAGAAACACTAATTTTATTAGAAAATTCAATTTTTGGTCTGAAAAAAAAATGAATTTCAGAAAATGAGTCAAAATCAGGTGTGGTACAGACTGAAACACTCGGTCGATACAATTCTGTCTATTTTGGGACATCGTCCGCCACCAATGGGTTTTGCCATGGACCTAGCCACAGTTTCTACGAATTCAGGAGCCGGAAGATCAGCATTGACATATGGAAGTGTTCAGGAAATGATAAATGATATGAGTATCGTGTTTGGAGTTCCAAAATACAGAACGAGCAAACGTAAGTAACTTTCTCATTGCGAATTACGCATCAGAATATTGATTTTTTTAAGCAAAAAAAGTGACGAGAAAGTTCTCATTTACTCGCTTGTTGCAACCGGTGGAAAATTTGGTGACCTGCCCGTCGTGTTCGAATATTCATCCATCTGATAGTATTTGCGACCAATGCTATGAAAAGGTTACACATTTTTATATTTTCGCTTCATAAATTCAATTGTCAGGTCCGAACACTGACAAATGAGATCAAAAAGAAGATGATGGCCTATAATCCGTATGTTGGAGAGAAGCAGGATAGAGAGGTTAGTTATTGAATACGTTTTTTTAAGGAATGTTTTTACTGATTGCACATAAACCTGAAATATTTTATAACTACGGTGTTGATTTACAACAAAAAGACATTTACTCACTGTTAATTTTTCCGAAACGCTTGCATTTCGCAGAAAAGTTGTCTTGCTTCCTTCCCTTTAGATAATAACTGGGAAAATAATACATTCGAGATCAAAATCTGGAACAATGTTTTTAAAAATTGTTAATTTTATTGATAATTTAATGTTTTATATTAGGATTCTCTCACGATTTTGATAACTTGTTGTTATTTAATAACGCTAATACAAAAAATCCTAAAAAAAACAGTGAAAAATGCGCGATTTAAAAACGTCATTCCAAGACCATGTTTTTATTCCAGATTTTCGTCCGCTTCAAAGGTGAAAAAGAAAACGAAAAACCAGAAGTTGTAAACGGAAAACGAGTGATCGAATTGGAACAGGAGAGGCCGAGCTGGTTCAAAAAATTAACGCTCAAGGAATAGGATGTCTTTAAGAAAAACATTTTTGTTATAAATAGGTCGTTTTTTTTGCTAGATTTATCATTTATCGTTGTTTGTTTTGAATTCATCGTTCCCTTCCCTATTCGAAAAATAATAATCAAAAAGTATCGGTCATATTTATGGTTTTGTTTATATTTAGCAGTCAATGATTTTGTTGTGAAATTGATAGGTGTTGCGTGCTTGAAATATGGAGACAGATGGATGGGAGGGGAGAAGATTGCTTGTAATGAGTTGTTCTAACAAATAAGGCAAAAAGCATCTGATTACCGCACATTTGGGGAACAGGAGAGGAATGGTTTTCTAGTGTTGACGACGCATGCCTAATGTGGTCTTGTCACGAATTTTTTTGAGATTGGTGGTGCAATTAAATGGCCAGGGGTATAGGTTTCGAGATAGGGTATTATGTTACATCAAATTGGTAATGTGCCCTAGATTGTGCACCTTCTTTGGGTTACTGTAGAAAATTTAATGGGTATACTGTAGTAAATTGAATTTTGAGTTGTAAAAATTGAATTTTTATTATTTTTAAAGGTTTCCACGGCGTTCAAAAATTTATTAAGCGGAAAATCAGCGCAAAAACAAATCTAAGCTAATTTCGTCGAATTTTATTTAATTTTTGACAAAAATTTTCAGAATTTCTTTTTTTTGTATAAATCCCTGAACCCCAGACAAAGATGCTATTCATTTCTCGAAAAAAAAGTGGAAAAGATATTCACATCTACCGCACATTGAAACGAAACGTGGAAAGAAAGCTGATCGTTGAATTGCGTGACAAACGTTTGTTCATCTTACCGATTCGTCGGCGTCTCTTCATTTCCGGTGCTCTCTCGCTTATCTTTTTCAGAGTTGGTTAGTTGGTTGCTGATGAATGAATTTCGTACCATCTTCGGTTTTTTTCGACGACGACGACGATGGGAAGTGGCAGAAGAGATGTAAAGTATTTAGAAAATATCAATGAATTTGGAATTTTTACTTTTGTTGTTTTTTCGTTGGAGTTATTTCAGATACGATATTACTGGGCTTTTTGAAAAAATATTTATGTGGTCTGCTCAAATTTTGTTATTTAAAACAAACCCAAAGTAAGACCCTCAAATTGTTCTTCAAAATTCTATTTAGAAGTATTTTCATACTCCAGAACATAATTTGCTTTGAAAATTAAAAAAAGTTTGAAAAAATTGAGTATATTTTTTAAAAATAGTCAGTGATTGTTAAAGGACGGCTTTACGGAGCTAATGAATGCGTCTGTGCTGAAAATAGACTTCATTCTCATTCCAAATCTGTTTTCAAAATTTTCGAAAACCACCTAGAAGCTGAGAAAATGAGCTTCAAAACAATGGCCTAGAAAAAGTGGCCACCGGCGAAAACTCGTCCGCAGGCATGAAAAATTCAAAAAAACATTTAAAAAAAGAGACTAATATAAGCATTCTGCATAACTATTTATTAACGAAACACGAAAAAAGCTCATAGGAAAAAGTTCGGCCAGTTGGCCCCTTTTTCTAGGCCATTGTTTTGAAGCTCATTTTCTCGGCTTCTAGGTGGTTTTAGAAAATTTTAAAAACAGATTTGGATTGAGAATGAAGTCTATTTTCATTTAAGGTACATTTATTATCTCCATAAAGCCTTCCTTCGAAACAACACCAAAGTAAGATCCTCAAATTTCTCTTCAAATTTCGATTTAGAAGTATTTTCACCAGATATATAATTAGTTTTGAAAATAAAAAAAAAGGTTTTTAAAAGTTGAGTATAACGATTTTTTGAAGATTGTTATAGAACTATTCTAACCCCTTGGGTTCTAAATAGTGATTTTAAAATATTTCTTTGATGTGCATGATCAAATTCGGCATTTTTCATATTTGTTAAGATCTTTTTTTTATTTACTCTCAAACACTTCCTTTGTCAGGCTCATCACCGGCTTCGAGTGAAATAAAGATTTCATTTGAATTTTATGACGAAAAGATAAAGCTGGGCCAAAGAAAAGTGGTGAACTAAGAAAATTCTGCATACGAGGTATTCATCGATCTAGTTTTCCCTGTAAACAAAAAACCCCGGAAAGTTTTTCTCATCATCATCATCATCATCTATATTTTTTGTTGAACACAATTTGAAATGTGATGATGGGCATTGAAAAGAAGAAGAAGAAGACTTAAGAAGATTTGAGATTTCCACTTTCCATATAAATATATATACCGAGTCTCAATAATATTGGGTTTCAAAAAGTGTGGGGCTTCCCGTTTAAGAAGGATCCGTTTACTTTACTTCTTCTTCTTCTTTTCCTTTTTTTTGTCTGTGACAGAAGGAGAGAAGGCATTGGAAGAAGAAGAAGAAGAAGCCCACTCACTCATTAGCTGGATAAAGATAATCCGGAATACTACGTATTATGTTCAGTCGTTTTGTTTAAATAAGGGTATGATTTATACCGATATTTGAAAAAGAGAGAAAAAAGAGATTTTGATAGGTTTCATAATGAATTGTAACGCTTCTTTTGAGAAAAAACTATATTTGCAAGGTGAAAGAACAATAATTGTGCTTGCAGCTGGTTTTCAATGTCAAGATTACATTTTTTGCCAGAAATTGAAATTGAGCAAAGAAAACTGCATCGGAATCAGGCGGGAAATTTGTTTTAATAGAAAAAAAATAGAAAAACACCAAGAAAAGCAAAAATTCGAAATGATCAAGCTACTGTCTTTCGAAGTCTCAAATAGGAAAACTTAACATTTTTCTTTTTTTAACCTCATTTATGCGATTCTAAAAAATGTTTGTTTAAAGGAGGGCTTTACGGAGATAATAAATGTACCTTAAATGAAAATATACTTCATTCTCATTCCAAATCTGTTTTTAAAATTTTCTAAAACCACCTAGAAGCTGAGAAAACGCTCCTCAAAACAATGGCCTAGAAAAAGAGGCCACCTGGCCGAATTTTTTTGTGTTTCGTTAATAAATACTTATGCAGAATACTTTTTGTTTTTTTCATTCTTTCTTGGATTTTTCATGTCCGCGGACTAGTTTTCGTCGGTGGCCCCTTTTTCTAGGCCATTGTTTTGAGGCGTATTTTCTCGGCGTCTAGGTGGTTTTAGAAAATTTAAAAAACTGATTTGGAATGAGAATGAAGTCTATTTTCATCCCAGATGCATTCATTACCTCCGTAAAGCCCTCCTTTAATTCAAAATCTTGCGTTGATTCCTGTTTTATTCTTTAGTTTTTATCTTGGAACTCGGAAAACCTAACAAGGGAGTTATTCGAAGTTACCGTTTGAGAACCTTCTACAAATTTGAGGGTACATAGAATGGAATATGGAGAATCAGAATCCGTCATAAAACTCTGCTAAATGTTTCTGTGAGCCGAGTTATGAGCCCGCAAACTTTTCCTATGGTTAAGGCCCTCCGCGTGAACTCACACTCTGGGAGATAGTCTATCGAATCTAGTACCACAGAAAATCAACGGTTGGTGGTTCAGTGGTAGTGTGGGGAGTTGGTGTGCGGTAGGGTATGGGTTCGATTCCCTCCCATGCTAAACTTTTTTGGAAAATTTTGTGAATTATTTCCAGCCGTCATTTATGCTTCTGAAACATCCTTTTTCGCTGTTTTGACACCAGCGCCTTATTATTCTAGTCCCTAGAAAGGGTTTTTGGCAATAAAACAGAAAATTATTTTTTTCAGTTTTAACACTTTTTTGCCATCAAGTGGTGGGGAAAATTATGAAAATTTTTTTTTGTTTTTTTATTAGTTTTTTTTGACGTTACTTCTTTGACCTTACATACGTGAGTTGGAATACTGTTGGAAACAGCCGTATAAAAGGAAGGATCATGGGATATTTCGATCAGTTATGATGAATTCTACTCTGATAATCCTCGCCTACATCTTCTCCGTGGTAAAAGACGATCCGAAGAAGCCCAAATTGGAGAGAAAATATTCCATAGACATGACGAACAAAGCATATATCAGTCGGATTGTCAAATTGGGGAGGTCGATTGCCGATGTAGCCACCCTTATCCATGCGTAGGCCCACCATTCCTGGAAGGTTGGACACGTAAGGTCAAAAAAAACTAATAAGGAAAAAACTGATATTTGGACGTCATGTCTACGGAATATTTTCTCTCCAATTTGGGCTTCTTCGGATCGTCTTTTACCACGGAGAAGATGTAGGCGAAGATTATCAGAGTAGAATTCATCATAACTGATCGAAATATCCCATGATCCTTCCTTTTATACGGCTGTTTCCAACAGTATTCCAACTCACGTATGTAAGGTCAAAGAAGTAACGTCAAAAAAACTAATAAAAAAAATTTTTCATAATTTTCCCCACCACTTGATGGCAAAAAAAGTGTTAAAACTGAAAAAAATAATGTTCTGTTTTATTGTCAAAAACCCTTTCTAGGGACTAGAATAATAAGGCGCTGGTGTCAAAACAGCGAAAAAGGCTGTTTCAGAAGCATAAATGACGGCTGGAAATAATTAACAAAATTTTCCAAAAAAGTTTAGCATGGGAGGGAATCGAACCCATACCCTACCGCACACCAACTCCCCACACTACCACTGAACCACCAACCGTTGATTTTCTGTGGTACTAGATTCGATAGACTATCTCCCAGAGTGTGAGTTCACGCGGAGGGCCTTAACCATAGGAAAAGTTTGCGGGCTCATAACTCGGCTCACAGAAACATTTAGCAGAGTTTTATGACGGATTCTGATTCTCCATATTCCATTCTATGTACCCTCAAATTTGTAGAAGGTTCTCAAACGGTAACTTCGAATAACTCCCTTGTAAGAAAATCGATAAAATCAGGATAAAACCAGTAGTTGGAGTTAAATTTTCGGATTTCCCGGCTTTTTGGAACCGGGGAAAAAATTTTCCCAAAGGTCTTTCCTGCCCATCCCTGATCGGAATATAAGAAACAGATCAATTCGTTTCGTGGACAAGAATAGATTTTGATTGCAGGATTTCTCCCGAATTTTCCTGTTCTCCAAGAAGATTATGAATTTTGCAAAAGTAGTGCCAAAAAAACTGATTGAAAAGTGTTCAAATCTCTTGGGATCACAACTACAATTAACCAATTCTGGTTTTAAAATTTTTCCAGACTCGTAGCTTCAAGAATACAAAAGGTATAGTAAAATTTATATTATTTAGACATTTGGCTCAAGTGTCGAAATAATAATTTTTTCATAGTGTTGGAGAGTTCGTTTTTCGAGCCAGGGGGATTCTTCCAAAACCAAAACAATTATCTTTGATAAGCATTACCGCGTAGTTACTCAAGGATGACGTGCATGGCGCGATAAAGATTATTCATAGCATCACTATTAATTTGGTTTTTTGGATGAAGGGTTTCTTTGCTAAGTCTGGATTGTAACGTTATCTTACTCAGAATTTTTGTAGTTACGCAATTCAAAAGAATAGTCGAGTTCAAAAAAAATTTTCGCATTTCAACTTGGATTGCAAATTCGTTAAGCTCTGCAGGAATCCGAGTAAAACCCCATGAATACGTCATGTACGTCATTACCTTTCCGAGTACGTCATTACCTTTTCAAATTTTTTTCAGTAAGTTTAATTTAACTTCAAACCTCGTTTCAAAACCCGTTGAATCAAAAAAGTTAACATTTCTAAAAATCAAATATTCCCGCCCATTTTCGAAACCCCCCAAAATGAGAAACTCAGAAACGAATCGCATGACTCGAGTATAGTAACCCAACGCCTCTCTTCTTTTTTCTCCTTAAAATTCCATGAGCTACTAGTGGTCGAGTGCGCAAGTTAATCATGTGTCCCGCCTACTTTTGGCTCGACTTTTGGCTTCTCAATTTGTTCAAAATTTTATTGTTTCGTTAATCTGAAATCTTGTGCACATTATTTTTATAAATTAATTATTGAAAACCATTATTTAAATATAGTTGACTTTCTTAAAGACAAGGTGCTACTTAATTTTAAAGTTGCTTTTTTCAGTTCTTTAACCTCGACAACTAAAAAAAAATAAACAAATAAATTTTGAATTCAACTAATTTGAATAGTTTTCGTTCTTACTAACTCATAACTCAATTTCTAAATTAGAATCTTGCCGTTCTTTGCTTTCCAAAAACTAATACCTGAAAAACTTTTTAAAAATGTGCATCCATTTGTTTGAGTTTGAATGCTCTCATTTGTTTCCTTTCTGTCATAAACGAAGCGGTTTTCCTTTCTATTTTTTTTGCTCCCCCGGTCCCATTCTTAAAATGAGAAAAAAAGGGTAACCCAGGTGATTCCACCTCTCCGATGGAGGGCCATACGCATATGAGAAGGCTCTAAATAGGGGTAGTGAAGAACAAAAAAGGGGAGGACAAGAAGACACTTATTCATATATACACGTCTACAAAAAAAACTTTTTTTTGTTGTCTCATTTGGGTGTTTCATGCCACAAAAGATTTCAGAGATTTTTTTGAGTTTTTACTTTAATTTTTATGACATTTCGGTACTGAAAATTGTATTTTTATAAGAACTGCAAAATCTCAAACGAAACTATGAACTGACAAAAAGAAATTTTTTATATATTTAGATACTAATTTTTAAAAAGAGTTTTCAGTTTGGCTTCATTTCTAAACCTTTCTCATTGAGCACAAATAAATCCAAAATGTATCATTTCAGAAAGTTTAATTGAACTTCACACAAATTTTGTTATCTATTCTATCTTTTTTCAAAATTAGGGCGAAAATTTAATTTTTGGATGAAAATTAGGAAAATCAACGTTTTTTCCGTATTTTATGACGGATCCCGTTTAGTTGCGGTAAGAAAAATTAATTTGACACTTATTGAAAATAATTAACGACTTTAAGCAAAGAAAAACGCTGAAAATCGGACAAAAACGAAAGAAATTTAAAAAAACACACACAAAAAGTTCAAAAATTCAAATTTCCGCGCACACACCTGACTGCTGTTCAGTGGAGCGCACATGAAAATCCATAAAACGCGGTAATTTAAAATTTTGCGGCAACATTTTCTTTAAGAATGTGTTAGAATGGCATTCATTTTTATGGTCCCTGTTTTTTTTAAACATGGTTTTTGAACAAACTACATCGAAAACCTTTCGAATAAATATTTAGTGCCAGAACTTTATTCCGTGCATTTCAGAAACTTTTTCCAACAAACATCTGTTTCTAGAGAAAAACCAGTTACATTTTTCAATGCATCTGCCATTCGCACCGTACCATCCTCCTCATTACTCTTTTTCCTATAAAATACAGGGTTTCTCTCCATACCCAAAATATGTAAGCAAATGTTATATGGCTTCATCTTCTTGCGCAGGAGACAAACACCTATCCTCTTCGTTTTTCATCCCAAATATGTGTATTTCGAGTACCTAATTTCTGTTGCTCCCGAACCGGGAACATAGAGATAACATGAGTGAGGCGTTTGGCTTTTTTTTTCGAAAACGGGTCAAAAACCACTTGTTACGCTTTTTATTTATCTTATCTTCTCACCTTGTTTCGCCAAAATACTTCATTAGTGTTTTTTTTATTTTAACGATTTTGTTGAAGCTTCACTTTAGATTTTTTGAAAGTTTTTGAAACAAAAACAGTTGAATCTTACTTATTTCAGAGTTTACTCGAGAATTTAACTTATTGTTTACTCTGATTTTTCCTGTCTTAAAGGAGGGCTTTACTGTTATGATAAATGTACTTTAAATGAAAATAGACTTCATACTCATTCCAAATCAGTTTTTAAAATGTTCTAAAACCACCAGAAGCCGAGAAAATGAGCTTCAAAACAATGGCCTAGAAAAAGTGGTCATAATCAAAAACTAGTCCGTAGGCATGAAAAATCCAAAAAAAAAAACATAAATTAAGATGAAAAAAGGACTTATAAAAGCATTCTGCATAACTATTTATTAACGAAAAAGCTCATAGGAAAAGTTCGGCCACGTGGCTCCTTTTTCTAGGCCATTGTTTTGAGGCGCGTTTTCTCGGCTTCTATTTGGTTTTAGAAAATGTTAAAAACAGATTTGGAATGAGAATGAAGTCTATTTTCATATAAGATAAATTTATTGTCTTCGTACTTTAATTTGTTGGCAAAAAAATACTCATTAGCTCCGTAAAGCCCACCTTTAAAGACATTTATTTATTTTAAAAATCCAATTTTCGCGGACAAAATTTTTTAGGCTTTAGAAAGCGCTACACTGGTTTGTGTTAGATTGTCTATAGATTTTATTTTATTTTTGAAATATAGTGCATATAGGATACAAATTAGTGGCATCCTGTCTTTAAAGGTGATATCTCACTTTTTTTCTCATTCTAAAAATACTAATTTTTAAAAAATTGTTTCATAATAGGATTAGTGAAATTAATTTAAAGTGTTCACAAACTATAATGTTTTTAGAGGTCCCCACTTTTCTAATACCCAATCCATGTCAACCCAAACAACTTTCCATTTTTCTCCAGAAACCTATTCTTCAACACGAAAGGGGGGAAAAATTCCTCGTCCACAAAATAGGTATCTCTAATCCGTCGAAATACCATAATTTTGTCCTATTTTGTTCTCAAAATTCAGTTGACCTCTTCTCTTTCTTTTTCTTTCTTTTTTCGATTCTCCTTGATGGTTTTTAATCCGCCTTCAGTCCCTTTTCCAAATCCGCTCCCAACCTCCACCACTTTTCAAAATACCTAAAACATTTAAGGGTTAGGTCCTTGAACACTTTTTCTCATCCGTTCCAATATGGTTGTAGGTTTGACACATTTCCATATGCTTTTTTTGGATGATGTCTTTTTTTTTGAATATTAAAAGTGACCTGGAAAGTTTTGATTAGTAATTAGGAAAATGTTTCTGTTTTATAAATTGAAGTTGACCAATTGAACTAATACTTTCGCGGGTTTTTATTTTCTCTAGTTTCTTTCTTTTCAACCAGGAAGTACCCTATGATGAATTAAAGACAAGGTACCAGTTATTTTTACCCTATATGGATTTAATTGTGAAAAATTCGTCTTTCTTTCAACATTCTAGTATATTCCATGCAGAATACCGATGAAAAAACCATTTTGTAGCAGCGGTCGGAAGATGAAATAATTTTTTTTGAATTCCCGCCGTATGCTCACGTACGCTTTTTGGCGGGAAGCACAAAAATTTGAATTTTTCAAATTAAAAAAAATCATTTTTTAATTTTTTTTAGTGGAAAATGTTTCTTTTCAGTAGAAGAACATTAATAAAGTGTAATATAATAACTCGTATACCTGCGCAATGATGATTTAGTTGCAAAACGTTTTCTGCTTTCAAAATTCTGACTTTTTATAAAATATACCCTACCTGGGATCGAACCCATGGCCTCGCCCAGCACACAAAAGGCCTAACCACTATACCACCAAGCTACTTGTGAACACCGATGTAAATGCTGCTTATGTGTGTGGGACCACTGCAATTTGTGCGCGCGCAAAAGTTGTTCTGACTTTACGGACTGGCGAGATTTTCATTTTTGGATGAAAATTAGGAAAATTAACGTTTTTCCCGTATATTACGTTTAGTTCCTGTAAGAAAAATTAATTTGACGCTTATTAAAAATAACTAACGACGTTTAGCAAAAGAAAAACGCTGAAAATCGGACAAAAACCACAGTAATAGAAAAAAATACAAAATAATTCAAAAATTCAAATTTCCGCGCACACACCTTACTGTCGTTCGGTGGAGCGCACATGAAAATCCATAAAACGCGGTAATTTAAAATCTGGATTCGCTTAATATTTTAAATATACTTTTTCCTCTTGGAAGCTCACGATTGGAAATCTAGAACAATTTTTTCAAATAGATACACCGTTTTTAAAAAAAATCTATTTTCGATATTTCATTTTTCTTAATATTATATTTTATTTTAAAATTCATAAATAAATTGTTTTTTTTTCTCAATAACTCTTAAGAATCCAAATCTACAGTACCCTCTAAAACATTTTGACATCATTACTCTTTTTAGAAAACGAGAGAAAAAAAAGAAAGTTTTTTGCCCCCAATCCACAACAAATTCAATTTATTTGCCCCACGGATGCATCGTTTTAATATTGTTAAAAAATCACGGGTGTTTACCCCACAAAGCCCGAAAAAAATGCTTTGACTTTAAA
Source organism: Caenorhabditis virilis (assembly GCA_964036255.1). Taxonomy (NCBI): domain Eukaryota; kingdom Metazoa; phylum Nematoda; class Chromadorea; order Rhabditida; family Rhabditidae; genus Caenorhabditis; species Caenorhabditis virilis. The sequence goes on along the minus strand of OZ038417.1, from coordinate 8,168,291 downwards.
CTTTTTGTTCTTTTTTTGCGTCTTTATGAAACCGGGGAAAGGACGGGGGTGTACCGTTTTTTTTGTGTGGAATGAATTGAAAGAGAGGGAAAATGTTTTGAGAATTTTGTTTTTTAGATGAAAAAGATGGGGCTCGGTTTTGTAGTAATGTGTTGCAATTTTTTGAACGGGGTCATGGTTTTTTCGGTTTTTGTTGGTTTATTGAGGAGAATAAATGAATTATGAACCTATACAGTTTGAAAAAAATTCAAAAATTATCGAGAAATTTAATGAAGAAATGGCAGAGAAATGCCGAGAAATTGCAATTGCTCGGTATTGTTGAACTGTTGTTAAATGTGTCTCCCTTTAAAGGAGGGCTTTATAGAGATAATAAATGTACATTAAATGAAAATAAACTTCATTTTCATTCCAAATCAGTTTTTAAAATTTTCTAAAACCACCTAGTAGCCGAGAAAACGCGCCTCAAAACAATGGCCTAGAAAAAGTGTCCACCAGCGAAAACTAGGCATGAAAAATCCCAAAAAAAATTTAAAAACATAAAAAAGTACTAATATAGGCATTCGTACATTTTCTCCGTAAAGCCTCTTTAAAAACGTTTTTTTATGAAAAAAAAATGTTTTTGGGTCTATATCTGCGGAAAACCATCCGTTATGAGGGCAAGTTACCTCATTAGGCCCGAAAAGCCCGAAATAACCCATAAAACCCCGTTTTAGGGCGAAAAAATAGTAGCAAAATGTTTTTTTTTCGTCTCAGACAGGCTTTTTGGGCCTAAATCAGATAAGGTACTTTGGGCATGTGTGGTTCATTTGGACACACTACTGATTTTTTGGAAACATTTTCACAATGATAGACACAACAAAAAATGTTTTCCAAAAAATCTTAAATCAAGTGGAAGCTTCAAAACGTTCGGTCAGGTGACCACTTTTTCCAGGCCATTGTTTTGAAGCTCATTTTCTCGGCTTCTAGGTGGTTTTAGAGAATTTTTAAACCAGATTTGGAATGAGTAAGAATTTTATTTCCATTAAAGGTACATTTATAGGCTCTGTAAAGTCCAACTTTAACTTAATTCGACATTTTTCGTTAACTACAAAAACTCTAATCTTCTTAAGGGTTTTTTTTAAATTTTATTGTTTTATTCTACGAACAAGAAAATACATTTATCAGCAAATCGTCAACTTTCATCGTCAACTTTCGAACAGTCAAATCCTTTCTCTTTCAGTAATTTATGCAAATCTTCTATACTATTTTGATTCCGTCGAACATAACTCAACCTATATTGTTTTGTGAACAAATATCGTTGTTCATTTATTTTTCCACAACCTTCTCATATTTTCCTTAAAAATCTAAACATTGTACTATTCGAAACGATCAAATCATATTCATGCACTTTTTCTCATTTCACTCGAAAAGTAATAATAATATCGGGAAAATAGTGTCAATCTGTACCCACAAGCCGTCGTTCCCGGCCCCCTTCGAGCAATGACTCATTTCTTAGAGGAAACAGATTGAAAATGATAGAGCGCGGAGGAAATAGAGGAGGCAGTCAACACACAAAATAACATTTTGTCGACGGCCGTCTTCATTCCGTCGACGATTCATGGTCGAAACGGTTTTATTAACTTTTTTGTTGTGTCATGAAATGAGACAAAATGCCACTGTTTATGTTGCTTTTTGACTTTTTGAGTTTATAATTGTATATTGCGTTCATTAAATGTTTATGAAAATTTATTTATACGTATTTTAGGAACCGTCTTTTTTGACGATATTTCTATTTTTGTAATATGGAATTTTTAGTAAATTAATTAAGACCCGAATTTGAATATTGATTTTATTTATTGAAAAAAAAATTCCTAAGAAAGTTTTAAAATCGAAAAACCTAATCCAATATTGGAAACAAGTTTTGAAAAATTGTGAGTTTTCAAATTTTAGAGATTTTTTGAAGATTTTTTGAAGTGTTGGGATAAAGTGAACCGAAATTGTCATCACGAACAACGCTTGTGTGTGTACACCGTTACGACAAATTGCACAACCCAAAAATTCGAATTTTTTTTACAAATGGCATTTTAACGCCTACAACGCATGAAAAAATGAAATTTTTGCGTTAAATACATAAAGTATGGCCTTATCCATTTTTTTAAAATCCGAATTACAAAATTGCGTCACTAAATAGCTGAATATGACGCGTTTTGTGTAACCGTGCCGCACGATTGCAAAAATGCCACTCCCAAAAACGCCCGCTTTTCTGCGTTCTATTTTTAATTGTCGTACTGAATTTTCTTAGTTATAGTAGGTTCAATTTAGCCCACCGTGTTTTATTCTTGCGACGTATAATATTAATAATCGCGGCGAGCCCTACAAGTTGTTTTCTTGCGAAATGATATCCTTTCGCACATATTGATAGCTCTTCTGCCTACCTCCTAAAAAGTGGGCAGTCTTCCCCCTTTCGCGTTCTCCCCCTTTTCTTCCTTTTTCACTCTTAGGCAATGAATAGTTTCTTGTTTTTTTTCAATGATACATAGCTCATTTGAAGGAAGATACTTAAACGTCATTAAAGGATCTGTTTTCAAAAACTGTTAAGCGAAGGCTTGAGTATTGTTGTTTCATGATAAGTCTGAAAATGTGTGCAAAAATCGAACTTTGAAGAGCTGTAACTTGGCTCAAACTCAATACATCTGGATAAATTTTTGAGGCATTCATAAGTTGTGTATTCTTAGGCATTGTACCAAATTTGAGCAAAATAAAATACACGAAAATTTTTCAAAAACTCTTGTTTCGTTAAATGTTGGCAAATGGGGGGTTTTTTTAAATATTGATGAATTTTGCTAAAAATTGGTAATTTGGCGAAAAATGCTCTGATTATGGTGACCTCATAATTTTAACAAGGTCTATTGAGCTTGAGTCAAGCTACAGCTTTTCAAAGTTTGATTCGTTTGCAAATTTTCCGATTTTTAACTCGAAAAAACCATATTCAAACCTTCCCCTAGCAGTTTTTTGTAAACGGATTGTTTACCAGCGTAAAATTCACTTTCAAATGAGTTTCATTGAATAAAAAACCAGAAACCCTTTATGGACTTTTCTTGTCAGCCCCCTCTGTGACGGGACCATGCGGGAGCAAAGCTATAGAGCAAGATTTGACACCACCGTGATCGATTTGCTCAGACAACCGATATTTGAATTAGTTTTGCAATTTTGAAAAAAAGTTAACTTATCCTTTTTTCCTTCTCATGTTTAGTGTTTCCTTCCTTTTTTCCATTATTTAATATTTAAAAAGCCTTTACCTTTTAAAAAAATTTTTTTTTCAAAATACGATATTTTTATTCAATTCTTGAGATATTGTTAACTAAAACATTCTTGATCATACAAGTTTTTATGACCTACTCAGAAAATCTAAGTCTCTCACAAAGTCATGCTATTTTTACCTGCGAGCGGTTGCGCTGCGGCCATTTAGTAGAATATTGATGATCCATAATTTTTAACGTGAAAATACCAAAAAACAAAGAACATCGCCTACAAAATTGGCGATGTTCTTTAATTATTATTGTGATAATTAATTTCATTCCAAATTTGAAAACTTCTCAAATTTCAGTTATCGAATTCTCCCTTCCATCCCCGATTCTCCCAAAAAGGTCCCAATTGTTTTCTTTTCAAACCCCCCCCCCCTTTCTTCTCATTTCACCTAAATTTCACTAGATAATAGCCAGTGTGTCTTGTAAAACATATCTTGTAAAACGGTATATAAGAAAAGAGCAATTAGAAGAAGAAGGAGGGGGCTCGTGTCCGCCTCCGGAAACACATATATAATTTTCATATCACTTTTCTTCGTGCCACAGAAAAAATCATTGTGAAATCTCCCCTCCTTTGTTGGAACACTGTTGTCTTTTGTTTTGTTTTTTTTGTTGATTGGAGTGAAAAGATTGACAATTTTCACTGTTCCACTTAACGGCTTCGGGTTTATGGCCGCTTTCGCGAGATTGTAAAAGAGTTGCATTTTGAAGGCGAAACACGACTTCTGAGGTTTCTATTTTTTGAACTTTTTGGAATTTGATGAAGCCGTATGCTTTTGCTTTTAAAAAGAAAAGATCACCTAGATGTTCCTAATGTTCTTCCCGTTACTCAATATTTTGTTTGTTCTCGAACTTTTATGCCACCCCATCATGAAAAAATGATTTTTATTATTTTCAGGGCGTCTACAAACAATTTCGTTCACTACTTTGTTTGAAACTGGTAAATATTACTGAAGTTGGTTACATTTTCATGTTTTAAACTTTGTTCATCATTTGTTTTTTTCGATTTTTACCTGTCATCCACTGTTTGAGTTTTATTTCCAAGTGGCTTCTTACATGTAGCTCAAATTCAGTTTTTAGTTTAAATTCTGAACTTCAAAAAACGAATTTAAAAAATATTTTTCAATGTAAACTACACTTCTCAAGGATAATCCCCTTGTTATAAAAAAACCTTTCACTTATTTTAAAGTGATAAGAGCTAGGAAATTAAAAAAAAACACTTTTATTACCAACTAGGAACTTTTTTAAGTTTTAGCATTTAAAGGAGGGTTTTACGGAGCTAATGAATGCATCTGGGGTGAAAATAGACTTCTTTCTCATTCCAAATCTCTTTTTAAAATTTTCTAAAACCACCTAGAAGCCGAGAAAATGAGCTTCAAAACAATGGCCTAGAAAAAGTGGCCACCGGCGAAAACTAGTCCGCGGGCATGAAAAATCCTTTTAAAAAATTTTTAATTAAAAAAAGGACTAACATAAGTCTTCTGCATAAGTATTTATTAACGAAACACGAAAAAAGCTCATAGGAAAAAGTTCGGCCAGGTGGCAACTTTTTCTAGGCCATTGTTTTGAAGCTCGTTTTCTCAGCTTCTAGGTGGTTTTAGAAAATTTTAAAAACCGATTTGGAATGAGAATGTAGTTTATTTTCATTTAAGATACATTTATCAGCTCCGTAAAGCCCTCCTTTAACAATATCCACAGCCGCAGGGATCCAGCCGTCTAAATTGCCCTACATATCGAAAACTGTGACAAAAATTATGAAATGATGGTCACTTTTGAATTTTCGTGTGCACATTCCTTTAATTCAATGTTTTTAGATTGCTCCTCAGAATTTTTGAACCTGTAGAAAACACCTGTAGAAAAAAAAGAAAAAAAAATTCCAAATAATCGCATCAACTTCCTTTTTTATACCTCATATCACCTGACTTTTACTTGTTTGACGCTGCTCAATATAAGTCCCAGCATATTACCAATTTAAAATCATTTAATCTAATATTAATCAAGATTTGACATGTCAAAAATCCCATTTGACAAAAATCCACTTTCTCGCTTCTAAAACTTCCGGTAGCCACCATGGTAAACTTACCGAATTCATCGCCCATTGTTTCAACAGAACCTTTTCTTTTCAAAAAAAAAAGGAAATGAAGTGAGCATGCTTAACAGGTATTGTATTTTTTAAGGTTATATATGATCAACACAGTGCTTTTGTTATATAAATATGAAAAGTGTGTCACCTCTTTTTGACTGCCCCACCAAAAATATATATACAATGTATGTATTTACTGGCTCTAACCCTCCCACTTCCCAGCACCAGTTAGTTTTGACACTGGCTCTCAAAAACCCTTTTGATACTTTTTTTTCGAAAAAAAAAATCCATACCAATAATAATGGTGCTTTTATTCAACCAGTCGACCGCGGAAAAATTTGATTAAAAAACTTTCGAGTTATTTTTTCACCAAATATTCAATACCTGAGTTTGCGGAAGAACCCCCTTTTTAAGCTCTGTTCATTTGCAGCTCTTAAATTCCCCCATTTCTAAAACCAAAAAAACGGAAAACCAACCAAGAGCTGACAATTTCGCTCTAATCCATCAACTCGGTTCACTCTTTCCTTGAAATCTACCGTACTTTCCCCTTCTTGGCCATTTTCTTAGTTTTTTCTTGACTGACGGGTTGGACCAGACGAAGCCCAAGTGATGGTATAATTGAGAGCTAAAGGTGGCGGAGAAAAGAGTAAATTAGCTGAGATGTATGTTGTTGAGCATGAGTGAGTGCAGGAAGCACAACCATTTCTCCCTCTTTCTCTCTCTTCTTGGCTGATGCTTAATCGGAAGTTGTTTATAATTGATCGTGTTGTTAGATAACTTTATTTCGTTTACCACTTATTTACTAGTGTTTTATTTATTCATATATTTCTTGAAGAAGATGAACATCAACATTAGATATTTTAAGAATTAAAAGTTATTAAAGGCAGTGTACCGTTAATTTAATTTCGAAAAACACTCGCATTACGAGAAATTCCAGAAAAAACATCGGAAGGTTCAGAATAGCAAATTTAAAATTTACCGGAAGTGCAAACCGGTTCCTCTTAGTGCGACTCTTAACTTACGTGGCACACTACCTTTAACCATCAATACCCTTAGCAAATTATCTGAAGATCTCGAACATTCCGTGAGAAACAATGAAATTTTGAAGGGGAAGCTTTTCTTAATAAATATAATCGAATGGAATACATTTAAATATTCTTGATCATTGTGTTATGAGGGCTGCTCAACCTCACTGATGCTCCGCACGCACGCACGCGGCTGCCGCCACTCAGCAAATTGGAAAATGTATTTTCCCGCGGATTTTCTAGTGTGTTGAGTGTCGGCTGCCGCGTGCGTGCGTGCGGAGCGTCTGTGAGGTTGAGCTGCCTTCAAAACGCAATGATCAAGAATATATGAGTTGGCAATATCTTAACTTTTCATATTGATTAAATCATCAACTTTGAGCTAATGGTTTTCACTTACTTTTCACAGTTTAATTATTATTATTATTATTATTTTGGGACCATATTGGGTACCCAAGCTGGCTAGAGCCATCAATTAGTCAATCAAGGTTCAAGTACCTGTTGTTCAATAAAAATTTATTCATATCCCTTCTAAAACATTACAAAAATCGAATATCAGTTCAACTCGTTGCCTCCAAATTTCCCCTATATTTGTATTCAAATGACAAACAGTAAAGAATGTGACTGATATGACAATCACCCCTTCTCTCCTCCGCTACTTGTTTTTTCCCCCCAAATGCCCGTATCTGACTTGTTAAGCCAAAAAATAGCAACGATATTGTATCCCACCCTTATATCTCAAAGTAAAGCTTACATAATAACAGTTACGCAATTGTCGAACTGGTTCAATAGATAAAAACACAAATCAAAGGGGTATCTTCATTTGGTGGTTTTTGCTTTTTTCGTTTCTGGTGACTTTTTTTTTTGTTAAACGAGGGAAAAATATATATAATGCGAAAAATTATATTTCTTGTTGACATTTCTCGGTTCTTTAAAAATTGAGTTCATTTATGAAGCCTTTTTCTTCATTAAGCACGGCGGGATAAAGTGAACCGAAATTGTTGTCAGTAACAACGCATTGTGTGTGTACACCGTTACGACAAATTGCACACACGCAAAAATTCGATTTTTTACAAATGAGATTTTAACGCGTTCAACTAATGAAAAAATGAATTTTTTGCGTTAAATACATAAAGTATGGCCTAATCTAATTTTTTTCACTCCGAATTACAAAATTGCGTCCCTGAGTAGCTGAATATAACGCGTTTTGTGTAACCGTGTCGCACAATTGCAAAAACACCTCTTTTCTCATTGAAAACTTCCGAATTTCAAAAAATCCCCAAATTCACCAGCTCCCATAATATAAAAGTACATCACAACCCTTCTTCTTCTTTTCATCTTCTCCCAAACAAGGGTTTCCACTGAAAATAACCAATTCCTCATTGTCAACTCTTTCCCAAAAAGTCTCCTCCACGCCAACAATTTTGAACAAAACGTATCAAAATCAAAAATTCATAATTTTCAGTATATAAGAATAGATAATAACAAATAAGTTCGCCTCCTCCTCCCTTTTATGCGCGAAATCCCCCCTCCCTCCACCTGCAGCTTTCAAAGCCACTTTTCTCTGCGTCTCCATTTCGAAATAGCCCGCCCGTTTTTTTTCAGGTATACGGTAGCTCCGCCTCCAACCGCTCCAACTTCTCTTGGGTTCGTCTTGTTGTGGTCTTGGTTTTGGGACCGGCTGTCACTTGCAGTCGAAAACAAGGGTTTTTAGGAAAAGGTATTTAGAACCTTTCACTAACAGGAACAAGTAAGAGTTGTGATTGACACCCTTTTTTCTCATATTCCATTATATTTATTTGTATAAACAAAAATCCAGTCTATTTTCTCTTAACTACTAACTGTTTTGAAATTGTGACCGTTTTTCTATTCTTCGCCCCGCGTAAAATGAAAGTACTGTACTTGAACCAAATTCGAATTCGAATTCAGTGTCCGATGACCATTCGGAACCAACCCACTTTAGGATACCCTCGATTTATTTTCGCTCTCCCCCTCCTTCTCCTAAAGAGGATTTCCGGAATGAATGTATGAATACTAATAGAAATGAATTAGGTGAAGATATACGGTAAATATTAATATTTTGTTTTCGTGACAGCTTCTTTTTCTTCTACTTTTACTTACTTGCTTTTCAATTTGCAGTTTTTATTTAATGGGTACTTCGTGAGATACTCCTACTCTCTTCAGATGTCAAATCCAGACTCTTATTTCAAGTTATTTTTCTAAGTGCTAAAGTTTTTATAAATTTTATTAATCTAAATTCGCAAATTTGCAAAAAATTCGCCATTTTGCCAGTCGGGAGCTCCCGAAATGAGAGTGTTTAGTCATAATCGCTTAATTCTCAGAAATTGTAGGTAAAATTTTGCATGTGGCCTAGAAATCATATTTTAAAGGAGGACTGGGATAAAACTCTCCAAGATTGTTTTTATCAAACAATTTTTGAGCATATGAAAATCCATTTTAATTCTTTATTGTGAGATTCTGAAATTTCGGGAGCCTTCGACTCTCCATGGGTTCAACGTTGATTTTGACATACCTAGGTTTTCGGATATCATTACATTTATAATCAAAAGTCGTAGAGATAATATGTTCCATATTTTTGTCGATCATAAATTTATTTTATTACCGTGTTCTGCTTTTTCAGAGAGTTCTAATTAGATCGGTCTGAAAAATAAGTTTACTCGTGCTTTTATCGTTTGATATTTGTTGTAGAAAAAATCAACAAAAAAAATCTTGTCTGGGTTCAAACCCTCGACCTCATGCTTAATAGTCAGACACACTGTCACTGCACCACAAAGTCGGTCGAACAGTGCTAGTGAATTACCAAATATATGTGAGAGGGAGAATGAAGTAAATTTGGGCAAAAACTTTGAGGGACCATAAAAGGCTCCTAGGAGTCCGTCGGCAAAAAATGAAAACGGTACCTTGTAGACAAGAATATGATCTTTCCAATGAGCTATATCCCATTCAAAACAATTATCCTTAGCTCGTATACTTACCTTATCATACTGAAATGAGCAATATTTATTTGTTTTATATCTGAAATTGTAAATTTTTTGATTTAACCTCTTTCTTGAGCACTGAATAATTTTTTGGAGTTTCCAATGTTCTCTGATTCAATTTTTATGAATTATTTTCTATTTTGTCAATTTTAGAAAAGCAAATCTCTTCAAATTCTTAACCATTTCTAACATCCTCTACGGCTTCTTCTTAATCTTGCATTTTCAAAATGCATAACTATTTTTCTTGCATCCCTATTCAGCTTCAGTTTTTCTTTAAAACAACACTCTGCTTCTCGAAACAATACTTTGTATCAAATTGATCATTCCATCAAAAAAAAAGTGCGTAGCATTAAAACTTCATCTCATCTCGCTCCAAATCCCATTCATTCGCCAATGTTATTCCGAATTCCTACTTCATCTCCGATGTCACTTTTTCAACATATTTTTTCTTACCTTCGTGATCACTCCTAAACCCTTCTCTTCATCTTATATGTTGTCTTCCATGGTTACTGTTTTTTTTCTAACTTCCATTCCCTCAAATGACCTCATCATAACACTTCCTCAACCACCAAAAAAAAACCAACGAGATGAACATCGCGGGCGCACAAAACTGGCGCAAAATGATTTCGTCTCCACAATTCCTATACTATTTCACAAAAACATGGTGATAGTCATTTTGACTCAAGGAACACACATATAGTTTCATATCTACCGTAGTTGAAGGTAACAACTCATCGCTTCCCCCGAAATCCGACGATTCTTTCTCATTTTCTCATCACGATCAATTGCGCGCACATAATTATTGTTTTTTTTTCTTGTTTCGGAGTTGTGTTGGGGTCGAAAGTTATGGGTGAATTAAAGAGGGTGATATCATGTTACAAGATTGAGTTTTCATTATGTTTTGAAGGGCATTTGGGGGGAGCGGACACAAGTTGTTCAACAATTTCTTGAAACTTGCAGGGACTGAGATTCTCAAAAATATGGCTCAGTACTTTATTTGGAACTGTTTTCAAAATAAGTGGCCTAGGTTTCCCACTAAACGAGAAGCTAGTTCCCGCTCGTATTTCTCTTCCATATTACATCTGTACTATCTTAGAAACACCCCAGAATACCTTTTTTGCTTATTCCTGTCAAACTACGTGGCTTTTTTGGTCCTCGCTGGAAGTAATAGACGTTCAGGAAATCAAAGAATAAAAGAACGCGCTCAATTTGCGCGCATTTCTTGCCGAACCTCACTGCTTCAGTAGGTATTTATTCAATGATAAAAATAGTGTGCTGCACATGTTTTTCTGAGTAGATCATAAATTAATATTATATTTTCTTAAGACTTGAAAGTCGAAAAAACACGTGTAGTGGTTTTCCGGATTAACGAAAGCTTATGAAACCAATGTTGATGAGGCACAATTGGTTGTGGACTTGGAGTGTTAGGGAAGAAATTAATAAGGAGATTTTTTTTCCTTTTACCAAACTTTTATCAACAAAAAAGTTAAAGGAGGGATTTACGGAGCTAATGAATGCGTTTGGGATGAAAATAGACTTCATACTCATTCCAAATATATTTTTGAAAATTTCTAAGACCACCTAGAAGCCGAGAAAATGAGCTTCAAAACAATGGCCTAGAAAAAGTAGCAAGTGGCGTAAACTAGTCCGCAGAGATGAAAAATCCAAAAAAATGAAAAAAATCTTAAAAAGGACTGATTTAAGCATTCGGCATAAGTATTTATTAACGAAAAAAAAACTCATAGGTAAAAGTTCGGCCAGATGGCCCCTTTTTCTAGGCCATTGCTTTGAAGCTCACTTTCTCGGCTTCTAGGTGGTTTTAGAAAATTTTAAAAACAGATTTGGAATGAGAATGAAGTCTATTTTCATTTAAGGTACATTTATTATCTCTGTAATGCCCTCCTTTAACTTTTTTCTCAAGAATCTAATGCAACTCAACGAATAATCACAAATTTTCAATAGGGATTCGAAATTGTTTTTACTTACTTGTTTTATAAAAGTTTTAGTTGATTATAAATTCGAACCTTCTCCTTTTGTTTTAAAATTTGTGAAAACATTCCTTCCAGTACCCTCCCATCCACCCCATTCTAACCACTTTACTCCACATGGTACCCGAGTGAATGTTCAGCTTTTGTGTCCCAAAAATTTTTGCATCAAATATAAACAATTGAGCAGTGTCTGCTCTTCTTCTTCATTTTCCAACCCTCCCCAATACTAACAAAGTTTATTTTTTTTATATTTCCATCATCACCCAACAACCATCATCACTTCTCTTCTTCACTCATCAAGAGGAAGCCAAAAATAAAATAAAAATATGAAAAAAAAAAGTTTTTTTTTCTTCTGCGTCGTCGTCATTTTCTAAGTTGTGCTTCGCCGCTACCGTACCATCCGTATAGCGACTTTTTGTGCTTTGACATTTATTACCTGTTGGTGGCGCCGTCGGGTGACGCAAAATGTTTTATTTTACAGTTTTTAAGAACTATTTAGAAAGGAAACAAAGAAGAAAAATACAAAAGATTCCAGGGTGACGAACCCCTGATCTTTAGCCAAATAATTCTTCTTGGTATTTTTTGTCGCTTTGGCAATTTGCCGACGAATTAAAGGGGGACTTTATGGAGCTAATGGGATGAAAATATACTTCATTCTCATTCCAAATCTGTTTTTAAAATTTTCTAAAAACACCTAGAAGCCGAGAAAATGAGCTTCAAAACAATGGCCTATAAAAAGCCGCCACCGGCGAAAACTAGTCCGCAGGCATGAAAAATCTAAAAAAAAACGTCAATTAAATTGAAAAGGCATAAAAATGGGACCCATTCTGCATAATTATTTATTAACGAAACACGAAAAAAGCTCATAGGAAAAAGTTCGGCCAGGTGGGGACTTTTTCTAGGCCATTGTTTTTGAAGCTCATTTTCTCAGCTTCTAGGTGGTTTTAGAAAATTTTAAAAACAGATTTGGAATGAGAATAAAGTCTATTTTCATGTAAAATACATTTATTATCTCCGTAAAGTCATCCTTTAACAATATCCACATCCGCAGGGACCCAGGCGTCTCAATTGCCGTACATATCGAAACCTGTGGCAATAATGATGGTCACTTTCGAAAATTTCGGAATTTTCGTGTGCACATTCATTCTTGAACACACATGCAAAAGCATAGAGACACATTTATATATCATATACCAAAAGAAGCGTATTGTGAATACCTATTCATAAAATACTGTTTACTCAGGCCTTGGTCATCAAATTGTAGAGAAAAGCGCCCGAAGGACAGTGAAATTGATTGTACTTTTACTTTTTTCAAAAATTGTGTGTTTTTATTTTTTCATTTACTTCTTCAAGTTTTAAAAGTAAGTAAGTTGTTAAGAATAAGCAACAAAGTGGCCCTCGCTTCTCCGGGGAAAAAAGTTGGGAGCAAATTTGATGGATTATGTCTTTTTGATGGGTAAAGTTTTTGTTGGCTGAACCAACCAACCACCTGAGAGTGGGAAGACTTCCCCTTTGGGGGCTTGGGTGTTTAGGATGCATCTTTATATGGGTGTTTGATTGATGGCCTAGGTTCGTTATATGCTATGACAACTCCTTTTTGTTGCGTTTTTCTTCGGCAACAAATTTTCCGTCTTACAACTTCATATACAACCACATAAATCACTAGTTCATCATCATCATTTTCAAGAGCTTTCTGTTGAAGAATTTTGACACTAGATAACAAATCCCGAATGACTTTTTGCTTTCGCTTTTATTATGCATGTCCCCCCCTTCCCCGCTTTTGTGTCTACCGTAGTAAATTTCAAATTTCTGGTGGACCTAGAAAAAAAGAACAAAAAAATAAATTTAAAAAATCGGTACAATGAGAGGGAAAACATGAAAAAAAAACTTGTTTGCCATTTTTATCCCGTAAGAGAAACCCATAAATTTCCATGAGCATTGGCGTTGCTCTTGTCGGCTCCCGTAATAATTTTACAAATAAATTCTTCAAGAATTTTTAGGTTCCTCTTGGGGGCGCTTTTTCCATTTTTCCAACCGCCCCTTCCTTGCCCTTTCGTACTTTTTTTTGAAACCTTCTTCATTCATTTTTCCCAAATTTTAAGGTTCTCCCGAAATAATCAAGTTTTTTCAGGTACTTTGAAACTCGACGCTAATCCAATATTGCAAACAAGTTTTGAAGAGTTGTGAGTTTTCAATTTTTTGGAGATTTTTTGAAGCTATAGTGTTGGGATAAAGTGAACAGAAATTGTCGTCACGTACAACGCTTTGTGTGTGTACACCGTTACGACAAATTGCACACACACGCAAAAATTCGAATTTTTAAAAATGACATTTTAACGCCTAAAACGCATGAAAAAATGAAGTTTTTGCGTTAAATACATAAATAATGGCTTAATCTAATTTTTTTCACTCCGAATTACAAAATTACGTCCCTGAATAGCTGAATATAACGCGTTTTATGAACCCGTGTCGTACAATTGCAAAATATTCCAAGTTCTAGTCGATTCACTTTAGCCCACCATGTGTTCGATTCCACAATTGTATACAGTTTTGCGATTTTGCATTTTTTATATATTTTTTCCCACGAAAGTGTCAATACAGTACCACGTGATAATTATGGTAATAAATTAATAGAATACCTCGAAAACCGTCAGAAATTTGCATATTTTCCAAAAACCAAATATTATTGTTTTGATTATGAAAATTAGGAATAACATTTTTCTAATCTCCTAAAAACTTCCCCGCAACTTGTGGGCCACCATTGTTCACCAAATTGGCGATAAGTGCTCTTCTTTCGCGCCTTTTTCCTTTCGTCGGTACTCAAGTGTTTCGTCTTACAATTCTTCTAACACCCGAAGAAGAAGAAGTGGGATTTTACCCTTCAATTGCTGCTAAACTTATTTATTTGGATTATTTCAGAACTTTTTTGAGAGAAGAATTTCTGAAGAGTTTTGAAGAAGAAGAAAAAAATAAAGAAGTTTAACAAATTATTGGAAGCATATGGTTTTGATTTTGAGAGATGCTTTAGAACCTCACAAAAAAGAGTTATTTATTTAGAAGTGGCGGATTTTAAATAAAATTAATTTGTTTTTGGTACACAGTATTATATAACGAACCTTTCTTGTTACCCTTTAATATGAACCAATCAACCCGTTTCTTAAATTAGCTGAAATTGATACATATTTTTCAAAGGAGAGGCCCAACGAACGATCTGCTATCTATGAAGACCTAGTTTTTATACGCATAGTAAAGGGGGGAGAATGGTTAAGATTGAGATCTTCCGACACACATTTTTTTATTTATTTCAATTTGTATTGAGTAAAGTTTTTTGGTTTTTACTTTTTTTGGGAAAATGCTTTGAGATTAGTTGTCATGATTTATTAACTGCTGTTTTGAATTTTAGTTTTTACTTTTTTCCAAATATTCTTGATCGACGGGGTTTTTGTGGTCAACCATCACACTTTTCATATTTTCTCCATCTTAAATTATTTTTGTTGAAAAGTGGGGAAAAAAGCAAATACTCAAATGATCCGCTTAATTTTTCTAATCGGTGAAAAAATATATATCACATGAGATTTATCAGTTCTTGCCCGGAAATCCAGATTACTTAACGCAGAAGAGGAGATTTTATTCTTACAGAATATTTCAACATCTCGTGCGAGTTCTTTGCAGTAATGTTTTCATTAATATCTGCGAATTCACATGTTAAAGGCAAGGTGCCACTAATTTTTAAATAAGCTGAAAGCGGTTTCAATTAACGCGAGTCGTTATCAAAGGATGCCATAACGGAGCTACTAAATGCAACTGGGATGAAAATAGACTTCATGCTCATTCCAAATCTGCTCTCGAAATTTTCTAAAACCACCTAGAAGCCGAGAAAAAGGGCTTCAAAAAATATGGCCTAGAAAAAGTTTCCACCAACTAGTCCGCGGCCGTTATTATGTGAAGAAATCAAAAACATAAACTAAAATGTATTAAAATAAGTATTCTCCAAAAATATTTAAAAACAAAACACTCAAAAAGCTCTTAGGGAAAAGTTCGGCCAGGTGGAAACTTTTTCTAGGCCATTGTTTTGAAGCTCATTTTCTCGGCTTTCAGGTGGTTTTAGAAAATTTTAAAAACAGATTTGGAATGAGCATGAAGTCTATTTTCATTTGTAATATTCTCCTTCAAAATTTATTTGAAATTCAAACCTTTAAAATTTCAAGGAATCGAAAATTGTCGAAAAAATTCATAATTTATTTTATCTCCTCCATTTCCTCAAAGATCATCTCAGAAGTCACAATTTATCAAAAAAATGTGATTTTTTTCAAAAATGTATAATTTGTGCTTCTTCTTCTCCCTCTGATCTCCCAAAACCCACACATTTGTTAATTGAAATAAGGCGATTCATAATATTTCAATCTATTAGAGTATCCTATGGAGATTTTGAAGATTTGGCCTCCTCTCTTTTTCTTTCTACACCACAACAAACAGAAAATTTCAAATATTAATGTTAAAAACTAATCGGGGGGCTCTGAGAAGAATTGAAGAGACTTGGTAGGCGGTGACTCCGCCCATTTTTCAACAATTTTTCACTTTAAGAAATTGAAATTATCATTTTATAACTATTTCACTCGTTCTGAAACATTGAAAGAAGGAAATTTCGTGAAAGTTTTTTCAAATAAGTAAGTACAAAATTAGAACATTTTTGTAACCCAAAAAAAATCGATCCACCCGAAGATGAACCATTCAATTCATCGACCGATTGCCCAATATTTTAATAATAATTTATATGCTATAAACCAAATGATCGATGAAGAGTTGTTAAAAGGTAATCATTTGATATTTGGATGAGACGAAACGAAATGGAACAAAAAATTATGAATTACGGTCTGTCCGAATTATTACGGTTTTTACTTGGTTCGCTCCGTCGTTCGTTTCCATTATTTTTCGTCTTTTGTTTGATTTTTATTATCCATTCTCCTTTTTTTTCTTTTCCCCCGCGATGGGTGGAGGAAGAGGAAGCAATGCAACTGAACCAACACCGATATACTGTTTTGTGTTGAATATACCGCTTTTTGTATTGGTTTTGAAAATTTTTCATTTTATTTTTGGGTTTTCGGCTACTTTTTGTTGTACAAATTTGGTGCACTAAAATGTTGATTCATGTTTAATACCGATATGTTTTGGAAGGTTTGTGATAACCTAAAAATGGCTTAGTTGGCACATAGCCCAAAGTGCATTCGTGTACTGAGGCCCTGATCAAAATAACATTAAAGGCAGCGTTTCAGTACACTAACACTACCTAAATTCTAGACAAAAAATCGATAATCCGATGGGAGCCTAGGTGGTCGAAAAACAATACCAATATGTAGCCCACATTCAAATTATTGTCTTTCGCGCCTATTCCGACTGCTCCGTACGATCCCTCACGCATTCAAATGTTCATTTTTGCAACTTTGGACCGCTGCATCGATATTTTCTAGAATTGTATTGTACTAATGAGAGAAAGCTTTAATTTTTGAAATTGAAATCATCTGGTAGGGTCAAATGAACTGAATCACTGTCTTTAAGCGATTGAAAATAGAACTCTCAATGTCCCATTGGAATACTTGATAGTTTAAGCACTTGGAAATGGGTAATCAGCTTCAGAAGCATAAATTGCGTGTCATGAGTCCCTTAATCAGTTATGTGCCTAAGATCTTTAAGAAGAACTAGTTATAAAAGGTTATAATGTTGCTTAAGCGATCTGAAATTCAATTTTACATATCAAAACGAGTGAAAAAATTTGAAACAAAGTAGAAATGAGAAAATAGGGGCACTTGGAATCGAACCTGGTTGTCACTATTGTTGAAACTTTTAACTTTTTGAGTCCGAAGTTCGATTCCGGGTGCCCTTTTCTACTTTTTTTGCAATTTTATTCGCTATCATTTAGGTATATAAAATTGAATCTCAGATCGATTAATTCACATATATAACCTGCGCACAGTCCTCTTTTAAGAGATTGATTTCCAAAATTTTCGAAATTTTAGACTTCGAACTCAAAACAATAATCAAAATCCTATTCAGCAGTTCTTTATTAATTTATAAGTTCCGATTAAGCAACATTTATAAGCTGCTTATAGTCCTCCTTTTAACGGAAGTAGCGAACGAAACGTTTATCCAAAACCCTTAAAATCTCGACGAAATTTTCATTTTTAGCCTTTTTTCGCATTACTCCGGAAAAGCCTCACGCCACAATTGTTTAATTACAAAACACCAAAAAAATAATTTCATAAAAATTAAGCCACAAAAACTCCAATAAAACAAATCGATTAACCCGTCGCCTCCCCGTCGACATTTTCATTGCTTTCTAATGGACGGTTTTATACATTTTTTGTTCCAGCAACTCTTTTTTCTTGTTCTCGACTTTTTTTTCAATATACATGGTATATGTACGCGGTTGTCTCCACTCTCTTTTCTTTTTTCGCCCCGAATTTTTATTGTTTTTATATAAATTTTCAAGAGAAAAAAAAGAAAGTATTTCGCATTTCGTTCCCGGACGACGGGGCGTCGTGAGAACACAACCCATATTTTTATATATTCGTTTAGGAGATGAAATATTCTTTTTGTTGATTTTTCTCGATTGAGAGTTTCTTGATACTTTTTCAGCATTACCGTAACCCTGATTGTGTGGGTTTAGTGGTTGTTTTAACGAGCCATTTCCTATCATGTTTCGAAAAGCTCATTTTCAAGGTTGTCTATTGATTTTACTTCTAATTGGAAACGATTTTTGAGATAGGCTTTTAATTCTAATCCTTCATTGAAATTATAATTTTCCTTGTTTTTATAAGTACCATTTTCTGCTGCCTTTTGTCCTGATACATTATTTTGAGAACAACCGATAGCAAAAAAAACAATGACACGAAACGAAATATCAATATAAAATCATACGTTTCTTTTTTCAGGTGATAATTTCCGTGCATGTGAATTCGGACGTTCTGAATCTACAACATCTATAACAACAACCACAACCATGAGCAGTGTTGATGTTGATGGACCACCGGACACAAAACGTTTTCGGATTGATTTAAACACACAGGTGAGGAATTTTCAGAGTTCAGAAAATCATTCTATTTTTAAAGAAGGCAAATTTCAATCTTATTCGATCTATGGAATAACTAAGTTGAAGATTTTCTAGGGAATGAGGTGTACATATGTCATGAATTTCGAAAAAAAATATCTATCAGACAAATTTGTGGTTCTCAGTCTTTAACGCCATATTTTAGAGCAATATGTATATAGACTTCGAGCCAAGTTACAGGCTTCCAAAGTTCACGAATTTTGAGCGTGACATTCGTTCCTTTTACCTTTTTCATTAACTAGGAATCCTATGTTCGCGTCCTACGTTTTTTGGAAATAACTTAATGTATATGCGTAGGTATGTGTGTACCATAAAATGTGAAAATATTGCAATCCACAATTACCGTATACCTGCAG
The DNA here is from genome assembly GCA_964036255.1 of Caenorhabditis virilis. Classification (NCBI taxonomy): domain Eukaryota; kingdom Metazoa; phylum Nematoda; class Chromadorea; order Rhabditida; family Rhabditidae; genus Caenorhabditis; species Caenorhabditis virilis. The sequence goes on along the minus strand of OZ038417.1, from coordinate 8,149,454 downwards.
GTCTCATGAGATATCCATGTGCCTGCTTTTTTTCGAAGGTATCAGTTTGGTGGTTTGTAAATTTTGAACGGCTTTATAAATTTAAACAATCTGTAGCTCAAATTAAAGATAAAATCGTGAATTTTTATAATATCTTTAAAAAATAAATAAAAATTAGTGTTTTATATATCAAAATAGAGAAAAGGAAAAAATGTGTGAAAAATTGACTCTACCAAAGGATCGCCAAAATAGGATTCCTAGTAAGTTTTTGTGCGACGTTTCAGTATTTGAAATCGACCCGGATAATTATTCTTGAGGTTCATTACTCGTAGGTGTTCATATTGGTCCGATACTGAATCAATATGTCCAGTTTTAATAAATTCCGATTAATTGAGAGTACCCCTTTAAATGACTGAAACTTTTGAATTGTGCATGAAAACCTTTTTCAGGCCTTAGATTCTCCCAAATTTTATGAAAACCTCTTCTTTTTTTTAAATTTTCATATTTCTCCATTATTTTCTAAGAATGTACTAGTTTTCATAATGTTGAAAACATTATAAAATGTTCAAAAGATTAGCCCCTAAACCGGCTAAAACCCTCTTCTCATGGTTTTCCACAAAATCCCATGGCTCATCTCGCCTGCCATTCACTTACCTTAACAACATTTTTAATATGCAATTTTTTCAAAGTGAAGCTCTAATCATTTAGAGTGGAAATGCTAATGTGGAAATATTTAAATAATAATATTTCTGTGTGAACGGTTCAAATAATCCATCGAATTTGATTTTTATGTACGGAAAATGGGATGCACTCTTCTTGATTTTTTTCAACATAAATCTGCTTTTAAGGAAAAAATTAAATTTCAAAGAAGCTTTTCGAATTTTCTAGATTATCCGGGCATTAAATTATTATTTATTTTTCTACATTTATACATTAAATTAAATGTGAGGAATAAAATGCTCAAAGAGCATTTTTCTTGAAAGGGAACCATAACTGAAAGAGGTTTTCTTAAAATTGGATCATTTTGAATTCAGACTCTGAAACCTAAACTAAATTATAGTATTGATTTTAAGGTTGTTGTCGATGCTCCATCTGTTTCATCAGCGTGTTCTGTGCGTACTCCAGTCGCCGGTGAAGCATCACAAGATGGTCAATCACCAGCCGCACCTTCATCAGCCAGTTATCGTTCATCGAATGGAAGTGTTGTCTCATCTTCAGAAAGTCCGATCAAAGAAGAAGAGAATAGTGAATTGAATGAGGAATCAGAGGGAAGTACCATTGCTGGATCAACAGCTAATGGCATCACACCAAATGGAACTAATGGACCGTGTGATCTGTTTGATATATTAAACAAGACTGTTTTTGCAAAAGTTTTCTCTGGCAAAATTGAGGAGGATTTGTGTAGAAGTAACGGACTTTTGCAATCGATTCCACCCTCACCGTCTTCACAATCGATACCTGGAGCATTGGCTGTTGCTCAGACTCCTGCCGCACAACTTTTTCAGGAGGTTTGTTGTTGAAGTTTTTTAAAAATTTTTACTTTTTTGTAACTATTAATTTAATGTTTCTTAAAAGCGGGAGCTTCCGCTTCATTAAACACCCCCTCTCTGTTATCATTTTTCCACCTTCAGTATCACCACAATCTCAACTGGTTGCAGGATGATTGGAGTTGGCATCGAAACCCGGCCGCATCTATTCGCAGCGGTGGAACGAACAAACAAACACCAGTCTGGAAATATTTCGTCTACAATAAAGCTGAAAATTTGAGTCGATGCATTATCGGAGATTGCACTTATATGCTCAAGGGACCGCATACTTCAACATTGGCTTGTCATTTGAAGAAACACAATAAGGAGTATGCAGAGTTTCAGAAGTTGAAGGCTGAGTATTCGAGAACTAAAATGGAAATTCAGAATCAACAACCAAAGGTTTGAAAAGATATTTATTTGTCAAAATCAGATACGTTTTTATTTAGGAACCCCCTATGAATGGAACACAGTCTCCAAGTGCTACTTCAATCGATTTATCCGTAAAACCTACTAAACCTAAGAAGGAGACAATATCTCCAAAAGTTAATGATATCAAGTAAATATTTTTTTATTTCATTACCATATATCTAAAACTGGTGAATTTCAGCTTTTTCATGAACGCATTCCGATCAAACAACAATGGAAATACTATGGAAACAGCAGCTCCAGCAGCCGCTCCACCGCCACCACAAATTCAAGCGCATGTTCCGTCTCATGGTGGAGTGACATCGATGCCTCAGATGCCAGCATTGATGCAGAATATGATGATGAGCATGAATCCTTTGCATATGATGTTGGCTCAATCAATGCCAACCACATCAACTACCAATGGATTGAGTGCTTTGCAACAAGCTGGTACCGTTTTTTCTTTCGAAAAACATGGGAATCAATTTAAAGACACTCGATATTTAGGTCTCGCATTCACCGCAAATGGTCAAATCATTCAATCAAAGAAATGGCGAAAGGATGACAAAAAACAAAAGGATGTTCAAACCAGATTGGCACTTGCACTTTCAACATCGCACATTCCATTGGAAGTGCTTCAGAATCCGATATGGAAGGACTTGTTCGACGTGGCACAACCCAAATACAATATGTCAATTGAGACAAATGCATACGATCAAATTGTGAACTCAACATATTCTCGTTTTCATCAAGCGCTCAAAAACACAATTTCTCAACAGGAAAAATTGAATTTGTTGGTTGATACCGTTAAAATCTCGTCGGAAGTTTCGAAGATCACAATTGCTGCAGCAATCTCTGGAGCAAATGGGAATTCGTATGAGACACAAGTGATTCTACTAGGGTTGCGCACGATTTCCACGCAAAATGAGAACACAAATGCTGCGGAAGAAATTTCGAAAAATATTGAGACTATTATGGCGGAATATGGAATAAATGCCGAAATGATCAATAGAGTCATTTGCTCGGGATTCGAAAAGATTCTTGGAGAGGATTGCTCAAATATTGTTGATAAACAGGTATATATACATTCGTTGTCTCTAAATTTTCATTAGTTTCTATTTTTTTCCTTTTTATTAATGCTAATGTTATGCAAAAGTTTCGAAAAATAATGTTAAATTAACGGAATTATCATTTTTTAAAAATCTAATTTAAAAATACCTTTTTCCAGCGATTTACCCATTTTTCAAGATTCGGGAAGCTTTATCTTGTTCTTATCTGCAAAAATAAAATTTCATGCAAAAAATAGCCAAAAAAAATCGAATAAAAACGTGGAAAACACACATTTCCAAAGAAATGGAAAAATGCGAGTGCCGTCGCACGCGAGCGGTCGCGAGCGGTCGCGACGCTTTCAACTTTATTCGTTGAGCACGCGAAAACGATCTGCCGAGAAAAATCAGCTTGACAAAATCAATAATTGAAAATGAAACTAGTAAACTTTGAATCAACGAGATTTTCAGATGGAATCATTTGGTTCTCATCTTCTCAACTGCCTCTACAATTGGTTTGAAACAAGTTCCCATGTTGAAAATCTGAAAAAAGCAGTATTTCATATGATAATTTCCGTTATTGCCACACCGGCAGCCATTCAAATGGTTACGAAACTAAACGGTGGAAAGTTTGATATCCCAATCAATGAACCATTCCCAGTGCTGATTGAGACAATCCTTTCAATGAAGGAATGTTTCCAACTTCATCAAATCGAAGGTTTCTCCCCATTGAGTGATGTTCAATGGTTAGTTTTTTTTTGAATTATTTACAAATTATTACAAAATGTTCTCATTTCAGGAGCCGTGTCTACGCAATTCATCAAATCTGCCAAATGTTCAAACCATTCGTCAGCTACAATATCACTGAACTTCCAACAGTGGATACTGTTATTCCAACCATTCAACAAATTAAAAATGTCCTTGAAAAGGATGCATACCAATTGGGTGAAGCGTCCAACGATCTTTTGATGATTTTAAAAGAAAAACTGAACTTTGTCACCGATCCGGAACACGAGGAATTCGACTCGACGTTTGTGCAATCCACTGCTCTGAATCCACAATTGGCTGTTGTTTTAACAAAGAAACAAATGAATGCAGCAAAGGAAGCGATTGAAAAAGCGGTGAATAAGAAGAGATCGATTAAAAAGACGGAAAAGAAGTTGGCAATTGGAGTGGATTCGATTTTGGCAAATGTGATGAAAGGAGCAACAACGGTTGTTTCTAGCGCCAATGATGATATGACTTCCATGTACAATGATTTGCTGAAAAATCTGAATCGCAAGGAAACGGAGGAAAGCAAGGAGAATATTGTCCAGCAGTATTTTGAGGAAATTACGTGCTCGGTTAGTTCTTAACAAGATTTTCATAAGTATGCATTTTAATCGATTTTCGACTCTTGATCGTTTTCAAGCTTCGAAATTTTTCATTTTTATCGAAGGAGTGCTTTACGTAGATAATAAATGTACCTTAAACGAAAATAGACTGCATTCTCGTTCCAAATCTGTTTTTAAAATTTTCTAAAACCACCTAGAAGCCGAGAAAATTAGCTTCAAAACAATGGCCTAGAAAAAGTGACCCAACTTTTTCCGATGAGCTTTTTTCGCGTTCGTTAATAAATTGTTATGCAGAATACTTATACTAGACCTTTTTTAATGTTTTTTTTTCATTTTAATTTATGTTTTTTCATTTTTTTGGATGCCTGCGGACTAGTTTTCGCCGGTGGCCACTTTTTCTAGGCCATTGTTTTGAGGTGCGTTTTCTCGGCTTCTAGGTGGTTTTAGAAAATTTTAAAAATAGTTTTGGAATGAGTATGAAGTCTATTTTAATCCCAGGCGCATTATTAGCTCCGTAAATCCCTCCTTTAAAATTCCTAAATCAGGAAAATAATACTTTTCAGTGATTAGAGAATACGACAAACACTTCAAAAACATAAGGAACTTCCCCCAAAAATTGTTAACTTATTTCAGACCTCCGTCGAGACCATCTTCAATCCAATCTTGCGAACCTTTGGCAATCCCCTCCAAGCGCCAATAGCCTATTGGAAATCGTGCTCCTCAAAATGCCCGGAACTCGCATCACTCGCCTGCGAACTTCTCACCATTCCAGTGTTGACTTTAACAGCCGAAAAAGTCATCAACTTCTCACCACCAAACGCTTCTTCATTCTCCCAATTGAATTCCAATCTCATTTTGACAAACCTCGAAAACTCCGACCAATTCGAGAAACAACTCCTGATGCGTTTCAATCGATCGATTTTGTCGAAATTCTTCTAATTCTCTATAGGTCTTTTTTATAGCCAATTCGCATACTAACTTTACACTTGGAATTAATTACGTGTTATTTTCCGAAAATATATTATTTTTTTTGTCAATGATTCCCCCCAACCAATTTCTTTCCAAAAACCTTGAGCAGCTAGTCGTTTTCCTCCAGTTTTTCATTCTTCTCCAAAAAATAATATATTACTGTTGCTTTAATCCATTACAACACTTTTTCTTGCCTAAATTATTAATTATATGATATGTTAATTAGCCTATTAGCTGAAATGGGGTTATTGCAATTTTTTAAATTATGTTTAGTCCTACACAAAGAAACGGTGATTTTTTTGTATTTTTTTCTTGTCGTGTCCTTTTTTGTGCAATTATATATCGATTAACATAATTAGACCACTCATACTCTCAATTTATCAGTTAACACAAATTTTCATTCTTTGTATTTTTTAAAGTTTACATTTTTTTTCTCGACTGAGCCAATAATGTGATATTTTTGTATTAGAATCAGATATTTTGATTTAAAAAAAAAGAGCACCCAGTTTTTTAATGCTCCCACATGCTTTTTTTTATCTTTTTGATGAATGAAATCCAGATAAAGTGCATTTTCGAATAAATCTTATATTTTTCATAGTTCCTAAATATTATTCATCGAAGATCCTCCGCAAAAGATATACATTTTGCTCCAGAGAGCAAAATTTTGGGGTTTCAGGAGAAACATTGAATAAATGATTATTACTACGAGATTCCTAAATATTATAATTCTTAAATGTTATTCATCACAAATTCTTCGCAAAGCATGTTCGATGTCCGAGATCTCGATGCGTTTATCGGTTTTGTCGACGATGATGTTTCGCATTTTGTTGAAACTTTTCGTGTGGCCTAAAAAAAACATAAGCAACATTTACACCACTTTAAGATTTTCAAAAAGATTGGGAAAACGAGTTAGCCAGTATTATTGGTACTTGAAATGAACATCTGGGTACTATCATGGAACCATTTGGGGTTTAAAAGGAGGGCTTTACGGAAAATATAAATAACGTTAAAAATAACCGAAAAATGACATACTTCTGTTATATATGGGTTTCAAATTATTTTTAAAAGTTCATAGAAGAAAAAACGAAAAAAACGAGCCAACTGCAAATAAGTTTCCACCGCGGAAGAGATTTGGTTTCTAGTCCGCGATAAATTGGGTTCCTAGGCCATCTAATAAATTTGTACATTTTTTATTTATTTTTTTCGTTTTTTTTTGCATGTAAAATGTAAATTTTGAAGTTTTTATATCGGTTTTCATTTTAAATGCGAAAAAAAAACAATAACAAATGTACAAATTTATTAGATGGCCTAAGAACCCAATTTATCGTGGACTAGTAACCAAAACTCTTCCGCGGTGGAATCTTTCTTGTATTTGGCTTGTTTTTGTCTTCTATTGTCAACTCAATTATTCTTGCTCATTGCGTTCGGAAGGCTGCTCAACCACACAGCCGCTCCGCACGCACGCGACGCGGCTGCCGACACTCACACACGCTGGAAAATTTGAAAAATTCATTTTCCCGCCGATATTTCAACTTTTAAAAATTTAAAACCCATTTATAACATAAGTATGCCATTTTTCGGCGATTTAACGTCATTTACATTAGCCCTCCTTTAATGCTGAGGGTCACAATTTTGTTCAATAAAATTTCACTTACCACTTTTACATTTTTCCGCGACTTTTTTATTCTCGTCCATCAAACTTCTAACAACCAATTCAATTTCCTTCAAATCAGTAATCCTTTGAAGTCCATACTCTTCAATCAATTCCTCAACATCTACTCGATCCTCTTCCGACATTGCATAATTTCTCAACAAATCTAACATCCGTAGTCTCGTCAATTTTCCATTTTCAAACATTCCCACCAATTTCACAAATTGCAGCGCAAAGAACGCACTAAATCATTATTTAACATTTCAAATAAATTAATATAAAAATGATGAAAATAAACCTTTGAGGGGGATAATTCGCCTTTGATCGCTGCATAATCGTCTTCAATTCTTTCATCCAGTACAATATTTTTTCAGAGGAGACTAATTCACGATTTTTTTGAAGAACTTCACGTTTTTCCAGACATTTTTCAACAAAATTCAACAAAAAAATGTCTTCAGAAATATGAATTGAAGTCCGGGGATCAAATCCGACATCATCGCGAAGCCATTCGAATTTTGGCTTGTCGGTGGATTTTATCTCAGATTTGCAAGTTTCAAGCCATTCGGGATTTATCTGAAAACGGTTATGATAACAAATGCAATTCCTACTTCCAATACCTTCAACATTGGTATATTCGGCTCAACCATAAATCGATAATCCGTTTCAACTTCTTTATCTCTCATTGAAACCGTCCGACCATCTGAATCAACTCCTCTAGTTTCATTAACAACTTCTCCTCCAGTTGACAAAATCTCAAATTGTCTAGCAATCTCATAATTGATTGCAGTATGAATCGACCGAATACTATTCATGTTTTTGATTTCTGTCCGAGTTCCAAAAACATTATCAAATGATAATGAAACATTCGCATCAACTCTAATTTGACCTTCTGAAAACAATTCAACAGGTATCCTAAATTAAACGATATTAACTGACTATGCAATTCGCCACCACAAAGTCCATAATGCATCAAAATCAGTCTCAAATGTTGAACAAAACAAATTGCTTCAAGTGCTGTTGAAAAGCATGGACTTGTTACAACTTCCACTAATGCGCATCCTAAATTTGTTTACTTCTTTTTTAGAATACTGGAAGTTATATGGTTGTGGACATTTGAATTCCTTGAAATATTGAAAAAAAAACAATAGACCGGGAGTTCCCAAACACATTTAAATTAATATTTTTCAAAATCAACAGATTTCTTTGACTATTTTTGAACATGAAAAAATGCGTCCGTTGCTTTGAACTTCAAAGTTGAGATATATTCGAACCAGGCTTGGTCGGAAAAAACTTCGGAAAATCGGAAATGAAATTTTTTTCGGAAAATCGGATATCCAATTTTTTTTTCTCGGAAAATTTCGGAAAAAATCGCTAATATCATGAAAATTGTTGTTTCTAATGCATATTTATTGATTTTTTTTAAATAAAAAGATGAGTTAGTAGTACAGTGTATTTTCTCTTGAAAACATCGGATATCCGATTTTTTCTCGGGAAATTTCGAAAAATCGGAAAATTTTCCGAAAAATCGGAATTTCCGCTTTCCGATTCCGCCCAAGCCTGGTTCGAACTGAAGAAAAAGTTGATTTTCCGCGGGAGCTCCCATTCATTAACTTCCTATCCGAAATTTTAGAAGTATGCAACTAACCCGCCCGATTGTAATCAACCAACGACTTTTTCTCAACATGTATCGTTTTTCCACTGTCTTGTTCCAGTTGCAATTGAATTATGTTCACATTTTTCCAATATGGTTTTTTGTTAGCTTCATCCGAAAACACATAATATCCGAATTCCCCATTTTTTGCGATCGGCATCTCGTTTTGTGTGATTTGATAACTAGAAAAACGAACAGGTGTCTACAGATGTTTTTTTTGAAAACGAACCCGGCCGGCATATCCGCATAAAAATAATGTTTTCTGTCGAATCTTGACCTTTTCGGAATTTCGCAGTTCATCAGAATCCCCATTTTTAGAGCATTCTGAAAATCATCTATTATTTCCGGCTGAAAATCCGCTTCCATACCATCACACATTGTTTATTCAAAACTGGTAGAACACCAGGCGTTGCCATGTCAAACGGGGACACCAATCGATTTGGAGGACCTTCCGAATTCGGACTCCTCGAGAAAAGTTTTGTTTTTGTATTTAATTGCACATGAACTTCTAGACCAATGACCGGCTGATAGCGACTTTTATCTTCAATGCCAGAAGTCGTTGCCACGTCAAGATGTGACGTGGCAAGTGAGCTTAGTCGACGACGAAAATGAAGCATTACGTTGATAAGGTCATTAAAAAGCTGGAAATTTGATTTTCCAGCTTTCAAAGAACTAATTATTTCGCAAATAATTTCCGGCTGCATAACCCTAAATTACTTCTGATCCCTTTTCTTAATCCTTTTTGATCAGTTTTATAATTTATATAACAATTTTAAATTAATTAACAATCACAAACCAATAAAAAGGATGCTTTTTGGGAAAAAAGATATGAGAAAGAAACCGAGAAAACAAAAACAGGGTCTAAAGAAAAAACAGGGTTGGATCGACCAAGTAAAAAAGAAACTAATTATTAAAAAAAAAGATTTTAAGAAACATTGAGAATTGTTTCAAGTGATTCCAGATCTAAATCTCCATTTCTAACAGCTCTCGAAAGATTGACACGAACTTCATCAAGATTCTTTTGAACAACGCCTTCCAATGTGTTACGGTATTCCTGAAAAACCACGTTGACGTTATTTCAATTGTTTTTTTAATTGAAACTCACATCAAATCGTTCCTCATTCTTCACCATCTTCAATGAATGTACTAATGCCAATTCTGAAGCACATCTGACCGCAGAATTACTTTCTTTACATCCATTAATCAGTTGTGGTACAATCAATTTCAAAATATCATCTGTCAAATGATGTGATTGTCCAACATGTCCAAGTGCTGTTGCTGCAACTTTTCGAACTTCAATCGATTGATGATTCAATGATCTTGCAACAGATGACAATAATTCTCTATCTACATCAACCTTCAAAACATGCGCAGCCGCGCGAAGTGAATTGCAAGCAACCAATGGATCAGTTGCAGCGAATGCCGATCCGAATGCACCCCTACATGCCGAGTTGGCAGTCGATGTCCACAATCCTTCAGCATTCGATTCACAAATCTGTTGAAGAGCAGCCGACTTTGCTTCTCTGATTCTTGATTCTGAATAAGATGACTCTACATCCGAAAGCACATTCTTTTCCGCATATTCCCAATCTTCTGTTCTTGCGATCGCTTCACCAAGAAGTGCTCCACTGCACGCCGTCAATGAGTTGTCAATTTCTGCCGGGTTTTCAAGAGTTGGTGAGAAGATAATTTCCGATACACGATAAATCTCCTCAATAGTTGGTTTTGACAATTTTGAAGCTGATGTTCTAACAAGTGCACATGTCGTAGCCAAAGAAGATTCGCTAAAAATGTTAAATTTTAAATTATAAAAAACCATTCTTGGACTTACATCAATTGCTGATCTTGTGACGTGGCCAGTAATTTCAACAATTCCACAACTGTTCCTTCTGGCTTTGGATGCAATTTCATCAATCTCGCCAAGGCGCCACCAGCCGCCAATCTAACTGGTCTTGAAGTCGGTTCTTGCAAAGCTTTCAAGAATGTAGATTGCAACTGCGGTAAGAATGGTTTCAGCATAATATCCACCTTGTCCAACAATTTGCTCAGAGTTTCGATAATTGGCAATTTAACATTAGCTGGATAACGATCTCCAAGAACACGAATAAGTGGTCCAGTAATGTTGACAACGTGTGCTTTCAATGCAACAACTTCTGATACCTTCACAATCATTCCAAGTGTTTCTGCAGCAAGTGCCTTCATTTCTGTCGATCCTTGCAAAACTGATTCTCTCAACATTCCAACAAGTGGTTGAAGACTCTTTGGATGAGTGAATCCTGGAATCTGCTTTCCTCTTGATCCGGCAACAACAATATTCAACGCCTTCTTGACAGCAGGTAGCACTTGTTGCAATTCTCTTTGATCCATTGATTGGGTCAATGCAACGGCGGCACCGATTGCGTGATCAACAACTTGCGAATTATTTGAAGTGTACAAATTGAGTAATCCAGGAAGAACTTCTTCAGCCATGTCGTTCAAACTGACACCCGATTTTGCGATAAATGTATTGAGAAGAACGGCAGCTGGAACGTTTTCATCTGTATCGGCTCTCTTGATGAGATAATCAACAAGAACTGGAACTCCATCTTCATCCGTAACTGCGGTAACAACTTTTTCACATGATTCGATCATCTATAACATAATAATTTAAATTAGAAAGTGAAGCAAGATTAACTAACCGGATCATTTTCATCGTTTGTTTCACAAGCAGCCAACAACGCATCCAAAACCTTTGGCAATTGACGACTCAATGAATCTCCAGAAACTGAAGCCAAACTGCACAAAGCATGAACATTGACAGGTGGTCGAGTGAGTTTTGGCAACAAATAAGGCAACATTGATTTGCTGTTCTGACGCATAACTTCACAAAGTCCAGCGAGAACATGATCTTGATCAGGCGTCAATTGCTCCAAAAGTGGAGTGATAATCTCATCCAATGCTTCATTTCCAACAACATGATACAAAACAGTGAATGTATCAGCAGCCGCTTCACGAACTGTTTCATCCTCATCACAAACCGCATATCTAACCGGATCAACAATAGACGACAAATAATGATTTGTAACTTCTTTGCTCATATTTCCAATGATCTCATGAAGTGCGATTGCAACTCCAACTCTCTTCGATACTTCGTCAGATTTCTGATTGATATCCAATACTGGCAGAATCTCATTGATAACCTTGTCACCCATTTTTCGCACCAATTCTCCGAGACAACGGGCTCCCATTTGTTGACGTTCTTCACATGACGAAGCCAAAGAGTCGACAACCTAAAAAATTCTTGAATTTTATACCATAATTAATTTCGACTAAATTTACCATCTCGAACAATATCTTTGTAACTTCTTTGAGTGTTCTTGGCGTATTTGAAACAACCATTTTCCAAACATGTCCAGCTGATTGACGAACAACCAAAGCAACATCAGATCTTGACAAATACAATCCAGCCAACACACGATCTCTATCCTTTTGTCCCAAAGCACGAATGATAGTTTTTCCTGCCTGTTCCATTCCCATGGTATCATCATCATTAGCAGTTGTCGAGGTGGATTTTCCAGAAATTCCAGAAATATTGAAGAGGAAATCTCCAATAAGCTGGACTGAAGCGTAACGAATTCTCCAGTTCTCGTCCATCAACGCCAATTGGAGTTGTGGAAGAAGAAGCTTTCTAGCATGTGAGCAATATTGTTGAATGAGTCTCTGACCAGCTTTCAAGGCAGAAGCTCGAACATATTCATTCTCATCAGCCAAAGCTTTGAGAATCGGCGGTACAACTTGTGGCAAATATGGAACGAATCGATCACCGAAAACCATTGGAAGGTAGATGTACATAAGAATGTATCCATCTCGCGTCTCTGCAGGAACTTCTGTACTTTCTGTCGCAGCGATAATTTCCGGCATCACAAATTCTAATTGTTCTGTTCCAGCACCAGCCAACACTTCACAAAGACCTTGAGCAGCACCCGATCTATCGACTGTTGATAGTGGCGAGATAAGTTTTTCTTTCAACCATGGTACAACCTCAGATCTCAATTTTTCACTTGTTGCACCTCCAGATTTTGATACAACAGCTCCAAGAGCACGAGCTGAAACAGCACGAATCTCTGGAACTGGATCAAGAAGTGATCGTTGAAGTCCTGGAACCATATGAGCAAGGTAAGGTTCCATGTCCTGAAAGACACCATTTTGAAACATAATGTTATAAATTAATTATTATCTTACCTTATCTTCAGTCAATGAATAAATATTCGAAATGATCTGCGCAGAAACTCTTCTCGTTTCACTGTTCCTATCTTCAAATGCTCTTCTAACAATCGGCATCATCAATGCAAGTGATGGAGCATCAATATAATGGATAAATTTGGTATTGAGAACCGCTTGAAGTGCAAGACTTGTTTTATTCGCTGGATCCAAAAGACCGGCCATCAATTGATTGGTAACACCAAGAATCTCAGGATTTCTGACGACTTTTGCGATTTGTTGAAGAGCTTTTTCTCCAGATTTTTGAACTTTTGATGATGAATCCGCGAGCACTTCGATCAATTTCGGCACAATGTTTGGAAGGCATGACGAAAGTTGACGTGGTGCACAGAAAGCCATTGAACCCATCAATTCGGTCTGAAATTGTAAATTCTCTAAAATTCTAATTGCGCAACAAAATTCTCACCGCAGCACATTTTGTTCTCCATGAATCGTCATCAATTGCGACAACAATCAACGGAAGAATCAATTTCGTTCCATAAACCGTCATCGAAGCCATCATGGCTTTCGCTGTATCTTCAGCCGCTTGTCGAACATTTGAATCATTATCACCGAAAGTCAACAAAAGAGCCGGCAATGCTTTCAAAATATATGGCTCAAACAATTTTCCAATAGTACTGCACAAAATCTCAAGGGCCAAAAGACTTCCTTCACGATGTTTCGGACTCTTCTTATCTTCCATATTTTTCTGAACCGACGCCAACAAATCAATATCCTTTAATGCAATAATTCCCATTCCTTTGAGTAATCCAGCGATTCCATAAGCCGCTCCTCTTCTTTGACCATAAGTTTCGCCTTCGAAAAGTGTCCATTGTAATTTTCCAATCAGATCCTTTGCATCTTGTCTGATTTTCGGTACCAATGGGGCCAAACATCTTGAGACTGACTCTTGCACAGTTTGACTTGGAGTTGACAAGGCTTCAATCAATCGTGACACAATACTCTTCACCTTTTCCGTTGAGTCTATATACTGTGCCAGAGTTCCCAATAGCACAACTAATCCTTGTCGTCTGTTATCATGATCGGCACTTGATGGTGTTGTGTCAGATAACTTTTCGAGGAAAGGCAACAAAATTGGCATGATTGCTCCACCATGTCGACGAATTGTCTCAACAGCTGCGTTTCGAAGCTCATTGCGGCATTCAGCACTTCGATCAGAAATTCCATCTGGTACAATCTGGAAACAAATCGTTTATGATAATAATTACATATTTCTGGATCAAACTAACATTCTTGATCAAATGTTCCGCTTCCTGTTCTCTCACAATTGTCGACAACAACACGAGCGCATTTCCGATTCCAGCTCTTCTTTCCCATTCATCCACTGCATCTCTTTGCAATCGACCAACTTGATCAAATACCGCTCCACGAACTTCCACAAGTTCTTTGTATATCTATAAATTACAATATTGAACTCGATTATATATTTGTTTTTCAAAACTATAGAAATACAGATAGGATAGGTGAGAAACTTGTGAGAAAGCACACAAGGTATGACACCCGTCGGGATTCAAGACAAAAACGAATAGCCCATGAATCCTTCTTGGGTGTCATTCCCTGTATGTCCCATTTATGGCGCCCGCCACGTCTTATTTCTTCGAAAACAATCGAGGTATGCCATCTCTCCAGGTTTTATAACATTTCACGTTTTAAAAACAGGGAAGATGCCATTCCTGGAATGTCCCATTCAGAAACGAAGCGGTTCCATGGAAAGAGAGGAAAGGAAAAAAAAAACGTTTGAGAAAGCACGCAAGGTATGGCACAAAGAAAATAAGAATCCAATAATTCTACTACGGTTCTTATTTGCTAAATGTGTCATTCCCTGCATGTCCCATTTAAAAAAAGAGAAAGTTGCAAAAATATGTTACTTTTAATGAATTAGTATTTATACCTCATCGAATTTGTCCAAAACAGTATTCATCTCATCCGGTTGATCTTCAATGTAAGCGTAAATTGCTCTAGAAGCAGAGTCTCGTGCAAGAGGTGATGGAGATACGCATTCATCTGAATATTCAAAATTCATAAATATTTATAACATTTTAGTTTTTCTGATTAATTTTCAAGTGAACTTACCAACAAGTGGTAATCCCATAACAGTCCTAACACGTAAATGATTATCAGCCCATAATTGATCAGCAACCGTCGAAACTAGTTCCATTGGATCAAATCTTGCAACAAACACTCGAACAAGAACTTCTCGCGTAATCGACGCATCTGGTCCACATTCAACCGCAATTCTCATCAACATTTGTGGCGCTGACAAAATTTCCAGCGCTGCAATTCGCACAACGTGTTTCTCGTGTGTCAAATAAGCCAAAATCTCTCGAATCATTCCGAGTACACGATCACCGATATCGTTTGTATCATTCGCCAGACGGAATAATTGCTGAACCGCTTTGAATGCTGGTTTCTCGACTTTTTCAGCATAATATTCAAAAAGCAATGAAGCATATTGTTCCATTGGCAAATTGAGTACATCTCGGTCTTTCAGGAACTTCTTATGAACTGCGCTTTGTAGCAATTGAAGAGCATCCGCTCTTGTTGGTGGTCCATATCGGTCATTTTTCAGAATCACTTTGATCAATGGATATAACAGCGTCAACTGTGAAGCTCCAACAATTTCATCGTCGAAAAGAATTTCCTGAAATATTTAGATTTTTCGTGTTTTTCCGAAAAACAAAAACCAAAAACCAACATCTTGATCATCATCCCCAGTGTCCACAACAAACGCTCTTTCGTTGAGCAACGAGAACATTCTTCTGAGTGATGAATCTAAGGATTCGTCCGACCATCCTGGAACCTTGTGAAGTCCTCCAGTTACTCTCAACCAATTGCTTCCAACCAATTCCTCTGAAAAAATAACCTTTTTTGTTGTAGAAACATTTTTCATGCGCACATTCCTTGATTTTCTAAAAAATACAACAAAATATTTTTTGTTTTCTAAAAAAAATGTAATTTTTAGTTTAAAGCGCTCTTCTTTTCTTTTCCACCCCTTACACTAAACACACCTAAATGCTGTAATATTTGTGGAAGAGACCAAATCAAAAAATAATTATCAAGGAGAAAAAAGAAACAAATAACAAAACAGCGAGAATGTGTTGTAAAATACTAGTTGACTGTAATAGCTATAAAAAATGGAAAAAGACATCGGAAAGAGAGCATTTTATACTGTTAAACGATGGGCGGAGTCAATAAAGAAAAATTTTCTTTATCTTTTGCAGGAAAAAAAAAGAACTTCGAATGGGGAGGAGCTAGGTGTAAAGAAGCCGTGAAAAATCGTTTTTTTTTTGAAAACTGATTATTTACTATCATTATATTTCGAGAACGAAAAATACGGTGACATAAGAACATCAGAAAACCATAAAAATTAAATATTTTTCGGATAAAAAAATGTATACTTTTATTTTAAAACTGTTTATATCTAAATTCGTTTGAATCAGTAACAGAATTTAAAAAACTGTACCAGTTAATATAACCCAAGTAAAATTCAAAAAACGCAAAACTCTAAAAATAGCTATGAAAGTCGTGGAAATGACATTTACCAGTTTTTCAGAAACTTTCAAAATTTATTATTCAAAGTTCGTGCAGATGATTTGAATTGTTTGATTTCGAATCATATGACTTTTTAGATAAATCTTGGAAGAAATCAACCTATTCCAAAGATTACAATTAGAAGCGTATTGAATTACCAGATCTAGAGACATAGAATATAAATTAACGGCCGTATTAAATTAATTCTTTTTTTTTCATATATCACATTTTTAATTCGACTAATTGATGCCAAATTTCCATCCATGTACAATCAACAAGCACTCTTGACCCTTCTCATTCCTTATCTTATCAAAAATAGCAGCAAAAAATTGTTCTGGCAAATGTCACTTTTTCCCCTTGCCGCTCTATGTTTCAATACATTTTGATAAATGAGCTCTTTTGTATCTTCACTCTTTTTATAACACACCTCATGTGCGTATGTGCCATTCGGTCACAAAGTTCAATTCAACTATCAAATATCAAGGGAATTGTCAGTTCCCCCCCCCCCCCCCCAAAAACATACCTAAATAATCGTCAGAATGCTCGAATGCAGCATCACGATAAGCTAAGAATAATTTGGCAGCTTGTTCGGCAACTAGGAAAGATTTCGTCAATGGCAAGCAGTAGTCGAACAAAATTGTTGGTCTAGAGAGGATATAAGGATTAAATATATAAACTAAAGGGGATAATTTACCTAGCATAAGCTCCGGGATGATCCGCAAGCACTAATGCTCTTGCTTCATCCAATCTGGCTTCAGCTGACTTGAACAATTCCTTTAATTCATCACGGACTTCCTGCAATACGATAATATCCCATAATTCTCTAAACTGACACAAATATTACCTTTTCACTTGCCAATTCCTTATCCATAACCTGCTTCTGTTTTGCAGAAAGTTTGCCTTCCTTTCGTCGCTTTTCAGCCAATTCACGACTGAAATTACAATATGCTATTCCCTGAATTCAAAAAAAAACGTTACATTAACTGAATTTCAGCCAACTTATCCTCATAACTTCCACCTTTTTGTCCTTTGATTCCAGCAGCTTCATCGCTTAAAAAACAATTTTAGAAACGATTTTTCGATAATTAAAAACAAGTGGAAACAACTATGCAAAACATTTAAACTATGAAGAGATAAGAAGTTTAGTGACCTTTCCTGATTAGATAATTCATCTCCTATTTTGATTATGAGCAGACTAAACGGTAAAAAGAAAAGTGAAAACGATACGTTTTTGACCATTTGAAAAAGATCATCAATCAAAAACTTTCGATAACGTCCATTGTCGAAACAATACCAATAAAACTTTCGAGAAAGCACGCAAGGAATGACACCCAAGAACCGAGAAGCCAATAAATAATAAAAGGTTCTCAATTCGCTTGAGTGTCATACCCTGAATGTCCCATATTTGGTTGTTACCAACTTTGGAAATCACCAATGTTTTGTGATTCGTTAATCTATTTTCCTAAAAGGTCGATATAGTGAAATAGTCGACACAAGACATTATTATAAATGTTTACAAATTGAATCATAGAACAATTGCTAAAGTTAATTACAGCCTTGCGAACAATTACGGCGCATACTGCATACTGCATTAAACATGCAACTTAGTGATATCAATCTAATGGTAAACCATTTCATAATCCATTTGACAATAAGTGTACATAATTTCACGAATGAGATGGTATTCATCAGATAAAAAGTTAGAGAACCGGTGGTTACTTAATCTGTATGTGTCACTTATTTAAATAAGATGTATTAAGTACGTTCCGGTATTCTTTCAATAAAATCATGTATTTAAAGCACTTTATTTGGTGGATAATAAGTAATCCGGAGAATTAACGTCACTCGTTACATAATGAACGTAAAACAAGGCAACAAATGAGGCATTAAACGTTTAGGGGTTTTGTTCCTATGACGATAGTATCTAAGCTGTCCGTAAGTACCTTTTACATAGACTATTATTAATTTTTAATAATATATGACAAAGTAGTTTTTAATCTGTGTTAGCGCCTCTTTGTCTGTATTACTACCTTATAACTACCCTTTCGGGAAAATGTTTTGTAGTGGCTCTGAAAATAATGAGGTGGCATTAACCAAAAGTTGATTGTTTTTTCAGAACGAGATTAATTCTAAGATTTGAAAGAAAAAGCAATTTCCCACTTTTGTATTAGTTAAACACATTCGTAAATTCAAAAACATACAAATCCAAAACAGCCGTATTATACAATTGACCTTCTGGACACTTATAAATCGAAATTTCCTTCTCTGTTACTTTTCCATACGCTTTCACGTCCAACTCTTTCAAACTCGTTTCAACGTTTCTCCATAAGTCTGATTTCAACTGTTCATCGTTCAACGAAACCAGTATGATAAGAGCCGTATCTCTGAAAAAAAATGGAATAGATTACAACAATAATGTGGCAAAATTGATTGTCGAACGTTTCCCAATTTACCTCACACCTCGATGCTCACAACGAAGTACTCTTTGGATGGCAGTTTCACGGAATGTCTCATTTGCTTGCCACGTTTTTGATTCACGATGTTCGTGGATCCACCGGAGCCAAACGGAACCATCAACTTCCACTGAAAAATTGGGAATGATTGAAGAAAAATATTTATTTTTCATTTGCATTCAGATTTCAGACCAATATGAACCATTCCAACCAATAAAAAGCAAACTTTCGAGAAAGCACGCAAGGTATGACATCAAGGAATTGAGATGCAACGTTTCTAACGGTTCTCAATTCGCTTGAGTGTCATATACTGCATGTCCCATGTTGTATTGGAAGAAATCAAAGATTTCATACTTTGGTATTTTATCAGATAAATGGTTATTTTTTCGTATGAGATAATTGAATGACGCATGTGTGTAATCAGATGACGTACAAAGCAGTTTAAAAGATATAAGTAAGGGCTTGACATAATACCACATACGGGATTTCAAGTTGTTAATGCAGTGAAACCCTTGATTTAGAGCGTTTAAAACAAAAAAAAGAGATAAAAATGAAAATAAATACCAAGTCTTTGTACTGATGCCAACAAAAGAGTATGAATCGCAAGTTTGTCAAGTTCTGGTCCAGTTGGAGTAAGAAGATTTCTCAACGTCTAAAATAAAAATAAAACAAATTTTCCGAGAATTAAATATATCCGATCTCACCTGAACATACCACTCTCCCGGAACACTCCATTCAGCTGTATTTGGACATGCAGGCACTTTTCTCAACTGATTATCAATACTTCCATTCGCCGTTTCACTGAAAATCACATCAGCCAACTCTTCGGCAAAAAGCGCCTTTTCCGTTTCCAACACTTTCAACAACGATTTGGTGGCTTGTTGGCGCACTTTCCAGTGTGGCCAGAAGAGAAGAAGGGAAAACGAGCGGAGTGCTGATGGCGGATAAGATGACGCGGTACCCTACAATTTTTCATAAATATTAAACATTTTCGTTTTGGATGTCATGGCCCATTTTCGTGGAAATGTTTGATTACATTGTAATGCGTAATTTAAATTTAAATTAAAAACACTCGAGAATGTGAATGAAAAATGTCATTAGGTTTCCTTTTTTGCAGACATAAATAACATTTTTGTATTAATTAGTAAATATAAGAATTTTTGATTCCAATAAACCTATTCATTCCAGTCAATTTATTTTTATGGGAAAAGAACCAAAATATGATACTTCTATGTAGTTTGAACTTTCAGCATCAACGGACAGTGGAAACCATTCATTTTTCAGAGAATAAGATTTATTTTCTGAAATTTAAACGAACATACCGTTGGCTTAAACTTTTACTTTAAAACACCATGTTTGAATTTGAAAAAAAATGAATTAATCATAGGTCAAAAAGTGGTAAAATCCTGTGCATTGATCTTAATTTTCAGAAATGGATGTTATGCAGTGATCTTAAAGGAGGGCTTTACACAGATTATAAATGAAGTTAAAACGCAAAACAAAATCATACTCATGTTATAAATGGGTTTAAAATTTTTTTTTAATTCGTAGAAGAAGAAAAAAAACGAGCCACCTAAAAAAAAGGGGGACCGCGGAAGAAGTATTTCTAGTCCGCGAACGTTTGGTTTCCTATGCCACCTATTAAATTTGTGCTTTTTTATTCATTTTTTATTTATTTATTTGTTTTTTTGCATTGAAAATGAAAAACAGAGCAAAAAGTGATGCAAAATTTTGCAATTATTTAGTTTCTAAACAAATACAACACTTCCCAGTTTTTCCCATTCTGAAAAAAATAGCAGAAAAAAAAACAAAAAGTACGGCTATGAAAACTGAAATTAAAAAAAAACATTCATCAGCTTGTTTTTCATGCAAAATTATAACCTTGTTTCATTTTAAATGCAAAAAAAGAAAAAAATATGAATAAATTTAATAGGTGGCCTAGGAAACCAAACGTTCGCGGACTAGAAACACAATTTCTTCCGCGGTCCCCCTTTTTTTTTAGGTGGCTCGTTTTTTCTGTTTTTTTTCTTCTACGAATAAAAATAAAATTTTTAAACCCATTTATAACATGAGTATGATTTTTTTTTGTGTTTTAACTTCATTTATAATCTGCGTAAAGCCCTCCTTTAAAGGAGGGCTTTACGGAGATTATGAATGCGTCTGGGAAGAAAATAGGCTTCAGACTCATTCCAAACCTGTATTTAAAATTTTCTAAAACCACCTAGAAGCCGAGAAAACGCGCCTCAAAACAATGGCCTAGAAAAAAGGGCCACCTGGCCGAACTTTTTCCTATGAACTTTTTTCGTGTTTTGTTGATAAATAGTTATGCAGAATGCTTATATTAGTCCTTTTTAATGTTTTTTCATCTTAATTTATGTTTTGTTTTTCATTTTTTGGACTTTTCATGCCTGCGGACTAGTTTTCGCCGGTGGTCCTTTTTTCTAGGTCATTGTTTTGAGGCGTGTTTTCTCGGCTTCTAGGTGGTTTTAGAAAATTTTAAAAACGTATTTGGAATGAGTCTGAAGCCTATTTTCATCCCAGGCGCATTCATAATCTCCGTAAAACCCTCCTTTAACTGTAAAATGTTAATCTGAAGCATATCCTTCCGGGAGATCAATTTTTTCTGAGATGTGCAGCAACCTTGATTAACCAGTCCAGAATTTTGCGTTGTTTTTGGAAACACATTTTAGAAAATTCAATTTTCCCTGTTTTCCGCCATAAAAATTAAAATGTTCTCATGAAATTTGACAATATCACGTTTCGCACTTAAATCAATTTTTTAAATGAGTTTTCTTTTGAATTTATGAGTTTCCCATTTTCCGAATCCCGAGTTTCCGGTAATTTCACAAAAACTTTGTTTTCAAACCCCCCTTCTAAATGTTCAATTTTAAAAGAGTATAAAGGTCTTCTATAACCATTTTACAACAAAAAAGAAAAAGGAAAAGAACGTACTTTGTCAACAATTGGTCTTTGCAAAACAACCATTTCCACAAGTTTTGCCCACGCGACAGCATCTTGCCACTTGGTCGTTGAAAGCAATTTCTCCTGCAAAATTTGAATGGGTGTTTCTTCTTTTGAAAACTGTTAATTAATTGTTTGAAATAGAAAATATTATTATTATTATATAATCAAAAAAATGTATAAACGCATAAAGTTTCTCGATATATTATATCAAATCAATTAAAAAAAGAAGAGGCGCGCTACAATTAAATAGCAAGACATAATGAATAGCACGCGAAAGGATTAAGTCCTACCTTAAAGATGGAATCTGCATTTGCTGCCCGACTCCACACCTTCGTATGCTCGACTGACCCCCTTTTCGTCGTTGACAATAATAGCAGAGCTAATCCGAATGAGCTTAATTCACCTTTTGGCCCGGTCTCAATTTCCGCTAAATATGGCTTCGGATCAACACCATCTGGCAGCAAAACCATTTGTCCTAGAAATAAAATAGTGTATTATTCAAATTCCTCGAAAAATATTACGTTTTTCAATGATATCGAACAATGATCTATAAGCGATATATTTAACAGCTGGTTGAAGTTTAAGAGAATCTTTGAAAGCATTGGTCAATGGAACGGTAACTTTGGTCAAACGAGCGGCCCATGCGACAGCAGCGTTCCATTGGGCTTCCACTGTTCCATCGTGTGCTGAAAGAAAAGAAATAATAACCAACGTTTCTATTGAAATGAGTATATAGAAAATTTATATTTACAATCGTGTCAGGCTTTATAACTAGCTCTGCGCATTCAAAATATGTTTTCAGTCTACTTTTAACACTTTATCTCAATTCTTACTATCTTTATCAGCCTTTGTAGTTTTTGTGATGACGTCATCGGCTACTTTATCCAAATCTTGTGATTCTGCAATACTAGCCACGTTGGCAACTCCATGCAATAACGCAATTCGATTTTCAGCGACTTTGGATGCTAAAAATGTTTAATTTTGTTGTTAATTTTTGATATTTACAAACCTGTAAGCTGATCAAAGAAAGTATTGATAACTTTAGTAATTACTGGAGGTTGCGCACGTTTCGTCAATGCAACAGCTACGTTTATGGCGGCATCACGAAGAGACTCGTCCGATGATTGGAAGGATCCTATAAAATTTAGAAATTCTCCAGAGATTTTAATGATTTAGTGATAACCTGTTGTAGCTTTCAAAATATCATTTGCTGACGAATCTAAAGAAAAAGGAATGTTCTCAACAATGGAAAGAATTCCGTAGACGGCAACTTCTGGACTACGAAGCAACGCTTTTTTGATGTTTGGAACCAGACTATCATTAAAATCTTTTTCGGTGAGAAATGGAATGAATTGAGATGCTCCATCCTGCAAAAATAGACATACTTATCAATCAGTAATCAAAGATTCATTTACTTACAACAAGCGGTTGAGCCGGTCTAGTTTTAGCCAAAAGAACAATTTTGCTCAACAAATCAATGAACAGACTAGTATCAATAGCAGAATTTGTAGCTTTTGAGACAACAGCAATAAGAACAATCGATTTCTCAGGATGTTCTTTCGATAACGCAGTAATCGATTTTTTGATTGTTTCCTTGACGATAGGATTCGTTCTAAGTGCTGCTGTGAATTTTTTCAAAAATATTTTGGATGCCAATTGACTGCCAGTGGAGTAGTAAGCTAAGGTGGCCACAGCTGAGACCTTGAAATTAATAAAATTAGTTATTATTTCATAATTTTTTAAAACTTACAACTAATTGATGATCATCGCTGGACAATTCTGAAAATTTCGGGGAAGAAATCAATGAAATCAACCATTTTGACGTCGGAACTTGGGATAGAGAAACTGGTTCACTCAAATTGGGAAGAATTGCAAGAGATGCATTTATTGTTTGAGCCAATGAGCGAACTGTATTCGAATAGTCATGTTTGGCTAAAGAATGGAGAAGCCTGCTGACAAATCGGAACGATTCAGGTTGGGAGTAGCGCCGGATTGAAGTCGAAACAGTCAGTTTCACGATACCTTTTACAAAAGGCTCCGGAATGTCTAAAAAATTTTAGTTTCACGAAAAATTATGTTTTTTTCCAGAAATACCTGTAGCTCGATCAATGAACTTGGTCAATGAAGTGAATGACATTCCGTGAACTCTGACACTCGAATCATTTACAGCTACACTAAATCGACGAATTTCATCCTTCAAGGTGTCATCCTGAAAAATTAAACAGAGTTCCAGAGGTTATTCTTAAATTTTACCTGGCTAGGACTAGAAGCTGCGTTATCAACAGCAACTTCGTGATTACCATTTACAGTGACATCTTCATCTGACATGCTTGAATTTCAGAATGGAAAAACCCGTTGTTTTGATTATCTGGAAGAAATTAAACGATTTTCCGTATATTCCTAAAATTCAATTTTTCGGGCCTAAATGTGGATGAAATCCAAAGCGGTTTTTTGCAGTAGATAAAGAAAAATTTGAATTTTTTACTGGAATCTTTTAATTTCTGAAAAGCCGCAAAAAATGTACAATCTCAACGATTTTCATAAAATTTAGAAAAATGAGAAAAAATGCGCGTTGAATAAAATGCCGAGTACGCAAATTGTCTACCGTAATCCTTTAAAATTTTGCTCACAATGTCAGTCCCAAAATGTTCCAGTGAATCTCACTTTTCATTCCGAAAATCTTTTTTTTTGTTCTGCAATGAATAAACTGCGTTATCATGGAGGAAGTGGCAAAAGTTACACAACACTTTCTGGACACAATCAGTAACTGTGAAAAGTAGAAATGAAAAAAAAAAGACGACACAAAAGTGTAACAATCTTTGAAACGTAATCCGAAAATGGGTATCAGAACGAGAAAAAGAAAGAAGAAAAAGTACCTGCAATTTTTGCATTTAAATTTTTCAGAAGACCTTGTTTGCTGGTCACATTGCAACTTTTAGCAGTGTACAGGTAAGGTCGTTTCAATTTCTCTGAAAAAAAACACCAATGTTTCCAAATTTTCTGGTATTAATTCATCAAATCTATCAATCTTATTCTTCATGCCATGAAATTCGAATCCTTAGATAATTAGCAGAAGGTCTGGACCAATCTAATCTCCAAAATCTATCAAATCCTTCGCCATGTAAATATTTTTTTGCAAAGTTTAAAAAAGTGTTTGGCTATAAAAGGAACGAGTCAGAACTTGATGGATTGCGGATTTTTTTTATTTTTAGACAACATCTTGACAATACTTTTGATAGACAGAATTGATGGATTACGGTGATGTTCATGTATTTACCCGAACGTTCGTTAAATATTTTTGATTTCCTTCTGAAGTATCAGCATTTTTTATTCATCGCTTATCTGTGAAAAAAATTCCAATCTTTTGTTCCTCTTATTTATATTTTCAAAATTGAGATCTTAACTGATACTTGATACTTTTCGAATTTCGAGCTTTATTTTATTTTCTTACTCGATTGTTTATTTCCCATTCATAATTCTAACGAACAAAAAACTGTTGGGATCAATTGATTATCTACAAATTCTCAAAATTTCAGCTTTGAATAGTTAATACTTTTAGCAGTTAAAAAAGAGTTTACAACCTAATTTTACTCTACGTACTGCAAGAACTACCCTCCGAAAATCTAAAAAACAACTGAAAAAGAGCATGAATTTTGTTTTTTTCCAGGTACTAATATTTTGAAGACCTTTGAAATAGAATTTGATCAGAAAAAAAGCGAGCTTTTGACAATTTTCAAAAAAGACATGGTGGAGGAAGGTTCTCGAGCGCTTATAACCTCGTATTTCACGGAACTTTGAGCCCATGTTTCACCGGCTCACAGGTCGAACCGGCAGCCTTTAAAACGGATTCTAGACCTAATTTTAAAGCTCTATCGAATGGTATAGGTCTCAACTCGATTGGCGATGGTTACCTCGCGCACTTCTTTTGTTAACGAAATATATTTCAAAATGTTTAATCATAAATTTATCGAGTTCTAAAAGGAAATGGTTGCGTCCTTAAAGACAGTGTATCAGTTAATTTGACCCTACCTGATCTCGGTTTCAAAAATTATAACTTACTCTCATTAGCACAATATAATTAATGCGAAATCCCATCGAAAAGTGCGCGCCTCATAACGGCGGTCCAAAGTTGGAAAAATCAAATTTTGAATGGGCGCCTGTCCGTGCAACGCGGTCGGAATTGGCGCGAAACACAATTATTTGAGTGTTCTACATGTTTGTTTAGTTTTTGCGAACTTCTGGGCTCCCATTCAAATGTTGTGTTTTTTTTAAAATTTTGATCGTACAGTGTGTCAGTTAATTTTACCACATCTGATTTCAAAATTAGAGCGTCTCATTGGTTTTTAGACCTCCTGGCCCCTATTTTACCAGTATACCAAGTTTATTTTATTCAGAAATATTCAGATATTTATTCGGAAAAATAGTGTTGAGTATTATAAGTAAAATGTGATCAAATCCAAATTCCGAGAATTGTATTAATTGCTGTTACTGCCTCCTTATTTCACATATGACTACCGAAAAGATCTCAAAAATTCAAAGTTTAATCCTTGGTTTCCTTTCGACGGGCGGGACTTGCCACCTGAAGGAATTCCCGAGTAAAGGTCAAATCAGTGATGTCTTTAAATACCCCAGCAATCATGCGGTTGAATGTGGCAAAGAAACGCGAATTCTGAAACTAATAATTATTGTTTCCATTTCTGACCTTTTCTCTTTTAAAATAATTTGAAACTGTCATCATTCCAACAAAAAAAACCGTTCTTCCAGAAATGCATTCATCGATTTTGACAACCCTCGTTCATTTTCTACTGATTTCCGCATGTTCTTCCCAATTTTTCCCACAAAATCCTCGATTTTCGCGACAACAAACAGTTGGCATAGCTCCTTTAAGGTTAGAAACAAAACGAATACTTCTATGTGATAAACTGATTACAGAGCTGACCAAGGAACCGAAGTTGTGATTCCGCTTTCAAGCAGATTCGTAAGTTTTTTCAAGGTAAAACAAAATTTTTCGATTTTTTTATCCTCATAAATACTGATCTAACTTTCCATTTTGGTTTGGATAAGTATTTTCAGTTCAGAAGTTTTTGGTTTTTCTTTCGTGAGTTCATTTTCCATTTTTTTTCTTTTTCAACTTTCTTTATGTTCTTTAAATTCTTTATAATTTTCAGAGGATATATATTATTTTCGTTTAAATTTTTCCCTTTTTTTCTTTTTATTAAAAACACTAATATTTCGATTGTTGTCGGAAAAAGAGAAAGTCAAGAAATATGTCGGGATCTCCCGAAATTCGCCAGAAATTTATTAAAAAATCATTTTCGGAGCATTTCTTGAGCTTTAACTTTTTCTGACAATATTATATGCTTTAATTGAAGTATTTTCAGATGATGAGACATCGAAAATTTTCACCAGTTACTACCACATTCTCACCACGAGCACCACCAGCGGCTCAGCCAACATTCAACTCAATTCAGCCGTATCAAGTGCTTTCACATGTTGATACGTTCCCGGAAGATGAAGATACATGGCAAGAGGGATTGTTGGAATTGGATACTAAACTTGCAGCGGTAAATATTTACACCATTTTTGTGAAAATTTTTAAAAATTCAAAACAAAAATAACAAGAAAAATATATTGACCATTTTTTTTAACTCGCTTCAGAAAAGTGACCTAGAAAAATGTTTTGAATTGGCCTAACAGACTAGTTCTAATTGAGTAAGAGTTAAATTTTCATCCTACTTAAGTAGCTCCATGGCTCTGTAAAGACATTATTTGAATTTTTTTAATTATTCGAGGGGCTCGCAATAATTATAACAGTTTAGAAACTCTTGACACTTTTCATTATCTAGACCTATTTTAGATGTCAATTTTAAGAATTTAAAAAAAGTTCTAAATTTGGATGAACTAGTAGCTCAGACAAACATGCTCTATCAAAACTTTGCGGGAATAAGTACTGTAGAAACAAACCGATTCAAAACGCGCTCTACCGAAAAACTCGGATTTTGGCGTGTTCCGGTTTACAGGCAAAAAAAATATTTTTCATAATTCGTCCAATAGGTACCAAAAATGTATTTGTGACTCAAAAAAAAATATTTTCAACGCGTACGGACATGGAAAAGGTCGTACAAACTTGCGAAAACAGTGGGTAAAACTAATATTCATATTAGTTTTTTTTAGTTACGCTTTGTCCTTAAAGGTGGTTTAAAGGCGGACTTTACAGAGCTATTAAGAGCAATTGAGATAAAACTAGACTTCATTCTCATTCCAAATCTGTTTTTAAAATTTTCTGAAACCACCTAGAAGCCGAGAAAATGAGCTTCAAAACAATGGCCTAGAAAAAGTTTCCACATGTTCGAACTTTTACCTGTGAGCTTTTTTTGTGTTTCTATAATAAATATCTATGCAGAATACTTATTTTAGTCCTTTTTAATTTATGTTTTTTGGCTTTTTCATGCCGGCGGACTAGTTTTCGCCGGTTTACACTTTTTCTAGGCCATTGTTTTAATGCTCGTTTTCTCGGCTTCTACGTGGTCTTCAAAAATTTTAAAAACAGATTTGGAATGGGTATTTTCTCTGTTATCATCCCAGTTGCATTTATTAACTCCGTAATGTCCTCATTTAAAGCCGGAACTTCGGATAAACAATTTGAATGCTACCGTTCTTCTATATATTACAAATATGTCCAAAAAGACAGTTCCGTCATCAAACCATCAAAATTACAACAATAAACAGAAAAACCGAATCACCAAACTTCTTCAAAAAATGTGTGATCTTTTGATGTATCAACCAAAGCAATTAGTTTGGATCTATCTGTTGAACTCATAAAAATTTTCAATAAATTTTCAAAACATGTTTGGTGATCTCCAAAAAGCAATAAATACTGTTTATGGTTATGGTTATCATGAGAAAAGTATTCTCTGACCAATTTACTTAAATTCTAAAAATTTCAGCGTTTGGCATGGAAAGCATTCGAAGAAGATATCAATGATAGAATCGAGGCGGAAATGATGTGGGTACCAATTAAGGTAATATAATTAAGCAATAATCAATAATTAAATAGTAACCAATTAAATTTTCTCTAGCTTCTTTCCGGAGAGGGACAAATCGTGTCCGGTGTACAGTATGACTTGCGAGTTTTGGCTGGAACTTCCAATTGTTCAAGATACGAAATTAATATGCACACGTTGCAAGAATCGAATTGTGTCCATTTCAATGGACCAGATAGAGCGGTAATTTAACATCATCGGAAATAAAAAATAATTGGAAAAAATTCCAGATCTTCAACATAATCGTCTCTGAAAAAAGCAGTGTTTGGAAGCCATTCGTCCCAGATTCATCGCGAATCTTCTCAACATTAGAACGAAAAATCGACGATTCTGACAATTTCTAGATAAATTTGTCTTTAACGTGTATATAACGTGTAGAAAAAGGTGTATAATTGAGCACTTCCGTCCGTTTGATACATACGTTTTGTAATACATGTGTTACACATGCGAAATAAAACAAAATAATTGTTTGCGAGGTGTTC
This sequence comes from Caenorhabditis virilis, assembly GCA_964036255.1. NCBI lineage: Eukaryota > Metazoa > Nematoda > Chromadorea > Rhabditida > Rhabditidae > Caenorhabditis > Caenorhabditis virilis. Next base: position 8,120,157 of record OZ038417.1, on the reverse strand, counting down.
TCTTTTTTTATTATATTGGTTTTCGTTCGGTCTGGTCTTCGCGTGTTTCATTTTGTTAAAAGCCGCGTTTGTTATACATATGGTTTTTTTTATTATCAAGGGACAAAAAAAATGTATATTTATTAGTGAGAAAGGTACGCCTTTGGGACGGGGGTATAATGTTCATATTCCTATATTTTCTAAGAAAAGCTCTGGATTTAGAACAAGATGTAAATTGAAGATATTTAGAATAAGTTTTTTCTTTCATTTTTTTATTGTCAAAGTAAAATTTTTGTATCACTGAAGTTGGTTTTGATCTACCCAAAACATCTAAATCTCTCACATGTCCATGCTATTTTTCCCAGCGAGCGGTTGCGCTGCGGTTTTTCAGCAGAAAATGGATGATACAAAATTTTTAACTTGACAATATGACAAAAAGTACGAAAATTGAATATTAAAGGAGGACTATGCACAGGTTATAAAGGTCGCTAAATCGAAATTCAATTTTATATACCTAAACGATAGTGACCAAAAACGCAAAAAAGTAGAAACGCGAAAATAAGGGCACCCGGAATCGAACTTTTGCCTCAAAAACGTAAAAGTTTCCACCAAAGTGGTAGCGAAGTTCGATTCCGGGTGCCCTTATCTCGCATTTATACTTTTTTGCAAATGTTTAAAGCTATCGTTTATGTATATAAAATTGAATCTCAGATCGATTAAAGGAGTGCTTTACGGAGAATTTGCCTTCTCAGGGAATTATCGGCATCAAACGGCTCGCGTGCCACCACTCCGGCTTGTAATCGACACGCGTGCCTTCCCACACGCAAGCCGATTGCAAGCCGGAAAGGCTCCGAAACGGCACCGGTGCCGCTAAATCGGCTCAAAAATGGCTCGCGTGCCGCCCAATGGCACGTCGAAGCACGCGTGCCGTTTTACCGCTTCACGCGAGCCGCTGTTTGGAGGCACGCGAGCCGTTTACACGCCGAAATGATCCTGAGTTAAATGAACATAGAATTCATTCTCATTCCAAAAAAAATTTCTTAAAACTTAAAGAATCCGAGAAAATGAACTTCGAAACAATGGCCTAGAAAACATTTTCCACCCTGGCCGAACTTTTTCCTATGAGCTTTTTTTCGTATTTCGTTAATGAATAGTTATGCAGAATGCTTATATTAGTCCTTTTTTATGTTTTTTTTCCACTTTAATTAATTTTTTTGGATGTTTCGTGCCTGCGGACTAGTTTTCGCCGGTGGCCACTTTTTCTAGGTCATTGTTTTGAGGCGCGTTTTCTCGGATGCTAGATGGTTTTAGAAAATTTTAAAAACAGATTTGGAATGAGAATGAAATCTATTTTCATCCCAGACTAATTCATTAGCTCCATATAGTCCTCCTTTAAAACTGTTGACTGAAGTGTCTAGAATAGGCCTTCTATGGAAAAAAGTAAGAAAATTTAATATTAAATATGCACATTTTAAAACGAAATTGGGACCTAGAAACTCAAACAAAAAGGTGAAAATTGACACATTAAACTCGCAGTCCTCCTTTAATTCAATTCAAGTTTTATTTACCAAAAATATTCAAAAATTAATTCCACTCAAAAAAAAACCAATTTTTTCCTCAATTGATAAACATTTTTATCGCTCATTTTTTTTCCTTCTCCTTCTGATAAAATCGAAAAATTCCTCAAAAATATCATTTATTTTTCGAAACATTCTTCAGCAACGAAATATTTCTCGAGCCGTGAACAAACGTTCAACATTTTTCATCCGATTATATGTTTTTTTCTTCGGTCTCCTTTTCTTTCGAAAAATTCCATCTCCACTCGCGTTCGTTCTCAATTTACCGGCAGCACCTTCTTTATTTGTGTACACCGTGTCTGTGGTATTTACTGTTGTGCATTTTTTTTTCAAAAAATCTTTTTCTAAAATGATCATCAAAACATTTGTTTGTGTCTTGATTGACCTCAACTTATATTGGTTTTTTTTTTCAAACCTAAAAAAGTATTTTCTGAAAATGCCGAAAAAATTTACTAATAGCGGGTGCTCCCAAAAACCGCAGTTTGGAAAATCGATAGTAAAAAAATCAACAATTGTGCATGTAACAATAAACTCTGTGTCACAGCATTCATTTGTTTTTTTTTTCGAAAAAGAACGATTTTGAACAATTTTTTTGCATTTTTATTTATGAAAATTTTAGCATTTAATAATTTTAAAAATTTTTATCAGTTCTCAGATTTTTAGCTTTAGCTCATTTCGATTGACCGATCAAACTATATCGTCCCGGTTTCTAGGTCCAGTGGATTTGTAGGACAACCGTCAATATTCTTGATAATTGCGTTTTGAGGGCTGCTCAACCTCACATTCGCACAGGAAAATTTGAAAATTTTATTTTCCCGCGAATTTTCCAGTGTGTTGAGTGTCGGCAGCCGCGTGCGTGCGTGCAAAGCGTCTGAGGCTCAAAACGCAATGCTCAAGAATATTTGAGTTGACAATATAAAACATCATAGTACGACAAGAAATGAAAGCATTATTTCGAAATATTCTACAAATTGTATGTTTAGAAACGTCATTCAAAACATAAGCTTTACCTTATATGTTTTGACCTACCAAAATGATTCATAAGATAAGAATGCCGAACCATTCGCAGTCCGCGACACAAACATTATGAACCTACCCAGAAATTAAGATCGACAAAAAAACGTGAAAACAACAGGAAAAAATAATTATTTGCATTTAAATTAAATTTTTTAAAACGTTTCTGCATTGAATTTTTGCTATAGTTTTTAGCTTCGGTCTATTAAAGGGACTCTTTACTGAATTTGGGCTTCAATTCCATTTTCATCTTCTTCACAGTATTTGAAAACCTGTAGAAGGAAATCAATTTATCGAAGCTTCCTTTTCTAGTATACGAAAAAAGCACACTTACAGGGTAAGGCAGCGAATGGCCTCACCGCTCGGCCGCGCGCGAGAGAGCATGCGAATGTGAGAGTGTTTGCAATTATTCGGCCATTGCGCTGCCTTATTCTTGAAATGGGTGTGTTTGAGTACTAGAAAAGGAAATTTCGCAAAAATATTTTTCTTTTATAGGTTTTCAAATATTGTGAAGAAGATGAAAATGGAATAGAAATCCAAAAACAGTAAAGAATCCCTTTAATCAATCCCAGCGGTCCTCATAGGTCAACAAAATTCAGCTGACAAAGGCATCAACTCCGATTCGCGGTTCAATTCTGTAGGTTGTTAGGATTTTTAGCTTGGGGGCTTTATCGGGCCGACAAAAAATACGACAAGTCTGGTTTGAACAATATTTTTGTTCAATATGTTCAATAATTCTTCGAATTTCTCAGCTACTTTTTTTTGTTATCGAGCAAATAAGTTACTATCACAGTGAATTCTATATTTTAAAAATTTCTGGACCTATCCAGAAACTAGAAACTACGTAAAAATAGCAAAAATTCAATACAGAAACGTTTAAAAAATTAAATATTAACGCAAAAAATTATTTTTGCTATATATTGTTTTCACGATCCTGCATTGAATTGTTGGCATTTTCTTTGCGTCGGTTTTAGCTTTTGGATAGGTCCATTATATTTTCAAGAGTAAAAAAATAGTTGAGTGTAGTCTTCGTATTTTATTTGATTTTAATAATTTACGATGTACATAAAATCAATAAATTACATTCGACGCAGTGCAAAATAAGCTCCCTTCGAAATATATTTTAATTCTTTAAAAAAATATATATTGAAATAAGATCGGTACTTGAGAAAAACTTGAAACAGTTGACATGTCTCTGATTTTTCTTCGAGATAATTTCAGACATTTTTTTAGGTTACCAAGCGATTATTCTTGAGTTTTCTGAATTCCATGACTACCAGAAAACATTTTTCAACAGGTTTTTGTTTGTCGTTCCATTTTCAAGTAAACATTTTTCACGCACGGGAAAAAATTATATTTTCTTTACTTTCTTTTTCATTTTCTGGCTTTCTTCTGGTTTAAACTATTTTTTTTGTTCATGTTAGTCCATTTTCATTTCCAAAAGTTTAAATTATAATAATTCCAAATTTTCAGAAATGTCATTGGAATCCGACAGTCTTACCCGAAATCAAATCAGAAGCGAACTATTGACAGCGGATGAGAAAAATGGTACCGTTTTTTTTTAAATTAAATTTTCTTGAAAATCACTTCTCTTTCATTCACTTCCGTTCCAAAGGAAATAGTCTCAATTTCACTCCTAATAAATTTTATTCCCCACAAAGGTCGGAGGGAAGCAAATCAAGCGAACGGAACGTTTTGTTCGTTGAATGGTTGTAAATCTCTGGGGACGAAAACGGAATGTCACTTTTTGTGAAGTGTTTTTGTTTTTTTTCCCCCGTCGTTTGAAAAAGAAAAAAAATAAGAATGTTCAAGTTTTTAGCGCAAGTGACCAAAACTCTTGGCAATATATGCTTTTTTAAAAGATACTTTTCTAAAAAAAAGAATTTATGTTAGTCGAATCATAGAAAGTTGGTAAATTTATTTGGTAATTTATACGAATTGAGTTAATTTTATAAGAATTTGGTTTGAATGGTTATTGTTTAGATGAAGCTTTTTTTTTGCAACCATTTACATGTTTTTCAGATCCATTTTTTGCTAAAATTAAGGACATATTAAAGGAGGGCTTTGCGGATATAATAAATGTACCTTAAAAGAAAATAGACTTCATTCTCATTCCAAATATCTTTTTAAAATTTTCTAAAACCACCTAGAAGCCGAGAAAATTAGCTTCAAAACAATGGCCTAGAAAAATTTCCACCTGGCCGAACGTTTCCCTATAAGCTTTTTTCCTGATTTGTTGATAAATAGTTTTGCAGAAAATTAGTCCTTTTTATGTTTTTTTCATTTTTTTCGTATTTTTCATGCCTGCGGACTAGTTTTCGCAGGTATGGCCCCCTTTTTCTAGGCCATTATTTTGATGCTCATTTTCTCGACTTCTAGGTGGTTTCAGAAAATTTTAAAAACAGATTTGGAATGAGAATGAAGTCTATTTTCATCCCAGACGCATTCCTTATCTCCGTAAAGCCTGCCTTTAACACTAAACAAAAAACAACTTAAAATATTATTTATAAGTTTTTTTTGCCAAATAATTATTTTTCATTTCCTTTAAAAGTTCTTCATTTTCTCGAAATTACACATATGGAAAACATAATTTTAAAAATCCAAGTAAATAAAATAATTCACCCAATCATCGGGCAAAGTGGTCATTAGTTGGCAACCTGTTGTCACCATATATTATCGAACACGCGTTGCATCACCACCTTCACCTCTCCGCCAAGAGTTGATCCACCAGAATCCTGCGGGCCATCCATTCTTTTCCCCCTCTTACTCATATGTTACATCGTTTATCCAGCTACAGGTCACACTCGCCTCAATCTGGAGGGCGTCTTTTATCCGTCGTCCCTCAACTAACTATTTTTTCTTCTTCAATTAATCTACTTTTCTTATTTCTTGTGATGAATGATTCGAATAGATAAATCCTGGTCTTATGATTGATTACCGAAACTTATGTTATTGTTTTTTCGCTCCATTTTTTTTCATTCTCGCCCTTTTCTTGTCGATCTTTGTTTGCATAACATAAAATGGGTGGATATGCCCATGTTTGATCGTTTGTTCTTGTCGAAATGGAAAAAGAAATCTTTCTTCCCGGATCCGTTTTTATATTTGGTCGAATTTTTAAACTTTCGCTTTTTTGGATGCAATTTAGTTATATTCTGCATTGAAAATTTATTAAAATTGTAAATATTTTAAAATTACTGATTTAGGAAAGGATGAAAAGTAAGTTGTTGAAATTTGAGGCTTTGAACCTCTAGTTCCTTGAAAAAAAATTGCATTTTAATTGTTTTCTAAGCAGCAATTTGAAAAATTAAAAATAAACAATTTCTGGAAAATTCAAACTCCCGCTAAAAAATAAGTGCGATGGAGCGCACTTGCAACCTTTTCGATTTCTGGGAATTTGAAAAAAAACTTTTCAATATTTTTTAAACGTTTCGAATTTTCACCGCTGTTTTTAATTTACAAACTAAGTTTTTTTGTGTTTAATTCGATCCACTTAAAACCATTAAAACAGTTAATTTAATCCCCTTGTTCTCAGTTTATATCCTATTCGATTTTTCCGACCTTTTCGTCTGTTAAACGTAAAAGTAATCCGAATCAAATCGGAAACGACTGCGTTTGGTGCAATAAACATTATTATAATAAGAATAATAGCGCCATATGCTTTTTGGCTACTCGGACTTTTTCCTCTTCCCTTTTTTCTTCCTATTCATAAATTTTATTTTTCCATTCTCTGAATAATGAATTTCGCTGATTTTTTGAATTGATAGACGTTTGTTCACACTGGTTTCAAAAATCAGCATAATTTTGCGTTTATTATTCCCACAAAAATAGAATTGAGTGTCACCTTGTTAACAAGCGTATGGTTGAATGATGATGGATAATATTCCCACAAAAGCCATTTGGCCTACAATCGACACATTGTAGTTAGATGCGGTCCTGAATTCCGACTCATTTCATTTCACATATAGTTATTATATATTATTATTATTACAACTACCATTCGTGTAAGTATAGCAAGCATACAGTAGTGATTACAATTGAATGGAGAACATGCAGATATTACATTTCATTTTTTCCTTGACACACTTTACATAAATATATCTCAATCGAGAATTGACAGACTTGTTTTGTTTTGTGTATCTGTCCTCAAAAATTGTTTTAAAATGTTTATTTGATGATTTTTCTAGAAGCTTTTTTCCGCCACTTTTTTTTCGAAATGTAAACATTTTCAGTTGGAAGTTTTTTTTTGTTTTACGCTTCACATAAATTATCCATTACAGAGGGTATTCGATTAGAGGGCAAATAGTTCTCAGTTGTTTTCGTTTTCCAATCAGAAGATGGAATGTATGTAATAGGTTTGATCCCCTAAGGCGGATTTAAGAAATTTCATTTTTCAATACTAGGTTTAACACTTTGATCAAAAGTTCTGCCTTGTTTGGAGAGGATTGAACAAAATTTAAGTTCGTCATCCTAAAATTTCAGAAGAGTTATTTTTATTTAAACTTTTAAAACGTTTTCCCATTACATTTTAAGTTATCGTTCATTTTATCGTTTTATTCCGTTTTTTTCGAAGAAAATCTATTTTTAAACAATTTCACAAAACTTTAAATGCCTTCAAGAACTACTGTAATTTAGTAGAGTGCAGTGCAGTTTTTAGGAAATTTTAAATGCAGAAAAAATTGGAGAAAATTGGAGCATTTCGTCTAAATTGTATAAAGTGTAACCTCTAACCAATTTTTTCGAATTCAATCAAAATGTTAATTAGAAAACGTAATAGTAAGAAGACTAGGCCAAAAGAATTTTCAACATGTACATAAAGAAGCAGAGAGTTGCTAAAATTACATCTTGTTCAGTTTTTCATAGCGTGGCGAGTCCGTTTGGCATTGAAATAAGGCAAAAAATGAGCGAGACGAAGGGGAAAAAAGGGTCGATATGCATGAAGCTTGAAAGCTTTTTTCTTAGTAGTTTTCTATAGTTTTTTCTCGGTTTTTTGCAATTTTTCTCGGTTTTTGAATTCCAAACGTCACTTTTTTAAAATTAAAAACCAATTTTTGACCATGAATTTTAGTCTCGAGTCAAATGACCACCTGTTTTCGGTGACGATGATGTACACCCGTTTTTCTTGGAGATTATAAATTTTTCGAAAAATTTCTCGCCACTCAATTTTGTGTCCAAAATTGTGGTGAATTTTATATTCAGCGAAATGGAATATTTTTCGCTTGGATGATTTCTGTTTCACATCGTTTACTCATTTCGGATGTTCAGCGTTCACCGATGCTTTGAAATTGAGGAAATACCTTTTCATTTTTGGTCTAATCCACATTTTGTGTGCCTTTTGAGGCATCACTTATTTGTTATTCGTATAGTTTAATGAGCGGAAAATTCTGTTTAGTTTTTTTAAAAGTTAGAATTTTTGATCATAAATATATGTTTTGTTCTAACCGAACATCTTTATTCAAACAAAGGCCCATTCACCATATTCTTGAAGTTCCGTGATTTGACAAGTGGTTTCAATCGACTTTTGCCTCGTTTTTTTCATTTCTCTCACACTTCATGTGGCATCATCCTCATTTTTCTGTCACCATTTGGAATATGAAGTTGTAAATACATGGTATTGTGAGAAGTGAAAAGGAAAAGGAGGAAAAAAACAAGACGTGAGGAGTGAAAGTTTTCCGAAAGCCCCGAAACTAATCTATCGAATTGAAACTCAAGAATTCTTAGTTAGCTTCGTTGTTTTGTTTTTTTTTCTTAAATTGTTGCATAATGAAGAATCTATTAGTTCACAAATAGTTAAAAACTGTGAAATGAAAAAATGAATTTACTTTTCTAATGGACCTATCCAGAAAATAAAAATGCTGCAAAAAATTTCAAACAAATGCAAAAAGTTCAACATCAGAAACTTGCAAAAAATTTCAAGTACTGTTCCCTCAATTCTATTCCAAACGCGCTCCATAAACTGGCGCTTTGCCAACACACCTTCCAAAAAACAAAATGCAAACGATTACTCACGTGAATAACGTGAAGCGTTTGCGTTTTGTTTTTTAGAAAGTATGCTGGCAAAGTGCCAGTTTACGGAGCGCGTTTGGAATAGAAATGAGACAACAGTAATTACAAGAAATTGCTATTTTTAACGGCTCTTGACCGTATTTTCCGCAATTATGGACGCACACCGGTGAAATGTGCCTCGCGTCTCGCAGCGCAGAGTATGAACGTTTGATGTTCTCGCAGCGATTTTGGTATATTTCCCGTAAATCTGCTGCAAAAATAGCAATTTCTTGTCATTTCTTGAATTTTTTTGCATGTTTCTGCATTGCATTTTTTGCAGCATTTTTAGTTTTCGGATAGGTCCATAAAAAAAAGTAAATTGATTTCATTTTTAGGAAAATTTTTAAAATATTAAAAAAAATTCGAAAAAAAGAGATAATTTTCAAGTAATCATAGAAGATGAATGAGTTGGAATGCCAACGAATTCGTTCTAGGTGCATTAAAATTCTTTTTAAAAAATTTCAAAGGCTTTTGTTCAAAAATTTATCTGTCGGTTCGAAAACGTTTATACCAAACAACAAATCTATCATTTTTATGTGAACAATGGTGATCCTTTTTTTTCTGTCCAGTTTTTCTCACTAATCTGCTCATCCTTTATGCGTCCAATCCCCTTTTTTTTCTACTCCCTTGGCTTCTGCTTCTTCTGCCGTTCTCCATTGCCGTTGACCCCGCTGTGAGCATTTGTCACTTTTACTTTCTCTTTTTTTTATTATTTCCCCCTTTATCCGTATCCGAAAACCGCGGTCATTCCGTCGTTCCGCATATATGGCATCACCATTGTTTTCCAGTTGATTTGATTTTTTTTTTGGAAAAAAAAGTATGACCATTATATAATAGTAATTCGAAAATTGTCAGGTTGTCATACAATTGTTCAATGCCTTCGAATTTATTTTTTTTTGAGAAGGTTAAAAAAGTGAACTGGTTTTTAAAACTGGTAAATCGGTTTTTTCAACTGACTTCTTAGCTTCGTGACAAGTTATGTTTAGAAAATTGCTGGGTTTCTATAGTTTTGGACTGTTTATAACGGAAATTTCACAATTTTCGTTATTGATTACGGTTTTGGTGATAGATTTAACCTAGGATCTATCTAAAACTTTAAAATTGGAAATTCGGATTTTATTAACTGACACCCTGCCTTTAAGAATATGGAGTCAGTTGCTAGTAATTGAAAATTTTAGTATTGTCAACTCAATTATTCTTGATCATTGCGTTCGGAAGGCTGCTCAACCTCACAGCCGCTCCGCACGCACGCGACGCGGCTGCCGACACTCACACACACTGAAAAATGTATTTCCCCGCCGATTTCAGTGTGTGTGAGTGTCGGCAGCCGCGTCGCGTGCGTGCGGAGCGGCTGTGAGGTTGAGCAGCCTTCCGAACGCAATGATCAAGAATAATTGAGAAACAATGTAGTTTTAGGATCAATGAAATTTTTAATGCATCAAATTGGAAAATTTCCAAATAATTTTTTTAATTAAAAAAAAAGAAAAATAAACATTTCATTTGGTGGAAATAAGTGGCACACTCTCTTTAATATATTCAGAAAATCAATTTTTGCAACTTAGTTAAGTTGGAGATTTTTTTTTTCTTCAAAAATTCCAAAACCTGTTTTCTGATAAACCATCGAATTAAAAATTTTAAAAAATTTTGAAAAATTACTGAATGATGAGTCAAACATTGAACACTTGGACCAGTAAGTGAACAAAAGACACCAATTGTTTTGCCGCACTTGCCCAGTTGAAACGAACGCGAAAAAAAAAACACAGTTGAGGGCAGGTAATAGCATCACATCAAATACAGGTGTTTCATCTCTCAAATTGCCGTGTTATTTCATAGTGGTTGACTCACGAAATGATGATGATCTTCACAAACACTATGTATTTTCGACTTTACCACAGAGAAAAAAATAAATTTCGAAACAGTTTTTAGAGTAGGTTGGGAAAGGGTTTTTAGACTTTTATCATGTTGTTTACCTTCGTTTTCTTGTTATGAATGGAAATTTTATGAATCACAAGACGTTCAGGAATTTTTCAAACTTTTGTTTATGCTTAGATTTATTTATTTTTCTTTACTTTTACTATTGGCGAACAAATTGAATATTCAATAAAAATGCCGAGTTCTAAAATTGAGAAAGGTATGAAAAAAATTTGTGTTTTTATTTTGAAATAGATAAAATCGAGTAAAATGTTCACTTGGTTGTTTCAATTATTTAAAAAAAATGAATGATTTATTGAAGGGTGTGGTCCGGCGGAAAAAAAATCCGGTTTTCTGGTTTCTCGATTATTTTTCGAGAAACAATTCAGTTTATTTAGATTTTTAATTTCAGCCGCTGTTTTTAAAAACATTTCCGTGGTTTTTCGGATTTTCAAATACCGTTTGTATTTGATTTTCGGAAAGTTGTACTTATTTGGAAAGGAACTGCGCTCTATAGGAATTCTAAAAATTTTTTAAAGGGACATAGCGTTTTTCTTTTGATAGTTTTTATTTTTAATTCAAACGTAGCATTATTTAGGGATATATTTAGATTTCGGTCATAATTTTGTTATGAAACTAAAAATGCTGAAAAAAATTGCAAAAGAATACAAAAAATTCAATGCAAAGCTGATTTCCGGGAAATTTACGGTAATCGTTGCGAGACCATCAAAGCTCTTAACCATAGGTTAGATAGTGCTCTTTTTCGTTAGTACCCCCTTAACTTTTCAAGACAGCAGGAGGGCATAGCGCAGCGGTTAGTGGTTCCGCTTGCTGTGCGCAAGGTCGCGAGTTCGATCCCTCTTCAAGTCGACCCAGCTTTGAATGGGTAGTGGTTCTCCACGAAGGTAATAGACCCTTCCCTGGCCCGGAAGAAGTCGAAATTTGTGCCAAAAGCCTAGCAATAACCACTCGGCTAATAACCGTGCAGCTTGCCCGCAGCGTGTGGTACGCTTGAACCAAACGGGCTTACCTTTACCTTTACCTTTAGGGAGCGCCCCCTTAACTCTGAATTTTTGAAATAGCTATCCCACCTATGCTCTTGACCGTATTTTCCGCAATTATGGACGCACTCCGGTGAAATGTGTCCCGGGTCTTGCAGCGAAGAGTAAGAGCGATTTCCGTATATTTCCAGTAAATCTGCTGCAAATTTCTTGTCATTTTTTGCAACGTTTTTTTGTTTCTGGATAGGTCCATTATGAATTAAAAAAAAAATTGAGTTCTCACCAAGATCAACCCTCATAAATAAGTTGATTCCTTTTCCGCGAAATCCAAATTTCCTCACATTCTCGAAATCGATCAAGCCTAAAAATCCAATTTATCCGGTAAAACATCCAATTGTCCTTTTTTTTTGTTGTTGTCAGAGGCCCATTTCTTCTCGGTTTTGCATCGGTTGTCATTTCCTCAGACTCACCCTTTAGTGCGCCATGCCCTGTCCAATTCGGTGTTTTATGGTCATTTTTCTGTCGTCCCTTTCTTCCAAAAAAGGGAAGATCACATTTAGATAGCAATGTCCATCCACTTTTTGATATACTCTTTAGAAATATTGAGAAAAAATAGAAAAAATGGTTGAAATTGGGTGGGTATTACTTCTAAATACTTCCTATCAATTGTAAACGGTGTGACGGGATAGTTATCAAGGTTATCAACGCGGTATATTGTTTTTTTTTATTTCATTTTTTGAAGTTGAAAATTGTAGAATGAGAGATTTTCACGATTTTCAAATATTTTATTCAGAAATTATAGTTTGTTCAAAAAATTTCAAGAGATTAGAATTTCTGAATTATTATTCCTTCCCTTTACATTTTCAAATTTTGAAGAATTATATTTTTTCCTTATTTCTGAAGAGATTTTCTTGAATATTCTTGAAAAACCAGAAATCATGGAAGATTTTTTGAAATTATTACATTTCACAGATTCTTTAAATAATAATGACGAATTTCCGAATTTCTTGTTTGTTTTATTTTTTGAAATTGGTGCTCTATATGTTATTAGCTTGAAAAAAATGTATTTTCCCTGAACAAGTTCAAAATGTATCACCGCTGTTATTTTTTGTCCTATGGCATTTAAAAAAAATGAGTCATCAGCTTTTCCTTCCTTCTGTCTTCATGTCTATGTTCTCTTTTTCTAACGGTATCACTGTCAAAGTAAAGGAATTTTAAGTTTTTTTTAAATTTTTAAACTTTAAATCAAATATTTTCTCATTCTGAGAAGGAATCGGTCCTCGTTTTCAATTAAAAAACACATTTTCCAAAATTTTTAATGATCAAAAATCTTGAAAATGTTTTCCTCGAAAAATGAATAAAAATAAGAATGTGCTGCTCGCCAATAATTTTAAAGAATAGTCCATCAATCATGAAATCTAATTAGATTATAATCGGTTCTTTGTTGCATTTTAGTATTATTGTTGTTGTTGGTTGGTTGCTCAATTCAAATGGTGGATTATTTTCCCAAGTACCCAATTTTTCCCCTCTTTTTACTCGCATGTATATGATGTGCTAGATTTATGTAATACCATGGGAAAAAAAACCCGAGCGAAAATGGGCAAACAAAAATTGGATATTTAATGTAGATGTTGTAAATAAATATATGAAAAATGTGTAGATGGCATATAGAGCCATAAACTGACTGGGAGGTGGTGTGGAGAGTGCCTGGCAACAGGTGCTCTTTTCTTTACACGATTTATTGGTTTAGCTTTTTTTCATGAAAAGTTGAATAGAAATTGAGAATGTTTTAATTCGAAAGGTTGCTTCCTTTATATATGAACTCCCGACCACTTCAATATTTTCCTAAAATTTCCACATTTGATGATTTTTTGTTAATTATATTGATTTTCAGAATTTCTGTCAAGATCACCACTTCGACAGACAGTTGGAACAAAAAGGAAGAAGAAGGAACGGATTTTTGGTAAGATTGTTTAATAATAATTTCGCTCTCATTTCCTCCAATTTTTTAAATGCTTAATCCTTAAAATTTCAATTTTTAGGTGGAGTCCGACGTTCGAATTCCACATCAGAAAGTATAAGAGGACGGCGAATATCGGGAGTTGTAGCTAGCAAGGACTTGAGCATGATTGGAACAGGTAAGTAGTTTAAAAGTCATTTTATAATAAAAATTAGATTTTATGATTAGAAAAACTTTGAATTTTCTATTGCTTCAAAATTAAATTAAATTGTTATTAAATTAGGTTGTTTTGGATAAAAATATGTGAATAATATGCTGTAATCTGAATTTTTCGATATTCATAAAAATATTTTTAAAAAAATTGAACAAAAAAATTGAAAATTTAAGGAATTTGTTAAAATTTAATTTTTTTGGAATTTTTTGCCTACTTTTTTCACTTTTTATTACCGCATTAAAAAACTAAATATTAAAAAAAAGGATATTTATTATTTCAGCACCATTGCCTCCGATGCCGGGCCAGGAACAACTGGATAAAATGTTCGATGATGTTTTAGTGAGTTTTTTAAAACATTTTATTTAAAAAAATGTTTTTGAGTACTATTTCTTATTCAATTAAAAATCCTTCAATGTTTCATTATTCAATTATTTTGATCAACGAGCCAAACAACAAATTTTCAAAATTTCCAGAAACATATGGACTTACCGGTCGACAAGTTACGAATATTACGAAGTTATGATGCGGAGAAAAAATGGAAACTGATAAACGACCAACAACAGCAAGTGGCAAAACAAGTCACACCACCAGCCAAATATCTCGAGAAAATGGCCGCGTTTTTGGACAAGAAAATGTTGAAAAAGGCGCTGAAAAATAAGGAAATTTCGAGTGATGAAACGTCGACAAGTGTTCTGAGGCATATTGAAATTAGTTTGAGGACGAACAGTGTTGAGTGAGTTTTTAAAAAGGTTTTAAAATTTTTTACAAAAATTTTATGTTGTCAAATTTTGACTATGGTTTTGACCGCGATAATTCATTATAATTTGACGATTAATTTTTAAAAAAAACTTATTTTTCAGAAATTGAGCGGAAAACAATGTTAATTTATAATATCTTTAAAACGCAAATTAATTTGAATTGTTATTCAGAATTATGGAATGAAAATAGACATGAAAAATAAAAATTCAATGGAAAAGTGAAAAAAAACTCCCAACAAGATTCAAAACAAATAAAACGGCCCAAATACATATTTTCTACCAATTGAAAAGTTGATAATTCAACAAATTTGCTTACCTTTGCTTAATTATTATTCTTTTACAGCTGGGTATTCCAATTTCTCGATCCTCCAAATTTTGGACTTCACAAATTGGTTGAATACATGAAACATTTACTAGCAGACTGTGCCTCCGTTCCATCAACATCCACTGGTGAGTCATTCAGCTTTTTTTTCACTCTTTTGCGATGTGTTTGCTGATAGTTTTTATAAATCACGTGATGGGGAAAACGAAAGTTTAAAAAAAACTTTTATTCGTAATCTTTTAAAGCAAATCCTCCTATACAAAATAATATTTTCAGGCTATCCAACGACATCTGCCAACAATTCATCAATCCATGATTCTCCATCGCATAACTCATCGTCGGATCTCAGTGCGAATAACTCGTCTGCATTTAGTTCATCATTCGATGCAACTGCTAATTTGTTGAAAAAGGGACCATTGACAATATCGAAAGGAAAAATCAGCAAATCAATAGGTGAAGCGGAGGATGATATTCACATTTGTATGATGTGTTTAAGAGCAATTATGAATAACAAGGTACTCTTTAAAATTCACTAAAATAAATAGTAAACAAGGAAATTGAATTTTCCAGCAAGGATTCCAACAAGTTTTCGCCGATACTGAGGCGATTTATTGCATTGTTCGAAGTATACTTCATCAGAATCTGAGAACGAAAACATTGGTGATTCAAATGTTATCATCGATTTGTATGGTGCAAGGTGGTCAGGAGCTGGTTAGTGACGCTTTTGATAGGTTTGAGAAGGATTTTCGGGAACCGAGACGGTTTTGGACATTGATACAGTTTGTTAGAAATCCACCAGGTTTATATTTAAAAAATTTCATTCTTTTTAAATCTAAATTATAATTTAGAATTCCATGTTGAGTTTCTTTCATCGGCTGTTCAATTCTTCGATTATTTTGTGAATAATGTTGATGAGATGAACTTCCGAGTACATTTGCAATACGAAATGACGCTTTTAGGATTGGATAAGTATATAGAGGTAAGTATTCGAATGAATTTCAAAATCAAAGAGAAATAAACATTTGTTTTAGGACATGGCGGAATGTGAATCAGATGAACTTCAAGAGAGAATGATTAGTTATGCGAATAGTGCCATCGATGTTTCTCAACTCTTAGATGATTCGGCGAAAAAGAATGAATTACTCGAAGAGCAGGAAGTTTTGAAAAATAAATTGTCGAATGCGAATGAAAGAGTACAAGAGGTTGAAGCGAAATGGATAACCGATAAAGCTGCGTTAGATCGAAGATTGTTGGATTTGGTGAATGAAAGAGACAAAATTGAGAAGGAACACGTTGAGCAGAAAGGCACATGGACTCGAACGATGAGTAAGTGTTTAAGAAGGTTTTTATTGCTGAATAAGGAACCGGGTGCTCCCGCCAACGTCAAATTCAAAAAATCTCAGTTTTGTGCTCACAAAATTTTAAAACAAATTGTTTTTACCTAAGCTCATCTGCGGGAGTTTCCGGTTTCATCTGAAGGGCAATCTATTTTTCGGGTACTTTTTTTGAACGTTTTCTACAAAATAATATGTTTCAACATCTAACTTCTCTTTTTTTAGACGAGAAAGATCGTCAATCACGTGAGGAAAGAAAGCGCCTGGAACAGAAGATTGGAGAGTTGGAAGCGATTCAGAAAACAATGCAAGGTATGGAATTGATGTGCGGGATTCTCTAACATCTACTTTTAAATTTTGTTAAATTCATAAATGAAATAACAATTATTTTCAGCTGGTTTGCAAGTTCAACAACAGCAACAGCAAGCGAAATCGCCACCGACACCACCACCACCAGCACCAGGACCACACAAGGAGAATAGTGAAGTGGCAAAACGGAGGTCGTCGTCGAGAGAACCTGCGGCGAAAGGTAACCAATTTTAATTCAAAAAATCACTAAAATTTCAATATGTGCAGAACATTGAATTATGAAAAGGAAATATCAAATTGAAATGAGAAACATTACAGCGTCAAACCCTCCGCCACCTCCTCCTCCACCACCTCCACCAATTGGAACAATGCCACCACCGCCACCCCCGATCGCAGGACTTACAACACCAAATGGAACAAATGTTCCAATTCCACCACCTCCGCCACCACCAGGAGGCGGTCCACCACCTCCACCACCAATGCCGTCAAGCTTCGGTGGAAAAGGTGGACCACCGCCACCGCCTCCACCACCTGGAATGGGATTCTTTGCGCCGCCAAGTAATGACGTAAAGACCATCAAAAAGATCTATCAGACCAAGTGAGTTCAATACTGTAAATTTAAAAAATATCGAACAACTTTGTTTTTCCAGAAACAAGCTTCCACAACTCAATTGGACTGCAATGAAACCGAATCAGGCGAAAAATACGGTGTTCGAGAAATTGAACGATGAGGTGATAATTGAGAAACTCGATTTTTCGCGACTTGAAGAGATGTTCAAAGTGACTCCAGTTGGATTGACAGAACCGAGAAATGATGCAAGCGTGTTGGGACAAGTAAGTCCAGCATCGACGACTAGTTCAGGATCATCAGCTAGGAAAAATACGCTTCTAGACACGAAACGATTGCAGAATGTTGGTGAGTTATTTTCAAGGAAATTGAATATCTAGTTTTTTAAAAATTGCTAATTTTCAGCAATTACCCGTCGTAAAGTAGCAATGGATGCAAAAACGATAATGGCTGCAGTACATCAGTTGGATTTGGCGACACTTTCAGCCGAAAAGGTAGACATTTTATCGCGGATTTTGCCAACTGAAGACGAGCGGAAAATGTTTGCTGAAAAGAACGGAGAATTGGATGGGTTATCAGAAGAGGATGTGTTTTTGGCGGCTCTTTGTGAAATTGAAAGATTGGAGCATAAACTGACAGTGATGAGGATTATGGCTGATTTTGATGAAAGTGCAGCATTGTTGCAACCTCAACTTACGCACACAACGGCAGCATCGAAATGTGCAAGAGAAGCGAAAGATTTCCACGGAGTTTTGGAAGTTATTTTGGCATTTGGAAACTATATGAATAGTGGAAAGAGGGGTGGAGCTTATGGGTTCAAATTGTCGTCGTTGGATTCATTGGCGATTTTGAAATCTCCAACGGATCGATCGTTGACACTTTTGCATATGATTGTGGCATCGATTGAGCAGAGTTTACCACATTTGAGTGGATTTGCACAACAATTGAAGTTTGTTGATAAAGCGACGACAGGTTTGAAATTTTTATTGAAACCTGGAATATTTAATTTTATTATTCTTTCAGTTCAATGGGACAGTATAGCAGCGGATATGAAGGAGCTTGAAGCTGGTTTTAAGGTAATTTCATAGCTGGATTTGAAAGAATATTGTTTTTCAAACAGATGGCCCAAAAAGAGCGTCAGCTGAAAGGTGCCGATAGTCCAGCGAGTTTGGTGCAGTTTTTAGATACTCGACAATCTAAAATGGACGAGTTGACGGAAGCACATCGATTAGCAAGCGTATGAATTTTAACTTTTTCGAGAAAAGTGATATTTTCTTGTTTCCAGAAAACATTTGCGGAATGTGTAGAGTTTTATGGAGAGAATGCACAATCAACTTCTCCGAACGTTTTCTTCCAAAAGCTGTCTCATTTTGTTAACAATTATGCCAAGTGCAAGCAAGAAAATGAACAAAAGGCTGCAATGGAGAAGGTGAGATAATTTTTTAGAAAATATTCCGAAAAATGGGAATACAAAGATGTAAAATTAAAAACTCAAATCCTCATTAATTAAATTACCAAAATCATAAAAAAATTGGATGGTTTATTCAATTTTTTTGTTATTTAAAGCTTCTGATGAAGTCATATAACTATGTAGAGGCAATTAATCAAATTTTCTCGAAATAAGGTCTGATAATTCCATGGACCCATATTACAGCGTCAAAAAGAAGATGCAGAACGAAGGGCTCGACAATTGAGCAATAAGACAAATGAACAAAATGAACTGATGCTAGAACTAGCGGAGAAAGTGAATGGAGTTGCTGGAGCAAGACGCCAACGAGCTAAAATTGATAGTACTAGGATGGATCATGGGGATTTCGAAAAGTTGATGAGTGGTTAGTTGATTTATTCGATTTTTCTTCAGAACTTTGCAATAAAAGTGACTCAATCATTAATTTTTTCCAGGACTCAAACATACTGCCGGAAATACGCCAACTCGTCGAAAACTGTCAAAATCGCCGTCGCCTGCTCCTCGTTCGGCTATTCCGCCACCAGTTGCTCCTAAATCGAGAGTTTTGAGTGTTGAAAGAGATCGACAGTGATTACTTTCTCATTGAATTGTTTTTACTTGAAAGGTGAATTAAGACGAGTCTGTAAATACCATTTTTAACGAAGATTTTATGCTTTTTTGTTTGTTTTAAAAGAATTTATATATTCTACGGGAGCTTGAACACTTCTATATGGCATTTTTTCCCATTATTCTTTTCTTTGCATTTCTATAAGAAATAATAGACTTAAAGAGATTGTTTTCTGTTTTTCAGTGCCTTTTGTTGTTTCTTTCTTTTTTTTCTCGAAGATGCTTTTCCCGCAAAATGACAATACAGTAAATACATGTTTAATAAATATGCGGTTTTTGTAAACAATGTGTTTTTTGGATTTGGTTTATTGCAAAAATCGAGTTTTTTCGAACCTTAAAGGTATATTTTTGTTTTTTTTTCAATTTCATTTGTTATATCGATTTTTAAAAATTTTAGCGTATAAATTTTATAGATTAAAAAAAGGCTGGAATAGCCGGAAGTTAGTTTATAAATTTTTTCAGGGAAAGAATTATAAATTTCATGACAAATAAACAACGAAAGAAAATAGAAGAGAGTGCTAGACAACTAAAGAAAAGAAATAAGAGAGACGCAGGATGAAAAATGAAAAAAAAAAGAAATGTTGGTCAGTAGCATAATATTTTTCATTAGATGCGTTTATGTCGATGTATTTTCGACAATTATTGTTTTTATTCATGAATACCGAATAGATTTGGTATTAATTTGGTTATTTAAAATACATTTTTCCCATTTTCGATTCCTAATTAATTTATTGATTTGGTTTTTGTTATCTACCGACAAAATTGTTTTTTGTGCATATCTTATCTTTTTGATTATTTATAGTTGTGTACTATTACTTCATTTTGATATTTTCAGGGTCACCTGCATCAGTTTTCAGTCCGGACGGAAAAATGCCAACAGTGAGTTTTATTGGAAAATTTTAAAAGAAATTATTAAAGACGGGGTGTCACTTCTAAGTTATCGATTTTTAATAAATGTCTGTATTATTTATTTTTTTTTTAAATACGATAAGTGTTCTGAAACGATTGTAATATCAAAATTCTTCGAGATCCCGACCATTTTTCGAAGAATTATAAATTTAACTGGCATTTTTGGACATTGAAGGTTCTTATTGAATAACACCTGAATAACGCTTGTCTTTAAAGTTTGTAAAAACTTAAAATTATTGAATTTCAGTATGTTTTCGAGATGGCCATGACATGCGGTGGATGTGCAAATGCGGCGCGTCGTGTTTTAGGAAAACTCCCAGAAGAACATATCCGAATCGATGATATCAATGTAGACAAAAAGACAATCACTGTCACGACTGATTTGCCGGCGAATGATGTAAGGGAGAATGTTTTAGTTGTTCTGAAAATCTATTTTAGATACTGGTGGCTCTTCAAAAAACAGGAAAAGAGATCAAACAATTGCAATAGTCAACAAATGGTTCTTTTTTTAAAAAATACGCTTTCATGTGGTTGTGAATATGTTTTTGCCAAAATTTTTCATAAATTATTTTATTTATCAATTGGATAGTGTTAAACGTAAGTTGGACAGACGTCGGAATCACCGGGGGTTATAAAACGGGCGGGTTTGATCAAAAATTCATCGTACAGACCGTCACGAGTAATTTCTTCGGGAGCTCTGCGGGCGAATTTCTAAACATTCAAAGTAGAAATAACTCGAATTTTTTGTAAATACCTTCATAAAATCAACAACGCCTGTTTCATTCACACTATTCATTTCCATACGAGATCCCCAACCGACAAGAGCAAGAGGCTGAAAATTAGAGGTTTTTTAACAAAAAATAATAAAAAATGAAACAAACCCTCTCTTTTGTCAACTTAATATACGGTGTAACAACATGTCGATAAAGACAAGTAGTAACCAAACTTCTTAATTTATTTAATTCATCTTGATCAACACATGGATGATATAACAACACAATTGAACCATGCTCCAGATTGTGGAGCCATCGTTGGACAGGAACGTAGAGATATTCCCCATAACGAGCCCAATTCGGTCGATGATCGCCTCTGGAAAAAATTAATAAAAAAAATGTCAAAAATATCCTTAAAGGAGGGCTTTTCGAAGCTAATAAATGTACATTAAATGAAAATCGACTTCATTCTCATACCAAATCTGTTTTTAACATTTTCTAAAACCACCTAGAAGCCGAGAAAATGATCTTCAAAACAATGGCCTAGAAAAAGTTGGCCGAACTTTTTCCTATGAGCTTTTTTTCGTGTTTCGTTAATAAATAGTGTTGCAGAATGATTATATTAGTCTTTTTTAATGTTTTTTTTTAAGATTTTTCATGCCTACGGACTACTTTTCGTCGGTGGCCCCTTTTTCTAGGCCATTGCTTTAAGGCATGTTTTCGCGGCTTCTAGGTTGTTTTAGAAAATTTTAAAAACAGATTTGGAATGAGAATGAAGTATATTTTCATCCCAGACGCATTCATTATCTCCAGCCCTCCTTTAAATTCTCCGAAATTACATAAATATCAACCATTAAAAAAGAAATAGAAAAAAATTCGGGAGATTTTTCGGGCTTGTTCGCTCGGGATAAAATAGAGTTTAGGTTGAGTTCCAACCAGGGTTGCAGTTTTTTTCGGATTTTCGGGTATTTTACGCCGAAAAAGTTTTATTTATTTGGGGTTCGTTTTTTTTCGGTGTTTCCATACTGCGGAAAACAGATTTTTAAATTGGAACATATTATTTTTTTTTACCTCAATTTCCAATTATTTTGTTAATTTTTTGAATAAAATAAAAAGAAAACAGCGGAAAACCTTATAATCGTTTATTTCAGATAAGATATGATTCATTAATCACTTGGAACGCTGAAAAAAAAATTTTTTCGTTATTTTGTCCAATAAAATGAAAAAAAATTTCGGTATTTTTTCCTGGTAGACGAAAAAAAATTTTTTTTTTCGGTCAAAAACTTTTTCGGAAAGACGCGAAAACGCAACGGAAAAATTCTGCTCCGAAACGCTCCCCCTCGAAATTCATAAAATCACCATACCTTACCGGAATTCTATCCTCATATTCCAATTTTTCATCCATACATTTATGCATCACTTGATCAGATTTCGGGTTATATGAACTGTTTTGTTGGACCATGTCGAAAATTTCAGGATCAATGTCATTTTGTACCGGGAAATGAATGGAATCCGAACATGTGAATGTTGTAAAGTCTTTGGGATCCCAATCAATTATTAGATTCGTCTGAAATTTAAAAAAAAATGAAGACTGGGGACTGAAATATTATTTTTGAAAATTAACTTTGAAAAAAATCATCAAAAATTACAATTTGAGTCATCAAACAAGGCAAATAAGTACAATTTGAAACAAAAAGCGAAAGTTGTTACCTTTGCATCATCACAAGTTGTCAATTTTCCCATAATTGCACCCATATATGCGTTTGCCACGTCAAGCGAAGTTGAAAATACGAAGAATGCCAAAAACTCCTTCATACTTCAAAAAATGTTATTTTAAATTTTAAATTAAACCATAAATTATCAAAAGCACAAGAAATTTTCTGGACACTGTTCAACTAGCAAGAAGTCATTGAAAAAAAAAACAAATGTCTTTTTCGATCGGATCTCTCGAAAACGTTCACTATTTTGTTTCGGTTTGGTCAGTGCGCGTCAATGTAGACATTTGGGGAGAGGGATTGACAGATGTGTCGAGGCGAAAGGCAGAAGAAAAAACAGCAACATGGAAGAAGCAAAAGCCATCATAACCAGATTTTATGGTCAAGACAAAAAAAATGGCATTAAAATAACAGAATCTATAAAAGATTCAATAAAAAAAAACTACGGAAAAATTTGATTTTTTGGACTGTAAATTTATGCTAAAAAATTCTCAAATTTTGATTCTAAAGCGGAAAGTTATTTTAATTTTCATATTACATCTAAAAAATGTTAAATACATAATTTGCCCATCTTGGTTACATACCCCACCACATACGCTCACTAGTGAAATTCGAAAAAAATTAATTTTCTGCAGATTTTCAGAAAAATGTCAAACTGTATCTAAGAACGGTCGGTTTGAGTTGCAAAATGGTCTTGGAGCGAAATCCATGTTAAGCTGAGCAATCGAAAAATCGAACAATTTTCAAGTTTTGCTCATTTTCCAATCAACATAATTATACGCTCAGTAACAGAAAAGTTTATGAACACGATAAGAACAACAAAAAAATTAGGAAAATTGAACAATTAATAATTGATTAGTCCTCCTTCTCACGTGTCAACTCTAAAATTCGGTTATTCATTGATATTTAGATACAAATTATCGAGCAAAGTCTGATCAACAGTAAGAAATACACTCAAAAAACTCCCTTCGAAATACTTTGATTCAAATTAAACATATTACTAAACAATATATATACATACTTTTTGTTATTATTTTTATTATTTTCTTTTTTTATTATTTTCTATTCGCATCATTATTCAAATTGTTTTTCTATGTCAAATAAATACTGGTTGAATACTCTTACGGGTCCCCAACCTTTAAGCATTTTATCATCTAGTTCAATGAGTAATTCATTTTGTTTATTATTATTTATGTTATATTTTGTGGAACATTGATGATGAAATAAAAAAATAAAAAAAATAAATAACAGTATGCCAAGCCTCTTTCCCTGCAGACCTTGTTTCCTGCTTAAATTTTTTCACGAGATACCCCAAACGTTTTCGATGATATTTATGCCTGGTGAGCACGATGGCCAGGAAAGAACTGGGATTCTCAGACTCTGAAGCTACTAGTGAGCGTATAATTATGTGGAGAGGTGTATTTTCCAGTATATGTATATATTGTATAGTCCTGTATGGAATGAAATTTTTGGGTACTTTAAATGCACTATATATTTTGGGTACCTAATCTTCGAAGATGAGTATATAATCTGCACTTCTTGCGTACATAATTTGCATAATAACCGCTTTAATAAAAACAATTAAAAGAACCTGTGAAAACGGAACATGTTTGCCTATCGATGTCTAATAATTCGAGCAACCAAATTGGTTAGGTTGGTTTTCTTATCCTCCTTTTAACTTCCCGAGATTTTTATTTTTTACTTCCTTATTCCGGAGAAGAGTGATCTAGAACCCGAATATGTCCAGCGCCAGTTCAAATTTCAAAAGAGATTATCTGATGCTCGACGTTTATTTACCGATGACACATTTCGCTTTTGGAGTTGTATTCCTACTATTGCTTCTTGATTCTCGAGACAACATAAGAACACAAAACATTCAAAGATTTCTGATCATCTGCTTATTATACCATTTGTATGTGTAGGTTTGTATTATGAGTATAATTCGTGTCCTGTCTATTCATTCATTAGTATGACTTATTTCAGAAAAACAAGTGTTTGTCACTTTTTTCTTTATTCCATCAAATGAACATATTTCATGATTTTTTTTTGATTTTTGGGATTTTGATAGTTTAGTTCGGATGGATGTTAAAGAATGCAGCGGACATGAATGAAAACATTTTTAAACGATTAATATCGTTTACTGCTGCTCATTTGTTTCATGAATTTTCAAGGATTTATATTTTTCTCACTGTTACTTTCGCATTTCTGGATAGATTGAACAAATTAACAATATTTTACCCACCCTTAAAGACAGCTGTTCAGTTAATTTGACCCTACCTGTTCTTAGTTTCAAAAATTAGAGCGTTCTCTCATTAGTATAATGCAATTTATGCGAAATCACACCGATAAATACACGCTTCATAGCAGCCGTGCAAAGTTGAAAAAATAAAAATTTGAATGCGCGCGTGTCCGTGCGACGCGGTCTGTGTCCGTGCAACGCGGTCGGAATTGGCGCGAAACACAATTATTTGAATGTGACTATATATTGGTAATGTTCTTTGGACCACCTGGGCTCTCATTCGAATTTTGATTTTTTGCCTTTGATTTGGATCGTGTTAACTGATCAGCTGCCTTTAAGGCCCTGTCTTGGCACCTCTAAACTAGATTGCACCAAAAAGTACACCAATACGTTATTTTCACCATTCCTACAACTATTGAGCTGAAATCACACTTTCATGTTTTAAAATCTTCGTAATTTATGTTATTTTTTTTAACTTTTCAAAACGGATATAGAATTTTCTACACATTTGCTCACTTGAAAAAGTAGTTTAAAAACTGTAGCGCATACGCTTATATTTTGTTTTGATCATTGCTCAAAATCTCATTATCATTAAAAAGCTCTCTTATTTTTTTTAAAACTTTTTTTCTCATTTAATGCATGACTAAACTACGGCCACCTTCCTTTCTCATTAGCGAACATATTTCTTAAAAACGTATTTTCACCAAAATAATACTTACTTTATCTCAAAAAATTTAAATATGCGTTTTGGAATGTAATCTGAAAATTGTGAAATACTCATTGTTATATTGATTTATTATAGAGTAAAATAATGCTTCTCAATGATATTGTCGATGGATTTTCCAAGATTCAATTATATGATCCGAATCCATTATGTGATACCCCACCAACGGAATCACTTGAACTTGCCCTTAATATAACACTTGGAATTTCAATATATGTTTATATTTTAACTTTCATTCTTTTTTTAAGAAAACATGAAGGGTTGTTTCAAAGAATTAAATATTTATACATCTGGACTAACATCTCGTAAGTGATTCATTTTTAAAAGTACCGATTATGGATGCAGGCACACTATCTTTAAGCGAATGGCATACTATCTTTAAACGGATAAAGATTCTCAATTCAGTGCTGAACTCAGTAGAAATATTTAATTTTTGGAATAGCGTGATATTGTTTAAAAATAAGAGACACTCCGTGCAACGCTTAATCAGTGCCAAAAAATTGTTATTAATTCTTCAATGATGTTTCAGATACTGTGTATATCATTTTCTAATGGTGCTTATTATCAAACCAATATTTTATTATTCACCACCTGGATTCAGAGTGACTGGAATTTGGCCATTTAATCACTTAAATGCTATTGTGTCCGTCGACATACTTCTTGCATCCGTATTCGGTTTAGTTTTTAAAAATTTATTTTCAAGTCTCGGGAAACCGTTGTGAAAATCGTTTTTTTTTCAAATTTCTTAGTATAGTGTCTCGCAGAGTTTTTGCAATGGAAAAAATCCTATATATTTCGCAAAATTTCGATAAAAGGGAAAGCATCCTTTGGAAAGCATATGAAAGCCATCCTTTGGACACACATTGTTTCAATAAAAGGCGGGAGTGACAGCCACCCAAGTTTTTCACAGAAAAATTAAAAAGGAGGGCTTTGCGGAGATAATTAAAAAACCTTAAATGAAAATAGACTTCATTCTCATTCCAAATCTGTTTTTAAAATTTTCTAAAACCACCTAGAAGCCGAGAAAATGAGCTTTGAAACAATGGCCTAGAAAAAGGGACCGCTTGGCCGAACTTTTCCCTATGAGCTTTTTTCATGTTTCGTTAATAAATAGTTATGCAGAATACTTAAATTAGTTCTTTTTTATGTTTTCTTTCTTTTTTTTTTGGCTTTTTCATGACTGCGGACTAGTTTTCGCCGGTGGACGCTTTTCCTAGGCCATTGTTTTGAAGCTCATTTTCTCGGCTTCTAGGTGGTTTTAGAAAATTTTAAAAACAGATTTGGAATGAGAATGGAGTCTATTTTCATTTAAGGTACATTCATTATTTAAGGTACATTCATTAAGTACATTTATTAGCTGATATTATTGGATTTTGTGGTGTACATTTACCTTGAAATGAATTTTTCCAGCTTCTGCATACAGCATCTTTCGGTTGTTTTATTTTCGTATGAATGGAATAGTTCGATTAATAAAACATGACATTGTCGAAAAATTGGTTATTATTATAAGATACATGCATTATGCTATGATTATAATGATGGCAACGTGGCCGCTCACATTGCTTGTGGTGATTCCTGCGTACGCTGATCAACCAAGGCGCAAAGAAGAAGCAAATGTAAGGATGAAAAAGTAAATGACCTAGAACAACTGTGTTCCAGATCACATTAACACATCCTGAAGCCAATTGTATTTCTGCTTTCATTATCAATCGTACAATTATGGCCATTGTATTTACAGCTGTCACCGGTTTCGTTCTTTTCTTCATTGCAATTGCAATTGTCTTGGCAGCTTTTACATCACTTTTTAACTTGAAATATCTTACAAATCTAGGAACAATGTCCGAACAAACATATCGTATGCAGAAACAGTTTTTATATCAGTTAATAGGCCAGGTATTTTTTCTCAAATCGGAATCTTTAAAGTTTAACGGGTGGTGTAAAAAAAATAATAAAAATGCCTCGAAGGAGCGCTTTACGGAGATAATGAATGCGTCTGGGATGAAAATTGACTTCATTCTCATTCCAAATCTGTTTTCAAAATTTTCTAAAACCTCCTAGAAGCCGAGAAAACACACCTCAGAACAATGGCCTAGAAAAAGGGGCCACCGGCGAAAATTAGTCCGCAGACTTGAAAAATCCTAAAAAAATGAAAAAACGTAAATTTAGATGAAAAAACATAATAAAAGGACTAATATGAGCATTCTGCATAATTATTTATCAACGAAACACGACAAAAGCTTATATGAAAAAGTTCGGCCAGGTGGCCACTTTTTCTAGGCCATTGTTTTGAAGCTCATTTTCTCGGCTTCTAGGTGGTTTTAGAAAATTTTAAAAAGAGATTTGGAATGAGAATGAAGTATATTTTCATTTAAGGTACATTTATTATCTCCATAAAACCCTCCTTTAAAATGTGATAATCATATTTTTTCAAAACACAGCTCACCATACATTTCACTCTTTTTGCTCTACCGGGTCTGATCGATTGTTACCATATATTTTTTGAAATTGGATATGTTTCATTTTTTCTTGTTGGTATGTTTCTTGCTAATATTCATGGACTTATAGCCACAATTGCATCCGTAATAATTTTGAGAAAACATTTGTTTCCATTTCTGAAAGGTACACTCTATTTTTCAATTTTTTCGAAATAAATGCAATAATTAACTTTCAGTCAATCCGATGCCAAATACTGCCGTACAACACATGGTGGATGCCAATGGGAACAACCGAAGAAATGCATCACCTGAGATTTCGAAAACATTATGATTTCCTTTTGTATCATGTACTTTTATAAACAAAAACTCATTAGCTCTTGTGGGTGTTTTATGTGTCACTAGACTATATCATTTGGACGTCATTAGAAGCTAAAAGACAAATCTAATCTTAGCAACAAAAAAGAGACAAAGGTGTTGTTTTGATAAACGCGGAAAAACAAAAACACTTTTTTTTGAAAGTGAGAAGAAGTTACGGGCTAATTTAAAAAAATTAAAAAAGTAAACTATTGGAAAAAAGTAAACTATTGGACAATCACTAATCCTAATTTAAGCCTAATATAAGCCTAATTTAAGCCTAATTTAAGCCTATTTTAAGCCTAATTTAAGCCTATTTTAAGCCTAATTTAAGCCTAATTTAAGCCTAATTTAAGCCTATTTTAAGCCTAGTTTAAGCCTGATTTAAGCCTATTTTAAGCCTAATTTAAGCCTAATATAAGCCTAATTTAAGCCTAATTTAAGCCTATTTTAAGCCTATTTTAAGCCGAATTTAAGCCTTATTTAAGCCTATTTGAAGCCTAATTTGAGCCTATTTTAAGCCTAATTTAGGCCTGATTTAAGCCTGATTTAAGCCTATTTTAAGCCTAGTTTAGGCCTGATTTAAGCCTATGTTAAGCCTATTTTAAGCCTAATTTGGGCCTGATTTAAGCCTATTTTAAGCCTAACATAAGCCTAATATAAGCCTAATATAAGCCTAATATAAGCCTAATTTAAGCCTAATTTAAGCCTATTTTAAGCCTAATTTAAGCCTATTTTAAGCCTATTTTAAGCCTAATATAAGCCTAATTTAAGCCTAATTTAAGCCTAATTTAAGCCTATTTTAAGCCTATTTTAAGCCGAATTTAAGCCTTATTTAAGCCTATTTGAAGCCTAATTTGAGCCTATTTTAAGCCTAATTTAGGCCTGATTTAAGCCTGATTTAAGCCTATTTTAAGCCTAGTTTAGGCCTGATTTAAGCCTATGTTAAGCCTATTTTAAGCCTAATTTGGGCCTGATTTAAGCCTATTTTAAGCCTAACATAAGCCTAATATAAGCCTAATATAAGCCTAATATAAGCCTAATTTAAGCCTAATTTAAGCCTAATTTAAGCCTAATATAAGCCTAATATAAGCCTAATTTAAGCCTAATTTAAGCCTACTTTAAGCCTATTTTAAGCCTAATTTAAGCCTAATTTAAGCCTAATTTAACCCTATTTAAAGCCTAAGTTAGGCCTAATTTAAGCCTATCTACAGCTTAATTTAGGCCTAATTTAAGCCTATTTAAAGCCTAATTTAAGCATAAGTAAAATTCAAAAGTTACTAAGTGGAATTGAACTCGCATACGTTAACGTAAAGAAATGATTACTTAACCGGTAGACCATAGGGGTCACCGAAAGAGGATGAACTTTTTGAAACCTATTGATTGTGGATTTTCATTTATTCATTTTCTTAACTTTATTTTAAAATTTCATGAACGTGTATGAAGAAAAAGGCTAAGAAAATAGGTCAAATTAAAAATTTATTTGCTGTCAATTTGTGAAAATGAACCTGTGTCATTTGAAGGTCGAAGCTTTAGTCCAGGAGTCTTGCAGAGTAGCGGAACGCGACTCCTGGTTGTAAAGAATAAAATAAACAGTTTTTTGTTTTTTTGAAAATTCGCGCATTCTCATGGCCGTGGCCGAGTTTTCCTAATGCTGCATTCTCTGCCATTTACTTACATTTTGTTTCGAATTTCGAAATTCCGATATTTCTGGTTTGTCTCAAAACTTATGTGATTTAAAGAAAAATTTTGCAGAATGACAGATGCACCGATGCCATTAATGGAACATTCAGATGCTATTTTGCTAGATACCGCATGTTCAAGCGGATGGAAAAAACTTTTGCTGGATGTAAGAACTTTTCAAAATTGAAAATAGCTTTTTTCCTTTTCTGTTTCTTTTGAAGACACCAATTTTTTAAGGCTCATCAATTCAGGGACATAACAGCTGAAGGAATAATAACCTTGTCCAGCTGCGCTCCAGGTGAATTCCTTTTTACACGATATATCGACTTCAATTCATGAATTAAGGTTTTGGTGTCAAAGAATTACTTCATGACAGTGCAGACCGTTTGTGGAAGTCCAATCGCTCACTTCCTCATCGAATTATCTTCGAATTTCAAAAGAAAGTCTTTATTTCGTATGTGATGATTTACCTTGATTATGCAACTGACGAATCTTATTGCCCATCTAAGTAAGGATTTTAAATATCGAACAAGGATTAATTTTCTTTTAATCACAGCTTGAGAATCGAAATGGGGTGGTCTACTAACGATATTTTTATCGCGTTTGAAGCGATATATGAAAAGCCTCAAGGTTGGCTGGTAAGATTCAAAAACAACCTAATTTGATTTTAAAAAATCCTTTTTCAATAGAAAATCGATATTCGAGAAGAATTAACATTCAATCCGCGACGGGTGATGATGGTTCAGGTCACTGTTTTGGGAAACCACGAAGCAGGAAGGGACTGTTCAATTCGGTGAATATAATATATACATCACCGAAGAATACATTTCTAAAATTTTCCAGACATTTACGTCTTATCGGTCCAGTTCGACAGCCTTTGGATACTATTAACAGATTTGTATTTGGACGTGGTCGTGAAAGTGATCAAATCTTCAGTCCCAGGTTTCTCCCAAAAAGAATTGATTTGGCCAATCTTGTTAGAGACCTTCCATACAGCGTTCGATAAATTATAAAACTTTAATTCTTCGGGAAATCCTTTAAACACTTTTTTTAAAACTTTGTGCTTAACTAATGAAGAAGTCTTGTCAACCACATCTCTCAGAAAAACCCACGATGCCGGAGGGAATCACAAAAATTCACATTAAATTTTAAACATTTTTTGGTAAAAAGAGAATAACAGTAAAATCAACAAAAGAAAAGAAAGGAGTATTGCCAACTCAAATATTCCTGATCATTCAAGTTGGTTTTGATCTACCCAGAAAATCTAAGTCTCTCACAAAGTCATGCTATTTTTACCTGCGAGCGGCTGCGCTGCGGTCTTTTAGTAGAAAATGGATGATCCAAAATTTTTAAGTTGACAATAACAATAAAAATTATAACCTA
Organism: Caenorhabditis virilis; assembly: GCA_964036255.1. Taxonomy (NCBI): domain Eukaryota; kingdom Metazoa; phylum Nematoda; class Chromadorea; order Rhabditida; family Rhabditidae; genus Caenorhabditis; species Caenorhabditis virilis. The sequence goes on along the minus strand of OZ038417.1, from coordinate 8,088,939 downwards.
TTCACTAACAATCGCCTGAATACTCTGTTTATTATTTAATATCGCATGTGCCATTTCAGTTCCAAATGTGTTTTCCATTCGAATTTTGTCGAATTTGCAAACCAAAAGAACAGCAAGGAAACGTTGTTTCGTGTCCGCGTCAGACATATTGATAAACTCCGAATAAAACAGAGGATGAGAAGGAAGTTGGTAGAATACCAGACGATGAACTCCCTGTAAATTGAATAGGACTCTTTAATAATTGGCTTTTTTTTCGAAAAGTAAAACTTTTTGTACGTCCGCTAATCATAATTTCGAAAAAAAGACCAACCGTCAATTGTCTGCGATTGAAGAAGTACCATCTTTCCGTGACAACCAAATAACTTTTCCTTTCATGATAAAACATCTCTCTTGCTCTGTCAACCTTCCCACGTTTTGCATATTCATGACAAGTTACAAAACTCTCTTCCGATCTTTTGAAATGATTTCTGACTCGAACGAAATCGAAATACGACGGAACTACAATACATGTTCTGGGAACCAGTGTGGATACGATCTGCAAAAATACAACTTATGAATACTTATCAATTTTCGAAATGTTTTATATTTAATTTATAAAATTCGAGTAATTTACCTTATCCACAAAATATTTGAACCTTGTGTCCGACAATTCCGTTGCATTTTTAACCTCAAACTTGTGAATTTCTTGACACAATGGAATCTCAATCTTTTCCAATGTTCCTGCCATTTTTGGTTTCATCATTACTAGACCTTGATGATTCGCACTATTTTGTAGGGTTAATGAAGTGAACAACTCATGAGAATATCTCGAAAAGAATAAAAGCTGCGAAAAATGCCGAGAATATCCGTCTGAAATACACTTCATTATATCAGTTTTTACTGCTAAAATATTCACCAAGATACAGCTTCCGGACTCTTGAAATATCAACGTCAATTTTCGCTGGCTGTCCATATAAATGTGAAAAAATCAATTGAAGATTTTCCCAATTTTGTTGGATCATTAGATCTGCCTGAAAAAAGAGGTTATCATGTTGAAATTATGAAAAAAACAAACTAACCCTATCAACGATGACCATATTCAAACTGCTCAACAAATGTGATTCATTCCCATCATCCCCATTCAAAATCATTCTTAATCCCAATGGAGAACATAGAAGAACATCAGCTTTGTCAAATTTTTCATATAATTTTAACACTTTCTTTGACAATGCGATACCGATACGAAAAGTGTCATCGTTGTTACCTTTCAGAAGTTCCTAAATGAATAATCATTATTTAGAGAATTAAAATTTTAATTTTGAAGAAACAATTATTTACCAAATGATCTTCTGGATATTCAACTCTCGACGGCGGCAGCTCTTCAGAACCGCTAAATTCTTCTCTAAACCGATTTCTATTCCAAATTTCACCTTCTTCTGAAACGAATATTCTTTTAAAATAAAATAGCAAATGAAATACAGTTATTTACCTTCGCCGTAAATAATCCTTGATATCCGCTTAATAATATCATACGCATCTTTCTTAAAGGGGCACAATACCAAAACAACTGGGCGAACAAATCCCGAATCCCTGCACGATTCAATCAATTCCTCACTTGCTCCGCCATCCGAAGCAGATGCAATCTCCAATCTTCTCTTATTTCCAATAATCAGGTTTTTGTTTTTAATCAGGTGAGAGATGATGTGTGCGCAGTAGATTGACTGCAAAATATTTGAATTACAGCTTTTTATTATATTTTTAAATGTGTTATGAAACAAGGAGCGATTTCGGCTGAATCATGATTCAGCTGAAATCGCTGATATCTTATAGTCTACATTTTAACAATCGTAATCAGAAGAATGTAAAATTCAACATTACTACAGAATTTTGAATATTTGTTCGACTTTTTGCAAAAGAAAAACAAATCATAAAACTCACTCTATAACCACTCTGATCATCAGTAATTGCATGAAGATCACAATACTTTGAAACAAGTTCTAACATAGAAAATCTGGATTGTTCGATTGTCTTCGCTTTTTTCTCATCACATTCTGTTTCATTTAACAATTTTGTCATGTTCACAACCAAATTTCCGTTCCATTTTAGTTCTGTAGATAATGAAGATGAAGGGAGCTGAAATAACACCTTTTTGTTGGAAATCATTTTAAACCCCCCCCCCCGTACCGAAATTTCGTCAATTCCTTTATAATACACACAATTTCCCAATCCTGATATTTCAACTTTTTGTCCATTTTTCGTTCTGACGGCCACGTCTTTCAATCCTGCACTTGTCACAGAATCCACCTTTCCATCGAAGAACTTTTCAAAATACTCAATTTTTGGCTGCTTTTCTTTGGAACTTTCATCCGTTTTAGACGAATTTTTTGGTAACGATGATCGCTTCCTTTTTATGCTTTTGAGAACACCAGACATCTAAAAACAAAATAATTTGTTGCATAACTTGGAATGAAAAATATATTCTTGCGATAAGACGCATTTTCACATTTATTTGAAACTAATGTCTTTGTGATCTTTCATTTTACAGAAAAAAATATGAGATATTGCCAATTTACACAGATAAATATTTAAAAAAAACGTGTTTGAAGTTATGATTTTGTCAATGGATTGAGAAACACTTTGAAAAATAATGTTCGAATCGCGTTGACGAAGCCGTACAGAATAAAGACAAAAAGTATTATATTGACACAAATTGATTCTTCGGGAAGACCAAAAAAGTTTAGTTTTCAGCAGGTGGTTGCTCTTGTCTCAAAGTTTCTGGAATTGGTGGTGGGGCGGTAACATCGTTGATCACTAGCTCGTCATCTTCGCCAAGAACGCGGAGACCGAGAACTGCGGGGCATTGAGCCTGAAAATGAGAAAATTACCTATTGATCAACATCATTTAAACAATAAATGGAACAAACCTTAGCATTTGAACATGAATATCCAGCAACTTGTAAAGTTTGATTGTTCTGTAGAAGACTTTTGTTTCCGTCATCGTCAAATCTCGTCAATTCAAGATTTTTTGGATCAATCTGTAATAAATTAATAGATTAAAATAACGCGAACAGAATAATTTTAAAAGAAACCTTAATAATTCCTTCGAGCATTAATTTAAGGTCAGAAACTTTGTGACTTTCCTTCGCCTCCAGAAAAATGTGCGACTTCTTCCGGCAAACTTCGAAATATAAATCTTGCGCCATTGCCGATTCCGAAACTCTGTTTGACATATTCAATGAATTAGATTGGAAATCGCAAGAAAGGTCGGAGAGATTGTCAGGATTATTGAAATTTCGATGACAAAATATCAAAAAATTTTAAATGAAAAAACACTGCCGCATGAAAGATGTTGCATTTTTCCACGCGGCAGTTGCAAAAGTATGTTAAAATTTATTAGCGGGAATTCAAATTTTTAAACAACAATAATATAACACCTAATTTTGATAAAATAGGAAAAAATAGGAGAAATCGTGGAAAAATGTGCTATTATTCGTCGAAAGGAGAGTGAATACGATGCAAACATGCTTTATTGAGAATGCGAGGGCGAAAAGCGGAGTATAGGCTGAAAGATTATTAAGCAAAAATATTATTAGAAAAAAAGATTTTCTGACAAAATCATTATGGGAAAAAGCATTATTGTAAAAAAAATTATTTGGAAAAAAGATTTTTCGACAAAATCATTATGGACAAAATCATTAGGACGGTAGAGCGCGTTTGCTCCCATAGATTTTTATTTGCCGAAATGTTATGCGTTTATCATTTTTTCTGCACTCCTTTGTAATTTTGGTGAATAAAAAATAGATAATTGCAGAAAATAATTAGAATGGTTTCTATTCAGAGGTGCATAACAATATTTCCAGGAAAACTTGCTTTTTCGGGTATTTTTGTACATAATTGATACAGCACATAAAAATTAGATTTCAGGTAAATCATCCGTCTTTCAACGCAAACTTCTAGAGATTCAGAATATGAGTGAATCGATTATGCTTGTAAAACTATCATGCAACTCCGATGAATTACACATTTTGAACAACGAATGTGAGAAAACAAGTAGTGCCACATTGAATAGTTTGTTTCAGGTATTCTTGATGGAAAATGTCGCGGAATTTTCAAAATCGACGCAGAGCCATTCAAATTGACGGAGAACGATTTGAAGATTATCGTTTGCGCTGGAGAATATTCAGAGAATGAAGTACTCATTGTTAGTAGTTGAAAATAATTACTTTTTTTTCAGAGCTTCATCAAATTACTCGAATTTGAAGTTCCTGTAGAGCTCAGAGATGATACGGCAGATATTGGTTGTTTAGGTATTCCGTTTATGTTGGCTTCTAATTAATTTATTCCTGCGATTCGAAGCTTTTCAATTCGCTTTTTTTGTTTATATTTCTACTTTCTATTTCTAGAAGATCTTGAAAAGGTTAAAGAGGAATGCAGAGACGCGGAGCCAACAGGTGGACTAAGTAAACTATCGAAGCTGATTAAGCTTAAGGTGAGCATATTTTCTTAATTTTAAATGCACATAATATTTTCAGAAGGCCATGGAAAACGCATCAGCTTCACGTGGACCTATTCAAGATTTCATTGACTTAACCGATGAGAATATTGATTTTTCAAGACGAATTACGGACTCTGGCGGTAAGTAAGGCCGCAATTAAAAACAGAAAACATTTACAACTTTCGAAAAATTCATAACGTTGTTTTTCTAAAAAAAATAAAATTTCGAAATTTTAGAATTCGGTCCCTTCATCGGTATGATTGAAAATAAGAGAATTTTAAACGTGCCAAATAACATGTATCGATGGAATGATGAAGAGAACGGACGTGGAACAAATGAGCGTATTTCTGAAATTAAGAAATCCAACTCCACATCGACAGAAGCCAGAAGTTGCCCTTTTGTACGCTCCATATGTAATATTTGTTTGATTTCTGGATTGTTTAAATGTAAATAATGTATATAATGTAATTTCGTGTAACCATATGTATTTATTATCCATGTTGCTATGCATTTTCTTTCAAAATAAATTTGGTGCTCTTGATTTAGATTTTAATCGCTAAAAAAAGAAAGTTCTCATTTTCTTTGCAAAGTTTTTGATAATGAATATAAACGTCGCTTGGCTAGAAACTTTCTCATACAAAAAGAACATAATTTAATAGCTGGACGATCAACAATTTTCTTGTATTAAAAAAAATGATAAACGGGTGACATTACAAAAATACCCGAAAAAGCAAGTTTTCCTGGAAATATCTGAATAGAAACCATTCTAATTATTTTCTGCAATTATCTATTTTTATTCACCAAAATTACAAAGGAGTGCAGAAAAAATGATAAACGCATAACATTTCGGCAAATAAAAATCTATGGGAGCAAACGCGCTCTACCGTCCTAATGATTTTGTCCATAATGATTTTGTCGAAAAATCTTTTTTCCAAATAATTTTTTTTACAATAATGCTTTTTCCCATAATGATTTTGTCAGAAAATCTTTTTTTCTAATAATATTTTTGCTTAATAATCTTTCAGCCTATACTCGAAAAGCGAGAGAGAGAAAGTGGGAAAATATCTCTTATTTGAAGTGTTGGATACACAAAACACGTTCAAGCGAGTTTAGTTAGTAAAGACTAAAAGTATTTGGTTTAAGTAACTGTTTAAACTCTAAATAGGTCTGTAACTTTTTTATAAAGTTTAAAAAACACCAAAAGAAACAAGGAAATTAGAAAAAATGTAGTAAGTTGAATTTTCCGTTAATTATGGAAGAACTTTGCTCCCTTTTATGAATAATTTCTTAAAATTCACCAGGGTCTAAGAAAAAAAAATGTTTTCCAAGTTTTCAGAATTTGTTCATTGGTTTGTGGAAGATACAGTGCTGTGAAAAATGATGATTATCTGAAATATTACTTCAATGAGGACCATACTCATATTCTAAATGTTTTTCGATTTAAAATTAGTTTTTTAAATTCCAAAATAACAACAAAAAAATCCAGAAATGCACAAAAGAGCTTCGGGATTCTTGTAAATGTCTGATCTTCTAATTCTTCCTACGTGATATGTCATATAATAACCTGTCAATGAACCTATCTTATCATTTCCCACTACATTTGTCATCATTTTCTTACACCAGTAGCAAACCTATTTTCATCATTAAAAAAGGTATTTATACCTTGTTTTTTATAATTTTCCAATATTTACATTCTTCTGTATAAGATGCCGAAAATCGGAATCATCCAGGCTGGAACAATTCTTTTCAACACTCCAAAAACTCTCGAAAAAGTTGAACAATTGACTGAAGAAGCTGCAAAATCTGGAGCAGAACTGGTGCTATTCCCAGAAGCGTTCATTGGTGGATACCCAAAATGGAACGATTTTGGAATAACTATGGGCACGCGAACAATGGAAGGACGTGAAGAATTTAAGAGATATTTTGAGAACGCGATAGATGAACATGGAACTGAATCGCAGTTTTTGGAAGAGTTGGCGAAGCGTGTTGGTGTTCATTTAGTGATTGGTGTGGTTGAGAAACAAGCATCAACTCTTTATTGTTCCGTGTTTTTCTATTCTCCGAATGGTTATTTGGGAAAACATCGGAAATTGTTGCCGACCGCTTTGGAACGTTGTGTTTGGGGAAATGGTGATGGATCAACAATGCCAGTAAGTATAGACACTTTTGGATCGTCATATCTTTTTTAAATTAGGGCTTAACGGAGATAGTAAATGTACCTTAAATGAAAATAGACTTCATTCTCATTCCAAATCTGTTTTTAAAATTTTCTAAAACCTCCTAGAAGCCGAGAAAATGAGCTTCAAAACAATGGCCTAGAAAAAGGGCCTACCTGGCCGAACTTTTTCTTATGAGCTTTTTTCGTGTTTCGTTAATAAATAGTTATGCAGAATGCTTATATTAGTCCTTTTTTTTATGTTTTTAATTTTTTTAAAAAATTGTTCATGCTTGCGGACTAGTTTTCGCCGGTGGCCCCTTTTTCTAGGCCATTGTTTTGAAGCGTGTTTTCTCGGCTTCTAGGTGGTTTTGAAATTTTTTAAAAACAGATTTGGAATGAGAATGAAGCCTATTTTCATCCCAGACGCATTCATTGGCTCCGTAAAGTCCTCCTTTAAAGAGAGAGTGTCTTTTTAGTGTCAGTGAAGTTATGATATACATTTTTTTTTGAAGTTTAAGTTGCCAGACGTACTTAACAAATACATCTTTCAGCGATTCCTTGTCTAGTAACTCCTTCTCTTTAAATGGCTTCCATAGAAAGAAAAATACTGTCAAAAATTCCAAATAATCGTGTTTTAAATTCCGAACTTCCACTTTTTTTTAAATATTCAGTTTTCTGTTTAATTTTAGGTTTTCGACACATCTATCGGTAAAATCGGTGCTGCAATATGTTGGGAAAACTACATGCCTTTATACCGTATGACCCTTTACAATAAACAGATTCAATTGTATTTGGCACCGACAGTTGACGATAGAGATGTTTGGTTGTCCACCATGAAAACGATTGCACTGGAAGGAAGGTAATGAATTTTTTTTCGTGCAAAAATTATATATATATATATATATATTTCTCCAGATGCTTTGTAATATCAGCTTGCCAGTTTCTGAAAGCTGATAATTATCCAGATGGACACAAATTGAGGGAGACTCATGGCGATGATAAAGTATTTATGAAAAATAAAAAAAATAAAAACCAAGCAATTTTCAGATTTTGATAAGAGGTGGATCATGCGCAGTCGACCCATTAGGTAATGTTCTTGTTGAGCCAGACTTCACGAAAGAAACCATCAAATATGCCGATGTTAATTTGGATGATATTGCACTTGGCAAGATGGATTTGGATGTTTGCGGACACTATAGTAGACCCGATGTTTTTCAATTGATCGTTAATGAAAAACCTTTGAATAATGTACAGTTTAAATGAGTTCATTGTTTTTTACATTTTTCAAATGGCATTTCGAACAGGGTGACAATAATCTATGGGAACAAGAATCTTCTGTTGTTTTACATTTTTTGTTAAAATATGTATTGTTTTATGTTTTTCTTCGTTTTTATACTGATGATTCATTGAAATTCAGAAAATTCTGAGGCCTTGTTGCATTGGAGACAACATTTTCTTGTAAATCCACAGAATCTTCTCAGACAAAATGTGTGAGGACAGATTTTCGGCATTTCTCAAGAAGATAAGTATTCTTAGGAAAAAACAAATATTTTTCGATTTTTTCCGAAAAATAAAAAAAATTCACGTAGGATTAAAAAAAAGAAGTTATTTTGTCATTTTCACTATTTTTCCGAAGACAAATTCAGTCTAAAGAAACCATGAAAAAAACCGTTTTAGCGCATTTTCGTGGCTTTCTAAAGTTGAAAAAATGGTATGTTCCTTTAAAAGTTGGTATTACGGTAGGGCTCTTTTTTTTTAAATTTATATTGAAGGTAAATCGATTTTTTTTTGAAAATCAAATACATTTTTATATTTTTAATCTTTCAATTTATTTTCTGAAAAAAATATACCGTAATTATAAATATAAATTTTTAAAAAATACTTAATCGTTATTGTCAACTCAAATATTCTTGATCATTGCGTTCTGAAGGCTGCTCAACCTCACAGACGCTCCGCACGCACGCTACGCGGTTGCCGACACCCAACACACTGGAAAATTTGAAAAATTCATTGTCCGTCCAATTTTCCAGCGTGTTGAGTGTCGGCAGCCGCGTGCGTGCGTGCGGAGCGTCTGTGAGGTTGAGCACCCTTCAGAACGCAATGATCAAGAATATTTGAGTTGACAATATTAATCGTTTTTATTTTGAGAATCGTTATTATTTCAGCTAAAATCTGGAATTTATTAATAATTTAGAATTGATAACTTCAGCTAAAAAATTATTTTCTCATTTGGAAATTTTGAAAAGCTCGTAAAATTCTAATTTTTTCAAATTTTTCAGAATTTTAGCGTAGTTAAAAAGAAATAGCGTAGTTTAAGTGTGGTTTAAAAACGAATCTAAACAAAAGATTGCCAAAACTCTTGATTTCTCGGTTATCAAAAAATGACTGAAAAGCATGAGAATCAAATTCTGATATTTATCGTCAAAGACAGCTGTTCAGTTAATTTGACCCTACCAGATTTAACTTCAAAAATTCGAGCTTTCTCTCATCAGTACAATTTATGCGAAATTACACTGATAACTATACACGTCATAGCAGTGGTCTAAAGTTGAAAAAATCAAAATTTTAATGTACGCGTGTCGGGTCGGAATTGGCGCGAAACACAATTATTTGAATGTGGCTACATATTGGTATTGTTTGGACCACCTGGGCTCCCATTCGAGTTTTGATTTTTTGCCTTGAATTTAGATCGTGTTAACTGACAAGCTACCTTTAAACTGGAGGTTAAACAATACATATCAGAATAAAAACAAACAACTTTATGTATTTTAAATTTCAGCACATTCCTCCCGAAACCCGATCATAATTTCAAAAATGTTTTCCTTCATAAAATCCCACTCAAATCTTCGCATTAAATGCCACCGATCCCATCAAAATTTTCATCTCTTTTCTCGTCGTTTTTCTATTGAAACAATGAAAAACTGGAAGGGGGCAATATAAAAATCGGTCGTCGAGCAGCAGCATGATTGTTGATAATGATCATTCCATCCATGATGATCATATCTATCTCTTCTTCCAGAGCAAAAATCCTTCTCCAAAAACGCGGGGGAAGCTCGAGTCCTGAATGCTCTTGGTTTTTTTCTTCTCGCTGGCGCTTTCTTTCCAGTTTAATTTTGTTTTCATCACTGCGTTTCCTGTTGAACACTTGATTATCTCATATTATTTTGTTGTTTTTGGTCCCTCCCGCCAGGGGGGAGGTTTCAGGCATTTTTGTTTTCTCTATGCCATTGAAGATGAAGAACATCAGAGAAAGCATTTGTTTTTGTTGTCTTGTTAATGATGATCGTTTGGCCTCTAGTTTTCGACCCTTTTCTGTTTATTGATTTTTGCTCACATTTATCCATAAATTAACTTCTTGTTCTTGATTATTTGATAATAGGCCTTTTTTAAATTAAAAAAGTGTTTCATTGCGTTTTAACATTTCGTGAAACACAACGTAAAATATTGGTCCTGGCTGTGAAAAAATATTCTCACGGTGGGATAAAGTGAACCGAAATTGTCGTCACGAACACCGCTTTGTGTGTGTACACCGTTACGACAAATTGCACACACGCAAAAATTCGAATTCTTTACGAATGGAATTTTAACGCCTACAACGCATGAAAAAATGAAGATTTTGCGTTAAATACATAAAGTATGGTCTAATCTAATTTTTTTCACTCCGAATTACAAAATTGCGTCCCTGAATAGTTGAATATATAACGCGTTCTGGGAAACCGAGCGGCACAATTGCAAAAATGCCACGCCCGCTTTTCTGCGTTCAATTTTTAATTATCGTACTGAATTTTCTTAGTTATAATCGGAACACTTTGGCCTCCGTGGACGTCTGAATGTTCATTACTTTAAAAAATGATCTTCATTTATATTTTGGAAACGTTTTTTAAAAAGAGGACTGCAATCATTGTGTAAATGTTGTTCAATCGATAAATGTGTTCGGTAATTGTGGTGAAAACAAGCAAAAAACTAGAATTGCGAGAAAATTGGCACCCGGAATCGAACTTTGGTCTCAAAAACAACCAATCAGAAGTTTGATTCCGAGTGCCCTTTTTTTTAATTTTAGTTTTTTACAAGTTTTTTATCACTATTGTTTCGGTATTGTCAAGATGAAAATTCCTGACCGCTTGTTTTGCGGAGTGTCGTTGGGAATTTCCTCGCAACGAGTTGGAAGGAGTTGTACTACAACATAAGTACAACGCCCTCAGCTCTTTCTAACGCGTTGCGGTTGCGTTGCGAGGAAATTCCCAACGATGCTACGCAAAACGAGCGGTCAGAAATCTTCATCTTAACAATATACATTTAAAAAAGTATAAAATTAAATTTTGAACCGATTTCACAACATTCATAAATTGCTTTAATTTTCTTGTGATCAGCAGAATTTTTTGGGTTTTATTTTTTAAGCAAAGATATTCAAAGAAATGAAACAAATATTGGTAGTTGCACCTTACCTTTAAACTAAACCTTCAAAGATCAGAACAATTTATAAAAATGTAATTAAATATAGTGTCATCTCGCCCCCGCTTGCATTCTTGCTCTCATATCCATCAAAATCTTCACTTCATGTTCGTTTTTTTGTCAAACCTAAAAAAAGTGCAACATGTTAAACACAAATCTCTGCAAAAATTCCCTCTTTTTGAAACATAGAACAGATATCGATACAGTTTGTGCATCACCCGCGTTTTTTTCTTTCCTTCTCCACAAGTACAAACAAAAAAGTAGGGAAAAAATAAAGTGGCCAGCGGGAAGAAAAGTTATTTGGAAAGGTTCGAGCAGTGTACCTTTATCCATTATCAAAATCCCAACAAATAACTCGTCAGAAAATCTTGGAAAATATTTATATCATAACTTCACTGAAATTGTACTCTATTCTAGTATTTTAAATTTAAATAAAATGGTCCCACCACTACTACCAGGGACCATTGCAAACAAAAGGCTTCAAACGATATATGAAAGCGGAAAAGTTGAGACGGATCCTGAAAAGTTGGGCCATCGGTTTATGGCAGAACCAACACGGTTTGAATATTTTCTAATAATTATAGCAAAAAATTTTTAAAAATAAATACGATTGTTTCGAAGGAATGAAGTCTTAGAAGTTCAATTTGTTTTCAAATATTTTGAAATTTCCGTGTAAATTTTCAACGAAAGGAGGACTTCACGGAGATAATGAATGTGATGAAAATAGACTTCATACTCATTCCAAATCTGTTTTTAAAATGTTCTAAAACCACCTAGAAGCCGAGAAAATGAGCTTCAAAACAATGGCCTAGAAAAAGGGGCCATCGGCGAAAACTAGTCCGCAGGCATGAAAAATCCCAAAAAAATGAAAGAACATAAAATAAGGACTAATATAAGCATTCTGCATAACTATTTATTAACGAAACACGAAAAAATCTCATAGGAGAAAGTTCGGCCACGTGGACACTTTTTCTAAGCCATTGTTTTGAAGCTCATTTTCTCGGTTTCTAGGTGGTTTTGGAAAATTTTAAAAACAGATTTGGAATGAGAATGACGTATATTTTCATTTTAGGTACATTTATTATCTCCGTAAAGCCCTCCTTTAAAAATATATGACGATCCAGAAGGGTCTAGACTTACTGGCATTGTTGATCCATCATTATTATGTCCGTAAAATTCTCCTATAATGCATTTTAGAAATTTTTGAACAAAAATGCAAACACTAAACGTTAGCCGACGATAAAATCGGTAGCTCCCGAAAATCAAAAATTATAAATCTTCGAATGCCACGAAACTGTGAAAATTTAAAAAGATAATTGAGGTTTGAGCTATTATCTACATTCTTAAAATCTTAAGAAAACAAAAAATACATGTGCTAGTAGTATTGAAAACTCAAACTACGGGGGTTTTTAAAGAAAATTTTAATCTTTTGGAAGCTTTATTCCTAAAATCCTGAAGTCTTCTTGAACTTTGTCAACAAACTGAGACCTGTAGCGTCATAATAAATTTCAATTAGACCTTAAATCAGACCGCGTTGCACGGACACCGACCGCGTCGCACCGACACGCGCGCATTCAAATTTTGATTTTTTCAACTTTGGACTGCTGCTATGAAGCGTGTATTCATCGGTGTGATTTCGCACTAATTGCATTGTACTAATGAGAGAAAGCTCTAATTTTTGAAATTGAAAACTGGAGGGGTCAAATCAGCTGACCCACTGTCTTTAAAGAATGACGAAGAACATAAAATATGATCGAAATCTTATTTTTCAAAAATTCATATTTTTTTAAAAATTCCTTTCATTCAAGTTCCGCTAACGTTTCGAAATGAATACACATACTTTATCAATTTTTTTGAAAATTTGTATTTTTCTTCATTTTTTCCAGAGCCAACGCCCTCGCAGCCGCCAAACGGCTTCTCGACGACTCTCGCGGTAAATCGTGGGAGCAATTAGCGCGAAAATTCACACTTGAAGGAAGTATCACAGCTGCACCTTGTGTTGAAAGGTTCTCTATCTCTTTCATTTTTTTTGCCAGGTTCTAGGTTTCATGTGGTTTTTATTTATTGTATGAAAATCATATAAAAATATATACACAAACATCTGGGCGTTTGATAGAGTATTCTTGCAGATTATCCGAAGTCGAACTTGACCAAAGTCTTGAAACAATGCCAGAATATCGTAATTATCGTTTCAATCGTAGTCGATCTGTTGATTTGAGCTCAATTTCCAGGTTTCGATTTTCTTAAAGTCTTTATATATTTTTTGAACTGTAATACTGGCACTATGCCTTTTTGTGTATGGAATGGAACCGTAGAAATTATATATTTTTTCAGAGAAAAGTACCTATCAAGATGGTCGCGCGAGAACACACCAGTGGACAATGAGAAACGTTACGCGTCACATGTACGTCGTAGCTATACACCAGTCCGCGAAATTGGCGCTTTCCAAAGTGTTCACGACACAAATTCAAGTCATCGTTCACGAACACCGTTGGCACAAGTCACAGCACCATATCATACCAATATTCATTATCGATCAGAGGTTTGTTTTTATTCGTTCTTTAAAAGTTAAGCTGTAAAGTCTTCGGAGTGCCGAGCAGGCGTCTATAATTCTTAACAACGAGGATCATTTATAAGTCTATGTAAAAAAATAATGGGTCTCGAAACAAATGTCTAAACTAATTTTCAATGTGCAAGTTTCACTTCAAAGTTTTTGAGTTGTGCGGGAAAAATGTACTGAGGAAAAGCAATGCACAGGAAGATTCCCATTTTGTTCGGGACGTGTCCGCGGACAGACCCTTACATTTTCAGTTTGGCTCTAACACACCCGATTTTCACAAACTTCGCTGTAAATGAAATCTTTGACACTGAAATATGCATTTCATTTTCATTATTTTATTTTTCGATTAAATAAAGCCGCCAACAAAAAATGTGTAACATTACTCAAAAATTAAGTGGAGCTTCAAAATCTTACTAAGAAGATCAGTTTTTGAAAATCTGACATGTTAGAGCAAAACTGTAAATGTCCGGTACTGTCCGGTGCATTGCTTTCCCTGAGTAGTCTCGGGTACAACTAATGGTACAGTTTTTGATCATGAAATAAAAAATGTTTAATACATTTTATTAATTTTAGTTTTATATTTTAATTTATTTTAAGATTTAAGATTTGTTTTAATTTATGATATTGTCAAGATGAAAATTCCTGGCCGCTCGTTTTGCGGAGTGTCGTTGGGAACTTCCTCAAATTCAACTTTCTCAGTTGGTCTTACGCGTTTCGGTTGCGTTGCGTTCGAGTTGCGAGGAAGTTCCTTATAAATAGCTTGTTGTGAAGTACTTAACTTTATCTCCTGTAGCAAAATGTTCCTTTTGTTTTTTATATTTGAAAATAATCATTTCAATTAGTATGTATCAGGCTTGGTCGGAAGAAACTTTTCGGAAAATAGGAAAATAACTTTTTTTTTCGGAAAATCGGATAACCGATTTTTTTTCTCACAGAAAAATCGGAAAATTCGCTAATATCATGAACATTTTTATTTCTAATGCATATTTATTGTCTTTTTTAAATAAAAAGACGAATTAGTAGTACAGTGTAGTTTCATTTTACAATGTAGTTTCTCTTGAAAACATTCATTTTGAAATTGAAAACATCGGATGTCCGATTTTTTTCCTATATTTTCTCGGAAAAAATAGGAAATTTTCGAAAATTCGGAAAAAAATCGAATAAATCGGAATTTCCGTTTTCCGATTCCGACCAAGCCATGTATACAACTTTTAAGAATATAAATCCTTATAACTTAAAATTCCAGATCGAACCTTTCCGAAAATACGACGTCTACGGACTGCGAACCTGGAGTTATCCAATCTACAAGTAATTTTAATTTTTTCAATAATAAAATATTTTATTTATAAATTTTAAGATATGTATACGGACGAGAAGGTGACTACCGTCGTCCATATTCATTCGATCGATCATACGGAACCACGCCAGCCTACACACCACCACAACTCACACCAGAAAGTCGTCCAATCACGACAAGAAGAGGATATTCTGGTTACTCATATTTGGCGAATGAAACGAATTTTGATTTGGCAAGCAGACCAAAAAGTTTAAGCTCATATATGTATACAAGGAATTATCTTGGAACAGCGTAAGTTTTTTAAAAAATATTTTTGATGGTCTTAAAGTTACAGTGCTTGTTTATATATTTTAATTTTTCCGAAGCAATTTTTCTTTACAAAAAAGTGCGAAAAGTGCGAAAAAAGTACTCGGAATTGAACTTTCGAGTTATCTATTTTTTCCAAGATAAAAATAGTATGAAATGTATCGATAAAAAATTAATTTTTTAATTTTTTAAACGCAATTAATCTTAAGAAGTGACAAAATAAGTGGTACACTGTCTTCAACCAGAATTCTGATATTTAAAAAAAATTATTTTTTCAGTTCCGCCCCTTCGTACTGGTCTTACTACGGCAACAGTCCTCTCCGTCACTTCAACAGTTATCGCCCACATAATTATACAAGTTCGACGGCCGCATGGTCACGTTATTATTAAAATCGGTTTATTTTTCTCTTAATGAGTGGAGGCAGACGATACATTGACATTCTAGATTACTTCGATTTTCAGAAGATTAGTTATCTCTTTCATTTGACAGTCTAACGTCAAAGTTGAGATTTTCAAAGATTCTGAAAATTTTAGTTTCGATCTACTCTTATACTTTTGAATATCAATGTTTCATCTAATTATCTTCCCATCTTTAATAGAAAAAACCGGTTTTTTCTTCCCAATTTCGATCGATTTTTGAATATGCACGACAACTTCTTCCAAACCCAGTTTGTATATGTATTGAAGACTTTAATAAATCTATTTTCATTTTTAACTTTAAATGAGGACTTTACAGAGCTGATAAATGCAAAATAGACTTCATTCTCATTCCAAATCTGTTTTTAAAATTTTCTAAAACCACCTAGAAGCCGAGAAAACACGCCTCTAAACAATGGCCTAGAAAAAGGGGCCACCGGCGAAAACTAGTCCGCAGGCATTAAAAAACATAAATTATAATGAAAGAACATAAAAACGACTAATATAGGCATTCTTCATAACTATTTATTAACGAAAAAAGCTCAGAGGAAAAAATTCGGCCAGGTGGCCACTTTTTCTAGGCCATTGTTTTTAAGCTCATTTTCTCGGCTTCTAGTTGGTCTTAGAAAATTTTAAAAACAGATTTGGAATGAGAATGAAGTCTATTTTCATTTAAGGTACATTTATTATTAGGTAAAGACCTCCTATAAATAAGAGGCTAAAAAATAACAACAATTGATTTTTCTATTCATAAGTGCATAAACAGCCGTAAATGTTGTCTGTGTCGTATGGAATCGTGTGATGTTTCATGATCAATTGGACAAAAATATACATATCGGATTAAAAATTGAATAAAGAATGAAGTTAGTCAGAAACGGAGGTTTTTCAACAATGGAATCAACGTTTTGGTTTTAGAATTTGTTTTTTTTAATATTTTTTTCAGAATATATCTTATACGAGTAAATAAAAGAAATTATAAATTTTAGAATGATTATCAAAAAACGAATAAGTCAATTAAACCGCTCGGAACTATCCTCGATCATTGCAATTGTTATTCCCGGTCGAAAAGCAGACTATTTTTCCACTCAGCAAATGCAAGAAATTTGTATCAAGTGGTACGGTAGGTTACTGTACATTATCAATGTTTCTCAATGAGTTTCCCTCTCCAGGATTTTTGCCAATGCTCTTTCCATCAACCACATTTTTGAGTTTCAAGAAGAAAACGGGGAAATTTTCTGTATTATGAGAAATTCCCAAGCTTGCTCATGTTGTGTAAAAGGTTTATATTTCATTTTTGGATTGATGTATTATTATTAGGGGTTTCAGATTCTGAAACCGCTTCAATAGCAGAATTCGAACGCGGGCCAATTGCTGACACTTTCCGACGATCACGGACACCATCTCCGGTACGACCACCTGTTAGAGAAAATGTTCCAAAATTTACGGTAAGTGACTCTTGATCTACTGTAGAAATAAACCAGAGCAGTGCGCGCTCTACCGAACATACTCCCGCTTTGACGCGTTCCGGCGCATGTACGAAAGGTCCCGCGGATAAGAGTGAATTCATGGATCAAAAATAATGATTACAGTATTTCCAATACGTACGATCACTGGAACACTTCAAAAATGGTGTTCGGTACAGCGTTGCTCCGGTTTATGTCAACATTATATTAAAAATGTGCCAGTTCACTGAAAACAAGCCCAAAGCAATAAATAAAAGTTAGTTCCCGACTTGTTATTTCTTCTGTTATTGAAGGAGGACTTTACGGAGATAATAAATGCAACTTAAATGAAAATAGACTTCGTTCTCATTCCAAATCTCTTTTTAAAATTTTCTAAAACCACCTAGAAGACGAGAAAACAGGCCTCAAAACAATGACCTAGAAAAAGTGGTCACCTGACCGAACTTTTTCCTATAAGCTTTTTTCGTGTTTCGTAATTAAATAGTTATGCAGAATGCTTATATTAGTCCTTTTGTTTTATGCTTTTTTTCATTTTAATATTTTTTTCATGCCTGCGGACTTGCTTTCGCCGGTGGCCATTTTTTCTAGGTCATTGTTTTGATGCGCTCTTTCTCGGCTTCTAGGTGGTTTTAGAAAATTTTAGAAACAGATTTGGAATGAGTATGAAGTCTATTTTCATCCCAGATGCATTCATTATCTCCGTAAATCCCTCCTTTAAAGTCACAATTAATCCCCAGTGACAACCTTACGTTAAGAATCCGGAATTTTGAATAACCAATATAAGTGACATTTCTAGGTCGGACCACAAGCAAAAGTTACACCAGTCGACGTTCCACCGACAATAATTACAATTGAACCAAAAGGCGACGATGAATGGAAGAATGGAAAACGAAAAAAAGTCGAGCAAGAGAAAACAACATGGGAAAATTGTAAAAGAGATTGTGGATATTGTTTCGTGAATTTATGTCAACAGTGTTAAGTTTTGTGAAATAATTTAATTTTTTTAATTCATAATATTTTTCGATTTTCTTTGTATTATTTCATGAAATGCGTTCTTTTCCAAATGAACAGATTCCACATTATGTGCTGTGATATCATATCGCAACGAATTAAGCCAAGCTCAATTAGCTATTTAATTAAAATAACTCGAGAAAAAAAGAACTTTATTATAATTTCACTATATATAAATAAGAAGTAAATCAGAAAAAATAATTTCAAAAAAATAATATTTTTGGTCATAAAAAAATAAGGAAATAAGGAAAACAAGTGATTTTTGGGGGGTCATGTTGAAAGGGAAATGAAATGGGAGGGAGCTGAATTTTGGGAAGAAGAAAAATGAAGCACCGGTAACAATAGTTTTTTTTCTGAAAAGGAAAGAAACAAAAACAAAAAATTTAAATTATTAACCGATGAATCTCTTCTCATCCTTCCATCGCTCCCATTTTCTCCCGCCGCCGCGCCAACGCCGCCTCTAAATCTGTCATGTGTTTTTGTGGTGAATTGTTGTTTCCAAATGTTTGGCTCAAATTGCTCGCCGAGTGTAATTTCGTCGCTTCTGATCGTTTTGGTGGAGGTGGTGGTGCGATTTTCTTCGACGACATCGGCGTTCCGATTGGTTTTGGAGGGGTTGCTGGTGGTTGATTTAGAATTCGGACAGCTGCAGGTGGTGGCGGAGCAGGGAATTCTTCATCAGAATCTGACTCTTCTTGAGCTGCAAAAAGTTTCATTTTCTCAGTATAATAATAATGAAACTTACGAATAGTGGGACTTGGTGCTGAAGACGTCGAAGTCCTTGAAATCCTTCTAACCGCATCAATTGGTGCTCTTTTGATTGTTCCGGTCAATTGTTCAACATATTGTTGAGTCAGCTCCATTGGTTTTTCTAGAACTTGTCTAGATGGTGATGGTTGTGATGGTTGTGAAGATATGACTGAAAAATAGAGATAAATTATTAAGAATTTTTCGAACGATTCCACAAATATTGTATTTATATTCATTGGAATGCTAATATTTTAAAGGAGGGCTTTACGGAACTAATGAATGCGTCTGGGGTGAAAATAGACTTCATACTCATTCCAAATTTGTTTTTAAAATTTTCTAAAACAACCTAGAAGCCGAGAAAACGCGCCTCAAAACAATGGCCTAGAAAAATGGGCCACCGACGAAAACTAGTCCGCAGACATGAAAAATCCAAAAAAAATGAAAAACATAAATTAAAAAGGGACTAATATAAGCATTCTGCATAACTATTTATTAACGAAACACGAAAAAAGCTAATAGTAAAAAGTTCGGCCAGGTGGGAACTTTTTCTAGGCCATTGTTTTGAGTCGCGTTTTTTCGGCTTCTAGGTGGTTTTAGAAAGTTTTAAAAACAGATTTGGAATGAGAATGGAGTCCATTTTCATCCCAGACACATTTATGAGCTCCGTAAAGGCCTCCTTTAAAAAAAATATAAAACTGTCGCACCGAGACCTGTAGCAAGCTGCAACAAATAAACGAAATTTCACATTACATACCTGAAGATAAAGCTGGTGATTGTGTCCTAACATTTACAGAAAGCATGCTATTCGCAAAGTGAGTCGGATGACCAAACTGAACAGTAGATGCCGCGGATGGTGCTCTCGAATGTTGCTGCAAACCATTTCCCTGATGCTCCGAAATGGCGACAGATGACGAAGCAGCCGACATTCCAGCGCCTCCAAGTGTGTCCCTTCGAATCTGGCATGCTCTTTCGAAATTTTGAAATAAATATTTCCCATTTTTCGCGATTCTTAATGCAACCAGCCATTTTTTGAATGTCATTTCGTCTTCGGCACAAATATATTTGATGTATTGAGAACGTTTGATTTGAAGAGCCGTTAGCTGCAAAATGAATATTTGTAAGGTTAACTGAAATTCGCTTAAATACCTTCAATGAAATACAATAAGGAGTTGGCGACTTATACTTCTTCTCCCAATTAATTCCAGTATAAACCTGATTCGAATGCATATTCATCAAGCATGTCAAATCTTTTGTCGTCGATGATTTTTTCCCTTTAGACGAGTAATATAAACCACTCGGTCTCAAAACGAAAAAGTGTTTCTTCCATGATTTCCTTCCATCCGATTTCAAATATAAAAACCCTTCCATTTCTGGCGGAACAACTGTATCTCGATTAAAATAATCGTTGATGAATTTTTGTTTCACTTCCATTGTCCAATCGCCTTGTGGAATTTCCATATGATCAGAAGTCTTCGAGGTGACGAGATATCGTTCGGGACGATCGGTGAATGCATATTTGTCCGATCGTCGCATGAAGTAAAGTTTGTTCGGCGAATCTTGAACCCACATTTGAATGTTTTCTACCACTTTTTCGTGATCTTCGTAGATACGTTCTGGAAAAAGGTGATTTTTGTGAGGGATGATTTGCGAGAGTGGAATTTTTTAACGAGCACTTTAAAGTGTTTGTTTACTTATTTTCAATTCTTGTTTTAATCGACTCAGAATCACCTATTATTAACGGAATCAACAAAAAAATTCAGTTCAAAAGCTTAATTTTGAGCAAAACGGTCCCTCAAAAATCGAAAAACGGGTGGTGGCACCTCCCGTTTTGCACTGACACCGCCTGTTTTCGGCACTTTTCCGGGAGCTGTTTTGGACCCACGGGCGCCCGAAAAAAATTTTTTTTGACAAATTCATTAATAATAGGCGTTTCTGAATAGATTAAAACAAAAATTGAAAATCAATAAACAAACACTTTAAAGGAGGACTTTTTTCGAGAAAATAAATGTACCTATGGTAAAAATAGACTTCAACTGATTCCAAATCATCTTTTTTAAAACTGTTCTTTAAAAAACAAATAGAAGCCGAGGAAACGCGATTGCCAACAATGACCTAGGAATAGTTTCCACCGACGAAAACTAGTCCGCGGGCGTTATTACGTGAAGAATCCAAAAAATAAGCAAAAATATAATTTAAAAGGGACAAATTTAACAATTCTCAATGAATATTGGCAATTATTAGACTAAATAGGCTCAAAAAGTGTCCAAGTGCAGGTGGACACTTTTTCTAGGCCACTGTTTCGAAGCTCATTTTCTCGGCTTCTAGGTGGTTTTAGAAAATTTTTAAAACAGATTTTGAATGAGAATGAAGTCTATTTTCATTTTAGGTACATTTAGTGGTTCCGTGAAGTCCTCCTTTAAAAACTGTTCAAATTTTTTAAAAATCCAATTTTCAGGGTTGCAAATTTGAACTCGCGCGCTTTTTAGTAAACATTTGCGCTCCACGGACAAGCAGTCATGTAGGTGTGCGCGGGAAAAACTATTTTCCTTTATTTTCATAATTAATTTCTGAAAAATCAAATTTTTTTGAATTTTTTTTGCTTCGCGCCATTAGTCGACCGCGTTGCACGATCCACGACCGCGCCGCACGATCCGGCGCCAATTGTATTTTTCCAACTTTGGACGGCTTTTATAAATCGGTTTTTTTTCAACGAGATTTTTTAATAATCGTATCAGATTTCTATTTTTTGGTATATCGCGCATATGGGGTAAAATTAAGTGAACAGCTGTCTTTAAGAAAATTTTTGATTCAGAAGTACCAATTTTAAAATAAATTTTGATTTTCATCTTCTAAAATTCCAAACGTATTTCGACTGTTAATATAAAGCCAAAAAAACTCAAATTCACTAAAAACTCACTAATATAAAGCTCTGGAAATTCCTCTACAATACAATGATCTTCCATCAACGCGATTTGATTCTTTTCAGCCAATTGTTTCATAGTCTAAAAGAATTTGTTTAACACATTTTCGAATAATTTTCTCATGCTATCTTACATCAGCCACCGTCCATCTCTCATCAATCAACATCTGAAGTGGTTGTCCATCTTCAACAAAAAATTTCACAAAAATCCTCGTCACTTTCGCCTCCTTCATCTTTTCCAGCGCTTGTTTGATTTTCAGCGCTTTTGCCTCTTCGGCAGTGAGTTCCCCATTTCGTGGCGAGACCTGAAATTCAAATTCTACATTCTTTTTGCTTTGTTTTTATGTATTGTCTCAAAAAAGTGTCAGGTGCTCAATCATCTCATGACGTCTGTTTGGCTCCCATAATATAAAAAAAAGGTTGCGCAATTCGCCCTCTTATATGTGAAAGTATACATAACATCTGGTCGTCATACACCTTGGCATAATAAAAAAAAAAGGTAACATTTGCTCAATCTTGAAGAGTCAAGAGAAATCTTCCTCGTTTTCTTCAAAGCCCCCAATTATTCCAAAAGATTGCACAAATTGAGTTATTAATTTGATTTCTTTGTCTATGTGTGCATACCTAAATGTCGGTAAGAGTCAGTCAAAAAGTCTGTGTTACGTCGTTTTGGCAGTATGACAGGTACTGGTATTTATTTGAAGAAGAACGCGGTATGCCGCCGAACATTTTCTTGATGTGAATTGTTACCAGAATCAGGAATATACAACTCGATCCCCTTTCACAAAATAAGTTGTAAAATGTTTTTTTTGTAACAAAAAAAATGATCAATCACTTATCCATCATTACTATTGTCATCAACAGATGACCCTTTTTTATCTTGTCTGTCAAATGGGTAATTTACATATGTTTTATTGGTAGAAAGAGCCGATCTAAAGAGGTATATCATCGGTGTAATAAATTATAGTGATTCAAAAGTACTAGGTACTGCCAACGATCAAATGTTAAGTTATATGTTTCACTAATTCTGAGCATCATTTGAGCACGGTAGGCTAAAGTGAACCGACAATGGCTAAGAAAATTCAGTGCGCTATTCAGGGACGCAATTTTGTAATTCGGAGTGGAAAAAAATAGAATAAACCATACTTTACGTATTTAACGCAAAAACTTCATTTTTTCATGCATTTTACGCGTTAAAATAGCGTTTGTAAAAAATCGAATTTTTGCGTGTGTGCAATTTGTCGTAACGGTGTACACACAAAAAGCGTCGTTTGTGACGACAATTTCGGTTCTCTTTATCCCACCGTGTTTCTTAGAATAATTTGAGATACTTTAGTTTGACAATATTCTATGATTATTAAAAATAAAGTAATATCTCATACCTGTGTTGGACTTGGAGTGTTCAATGAATCTCTACACGATTCGTTTGAAGAAAACGCGGAATTTCTGCATCTGTTCGAAGATTCTGTCGATGAAGAATCACAAAACGCGCTGTCACCATCCGGCGATGAGCATGACGATGGCATTACCTGAAAAAAAATGTATTTTCTCAATTAATTATCTTTATTTGCTCATATTTGTAAAACGCGATAAAAGATTTATGATCTCCTCCTCTTAAAACCCCGGATTATAATTACTCCGATTGGGGTTCATGTCGAGGTTAGGCAAATAGGATTAACAGTATTATTAACACGAGTGTCGGGAAAATGGCATACACTAATTTTTGAATGGAACGGGAATGGATTCTCAGAATAAAAAAAAACATGTTTGGGATGTAACCCAATCCAGTCCACTTCTTACCATAAACAATACATATACCATACACCACATATGTTGCGTGTCTCGAATTTCATGGAGGACACTCTTCAACAGTTGTGGAGGAGAGCTGTATCAACAAATTTGGCCATATTTGGATTGATGGCGACGATTTTAAAAAAATGCTACGATGTCTGTCACGAAAATAAATTTCTTAAAGACAGTGGGTCAGTTAATTTGACCCCATCAGATTTCAATTTCAAAAATAAGAGCTTTCACTCATTAGTACAATGCAATTTATGCGAAATCACACAGATAAATACACGCTTCATAGTAGCCGTCCCAAGTTTATAAAATCAAAATTTGAATGCGCGCCGGATCGTGCGACGCGGTCAGAATTGGCGCGAAACACAATTATTTGAATGTGTCTACATATTGGTATTGTTCTTTGGACCACTTGGGTTCCCTGGCCAGTTGCCCTTAAAGTCGAGGTGTCACAAATTAGTAGGATGCCCAATTACAAATTTAAAGGAGTACCGTCCCGAGAAAGCTTCTTCGTGAACAAGTAACTAAATTTTGAACTCAATATCTTCTAGTAAACAGATAGTAAAATTCTGAAATTACCTAGAAAATAACAAAAATAAAAACGGTTTCTAAGTTAAATCCTGGTATTAATTAACTGAGCGTAAGCGCTCAAAATTATGGAAGTACCTGCCTATAATTCTTAATTCCAAACAATACTTTTTTTTTGAAAACTTCAATCGATAACTTTTCTTTTACAAATTCTCGCAATTGTTTCCAAATTCCAAAACCCAACCCTAAATTCCTAGTTCAATCAAATTTTCCCCCCACTTCCGAATTTGCGCGTTCGTTCTCCTAGTTTATTTATATAAATCCATTCCCCCCTCTGAGCTCAGTGGTCTGGTGGGTGCATTGGCTCACCGCCAGATCACCCAAGAATAAAGAAAGACGAAGGAAGTACGCCATAATAAACAATAATACATTTAGTAATACGGGGGGAACGGGGAACGGAGGGGTATTGAAAGATTTTATGATGATTACTATAATTATATGTATGAATTTTACAGCATCCTTAAATCACTATTATTTACCTGATGATGAATATTTTGCTGGAAAGTCGGTTGAGCGTGATTCATTTGCACGATATGATTTGGTGCTGAAACTTGTGGAGGTGGTGGTGGAAGCTTATCCCGACTGCTTGATGATGGCATCCCGGATACGCCAAGTACTAATTGGTCTCCGCCATTGGTTGTATTCAATTGAACTTCTAAAGCTTCAAGTTCTTCGAGAAGCTCGTCCAATTGCCAATTTGTTGACTCTGGAAATAATGTACATTTTCGACTTTTCTTTGAAAAAATTTGTTTTTTTGTGGTTCATAATATATACTTTGGATAACCTTGAGGACTGGGAACATAACTTGGAAATTTGATGTTTGGAATTATTAAAAAAAATAAATTATTTAAAAAATATACGTTTTAACGAAATAAGAGCACTTTCAGCAAAGATGGTCCTGTGACCTAGAAATCCAAATAACACAAAACTAGGCCAGGCACAAATTTAGATGATACGTGCTTTTATTTAATCGCGTTTCTTGTATTTATTCGCCTTTTGTCCATAAAAACTTTTAAAAATTAACTATGTCCTCAGTTCTCCTGAAAACCCATTCCAAAACTTAAAACCTTACGTTTCTTACGCATATACTGCTCATAGTGTCTAAAATCACTATTTTTCTGTCGGCTGTACATTTTTATTTTTCTAAAAAAAATAATAAATTGATTTCACGAAGAAGAGGTATTTAAATTGATAAGAAAATATGAAAAAGACGGGCGGGGGGAGAAAAAGAGTTGAAAAAATATGTATATTTATATCATAGCATATGTGAATGCATATGGATTGTTTTTAGAGTGGAAGGAAAACTGGAAAAAAAAATAAGAAATGGGGTGTGAATTGATATTGTTGTATAATATTTCAAGGAAATTGGATACTAGTAAAAACTTCAGTTTTTTGCGAAGAAAAAATTGAAATCTAACAAAATTTTGTTAAAAAATGGGAAATTTTTACACAGTGATTATTATTACGTCTCGAAAAAGTACTGAGAGTGTTTCAAAAGTTTTAAACAAGTTTTTCAGAAGAGGCCGAAATTTAGAAGAATATTTTCTAGAATCAAAACGGTTTTCTACAAATTGTTTTAAATCCAAAATCTTTAAAAATTTAAACAACATTTTAAAATTTTTCTTTAAAATGTTTAAATATTCACTATTTTTCAGATTCGACTGAAACCAGTTAAATATAAATTTATTTTCATGAAAAAAAAAATTCCATGGCCAA
Organism: Caenorhabditis virilis; assembly: GCA_964036255.1. Taxonomy (NCBI): domain Eukaryota; kingdom Metazoa; phylum Nematoda; class Chromadorea; order Rhabditida; family Rhabditidae; genus Caenorhabditis; species Caenorhabditis virilis. The sequence goes on along the minus strand of OZ038417.1, from coordinate 8,063,027 downwards.
TAAATAAAAATAGAGCATAAAAATCTCATAAAAAAGATTGATTCCCAATCCCAGAAATTCACAAAAAACTCCAATTTCTTCCCATAACATTATTTCAAAAAAAAAACCAGCCCAAAGAATTAGGCGAAAAAGAGGATCCATAAATTCATTGGGGGCAGCATCTAAGAAACAAAAAGCCTGTAAAACAATAGGCAGGTGCAAAGTAATGATGAAGAGGTTTAGAGACGGAAAACAAATGTGAATCACACCACATGGGGGCCCCAGCAAAAAGGCACATACTATGAGTACACACACAGATACATACACACAAAAAGTGGGCGTGACCTAGATTTTTAGGTACTCTTTGAATGTTAAATGATGATGGGGAGTAAGCTTATAGATATGGTTTCATTTGAAGAAATTACATTTTGTATTTTCAAGAATTTGAATTGGTGTAGACCACTGTCTTTAAAGGAGGCTTTACGGAGCTAATGAAGGCTTCTGGGATGAAAATATACTTCCTTCTCATTCCAAATCTGTTTTTAAAATTTTCTAAAACCACCTAGAAGCCGAGAAAACACTCCTCAAAACAATGGCCTAGAAAAAGTGGCCTCCGGCGAAAACTAGTCCGCAGACATGAAAAATCCAAAAAAATGTGAAAAATATCAATTTGAATGAAAACAATATTAAAAAAGGATAAATATAAGCATTGTGCATAACAATTTATTAACTAAGCATGAAAAAAGCTCATAGGAAAAGTTCGGCCACTTTTTCTAGGCCATTGTTTTGAGGCGTGTTTTCTCGGCTTCTACGGGGTTTTAGAAACATTTTAAAAACAGATTTGGAATGAGAATGAACTCATTTTCATTTAAAATACATTTATTATCTCAGTAAAGCCCTCCTTTAAGCTTTTTCCTTTAATTTTCAGAATTTAGATGAGAATCGGGAGTTTCCGGAATAATACACAAGAGTTTTCTTAAAAATATGTATATTTTCGGAATTACTTAATATTTTTTGTAAATAAAAAAGTTAACCAAAATTACTAAAAAAAAATCAAAGGTATACAAAACCTATATATATACGATGGTTATCAACTAATACAAATTTCCTTTATAATGGCCCAATCTGTCGGCATTTTTTTGATCTTTTGTCACTTTTTGTAATATAAAACCGTTCTTTTTACTCAATTTTTTTTTGTTATCTTGATATTTAGGAGGAACTCAATTTATGTATATTTAGAAGATAAAATAAAAGAAAAATACGTTTTTTTTCAAAGAAAAACTTTAAAATTTCTGATTTTTCAAAAATACATAAAATAATCGATTTTGTTATCACCTGACAAAACCATAATTCAATAAAAACGTGGGAAAATAAAGAATTTATGATTCTAAGGCAATTTTCACGAAAAGATTCTTTCTGCCAATGGATAAATGAAACAGTATAAATGTGGAATTTCCGGTTTTTAAATGAAACTTTTTTTTAAAATTAAATGTTTCATGATTACATGTTATGATTACGAAACAATTAGTATATCGTCGGAAATACTTTGAGAAACATTTGTGAGGGGAAAAAACAGGGATTTAATGTTGGGAAAGTTATAGCGCTTCGAACTGGAAAACGATATTTCAAAAACTATCGAAATTGGTGAAAGCTAGAATTAAAGACATGGTACACTTTTATTATATCAATTCTTAATAGGAAGTCTCCTGAACTATGACGAAATACAAAAATTTGAATACTATCAGTTAGTAGTATAGATGAAACGTATCTCACAAATTTTGGGCTTTCAGAAAATTCCTATAAAAAATGATTAAAATTTGAAATATCGGATTTTTTAAATCAGTTACGATAATTGATTTAAAAACTTTGAAGCAAACATCATTGACAACACCCAGCTGCGGAAGGTCCCGCTAAAAAGCTAAAAAAAACAGCGTGAGCTCATTTTGGAGCAGAATTTTGATACTTCGGTTTCTAGTCTCTTGATAAAAATTTTCAGAAAAATAATTCAGTTTTTTACAGTACGTAAATGTTGTTATTTTTAAAATAAAATTCTTAAAATTTTTAAATTCGGGAGTCAAATAAAAATTCCATAATTTCAACTATCCAACGAAAAAAACGAAGAGAAGATTTTTTAAAAATCAGTTTCAATAATTGATTTTAAAATTTCGAAGCAAACATCGTTGACAACATCCAGCTGCGGGAGGTCCCGCTAAAAACCCAGCGGGAGCTTCCTATTATCACCCCCAGTCGTGAACTGCTATATTTGTTTATTTTTTAAATTTTATACGAACTTAGAGTAACATTTTGGAGCAACATTTGGATACTTATGTTTCGAGTCTCTTTTCAGAAATTTTGTTATTTTTAAAATAAAATTCTTGAAATTTTAAAATTTTAAATAAAATTTTTTACATGATTTCAAACCTCCGACGAAACAAAAAAATGTAGAAATTGACACAAGAAAAAAAATGAGAAGAACGTTTCTCTTTCACTTTTCGCTGTCAAAATGACGAAGTTAAGAAGAAGAAGAAAAAAACTAGTCTTGAATGCGTTCAACTACTACTAATAATAATAATAATTTATCAAAATGATTCATCATCCTCATCATGATGTTTCTTGACAACAAGAACGTTTCGTAAAGCGAAAAAGAAGAAGAAAAAAAAATTTAAACCGCAATTTATTATATAACATATGTTTCGCGGTATTCTTACAATTTCTTGTTGAAAACCTGGACTTCTGAAATTTTGAATTTTTCTAGTGATCAGAGTCAAAACTTGTAGAACATGAGAAAGCTAATAAATGATTCCTCGACGGAAATGGAATGAATCTATGTAAATATACATGTGTTCAGAAAAGGACTAGAAGAAGAAGATGGGAAGGGGGGAAAGGAAAGTGCCAAATGATATTTGCACACTGTATTATGAGGGGTTGGTGCAACAACAAATTTGGGAGCAGCAACTTCTTGTTCAACGAGGAGGAGGAATTATGACAAAATATGTATGTATTTGTATGTTTGTCAATTGAACATAATACTCTTGTTTGAGAGTGAGAAGAGGTTCGCTAAAATAGAACTACAACGGTTTTTAAAAACTTCATGAAGCTCAAGAAAACATTTTGGGACTCTTTAGTGAATTTGGGTTTCAATTCCATTTTCATATTCTTCTTGACATTTGAAAACCTATACAAGAAACAAAATTATCGAAATTTCCTACTTTTCTATTACACTAAAAAAGCACATTTACAGAGTAAGGCGGCGAATGGCCTAACCACTCGGCCGCGCGCTAGAGAGCATGCAAATGTGAGAGTGTTTGCAATTGTTAGGCCATTCGCCGCCTTATTTTGGAAACGGGTGTGTTTGAGTACTAGAAAAGGAAAAATCGCAAAAATATTTTTCTTGTATAGGTTTTCAAATATGGAGAAGAAGATGAAAATCGAATAGAATCCCAAAAACAGTGAAGAACCCCTTTAAAGTCAGGGCACCACAAATATTAACGATCAATTGCAAAATATCGGTCCAGAATGAATTACATACAACATGTTAGCTTCAAAAGAAAATATTTAAAGTAATTAATGGACAACATTTTAATTCCTATGATTTTTTCTAAAATTTTTATGATCAATGGGACACTGCCTTTAATTTGCGACAACCTGACGAAGTGTACAGGTACATTTATGAAATTTACTAACAGCAATTTCAAATTTTTGACGATTTTGAGAGTAAAATTTCTAAAGCTGTCTTTGAGATAATTTATTTGAAAAAATGCTTTAAAACCAAAATAGATTTTTTTAGGTAAAAAAATTTTCAAAAAATTTATTTTGGTTCCGCTTAAAAAAAATTTTCTCCGAAAATCATTAAAATTATAAATATATGTTAGTAAATTTATTGTACCAAAAAGGAAGTCACCTTTTTAAAGACAATGTCCAACCATTGGGTAATAGATATTAAATAGATTTTTCAAAGTAAGATTTTTTTTCTTATTTTGAAAAATCCGAAATTCATTATTGAAATATATCTCTTACCCAATGGTTGGACACTGTCTTTAAAAAAAGTAACTTCCTTTTTAAACCGAAAGGAAAAAGATGTAATGCGAACATTTTTAGTTGCAATAAAGAATATTGCATATTTTCAATTTAAAACATCTAAATTTAGAAAAATCGCTTTTTTTTGTCAACATCCGTCATACCGAGAAACCTCTCCGAGAAAACCTAATTTTAAAAATCTATAATATTGGCTACATATTCAAACTAACTCAATTTTTTTAGAAATTGAAAAAATTCCAAAAAAAAACCTCTACGCATAATGTTTCCCCAAAACTTTACGGGTGGTCCCAAAAAAAGTATCGAAAATGAAGTGCAAAACACTTGGTCGAAAAAGAGCCAAAAAAGGATTAGTTGAAGATTAGTTGGAAAACCAGAAAAAAAGAATAATAGAGCGAAAAATTTAAGCAGTTTGTGTGAAACTCATAAAAAAAATCGGGGCATAGTATATAGCACTAATAATATAAATAATCATCATCATAATATATAAATAATTGGTTCGTAGTTCCGAAAAACGAACATAAATCAAAAGATAGAAACCAATTTATTTAGTTTTTTTTCTCTCTCTCTTTTCATTTTCGAGGAGGACCAATGGATTCAAAAAACCGCTTCTTGGAACGAAATCTGTATTCAATTTTTCGAGCGACTTTTTGTTTCGCCTCGAACATATTATATGTATCATGTTGAAAAATTTTGGTTCAAATTTCTCATAACTGGGAGAAAATTGGACGGGGGGGGGGGGGCTTATTTACATATTAGACGAAATTTGAGAGAATTTATTTAAAATCACGAGGGACATATTGAGATTGTTCTTCGTCGTTAGTTAGCCAATGAAATTGAAACAACAACAGATGGAACCGCAGAAAAAAAAAGAAGTTATGTATGGAAATATATGTAAAACAGGTGTTTGTGATTTCAAGGTGGTCGAAAACGCCCTTTTACGAACACTTTTCTTATTTGAAAAAGGGAAGAAAAAGTCAGAAATTCTTCGAGAACTCAAAGCGAAATGTTGAAATTTATTTTGGATTTGAAACTTATGAAGAACATGTTGAAAATTTCCCAAATAAATTCAGAGAATTCTTATCAAAATTTGGTACCATTTCAAAATGTCAATTTTGAAGTTCCAATTTTATCAAAATTAGGGCAACTTTTGAATTAGAGCATTAATCTTAAAATTAAATCTAAAATCTAAAATCCAAAATCTAAAATTTTAATAAATCTTAAATCTTAATCTTAATTAGAGCATTATGATTTCGAATTTTAAATTTTAGTCGAAAGTTCGTAGTTAATTTTTGAGAATTTGGAGCTTGTCGAATTACACACTTTGGTCTGTCAATGTTACGTTTTCGATTAAAGAGGGCCGAAATAAATAGTTTAAAAATGATGAAAGTATGATTATTTATAAATAAAGGAAAAAAGCCAAAAAAAAAAACTCGAAAATTGGGAAAAAACATTCCAAAAAACTAGAACGCCGCAAATCGCCCAAATTTTGGTTTTCTAGGCCGTTTGGTTTTTCTCGGCCTCTGCCTAAATTTACTTTTTTTTCTTGTTTTTCTTTTCTTTTCAGATTTTTCAGAATTCAAATTATTATCTGGTATTAAAAAATAAATGTTCAAAAAAAATCAGGCGGCCGAGAAAAATCAAACGGCCTAGAAAACCAAAAAGCGTTTCTTCGGTCATTAAGGCGATTTGCGGCGGTATGGTTTTTTTTAGAATTTTTTTCGCAATTTTCTAGTTTTTTTTTGGATTTTTTCATTTATTTATCAACAACAACAATTTCATAATTTTTAAGCCATTTATTTCGTCCCCTCAGGCACCCTTTAAACGAATATTTGGAAAATCATAGAACCTTTCGAAATATTAATTTAAAGGAGTTCTGTACTCATTTTGTAAATGCCGTTCAATCGATTTAAAATTTAATTTTATATACCGAAAAATTGCAAAAAACTAAAAACGCAAAAAAAATGGGCACCCGGAATCGAACTTCTGAGCGCAAGTTGGTTGTTTTTGAGACTTCCGGGTGCCATTTTTTTTGCATTTTTAGTTTTTTGCAATTTTTTTAAAAATTTTTCGGCATAAATTACATTTTTAACCCAACGACATTTACAATTTGCGTACCTTTAACTACCAGAAATTTCAATGACTAAATTTAGAAAGAATTAAACCAAATCTCTTTTAAATAACTACAATAAAAAGGAACATTCACCCAAAAACATAACATGTACCTCCTAACACATAAAAATCTGCAGATTTCAAAAAAGTAGAGGTCATTTTGGTCGTTTTGTACCTATGCAAGAAATACATATCCCTTTCGATTCCACCCATTCCAATCTCCTGACACCAATTGGTAACGCATAATAGTCAACCATTACATTCTCTGTGCCCTCACTCTCCTCTTTGGACTATTTCTTCCGAAAAATCACAAAAGCCGCCCCCCGACACAGAGGAAAATGACGAAGGTGAAAATGAGATGATTTTACTGTATCGTCCGTCGTCGGCCCTTTTTTTCCAACTGGCCGTCAGCTGTCATTAAAGAACATTTCACCCGAATCTCAGTTCAAAAAAAAACGGAAAAAATGAACGGACGAGGTGTTAATGTATGTATGTAAATTGGGAAATTTCGCGCAAAACGTGTTGAGGGAGGGAGGATTTAACAAAAAAAACGACTGGTTTTCGGGGTCATCGGGGGGGGAGCGAAAAAGGGATAAGGAATTAATATTTTGTTAGTTTTCCGAGAATTCGAATGAGAAGAGGAAACATCTCACTTCTGAATAAATGTTTTTTTGGAATTTTAACCACTTGCATTTTTTGCATAACATTTTTTTTCCGCCTTGAAATTTCCGGATCCAAATTTGACACAAAAATTACAGATTTTCGGATCGAAATTAACCAGGGGTTGAGAAATTTGAGATGGACATGTGAACATAACAATTTCAGTTCAAGATGATGATGACGGAGGTGGAGGCGAGAAAAAAATCAAAAGCATGATTTTTGATAAGAATTTTTGAAATTTTTTTTATTGATTTTAGAGATTTTTCGGTTAAAATTCTTAGAAAAATTGGTTTGCTGAAAAAATGAGTGGTGGGACGGGATTGCTACTGTGAATAAAAAGCTGTATAAATTATAATTTTCATGATAAAAAAGTAGCGACAAGATTACTCGAAAAAAATGGTCAAATTATATGATTTGAACAGAAATAATATCATTTTCAGAAGTTTAATGTAGGAATTCTGTTTAAAATTAATTTAAATTGACACAAAAATTACAGATTTTCGGATCGAAGTGAAACCGGGTTTGAGAAATTTGAGATGGACATATGAACATAAAAATTAGATATTCTAAATCGAAATAAGAATTTCAAAACTTCCATGAAAAATCTTGGGTTTAAAAGTTCGGAATTCTGATATATTCTCAAAATCTTCAGAAATCTTTTGACTTCAGAAATTTTAGACGAAATTAAGAGATAATTTTTAATATCTCAATTTGGATTGGCAATTACAGAAATTTAAAAAAACATAAATAATAATGCAAAATGTTGGAATATTGACAGTGATAAAGTTCGAAATTGCCTAGATTTAGGTCGAAATAAGATTTTCCAAAAAAAAAAATTAGAAATTACAGAGGTTTTTCATAAACTCAGCGAAATCAATGCACCGGAATATTGCCATTTTGTTCGGGACTTGTCCACTTACAGTCCCGGACATTTACAGTTTTGCTCTAACATGTCCGATTTTCAAATAGTTCACGTCAAATGAAAGCTGGAGCATTACTGACCGCCTTAGTAAAATTTTGGAGCTCCACCTAATTTTCGAGCTACATATTTTACACATTTTTTTGTTGGAGACTTTATTTGATCAAAATATACAATTTTTTAAAATCCGCCATGTTAAAGCAAAACTGTAAAAGTCCAGGACTGTCCCGTGGACAAGTCCCGAACAAAATTGGAATGTTCCGGTGTATTGCTTTTCCTGAAGAAATATTTTTCGAAATATAAATTTTATTTGGTTTGAATTTGAAACATAAATGTGATTTGGCGATTATTTGATTTTTCAAAATTTATACAAAATATTTAAATTTAAATATAAAAATGAAAAACAAGAAGATTTTTGAAGATTTTACCTTTCCAGTAAATTTCAGCCGACAGAAAAATAATTAATTCAAGAACCTAATTCAATATTTACCCTGAAAAGTGAAATCAAAAAAAAACTAACCTTTAATATTATTCATGCTGTAGCGGACAGTATCAATCGGCGGTTTTGGCGGTACCTGAGGTCGTGCTCGGATTTGAACCGGATACGGGTCCGGGAAGTCATAAGTGTCCATGATTGAGATTGAGATCTGAAAATTTGGAACATTTTAAGAGCTATTTTTGGAGAAAAAGAAACTGGTTTCAAAAAATTTAATTTTAAAGAATAAACATAAAATATTTGAAAAAAAAAACAACGGCTGTAAATTATTTTGAAATTCATTTTGTAAAGGTAAGAAGTGCGGTCAATAATTTCGAATTGGAAAAAAATAATGACTCATTTAAAAAAATGTACACAACAATTTTTTAAAAACATATGACCTCAATAACTGATAATAAACCGCATTTCCGATGACAATCACAATTCAACATAAGACTTTAAAATCTAAAGGAAAAAAAACCAAATTTTTGGCAGCGGGCAAGAAAAACAACATGAGGTTAAGAAGGGTTATAACATTGATTAAATATAAATAAGTACACCATGTTTGTGCCTTCTAATAATGAGTAAAGTGGCATGAAGGGGTTCCAAATAAGGGTACTTGATGTCATGTTTTTTTGCTATTGACAAATGTATACATTTTTTATTATAGCAAAAAAAAATGGCATGTATTAATAAAAATTGATGATGCGGAGGTGTAGGCGAGAAGACAAAAAAAAATTCAAAGCATGTATGATTTTTGATAAGAATTTTTGAAATGTTTCTATTGATTTTAGAGATTTTTTTTGTAAAAATTCTTAGAAAAATTGGTTTGCTGAAAAAATAAGTGGTGGGACGGGATTGCTACTGTGAATAAAAAACGGTATAAAATATAATTTTCATGATAAAAAACGGTGCGATAAGAGGACTCGAAAAAAAAATGGTAAAATTATATGATTTGAACATAAATGATGTCATTTTCAGAAGTTAAATGTAAGAATTTTAAATTATTTTAAGTCTTAAAGACATGGTGTCAGTTATTTTCATTTTATTCCAGAACAGTCTCAATGATAAATTTTTAAAAACTAAAAAATTGATTTAAACTTTTAAAAAACATAACTTTCAAATTATTGTCATTTTAACTGACTCACTGCCTTTAACGCTTTAAAAAATTAGCTTTCAAAATTTCAAAAGAATCAAAATATAAAAGAAATTTTGTGAAAAAATATTTTCAACCCTCAATTTCATGAAATTTTTTACAAAAATAAACTGATGATGGAGTTTTTAATCAAAATGTACAGCTAAAAATGTTTTTTCTATTGTCAAGATAACAATTTCTGGCCGCTCGTTTTGCGGAGTGTCGTTGGGAATTTACTCGCAACGCGACCGCTACGCGCAAGACCAACTGAGAAATTTGAATTTGAGCGCGTTGCGGTCGCGCTGCGAGTAAATTACCAACGACACTCCGCAAAACGAGCGGTCAGAAATTATTATCTTGACAATAATATATATGGTGATTTTGCATAAAAATGAATAAGCTGGTTAAAATGAAAAAATGAAACAAATGATTATAGCCAGATTTTGGACGAAAGCCAAAGAAACCGTAAAGTACTAACAAAACTTTTCTGTGTACATAAAACCACAAGAAAGAAAAGAATCAACGAAGAACAAAAAAGCGGGAGGACGACAGGTATTATAAAATTGACAAAAAGCTTCCCGAATGAACATGCATGCGTCAGCGCAACCCTTTCCCTTCCCCTTCCAAACAATATGAGGGATGCTCTCACTCTGTCTCTCCCTAGTCAAAAATTGTGTATATAACATCATATTGTTTGTTAAAATATATATTATGACTTGCTCTGCTCCTCCCGCTCCTGTCGAAACCCTCCCGTCCAAAAACTGGATGTACAAGGATGATATGCAAAAATTTCGTTTTTCGTTGTACTACTATATGCATTTACATGTGTATAATACAAAATGATGATCATTTCAAAAAGAAAATGTTGTTCATCCCCCCTCTCATGTTTTTATGATGCGCCGTCGTTTGGCGCCCGACAGCGCGGAACGCTTAATGACAAAACTATTCATGAACGTTTTACTCGGAAAAAAAACACTAAGGAAAACATTATGAATTTTATTTGATATTTATGATATCGAACTTAAAATGAGGGAGTAATGAACTGGAACACTTGAAAAATGGTGGTGGAAAACAATTTTTTCGAGAAATCAACTCTCAAGAGTTTTTTTTTTAAATATAAAGAAAACTTGCGTAAAATTTTTGAACTAGGGATCATGGATTCAATAACTTCAAAGTACGGATTTCTGCAAAAAATCAGAAATTATCAGAAATTCTAAAAACCATCTTGGTATTGAATTTTTTGATTATATCCAAAAACAAAACGTTCTGATCAAAATGGTTACGGATGCTGAAATTTCGTATTTCTAGCTTGATTTTTTAAAGGGAGGGCTTTACAGAGATAATAAATGTATTTTAAATGAAAATAGACTTCATTCTCATTCCAAATCTGTTTTTAAAATTTTCTAAAACCACATAGAAGCCGAGAAAATGCGTCACAAAACAATGACCTAGAAAAAGTGGCCGAACTTTTTCCTATGAGCTTTTTTCGTGTTTCGTTAATAAATAATTATGAAGAATGCTTTTATTAATCATTTTATTATTATTTTCTCATCTTAATTTATGTTTTTTTTTTCATTTTTTCTTGAATTTTGCATGCCCGCGGACTAGTTTTCGCTGGTGTCCACTTTTTCTAGGCCATTTTTTTGAGGCGCGTTTTCTCGGCTTCTAGGTGGTTTTAGAAAATTTTAAAAACAGATTTGGAATGATAATGAAGTCTATTTTCATTTTAGTTACATTTATTATCTCCGTAAAGTCTCCTAAAATTATTCTCTTCGAAAAATAAATACAAAATTGTAATTTTCAACAAGTTAATTATTTTTCGTTCTAGAAACAGAATTTTATGAAGCGGTAGCTCCCGCCATCCCAAAAAAACCAACGTCAGAACGAACTAAACGTGTCCAGTTTTTTCTGCAATAACAATAAAACATGCAAAGAAACAATTCTTCCACAAAAACAGCTAATTTACAAAAAGAAATGTTAGAAATTGATGGCAATTTGATGGCAGCGAGAAGGAAAGGATCGACAACGCATAAAACAACAATTATATGCATTATACGAAACATGATATGGAATCAGACAAAAAAAAGGGAAAGAATTTGAAAATCGATTTTTATTATTATTAAATTTCGATATATGAAACATATATATCTTCCCCCCGAATAAATCCAACATTCTGTCGGACACCTCACTCGACACTATGTTTGCATAATCTCAAACAATTATTATATCATTTTAATGATGTTCATCATTATTTGTTATCTCATCGAGGCATGATCATGAAGAAAATTTCGGAGAAAATGAAAATTTGAGAGGGTGTTGATTTGAGACTGATGAAGATGAACACATGTAATGAAAATGAAACAAATCTACATAATTGTGTTGTATAGTGAATATTGGATGGAAATTTGATGACAAAAGGTGTTAATTCGAAAGAAAAAAAAACAAAACCACCTGAATATTTGATACGGAATTGAACCCTACGTGTTGCGAACACTAATCTGCAACACTATCCACTATACCACGGAGGCACCAAGAACGGAACTTGCAACATTCATATATGAATGTGAAGAAGGCGGCGTTCTAAGATTGTTGAAAAAAAAACGAAAAATCCAAGAAAAAGTATGATGGAAAAGAAAATTTCCAAAAAAAGGAAGGAAAAGAGTATAAGTGTGGGTGATTGCATTACAAATGCAAACAAATCTGGCACTTTTTTAGTTCCATTTTCGATTTTCCATTTTCGGTGTGTGTTAGGGAGGCGTTGAAAATGTTTGACAATCAATTTTCGTTTTTTTTTTCTTGGGTGACTTTGCGTGACGACCTATATCAAAAATTGTACATAGGAAATGAAATGAGGTTTCGAAGAAGCTTTTGGACTACAAAAAAAATCCCCGCAATCAAAGAAATTGGGGGAAGGAAATGACTAAGAGGACCGACCGCCGCGACAAATGTTCCTTTTTGTGCGAAAAAGTGGCCGCGGCGGCGGCAAAATATTTGTGTGTGTGTGTTCGGGTGGGGTTGAAAGGGGGGAGAATGAATTCCGTTCCCGATGACAAATGTGATCCGACAGATTTTCTTAGGATGAAATAAAAGAGGAGCGAAAAAAAGCAAAATGAAAGCAAACGAAAAAGTATTATTGTGTGCAGAAAATTTGCATAATTTTTTTCGTGATGGAATCGGGCCAAAAAGAAAGACAGAGTAGTGAAAAGTTGAAAAATAGAATTTTCGAAATTTATATTCTGGACTAGAAAACCAAACTTAATCCAAAAAATTTGTTCAAAGACAGATTTTTATAGTTTGGATTCTTAAAATTCCAAGAAAAAACTGAGCCCCCTGATGAAAGTTCAAAAAGCGCGCTTAAAGGAGGGCTTTACGGAGTTTCGAAATTATGAATGCGTCTAGGATGAAAATAGACTTCATACTCGTTCCAAATCTGTTTTTAAAATTTTCTAAAACCACCTAGAAGCCGAGAAAACGCGCCTCAAAAAAATGGCCTAGAAAAAGTGTCCACCGGCGAAAACTAGTCCGCAGGCATGAAAAATCCAAAAAAAAATTTAAAAACATTAATTAAAATTTAAAAAAAAGGACTAATACAAGCATTCTGCGTAACTATATTTTAACAAAACACGAAAAAAGCTAATAGGAAAAAGTTCGGCCCACTTTTTCTAGGCCATTGTTTTGAAGCTCATTTTCTCGGCTTCTAGGTGGTTTAAAAAAATTTTAAAAACATATTTGGAATGAGAATGAAGTCTATTTTCATTTAAGGTACATTTATTATCTCCATAAAGCCCTCCTTTAATAAACGCTTAAAAAGTAGCCCACACCGTCCAATTTTCGCGATTTGTAGACGCTTAGATGATCTGAATTGAAAAAAGAAATTCAGAGCCACAAAATACTTCATTTCGATTAAAAAATATTCTTTAATCGCATTAAAATATTTTTTCGAAAAAAAATAATATCAGAATAAAATCGGAGTTTGTAATTTGAATTTAGCATTCGCGCTTAACAAACGCACATGAACCGCGCTTTTCCACGTGCACCGCGGAATTTAAAAAAAACTTCAAAATTAAGTTGTGTTTTAAAAATAACTGAAATTAGAACTGACTAAAATAAATACTAAAAGTTTAAAAAAAACCATAACAATTTAGTTGTAAACGACCACACCCTTCCACCAAGTCCCATTTCACCAAAAACCAACCCCACCAAAAACCCATTCAATACGAGAAAACGGTCCCATCCCTCTTCTTAAAAAAATCTAAGATGTTATCTTCAAATTTTCACTGGCGAAAAGGACAACCCACAATTGTTGTTCAATTGCGGACGGAAAAAATTGGCCATAAATCATGACCATCGCTACAGAATATCTATCTCTCTATCCACCCAAAATATTTCTTCATTAAGGTTAATTGGCTGGTAATTTATCATATGGATTTTTGAGTTTTTTTGATGATTACATAAGATAACCGAGAAATTTGGTTGGATGTTGCTGTGGTTTTGAATAATCAAAGATTAATGGTGATTAAAAAATGAGAAATTGTATCGGGGAATGGGGCATTGGAAGGCGAAAAAAGACTAGAAAACTGGCATACAGTAAACTCAAAATATTAAAAATTCAATAAGTTATATTGTAAACTCAAATATTCATGATCATTGCTTTTTGAGGGCTGCTCGACGCTCCGCGCACACGCAACGCGGCTGCCGACACTCAACACACTGGAAAATTTGAAACTTCATTTTCGTTTGAAAATTTTCCAGTGTGTTGAGTGTCGGCAGCCGCGTTGCGTGCGCTCGGAGCGTCAGTGAGGTTGGGCAGCCCACACAACGTAATGATCAAGAATATTTTAGTTTCCATTAAGTTTCAATGTGGAAAACAACGCTTTGAAAAGTTGAGTGAGAACAACAATAACAATTGAATAAAAAAGTTCCTGGCCTAAAAACCCTAACTCGGCCACTGAACATTCTTTCAATTTCCAGAACGCCGAAAGCTTGTTTTTTTCCGAAAACCCAGCATTTTGGACTGACCATTTGTCATCTGGTATGTATTTCCTGCCTATTTCCCATCCCCCTCCCCCCTTCCCTTTAAGCACATGTCAAATGGCGTGATATAAGCCTATTATGGACCTCAAAAAAAAGGAGAAGTGAAAAGAGACATCGATGAGAGGTATTATATGTATGAAAAACATATCAAACTGATGGTCTCTTATATGAGAGTGAGTGAGAGAGTGTGTGAAAAAAGCTCATAATTGCCCATTTTGGTTAATTGGATTATTATTATGATTATAATCTTCTTTTTCTTTTTCCTTTTCATCAAACCCAAAGGAAAAAGGTACCTTTTTGGGACTTAGAAATTGCAGGGTTTCCTTTATATTTTTTCTCTGTAGGAAGAACAAAAAATGAAACGGAAAAGGTGTCATATTTCAAGAAATGTTTGTCTCTCGTTTCTTGAAGGTATGAATTTTTGAGAAGGTTTTTTTGTCGAGGTGAGGTTGTAGGGTTTTTGGATTTGATACGTTTTACTTTGTTTATGAACAAGTGTTGAGATAGAGAGGGGGGGGGGATCCTGTGAATATCTCAGCTGAAAAAACCCAAAATCTTTGGGAGTCTCTTTAAAGGCAGCTTGTTGGTTAAAACGATCCAAAATCTAGGCAAAAATTCAAAATTCGAATGGGAGCCCAGGTGGTACAAAGAACAATACCAATATGTAGCCCCATTCAAATAATTGTGTTTCGCGCCAATTTCGACCGCGTTGCACGGACACCGACCGCGTCGCACGGACACGCGACAATTCAAAATTTTATTTTTTCAACTTTGAACCGCTACTGTGACGCGTGTATTTATCGGTGTGATTTCGCATAAATTGCATTGTACTAATTAGAGTACGCTCTAATTTTTGAAACTAAAACCAGGTAGGGTCAAATTAACTGAACAGCTGTCTTTAAAGGAGGGCTTTAAGGAGCTAAGGAATACATCAAGGATGAAAATAGACTTCATTCTCATTCCAAATCTGTTTTTAAAATTTTCTAAAACCACCTAGAAGCCTAGAAAACGCGCTTCAAAACAATGGCCTAGAAAAAGTGGCCACCGGCGAAAACTAGTCCGCAGGCATGAAAAATCCAAAAAAGGACTAATATAAGCATTCTGCATAACTATTCATTAACGAAACACGAAAAAAGCTCATAGGAAAAAGTTCGGCCAGGTGGAAACTTTTTCTAGGCCATTATTTCCAAGCTCATTTTCTCGGCTTCTAGGTGGTTTTAGAAAATTTAAAAAACAGATTTGGAATGAGAATGAAGTCTATTTTCATTTAGGTTACGTTTATTATCTCGTAAAGCCCTCATTTAAACACAACTCGTGGCCTAGAAATACAACACGTGACCTAGAAAACCAAACACGCCCTTCGCCTTTAACAGGATAAAACCAAGTGTTTTCAAAAATAAAAACAAACATTCATCCAAGGATCGAACAAAATTTTAATATTTACAATCAAGGACTAAAACTCACATCTATGAAAAATTAACCAAAACCATAAAAACCAAACGTAACCCTTATCTTTAAAAATTATCCGAAAAGTGCTCCGAAAATCTTGAAATTTTTCCACGCAATTGAAAAAAAATGCGGATATTTAATCATGAACAAAAAAACGGTGAGAAAAACCAACGGAAAGAGTGAAAAGCGGAAAAAAAGTGTCCCAAGACAATAGTACTCAAGATTTCTTCTTCTTTCCTTTTTTTCTGCTTATCCTTCCACTGGAAGTTTGCCAAGAGATATAGGGAAGAGGAAGAAGAGACAAGTGGTATAAACTGGGGGGATGAAGATGAACAAAAAAATCAGAAGAAGCAGAAGAAAATGATTGAAAATGCACACACACACACACAACAATTGGTTGAGAGTGAGCCCCCGAATTTTTAATTCGATTTTATCTTTTGGGGGTGTATATATATTCACAATGTGAAGAATTTGTGTATGTGTGTTTAGGACCCCGGGCGTAGTAATATTATAAATTGGCTGGATGGGGAAGGAGAAGGAGGGAGGAGATGTGTGTTGTAATTTTACGCAAATTTTTCCGAATTAGTTTTTGCAGATTTTTTGAACATTTCAGAAATTGAAAAATTGGATATGTATTCAAGTTTTGTAAATCGAAAGAAGATCGCAACTTGAGAAGGGTGGATGTGTATCTCTTCGTGGCGAGACCAAGTTAAAATCATAAAATATTTTTTTTTAGAAACACGGTGGGATAAAGTGAACCGAAATTGTCGTCACGAACAACGCTTTGTGTGTGTACACCGTTACGACAAATTGCACACACGCAAAAATTCGAATTTTTACAAATGGCATTTTAACGCATGAAAAAATGAAGTTTTTGCGTTAAATACATAAAGTTTGGCTTAATCTAATTTTTTAAACTACGAATTACAAAATTCCGTCCCTGAATAGCTGAATATAACGCGTTTTGTGTAACCGTGCCGCACAATTGCAAAAATGCCACACCCTAAAAACGCGCGCTATTCTGCGTTCAATTTTTAATTGCCGTACTGAATTTTCTTAGTTAGAGTCGGTTCACTTTAGACCACCGTAAGAAAAATTTGATTTCAATTAATGAAATTGAAAAAAAAAATCTATTTGAATTTTCTTCGTGGAGCAATTTGAATGAAAACTTTTCAGAAGCAATAAAATTCTGGTGAAAACTCAAATTAAATTGAATTGGTCCGAAAAAATACGTTAAAATAGAAAAAAAAGAACAACAGAAAAAAAAACTGACTTAAGAATATTCTAGGTCCGGAAATTTGCATATGTATTTTTTATTAAAGACAGTGTACCACTGAATTTCTAATATCTTATGAAAATAAGACAGATTTTTAAAAAAATGCAATAAAATATATGGAACATTTATTTATTAACGACTTTTGTTTTTTTTTCTAAAAAAAATTAATTATGAAGTTATTCTGAAAATAATCTTCTCGCGGACTAAGAAACAAAATTGGCAGGTACTACGCAGTTTTGGTCGGAATAGGAAAACGGAAATTCCGATTTTCCGATTTTTCTGATTTTTTTCGGTATATTTTCCGATGTTTTCAATTTAAAAATGTATTTTTTCAAGAGAAATTACACTGTACTACTAATTCGACTTTTTATTTAAAAAAGTAATCAATAAATATGCATTAGAAACAACAATTTTCATAATATTAGCTAATTTTCCGAATTTTTCCGGAAAAAATTGGAAAAAAATCGGATATCAGATTTTCAGAACAAATTTTAATTTCCGATTTTTTTTTGTTTTTTTCCGGACCAAGTCTGGTACCAAGACACTAAAATTAAAAAGTAATTTGTAATGCTCGTTATTCAACAAAAGTTTAATATTTTGGAACATTTTAACCATATTAAAACATTTTAATTTCGCAATTTTAGTTGAAAACACACATTGAGAAAAACATACTTAATCCTTGTCCGAAACCAAATTTCGTAACCCAGAATAAAATTCAAAAATCGATTTTTAAAAGTTTGGGTCATTCGAAAAAACATCAAAAAAACATCTCTCAACAAATCGCAACACCAAAATCTTTTGTCGAAATGTCATTGCTCTATCTAGCTCACACATCACATCACGCAGCTGGTCATCTCATCAAAAAAAAACTGCATTTTGAATTGAAAAATCGCTGCTTGGTTCGGTTTTTTGTTCTGTTGCTAAAGTCCAACTCAGATATATGGCGGACGCTAACAGATGTCATCAATTGGTCATTATTGGTTTTAGGGAAAAAAACTAGAACGAAAAGATGAAATATTTAGTGGTGTACTTTTGCTGGGGAAAAAAATCTGTTCGAAAACAAGATCATGATGAAATGAGAGAAAAACAACATTTTAAGAAATAAATTTTGATTATTAAAGAAATAAAAAATGAAATTTCAAAATGTAGGAAGGTGAGAAATATTTTTTTAAAAAAAGAAGCCCGATTTGTGCTCTGATATTAACTGGAACAGTGTCTTTAAGAAAATCAAAGAGTTCAAAATTTACGCTAGACCAAAAACATGTGCAACTTTTTTTTATGAAGGTCATCATGACCCTCACAAACCCGCCCGAAAAAAAAACAAATTTCTTTTGGCAACCCGAAAGAAAATGACGAAGACAGAGCAGGGTGAGCAAATTTTTTTTTGTTGGGCCGGAAACATCATTGCTCTCTTCTTCTTTTTCTTCTTCTTGGAAGAAAATGTTTCAGGAAAGGATGGAGAAGATGATTTGAAGAGACACCAGAGACCATGGTGCACATTTGACAGAGATTGATGGTCGTCGTCGGGGTTTGCGGCGAAGGGTAAGCGGTGGACCCCGCAAACCGAACCGCGCCAGTTACGCAATCACGTTTTTGGAGACGAAAACACCAAAATTTTTTGATTTATATGGCATATTATTAATGAAGAAATTACGATATAAAAGGAATGTTCTCAGGAATAATATTATGTTTTGGGTCTTTTGAAGAAAAAATTGCTATCAAAATAAAACATTAAAAACTCGTAAAATACATGGTAAGTACTCCAAGAAGCTTGTTTTATGAAAAGAGTTTGTTTATTTGTCACAAAACTTTTTTAAAAGGAGGACTATATGCAGGTTATGAATATTTCTTAATAGAATTGAAATTCAATTTTATATACCGAAGAGAAAATTTGCAAAAAAGTAGAAATGCGAAAATAAAGCTGCAATTTTTAAAGCAATGATAAAACATTTCCTCCTTTAAAGGAGGGCTTTACGGAGATAATAAATGTATCTTAAATGAAAATAGACTTCATTATCATTCCAAATCTGTTTTTAAAATTTTCTAAGACCACCTAGAAGCCAAGAAAGCGCGCTTCAAAACAATGGCATAGAAAAAGTGGCCACCGGCGAAAACTAGTCCGCAGGCATGAAAAATCCAAAAAAAAAATTTTAAAAAAAAATTTAGATGAAAAAGCATAAAAAAGACTAATATAAGCATTCAGTATAACTATTTATTTAAAAAAAAACACGAAAAATGCTCTTTTGTAGGAAATCGTTAGGCCAGGCGGACACTTTTTCTAGGCCATCGTTTTGAGGCGCGTTTTCTCGGCTTCTAGGTGGTTTTAGAAAATTTTAAAAACTGATTTGGAATCAGTATGAAGTCTGTTTTCATTTAAGGTACATTTTTGCCCTCCTTTAAATGGAAGAAAAATAATTCAATCGAGTTTTTATACTTCCAAAAAACCATTGGCTAAAAAATTGATGAGATAAGTCTAGTGTTCGTTCATCAATTGTGTAAGTGTTTTGGCGTAAATATGACCAATCGAAACTGGACCAACTGTCGAACCTCCGGTTTATCTGACTCATTTGAAAGACTGAGCAACTTACTCTTACTTTACAACCAAACAACGTTTTTAACCAGTTGAATCTGTCTATACGTAATTTCGCGCTAGGTTTATAAATTGGTATTTATGATATGTGACATGTCTATTAAATCAATGGGACATAAGGGTTCGTTTGAATAGGTTTGAAAAATATTTTTTTAAAAATCACTATTTGAATTTTCTTAATTTTTATTTATTTATTTATTTTATTTTATTTTTTGAGCATCAAACGCTTAATGAAAGCTCCATGATGAAGCCTGTTAAAATGAGAAATACTAAGCAACAATGCTAAGAAAAAAACAACAATATGCCAAAAGACGACAAAATTTGTCTTTTTTCTGGGACTACTTAAAAATTGATGAAAACAAATAATAGGCCGAAGAAAAATAACGAAGAAACTAGCCATTTATGACCCCACTAGTGTAGTCCATTTATAATGATCATCATGTAGGCTCAAACTGCTTTTTTCGACACAATTTCAGAAAAAATATAATGAAATGAGTCAAAATGTATAGAGAGTTCATAGACATACCTAACTATATAACTAACTATATGTATATGTGTATGTTTTACGGGAAGTAATCATTGCGTTATAACACGGTTCAGATAGCCGCAAAACGGAACAATAGGAATAATAGCGATGGGAAAATCGAATGTAACAAAAATTGTATTATTTATGTAGATTGAATAAAGATAGTTTTGAAGGCCATCAATGGTAGTATTGACTACAAATTACGTATTCGGGAGCAAAATTTCAGAATAATTTTATACTGAATTTCTAAAAAAATTTTAAAAGTCCTCAAAATTCAATGAATAGATTTTCAGGGTCAATTGGATTTTTACAAAATTATGAACGGTATACAGAAATTCTATTTCAGTTTTTTTTTAAATTTGGTGAAGTTTTTGAAACGGACGTAAACGCCAACGCGAAACCAAAAAGGAGGAAAGTTTTTCGCAACTTGAATTGCTGGGAGATGTACAGACATAATTCTGGAACCAGGAAGAAAAAATACATTTTCGAATGATAAGTAAATGGGAAATCGAAAATATTCTCATAAGAAATTCTCAAAAGAATTTAGTGAACAAAAATGACTCATTTTCTGAATTCTGGAGGTCCATAATTTGGCGCAAACTCCCCCCGTCACGGCTACGAATCTGAGGAATTCATAATGTGCCCATTCTGAAGAAGTGTTTAAATTTTCAGCGAATTTGAATTTTAGACAAAAAGCGGTGCTAAAACTGAAGCGCTTTGTTTCAAAGGAATGCAAGCCTAATAAAAATTATTGGGAGGGGGTAAGGCGACAAAATAAATGGTTTAAAAATTATGAAAGTATGATTATATGAAGAAAAAACCAAAAAAAATGGAAAATTGCGAAAAATCCAAAAAAAAAAAACTATACTCCGAAAATCGCCCTAATGGTCGAAGAAACGCTTTTTGGTTTTCTAGGCCGTTTGTTTTTTCTCATACATAAAAGATTATTTAAAAAATAAATTTTCAAAATAAAATCAGACAGCCGAGAAAAGACAAACGGCCTAGAAAACCAAAAAGCGTTTTCTCGGCCATAAGGGCGATTTTCGGCGTTATGGTTTTTTTTGGATTTTTTTCGCCATTTTCGAGTTTTTTTTTCATTTATTTATAAACAATCATAGTTTCATCATTTTTAAACAATTTGGTTCGTCCTCTCAAAAATCAAAATTTCACCTCTACAAAAAAAATTTCAAAAGAAACAAGCATATGAAAGCTTTTGGTTATAATATTGAACACAACCAGGTAAAAATACATTAAAGCGCTATGAGTTGTCGGGTGACAGTGCGGGTGGTGACGGACGGCCGCCCGCCCGCCCGCGATGTGAAGTAGAAAACAATACAAAAGCAGAAACGATGAAATATTCCCATGGCAGTTTGCTTATACGAGCTGAATGAATGGTCGCTCTTGTCCAACCGCACCGCGCTGATGAAATAAAATACAAAAATGAGGCAGTGAATGGGGTTAGGGTACGGTATTGTTAAGATAAAATCTTCTTTAATTTGTTTTTAGGTGTGACAAAATTTTCGAAAATGAATAGAAACAAAGAAATCCAATTATTGTAGGGAAATTTATTGAGAATGGATTTTTCAAAATTTTTCAAAATTCGAAATTATCTAAAATTTTATTTTTTTCCGCAATTTTGCTTTTCTGTTCGAACAGATTTCGACAGAATTTTTTAGAAAGTTTTCTGCAACCATGAATTTCGAAAAAAAAATCACAGTATCAATAATATTGCCAAAAAAACAATAAGACATAAAAAAATGTTTTATGCATTTTTGTACAAATACATAAAACTTTTCGTTTTTTTTGTTCATAACTTCCACCATAGTATTTGGAATTCTTTTGTCAACAAAAACAATATTCGAAACAACACCTTTTGAAAAAATAAATTCTAAACAAAAAAATAAATAAACCAAGTTTCAACAAAAAAAACTAACTCGATTCTGAAACTGACAGGAAGTGATGCATTTGCATAAAACCCTCATTTTTTTTTCTTATTTCGCTTCTTTTTTTTTCTAAAAGCCACATTCACACGGTCAACGAGCATTTACACAACGACAACAAAAGGGGAAGAAAAAGGAGGGCATGTTATTAAATTATGTCCATTTTTGGTGCTTTTGTGGCAGACACACACCACCACATTATACCGCAAATTTGTAAATTACATGATTATAGGGCGGTAAATTGGAAAGGGATTGAAAATGGCAGAAAATTGGTGTTTAATAGAAGAAATCTTGGATTACGTTTTGATATTTCAGGAAAATTTTAAATTTTAATTTTAAAAAAAGCCGAAATTAAAAAAAAAAGCCAAAAAGTGGAAAGAAAGAAATACCAATTTAAATACCCGCCTCTCTTACTAAACACCGGTCAGGTGTAATTGCGTATCGTTGTACTAGTTCGAAAGCGTATTTTTAAACTGAATAATTCCATTTAGTTTGGTTTTTTGCACAATTTAGGTCAGGTTCTAACTTCCGCCCTATTTCGAACAAAGCCCACCCCAAATATTGATGTCAAATATGAATGACAAATGCCAAACAAAATGTCAAAGTCAACTAAAAAATTGCAAAAAAAAGAGAAGATTCGATTGTTGTATACATATATAAATACAATGTACATTTAAATAAATGCAATATTGGTTTGAGAGATACAACAAACCTTGTCAAAAAATCTCCAAAATCAGAAAAAAAACGCGAATTGAAACCAGTTTTTGATCATACATGTATGTATATGTAAATGTATATTTTACCTGTGTATCGTCCTCCTCTTCGTCCATTTCAAAAGAAGAAGATGATGATGCTTTCTGTTGGTCGTCGGTGGCTTTTTCGAATTCCAATGAAAGGGCGTTTGATATGAGATTTGTTAAAGTTGGTGATGAGTTTGATGGAAGAAGTGAAGCCAGGAGCGAGATGCTGGAATGAGCTTTCGATTATTTTATGATGATTTCGATCCAAGCATCATTAAACTATGTGAAAAAAGAATCATTTTTTCCATATTACATTTTTTTATATTATTCAAAATTTTTAAATTGACTATCCAAAGGAAGAAAGTAATTTTTTAAAAACGAATTTTTTAAAATTTTATGTTCAAAAACATACGACTCACTTTTTGACCAAATTTTAATGAAATACAAATTTCCGATAAAGATTTTATTGCAAAAAAATAAAATTTATGTAACTTTTTTTCATAGAAATTTAAAAACTCGATATTTATGATTGCGCATCAAAAAAATCTATCTATCTGTTAGATAAAATATATATTGGGAACTGTAGATGGAAGAATTATAAAAAAAAATTAATAATATGTGATAACTTAAAGAAAACGTACCGCCACTTTTTGAAACGTAATCTCTACAGTAATATGAAAAATGACATATTTAAATTTGGAACTTCCAGTGATGCTAAAAAATCAAAAATAAATAAAAATTTAATGAAAATACGATCAATTTGAATTCCGGAATAATTTAAATAATGTCTCGTTTGAACTCAAATAGAAAAAATAAAAATACTAATAAGAACCAAAATTCATTCAAAAAAGTGACATTTAACATAAGTTCACAATTATCCAATAAAGGAGGGCTTTACGGAGATAATAACCGCGTCTGGGATGAAAATAGACTTCAGACTCATTCCAAATAAGTTTTTAAAATTTTCTATAACCACCTAGACGCCGAGAAAATGAGCTTCAAAACAATGGCCTAGAAAAAGGTGCCACCTGCCAAAACTAGTCCGCAGGCATGAAAAAATGAAAAATCCAAAATTAAAATGAAAAAACATTTAAAACCACCAACATAAGCAAGAATGCATAACTATTTATTAACGAAGCACGAAAAAAGCTCATTTGAAAAAGTTCGGCCACTTGGCCACTTTTTCTAGGCCATTGTTTTGAGGCGCATTTTCTCGGCTTCTAGGTGGTTGTAGAAAATTTTAAAAACAGATTTGGAATGAGAATGAAGTCTATTTTCATTTAAGGTACATGTATTATCTCCGTAAAGCCCTCCTTTAAATTTAAAAAGAAAAGAACAAGCTAGAAAAAACTATCAAAAACTGAATAATATAATTTTTATTAGAATTAATATTTTGAAAGACACTTTAGAAATCATTAGGTTTGAAAATACTTGTGATTATCGGTTTTTTTATAAATATTTGTCTGAGAAATTCAATTGATAAAGTTTTTTTTCGAACTTTTAAACTTGAACGGAGAAACTGAATTGAGAAAATTTAAAATATCTAAAAAATTTCGGGTTTGGTTTGTATTTTAGAAACAAAAAATGTAATTTTTATGGCAAAAAGTTTTGAAAATTATGGGGAAAATTCATGAAATAAACATTTTCTTTATTGTGAAGCAAAAAAAATTAATTAAAAAGATGAGAAACCGATTCAAAACCATATTTTGGCAATTATTAGCAATTACTCCGTTCAACAACAGATTGTAGCTTTCATCCTAATTATGTCAGAAATCATATTAAAAAGAATGAAAGAAAGGATTTCTAAAATGTTCATCGAAAAGAGATGAATGTCCATTCAATTTGAAAGAATTCAGCCTTGTCAACATCATCAAAATGTCTCCCTCATCAAACCTCTGTTCGTTTTGCTTAATTCATCATTTTTCGGGACGTCCCCCCTCCCATCTCTCCACCCTCAACATTTTATTGCTAAAATGTCAATCAACTGTGCCTCTTTTTTCCAAAAATGTTCATTTCGTAAAACTTTAATGAAAAATATCAAGAGAATGTCATAAAATAAATGAAACAAGAAGAAAATCCAAAATGCGAATGAGGTCTGTTGCTCTCCAATTTCATTGTTCTATACAATGGGTTGGCTAGAGAGGTGGTGCACAGATTGTTCCTTTTCCACATGATGATTTATTCATAAAAACGTTCCGGACATATGGGGGCAAAAGGAAAAAGGAAAAGGAATGGGGAAAAGAACAAAAGAGCCTGGAAGCCACAGGTGGGAATCGAACCCGCAAGGGGAGATGGTGGCGGTTAACCAGAAGGGAATCCAAGAACTTTCAAAATTTCGATTCAGAATTGAAAAAGCACTTCACAGAGTTTAACAAAATCAGAACAAAAGGCAACATTTATGTGAAGAAGACTTTTTGGAATGAATCTTTTCAAAGAGGGGTGGAAATTTAATCAAAGGAAGGCATGAAGCACTTTTCTTGCTCTTTGACAAAACTATTGTTTAAAACTTTTGAATAATGGAATGTTGGAGAGTTTTTGAAAGATGCTAAAGTTGAAAATCAAATTTTAATGGAAATACTTGCAATAATTGGCAACGAGTTTCAAAACGTAGAGGGAAGACAGAAGAAAAAAAGAAGCTGCCGAAAGTTTAAAATAAAAAATTAAAGGAGGGCTTTATGGAGATAATAAACGTATCTTAAATAAAAATATACTTCATTCTCATTCCAAATCTGTTTTTAAAATTTTCTAAAACCACCTAGAAGCCGAGAAAATGAGCTTCAAAACAATGGCCTAGAAAAAGAGACCACCGGCGAAAACTAGTCCGCAGGCATGAAAACTCGAAAAAAAATGAAAAAAACATAAATTTTAATTTTAAAAAAACATTAAAAAGGACTAATATAAGTATTCATTTATTAATGAAACACGAAAAAAGCTGATAGGAAAAAGTTCGGGCAGGTGTCCACTTTTTCTAGGTCATTGTTTTGAGGCGTGTTTTCTCGGCTTCTAGGTGGTTTTAGAAAATTTTAAAAATAGATTTGGAATGATCCTGAAGTCTATTTTCATCCCAGACGCATTTATTAGCTCCTTAAAGTCCTCCTTTAACTGTCTCACTGAAGGCCGTTAAATTTTTTGTATAATAATCGAAAAAGTTTTTCGCTCAATTATTTAGTTAATAAATAATTTAAAAGCCTTATCAATTGTGAGCAAGTTTTAAAAAGGGACAAAATATGTTCGAAGTGCTAGGAAACGCTTTTTGGTTTTCTATGCCATTTGTTTTTCTCGGCCGTCTGATTTTTTTGTGAAATATTATTTGTTTTCCTACTTTTCTTTTCATTTCAGTTTTTTTTGAGAAAATTATGCATAAAGAGTATTTAAAAAATTAATTTTAAAAAATTAGACGGCCGAGAAATGACAACGGCCTAGAAAACTAAAACGCATTTCTTCGGCCATTAGGGCGAAAACCGGTTTTATGGTTTTTTTTTCGCAATTTTCGAGTTTTTTTTTTGGATTTTTTAACATTTATTTATAAACAATAGTACTTACATCGTTTTTCAACCATATATTTCATCCCCTCATGCACCCTTTAAGTAAATTTTTTAAATGCAGCCTAAATTGAATAAAATCAGAAGAAAATAGCTTTGGGAGCTTTTTTTTTAAATTTTTTTGCAAGAGAGTGGTTAATTTTTTTGTTATTCAACTTAACCCTAGATCATCATTCTATAGAGAAAAGAGTAAAAAAATAATGAAAATACTTAGGACCGAAGCAAAAACAACAAAAATGAAGCGGAAATCATGGGGTTCAGAAAGCCATTTCAAAAAAAAATCCGGAAGTATTCCAAACTATATGTAATAATAAACAAAAAGGCGTATAATAATTCTTAAAACCACGATGACCGAATCGGGAGAAGAAGGAAAATTGCGTGTATAGTTTTTCCCGCAGTTGGGAGAAAGATCAGGATGAAGTGAAGAGACTTCGAGACGATTTTGAGATGACTATCAGTAAGTGAAGGCTCATTGCGGTTGATGAACAATTCAGATAAGTAAAACATTGGGAAAAGGGCGGAGGAAAGGTCAATATTCTATGATTTACATACTTGGAAAAGGCAAAACAACCTTTGATAAGTTTATCCGAAAATAGTGAACACCTTTGTTCCGGTTTAGATATTCGAGATGGCATTAAATCATTTATACTATCATTTATATCATTTATACTTAGATATACTCATTATATTGAGTTAATGGGAGCTCCCGAACGTAGTGAACATCTAATTAGAGTTATTAATTGAAAATTAAATGACGAGTTAAGTGGAATCAATCTCAACATTCTAGAAAAATACAAACCTTTAATTGTTCGATATTTTTTCTAAAATAACATACTAGTAAGTTTTTAAAATAGGAAATACGGGAAAACTTTTAAAAACTTAAAGGTTTTTAAAACGGTTTCCAGGTTTTCAAAAGTTTTCTTAATTACCCTTGATCAGGGTTGTAGTTTTTTTTCGGTTTTCTGATTTTAGGGTGTTTAACACCGAAAAAGATTTATTTCGGGTTCGAAAAATGTTTTATTATTTTTTTCGGCTTAAATTTTTAGCGGTCAATTTCTTTCCTCAATTTTTTCTTCGCTGTTTCCATTTTGAGGAAAACAGATTTTTAAATTTGAAAATATTATTTTTTTACCTCAATTTCCAACTATTTTATTAATTTTTTAACTGAATGAAAGCAGAAAACCTTAAAATGTGTTTCTTTTTCAGATGAAATATGATTCAGTAAACACTTAATCAACTTTTTTTCGGTATTTTTCTAATAAAACGAAAAACAATTATTTTTTCGGCATTTTTTCCGTCGACGAAAAAATTAATTATATAATAATTATTGATTTTTCTTTAATTTTACAAATTTAAAGACATTTTTATGATTTCTTTAAAAATTTAAAGCAAATTTTGGATTTTCCGCTTTCATGGAAAATCGATAACGTTCGGAATTTAAAGGGAGGGAGAGGCTCTGGAGAGCTCAGAAAAAAATTGTTAAAAACTCAAAATTCAATATTTTTTCGGCGGCACCCGTGCCCCGATTTCCAATCAAATGGACCATACCAACCCAACCTCACAACAAAACAGTCAAAATTGTGCAAATTTCAAAAAAAAAAGTAGCTTTGGGAAGAATTTTTAAATTTTTGTGGAGATTGTTTATTTTTTCGTGATTCCTATAATTTTTTATCCATATGTTCTCAGCGGGAACTTTGCATAGCCGAGGAACTAACTATTTAGAAAGTTCGTCCCTCCAAAATTTTCCTCCATTGTTTTTGAATTTGGTGGATGTTTTTGCAGGTTTTTGTAATTTTGTGTTTTTTTTTGTTATGAGTCGATTTGATAGGAAATCAGGAGTTTTTAAAATTCCTTTGATGATTTTTCATACTTAAGAGAAATAAATTGAGTACGTTTTTTCTGAATTTTTAATAAGACCAAATTCCGCCTATTTTAATATAAAACATCTAAAATTGAATCCGAACAATTTTAAAAAATTTCAAATTATATTTTTAAAATATATACAACTCCTGGAAGCTTCATTTTCCTTGAAACCCTACCTTTTTCACCATCACACTTCAACCCATAAATTATGTTCTTAATTGGTAGTCTTTTCCTCCATTTCATACCAAATAAACACTTGACTTCCACGAAAATTTTCGAAGAATATCTTTGGTTACCTAATAAAGCCTTCCCCCCTAAATACCTAATTACCCTTATGCACACTTTTCAAGTGTTTGCTTCTTCTTCTTCTTGTTATTGGTGCTGTCTTGATCTTTTAATTGAGTTTAAATAATTTCGGAAGAATTAATTGACGATTTCTAGTCTTTAACGGAAAAAAAAACATACCATTTCTCACCAACTTGTTCTTCCTCATCACTGTCAATTTCCAAGTTTAAGAGGATGTCATCGTCCTCTTCACAGCTGTCCATTTCTGAAAAATAGGTATTTATTCGGAGGAATATCTGAATGATATATCTAACGTTTAAAGGAGGCTTTACGGAGATAATGAATGCGTCTGGGATGAAAATAGAAGTCATTCTCATTTCAAATCTGTTTTTAAAATTTTCTAAAACCACCTAGAAGCCGAGAAAATGAGCTTCAAAACAATGGCCTAGAAAAAGAGTCCACCGGCGAAAACTAGTCCGTAGGCATGAAAAATCCAAAAAAAAAGAAAAAAACATAAATAAGGACTAATATAGCATTCTGCATAAGTATTTATTAACGAAACACGAAAAAAGCTCATAGGAAAAAGTTAGGCCACTTTTTCTAGGCCATTGTTTTGAAGCTCATTTTCTCAGCTTCTAGGTGGTTTTAGAAAATTTTAAAAACAGATTTGGAATGATCCTGAAGTCTATTTTCATTTAAGGTACATTTATTATCTCCGGAGAGCCCCTTTTTAAAGAGAAGAGGAATAGAAAATGCCCTAGAAATAAATTCAATTTTCAGATTTCAGTCAACAATTTCAGTCAAAAATCTATAAATTTCATTTTTAAATGGCGTTTCCATGAAAATATCTATGCCCATTTTAAGCGTTTTCTATTCATTTTCAAAATTTTCAAAATTGAGAAAAGTTTTTGAAAATTTCCTATCGAAAACCTAATTTTGGATTCAGAAAGAAACTCCAGAAAGAAGTATTCTTAAATGTGTCAAATTTAGCAATAAAAATATTGAGAAAAGATATGAAGAAGCCAAAAATGAGCACAATATACGATGTATACAACAAATACATAAAAAAGAAAAGGCGGCAAAAACGTACTAATGTCCTTCTTCTACTCCCCGCCTCCCACTTTACTATAATGACCTCTTTTGCTCTGTATTATATGATGAGTGAAGGAAGCATGGGATATCCCAATGGGGATTCCTCTTCTTGGTTATCGTGCACTAAAAAAAAGAGAAACAGATTCCAGAGAATTTAATACAATATGGTAGAAATATGCAAATGAGATTTGAAGGGAGGGGTTTTTCCATAACGACACCCCCCAACCCACAACAACAGATTGGCGAACATTTCGAAATGATTGAGTTAGGATGTGTTGGATTTTCGTTTTGGTTTGGTTTGAGCTTTAAAAATTTCGAGGCGTGGAATAGAAAGAGCTGAAATTAACAAAAAAGATCATATAAGGATTTTTTAAAAGGTTGAAATATTTATTGGTTCGAAGTTCTGCAAACCCAACGTAATGTGTTAAAATAATCCAAAAACATGGTTTTTTAAAAATGACTATAAATGACTACGGATGACTTAAATCGGTAAGATTTTTACAAACAATTCAACATCGACTCTGAAGGGAGCTTAATCGGTTATAAAAATTTATTACGCAGGACCAATAAATAAACACGAATTTCCCGCTACTACACGTTTATAAAAGTGGCACACTATCTTTAACAACTGGTTCAAAATTGGTCTGTTCACACATTTGCTATTTTAAAAAACGTTTTACATAATTAATCAGGAAATAAGCTTTAAAATGCAATTTAAAAATTTTAACCCAGCTGATTTTAGGCAACATTATTGGGTTTTTGAAAATTTCGTAGTTTTCACGTGTTCGCCGCGAGACCTGCGAACGCTCAGAGTGATCAAGATGAGAAAACTAAAAGAAAATGTTTTTAACAAACTGAAATCCCCCGCCGAAAACAAGTCAGCGGGCATTATTATGTGAAGCATGGAGAATCATGCAAAAAACTAGCTAAAGGAAGGCTTTACGGAGATAATAAATGTACCTTAAATGAAAATAGATTTCATTCTCATTTAAAATCTGTTTTTAAAATTTTCTAAAACCACCTAGAAGCCGAGAAAATGCGCCTCACAACAATGGCCTAGAAAAAGTGGCCGAACTTTCTCCTATGAGCTTTTTTTCGTGTTTCGTTAATAAATAGTCATGCAGAATGCTTATATTAGTCCTTTTTTAATGTTTTTAAAATGTTTAATTTGTGTTTTTTCTTTTTGTTTTGGATTTTTAATGTCTGCGGACTAGTTTTCGCCGGTGGCCCGTTTTTCTAGGCCATTGTTTTGAGACGCATTTTCTCGGCTTCTAGGTGGTTTTAAAAAATTTTAAAAACAGGTTTGGAACGAGAATGAAGTCTATTTTCACCCCAGGTACATTTGAAAGTGCTATAATGTCCTTCTTTAACAAAATATTGAGATAACAAGGATGCGCAGAAAGTCACTAAAAATGACAATTTTTAATGCTCATTGGATTTTTTTTTCGGGCAATAATTGTCTAAAATTTTTGTCTGGGTTATTTTTAACTGTTTGCCCAATTCAGTTAGCAGTGATCTAAATTTTTTTGGAATTAAAATATTATCTTTTGTGGTTTTGAGCCCTGGGACTAAAATCAATGTTCAAGATTGGAATTGAAATAGGATACTCACCCAAAATATAATTTGTGATAATTAGATTGATTTTTTGTGATAATTAGAAATTTTAATAATATATTTAAAAACCTAACAAAGTTTTTATTAAAATCGGAAACCAAAAACATGAGAAAGAAATGACTATTATTTGTTCTTCTTGATGAGAATGATGATAATGTGCATTGCGCGCAAATAAATAAAAAATAAGAAGATTATACATAGTTTTCATAATTTTTAGTGTTTACGAACGGAACGGGGACATTTATTTTCCTTTTCTAAGGCAAAGAAAAATAATGAAGAATTTTAATTTGAAGTTTCGAATTTTTTAAAAATTTCAGAGATTTTAAAATTAAATAATTTTATATTTTTTCAAAACTTATAAAAGTCACAATAACTTGACGAAACATGGTAAAACAAAACAAAAGGTGAAGAATGCCAGGTGTCAGTTTTCTCCCTGTTCGGTTGCCAAGGACTCAAAACTCTCCAACTAATCTCAAATTCTATTGTCGAAACAAGGAAGCATACATACATGGTGGTCCAAACACTAAGCGCCCCCCACAAATTAGAAGAAGCAGAACAATAATTGAGGTTGACACCCCCAAAATTTGTTAATTGTGTAACGGAAAACTAGGAACGAGTGGGGAAGAAATCTATTATACAAGTTGTTGAGTCAATGTATACATTTTGAGGTTAGAGCTGTTCAATGATTCAAAAATTATGAATCATTACGTGTTTTCTTGATAGAAAAATATTTAGGCTTAGAAAAATGAGAGGTTTACCATTTAAAAAATAAATAAAATATATATTTTTTAAAAAAATCAAACATCTGTCACCAACTTCGAGCATTGAGCGATGTAACCGTTTTTGGCCTCGAGACCGAAAACACGGTTTGTAAAAAGAAACCGATGAAAGAGGAAAAAAAAAGTGGGCGTGGCACATCGCATTTTTTTTCACGGTTGTGTTTTCGTTGGCGGCAATTCAAATATTTGAATTTTTGTGAGTGATTTCCAAAATGATGACAAATGTCCGCAAACATCAACATCATTCAGTGTATGCACAGATTTCATTAGAGACGAATGATTTCGGTTCAAATTTACACACCGTGGAAAAGCAAAATAACAAAGTTCAATAATCATATAAATGATGTTTCATTAGAGTTTGAACGGTCTTAAACCAAAAACTGTCGCAGCGCACGCGGCTCTGAATTAGTTTGAGATTCTGTGGTTGTCGTGATGTTTTTCTTTGTTTCTGATGTATCTCAGGCGGTACTTACAAAAAATGACTGGAAAAATATGAAGGTTTTCGATCTTGCAGAATTCAAAAATCATAAAAGAGCGCTTGCAAATTTATTTTAAAAGGATATTTTCACATTTCCATAACATTTTAGTACTTCGAGCGTGCAAATCTAAGGATTGCGGTATTGTTGGGTCAGCATATTTTTTAACTTAAAGGAGGCTTTAATACGAAAAATAATTTTTTCAACTTTGGACCGCTGCTATTTTTCGATATGTTTTCGTATAAATTGCATTGTACTAATGAGAAAACGCTCTTCTTTTTGAAATTAAGATCAGGTAGGGTAAAATTAACTGACACACTGTCCTTAAAGGCAGCTTGTCAGTTAACACGATCCAAAATCTAGGCAAAATTCAAAATTCGAATGGGAGCCCAGGTGGTCCAAAGAACAATGCAAATATGTAGCCAAATTCAAATAATTGTGTTTCGCGCCAATGCCGACCGCGTTGCACGGACACCAACCGCACTCAATAGTAACTATTGATAAATATAAAATAGACCCCATTGATCATTCTGTCGAGACTCTTCATACCATCCCTAATAAGTTTATTTTATTCTGAAGCATTTTTTCCATAATTTTTTTTCATAATATCAGTTTTGGGTTTAAAGGAGGGATATACGGAGATAACAAATACACCTTAAACGAAAATAGACTTCATTCTCATTCCAAATCTGTTTTTAAAATGTTCTAAAACCACCTAGAAGCCGAGAAAATGAGCTTCAAAAAATGGCTTAGAAAAAGTGGACACATGGCCGAACTTTTTACTATGAGTTTTTTCGTTTTTCGTTAATAAATAGTTATGCAGAATGCTTATATTATTCCTTTTTTAAATTTTTTTAAAGATTTGTTAGATTTTTCATGCCTGAGGACTAGTTTTTTTTATTAACGAAACACGAAAATAAGCTCAAAGGAAAAAGTTCTGCCACGTAGCCCCTTTTTCTAGGCCATTATTTTGAGGCGCGTTTTCTCGGCTTCTAGGTGGTTTTATAAAATTTTAAAAACTGTTTTGGAAAGAGTATGAAGTCTAATTTCATCCCAAACGCATTCATTAGCTCCGTAAAGTCCTCCTTTAACCTCTTTTTGAAAAAAAAAGTGAATTCTTACAGTTAGAGAATTTGATTTGTTCTACCCATCCGGTTCAAACCAATCATATCATGCAACAAAAAGGGACCAACCATTTCATTTTTGGGAACATTCACAATTTAAATTTCGCGAAATATTTTCTGTGATAATTATAAATTGCGTGACCTATCAAAGTTCAAAATCAAAATGTTTAATTGTCAACTTTCTTTTCTCTCAATGTCTACAAATCAGATTCATCTTCTATTCGTCTTCATTCTTCCAATTATTTGTTCCAGTGTGATTCCAGAAGGTTAATTCAGTTCCGAATGATATTTATTTATTCCACAAATTATTTTACAGAAAGAGATGGTGAACTTTGTCCAGATCAAGCAACACCTTTAGAAAACGAGCCAAAATGTTCGATGGAATATGATCTTCTTGATGATTCTTATTGCCCAACACAGCCTTCCGGAATTTGTTATAAAGGGCATTGTTGTCCTCCATGTGAGTTATTTTAATCCTTGATTGTATTTTAGTGCGGGACGTCCCGTATTTAAAAAAATTCTTTTCTTTGTTCTTTATTGATTAATTTTGGAAATATATTGCATAGTAATACAAAATAAATGATGGGCCAAGTTACGATGGGATAACATATTGGGAAATATTTTTAGAAAACTGCTTTTTTTGGGATTTTTAAATTTTCTGATTAATGTTAAGGATATAATGTTAATAGGATACAAATATTATGATTTCAATCAAAATGGAATTTTCTCAATTTTCTCTCGGTTTTCTTCAACTGCTTCTTCTCCATCTTCTCCCTCTTTCTCTTCGACATCTTCTTGATCTTCTTAACCTTTCTTTTCTTCTCTTTCTCCTTCTTTTTCTCATGACCATCCGAACTATGCTCGCGAGATGAACCCAATTCCGGATGATATCTTAATCCACATGGAGCATCATCGATGCTGAAAAAAAACAATTGTTTCTGTTGGAGACCTGTAATAAGTGTGTCTTACGTGGCGCTTGACTCGGAAACTCGAATTCGTGCGAATTTCTGCTCCACTTCGGAGATTTTTGCCATTTCGCCTCCAGCGGGGTTCATTTTGGCTTTGAACTGGTGATAACTATCATCCGAAGAATTATCTTCGTCGCAATGCAATTGTTCGAACGATGAATTGTTATTTAGCGATTGTTCTGGGGGGCCCACTTCAATATACCCATTGTGATGGTATTGAATGTTCTCGGCAATTCTGAAAATTACAATTCTGATTTTCGTATACACTGTATCGCATCCATAAGAAATTTTTTTCCTAATTATACATTTTTAATTTGAGAAAAGATGATAGATTGTTTTTAAAGTTTTTGTTGAGAGCGGCCTGGGTGAAATCAATGGCTTAAAGGCAGTAGGTCAGTTAGCACGATCCAAATTCAAGTAAAAAATCAAATGGGAGCCCAGGTGGTCCAAAGAACAACGCCAATATGTATCCAAATAATTGTGTTTCGCGCCAATTCTGAGCGCATCGCACGATCCGGCGCGCATTCAAATTTTGATTTTTTCAACTTGGGACGGCTGCTATGACGCGTGTATTTATCGGTGTGATTTCGCATACATTCCTTTGTACTAATGAGAGAACGGTCTAATTTTTCAAATTGAAATCTGGTAATCTGCTGAAATTAACTGATCCACTGTCTTTAAAGACAGAATACCACCTATTTAAAAATTGAATTTTTAACGACATTTACAATTGTTCAGAGAATTTAAAACACCGTTTTTTCCCAATATTGTAAAAGATTTTATAACAAAAATAAGTTCGCGAAAAATAGTTTGCTATAAAAATTCGAAAATACCTATATGTATTGTACAATACATGGTCTGAACATTTGGATTCGCATCGCTTTGAAACGAGCTATGTTCAAATTTATATATTTTCTTCGCAAAAGATATTTTACCCGGGAAATTACAATTTTGTACATGGAACGATCTCATTTTTCTTCTAAGCTTTTTACCGGTGTTGTGTAAAAGGATGGCTTTACGGAGATAATGAATGCATCTGGTATGAAAATAGGCTTCATACTTATTCCAAGTCTGTTTTTTAAATTTTCTAAAACCACATAGAAGCCAAGAAAACGCGCCTCAAAACGATGGCCTAGAAAAAGTGTCCACCGGCGAAAACTAGTCCGCAGGCATGAAAAATCCAAAAAAAAACTAATTAAGATGAAAAACCTAAAAAAAAGAAACACGAAAAAGGCTGATAGGAAAAAGTTCGACCAGGTGGCCACTTTTTCTAGGCCATTGTTTTGAAGCGCGTTTTAGAAAATTTTAAAAACAGATTTGGAATGAGAATGAAGTCTATTTTCATCCCAGATGCATTCATTATCTCCATAAATCCTTCCTTTAAATAACGTGAGTTCTCTGTAGGATTTAACAGATTGATTCTTTATCTTTATGATTCCTAGAAAAAACTCACGTTCCAACATTCCCATCGTATCGATAGCGCTGTATCCCGTAAAAGGTGTGATCCACCTCATCGGCCGAAAAAACTGGAAGTTCTTTAATAGTTGCCTCTTGTTGACCCTTCTGATCCATTCTGAAACTTATGAAGTAAAGGAAGTTTATCCACTATCATTAGCAATGCTCATAACACCAAATAATTATTTCCGAAGATGGACACTGTAATATGAGAAAGGGGGATTAGTTACCTAGTAACCTGAAATGTAGGGTAGCTTGTCAACCGATGATAATTATTTCGAGGTGTGTTGTTGTTGATTAAGAAGAAAAGGGAGAATATTTGATAAAGTTAACGACGACAAAAAGAGTATAACAATTTATATATGGGGGGGGGGGGGGGGGGGATTGTCACGAGTTAATAGAATAAAATATATACTATGTGAAATTTATAGTTTAAAAAGTGATTTTAAAGTATAATTTACCACAAAAATGTATAAAAATGTATTTTATAAAATTATCCCCAAATTTTCAAAACGATTCAAAAAGTCCTTAAAATCAACATCAAAATTATGAAATTGAGGAAGAACGTCAACAAGAATTTTAAAAAAATGGACTCATGTGACATTATTCTCAGAAGAATATGATTTGTCGTAATTCATGACTCATCGGAGAATTTTTCAAATCGAGATCCAACTATTATCAAAAAACGGTCAAAAAGTGCAAAAGTAGGCGAAACTGGTAAAAGTGATTTTTTGCCGACTAGAGATTTGAAAGAAATAAGCGCGCAATCAACTTTGTCGGTGCACACATGTTTTCATCAAACATGATTCGAGAAAATGGATCGAAGCAACAACAGGAAAAAAAAACAAAAAGAGTGAAACAGAAGAGAAACGATATTCAAAAAGGAATGTATGTGTGTACTCTCTTCGATGTAAGTTGGCATTTTGTAAGACTCTGAATGGTGTGTATGTAATAAAGGGCCGATATTTTCGAAGAAAACAATGAATATGATTGTTTTTAGAAATCTTTTCTGTCTTTTGGACGTGTTAAGTGAAATATGTAGATGGACGGAAAAAGTTGAAGGCTCATTAATTGAGGTGGGAATTCGGATTTCGCTTGAAAACAATTAGACATGTTTTGTGTTGAATATGGTTCACGTAATTGTTTTGAACTTATTTGATTGAAGTTTCGAAAAACTATTAGTAGATATTTTGCAATTGGGGAATTTTTTGTCAGGGATCTTTATGTTCAATAGTTTATTCCTATAAACTACAGTAATCACTAGTCGTATGCTCGAAATCAGTGTTCTCTAAAATTTCTTGCATGTTAAAGGCAGCGTTTCAGTTAATAGGATCCAAATCCAAAGCGAAAATAGAAATTAAAATGGGACCCATGAGGTCGAGAAAACAATACCACTATGTTTAGTCATTCAAATAATTGTGTTTCGTGCCAATTCCGACCGCGTTGCACGATCCGGCGCGCATTCAAATTTTGATTTTTTCAACTTTGGACGGCTGCTATGACGCGTGTATTTATCGGTGTGATTTTGCATAAATTGCATTGTAATAATGAGAGAACGGTCTAATTTTTGAAACTAAGATCAGGTAGGGTACAAGTCTTTAAATCAGATGTCTTTAAATCAGATTAGGAAGTTTTGGTTTGACTAGTTTTGAAAATCTCAGTTGTCCATCTACCATGAATTATGATAGCCTAAATGAACAAATATGATAGCCTCTAAATGTTATCCACCATTATTGAGTTTTAGCCAGGTTTCAGTTCTCCAAAGTACGAATTTTGGAAAATGTGCAAAACCATGATAGCAAAACCATGTTCTAATCCTCGCTCACTATCAGTTTCGAAACAGTTTCTTCAGCAGAAGAACTTTGCAGTGATTAAATTTTTAGTCGTTGTAACTCGTTGTATCATGTCAACTGACGCATTGTCTTTAATCCTCCAGTTATCACTCCAATTTCGTTTTTCACGTTTTCTTTTGAGCTGAGCAATCCGAGGCTTTTTATTTTTTCGATATTATATTCACCAGCAGTTTTTTCTGACTGTAAATCGAAAATTGGACAGTTTGCAACATCATTTTTTTTTCTTCAAAGGAAGACTTTACGGAGATAATAAATCTACCTTAAATGAAAATAGACTTCATTCTCATTCCAAATTTATTTTTTTAATTTTCTAAGACCACCTAGAAGCCGAGAAAATGAGCTTCAAAGCAATGTCCTTTAAAGGGGCCACCGGCGAAAACTAGTCCACAGCCATGAAAAATACAAAAGGCCTTTATTTATGTTTTTTTTTTCATTTTTTTTTTTTGGATTTTTCATGCCTGTGGACTAGTTTTCACCGGTGGACACTTTTTCTAGGCCATTGATTTGAGGCGCGTTTTCTCGGCTTCCAGATGGTTTTAGAAAATTTTAAAAACTGATTTGGAAAGAGGAAGACGTCTATTTTCATCCCATTAGCTCTGTAAAGTCCTCCTTTAAAATTTTTTCATGAAATCCATACGAACTATGAATTTTATCGTATTGTTACTCATTGTACTCTATTTATTTTAATTCTGCTTTTTTTGGAATATCTGAAATATTGGGAACATTTTATGTGTATAAAGAAGAAGATATCATACAAACCTTAAACTAAAAAGGATTTGGTTTTCAGTAAAATACTCAAATGGTTCATTGATCCTTGGAAAAAAGGAGTATATCACTTCAATCAAGTGTACAAATGCACCACCAATTGGTTATAAATATGCATATTGTTCACCAACTATAGATAAAGTTGTCATTCTTGGAAAATATGATAATCACGGTAAAAAACTCGGCTGGACAAATCGATTTTGTAATTATAATCAGTGAGTTGGTTTTTTTTTCAGATTTGGGAATTATATTTCATTTCAGTGACTGTTCTAGTGTGCAACAGTATGTTTGTGCGTCAAGAGCCGGTAATAGTAAAAGATGCTTGAAAAATTCTGAGCTTAAGGTTTGAAATAGATTTTTATCTAAAATTTAACAGTATATTTTTCAGGCTCCGTTGAAGGAGGCTTTCAATCAAACGGATATTGATTATTACATTAAAACATGTTATTTTGTAATGATTGTGTTCTTATTGACTGCTACAATGCGAATTTATGCCGAATGAGATTATTTATGAATTTAAAAAATAGAAAGTTCCAATTAATATTTTCGTGTTCTTTTCATTATTTGATTTTCTAGGATTTGAAGAGATATTCAACACCAAAATAACGTTTAATTTGATCTCTTGTTCACCGAAAAAAAGTCTGGAAGATATCGCAACAAATGTGTAGTTTTTCTCAGGATTATTAGGAAGCATTCATTATTATTACACTTTTAATCTCAACAGAACATCGATGAATTTCCCATCCCAATTAAGACCATAACCTTGTTTTAAAAAGATTTCTTTCCCTTGTTTTGACACTTTAAAACCATGGTAATCTGCATGTGAAAGTCTACGGAAAAGTCATTTTCAAAAAAAAAAGTGAACTTTTGATATTTAAATGTTGTAAAAATCAATTTGATGGAAATTATGAATTGTTTTTATGGTTACCAGCTTGTTTTACAAAGTTCAGAAGATTTTGAATGGCCAGGAATGTTGAAAAGGAATCTGAAATGTTTAAAAAAATGATTGCGGAAAATAATATCAATTTTCATTCGCTCGATCTGTAAACAAACAAAA
This sequence comes from Caenorhabditis virilis, assembly GCA_964036255.1. NCBI lineage: Eukaryota > Metazoa > Nematoda > Chromadorea > Rhabditida > Rhabditidae > Caenorhabditis > Caenorhabditis virilis. The sequence goes on along the minus strand of OZ038417.1, from coordinate 8,023,284 downwards.
AATTTGAAATCTAATGGACCTATGCAGAAACTAAAAATGCTGCAAAAAATTATAAACAAATGCAAAAAATTCAATGCAGAAACGTGAAAAAAATTGCAAGAAATGACAAGAAATTGCAATTTTTTGCAGCCGATTTACGGGAAATCTACCTTACTCGTTGCGTGACCATCAAAGAAAAACGGCTCTTGACCATATTTCCCACATTTATGAACGCACACCGGTGAAATGTGTGCCGGGTCCAGATTAAGGCGGTGGCCTAACAATTTCAAACATTTTTCACATTCTCGTGTGGCCGACCAGTTAGACTATTTCGCCACGTTCGTTTGGAAATCTGCTGTTTCGTGTACTATAAAAGGAACTTCGATAAAATGGTTTGCTTGTAGTTTTCAAGTAGTGAAGTAGACGAAAATGGAATTGAAACCCAAAATCAGTAAAGAATCCTTTTAAAGACAGTGAACCAGTTCAGAAGAATTTCGTTCGCACAAATTTGAAGTGTTTCTTAACTATTTCTGGAAATTGTCTGAAGAATCGTCCACAGAAGAAAAAAAGCAGAATAAACCAGCTACCTGAAAGAAGTTTTCTAGATTTCCAAGAAAAAAGTTTCCACCGCGGGGAGTTTTGGTTTCTAGTCTGTGAGAGTTTGGGCTCCTAGGATAGTGGATCAGCTAATGTGACCCTACCAGATTTCAAGTTCAAAAATTAGAGATTTCTCTCATTAGTACAATGCTAATTATGCGAAATCACACCGATAAATGCACGCTTCATAGTAGCGGTCCAATTTTAAACACAGATATTTTTTGGCCAGGTGGACAATTTTTCTGTCGGAATTGGCGCGAAACACAATCATTTGAATGTGGCAACATATTGGTATTGTTTTCTCGACCTTCTGAGTCCCCAATCGAATTCATATTTTTCGCCTTGGATTCATATCGAATGAACTGACAACATGTCTTTAAAGGCAATATTTCATATCATACGTTTCCTCCTATATTTCAAATTTGTTGTTTCTTTACAGATCGAGAGAATGAAAAATGATTAAGAATATTATTCTTTTCCACAACCATTTTTTTAACATTTCAGATTCGTTTGCAACATTCCTGGACGTTCAAAATGTTCTAAACTTTGTAAAACATTATTTTTTTCCGTTTTTTTTTCAACCGTGAATTTAAAAAAAAATATTTTGTTTCTTCACATCTATCAAATTTGTGTTTCAGCTCTTTGCGGTTCAAAAAATCCTTGTTCAGAACCCTATTTTGAAGCTTTTCTCTTTCAGTTTCATACTCCACAAATAATCAACATTTTAATGCGAATACACTGGACACTCCAAGTTATCATTCCTGATTACTTGAAACCAGAAGCATCAGAAACCAGAAGCATCAGAAAAACAATTTGCAGGTCATTCCCGAGAATTCCTAATTCTCCTCATCGATGTTCAAAACACACAGCCCATTTCAGAACTTGTCAAAACTAACACTTAAGACCCACCCTGTAGACAAGGACAATAACAACAACGGGGAAAATTACACCAGCGTTTGTGAAAACGAACTGATAAAGACAAGTCAGAGGGACAGCTTTTTTGACAAAGTATATTTAAAATGAACCCCATAAAAATGTCGACAACTGAAGTGATCTTGTCAAAACTGTTTTATTCTCTTATCATTTGAAGAGATGAGGCTTCTTCTTCGATGAAAAGTTTAAAAAGGAAGGAACATAATTAGAAAAAAGTGGGAGGGAGGACGGAGGAAGAAATGATTCTTGCAATCTTTTCAAGTTTACTACAGAAAAACGTTGGGAAATGGTATAAAAGAGAGGCAAAATGGAAATAGATGATATATCTTCTTCATATTTTTGGAAGATAGGCAGAGAATGTCGAAGGTATTCATTCAGGTAACAAGCGTAGTCAGCGGTGTCGCTATTGCTGGATGCTTGTTGAGTTTTGTTTGGATTCTTAGTGATATTCGGGAGTTTCATCACAATGCTTTAGTTACTTTGGATGAGTTTAAGGTAATTATACTATTTTACGTTTTAAATTTCAAATGAAAATTATTTATAGATCAATGAGATGTCAGCTTGGAACAAAATGATTGCTACAACTAGATCGCCGAAAGAAATCCTTTCGGGAAGAGTTAAGCGTCAATATGACCTTCCAGACTGTCAAGCATTGGCCCGAAACTGTCCTCCAGGACCACCAGGACCTCCAGGAGCGGCTGGAACTGATGGAGAACCGGGTTATCCAGGTGATGATGGAAAACCAGGAGTTGATGGAATCGCAATCCTTTTCGAAGGTGAAGTACATGGAGAATGCATCCAATGTCCAGCTGGAGAGCCAGGACCACAAGGACCACCAGGATTGGAAGGACCACAAGGACCAGATGGACAACCAGGAGATGATGGACCGGTCGGTGAACAAGGACCAGAAGGACCGGTTGGACCGGAAGGAGATGCTGGTGAGAACGGACAAGATGGTGAGCCAGGAGCACCAGGAGCACCAGGACAAAATGGTGAAAGATCTATTGGAACACCAGGAGAGCCAGGACCAGCAGGACCAGAAGGTGAAGCAGGATCAGCGGGAGAACCAGGACCAGATGCTGCACCAGGAGAGCCTGGACCAGAAGGACCACCAGGACCAGACGGACTTCCAGGAGATATTGGAGCACCAGGACCACAAGGTGAACCAGGACAAGATGGACAACCAGGATCAGATGCCGCATATTGCCCATGCCCACCAAGATCTATATAACTTTTCAATTTTTCCTCATAAATATTTATACATATCATATATTTCTTGCAGCCAGGTCGTTTTTTTTTCATTGTTTGAAAAAGTTACTGAAAAAGTTAATTTGGGTGTTTTTTGAAGAAAAATAAATATTGTGTATTTCACGTGTCATTCCATTTTATTTCGAAATCTGAATTAGTTCAGAACAGAACCAATGAGATTTATCATTTTATTTCTTCAAGTTGCAATCGTTTTGAATCAAGAATTTAAATTGTTTGTGCCGGGTGATAATATAATATGCTTGGAATCGGGTAAGATTTATTTTATTAAAGGGGGGCTGAGGGGACGAAATAAATGGTTTTAAAATGATGAAAGTATGATTGTTGATAAATAAATGAAAAAAAAATCCGAAAAAAAACTCGAAAATGACGAAAAAAAAATTCCGAAAAAAAAACCATAGCCCCGGTGTTCGCCCTAATATGGCCGAAGAAACGCTTTCTGGTTTTCTAGGCCACTTGTTTTTTTTTCTCGGCCGCCTGATTTTTTTTCGAAATTTTATTTTTTTTTCTTGTTTTCGTTTCTTTTCAGTTTTTTTTCCAGAGTTTCTAAAAAAATATCTTCAGTATGCAAAAGTCAAACGCATATTTGTTCGAGCCGAAAAAAACAGATGTGGAGCAATCGGAAAACCTGCGAAAAACGAAAAAAAACAAAGAAACCCTCGAAATCATCCAAACATTTTTTACTAAATCCAGCGTTCTAGAAAATGCACGTAAGTGCAATTGTGAGGAATGTCCCGAAGCATTTCCGAACTTTTGTTGTCAACTGTTTTTTTTTTGCTTCTTTTCTGTATATTTCAATTTGTGTCATGAATAAAGATAAACTGGTAAACGCGAAAACTTTAGAAATATCGCGTAGGGGTTTAATTTACTCAAAAAATGTCCACAAGCTCATGAATTCTGATACATCCGAATGCATCACTAAAAGCACTTGGTTTCAAAACAGAGTGAACAATTTGGCTGTAAGAACGTTTTTTAGAAATTAATGACAAATAATTATAACAATTCTCAGGAGATTTCAGCATTCAGAAAATCCATAACTTTTCCATTATTTGTGCAAATAAAATGAGTTTTGCAAACTTGGGGGTCACGTTTTTTCGAGATGTTATCTAAAAAATCGTTTCCGAGAAGTGTAGCCCATTTCAGTCTCCCTTCATTAGAAGTTGGAACTTTCCTCATCTCTTTTACATCTTTCGATTTTAAACAGATGCAGCATATTCTTTTGTGCATAATTTTCTAAAAAAAACTGAAAAGAAACGAAAACAAGAAAAAAAAATAAAATTTCGAAAAAAAATCAGGCGGCCGAGAAAAAAAAACAAGTGGCCTAGAAAACCAGAAAGCGTTTCTTCGGCCATATTAGGGCGAACACCGGGGCTATGGTTTTTTTTTTCGGAATTTTTTTTTCGTCATTTTCGAGTTTTTTTTCGGATTTTTTTTTCATTTATTTATCAACAATCATACTTTCATCATTTTAAAACCATTTATTTCGTCCCCTCAGCCCCCCTTTAAACGATTTTCGGGTTTTTTGTATGCTTTCGGTTAAAGGAGGATTAATAAATGTACCTTAAATGAAAATAGACTTCATTATCATTCCAAATCTATTTTTAAAATGTTCTAAAACCACCTAGAAGCCGAGAAAATGAGCTTCAAATTAATGGCCTAGAAAAAGTGTCCACGTGGCCGAACTTTTTCCAATGAGCTTATTTCGTGTTTTTTTAATAAATAGTTATGCAGAATGCTTATATTAATCCTTTTTTTATCTTTTTTAATTTTGGATTTTTCAATCCTGCGGACTAGTTTCCGCCGGTGTACACTTTTTCTAGGCCATCGTTTTGAGGCGCGTTTTCTCGACTTCTAGGTGGTTTTAGAAAATGTTAAAAACAGATTTAGAATGAGAATGAAGTCTATTTTCATCCCAGATGAATTCAAAGTCATCCTTCAACTTGAAAAAATTGAATTCTTACAGTTAGAGAATTTGATTTGTTCTACCCATCCGGTTCAAACCAATCTTATCGTGCTTGTCCAGTTTCTGGTGCCCCGGCCATTGGAAGATGTAAAACTATGAGTTGTAAACCTGGATTCGTTTGTGATGCAAGTCTTGATGGATGTTGTCCAAATGTCGACGACCGCTGGATTAAACACCCAATGTTACTCAATGATACTGAATGTATTCCCGAATGCACAATTCCCAAAGAAATCGCTCTAGGTTATTGTGATCCGAAACTTAAAAAACTTATTCTTTTCGGGAAAACGGCTCGAGGTGGATCCATGCCTGCATTTGATAAACACAAAACGTATAAACCATGTAAAACCTTCAGGTACGATCTTTTTATAAATAAAGAAAAATTGATAAATATTTTATTGAAGTGATTGTAAGAATAGCACAGTTTGTGTGAATTTGCCCATCGAAGATGCTCGACTATGTCTAGATGATCCGATGAATGGGATCTCTGAACAGTTTGCCGGAAACAGTCATGATGTGGTGAAAAAGATAATAACTCCAGAAGATGGAGTACTTCGTTCCGCTTTCATACTGATTTTCACTATTTTCTTTTGTATTTTGGTTCGATTGACAACAATCACTTCTTGAGAGCTGAATAAACCATTTTATTGCTTTCAGTTTTACCACAAGCAGAGTACCACTTATTTTCCCTGTCAACTCGAACAGGGATAAGAATTCCAACTATTTAGAGCATTCAGTATATTATTTATTAAATATAATAACTTTAAAACACCTTGTTTCGTGGGGAAAATCCTACATTTTGCACATCAAAGCAACGAATGTAAACATCAACGGCCCTCAACCCATTGAAATAGCAAGCGCGCTCTATCGAACACCGGCGAAATTTTGCCGAATTTTTTACAGAAACTTTAATTTTCAACTCAAATTTTTATTTTTGCTTCATTTTTTGTTTTAGCCATGTAAAAAAATAATTTCATCAAGCCGAGAAACACTGAGCTTCCAATACATGTTTTTTTCTTATCATTTAGAAAAATTATTTTAGTTTAAAAGGGGTTTTTTAAAATCCTGTTTAATTAAACGTTTATAAACAAAATTTAAAATTTCCCCTTCTGAAAATTTGACAAATTTCTTTTACAGTACTATTGTTGTTCGGCGCATAACCATTGAAAGAAAAACACTCGTGTACCTTTAAAAATCTTAATGTCGCATAAATATTTTAATTTTTTATTTAAAAAATTATTTTCAGATGCTCAGGCTGGTTTTAACCAAATCTTCCAGGTCGTTAAGCTCAGCAGCGTCGGCGCAATCCTCGATGTAAGTGTAAATTTCAAATAAATAAATTTTTTGGCAAAAAATAAATATTACAGCGCCGAAAATGATTCGTCGGTCAGAAAAATCGGAAAAGCCTTGGAAACTTATTTGAAGCATAGTAAACAACATGTTGCAATGATGGAGAAACATAGGTAAAGTCTTTCTGAATCTAGTGAAATTGAAAATAAGAATTTTTCAGATCTGAATTCGAAACTGGACGGCGACATTTGGCTAAAATGATGAGCTTAGATGTTCATGAGCTTGATCAAGCAGCGATTGATAGGTAGTTATTTTCAATTATGAAAAAGTTAATTTTTTAAAAAACGATTCAGAGCAATCCAATATTTGTTCCCATCAGCGCTGACGGATCCAAATGCGCGGCCAGTTATGAGACCACCAGATGAGATTTTACCAAAGTGAGAATTTTAAAGATTTTTAGTTTTGGAAACGTTTTGCTTTTAGATTCCAAAGATTTACATTTGATGAAGAAGGTAGACCAGAAGGATCCCGATTCTTTACATTGAACCCAAAAGCCTACGGTTTATTGTCCGAAGTTGGTGTCAAGACGCATTCAGTCATGAAATTTTATGATGAACATGCTGGTAGCCGATCAACGAATAAGCAAGACTTAGAACAAGCGTAATTATTATATATATCTTGTAAAATAATAATCCCCCTTCTCTTTTCAGAAATCTGAGCGGTTCCCAATGGATCACTCATGACAAAATGAGGAAAAGGTTGGAAGAAAAGTTTTCACCTGAAATGGTAGTTGATAAATACTTTTTTAAAACATTAATTCAATATATAATTTCAGTACGCTCAAATAATAATTGCTTTCGAAAATCTGGCCTCATTAGACGGATCATCAATTGAGCAGAAGTTTTTGATGGAATACAGAGAACCATTGACCGCATCGACTGGATCGAAACTTTTTGGACCATCTATTCCACAAACTCAAATTTGTGCTGAAACTAATAGAAGATTTGCAGAAGTTGTGTGAGTGATATTGTTTTACATTGCTCCGTAAAATAATTTTTTTCAGAACACATTGTAAAGATACCCGAACAACCGTAACAGTAGTCGATGCAGGAAAAGGAAGGTTTAATGTTGATGGAATTGAACTTCACGATTTTAGACATCTTCAATCCAGGTTTATCCTTGGGGAAAAGTTTCGTAACTTTAATTTTTCTTTCAGAGAAATCCTGTTAGCGCCAATGATTGTGTCTGACACTCTTGGGAAATTTGACGTTCATGTCACATCTACATGTATTTCTAATGAACTTCCGGAATCTCCGAATCGAGCTCCATTGTTAGTTTCTAAATATTGTGCTCAAAAATTATATTTTTTCACAGAGTTCGAAATGGTGGACAGAGCAGTCTTCCAAGAGCAGTTAGACATGGAACATCGTTATGCATAGCTGCACTTTATCCTGAATTGACAGAACAATTAAGATTAGGTATTTAAAATTTTTAAGAACTGAGAACTTAATAACCATTAATTTCAGCCGGTCTCTTAACATTAGATCCAAGAAAGAAAGAAAGAAGCAAAGTAAATCAACCAGGTGCCAGAGCAAAATGGATTTGGAAGCGTCGTTAATTTTTTTTTAAAACAAAAGTCTCAATTTGTTGTCTGTTTTCTTTAAATTTTTATATCTTCTTTTAGGTCCCTTCTATATTCTTTAGTTGTATTTATAGTAGGATTTTAGCCGACTCGGGTGTTCTGTTTTTGTTTTAAAACTAATCGTTATTTTTTTTTGTATCATGGCAACATGAAAAAAACATCAATAGGGGAAGTCTAAAGCCAAAATTATATAAAAGGAAATCGAAGGAGAGGGAAAAATGAATACGGAATGGTTATAGAAAAAACGAACTGAACCCTGAATGAAGATTTATCTATGAATCACCGCTATCCTCCACCTTTTTCTTGACAATCACAAAATATGGACCAGCCTGGAACATGTCAAGCAAGAACTTATCGAATTGAACCTGAAAAGTTTGAATTATTAGATGACGTCCATTTTTCAAACGAAAACATAATTTTACTATTATTTTTGATAGAAAATTCAATTCTACAGCAGTAACGTGAGATTAATTCATTTATGAAGGGAATTCACTTATTATTCTTGCCTATGATGATTATTACATTTCAAAACTAAAAAAATCTCCAAAACGCTTACTGTGATTGAAATCGGCATATGTCCCTCAAACTCTGGTCCACTTGCTTTTGATGCCAAGTTCAAGCCATTCACCGCAATTTGAATTGGATTTTCTTTTTCTGGAATTGTGCAATGGACCTGAAAATAGGTGTGCTTTTTTTAAAAAATATATATGATTAATAAACTTTGAACTTACGATCTTGGTTTTGTGACAGACGATAAATCCCAATTGTCCTGGGATTGACTCAATTTGTGACAATGAGAACTTGACTGGAACCTTTGGCTTTGGTTTCTTGTTCATTCTGAAAAGGAAAAAATACTTGGATTTGGAGAAAAATAGAGAAAATGATAAAATTCTGAAAAAATCTGACAGGTGGCAAGAAATGCGCCAATATTCGCAAGCTGACGCAATTCGCGTGAATAACATAATTCGCTGCAGTTCCGAATTCCTGTTCCTCTATTCAATTTCTCTGCATTCTCTCTCCACGAATTGATTATTATTTGTATTATTATTTGTGTTCCGCTTCCATCTGCTTCATTTCCTGTTTCGTCATTACCTTATCCAGTGACAAAATAACCGATTTTCAGGGGTGATTTTGCCGTGAATTTGATAAATTTCTCGAAATGTCGTTGGTTCAAGTTCAACGGTCACCTTCACCGTCAGTACACGATGAAAGTGATTTGACGGATGCTGACTTGTCGAGATGTTCATCGAGGAATCGGTCAATGTCCGAATGTTATTTTGCCGTTCGAGGAGCTGCCATCATTTTGCCACATAGGTTTGTGAAAAAGTTTGGAATTCAGTATTTCGTTGAAAAATCGATTTTGAATCTTTATTAAGTGAGGTCATTCGATTTTAAAATATTTAAAATTCTGACTTGTGATTCTTATTTTTCATGAAAAACCCGTCGTCTCAAAATTTACACTTTTAATTCAAAAATCAATATTTTAGTGAATTCCCGACTACCTCAAACTCAAATTCGGAAACTAGCGCTGAAATCGAACACCATCTCAATGAAATGATGCACCTTCTGCGACAATCCGACAAAGTTGTCATGGCGGTCCGTCTAGAAACTCAAATTGCTGATCATTGCCGATATTTAACAATAGTTACCACTTCTACAGAAAATGAAATGAAAGAAACGGAGGAACGAACTCTTCTCATTGGAATGGATTATTTTAAGACGAAAATGACGTAAGTGCTCGTTAAAATTTAGGGTTTTTTTGGAAAATCAATGTTTTTTAGTATAGGAGTTGTTGTTCCACTTTTATGGTGTAGCAGAGTAGAAACAAAGTTCTTGAACTTAACCGTATACGGAGCAGGAAATGCGTGTAATGAAGAGGATAATAGACTCATCTTCAAACCTGTTTCAGTTTCAGCGATGTGGTAAGATTTTACACAAAAAGTACTAAATATTGATGCAAAAATTGAAGGTATGTTTATCAATTTCTTCTCGCGAAGGTGAATGAAACGCAAGCTACAAAATCGGCGATAAAAGAGCCGACAAGAGTGACGGAGTTTTATATGGAAAAAATTGGATCGCCGATGTTTTTGTGTGCTCAGTGGCAACAATCCAGGTTGGAAGAAGATGACGAGGAGGAATTAGGAGGTATCAAAGCGGATAATGTCAGAAATTTTGCTGGTGCACAAGAAGTTGTCGAAAAGGTTAGATTTTACTTGTTTTTAATTGAATTAAATTTGAAATTAATTTTTTTTACGAAATTAACTTTCACCTTTTTAAAAAACTTTTTTTCAATTTTTGCTGGAACCGGAATAATTTTTCAGGAGAATGAATTACGTAATGAACTTCAACAAATAATGCAGTCGGTTGATTTGGATACGGTAACAAGCAAAGATATTCGAAATTCATTAGCGCAAAAAGTGGCAAGGTCCATAGATGATCACAAGGTTGGAATAATTGTTTTAATGGTTAAAAAAGTTCATTTTTAGGAGTTTATCGATCGCGAAATGCTAGTAATCCTTGGACAACTCGAAAAGGCATCAGAAATATTTCCATATTTGTTGTTAGGAACTGAATGGAATGCGAGTAATTGGGATGAGTTGCAGAAACAAAAGTGAGTTCTTGAAAGAATATATTTTTTCAAATTATATGCTTTAAGTGTCGGATTCATCCTCAATGTCACAGTGGAAGTGGACAACTTTTTCCCCCAATCGTTCAAATATCGTAAAATTCATGTTCGAGATGAGGCTGACACAAAATTAATGATGCATTGGACGGCTACGTCAGCTTTCATAAAAGAGGCCAAGTGAGTTCCTTTTTTGATGAATTTTGAGTTTTTCTAGATGTTATTTGTGTATGTATATTTTGATCAAGTGATCACAATTAGGTAATATACACACATAACGCGTTGAAAACATACCTCTGCCAGACTTGTCGAAGCTTTGAAGGTCGGAGTACGAACACCAAAAAAATCGAAAAAGGTGGAAGTACATACATGCACCAAAACTTCTAACCACTGCGCTAACAAGCAACATAAGAGCAGAGGAGTAAAATACCGTTATGTCATAGCAATCCCTACGATGTATGAGAGCGAGCGCATGCAAAATTTTATATTTTTGCAGTACAAAAAAACATGTCGGAGTACAAACACTACAAAAATTTGAAAAATGTCGGAGTACATACAGAAAAAATACGCCCTGGCAGAGGAATGGTTGAAAAACCCCTAGTTACAGTGAGATTATTCTAATACGGATAAATTTTCGGCTTTTGAACCCAAGCGTATATTATGCGCGTGCGCTCAAATCGCTTTTCGTTGTTATAAAATTTATGTACGAAAATATTGATTTTCTCGGAATTATTTACATTCAAATTAAAAATGAATTATTTCAGAGAATCTGGTAAAGTTTGCCTCGTACACTGCAAAAAAGGAATCAGCCGGAGCGCAAGTACCGTTATTGCTTACATCATGAAAGAATACAATTGGGAACTTGATAAAGCACTGATGTACGTCAAAAAACGAAGAAACTGTATCACACCGAATCAAGTAATTTTAATTTAAATTTTTCATTGAAAACAAAGACGTTTATAGGGATTTATGCAACAATTGGCAATGTATTCCGGAGCGGTAACGGCCAAAAAACAACAACACACATTCGATTCGAAAGCTCAGTCGGTTGTTGAACCGTGCAAAAATAGAGCTCAAAGTTATGCAGTTCATGGTTCATCTTCAGGTGAGTAGATTTTGAGAAGTATTACCAACAACATTAAAGGAGGGCTTTATGAAGCTAATGAATGCAGCTGTGATGAAAATAGACTTCATTCTCATTTCAAATATGTTTTTAAAATTTTCTAAAACCACCTAGAAGCCGAGAAAACGCGCCTCAAAACAATGGCCTAGAAAAAAGTGTCCACCGGTGAAAACTAGTCCGCAGGCATGAAACATCCAAAAAAAGACTAATATACGCATTCTGCATAACTATTTATTAACGAAGCACGAAAAAAGCTCATAGGAAAAAGTTCGGCCAGGTGGACACTTTTTCTAGGCCATTGTTTTGAGGTGTGTTTTCTCGGCTTCCAGGTGGTTTTAGAAAATTTTAAAAACAGATTTGGAATGAGAATGAAGTATATTTTCATTTAAGGTACATTTATTATCTCCTTAAAGCCCTCCAAAACAAATACTTTAATATTGAGAACAGACAACACATTAACCATGCATTTTTATTTCAGATTCCGACGGATGTGAAGTTAGAAAAATTGTAGACAACATTGAACGAAATCAACTGAATAGTGTTCCAAGGAATAGATCGTCTGCATCTACATCAGACCGTTCCTCGGTCACTCACGCGTTCCCAACTATGCAAAGAAATTCAATTCCACAATTCAGTTAAAATCAACATCTCACTTCTAGTGTTTTAAGTACTTGAATGGCTTTAATTTATATTCTTTCCGTTTTTTTCAGTTTTTGCAATTTTTATGAAGAATTATCGCATCCCTCGAAGAGGACCAACCTATTGCTGTATTTATTGTGAAATTCCTCGAAGACTTTTTCTCTGTCAATATTTTCTCATTTTAGCTGTATTTCCACACAAAAAATTGAGATTATCTTCAACAATTCCGACTCTTGTTTATTATCGTCTCATAATACTGTATTTCTTATCGTCAAAATTCCTCGAATGATTTTTACTATCTGTGATTTATATTTGTTTTTTAAAAAAAAGTCAGACAACACCGCCGCATTTTAGAAATCCCCCAATTTTCTGTAAATATCTTATTTTTGGTTCGATTTTTCTAGTTCTAATTGGTTGTGAAAACACCTTCAGTTCTCGATCAGGGTTGCCGTTTTTTTTCGATTTTTTTTCGGTTTTCGTGATTTTCGGGTGTTTTACGCCGAAAAAGTTTTATTTATTTCGGGTAGCGCGAAGCGCGTAAATTTTTATTTTATTTTTTTCGGTTTTCTATCCTCAATTTTTTTCGGTGTTTCCGTCTTACGAAAAACAGGTTTTTAAATTTAAATATACCATTTTTTTACATCAATTTCCAACTATTTTACTAATTTTTAACTGAATGAAGGTAGAAAACCTTAAAATCGTTTTTTTTTCTGAATTCATTAATCACTTGGAAGGCCGAAAAAAATTTTTTTCGGTATTTTTCCGATAAAACGAAAAAAAATTTATTTTTTTTCGTCATTTTTTCCTGGCCGACGAAAAAATTTATTTTTTTTCGGCCAAAAACTTTTTCGGCGGCACCCCTGTTCTCGATCACTTGAAAAGTTTACTAATTCACTTCTTTTCTCTCGTGATTGTGTAAGCAAATATGTTATTGCTACTTTTCTCGTCACTGTCTTAATATAAATAAAACATAAAAAAATACAAAAGAGAAATGTTTAGGTCACAGGGATAAGTATACATAAGTACAACTGGTATGAAATGGAATGTTGTTATGGCTAGAAATGGCATTTTTAGGGTTGATTAAGTAATCAATATTGACATAGAATGGATTTTTGACTAAATATATACATACAATTTTTGATTTTGGAATAATTTTCTACATTCTTTGCAATTTTCTTGCATTTAGGTCGATCATCTCGTTGCTTTGACGGATTGGTGGAGGCTGAAACAAAATTCCAATATTTTCAACAAAAAGCGGAATTTAATTTTGATTAAAAATAATAATTTTGAGATATTTTCAAAATTTTCAAGAAATCAATATAAAACCTCGACATACCGATCTTTCTTTTTCGATATTTTGTTGTTGTTTCTGCGGGGTTCTTTGAGAAAACACACTTGTACTTGAATGAGCATTTCGATTCGGAAGCAATGATTTTGACAACTCAACAAGCTCATTTGCCAATTTTTCGCATTGCGCAGAAGTTTTAGCCGCTCGTGCATCGTCGGCGTATTTCACTGCAAAGAAGTGCGATTTTTCAAATAGATTGTTTTTAAAACATTTACCCAATGATTTCGAAACTTCAGCACATAGAGAATCTTTTTCGTATAACCGAATTTGAAGAGCTGACACCTGCTCTTCCATCAATTGAATCTCTGCTGTCCAATTTTCCATTTTCTGCATTTGATGATTATTTCGACCTTTCTGTGCTGAGGACGACGGATCTTTCCGAGGTGAGTTAGGAACAGAAACTGAAAATGCTTTTTCGATAAAAATAAAAGATTCAATTCAGCAAAGGAACCTGTGTTTGATCGATCTCTAATCGAATTCTTAACTTTTTCAAAAACCGGTACAAATGTTAGAATTGAAGGTGACGCTTGATCAGCAGATTGCGGTTTTCTTTGTGGGCTTATTAGATTGGCCTAAAATAATATTTTTTAACTGTTGAAAAAGTTCTAAATTTTGTTATTACCTTTCTTTGTTTATTCGGATGACTTGTACCAGCAACTGTTATGTGCGTAAAATTGTTTTGCTTGACATTCGGTTTGGCAATTTTCTGAAATTTTAAAATTTTTCAATGCTTCTTTGATCCAAAAATCAACCTTGGGACTTCGATAATGACGCGCCAATTCGATGAAACTATCCATGTCAGCAATCGGCGGATATCTCATCAAATATTGAAGACATCCTCCATAATCCGATGCCAATACTCAAAAATTCAATTGTTGTTGATAAATATATAGAGAATAGAACATACATAAATGTCTAATTTGTACCAACAAAGAGACGAACACACACTTGACCAAAGGTCCAATGGGTCGATCTATTAAAAGAACATCCCACAGAAATAAAAGATCGTGCAATGGAAGCTCACGTCCGAATAGTAGCCGAAGCCAGCGACTGGAAAAGAAACAGGAAATAAAGAGAAAATGAGTAGTAGAGGAAATTTGAAATATTTAAATACTTAGATATATTTTAAACTAATTGTTACCACATATAAACAATACTTACATTCCGTACAGCTGAGGTGGAATATCTAAAGTATTCAAATGCTTCGCGACAGTTGGATCAATTTCATTCAGAAGCTGACCAATATCCAGAAGATCCTCCATTAGTCGTGTAGACGATACTTGATCTTGAACTCTGCAGAACCGAGTTTACATTTCAAAATTTAAGCAATAATCAAAAAAACCTTAAATAGGGTTCCTTGATATTTCTACTATTCTTTGATTCATCTGATTGACTCGTATCTTCGTACCATTTTGACACTTCCAGCATAAATGCTTGAAATAAATCATAGCTATCATTTTCCAGAAACTCTTTGCAAAATAAACAACTTAAAATATCGTCATCTTCTAATGTCAAGGCTTTCAATTCTTCCTTTTCCTTCGAATCATGGAATGCTTCAATATCCGAGTAAATTACGAACAACAACGGTGCTAAAATCTCGTGCATTCCTTGTTTATAACTAATATCTGGATGTTCTTTAGCATAGACTAGAAGAATTTCAGACATTTGTTGTTGCACTTGTTCTTGTTGAAAAAACTCGATTTCTGGGAATGTTCTCGTCACATCTTTTCGTATTATGTCTCGGATTTGATTGTCCTCGAAGAATGTGTTCCAAGGATTCTTTAAAATGTTGGAAGTTACTTTCAGATTTTTATATTCCGAAGTATTACCTGTTCAATTGGAGCCAAAGGATTATTTAACTGTGGATCTTGTGGAAACTTATCATCACGTGGATCAATTAAATGCCGTTTTTTCAGAACTCTGTAGTTATGCCTATTCCTGGATAGAACAACTTCCCATTCCGCAATTTCATATGGAAGACAGCGAAGGAGAAGTCTCCACACTGCAGAACGACATGAAGATGTTCTCAGTGAGCCTGAAGATGCTAGGTTTGCCAGAAGTTCGTCGGAAAGTTTGTACTTTACGAGTGAGACCGCATCGAAGCTACAAAAAATTGAGGATTTGTTTTTTTTAATTTGAAATCTAAAAACCTCAGAACCGATGATGAAGCTGATGATGTGTTTTTTGAATTGTTCATTATTTACACATTCTGTACGAATCTGAAATGATATCAGAATTTTATCGAATTAAAAAAACATTTTTAACAGTTTAAGAATTTATAATATCATAATATTTCACATTTCTCACTTAATTATAGTTACGAGGAATTTTCTTCAAACGAAATAATAAACATCTGAACTTTTGTGAACTAAATTGTCACCGTTTTCCTAATTTTTTTTATTTTTTGAGCTGAAAATCGAAAATTCAATTATTTTTCCCTCACTACTCGTAAATCACCACACAATGTCTCTTCGTTGCGAGACGCAACATACGCAGCGAAAAATAACTGAGTATTCAATGTTTATGCATGCACCACGTTCCTTTAAACCCAGGCGAATTATTTTCTTTTTTTCGTTTCTTCTGGTTTTGCGATTTTTGTGTTGAAGTTTCTATCCTTTTCTTATTTTGTCTTCGTGTAAAGCTTCGTATTTAAATTTGAAATGATTTATATTGACGTTGGTAAATTGATTATTGCTGTAAATTTATTTTTTTTTCTGTTCATCAAACGTTTTTAGTAAAATGTTTTATTTTTAGGTAATATGTCGAGCGGAATCGCTCCTTTGGCCCTCACTGAGGAGGATGTTATGAAGCTCTTGGCCACCCAGGCCCATTTGGGAACCACCAACTTGAACTTCCAAATGCAACAATACGTCTACAAGAGACGTTTTGATGGTAAGCGATAAAACATGTAATCTTTTTTCGTGAATTTAATTTTTAAAATCTCGTTTTCGATATATTAAAATTGTTTTTAAAAAAAATCCCACGAGTCTGATGTTTAATCTAGTCTGTTCGAACGAATGTTTTCCAACCTATGAACAAATGTTTTTATAGGTCCAAACATCTTTGACGTCAAGAAGACTTGGGAAAAACTCCTTCTTGCCGCTCGTGCCATCGCTGCCGTTGAGAACCCAGCTGATGTCGTCGTTGTTTCGGCTAGACCATACGCTCAACGCGCTCTCCTCAAGTTCGCTGCTCACACCGGAGCCACCGCTATCTTCGGACGTTTCTCCCCAGGATGCTTGACCAATCAAATCCAAAAGACATTCAAGGAGCCAAGACTCTTGGTTATCTCTGACCCAAGAATTGATCATCAAGTGAGTAAATTTTATTCTTATTTCGTTTACAATTTAATTATTTTTAGGCAGTCACTGAGGCCTCGTACGTCGGAGTTCCAGTCATCTCCTTCGTCAACACCGAGTCTCCATTGAAACTCATTGACATCGGTATCCCATGCAACAACAAGGTTTAAAAAAATTCAAATTTTTTTGTTTAAGTGTTCATTTTTAGGGAGAACGCTCAATCGGACTTATGTGGTGGATGCTCGCTCGCGAGATTTTGATCCTCCGCGGAAAGATCTCCCGCCAAACAGGATTCGTCCTCGAAGGAAAGGAAATCATGCCAGATCTTTATTTCTACCGTGACCCAACTGAGACTGAGAAGGAAGAAGCCGGAGCTGTTGCTGAGGCATTGGAGCCATCTGAGTTCCAACAAACCCCAGATCTTGACTTCACACAAAATGTTGGAAAGGTCGACGATTGGGCCGCTGAAACCGCCACCTGGACTAACGAGGGAAAGACTGATGGTAACTGGGCCGCTCAACCAACAACCGATGCATGGTAATTATTGTTACTCTGTTGGACATTACCAATAAAATTGTTATGTAACTTCTCATCTTGTATTTGTTGAATTAAATATTTGAAGGAAAATGAGTATTTAAACATAAATTTGGAACATTTTTTCCAAAGAATTATTGATATTGTCGTCACACAAAATCGGTTGCATAACGAAGGGCTTCCCTCTGCTGCGAGAGAGTGTTGTTTGGCGAGAGGTAGTTGTCTGCGTATAGTCTCCCCCTCTTTATGTTTCGCCTGCGAGCGTGTCGGTTTTTTAGAGCGCGCTTGCTCGTTTATAAAGCCGAATTTGTGAGCAGCTAATATTGGCACGTCCACGCCGATCATTATTATCTCTGAAACTTTGCGAGTAAGAGAAATGAACAACAACTGCAAGAAAACTTAAATTTAGTTTAGTTTGGTAAAAATAATTGATTTTTTCAATGACGTGGCACGGGGTTTTTTTTTACTACGGAGAGTGGACCGGAGAGAGATAGAGCGCACTTTGCGCGCAAACACACTCTGAAGAAAACGCAGTAGTCTAGTGGTCTCGTTGTGTGTTCGCGGTAAGAAAGCCGCTGGATCGGTTCCCCCTGAATAAATAAATTGAAATATACATTTTGCTTTTTCTTTTCTGAGATAATGTGGAGTATGAAAATGTGTGAAAAAAGCAAATTTATTGAAAAGGAATAGGATTATTGGAAAAATTGCGATGCAACTCAAAAAATGCAAATTGGTAACTATTAATTCCCCTAAGGAATTTTTATACAAACACCGAAACTTCCGAAATTACTTTCAAAACGCGTGTAGACATCTAACCTTCACCTTTTTGGTCTCCAATTTTTCTAAATTTCCGTTTTGGTTTTTTAAAGTTTGAAAAACTCAAAAATTAGCAAATTTAGTGTTAACATTTTAAAATGCTAAGGCTTTTTAGATACAGCTTAGATCGCACTAATTCTTTCTTTAGAACAGGCCCAGGCATCACAAAAATAAGAATTTGGTCTTGAAAAATCATGAAAATTTGTAGAAGTAAAGAAAAATGCTCAAAACGTTCGCCCCAGTTCAAAAATAAATGACAGAGGGTAGGACAATTCATTAGAAAACTAAAATATTATACGACAAAAATATTTTCGACAATTTCCTAAGAAAACAAAAATATTAGATGACAATTTCACGTTGGTTGCCGGCCCTGATCGTTGAGAGACGCAGACATTTCAAGGCGCATGCGCCTTAAATATCGTTAGCGTCTTGAAACGCTACAAACACAAGGACTACCCTCCAGCAAACGCGCTCCAATGCGATTTTCTAAGGAAATGGTTTTCCAATGAATTAGTGGCTAATGAAATTGTCATCTAATATTTTTGTTTTCTTAGGAAATTGTCGAAAATATTTTTGTCGTATAATATTTTAGTTTTCTAATGAATTGTCCTACCCTCAAATGACAGAAGACAATATGGAAGAATTATTGCACAATAGTTAGGCCGCAATCTGTAAGCGCGCTCTATCGATGACGGTCTATTTTTTCAATGCTAGCTGTAGTAAAAAAATACCCCGTGCGTGGCATTATTTTCCGAGAAGGGATTCTGCGCCATGCAAGATGAATTTTTTTGTTGTTTTACAGAAAAATGTTCGGAATGGATACAAGTATTTATTGATATAAATTTTAATGAGCGAAACGATTGACAAAAACTGCAGATCTCGGTGGGCATGGGCAATAAGCAGCATCGTTTCCTGGCAATCCAGGTCCTCCCGGTGCTCCTGGCTGTCCGTCCGGTCCAGCGTTTCCTGGTGTTCCATCTTGTCCAGGTGGTCCTTGTGGACCTGGTGCACCATCCTGTCCTGGAGTTCCAGCATCTCCTGGTGGTCCACCTGGTCCAGGTGCTCCAGCTGGTCCAGCAGGGCCTGGAGTTCCTTTTCCTTTCTCTCCGTCCTTTCCAGGTGCTCCTGGTTGCCCATCTGATCCTGGCTCTCCAGCGCTCCCATCGTCTCCAGGTAGTCCTGCTGGCCCTGGTTGACCATCTTTTCCTGGATTTCCAGGTGGCCCGGCTTGTCCATCTCCTCCTGGTGGTCCAGCCGGTCCTTCTGGTCCCGGTGGTCCTGCTGGCCCGGCTGGACATTGAACACATTCTGGATTCTTTGGTGGGCACGTGATCGGAGCATAAGTGGCAGTAATATCTTCTCCAGGTGGCCCTGGTGGTCCTGGATTTCCTGGTTGTCCGGCCTCTCCTGGAGGTCCCGGTGGCCCTGGTGGGCAAACTGGTTTAACTGGTTCACATTGACACCATGCTGGAAGTCCTGAGAAGTCTTGCCTTTTCTGACGGAAGATAGAATTGAAAGGATTGACTCTTGGTTTTGATGGTGGAGTGACAGTGATTTGTATGTCCATCATATCAGTCCACGCAGCATCTGTTTCCATTCGGAACACACTAACACCATCAAAAACTTCATCATGAACCTAAAACGTTGAAAATTAATATTAAAAAACAAAAAATATCAAAAATTACCTCATTAATAGTATAATAAAGTTGTGGAATAACAATCAAACAAGCCAAGCAGGCAAGTGTTGAAGCGGCCGAAGCCACGCCTACAAGAAATTTTTCCATTTGGGTTATGGTTATAATAGACGAATACTGACGGCTTTTATAATGAAACTAGAGGGCGGGACGAATATAATTATTTCACTCATCATGTTATGGTTGAGAGAAAGTTTTTATTAAAAAAATATGTACGGCACAAGTAAAGAATTTGAAGATTCTTAAAGGAGTACTTTACGGAGCCAATGCCTATAAGATGGAAATAGACATATTTATTCAATTCAAAGTTACTTTTTATAAAAATTTTCTACAGGAGCAAAAAAAGAACGGTTTCTTGGATAGAATAACATAGAAAAAGCGTGTGGAAAATTCTATATTTTTCAAAATTGATCGCATAAAAATCGAGATATCCAAGATTTTGCCTAACCACGTATTGTGCAATGATTTAGATATATTCTGTTTAATTTATTATTGTGAATTAGCATGCAAATATATAGATATTTAGCAGGTTTACTGAAAAAGACGTCACTTTGCCGACACACTGTAAACGCGGATACAGAATCGGAAAAAGGAGAAAAAAAGTGCAACCTCTTATTTTTTCATAAAAATTTATTTATATCGTATTGGATCGACCATCTTTGAATATACTCCTGACCTTTCAGCTCGAAATAGTTTAGAAATCTATCTTCACAAACCAATTTCAGTTTTATTTGTCATTTTCCTTTCTGAAACTATTACGAAATGCATCATTGAAGCTTCCTAACCTCGCTTCACTTCCAGTGTAAGCCTAGATTTTAATTTTCCATCCAAAAACCCCATTAAAATTCCAATCAAAACTTTTCGGTTTCACATATTTTGAGGAAGAAAAAAATGTCATGCATTTCGTATGCAAATGACCCGAATCATATTGGAAATCGTTCAAATGTCAGGTTTTTTTGCGAATTCTGATTGAATGACAAATAATAATATTAATTCATGTTTTTTTTGGGGTATACATCTTTCAAATGTGTTCAGATTATTATATTCGATAAGTAGTTTGGTAGAACAAGTACACGACATATATTTTGTGATGGGTGGAAGAAAATGAGAAACAAAAAAAACGAGGATTTTATTAGATAACTGGTATAATATTATGTAAGATTTTATACAGATTGTACTCATAATTACTGTGTTATGCAAGATGGATGTTTGTAAGAGCTTGTTGTTGATGGTTTCTTCAACGTGTGCCGAACTTCATCAGTTGGTGAAGAATCTGGTTTAAAAAAAAATTTTTTTTTCAATCAAAAGTCTTCCAAAATTAAGTTCATTAAAAAATGGCAAGTGTTGTCCTGAGACTTGAAAAATTGATGATTGCGGTTTTTAGCATTTTTTATACCAAGGCCTAAAATTGTCCTATTGATTTAAAGGAGGACTTTACGGACCTAATTAATGTGTCTGGGATGAAAATATACTTCATTCTCATTCCAAATCTGTTTTTAAAATTTTCTAAAACCACCTAGAAGCCGAGAAAAAGCGCCTCAAAACAATGGCCTAGAAAAAGTGTCCACCGGCGAAAACTAGTCCGCAGGCATGAAAAATCTTTTAAAAAATGAAAAAAAACATAAAATATGCCTAATATAAGCATTCTGCATAACAATTTATTAACGAAACACGAAAAAAGCTCGTAGAAAAAAGTTCGGCCAGGAGGTGGTCACTTTTTCTAGGCCATTGTTTTGAAGCTCATTTTCTCGGCTTCTAGGGGGTTTTAGAAAATTTTAAAAACAGATTTGGAATGAGAATGAAGTCTATTTTCATTTAAGATACATTTATTATCTCCGTAAAGTCCTCCTTTAAGTCATTTTTACGAATTAGATTTATTTGGAATAATTGCTGCAAAAGGTTTAAAGAAAATATTACGCAATTTTTGAGTCAATTTTAATTTTTACTTTTTTTTTCTTTCTGTCATAAATGATAACTTTTCGAAAGACATGCTTCGTTATTTTTTTTTAAAGTAACATATTATGACTTTTTCGTGGTGAAACCTGTAAACTTTGCAAACGTTCTGACGTGCTTTGACGCACATACCTACTAAATCAAAACTATAATTTCAGTGTTCTTAATTCAACTTTCTTCTCACTTCATTCCGACCACATATTTAATTTGAGAACCAGTTTTTTTCCTTCACACCTTCACAAAAAAAGGGGGGAAAGACAAGTATCTAAAGTCATTAATTCGTATTCATTCATTCATTTTCCACATCTAATTTCATCCACTTTTATGAATGGAATAACACTTTAAGGAACAAGCAGAAAATGACAGGGGGAAGGAATGAGGAAGGAACTTGGATAATATTGGA
Source organism: Caenorhabditis virilis (assembly GCA_964036255.1). NCBI lineage: Eukaryota > Metazoa > Nematoda > Chromadorea > Rhabditida > Rhabditidae > Caenorhabditis > Caenorhabditis virilis. The sequence goes on along the minus strand of OZ038417.1, from coordinate 8,001,185 downwards.
TATCAATATGGTTTTATGAAAGGTGTAGATTATTTCCAGTATCCATCGAGATATTTTCGAAACGTTATTGTGATGCTTGTTATTCTTACCCAAGTGACAAAATCCGTATCATAATTTGATACTTAAAGATAATCAAATTTTAAACACCTGCTATTTCCAGCAAATTGGATCAAAGTTTACTAGTTCTAGCGAAGAAGTGTACAGTAAAGTGGTGTTCCTTGTAGAAAACTAGGTTCACTGAAAGATGCGAGTGGAATTGATCAGCTTTGACAACAAAAATTAGATAATTCGAAATCAAAAATCTTCAGATTTTTTGAAATCTTAAAATAAGGACAAATTTTATATATTATTCCCGCAATAATTCAAAATTTTCTCTTGACAAATTTCATAGAAAAAATTATTATAATTATTAGACTTTTTTCACTTAAACTTGATTCTGATCTTTCAGAAAAGCTATAATTATGAGAACACTTCTAAAAAAATAGCTGACCAAAATAACAAGAAAAATAATCTATATTGTTTGCATAATTTCGGTTTTCAGCTCCCCAATTGTCATGTTGGCATTCATCAATAAGCAATTCCGTTCTGAAGTTTTTAAAAGGAAAATTAGAAAAAAACGATAGCAGGTTTTGTAAAAGTCGCTCAGATATCACAAATATCTATTCAAACGAGCTGAGGAAGCTCGATAAGATGGAGAAGGCTACATTTTGAAAACAATCGGAAATTTGGAACCGAACTAATATTACTTTTTTTAATTTAAAGGAGGGCTTTACGGAGATAATAAATGTACCTTAAATGAAAATAGACTTCATTCTCATTCCAAATCTGTTTTTAAAATGTTCTAAAGCCACCTAGAAGCCGAGAAAACACGCCTCAAAACAATGACCTAGAAAAAGTGACCACCTGGTCGAACTTCACACTTTTTTCTAGGCCATTGTTTTGAAGCCCATTTTCTCGGCTTCTAGGTGGTTTTGCGAAATTTTAAAAACAGATTTGAAATGAGTATGAATTCTATTTTCATCCCAGACACATTATATAGCTCCATAAAGCCCTCCTTGGTAGTCTGTGAACACGATCCTAAAACAAGGCGCAGTCAAAAAAATCGAATAGGAGCCCAGAAGGTTGGTAAAACAAAACAAACGAATTGTTTTTAGCGACAATTCCGATAGCGCCGCATGGAGCGTTCAAAATTTGATTATTTCAGCTTTGGAACACCGTGATGAGGCGCTCATTTTTCGATGTTATTTCGCATAAGTTGTATTGTACTAATTTGCGAAATCTCTATTTTTCGAAATTGAAATCGGGTTAAGTTAACTGATACACTGTCTTTAACTATATTAATTGTTATCAAAAGTTTATATTCGGTGGAATAGTTTTCAAAATTTAGCGACACTGTTTCGATAAATATTTAGCATCTGTTAAAAACGAGATTAATAGTAAGCATGCTATCAAGTTGACAACGCTGTTATTATTTTCCGATTTTGAAAAGAAAATCAAAGTTTAAACACCAAAACTATTTTAAGCATTATTGAATGGGGGTTACCCATTTGCTGCAATTAAATGATTTTTGATCCCTAAATTATGTCTAATGCAAAAGAATAATCACCTATTTCTCAAATAATGTTATATATTTGCCAATTTATGCTCTATTCGGAAACTTTTAAAAATGTCTGGATTCCCATCGAACTTTAATGTTGACAACGATCCTATTATTTTCGATTGCGATAAATCCTATGATATTTTTATCGAGATTTCAAAATATATCGGACAAATTTTATACATTATTCCTGCAATTATTCTGAATATTCTTTTGATATTTACAATTATGAGAAATAAGGAAAATAAGTGCAATTCCTTTTTTCAAATTTATATTTTTGATTGTTTTTCGGTAAGAATTTTCTAGATTTTTAAAGTTTCCTGTTTTTTTTCCAGAGTCTTATACTGCTCTTTCTTGACTTGGTGTTCGTTCGATTATTTATGTATGTCCCACCACTTTGTCCAATAATTGGCCCATTTTTCTTTGAGCCAACAATAATTCTCAAAATCGTTTACATTCTTGTCAGCTATGCTCGAGCTTCAAAACCTGTTATTCAAATATTCTTAGTTATCAATAGAATGACATGTGTTGTTTTTCCAACGAAACATTGTTCAATTTGGAACAATCGAATGAAACTTTGTATTATTTTGGTAATTATATTACCGTATGGAACTTGCTGGAATCTTACAATTTCAAGAACTTTCATGTTTTCATTCAATGGTGGATTTGCATTTGATTATTTGAGGAAAGTTCCATGGGTATGTCTCGCGTTCTGTTTTTTCCCTAATAAGTTATTGTTCCAGGCAAGTCTATCACAATTCCAACTCGGTTACATCACTGTTGCTTTACTATTCACTATAATCTGCACTTCTATAACTCTTTATTCCCTAACAATGCTTCCAAATAGAGTAAAATCAATTGAACGTAGTTTATGTATTGTTTCCGTTGTTCATTCCTTCGGTTTTCTTTGTGTCGCCCTAATTCAGGTATATTTTGAACAATTAATGTATATTCTTAGCGATATAATTCTAGGGTTTTTTCGCATTTTGCCCAGATTGCTTACTTGGCGTAATGATGTTCGCCATACAGTTTCTTACATATGATTTTTTGAATGTAAGGTGAGAATTTTAGAAACTTTTAATGATGATTTTGACAGTCATCGAACTCGATATTATTTATTTGACTATTAAAAAAATCTTCTAAAAAATCATTATTTTTGATTGATTGATTGACTGATTTATTCACCGGAAAACGAAGGACATGTATTGTCAACTCAATTATTCTTGATCATTGCGTTCGGAAGGCTGCTCAACCTCACAGCCGCTCCGCGCGCACGCGACACGGTGACCTCCCACTCAACACACTGAAATATTGGCGGGAAAATGAATTTTTCAAATTTTACCAGTGTGTTGAGTGTCGGCAGCCGCGTCGCGTGCGTGCGGAGCGGCTGTGAGGTTGAGCAGCCTTCCGAACGCAATGATCAAGAATAATTGCGTTGACAATAATAAAGCTGTGTTTGATTATCCGAAATGTTGTAAACAGTAATTCTTCTCCAAAATTGGACGTTTCATAATTTTCTCTCTCTGAAAAATGATGCCGATCCTAATTTGCAGCTCTCCAATTGTCATGATAGCAATCAATCAACAACTCCGTTCAAATGTTTTGAGAAGAAATTCCAAAAATATGACGACAACTGGTTTTGTACACGTAGCAGACTCCAAGAACTTCTATTAAAAACACTGACTAGTTAAAGATAATCAAATTTTAAACACCTGATGCTATTTTAAAACAAAGAATGCTGAAAATTTTTGACACGAACATTTTTTTATATCACGTCTCCTGAATAAATATTCACCTGTTCTAAATAACTAGGCTCCTTCTGCTGCCAAATAGTTTGATGCCAAAACGGTGTTCTTAGGTGTTCTTTGGAGAAAAAAGCTATAATTATAAAGGTCAGTAATTTGCTGAACTTTATAATTATAGCTAGAAGTATACATTTTTTGTCCAAAAAAACATTATTACGTTTTTTTTTTAAATATCTAAAATGGCCGCATTCCCAGCAAATTTTAATATTTATGATGATCCAATCGTTCTCGAATGTGATGGATCCTTTGACGATATTAGTGAAATTTTGAAATATTTGGGGCAAATTTCATACATGATTCCGGCCATTATATTACTTCTTTTATTGATAAGCACAATTTTGAGCAATAAGGAATATTGGCAGAACTCATTTTTCATGATATACTGCTTTGATTGTTTAGCGGTTGGTGAAAATATAAGAAAATATAATCCCGGACAATTTTCCGTTTTTAGAGTCTTATATTATCATTTCTGGATATTTTTTTCATCCGATTATTGATGTATGTCCCACCGTTATGCCCAATAGTGGCACCATTTTTCTATGATCCATCAATTCTTCTGAAATTATTGTATCTTCTGCTACATTATACTCGTTCAGTGAAATCAGTCACGCAAATATTTCTTGTTGTCAATCGAATGACATGTGTTCTATTTCCGATTGATTATTATTCGATGTGGAAAGGACGCCTGAAATTAACAGCGGTTTTGATATTGATTCTTCCAATTGGTTCATGTTGGAATATTGTGATTTCGAGGGTTTATGTTGCCTCGTTCAATGGTGGATTTTCATTCAATTATTTACGAAGGATTTCATGGGTAGGACAAATTCTAATTTCCACATTTTTAGAAATTAAATCTGAAAATCACGAACAGTTTCATAAGCTGGGATTAAGCATTCTGTTTGCGTACATCCTGCGTTTGAGAAAATTTTTCGAGTCTCTGCGAACCGGAGATCTTTTAAACTTTTCAATTAAAGGTAGTTGGTCAGTTAACACGATGCAAATTATACCGATATGTAGCCACATTCAAATTATTGTGTCTCGCGCCAATATCGACCGCGTCGCGCGGACACGCGCGCATTCAAATTTTGATTTTTTCAACTTTGGACCGCTGCTAAAAGGCGTATATTTATCGGTGTAATTTCGTATAAATTAGATTGTACTAATGAGAGAACGCTCTAGTTTTTGAAACTAAAACCAGGTAGGGTCAAATTAACTGACCCACTGTCTTTAAGAGTTTTACTATTATTTAAAATTTTTTCAGGCAAGCGTTTCCAGATTACAACTCATCTACATAATGCTTGCTCTTTTGGCCACAGTAATATGTACTTCAATTACCCTTTACACCTTAATAATGCTTCCAAATCGAATAAAATCAACTGAACGATCATTGTGTATTGCTTCGGTTGTTATTTCTTTCGGATTTTTAAGCGCCGCTATATTTCAGGTTACGGCAATATTTTTTATTCAGCGAATGACACAATTTCAGGGAGTTCTAGGCTTCTGCAAAACATGTTTCGATATTAATATTGTTTATGCTTTACAATATCTTACATTTGATTTTTTGAATGTTGGGTGGGTTATTTAGAGGGTTTTACGGGGATAAATGCAACTTAAATGAAAATAGACTTCATTCTCATTCCAAATCTGTTTTTAAAATTTTCTAAAACCACCTAGAAGCCGAGAAAATGAGCTTCAAAACAATGGCCTAGAAAAAGTTGGCCGAACTTTTTCCTGTGAGTTTTTTTCGTGTTTCGTTAATAAATACTTATGCAGAAAGCTTATATTAGTCCATTTTAATGTTTTTTCATTTTTTTTTTTGGATTTTTCATGCCTGCGGACTAGTTTTCGCCGGTGGCCACTTTTTCTAGGCCATTGTTTTGAGGCCCATTTTCTCGGCTTCTAGGTGGTTTTAGAAAATTAAAAAAACAGATTTGAAATGAGAATGGAGTATATTTTTCATTTAAAGTACATTTATTAGCTCCGTAAAGCCCTCCTTCAAAATTTAATTGATTTTTACATTGAAAAATCGCTTTTAAAATCTTATTGACAAAAATCTGAATACAAAGTTTAGAAATTTGTGTACCACGGGGTTCCAAAATTTCAAAATTAACTGATAATTATGATGATGTCATTTACAGCTCTCCAATTGTGATGTTCACAATCAGTCAGCAGCTCCGTTCACATATTTTGATAAAAGAATCAGGGAAACCAACGGTTGTTCAGGTTTCCAATTCAGTAAAACTTACTTGAAATAAGGAAATAATGATTGAAATCATAAGATTATAGAAGCTAATTGATCAAAAAACTTCTTTTAAAAAGTCAAAAATACTATAAAATTGTGGGAAAATTGTGGGGAAAAATGCGAAGTGATCTTTCACTTTCCTTCTGAGAAGCAATTCGAGACGGAAACTTTATTAAATGTCTGAATTCCCGGATGATTTTGATGTTGACAATGCTCCAATCCCTATCGATTGTAATGATTCCTATGTCAATTCCAGTGAAATTTTGAAATATGTCCTACAAATTTCCTATATGATTCCTACCATTATACTTCATATTTTCCTGATTTTCACAATTTTGATGAACAAAGAATACAAAGACAATTCATTTTTCAAAATTTACATCTTTGATTGTTTCGGGGTTATTTTCAGATTTTCAGACACTTGTCAATTATTTTGGTTTTAGAGTCTTCTCCTCCTTTTCCTTGATTTAACATTCATGCGATTGTTCCTGTTCGTCCCTCCACTTTGCTCAATCGTTGCTCCATTCTTCTATAATCCATCTGTAATTCTGAAAATCGTTTTCGTTCTTGTGAACTACGGTCGACCTCTAAAATCGATTACCCAAATATTTCTTGTTATTAATCGAATGACATGTGTTCTATATCCAACATACTATTTTTCTATTTGGAAAAAAGGCACAAAATTCATAATTTTATTAATAATTATCATACCAGTTTTTGCATGTTGGAATGCAGCGATTTCAAGAATTTATTTAGCTTCAATATGGGGCGGATTTACGATGAAATATTCCCGAAAAGTACCATGGGTAAGAAACATTTTTTCTTTATAAAACAGAAGTCGGTGCATATTAAAGGAGGGCTTTACGAACATAAGTAATGCAGTTGGGATGAAAATAGACTTCATTCTCATTCCAAATCTGTTTTTAAAATTTTCTAAAACCACCTAGAAGCCAAGAAAACGCGCCTCAAAATAATGGCCTAGAAAAAGTGGCCAGCGGCGAAAACTAGTCCGCAGAAATCATAAATTAAGATGAAAAAGCATTAAAAATGTAAGCATTCTGCATAACTATTTATTAACAAAACACGAAAAAAGCTCATAGGAAAAAGTTCGGTCAGGTGACCACTTTTTCTAGGCCATTGTTTTGTAGCTCATTTTCTCGGCTTCTAGGTGTTTTAGAAAATTTTAAAACAGATTTGGAATGAGAATGAAGTCTATTTTGATTTAAGGTACATTTATTATCTCCGTAAAGCCCTCTTTTAAAATATTTTCTGGTTGCTAAATACTTACAAAATCAGTTTTAAGCTATAAAAAAGAGGTTTTTTTCTGTAATAATTATCCAACTCACACACTGATCAATTTCACATAGAAAAAAAAAATTATAGTTTTTGTTGAAGTAATTGTCCTTTTTTTTCAATGAAACTTCATGGACATTCTATTTATAAACAGAGAACGCAGGTACCTGTTCAAATTTTAAATTTTTATCCTGGTAGCAAAGTTATTTCCATTTTCAAACTTCAGGCAAATGTTTCAAAATTCCAATTCGGTTTCCTAATGCTTGCTCTTTCATTTACAATTGTGTGTACTTCCGCAACAATTTATTCATTGATAAGACTTCCAAATCGAGTAAAATCAGCTGAGCGAAATCTGTGTATTGCGTCGATTAGTATTTCAATTGGATTTTTCAGTGCTGCCGTTTTACAGGTTTCAATAGGTACTTTTCGACAAAAATTCCACTTTTTTCAGGGTTTCTTTGTTTTTTGCCCAACTTGTTTCGATATGAATGTCATGTTTTTAATACAATTGTTTACATTTGATTTTTTGAATGTTGGGTGAGCGGATGGCTTCGAAGAAAGATTATACGCAGGTTATAAATGTTTAAAGACAGGGTGCCAGTTAAAAATTTCGCCAAAAAAAAAAAATAATGTTTTTGAAAAAAATGTGAAAAATTAAAATTTTTGTGCTTCCCGCCAAAAAGCGTAGTGAGCGCACGGCGGGAATTTGAAAATATCTTTTTCATCTTCCGGCCGCTGCTCCAAAATTGTTTTTTTCGTCGGGATTTCGCATGGAATATATGTACTAGAATGTCGATAGAAAGACGCCTTTTTCACAATTCAATCCATATGGGGTAAAAGTCTTTAATCAATCTGAAAATCAATTTTATATACCTAAACAATGGTTTAAAAAAATTGCAAGACACTAGAAATGCAAAAAAATGAGCAGAAATCGATCTTCGCTGCTACTTCGGTGGAAACTTTTACGTTTATGAGACCAAGGTACGATTCCGGGTGCCCATATTGTCGCATTTCTACTTTTTTGCACATTTTTTCACTATTGTTTCGTTATACAAAATTGAATTTTGGAGCGATTAGGCAACATTTATAACCTGCATATAGTCCTCCTTTAACAATTTTCAAAAACGTATATTTTTCAGCTCGCCAGTCATCATGACTATCTTGAATCGAAATGTTCGCTCACATGTTTTCAAACTAATCATGGAAGATAAATCAGTGACTTTTGTTCGCGTGTCACAAATCTCGAAGGCGCTGACGTAATTAAAAAAAATCCAAATATTTTTTTTGAGATTTTATTCTGTTATAATTATATTAAAATAAATTCTATTTAAAGGCAGCTTGTCAGTTAACACGATCCAAAATCTAGGCGAAAATTCAAAATTCGAATGGGAGCCCAGGTGGTCCAAAGAACAAACCAATATGTAGCCAAATTCAAATAATTGTGTTTCGCGTCAATGCCGACCGCGTTGCACGGACACCGACCGCGTCGCACGGACACGCGGCAATTCAAAATTTTATTTTTTCAACTTTGAACCGCTACTATGACGCGTGTATTTATCGGTGTGATTTCGCATAAATTGCATTGTACTAATTAGAGTACGCTCTAATTTTTGAAACTAAAACCAGGTAGGGTCAAATTAACTGAACAGCTGTCTTTAACGTCACACATCAATCTGACAAGGAAAAATAAAAAGCGAATTAGGAAAAAAACGAACACAAAATTTTAAATTATATACCCTCGAGAATTTGAAAATTGCCCTTTTTCGAAATTCGAGACAGAAAAATTTGAGAAAAATGAAAGTTTACACCTGCGTCGAAACGGCTAGTCATTCTTTACAAAGAGTGAAGTTACTTATCAGACAGGGCGTTTTAATCTGATATTATGTCTGAATTCCCTTCTGATTTTGATGTCGATAATGCTCCAATCGTTTTCAAATGTAATCAATCATTTGATAATTCGATTGAAATTGTGAAATATATCGCTCAACTTTTATACATGATTCCCACGATTATTTTATATTTTTTGTTGATGTTTACAATTTTACGTCGAAAGGAGTATATTGGCAATTCGTTTTTCAAAATATACATTTTTGATTGTTTTGGGGTTGGTTGCATTTCAAGCCGTGATAGCGCGTGTTTATATGAAATTGATGGTACACTGTCTTTAAAATGAAATATTCAAGATTGACTGCTTCATTGATTGAAAATATACAGTGATAGAAGCTTTCAAAGACCACAAAATAGTAGATTTCGATGTTTTTTTTTTAGATTTTTCCAATGTTCTGAATATTCATAAGTTTTTCGATTTTTAGAAGTAAACTAGAATTAATTATTTAATTACACCCACATCTTTTAATTCTTTAAGAGTAGTGTACATTGCCACCCGGGTATGTGCCCTCAGTGGAACCCCTTCTTTTTAGTATATAAAAAAGAAGTTAGTACGTCAAAGGTATTGAAGAAAAACAAAAAAAAATTATCTTCAATACCTTTGACGTACTAACTTCTTTCTTACTAAAAAGAAGGGGTTCCACTTGGGGCACATACCCGGGGGAAATGTACACTACTTTTAAGGAAAAAAAGAAAAATACGAATATGAAGCCTCATTCAAATAATTGTATTTCGCGCCAATTCTGATCGCGTTGCACGATCCGGCGCGCATTCAAATTTTGATTTTTTCAACTTTGGACGGATGCTACTATGACGCGTGTATTTATAAACGCCTGCTTCCCAGATGATTTCTCAACTTATTTCACACTTCCTTTAAGAGACGATGTCCGAGTCGCGTTGAATCATCGTGCCCTAGGCCGAATAATTGTGCTATCAACTTGAAACTTCGTGTGTGAGCGTGTTAGGGGTCAAAGATTATTTTCGTACCACAAAACCTGTAAAGTGTCCCGGCGTTCGGGGGGAGCTCCCCATTTTGTCTTACAACTTTGAGTAGCTATAACTTTGCTTATTTCCCGAACGCAGAGCAGATATGTATATTATTAGAAAGCTCTCATTAAGCTCTACAACTTTATTGTTGTATATCTTTCGATAGGAAAAACCATTTTCTACAGGAATTCGTAAAATTTTCATACCGGATTGGGGGGTTTTTCATTTGAAAATTATGAAAAACTAAACCCAATTTTCTATCTTCAACATTTTCATACTCAAAAAAATTTTTTTGCGCTTTTTTGTCAACAATAATGTTGTAGAACTTAATGAGAGCTTTCTAATAATATACATATCTGCTCATAGTTCGGGAAATAAGCAAAGTTATAGCTACTCAAAGTTGTAAGACAAAATGGGGAGCTCCCCCCGAACGCCGGGACACTTCACAGGTTTTGTGGTACGAAAATAATCTTTGACCCCTACCGCACTCACTTACGAAGTTTCAAGTTGATAGCACAATTATTCGGCCTAGGGCACATACTAACGTGTTAAATTTAACGCTACTCAGACATTGCCTCTTAATTCTTTGTTTCCAGAGTCTTCTGTTACTCTTTTTCGATGCTTCATTCATTCGACTTTTTATGTTCGTACCTCCAATGTGCCAATTATTTGGCCCTTATTTCTATCAACCCTCTCTTCTACTCAAAATAGTTTATATTGCTGTGAATTATGGACGGCCCTTCAAATCCATTACTCAAATATTCTTAGTTATCAATCGAATGACATGCGTCCTATTTCCAATGAATTACAATTCAATTTGGAAAACATGTGTGCTGAAATTCGTGATATTTTTGATAATCGTTCTACCGTTTACAACATGCTGGAATGTTGCGCTTTCAAGGGTTTACTTTTCTTCGTTTCAAGGTGGAATTGCAATCAAATACACCAGGAGAATACCATGGGTAAATTACTTTAAAAATTATTAAACAAATAATTATTTTCAGGCAAATGTTTCAAAATTCCAATTCGGGTTCTTAATGATTGCTCTTTTGTTCACAATTGTGTGTACTTCTATAACAGTTTATGCATTAATAAAGCTTCCAAATCGAGTAAAATCAACGGAACGCAATTTGTGCATTGCATCGATTGTTATTTCAATTGGATTTTTTGGTGCAGCCGTATTCCAGGTGAGGAGAAATGAAACGCTACAGGGATAATAATTTTACTAATGCATCTCACATTCACGGATGCAATTTTTCAAACGGGTTGTATGCGCCTGCCAAGTTATAATTTTTCAAATTTCGCGCTTTCTAGTTGTTAATTGACCTCTGCAGAATCAGGTTGGGCTAAAGTGAACCGACTATAACTAAGAAACTTCAGTGCGACAATTAAAAATTGAACGCAGAAAAGCGGCGGTTTTTAGGGCGTGTCATTTTTGCAATTGTGCGGCACGGTTTCACAAAATGTGTTATATTCAGCTATTCAGGGACGGAATTTTGTAATTCGGAGTGAAAAAAATTAGATTAAACCATACTTTATGTATTTAACGCAAAAACTTCATTTTTTCATGCGTTGTAGGCGTTAAAATGTCATTTGTAAAAATTCTAATTTTTGCTTGTGTGTGCAATTTGTCGTAACGGTGTACACACACAAAGCGTTGTTCGTGACGACAATTTCGGTTCACTTTATCCCACCGTGTAGAATATTTTCTAATTTTTATTCTTCATAGAAAAATTTCATCGTGAACCGTCAAAATTCACATTAAATTCACCCGTTCCTCAAGTTCTCCAATATATTTTAAAGATTTCTTACTTTTTAAATTTAAGCGAGTTGCCAATTTATAAATCGTCAGGGCTCCATCGCTTTTTCTAATTTATTTTAAAAATTCGACGTTAATACTGTGAATTCCGATTTGAATTGGAATATGGTTCACCCCCTTAAAAGCCCATTTTTTCAGGGTTTTCTAGCTTTCTGTCCGTCTTGTCTTGATTTAATTGTCATGTACATTTTACAAAATCTCACATTTGATTTTTTGAACGTTGGGTAAACTGCTGACGAAGAATCCCATCAAGTACATATTTTTCAGCTCACCAATTGTCATGATTACTATGAATCGTCAACTTCGGTCGCATATTTTCGGACTAAATGTTGATGAGACTCCAGTCACTCTTGTTCGAGTATCACAAGTTTCGAAAACAATTATTTAATGGATTCCAGGTTAAAATATAGCTTTTTTTGTATTAGTAACTGCTCTTCACATTAAACAAAAATATGGTCAACGACCTTTGGAAATTATTAGTTTAGGTTGTTTTTCTATGTCCGTCATACTTTATGGACACTCTTAAAAAACATATCACATTATTATTTTCTGCAATAAAACTTTTTCAACCTATAAAATCGTAATTTATAATTATTTCGTTGCACTAAAACAAAATAAGTTATATGCAAATGTCTGGTTTTCTGATGTTCGACAGTGGCTTCGATATCCTCAATGCTCCAATTTACATAAACTGTGATCGAACTTATAATCATTTTGCTGAAATTTCTAAATATATTGCTCAAATTTTATACATTTTTCCATCTATTGTATTACATTCTTTGCTAATAATCGCTATTTTTCGAAGGAAGGAATATAGAGACAATTCATTTTACCGAATTTATATTTTTGACTGTTTTTCGGTAGGGCTTAAACGAGGGCTTTACGGAGATTATGATTGCTCCTGGGATGAAAATAGACTTCGTTCTCATTCCAAAACTATTTTTAAAATTTTCTAAAACCACCTAGAAGCCGAGAAAACGCGCCTCAAAACAATGACCTTGAAAAAGGAGGCCACTGACGAAAACTAGTCCGCAGGCATGAAAAATCCAAAAAAAAACATAAAAAAGGAGTAATATAAGCATTCTGCATAAGTATTTATTAACGAAACACGAAAAAAGCTCATAGGAAAAAGTTCGGCCAGGTGGAGACTTTTTCTCGGTCATTGTTTTGAAGCTCACTTTCTCGGCTTCTAGGTGGTTTTAGAAAATTTTAAAAACAGATTTGGAATGAGAATGATGTCTATTTTCATTCAAGATACAAAAGCTCATAGGAAAAAGTTCGGCCAGGTGGAGACTTTTTCTCGGTCATTGTTTTGAAGCTCACTTTCTCGGCTTCTAGGTGGTTTTAGAAAATTTTAAAAACAGATTTGGAATGAGAATGATGTCTATTTTCATTCAAGATACATTTATTATTTCCGTAAAGACATCCTTTAAACCTATCTTCTGATTCTTTATCTCATTTTTCAGAGTCTTATTCTATTGACTGTTGATATGTTTTTCATTCGATTATTCATGTTTGTTCCACCACTTTGTCCAATAGTGAGCCCATACTTTTATGAACCATCAATTCTTCTCAAAGTAATATTCATTCTTGTGAATTATGCTCGAACTTCAAAGTCTGTTATTCAAATATTTCTGGCTGTAAACCGAATGACTTGTGTGATTTATCCAATTAAATACAACACAATGTGGAAGAAACGGCTGAAGTTTATTACATTTTTGATAATTGTTCTACCGTATGGAACCTGTTGGAATGCAACACTTTCAAGAGTTTATGCAAGATCATTTAATGGTGGATTTTCATATAATTATTTTAGGAGAGTTCCTTGGGTAGGAATACATTTAATTTATGATTAATTCTATCGTTTGAATCAGAAAACAAATACATTTCTAGGCATCTCTCTCCAAATTCCAATTTGGATATGTATTCTGTGCTCTTCTGTTCACTGTAATTTGCACATCAATCACGCTTTATAATTTAATTATACTTCCAAATAGGATCAAATCAACCGAACGAACTCTTTGTATTGCTTCATTTTTTCTATCTATTGGATTTCTGACTACATCTATATTTGTGGTGATTTTAATTATTCAATTGATTGATATTAAAGGGATGGTGTCAGTTAATTCGACCTTATCTGATTTCAATTTCGAAAATTAGAGTATCAGCGGTCCAATTTGTAAAAATAAAATTTTGAATGCTCGTCGAATTGTGCAACGCGGTTGTAATTGGCGCGAAACAAAATTATTTGAATGTGGCTAAATTTTGGAGCGTGAAACCCTATCTTTAAGAGGCCATTAATTAATGCAGATTTCTTATCGCTCATTTTTGTGATATATGATTTTTGGTGATTTTGAGTTTGCTGACTATGAGTTATTAGCATTAAAACCTAAAAAAAACAGACACACATTAAAATAAAAATCAAAACGACGCAAAAATTTTTTAAAAATCTACTTCTATTCAAAAAAAAATAGGTGAAAGATTATTTTTCTGGACAAACCAAGAAAAATGTGCAAATTGCGTGTTGATGTGGCTTTTTTGCAGTATAGCAGCTTCAAATAAAAAAATACATTTTTTCTCACCGTAATGTGCACCCGACAATATATTTACAGGGTTTTTTCGCGTTCTGTCCAAATTGTATGGAACCTGTCAAGCTGCTAATAATTGAATTTTTTGCATTCGATTTTTTGAATGTAGGGTTAGTAAATGATTTTAAAAAACAAAAAATAAGCCCCAATATTGATTATTTCAGATCTCCAATCGTTATAATATCAACAAGTCGACAACTTCGTATGCACATTTTAGGAAGATGTTGCGAATATAAAGGACGACCACAATTACATCGAGTAACTCATTCAACGAAAGCAATAACTTGAAGGAGGGTTCTACGGAGATAATAAATGTACCTGAAATGAAAATATACTTCATTCCCATTCCAAATCTGTTTTTAAAATTTTCTAAAACCACCTAGAAGCCGAGAAAATGGGCTTCAAAATAATGGCCTAGAAAAAGGAGCCACCTGGCCGAACTTTTCCTATGAACTTTTTTCGTTAATAAATAGTTATGCAGGATGCTTATATTAGTCTTTTTTATGCTTTTTTTCATTTTTTTTTGTATTTTTCATGCCTGCGTACTAGTTTTCGCCGGTGGTCACTTTTTCTAGGCCATTGTTTTGAATCGTGTTTTCTCGGCTTCTAGGTGGTTTTAGAAAATTTTAAAAACAGATTTGGAATGAGAATGAGGTCTATTTTCATCCCATGTGCATTCATTAGCTCCGTAAAGGCCTCCTTTAATGACAGTGCCAGTTAAATTAACAATATCCGAATGCGATTGAAAAAATACAATGTTTATCTCAATTTCGTAAAGAAACTGGTACAATATCTTTAAAATAAAAATTCTTTTTTTGTCTCCCAATTGCTGAAAGAAACATAATAAAACGAACAACTAACACGGAAGAAAATAATTATATATTGAAATTCAAGCCTTTAAAAACAATATGTTTACCTCTTTCTGATCGGTTGGCCCAATTTTCTAAAAAAAAAAATTTAGATAATAAGCGGTCTGCACATTTTAAAACATTCAGAGAATCACAAGAAGGTGTTTATGTCAGAATTCCCACCTGATTTTAATATCGACAATGATCCAATTCCTTTCAATTGTAACAAAGATTGCAACAGCTTTATTGAAGTGATCAAATATTTAGTTCAAGTTCTTTATATTTTTCCATCAATTATTTTGAATGTTTTATTGATTTTCACAATTTTTTGGACTAAAGAACTCTCCAACAATTCGTTCTTTGCAATCTATTTTTTCGATTGCTTGACGGTTGGTTTTTTAGTTTTAAAAATCTCAAATTTTCCCCATCTTCAGAGTCTTATTCTATTGTCGCTTGATATGTTTTTCACAAGACTAATTATGTATGTTTCGCCAATTTGTCCAATAATTGGTCCGTTCTTTTATGATCCATCGATTTTTCTGAAAGTTGTGTTTGTTCTGACGCATTATTGTCGAACGTCAAAATCTGTTATTCAAATATTTTCGGTTGTTAATCGAATGACTTGCATTATATTTCCAACAAAATATTATGATATGTGGCATAATAGAATGAAACTTGTTATTTTTCTGATAACCGTTTTACCGTGTGGAGCATGTTGGAATATTTCGATTTCCCGAATTTATATGACACCATTCAATGGTGGATTCTCGTTCAGTTATTCGCGAAAGGTTGAGTGGGTATGAATGATTTTATGCTGTTTTTTCTCCGACATATTTTTTTCATTTTTTTTGTATTATTATCGTTTTGAATTTTTCCAGGCAATGCTTTCAAAATTCCAATTTGGCTATGTAACATGCGCGTTTATTTTCACAGTCGTTTGCACTTCTATGACAGTTTATGCACTGATAAAGCTTCGGAATCGTGTGAAATCCACTGAAAAAGGCTTATGCATTGCTTCAATGGTTATCTCATCTGGTTTTCTAAGTGTTGCCATATTCCAGGTTTTAGAAAAACTGAAAATTTTGAGGATTTAATATTAATTTAGGCTTTTTTCGCTTTTTGTCCAAATTGCATTGATGTTCCCACATTGCAGGCATTAGAATTTCTTACATTTGACTTCTTGAATATTGGGTGAGAACTTTATTAAACGAGGGCTTTACGGAGATAATAAATGTAACTTAAATGAAAATAGACGTCATTCTCATTCCAAATCTGTTTTTAAAATGTTCTAAAACCACCTAGAAGCCGAGAAAATGAGCTTCAAAACAATGACCTAGAAAAAGTGTACACCTGACCGAACTTTTTCCTATGAGCTTTTTTCGTGTTTCGTTAATAAATAGTTATACAGAATACTTATATTAGTCCTTTTTTAATGTTTCTTCATTTTAGTTAATGTTTTTTTTTGGATTTTTCATGCCTGCGGACTAGTTTTATTCTATTTTTCTAGGCCATTGTTGTGAAGCGTGTTTTCTCGGCGCCTAGATATTTTAAGAAAATTTTAAAAACAGATTTGGAATGAGAATGAATTCTACTTTCCGTAAATCCCTTCTTTAAATGCCAGCTATTGTTTTCAATATTTCGCGCGGGCTAAGCATAACTCTTAAACCTTTTTAACGTTAGAGTGAGCGGGCATTCAAAATTCAAAAATTGTAAACATTTTCGTTGAATATTCGCAGCTCTCCCATCGTTATTATCTGTATCAGTCGACGACTTCGTTTGCATATTTTGAGAATTATGAAAATTGATGGAACAGCAACTGCAACATTCATTCAAATGTCAAAGGCTGCATAACTTTTTTTGTTATTTATCTTTTGACGTCGGATTCTGAAAACTAATATTTCTTGGTCCACACTTTTCATTTTTGTTGTTTATTAATATTTTTTCATTAATCTACTTTTTAGTTGTTATGTATTTTACTTGAAACAAGTACAATAAAGCTAGTATTGTCAATTCAAATATTCTTGATCATTGCGTTTTGAGGGCTGCTCAATCTCACTGACGCTCCGCACGCTCCGCACGCACGCGACGCTTTTACCGACTCTCAACAGACTGGAAAATATGCGGGAAAATGAATTTTTCTAATTTTCCAGTGTGCTGAGTGTCGGCAGCCGCGTGCGTGCGCGCGGAGCTTCTGCGAGGTTGAGAATATTTCAAGAATATTTGAGTTGACAATATAGGAAATTATTATTTATTGAAACTGAAACCCCCTATTTTGCTTAAACAAATTAATATTTTCTTTTTAATAGTTTTTTTTGCACAATACGCAATACGCACAATTATTCGAAAGAAGTAACTTTATTATAATTTTTTCCAAATCTTTATTTAGTTTTGATTTTCTAACGGTTGGTTTATGAACCTGAAATCACGTCAACAAACAATTTTATTTTCAGAAATCTGTTTTAAAAAAATCTGCTTCTATTTGAGTTTGTCACGTTGGACTTCGGTCATGTTGGACTTTATTGGGACAAAAATATGTGGGCATAATTTAGCATTCAGAGCACGATGAAACAAATCAAGAAAATTTCAGGCTGAGACTCACAGGCAAGCCCAAAGGCCTAGTTTAGGTCCTTTTTCTCGTTTGAGACCACGATTTCACGCTTATGGTGGCACTTGGCAATTTTCCAATGCGAAAAAAATATTATTATTAGTTCCTTTTTTCCAGGATGAACATTTAAAAAAATGCAACCGCAAGCCAGCATGATAATCAAGTTTCTTTTGATTTTTTCTCGGAATATGCGGTTTGAAAAGTAGTGTAGTCTAACGGTTTCTAGTATTGCTGTTTTGTTATACATGGAACACACTAAATAAGACTTTAAATTTTATTGGAAGTATGTATCGTTTATCGAGCAATGCTTTAAGCGGTGGCCGACATTGGAATAGTGATTGTTCCAGCTGGTTGAACGGCTCCAAACGCGGCTTGTGGATCGGTGGCATCGGCTGGAGCGTTGGCGAATTGAATGACAAGTTTGTCCTCCTTTGGTGGTCCGGCGGTTCTTGTGACAACGACTTCCTTGGCTCCCGATGGGTCGACAAATCCGAAGACGGGAGTGATACGGTATTCATTGTTGTTTGAAGACTTGATCTGGAAAAAACAAGAGCTATATCAAAGAATTCCAGTAGTGAACACTTTACCTTGAAGACAAGTTTATCAGCTCCTCCGTTGACGAGCTTGTGGGTTGAACTTCCTCCGGCAGCTGGAACGGTGCATGCTGGTGGATCGGCGGTCAAAGACATGTTTCGGTTGGGTTGTTTTGTTGGGAAAGATCTACTTTCTTAATACTTTAGTTCTTACTTTTCTCCGCTTTTATACCCCATTTCCAAGTTGGAATCATCTTATCAAGATTAACTGTTTTACGTGAATTAATTTAACCTTTTAGATTTTTTTTGTTTTGAAAGAGATAAGATGTTTTGTTTTAAACACATAACGACTGTAATTTCGGATGAACTCCGCAGAATCAATGATCCAACCAGTTTTGATACTCCTTCAGGAGTGTTTATATCTTTTTTTTTCAATTATATTAAACCAGGAGTTGCGTGCCGCTACGCGGCAAAACTCCTGGACTACGGCTCGCCTTCGGCTTCGCTTTCCAACACGCCTCCGGCGTGCAGCTTTTGTTAGATCAGATTTTGTTTGACTAATCTTCTTTTACTCTAGCTCACCTCACTTAGTCATCACTATAGAACGATCATTTTCTTCGATTGAATTTTTCAAATTTGACCTAGTTTCTTGACCTATTTTTTAAAAACTGTTTCTTTTGTGAAATTTTGACAAAAATTCGAAAAAAATGAAGAAATGAAAATCCGCAATCATTAGGTTTCAAAAAGTCCCTCTTCTTTCGGTGACGTCGATGGTCTACCGGTTAAGTAATCATTTCTTTACGTGAACCGATGCGAGTTCAATTCCGTTCCCCCTACCTCTTAATTTTACAACAAAAAAAAAGTTCACAGAAAAATGTTCACAGAAAAAAGTTCAAAAGTTACACAAAAAATTAGCCCCGCCTCCTTATCCATTTATATATTGTCAAGATAACAATTTCTGGCCGCTCGTTTTGCGGAGTGTCGTTGGGAATTTACTCGCAACGCGACCGCTACGCGCAAGACCAACTGAGAAATTTGAATTTGAGCGCGTTGCGGTCGCGCTGCGAGTAAATTACCAACGACACTCCGCAAAACGAGCGGTCAGAAATTATTATCTTGACAATATAAGGACCAGGAGTCCCCTGCCGCTACGCGGCAAAACTCCTGGATTACTGCTCGCCTTCGGCTTCGCTTTCCAACACGCCTGCGGCGTGTCGCTGTTGTTAAATTATTCTCAAAAACGGGTTCCTTTTTATGGCGTTCGAAACATTGTGATAAAATATAAATCCAAAATATTTTAAAATTCCTTCAAAATTTCATCGGCTTTTCAGAAAAAATGAGCTTAATTTAAAAAGATCGTAGTTCGAGCTAGGAAATGCGCATTTATTTTTTAAAATCATTATTTTATCGTAAATTTGGATTTTTTTAAACTAAAATAATTTTAATAACAACTTTTTCATCGGCTTTTCAGAAAATAAGCAATAATGGTCTAGGTGTATATAACAGCTAGGAAAGCGCATCGGTTCTTTGAAATCGTGATTATTTTAATTTGAAATTTCTTTGAGTTTCGCCCTTTTCAACCTAAACTCATCATAATAATGTTTTCTACGGCTCGCCTCCGGCTTCGCCCCTTACACGCCTTCGGCGTGCTACTTCACTTTCAGTTATTTGGCGATTTCACAACCTTTGGTATTAGTTGTCGGGACCGAAATATCTTGATCGAAAAGTATTGGAATGCGAGCCGAAGGCACAGAAGAAGCTCGCCTGCGGCTCGCTTCTTCCGTGCCTTCGGCACGCATTCCAATACTTTTGATCGTTTTTCCAACGCCGCTGAGCGGCGAAACTATTCTAATTTCCAGTTTAACAATTTCACGGGAACACTCTCAAAAATCAAAATCAACTATAATTGTCACATTTGATTATGCTTCTGTTGATACCTAAAATGGTTTAATGGTTAAAACACAGTGGTCGATGTAATCCTTTACTATGATGAAATCTTCTTTACTCTAGCTTACCTTACTTTTTCCAATTAAAGCTCACATGAGAACGACCATTTTCTTTGAATAATTTCCTAAATAATGAAATCTCAACTCAGAAATGACAACAAATAATTTTTCAAATTTGACCTAGTTTCTTGACCTATTTTTTAAAACTGTTTCTTCTATGAAATTTTGACAAAAATACGAAAAAAATGAAGAAATGAAAATCCGCAATCATTAGGTTTCAAAAAGTTCATTCTCTTTCGGTGACTTCGATGGTCTACCGGTTAAGTAATCATTTCTTTACGTGAACCGATGCGAGTTCAATTCCGTTCCTCTTACCTCTTAATTTTACAACAAAAAAAAAGTTCACAGAAAAATGTTCACAGAAAAAAGTTCACAAAAAAAAGTTACACAAAAAATAAGCCCCGCCTCCTTATCCATTTATATATAAGGATATATAAGGATCCTTATCCATTTATATATAAGGATATTAATCAGCATATATTTTTTAAATTTAGGAAATTAAAATTTCAATTATGAAATTACATTAAAGGGATTCTTTACTGTTTTTGGATTTCTATTCCATTTTCATCTTCTTCACAATATTTGAAAACCTATAGAAGCAACACATTTTTGCGAATTTTCCTTTTCTAGTACTCAAACACACCCATTTCAAGAATAAGGCAGCGAAATGGCCGAATAATTGCAAACACTCTCACATTCGCATGCTCTCTCGCGCGCGGCCGAGCGGTTAGGCCATTCGCTGCCTTACCCTGTAAATGTGCTTTTTTCGTATACTAGAAAAGGAAGCTTCGATAAATTGATTTCCTTCTACAGGTTTTCAAATACTGTGAAGAAGATGAAAATGGAATTGAAACCCAAATTCAGTAAAGAGTCCCTTTAAGTGCTTGAAAACAGAGTATAGTCTGAGAGATTATTAAGGAAAAATATTATTCGAAAAAAATATTTTTAGACAAAAAGATTATGGGAAAAACCATTATTGTACAAACATTTTTTTCGGGAAAACAATTTTTTGACAAAATCGTTAGGTCGGTAGAGCGCGTTTGCTCCTATCGTTTTTTAGTTGACGACATGTAACCCGTTTATCCTTTTGTTTTCGCGCTGTCTAATAAAAAGCGGTGGGAGCAAACACGCTCTAGCGTCCTAATGATTTTGTCGAAAATCTTTTAGTCAAAAAATCTTTCTTTCTGATAATTTTTTGCATCATAATCGATTATGATGAATCTTTCCACTTACACTCTGAAAACACCAGATAAACAAACCGTATGTTCAAATTGCGCTCTACTGGACATGCACATTTGGCACGACTCCAAAACCACACCCACTGAAAAAATCGAAACGGTTGAGGTTATTTTTTGTTTTTTCGAGATAATGTAGATAATTTTTATTGAATTTTCCATTGAAAAACAAAAGACAACAACGTAGCCTCAACCATGTCGATTTTATTTATGGTGTTGGACTCGTGCCCAGACAATTCGATTTTTTAAAACAAACTGCATTTTAACGCGTAAAATGTATGAAAAAATGAAGTTTTTGCGTAAAATACATAAAGTATTGGCTAAATCTAATTTTTTTTTCACTCCGAATTACAAAATTGCGTCCCTGAACAGCTGAATATAACGCGTTTTATGTAACCGTGCCGCATAATTGCAAAAATGCCACGCCCAAAAAACCCTCGCTTTTCTGCGTTCAATTTTTAATTGTCGTACTGAATTTTCTTAGTTATAATCTGTTCACTTTAGCCCACCGTGGAAAACAGAAGATAAACAAAACATTTATTCAAATTGCGCTCTACTGGACAGACCCGTTTGGCACGAGTCCAAAACCACGCCCAACGAAAAAATCGAAACCGTTGAAGATATTCTGTTTTTTCGCGATAAAATATAGTTTTTTGGAAAAAGTATGGCATTTTCCTCGAAAAAACAAAATGCAACAACGTAGCCTCAGGTGTTGGACTCGTTCCCAGACTTCTCCTAGTCGGCACATTGACCATGGCCAGAGTTATTATTTTTTTAAAGCGTTTCGAAGGTAACAAATAAGATCCAATCACAGAACTTCTAACATTTGTCCAAGAAACATTTTGCAAACATCTACATCAAATTTATATTGAATGAAGATAAATATAAAAATAAACATATTTACAAAATAAAAAAATAAAAATAACTCTTGCGGGTAACTTCATCAATCTTATTCATCATATGTTTTGCTTCCTTTTCTGTATTGTGCAATAAATTTGTGCCATATATTGAATAAAGATAAACATCTACATCAATATGTTTTTTGGTGTTGATATTATTCATCAAGAGTTAAAAATGCACCCATTTCCTTTTCCTCGAATGTTGTTACATTGGACATTACGGAGTAATTCAATTTCAGTGTCCCCAGGTGTTGAAATCTAATTCCGTAAGGAACAAAGATTTTTTTCGTCGGGCGAGAAACCAAAATCTTATTTTATTTTCTCAGAAACTTTTCTTATGTCACGGAACTAGGGGGGAAATGAAAATCCACCATAGTTTTCTACCAATTTGAGTGAATGGTTGTATTCCCACCTGATTTTGATTTCGACAATGATCCCATATATTTCAATTGTAGTGATACTTATGACGATTTGACTGAAATTTTGAAATATTGTGGGCATGTTTTGTACCTTTTTCCATCGATTATTCTACATGGAATATTACTATACATACTTGTTAAGAAAAAGGAATTTTCAGACAATTCCTTTTTCAAAATATATACATTTGATTGTGCTACGGTAAGTTTTAAAGGAGGGCTTTACGGAGATAATAAATGCGCCTTAACTATAAGTGAAAATAGACTTCATTCTCATTCCAAATCTGTTTTTAAAATTTTCTAAAACCCCCTTGAAGCCGAGAAATGAACTTCAAAACAATGACCTAGAAAAAGTAAGGCCGATTTTTTTCCTATGAGCTTTTTTCGTGTTTCGTTAATAAATAGTTATGCAGAATGCCTTATATTAGTCCTTTTTTATGTTTTTTCATTCTAATTTATGTTTCTTTGGATTTTTATTCCTGCGGACTAGTTTTCGCACACTTTTTCTAGGCCATTGTTTTGAAGCTCATTTTCTCGGCTTCTAGGGGGTTTTAGAAAATTTTAAAAATAGATTTGGAATGAGAATGACGTCTATTTTCACCCCAGATGCATTTATTAGCTCCGGAAAGCCATCCTTTAAAGTAAATGTGACGACCACTATACGATTCATATACTTTCAGAGTATGGTATTATTGATTCTGGATATGTTCTTTATTCGATTGTTTATGTATATTCCACCATTATGCCCCACAATCGGCCCATTCTTTTTTGATCCATCCATTACTCTAAAAATCGTATTTGTATCTGTACATTATTGTCGAACTTCAAAATCTGTAATTCAAATCTTTGCGGTTATAAACCGAATGACATGTGTACTATTTCCAACAAGATATCATGATATGTGGCATGATAGAATGAAACTGATTATATTTCTGTTGATCGTGATCCCATATGGAGCATGCTGGAATATTACAATTTCTCGTGTTTATATGGCATCATTTAATAATGGAATTGCTTACAATTACTACAAAAATGTACAATGGGTATGGGTATGTCTGGTTTAAAGAGGGGCTCTGAGCAGAATGTGAAATCTGCTGAATCGTTTAAAAATCTGTTTGATATTATGAAGTTGGATGTTATGTGTTTTGAACTAGTCGGAAAAATTTACATTGTTCTTGAAGCCTCTCTCTAAAACAGGTTTCAAGCGGCATCACGGTTTTCTGATGAGATGAGGGTAGGTAAAGTGTTTGGAGGCCCATGTGTTCGTTTTTTTATAAAGCATTTTCATTGGTTGAAAAAAATAGTCAAAGTAGAATTCGATTTCCCAATTAATTATTTAATTTTATTTTTCGTGTTGCTTCAGGCTAAACGCTTCTACAGGATGCGTGGCCTAACTTTTTCAACGCACGAACACTTGTGCCTCCAAACACTTGGCCTACCCTCGATGAGATATTTAAGGCTAGAATTGTTCTTATCATAATAAAAAAAAGAAAACAGAAAACAGAAATCATAGAATTTCTAGGTTCAAGTCTTTTACTTTAAAAAAAATTAAATTTAGCTGAGCTATCCTCTTCTTTGAGATCATAACCCTACTGAATTTTTTCTAGGCAAGCCTCTCAAAGTTCCAATTTGGCTATGTAACATGTGCTTTTGTTTTTACAATCGTATGCACTTCTATAACAGTTTATGCATTGGTAAAGCTTCCAAGTCGTGTAAAGTCCACTGAACGAGGATTATGTTTTGCCTCCATGGTTATTTCATTTTGTTTTCTAAGTGTCGCCATCTTCCAGGTTATCAATCCATCTACATATTCTTTAAAGTTGATTTTTTAGGGATTCTTCGCATTTTGCCCAAGTTGTATTGATGGATCATTGTTGTTCTCGATGGAGTTTGTAACATTTGATTTTCTGAACGTTGGGTAAGGAATCTCACGTTTCTATTGATCTTTAAAATTGTTTCAGTTCCCCGATTGTTATAATTTGTATAAGTCGGCAACTTCGTAATCATCTGTTCCGAAGAAATGGTCTGAATGATAAAACAATCACCATAGTTGTATCGCAGTCCACAAGAACCAACAATTAATTAGCTTTAAAAGCGCATAATTTCCATTTTTATATTTATAAAATATATTTTTTCTGATTAGTTTTGCAAAACACTAATTATATTTCACAACGTTTCTCTGTATGATGCGAGAAAATATATAAACTAGATTTTCACATAAAAAATCGATTTTAAAAAAGTAGAACAGATATAAATTATTATCATTAAAGGGAATCTTTACTGAATTTTTTAAAATTACTGTTTTTGGGTTTCAATTCCAATTTCATCTTCTTCACAATATTTTCAAGCCAATAGAAGCAAAAAAAATTAGAAATTTCCTTTTCTAGTATTGTCAACTTAAATTTTTTAGATCATCCATTTTCTACAAAAAGACCGCAGCGCAACCGCACGCATTTAAAGGGATTGTTTCCTGATTTTTGGTTTCTATTCCTTTTTCATATTCTTCACACTATTTGAAAACCGATACAAGCAAAAAAGATTTTTCGAAATTTCCTTTTATCTTATTGTCGCCTCAAATATTCGTGATCAAGCCATTTTGGTTTTGATCTACCGAAAAAATCCAAGTCACTCACATAGTTATGCTATCTTTACCTGCGAGCGGTTGCGCTGCGGTCTTTTAGTAGAAAATGAATGATCCAACATTTTTAAGTTGGCAATAAACGAAAAAAAACAAATATAGCAGGGTAAGGCGGTGTATGGCCTAACAATTGCAAACACACTCACATTCGCGTGTGCTCTCTGCGTGGCCGACCAGTTAAGCCATTTCTCCGCCTTTATCTGTAAATGTGTTTTTTGGCGTACTTGAAAAGAAAATTTCGAAAAATTTGATAGCTTTTATAGGTTTTGAAATACTGTGAAGAAGATTAAAATAGAATAGAAACTCAAATTCAGTAAAGAGTCCCTTTAAAAATATCACGACTGTGAGAGAGACTTAGATTTTCTGGGTAGGTCAAAACCAACTTGCATGATCAAGAATACTTTTTGTTGACAATACCTTTTAGTTGACAATACCTGAAAAACACATTTCGAAATTAAGGCGGCAAAATGGCCTAACTGGTCGGCACGCGAGAGAGCACGCGAATGTGAGAGGGTTTGCTATTGTTAGGCCATTTCGCCGCCTTATTGTTGAAATTTGTTTCTCGTGTATTGTCAAGTTAAAAATTTTCGATCATCCGAAAATTTTTTTTTGCTTGTACCGGTTTTCAAATACTGTGAAGAATATGAAAAAGGAATAGAAACCAAAAATCAGTCAACAGTCAATTTAAATGCGAGCGGTTGCGCTGTGGTCTTTTTGTAGAAAATGGATGATCTAAAAAAAATTTAAGTTGACGATACTAGAAAAGGAAATTTCGAATTTTTTTTTGCTTCTATTGGCTTGAAAATATTGTGAAGAAGATGAAATTGGAATTGAAACCCAAGAACAGTAAAGATTCCATTTACTTGTGAACAAATGCGGATTGTCCGTGTCTGACTAAGAAAAGTTCCTGCTCGGTATCATAACCAAACAACAATTTTAATAATTTTTCTAAATCGAGTTAGATCAATTGGACGAAGTGTCTTTATGCAGTACCTTGATGATTACTTCCGTCAGGTTTTTGGTTATATATTTTATTTGATTTTCTTATAGGAATTTTTCGCATTCTGCGTAAAAAAATTTTATTTACAACTCTCCAATTGCTATGCGTTTTTTGAACGTGCATGCAACTTCGCTCTCGGCAGTTTGAAAAATGGAAAGTATACTATAGGCAAATTTTCTGAAAATAACTGAACAAACACCTTCTTGGTTGATTAAATACGTGATTTCCTATTATGGTAAAGATAGCATACGATTCAAATCTAAAAATTAAAAAAATGTATAATAAGTGAAATTTTTTAAAAAATTGCGGACAAAAACTTAACGAAAGCAATAAAATAAAACATTTTTAATTAAAGCCGCACATAATTGCCCATAATACATTCGCAACAAAAAACCGAATAATGAACCCTATTATTTTTCGTTCTTCTTGTTGCAAAGTTTACTTTTGATAAAAGAGTGCTGCGACATTTCCATCGCTGGTTTCTTGGTCGTTTCTAGGAGCATGACAATATGGTGTACGTCTTATTCCCTATAATTTGATAAACTTTGCAAGATCAAGCACAAACTGGCTTTTTTATTCTGAAATTACTTTTTTTTCAAATCTAACATATGTCTCAATTCGCTGCTAATTTCAATGTGGCCAATGATCCAATCACATTCGAGTGTGATGATTCCTTTGACACATGGATTGAATTTTCCAAATATTGTGCTCAACTTTTATACATGTTGCCAACAATTATATTATATTCTTTATTAATACATACCATTATGTTCAATAAAGAATATAAACAAAATTCATTTTTCAAAATATATGTTTTTGATTGTATAGCGGTTTGTCAATACCAAATAGCTTCAGAAGTTTGAAATATTTTTTTGCAGGGTCTTTTTATGTTCGTTCCAGATGTTACATTTGCCCGATTATTCATGTACAACACCCAACTCTGTCCGATTGTTAGCCCGTATTTCTACGAACCAGCAATAATACTCAAATTCGTTTATGTTATTGAAACATATGGCCGCACTGCGAAATCTGTTATTCAGATATTTCTTGTTATCAATCGAATGACATGCGTTCTTTTTCCAACTCACTATGCCTTTTTTTGGCGGGATAAATTGAAATTCGTGATACTTTTGATAGTTATATTACCTTATGGAACGTGCTGGAATGTTATGATTTCAAGGGTTTATATAGAATCGTATAATGGTGGATTTGCTTTGGATTATATTAAGAAAGTTCAATGGGTTAGAATTTTAAATTTTTTAATTGAAAAAACATGAAAACAATCGATAGTTTAAAGACAGAATCCCAAAAAAATTTCATCAGAATTCAAAATTTTGTGGATACCTGTTCTTTAAACGAGGGCTTACGGAGCTAATAAATACGTCTGGGATGAAAATAGACTTCATTCTCATTTCAAATCTGTTTTTAAAATTTTCCAAAACCACCTGGAAGCCGAGAAAACGCGCCTCAAAACAATGGCCTAGAAAAAGGGGCCACCGGCGAAAACTAGTCCGCAGGCATGAAAACTAGGCCATTGTTTTGAGACGTGTTTTCTCGGCTTCTAGGTGGTTTTAGAAAATTAAAAAAACAGATTTGGAATGAGAATGAAGCTTTTTTTCATTTGGTACATTTATCAAGCCCTTCTTTAAGAAATATCAAAACGTTATGTTTTAAAAAAAACCTATTTTTCAGGCAAGTCTTTCGAAGTTTCAATTTGGTTATGTAATGAGTGCATTTGTTTTTACAATAATCTGCTCTTCTATAACTTTTTATGCTCTCCTGATGCTCCCTCATCGAATGAAAGCATCCGAACGAAGTCTATGCATTGCATCATCTGTTATATCATTAGGGTTTATTAGTGCCGGATTCTTCCAAGCATTTTTCGCTTTTTGTCCAGACTGCCTTGATACTGAACTCATGTATCAGTTTCATTTTTATACTTACGACTATTTAAATGCGAGGTAAGCGAAATGATCGATTTTGACACACTCAATTCTTTCCAGTTCTCCTATTGTTATGATTATGATAAGCGGTCAACTTCGTTCGAGATTATGGAGAAACGAAACAAAAGATTCGACTATGAACTTTGTTCGAGTATCCGCTACATGAAACATTCTATTTTTGTTTTTATTTTGAACTTCCCCAAATAAATTTTGTTACTTGAAAAACTCTTTTGTTGCACTTTTGGTGCTCGATCTCATAACTTGTTGCTTGATCTCATAACCATTATTATTTATTTGTCTCTTAAACTGGTCTGCTCATTTTTTTTTCATTAAAACATTATAAGATTGATATCGTGATTGAATTTTTGCACAACATAAGCTTCAATTTTTATATTTTAAATATCATCAAGATAAATATCATCACATAATGTGTGTTAATGAGTTGTAAAATTGACAAGTTCCTCCACCGACTTTGATGTTGACAATGATCCCATTCCATTCGAATGTGATCAATTCTATGATACCTCTATCGAAATTTTAAGATACAGTGCGTAGAGTATATACCCAGGGAAAACAGTACGGTTCTGCAAATGATCTCAAAGCAGCCATTTTGGACGAATGGAATAAGATCGAGCTGGAATTCAAGAACAAGACCTCCCGATCATAAACCTTATCAATTCTTTGCAAAATCGTATTTATGATGTTATCACACTTAAAGGATGTGCTATCAAATATTAATTTCATTAAAAAATTTGATTTTCTTCGAATTTCGGAGGGTGGCTGTATACTTATGTTACGGTTGCACATACATTTTTTCATACTTTGAGCTACTACGTACATACACGTTTCCAGATGTATTAACGTAAAATATGTTTCACATGGGTAATTTTGCATGCTGAATCCGATTTTTTGGGTCTCATATTTGAATTTTGCACGCGCGCGCCAGGAGAGTCAATTTCAGGGGTGGCTCTATACTTATGTTCCGCACTGTGTTTCGGAAATGCCATATACATTATGATGTTATTCATCTCTCATATTTTCCATTTAAAAAAAAAATATTTCAGAGATATTTTGCATTTTTC
Organism: Caenorhabditis virilis; assembly: GCA_964036255.1. Lineage (NCBI taxonomy): Eukaryota > Metazoa > Nematoda > Chromadorea > Rhabditida > Rhabditidae > Caenorhabditis > Caenorhabditis virilis. The sequence goes on along the minus strand of OZ038417.1, from coordinate 7,971,762 downwards.
TTTCACAGGAATGTGCTATGTTGACGATAAATCGATAAACTTCTTTCGAGTGTCACAAGTGATTAGCAGTTTATCAATAAATAACACAACAGTAATTCAATGAAGTAGATTTATAGTTTGTGTCATAATTGTGTAGGAGCTCATAACAACTTTTCATTTTTTTTTCCGAAGCTAAATTACATATGTTTCGTAACGTGTTATTTTGATAAATAAAGTTAACGATATCAAAAGTGCTAATTTAGTCCACAATTGCGTTTTGGGGAAGAATTCTAATGACACATTAATTTACAAATTTCATCAGGGTTTCACAATCAGAGATCTTGGATTATTAATAAAATAAACATATTATGTGAAATGGTAATGAAAATTCGAGGAAAAAATGTCGGAGTTCAATAAAACATTTTTGAAAATAAAAAAATAATATCGGCCAAATAATTTATTTCTCGAACGGAGTTCATTCTATGCCATGCGGCTCATAATAACATTTCATTTATTAACTGACCAGCTGCCTTTAATTGCAGCATTTTTTATATTTTCAGGAACATGTATAACATTGGAAAATCCAAAATGTATAAATGTATAAGGTGACATTTGAATATTTCAAATCGTGTAATTTAAGTATGTTTTTTTCAATTCGATATTACTTGGAATAAGACTATTGGATGTAATTACAGAAACGTTCATTTTCTCATGTATTATTTCCGCCGTGTTCAAAAATATGAATGATAGTTTTATCTTTACCGAAAAAGGATATTACATTAGTGTAAAAATCACCTGCTCCTTAAAATCGTTTATAATTTAAAAAGTCATATAATACCTTACTTTTGTAATAAATGGCTAATCTATCTGCTATTATTGATGTAGCTAATGAGCCAATTATTATCGATTGTGATCAGTCATATGATACCTTTATCGAAATTTTAAAATATATTGGACAAGCGATATACATTATTCCTGGAATTATTCTTCATATTATGCTCATATTTACAATTCTTAGCAAGAAAGAATACAAAGATAATTCATTTTTCAAGATTTACATATTTGATAGTTTAGCGGTTAGTTGTTTCTTTGCTCTATTACAGCTCTATCGATTCAAGAAATTTAGAGCCTCATAATGATGTTTTTTGCTGTGACGTTTATTCGCTTACTTATGTATATTCCACCATTATGTCCAACCATTGGCCCATATTTCTTCGAACCATCAATACTCCTCAAAATAGTCATTATTGCGGAAAATTATGCTCGAGCTTTAAAGTCTGTTGCTCAAATATTCTTGGTAATCAATCGAATGACATGTGTTCTATTTCCAATCGAGTATTATTCCATGTGGAGAGGAAGCCTGAAATTTGTAGATTTTTTGATGATAATCCTTCCAATTGGAACGTGTTGGAATTTGGCGATTTCAAGAATTTATATGCATTCAACATTCGGGGGATTTTCTTTCAATTATATTAAGAAAATCGAATGGGTAATTAATGACTGTTAAAATGACGTTTTGAATGCTTCGAAGTGTTTGTTTATTCATTTTTAATGTTGTTTTGTATCTACTCAATCTGAAATATTATTTAACTAGGGCTAAATGAATGTACCTTAAATGAAAATAGACTTCATTCTCATTCCAAATATGTTTTTAAAGTTTTCTAAAACCACCTAGAAGCCGAGAAAATGAGCTTCAAAACAATGGCCTAGAAAAAGGAGCCACCTGGCCGGACTTTGTCTTAAGAGCTTTTTTCGTGTTTCGTCAACAAATAGTCACGCAGAATGCTTATATTTGTCCATTTTTAATGTTTTTTAAAAATATTAATTTATGTTTTTTTCATTTTTTGGATTTTTCATGGTTGTGGACTAGTTTTCGCCGGTGGCCTCTTTTTCTAGGCCATTGTTTTGAAGCTCTTTTTCTCGGCTTCTAGGTGGTTTTAGAAAATTTTAAAAACAAATTTGGAATGAGAATAAAGTCTATTTTCATTTAAGGTACATTTATTATCTCCGTAAAGCCCTATTTTAACATTATCCAAAACAATGTTTTTAGGATTTGGTGATCCTGAACACATTAAAACAACATTAAAAATTAGTAAAACAGAAACTTTAACTGATGTAGACCAATTTGTTTCAGGCATCTCTTTCGAAGTTTCAATTTGGTTACATAACACTCGCACTGTTGTTCACAATAATTTGCACTGCAATTACCCTTTATGCATTGATAATGCTTCCAAACAGAGTTAAATCAACTGAACGATCATTATGTATTGCAGCGGTTGTGATATCTTTAGGATTTTTGAGTAACGCCCTTTTTCAGGTTTTCATTCATAAAAAATTCAAAATATTTTGAAAAAAAAATTTCAGGCGTTTTTCGCTTTTCTACCACGAGATTACAGCGCACTTGTGTATGGCTTACAGTTTCTGGCATATGATTTTGTAAACGTCGGGTATGAGAACTGAAAACTTTTTCTCGATGTCTATTTGAATATTTTCAGCTCTCCTATCGTTATGATTGTAATCAGCCAACAATTGCGGTACGATATCTTGAAAAAAGGTTCTAATGATAAATCTACAACTTTCATTCGAGTATCAAAAAACACGGATGGTTTATCAATACCGAATTGATTCTTTCAATATTCTTTTTATGCAAAATATGAAGTTCGATTTCATCAGGGTTTCAGAGATCTTCGCTTATTATTAAAATAAAAACATAATGTGATACGGTAAAGGTAAAGTCGAGAAAAAAATGTCTGAGTTCAATAAAACATTTTTTGATAACAAAAAAAACATGTCGACCAAATCATGTTTTTTTTTCTCGAACGGAGTTCATTCTATGCCATGCGGCTCATAATAACATTTCATGTATTAACTGACCAGCTGCCATTAATTGCACAATTTTTATATTTTCGGGAACATATTTAACATTGAAAAATTCAAAATGGTGACATTTGAAATTTTCAAATCGTGTAATTTGAGTGTTTTTTTAATTCAAAATTACTAAGGCTATTGGATGTAATTACAGAAACGTTCATTTTCTCATGTATTATTGTGTTCAAAAATTATAATTTTATGTTTTCCGAACAAGGATATTTACATTAATATAAAAATCACCTGCTACTTAAAATCCTTTGTATATATATATTTATATATATATCTAGTTTATAATTGAAAAATCATATAATACCTTACTTTTTTAATAAATGGCTAATCTATCTGCTATTATTGATGTAGCTAATGATCCTATTATTTTCGATTGTGATCAGTCATATGATACCTTTATCGAAATTTTAAAATACATTGGACAAGCTATATACATTATTCCTGCAATTATTCTTCATATTATGCTGATATTTACAATTCTTAGTAAGAAAGAATACAAAGATAATTCATTTTTCAAGATTTATATTTTTGATAGTATAGCGGTTAGTTTTTTCATTGCTCTATTAAAGGATGACTGAACGGAGCTAATGAATGCATCTGGGATAAAAATAGACTTCATTCTCATTCCAAATCTGTTTTTAAAATTTTCTAAAACCACCTAGAAGCCGAGAAAATGAGCTTCAAAACAGTGGCCTAGAAAAAGGGGCCAAAACTAGTCCGCAGGCATGAAAAATCCAAAAAAACATTTAAAAACATAAATGAAAATGAAAAAGGACTAATATAGGCATTCTGCATATTTATTAACGAAACACGAAAAAAACTCGTAGGAAAAAGTTCGGCCATATGGGCACTTTTCTAGGCCATTGTTTTGAAGCTCATTTTCTCGGCTTCTAGGTGGTTTTAGAAAATTTTAAAAACAGACTTGGAATGAGAATTAAGTCTATTTTCATTTAAGATACATTTATTACCTCCGTAAATCCCTCCTTTAAATCTCGATCGACTCAATAATTTAGAGCCTCATTATGATGTTTATTGATGTGACATTTATTCGCTTACTTATGTATATTCCACCATTATGTCCAACCATTGGTCCATATTTCTTCGGACCATCAATACTCCTCAAAATAATCATTATTGCGGAAAATTATGCTCGAGCTTTGAAGTCTGTTGCTCAAATATTCCTGGTAATTAATCGAATGACATGTGTTCTATTTCCAATCGATTATTATTCTATCTGGAGAGGAGGTCTGAAATTAGCGAGATTTTTGATGATAATCCTTCCAATTGGAACATGCTGGAACTTAGCGATTTCAAGACTTTATATGGAATCAACATTCGGTGGATTTTCTTTCAATTATATTAAGAAAATCGAATGGGTAATTAATAACTCTTACTTGACTTTATGAATGCTTTGAAGGGCACATTAAAGGCAGCTGATCAGTTAACACTATCCAAATTCCAGGCAAAAAATCAAAATTCGAATGGGAGCCCAGGTGGTCCAAAGAACATTACCAATATGTAGCCACATTCAAATAAATGTGTTTCGCGCCAATTCCGACCGCGTTGCACGGACACAGACCGCGTCGCACGGACACGCGCGCATTCAAATTTTTATTTTTTCAACTTTGGACGGCTGCTATGAAGCGTGTATTTATCGGTGTGATTTCGCATAAATTGCAATGTACTAATTAGAGAACGCTCTAATTTTTGAAACTAAGAACAGGTGGGGTCAAATTAACTGAACAGCTGTCTTTAAAACATAATTTAAAACGAATAAAACAGAAACTATAACTGATGTACACCAAGTTGTTTCAGGCATCTCTTTCGAAGTTTCAATTTGGTTACATAACACTCGCACTGTTGTTCACAATAATTTGCACCGCGATTACCATGTATGCATTGATAATGCTTCCAAACAGAGTTAAATCAACTGAACGATCATTATGTATTGCAGCGGTTGTGATATCTTTAGGATTTTTGAGTAGCGCCCTTTTTCAGGTGTTTTCTTTCATTAAAAATTTAAACACTTTTGAAAAAAAATTTCAGGGATTTTTCGCTTTTCTTCCACGAAGTGACGCCACGCTTGCATATGGCTTACAGTTTCTGACATATGATTTTGTAAACGTCGGGTATGAGGTCTGAAAATGTTCTAAAAACATTTTTTGAATATTTTCAGCTCTCCAATTGTTATGATTGTAATCAGCAAACAATTGCGGTACGATATCTTGAAAAAAGGTTCTAATGATAAATCTACAACTTTCGTTCGAGTATCAAAAAACATGGATGGTTTATCAATACCGAATTGATTCTTTCAATATTATTTTTATACAAAATATGAAGTTCGATAATAATCGTATAGCAAAAATTGATCGAATGGTCGATTTGTCCCTAAACTAGTAACAATTTATCTAATTATGTATATCAATTTTTATTAAAGGAATAAAATTATAAAAGTCTCAATTCATATCTGATATCCAATAATACAAAAAAATAATGACACAGTAGACGCAGGATGCACCTTTAGTAGATAATACATATTTTATTCCCGTCACTATAACTAGCGTCCATATTGGTAATTACGTATTAAAGGAGGGTTTTACGGAGGTAATAAATGCACCTTAAATGAAAATAGACTTCATTCTCATTCCAAATCTGTTTTTAAAATGTTATAAAACCACCTAGAAGCCGAGATAATGAGCTTCAAAACAATGGCCTAGAAATTTGGGTCGAACTTTTTCCTAGGAGCTGTTTTCGTGTTTCATTAATAAATAGTTATACAGAATGCTTATATTTGTCCCTTTTTTAATATTTTTTTTCATTTTAATTTATGTTTACTCATTTTTTGGGATTTTTCATGCCTGCGGTCTAGTTTTCGCCGATGGAAACTTTTTTTAGGCCATTGTTTTGATTTCGATTTCTCGGCTTCCTTGAAACATTACTAGGACGTTTTTCTTAAATTTTAGGTTTATTTGGAGATATATTAGTTTCAAGCAAAGTAACTTCCAACAAATAATCGATGAATAAGCATTAGAAATTAAAAATTTCATGATATTAACGAATTTTCCGAAATTTTCCGATTTTTTCCGAATTTTCCGAAAAAAAAAATCGGAAAAAAAAATCTTTTTCCGTTTTTCCGAAAAAATATTTCGGAAAAATATTTTCATTTCCGATTTTCCGAAAAGTTTTTTCCGACCAAGCCTGCTTCCAACGATTTATATTTTCCGTTATATTGAATCGCGTTATTTTGATTTAATTGGAACACATTCGAAAGCCATAAATTATGAACATTTGAAATAATGCACCGTATAATTTGAAAAAATGTTGCTTTAAAAAAAAATTGGAAACGTTCGGAGTTTCTAACTTTTTACCTTTGATCGGAATTACTGACGATATTCTTTCCATTCATAAATTATGGACAAAAAATGCCATTGACTAAAATAAAATTATAGAATTCACCTGCTATGTAATTTTTTTTCTTTCATTGAAACCGAAAAAAATATCACATTTAAAAAAGATGGCAAATGTTTCCGATATCGACAATGATCCAATTCTATTCGAATGTAATGAATCCTACGATACCTTTATCGAAATTTTAAAATATATTGGACAAGTCACATACATTCTCCCTGCAATTATTCTTCATTTTATATTGATATTCACTATCATTTTGAGGAAGGAGTATAAAGACAACTCTTTTTTCAAAATTTATATTTTTGATTCTTTATCGGTTGGGTTTTCCCGTTTTTTTTGGGTCAAAGTGCACCAATTTTCAGAGCCTTATTTTATTGATTCTCGATGCATCATTTATTCGACTGTTTATGTATATTCCACCCCTGTGTCCAATATTTGGACCATATTTTTATGATCCATCCATAATTTTGAAGATTGTTTTTGTTTCCACAAATTATAATCGCGCATCAAAATCTGTTATTCAAATATTCTTGGTGATCAATAGAATGACATGTGTTTTATTTCCTATCGATTATTTTTATATGTGGAGAGGGCGCGTGAAATTCATCGCGGTTCTGATTATTTTACTGCCATGTGGAGCATGTTGGAATGCAGCGATATCGAGAGTTTATGCGTCAAGTCAGTTTGGTGGATTTGCGTATAATTATGCGAGAAAAGTTCCGTGGGTATGTAAATAAATAATAATTACTAAAAAAAACAGAAGCCATCGGTTTCAAAATTTTTAAAGACAGTAGATCAGTTAATTTGACCCTGCCAGATTTCAATTTCAAAAATTAGCGTTCAGTAAAGTGGCGTCCCTTGTGTAAAACTAGGTTCAAGTAAAGTTACGAGTGGAATTAACCAGCTTTGATAACAAAAATTAACGCGAAATATTTTCAAGAATATTTATTAATTTAAAAACAAGAATAAATTACGAAAGAAAGGTTAAAATGATTGCAAAGAACAAAATAAAATACTAGCCGCAGCTAAGCGAATCTAGTTCTCAACTAGAAACAATAAAAAATAGCCCAAACTGGCTAAAAAAAGCTTGACTGCTTTCCCTAATCAAAAACTAATGTGACGCCCGTAAAGGTGGCCTAGAAACCCTCGTTGCGGATGCTAGTCCCTCTGGGTTTCTAGTCCTCGGCCATTTATCTCAACAGTTCTCTTATTAGTACAACTCAATTTATACGAAAACATATCGATAAATACACGCCTCTTCGCAGTGGTCCAAAGTTGCAAAAATCAAAATTTGAATGCGCGCAGGATCGCGCGACGCGGTCAGAATTGGCGCCAAACACAATTATTTGAATTTGGCTACATATCGGTATTGTTCGTTGGACCACCTGGGCTCCCATTCGAATTTTGATTTTTTGCCTTGAATTTGGATCGTGTTTACTGACCAGCTGCCTTTAACAGTGTGTTAGGTAACATAACCCAAGTTCATAATACAAGATATGGTAGGTCAAAAATAGAAACAAAATTTTCATGACATAATTTTTTTCTGATGGCATTCGATTATGGATCATCATTTTTTCCAGGCCTCACTCTCACAATTCCAACTGATCTATGTGACACTTGCTCTTTTATTCACAATCATATGCACATCTGTTACACTGTATGCTCTTATCATGCTTCCAAAAAGAGTCAAATCAACTGAACGTTCATTATGCATTGCTTCTGTTGTTATATCTTTCGGATTTTTCTGTGCCGCCCTTGTCCAGGTTCCTTTTACTGTTTCAATTTAATATTAATAGTTTACATTTCAATTAGTTTATTTTTGCATTCCTCGTAACGGGTAGTCAACCAATGTGGTTTGCGTTGCAGTTTCTGACATATGACTTCCTGAATGTCGGGTATATTTCAATTTTTCGAAAACCTTTCTTTCAATAATTCAACTTTTTTGAACAATTTAATTCAGCTCTCCGATTGTTATGATCTCCATCAGCCAACAATTGCGTTGGCATGTGCTGAGAAAAGATTCCAATGAGACATCAATAACTTTTGTTCGATCATCACAGGTTTCAAAGATATAACAAGATTTTCTAACAATTATTGCTGCTCGTTAAATACTTTTCATCTATATATATAGTAATGTTTAATTATCTCGAACAATCTACATATACATATTAACAATTTAAAAGTCATAATTTATGGCCAAGTCGAAGTTACACACCATATAATTTGGATTCGAAATTATATACATCGCATTATATTATCGCAAAAAATTCAAAAATAAAACAATTTGAAAATTTTCAATATTTTTTTTTTGGAAAATTAAACATTTTGACATGGCTTTAATCTAAAAAAAAGGGAATGTCGCAAGAAGGAAAAACAATTACCAAAAGAGTCTATAACAATCACCTGTTTCCTCATGGTGGTTTTATGAATAAGCGGTGAAAAATAAAAATAATAAGACGAACGTCAAATAATTGGTTTTTATTACCAGTCTCACAAATGGCAAATTTTTCTGCAGACTTTGATGTTGACAATGATCCGATTCCATTCGAATGTGATCAGTCCTATGACAACTTGATCGAAGTTTTTAAATATATCGGGCAAGTTATATACATTTTGCCTGCTATTATTCTCCATTTTGTGCTGATATTAACAATTCTTAGAAAAAGGGAATATAAAGACAACTCATTTTTTAAGATTTATGTTTTCGACTCATTCGCGGTATAGTTTTTATACATCGTTTATTGTCAAGATAAACATTTCCGAGGAAATTCCCAACGACACTCCGCAAAACGAGCGGCCAGAACTTTTTATCTTGACAATATCATAAATATTTGTGGACCTATTCAGTTTGAAAAAAAAATACAAAAAATGTCGAGAAATTCAATGCAGAAATTGCAGAGAAATGTCGAGAAATGCAGAGAAATTGCAATTTCTCGGCATGCCATTTTTTTCGACCGAGACAGTCTTTTTCGGTCTAAATCAGATATGTTGGGCGTCTAAGGGCCATTGGGACTCACTACTAATTTTTTGGTAAAATTTCCACAACCATAGGCACAAAAACAACCATTTTTCATAAAATTGTTTAAAGGGACACAGATTAAACCGTTTGGGTCTTGAAGAAAACCAGTTCAAAAAATGCAGAGAAATTGAAATTTCACTGCATTTCTCGACATTTCTCTGCAATTTCTGCATTGAATTTCTCGACATTTTTTGTATTTTTTTTTCAAACTGAATAGGTCCATTGCAATTTTTAGAGTCTTACTTTATTGATTTACGATTTGATATTTGTTCGACTCTTCATTTATATTCCACCCCTTTGTCAAATAATTGGTCCATTATTTTATGATCCATCTATAATTTTGAAAATTTTATTCGTACATTCGAATTATGCCCGGGCTTCAAAGTCGATTGTTCAAATATTTCTTGTTGTCAATCGAATGACATGTGTTCTATTTCCAATCGATTATTATTCCATGTGGAGAGGACGCCTGAAATTTGTCGCTGTTTTTATTATCCTCCTTCCGATTGGAACATGCTGGAATGCGGCAATTTCAAGGATTTATGTAACTCCAGTTTTTGGTGGATTTTCATTCAATTATATTAAGAAAGTACCATGGGTATGTTGAGAAATTATTTTGAGTATTTTGGATATTATGGACCTATTCAGTTTGAAAAAAATACAAAAAATGCCGAGAAATTCAATGCAGAAATTGTAGAGAAATACCGAGAGAAATGCAGAAAAATAGCAATCTCTCAGCAATTTTTGAATGTTTTCTTCAAGACCCAAACGATTTAATCTGTGTCCCTTTAAACAATTTTATGGAAAAAGTTTGTTTTTGTGTCTATTATTGTGGAAATTTTACCAAAAAATCAGTAGTGAGTCCCAACGACTCTTAGAGGCTCAAAATATCTGATTAAGGTCCTAAAATACTTTCTAGGCCGGAAAAATACATGCCGAGAAAATGCAATTTCTCTGCAATTTCTGCATTGAATTTCTCGAGATTTTTTGTATTTTTTTTCAATTTGAATAGGTCCATTACTTAAAAGAATGTTAACAAATCGTTGCTCAGGTTAGAAACTAGAAATTTTAATTATTCTTTCGTTTACGGAAATAATAGCACCTTAAATGAAAATAGACTTCATTCTCATTCCAAATCTGTTTTTAAAATTTTCTGAAACCACCTAGAAGCCGAGAAAACATGCCTCAAAACAATGGTCTAGAAAAGGCCGAACTTTTCTAGGCCATGAGCTTTTTTCGTGTTTCGTTAATAAATAGTTATGCAGAATGCTTATATTACTCTTTTTTTATGTTTTTAAAATTTTTTTTGGATTTTTCATAACCGCGGACTAGTTTTCGCCGGTGGCCACTTTTCTAGGCCATTGGTTTGAGGCGCGTTTTCTCGGCTTCTAGATGGTTAAAAAAAAATTTTTTAAAGATTTGGAATGAGCATGAAGTCTATTTTCATCCCAGATGCTTAATTAGCTCCGTAAAGCCTCCTTTAAAACTGTAATTCTAAGTATTGGGTTTTCGGTTCGTTCAAACACATACTTTTCAATTCAAGGGAAACCACGTTGTGTTTCAGATTCGTACTGAACAGGGATGGGCGGAAAATTTCCCGGTTTTTCCGGTACCATGACGGTAAATTTCCCTTCCCGAAAATTTCCCGAAAAGTTTCGGGAAATTTGGGGAAATTTTTTTAATAGAAAAAATAGAAAAACATCAAGAAATTCAAAAATTCGACAAGATCAAGCTACAAAAATCAACGAAACTTTACTAAAATGTGTTAATATGTTTTCCGAAGTCTCAAATAAGAAAACTTAACATTTTTCTTTTTTTAAACTCATTTATGCGATTCTGAAAAATGTTTTTTTAATTCAAAATCTTGCGTTGATTAATGTTTTATTCTTTAGTTTTTATCGTTGGATGTTTATGAACTCTGAAAACCTAGGAAAATCGATAAAATCAGGATAAATCCAGTATTTAGAACTAAATTTTCGAATTTCCCGAATTTTCCCGGCTTTTTGGACCGGAAAATTTGTTTCCTGTAAATTTTCCCGGACTCTCTTTCCCGCCCATGCCTGGTACTAAGTTAAAAAAGTTTCTAAATAATACACATATTTTTTTCAGGCTAGTCTATCAAAATTTCAGTTTCTTTACATTATGATTGCTCTTTTGTTCACAATTATATGCACATCAATTACACTTTATTCATTGATTATTCTCCCAAAAAGAGTAAGAAAAACTGAACGCAATTTGTGCATTGCGTCGACTGTATTATCTTTTGGATTTCTAAGTGCTGCTTTATTTCAGGTTTTCCCAATTCGTTCAATATTCTTGTTAAAAACTTTTAAGTTTTCAGGGGTTTTTTGCCTTTTTTTCAAGTAGTGATCAGAGTTTGGTTTTTGCTTTACAGTTTCTTACATTCGACGTCTTAAATGTTGGGTAAGTCGTCTGAAACTGAAGAAAGCGGGAGCTTCCGTAAGTTGATAGGATTTTATTAAAAATGGTTAATTTGAAGCTCTCCAATCGTTATAATCTTGATAAGTCAACAACTACGTTCTCATGTTTTGAAGAAGGATACAGAAGATAAAACAATTACCATAATTCGTGCATCTCAAGTTTCTTGATCAATAAAAATGTTTAAAAACTGATTCAACATGTTTTTTGTGGAATAGAGATCATCTAAAGATCAATCAAAAGGTTGTGGCAAACATTTTATGAAATATGGTAAACAGTTGAGAGTGTATATTGAAAAGAAAGATTAATACTGTTTAAACGCTCCCGTGCTGTATTTGTTCGAGAATGATTTGAACAAAAAACCAACGCTTGACAAAAACCGATTATTTCATTTTTGGAAAGAATGCAGCTGATTTTTTTTGGAACTTTAATAGCCTTATTGATTGATTTTGCCGGTTCGCAAACAGTGAGTTATTTGTTTTCAAAAATAAATATTTATATTATTTTTTAAAAATACAATTTTAAGTGTGAATGCATTCAACCAACCAGTACTGGACAACCGCCGACTTGTTTGGATTATGACTCGCGGATGCAAGCGGATACATTGGATGAGGCTATCGCTTCGTTTCCAGATTTGACTTTAAATGGAGCCGATGCTGAAATGGTCCGTTATAGAGATGAAGGCTTAAAAATATTGAATTTGATTTTTCACAAAATTAAACGAATTTTTCAAATTTTTCAAACCAGTTCATAATGAACTAAATATGAAATACTAAACTTTTTTGCGCGGCTGAGAGCATTATTTACAAAAAATTCAAATTTTTCAAATTGCAAATACTTGGAACAAAACTTTGAAAATCAGATTATTTAGAATCTCGAATTTTTTGGAAGCTTCTGGAATTTTTTGAAAGCTTCTAGAATTTTCTGGACTATTCTAGAATACGAACACAGCCACGCCATTAGCTCTTTATTATATAGTATGATTTTTTAAAAATAGGACGTAAGATTTTTTGGTTTGATTAGTAAAGCTTGAGTTTTTTGTAATGAATGTAGTCGACGTCCTTCCGAATAGATTCTAAGTGAATCCTTATATCTACTAGCCGTTTGCCGCCGCTTCGCGGCGGTAAACGGCTAGTGTGCTCGCTTCGCGAGCTCTGCGTTTTAAAATTTTCGTTAGTAGAAAGGGACATTGAATCTTAACATTTCTCTCTATTACTCTCCTAAGCTGCCCTATAAAGTCTCATGGGCCCTGGACCCATTTGACCCCATTGAACACATTTTTCTAGAAATTTCTGGAATTTTCTGGAAGGTTCTGGAACTTTCTGGAAGCTTCTAGAATTTTCTAGAACACGCTGGAACTTTCTGGAATTTTCTGGAATTTTCTGGAACATTCTGGAAGCTTCTGGAAGCTTCTGGAATTTTCTAGAATTTTCTGGAAGCTTCTAGAGGCTTCTGGAGTTTTTCGAACGACTTTTCTAGAATGTTCTAGATTGCGGACGTTGATGATTACTGAACGAAAAATGAGAGAAATAGTGTGTAAAATGAAGAGACACATAGAAAAACGCTAACGTTAATTAGGTTACGGTAACTACCGTAATACTACCGTAATCCGCACCAAATTTTCACAGTGACCTTACATTATTCCAAAGATGTCACCATGAAAGTTTGGTCTCGATCCGACCATTCTAAAAAAAATGTGAAAAAAATTGGTGTACTGTAGCTACATTAATCCTACAGTAATCCGAGATCCAAACAGTATTTTTGTGAAGCGCTCCGAGAGGCATGACGATACCCCAAGTTCGGTCCAGGGGTCAAAAAGTTATTCATGAGAAATGCATTCTAGCATGTGAAAACACGCACGGCCTTAGCGCTTTATTATATAGTATGATGATACCACTGAAATTCTCTGATTTGAGAAAGGTATATAAATTTAGCCTATAATGAATGCATCTGGGATGAAAATAGACTTCATGCTGATTCCAAATCTGTTTTTTAAATTTTCTAAAACCACCCGTCGAGAAAACGCGTTCCAAAACAATGGCCTAGAAAAATTGGCCACCGTCGAAAACTAGTCCGCAGGCGTTAAAAATTCAAAAAAAAAACATAAATTAAGATGAAAACTATAAAAAAGGACTAATATAAGTATTTTTTATAACGATTTATTAACGAAACACGAAAAAAGCTCATATGAAAAAGTTCGGACAGGTGGGAACTTTTTCTAGGCCATTGTTTTGAGGGACTTTTTCTCGGCTTCTAGGTGGTTTTAGAAAATTTTAAAAACAGATTTGGAATGAGAATGAAGTCTATTTTCATTTAAGGTGCATTTATTATCTCCGTAAAGCCCTCCTTTAAAAATTGTTGTTCCAGCCAACTGATGTTGGATGCACTACAGAACAATGTCAGGATTGTCAGAAGAAGTTGAAAAAAAGGCTGAAATCGATTGGACTTCTTCCACATAATATCACGGATATCATCAATCAACAAGTTAATGATACTACCACTTGTGATAAATATCGATTTACATCACATCCGCAGCTGAAAGGTGAGATTCCATTCTGAAAATTAGTGTCACCAATATTAGAGTCCTTTCCAGCAACGGAAGGAGAAACAGATGATTCGTCGTCATCTGAAAGTGAGAATAAAGAAGAAAAACGGGAGAAAAATAGGAAACTGCGAGAAAAAAAGCAGAAGAAACGGGATAAACGACAAGTTACAATTGCACCACCAATTGGAAATGAGACAGTTGTTGGAGAAAGATTCACAATTTCATGCACAGTGAAAGGAATGGATATTGATCCAAGTGGAACTGTATCTTTATGCTCTTCTTGCTGGGTTTGGAGGAAATTACCCAATAATTATAGACCTCAATATATTAACGAATTGGTTTGTGATACGACTGATGATACTTGTTTGAGTGGTTAGTGAAAATTATGAGGAAAATGACTCAAATGATTCATGATACTCATTAGGATTGGATTGTAATAGTATTTTTATAGGATATGCAACTTGTTCAGTAGGACATCGAACATTTGATGCTGTTAGAACTGATAACGGTGTTAGTACAACTGTGACTTTAACAGCAGGTTCTTACTGTGAATGCAGGATATCTGTAAGTCGTTGGAATTTAAATTTTTCAGTTTGATTTTTGAAAATCGTTACGTCGATGTCTTTATGAAAAAAATAAGAAGCTTGAGTTCTAGAAATAACTTTGAAACGCTGATAAATCATATTTTTCATCTCATATTTTTTTGTTAAAGACATCGTACTACGTGAGATTAAAGGAGGACTTTACGGAGATAATAAATGCACCTAAAATGAAAATAGACTTCATACTCATTCCAAATCTATTTTTAACATTTTCTAAAACCATCTAGAAGCCGAGAAAATGGGCCTCAAAACAATGGCCTAGAAAAAGTGTCCACCTGGACGAACTTTTTCCTATGAGCTTTTTTTTCGTGTTTCGTTAATAAATAGTTATGCAGAGTGCTTTTATTAGTCCTTCTTATGTTTTTTTTTTCGATTTTTCATGCCAGTGGACTAGTTTTCGCCGGTGTTCACTTTTTCTAGGCCATTGTTTTGAAGCTCATTTTCTCGGCTTCCAGGTGGTTTTAGAACATTTTAAAAACAGATTTGGAATGAGAATGAATTCTATTTTCATTTAAGGTACATTTACTATCTCCGTAAAGCTTCCTTTAAATCTCAAATCGAATTTTTAACATTTTCAGAGAATTTTTTTCAATTTAGGTGCGTAATATATAAACATTTTTTTCAGTCCGCTTCCAGTCTAACATCTCTGGTCACTGGTTCTGGCATCAGTGGAAGCTTCCAACCTGTCTCTTCAACAATCCCACAAATTGGAATCTTATGAACTTTTATCTCTTTGCTTGCAAAAATGACGATCTTTCCATAGTTGTACATTTGGTTTAATAGTTTATCACCGACAAAAAAAATAATAAAAAACGTTTTTTTTTCTTTTTTTTTTATAAATTTCATGTCTCGTTGAATCGCTGCGGCTATCAGTATAAATGGCGCCATCGGTTTTTTTTCTAGTAAAGTGCAATTTTAAAAAAAAAGTTGAGTTTTTCGTCGAATTTTGTGATGAATTCGTTTTGTTTTGGATTAAAAAAAAAACATAGAGATGAAAATCTAAAAGCGAAAGAGATTAGATCTTCGGGATTGTTTCTTGTGTCTTTTTCTCATTTATTAATTCACATGAATTCCGTCAGCCCGTGTCGTTCGGCCTCCAGTGATGATAAGGAGGGCGCAGGAACGAACAGACGATATACAACGGTAGGCATAGAGGCGGTAAAGAATTATGCGAATCCAGTCCTTTACGAATTATTCTTGCTGGCAACAATGTTTTTTTCGTCATTTTATGAGCCTTTTTTGTATCAGAAAAATACTTTTATTTTTAAAAATAACCTTGACCGTACAATCCTATTATTTTCGAACTTTGAAAAAAACCATTTTTATTTCGAAATATTTCGAATATTAAAATAAAATAAATAATAACATTTGCTTAATCACTATTTCTTTTTTTTTGTTGTTTTACATCATTTTGATTGAATGTGATGACCGAAAATTAGAAAAAAACAGCAAAAAAAAATAAAAAAACATCCTCAACGCAAATAACAAAACTCGAGGAACAGTTGTATAAATAGAGAAGTATGCCAACAAGATATCCGTAGGGCATCTTTTCATAAATGTTTTTCGTTACATTTGATCAGATGTTCCTCTTTTTTGCAAACGAGCTTTGAAAACTCGAATTTAAATACCAAACGAGAAAAAAATTTAATAAAAATTTACCGTACTTCAAAGGCGCGCATTATTCTTCAATGATTGTAATAATTTTTAAAGGCACATAGATAAAAAACTAGATTGTGTTTCGGAACGAAACGATAATTTACTGTATTTTCGTTTTTTCCCTTCTTTTTTTCTCATTTCTTGTATTTTTTTCTTATTTTTATCATTTTTAAAAGTTCTTCTTACAGCAAAATGGTTGCTCGAAGTGCACTTTTTGAAGAATTGGCGGCCATCGCACGCCAAAGAGTCATGATAATCGATGGTGCGATGGGTACAATGATTCAGAGGGAATTTATGGAGGAAGATGATTTTCGTGGCGAGGTGAGTAAAAACACAAAGTTCAACATTTGATCATGATAAGTTTTGTCTTTTTAAAAGCAAAAAATAACGTCGATGGAAGAACAGTAATTGATAAGAAGAAATTAAATAGAAAGGATCAAGTTTTGATGTTTATGATGATAGTCCTCATTAGAGAACTAGTGTCTAGTCAGCTGACTATTTGAACCTTTTACGGATGACGAAAAATAGGGGGTTTTTGAAAAACAGATGAACTTTGAAATATAAACTTTGAAATTAAAAAAAGTGAAATGTTCTGAAAAAATATTTTTCAGATTCTCAAAGATCATCACAAGCCTCTGAAAGGTAATAATGATTTGTTGTCGATTACAAGACCGGATATTATTTACAAGGTGAGGCTTACTTTAAAAAAAGCTTAATTTTATGGAAAAAAACAATTTTTTAAGATTCACAAACTCTATTTGGAAGCTGGTGCAGATTTCGTCGAAACCAACACATTCTCAGGAACAACAATTGCGCAATCTGATTATGCTTGTGAACATTTGGTAATTTAACTTATAAAATGTTAAACTCGAAAAAAATTAAAAACAATTAAAGGTCCACGATATTAATTATCAATCAGCATTAGTTGCTAGAAGAGCTTGTGATGATGTTACAAAAGAAACAGGTTGAGATTATTTTTAAAAATGAGTAAAAGATACGAAGTTTCAGGTAAAAAAAGATATGTGTGCGGAGCGATCGGACCAACAAATAGAACTCTTTCCATTTCACCATCTGTTGAAAAACCAGACTTCAGAAACGTCAGTAAGTTCATTTTTACGTTTTTGAAATTTCAATAAACATGTTAATCTTAGCCTCAATTTCAAAGTATTACGAAAAACTCGAGAAATCAAAATTTCTTACTTTTCAGCATTCCAAGAGCTTGTAAAAGCATACAGTGATCAAGCGCGATCACTTCTTCAAGGTGGTGTTGATGTTCTTCTGGTTGAGACGGTTTTCGATTCGGCCAACGCAAAGGCTGCTCTTTTTGCGATTCGAACACTGTTTGAAGATGAGGAACTTCAAGAGGTGCCGGTCTTCTTGTCCGGTACAATTGTTGACATGTCTGGAAGAACACTTTCAGGACAGACTGGTGAAGCATTTTTAATTTCGACGAAACAGGTTATTTCAAAGTTTTCGGCACACTTTTCATTAAAAAAAATAATTTTAGGGAAATGCTACGGCTGTTGGATTGAACTGTGCTCTTGGAGCTAAAGATATGCGTCAATTTATTGAAAATATGTCGCTGTGGTCGGATACCTTGATTATTTGTTATCCAAATGCTGGTGATTTAGAAAAAAAGATTATAAAAAATAGATTATGATATTGATAGGTCTTCCAAACGCACTTGGAGGCTACGACGAGACTCCAGAAGAGATGGCAGCAGTTTTGAAAGAATTCGCACAAGATGGATTGGTAGCAATTAAAGCATGAAGCTAAAAATTCAAAAATTTCTTTTAGGTAAACATTATCGGTGGTTGTTGCGGTACAACACCAGATCATATCAATGCGATGTACAAAGCGGTTCAAGGAATAGAACCAAGAATCCCGCCAAGTGACCCGCATGCTGGAAAAATGTTGCTTTCTGGATTGGAACCGAGTGTTGTAGGACCGGAGACGAATTTTGTTAATATTGGAGAAAGATGTAATGTTGCTGGATCGAGAAGATTCTGTAATTTGATCAAAAATGAGAATTATGATGTATGGAGAATAGAAAAAAAGCAAATTTATAATTTTCAAAGTTTTCAGGCAGCTATTGACGTCGCTCGTGTACAAGTAGACAATGGAGCACAAATTTTGGATGTGAATATGGACGAAGGTCTTCTAGATGGACCGTATGCTATGGCAAAATTCTTGAGACTAATTTCGTCCGAACCAGATGTTGCCAAGGTAAATATATGGATTTTTTAAATTATTCCAAAAATTGTTAATTTTCCTCAGATTCCTGTTTGCATCGATTCATCCGATTTCAACGTCATCATCGCCGGTCTTGAAGCGACACAAGGAAAGTGTGTCGTCAACTCAATTTCCCTGAAAGAAGGTGAAGAGAAATTCAAAGAACGTGCAAGAATTGTGAAAAGATATGGAGCAGCAGTCGTAGTCATGGCTTTTGATGAAGAAGGACAAGCGGCTGAATCTGATAGAAAATATGAGATTTGTGAGCGGAGTTATAGGTTTGTTTCAAGATTTTCAAAAAAAAAAGTGTCAAAACCCCATTTTTGTAGAATTCTGACTGAAGACGTTGGATTCAATCCGAATGATATTATTTTCGACGCGAACATTTTGACAATTGCAACAGGAATGGAAGAACATTCAAATTATGGAATGTATTTCATTGAAGCGGCACGAATGATTCGAGAGAATTTGCCAGGAGCACACGTTTCTGGAGGAGTTTCGAATATTTCATTCTCGTTCCGTGGAATGGAAGCAATTCGTGAAGCGATGCATTCGGTTTTCTTGTTCTATGCAATTAAGGCGGGAATGGATATGGGAATTGTGAATGCTGGTGCTTTGCCGGTTTATGAAGATATTGATAAGGTAAGGGAAACAATTATTTAAAGGAGGGATTTATGGGGATAATAAATGTACCTTAAATGAAAATAGACGTCATTCTCATTTCAAATCTGTTTTTAAAATTTTCTAAAACCATCTAGAAGCCGAGAAAACGCGCCTCAAAATAATGGTCTAGAAAACGTGTCCACAGGCGAAAACTAGTCCGCATACATGAGAAATCCAAAAAAAAAATTCAAAAGCATAAATTTAAATTCAAAAACTTAAATTTAAATCAACAAATTTAAACATTTTCCAGAAATATTTATCAATATAACATGCAAAAGGCTAATAGGAAAAAGTTCGGCCAGGTGGACACTTTTCTAGGCCATTGTTTTGAAGCTCATTTTCTCGGCTTCTAGGTGGTTTTAGAAAATTTTAAAAACAGATTTGGAATGAGAATGAAGGTATATTTATTATCTCCGCAAAACCCTCCTTTAATAGATGGTGAAAGGATTCATGAGCTCTAAATAAAAACTTATAAAATCCATCGTAATCGTCTCATTGGACCTTAGATAAGTATACAGTTTGATCTATGTTTTCAGTAAATTTTTTGATATTATTAATTATCAAATTTTAAAAAAAATCTTGGAAATATGTTTTCAATAACTAACTGGGTTTTGCTAGGTATTGAAATGTTTGTGAAATGCAAGGGCTATTGAAACTATTAAAAGCCGAAATTGTGCTAATATACCCTTTAAAAGATATTAATTTTCTACCTCTTGTGGCTTTTTTAAGTCAATGGAAACATATAGATTAATATAATTCAGAAATCTAATAAAAGTATACTTCAGGACCTTCTCAAATTATTGGAGGATTTGTTGTTTAATCGTGATCCTGAGGCCACAGAAAAATTGCTCGTCGCAGCACAGGAAATGAAAAAAGATGGAAAGAAGAGTGACACAAAAACTGATGAATGGAGAAGTTTGACAGTTGAGGAAAGGCTAAAACATGCATTGGTTAAGGTATTGATTATTTTGTGATTTGGAAAAGAGAAAACAATCTGAAAATTTGTAGGGAGTTGACACATTCGTGGTCGCTGATACAGAAGAAGCTCGGCAAAATACTGTAAAATATCCGCGTCCATTGAATGTTATTGAAAGACCATTGATGGACGGAATGGCGGTTGTTGGAGAATTGTTTGGAGCTGGGAAAATGTTCCTTCCGCAAGTCATCAAATCGGCGAGAGTTATGAAGAAGGCTGTTGCACATTTATTGCCATTTATGGATAAGGAAAGAGAGGAAAATATTGAAAAATTGGGATTGACTGGTGATGAGGTATTTATGCAAGAAATTATCTTCAAAAGTTAAGTTTTTATGGTTCTCAGAGTCCATATCAAGGAACTGTTGTCATTGCGACTGTTAAGGGAGATGTTCACGATATTGGAAAGAATATTGTTGCTGTTGTTTTGGGATGCAATAATTTCAAGGTTGTTGATCTTGGGGTTATGACGCCTTGTGAAAATATTATCAAAGCAGCGATTGAAGAAAAAGCAGGTATGGGACAGTTTTGAAACGAAAAAGGGCCGTAAATGATGGTAGCTTCCGCATTTTTAAAAATAGAAGTAATGACAGTCCAAAATGTAGAGTTTTGTATTGTTCTACGGATTTATTAAAAATATTTTGATACATAATTATAACGAAGGATATTTTATGACCTGGAAAATTCTGAAATCCGTAATATTCATATAATTTAGAGATTGTTAGGCTGAATTTTAAAGAAAAATAAAAGTCTGGGTGGCCTTTGTGTGCCCGAAAGGTCTGAAAAAGTAAAAATGTTCAAGTGTAAAGTGATGATTTTAAATAGAACATAAAATTCTGCAAAAAATGTGTTGTTTTGGCAATTTTTTGGCCTAACCTTGAGTTTCTAGGCCTACAGAAATAATGTTGGTTTGAACTTACTTAATTGCAACGATAACCTAAAGCTTATATCGGTTGTTTTTCCAGACTTTATCGGTCTATCTGGACTTATTACCCCATCCCTTGACGAAATGGTCCATGTTGCAAAAGAAATGACCCGTCATGGACTCACAATTCCACTATTGATTGGTGGAGCAACAACGAGTAAAACTCACACAGCAGTCAAAATTTCACCGCGTTATGTTCATCCGGTTGTTCATTGTTTGGATGCGTCGAAATCTGTTGTCGTTTGCTCATCTCTTAGTGATTTGACTGTTCGGGATGCATTCTTACAAGATTTGAAAGAAGAATATGAAGATGTAAGTTTCAGACATGTATTTCGAATGAATACCTGGATATTTTTAGGTTCGCCAAGAACATTATGAATCGCTGAAAGATCGCCGGTTCACAGCACTGGAAAAAACTCGTGAGAAACATTTTAAAATCGATTGGACGAAATTCGAAGCAGTCAAACCATCATTTATCGGAAGAAGAGAATTCAATGACTTTGATATGAATGAATTGATTCCATATATTGATTGGAAACCATTCTTTGATGTATGGCAATTGAGAGGAAAATATCCAAATAGAAGTTATCCAAAAATTTTCGATGATGCTGATGTTGGACCAGAAGCGAAACGAGTCTTTGATGTAATTGATAGTTTTATAAAAGTTGAAATTATTATATTATTGATTTTAGGACGCACAAACATGGCTTCGAAAATTGATCGATGAAAAGATTTTGAAAGCAAATGCGGTTGTTTCATTCTTACCAGCAGCATCAGAAGGAGATGATATTCATGTGCGATCTTTGCTAATTAATTAGAAATATTGATAATGAATGTTTTTAGGTCTATGACGAATCTGGCAAGAAACTTGATACATTCTTTGGACTTCGTCAACAGTCTGGAAGAGAACACGATCAATCACATTTCTGTTTATCTGACTTTATTAAACCACTCCAAAATGGAAGACCGGATGATTATTTGGGACTTTTCGCGTGTACTGCTGGTCTTGGAGCAGAAGCATATTGTAAAGTTTTGGAAGAAGAAAATCATGATGATTATGCATCGATTATGGTAAAAGCATTGGCTGATCGATTCGCCGAAGCTTACGCGGAATATCTTCACAAAGAAGTTCGTGTCAATTTATGGGGATATTCACAAAGTGAACAATTGACTGAAACCGATCTTCTTTCGATTAAATATAATGGTATCCGACCGGCATGTGGATATCCAAGTCAGCCAGATCATACTGAGAAACGAACACTTTGGAAATTGTTAGAAGCTGAGAAAAATGGAATTGTGCTCACGGAGCATTTGGCCATGTTACCTGCTGCTTCAGTGTCTGGATTGTATTTCGCCAATCCACAGAGTGAATATTTCGCAGTTGGAAAAATTGACAAGGATCAGGTTATCGATTATGCGGCAAGGAAAAATGTTTCAAAGGAAGAAATTGAGAGATGGTTATCACCAATTATCGGATATGATACTGATTAATTTATTTAGCGAATATTTTTTAAGCTAGTGATTTTTTTTTGAACGAAGTTATAATAACTGGTTGGTGATGATATAGAAAATATGTGTTCAAATTTAGATGTAGTTTTGAAGTACTACTATTTTCATTTTTTTTTCAATATCCCTAAAATTGCATTTTTCTACCCCTATTTTCATGTGCCTTTCGTTTTAGAAAACATGTCCCACTCCTACTAGTGTACCTCTTTCATTTTATTATATTTTTGAGAAAAGAACTTGGGTTTGGAATAAATTATATAATTTTCTCAATTTTAAAAAATCTTTTCAGTTGTCCACGAGAAGTACAAAAACCGGAGAAAGTTAGGTCACGGCCACGGAGTGGGTTTTTTCGATGTTTTTTTTTCACGAGGTTTTTTCGAATGTCATGACAATCATTTTTTGTTTGTTTTGTAATGAGAAATAATAAAGTGTTGAAATATTTCTAAAAAAAATGTTTCGTTAAAATTGTTCATTTTTAAATCAAACAGTCCGGAATAACGGAAATTAATTTATTCAAATAATTTTGTTTTAATTTTATAGATTTATGGATGAGAGTGCAGTGGCAAAAGCTTTTCAATTATCGCAAAAGGCAGTTTTTTATGACCAGGTAAATACCTTTATTTTATTTATTTATTCAATTCAACGCAAAATTTTTTTTTTAATTTGGAAAAATCGACGAATTTTTAAAATTTAGGCAAAAAAGTACGAGGAAGCGATTTTCTGTTATACTGAAGCGGCTGGACAGTTGCTGAAATTAGTTCAAGAAAAGAAATGTCTTCCAATTTATCGAAAAAATGTCAATGAGTGTATTGATCGTGCTGCTTTTTTGAAGAAGAATCTCGATCGGCTTCAGAATCAGGTTCTTATTTCCGGAAATTGAAATTTAGCTTTTATTTTAAGTACCCAACATTGGATGAAAATATTCTGCATACTGTTGAATTTCTTATGCTCAAGGCAACGATTTACAATGATTCTTTGGAAAATTCAGAAGAAGCTTGCAAATTGTTTGAGAAAATCGTCGAGACTTGTTTATCATCGGTATTTGAGAAATTTCAAATTCTAGTTAGGCTCATTATCTTATTTCAGTCAAAGAATCAGAATTTGTCACCAGAATGCAAACGAAAACTTCGTCAAAGTGCTGAAGAAGCATTGGGTTTTGCAGAGCAATTATATCAGAGGAAGAGAGTTCACGAACTTGAGCTCTCTTTGCCAGATGTTCCAGTTGATGGTAATTTTTATATAATTTAATAAAATAAAAAATGAAAACGATTTTTTGAAGATTTATCAAAACTAAACGTTTCTGATAAACAACCTGGTGCAAGTGAAAACGGGACTAATTCTCCTTCAGTGAATTCTAGACGAACAAACATACCGGTGAGGGATTTTTTGGATAAATTAAAGAAAAAAACCTATAAATTATTAGCCTGCATCCCCATCGAAAGGACAAAATTACACAAAAGAAGAATTGGAAGTTCTGGCAGCCACCTCTAATATTAATAACAAATTATACGTTCCATTTCATAATTATGATCGAATCGAGGAGTTTAAGAATCAGAATGCGAAATTTTCGTAAGTTTTATTTTTAAAAATGTGGAGGAACTATTTCATTGTGTATTTTTTAAATATTAATTTTAGCGACCCACACGGCAAAATACCGCTGACTGAAAAGCAAAGAAATAGGTTGAAATGCTGGAAAAGAGCAAGTGATTTGGCACCAAATCCAGTTTTGATCGATTCAATTGATAGTGCGGCCATCAAACAGGTAAAATAAGTATTTACACAGAAAACTATTTAAATAATTTATAGACAATTATATCTGATTGTTCATTTATCTCATCGCTTTCCATCGCGGCTCTTTATGAAAAGAAATTCAAGAAACAATTAGTGACGAGGTTTGTACTTAGTTTTCAAATTTTTAAAATTTCTATAATTTAGCATTATCTACCCTCAAGATTCATCCGGAAGACCGGTTTATAATCCAGCAGGGAAGTATATGATCAAGTTTCATTTGAACGGATGTTGGAGAAAGGTACTTAACGTCTGAATTTTGCACACCAAGAAGAACTTTTCATTGTTTTAGGTGGTAATTGATGACTTTTTCCCAATTAATGAAAATGATCAAATGATGTGCTCACAAAGTGAAAGAGTTGGAGAATTATGGGTTTCGTTGCTTGAAAAAGCATATATGAAGGTTATGGGTGGGTATGATTTTCCAGGATCCAACTCGGTATTTTTGAAAAATCATTGTTTTCATTAAAAAAAAAGGATTTTTAGAATATTGATTTGAATGCGTTGACTGGATGGATTCCAGAAAGAATATCGATTAAAAAGGATTCGAAAGAGTTTGATGAGGATAAAGTATGAGAGGAGCCTTTAAGCAGAAAAACAAATTGTAATTGTAGGTTTTTCGTAAATTATTCGATCGAATGCATCGTGGCGACTGCTTGATTACATTGGCTACAGGAAGGCTTTCAAAAGAACAATGTGACAGAGCTGGATTGGTTGAAACTCATGCTTATGCAGTGATTGATATGAGATGCGTTGAGGTATTTAATTAGTTATTTTGAGAAAAAATTAATTTGAAACTTACAGAATAAACGACTTTTCAAACTCAAAAATCCGTGGACACATTTGCGATGGAAGGGAAATTTTTCAGACAAGGATAAATTGAATTGGACACCACAATTGAAGTCCGCATTGGCGTATGATCCAAATAAAGAATCGGAAAAAGATGATGGTATCGTTTATTTTCAACCAAGTTGAATAACCTTAAAATGAAACAATGTTTAGGCATTTTCTGGATTGATTATGACTCGGTCATCAATTTCTTCGACGTATTTTATGTGAATTGGAATCCGGAGCTTTTCCCATTCACCTCGGTTTATCACGCTACTTGGAATCATTGTGCAGGACCTGTGAAAGATTTGTATTCAGTTGGGGAGAACCCGCAATATGTTCTGACGGTTAATTGTACGAATGGACAGCCTGCAGCGGTTTGGATACTGTTAACAAGACATATTACGAGAATTGTAAGACTTTAATAAAAACAACCAACGAATTATTGGTTTTAGGACGATTTCGCTGAAAATAAAGAATATATCACAGTAATTGTGTATGAAAGTGGTAAGAAAGTGTACATTCCATCGGATCCGAAGCCGATTTTGGATGGTGTTCGAATCAATAGTCCTCATTATCTTTGTCAATTGGTTGCAAAGCCAGGAGCTAATAAATATACATTAGTTGTTGCTCAGGTAAATTTTTTAATTTAAATTATAGAAATTTTGCAAATTTTCAGTACGAAAAAACCAATACGATCCACTACTCTCTGCGGATTTATTCGTCCTCTGATTTTGTGTTTGAACCAATGAAAGTACCATACACGATCACAAAAACGGTTAAAGGAAATTGGGACGGACAGGAGAAGTATCCGATTGTTAAATTGACGCTCAATTCGAAAACTGATGATGCTGCATTGTTTTTGGAATTAAAGGCACCGAAGCAGTTTAGGTACCTTTTTTTGATAAAAAATTGAATATTTACAGATTATGGTCTTAAATCGAAAATATGAAACAGTAAACTTTTTAAAAGTTAAAACTAAACCTTCAAAGTTGAATTGTTTCCGAGAAATATTGAAGTTTTTATAATACTATACAAAATGTTAATATTCGTAATATTTGATTTAGGGCTTCAAATTTTTAAAAATTATATTTTCTTTACAAAAATCTTAAAAATTCTTACAATTAAAAAAATCGCTATTAATAATTCAATATATCAAAGCGATTCCAAACGCGCTCTACTGACAAATTTCGGTTTTTCGGCGTGTTCCGGTGCACGGACAAAAAAAATAATTTTTCATACTTAATTGGTCCAATTGATACAAAAAATGCATTTATTCCATAATTTTCTGACATTTTTCAGCGTTGCCATCGAAGTGAAGCAAGTTTCATCAGATCGCACCATTTTCTTTGAATCCAAAAACACTGGCCCATTCCGACCGGGATACACGGTTTTGGCACTGGAATATGTTCCAGCTGGGGTTTATTTCATAAAATTGGCGACATATACAGTAAGATTTTCTGATAAAACTTCCCCAATGAAAAAATAATTTTTCAGGCCGGCCAAAAAGGACCATTCCTGCTTCGAATCGATACGAATTGTAAATTTGAGACGGAAATGTTAAAGCTTTGAATATTGATTGTTTTACGATTGTAAATATGTTTTCTAAAAGACTTTTGAATTTATTCGGGTTGATTTTTTTAAATGAAAATTTTTTTAAATTGTTTTTTTTCCATTTTTACTAATTTTCTGTTTGAAATCAGATGATATATCGTCAAAACTTGATTTTTCACAATACAACTCGATTTTTCACTGATTATAAAACTTTTCAAGATGAATTTGAACCCGTTGATTGCAAAACTGAAACCAAATGGAAATGTTCAGTGCTTGGTTTGTAATGCAGAGGTATTTATTTATTAATTCAAGGAAATAATTATAGAATTGAATTTTTTGCAGGTGAAAGCAAAGATTTGGACCGCTCATGTGAATGGTAAAAAACATCGAGACAATATCGAAAAACTGAAAGCGTCATCTGCACAGAAACGAGTGAAAAGTGACGGTAGAAAAGATGAGCCGCCAAGTAAAAGAATGAAAGGTTCAGAACAGCCATCAAATGAAGGATCGAATTCCATTCCAAGTGATTTCTTCGATAGTGCGCCAACTATTACGTTAGAAACCTTAGCATTGATTCATTAGTAAATTCTTTATTTCTTTTCCAGCACTCCATTCCAAAAACCAACACACGAAGCAGATTCGAACACCGTCGAAGGCCTTCCACAGGGATTCTTCGATGACAAAAAACTCGACGAAAAATCGCGTGATACAAAGGAAAAAATGGCGGAGTTAGATAAGGAATTCGAGCGTTGGCGTGAGGAGATTGGTGAAGAACAAATCGAACAAGACGCGAAAAGAGAGCAAAAAGAGCTCGCCGAGCAGAGAGAATTGGAAATTGAACGGATTGATGAGCAAATGGCGGCGCTGAAAAAGTTGAATGATTTGGAGATTCAGAAGGAGAAGAGATTGAATAAGGTAGGCGATTTTTACACAATAATATTCTTGAATTCATTTTTTTGGAAATTTAAGAATAATTTCGAGTTTTTAAGTCGGGAACTCACGCTTTCTTGAACTACGAGTTGTAGTAACTTTCTGCGAAAACGTTTAATATTTTAAGGCTCTGGAACGTCGCATGCAACGAGAGCAAGAAAAAGCAAAAAACGACGAAGAAATGGAAGATATTGATGATATTGATCTCGATGATTTAGACTGGCGGTCGAAGAATCTCTTTGGATAGGAGGTTTTATTCATTTTACATTATTTAAATGTCAATTCAATACTTTTGCTATAAATTATGATCATAAAAACAAATTTATTTCATTTTTATCGTTTTTGTATTCTCCGAATTCCGGCACCTTTTTGCGGTAACTGGTAAGTAACACTAAGTGAGTCCAACACCTGTGCCAATTTCGATTTGCCGATTATGGAAAGCGGACCTTCGGCTTTCCCGAGTCTAACAAGCATTTCTTCCTAAAAATGTGCCATATTAAGGGAAAATTCTATGATTTTCGAAGAAACTCACTAAAGACACCGGGTTCAACGACAATATATGATTATACAATTCTATATTCTCATCTTTTCTGATCCATTTCAAAAATACCGTTTTCATCACTTCCAAATCAAACTTTTTCGATTTTCTGACTTGAGAACATTCTTCCGCATCTTCTGTATCCTCATCTTCGTCTAATAATTCAACATTTCCTCTCAAATGCCCAATATCGACTTCATCATTCAAAGTTTTATCAGCATCATCTTGTTCCACTTGTTCTTCAACACATTCAGAAGCTTTTGACGTTTTAGCCGGTGATATGAATCGTTCTGCTAATTTCGGCCGTTTCTGTACATTCTTCTGGTTTTCTTGTTTTGAAGGTGATTTCGGAAGAGGTCGAAGTGTCGGGGTATCGGGTACAATTGCTAAAAATAAAACCTTTTTGATAAGAAACATTTAATCGAAATAATTGTATTTACCAGGATGCATTTCCTCATAAACCCGCTTCAAAATATCAATATTTTTCTTTTTCCCTCTCGGTCTTTGCCCAATTTCCTTCATTTTTTCATCCAATTCATTCTTGTCCATTTTCTCAAAATCCGGCATCGGTGTAATGTTTGTTGTTTTGATTATACGAACATTCGATCCAAACCTTTAAAATATTAACATTTTCTGAAATCAGTTGAAATTCTAAAAAAAATACTTTAATTTCTTAATGCTTCTCGTCTCGGGTGTTTTGATGACAATACCATTTGAAAGTGTAAAACAATCAAACGAATCCATATTCGTGTCACTTTCTTCTGGATCTAATGGTTGGAAATTTGAAGTGGAGGGTTGTTCATGAGCCTCAAAATTGAGAAATATTTTTTTAAATGAAGGCTTTATGAGGATAACAAATTTACTTTAAGTGAAAATAGACTTCATTCTCATTCCAAATCTGTTTTTAAAATTCTCTAAAACCACCTAGAAGCCGAGAAAATGAGCTTCAAAACAATGACCTAGAAAAAGTAGAAAAAGTGTCCACCTGGCCGAACGTTTTTCAATCAACTTTTTTCGTGTTTCGTTTATAAATAGTTATGCAGTATGATTATTTTAGTAATTTTTTTTGGATGGATTTTTCATGCCTGCGGACTAGTTTCCGCCGGTGGACACTTTTCTAGGCCATTGTTTTGAAGCTCATTTTCTCGCCTTCTAGGCGGTTTTAGAAAATTTTAAAAACAGATTTGGAATGAGAATGAAATCTATTTTCATCCCAGATGCATTAAAAAGCCCTCCTTTAAAAATAAGAGAACTCATACCTGTGGTAAGAAATTCTCAAATGAATCTTCGACCGAGTTTTCAGTGACATTCTTAATCGCTGAAAATGTTTTTTCCATTCCGGCTGATTTACGTCCCATTGATTTTCTCCTTGAAATTGGAGTTTCAAAACTTGAATCGGAACGCTTTTCAATTGATTCTACGACGTTTGGACTTTGAATGGTCTCATTATCAATTTTTCTATTCTTAAAACCATCCAATGGGTCTTCACTAAAAATTTCAGCCTGTATTTCAGCTAATTGTTCCACTTCTTCTTCTTCATCTTCAAACTTTTGCAAAGTTTCAGGTTCGATCTCACAATGCGGAATCTGACAATTTTGAGAAAAACAATTATATTTAACTTCGTCTTTAAACAAACTTCTTCCACACCATTTTCTTCCACCCGAATTTCCAAACTTTCTTCAACAACTTTCGGTCTTTCATTTCTCCAAACCTGATTCCCTTCCAACTCCGCTAAAACCTTTTCCAACCCCATCGGACCATATTTTTGAGCCAAATCAAGAACCCCAGCCTTTTCGTCTTCGCCCCACTCAATTTGAGCGGAATAAACAAAAGCGAGCCAATTTTTGACAATCTGAAAATATAAGTGTTTTAAAATGAATATATGCTCAGTATTATCTATGCTGAACAACCTTGGCATATAATAATTCTCCAAAAAAAAATGAAATTTCTTTTACCTCTTTTGTTTGGCCCATTTCAACAATAATTTCATCACTTTTTCCAACAATTTTTGTCAATGCTGATGTCCGAAACTTCAGCACTCTTTTGAGACATCTCAATTCCCCATCCAAACATTTCAATGTAACAAACTCTTCATTTCCTTTCAAATTATTCGATATTTTGTTCATTTCCTCCATCATTCTTCTCAAATCCTCCGATAATTGTTCAAGTCTTGAAAGCTGTAGAAATATGAGATATTTTTCATAATCAGCAAAAAACATTTAAATACCTTCGTTATAATTTTTCTTAATTGCAGCCCATTTTCTGTCATGTTTTTCAAGTGATTTTCTTTGTTTTCATTCTCCTTTATTTTTCGAAATTTGCTCAAAAACCTCGTTTGAAGTGCTGAGAGAATCTTGAAAAATGGTTGATAATTGAGTATTTAAAAAAATATTAAATTCACATCACACTGGCATTCTCTTGGCGCCAATTCAACAACGGCAAACGATCGAGGACGTTTTCTGCGACGATTTGCTTCTTCTTCCGTGTCAATTCTGAAAAAAAATGGTGAATTCACTTTGAAAACAAAAAAAAACTCACTTCGAAAACTTCACCATCTCCTTGCTCATCTCCCATTTTTTCGAAACAATTTCAGATTTTTCCGCATCATCATTATCGTCGACTTTCCGTACAAAATCGTCTATACTCTCAATTTTTTTCGTTTTTGCTGTCGTTCGACTGATTGTCTCCGTGAAATTTCGTCCCTTTTCGGCAAGGTTACGATTTTTTCGACAATCATTCGTGTGAGTTTCTCTGAAATTCGAAAAAGAATGGTTTCGGAGCTTTAAACGCGAGAGAGGTACGATTATTTCGCGCTATTTGGTTTCGAGCAGGGATGGGCGGGAGAGTGTCCGGGAAAATTTTCGGAAAACAAATTTCCCGGTCCAAAAACCCGGGAAAATTCAGGTAGTTCGAAAATTTAACTCCAAATATTGGATTTATCCCGATTTTATCGATTTTCATAGGTTTTCAGAGTTAATAAACATCCAACGATGAAAACTAAAGAATAAAACAGGAATCAACGCAAGATCTTGAATAGCACAAACATTTTTCAGAATCGCGTCGCATACATGAGTTAAAAAAGGTAAATTTTTAGTTTTTTTTTTAATTTCCCGGATTTTCACGAATCCCGATTCCGAGTCACACTAGATATTTACTCGTTTGCTGAAAATATATCAAGCTATAGTTATTCCGAATAAAAACCCCAAAAATCGATATTTTAAAAATTATAAACCTGGAAATCGCAATATTTGTGAACTTTTCAAAACTGGAAAATGATTTTTGAAAATTTAATCGTTGACGCCAAATTACCTTCTCGTTTTCGTCCAAAGTGTCATATCTCTTGGACAATATTGACATATCACTCGTGTTCTCGATTCATCCTCTTCGTCATCGTCATCCAAAGTGATTTCATCAATTATTTTCGACGTTTCAGAAGTTGATGCTGAAATTTCAGACAAACTGCACTTAAAGGGGCACGTGACAGTTCGGGAGAAAAAAAAAATTTCGGTGCAAAAGCTTTCGAAATGCCGAAAATTTAAGTTTAAAAAATGAAAATGCAAAAAAAAAGAGAATTTTAAAATTCTCCCGAACTGTCACTTTTTTCTCCCGAACTGTCCTTATTCCCCCAAACTGTCTTTCTCCCGAACTGTCACATGCCCACTTAAAGGAACGCTTTACTGAATTTTTGGTTTCTTCACAGTATTTGAAAACCTATAGAAGCAAAACAATTTGTCGAAATTTCCTTGTCTAGTACACGAAAAAAGCACATTTGTAGGGTAAGGCGGTGAATGGCCTAACCGCTCGCGCGAGAGAGCATGCGAATGTGAGAGTGTTTGCAATTGTTAGGCCATTCGCCGCCTTATTTTGTAAATGGGTGCGTTTGAGGTCTAGAAAAGGAAATTTCGCAAAAATATTTTTCTTGCATAAGTTTTAAAATATCAAGAAAAAGATGAAAATGGAATAGAAACCTAAAAACAGTAAATAATCTCTTTAAATTCAGTTTCTAGCTTTCAAAAAATTACAATTTCTCCTTAAAAATGTATTTTCCGACGAGATCATCGAATGTACATGCCCTTGTTTCGGTGGTCTTCTGAAATCGTTTATTTTGTTCCAAGAATCTGAAATTTTTAAAAATATAATATTACTTTGGCGCAGTGTCGAATAAACAAGTTTTCTTGAGAACATCTTCCGCCATTAAAAACCTACAAAACCTTTTATTCCTTTTTTTTCAACAAATGATAAATATTTAAAATAAAAATATAAATTTCGGCCAACTTTTCCATTTCGACATATTTCATTTAAAAAAACATGTTTTTTAATCACAACTTTTATTCATTTTTTCCGGATATCGATTAAATCAAAAAGATAATGAGCTCAGAAAAACAAGGAAAATGTTTGAATAAAAATTTGAAACGTTTGTTTGTTGTTAAGCAATCAACAAAGAAAAACAAGGAGAAATAAATTAATGTATGTATATAGATAAAATAACAATGCTACGACAATAACAATAATTGACGAAATGGAAGAAAAACAACGAAAACAAACTGGATAATTCATTAGGCGATGACGATTTTTGATGTAGAGCAATAGAGAAGTAATTGAGGAATTCTTCTTGAGAATCTGAAAAATAAAAATGTTCAGATATTTTTATTAAATAAAAAAAAGTCAATGAAATTAGAATATGTTTTATTCCATTGAAGGAGGACTTTACGGAGCAAATGAATGTAACGGGGATGAAAATAGACTTTATTCTCATTCCAAATCAGTTTTTAAAATTTTTTAAGACCACCTAAAAGCCGAGAAAATGCCCCTCAAAAGAATGGCCTAGAAAAAGTGGCCACCAGCGAAAACTAGTCCGCGGGCATGAAAAATCCAAGAAATAATGAAAAAACATTAAAAAAAAGGATTAATATAAGCATTCTGCATAACTATTTATTAACGAAACACGAAAAAAGCTCATAGGTAAAAGTTAGGCCAACTTTTTCTAGGTCAATGTTTTGAAGCTCATTTTCTCGGCTTCTGGGTGGTTTTAGAAAATTTTAAAAACAGATTTGGAATGAGAATGAAGTCTATTTTCATTTAAAGGAGGGCTTTACGGAGATTATGAATGCACCTAGGATGAAAAAAGACTTCATACTCATTCCAAATCTGTTTTTAAAATTTTCTAGAACCTCCTAGAAACCGAGAAAACAAGTCTCAAAACAATGACCTAGAAAAAAGGGCCACCGGCGAAAACTAGTCCGCAGGCATGAAAAGTCCAAAAAAAGAAAGAAAAAACATAAATTAAGATGAAAAAACATAAAAAAGGACTAATATAAACATTCTGCATAACTATTTATTAGCGAAAAACGAAAAAAGCTTATAGAAAAAAGTTCGGCCAGGTGGCCCCTTTTTCTAGGCCATTGTTTTGAGGCGCGTTTTCTCGGCTTCTAGGTGGTTTTAGAAAATTTTAAAAACAGATTTGGAATGAGTCTGAAGCCTATTTTCATCCCAGACGCATTCATAATCTGCGTAAAGCCCTCCTTTAAGGTACATTTCTTATCTCCGTAAAGCCCTCCTTTAATTTTTGAATGAAATATTCAATCTGATAAATACAATGGCTTAAAAATGCTTCAAATTATAACGAAAACTTACCAAAAAACCACAAAAAACATCGTGAATATTTGTTTACATGCCCGCATAATGCTGTCTCATTGGTGGTGGGAAATGATGTGAAGAGACTGACGTTGATCCCATATATCCATGAGTACCTCTTCTCATCTGATCAATAGGTCTCTCATTGAAATGCTTCTTAAACCATCCTAACATATTATCCAACGAATCGAAATTCTGATGACGGAATCGTAAACCACGTGGATGAACTGGAAAATTTTCAAATAAAATCTCATAATCAATCAAAAAGCTCAATCTCACCCATGAAATATTCATGTCGAATCCTTCCAGTATTATCAAACATGTACGAAATACAAAATTGACATGGGCGTTTATAAGAAGCACTGAAAACATATGGATTCCTTCCCAATTCGTGTTTCATTCGTCGAACAAATTCCTCAATAAGTTTCACTTCTTCACAGGCAGCTTCTTCGCAAAAATACTGAAATAACATACAAATTTTAAATAACCTTCTCGACATTTTCATTAAAAACCTTATGCGTCGTAATTTCATGAGCTTGCTGGATCATTGGTTGCACGAATCTTGCGATCAATTCATCCAAATCTTCAAACTCTTCATCACTGAAAAAATTAAAATTTTAAAAACCACTTTATTAAAAACTTGATATTTAGCTTACCCAACTGACAATTGCCTTCCAATCGAGAACACCTGATCTTTTGATGTTTCTTTGACGAAGAAATTATGATAAACCCGATCAGCTATTTTCCAAGTCACCGAAAGACTCGAATCCTTGTGTGCTGATGGTCGAACAATGCATTCAGACTGAAAAAATAATATTCGATTATAACTATATATTAATTAATTATATTTTCAACTCAATTATTCTTGATCATCGCGTTCGGAAGGCTGCTCAACCTCACAGCCGCTCCGCACGCACGCGACGCGGCTGCCGACACTCACACACACTGGAAAATTTGAAAAATTCATTTTCCCGCCGATATTTCAGTGTGTGTGAGTGTCGGCAGCCGCGTCGCGTCCGTGTGGAGCGGCTTTGAGATTGAGCAGCCTTCCGAACGCAATGATCAAGAATAATTGAGTTGACAATATAAAATAATATAAGTACAAAAAAACTAAATTTTTACCCAATCCATATCATCCAAAAGTTTTGTTGCCGCTTCATAGGAAATATTATGAAAGTTCGGATGAGAAATAACGCGTTTGACACGAGTATTCTGTTCCTGAAAACTCAAAAAATAAGACCACTGATTTTATGAATAAAATTCATACCTTTTTCCTTTGTTTCTCTTCCGAAATCTCATTCTTATCCTGTTCATACAACTCCTGATCCCAGTAAGGATCTTTCAATGCTTCACTATCACTCGCCAAATCCGACGATTTACAACTCAAAAAGAACGAGAATCGCTCCTTGTTCACTCCAACCACTTTAAACCAATATGGCTGATTGAGTTTCACACGTTTCAGCGGATTATCAATATGGTCTTTGGAAATGTTCTTGTTCGGGCAAAATCCGGTCATTCCATTGTCGAAACGAACTTTTATTCCAACTGGCGTACCAGGACAACCACCGGATCGATCCTAGAAATAATTTGTTTTTTCTGAATATCCGGAAAATATCAACTCACGTCTTTGCTCAAATGTTCTTGAATCTCTCCTGGCTCAGCGGCTGTGAAATGTTTACAAGTTGGGCATCTGAACAAGAATCCACCATTATCGTTTCCAATCGTGTCGGGCTGAAACAACAGTGATTAATTATGAACGGTTAATTCTAATGTTTTGAACAATTTATGAAAAATAGCTAACCTGCGCATCAGTTGGTTCTGCTCGCTTATATTGTACCATGAAAACAGTTCCAAGAATCCGTTGACCTTCCTTAATCTCTTTTCCAGATCGGCAGAGCAAGTCAAAGAGTTTCTGAATAAAAATTGCATAAAATTTTGTAATTTTTTCTAAAAGCCTACCTCATTTGATGGTTCTTCATAGAACTCTCTAAAATCTTTGTATCTTGAACTCAATTCATTGGAAATGTCGTAAAGTGTTGCCTTCTTCTCACCATAACCCTTAAATTAATATTTTACCATTTCGAAACAAAATAATCTCACTTGTCGATTCAATTCCTCCGCAAAAGCATCCAAATCCAAATCTTTCAACCTATCCGGCGCATCCATAATCTCCATCAAAGCAGTTGTCGGATCTGCAGAATCGTCCACTTCCAACGCATCAACTGCCATCTTTCTTGCCCATTCATAAGTCTCTGGATGAACTCGAGACCCATCCAAAATTTCAACATAAGCATCAGTTTTCTCAGACACTTTTTCAGTTTCAATTCGAATAAATCCAGAGCAATTCATGAAGACTTTTTGGCCCAGTTTGCAGGCGACAATCAATTTCGTACGACTTTCAATGAAATTATCGTTCATTTTAATCGTTTTCAAAAGTGATGTCGCTTTTCTTGGTCCGAGTCCACAAACAAATTGAAGCATATTTGTGTAGTGAGGGAATTCGATACATCTGAAAAAAAGGTGAGCATATCGTTCGTAAACGTATCCTTTTCTTTTAGACTAACTTATTAATATCAACACCGATCTCATTAACACGATTCATCAACTCATGACACAACATAGAAGCCAATTGCTCTTGCTCAACCTCCCGTTGTAATGGATGCAATGATAGACAAAAAATGTCCTCATCACCATTCCATAAATGCGCATGTTCAGGAACCGGGTCCAACAACAATCTGGCCAACGAAACAGCTTGTCTTAAAATCGGCGGATAGTCCGGATGTTCTGCAAGCGAAATATTCGCCCTCATGTACACTTTTGCCGCTTCGTTGTCCATCAGGAATACGGGTGGCTTCTTAGTAATTAGTCCATCGGATATCAAATCACTCAACGCGTTTTCGAGATCCCTTTTCAATCGCTGACATTCCATATCTTCAATATTCAAACCAATTGCATGCGGTCGTCGACGTTGAACGAACTTTTTGAAAAGATCCATTGATTCCGCCTGAGAGTTCAATTTTTATTGTTAACATTATAATTTTACCTACCTTCATTTCTGCGGTATGCCCCGGACCCCCATTCCGTTTAGTGAAATGAATCATCCTCAAATAATCCACAACAACTCCATTCTCATCAACCATCACTCCAAACGATGCTTCATCTCTTCTCGTCGGATAACAAATTGCCATTATTCTTCTTGTTCCATGTCTATCCAATTCATCTTCATCGTCTTCATCGTCCTCAGTTGGTACAGGTGGACAGTATCCGGCTCTTGAAATTCGCTCAGCAAATTCACGTCGACATTTCTGATAATGTGGGACTTTTGAATGAATTTAAAAAAAAAAGATAACTTACCTTCAAAACATGTTGTTTCGCTTCCTCCAACAGCGTATTATACAATTCTGATTGCATATATGGCAAAAGCATCTCGTTCACAGCCATTCTAACACATTCATCTCGATGAGTGTTCCATTCTTCAACCAATTGTGTATACTCATCCTATAATTGCAGGTTTTTTTAACGGGGATTTAAAAGCACTAACTAACCCTGTGGAATGGTTGCTCACTCAAAACTCTGTCAACTAATGCTCTATTCGCTTCTTTCAAATCTTCCGTATCACAATCCAAAACCAATTCGACCATTTTCTCTTCTTTCAACTTATGATAATAAAAGAAATCTTCGTCTTCCAACTGACTAACTGGTTTTTCTTTGATATATCTAAAAATGTTCAATAATTTCTACAATAATCCCAAATATTCATTTCAACTCACCTCTTTTCATAAATCGGATGTGAATCATCAATCGTGTCCCTTCCCTTCTTTGTCGGATGCACCCAAATCTTTGCACTATTCCGATATTCCCTTCGAACTTTCTCTCGAACTGCCGGTTGTCTACTAATCTCCTTTGCCAACATGAATTTCGCTCCAGCCAAAACCATTTCCCTATCAGGAAAAGCCGAACAAACATAT
Organism: Caenorhabditis virilis; assembly: GCA_964036255.1. Taxonomy (NCBI): domain Eukaryota; kingdom Metazoa; phylum Nematoda; class Chromadorea; order Rhabditida; family Rhabditidae; genus Caenorhabditis; species Caenorhabditis virilis. The sequence goes on along the minus strand of OZ038417.1, from coordinate 7,933,692 downwards.
GTATCAGCTGCATCCAATGGCATCTCAACATCTTGATCAACTTCGTGCTTTTTCCAATCCAAATTTTCAGCAAACTGCTTTGCTGTCAATCCAAAACGGCCAGCAAGTTCACCGATTCCATTGGCAACACACATCTGGGAAAATATTTCGTTTTTAAAACAAAAAACCTTTGAAAAACCAATTTACCTGATACTTATCATTAGTTATGCTCTTTTTGAAGCTAACTTTATAGTCATCCTCATCTCCACCTCCATTTTCCAATTTCTTCAACTTTTCCCACCTTTCCATTGCTTCCAAATTTGCGCTATGCAAAAGTGTGAAATTCGCATGCATATCAGTCAATTGTTCCATGGTGTCAGCATGATTTACGCTAAACAATTTTGATAATTTTTAATACAAATAATTTCAATTCTTACTCAATTATATCCATTTCAGAAATAGGTCTTCGAAGAGCAATCGGATCATCAGCATTATCTTGGTAATCACGCATTCTTGTCATCAGTTCGGAGAGCTGAAATTAAGAATTTGTTTCCAATTATTCGTTGAAAATCCTTCATCTGAGTACCTTTTTCTTTCTTTCCACCAAATGACACCACTTCTCATCATAATCAAAAAGTTTCCACAAGTTACTAATAGTAAGAACATTTTCCACATATTCCTTTCGATAAAACGCAATGAATGGAATTTCAAAGTTGTACTGTTTGTTGCGGATAAAATTCACAGCTTCACGAATTGAATTAATTGCTTCTTCTTTCTTCCGATCTCCTTCTTCCATCGACAAATTTTGAAGACTTTCCAGTTTATCATAATCAGATGTGCTGGATTGATTGGAAACAGCTGATAAGTCGAATGCGTGTTTGAAAATCCAATTGGCTTCTCTTTCCAATTCATCTTCATCACATTCGGTCACTGGTGTTCGTCGGAGTTGGAATCTGAAAGAAAGATGCACTTTTCAGTATTTAAAAATAAGAACTGGCTTTAAACAGCTCTGGAGCTCTTTTTTCTATTGAAAACCTTTATCTTCTAACTTCTTTTTTTTTAATTGTGACGTTTAAAATAAGATCTAACCTTTCTGGTGAATCCTCTATCATAATTTTCTTATCAGCCGCCGACAAGAACCCCTTCTCCAATTCACTTGGTTCAATCGATTCCAACAATGTTGTCTTTTTCATTCCATCCTTCTTCCGTTTTATTCGAATCTCGCCACCTTCACCATCATCCTCTATGATTTCCTCTTCTTCGTCTTCAAAGTCTTCACCATCGTCATCCTCATAAAATTCATCAAAATTGAAATCTTCGACACCGAATACATCTCGCGCATCTTCTTCAGCTCCTTCTGGCATTCTTTCATCGTGATGATGTCGACGATGTTTCTTGTGTCTACGTGGACCGTCACCGTCATCTTCGATGAAATTATCTTCTGGAAATTATCAAATAATTTAACCGGGTAGACTTGGAAATTTAGGGACAAGGATTTGCTTGAAATCCCCTAGCTTTTAAACATAGTCAACAGTTTCTACTAAAATTCAGCATTAAATTAGTTTAGAATTTATCTAATTTAAAATATAACATGTATTTGATTTATTTTTTCAAAGTTACAGCTGAAAATGTGAGAAATTTTTAAAAAATTTCGATTTTCATTGTGTTCCCCAGAAAAACCACTTTTTTAAAATGAAAATAATAACTGAACCAGTTTATAACGTTTAGAATTCAATTACGCGAGCTAGATTTATTTATAATTAAAATAAGCACATACCACTTCTTTCAGAATCAGAATAATCACCGCCTCTTCCTCTTCTATCGCCTGCATCACTTCCACGTTCAGAACGACTGTCATCATCGTCATCCGCCTGAAAATAAACACTGGTATCAGGAAAAACAAAAATCAATTTTTACATTTCCAAACAAGTTTCTTCCGATTCTCTCCTGGTCATTTTCCTCATCTGAATCAGCCAATTCAACACGACCTTTTGGCATTCGTGGAATATTGAGATTTTCGTTGAGCAAATCCAAGTCATCGTCGTCGAGTTCATGATCTTCGTCTTTGTTATCAGATTTTTCCGATTTTACTTCCTATAATTGTTTTAGAAACATTAAACTGAAATTTAAAGCGATGAACTTACCTCGTTTTCTTCTTCTTCCTCCTCATCTGCAATAAACCCTTTCATTTCCTCTCTTGCGCGTTCCTCTTCTTCATCGTCTTCGTCATCGTCTTCATCAGAACTGAAAAATAGTTTTGTTTAATTTAAAAATCTTAAAAATTCTTACCTTGCAACTATTTTCTTCTTTTTCTTCGATTTTTCCTTCAGCTTCCTCTTCTTAATTTTTGGCTCGTCAGCATCTGAACCCGAAGCAACCGACGAATCATTTTCCGATTCTTCCGCTTGATTGTCAAGAAAATCCATCTGTAAATTTTTAAAAATTCTTTATTGTCAAGATGAAAATTTCTGGCCGCTCGTTTTGCGGAGTGTCGTTGGGAATTTACTCGCAACGCGACCGCTACACGCAAGACCAACTGAGAAATTTGAATTTTAGCGCGTTGCGGTCGCGCTGCGAGGAAATTCCCAACGACACTCCGCAAAACGAGCGGCCAGAAATTATTATCTTGACAATAACAATAAATTAACGAAAATTTCAAGGTTTTTGGTCATTTTTTCTATAATTTGGCCTAAAATCGATAAACTACAGTAATCTAGAATCATAAGAAGCGTCTAGAAAACCAAAAAATTGAGAGAAAAACCAAAAACCGCCAACTTGAACAGCAAAAAAACCGTGAAATGAAAAAATCCCGGTTTGGATGCGGCTTTGATTAGAGGAAAGCGCGCTCCATTGCGAATGAAATAAGAGAACGAATTTTTATGAAGAGTCACAGACGCAAAAGTGAGTGTGTTTTGGGGGGAATTTAAAATTGTGAATATTATTCAGTACCGTGTAAGTTAATTATTTTGTTAAGCCATATAAAAGGAAAAATTATTTACCAATTCTTTAGTCACAATGTTTTTAAAACCCCCTTTCTTATAAAAACGACATGTTGTTGCCTTCGACCCGTTAACGCGTTGGTTATTTCCTCCCCCTTTACTCTTTTTCGAATAAAAAATTCATGAATAAGCGAAAAAAAAATGCGAAGCGAAAGCATCACAATCTTGCTTTCTTTTCTTTATACTTATAAGTATGCACATTCAATATTTATTCCCTTTGAAAAAAATACTCGAAGAATCTTCTGAAAATAATCTATTATTCCAGACTTGAATATGATGCAAGAACTCCCGAATTCGGGTTCTTGCTTAGAAAATGAAACTATTCTGTTTTCAACTGTTATATAACATCAAAGTACTTGCATTCCCTCAATTTTCTACTATTTTCAAAGATCGAGCGTAATTGTTATTCGTTTTGTTCCTCATTTTCAAGAACTTTGCTAAATACTCAAGTTGTAAACATGCAGTCCATCTAGTTTTTCTTGAAAAGAGAAAAAAAGTATATTCCTACACTTCTTAAACTCCGAACTCAATTATTTTCTCGAAAAAAGGATTAAACTTAGAATCTGACGAAAAACGTCTTACATCAAACTGAAAATTGCACCTTGAAATGAAGTCATCTGTTTTTTGAAGAAAAAAAATCTAAAAATAAAAATCTTTGACGTGATTATTATTATATTAAAATTTAAAATGAATTACTTAATTTTGTACTTTCACATAAGGGCTCTTGATATGTCCATTGTAAGTGTTTTCGATTGGTTTGTTCCAAAAATATTGCTGAAAACCTTGAAATTTGTTTATTATATATATAATTTATAATATTATAATTTCATTTATTCCTGAATTCGTTTGGGAGGTCCCGAAGGCATCTATCACATTTATAGAGTAAAACCAGTTATTCGAAAGGTGGAATTTCAAAAAATATTCGATTTTGTAAGTTTTTCACAAATGCATTTAAAATTTTAAAGTAATTTTAAATGCCTTTGTGAAAACAATATAAACTTTCAATATATATGACAATTGTGAAAAGAAGGTTTGAGGTACCTATTTCAATGCAATCAGATCTTTTTTGTATTTTGGGTTTTTTATTTGTATGATACAATGCAAATTGACTACATACAGTAGCGGTCAAAAAGAAACACCCCTTTGGTTTTTCTGTCATAACTCCGCGCATAGATGGAATTTTTTGATGAAATTTGGATATTATATGCAGTACATGACTGGAATCTAAATTCTCAAGTTTCATAAAAATTTTTCATACGAGAGCATTTTTTTGTTATTTTTTGTGATTTTTGCGATTTTTGGTTTTTCAGACAGCGATTGTTAGGAATGTTTTTATTGAAGTTATGATAGAGTTTTCATGTAAAACTATCTTTTTTAGTTGTATTAAAGGTCTGACTGTATTTTTAGCTCAAAATAACTGCAAAAACAGTATTCAGAAAAACTTTATCGATGAAAGTTTGGGAGCGATTCGGTGCAAGCAGTTGAACACAGTAAAACCGACTAGATCTTTGAATCCAGACGACCTTTTTTACTTTAAATATTGTTTTTTAACACTCAATATAACAAGAAAACCGAAAAATAATGTTAATATTGCATATAACATGCATAATCACAAACAGAGGTCAGCATAGTCCACTAGTAGTACAATTTTGAAGTGAATCCGACGCATTCAACGCTGAATATCATAACGGCAAGAGCTTGAATTAATATAAGCTAACCTGTATTTGAAAGAAAAATATTTTTAGGTTATAATATACTTAATTTTAGAAGTGGACCTTAAAGATAACAGGTTGTATGAACGGGAATTCATGGATTTGTGTGAAGTAAACCTGGCGTGATACTCGATAAATCTGAAGCGACCAGTTAACACAATCTATACACTATATTTTTGTCAATTTGTGATAAGTTCGCCATTTTACATAATTAAGTTGGCTATCATCATGGATCTGACCTTTTTACGCTTGATTTCGAGCGCGGAAATATGACGCCCAGATTTACTTCACACAAATCCACGAATTCCCGTTCATACAACCTGTTATCTTTAAGGTCCACTTCTAAAATTAAGTATATTATAACCTAAAAATATTTTTCTTTCAAATACAGGTTAGTTTATATTAATTCAAGCTCTTGCCGTTATGATATTCAGCGTTGAATGCGTCGGATTCACTTCAAAATTGTACTACTAGTGGACTATGCTGACCTCTGTTTGTGATTATGCATGTTATATGCAATATTAACATTGTTTTTCGGTTTTCTTGTTATATTGAGTGTTAAAAAACAATATTTAAAGTAAAAAAGGTCGTCTGGATTCAAAGATCTAGTCGGTTTTACTGTGTTCAACTGCTTGCATCGAATCGCTCCCAAACTTTCATCGATAAAGTTTTTCTGAATACTGGTTTTGCAGTTATTTTGAGCTAGAAATACAGTCAGAGCTTTAATACAACTAAAAAAGATAGTTTTACATGAAAACTCTATCATAACTTCAATAAAAACATTCCTAACAATCGCTGTCTGAAAAACCAAAAATCGCAAAAATCACAAAAAATAAAAAAAAATGCTCTCGTATGAACAATTTTTATGAAACTTGAGAATTTAGATTCCAGTCATGTACTGCATATAATACCCAAATTTCATCAAAAAATTCCATCTATGCGCGGAGTTATGACAGAAAAACCAAAGGGGTGTTTCTTTTTGACCGCTACTGTATCTAGATATCTATAAACCTGAAAAATATAAATTTTGACGAAGATTCTCAGATTCATTGAACCAATGATGAGCCGGATGAGCCAAATTTGGATTACTTTTCATAGAAAGATACTTCATCTGAAACACAACACAGTTTTATTATTCTTTGATTATTAATTTCTAGAGGATGAGTCATGAACTTTGGGAATTTTAAACATTCTTCAAAAAAAAGGGGGTGGGGGGGGGGGGGTTTAATTGTATTATTGAATTTATTGTCAACTCAATTATTCTTGATCATTGCGTTCGGAAGGCTGCTCAACCTCACAGCCGCTCCGCACGCACGCGACGCGGCTGCCGACACTCACATTCACTGAAATATCGGCGGGAACATGAATTTTTCAAATTTTCCAGTGTGTGTGAGTGTCGGCAGCCGCGTCGCGTGCGTGCGGAGCGGCTGTGAGGTTGAGCAGCCTTCCGAACGCAATGATCAAGAATAATTGAGTTGACAATAGCAAATAGTAAAAACTCAAATCGCATTCGAGTCATGTTGAACATCTGTGGTATCGACTTGATTCAGGACGATAAAGAAACAGTGTCAGTTAATTCGACCACACCTAATTTCAGTTTCAAAAATTAGGGATTTCTCTAATTAAAACAATACAATTTATGCACAGGTTCTCTTTAAAAAACCACTCGAAAGAAAGATTTTTAAAATTGTGAAATTGATTCTGATCCGCTTCGGATTAAACGGTTTGCTTACTGATTTTCAAGTCTTGTTTTAACCTATTCAGAATCACTTATTGTCTGCGTATAGCCTCCCCCTCGTTATGTTTCACATGCGAGCGTGTCGGTTTTTTAGAGCGCGCTTGCCTGTTTATAAAGCCGAATTTGTGAGCAGCTAATATGATTAATGAGTTTACCAAAACAATTTTTTTCGGGCGCGCGCAACGGGTGGTGCTAGGATTTTTGAAGGACCGTTTTGCTCAAAATCAAGTGTTTAAACCAAAGTTGATTCCATTAATTGATTCTGATTCTGAGTCGATTAAAACCACAATAAAAAATTAGTGAACATAAACTTTAAAGGATGACTTTACGGAGTTAATGAATACGTCTGGGATGAAAATAGACTTAAGACTCATTCCAAATCTGTTTTTTAAATTGTTTAAAACCACCTAGAAGGTGAGAAAACGCGCCTCGAAACAATGACGTAGAAAAACTATCTACCGGCGAAAACTAGTCCGCAGGTATGAAAAATCCAAAAAAAAAAAAAATTTAAAACCATAAAAAATAATATAAGCATTCTGCATAACTATTTATTAACCAAACACGAAAAAAGCTCATAGGAAAAGTTCGGCCAGGTGGGCACTTTGTCAAGGCCATTGTTTTGAAGCTCTTTTTCTCGGCTTCTAGGTGGTTTTCGAAAATTTTAAAAACAGATTTGGAATGAGTATGAAGTCCATTTTTATCCCAGACGCATTAATTAGCTCCGTAAAGTTCTCCTTAAGTCTGATTCAAGTATTTCATAAATCGTTTCTCGATTCATGAAGATTTCATTACAGATTCTTATAATATATTACTGTAACCAAATGCTCAACCTCTTCCATTTAAATTTCGATATTTTTCTGAGAACTTCGAGCTCATAACCTTTTAAATACCTCTAGCAAGAACTTCGTTCATTCAATAACTTTTGTTCAAGTGTGCTTCTTTCAATTCCCTAAAAACGAAACTCATTCGATCATTCAGTCCAAAATGTTCATAACTACCATAACTATAATTAGCTTTCTTTTTTTCTTCTTTCACTCGATTGTTGCATCTTCATTTAATATAAAAATGTTCACAATGTCCCCATAATCAACTTCATTCGTATTCTCTCCTCTTCCAACTTCTTCCTCTTCTTCATCCAGAATCCCCAAGAGAAATCCTAAAGAAAGGAGGCGAAAGAACCTCCTTCTATCCCTCCAACACGGAAAAATAAGTATTAAAGAAAGCAGTGAGAAAGAGACAAGGGAGAAAACACCATCATCATCATACAAATATATACGAAAATAGAACTAAGATCCAAAGAGACGTCATACACACATAGAAAACAGACAAAAACTAAATGCTCCCTCTGTCTTCTCTAGGAGGGAAAACGAAAAAACGGCCTTTTCTCCATCATCCCAAAACGCGCAGTCATTCAGCCAGGCCAGGCCACAGCCAACAGCAGCAGCTACATCAGTAGTTGCAGCAATAGAAAGCAGCAGCAGCAGTTCCTCCCGAAAAAAAATCGCATTTTTCTTTAATATCTCTTTTATTGTGCTTATTTATTTTTATTTGGCACGAATAAAAAATCGAAACTTTTATTTTTTGATTTTGTTTTTTTTTTGTGTTTCATTCGTTGTAGCTTTTTCTCAGAATTTCAAAACATTTTCGAAAATTTGGATTTCAGATCAGAATTAATCGAACATTTTCATCGTATTTTCTCGTGTTGAACTCATCTATAACATCCACCAATAAAAATTATGAAATTAAACATTTTTCGAGTCATTGGTGCTGATTCATATTAAAGTAGGGCTTTACGGAGCTAATTAATTTGTCTGGGATGAAAATAGACTTCATTCTCATTCCAAATCTGTTTTTAAAATTTTCTAAAACCACCTAGAAGCCGAGAAAACGCGTCTCTAAACAATGGCCTAGAAAAACGGGACACCGGCGAAAACTAGTCCGCAGGCACGAAAAATCCAAAAAAGCATTAATTTTAATTTAAAAAAAACATAAAAAAATGGACTATTAGCATTCTTCATAACTATTTATTAACGAAACACGAAAAAAGATCGTAGGAAAAAGTTCGGCCAGGTAGCCCCTTTTTCTAGGCCACTGTTTTGAAGCTAATTTTCTCGGCTTCTAGGTGGTTTTAGAAAATTTTAAAAACAGATTTGGAATGAGAATGACGTCTATTTTCATTTAAGATACATTTATTATCTCCCTCCTTTAAGGTCCCAAGACCCAATATTTATCCAAAATTTAAAACGAAACTCATTTGAAAATTGTTTTTTTGGAAATTGAAGATTCCCTGAAAATATTTAGATCTAATTAATATATATTTCTTTAACGACAGTGTTCCATTGGATATTTTCTGTTTCTAATCCTGATTTTTGAAATTAAGCACCTAAAACTATTAAGTGGCACACTGCCTTTAAAATGTTATTTTCGAGCCTTTTTAGTTTGCTCTATATGAATTATTATAAATTTTTCCTGTAAGATTTATGTTTTATTTTTTCCGGAATGACTATTATTTGCATTTTTATTATAATTTGCTCTGAAAATCCGTAATTTCTATCACAATCCTTAAAGACACTATCCCAGAGTCGAAATTTTCCATATTTTGAGGTGAAAAATCAAATTTATTTATTTATTTTAAAGCAATTTCAAACGTTTCTTATAATAGTTATATTTAATACAAATAGAAATTATATATTTCAGGCTATAATCTGAAAAATTTTATTTTTTGAAAATAAAGTGATATCGCGGCTATAATATAACCTTCAATTAAAAAAATTTTGAAATTTTTTATCGAAACATAAGCTTTAAAAAATTTGTTTTAATATTATTTTGCTTCATCACTTTTCCTCCCCTTCTGATTTCAAAAAGATTTCAAAAACTTGTGAAGCATTTCCCTTCGAGCATAAACTTCCGCTTCATTTGGCTTATTTTTTACGTCAAAATTTATGAGATTTCTCTTGAGATTTAACCCTTTATAGGAAAAAAAAAACAAAATCCAATCATATAGAATTTCCCCCCGTTCCAAAATAAATGGAAAAAAAGGCCGGCTTCTTAAGCATTTATGACTGGGACATTTATTTGGCTTCCAAAAGCTCACCCATTTTTCATTTTTGTTGAGTATTCGACATAGTGTATATTTTTGCCTCTAAAACGAGTATTATATTCTCTTTCTCTCTTTTTTCGACCAGACACCAATGTTCTTTAATTCTTCCAGAATCCCTCTAATCATGAGATTTCAATTTTAAACCGTTTTGAAAATGATTTTCAATAAATAAATAAATAACAAGACATGTTCTCTCTCTCTCTCTCTCTCTCTCTCTCTCTCTCTCTCTCTCTCTCTCTCTCTCTCTCTCTCTCTCTCTCTCTCTCTCTCTCTCTCTCTCTCTCTCTCTCTCTCTCTCTCTCTCTCTCTCTCTCTCTCTCTCTCTCTCTCTCTCTCTCTCTCTCTCTCTCTCTCTCTCTCTCTCTCTCTCTCTCTCTCTCTCTCTCTCTCTCTCTCTCTCTCTCTCTCTCTCTCTCTCTCTCTCTCTCTCTCTCTCTCTCTCTCTCTCTCTCTCTCTCTCTCTCTCTCTCTCTCTCTCTCTCTCTCTCTCTCTCTCTCTCTCTCTCTCTACTCTCAAAAAAAGGACACCATTAGTCAGAAATATAAACAAAATAAATGTAAACTATTTTTTTTTTGCAAACTTATTGCGGAAATTGTGTGTAAGTAATTTCAATGAAATTTTTTCTCAGAAAACAAAAATATGTTTTTTTTTCCCAAAATTGCAGAGCTCAACCGCATTTTTTTTTGCTAGAAATTTAAATTGGTTTCTCTTTTTTTTTGTTTGTGAATGAAAAGCATTCGAGAAGCCTATTTTAAAAGTGGGGTCCACTCATTCGTCAATAGTGAGAGAGTGAGAATTCGAATAATTTCGGGGGAGAATGCCCCTCAATTTTGAAGATTCCTTTTTTGGTTGTGTGTGTTGAATTACATTCGAATTTGTGTGTTTTTATATGAATTTCAAGAATTTTTAATAAATTAAAAACAACTAATCGTAAAATATTTCCCTTAAAGGCAATGTACCACTCAATTTTAACCTTCGAATCAATTAATTCACTTGAATTCACAGCATTTTGTTGTTTTTTTCATGTTGAATGGAACATTGTCTTTAAAGGAGGGCTTTACGGAGATAATGAATGCATCTAGGATGAAAATAGACTTCATTCTCATTCCAAATCTGTTTTTAAAATTTCCTAAAACCACCTAGAAGCCGAGAAAATGAGCTTCAAAACAATGACCTAGAAAAAGGAAAAACGCGGACTAGTTTTCACCGGCGGCCACTTTTTCTAGGCCATTGTTTTGAAGCTCATTTTCTCGGCTTCTAGGTGGTTTTAGGAAATTTTAAAAACAGATTTGGAATGAGAATGAAATCTATTTTCATTTTAAGGTACATTTATTATCTCCGTAAAGCCAATGTGCCACTTAATTTTGAACATTAAATATCTCCGGAAAAATTTATATTTATTCATTTCAATTTCTGTAGCCTCCATTATTGGCACTTCCACCAATCGAACGAAAGAAATGAAGTGATATATTGCCTTTAAGAACCTAAAAATAGGCTTTTTTTTTTAAATTGTTTCCACTATTTTTCTTTTCTCTCTCTCTCTCTCTCTCTCTCTCTCTCTCTCTCTCTACAATATTCTAAAATTTCAAAATGTCGTTCGTTTTTCTGGCCAAAGTTTTTAATGCAGAAAATTTTGCAATAAACTTCATATTTCGTGCTTTTTTGGAATTTTAATAAATTTGCCTTAAATAAAATATTTTCCTATCTATTTTTTAAGTAAAAAAATCGGGAGAGTTTGAAATTTTAAGCAATCGAATGACAGCTGAAAATATAATTTCCCACAAAATCTATTTTGAAAAAAAAAATCATGTTATACTTTTAATTACTTTCTAGCCAACCCCCTACCCCCTATTCTTCTTCTGTTTTTGAAATGTGGGCGGAGTCAAAAGAATTTCGAAAGAACTTTTTTCCAAAGAACCCTCAACGCTTAAAAATATGATGTTTCCCTTATTTGTGGCCTTGTTTTTTTGTTTGTAAGATCAAGTCTTCCCATTTTTTCAAAGTTCGAGGTTTTAGAATCCCTCTTGATAATGGGAGGATCCTCCCGCTTTTCACGTTCGCCTGAAATTCGTTGTTTTGTGTCACTTGCTCCAAATTAATTAAAAAATTAATAAATGGCAAAGAAGAGGCAAAAAAATGCTGAAAAAATCTGAAAAATCAGGAAAAAATAACGAAATTGGGTTTTGGACCTAGGAACTCAAGACCTTTTTTGAATACTAGGTTTTTTTTTTGCAAATTTCAAAAAATATAACTTTTGTGGACTGAATTCAGATGGCATCAGAATCCAAATGTGTTAAAAATCCCTAATTACGTTTAAAAAGAGCCCTTCCATTTTTAAAATTTTTTTTCGTTATTTTTTAAAATGTTTTTACCTCCCGGAGCGTCAATTTCTTCAATTTTTAGAAAATTATCATTAATTTTATTTTTCTTATAACCCCCTCTATATATTTTTTCCATCTCAACCTATTTTTTCCCAGGATTCGCGTGTGCATTGGTTGATCCTTAAATGGACGACGAAATCGGCGAGCGCACACCAGCGCTCGGCGGCTCATGCGGTCCATCAGTACGTGCGCACAGTTCCTCGCCGCGTCGTGTGCCGCTTTTCGAACGGGCGTCGGCACGTTGGTGGAATCCGCAGTTCCGCTCGGCGACACTTGAAGCACAATACTGGAAGTGTAGTTTCAGTCAATTGAGGGATCGATTTCGATCCGGATTGATTTATATTGCTTGTGTTGTTGCTGCCTGGTCGATTTATTTGGCAATATTCGATGATCGTACTTCTATTCAACACTGGGTATGTTTATTTTACAAACACGCAGAGACATATCGATAGAAGAAATAGAAATGTATATACGTTTTATTGGTATTTATTTATATATTGACCGTATTGTGTCTATGTATTATGACAAACGTGCGCGATGTGGGTGCGCTTTTGTGCAACTGGTATACACTTCGAAATCCAATTTTCTTTAAAATTTGTGAAATGATGAATGTGCTAAATTTACATATTTATTGAGATGGTCTTCTATTTGTTTTCCAAAAAAAAATGAAAGACCTTTGAAATTTGATTGATATTTTTCCGGAATAAAAAAATGATATTGAAATTTTGATACATTTTTATGGGACTGTAACATTTTATAATGGCGGCCGATTTTGATGAAGAATAGCTTGATGAATAGACAAAATCACGAAATATCGATTTTTTATGAGAAATAAGAAAAAACGCTTAATTTTAGCTGTCTTAAAAACATGCGCCTGAGGAACCTAAGGCTATAATATTTATGAATCAAATTTAAGAGACGATGTCGCGTTGAATCATCGTGCCCTAGGCCGAATAATTGTGCTATCAACTTTAAACTTCGTATATAAGTGTGGTAGGGGTCAAAGATTAATTTCGCGCCACAAAACCTGTGACGTGTCCTGGCGTTCGGGGGGAGCTCCCCGTTTTGTCTTTCACTTTTGACGGGCTATAACTTTGCTCATTTTCTGAACTACGAGCAGATATTTATATTATTAGAAAGCTCTCATTAAGTTCTACAACTTTATTGTTGACCAGAACCCGCTAAAAAATTGTTTTGAGTATGAAAATGTTGAAGATAGAAAATTGGATTTAGTTTTTCATAATTTTCAAATGAAAAACTCCATTTTCAGGTACGTAAATTTTACAAATTCCTGTAGAAAATAATTTTTCCTATCGAATGATATATAGAAAATCAAAAACTGAGGGGACCATTGTTTCAAAAATAGCCAAATATACGAAAAAATGACACTTTTTGGCCAAAAATGCACATTCAATTGAGCTGTAAATACCTCAAAATTTCGCCTTTTGTCTCAAATTTAAACTTAAATGTTCGTTTTTATATTTTCTTCCATTTAGCGCTATTTTTGGCAGAAAAATCGAAAAAAAAAATTTTTTTTTAATTTTTTCAAAAAAAAAAATTTTTTTTTTGCATTTTTTGCTCAAAAATGTTTCTATTGTCACAAAAAAGAACCAATTATGATGATTATTGCCAAAAAAACGCAAAAAATTATTTTTCCGAAACCAAATCATTGAATTCCAAAAAAAAATCAGGAACCTATACCTTTGGACCCGATTTTATCAAGAAAACATTTTTAATCGAAAAAATCCACACTTTCTCCATTACTTTTTGTTCTCAAAACCCGATTCTCTTTTTCATATAAAAAAAACACGATAGAGAGAAGAAGAAAGCGGCAAGGAAAAAAAAACGAAGTTATTTTTGGGACCCATCAAACCAATTCCTACTGCATTCTCTTCTTCGCTTCTCTCATTTTTTTTTCGTCAAGAATGTCACATTCACTTCCTCTCAAAAAAAAAAACGAAAGAAAAGAGAAGACACAAAATTAAATTTATCCATTTTCCCAGAAAAATTCAAAAAAGGGGGCCACCAAAAGAGAGTTCATATATATCTTTCAGGTAATTTCATCATGCTTGATTTCAGTCATTTTTGCCATGTTTGGCTTCACTACGTGTGCTTCGCAATACCAACGGTAAGCGGAAAATTTCGGATTATTTTTTGTTGACTTCCTGGGGAAAGATAAAGAGAAAAACAATAAACTTGATCAATCATAGTCTAGAAAAAAGTCCTGAACTTGGGGTACGGAGCCTAATTAAAGAAGTCTGAAACTTAAGTTTTTCAGCCAAGATTTTCAGATAATTTCCCCTTTTTAAGAAACTATTGTCAAGATAATAATTTCTGGCCGCTCGTTTTGTGGAGTGTCGTTGGGAATTTCCTCGCAGCGCGATCATTTTTTAAAGAAAATAATAGAGTTCGAAAAGATTTACAGAGATTAAAAGCATCGACGCTTTAAAGGAGGATTTTATGGAGCAAGTTAATGTGTCTTGGATGAAAATAGACTTCATTCTCATTCCAAATCAGTTTTTAAAATGTTCTAAAACCACCTAGAAGTCGAGAAAACGCTTCTCAAAACAATGGCCTAGAAAAAGGGGCCACCGGCGAAAAATAGTCCTCTGGCATGAAAAATCCAAAAAAAAATTGATTAAAATGAAAAAAAAAATTAAAAATAGACTAATATAAGCATTCTGCATACGTATTTATTAACGAAACACGAAAAAAGCTCATAGGAAAAAGTTCGGCCACACTTTTTCTAGGCCATTGTTTTGAAGCTCATTTTCTCGGCTTCTAGGTGGTTTTAGAAAATTTTAAAAACAGATTTGGAATGAGTATGAAGTCTATTTTCATTTAAGGTACATTTATTATCTCCGTAAAGTCCTTCTTTAATTTCATTTTAAGAATATTTAGCTTTTCTCGAAATTGTCTCAATTATTTCAGATTCTATATGCCAACATCATTTCTATGCACATTTTTAATTTGTCTTGTCACTTTACTCATCTTCTCAGCCGAATCGTCTTTCATGACACCTGTTGCCAGTCTTGCCACAAGTTTTCAGGTAAATAATAACAAGAATGAAAATAACATTCTGATGGGGTTGTTTTGTCGATCGGGGGGGGACAAAGTATTAGTTTCACAATTTCAAAAACCAATATATAATTTATTTATTTATTGTAAATTCAATAAATAAACTCGATAATTGTTTTTGAACTTTTTCCGAGAAGATAATCTATTTTTTTATTAATATTTTATTCGACAAGTCGAAAGAAGGTTCAGCAAATTGTAGAAATGTAGAAATAATCGTGAGATGTATAAGAAATGGTAGAATATTCTATTTGGCAGCATAAAGACCAATGGAGAATAGTTTATATTTATAAAAACAATTTTATTTTGAAACGTATTTGAACTGTTGTGACAGCAACAAGAAGATTGTCGGGACATCCCGAAAAAAAACACCCTTAACGTTTTTTTTTAATTTCAGGTCGTTCTATTAATCTACACCGTTATTCCACTTCCACTTTATCTCTGTACACTAATTGGTATAAGCTACTCAACTCTTTTCTTAATTCTCAACAAGAATAAGAATGGACTCGTTGAAAGCACCTGGGTCAAATTTTTCCTTCAAGTTGGCGTCCATCTTTTGGGAATTCATTTGTTCATTCTTACACAGGCTAGTTATAACAATATCACAATTAAAAATAAAGACAAAATCTCTTGCAGGTGCGCCAACGAAAAACATTTCTAAAAGTTGGCCAGAGTATGCTTGCACGAAAAGATTTAGAACTTGAGACCCAGTTCAAAGATCATATGATTCAATCTGTGATGCCTAAAAAGGTTGCAGATGAATTGTTGAAGGATGCATCAGAATTGAGAAGGCCGTCAGCGAGTAATGACTCAAATTGCCGGACGTCAAATGCAACACAAATGGAACGTAAGTGGATAGAAACCGATTCATCTAAATTATCTATGTTTTTTTTTGCAGAACCATTTGCAAAAGCGATTCCTGAAATACGAAAGTTTCGTCCATTTACAATGAATCTAATGACAGATGTGTCAATCTTATTCGCCGACATTGCCGGATTTACGAAAATGTCGTCGAATAAATCTGCCGACGAACTTGTCAACCTTTTAAATGATCTTTTCGGTCGGTTTGACAATCTTTGTCGAACACATGGATTGGAAAAGATCAGTACATTGGGTGATTGTTACTATTGTGTTGCTGGTTGTCCGGAGCCGTGTGATGATCATGCATGTAGAACTGTTGACATGGGATTGGATATGATTGTTGCCATTCGACAGTTTGATATTGATAGAGGACAGGAAGTGAACATGAGAGTGGGAATACATACAGGAAAGGTCATGTGTGGAATGGTTGGAACTAAACGATTCAAGTTCGACGTGTTTTCGAATGATGTAACATTGGCCAATGAAATGGAGTCGTCTGGAGAAGCTGGAAGGTGAATATTTCCGTGGTTCTGGATCTTCCAAAAAAAAAGATTCTAAAGAGAACTTCAAAAAGGTTCAGAGATTAATGAATACACTTCCTTTCTAATATTTTCGTCTAGATGTGAAACCGTATTCATTCAAAAGATGGCTGTTGAACCAAGTTTTTCGAGATCGCTTCTCATTTTTATAAACACTTTAAAGTATAATTAAACTGACGCTTAGTGCAACTTTGATTCTGAAAATAAAAAAAATTTCATGTTGATGGTGAGCAGGCTTGTTCGGAATCGGAAAACGGAAATTCCGATTTTCCGATTTTTCCGACATTTTTCGAAAATTTTCGAAATTTTTTATCGATTTTTTTCCGAGAAAAAAAACCGGTTATCCGATGTTTTAAATTTTAAAATGTATGTTTTCAAGAGACATTACACTGTCCTACCAATTCATCTTTTTATTTAAAAAAGTAATCACTAAATATGCATTAGAAAAAAGCATTTTCATGGTATTAGCGAATTTTCCGATTTTTTCCGAAATTTTCCGAGAAAAAAATGGGAAAAACTTTTCATTTCCGATTTTCAGAAAAGTTTTTCCGACCAAGCCTGATGGTGAGTGAGATCATAAAAATTGAAAGTTCGGATGCGATGTTCATCTCAGCCAAAAAAATGTTGAATGAAATTTATATAATTTAATTTCTGAATTCCGTATTGTCAACACGGCTTGTAAAAATGAACCTGTGTCATTCGCGCGTGAACAGGCTGGTTGCGCATTGTCCGCAAGCACATATCAGAGAAAAACCTCTTCAAACTGCACGCTATTTACTGTAAAATATCGCGTGCCACAGTTGCGTTTTCCTTGCCACGCCCATTTCTGTGCAAAAATCTTGAATTGTCGGGCGGAAATTTTTCCTCTTTCCTTGGTTTTTTTTTACAAGCCGTGGTCAAGATAATAATTTTGGCCGCTCGTTTTGCGGAGTGTCGTTGGGAATTTCCTCGCAGCGCGACCGCAACGCGCTCAAATTCAAATTTCTCAGTTGGTCTTGCGCGTTGCGGTCGCGCTGCGAGGAAATTCCCAACGACACTCCGCGGCCAGAAATTATTATCTTGACAATATCAAAATTTATTTTTTCAATTTGGTGAACATTTCTAGAAAAACACGTGGTTCTGGAGCTTCCGATAATGAAAATTGATAAATTATTCTATTCAGAAGGACGTCTCCAAAAAGGTTCAGAGATCAACGAATCCGAACAATTCCTTTCTATTATTTTATTTGTTTTTAAAGTCGAACCGTTTTAAAAAAAAATCTCCAAGAAAATCACTATTTTGAATGTTCGGAAAGTTCGACTGTGATGTTCGTCTCAGTCCAAAAAATTTTTTAGGAACTTTATATAATTTGATTTCGGAATTCGGCATCAAAATGTATTTTTTTCGATTTATTCATATAGACCAGGCTTTTGCGGAACCGGCCTCTCGGAACTTTCGGAACCAAATTTGTATTACGATTTTTTTTCCGAAAAAAACTGTCCCGACTTTTTTCCGAATGTTTTTTTCGGAAAAACCGGTCAATTCGGAACCAGAATGCTTAACCTTCATTTTCAAGGTTTTTTCGCATTTTTAAACGTTTATTAAGAAGTAAAAATAATAGGGAAGATCAAGAACAACTATTTAAGAAAAAGCTACTACTTTTGAAATCCAAGAAGTGGCATATTGCGCTGAAGGAACAGGAGCTTTTTCACTTTGAAATGCTTAAAAAAATACATTTATTTAGATGCTGGTTATTTTTTTCCGTGCCGGCTTTTTTTTCAAATAAACGTCCCAATTCCCATTTTCTCAAAAACAATGAATTCGCAAAATTTTCGTACAAAAATTAGGAAATTCAATGAAATGATAACAATTCTAGCTTTTTCACCTTTACAGTAAGAGTAAATTTTCACAAATTGTGCTTTTTTCCGATATTTTCGAACTGCGGAAGCTCCCGAATTATCCCCAAACAATATTTTCATTGTCAAACCATTCTTTATAATTATCCTTTTTCAGAGTACACGTATCCGAAGCGACTGCTAAGCATCTCCATGGACTCTACGCGATAGAAGAAGGAACCGATTACGATGGACCTCTGCGAATGCAGGTTCAAGGAACCGAACGACGTGTCAAACCAGAACCGATGAAAACGTTTTTCATCAAGGGAAAAATTGGTGAAGACGTTGAAGAAGAACCAGCGACTGTACAAGAAATTGAATCAATTCAAAGTGGAAAAAGTTCCAAAAAGTCGACATTGAAGCAAAAATTGGCTGAAAAATTGAAAATGAATCATACAAATAGTTACCCGATTCGAACAGCTGTGAGAGAAGGAGGTGGAAGTTTGAGAATCAAATTGGCTGAACGGAATCGAAGTACCCAATTGTTGCCGAAAGAGTCGAATTCGATTTGTGTGATGGAGGATAATAGGAAAAGTGCATCACTTCAAGCATTGGCCACTAATAATTTTAATGGAAGCACAACTGATACGAATAACACGTATAGTGATAGAGTGACAGATAGTAAGAAATGTATTGCTGCAACGAGAAGTGCGAGCAATAGTATCAAAGGAAGTAGAAGTAGCGGATTGCAGCTTTCACTTCAGGATGCGAATTCCGATCTGAATTCTGTCGGAGGACTTGACACCGCCATTTCACATCATCATAATGCTGCATCGTTGACAAGATTCGACACTGACAACAATTTCGACCAACGGCTTGCAATGGTTATCGGAGGACAAGGAGAGGAAGAATTCGATAAAGGATTTTGGGGACATCATGACAGTTTGAACAAATGGACACTCCGATTCAATGAAAAGGATGTTGAACAGGAATATCGCGCACATTTTGTTGATTCCGCTGAAAGATACACAAGTTCAAGTAGGAAATCGAATATTGAAAGACATCAGGAGCTGGTTGAAGAAGGAGGTGATGCGAAAGTGGCTGCAAGTACCGTCACCAAATATAAATATTCTGGAGTATTTGTCGATATCTTTATCGCTAAAATTGTGTTCGTTATTGCCTGTATCGTTGCGAGTATATCGATTAGACCTATTCCGATATCTTTCATCGTTTACTTCCCATTTGCCTCAGCTATATTGGTTTTAACAATTATTCTCATCGGATTTCCTCTGTTGAGAAGAAGAAAAGGTATATCATGTGTGAATCAATGGATGCCAAGACATATCATCGGTTAGTTTTCCTTTTTTTCTCAAAGGAAAAATAATATCCTAATTTCAGGTCTTTTTCTCATCTTCCTCCCACTCGGAATCGCCATATGTCTCATGCCATTCTGTAGAACCGGCGAATGTGCCGACAAGAACCTCATCGATCGATTGGTATTTAGTTACGTGACAATTCTTGCCATATTCGCTCACTGCAATTTCTCGCAACTTGCTGCCTGGCCAAAAACCACTGCCGCCGTTCTAATCGGTCTTATTCACATCGTCGGTGTCTACTACTGTCAATTCAATCTTCAAACGATGGACCCGGACGATGAAACGTCTTGTAACGTCTCGACGATTTGGCTTCCACCAATTCGTCGAGGGTTAAATGCTACCATATCGCTTAATTCAACATCTGCTCGAACATTGCCTCAATCGTTTGGATCGCAATTATTCATTTGGGAGCTGTTGCTGGATGTGGTGCTCAGTATTGTTTTAGTCGCATTTTTGAACTATCAGGTAATTTTTGTTTATCATCATATCATATCATATCATATCATATCATATCATATCATATAATAAAGCGTTAAAGGCGTGCGTGTGTTCGCATTCTAGAATATTCCAGAAAATTCTATAAGCTTCAAAAAATTCTAGAAAATTCTAAAAAAAAATCCAGAAGCTTTAAAAAATGCAAGAAGCTTTCAGAAAATTCCAGAATGTAGTTGAAAATTCTAGAAACTTCCAGAAGCTTCCAGAAAATTCTAGAAGCTTCCAGAAAATTCTAGAAGCTTCCAGAAAATTCTAGAAGCTTCCAGAATGTTCCAGAAAATTCTAGAGGCTTCTAAAAAAATTCTAGAAGATTCCAGAAAATTCTAGCAGCTTCCAGAAAATTCCAGAAGCTTCCAGAATGTTCTAGAAAATTCCAGAATGGTCCAGAAATTTCTAGAGGCTTCAGAAAAATTCTAGAAGCTTCCAGAAGCTTCCAGAATATTCTAATAAATGTTAGAAGCTTCCAGAAAATTCCAGAAGCTTCCAGAATGTTCTAGAAAATTCCAGAAGCTTCCAGGAATTTCTAGAAGCTTCCAGAAAATTCCAGAAGCTTCCAGAATGTTCCAGAAATTTCTAGAGGCTTCCAAAAAATTCTAGAAGCTTTCAGAAGCTTCCAGAAAATTCCAGAAGCCTCCAAAAAATTCCAGAAGCTTCCAGAATGTTCCAGAAATTTCTAGAAGCTTCCAGAAAATTCCAGAATGTTCTAGAAAATTCCAGAAGTTTCCCAATGTTCCTGAAAATTTCCAGAATGTTCTAGATTGTGGCTGTGTCTGAAATTATTTTAATCAACAAAATATCGAAAAATTTAAATTTCCAGTTTGAAACTGCATTCCGAATGTCATTCTTTGGAGATGTACAAGCTCGTCGAGACACCGAAAGAATGCAAATTGTACGTGACCAAGCGGATTGGCTGCTTAACAACGTGATCCCTGCCCATGCAGTCGAAAGCCTGAAGACCGATACAAAATACAGTGAAAACCATGAATCGGTTGCTGTTCTATTCGCAGCAATAACTAATTGGAATGACATGTATGAGGAGAACTTCGAAGGTGGACGTGAATTCCTTCGGGTTCTTAACGAAGTTATTGGTGATTTTGATGAGCTTCTCGATAGACCGGAATTCGGACATATTGAGAAGATCAAAACCATCGGAGCTGCTTATATGGCAGCCAGTGGATTGAATCCAGAAAGGAAAAAGAACATGCAACATCCGAAGGAGCATTTACATCAAATGGTCGAATTCGCATTGGCAATTCAACACGTTCTCAGTGTTTTCAATGAAGATCTTCTCAATTTTGATTTCGTTTGCAAGTTAGGATTGAATATTGGACCAGTGACTGCAGGAGTTATTGGAACAACCAAATTGTATTATGACATTTGGGGAGATACTGTTAATATTGCTAGTAGGATGTATAGTACAGGAGTTTTGAATCGAATACAGGTTGGTTTAATTGAGTGATTCAATCAATAAATATTTGATTTTTCCAGGTATCCCAACATACTCGCGATTTGCTTCTAGATCGCTACGAATTTGAATATCGAGATCACATCGAAGTGAAAGGAATCGACGGTGGAATGGATACTTATTTATTGGTAAGACTTTTTTTGAAAACTTCAAACCAGTAAGAATTTTTTCTTACAAGTAATCTAATGCTTCTGAATCTACACAATTAGTAAGATAGATATGTCATAAATCAATAATTGTTTTGTTCTTCATTTTCAGTAACTAGTATGTTTTTAAAATGGCATTTTTGTAATACCAGGCCTCAATGTTATTGTATAATTTAAAGGATGATTTTACGGAGCTATTGAATGCGTATTGTATGAAAATACACTTCATACTCATTCCAAATCTGTTTTTAAAATTTTCTAAAACCACCTAGAAGCCGAGAAAACGAGCCTCAAAACAATGGCCAAGAAAAAGTGTGCAAAAACTAGTCCGCAGGCATTGTTACATGAAAGTCCAAAAAAACATTTTAAAATTCATTAAAAAAGGACTAATATAAGCATTCTGCATAACTATTTATTAACGAATCACGAAAAAAGCTCATAGGAAAAAGTTAGGCCAACTTTTTCTAGGCCATTGTTTTGAAGCTCATTTTCTCGGTTTCTAGGTGGTTTTAGAAAATTTTAAAAACAGATTTGGAATGAGAATGAAGTCTATTTTAATTTAAGATACATTTATCATCTTCGTAAAGTCCTCCTTTAAAGTGGTAACTGTAATACGAGACCTCAACGTTATTGTATAATTTAAAACTATGAGTAATATTACCCAGGGCTGGGGGGCGGCCGGCTTCGGCCGCCGCGGCATTTGAAAATCGAGACAAGCCGCGGCCGGCCGCAGTGCAATGCACACCATCACAAAATTGCGGAATGCACACAATTTGACGAGCAAAATTTTTTATTCGAGACTTTCGAAACTAGTTTTTAATGAATAAGGTAAAGAAAATAAAGTAAAAACATTGAAACCTATTCAACATTACGCAAAATATCATTTTCAACATTTAAAATTGTTTAATAAATTATTTTTCGAATATTTCTCATCCCAACTCCCTGAAAAAAGGATTAAATCAGTGCAATGTGTGCATTTATTAAAAAAATTTCGTGTTTTACAACGCATTTTTAAAAAAATACATTCTCCTATCGAAAAAAAGAATAACCACTTTCAAAAATACGGCTGCCGCGGCTTTGGGCCGCGAACGCGACGCAACCGCTCCGCAGGCCGCGGCTGCCGCGGCCGCCGGATTGGCCGCCGTTTCCCCAGCCCTGATATTACCAACCTAGTAACTTCGTGCCTGTAATTTCGTGCCTGTAAATAAGATGTACAAAATTTCACTCTTTCGTACTCGATCCCTAAAAACCCCATCAATTTTCCAGGTTGGTCGAAAATCCGACAACATTCCACCATCAATTCAAGATCATCCATCAGACAATCAACAACAAGACGAGTTTTAATAATCATGGAGTTTACATAATTTTCTTGCCAATCTTATTTTTTCTTCGTTTTTTCAACAACATCAAAAAAAAATCAAAATGTCTCCCTAAATCCCGAGTGACCCTTCTTTATCTGTTGCTTTACCCTATTTGCTTTGCATTATTATTATTATGATCACATTTTTTTCTAACGGGTTAGTTTTTCAACGAAATGAGCATGTTTTATGAGCATCTTCGGCCATTTTGCCTGATCTAGTCAACGTTTCATTCGGTCATTAATAAATTTTTTTCAATTTTTGAAAATGGTTTTTTTTTAAATTGAACAAATGTCGAACATGTCCACATTATAATCGATAGAATTTTCGGTTTTTAAAGGCATCGTGTTAGTTAATACGATGAAAATTCAAGGCAAAAATCAAAATTCGAATGGGAGCCCTGGTGGTCCAAAGAACAATACCAATATGTACCCGAATTCAAATAATTGTGTTTCCGACCGCTTTGCACGGACACTCGCGCATTCAAATTTTGATTTTTTCAACTTTAGACCGCTGCTATGAAGCGTGTATTTATCAGTGTGATTTCGCATAAATTGCATTGTACTAATTAGAGAACGCTCTAATTTTTGAAATTGAAATCTGGTGGTGTCAAATTAACTGACCCATTGTCTTTAAGCCGACGATGGAAGGGTTGCGGATTCGAGATCTTTGACATTCTTTTTTAAAACGAAAAAGTCAATTCGCATGTTTTTTCATTCAAAATTCAATCAATCGATCATTGTCACCTGGTGCTCCTTTTCCCCATTATCTTCATTGCATAGCTATTCTCTCAAGCCATCGTTATTTTTTTTTCAAAAAAAAAGAGAAAAAAATTCTCGACTTCAGATATATCTTTCTCTGTCTCGTGTTATGTTTGTAGTACAACAACTGCTCCAGTTCAGTTGTCAATAATTTTTTCTGACATTTTTCTTTTCAAAAAAACCCCCCTTGTTTCACTTCTGCGGTTTTTTATATGAAATTGGATGAAAATTGGTGGCAGATGAGTGTGAACGAGCCGAATTCGCTTTCTGATGCGTTGTTTCAGCATTTGTATCGCATTTTCACTCTTTTTGCGGATCGTACTTCACAAGGTAATTTAAATATTTAAGAAAAATAAATACTTAATGCTCTGATTGATCTATAACTTTTAAAAAATAATTTAATGCATTCAGTCTTCTTTTTTGTATGTCAAAAATTGTATAAATTTCGAAATGTTCTCTTTTAAAAATTTGTAGGTATTAATTTATGAATTTTTAGGTATATAGGAGAGCTTTAAGGAGCTGTTTCATGTATCTTGGATGAAAATAGACTTCATTCTCATTCCAAATCTGTTTTTTAAAATTTTCTAAAACCATCTAGAAGCCTAGAAAACGCGCTTCAAAACAATGACCTAGAAAAAGTTTGCGAAAACTAGTCCGCAGTCATAATTACATGAAAAATCCAAAAAAACATAAATTAAAATGAAAAAACATTTAAAAAAAGACTAATATAAACATTCTTCATAACTATTTATTAACGAAAAAAGCTCATAGGAAAAAGTTCGGCCAGATGGACACTTTTTCTAGGTCATTGTTTTGAAGCTCGTTTTCTCGGCTTCTAGGTGGTTTTAGAAAATTTTAAAAACATATTTGGAATGAGAATGAAGTCTATTTTCATCCCAGATGCATTCATTAGCTCCGTAAAGCTCTCCTTTAACCTAAAAACTATAATTCGTCGACTTCAGTCTATAAAAATGGTATAATTGGTATGTATAATTGAACAATAAAATTGGTTTTTAAACCAAAAACAGTTAATTAGCCTCTAATTGTCATTAGTTAATTGATTTGTATATTTCCAGCCACAGTCAAACCAAACCAAGCTGAGTTTCTAATTGACGAACTTTTGAGAGAGCTGCGAAGACCAACCACGCCAAAAATATCCGATCTTCCAGACGATGTGACATTCAAGTAATTTTCACAGCATTCTCCATTAATAATGGAACCAATTTTCAGCGAATTTTTGAACCTATTGCAAGTTCTTTTCCCGGAACGCGAAGAGTTACAAATCTCAACTGATCGGATTTTCGAGCGTTATGTTAATCATATTATCGGAAAGGTTACTTCATGTTAAACATTGCGGGATATTCCACAACGGTTTTCAGGGTTTCGTCTTTTTTCGACGGTGTAATATATATTCCAAAAAAACCGGATGTTTCGGACGAAAATCATCTAGAAAACCGGATAAATGGCGAAATGGATGGTGCACAATTCTGCCAGGAATGGTAAAAATTAAGTTTGAAGGATCGGAGAAAGAGGTGATTATACCAGTTGACGAAGAAACGGCTATTGAGGTAGGCAAATGAAAACCTTGAATTCTGATTAGCAAGATTTCAGCCGGCGTCAAATGACAATGAAAAAATACAGTGGAAACTGGTTATTGGGTCAGATCAGATATTCCAATTTGCTCACTTAGATCCGATCGCAGCTCAACTTTTGATAAAGGGTAAGAAAGAAAACCTTTGGAAATTCCCAATTTACCTTTCAAATTTAGAAAGCTTTAATTTTTCAGTGTTTTTAGATTTAACGAAGGGCTTCTGGGATGAAAATAGACTTCATTCTCATTCCAAATCTGTTTTTAAAATTTTCTAAAACCACCTAGAAGTCGAGAAAACGCGCCTCAAAACAATGGCCTAGAAAAAGTGTCCACCCGCGAAAACTAGTCCGCAGGCATAAAAAATCCAAATGAAAAATCTAGGACTAGTTTTCGCCGGTAGCCATCTTTTCTAAAAAAATGAAAAAACATTGGATTTTTCATGCCTGCGGACTAGTTTTCGCCGGTGGCCACCTTTTCTAGGCCATTGTTTTGAGGCGCGTTTTCTCGGCTTCTAGGTGGTTTTAGAAAATTTTAAAAACAGATTTGGAATGAGAATGAAGTCTATTTTCATCCCAGATGCATTCATTATCTCCGTAAGGCCCTCCTTTAACCGAAATGTGAAACTAATTTTTTCGAGAGCTGTAAGCTTCTTCTGTGGAGTCTCATAGAATTAGAAAACAGCCTTATTATTGATTATTATGTTTTTTATTTTAAGACATAAGAACCGCTCGAGACTATAACACTCGTGAAGCCCTTGCCGATTTCGACCAGAAACGATCGCTTCGAACTCGATCAAACAAGGATACTTCATCAATTTCTGCAAAAACTCAAAAAACCCTCGAAACCGAGCGAATCCGCCTCGAATCGGAGCTCGAAGAAGAGCGAAAAAATCGAAAAGATGAGGAAATTGTGCGCGGTTTGACAACTCGGCTGTTGAAACAAGAAATGGAGAAATCCGAGCAGATGCAACAAGTGATTTATGAGCTGAGAAGTAAATTAGTACATGATGAGCAACCTGAACAGCAGAACGAAGAGGAAATCGAAAAAGATGATGATGATTTGGAAGTTTTAGATGCGGAACAAATTTCCGAAATTTGTGAGAATGAGGAGACCGAAATAACATTACCATCGAGGGAAGAACAGTTACAACAATATGCTTATCATTTTTATACAATTCATGCTGATCAACATGTTACTTCTGCTGATGAGGAAGTTGGTTTTCGAATATGATCTCACTTTTCTAAACAATAGGGGCTCGAAAATAAATGGTTGAAAAATGGTGAAAGTATGATTTTTTATAAATAAATGAAAAGAAGTCCAAAGAAAAACTCGAAAATGGCGAAAAAAAAACTCAAAAAACAAACCATAGAACCGGGTGTCGCCCTAATAATATAAGAAACGTTTTTTGGTTTTCTAGGCCGTTTGTTTTTTCTTTTTCTACTGAAAAGACCGCAGCGCAACCGCTCGCATTTAAAAATAGCACGACTGTGCGAGAGACTTAGATGTTCTGGGTAGGTCAAAACAAACTTGCATTATCAAGAATATTTGAGTTGACAATAGTAGTATAGCATTGAGGCGTGCTTATTTCAATTTTCTCGAGAAATTTCTATAAATTTTTTTTTCAAAATTACAAGGATTATAGAGAAAAAAATTCTGTATCTTTTGAGACTACTCTTACTACCAGAATTTGCTTTTGTGCCGAGAAAATTCACTTTTAGACCTTAGAAACCTCATTACTCAAAAATGTTCAATAACGTTTTTTTAAAGTTAGATTCCAGAAAAACGTTTTTGAAAAAAAATTTTGTTTGGTTATTTGAAAAATTTCTCATTTCTTCCTCAGGAAAGTTTCTGAAACTCATAGATTATGTTTGGAAAATCTCTCACAACAATTATGAAAAAAAATCTATGGAAAAAATGCTGCTGACATCCGGAAAATTCAATTTTAAGCGTCTCAATTCGCACTTCACTGAGCCAAATTCCGTGAAAAACAATAAGCATTTTCGAGTTTTTTTTTGGAATTTTTTTTCCATTTTTTATAATGGACAAAAATTATAAACAATCATAATTTCATCATTTTTAAATTTTCGCCCGTTCAGCTCCCCTTTAAGTTGTATATTTCGACAAATTTATTTTAAAATTAAAATATCAAAAAAACTAAAAATTTTAAACTAAAAAATATCAAAATTTATCCCGAGAAGTCATTAAAAACTATCACAATTTCCAGATCTGGAAGCAAAACTATAATCTCATCGTCTCCACCCAATCAGTTTAACACAAATGAACACCAGCTGGCTTGTATCGTGACTCTGTGTAAAATTGAGCATTTTTTTCAAAAAAAGCATTTGAAAATAAAGTGATTTGTTTTTTTTTCACATTTAATACCTTTGATTGATGACAAAAACGAGAAGTATGTCAATTGTCCGGTGACAGCCCCAGGTTTCGCCGGATTCTTACGAACACTTGTCACTTCAAAACCACCGTCTCCTTCGACTTTCACTTCGACCACGTGCCAATCGATCATTCTAAATAAATAAATTATGAGCTATTTTAGTACAGTTACATACTTCGGATCAGAGACAAGTCTTGCCACAACACCATCAAACCCTAAATTCGATGCTGCAATAGCTCCTCCAGCCATCGTGTTCACATTGTTTGGAGCCAATGGACAAAGCCCGCGAACAGATCCTAAAAAAATATTTTTTTGTTTTTGCAGTAGTCAAAATTTTAAATCTCACCTTCATACAAAACTGTAGCTTTTTCCGATTCCAATTTCGCCTTTTCATTAATCTCAAAAAGCGGTGAACCTAATTTAAAAGAACTTGGATGCTTTGTCATAGATATCGTCAATCCTCTCAAATTCCCATTTTCAGCCATTTTCTGAATATCATTTCCACCCCAGAACGCACCGGCTGGTATCAAGATTTTGCGAGTTTTTGAGAATTTTTTTAATCTTTCGAAAAGCTGCTCATCGGCCAAACATGTTGGTGAACCGATCTGAATTACAGTTTTGAAATTGAGTAAAAATCACGGTGGGCTAGAGTGAACCGATTATAACTAAGAAAATTCAGTATTTTTAGTAAAGTATGACAATTAAAAATTGAACGCAGAAAACCTGCCGTTTTTAGGGGGTGGCATTTTTGCAATCGTGCGTCACGGTTACACAAAACGCGTTAAATTCAGCTATTCAGGGACGCAATTTTGTAATTCGAAGTGAAAAAAATTAGAATAAGTCATACTTTATGTATTTAACGCAAAAACTTCATTTTTTCATGCGTTGTAGGCGTTAAAATACCATTTGTAAAAAAATCAAATTTTTTGCGTGTGTGCAATTTGTCGTAACGGTGTACACACACAAAGCGTTGTTCGTGACGACACTTTCGGTTCCCTTTATTCCACCGTGAAAATAGAATAAAATTTACGAAAAGATTTGTATGCTCTAGAATCAATTCTCCATAATCGTGAATAATCTTCGGATGTGCTACTTCGATGACCAAATCCAAATGCTTCAAATTTTCAGCATTTAAGACTTCCAGCCCTAGAACATCGTCACCATTGATTGTTCTGTTCCAAATTTTAGAAACTTCAAAACCTTCTGATTCTCTCAGTTTTTCAGTCAGAAATTTTCCTTAAAACTATTGATTTTTAGAAGTTTTTAGTTGACAGGAAGTTACCTAAATGTCCATAACCAATAATACCAACATTGATAGTCACCATTGTTGACCAAGTAAAAGAAAAAAGATCGATTTGAAGGACGGACACTGATTGATAATATCGAATGCATACGAATGGCCTAGAAAATCCAAGTTAGGCCACGAGGAAGGATAAAATTTGAGGAAAAATGTCGATTTTAAAAATTCAAATTGATTCAGAATCACTTTATTTTATCAAGCAGAAAGAAAAGAAAATTATTAAGCTCCCGTCTTTAAAACGAAGAAAATTATTGGGAATTATCACAAAATGGAATGAAATTATACGGCAAATTAAAACAATTACTCAAAAAAAAAAAAAGACAAAATTTAAGAAACTGTGCATTTATCTTTCTTGTCCTTCTTCTTCTTGCCAGGAGTGGTTGAAGAGGTCGCTCGATGGTCGCCTTCATCAGATGGGAAACTTCGAACGATTCGGACTAGTTCATGGAATGCTGCATCAACATTCACTGCTGGGTCCTGAAAAAACGTTTTGTTTTGTTTGATAAAAAAATTTTCATAAATTTCTCAGATAAATTGTTATTAATATTGTCAACTCAAATATTCTTGATCATTGCGTTTTGAGTGCTGCACCTGCTCAGACACTCCGCACACACGCACGCGGCTGCCGACACTCAACACACAAATAAATTTTAC
The DNA here is from genome assembly GCA_964036255.1 of Caenorhabditis virilis. Lineage (NCBI taxonomy): Eukaryota > Metazoa > Nematoda > Chromadorea > Rhabditida > Rhabditidae > Caenorhabditis > Caenorhabditis virilis. Next base: position 7,903,958 of record OZ038417.1, on the reverse strand, counting down.
TCGATAAAACTCGCTTTTAGCGACTAAGAATTACTTCTATAAAATTTTTTTAAATTCCACAGACAAAAATACATATGAGAAGATTAAAATCAATTATACTTGATGACCATCTTAGTCTGATTCTTCAGTTTTTTTAAGATTTTTTAATAAATCTCTCATCATTTTTAATAATTTTTATTATACTTACATACCTCTTTCTATTAGCTTCAAAATGAGCTATAAAGCTTTAAATTTGGTTGAGTCGTTCACGAGTTACAGTTATTCAAGCCTGTCAACTTCAGTTTAGAGCCTTCACATACCCTATACGCATACGTGACGTCACATGCGCATATCTCAGGCATACCTTCGTATTTCCCTATAATTTTTTCAGAACTCATAATTCTGATCTTCACCGTTCATTTAAACCTCATTTCGACCGATGGTTTGGGTAAAAATTACTTTCAAATGACTTCCCTAGTAAACTGTTGATTTTAAAGGCAGTGTTCTACTTACTTTAAAACTACAAACCAGTCATTTATTCTTTCTTAATCCTATATGTTCAACTTGCAAAAAACGCAAAAATCCCAGAGTAAAAATGAAGCTTCACATTAGTTGAAGATTTCGAAGAAAAATACATTTTTGATTTTGATGATGATTTTTTCCTACCTTAGCTGAAGTTTCAATATACATCAGTTCCAACTGTGCAGCCAACTCTCTTCCTTCTTCTTCAGAAACCACTCTCTGACTGACAAGATCAATCTAAAATGCCGAAAAATGTGAGGTTAATATTTAAACATTCAATTTAAATAAAATTAATGAATAAAAAATTGCTACTCACCTTATTCGCCACCAACAACACAGGATACTCATTTTTATCTTTAACTCGGAGAACCTTTAAAAAAATCTAATAATTTTTGAACTAATTTCTTAAAATAAAACCTGTTTATACAACTTGTGAGCTTCTTCAAACGACTTTCGTTCAGTAACCGAATAAACCAACATAAACCCGCGTCCACCTCGAATATATTGCTCCCTCATCGCAGAGAATTCTTCCTGTCCTGCAGTATCCAAAACATCCATTATCACCCAATTCCCATCAATTTCACAGTGTTGAATGTATTGATCTTCAATCGTCGGATCATAATAATCAACGAATTGTTTCTAAAATCTTATATTATACTTTTTGAACACTTTTAAGTATTAAAGAACCTGAAAAAATTGAATAGTTATTGATGACTTTCCAACACCACCATCTCCAATAACAACCAATTTATAATATGGAAGATTTGAATCATCCTCTGGTGGTCTTTTCCCAGCGTTGGCCATTTGTTTTTTGTTGATGTTTTGGCTGAAAATAATTATTGTTAAATAATAACAAAAATATAACTGTATAAATTGAAAATTATATAAATTCAAAACAACCATGAGAAAAAAGTGAGAGGTGCAGAGAGAGGATAAGAGGATAATGATGTGATTTTGGGGGGCAGTTATGAATAATTCCAAACAAATAAATCAAGGCCATATTCTTTGAGAATAAAGTTTTTCGTTATAAGGAAGGTCCAGACTTGAAAATCGCCTGGAGAAAACTTCAAAAATGTTTAGAAAATTAGAAATTTGTTCATTGAATTTCATTAAACTTTAAAGGAGGGCTTTACGGAGCTTTATGAATGCATCTGGGATGAAAATATACTTCATACTCATTCCAAATCTGTTTTCAAAATTTTCTAAAACCACCTAGAAGCCGAGAAAATGAGCTTCAAAATAATGGCCTAGAAAACGTGTCCGCCGGCGAAAACTAGTACGCAGGCATGAAAATCCCAAAAAAAATTAATTAAAAATGAAAAAAAAACATTAAAAAAGGACTAATATAAGCATTATTTATTAGCGAAACACGAAAAAAGCTCATAGGAAAAAGTTCGGCCACGTGGACGCTTTTTCTAGGCCATTGTTTTGAATCTCATTTTCTCGGCTTCTAGGTGGTTTTAGAAAATTTTAAAAATAGATTTGGAATGAGAATGAAGTCTATTTTCATTTAAGGTACATTTATCATCTCCCTAAAGTTCTCCTTTAAAATTCAATGAAATTAAATTTTTTGCGAAATAAATTGAAAGAAATGTTTGGAGTTAACCATCGTAATTCTTTCTAAAACAATTGCAACCAACACAAAATTCAATTCTGACGAGAGAAGATACACAAAAATGTGAAAAAAAAACATTTGAAAAAAAAACGTCTATCCTTCTTGTTCACCTGCTGCAGGCAACAGCCGAAAATGAAACCACAACAAAAATCAATCAATAATCTCATAGTTATATATTATCAATGATGTTCTTCTCATGTTTTTTTTTCTCTTTTTTCTTCTGATTTCTCAAATTTCCGCCGTTTTGATATCTTCGATCTATGTAAGGGTCAGCCTCCTCTCTCGATTGGTTGAAGAGACAAACAATACAACGTACATGATCATCATCATCATCACTATCAATTTGAAATTCGAAAAAGTAAATGTTTCGTAGACGAAATAGTATACCGCGATGAGCAGTTTCCATCTCGACCACTCGGATGAAAAAAATAAGAAAAATGGGTTTCTGTGTTCGCCAAAAAAAAAATGAACGGATAGATGGGGTGCGAAAAAATGAGATATGATAACGGAGGTTTTTTTCTTCGTTTTTTATCTATTGGAGGTTGGGAAAACGATCGGCAAGAAGAATTATGTGGCAGGAAGGTTGGAAGTCAAAAGGGCAAATGGTCATTAAAACCTTTTTCACAATCGATTTTTGTTGAAGATGGGTTTTTGTTAACGATTGTGTTCTCTGAAATTACGACCTAGTAATAATGAACATAATAAACAGTTTCCAATTTTCAGAATTCAGTTTTAAACCTGCTTGGGCCATTCTACTAATGAATTTAGCAAAAACACATTTTTTCCGATGTCCTTTAACCAATTGCTTTTCAAAATTGAAAATTGGCCCGTAAAAACCTTTCCCAGTAGGGAATAATAGCTGATTTTCTGTCGATTTGAAAATGAGCAAACAGGCACTTTAATACATTATTGAGCATTTTGATCAAAGTGCAAATGTAGATTGTAAGGGTGCTCGTGAGAATAATCAAGTGGAATAATGATAAACTTGGCTGAAATTAAGGTCATGATTCATTTTTGTGGCCCAATATCCTTCGAATAACGAATATTATATTAACCACTTTCAATTGGAAGTATTTTAGCAATCGAACAATTTTTCAAATCTTAATTTTAAAACGTATTAAAACGGCGAATCCAAAAAAGTATATCAACCATTATTATCACACGCAACTCTAGCCAACGAATATGCAAATCAAGGATCCATTTTATATCGATTTGTGATGGTTAACTCAAAACATTTCTTTCAAGTTATTTCGCAAAAATTTAATTTTATTGAATTTTAAAGAAGGGCTTTAGGGAGATAATAAATGTACCTTAAATGAAAATAGACTTCATTCTCATTCAAAATCTGTTTTAAAAATTTTCTAAGACCACGTAGAAGCCGAGAAAATGCGCCTCAAATCAATGGTCTAGAAAAAGTGTCCAAAACTAGTCCGCAGGTATGAAAAATCCACAAAAAAAATGAAAAAAACATTAAAAAAGGAATAATTTAAGCATTCTGCATAAGTATTTATTAATGAAACACGAAAAAAGCTCTTAGGAAAAAGTTCGGCCAGATGGAAACTTTTTCTAGGTCATTGTTTTGAAGCTCATTTTCTCGGCTTCTAGGTGGTTTTAGAAAATTTTAAAAAGAGATTTGGAATGAGTATGAAGTCTATTTTCATTTAAGGTACATTTATTATTTCAATAAAGTCCTCCTTTAATATATTTTTACACCGACGGCTTGGTGGATCGGTAAATACTGAAGTTTTAGTAACAAGGAAAAGAGTTATAACCAGCAACTCCCATTATTTTCCCCGTATTCTCACACCAAACAAAATACTCTTCTCAACATCACATTTTTGTTTTTCATGTTTTAGTAAATTCAACAAAATCAACAATTTTCTTACTAACTTTTAAAAAATAATTCTCTTTCCATGTTTATAATTAATCAGTCTTCCTGTAATATTTTGTTGATATGTTTTGATATTTTTACAAGTGTTGTCTAATTTTGCAAAGGATGAAAAAGTGTACGAAAATTGAGTATCAATCCGACGATCCAGACCCGTAATAATGATTAAATTCCAGACTTTTTTTGCAGCAGAGAGCGCTTCTGGAATTACTTCATATTCGTCTTCAGGTGTCCAATTTTGGATTCCACAGCAAAATGAGTTGCACCAGTGGTTTTACTATTCCAACGTTGAATTTAAAACAATTTCCTTCACACTAATGTGGAGTAAAATCAAGCGTTGCACAAAATTGGGGAATTAATTGTTTAACTCGAATGCACAAAATGTCAGAAATTAGCATTGAAATTATATGAAACCCTTCGGCTAAAAATCCTTGAACTGAAAAAGGAAAAAATTATCCAATCAAGAGGAAAACACATTTCAAATGCTTCAATGATCTCGAATAATTTCTACCAGTACACATTTTATCATAATTCAATGTTTCAACCGGCTACAATAGAACGAAAACTGTTAGAATGAGGAGGGGATAGAGAAATAGAAAATAAATTACTAAAAATTAAAACAATAATGATAATAGTTTCAAATTGGGTGACGTTTGAGCACACCGGCGGAAGATTTTCTTTTCTCGTAAAACAATTGTGGACACAAAATCAAATGGGCTAATTCTCGGTGGCTGAGATAACAACGTAAGACATTTACGAATAAAAATATTAAATGAAAAAGAAAACAAAATAATTGATAGAGATGGGAATTTTGTTCAAAAATAAAAGAAAAATTGCTACTTCTCAAAATTTGACAATATTTTTGAAGGATGGGGAGAAAGAAGGATAAAAATTAATTGAATGGTAACTACAACCATAATTGCAACGAAAAAAAAACGTTTTAAACGTTGATTACTTTTGTTTCTGAGCATTCTCGAAAGTTTCCTTGAACGATGTAGCGAGTGCCTCTTCCTTGAATCTGATCGTGAAAACTTCATGTGATCCTTCGGTTTGGTCATCGGAAAAGTCCTGTTTAAAAATTAATTTGAAGTGAATTAATTTCGAATCGATTCTTACCACACAGTTCAATGTGAAAATGTTGGGGAACCCGGACTTTGGATTCAATTTCAGAGCTTTCGAGATTCTAAAGTTGGCGCACAACTTATGAACTTGTTCCCGCCGCATAACTACTCTGTAGGCGCCTGTCTGTCCGTTGTGAAGGATCTGAAATAAAACACTGAGCCAGGTTGAAAAATATTTTTTTAAACCTTGATATCTCCGACACCTCTATCCTTATTCTCTTGTGTTTCTCTGATATATCTGTACAGTTTGCATCTTCCCTTGAACAACACATCTTCGCCCTCTTCTCCAGTTTTGACATCAATCAATTCTGGCAATGGAATCACCGGCTTGAAATCAACATTCGGTTCATATTCCTCATTTTCATCGTTTGGCTCGTCATTTTCTTCCGCGTCATCTTCGGCTTTCTTACTGAACAAAGATGTTGATTTTTTCTGCGCCTTGAATTCTTCTTGAGCTTTTTTGGCAGCTTCACCCTCGAAAATGTTCTTGTTTGCACTCTTTGCCGCTAATGAAGCAAAACTTTCTCCTTGTCCTCCGTTTGCAAAGCTTCCGAAGATCTGGAAACAAATTTCTTTCAAACACTATTCGAAAAATTCAACTCACGCTTTTTGGTTCTTCAGCCTTTTTATCTTCGGTGTTTGATCCAGTTGGTGTTCCAGATCCTTTCAAGAATGAGAATGGTATTTTGGCTTGATCTCCAGTTGTTGCAGCTTTGTTGAATGAAAATCCGACTGCTGAAGTTCCAGCAGTAGATGGTTCAGTCTTAGCACTTATTCCAAAAAGTGCTGATGCATTTCCACTGGTATTTGTATTCTCAGCCGCTTTCATGAAATTGAACTTTGGAGCGGCAACTGGGGTAGCAGCTTTCGTATCGAATGAGAATGTAACTGGAGTTGTTGAAGCAGTTGATGCGTTCGCAGGAGAATCCTTTTGTGGTCCACCACCAAAAATGCTGTTTTTCGGTGTGGATCCTCCAAAGATACTCGAAGATCCGTTCAGAGTGCTTCCGAATTGTGGAGATTTCGTTTGATTTGGCAATGGTTCCTTTGCAGCAGCGGCGGCACTCTGCCCAAACGAGAATTTCGATGTTCCGGCAGATGGTGTTAGAATTGAAGGTTTGTTGAAGATTGAAGCGGACTTGTCGACAGTTTTCCCATCTTTTCCAGCACCACAACAGCTGCAAACGCTGTCAACTTCCTTGTTGCGAACGTAGCATTCTTTACATTCCCAAGTTCCAGCAGCGAGTTTGAATGCATCTCCGAAACCAACATTCTCCTTATTTGACGGAATTTCAACTTCTTTTCCTTCATCTTTCTTCACTGGTTGTTCGATCTTCTTCTCGGGTTGTTTGATTTCCTTCTCAATTTTTACCTCTTGAGTTTTTACCGGAGTTGAAGTTTGTTTGTGTTCAGCTACAGCCTTTTCAAACAATTCTCTGAATTCCTTGGAGATTTCCACAGTAGCGAATCTGGCGCTGAGTTGAACATGTTCAGGCTCATCTTCAGAAAAATCAGTGCAATGCCAACTGGAAGCCTTATCATTCTTAGCCATTGCGGTGATTGCCATATCTCCGATGATTGGGAAATTGGCACAAACTTTTAGGACTTGTTCGCGGCGCATTACAACACGGTATTTTTTTGTATCGTTGTGTTGCAAAACCTTCAGATCACCGACACCTCTCTCTTTCCATTCGCCAGTTTCTCTGAACCAAATGTAAAGCTTAGAGCGATTGTTGAATAGGACCTGAAAAATAAAGTTGTCTTTTTCGCATGTTCAAATAAATTGTATTATTACTGTCTCATCTTCTTCTCCAGTCTTAGCCTCTACCAAATCTGGCAATGGAATAACTGGTTTAAAATCAGCTGTTGGCTCATATTCTTCAACGGTATCCTCATCATCCTTCTCTGCAGGTTTTGGTGTAACTGGTGCAGCTGTTACTGGTGTTCCGAAAATTGAAGTAGCAGTTGGAGTAGCATCAGGTTTCTTTCCGAAAATACTTGTACCATTGTTCGTAAACGAGAAGGTTGAAGTAGCAGCAGGGGCAGTGACTGGTGGAACAATTGCCGATTTTGGTTGAGCTGGTGGAATAACCACCGGTTTTGGGGCCTCTTCAGTTTTTGGAACAATGATTGGTTTGACCGCTGGTGGGATAGAAACAGCCGGAGTTTGCTCCTTTGGGATTGAAACAACTGGTGTTGGGATAACTGGTTTCGGGACTGCTGGCACAATAACTGGAACAGCTGGTTTAGGAATAGCTGCGGCATTGCTGAAAATGTTGGAAATTAAGTTTTAACAAATCGAACAAAAACTATTTACTTTGCCATCATAGCTACTGCCTGAGCATGTTGAATACGTTGCATTTCTTCATTGATTTGCCTCTGTTGATTTTGATACATCATAGCGTGTTGAATAGCGGCATTTTGTGCGGCTTGTTGTTGTTGTAAAAAGTTTGGAACTTGTGGAACGGCTGCAGTTGCAGTGTCTTTGGCCAACAATGTTTGAACTATATTCAGCAGTCTTTCCACTTCCTTATTATGAGCGTTTCGGAGCTCATCAACTTGTTTCTGAGCACGATCGTCGGTCCGACGGAGATCATCTCGCAAGCTTGCGATTGCTGCATTTTGGTCGATCTGTAAATGTTTTTTAATGAAATTAAAAGCTCCGAGAATTTAATGCAAAAAACTCACTTTCAAATTTTCCAATTTCTTCGTAATATTATCAAACTGAAACAAGATTGTTTGTTGTATGTCGACAACATTAGCCAACACTTTGCTAAAATTGGTGCTTGGTTCAGCCATTGCGACCAAGATGAGCTGAAAAAAACAAGTATGTATAAACAATCAATAGAAGAGACAAAAATATTGTAAAGCTAAGCCAAAAACATTGTCGAGATGTTGTCATGGTGATAAGTGATAAAAGAAGAAAAAGGAAAATCAATCTTCACTCGCATGTATTTATTTTTATCAAACGTAAACGTGTAGATAAGGAAAATGGAGATTCAAGTTTCAAAAAAAGGTTTATATTATATGAATGTCGTCGTTTGTTTGCAAATTCATGTTCCAAATAATTGAAGAATTTATTGCGAAATCGTAGTTTTTTAAAGTTGTTTTACAACGATTACGCGATTAGCGACACTTGGTATTCAAAGAATAAGCGGCTAAAAATAAGAAAAAATGTGAAACGAAATTTAAAAATTGAGAAAATTTTAAAATTAATTCCGTTCTGTTGGAAAGCAAAAAAGTCAATTATTCGGCATTTTAACACTGCTTTTCTGCGTTTTTCAGTTTTCTAAGAACAGTATTGTGAAATTAAAAATTAAAAGCACATAAAATTAATAATAATAAATCTGAAATGTCGAATTTTCAACTGAGAAATTGCCGCCATTTATTTTTCGAATTCCACCAAAGGCGAAAATCGATTTCGTTGTGAGACTCAGGCAACAAACAATTGTGTGCGCCTTTGAACCATGAGTTGGCAAAATTCCATTAAAAACAAAAATCGGCAAAGAAAACCGGTTTTAATCGCCAAAAACACGATTTTGCATATTTTTCATGCATCTCAGCGTTAGAAAGTACCCTTATTTATTGAAATTATGTCATTTTTCACGTAATTCGCATGTTTGGAGGCTTTTGTAAATAAAATTTTTCGAAATATTTTTTTACAGGTTTCAAAAAATGGAAGTAGATAGTGGTTCGTGTTCTTCTTCAGAAGATGAACAAATCGTTGATGAATATGTGCACACGGCGTGAGTTTTAACAATTATTGCTTTTTTTGCTAAATAATTAAAAAATTAACTTTTAGATCCGTAAAAATTGCAATGGATAGCGCAGAATCTGCAAAAATTGTCTCAGAAGCTGTGAAAGTGGATAAAGAGCCAGCAAGAAGCGGAGCGGTTCGTCAAATTTCAGCAGAAGGGAAATTTTTAATAATGTATATAATTTTTCAAAAAATAACATTAAAACATATGTTTTCAGCCAAGTTCAAAGTAAAGATCCAAAGTCGCTTTCAAAGTCAATCGCAAATGCTGTAGATATGTGCGAATTGTCACAAAATACTTTCAGGTTTTGCGAAAAGTTCAAAAAAACAAATGGTCACGGGTTGAAACGCAAAAGTCCCCAGGATGATTGTTAAAATGTTGTTGTTATTATTGTTAATTTTTTAAAACGTGTATATTAATTGTTATGAATGAAACGCATTATTTCTTACTGAATGTTGTTCGAACAGAAAATGTAATTTGGTAATTAAAATTCCCAATTTAAATATTTTTCAAAAAAATCATAATTTGATACAGAAATGGATTCAGAATGTTCAAAAATTTGAAAAACCGATTAGACAGTGAAGCAGAAAAAATCAAATCATCCGTACAGCAATATGGAGGACAAGTTGCTGCTCAAGTTGGTCAATATCGCCAAGCTATGGTAAATTGTACAAGAGAATTTATGAATCCAGAGAAAACATGATTATAGAATGAAGCTGGAAGCGAATCAGGTACCTCAATTTCCAAAAAATTTCTGAGTACTGTAACTGGCACGCCTGAAAAACCAAATTCAACCTCAAGTCCTGAAAAAGATGAGGAAAATGCGGATACGAGTATGGTGAGGGTTTCTGAATCCTTTTCCTGAAAACAAAATAATATTAATTTCAGGAAAGTTCAAGCGCAATGATGAGCGAAATCCCAGAAGCTGATTTATTAGGATTGGGCCTTTCAGATTTGGCAGCTGAGAATAAACCACAAGGGAGAGAACGGACACTTTCAGTTGATTCGAATCAAAGTACAGAAAGGTATTTAGGATTTGTCTGGATTTCTTCCGCATTTAAATGAATTTTCAGCACACTAGCATCAATTCTTCATTCATTACCAAATGTGCTCACTTCAGCTCTAGAAACAATCCCATCGGATTCTGAAAGTGTTGCAAGTGACGCATTCTCAATGAGATCTACAAATGATCAAGTATTTAATTGTTTTGATATATTTTTTCTAAAAAATCCAGTTTTCCAGGCAAATAACACCAGACTTAAACAAAAACTTTCGACATATAAAGCGAAATATCGTGATGCTGTCCATCGTCATAATAAACTTGTAGATGAAGTGAATACAACGAAAAAAGTTCTGGAACAAACGCAAGATGAATATTTGCAAAAAGTTGAGAAATTGAGAAATGACAGACGAATTTTGGCCGAAAAGCTGAGAGATAATGCCGGAAATGTGGAATTGGAAAAAAAGAATGAGGAATATAAGAAGATGTTGGAACAATGTAAAATTAAGATAAAGTCGTTACAACAGGAGAAAGTAGGAAAATCGATATATTTATTATTTTAAAAAGTTATTACAAATTTCAGGAGAAGAATGAAAAAGAACATTTGATTTCTGTGGGAGAAGATGAAGATCCAAAAGTAATTGAGTTGAATAATAGAATTTCGAAAGTTGAAGAAGAATGGACTGAGAGAATAAATAATGTAAAATATGAAGATTAATTGAATTTAAAAAAAAAGAAGAAAGATTTATAGAGTGATCAACAACATGCGATTACATTGGCAACAACAAAGGCAGAAATGCACGCAGCTTTGGAAAACAAAGATTCAGAGGTTAGAAAACTATTCACTTTGAAACATATATTTGAGAAATAATAATATTCAATTACGTTCTTCCAAAAATATTGTAATTTTGTAGATAATGTAAAATATCTCTCAAAATTAAAAAAAAAAAAGGAGACTTCTACAGATTAAAATAGTGTACTCATCATTGAATTATGACCGGTGATGATCACTTGTGATTTTCAAACGAAAAACAATTTCACAGTACAAAATATGTGAGAAATATATTCCTTTCGACACAAAAACGTTGATTTTCCGGTAGAGCGCAATTGTATTCGTTAAAAGATTGATTTTACAACAAAAATTTGAAATAATTCCTAATCCTACCAATTAAAAGTTATAAAATAACGGAAAATACAGAATAAAAGTTGTTTTTCAAAATAGGCAATAGAAATATATTTCCTATTTAAATATCTAGGCCATATTTCATACATATCAACTGAAATATTTTTTTGTCTGTCAAATACTGTTTAAAATACTAAGCCATTCTAAATCACGGCAAAAAAATCGAATTCGTGTAATAAATTCGAAACTTGATAATTTCTACATTTCAGATTGAACAATGGCGAAGGAAATGTGGTGTTCTAGAGCAACAGGACTCTGATGCAAATCAACGATGGCAGACGAAAGTTGAACAATTACAAGCTTTGAATAAAGCATTGGAAGTTGAAAAGAATGAAATGATTGATAAATTGTCAGAAGCTAAGCAACAAGGTGTTAAGGTTTGTTTCCTCCCTGTTCCAAACAAAATAAGAATTCGAATGTTTCCAGGCGATCCTCGAAGAAGAAGAACGGCGACGAAAAGAGCTTGAATCCTTGATGAGCGAGAAGGAAAATCAACTGATTGAAGAGATGGAAAAGATCAAGGAGGAAAATGAGCAACTTAGGCTTGAAATGCACACATATGTAAGTTAATTCAAGAATTATATTATTGTCTCACAAAATCGGCTTCATTAACGTGAACTTCCCTATTTTGCGAAATAGCGTATGGTGAGGGATAATAAGACAACGCAACGCATCCCTTCCCATTGCCCTCACGCGTGGCGTGTCGATTTTTTTGACAGAGGTTTTTCACGTTTATATAACAGATTTTGTAAACAACTAAAAATCGTATCTTTGTTTTTTTTTTCAGAAAGTTCAATTAGAAGCCAATGAATCGTCACAAAATGAAAAGTTCGATGAGACATCTGAAGATTTGGAAACGGTGATTTTGATATTTTGAAATTCTTAAATTTAGAACAATTTCAGATAAAAATTGAAAAAGAGGCAATCGAACAGAAATTGGCAGAAAATGTGGCAAATTTTGAAATGTACAAGCAGGAAGCTGAGAAGACACTACAAGCTGCTCGAGAACAGTTAGTTTCATTTTTTGAAGGTTTAGGGACCGGTTTAAATACGTTTTTGTGTATTGGCGCACATATTTTAGGAAAATCCATTATTTTTTTCAAATTTCTATCCTTTAAAATGGAATGATGCATGTTTAAAATCAAGGGTTCTTTTCACACAGGTGGTTGGAAAAAATGTTCAAATATTCCAATAAAAATAGTTTTTCTTCAAAATTCTGTCAATTCCGCTTAAAAATCAATTATTATTTGAATTTTACATACTGGAACGTTGCTTTTGTTTTAAAATGATTAAGTTTGCTTATCCTATTTCCCTAATTTTGTTTCTCTAAAAAATCCAATTTTTATTGTTTATTTTTTAATTTTCAAGCTGTTTTCATCAACTTTTATTTCTGGTGTCAGTCGTCATTGATATATTGATTTGATATTTATATGGTGTGATCGTTTGTAGATTCAAAATTACTCAAAATGAATGTGACGAATGGAGAGAGAAATATGAGCTAAGAGCAAGTGATATTGATCGAATAACCACAGTTGAATTTGAAACGACGGAAGGAGAAACGAGAACGAGGGAACAGTTTGAAGAATTGATGGAGAAGATGGAAGTACAGAGGATAGAGTGGGTTTTCCTACTTCTTCAAACTTTCATAGATGTTGTAAATGCTAGGATACAGCTTTCATGGGTTCTTGAAATTGTCCAGATATGGTTATTTTTGAAATGAAATTGAAAATCGCTTTATTGTCTGTATTTTGGTCGGAGCAGGTGTCAATTCGATAGAAAATTAATTCGGGAGAAAGACAATTCGGGAGAAATTTTGATTTCGGACAAAAAATGGCAACTAGAAAGAATGAAAAATATCTTGAAATTATTGAATTTATTCAAATTTAAAATCAACGTTGTTTTTTGCAAAAAAAGATGTACCAGGTTGTTTTTTTCGCCGTAAACTTTTAAAATTTTCTCTCGAATTCACAAGAACTTCTAAAAATTAAAATTCATACAAAATAAGATTTTTATCTAACTAGGGAAATCATTTGAAGTTTACCCAAACCATCGGTCGAAATGAGGTTTAAATGAACGGTGAAGATCAGAACTATGAGTTCTGAAAAAAATAGAGTACAATACGATGGTACGCCTGAGATATGCTCATGTGACGTCACGTATGCGTGTAGGATATGTGGTGTGTAAATGGTGTGCAGACTGAAGTTGACAAGCTTGAATAACTGTAACTCGTGAACGACTCAACCAAATTTAAAGTTTTATAGCTCATTTTGAAGCCAATGAAAAATTATATGGAACTATAATAAAAATTATTAAAAATGATGAGAAACTTAATAAAAAACTTTAAAAAACGGAAAAATTACAAACCTCGATAAAACTCACTTTTATCGACTAAGAATTACTTCGAAAGTATTTTCTTCGAATTCCTTGGAAAAAAATACATAACAAATGTTTAAAAGAAATAATACTTCGCGTCCATCTAAGTCTGATTTTTCAGTTTTTTAACGATTATTATTAAGTTTCTTATCATTTTTAATAATTTTCTATAATAGTTAAATCACATTTTTTATTGTCTTTAAAATGAGCTATAAAACTTTAAATTTGGTTGAGTCGTTCACGAGTTACAGTTATTCAAGCTTGTCAACTTCAGTCTGCACACCATACACACACCCCATATCCTACACGCATACGTGACGTCACATGAGCATATCTCAGGCATACCTTCGTATTGTACTCTAATTTTTTCAGAACTCATAGTTCTGATCTTCACCGTTCATTTAAACCTCATTTCGACCGATTGTTTGGGTATACTTCAAATGACTTCCCTAGTTACTAGTAATGTTTTGGAAGTTCAAGTTTTTCGAATACTGCCGATTTTTCAAATTCAATTCGAAAAAACTAACGAGATTTCGAAAATGTCGTAATTCGATTATAAATAGGAAATTTCCTAGCAAATAAGAGAAAAAAACTTGAAATTCAATTATTTCGTATAATAATAAAATTTTAAAGCCCAGACAAGTTGTTCAGAAAGCCTTAAAGCCTTAAAGCCATGAAAATTTTAAGCACGCTTTCAGCTTCTCTCTCACTCAAGTTATTTTTATTTCGCAGTGCTTGTGATGTGTGTTTATGTTGTAATACTCTTCTAATTTCTGAAAATTAATCTGTACGTTGAAAAATGAAATGGAAATATTGGATTACTTGTGAATAATTTCTATCTGATTGGATGTGTTGTGTATTCTTTCGTTTTAGAGTCTTTTGTGTGCGTATTTTTGTCCCTTTAGATTTAATTATGTTCCGTATATCATTTTGCAGTGTGTTCCGTTTCATTTCGTTCCCCTCTTCTTCTTCTCCCTTTCCTCCGTATTTACTCGCATCTCCTTTTGAAGTAAATATCAGATTTCTTTTTCTTGAGACTTGTTGCAACGCTTCAGATTTTCGAAATCTGATGAATATTCTTAGCACTTTTTAAATAAAAGCTAAAAATAAATTATTTTTGAAAAATTGAAGTATTCATTCAAATGAAGGCTATTGTACGGTTATTTCAGAGAATTAGGTTTTATTATTATTTTTGAGTATAATAGAATTATTTCTCATTTTTAAAGTCACGTGAAATTTTTTGGAGTATTTAATTCTGTAATGGACCTATTCAGTTTGAAAAAAAAATACAAAAAATGTCGAGAAATTCAATGCAGAAATTGCAGAGAAATGTCGAGAAATGCAGAGAAACTTCAATTTCTCTGCATTTTTTGAACTGGTTTTCTTCGAGACCCAAACGATTTAATCTGTGTCCCTTTAAACAATTTTATGGAAAATGTTTGTATTTGTGTCTATGATTGTGGAAATTTTACCAAAAAATCAGTAGTGAGTCCCAATGATCCTTAGATGCCCAAAATATCTTATTTAGACCCAAAAAGTCAGTCTGGGTCGAAAAAAATGACATGCCGAGAAATGCAGAGAAATTGCAATTTCACTGCATTTGTCGACATTTCTCTGCAATTTCTGCATTGAATTTCTCGACATTTTTGTATTTTTTTTTTCAAACTGAATAGGTCCATAAGATATGGTTTTTTAAACATTTTTTATTTTAAAAAAGAGCATTTGGAAAAAAACAAAAAAATTTCCATTAATTTTCAAGCGACGTTTATTTTTTATAGATAAAAAGAGCCGCTCTCACGAAAAAATAGGAAAAAATGAAGAGACATCTTCTCTTTGTGTTCATCATGATAGATTGTCTCATCTGAATCTATGAAAAAGACAGAAAATTTTCCCCTTTTTTCTCATCTGTGTTTTTTTTCGGTCCCTTTTCCACTCCTTTCATCTGATGTCCACGCACCGCATTCTTCCATACTTTTTTCTCATTCTGTTTACTGCTCCCCACTCTAGAAAAAGGGACCCATAAGGAGTCTCTTTTTGTTTAAATGTGCAAAAAAAAATAATAAAATGCTACCAATTTTGGTCAAAATTGTACTAATTTAGAGTCACCCTTATGTGTGTGTTTTTTTCAAACTAATATGCACCATTTTGCATGTTTTTTCACCCTTTTCTCCCCTTAAAAATATTGCATAAAAAATAAAATTTAAGATGAATTTTTATTTAAAATTGTGTGTTTTTTTTTTCAGATTTGCTGGTGAAAAGGAGGCCGTTGAAGAGAAATGTAAAGCGATTGAAGTGGATTTCGAGAAATATAAAAATGACAAGGAGGTAGAACAAAAATTTAAAAAATAAGCGAAGAAATGGAATTATTGTTTTCAGAGAGAGATTTCCGAAATGAAAGCGGCAATGTTGATAAAGGTTGATGAGCTTCAGAAAGAGTTGGATGAGACAAAGAGGATGAGAGAAGATATTGAGAAACAATTTGAGGAGGTTACTGAAAGGGCTGTGAAGTTGAGAGGGGAGTTAGAAGGTGTGGTCTCATATTTATGAGTTAAAATCCAAATTGTATTGTTTTTTAGAAAATCGAAACGCGCATGAAGTAGAAAAGTTGGAAATTACAAGCTCACTTCAGAGTGTTAATGAGAAAGAGGAGGTTCGTTTCAAATCATTAAAAAAATCAAAATATTCATTTTTAGACGTTCAAAAATGAGATTGAAACGATTAGAGAGCAACTTGAAGCTATAAGAACGGAGAAAGAACGATTGGAGAAGGATTTTGAAGAGTATCGGAATAGAACAGAGCAAGAGAATTCGGAAAATGCTGAAAAATTGAAAAATCAATTGGAACAGCTGCAGAAGGAAAAGGTATAAGGAAGATACTTCCAGACATAGGTGGGATACCGCGGATTTAGCCTAGTAACGAGTTTAACTTTTTTTTCACTTGACAAGGTGTAACCTTATCTTTTTAACTTAACTTTTTTAATGAGTATCCAAAAATAGACGTTTGCCTTGACGCACTTTCGGATATTCGTTTTTAAAGTGTTTTTTTCAGCGTTTTTGATGCTTTTTACAGTTTGTAGTCGCCTTAAAGGAGGGCTTTACGGAGATTATGAATGCGTCTGGGAAGAAAATAGGCTTCAGACTCATTCCAAATCTGTATTTAAAATTTTCTAAAACCATCTAGAAGCCGAGAAAACGCGCGTCAAAACAATGGCCTAGAAAAAAGGCCCACCTGGCCGAACTTTTTTCAATTAGCTTTTTTCGTGTTTCGTTAATAAATAGTTATGCAGAATGCTTATAGTAGTCCTTTTTAATGTTTTTTTCATCTTAATTTATGTTTTTTAAAACAATTTTGGAATTTTTCATGCCTGCGGACTAGTTTTCGCCGGTGGCCACTTTTTCTAGGCCATTGTTTTGAGGCGTGTTTTCTCGGCTTCTAGGTGGTTTTAGAAAATTTTAAATACAGATTTGGAATGAGACTAAAGCCTATTTTGATCCCAGGCGCATTCATAATCTCCGTAAAACCCTCCTTTAACTAAAAAAAAAATTTTTTTGTAACGAGCTTAACTTTGAGATTTCGAAATGACCTAATCCCACCTATGTTTCCAGAATTAAATGAGAAATTCGATTTTTCCAGATTTCAAATATTTCCGAACTCACAGCTCAATTGAACACGTTGACTTCTGAAAGAGATTCTGCTAAAAAGTCGCTAGAAGATGCCCAAAATGAGTTGGAAAATCAGAAAAGTTTGAAGGAAGTCATGGATAAAAATGAGGTATCTATAAAAAAGATTCAATGAAAAGTTATAAATGTTTGCCACATTTTTTAGAGTGAAGTTGTCCAAGAACTCAACAATCAATTGGAGAATCTGAAAATTTCTAAAAAGGAAGCAGATGTTGAATTTGAGAAGAGAATGGCGGAAAAAGATCAAGAATTTTTGGAGAAAATCAAGAAAATGGATTCTGAAATTTTGACGAAGAATGAGGAGCTGAAAGTTTTGAAAAATGGAAGTTTAGAAGAAGAGGAGAGCGTCAGAAGGCTCGAAGAAGAGAAATTGAAAGATGAGGAGGTAATCCGGAAGTTGGAGGAGGAAATTTCGAAGAACTCTGAAAATCTGGAGAAGATTCAAAAATTAGAGCAAGACGTTTTACAAGCGAACACGATTCATTTGGAGGCTGTTGAGAAAATTAGAAAACTTGAAGGGGAAATGTCTGGAAATTTGGAAAAGATTCAAGAATTGGAACAAGAGATTAATCAGGCAAAAACTGGGAACTCTGAGGCTGATGAGAAAGTTCGAAGGCTGGATGAGGAAAAGAATGAAATCAATAAAACGATAGATGAATTGAATGGAAAATACCGAGAAATTGAGGAAGTTCTTGAGAAAACAAAATTGGCGAGAGATGAGACTGAAAAAGCATTGAATGAAGAGGTTACAGCTTTTTTTTCATAAAAATTATGAAAACGATAAACACTTTCAGATAAACTGCCTTACAACAACACTGGAAACGAAAAGCGAAGAGATTGAGAAAATTGAGAAAAATGCAGTGGAATCGATTGAAAATGTGAAAAATGTTGCGCAAAAACAAATTGATGAATTGAATGGGAAGGTTCAAGAGTTGGAGAAGGAGAACAAAGAAGCTGAAATTAGATTGATTGAGAGTCAGGCAGCTGGAAATGAGAGTTTGGTCAGTTTTGGTTTTCTTAAAGAGAGCGTAAATATCGGAGAGTTCCTTAAAGGTGGGCTTTACGGGGACAGTGAATGCATCTGAGATGAAAATGGACTTAATTCTCATTCCAAATCAGTTTTTAAAATTTTCTAAAACCATCTAGAAGCCGAGAAAACGCGCCTCAAAACAATGGCCTAGAAATGGTGGCCACCGGCGAAAACTAGTCCGCAGGCATGAAAAATCCAAAAAAATATGAAAAAAACATAAATTAAATGAAAAAAAACATAAAAAAGGAATAGTATAGTATTTATTAACAAAAAACGCGAAAAAAGCTCATAGGAAAAAGTTCGGCAAGGTGGACACTTTTTCTAGGCCATTGTTTTGAAGCTCATTTTCTCGGCTTCTAGGTTGTTTTAGAAAATTTTAAAAACATATTTGGAATCAGAATGAAGTATATTTTCATATAAGGTACATTTATTATTTCCGTAAAGTCCTCCTTTAAGAAAACTTGCCTCAAAACAATGGCCTAGAAAAGTTTACACCTGGCCGAACTTTTCCCTGTGAGCTTTTTTAGTTAATAAATATTTATGGAGAATACTTATGTTAGTCCTTTTTTTGTATTTTTTTAATTTAAATGTATGTTTTTAAATTTTTTTGGATTTTTCATGCTTGCGGACTAGTTTTCGCCCCCTTTTTTAGGTCATTGTTTTGAAGCTCATTTTCTCGGCTTATAGTTGATTTTAGAAAAGTTTAAAAAACATATTTGGATCAGAATGAAGTCTATTTTCATTTAAGGTACATTTATTATCCCCGTAAAGCCCTCCTTTAAATGTTCCAATATAATTCATGAACCATTTTATTTTGGAAAGACAATGAATCATAAATATAAATCTTAAATAGCCATTGAAAACTGAAAATTAAGTTATACGAAAAATCCATTTTTTCAGAATCAAGAAATCGAAAGCTGGAAATCGAAATTCGAAGAAACAACCAATCATCTGAATGAAGTGAAGAAGGAGAATGAAACACTGAAATTGAGAATAGAGCAGACTGAAAAAGAAATCGAAGAGCATTCAGAAAAAGTGGAAATGGTGAAATTGGAGCTGGTACAAGCGACACAATCAAGTTCATCGACTGAATTGGTTTCAGAAAAATTGAAAGAAGAAATCGAAGAACTTAAAAAGAAGTTGGCGGAAAATAATGCTGAAAATGAGAAGAGGTTGAGAGAAAATGATGAAAAGGTTAGGGTTTGTTTTTGGGTTGGAATTAATAATGATAACATTATATTGTCAACTCAATTATTCTTGATCATTGCGTTCGGAAGGCTGCTCAACCTCACAGCCGCTCCGCACGCACGCGACGCGGCTCTCGAGACTCACACACACACTGGAAAATTTGAAAAATTCATTTTCCCGCCGATATTTCAGTGTGTGTGTGTGTGTGTGTCGGCAGCCGCGTCACGTGCGTGCGGAGCGGCTGTGAGGTTGAGCAGCCTTCCGACCGCAATGATCAACAATAATTGAGTTAATAATAAAACCTATAAAAAATTCGAAAAATTATACCGAATGCCTTTAATAAATGCATGCTCAACCTAATTCTAAAAGTACTTATTCCATTTTTTCACCCCTTCATTCAGCACTTTGTAGATTCGAGTGGAACTGACGAAGGGAAATGAGCAAAAAATTCATGAATTGAGTGATTTGAATGAGAAAATGAGACTGGAATTTATTGCAAAGGTAAATAAATAGAATCACTCTCTGAAAATGCTTGATTGATGTGAATTAAATACCTGTGCTTTTTTTTTGCTTAAAATTCGGAAATTTTTAAATAAATACGTTGTTTTGCAAATTTAGGTTTCCAATATTTAAATTAATATTTTCAGGAAAAGGTGATATCGGATCTTCGGAACGAATTGGATAATGCTCGAAAAGAATTTGAGAGTTCGAAAAAGTCGGCAGAATCGAAAATGTCACAAGAATCGGTTATTTTGAAAGCAACGATTGAGAAATTGAAAATGGATATAAACGAAATGGAAACGAAGGAGCAAAGAGCGCAGAAAAATCGAGAAAATGAGAAAAATGAGGAGATTCGATTGAAAGAAACATTTGCGAATGAGCTGGATAATATGAGAAGAATTGTTGAGGAAAAGGAGCAACAGTATGGTGAATTGAAAGGAAAAGCTGAAAAGAAATTGATGAAGATAAAGAAAGAATTGGAAGATAAGGCAGAAGAGGTTAGGTTAGAAATGGAGCAAAAGGTGAGTATATTCTTAAGCTTTTTTGGAAATATACATTTTTTGTTTAGAAAAATGAACTGGAGACGAAACTGCGAGAAAGTGAAGCTCAAATCGAGAAAGAAATATCTGAGAAATTAAGTTTGGAAGGGAGAATGTGGGAAACCGAAGAAGTTGAAAACAAATTAGCGGAACTGAAGAAAAAACTGGAAAATACCGAAAAATCTGAAAATGAGCTAAAATCGAAAAATGAAGGATTGGAGGAAGATTTGAAGGATAGCGAACATTTGAGAGAGAAATTGAACGATGAGCAGGAGAAGCTGAAAACGAAAATTGAAAGTTTGGAAGCGGATGTTAAGAGATTGACAGCGGCGAATGAGAGTAAAGCGGTGAAACAGGAGACGGATTCGAGAAAGGTATACAGAATTTATGTTAATTATATTCAGTTGATTTGCAGGTTGTTCGAGAGCTTCAAAAAGAGGTGAAAAACTTGTATTTGGAACTGAATGAGAAAAATCAGCAGTATGATGTTTTGGAAGATGAATTGAATAAAATTAAAAGTGAAAAAGGATCGACGAATGGGAAAAATAGTGTTGTTGAGGAAGATGATAGGAGAAGCGAATTTTCAGTAAGAATTCTTGTTACGATTTGTTGCAAATTATACTTATTTCAGTTCAAAGAAGAAATATCGTCGCTGCGGCAGAAATTGGACGCGTCGCTTCATGAAGCGGACGAATTGAGATTGCAGGTCAATCGACAAGAGGAGACCGTCAAAAAGACGCATGTTTCGAATGCGGTTGGTTTTTTTCTTTGTATGAAATATTTTTTAAAAAAATGGAACATTTAAACATATTTTTAAATATATGCCTTTTCAGGCAAATGGCGGAAGAAAGGGACCAAAAACAGATGATCAAGGTTTTCATGGAATTGCGAATCCAGCAGAAGCTGAATATTTGAGAAATGTGCTATATCGGTATATGACAAATCGAGAAGAACTTGGAAAGGAATCTGTGGTGAGTGAAATATATGTTTTTGACTATTTGGCATGTTATGAACAAATTAGAATTCATGGTCTTCAAAATTTTTGTTTTTTTTAATTCATAACGTCAGTTTTAAAAAATTAAAGGAGGGCTTTACGGAGATTATGAATGCGTCTGGGAAGAAAATAGGCTTCAGACTCATTCCAAATTTGTATTTAAAATTTTCTAAAACCGCCTAGAAGCCGAGAAAATACGCCTCAAAACAATGGCCTAGAAAAAAGGGCCACCTGGCCGAACTTTTTCCGATGAGCTTTTTTCGTGTTTCTTTAATAAATAGTTATGCAGAATGCTTATAGTAGTCCTTTTTAATGTTTTTTCATCTTAATTTATGTTTTCTTTTCCTTTTTTTTTGACTTTTCATGCCTGCGGACTAGTTTTCGCCGGTGGCCCTTTTTTCTAGGCCATTGTTTTGAGGCGTGTTTTCTCGGCTTCTAGGTGGTTTTAGAAAATTTTAAATACAGATTTGGAATGAGTCTGAAGCCTATTTTCATCCCAGGGGCATTCATAATCTCCGTAAAACCCTCCTTTAATTTTTTTTCGGCGATCTTTGACCAATTTTTCCTTTCATCACTAATCTTCGAATCCGCCTTTTATACAAAAAGTATTAACTGTAAGTTCTCTTACCGGAACATTTTGTTATAAAAACGAAATTAAAAATTTTATTAGTGAATATCCAAAAATGAACGTTTGCCTTGACGCACTTTCGAATATTCGTTTTTAAGTGTTTTTTCAGCTTTTTTGCTGCTTTTTAAAAAATGTTTTTGTAACTTTGAGATTTCGAAATAACCCAAAACACCTAAGTTCAAAAATTAAATCAAGTAATTCTAGTACTTTGTAATTAAGGAGTTTTGAAACCTATTTTGTAATGTTCTTCATATTTCGCTATTTTTGAAAGTTGAAATAAATTGTCTTCCAATTAAAAAAACGGATTTTTAGACACTTGCGCGAGTAATTGGAACTGTTGCCCGATTCGACGACTCTCAAATGAAACAAGTGATAAACAGTGAAGAAGCAAGGCAAGCAAGTTGGGCGGCCTCAGTTGGTGGAACAGTGTCGAATGTATTGACCAGATAATTTTTGACATCAGGTTTTGCTGAAATTCGACTTAGGAAGTGCCTTCTAACAAACGGAATTTATTGCTCATTTTTTTGAAATTTAGATTATAGGATTTTTAGGTTGTTTATACACTTTATACCGGTTAATTAATTTTTTTTCGATTTTTGATGGCTGCTTTATTTTCATTTCCTCCCTGTAGCTGTGATTCTGTGGTGAATAGAAGTAACAAAAAAAAGAAAACGATATGTGATATTTTAAAGTTTTTTGATATAATTTCTTGTAAATATATATGCGATTATTTATTGAATTAAATGAATAAAACAATAAGACTATTTACATTCAAAGATGAGAACATTTGGTTGAAGTTGCCCATTTTTGTTTTTTTTTATTTTCGCATTATTTCTCGAACTCCGCACCATTTTAATTTAAAGAGGGGCTTTACGGATATAATGAATGCGTCTGGGATGAAAATAGACTTCATTCTCATTCCAAATCTGTTTTTAAAATGTTGTAAAACCACCTAGAAGCCGAGAAAATGAGCTTCAAAACAATGACCTAGAAAAAGTGTCCACCGGCGAAAACTAGTCCGCAGACATGAAAAATCCAAAAAAAACATAAAAAAGGACTAATATAAGCATTCTGCATAACTATTTATTAACGAAAAAAGCTTATAGGAAAAAGTTCGGCCAGGTGGCCCCTTTTTCTAGTCCATTGTTTTGAAGCTCATTTTCTCTGCTTCTAGGTGGTTTTAGAAAATTTTAAAAACAGATTTGAAATGGGTCTGAATTCTATTACCATTTAAGGTACATTTATTAGCTCCGTAAAGCTCTCTTTCAAAGAAAAATCATACGAAAGTTGGTTTTGTGGAATTCTGACAGTTTAAAGATTTTCTGATTTACGTTTTATATTTCCCCTTTTTCCAGTCGTCATAATGAACACTATAAAATTGACGTCTGGTAGAGAAATTAGTTATTTAAATGAAGTTGAAATTCGAATTGCAATGGATGACTGTAATGCAATGGTGGGCTTCAATTTTTTGATTCTTACCTCAAAAATAATCGTTTTCAGGAAAAATTCGCTGTTGAGCTCGATGGTACTGAAAAGTCTGATATTACGGTTCATAAATATGAGGGTGGATTCAAGGTACACATTTTATTTATAATTACTATTCAAATAATTGAAAAAAAGAAGGATTTCAATGTAAAATATTAAAATGGGAGCTCACAGAGATTTTTTCACAGAGATATTTAAATATCCGAGATTTTGAAGGTATTCCAAGAATTTGAAAAATTTTCAGATTTGGGAGTGTACCTTGGACTTGTGTGATTTCATTGAAGAACAAGGAGAGGAATATTTCAAAGGAAAACGGGTTTTAGAAGTTTGTTTCCCAATTCTTTGCTAGTCGTCACAATACTTTTCCAGCTTGGATGTGGTGCTGCTATTCCAGCCATCCTCACCGCTATGAACGGAGCAGCCCATGTTTTTGTTCAGGATTTTGTAAGCGGACAAAAAATATATATGAGATTCGATTTTCAATTTTCAGAACGAATCTGTGATCGAATACTTCGCCGTACCGAATTTTTCAGTAAATGAGCACAAAGCTGAAGTAGGATCGAGTTTTGGAGGATGGGAGCTGGTACCGGAGAAGGTTCCAGAGAAGGGGTAAATAATTGAACTTATAATTTATGAGCCAATTAAGAAAATTTAGATTTTCCGCCTGAAGATGTTTGAAAAATTTTTTTTTTAACTTTTAAAATTTCTGTTTCGGTTTATTCAAATAAAACATGACATCGAGAACAGCAATAATCTCAGTACTCGTGTCAATTAAATAAGAACAACGATTTTATTCTAGATTTGATGTGATCTTGTCATCCGAGACAATTTACAACGAAGATGATTACGATGTACTTCATGATGCGATTGCCTGGAGTTTGGCAGATGATGGCGTCGCGTAAGTTTTCTTAATTTTCCAGTTTTTTGTCGACCAAAACAAAATTCTAGAATTAAAATTTCCTTTTACAGCTGGTTTGCCGCCAAATTCTTCTATTTTGGAGTTGGAGGAAGTGTGCCCAGTTTCTGTGCATCGATCAACAAAAAAGGAGTTTTTGAAGCTAAAGAAATCAAAATAATCGACGCTTCAATCCCAAGAAGAATAATTGAGATTCGTCGGAAGAAAGACTAGTAATTTCTTTCCGTTATTGTTTTTTGTTTGTTATCTAACTTGTTGAATGTTGAAAATTGTTTCATTTTATTACCAAAAAAGAGCATTAAACAAAACGCGTTTACCCGCAAATAATGTAAAAGTGTGTTGAGAATTATGATCTACTCTGATCAATTATTTGTACTTTTTCTAAAAAATTTCTCAATTATTATAGATCCTGATGACCGTATTTGTCGACAGGCCACATACATTGGCATCCTGTGGGAACATCGGAAATTGTGAATGGATGCCAGTGCATTGAGCCGACACTACGACGGGAGACGTGCACCTGAAACGGAAATATCGATGGTACCTTATTATTTTCTTAGTTTTTCGCATTTTTCGTTTTTTTTAAGATTCGGGAAAAGCTTTAAAAAAAACATATTTTAAAAAGCTTTAAAAATATAACTCACAAATCCGATAATTTTTGTTTGTGAAAAAATTCTTTAAAATAATTCTTACATCAGCATATTGTTGTATACATCTGAGCATTCCTTTGACACATGTCTGCTCCTGAATTGCTCCGAAATTCAGCGTTGAAGGCGTATTCAAACATCGAATCTCGACAATAAACGGAGGATCAAATTCATGACTATGTGTATTCAATTCGACTGTTTTTCGCTTATTCAGACACAAATCCTCATTTTTCTCCCGTCGATTCTGAACAATAAATCAATGGTTGATGATAAATATGCGAACTAGAGGCTACCTTGTTGTGTTTTTTTGAGTGATGGTGATGATGATGGTGTTGGTGGTGTGGTTGATGGATGACGGGTGCAACTGAGATGGGAATTGACTTTTCAGTTCGTTGGCCTCTTGAGGATTCGTTTGATGAGGGAGATGATAGCATGTCGAATGTTTCATCGGTCTCGTTTAATATCGAAGCCTGCAAAATTTGCGATTTTTGAAGGTGATAGATCTGTTTTTAAAAATTTAATTTCTAATCCAGAATTTAGAATTCAGGGGGTTTTAAATATGAATTCGTTTTAGCAGCAATTAATTGAGAAAATTTTAAAATCTAGCCTAATACAAGTATTATAGAATCTCATCGAAAAATTTTTACGTTTAAAGTTGGACACTATCTTTAAAGGAGGACTTTACAGAGATAATGAATGTACCTTAAATGAAAATAGACTTCATTCTCATTCCAAATATGTTTTTAACATTTTCTAAAATCACCTAGAAGCCGAGAAAATGAGCTTCAAAACAATGGCATAGAAAAAGGATCCACCTGGCTGAACTTTTTCCTATGAGCTTTATTTCGTGTTTCGTTAATAAATAGTTATGCAGAATGCTTATATTAGTCCTTTTTATGTTACTTATTTTTTTAGGATTTTTCATGCCTGCGGAATAATTTTCACCAGTGGCCCCTTTTTCTAGGCCATTGTTTTGAGGCGTGTTTTCTCGGCTTCCAGGTGGTTTTAGAACATTTTAAAAACAGATTTAGAATGAGAATGAAGTCTATTTTCATACCAGATGAATTTATTAGCTCCGTAAAGTCCACCTTAAGCGGTTTTAAATGTGAATTCGTATTTTTTAGATTAAGCAGCAATTAATTGAGAAAATTTTAAAATCTAGCCTAATACAATTATTGTAGAATCTCATAGAAGAATGTTTACGTTTAAGGTGAGACAATATCTTTAAGAAAATATTTGTCGAATAGAAGAATGCAGGTTCTTTTTCAAGAACTTTAACAAATTCAATATAATTTATAATTTATTAGAAACAAATTATTAAAAGCTTAATTTATTTGACACTGAGTTTTTTATGCAAACAAATTTATTAGTGTTTCTTTTCGAATTCAGCGATTTTCTAGAAATTTGCATTCTTATTGTAGCATTCTACAATGTTGTGAAAGTTGGAATTTCTTGTTTAAAGGTCGTGTGAGGGTCATTTTGAAATTTGAGAAATATGTGGAAAATATTGAAGACAAATTAAGCTCTCTACAACATTTTTGTAAGAAATATGTCTCAAAAGTGAGAAGATTTTTGAAAAAATATTCTGAAATTCATTTTTGGACACAAAGACTTTTCCAGGAAAAACCGTTAAGCTAGGTAGCGCCGAGATCCCACCATGTCCGAAATTCGAATTATTTTATTCAAAATATGAATGAAAGGTTCCTAAAGAAGATTAATAAAAATTCAGTTCGGGTTAAGTTAGTCATTGAAAGTAAATTTTGCTCCCCATTTTTAAAAACTTCGTTTCCGGGTGCTACCGAAATACATAATTCAAAAAACACACGAATTCCCTTCCATCCATCCTCCATACATTTTCTAACCCGGGTGGTCTCTTCGTTAATCTGTTTTTTTCCCCTTCAATGTGCCCTTTTTATGTTCGTTTCGCGTAAACGTTCCAAGTAATTTTTCATCAATTTAGTATCGGAAGAATGGTAATAGATTAAAAAAGCATCTGGTGTTAGTTCTTCTCCTCTTTTTTCTTCCGTCGAATCTTCGAAATTCATGACAACAACTGTGTGTGTGTTTGTGTTTGACAAATGCAAATTTCCTATTCGGCCTCAGTTGGAAAAAAACTGTTAATTTATGGAAATCGCTCTTAAGGCCCTTTTATGGGGACTCTTCCGTTACTACTATCTTTTCTATTTGCAATAGAGAAGGAGGAGAAGAAAAAAAGAAGAAACCTTTTGATGACGATGTCGTTTCCGATGAATTCTGTCGCGTAGGCGGTCAAAACCTGAGGAACGTTCTGCAAAAAAAATAATAGTGGATTTGGGATGAATACAAACGTTATTAAAGACAGTGTGCCACTCTTGCTTTCAATACAACACAAGTAGTAGAGTACTAATTTTCAAAATTTCGACAAATCTCGTGGTTTCTATTATATTATGATTTTTTAAAGAGAGGATGTCACTTATTTCTAAACCTATATTTTTTGAATATTTTTGGGCTTTTCAAAAAGTGGCAGTGTGTCTTTAAGCATTTTTTTTCGCTGAAACATGGATATACTTAAGTTTAAGCAAAATTGGAAAAAAATCCCATCAAAACTATTGTTTTTTTGCACAAAATGAATTTTGGACATTTTATCTGGCATACTGTCTTTAAATATATTTTTCAATTAGAATTTTCAACAACTGAAACTTAGCCGAAAGTCGAAATGTTTAAAAATGCAAAAGTTTGTGCATTTTCGGCTCATGTCCTAAAAATCTCAAAGGTTCAAACTTTTAGATCTATTGAAAAAAAGCCAGTAGTACACCGTCTTTAAAAAAAAGAGAAGCAAAACTTACTAAACGGAAAACTGCTAGAAATTGTGATCATAATTGTGAAAAATAAAAGAAATGTTAAAAGTGACGTGGCGAGGACCTTCATAGAACATTGGACGGGTTTATTGATTGATTGGTTTCGAGCTTTTTTTTTGTTATTTCCGTCTTCAACACATGATTATAATGGTAATTGAAGTGATAATATCGGGGGATATTGAATTCCTCCGAAAAATTGGGAACACCTGAAAGTTGGAATTGTTTAAGAATCGGAGCTGAGAAAGTAATGAGGCGTTTGAACCAAATGAAATGACATGGCAATATGATACTAGGTTGATTCTTGATAAGAAAAAAAATCACAATTTAGAACCAACAAAAAGTACAATTAAACCAATTAGTACCTTCAAAAAAAACTGATCAAAGAACTAAATATGATATATGTAATTTATTTAATGAAAAACTGGATAAATAATAGAGAAAATGTGATGGAATATGTTTCAAAACATGGGGATGTGTCCTAGAACCTCAAAATTCGAAAAACCTATGTCAACTTTTTAGTTCGTACACGAAAGTTGATTTTTTTTAATTTTGAAAAATGCATGTTATTCAAAATATACACTAATAGAATCAGAAGTACAACATACAGTACCGCTGGCCTAGAAATCCAAATCAGTGAAAATTAGGCCAGATCAAGTGTTGTCATAATTGAACGAAGAAAGTTCTTGAATCTTTAAAGGAGGGCTTTATGAAAATAATGGGATGAAAATAGACTTCATTCTCATTCCAAATCAGTTTTTAAAATTTTCTAAAACCACCTAGAAGCCGAGAAAATGAGCTTCAAAACAATGGCCTAGAAAAAGGGGCGAAAACTAGTCCGCAGGTATAAACAAATAAAAAAAACATACATTCCAATTAAAAAATATAAAAAAAAGGACTAACATAAGTATTCTGCATAATTATTTATTAACGAAAAAAGCTCATAGGAAAAAGTTCGGCCACGTTTTCTAGGCCATTGTTTTGAAGCTCATTTTCTCGGCTTCTAGGTGGTTTTAGAAAATTTTGAAAACAGATTTGGAATGAGAATGAAGTCTATTTTCATTTAAGATACATTTATTAAAACTTAAATTAAAAATATTTTAAAATCAGACTTTCATAAAAATGTGTACTGAAATTCCTCAAGTTTCAAAACATTGTCTCCCAAAAAAGCCGAAAGAAAAGTGCCAAAAGAATTGAAATGGAAACACATACGAATTCGTCCATGACTGATTATTTCGTTGTTTCAAATGCATTCCTTCTTAAGGAAAAGAATTCGTCTCTCTCTCTCTCTTCTTTTCTTTGGAAAATGATGAGACAATATGTATAAGACTCATACGTAGACATCAATTTCTACAGTATTCACCCCCGCCGCTTTTTATATATACGCATTTTTTCGCTTCCAGAAATTGATGCGCTTTCACATCATTTTCATTTTTCTACAAATCATCAATCATCCGTGATTAATAAAGTTGTTTGTTACGGGGTTTTATGAAATGGAGAGAAAGGAGGTGGAAAAGTTACATTCAACATGACAGTTTTTGATATGGTTGTTGCAGGAAATTCAAGTGTTACTAACATTTGTTTCAGAAACGACGTTCGAGGAGAGGCTTTCAGAAAAAAAATAATTTGAATAGAGTTATTCATAAGCTGTAAATATAGCCTAATTGTTGAAAACAAAGTAGTTTTTAAACATTTAAGAAATTAAAGAACAGAGGAAGGAAATTGTGCTCAGAAACATATGGTCCCTCAGTTTTTGACCGGAGTGATTGTGAGTTTTGAAAGCCGATGACGTCATCATAGCTCTCTAGTTTTTTTTTCAAAATTTACAAGGAATGGCGGAAAAGTTATCTTTTAAACTTAGAAATAAATTTGGGGGTGGGGGTTTGGAAAATTTGGAAAAGAGAACATTTTTAAAAAAATTGGATAGTTGTTTAACAACTTTAGGTTCAAAGAAAAAAGAAATTTAAAAATTTTAAAGTTTTTTTGAGCTCATAATCTTAAAATTTTAAAATTACAAAAAGTACTTTTTACAAAACATATTTTCTCCGCGTTGCAAAGCTTAGGAATCCAAAAATTCTTACCAAACTTCACTTTTTATTGTCAACTCAATTATTCTTGATCATTGCGTTCGGTAGGCTCACGCACGCGACCCCTCCCACTCAACACTGAAATATTGGCGGGAACATTAATTATTCAAATTTTCCAGTGTTCTGAGTGTCGTCAGCCGCGTCGCGTACGTGCGGAGAGGCTGTGCGGTTGAGCAGCCTTCCGAACGCAATGATCACGAATAATTGAGTTGACAATATGAAATAAGAATTCTCGAAATTCATCTTAAAGTTAAAAGGGGCTTTATATAAATGTACCTTAAAATAAATGTACCTTGAATGAAAATAAACCTCATTCTCATTCCAAATCTGTTTTTAAAATTTTCTAAAACCACCTAGAAGTCGAGAAAACACGCCTCAAAAATATGGCCTAGAAAAAGTGTCCACATGGCCGAACTTTTTCCTATGAGCTTTTTTCGTGTTTCTTTAATAAATAGTTATGCAGAATGTTTATATTAGTCCTTTTTATGTTTTTTTAAACTTAAATCTGTATGTTTTTAATTTTTTTTGGATTTTTCATTCGTGCGGACTAGTTTTTGCCGGTGTCCACTATTTCTAGACCATTGTTTTGAGGCGCATTTTTTCGTCTTCTAGGTGGTTTTAGAAAATTTTAAAAACAGGTTTGGAATGAGAATGAAGTCTATTTTCATCCTAGACGCATTCATTAGCTCCGTAAAGCCCTCCTCAGCACCGTAAAGCCCTTTAACAAAAGAGCAGTGATAAAATAATATGAAATTATTAACAAATGCTCCAAAGCATTTCTTTAAAGTCATGAGGTTATCTAATTTCAGATTTTTTGCATCTGAATGTGAAGAGTTAGAGATTTCAAAGAATTTGGCGAAAAATAATAGTGTTTCAGATTTTAGTCATCAATATCGAAATTCTTATTGAAAATCTATAACATCTATTTAACAAAACATCAAAGTTCTTGAAAGCTGGAATTTTCGACTTTAAACAAATAGAAAAGTTTAAAAATCGTCATTGGAACATACCAAAAGGATTCTTCATCCATCAAAAATGAATAGACCAAAAAAAACCACGAAGGAAACGAAAATTTCCATTAAAAATTGATTGATGATATGGTTCTTCGTTGTCATCGACAACGAAAACCACGCAATAGAAATGGAATTTTAAGATTTATGACTGTTTTCATGCTATTTATTATCAAAACCAACTATAGAAGAATCTTGTCAATAGTGTGTGTGTTTTTTTTTCAAAAATACAATGAAAGTAGAACAAACTTAACAATTGAACTTTTATAAAAACATGTACAAGTGATCTCGAAAGTGGGCGGAGCTTATGGAGGGACAAAAAAGTAGAAGAAAAAGATAGGATGGGTGCGGTTTATTGAAGAAAAGAGAAGAATGATGAGGGAATTGGTGTTTCAAAAAAAGAAGAGAGGTTTTTCGTTTCAAAGCTCTTCATAAATTTTATTTTTTGCAACTAGTTTAAGCATTAGAGACATTGTTTGGCTCGAAGTTCCGAAATGCTCAGAATTTGAATTTAAAACTGGGCTTAAAGACATACTGCCACTTATTTTCATTCTCACTGGAAGACATTTTTAAAATGTTATAATTATCTCAAAAAAGTTCACTTTCATCATGCTTCCTAACCTGAGGAACAAAAAAAATATAAAAAAGTGGAAATGAGGGTTTTAAAAATAGAATTTCGAGATATATTTCGATCAAAATTCTGAGGAAAAGACCTCGACAACAAATAAAAATCCGACCTTCTCGAAAAACAACAAAATCTAAGCTTCAAACTTGGCATGACCATTTTTGATTTTTCAAAAGTGGAAAATCCTTATTCGTAGATTCAAACGACTAACTTTTTCAGGTGAAATTGAAAGAAATTAGCTATTCTTCCTGTCATTTTATATTGAAAGTGATACTGTGGAAAAACAAGTATATTTGCGCTTAAAATTTTTTCGGATCAAAACACAAAAATTTACAGATGATCGCCCTTATTAAAGACAGTGGACCAGTTGTTCTCTCGGTATGAAGTACGAATTTACTGCAATTCGGCAACAGCGGTATTTTTTTCAGAAGATGATGTGGTGGTTTCTTGCTCCAGACCATTTTCAAAATTATATATTCCATAAAAGTTTCCACAAATCAAATTGACATAAACATGGAGAAGTCTAGAGACGTCATGAAATGCTCATTTAGTTCTCAAGGGATTTAGGATCGGGTTGGGGTGGGGTTTTTAGGAGAGAAAAAGATGGCTCATTTCTAAAGGCAAGCCTATAAATTTAAGGGTTCAAACAACTTGCATTTTTTTCTTGCAGTTATTCACAAGAATCGGTTACTTTCGCAAGATTCGTTGAAAGTTACCAGATAATGCAAATGTATTTTAATATAGGCCTATGAACATCGTTCATACTTGGGTATTTGAATTGAATTATGGTTTAAAGGAAGACTTTAAGGAGATGAGGAATGTAATTTAAATGAAAATAGACTTCATTCTCATTCCAAATCTGTTTTTAAAATTTTCTAAAACCACCTAGAAGCCGAGAAAATAAGCTTCAAAACAATAAAAACAAACTTCAAAACAGTGGCCGAACTTTTTCCTATGAGTTTTTTTCGTGCATCGTTTTTCGTGCTTATATTACTCCTTTTTGTGCTTATATTAGTCCTTTTTCGTTTTTTCATTTCAATTTATGTTTTTTTTTTAATTTTTCATGCCTGCGGACTAGTTTTCGCCGGTGGCCCATTTTTCTAGGCCATTGTTTTGAGGCGCGTTTTCTCGACTTCTAGGTAGTTTTAGAAAATTTTAAAAACAGTTTTGGAATGAGTATGAAGTCTATTTTCATCTCAGATGCCCTCCTTTAACAAAAGACCAGTGATTAAATAATATGAAATTATTAACAAATGCTCCAAAATTTGAAGTCTGCGGCCTAGAAATCCAAGTTTTTGGAAATCCCAGTTTTTTCTCATATTTCATAGAATTTCCATTTTTTTTTGTTAAATTATTCAAAGGCTTTCTCAGACTTCTAAAGCCCATTTAACTAATGTTCTTAATCCAGCTTAAGGAAATATGAAATGGAATGAAAGTCTTAAAAACCGGATCCTAAAAGACACAAAAAAGTTCATACAAAAAATTGTAAAAATTTGAAGCTGAAACTAATTTAGTAAATATTTCGCAAACTTTCACAAATCTCAAAAATTGAACTTTTCATTCGTCATTTTTCTTTTCCAGATGTCAAAAGTGGGCGGCACAAAAAAGAAAAGGCCATAAAACAAGATCAAAGGTGAAATCAGGTAACATTCCAACAAATTATAAAAGAAAGAATATAAATAACGAACTAACGAAACAGTATATGTATTTGGTACATATAATTGGATTTCAAAACAAACAACTAAAAAGAGTGAAGAAAAAAAGAAATTGGATTAAAAATCGAAACTTTATTTTGTTTGTTTGATTGACAGAGGGCGGGTTTTTTTTGGGAAGGCATTTTGGCAAAAAGCCAGAAGATTTATTGAAGAAAAAAGATCGAAATGTTTTTTTTTCAATTGGGGAAAGGGAGCAAGATTGTTTTGTTTTTCATCAAAAATATAAACAACCAAAAGTTAAGAAAATCATAATAAAAATTGGAAGAGAGTGCGATTGTACTTTTTGAAAAGTTTTTCAATTGAGAAGCTCTAGGTCCAAAAAGGAAACAGATCAAAATGGAATCAATAGTTTCTGGAGCAGGAAACTCACATTGAAGCATCAAGCACAAACAAGCACAAACTCGAAAATATTTTCTAAAATCTCACAGACGAAAAATTTCATTTTTTCTGAGGGAATTTTTCGCGGATCCGCGCATATAAAAGTGGCGGATCCAATAGTTTCCTATGCGCGGATCCGCCACTTTTATATGTGCGGATCCGCCAGTTCAACTAGTTACTATTGAAATAGCGGATCCGACCACTGGTTTTTGCCTTCCCGTGCAGTGACCGCCCCTGATCCTCCCCTTTTATATGCACGGATCCGCGAAAAATTCCCTGAATTATACAAAATAGATTCGGGAACTTGAAAGTAGGTATTAAAGATTAGTTATTAAAGACAGTGTATCAGTTAAAGTCAGTGTATCGGTTGACATATTAGTTGTTTACAAAATCTGTTATATAAACGTGAAAAAACCTGTGTCAAAAAATCGACACGCCACGCGTGAGGGCAATGGGGAAGGTTGCGTTGCGTTGTCTTATTATCCCTCACCATACACTATTTCGCAAAATAGGGAAGTTCACGTTTATGAAGCCGATTTTGTGAGACAATAATACCTGATTTCAATTTCAAAAATTTGAGATTTCTCTCATTAGTAAAAAGCTTAAAAATAGCATGACTTTGTAAGACTTAGATTTTCTGGGTAGGTCAAAACCAACTTGCATGATCAAGAATATTTGAGTTGACAATAACAGCGGTCCAAAATTGCAAAAGTAAAAATTTGAGTGCGCGCAATACGGTCATGGTTTGTGCAAAAAATAATGAATATGCTCAAATTCAAACAGTTCTGAATTGCAGAGTAATTTTTAAAATTTACTTTTCCTTTCGAGATAATATTTTTAGATGTAATATTAAAAAAAAATAACTTGCCGCTTTAAATTCGAATCAAAATTTAAATTGGAATTGGCGCGAAACACAATAATTTGAATGTGGCTACATATTGGATGTTTTTTCGATCTTCTAGGCTCACCTTCGATATTTGATATTTCGTCTCGAATTTGGATCGTATTAACTGACACACTGTCTTTAATAAAGTTTTTAAAACATAGAACTATGGAACTTAAAGAACATCTAGTTTTTTTTCCTGTGATAGTGATTCAATTAGTTTGTTTGAGGTGGATAATATAAATTTTTATTCTAATATACAGCGGAAAGTTATTTTTATTTGAAAGGAGGACCTTACGGACCTAATGAATGTATCTTAAGTGAAAATAGACTTCATTCTCATTCCAAATCTGTTTTAAAAATTTTCTAAAACCACGTAGAAGCCGAGAAAACACTCCTCAAAACAATATCCTTGAAAATGGGGCCACCATTTTTTTAAGTATTAGTCTTTAATATCAAATGAAACTGTATTTTTTGTAGAAAACCAGAAGTTCGTTCTTCGAAACCGAAAATAGAACAAATCGACAATGTTAAATACGAACTTTTCCCTAAAAACATTTTCATTTTTGTCCCTTATCCCCCCATGTACACTAATTCGAATTGGCATTTTTTAACCAATGGAACAAGTAAAACCAGAAGAACGAAGAAAAAGGAGAGAATGTTGCCATTTGTTTTTCGATTTTTTCAAGTTTTCTCAAGGGAGATTTTTGACCAATTTTTTCTCAGTAGGTTTGACAAATTATCATGGGAAGGGGGGAGCTTGAATAGGAACATCGACATGTATTTTTTAGTAAAAAAATAACTCAAACAGAAAAAAATCTTTAAAAAATACTTCTAAAAACATTATCTAATCTAATTTTTCGTAATAAACAATGCCAGACCATTTTCGTTCAAAAAAAGGGCGGAGGATTGATCTTCAATCGAGAAAAAAAAACGAAAGAATCCGAAAACGCCCTGAAATATATCTTTTTTGCTGACTGAAACAAACTAGTTCATGATCAAAATACATTTTAACATTGTTTTTATATTATTTGTTTATCTGGGTCATAAATCAAAACCTGTATCATAATTTTCAGAAGGTCTTGGTTTTTATTAGGGTTCCAGACTAGAGAAACTTCTAATAATATTGAAGGAGCTCTTGAGACTAATCAGTTAGGGTTTTGAAGTCTTGGATTTTTTTTCTTGGATTTTTTCAGATAAAAACCATATTTTCTGATTTTTTAAAATTACAGTATGGTCGAGTAAAAGCTCCGGAATTTTTCGAAGTAATTCTTAATGGACCTATCCAGAAACTAAAAATGCTGCAAAAAATTTCAAGAAATGACAAGAAATTGCAATTTTTTCAGCCGATTTACGGGAAATCTACGGTAATCGTTGCGAGACCATCAAATGTTCTTACTCGTCGCTACGAGACCCTGACAAATTAAATTTCACCGCTGTGCGTCCATAATTGCGGAAAATAAGGCCAAGAGCCGTTTTTCTTTGATGGTCTCGCAACGATTACCGTAGATTTCCCGTAAATCGTCTGCAAAAATTGCAATTTCTTGCAAGTTTCTGCATTGAATTTTTTGCAATTTTTTGCAGCATTTTTAGTTTCTGGTAAGATGTTTGAAAAATTGAAATAGTGAATCCCAGCGAATTGTCTTTCAACATTTCAAAAATGAACAATTAGAACATATCGAATTTATTTCGTACAAGTTCATGAATTTGACAATTTCATTTTCATTTTGAAGGTGACTGAAAATTGGATCTCTAGGCTCGGAAACTCCATGTTACGACTGTGATGAAATTTTTGTCCTAGCTGTTAGTGCATATTTCTAAAATTTTCAGATAAAATCGTGAACACAAAATTCAAGATCAATACTCGTTACCATGTAAAAAAATCCCAAAATTTCATCACATGGAATTTTGAACAAAACGAAATAACATTGATATAAAATTGGAAATCCAAGCAAGTTACTCAATTTTTATCTAAATCTATAGTTCACACACAGTACTCCAATTTTCATAATATGGTGAAAACGGTATAATGAACATTTTAAAATGAAAAATAAGTGGCACTCTGTCTTTAAAAGAGGGCTTTACGGAGATAATAAATGCATCTGGGATGAAAATAGACTTCATTCTCATTCCAAATCTGTTTTCAAAATTTTCTAAAACCCCCTAGAAGCCGAGAAACCACGCCACAAAACAATGGCCTAGAAAAAGTGGCCACCGACGAAAACTAGTCCGCCGGCATGAAAAATCCAAAAAAACATAAATTAAAATGAAAAAAACATAAAAAAGGACTAATATAAGTATTAACGAAACACGAAAAAGGAAAAAGTTTGACCAGATGTGAACTTTTTCTAGGCCATTGTTTTGAAGCTCATTTTCTCGGCTTCTAATTGGTTTTAAAAGATTTTAAAAACAGATTTGGAATGAGAATGAAGTCTATTTTCATTTGTCATCTCCGTAAAGCCCTCCTTTAAATAAAATTTATAGAAAATTGGAAAATGAAGCAAGTTACTCTATTTTTATCTAAATCTATAGACGCTTATTTTCGTAACCTGGTGAAAACTTTATAATGAAAATTTTAAAATGAAAAAAAGTGGCGCGAAGAAAGTAGCACCCTATCTTTAAATAAGATGAATATCTCTGGAAATGTTCATGCTCACAAACACCTAGGTTCGTTTTCAACAACATTTTCGTTGTACGAACCGTAAATCAAAGAAAGACAGTCATTAGATAAAGAAACAAGAAATTGATGAAGGTTTTTCAGTGGTTTAAACCATTCGAAAAAATAAAATTCCTGTCGACCGTATAAAACAGCAAAGTGTGTAACACTTAACAAGACGGATACTCGATCGAATTACAAGGAACAGGAACAATACTTTTTTCACAAGTCACTTTTAAAATCGCATAATTATAATAATTATTATTATCTGTTGAAAGGGGGGAGAAAATTCATTCATTTTCAATGAAATAGCTGATAGCTTGGATGAAGAAGATGTCGACGGGAAGATTTGTGTTCGATCATCTCTCAATTCAAAACGATCGCTTATCACATTATCTTTTTCCTATATTTTTTTTCGATTCGATTTGTGTATCTATATCAGAAATGCCTTCTTTCAAACACAACAAGACAACAGCAAAGGGGGTAGTAGTTTCATTTATGATCATAATTATTGATTTGCGACATTTCTGTTGATGGGTGTGTTTCAAGATTATTTTAGAGAAAAAGGAAGAAACTTGAAAATTACGTCGATGATACTGATATCAATAGAACAATTGTTCGGTTTTTTAGTACGCGGAAGGTATTTGAAGGTATACCCCTCGTCAAACAATAGTTTCCTTAAAGAAGGGCTTTATGGAGATAATAAATGCACTTTATATGAAAATAGACTTCATTCTCATTCCAAATCTGTTTTAAAATTTTCTAAAACCACCTAGAAGCCGAGAAAATGAGCTTCAAAACAATGGCCTAGAAAAAGTGTCCACCTCGCCGAACTTTTTTCTATGAGCATTTTTTCGTTAATAAATGCTTATGCAGAATACTTATGTTAGTCCTTTTTTTATATTTTTTAATTTAAATATATATTTTTTTAATTTTTTTCGATTTTTCATGCCTGAGGACTAGTTTTCGCCGGTGGCCACTTTTTCTAGGCCATTGTTTTGAGGCGCGTTTTCTCGGCTTCTATGTGATTTTAGAAAATTTAAAAAACAGATTTGGAATGAGAATTAAGTCTACTTTCATTTAAGGTGCATTTATTATCTCCGTAAAGCCCTCCTTTAAAGACAGAGTGCCACTTATTTTTCATTTTAAAATTTAAATTATAACATTCATTAGCTCCGTAAAGCCCTCGTTTAAACTTTGCAGAATAAATTATTGGGAAGGAATAGTAAAATTATGGATTTCGACTTTTGATACTTCAAAATCCTTCAAAACCTCAAAAATTTACGATAAAATATGGTTAAAAACAAGGAAGAAAAATAGCTAAAATCGAAAACATCCAAAAAATCGAACGAATATATTGACTGACATTTTTGTAATATGTCAGAATATATTAAAGAGATAGAAAGAAAAGGTTGTGACTTTCATGAAAATTGGAATTTTTACGACCATGCAATTCAATATCTCATGAAGAGCTTGTGAGCACATCTGGGTTATTGTTCTGTCAATGTTGGAAGCAAAAATCAGAAAAACATCCAGTTTTTTTAAAAATGGAAAAACTAGAAATATTTCAGTTTCAATTGCAGTTTTGCAAAACTGTTTTTTTCGAAGTGGTTTTGATAATGTTCAGAGACAAGTGTTTCCGAACCTGGTTAGAATGATAATACACTCGCCATATTATCGAAGTGTTCGAATGACCAGTCCGTCTGGGAACCCTTTTCCGGTTTAGGGAAGTGTTTTCTTGATTAGCCTGTGAAAGTATAGTTTTTTTTGAGAGTGGAAATGGTGATGTTATCTCTGAACAAGGAACCGACTTCTTTGGGGAAATTCATACAATTATGAAAAAAATTATGTAAAATAAAACTTTTAAAGCCAACAATTCGGATTAGTTTCTTTGTACCGTTGACAAGTTGCTACGTCATACGAAGAAGACGCTTATTTTGCCGGGTTGGCAAGGAAAAGGGCTCAAAAAAGTTTCTAGGTCATTTCCTTCGAATGTGTATCACGGTTTCTACTCAATTTTTCGAAATGATCTGTGATATGATTACTTTAATTGGTTTCAAACATCGAAAAATGAAAACTATCGTTTCTTTGTGCTTTTTTCACTCACGGGTATTTTAATTGAATCACGGTTCTGATCAGGGATGGGCGGGGAAAGAGTGTCCGGGAAAACTTCGAGAAAATAATTTTTCGGTTCAAAAAGCTGGGAAAATTCGGGAAATTCGAAAATTTAACTCCTAATACTGGTTTTATCCAGATTTTATCCATTTTCCTAGGTTTTCAGAGTTAATAATCCAGCGATAAAAACTAAAGGATAAAACAAGAATCAAAGCAAGATTTTAAATAAAACAAACATTTTTTCAGATTTGCATAAATAAGTTTAAAAAAACGACAAATTTTAAGTTTTCTTATTTGAGACTTCGGAATACATATTAATCAATTTTCAATTTTTGTAAAGTTTCGTTGAATTTTGTAGCTTGATCTTTTCGAATTTTTGATTTTCTTGATGTTTTTCTATTTTTTCTATTAAAAATATTTCCCGGATCTTTACGAAAATTTTCGAAATTTCAAAGCTGGACACCGGGAAAACCGGGAAATTTCCCGGTCCCTGAAAAATTCCCGCCCATCCCTGGTTCACATTGCTCTCGGCTGTAAAGGAAATTCCATTAAAGCTTAAGTAGAAGTGATTTTTTATGTTTACAAAGTTTTTCGACTTCTTGAAGAGCTTTCTAGAGGTTATTTACCCAATTTGGAGGTTAATAACCTAAAACTATCATGGAGAAAATTTATAAAATAAACCGACATAATTTTAAATGAATCTTCATTGAAGGAGGACTTTACAGAGCCAACAAATATTACCTTAAATTAAAATAGAATTCTTACTCGTTCCAAATCTGTTTTTTAAATTTTCAAAAACCACCTAGAAGCCGAGAAAACAATCTTTGAAACAACGGCCTAGAAAAAGTTTCCACCTGGCCGAACTTTTTTGGTTGATCTTTTTGAGTGTTATAATGACGAATAGTTATTGTTGGGAATTCTTAAATTAATTCGTTTTCAATTATGTTTTTTTTTTCAAATTTGTCATGTAATATTGCCCGCGGACTAGATTTCGGACACTATTTCTAGCGCATTGTTTTGA
Source organism: Caenorhabditis virilis (assembly GCA_964036255.1). NCBI lineage: Eukaryota > Metazoa > Nematoda > Chromadorea > Rhabditida > Rhabditidae > Caenorhabditis > Caenorhabditis virilis. Next base: position 7,863,587 of record OZ038417.1, on the reverse strand, counting down.
GGCGCGTTTTCTCGGCTTCTACGTGGTTTTAGAAAATTTTAAAAACAGATTTGGAATGCGTATGATGTCTATTTTCATCCCGATTGCCTTCATTAGCTTCGTAAAGTTCTCCGTTAGCGAATGCTTTGACTGTTTCAAACCGGTAATTTACGAGAGAATTGTTTTGGATGTTTTGGATTCTTCGCCGTTTGATAGAGCATTTTTCGCTAATCGAAGTACCGTTTTCATTTTTTGCTTAGAGAGCATTTAAACCGTTCCCTCTGGAGTCTCGTTCCCTCTGGAGTCCGTTCCCTCTGGAGTTCTCCAAGGAACTGTCAGTGGCCCACTTCTCTTCATTATATTCATAAATGACGTCTTCCAATTTTCATCTCATAACGTCACCATTCAAGCTTTTGCCGATGATCTCAAAGTCATCGGAACAAATCCTTGCGATATTCAAGCTTGCATTAACAATATTTGCCAATGGGCTGATCTATGGGGAATGTCACTTGCACCACATAAATCACAAGCAATATACTTTGGTAAAAAAAATCCCAAAATCCAATATTTTGCCAATTCTACCCCTATCCCTTAAGGTAGTATTGTTAGAGACTTAGGCATTTATATTGATGACCTCTTATCCTTTAACTATCATATAACTCATATTAGTAATATTGCCACATCCAGATCTATTCAAATATTGAAGTCTTTCAAATTCTCCTCCTTGAACCTCTACTCTATCCTATTCAAAATGTATGTTCTGCCTATTCTGGAATATTGTAATGAAGTCTTTAGCCCGTCTCCCAAATCCCACCTATCCAAAGCTCTTGAAAAACCTTTAATACACTTTAGCAAAAAAGTATGTTGTAGATGCAATATCTCTTTTGATAATTATGAAAGTCGTCTTCTTCTTCTTAACATTATCTCAATAAAACGTAGGCGAATTGAATCGTCCCTCATTCATTTCTTTAAATGTATTTTCAATCTTACCCACCAACCTACATTCTACAAATTTAACAAACTTTCTACTTTACCACGTCACCCATTTCGTCTATCTGGAGTTTTTGGTAAAAATGATTCCGTTTACGACTCAACTAGGCCATTCTGGAATAAAATATCTACCCAAGTTTCCAGCTCCACTACTCTCCCCTCTTTTAGAACAATTCTCAATAATCTCCCAGATTCCTTTTTCAACTTTTAAAAAAATATATACTTTAAAAACATTTATCTTTTCCTATTTTCTACTTTTTGTATAATGCATAAGCTTCGGAACAATCCTCCTCTTTTCAAACTGTTTCGCTATCCATATTTTTTACTCTAAATATTCCTTAGTTCATTTCTATTTTTCTAATCGTTAATCTTATTTTTCTTTCTTCGTTAATTATTTATACTTGTCATAACACACTATCTCATATTTACCGGTATTTTATTCGCATTTTTCTTTTATTGAACGACTAACTCTTGCGGGTTCGTTGTTTGTTGTCATCATTGTTCAATTGAATAAAATGATATAAGATAAAAATTTTTTTTTTCGAGTTCAAAATCTTGGTTAAATTCAAACCTCTCAAATACATAATAATCTGAGAAAATATTTTCGATCCAATCGTACTTACATATGTATTTCTTGAGTGTTGTCTTTAGAAATGAGGGAATAAAAAACTCATCAACAAGAAATGCGAAAGGAGGGGGGGGGGGAGGGATGCTCCCGATTAATCATAAAATAATTGTAAAAGTTGGTTGTGGCGGTGTTTTGTCGGCATGCTCCTTCTCGATGAGTTGACAAATTGTTAGCGATTGGACGAGGATTGAATTCATCGGTCCTACGGTACCAATCCCAGATGTTAAATCATATGGAAATCGACAATTCGATATCTTTTTTCGTCCGAAGCAGAAGAAGAAGAAGAAGACGGGGCAAAAATAAATAGCCAACCATCATCAGCACCACTCATCAACAATCCTCTTCTCACTTATTGGTATTGGTTAATTTTTTGAATTGTATTTTAATGTTTACTGATTTTTCAATTGATGCTATATTGTCCCCAACGCCTGAAAAGAAGAAGAAGAATAAGAAGAATTCAGAAGAGACAAATGATGGATCATCAAATATTCAAGTATTTTTACAATCTTCAGGTCTTTGGAGACGGTTTCACAGTCTTGGAACAGAAATGATTGTCACTAAAAGTGGAAGGTCTGATTTTGGATATCTGAAGTTTTCAATGATAGAGGGAAGTGGTTTCCGAGATTACGGTACTCCGACTTTTCATGAATTAAGTACCACCAGGACAACAAGATCTCAAAAAAACATTTCCTAAAGTGCTTGTTTACTGATTTTCAATTTTTGCTGTAATCTATTCAGAATTATTAATGAATGTAACAAAAAAAAATTTTTTTCGGCGCATCCGCGGGTCCAAAATAGCTCCCAAAAAGTGCCGAAAACAGGCGGTTTCAGTGCAAAACGGGTGGTGCCACCACCTGTTTTCGAAGTTTTCGAGGACCATTTTTGGCGAAATGAAGCATTTAAACTGATTTTTTTGCTGATTCCGTTAATTATAGGTGATTCTGAGTCTATTAATACCAAAATTTAAAATGAGTAAACAGACACTTTAAGCCTAAAATTATTGAAACCATAATGGAGTTCTCAAATTACTGTGCTTCATACCATCTTATTGTAAAGCACGGGTTTCTTATTAAGATTTCGGGTTTCCCGCTGTCGTTTTTTAAAAAATAAAATAGCAATTCGAAAATCTGAAACAATAAATAATATAAAATGTTTTTATTTTATATTGTCAACTAAAATATTCTTAATCACTCCGTTTTGAGGCCTCACCGGCGCGGCGCCCGACGTTCAACACACTGGAACATTTTAAAATTCATTTTTCCCGCCAATTTTCCAGTGTGTTGAGTGTCGGCATGCGTCAGTGCGGAGCATCAGTGCGGTTGAGTAGCTCTCAAAAAGCAATGATAAAGAATATTTGAGTTGACAATAATATTGTCGGTAAATGCATAAAAGTTGTCTCTGACAAAAACATCAGTAAAGACGGAAACCCCAAAATATTTCAGCTTCTTCGAAAATGTTTTTAGTTTTCATGTGGTTTTCCTTTTTGAACCAAAAATTAAATTACGGCTTATAGGGACGTTTTACTGATTTTGGGTTTCTATTATATTTTCATCCTCTTCTCGATGTTTGCAAACATATTTTTGAAACGAAATTTTTTTTATTTCGAAAAAAATTTTGTTTGAATAGGTTTTCAAATATCTAGAAGAAGATCTAATAGAAACCCTAAATAATTAATAACACTTTTAAGAATACACAAAAATTGCAGCTTTAAAAAAAAGTTTTTAAAATTTCTAGCGGTCGCTTCTCTGAATTTTCTGGAATTAATGTTAGATCATTCGTGGTAAACGTTTTTTAACTATCAAGCTCCTTTTCAGAAATGGCTAATTTCGTTTATGTGTGTTTAAGAATGTTTAATTTAAATATTTTAAAACTATACGAAGTTGGTTTCAAACACTTCTTTCAAACGATCGCGCTCTATCGGGAGATCCCGTAATATCCATAACTCGAATAAAATGTCAAATAAATATGGATCTTCAGCGCAATTTCATCAATTTACAGGAGGATGTTCCCAACATTATCAGTGGCAATTAGTGGTTTGAACCCGTCGAAAAAATATGTAGTCATGGTAGATTTAGAATGCATTGAAGAGAAACGATTTCGATATTCTTTTCATCAGAGTAAATGGGTTACCACTGGACCAGGTAATTATACAATTATAAGGAATTATTGTTTAATTGTTTTTTTTGTAGGTGAAACAGAATTGCCAAGTCGAATGTTTGTGCATCCGGATAGTCCATCAACTGGTGCACATTGGATGAGATCGCCTGTTAATTTTGATAAGCTGAAATTGACGAATAATCAGATGGATGATAATGGACATGTAAGAAAAAAGAGGCAGCTATTAATTAACTTGTGATACATGCATGATTCGAAAATCAATTTTCAAAAACTCTCATAGTAAATATTTTCAGATAATCGTCAATTCAATGCACAAATATCGTCCAAAAGTTCACATTCTAGAAGATAATAAAAGCAGTGAGGAGAAAGGTTCTCGAAATACTTTTTGGTTCGAAGAAACGGAATTCATTGCAGTCACTGCATATCAGAACCATCGGGTATGTAAAATACGTTTTTATTCGCGATGAGACCTTGTGTAAGGAGAGATTGTAGGGAGTTTATTGCGAAAAGTAATTTTCTTTTAATTTTCCAAACTTTCTTTAACTCCTTTCGTTTTTCATTAATTATTTGGAGTTACTATTTGAAGCCACCACGCAGTTCGAAAATTGAAAAATAGAACAGTTTTGTGCCATCAGATTAAAATTGGGAAGTACCGGATTGAAAGGGTATTGTAGAAAATTTCAAGTTTCAAAATATCTTCAAAGAAACTGAATCCTAGAAATTACTGAAAGTATATTAGATCTATTTTAAAAAATACAGGAGTTCCTTTTTTTTCCAGACACTTTGGAATTTTTATTTAAAACCTTAAAGGAGGGTTTTACGGAGATAATACATCTACCTTAAACGAAAATAGGCTTCATTCTCATTCCAAATCTGTTTTTAAAATGCTCTAAAAAGACCTAGAAGCCGAGAAAATGAGCTTCAAAACAATGGCCTAGAAAAAGTGTCCACCAGCCCGAACTTTTTCCTATCAGCTTTTTTCGTGTTTCGTTAATAAATACTTATGTTAGTAATTCTGCATGTTTTTTTTTTCATATTAATTTATATTTTTTGATTTTTTTTTTGATTTTTCATGCCTGCGGACTAGTTTTCGTCGGTGGCCATTTTTTCTAGGCCATTGCTTTGAAGCTCACGCCGTCTAGGTGGTTTTAGAAAATTTTGAAAACAGATTTGGAATGAGAATGAAGTCTATTTTCATCGCAGATGCATTAATTAACTCAGAAAATCCCTCCTTTAAACTCTCAGTCCAATTTTTCCTAAATTGAATGTATTTTTTTATGATTTTAGTTGAATTCGAACTTTCGTTCTCGAATTTTTCACTGAAATAACATGACACTCATTAAATCGTTGTGGATTACTACTTAAAAATCCACTATGATTGATTTTTTGTGGGCGGGCCCATTCAGGTATACGGTAGAGGTTTTAGGTTTTGAGTTCACAAACATAAAGTTGAAAACATCAAGCTCAATATATTTTCAGATAACATCGCTGAAAATCGAATCTAATCCGTTTGCAAAAGGTTTTCGAGAATGTGAAGTTCAAGATGGAAAATTCAGCGGTGCTCAAATGATGGCAATGCAAAATGTTTTTCCATTCATGTACCCGATTTATTTCAATAAACAATAAAAATTCGTTTTCAGAACTTTCAATGAAACATCTGGCAACAAGTTGTTGTTTAATGTTTTAGATAATCTCCTCTAGCTTATTCCCACCGTTCTCATCTCCTGTCTTATGAGCCAATTTGTCATTTTCTCAAGTTTGCAACATTAATTTCCCACTATTTTTTTCATTTCATTCTCAATCCCAGATGTTTCCCAATATTTCGAGCCATTACTCATTCGGTAGTGTCGAACTATGTAATGAAATGTCGATTGAACCACTCAAAAATAGCCAAAACGTTGGAGAATTGAGATTTGTGAGGGATTTATAGAGCAATTACAATTTTTTGTCGGTTTTTTTTGGAACAAATTATGAAAAATTGTTTGTTCTAAAAATTTTAGTTATGGAGATTGAAAAAACGGATTAAAACTGGAAAAATAACGAAAATATTCGTTTTTGAAAAAAAAATGAAAGTGAACATTTGAATTTCTGCCAAACATAGTGTACGATGGAGCGCACTTTCTCACTTCAAATTTATTTATTTTTTATAATTTATGAAGGGTCCTCGTTTTTTTTTGTCGTTTTCGTTGCAAAGTTATTATTTTTGCAGTTTTTTATCAGATCTATCTTTTGTGTACTATGTTAATTCTCGAAACCTTCTTGATGTTCCAGTATTTCGTCATTTGACGACATTTAGATTCTAGTATTTCGTCAGTTGTATCAAGAAATGACGAAACAAGAAGTGTATTGATAGTCCTTTTTGTCTGTTGTTAAATACTGTTTCAATTGGTCCAATGAAACTTGAAAATGTAGAGAAAATGATGAAAAATTAATGAAAACATATTCGTGAATAATTTATGCATAATCTATAAACCGTTTTTGCAATTTTTTAATTTTTAAAACAATGCTGCATTGACCTTGTTTACTTTGTTTTTTTTTTAAATCTCACTGTGAATAAGTTTTTTGTTTTTTAAATCTACGCGTGAATAATTTTTGGAATAATCGTTTTATTCTAATTTATTCTATTTCATTTTCTCCCAACAAAAATATGGTCATAAAAATTAGTTTCGAGTTTGGATAGTGTCGATCGGATCTGTAAAACGTAGGTTTAAATATTTATCATCAGATTTTTGATCAATTGTTAGAAATGTTTTTTTAAACTAATTGTTATGATGAAAAATGTTTATATTTTTAAAAATTACTGTAAAGACCATAAAGAAGAAACAGTCTTCTATTACTATAGAGATTGTTTTCTTTGAATCTGTTTAATTATCACTCATAACAAATTAATCGACAACGACAACCTAATAATTCATAGTTTTCCCATGGAAACATGTCAGCTGTTACACCTTCTCCGGCATAGAATCTATTATGTGCAGTGAATCTTCGGAAATTTCAATGACAAAGTGTGTCATATCTGCCCTCTCTCAACTTCTAACTCTCTTTCACAATAGAGCGACCAAATCCAATCGCAACGTTGGAAAGAGACCGCGCGTCAACGAAACAGCTGAGTGGTTGAAGAAGACAGCAGTGTGAGCGTAGAGGGCGGAAAAGGGCCTATTGATTGAAGAAGAGAGGAGAGAGTATACAAAGACAGGCGGACGTTAGATGGTCTAGTATTTTTTAGTAGTTTGTGCCGTTTGTTTTTGGTTTTGCGTTTCAAGTTTGTGAGATACGGAACTGATTTTTTATTGTTTTGTTTTCTTTCTTGCTTTTCGAATCTAATATGGTAGTGTGTTTATAAAAATTAAAAACAGTATTTGAGACCTAGAAAATCGTAAAATTGCCGTTTAACTACATGGAACATTCTTCCTTCTCGATGTTTCTATTTTTACAAATTGCTAATTTGCTTTGATACTTATTAATAGTAGGTTTAATCAATTTTTAAAAGTTAATCTACTGGTTTTAAGAGCAATTCTAAAATTATTTTATGGTTTTCCAACCGTGATGCAAAATAACATGCCCAATTAAAAACGCCTCCACGGTTACACTTCATTGTAGGACTTCTGCTGCAATTTCATGAAAATGAACCGTCAATTTTTTTTCTGCGTTGTTCTATTTTTCTGGATGCAATATTTCCTAAAACAATGTTGATTTTAGCTACGCAACAATTTGCAAATGTGAAATTTTCTTTGCCTTTCCTTTTCAATTTCTCTATTTGCTTCTGTATTTGATTAAGCTCAACGTTTGCTCGCCAAACTTCTTCATCCTCGAAACGCATCTTTTCACTCGTCGAATTTGTCGTCACAGATAAACTCATTTCAACCGGTCCACACTTATTGCAAATACAGAAGCCAGGAACTATTTGCAACATATACACCTTATCAATTAAAGGCCCCAATTTTAGAATTGGTGGTTTTATGTTGTTATTTCGTCAGTCCGCGACATTAATTCGTACTTTGTCCTATCTATCTGTTACCCAGCAAATATTTATGGCTACCATGTGTGTATTCATTGTTCGCTTATCATCACTTAGACAGTGTTTATTCGCGTGGTTTTCAGTTTTTTTTTTATTAACTTCGCTGCGTCTGTTGCAATTCACTGGACGCATTTTTTTTTCTTTTGCATTTCCTCTCTGGCGTAGTGGATCTTTGTGTCTTGCGTCAATTGTCAATTTTTCCTCGAGAGCGGCTGTTTTGATCTTGTTATCGAATTTTATTCCCGTCTGTTTATTTTCGAAAACAAAATGTTTTTTTAAAAATTTATGTTAAAAGTAGGTTTGGTAGACAGTTCTTCGAGAACCGAGAACTAACTACACGAATAGGATTACAAAAAAATATTATGCGCGACATGACCTTTAATGTGTTTCCGGTTTGTTTAAAAGTCATTAATGGAATTCATTTTTTCTATCAGAGACTATAAAAAAGACTACAAAATTTGATCCAATTTAATGATTTTTTACTAGATTCGATATTTGTTTTCAAATCAGAGGGCTTCATTTTAGAGGCCTCCAATTAAATTAAATACGTTTTTCCACGTAAAAATTATTATTTTAAAGTTAAGAATTATTAAAAATTAGTTTTAAAAAAAAGTAAAAAAAATTACATAAATACATTTCGATTAATTCAATTTACCGGATCCTCGATAGTTAAAAAAAGGAAACATCTATAAATGTTTAAAAGTTAAATTCCAATTTCCAATGATAAATTCACGTGTCAAAAACTGAAAATGACGTCGATGCTTTTATTTTCATCTTCTTCGCCATATTCAACAACTTATGGAAAACCAAATTTTTATTTTAACTTTTTTTAAATCAAAAAATATGGCCTAGGAATCTCTTGGTTCTTACCGATCTTTTCCGTCGACTTGTATTGTCAACTTAAAAATTTTGGATCATCCATTTTCTTCCGAAAGCACGCAGCGCAACCACTCGCAGGTAAAAATAGCATAAGTATGTGAGAGACTTAGACTTTTTCGGTAGATCAAAACCAAATTGCATGATCAAGAATATTTGAGTTGGCAATAGTAGATTTAAAATATTTTTTGTTTTGTTTCTCTTTCGGTTTTAAAACATTTGTTGAAAATTTGAAGCGTTGCTTCGTATCTTAGAAATTAAAACTATAACGAGTCTCACAAAATCGATATCAAACATTTAATTTGCATCAAAAAGTTACCCTTATTAATCTGTGTCTACCTTGATCCTCTCGCTCTTTAAAGTTTATTTGATCAACCCTTTGAATATTGAAGGACCCATCAAATATCGCATCTAATAACGCCACTGATGTTTACTGTACTTTTGCATCGACATTATAACCTTACTTTGTGTTGAAGACAGAGTGTTAGTTTTGTTTTTTTCTTATTCTGTAGGTGACATAGTTCATACATCACAGCACGCCCAATGAATGACATCATGAAGAAATCACCACTTATTGCTTCAATGAATTCTGGTTGGTTAAATAAAATGAATTGATAAATAATGTTTTTGTTACTTTATTTATATTCTCTGTTGGTTATTCGATTCCGAAGATCATTAATGTTTGTGGCTTTTATCAGATAAGTACCTTGTTATTGACAAAACCTTCTCGTCTCTTTTTTTTCTTTTTCTCAGTGTGAAAAGTATTGATTGTTTTAGAGAAGGGCAGTTTGTTCTATTTCTGTAAATTTTAGGCAGTTTTTTCGCCTTATTCTTTTTGGTCAAGGTCATGATTCTTCTTTGTTTTGATCTCAGTTCTCAAACCGCGACGTTCTGATCTGTAAACATCTGTACGTGCAGAACTTGACAAAATTTTCGTCTTTAGTTTTATCTTCTTTTTCTTCTTTTTTTTTTGTCTTGAGAGTTCCACAATCTCGCCGCGGCCAGCTGTTAGAAGGCATCATGTTTCAGTGACTGGTTTCTATTATATTTTTTTTCTCTACGCTTTTCTCCCTTTATAGTTGTTGTATCGATTAAACACTGTATCGGTTTTTGATTGATTGTACTTTTGACTTTAAAACAAGATTTTTTATTTGCCAATCGGTGAAAAATTTATCAATCAGCAATTTTTCGCCTTTTGATTTTAGAAAGGAAATTAAATTTTTTTTTCTTAATTTTATGTTTACGATTGCTAATTTGTTAAAATGTTCCAATTAAAAATTGTCGGCGATGATTTCATGAGATGTTTCTATGTTTCTACATCATAGTGGACTTATACATTAAGCATGGATTATGCGGCTAACCTCAAAGTTAGATTTGATCATCTTGACTACTTTATTGTTTCCCAAACAATTTCGCTATCTAAACTTTACACACTGGGTTATTGTTCCTAATCAAAATCGGTGTTGATCTGCTTGAACTTGGCCGATTTTTCTAATCATTTCCACCTGTTTACCACGTTGGCTGACTGTTCACGACGGTTTGGTTTCAGTGGAATCAAAAACCGAATATCACATTAATATTTATCGTCTTTTGACGGCGGAAAAACTGCTTCGTCGACATATTTTCGCATTTTTGTTAACTTTATCGTTGTCGCTCCTTCCTCGTGAACAGATTTATTTATCATTTTTTTTGCAAATCAATATTCAAAAATCGGTTTTTTTTCAGGAATCAGCAACCTCATATCTTGTCGGAACAACATTCAAAAGAACAACTACACTTTTGGCTGCTAGCTGACTTGTGAACAAAAACAAGCTAGTTAACCAATCGATCGATATTTATGCAATCTCGTCGTAATTTTTGATTTATTGATTCGTGAAAATTCCGGTGAATAATCGAAAAATGGTGGCCGGTGTGAGGCTTCTCGCATGCGGAAGATTAGCAGTAAGAGCGGTGTTTTCAGCGTCCGCAATTGATTTAGGTAATAAAAAATTTTAAATTTTAAAGGTGTTTTGCTTATTTTGACAAATTTACAGGATCAACAATAGGACCGGAAGCAATAACCGCTAATGGTTCAAAACGAGGCTACTCGAGTACACCAACAGCATCTGGAAAATCAACTGAAAATGCAGCAAATGCGGCGACTTCAGCACATGTTGAAAATGTAATTGCGAGTTGTGCAGGATTTCCAAAGGATATGCTGAAAGGGCCATCAACGGTATTGGACAAAGGAGTATTTGGAGATGATGCCTGGTTTATACAAAGGTTCAAAAACACATTTGTGGTTGGTGTTGCGGATGGTGTTGGTGGATGGAGGAAGTATGGAATCGACCCTTCAGCATTCTCAAGGCGGTTAATGAAAGAATGCGAAAAACGGGTACAGGGTGGAGATTTTGATCCAAAAAGGCCCGAAACATTATTGGAATACGCGTTCAAAGCATCAGCGGAAGCACCAAGACCGGTAGGATCATCGACGGCTTGCGTTCTCGTTGTACATCAGGAGAAGTTGTACTCGGCGAATCTTGGAGATTCGGGATTTATGGTGGTTCGGAATGGAAAGGTTATATCGAAAAGTCGGGAACAAGTGCATTATTTTAATGCGCCATTTCAATTGACACTTCCACCAGATGGTTATCAAGGATTTATTGGAGATAAGCCTGATATGGCTGATCGTGAAGTTTTGGATGTGAAGAAGGGGGATATTATTCTGTTAGCAACTGATGGAGTTTGGGATAATTTAAGCGAGCAGCAAGTTTTGGAACAATTGAAATCTTTAGATGAAGGAAAGAGAAATGTGCAAGAGGTATGTTGCAGAACGTTTTTATCATAGTTTGAATCAAGTTTGTCACGATCTATTATTTGTTTGATCCGAATTTATAAATATAATCGGTTTAGAAATGCCTGGCTTATTCGTTTTTGTAAATACTACACTTCAGTTTGTTTTTTAAATGAAATCCTAGCCTACTCACAGAATTTCTATCTAGCTTCTAGCATTCTTTTGAAAAGTTCAAGAAATCTACAAAATTGTTTTTTTTTCAGGTTTGCAACGCATTGGCTCTCACAGCCCGACGGTTAGCATTCGACTCGAAACACAACAGTCCATTCGCAATGAAAGCACGCGAAAATGGTTTCCTCGCACCAGGTGGAAAACCAGACGACATTACTTTGGTACTTTTGCTCATCGCATAAGCTTCAAGTTTCATGTTTAAACAGACTTCGTTTATATTCCATTAGTAACCCGTTTTTTAGGGATTTTTTGTTTGTTTTATTTCTAAAAGCCCAAATACCATTATTATTCATACCGGTCAAAAATTGAAAAAAAGAAGAGTTAGAACAAAAAAATGTCGAATTTCTAAAAGACTGTTATGCTCAACTGCCGTAGTTTTTTTTAAATTTTCATTAGACGTCCATTTTACGTGGATTGAAAGATCTCCCCATCTCCAATAACTTCTTTTTTTGTTTCTTAATTATTTAGTATTAAAAACCTTGGTTCATTTTTTCTTTTCATGTTCGTGCCTTTTCTCTGCTCCATGATTTTAATTGTATTTTCTTTCTTATTATTTAATGATTTTTGTTTGGTTTTTGGAGTTTTCATAAGGGTTTTCTTAAGATTTTAGCGCTTCAATAGATGACAAGGTATTGTATTTGCAATAGAGATGTTTTCATGTCTGAAAATTATGAAAAACGTGATTAGAAATGGAAGAATTTTTAAATTTTGAAGCCACATTTATCACATTTCTTGTATTTTTCAGCATGTAAAGCCTATTGGTTGTTTTTTTCTGGAACTATAATTGTTGATTTATTTTATTTCCACAAATACAATAAAATTGATTTTAGTTTTTTAAAATTTTATATTTTCAGTTTTGTTTGGTAAAATTACAACGAAAATTAATATTTTATCCGTAATTTTTTCGAAAATTGTCAATTAATTTTTACCCGTTTTAAAGACAGTGTGCCACTTAATTTTCCAAGTAGGAAAGAGAGACTAGTCCACAAAAAAAAGAGAAATTTCTTAAGTACTACATTTATTTGCAAATTCGCAATATTTTTGCCAATTTTAGACGTATTGGTTGAGAACTTAATTTATTTTTAGGAAAGATTATTAATTCCATGCTGAATTATAAAGAGACGCAGAGAAAATGAAAAGAATTGAAATGAAACCGTCTTTTCTTTACCTCTTTCCGTCTTCTCATCCGTCATTCGATGACCACCGCGAGGAACTGTTTTGCTGTCTCTATTCCCTTTTCCTCGATCCACTATTTTTTTCTCGGCCCGGGGTACAATCGAAACTTCGGCGGGCGTTCTTTTTTTTTAAAGGATTTTGATTCATTGGATTTGCGTTATTCTTTTATAATTTTATTGAATAGAAAAAGCGTTTTAATTTGTGGATATTAAGGAGAAGCTTTGTTAGACGGGCGATGAGTGGATTCTAGCGCATCATTACAATATGATCAATAAATTGCTTATTTTTCGAGTTAGAGGAGCGAGGTGAGTATATAAGATTTACGATTTTTTTTGTCAATTCCGTAAATTTCGAGAGAATCAGAAAATGTCGGCGTTATTAGGTTTTTTTCAGAATGAATTATTTTTTTGCTTAAAAAATCTTAATCGATTGAAAATGTAAAAAATATTGTATTTTTAATCATAGCTGAACATTAACAAGTTGGTAATTATTAAGCTTATCCTAAATTAAACATTTTTTAAATTATTATAAATAGAATTTTAATATTTAACTGTCGAATAATCACAGTGGTATTGTCGCGAAAAAAAATTACACATAGTTTAACACATTCCATAAAAATTTATAAAAATAATCTAATTTTTGCTCGATATTTTTGAAATTCGGTAAAATGTCGAGAAATTTATCACAATTTGTTTTCGGGAGCGGTAGAGGATTCTTTTGCTATCTTGCGGCCACTTAGAATCTTCATTGACGGTCGTTGCGTCCATTAATTGTTTGTACATTCGAAAATAATGGTCAAAAAGAAAAAATTAAACGCAAAAAGTGAAAAATTGTCAATTTTCCATTCATTTTCAAAAAATTAGTCAGTTTTCTGTCATGATTGAGTTCATAACAATGTTTTAAAATATTTCAATGAGATAAAAAACGCTCTATAAAGATAATTTCGATTTTTTTTCACGAGAATGATCAGTTTAAACGTTTTCCTTGTCAAAATACGCCGCAGTATGAGATCCAATCAAATAGTATATTATTATTACAGAGACATCATATTTCTAATATTTTTCGGAATATCAATTGGATATCTTCTAGGACTAGTTTACACTTATGATGTAGATAATAATATTCTACAACATATTCACATTACAAAGCATGGTATTTATTTTTCTTGTTAGCAAAAAAAATTAAATATCCAGTTTTTCCAGAGGAATATTCAACAGCTGATTCTATATTTTTACGATGCGTTGTTATAATTCATCAGGATACTGTGGTGAGCGTTCTTTTCTTCTCTTCTTTACAATTTCAGACATTTCTGTTCCAGAAGCCTGAAAAAATATTGTCTGCACTCAAAGACGGGTACACGAAATTGTGCAATGATACGGTATATTTTACGAATAAAATGAATATTGTGAAGAAGTTTGGAGGTTTGTTTTAATCAAGTTATTTTATTTAAATATAAATATTGTCTTTACAGAGAAATATCCGATAAACTATGTCGATATTGGTGGAAGCCATTTTCATTGGTCTTTTTATCAATATGTGATGGAATTCTCGTCAAAGACACCAGCACAATGGACGTTTATTGGTGATGATCAGACTTATTTGGTTGTGCAGAATTTGAAAAAAGTGCTGAGTGAATTCAATGCTGAGGAAAACATTATTTTGGGGAAATTAAAAGATTCGAGGTTGAAACTTCTAGATACGAAAAATTTAATATTAAGTACATATTTTCAGATCATTTAGCTCCTACCTTTTCCCGTTTTCAAGCACTGAAATGGTTGCAATTCGTGCAGGTGTTGTATTTTCAAATCCTGCAATCGACCGATTATCGGAATGTCGTGGATTTCTTCTTCCTCGATCGTCTGACTCATCACTATTCCAATGCAGTAAAGACCATAATATTCGACTAATTGACCCATTTGATGAGGATTCTCTACGATTATTCAATGACCAATCACCAGAAAGGATAATATTTCCGCATACTATGTCATCGGTTGGAAAACATTGAAAGTACTTATATTTAATGCAATTTTTCAGTACTTCTTTCCCAAAACGCAGAAAAAAGGAAAAATATCAGACCATGCGATTAGTTTTGGACAACTTTCGGTCAAACAAATGCGGGTTTTAGAATTTGGAATGGGATTGAAAGTATTTGGAAGAGGTGGTGTTGTGAGGGAGGATTAAAATCAGCATAGAACTATAATATACATTATTACTTAAATATTGTTTCGGGTTTTTCTTTTTTACTGTGATTATTAAACATTTCAAATGAAATAAAAACAACATTTTTATAACTTAACAAACAAAAGAGAACAAATGGATCCTACTACTAAACTGTTAAAAAAGGTGTTCCGTCGAAAATTGAAATTTACGTTGATTTTGAAATTTAGATGATTTCAATAACAGCTCCAGCTTTTTCCAATAGAGCTTTCAATTCTTCAGCCTCGGCCTTTCCAAGATCTTCCTTAACATTCACTGGAGCGGTTTCGACAAATTTTTTGGCTTGAACCAAGTTGAGTCCCGGAATTGTGTTACGAATCTCTTTAATGATGGCAATTTTCTTGGCATCGTCGAATTTGGTCAATTTCACTGTGAATGTCATCTTTTGTGGAACGTCTGAGGCGGCTTCAGTTTCGGCTGGAAATTCAAATTTGATTTTTTATTCATTTTATAAATAAGTAAAAACATACCAGCGGCGGCTGGTGCAGCAGCAACTGGGGCGAAAGCAGCAGCGGCCATCAAAGGTTGATCTGGGATGTTTAGTCGTTTTTTCAATGCCCAGTTGAGATCAGAGACATCTAGAAGACTAAGGTTGGCAATTTCTTCAACAAGCGCAGAAACTCTTGGAGAAACGGCACGATCTTCTGTTGGAAGTGGTGCTGCGCTTCCTTCGCTGAGTGGTAGGCCTGAAAGACACGTATTTTTTAAAAATAAGTATAAAATATGATAATTAACCTGCAGCTTGTGAATATTTAGCAGTATTTCGGAAGATTTTTGAGAGTGGTCGCAATGATCGGGAAAGCATTTTAATCTGAAATTGTTTGTTTTCGCATATTTATAATG
This sequence comes from Caenorhabditis virilis, assembly GCA_964036255.1. Taxonomy (NCBI): domain Eukaryota; kingdom Metazoa; phylum Nematoda; class Chromadorea; order Rhabditida; family Rhabditidae; genus Caenorhabditis; species Caenorhabditis virilis. The sequence continues at coordinate 7,847,738 of OZ038417.1, read as the reverse complement.
AATGGTGGTACGTGGCATCAAAGTGATATGTTTTTCAACGAGAATATTAAAGCCTTTATTTAAAACCAAACGGTGAAAAGATTTAGTAAACTATTTCCGCTGGAGAAATGAAAATGGAAAATAAAATTATCAAAAATGCCCAACTTGAAAATCTGCGCCAGCTGATCTCGTATTGACGCGTTCAGCGTTTTCTTGACGCATTTGCTGTCCAAAGAGCTCAATTTTTGGTTTTTTCGTCATTTTTTGGATTAAATTGATATTTTCCGTTTTTCCCTCAATTCTGAACCCAAAAGCTTTCCCTATGTGTTTTATTTTCAGGTAATTCACAAGCCATCTCGCTGAAAACCGAACTTCATCAAAATCTTCTAAAACAATAAAAGGTATAATTTTTTTTGCCTTCCGAATTTTTCGGGTACTCTGCCAAACAAAATTATTTTAAACATTCTGCTAAAATTTTAACAAAATGGCCGAGTACTAGTTCAATGTGTGTGCACCCTATTCAAATCATATTCAATTGAGGATTTTTCAATCTCCTAGTCTTGATTTTTTTCAGTATGGGCACGAATACGGGAATGGTAATCGCTGGCGTGGCGGGCGCCACGGCGTTAGTCATTTCAGCGGCGGCTGTTCCGTTCGTGGCTCCAGCACTGCGTCGTGTGTGTATTCCATACGTTCCGGCGACAAGCGCACAACTTGAAAACGTTTCACGCGCCCTTTCAATAGCTACAAGAACCAAGAAAGGGAGCACACTCATTGATCTAGGCTCAGGCGACGGTCGTGTTGTGAGTTTTCTATTTTCTTTTATTTTCAGATGAAGTTCGGTGAGCAATTGGCTAGTCATTTGACTCCAGAATGGCGAAAACAGTATATTGATTATGAGGATCTTAAATCTAAACTTTATTCAACCACTGCTGATGCTCCCGCTGAAGATGATAAAAGAGAGGAATATGTGGCAAGATGCGATGAAATATTTTTCAATGAATGTGATGGTCAGCTAACTAAAATTAACCTATTCTTCTCACAAAAAATTGCGGAAGCCCAAGGAAAATACCACGAGCTGTTAACCGAACTACACACATTTAAACAAGTTCTAGAATCTAGAAAAGAGCCGACAACTGTTCGAAAACGTTTCGGCGCAAAGGATAAACTTCATAAGGAGGCTACTCGAAATGAACAGCAGCTTAAATTGGCATTCTCCGAATTTTATCTCAGCTTGGTACTGGTTCAAAACTATCAACAACTGAATGCAACGGGTTTCCGGAAAATTCTCAAAAAACATGACAAATTGACGAATAATGAGAAGGGATTGGACTGGAGGATAAATAAAGTGGAAAAATCATCGTTTTTCTTGAATCGAGATATTGAGACATTAATCACCAATGTCGAAACAATGGTTATTAATGAACTAGAAGGTGGAAATCGACAAGCAGGAATGAAAAGATTGAAGGTAAATGAAATATTTGAATTTTTCTTTCTTTAAAAATAGTCTATTTCAGGTTCCACCACTGTCAGAAAAACAAAAACCGATAACAACCTTCTCCTTAGGACTATTCATCGGTGCAAGTATTGTTCTTCTTCTCGCTATCCTAATGTCTTGGTGGGGTGCAATTCCAAGGGACAATGAGCCAAAATGGGTCGCTGTTCGTCTATTCAGAGGTCCCCTTCTTGTTTTTCTATCGATATTTCTTTGCGGAGTGAACATGGCCGGATGGGCGAACGCAGGAGTCAACCATGTTCTAATCTTCGAAGTGGATCCCAGGAATCATTTATCATATCAAACATTGATGCAAATTGCTTCGTTTATGATAATGCTTTGGAGTATTGCGGTTCTTGGATATCTTTATGCACATTTACTTCATATTCCACCATTTTTGCCACCATTGCTGTTAATGATAATCTGTGTTGCTCTGTTATTAAACCCAATTGCCAAACCTGACTCGGTTTTTCATCGAAACTCAAGATTCTGGCTCCTCAAACATTGCTACAATTGCTTTACCTCTCCACTTCATTTTGTCACATTCACTGATTTCTGGCTTGGTGATCAAATGAATTCCTTAACTACTGCATTCCTCGATTTTCAATATTTTCTTTGTTTCTACGCAACGGAAATCGATTATTCGAATGCTTGGATCGAAGTTCGAACCTTAAACTCAACAGCTGGAAGTGTTCCATGGGGGCACGTGGATATAGCAACGGGAAAGGATATGTGCATGTCAGCTGCTGGAATAAGATCGTTAGTGTCAGTTATACCGGCAATGGTTCGATTCCTTCAATGTTTGAGACGTTATCGAGACACAAAGCGGGTTCATCCGCATCTTGTCAATGCTGGAAAATATTCAACGACTTTTGTTGTAGTTGCATGCGGTGCTTTGAATAAATGGATGGAGAAAGATGACCCAAATGTCACGTCAGTATTTTTCTACATTTGGATTTTATCTTATATAATGTCATTCACTTACACGTTCCTTTGGGATATTTTCATGGATTGGGGATTGATTGATCCAAGAGCGCCGAAAGATGCCCGATTTTTGAGGGAAGAAATGATTTATGGAAGTAAATGGTACTATTATGCAGCGATTGCTCAGGACTTTATTTTGAGACTTTCGTGGGTTCTCAACGTCTCGCTTGGAGAAGCATGGACACTCGATTCGGACTTCTTGACAACTGTAACAGCGCCGTTTGAAGTGTTCCGAAGGTTCATTTGGAACTATTTCCGATTGGAAAACGAACATGTCAATAATTGCGGTCAATTCCGTGCAGTACGCGATATTTCGGTGAAACCAATCAGAAAAGGAGATTTGGAGTCGTTGTTATCGAAAATGGATCAAATGGATGGAGTAACACATCGAGGAGCTGATCTGATCGAAAGGCAGAAAAAACAGAAGAAAGCTGCAAGATCGACAAAGCAGTTATTAAAACGAAACCGATTCATCGGTGGAGGAACTAGACTTATTAGTGCTGCACCAGTGGCTATGGTTGAAACCGCTCATTAGAATATTTAGACTTTGTTACCTTTCTTGTTCACTTTTCAATAGACTATTATTTCAATTTACTTCTCTCTTAAATCCGGCTCATTCCATGTTTTTCAGGGTACACAGTTTTAAAAATTCTGCTTTGCCAAGACATTCCCCGTTTTTTAGCTTTATTTGTTAAATATTTCTTGAAATAGTCCATTCTTGTACGTAAACACTTTTTTGTTCTACTTAAACGTCTAGTCGTTTTTATTTATATTACAGTAATAAAATTTTCAAAAAAAAAACGAGCGTGAAATTCATTTAATCCCTCCAGAAAATGTTATTCTTCAGGTGTTTCAATGCGCAAAAGAGGGATATAAAAGCACAGGAGTTGAGTTGAATTCCATCCTTGTTGCATATTCAAAGTACAGATCATTAAGAGATGGATTGAGGAAAGAAGCGAAATTTATGAGAAAGAATATTTTCAAGACTGATTTGAATCCCTATGAGACGGCAGTAATCTTTGGAGCCGAGAGCCTAGTAAGAAGATCCAAAAATTATCTGAAAAAATTAATTTTTTTTGAAGATGGGAGATCTTGTTCCAAAATTGAGCGAAATGCGTAAGGATACAAATTTGTTGGCTTGCCGATTCCCGCTGCCGGAAAATGATCACTGGAAATTGGTAAACTTTATTTCAAACAATGTTTTATTTAATTCTGCTGAAAATTTCAGGAAAATCAAATCGGTGAAGGAATTGATGCAGTTTGGGTCTACAAACGATTATAGTTTCATTTTGTTAAAGTTTAGTCCAGACAGTTTTTTGTTATTTGTTTTTTTTGCTAAATGGAAAATAATAAATCGTATTGTTTTTGTTACAGCGAATGAAAGACCAGAAAATTGGATTTTCCGATGAGAAATATTTAATTAAAAACTTGTGGAAAATTGAAGAGAACAATTTCAGAAGATGCTGAAAGTTTGTAATAATTTAATACAGCAAAGCATTCGGAAAAGGGCGACATATTATCAGCCAAATAAGAAGTTTCCACCAGCATTTTTGAGGTATGAACGGAGCTTTTACGAATTTTTCAAGACCAGTGTGACACTTCGAAGTAATTTGGGGGAAATCTCGCACTACCCTTTTTTGTAGGGCTTTACGGAGATAATGAATGCGTCTGGGATGAAAATAGACATCAGACTCATTCCAAAACAGTTTTCAAAATTTTCTAAAACCACCTAGAAGTGGAGAAAACGCGCCTCAAAACAATGTCCAAGAAAATGGGGCCACCGGCGAAAACTAGTCCGCAGGCATGAAAAGTCCAAAAAAAAATAAAAAAGGACTAATATAAGCATTCTGCATAAGCATTTATTAATGAAACACGAAAAAAGCTCATAGGAAAAAATTCGATCTCTTGTGGACACTTTTTCTAGGCCATTGTTTCATAAGCTCATTTTCTCGACTTCTAGGTGGTTTTAGAAAATTTTAAAAACAGATTTGGAATGAGAATGAAGTCTATTTTCAATTAAGGTTAATTTATTACCTCCTTAAAACCCTCCTTTAATTTCGGTATTTTCAATTTCTTGCCAAAAATGAGAAACAGTTGACCTCTCATGCCAATCTAACTCATTTTGTCGGTTCTTTTGGAAACCTTAAATTTTTTTGCACACAAATATTCAACATAGAAATCAAAAAAATCCTAATTTCCAGGAGGTTTCTTCTCCGATACCCAAACGCCCATCTCTATGTTGTCTTTAGTCTTTGTGCATCTGCAATGGTTGGACCTGTTTTACACTCGGTATTTCGTTTTTCCCCATATCTAAGTAAAACTCAATAAGAATTACAGTGTTTCCTCTACGCAACAATGTCAAAACCCGAATTCGACCAGTATAGATTGGAGAAGAATGCAGTAGTGTTGGAAAGGCAGAAATTTGGTAATTTGAAACCTTTTTTTTCGTAGACACAAAAAAGTTTTGAATTTTCAGGAAAGGGGCTCTGGTTTCCGTTTATGTCGAATTCAGAAGAGAAGAAAGTTGTATAAGTAAATACGAAGGGAAATCCAATTTTAGAAAGTTTTCTAGAAAATAAAAGATGAACGTTTTAAAATGTACTTTATTTAAAAAGGGCATGAGATTTTATGGTGGATTATCGATCATACATTCTTCTTGGTCTCTGCATATTTTTTATTTGTTGGCTGAAAAAATAGGATTTAGGTTTTTAGAAAGAAAATTTTTGAAATATTACCCGAACTGCTCTATAATCAATTCCATAGATTGCTTGTTTTGCACCGGACCATTTGTTTGGACCATTGAGACGGAAGACATAGGGAACACATGGTCCGAAATAGACCTTATATGCCAAACATGGATTAGTGAAAAGAAGAGTTTTCATGTTCGGATTGCAACCAATAAGTTCGCCTAGTTCATGCATATAAAACGGATAATCTACTTGGATTGTATGTCGTCGACTGGAGACGTAGCGCTCTTTCATTTCATTTCGTTTTGCGGCTATATCTTCGAGCATCTGAATATTAAATAAAAAATTGACTTTACAAAAGATATTCAGATACCTTTGCCTTATTTGGAAGTTTTAATGAACCACTGAACGACTCTAAAAACACCCTTGCCTGCATTTCAGAAATAGGCATAATTGATCCAACTGGTTGGATCAATCCAATGATTCCAAGAGTGTTATGATCCGAGGTAGCAATTGGGAAAACATATTTATAAGCATCCAATTCGTTTTCCTCAACACTGATCAATTTTCCCTTTTCGATCAAGTCAAAATGGAACGAGAAGCCGGTTGCAAGAATGACTTCGTCCACATGATCCACAACTGTTCCATCATCGAATATGAGACCATTTTCAGTGAATTCTCGAATTCCAGGACGTACGAGAACTGTTCCACACGCGATTCTATTCGGTAGGTCATCATTGAGCGTTGGATGAGCGGCGAGAACAGAATGATTTGGCTTCAGACCGTATTTCTCATGATCGAATCGTTGATTCACTTTTCGTTCAAAGTCCCAGCTAATGTATGAAAGTGGTAGAATGTTGGCAAGATCCATGCGGAACTTCCTGAAATCTAAAATTTTTTTAAAATATTCTTCATTTGTAAACATACGTGTTGAAAACTAGATCGACTGGCTCTCCTCTCTCGTAAAGTCGGTTGAAAATCCAACTACCTCTTCTAGTCGAGAGATAAACTTGTCTTGCAATCCTGCTCAATTCAACTGTGCAATCACCACCTGAATTTCCGATTCCAACTACAACAACAACCTTATCTTCATAACCTGCAAAATACTGTTGTTTTTTATTGAATCACTTCTAACGGACCAACCTCGATGGTCTTTGTAACTATGAGAATGAATGATTCGCCCTTTGAACTTTTCTTGACCGGACCATGGTTTCGGAACATATGGAAGGACATGATGTCCCGAACAAAGCATAACACCATCGAATTGTTTTATGTGAGATGTTCCATTGCTGGAAAAATGAAGAACAATTAATTCGTTTTAAGGACAATGTGTCAATTAACCCGATCCAAATCCAAGGCGGAAAATAAAAATTGGAAAGGATTCACAGGTGGTCGAGAAAACAATTCCACTATGTAGCCACACTATTGAAATCAGGTGTGGTCAAAATAACTGACACACACTGTCTTTGATGTTGATTTTCAAAATAAAATTTTAATTTTTATGATTTCATTCAGAATTCAATTTGAGCACTGGATTAAACTTTTTCTCTGGATTAAATATAACAGGTACACTTTTAAATACAACAACCAGAGGTGAGCTTTTCACTTGCTTTTAATTTAATTCTGGAAGATTAATTGGAACTCTTATAAAATTAAAAACTGATTAACTATTTCGACCATGATTTGATTTAAACAGTTTCAAATTTATATACAGTTTAATAAATTAAAATTACGAACTGCACGTCCTTATTTTTATTTGTAGATCTCCTGAAGAAATTTGACTTAACATATTATACAGCAAATTCGAGTACTTTAACGATAAAGGAAGGGACTACAGTGTAGCACATTATTGTCTCTTTCTTCTCTTTCCTTTTGATTTATTTAAAATTTAAAAAAAATTGAAGAAAACAATCACTAACCTGTCCTTGTAAGTGACCTCCCATTTTCCGGTTTCCTGATAGTCTGCGGCACGTTCAATTGATTCGACAGTATGTTCAAACTTGATATATTTCAGAAGATCATAGTGATTGGCATAATTTTGAAGATATCTGTACATTTCGCGATTGTGCATGAAATTTGCCATTGTGTCTTCTGGTGGAAAGTCCGAGAAAGCTGTCATTTCTTTCGATGTGTTGATTACTGTAGATTTCATTACAGATGATACTGAAAATTTTGAGACTTGAGTGACAGACAATCAAAGGAAAAATATGAATCTTACAATCGGTTTCATATGGTTTAAAATTCCAAAGTCCACCAACATCTTTAGTTCTTTCAAAGCAAGTGACTTCAATATCATCATACAGAAGAGAATGTCTAGAAATCAATGAATGAAAGAGCAATGAGACGAATATTACCTGATAGCTGGAAGACCTGAAGCACCAGCTCCAACCACAAGAACTTGTTTTTTCGTTGACATTATTATAAATATCCAAATAATGAAGAAGGATCAAACTACTGTGGTTTTATATAGCAAGGTCTTCAATAACAAATTATCAAGATAATCTTTGGGGTATAATTGGCTAGAAGAATCGGTTACGATCAATGAAGAGACCAAAAAGAAGAATAGTTAGAGAACAAGTGAATTAGAGAGGATGAAGAGTAAAGGAATTGATCAAAATAGAGAATACAAATTAACTAGACAATGAATAGATTCAACTACACACGTACATGTTGGTATCAATTTCAATTGTGAATTAAAAGTTCAAATCAATTTAAAGTGGACCAAAAATTAACACAAAATTGAAGAAAGCGTACCAGTTGATGTCACAAAGTCCCAAAAATTTGAATAGCTGAGTATACTATAATATATTTTTGAAAACTTATGTTTAAAGCTAATCAAGCTAGTCACCCAATGAGTTCTAAATTGTACTAAATTTATTATCCGTAAAAAATAAAATCTTAGCACATGTACAGAAAAAATTTAGTGACACCCTTCCTTTAGCTGCTGCTGAACACCTAGAAAAATCGATAAAATCGGGATAAAACCAGTATTTGGAGTTAAAGTTTCCAATTTCCCGATTTTCCCGAAATTTAACCAATTTTCCCGGATTTTTGGACATTGTAGGCTTCTGAATCCTTTTTTTTTGAAAATTACAAAATTTAAAGTAAATTCACATCTCTTCAACTGATAAATTGATTTCCAAAGCTACATCAGCCTTTTCGAATGCACTATGAAATAAAATAAAACAATTTATTAAAGCTTTTCAGGAAATATGGAGCATTCGTTTCATAATAAGCGAGATCAAAAATAATCAATTTTTTCGTATAATAATTGTCGATTCCTCTTTTAAAGGTGTTGTAGCAAAGAGTTGTTTTTCGTGCTGACGCGAAATGAACTGAGTCCTAAGTGTCGAATGAAAGCCTGAAATTCAATCTTCATTGATTATTGATATTGATCTCACCTTTCTAATCGGTCGATTCAAAGCCAATAAAACTAATGAGCTGGAGTTACACAATACATCGTTCACTACGAACCACATTGTTCGATAAACCCAAGCATCTGGAGGAGGTGTTAAAGCGGAAAGAAGTGAGAATACTCCTAAACAGAGGTAGCAAATGAAGATAATGAAAGCGGAAAGGGCGAGACGGAGCGCTAATTCACCAGGTTTACGGACTGTCACGTGGGTGTGTACTCTGAAATTAAAACATTTTCTTGGATTTTGTATCAAATGTTCATGCTGTCGATTTCTTTTAAAGACACCGTGTCAGTTGATAATTACACGCTTCATAACATCGGTCCAAAGTTGTAATGGCTTTTTTGATTTTTCGTCTCGAATTTGGAACTGACACGCTGTCTTTAAAACAACGCAGCAAGGGTGAAACCCGGGAAATTTCAAAAAAAAAACATTTTTTTTTGAACAGTTCGTTCAGTGCTTATTTTTATCCAACAGAAAACTGGAAAAGTTCAAAAATAATGCCTGAAATTGAGACTTTCCTAAATTCAAGAATCGGAAATTAATGATTGCAGAATGAAAATGTTAAATTATAGATTTTCTAGACTTTTATGTATATTTGTTCTTAAATTCTACCGGATCCTAATTGGCATTTATATCGCTTTATTGAAACCAAATGATCAAAAATTAAATCTTCTTCTGATATAGGGCAAATAACGATTGATCGATATTTTTTAACTAGATTTGGAGAAATTTTGTTAAATATTTCACTTCGAACTGATTTCCTGAAGTTAATTAAAAATGATGCCGCCAGACATGTTTCAGGAAAAAATGGCTTAAAGGAGGGCTTTACGGAGATGATAAATGCACCTTAATTGAAAATAGACTTTATTCTCATTTCAAATCTGTTTTTAAAATTTTCTAAAACCACCTAGAAGCCGAGAAAGTGAGCTTCAAAACAATGTCCTAGAAATTGTGTCCACATGGCCTAACTTTTTCCTATGACCTTTTTTCGTGTTTCGTTAATAAATAGTTATGCAGAATGCTTATATTTGTCCTTTTTATGTTTTTTTAGAATCTTCATGCCTGCGGACTAGTTTTCGCCGGTGGCCACTTTTTCTAGGCCATTGTTTTGATGCTCATTTTCCTGGCTTCCAGGTGGTTTTTAGAAAATTTTAACGACATATTTGGAATGAGAATGAAGTCTATTTTCATCCCAGATTCATTCATTAGCTCCGTAAAGTCCCCCATTAAAATTATGACTCCCGATATGTTTCATGAAAAATAATAATGGTTTAAAAAAGAAATAGCTGTTTTACAAACAGGAAGCTCCCGATGTTGATGAAAATATAATTTATTCTAAAAATGTGAAATATTTTTCCATACAACATTTTTTTCAAACGTCGGAATGTTCAAAAACCAAATTTTATGACTTTTGTGAAATCGGTAAAAGTGCTCTAAAAATAGATTAAATACGTCAATGAAATACCATTTAATTCCCATAACTTTACATTTGCAATAAACTTTGTTTTCAATGTTAGATTTTGAAAAAATGTTGACTTTTCGATACTGATGTCTTAGAGAACTCCCGATCTTCTTATCAGGTGTTTAATAATGTTGATTTTGTGATAAATGTTATTTCCCAGCATTTCGTTTACGACTTCCTCGATTCAATTTACCTCACAAAAATAGCTCCATATAATACCAAAACCGTGCAATTAATCACTAAACCATCTGCTATCGCCATTGCCAAGAAATAATTCTGAAAAAAATGCGCTTATGTTGTCAATATTCAGTCTTTCATAATTGTGGTGCATGATTCACAAAACCAATTTTTGTTCGTAAACTCCTGATTTCTATTGATAAAATAAACATGTCTGATAACAAGACATAAAATACGGACACAAAATTGCGTCGAGACAGACAAACCTTGTGAAATCGTGCATCACTGGCGGCAAAAATCACCGAACCGGAACCATGTTCAAAAATGAATTTGAAATCGGTATAGAATAGTGGAATTGTGAAAACTAATGGAAATATCCATTGAATTGCTAATAAGATTGTTGTTACTTTAGATGTCCACCAATTTTGCCGATGTTTTATTGGATAATGAACCGCTGTGAAACGATTGACAGCTATGAAAATGATACCAATTGCTTGAGCATGTCCAAGATATTGCATTCCAGCAATTGGAAAAACTGACCAGTTTTCCTGAAAACAATTGAGATCAGTATTCTGATCCGGATTGGATCGGATTGCATTCACAAATATTTTTCATATTCGTCTAACCGATCCGACCCTGATCGGTACGCTAATTTAATTTAATTTTTAAATTTATGCGGAAAAGCAATCGTGAATTAGGAAAGGGGACTTTACGGAGATAAGAAATGTATCTTAAATGAAAATAGACTTCATTCTCATTCCAAATCTGTTTTTAAAATTTTCTAAAACCACCTAGAAGCCGAGAAAATGAGCTTCAAAACAATGGCCTAGAAAAAGTTTCCACCTGGCCGAACTTTTTCCTATGAGCTTTTTTCGTTAATAAATAGTTGAATGTTTATATTAGTCTATTTTTTAAATGTTTTTAATTTAAATTTATGACTGTTTGGATTTTTCATATCTGTGGACTAGTTTTCGCTGGTAGCCACTTTTTCTAGGCCATTGTTTCGAGGCGCATTTTCTCGGCTTCTAGGTTGTTTTAGAAAATTTTAAAAACAGATTTGGAATGCGAATGAAGTCTATTTTCATCCTAGATGTATTCATTAGCTCATAAAGTTTTCCTATAATCAAAAAAAAAGAAAACATTCACGGAATTTTTTCAAAAACTTCTGAGCAACTCTTGGAATGAATTAGTTTTTACGTATTTATTTTTTTGGTATAGAATACAAAATATTGAATCTGGATCTTGTACGTGTTTTTTTCCAAATGAAATCGATTATTCCAAGTGATTTTAGCTCTCCCGGGGAGCATATTTCTGAAGAATTTAATATCAAGTTTTTTCTTGTCTATTTACCAATGACTCAAAAAAAAGAAACATTTTTAGAAAAAAAAATAAAAATTCTTACTAATCGAGATGTATTGAAAATAATAGAAAAAGAATACCTTGTAAAAATTGTTGGGGAAAAATCCAAACGATGGAAATTTGAAGAATATCGTGGAGAACAATTCCATCAAAATATCGGCTATTGAAAGATGAATGCATAATCGAAAAAATGGAGTGTTGTAGGGAGGCCGATGTCTGGAAACACATTTTTCAAAATTGGTTCAACTGCGACGGTTTCAGTATAGCTGGACGTATTTATCCATACTTAAAGACAGCATGTCAGCTAATACGATTTTTCAACTTTGAGCAGCTGCTATGAGGTGAGTATTTATCGATATGCATTTGCTTAAATTGGATTTTAGTAATTAGTGAAAAAACTGAAATTGAAATCAGGTGGGGTAAAAATAACTGACACGCTGCCTTTAAATTTGTTTAGTAAAATTATTGTATGTCAGTATTTGACCCGGTAGGAAATTTTGGAAAAAACTTTGGAAACAAAAATTGGAACTTCTTTTATTCATAAAATCCGGAATCGTTATTAAAACCCAAATTCTGATGAGAATATGTTTAAAGACAGAGTGATAGTTAATAAGGTGAGCTAAATACATTGAACTTCGCGGCCGTTCCGACTAATCATGATGCTCACTGTTCCATAGAAAAATATTATTTAAAAAAAGTTATTTACAATTTCTACAATGATATTCAAAATTTGGAACTTCTAAAAAAGGCTTATAAACTTTGGAAATAATTTTTTTATTTCATAATTGCGATTTCTGACAAAAATCACTTTCCAAACCACAGAACACACTTTTTTTTTCAACTCGGAAAAGATTTTAAAATTTCGAATTACGAGATTATTTTTTTTCGATGAAAACTACACCCACCTTTCAACAAACAGTATCCAAACAAACATCAAATTAATCGGCAAACATAATAAAGAAACCGCAGTTGACGCATATTCAACAGCGAGTGCGGCATTCAAAGCGGCCGGGTTCATCAAAGCCTGATGAACGGGCCTTTTATCAAGGCCTTTGCAACGGGATCCGAATTTTCGGTTCTGAAAATATTTTTTTGTTTCATTTCGCGGAGAAGAAAGAACGCAGATCAATAAATGGTAGTCATGAAAATGTGCGATGATAGCGGTGCTGATGGGTCGATTTGTTCTTGCGGTATTGAAAGTAGGGAGGGAAATAGAGAGAGAAGAGAATTAGAGACAAATGATGCACCGAAAAATTCCGATAGTAAACTTTGAAAAAAAAATGAAAATTGCTAGATAGTTGAGGGGGTTGTTTGGGGAAAGAAAATTCCCAGTTTCAGCAAAGACTACCTGTTTTCAGTGAAAAATGATAACGGAAACAATCAAAACAATGCGTTTTTTGCGGCAAGATTATGTGAACACTGGAACAACTACAAATTATTATTCTGAAAATAAAAATAGAGTTGTGTAAAAGACGAAAAAGCAACAACGTCAATAGGTTGCGTGTTCTTAAAGATAGCGGTTCATGCTCTGAAGTTACACATACTTATATTTTTATAATCAGCATAAATTTCTACATCTAGTATAAATGTATACTGTAGTCCTACTTAGTGTCTGAAAATCAGGAAAAAAATTGAATTTTTTGAATAAATGGAGGAATATAGGAAATATTAGCATCATTCGATAGAAAATTCAACGTAGATTCTAAAAACAGTTGAAATTTTGAATTTTTATTGAATCAAACTATTTTAATTCTAATTTTAAGTTTTTTAGAAATTTTTAATGTGGGGTCCAGAATCGCATGGGGGCGAAAAATCATATCTCGAGATTGAAAAACAGGATTCTGGAAATTTTAGCACCAATCGATAGAAAATTCAAGTTCACAACTTATACCCACTTAATATCCTCTAGTGAAACGACTGCAAAATTCTCATGTGATGTTACCTATTTCGAAGAGGAGGAAGTTTATTGATCGGATTTCTACGAATTTTTATAGAAACTCAAACTTTTTTTTTTGCCTTTTCTTTTTGAAATCATCATACTATATAATAAAGCGCTAAGGCCGTGCGTGTTTTCACATACTACAATGCATTTCTCATGAATAACTTTTTGACCCCTCGACCGATCTGTCCCATACTTGGGGTATCGTCATGCCTCTCGGAGCGCTTCACAAAAATACAGTTTGGATCTCGGATTACTGTAGGATTACTGTAGCTACACACAATTTTTTTCGTACACCAATTTTTTTCACATTTTTTTTAGAATGGTCGGATCGAGACCAAACTTTCATGGTGACATCTTTGGAATAATGTAAGGTCACTGTGAAAATTTGGTGCGGATTACGGTAGTATTACGGTAGTTACCGTAACCTAATTAACGTTAGCGTTTTTCTATGTGTCTCATCATTTTACACACTATTTCTCTCATTTTTCGTTCAGTAATCATCAACATACTTACAATAAAACGTTGGGCGTGCAAAAGCCTCTAGAAGCTTCCAGAAAATTCTAGAAGATTCAAAAAAATTCCAAAATGGTCTAGAACATTCCAGAAAATTTTTAAAAATTCCAGAAACTTCCAAAAAATTTCTAAAGAATTCTAGAAGCTTCCAGAAATTCCAGAATGTTCTAGAAAATTATAGAAGTTTCCAGAAGCTTCCAGAATGTTCCAGAAAGTTCCAGAAAATTCCAGAAAGTTCCAGAAAATTCTAGAAAGTTCCAGCGTGTTCTAGAAAATTCTAAAAGCTTCTAGAAAGTTCCAGAACGTTCCAGAAAATTCCAGAAATTTCTAGAAAAATGTGTTCAATTGGGTCAAATGGGTCCAGGGCCCATGTACGGCTACAGAGCTCGCGAAGCGAGCTCACTAGCCGTTTACCGCCGCGAAGCGGCGGCAAACGGCTAGTAAAATATAATCTGTAAACATCTTTTGAATGGTGTCTTTCTTACACATCTTTAGGATCGAATATCATTGGATGAGCTGGTTGAAACGAATCAATTAGATTCAATTTCATTCATTTTTATTGTTCAGTTGAAGAACGAGTGGTATTTTGAAATTCGAGAAACACGGATTCTTTTTTTTAAAGAGGTTTGTAAAAACTCCTGATCGAAAGCAGTTTTTGGGAAAATAACACATTCTCTTGATAATGTTCTGTTTTCTGAAAAGTCTGCAACAATCCCATACATGAAAAAATCCATAAAAGAAAATGCTGGCCTCTAAAATGTATGCTATTGCTTACATAAACTCGACCTAATCGCTTCAATGGTGGACAAACAGTATTGTCAACTCAATTATTCTTGATCATTGCGTTCGGAAGGCTGCTCAACCTCACAGCCGCTCCGCACGCACACGACGCGGCTGCCGACACTAACACACACTGAAATCGGCGGGAAAATAAAATTTTCAAAATTTCCAGTGTGTGTGAGTGTCTGCAGCCGCGTCGCGTGCGTGCGGAGCGGCTGTGAGGTTGAGCAGCCTTCCGAACGCAATGATCAAGAATAATTGAGTTGACAATATAATGTTAAAACTTCCGAAAATAATAAACTTTTTTGTTTTCTATTTTGACTTATTCCAAAAAAAAGATGCAATTCAAAACTAAAGTAAATTTTAGTCATCAGATTTCTCACAATAATTGTCTGCAGTTTGGGTGACAGAAATTTCCTTCTTCGTTGGTTTGTATTCTCAATTCTAGAAAACCGCAAAATTTCTACCAAATTTCAAAGCGGAGAAGGTTGGTCTCAAGTTGCTAGACGGGTCAATGTGAAAATGTGAAAATATGTTGAATCCGAATCATCCAAGAGAACGTTGACCGGAAGATGAGTAAGAAAAAACTGAAAATATTACTTTCTAGAAGCTCGGACCAATTATCAGAAAAACAACGGCGTATCAACAACCTTTAGAAATTTCATCGGCATCTGCTGATACGATTGAATTAACCAAAAAATTGAATGAATTTTAACTTTTCACCTAAAATAGGTATAGAATATTCTATCGGAGTAGTTAAGAGCAACGTGATGAGCATCAAAAAAAACTGCGAGTTTCCATAAGTGTCATCCTAGTGCATATCATAGCTCAGTCTCCACTTGCGAAGTATTTTAGCCAAAGAAACCAAGAATAACCACCAATTGTTAAGGAATTTAAAATTAAAGCAATTTATTTCCAGACTATTCTAGAATCTGAAATTGAAACACAAGCAACAAGGTATTAATTATGAATTCATTTATTAAAATGGAAAAAATAAACATTATTATTTGAACTAACCTGTAAGATCCTTGGAAGAATTGTTCGATGATCACTCCGTGTGAATTGTCGCCCGATTTGAAAGTGCTGATGTTTGTGCTTCAAACGAAATCCGTGCTGAACAAAATATAGATGGCAGCAATCAGTCCTTTCTTTTTTCAAACTGTAAAAATGCATTAAAATTACAAAAACAAATAATTGTTACCTACGAAGGGAATGATAATGTTGGAACTTCTTGAATGTTTTCTTATGACGTGTCATTGATCCAAACATTCAATTTTCAAATCGTGTAGCTTGTGAGATTGAGCTGGCGTTATTTTCCTGAAATTTTGATATAGTGGCGTTAATAACGTTTCAATAAAAATTTCTTTAAAATATGAATTTCGATGAAAACAGATTAAATATTTGAAGTACAAAATAACTCACCTTCACAATTTCGTAGTAGAAATCCTTGTGAACAAGTGTTTCCACCAAATCCAGTCAACATCTTCAAGTCTCCGGAAGCACGTAGTTATGCACTTTCGGATTTTGATACGTCGAACCAGATTTTAGAATTTGTTGAAAATACTTGAAATGACAACCGCCTGCAATTATTAACGTCATTTTTTTTGAATCCATTCAAATTTAGTTTTACCTTTCTGAGCAAAACTATCAAGTATTGTAACATTTCGAAGCAACAAATTCCCATGGTTTCCTGATTTTTCTTCAAATTCATCCATTTATTCGGAACTTCTTCTTTTCTTGCGGAAACTGATGCCAGCATAGGTTTTGTTGAAAATGCTCTTTCCTTGTCCTTCCGATGATCCAAATCCTTCTGATCTTCCCCATTGTTCCAGAATTCGATGGAAAAGCAGTAGATTCCGCACCCAATCAACAACAAAAGCTCCTGAGAATCCTGAAACGTAAAGCTTTTAGACTTACATTAATCATTAGAGCTTTGGAAGGCCGCTTTCGTCCAATTCATCCCTTTTGAACATGATTCTGATCCTTGAAATGACAACAATCTGAAAACATAAATATTTCTGGATATCAATAAAATTCTAACTTACATTGAAATAGTTCCATTTTCATCCGAATTCACACAAATGACGAATGAGCTGGCAACATTATGAATGAAAGACGAGCCAGTCGATCTGAAATTTTGATAATTTTCAGATTTTAATAATAAAAATTTCAGCTTACGACTTCATTTCCAGATCATGAATTCAACATGATTCAATCCAACTCCATCTTACAATCCTTGTGATCCTTCGATTCTGAAAATAGAAACTTAGTTTAAAAAATGGATTGAAAATTGAAGAAAAATCTCTAGGATAACAAAACGATGACAACATGCGTGCAATATCCATGGACCGTCTATCCCCCCCCAAACTCTGGACTGTCAGCGTCTCTTATCACTTAACACTCCATAGTAGGTTTGTCTGCGTCTCTACAGAACGCTTCACTCTCTAAACACCCCCGCGGTAATTGTTGAAACCATCGTCACATTATTCCATATTCGTGTGCTCTTAGCCACCCATATCGTTTAAGCTTTTAAAGCCAATTATTCTTTCTGCTGCAATTATGCCATCATTCACCTATATTCTTTCTGAGTTCCCGGTACTCTCGGCGCCCGCGGCTTGTCCACGGCAGGAGCGAGTTTCTAAGACTTTGAAAAAGAAGTCGAAGAAAGCTCCCCTGTCGTCCGCCGGTGTCGTAAAACCCGCCATTTCCATGAGAGGAGGGGGACCGTCCCCAAAACGGATCCGGGGACCGTCGACGTCGCCAAAGCCGGCTGTGGTCTACGAGGAACCCAGCCGCGCCAAGAAGTCGTCGCGGAACCCAAAAAAACCGGCGCTGAAAGTCGCTGCATCACTCGACCATAGCATTACCACCACTGCGATGGTCGATGTTGCAGCTCTGGATCCCACAACCATCAAATCTGTGACCGAATACAACACCAGGCACAACATCAGCATCGAGGCCAGCAACGATGATTCCACCGCTTCAACATCTCCAGTCAGGAGAGGAAGGAAGATCACCTTCAAGAAGAACACGAGAGCCAAGCTGTTCAAGATTACCGAAGGCAAATCAATATATGGGGATCGAATCTTGATAACAGGATCACCGATCGGATTAGAGGAGACGGGTCGATTGAAGAGGCCGGCCGCTGGCAAAACTGGTGCATCATGTGTTGAGCTGACTCCAGCTCAGAAGGATGCCATCCTAGGACCATCTACATTGCCGGATGATGATAGTTTGACCACAAATCCTGATAGAGGATGTCGCGAAACATGTGCAGATGGTGTTTGCATCGAGTCCTGTGTATGCAGAAGGAATCACATCTATTGTGACGTATGTTTATTTATTTTTAAGAAATAATACATTAAAAAATCCTACCTTTTTTCAGGAAGACGAATGCCCATGTGAGCCAGAAGAGTGCGACAACCACGACCCCAAGCCGCGATTCGACTTCGATCGGGCACTGGAACACTGGGAAAATGGGGAGTCCTTCTTAATTGGCATTTCAACGCCCGACAACAGCACAATACCATCAGTAGATGTATCGTCAGCATCGGTGAGATTTTCTGAAAACATACATTTTTTTCAAAATTAAATTAATAATTTCTATTTCAAAAACAATTATTGGATAACAATTTTTCTTGAAATTCGCATAATAATTTAATCAGCGAAAACCGCTTGAAATTTTGAGAAAATGCCTTTTTTTCATACATTTTGACAACAAATTATCTAAAAACTCACCAATTCATAAATCCACTGGAAATTATGATATTTTGTGTGCATTTCATCATATTTGGAAGTTGGAATCTGAAATTTGATAATTAGTTTAATATATTGAAAGTATTAAGAAATAGAGAAGAGAAGATTTATAGATAAATTTGTAAATATTGAAATTAAAAACTTTTACTTAAAAATCGTTAATTTCAGGAAGCGTCAGTTCAAGCACCGACCTCAGCTCCAGTCACATTCTGTGACGATCACGTAACGAAAAGAAGGCGGAAGGTTTTGGTAAGTTTTTCGAAATTTGTTTTGTAAAATTCAAAATTTGCCGCTTTTTAAAAATGTTTGACCTGAAGAGATCAAATTTATGAAATAAGTCTGAAATTACTATAAAATATCATGAATATCGATTTTTCAGAGAACCTCCAGATCATCACCGTATAGTATGCCGAAGGAGCATCCGAGCCAGGATATTAGGGATCGAAGGATGGTGAGTGACAACTTTTAAAAAAATTTTCGATTTACATGGTTTTTTTCAGAGGTTGTCAGCAACGCCGTCATCACCCGATTTGGTTCAAGCATCTTCGCCTAGAAGATCGCCAACTCCGCCATCGCCACATCCAATTCCGCCAAGAGTGCTTCCAGCACACGGAATATGTTTGGATAGGACGATGTTTGGCCAGGAGTTTTATGAAAACTTCCTGGCAGGATTGATCACGGACCAATGTGTCAAATGCCTCGATGGGAAGGCCAAGAACCAGCAGAAGTGGCTGACAGACGGAGCCGTCTACTTCGGCCTATTAAAAGAGGTTAGTTTTTATTTTTATTCGTTATTTTTTTTATTTCTACAATCTAATTTTCTCCTCAATTTATTACATTATTCAACTCATTTCTCATTTCCGAAAGCTCCCAATTTTTCCTAATTCCTATTCTCATCACTATGTTATTATTCTGATTTAATTTATCATTTTTGGGTTTTCCCACTATTGAACCCAAATCGGTCCATTTCGAATTACATGTCATAATTTCATCCCTTTTCTTTTTCTTATTGTTAACAAAATTATATTTATCACTCATTTCGAAAGCTCCTACTTTCTTGAATTTGCTCAAAATTGAATTTAATGTCTCCGGAGTTCTTCAAGAAAAACGATAAAGTATTAATTTTTAATTTTTTTAGATTATTTGAAATACTATGACTTTCAAATTATATTTTGAGGCTAATATTTTCAAAATTTTCAAAAAACTTACATGATTCCTAGAATTTTCATTGTTTCAACCGTCAAATTCGCGCTCCAATAATGCATGAAGATGATAAATCTTCTTAACAACAGCCAATGTGACGAATATCTGAAAATCTTACATTTTTAAACAATTTTTTTTGATAATTGAGCATTTTATTAGATAAAAAATTTCTTATTCATTTTTTTTCTAAATTTTTAGTAACTACCAAATTTAATGCTGTAAAATAAAGAAAATAACAGTTCTGAAACTTAGAATCTTAATGTATACCGGCCTACTACATAAACTACATACTATTCTCATCACTTTGTTATTATATTGATTTTATTATCATTTTTCGGTTTCATGAATTCACAATTCATTCCTAACTTCAAAAAATCAATATTTTGAACCGTTTAAGCCATTATTTTTCAATTTTCTAAAGCTTACATTTAATTTTATAGAAATTGGGCATCAAATTAAAATTTTTAGCTTGATATTCCCTTTTGTCGAGATTTTTTTGATCAATTATAGAAATTTACAAATTTCGGAGCTCTCGATATAGAAGTAATGAACATAAGCTCATTTGTTGTAAATTTCATCTTTTTAGAAATATTTTTTGATCATCCACTTGGATTTTTCACGTTTAATTTTTCATTTTCAACTCCAAAGCTACCCCCGAACAAAATTTCAATAAAAAAATGAACTCACCTTAAATTCTTGAAATTTTGAATGCCAATGTTGTTCCAAATGTAATGATGTTGAAGATGAAATCTGTAAATTATTAAATTATCAATGGAAATGAGGGTAAATGTAAAAAGAGGAGAAAACATGAAGAAAGAAACGAAAATATCGATTTTTAGAAATGTTTTTTTTCAGGTTTGTGCGGCAAATATGAAAGGAGGTCGATTCGCCGTTCTTCATCCGGCAATCTTTGCACAATGGCCGGAAAGAAAACCTGCCGAAAGTGACGATGACTTGTCAAGAAGGGAACCGAGCAGGGAGACAATCGAAACAAACATCTACTACCGCCACAATCCTGAATATTTGTTGATGCCCCTGCATTATGGAGATCATTGGGCCATCTCCATTTATCGAGTCAAGGAGTCGGAAGTGGTCGTCTATGATTCGTTGTCTCCGACAAAGGATAAGAAGGAGCAGCGTTTGGGCAAGCTTCGTAGGCTGTTGTCGAAGCTTCTCGGAGATCAAATCGCCAGCAATTTGAAGATCAGATACGCTCTGAATATTCACTCCGAACGGCAAAAGGATGGAGTCGAATGCGGGATCTTTACGATCATAAATGGGCGGCGCCTCACAGAAGGAAGAAAGGACCTGAAGAATAAGAGGAAGTCAGATGAGAAGCTCGATTTTGGAGTAGAGAGAAAGAAGCTTCGGCTTACCTTGACGGCAGTTAGAGCTGATTTAGGTAAAAAATCGTTTTCAAAAAATTAAAAATCAAATCGTTCAATTTTCAGCGGTCATCGGTCAAGCTAATGCGAGTGGACAACAAGTGGCACTAGCGGCTCCACCGCCGGTCGTCATCCGTGCTCCAACACCACCGCCACCGCCAACTCCGACACCACAAGGCCCGCAACCGCTCAGAAGATCCCAACGGAACAATGATGCAACGAATCGAAAGATTCAGGCGTGTTGCGCTGTGTTGGGCTCGAGAACGCCAAAGGCATTTGGTGTAAGTTTTTAAATGAATGCTATGTTCTTCAATCTTAATTTATATTTTTAGGCTCGACGTAGAAGTCGTTAAAACCCCTGCGGGGGTTCGCTGTACCAATACCGTCTGTATCCATACCATCTGTATCAGTTTCAATCAATCTCTGTTCAATACAACCAACTTCTGCAACATTTCTTCCTGTACAGGTACCGTTGGGCTTTCTTGTCATTTGTTATTTTCTCATTCTTGTCATTTGTTATCCTCTCATTTCTGTATTTGTTTTCTTTCATTCCTGTATTTGTTAGGAGCGTTTTTGTATCAGCTTTGTTAGTATTCTAGCGCCTTCTGTTTTGTAATGCATTTTTTTCTCACCTTCTCATCTAGTTATTAAGCGCGCGTGCTCAATTTCTAGAATGATTGTTTGAATCATTGGCAGCAATAGATTAGGCGCTTCGGCAACTAACCATTTAAAAGCTGAAAATTTCTAGATTTTTGGAATTTCTGAAATTGCGTTGAAAGTAGTTTAACGAGCTAGTTTGATTATTTTTAGAGGAGCTTAGGTAGGAGAAAGCACGGAAAATGTGATGAAAATTGAGAGAAAAGAAGCGGGTGAGAAATCGGAGTTTTTGGTGGAAAAAAACATACCGGGATGGTTGTATTTTTCGAAACGTTGTTTGAATCGACGTTTCAAGAATTCGAAAAATTCGAATTCCGCATTGGAAAGAGGATAAATGGGTTGGCTTGTGAGTTGGGAGTTGTTCTCTTCTCCGCAACAATGTTCAACCTATTTTCTGTCCTCACTGCCTCAGAATCCTTCGAAACCGGTCGGGTCCCCGAATAATAATATTCGTGTCTGGCGACCCATCTCCTCACTTTTGGGAGGATTCATTCCCTGCGACGAACAGTGTTGAACAAGCGTGCAGGAGTCGTCTTCTCGGCGCATCTTCCAGCCCTGACGCTTCCACACTGTCTAAGGGATTTTCAGCATCTTCGCAGTTCAGCAATGCTCATCAATGGTGTACTGGAAGGTTTTATTTTTTCAGGTCGGCACGGGAGTTCAAGGACAACCAAAGTTAAGTTTACCTTTTTTTTCAAATAAAGATGCCAAAATGGGATTAGGCCAATGGAATAATCTCATTTTGGTTAGTTAGTGGCATTCGGTTTAGGGGTTAGTCTTTAGGTATCCAATTCTACTTGACGCCTACTTCTACAGCTTAGTTCCCTCCAAATGACTTAGTGCTTGCTCAAAAAATGAAACCGAATGCTCGGGGAATGGCATCCTCCACGAAGTGTCGAAATGGGAACGGCCGGTGAATATTATTATTCGGTGATCCGACTGGAATCGATCGTTTTTGATGTAGTGTACGATAGAAGATCGGATGGGCATTGTTCGGAACATAAGAGAACATCTTCCAACTCCCAAGTTGGCCCATTTATCCTCTTTCTAATGCCGAATTTGGATTTTTCGAATTGTTGAAACCTCGATTCGAACAAGTTTCGAATTATGCTCCAGTCCTGGTTTTTTCCAACAATCACTTCAGTTTTTCCCTCGTTTTTTTCTCTCTCAATTCACATCTCATTTTTCCCGTTTTCTCTGTCCTAAGTGAATCTGAAAATCGTTAAGCTATCTCGTTGAACTATGTTCAGCGTAATTTTGGGAATTCTGAAAATCTAGAATTTTTCAGCTTTTAAACTGGTTAGTTTGTGACTGCTGAAGCGCTTTATCTATTGCTGTCAAAGTATTCAAACAAAAGTTTTAGAAATTCGGCGTTTTCGCTTGATTTCAAGATGAGAAAGTTAGGAGAACGTGCATGAAAATAGGAGGCGCGAAAAATCTATCAAAGTTGTTATAAAAATTGACTCCAATTGTTTTCGAAGGCTTAAAAAGCCAAATTTCAAGTTCAAAACTTCATTTCATTCATTTTATGAGTCTAACTCATTATCTCATGGCTAAAAGCCAAATTTCAAATTCAAAATTTCATTATTCTCATTTTATGATTCAAAATCATTCATTTCAAGGTCCAAGACCATAATTTCAGTCAAAAATCGATATTTTGAAGTAGGGGTGAAGAAATCTAAAAAATTCTATATTTTGGGTACCAACAATTAAAAAGCAATATTCGAAAATACATTTCTGTTTGTCAATATATTCATTTTTATAAAAAAAAACATCGAATTCTCTCAATTCCATTCTAGTTTCGGGTGTGGTTTAATCTATATCAATACATTTCCTTCAAGGAAAAAAAAAGGAAAATCCAGCGGGTATATCATAGGATTCTCTTATAGGGGCCTAGATTTTACGGCATTTTTTTGACAATTTTCAACATTTTCTAGACTTTTCTTTAGTGTTTTTTGGAAAACTTTTGGGCTCACCGTTTCTTTACCTATTCTCACTAGTTTATCTCGTATTTCTACTTGAACCTATCTTAGGAGGGCCTACCTGTTTTTGCGAAAATAATTGAGACGTTGAGGGCGAATAATTCCTGTCGAATATTTTATTTTATTTCAAGACCGCCCATTTATCCTAATACTTCTTTTTTCTAGGTTTTAAGTTTTAGGAGTACTTGTGAATATTTAGGAGCAGTTTAGGGTTTAACATTAGGGTATTTGGGAATATTTTAGGTATTAACTTTGTTTTTTTCCATCTTATATGGTTTTTTTGCAATTTATTTGGGTTTAAGAAAAGGGTCAATATTATTATCATTATTACTATTATTTATATATATATATATATTAAATTGGGGTTTCTTGTCACTTTCATTTCCCTTTTTTTCACACCCGGCGCCCACTTAATCAACATTAGGAGAGAAGAATTGTGTCATTTCTGGCGTTTAGGTCTAGCCCGAAAGCTCTTTTTTGTTGTTTAGAAGTTTAAAAAATGCGTGTAGAAGAAGCAAAACGTATTGGAGTAAACTGTAAAGTTCAGAAGTTAGTATGGTGATAGGCCATTCATTCATTACTCTCGTTGTCTTTAACCCTTCTTTATTCTTGGGATCTTTGACGGGAAAGACCTTGAATATCGGGTTTTGGGTGGATAAATTTCAAAGTACACAGTATAACTACTTGAAATTAGAAAGTTGGTTTTTCCCTGTTCTGAAAAGAGCAGGATGTATTATGACCAGCACCCAGGACAACAACTTTTGTCATCACACCAGTAATAATGAATGCCCTGGAGTACTTAGCATTTCCATTTGTGTGAAATGGCTTGAAAAAAAGAAAAAAAAGAAACTTCTGAACTTTACATTTTCTTCAAACATTAGGCCAATTCTACCGTTTTTTTGTACTCTTCGCTTAGCTTTTCGGGTACAATTACCTATTTTTACAAGACGCCCACTCGGTCATTTACACGTTCTTTCTCTCTGTTTGTGTTGATTTCGTGGAACTTTTCCTGATCCGTTTAGTTCGTCGCCAAGGGTTGTGATTTGGTTCTTCGTTCCTCGCACCAACATTATAAGGCCATTTCGCTCCCTGTCCCCCTCCTCTCGAATTCTCCCATACCTCCCCCCAAAGAACCCCAATTTCTAATAAACATTCGTTTCTCAACTATTCAGCTCTTTTATTTTCTCTCAAACTGGTGGGTAAAACAATTTCTGTGGTAGCTTTTGCCTCCTAATTTAGTTTTGAGGAGACTTAGGAATATTCTGGTAGATTGGTGAAGACTCGGCCGAAAGTCGACTAGAAAATACTTTGGGAAAGTTTGGGAATAGTTGAAAATTATCTAAAGAGTGCCGTTAAAATTGAAAGCCCCGCTTAGAGTTCCTATGATAAAAATTGGATTCCTATATTCTGAATTTACATAAAGGATTAAATATATTGCCAGTAGTAATTCCCGACAAAATCAAAAATTCTGTATGAGTTGAATTCGATAAAAGTTAAATATTCAAAGAAAAAGTCTGTATAACTTCAATTCGAAAACAAGAACAAGTTGGTACCCATTTTCTGATAAAAACTTCTTGATACCCCTACGATCGTCATACTTCTCTGAATCATTCTGAAACTTCTCATTTTCTCTAATACCGCGCCCAACGGTCCGTTTCATTATGTACAGATGTGAAATATATTTTTTTATAATTACTGCTTAAATAAACAGTTTAATTATATTGATGTGTTATTTTTTCAAACAACAAACAGCAGAAAACAACAAAAATGGTTTGAAACCAATTTGAATACTTGAAATCAACAACAATAAAAAGAAGAGGGATTTCAGATAATTTACAGATATTCAAGTAGAATAGATACAATGCTCAATTGGCTTTAAAAAAAGACAAAACACGATAAATCTACATTTTCGCTCAATAAAAATAATTTTTCATTTCTCTTTGAAAAAATCCACATTTCACATGAAAAACGGACGGAATTCGTTTTTTAAATACTCGCAAAAATTTTCTGAACTCAAAAATGTAGTTTTAACGTGTTTAAAACGAGAAAAATGTTTAAAAAAAAGAAAAATCAAATTTTTGAAAATAAATAATTTTGTATTATTTTCAAATTCGGTTACTGTTGATTTCGCAGTGTGCAAACACCGGGACGCACTGGAACACCAAATTATCGATTTTTATTATTTTGACTATAAAATTCATGTAATTGTTCGTTTTCTGTAATTTTTCATTTGATTTTCTTGAAGTGTTACGGTTATCTTAGTTGTACTTATATTTTCCACGTTATTTTGAGTACTTATACAAATTTTTGTGTTAAATATATCTTAATTTCGAAAGAAATGTTTATTTTATCGAAATCGTTTTTTTAACCATTAATAAATAATTTTTGTTATATATCTACCTGCTTAGTAATGTCCTTGAAATGTGCCCACTTGAAAACAAAAATAAACGTTTTTATCAACATTCACTTCACGATGACATGATTTTAGAATTTTAAATGTCTAATTTATACGGAAATCAATTGTTTTCTAGCACCCCATACTTTTTTTCAGTTTTCTATTTTTTTTTGAGGACAAGCAGTTTGATATAAAGAATTTAATTACGCCAGGATGAACAAAAATTGACCTTAGTTCTAAAACTGGATCGCACAAGTTCGAGAAGAAGGAGGACTATAATAATGAGAAAGTTTATCGTAAGAATTTAAAAATTCTTGAATCATAGACCAAAAAATATTCAGAAAAGACCCAATTATAAAAATGAAAGTCCTGTTTTAACCAAAAACTTCAAAAATCAAAAAAAATTCTGCAATTCAAATTCAAAAATTATTTAATCATCGCATTTCAAGCTAACACTTCGAACATTTTCATACCTAGTTTTCAGAATAGTTTTTTAGAAATTTCATAGTTTATTAGAAATTACGCGTCTACCTGATATTCTTAATTTAATTTAGGGCAGATTTAAAATTATGCGTTTTTAATAATTTCGGATCGTTTTAGGGAGATGTATAAACTTTTCTAGGCAATGAAATTATAAAATTTGAAATCCGACTATATTTTTGAAAACTTGAGACACATCAATATAAAACCCTAACATTTTAGAAGTAATTACGATTTTCAAAAATTCCCGCAGCTCCTCTTTTTAATCATCATTATTCTATGATGAACCTTTTTTTCACTATTAAACATCTCTCCATGCTTTCAGCCATCAAGGGATAAGCTGTTACTATTTAATAAACCCTCCCCCCTCCCCAAAAATCGTGTTTTCTTCGGCAAAAATAAGAAAAAGGTAAAAATCGATCAACAAAAATTATTCACTTAATTGTCGATTCTTCACGCTCCTCACTCTACTTGTCGATGTCGCGCCGGTGATTGAACTTCGTTGAACCGTTGATTTCCCTTCAAAAAATGTTAATTTTTGAAAATTCACAAGTATTTCAACAAAATAGAAAATTGGCGATAGCCTTCGGCTACCAATTACCAAAATTTAGTTGTAAAAATCATTTTTACTAATTTTTCGCGACAAAATCCAAAAATTTTCAAAATGCATGTTTTTTCTCTAAATAAATACTAACCTGGATTCAATTTGATTGCTGTTGAATCCGCAAATCTTGACTTGATGGAGTAAGCGGCCTGGAAGTATCAAAAATCAATAAAAGAACTTTTTTTTTAATTTTAAAACGGAAATTTTGAAAATTCTCATGTTTTTAAACAAAATAAAAAATTGGCGATAGCCTTCGGCCACCTATTACCAAAATTTAGTTGTAAAAAACGAGATTTTCTTTAAAATTTGTTTGAAAAAATCCAAAAAGTTGCCAAAATTCATATTTTTCTTGAAATTAATAGGAACCTGGATCATATTCCATTGTTATTGCACTCCATGATGCGTCGATGTTGATTTGGTGGAGTGAGCGACCTGAAAGAATCAAAAAACAATAAAATTGGCCTTTTTAAAAAATTTGAATAGGAATTTTTGAAAATTCTAGTTTTTAAGCAAAATAAGAAATTGGCCATAGCCTTTGGCCGCCTATTATAGTTGTAAAAATGCTTTTTCATTTTTTTTGTCGAAAAACTCCAAAATTTTCCAAAATTCAACTTTAAGATTAAAACTACTAACCTGGATCCAACTCGATTGTTGTTGCATCCGCCGATGATGACTTGGTGGGGTATGTGGCCTGAAACTATATAAAATTGCCGTTTTTTAAAATTTAAAATTGTATGTTCACAAGTTTTAAAACAAAATAAAAAATTGGCTATAGCCTTCGGCCGCCTATTACCAAAATTTAAATGTAAAAATGTTTTTTATCAATTTTTTCGCAAATAAATACTAACCTGGATCAATCATAAGTGTTCCTTTTGTTAATCGAGTATCCATTTCAATTCCATCTTGTTCCAATTCCCTCGTACCATCTATTCCTCCATATCCAACCCCCCAAACCAAAAAAAGTTTTTGAATTATATCCCACCCTCTCCGTGCTTTCAGCCATCAAGGGATAAGCATTTCCCATTTAATAAACCCTACCCCTCCCAAAAATCATGTTTTTCTTCGGCAAAAATAAGTAATAATAAAAATCGATCAACAAAAATTATTCACTTAATTGTCGATTCTTAATTCTCCGCCCTCTCTACGTCGATGTGGCGTCGATGATTGACCTTCGCTGAACTGAAAAATAAATAAATATATATTTTTTCGATTTCCCTTCAAAAAAAAAATTAAATTTGTGAAAATCACAATTTTGGATCAAAATAAAAAAAATTGGCAATAGCCTTCGGCCGCCTATTACCAAAATTTAGTTGTATAAATGCTTTTTCATTATTTTTTTGCCGAAAAACTCCAAATTTTTCCAAAATTCAACTTTAAGATAACAAATACTAACCTGGACTCACTCGATTGCTGTTGCATCCGCTGATGTTGACTTTGTCGGGTATGTGGCCTGAAACTATCCAAAATGAATAAAATTGCGGTTTTTTTTAACTTTAATATTTAAAATAGAAATTTCGGATATTCATGTTTTCAGACAAAATTAAAAATTGGCGATAGCCTTCGGTCGCCTATTACCAAAATTTAGTTGCAAAAATCTATTTTTACTAATTTTTATGCGAAAATTATAGATTTTCTAAAATTCATATTTTTTTCTTGAAAAAAATGCTAACCTGGATCAATCATAAGTGCTCCCTTTGTTCATCGAGTATCCATTTCCATTCCATCTTGTTCCAATTTCCTTCTACCATCTATCCTCCATATCCAACCCCCCCCCCCCCCCCAAACCAAAAAAAGCTAATTTTAAAAAAAATTTAAAGCGCTGACAGACTACCCGCGAGCTGGAGCTTCAAACGAGCCCCAAATATCTTTATTAAACGAAATAGAAAAATAATACGAGTAATTATTAATAATCCAAGCGCTTCTTCCATCAATCGAGTTGTCCCAGTCGAAGATCTGAAAAACTCTGAAAACCCTAATAATCTGCGATAAGCCTCAAAACAAAGAACAGTGCCGATTTCTTAGGAAGGAACTACTGAGAATACGACGAGAATATTTTAAAAACCACGCTGAAAAATTGAGAACAAAAAACAAAAACATAATTTCGCTCGCGGGCACCTGTCAGTGCTAAATAAAAATCTCGAATTTGAAATTTGCACGGGAGGGGGGAGGGGGAGGAAATGCTCCAAATGACGATCGGTTCTAGTTCACAGTTTTCTCCACATAAGTTCCTTAAAATAAAAATAATTTTACCAATGATATCTTCTTCTGAATTGTCACCGGCTCGTTTCATCAGATATTAGTGGTTTCCAGCGTACTGGACATCATTGAACCTTACTTCAAGCTCATCGGCTTTCAATGTAGATTAGAACGGTACCGGCAATGCCTGAAAATATTAATATCTTCATGAAAATATTTTGAAAGTAGATTGCAAGAATAAGGTATGTTGGCTTCATAAGTTTCGAGGGCAGAAAACTGAACAAAAAGTTATAAGAATTTTTCGAACCTCCTAGACCTATTTACCTCGGGTTTTCAGTACAAAAATCTTTTTCAAAAACAAACCTCGAATCCACAAAAACTAGACGGGAGGAAGTGAATGTCTAATTTCATGATATATTATTACTTATTATTGATTGGGATGGGTGGTGGGGTGTCTGGCAGTCGGCTGAAACGAAAAACGAGTATTACTCAAAAGTTCTCATTGTGAACAATAAAAAAACCTTTTTATCGATTGGGAACTGTTGATGCGTTAGCCGATTTGATAGCTTGAACAATTGATTTCATAACTGAACAAATTTAGTTGTTAGATGCAGCAAATTTAACTCGAATCTTGATAATTGAAATTAACGGAGGTGGTTTCTGATGAGATCTGAAATTTGGATTTGGGGTTACATTTCGAAAAGTAAACTACCTTAGCGGCAGAGTTTAGAAGAATTTGAGCAACAACTGTTTGGGTGGAAACATATTTAAGGGATTTAAGTCCGGCTCCTTCTCCAGCAATTGCGAAGTGAGTTCGCGATCCACGTCCGTCTCTGAAATATCAATGAAAATTTATAAATTTAAGGATAAATCTTACTTGATGAACATTCCCTTATTTATTTGGGAACATTCCTGTGTTTTAACAATTATTGATACCAGTCCAAAAGTACATCAATTTTCTACTTTTTGAGAATTGTGAGCATATCGCGTTTGAATTTCGTCGGGAGGATGTGCATGTCAAATTTCATGATCCATTGTTACTTATTATTGATTGGGATGGGGGGGGTGTCTGGCAGTCGGCTGAAACGAAAAACGAGTTCTCAATGTGAAAAATGTTTTTAAAAATACCTTGTCATCGATTGGGAACATCTGAATTTTCTGGTTAGAGATGAAATCAATTTGATCACTTGACGAATATTCCCTTGTTCATTTGGTGAATATTTAGGAAATCTGAAAATTGATGATAAATCAGGATTTTCATTGAATGATTACCACACAATGATTCGAGCCACAATAATATGAGAAAATTGTGAAATTGATTGATGTTCACTTCTCGTGCATTGTGATCATATCGCAAATGGATTTCGGGTTCCATTAATTCAACTTCTTACAAATTCCGGCTGGAAATCGGTCCGTCGGCGCTCATCGGATTCTGAGATCATCGGAAAAAATTTCTGTTAAAAAAATACATTTCAAATCATAAAACACCTGATCATTTGATTGACTCCACAACTTTCAATCCATTTCCAATCCCATGATGATTTGAAATCCATTAGAACTGAGTCGTGATCCTTCATCACCATATCCACTTCACTTCCACCCTCGAAATCCTCAACAACCTCGCTTCTTCACATCTAACCTTTCCAATTGTCAAAAACTTCTTCATCTGTGCCCAAAATCGCTACCATAAGCCAGGCCGCTGTTCCAAAAGAAGCGCTCTCAAGAGAACGCTTGCTCCGTCCAAAGTTCGGTCGGGGGCGGTTGCACAATACCCTGGTAACGGCTTAGGGATATAGGAGATCCTTCCAGCTCGATAGCGATTGATGAATAGGACCCCAACTCCTGGTCGGGTTAGATGTTAGGATTTGTGTTGTTGGATCAATCGATTCGGGAAGTTTTTCGTGTCTTTTGGCGAATTAAGAGCAGCTGAAAAATGAAAAAAATTAGAGAAATGAAACGCACAAAAAATTATAATAAAAAAGAAAGTTTTTTTGTCACGGAAAAAAGCATAAGATTACTTTTCATTTCTAATTTCTGGAATTAAAAATTATTTTTGTGTTTATTCCGAAATTTAGTATAAAAAATGATGTTTCCACAGAAATTCGATTCAAATAAGCAGTTTTAGTACATAAAATATTTTCAAAAACTATGAATTTTAATTTTTGAAAGTAAAATAAAGCAGAAAAAAACGGTATTTTAGAACAAAATCACAAAAAAAAGGAAAAAAGAAAAAAAAACGCTGTGGTGAATAGTGAACACAGAGGATAATTACTCTCGCTGTCTGGTCTCTTACCTGTTACCATACTACATACAAAGCAATGAAGGTGGACATCTTCTACGGTAACCAATGAAGATAACTCTACCCATTTGAATGAAAACAGTCTTTTTTTTCAGAATTAATGGCTGAAAATGTGTTCAGCGTTTTGACAGACATAACTATTTGGGATTTTGCTAGTTTTATTCACTTCAAAATATAGAAATTTATCTATTTCGAAACGCCAAAGGGCCATTAAAAGGAAGGAAGGAAAAATTAATTTTTTTGCAAATTTTAATTAAAATCCCAAGGTGTGATGTCACCCAAATTAATAAACGCTTCAAAGTTTAACAAAACTGTGATACATTTTATGATACAATGAAATTAGAAGGTTAAACACCCTTTCGCGAAATTTTCAATCTACTCTCGTAGACTGGATAAACATATCTAGAATTCTAAAGCTCGAAAAAGCCCGAGAAGTGAAAAAAATAAACAAAAAAGGCTTTGCCAAACAATCTCACCAAATAAAAAGCTTATAAAACTGCCATAATGATTAGTTTAGTCTAATTATTGTAGGTATGTCTTGTGTCAAACATGTTAGACCTTTGAAAATGGGACATTGGGTTTTGTTTTCTCAATTTTGATAATGAAACATTGATTCGAATGATTCATGTTTTGCCGGACTCTGCTTCAAATCCCAAAGCGCGATTGTGACCAAAACCGTTTTAAGTGTCTTTGTCTGAAAATGAGCAAAATATTTTAATTTTTGCTCCAAATATATTTACATAGGAACTATTAGTATCATTAGAATCGTCATGACGTGTAGATTCTAAATATACCAAAAATTTTCAGATTTTTCAAAATTAAAGTAATTTTAAGTGTCTTTGTCTGAAAATGAGCAAAAGATTTTAATTTTTGCCCCAAATATATTTACATAGGAAATATTAGTATCATTAGAATTAATACCAGTCGATAGAAAATGGGACGTAGATACTAAATTCATTTGAAATTTTGAATTTTCATCGACACAAAAAATTTTAAGATCCATTTAAATTTTCAGTGTGGTGTACAGAACCGCAATATTGGAAAAATGATATCTCAAGTTTGACACACTGGATTTTGATAATTTTAGTACCAATCGATAGAAAATGGGACGTAGATACTAAATTCATTTGAAATTTTGAATTTTCATCGACTCAAAAAATTTTAAGATCCATTTAAATTTTCAGTGTGGTGTACAGAACCGCAATATTGGAAACATCATATCTCAAGTTTGACACACCGTATTTTGATAATTTTAGTACCAATCGATAGAAAATGGGACGTAGATACTAAATTCATTTGAAATTTTGAATTTTCATCGACTCAAAAAATTTTAAGATCCATTTAAATTTTTTGATATTTTCAGTGTAGTGTACAGAACCGCAATATTGGAAAAATCATATCTCAAGTTTGACACACCGGATTTTGATAATTTTAGTACCAATCGATAGAAAATGGGACGTAGATACTAAATTCATTTGAAATTTTGAATTTTCATCGACTCAAAAAATTTTAAGATCCATTTAAATTTTCAGTGTGGTGTACAGAACCGCAATATTGGAAACATCATATCTCAAGTTTGACACACCGTATTTTGATAATTTTAGTACCAATCGATAGAAAATGGGACGTAGATACTAAATTCATTTGAAATTTTGAATTTTCATCGACTCAAAAAATTTTAAGATCCATTTAAATTTTTTGATATTTTCAGGGTAGTGTACAGAACCGCAATATTGGAAAAATCATATCTCAAGTTTGACACACCGGATTTTGATAATTTTAGTACTAATCGATAGAAAATGGGACGTAGATACTAAATTCATTTGAAATTTTGAATTTTCATCGACACAAAAAATTTTAAGATCCATTTAAATTTTTTGATATTTTCAGTGTAGTGTACAGAACCGCAATATTGGAAAAATCATATCTCAAGTTTGACACACCGGATTTTGATAATTTTAGTACTAATCGATAGAAAATGGGACGTAGATACTAAATTCATTTGAAATTTTGAATTTTCATCGACTCAAAAAATTTTAAGATCCATTTAAATTTTTTGATATTTTCAGTGTAGTGTACAGAACCGCAATATTGGAAAAATCATATCTCAAGTTTGACACACCGGATTTTGATAATTTTAGTACTAATCGATAGAAAATGGGACGTAGATACTAAATTCATTTGAAACTTCCAGCTCGATAGCGATTGATGAATAGGACCCCAACTCCTGGTCGGGTTAGATGTTAGGATTTGTGTTGTTGGATCAATCGATTCGGGAAGTTTTTCGTGTCTTTTGGCGAATTAAGAGCAGCTGAAAAATGAAAAAAATTAGAGAAATGAAACGCACAAAAAATTATAATAAAAAAGAAAGTTTTTTTGTCACGGAAAAAAGCAT
This sequence comes from Caenorhabditis virilis, assembly GCA_964036255.1. NCBI lineage: Eukaryota > Metazoa > Nematoda > Chromadorea > Rhabditida > Rhabditidae > Caenorhabditis > Caenorhabditis virilis. Next base: position 7,813,592 of record OZ038417.1, on the reverse strand, counting down.
AAGATTACTTTTCATTTCTAATTTCTGGAATTAAAAATTATTTTTGTGTTTATTCCGAAATTTAGTATAAAAAATGATGTTTCCACAGAAATTCGATTCAAATAAGCAGTTTTAGTACATAAAATATTTTCAAAAACTATGAATTTTAATTTTTGAAAGTAAAATAAAGCAGAAAAAAACGGTATTTTAGAACAAAATCACAAAAAAAAGGAAAAAAGAAAAAAAAACGCTGTGGTGAATAGTGAACACAGAGGATAATTACTCTCGCTGTCTGGTCTCTTACCTGTTACCATACTACATACAAAGCAATGAAGGTGGACATCTTCTACGGTAACCAATGAAGATAACTCTACCCATTTGAATGAAAACAGTCTTTTTTTTCAGAATTAATGGCTGAAAATGTGTTCAGCGTTTTGACAGACATAACTATTTGGGATTTTGCTAGTTTTATTCACTTCAAAATATAGAAATTTATCTATTTCGAAACGCCAAAGGGCCATTAAAAGGAAGGAAGGAAAAATTAATTTTTTTGCAAATTTTAATTAAAATCCCAAGGTGTGATGTCACCCAAATTAATAAACGCTTCAAAGTTTAACAAAACTGTGATACATTTTATGATACAATGAAATTAGAAGGTTAAACACCCTTTCGCGAAATTTTCAATCTACTCTCGTAGACTGGATAAACATATCTAGAATTCTAAAGCTCGAAAAAGCCCGAGAAGTGAAAAAAATAAACAAAAAAGGCTTTGCCAAACAATCTCACCAAATAAAAAGCTTATAAAACTGCCATAATGATTAGTTTAGTCTAATTATTGTAGGTATGTCTTGTGTCAAACATGTTAGACCTTTGAAAATGGGACATTGGGTTTTGTTTTCTCAATTTTGATAATGAAACATTGATTCGAATGATTCATGTTTTGCCGGACTCTGCTTCAAATCCCAAAGCGCGATTGTGACCAAAACCGTTTTAAGTGTCTTTGTCTGAAAATGAGCAAAATATTTTAATTTTTGCTCCAAATATATTTACATAGGAACTATTAGTATCATTAGAATCGTCATGACGTGTAGATTCTAAATATACCAAAAATTTTCAGATTTTTCAAAATTAAAGTAATTTTAAGTGTCTTTGTCTGAAAATGAGCAAAAGATTTTAATTTTTGCCCCAAATATATTTACATAGGAAATATTAGTATCATTAGAATTAATACCAGTCGATAGAAAATGGGACGTAGATACTAAATTCATTTGAAATTTTGAATTTTCATCGACACAAAAAATTTTAAGATCCATTTAAATTTTCAGTGTGGTGTACAGAACCGCAATATTGGAAAAATGATATCTCAAGTTTGACACACTGGATTTTGATAATTTTAGTACCAATCGATAGAAAATGGGACGTAGATACTAAATTCATTTGAAATTTTGAATTTTCATCGACTCAAAAAATTTTAAGATCCATTTAAATTTTCAGTGTGGTGTACAGAACCGCAATATTGGAAACATCATATCTCAAGTTTGACACACCGTATTTTGATAATTTTAGTACCAATCGATAGAAAATGGGACGTAGATACTAAATTCATTTGAAATTTTGAATTTTCATCGACTCAAAAAATTTTAAGATCCATTTAAATTTTTTGATATTTTCAGTGTAGTGTACAGAACCGCAATATTGGAAAAATCATATCTCAAGTTTGACACACCGGATTTTGATAATTTTAGTACCAATCGATAGAAAATGGGACGTAGATACTAAATTCATTTGAAATTTTGAATTTTCATCGACTCAAAAAATTTTAAGATCCATTTAAATTTTCAGTGTGGTGTACAGAACCGCAATATTGGAAACATCATATCTCAAGTTTGACACACCGTATTTTGATAATTTTAGTACCAATCGATAGAAAATGGGACGTAGATACTAAATTCATTTGAAATTTTGAATTTTCATCGACTCAAAAAATTTTAAGATCCATTTAAATTTTTTGATATTTTCAGGGTAGTGTACAGAACCGCAATATTGGAAAAATCATATCTCAAGTTTGACACACCGGATTTTGATAATTTTAGTACTAATCGATAGAAAATGGGACGTAGATACTAAATTCATTTGAAATTTTGAATTTTCATCGACACAAAAAATTTTAAGATCCATTTAAATTTTTTGATATTTTCAGTGTAGTGTACAGAACCGCAATATTGGAAAAATCATATCTCAAGTTTGACACACCGGATTTTGATAATTTTAGTACCAATCGATAGAAAATGGGACGTAGATACTAAATTCATTTGAAATTTTGAATTTTCATCGACTCAAAAAATTTTAAGATCCATTTAAATTTTTTGATATTTTCAGTGTAGTGTACAGAACCGCAATATTGGAAAAATCATATCTCAAGTTTGACACACCCGATTTTGATAATTTTAGTACTAATCGATAGAAAATGGGACGTAGATACTAAATTCATTTGAAATTTTGAATTTTCATCGACTCAAAAAATTTTAAGATCCATTTAAATTTTCAGTGTGGTGTACAGAACCGCAATATTGGAAAAATGATATCTCAAGTTTGACACACCGGATTTTGATAATTTTTGTACCAATCGATAGAAAATGGGACGTAGATACTAAATTCATTTGAAATTTTGAATTTTCATCGACTCAAAAAATTTTAAGATCCATTTAAATTTTCAGTGTAGTGTACAGAACCGCAATATTGGAAAAATGATATCTCAAGTTTGACACACCGCATTTTGATAATTTTAGTACCAATCGATAGAAAATGGGACGTAGATACTAAATTCATTTGAAATTTTGAATTTTCATCGACTCAAAAAATTTTAAGATCCATTTAAATTTTCAGTGTGGTGTACAGAACCGCAATATTGGAAACATCATATATCAAGTTTGACACACCGTATTTTGATAATTTTAGTACCAATCGATAGAAAATGGGACGTAGATACTAAATTCATTTGGAATTTTGAATTTTCATCGACTCAAAAAATTTTAAGATCCATTTAAATTTTTTGATATTTTCAGTGTAGTGTACAGAACCGCAATATTGGAAAAATCATATCTCAAGTTTGACACACCGGATTTTGATAATTTTAGTACCAATCGATAGAAAATGGGACGTAGATACTAAATTCATTTGAAATTTTAAATTTTCATCGACTCAAAAAATTTTAAGATCCATTTAAATTTTCAGTGTGGTGTACAGAACCGCAATATTGGAAACATCATATCTCAAGTTTGACACACCGTATTTTGATAATTTTAGTACCAATCGATAGAAAATGGGACGTAGATACTAAATTCATTTGAAATTTTGAATTTTCATCGACTCAAAAAATTTTAAGATCCATTTAAATTTTTTGATATTTTCAGTGTAGTGTACAGAACCGCAATATTGGAAAAATCATATCTCAAGTTTGACACACCGGATTTTGATAATTTTAGTACCAATCGATAGAAAATGGGACGTAGATACTAAATTCATTTGAAATTTTGAATTTTCATCGACTCAAAAAATTTTAAGATCCATTTAAATTTTTTGATATTTTCAGTGTAGTGTACAGAACCGCAATATTGGAAAAATCATATCTCAAGTTTGACACACCGGATTTTGATAATTTTAGTACCAATCGATAGAAAATGGGACGTAGATACTAAATTCATTTGAAATTTTGAATTTTCATCGACTCAAAAAATTTTAAGATCCATTTAAATTTTCAGTGTGGTGTACAGAACCGCAATATTGGAAAAATCATATCTCAAGTTTGACACACCGGATTTTGATAATTTTAGTACCAATCGATAGAAAATGGGACGTAGATACTAAATTCATTTGAAATTTTGAATTTTCATCGACTCAAAAAATTTTAAGATCCATTTAAATTTTTTGATATTTTCAGTGTAGTGTACAGAACCGCAATATTGGAAAAATCATATCTCAAGTTTGACACACCCGATTTTGATAATTTTAGTACTAATCGATAGAAAATGGGACGTAGATACTAAATTCATTTGAAATTTTGAATTTTCATCGACTAAAAAAATTTTAAGATCCATTTAAATTTTCAGTGTGGTGTACAGAACCGCAATATTGGAAAAATGATATCTCAAGTTTGACACACCGGATTTTGATAATTTTTGTACCAATCGATAGAAAATGGGACGTAGATACTAAATTCATTTGAAATTTTGAATTTTCATCGACTCAAAAAATTTTAAGATCCATTTAAATTTTCAGTGTAGTGTACAGAACCGCAATATTGGAAAAATGATATCTCAAGTTTGACACACCGCATTTTGATAATTTTAGTACCAATCGATAGAAAATGGGACGTAGATACTAAATTCATTTGAAATTTTGAATTTTCATCGACTCAAAAAATTTTAAGATCCATTTAAATTTTCAGTGTGGTGTACAGAACCGCAATATTGGAAAAATGATATCTCAAGTTTGACACACTGGATTTTGATAATTTTAGTACCAATCGATAGAAAATGGGACGTAGATACTAAATTCATTTGAAATTTTGAATTTTCATCGACTCAAAAAATTTTAAGATCCATTTAAATTTTCAGTGTGGTGTACAGAACCGCAATATTGGAAAAATGATATCTCAAGTTTGACACACTGGATTTTGATAATTTTAGTACCAATCGATAGAAAATGGGACGTAGATACTAAATTCATTTGAAATTTTGAATTTTCATCGACTCAAAAAATTTTAAGATCCATTTAAATTTTCAGTGTGGTGTACAGAACCGCAATATTGGAAACATCATATCTCAAGTTTGACACACCGTATTTTGATAATTTTAGTACCAATCGATAGAAAATGGGACGTAGATACTAAATTCATTTGAAATTTTGAATTTTCATCGACTCAAAAAATTTTAAGATCCATTTAAATTTTCAGTGTAGTGTACAGAACCGCAATATTGGAAAAATCATATCTCAAGTTTGACACACCGGATTTTGATAATTTTAGTACCAATCGATAGAAAATGGGACGTAGATACTAAATTCATTTGAAATTTTGAATTTTCATCGACTCAAAAAATTTTAAGATCCATTTAAATTTTCAGTGTAGTGTACAGAACCGCAATATTGGAAAAATCATATCTCAAGTTTGACACACCCGATTTTGATAATTTTAGTACTAATCGATAGAAAATGGGACGTAGATACTAAATTAATTTGAAATTTTGAATTTTCATCGACTCAAAAAATTTTAAGATCCATTTAAATTTTCAGTGTAGTGTACAGAACCGCAATATTGGAAAAATGATATCTCAAGTTTGACACACCGCATTTTGATAATTTTAGTACCAATCGATAGAAAATGGGACGTAGATACTAAATTCATTTGAAATTTTGAATTTTCATCGACTCAAAAAATTTTAAGATCCATTTAAATTTTCAGTGTGGTGTACAGAACCGCAATATTGGAAAAATCATATCTCAAGTTTGACACACCGTATTTTGATAATTTTAGTACCAATCGATAGAAAATGGGACGTAGATACTAAATTCATTTGAAATTTTGAATTTTCATCGACTCAAAATTTTAAGATCCATTTAAATTTTTTGATATTTTCAGTGTAGTGTACAGAACCGCAATATTGGAAAAATCATATCTCAAGTTTGACACACCGGATTTTGATAATTTTAGTACCAATCGATAGAAAATGGGACGTAGATACTAAATTCATTTGAAATTTTGAATTTTCATCGACTCAAAATTTTAAGATCCATTTAAATTTTTTGATATTTTCAGTGTAGTGTACAGAACCGCAATATTGGAAAAATCATATCTCAAGTTTGACACACCGGATTTTGATAATTTTAGTACCAATCGATAGAAAATGGGACGTAGATACTAAATTCATTTGAAATTTTGTATTTTCATCGACTCAAAAAATTTTAAGATCCATTTAAATTTTTTGATATTTTCAGTGTAGTGTACAGAACCGCAATATTGGAAAAATCATATCTCAAGTTTGACACACCCGATTTTGATAATTTTAGTACTAATCGATAGAAAATGGGACGTAGATACTAAATTCATTTGAAATTTTGAATTTTCATCGACTCAAAAAATTTTAAGATCCATTTAAATTTTCAGTGTGGTGTACAGAACCGCAATATTGGAAAAATGATATCTCAAGTTTGACACACCGGATTTTGATAATTTTAGTACTAATCGATAGAAAATGGGACGTAGATACTAAATTCATTTGAAATTTTGAATTTTCATCGACTCAAAAAATGTTAAGATCCATTTAAATTTTTTGATATTTTCAGTGTAGTGTACAGAACCGCAATATTGGAAAAATCATATCTCAAGTTTGACACACCGGATTTTGATAATTTTAGTACCAATCGATAGAAAATGGGACGTAGATACTAAATTCATTTGAAATTTTGAATTTTCATCGACTCAAAAAATGTTAAGATCCATTTAAATTTTTTGATATTTTCAGTGTAGTGTACAGAACCGCAATATTGGAAAAATCATATCTCAAGTTTGACACACCGGATTTTGATAATTTTAGTACTAATCGATAGAAAATGGGACGTAGATACTAAATTCATTTGAAATTTTGAATTTTCATCGACTCAAAAAATTTTAAGATCCATTTAAATTTTCAGTGTAGTGTACAGAACCGCAATATTCGAAAAATCATATCTCAAGTTTGACACACCGGATTTTGATAATTTTAGTACCAATCGATAGAAAATGGGACGTAGATACTAAATTCATTTGAAATTTTGAATTTTCATCGACTCAAAAAATGTTAAGATCCATTTAAATTTTTTGATATTTTCAGTGTAGTGTACAGAACCGCAATATTGGAAAAATCATATCTCAAGTTTGACACACCGGATTTTGATAATTTTAGTACTAATCGATAGAAAATGGGACGTAGATACTAAATTCATTTGAAATTTTGAATTTTCATCGACTCAAAAAATTTTAAGATCCATTTAAATTTTCAGTGTAGTGTACAGAACCGCAATATTCGAAAAATCATATCTCAAGTTTGACACACCCGATTTTGATAATTTTAGTACTAATCGATAGAAAATGGGACGTAGATACTAAATTCATTTGAAATTTTGAATTTTCATCGACTCAAAAAATTTTAAGATCCATTTAAATTTTCAGTGTAGTGTACAGAACCGCAATATTCGAAAAATCATATCTCAAGTTTGACACACCAGATTTTGATAATTTTAGTACCAATCGATAGAAAATGGGACGTAGATACTAAATTCATTTGAAATTTTGAATTTTCATCGACACAAAAAATTTTAAGATCCATTTAAATTTTTTGATATTTTCAGTGTAGTGTACAGAACCGCAATATTGGAAAAATCATATCTCAAGTTTGACACACCGGATTTTGATAATTTTAGTACCAATCGATAGAAAATGGGACGTAGATACTAAATTCATTTGAAATTTTGAATTTTCATCGACTCAAAAAATGTTAAGATCCATTTAAATTTTTTGATATTTTCAGTGTAGTGTACAGAACCGCAATATTGGAAAAATCATATCTCAAGTTTGACACACCGGATTTTGATAATTTTAGTACTAATCGATAGAAAATGGGACGTAGATACTAAATTCATTTGAAATTTTGAATTTTCATCGACTCAAAAAATTTTAAGATCCATTTAAATTTTCAGTGTAGTGTACAGAACCGCAATATTCGAAAAATCATATCTCAAGTTTGACACACCCGATTTTGATAATTTTAGTACTAATCGATAGAAAATGGGACGTAGATACTAAATTCATTTGAAATTTTGAATTTTCATCGACTCAAAAAATTTTAAGATCCATTTAAATTTTCAGTGTAGTGTACAGAACCGCAATATTCGAAAAATCATATCTCAAGTTTGACACACCAGATTTTGATAATTTTAGTACCAATCGATAGAAAATGGGACGTAGATACTAAATTCATTTGAAATTTTGAATTTTCATCGACACAAAAAATTTTAAGATCCATTTAAATTTTTTGATATTTTCAGTGTAGTGTACAGAACCGCAATATTGGAAAAATCATATCTCAAGTTTGACACACCGGATTTTGATAATTTTAGTACTAATCGATAGAAAATGGGACGTAGATACTAAATTCATTTGAAATTTTGAATTTTCATCGACACAAAAAATTTTAAGATCCATTTAAATTTTTTGATATTTTCAGTGTAGTGTACAGAACCGCAATATTGGAAAAATCATATCTCAAGTTTGACACACCGGATTTTGATAATTTTAGTACTAATCGATAGAAAATGGGACGTAGATACTAAATTCATTTGAAATTTTGAATTTTCATCGACACAAAAAATTTTAAGATCCATTTAAATTTTTTGATATTTTCAGTGTAGTGTACAGAACCGCAATATTGGAAAAATCATATCTCAAGTTTGACACACCGGATTTTGATAATTTTAGTACTAATCGATAGAAAATGGGACGTAGATACTAAATTCATTTGAAATTTTGAATTTTCATCGACACAAAAAATTTTAAGATCCATTTAAATTTTTTGATATTTTCAGTGTAGTGTACAGAACCGCAATATTGGAAAAATCATATCTCAAGTTTGACACACCGGATTTTGATAATTTTAGTACTAATCGATAGAAAATGGGACGTAGATACTAAATTCATTTGAAATTTTGAATTTTCATCGACTCAAAAAATTTTAAGATCCATTTAAATTTTTTGATATTTTCAGTGTAGTGTACAGAACCGCAATATTGGAAAAATCATATCTCAAGTTTGACACACCGGATTTTGATAATTTTAGTACTAATCGATAGAAAATGGGACGTAGATACTAAATTCATTTGAAACTTCCAGCTCGATAGCGATTGATGAATAGGACCCCAACTCCTGGTCGGGTTAGATGTTAGGATTTGTGTTGTTGGATCAATCGATTCGGGAAGTTTTTCGTGTCTTTTGGCGAATTAAGAGCAGCTGAAAAATGAAAAAAATTAGAGAAATGAAACGCACAAAAAATTATAATAAAAAAGAAAGTTTTTTTGTCACGGAAAAAAGCATAAGATTACTTTTCATTTCTAATTTCTGGAATTAAAAATTATTTTTGTGTTTATTCCGAAATTTAGTATAAAAAATGATGTTTCCACAGAAATTCGATTCAAATAAGCAGTTTTAGTACATAAAATATTTTCAAAAACTATGAATTTTAATTTTTGAAAGTAAAATAAAGCAGAAAAAAACGGTATTTTAGAACAAAATCACAAAAAAAAGGAAAAAAGAAAAAAAAACGCTGTGGTGAATAGTGAACACAGAGGATAATTACTCTCGCTGTCTGGTCTCTTACCTGTTACCATACTACATACAAAGCAATGAAGGTGGACATCTTCTACGGTAACCAATGAAGATAACTCTACCCATTTGAATGAAAACAGTCTTTTTTTTCAGAATTAATGGCTGAAAATGTGTTCAGCGTTTTGACAGACATAACTATTTGGGATTTTGCTAGTTTTATTCACTTCAAAATATAGAAATTTATCTATTTCGAAACGCCAAAGGGCCATTAAAAGGAAGGAAGGAAAAATTAATTTTTTTGCAAATTTTAATTAAAATCCCAAGGTGTGATGTCACCCAAATTAATAAACGCTTCAAAGTTTAACAAAACTGTGATACATTTTATGATACAATGAAATTAGAAGGTTAAACACCCTTTCGCGAAATTTTCAATCTACTCTCGTAGACTGGATAAACATATCTAGAATTCTAAAGCTCGAAAAAGCCCGAGAAGTGAAAAAAATAAACAAAAAAGGCTTTGCCAAACAATCTCACCAAATAAAAAGCTTATAAAACTGCCATAATGATTAGTTTAGTCTAATTATTGTAGGTATGTCTTGTGTCAAACATGTTAGACCTTTGAAAATGGGACATTGGGTTTTGTTTTCTCAATTTTGATAATGAAACATTGATTCGAATGATTCATGTTTTGCCGGACTCTGCTTCAAATCCCAAAGCGCGATTGTGACCAAAACCGTTTTAAGTGTCTTTGTCTGAAAATGAGCAAAATATTTTAATTTTTGCTCCAAATATATTTACATAGGAACTATTAGTATCATTAGAATCGTCATGACGTGTAGATTCTAAATATACCAAAAATTTTCAGATTTTTCAAAATTAAAGTAATTTTAAGTGTCTTTGTCTGAAAATGAGCAAAAGATTTTAATTTTTGCCCCAAATATATTTACATAGGAAATATTAGTATCATTAGAATTAATACCAGTCGATAGAAAATGGGACGTAGATACTAAATTCATTTGAAATTTTGAATTTTCATCGACACAAAAAATTTTAAGATCCATTTAAATTTTTTGATATTTTCAGTGTAGTGTACAGAACCGCAATATTGGAAAAATCATATCTCAAGTTTGACACACCGGATTTTGATAATTTTAGTACTAATCGATAGAAAATGGGACGTAGATACTAAATTCATTTGAAATTTTGAATTTTCATCGACACAAAAAATTTTAAGATCCATTTAAATTTTTTGATATTTTCAGTGTAGTGTACAGAACCGCAATATTGGAAAAATCATATCTCAAGTTTGACACACCGGATTTTGATAATTTTAGTACTAATCGATAGAAAATGGGACGTAGATACTAAATTCATTTGAAATTTTGAATTTTCATCGACACAAAAAATTTTAAGATCCATTTAAATTTTTTGATATTTTCAGTGTAGTGTACAGAACCGCAATATTGGAAAAATCATATCTCAAGTTTGACACACCGGATTTTGATAATTTTAGTACTAATCGATAGAAAATGGGACGTAGATACTAAATTCATTTGAAATTTTGAATTTTCATCGACACAAAAAATTTTAAGATCCATTTAAATTTTTTGATATTTTCAGTGTAGTGTACAGAACCGCAATATTGGAAAAATCATATCTCAAGTTTGACACACCGGATTTTGATAATTTTAGTACTAATCGATAGAAAATGGGACGTAGATACTAAATTCATTTGAAATTTTGAATTTTCATCGACACAAAAAATTTTAAGATCCATTTAAATTTTTTGATATTTTCAGTGTAGTGTACAGAACCGCAATATTGGAAAAATCATATCTCAAGTTTGACACACCGGATTTTGATAATTTTAGTACTAATCGATAGAAAATGGGACGTAGATACTAAATTCATTTGAAATTTTGAATTTTCATCGACTCAAAAAATTTTAAGATCCATTTAAATTTTTTGATATTTTCAGTGTAGTGTACAGAACCGCAATATTGGAAAAATCATATCTCAAGTTTGACACACCGGATTTTGATAATTTTAGTACTAATCGATAGAAAATGGGACGTAGATACTAAATTCATTTGAAACTTCCAGCTCGATAGCGATTGATGAATAGGACCCCAACTCCTGGTCGGGTTAGATGTTAGGATTTGTGTTGTTGGATCAATCGATTCGGGAAGTTTTTCGTGTCTTTTGGCGAATTAAGAGCAGCTGAAAAATGAAAAAAATTAGAGAAATGAAACGCACAAAAAATTATAATAAAAAAGAAAGTTTTTTTGTCACGGAAAAAAGCATAAGATTACTTTTCATTTCTAATTTCTGGAATTAAAAATTATTTTTGTGTTTATTCCGAAATTTAGTATAAAAAATGATGTTTCCACAGAAATTCGATTCAAATAAGCAGTTTTAGTACATAAAATATTTTCAAAAACTATGAATTTTAATTTTTGAAAGTAAAATAAAGCAGAAAAAAACGGTATTTTAGAACAAAATCACAAAAAAAAGGAAAAAAGAAAAAAAAACGCTGTGGTGAATAGTGAACACAGAGGATAATTACTCTCGCTGTCTGGTCTCTTACCTGTTACCATACTACATACAAAGCAATGAAGGTGGACATCTTCTACGGTAACCAATGAAGATAACTCTACCCATTTGAATGAAAACAGTCTTTTTTTTCAGAATTAATGGCTGAAAATGTGTTCAGCGTTTTGACAGACATAACTATTTGGGATTTTGCTAGTTTTATTCACTTCAAAATATAGAAATTTATCTATTTCGAAACGCCAAAGGGCCATTAAAAGGAAGGAAGGAAAAATTAATTTTTTTGCAAATTTTAATTAAAATCCCAAGGTGTGATGTCACCCAAATTAATAAACGCTTCAAAGTTTAACAAAACTGTGATACATTTTATGATACAATGAAATTAGAAGGTTAAACACCCTTTCGCGAAATTTTCAATCTACTCTCGTAGACTGGATAAACATATCTAGAATTCTAAAGCTCGAAAAAGCCCGAGAAGTGAAAAAAATAAACAAAAAAGGCTTTGCCAAACAATCTCACCAAATAAAAAGCTTATAAAACTGCCATAATGATTAGTTTAGTCTAATTATTGTAGGTATGTCTTGTGTCAAACATGTTAGACCTTTGAAAATGGGACATTGGGTTTTGTTTTCTCAATTTTGATAATGAAACATTGATTCGAATGATTCATGTTTTGCCGGACTCTGCTTCAAATCCCAAAGCGCGATTGTGACCAAAACCGTTTTAAGTGTCTTTGTCTGAAAATGAGCAAAATATTTTAATTTTTGCTCCAAATATATTTACATAGGAACTATTAGTATCATTAGAATCGTCATGACGTGTAGATTCTAAATATACCAAAAATTTTCAGATTTTTCAAAATTAAAGTAATTTTAAGTGTCTTTGTCTGAAAATGAGCAAAAGATTTTAATTTTTGCCCCAAATATATTTACATAGGAAATATTAGTATCATTAGAATTAATACCAGTCGATAGAAAATGGGACGTAGATACTAAATTCATTTGAAATTTTGAATTTTCATCGACACAAAAAATTTTAAGATCCATTTAAATTTTCAGTGTGGTGTACAGAACCGCAATATTGGAAAAATGATATCTCAAGTTTGACACACTGGATTTTGATAATTTTAGTACCAATCGATAGAAAATGGGACGTAGATACTAAATTCATTTGAAATTTTGAATTTTCATCGACTCAAAAAATTTTAAGATCCATTTAAATTTTCAGTGTGGTGTACAGAACCGCAATATTGGAAACATCATATCTCAAGTTTGACACACCGTATTTTGATAATTTTAGTACCAATCGATAGAAAATGGGACGTAGATACTAAATTCATTTGAAATTTTGAATTTTCATCGACTCAAAAAATTTTAAGATCCATTTAAATTTTTTGATATTTTCAGTGTAGTGTACAGAACCGCAATATTGGAAAAATCATATCTCAAGTTTGACACACCGGATTTTGATAATTTTAGTACCAATCGATAGAAAATGGGACGTAGATACTAAATTCATTTGAAATTTTGAATTTTCATCGACTCAAAAAATTTTAAGATCCATTTAAATTTTCAGTGTGGTGTACAGAACCGCAATATTGGAAACATCATATCTCAAGTTTGACACACCGTATTTTGATAATTTTAGTACCAATCGATAGAAAATGGGACGTAGATACTAAATTCATTTGAAATTTTGAATTTTCATCGACTCAAAAAATTTTAAGATCCATTTAAATTTTTTGATATTTTCAGGGTAGTGTACAGAACCGCAATATTGGAAAAATCATATCTCAAGTTTGACACACCGGATTTTGATAATTTTAGTACCAATCGATAGAAAATGGGACGTAGATACTAAATTCATTTGAAATTTTGAATTTTCATCGACTCAAAAAATTTTAAGATCCATTTAAATTTTCAGTGTGGTGTACAGAACCGCAATATTGGAAAAATCATATTTCAAGTTTGACACACCGGATTTTGATAATTTTAGTACCAATCGATAGAAAATGGGACGTAGATACTAAATTCATTTGAAATTTTGAATTTTCATCGACTCAAAAAATTTTAAGATCCATTTAAATTTTTTGATATTTTCAGTGTAGTGTACAGAACCGCAATATTGGAAAAATCATATCTCAAGTTTGACACACCCGATTTTGATAATTTTAGTACTAATCGATAGAAAATGGGACGTAGATACTAAATTCATTTGAAATTTTGAATTTTCATCGACTCAAAAAATTTTAAGATCCATTTAAATTTTCAGTGTGGTGTACAGAACCGCAATATTGGAAAAATGATATCTCAAGTTTGACACACCGGATTTTGATAATTTTTGTACCAATCGATAGAAAATGGGACGTAGATACTAAATTCATTTGAAATTTTGAATTTTCATCGACTCAAAAAATTTTAAGATCCATTTAAATTTTCAGTGTAGTGTACAGAACCGCAATATTGGAAAAATGATATCTCAAGTTTGACACACCGCATTTTGATAATTTTAGTACCAATCGATAGAAAATGGGACGTAGATACTAAATTCATTTGAAATTTTGAATTTTCATCGACTCAAAAAATTTTAAGATCCATTTAAATTTTCAGTGTGGTGTACAGAACCGCAATATTGGAAACATCATATCTCAAGTTTGACACACCGTATTTTGATAATTTTAGTACCAATCGATAGAAAATGGGACGTAGATACTAAATTCATTTGGAATTTTGAATTTTCATCGACTCAAAAAATTTTAAGATCCATTTAAATTTTTTGATATTTTCAGTGTAGTGTACAGAACCGCAATATTGGAAAAATCATATCTCAAGTTTGACACACCGGATTTTGATAATTTTAGTACCAATCGATAGAAAATGGGACGTAGATACTAAATTCATTTGAAATTTTAAATTTTCATCGACTCAAAAAATTTTAAGATCCATTTAAATTTTCAGTGTGGTGTACAGAACCGCAATATTGGAAACATCATATCTCAAGTTTGACACACCGTATTTTGATAATTTTAGTACCAATCGATAGAAAATGGGACGTAGATACTAAATTCATTTGAAATTTTGAATTTTCATCGACTCAAAAAATTTTAAGATCCATTTAAATTTTTTGATATTTTCAGTGTAGTGTACAGAACCGCAATATTGGAAAAATCATATCTCAAGTTTGACACACCGGATTTTGATAATTTTAGTACCAATCGATAGAAAATGGGACGTAGATACTAAATTCATTTGAAATTTTGAATTTTCATCGACTCAAAAAATTTTAAGATCCATTTAAATTTTTTGATATTTTCAGTGTAGTGTACAGAACCGCAATATTGGAAAAATCATATCTCAAGTTTGACACACCGGATTTTGATAATTTTAGTACCAATCGATAGAAAATGGGACGTAGATACTAAATTCATTTGAAATTTTGAATTTTCATCGACTCAAAAAATTTTAAGATCCATTTAAATTTTCAGTGTGGTGTACAGAACCGCAATATTGGAAAAATCATATCTCAAGTTTGACACACCGGATTTTGATAATTTTAGTACCAATCGATAGAAAATGGGACGTAGATACTAAATTCATTTGAAATTTTGAATTTTCATCGACTCAAAAAATTTTAAGATCCATTTAAATTTTTTGATATTTTCAGTGTAGTGTACAGAACCGCAATATTGGAAAAATCATATCTCAAGTTTGACACACCCGATTTTGATAATTTTAGTACTAATCGATAGAAAATGGGACGTAGATACTAAATTCATTTGAAATTTTGAATTTTCATCGACTAAAAAAATTTTAAGATCCATTTAAATTTTCAGTGTGGTGTACAGAACCGCAATATTGGAAAAATGATATCTCAAGTTTGACACACCGGATTTTGATAATTTTTGTACCAATCGATAGAAAATGGGACGTAGATACTAAATTCATTTGAAATTTTGAATTTTCATCGACTCAAAAAATTTTAAGATCCATTTAAATTTTCAGTGTAGTGTACAGAACCGCAATATTGGAAAAATGATATCTCAAGTTTGACACACCGCATTTTGATAATTTTAGTACCAATCGATAGAAAATGGGACGTAGATACTAAATTCATTTGAAATTTTGAATTTTCATCGACTCAAAAAATTTTAAGATCCATTTAAATTTTCAGTGTGGTGTACAGAACCGCAATATTGGAAAAATGATATCTCAAGTTTGACACACTGGATTTTGATAATTTTAGTACCAATCGATAGAAAATGGGACGTAGATACTAAATTCATTTGAAATTTTGAATTTTCATCGACTCAAAAAATTTTAAGATCCATTTAAATTTTCAGTGTGGTGTACAGAACCGCAATATTGGAAACATCATATCTCAAGTTTGACACACCGTATTTTGATAATTTTAGTACCAATCGATAGAAAATGGGACGTAGATACTAAATTCATTTGAAATTTTGAATTTTCATCGACTCAAAAAATTTTAAGATCCATTTAAATTTTCAGTGTAGTGTACAGAACCGCAATATTGGAAAAATCATATCTCAAGTTTGACACACCGGATTTTGATAATTTTAGTACCAATCGATAGAAAATGGGACGTAGATACTAAATTCATTTGAAATTTTGAATTTTCATCGACTCAAAAAATTTTAAGATCCATTTAAATTTTCAGTGTAGTGTACAGAACCGCAATATTGGAAAAATCATATCTCAAGTTTGACACACCCGATTTTGATAATTTTAGTACTAATCGATAGAAAATGGGACGTAGATACTAAATTCATTTGAAATTTTGAATTTTCATCGACTCAAAAAATTTTAAGATCCATTTAAATTTTCAGTGTAGTGTACAGAACCGCAATATTGGAAAAATGATATCTCAAGTTTGACACACCGCATTTTGATAATTTTAGTACCAATCGATAGAAAATGGGACGTAGATACTAAATTCATTTGAAATTTTGAATTTTCATCGACTCAAAAAATTTTAAGATCCATTTAAATTTTCAGTGTGGTGTACAGAACCGCAATATTGGAAAAATCATATCTCAAGTTTGACACACCGTATTTTGATAATTTTAGTACCAATCGATAGAAAATGGGACGTAGATACTAAATTCATTTGAAATTTTGAATTTTCATCGACTCAAAATTTTAAGATCCATTTAAATTTTTTGATATTTTCAGTGTAGTGTACAGAACCGCAATATTGGAAAAATCATATCTCAAGTTTGACACACCGGATTTTGATAATTTTAGTACCAATCGATAGAAAATGGGACGTAGATACTAAATTCATTTGAAATTTTGAATTTTCATCGACTCAAAATTTTAAGATCCATTTAAATTTTTTGATATTTTCAGTGTAGTGTACAGAACCGCAATATTGGAAAAATCATATCTCAAGTTTGACACACCGGATTTTGATAATTTTAGTACCAATCGATAGAAAATGGGACGTAGATACTAAATTCATTTGAAATTTTGTATTTTCATCGACTCAAAAAATTTTAAGATCCATTTAAATTTTTTGATATTTTCAGTGTAGTGTACAGAACCGCAATATTGGAAAAATCATATCTCAAGTTTGACACACCGGATTTTGATAATTTTAGTACCAATCGATAGAAAATGGGACGTAGATACTAAATTCATTTGAAATTTTGTATTTTCATCGACTCAAAAAATTTTAAGATCCATTTAAATTTTTTGATATTTTCAGTGTAGTGTACAGAACCGCAATATTGGAAAAATCATATCTCAAGTTTGACACACCCGATTTTGATAATTTTAGTACTAATCGATAGAAAATGGGACGTAGATACTAAATTCATTTGAAATTTTGAATTTTCATCGACTCAAAAAATTTTAAGATCCATTTAAATTTTCAGTGTGGTGTACAGAACCGCAATATTGGAAAAATGATATCTCAAGTTTGACACACCGGATTTTGATAATTTTAGTACTAATCGATAGAAAATGGGACGTAGATACTAAATTCATTTGAAATTTTGAATTTTCATCGACTCAAAAAATGTTAAGATCCATTTAAATTTTTTGATATTTTCAGTGTAGTGTACAGAACCGCAATATTGGAAAAATCATATCTCAAGTTTGACACACCGGATTTTGATAATTTTAGTACCAATCGATAGAAAATGGGACGTAGATACTAAATTCATTTGAAATTTTGAATTTTCATCGACTCAAAAAATGTTAAGATCCATTTAAATTTTTTGATATTTTCAGTGTAGTGTACAGAACCGCAATATTGGAAAAATCATATCTCAAGTTTGACACACCCGATTTTGATAATTTTAGTACTAATCGATAGAAAATGGGACGTAGATACTAAATTCATTTGAAATTTTGAATTTTCATCGACTCAAAAAATTTTAAGATCCATTTAAATTTTCAGTGTAGTGTACAGAACCGCAATATTCGAAAAATCATATCTCAAGTTTGACACACCAGATTTTGATAATTTTAGTACCAATCGATAGAAAATGGGACGTAGATACTAAATTCATTTGAAATTTTGAATTTTCATCGACACAAAAAATTTTAAGATCCATTTAAATTTTCAGTGTAGTGTACAGAACCGCAATATTCGAAAAATCATATCTCAAGTTTGACACACCCGATTTTGATAATTTTAGTACTAATCGATAGAAAATGGGACGTAGATACTAAATTCATTTGAAATTTTGAATTTTCATCGACTCAAAAAATTTTAAGATCCATTTAAATTTTCAGTGTAGTGTACAGAACCGCAATATTCGAAAAATCATATCTCAAGTTTGACACACCAGATTTTGATAATTTTAGTACTAATCGATAGAAAATGGGACGTAGATACTAAATTCATTTGAAATTTTGAATTTTCATCGACTCAAAAAATTTTAAGATCCATTTAAATTTTCAGTGTAGTGTACAGAACCGCAATATTCGAAAAATCATATCTCAAGTTTGACACACCCGATTTTGATAATTTTAGTACTAATCGATAGAAAATGGGACGTAGATACTAAATTCATTTGAAATTTTGAATTTTCATCGACTCAAAAAATTTTAAGATCCATTTAAATTTTCAGTGTAGTGTACAGAACCGCAATATTCGAAAAATCATATCTCAAGTTTGACACACCCGATTTTGATAATTTTAGTACCAATCGATAGAAAATGGGACGTAGATACTAAATTCATTTGAAATTTTGAATTTTCATCGACTCAAAAAATTTTAAGATCCATTTAAATTTTCAGTGTAGTGTACAGAACCGCAATATTCGAAAAATCATATCTCAAGTTTGACACACCAGATTTTGATAATTTTAGTACCAATCGATAGAAAATGGGACGTAGATACTAAATTCATTTGAAATTTTGAATTTTCATCGACTCAAAAAATTTTAAGATCCATTTAAATTTTCAGTGTAGTGTACAGAACCGCAATATTCGAAAAATCATATCTCAAGTTTGACACACCCGATTTTGATAATTTTAGTACTAATCGATAGAAAATGGGACGTAGATACTAAATTCATTTGAAATTTTGAATTTTCATCGACTCAAAAAATTTTAAGATCCATTTAAATTTTCAGTGTAGTGTACAGAACCGCAATATTCGAAAAATCATATCTCAAGTTTGACACACCCGATTTTGATAATTTTAGTACTAATCGATAGAAAATGGGACGTAGATACTAAATTCATTTGAAATTTTGAATTTTCATCGACTCAAAAAATTTTAAGATCCATTTAAATTTTCAGTGTAGTGTACAGAACCGCAATATTCGAAAAATCATATCTCAAGTTTGACACACCAGATTTTGATAATTTTAGTACCAATCGATAGAAAATGGGACGTAGATACTAAATTCATTTGAAATTTTGAATTTTCATCGACACAAAAAATTTTAAGATCCATTTAAATTTTTTGATATTTTCAGTGTAGTGTACAGAACCGCAATATTGGAAAAATCATATCTCAAGTTTGACACACCGGATTTTGATAATTTTAGTACTAATCGATAGAAAATGGGACGTAGATACTAAATTCATTTGAAATTTTGAATTTTCATCGACACAAAAAATTTTAAGATCCATTTAAATTTTTTGATATTTTCAGTGTAGTGTACAGAACCGCAATATTGGAAAAATCATATCTCAAGTTTGACACACCGGATTTTGATAATTTTAGTACTAATCGATAGAAAATGGGACGTAGATACTAAATTCATTTGAAATTTTGAATTTTCATCGACACAAAAAATTTTAAGATCCATTTAAATTTTTTGATATTTTCAGTGTAGTGTACAGAACCGCAATATTGGAAAAATCATATCTCAAGTTTGACACACCGGATTTTGATAATTTTAGTACTAATCGATAGAAAATGGGACGTAGATACTAAATTCATTTGAAATTTTGAATTTTCATCGACTCAAAAAATTTTAAGATCCATTTAAATTTTTTGATATTTTCAGTGTAGTGTACAGAACCGCAATATTGGAAAAATCATATCTCAAGTTTGACACACCGGATTTTGATAATTTTAGTACTAATCGATAGAAAATGGGACGTAGATACTAAATTCATTTGAAATTTTGAATTTTCATCGACTCAAAAAATTTTAAGATCCATTTAAATTTTCAGTGTAGTGTACAGAACCGCAATATTCGAAAAATCATATCTCAAGTTTGACACACCCGATTTTGATAATTTTAGTACTAATCGATAGAAAATGGGACGTAGATACTAAATTCATTTGAAATTTTGAATTTTCATCGACTCAAAAAATTTTAAGATCCATTTAAATTTTCAGTGTAGTGTACAGAACCGCAATATTCGAAAAATCATATCTCAAGTTTGACACACCCGATTTTGATAATTTTAGTACTAATCGATAGAAAATGGGACGTAGATACTAAATTCATTTGAAATTTTGAATTTTCATCGACTCAAAAAATTTTAAGATCCATTTAAATTTTTTGATATTTTCAGTGTAGTGTACAGAACCGCAATATTGGAAAAATCATATCTCAAGTTTGACACACCGGATTTTGATAATTTTAGTACCAATCGATAGAAAATGGGACGTAGATACTAAATTCATTTGAAATTTTGAATTTTCATCGACACAAAAAATTTTAAGATCCATTTAAATTTTTTGATATTTTCAGTGTAGTGTACAGAACCGCAATATTGGAAAAATCATATCTCAAGTTTGACACACCGGATTTTGATAATTTTAGTACCAATCGATAGAAAATGGGACGTAGATACTAAATTCATTTGAAATTTTGAATTTTCATCGACACAAAAAATTTTAAGATCCATTTAAATTTTTTGATATTTTCAGTGTAGTGTACAGAACCGCAATATTGGAAAAATCATATCTCAAGTTTGACACACCGGATTTTGATAATTTTAGTACTAATCGATAGAAAATGGGACGTAGATACTAAATTCATTTGAAATTTTGAATTTTCATCGACTCAAAAAATTTTAAGATCCATTTAAATTTTTTGATATTTTCAGTGTAGTGTACAGAACCGCAATATTGGAAAAATCATATCTCAAGTTTGACACACCGGATTTTGATAATTTTAGTACCAATCGATAGAAAATGGGACGTAGATACTAAATTCATTTGAAATTTTGAATTTTCATCGACACAAAAAATTTTAAGATCCATTTAAATTTTTTGATATTTTCAGTGTAGTGTACAGAACCGCAATATTGGAAAAATCATATCTCAAGTTTGACACACCGGATTTTGATAATTTTAGTACTAATCGATAGAAAATGGGACGTAGATACTAAATTCATTTGAAATTTTGAATTTTCATCGACACAAAAAATTTTAAGATCCATTTAAATTTTTTGATATTTTCAGTGTAGTGTACAGAACCGCAATATTGGAAAAATCATATCTCAAGTTTGACACACCGGATTTTGATAATTTTAGTACTAATCGATAGAAAATGGGACGTAGATACTAAATTCATTTGAAATTTTGAATTTTCATCGACTTAAAAAAATTTTAAGATCCATTTAAATTTTTTGATATTTTCAGTGTAGTGTACAGAACCGCAATATTGGAAAAATCATATCTCAAGTTTGACACACCCGATTTTGATAATTTTAGTACTAATCGATAGAAAATGGGACGTAGATACTAAATTCATTTGAAATTTTGAATTTTCATCGACTCAAAAAATTTTAAGATCCATTTAAATTTTCAGTGTGGTGTACAGAACCGCAATATTGGAAAAATGATATCTCAAGTTTGACACACCGGATTTTGATAATTTTTGTACCAATCGATAGAAAATGGGACGTAGATACTAAATTCATTTGAAATTTTGAATTTTCATCGACTCAAAAAATTTTAAGATCCATTTAAATTTTCAGTGTAGTGTACAGAACCGCAATATTGGAAAAATGATATCTCAAGTTTGACACACCGCATTTTGATAATTTTAGTACCAATCGATAGAAAATGGGACGTAGATACTAAATTCATTTGAAATTTTGAATTTTCATCGACTCAAAAAATTTTAAGATCCATTTAAATTTTCAGTGTGGTGTACAGAACCGCAATATTGGAAACATCATATCTCAAGTTTGACACACCGTATTTTGATAATTTTAGTACCAATCGATAGAAAATGGGACGTAGATACTAAATTCATTTGGAATTTTGAATTTTCATCGACTCAAAAAATTTTAAGATCCATTTAAATTTTTTGATATTTTCAGTGTAGTGTACAGAACCGCAATATTGGAAAAATCATATCTCAAGTTTGACACACCGGATTTTGATAATTTTAGTACCAATCGATAGAAAATGGGACGTAGATACTAAATTCATTTGAAATTTTAAATTTTCATCGACTCAAAAAATTTTAAGATCCATTTAAATTTTCAGTGTGGTGTACAGAACCGCAATATTGGAAACATCATATCTCAAGTTTGACACACCGTATTTTGATAATTTTAGTACCAATCGATAGAAAATGGGACGTAGATACTAAATTCATTTGAAATTTTGAATTTTCATCGACTCAAAAAATTTTAAGATCCATTTAAATTTTTTGATATTTTCAGTGTAGTGTACAGAACCGCAATATTGGAAAAATCATATCTCAAGTTTGACACACCGGATTTTGATAATTTTAGTACCAATCGATAGAAAATGGGACGTAGATACTAAATTCATTTGAAATTTTGAATTTTCATCGACTCAAAAAATTTTAAGATCCATTTAAATTTTTTGATATTTTCAGTGTAGTGTACAGAACCGCAATATTGGAAAAATCATATCTCAAGTTTGACACACCGGATTTTGATAATTTTAGTACCAATCGATAGAAAATGGGACGTAGATACTAAATTCATTTGAAATTTTGAATTTTCATCGACTCAAAAAATTTTAAGATCCATTTAAATTTTCAGTGTGGTGTACAGAACCGCAATATTGGAAAAATCATATCTCAAGTTTGACACACCGGATTTTGATAATTTTAGTACCAATCGATAGAAAATGGGACGTAGATACTAAATTCATTTGAAATTTTGAATTTTCATCGACTCAAAAAATTTTAAGATCCATTTAAATTTTTTGATATTTTCAGTGTAGTGTACAGAACCGCAATATTGGAAAAATCATATCTCAAGTTTGACACACCCGATTTTGATAATTTTAGTACTAATCGATAGAAAATGGGACGTAGATACTAAATTCATTTGAAATTTTGAATTTTCATCGACTCAAAAAATTTTAAGATCCATTTAAATTTTCAGTGTAGTGTACAGAACCGCAATATTGGAAAAATGATATCTCAAGTTTGACACACCGCATTTTGATAATTTTAGTACCAATCGATAGAAAATGGGACGTAGATACTAAATTCATTTGAAATTTTGAATTTTCATCGACTCAAAAAATTTTAAGATCCATTTAAATTTTCAGTGTAGTGTACAGAACCGCAATATTGGAAAAATGATATCTCAAGTTTGACACACCGCATTTTGATAATTTTAGTACCAATCGATAGAAAATGGGACGTAGATACTAAATTCATTTGAAATTTTGAATTTTCATCGACTCAAAAAATTTTAAGATCCATTTAAATTTTCAGTGTGGTGTACAGAACCGCAATATTGGAAAAATGATATCTCAAGTTTGACACACTGGATTTTGATAATTTTAGTACCAATCGATAGAAAATGGGACGTAGATACTAAATTCATTTGAAATTTTGAATTTTCATCGACTCAAAAAATTTTAAGATCCATTTAAATTTTCAGTGTGGTGTACAGAACCGCAATATTGGAAACATCATATCTCAAGTTTGACACACCGTATTTTGATAATTTTAGTACCAATCGATAGAAAATGGGACGTAGATACTAAATTCATTTGAAATTTTGAATTTTCATCGACTCAAAAAATTTTAAGATCCATTTAAATTTTCAGTGTAGTGTACAGAACCGCAATATTGGAAAAATCATATCTCAAGTTTGACACACCGGATTTTGATAATTTTAGTACCAATCGATAGAAAATGGGACGTAGATACTAAATTCATTTGAAATTTTGAATTTTCATCGACTCAAAAAATTTTAAGATCCATTTAAATTTTCAGTGTAGTGTACAGAACCGCAATATTGGAAAAATCATATCTCAAGTTTGACACACCCGATTTTGATAATTTTAGTACTAATCGATAGAAAATGGGACGTAGATACTAAATTCATTTGAAATTTTGAATTTTCATCGACTCAAAAAATTTTAAGATCCATTTAAATTTTCAGTGTAGTGTACAGAACCGCAATATTGGAAAAATCATATCTCAAGTTTGACACACCCGATTTTGATAATTTTAGTACTAATCGATAGAAAATGGGACGTAGATACTAAATTCATTTGAAATTTTGTATTTTCATCGACTCAAAAAATTTTAAGATCCATTTAAATTTTTTGATATTTTCAGTGTAGTGTACAGAACCGCAATATTGGAAAAATCATATCTCAAGTTTGACACACCGGATTTTGATAATTTTAGTACCAATCGATAGAAAATGGGACGTAGATACTAAATTCATTTGAAATTTTGTATTTTCATCGACTCAAAAAATTTTAAGATCCATTTAAATTTTTTGATATTTTCAGTGTAGTGTACAGAACCGCAATATTGGAAAAATCATATCTCAAGTTTGACACACCGGATTTTGATAATTTTAGTACCAATCGATAGAAAATGGGACGTAGATACTAAATTCATTTGAAATTTTGAATTTTCATCGACTCAAAATTTTAAGATCCATTTAAATTTTTTGATATTTTCAGTGTAGTGTACAGAACCGCAATATTGGAAAAATCATATCTCAAGTTTGACACACCGGATTTTGATAATTTTAGTACCAATCGATAGAAAATGGGACGTAGATACTAAATTCATTTGAAATTTTGTATTTTCATCGACTCAAAAAATTTTAAGATCCATTTAAATTTTTTGATATTTTCAGTGTAGTGTACAGAACCGCAATATTGGAAAAATCATATCTCAAGTTTGACACACCGGATTTTGATAATTTTAGTACCAATCGATAGAAAATGGGACGTAGATACTAAATTCATTTGAAATTTTGTATTTTCATCGACTCAAAAAATTTTAAGATCCATTTAAATTTTTTGATATTTTCAGTGTAGTGTACAGAACCGCAATATTGGAAAAATCATATCTCAAGTTTGACACACCCGATTTTGATAATTTTAGTACTAATCGATAGAAAATGGGACGTAGATACTAAATTCATTTGAAATTTTGAATTTTCATCGACTCAAAAAATTTTAAGATCCATTTAAATTTTCAGTGTGGTGTACAGAACCGCAATATTGGAAAAATGATATCTCAAGTTTGACACACCGGATTTTGATAATTTTAGTACTAATCGATAGAAAATGGGACGTAGATACTAAATTCATTTGAAATTTTGAATTTTCATCGACTCAAAAAATGTTAAGATCCATTTAAATTTTTTGATATTTTCAGTGTAGTGTACAGAACCGCAATATTGGAAAAATCATATCTCAAGTTTGACACACCGGATTTTGATAATTTTAGTACCAATCGATAGAAAATGGGACGTAGATACTAAATTCATTTGAAATTTTGAATTTTCATCGACTCAAAAAATGTTAAGATCCATTTAAATTTTTTGATATTTTCAGTGTAGTGTACAGAACCGCAATATTGGAAAAATCATATCTCAAGTTTGACACACCGGATTTTGATAATTTTAGTACTAATCGATAGAAAATGGGACGTAGATACTAAATTCATTTGAAATTTTGAATTTTCATCGACTCAAAAAATTTTAAGATCCATTTAAATTTTCAGTGTAGTGTACAGAACCGCAATATTCGAAAAATCATATCTCAAGTTTGACACACCGGATTTTGATAATTTTAGTACTAATCGATAGAAAATGGGACGTAGATACTAAATTCATTTGAAATTTTGAATTTTCATCGACTCAAAAAATTTTAAGATCCATTTAAATTTTCAGTGTAGTGTACAGAACCGCAATATTGGAAAAATGATATCTCAAGTTTGACACACCGCATTTTGATAATTTTAGTACCAATCGATAGAAAATGGGACGTAGATACTAAATTCATTTGAAATTTTGAATTTTCATCGACTCAAAAAATTTTAAGATCCATTTAAATTTTCAGTGTGGTGTACAGAACCGCAATATTGGAAAAATCATATCTCAAGTTTGACACACCGTATTTTGATAATTTTAGTACCAATCGATAGAAAATGGGACGTAGATACTAAATTCATTTGAAATTTTGTATTTTCATCGACTCAAAAAATTTTAAGATCCATTTAAATTTTTTGATATTTTCAGTGTAGTGTACAGAACCGCAATATTGGAAAAATCATATCTCAAGTTTGACACACCGGATTTTGATAATTTTAGTACCAATCGATAGAAAATGGGACGTAGATACTAAATTCATTTGAAATTTTGTATTTTCATCGACTCAAAAAATTTTAAGATCCATTTAAATTTTTTGATATTTTCAGTGTAGTGTACAGAACCGCAATATTGGAAAAATCATATCTCAAGTTTGACACACCGGATTTTGATAATTTTAGTACCAATCGATAGAAAATGGGACGTAGATACTAAATTCATTTGAAATTTTGAATTTTCATCGACTCAAAATTTTAAGATCCATTTAAATTTTTTGATATTTTCAGTGTAGTGTACAGAACCGCAATATTGGAAAAATCATATCTCAAGTTTGACACACCGGATTTTGATAATTTTAGTACCAATCGATAGAAAATGGGACGTAGATACTAAATTCATTTGAAATTTTGTATTTTCATCGACTCAAAAAATTTTAAGATCCATTTAAATTTTTTGATATTTTCAGTGTAGTGTACAGAACCGCAATATTGGAAAAATCATATCTCAAGTTTGACACACCGGATTTTGATAATTTTAGTACCAATCGATAGAAAATGGGACGTAGATACTAAATTCATTTGAAATTTTGAATTTTCATCGACTCAAAATTTTAAGATCCATTTAAATTTTTTGATATTTTCAGTGTAGTGTACAGAACCGCAATATTGGAAAAATCATATCTCAAGTTTGACACACCGGATTTTGATAATTTTAGTACCAATCGATAGAAAATGGGACGTAGATACTAAATTCATTTGAAATTTTGTATTTTCATCGACTCAAAAAATTTTAAGATCCATTTAAATTTTTTGATATTTTCAGTGTAGTGTACAGAACCGCAATATTGGAAAAATCATATCTCAAGTTTGACACACCGGATTTTGATAATTTTAGTACCAATCGATAGAAAATGGGACGTAGATACTAAATTCATTTGAAATTTTGTATTTTCATCGACTCAAAAAATTTTAAGATCCATTTAAATTTTTTGATATTTTCAGTGTAGTGTACAGAACCGCAATATTGGAAAAATCATATCTCAAGTTTGACACACCCGATTTTGATAATTTTAGTACTAATCGATAGAAAATGGGACGTAGATACTAAATTCATTTGAAATTTTGAATTTTCATCGACTCAAAAAATTTTAAGATCCATTTAAATTTTCAGTGTGGTGTACAGAACCGCAATATTGGAAAAATGATATCTCAAGTTTGACACACCCGATTTTGATAATTTTAGTACTAATCGATAGAAAATGGGACGTAGATACTAAATTCATTTGAAATTTTGAATTTTCATCGACTCAAAAAATGTTAAGATCCATTTAAATTTTTTGATATTTTCAGTGTAGTGTACAGAACCGCAATATTGGAAAAATCATATCTCAAGTTTGACACACCGGATTTTGATAATTTTAGTACCAATCGATAGAAAATGGGACGTAGATACTAAATTCATTTGAAATTTTGAATTTTCATCGACTCAAAAAATGTTAAGATCCATTTAAATTTTTTGATATTTTCAGTGTAGTGTACAGAACCGCAATATTGGAAAAATCATATCTCAAGTTTGACACACCGGATTTTGATAATTTTAGTACTAATCGATAGAAAATGGGACGTAGATACTAAATTCATTTGAAATTTTGAATTTTCATCGACTCAAAAAATTTTAAGATCCATTTAAATTTTCAGTGTAGTGTACAGAACCGCAATATTCGAAAAATCATATCTCAAGTTTGACACACCCGATTTTGATAATTTTAGTACTAATCGATAGAAAATGGGACGTAGATACTAAATTCATTTGAAATTTTGAATTTTCATCGACTCAAAAAATTTTAAGATCCATTTAAATTTTCAGTGTAGTGTACAGAACCGCAATATTGGAAAAATCATATCTCAAGTTTGACACACCGGATTTTGATAATTTTAGTACTAATCGATAGAAAATGGGACGTAGATACTAAATTCATTTGAAATTTTGAATTTTCATCGACTCAAAAAATGTTAAGATCCATTTAAATTTTTTGATATTTTCAGTGTAGTGTACAGAACCGCAATATTGGAAAAATCATATCTCAAGTTTGACACACCGGATTTTGATAATTTTAGTACCAATCGATAGAAAATGGGACGTAGATACTAAATTCATTTGAAATTTTGAATTTTCATCGACTCAAAAAATGTTAAGATCCATTTAAATTTTTTGATATTTTCAGTGTAGTGTACAGAACCGCAATATTGGAAAAATCATATCTCAAGTTTGACACACCGGATTTTGATAATTTTAGTACTAATCGATAGAAAATGGGACGTAGATACTAAATTCATTTGAAATTTTGAATTTTCATCGACTCAAAAAATTTTAAGATCCATTTAAATTTTCAGTGTAGTGTACAGAACCGCAATATTCGAAAAATCATATCTCAAGTTTGACACACCCGATTTTGATAATTTTAGTACTAATCGATAGAAAATGGGACGTAGATACTAAATTCATTTGAAATTTTGAATTTTCATCGACTCAAAAAATTTTAAGATCCATTTAAATTTTTTGATATTTTCAGTGTAGTGTACAGAACCGCAATATTGGAAAAATCATATCTC
This sequence comes from Caenorhabditis virilis, assembly GCA_964036255.1. Classification (NCBI taxonomy): domain Eukaryota; kingdom Metazoa; phylum Nematoda; class Chromadorea; order Rhabditida; family Rhabditidae; genus Caenorhabditis; species Caenorhabditis virilis. The sequence goes on along the minus strand of OZ038417.1, from coordinate 7,784,094 downwards.
AAGTTTGACACACCGGATTTTGATAATTTTAGTACTAATCGATAGAAAATGGGACGTAGATACTAAATTCATTTGAAATTTTGAATTTTCATCGACACAAAAAATTTTAAGATCCATTTAAATTTTTTGATATTTTCAGTGTAGTGTACAGAACCGCAATATTGGAAAAATCATATCTCAAGTTTGACACACCGGATTTTGATAATTTTAGTACTAATCGATAGAAAATGGGACGTAGATACTAAATTCATTTGAAATTTTGAATTTTCATCGACTCAAAAAATTTTAAGATCCATTTAAATTTTTTGATATTTTCAGTGTAGTGTACAGAACCGCAATATTGGAAAAATCATATCTCAAGTTTGACACACCGGATTTTGATAATTTTAGTACTAATCGATAGAAAATGGGACGTAGATACTAAATTCATTTGAAATTTTGAATTTTCATCGACACAAAAAATTTTAAGATCCATTTAAATTTTTTGATATTTTCAGTGTAGTGTACAGAACCGCAATATTGGAAAAATCATATCTCAAGTTTGACACACCGGATTTTGATAATTTTAGTACTAATCGATAGAAAATGGGACGTAGATACTAAATTCATTTGAAATTTTGAATTTTCATCGACTCAAAAAATTTTAAGATCCATTTAAATTTTTTGATATTTTCAGTGTAGTGTACAGAACCGCAATATTGGAAAAATCATATCTCAAGTTTGACACACCGGATTTTGATAATTTTAGTACTAATCGATAGAAAATGGGACGTAGATACTAAATTCATTTGAAATTTTGAATTTTCATCGACTCAAAAAATTTTAAGATCCATTTAAATTTTCAGTGTAGTGTACAGAACCGCAATATTCGAAAAATCATATCTCAAGTTTGACACACCCGATTTTGATAATTTTAGTACTAATCGATAGAAAATGGGACGTAGATACTAAATTCATTTGAAATTTTGAATTTTCATCGACTCAAAAAATTTTAAGATCCATTTAAATTTTCAGTGTAGTGTACAGAACCGCAATATTCGAAAAATCATATCTCAAGTTTGACACACCCGATTTTGATAATTTTAGTACTAATCGATAGAAAATGGGACGTAGATACTAAATTCATTTGAAATTTTGAATTTTCATCGACTCAAAAAATTTTAAGATCCATTTAAATTTTTTGATATTTTCAGTGTAGTGTACAGAACCGCAATATTGGAAAAATCATATCTCAAGTTTGACACACCGGATTTTGATAATTTTAGTACCAATCGATAGAAAATGGGACGTAGATACTAAATTCATTTGAAATTTTGAATTTTCATCGACACAAAAAATTTTAAGATCCATTTAAATTTTTTGATATTTTCAGTGTAGTGTACAGAACCGCAATATTGGAAAAATCATATCTCAAGTTTGACACACCGGATTTTGATAATTTTAGTACTAATCGATAGAAAATGGGACGTAGATACTAAATTCATTTGAAATTTTGAATTTTCATCGACTCAAAAAATTTTAAGATCCATTTAAATTTTTTGATATTTTCAGTGTAGTGTACAGAACCGCAATATTGGAAAAATCATATCTCAAGTTTGACACACCAGATTTTGATAATTTTAGTACCAATCGATAGAAAATGGGACGTAGATACTAAATTCATTTGAAATTTTGAATTTTCATCGACACAAAAAATTTTAAGATCCATTTAAATTTTTTGATATTTTCAGTGTAGTGTACAGAACCGCAATATTGGAAAAATCATATCTCAAGTTTGACACACCGGATTTTGATAATTTTAGTACCAATCGATAGAAAATGGGACGTAGATACTAAATTCATTTGAAATTTTGAATTTTCATCGACTCAAAAAATTTTAAGATCCATTTAAATTTTCAGTGTAGTGTACAGAACCGCAATATTGGAAAAATCATATCTCAAGTTTGACACACCAGATTTTGATAATTTTAGTACCAATCGATAGAAAATGGGACGTAGATACTAAATTCATTTGAAATTTTGAATTTTCATCGACACAAAAAATTTTAAGATCCATTTAAATTTTCAGTGTAGTGTACAGAACCGCAATATTGGAAAAATGATATCTCAAGTTTGACACACCGGATTTTGATAATTTTAGTACCAATCGATAGAAAATGGGACGTAGATACTAAATTCATTTGAAATTTTGAATTTTCATCGACTCAAAAAATTTTAAGATCCATTTAAATTTTTTGATATTTTCAGTGTAGTGTACAGAACCGCAATATTGGAAAAATCATATCTCAAGTTTGACACACCGGATTTTGATAATTTTAGTACCAATCGATAGAAAATGGGACGTAGATACTAAATTCATTTGAAATTTTGAATTTTCATCGACTCAAAAAATGTTAAGATCCATTTAAATTTTTTGATATTTTCAGTGTAGTGTACAGAACCGCAATATTGGAAAAATCATATCTCAAGTTTGACACACCGGATTTTGATAATTTTAGTACCAATCGATAGAAAATGGGACGTAGATACTAAATTCATTTGAAATTTTGAATTTTCATCGACTCAAAAAATTTTAAGATCCATTTAAATTTTCAGTGTGGTGTACATAACCGCAATATTGGAAAAATCATATCTCAAGTTTGACACACCGGATTTTGATAATTTTAGTACCAATCGATAGAAAATGGGACGTAGATACTAAATTCATTTGAAATTTTGAATTTTCATCGACTCAAAAAATGTTAAGATCCATTTAAATTTTTTGATATTTTCAGTGTAGTGTACAGAACCGCAATATTGGAAAAATCATATCTCAAGTTTGACACACCGGATTTTGATAATTTTAGTACCAATCGATAGAAAATGGGACGTAGATACTAAATTCATTTGAAATTTTGAATTTTCATCGACACAAAAAATTTTAAGATCCATTTAAATTTTCAGTGTAGTGTACAGAACCGCAATATTGGAAAAATCATATCTCAAGTTTGACACACCGGATTTTGATAATTTTAGTACCAATCGATAGAAAATGGGACGTAGACACTAAATTCATTTGAAATTTTGAATTTTCATCGACTCAAAAAATTTTAAGATCCATTTAAATTTTTTGATATTTTCAGTGTAGTGTACAGAACCGCAATATTGGAAAAATCATATCTCAAGTTTGACACACCGGATTTTGATAATTTTAGTACCAATCGATAGAAAATGGGACGTAGATACTAAATTCATTTGAAATTTTGAATTTTCATCGACACAAAAAATTTTAAGATCCATTTAAATTTTTTGATATTTTCAGTGTAGTGTACAGAACCGCAATATTGGAAAAATCATATCTCAAGTTTGACACACCGGATTTTGATAATTTTAGTACCAATCGATAGAAAATGGGACGTAGATACTAAATTCATTTGAAATTTTGAATTTTCATCGACACAAAAAATTTTAAGATCCATTTAAATTTTCAGTGTAGTGTACAGAACCGCAATATTGGAAAAATGATATCTCAAGTTTGACACACCGGATTTTGATAATTTTAGTACCAATCGATAGAAAATGGGACGTAGATACTAAATTCATTTGAAATTTTGAATTTTCATCGACTCAAAAAATTTTAAGATCCATTTAAATTTTTTGATATTTTCAGTGTAGTGTACAGAACCGCAATATTGGAAAAATCATATCTCAAGTTTGACACACCGGATTTTGATAATTTTAGTACCAATCGATAGAAAATGGGACGTAGATACTAAATTCATTTGAAATTTTGAATTTTCATCGACTCAAAAAATGTTAAGATCCATTTAAATTTTTTGATATTTTCAGTGTAGTGTACAGAACCGCAATATTGGAAAAATCATATCTCAAGTTTGACACACCGGATTTTGATAATTTTAGTACCAATCGATAGAAAATGGGACGTAGATACTAAATTCATTTGAAATTTTGAATTTTCATCGACTCAAAAAATTTTAAGATCCATTTAAATTTTCAGTGTGGTGTACATAACCGCAATATTGGAAAAATCATATCTCAAGTTTGACACACCGGATTTTGATAATTTTAGTACCAATCGATAGAAAATGGGACGTAGATACTAAATTCATTTGAAATTTTGAATTTTCATCGACTCAAAAAATGTTAAGATCCATTTAAATTTTTTGATATTTTCAGTGTAGTGTACAGAACCGCAATATTGGAAAAATCATATCTCAAGTTTGACACACCGGATTTTGATAATTTTAGTACCAATCGATAGAAAATGGGACGTAGACACTAAATTCATTTGAAATTTTGAATTTTCATCGACTCAAAAAATTTTAAGATCCATTTAAATTTTTTGATATTTTCAGTGTAGTGTACAGAACCGCAATATTGGAAAAATCATATCTCAAGTTTGACACACCGGATTTTGATAATTTTAGTACCAATCGATAGAAAATGGGACGTAGATACTAAATTCATTTGAAATTTTGAATTTTCATCGACACAAAAAATTTTAAGATCCATTTAAATTTTCAGTGTAGTGTACAGAACCGCAATATTGGAAAAATCATATCTCAAGTTTGACACACCGGATTTTGATAATTTTAGTACCAATCGATAGAAAATGGGACGTAGACACTAAATTCATTTGAAATTTTGAATTTTCATCGACTCAAAAAATTTTAAGATCCATTTAAATTTTTTGATATTTTCAGTGTAGTGTACAGAACCGCAATATTGGAAAAATCATATCTCAAGTTTGACACACCGGATTTTGATAATTTTAGTACCAATCGATAGAAAATGGGACGTAGATACTAAATTCATTTGAAATTTTGAATTTTCATCGACACAAAAAATTTTAAGATCCATTTAAATTTTTTGATATTTTCAGTGTAGTGTACAGAACCGCAATATTGGAAAAATCATATCTCAAGTTTGACACACCGGATTTTGATAATTTTAGTACCAATCGATAGAAAATGGGACGTAGATACTAAATTCATTTGAAATTTTGAATTTTCATCGACTCAAAAAATTTTAAGATCCATTTAAATGTTTTGATATTTTCAGTGTAGTGTACAGAACCGCAATATTCGAAAAATCATATCTCAAGTTTGACACACCCGATTTTGATAATTTTAGTACTAATCGATAGAAAATGGGACGTAGATACTAAATTCATTTGAAATTTTGAATTTTCATCGACTCAAAAAATGTTAAGATCCATTTAAATTTTTTGATATTTTCAGTGTAGTGTACAGAACCGCAATATTGGAAAAATCATATCTCAAGTTTGACACACCGGATTTTGATAATTTTAGTACCAATCGATAGAAAATGGGACGTAGATACTAAATTCATTTGAAATTTTGAATTTTCATCGACTCAAAAAATTTTAAGATCCATTTAAATTTTCAGTGTGGTGTACATAACCGCAATATTGGAAAAATCATATCTCAAGTTTGACACACCGGATTTTGATAATTTTAGTACCAATCGATAGAAAATGGGACGTAGACACTAAATTCATTTGAAATTTTGAATTTTCATCGACTCAAAAAATTTTAAGATCCATTTAAATTTTTTGATATTTTCAGTGTAGTGTACAGAACCGCAATATTGGAAAAATCATATCTCAAGTTTGACACACCGGATTTTGATAATTTTAGTACTAATCGATAGAAAATGGGACGTAGATACTAAATTCATTTGAAATTTTGAATTTTCATCGACACAAAAAATTTTAAGATCCATTTAAATTTTTTGATATTTTCAGTGTAGTGTACAGAACCGCAATATTGGAAAAATCATATCTCAAGTTTGACACACCCGATTTTGATAATTTTAGTACTAATCGATAGAAAATGGGACGTAGATACTAAATTCATTTGAAATTTTGAATTTTCATCGACACAAAAAATTTTAAGATCCATTTAAATTTTTTGATATTTTCAGTGTAGTGTACAGAACCGCAATATTGGAAAAATCATATCTCAAGTTTGACACACCGGATTTTGATAATTTTAGTACCAATCGATAGAAAATGGGACGTAGATACTAAATTCATTTGAAATTTTGAATTTTCATCGACACAAAAAATTTTAAGATCCATTTAAATTTTTTGATATTTTCAGTGTAGTGTACAGAACCGCAATATTGGAAAAATCATATCTCAAGTTTGACACACCGGATTTTGATAATGTTAGTACCAATCGATAGAAAATGGGACGTAGATACTAAATTCATTTGAAATTTTGAATTTTCATCGACTCAAAAAATGTTAAGATCCATTTAAATTTTTTGATATTTTCAGTGTAGTGTACAGAACCGCAATATTGGAAAAATCATATCTCAAGTTTGACACACCGGATTTTGATAATTTTAGTACCAATCGATAGAAAATGGGACGTAGATACTAAATTCATTTGAAATTTTGAATTTTCATCGACTCAAAAAATTTTAAGATCCATTTAAATTTTCAGTGTGGTGTACATAACCGCAATATTGGAAAAATCATATCTCAAGTTTGACACACCGGATTTTGATAATTTTAGTACCAATCGATAGAAAATGGGACGTAGACACTAAATTCATTTGAAATTTTGAATTTTCATCGACTCAAAAAATTTTAAGATCCATTTAAATTTTTTGATATTTTCAGTGTAGTGTACAGAACCGCAATATTGGAAAAATCATATCTCAAGTTTGACACACCGGATTTTGATAATTTTAGTACTAATCGATAGAAAATGGGACGTAGATACTAAATTCATTTGAAATTTTGAATTTTCATCGACACAAAAAATTTTAAGATCCATTTAAATTTTTTGATATTTTCAGTGTAGTGTACAGAACCGCAATATTGGAAAAATCATATCTCAAGTTTGACACACCGGATTTTGATAATTTTAGTACCAATCGATAGAAAATGGGACGTAGATACTAAATTCATTTGAAATTTTGAATTTTCATCGACACAAAAAATTTTAAGATCCATTTAAATTTTCAGTGTAGTGTACAGAACCGCAATATTGGAAAAATCATATCTCAAGTTTGACACACCCGATTTTGATAATTTTAGTACCAATCGATAGAAAATGGGACGTAGATACTAAATTCATTTGAAATTTTGAATTTTCATCGACTCAAAAAATTTTAAGATCCATTTAAATGTTTTGATATTTTCAGTGTAGTGTACAGAACCGCAATATTCGAAAAATCATATCTCAAGTTTGACACACCCGATTTTGATAATTTTAGTACTAATCGATAGAAAATGGGACGTAGATACTAAATTCATTTGAAATTTTGAATTTTCATCGACACAAAAAATTTTAAGATCCATTTAAATTTTCAGTGTGGTGTACATAACCGCAATATTCGAAAAATCATATCTCAAGTTTGACACACCGGATTTTGATAATTTTAGTACCAATCGATAGAAAATGGGACGTAGATACTAAATTCATTTGAAATTTTGAATTTTCATCGACTCAAAAAATTTTAAGATCCATTTAAATGTTTTGATATTTTCAGTGTAGTGTACAGAACCGAAATATTCGAAAAATAATATCTCAAGTTTGACACACCGGATTTTGATAATTTTAGTACCAATCGATAGAAAATGGGACGTAGATACTAAATTCATTTGAAATTTTGAATTTTCATCGACTCAAAAAATTTTAAGATCCATTTAAATGTTTTGATATTTTCAGTGTAGTGTACAGAACCGCAATATTCGAAAAATCATATCTCAAGTTTGACACACCCGATTTTGATAATTTTAGTACTAATCGATAGAAAATGGGACGTAGATACTAAATTCATTTGAAATTTTGAATTTTCATCGACTCAAAAAATGTTAAGATCCATTTAAATTTTTTGATATTTTCAGTGTAGTGTACAGAACCGCAATATTGGAAAAATCATATCTCAAGTTTGACACACCGGATTTTGATAATTTTAGTACCAATCGATAGAAAATGGGACGTAGATACTAAATTCATTTGAAATTTTGAATTTTCATCGACTCAAAAAATTTTAAGATCCATTTAAATTTTCAGTGTGGTGTACATAACCGCAATATTGGAAAAATCATATCTCAAGTTTGACACACCGGATTTTGATAATTTTAGTACCAATCGATAGAAAATGGGACGTAGACACTAAATTCATTTGAAATTTTGAATTTTCATCGACTCAAAAAATTTTAAGATCCATTTAAATTTTTTGATATTTTCAGTGTAGTGTACAGAACCGCAATATTGGAAAAATCATATCTCAAGTTTGACACACCGGATTTTCATAATTTTAGTACCAATCGATAGAAAATGGGACGTAGATACTAAATTCATTTGAAATTTTGAATTTTCATCGACACAAAAAATTTTAAGATCCATTTAAATTTTTTGATATTTTCAGTGTAGTGTACAGAACCGCAATATTGGAAAAATCATATCTCAAGTTTGACACACCGGATTTTGATAATTTTAGTACCAATCGATAGAAAATGGGACGTAGATACTAAATTCATTTGAAATTTTGAATTTTCATCGACACAAAAAATTTTAAGATCCATTTAAATTTTCAGTGTAGTGTACAGAACCGCAATATTGGAAAAATCATATCTCAAGTTTGACACACCCGATTTTGATAATTTTAGTACCAATCGATAGAAAATGGGACGTAGATACTAAATTCATTTGAAATTTTGAATTTTCATCGACTCAAAAAATTTTAAGATCCATTTAAATGTTTTGATATTTTCAGTGTAGTGTACAGAACCGAAATATTCGAAAAATAATATCTCAAGTTTGACACACCCGATTTTGATAATTTTAGTACCAATCGATAGAAAATGGGACGTAGATACTAAATTCATTTGAAATTTTGAATTTTCATCGACACAAAAAATTTTAAGATCCATTTAAATTTTCAGTGTGGTGTACATAACCGCAATATTGGAAAAATCATATCTCAAGTTTGACACACCGGATTTTGATAATTTTAGTACCAATCGATAGAAAATGGGACGTAGATACTAAATTCATTTGAAATTTTGAATTTTCATCGACACAAAAAATTTTAAGATCCATTTAAATTTTCAGTGTGGTGTACATAACCGCAATATTGGAAAAATCATATCTCAAGTTTGACACACCGGATTTTGATAATTTTAGTACCAATCGATAGAAAATGGGACGTAGATACTAAATTCATTTGAAATTTTGAATTTTCATCGACTCAAAAAATTTTAAGATCCATTTAAATGTTTTGATATTTTCAGTGTAGTGTACAGAACCGAAATATTCGAAAAATAATATCTCAAGTTTGACACACCGGATTTTGATAATTTTAGTACCAATCGATAGAAAATGGGACGTAGATACTAAATTCATTTGAAATTTTGAATTTTCATCGACTCAAAAAATTTTAAGATCCATTTAAATTTTCAGTGTGGTGTACATAACCGCAATATTCGAAAAATCATATCTCAAGTTTGACACACCGGATTTTGATAATTTTAGTACCAATCGATAGAAAATGGGACGTAGATACTAAATTCATTTGAAATTTTGAATTTTCATCGACTCAAAAAATTTTAAGATCCATTTAAATGTTTTGATATTTTCAGTGTAGTGTACAGAACCGAAATATTCGAAAAATAATATCTCAAGTTTGACACACCGGATTTTGATAATTTTAGTACCAATCGATAGAAAATGGGACGTAGATACTAAATTCATTTGAAATTTTGAATTTTCATCGACTCAAAAAATTTTAAGATCCATTTAAATTTTCAGTGTGGTGTACATAACCGCAATATTGGAAAAATCATATCTCAAGTTTGACACACCGGATTTTGATAATTTTAGTACCAATCGATAGAAAATGGGACGTAGATACTAAATTCATTTGAAATTTTGAATTTTCATCGACTCAAAAAATTTTAAGATCCATTTAAATGTTTTGATATTTTCAGTGTAGTGTACAGAACCGAAATATTCGAAAAATAATATCTCAAGTTTGACACACCGGATTTTGATAATTTTAGTACCAATCGATAGAAAATGGGACGTAGATACTAAATTCATTTGAAATTTTGAATTTTCATCGACTCAAAAAATTTTAAGATCCATTTAAATTTTCAGTGTAGTGTACAGAACCGCAATATTGGAAAAATCATATCTCAAGTTTGACACACCGGATTTTGATAATTTTAGTACCAATCGATAGAAAATGGGACGTAGATACTAAATTCATTTGAAATTTTGAATTTTCATCGACTCAAAAAATTTTAAGATCCATTTAAATTTTCAGTGTGGTGTACAGAACCGCAATATTGGAAACATCATATCTCAAGTTTGACACACCGTATTTTGATAATTTTAGTACCAATCGATAGAAAATGGGACGTAGATACTAAATTCATTTGAAATTTTGAATTTTCATCGACTCAAAAAATTTTAAGATCCATTTAAATTTTCAGTGTGGTGTACATAACCGCAATATTCGAAAAATCATATCTCAAGTTTGACACACCGGATTTTGATAATTTTAGTACCAATCGATAGAAAATGGGACGTAGATACTAAATTCATTTGAAATTTTGAATTTTCATCGACACAAAAAATTTTAAGATCCATTTAAATTTTCAGTGTGGTGTACATAACCGCAATATTGGAAAAATCATATCTCAAGTTTGACACACCGGATTTTGATAATTTTAGTACCAATCGATAGAAAATGGGACGTAGATACTAAATTCATTTGAAATTTTGAATTTTCATCTACTCAAAAAATTTTAAGATCCATTTAAATGTTTTGATATTTTCAGTGTGGTGTACAGAACCGAAATATTCGAAAAATCATATCTCAAGTTTGACACACCGGATTTTGATAATTTTAGTACCAATCGATAGAAAATGGGACGTAGATACTAAATTCATTTGAAATTTTGAATTTTCATCGACTCAAAAAATTTTAAGATCCATTTAAATGTTTTGATATTTTCAGTGTAGTGTACATAACCGCAATATTGGAAAAATCATATCTCAAGTTTGACACACCCGATTTTGATAATTTTAGTACCAATCGATAGAAAATGGGACGTAGATACTAAATTCATTTGAAATTTTGAATTTTCATCGACACAAAAAATTTTAAGATCCATTTAAATTTTCAGTGTGGTGTACATAACCGCAATATTGGAAAAATCATATCTCAAGTTTGACACACCGGATTTTGATAATTTTAGTACCAATCGATAGAAAATGGGACGTAGATACTAAATTCATTTGAAATTTTGAATTTTCATCGACACAAAAAATTTTAAGATCCATTTAAATTTTAAGTGTGGTGTACAGAACCGAAATATTCGAAAAATCATATCTCAAGTTTGACACACCGGATTTTGATAATTTTAGTACCAATCGATAGAAAATGGGACGTAGATACTAACTTCATTTGAAATTTCGAATTTTCATCGACACAAAAAATTTTAAGATCCATTTAAATTTTCAGTGTGGTGTACAGAACCGAAATATTCGAAAAATCATATCTCAAGTTTGACACACCGGATTTTGATAATTTTAGTACCAATCGATAGAAAATGGGACGTAGATACTAAATTCATTTGAAATTTTGAATTTTCATCGACTCAAAAAATTTTAAGATCCATTTAAATGTTTTGATATTTTCAGTGTAGTGTACAGAACCGCAATATTCGAAAAATCATATCTCAAGTTTGACACACCCGATTTTGATAATTTTAGTACCAATCGATAGAAAATGGGGCGTAGATACTAAATTCATTTGAAATTTTGAATTTTCATCGACACAAAAAATTTTAAGATCCATTTAAATTTTTTGATATTTTCAGTGTAGTTTACAGAACCGCAATATTCGAAAAATCATATCTCAAGTTTGAAACACCGGATTTTGATAATTTTAGTACCAATCGATAGAAAATGGGGCGTAGATACTAAATTCATTTGAAATTTTGAATTTTCATCGACACAAAAAATTTTAAGATCCATTTAAATTTTTTGATATTTTCAGTGTAGTTTACAGAACCGCAATATTCGAAAAATCATATCTCAAGTTTGAAACACCGGATTTTGATAATTTTAGTACCAATCGATAGAAAATGGGGCGTAGATACTAAATTCATTTGAAATTTTGAATTTTCATCGACTCAAAAAATTTTAAGATCCATTTAAATTTTTTGATATTTTCAATGTAGTTTACAGAACCGCAATATTCGAAAAATCATATCTCAAGTTTGAAACACCGGATTTTGATAATTTTAGTACCAATCGATAGAAAATGGGGCGTAGATACTAAATTCATTTGAAATTTTGAATTTTCATCGACACAAAAAATTTTAAGATCCATTTAAATTTTTTGATATTTTCAGTGTAGTGTACAGAACCGCAATATTCGAAAAATCATATCTCAAGTTTGATACACCGGATTTTGATAATTTTAGTACCAATCGATAGAAAATGGGGCGTAGATACTAAATTCATTTGAAATTTTGAATTTTCATCGACACAAAAAATTTTAAGATCCATTTAAATTTTTTGATATTTTCAGTGTAGTGTACAGAACCGCAATATTCGAAATATCATATCTCACGTTTGACACACCCGATTTTGATAATTTCAGTACCAATCGATAGAAAATGGGACGTAGATACTAAATTTATTTGAAATTTTGAATTTTCATCGACACAAAAATTTTTAAGATCCATTTAAATTTTTTGATATTTTCAGTGTAGTGTACAGAGACGCAATATTCGAAAAAGCATATCTCAAGTTTAACACATCGGATTTTGATAATTTTAGTACCAATCGATAGAAAATGGGACGTAGATACTAAATTCATTTGAAATTTTGAATTTTCATCGACTAAAAAAATTTGTAGATCCATGTAATTTTTTGATATCTAGGTTTTTTGAATAAATGGAGGAATATAGGAAATATTAGTATCAATTGCAAATCGAGAGTTTTTGTCGCTGGCAGTATTTTTTTTTAACGTTATTGGATTCTGTAGCTGTTTTTCCGCGCGCGAAGTCGTGTGACAGAAAATTGCTCGTTATTTACAAAGTCAATCGTTTCCGTGAACACTCGCCTTGAAGTGCTCTTTCATACAATAACACGAATAGGACAAAATATTGATTTGCTGAAAAATTATGAAGCAAATAAGACAACGAGAATTCATAATCCGACAACATTAGTTTAAAAATTAATTATCTTTTATCTACTTTTTACGTTGCGAATATTTATGAAATTTTAAAATTTCGGAGAAAAAACGTTCAAAAACACAAATTCCCAACATTATCAGCCATATCTTCCGAAAATATCTTGTTTCCATATATGTGGAATGAGTTCTGATCATTTATTAACTCCAACTTTACCTTATAGTAGGTTTTAAAAAAAGGAACACTGTTAAATGTATCTAGTTTGATAAAAGGTGAGAGACCAGACGGCGATAGTGTTCCTATTGTCTGTGTTCACTAACCACAACAGTGTTCAGTTGTTTTTTGTTTTTTTTTTTTTTTTTTTAATTTTTTGCTTTTTCCATTGTGTTTTGTGTTAAAAGTAAATTATTTTCGTAAATATTTTGGCTAAAAAAAATAAAATTTATTATTTATTCCAATTTTTCATAGAAATTTATTTTCGAAAGCAAATATTCACACAGAATAGCCTCCTCAATAGATTTTTTTCGAATTTTAATTTTAAAAACGCCTTTTTCTTATTTTAATTACCGTTAAGGTTAACAATTTATAAAAAGGTTGTTTTTATTCTGAAACGACAAATATTATAAAAATAGAAACTAAAAAAAAAATAATTCCGGTTTTGTAATTTGTTATTTATTTGATGTGACGTGAAGCGAAACCTCTTTTTATTTTTAATCTCGATATTTCTTTTTCATTTTTCAATAATTTTTTATCATTTTCAGCTGTTCTAATTCGCCAAAATCCCCATAAACTTCCCAGTTCGCATGATCCAACTCCTCAAATCGGAATATCTAACCAGAACGGGAATTCGTTTCAAATCCGTCGATCGCTATCGAGCTGGAAGGATCTTCATATCCCTAAGCCGTTACCAGGGTATTGTGTAACCGCCCCCGACCGAACTTTGGACGGAGCAAGCGTTCTCTTGAGAGCGCTTCTTTTGGAACAGCGGCCTGGCTTATGGTAGCGATCTTGGGCACAGACGGAGATGTTATTGACGACCGGGAAGGTTAGATGTTAAGAAGAGAGGTTGTTGAGGATTCGATGAGTGGAAGTGAAGTGGACGAGGTGATGAAGGATCACTGCTCCGTTCTGATGGATAAAAAATACATCAACAATTGGAAACTGGATTCAACAGTTGGAATATATTAAATTAGGTTTTAACACCTAGCCAGAGGGTTTTTAAAAATTATAATTTTTATGAAAAACATTCAAATTTTCAGGTTTCTACTTTGTTCCAGTCATCAACCAGACATCTGCACCCCATTCAATGCGTCATTCAAATCTGGAAAACCTAATTTTTCGAGCGGACTCCACACAATGTTCAACAATGGATTCATCAAATTTCACCGTTCATCACGTTCTTCTGGCTCGAATCAAATGCCGCCCACCATCACTCAACATCGGCGGATACGGAAGCGATTGAATTGGATCCAGGTTTGTATTTATTTCAAGAAAATTCGCATTTTCACTGCTCAGTTTTGGTAAAATGTGGCGGAAGGCTATCGCAAATTTTTGATTTTGATTCAAAACTTCCAAAATTTTCAAATTTTAAATTTGAAAAAATGCTAAATTTTATTTATTTTCACTATGAAAGGTTTTATCCAGAAAACTGGATAATTGATTGAACCAAAAGTTTTCCAACTCTGAAAACCAGTTCAGTTTTAACCCAACTTCAAATCATTAATAGGAAAATATCCAAAACTTCAGGTGCTGCCATAAATCCGCCCAATTCATACTTCGGAATTCTACTATTCGTTTTGGAGCATTGAGGAAGGAATGTGTCAAATGATGCTAAGAATGCTGAATTCCCTCAAATGTCGTAGATGAAACAGCTGCCAGAATAACAGGTGATCCTGTAAACTAATATTTTATATTTTAGTGAATTTTGTGGAGAATATCGAGCAGCCTGGATCCTTGGAATCAAATCGATTGGCAAATTCCTCACCCCCCCCCCCCCCCGTTTCCAAATTTTCGATATTCAAATTAAGCGCTGACGACTGCCGCGAGCGAAATTATGTTTTTCTTTTTGGTTTTCAATTTTTAAAAATATTCTCGTCCGTCAGTAGTTCCTTCCTAAGAAATCGGCGTATTCTTCTTTGTTTCTTGAGGCTTATCGCAGAGAATTAGGGTTTTTTAGGTATTTCTCAGATTACATCTTCGACTCAAGATACTGGAGACATCGCTGGGACAAGAAGTTTTCAATTGCTAATAATAGTATTTATTGTGTTCTGTATATTTGAATAAAGAGTCATATTTGGGGCTTTCTTTGGAAGCTCCAGCTCGCGGGAGTCTGTCAGCGCTTTTAGTTATTTTTTAAATTAGTTTTTTTTTTGTTTGGGGGGGGGGGGACAGATGGGAAGAAGGAATTGGAACAGGATGGATGGAAATGGATATTCGATTATTAAAAGAAGAATTAATGCTCCTATTCTTGTGAGATTTCAAAAATATATTAAAATGTGATTTTATTCTAAATTCTTTCAGAAATGTGATTGATGAATTTCAAAAGAGAATGCACTCGACGGGAATCAAAAAAATTATATGGAAATTGTGGAAAATGGCATCGATACTGTGTTTGGACAGAATTTGAAGCCCTGTAGGTAATACTTATTTATTTTTAATTAAAAACGGCATAGCGATGTTAAAATAAGAGTGGAAATCAAAGCTTTTGGAAAAGAAAATTAATGAGCATGAAAATAATTCTTGAAAATTTATTTGTCTTAGAAAATTGTCAAAAAACATTTTTATTCAAACAAAATACTATTTTTACAGCTAAATTTTGGTAATTTTCATCCAAAACTTGCAAATTTTCCAAAATTCCGATTAAAATTTTTAAAAACGTTCAATGTTATTAATTTTTAATACTTTCAGGCCATCTCCACCAAACCAACAAGCGGCGGAAGCAACAGGAATATAATTTGATCAAGGTTAGTATTTATTTCAAAAAAAAAAAAACAATCTGAAAAATTTTTGGATTTTTTTGACGTTTTTAAGAAAAATCACATTTTTAGAGCTTAATTTTGGTAATAGGCGGCCGAAGGCTATCGCCAATTTTTCATTTTGCTTAAAACCCTGTAAATTTTCCAAAATTCCGATTTTAATTTTTAAATATTAAAAAAACTTTCAATTTGATACATTTTAAATACTTTCAAGCCATCTTCACCAAATCAACAAGCGGCAGAAGCAACAAGAAAAGAATTGGATCAAGGTTAGTATTTATTTCCAGAAAAAATTACATTTTGGAAAATTTTTGGATTTTTTCGGTAAAATTTTAATATAAATCAAAATTTTAAAACTAAATTTTGGTAATTGGTGGCCGAAGGCTATCGTCAATTTTTCGTTTTGATCCGAAAGTTGTAAATTTTGAAAAATTTTTATTCCAAAATTTAAAAAATCGCATTTTGTCAATTTTTTTTCGCAAAGTAGAAAGTTTTTGAATTTGGTCAATTTTCAGTTCATTTCCGACACCCCATCGACAAAGATAATGATTGAATAAGCGACAATTAATTAAGTGAATTATTTATGTTATTTGTTTTTTAATTATTATTATCTGTTTTAAAAAAAAGGATTTTTGGGGAGGGTAGAGGGAGGGATTTATTTAAATGGGAAAAGCTTCATGCTCATTTTTTTGATGATTGAAAATGTCTGAAAAGAGTGTGGTATATAATTTAAAAAGGGTTCAAGTGGAAGACATTCTTTTTAAACAACGTGTATCGAAGCTTCATCGTCATGGAAGACTGATGATTAAAAACAGGGAGTTATATGAATAATTGAAAAATGTTTAACTAAAAAGCTCGGTTTTTATATTTATGAGTCTATTCAGAAAAGTTCATAGCGTGTCCAAAAAAAACTTTCATATTAGCAAAACCACGAATTTTCAAAAAATTGGGTGGATTTCAATTTTTTACGCGGATTTTAACATGGTTGCATCTCGAAAATCTTTTTCATGATTGCTTAAGCTCTTGGAAATTTTTATAACACTTTCGAGGCGTATAATTTCAGCAGAATCTGTTCCGAAATTAAAATGCGGGTCCTATTTATGATAATCAACTGGTATTATTGTACAAATTAATTGAGGAATTGATTTTTTTCGAAAATTAATAGAAATCGACAAACTTAAGTCCTAAGAAATTTTTTCTTGTTCATTATATGTTAATTCTTGTGAGATTTCCAATGTTTTCCAAGTTTTCTGGACATTAGAGGAAAAAGTTTGAAATTAATGGACTTCCAAGCTTTTTTAAAGTCAGAATTTAGCGCCAGTAAATCTGATTTTCGAGTTTTTCAGCTCACAGACGCAAAAGGGAGATTTTCAATATTTTTAGAGAAATTTTCGAATTTTTAAAAGTCACAAGCTTTTTTTTGTCGAAATTCAATTTTGCTCACTTCCTTGAGATTGATGAATGAAGATTCCTTCGTTTTCCTCCTGGTGATGACAAAAGTCGTCGTCATCGAGAATCTGGAACTGGAAATGTTCTTTTTGGAAATTTTGGATATGAACTCTTTTATTTTCTTTTTGTTCGACATTCCGTCATGTCTTTATTAGCTTATTACTGTGAAAAAAAAAGCATTCTGTCTAAAAATCTGAATAGTTAATTTTAATCACAAGAAAAATTGAAAATGAATAAAAAGTATTACATGATTCGACCTGAGAATAATAATTGCTGTAGTGAAATGCATCTGAACTCTGTGAATTGATTGAAATTGTCTTATTTTATCATTAATTAAGCTTTTTTCTTTCTCTCTATCAACATCAAAGCAACATAAAACCGTTGAAACTTCTTTCTTTATTTTTTTTCAAAAAAAAAACAATTTTTCAAAATAGATATTTATTGATTGTAAAATTATGTACAAGTACTTAAAACAAGGTCGAAAAATATGTAAAACGGCAATAATCACGAGACTTCGAGAAAATCGAAAGAGAAGGTACAGAAAACGAACAATTAAATGAATTCCAGAGAAAACAGAATTAAAGTCGATAATTGGGGTTCACTAGTTCGTCGCGGTGTTTGCACACTTCTCCGACCGACAGTAACCGAATTAGAAAATAAATAAATAAATAATTTTCAAAAATTCGGTTTTTTATCTTTTAAAATGCTTTTTCGTATTTTTTTAAACGACAAAACTACATTTTTGGATTCAAAAAAAATTTGTAAACATTTTAGAGAAGATTTCAATCATTTATTTTATTAAATGTTGATTTTTTCGAAGATTACTGATAAATTATTTTTATTCGTCAAAAATATAGATTTATCGTGTTGTAATTTCTTTTTATCCAATTTTATTGCACATTTTGTTGGTTTTCCAATTATTTGTAAATCATCTGAAATTCCTTTTTTTCTTTTTTTGTCATTTTCAAGTATTCATATGCGTTTTCAACCATTTCTTTGCTTTTTGTTGTTTGTTGTAGAAAAAATAACACGTATGTATAATTAAACTGTTTATTTAACCAGTAATTATAAAAAATAATCATTTCACATCTGTACATAATAACAAAATGGTACCGTTGGGCGCGGATTTCGAATGAGTGAAAAAAGACAGAATTGAGATAATAATGAGAATCGTAGGGGTGTTTGAACGGTTTGTTTTGCAGAACGTGGGTACCAACTAGTTTTTTTATATTTCGAATTGAATTAGAACGTTTTTTTTCAGATATTGTTTTCTTTAAAGAATTCCTCTCATACAGAATTTGTTTTTGTCGGGAATTACTGGTAATCTTTAATTTTTCAAGAAAATTCATAACAAATAAATCCAATCATTATCATAGGTTCTCTCAACGGGGCTTTCAATTTTAAAAACAATTTTTAAACCTTTTACTACAATTTCCAAACATTCCCTAAGCATTAATTTATCGACTTTCGGCCGAGTCTTCACCAATCTACCATAATATTCCGAAGTCTCCTCAAAACCCAAATCAGGAGGCAATACCCACCACAGAAATTGTTTTACCAGTCTATTTAAAAGAAACCAAAAGAGCTGATAGCTGAGAACGAATGTTTATTAGAAATTGGGGTTCTTTGGGGGACATATGGGAGAATTCGAGAGGAGGGGGTTAGGGAGCGAAATGGCCTTATAATGTTGGGTCGAGGAACGAAGGACCAAAACACTACCCTTGGCGACAAACTAAACGGATCAGGAAAAGTTCCACGAAATCAACTAGAGAGAATGCATGTAAATGACAGAGTAGGCGTTGAGTGCAACTAGGTAATTGTACTCGAAGAGCTAAGCGAAGAGTATAAAAAAACGATAGAATTGGCCCAATTATTGAAGAAAAATGTAAAGTTCAGAAGTTTTTTAAAAGGTTTTTTCACAAGAATGTGAATATTGTTTTTTTTTGATACTCCAGAGCATTATTATTGCTTATTTCGAAATGTTGTCCTGGGGTGCTGGACTTAGTACATCCTGCTCTTTTCAGAACAGGGAATAGCCAACTTTCTAATTTCAAGTAGTTATACTGTGTATATTGAAATTTATCCTCCCATAACCCGCTATTCAAGGTCTTTCCCGTCAAAGATCCCAAGAATAAGACGGATTAAAGACAACTGAAGCAATGAATGGTCTATCTCAGTACCGACCTTTTAATAAAAACTTCTGAACGTTACATTTTTTTCCAAGTCATTTTGCTTCTTCTATACGCATTTTATACACTTCTAAGTATCGAAAAATGAGCTTTCGAGCTAGACCTAAACGCCAGAAATTTAACAATTATTCTCTCATATTGTTGATTAAGTGGGCGCCGGGAGTGAAAAAAGGGAAATGAAAGGGACAAGAAACCCCAATTTAATATATATAATAATAATAATAATAAAATATTGACCCTTTTCTTAAACCCTAATATATTGAAAAAAACCATATAAGATGGAAAAAAAACAAAGTTAACACCTAAAATATTCCCAAATACCCTAATGTTAAACCCTAAACTGCTCCTAAATATTCACAAGTACTCCTAAAACTTAAAACCTAGAAAAAAGAAGTATTAGGATAAATGGGCGGTCTTGAAATAAAATATTCAACAAGAATTATTTGTTCTCAACGTCTCGATTAGTTTCTTAAAAATAGGTAGGTCCTCCTAATTTAGGTTTCAATGAGAAATAAGAGATAATACGGTGAGAATAGGTGAGGACACGGTGGGTCCAAAAGTCGAATAAAAAAATACTCTAGAAATATTCAGAAATTGATGTAAATAGTTTTAAAATTGCCGTAAAACCTGGGCCCCGCTGTAGAGAGAAACCTATGATAAATCCCGCTGGATTTTCCTTTTTTTTTCCCCTTGAAGGAAATATAACGACATAAATAAAACCACACCCGAAACTAGCATTGAATTGAGAGAATTCGATAAAACAAATGAACATATTGCCAAACAGAAATGATTTTCGACTTTTTTGTATTGTTGGTACCCAAAATATTGATTTTTCAGATTTTTTCCACCCCTACTTCAAAAATAACGAGTTTTGACTGAAATTATGGTCTTAGACCTTGAAAATGAATGATTTTGAATGAAAAAATGAGAATAGTGCATTTTTGAATTTGAAATTCGGCTTTTAGCCTTGAGATAATGAGTTTGACTCAAAAAATGAACGAAATGAAGTTTTGAACTTGAAGTTTGGCTTTTTAAGCCTTGGAAAACAAGTGGAGTCAATTTTTATAACAGCTTTGATAATTTTTTTCGCGCCTCCTATTTTCATGACACGTTCTTCTAACTTTCTCATCTTGAAATCAAGCGTTAACGCCGAATTTCCAAAACTTTTGTTTAAATAATTGACATCAATAGATTATGCGGAAAAACAAACGAATTTGAAAGCTGAAAATTTCTAGATTTTCAGAATTTCCGAAATTGTGCTGATAATAGATCAACGAGATAGCTTAACGATTTTTAGATTCCCTTAGGACAGAGAAAACGGGAAAAATGTGATGTGAATTGAGAGAGGAAGAAACGAGGGAAAAACTGGAGTGATTGTTGGAAAAAAACCAGGACTGGAGCATAAATCAAAACTTGTTCGAATCGAGGTTTCAAGAATTCGAAAAATCCAAATTCGGCATTAGAAAGAGGACAAATGAGCCAACTAGTGAGTCGGAAGCAGGGTTGCCGTTTTTTTTCGATTTTTTTTCGGTTTTCGTGATTTTCGGGTGTTTTACGCCGAAAAAGTTTTATTTATTTCGGGTAGCGCGAAGCGCGTAAATTTTTATTTTATTTTTTTCGGTTTTCTATCCTTAATTTTTTTCGGTGTTTCCGTTTTACGAAAAACAAGTTTTTAAATTTGAATATAAAATTTTTTTAACATCAATTTCCAACTATTTTACTAATTTTTAACTGAATGAAGGTAGAAAACCTTCAATCGTTTTTTTTTCTGATGAAATATGATTCATTAATCACTTGGAACGCCGGAAAAAAAATTTTTTCGGTATTTTTCCAATAAAACGAAAAAAAATTTATTTTTTTTCGGCATTTTTTACTGGCCGACCATAGGTGGGATTAGGTCATTTCGAAATCTCAAAGTTAAGCTCGTTACAAAAAATTTTTTTTTAAGTTAAGGCGACTACAAACCGTAAAAAGCATCAAAAACGCTAAAAAACACTTAAAAAACGGATATCCGAAAGTGCGTCAAGGCAAACGTCTATTTTTGGATACTCATTAAAAAAGTTAAGGTCGTTACACATTGTCAAGTGAAAAAAAAAGTTAAACTCGTTACTAGGCTAAATCCGCGGTATCCCACCTATGTGGCCGACGAAAAAATTTATTTTTTTTTCGGCCAAAAACTTTTTCGGCGGCACCCCTGGTCGGAAGATGTTCTCTTATGTTCCGAACAATGCTCATCCGATCTTCTATCGTACACTACATCAAAAACGATCGATTCCAGTCGGATCACCGAATAACAATATTCGCCGGCCGTTCCCATTTCGACACTTCGTGGAGGATGCCATTCCCCGAGCATTCGGTTTCATTTTTGAGCAAGCACTAAGTAATATGGAGGGAACTAAGCTGTAGAAGTAGGCGTCAAGTAGAATTGGATACCTAAAGACTAGCCCCTAAACCGAATGCCACTAACTAACCAAAATGAGATTATTCCATTGGCCTAATCCCATTTTGGCATCTTTATTTGAAAAAAAAGGTAAACTTAACTTTGGTTGTCCTTGAACTCCCTTGCCGACCTGAAAAAATAAAAACCTCCAGTGAAGACCAGTGACGACCATTGATGAACTGCGAAGAAGCTGAAAATCCCTTAGACAGTGTGGAAGCGTCAGGGCTGGAAGATGCGCCGAGAAGACGACTCCTGCACGCTTGTTCAACACTGTTCGTCGCAGGGAATGAATCCTCCCAAAAGTGAGGAGATGAGTCGCCAGACACGAATATTATTATTCGGGGATCCTACCGGTTTCGAAGGATTCTGAGGCGGTGAGGACGGAAAATAGGTTGAACATTGTTGCGGAGAAGAGACCAGCCTCCAACTCCCTAGCCAACTCATTCATCCTCTTTCCAATGCGGAATTCGAATTTTCCGAATTCTTGAAACGTCGATTCAAACAACGTTTCGAAAAATACAACCATCCCGGTATGTTTTTTCCACCAAAAACAACGATTTCTCACATGTTTCTTTTCTCCCATTTCACATCACATTTCTCCATGTTTTCTCCTACATAAGTTCCTCTAAAAATAATTAAACTACCTCGTTAAACTATTTACAGCACAATTTTAGAAATTCTAAAAATCTTGAAATTTTCAGCTTTCAAATTGGTAAGTTTTTCCCTAATCCATTGATGTCAATTATTCAAACAATTATTCTAGAAATTGAGCGCGCGCACTTAATTACTAGATGAAAAAGTGAGAAGGAAATGCATTAAAAACAGAAGGCACTAGAAAACTAACAAAGCTGTTATAAAAACGATCCTAACAAATACAGGAATGAAAAAAAGATAACAAATACAGAAATTAAGGAAAACAAATGACAAGAAGGAGAGGATAACAAATAACAAGAATGCCCAACGATACCTGTACAGGAAGAAATGCTGCAGAAGGTGGTTGGATTGACAGAAATTGATTGATACAAGATGAAATTGATACAGATGAGAATGGTACAGCGAACCCCCATAGGGGTTTTATCTCCTCCTCCGACGGGCCTGAAAATAGGAATTGAAGCTGAAAAACCTCTAATTTAAACGAAGAACTTACACCAAACGCCTTTGGTGTCCTCGAACCAATAATGTCGCAACACTGCTTAATCTTTCGATTAGCCTCGACGGTGTTGCGCTGGGATCGTCGGAGTGGAGGAGCAGGTTGAGGTGCAGGCGGGCGAATGTCAACCGGTTGCGGGACTGGTTGTTGGCCGGCGTTCTGAGCAGCAGCCGTGTTGGCTCTCTCAATTGCACCTGAAAATGGAATTGTGTAATTTTAGTTTGAAAAATCAAGTAATATTACCTAAATCAACCTGCACATCATCCAGCGAACTTCGGAGTCGCTTCCGCTCATCGGAGAAATCAATGATTTCATTGGACTTCCTCTTGTTCCGTAGGTCTTTGCGACCTTCCATTAGCCGTCGACCGTTCACAATCGTGAAAATTCCACACTCAACTCCGTCGGATTGACGTTCTGAGTGAGTGTTGTAAGCATAACGGAACTTTATGCTTTTGACGATATGGTCATCAACCAGTTTCGAAACCACTCGCCTCAGCTTTTGCAATCGCTCATCTTTGGTGGGCTTGTTCGGCGATAAGGAGTCGTAAATCACACAGGTCGACTCCTTCACTCGATAGATTCCAAGTGCCCAATGATCAGTGTGATGGAGCGGCATCAGGAGGTATTCCGGATCCTGCCGGAAATAGATGTTGTTGTGGATGGCCGCTCGATCCGGTTCCCTCCTTGCCAAGTCGGCGTCAGACTCTCCATTGATCCTGGTTGGCCAATCGGCATAAACTCCAGGATGCAACACGGCATATTTCCCTCCTCTCATGTTTGCAAGGGACGCCTGGAAATAGTTATTTTTATTTTTAAAAAATTTATATTTCTGATTATTTCATTCTTCAATCCTTTCTTTCTATTTTCTCCTCTTTCTACTTATGTTTTTAAACAATATCTTTATTGATAATTTTCAGAAATCAATCAATTCAGTCGGGCAATGGTTATCAAATTTTCATCGAGCTTCAGTAAGTGAGTTAATTTTTTTCTTCAAAAAAACTAATTAAATTTTGTTTTGGGAGCTCCCAAAGTTCCAAATTCAAAAAAAAAAACCGTTAAAATTTAGAATTTAAATCGAAATATTATATGAAAAGTGAGAAAATTGGCTTTGAAATGTTGACGGCAACGAAATTTGTTTTGTTATGAGATGTATTTCAGAAATTCAATGGCGGGAGCTCCGCAAAAATTAAGATAGAGGCCAAATTCAAAATTTCCTAGAGTCTGATGTTTAAAAACAGAGTTTGAAATCGGGAGCTCCCGAAATTGAGAAAAGGAGCCAAAAATGTAACTTTGGGAAGAAAACTATCAATAGGAACAATAAATGAGAGTGACGTCCCAAAACTTCTTTCAATAAAATGAATTTGAACTCCCAAAAATCTTTTGGATAATCAGGTCAAACTATTGATTATGACTTGACGGTTGAAAATTCAATTTTGGATTCGGGAGCTTCCAAAGTTCGATAGAATATCAAAAATCAATGGTTTCCCCCCAGAATAGAATACAATATTTCAAGAAAAACCTTTAAATGTTTAATTTCAACACTGTTGCGAGATTTATTACTGAAATTCAAATTAGGAAGTTCCCCAAAACTTGAAATAAGTATCAAATTGATAATTTCATGAATAAACCTCCGAAAAAATAAAGATTTGAATTTCAGATATATTCGTCACAATTCGACCAACGGTTTAATAAATAGAGTGCAATGGATGTAAAGGATTGACCGGAAATCGATGTGAATAAGGTAAGATTTAGTAAAACTTTCTAAATATAAATAAGCATTTTAATTTCCCGCTCGAAATGTTGATTATCCCATGTTTAGAAAGCAATTTCTAATTCGGGCTGCCGCAATCGAATAAGCATTTCGAATTTCAATGAAATTAAGAGGAAATTTGAAAGAATATTAAATAAAAATCGGAAAATAGAAGCGGGAGCTCCCAAAAATTGGAAATATGTCGAGAAATTAAGAAAAATATGGAGAAAATAAGATAGGAATTAAAAAATGAGAAAAATATGAAAAGAAAACTAACCTCTTTCAAAAGGCCCATGTAGACGGCTCCCTCTGTGAGCCATTTGGCTTGCCCGGTCGCCGTTGGATCCAGGCACATGAGGTCGTCAGCGGAGATCACGGCAGGGAGGATGTTCATCCAGAATTCCGTGGCAAATAGGTCTCTGTCCAAATTAATTCCATGAACTGGCAGTCCTTGTGGCTGTGGATTTGGTGGGCTTTGCGGTGGAATTGGCGACGGAGAAGCAGCCGGTCTTCTCTGGAAAAAATGATAATTAATTTTTTCCAAAAAATCTGTCACTTACCTTTCGTCGGTCTCTAATCACGATGTTCGGATGATCCACCGGCATGGAATATGGCGATGAACGAGGAGATCGCTGAAAATTAATTTTTAGACTTATTTCCAAAATTTGATCGCTTTAGATCAAAAATTTTTGTAAAGCGGTACATTTTAATTTTTCAAAACAAATTAAATATAAAAACATACTGTGACTCGTCCTCTTCTCTTCGTCACACGAATGTCACTGATGACAGTGGTTGCGTGAACGGTGCTGTTCTGAAATTTACCATTTTCAGACATTTGTTAAAGATTTTAATCGATTTTTTAATATTTCTCTAGAAACCGTTCTTCTTTCTAATATTTCTTAATTTTTTAATAATTTCCAACTAATTTTAAAAATTTCAGATCACAAAATCAACAATGCGAGCAGCTTCAACAATTCTTCTCGGTGGACTTTGAAAATTGTGAGTTTTTATTAAAATTCTTAGCGTTTTAGTTTAAATTTGGATCTTAAAAGAAATAATAAATACTAATAATGAAATTATCTAGATTTTAAGCATGTATTTTCTTAATTGTTTTCAAAATAGAAAAAATTATAAATCCAAAACTATTTATTTCCAGAAATACTCACCGAAGTGTCAACCGATGGAATGGTTGAATTGTTCGGAGTCGTCATCTCCGACAAATCCTCTAGTCCGCGATAATATTGGTTGATGAGCGCGGATTCATCGAACATCTCCAACTTCGGATCATGGTTACTGCACTCGTTGTTGGTACAATGACAACACTCGTTCTGAAAAATGGTAGGATTTTTATTGATTTCATTCAAAAACAAACATACGTCGCAATATATTCCATTGGTTTTGCAGATGCAACCGTTGATGCAAAATCCATCCGGGCACGATCGCATGCATCCACGATCAACATTTGAAGCCAATGTGCCATGTTCAAGTCCTTTTGATGGTCCCAAAAGGTCCTCCTTCTGCGCAGCTGTCAGCCCAATCAAAGACTTTCCGGTCCTAACTAGGGAAGTGCACTCTAGTGTACACGACTCTGAATTAAAGGTTTAGTGGAAATGAAAGGACCATAATACAATAATAAACTGTGAGAATAAAAATTCTCAATGCGGCGGTTTTCCTCAATAACCCACGTGTGACGTCATCACAGCCAAAACGCACAGTTGCAACAACAGTCATTTTTTAACAACATGTAGCTTTGGAACCCCTGAACCAATTTTTATGCTTTATAGCTCATTAGAAGGAGAAAATGTTTTTCTTTCAGAATATAACAGTATATATAGTTAAAAACAAAAAACTGTCAACCGAGAATCAAAAAAACTGAACGTGTTTTAGTGATATGCAGAAAAATGACCTATATATTTTTTTTGAAACATAGAATTTTTTTGAATTTATGATTTTCGAATTCTACTGGATCACGTACGTATTACGGAAGTAAAGTTATGTGCGCTTGCCGTTGAGTTTAGAGAAATAAATAGCAAAAACAAAATTTTTTTCGTACTTTTCACTCATTATATGTAGTCTTGTGATGGAAACATCTTCTCAAACGTAAGGAAACTGTTCTTTTTTTTCAGGTTTTTCAATTTTTCGGTTATTTTTTTCGGATTTTATTCTTTTCGATCTCGTGTTTAACGGAAGTTTTAATCATTTTATCAGAACATGTTGTGACATTATTCGACAGAAACATGCAGAATTCCCAATTTCAAAGAGGGAAAATTTGATATCAATTCTCAACTTGTCAACCAGATCAAGGCCGATCGATATAAAGAGTTCGTAAAAGAAGCATTTTTAAAGCTGGTATTCTCCGAAATCATCCAGAAGGTTACGATGCACCTGCAACGTATTGCTTCAAAGAAAAATGCTTCTTTGACGAGCTCATTATATCGATCGGCGTTGATCTGGTTATATAACAAGTTGAGAATTGATATCAAATTTTCCCTCTTCGAAATTGGGAATTCTGCATGCGTCTGTCGAAAAATGTCACAACATGTTCTGATAAAAAGCTTAAAACTTCTGTTAAACACGAGATCGAAAAGAATAAAATCCGAAAAAGTGAAAAACTTGAAAAAAAGAATAGTTTTCTTACGTTTGAGAAGCTGTTTCCATCACAAGACTACATATAATGAGTGAAAAGTACGAAAAAAATTTGTTTTTGCTATTTATTTCTCTAAACTCAACGGCAAGCGCTCATAACTTTACTTCCGTAATACGTACGTGATCCAGTAGAATTCGAAAATCATAAATTCAAAAAAATTATATGTTTCAAAAAAAATATATAGGTCATTTTTCTGCATATCACTAAAACACGTTCAGTTTTTTTGATTCTCGGTTGACAGTTTTTTGTTTTTAACTATGTATACTGTTATATTCTGAAAGAAAAACATTTTCTCCTTCTAATGAGCTATAAAGCATAAAAATTGGTTCAGGGGTTCCAAAGCTACACGTTGTTAAAAAATTACTGTTGTTGCAACTGTGCGTTTTGGCTGTGATGACGTCACACGTGGGTTAGTGAGGAAAACCGCCGCATTGAGAATTTTTATTCTCACAGTTTATTATTGTATTATGGTCCTTTCATTTCCACTAAACCTTTAATTCAGAGTCGTGTACACTAGAGTGCACTTCCCTAGTAAGTGCGGCTGGTCGCTTGAGACGGCCGGTCTCATTTCCAATTGGCGAACCAGTGATCGGCTTCCGAATTCCATAGGTCCCCTCTCCTTCGGTGATACTGAAGACCTTGGACCTTGTCTTCTTGGCGAACGTGAGTCTTCGTCCAGTTTTCACAGGTGTTGAAGCTCCTGACGACGGGAATGAGAAATCCCAATTGGCGGCGGTGTTGATCTCCGTCAAGTCCTTGAGCGTTTCGGAGTCCAGCGCTGCTACAAGTTTGGCCTTCTTCGATGTGGTGGTGAATGGGCCGTCTGCAGCAGACGCCTTCGTCTTCAAAATGGGTTTGGTCGGTCTTCGGGCCGACTTCTTGGCGCTGCCATGATCCTCGACTATCATGACAGGGGAAGTCGGCGGCGAAGGGTCCGACCGGGTTGTGATCCGTTTTGAGGGGGATTGACCCCCTCCTCTCTTCTTGGCGATGGCGGTTTTAACGACGGCAACCGGCAGCTTAAGAGCTTGCTCCTTAAGCTTGCGCTTAATTGTCTTGGAGACAAGCTCCCGCCTTGGCGGAGCCGATGCCGTCACGAGATCCGGGAACTCGGCAACTTCGAACTTGAATGTTCTGGAGGCTTGCATGATTGCGAATAATAGGTATAGGAATACGGCTATTAAAGCTTAATAGTCGATGTCTGAGATTCTCGACATCAGGCCTGTTGGCTATGGCACAGTTGCACCAACGTGAAGCTAGGATTTTGATATCTTGCATGGAGTGTACCTAGGTCCCTCTTAGAGAAAAAATACATAAATTATTTGGCCACGCCCCCTTTGACCTAGTGAAAAAAATGCGGGTGGTCCCAAAATCGAAATTTTTAGTTTTAAAGATAAAGTCAAAATCTCTTCGGGAATGGATTACACGCACATTTTTGAGTATTTTTTATGTTGACACCTAATTTCCAGCTCGTCGGTATCATGCCGAAAATTTGATTTTTCTGAAAAAATGGTCCAAATTTTCCAGTTTTTCCCATTTTTCGATATGATGAAGTACTTGGCCCCGAATGAAAAAATGGGAATTTTTAATCCTTATGATGTTTTTCATCAAATTCCATGTTGATTTAACGAAATCTCTGTAACCTTTTTGGGGTTTCAGGGCAAAATAGGCGAGATTTTTGCAAAATTCCAAAGGGTCCCCCCCATGGAATAAAAAATCGAAAATTTTAAAATCTCCCCATATTATCAGAGGGAGTCTTACTAATAAATATCTAGTGTTTCCCAAAAATATTAGCCATCTTGTGGACCTATGGGCCACGTGGCAACAGCTCAAAAAACCTTCATTCAATATCGCAATTTCCAATAAAGGCAACAGTTTGCTGTGTATGGGACTGAAGGTATTTGAGCTGTTGCTACGTCGCCCATAGGTCCACAAGATGGCTCATATTTTGGGAAACACTAAATATTTATTTGTAAGAGTCCCTCTGATAATATGGAGAAATTTTAAAATTTTAAAATTTTTTTCAAAATATTTCCATGGGGGGGACCCTTTGGAATTTCGTTAAAATCTCGCCTATTTTGCCCTGAAACCCCAAAAAGGTTACAGGGATTCCGCTAAATCAACATGTAATTTGATGAAAAACATCATAAGGATTAAAAATTCCCATTTTTTCATTCGGGGCCAAGTACTTCATCATATCGAAAAATGGGAAAAACTGGAAAATTTGGACCATTTTTTCAGAAAAATCAAATTTTCGGCATGATACCGACGAGCTGGAAATTAGGTGTCAACATAAAAAATACTCAAAAATGTGCGTGTAATCCATTCCCGAAGAGATTTTGACTTTATCTTTAAAACTAAAAATTTCGATTTTGGGACCACCCTGATTTTTTTCACTAGGTCAAAGGGGGCGTGGCCAAATAATTTATGTATTTTTTCTCTAAGAGGGACCTAGGCACCCTCCATGTAAAATATCAAGATCCTAGCTTCACGTTGGTGCAACTGTGCCACAGTATGTTCGACTTTCTGGGACATCGACTCTTAAACGATAAAATCGAACAAGGAGACGATGCTCTCGTAAATCTACAAGCGTGGCGTGGTTAGAGACCGTGTGCTGCTGCAGAGACGCAGACAAACCTGTTATGGAGTGTATGGTGATAAGAGACCCTGTCAATTAGTGGGGGGAGAGTTATGGTGTGTGGGTGGACGGTCCAGGGTAAGGTGTGAGGATATTGTCATCATGTTTCAACTTGGGGGTTTTTTTCAATTTAAACTTTTTTTAAACATATTTTTTCAGAAACTCAAAGCGAACGATTGAAATGTTCTACAATTGGATTCGAAATCATCGACTTGAAATCTCAAACAGTCTGTAATCGAAATTGTAAGTTGAAATTTAAGTTTTTTAAATAATTCCAAAATCCTAAAATTTCAGCTTCATCTCAATCCGTAATCTTCCCAGATCAATTTCCAATGGTTCGGAAATGTTTTAGAAATTTGCAAGTGAGCCAGAATTTGAGCCGTATTCAGAAAAATGGATATTTTTCCAGATTGTCACCATTTCAAGGATCGTATTAAATTCGAGTCAAATCATCCGGAAATTTGCGCATGTCTAACCTTTGCGGAGCTCGACTGATAAAGATGAGTCTAAAATTTTAATTTTAAGAAATTTCAGGTTTTGGTGGGGTAAATATAGTTTGCCAAAATAGTTTTGGTGTTTGTGAAACTCTAGATGTATCGTAGCATAAAACTCGAATTCGGCTTCATGATGACAGAAAAACACGAATTGCCTGTAGTCAATCGAAATGGATGGATGATAAGATGTTCGATATGCTGTGAAAGAATATCAGAAGTCTTCGAAAATTGTCGATATGATGGAATTTTATTTCAATTGAGAATTTTATTCAAACAAGTAACATTGTATTTGAATCGTGGGGCTAACAATTTGTTTGTATTTCCAGGATTCAAGAAGTTTGTCAACCGAGAGACATTGGGATAGATGGAGATTTAGTTGCCCTTCAGTTTCACACGGAATGCAGGAGCATTCTGAAGATGCACATCGATTTGTTGTAACATTGGATCAATTTTCGGGAGTGTATTTTTCATCGATTTTCGTCGGATGTAATTAAAAGTGATATTCAGATGTTGACAGCTCATTTGTTGATACTAAGAACGACTGCTGAAGTTTTAGATTAATCAATGTAAGCCAAATAGCAGTAGAATTCAAAAATGTAACATGTTTTCAGGTGGTCGTCAATTCACAGAACAATCGTTGATCATTGTCAATGTTCGTAGCAATGAGAAGGAACAGTGGAATGTGAGATCAGCGGAAATGCGAGATATTCTAGAGCCAATCGAGGAATATGGGATAAGGAAAAAGGCCTTTCTTAAGTTACACATGGAATTCGGGAGAATCAGCATATGCACATCGATTTGTTGATCTGAAATTGAAAAGTGAAGGAAAGAACGACGCTCGTGAATTGTCTGGTCGAGTTTGAAGGATTGGACGGACTCAGTTATTGGTTTGAAGGAAATTGAACGAATACATGATGGTATTTTTATTGCGTTTTCGACCAGTAAGTGATTTTGCTCCTACCTATTGTTTTTAATCGTTAATAGGTAGGGCTCGATCACTTTTCGGTTGATTAATTGCGATTTATTTTACTTTATAACATTTAGAAATCTCATTTTGTTCAAAATTGATCTTTTTGATTTTACAGAAGTCACTTTCATAAGTATTTCGATAACCAGGCTAAAATGTTTGTGTTGCTGGCTGGGTTATTCGTGTTATCAATTCACAGATCATCATGGAATTTTGATAATGCATGATCACATAACGCATGAGCACCCAGGAGCATTCTGAAGATGCACACCGATGAATCAATCGGAAACAAACGAGCTGGGAACCAACACCGCCATATAATAGTGAAAAAAACACCAAAACATGGAGAAAGGTAATGTTTTATTGAATAAAAACTCAAAATTTCACAACTTTCATATGTGTTGCGAATTGACTCTACTTCGGATTTTCTATGATTGCTGGAATATTGGGTTCGTTACAGTATTTTTATTATTTAATTGTATTTAACAAAAATAATTCCAGACTGTTCGGAAGTTCGATAAATAGCAATCCCAAACGTGCACGATTCAAGCTAAACATGGATAATATGATCATTTGAAAGAATTTCTTGAATTCGGAATAGTAAACCTGAAATGAAGGCAAATGGAGAAACCCCCAAAAAGCTCATAGTGAGTTTTAAGATTGTCAGGATGCAAATAAAAAAGCATTTTTCCAGAAATTTCATGAACGGTTGTCAATGAGGAATTCATCAATGAAACGGATAACTAAGAAAAGAAGGAAAAGGAAACAAATGTAATAAATTCATTTTCTCCATTTAATGTTTACTTTGGATAAAAATCTGAAAAATTCAAGTATTTCTGTAAACTGGAGATTCTAGTGATACTGAACAAAGAAAACTGGAAATTTTAGCTCCTTGTCGAAAAGCTATAAATCGGCGGCTAAAAAAATGTTTTTTGGCGCGAGCTGTATGGTGATTCTAGATGTATTAATATGTATTTAGACAATTTCCATAATTTGCTTACAAAATCTTTAGGTGGGAAGTTCCCCAAAAGCTCTTTTCAGATTTTTACATGGGACCTGTATCATTAGAAAGAGCTCGGCCTGGAGGATAAGAAACTACTAATTTTAGCCGCTAATATGCACAACGGAGAAAGTTATAGCGCATCAAAATATGCGAATTAAAAATTTTGAACTTTTAAGAGCTATAACTCGCTCATACTCAATATTGGATGAAACTTTCAGATATTTTTCAAAATTAAAGTCGTTTAAGTGTCTTTGTCTGAAAATGAGCAAAAGATTATAATTTTTGCTCCAAATATATTTACATAGGAAATATTAATATCATTAGAAACGCAATTGCGTGGAGATTCTAAATATACCAAAAATTTTCAGATTTTTCAAAATTAAAGTAATTTTAAGTGTCTTTGTCTGAAAATGAGCAAAAGATTTTAATTTTTGCTCCAAATATATTTACATAGGAAATATTAATATCATTAGAAACGCAATCGTGTGTAGATTCTAAATATACCAAAAATTTTCAGATTTTTCAAAATTTAAGTAATTTTTATTTCCCGAGTTCTAGATTCCAGAGAAAAATAATTGCATTTGGACTGGCAAAATTAATTTTAACTGCCTAAATTCGCATTTTTTAGGCCTCATCGGTCACTTTCGTTCATCTCTGATTGTTTTACATAACGATACGCAAAAAAGGTACACCAAACCTTTTGGCAAAAGGCCAAATTGGTCCTTTTCCTGTGGGACAAAAATGTGTTTTCCCACAAATATCTCAACGACGCGGACTCAAAAAATGGTGATGACGATGTGCACCTTTTCTGTTTTCTTTTTCAACATTTTTTTTGGAAATTTGTAGTTTGTAGTCTGTGCTTTTATTTACTTTTCAAGATAATGAAAATTAGAAAATTATTTCGAAATATATCCAAAATACATTTTTTTTCTAAAATTTGTAACTAGATAATTGTTTAATTTTGGAACATTTCTAACAACTTTTTTGAAGTTCTTAAATTCGAAAATGTTGGAGAAAAAATTATCTTCAATTTCAACAAATTTTTGTATCTAATTTTCAGCAGGCATTTAAACATTGAAACTTCTTTGTGCAGAATTCTGAGATAATCATGAATTTTAGATTATTTTGAAGCTGAAATTTAAAATTCAGAGTTTTACTATTTATTTGATGTGTTTTTAAATGTTTTTAAATAGAAGTTCTTGATTTTTTATAGCGTTCAATTTTTCCTGTCAGTTTTTCCTTTTTTACCAATATTTTTTAGCATGAACAACTTAACATTTGGAGACGGACGAGGGAGCGAGTTTTGGGGGGAATGGTATTTTTCACATGGACGACGTCGTCTTCAATTTGTAATTGGACGTGTTGAATGGTTCGTAAGAGCATTTTAATTTAAAAATTAGCTTTCTTTTCATTTTCAAGGGCAAGATTTCTCTCAAAATATTTATAAAAATCCAGAATTATTTTTTTTTTAATATTGGCCGAACTTGAAGTTCTAGTCCTCTGTATTATTCATGTAGAATTTTAAACATTATTTTTCACTAATATTGTTGTTATATATTTTCAGTTACTTCCCATTCTTTGTTTCACTGCAAATAATTCCGAAATAAAACCTAAAAAACCTGTAAAAATTAAATGGCCTAGATATAAATAACCGGAGGACTAGGAAACCAGAAAATTTGAATTTTCAAGAGAAATTGGAAAAAAAAACGTAGAGATTTTCTGGGAGAATTCCGACGTTTGAATTATAGCGGAATTTTTATTTTCATCAATTTTTTCTATAGTTTTTTGGTTATAAATTAAATAAAAAAGTTGAAAATTTAAATAAAACTTATTTTAGGTATGTTTGGCTAAGTGTAGTATCAAGCGACGATGGTTCTTACGAATATGTGACTGCCGATGTTGAGTGCATGTATGATCATAGAATGTCGAATTTATGGTCAATCGATGCTGAAATTGAAATCACCGTACAGATTAGAAATTCTGAAAAGGTTGAGAAAACAACGTGCCTTCATTTCAACAGTGGTGCTTTACGCTTCAATTTTGGAAGATTCGTTACACTTCGAAGGGAGATGGAAGATCCTGAAATGGATATTTATTCTGATGCTCGTATTATTTCATCTTTTGGGATTCAACTCTTCCCAATACTTTCATTTTCCACTCCTCAAAATACGGACTCTGAAATTGAGTTTCATTTGGAAAATTTAAAGCTTTATGCTGACAAACATGTTAGTATTTTCTTGAAGGCAGTCTGTTAGTTTGGGTTACCTAAATTTTTGTTATTTTTTGGGATTTTTTGTGGATTGCATTGGATTGTTGAAAAAAGAAAGTGAATATGGTTGTACAAGCTGACAAACTGCCTTTTTATTTAAAAAAAAATTAGCGATTTCTATAATTTTCAGCTTCTAATTTCTTGCTCTCCCATTTTTCGAAAAATATTGTCAGATGGAAAGAATAAGATTGAACTCAAAGGAATTGACCGAAGTGGTATCGAAGATTCTCTTCAAGTACTGCACCGACAGAATAATGAAACGATTAATGGTAGATTTTTCTTTTCAAATTTTCACAAAATTTATCGTATTTATTATAATTAGTTGCTAATTAACTAACTTTTAAAGCTTTTAATATTGAAATTTAAACTCTGAGAATTTCGCTCTGGAAATCTCCATAATTCCAAAAATTTCGTATTATTTTCGACATTCTTCAAATTCGAACAATTTTTTTTAAAATCTGCTGATATCGCTAGTAATTTTTGAAATTCTAAAAATTTCGAATAATTTCAAAAAAATAAAAATGTCAACGTTTTCAGATAGAAATGTTGAATCAATTCTCGATTTCGCAACAGAATATGAAATCGATTGTTTGGTGGATGAATGTGAGGACTTTTTGATTTCAAAAGATTCCTGTTTGGAAATTTTTCGAAAATTAGAAGTCGCTGAATGCTACAAACTATCAAAGCTACAGGTAATTAAATTTAAATGGTACAAATTACCGTGATACCGTAATCCAACAGTTGAAGCATTTATTGAAAACTTCTAAAATTTAATATTGAAGATACCCTTTTGCTCCAATTTGTTAATTACCTAATCTTCACAATTATCAAACTAATAATCGATATTTTAATTTTCAGGAAGGAATATTGAACATGTTGGCAAGGACAACAATCGATACAATTTTTGGCATAAGAATTGAAACAATGAAGCGTGTTATAAGAATGTGCAGTACCGATGAAGAAGATTCGGAGCCCCAACCAGAAGGCCAAAATGGCAAAATGAACAATTATCCGGACTTCCCTAGACATTATTTTTTTTATAACTTTTAAATTTCTGATCCTTCTTTGATCCATTTTTTGCACCATGTAATCCGATAATTTTGAATAGATTTTTAAAAATATTTCTGAAATTTTTATTGCCTTCTTTGCAAGATGTTGATTGTATTTTTTAATTACTCCTTGACTACAGCTCGCCTTTGGAATCGTTTTTCCACACGCTTTCGGCTTGTCACTTCTGATAAATCACTCTAACAAAAGGCTACTTTTTTAGAATTTCCAAATAACATGATACAACATAATTCCGAAAATTTTTAAGGTTCCTAGGAGACAAAGTGAACCTCTTATTGTTTCAGAATTTCAATACGACAATTTATTTTAGTGCGCAGAAAAAGTGGGCGTTTCGGGGGTGTGGCATTTTTGCAATTGTGCGGTCCACTTCAATTTTAAAAATCGTCGAGAACTTCTCGAGGTGTAAAATAATTAATTTTTGTTTTTCTTCAAATAAATCTTTATTTTCGTCATTTTCAATTATTGTTTTTTTTTAAATAAGACACAGGTGGTTACGATTGAAATAAAACTAGACTTTTATTCTCGATTCGGAGTTTTTTTTGCACAAAAATGCTATTTTTTCAGTTTTCCCATATTTTGGCTTTAATTTTCTTTGAAGACCAATTTATTCCACAAATATTAAATAGTTGTTTGAAGAAAAATGAAAATAAAACAATTTTCACCGGCGACTATATCTGTGCATTTTTTCATGAGCGTGTGTATGCAAGTTGTCGTCAGCGTGCTGACACACACTGCAAGTCCGCGGTTTTCGAGGTTTTCGGTTCAAATTTTGGCCCTTTTTTTTTTTAATTCATCGACTTTTCAGAAAAAAATATTTTCTAAAATAGGATTCGGAGAACGGGAAGATCGAAAAACTATTTGAAAAAGGCGAAAATCTCCTAAAAAATACAAAATTCAAACGCTCCACGTATTTCACATGAGTAATCGTCTGAGGCTTTTATACTTCTGTTATACTAGTTCCTTCCAACGGGTTGCGGACGCGCTGCAAGGAAGTTCCCTACGATGCTACGCAAAACCAGCGGCCGGGAATTTTTATCCTGACAATAACAAAATCGTTGTTACATTAAAGACAGCTGATCAGCTAATTTGACCCTACCTGATCTTATTTTCAAAACTTAGAGCGGTCGTGGATCGTGCAACGCGGTCAGAATTGGCGCGAAACACAATTATTTGAATGGCTCTATATAGTTGTATTGTCTTCTCGACCACATGACCCCCATTTTAATTTATGTTTTTCGCTTTGGATTTCGATCGTATTAACTGAAACGCTGCCTTTAATATAAAATATAAATGAGCAAATTAGCGCATTAATGAAAAAATCCCGCGCCGAAACTACACCATTTCCGCGTCATTTCTGCGTAAAAACGTCACCACTTCGTCATGCAGTTCACGTGCAGAACATATCCGTTATTATACCAATCCTGTCCGGAAATCATCCGTTCTGCATGCGTATCGTATAGAGTTGCAAATGCCTTTAAAAAATTTATTTAGATTCTGAGAAAACAAAGAGAAATTTAAAAAAAAATGTGTTTAGAACAGAAAAATTGATGGATAGGCAATATAAAAAAATATAATAATTAACAGATGCAATCAAATTCTTGAAAAGAAGGCAATAAAAATTTTCTGAAATAAAAAAACGTTATAAAGAAGAAATTGATTATAGAAGTTAATTTCAAAAAGTTATTAAACATAGAATTATTAGAAAACAAAAGCATAGGGAAGCCCGGATAATTGTTCAGTTTGTCATTTTGGTCTTTTTGTTGGGGGGCTCCGAATCTTCTTCATCAGTAGTACACAATATAGCGCAACAACGGTTTGAAACAACGAATTTTGACATCAGGGCTTTAATCTCACTTCCAAAAATTTCCATTCCGTTGGGTTAATTGATTTCCGCGGGGACAAATTTTCCATTCCGGGACAAACCGTTGTCTCTCTATAGTACACAATGTTAAAATATTTTTCATTGTTTCAACACTTATGCCTAAAATTTTATTGTTTTTTTTCTCTGCCAACTTGTTCAACATTCCTTCCTGCAAATTAAAATATCGATTTTTAATTTGATAATTGTGAAGATTAGGTAATTAACAAATTGGAGGAAACGTTTATCTTCAATATGCAATTTTATTTTATGAAATTTTAGAAGTTTTCAATAAACGCTTGGATTACGGTATTACGGTAATTTGTACCATTTAAATTGAAATTACCTGGAGCTTTGGTAGTTTGTAGCGTTCAGCAATATTTATTTTTTCAAAAATTGACAAAGAGGAATGTTTTGAAATCAAAAAGTCCTCACATTCATCCACCAAACAATCAATTTCATATTTTGTTGCGAAATCGAGAATTGATTCAACATTTCTATCTGAAAACGTTGACATTTTTAATTTTTCAGAATTAAAAAAAAAATTATAAGCGAAATTTTCAGAATTATGGAAATTTCAAGAATTTTAAAAATTTCTAGCGAAATCTTCAAGGGCTAAAAAATTATTCCAAATTTGTAGAATTTCAAAAATGATAATTCAAATATTTGAATTTTTGTGTGTGATTTCCAAAATGATGACAAATATCCGCAAACACCAATTTGAATTTCAAAAATCTACGAAATTCAATCAATTTCATGGATTTTGTATCATCAGATTTTAAAAAATTGTTCGAATTTGAAGAATTTCAAAAATACTACGAAATTTTTAGAATTATAGAGATTTCCAGAGTTTTTAAAAATAGTAGCGAAGTTTTCAGAATTTAAATTTCAATATTAAAAACTTTAAAAGTTAGTTAATTATCAACTAATCATAATAAATACGATAAATTTTGTGAAAATTTGAAAAGAAACACCTACCATTAACCCCTTCTTTATTCTGTCGGTACAGTATTTGAAGACATTCTTTGATGCCTCTCATGCCAATTCCGTTAAGTTCAATCTTTTTTTTTCCATCTGATAATATTTTTCGAAAAATCGGAGAGCAAGAAATTAGAAGCTGAAAATTATAGAAATCACTATTTTTTTTAATAAAAAGGCAGTTTGTCAGTTTGTACAGCCCTATTCACTTTCTTTTTTCAACAATCCAATGCAATCCGCAAAAAATCCCAACGAAAAATAACGTTTATATTGTCAAGTTGAATTTTCTTCGCCGATCAGTTTATGCTACTCCACTACCAATATAGAAGGCGTCACGACAGCAACGCGTGAGACCAAGTGAAAAATCTTAATTTAAGCGCTTTGCGGTCGCGTCGCCTTCAGCGTCTAGCTGGCGCAGCCGAAGATGAGCGGCACGATGAGAAGAAAAATTAGCTTGACAATAGTAACGAATCGGGATTTGAATAGAAAAAATGTATTATATTTATGTTTAATTATTGAAGTGATTCAAAAAATTCCAGAAAAATGTACAGATTTTCAGACAAGAATTAAAAGAAAAATTTACTGTAATAAAAATACTCAGATTTTGTTCTAAATTTATAAAAATTAGTTTATCAAGTGGTAAGGCATCATGCTGGTTTTGTGATTAAATATTTTTCTAAAAATATATATTTATCGTATAAAATCATTTTTATAACAACAAAATTTGAGAAACCGGTCAAATTCGGTCGATTTGCATTAGGGCGTACTTGCGACATCGCGTTTGGAGGGAATTCAAACGGGTACACCATGCTTTGTAGAAATTTTTCATGGAATGCATTAGATTAACCAGAAAAGATGATATACAGAAAGTTAATGCAAATAATTTAGATAACCCAAACTAATAGACTGCCTTCAAGAAAATACTAACATGTTTGTCAGCATAAAACTTTGAATTTTCCAAATGAAGCTCAATTTCAGAGTCCGTCTTCTGAGGAGTGAAAAATGACGATATTGGGAAGAGTTGAATCCCAAAAGATGAAATAATTCGAAGATGAGAAATAAACTCAAAGTCAGGATCTTCAATGTCCCTTCGAAGTGTAACGAATCTTCCAAAATTGAAGCATAAAGCACCACTGTTGAAATGAAGGCACATTGTTTTCTCAACCTTTTCAAAATTTACAATCTCAACGTTGATTTCAATTTCAGCATCGATTGACCATAAATTCGACATTCTATGATCATACATGCACTCAACAGCAACAGTCAAATATTTGTTAGAACCATCGTCGCTTGACACTACACTTGGCAATAGATTCCTAAAATAATTTTTATTTAAATTTTCAGTTTTTTAAATCTCATTTATAAACAAAAAACTATAGAAAAAATTAAGGTGAAAATAAAAATTCCGATATAATTCAAACGTCGGAATTTTCCAAAAAATCTCTACGTTTTTTTTCCAATTTCTCCTGAAAATTCAAAAGCAGGCGATTCTGGATTCCTAGTCCTCCGGCTATTTATATCTAGGCCATTTCATTTTTACAGGTTTTTTAGGTTTTAAAACCTTATTTTAAAAATTTTATTTCGGAATTATTTGCAGTGAAAAAAGAATGGGAAGTAACTGAAAATATATAACAACAATATTAGTAAAAAATAATGTTTAAAATTCTACATGAAGAATACAAGCCGAGGACAAGAACTCCAAGTTCGGCCATTATTTAAAAAAATAATTCTGATTTTTCATAAATATTTTGAGAGAAATCTTGCCATTGAAAATGACAAAAAGACACATTTTTACATAAAAATGATCTTACGAACCATTCAACACGTCCAGTTTTACATTTAATTCGTCCTTTTGAAAAATACCAATCCGTCTCAACGCACCCATATCCGCCTCCAAATGTTAAATTGTTCATTCTGAAAAATTTTGATGAAAAAGGACAAATTGACGCCTTTTTATACGGAAAATATTAAACGCTATAAAAAATCAAGAACTCCTATTTAAAAACATTTAAAAACACATCAAATAAATTGTAAAACGCTGAATTTTAAATTTCAGCTTCAAAATAATCTAAAATTCATGATTAACCGAGAATTCTGCACAAAGAAGTTTAAATGTTTAAATGCCTGCTAACAATTGGATACAAAAATTTGCTGAATTTGAAGATAATTTTTTCTCCAACATTTTGGAATTTTAGAATTTCAAAAAAGTGGTTAGAAATGTTCCAAAATTAAACAATTATCTAGTTACAAATTTTAGAAAAAAAATGTATTTTGGATATATTTCGAAATAATTTTCTAATTTTCATTATCTTGAAAAGTAAATAAAAACACAGACTACAAACTACACATTTCCAAAAAAAAACAAAAAATGTTGAAAAAGAAAACAGAAAAGGTGCACATCGTCATCACCATTTTTTGAGTCCGCGTCGTTGAGATATTTGTGGGAAAAAACACTTTCGTCCCACAGGAAAAGGACCAATTTGGACTGTTGCCAAAAGGTTTTGTGTACCTTTTTTGCGTATCGTTATGTAAAACAATCAGAGATGAGCGACAGTGACCGATGAGGACTAAAAAATGCGAATTTAGGCAGTTGAAATTAATTTTGCCAGTCCAAATAGTATTATTTTTCTCTGGAATCTAGAACTCGGGAAATAAAAATTACTTTAATTTTGAAAAATCTGAAAATTTTTGGTATATTTAGAATCTACACGCCATGACGATTCTAATGATACTAATATTTCCTATGTAAATGTATTTGGAGCAAAAATTAAAATCTTTTGCTCATTTTCAGACAAAGACACTTAAAATTACTTTAATTTTGAAAAATCTGAAAATTTTTGGTATATTTAGAATATACACGCCATGACGATTATAATGATACTAATATTTCCTATGTAAATATATTTGGAGCAAAAATTAAAATCTTTTGCTCATTTTCAGACAAAGACACTTAAAATTACATTAATTTTGAAAAATCTGAAAATTTTTGGTATATTTAGAATCTACACGCCATGACGATTCTAATGATACTAATATTTCCTATGTAAATATATTTGGAGCAAAAATTAAAATCTTTTGCTCATTTTCAGACAAAGACACTTAAAATTACTTTAATTTTGAAAAATCTGAAAATTTTTGGTTTATTTAGAATCTACACGCCATGACGATTCTAATGATACTAATATTTCCTATGTAAATGTATTTGGAGCAAAAATTAAAATCTTTTGCTCATTTTCAGACAAAGACACTTAAAATTACTTTAATTTTGAAAAATCTGAAAATTTTTGGTATATTTAGAATCTACACGTCATGACGATTCTAATGATACTAATATTTCCTATGTAAATATATTTGGAGCAAAAATTAAAATCTTTTGCTCATTTTCAGACAAAGACACTTAAAATTACATTAATTTTGAAAAATCTGAAAATTTTTGGTATATTTAGAATCTACACGTCATGACGATTCTAATGATACTAATATTTCCTATGTAAATATATTTGGAGCAAAAATTAAAATCTTTTGCTCATTTTCAGACAAAGACACTTAAAATTACTTTAATTTTGAAAAATCTGAAAATTTTTGGTTTATTTAGAATCTACACGCCATGACGATTCTAATGATACTAATATTTCCTATGTAAATGTATTTGGAGCAAAAATTAAAATCTTTTGCTCATTTTCAGACAAAGACACTTAAAATTACTTTAATTTTGAAAAATCTGAAAATTTTTGGTATATTTAGAATCTACACGTCATGACGATTCTAATGATACTAATATTTCCTATGTAAATATATTTGGAGCAAAAATTAAAATCTTTTGCTCATTTTCAGACAAAGACACTTAAAATTACTTTAATTTTGAAAAATCTGAAAATTTTTGGTTTATTTAGAATCTACACGCCATGACGATTCTAATGATACTAATATTTCCTATGTAAATGTATTTGGAGCAAAAATTAAAATCTTTTGCTCATTTTCAGACAAAGACACTTAAAATTACTTTAATTTTGAAAAATCTGAAAATTTTTGGTATATTTAGAATCTACACACGATTGCGATTCTAATGATACTAATATTTCCTATGTAAATATATTTGGAGCAAAAATTAAAATCTTTTGCTCATTTTCAGACAAAGACACTTAAAATTACTTTAATTTTGAAAAATCTGAAAATTTTTGGTATATTTAGAATCTCCCCTTCATGACGATTGTAATGATACTAATATTTCCTATGTAAATATATTAGGAGCAAAAATTAAAATCTTTTGCTCATTTTCAGACAAAGACACTTAAAATTACTTTAATTTTGCAAAATCTGAAAATTTTTGG
Source organism: Caenorhabditis virilis (assembly GCA_964036255.1). Classification (NCBI taxonomy): domain Eukaryota; kingdom Metazoa; phylum Nematoda; class Chromadorea; order Rhabditida; family Rhabditidae; genus Caenorhabditis; species Caenorhabditis virilis. The sequence continues at coordinate 7,740,693 of OZ038417.1, read as the reverse complement.
TATATTTAGAATCTACAAGCCATGACGATTGTAATGATACTAATATTTCCTATGTAAATATATTTGGAGCAAAAATTAAAATCTTTTGCTCATTTTCAGACAAAGACACTTAAAATTACTTTAATTTTGAAAAATCTGAAAATTTTTGGTATATTTAGAATCTACACACGATTGCGATTCTAATGATACTAATATTTCCTATGTAAATATATTTGGAGCAAAAATTAAAATCTTTTGCTCATTTTCAGACAAAGACACTTAAAATTACTTTAATTTTGCAAAATCTGAAAATTTTTGGTATATTTAGAATCTACACGCCATGACGATTGTAATGATACTAATATTTCCTATGTAAATATATTTGGAGCAAAAATTAAAATCTTTTGCTCATTTTCAGACAAAGACACTTAAAATTACTTTAATTTTGAAAAATCTGAAAATTTTTGGTATATTTAGAATCTACACACGATTGCGATTCTAATGATACTAATATTTCCTATGTAAATATATTTGGAGCAAAAATTAAAATCTTTTGCTCATTTTCAGACAAAGACACTTAAAATTACTTTAATTTTGAAAAATCTGAAAATTTTTGGTATATTTAGAATCTACACACGATTGCGATTCTAATGATACTAATATTTCCTATGTAAATATATTTGGAGCAAAAATTAAAATCTTTTGCTCATTTTCAGACAAAGACACTTAAAATTACTTTAATTTTGCAAAATCTGAAAATTTTTGGTATATTTAGAATCTACACGCCAACGATTGCGATTCTAATGATACTAATATTTCCTATGTAAATATATTTGGAGCAAAAATTAAAATCTTTTGCTCATTTTCAGACAAAGACACTTAAAATTACTTTAATTTTGAAAAATCTGAAAATTTTTGGTATATTTAGAATCTACACACGATTGCGATTCTAATGATACTAATATTTCCTATGTAAATATATTTGGAGCAAAAATTAAAATCTTTTGCTCATTTTCAGACAAAGACACTTAAAATTACTTTAATTTTGAAAAATCTGAAAATTTTTGGTATATTTAGAATCTACACACGATTGCGATTCTAATGATACTAATATTTCCTATGTAAATATATTTGGAGCAAAAATTAAAATCTTTTGCTCATTTTCAGACAAAGACACTTAAAATTACTTTAATTTTGCAAAATCTGAAAATTTTTGGTATATTTAGAATCTCCACGTCATGACGATTCTAATGATACTAATATTTCCTATGTAAATATATTTGGAGCAAAAATTAAAATCTTTTGCTCATTTTCAGACAAAGACACTTAAAATTACTTTAATTTTGAAAAATCTGAAAATTTTTGGTATATTTAGAATCTACACACGATTGCGATTCTAATGATACTAATATTTCCTATGTAAATATATTTGGAGCAAAAATTAAAATCTTTTGCTCATTTTCAGACAAAGACACTTAAAATTACTTTAATTTTGAAAAATCTGAAAATTTTTGGTATATTTAGAATCTACACGCCATGACGATTGTAATGATACTAATATTTCCTATGTAAATATATTTGGAGCTAAAATTAAAATCTTTTGCTCATTTTCAGACAAAGACACTTAAAATTACTTTAATTTTGAAAAATCTGAAAATTTTTGGTATATTTAGAATCTACACACGATTGCGATTCTAATGATACTAATATTTCCTATGTAAATATATTTGGAGCAAAAATTAAAATCTTTTGCTCATTTTCAGACAAAGACACTTAAAATTACTTTAATTTTGAAAAATCTGAAAATTTTTGGTATATTTAGAATCTACACACGATTGCGATTCTAATGATACTAATATTTCCTATGTAAATATATTTGGAGCAAAAATTAAAATCTTTTGCTCATTTTCAGACAAAGACACTTAAAATTACTTTAATTTTGAAAAATCTGAAAATTTTTGGTATATTTAGAATCTACACACGATTGCGATTCTAATGATACTAATATTTCCTATGTAAATATATTTGGAGCAAAAATTAAAATCTTTTGCTCATTTTCAGACAAAGACACTTAAAATTACTTTAATTTTGCAAAATCTGAAAATTTTTGGTATATTTAGAATCTCCACGTCATGACGATTCTAATGATACTAATATTTCCTATGTAAATATATTTGGAGCAAAAATTAAAATCTTTTGCTCATTTTCAGACAAAGACACTTAAAATTACTTTAATTTTGAAAAATCTGAAAATTTTTGGTATATTTAGAATCTACACACGATTGCGATTCTAATGATACTAATATTTCCTATGTAAATATATTTGGAGCAAAAATTAAAATCTTTTGCTCATTTTCAGACAAAGACACTTAAAATTACTTTAATTTTGAAAAATCTGAAAATTTTTGGTATATTTAGAATCTACACGTCATGACGATTCTAATGATACTAATATTTCCTATGTAAATATATTTGGAGCAAAAATTAAAATCTTTTGCTCATTTTCAGACAAAGACACTTAAAATTACTTTAATTTTGAAAAATCTGAAAATTTTTGGTATATTTAGAATCTACATGCCATGACGATTCTAATGATGCTAATATTTCCTATGTTTTTATTTTTGGAGCAAAAATTAAAATCTTTTGCTCATTTTCAGACAAAGACACTTAAAATTACTTTAATTTTGAAAAATCTGAAAATTTTTGGTATATTTAGAATCTCCACGTCATGACGATTCTAATGATACTAATATTTCCAATGTAAATATATTTGGAGCAAAAATTAAAATCTTTTGCTCATTTTCAGACAAAGACACTTAAAATTACTTTAATTTTGAAAAATCTGAAAATTTTTGGTATATTTAGAATCTACACACGATTGCGATTCTAATGATACTAATATTTCCTATGTAAATATATTTGGAGCAAAAATTAAAATCTTTTGCTCATTTTCAGACAAAGACACTTAAAATTACTTTAATTTTGCAAAATCTGAAAATTTTTGGTATATTTAGAATCTCCACGTCATGACGATTCTAATGATACTAATATTTCCTATGTAAATATATTTGGAGCAAAAATTAAAATCTTTTGCTCATTTTCAGACAAAGACACTTAAAATTACTTTAATTTTGCAAAATCTGAAAATTTTTGGTATATTTAGAATCTCCACGTCATGACGATTCTAATGATACTAATATTTCCTATGTAAATATATTTGGAGCAAAAATTAAAATCTTTTGCTCATTTTCAGACAAAGACACTTAAAATTACTTTAATTTTGAAAAATCTGAAAATTTTTGGTATATTTAGAATCTACACACGATTGCGATTCTAATGATACTAATATTTCCTATGTAAATATATTTGGAGCAAAAATTAAAATCTTTTGCTCATTTTCAGACAAAGACACTTAAAATTACTTTAATTTTGAAAAATCTGAAAATTTTTGGTATATTTAGAATCTACACGCCATGACGATTGTAATGATACTAATATTTCCTATGTAAATATATTTGGAGCTAAAATTAAAATCTTTTGCTCATTTTCAGACAAAGACACTTAAAATTACTTTAATTTTGAAAAATCTGAAAATTTTTGGTATATTTAGAATCTACACACGATTGCGATTCTAATGATACTAATATTTCCTATGTAAATATATTTGGAGCAAAAATTAAAATCTTTTGCTCATTTTCAGACAAAGACACTTAAAATTACTTTAATTTTGAAAAATCTGAAAATTTTTGGTATATTTAGAATCTACACACGATTGCGATTCTAATGATACTAATATTTCCTATGTAAATATATTTGGAGCAAAAATTAAAATCTTTTGCTCATTTTCAGACAAAGACACTTAAAATTACTTTAATTTTGCAAAATCTGAAAATTTTTGGTATATTTAGAATCTCCACGTCATGACGATTCTAATGATACTAATATTTCCTATGTAAATATATTTGGAGCAAAAATTAAAATCTTTTGCTCATTTTCAGACAAAGACACTTAAAATTACTTTAATTTTGAAAAATCTGAAAATTTTTGGTATATTTAGAATCTACACACGATTGCGATTCTAATGATACTAATATTTCCTATGTAAATATATTTGGAGCAAAAATTAAAATCTTTTGCTCATTTTCAGACAAAGACACTTAAAATTACTTTAATTTTGAAAAATCTGAAAATTTTTGGTATATTTAGAATCTACACGCCATGACGATTGTAATGATACTAATATTTCCTATGTAAATATATTTGGAGCTAAAATTAAAATCTTTTGCTCATTTTCAGACAAAGACACTTAAAATTACTTTAATTTTGAAAAATCTGAAAATTTTTGGTATATTTAGAATCTACACACGATTGCGATTCTAATGATACTAATATTTCCTATGTAAATATATTTGGAGCAAAAATTAAAATCTTTTGCTCATTTTCAGACAAAGACACTTAAAATTACTTTAATTTTGAAAAATCTGAAAATTTTTGGTATATTTAGAATCTACACACGATTGCGATTCTAATGATACTAATATTTCCTATGTAAATATATTTGGAGCAAAAATTAAAATCTTTTGCTCATTTTCAGACAAAGACACTTAAAATTACTTTAATTTTGCAAAATCTGAAAATTTTTGGTATATTTAGAATCTCCACGTCATGACGATTCTAATGATACTAATATTTCCTATGTAAATATATTTGGAGCAAAAATTAAAATCTTTTGCTCATTTTCAGACAAAGACACTTAAAATTACTTTAATTTTGAAAAATCTGAAAATTTTTGGTATATTTAGAATCTACACACGATTGCGATTCTAATGATACTAATATTTCCTATGTAAATATATTTGGAGCAAAAATTAAAATCTTTTGCTCATTTTCAGACAAAGACACTTAAAATTACTTTAATTTTGAAAAATCTGAAAATTTTTGGTATATTTAGAATCTACACACGATTGCGATTCTAATGATACTAATATTTCCTATGTAAATATATTTGGAGCAAAAATTAAAATCTTTTGCTCATTTTCAGACAAAGACACTTAAAATTACTTTAATTTTGAAAAATCTGAAAATTTTTGGTATATTTAGAATCTACACACGATTGCGATTCTAATGATACTAATATTTCCTATGTAAATATATTTGGAGCAAAAATTAAAATCTTTTGCTCATTTTCAGACAAAGACACTTAAAATTACTTTAATTTTGCAAAATCTGAAAATTTTTGATATATTTAGAATCTCCACGTCATGACGATTCTAATGATACTAATATTTCCTATGTAAATATATTTGGAGCAAAAATTAAAATCTTTTGCTCATTTTCAGACAAAGACACTTAAAATTACTTTAATTTTGAAAAATCTGAAAATTTTTGGTATATTTAGAATCTACACACGATTGCGATTCTAATGATACTAATATTTCCTATGTAAATATATTTGGAGCAAAAATTAAAATCTTTTGCTCATTTTCAGACAAAGACACTTAAAATTACTTTAATTTTGAAAAATCTGAAAATTTTTGGTATATTTAGAATCTACACACGATTGCGATTCTAATGATACTAATATTTCCTATGTAAATATATTTGGAGCAAAAATTAAAATCTTTTGCTCATTTTCAGACAAAGACACTTAAAATTACTTTAATTTTGAAAAATCTGAAAATTTTTGGTATATTTAGAATCTACACACGATTGCGATTCTAATGATACTAATATTTCCTATGTAAATATATTTGGAGCAAAAATTAAAATCTTTTGCTCATTTTCAGACAAAGACACTTAAAATTACTTTAATTTTGAAAAATCTGAAAATTTTTGGTATATTTAGAATCTACACACGATTGCGATTCTAATGATACTAATATTTCCTATGTAAATATATTTGGAGCAAAAATTAAAATCTTTTGCTCATTTTCAGACAAAGACACTTAAAATTACTTTAATTTTGAAAAATCTGAAAATTTTTGGTATATTTAGAATCTACACACGATTGCGATTCTAATGATACTAATATTTCCTATGTAAATATATTTGGAGCAAAAATTAAAATCTTTTGCTCATTTTCAGACAAAGACACTTAAAATTACTTTAATTTTGAAAAATCTGAAAATTTTTGGTATATTTAGAATCTACACACGATTGCGATTCTAATGATACTAATATTTCCTATGTAAATATATTTGGAGCTAAAATTAAAATCTTTTGCTCATTTTCAGACAAAGACACTTAAAATTACTTTAATTTTGAAAAATCTGAAAATTTTTGGTATATTTAGAATCTACACACGATTGCGATTCTAATGATACTAATATTTCCTATGTAAATATATTTGGAGCAAAAATTAAAATCTTTTGCTCATTTTCAGACAAAGACACTTAAAATTACTTTAATTTTGAAAAATCTGAAAATTTTTGGTATATTTAGAATCTACACACGATTGCGATTCTAATGATACTAATATTTCCTATGTAAATATATTTGGAGCTAAAATTAAAATCTTTTGCTCATTTTCAGACAAAGACACTTAAAATTACTTTAATTTTGAAAAATCTGAAAATTTTTGGTATATTTAGAATCTACACACGATTGCGATTCTAATGATACTAATATTTCCTATGTAAATATATTTGGAGCAAAAATTAAAATCTTTTGCTCATTTTCAGACAAAGACACTTAAAATTACTTTAATTTTGCAAAATCTGAAAATTTTTGGTATATTTAGAATCTCCACGTCATGACGATTCTAATGATACTAATATTTCCTATGTAAATATATTTGGAGCTAAAATTAAAATCTTTTGCTCATTTTCAGACAAAGACACTTAAAATTACTTTAATTTTGAAAAATCTGAAAATTTTTGGTATATTTAGAATCTACACACGATTGCGATTCTAATGATACTAATATTTCCTATGTAAATATATTTGGAGCTAAAATTAAAATCTTTTGCTCATTTTCAGACAAAGACACTTAAAATTACTTTAATTTTGAAAAATCTGAAAATTTTTGGTATATTTAGAATCTACACACGATTGCGATTCTAATGATACTAATATTTCCTATGTAAATATATTTGGAGCTAAAATTAAAATCTTTTGCTCATTTTCAGACAAAGACACTTAAAATTACTTTAATTTTGAAAAATCTGAAAATTTTTGGTATATTTAGAATCTACACACGATTGCGATTCTAATGATACTAATATTTCCTATGTAAATATATTTGGAGCAAAAATTAAAATCTTTTGCTCATTTTCAGACAAAGACACTTAAAATTACTTTAATTTTGCAAAATCTGAAAATTTTTGGTATATTTAGAATCTCCACGTCATGACGATTCTAATGATACTAATATTTCCTATGTAAATATATTTGGAGCAAAAATTAAAATCTTTTGCTCATTTTCAGACAAAGACACTTAAAATTACTTTAATTTTGAAAAATCTGAAAATTTTTGGTATATTTAGAATCTACACACGATTGCGATTCTAATGATACTAATATTTCCTATGTAAATATATTTGGAGCAAAAATTAAAATCTTTTGCTCATTTTCAGACAAAGACACTTAAAATTACTTTAATTTTGAAAAATCTGAAAATTTTTGGTATATTTAGAATCTACACACGATTGCGATTCTAATGATACTAATATTTCCTATGTAAATATATTTGGAGCAAAAATTAAAATCTTTTGCTCATTTTCAGACAAAGACACTTAAAATTACTTTAATTTTGCAAAATCTGAAAATTTTTGGTATATTTAGAATCTCCACGTCATGACGATTCTAATGATACTAATATTTCCTATGTAAATATATTTGGAGCAAAAATTAAAATCTTTTGCTCATTTTCAGACAAAGACACTTAAAATTACTTTAATTTTGAAAAATCTGAAAATTTTTGGTATATTTAGAATCTACACACGATTGCGATTCTAATGATACTAATATTTCCTATGTAAATATATTTGGAGCAAAAATTAAAATCTTTTGCTCATTTTCAGACAAAGACACTTAAAATTACTTTAATTTTGAAAAATCTGAAAATTTTTGGTATATTTAGAATCTACACACGATTGCGATTCTAATGATACTAATATTTCCTATGTAAATATATTTGGAGCAAAAATTAAAATCTTTTGCTCATTTTCAGACAAAGACACTTAAAATTACTTTAATTTTGAAAAATCTGAAAATTTTTGGTATATTTAGAATCTACACACGATTGCGATTCTAATGATACTAATATTTCCTATGTAAATATATTTGGAGCAAAAATTAAAATCTTTTGCTCATTTTCAGACAAAGACACTTAAAATTACTTTAATTTTGAAAAATCTGAAAATTTTTGGTATATTTAGAATCTACACACGATTGCGATTCTAATGATACTAATATTTCCTATGTAAATATATTTGGAGCTAAAATTAAAATCTTTTGCTCATTTTCAGACAAAGACACTTAAAATTACTTTAATTTTGAAAAATCTGAAAATTTTTGGTATATTTAGAATCTACACACGATTGCGATTCTAATGATACTAATATTTCCTATGTAAATATATTTGGAGCTAAAATTAAAATCTTTTGCTCATTTTCAGACAAAGACACTTAAAATTACTTTAATTTTGAAAAATCTGAAAATTTTTGGTATATTTAGAATCTACACACGATTGCGATTCTAATGATACTAATATTTCCTATGTAAATATATTTGGAGCAAAAATTAAAATCTTTTGCTCATTTTCAGACAAAGACACTTAAAATTACTTTAATTTTGAAAAATCTGAAAATTTTTGGTATATTTAGAATCTACACGCCATGACGATTGTAATGATACTAATATTTCCTATGTAAATATATTTGGAGCTAAAATTAAAATCTTTTGCTCATTTTCAGACAAAGACACTTAAAATTACTTTAATTTTGAAAAATCTGAAAATTTTTGGTATATTTAGAATCTACACACGATTGCGATTCTAATGATACTAATATTTCCTATGTAAATATATTTGGAGCAAAAATTAAAATCTTTTGCTCATTTTCAGACAAAGACACTTAAAATTACTTTAATTTTGAAAAATCTGAAAATTTTTGGTATATTTAGAATCTACACACGATTGCGATTCTAATGATACTAATATTTCCTATGTAAATATATTTGGAGCAAAAATTAAAATCTTTTGCTCATTTTCAGACAAAGACACTTAAAATTACTTTAATTTTGAAAAATCTGAAAATTTTTGGTATATTTAGAATCTACACACGATTGCGATTCTAATGATACTAATATTTCCTATGTAAATATATTTGGAGCAAAAATTAAAATCTTTTGCTCATTTTCAGACAAAGACACTTAAAATTACTTTAATTTTGCAAAATCTGAAAATTTTTGGTATATTTAGAATCTCCACGTCATGACGATTCTAATGATACTAATATTTCCTATGTAAATATATTTGGAGCAAAAATTAAAATCTTTTGCTCATTTTCAGACAAAGACACTTAAAATTACTTTAATTTTGAAAAATCTGAAAATTTTTGGTATATTTAGAATCTACACACGATTGCGATTCTAATGATACTAATATTTCCTATGTAAATATATTTGGAGCAAAAATTAAAATCTTTTGCTCATTTTCAGACAAAGACACTTAAAATTACTTTAATTTTGAAAAATCTGAAAATTTTTGGTATATTTAGAATCTACACACGATTGCGATTCTAATGATACTAATATTTCCTATGTAAATATATTTGGAGCAAAAATTAAAATCTTTTGCTCATTTTCAGACAAAGACACTTAAAATTACTTTAATTTTGAAAAATCTGAAAATTTTTGGTATATTTAGAATCTACACACGATTGCGATTCTAATGATACTAATATTTCCTATGTAAATATATTTGGAGCAAAAATTAAAATCTTTTGCTCATTTTCAGACAAAGACACTTAAAATTACTTTAATTTTGCAAAATCTGAAAATTTTTGGTATATTTAGAATCTACACACGATTGCGATTCTAATGATACTAATATTTCCTATGTAAATATATTTGGAGCAAAAATTAAAATCTTTTGCTCATTTTCAGACAAAGACACTTAAAATTACTTTAATTTTGAAAAATCTGAAAATTTTTGGTTTAATTAGAATCTACACGCCATGACGATTCTAATGATACTAATATTTCCTATGTAAATATATTTGGAGCAAAAATTAAAATCTTTTGCTCATTTTCAGACAAAGACACTTAAAATTACTTTAATTTTGCAAAATCTGAAAATTTTTGGTATATTTAGAATCTACACACGATTGCGATTCTAATGATACTAATATTTCCTATGTAAATATATTTGGAGCAAAAATTAAAATCTTTTGCTCATTTTCAGACAAAGACACTTAAAATTACTTTAATTTTGCAAAATCTGAAAATTTTTGGTATATTTAGAATCTACACACGATTGCGATTCTAATGATACTAATATTTCCTATGTAAATATATTTGGAGCAAAAATTAAAATCTTTTGCTCATTTTCAGACAAAGACACTTAAAATTACTTTAATTTTGAAAAATCTGAAAATTTTTGGTATATTTAGAATCTACACACGATTGCGATTCTAATGATACTAATATTTCCTATGTAAATATATTTGGAGCAAAAATTAAAATCTTTTGCTCATTTTCAGACAAAGACACTTAAAATTACTTTAATTTTGCAAAATCTGAAAATTTTTGGTATATTTAGAATCTCCACGTCATGACGATTCTAATGATACTAATATTTCCTATGTAAATATATTTGGAGCAAAAATTAAAATCTTTTGCTCATTTTCAGACAAAGACACTTAAAATTACTTTAATTTTGAAAAATCTGAAAATTTTTGGTATATTTAGAATCTACACACGATTGCGATTCTAATGATACTAATATTTCCTATGTAAATATATTTGGAGCAAAAATTAAAATCTTTTGCTCATTTTCAGACAAAGACACTTAAAATTACTTTAATTTTGAAAAATCTGAAAATTTTTGGTATATTTAGAATCTACACGCCATGACGATTGTAATGATACTAATATTTCCTATGTAAATATATTTGGAGCAAAAATTAAAATCTTTTGCTCATTTTCAGACAAAGACACTTAAAATTACTTTAATTTTGAAAAATCTGAAAATTTTTGGTATATTTAGAATCTACACGCCATGACGATTGTAATGATACTAATATTTCCTATGTAAATATATTTGGAGCAAAAATTAAAATCTTTTGCTCATTTTCAGACAAAGACACTTAAAATTACTTTAATTTTGCAAAATCTGAAAATTTTTGGTATATTTAGAATCTCCACGTCATGACGATTCTAATGATACTAATATTTCCTATGTAAATATATTTGGAGCAAAAATTAAAATCTTTTGCTCATTTTCAGACAAAGACACTTAAAATTACTTTAATTTTGAAAAATCTGAAAATTTTTGGTATATTTAGAATCTACACACGATTGCGATTCTAATGATACTAATATTTCCTATGTAAATATATTTGGAGCAAAAATTAAAATCTTTTGCTCATTTTCAGACAAAGACACTTAAAATTACTTTAATTTTGAAAAATCTGAAAATTTTTGGTATATTTAGAATCTACACGCCATGACGATTGTAATGATACTAATATTTCCTATGTAAATATATTTGGAGCAAAAATTAAAATCTTTTGCTCATTTTCAGACAAAGACACTTAAAATTACTTTAATTTTGAAAAATCTGAAAATTTTTGGTATATTTAGAATCTACACACGATTGCGATTCTAATGATACTAATATTTCCTATGTAAATATATTTGGAGCAAAAATTAAAATCTTTTGCTCATTTTCAGACAAAGACACTTAAAATTACTTTAATTTTGCAAAATCTGAAAATTTTTGGTATATTTAGAATCTCCACGTCATGACGATTCTAATGATACTAATATTTCCTATGTAAATATATTTGGAGCAAAAATTAAAATCTTTTGCTCATTTTCAGACAAAGACACTTAAAATTACTTTAATTTTGAAAAATCTGAAAATTTTTGGTATATTTAGAATCTACACACGATTGCGATTCTAATGATACTAATATTTCCTATGTAAATATATTTGGAGCAAAAATTAAAATCTTTTGCTCATTTTCAGACAAAGACACTTAAAATTACTTTAATTTTGAAAAATCTGAAAATTTTTGGTATATTTAGAATCTACACACGATTGCGATTCTAATGATACTAATATTTCCTATGTAAATATATTTGGAGCAAAAATTAAAATCTTTTGCTCATTTTCAGACAAAGACACTTAAAATTACTTTAATTTTGAAAAATCTGAAAATTTTTGGTATATTTAGAATCTACACACGATTGCGATTCTAATGATACTAATATTTCCTATGTAAATATATTTGGAGCAAAAATTAAAATCTTTTGTTCATTTTCAGACAAAGACACTTAAAATTACTTTAATTTTGAAAAATCTGAAAATTTTTGGTATATTTAGAATCTCCACGTCATGACGATTCTAATGATACTAATATTTCCTATGTAAATATATTTGGAGCAAAAATTAAAATCTTTTGCTCATTTTCAGACAAACACACTTAAAATTACTTTAATTTTGAAAAATCTGAAAATTTTTGGTATATTTAGAATCTACACGACATGACGATTCTAATGATACTAATATTTCCTATGTAAATATATTTGGAGCAAAAATTAAAATCTTTTGCTCATTTTCAGACAAACACACTTAAAATTACTTTAATTTTGAAAAATCTGAAAATTTTTGGTATATTTAGAATCTACACGCCATGACGATTCTAATGATACTAATATTTCCTATGTAAATATATTTGGAGCAAAAATTAAAATCTTTTGCTCATTTTCAGACAAACACACTTAAAATTACTTTAATTTTGAAAAATCTGAAAATTTTTGGTATATTTAGAATCTCCACGTCATGACGATTCTAATGATACTGATATTTCCTATGTAAATATATTTGGAGCAAAAATTAAAATCTTTTGCTCATTTTCAGACAAACACACTTAAAATTACTTTAATTTTGAAAAATCTGAAAATTTTTGGTTTAATTAGAATCTACACGCCATGACGATTCTAATGATACTAATATTTCCTATGTAAATATATTTGGAGCAAAAATTAAAATCTTTTGCTCATTTTCAGACAAACACACTTAAAATTACTTTAATTTTGAAAAATCTGAAAATTTTTGGTTTAATTAGAATCTACACGCCATGACGATTCTAATGATACTAATATTTCCTATGTAAATATATTTGGAGCAAAAATTAAAATCTTTTGCTCATTTTCAGACAAAGACACTTAAAATTACTTTAATTTTGAAAAATCTGAAAATTTTTGGTATATTTAGAATCTCCACGTCATGACGATTCTAATGATACTAATATTTCCTATGTAAATATATTTGGAGCAAAAATTAAAATCTTTTGCTCATTTTCAGACAAAGACACTTAAAATTACTTTAATTTTGAAAAATCTGAAAATTTTTGGTATATTTAGAATCTCCACGTCATGACGATTCTAATGATACTAATATTTCCTATGTAAATATATTTGGAGCAAAAATTAAAATCTTTTGCTCATTTTCAGACAAACACACTTAAAATTACTTTAATTTTGAAAAATCTGAAAATTTTTGGTTTAATTAGAATCTACACGCCATGACGATTCTAATGATACTAATATTTCCTATGTAAATATATTTGGAGCAAAAATTAAAATCTTTTGCTCATTTTCAGACAAACACACTTAAAATTACTTTAATTTTGAAAAATCTGAAAATTTATGGTTTAATTAGAATCTACACGCGATTTCGATTCTAATGATACTAATATTTCCTATGTAAATATATTTGGAGCAAAAATTAAAATCTTTTGCTCATTTTCAGACAAAGACACTTAAAATTACTTTAATTTTGAAAAATCTGAAAATTTTTGGTATATTTAGAATCTCCACGTCATGACGATTCTAATGATACTAATATTTCCTATGTAAATATATTTGGAGCAAAAATTAAAATCTTTTGCTCATTTTCAGACAAACACACTTAAAATTACTTTAATTTTGAAAAATCTGAAAATTTATGGTTTAATTAGAATCTACACGCGATTTCGATTCTAATGATACTAATATTTCCTATGTAAATATATTTGGAGCAAAAATTAAAATCTTTTGCTCATTTTCAGACAAAGACACTTAAAATTACTTTAATTTTGAAAAATCTGAAAATTTTTGGTATATTTAGAATCTCCACGTCATGACGATTCTAATGATACTGATATTTCCTATGTAAATATATTTGGAGCAAAAATTAAAATCTTTTGCTCATTTTCAGACAAAGACACTTAAAATTACTTTAATTTTGAAAAATCTGAAAATTTTTGGTTTAATTAGAATCTACACGCCATGACGATTCTAATGATACTAATATTTCCTATGTAAATATATTTGGAGCAAAAATTAAAATCTTTTGCTCATTTTCAGACAAACACACTTAAAATTACTTTAATTTTGAAAAATCTGAAAATTTTTGGTATATTTAGAATCTCCACGTCATGACGATTCTAATGATACTGATATTTCCTATGTAAATATATTTGGAGCAAAAATTAAAATCTTTTGCTCATTTTCAGACAAACACACTTAAAATTACTTTAATTTTGAAAAATCTGAAAATTTTTGGTATATTTAGAATCTCCACGTCATGACGATTCTAATGATACTAATATTTCCTATGTAAATATATTTGGAGCAAAAATTAAAATCTTTTGCTCATTTTCAGACAAAGACACTTAAAATTACTTTAATTTTGAAAAATCTGAAAATTTTTGGTATATTTAGAATCTACACGCCATGACGATTGTAATGATACTAATATTTCCTATGTAAATATATTTGGAGCAAAAATTAAAATCTTTTGCTCATTTTCAGACAAAGACACTTAAAATTACTTTAATTTTGCAAAATCTGAAAATTTTTGGTATATTTAGAATCTCCACGTCATGACGATTCTAATGATACTAATATTTCCTATGTAAATATATTTGGAGCAAAAATTAAAATCTTTTGCTCATTTTCAGACAAAGACACTTAAAATTACTTTAATTTTGAAAAATCTGAAAATTTTTGGTATATTTAGAATCTACACACGATTGCGATTCTAATGATACTAATATTTCCTATGTAAATATATTTGGAGCAAAAATTAAAATCTTTTGCTCATTTTCAGACAAAGACACTTAAAATTACTTTAATTTTGAAAAATCTGAAAATTTTTGGTATATTTAGAATCTACACGCCATGACGATTGTAATGATACTAATATTTCCTATGTAAATATATTTGGAGCAAAAATTAAAATCTTTTGCTCATTTTCAGACAAAGACACTTAAAATTACTTTAATTTTGAAAAATCTGAAAATTTTTGGTATATTTAGAATCTACACACGATTGCGATTCTAATGATAATAATATTTCCTATGTAAATATATTTGGAGCAAAAATTAAAATCTTTTGCTCATTTTCAGACAAAGACACTTAAAATTACTTTAATTTTGCAAAATCTGAAAATTTTTGGTATATTTAGAATCTCCACGTCATGACGATTCTAATGATACTAATATTTCCTATGTAAATATATTTGGAGCAAAAATTAAAATCTTTTGCTCATTTTCAGACAAAGACACTTAAAATTACTTTAATTTTGAAAAATCTGAAAATTTTTGGTATATTTAGAATCTACACACGATTGCGATTCTAATGATACTAATATTTCCTATGTAAATATATTTGGAGCAAAAATTAAAATCTTTTGCTCATTTTCAGACAAAGACACTTAAAATTACTTTAATTTTGAAAAATCTGAAAATTTTTGGTATATTTAGAATCTACACACGATTGCGATTCTAATGATACTAATATTTCCTATGTAAATATATTTGGAGCAAAAATTAAAATCTTTTGCTCATTTTCAGACAAAGACACTTAAAATTACTTTAATTTTGAAAAATCTGAAAATTTTTGGTATATTTAGAATCTACACACGATTGCGATTCTAATGATACTAATATTTCCTATGTAAATATATTTGGAGCAAAAATTAAAATCTTTTGCTCATTTTCAGACAAAGACACTTAAAATTACTTTAATTTTGAAAAATCTGAAAATTTTTGGTATATTTAGAATCTCCACGTCATGACGATTCTAATGATACTAATATTTCCTATGTAAATATATTTGGAGCAAAAATTAAAATCTTTTGCTCATTTTCAGACAAACACACTTAAAATTACTTTAATTTTGAAAAATCTGAAAATTTTTGGTATATTTAGAATCTACACGACATGACGATTCTAATGATACTAATATTTCCTATGTAAATATATTTGGAGCAAAAATTAAAATCTTTTGCTCATTTTCAGACAAACACACTTAAAATTACTTTAATTTTGAAAAATCTGAAAATTTTTGGTATATTTAGAATCTACACGCCATGACGATTCTAATGATACTAATATTTCCTATGTAAATATATTTGGAGCAAAAATTAAAATCTTTTGCTCATTTTCAGACAAACACACTTAAAATTACTTTAATTTTGAAAAATCTGAAAATTTTTGGTATATTTAGAATCTCCACGTCATGACGATTCTAATGATACTGATATTTCCTATGTAAATATATTTGGAGCAAAAATTAAAATCTTTTGCTCATTTTCAGACAAAGACACTTAAAATTACTTTAATTTTGAAAAATCTGAAAATTTTTGGTTTAATTAGAATCTACACGCCATGACGATTCTAATGATACTAATATTTCCTATGTAAATATATTTGGAGCAAAAATTAAAATCTTTTGCTCATTTTCAGACAAACACACTTAAAATTACTTTAATTTTGAAAAATCTGAAAATTTTTGGTTTAATTAGAATCTACACGCCATGACGATTCTAATGATACTAATATTTCCTATGTAAATATATTTGGAGCAAAAATTAAAATCTTTTGCTCATTTTCAGACAAAGACACTTAAAATTACTTTAATTTTGAAAAATCTGAAAATTTTTGGTATATTTAGAATCTCCACGTCATGACGATTCTAATGATACTAATATTTCCTATGTAAATATATTTGGAGCAAAAATTAAAATCTTTTGCTCATTTTCAGACAAAGACACTTAAAATTACTTTAATTTTGAAAAATCTGAAAATTTTTGGTATATTTAGAATCTCCACGTCATGACGATTCTAATGATACTAATATTTCCTATGTAAATATATTTGGAGCAAAAATTAAAATCTTTTGCTCATTTTCAGACAAACACACTTAAAATTACTTTAATTTTGAAAAATCTGAAAATTTATGGTTTAATTAGAATCTACACGCGATTTCGATTCTAATGATACTAATATTTCCTATGTAAATATATTTGGAGCAAAAATTAAAATCTTTTGCTCATTTTCAGACAAAGACACTTAAAATTACTTTAATTTTGAAAAATCTGAAAATTTTTGGTATATTTAGAATCTCCACGTCATGACGATTCTAATGATACTAATATTTCCTATGTAAATATATTTGGAGCAAAAATTAAAATCTTTTGCTCATTTTCAGACAAACACACTTAAAATTACTTTAATTTTGAAAAATCTGAAAATTTATGGTTTAATTAGAATCTACACGCGATTTCGATTCTAATGATACTAATATTTCCTATGTAAATATATTTGGAGCAAAAATTAAAATCTTTTGCTCATTTTCAGACAAAGACACTTAAAATTACTTTAATTTTGAAAAATCTGAAAATTTTTGGTATATTTAGAATCTCCACGTCATGACGATTCTAATGATACTGATATTTCCTATGTAAATATATTTGGAGCAAAAATTAAAATCTTTTGCTCATTTTCAGACAAAGACACTTAAAATTACTTTAATTTTGAAAAATCTGAAAATTTTTGGTTTAATTAGAATCTACACGCCATGACGATTCTAATGATACTAATATTTCCTATGTAAATATATTTGGAGCAAAAATTAAAATCTTTTGCTCATTTTCAGACAAACACACTTAAAATTACTTTAATTTTGAAAAATCTGAAAATTTTTGGTATATTTAGAATCTCCACGTCATGACGATTCTAATGATACTGATATTTCCTATGTAAATATATTTGGAGCAAAAATTAAAATCTTTTGCTCATTTTCAGACAAACACACTTAAAATTACTTTAATTTTGAAAAATCTGAAAATTTTTGGTATATTTAGAATCTCCACGTCATGACGATTCTAATGATACTAATATTTCCTATGTAAATATATTTGGAGCAAAAATTAAAATCTTTTGCTCATTTTCAGACAAAGACACTTAAAATTACTTTAATTTTGAAAAATCTGAAAATTTTTGGTTTAATTAGAATCTACACGCCATGACGATTCTAATGATACTAATATTTCCTATGTAAATATATTTGGAGCAAAAATTAAAATCTTTTGCTCATTTTCAGACAAAGACACTTAAAATTACTTTAATTTTGAAAAATCTGAAAATTTTTGGTTTAATTAGAATCTACACGCCATGACGATTCTAATGATACTAATATTTCCTATGTAAATATATTTGGAGCAAAAATTAAAATCTTTTGCTCATTTTCAGACAAACACACTTAAAATTACTTTAATTTTGAAAAATCTGAAAATTTTTGGTACATTTAGAATCTCCACGTCATGACGATTCTAATGATACTGATATTTCCTATGTAAATATATTTGGAGCAAAAATTAAAATCTTTTGCTCATTTTCAGACAAAGACACTTAAAATTACTTTAATTTTGAAAAATCTGAAAATTTTTGGTTTAATTAGAATCTACACGCCATGACGATTCTAATGATACTAATATTTCCTATGTAAATATATTTGGAGCAAAAATTAAAATCTTTTGCTCATTTTCAGACAAAGACACTTAAAATTACTTTAATTTTGAAAAATCTGAAAATTTTTGGTTTAATTAGAATCTACACGCCATGACGATTCTAATGATACTAATATTTCCTATGTAAATATATTTGGAGCAAAAATTAAAATCTTTTGCTCATTTTCAGACAAACACACTTAAAATTACTTTAATTTTGAAAAATCTGAAAATTTTTGGTACATTTAGAATCTCCACGTCATGACGATTCTAATGATACTGATATTTCCTATGTAAATATATTTGGAGCAAAAATTAAAATCTTTTGCTCATTTTCAGACAAAGACACTTAAAATTACTTTAATTTTGAAAAATCTGAAAATTTTTGGTTTAATTAGAATCTACACGCCATGACGATTCTAATGATACTAATATTTCCTATGTAAATATATTTGGAGCAAAAATTAAAATCTTTTGCTCATTTTCAGACAAACACACTTAAAATTACTTTAATTTTGAAAAATCTGAAAATTTTTGGTTTAATTAGAATCTACACGCCATGACGATTCTAATGATACTAATATTTCCTATGTAAATATATTTGGAGCAAAAATTAAAATCTTTTGCTCATTTTCAGACAAACACACTTAAAATTACTTTAATTTTGAAAAATCTGAAAATTTTTGGTTTAATTAGAATCTACACGCCATGACGATTCTAATGATACTAATATTTCCTATGTAAATATATTTGGAGCAAAAATTAAAATCTTTTGCTCATTTTCAGACAAACACACTTAAAATTACTTTAATTTTGAAAAATCTGAAAATTTATGGTTTAATTAGAATCTACACGCGATTTCGATTCTAATGATACTAATATTTCCTATGTAAATATATTTGGAGCAAAAATTAAAATCTTTTGCTCATTTTCAGACAAACACACTTAAAATTACTTTAATTTTGAAAAATCTGAAAATTTTTGGTTTAATTAGAATCTACACGCCATGACGATTCTAATGATACTAATATTTCCTATGTAAATATATTTGGAGCAAAAATTAAAATCTTTTGCTCATTTTCAGACAAACACACTTAAAATTACTTTAATTTTGAAAAATCTGAAAATTTTTGGTTTAATTAGAATCTACACGCCATGACGATTCTAATGATACTAATATTTCCTATGTAAATATATTTGGAGCAAAAATTAAAATCTTTTGCTCATTTTCAGACAAACACACTTAAAATTACTTTAATTTTGAAAAATCTGAAAATTTATGGTTTAATTAGAATCTACACGCGATTTCGATTCTAATGATACTAATATTTCCTATGTAAATATATTTGGAGCAAAAATTAAAATCTTTTGCTCATTTTCAGACAAACACACTTAAAATTACTTTAATTTTGAAAAATCTGAAAATTTTTGGTTTAATTAGAATCTACACGCCATGACGATTCTAATGATACTAATATTTCCTATGTAAATATATTTGGAGCAAAAATTAAAATCTTTTGCTCATTTTCAGACAAACACACTTAAAATTACTTTAATTTTGAAAAATCTGAAAATTTTTGGTTTAAATAGAATCTACACGCGATTTCGATTCTAATGATACTAATATTTCCTATGTAAATATATTCGGAGCAAAAATTAAAATCTTTTGCTCATTTTCAGACAAACACACTTAAAATTACTTTAATTTTGAAAAATCTGAAAATTTTTGGTTTAATTAGAATCTACACGCCATGACGATTCTAATGATACTAATATTTCCTATGTAAATATATTTGGAGCAAAAATTAAAATCTTTTGCTCATTTTCAGACAAACACACTTAAAATTACTTTAATTTTGAAAAATCTGAAAATTTTTGGTTTAATTAGAATCTACACGCCATGACGATTCTAATGATACTAATATTTCCTATGTAAATATATTTGGAGCAAAAATTAAAATCTTTTGCTCATTTTCAGACAAACACACTTAAAATTACTTTAATTTTGAAAAATCTGAAAATTTATGGTTTAATTAGAATCTACACGCGATTTCGATTCTAATGATACTAATATTTCCTATGTAAATATATTTGGAGCAAAAATTAAAATCTTTTGCTCATTTTCAGACAAACACACTTAAAATTACTTTAATTTTGAAAAATCTGAAAATTTTTGGTTTAATTAGAATCTACACGCGATTTCGATTCTAATGATACTAATATTTCCTATGTAAATATATTTGGAGCAAAAATTAAAATCTTTTGCTCATTTTCAGACAAACACACTTAAAATTACTTTAATTTTGAAAAATCTGAAAATTTTTGGTTTAATTAGAATCTACACGCCATGACGATTCTAATGATACTAATATTTCCTATGTAAATATATTTGGAGCAAAAATTAAAATCTTTTGCTCATTTTCAGACAAACACACTTAAAATTACTTTAATTTTGAAAAATCTGAAAATTTTTGGTTTAATTAGAATCTACACGCCATGACGATTCTAATGATACTAATATTTCCTATGTAAATATATTTGGAGCAAAAATTAAAATCTTTTGCTCATTTTCAGACAAACACACTTAAAATTACTTTAATTTTGAAAAATCTGAAAATTTTTGGTTTAATTAGAATCTACACGCGATTTCGATTCTAATGATACTAATATTTCCTATGTAAATATATTTGGAGCAAAAATTAAAATCTTTTGCTCATTTTCAGACAAACACACTTAAAATTACTTTAATTTTGAAAAATCTGAAAATTTTTGGTTTAATTAGAATCTACACGCCATGACGATTCTAATGATACTAATATTTCCTATGTAAATATATTTGGAGCAAAAATTAAAATCTTTTGCTCATTTTCAGACAAACACACTTAAAATTACTTTAATTTTGAAAAATCTGAAAATTTTTGGTTTAATTAGAATCTACACGCCATGACGATTCTAATGATACTAATATTTCCTATGTAAATATATTTGGAGCAAAAATTAAAATCTTTTGCTCATTTTCAGACAAACACACTTAAAATTACTTTAATTTTGAAAAATCTGAAAATTTTTGGTTTAATTAGAATCTACACGCCATGACGATTCTAATGATACTAATATTTCCTATGTAAATATATTTGGAGCAAAAATTAAAATCTTTTGCTCATTTTCAGACAAACACACTTAAAATTACTTTAATTTTGAAAAATCTGAAAATTTTTGGTTTAATTAGAATCTACACGCGATTTCGATTCTAATGATACTAATATTTCCTATGTAAATATATTTGGAGCAAAAATTAAAATCTTTTGCTCATTTTCAGACAAACACACTTAAAATTACTTTAATTTTGAAAAATCTGAAAATTTTTGGTTTAATTAGAATCTACACGCCATGACGATTCTAATGATACTAATATTTCCTATGTAAATATATTTGGAGCAAAAATTAAAATCTTTTGCTCATTTTCAGACAAACACACTTAAAATTACTTTAATTTTGAAAAATCTGAAAATTTTTGGTTTAATTAGAATCTACACGCCATGACGATTCTAATGATACTAATATTTCCTATGTAAATATATTTGGAGCAAAAATTAAAATCTTTTGCTCATTTTCAGACAAACACACTTAAAATTACTTTAATTTTGAAAAATCTGAAAATTTTTGGTTTAATTAGAATCTACACGCCATGACGATTCTAATGATACTAATATTTCCTATGTAAATATATTTGGAGCAAAAATTAAAATCTTTTGCTCATTTTCAGACAAACACACTTAAAATTACTTTAATTTTGAAAAATCTGAAAATTTTTGGTTTAATTAGAATCTACACGCCATGACGATTCTAATGATACTAATATTTCCTATGTAAATATATTTGGAGCAAAAATTAAAATCTTTTGCTCATTTTCAGACAAACACACTTAAAATTACTTTAATTTTGAAAAATCTGAAAATTTTTGGTTTAATTAGAATCTACACGCCATGACGATTCTAATGATACTAATATTTCCTATGTAAATATATTTGGAGCAAAAATTAAAATCTTTTGCTCATTTTCAGACAAACACACTTAAAATTACTTTAATTTTGAAAAATCTGAAAATTTTTGGTTTAATTAGAATCTACACGCGATTTCGATTCTAATGATACTAATATTTCCTATGTAAATATATTTGGAGCAAAAATTAAAATCTTTTGCTCATTTTCAGACAAACACACTTAAAATTACTTTAATTTTGAAAAATCTGAAAATTTTTGGTTTAATTAGAATCTACACGCCATGACGATTCTAATGATACTAATATTTCCTATGTAAATATATTTGGAGCAAAAATTAAAATCTTTTGCTCATTTTCAGACAAACACACTTAAAATTACTTTAATTTTGAAAAATCTGAAAATTTTTGGTTTAATTAGAATCTACACGCCATGACGATTCTAATGATACTAATATTTCCTATGTAAATATATTTGGAGCAAAAATTAAAATCTTTTGCTCATTTTCAGACAAACACACTTAAAATTACTTTAATTTTGAAAAATCTGAAAATTTTTGGTTTAATTAGAATCTACACGCCATGACGATTCTAATGATACTAATATTTCCTATGTAAATATATTTGGAGCAAAAATTAAAATCTTTTGCTCATTTTCAGACAAACACACTTAAAATTACTTTAATTTTGAAAAATCTGAAAATTTTTGGTTTAATTAGAATCTACACGCGATTTCGATTCTAATGATACTAATATTTCCTATGTAAATATATTTGGAGCAAAAATTAAAATCTTTTGCTCATTTTCAGACAAACACACTTAAAATTACTTTAATTTTGAAAAATCTGAAAATTTTTGGTTTAATTAGAATCTACACGCCATGACGATTCTAATGATACTAATATTTCCTATGTAAATATATTTGGAGCAAAAATTAAAATCTTTTGCTCATTTTCAGACAAACACACTTAAAATTACTTTAATTTTGAAAAATCTGAAAATTTTTGGTTTAATTAGAATCTACACGCCATGACGATTCTAATGATACTAATATTTCCTATGTAAATATATTTGGAGCAAAAATTAAAATCTTTTGCTCATTTTCAGACAAACACACTTAAAATTACTTTAATTTTGAAAAATCTGAAAATTTTTGGTTTAATTAGAATCTACACGCGATTTCGATTCTAATGATACTAATATTTCCTATGTAAATATATTTGGAGCAAAAATTAAAATCTTTTGCTCATTTTCAGACAAACACACTTAAAATTACTTTAATTTTGAAAAATCTGAAAATTTTTGGTTTAATTAGAATCTACACGCCATGACGATTCTAATGATACTAATATTTCCTATGTAAATATATTTGGAGCAAAAATTAAAATCTTTTGCTCATTTTCAGACAAACACACTTAAAATTACTTTAATTTTGAAAAATCTGAAAATTTTTGGTTTAATTAGAATCTACACGCCATGACGATTCTAATGATACTAATATTTCCTATGTAAATATATTTGGAGCAAAAATTAAAATCTTTTGCTCATTTTCAGACAAACACACTTAAAATTACTTTAATTTTGAAAAATCTGAAAATTTTTGGTTTAATTAGAATCTACACGCCATGACGATTCTAATGATACTAATATTTCCTATGTAAATATATTTGGAGCAAAAATTAAAATCTTTTGCTCATTTTCAGACAAACACACTTAAAATTACTTTAATTTTGAAAAATCTGAAAATTTTTGGTTTAATTAGAATCTACACGCGATTTCGATTCTAATGATACTAATATTTCCTATGTAAATATATTTGGAGCAAAAATTAAAATCTTTTGCTCATTTTCAGACAAACACACTTAAAATTACTTTAATTTTGAAAAATCTGAAAATTTTTGGTTTAATTAGAATCTACACGCCATGACGATTCTAATGATACTAATATTTCCTATGTAAATATATTTGGAGCAAAAATTAAAATCTTTTGCTCATTTTCAGACAAACACACTTAAAATTACTTTAATTTTGAAAAATCTGAAAATTTTTGGTTTAATTAGAATCTACACGCGATTTCGATTCTAATGATACTAATATTTCCTATGTAAATATATTCGGAGCAAAAATTAAAATCTTTTGCTCATTTTCAGACAAACACACTTAAAATTACTTTAATTTTGAAAAATCTGAAAATTTTTGGTTTAATTAGAATCTACACGCCATGACGATTCTAATGATACTAATATTTCCTATGTAAATATATTTGGAGCAAAAATTAAAATCTTTTGCTCATTTTCAGACAAACACACTTAAAATTACTTTAATTTTGAAAAATCTGAAAATTTTTGGTTTAATTAGAATCTACACGCCATGACGATTCTAATGATACTAATATTTCCTATGTAAATATATTTGGAGCAAAAATTAAAATCTTTTGCTCATTTTCAGACAAACACACTTAAAATTACTTTAATTTTGAAAAATCTGAAAATTTTTGGTTTAATTAGAATCTACACGCGATTTCGATTCTAATGATACTAATATTTCCTATGTAAATATATTTGGAGCAAAAATTAAAATCTTTTGCTCATTTTCAGACAAACACACTTAAAATTACTTTAATTTTGAAAAATCTGAAAATTTTTGGTTTAATTAGAATCTACACGCCATGACGATTCTAATGATACTAATATTTCCTATGTAAATATATTTGGAGCAAAAATTAAAATCTTTTGCTCATTTTCAGACAAACACACTTAAAATTACTTTAATTTTGAAAAATCTGAAAATTTTTGGTTTAATTAGAATCTACACGCGATTTCGATTCTAATGATACTAATATTTCCTATGTAAATATATTCGGAGCAAAAATTAAAATCTTTTGCTCATTTTCAGACAAACACACTTAAAATTACTTTAATTTTGAAAAATCTGAAAATTTTTGGTTTAATTAGAATCTACACGCCATGACGATTCTAATGATACTAATATTTCCTATGTAAATATATTTGGAGCAAAAATTAAAATCTTTTGCTCATTTTCAGACAAACACACTTAAAATTACTTTAATTTTGAAAAATCTGAAAATTTTTGGTTTAATTAGAATCTACACGCCATGACGATTCTAATGATACTAATATTTCCTATGTAAATATATTTGGAGCAAAAATTAAAATCTTTTGCTCATTTTCAGACAAACACACTTAAAATTACTTTAATTTTGAAAAATCTGAAAATTTATGGTTTAATTAGAATCTACACGCGATTTCGATTCTAATGATACTAATATTTCCTATGTAAATATATTTGGAGCAAAAATTAAAATCTTTTGCTCATTTTCAGACAAACACACTTAAAATTACTTTAATTTTGAAAAATCTGAAAATTTTTGGTTTAATTAGAATCTACACGCCATGACGATTCTAATGATACTAATATTTCCTATGTAAATATATTTGGAGCAAAAATTAAAATCTTTTGCTCATTTTCAGACAAACACACTTAAAATTACTTTAATTTTGAAAAATCTGAAAATTTTTGGTTTAATTAGAATCTACACGCGATTTCGATTCTAATGATACTAATATTTCCTATGTAAATATATTCGGAGCAAAAATTAAAATCTTTTGCTCATTTTCAGACAAAGACACTTAAAATTACTTTAATTTTGAAAAATCTGAAAATTTTTGGTTTAATTAGAATCTACACGCCATGACGATTCTAATGATACTAATATTTCCTATGTAAATATATTTGGAGCAAAAATTAAAATCTTTTGCTCATTTTCAGACAAACACACTTAAAATTACTTTAATTTTGAAAAATCTGAAAATTTTTGGTTTAATTAGAATCTACACGCCATGACGATTCTAATGATACTAATATTTCCTATGTAAATATATTTGGAGCAAAAATTAAAATCTTTTGCTCATTTTCAGACAAACACACTTAAAATTACTTTAATTTTGAAAAATCTGAAAATTTTTGGTTTAATTAGAATCTACACGCGATTTCGATTCTAATGATACTAATATTTCCTATGTAAATATATTCGGAGCAAAAATTAAAATCTTTTGCTCATTTTCAGACAAACACACTTAAAATTACTTTAATTTTGAAAAATCTGAAAATTTTTGGTTTAATTAGAATCTACACGCCATGACGATTCTAATGATACTAATATTTCCTATGTAAATATATTTGGAGCAAAAATTAAAATCTTTTGCTCATTTTCAGACAAACACACTTAAAATTACTTTAATTTTGAAAAATCTGAAAATTTTTGGTTTAATTAGAATCTACACGCCATGACGATTCTAATGATACTAATATTTCCTATGTAAATATATTTGGAGCAAAAATTAAAATCTTTTGCTCATTTTCAGACAAACACACTTAAAATTACTTTAATTTTGAAAAATCTGAAAATTTTTGGTATATTTAGAATCTCCACGTCATGACGATTCTAATGATACTAATATTTCCTATGTAAATATATTTGGAGCAAAAATTAAAATCTTTTGCTCATTTTCAGACAAACACACTTAAAATTACTTTAATTTTGAAAAATCTGAAAATTTTTGGTTTAATTAGAATCTACACGCCATGACGATTCTAATGATACTAATATTTCCTATGTAAATATATTTGGAGCAAAAATTAAAATCTTTTGCTCATTTTCAGACAAACACACTTAAAATTACTTTAATTTTGAAAAATCTGAAAATTTTTGGTTTAATTAGAATCTACACGCGATTTCGATTCTAATGATACTAATATTTCCTATGTAAATATATTCGGAGCAAAAATTAAAATCTTTTGCTCATTTTCAGACAAACACACTTAAAATTACTTTAATTTTGAAAAATCTGAAAATTTTTGGTTTAATTAGAATCTACACGCCATGACGATTCTAATGATACTAATATTTCCTATGTAAATATATTCGGAGCAAAAATTAAAATCTTTTGCTCATTTTCAGACAAAGACACTTAAAATTACTTTAATTTTGAAAAATCTGAAAATTTTTGGTTTAATTAGAATCTACACGCCATGACGATTCTAATGATACTAATATTTCCTATGTAAATATATTTGGAGCAAAAATTAAAATCTTTTGCTCATTTTCAGACAAACACACTTAAAATTACTTTAATTTTGAAAAATCTGAAAATTTTTGGTTTAATTAGAATCTACACGCCATGACGATTCTAATGATACTAATATTTCCTATGTAAATATATTTGGAGCAAAAATTAAAATCTTTTGCTCATTTTCAGACAAACACACTTAAAATTACTTTAATTTTGAAAAATCTGAAAATTTTTGGTTTAATTAGAATCTACACGCGATTTCGATTCTAATGATACTAATATTTCCTATGTAAATATATTCGGAGCAAAAATTAAAATCTTTTGCTCATTTTCAGACAAACACACTTAAAATTACTTTAATTTTGAAAAATCTGAAAATTTTTGGTTTAATTAGAATCTACACGCCATGACGATTCTAATGATACTAATATTTCCTATGTAAATATATTTGGAGCAAAAATTAAAATCTTTTGCTCATTTTCAGACAAACACACTTAAAATTACTTTAATTTTGAAAAATCTGAAAATTTTTGGTTTAATTAGAATCTACACGCCATGACGATTCTAATGATACTAATATTTCCTATGTAAATATATTTGGAGCAAAAATTAAAATCTTTTGCTCATTTTCAGACAAACACACTTAAAATTACTTTAATTTTGAAAAATCTGAAAATTTTTGGTATATTTAGAATCTCCACGTCATGACGATTCTAATGATACTAATATTTCCTATGTAAATATATTTGGAGCAAAAATTAAAATCTTTTGCTCATTTTCAGACAAACACACTTAAAATTACTTTAATTTTGAAAAATCTGAAAATTTTTGGTTTAATTAGAATCTACACGCCATGACGATTCTAATGATACTAATATTTCCTATGTAAATATATTTGGAGCAAAAATTAAAATCTTTTGCTCATTTTCAGACAAACACACTTAAAATTACTTTAATTTTGAAAAATCTGAAAATTTATGGTTTAATTAGAATCTACACGCGATTTCGATTCTAATGATACTAATATTTCCTATGTAAATATATTTGGAGCAAAAATTAAAATCTTTTGCTCATTTTCAGACAAACACACTTAAAATTACTTTAATTTTGAAAAATCTGAAAATTTTTGGTTTAATTAGAATCTACACGCCATGACGATTCTAATGATACTAATATTTCCTATGTAAATATATTTGGAGCAAAAATTAAAATCTTTTGCTCATTTTCAGACAAACACACTTAAAATTACTTTAATTTTGAAAAATCTGAAAATTTTTGGTTTAATTAGAATCTACACGCCATGACGATTCTAATGATACTAATATTTCCTATGTAAATATATTTGGAGCAAAAATTAAAATCTTTTGCTCATTTTCAGACAAACACACTTAAAATTACTTTAATTTTGAAAAATCTGAAAATTTTTGGTTTAATTAGAATCTACACGCGATTTCGATTCTAATGATACTAATATTTCCTATGTAAATATATTCGGAGCAAAAATTAAAATCTTTTGCTCATTTTCAGACAAACACACTTAAAATTACTTTAATTTTGAAAAATCTGAAAATTTTTGGTTTAATTAGAATCTACACGCCATGACGATTCTAATGATACTAATATTTCCTATGTAAATATATTTGGAGCAAAAATTAAAATCTTTTGCTCATTTTCAGACAAACACACTTAAAATTACTTTAATTTTGAAAAATCTGAAAATTTTTGGTTTAATTAGAATCTACACGCCATGACGATTCTAATGATACTAATATTTCCTATGTAAATATATTTGGAGCAAAAATTAAAATCTTTTGCTCATTTTCAGACAAACACACTTAAAATTACTTTAATTTTGAAAAATCTGAAAATTTTTGGTATATTTAGAATCTCCACGTCATGACGATTCTAATGATACTAATATTTCCTATGTAAATATATTTGGAGCAAAAATTAAAATCTTTTGCTCATTTTCAGACAAAGACACTTAAAATTACTTTAATTTTGAAAAATCTGAAAATTTTTGGTTTAATTAGAATCTACACGCCATGACGATTCTAATGATACTAATATTTCCTATGTAAATATATTTGGAGCAAAAATTAAAATCTTTTGCTCATTTTCAGACAAAGACACTTAAAATTACTTTAATTTTGAAAAATCTGAAAATTTTTGGTATATTTAGAATCTCCACGTCATGACGATTCTAATGATACTGATATTTCCTATGTAAATATATTTGGAGCAAAAATTAAAATCTTTTGCTCATTTTCAGACAAAGACACTTAAAATTACTTTAATTTTGAAAAATCTGAAAATTTTTGGTTTAATTAGAATCTACACGCCATGACGATTCTAATGATACTAATATTTCCTATGTAAATATATTTGGAGCAAAAATTAAAATCTTTTGCTCATTTTCAGACAAACACACTTAAAATTACTTTAATTTTGAAAAATCTGAAAATTTTTGGTTTAATTAGAATCTACACGCGATTTCGATTCTAATGATACTAATATTTCCTATGTAAATATATTCGGAGCAAAAATTAAAATCTTTTGCTCATTTTCAGACAAACACACTTAAAATTACTTTAATTTTGAAAAATCTGAAAATTTTTGGTTTAATTAGAATCTACACGCCATGACGATTCTAATGATACTAATATTTCCTATGTAAATATATTTGGAGCAAAAATTAAAATCTTTTGCTCATTTTCAGACAAACACACTTAAAATTACTTTAATTTTGAAAAATCTGAAAATTTTTGGTTTAATTAGAATCTACACGCCATGACGATTCTAATGATACTAATATTTCCTATGTAAATATATTTGGAGCAAAAATTAAAATCTTTTGCTCATTTTCAGACAAACACACTTAAAATTACTTTAATTTTGAAAAATCTGAAAATTTTTGGTATATTTAGAATCTCCACGTCATGACGATTCTAATGATACTGATATTTCCTATGTCAATATATTTGGAGCAAAAATTAAAATCTTTTGCTCATTTTCAGACAAAGACACTTAAAATTACTTTAATTTTGAAAAATCTGAAAATTTTTGGTATATTTAGAATCTCCACGTCATGACGATTCTAATGATACTAATATTTCCTATGTAAATATATTTGGAGCAAAAATTAAAATCTTTTGCTCATTTTCAGACAAACACACTTAAAATTACTTTAATTTTGAAAAATCTGAAAATTTTTGGTTTAATTAGAATCTACACGCCATGACGATTCTAATGATACTAATATTTCCTATGTAAATATATTTGGAGCAAAAATTAAAATCTTTTGCTCATTTTCAGACAAACACACTTAAAATTACTTTAATTTTGAAAAATCTGAAAATTTTTGGTACATTTAGAATCTCCACGTCATGACGATTCTAATGATACTGATATTTCCTATGTAAATATATTTGGAGCAAAAATTAAAATCTTTTGCTCATTTTCAGACAAAGACACTTAAAATTACTTTAATTTTGAAAAATCTGAAAATTTTTGGTTTAATTAGAATCTACACGCCATGACGATTCTAATGATACTAATATTTCCTATGTAAATATATTTGGAGCAAAAATTAAAATCTTTTGCTCATTTTCAGACAAAGACACTTAAAATTACTTTAATTTTGAAAAATCTGAAAATTTTTGGTTTAATTAGAATCTACACGCCATGACGATTCTAATGATACTAATATTTCCTATGTAAATATATTTGGAGCAAAAATTAAAATCTTTTGCTCATTTTCAGACAAACACACTTAAAATTACTTTAATTTTGAAAAATCTGAAAATTTTTGGTACATTTAGAATCTCCACGTCATGACGATTCTAATGATACTGATATTTCCTATGTAAATATATTTGGAGCAAAAATTAAAATCTTTTGCTCATTTTCAGACAAAGACACTTAAAATTACTTTAATTTTGAAAAATCTGAAAATTTTTGGTTTAATTAGAATCTACACGCCATGACGATTCTAATGATACTAATATTTCCTATGTAAATATATTTGGAGCAAAAATTAAAATCTTTTCCTCATTTTCAGACAAACACACTTAAAATTACTTTAATTTTGAAAAATCTGAAAATTTTTGGTTTAATTAGAATCTACACGCCATGACGATTCTAATGATACTAATATTTCCTATGTAAATATATTTGGAGCAAAAATTAAAATCTTTTGCTCATTTTCAGACAAACACACTTAAAATTACTTTAATTTTGAAAAATCTGAAAATTTTTGGTTTAATTAGAATCTACACGCCATGACGATTCTAATGATACTAATATTTCCTATGTAAATATATTTGGAGCAAAAATTAAAATCTTTTGCTCATTTTCAGACAAACACACTTAAAATTACTTTAATTTTGAAAAATCTGAAAATTTTTGGTTTAATTAGAATCTACACGCCATGACGATTCTAATGATACTAATATTTCCTATGTAAATATATTTGGAGCAAAAATTAAAATCTTTTGCTCATTTTCAGACAAACACACTTAAAATTACTTTAATTTTGAAAAATCTGAAAATTTTTGGTACATTTAGAATCTCCACGTCATGACGATTCTAATGATACTGATATTTCCTATGTAAATATATTTGGAGCAAAAATTAAAATCTTTTGCTCATTTTCAGACAAAGACACTTAAAATTACTTTAATTTTGAAAAATCTGAAAATTTTTGGTTTAATTAGAATCTACACGCCATGACGATTCTAATGATACTAATATTTCCTATGTAAATATATTTGGAGCAAAAATTAAAATCTTTTGCTCATTTTCAGACAAACACACTTAAAATTACTTTAATTTTGAAAAATCTGAAAATTTTTGGTTTAATTAGAATCTACACGCCATGACGATTCTAATGATACTAATATTTCCTATGTAAATATATTTGGAGCAAAAATTAAAATCTTTTGCTCATTTTCAGACAAACACACTTAAAATTACTTTAATTTTGAAAAATCTGAAAATTTTTGGTTTAATTAGAATCTACACGCCATGACGATTCTAATGATACTAATATTTCCTATGTAAATATATTTGGAGCAAAAATTAAAATCTTTTGCTCATTTTCAGACAAACACACTTAAAATTACTTTAATTTTGAAAAATCTGAAAATTTTTGGTTTAATTAGAATCTACACGCCATGACGATTCTAATGATACTAATATTTCCTATGTAAATATATTTGGAGCAAAAATTAAAATCTTTTGCTCATTTTCAGACAAACACACTTAAAATTACTTTAATTTTGAAAAATCTGAAAATTTTTGGTACATTTAGAATCTCCACGTCATGACGATTCTAATGATACTGATATTTCCTATGTAAATATATTTGGAGCAAAAATTAAAATCTTTTGCTCATTTTCAGACAAAGACACTTAAAATTACTTTAATTTTGAAAAATCTGAAAATTTTTGGTTTAATTAGAATCTACACGCCATGACGATTCTAATGATACTAATATTTCCTATGTAAATATATTTGGAGCAAAAATTAAAATCTTTTGCTCATTTTCAGACAAACACACTTAAAATTACTTTAATTTTGAAAAATCTGAAAATTTTTGGTTTAATTAGAATCTACACGCCATGACGATTCTAATGATACTAATATTTCCTATGTAAATATATTTGGAGCAAAAATTAAAATCTTTTGCTCATTTTCAGACAAACACACTTAAAATTACTTTAATTTTGAAAAATCTGAAAATTTTTGGTTTAATTAGAATCTACACGCCATGACGATTCTAATGATACTAATATTTCCTATGTAAATATATTTGGAGCAAAAATTAAAATCTTTTGCTCATTTTCAGACAAACACACTTAAAATTACTTTAATTTTGAAAAATCTGAAAATTTATGGTTTAATTAGAATCTACACGCGATTTCGATTCTAATGATACTAATATTTCCTATGTAAATATATTTGGAGCAAAAATTAAAATCTTTTGCTCATTTTCAGACAAACACACTTAAAATTACTTTAATTTTGAAAAATCTGAAAATTTTTGGTTTAATTAGAATCTACACGCCATGACGATTCTAATGATACTAATATTTCCTATGTAAATATATTTGGAGCAAAAATTAAAATCTTTTGCTCATTTTCAGACAAACACACTTAAAATTACTTTAATTTTGAAAAATCTGAAAATTTTTGGTTTAATTAGAATCTACACGCCATGACGATTCTAATGATACTAATATTTCCTATGTAAATATATTTGGAGCAAAAATTAAAATCTTTTGCTCATTTTCAGACAAACACACTTAAAATTACTTTAATTTTGAAAAATCTGAAAATTTTTGGTTTAATTAGAATCTACACGCGATTTCGATTCTAATGATACTAATATTTCCTATGTAAATATATTTGGAGCAAAAATTAAAATCTTTTGCTCATTTTCAGACAAACACACTTAAAATTACTTTAATTTTGAAAAATCTGAAAATTTTTGGTTTAATTAGAATCTACACGCCATGACGATTCTAATGATACTAATATTTCCTATGTAAATATATTTGGAGCAAAAATTAAAATCTTTTGCTCATTTTCAGACAAACACACTTAAAATTACTTTAATTTTGAAAAATCTGAAAATTTTTGGTTTAATTAGAATCTACACGCCATGACGATTCTAATGATACTAATATTTCCTATGTAAATATATTCGGAGCAAAAATTAAAATCTTTTGCTCATTTTCAGACAAACACACTTAAAATTACTTTAATTTTGAAAAATCTGAAAATTTTTGGTTTAATTAGAATCTACACGCCATGACGATTCTAATGATACTAATATTTCCTATGTAAATATATTTGGAGCAAAAATTAAAATCTTTTGCTCATTTTCAGACAAACACACTTAAAATTACTTTAATTTTGAAAAATCTGAAAATTTTTGGTTTAATTAGAATCTACACGCCATGACGATTCTAATGATACTAATATTTCCTATGTAAATATATTTGGAGCAAAAATTAAAATCTTTTGCTCATTTTCAGACAAACACACTTAAAATTACTTTAATTTTGAAAAATCTGAAAATTTATGGTTTAATTAGAATCTACACGCGATTTCGATTCTAATGATACTAATATTTCCTATGTAAATATATTTGGAGCAAAAATTAAAATCTTTTGCTCATTTTCAGACAAACACACTTAAAATTACTTTAATTTTGAAAAATCTGAAAATTTTTGGTATATTTAGAATCTCCACGTCATGACGATTCTAATGATACTAATAGTTCCTATGTAAATATATTTGGAGCAAAAATTAAAATCTTTTGCTCATTTTCAGACAAAGACACTTAAAATTACTTTAATTTTGAAAAATCTGAAAATTTTTG
Organism: Caenorhabditis virilis; assembly: GCA_964036255.1. Taxonomy (NCBI): domain Eukaryota; kingdom Metazoa; phylum Nematoda; class Chromadorea; order Rhabditida; family Rhabditidae; genus Caenorhabditis; species Caenorhabditis virilis. Next base: position 7,705,228 of record OZ038417.1, on the reverse strand, counting down.
GTATATTTAGAATCTCCACGTCATGACGATTCTAATGATACTAATATTTCCTATGTAAATATATTTGGAGCAAAAATTAAAATCTTTTGCTCATTTTCAGACAAAGACACTTAAAATTACTTTAATTTTGAAAAATCTGAAAATTTTTGGTATATTTAGAATCTCCACGTCATGACGATTCTAATGATACTAATAGTTCCTATGTAAATATATTTGGAGCAAAAATTAAAATCTTTTGCTCATTTTCAGACAAACACACTTAAAATTACTTTAATTTTGAAAAATCTGAAAATTTTTGGTTTAATTAGAATCTACACGCCATGACGATTCTAATGATACTAATATTTCCTATGTAAATATATTTGGAGCAAAAATTAAAATCTTTTGCTCATTTTCAGACAAACACACTTAAAATTACTTTAATTTTGAAAAATCTGAAAATTTTTGGTTTAATTAGAATCTACACGCCATGACGATTCTAATGATACTAATATTTCCTATGTAAATATATTTGGAGCAAAAATTAAAATCTTTTGCTCATTTTCAGACAAACACACTTAAAATTACTTTAATTTTGAAAAATCTGAAAATTTTTGGTTTAATTAGAATCTACACGCCATGACGATTCTAATGATACTAATATTTCCTATGTAAATATATTTGGAGCAAAAATTAAAATCTTTTGCTCATTTTCAGACAAACACACTTAAAATTACTTTAATTTTGAAAAATCTGAAAATTTTTGGTTTAATTAGAATCTACACGCGATTTCGATTCTAATGATACTAATATTTCCTATGTAAATATATTTGGAGCAAAAATTAAAATCTTTTGCTCATTTTCAGACAAAGACACTTAAAATTACTTTAATTTTGAAAAATCTGAAAATTTTTGGTTTAATTAGAATCTCCACGTCATGACGATTCTAATGATACTAATATTTCCTATGTAAATATATTTGGAGCAAAAATTAAAATCTTTTGCTCATTTTCAGACAAAGACACTTAAAATTACTTTAATTTTGAAAAATCTGAAAATTTTTGGTTTAATTAGAATCTACACGCCATGACGATTCTAATGATACTAATATTTCCTATGTAAATATATTTGGAGCAAAAATTAAAATCTTTTGCTCATTTTCAGACAAAGACACTTAAAATTACTTTAATTTTGAAAAATCTGAAAATTTTTGGTATATTTAGAATCTCCACGTCATGACGATTCTAATGATACTAATATTTCCTATGTAAATATATTTGGAGCAAAAATTAAAATCTTTTGCTCATTTTCAGACAAAGACACTTAAAATTACTTTAATTTTGAAAAATCTGAAAATTTTTGGTTTAATTAGAATCTACACGCCATGACGATTCTAATGATACTAATATTTCCTATGTAAATATATTTGGAGCAAAAATTAAAATCTTTTGCTCATTTTCAGACAAACACACTTAAAATTACTTTAATTTTGAAAAATCTGAAAATTTTTGGTTTAATTAGAATCTACACGCCATGACGATTCTAATGATACTAATATTTCCTATGTAAATATATTTGGAGCAAAAATTAAAATCTTTTGCTCATTTTCAGACAAACACACTTAAAATTACTTTAATTTTGAAAAATCTGAAAATTTTTGGTTTAATTAGAATCTACACGCGATTTCGATTCTAATGATACTAATATTTCCTATGTAAATATATTCGGAGCAAAAATTAAAATCTTTTGCTCATTTTCAGACAAACACACTTAAAATTACTTTAATTTTGAAAAATCTGAAAATTTTTGGTTTAATTAGAATCTACACGCCATGACGATTCTAATGATACTAATATTTCCTATGTAAATATATTTGGAGCAAAAATTAAAATCTTTTGCTCATTTTCAGACAAACACACTTAAAATTACTTTAATTTTGAAAAATCTGAAAATTTTTGGTTTAATTAGAATCTACACGCCATGACGATTCTAATGATACTAATATTTCCTATGTAAATATATTTGGAGCAAAAATTAAAATCTTTTGCTCATTTTCAGACAAACACACTTAAAATTACTTTAATTTTGAAAAATCTGAAAATTTTTGGTATATTTAGAATCTCCACGTCATGACGATTCTAATGATACTAATATTTCCTATGTAAATATATTTGGAGCAAAAATTAAAATCTTTTGCTCATTTTCAGACAAAGACACTTAAAATTACTTTAATTTTGAAAAATCTGAAAATTTTTGGTATATTTAGAATCTCCACGTCATGACGATTCTAATGATACTAATATTTCCTATGTAAATATATTTGGAGCAAAAATTAAAATCTTTTGCTCATTTTCAGACAAAGACACTTAAAATTACTTTAATTTTGAAAAATCTGAAAATTTTTGGTTTAATTAGAATCTACACGCCATGACGATTCTAATGATACTAATATTTCCTATGTAAATATATTTGGAGCAAAAATTAAAATCTTTTGCTCATTTTCAGACAAAGACACTTAAAATTACTTTAATTTTGAAAAATCTGAAAATTTTTGGTTTAATTAGAATCTACACGCCATGACGATTCTAATGATACTAATATTTCCTATGTAAATATATTTGGAGCAAAAATTAAAATCTTTTGCTCATTTTCAGACAAAGACACTTAAAATTACTTTAATTTTGAAAAATCTGAAAATTTTTGGTATATTTAGAATCTCCACGTCATGACGATTCTAATGATACTAATATTTCCTATGTAAATATATTTGGAGCAAAAATTAAAATCTTTTGCTCATTTTCAGACAAAGACACTTAAAATTACTTTAATTTTGAAAAATCTGAAAATTTTTGGTATATTTAGAATCTCCACGTCATGACGATTCTAATGATACTAATATTTCCTATGTAAATATATTTGGAGCAAAAATTAAAATCTTTTGCTCATTTTCAGACAAAGACACTTAAAATTACTTTAATTTTGAAAAATCTGAAAATTTTTGGTTTAATTAGAATCTCCACGTCATGACGATTCTAATGATACTAATAGTTCCTATGTAAATATATTTGGAGCAAAAATTAAAATCTTTTGCTCATTTTCAGACAAAGACACTTAAAATTACTTTAATTTTGAAAAATCTGAAAATTTTTGGTATATTTAGAATCTCCACGTCATGACGATTCTAATGATACTAATAGTTCCTATGTAAATATATTTGGAGCAAAAATTAAAATCTTTTGCTCATTTTCAGACAAAGACACTTAAAATTACTTTAATTTTGAAAAATCTGAAAATTTTTGGTTTAATTAGAATCTCCACGTCATGACGATTCTAATGATACTAATATTTCCTATGTAAATATATTTGGAGCAAAAATTAAAATCTTTTGCTCATTTTCAGACAAAGACACTTAAAATTACTTTAATTTTGAAAAATCTGAAAATTTTTGGTTTAATTAGAATCTACACGCCATGACGATTCTAATGATACTAATAGTTCCTATGTAAATATATTTGGAGCAAAAATTAAAATCTTTTGCTCATTTTCAGACAAAGACACTTAAAATTACTTTAATTTTGAAAAATCTGAAAATTTTTGGTTTAATTAGAATCTCCACGTCATGACGATTCTAATGATACTAATAGTTCCTATGTAAATATATTTGGAGCAAAAATTAAAATCTTTTGCTCATTTTCAGACAAAGACACTTAAAATTACTTTAATTTTGAAAAATCTGAAAATTTTTGGTTTAATTAGAATCTACACGCCATGACGATTCTAATGATACTAATAGTTCCTATGTAAATATATTTGGAGCAAACATTAAAATCTTTTGCTCATTTTCAGACAAAGACACTTAAAATTACTTTAATTTTGAAAAATCTGAAAATTTTTGGTATATTTAGAATCTCCACGTCATGACGATTCTAATGATACTAATAGTTCCTATGTAAATATATTTGGAGCAAAAATTAAAATCTTTTGCTCATTTTCAGACAAAGACACTTAAAATTACTTTAATTTTGAAAAATCTGAAAATTTTTGGTTTAATTAGAATCTCCACGTCATGACGATTCTAATGATACTAATAGTTCCTATGTAAATATATTTGGAGCAAAAATTAAAATCTTTTGCTCATTTTCAGACAAAGACACTTAAAATTACTTTAATTTTGAAAAATCTGAAAATTTTTGGTATATTTAGAATCTCCACGTCATGACGATTCTAATGATACTAATAGTTCCTATGTAAATATATTTGGAGCAAAAATTAAAATCTTTTGCTCATTTTCAGACAAAGACACTTAAAATTACTTTAATTTTGAAAAATCTGAAAATTTTTGGTTTAATTAGAATCTCCACGTCATGACGATTCTAATGATACTAATATTTCCTATGTAAATATATTTGGAGCAAAAATTAAAATCTTTTGCTCATTTTCAGACAAAGACACTTAAAATTACTTTAATTTTGAAAAATCTGAAAATTTTTGGTTTAATTAGAATCTACACGCCATGACGATTCTAATGATACTAATAGTTCCTATGTAAATATATTTGGAGCAAAAATTAAAATCTTTTGCTCATTTTCAGACAAAGACACTTAAAATTACTTTAATTTTGAAAAATCTGAAAATTTTTGGTTTAATTAGAATCTCCACGTCATGACGATTCTAATGATACTAATAGTTCCTATGTAAATATATTTGGAGCAAAAATTAAAATCTTTTGCTCATTTTCAGACAAAGACACTTAAAATTACTTTAATTTTGAAAAATCTGAAAATTTTTGGTTTAATTAGAATCTACACGCCATGACGATTCTAATGATACTAATAGTTCCTATGTAAATATATTTGGAGCAAAAATTAAAATCTTTTGCTCATTTTCAGACAAAGACACTTAAAATTACTTTAATTTTGAAAAATCTGAAAATTTTTGGTATATTTAGAATCTCCACGTCATGACGATTCTAATGATACTAATAGTTCCTATGTAAATATATTTGGAGCAAAAATTAAAATCTTTTGCTCATTTTCAGACAAAGACACTTAAAATTACTTTAATTTTGAAAAATCTGAAAATTTTTGGTTTAATTAGAATCTCCACGTCATGACGATTCTAATGATACTAATAGTTCCTATGTAAATATATTTGGAGCAAAAATTAAAATCTTTTGCTCATTTTCAGACAAAGACACTTAAAATTACTTTAATTTTGAAAAATCTGAAAATTTTTGGTATATTTAGAATCTCCACGTCATGACGATTCTAATGATACTAATAGTTCCTATGTAAATATATTTGGAGCAAAAATTAAAATCTTTTGCTCATTTTCAGACAAAGACACTTAAAATTACTTTAATTTTGAAAAATCTGAAAATTTTTGGTTTAATTAGAATCTCCACGTCATGACGATTCTAATGATACTAATATTTCCTATGTAAATATATTTGGAGCAAAAATTAAAATCTTTTGCTCATTTTCAGACAAAGACACTTAAAATTACTTTAATTTTGAAAAATCTGAAAATTTTTGGTTTAATTAGAATCTACACGCCATGACGATTCTAATGATACTAATAGTTCCTATGTAAATATATTTGGAGCAAAAATTAAAATCTTTTGCTCATTTTCAGACAAAGACACTTAAAATTACTTTAATTTTGAAAAATCTGAAAATTTTTGGTTTAATTAGAATCTACACGCCATGACGATTCTAATGATACTAATAGTTCCTATGTAAATATATTTGGAGCAAAAATTAAAATCTTTTGCTCATTTTCAGACAAAGACACTTAAAATTACTTTAATTTTGAAAAATCTGAAAATTTTTGGTATATTTAGAATCTCCACGTCATGACGATTCTAATGATACTAATAGTTCCTATGTAAATATATTTGGAGCAAAAATTAAAATCTTTTGCTCATTTTCAGACAAAGACACTTAAAATTACTTTAATTTTGAAAAATCTGAAAATTTTTGGTATATTTAGAATCTCCACGTCATGACGATTCTAATGATACTAATATTTCCTATGTAAATATATTTGGAGCAAAAATTAAAATCTTTTGCTCATTTTCAGACAAAGACACTTAAAATTACTTTAATTTTGAAAAATCTGAAAATTTTTGGTATATTTAGAATCTCCACGTCATGACGATTCTAATGATACTGATATTTCCTATGTAAATATATTTGGAGCAAAAATTAAAATCTTTTGCTCATTTTCAGACAAAGACACTTAAAATTACTTTAATTTTGAAAAATCTGAAAATTTTTGGTTTAATTAGAATCTACACGCCATGACGATTCTAATGATACTAATAGTTCCTATGTAAATATATTTGGAGCAAAAATTAAAATCTTTTGCTCATTTTCAGACAAAGACACTTAAAATTACTTTAATTTTGAAAAATCTGAAAATTTTTGGTATATTTAGAATCTCCACGTCATGACGATTCTAATGATACTGATATTTCCTATGTAAATATATTTGGAGCAAAAATTAAAATCTTTTGCTCATTTTCAGACAAAGACACTTAAAATTACTTTAATTTTGAAAAATCTGAAAATTTTTGGTTTAATTAGAATCTCCACGTCATGACGATTCTAATGATACTAATATTTCCTATGTAAATATATTTGGAGCAAAAATTAAAATCTTTTGCTCATTTTCAGACAAAGACACTTAAAATTACTTTAATTTTGAAAAATCTGAAAATTTTTGGTATATTTAGAATCTCCACGTCATGACGATTCTAATGATACTAATAGTTCCTATGTAAATATATTTGGAGCAAAAATTAAAATCTTTTGCTCATTTTCAGACAAAGACACTTAAAATTACTTTAATTTTGAAAAATCTGAAAATTTTTGGTATATTTAGAATCTCCACGTCATGACGATTCTAATGATACTGATATTTCCTATGTAAATATATTTGGAGCAAAAATTAAAATCTTTTGCTCATTTTCAGACAAAGACACTTAAAATTACTTTAATTTTGAAAAATCTGAAAATTTTTGGTATATTTAGAATCTCCACGTCATGACGATTCTAATGATACTAATAGTTCCTATGTAAATATATTTGGAGCAAAAATTAAAATCTTTTGCTCATTTTCAGACAAAGACACTTAAAATTACTTTAATTTTGAAAAATCTGAAAATTTTTGGTATATTTAGAATCTCCACGTCATGACGATTCTAATGATACTGATATTTCCTATGTAAATATATTTGGAGCAAAAATTAAAATCTTTTGCTCATTTTCAGACAAAGACACTTAAAATTACTTTAATTTTGAAAAATCTGAAAATTTTTGGTATATTTAGAATCTCCACGTCATGACGATTCTAATGATACTGATATTTCCTATGTAAATATATTTGGAGCAAAAATTAAAATCTTTTGCTCATTTTCAGACAAAGACACTTAAAATTACTTTAATTTTGAAAAATCTGAAAATTTTTGGTTTAATTAGAATCTACACGCCATGACGATTCTAATGATACTAATAGTTCCTATGTAAATATATTTGGAGCAAAAATTAAAATCTTTTGCTCATTTTCAGACAAAGACACTTAAAATTACTTTAATTTTGAAAAATCTGAAAATTTTTGGTATATTTAGAATCTCCACGTCATGACGATTCTAATGATACTGATATTTCCTATGTAAATATATTTGGAGCAAAAATTAAAATCTTTTGCTCATTTTCAGACAAAGACACTTAAAATTACTTTAATTTTGAAAAATCTGAAAATTTTTGGTATATTTAGAATCTCCACGTCATGACGATTCTAATGATACTGATATTTCCTATGTAAATATATTTGGAGCAAAAATTAAAATCTTTTGCTCATTTTCAGACAAAGACACTTAAAATTACTTTAATTTTGAAAAATCTGAAAATTTTTGGTTTAATTAGAATCTACACGCCATGACGATTCTAATGATACTAATAGTTCCTATGTAAATATATTTGGAGCAAAAATTAAAATCTTTTGCTCATTTTCAGACAAAGACACTTAAAATTACTTTAATTTTGAAAAATCTGAAAATTTTTGGTATATTTAGAATCTCCACGTCATGACGATTCTAATGATACTGATATTTCCTATGTAAATATATTTGGAGCAAAAATTAAAATCTTTTGCTCATTTTCAGACAAAGACACTTAAAATTACTTTAATTTTGAAAAATCTGAAAATTTTTGGTATATTTAGAATCTCCACGTCATGACGATTCTAATGATACTGATATTTCCTATGTAAATATATTTGGAGCAAAAATTAAAATCTTTTGCTCATTTTCAGACAAAGACACTTAAAATTACTTTAATTTTGAAAAATCTGAAAATTTTTGGTATATTTAGAATCTCCACGTCATGACGATTCTAATGATACTGATATTTCCTATGTAAATATATTTGGAGCAAAAATTAAAATCTTTTGCTCATTTTCAGACAAAGACACTTAAAATTACTTTAATTTTGAAAAATCTGAAAATTTTTGGTATATTTAGAATCTCCACGTCATGACGATTCTAATGATACTGATATTTCCTATGTAAATATATTTGGAGCAAAAATTAAAATCTTTTGCTCATTTTCAGACAAAGACACTTAAAATTACTTTAATTTTGAAAAATCTGAAAATTTTTGGTATATTTAGAATCTCCACGTCATGACGATTCTAATGATACTGATATTTCCTATGTAAATATATTTGGAGCAAAAATTAAAATCTTTTGCTCATTTTCAGACAAAGACACTTAAAATTACTTTAATTTTGAAAAATCTGAAAATTTTTGGTTTAATTAGAATCTACACGCCATGACGATTCTAATGATACTAATAGTTCCTATGTAAATATATTTGGAGCAAAAATTAAAATCTTTTGCTCATTTTCAGACAAAGACACTTAAAATTACTTTAATTTTGAAAAATCTGAAAATTTTTGGTATATTTAGAATCTCCACGTCATGACGATTCTAATGATACTGATATTTCCTATGTAAATATATTTGGAGCAAAAATTAAAATCTTTTGCTCATTTTCAGACAAAGACACTTAAAATTACTTTAATTTTGAAAAATCTGAAAATTTTTGGTATATTTAGAATCTCCACGTCATGACGATTCTAATGATACTGATATTTCCTATGTAAATATATTTGGAGCAAAAATTAAAATCTTTTGCTCATTTTCAGACAAAGACACTTAAAATTACTTTAATTTTGAAAAATCTGAAAATTTTTGGTATATTTAGAATCTCCACGTCATGACGATTCTAATGATACTGATATTTCCTATGTAAATATATTTGGAGCAAAAATTAAAATCTTTTGCTCATTTTCAGACAAAGACACTTAAAATTACTTTAATTTTGAAAAATCTGAAAATTTTTGGTATATTTAGAATCTCCACGTCATGACGATTCTAATGATACTGATATTTCCTATGTAAATATATTTGGAGCAAAAATTAAAATCTTTTGCTCATTTTCAGACAAAGACACTTAAAATTACTTTAATTTTGAAAAATCTGAAAATTTTTGGTATATTTAGAATCTCCACGTCATGACGATTCTAATGATACTGATATTTCCTATGTAAATATATTTGGAGCAAAAATTAAAATCTTTTGCTCATTTTCAGACAAAGACACTTAAAATTACTTTAATTTTGAAAAATCTGAAAATTTTTGGTTTAATTAGAATCTACACGCCATGACGATTCTAATGATACTAATAGTTCCTATGTAAATATATTTGGAGCAAAAATTAAAATCTTTTGCTCATTTTCAGACAAAGACACTTAAAATTACTTTAATTTTGAAAAATCTGAAAATTTTTGGTATATTTAGAATCTCCACGTCATGACGATTCTAATGATACTGATATTTCCTATGTAAATATATTTGGAGCAAAAATTAAAATCTTTTGCTCATTTTCAGACAAAGACACTTAAAATTACTTTAATTTTGAAAAATCTGAAAATTTTTGGTATATTTAGAATCTCCACGTCATGACGATTCTAATGATACTGATATTTCCTATGTAAATATATTTGGAGCAAAAATTAAAATCTTTTGCTCATTTTCAGACAAAGACACTTAAAATTACTTTAATTTTGAAAAATCTGAAAATTTTTGGTTTAATTAGAATCTACACGCCATGACGATTCTAATGATACTAATAGTTCCTATGTAAATATATTTGGAGCAAAAATTAAAATCTTTTGCTCATTTTCAGACAAAGACACTTAAAATTACTTTAATTTTGAAAAATCTGAAAATTTTTGGTATATTTAGAATCTCCACGTCATGACGATTCTAATGATACTGATATTTCCTATGTAAATATATTTGGAGCAAAAATTAAAATCTTTTGCTCATTTTCAGACAAAGACACTTAAAATTACTTTAATTTTGAAAAATCTGAAAATTTTTGGTATATTTAGAATCTCCACGTCATGACGATTCTAATGATACTGATATTTCCTATGTAAATATATTTGGAGCAAAAATTAAAATCTTTTGCTCATTTTCAGACAAAGACACTTAAAATTACTTTAATTTTGAAAAATCTGAAAATTTTTGGTTTAATTAGAATCTACACGCCATGACGATTCTAATGATACTAATAGTTCCTATGTAAATATATTTGGAGCAAAAATTAAAATCTTTTGCTCATTTTCAGACAAAGACACTTAAAATTACTTTAATTTTGAAAAATCTGAAAATTTTTGGTATATTTAGAATCTCCACGTCATGACGATTCTAATGATACTGATATTTCCTATGTAAATATATTTGGAGCAAAAATTAAAATCTTTTGCTCATTTTCAGACAAAGACACTTAAAATTACTTTAATTTTGAAAAATCTGAAAATTTTTGGTTTAATTAGAATCTCCACGTCATGACGATTCTAATGATACTAATATTTCCTATGTAAATATATTTGGAGCAAAAATTAAAATCTTTTGCTCATTTTCAGACAAAGACACTTAAAATTACTTTAATTTTGAAAAATCTGAAAATTTTTGGTATATTTAGAATCTCCACGTCATGACGATTCTAATGATACTAATAGTTCCTATGTAAATATATTTGGAGCAAAAATTAAAATCTTTTGCTCATTTTCAGACAAAGACACTTAAAATTACTTTAATTTTGAAAAATCTGAAAATTTTTGGTATATTTAGAATCTCCACGTCATGACGATTCTAATGATACTGATATTTCCTATGTAAATATATTTGGAGCAAAAATTAAAATCTTTTGCTCATTTTCAGACAAAGACACTTAAAATTACTTTAATTTTGAAAAATCTGAAAATTTTTGGTATATTTAGAATCTCCACGTCATGACGATTCTAATGATACTAATAGTTCCTATGTAAATATATTTGGAGCAAAAATTAAAATCTTTTGCTCATTTTCAGACAAAGACACTTAAAATTACTTTAATTTTGAAAAATCTGAAAATTTTTGGTATATTTAGAATCTCCACGTCATGACGATTCTAATGATACTGATATTTCCTATGTAAATATATTTGGAGCAAAAATTAAAATCTTTTGCTCATTTTCAGACAAAGACACTTAAAATTACTTTAATTTTGAAAAATCTGAAAATTTTTGGTTTAATTAGAATCTACACGCCATGACGATTCTAATGATACTAATAGTTCCTATGTAAATATATTTGGAGCAAAAATTAAAATCTTTTGCTCATTTTCAGACAAAGACACTTAAAATTACTTTAATTTTGAAAAATCTGAAAATTTTTGGTATATTTAGAATCTCCACGTCATGACGATTCTAATGATACTGATATTTCCTATGTAAATATATTTGGAGCAAAAATTAAAATCTTTTGCTCATTTTCAGACAAAGACACTTAAAATTACTTTAATTTTGAAAAATCTGAAAATTTTTGGTTTAATTAGAATCTCCACGTCATGACGATTCTAATGATACTAATATTTCCTATGTAAATATATTTGGAGCAAAAATTAAAATCTTTTGCTCATTTTCAGACAAAGACACTTAAAATTACTTTAATTTTGAAAAATCTGAAAATTTTTGGTATATTTAGAATCTCCACGTCATGACGATTCTAATGATACTAATAGTTCCTATGTAAATATATTTGGAGCAAAAATTAAAATCTTTTGCTCATTTTCAGACAAAGACACTTAAAATTACTTTAATTTTGAAAAATCTGAAAATTTTTGGTTTAATTAGAATCTACACGCCATGACGATTCTAATGATACTAATATTTCCTATGTAAATATATTTGGAGCAAAAATTAAAATCTTTTGCTCATTTTCAGACAAAGACACTTAAAATTACTTTAATTTTGAAAAATCTGAAAATTTTTGGTATATTTAGAATCTCCACGTCATGACGATTCTAATGATACTAATAGTTCCTATGTAAATATATTTGGAGCAAAAATTAAAATCTTTTGCTCATTTTCAGACAAAGACACTTAAAATTACTTTAATTTTGAAAAATCTGAAAATTTTTGGTATATTTAGAATCTCCACGTCATGACGATTCTAATGATACTAATAGTTCCTATGTAAATATATTTGGAGCAAAAATTAAAATCTTTTGCTCATTTTCAGACAAAGACACTTAAAATTACTTTAATTTTGAAAAATCTGAAAATTTTTGGTATATTTAGAATCTCCACGTCATGACGATTCTAATGATACTAATATTTCCTATGTAAATATATTTGGAGCAAAAATTAAAATCTTTTGCTCATTTTCAGACAAAGACACTTAAAATTACTTTAATTTTGAAAAATCTGAAAATTTTTGGTATATTTAGAATCTCCACGTCATGACGATTCTAATGATACTGATATTTCCTATGTAAATATATTTGGAGCAAAAATTAAAATCTTTTGCTCATTTTCAGACAAAGACACTTAAAATTACTTTAATTTTGAAAAATCTGAAAATTTTTGGTATATTTAGAATCTCCACGTCATGACGATTCTAATGATACTAATATTTCCTATGTAAATATATTTGGAGCAAAAATTAAAATCTTTTGCTCATTTTCAGACAAAGACACTTAAAATTACTTTAATTTTGAAAAATCTGAAAATTTTTGGTATATTTAGAATCTCCACGTCATGACGATTCTAATGATACTGATATTTCCTATGTAAATATATTTGGAGCAAAAATTAAAATCTTTTGCTCATTTTCAGACAAAGACACTTAAAATTACTTTAATTTTGAAAAATCTGAAAATTTTTGGTATATTTAGAATCTCCACGTCATGACGATTCTAATGATACTAATATTTCCTATGTAAATATATTTGGAGCAAAAATTAAAATCTTTTGCTCATTTTCAGACAAAGACACTTAAAATTACTTTAATTTTGAAAAATCTGAAAATTTTTGGTTTAATTAGAATCTCCACGTCATGACGATTCTAATGATACTAATATTTCCTATGTAAATATATTTGGAGCAAAAATTAAAATCTTTTGCTCATTTTCAGACAAAGACACTTAAAATTACTTTAATTTTGAAAAATCTGAAAATTTTTGGTATATTTAGAATCTCCACGTCATGACGATTCTAATGATACTAATAGTTCCTATGTAAATATATTTGGAGCAAAAATTAAAATCTTTTGCTCATTTTCAGACAAAGACACTTAAAATTACTTTAATTTTGAAAAATCTGAAAATTTTTGGTATATTTAGAATCTCCACGTCATGACGATTCTAATGATACTAATATTTCCTATGTAAATATATTTGGAGCAAAAATTAAAATCTTTTGCTCATTTTCAGACAAAGACACTTAAAATTACTTTAATTTTGAAAAATCTGAAAATTTTTGGTATATTTAGAATCTCCACGTCATGACGATTCTAATGATACTGATATTTCCTATGTAAATATATTTGGAGCAAAAATTAAAATCTTTTGCTCATTTTCAGACAAAGACACTTAAAATTACTTTAATTTTGAAAAATCTGAAAATTTTTGGTTTAATTAGAATCTCCACGTCATGACGATTCTAATGATACTAATATTTCCTATGTAAATATATTTGGAGCAAAAATTAAAATCTTTTGCTCATTTTCAGACAAAGACACTTAAAATTACTTTAATTTTGAAAAATCTGAAAATTTTTGGTTTAATTAGAATCTCCACGTCATGACGATTCTAATGATACTAATATTTCCTATGTAAATATATTTGGAGCAAAAATTAAAATCTTTTGCTCATTTTCAGACAAAGACACTTAAAATTACTTTAATTTTGAAAAATCTGAAAATTTTTGGTATATTTAGAATCTCCACGTCATGACGATTCTAATGATACTAATAGTTCCTATGTAAATATATTTGGAGCAAAAATTAAAATCTTTTGCTCATTTTCAGACAAAGACACTTAAAATTACTTTAATTTTGAAAAATCTGAAAATTTTTGGTATATTTAGAATCTCCACGTCATGACGATTCTAATGATACTAATATTTCCTATGTAAATATATTTGGAGCAAAAATTAAAATCTTTTGCTCATTTTCAGACAAAGACACTTAAAATTACTTTAATTTTGAAAAATCTGAAAATTTTTGGTATATTTAGAATCTCCACGTCATGACGATTCTAATGATACTGATATTTCCTATGTAAATATATTTGGAGCAAAAATTAAAATCTTTTGCTCATTTTCAGACAAAGACACTTAAAATTACTTTAATTTTGAAAAATCTGAAAATTTTTGGTTTAATTAGAATCTCCACGTCATGACGATTCTAATGATACTAATATTTCCTATGTAAATATATTTGGAGCAAAAATTAAAATCTTTTGCTCATTTTCAGACAAAGACACTTAAAATTACTTTAATTTTGAAAAATCTGAAAATTTTTGGTATATTTAGAATCTCCACGTCATGACGATTCTAATGATACTAATAGTTCCTATGTAAATATATTTGGAGCAAAAATTAAAATCTTTTGCTCATTTTCAGACAAAGACACTTAAAATTACTTTAATTTTGAAAAATCTGAAAATTTTTGGTTTAATTAGAATCTACACGCCATGACGATTCTAATGATACTAATATTTCCTATGTAAATATATTTGGAGCAAAAATTAAAATCTTTTGCTCATTTTCAGACAAAGACACTTAAAATTACTTTAATTTTGAAAAATCTGAAAATTTTTGGTATATTTAGAATCTCCACGTCATGACGATTCTAATGATACTAATATTTCCTATGTAAATATATTTGGAGCAAAAATTAAAATCTTTTGCTCATTTTCAGACAAAGACACTTAAAATTACTTTAATTTTGAAAAATCTGAAAATTTTTGGTATATTTAGAATCTCCACGTCATGACGATTCTAATGATACTGATATTTCCTATGTAAATATATTTGGAGCAAAAATTAAAATCTTTTGCTCATTTTCAGACAAAGACACTTAAAATTACTTTAATTTTGAAAAATCTGAAAATTTTTGGTTTAATTAGAATCTACACGCCATGACGATTCTAATGATACTAATAGTTCCTATGTAAATATATTTGGAGCAAAAATTAAAATCTTTTGCTCATTTTCAGACAAAGACACTTAAAATTACTTTAATTTTGAAAAATCTGAAAATTTTTGGTATATTTAGAATCTCCACGTCATGACGATTCTAATGATACTGATATTTCCTATGTAAATATATTTGGAGCAAAAATTAAAATCTTTTGCTCATTTTCAGACAAAGACACTTAAAATTACTTTAATTTTGAAAAATCTGAAAATTTTTGGTTTAATTAGAATCTACACGCCATGACGATTCTAATGATACTAATAGTTCCTATGTAAATATATTTGGAGCAAAAATTAAAATCTTTTGCTCATTTTCAGACAAAGACACTTAAAATTACTTTAATTTTGAAAAATCTGAAAATTTTTGGTTTAATTAGAATCTACACGCCATGACGATTCTAATGATACTAATAGTTCCTATGTAAATATATTTGGAGCAAAAATTAAAATCTTTTGCTCATTTTCAGACAAAGACACTTAAAATTACTTTAATTTTGAAAAATCTGAAAATTTTTGGTTTAATTAGAATCTCCACGTCATGACGATTCTAATGATACTAATATTTCCTATGTAAATATATTTGGAGCAAAAATTAAAATCTTTTGCTCATTTTCAGACAAAGACACTTAAAATTACTTTAATTTTGAAAAATCTGAAAATTTTTGGTTTAATTAGAATCTCCACGTCATGACGATTCTAATGATACTAATATTTCCTATGTAAATATATTTGGAGCAAAAATTAAAATCTTTTGCTCATTTTCAGACAAAGACACTTAAAATTACTTTAATTTTGAAAAATCTGAAAATTTTTGGTATATTTAGAATCTCCACGTCATGACGATTCTAATGATACTAATAGTTCCTATGTAAATATATTTGGAGCAAAAATTAAAATCTTTTGCTCATTTTCAGACAAAGACACTTAAAATTACTTTAATTTTGAAAAATCTGAAAATTTTTGGTATATTTAGAATCTCCACGTCATGACGATTCTAATGATACTAATATTTCCTATGTAAATATATTTGGAGCAAAAATTAAAATCTTTTGCTCATTTTCAGACAAAGACACTTAAAATTACTTTAATTTTGAAAAATCTGAAAATTTTTGGTATATTTAGAATCTCCACGTCATGACGATTCTAATGATACTGATATTTCCTATGTAAATATATTTGGAGCAAAAATTAAAATCTTTTGCTCATTTTCAGACAAAGACACTTAAAATTACTTTAATTTTGAAAAATCTGAAAATTTTTGGTTTAATTAGAATCTCCACGTCATGACGATTCTAATGATACTAATATTTCCTATGTAAATATATTTGGAGCAAAAATTAAAATCTTTTGCTCATTTTCAGACAAAGACACTTAAAATTACTTTAATTTTGAAAAATCTGAAAATTTTTGGTATATTTAGAATCTCCACGTCATGACGATTCTAATGATACTAATAGTTCCTATGTAAATATATTTGGAGCAAAAATTAAAATCTTTTGCTCATTTTCAGACAAAGACACTTAAAATTACTTTAATTTTGAAAAATCTGAAAATTTTTGGTTTAATTAGAATCTACACGCCATGACGATTCTAATGATACTAATATTTCCTATGTAAATATATTTGGAGCAAAAATTAAAATCTTTTGCTCATTTTCAGACAAAGACACTTAAAATTACTTTAATTTTGAAAAATCTGAAAATTTTTGGTATATTTAGAATCTCCACGTCATGACGATTCTAATGATACTAATATTTCCTATGTAAATATATTTGGAGCAAAAATTAAAATCTTTTGCTCATTTTCAGACAAAGACACTTAAAATTACTTTAATTTTGAAAAATCTGAAAATTTTTGGTATATTTAGAATCTCCACGTCATGACGATTCTAATGATACTGATATTTCCTATGTAAATATATTTGGAGCAAAAATTAAAATCTTTTGCTCATTTTCAGACAAAGACACTTAAAATTACTTTAATTTTGAAAAATCTGAAAATTTTTGGTTTAATTAGAATCT
The DNA here is from genome assembly GCA_964036255.1 of Caenorhabditis virilis. NCBI lineage: Eukaryota > Metazoa > Nematoda > Chromadorea > Rhabditida > Rhabditidae > Caenorhabditis > Caenorhabditis virilis. Next base: position 7,687,631 of record OZ038417.1, on the reverse strand, counting down.
ACACGCCATGACGATTCTAATGATACTAATAGTTCCTATGTAAATATATTTGGAGCAAAAATTAAAATCTTTTGCTCATTTTCAGACAAAGACACTTAAAATTACTTTAATTTTGAAAAATCTGAAAATTTTTGGTATATTTAGAATCTCCACGTCATGACGATTCTAATGATACTGATATTTCCTATGTAAATATATTTGGAGCAAAAATTAAAATCTTTTGCTCATTTTCAGACAAAGACACTTAAAATTACTTTAATTTTGAAAAATCTGAAAATTTTTGGTTTAATTAGAATCTACACGCCATGACGATTCTAATGATACTAATAGTTCCTATGTAAATATATTTGGAGCAAAAATTAAAATCTTTTGCTCATTTTCAGACAAAGACACTTAAAATTACTTTAATTTTGAAAAATCTGAAAATTTTTGGTTTAATTAGAATCTACACGCCATGACGATTCTAATGATACTAATAGTTCCTATGTAAATATATTTGGAGCAAAAATTAAAATCTTTTGCTCATTTTCAGACAAAGACACTTAAAATTACTTTAATTTTGAAAAATCTGAAAATTTTTGGTATATTTAGAATCTCCACGTCATGACGATTCTAATGATACTAATAGTTCCTATGTAAATATATTTGGAGCAAAAATTAAAATCTTTTGCTCATTTTCAGACAAAGACACTTAAAATTACTTTAATTTTGAAAAATCTGAAAATTTTTGGTATATTTAGAATCTCCACGTCATGACGATTCTAATGATACTAATATTTCCTATGTAAATATATTTGGAGCAAAAATTAAAATCTTTTGCTCATTTTCAGACAAAGACACTTAAAATTACTTTAATTTTGAAAAATCTGAAAATTTTTGGTATATTTAGAATCTCCACGTCATGACGATTCTAATGATACTGATATTTCCTATGTAAATATATTTGGAGCAAAAATTAAAATCTTTTGCTCATTTTCAGACAAAGACACTTAAAATTACTTTAATTTTGAAAAATCTGAAAATTTTTGGTATATTTAGAATCTCCACGTCATGACGATTCTAATGATACTAATATTTCCTATGTAAATATATTTGGAGCAAAAATTAAAATCTTTTGCTCATTTTCAGACAAAGACACTTAAAATTACTTTAATTTTGAAAAATCTGAAAATTTTTGGTATATTTAGAATCTCCACGTCATGACGATTCTAATGATACTGATATTTCCTATGTAAATATATTTGGAGCAAAAATTAAAATCTTTTGCTCATTTTCAGACAAAGACACTTAAAATTACTTTAATTTTGAAAAATCTGAAAATTTTTGGTATATTTAGAATCTCCACGTCATGACGATTCTAATGATACTAATATTTCCTATGTAAATATATTTGGAGCAAAAATTAAAATCTTTTGCTCATTTTCAGACAAAGACACTTAAAATTACTTTAATTTTGAAAAATCTGAAAATTTTTGGTTTAATTAGAATCTCCACGTCATGACGATTCTAATGATACTAATATTTCCTATGTAAATATATTTGGAGCAAAAATTAAAATCTTTTGCTCATTTTCAGACAAAGACACTTAAAATTACTTTAATTTTGAAAAATCTGAAAATTTTTGGTATATTTAGAATCTCCACGTCATGACGATTCTAATGATACTAATAGTTCCTATGTAAATATATTTGGAGCAAAAATTAAAATCTTTTGCTCATTTTCAGACAAAGACACTTAAAATTACTTTAATTTTGAAAAATCTGAAAATTTTTGGTTTAATTAGAATCTACACGCCATGACGATTCTAATGATACTAATATTTCCTATGTAAATATATTTGGAGCAAAAATTAAAATCTTTTGCTCATTTTCAGACAAAGACACTTAAAATTACTTTAATTTTGAAAAATCTGAAAATTTTTGGTTTAATTAGAATCTACACGCCATGACGATTCTAATGATACTAATATTTCCTATGTAAATATATTTGGAGCAAAAATTAAAATCTTTTGCTCATTTTCAGACAAAGACACTTAAAATTACTTTAATTTTGAAAAATCTGAAAATTTTTGGTATATTTAGAATCTCCACGTCATGACGATTCTAATGATACTAATATTTCCTATGTAAATATATTTGGAGCAAAAATTAAAATCTTTTGCTCATTTTCAGACAAAGACACTTAAAATTACTTTAATTTTGAAAAATCTGAAAATTTTTGGTTTAATTAGAATCTACACGCCATGACGATTCTAATGATACTAATATTTCCTATGTAAATATATTTGGAGCAAAAATTAAAATCTTTTGCTCATTTTCAGACAAAGACACTTAAAATTACTTTAATTTTGAAAAATCTGAAAATTTTTGGTATATTTAGAATCTCCACGTCATGACGATTCTAATGATACTAATAGTTCCTATGTAAATATATTTGGAGCAAAAATTAAAATCTTTTGCTCATTTTCAGACAAAGACACTTAAAATTACTTTAATTTTGAAAAATCTGAAAATGTTTGGTTTAATTAGAATCTACACGCCATGACGATTCTAATGATACTAATATTTCCTATGTAAATATATTTGGAGCAAAAATTAAAATCTTTTGCTCATTTTCAGACAAACACACTTAAAATTACTTTAATTTTGAAAAATCTGAAAATTTTTGGTATATTTAGAATCTCCACGTCATGACGATTCTAATGATACTAATATTTCCTATGTAAATATATTTGGAGCAAAAATTAAAATCTTTTGCTCATTTTCAGACAAACACACTTAAAATTACTTTAATTTTGAAAAATCTGAAAATTTTTGGTTTAATTAGAATCTACACGCCATGACGATTCTAATGATACTAATATTTCCTATGTAAATATATTTGGAGCAAAAATTAAAATCTTTTGCTCATTTTCAGACAAACACACTTAAAATTACTTTAATTTTGAAAAATCTGAAAATTTTTGGTATATTTAGAATCTCCACGTCATGACGATTCTAATGATACTGATATTTCCTATGTAAATATATTTGGAGCAAAAATTAAAATCTTTTGCTCATTTTCAGACAAACACACTTAAAATTACTTTAATTTTGAAAAATCTGAAAATTTTTGGTTTAATTAGAATCTACACGCCATGACGATTCTAATGATACTAATATTTCCTATGTAAATATATTTGGAGCAAAAATTAAAATCTTTTGCTCATTTTCAGACAAACACACTTAAAATTACTTTAATTTTGAAAAATCTGAAAATTTATGGTTTAATTAGAATCTACACGCGATTTCGATTCTAATGATACTAATATTTCCTATGTAAATATATTTGGAGCAAAAATTAAAATCTTTTGCTCATTTTCAGACAAACACACTTAAAATTACTTTAATTTTGAAAAATCTGAAAATTTTTGGTTTAATTAGAATCTACACGCCATGACGATTCTAATGATACTAATATTTCCTATGTAAATATATTTGGAGCAAAAATTAAAATCTTTTGCTCATTTTCAGACAAACACACTTAAAATTACTTTAATTTTGAAAAATCTGAAAATTTTTGGTATATTTAGAATCTCCACGTCATGACGATTCTAATGATACTGATATTTCCTATGTAAATATATTTGGAGCAAAAATTAAAATCTTTTGCTCATTTTCAGACAAACACACTTAAAATTACTTTAATTTTGAAAAATCTGAAAATTTTTGGTTTAATTAGAATCTACACGCCATGACGATTCTAATGATACTAATATTTCCTATGTAAATATATTTGGAGCAAAAATTAAAATCTTTTGCTCATTTTCAGACAAAGACACTTAAAATTACTTTAATTTTGAAAAATCTGAAAATTTTTGGTTTAATTAGAATCTACACGCCATGACGATTCTAATGATACTAATAGTTCCTATGTAAATATATTTGGAGCAAAAATTAAAATCTTTTGCTCATTTTCAGACAAAGACACTTAAAATTACTTTAATTTTGAAAAATCTGAAAATTTTTGGTATATTTAGAATCTCCACGTCATGACGATTCTAATGATACTAATAGTTCCTATGTAAATATATTTGGAGCAAAAATTAAAATCTTTTGCTCATTTTCAGACAAAGACACTTAAAATTACTTTAATTTTGAAAAATCTGAAAATTTTTGGTTTAATTAGAATCTCCACGTCATGACGATTCTAATGATACTAATAGTTCCTATGTAAATATATTTGGAGCAAAAATTAAAATCTTTTGCTCATTTTCAGACAAAGACACTTAAAATTACTTTAATTTTGAAAAATCTGAAAATTTTTGGTATATTTAGAATCTCCACGTCATGACGATTCTAATGATACTAATAGTTCCTATGTAAATATATTTGGAGCAAAAATTAAAATCTTTTGCTCATTTTCAGACAAAGACACTTAAAATTACTTTAATTTTGAAAAATCTGAAAATTTTTGGTTTAATTAGAATCTCCACGTCATGACGATTCTAATGATACTAATATTTCCTATGTAAATATATTTGGAGCAAAAATTAAAATCTTTTGCTCATTTTCAGACAAAGACACTTAAAATTACTTTAATTTTGAAAAATCTGAAAATTTTTGGTTTAATTAGAATCTACACGCCATGACGATTCTAATGATACTAATATTTCCTATGTAAATATATTTGGAGCAAAAATTAAAATCTTTTGCTCATTTTCAGACAAAGACACTTAAAATTACTTTAATTTTGAAAAATCTGAAAATTTTTGGTTTAATTAGAATCTACACGCCATGACGATTCTAATGATACTAATAGTTCCTATGTAAATATATTTGGAGCAAAAATTAAAATCTTTTGCTCATTTTCAGACAAAGACACTTAAAATTACTTTAATTTTGAAAAATCTGAAAATTTTTGGTATATTTAGAATCTCCACGTCATGACGATTCTAATGATACTAATAGTTCCTATGTAAATATATTTGGAGCAAAAATTAAAATCTTTTGCTCATTTTCAGACAAAGACACTTAAAATTACTTTAATTTTGAAAAATCTGAAAATTTTTGGTTTAATTAGAATCTCCACGTCATGACGATTCTAATGATACTAATAGTTCCTATGTAAATATATTTGGAGCAAAAATTAAAATCTTTTGCTCATTTTCAGACAAAGACACTTAAAATTACTTTAATTTTGAAAAATCTGAAAATTTTTGGTATATTTAGAATCTCCACGTCATGACGATTCTAATGATACTAATAGTTCCTATGTAAATATATTTGGAGCAAAAATTAAAATCTTTTGCTCATTTTCAGACAAAGACACTTAAAATTACTTTAATTTTGAAAAATCTGAAAATTTTTGGTTTAATTAGAATCTCCACGTCATGACGATTCTAATGATACTAATATTTCCTATGTAAATATATTTGGAGCAAAAATTAAAATCTTTTGCTCATTTTCAGACAAAGACACTTAAAATTACTTTAATTTTGAAAAATCTGAAAATTTTTGGTTTAATTAGAATCTACACGCCATGACGATTCTAATGATACTAATATTTCCTATGTAAATATATTTGGAGCAAAAATTAAAATCTTTTGCTCATTTTCAGACAAAGACACTTAAAATTACTTTAATTTTGAAAAATCTGAAAATTTTTGGTTTAATTAGAATCTACACGCCATGACGATTCTAATGATACTAATATTTCCTATGTAAATATATTTGGAGCAAAAATTAAAATCTTTTGCTCATTTTCAGACAAAGACACTTAAAATTACTTTAATTTTGAAAAATCTGAAAATTTTTGGTTTAATTAGAATCTACACGCCATGACGATTCTAATGATACTAATATTTCCTATGTAAATATATTTGGAGCAAAAATTAAAATCTTTTGCTCATTTTCAGACAAAGACACTTAAAATTACTTTAATTTTGAAAAATCTGAAAATTTTTGGTTTAATTAGAATCTACACGTCATGACGATTCTAATGATACTAATATTTCCTATGTAAATATATTTGGAGCAAAAATTAAAATCTTTTGCTCATTTTCAGACAAAGACACTTAAAATTACTTTAATTTTGAAAAATCTGAAAATTTTTGGTATATTTAGAATCTCCACGTCATGACGATTCTAATGATACTAATATTTCCTATGTAAATATATTTGGAGCAAAAATTAAAATCTTTTGCTCATTTTCAGACAAAGACACTTAAAATTACTTTAATTTTGAAAAATCTGAAAATTTTTGGTATATTTAGAATCTCCACGTCATGACGATTCTAATGATACTGATATTTCCTATGTAAATATATTTGGAGCAAAAATTAAAATCTTTTGCTCATTTTCAGACAAAGACACTTAAAATTACTTTAATTTTGAAAAATCTGAAAATTTTTGGTATATTTAGAATCTCCACGTCATGACGATTCTAATGATACTAATATTTCCTATGTAAATATATTTGGAGCAAAAATTAAAATCTTTTGCTCATTTTCAGACAAAGACACTTAAAATTACTTTAATTTTGAAAAATCTGAAAATTTTTGGTATATTTAGAATCTCCACGTCATGACGATTCTAATGATACTGATATTTCCTATGTAAATATATTTGGAGCAAAAATTAAAATCTTTTGCTCATTTTCAGACAAAGACACTTAAAATTACTTTAATTTTGAAAAATCTGAAAATTTTTGGTATATTTAGAATCTCCACGTCATGACGATTCTAATGATACTAATATTTCCTATGTAAATATATTTGGAGCAAAAATTAAAATCTTTTGCTCATTTTCAGACAAAGACACTTAAAATTACTTTAATTTTGAAAAATCTGAAAATTTTTGGTTTAATTAGAATCTCCACGTCATGACGATTCTAATGATACTAATATTTCCTATGTAAATATATTTGGAGCAAAAATTAAAATCTTTTGCTCATTTTCAGACAAAGACACTTAAAATTACTTTAATTTTGAAAAATCTGAAAATTTTTGGTATATTTAGAATCTCCACGTCATGACGATTCTAATGATACTAATAGTTCCTATGTAAATATATTTGGAGCAAAAATTAAAATCTTTTGCTCATTTTCAGACAAAGACACTTAAAATTACTTTAATTTTGAAAAATCTGAAAATTTTTGGTTTAATTAGAATCTACACGCCATGACGATTCTAATGATACTAATATTTCCTATGTAAATATATTTGGAGCAAAAATTAAAATCTTTTGCTCATTTTCAGACAAAGACACTTAAAATTACTTTAATTTTGAAAAATCTGAAAATTTTTGGTTTAATTAGAATCTACACGCCATGACGATTCTAATGATACTAATATTTCCTATGTAAATATATTTGGAGCAAAAATTAAAATCTTTTGCTCATTTTCAGACAAAGACACTTAAAATTACTTTAATTTTGAAAAATCTGAAAATTTTTGGTATATTTAGAATCTCCACGTCATGACGATTCTAATGATACTAATATTTCCTATGTAAATATATTTGGAGCAAAAATTAAAATCTTTTGCTCATTTTCAGACAAAGACACTTAAAATTACTTTAATTTTGAAAAATCTGAAAATTTTTGGTTTAATTAGAATCTACACGCCATGACGATTCTAATGATACTAATATTTCCTATGTAAATATATTTGGAGCAAAAATTAAAATCTTTTGCTCATTTTCAGACAAAGACACTTAAAATTACTTTAATTTTGAAAAATCTGAAAATTTTTGGTATATTTAGAATCTCCACGTCATGACGATTCTAATGATACTAATAGTTCCTATGTAAATATATTTGGAGCAAAAATTAAAATCTTTTGCTCATTTTCAGACAAAGACACTTAAAATTACTTTAATTTTGAAAAATCTGAAAATGTTTGGTTTAATTAGAATCTACACGCCATGACGATTCTAATGATACTAATATTTCCTATGTAAATATATTTGGAGCAAAAATTAAAATCTTTTGCTCATTTTCAGACAAACACACTTAAAATTACTTTAATTTTGAAAAATCTGAAAATTTTTGGTATATTTAGAATCTCCACGTCATGACGATTCTAATGATACTAATATTTCCTATGTAAATATATTTGGAGCAAAAATTAAAATCTTTTGCTCATTTTCAGACAAACACACTTAAAATTACTTTAATTTTGAAAAATCTGAAAATTTTTGGTTTAATTAGAATCTACACGCCATGACGATTCTAATGATACTAATATTTCCTATGTAAATATATTTGGAGCAAAAATTAAAATCTTTTGCTCATTTTCAGACAAACACACTTAAAATTACTTTAATTTTGAAAAATCTGAAAATTTTTGGTATATTTAGAATCTCCACGTCATGACGATTCTAATGATACTGATATTTCCTATGTAAATATATTTGGAGCAAAAATTAAAATCTTTTGCTCATTTTCAGACAAACACACTTAAAATTACTTTAATTTTGAAAAATCTGAAAATTTTTGGTTTAATTAGAATCTACACGCCATGACGATTCTAATGATACTAATATTTCCTATGTAAATATATTTGGAGCAAAAATTAAAATCTTTTGCTCATTTTCAGACAAACACACTTAAAATTACTTTAATTTTGAAAAATCTGAAAATTTATGGTTTAATTAGAATCTACACGCGATTTCGATTCTAATGATACTAATATTTCCTATGTAAATATATTTGGAGCAAAAATTAAAATCTTTTGCTCATTTTCAGACAAACACACTTAAAATTACTTTAATTTTGAAAAATCTGAAAATTTATGGTTTAATTAGAATCTACACGCGATTTCGATTCTAATGATACTAATATTTCCTATGTAAATATATTTGGAGCAAAAATTAAAATCTTTTGCTCATTTTCAGACAAACACACTTAAAATTACTTTAATTTTGAAAAATCTGAAAATTTTTGGTTTAATTAGAATCTACACGCCATGACGATTCTAATGATACTAATATTTCCTATGTAAATATATTTGGAGCAAAAATTAAAATCTTTTGCTCATTTTCAGACAAACACACTTAAAATTACTTTAATTTTGAAAAATCTGAAAATTTTTGGTATATTTAGAATCTCCACGTCATGACGATTCTAATGATACTAATATTTCCTATGTAAATATATTTGGAGCAAAAATTAAAATCTTTTGCTCATTTTCAGACAAAGACACTTAAAATTACTTTAATTTTGAAAAATCTGAAAATTTTTGGTATATTTAGAATCTCCACGTCATGACGATTCTAATGATACTAATATTTCCTATGTAAATATATTTGGAGCAAAAATTAAAATCTTTTGCTCATTTTCAGACAAAGACACTTAAAATTACTTTAATTTTGAAAAATCTGAAAATTTTTGGTTTAATTAGAATCTACACGCCATGACGATTCTAATGATACTAATATTTCCTATGTAAATATATTTGGAGCAAAAATTAAAATCTTTTGCTCATTTTCAGACAAAGACACTTAAAATTACTTTAATTTTGAAAAATCTGAAAATTTTTGGTTTAATTAGAATCTCCACGTCATGACGATTCTAATGATACTAATATTTCCTATGTAAATATATTTGGAGCAAAAATTAAAATCTTTTGCTCATTTTCAGACAAAGACACTTAAAATTACTTTAATTTTGAAAAATCTGAAAATTTTTGGTTTAATTAGAATCTACACGCCATGACGATTCTAATGATACTAATATTTCCTATGTAAATATATTTGGAGCAAAAATTAAAATCTTTTGCTCATTTTCAGACAAAGACACTTAAAATTACTTTAATTTTGAAAAATCTGAAAATTTTTGGTATATTTAGAATCTCCACGTCATGACGATTCTAATGATACTAATAGTTCCTATGTAAATATATTTGGAGCAAAAATTAAAATCTTTTGCTCATTTTCAGACAAAGACACTTAAAATTACTTTAATTTTGAAAAATCTGAAAATTTTTGGTATATTTAGAATCTCCACGTCATGACGATTCTAATGATACTAATAGTTCCTATGTAAATATATTTGGAGCAAAAATTAAAATCTTTTGCTCATTTTCAGACAAAGACACTTAAAATTACTTTAATTTTGAAAAATCTGAAAATTTTTGGTATATTTAGAATCTCCACGTCATGACGATTCTAATGATACTAATATTTCCTATGTAAATATATTTGGAGCAAAAATTAAAATCTTTTGCTCATTTTCAGACAAAGACACTTAAAATTACTTTAATTTTGAAAAATCTGAAAATGTTTGGTATATTTAGAATCTACACACGATTGCGATTCTAATGATACTAATATTTCCTATGTAAATATATTTGGAGCAAAAATTAAAATCTTTTGCTCATTTTCAGACAAAGACACTTAAAATTACTTTAATTTTGAAAAATCTGAAAATTTTTGGTATATTTAGAATCTCCACGTCATGACGATTCTAATGATACTAATAGTTCCTATGTAAATATATTTGGAGCAAAAATTAAAATCTTTTGCTCATTTTCAGACAAAGACACTTAAAATTACTTTAATTTTGAAAAATCTGAAAATTTTTGGTATATTTAGAATCTCCACGTCATGACGATTCTAATGATACTAATAGTTCCTATGTAAATATATTTGGAGCAAAAATTAAAATCTTTTGCTCATTTTCAGACAAAGACACTTAAAATTACTTTAATTTTGAAAAATCTGAAAATTTTTGGTATATTTAGAATCTCCACGTCATGACGATTCTAATGATACTAATATTTCCTATGTAAATATATTTGGAGCAAAAATTAAAATCTTTTGCTCATTTTCAGACAAAGACACTTAAAATTACTTTAATTTTGAAAAATCTGAAAATTTTTGGTTTAATTAGAATCTCCACGTCATGACGATTCTAATGATACTAATATTTCCTATGTAAATATATTTGGAGCAAAAATTAAAATCTTTTGCTCATTTTCAGACAAAGACACTTAAAATTACTTTAATTTTGAAAAATCTGAAAATTTTTGGTATATTTAGAATCTCCACGTCATGACGATTCTAATGATACTAATAGTTCCTATGTAAATATATTTGGAGCAAAAATTAAAATCTTTTGCTCATTTTCAGACAAAGACACTTAAAATTACTTTAATTTTGAAAAATCTGAAAATTTTTGGTTTAATTAGAATCTCCACGTCATGACGATTCTAATGATACTAATATTTCCTATGTAAATATATTTGGAGCAAAAATTAAAATCTTTTGCTCATTTTCAGACAAAGACACTTAAAATTACTTTAATTTTGAAAAATCTGAAAATTTTTGGTTTAATTAGAATCTACACGCCATGACGATTCTAATGATACTAATATTTCCTATGTAAATATATTTGGAGCAAAAATTAAAATCTTTTGCTCATTTTCAGACAAAGACACTTAAAATTACTTTAATTTTGAAAAATCTGAAAATTTTTGGTTTAATTAGAATCTCCACGTCATGACGATTCTAATGATACTAATATTTCCTATGTAAATATATTTGGAGCAAAAATTAAAATCTTTTGCTCATTTTCAGACAAAGACACTTAAAATTACTTTAATTTTGAAAAATCTGAAAATTTTTGGTTTAATTAGAATCTACACGCCATGACGATTCTAATGATACTAATATTTCCTATGTAAATATATTTGGAGCAAAAATTAAAATCTTTTGCTCATTTTCAGACAAAGACACTTAAAATTACTTTAATTTTGAAAAATCTGAAAATTTTTGGTATATTTAGAATCTCCACGTCATGACGATTCTAATGATACTAATAGTTCCTATGTAAATATATTTGGAGCAAAAATTAAAATCTTTTGCTCATTTTCAGACAAAGACACTTAAAATTACTTTAATTTTGAAAAATCTGAAAATTTTTGGTTTAATTAGAATCTCCACGTCATGACGATTCTAATGATACTAATATTTCCTATGTAAATATATTTGGAGCAAAAATTAAAATCTTTTGCTCATTTTCAGACAAAGACACTTAAAATTACTTTAATTTTGAAAAATCTGAAAATTTTTGGTTTAATTAGAATCTACACGCCATGACGATTCTAATGATACTAATATTTCCTATGTAAATATATTTGGAGCAAAAATTAAAATCTTTTGCTCATTTTCAGACAAAGACACTTAAAATTACTTTAATTTTGAAAAATCTGAAAATTTTTGGTTTAATTAGAATCTCCACGTCATGACGATTCTAATGATACTAATATTTCCTATGTAAATATATTTGGAGCAAAAATTAAAATCTTTTGCTCATTTTCAGACAAACACACTTAAAATTACTTTAATTTTGAAAAATCTGAAAATTTTTGGTATATTTAGAATCTCCACGTCATGACGATTCTAATGATACTGATATTTCCTATGTAAATATATTTGGAGCAAAAATTAAAATCTTTTGCTCATTTTCAGACAAAGACACTTAAAATTACTTTAATTTTGAAAAATCTGAAAATTTTTGGTTTAATTAGAATCTCCACGTCATGACGATTCTAATGATACTAATATTTCCTATGTAAATATATTTGGAGCAAAAATTAAAATCTTTTGCTCATTTTCAGACAAACACACTTAAAATTACTTTAATTTTGAAAAATCTGAAAATTTTTGGTATATTTAGAATCTCCACGTCATGACGATTCTAATGATACTGATATTTCCTATGTAAATATATTTGGAGCAAAAATTAAAATCTTTTGCTCATTTTCAGACAAACACACTTAAAATTACTTTAATTTTGAAAAATCTGAAAATTTTTGGTTTAATTAGAATCTCCACGTCATGACGATTCTAATGATACTAATATTTCCTATGTAAATATATTTGGAGCAAAAATTAAAATCTTTTGCTCATTTTCAGACAAACACACTTAAAATTACTTTAATTTTGAAAAATCTGAAAATTTTTGGTATATTTAGAATCTCCACGTCATGACGATTCTAATGATACTGATATTTCCTATGTAAATATATTTGGAGCAAAAATTAAAATCTTTTGCTCATTTTCAGACAAAGACACTTAAAATTACTTTAATTTTGAAAAATCTGAAAATTTTTGGTTTAATTAGAATCTCCACGTCATGACGATTCTAATGATACTAATATTTCCTATGTAAATATATTTGGAGCAAAAATTAAAATCTTTTGCTCATTTTCAGACAAACACACTTAAAATTACTTTAATTTTGAAAAATCTGAAAATTTTTGGTATATTTAGAATCTCCACGTCATGACGATTCTAATGATACTGATATTTCCTATGTAAATATATTTGGAGCAAAAATTAAAATCTTTTGCTCATTTTCAGACAAACACACTTAAAATTACTTTAATTTTGAAAAATCTGAAAATTTTTGGTTTAATTAGAATCTACACGCCATGACGATTCTAATGATACTAATATTTCCTATGTAAATATATTTGGAGCAAAAATTAAAATCTTTTGCTCATTTTCAGACAAACACACTTAAAATTACTTTAATTTTGAAAAATCTGAAAATTTATGGTTTAATTAGAATCTACACGCGATTTCGATTCTAATGATACTAATATTTCCTATGTAAATATATTTGGAGCAAAAATTAAAATCTTTTGCTCATTTTCAGACAAACACACTTAAAATTACTTTAATTTTGAAAAATCTGAAAATTTATGGTTTAATTAGAATCTACACGCGATTTCGATTCTAATGATACTAATATTTCCTATGTAAATATATTTGGAGCAAAAATTAAAATCTTTTGCTCATTTTCAGACAAACACACTTAAAATTACTTTAATTTTGAAAAATCTGAAAATTTTTGGTTTAATTAGAATCTACACGCCATGACGATTCTAATGATACTAATATTTCCTATGTAAATATATTTGGAGCAAAAATTAAAATCTTTTGCTCATTTTCAGACAAACACACTTAAAATTACTTTAATTTTGAAAAATCTGAAAATTTTTGGTATATTTAGAATCTCCACGTCATGACGATTCTAATGATACTAATATTTCCTATGTAAATATATTTGGAGCAAAAATTAAAATCTTTTGCTCATTTTCAGACAAAGACACTTAAAATTACTTTAATTTTGAAAAATCTGAAAATTTTTGGTATATTTAGAATCTCCACGTCATGACGATTCTAATGATACTAATATTTCCTATGTAAATATATTTGGAGCAAAAATTAAAATCTTTTGCTCATTTTCAGACAAAGACACTTAAAATTACTTTAATTTTGAAAAATCTGAAAATTTTTGGTTTAATTAGAATCTACACGCCATGACGATTCTAATGATACTAATATTTCCTATGTAAATATATTTGGAGCAAAAATTAAAATCTTTTGCTCATTTTCAGACAAAGACACTTAAAATTACTTTAATTTTGAAAAATCTGAAAATTTTTGGTATATTTAGAATCTCCACGTCATGACGATTCTAATGATACTAATATTTCCTATGTAAATATATTTGGAGCAAAAATTAAAATCTTTTGCTCATTTTCAGACAAAGACACTTAAAATTACTTTAATTTTGAAAAATCTGAAAATTTTTGGTTTAATTAGAATCTACACGCCATGACGATTCTAATGATACTAATATTTCCTATGTAAATATATTTGGAGCAAAAATTAAAATCTTTTGCTCATTTTCAGACAAAGACACTTAAAATTACTTTAATTTTGAAAAATCTGAAAATTTTTGGTTTAATTAGAATCTCCACGTCATGACGATTCTAATGATACTAATATTTCCTATGTAAATATATTTGGAGCAAAAATTAAAATCTTTTGCTCATTTTCAGACAAAGACACTTAAAATTACTTTAATTTTGAAAAATCTGAAAATTTTTGGTATATTTAGAATCTCCACGTCATGACGATTCTAATGATACTAATAGTTCCTATGTAAATATATTTGGAGCAAAAATTAAAATCTTTTGCTCATTTTCAGACAAAGACACTTAAAATTACTTTAATTTTGAAAAATCTGAAAATTTTTGGTTTAATTAGAATCTCCACGTCATGACGATTCTAATGATACTAATATTTCCTATGTAAATATATTTGGAGCAAAAATTAAAATCTTTTGCTCATTTTCAGACAAAGACACTTAAAATTACTTTAATTTTGAAAAATCTGAAAATTTTTGGTTTAATTAGAATCTACACGCCATGACGATTCTAATGATACTAATATTTCCTATGTAAATATATTTGGAGCAAAAATTAAAATCTTTTGCTCATTTTCAGACAAAGACACTTAAAATTACTTTAATTTTGAAAAATCTGAAAATTTTTGGTTTAATTAGAATCTACACGCCATGACGATTCTAATGATACTAATATTTCCTATGTAAATATATTTGGAGCAAAAATTAAAATCTTTTGCTCATTTTCAGACAAAGACACTTAAAATTACTTTAATTTTGAAAAATCTGAAAATTTTTGGTTTAATTAGAATCTACACGCCATGACGATTCTAATGATACTAATATTTCCTATGTAAATATATTTGGAGCAAAAATTAAAATCTTTTGCTCATTTTCAGACAAAGACACTTAAAATTACTTTAATTTTGAAAAATCTGAAAATTTTTGGTTTAATTAGAATCTACACGTCATGACGATTCTAATGATACTAATATTTCCTATGTAAATATATTTGGAGCAAAAATTAAAATCTTTTGCTCATTTTCAGACAAAGACACTTAAAATTACTTTAATTTTGAAAAATCTGAAAATTTTTGGTATATTTAGAATCTCCACGTCATGACGATTCTAATGATACTAATATTTCCTATGTAAATATATTTGGAGCAAAAATTAAAATCTTTTGCTCATTTTCAGACAAAGACACTTAAAATTACTTTAATTTTGAAAAATCTGAAAATTTTTGGTATATTTAGAATCTCCACGTCATGACGATTCTAATGATACTAATATTTCCTATGTAAATATATTTGGAGCAAAAATTAAAATCTTTTGCTCATTTTCAGACAAAGACACTTAAAATTACTTTAATTTTGAAAAATCTGAAAATTTTTGGTTTAATTAGAATCTACACGCCATGACGATTCTAATGATACTAATATTTCCTATGTAAATATATTTGGAGCAAAAATTAAAATCTTTTGCTCATTTTCAGACAAAGACACTTAAAATTACTTTAATTTTGAAAAATCTGAAAATTTTTGGTATATTTAGAATCTCCACGTCATGACGATTCTAATGATACTAATAGTTCCTATGTAAATATATTTGGAGCAAAAATTAAAATCTTTTGCTCATTTTCAGACAAAGACACTTAAAATTACTTTAATTTTGAAAAATCTGAAAATTTTTGGTTTAATTAGAATCTACACGCCATGACGATTCTAATGATACTAATATTTCCTATGTAAATATATTTGGAGCAAAAATTAAAATCTTTTGCTCATTTTCAGACAAAGACACTTAAAATTACTTTAATTTTGAAAAATCTGAAAATTTTTGGTATATTTAGAATCTCCACGTCATGACGATTCTAATGATACTAATAGTTCCTATGTAAATATATTTGGAGCAAAAATTAAAATCTTTTGCTCATTTTCAGACAAAGACACTTAAAATTACTTTAATTTTGAAAAATCTGAAAATTTTTGGTTTAATTAGAATCTACACGCCATGACGATTCTAATGATACTAATATTTCCTATGTAAATATATTTGGAGCAAAAATTAAAATCTTTTGCTCATTTTCAGACAAAGACACTTAAAATTACTTTAATTTTGAAAAATCTGAAAATTTTTGGTTTAATTAGAATCTACACGTCATGACGATTCTAATGATACTAATATTTCCTATGTAAATATATTTGGAGCAAAAATTAAAATCTTTTGCTCATTTTCAGACAAAGACACTTAAAATTACTTTAATTTTGAAAAATCTGAAAATTTTTGGTATATTTAGAATCTCCACGTCATGACGATTCTAATGATACTAATATTTCCTATGTAAATATATTTGGAGCAAAAATTAAAATCTTTTGCTCATTTTCAGACAAAGACACTTAAAATTACTTTAATTTTGAAAAATCTGAAAATTTTTGGTATATTTAGAATCTCCACGTCATGACGATTCTAATGATACTGATATTTCCTATGTAAATATATTTGGAGCAAAAATTAAAATCTTTTGCTCATTTTCAGACAAAGACACTTAAAATTACTTTAATTTTGAAAAATCTGAAAATTTTTGGTTTAATTAGAATCTCCACGTCATGACGATTCTAATGATACTAATATTTCCTATGTAAATATATTTGGAGCAAAAATTAAAATCTTTTGCTCATTTTCAGACAAAGACACTTAAAATTACTTTAATTTTGAAAAATCTGAAAATTTTTGGTTTAATTAGAATCTACACGCCATGACGATTCTAATGATACTAATATTTCCTATGTAAATATATTTGGAGCAAAAATTAAAATCTTTTGCTCATTTTCAGACAAAGACACTTAAAATTACTTTAATTTTGAAAAATCTGAAAATTTTTGGTATATTTAGAATCTCCACGTCATGACGATTCTAATGATACTAATAGTTCCTATGTAAATATATTTGGAGCAAAAATTAAAATCTTTTGCTCATTTTCAGACAAAGACACTTAAAATTACTTTAATTT
Organism: Caenorhabditis virilis; assembly: GCA_964036255.1. Taxonomy (NCBI): domain Eukaryota; kingdom Metazoa; phylum Nematoda; class Chromadorea; order Rhabditida; family Rhabditidae; genus Caenorhabditis; species Caenorhabditis virilis. The sequence continues at coordinate 7,669,936 of OZ038417.1, read as the reverse complement.
TGAAAAATCTGAAAATTTTTGGTTTAATTAGAATCTACACGCCATGACGATTCTAATGATACTAATATTTCCTATGTAAATATATTTGGAGCAAAAATTAAAATCTTTTGCTCATTTTCAGACAAAGACACTTAAAATTACTTTAATTTTGAAAAATCTGAAAATTTTTGGTATATTTAGAATCTCCACGTCATGACGATTCTAATGATACTAATAGTTCCTATGTAAATATATTTGGAGCAAAAATTAAAATCTTTTGCTCATTTTCAGACAAAGACACTTAAAATTACTTTAATTTTGAAAAATCTGAAAATTTTTGGTATATTTAGAATCTCCACGTCATGACGATTCTAATGATACTGATATTTCCTATGTAAATATATTTGGAGCAAAAATTAAAATCTTTTGCTCATTTTCAGACAAAGACACTTAAAATTACTTTAATTTTGAAAAATCTGAAAATTTTTGGTTTAATTAGAATCTCCACGTCATGACGATTCTAATGATACTAATATTTCCTATGTAAATATATTTGGAGCAAAAATTAAAATCTTTTGCTCATTTTCAGACAAACACACTTAAAATTACTTTAATTTTGAAAAATCTGAAAATTTTTGGTATATTTAGAATCTCCACGTCATGACGATTCTAATGATACTAATAGTTCCTATGTAAATATATTTGGAGCAAAAATTAAAATCTTTTGCTCATTTTCAGACAAAGACACTTAAAATTACTTTAATTTTGAAAAATCTGAAAATTTTTGGTATATTTAGAATCTCCACGTCATGACGATTCTAATGATACTGATATTTCCTATGTAAATATATTTGGAGCAAAAATTAAAATCTTTTGCTCATTTTCAGACAAAGACACTTAAAATTACTTTAATTTTGAAAAATCTGAAAATTTTTGGTTTAATTAGAATCTACACGCCATGACGATTCTAATGATACTAATATTTCCTATGTAAATATATTTGGAGCAAAAATTAAAATCTTTTGCTCATTTTCAGACAAACACACTTAAAATTACTTTAATTTTGAAAAATCTGAAAATTTTTGGTATATTTAGAATCTCCACGTCATGACGATTCTAATGATACTAATAGTTCCTATGTAAATATATTTGGAGCAAAAATTAAAATCTTTTGCTCATTTTCAGACAAAGACACTTAAAATTACTTTAATTTTGAAAAATCTGAAAATTTTTGGTATATTTAGAATCTCCACGTCATGACGATTCTAATGATACTGATATTTCCTATGTAAATATATTTGGAGCAAAAATTAAAATCTTTTGCTCATTTTCAGACAAAGACACTTAAAATTACTTTAATTTTGAAAAATCTGAAAATTTTTGGTTTAATTAGAATCTCCACGTCATGACGATTCTAATGATACTAATATTTCCTATGTAAATATATTTGGAGCAAAAATTAAAATCTTTTGCTCATTTTCAGACAAAGACACTTAAAATTACTTTAATTTTGAAAAATCTGAAAATTTTTGGTATATTTAGAATCTCCACGTCATGACGATTCTAATGATACTGATATTTCCTATGTAAATATATTTGGAGCAAAAATTAAAATCTTTTGCTCATTTTCAGACAAAGACACTTAAAATTACTTTAATTTTGAAAAATCTGAAAATTTTTGGTATATTTAGAATCTCCACGTCATGACGATTCTAATGATACTAATAGTTCCTATGTAAATATATTTGGAGCAAAAATTAAAATCTTTTGCTCATTTTCAGACAAACACACTTAAAATTACTTTAATTTTGAAAAATCTGAAAATTTATGGTTTAATTAGAATCTACACGCCATGACGATTCTAATGATACTAATATTTCCTATGTAAATATATTTGGAGCAAAAATTAAAATCTTTTGCTCATTTTCAGACAAACACACTTAAAATTACTTTAATTTTGAAAAATCTGAAAATTTTTGGTTTAATTAGAATCTACACGCCATGACGATTCTAATGATACTAATATTTCCTATGTAAATATATTTGGAGCAAAAATTAAAATCTTTTGCTCATTTTCAGACAAACACACTTAAAATTACTTTAATTTTGAAAAATCTGAAAATTTTTGGTTTAATTAGAATCTACACGCCATGACGATTCTAATGATACTAATATTTCCTATGTAAATATATTTGGAGCAAAAATTAAAATCTTTTGCTCATTTTCAGACAAACACACTTAAAATTACTTTAATTTTGAAAAATCTGAAAATTTTTGGTATATTTAGAATCTCCACGTCATGACGATTCTAATGATACTGATATTTCCTATGTAAATATATTTGGAGCAAAAATTAAAATCTTTTGCTCATTTTCAGACAAAGACACTTAAAATTACTTTAATTTTGAAAAATCTGAAAATTTTTGGTTTAATTAGAATCTCCACGTCATGACGATTCTAATGATACTAATATTTCCTATGTAAATATATTTGGAGCAAAAATTAAAATCTTTTGCTCATTTTCAGACAAAGACACTTAAAATTACTTTAATTTTGAAAAATTTGAAAATTTTTGGTTTAATTAGAATCTCCACGTCACGACGATTCTAATGATACTAATATTTCCTATGTAAATATATTTGGAGCAAAAATTAAAATCTTTTGCTCATTTTCAGACAAACACACTTAAAATTACTTTAATTTTGAAAAATCTGAAAATTTTTGGTATATTTAGAATCTCCACGTCATGACGATTCTAATGATACTAATATTTCCTATGTAAATATATTTGGAGCAAAAATTAAAATCTTTTGCTCATTTTCAGACAAAGACACTTAAAATTACTTTAATTTTGAAAAATTTGAAAATTTTTGGTTTAATTAGAATCTCCACGTCATGACGATTCTAATGATACTGATATTTCCTATGTAAATATATTTGGAGCAAAAATTAAAATCTTTTGCTCATTTTCAGACAAACACACTTAAAATTACTTTAATTTTGAAAAATCTGAAAATTTTTGGTTTAATTAGAATCTACACGCCATGACGATTCTAATGATACTAATATTTCCTATGTAAATATATTTGGAGCAAAAATTAAAATCTTTTGCTCATTTTCAGACAAACACACTTAAAATTACTTTAATTTTGAAAAATCTGAAAATTTTTGGTTTAATTAGAATCTACACGCCATGACGATTCTAATGATACTAATATTTCCTATGTAAATATATTTGGAGCAAAAATTAAAATCTTTTGCTCATTTTCAGACAAACACACTTAAAATTACTTTAATTTTGAAAAATCTGAAAATTTTTGGTATATTTAGAATCTCCACGTCATGACGATTCTAATGATACTGATATTTCCTATGTAAATATATTTGGAGCAAAAATTAAAATCTTTTGCTCATTTTCAGACAAAGACACTTAAAATTACTTTAATTTTGAAAAATCTGAAAATTTTTGGTTTAATTAGAATCTCCACGTCATGACGATTCTAATGATACTAATATTTCCTATGTAAATATATTTGGAGCAAAAATTAAAATCTTTTGCTCATTTTCAGACAAAGACACTTAAAATTACTTTAATTTTGAAAAATTTGAAAATTATTGGTTTAATTAGAATCTCCACGTCACGACGATTCTAATGATACTAATATTTCCTATGTAAATATATTTGGAGCAAAAATTAAAATCTTTTGCTCATTTTCAGACAAACACACTTAAAATTACTTTAATTTTGAAAAATCTGAAAATTTTTGGTATATTTAGAATCTCCACGTCATGACGATTCTAATGATACTAATATTTCCTATGTAAATATATTTGGAGCAAAAATTAAAATCTTTTGCTCATTTTCAGACAAAGACACTTAAAATTACTTTAATTTTGAAAAATTTGAAAATTTTTGGTTTAATTAGAATCTCCACGTCACGACGATTCTAATGATACTAATATTTCCTATGTAAATATATTTGGAGCAAAAATTAAAATCTTTTGCTCATTTTCAGACAAAGACACTTAAAATTACTTTAATTTTGAAAAATCTGAAAATTTTTGGTTTAATTAGAATCTCCACGTCATGACGATTCTAATGATACTAATATTTCCTATGTAAATATATTTGGAGCAAAAATTAAAATCTTTTGCTCATTTTCAGACAAAGACACTTAAAATTACTTTAATTTTGAAAAATTTGAAAATTTTTGGTTTAATTAGAATCTCCACGTCACGACGATTCTAATGATACTAATATTTCCTATGTAAATATATTTGGAGCAAAAATTAAAATCTTTTGCTCATTTTCAGACAAAGACACTTAAAATTACTTTAATTTTGAAAAATCTGAAAATTTTTGGTATATTTAGAATCTCCACGTCATGACGATTCTAATGATACTGATATTTCCTATGTAAATATATTTGGAGCAAAAATTAAAATCTTTTGCTCATTTTCAGACAAAGACACTTAAAATTACTTTAATTTTGAAAAATCTGAAAATTTTTGGTTTAATTAGAATCTCCACGTCATGACGATTCTAATGATACTAATATTTCCTATGTAAATATATTTGGAGCAAAAATTAAAATCTTTTGCTCATTTTCAGACAAAGACACTTAAAATTACTTTAATTTTGAAAAATCTGAAAATTTTTGGTATATTTAGAATCTCCACGTCATGACGATTCTAATGATACTGATATTTCCTATGTAAATATATTTGGAGCAAAAATTAAAATCTTTTGCTCATTTTCAGACAAACACACTTAAAATTACTTTAATTTTGAAAAATCTGAAAATTTTTGGTTTAATTAGAATCTACACGCCATGACGATTCTAATGATACTAATATTTCCTATGTAAATATATTTGGAGCAAAAATTAAAATCTTTTGCTCATTTTCAGACAAACACACTTAAAATTACTTTAATTTTGAAAAATCTGAAAATTTTTGGTATATTTAGAATCTCCACGTCATGACGATTCTAATGATACTGATATTTCCTATGTAAATATATTTGGAGCAAAAATTAAAATCTTTTGCTCATTTTCAGACAAAGACACTTAAAATTACTTTAATTTTGAAAAATCTGAAAATTTTTGGTTTAATTAGAATCTACACGCCATGACGATTCTAATGATACTAATATTTCCTATGTAAATATATTTGGAGCAAAAATTAAAATCTTTTGCTCATTTTCAGACAAACACACTTAAAATTACTTTAATTTTGAAAAATCTGAAAATTTTTGGTATATTTAGAATCTCCACGTCATGACGATTCTAATGATACTGATATTTCCTATGTAAATATATTTGGAGCAAAAATTAAAATCTTTTGCTCATTTTCAGACAAAGACACTTAAAATTACTTTAATTTTGAAAAATCTGAAAATTTTTGGTTTAATTAGAATCTCCACGTCATGACGATTCTAATGATACTAATATTTCCTATGTAAATATATTTGGAGCAAAAATTAAAATCTTTTGCTCATTTTCAGACAAAGACACTTAAAATTACTTTAATTTTGAAAAATTTGAAAATTTTTGGTTTAATTAGAATCTCCACGTCACGACGATTCTAATGATACTAATATTTCCTATGTAAATATATTTGGAGCAAAAATTAAAATCTTTTGCTCATTTTCAGACAAACACACTTAAAATTACTTTAATTTTGAAAAATCTGAAAATTTTTGGTATATTTAGAATCTCCACGTCATGACGATTCTAATGATACTGATATTTCCTATGTAAATATATTTGGAGCAAAAATTAAAATCTTTTGCTCATTTTCAGACAAACACACTTAAAATTACTTTAATTTTGAAAAATCTGAAAATTTTTGGTTTAATTAGAATCTACACGCCATGACGATTCTAATGATACTAATATTTCCTATGTAAATATATTTGGAGCAAAAATTAAAATCTTTTGCTCATTTTCAGACAAACACACTTAAAATTACTTTAATTTTGAAAAATCTGAAAATTTTTGGTATATTTAGAATCTCCACGTCATGACGATTCTAATGATACTGATATTTCCTATGTAAATATATTTGGAGCAAAAATTAAAATCTTTTGCTCATTTTCAGACAAAGACACTTAAAATTACTTTAATTTTGAAAAATCTGAAAATTTTTGGTTTAATTAGAATCTACACGCCATGACGATTCTAATGATACTAATATTTCCTATGTAAATATATTTGGAGCAAAAATTAAAATCTTTTGCTCATTTTCAGACAAACACACTTAAAATTACTTTAATTTTGAAAAATCTGAAAATTTTTGGTATATTTAGAATCTCCACGTCATGACGATTCTAATGATACTGATATTTCCTATGTAAATATATTTGGAGCAAAAATTAAAATCTTTTGCTCATTTTCAGACAAAGACACTTAAAATTACTTTAATTTTGAAAAATCTGAAAATTTTTGGTTTAATTAGAATCTCCACGTCATGACGATTCTAATGATACTAATATTTCCTATGTAAATATATTTGGAGCAAAAATTAAAATCTTTTGCTCATTTTCAGACAAAGACACTTAAAATTACTTTAATTTTGAAAAATTTGAAAATTTTTGGTTTAATTAGAATCTCCACGTCACGACGATTCTAATGATACTAATATTTCCTATGTAAATATATTTGGAGCAAAAATTAAAATCTTTTGCTCATTTTCAGACAAACACACTTAAAATTACTTTAATTTTGAAAAATCTGAAAATTTTTGGTATATTTAGAATCTCCACGTCATGACGATTCTAATGATACTAATATTTCCTATGTAAATATATTTGGAGCAAAAATTAAAATCTTTTGCTCATTTTCAGACAAAGACACTTAAAATTACTTTAATTTTGAAAAATTTGAAAATTTTTGGTTTAATTAGAATCTCCACGTCACGACGATTCTAATGATACTAATATTTCCTATGTAAATATATTTGGAGCAAAAATTAAAATCTTTTGCTCATTTTCAGACAAAGACACTTAAAATTACTTTAATTTTGAAAAATCTGAAAATTTTTGGTTTAATTAGAATCTCCACGTCATGACGATTCTAATGATACTAATATTTCCTATGTAAATATATTTGGAGCAAAAATTAAAATCTTTTGCTCATTTTCAGACAAAGACACTTAAAATTACTTTAATTTTGAAAAATTTGAAAATTTTTGGTTTAATTAGAATCTCCACGTCACGACGATTCTAATGATACTGATATTTCCTATGTAAATATATTTGGAGCAAAAATTAAAATCTTTTGCTCATTTTCAGACAAAGACACTTAAAATTACTTTAATTTTGAAAAATCTGAAAATTTTTGGTATATTTAGAATCTCCACGTCATGACGATTCTAATGATACTGATATTTCCTATGTAAATATATTTGGAGCAAAAATTAAAATCTTTTGCTCATTTTCAGACAAAGACACTTAAAATTACTTTAATTTTGAAAAATCTGAAAATTTTTGGTTTAATTAGAATCTCCACGTCATGACGATTCTAATGATACTAATATTTCCTATGTAAATATATTTGGAGCAAAAATTAAAATCTTTTGCTCATTTTCAGACAAAGACACTTAAAATTACTTTAATTTTGAAAAATCTGAAAATTTTTGGTATATTTAGAATCTCCACGTCATGACGATTCTAATGATACTGATATTTCCTATGTAAATATATTTGGAGCAAAAATTAAAATCTTTTGCTCATTTTCAGACAAAGACACTTAAAATTACTTTAATTTTGAAAAATCTGAAAATTTTTGGTATATTTAGAATCTCCACGTCATGACGATTCTAATGATACTGATATTTCCTATGTAAATATATTTGGAGCAAAAATTAAAATCTTTTGCTCATTTTCAGACAAAGACACTTAAAATTACTTTAATTTTGAAAAATCTGAAAATTTTTGGTATATTTAGAATCTCCACGTCATGACGATTCTAATGATACTGATATTTCCTATGTAAATATATTTGGAGCAAAAATTAAAATCTTTTGCTCATTTTCAGACAAAGACACTTAAAATTACTTTAATTTTGAAAAATCTGAAAATTTTTGGTTTAATTAGAATCTCCACGTCATGACGATTCTAATGATACTAATATTTCCTATGTAAATATATTTGGAGCAAAAATTAAAATCTTTTGCTCATTTTCAGACAAAGACACTTAAAATTACTTTAATTTTGAAAAATCTGAAAATTTTTGGTATATTTAGAATCTCCACGTCATGACGATTCTAATGATACTGATATTTCCTATGTAAATATATTTGGAGCAAAAATTAAAATCTTTTGCTCATTTTCAGACAAAGACACTTAAAATTACTTTAATTTTGAAAAATCTGAAAATTTTTGGTATATTTAGAATCTCCACGTCATGACGATTCTAATGATACTGATATTTCCTATGTAAATATATTTGGAGCAAAAATTAAAATCTTTTGCTCATTTTCAGACAAAGACACTTAAAATTACTTTAATTTTGAAAAATCTGAAAATTTTTGGTATATTTAGAATCTCCACGTCATGACGATTCTAATGATACTGATATTTCCTATGTAAATATATTTGGAGCAAAAATTAAAATCTTTTGCTCATTTTCAGACAAAGACACTTAAAATTACTTTAATTTTGAAAAATCTGAAAATTTTTGGTATATTTAGAATCTCCACGTCATGACGATTCTAATGATACTGATATTTCCTATGTAAATATATTTGGAGCAAAAATTAAAATCTTTTGCTCATTTTCAGACAAAGACACTTAAAATTACTTTAATTTTGAAAAATCTGAAAATTTTTGGTATATTTAGAATCTCCACGTCATGACGATTCTAATGATACTAATATTTCCTATGTAAATATATTTGGAGCAAAAATTAAAATCTTTTGCTCATTTTCAGACAAAGACACTTAAAATTACTTTAATTTTGAAAAATCTGAAAATTTTTGGTATATTTAGAATCTCCACGTCATGACGATTCTAATGATACTGATATTTCCTATGTAAATATATTTGGAGCAAAAATTAAAATCTTTTGCTCATTTTCAGACAAAGACACTTAAAATTACTTTAATTTTGAAAAATCTGAAAATTTTTGGTTTAATTAGAATCTCCACGTCATGACGATTCTAATGATACTAATATTTCCTATGTAAATATATTTGGAGCAAAAATTAAAATCTTTTGCTCATTTTCAGACAAAGACACTTAAAATTACTTTAATTTTGAAAAATCTGAAAATTTTTGGTATATTTAGAATCTCCACGTCATGACGATTCTAATGATACTGATATTTCCTATGTAAATATATTTGGAGCAAAAATTAAAATCTTTTGCTCATTTTCAGACAAAGACACTTAAAATTACTTTAATTTTGAAAAATCTGAAAATTTTTGGTATATTTAGAATCTCCACGTCATGACGATTCTAATGATACTAATAGTTCCTATGTAAATATATTTGGAGCAAAAATTAAAATCTTTTGCTCATTTTCAGACAAACACACTTAAAATTACTTTAATTTTGAAAAATCTGAAAATTTTTGGTATATTTAGAATCTCCACGTCATGACGATTCTAATGATACTGATATTTCCTATGTAAATATATTTGGAGCAAAAATTAAAATCTTTTGCTCATTTTCAGACAAAGACACTTAAAATTACTTTAATTTTGAAAAATCTGAAAATTTTTGGTTTAATTAGAATCTCCACGTCATGACGATTCTAATGATACTAATATTTCCTATGTAAATATATTTGGAGCAAAAATTAAAATCTTTTGCTCATTTTCAGACAAAGACACTTAAAATTACTTTAATTTTGAAAAATTTGAAAATTTTTGGTTTAATTAGAATCTCCACGTCACGACGATTCTAATGATACTAATATTTCCTATGTAAATATATTTGGAGCAAAAATTAAAATCTTTTGCTCATTTTCAGACAAAGACACTTAAAATTACTTTAATTTTGAAAAATCTGAAAATTTTTGGTATATTTAGAATCTACACACGATTGCGATTCTAATGATACTAATATTTCCTATGTAAATATATTTGGAGCAAAAATTAAAATCTTTTGCTCATTTTCAGACAAAGACACTTAAAATTACTTTAATTTTGAAAAATCTGAAAATTTTTGGTATATTTAGAATCTCCACGTCATGACGATTCTAATGATACTGATATTTCCTATGTAAATATATTTGGAGCAAAAATTAAAATCTTTTGCTCATTTTCAGACAAAGACACTTAAAATTACTTTAATTTTGAAAAATCTGAAAATTTTTGGTTTAATTAGAATCTCCACGTCATGACGATTCTAATGATACTAATATTTCCTATGTAAATATATTTGGAGCAAAAATTAAAATCTTTTGCTCATTTTCAGACAAAGACACTTAAAATTACTTTAATTTTGAAAAATCTGAAAATTTTTGGTATATTTAGAATCTCCACGTCATGACGATTCTAATGATACTGATATTTCCTATGTAAATATATTTGGAGCAAAAATTAAAATCTTTTGCTCATTTTCAGACAAAGACACTTAAAATTACTTTAATTTTGAAAAATCTGAAAATTTTTGGTATATTTAGAATCTCCACGTCATGACGATTCTAATGATACTAATAGTTCCTATGTAAATATATTTGGAGCAAAAATTAAAATCTTTTGCTCATTTTCAGACAAACACACTTAAAATTACTTTAATTTTGAAAAATCTGAAAATTTTTGGTATATTTAGAATCTCCACGTCATGACGATTCTAATGATACTGATATTTCCTATGTAAATATATTTGGAGCAAAAATTAAAATCTTTTGCTCATTTTCAGACAAAGACACTTAAAATTACTTTAATTTTGAAAAATCTGAAAATTTTTGGTTTAATTAGAATCTCCACGTCATGACGATTCTAATGATACTAATATTTCCTATGTAAATATATTTGGAGCAAAAATTAAAATCTTTTGCTCATTTTCAGACAAAGACACTTAAAATTACTTTAATTTTGAAAAATTTGAAAATTTTTGGTTTAATTAGAATCTCCACGTCACGACGATTCTAATGATACTAATATTTCCTATGTAAATATATTTGGAGCAAAAATTAAAATCTTTTGCTCATTTTCAGACAAACACACTTAAAATTACTTTAATTTTGAAAAATCTGAAAATTTTTGGTATATTTAGAATCTCCACGTCACGACGATTCTAATGATACTAATAGTTCCTATGTAAATATATTTGGAGCAAAAATTAAAATCTTTTGCTCATTTTCAGACAAAGACACTTAAAATTACTTTAATTTTGAAAAATCTGAAAATTTTTGGTTTAATTAGAATCTACACGCCATGACGATTCTAATGATACTAATATTTCCTATGTAAATATATTTGGAGCAAAAATTAAAATCTTTTGCTCATTTTCAGACAAAGACACTTAAAATTACTTTAATTTTGAAAAATCTGAAAATTTTTGGTTTAATTAGAATCTACACGCCATGACGATTCTAATGATACTAATATTTCCTATGTAAATATATTTGGAGCAAAAATTAAAATCTTTTGCTCATTTTCAGACAAAGACACTTAAAATTACTTTAATTTTGAAAAATCTGAAAATTTTTGGTATATTTAGAATCTCCACGTCATGACGATTCTAATGATACTAATAGTTCCTATGTAAATATATTTGGAGCAAAAATTAAAATCTTTTGCTCATTTTCAGACAAAGACACTTAAAATTACTTTAATTTTGAAAAATCTGAAAATTTTTGGTATATTTAGAATCTCCACGTCATGACGATTCTAATGATACTAATAGTTCCTATGTAAATATATTTGGAGCAAAAATTAAAATCTTTTGCTCATTTTCAGACAAAGACACTTAAAATTACTTTAATTTTGAAAAATCTGAAAATTTTTGGTTTAATTAGAATCTACACGCCATGACGATTCTAATGATACTAATATTTCCTATGTAAATATATTTGGAGCAAAAATTAAAATCTTTTGCTCATTTTCAGACAAAGACACTTAAAATTACTTTAATTTTGAAAAATCTGAAAATTTTTGGTATATTTAGAATCTCCACGTCATGACGATTCTAATGATACTAATAGTTCCTATGTAAATATATTTGGAGCAAAAATTAAAATCTTTTGCTCATTTTCAGACAAAGACACTTAAAATTACTTTAATTTTGAAAAATCTGAAAATTTTTGGTATATTTAGAATCTACACACGAAGACGATTCTAATGATACTAATATTTCCTATGTAAATATAATTGGAGCAAAAATTAAAATCTTTTGCTCATTTTCAGACAAAGACACTTAAAATTACTTTAATTTTGAAAAATCTGAAAATTCGGTGATATTGTTCGGCAATTACAACGGTAATTAAAATTTCAATTGCAAAAAATCATATTTTCTTCCTTCCTTTTAATGGTACTTTGGCGTTTCGAAACTAGAAATTACCATAGTTTAGAGTGATTAAAACTAGCAAAATCCGAAATAGTTATATCAAAACGCTGAATACATTTTCAGCCATTATTTCTGAAAAAAATTACTGTTTCAAATGGGTAGAGTTATCTTCATTGGTTACCGTAGAAGAGTAACACCTTCATTTGTATGTAGTATGGTAACAGGGAAGAGACCAGACAGCGAGAGTAATTATCCTCTGTGTTCACTATTCACCACAGCGTTTTTTTGTTTGTTTTGTTTGTTTTTTGCTTTTTTTGTGATTTTGTTCTAAAATACAGTTTCTTCTGCTTTATTTTACATTCAAAAATTAAAATTCATCATTTTTGAAAATATTTTATGTTCTAAAACTGCTTATTTGAATCGAATTTCTGTAGAAACATCATTTTTATACTAAATTTCGGAATAAAAACAAAAATAATTTTTAATTCCAGAAATTAGAAATGAAAAGTAATTTTTATGCTTTTTTCCGTGACAAAAAAAACTCTCTTTTTTATTATAATGTTTTGTGCGTCTCATTTCTCTAATTTTTTGCAATTTTCAGTTGTTCTCGATTCGCCGAAAACCACGAAAAACTTCCCGAATCGATTGATCCAACAACACAAATCCTAACATCTAACCCGACCACGAGTTGGGGTCCTATTCATCAATCGCTATCGAGCTGGAAGGATCTCCTATATCCTTAAGCCGTTACCAGGGTATTGTGCAACCGCCCCCGACCGAACTTTGGACGGAGCAAGCGTTCTCTTGAGAGCGCTTCTTTTGGAACAGCGGCCTGGCTTATGGTAGCGATTTTGGGCACAGATGAAGAAGTTTTTGACAATTGGAAAGGTTAGATGTGAAGAAGCGAGGTTGTTGAGGATTTCGAGGGTGGAAGTGAAGTGGATACGGTGATGAAAGATCACAACTCAGTTCTATGGATTGCAAAGCATCATATGACTGGAACATGGATTGAACGTTGTGGAGTCGATCAAATAATTAGGTATTTTATGATTTGAAATGTATTTTTTTACAGAATTTTTTTTCCGATGATCTCAGAATCCGATGAGCGCCGACGGACCGATTTCCAGCTAGAATTTGTTACAAGTTGAATTAATGGAATCCGAAATCCATTTGCGATATGATCCCAATGCACGAGAAGTGGACATCAATCAATTTCACAATTTTCTCATATTATTGTGGCTCGAATCATTGTGTGGTAATCATTCAATGAAAATCCTGATTTATCATCAATTTTCAGATTTCCTAAATATTCACCAAATAAACAAGGGAATGTTCGTCAAGTGATCAAATAGATTTCATCTCTAACCACAAAATTCAGATGTTCCCAATCGATCAAAAGGTATTTTTAAAAACATTTTTCACATTGAGAACTCGTTTTTCGTTTCAGCCGACTGCCAGACACCCCCCCCCCCCCCCCCCCCCCCATCCCAATCAATAATAAGTAACAATGGATCATGAAATTTGACATGCACATCCTCCCGACGAAATCCAAATGAGATAGGCTCACAATGCTCAAAAAGTAGATAATTGATGTATGTTTGGACTGGTATCAATAATTGTTAAAACACAGGAATGTTCCCAAATAAACAAGGGAATGTTCATCAAGTAAGATTTATCCTTAAATTTATAAATTTTCATTGATATTTCAGAGACGGACGTGGACCGCGAACTCACTTCGCAATTGCAGGAGAAGGAGCCGGACTTAAATCCCTTAAATATGTTTCCACCCAAACAGTTGTTGCTCAAATTCTTCTAAATGCTGCCACAAAGGTAGTTTACTTCTCGAAATGTAACCCTAAATCCAAATTTCAGATCTCATCAGAAACCACCTCCGTTAATTTCAATTATCAAGATTTGAGTTTAATTTGCTGCATCTAACAACGAAATTTGTTCAGCTATCAAATCAATTGTTCAAGCTATCAAATCGGCTAACGCATCGACAGTTCCCAATTGATCAAAAGGTATTTTTGAAATAATTTTTCACAATGAGAACTTTTGAGTAATACTCGTTTTTCATTTCAGCCGACTGCCAGACACCCCACCACCCATCCCAATCAATAATAAGTAACAATATATCATGAAATTCGACATTCACGTCCTCCCGTCTAGTTTTTGTGGATTCGAGGTTTGTTTTTGAAAAAGATTTTTGTACTGAAAACCCGAGGTAAATTGGTATAGGAGGTTCGAAAAAGTCTTATAACTTTTTGTTCAGTTTTCTGCCCTCGAAACTTATGAAGCCAACACACCTTATTCTTGCAATCAACTTCCAAAATATTTTCATGAAGTTATTAATATTTTCAGGCATTGCCGGTACCGTTCTAATCTACATTGAAAGCCGATGAGCTTGAAGTAAGGTTCAATGATGTCAAGTACGCTGGAAACCACTAATATCTGATGAAACGAGCCGGTGACAATTCAGAAGAAGTAATCATTGGTAAAATAATTATTTTTTTTATTTTAAGGAACTTATGTGGATCACCTGGAGCAAACTGTGAACTAGAATCGATCGTCATTTGGAGCATTTCTTCCCCTCTCCCCTCCCGTGCAAATTTCAAATTCGAGATTTTTATTTAGCACTGACAGTTGCCCGCGAGCGAAATTATTTTTTTATTTATTTTTTCTCAATTTTTCAGAGTGGTTTTTAAAATATTCTCGTCGTATTCTCAGTAGTTCCTTCCTAAGAAATCGGCACTGTTCTTTGTTTTGAGGCTTATCGCAGATTATTAGGGTTTTCAGAGTTTTTCAGATCTTCGACTGGGACAACTCGATAGGTGGAAGAAGCGCTTGGATTATTAATAATTACTTGTATTATTATTCTATTTCGTTTAATAAAGATATTTGGGGCTCGTTTGAAGCTCCAGCTCGCGGGTTGTCTGTCAGCGCTTTAAATTTTTTTTAAATTAGCTTTTTTTGGTTTGGGAGGGGGGTTGGATATGGAGGGTAGATGATAGAAGGAAATTGGAACAAGATGGAAAGGAAATGGATACTCGATTAATAAAAGGAAAACTTATGATTGATCCAGGTTAGTATTTTTTCAAGAAAAAAAAAAGAATTTTTTGCGAAAAAACCAATAAAAAACATTTTTAGAGCTAAATTTTGGTTATAGGCGGCCGAAGGCTACTGTCAATTTTTTATTTTGTTTAGAAATTTGTGAATTTTCAAAATTTACAATTTAAAGTTTCGAAATTTAAAAAATTTCAATTTTATTGATTTTTGATACTTTCAGGCTTTACTCCACCAAAGCAACATCGGCGCATCGGCTGATGCAACGGCAATCAAATTGGATTCAGGTTAGTATTTATTTCAAGAAAAATACGAATTTTGGAAACTTTTTGGATTTTTCCAAACTAATTTTAAAGAAAATCTCATTTTTACAACTAAATTTCGGTAATAGGCGGCCGAAGGCTATCGCCAATTTTTTTTATTTTGTTTAGAAACTTGTGAATATCCGAAATTTCTAGGATTCTTTACTGTTTTTGGATTTCTATTCCATGTTCATCTTCTTCACAATATTTGAAAACCTATAAAAGAAAAATATTTTTGCGAAATTTCCTTTTCTAGTACTCAAACACACCCATTTCAAGAATAAGGCAGCGAAATGGCGGAATAATTGCAAACACTCTCACATTCGCATGCTCTCTCGCGCGCGGCCGAGCGGTTAGGCCATTCGCTGCCTTACCCTGTAAGTGTGCTTTTTTCGTATACTAGAAAAGGAAGCTTCGATAAATTGATTTCCTTCTATAGGTTTTCAAATACTGTGAAGAAGATGAAAATGGAATTGAAACCCAAATTCAGTAAAGAGTCCCTTTAAATTATAAAATTTAAAAAAAAACACCGGAGTTTTATTCATTTTGGATAGTTTCAGACCACATACCGCACCAAGTCAACATCGACGGATGCAACAGCAATCGAGTTGGATCCAGGTGAGTATTTATTTTTTTAAAGTACATATTTAGAATGTTGGAAAAATTTAGTTTTTCGACAAAAAAATAATGAAAAAACGTTTTTGGAGCTAAATTTTGGTAATAGGCGGCCGAAGGCTATCACAAATTTTTGATTTTGTTCAAAAACCTGTGAATTTCGAAAATTTCAATTAAAAATTTTTTAAAAAGGTCAATTTTATTTATTTTTAATACTTTCAGGCGCCTGATCAGGCCAAATGCTCCACCAAGTCAACATCGGCGGATGCAACAACAATCAAATTGGATCCAGGTTAGTATTTATTTCAAGAAAAATACGCATTTTGGAAATTTGTGGTTCTTCTCGAAATCAAATGTTTTAAAAAAGTTGAATTTTGTAAAAATTGTAAGTTTTCGACAAAAAAATAGTGAAAAAGTATTTTCACAGCTAATTTTTGGTTATTGGCGGCCGAAGGCTATCGCCAATTTTTTGTTTTGTTCAAAAACTTGTGCATTACCAAAATTTCAATTTAACAATGTTTAAAAGGTCAATTTTATTGATTTTTGATACTTTCAGGCCAGCTATTCCACAAAGTCAACATCGGCGGATTCAACAGCTATCAAATTGGATAAAGGTTAGTATTTATTTAGAGAAAAAAATATGAATTTGGAGAAATTTGTATTTTTTCAAAAAAAATTTAAAGAAAAGCTCATTTTTAATTTTGGTAATAGGCGGCCGAAGGCTATCGCCAATTTTGTTTCAAAATTTGTAAATTTTTTTGAAGGGTATCAACGGTTCAACGAAGTTCCATCACCGGCACCACATCGACGTATAGATTGAGGAGTATGAAGAATCTACAATTAAGTGAATAATTCTCATTGATCGATTTTTACTTTTTCTTATTTTTGTCGAAGAAAAACATGATTTTTGGGGAGGGGGGAGGGTTTATTAAATGGGAAATGCTTATCCTTTGATGGCTGAAAGCATATAGTGTGGGATTTAATAGTTTTAAAAAAAGGTTCATCATCATCATAGAATAATGATGACCTTTTTTTGATTGGGGAAAGGGGGTTGGGTATGGAGGATAAATGGCAGGAGGGAAATGGAACGAGATGGAATGGAAATGGATACTCGATAAACAAAAGGAACACTTATGATTGATCCAGGTTAGTATTTATTTCAAGAAAAAATAAGAATTTTAGAAAATCTATAATTTTCGCTTAAAAATTAGTAAAAAAAAAATTATTTTCACAGCTAATTCTTGGTAATAGGCGGCCGAAGGCTATCGCCAATTTTTTGTTTTGTTCAAAAACTTGTGAATTACCACAATTCCACTTTACCATTGTTTGAAAGGTCAATTTTATTTATTTTTAATACCTTCAGGCCAAATCTCCACCAAGTCAACATCGGCGGATGCAACAGCAATCAAATTGGATCCAGGTTAGTATTGATTTCAAGAAAATTATGATTTTTGGATTTTTTCGAGAAAATTTGGCCGTTTTTTAATTTTTCGCCAAAAATTGATAAAATAGCATTTTTGCAGCTAAATTTTGGTAATTGGCGGCCGAAGGCTATTGGCAATTGTTTATTCTGTTGATAAACGTGTGAATTTTCAAAATGTCAATTTTCAGTCTTCAAATTAAAAAAAAACTCATTTTTGATACTTTCAGATGCTCACACCAAGTCAACATCTGCGGATGTAACATCAAGGTCAAGGTTAGTATTTATTTTTTAAGAAAAATATGAATGTTGGAAATGTATTTTTTCGAAGTGTTTTTTGTAAAAACTCATTTTTACAACTAAATTTTGGTAACAGGTGGCCGAAGGCTATCGCCAATTTTTTATTTTGTTTAAAAACGAGAATTTTAAAATTTAAAAAAAAAACGTTCTTTTATTGATTTTGGATACTTCCAGGCCGCTTACTCCATCAAGTCAAGATCCGCGGATGCAGCAGCAATCAAATTGAATCCAGGTTAGTATTTATTTAGAGAAAAACATGAATTTTGAAAAATTTTGGATTTTGTCGCGAAAAATTAGTAAAAAATGATTTTTACAACTAAATTTTGGTAATTGGTAGCCGAAGACTAATTTTCTATTTTGTTGAAATACTTGTGAATTTTCAAAAATTGACATTTTTTTGAAGGGAAATCAACGGTTCAACGAAGTTCAATCACCGGCGCGACATCGACAAGTAGAGTGAGGAGCGTGAAGAATCACAATTAAGTGAATAATTTTTGTTGATCGATTTTTTACTTTTACTTATTTTTGCCGAAGAAAACACGATTTTTGGGGAGGGGGGAGGGTTTATTAAATGGGACCAGCTTATCCCTTGATGGCTGAAAGCACGGAGAGATGGGGTTTAATAGTTTAAAAAAAGGTTCATCATAGAATAATGATGATTAAAAAAGTGGAGCTGCGGGAATTTTTGAAAATGGTAATTACCTCTAAAAGGCGTGCCTTATATTGATGAGTCTCCAATTTTCAAATATATCGTCGGATTTCAATTTTTTAAATTTAATTGTCTGGGAATATGGTAATTACCTCTAAAACGCTCGGGTTTTATATTCTTAAGAATAACCGGGAAACATTAGAATATTGAATGAAAATATTTCATGTAGCTAAGATTCAAGTTTTCAAAAATATGGTCGGATTTCAAATTTTATAATTTCACTGAAAAATTTATACATCTCCCTAAAACAATCAGAAATTTTTAAAAACTCATAACTTCAGCTAAATCTGCCATAAATTAAATTAAGAACATCAGGTAGACGCGAAATTTCTAATAAACTACGCAATTTCTAAAAAACTATTCTGAAAACTAGGTATGAAAATGTTCGAAGTGTTAGCTTGAAATGCGTGATGATTAAATAATTTTTGAATTTGAATTGCAGAATTTTTTTTGATTTTTGAAGTTTTTGGTTAAAACAGGACTTTCATTTTTATAATTGGGTCTTTTCTGAATATTTTTTGGTGGATTATTCAAGAATTTTTAAATTCTTACGATAAACTTTCTCGTTATTATAGTCCTCCTTCTTCTCGAACTTGTGCGATCCAGTTTTAAAACTAAGGTGAATTTTTGTTCATCCTGGCGTAATTAAATTCTTTATATCAAACTGCTTGTCCTCAAAAGAAAATAGAAAACTGAAAAAAAAGTATGGGGTGCTAGAAAACAATTGATTTCCGTATAAATTAGACATTTAAATTTCTGTCGGAGACAACGAATCATAGACGACGACTTCCGAATCCTTGACTCGATAAATGGAGATGGCCCAATGATCGCCATAATGCAAAGGCATCAACAAAAATTCAGGATTCTGGCGGTAGTAGATGTTTGTCTCAATTGCCGCCCTGCTCGGCTCTCTTCTTGACAAATCATCGTCACTTTCAGCAGGTTTTCTTTCCGGCCATTCTGCAAACACTGCCGGATGAAGAACGGCAAATCGTCCTCCGGTCATATTCGCCGCAGAGACCTGAAAATATTTTATTTTATTTAAATATATTTCTAAAAATCGATATTTTCGTTTCTTTCTTCATGTTTTTCTACTTTTTTTACATTTTACCTCATTTCCATTGATAATTTAATAATTTACAGATTTCATCTTCAACATCATTACATTTGGAACAACATTGGCATTCAAAATTTCAAGAATTTAAGGTAAGTTCATTTTTTTCTTGAAATTTTGTTCGGTGTAGCTTTGGAGTTGAAAATGAAAAATAAAACGTGAAAAATTCAAGTGGATGATCAAAAAATATTTCTAAAAAGATGAAATTTACAAAAAATGAGCTTATGTTCATTACTTCTATATCGAGAGCTCCGAAATTTGTAAATTTCTATAATTGATCAAAGAAATCTCGACAAAAGGGAATATCAAGCTAAAAATTTAAATTTGATGCCCAATTTGTATAAAATTAAATGTAAGCTTTAGAAAATTGAAAAATAATGGTATAAACTGTTCAAAATATTGATTTTTTGAAGTTAGGAATAAATTTTGGAATCATGAAACCGAAAAATGATAATAAAATCAAAATAATAACAAAGTGATGAGAATAGTATGTAGTTTATGTAGTAGGCCGGTATAATTCAAGATTCTAAGTTTCAAAACTGTTATTTTCTTTATTTTACATCCTAAAATTGTGTAGTTCATTAAAAATTTAGAAAAAAATGAATTTGAAATTTTGTAGATAATAAAATGCTCAATTATCAAAAAAATTTGTTTAAAAATGCGAGATTTTCAGATATTCGGCACATTGGCTGTGGGAATGAGGAAAATGTATGTTGTTAAGAAGAATTATCATCTTCATGCATTGGAGCGCTAATTTGACGGTTTATACAATGAAAATTCTTGGAATCATGTAAGTTTTTTGAAAATTTAAAGAATATTCAGCTCAAAATATAATTAGAAAGTCATAGTATTTCAAATACTCTCAAAAATTAAATATTAATACTTTGTCGAGTTTTTCTTGGAGAACTCCGGAGACTTTAAATTCAATAAAGTGGGAGCTTTCGAAATGAGTGATAAATATAATTTAGTTAAGAAAAAGGAATGAAATATAATTGGAAATGGGCTGATAATTGGGTTCAAAAGTGTGGAAAACCCAAAAATGTAGACGGCACCGTCTGTCAGCCACTTCTGCTGGTTCCTGGCCTTCTCATCGAGACATTTGATACATTGATCCGTGATCAATCCTGCCAGGAAGTTTTTATAAAACTCCTGGCCAAACATCGTCCTGTCCAAACATATTCCGTGTGCTGGAAGCACTCTTGGCGGAATTGGAAGTGGCGATGGCGGAGTTGGCGATCTTCTAGGCGAAGATGCTTGAACCGGATCGGGTGATGATGGCGTTGCTGACAACCGCTGAAAAAAAAACCATGAAAATCGAAATTTTTAAAAAGTTGTCACTCACCATCCTTCGATCCCTAATATCCTTGTTTGGATGCTCCGTCGGCATACCATACGGCGATGATCTTGAGGTTCTCTGAAAAATCGATATTCATGATATTTTATAGTAATTTCAGACTTATTTCATAAATTTGATCTCTTCAGGTCAAAAATTTTTAAAAAGCGGCAAATCTTGAATTTTACAAAACAAATTTCGAAAAACCTACCAAAACCTTCCGCCTTCTTTTCGTTACTTTATCGTCACACCATGTGACCGGAATTGGTGTCGGTGCTTGAGCTGAAGCTTCCTGAAAGTAACGATTTTTAAGTAAAAGTTTAAAATTTCAATATTTGCTAATTTATCTATAAATCTTCTCTTATCTATTCCTTGATACTTTCAATATATTAAACTAATTATCAAATTACAGATTCCAACTTCAAAACATGCTCAAATATGATGAAATGCACCCAAAATATCATTTCCAGTGGATTTATGAATTGGTGAGTTTTTAGATAATTTTTTGTCGAAATATATGAAAAAAAGGCATTTTCTCAAAATTTCAAGCGGTTTTCGCTGATTAAATTAAGAATTGTTTTTGGAATAGAATTGATTAATTTAATTTTGAAAAAAATGTATATTTTCAGAAAATCTCACCGATGCTGACGATACATCTACTGATGGTATTGTGCTGTTGTCGGGCGATGAAATACCAATTAAATAGGACTCCCCATTTTCCCAGTGTTCCAGTGCCCGATCGAAGTCGAATCGCGGCTTGGGGTCGTGGTTGTCGCACTCTTCTGGCTCACATGGGCATTCGTCTTCCTGAAAAAAGGTAGGATTTTTTAATGTATTATTTCTTAAAAATAAATAAACATACGTCACAATAGATGTGATTCCTTCGGCATACACAGGACTCGATGCAAACACCATCTGCACATGTTTCGCGACATCCTCTATCAGGATTTGTGGTCAAACTATCATCATCCGGCAATGTAGATGGTCCTAGGATGGCATCCTTCTGAGCTGGAGTCAGCTCAACACATGATGCACCAGTTTTGCCAGCGGCCGGCCTCTTCAATCGACCCGTCTCCTCTAATCCGATCGGTGGTCCTGTTATCAAGATTCGATCCCCATATATTGATTTGCCTTCGGTAATCTTGAACAGCTTAGCTCTCGTGTTCTTCTTGAAGGTGATCTTCCTTCCTCGCCTGACTGGAGATCTTGAAGCCGAGTCATCAGTGATGGTTCCAATGCTGATATTGTTCAACGTATTGAACTCGGTGACAGCCTTGGTGTTGTTGGGATCCAGAGCTGCAACATCGACCATCGCAGTGGTGGTAATGGTCCGGTCGTGTGATGCAGACTCCTTCAGCGCCGATTTCTTTGGGTTCCGCGACGACTTCTTGGCGCGGCTGGGTTCCTCGCAGACCACAGCCGGCTTTGGCGACGTCGACGGTCCCCTGATCCGTTTTGGGGACGGTCCCCCTCCTCTCATGGAAATGGCGGGTTTTACGACACCGGCGGACGACAGGGGAGATTTCTTAGACTTCTTTTTCAAAGTCTTCGAAACTCGCTCCTGCCGTGGACAAGCCGCGGGTGCCGAGAGTACCGGGAACTCAGAAAGAATATAGTTGAATGATGGCATAATTGCAGCAGAAAGAATAATTGGCTTAAAAAGCTTAAACGATATGGGTGGCTAAGAGCACACGAATATGGAATAATGTGACGATGGTTTCAACGCCTACCGCGGGGGTGTTTAGAGAGTGAAGCGTTCTGTAGAGACGCAGACAGACCTATTATGGAGTGTTAAGTGATAAGAGACGCTGACAGTCGAGAATTTGGGGGGGGATAGACGGTCCATGGATGTTTCACGCATATTGTTTCATCATTTTGTTATCCTAGAGATTTTTCTTCAATTTTCAAACCATTTTTTAAACTAAGTTTCTATTTTCAGAATCGAAGGATCATAAGGATTGTAATATGGAGTTGGATTGAATCATGTTGAATTAGGAATTTGGAAATGAAGTCGTAAGCTGAAAACTTGATTCTTAAAGTCTGAAAATTATCAAAATTTCAGATCGACTGTCTCGTCTTTCATTCATAATGTTGCCAGTTCATTCGTCATTTGTGTGAATTCGGATGAAAATGGAACTATTTCAATGTAAGTTAGAATTTTATTGATATCCAGAAATATTTATGTTTTCAGATTGTTGTCATTTCAAGGATCAGAAATCATGTTCAAAAGGGATGAATTGGACGAAAGCGGCCTTCCAAAGCTCTAATGATTAATGTAAGTCTAAAATCTTTACGTTTCAGGATTCTCAGGAGCTTTTGTTGTGGATTGGGTGCGGAATATACCGGTTTTTCATCGAATTCTGGAACAATGGGGATGTGCAGAAGGATTTGAGATCATCGGAAGGACAAAAGAGAGCATTTTCAACAAAACCTATGCTGGCATTTTGTTGTTGTTCACAAGGGTTTCTATTATTCCGAAATTGGGAAGGTTGGTGATAATTCTTTAAATATTTAACCTGTTTTATTATCGAAAGTCATATTTTAAAGAAAATTTATTAGCACAACTATACCAAAATTTCAGGAAAACAACGACAGCTCAAACTCGCAAGCTGCAAATCAGTCAATACATGCCGTTATCGTTATTTGGACTGAAAGTTGCATTCCTGGATCAATGACTCGCCTTAAGCAAACATTCGAGAAGTTCCAACATTATTTCCCTTCCGTAGGTAACAGTTTTGTTTTCCAATTTGAATGCATTTTTACAGTTTGAAAAAAGAAAGGAGTGACCGCTGCCATATACTCATCTTCTTGTTCACCACGGATTTCGTTTGAAGCACAACCGTCAGCACTTCGGACGACAATGTCCATGGAGTGATCGAACAATTCTTCCAAGGATCTTACAGGTTAGTTCAAATAATAATGTTTATTTTTTCCGTTTTAATAAATGAATTCATAATAAATATCTTGTTGCTTGTGTTTGAATTTCAGATTCTATAATAGTCTGGAAATAAATTGTTCGAACATGTTTCTTTTGTCATTCTTTTACTGCGAAACATGTGTCATACTCGAGTGATAGATTATCATGATGATCCTTTTATAAGCTTTTTACTTGGTGAAAATGTTCGGCAACGCCTTCTTTGTTTTTTTTTCCCCCTTCTCGGGGTTTTTCAGGCTTTAGAATTCTAGATATGTTTATCCAGTATTGTTTTGTACAAAATTAAATATATTGTATTTATCACAGTTTTAAGTTATGGGTAAGCTTTGAAGCGTTTATTGGTTTGGGTCACATCACACCTTGGGATTTTAATTGTATTCCAATTGCAAAAAAAAATAATTTTTTCTTCCTCTCGGTACTTTGGCGTTTCGAAATGGAGAAATTTCCTTATTTTGAAGTGATTAAAACTAGAAAAATCCCAAATAGTTATGTCAGTCAAAACGCTGAACACATTTTCAGCCATTAATTCTGAAAAAAATGACTGATTCCATTCAAATGGGTCGAGTTACTAAAACGACGTCATCGGCAATGAAAGTACTCTAAGTTTTAGAGATGAAAAAAAAGTAAAATACAGTTCAAGCCTTGGATTTCTATGTTTTTTTTAAATATTTTACAGGTGCAAAGATTTACAAACATAGTCCCATTAATAGCTTCTAAAATCAAGTTTGTTGGTAGTTTTCGATAGTTGACTACTGTAAATAATTAATTGTAATTTTTATTTAAAAAAAACGTGGCGTGTACTATCAAAACTCCCATCAATTTCCCTCTTTCTTAAGTACTTTCAATTCCCCAACAATATTATGATTCCAAATTGTTTATCTAAAATTTGTTGGTCTCAAAACTTCAACAGATTCAAATTTTTCTTGGCGGTCTTTGGTTGGCCAGCTGCGTTTTTGTTTTGGTACAAAAATCCTCATCCCGCCCTTCCGATAATTCTGAATAATTTACAGGTTTCTAATCATTTGTCTTCTTTACGTGGCACCTGGTCAAATTTCTCAATTCCAGCTTTATATTTTTATTTTCTTGTGGCTTGTCATTGTTTGCTCGTTTTTCTCAGCTGTGAGTTTTCTTTAATTGAACGTTTTTTCTTAGAGGAGGGCTTTACAGAGCTAAGGAAAGCGTCTTGGATGAAAATAGACTTCAGAATCATTCAAATATGTTTTTAAAATGTTCTAAAACCACCTAGAAGCCGAGAAAACGCGCCTCAAAACAATGGCCTAGAAAAATGGGCCACCGGCGAAAACTAGTCCACAGGCATGAAAAATCCAAAAAAAACATAAAAAGGACTAATATAAGCATAGGAAAAAGATCATAGGAAAAAGTTAGGCCAGGTGGTCACTTTTTCTGGGCCATTGTTTTGAAGCTGATTTTCTCGGCTTCTAGGTGGTTTTAGAACATTTTAAAAACAGATTTGAAATGAGAATTAAGTATATTTTCAAGGTACATTTATTATCTCCGTAATGTCCTCATTTAAGTAATTTCTTTTGCAGATTCTGAAACCACCAGAATCTTGTAGAGAAGTGAATCGGGAATATTTGAATAAGGAAGAATTGGAGAAGTGGGATGGGGCATTCTGTGAAGCATGTGATTATGTGAAGCCGAAAAGATGGCATCATTGTCGAAAATGTAATCGATGTGTGCATAGAATGGATCATCATTGTCCTATACTTCAGGTTTGATGTTTGATTCGGGCGTTTTATATTTTTGAAAATAGAAGATAGTTGAGAGCGAGTTGATGCTAAATAGTTCCATTTTTTTTTAAATCCCGGATTTTGAGAGTTATGAAATAGTTGCTAAGTTATGTTTTTTTACTCATAAAAACATTTTTTAAATAATTTTCAATCATGAACAAAGCCTTTTTGTATTTGGTTCTGGAATTAAACTTTAGAAATAATATACTTAAAGTGTCTTTTTATCCATTTTCAATTTTTATTTTAATCGACTCAGAATCCTATTATTAATGGAATCAACAAAAAATGCAGTTTATAAGCTTAATTTTAAGCAAAAGGGCCCCCTCAAAAACCCACCACCCGTTTTGCACTGCCACCGCTGGTTTTCGGAACTTTTGGGTGAGCTGTTTTGGGTCTACGGGCTCCCGAAAAAAATGTTTTTTGTCAAATTCATTAAAATTAGGTGTTTCTAACTAGATTAAAACAAAATTGAAAATCAGTAAACAAACACTTTAAAGACAGGGTGTCACTTAATTTTTGTCTGCATTTCGAATTTTTAAATTCGAAATTAAACACTTTCATTTTAGTATTGACACAAATGGAAATAAGTGGAACACGATCTTTAAAGTGAAATCTAAAAATCAATTTTTTTCCAGATTTGTGTTCATCGAAAGAATCATAAATATTTCCTTCTTTTCCTCATTTGGCCCCTACTATTGGCAATATTTGCAGTTTATCATGGAAGTAATGAATTGTGGGCTCTTTTAGTGGCTGCATGTTCTTTGAAGGAACTTCCAACTGATGAACATGTGAAGGGAACTGGAATATCCAATGCTTTTGTAAGAAATTATGAATTTTCGACGAATTGATAAACATTTTTTTAGATGGTTGGAGTAGCTGCAATTTATCTACTTTATTACCAGCTTCCAAATCTTCTTCGGAATCAGACATTGATCGAGGAAGCACGCGAAGAAACTGTAATATATATTTTCTTGTGGAATATCTAAATATTATCAAAATTTTCAGAGATTCGATCTTGGAAATTGGTGGAAAAATGTAGAATATGTAATGGGTAATCGTTGGATAGCATTTCTGCCTATTGTTCCAGATTTCGATGAACTTGAAACAATCGATTAATTGAAGAAAACAAGAAAGATTTATAAATAATTACAAGTAATTTCATAAATGTAGTGAATTTCAATTTAAAACCAGTCATCGTGAAAAATGCAATAAAGTTATAAAAAGTGTGTGTCATTGTTATTATGATAATTGATTTGATTAGATTTTCATCTTGAGAAGAAATGTTTGAATCTTATGTCACAGAATTTGGTTCATATGGCTCCTTTGGATTATTGATTTGGGTTTGGTTGATTTTTTGATCGACGTATGCAAGTGGGACATTGAGTCGAAGTTCTAACCAGCAAGGCGTTGAAGTTACATCTTGTCGAGGGTAATCGTCTCCCCAGCCCTTTAAATTCAAATTTTTTGAAATATGTTTTTTTTTAATTTGATGATTAAATACCTTGACAAATGAAATTCTTATGAAGCAGTGTTTTGATAATCCTTGTAACGTTTCAGCATCATTGCGGGCTTTTTCAAGAAGCTAAAAAATAAATATTTGGAAGATTTTTTTGTATATTTGAAAAAAAATAACCTGATAAAATATACTGTACTCAAAGAGGCACATTGAACTATGCGGTGGTATCCGGCATACCTGAAAATTAAATTTTAAAAAAGCTTTTAAAAAATTGTTTTTTAATTTTTTGTTTTTTTTAATTGAAGCCTTCATCCAAGGCAAGATGGAATTTTCTCGAAGTTTTCACAAATATTCGAACTTTTTGATAAGCTTTTACAGACAATTAAAAAGTTGTGTAATCACCAGGATGCGTGTTCGAACGAGCTAATTTAATTAATAAATTAAAATGTCAATTAAGGCGACCTAATTGAACATTGGCCCTTCTTATGAATTTCAGTTCAAACTTCTTAGTTTAGTAAACATTTTTAATTTTTGATTTTAAAGGAGGGCGTTACGGAGATAATAAATGTACCTTAAATGAAAATAGACTTCCTACTCATTCCAAATCTCTTTTTAAAATTTTCTAAAACCACTTAGAAGCCGAGAAAACGCGCCTCAAAAAAAATGGCCTAGAAAAAGGGGCCACCTGGCCGAACTTTTTACTGTGAGCTTTTTTCGGGCTTCGTTAATAAATAGTTATGCAGAATGTTTATATTAGTCCTTTTTTATGTTTTCTTCTTTTTTTTTGGATTTTTCCTGCCTGCGGACTAGTTTTCATCGGTGGCCCGTTTCCTAGGTCATTGTTTTGAGGTGCGTTTTCTCGGCTTCTAGGTGGTTTTAGAAAATTTTAAAAACAGATTTGGAATAAGAATGAAGTCTATTTTCATTTAAGGTACATTTATTATCTCAGTAAAACCCTCAATTAAACCTATTTTCCATGTTTGTGCTGATTTTAAGCAAATTCTGGTTCAATTTGAATTAATAGGACTTTTGAAATTCGTCGTAACCCCACAGGTAAGATTCAAAATTTGAGAAATTAAAATTAAGATAATTTTGAACTAATATATGTACATAAAATTTAAGCAAATCCTAGGCACTCTTGTAATCTTAATATCCAACTCACATTACTCGCTTGTTTATTAAGCAACAAATTTGTATTCTTCGATTGAACAAATACAGGAGTTTCCGAATTGTTTATCATCGTAATAGCTTGTGGTTCTTGATGTTCTAACTTAATTCCTGAAAATTTTTGACCTTTCGAACAATTTTGATGAAAATTATTACCTCTTCCAATATGTAGCCTAGTATTTTCAACGGTCGAATTTCGATTGACATTTGTGATTTGTCCAAGACAAATGCGAGTATCAGAATTTGAAGGATCGGTGAATCCATCAACAGTTATGCTAGGGTTGACAAGCTGGAACAAATTCAATGAGCAATTGATTTCTTATGAAATAAATGCTTACCTCAAAAACCTCCCCAACTCTCGTATTCAATTCATAATAAGTTATTTGTGCCCACGATTTTTGTCTTCTAATTGGTGTTCTTGGTGGTCCTTCACCATCTTCGGAAAACATTGAAGGACTTGGTGAGCTTGCACAAGATGTGGCAGATGACGAAGATGCCCAATTTCCAGCTGGAGGAGATGGAACTGGAGATGGTGAACATCTTGCGAAGAAATTGTTGGGTCGCGGAACTCTTTGATAATGATATGGATTGATGCAAATATGCGGGGATTTTGAGCCAATTTCATATGGAAACATACATGTTTCAACACATCGAAGTTCCTGCAAACAAATTGATTTCAAGAAAAAAAAATTCTAATTTAGATATGGAGATCTATTGAATAATACGATTTGGTAGCACCTTGTCTTTAAGGAGACAATAACCCGATTTCTGATAAAAATATTAGTACTTACATGATGTGACACGATGTCGGGCCAACGCCAGACTTTGCAATAAATCACATGTGGAAGACCCTTTTTATGTGAGACCTGAAATAATAGGAAACTTGAAAAAAAAAAGAAAAAATTATAAAATCACCTGTAACCGTCCATCAAGACTTCGAGGAATTGTAATACATTTTGAATTTGCACTCGGATTTGCCAACACGGATTCCAGATCTTCAATCGTGCCTGAAGCCGGTGATTTTTATTAATTGAAAACGGGATTTTAAAAAAATGTGTTTCTATTTATTTTTTAGAACATTTAGAAAAACATTTTTAGATTTGAAAAAAATTTCGTTTAATCACTTAAAGACATCATGCCACCTAATTTTAAAATTTGCATTTAATTCTCTTGAAATGTTTTTTTTTCGAAATCTAGATTTAAAATTAAAAATTATCAAAAACCTCACCAGTCCCATTATTTTTCTTTTTCAATTTTTTCACCAGCGCCTCAACTGCTTTTTCACACCATTTTTCCTCATCTTCGCCAATTTTCCAACCAAGTAGCTTCTTGACTGCCGGTCCATGCATATGCAAAAGACCATTCATGGTTTATTAACTGAAAAAATGGAAATTGAAAGAGAATTACATTAAAAAATAAAGTGTTGAATTTCGAAATAACTTTTTTTTTATCAAAAAGAGCCGTTTTCTCGAAAAAAAATGAAACATTTCGAAATATTTAAATTGAACTATAAAAAATTGGTAAATAAGTATTAATTATATTGCGAGCTGAAAACAATGCACCTTTAAAAATCAATAACTGGAAAAAAATCAATAAGGATCAATATATATATAGTTTGAGACCTAACATTCTATAGGTTTGAAATTTCAGACATATTTTTTAAAAATAAATTTTCATAGCAAAAATTTCAAAGGATTTTTTTTAATTTTAAAAATCGGAAAAATGAAGGTCCCAACTAACATTAATATTCGATATTTTAATTAATAAAGATTAGTAGATCTGGAAAAAATTTTGAAAAAAACCGCTTTTTGTCTTAGTGGCGCAAAATCATCATCATCACAAGGTTGTGGTATATTGACACTTTGGGAGGAAGAAGAAGAAAAAAAGAAAATGAAAAAAACGAAGGTTTTGGGGGAAAAAGATAGTGAATCGAAAAATACATACACACAGTTTTACTGACTGTTGATAATTGCTAGAGAGAGAGAGAGAGAGACTGACTAGGTTTTTTTTTTCTCGTCTTTTGTTTCTTCAGAAAAAAAATTGTATGTGTTTGATATATAATGGAACAGTTGAAGAGCGGCATTGATTAAGAGAATTTGAAGGAAGGAAGGAAGAAAAAATGAAAAAATTGGGTCAGAATCATAAATCTTTTTGGGGTCTTAAAGTAGGGGGGAGAATCAAGGTTTTTGTGATGAAGAACAATTAGAACAATTGGTAGTTTATTGGAATGATTTCCTTTTTTTTTTGTAAAGAAATCAGATCTTCGGTTCTCTAGATCATAGTATCGGAGGTGAAGATACTAGTTCAAGGTAAATAAAAATTTCTGTAGCGAAAAAATTGGAATTATGTCTTAAAAGCGTGACATTGGCCTAGAATCCTAAACTCGGTCATGTATACTGAAAGGAGGTCTTTACGGAGATGATCAATGTATCTTAAATGAAAATAGACTTAATTCTCATTCCAAATCTGTTTTTAAAATTTTCTAAAACCACCTAGAAGCCGAGAAAACGCGCTTCAAAACAATGGCCTAGAAAAGGTGCCCAATTGCGAAAACTAGTCCGCGGGCAAAAAAAAATTTAAAACATACATTTAAATTTTAAAAAACATTAAAAAGGACTAATATAAGCATTCTGCATAACTATTTATTAACGAAACGCGAAAAAAGCTCATAGGAAAAAGTTAGGCCAACTTTTTCTAGGCCATTGTTTTGAAGCTCATTTTCTTGGCTTCTAGGTGGTTTTAGAACATTTTAAAAACAGATTTGGAATGAGAATGAAGTCTAGTTTTATCCCAGATGCATTCATTAGCTCCGTAATGTCCTTCTCCTTTAAAGAGTTGGGGAAATAAGCTCAGAAAAATGAAAATTCAATAGAATAAGCACATAAGATATACATGAAGCTAACCCTGTTCTGCAAAAAAAGAAAGAAAAACGATATATTTTAAAAAATGTTCCCAAAAATATGGAATTTCCCACATGTTGACTAACATTTGATTATTGGCCCTTATATTGCTACCCACGCTTATTTTTAAGATAATTTTAGACAATAGGTGAAGAACAATAAATGAGTAAGCAGTTTGAAATCAGTCAACAAGTAAGATTGTTTTCAACTTACAGTTTTGGCAAATTAGTTAAAGACAGTGTGTCACTTACTCCTTATTTTGCTAAAAACTAACAAAACAATTTTTTGTGAACTATTGGTTTCATTTGAAATCAAAACGCGCTCTACAGAACACATGTTTTATTGGGAATGAAGGTTATAGCACAATAATATTTGGAAAGAAGGTTATCTAAAAATAAGAGCATAAAAATAAGAGTGAAGAATACTTTTTTGTTCGAGTTTTTACCCACAATGTTTATTATTTTCATTGAGGCTCTGTTTTTTTTTCAGAAACACTGTGGAACCCTGTCTTTAACAAAATATAAATAAATGAAAAAATAACCCAATGTAAAACAGTTAGTCGTGATCACAGCGACTTTTTCAAGATCTTATATTAAAAATGAGAAAATTGCATTCGAAAATGTAGAAAAACTCGATAACACACCGTTATTTCAACCAGAACAACTGTTTACAGTATGAATTTATGGACAGCGGAAATAATTATGACATCAATTCAGAGAAATTGATATCACCAGTTTTCCAATACTTTTCCCGACCATTTGCAAAAGAATGATAATTTTTCCGAATTGCAGAGTAGATTTTGATGCTTAAAGGCAGAGTCCCACTTAATTTTTAAGTTGGTTTGTTGATCGTTAAATAATTCGGTTTTCAGTTTACCTGTTTCAATTTTTTAACGTCAAACTTTACGAATCCAGATCTAAGAATATAATTCAATGTTCACTTGATTTTTAATGTCATTAATTTATTTTTAAATAAGATTTTCGATATTTTGGGAGTTTTCACAGGTTTTAGAAATGGAGCCTAAAGTTCATTAAACGTTAAGCTTCAAATTGATTTTGAAACGAAAAAGAAACTAGTGTGACATCAATTTAAACCAATTTTCCTATCACCATCCTCAATTTCATTTTAAAGATAATTTTTCTGTCTGCAAGCAATGAAAAGAAGATTATAAATGAGTAATAAATGTACTTAAAATGAACAAAAAACAAAAAAAAAGAGAACGAGAGGAGAATCGAATGAAAAACCTTGAACATATTTTGACAAAATGGTTGAATGTATTACTCTCCCGTATGTATGTGCCCATATCGTTTTTGCTGGCTGCTGCTGCTGCACACGCGTCCGTCTTTTCTCTTTTACCTCCGGAAATGCTGCGTCTCCTCCATCAACCCATACAATTTCGGCTCCTTCGGCGCCTTCTCTCATTTGGCATCATTGTCCGCTCGTTAAAACGGTAAAATCATTCTCATTCATCTGGTCAACGGGCGAAAGAAACAAGAAGTGAAAGAGAGAGTGGAACATTTGAGGAGATTCCAGAGAATTTCCGAAATTGGTAAAGATGCTTGACTTCCTTATTTCCTTTTCGTCTTCAGTTCTTTTTTCTTTCTGGGTCGGAATTCGAAAAAGAAAAGAAATTGTTGAAGTAATGATTGAAAATCAATTGAGGGCGGTTTATTGCGTTCGATTTTTTAGGGCAGCGTCGAACTTTTTATGAGCTTTTGACAAAAAAATTTTATTTTGGGAAGTTTTGGAAATTAAAAAAAATTAATTTTGGCAAAGTCAACTGGAAAAAATATTTTGGAAAGGGTTTGACATCGGATCATGTGCCGCTGAGAAAAAATACACTGGAATCTGTTTCAAACCTTTAAATTTGTTTTGAGTTTTAATTAAAGACACGGTGCTACTTAAAATAGTATAAGAATTAACTTAAAAAAGTAAATACTAAACGAACGTTTCATCCCTAACGGTCAACCAAGGTGCTTGGGCCTTAAGTTAGATTCCCTTGAAATTATAATATTAAAGGGACTGTTTACTGTTTTTGGGTTTCAATTCCATTTTCATATTCTTCACAGTATTTGAAAACCTGTAGAAGCAAAAATATTTATCGAAATTTCCTTTTCTAGTACAAGAAAAAAACACATTGTAAGGCGGCGAATGGCCTAATCGCTCGGCCGCTAGCGAGAGAGCATGCGAATGTGAGAGTTTTTGCAATTGTTAGGCCATTAGCCGCCTTATTTTGGAAATGGATGTGTTTGAGGACTTGAAAAGGAAATTTCGCAAAAATATTTTTCTTGTATAGGTTTTCAAATATCAAGAAGAATATGAAAATGGAATAGAAACCCAAAAACAGTAAAGAATCCTTTTAAGTTTTTGTTTACTCATTTTCAATTTTTGTTTTAATCTATTCAGAAGCACCAATTATTAATGAATTTACCCAAAAAACATTTTTTTCGGGCGCCCGCGGGTCAGCTCCCGAAAAAGTTCCGAAAACAGGCGGTCGCAGTGCAAAACGGGTGGTGCCACCACCTGTTTTTGGG
The DNA here is from genome assembly GCA_964036255.1 of Caenorhabditis virilis. Lineage (NCBI taxonomy): Eukaryota > Metazoa > Nematoda > Chromadorea > Rhabditida > Rhabditidae > Caenorhabditis > Caenorhabditis virilis. The sequence continues at coordinate 7,635,898 of OZ038417.1, read as the reverse complement.
GTTTTCTAGGGCCGTTTTTGGTGAAATGAAGCATTTAAACTGATTTTTTTTTGCTGATTCAGTTAATTATAGGTAATTCTGAGTCTATTAATACCAATATTGAAAATTAGTAAACAGACACTTTAAACTAAGTCAGCTAAAAAAGGCAACATGTCATTTATGTTGCCCCGATCAGCGTTTCATTGTGCAACTGTAAATTTAAATATTAATGTAAGATAAAATTTATGTGACATCGCAAATTATCGTTTTACAGAAGACGTGAGAATGTATAATAATAAAAAGTTGAAGTCCTGAGCTGACGCAAAACCCAATAATTTGAATTTTGCTGTAAAAAAATTGTAATACTTGTTTGGCCCTCTGGGTCGTTTAATGGACTTTCAACTGTTTGACTAAATAAATTTTAATATCTTCTGACACTATGTCTTTAATACAAAAGTTCTGATTTTTGTCTTTATTTAATACTTGAATCCAATTCCCGATTTTTGTCGATTTGCCAACTTTTTAAATTAGAATATCAACTTTTACAGATTCTCAATTGATCCTAATTCTTGTTTGCCAACGCTACAAGCCCAACCGAATCAACCTCGTTGTATGTTCAGAATGTTCAAGTTTGAATATTTCAACAATTTTACTGATATTTCGCGGAAATTGGACTATTTGTCCCAAACATGCGTATATCATGTGTTACATCGTCTTTGAGGAGGACTTTTATAAAAAAAATGTTGACCGAAAGAAAATAATTATAAATGCTTTCTTTTTATTCCAGATTAAAATTGAACTTCAAACCATCAATTCGAAAAAATTTTCAACACTCAAAGGATTCACTGGTATCTTTATCAATTTGAAATGCATCGAATCGAATCGAAAATGCATAAAATACTTAAATAAATTTATGGCTGAAACTCTCGCCTCATGCAATTGCGAAATCCGGTTGTGTATATGTTCTTTAAATTAATACATATTTCCTTGGGATGAGTAAGAGATGTTCGTAATAATGAGTAAGAGATGATTTATCCCTAATACTGGCTAAAACGAATTTTCAAATCGTTATCAGGAATTGAATGAAATATTGGAGGTTTAGAAATCTAAAATTCTTATTCGTTTGCAATATATTTTGAAAACAAATTGTTGTGTAATACTTCACCATCCAAGATTTAAAAATAGTTTCTCGATGGTTTTTTAAAAGTTTTTAAAGAAACTTTTCAACACAATATTTATCTGCGAATCCCTGGGCAGGACGATAGGATTCCAGCCATAATTTCCAGATGTTTTTCTGTTATTTCGCTTTCTGTTCGAAATTTGTTTTGTTTGACCTCTCATCTCATGTGCTCACATCTGAAAAACATGTTTTATTTTATTTCTTTAAAGAAAAAAAAGACCTATGAAAAACATGGTGGAATCATTTTAAACAACAGCTGTTATTTCAAGGGGCTCCCTTTAGCACCGATCACACGATCTTTTCACGTCATTGCACCTATTTCATTGGTTCCCTAGCCCCAGTTCTTCACTTTTTCTCGAATTTTATGTTTTTTTCAACTCATTCTGCCTGATTTATTCATTTTAAAGGCGCACAACTTCAAAGTGTGCAAAAGGTCTTGCGCAGAAGATAGTGAAACACAGAACATATTTCGAAATGAATGCAGCTGCAGTTCGCTTTGTTTCCCGCGCGCACACAGTGCTACGTGCACTTTGTCGAACCCTCATTGAACCCGAATGACCTGCCACATGTGCTCTTTTCCTTCTTCTTTGCTTATAACCACCATCCAAAATTGCATACACAAACACATAATTGTTATACTTTGTTCCTTATTCTGCAAGACTTTTCCCTCTTTTAAAAAACGAATGACATCATGTTTTGATCACTTCTTGGCAAAATCAAGCATTAGAAGAAACATTAACAAGTTGAGTCTCAAAGTCCATGTGATTCTATTTTACATTGTTTTGTTTATAAAAAGACACCTTATCACGGAGTTGGAAAATTTATTTAGTTTTTTTTTATTCTTCATTTTTTGTTGTTAACGTTAACGTTTGTTTTTTTTTCTTCATTCCATCGGAAGAATAATTGTTTTTCGTACGAAACTACAGTACGCTCATTTGTATTTTTCTACTGTCAAAATCGATTTCAAACGCGCTCTACTGACAAATCTCGGGTTTCTGGCGTGTTCAGGTGCACGGACAAAAAAATTATTTGTCATAATTGGTCCAATAGTTACCAAAAATGCATTTATGACTCAAAACCAATATTTTCAATACGTACGGACATGGAAAAGGCCATACAAGCTTACGAAAACAGTGGTGCGCGTTTTTAATCAAATTGAACGAACAGTAGTGTATTTGTTTCATTACAATCGGATTTCGCCCACTCTTTTATGACTATTTAAGTTTTTTTTTAATTCCCTTTTTTTCAGATAACATCTAAATAATGTCTGCCGCTGCTGCTAATCCAACTTCCACTCAATCTACCGCTTCATCTGCAGCTCAAAGTGCGCAGAATCATGGATTTATAGATAACGCTCTTCAAATTTTAAGTATTGGACTCGCAAAGAATTTGAGAGGTAAATAAGTGAATTTATTAAGAAAAACATTATTTGAAGTTTATGAGTTTCCTTTAACAGTGATTTCGAATATACTATATTCGAATTGCGGAATCTTTGGTTTAAGATTAATTTTCTCCAATATCTAAAAAAATCGTCTTTTTTCAGATGATTTCCACTTCACATTCCTCTCATCACCACAGCGCGTAAAACCAGCATCATCTGTCGACGCTGACACTTTCTACATGTATGCGTGTGGCTCAATCAATATGCCATAAAATAACAAGCAACATAGAAAAGTCAGCGATAAATGAATAACAAATGATCTCAAATCTGGTTTTCAGGTTTATAGAATATACTAAACTATTGATAATAAGGTTTAAATATTATTTCTTTATTCGTGTTTTTCGTTTTTCAATTGGTTGCTTGGCAAGAAATAAAAGATTTTATCAGAAAAGAAATACAGAAAAAATGTATGTTACCAGAAAATACGATTACAAACGATTCATTGAATTGAGTAGAAAATCTGCGAGGTTTAAGACTTCGTCTTTGTGTTTATTGTTCGCTTCCACGATCTGAAAGTAAATATTTAAGAAAAAAATAAAGATTTCGAAGGAAACCTGCTCCAGTTGGGCGGTAAGCAATTGAGTGCTTTGAATTTCCGATTTTTGGTTAAATTGTCGATTCTTGATTTCTGTTTTGAGGCGTTCAACGTCGACGGGGACTGAAAGAGATTGCTCAGGTTTTAGTTGTGATTCCATCTGAAAATGTGAAGGTTGTCGGTGTAAATTGATTATATTTTACTTTAGATGATGATTTTCTAATACATTTCAAATCAAGTCTATATTTATTCTTCACAAAATTCGTGAAGTAATTGAAATAAAAAACTCATTTAAAATATTGCTAGAAAAGTGTTTCATATGATTTTCTATTTTTCAAGACCCCTAAAAACCATAAAAACTTACATAATGTTCTAAAAGTAGTAGTTTTTCCTCTTTGAGCACGTTCGCACATTTTTCAGGGATTTCGGCTCTTAGTTTCGCCAATGTTTTTTGTTTTCCGTCAATTACCGCCTCTTTTTCACGGATAATTTTTAGCGTTTTATGAAGCACTGCAATTTTTTATTATTTTTTTTAAACATTTTATATTAACTCACTTTTTTTCTCGTCTTCCATTCCTAGATTTTGCATTGTTATTGTATTATTTTGAGAAATAATCTGTAGAAAAAAATAATTATGTAAAAGACTTAAAAACGTCTTTTATTTTAATAAATTCAAAAAAACACGTTTTTATCAACGAGGAAAATTTAAAATTGGCGGTGATGCCGCGTGGACGAGGAAACCAAATCATTACATGTGCGCTGCGTTGCACTTTTCTCGTCCGCGGTGTAAATTTCCTAAAATTTTGCAAAAATTTAAGATTTTCTCTTAATTTTATATGTTTTGCTGCAAATTATGAGTTATAATTTTTCAGAAACACCCGAACGGGTTTAAATCAATATAGGAAGATGTCGAAAGCTGATCAGGCGGTTCTTGAAAGACGTTTGAGACCAATTTACGATTCGCTGGATAGTAACAATGCGAAGAAAGCGCTGCAGGAATGTGATAAAGTGCTTAAAAAACATCCAACAACAAATTCAGCAAAGGCTTTGAAGGCGTTGTGTTTGATACGGACTGAAAGATTGCCTGAAGCAATGGAGCTTCTCGACACTCTTGATGTTCCCGGAGCTAGGCATGATGAAAGTACACTGCAGGCTTTTATTCATTGTTATAAGGTATTTTGATTGCTCAATATAAAACGTTATAGAAAAATTATTTCAGGAAGCTGTTGTTCCTCAAAGAATAAATCGCCTCTATGAACGAATTTGTGAAGTTGAGCCATCTGAGCACAATTTAACCCAACTTTTTATGTCTTACGCAAGAACGAAGTATACATTTTATAAAAATGACAAAATATTTTATGGACATTTTCAGAGAATACCAAAAACAGAATAAGACAGGAACTCTACTTTTCAAAACCTATCCAAATCCACCTTACTTCTTCTGGACCGTCATGACTGTTGTCATGCAAGCTCTCGAAAATCCAGCACTTGGGGAGAAAATGTTCCTTCCATTGGCGGAAAAAATGTTCAATGCACAAGTTAAAAAGACCGGCTATAGTGAAGGATCTGGAGCTGAGGTCGAACTTCAATTGGTTATTTTGGAGGGTCTGAGCAAGTGGGAAGTAGCTCTCGAAGTTCTCGAATCGCCAGCTGCTCAGTTTTTGAAAATGGCGCCAATTTTTGTGAACGAAAGAAAGGCGGGTTATTTGGAAAAGTTGGGGAGATTTGAGGAATTGAGAGATATTTCTGAAACGGAGTTGAATGCGCTGTAAGTTAAAAAAATACAAAACTAGAAAAAATGTTAAATCTTATTTAGCCCTGACAACTGGACAATGTGGAAGTATCGATTTGTTGCAGCTTTAGGAACAATCAAGAGTGAACCAACGAAAACCGAGGAAACATTCCAAGATCTTCTGAAGTTTGTGATTGGTCATATCAAAAAAGGACAATACAAATGTCGCGGTCCATCAATGGCGGAATTGCAAATTTTGAAAGATTTTAAAGGAATTGAGGGTGTCGACCTGTCAGCTGTTGGAAGACCAGAAGATCTCATTTTTGAATTTGTCGAACATTTCTACACCAAACCATCGTGCTTTGTCGATATCGAAATTGTTAGTTATCTCACGAACTTATTGAAAAAATCAAATTATTTTAGTATTTCTGCCTTCTCGATGATGAAGCCAAAACATCACTAATTTCCAAATTAACCGATTGGATTGAGAAAATTTCAAAAAAAGACGAAGTTGAAGGAAAAGAGACAAAAGTATGGGCGATTATTGTTTATGAACGAGTTCGACGAGTTTTTGGTGACTGGGAGAAAATGGATGGACCAGCAAAAAGGCAAAAGTTTCAGCAGTTTATAGCCCAAATTGTTCAGGTAGTTTTTTGTTTGTTTTGAAACCCTCTGAAGAGAGAATCACGTTGTAGCCCGGACGAGGAGAAGCCGCTCAAGGGTTCTTGTGTCAATTGGCTGTATCATCGCTTTGGGACGCGTGGAGGAAAGAAGGTTTCATTTATTTAATCAGAAAATTTCATCATAAAACTTCATTTTTTCAGATGATCAAGACAAATTCTATGAAATGGTTCTTTTGATGGAATATGTTGCTGGTGTAAATTCATCAGATCCTGTGTCGAAATTGGCTCTCATTCGGGCATATTCTCACATTGGTATGACATGTTTAAAGTACAACAATATTCTGAATGATATTTGATTTCAGGAAACACCGCTCGTGTTACTGCGTTGGTGAAACTTCTCGACATCAAATCAGTTCAAAATGATACTTTGGGGTATTTGACCTTTTCGATTTTCGAATTGGCAGGAAGATTCAATTTGACGATTATAAATAATACACAATTGGGATTGGTTTATGATCAAGCTGAGAAAGAGGTAACATTTTTAAATACCTTGAAATATTTAGGGATCATCCACAAAAGTCGTTTTAATTTTAAAAATCCTTAATTTTAGATCATGGAATGTCTTCTCAATGCTTATCGAAACGGTAAATTCGGTCAAATTCCACGACTTGTTGCACTTTCCGAACAAATGAGAAAATCAAGCCAAGCGTTGGCTTGTGACGTTCTCAACAGATATCTTTCCTCGCTTTTTGTTATTGATGATCTCGATGAAATTATCACAACTTGTTATGGCGATGAAGAGCCAATTAGTGAGTTTTTCAAGTGGATCCTATTCAATTCAATTTATCACGATTTTAGATTGGAATGAAGTAATCGATAATCGTGACTTGAACGTTGTTCAAATGACAGAAAATGAGAGTTATAAAGAAATGGTGGCCGACATGAAGAATCGAACATACAAGGAGTTTTTAGATATTACCAAATTGAGACATTCGGTGTGTCGGGCGCTAGGAACCGTTGGAAGAATTACAAGAAACGGCGTTGATGCACAAAGGGCACGGAAAGAAATGAACGAAGAGATTGCAGCGTTTTCGAACGCTTTGAACAGATGTACAACGGAGTACCAAACTTTTAATTGTGCTTCGAGATTGGCTCAATCGCCATGTCCGTTGCATGTTTCGCAGTGGATTCATTCGGGTGGATTGCAAATTGTTCTGAGATTGTTGGAAGGTGCAAAAAGGATTGTTCAAGTGTTGGATGAAGGAAAAGAGATCGATGAGGACATCATAGGGACTAGGAAACAATTGGCTGATGAATTAGCGAGTAAGTCGAAGTTTTTGAAAATAAAAACACATTCAGAAGAAAACGTTATGTCTTATATTTGAACCTAACTAAACTCGAATATCCGACAGTAATTGCAAAATGCAGTCAAGTTTACTGTATTGTCAACTCAATTATTCTTGATCATTGCGTTCGGAAGGCTGCTCAACTTCACAGCCGCTCCGCACGCACGCGACGCGGCTGCCGACACACACACGCTGGAAAATTTGAAAAAAATTCATTTTCCCGCCGATATTTCAGTGTCTGTGAGTGTCGGCAGCCGCGTCGCGTGCGTGCGGAACGGCTGTGAGGTTGAGCAGCCTTCCGAACGCAATGATCAAGAATAATTGAGTTGACAATAGTTATTTGTTGAAATGAAATATCCAAATTTTAAAATGAGATTTATGTATTTCTAAATTAAGACCTACCTTTAACAATATAACATTTTCTCAGAAATCGTCGATATCTACAATCCGGAACGAAAACCAACTCGAAAATTCTGGATCGCTGAGCCAATCTTGATGTCATCGAGAGCTTTGCAAACCCTTTCAACGATTCAAGTAACAATTCGGATAATTGATAGATTAGTCAGTAGAAATGCTTCAAACACTGATCTTCCAAAGTCTTCTGGAAAAAATAAGAAGAAGCAAGCAAAAGAGGTAGGAAGTTTCTAAAAAATATGTCTTAGATTAATCCACCGTGTTCAGGGTGAATCAAACTTCACCAAATTCTGCAATTCTCTTCTTTGGGAAGTGAAAGATGCGGCAAAGGTTCTTCATGATCGACTTGATGAATTGATCAGAGAAGCGGGTTCAGAAGATCTTTTGCCAAAGACAGTAGCTGAAGATTTGGGACAAACAAGAATGGTTCTTGAAACATATCGTCCTGTTGTTGATTCAAGAGTTCGTCGGTCATATGTTACAGCAATTGAAGATATGCAAACCACCATTGTTTCGAGACTTTAAGTCGTTGTTTTTTAAATAGAAATTTTGTTTCTTTTTTTTTCAAAAGTAGATTATTATATTTTATTTTTTAGGTTAAATGTTTATTGAAATCATAACGTTCGTTTCCCCCCGGTAAGTCTTGATTCCTGTGAAATTGAGCATTCACTAAACGGTTTATTTCGAAAAATACTGTGACTGATGAATATCAAAATACTGCTTCAACGCTCTCAGTTTTGTGATTGTTCATCTTTTTTGAAATTTTTTTGCTCATTGCTCAAAGTTATTTTTTTCCGATCATTTTCATGGAACATTTAATTATTTGTTTTTTTTTCATAATTTTCGATCTCCTTTTTTGTTCTGAATTTCGAAATACTAGTTATTTTAGTATGTTTAGGTCTGATTATTATAAAAAAGAAATAAATTAAATTGTTTATGCATATTGATAGACTGTAAGTTTTGCTGTAGGCTTTAGTACTATTTTTTCAACATAACTGTTCAATATAATAGCTTTATCACTGACCCGAAGCTGAAAATATTCTATAATTTCCATAAAACCCCCTTCGAATTGAATACCTCAACAGATTCATTGAAACTTCTCATGTCTGCCATGAACACGTTGGCAATCGCCTTATTGATTGGTAGGTCTTTTTCAGAAGCTCTGGAAAAAATGCGTTTGAAAAATAATTTGATACTTCTAGGGTAAACTTCTCATAAATCACAGATTTATCACTATCATCGGAAATTAGATTAAAATCCAAAGATTTTGTATAAATAGTCACGGAGCCGGAAGTAACAACCATTGTCCAAATGAATGGAACACAAATTGGCGCGACATTTGATGATATAAGACGAGTAAAACATTTGGCTGTTGAGAGCATTAGGGGTGTCCAGCCATGTATAATCTGATATATAATCCGAGTTGTATAGGTTATCTTCACTAGGATTTTTTGAACGTCGTTCAAAAGATGAGTTCTTTTTTTGGGAAATTTTCTATTATTTATATTTTTAAACAAATATTTTCAAACAAACGTTCTTCAATTGTAAGAAAAAGTCTTCAAAAAATTAAAATTGTCGAAAAAGTGAAGAAAATGATTTTTAAAAATCGAGAAAACAAGCACATCCATTCGAAAGTTGGCTCAAAACAATAGCTTAACACGGTTTGTAAAAGTGAACACCCCACACTGTGGATTCGTTGTTGCGGAGTTTACCCCAGCGCACAGTCGCTGTGGGTAAGGGATTTATCACTGCAGAGTACGCAGACAGTAAACAGTCGCTGTGGTCCCAACAACGGGTGGAGAAGTGTAGAGACTCAGACACTAATAAGGAACCATGCACTGTTTGCAACAAAATCCCTCCCCGAAAGGGCCCTGCCGCAGTAAAGTCCGCAACGACGGTGTATGTTCACTTTTACAAACCGTGCCTAAAAGCCCAAACCTAGAAATCGCCGCAAATATATGTTTACTAACAGTATTTCTTTATTTTTAGACATTCTTGATATTTGTCAACACTTTACCTTCGCAGTGCTTAAAAAAGTGGCACAGTCTTTAAAGGGACTGTTTACTGAATTTGGGTTTCAATTCCATTTTCATCTTCTTCGCAGTATTTGAAAACCTATAGAAGCAAAACAATTTATTGAAATTTCCTTTTCTAGTACACGAAAAAAGCACATTTACAGGGTAAGGCGGCGAATGGCCTAACCGTTCGACCGCGCGCGAGAGAGCATGCGAATGTGAGAGTGTTTGCAATTGTTAGGCCATTCTCCCCCTTATTTTGGAAATGGGTGTGTTTGAGTTCTAGAAAACGAAATTTCGCAAAAATATTTGTCTTGCTTAGGTTTTCAAATATCAAGAAAAATATGAAAATGGAATAGAAATCCAAAAACAGTAAAGAATCACTTTAAAGGATAAGAAATGTATCTTAAATGAAAATAGACTTCATTCTCATTCCAACTCTGTTTTTAAATTTTTCTAAAACCACATCGAAGCCGAGAAAATGAGCTTCAAAATAATGGCCTAGAAAACGTGTTCACCTGGCCGAAGTTTTCTTATGAGCTTTTTTTCATATTTCGATAATAAATAGTTATGCAGAATGCTTATATTAGTCCTTTTTTTTATGTCTTTTTAAATCTTAATTTATGTCTTTTTTTATGTTTTTGGATTTGTCATGCCTGCGGACTAGTTTTCGCGGGTGGCCACTTTTTCTAGGCCATTGTTTTGAAGCTCATTTTCTCGGCTTCTAGGCGGTTTTAGAAAATTTTAAAAACAGATTTGGAATGAGAATGAAGTCTATTTTCATTTAAGGTACATTTATTATCTCCGTAAAGCCCTTCTTTAAACAAATATTTTCAAACAAACGTGCTTCAATGGTAAGAAAAAATCTTCAAAAAATTAAAATTGTCGAAAAAATGAAGAAAACTATTTTTTTAAATCGAGAAAAACAAGCACATTTTTAAGCATACGTTATCCGTTCAAAAATAGGCTCAAAACAATGGCCTAAAAGCCCAAACCAGCGGCCTAGAAATCGCCTTATCAACACTTTATCTACGCAGTGAAAAAGTGGCACACAGTCTTTAGACAAAAATAGTCGGACCAAACTATTTCTGAGAAAATTTTTCTTAGATTATCATAGAAATTTTAATTTTATATAAATTCTCTAACACTTAAACTTTAGGTTTTTCTTTAACCGACGGTGAAACATTACACATCAGGGAGGTCTCGGAAAGTTAAATAACTCTGCAGAATGCAAATTTTTTTGATCGTTGAACACCATTTTTATCCATAAATTAACATTTTTCTAATTGATTTAATGAATCACGAGGGAATAATGTTCATCTCAGCAAACTATTTTTTTAATATTTTTGTCGTTTGTTATTTACCATCCCATTCACTGAAATAAATACCTCAAATTTCGAATCACTCCCCGCTGGCCTTTCCTTCGCATCTTTCGTCGTCCAAACCGAAACCGGACCATACGACAAAATTTCGTTTTTCGAACTCGGTAACCATTCTAATCCCGCATAAATATCATCCGATTTTTTTGAAAATAGTCCGCCAATCATTAGTGAAAAATGAGGAAATGAGAGAAAATGACAAAGAAGAAAAAAAACGTTGGTTTCACGAAATAATTTTTTTCCTGTTTTTGTTTCCGAGAAAACGGGCCTACGCGGTCAACGGTCATCGAGAGATCTTCTCATCATTAGCGAGATTTCTCGTATTTCTTCTTATGAGCCAAAAACAAGAGGCGGCTGAAAAGTGCGCATTAGCGTCAAGTTTTGGTATTACTTTTTTTGTTTTCAGGATTTCGTAAGCTTTGATTTTGTTTTTCTCTTTTGTTAGCTGAAAATGTAAATATACATCCTCTCCCTTGAAATTTTAAAAGGGCAAGTCCTTCACAGCCAAAATAATTAAGAATATACATATCTAGCGATAATGGTCGTCCAGTTTTCTCAAGTTTATGTCGTGAAATGACAAAATCTTAAAAGTTCCATTGTTTTACGAAAAATCGAACGAGTCCTCTAAATGTTCAAGATACAATATCTATTTTCTGATTTTGGGGTTACATTTTAAATGAGGACTTTACGGAAATAATTGCTAAAAGTACCTTAAATGAAAATAGACTTCATTCCGAATCAGTTTTTAAAATATTCTAAAACCACCTAGAAGTCGAGAAAATGAGCTTCAAAACAATGGCCTAAAAAAAGTATCCACCTGGCCGAACTTTTTCCTATGAGCTTTTTTTCGTGTTTCGTTAATAAATAGTTATGCAGAAGACTTATATTAGATTTTTTTAAATGTTTTTTTTTAATTTTTTGGGATTTTGACGCCTGCGGACTAGTTTTCGCCGGTGGCTCCTTTTTCTAGGCCATTGTTTTGAGGCGCGTTTACTCGGCTTCTAGAAGGTTTTAGAAAATTTTAAAAACAGATTTGAAATGTGTGTGAAGTCTATTTTCATCCCAGACTCATTCGTGAGCTCTGTAAAGTCCTCCTTTAAAAAAGGCTCTCGATGAAGTTTGATTGCTGGAAAATTACTTCCAAATATTTATACTGCACTTCATGATCCCTTTTCCTTTTTCTTTTATTATCCTCTTGTTATCTCTTCTGTTAATTCTATGATAACATTTTCAAAATGTTGACGTTGATATCATAAAGTTAATCCTATTTAAATAGATCCTTGTCGTAGGTATTAAAAAAAATCTTGAAACAAAAAAAATTTCATAAGAAAGGATGTGAACATTCCAAATTTCTGAAAATAATCTTATCTTGAATAATTAGCGAGCATCATTAAAGTTATTTTTAAAAAATACTGCGGATCCTCCCGAAATCTTAGATTATATTAGCCCAAAACTTGCGATAGACAACAAAAATCCGGAAGAAGGAGAAATGTAGTTGTTGCCCCCCCCCCTCATCGTCAAAGAGAATTGGAATAAGAGTCACTTATACAAAACATTGCCTAATAGTCCGGAAAATATGTGACATTATGCCAAAGATTTATACTTTTTTTTTGCTTTTGGCTCTGAGCTTATGACCTCTTCAGTATGTCCAACACCAACAACAACCGAATCATTCAAGCGGGGGCGCTGTGTCAAATAGTGTAGGACGCGAAAAAAAAATATTGTTTCTTTATTATTTGTTTTCAGATTCATTTGATTTGTTCATTAGTTTACATTCTTATGAACTTTTGATTGTAATATTTGAGTTTCTAAGTTTTGAAATTTTACTTTAAAGTGTCTGTTCACTGATTTTCAATTTTTGTCTTAATCTACTCAGCATCACCTATATTAATGGATCATTAATAATATGTGTTTCTGAATAGACTTTTTTTTTTAATTGAAAATCAGTAAACAAACACTTTAAAGACACGATGTCAGTTCTTTCTGTTGAAGCCAAAAGATTCAAATTTTTGGGTTTTTTTGAAATAAAACTCCTACTTTTTCTTTTAAATCGATAGGTTACAAAAAAATTTAAATAGGTTCAGAAAAAAAACTGGGTGAAAAAAATCATATTAATGGTTTCACAACGTTTTTCAAATTAATGGACTCCATAAACTTCTCAAATGTAAAGGAGGAGTTTACGGTACTATGTAACTGGCATGAAAAAAGAACTCTTACTCTATCCGAATATATTTTTAAAATTTTCTAAAACCACCTAGAAGTCGAGAAAATGAGCTTCAAAACAATGGCCTAGAAAACGTTTCCACCGGCGAAAACTAGTCCGCGGAGATTTTCACGTGAAGAATATTTTAAAAAAAAAACATTATTTTAAACGGAATAATTTAAGAATTCTGTCCGCCATTATACCACGCAAAAAGAGCATCGAAAAAAGTTCGGCCAAGTGGAGACTTTTCCTAGGCCATTGTTTTGAAGCTCGTTTTCTCGACTTCTAGGTGGTTTTAGAACATTTTAAAAACAGATTTGGAATGAGTATGATTTCTATTTTTATCAGAGATACATTTACTGTCTTTGTAAAGTACCCCTTTACGAAAAAACGAAGTTGTTGAAGTTTGAGATGAAAATAAGAGTTGTTATAAGAATTATTTCTCAAAACCGGTGACATTTTCGGCAATACCTTTTTTCATCATCATTTTATCAATTTTTCGTAGACATTTTTTGTTTCTAACGAAAAAATCTAATTTTTCTGTCCCAAAAAACAACACACATGCCAATAATAAATAATATTGTGTTATGGTTGGTTATTGAATCCCCCCCCCCCCCCCCCCCTCCCTTTCCGTTTTTTTTTTCACAGCCAAAAACCCAAAGTTTTGGACCTTGAAAATGTTGTTATCCTTCGAAACCCGGTAATACGAAAAAGAAAAGATACGGGGGCATAATTTGAAACTTTTATGACACTTTTTGCCCTTTTTCCTTTCAGTTTTGGAACATGCGATTAGTATTTGTTTACGTTTCTTTAGTTAGATAGGATAAAATGAGAAGAAGAAATTACAGCTTAGCTTCGTTTTTTCTTTGCTGAAATGATGATGAAAAGTTGTAATAAGAAATTAGTTTTTTTCAAGTAAGAATTCTTTTTTTTGCACATCTCATGTTTTATTCATTTTTTTCTTAAAGGTAGACATCGTTGGACTATCTTCTGCGTTTTCGATCAAAGACAAAAGTTTTGTTTTTTCGAGAAATTTTTCTAAATTCTAGAGAGATATTTTAGACAAAAATCCTCACTCTAAATAATAGAAAATAATTTCTATTGATGTTTAAAGGCGGGCTTCACGGATATAATAAATGTACCTTAAATAAAAATAGACTTCATTCTCATTCCATATCTGTTTTTAAAATTTTCTAAAACCACCTAGAAGCCAAGAAAATGAGCTTCAAAACAATGGCCTAGAAAAAGGGTCCACCAGCGAAAACTAGTCCGCAGGCATGAAAAATCCAAAAAAATGAAAAAACGTCAAAAAAACACTAATATAAGCATTATGCAGTTATTAACAAAACACGAAAAAACTTCATAGGAGTTCGTTCACCTGGCCGAACTTTTCCCTATGCAATTTTTTTCGTGTTTCGTTAATAAATAGTTATGCAGAATGCTTATATTAGTCTTTTTTTTAATGTTTTTTCATTTTAATTTATGATTTTTTTGTATTTTTTCATGCCTGCGGACTAGTTTTCGCTGGTGGACCCTTTTTCTAGGCCATTGTATCCCAGTCGCATTCATTAGCTCCGTAAAGCCGTCCTTTAAAGGGTTGTTCAACTTTTTCTGGAAATGGTCTAAAAAAAAGAATCCCAATTTAAAAACAACTGTACTAGAATTAAGGGCTTTAAAGACAGTTTGTCAGTGAATTTGCTCCTATCGTGTTAACTGACAAGCCGCCTTTAACGGCCGCTTTCATGGTTTTCAAATATGTAAACCATGACGTCGGATTGCAGACTTCTGTTGACGGATCCTCCAAAATATTTATTTTTGGGGGGTTTGCTGTCAAAACCATAAAAATGGAAGCTAAAGATATTTTTTTCTTGTCCGCCTAGTTTTTAATTGTTATTCTCAATAGATTTAGGATTACAATTTCCAGAAATAGTTCAGAAACCCTTTAAACTACTCTGACAATAGTAATTGCGATATTTCCATGTTTAGCGTTTATCAACTGTTAAAACCAATGATATTTGGTTTAACAGCACCTGTGTAATTTCAATTGGCATATGAAAAATATAGAAACAGAAACAATTGTATAATTTAACAGGAAATTGTTAAATTTACAAAAAGAAACGGCCTAGAAAACCAAAAAGCGTTTCTTCGGCCATTAGGACGAACACCTGGGTTACGGGTTTTTTCGGAATTTTTTTTCGCCATTTTCGAGTTTTTCTTTGGATTTTTTTTCATTTATTTATCAACAATCATACTTTCATCATTTTAAAACCATTTATTTCGTCCCCTCAGCCCCCTTTAAAAACACATATTTCTTACACATGTCTTTTTTTATTGCTACGCTTTACATTCAAATATTGAACTTTGTATCTTTAATCCTTTCAAAATCTACACATTTTTTTGCTAAATATGATAACATTCAAAAGAAATGTTTACACGATTATCATAATAATCTTGTTAGATATAATACCAAATGATGCGATTTGTAGAAAAAATCGGTCTTTTGAAAATTCATACTGTAATCATGATTTCAGCGGATTTAAAACCTTTATTGATAATCGGAAGATTATCATCTCCCCTCCTAAATATGGGTTTTCGCTCATTTCTCGAATTTAAGCTACTTTCCAAGACTAAAAGAAAGTACTTTACTTTCCTATATTTTATGTTCAAACAATTCTGAAAAACACTCTCTTTACACATATTTTTTATTCGCAGTTTCTTTCAGTTATTGAATTTATTCCTAAAGTAATACTTAAAGTTAATTTCAATGTGTTTTTCATTTACTACACAAAAAACCGGGGAAGAAAAAAAAAGAAGAAGATACATAATATAAACTATTTTATTATTCATATTCAGTTCTTTTTTCCCCGCATTTTTTTCCTCGTTAGCTGTGCTGGAAAAATTTTTTTGGGTAGTTATTTGGAATTCTGCATTTTTTTTGCGAGGAGATTGTTTTTGAAATATAATTTTGACCTGGCCAAAAACCGATTTTTAAAAAATGTTGGACTTGGCAGCAAAGTGAATTCTTTAACCAAAAATAAATTTTCAAGAAGTATCGGCCAAAATAGTATACCAGATTGGAAATGTGATGCAGATTCTAAAAACATTTTTGAATTTTTATCTATTAGAAGAAATGTTAAGCTATTTTTAAATTTCAACTGTAACCATAACTGGTATTGTCAACTCAAATATTCTTGATCACAGCGTTTTGTGAGCTGCTCATCCGCAGAGGCGCACGCACGCGGCTGGCGACACTCAACATACCGGAATATTTGAATATTCATTTTCACGCCAATATTCCAATGTGTTGAGTGGGAGGCCACCGCGTCGCGTGCGTGAGGAGCGGCAGTGCGGTTGAGCAGCCCTCAAAACGAAAAGATCCATAATGGGTTGGAAACACCATATATCAAGATTGACACATGGGATTTTTATGATTTTGGTACCAATCGATAGGAAATTTAACGTAGATTCTAAAAAAGTTTAAAATTTTCTATTTAAAAATGATAACGATCCTGAAAGGTATTCCTTGTGCCCATAGGTGGGATTGGGTCATTTCGAAATCCCAGAGTTAAGCTCGTTGCAAAAAAAAGAGGTTATGGCGACTACAAAACGTAAAACGCAGCAAAAACGCTTAAAAAAAGCACCTAAAAAACAAATTTCCTAAAAAAAACATTTCTCTTTAATTTTTGATATCATTAGATTCGTCTTTCTTAGCTGAATCCAAAAATATAAATTCGAAGTTTAAAAAAAAATGAGTGCGAACCTATGAAGCACTCGTCCGATGCTCAGAGCGGCGGGTTGACGCGCTCACACTCGGGCGAATACGGTCGCACTCATTTTTTTTGTGTTTTATTTTATTTTTTGAAAATTTTGATTCAGAACGCACATTTTGATACCAAAACCAAGTCCATACTATTCCATTTTTCTATGTTATTGGCAAGATAAAATTTCTAGCCGCTCGTTTTGCGGAGTGTCGTTGGGAATTTCCTCGCAACGCGACCACAACGCGCTCAAATTCAAATTTCTCAGTCGGTCTTGCGCGTTGCGGTTGCGTTGCGAGGAAATTCCCAACGACACTCCGCAAAACGAGCGGCCAGAAATTTGTATCTTGACAATATGATCATGAAAAAGTTAAGGTCGTTACAAGAAAGTTAAGGCTTAAAAGTTAAGACGGTTACCAAATCCGTGGTATACCACTTATGCTTGTGCCAGTAAGTTTTTATATATATTTTTTTTTGGCATTTTCAATTTATTTTAACATTCAAAAGTTCAAAACATCATTTATTTTTTGCCCTCAACATCAATGAAAATAATTACTCATAGTTATAATTATTATTTGTATCAAGCATACCCCCTCTCTCAATTTTTTATATATTTTTTTCATTCCATTCCATTCTTTTTCTATTTTTTCCTTCTGTTCTCCGTAATGAGCGAGCTCGAGTTTTTGTTGTTTTTTTTGTTGTTGGCATTCAATTGAACCAAACAGGCGAGAAATAGAAGAGACTTTCGACATTGTTTCCACCAAGCGTCAAGCTAAAACAAAACCGATAATTGAACCGATGTAGAACTCGCAAAAAAATATGAGTAAATAATTAGTTTTCGGTTTTTTCCGTCTATTTTATGTCGTGATTTTTTATGCTTGTTGAAAATTTGTTGGTTAGGAGAGAATGGGGTGGGAATTTTTGGCTAAAAATGTGGTTATGTGTCAAAAAAAAAATTTTTTTTATTGAAAATTATCAAGCTGTTCGTTTTTGGCATTTTTTTTTGAGAATCTCAAATATATTTAACAAAGTTTTGAGCAATATTTTTAAGAAAAACATTTTTTTAAAGCAATGATCTTTGATTATCGTATAAATTAGCATAAACACACTCATTTTTGCAAAAATTATTTTATAACAGATAGATGGAAGTATGTAAGCTGTAATTTATAATATTATCCGCAGAATATGATGCATTTCAGTGCTCTAAACGGTGGGGTTCTATTAATTTTTCATAAATTATCTCGAGTTTCGTTGTCGGACACTTTTTCCTCTTTGCATTTATTTTTTTCTCTGTTTTTTTTCCTTTTCTTAATTTTTTGAGAATTTATTCTTCAAAAAGCTCAAAATGTAAATTTGTGAAATACGAAGTTTGAAAAAAAAGATGTGAAAATGTCATAAACACAAACTCATGTAGTTTGAAAGATATTTAGTTTATGACTTTTCAACAAGGTTTACACATTTCAGTTTTTTTTCCACCGAGCTGAAGATTTGTAGCGCGTTTGATTTGAACAGATTAATTTAAGAATTGATATAAAAGTTGGGAGATATTTTTCATAATTCCATTTTTTTTCAATATTCTCTTCAAACTAGATTCACTTTCAGTTTTATTCAATGAATATATAATTATGTTCAAGAGACACTAACTGCAACTAGGTTTTCAACTCTGTTGATATTTTTCAAAGTTCAAAAGATGATACATTTCGTGAAATTTTGGATATTTTTATTTTAACTTCGAAATAAAGTTTTTGAACATTTTTAGAAGAGATTCTATTGTTTCTGTTGATATTTTTTCAATATTCACTCAATTTCTTCCCTCTAAATAAATTAGAGGACTAAATTACAGATCCATCAAATATATCTGAGATGAAAATAGAACTCCTACTCTATCCAAATCTGTTTTTTAAATTTTCTAAAACCACCTAGAAGCCGAGAAAATTAGCTTCAAAACAATGGCCTAGGAAAAGTTATCTCCTGACCGAACGTTTTCCTATTAGTTTTTTACTTGTTATATATTGATGAATATTTATATAAAATGTCTAAATTAATTCATTTAAAGCTATTTTTTTCACTTTTTTAAAAATATATTCACGTGATAATCCCCGGGGACTAGTTTTCGCCAGTTGAAACATTTTCTAGGCCATTGTTCTAAAGAGTGTTTTTCTCGGCTTCTACGGGGTTAAAAAATGTTTTTTACAGATTTGGAATGAGCATGAAGTCTATTTTCATCCCATGCGTATTCATTATCTCCGTAAAGCCCCATTTAAGAGTTTGGTACTGTTCGTTCAATTCGATTACAAACGCGCACCACTGTTTTCGCAAGTTTATGTGGCTTTTTCGGTGTCCGTACGTATTGAAAATGTTATTTTTGAGTCATAAACCCATTCTGGGTATCTATTTGACTAATTATAAAAAAATGTTTTTTGTCCGTGCACCGGAACACACCAAAAAATCGAGGTTTGTCAGTAGAGCGCGTTTGGAATCGGTTTGCTTCTACAGTAAGATAGTACATTTTCATTTTAGCGAGGTTAGATGTACGACGTTTTTGCTTAAGAAAACAAACTTTTCTATATTGAAAGTATACATATATTTAAAAATAAGAAATTAATAACGTCAAAATCTCCTTTCAATGTTCAAAAAATGGGATGCTCAACGTTTTTGATTCCATCTTTAAGTTATTATTTTCAACTTCTACGAGTTTTGTTCTAAAGTTTTTCAATTTTTTATTTTATGAATTTATTTTAATATTTCCAATAATTTTTGAGCAAAGCTAAATTTCCAAAAACAAAATTTTCATACAAACTCTTTCCATCCATTGATCAAAGATTCGAACCAGAAATAATAAGTTCATACCCATTATGGCTTATTGTCTCTGAAAGTTTACCATTTCCATTATGAATGCAATTATTTGAGCCCCATTGCATCAAAATAAATTAAGAAAAAGACATTCTTCAAAAGAATAAAAGAACCTTTATTTTTTAATGAATTGACATTTGCCTCCAATTGAATATTAGACAAAAAAGAATAATTTTCGAGCATCAATGGGTTTTTAGGAAACGGAAAATGAAAACAATGAGACGACAAATGGACCACAATGAAGGCAGTTATTTTCTGATGTTTCTAGGAAAACAATTTCTTGAAACATCATTTTTTATTGTCTCAAAATTTCCTTCACTAACCTCAATTGACGCATTTTAATGTCTATCTGAAAAAAAAGCATACATGCTTAGAAACGGTTGCTAATCCTATGGAAAACATTTGTGTCAAAAAAAAAATGAAGTTATTTAATCCGTTTTTGGTTTGACATAAAATTTAAAAAAAAGTGTTCATTTCCTTCCGCTTGATTATAGTATATGTATTTTTATACAAACTTTCACTCACACGAGTTATTTTTTACACTTCTCATTTGCTCATCAAAAACCTATTTTTTCGCGTTTTTCATCGAATTTTCTGACATTTTTGATAACAGAAATGTTATTTTATTGATTAGAATTCGAGATGTTATTTTTCGGAAGAAAAATATTAATTTTCTAGACCCGAAGACTGAATAATTCATCAGTCATAACTAAATGGGTTTCTTCAGACGATATTTAAGATATTCAGAAGCTCTTGCAGCATTCATTTTAAAAAAAAAGTTAAGTATATTTTTCAAATCATCAAAATATAAAATATATCGCCAAAACATAGGATCTAAAATATTGTTTTCTTATTTAATCGTGTAATAATATTTCTATTGTCAAGTTAAAAATTTTGGATCATCCATTTTCTACTAAAAGACCGCAGCGCAACCGCAGCGCATTAAAAAAGAGCACGACTGTGTGAGAGACTTAGATTTTCTGGGTAGGTCAAAACCAACTTGCATGATCAAGAATATTTGAGTTAATCTTCATAAAATTTTCTGAAAATTACACCAAAGTTTCTTTGAGTTTTCCTTGCTCGAATTTTCAATTGAACTTAAAAAATTGATTTTTTTTCTAGTTAGATTTATCGTTCTTAATAAAATAACTCGAAATTCGTTGCTCATTTGGGGAGCTATTAAGAGTTTTGTAAAAATGCATATTAGAAGTATTATTTTTAAAGTATTTACTACTTCATTTTTAAAATAATGTGATACAACTTTCACAGAGTTTATCTTTCTGTTTTTATCAGAACTGTATCCAGAAACAGTTTTGAAACAAGGCTGAACTTCGAGAACTGTTCAGAACCGCTATGGAATCCTGATTTTTAAGACACTTTGCTTACAGACATTTGCTTTAGAATTGTTTTTGAATCAAGATCAGTAATGGATTTTTTTTAAAATTTTAAAATTAAAGGCAGCTTGTTAGTAAACACGATCTTAAGGCGAAAAAACAAAAACAAACTTTAAAGGGACTGTGTACTGATTTTGGGTTTCTATTCCATTTTCATCTTCTTCACGATGATTGAAAGCATATACAAAAAAAATAATTTAAATTTTCGAAATTTCCTTTTCCAGTATACGAAAAAACAAATTTACAAAGTAAGGCGGCGAAATGGTCTAACAATTGCAAGAACACTCTCACATTCGCGTGCTCTCTCATGCATGGCCGACCGGTTAGGCCATGTCTCCTTACCTTGTAAATGGGGTTTTCGTGTACTGGGAAAGGAAATTTCAAAAAAATTTTTGCTTTTATAGGTTTTGAAATCGAGAAGAAGATGAAAATGGAATAGAAACCCAAAATCAGTAAATAATCCCTTTAATGGGCGTCCAGACGGTCAAAAACTAAAAATATATGCCCCCATTTTCAAATAACTGCGTTTCGCACCAATTCCGATCGCGTTGCACGTACAGGCGTGCATTCAAATTTAGATGTTTTTTTCCTCTTTGGACCGTCGGTATGATGCGTGTATTTATCGGTTTGATTTCGTATAAACGGTTTGATTTCGTTTATCGGTTTGATTTCGTAATCGTATTGTAATAATGAGAGAAAGCTATAATTTTTGAAACTAAGATCAGGTAGGGTCAAATTTACTGATACACTGTCTTTAAGTATTCATTTGTAACGTTTTATTTCCCATAAATATTCTCATGTTATATTTAGATTTTGTTTTCTAATATTTCCCAGGAAATAAACATAATATAATTTTTTGATCAAACTAAAAATAAAAAAAAGTCATAAATTTAATTTCTAAATCCGTTTTTTTGTGAATTGTGCTTTGGTTTCCTTCAAAATGTTGTGTTCCAATATTTCAGAAAACGGTTTTCGTAAAAATATTTAACAAGGTGTACATTTTTCTTTCGTTATTCTTTTCTTGCAAATTCGAACCCCCACTCCCAAATCTTTGAAGAACAAACCCCCTACTGAAAAAACGTGTATATTCGTCATTTCTGTGAATCCAAGAAATGTGAGCCATCAATTTTAAATTCTTCTGTTTTTCTTATTTCTCCTTTTCAAAACATTTTTTCGTAAAAAAAAAGTGTGTGGAGAAACTAAAAAAAAAAGGGGGGGGGGGGGGGGGAAATAAATCTCATTAGTCACACATGTGTAGTAGTCTCAAGGATAAAATTCATTGTGTTATTCGGATGAGTTTAATTTTTCTGTGTTTTTTTTTCATTTCATTCGAAAAGAAGTTTTTTTTTCCAAAACAATGGGGCGTTTTGGGTCACGACCGGAAATCGAATTTTAGATCAACTGACTTGACTGCTCACATTTTTTTCTGGTTTTGCTTTTTTTTCGCCCTCTTCATTGTTTTTGTTCAATTGGAACCATCTGAAAACGATCTTCTTTTTTTAAATAACATAATTTCTATATTATTTGTTTTCAGGAAGGACCAAATGATACGATGGTTCAATGTTGAAGACGACAAAACTTATCTGTTAGGATTCCAATGTTCCAACAGAACATTAGTCACAATTTTGGCATTTTGCCAGTTCATCGTTGCGTGTGTCTCTTTTGCACAACATATTTATTCCGTTGCACATTTTAATAAGGTACATTTTCTTCTAAAAATTTTCCCATCTTTCCCTTCCACCTAATAATTATCCATTTCCAGATTTTCCTATGTTCTTTCAATGAAACCCGCTCAAATTCTGGACATTTTCTCTCACACGATGTTATTATTTTCGATTTTGGTCTTTTTCATGAGCTCATTCATGTAAGTTCAAAATATTTTTGACTCAGAGAATGATTAATAGTGTCATCGAATCAGAAAATGCTAATAAGAAGCATTGAGTCACGGGGAAAATGCGTGCAAGATGATAACGAAAATTTTGCAGGTTCAAGAATGTATTGCAAATTATTTGGATGGTGGATATATGAGATGTCTTTGGTGTTTTACACAAATGATCGCATTAGCTTTAACGATATGTAAGACTTTTTTTCTGAAATTCGTTCGAAAATTGTTGGAAATATTAAAATAAATTCAAAAATAAAAAAAATTGAAAAACTTTAGGACAAAACTCGAAGAAGTTGAAAATAATTTTTTTAGATGAATATTCTTCTCTAACTCAATAATTTTTTTACCCATTGAACATCTTAAACGGATATAAAAACAAGCTCAAAAAAAATATCGTCTCGACAGATTTCTTTCTACAATGAAGGCTTTTATTCCCACTATCTTGGAATTAGCTAATATTTAAAAAAAGGTGATCTATCAAGATATCCTCAAATTTTCGTCAGGATAATTAGAAGCAAGTAAGAAACTTTCAAAGAAGTAAACAACAATTAAGTTATTGAAGTTTGCGAATAAAGACTCTTTTTTTAGTCTAACAAAACGTATTTGATCTTGGTTTAAAGGAGGGCTTTACGGAGATAATAAATGTAGCTTAAATGAAAATAGAGATTTAATTCTTATCCCAAATCTGTTTTTAAAATGTTCTAAAACCACCTAGAAGCCGAGAAAATGAGCCTCAAACAACGGCATAGAAAATGTTTCCGATGGCAAAACTAGTCCGCAGGCATGAAAAATCCAAAAAATGTTAAAGGCAGCTTGTCAGTTAACACGATCCAAATACTAGGCAAAAAATCAGAATTCGAATGGGAGCCCATGTGTTCCAAAGAACATTACCAATATGTAGCCAAATTCAAATAATTGTGTTTCGCGCCAATTTCGACCGCGTTGCACGGACACCGACAGCGTCGCACGGACACGCGCGCATTCAAATTTTTATTTTTTCAACTTTGGACCACTGCTATGACGCGTGTATTTATCGGTGTGATTTCGCATAAATTGCATTATACTAATGAGAGAACGCTCTAATTTTTGAAACTAAGATCAGGTAGGGTCAAATTAAGTGAACAGCTGTCTTTAAAAACATAAATTAAGATTTAAGATGACCCCTTTTTCTAGGTCATTGTTTTGAAGCTAATTTTCTCGGCTTCTAGGCGGTTTTAGAAAATTTTAAAAACAGATTTGGAATGAGAATGAAGTCTATTTTCATTTAAGGTAAATTTATCATCTCCGTAAAGTCCTCATTTAAACAAAGATGGGATCAAACACTTTGAGCACCCCATTTCTTGAAAACGGAATTTTGAAAGAAGATTTTGAGCTTATTAATTTTTTATTTTTAAATCTATTTTAATCGAAAAGTTTTTTTTCTGAGGCAAAAAGTTCGTATATCTAACCTCGCTAAAATGAAAATGTACTCTTATTACCAAACTTTTAAAGAACACTGTTTATTAAATTTCAAGGTTATCTTTCTAATTTAATAGACTAGAAGCTTTATGGGAAATTGGAAATTTATGAGGATCTCATGGTGTTTAAAATTTTATTCCAAACACCATATTTTGTGTTTTTAAAAGTGGTTTTTTAGAAAAGTGCAAAATGTTAAATCTTCGCTTTTAAAAGATTCAATACAACAATTTCAGACACAACATTATGTATACCAAAACCACATCCTTTATTACTCTGGCCCATGCTTATAATTCAAAATGCGTATTGTTTTGGATTAGTTATTTTAACAATTGCAACAGCTGATAAGGTAATTTTAAATCTTTCTTTTTTCTCCATAAACTATTGATTATTTCCAGCTTCTCGTAGCCCTATTTCATCCAGTAAATGCTCATCTAAACCTAATGATATTATACTTTTCCGTTGGCACATGTCTCAACCATTTCTTTGATTATATTCTCTGGCATTATTACTGGTATGAGGAATTCTTGTATATTGGTAGAACTGGAAAAAATGTCATTCCATTTTGGGTTTAATTATTTTTTACTTTGTTTTCTATTTCATTCGATTTTTGATTCAATTGTATACATTTCTGTGATTTTATTTCTTTTTTTATCGAAAAATAAAAAATATTTTTAATGAATTTTTAAAAAATCAATTGATCATTTCAAAAATTCTATGAAAACATAAATCTTCAATATTTAATCGGCCATCTCTCGATGTCGAAAAGAGAATTAGAGACGAAAGTTGACCGACCATATGACCAAAACATATCACAATAATAAAGGTTTTTTTCTGCGCAAATCTTGATTTACTACTTATGAAATCGTTATTGTTGTAATGAATTTCGCATTGATATTTTATCAAATTCAGAATAAAATTCATGAGTGGAGCAGTATTTTTAAGGTTTGTAAAGGTTTTTAAAAT
This sequence comes from Caenorhabditis virilis, assembly GCA_964036255.1. Classification (NCBI taxonomy): domain Eukaryota; kingdom Metazoa; phylum Nematoda; class Chromadorea; order Rhabditida; family Rhabditidae; genus Caenorhabditis; species Caenorhabditis virilis. The sequence goes on along the minus strand of OZ038417.1, from coordinate 7,610,740 downwards.
AAATATCAGAATATCAATTGTTGTTTTTTTCTTATTCTCTTTTTCTATAAAAAATATATTGAAAAAATACTTTTTCCAAGGCAATTTGTGTTAGTTTTATCAAATACATCTATCTCAATCATCTCAAGGCCAAAATTAATCGAACAAAATTGATCTTTGGGCAAAATATTGTTTTAAAAAAGTGTGTTTTTTATTTTAAAAAAACCAATAATGTAAATATTTTTCAAATTCAAATGACACTACAAAATTTCGTTATATTAGTATAAATTGGCACACTGTCTTTAACAATAATTGGGTGTTCTTGTGAGTTAATGGAGGGCTTTACGGAGATAATGAATACATCTGGGATGAAAATAGACTTCATACTCATTCCAAATCTGTTTTTAAAATGTTCTAAAACCACCTAGAAGCCGAGAAAACACGCCTCAAAACAATGACCTAGAAAAAGGGGCCACCGGCGAAAACTAGTCCGCGGACATGAAAATTCAAAAAAAAATGAAAAAACATTAAAAAGGACCAATATAAGCATTCTGCATAACTATTTATTAACGAAACACGAAGAAAGCTCATAGGAAAAAGTTCGGCCAGGTGGCCATCTTTTTCTAGGCCATTGTTTTGAGGTGTGTTTTCTCGGCTTCTAGGTAGTTTTAGAAAATTTTAAAAACTGATTTGGAATGAGAATAACGTCTATTTTCATTTAAGGTACATTTATTATCTCCGTAAAGCCCTCCTTTAAACCAAGATCAAATACGTTTTGTTAGACTAAAAAAAAGAGTCTTTATTCGCAAACTTCAATAACTTGTTTTTTACTTCTTTGAAAGTTTCTGACTTGCCTCTAATTATCCTGACGAAAATTTGAGGACGTCTTGATAAGCACCTTTTCTTAAAATATGAGCGAATTCCAAGATATTGGTAATAAAAGCCTTCATTGTAGAAAGAAATCAGTCGAGACAAAAGTTTTTTAAAATCTTTAGCTTGATTTTATATTCTTTTAAAATGTTCAATAGGTTTTAAAAAATGTTGAGTTAGAGATTAATATTAATATTCATCTCTCTTATCATTCTTGAATATAAGTATTTCAGACCCGCCGTGCCTACTGTGTAATTTCTCTTCTCAACTATATTGCAGACCTGATTTTGATATCATGGATGTTTGCTAAAACCCCCGTTTTCCTAGATGCCCTTTTTTGTATATCAACTATGCTTATTTCAATTTCAATAACGGGTCTTTATTTGAGACGTCCTTCTATCATGCTTCCGGATGTGATTTATAAGGTATATTAAACTTTTTTTAATAACTTCAACAATTTTCAGGTTATCGTTTCTGCCTGCGCTCTCTTCAACGCCGCCATTGAAGCTGAAAATAAAGAGCCCGGAGCTGCTGCGAAACTTATTCTGGTATTTGTGGCTCTTCTTTCGCATATTTATGAAGTAAATATAATGAATTCCCTCTAATTCGCAAATCAACAAACCTTTCAGAACTATTTTCTTTTCAATGCAATCGCCACATTCTATCGGGAACAGGAAGGATTAGAAGCGAGGCGACCACCGCCGGAATATAATTTATTCTGGAATGAACGAAGGGATTCTGGAGCAACGGAGCCAACATCAAAACGAGAAACTGTGGAGAACGGGGAAAGGTCGAACACTCCACCGCCAAGTTATGCAATTGCAATGGAAAGGATGAAGGAACTTCGAACTAATGTTTGAATCATTTCTAGTTTTTAGATTTTTTTAAAAAATTTTTAAAGAACGGGTGAAGTCATAAACACGAAATTGTGAAAAATATTTCACATAAAGTTACATCGTTTGACTTTATGAGCCGAAATTATGATTTTTAAAATACATTAATGAATTCTCAACCTTTGTTCAGCTCCAATAAAATTCGAAAAATTCATTTTTTTGAGAAACAAAAATCTCTGCTTGTGAAAAACACCAATAAATGAAAGAAACCCTCGAAAAGTGAGGAAAACATGAGAAATTATTGAACAAACAATTCGCCTTACAAAAAAAAGAAGAAAGAATGTAGAACAACATGAAAATTACAATACAATCAATATATCTTGAAATTTCTGACGCCCCCTCAAAAGTGAGAATGATTTCTTTTACAAAAAAAAAACAAAACAAACGTCTCGAGACCATCCACTAAACCTCGTTATTCGCGTTTCTCACCAAAATGTGATCGAAAAAGGCAAAATATAAACATTTAAAAAAAAAAAGAACATTTTCTGATATTTAATTCACTGAAAATTTTGTAAGTATTTTGACATAAAGTACTGAGGATAATGTGTCTCAAGAAATAATCACAGTTGGAATACAAAAATATTTTTTAAAAAAGTAGCAGGGCACTCGCTAGGAAGGGTAAAAAAATAATATACCTAAACAAGCTAGGTAATAGGAAAGAATAAAATAAGGAGTGAGCTGTAAAAATGGAATTCCGTGTAAGAGGTATTAATAATAACAATAAAATGAAAGAATGTTCCAACATGGAATAAAATCTATCATGTACTTCTTTCCGTCTAAAAACTAGTAAAAATAGTCTCCAGACAAAACCTTCTAAAAGTATTTCGTCTGAAATAATGAGAAAAACATCTACAAAACTAATTTCAAATTCCAGCTGGTGTAACAGTATCATTTGTGATATGATCAACCGGCAACCCGTCTTCATGTCTCTGCCACATTTTCAACAAAAGCTCCTCCATATCTTTACAATATTGTTTCACATCAAACAACGTCGAAGTTGTTCGCGCTTTCCAAACTTTTGCACGCAAATTTGATAGACTGAAAATTTTGAAAATTAATTGTTTCAACTTCTTTTTTTAAAGTTTCTTACTAATCCGGATCGGTTCCACATCTTACAGCAATATTCACATATTCCTCGCGATTCCTGGCAACCAATTCTGGAACTCCGAGAGCATATAATTGAGATGAAGCCACTCTTGAAGCCAATGTTTCTACTGTAAAAGATCAATCAAAAATGAGTTGATAGAAAATATAATAAAAATTACATGGCATTGTGATCATTGGTGTACCCGTCCATAGAATGTCCATTCCAGTAGTATGCCCATTACAAAGTGGTGTATCAAGACAAACATCAGCCAGCTGTCCGCGTCGAACATGTTCTTCCTAAAAAGTATTCAGAAAGTTTCTTTACAAATTATATTTAAACTCACTTTCGCTGCCACATTACTAAACACAATCCTTTTAATATCAACACCCCTCTCTGTCACATACTTCTGAACATGAAGTTCTCCATGGTACGGAAACCGTAACAACCACAATATACTCTTCGGTACACGTCTCAAAACCTCGATCCACATATCAAGAGTTGCTGGGTCAATTTTATACAATTGGTTGAAATTACAATAAACAATCGCGTCTTCTGGCAAACTATACTGCTGTCTCGATGTCAAAAGTAATGAACTTGGAACTTCTTCTCCTGTCGCCGCTTTGTGATGAACTTGTGATTGTGCCAATCCATTTTGAACATGAACTCCATCTACTACACTCGTTGCAACTTGTCCAGTACCAATCATTTGTCTTAATGGTTCAGTTGTTGGAACTTCGATGATCGGAACAACTACATCCGTCAAAATGCGTTCCTTATCGGGTCCATAAACTACTTCTGCTTCTCGAACATATGACTGAAAATATTCAAATATTAGCATATTTTATCAAAAACTTTTAATTTACCGTAACATCTGCTTTTGATAAAAGTGGCTCTAAATTCGTTGAATTCATAACAACAACCGTATCCTTCGTTGTATCTGATCCAGCTTTATCTCTAACAATAACTCGCTCTGTCAAATGTTTCAGCATTTGTGCATGATCTCCAATGAAAAACGTATGTGGCATATAAGCCAACTTTTCCGTATATGCTTTCGCCAATCTCAATGGCGAGGTGACAGCATCAGTGATAATATAATCCATAAATGTTGCACCAGATGTTCCCGGATATCCTAACCACATGCACTGAACTGGCGCGGGCCGTAACGCAAATATCTCATTTCTCGCACCTTTTGTATATCCATTCATATTGATCAAAATATTAATACCATCTGCTGAAATTCGTTCCGCCGCTTTTCCGTTACAATGAACCGATGAAAGATCAACAAAATGTTCGGACTCGTTTTGCAGTTTCATTCGGAAATTCGTTCCATCGTTGGCAGATAAAGCATAACAAAAAACTTCAACTTTTTCTCGATCATGCATTCCAGGTATACTTTGCATCAAATGAGATGTTGGATGATTTCCAAAATCTGACGAAACATATCCAATCCTAAGACGTTGTCCATTTTTCACACTTAATCGATCAGCATGAAGAAGATGACTCCTGTTGAGATTCTGAACTTTATCAAAGCATAATTGTGCATGTTTTGCCGCTATTGCAATCCTTGTTTGATGCGACAATGGATAAAGCATCGAATGATGAGGGTGAACCGATGGAAGCCGCTTCTTATGCAATTGATCTTCAACAATCGACACCAATCGTTTCATCCTTTCGTCATAATCCGTCCAATCACAAATAATTTGCAAACAATGAGCCAAATTACAAAATGCGTCAGGGAAGTCTGGTTTCAATTTCAAAGCAGTCGAATAACTTTGTATCGCTTCTGGGATATTTCCAGAGTCCTGAAAAAAATTATTTTTTAAAACATATTACTGATTTCAAAAGAATCCACCTTGTGTATACTAGCCAAATTACTATGCGCATCCGCAAAAGCTGGATTAATTTGTATCGCTCTCGTATAACATTGCAATGCATTTGTCGTGTCACCCATTTCCTTCAACGTATTTCCCATATTCGAATAAGCGTCGGCAAATGTTGGAGCGATCCTTATAGCTTCCTACAAGTGTATGTTGAATTTAAGGTTCAAGAGAGGAAAACCTAACCTTGTAATGTAGTATAGCTTCTTGAAGTTTTCCCTGTTGTTGCAAAATGGATGCCAAGTTACTGTGAGCAGCCGCGAATTCCGGATAAATCTGAAAAACAAAAATTAGAATTGATTAAGAAGGATTTTATGATACAATTGATCACTGATTTTGTTTAATATTCGATTCAAGTTTTCAAAAATTTTATATTGAATTTCAAAAGTTTAATTCGAAGTTGTGATATGAAGAATTTTAATTTCTGTGCTTTTGTATACTAATTTTTGAAACTTTAAATTTATTAAAGGAAGGGTGCCACTTATTTTTGAAGCTACCGTTATTATTAATTGTTTAAAGGGAAATTTATAAATAATTTTATAAATCAGTGGATTTGGATCGTAATTTAAATATTTAATCGTAATTTTGACAGATTTAATAAATCCATTTTGCAGAACCAATTATTCAAATATAATTAATAATTTATTCAATAAAAAATAAACTAACCTCCAATGCCTTCAAATACAACCTCGTCGCTTCTTCAATCTTTCCTTGTTCTCTCTTAATATTTGCCAAATTATTCTGTGAATCTGCATGCGTTGGACACAATTCCAGTGCTTTCATATATGCTTCTTCTGCATCCTTTACTAATCCTTTTTCTTTCAACGCATTCGCTAAATTACAATACGCATCCGGAAAATTTGGCTGAAGTTCAATCGCCCTTCGATACGTGTCAATTGCCAAATCGATTAGTCTGAAAAACAAGTTGAAAAAAACAAAAAACCATTCAAAAAACTAACCCCTGTTCATAGTAAACACATGCCAAATTTCCATGAACAACCGCATGATTTCCAGCCAAATTCAACGCACGGAGATATGCGGCAACCGCTCGATCAAAAATCCTCGCCTCTTTCAAAACATTCCCCAAATTGATATATGCGTCCAAAAAATTCGGATCCAATTGAACAGCTTTCTCAAAGTGATGAATTGCCAGCCATATTTCACCTTGTGCATTGAAAACACAACCCAAATTCGACCAAGCGACCGCAAATTGTGGCTGGGTTTCGATTGCTCGCAAATAGCATAGTTTCGCTTCGTCCAGACGTCCCATTGCTTTAAGCAAATTTCCGAGATCACTTCGGACACATTATAATTCCTGGAAATATATTTATGGGTCTATTTTATAAAAATATCTCTTAATGATTGAAGTGCGCTCAAATATGCATTAACCGCTTGATCCAAATCACCTCCAGCAACCAGAGCGTCAGCCAAATTAATGTATCCATCAATAAATTCGGGCTAAAATGTTTAAATTTTCAACATTGATTTCACTTTAATAATTCGAATATTTCATCTAAAATCACAAACCTTCAGCCGTACGGCATGCCTATAATTTTCAAGAGCTTCCGCCAATTGCCCCCTTTCCTTGAAAACATTTCCCAAATTGCTATAGGCTTCCGCACAATTTGGATTTGCTTTTATGGCAAGTGTTGAGAATTTCATCGATCTAAAAAGAAATGATATTTTTCAAATCCATTAGCATTTTACAAACTTTTCCAAATTTTTAAGCTGTCTGCCAGACAGTAGTAATAAAACACTAATATTATTTGGTTCCGCCTGAAAATAAATTAATTTTTCGAAGAATTTTGTATTTTAAAAATGTACACTATAAATTGTCAAACAATGTTTCTCCGCATTCAAATAGTCACCTGTTTGAAATAATCGATGTAGCACGATGTAGTCAATTTTTCATCTGAAATTTTAAGATTTTTTAGATTTTTAGGAATAATAATATCATTGAGACTCACTTGACATATCTGCTGGACTGATTTGCTGAAGTCCCAAATTATTAACAATTTGATTCGTCAAAATTCCGTTCAAACCATCCAACTGAAAAAAAACACTTTTTTTGGAAAAAAATGAAGAATACAGTTTTTTACAATTCCTATAACATATTTATGATTTTAAAAAGCATTTTAGAATCGTCTGAGATTGAAAAGATAATATTTTTTAAAGAGAAATATCTACAATAACTGTAAAAATTATCATTAAAATGGGAATAAACCGCGAAAAACGAGGAAAAAAACCACGACGAACATTAAAATTGATAGTTCGGCAGAATGCCAATTGGGCTTGTGTATTTTTCGTTTTTTTTTCTTAACGTGAACATAAGGTCGATGAGCTTTATTAGTCAGGAAAGGTTCTGGTGTAATCATTTATGGAATAAAATGAAAAATAAGTGAAAAAGAGCAAATTCACATGAAAATAGGGATGTCGCATAGAAAATTGGTAATTTTTCGAAAACCACATCAGTGAAAATTAAGCCGATGTCCCAATTTAATAGTATTTTCTTGTTTTTTTTTCAACGTTTTAAATTATAAATCAATAATCTGACCTCTAAACGTAATTGAAAGTATTTTCTCAATTTGTCGGTTTTTTTCCGAATATGTATTTATCATAATTTTCAAGAAACATAAATTAAGTCGTACCTTCAAAAACTTAATTTATGTTTCTTGAAAATTATGATTACTGTCATAAAATTTTTTTTTTAATTCACGCTTGTTTTTGAAAAAAAATAAGTATTCAACGATGTAGTCACCTGATCAGTGAAGGATAAAAAAATAAAAAACAGAATTGATTTTTTACCCTACATTTTTTTTAAATGACGAAAAAATTTCGAGTGGAACAGTCGTACTGACCTCCACAAAATTTATTGCTTTTTGGGGGAAATGGTTTTTGTGTCTTCTTTCTCTGTATACATGTTCGAAGAATATACAATAAGGAACGCAAATTCGGGTTTTTTGGAATTTTTAAAAAGAACTAGCGAAAATAGAGGATTTAGAAAAGGGCGAGACAAGGAAACGCTGGTTATTAATGGACCTATGCAGAAACTAAAATTGCTGCAAAAAATTCAATGCAGAAACGTGAAAAAAACTGCAAGAAATGACAAGAAAGTGCAATTTTTTGCAGCCGATTTACGGGAAATCTACGGTAGAAAGTTCAAAGGTTCGTACTCTTCGCTGCGGGACCCGGCACACATTTCACCTGTGTGCGTCCATAAATGCGGAAAATATGGTCAAGAGCCGTTTTTCTTTGATTGTCACGCAACGATTAATATATTTCCCGTAAATCGGCTGCAAAAAATTGCAATTTCTTGTCATTTCTTGCAATTTTTTTCACGTTTCTGCATTGAATTTTTTGCATTTGTTTGCAATTTTTTGCAGCATTTTTAGTTTCTGCATAGGTCCATAAGGTTATTAATCTTTGTAAGCAAAAGAAAGAAGCAAAAATGCAATCTCAAATAGAAAAAAAATATTTTGTTTAAAATGAAATGAATAACTGACTTTGTTCCTAAAAAAGGTAAATTAGAAAAATCTTTGTGATCAGGTGTCAATTGGAGAGAAAATTAATTCGGGAGAAATTGTGATTTCCGGAGGACAAAAAATGGCAACTAGAAAGAATGAAAAATACTTTGAAATTATTGAATTGATTCAAATTTAAAATCAACATTTTGTTTTTGCAAAAAAATTATCTCAGGGTCTTTTTTTCGCCCTCAAAGATTTTAAATTTCTCTCGAACTGTCTTCTCCCCAATTGAAGTCTCCCGAATTGTCTTTCTCTCCAATTGACACCTGCTCCTCGAAAATACACTTCCAATTATTGTCGTCATTTAACGTGCATAGTACGCAACGAGGTCACGGTGTTTACACTGTATTTAGCGGGAATGCTTTTTTTTCACGTAAAAACACGTTTTCACTAAAATTTTAAAATTTGCAGAGCGTTCTCAAGAAGGGATAGCGGGGGAACCCAAATGGCGTGGCTGCGCGTCGCGGAGTCACGCCTAATCACGCCTAAGCACAACAGAAGGAAATCCACAATTGCTCTACGAGTCGAAAGTCTACCGCAAGGAGGAGCCGGAATTAAGCACGTTTGTTGGTATGAAACAGAATGAGAATACAATGTGCTGGTGATGTATTTGTTGGGATCTTCTATTGAAGATGTGTTCAATTTTGCTCTCGTCGCTTCACAATGAAAGTAAGGTCCACCAATAATCTATGAATATTGATTTTTCAATTTCAGACGGTTTTGATGCTCGCGGATCAGATGATAGGAAGAATCGAATACGTGCACGTCAAGAACTTCATCCAAAGAGATATAAAGCCAGACAACTTTGTGATGGGAATCGGACGACATTGCAACAAATTGTTCCTCATTGACTTCGGATTGGCTAAGAAGTGAGAAACAAGTCAACAATCATCGTTTTTAAAGCTCGAATTGTTGTCAGATACTCGCGAACCAGAACTCACATCCCGTACAGGGAAGACAAGAACTTGACCGGAACAGCCAGATACGATCAATGCTCATTTGGGTATTGAGCAATCTAGAAGGTAAGGCTATCGTCGTTTTAAAGCTCGAATAGTTTTTAAAAAAAAACAAGCATTTTATATTCTAACCAGGAGTCCCCTGCCGCTACACGGCAAAACTCCTGGTCTACTACTCGCCTTCGGCTTCGCTTCCCAACACGCCGGCGGCGTTTCGCTTTTGTTAAATTATTCTCAAAAAGGTTCCTTTTTATGGGGTTCGAAACATGGTGATAAAATATAAATCCAAACTTTTTTTAAATGCCTTTAAAATTTCATCGGATTTTTAGAAAATAAGCAATAATGATCTAGAGATATATAACAGCTAGGAACGCGCATTGGTTCTTTGAAATCGTGATTATGTTAATTTGCCATTTCTTTGGATTTCGCCCTTTTCAAACTAAACTCATAAAGATGTTTTCTACGGCTCGCCTCCGGCCCCTAACACGCCTTCGGCTTGCTACTTCACTTTCAGTTATTTGACGATTTCACACCTTCTGAATTTAATTGTGGGACCGAAATTTCTTGATCGAAAAGTATTGGAAGGCTCGCTTCTTCCGTGCCTTTGACACGCATTCCAATACTTTTAATCGATGTTCAAACGCCGCTTCGCGGCGAAACGATCCTAATTTCCAGTTTAACAAAAATCAAAAATAACCATAATTATCACATTTGATTATACATATATCGAATTGTTTAATCTTCTAAAATTATTAAAATTAGTTGCTGAAAATACAGATGTGACTCTAAAAATGAATCTGAAAGAGGTTGATGTATTCTTCTTCACTTAGATCACCTTACATTTTCCAATTAATAGCCCTCACAATAGAAAGAACATTTTCTTTGAATAATTTCTTAAAAAATTAACTTTTTCTTAACTTTCTTTTGTGGAATTTTGACAAATACAAAAAAAATTAAGAAATGAAAATCCGCAATCATTAGGTTTCAAAAAATCACACCTATTCCGGTGATCCCTATGGTCTACCGGTTAAGTAATTATTTCTTCACGTGAACCGATGCGAGTTCAATTCAGGTCGTCCTACCTCTTAATTTTACTACAAAAAAAGGTCACACTAAATAAACAGCCACGCCTCCTTATCCATTTATAAGTATAATAAGGATTATATAATAAAGATCTGCATAATCTGTCTCTCATCCTTTCTCTCACTCAAAAAACCAAAATTTATGGCGTCAAAAATGGAACACGTTTTTGCAGAGATGATATGGAATCACGTGGATACGTTTTGATGTACTTCAATCGTGGAACACTACCTCGTGAACCATGGCCAAGGTTTGAAAGCGGCGTCGAAGAAACAGAAATATGAGAAGATTTTGGGAAAGGTTTGAACTTGTGTAAAGGATTCCCGGCAGAGTTCCCTATGTATTTGAGCTATACCAGAGGATTGCGGTTTGACGAATCGACTACATGTACTTGCGCCAATTGTTCAGAACGCTCAACCACCAAGTGAGTTATAGTTTTTTTTAAATATTGATTTTATCATAAAATATTTTTTTAACAAAACCTTAAAAGGGAGTTCCTGAAGTGCTTCTGCGTGTCATTTTAGTATTTGAACAAACATTCTGCGTTGATAGTGCGAACTGATTTACATTTCTGCTTAAGTACGGATTCAGCATAGTTTTAGAGCTCAAAATTTGAAACAGCTCCAAGATTCAAAAGCCATAACTCAAGATAGAGATCGATAAAAATTTGAGACAATACATATCGTATTAGGTATATCGATTTTTTCTAATTTGATGATTGCAAAATCTGAGAATAGGTCTCGAATTTAGAACTAGACCAAATTTGGATTAGCCAGTTATTTTTGAAAGTTAAATGAAATAATTAAACCATGAAAAAGTTTAAAGACCTTCTATTATCAAAAGTAAAATAACATTTACAACGCTTTGTTCTATTGAGTTGTTATATCTAATCTTGAAAAAGATTTCTTCAATTTCAAAGAAATTTAACCAAAGTTTACTTCAAGTCCACCAAGTCTCAATTTTTCAATCAAAATGTTAAGGTTTAGAATATAACAACCCATTTAAAATATAGATTTTTATAAATGTTTAGAATCGAAAAATAGTAAATTTGAACAACTTGAAAAATTAGATCGTATTGGTTCTAGGCCATTGATTGCATTGCGGGTTTTAACAACTTAACAAGTTCATTTATACGCTATATACGCGAATCTTGTTCAAAACAATTTACAAAGAAGACTGAAATTTCGTTAAATTTTCAGATTTCCGAAATTTATCTGAAAATCGGTTATAACTTTTTGAATTTTACAGTTTTTTAGAAGCTGAAAACTTGTAGAATCTGAAAATCTTCCTCAAAATTATCCACAACGTCAGAAAATGGTAAAAACTTAAGATTAGTTTGGTAATTTCTAAACTTTTCCGAAAAAACGGATATTTTTGACGTGGAATAACTTTTTCAGATGTTTCCTAATTTTATCGGTTTTTCAGATTTTTCCAAACTATTCATTAAGAAGCAGAAAATGTCTAGAATCCGAAATTTCGCCTCAAAACCTTCGAAAAATTCTGAAAATTCCGAAATTTTAATAAATCGAAAAATTTTGCATTTTTTTCAAAAATGCTCAATTTACCTAATATAAAACTTTGCTAAAACCTATTTGTACATTATTACATCCACATTAACTTCGAGATTCAACAATAGATCTAAGCCAAGCATTAACAACATCATACATCTACTCCTGGGTGTTAGACACATCACTTTTTAACCAATCTTGAACAAATTTTAAAGAAACTCACCCTATTACTCTCCAACTTGATCACCTCCTCACCATTGGTCACATTAATCGTAACATAAATATCTCCAAACGATCCTGAACCTTTCTTCCGGAAAAGCTTGTATTTTGTAGCTCCAAAGTCCTTGACAGACATTACATTTGCCATCCTTTTCGGTAATTCGGAGCTGAAAATAAGGTAAATCAGGATTTTCGAAGAAAAGTACCTTCTAAAGAAGCAAAATGATTGCAAGGGGAAAAAAGAAGATACAGCATTCTATTAAAAGTAGGCAAAAAATGACAAAAACTTCGAAAATCCACTAAGAATTCGAAAATTGTTCAAAGGCACATAGGGCTCTCATCTTAAATGGTCTCGCCACGATTTAACGTACTGATTTATTTAATGGACCTATTCAGTTTGAAAAAAAAATACAAAAAATGTCGAGAAATTCAATGCAGAAATTGCAGAGAAATGCCGAGAAATGCAGAGAAATAGCAATTTCTCTGCATTTCTCGACATGTCTTTTTTTCGACCCAGACGGTCTTTTTGGGTATAAATCAGATATTTTGGGCATCTAAGGGCCATTGGGACTCACTACTGAATTTTTTGTATAATTTCCACAATCATAGACACGAAAACAAACATTTTCCATAAAATTGTTTAAAGGGACACAGATTAAATCGTTTGGGTCTCGAAGAAAACCAGTTCAAACAATGCGGAGAAATTGAAGTTTCTCTGCATTTCTCGACATTTCTCTGCAATTTCTGCATTGAATTTCTCGACATTTTTTGTATTTTTTTTTCAAACTGAATAGGTCCATAATGAACCTATTCAGTTTGAAAAAAAAAAACAAAAAATGTCGAGAAATTCAATGCAGAAATTGCAGAGAAATGTCGAGAAATGCAGTGAAATTTCAATTTCTCTGCATTTTTTGAACTGGTTTTCTTCAAGACCCAAACGATTTAATCTGTGTCCCTTTAAACAATTTTATGAAAAATGGTTGTTTTTGTGCCTATGGTTGTGGAAATTTTACCAAAAAATTAGTAGTGAGTCCCAATGGCCCTTAGAGGCCCAACATATCTGATTTAGACCGAAAAAGACTGTCTCGGTCGAAAAAAATGGCATGCCGAGAAATGCAGAGAAATTGCAATTTCTCTGCATTTCTCGACATTTCTCTGCAATTTCTGCATTGAATTTCTCGACATTTTTTGTATTTTTTTTTCAAACTGAATAGGTCCATAAAACTCAAATCTTGATTTTTTTATCCTAAAATCTGTTTTTTTAACCTAAAATCCATTTTTTTAAACCTAAAATTCGTTTTTTTAAACCTAAAATTCGTGTTTAAATGTTCAAAAACCAGTGTTATAGATTTCTTGTCGTGTTTTATTATTTTACCTCTTGTACTTTGTAGTGCACCTCGTTTTAATAGTTTATTATTTCTTAATTTCAGTGTTTCAAACTTGGTCAGTACTGATATCATTTTTGCAATGTCAAAAAGTGATCAAGAGAAGAAAATTGAGAATGATCTAGCAGAAGTGAAAGGGCAACTTGAAGCTTCTCTGAATATTCAACATCACCTTCAAGCAGAGAATTCGTTTCTTTATAGGGAAGCCGCCGTATTCAACGCTGTTAGAAGAGTATGTGGAGAAAAATAAACGTGTTATTGGTTCTTTTTTTTCAGCTAGCTTGTGGACAATGTGAAAAACAATTCTCCGCTCGCGCATCATTGTTGACGCATGTGAAATCAGTGCACTCTGCTGTAATTTATTCCTTTGCCTTCTCTAAAAATAGATTTTATTCCAGAGTTTGTTTATAAACCGAAAGGTAAAAATCTACAACCCAGCTGAACTAGGAATCACAATGATAAACTATTGTGGACCTATTCAGTTTGAAAAAAAAATACAAAAAATGTCGAGAAATTCAATGCAGAAATTGCAGAGAAATGTCGAGAAATGCAGTGAAATTTCAATTTCTCTGCATTTTTTGAACTGGTTTTCTTCAAGACCCAAACGGTTTAATCTGTGTCCCTTTAAACAATTTTATGAAAAATGGTTGTTTTTGTGCCTATGGTTGTGGAAATTTTACCAAAAAATTAGTAGTGAGTCCCAATGGCCCTTAGACGCCCAACATATCTGATTTAGACCGAAAAAGACTGTCTCGGTCGAAAAAAATGGCATGCCGAGAAATGCAGAGAAATTGCAATTTCTCTGCATTTCTCGACATTTCTCTGCAATTTCTGCATTGAATTTCTCGACATTTTTTGTATTTTTTTTTCAAACTGAATAGGTCCATTGGTTTGTCGTCGAAGGATTGGATGGGGAAATCCAAAAACTCCGTATCCCAACGTGTGAAATCGGCTCGAAGAATTTTGTGTATCTCGTGAACAGTGGTGAACCGGCTGCTGAAAATAATGTTAACTTGTTCGGAATGGTAAATTAATTCTTGATTCCTTTCCCATTTATCGTTTTCAGATCACACCAACTACAATCCTTAATGTCTACATCGTTAATTCGCTTGAAACCCAAATGCCCCTACGCGTTTCGTTGATTAATGAATAAGACTCTCAGACTGTATAATTGTTCCTTTATCGACCCTTTCCATTCTATCTTATTTTTGCAAACTGCCCTATTGTTTTTAAAGTTATTTTGGTCTCTTAAATTTTGTATACGATAAACTTGACGAATGGAAAATCGAATTTCTTGTTACCATCAGATGTTAAGAAACCTAGAAGTTCTCAATAGCATAGAAATTTAAGATCAAATATTTCTTACATTAGGGTGCTCTGACAGTTCTCTGACAAAGATACAGTACATTTTCTCAAGGTCAGAAATTCAGAAATGGTAATTATCAGAGAAAAACATTGGAAATCAAAAAGAACGTCAAATTCGGATAACATGTGATCAAAATAAGTCTGGGTTTTGCTTTTTTCAAAAAAAAAAGGCTCAAGACTGTACTTCAAAAAATCTTTAACTCATCACGAACTCTTGATTTTCATCACATTAATAGAACAGAATTTGATAAAATATTTTAATAGTAAAACATGAAAATTGGGTATCAATAAATTAGGTATCTTTGGAGGTGCAAAAAAATAAAAATAAATGAGTACATGCTTTGAAATTGTGAACAAGAAACATATAATTTTAGGGAATTATTGGAGTTTAAGGGATTTAATTTGCTGTGGGTTATTATGGACCTATTCAGTTTGAAAAAAATACAAAACATGTCGAGAAAGTCAATGCTTTAGAAATGCAGAGAAAATTACAATTTCTCTGCATTTCTTTTTTTTTCGACTCAGACAGTATTTTTTGGGTCTAAATCAGATATTTTGGGCAACTAAGGGCCATTGGGACTCACTACTGATTTTTTGGTAAAATTTCCACAATCATAGACAGAAAAACAAACATTTTCCATAAAATTGTTTAAAGGGACACAGATTAAATCGTATGGCCAAATTTGGGTCTTGAAGAAAACTAGTTCAAAAAATGCAGAGAAATTACAATTTCTCGGCATTTCTCTGCAATTTCTGCATTGAATTTCTCGACATTGTTTGTATTTTTTTTCAAACTGAATAGGTCCAATAGTTTTGAATGGGAATTATCAAAGAAAAATTGGTAATTAGAAAACAAAAAGAAAAAATAATGTTAATTATTGAAGATCAGAATTTTCAGCATTAGATAAACCACAAATCTTGAGCAAAAGAACTTCGATATTATAATAATTCATGGTTCTTATAGTTGCCCGAGAAAGTTGTAGAATATCATCCTTTCTCACGTTCTTCAATGTTTCAGTCTGTAAAAAAGGAAGATATCAAGAAAATGTTTGATTAAAAAAACCTGTAACTTCGAAAATCCAAAAATTTCAGCTATTCGGAGCTTTTTCAAAATTGTAAATTGTTCTGATGAAATCAAGAAGTCTTCAATATTTGAAATCATAAATTGCACATCATATTTTATTGCTAATTTCAGAATTGGTTCTATATTTTCATCTGGAAAAAACATTTTATGAAAGGAGGATTTTACGCAGATTATAAATGAAGTTAAAACGCAAAAAAGGCATACTTATGTAATAAATGGGTTTAAAATTGTTTTATTCATAAAAGAAAAAAAGCAGAAAAAAACGAGCCACCTGGAAAAAAGGTCACCGCGGAAGAACTTGTGTTTTTAGTCCGCGAAAGTTTGGTTTCAGGCCACCTATTAAACCTAGGCCACCTATTAAATTTTAGCGTTTTTATTCTTCTTTTTTTATTTTTTTGAATTTAAAATTAAACAACGTTATAATTTTGCATGAATAACAAGCTGATTAATTTTTGTTTTTTTTTTAAATTTTAGTTTTTATAACCTTACTTTTCTACTATCTTTTTTCAGCATGAGAAAAACTATGAAGTGTTGTATTTGTTTAGAAACTAAATAATTGCAAAATTTTATTTTTTGCTCTGTTTTTCATTTTAAATGCAAAAAAACGCACAAATTTAATAGGAGACCTAGGAAACCAAACTTTCGCGGACTAAAAACACAAGTTTTTTTTCGCGGTGGCTCGTTTTTTTTTTGTTTTTTTTCTTCTATAAATTAAAAAAAATTTTAAACCCCATTTATAACATAAGTATGTCTTTTTGTTTTGCTTTTTAACTTCATTTATAATCGTAAAGCCCTCTTTTAAATAATTTTTCAAAGGGGAGAGGGCTCCGGAGAGCTCATAAATGGATTTCAGATCAATAAGAATATGATTATCTATCAATTGATACCAAAAACCATTAAGTTTCGACTAAACAATAAATTAAAAAAAATGGAATATATATATATGTCCGAAAAAAATCAATTTGGTTTTCTCAGCCATAGGACATATGCACATTTTTTCCCGTATACGACCTAGAAACCAAATGGTTTTTCTTCAGCCATTTTTCGAGTTTTTCAACTAGACATTTGTTTATGTCAATGAGTAGAAAGCGATTTCTGAAATTTCCGAACTCCCTTTAAAGGCAGCTTGTCAGTTAACACGATCCAAAATCTAGGCAGAAATTCAAAATTCGAATGGGAGCCCAGGTGGTCCAAAGAACAATGCCAATATGTAGCCAAATTCAAATAATTGTGTTTCGCGCCAATTCCGACCGCGTTGCACGGACAACGACCGCGTCGCACGGACACGCGGCAATTCAAAATTTTATTTTTTCAACTTTGAACCGCTACCGTGACGCGTGTATTTATCGGTGTGATTTCGCATAAATTGCATTGTACTAATTAGAGTACGTTCTAATTTTTGAAACTAAAACCAGGTAGGGTCAAATTAACTGAACAGCTGTCTTTAAATTTAAACCTGTTAATTGTTTTCTCTGTCCATATAGTAATTCGAAAAACGTCAGAAATTGATCGACGCTGATTCCATCTTCAAGCTCAATTGTAACATGATTATATCCATTTAACAATTTCTCGCGAAGCAACGAAGAGAAACAGAGCATTGGCTGAAAAAGTGACAATGATTTATATAGTTTGTTTATTCGAGATATTGTTAAAATTTAAAAATAAATATAACCTACATATTTATCGACAAAACCAATATAAACGTCGTTAATTTGTAAATAAGCATCATTGGAAGATCGAAAAGTGTAATTTTCGCGTATCCTATTCCGAAAATCGGGGCCAAATCGCGGTATTCCAACAATTTTTCTTATTATGAAAGATGCATTTAAAGATATTGGTTTCAAATAGCGTCCGTTATTAACCGAATTTAAATACTCCATTGTCATTATATTTCCACAATTTCGAATTGTAGACGTTTTGTCAAATGAAAGAAGATCACGTTTAATGACATTTTCCCCTTCTCGGAATAAAAAAATCAATTCCAACTCAGTTTCAACATCAAGTGACCATAAATTAGATTCTTTGTAATCGTATAATAATTCTGTCTCAACTGTGATATACTCCTCATTGACCACTTTAGGCGTGAATTTTCTGAATTAAAAAAAAACAATTTATCTCAAATTTATTTTTCCGCTTACAATTGAATGTTTTCCACTTCAAGGGTCATACTGTCTGGACCTAACCTCATATATTTGTTGTCTGTTGGTGACCAAAACATACTTTTTTTGCCAAACTGCACAAGTGGCATTCTGAAAATGAAGTATTAATAAAACTGTAAATAGATTGGTACGTTGAATGGAAACAAAATGACTAGATATATCACTTTTTGAACGGTTTGACACCTTTCTTTTTTCAGACGCCTATTTTTAGCACTTTTTAGAGATTACACACACCTTGCATATTGCGCCGAATTGAAAGGTTCTTTGATTTTCATCTAAACCATATAAAACCATCAAATTCCGCGTTCTCAAAACCCAGAGTAGCCGAATTTTCATGAGTATCTCATTTTTTGAAGTTACAGCATCAAAATATTTGAATCTTAAGCTTTTCAAAGTTATAATTGGAAAAATTCAAATGAGTGCCTTCGAGGAAATCAATTGAATTTTTTTGTTGTTCAAGTCTACTCATTTTGATCTTAAAAATGTTCTTTAAACTGACGGGTTTTTTGTTTTTTGTGCTTCAAAAAAACTCTGAAAGACCCGCTCTCTGATTATTGCTAAGAGACTACAAACTACAAGAAATTGCGCTGCTCCTAATTGATAAATTGAAAAAAAATTCTATTATATGTTTTTTAAAAATCCGAAATTAATTTAGAGGTTTTAGCTGGGCCATTATCTTTAAGAAATTATGGTGGATTGGAAACAGATCTGCGCGAGAAAAAGTTTTCGAGAAATCCAAAAAAAAATTCTTAAAGAAACGAAAAATATCGCAAACTTGAAAACATATTTTATAATTTTTCATATTTTCCAAAGCTCAAATGTTTAATATATCGTCACGCTCCTTTAAACTGTTGCAGAAAAGCTATGAATTCAAACATTTTCTAAAACTATTATTTTAATCTTTTTTTGATTTATCGAGAATTATTCGAAAAATTTCTCATCGAGAACTTTTCTCGGAATTATTATTCGAGAATTTTTCTCGAAAAATGTCGAGAAATCGAGAAATTCGAGAAACGAGAAACGAGAAACGCACAGCTCTGATTGGAAAGCTTTCCGAAGTATTTTAAAGTTTTGATCATGGTAGCTTTTTATTGTGCACCAGTGAATTTGAATAACAACGTTATTTTAATAATTCCGAAGTGCCTTTGTGAAAATATACAAATAAACTTTCCGATGGCAAATAATCGTAACAAACAACTACTTACTAATCTCTAGGAAGTGCTAGAATAGGCGTTAATAGAAACGATTAAAAAGTGCCAAAAATAGAGGTGTCAGACGTTTCAAAAAGTTATTTTTCTACATTAGTATTTTTGTTGTCATTTTTTACTTACATTCTACACACAAATCTATATTTATTTATTCTTTGAACATTTCATTTTCAGAATGGCAGAGGTGAAGTTTGGACAAGGAATTATTGGTTGGTCAAGAGACGATATGATTAACCACACCCTCAAGTGTATGGTCGTTGAAGTGGACACAGTTCAATTGTAGTAGGTAAATTACACTTCTCGTCAGAAGCATAAGATACGTCTCTTTATATTGAATTTTCTTAAATTTTCATCTTAAATAAGTGTAGCACCATTAAAGTAAAATCTCAAAAAAAAAACTCAAAAAAAGACAACTTCTTGTAGTTTGTAGTCCCTTAGCAGCGCATTTTATTGTAGTTTGTAGTCTCTTAGCAGCGCATCTTCTTGTAGTTTGTAATCTCTTAGCATTGCGAAGTTTCTACTAGTGTGAAGGTCGGTTGTAATTTTCACCAAATCGCTATAAATTCTTCATACTTAGGCGTGGCTGCGCGATGCGCAGCCACGCCATTTGGGTTTACTTATGTTTATTTTTAGTTTGAAAACGGGAAAAATAATATTTCCTGAAATATTGGTGAAAATATCGAATTTTTCCAAAATAGCTGTTGTCATGAGTTCTTCTGTTTTGTTTTCTAATAATTTCTTCTATTTTTTGTATACAGTTACTACTTAATATTAAAAAAAATTTTTATTTCCATTTTTTTTGTAGGATGCATTTTCTTAGCAGCGCGTTTTTTGTAGTTTGTCTCTTAGCAAATAATCGGAGAACGGTTCTTTCAGAGTTTTTTGAAGCACAAAAAACAAAAAACCGTCACTTTAAGGAACATTTTCTTTTTATAAAGGGATCAAAATGAGTAAATTTGAAAAGTAGAAGTCGTAGCTACTTGGGGGATGAAACGACAGTATTTCATATTGAACTTCAAAGTAGTTTGCTCCAAATATAGCCAAATATCCGAAATTGATATACCACATTATTTCATTCTTTTGTGTTGGATATAATTCAGTAGTAAACTACCTTTAATATTGTTTTATTTCGTAGAAACAGTGACAAATTCCACAAAATTTTTAAATGATATCAATAATCGTGGGCCAACCCCATGGCCCTGGTTGTTGTGGAATTGGCAAATTTGCTTGCAATTTCGTTGAATTTTGCGAATTTTCATCATAAAAACCGCACATTTTATAAAGAAGGGCGTTGGCCATTACAGGAGACATCGTTCTTCTATAGTCCTCTCACAAAATCGGTTGCATAACGGAGGGCTTCCCTCTGCTGCGAGAGAGTGTTATTTGGCGAGAGGTAGTTGTCTGCGTATAGTCTCCCCCTCTTTATGTTTCGCCTGCGAGCGTGTCGGTTTTTTAGAGCGCGTTTGCTCGTTTATAAAGCCGAATTTGTGAGCAGCTAATAACACTTCTGGGAAGTTCTGAAACATAATACGTCTTCATTCCGACCTGAAATTTAAAACACTGTTCTTCATCTAGCATATCTTCTGAAAAATAGTGACTTGTAGAATAAAAACCGAAATTAAAGGAGGACTGAAACATAAAAAGCGCCTAAAAACAAACCAAAATAGACAATTCAAGAGTGGTTTTGGAATTTTTCAAAAGTTTATATTGTCAAGATGAAAATTCCTGACCGCTCGTTTTGCGTAGAATAGTAGGGAATTTTCTTGACAATAACAGCCGTTCAAATGCAGTATAGACTGACTAGTCTGTCAGTTTTTTTCAACACCATTAGTAGTAATTGCTCAGTGAAAAAACCGCGGGTGATTCGCGTGCCCGCCTTGAAAAATTAATCGCTTAAAACGCTGATTCTTGCTGTTGCTTCTTTGATTAGTGTTTGAATATTCGAATATAACTTATTTATTTAAAAAACAACTACAAAAAATGCATTTTAGAAAAAAAGAGAGGACATAGACAAATTACATTAAAAAGATCAATAAAAAAATTAAAGAAAAAAATTGTACTCTACTGTAACCAAACGATTTTTAAAATTATTTGTAAAGCCTTACAATTATGCGACTCCGTGTAGTAATCATTGAATATAATTTATTCTGAAATGAACGAAGAGATTCTGGAGCAACGGAGCCAACATCAAAACGAGAAACTGTGGAAACCGAGGAAAGGTCGAATACTCCACCGCCAAGTTATGCAATTGCAATGGAAAGGATGAAGGAACTTCGAACCAATATTTGAATCATTTCCAGTTTTTAGATGGTTTCTTTTTTTTTTTTTTCAAAGAACGGGTGAAGTCATAAACACGAAATAAGCTCATGGACCTATTCAAGTTGAAAAAAAAAATACAAAAAATGTCGAGAAATTCAATGCAGAAATTGCAGAGAAATGTCGAGAAATGCAGAGAAATTGCAATTTCTCTGCATTTCTCGGCATGCCATTTTTTCGACCGAGACAGTCTTTTTCGGTCTAAATCAGATATGTTGGGCCTCTAAGGGCCATTGGGACTCACTACTAATTTTTTGGTAAAATTTCCACAACCATAGGCACAAAAACAACCATTTTTCATAAAATTGTTTAAAGGGACACAGATTAAATCGTTTGGGTCTTGAAGAAAACCAGTTCAAAAAATGCAGAGAAATTGAAATTTTACTGCATTTCTCGACATTTCTCTGCAATTTCTGCATTGAATTTCTCGACATTTTTTGTATTTTTTTTTCAAACTGAATAGGTCCATCAGTAAAACGAAATTGTGAAAAATAATTCATTAATTCGTTTGACTTTATGAGCCGAAATTCGGAATTTCAAAATACATCCTCAACCTTGTTCGGCTTCAATAAAACTCGAAAAATTCATTTTTTTGAGAAACAAAAAATCTCTGCTTGTGAAAAACACCAATAAATGAAAGAAACCCTCGAAAAGTGAGGAAAACATGAGAAATTATTGAACAAACAATTCGCCTTACAAAAAAAAGAAGAAAGAATGTAGAACAACATGAAAATTAGAATACAATCAATATATCTTGAATTTCTGACGCCCCCTCAAAAGTGAGAATGATTTCATTTACAAAAAAAAAACAAAACAAACGTCTCGAGACCATCCACTAAACCTCGTTATTCGCGTTTCTCACCAAAATGTGATCGAAAAAGGCAAAATATAAAAATTTAAAAAAAAAAGAAGAACATTTTCTGATATTTAATTCACTGAAAATTTTGTAAGTATTTTGACATAAAGTACTGAGGATAATGTGTCTCAAGAAATAATCACAGTTGGAATACAAAAATATAAAAAAAAGTAGCAGGGCACTCACTAGGAAGGGTAAAAAAATAATATACCTAAACAAGCTAGGTAATAGGAAAGAATAAAATAAGGAGTGAGCTGTAAAAATGGAATTCCGTGTAAGAGGTATTAATAACAACAATAAAATGAAAGAATGTTCCAACATGGAATAAAATCTATCATGTACTTCTTTCAGTCTAAAACCTAGTAAAAATAGTCTCCAGACAAAACCTTCTAAAAGTATTTCGTCTGAAATAATGAGAAAAACATCTACAAAACTAATTTCAAATTCCAGCTGGTGTAACAGTATCATTTGTGATATGATCAACCGGCAACCCGTCTTCATGTCTCTGCCACATTTTCAACAAAAGCTCCTCCATATCTTTACAATATTGTTTCACATCAAACAACGTCGAAGTTGTTCGCGCTTTCCAAACTTTTGCACGCAAATTCGATAGACTGAAAATTTTGAAAATTTATTTTTTAAACTTCTTTTTTTTCTAGTTTCTTACTAATCCGGATCGGTTCCACATCTTACAGCAATATTCACATATTCCTCGCGATTCCTGGCAACCAATTCTGGAACTCCGAGAGCATATAATTGAGATGAAGCCACTCTTGAAGCCAATGTTTCTACTATAAAAGTTCAAAAATGAGTTGATAGAAAAAAATAATTTTAAAAAATTACATGGCATTGTGATCATTGGTGTACCCGTCCATAGAATGTCCATTCCAGTAGTATGCCCATTACAAAGTGGTGTATCAAGACAAACATCAGCCAGTTGTCCGCGTCGAACATGTTCTTCCTAAAGCGTATTCAGAAATTTTTGTAAAAATTATATTTTAACTCACTTTCGCTGCCACATTACTAAACACAATCCTTTTAATATCAACACCCCTCTCTGTCACATACTTCTGAACATGAAGTTCTCCATGGTACGGAAACCGTAACAACCACAATATACTCTTCGGTACACGTCTCAAAACCTCGATCCACATATCAAGAGTTGATGGGTCAATTTTGTACAATTGGTTGAAATTACAATAAACAATCGCGTCTTCTGGCAAACTATACTGCTGTCTCGATGTCAAAAGTAATGAACTTGGAACTTCTTCTCCTGTCGCCGCTTTGTGATGAACTTGTGATTGTGCCAATCCATTTTGAACATGAACTCCATCTACTACACTCGTTGCAACTTGTCCAGTACCAATCATTTGTCTTAATGGTTCAGTTGTTGGAACTTCGATGATTGGAACAACTACATCCGTCAAAATGCGTTCCTTATCGGGTCCATAAACTACTTCTGCTTCTCGAACATATGACTGAAAATATTCAAATATTAGCATATTTTATCAAAAACTTTTAATTTACCGTAACATCTGCTTTTGATAAAAGTGGCTCTAAATTCGTTGAATTCATAACAACAACCGTATCCTTCGTTGTATCTGATCCAGCTTTATCTCTAACAATAACTCGCTCTGTCAAATGTTTCAGCATTTGTGCATGATCTCCAATGAAAAACGTATGTGGCATATAAGCCAACTTTTCCGTATATGCTTTCGCCAATCTCAATGGCGAGGTGACAGCATCAGTGATAATATAATCCATAAATGTTGCACCAGATGTTCCCGGATATCCTAACCACATGCACTGAACTGGCGCGGGCCGTAACGCAAATATCTCATTTCTCGCACCTTTTGTATATCCATTCATATTGATCAAAATATTAATACCATCTGCTGAAATTCGTTCCGCCGCTTTTCCGTTACAATGAACCGATGAAAGATCAACAAAATGTTCGGACTCGTTTTGCAGTTTCATTCGGAAATTCGTTCCATCGTTGGCAGATAAAGCATAACAAAAAACTTCAACTTTTTCTCGATCATGCATTCCAGGTATACTTTGCATCAAATGAGATGTTGGATGATTTCCAAAATCTGACGAAACATATCCAATCCTAAGACGTTGTCCATTTTTCACACTTAATCGATCAGCATGAAGAAGATGACTCCTGTTGAGATTCTGAACTTTATCAAAGCATAATTGTGCATGTTTTGCCGCTATTGCAATCCTTGTTTGATGCGACAATGGATAAAGCATCGAATGATGAGGGTGAACCGATGGAAGCCGCTTCTTATGCAATTGATCTTCAACAATCGACACCAATCGTTTCATCCTTTCGTCATAATCCGTCCAATCACAAATAATTTGCAAACAATGAGCCAAATTACAAAATGCGTCAGGGAAGTCTGGTTTCAATTTCAAAGCAGTCGAATAACTTTGTATCGCTTCTGGAATATTTCCAGAGTCCTGAAAAAAATTATTTTTTAAAACATATTACTGATTTCAACAGAATCTACCTTGTGTATACTAGCCAAATTACTATGCGCATCCGCAAAAGCTGGATTAATTTGTATCGCTCTCGTATAACATTGCAATGCATTTGTCGTGTCACCCATTTCCTTCAACGTATTTCCCATATTTGAATAAGCGTCGGCAAATGTTGGAGCGATCCTTATAGCTTCCTACAAGTGTATGTTGAATTTAAGGTTCAAGAGAGGAAAACCTAACCTTATAATGTAGTATAGCTTCTTGAAGTTTTCCCTGTTGTTGCAAAATGGATGCCAAGTTACTGTGAGCAGCCGCGAATTCCGGATAAATCTGAAAAACAAAAATTAGAATTGATTAAGAAGGATTTTATGATACATTTGATCACTGATTTTGTTTAATATTCGATTCAAGTTTTCAAAAATTTTATATTGAATTTCAAAAGTTTAATTCGAAGTTGTGATATGAAGAATTTTAATTTCTGTGCTTTTGTATACTAATTTTTGAAACTTTAAATTTATTAAAGGGGGGATGCCACTTATTTTTTATTCTACCGTTATTTAATTGTTTAAAGGAAAATTTATAAATAATTTTATAAATCAATGGACGTGGGTCATAATTTAAAGTTTAAATTTAAAGAGTTAATCGTAATTTTGACAAATTTAATAAATCCATTTTGCAGAGCCAATTATTCAAATATAATGTATAAATCATTCAACAAAAAATAAACGAACCTCCAATGCTTTCAAATACAACCTCGTCGCTTCTTCAATCTTTCCTTGTTCTCTCTTAATATTTGCCAGATTATTCTGTGAATCTGCGTGTGTTGGACACAATTCCAGTGCTTTCATATATGCTTCTTCTGCATCTTTCACTAATCCTTTCTCTTTCAACGCATTCGCTAAATTACAATACGCATCCGGAAAATTTGGCTGAAGTTCAATCGCCCTTCGATACGTGTCAATTGCCAAATCGATTAGTCTGAAAAACAAGTTGAAAAAAACAAAAAACCATTCAAAAAACTAACCCCTGTTCATAGTAAACACATGCCAAATTTCCATGAACAACCGCATGATTTCCAGCCAAATTTAACGCACGAAGATATGCGGCAACCGCTCGATCAAAGATCCTCGCCTCTTTCAAAACATTCCCCAAATTGATGTATGCGTCCAAAAAATTCGGATCCAATTGAACTGCTTTCTCAAAGTGATGAATTGCCAGCCATATTTCACCTTGTGCATTGAAAACACAACCCAAATTCGACCAAGCGACCGCAAATTGTGGCTGGGTTTCGATTGCTCGCAAATAGCATAGTTTCGCTTCGTCCAGACGTCCCATTGCTTTCAGCAAATTTCCGAGATCACTTCGAACGCAGTACAATTCCTGGAAATGTGTTTATGGGCCTATTTCATAAAAATATCGCTTCTTGACAAGATTTTTTTTTAAAATTAATATTTAATCTAAATTTTAAAATTTGTATTCATTTTTAAAGACAAGAAAATTCTCTATTTTTGAGAAACAGGTTATTTTTTAATTAAAAAATGTGTGTTCATCAAACTATTTAATCATAAAAAGTCATTTTAAGTAATATTTTAAAACATACCTGATTACATTGAAGTGCACTCAAATATGCATTAACGGCTTGATCCAAATCACCTCCAGCAACCAGAGCGGCAGCCAAATTAATGTATCCATCAATAAATTCGGGCTGAAATGTTTAATTTTTCAACAAAATTTGAATATTTCATCTCAAATCACAAACCTTCAGCCGTACGGCATGCCTATAATTTTCAAGAGCTTCCGCCAATTGCCCCCTTTCCTTGAAAACATTTCCCAAATTGCTATAGGCTTCCGCACAATTTGGATTCGCTTTTATGGCAAGTGTTGAGAATTTCATCGATCTAAAAAGAATTATATTTTTTAAATCCATTGGCATTTTACAAACTTTTCCAAATTTTTAAGCTGAAAATGTATAGCAGACAGTAGTAATAAAACACTAATATTATTTGGTTCCGCCTGAAAATAAATGAATTTTTCGAACAATTTGGTATTTTAAAAATGTACACTATAAATTGTCAAACAATGTTTCTCCGCATTCAAATAGTCACCTGTTTGAAATAATCGATGAGCTAATTCAGTCAATTTCTCATCTGAAATTTTAAGATTTTATAGATTTTTAGGAATAATAATATCATTGAGACTCACTTGACATATCTGCTGGACTGATTTGCTGAAGTCCCAAATTATTAACAATTTGATTCGTCAAAATTCCGTTCAAACCATCCAACTGAAAAGAACACGTTTTTTGTGGAAAAAATGAAGAATAAAGTTTTAAAATTCCAATTTATGATTCTAAAAAGCATTTTAGAACAGATATTTAAAACGTCATATTCTTGAATGAGAAATGTCTACCATAACTGTAAAAATTATCATTAAAATGGGAATAAACCGCGAAAAACGAGGAAAAAAAATGGAAACGACAACCACGACGAACATTAAAATTGATAGTTCGGCAGAATGCCAATTGGGCTTGTGTATTTTTCGTTTTTCATTTTTCACTGATAATTTTAATCATTTTCAAACATTTTTTTTCTTAACGTGAACATAAGGTCGATGAGCTTTATTAGTCAGGAAAAGTTCTGGTGAAATCATTTAAGGAATAAAGTGAAAAAGAGCAAATTCACATGTAAATAGGGATGTGGCATAGAAAATTGGTAATTTTTCGAAAGCCACATCAGTGAAAATTGAGCCGATGACCCAATTTAATAGTATTTTCGTGTTTTTTCAATGTTTTAAATTATAAATCAATAATCTGACCTCTAAACGTATGTTTACAATTTGTCGCCTTTTTTTAAATATTTTTTCCGAATATGTAATCACTAACCTCTCTAACTTGTTTCAACGCATTCTGCATCAACTGTCCCAATTGTGCTTGTCCCATCAATGCAGCACACGTGCTTGTGTTTGCAATAACCGGCGCCAGAACAGGATGTTGTGGAACTGCTCCAGGTGCCAATTGCTCTCCGGTCGCACCTATCACCTGGAAATTCCAAAAATTACAAGCGAACAGGTGAATATTTTATATTTGTCGAAAAAAAATAGTAAAACATAACAGAAAGTTGGTTGCTTGAAACAGACAGTTTCTCCGTTTTTTAACTGTTTCGTTCACCGATAAGATAATACAAAAAATTGAAAAAAAACCTTTACCTTGTTATAGGATTGATAAATTTGTTGTTGCTTGTCCATTTTCTGGCCTTCTTTATCTTTCCCCCATTCGATATTGAATTTGGCTACAAAAAATAGTAATTAATGTTTTACAAAACAAAGAAAACGGTTAATCGCGATTGAACAGTAAGTTTTTGAAGGTACGACTTAATTTATGTTTTAGAAAATTGTGATAAATATAAATACGTAAATAAAAGGAGGAAATTACAATTACGTAACTGTACAGATGAAAAAAAAAAATGAAAAATTGGCAATTTTGAAATCAAGTTTTCGTTTCAGTATTTTTAAAGGTGCAGTGAACGTTTTGTGTTTAAGGTCCTGAGTGGAAAATGTTAAAACAAGGATTACTGTCAAATATCCATTTTTTTAAGTAATTCACGCTTGTTTTTGAAAAAAAAAGAAGTATTCAACGATATAGTCACCTGACCAGTGAAGGATAAAAATAGAATTGATTTTTTACCCTACATTTTTTTTAAATGACGAAAAAATTTCGAGTGGAACATTCGTTCAGACCTCCACCAAATTTATTACTTTTTGGGGGAAATGGTTTTTTTGTCTTCTATCTCTGTATACATGTTCTATGAATATACAATAAAGAACGCAAATTCGGGTTTTTTTGGAATTTTTAAAAAGAACTAGCAAAAATAGAGGATTTAGAAAAGGGCGAGACAAGGGAACGCTGATTATTAAGGTTATTAATCCTTGTAAGCAAAAGAAATAGAACAAAAATGCAACTATTTTTTTGTCAAATTTTAAAAAAATCTTATTTTTTTTAAAATGCAATTCTGTATTACCGGCTTTATTTCTAAAGAGGTAAATTAGAAAAAAAATCTTATTTTTTTAAAATGCAATTCTGTATTACCGGCTTTATTTCTAAAGAGGTAAATTAGAAAAAAAATCTTATTTTTTTAAAATGCAATTCTGTATTACCGGCTTTATTTCTAAAGAGGTAAATTAGAAAAAAAATCTTATTTTTTTAAAATGCAATTCTGTATTACCGGCTTTATTTCTAAAGAGGTAAATTAGAAAAAAAATCTTATTTTTTTAAAATGCAATTCTGTATTACCGGCTTTATTTCTAAAGAGGTAAATTAGAAAAAAAATCTTTGAAAAGATCGTAATCAGTGAAAATCGGCGAAAAATGCGGTAAACATGAATAAAAACCAAAAGACAACTTTTTAAAAGAAACTCTCGTTTCGAGAAAAAATATGGCATCAAAGCCGTTCGGTGAATTTAATTTTTAAACTTTAGAAACTCTAAATCCAATGTTTTTAAATGTTATTCATCACAAATACATAATTTTAAGAGACATTTTTTTATTTATAAAGTGCGATTAAATTCAAAACTTAAAAAAAAAGAAGAATTTAGGGCACATAAAATTTTTATCTTCAAAAAAAAAATTTTATTGAAGATTAAAAAACGATGTTTAACGCATAAAACATCAAAAACCCCTTCAAATCGAACGAAAAGAATAACAAATTTGAAAAGTACAAAAGTTCCAGAAAACAACAGAATTTTTCTAAAAACCTTCTAACTTCAAACTGTAAACCAATTCCAGTTTGAAGATGAAAGAAAAAAAAAGGAAAATCATGTCGAAGAAGGATTGGAAATAGTGATGACGGTGCCAAAGACCACTTCTCTCATCTGTCCATATACTCTCTCACATTTCAATTATCTTTTCATTGTGACAAGGCAGTGTTTTATGCGTCGGAGACGAACGACGAAAACGTGACGAAGAGACGATAGATAAAGAGACGCAGGCATTGGCCAACAGAGGAGAAAAGATACGGATGGAGAAGAGAAAAGAGGGAAAAAAGATGAAAGCGGGCTTATAATGGACAAAATGAATAGAACCGAGTAAAACCGATCAAAATTTCTTGCTACTTTGGTGAAATGAATATTAAAATAAGGGGAAAAGAATCATTAGAGTAATGGGAAATTCATTTAATCTTGAAGAATGAGTTTTCAAATCTCTAAACCTTTCGTCAAAGCTACCTACGGTATTATGACTTTGATATATATATAAACATCCAGATTAGGGTGGTTTCGAAACAGATGTACACACAGAAAATTAGTCATAATAATTATTATATATTTACTAAATAAATGAACACAAAAAAATATTGTAAAAATTTGAGGGAGAACGAGGATTTGCGGAAATCGAATTAATTACTTAAATATTGGTAAACATGGAAATAAGTAAACCTCAACATTCTTGGTGCTCAAAAAACAAAAGTTTAAAAATCCTTTTCAAGAAGCTTGGCCTGAACTCTTCGCATAATATACTTTTTTTAAAAAGGCGTGAGAACGTGAGGTAAAATTTGTCTTCATGATTAGAAACTAGAAAAACACCGAAGAAATAACGGAAAGCAAATTTTAATGGATAGGTTTGTTGGAGAAGTGATACTGATATTTATAATTTTGTTTCTTTTTTCAAAATCTGAAAAGAACCAAATTCAAAAAATTTAGTAACGGCCTAGAAACCCAGGTCTTTGGGTCTCTAGGCCACAGTCCCAGTTTCGTTTTAAGTTCTATAGAAACCTTTAGTTTTTCCGCTATTCTCCCTTTTTTTTTAAATTTCTAAAGCCTAATCCCTTGCCCTTAATCCCCCTTTAAAAAATCGTAGCCATCTATTTTTAAAAATCTTTTTTTTTCCAGATCAAAACCAATATGTTCCTTTAAACGTCCTACAGTATTCTTTTGGAATTCTTTTTTCCCCCAATTCCTCTCTGGAGACCAATTTTCGATCACTTCATTTTATTTGCTTCCTTTATAAATACATACATAATCATTTTAAAAAATGGGAAAAATGCCAACAACCTCAAAACTCCAATAAAAATAAGCAACAAAAATCACAAGTAAGAAAAAAAAAGAAGAAAGCTGAAAAGAAACATTTGAACTCAAAAAAAAAACTTCTTCACATTTTTTTCCTCGTTTCAAACATCTTGCCCTTCTCTCTTTTTTTTTCTCTCCATCCGAATCAAGCAGCAGAGAAAAAAAGACTATGAGTTTGAGCTTTCCACCTCCTCCAATTGAGTTTGAGCGATCTTTTCCTACTCCGCCACCAATTTCCTCTTATTTCACCATTTCCCACATACACTCCCTAATCTTCAACTTTTTCGTCTCTCTCTCTCTCTCTCTCTCTGTTTGGGGAATACCCTATACGGTAACAAAATTAAATAAACAATACAATATGAACATTTTTCAACAAAACTATTATCTTTTCATTTTTTTTATTGAAATACAATACCAAACAGGTGAAGAAATAAAATCATACATCTCTAAAAAACTAAAAATAACAAAAATGTTGCGGGGACTTGTATTTTTTCGTAATTCCACTAAATGAGCATTCATTTTCTCACTGATTTACTGTCTAATTAATGATGATGATGTACATAATCTGGATCGTACGAATCTGAATCAAAGTCGAGAGATGTTTCATGCGAAGACAAATCGTCATAATAAGCTTCGCGGAAGTAGTAGTCGTACCTGGAAAAAATAATTGTATAACAAATGGAATAATACACTTTTGTTCAGCCAACAATTAAATTATCGACAGCTGAAAATTCGCGAAATTTTACTAATAGATTTTGAGTTTTGTGATAAATAAATAAATAGTTAAAGACAGATGTTCAGTTAATTTGACCCTAACTGTTCTTAGTTTCAAAAATTAGAGCGTTCTCTCATTAGTACAATGCAATTTATGCGAAATCGCACCGATAAATACACGCGTCTGGCGCGAAACACAATTATTTGAATGTGGCAACATATTAGTATTGTACTTTGGACCACCTGGGCTCCCATTCGAATTTTGAATTTTTGCCTTGAATTTGGATCTTGTTAACTGGCAAGCTGCCTTTAATATACATATTTTGTTAAATACTTAAAACAATTATTATTTTTTTCAACTTTGGACGGCTACTATGAAGCGTGTATTTATCGGTGTGATTTCGCATTAATTGCATCGTACTAATGAGAGAAAGCTCTAATTTTTGAAATTGAAATCTAGGAGGGCCAAAATAACTGACCCACTGTCTTTAATAAAATATGTTTTAAAAAAAACAAAATTTCAAAATCACTAACCATGGTTCTGGCAAATTGTGTCCAGTATGCCAGTTGGAAAGTCCAGCTTGGTGGTCACCGTTCTTCGCAATATAACCATATCCAAATGGCGATTTGAGCACTTCCTTTCTCATCACATGCAAGAAATGTCCAGTGTCGCGTGGGTTGACATACAGTTCTCCTACTTCGTGTTTTGGAATTCCGTCAAATGCCAACATTCTTGCGTCGTATTTGTTGGTGACACTGAAAAAATATTATATTATTTTATTCTAATGAAAATATGAAAATGATTTCTAAAAACTGGAATGTCATTTATATTTTCTGCTAATATTCAAATTTTTTTACTCATTTAGAAAATTTAGAAAAAAAACGAACTATTGTCTCCATCCATTCCATCCAACAGAATCGACAATAGTATTCCATTCTTCCATAACATCTCCACTGTGCCATTCAAAGAAGTCCAAATCAATTCTTTCGATATCCTCAACAACTGCATCGGTATCTCCCGGTTTTGACCAGTCATAGGCCAAAATTTTCGAGTGAGTTTTGTATTCTCTAAGGGAATCTTTGTACGATTCTTCTATGGTTTTCAAATATCTTTCGTCGACGACAGCCATTTCGTTGATCTGTAAATTTTGAATTCAAGTTTTTGGAAAAAAAAACTTCAAAAAACCAACATTTCCTCTTCTCTTGATGTTTTCCAAACATTTACTGACTGGTGTGTTGAGATAAACAACTAAATGAGGCCAGAAGTGCAATTGTGGAATAGCATTCTTACGCACATAATAGTAATGCTTGAAATCTGTAAATATTATTTTTTTTAAAGATTTCCAATAATTTCAATTCTTACATTCGTGTCCAATGAAGTTCTTATCCCTCATCGCGTTGGCAAAGACGAAATCAGAATGTGGTGTTCTTTCCAAAACAACACCTTGTCCTGTGTTCATAATATGAGCCAAAGCATTCAAATATTGATCGAAACGACTCGAGAAGATTCGTTCTTGCATTGGAGCTGTCAAGGCATTCATCGGATTCTTGTAGAACATATCAATATCCGGAATACGGAAACGTTCTGGGAACTGAACAAAACATCTTTTCTTTATTTCATATTTTTATATTTAGAACCCTACCAAATTGTAATAATTTCTCAAATCATTTCCATATCTATCGACAAGGATATCGTCCATTCTGAATTCTGGCATATGGTAGAATCCCAATTGATCAGCCAATTCTTTGGCAAGAGTTGATTTTCCTGAACCGATGTTTCCTTCAATAACGATCAATTTGGAGTTTTGGTTCAAATGAGCTTGAGTATTGTCTTTCAATCCATCGACATAGTTAAAACCCAATTTTTTATAGTCCCATGGTTCTGGATATTCATTTGGCAATCTAGAAAAAAAATAATAAATCTTCGGAATATTCGTGTAAATTTTAGAACGTTCTATAAATACTAAACAATTTGTCAGATTTGAAATAAAACAGATAAATTCCCGAAATTTCTTGACAAAATGTACTCTTCAATGCCAATTATTCTGTCAGAAATAACTTTCTCATTTTTTCTAAAAATATACCTCAAAAGACTTTTGTGCACCAATGTTCTGACTTGATTTGCCGAAAATGCTCCAGCCCTTGAACAGGCCAGCAGCCCATTGGCCAATCCACCGATCTTACTCAAGGAACCCGGCATCTGTTAAGCAATTTATTATTCAATGAAATGTTTGTAAGTTTAAAAATAATTGAATCCGGATTGTACCGACAACAAACTGATACAAACGACCAAAATTATGAATAAAACTTTATATATTAGCCATCAAAAAGAGAAAAAAAATGAATAAACAAGGGTAACTCTTGAATAATACGACTTTTAAAATTGAATGTGTGATGATCATTTGGGCAAAAACAAAAACAAAATAAATAATTAATTTTAACACAATTGGTTTTTCATGTATTGGCGCGTTTTTCGCAAAACAAACGGGAAGTAAAACCTTTAGATGGTGTGGTAATCAGCGACGATCATACCTTCCACCGCCGCCTCCACCACTGCGGTATCCACCACCACCACCATCTCCTCCATATCGGCCACCTCCACCTCCACCGCTACCACGATCACGATCTCTGTTTCTATCACCACCACGACTGTAAGAGTCTCGACCTCTGAAAAAAGCTATGTCAAATAATCATGTTCCACTCTAAAACTCGTACCCTCCATATCCACCTCTGTCTCGGTCTCTTCTATCTCTGTTATCACGTCCTCCTCCTCCTCCTCCTCCATAACTTCCACCTCCATTTCTATAAGAATCTTGACGTCTATCACGACTACTGAAAATTCAATAAATTTATAACCATCAAAAAAGTAATACAAATTACCCAGATCTTTCTCTATCACGGTCCTCAAAACCACCACCACCGGATTCTCTTTCTTCGATAACAGATCGTGCTTCTCTTGTTTTCCGAGTATCACCTTTCCCGCCACCTAATCTTCTTGGAAGCCAACTTTTTTGTGTTCTCCCTCTCTCATAATCCACTACCAAACGCCTACCGTCAACTTTAATTCCATCCGCCTTTTTATAAGCATCTGAAAATTCAAATATAAAATATTGTAGGTATCAAATTTTAAAAAATGTTGGTTGTTGATAGACTTACAGTTTTTCCCCCACGTTTTTCGCTATGAATTTACAAAAACTTACTATTCCGCGCGTCTCTTGGACTTACCCACACTACTTACCCAAGATTTACAAAACATTTTTGAATTTAAAAAGAAAGATAGTTCAAAAAATTACCGGTGGTAAGCTTACCGCGGCGTTGGAAATCATGTAGTGCATCATGGGCGTGAAAAGGAAACAAAAACTTACATTAACCACTTGCACACTTACCGCGCATTATTTTTAACAATAGAGGGTTTGAAAAATGTCCGGTTCAACTTACCCGGAAAATTTATTAAAACTAAAAGCCTTTGTGAATAAAATTTTTGAGATGGAGAGACGTATTTCCGTTTTTACTTTATTAAAACTAGCATTACATAAGTTTTTATACTTTTTTGTAAAAATTGCAATATTTTCAATATACCCAATGCTTGGTCGTTGACTGAATACATAGGTGGGATGGAGTCATTTCGAAATCTAAGAGTTAAGCTCGATAAAATAAAAATGTTTAAAAAGTTAAGGCGGCTACAAAGCAAAAACGCTTTTTCTTACTTCATTTTGCGGAAAATAAAACGTTTTAAACTATTTATATTTGTTCATAACATCATTTTTAAAAAGTTGAACTTTTTTCGGTGATCTATGACCAATTTCTCACTGTTCTTTGAATCCGCCTCGAGCTAAGGTCGTTACACCTTATCAAGTGAAAAAAGTTAAGGTCGTTACTATGCCAAATCGGCAGTATGACTGAAAATGTACCCTATCTCACCGTTGGTGGAAATAAGTTTATAGAATATAAATTCAGTATACTAAAATACATAGGTGGGATTGGGTCATTTTGAAATCTCAAAGTTAAGCTCGTTACAATAAAAAATTTTTTTAAGTTAAGGCGACTACAAACCGTAAAAAGCAGCAAAAACGCTGAAAAAAACTTTAAAAGAACGAATATCCGAAAGTGCGTCAAGGCAAACGTCTATTTTTGGATAGTCATTAAAAAAGTTAAGGTCGTTACACCTTGTCAAGTGAAAAAAAAAAGTTAAACTCGTTACTAGGCTAAATCCGCGGTATCCCACCATACCTCTGCCAGACTTGTCAAAGTTTTGAATGTCGGAGTACGAACACCAAAAAATGTCGAAGTTCATACATGCACTAAAACTGCGTCTTATGCACCAAAACTGCGTCAGCATACATCATAGTTGGTGCATAAGATGCTTTTTTATGAATATTTTTGCAATTTTTTATAAAAATAATGATTTTCATGTGTAAATTTTAAAAAATCATTTTAAAAATGGTTTGCAAATGTTCGGTGGACAAGGATTTGTTAAAATAAAGGGAATATTAAAGATAAGATGGGTCACGTCAGAACTGAACGGCATTAAGAGCTTGATTAGAAATTATCGCGTTCTGATGAGCGCAAAAAAAAAAAACATAACATTGTCTTGAATACGGACTGCGAAAAAGAACGGTTACGACTTCAACACAAGAACAAGAGCGATGACGTTTTTGATGGTTGCAAAAAATACAACATTTTTCAACTTTCTCCTGTTTAAGTTAAAAACTCTACAAAAAATCTCTATTCTCTAGAAAAACTTTCAATCTCACAGTTCTACAGGGTGTTCAATAAATCCTGCAGGAAGAAAAGCCTACTGTGGTACAACGAAAAATTAATTTTCTTACGAGAATTTCATTGATTTCAATTCCCTGATATTATTTCTCATTAATCTCAAAGTTTCATGTAATTAGGATGTTTTTTAGAGAAATGGTGAAGGAAAAACGAGACCCAATTTCATGTTCGCATGCTCGCAGCTTGCGAGTTTATGTTCGTTCATATTGGCAGCTTCATATTTCTTAGTTCTGATCCAAAAATTTTTTAGAAACTTTTTAGTTATATTTTAAAAAGCTTTTGGAGCTTATTAACGTTCAGTAATGATTTTGAGGGAACCTGGATCATCCTTCACTACCTGATTTTGGACATCGTATGAAAAACTGCAAAATTTTCACTTTTTTGTTGGAAAAACAGTCAAAATAGAAAATTATCTTTCTCTCCCTGAGCTACATTCCATACTGAAAAATTAGGGTTCTAGATTAAAATTAGCTCATTTTATGCAGAAAAGTTCACTTTTTGATGGATCCAAAATTGAAAAAAGACAAAGTAGGTCCCCAAAACTATGCCTGTGAAAAAATTGCTTCTCATTTTGCAAACTTTTAAGTTTAATATATGTTTGAAGTGAGAATCGAACTTTCATTCGACCAATTTTCAAATCTTATGATAATTGAGCGGTCCGTAACGTTGAAAAATGTAAACGGAAACCCGCGAGGAACGAGGGCTTGAACTCTGTTATAATACGTGACTTCGATTCAAACAAAAATGCAAGGAGTAGTAAAATTCTCATTAAATTTAATATATTTGTATTAAATTTATTCAGAGTTTCAAAGAGTTTCGTCTCGTAGTTTTAAAAATATCTGTGTCTGAAACGTCCTGCAGTATTTATTGAACATCATGTATAATATAATTCACGAAACGGAGAAAAATCTTGACAACTTAAGATTCTGTAAATGAAAAAGATTCTGTAAATGAAGTTTCCCATCTGTATTTGTCTCCGTCGACCTTTTGTTACAAAACTCGGGGTTCGCTTGCATAGGATCGAACCGTCAGAAAAAAACCTTTGAAAATCGATATGGATGACTGCTATAAGGAACTTTTGGTGGGCTGGCAAAAGGCAAAACCATCCAAGTAAAAAGACAAAGAGCCAATTTGGATTATGTTTCCGATTGATGCAACAGTTCCAGCCAATGATGATTTTACCTTTTTCTTCGTCCAATCTTCTGATTCATACAACGAGGACAATATGAAAGCTATAATCACCACGTACAAAGACCAAATTAATGATATGGAAAAAAAGGTGTCAACCAAGTTCCTCAAACGACTGCCCAAAGAGTCTGACTCTGAAGAAGCTGAACTTGAACTCATCCGAGACCTCGGGTTTTACAACAAATACGAATTCACGTTTATGACCATACCACTCCAAACCCCCCCCCCCCCCCCCCCCCCTCCATTGATCCCCCTATAAAAGAACTCGTTGAACGTTCGAAGGAAGATTCTTTGAATGCATACGCACCACTTTTCCGAGATTTCTATGTTGTTTTTGAAGATGATTCACAGGATGAAGATACCGATGACGATATCGAGCACCTCACAATAACCCAGACGCTTGTTGTAAACATTGACAGTGACTACGTGCTAACATCAATTGAAGTTATATTATTTACAATTTGAAGGCGGGACCATTTTTTTAAAATGAATACCTAACAAAAAAAATTGTGCAAAAAAAAAATTTCCAACCGGAACTGAACCAATTGGTTCGTTAACGAACGAACGAACGGCACACCCATACTTAACCGCCTACGCCACGAGTGTGCTTTTCAGAAGAGGGGCAATGGCTGCTTATATGTGTGTGGTTTCGAGAAAAGGAGAGACTTAAAATTAATTATGTTGCCACAAATTTCTGAAGAAGTTTTTTTTATAGAGTTGTTGCGGCGCGTCTGATTGAGTCAGTACTGGGAAATATAACTTTTCTGTACCAGAATTTCACGCAGATTAATAATATGTAGTTTAAAATAAGGGAAATTCTAAATTCAGGCGGTTGAGTACGCGCGTATGCGCTCAGTGCAATTTTCCCGATTTCGGTTGCGCGTACTCAACGCCCATAATTCGTACTCAACCGGAATTTTTTTCATACATATATGTTCAGAGTAAGAATGCGGTTCAGAAAACTGATATGATCTATGAATCTAAGTGATTTTCCATGGAGAACACTGACATCCAAAAAATGATGAGAAAAAGGTGTTGTAGAAAATGTGAAAATTCACATCTATAAATTCATTTTCGTTCAGCGAGAGTTCATTTTTCAGCTTTCTCATGAGAAACAACATCTATTTCGGTCCTTTTCTCAAGAAAATATTCTAAATTCAGGCGGTTGAGTACGCGCGTATGCGCTCAGTGCAATTTTCCCGATTTCGGTTGCGCGTACTCAACGCCCTCAATTCGTACTCAACCGGAATTTTTTTCATACATATATGTTCAGAGTAAGAATGCGGTTCAGAAAACTGATATGATCTATGAATCTAAGTGATTTTCCATGGAGAACACTGACATCCAAAAAATGATGAGAAAAAGGTGTTGTAGAAAATGTGAAAATTCACATCTATAAATTCATTTTCGTTCAGCGAGAGTTCATTTTTCAGCTTTCTCATGAGAAACAACATCTATTTCGGTCCTTTTCTCAAGAAAATATTCTAAATTCAGGCGGTTGAGTACGCGCGTATGCGCTCAGTGCAATTTTCCCGATTTCGGTTGCGCGTACTCAACGCCCTCAATTCGTACTCAACCGGAATTTTTTTCATACATATATGTTCAGAGTAAGAATGCGGTTCAGAAAAATGATAGGATCTATGAATCTAATTGATTTTCCATGCTGAACACTGACATCCAAAAAATTATGAGAAAAAGGTGTTGTAGAAAATGTGAAAATTCACATCTATAAATTCATTTTCGTTCAGCGAGAGTTCATTTTTCAGCTTTCTCATGAGAAACAACATATATTTCGGTCCTTTTCTCAAGAAAATATTCTAAATTCAGGCGGTTGAGTACGCGCGTATGCGCTCAGTGCAATTTTCCCGATTTCGGTTGCGCGTACTCAACGCCCATAATTCGTACTCAACCGGAATTTTTTTCATACATATATGTTCAGAGTAAGAATGCGGTTCAGAAAACTGATATGATCTATGAATCTAAGTGATTTTCCATGGAGAACACTGACATCCAAAAAATGATGAGAAAAAGGTGTTGTAGAAAATGTGAAAATTCACATCTATAAATTCATTTTCGTTCAGCGAGAGTTCATTTTTCAGCTTTCTCATGAGAAACAACATATATTTCGGTCCTTTTCTCAAGAAAATATTCTAAATTCAGGCGGTTGAGTACGCGCGTATGCGCTCAGTGCAATTTTCCCGATTTCGGTTGCGCGTACTCAACGCCCTCAATTCGTACTCAACCCGAATTTTTTTCATACATATATGTTCGGAGTAAGAATGCGGTTCAGAAAAATGA
The DNA here is from genome assembly GCA_964036255.1 of Caenorhabditis virilis. Lineage (NCBI taxonomy): Eukaryota > Metazoa > Nematoda > Chromadorea > Rhabditida > Rhabditidae > Caenorhabditis > Caenorhabditis virilis. The sequence goes on along the minus strand of OZ038417.1, from coordinate 7,570,855 downwards.
TATGATCTATGAATTTAAGTGATTTTTTCGCTAACTGTGTGATTTTCTTGATAGTGGCAATGACTGCTTATATGTGCGTGGTTTCGAGAAAGGTAATAACCACTGCGGTAGACTCGAAATTTATATTGGCATGAATTTCGGGAAAACAATTATTTTAATTGTTTCACAGTATCCTTTTTTTTCAAAAATGAAGTCAATTTTTTTTATTCAAAAAAATTTATTGGTTATTAGAATTTTCCAAAAATCGGGTGCAAGTACCGAACTTACTATGTATTATTCGCAGCAAGCCGCACACATCTGCTAACCACTGCGCTAACAAGCAACATAAGAACAGAGGAGTAAAATACCGTTATGTCATAGCGTTATATAATTTTATATTTTTGCATTACAAAAAAAATGTCGGAGTACAAACACTACAAAAATTTGAAAAATGTCGGAGTACATACAGAAAAAAAACGCCCTGGCAGAGGTATGTATCCCACCTATGCTAAAATAAAAGATATTTTAACATTAATTCGAAATTGATTTTCCATAGTTTCTAGATGATTAGTATTACTCGAAAATATCTACAGCTTTCCTGAATTTCTTTTAATTCTCTCCATCTTTTGGTTAATTCAAAATTTTAGGTGTTATTGATTAATTTTTTACCATTACTTTTCCAAGCCTACCAACACACACAAACAAACCTATCAAAGAACAAAAGCTATTCGATAGGGAATCTCGAAGAGTATTTCAATTCATTTCAAGAGATAGAGAGAGTGCGGCAGTTTGCCAAGTGCAATGCTGTAAGAAATACAGCTTTTTACAGAAATGAAATTTAAATTTGGAAAATGTCGAAAATTGCCTATTCTTTTGATTTTTCGAAGGAAACATACTATGCATTTCCGATTTGTCACTGTATTCGATGAAAGCATATCCTCTAGGTTTTCCGTTTTCATCCAGCACCATATTAAGCTTCTTGATTTTTCCATATGCTTCGAATTCACGTCGAAGCTTATTTTCAGAAGTTTCGTAGTTCTGAAAAAGAAAATCGATAATTTTTAGGACCTCAAATCTCGAAAAAACTCACAATTCTTCCTACAAATAATGTTCTATACGGATCTTCTGAAGCCTTGTCATTTTCAGCTGGGTTCCATTGAGCAATTCCTTGTTCGACTTTATAAGCCAACAATTCCTCTTTTTCCTTCCGACGACGCTCTCGTTTTTGTTCTTTTGTCTCGACAATTGGTTTTGGTGGAGTATCAGCGGGATCCTGAAATTATTTCTCAATTTCTGTTTAATTTTCTAATATATTTTACCTCAAAAAGTGAAATATATTGGGCAACTCCTCCAATTGGCGGCTTTTTCGCATTTTTGTCAACCAAAAGGTCCGTTGGTGGTGGGAGAAATGGAATTGGCGGCCGTGGCTCGAAAAGAGCCATCAAGTTTGGCGGAAGGAATGAAGTCATCTCGCCTGAAATTTTTATTAATTTTTTCACAATAAAAATATTATACATCACAAAATTAAGAGAAAAGTAAAGAAACGAATAAAAGGAATGGATAAAAAGAGAGAAAAAATCGAAGAAAAATCCAATCAAATCGCTGTTCCACGCTCCAAGTCTTCTTTGAGATCTTCTGTGTATTTTCCATAATATTTTTCCAACTTTTTGTTGAATTTCTTGTTTTTCTCATTGATGTAATCAATCGGCGCATCTGGATCGAAAAGACGACGACGATGATATTGTTCACGTCTTTTGACTTGTCCTTTAACATCACCGACTAGTTTATCCATTGCTGCAGTTGTTGGGTAATGTGAACCTGAAATCAACATTTTTCAAAAAGTTTTAAAGTTGTGAACTCACCATGGATCAATGTATCCGCCGTTGGATAAAATTGTTCACCGCCAACACATTCTCTCATTTTTTTATAAGTATCCAAATCAGGATCTAATGCCGAAGTCAATCTCGAATGTTGTCTCAATGTCATTTCTTCATAAGAAGAGAATCCCAAATCCGGATTCTTCTTTCTTTTTCTTTTCTGCTCCAATTTGTCAGTGACTTCTGCTGATAATTCATTAGCCTTTACTCTGAAATTAATATAATAATAATAATCTAGTTTCAAACTCTATAACTATACCTTTCGTAATTCAACCCTTTATCTTCAGCTTCCTTTCTTTCCTGCAATTCCTTGATTGTCCATGACTCTCGTTCCTTCTTGGAATTATAATTCTTTGGGAGTTTATTGCGCCGATCTTCCTCAACAACTTGTTCATGATTCTCTTTTCTAGCCTTTTGTCTCATTTTGTGCAAAGCTTTGAAACGTTCATTGAAACTGACTTGTTTTGAACCGTTTGATGTTCCACTGCTTCCTTCACCGGAGCTCATCTGAAAATGTTTTGCAATATTGCGCGAATGTCAATGAAGTAATAAGTTACGGAAACGAACAATCAGTATAAAAAATAAATAAACTTAGATTAAAATCCTTAACTTTCAAAGTCTGTGAGCCATTTTTGCAGAAAGTCTAAGAGCTACCTTTATAATAGCAAAAATTGTTAAACAAAAAAAGAATTTGAAGAAAAACAAAAACGTATATTTTCAGCAAGTTCTGAGATCATTTTCGAATAAATAAATGCATGACAATATAATTTTATACGTGCAGATCACAAATTTCATAGTTTTCGAATAAAATGTAAGCAAAAAGAGAAAAAAAGCGGAATTTGTCAATTTCAATCAAAATAGCCGGCATGTTCGTTGTAGCGCATTTGCCACATCGGGAAACGCGACGCAGCAGGTGTTTGCGCGTACGCGGTTTGTGCCAATCACCCTCATCATCTGACGCCGCGCGGAACTTGCGTCAAATTTCCTTGATCGACGCTTTTCTAGTGATTTTGGAGGTAATTTAAATATTTTAAGTTATTAAAAATTTCTAGTGGACCTATTCAGTTTGAAAAAAAAATACAAAAAATGTCGAGAAATTCAATGCAGAAATTGCAGAGAAATGCCGAGAAATGCAGAGAAATTTCTATTTCTCCGCATTGTTTGAACTGGTTTTCTTCAAGACCCAAACGATTTAATCTGTGTCCCTTTAAACAATTTTATGGAAAATGTTTGTTTTCGTGTCTATGATTGTGGAAATTTTACCAAAAATTCAGTAGTGAGTCCCAATGGCCCTTAGATGCCCAAAATATCTGATTTAGACCCAAAAAGACCGTCTGGGTCGAAAAAAAGACATGTCGAGAAATGCAGAGAAATTGCTATTTCTCTGCATTTCTCGACATTTCTCTGCAATTTCTGCATTGAATTTCTCGACATTTTTTGTATTTTTTTTTCAAACTGAATAGGTCCATAGGACTCACTTGCTATTTTGAGAAAAAAGAAATAAACATTTCTTTCTGAAAAATTGAAGAGAAATATTGATTTTCTAAACGTTTCAAAGACATGTTTCCTTGCCAACACACAGACATATTTTGGTGGTTAATTTGATTCGATTTATAAATTTCAGATATAATATAGCAAAATGATGTTAAATCCAGAAGAGATCGTTGATGATAACATGGTCGTCGAAGGATATGAAGAAATAGCAGTGGACGACATGAATGTATTTTTTTCAGAACTGAATGTGAATAATTTTATAAAATTGATTTAGGAACTTGTCCAAAATGAGGACAACAATGAGTTGACTTACGTGGATGATGAAGTAAGAAGTGAAGAAGGTGATGGTTATGGTGGCATGCCAATCGATCAATACAACGATATTGTGGAATACAAAAGAACTGGAATAACTCCGAACAATGTTGAAAAACGACTCGATCGAAGTGCACCAAGTCATTGGCGGGCAAAATGTAATCGTTTTACATTAGCTGATGATAACGAAACTCTTCTCTACATTAATCCAACGAGTCCTATTCACGATCACCCAAAGATTGTTGTAAAAAAGGGAGAAGTTCGAAAAGCTTTGGAAAGAATTCATGAGATTATTGGGCATCTTGGACAAAAACGAACTCAGATGGTGGTTCTTCGAAAACTTTATTGGCGATCTGTACGTTCCGATGTTCGGAACTATATAATGTCGTGCGATTTCTGCAATCAGAAGAAAATCGAGGGAAGAAAAGTTGTGAAAGCTCCAGTGGATATTACTTCAGAAAATTTTGATATCAATGTTTCAACAAGGCCACACGCAAATGGAGAAGATCGTCTAGTGTTCCAATTAATTGGTTATAATGAACAAGAAGTTCGAGAAGCTGCATACACAAGAATGACTTCATACACTTTCAAAGAAACAGCATCTGAATATCGATCAAGGTTTACAATGCGTGATCCACCGATGCCTGCTTTCAGACGCCAACCGTATGTGAAACGAAATGGTGATGTTGCTATTGGGTATCTTCTTCCATTTCAACAAAGAGGAAAGACTGTCGAACCGGAATTTATTGAAATTTATGAAAGACCGAGTATATCCTACGGAATGGAGGGAGAAGAGTTCGAGCAAGTAGTTGAAGAGTAAGTCAGAATCAGTAATTGTTGGCACGAAGTATCTATGTGGAACGTTTCTTTAAAGCCTCAATTTTCTAAAATCACATAATAATTTTTCAGAATCGTTGAGCCAATTGGAGAAGGAAGAATTAAAAGGGATCATGAACAAGGTGGATCACAAGATGCACATCCAGTAACTCTTGATGGTGAACTTATACAAAACAAGAAGTTTTTCAAAGAAGAAGAGCACGATGAAGATGTGGATGTGGGACATCCTGTTCGCCCGGAAGATGGGAATAATAAACTCAGCATTCCGAAAAAAGATGACGACGACGATAGAGATGATAATCAGCAACATCAACAACAAGAGCAGAGGATTCGACATGATTCAACAACATTAAGAGCACCTACAAGAATTTCACCGAAAAATATGTCATCAGCACCTAGAATGGCAACAAGATATGGTGGAAAACGAAGTGTCGTGACGAATCATGGCGATGAGTCATATGCCCAACAGGACCATGATCATCAAGGAACATCATCTTCTGTTTCATCGTCAGGACGTCAACAGGGAAGATCAGGTGGCCAGGAGAGCACTCCCCTCAAATTATCGAATAAAAGGAGAAGAAGAGAGCCAATGACGGGAATCGATGGAATGGCTGGGAGGTTTAGTATGGCAATTGGGGAATTAGATAGAATGGGTTCGGTTTATTTGTATAGTTGAAACATTCAATAATGTAGTTATTTTAGATAATAACGATTCGAGAAACAATCAACAACAATTGGGTTATGAAGGGAGTAGTGGGATTCAAACGGAGTTTCATGGTTTACCACCAGTTTGTATGATGCCATCATTGGATCCAGTTGTGATATCGATGCAGAAAGAATTACTCCAGCGACAAATACGTATTCAAAAACTACAGGAAAAGATGCTGGAGTCTCAATATGCTGCTTCTATGAGAATTCCGATGACTCGATATATTCAACAAACTGAAGTGCCAGAAGAAGACATAATTCAAGAGGTTTAGAAATTTGAACATTTTTCGAAAATTTTAAGGTTTTCTTTTAGGATGGAATCGTGGTCGATCACGAAATGGATGTAATTGATGGTCATCCTGTGTACAGTTCACATATTCATTAACAATTGATTTTAATAATATTGTCAACAACAATAATAGTGCTGAAATTCGAGATTGGTACCTTTTTACAGTAGTTTTTAATACATTTACCCAATTGAAACTACATTAAAAACTTGGGTAGATTTGAAGTTATTTTCAATTTGCAGAAGATTGTTGACATATATTTCTTATAAATATGCGAATAACGATTATTACTTTTTTCTTTTAAAATATTTTTAAATAAATGTTTTACCTTTTCTTTTTGCTAAAGGATCTTTGTTCGTTTAAGAATGAAGTCAGTAAGAATGAAATCAAAGAGACGTTTTGAAAATAATAAGGAGAATGGTATGTATTCAAAATAAACTAGAAACAAAGGAATTTAAACCTTCAAAACAAAACAAATTTCGAAGATTTCTCTTGTTGATTGAAAACTGTTTTATTTTTAAACGTGTTTTGTTTTGTTTTTCACATTTCGTTTCGTTTTTATTGTTCAAAAAATAATATAGAGGTGAACCGATTGAAATAGAAAGAGAGGTATGCAGAAAAGCGAAAAATTTTATTTATTGGCGGTTATCTTATAAAATTTCATTTGCACATTTCTTTTTTTCCAAATTTTAAAGGAACACACACTTTTTTTCATCAAGGTCTTAAAAGGAAAAAAATTACGGTTGACAATGTCGTCAATTTCAGTGCTTGCAGATTGCGGACACGGCCGCCGCGGTTCCGAGATTTTTTTGAAATTTCTTTTCATGAAATTGAATTCAACAATTTGTGTTGTTGGAGAAGTGTTTGTTTTCATGTTTTTTTTAAACTTCTAAAAACCTGCTTCGGGATTATTAACATTGCGCTGAATGCATTATTCAATTGTCACCTATGTTTTTGGTTTTTTTTATAGCGATCGATTTTAATTCAGCTTAGAAAAATGTAGTATTTTTCAAGTGTTTTGAATTTACTCACCAATTATTTAGCGTAATACAAAAGTCACCTTTTCTTTTGCACCACTTGAATGATCAATGTCACGGCTTGTAAAAAAAACCAAGGAAAGAGGAAACATTTCCGCCCGACAATTGAGGATTTTTGCACAGAAATGGGCGTGGCAAGGAAAACGCAACTGTGGCACGCGATATTTTACAGTAAATAGCGTGCAGTATGAAGAGATTTTTCTCTGACCTGTGCTTGCGGACAATGCGCAACCAGCCTGTTCACGCACGAATGACACAGGTTCATTTTTACAAGCCGTGAATGTTACGACTTTTTACAAAATGTTTTTTTTTCAAAGTCTTGGTTAGAAAGTAGCTTGTACTTGTTCTGTCGCTGCAGCCATTTTATGTTTGTTATGAGTCATCTTGAATTTCAACACCGTCAGGTAGTTATTTATTTTGTAGAATTGTTGTTTTTATACTGGTCACTATTACACGTTCTATAAATTATTATGTTGCGAAATGTGTTTGGTGTCTCCGCCTCTCATTGGCGCCGCCAAACTTGCAAACGCACGTGTCATTATTTTTGAAAAAAATGCAACATCCTTGTTATCAGTAGCTTCATATATTTTCCGGGTTTATCCTTATCAAAGTTTAACGCGATTGTATCATCATGTTTTGTGATCATTTCTCTTCCTTGGAACACTGCCAAATAATTATTTATACGTCAGCAAAAATACCATAGATCTCACGTCCTGATTATAACGGGACAATTTCCACTTCACTCACAATCTCGGAGGAAAATTTATTTTCGAGAAAAAGGTGGAAAAATGAAAACTACAACATTTTGGAGGAATATGGGGTGATCGGTTGTCCTTCCCTCTTTCTCTTTATGTTTTTTTTTCGACCGCGCCTCCAACTCATTCATTTCTGCGTCTCCAATGACATTTGAGCTCTCTATTCAATGTGCAGTTTGTCTAACATCTCCATTTGCGCTTGTTGACGTGCCCCAACGTTCGGTTCTCCAGTCTCTGTTTTCCTCGTTTTCCTGTTTTCGCTAACCGAGCCTATCATGCTTTTTGTTTTGCGCCGCTTTTCAGGTTCAAAATTAAACAATTTGTTTGATATTTTCCGACCGTAACAGCAAAAAATTTTTTATTAAATTTTTCCACAATTAAAATGATACCAAATTTGGAAATTGTTTGTTTTGTTCCCTGAGAAAATAGAATATTCAATTGTCGTTTATTTAATTTCCTATCAGTTATTGTGATAATTATTTTTCCTCGTGAGAAGAAAAAAAACATTCACTTATTTTTATCAGTCTTATCAACCACCCAATCTGAAAATCGGAAAGTAAACTCTGTTCCGGAAATAGAAAACTATAATCGTCACTTTCATCATTAAGCCGTCTTCTGATAGATTATTACAGTCACAATTTCTTGTGTGCAAAGATCGTCCCATTCAGTCATTTTTCAACTCCAACGAGTGTCAAATATTTGCACTTTTCTCCTCATTTTTTTTTGAAACTATCAAGAACTTGCCGTTTTTTCTCTTTCACTCACTTGTTAAAAACATTCGCAACATTGATTTTTCATTGTTTTCAGGATGAAACGAAAAGCGTCGGTTTACGATTCGTCGAAAGATAAAACGCTCGGTCAGGTCGTGAAAGGTGAATCACCAATATGGATTCGGCTTGTTATGTGCATTTTCCGTGTTTGGTTTTTCATATACGATTGTCTTAACTATTTGCCATATCAACTTTTCAATTCTCCAACTGAGAAATTGAGGAAATCTGAAAGAGTGAAGGCTAAATGGGTTGATGAACGTGATGGACCTATCAGAAATATTCATGGACATGCTTCTGAAACATTCCCAGGAAAGGATACTATTGATAAGGTTTGATATCAATTATTAATATTAATAAATTATTATTGTGATTTTTAAAGGTTTGGAGACAATGTGTCGAACTCTACGATGAATCACCATGTTTGGGAACACGTCAACTTTTGGAAGTTTTCAAGGATGAGCAACCAGGAGGTCGCGTTTTCGAAAAGTGGCATCTTGGGGAGTATGTATGGCAAAGCTACAGAGAGGTTGAAAACCAGGTACTAGACTTTTGAAACATGTTGTGTAAATGTTTTGATAACCAATCAGTCGTGGTTGTCACTTTTAATTAATTTATCTCTCGGGTGATTGATGTGAAGTGTGACAAAGTACTATTTAGTGAAAAAAAGAAAAGAAAATTAGAACATTTTTTATTGGAAATAATAGTTTTTTCTCTAGGTTGGTCGACTTGCAGCCGGCATCAAGGACCTCGCCAGTGAAGAAGCCAACCCGAAAGTTGTAATCTTTGCCGAAACTCGTGCAGATTGGCTCATAACTGCTCTCGCATGTTTCCGTGCAAATGTGACTATTGTTACCGTTTACGCTACACTTGGAGAAGATGCCATCGCACACGCTATTAATGAAACAGAAGCCACTTTGATTGTGACATCGTCAGAACTGCTCCCAAAGATTATTACACTTGGAAAGAAATGTTCAACATTGAAGACTCTTATCTATTTCCCACAAGTTGATCCAAAGGCAAAAACTGTGGATATTGCACCATTTAGAACTCAATTCAAACATGTTCTTTCTTTGAATGGATTGCTCACCAGAAATTCTGCAATTGTTGGTAAGAGTAAATAATTTTTAAATATGTGCAATTAAAACATTTTCAGGAGAATCGACTGCTGTGAAATCTGACATCGCTTTGATTATGTATACTTCTGGAACAACTGGACAACCAAAAGGAGTAATTCTTCTCCATGAGAACGTTGTTGCTTCACTTTTGGGACAAGGAGACGGAGTTGGAATCATCTGCAACACTGATACCTATATCGGATATCTTCCACTGGCTCATATTTTGGAATTGGACGCTGAATTGACTTGTTTGACTAAGGGAGCAAAGGTAACATTTAAAAACTGTATTTTTATCAGCTCTTTCGATTTATAGGTTGGATATTCATCTCCACTGACACTTCATGACAGAGCTAGCAAGATCCAACAAGGGACCCACGGAGATTGTCACGCGTTGAGACCAACTTTGATGGCAGCTGTACCGGCAATCATGGATCGAATCTTCAAAGCCGTTTCTGAGGAAGTTGCGGCGTCGCCCAGATTTATGCAAGAGTTGTTCAAATTGAACTACGAGAGAAAGAGATCACGCTATTTGGAAGGATACTGCAGCCCGTTCCTTGATCGGATCATCTTCAAGAAGATCCGCAGACTTTTAGGCGGAAAATTGAGAGGAGTCTTGTCTGGAGGAGCACCATTGAACGCCGAAACTCAACGATTCATGAACATTTGCATGTGTTGCCCTGTTGTGCAAGGATACGGATTGACCGAAACTTGCGGTGCCGCATGTGTTGCTGACATAAATGATTTGTCTACCGGAACCGTTGGACCGCCAGTCAGATGTGCAGATATTGCTTTGAGAGAATGGCAAGAAGGTGGATATTCTCCATTCAATGATCCACCACAAGGAGAGATTCTGATTTCTGGAGAAAATGTGTCTCCAGGTTATTGGAAACAACCGGAAAAAACCGCTGAAGATTTTATCATGTACAAGGGAAAACGATATTTTGCCACTGGAGATATCGGACAAAAAAGAGATGACGGATCTCTCAATATCATTGACAGAAAGAAGGATTTGGTTAAATTGCAACATGGAGAATATGTTTCATTGGCAAAGGTATGTAATATTGAAATTTTAGTAAATTTTTAAATAATTTTATAAGTTCAGGTTGAATGTGCTCTTCTCAATTGCCCAATTGTTGATAATATTTGTGTTTATGGAACTGGAATGGAGGAAAACGTTGTCGCTCTTGTCGTTCCAAACCAAAAACATTTGGAAAAAATCGCAGAGGAAAACGGTGTCGACAGCAAGGAATTGAAGGAACTGTGTGCTAATCAAAAAGTGAATGCCGCATTTTTGAAAAAATTGGAGGAACATGGAAAACAGAGCAAATTGAGCAGAATCGAAATCCCAGCTGCTATTCACCTTTCTCATGATATTTGGACACCGGATACTGGACTGTTGACAGAAGCACTCAAATTGAAAAGAAAACCTATTCAGACCGCCTATCAGTCTACCCTTGATGAGCTTTACAGAAACTTGAAGAAGAAATAAATAATTGCTGCTTTTTGAATAACCTTTACGTTTGTTTCTTTACTTGTTGTCTTTTCCATTTCCAAACTGGTGTGGTTTACTCGGTTCATTGTTTTTTCCCCAACACAGATCTTTTTCCTTTAGAATCCCAAAATGCCTCCTTTTCGTATGAATTTTCCTTTTCGCATAATTTTTTATTAGGATATCTAGGATTTTTGCCATTTTTTGTAAAGATTTGGAATTTTTCTTGTCCAATGTTTGCCCCGCACCTGTTTCCCGATTTCTATGAGCTTTCCGAGCAAATTGTCCCAAATGTTCATGCCACATATATTATTGTATTTTTTTTGTAATAAAATTGAACAGATGAAAAGTAGGAAAAGGTCCCCCAGAACATGAAACTCTTGAAACTAGTAATTGGTTGAAAGTGTTCATGCTCGGTTAACGACAGGGAAACTTGTTGTTTGGAAGGGAAAAGCAATTCTGAAGTGAGCAAGAGATAGAGCACCTCTTTCTTCGCCCTTGAACCAATTTCGGTTCTCCGTTTTTTCGGCTCCATTTTTCTTCTTTTTCTCATTTTTCGTCCGAGGAAAAGAGATGCAGCACCATTCTACATAGGTTGTCATTTTCAATTTAGGCCGATGGTGGAAATTTGAGATGAATTGAATTCAGTCCTTCCGTCCACAACAATCCTTCGTTTTCACTTCTATTCATGTTCACTTCGATATTACGATGATGAGCAACTATCACTTTATTTTTTTGATTCTTCTGTTTTTTGGAGTAGAAGGATCACGAAAAATACCATTGAGTAAGGATCCTTCCTTAAGGAATAAATGAATTTATTCAAAATATAAAACAATTCCAATGAGACTGCAAATAAAACGGAAAAAAGTGGATCGATAACTTTTGAATTTACAGGGAGTTCAATAAATACTACAGGAAGAATATCCTACTGTGGTATTTACAACGAAAAATTAATTTTCTTACGAGAATTTCATTGATTTCAATTCCCTGATATTATTTATCTTTAATTTCAAAGTTTCATGAGATTAGGGCGTTTTTTTAGAGAAATGATGAAGGAAAAACCAGAGCTTCATGTTTGCATGCTCGCATCTCACGAGTTTATGCTTGTTCATATTGGCGGTTTCATTTTTTTAACGTTATATTTACATTTTCAAAATCTTTTGGAACTGATAAACGTATAGCACTAAATTTTAGGAAATTTTGATCATCCTTCACTACCAGATTTTGGACATCGTATGAAAAACTATCAGATTCGCACTTTTTTTTTGGAAAAACAATCAAAATCGAAAATGTTATCTAAAATCATTTTATTTATTTTGTTGTTCTCCCTTAGCTACATTCCATACTGCAAAAATTAGAGTTCTAGATTAATATTGGCTCATTTTATGCAAAAAAGTTCACTTTTTGTTGGATCCAAAACTGAAAAAATAAAAAGTAGGTCTCCAAAATTCTGCCTGTAGAAAATTTACTTTACTTTTTTCAAACTTCTAAGTTGAATATATGTTTGAGGTAAGACTCGAACTTTCATTCAACCAATTTTCAGTTTCTTACGAAAACTGGGTGGTCAGTTATGCTGAAAAATGTAAACTGAAACCCGCGAGCTAAGAGGGCTTGAACTCCGTCACAATACTAAGCTCCGGTTCAAATACAAATACAAGAAGTAGGGAACTTCTCAATAATTGCGTTAAAATATATTTTTAATAAATTTATTCCGAGTTTCAAAGTGTTTCTACCCGTTGTTTTCGTAAATATCAATGTTTGAAGCATCCTGCAGTATTTATTGAACACCCTGTAGAGTGCTTGAATAAGCCTATTTCGCGCTCATTTTTTGAGTTTTCTTGGGGCCTTTCACGACTTTATTTTAATTATATGTAAATAAATATTAAAGATAGTCTCGAAGATTATTTTTTAAATGCCTTTTTGGAAACAATTCAAATTAATGAAGAAAATTTGTACACCTTGTATTTTGAAATTTTTTTTTCTGTGAATATAGTTTTATGAATAGTTGCGACAAATTCGTTGATATAATCATTTTTATGCGATACAAAAGGCGTAACGTTTAAGTGCGCCGCCGTTTTTTTCACCCGGGCACTTTTTTAATTTAATAACGTAAATTTATGCCCTTTATTACCTACAGTAATCCTTTATTTGAAAAAAAAAGAATCATTTAAGTATATGCGGGTTGTATATACCGATAAACGTTTCAATTGAAATCGCCTTAATTAAATTTTTTCAGGAGCCTTCGTTGATTCGTCAGATAGTGACAATGCGACGGCATTTGCAATCATTGAGGTATTTTTGATTTCTGTGTTTTTTGAACCAATTCCAAAAAAAATGCCCCCAAAAATGCAAATTTTCTCTATAGATGCTTCGATTGGCGGAAATGACATTTAACGCTCGGTCCGATGTGGACTTTGACGTACTTTTAGGCACAAGAGATTTGCCACCGATGGAAAGAGCAACAATGATGTGGAATTTGAACAGAATGGGTTTGTTGGAAATGATTAAAGTTCAAAAGTTCATTTTTTGTTTTTGGGAGCTCCCGATCTGAACATTTCATTGAATAAAAACTTCATTTTTATCTAAATTTTCATAGGTTTTAAAATCTAGTTTTTTTAAAATTCTTTTTTCCAGTCTGCGATGAAATGAAGCTCGGATTCATGATCATGCTAGCCGGTACAACTTGCAAAAACTTTGGAATCTATGAAGACATTTCAAATCATATGAAAGTAGATCAATTTTCCCAAGAACCCAATGAAGAATGCCATATTTTTCAGATGCCATTAATCGATTGGGAATCCAGTAAAATTTCATCGAATTCTGACGATTCTCCGATGATTTTCTCGATTTCTCCACCCGCTGAACAATTATTGATCGATTATATACAGTATAAAGGTTGGAGAGATGTGGTATATATTCATGATGGCCAAAATGGTTATTTTCTTTCAATAAAATGATATTTTTTTAAACTTTCAGTATTTCAGCAGACTACAAATTACGATCAATGTTCAATTATTTGCATCAAAAATCACCAAATTATCAATTATTCGTTGATAACTATATGGTAATTTAAAGGAGGGCTTTACGGAGATAATAAATATACCTTAAGTAAAAATAGACTTCATTCTCATTCCAAATCTGTCTTTAAAATTTTCTAAAACCACCTAGAAGCAGAGAAAATGGTCCTCAAAACAATGGCCTAGAAAAAGGGGCCACCGGCGAAAACTAGTCCGCAGGCATGAAAAATCCAAAAAATTAATGAAAAAAAGAACATAAAGATGGACTAATATAAGCATTCTGCATAACTATTTATTAACGAAACACGAAAAAAGCTCATAGAAAAAAGTTCGGCCAGATGGACACATTTTCTAGGCCATTGTTTTGAAGATCATTTTCTCGGCTTCTAGGTGGTTTTAGAAAATTTTGAAAACATATTTGGAATGAGAATGAAGCCTATTTTCATTTTAGGTGCATTTATTATCTCCGTAAAGTCCTCCTTTAAGATGAAATCCCTATTTTTTATTATTTGCTGAATTCAGGCACCATCTGACGAAGAAATGTTCCGAGAATTTTTGAATGATTTCCACAGAAGGCTTTCCACACAAAATCAGTTGAAAAGTAATGATAGTTCAGAAGAAATTGAAGACAATATGTTAGTTTTATCTTCATTCTTTGAAAAAACAACTAAAAGTCTTCAGCCCAGTAAACGTTGTTGTCGATTTGGAGAGCAGCTACCGTACCCGTTCATTTCTAAGAGCTTTGGAAGAAAGTGTTCTTGTCAAAAAAGAATATCATTATGTATTTTCGAATTTTGTGAGTTTTCTCTCTCTCTTTTTCTTGAATCACCTGTAACATTTACCAATTTCCAGGATGTTGAAGAGATCGACCTCAGCGGTTTTCATTTTTCACTGATTAACATCACAATTTTCACAATTTTTGAGAAAAACAACAAGAAATTTTTGTGAGGATCCAGGAAAATGTCGCGAATGGAAAAATGAAGTATTTCAGGAGGAATCGAGCGGAATTTCATGATATTTATCGTGGAAGTTTTACACCGACGGATAATATACCAACGTCTGCCGCATTTGCACATGATGCTATTTTGGTTGCTGCAAAGGCTTTGGAGTTGGTTATGGAACAAAATGGAAAGACAGTTTTTGATAAGTAAGTTTTTGTATTTTTTTAAGGATGAATTGCCCAAAGTACTGAAATTATTAAAACTGTAGTTGGTGATTGCTTAAAAAAACAGAGGGCTTTACGTACATAATAAATGAAAATAGTACCTTAAATGAAAATAGACTTCATTCTCATTCCAAATCTGTTTTTAAAATTTTCTAAAACCACCTAGCACCCGAGAAAATGCGCCTCAAAACAATGGCCTAGAAAAAGTGTCCACCTGGCCGAACTTTTTCTAATAAGCATTTTGCATATATTAAATTAATAAATATTCATGGAAAATGCTTATATTTTACCTTTTTTAATGTTTTTTCACCTTAATTTATGTATTTTCTTTTTTTTTTCAGATTTTTCATGCCCGCGGACTAGTTTTCGCCAGTGGTCTCTTTTTCTTGGCCATTGTTTTGAGGCGCGTTTTCTCGGCTTCTAGGTGGTTTTAGAAAATTTTAAAAACAGATTTTAGATGGGTATGAAGTCTATTTTCATCCCAGATCTCCTTCTTCAAAACAATATTTAACAAAATTCTGGTCGAAATTACTCTCGGAC
Organism: Caenorhabditis virilis; assembly: GCA_964036255.1. Taxonomy (NCBI): domain Eukaryota; kingdom Metazoa; phylum Nematoda; class Chromadorea; order Rhabditida; family Rhabditidae; genus Caenorhabditis; species Caenorhabditis virilis. The sequence goes on along the minus strand of OZ038417.1, from coordinate 7,555,473 downwards.
GCTTCCGACTTTTAATATCATAGAAACTCGTATTTAAATCTGGCACCCTGTCTTTAAGATGACATTGTTCTAAGAAACAAAGAGTAGTTCGAACTGATTCACAATTTCAGAAGTTTCAACCGTCATCAAGTGTACAATAAAGGCAAAAAGGGACTCTATTGCCGTCCACATGAAGACATGTCGGAAAATCGCCAATTTGAAACATTCGAACATGGACCGAAAATTTCAGATGCCATAAAAAATGTCATCCTTGATGAGAATGATGGAACATTAACAGGAAGAATCCAATTCGATCATAAAACCGGACTGCGAACCAATTTCTCAGCGGCTGTTATTGAAATAAAGCCCGGTGTGAATTCGTTGAACAGTATTTGGGAAAGATTTCAATGGGCTCAGGTATCGAAGATCAGGAAGCTCCCCAATACTGAAAATCGAGAATATTTTCATTTTATATTTCTCTAAATTTGTTATATACCTTACGATTAAGTAATGAATATAACAATTTAGATTATTTTTCGCAAGCTAAATTATCGGGAGCTCCCGATGGCATTCTACGTATTATCTGAAATGTTAACTTAATTCCAGGGTGATGGATTCTTATTGGGAGGTGAAAAACATTACTATGAGAAAAAGAAAGATTCACAGCAAGTAAGAAAAGGAATACTTCCATCAAAACCTTGGAAATTACGATTCAGTGTGGTGACGGTTTTGGTGAGTGAAAAACTTAAGGAAGACTTTACGGAGATAATAAATGTACCTTAAATGAAAATAGACTTCATTCTCATTCCAAATCTGTTTTAAAATTTTTCTAAAACCACCTAGAAGTCGAGAAAATGAGCTTTAAAACAATGGCCTAGAAAAAGTGTCCACCTGGCCGAACTTTTTCCTATGAGCTTTTTTCGTGTTTCGTTAATAAATAGTTGTGCAGAATGCTTATATTAGTCATTTTTTTAGTTTTTTGGATTTTTTTTTGAGATTTTTCATACCTGCGGACTAGTTTCCGCTGGTGGACACTTTTTCTAGGCCATTATTTTGAAGCTCATTTTCTCGGCTTCTAGGTGGTTTTAGAAATTTTTCAAAATAGATTTGGAATAATGAAGTTTTTCGTTACATTTTCATTCATTAGCTCCATATATACATTCTTTTAAAAACAAAAATATGTTTATCAAAGACTTCGAAATTTTCAAAACTGAATTTCAGGTAAAACCTTTTGTAATGCTTCGTCGCCGTAATCCTGGCGAGCCAGAACTCAAAGGAAACGATCGTTTCGAGGGTTACTGTATTGATCTTCTCAATTTACTTGCAAAGAATATCTCTGGTTTCGATTTCGATGTGTTCATTTCGGATGGCAATAAATACGGATCACGTCAACCGGATGGAAGTTGGGATGGAATGATTGGTTATCTTTTGAATGAAACAGCAGATGTAGCAGTTGCTCCATTGACGATCACACAGGAAAGAGAAAGAGCAGTCGATTTCTCGAAACCATTTATGACCACAGGAATTTCAATAATGATCAAAAAGCCTGAAAAGCAGGAATTTAATATTTTCTCATTCATGGAACCACTTGGAATGACTATTTGGATTTTCACATTTTCCGCATATTTCGGAGTTTCTTTGACGATTTTTCTTGTTTCATGGTTTTCGCCATATGAGAAGAGGATTGAATTTAAACGGGGTGAATTCACGGTTACGAATGAGTTCACATTATACAACTCCCTTTGGTTCACTTTGGCTGCTTTTATGCAACAGGGAACTGATATTTTACCGAGGTATTTAAATTTGGAGAAAAAAGAAATAATTGAAAAACAATTATTTGTTTTTTAGGGCAGTATCTGGTAGAATAGCTTCATCATGTTGGTGGTTTTTCACTTTGATTATTGTTTCATCATACACTGCTAATTTGGCCGCTTTCTTAACATTGGGTGAGTTCATTATATCAAAACGTGTTGTGAAATCGGATTTTTCTTTCGGCACGATTTATTAGTCACAAGCAATAACAAAAAAATTTCACAACGTTTAATGGCACAGCGTCTTTAAAGGAGGACGGACGTTTCGGAGAAAATAAATGTACGTTAAATGAAAATAGACTCCATACCCATTCCAAATACATGTTTTTAAGATTTTGTATGTTTTTAAAATTTTTCTAAAACAACCTAGCAGTCGAGAAAACGCGCCTCAAAACAATGGCCTAGAAAAAGTTTCCACCGGCGAAAACTAGTCCTCAGGCATGAAAAATCTAAAAAAAAAACATTAATTAAAATGAAAAACATTAACATAAGGGCAAATATACGCATTCTGCACAACTATTTATTAACGAAACACGAAAAAAGCTCATAGGAAAAAGTTCGGCCAGGTGGACACTTTTTCTAGGCCATTGTTTTAAAGCTCATTTTCTCGACTTCTAGGTGGTTTTAGAAAATTTTTAAAACAGATTTGGAATGAGAATGAAGTCTATTTTCATTTAAGGTACATTTATTATCTCAGTAGATCCCTTCTTTAATGGAACATCGTTTTTAAAAGAGGACTATAATCAGGTTAAACATGTAGCTTAATCGATCTGAAATTCATTTTTTATATATTCAAACGATAGTGAAAAAATTTGTAAAAGGCTAGAAATTCGAAAATAAGGCCGAAAAATCGAACTTTGGTGAAAACGTAAAAGTTTCCAACAAAATGGCGGCCAAGTTCGATTCCGGTTGGGGGGAGCACAGTATTCAAAAAATATGAATAATAAAAAAAAATTCATGAAATATTGTTTTTAAATAAAAATCAATAGATCCATTATTTTCCAGAACGAATGACACCACCAATCGAAAGTGTAGAAGATCTTGCAAATCAGAACAAAATTCTTTATGGCGTTGTTGAAGGTGGTTCAACTGCCGCATTTTTCGAAGATTCAATAGTTCCACTTTATAAGAAAATGTGGAATTTTATGGTCAGCACATCGCATCAACGTCCATCTTCTGATCCAAACTCAAATAATACCTCCTCAAGAATATTTGTGAGCTCATATGCTGATGGAATCGAAAAAGTTCGAACATCAAAAGGAAAATATGCATTTTTACTCGAGGAAACCACAAATAACTACGAAAGTGGAAGAAGACCATGTGATACAATGAAAGTCGGACAAAATCTGAATACATTAGGATATGGAATTGCAACAAAAATTGGGAATCCATTGAGGTTTTTAAGATTTTTAAAAAAATTTAAAATTTCAATTTTTTTTCAGAGTTTCTTTAAACCTTGCCATTTTATATCTCCAAGAAAAAGGAGAGCTCAAAAAACTTGAAAACAAATGGTGGTATGATCGCGGTCAATGTGATACTGGAATGTCAGATGGTGGAAATAGTTCATCTCTAAATCTCTCAAAAGTCGCCGGTATTTTCTACATCCTTCTCGCTGGAATGGTCCTTTCCATGTTCACGGCTCTCGTCGAATTCCTTGTACGAAAAAACAAAGAAAAACGGGAAAAAGAGAAGAGCCGACAGCGAACTCAACGACAAAAACCAGCTATACATGCCGCAATTCACAGGTCTCAAAACAATAACAGTCAACGAAGAACGAAATCGGAAGAACCGAGGGGTACATTATTCTAATTTTCGCATTTTGGGTGCTTTTATGGCAATTTTTTTAAATAAATAAATTATGAGAATATATCACAGAGAAATCAATAATTTACATGGAATTTCGTTTAAAATAAAGCAATTTGTTTATCCTTGAGGCATCGTTTTGTCATGCAGAAAATCGGATCAACTGGTTCAAGAGTCGGATCGGAGAATAGTGACAATGCTGCAGTTCCAAACACGGTGTGGAATGGATCAGGCTGAAAGAAAATTATTTTGGAAATATACGAGTTCTGAAAAATATAAGTTTTGGTGTTTTTCATTTCTAACAAACTTCAAGGTTTTGACTCTAACATTTATCAATGATGAGGACCAATTAGAACCCAAAATGTTTTAAACAATTAGCTAGGTTTCAGATCTCTCGTTCGATTTGACCAATTTTGGGGCACGTGACAGTTCGGGAGAAAATCAGTTCGGGAGAAAGACAGTTTGGGAGAATAAGGACAGTTCGGGAGAAAAAAGTGACAGTTCGGGAGAATTTTAAAATTCTCTTTTTTTTGCATTTTCATTTTTTAAACTTAAAGTTTCGTCATTTCATAAGTTTTTTTCGGTGCAAAAGCTTTCGAAATGCCGAAAATTTAAGTTTAAAAAATGAAAATGCAAAAAAAACAAGAGAATTTTAAAATTCTCCCGAACTGTCCTTATTCTCCCAAACTGTCTTTCTCCCAAACTGTCTTTCTCCCGAACTGTCTTTCTCCCGAACTGATTTTCTCCCGAACTGTCACGTGCCCCAATTTTGATATTTCTTGTGAAATTGTGATGAAAATAAAATATATTAAAAAAACTAATAACAACGTCAAACACGAACAAGAACAAACAAAACATGAAATAATTCTAACCTCAAAAACTTGCATCATTTTAATTCTACCCAATCAACAAACCCCTCACTTTAATTAGAACTGGCTTTTTCGCTTTGATTAACAAAAAAAAGGAGACCGACAACTGTAATACGGAAGAAAATGAGTGATACATCTCATTTGACAACTTCCGATGATTCGACTGATAAAACCACATCAACACATTTGAGATACCTTCAAGAATTAATGCAAGACCTCACAATGATGACAACAATATATGAAAATAATAATAGTGCAACGTTTCTAAATTCTCGTGTAATCATTTTTGGATCCTTATTTTTTTTTTTTTGGAATATGAGCATTTCAGAATCTTCTTCTTCGTGAAATTCAACGCGTCTATGCATTAGTCTTTCAACCTTCTTCAGAAATATCCGATAATGTTTGTTTTATAAATAAAACTCTAGATAAATAATGATTTTCAGGCAATGTCCCATGAAAATAAAGATAATCATAATTCCGCAACAGCTGCGAGTTCTGAGATGAAATTCGAGAAAAACACCAAGATTTTCTTTCCCGATGAAAATGAATTGTAAGAAATGTTTACCTTTATTTATTCTTAATTAATATTTTAAAAGAAACATGAACCTTGTTGGTCGTGTCATAGGACCACGTGGGATGACAATTAGACAATTGGAAAATGATTATGAATGCAACCTTTTTATTCGTGGAAAAGGATGCATGCGAGATGAGGAAAAAGAGTCTCGTTTGCGCGGAAAACCAGGATGGCAACATTTGGATGAAAAATTGCATGTTGTAATTGTGACAAAAGGTGAAACTGAACAAAGGTAGGGCTTACTTTTGAATTTTCAAAACAAAACACTATTTCAGTGCTGTCAAAAAATTGATCTGCGCTGAGCAGCGTTTGAACAAACTTCTAAACAATCCAAACGATGATTTGAAGAAAAAGCAATTGGTTCAGTTGGCGGTTATTGAGGGAACATTACGCGAATAATCATTTTTCAAAACAATTTTTATGGGGTTCACGAATTTAGTGATGAATTAATAAAATAAACTAACACAATCTCCTGGCCTATCAGCGAATCCTCCAGTTTCATCGTCTTGGCATGCAAATATGAACTTTTTGATTTTTGGCTCGTCAATGAAATGCAGTCTTCCCAAAATTGATAGCGATGCTAAAACCCACCAGGAATAACAGACGTCCGGTAGTTTTTCGGGTCTTCCTGAAGACATTTATTTGTTAAAATAATGTAAATTCAAGTGAAAACAGCTCACCATTTAGACCACCACTGTCGCATTGTCTGAATGCTAACCACTCAGCAGTTCTATCTCGATTCAACTCATCCAATCTTCCAACAATTGCCAAACTAGCAACGCAACAATAAATCTGTCCAGAATGACTTTCTGAACCTGGACGAGTGCCGAATCCTCCATCCGTGTTATAACATTTCATTATGAAACTTATAGCATTTTGGATATTTAATACATCCATTCGACTGATCAAGTGACACGTGGCAAGAGAGCAAAGCGTAAAACGGGAATCAACTTCTCCAGCAATGTCACCAACAAAGCTACCGTCTTCTTGCTGCAAGGTTGAAACAAAATGTGCAATTTCGTCGAGATTCGCTTTTTCCAATGAATCGAAGATGATTAAAACCTAGAGAAAGTACATTTTTAAACTTTTTTTTTTAGTTTCTAATTACTTGAACCGCGCAAAGAGTGTGCAAAATATGACTGTCATGTCCTTTAGCTGGCCCAAATCCTCCATCTTCATTCCGACATCCCAACACGTACTCGACGATTTCATCCTTCGACATTTTATCTAATTTTCCGCAAATATCCATAGCGTTTACACACCAGTAAATCCCACTAACTCGAAGATGCTCTGACATTATGTACATCTGTAATATTCATGATTTTGATATGATTCGAATGGAGAAAGGCTTACATAACTGTTTTTATCCGCTTCATATTGATGAATAAAGCTTGCATGAATATCATGAAGCAACGAAGTCGGAGATGTACTAGGGATATCCACATCCTTTCGAGCAAAGTCTAATAGACCAGCGAATGACTGTAATATTATGAAATTTATCAAATTAATTATATTTTCGAATTTTAGAACTTTATGGAATAAGTTACAATAAATTATCACAATTATATGATGACAGGAAACATTTTCAACTTACCATATCGAGTTTTTTTTAAATCAAACAGCAGAAATAAAGTGTAATTGAAGAATTCCAGAAAATTTCACAATAATTTGTGCAATTGCAAAAAAAAAATAAATTCCCCCCGAACAATGCTACGGAATTACGGCTGAGATAATTTTAGCAGCGGGAATTTGAAAAAATGAAACATTTTTATATTTTCCAATTATTTATTTTTATAGCATTTTTTTTTCAGCGATGCCGGCTTATCATGCTCAGGAAAATTATAAATATACTGCTGCAATTTACATGAAAGACAAAATTGACAAAAAAGTGTATTTCTACGGAAAAATTAATAAAATCGAGAACAAGACACCAACTACGACGATTTTGACGCTTTCAGACACAACTGACACAATTTTGGCATATATTCATGATCCAAATGTTTTGAAATACAAATTTGGAAAACAGCAAATTATTCGCATTCATCGAGCATTGGTAAGAAATCAGTTTTATATCAATTCGAATTAATTTTTCTAAATAAGTGTTTAGGTCTGCCAAAAAGACAACAAATGTTTTTTGCAAGCCGAAATCAACGTAGCTGGTTGTCATTTTGCTGTTTGGAAGAAAGATGCCAGCACACCGTCACAAATTGCTTTTTTATCCTCGAGGAATTATAGCGAGCAGCCGAATGATAAATTTATGGTTTGTTGTATTAGCTAATTTTTGAATTTAAAACATATAATTTCAGATTAAGTTGCTCAGAATCATGGATGACGAAATTAAAATGTTGGTTACGCTTTGATAATTAAGGTTTTTAACACTGATAATTTCAGTGAAATGAATGATAAAGAGGCGAGCACATCATACGACACTAGAATTATGAATTCTGTACGTTTTTACACACAAAAAACGGATCTAAATCTTTTTTTTTAGTTTCTTGCATTACCCGATGGTTGGAATGGTGATAATATAGATAAACAGGAAGAGGAAATAAAGAAGTTTTTCAATTTCGCTGTTACAGATAAAATCACATCTGAAATGTATGTTTTTTAAATATTCAATATTCACACTCAACAATTTCCTTTAAAACGCTATATTCTAAAAAACATTGAATTCTAAATTTTTTCTAACTCGATTGAAAATCAAAATCTTGTCAAATAGTCATAGTTCAGCTTGTTTTTTCAGTTCTCATTCACTCAATACTCAATTTTACGGAAATAATGGAAGCGATGCAGCTTTTCAATGGATGTCCAAATGCAAATCATGCCACAACACCATCTACGTACACCACTCTTCCAACGAAACTCCCTGCCCAAAGTGCGGAAAATTGGAGGAAGGAAAATCGATTGGATTAATGGCACGGATCGCATTGAGAAGTAGTGAAAATTTGACCGTAGCATTGTCATGTCCGCTAACTAGCAGTGTAAGTATTCATTATGACGGGTCAGATACAAAAGCGCGGTTTTTCAGCCAATTTTTCGTAAAGTTGTCGGTCCGTTCAGTTTCAGAACTCTTTGGGAGAAATCAAAAGATGAATTCAGTGCATGGTGCCGAGAAAAAGTCAAATGTTTGGAGGTATTTCATTAACTGTCTTTGGAATGCCTTTGAGCTTATCGTTTCAGGAGTTTTCGAAGAAGTATGAAATACAGAAATTTTCCGGAACAGTGGTGAATCTAGTGCGGGATTTTGCATGCATGGAAGTTTTGGTCGAACAAATTGAAATTATTGAGAAGTCTTGATTATTTTTATACTGTTATTTTTTTGAACTGTGTAGCATTCTAACCTCATTTGTATTTTTTTAATTGTTTTCTTGCTCATTACATGAAATTATTTTATTTATATATATATAGCAATAGCACCTAATTAAAACTTTCATGCAACTCCGGTGAACCTAAAATTCAATCAAGCGTTTCCTTTCGACAAACGCTATTTTGATGATTCGCACACAATTTGTGTGCACTACCGCTGTATCACCGATAAGGGTGTAAACAGTGATAAAATGTTAACTCCGAGAGTCTTCCTATTTATTGATTCTTCAATTTTTCTGATTCCATGAACTAATTTTGATGTTTTTAAGAGTTCAATGAATTATGACCCAAATTTGAGTGATTTGTTAGAAGATGGTGAAAAACGGAGTATTTCAAAAGTACTTAGTCAGACAAGTTCAGAAAAATTAATCGCATCGGGCATATGTAGATTATTGGTACCGAATGGGAAAGAATGGAAATGCGATGAACCAGTAGCGGTTGTTGTCTATTTGAAGGTATTCTTAATTTTGAAAGAGGACTACTGCTCTTGATTTTTGTAGAATTGATTTACAGAAATTTTCAGTAATTTTTGTATAAAACTGATTCTTTGAAATTGCGCCTAACCGAGATAAAATATTGAAATCACCCGATGTAATATTGAATTAAATAATGATTCAGAATAACAGTCAAAAATATTACAAAATTGCAATAATTGAACCATCGGCAGACTCAGAATGGGAGGCCATAATTCAATTGGAAATCAAATCGTGAGTTTTTATATTTCGTGCAAAACAATTTTTAAAAGAAGAGTTTACGAAGCTAATGAATTCATCTGGGATGAAAATGGACTTCATACTCATTCCAAATCTGTTTTTAAAATTTTCGAAAACCACCTAGAAGCCGAGAAAACGAGCCTCAAAACAATGACCTAGAAAAAGGGGCCACAGGCGAAAACCAGTCCACAGACTTGAAAAATCCAAAAAAAAATCATTAAAGAAGGACTAATATAAGTATTCCGTATAAGTATTTATTAACGAAACGCGAAAAAAAACTCATAGGAAAAAGTTCGGCCATGTGGAAACTTTTTCTAGGACATTGTTTTGAAGCTCATTTTCTCGGCTTCTAGGTTGTTTTAGAAAATTTTAAAAACAGATTTTGAATGAGAATGAAGTCTATTTTCATTTAAGGTGCATTTATTAGCTCCGTACAGTATTCCTTTAAAGACGAGGTTCCACTTCAATTTAATTTTTACCAAAAACAAGTATTTTCTTACGCCATCAAACATTTTCAACCGAAAATTACAGGTCAAAAAAATTCGATATTGAACGGTTACATAATCTTCTACTTGTTTTCCAGTCGGGTGAAGGACAAGGTTATGGACTGAATTTTTTTGATGAAGGTGAAGCAACTAAGGTTTTCGACGCCGTTAACGAGAGAAAAAGTTTCTAGCAAGAAGTTTCAAAACGATAAATCATTTTTTTACAGCGAAAAAAATTCAACACGATTCTCCCAAAGACAAGAAATTTAGTTGGAAAAAACTTTTCGGTATTGGTAAAAATAAGAAGAACATTGAGATTGGAAGTCCGACAGATTTCAAGTGATTATTTTGGTCTAGTAGAAAACATAAAACTGGTTGTGTTTCAGACATATTCAACATACTGGAATTGATATGACAACTAATCAAGAAGAATTATATAATCATATTCTAAGTGGTGGTGTGAAGACAGAATCAAAGGAAGAAGAAGAACTCGTGAAACGATTTGTAATAAATAATGAGGAACAGTTGAGAGGAAGCATTATGAAGAAAAGTAAAAATCAAACCCCAAAAGAGGTGAAAAAGGTGAAATTGTTTTTTTTATATAAAGACCCCGAATAACTATTTTTCAGTCAACTAAAAAATCAAAATCAAAAAACGCACCTGAGCCAGAACCATCCATCGAAATAGTTGTGCAAAAAGATCCATTGAACCCTGATTGGGGCTCCGATGGAACAACAAGTTCGTATAAGTCTCATGAAATTGTTGTTGCTTCGACGCCAATTCGTCATTCTCATGCATTGGCACCTAAAACTACAGCGCCTACCTCGAGTTCTTCATGGACTGTTGAAGAAAATAAAACATCGACAACGGTAGACCAATGGAGTTCTTCAATTTCAACCTCTCGGAATGAAAGTAACGGATTTCGGGAGCCTCATAATTTGTATAATTTTGACAGAAATACAACTCAGGTAATCACAGTGAAAAAATGTTCTCTACAATTTTATTGTCTACAGAATTCAACTCCAGTGGCTGCTCCAGCTCTTCCGAGTCGCTCTACATCCCGTCATTCCACAATTCTACAAAATCCATTAAAACAACAAGAGGATTCACCGCCACCTCGACTACCGTCCCATCGACATTCGTATCGATGGGCAGTTCAGGAAGAAGCTCCACCACCTTCACATAAGCAAATCAATGATCATGTGGAACTTCATTTAACAGATCCGAAGCCTGTAAGAAATGCTCCACCTCCACCATTGCCAGATTCTAGCCCAAGGGTTCATTCCGATACAGCAACATTTGTGCATATAGACACTGAATATCCAACACCACCACCTGTACCCAGTTCTTCACCACCAGTGTCACCGATTCAGAAAGGAGCTCCACCGCCGCCTCCACCTCCTCCTCCTCCACCTCCACCACCTCCACCACCTCCACCACCGCCAGCTGAACTTCCATCTGAAACGATACAACGACCAACATTAGGAATCACAGTTGGAGAAGATCGTCGAAGTCTTCTATCTCAAATTCAAAACGTTGACAAATCGAAAATGCTGCGTAAAGTTAGTGAAGCTGAAATCACCGCGAATCGGCAGTCTTTGAGCCCAGACGCAGGTGGAACAATAATTGATCAGATCCAATTTTTCTTAGAAGCAAGAAGAAACGGAATTAATCCCGATGATTCGGATGGTAAGAAAACTATTTGGGCAAATACAATGAGTTTTTTGATTTACCTATTAAGCTATTAGTTGTTTACAAAAACCTGTGTCTAAAAATCGACACGCCACGCGTGAGGGAAATGAGGAGGGTTGCGTTGCGTTGTCTTATTATCCCTCACCACACACTATTTCGCGAAATAGGGAATTTCACGTTTATGCAGCCGATTTTGTGAGACAATAATAATGTTTTGTGTAATTTCATTGTGATTACCATTTTAGTGGGAACCGTAACGTTCGAACACCGTATTAAAACATCGATAAATTGACATCTAACAGCAAAATTTTTTAAAAATATCTGTTATCGAAAATTTTGTCTTGGAAACCGGTAAAACACGTAATTCCAGGGATTGGACAAGATTGAATTTAAACAAAAAACAAATTTCAGAGATCTTTCCCTTCCGTGAGCCGATTTTCTTTTATTTCTTGAAAAAAATTCAATTTTTGAGTCTGCATTTGTAAAAACAAAAAAAACAGTGGACACGTTTTTTTAAGAATACGAAAAACAACTTTCAAGATTTTTGATCAGCTGGAGAACTTATTTTGATAAATAACAATTTTTTTCCAGATTCCGGAAACTCTGATGAAGACGAGTGGAGCGATTAAACACATTTCTTTACAATTAGTCTAACTATTTTGTTAGATTATAAATATACATAATTGTTATTTTTTAATTAATAAAAGTTATCTTGCAATTTAAAAGTGAACAGGAGGATCAGGTGAGCTTCCCGCAATTTCAATATGAAGTTAAACTCAGAGACATATATTCTCTAATTATTATAAATAAAAGTGTCGAAATAAACGAAAGATTTATTAAACTTTAACAGCTGAGGAGACTAGAAGGAATGTCATAATAAAGAATATTGTCACAACGGTTTGAATTTCATACAATAAATTGAAGTGAAGATTTTCTGGTGGAATGATTCTACATGATATAGGATAAACTATGATTAGCTAAACGGAGCGTATAATTGAAGAAAAATGTTATTATTGACGAGATGGATTCACCAATTCTTTGACACTTCCATCGGAATACGCAAAGAAGACTGCATCAACGACCCCAATGAAGAGTCCAGTCTCAACGATTCCAGCGGTATTAGCCAATCTAGTCTGAACTTCCGACCAATTACGTCCGTTCAAGTTTTTCTCAAAACACCAATCGATAATGAAATTGCTGTTATCAGTCACCACAGGGCCACATTTTTTGACTGCTTCTCTCAATTGTGCAGTTCCTCCTTCTTTTGCTGGAATTGTTCGGAGAAGGGGTTGAGCGGCGAATGGAAGAACTTCGATCGGGACACAATTGTAACGATCTCCGAGATTTTTCGAATCCTTGAGGTAATCGGCAATCACGTAGAAATGTTTTGAAGCAGATTGCACGATTTTTTCTTGTGCCAAGCATCCACCACCTCCTTTGATGCATGTGAATTGTGAATCGACCTGAAATAAGTCAGAAAATAATTTTTTCGTGGAATTGAAAAACACTTTTTTTTTAGTATGTAATTAGTATCATTTTAATACATTATTTTGTTTGTAGATGTGTATACGAGTACGCGTGATGCGATGAGATTAAATAAAAAGCATTTTGTTTCATTTTTTGGAATTTGGCTTGGTTCTTGTGTGACAACGATATAAATAAATATTTTCATTCTTTGATTGCAAAATGAATGCTTACCTCATCGGCTCCATCGATACAAACATCCAACTCTGGATGTGCATCCAGATCAGAAACTGGAAGACCTGCATCTAGCAACCATTGTTTCGTGGAGAAGCTTGTGGGAACACAAACAATGTCTTTCAATTGTCCAGTCGAATAATTTGTTTTCAAGTAATCGACTAGGTATTTTACAGTACTCCCTGAACCAACTCCCAACCGACATCCACTTTGAACGTATTTTTCAGCACATGTGTAGGCAGCCTATTTTTAATTGTATTGTGTTTCGTACGCAGAATTTAGTAGACCTACTCTTTTCTTTGCCTGCTCAATTGGTGCCAATTCGGCTTCTGGAGCAGTAGCTGTGACCATTTGACGTATTATAGAGATGCTTAATTTGCGAATTTTGATCTGAAAATTGGTATATAAGTAGGGCATAGTGCAGTAAATAGTAAGATATTATCGAAAAACATTTTTAAATCGGGATCGAGCAATTTATAATTTAAAAAAAACAAAAAAATAAAAATAATCGTGGGGAAGTGTGCATTCTGCCGTCATGGTGTTGAACAAACACCATGACGAAATATTGCACAGTTCCTTTTTTATTTTTATTTTCGGGGGATTTTTTAATTATTTAAAATTATTATATTTCATTAGATAAAATTAAATAATTTAAGTTTAGAAATGGTGAAACGACAAAAAAAGGCGGCATCTAAAAAAGTTGTCTCGTCAGAACCAGCTCCACTATGGAAAGACGACGATGATGAAGAGCTGGAGGTTTCAGTGCCGGCAAAAGTGAAAAAGACATTGAAAATTGAGCTGAAACGAGCAAACGAAGAAGACGATCAGACTTTGGCTGGGAAGGTACTTATTAGTTAACGAGAAAATTTACCATTTATGTTATTTTCTAGGAATACGTAGATCGTCTCCAAAATGCATTCAAACGTCGGCATGGTGGAACTCCAAAATGGGCCCAAAAAGTAGAAGAATCAGCAGGAGATGAGGATTCATTATTGAAGACTGCTGCCGGGTATTTAGCTAAGGATTTAAAATTGCCAAAGACAACTATCAACACCAGTTTGATAAAAAATTTTAATATTGGACATCGAAGTACCGTAAGTTTAAACATTTTATTCGATTCTCAAATAATTGGTATTTTCTTTTAGAAACCGATAAGTATTGTAAGATTCCATAAAAAACGGCCTGTCTTGGTGACCGCCGACGGCGGTGGAACGGTAAACTTGTTCAAAGTATCGTCAGAGGTTAATGAGGACAATTTCCTGCAAAGTGTAAAATTCAATAAATTCCCAATCACTTGTATGGAGTTTGCACAAAATGGTCTCGCCGTCATTTGCTCTTCTAATATGCAACAATATTTGATGCAATATAATATGGAAGATGAGACTGTTACTCAATTGAAACTACCGAATAGTTAGTACTTTTACCTCAATAAATCATTCAAAAATTAATTTATTTTCAGCCGTTCCTGCGCAAGGAGTTACATTGTTTGCTATATCTCGAGATTCTGAAGTTTTGGCTGTTGCTGGAAATAACAATCATGTCTATATTCTTCAAGCAACTGTAATTGGAGTATTTGAATATAATTTATTTAACAAATATGATTTCAGACGATGGAACATATTAAAACAATCTCATTACCATCAAATGCTTCTCAAATCAAATTCTTCCCAGGTTCTAAAGAAATTTGGGTTATTTGCGGTAATTTTTCGCTTCTCACATAACTTATTAAATATAGCATTTTTCAGAAAATGGGCAGATTGTTATATCGTCCACGATTAACGTCACCCAACACACGTTTACAGACGATGGAGCTGTTCATGGAACGTGTCTGGCTCTTAGTAATCACGGTGATTATTTTGCAACAGGGTAAAATTCCAAATTTAAATTTTACGAAATTACCGATTTTCAGAAGCGACACAGGAATTGTAAATGTCTACAATACTGAAAACTGCCGAAATTCTGATGCTCCAACACCATTGTTCAATTCTGATAATTTAGTTACTGCAGTTTCATCGGTTGTTTTTAATTCAGATGCACAACTTTTGGCGACGTGCAGTCCGGTCAAGGTATGTTACGAATTTTGAAAGATAAGTGAGAAAACCGAGAAATTTGATGGTTATTAAATAAGGGTGTTTTTTTTGGGTTTAATAAGTTTAACATCAAAATCTTCATAAAGAAAAAATAGCTAAACACCTATTTTTTCAGGAGAATCAAATCCGCTTAGTTCACGTCCAAAGTCAAACAACGTTCAAAAATTTCCCGCAACGACACGAAAAAGTTTCGAAGGCAAAATGTCTTGATATCTCACCAAAAGGCGGATATTTGGCCGTCGGAAATGAAGACGGAAAACTTCATATTTTTAGAATTCATCATTTTTCAGACTATTGATCAAACCACTGTTATTTTGTTAATTCGTTTCTTTTATCACAGTTTTGAATCCATTTGTTTTTGTTGATTTGTTCTTTATGAACCTCTTTGTTTTGTTATAAAAATTTTATTAGAAAAATTATTCTCAGAAATGAGAAAAAATCACATTTATTTTGGGAAACTAGACACTAGAATAAGGTAGAAACAGATAGTAATTCGAAAAATAAACTTTGTAAAAAAATAAGAGTAACATGAAAGATTGAGACCCGCTGAAGAGAGTTAATAGATAAACATTTAATAGATATTATGATACATGGAATATTGAAAACAATATAAAAATGTAGAACAAATTAGGGGGTGTTTTCTTGTTTGATACCAAAAAGCAGCTGTTTGGCGAAGGTGGAAAAATGAATTTGATCGAAGAAGTCTGCAACCAAGACGGCTTCTTTCATTTCAACAGCCATTGTTGCAAGTACCGTTCCAAGGAGAAGTAAGCGTCCAAATCTAGAAAATAACGTTTTAAAACTGATTTTTTTGAGGAGAAAGGGGTTTCGGAACAGTTGTATCATATTGTCAACTTAAATATTGTTGATCATTGCGTTTTGAAGGCTGATTAACCTCACAGACGCTCCGCATGCACGCACGCGGCTGCAGACACTCAACACACTGGAAAATTGGCAGGAACATTAATTCTCAAATTGTCCAGTGTGTTGAGTGCCGGCAGCCGCGTGCGTGCGTGTGGAGCGTCAGTGAGGTTGAGCAGCCCTCAAAACGCAATGAACAAGAATATTTGAGCTGACAATACCAATTTAAAACTGTCCAAAAAAGTATAATTTGAAAATTTAATTGAAATTAAACTCGCGCGCAGTATTTAATAATTATCGCTCTTTCTCTCACTGGATCGCGTTCAGAATAGGAAAGGATGTAGATGTTACAACAGTAAAACGTTATTCTCAAAAGCTCTTCCAACATACCTATCCCCAGCCTCTTCTGATCCTTTATTCTTAACCATATATCGATAAAGAGCATTCGTGATAGCACTTCTTCCATCACTCAAAAGTTTTTTCGAATTCGCATCAACATCGTCAGCATCAGGATTCAAAAAGAAAATCGCCTTAAACGCTGCGAATTCTGTCACGTCCACATTCATACTTCTCATTGGTTTCAACAATTGATCAAGCATTTGATACTTCTTCTTATTGAAACCAAGCGGTCTAGTTGGTTCAGGGGTTCGATCGAAATAGGCGCCATCTGGGAATACAATTGTGTCTAATCCATGATCGGGTGAATTGAAGACATGCACAAGTGATGGATATGTAATTGCAGAGTGGCGAAGAAGACCAAGCTGAAAATAAGATGCTGTTGATATTCAGAAGAAGTTTCCCTTCTAACCTTATCAGCAAACGGTAAGCATTCAAAAACTGGAAGCGTTTTGGCCCATTCAATCATCACAAACCAATCTCTTTCATACCAATAATGATAATCAGTCTGAGTGGCAAATCGCAGTGATGTTATCTGATGTCTCGGTGAAAGAATTGCATGCTCTGCCATGAATTGTTCATCATTTAAAAGACAAGGCGATGAAACAGCTTGTAACAAATTACGCGACGGCATGTATTCCGCAAGTCGTAGGGCTGCACATCTGAAAAATGTCGAATAGATTCTACATAAATCAAAGAAAATTCCCCTACTTTGCCTCAATTGAAGCCAACGATGTCAAGAAAACATCCTCCGATCGTTCAGCTTCACAAGCTTGTGTTGGTGAGCATTCTTCGCTTGACTCAATTTTTTTAATCGGCGGGTATCTTCGAGTTCTCTTCGTGTAACCGATTGGATCTCTGTTTTGTTGAATTGCTGGAAAAATTGTCGATTTATTATGATTTTTTCATGTTTAAAAAAAGAAGGGTAACACCACTCAAGAAGTAGGCTTCTTTTTTGCAGAAGAAAAAATTGAAACAACAAAAAGGATGAAGAGATAAGAGCGAAAAACAAATACTAATCAATAGGGACTTCGTTTCCTAGGCTACCAATTAGGGTTCATATTTTGATATTATTTATTTTACATAGAACCATTTCTATTCCTTTATTTTTAACTTTTTTGGAAATTTTGAAAAAAAAAACAACACATAAAAAAGATTTAGTACTTGAAAATTATTATCCGTGGAGCGCACTTACTGTGCAAAATTTAAAATACTTAAAAACCCACCATTTCTATCCATTCCTGCTTTAATACATTTCTCAAATCTACAATGTCTGCAAGCGCATCTAATACCTGCAAAAAAAATCCCCTTGATCAAAACTCAATATTTTTCAAATTACTTTTATCAACGGGGCATTTTCCATCAAACTGACAAACAAACGATTGATTTTTCATGATAGTTCGCCGGAAAAATGTTTTGCTGAAAAGTGATAAAAAATGGAAATGGAAATCAAAGAATAAAACAAAAAAAGACTAACCATCCATTGCAAGAAGGTACACCATAGTGATAACCAGTTGAAATATCCTGGCAAACTAGGCACAATTCTTCGGGCTGTGAGTTGTTCTGCGACGAAGCAGATGACATTTTCCTATAAAAATTTTTTGATTTTCACGCATGTTTTACCTAAATTGTATGAGAGAGAGAAAAAAAAATGATGTACGCTGATCAATTCGAAGTGATAAGGTGAGAGAGAAAATGGATAGAAAAACTGGCGACCGAATCGATTGTTGTGATTAGTGTGAGAGTAGAAAAAGACAACAAAGAAGAAGAGACAAACTCGTGAACTTTCGAAACTTTGGGGGCTAGAAATGAAACCACAAATTTACTAAATTAAGTACTAACGAGTAATTGTAGGCATGCAGTTTTAGAAAAAAAAAATTTAAATTTTCTGACTAAATTTTCGTGACAAATCAGTCAGTTTTATTGACTCTTCTCACTCAACATGACAACATTTTAAAATTTGCATGGCAACGTTTTATTTCTTGAACAACTTGAGGTAGAGAGTTTAGAGCTTTTTAAAACGATTAATATTTTGAATGGGAATCAAAAGTATATTATCAAATGTGTTTTATGAAAAAACGAGTTGCAAAAATCGAAAAAGAAGAAAAACACAGCACGCATTCCACTTTTTAAATGTGTATGAGCCGTTTATGAGCCAGAATTATTCTAAGCTAAATCCTATTTCACGGTGGGCTAAAGTGAACCGACTATAATTAAGAAAATTTAGTAAGACAATCAAAAGCGGGCGTTTTTTTGGGTGTGGCATTTTTGCAATCGTGCGGCACGGTTACACAAAACGCGTTATATTCAGCTATTCAGGGACAAAATTTTGTAATTCGGATTTTAAAAAATTAGATTAAACCATACTTTATTTATTTAACGCAAAAACTTCATTTTTTCATGCGTTGTACGCGTTAAAATGCCATTTGTAAAAAATTCGAATTTTTGCGTGTGTGCAATTTGTCGTAACGGTGTACACACACAAAGCGTTGTTCTTGATGAACGGTTCACTTTATCCCACCGTGATATCAAATGTGTTTTATGAGAAAACGAAGAAAAAACAAAGCACCTCTGTGCAGCTTTCCTCTTTTTAAATGCATGTGAGCCGGTTATGAGCCAGAATTATCCTAAGCTAAATCCTATTTAAAGACACTGTGCCGCTAAAGCAAAACGTAAACGCGTTTCTACAGATGTATAATTATTCCTTTTCTTATTATATATTAGCGAAGCCTGCACTGCCGTTTATGACATTTATTATCAGATCTCAAATTTTAAATGACTTTATTGAAAAACCTTTTTAATTTTTAAATACTACTAAAATGCTTTTAAAGGCAGAGTGTCATTTATTGCGAAAAAGTGTGCTTTCGAAACAAAAATATTCAAGATTTCCAAAAAATTAGTCGACATTCAGAGAAATTAATTTCATTTAAAATTATGATGAATAATTAATCCTATTATTCTAACAAAAAAATGAAAAATTCAATTATAAAAACGAAAAAAAAATCAGGATTTAATTCAGGCCAATTTGAATTTTCAAAGATTTCCGATGATTTTCATCTCAAAAAAGTCAATTGTCCTGGTGTATTGTTGATGGTTATCAAGTACAGCGTGTACCAATCGCGTTCACTTATCTAATATGTTTTTGCAAGTGAACGAACGAACACATAGGGGAATTTATATTTTAGAAAACACGAAGTTACACAGCAGACATATTTATAAGAATAATAATCATATCTTTTTTCTATTGAGTACATAACTTCCATAAATTGTCATATGCTAAACCCATTTTTGCATAATTCTATAAACGGGGGGTTGAGAGTCATATGTATTAGTTTCAAGTTCGATTCTAATGAACTTTGATCCGAAAATTGAGAATTTCTTGGTGGATTAAGAGTACATGAAGACTAATACTTTTCTAACAATAATATAAGAATAAAAAAAATTCAAGGAATCCCAGCAAATAACATATTAAGGGTAGGCTATAACAACTGGATTAAAGTGCCACTTCCTATATAATTTCAGGCTAACGTTTATCAGAATTAATCTAATCTCTGGTTGTTAAAAAGTAGGATATCAGCACAAAGAACGAGCAATCAACTTTTTTCTTCCTGAACAATTTTTCAAAAAAAGTGTTTTTTTTCAATGGTCCATCATTTGGATATTGATAGTTCTTTAGTGACCGAACTTTGTACAGATATTTAGTTCTAGGCAAATTGCCCACAAGTTTTCGTTCAAAAAAAGATCAATCAGGAACAATTCGGAAGATCAGTTATTCACTACGTCACAAAAACAAGTGATTTTTAATCCCCCAATATTTTAAATCTAGGTATTTAAACCATAAATCAGTATCAATTGGCATGGATGAAAAATATTCATATTTAGAATACAAATAGAGCATTCAATTGAAACAAAAACATCTAATCTATTTTAAAATATTATAATTCATAGTTTAAGATTCAAACAGTCATATATTTTCCAATAATTCTATACAAAGTTATTATTAGTTGTTTACAAAATCTGTTATATAAACGGGAAAAACCTGTGTCAAAAAAATCGACACGCCACGCGTGAGGGCAATGGGAAGGGTTGCGTTGCGTTGTCTTATTATCCCTCACCATACACTATTTCGCAAAATAGGGAAGTTCACGTTTATGAAGCCAAATTTGTGAGACAATAATATCTGTTGAAATATGGTAAGTACATGTTCAAATGTTCATAACGTTTGCAAGGGTTTTTAGATTTTTATAATATTAAATCAAACGAATTATGTATAAAAGAGGAAAAAATTGTTAATTTCCGTTTCAAACGGGAATTAGCTTATAATTTTTTTACATATGGAAAATAGATATACATTCAGGTTTAATAAAAACATTTTCTAATATTTTTGAATCGTTTTCATTTTCCATTAATGTCAAAATTTAATAATCCAACTTAAAATTGGCCTGAAAATGTGATTATTCTATTAATTCTGCAAAAGGTTGAGCCCTGGCGAAATAAAGAAGAAACAGCATAAGAGCTTTTAGAAAAATATATCAATCGGGAGCTCCCGCAGACAACAAAAAGGCAAGATTTTTATAAACAAGGGTTGATCAATAATAAAGGGGGGGGGGGTGCTCCCGAGAGCTCAAAAGTGGGTTTCGGATGATTAAAAATACGATTATCTACCAATTGATAGCAAAAAACATTTTTAGGTCGAAAAAATAAGAAAATCTATAAATATTTTTCAATTTCTCAATGATTTTGAACGTTCAATAATTTACAACAATGCTTACATAGTTGGCTTTTTTGAACCTACATTGTTAATTAAGTATTCATAGGTTTCAGAGATATATTATATATTCATAGAGAAGTATTCATAGTGCCAAAATAATTTTCTTTTGCGGGAGCTCTCGAAAATAATGAGATGTTTAGGAAGCTTTAAAATTAATAACTGAACCCGGAAAGATGATTCTTATAGACTTTTTGAACAAAATAATGAACAGAAATATGCGAGAAAGGTGACCCGAAACGTTATACAATCATTAACAAGTAATAAAATTGCGAAAAAAAAACTATTATGGTTGGCATAAAAAGGTGTATATGAAAAAAAAAACGAAGTTTTGTCTAGATGTCTAGCAACAGGACGTTTCGAGGATAGAGAGTGGTAGTGCAAGAGGAAAATGAAAAATGGCGAAAAAGACAAACGTTTCAAATATAATGTTGGTTTGTAACTAAACGCGACTGTCAATATTGAGACGCAGGCGTGGAAAGGGAAAATGTTTTGCCTCCGAGACGAGACAAAAAAACGGGAGGGAGGGAGGGAGGTAGGGCTCCCGTGTATTTATTTGGGAAGAGAGAAACAATGGTTTTCAATGAATAAAAAGTGATCGACGAACAAAGAGGGCGGGTTGATGTGAAGGTTAATTTTTAATGAAACAGTCGAAAATTAGTGCATATCAAATTGGGAAAAGAATTGATCGTTCTTTGAAGGATCAAAAGTTGTTGAATTAAATTTTAAAGAACGATCACTAGTTAGTGTTGGACGTTTTGTTTTAAAAAAATGGTATCATGAAGGGGTTTTCCATTCAAATGAAAACCGGACAAGTTATCGAAAATATATTGTAATTGGCCTTATTTTTATTGCTTATGATTTCTATGCCACGATTCTCCGAATGGGATAAAGTGGACCGAAATTGTCGTCACGAACGACGCTTTGTGTGTGTACACCGTTACGACAAATTGCACACACGCAAAAATTCGAATTTTGTATATACCAACGGCATTTTAACGTCTACAACGCGTGAAAAGTGAAGTGTCTGCGTTAAATACATAAAGTGTGACTTAATCTAATTTTTTTCACTTCGAATTACAAAATTGCTTCCCTGAATAGCTGAATATAACGCGTTTTGTGTAACCGTGCCGCATAATTGCAAAAAACGCTTTTCTGCGTTCAATTTTTAATTGTCGTACTGAATTTTCTTAGTTATAGTCGGTTCACTTTAGCCCACCGTGAATTTGGAGAATAGGTGTAGACTTTTGCTTTTCCCCATTGAAAAATAAATGAAAAAAAACTCACAAATCTTCTGTTTTTTTCAAATATTTAACTGGTCATAAATCATAAACATATAATTCTCTCAGAATATACTTTAAACTAATAAATACATTCACGAAGGTGCAGTCTCTAGACAAACCAAACGGTAATTATTCAACAAAATCCCACCTGCAGGAAATTTTGTCAAAAAAAAAAAGTTGTGAAACTGAAGTATGAGAACATTCATGAGAAAGAAACCCACACAAAGTGAGAAGGATTACAAATCCGTGGCAAGTAGCAACAAGAAAAAAACGAATAACGCATAAATAAGAAAGATCATTGAAACAAGGTCTTTTTTTTTGAAGAGTAGTGTAAGAATGAAAAATCAACAAAACACAGAGATTGGCGAGGGAAAACAATGATTTTTAAAATGAGAGGTTTTGTCGGCTTTTAGTGTTTAAAAATATGTTCTAAAAATTGAAATAAATCATGTTTTTGTTAAATCAAACAATTTTTTAAAAGGACCTTAATTTTTACAAATATTTGATGAATTCACATCCAAATAATATGAATATAATAAAATTTCTTATATAAAAGACAACACCCCGAATTTTAGAGAGATACATACTGTCACTTTACCTTGCCATTTTGAAATTTTCTCAAATTTATTACACTAAATTATTCAAAAATTATAAATCCCACTGAAGGGTTTGTTCAGAGTTTAAGAACTTCAAAAACTTCTTACGAATTATCTTTGATGTAATTGAAAATTTTAAAACTCTAAAAACCTCGATGTTTTTTTCAAAAAATGCAAATAATTGGAGTATGCAAAATAGATCTCTAAAAAGCTCAAAGTTCTCCATCAACTTCATTAATGGCATTCAGTTAGTTTGCTAAGAAAAACACAAAGTTTGAATAACTTAGTTCAAGACATTCGAACCAGAATAAAAATTTAAAAGCGTCATATTTTCCAAGAACTAGGACGTAGTTCAACAATGTCTTTGGTATTTTTTTTATTGGGGGAGTTTTCGTTTCAGCTGCCTTTAATCACACCATTTTTTTCGGTGAGCAGTTCAGAGAGTGAAAAAAAACATCAATCTCTTTTTGAGCTGGTTCTGCTCCAGCGACAAGAGGGAATATTTATGTCCGAGAAATAATACAAATGAATATACAAGTGAAAATAGACTTCATTCTCATTCCAAATCTGTTTAAAAAAATTTCTAAAACCACCTAGAAGCCGAGAAAACTCGCCTCAAAACAATGGACTAGAAAAAGTGTCCATCTGGCAGAACTGTTTCTTATGGGCTTTTTTCGTGTTTCGTTAATAAATATTTATGCAGAATGCTTATATTAGTCCTTTTTTATGTTTTTTTAAATTTAAATTTATGTCTTTTTTGGATTTTTCATGCCTGCGGACTAGTTTTCGCCAGTGGCCCCATTTTCTAGGCCATTGTTTTGAGGCGTTTTCTCGGCTTCTAGGTGGTTTTCGAAACTTTTAAAAACAGATTTGGAATGAGAATGAAGTCTAGATTCATCCCAGATGCATTCATTAGCTCCGTAAAGATCTCCTTTAATATATTTTTGATAGTGGCTCAAAAATTAATATTAATAATCTTCAAAATTAAAATTTTGAATGAATCTCAAAATACATAAAAATAAAATGTTGCATGACTCACAAATTTTCCATCCGAAAAGCAGAGAAGTGTATTAAAAATGCAACGAATCGAGAGACATGATTGAGAAAACAAACTTAATTTGGTTTCCGTTGGCACCAAATTAGCAAAAGAACTAATTCTCTTTTCTGTGAAAATATTTATATGTTTTTGAAAACGAAAAAAAAGGAAGGTGTATTTAACACCGCCCAAAAACATTTCCAGTTTTCATCGTAAAATTCTAACACGCATATTTCAATTACAGTTGCAAATTAATCTTATCAAATCGAATCACTCCGCCCCCTCTCTCCATGTTTATTCGTTCATTTGACCTTTAAGGATAGGGGAAAAGCTTCGGACAAAGTACACTCTAGTTCATAATTGCTGATTAGTTTTTTTTCTTTCGTTTTCTACCCCGTTTTCCGATCAACGAAACACATAAGAGAACAAACTGATAAATGTGTATGTTTAATATGTAATAGAACTCGCAAAATGCAGAGAGTTTAGTCGAATTATGGGAAATGTTCATGTGAAAAACATCAAAAATCCTTTAATTTTTGATTATTTTTGAACGTTCTCTGTCGGCTGAGACTTACTCGGATGGAGGAATTCAAAGAACGACCAAGTTTTCATTAGTGGCGGTTGGTCTAAACTTGATTGTACTCATTTTTTCGCGGGGCGGAGACGACTGGGGAAACAAGTGCAAATTCGTAGGAAGAACAATTTGTTACATCTGGATCAAAATTTCATGCGTGATTTTTGAAATTTTCACGGTTTAGCGAATGCTAGGAGGATGTTAGTTTGGTCTGACGACTCAAAATTTCGTACTTAGTTAACAAACAAGGCTTTGTCTCTAGTTCCAAACTCTTTTGTAAACCAATTTTATGAGATTCTTGATGATCTTATTCCTATTAGTCACAGGCAATGAGTCACAATGAAAAAGAAATCATAAAAACACAAGCTGCTGAATTTCGGTGTTAGTCTTCTAGAAATTGATTTTTACAACTATAAAACGCTATTTTTTTAAAGACAAGAAGCCACTTATTTTTGCATTTCATATTTTAAATTACAAAAATTCAGCGCCTTGAAGTTAATCCCTCCGATTTATGGTGATAATAAATGTACGTTAAATGAAAATAGACTTCATTCTCATTCCAAATCTGTTTTTAAAAATTTCTAAAACCGCCTAGAAGCCGAGAAAATGAGCTTCAAAACAATGGCATAGAAAAATTTCCACTTGGCCGAATTTTTCCCTATGCTTTTTTAGTGTTTTGTTAATAAATAGTTATTCAAGCAGTGATAATTAAGCCTTTGTTGCACGACACAACAGAATGCTTATATTAGTAGTTCATTTTAATTTATGTTTTTTTTGAATTTCTCATCCCTGCGGACTAGTTTTCGCCGGTGGCCACTTTTTCTAGGGTATTGTTTTGAGGCGCGTTTTCTCGGCTTCTAGGGGGTCTTAGAAAATTTTAAAAACAGATTTGGAATGAGTAGGAAGCTTATGTTCATCCTAGACGCATTCATTAGCTCCGTAAAGCCCTCCTTTAATAGCTCAATGAAACTACTGCGTCGCGGGTCCAAAAACAACTTTAAAGGGTTCACTAGCACGATGTCTTTAAGATAACAAAAAATTACGACTCTGATTTAAAGAGAAGACGTTGAAAAATGTTTCCCTGGATCTATTTTCAAGGAAAAATTGTCAGTTGGATATCGAATTACATTCCTTGAAAACAAAAGTTCTACTACTATTTCAGTTTCCCTCTTCGGAGTTTTCTAAACAAGATAAAGGCAAACGTTTTCTATTGATATAATGGTCCAAGCTCAATAGAAAACTTGGTTTTTTAAAAATAAACTCACAGTTCATCAGGGATGTTGTAACTAGCTTAAAAAGTTGTCTAGAAAATTTTAATCGCAAATTTTAATACAAAATGTCAACATAACTAATTTTGACACAAGCACTTTGTTATCTATTTCATTCATATTTATGTAAACAGCTTACAACTAATAACTGTTCGAAAAACTTTATACGAGATGGCAATTCTTTTTTTTCGGCACTCACCAGGGCGTCTTTTTGCCACTCAACGCTGATTGTGCAAAATATCTGCTCAGCTGAAGCTCCCAGAGTTAAGTGGAGGGCTGTAACTTCTACAAAAAATTATAGAAACACTTGAAAACTGATGAAAAATTAGAAAAACATATATACTTCAAAAGAAATGAAGAAATGGTGCGAATAGGGGGAAGATGTATTTTTTGCCCAATCCTGTAAAACCCTGTATATCAACATCATGCAACCGCAACCGATCTATTTTTAGGACAATGGTTTCCATTAATTGATTTTGTAAATCAAGCCAAATTCTTTGATTTGTTAAAATTTTTAAATAATTTAATCCAGACCTTTTCCTGGAATTATCGTCTCTGCAGACGCTAAAAAACACGACTGCATTTTTCACGATAATTCATTTCAAAATCTATTTTCGGCAATTATTATAGATGAAGGGTCTTCTACTTGAAGCCCCTCCCATTTTCCCAAAAATAGCTTGTTTTGAATAATTATCGCCGCTCCCCCCCCCCCCTTCCAATGACCACAAAATATTCAGCTTCAACCTGTTCAAATAATATAGTAACATCAGAAATCAAATACGAAATCATAGACATCACTATGAATGCGGAGCCTCCAGAGAAATCTAATATCTACAAGTGACCGCTATAAAGGGAGGGATAATTCGTAAAAATTCCAAAAAAACAATGCAAAATATATTCGTTTTATTGCTCACCGTTCCTGTATTTTGTTTAGGAGCCGCAGTTTTTGATCGAAACTTTACAAAACCATATGTTCTGAAAAAGACATGGGTTCAGAATTTTATCAAGTTTCAGTATATTTTTGAAGGAAAGCAAGGAAAAGCGAAAATCGTTCCTTTAGGTAAGTGTAAAAAAGGTGGAGGTGTTTCAAAATATGAAGACTATTATGTACAGGATGTGTTCCAACAAATGTTGATGATGGAAAAATGTTAAAAGCTGGTGATCAACATCATGAACATGACTTCGTTTTCTCTTGTGAAGAAGGTGCAGATGGAGTTCTGAATTATGAAGCGATTGCTTGTGTTGATGCATTTGGCCAGACTATGTACCCGGGAGAGACAAGAAGATTGAGTAATGGAACTGTTGTTTTACATTGCAATATTTTTGGAGGAGCTCTGAAGAAAGTGGTTGAAAGAGGTTGGTTCAACATTTTTTTTTCAACCTTTCATTAAAGGCAGCTGATCAGTTAATGCGATCCAAATTCAAGGCAAAAAATAAAAATTTGAATGGGAGTCCAGGTGGTCCAAAGAACAATCCCAATATGTAGAATTTTCAAATAATTGTGTTTCGCGCCAATTCTGACCGCGTCGCTAAATACGAAGCGTTTATACGAAGCGTTTATTGCTAAATACGAAGCGTTTATTTATCGGTGTGGTTTCGCATAAATTGTATTTTACTAATTAGAGAAATCTCTAATTTTTGAAATTTAAATCTGGTAGGGTAAAATTAACTGGCCCACTGTCTTTAAGGTAGCAAATATTATACTTTTGCAATTTCCAATCAAAAATAATTATGTACTTTAAGATGTTAATCAATTGTCTAATTTTTCTTGGACCATGTCATTAAGAGTCATATTTACACTTATTTTTTGAATAAATCTCCCCCCCCCCCTTAAACATACCATTTCCAGCTGCTGGATGCTATTTCAACGAGACAATCTTCACTGAAGACGAAAAATGGGTCGAACCATTAGTCAACACATCATCAGGAATCGATGGAAGACTCATGCAATGTTTCAGACCACATTACAGTTATTATGAGAGTCATGTTGTCGGTTGTGTCATTGGAAGACTCGGAATTCTCATCGATGAATATGGACAAAAATCGGATGGAAATTATGTAAAATGCGTTGAAAATGAACTGGGAAATGTTTCGCTTGAACCAGCTACTGTAGATGGTGAATTTGGATGTTTAAAAAAAAATATTTAAAAATTTGTTTGCAGATTTATCATGCAAATTGGATAATCAAACATTTGCTCACGACACTGAATGGACTGATAGCAAAAGAAGTGCCTTGATGAGATGTACACATGGACATCTTGTTAAAACTAGTAAGTTTTCAAAAAATTATTATTATCAACTCAATTATTCTTGATCATTGCGTTCGGAAGTCTGCTCAACCTCACAGCCGCTCCGCGCGCACACGACACGGCTGCCGACACTCAACACACTGGAAAATTTGAAAAATTAATTTTCCCGCCAATATTTCAATGTGTTGAGTGGGAGGTCACCGCGTCGCGTGCGTGCGGAGCGGCTGTGAGGATGAGCAGCCTTCCGAACGCAATGATCAAGAATAATTGAGTTGACAATAGAAAAAAAAAATTTTTTTTGAAAAATAGGTCACAAATTTTAGAGCTTTTCGTCTAATTTTTTAAATTTTAAATTTCAAGTTTTCCTTCCCTCTGGAATCACAACTTCTGTTGCTCCACGAAAAATATAAAATGTCTAGAAATTTTTATCGATTGTTCATTCACCAGATGCTAAAAGAGGGGTTTATTTAAAATCTCTTAGCTCACATTGCTCTTTAATTTTTTGAAAAAATTCCCTTCTTTTTTCAGAATGTATTATCGATAATGAAACCATCCCAATTGGTCAAGAAATCCCAGTCAGTCGTGGTTGTATTTTCCTCTGTCATCCCCAAACAAATGTCTACATTTGTGACGACAAATTACAAGAATTCAAAATCGTAGACCTCCATGCTATTACCGACAACAGTTCCAACAATCAAACTCTCAAAAATGTTTTCAGATTCTAATATGTTGAAAATTTTCACTACTCTTTTTTCTTGTTTGTAAATATTCCCTCCCATCATGTCAATGTTTTAAGCTTTCGGTAAAATTTGTCAATTTTTACTGTCAATAAACTGCCTTATCAACATTTTTTTTCTTTTCAAAAATCATTATTCTAGCAATTTTCACTTTTTCGGTTGTCGATAAGAAATCAAGACAGCAACGATTTTTACAGAAGGGTGCTTATTTCAAAAAATGCATAAAAATATCAATAATTTATTTGTTATTTTTGTATTATTGTTTGTTACAACATCGCTATCCAATGGCTATCCAACATCAGTGACAGTGAAATCAAGCTACAATAAACAGATTATTAATTTGATTGGTGAGTTTTATTACCAATAAAATGTTTATTTCGTTCTTTGTCTTTGAGTATTTTTTTTAGTAAGACTTACATGTTCTTTTTAAAAGTTCTGTCTATCGAAAAAAAACGTTTTCGGAAAATTAAAGGAGGGCTCTCCAGATAATAAAATGTACCTTAAATTTAAATAGACTTTATTCTCATTCCAAATCTGTTTTTAAAATGTTCTAAAACCACCTAGAAGCCGAAAAAAGATGCTTCAAAACAATGGCCTAGAAAAAGTTTCCATCTGGCCGAACTTTTTCCTGTGAGCTTTTTTTCGAGTTTCGTTTATAAATAGTTAAGTACATAATGCTTATATTAGTCCTTTTTAAGGTATTTTCGTTTTAATTTATGTCTTAAATTTTTTTTTGGATTTTTAATGCCTGGGGACTAGTTTTGGCCACTTTTTCTAGGCCATTGTTTTGAGGCGCGTTTTCTCTGCTTCTAGGTGGTTTTAGAAAATTTTAAAAACAGATTTGGAATGAGAATGGAGTCTATTTTCATCCCAGACGCTTTCATTAGCTCCGTAAAGCCCTCCTTTAAAAGACACGAATTCTTAAAAACAATTTAGCATCAAATTGAAACTTTTCGTTTTGAGATCTCATCTACATGTAAAAAAACCGAAGAAAGAGGAAAAAATTTCGCCCTGCCATTGGAAAATTAGTGCACAAAAACAATTTTTGTGAAGGTTGTGTTTTCGTTGGCGGTAATTGAAATATTTGAATTTTTGTGTGTGATTCGAATGATTTCGGTTCAAATTTACACACCGTGACAAAATTAATAACAAAAAGGTGTATTCCAATAATATAAAAATGCCCCTATCTTCAGTTTGGATTTGCCCTGATCCAACACTGTTCGCGATGATTCAATCGTCTTTACAACAATACCGTACCGTTGATGATATTAACACATCTGTAGAGGGACAAGTCACAGGGTTAGTTAAATATTCTATCTAAAAATAATGGAATAATTTTCAGCTACAAAAATTCCATATGGCTTGTTAACACTATAAACTATAGTCGGACAACAGCAGACACTGATCCACTTCCAAATACTTCATCAAAGAACTTGTGTTTTGTTCAGGTTAAAGATCAACAAAAATAACTTCCTCGAAAATTTCCAATTCCAGGCTCCAAATGAGAAATTAATCATCTTTGTCGCTGCCGTCGTCTCATAATAAAATATAATTATCTGTATAAATTGGAAATTGGTCATAAACAAAATAAAATATTTCTTTATTGTGAAAACAAGACGTTTTAAAATATTGAGTATCAATCGGAATCTTCTGACGATCCGGACCCGTAGTCAGCAAGTGATGATAAAATTCCAGACGGTTTTGAAGCAGTAGGCACTGCTGGAATTTCTTCTTCTTCTTTTTTCGCCTTTTTGAGGACCACTAATTTAGACAAAATCGACTTCTGATCCGGTTTTCGTTTTGTCGGTTGTGATGACGTCGATGACGATGGCTCATCCGAAGGCGGTTCAGGTTTCTGAATATACGAGATTTTTAAAATCAAACTACAATTGGTGAAAAGTTGGTTTTTTGAAATCAATATTTTTTTTTAAAATCCGATTGTAGACAATTCCATTTTTTATATATAGGCAGTAAACTAGAACTGAACTGAATTCTAAATAAACGGTTTGTGAAAAACGAGAAAAAAGTGCAATCTAATAGCATTTCCAACTATTATCACTGGTTCACTGCGTTTAAAAGATTAAAATATGAAATTGCTGGTTCCTCCAACATTTAATCAAAAACAAATCACTAACCATGAATCCATTCGTCCCACTACCACTTGGTTTATTCAAATCTTCTTCGTCACCCTCTTCATCTTTAATTCTCCTCTCAATCCTTCCTTCTGAATTCATACCAACCAATTCCTTCGCCAATCTATCATCATCTTCCTCTTGCATTCGAATCCTCATCGCTTGCGCCAAATGTGGATCTGTTGATTCCAAAAATTGCAACGTATCAATTCCCTCCTTGTGTCTGCTTGAATCTTGTAAATCTTCCAAATTCCCCATCTCTTCCATTTCCTGTCGACTCATCATTGTACGTTTTTCCAGCATTTTCATCGGATCTTTTGCGTCTTCTGCCTCTTTTTCATCTTCCTTCTTTTGTTGATCTTGGTAAACTTTGATTGCTTCGAATAATCTTGTGGCACCATGTTCATTTTGATAGTCGCAGTTTTCAAGATCAGTTTTGAATGTAATTTCAGCTAGACAATTTGGACATCTGGAAAAAAGTGTAGTTGTCTCATATTCAGCTATGATTTAATAACATTTTTGAACCAAACTAATCAGGGATATTTCGTATTTCATAAAAACCTAATTACCTGAAGTAAAATCTGAAAATTTTCAGTCCTAAATAGGTATCGCCTTCCGCCGTTTCTCTTTTCATATTGAACTTCTTCCCTTTGTAAATGTATTCATTACAAGTGTTGCATTGCATATTAAATGGAGCCATAACACGTTGAATAAATTGCCTGAAACAAATTAAAATAATTTTTTTGAAGAAATGGTCGTACTTACTTATTTCTCTGTCCTTTTGCTCTCGGGATTTTTGAAGGATCAAAGTCCGGTGGATAATATTTCTGAAAATAGCAATTTAATTGGGATTATCTTATATTTTTTTCGCTGATCTTACCTGAAACACTTTACGCTCTGTTCCGGTCATTTTTGGATCTGAAAAATATTAAATTAGAAGTAATATTTATTATTTTCGAATATAAATGAGACAAAATACAAAAAGAAGATGGTTTAGAGATAATTTCAAAATGCCAATAGAGCGCACAAACTTTTTCATAGTGGACGGCGCAAGAACAGTGCGTAAATTTTGAAAGGCCGATTAAAAAGAGTTAAGAAGAGTTAAAAATCAAAAACAATAAAAATATTGAAACTAAAAGTTTTTCTGAAATAATTTATTTTCGATGCTCTGCAACAAATTGAACGATTAACACCTGTAACAAACCATTTACTGAGAAATAATACCATCATTTATTTTTCTATACATACTAAAAATACGAAAAGCATAAAAAGAAAGTATAAAACAGAAAAAGAACACTAAATTATAGACACATAAGTTCTCTCTACTCGTAGACATCTTCGCGGTCGCAGATGTATTTGAAAGCATCACGGATAGACTGAAATGTTCAAACTTCGCAAATAAACATAATGTTGATTGATTTACCTTGAATTTGTCGGAGTCTTGGAGTGGAATTTCAAATCCGAATTCGTCTTCCAATGCCATGATGATTTCAACCTAAACAAAGTATATTTTGATGTTTTTGTGTGATTATTTGGACAAATTTCCGACATTTCAAGAAATAAAAAAAAGTATCGGGTGTGGTTGCGAAATGAAAACATGTTATAATAAAAATTGGATTATATACGTTTTAAGAATCACGAATATAATCAGAATTTCCTAATCAGCAATTTTAAGATTTTTTAAGCATGGAAAAAATAAATACCTGATCCAACGAATCAAAACCAAAATCTTTGTTGAAATCAGCGTCAAGATTCAAAAGAGCTTCCTTGTCGGCTGGGAAACGATCCCATGATCGAACGGCTTTCAAAACGCGTTCCTCAACCTTAAAAATATTCAATTATCGATCATACTTTAAAACGAATGTTTTCGACAAAGCTAACCTGTTTGAAGGTAAGTTGTTTTGGTGGGTCGAATGGTCCGAAAACTTCGACTTTGCTTCCTCTAAAATGTTATTATATTAAATTTTAGGTTATATTAATAATTTTCAAAAAAAAACTACCAAAAACGAAACTGTCTTGAATAAAATTAAACAAGTTATTCATGCGTTTTCCTTTGAATATCCAATTTTTTGGAATGAGCTTTGTAGAAAAAAACAGCATTTTTGAAATAAATAGCTTGTGGCAAAATTAAAGAGGCTTGTTTTTTTCAAAATGGAAAACAAATTGAACTTGCGGCAGTCTAATTTCACATCTTCGAGCATGTACAAACGCTATCCGAAAGAATATTTAAATTAACTTTCGTTATTCTTAAAGCTGTTATTTATATGCGGTAAAATTACAGTACTTTCCATTGCTGGCTAAATCGCGAAGATTTCGCAAAATTAGCAATATTCCCATGTTTCAAAAACTAAATCACCTTGATTGAACGATATTTACCGACGGCGCTAAAAGTTTGATCAATTGTGGGTTAGATGTCGCGATGGTATTCTTTTGAATCACAACTGATGCGGTTCTAGCAGCGAGCCTTCCCAATTGACGAACGAACATGCTAATTTGCCAATAGAAAATTGTATCAAATTTTACCTGCCTCAAATACCCGAGGCGAGTGAACGCTTTGTGTATGGGATGGTAAAGCATAAACACATTTTAAAAAATAACAGTTTATTTATCAACGACAACAAATTTATTTGTGGGCTTTGCGTTGAGCGATGATGACTCCTTGGAGCTCCTCACGCTTTCTCTTGGCGCGGAGGTGGGTTCCGATGCGTCTTTTCAAGAACTTGAGGGCTCTCTTATCCTTGGAGATACGAAGCATTTCAAGAACGCGACGTTCGTATGGGGCGAAACCAGTGATTTCACGGACGAGCTCTCTGACGACCTGTAATTTACTCAACGTTTTACAAGTTTGCAAAGTTATTTGGTATTTACCTTGGTCTTCTTGGAAGCGACTCCTCGGCGTCTGTTTTGACGTGGCTTAACCTCCAAATTGGTAGCAGAATGTCCCTTGTTGAGCCCAACGGCCAATCCTTCAACTCCAGGTTGACTCATCTGAATTTGATGATTAAAGATAAAATTATTTAAAAACCAGCAAGATATACGAATGGTGCTTCAGCAACCATTTAAAAAATCAGATAACAATTGAAACCCTTTTTGTATTTAATTATTCTGAGTTAGGAATGAGCAAAGTCGAAAATATACAGCAACATTTACATAATTACAAGTATTTACATGGTCGCATTATTAAGGCGTTGGTTTTCTACATTTTGGGAAGGCAACAAATAAGACGAAACCATTGATGAGAACTTGTCCGTGATTGTTTGAGCGGGGAGAAAGATCCGAAATTTAGGAATCTTATCAGCTACGGATGATCTTGTCCATCTTGCCTAAAGTATTTATTTTTATTTTTATCATCACATAACTTACATACCTGATAGGTGCTAATTATGAAGAATGGGAATAGGATGGCGAAGATACATCCGTTGACTAGCATATTAGAAGAAAGTGAAGTCATTACAGTAAGTGGAATTCCGAAACCAATGAAATACGGCCAGCGCTTTTCAATGTTATTGATTCGCCCTCCAATTTTGACACTCCGAGATGACCAGAAATACTCGAAGCAATACATAGAGTTGAGAAGAGTCATATGCAGCAACATCAAAACGGTTGAGATGGTAGGAATTGGAAGATATTCTGCAAGGCATCCCTGGATGAGGAAGAAAACACCTAGAATCGTGGACACGATGATGTCGGCGATCACAATCCTGAAGGACATAAATTAAATGTATTTATATAAAAATATTCTACCTGAAATCAATTGGTGGGGGGTCTGGCAGTTTGAGCTGACGAAGACATGCACCAGCAATATCCGAAAACCACAGAGCCATCAAAATTCTAGTTATGAGAAAAATAGGTAAAAGGAGCACAATAGTGATATATTTCCCGTAGATTCCATCCGTAAAAAGACCGATGATAAAAGAGAAGATGAATGAAAGGACCTGATGTAATAGAATGATGCTTATGTTCACTCCTGCACATTGTAGAACTCTAAATACAAAGTATATGACGAAACAGAAGTTTTATGAACTAACCTTTTCCACACGCGTTCTCGATGCCTGACAACTTGCTCAGCTGGACGGATAATGGCTCCTTCCCTTTCGCGCCGCATCTGCATAACTGTTTTAGGACGTGGTGTAGGAGCAGTGTACTTCTCATATTCGTCATCTTGGTCTAATTGACGAATAAACTAAAATAAAGCACTTTTTGCCATAGTTCAAAATTTTAACAAACTCACAGCCAGCCCAGTAATAGAATCCTTACACCCATGAAAAATATCGATCAATACATGATAAATTGTTTCCGCCATAATCCAACGTGCATCTGCGAAAAATCGATTTGTGTGTATACGAGAAAATTAAAAAAAAAATCTCTTAGAACGGGAAATTAAAGGAAAACGAACACATAATTAAATAGCAATATTCCAAAATTGTACGTTAAACATGCCAAATGTACAAAAAACAGTTAAAAATCACGAAAAAGAAAGGAAAAAAATTGTTCATCCTAAACACAACCTCCCTATAACCATGTGAGAGAAGTTGAAGATCGTGGCGAGACCATTGGCTGCGTAGCAACTCACTGCATTGAACGGATACGCAGCCAAATAATCCAATGTGAAAAATAAATTTTTTGATTTTCTTTTTTTTCTTCATCACGTTTTTCAATAAGTATTTTGTTAAATTTTGCGATTTTTGTGTATATTTAAAATGGAAACTTTTCTATTCTTAATTGTGTCCTGAAATGTCCTTATTTTTTATGCGTCTCCATTTTCTCCTAATTTTTTTTTAAATTTTAGTCTTGGATAATGGCTCCCGCTCGTAAGGGAAAGGCTAAAGCTGAAGAGGCTGTTGTGTCCCTCGGACCACAAGCCAAGGAAGGAGAGCTCATCTTCGGAGTTGCTCACATTTTCGCCTCATTCAACGATACCTTCGTTCACATTACTGATATCTCTGGTAAGTTATAAAATTAAAAGAAGAAAAATTGAATACGTGAGAATAAATTTTTTTCCAGGTCGGGAAACCATCGTCAGAGTTACCGGAGGTATGAAAGTTAAGGCTGATCGTGATGAGTCTTCTCCATACGCTGCTATGCTTGCTGCTCAAGACGTTGCTGACCGTTGCAAACAAGTAAGTATTAATGATATATATATATATATTTATTAAAAAACAAATTTAGCTCGGAATCAACGCTCTTCACATCAAGCTCCGTGCTACCGGAGGAACCAGAACAAAGACTCCAGGACCAGGAGCTCAATCTGCTCTCCGTGCTCTTGCCCGCGCTGGAATGAAAATCGGAAGAATCGAAGATGTCACCCCAATTCCATCCGACGCCACCAGAAGAAAGGGAGGTCGCCGTGGACGTCGTCTCTAAGTTGTTATTTGTTATTCAAAGAATACAATGTTTACAAAATGTTAATTTTTTATCAACAAATGACAATTCAATACCGGTACAAAATTTTACAAAACATTATTTATAAGCCTTCAAAAGGCTGAGCAAAGTTGCGATCATTAATCTACAGCGGATTACGCCGCCGTCTTGGTGTTCGTAGTTCTGAACTTGAATTAGATGAATATAGCGAAAATCCATTCAATGTGCTCGCGAGACTTTCAACTGAAGAATGTCGGTGAGTTGCCAATGCTGTCAGCCCCAACTTTTTCAGTTTTTTCCAATATTGTGCCACGTCGACTCCTTCCCATCCGGCATTTTCAAGCCGATCAAGATATCTGAATTAAAAGTTAAAGTTTAAAAAATAATACCTCACTTTAAGTATTATTGTGTCAGAAAATCGGCGGCGTAAACGCGAATTAATGTGCGGTTAGGGATAATAAATAAATGCTCTGTAACCCTCCCCATTTAGCTCACGCGCCATTTTAAGACTTAAATTTTTTCACGTTTATAAATACCGCAGAATTTGTAGACAACTAATACCTTCTCATAATTCGATCTCGTACTCTTTGCTCTACATCACTCAATTTTCCACCGTTGCATTGTTCCAAATTACTGAAAACTTGTTGAACACTATCCATCCCAATCAAACAGCAAGTTATATTCGGAAACGAAATAGCGTAATCTATAGCCAATTTGGATATGCTTATATTTTTCGACATGCAGTATGTCGTAGCGGCGAGACATGCCTCGCGAATTTCATCGCTAGCAGGATGCCACGGTGGCGGGCCTTTCTCGGTGAGAAGTCCCCAGCATAGAGCTCCAGAATTGATAACGGCAATGTTTCTGGAGTTGAACCAAGCAGTGAATTGTCCCAAAGAGTTGTTATTCAATGTTCCTTTGCAATACGTCATTACAAAATCTATTCTAACAGTGGAACAATCTATCAATTGTCTGTAAAGTTGTTCCGATCGAATTTAAAATCAATTCAGAGCTCACATACATTATTTTTTGCACCGGGTACCCAGTCAACCCAATGTGTCTTATTTTTCCCGATGCCTTCGCCATTTCCAAAGCCTGAAGTGTTTCATAAAGGACGATACTTTCATTTGGCGCAAAGTCCGCGTCATGAATCTGGAATTACTAAAAAAATAAAACTTTCAAACATAGAAAAACACCTGAACAAAACAAATATCAATATATGTCAGCTGTAGTCGTTTCAAACTATTCGTCAATGATTCCAATATCTTGTCAGCTCGAAAATCAAATGTTCTTGCATAATCCAGCTCAAATCTTCCAACTTTCGTACTAATATAATATGATTTTCTGGGAATCTTCGACAGCGCCTTTCCGAGAATTGATTCACTTCTTGATTGACTGTACCAATATCCAGTATCAATGAAATTTATTCCCTGTTTTATAGCCGTTTCTACGATGTTTGTTATAGAATCTTCGACGTTCCCAAACATCCCGCCGATTGCTGCCGCACCTGAAAAATAAGGGTTCACCAGAAGTTTTATCTTGAATTTAATAAATCAATAAATACTTTCGAGCGAATTTACGAAGTTGAATTCAATTTTATACGGACCTTAAATTCCCTTATTTCTGAGCTCACATGAGTCGCTTAATTGGACGGGTAAAACACTCATCAGATATTTATGAAGTTTCAGAAACATCGGCTCTGTTTAAAAGTTTCTCAACTTTTTCAAAGTACAAATACTACAGTGTTGAAACACAGCTTATTTTTTCAAAACAATTCCAAAAGAGTGGTAAACTGTCAAAGCAAAACCAATTTAATTATTAGAAAAACTTTAAAGGAGGCTTGTACGAAAATGGTATATATCATTCAATCGATTCAGAATTTAATTTTATATACTGTTGCTTCATTTCTATTCCAAACGCGCTCCATAAACTGACACTTTGCCAGCACACCTTCCAAAAAACAAAATGCAAACGCTCCACGTTATTCACGTGAGAAATCGTTTGCGTTTTGTTTTTTGGAAGGTGTGCTGGCAAAGTGCCAGTTTATGGAGCGCGTTTGGAATAGAAATGAGGCAACAGTATTTACCGAAAGAAAGTGAGAAACGTTGAAAAAAAAACTAGCAGCCGAAATCGAAGTTGGCTGTCACTTTGGTGGAAGCTTACGTTTTTGAGACCAAAGTTCGATTCCGGGAGGCCTTATTTTCGCATTTATACTTTTTTGAAAATTTGTCCCTATCGTTTCGGTCTATGAAACTGAAAACTACTAGGAATTCTTCTTTCACAGCAGGGATGAAATGTTTCGAAATGCATAATTTTAAAAATTGAAATACTGAAGTTATCGTCTCACGTTAAGAAACAAGAAAAGACTAACCGAAGCCAATTTTTGATATTCGCATATCAGTTCCAGCAACTGACCGATAAGACATCCGCCGAACCGCTGCTTCGTCATGAAATCTAGGAACATAAGTAGGTGGAAGTGCATTCTGGAAATAAAACATAGACTAAAGTATCGACATTATTTTTTTTTACATCTGCTTTGTTATCCCTTCGAGTACTGTTATTCACACCAACTGGAGCCAATGATATTGATCTTGGAATTTGACGAGAAGTTGAAGGCTAAATTATAAAATTCGTCGCCCAATTTCTCTGATTTTCATTTATCGATAATTTAAAATGAAATGGAACGGGAAAGTTAATTAAATTTCGATACTACTTAAGAGATTTCGCCTTTCAAAACGTCAAAACTCTCTACCGATGTATTGTTTAAAGCTTTTTTTGAAATCTCATATGAAAATTAAATTCGTATGTTTTTATTTTAAGTACATTAAATTTTTTGGGTTCAAAAAATCATGAGATTTTTTGGAGTTCAACATAAGTAAGAAATTAATTAGTATACTCAAGAATGAAATTTATTTATCAGAACTACTTGTGCAAAATGTTAGAGTAATACTAGTGATAGTTTTCAGAAAAATTCTTTATTTTCAAACGTTCGAAATTCTAATAAAGTTTCACGCAAATGTTTGTTTTTTTTAAATAAAAACATTTCAAAATTTCTAAAAAATATAAAATCGTTAGTTTTTTGAAATCCGTCATTCACAACTACATTTTATCGAAATAAAGGCAAAGTATAATTTTATAAGAATCTATTTAGAAAAATAAATGAAATTCAGAAGTTTTCTCAAAAAATGCGTTAAAATCTGGATTTTTAATTATCACCTGTGATAATCGATCATACAATCTCTGATGCGAAACACTTCCATTCATATAAATTGGAACTCCCCGGCTCCGCGAAAAAGTATGTGATTGCATTCAAATTATACGATATTTCATGCCGTAAGTCTTTTTATCTGCAAATTTTTCAAAATCAAATTTAAGTACAAACAGAAATGAATATTGCTTCTCAAGTTTAAAAAAAAACTCAATTTTGGCTCGTCGCCAAAATGAAAAAAAAAACATCCCCTCATGGCTAAAAACCGATAAACGCAGTCTTTCGAAGACACCGATAGAAGCTTCTTCCAGGCGGGGGAGTGAAATTGTCTGAGTATCCTTGAATTTCCCACTAGTTCGAATACTTTTCAGTTTTACCGTAATTTGAAATGCATGTGTCGGACCAAAACACTCATCCTCTCTTCCTCTCTATCTATTTCTTCACACGCATAAAATATATGGAAAAACGAAACAAAAGGGGAATCGTAAAATGGGGGAGGTTTTGTTTTGCCACGTCATTTCGTTTTTGAAAATCAAACAATTTAATTCGAAACGGATAACAAATTAAACTCCGAAAAATAACAAAACAACAACAA
Organism: Caenorhabditis virilis; assembly: GCA_964036255.1. Lineage (NCBI taxonomy): Eukaryota > Metazoa > Nematoda > Chromadorea > Rhabditida > Rhabditidae > Caenorhabditis > Caenorhabditis virilis. Next base: position 7,515,329 of record OZ038417.1, on the reverse strand, counting down.
TTCAACGAGCATTTCTTTCCTAAAATTGGAAGTTTAATTTTAGATCTTCTTCTTTTTCGCTTTCAATAGAATATCGTCATCATCGCTGTCATCGTCCTGAGTTTGAAGATTGCTGGAACCTTCGAGGGTGACAACTTCTTCGTCATCGTCATCTTCCAGGCCAGCTAACAGCTCGTCAACTTCTTCAACTTCCCTCTAAAATTCATAGAATTATTTTTAAAGTTTAGAAATACTTGATTGTCAAATTAGATTTTCCGACATTTGTTTTGATAACAATTTCCAATAACCGCGCTAAATACGCTAGAATTTAAACATTGTAGTATATTCTAATTTCGACTTAATCAATGACATTTCCTTTTTCTTTATTACCTTCCGATTGATAACATTTCTCTTCGTCGAACTCTCAGTCACTTCTACCTGATCAACGCTATTCTGAATTGTCGTTAATTGTTCATCAAGTAACTGTTCTTCATCAACGTCTTCCTGCTTGACAGAATCGATGCTCAATGGGTTTTGCTGAAACAAAATTAATTTGCGACTTTCAATATTAAATCAATAAATCTTACATTCATCACCATACTTGGCTGATTAGCCCTCTCTCTTTTACTCTTTCCTATTTCATCATCCACTTCCATTTTTATATTAGTCACCGGAGCTCGCAAAACTCGTTCTCCGACACTTCCAGAATTCAAAATTATTCCTGGAGTAGTGACCGCGAATCCATCTGGCTTCTTATAAGCACTTCTTTCCCTTTGATCTTGTTTGATAACATCGCTTACAACATTTGAAAGCTCAACTGCTCTGCTCATCGCAATTTTAACACAGTTCTCAATCTAACAAGAATTAAATAATTTATTTCATGAACTGAGTTTTATGTCAAATACCTGTTTCGTCGATAACACTAAATTTGTGCTCTGATGAAGGGCGCAAACTTCTTTCCTTTTGTTACAAGCCACAACGATTGATCCGTCCAAACATGCCGACTCCTTTTCTGTTGGATCGATAATAACAACTGATCTGGAAAGAATTTATTATTGCAAAAATAGAAAACTGCAAGATTCACCCTTTATCTAAAAGTCCAATAGTTGTGCAAATTGGCATGTGATAGATATTAAGAGGTACTGGCGCCTTTTCATATTCCGAATACTGAAAGTATCCTAATAGTTTCTATAAGCTCTTGGAAAAAGTTTACAATTAAGGTCTGATGTGCTTCCAATGTAACATTCGGTCGCTTGAAATGCTGAAGTGCGGTAATTGCTGCCAAGCATGCGCAATCCAAAAGTGATCCATCGTCATCTAAGATCCGAACATCGACCCGGATTTTCCAAATTTCTTTTCCCGAACGAATACACAATGACTCAACATCAATACATCGTGAATCACGAATAATCAGTTCGAGAAGTCTTGTCAATTCCATTCCTTTTTGTCCTAAACGATCGTGTTCATATGCTGTAAACATTAATTAATCGTGTTTGTTTACAATTAGCTTACAAAAATTCGCCATTGGGCTTAGATCAACGTCAATATTGATTACTCCTTTTTGTGGTCTCATGGATGATGGCTCGGCAATTTGAGCACTTACAGCACACATCACTCTGTAACGTTTTTTTTAAAGTTTGGATGTAATATGAAATTTGGAAGATTAAGAACTTCTCTTTTTTATTTGAGAAAAAATATATGCTGGTTACGAATATATTTATAAAGTATTTTACAGCTGCGAAAGATAAATTAAGATTTAAAAAATGCGATAATTGGTATACTATCTTTAAAGGGACTTAATTTTCTTTTTTTTTAAATCTACTTACTTTGTCTGTCCGATTCCACAAATAGCTGTTCCAACCTCTTGTCCGACAACCAATTTCACTTCTCTGAATTCTTCTCGCCCTCGAAAATCTAATCTCTAAAAATGAATTCATTTTTCCTCATTTTTTAAATAAAAATTTTACTTTTCCTTCTCTCAACGAGTCCAAAACAAGAGTCTTCTCACAAATGGTTAGAGGCTGTGTGCGCATTCTGAAAACTTCTTTAATTTATCAATTTCTTTGGAAAAAATTGAAAATAATAGTAAACGACTTGTCAAACGTAGTTTTCTCTCTGTTCAAAAAAGCTTCAAAGCAATAAATTTTATTGTAAAAATTGGCAAAATAGGGAAAACAGAACAATAAAGAATAAAAAAGCTGTTGGATGCGCAAAAATCAAAATAGGAAAAAAGAAACAAAAAATAATAAGATCATGAAAATTAAAAAAAATTAAATCAAACGTCGTTTTTTTCCTATTTCGGTCCTGTTGACATCTGAGCCAACTGAGCTTGAACCTTGGTTTGGAAAACATCAGAGATCACAGCGCGAGTTCTTCGTTTCTCTTTCAAAATTCCTTCAACTGTGACGACTTGTTTATTAATATGCTCCTTCTTTCGCTCGAAAATTGCTTTTGCTTTGTCTCGGGTCAATTCAACAAAATATCCGGTACCGATTTCGACAAGGAATTTCTCTGGTTCAGGCAGTTCTGCGCGAATGTAGAGCTGAAATTTGAGAATTTTTGTTTTCATGAATCAGAACATCGAACGACATTAGGTATATAGAGTATAGGAAATCCAGCTTTTTCAAGCAATTTTTTAATACGCTTTTTCAAGCAATTTTGTACTTAAAAAGAATATAAACTAGCTATAGAAATTATATTCGTTATTTTAAACGGCATGAAGTTTATTCACCTTTGTATTGAAATTGTGTTCTAATTTTCAATTTTAAAAACCCATACCGATTCAGAAAGCGGAACCAATGCTGCATGATTCGGTGTCGCCTGTTTTCCTTCAGAAAGTGCGGTAATCGTTGACTCATTTCTTTGGAGGAGAGCCTTAAAATGAATTAATTTTTAACATAACAAGCTGTTCTCCTAATTTCACAAACCTTCAAAGTTTGTGCCGATTCTTGGAAAAACTGCAACTCCTGCTCAACTTGCTTCTGCAACTGGCTCAATTGCTCAATTCCAAATTCGTTCAATGGAACACCTTTAGGTTCTTCAGATGATGTGCTCATTCTAAAATAATTCTGAATTTCGGAAAGAAGAAAACGGAATTTAGGCTTTGAAGAAAAATCGAAAAACACTTCGCGAACACTCCTCTTAGGTCACTGGCCTAGAAATTTACAAAACCTAGGCCGCAGTATTTCACAATAAATATTATAATAACATTAAAATGTATATTATGTTTCGTACACATCTAAACAATATTTAGTAAACCGATCTATTCATTTGAAAATTTCAATTAATAGCAAAACAAAACAGATAAAGAAAGGTTTAGATAAAAATCATTTGTGAACAACAAAAACTATCAAATTGTTCACACAGACATGCAAAAATAAAATTTCAACAAAAAGAAAAATCAAATAAAAATGAGCGCAAGTTAGTGAAATTGTCGTCTATGATTGTCGAGATCTTCAGAATTCCGGTGGGGATTCAGTGTTGCGAACGGTTTTTCTGAAAAACGTTTTGGATTAATTCATAAGTTTACATGAGAAATCCTACTCAATTCTTTGGGCAATATGTTCTTTTTGAGTTTCACCACACAAAACAATGGAATAATAAGCATGTTTGACTGATTTGGCGCTCATATTTCCTAATGGATTATCTTCTCTCAATGTTGGTGCAGGCTTCTTAGCAGCGATATCCGAGTTTCTGTACACTGCTGTTCTACGACCGTTTGACGAATCTGGATACCCTCCGTAAGCATTTTGGTGATTTCTGTATTGATCAGGTGTTGAATGTTGTTGATAGCGTTGAGATTGATATTCCATGTGAACAGGCACTTTTCCAGAACTTTGAAAATGTGCTCTCTTCGAGTATGTACCGCGTGGCTCATGTTCAAATCGCGCCGGTTTCTCCGATCCATATCTATCAACATGTCCATGTTGCTGTGTCTGCCATGGATCTTGTTGACGATTCGGTGAGGAAGTATTGTAATTCGAATAGTTCGAGCTTTGAACATTTGTCGGTTTTCGGAATTCAACAGATTCATCCGCCTCCTGAATAACACTTGTTTTGAACTTCGACATTGAAAAAAAAACGCTTACAACGCTTCTCAACTTTCCAAAAGGTGTTCCACGACCTCTTGTAGGAATATTCGCATTTGAAAGTGATAAATTTTGCATATCTCTTTCAATGGCCTGAATATTGTTAGTTTTATGCAGTTGTTCTTCTTCTGAAGTTTATGTATTTTGGATATAAAAGAAGTTCTAATAACGTACCAAAACGAATTCTTGTTTCAGACATAACTTTACGATCGACCGATTTGTTAAAACACTCAGTTTTTTGAAGCAATCCTTTGAGATTGAAAGCAGATGCCGCGCGTGGGTTCTGGAACTTTAAAATTAATTACTGTTCAAATGAAATATATAGGCATTTTCACGAGAGAAGTCGTAACAACGATCAAACGTTTTCATGCACACAAAGTTTAAATAACAAACCCTTCCATATGATTGAAAATCTTGCGAATGTCTATGATCAACTCCGCACTTTGTCGGGGCTGTAAATAAATGTTACTATTTCAACTCATTAAACATTTTGACAAACCTGCATAATTGTCATCAAGATCATTCTCAATATCTCTGACAAACTCGGATGGTGTGAAATTCTGATTAATAGTATTTAATAGAGTTTCACAAGTTTCCTAGACAATATACCTTTTCCGCAGAAAAGTAATCTCTTCTTTGCCCAATTGGATTTCCAAAACGAGTGTAATTCTGAAATGGCATATTATTTCTTACAAATCCAATTCCAAGGTTCAAAAGGCTACCTCTCCATTTCGCACATGCTTCTCTGATGTCAATGATTGTCTTTCTCTCGATGATGACATCTTAAATCATATTATTTAAAATTTTATAGGGTGTTTCGTTTTCACATTAGCTTTTATAAGACGAACCTTGCTAATACTATCCTCATTGCCTTGACAATATCTGTACGATTGAAAGTTACTTTGCGGAGTAAAGTTTTGCTGTCGTAATCGGAGTTGATTTTCGTTTTTGTGTAGTGGCGCCATATGCCCACTTGTCCTTTAAATTAAGCATTTTTAAATATGCAACTGCGAGATAAAAATAACATACTGATAATCTTCGCTTTGGTACCCTTTTGTTACATTAATCCAACGTGAATTTTCAGTTTGTTGCGAAAATCTGGCCTCTGGGAACCCTGCTCTATGATTTCTGTCCATCATCTGAAACTGTGAATAAAACCGTTAAACATACTTAGTAACACATAATAATTATTACTAATATTACTAATAACGTTGTTTAAGGTGACAAAACTGTTCAAAAACATCAAAATCTAGAATGTCGAATTGGGAAGAAAAATTAAAGAAAATATTGTTTTATCGATTTATGACACGAAATTTAGGATCTGTACAGAAACTTTAAAAAATGTAACATGGAAACAATTTGCGAAACTGTCAAAAACATTTTTTTCGACTTTTCTACAGTGAATTTTCCTATATTCCCATTTATTGAAGTTTCTGAACAGGCAAATATGATTTAAAACCGGATTTTGATGTCACTGAACATTTTGTGCACAAATTGTCGCAAAAACTTGTAAATGAACTTCATAAAATTCAAAAACATCGAACAAGCATTTTTCGCGTTAAATTCGGACGTCACTTACAGTAACAATAAACTAACATGATCGTTTCAAAACCACGACTTCGAATATTGATGTGCGCCTTGAACTTACCGTACCCTTTGAAAAACATTGCAAGCCTGAAAATACTATATTGTAAAGATAAAATTTTTGTATCACACAAGCTGGTTTTGATCTACCCGGAAAATCTAAGTCTCTCACACAGACATGCTATTTTTGCCAGCGAGGGGTTGTGCTGCGGTCTTTCAGCAGAAAATGGATGATCCAAAAACTTTAACTTGACAATACTAATTATTATTTATTATGCAAATATTTAAAGTTGCAATCCCACTTCAATGAGTCGGACAAGATGTAAAGAAGAAAACGACGATAAAGACGAAGAACCATTGAGATAACCATGTAATAACAACATTGTTTATTTGCTAAGAGATCTTTACACAACATTTTGATTATTATAATAATATTATTGTTGTATTAAATAGCAGAAAGAAACTGTTAGGATAATAAAAAAAACATTTATTTGATGATTTCATTCTCATGATCATCGTTCGTTAACAAAGATCATATAACCTTTTAATATCAACTTCTTTTTCCGAATCTATCTTTTTTTTTCTAAATTTGTATCAATTTATAAAGATCGGATTTTTCTATTTTTGGAAACACATCAATCATCGAAACAGAATACCCTAACAATATAAAACGCAGGGCTGGGGGGCGGCCGGCTTCGGCCGCCGCGGCATTTGAAAATCGAGACAAGCCGCGGCCGCGGCCGCGAAATAGAGTAACAACTACGCGGCCGCGCGGCTGCGGCAGCCGCGGCCGGCCGCAGTGCAATGCACACCATCACAAAATTGCGGAATGCACACAAGTTGACGAGCAAAATTTTTTAATAATCGAGATTTTCGAAACTAGTTTTTAATGAATAAGGTAATGAAAATAAAGTAAAAACATTGAAAAATATTCAACATTACGCAAAATATCATTTTCAACATTTAAAATTTTTTAATAAATCATTTTTCGAAGATTTCTCATCCCAACTCCCTGAAAAAAAGGTTAAATCAGTACAATGTGTGCATTTATTAAAAAATTTTCGTGTTTTACAACGCATTTTCTTAAAAATACATTCTCCTATCGAAAAACAGAATAACCACTTTCAAAAATGCGGCTGCCGCGGCTTTGGGCCGCGAACGCGACGCAACCGCTCCGCAGGCCGCGGCTGCCGCGGCCGCCGGCTGCGGCGGCTTTCAGCCGGATTGGCCGCCGTTTCCCCAGCCCTGATAAAACGAACTGATTGATTGGGAACAAATTGTTATTGTTCCAACCCTTTAAGATCATAATTTTAATTCACTGGTCATTCAATTTCCCTCCAATTATCACAATATTTTACACCATGTCCCTCTTCCTTGAACTACCAAAGACCATGAAGACTACAAACAGATGAAGTAAATGTCTCCACTTGCATAATGGGCGGTATTACAGTATTATATGCTTGTGAGACATTAGACAACAAAAGACATTTGAGAATGAGACCCTTCATCTTCATCGTTTTCCCTTCTTTACACATATAACCGCCCCATCATCATTCCCCCCAATTTGAACTACTTTCCCATCATCATCTTCTTCATTTCACAAATCCATATGAATTAATTTTTTTTTCTTAATTTCAGACATGATTATCTGCCAATTTTTATATATTCTACTAACCATTGTCTCATACTTGAATGCTTATTCGTTTCGGGACCCATTGCCAGATACGATAGTCGGTGATGCTCCCACAACTATTCGACACAGACGAATGATGTCGGAAGAAGATCAAAAACTTGTTGATTATTATATGGATAAATTGAACAAATTGGCAGATGAGAAACATCCGCAAGAGGTAGATACAATTTCTTTTCTTGTTTCTCGATGCGACGCTTTTCACAAGATTCGTAATTCGCATTCAAACCACAATTCGATGAAACAGGTCTATCGGTTTGATGATTTTATTTGACGAATCTCGCCTTTTTTCTTGTTTCATCAATACTACATTTCTCACCAAAGAAATTCGATTTTCGATTTCGATTACAAAGAGAATTTTACGAATTTCGAGTTGAAGTACTCTTTCATGTTGTACTCTGAATTTAAAATCACTTACATTTTTCTACGTAAAGGGTTGTTAGATGAGTTTGGAAAGCATGAAAAAGTTAGCCTTGAAAAAATGGGATAGCGGTCATTTTCTCGAAATAATAATCGGAAGCTCCCGAAGTTATCAAATTCAAAAATTCAAGATATAAGTACTTTATCCGATTTTTTTTTGATAAATTCTTATTTCGGGATCGAAATTTAAAATATTTTGTAAAAATACTTTCAGGAAACATTTTTAGTGTTTTATACCCTGTGCCAATATTTAAGAGTCTCCATTTAAAGGAGGGCTTTACGGAGCTAATGAATGCGTCTGGGATGAAAATGGACTTCATTCTCATTCCAAATCTGTTTTTGAAATTTTCTAAAACCACCTAGAAGCCGTGAAAATGAGCTCCAAAACAATGGCCTAGAAAAGTGTCTCCCGGCGAAAACTTGTCCGCAGGCATGAAAAATCCAAAAGAAAATGAAAAAAACATAACAAATATAAGCATTCTGCATAACTATTTATTAACGAAACACGAAAAAAGCTCATAGGAAAAAGTTCGGCCAGGTGGTAGCTTTTTCTAGGCCATTTTTTGAGGCGTGTTTTCTCGGCTTCCAGGTGGTTTTAGAAAATTTTAAAAACAGATTTGGAATGAGTATGAAGTTTATTTTCATCTCAGACGCATTCATTAGCTCCGTATAGCCCTCCTTTTATTCGCACTGTTCTAATACATTTTGTTCGCAAAAACCCCATTTTTAAAATTTTGTGACAAAAATTGAATATTGATTCTAATTCTGGGAATCAAACAACATTGAACTTTGTTATTCTTTCTCTTAAGTTTAACACCTTATGACATAAAATAGATCGTTTTGAACTTTTGCAATCAAAACCAATTGATAATCGCAAATTAGAAATCTACTTGCAAACTACACGAAACAGGCTGACAGTAAGCGATAGCTGCGAAATTTAGTAATAAATATCAACAAAACAAGTTTGAATTGAATATTGTTGTCAAAAGAAGTTTCTAGAACACTTTGTTTTTCAACAATTTGAAGAAAAAAAAAATAGCATCAATATTTTTGCATCATCCATCAAATTTTCACCCCCAACTGTTGTGATAACCATGAACATGATTCGACAGCAGAAAAAATGTTTCGATTCAAAAAAAAGTTTTTTTTAATGAATTGAATCAGTCAAGAAATAAAACGACACATTCACCGCAATTACCTGTTCCATCTGTCCATTAGGGAAGAAGAAAAAAAGAAGCGAGAAAAAAAAAACACTTTTTGACATTTGTTTTCTTATCAAAGTGTTTGAAGATGTTCAATATTGATTAGATACTGTATTGGGGGAGAAATAAAAACAGATCAGATTTTTTCATTTTTTTTTTCAGATTCATGAAAATGTCGAATCGAAAATGGTGGCAGATTTCGAGAAGACGAGACTGAAAGATGATGTTTTGAATCCGGAAGAGAATGGGAAATTCTTTCAGGGAGATATTGTTTTATTTCCTGAACAGGCGAAGGCTCTTTATGAGCAGGCACTTGTTGAAGGTTAGTCGATCTTCGCTCCTTAAAGGTGGGGCTTACGGAGACAATAAATTCATCTTGGATGAAAATAGACTTCATTCTCATTCCAAATCTGTTTTTAAAATTTTCTAAAACCACCTAGAAGCCGAGAAAACGTGCCACAAAACAATGGCCCAGAAAAAGTGTCCACCGGCGAAAGCTAGTCCACAGGCATGAAAAATCCAAAAAATTATTTAAAAACATAAAAAAGACTAATTTATGCATTCTGCATAAGTATTTATTAACGAAACACGAAAAAAGCTCATAGGAAAAAGTTCGGCCAGGTGGATACTGTTTCTAGGCCATTGTTTTGAAGTTCATTTTCTCGACTTCTATGTGATTTTAGAAAATTAAAAAAAAAATTTGGAACGAGAATAAAGTAAGGTACTTATTTAGCTCCGTAAAATCCTTACTTTTTAGAATTTTATTTTAAAATTTGGAGTCACGAAAAATTTGGAATCGGTCCAATATAATGACTGAGAAAATTCTTGATTCATTGATAACTTTTTCATTTACTTTTAATCTTTTTTGAGTTTTTTTTTCAAAATTGATAATACAAGGTTGTGTTATGTGGATTCGCAAATTGCGCGGCATGGATACATAATCCGCATAGCTAAATGACCTACGGAATTTTGAAAATTTGTTTCATCTTGAATTCTAGAATACCCCTACAATATTCTTAAAAAATAACATTTTTTTACAGGAAAATCGCGAGTAAAGCGGAAGTTCATCGGATCAAATTTACGCCGATGGGACGCGTCAAAACCAATCATTTTTTCATTTGATGGATCACATAGTGAGTGTTGTCATTTTGATTGATCTTTGGAATTGGGTCCATTCATTGTTTTACAAACAGAACAATTTATGCTTATTACACATAGTTCCTACTAATGTTTTTAAAAAATTCCAATTCAACTATTTAGCGCAAAGGGAACAACGAATAATCGAATTAGCATTGGAACATTGGCACAATATAACATGTTTAAACTTCGAAAGAAACGATAATGTTAATTCGGGGAATCGGATAGTGTTCACAGATGTTGATGGTTGTGCAAGTAATGTTGGAAGACATCCATTAGGTGAAGAACAATTGGTGTCATTGGCACCGGAATGTATTAGATTGGGCGTGATTGCCCATGAAGTTGCACATGCATTAGGTTTTTGGCACGAACAATCAAGACCTGATCGTGATCAGTATGTGACCGTTCGATGGGAGAATATAGATAAGGTATTATGATCTAGAAATTAAATTCGGATGATTATAAAATGAGAGAGTTTAGGATTCAAAAGGACAGTTTTTGAAAGAGGATCCTGATGATGTTGATAATGCTGGAGTACCTTATGATTATGGAAGTATTATGCATTATAGGTTTGTTTTACATAAAATTTTGAATAATGTAAATACTCCAGGAAAGCCTTATTTTCATTTTTTTTTAAAATCTGCTTTTAAAATATCGTTAAAATTCAATATCCTCAAACATTAAAAGAAAGTGCGTTCACAGTTAAAAAATATCCATTGAAACCATTTTGTTGATTACTTTAATTTAAACATTTTGAATTTTTGACATCTCAGATTAGATTTTTTTAAACAAAAAGTAAGCAGAATCCATGAAAAAATGCAGCCAAGAACAGGAATAATATTTTCCGAGATCATAATCATATTTTTTGCAGAAGCAAAGCATTCTCGAAATACGATGATCTCTACACAATTAGTACATTTGTAACGGATTATCAGAAAACTATTGGTCAACGTGATCAATTGTCATTCAATGACATTCGCCTTATGAACAAAATCTACTGCAGCAATGTTTGCCCAAATAAACTCCCATGTCAACGGGGTGGTTATACCGATCCAAGACGGTGTGATCGTTGTAGATGTCCAGATGGTTTCACTGGTCAATATTGTGAACAAGTTATGCCCGGATATGGTGCTACATGTGGTGGAAGAATCTCATTGACACGATCAACAACTAAAATTTCATCACCTGGGTATCCGCGAGAATTCAAGGAAGGACAAGAGTGCTCATGGCTACTTGTTGCACCTCCAGGACATATTGTCGAATTTCAATTCATTGGAGAGTTTGAAATGTATTGTAAAGTTCGTCACTCATTGTGTATGGATTATGTTGAAGTTAGGAATTCCACAGATTTTGCCAACACAGGAATGAGGTAACAAAAATTATTTTCAATTTCAAGGGAACATTTTTAATTTTTCAGATACTGCTGCTACGGTACGCCACCAACTCGAATTCGTTCAGCGACTACAGATCTCGTCGTTCTTTTCCGCAGTTTCTATCGCGGCGGGAAAGGATTTGAAGCAAGAGCACGGGCGGTTCCAGAGGCGGGTAACTGGAATGCTTGGGCATCTTGGTCGGCATGTAGTGCAACGTGTGGAGCATGTGGAAGTCGAATGAGAACAAGAGTTTGTCCGCCTGGAAATGCATGCCCGTATGTTTTTCATCTTGACAATACCTTCCCTCAATTGATTGCATTTTCAACAAAAAACAAAACCCTATTAAAATTTTAATAATTCCTAATTTAACATTAACTTTATCCAACGAGGTTATTCCGGATTAAGATTAAGTAAGCAATAAGATTCAGTCGAAAACGCATTTTAATGTTACTCGTTGAACATAAAACAGGTTATGTTTCATGCATCTGTACACGCTTAATGCGCGCTTGACCTATTATTCAATAAATACCACAGAAAACTCTTCAACAGTTTATTCACCATTATTTGTGAGACTGTAATTATCAGAATTAAAAGAAATCTTATCTTGTACTATGAATATTCTAGCAGCAGCTCAACGTCGAATGTAAATTTAATAAATTAATGGAATCAAATTTGGTGTTTCGGCAAGATTAAAACACTTCAAAAATTCAAGTTCTGTCTTTTTTTAGAAATAATTGGAATTTCTTACTTTTTATGAACATCTATGATACGTTAACACCTCATGGACCTTATTGGGAAATTGCAAAAAAAAATCTCTACATTAACATGTTCAAAAACTGTTTCAAGCTCATTTTTTTTCAGTATTATTGACTTTTAAACCTGTAAAATCTGGTCAAAGTTAAATCAAAGTAATAAAAACAACTATAAATAAAAAAGCAAAATTCATTTTCTATTCTTTTTTTTTGCAGAGGCGAGCCAGTGGAAACACAAATTTGCAATACTCAAGCTTGTACGGGTATGTGCGCTCAGAAGAAAGAGGAAGAAGGACAATGTGGAGGTTTCCTTTCGCTTCTTCGAGGAGTGCGTTGTAGACAGTAAGTTATCTGAAAAGCTGCAAATTTCAAAAATTCGTTCTTTTTACAGAGAAAAAACGGTAATGGCTCCTTGCGAGAACGCATGTTGCCCAGGATTCAGTTTACAGCGAGGACGATGTGTTAGGTGATCAGGCGATGTCAATTGATTATCAAACAATGTTTATTTTTTTATTTTTTGCTGTTTACCTGTATTCAACGAACTCTTTACTTTTACGGGCTGATGCAATCAAAATTTTTCTTTTCTCTTTTCACAAATGTTTCATTTTCTCACGATTTTCTCTTTTTTTTCATTGTTAACGATGAATAATAAATTTATTAATTTTTTTCAAGTGAACAAAAGATTCAAAAAGCGAAAAACATGACAGAACTAAAATAATTCAAAGTTATCATTAGATTCACACAATTATGAGGTTCAGTTCAAAAAATTGTTCTGAAAAAAAAACCGAAAAACTATCTGAACCGCAAAAATTTCTCGGAAAAGCAATATTTTGCCCTGCATTTAGAAAATTTGAACTGCCGCCATTTTCGCATTAAACACACATCTCAAAGTCATGCTACCGTATATTCGTTGCGAAGTCTCGCAGCGAACAACGTTGAATACTCAGTCAAACTGCTGTGCAGCCAAATTTTCTTTATTTTTTATTCTTTTTTTCTAATTTTTCTTCGATTTTACACGTTTTTTATAAAATTGTTGTTGAAAATATGCGAATTACACTTTTAAATAATAATTTGCAATAAATAGACATTGAAACTCAAGTTAGAAAGTCCAAAAAATTATTGGAAAATGTAGTTTTAATGTTTACAATCGCTTTAATTCATTTATTTTATCTTTCTTTAAGAATTCAAAAATATTAAATTTGCTTTTTCTCAGGGTACAAAATGGTTGGAAAGAGAAACCTTCCGGTCATCAGCAGAAATTTCGACCTTTCGCCAGGAGTCCTCCGTTTCTCCACTGCTCGTCTTCGTTTGAAGAAAAACCAGAAGACCCCACTCGTCAAGGCTACTGCACCGGTATTTTAATTTTCTTATTATAACTATCTTAAAATCTATTTCAAATCTAGTTCATTTTTCTGAAAAATTATGGCGACACCCAATTAAATTTTAGTTTTAGAGCAACAAACTTGTTGGACTTCAAAGAGACGGACAAAAATTCAAGCTCGGACACTCCAAGAAAGTTGCACTTCGCCAGAGCATCACTCCAGGAACCGTCTTGATTGTTTTGGCTGGACGTCATAAGGGAAAGAGAGTTGTCTTCCTCAAGCAACTCCCAACATCAGGACTTCTCCTTGTCACTGGTAAGTCTAGTTTAAAATATTATTTTAGGCATTAGAAAGGGACAAACTGTCCGACTGGACTGATTTTGTATAATTCTAATGCGAAATGGTAGAGAGCGGAAGTGTTACACTTTCTTACCAATTCGTAATCGGAGTGTGTCAATCCGTTCCCACAATTGTTTAGTTTAGTTGATAAATTCAATTAAATACACAATTTTTCCGTTGAACATATGAGTAATGTTATTTTTCAGGACCACACAAGATCAACGGATTCCCACTCCGCAGAATTGCTCAATCCTTCGTTATTGCCACATCATTGAAGCTTGACATTTCTGGAGTTAAGGTCCCAGAACACATCAATGACGAATACTTCAGAAGACGTTCGACCGTCCAAAAGAATGGAAAGGATATCTTCGCCACTGGAAGATCTGAATACACTGTAAGATTTATGAAATTACGAAAAGTTTGCATCAGAAAGGGACAGACTGTTCGTCTGAATTGATCTGTATAATTCTGGTGCGAGATAATAGAGAGCGGAAGTGTTACACTTTCTTACCAATTCGTAATCGGAGTGTGTCAATCCGTTCCCACAATTTAATAAACCTTACAAAAAATTACTTATTTCAGGTGAGCGAGCAGAGAAAGACTGACATCAAGACCGTTGATACCCCAATCCTCGCCGCTATCAAGAAGAACAAGGACAGCAAATTCTTGTTCGGATACCTCGGAACCAGATTCTCATTGGGCAAGAACCAATATCCACACAACATGGTCTTCTAAATGTATTGTTATTCAATAAATTGTTGATTTTACAAGTGTGTTCCTTGGAATAATTGTATCGCTGCTGCAATGTTCAGTTCATGTCTGAATAAACATGAAAAAAAAGAAGCTACAGCATTTAGTGTTCACCATCAAATGTTCTAATTCGAACTAAATATTTTGTCCCAACAAAATTTTTCCCAAAAAACATTAATTTCCTGACTTGCTCTATCGTTGTCAATACCATGTTTGGTGGGATCAAGGACAGGTTACTTCGGTATCAGAAACACAGTCGGTGTTCCAAAGCAGAGTATTTCAAAAACCACGTTAAAGGAGTACGAGGTTTCTATTTATTTAAAAATAAAATTGCAACATTTAAATTTTTTCTAACAAATTTTGGACCCTCGAGTTGTCTTGTGATCTGCCATTCGAAAAAAAACATTTCTGCGTCTCATCACTTTTATTCATTCATTTGATCTGTTTTTTCCACCCCGCTCCTTTCATTTTTTTCCTAGCCGCTCCCTTCCCTTTCCTTGAATATTTTCCTTTTTTCGTCGAATAAATTGTGGGTGGCGAATTTGTTTCAATCTCTATCCCTTTTCTTACTAGTAGTGAAATTTCATATTTCCATGACAATTTCCCCGTTTCCTTTTCTTCCCTAGAGCGCTTATAAAATAATACATTTTCCAACATCAACCACGAAATTTAATGTTTTTTCCTTGCTCCCCTTGCAATGAGGCACAAATTTTGAGACCACGAAAATTTTTTGTATGAACATTCATTCTGGTTTACAATTTTTTTATCGATTTGTTATTTTTTCATGGTTTTATCAAATTACGGTTTTTTTCGTTATTGTTTTCATTTTTACTGATTAATTTTATCTTTGCTGACCTCTCGTTTATCTAAAATTTTTCAAAGAAAATCGCAAGTTAAACTCGAAAAAAGTAATATGTTTCAAAAAGTTCAAAAAATACAAACTTCAAAAGTTCAAAGAATTCTGTGGTGCTTAGCAAGTAAATTCCGAATTATAAACAAAACCGATTATCTAATATCGAAATTTTTCCTTTCTAAATTAGATATTCTTTTGAAAGGTGCTCATTATTTAGCGGATTGTACAAAATTTTGCAAAAAACATTTTTATTTGAATGTTCCGTGACCCGTGAGTCACGGAATTCTCGAGAAAAAAAACTTAATTGTCTTCACAAATTTCAATTATACAGGTTATTTGTTAGAGATTGTTCAAAAAACAGGTACTAAATAAATATGTTTATTATAACATATTATGTTTACTTTTCATTTATTTTTATAAAATCACGTTTTTTCATCAATTGCAGGTATTTAAAAAATTGATTGAAACTTCCTTTCCCACATGATTCTGGGCGGTTAAAGTTATTCTGCACCAGCAAACTAATTCTCTCAAATCCACATTCCGTTCTTGCCGTATTTTTCATTTCAAACATTACAAATTTTCAGAAGAGTACGATCTGCCGCCAGTCGACGAAAAAGGTTCACCGACAAAACTTTCAGAAGAGTCAACTCAGACAAACGTCGAAAAGACTCCACAGAAAGTTGCAATCGCTGGCACCTCTTCTGAACTGGTAACACCAAAGAGAGGTGAGAAATTAATAATGCTCAACGAATTGACGTGTCCAATCTGCGGTGAGCGTCTCATCAGTACAAAATTCCCGAGGTGGTTTTGGTCTAGCTATAAAAAATAAAGTTTTTAAGCTTTTCAGAGTGAGATAATTTTTTGAAAACCTGATTTTGAACATTTCCTCACTTCCCATGTTCACCTTTCGTATCTTTGATTTACTGTTTACGCGCAAAAAAATGTTAAATTTGTAAATTAACAATCATTTGTCTATGAAATGAATGAATATGAGAACGGTGCCAGATTATGAAGTTCGACCTAAAACCTCAAATATCTCGAAATGTGTTGCACCAAATTAGATGAATTTTTTATTTAAAAAAAACCGACAAACTTATTGTGAATTTAAGAAAAGTTTAGTCCTAATTGAGGGAAAAGTCACTTTGAACTGCGATACACGGACAATCCGTAATACTTAAGTGTATGTCCCATTTTAGCACGACGCGAAACACTGTTGATCTAAAAACTAGATGAAACTGGTCCTGTTTGTTATTTGTTATTTTTTTAAACTCTGCAAATTGAAAATTTTCGATTCTAAGCGTGTTTTGTTTCATCGTCGTTTTTTATCAATAGGAATGAAGACAAGAAAAAAGTACACGACGAAATAGTTAAATATCAATAGAAGATAAGAGAGCGTCGTATTGAATTTGTTGCCATTGGTCTAGGCGTTTCATTTTACTCATTTAGTCGATTATTTCCCTGTTCTTTTTTTGTTAGAAGAATTTGATTTATTCACTTTTTACTGCAGCGTCTTTTCGAACTTTTGTGCTGAAATTTATTAAATGTTGTGCTCTCGTTGTAAAGAAAAAGCTAAAAGGTCATTATTTATTGTATTTTTAGCATTTCCGTACAAAAATATATTGTTACATAGGAAATCGTTATATTTTTTCATCACCGCCTCCTCAAAAATTACAATTCAGCTTTTGTACTGACCTCTAATCGAAAAATAACTTTGCCCCGCCTACATTTCGATATGAGCAGCCAAAACTATACTGGTTAGTATACCAGTATCTGGTGTTTCTAATCGGCATTTATTGTCTCCCTCGTTCATTTCAAGTGTCAATTTAATTTCTATCATAAATGGCTGGAGGTACATGTTTTTTAATATAAAAATTTTAACGACTTTTTGCTTTCTAACTAATTTTCGAAATTTTAATTTTTTGATTTTTCAGACAAAACGGATCAAACGTCAGACAACACCTGCCTTCACCACAACCATCACCCAACACCTCCAACTTCATTTTTCTCATCAACATCACTAGCTGTTCATTCGTCGACAGCAACCGAATACAGTAACAGTTCATCAAGCGAAGAGCTCAGAATGCCAAACATCAAAGTATTTTCCGGATCATCGCACGCCGATTTGTCATCAAGAATCTGTGAAAGACTCCAATTGGAAGTGTCAAAAGCATCGTTGAAAAAATTCTCGAACAAGGAAACTAATGTGGAAATTGGTGAATCGGTTCGTGGTGAAGATGTCTATATCATCCAATCAGCTGCTGGTGAGATTAATGATAATTTGATGGAGTTGCTCATTATGATCAATGCATGCAAAATTGCGTCGTCGTGTCGTGTTGCTGCTGTCATTCCATGCTTCCCATATGCTCGACAAGACAAGAAGGATAAGTCTCGTGCACCGATTTCTGCCAAATTGGTTGCAAATATGTTGTCTGTCGCTGGTGCGGATCACATAATCACGATGGATTTGCACGCGTCACAAATTCAAGGATTTTTCGACATTCCCGTTGATAATTTGTATGCGGAACCTGCGATTTTGAAGTATATCAAGGAATCAATTCCAAATTGGCAGACATCGGTTATTGTTTCGCCCGATGCTGGGGGTGCTAAAAGGTAAATAACAACATAAGCTCTTTACAAAACAAAAATAATGATTACATTTTTAAACAATCGATTTTTCAAAATGCAGCTATGAAACGCTTGAAAAATAAACGGCATAAGCTGAAGTTTAAGTCTACTACGAATTTTCAAAATGTTCAATGAATATTTATAAATTGATTTTTAATGTGGTTGTAAAGTCATGTTGAAACCTTCAAAATAAATAATTTCAGAGTTACATCAATTGCCGATCGTTTGAACGTTGATTTCGCCCTCATTCATAAAGAACGGAAAAGAGCAAATGAGGTCGAGAAGATGACATTGGTTGGAAACGTTGAAGGAAAAGTTGCGATTTTGGTTGATGATATGGCTGATACATGTGGAACCATATGCATGGCTGCTGATAAGTTAGTTTTTAAAATTCTCCACCCACCTTAAATTATTCATTTATTCAGACTTGTTGAAGCCGGAGCTTCAAAAGTATTCGCATTCTGTGTTCACGGAATTTTCTCTGGTCCAGCTATCAGCCGTCTAAATGAATCGAAATTCGAAGCAGTCGTCGTCACAAACACCATTCCACAAGACGAAAACATGAAAAAGTGCCCAAAGATTCAATGCATTGACATTTCGATGATTTTGGCCGAAGCGATTCGCAGAACTCACAATGGAGAATCTGTTTCATACTTGTTTTCACATGTTCCAATTTGTTAAAAAAAAAACTAAGAATTCCGCCATTTTCTTTGGGAAGTTAACACAGTTTTTATTAATGTTTGTAGAAACTTGAATGTTTTTGTTACTTTTTCTGACAGAAAATCGTTTCTTCTGCCAATTCGTTTTTACTTATTATTTTTTATTATCAGTTCTTTTTTTTAAAATTCTGTCTTCTTGCAAATTGCACATGCAGCAATAGTCTTCATCATATGAATCTTTTTTATAAAACGAAAATAATTTGAAAATAAGTATATTCGACACATATTTACAGAAAATATAAGCGAAATGTGATATTTTAATAAGGATTCCTGATGGAAAACGATAATATTGATTCAATGAGCCATTGTTCGCATACCAGTGAGTATTTTGATTTGTCTTGGAATTTTGAGGGCAGCTGGAAAATATTATTCTTAAATTACGTTTTTCATTTTATATTGTCAAGATAATAATTTCTGGCTGCTCGTTTTGCGGAGTGTCGTTGGGAATTTACTCGCAGCGCGCTCAAATTCAAATTTCAGTTGGTCTTGAATTTGAGCGCGTTGCGGTCGCGCTGCGAGTAAATTCCCAACGACACTCCGCAAAACGAGCGGCCAGAAATTATTATCTTGACAATATAACGAATTTTTAGGGTCATGTAAAGATATTCAAAATTATTATTAGTTTACAAAATCTGTTATATATATAAACGTGAAAAACCTCTGTCAAAAAAATCGACACGCCACGCGTGAGGGCAATGGGAAGGGATGCGTTGCGTTGTCTTATTATCCCTCACCATACACTATTTCGCAAAATAGGGAAGTTCACGTTTATGAAGCCGATTTTGTAAAACAATAATAACAGATTCCTGAAAAAAACCGCAAGAATACTTACATCATGACTCAAACTATAAATAATCAAATTCGGTTTCAATTCCGGATTATGATACGGAGGTGGGTCATCAATATCAACAAGAGGCTCTCTCGGGAAAACTTGTCCACCACCCGCCCGAACTATTTCGACCAATGAAACTCGATCAAGGAACGAGTACTTGGCTCGGGGAAAATAAAATTTGCATCCAGCAAACAGTTTGGGGGACTGAAATTTATAAAATATTGAAGAAATATCTTTTTAAAAAAAGGTAAAATAAACCATTTTATCAATAGCCTTTTTCCATTTTTCAAGCGATTCTTCAATTATATTTCCATCCATCCATCTAACCTTCTTCACAAGATATTTCTTTTCGGTGATTTCACCTTTTGATTTGTTTGCAATACAAGCTTTTAGCCATTCCAAACTCACAACTGAACCACGTCTGCAAAATTTAAATTCTTATTCATTGTAATTCGAGAATATTGTTTATACTTTGTTATGGCTTTGAGAACATCCCCTGTCGAGTCTTTACCTATGTTTAGGATTTTCGTTTGTGGATCAACATTTACAACAACGTGAGTGATTCCATCCATATCTGCATTGACTAGCTGAAAAAACCCTCAATTTTATTTTTAAATTTTAAATATAAAATTTCTAGAAATTACATTGATTTTTCCTGGAAGAGCTAACTTCTCTTTTTCTGTGAGCATGTTATCATCGATCAAATGTACGAAATGGATTATAGGTTTTCGAGGTAGAATAGCTGAAATTCATTAAATTTAAAACATTTTTTAAAAAATACGAACTTGGCTGCAGACAGGGCCTATTTCGATATTGCTCAAAAACTTTTCTCATCTCCTTGTCTTCATTCTGAATCAACTGTTCCGGTGTCTTCTGCCAACTGTTCATTATTTTCATACTTGCTCCTTTTGACAACAAATAATCCGCAATTTTTACATTCTTTCGACGAACTGCCTCATGAAGCGTCGTATCACAACTATTTAGGCCTGAATTTACAGAAAAATTGAGATATTAAGAAATAAATAATAAGAGTTACAAGAAGCATTGATTATAGCACCGGCTTCAATCAAAACCTTGACTGCTTCAAGGTTATTGTTTTCAACAGCGACGAAAAGTGGAGTTTTGTTGTTATCCTTTTCGTTAATGCATGTTCCAGCCTTCAAAACAATTACTTTTTCGGAAATCAAAGAAACATTTAATTTACATCGATTGCACTTTGTAACTGTGGAATGCGATTCCTCAAAATCGAATTAATTATCACTGCTTCACCACGACGAGTACCGAATGAACTACGACGCTGAAAAAAACATAAGACATTGAGAGAAAAAACTGATTTTTTATTTAAAAACATTACCGGCTCTTTGGCTAATTTCTCAAAACTCGCTGGACTACTTGATCTACTCGAACTTTTTCTAGGTTTCGAATTTTCTTCCTCCGCTTTTATCAAAGACTTTCGATCATTTTTCGATTCGCTAAGTTTTGATGTTATAGATTTTCTTGTGCTTCTTGTCGTCGGCGTTTCGATTTTTTCGATTTCCTCTTGTTTCACTTCTATATTTATTGTTGATGATCGTCTTGGTTGTAACACCTTTTTCGAGAACAAATCATCCGTCGGAACTTCCGTCTTTATCGTTTTTATTGTATCGGCATGTTTTGCCACTAAACCAGATATGTTTTCAGCTGGTGCTGTTTTTCTCCTCTGTAATTTATATGTAGTAATATATTTTATTTTCTTGGATAAGACATACTGAAACAAACGGAGTGAGCGAAGAATCATTGAAAGCCTTTGTTGGAACCTGAGAACAAAATAAATCCTCTCTCACTGGTCTTTTCGCAGATGGTCCCTTTGAAGTCCAAGTTTCTTCTTCATTAAATAACGGAGCTTTTCTTTTTGAACCTTTTGCTCTTTTCTTCACTTTTTCATCATCTTTCGGTGTCTTATTCAACTCCTCATAATTCGTAAAAACATCCAGTTCTGGGGAATTCGATGTATGTCTTATTTCCTTCTCAGCTGAACTAATGTCCAAATCTGCAGGTTGGGTTAAAAGAAATTCATCAACAGTTCTCAAATTTTCATTTCGTTCAAAATTTTCAAAGATCCTTTGGGTACATGCGATATCTGTGTTAGACATTGAAGTAGATCCAAACTGAAACTAAATTTTTTTTTAATTTTTAAGACTTTATTTTACCGATGTTATTAGTTCCGACAGCTCTGAAACCATATCATAACAATTGTTCAAAATCTTGGCATCCGTGATACCTTTAAAATTAAAAGGCATTGCACATATCGGGCAGTTTGGAAGAATTCCGCGTTTTCCTTTGAATTCCGACTCCATTTGTCCGACACAATCCCAGCAGAAAGCATGTTTACATGAGCTACCAAGATGTTGAAGGTTTTTCTGACTAACTCTACTAAAAAAACGAATTTTAATTTGTTTTTGAAATAGAAAAAGAAAATTTACCATCTTGCGCAGGATAATGCTAGCTGGAACGTTTTCAAAGCTTCTATTGTATTCACAAGGCTAGTTGCCATCCAATAAACCTGGAAATATTTCCAGAATTATTGTATAGAAAAATTATTTTCGAGAAAACCACGGCATTAATTTTGGGGATACAATTTGGAGCTCAAGACAGGAATAAAATCTATCAGCTCATAAAATTCCATCAAGACCCGAGCACTGTGGCAAATGTTATTTAGGTTCCAAAATAGGTCGACATTTACGTTGAAAGTATCTCCGTTTTGATTCTGATGGATTTAGTTCATCGGTAATTCTCGGAAATCAAAATTTGCCCCTTGAGAGCTGTTGAAAATTGAAAAAGGAACATTTTCATACCTCACTCATATTTTTTGGTTCAGAATTCAAGAAGTTATTTAGCAACAAAGATGCTTAAAATTTCGAATGCCCGGTACAAAACTTGTATGCAGAGTTTGCAGTAAAAATAATGCCGTGAAAACCAACAAGTTTTGAATTTTAAATCCGATTTGTCATATATCCAGGTCATGCCGAGAAAAAATGCGAAAAATGAATCCACGTAGGGTTTAAATAGACGTATTTAAGTAAGAAAATAATTGTTCATTTAGTAATTTATTTGTTTTCATGACATGAAAAATGCAACGAACTGGAGAATTTGTATAAATTTACAGTAAACAACATTTTAAAATTTAAAAATAAAAAAATAAAAAAAATTAAATTTTTCGTACTGGCGGTATGTCGTCGATTACGGTGTAATTTTGCGCATTCTGTGCAAACACCGAAATTATTTTTTCCATCAAAAAATAAAATTTACAATTTTTATTATATTTTTTGTTTTAATTTGCGTTTTTGTGAATTTATCACATATAAAACAGTTTTCAGAATGCGCCCCACACCAGAATTGCTCGACCATTTCGCCAAACTTGCGGAACTCAACCAGAATGAGCGAAGAACGGCGTTGAAAGGACTTGTCAACCAGAAAGAAATTGTATCAGATGATGAAGTTAATAAATATTGTCAAGAAAGATTGATTTCTGGTCTGGCTTCGAATCGAGCAGCAGCTAGAATTGGTTTTTCGACAGCGCTTCTCATGTTTTTAAGCTCTGATGCTGGACAAAATTGGACCGTTGAAAATTTGATACAAGTTGCTAATAAAAAGATTGATTTGAATGACAAGGTATTTAATTGAAGTCGTTGGGAACAATCTAATCTGTAAGTTGTTTCAGACTGTTGCAAGTTCTCATGCTATTGGTCATTTTCTTCTCCTTACCACCTTCGCAAACAGCAATAAAACAAACCCTGAGGAGATTTCACAAATTGTTGAACACATCAAAATGATCAAGGAGAATAATGCAACCCTATCGTTCCCATTGACAAAGCTGCTTGCTGATTTTTCACTAACTCTCAAGGAAAAAACTTTCAATGAAAATGCCAGTCAATATGTTGAGTCAATTCTCGAGACTATCAATTCATCATTCACTTCGGAAAACATCACATTAGCGTTGACCCTTCGTCAGAAATATCCGAAAATTGTTTCGAAGTATGCTAAATTTGTGAAAAAGGATGGGAAAGTTCAATTCAGCGATGATGCATATCCAAAACTTTTGTTGGCCGTGAAACGATGTGATGCTTCTAATTGCCAAGTGTTTTTAGACTTGTTGATTTCTGCAAGCAATGACTCAAATGGATTTGAGAAATTGTACAGCTGTGAGTTTATTTAATAGTTTATTACAAGATAATCAAACATTTCAGCTGTCATCGAACCATGGGCGTTAGCTAGCAACGAAGCAAAAGTTCTCGACCGAATCTTCGGCGCTGTAAAGAGCTTCTTTGATAATGGAGGTGATCCAAAATTGGTAATTTTATGTCTATTTTTAAAAACCTTCCTTTAAATTTTCTTTAAAGCTTGTCGTAATTTTCTCGAAAGAAGTGCTAAATCGTATGGAAATGGCTGTACGAGGAAAAGGACAATTCAGACTGCTTCGAAATTCGGTAAGAAACAAGTTTTTATTATATGTGTTCACAAAATGTACAGAAAGGCTATTGGAGAAATTCAGGGTTATCAATTATTTGACTGTTTCCTTAGTCTTCGTTGAATTTGTTTTATCGACCTGAGAAGAAGCTTTTGACAGTCGTCGGGTACTGAAAACAATTGTTGAAATTGTCACCTGTTCAAAAATTATATAAACTCACAAGTTTTGCACTGCTGTGTTAATTCCTCATTTTCAACACAATACTGTGTCGTAATATCGCATTCGATTTGACAAAGATCTAAAACTGGTAGCCAAACTGCGTCCGAAAATGGATCACCACCTAGAATTTTTAATATTTTAAGCGCAATACAATTAATTTACTCACAGATTTTTGAGTTATGGAATAGAAATTGAGATACACTGTCATAATCGACGCGTCTACGCGATTGTTGGCAGAAAATTATAGGAATTAGGAAAAGTAGAATAAAAATGGAATTTAAAGTCAACATTTCTTGAAAGAAGTGAATGCTTTTGGTTACTAATAGGCAGTGTAATGAAGAGAAGTGTGATATGCTGAGAAAGGACGTATTCTAACATTGTAATCTGTAAGTTATTCGAATATAATGACTATTGTTCACAAACCATCGGTTTATATGAAACCTCTTCTTGTTCTTACATTGTACCGGTAATGAAGAGAACATTGAATTGCAGAAAGGGAAAATTAGCGTTTTATTTTAGGAAAAATTGAATATTTTAAAACACATCGTCGAAAACAATAGAGATATCTTTAAAAAACACGTTTTGAGAGAGAAATCTTCTCATTTATAATTAAAAAGAGTGAGTATGATGAATAGGAATCAACAAAAATGATCCAAGTATGTACTTCATAAATATTTCTTTTAGAAATCTTATAAACTCCTTCAGCTTCTTATCGTCGTCAGAAAAAATATCTTCAGAATAGTCTAAAAAATTAAGACCAATTATGATATTGTAGATTTGCATTTATCGAATGTAACATTGCTTTCAGGTTCAAAATTTCGGAAATTACGTACAAAGCAAACTTTCAACACTTGATGGAGATGAAGCTTATGAGACCCTCAAGCAACTTCAGGCAAGAGGGAATGTTGATCGAGCATGCTCTGTACCAATCACTTCAACTCTTTTATCTAAATTGAACAAGAAAAATGTGAAACAATGGATAAATGATAATATCAAAAATCAGGAAGAGTTGCGAAAGATCACATTGGCTTTTTCGACATGGGATGAGAGTTCCAAATCCACTGTCCTTTCTGCGCTTTTATCTGAAAAATCAACGGAAACAATTCAAACTGTCACAACTTCGGCAATCGATTCATTGTTTTATGTTAAGGTTTGTTCGAAATTTTCAAACTAGTCACTATTC
Source organism: Caenorhabditis virilis (assembly GCA_964036255.1). Taxonomy (NCBI): domain Eukaryota; kingdom Metazoa; phylum Nematoda; class Chromadorea; order Rhabditida; family Rhabditidae; genus Caenorhabditis; species Caenorhabditis virilis. The sequence goes on along the minus strand of OZ038417.1, from coordinate 7,489,815 downwards.
GATATAATTCCAGAATCGTGCCGGGCAATTTGCATCTATTCAGTTGTCTGAAAATAATGAACAATTGTTGAGAAAGCTGGTGGTCGGAGTTGCGGGCGAAGAAACTGTCAAAAAGGCTGAAAAATCACTTGCAAAATCGACGAAACGAAACAAATCCCTAAAAGTTCTCTGGCTCATGACAAGAATTTGGTCAGCAGTTGCACCAAGTATTGAAGATTCGGAAAGTTATGATACAGATTCTGCAGAATTGTTGTCGATTGCAAAGAATGAGGATGATAAGAATAATTCTCAGATTTTCGTTGATTTGTTGATTGGAATTTTGTCAAGAGAGAAGAAATTCCATCGAACGCCGGTTGCTTTCGCATTTTCACATGCGTTGGATACTTTGAAGTCGAAGGATTTGATTCATATTGTTGAGGTTAGTTTTAGGATGTTATTATGAAAATAAACAACATGTTCTAAATATTTCAGACGGCTATGATGGGTGAAAAAGATTTGATTGATGACGAAGAAGATATGGAAGATGAAGAAGGAATGCCATTTGATGAGTCGGAAATTCCAACAAAATCTGATGAAAATAGTGACACGGAAGATGAAGATGAAGACGACGAGGATGATGCCGATGGTGAAGAAGCTGTTGATCAGGAACTTCTTGACAAATTGAATGAAGCTCTTGGAGATGCAGCTGAAAAGGACGAAAAAAGTGATATTGAAATGGATGATTATGATGAAGAGGAAATGTTGAAAATGGATGAAAGACTGGCGGCAGCTTTTAAAGCGCTGGGACCGAAAAAGAACAAAAAACAGAGTTCGAAAAATGTTGAAGCTTTGAAAATGAAGTTGGCTGATGTTTTGTTGATTGCTATTTCATCGGCGGATGTTAGTGAGAAGAATAAAGTTGTGAGTTAGATTTTCTTTGAATTTAAAATATTTTTGAGACTTGATTTCTCAGTTTTGAATAAGTGTTTTTTAGAAACTCATCGTCCCACTTCTCAAATGGGCTAAAATCGATCAAAAACAACACGATAAAGTGGCTCAACGAGCAATTTCATTGATTGGAGTTATTGTGAAAATCAAAATGACTGGAATTCCGGAGTCTGAAATCATTTCCCTTCTGAAATTGGTTATTGAAGAGGCTCAAGATAATACCAATTTGTTGATCAGTGATATGGTTGCCAGGGTTATTGGATTCGCGGTAATTTATTTGTTAGTACCGATTTGGAATTTTATTGTAATATTTTAGTTACGGACCAGTGCTAGCGAGGAATCAATTTCTGAGCCAGTAAAGAAAGAATTTTTGAAATTGTATGAAAACTTCTTCAAAAATGTCGAGGGAAAAATTCCGGCGGAGTTTGTAATCAAGCCGATTTTGGAGCAACCGGTATGATGATTTCTTCTGAAAGTGATGTTTTCATTGAACTCTTTTCAGAAACTATTCGTTGTGGACCTTCCAATGCTTATCGATTCAGGATTTGATGAAAATAATCGAATTTTCAAAAGAACCGAAGTTCTCAATGCAGTTGCTAAGATTTGTTCAAAACAAGTGTTCCATGACAATACAGTTGATAAGAGTGTTGCGAAAAAAGTTGCAAAACTATCTGGAGAATATTTTAAAAAGATTATAGACGAAGACAGTTCAGAGGTAAGATTTACTCAAAAATTGGATATTTGAAAATAATCGATAATTCAACAGATCAAACCACGCTTATTGGCATCAGTTCTTCAAGTCATTGTCAATATTGCAACATTGGTTAGTGAAGACGAGAAGCTTGTTGAAATTCTCCACGAAAAATTAGGAACTGTTTTGATCAAGATGTCAACTGGTGATGTTTTTGCAAAATTGAAGAAAATGAATTCGGCATGCCAACAAGTTATGGGAAGAAGCTTTTCAGGAGCGTTGGAAATTGTTAAGAAAAAGTTAGAAATCAATGAGAATTAAATCTTGTTTCATTTGTTTTTTGTTGTTATCATTTGTTTTTTTTATCGTTAAATGTCCAGTTGTTGGTTATTTGTTGAAAAATATTCTTTTTTTTTTAAATCGAAGATCAACATTTTCTCGATCGTTCACTTCAATAATTCAATATTTTACCGTAGTTCATATTTTTCACCAGTCTCCCTCGTGTTGTTACACTGAGTATCGCGTGATTTCGAACATAGTTCTGTTTTTTTAAAATGATAACACGTTTTATTGGCTTGAACTTAGTTGAATCGAAAAACAAGATGAATTTAAGGATCTTTGGAAAATAAGCTCTGAAAGGAGTTGTACTCTAATTTTATTTGAACTCGTAGCGATGGGGGTTTCTTTCTATTTGACAAACAATTGTTTTTACTTTGATAACTTTTTTTCCCCTTCCGTTTTCCAATGTTTATGAGAATATATCCAATCACATGAAGCAGAGAACGTTTTGAAAAAAATGAGAAAAACCACTGGCGTTTTCCTTCATGTGAAAATCAGTCGAAACTCTTTCATTCCGGCATTCTTTTGATTCTTTTGGTTTTGTGGCGTCACACGAGTACATAGTTTCGACGGGATATTTTCAGTTTTCTTGGACAAATTCCAAATTTATATTTCATAGTCATTATGGTAAATGGAGAATAATAGGAAAAGTATGTGGAAACCTCAAATGAGAAGCGGATGTCAAATTTTATGAAAAAATGGACGCTGAACAATTTTTTCTTGTCTAGCATTGGGATTTTGGCAATTTCCAGAAATAGTTAAGAAAACATTTATAATGTGTGAAACATTTATTTAAATTAGCATATCGATCCTTATAGGCAATCAATTTCTGGGACCAGTTAAGTATTTTTGTTCAGTGCTTTTCAAATTTCTATTTTTGCAGCTTTGGAACGTATTTTTCGGAAAGATTTTAGTAGAATTTGCAACAGACTATTGAGAACATGCTCGTTAAAATTAAGTGGTGCATTGCCTCTAATGGATAAGTTTGGAAAATGAGTTTATATGAGTGGAAGTCTTCTAATGATGCGTGAATCAGTAATTCCTAATAGTGGATATAAACGAAATAGGAATTAACTCGGCTTCACATATAAGTATTAGTTCTTCTCCCTGAAAAACAAATGAAAAGCAGAATCATATGAATTTACAAGTTATTTCTGCTAATTGTACTTAAGTTCTTCATCGTAAATATTTTCAAGTCAAATGATTGATCTTTCGTATTCAACTGTGCAATGATTTATTGAGTATTTATAACCTCCTATGGTTATATTTTGTTTTGGTGCATAATCTATTCATTCATGATGATAACCTTGACACCACAAAGAGACTGGGAGAGGGTGAGAGCGCCTACGTCAAAGGATCAAGAATTAAGATTTCCCATCGACACATTAATTATAATTCTTAACGGTAAAATGTGTTTTTTTTTTAATTTTTGAATACGCCGTTAGGAAAATGAGCAACTAGGTCAGAATGTGACAGAAAAAAGTGATGATGGGCTCTTTGGTAACGTATGTCGTGGAAAACTCTTCTTCTAATATCACACCTAGAGATGTCGCAAAAATAAACAATAATTACTGTAATTTTTTAAAATTTACGTATCATCTAAAATTTTCAAAACATTTTTTGCAGTATATTGTAAGTTATACTTTCCTACTAGTTTTTCTTATCACAGCCTTAAAAAGTGGTCTATTTCTGTTCTTTTATAGTGGGCGGACGTCATATGTCTATTATTAGCGTTACTTTCAAGTTGCCTTACGAATCGAACAGATGAAAAAAAAACGAAGAACTGGCTTGGAATTGTTCAATGATGTGGTCACTCTGCGTCTCCTTTATTTTATTGCATCTTATACAGGGGTGATCATCAAAAATATGTGATGTTTCGTCGAACGTAGGGAAAAAGTAGTAGGAAACTGATAATACAACACACAGTTGATGTCTTTGAAGATCAGGTTAGATACTGATAACCAATATACGTGATACACAGAGAAATTGGTTCTTCTCTATGGAATACGGGCTGATGTTCATCTGATAGATGCAGAAACTTTTGAAAATTGTGTTCTGCAGCAGATATCTTTGAGTCTTAAAGACAGCTGTTCAGTTAATTTTACCCCATATGTACGATATACCAAAAATTAGTACTTTCTTTCAGCAATCTGATACGACTATTAAAATTTTATTTTGTCAAAAAGCCGATTTACAGCAGCCGGTCAAAGTCGGAAAAATAAAATTTTGAATTGCCGCGGGTCCGTGCGGCGCGGTCGTGGTCCGTGCAACGCGGTCGACAAATGGCGCGAAGCAAAAAAATTCAAAAAATGATGATTTTTCAGAAATTAATTATTTTTCGATTTTTTGGTGAAAATTGTAATTTTCTGAATGGAAACGGTTTATAATAATAATTTTTTGATTAGGAAAATTTTTCAACATGAAATTGACAAAAATAGTTATAAATTAAAAACTTTTTTTTAATCAGATTAACAATTTCGTCAGAAAATGCACCGATTCTGCAAGATCTTGTGAAATGGATATAGCTCTTGCATTATTAAGTAGTAAATTTTATTCAAATTATAAAAAATTATAAAAAATCACAAATAAAACACATTTCAAACACATTATTTATCATCGAGGCCGTTTTATTAGGTAAATAATAATCTTCTTTTAATTATCATCGAAGAAAGTTAATTTATTTGCCTAATTTATTGAAATTTATCATTTGAACGGCATCTAGCAGACGATTAGCTGAAGTTGATGTCGGTGGCGTGATAGATTTGATCATTTGAAACGGGACCGAAATCCAACTGAAAACGATAAATTAGATATTTTTCATAAAATCCCAACTAACCAAAATCTCTAACATTCATAGCCTCCATTTATAGGCATCATTTTCGAAATTGAAGTAAAGGTGATGCGAAATTCGAACAATATTGAATTTCCTATTTTTCGATGATCTTCCAGATTCTTAAAAACATTTTATTTCGATAAATAAAACTTAAAATAATATCTTACCACTTGAAGTCGTTAAAATTGTCATCGACGTAGTCTTAACGCATTGATTGAAGAATTTTTTCATTTTTGCACGGAACTCGTGTTTTACCTAACCTTTCCTGCTATTTTTGTTTGTTTTCTGAAACTTAAAAAAACGAATGTTCACCATAAATAACCAAAAAAATCAAGTAAAACCATCGCAAATTCAAGGAAATCGGAAAAAAATTATTAAAAATAGTGCAAAATTCAAAAATAGTTATTTCCCGCGCACACCCACATGACTGATTGTCCGTGGAGCGCAGATGTTTACTGAAAAGCGCGCAAGTTCAAATTTACACCCCTGTATATCGGATTTTTTTATCTGAACAGCTGTCTTTAAATTTAGGTTGTTATTTTAGAAAAAAAATAACATTTTCAACTTTTTTAAAAACCAAACGTCACTCGATCTTAAAGTACATCAATATAATAATGCATGTGATTAACGTGTAGTCTTTTAAAAGAGCACGAGCATTCCGTTGAGTGGAACAAAACTGGACGGGAAGCTGATATTTGATGAAGGAGAAAACAATATGGTGGCTGTTCAAAAAATCACATTTGTTTTCAAAAAATTGGGAAAAAAACTTTGAAGGTTGCAAGTAATGTTTGATGCCAATTGATAAGCCATAGCCAATAATAGAATGAATTGTTCTGTTGATGTTCGATTTTGTGAAGCTAATTGTTTCGAGTAAACAGCTATGGATTCATAGTAAATCTGCGGGATGTGTCTTTAAAGTCAGTGTGTTAGTTAAAAAGCTGTAGTTAAAAAATAAATAACTGTATAACCCGAGATCAGATCACGAAATATTGCATTTCTTTCAGTTGCCACAAAAAGCATTATTATTCCGTTAAGCAAGAAAACTCTTTCTTTGTTCGAAGATCTTATATTCATGTCATCTGACTCAACAATCCGAACATATTTACCAGGGCTTTTCCCGATTGGCTCTCTCTCTCTCTCTCTATCGAAAAAAGAAAAAAAAACGAGCAATGTTGAGAGTTCTTTGACTTGGCGAAATTTCTTCAACTTTATCACGAATGTCTTTTCCTCCGCAATACACATCTATTTCATCGGTTTCACATGAAGAACATATGAATCGCACAATAAGGACGAGAATCATTCATCTAGACCATCAACACAAGACAAAGAGATAGGAGGAGGAGGAAGGGGGCACTAAACCCGCCCCTTTGTCACTTCACATGTTGATAATATTACTATTATTCCAACATTAGAGTGTCCTCTAATTCTCTTCCTTCTCCATTCCATATTTATATGAGCGCTCTACGGCGCAGTACACTAGAGCGACACAGATTTCTTCTTTCATTTGAACACTTAATTTTATTGATTATGTTTCTTATTAATATCCGTTATTTACTTGTTTATTTTCCGCTAATGTTTATTTATTTTTCAGCTCAAAATTTATCCAAACTTAATTCTCCGAATTGAAAATAAATATGATGCAATTAACAAGAAAGCGCAGTTTTAATGCATCGACATCATCAAGAGATTTCAGAAGAGAGTTTAAAGGATCATTGTAAGTTTCGTTTGCAGTTATGTATCTTTTTAAAATATATTTTTTGCAGCCTTGAGGAAAAGTTCCGTAAAAGAAGAGTTGAGAAGCAATCAGCAGGATTGAAAAATATTGTAGGATGGATGTTGAAAAAGAATACGAGTCCAAGAAAGCCGGAAAAGGTTATCGTCGAAGAATCAGAGATCGTTGAAGACGTTCCAGTTTTTGATGTAAGTTTTATATTTATACCTAATCGCACCCGAAATCGATACATTTCATTGAAATGGAAGATAGCGTTCTTTGAAAGTCATCGTAATAAAGAAAATGTCTGTTCATTTGATAACGTTTTTCGTACGTCACATGGAAATTTAGTGCAGTCTCGTGACCCGTTGAAACAACTGCTAAATCGAAAAAAAAATCTATTTTTTTCAGACTGTTCCAAACGAAGTTTTGTTCAAAATTATCCGCGCTTGCAGCAACGATAAAGACACAATGTTGGCTTGCCGAAGAATTTCAACAAGATTCAACGCTTGCACGGATAAGGTGGCGGATAAGGAAAAGAGTGTTATTTCAAGACTGGTGATTAGTGGTCTAGGAAAAAAAGGAATCGAAATGAGATGGATCAGCTACGTTGGACAGAAGACAAATACTACTATCGTGTCATGGGCATCGATCAAAGAAGGAGCTGATTTCTCATACAGCTTCAGTCGTTTTTTAATTCAGAGAATTATTTTGAAGGTAAATATTCTTCCAAATTTATTAATATTGAAATTCTTAATATTTTCAGAATGCCCCACTTTGCGACGAACTTGTTGAATTCCTTCGTCTCCAACTTCAATATGCTGATTTGTCGAAACTCATTCAACTTTCTTTGAATACTATCGATTTCTCGACTGCAAACTGTCTCACTCTTCATCGATTATTGGCAGCTGTTTCAAAGAACGTGGAAATTTTCGAAGTTACTCAACCTCTCGGAATGAGAATTGACAGTATCACCGACGAGCATCTCACACAACTCGACGCATCGAAAATTCGTCGAATTTGCATTGATGGCATTCGATTCGCTGGATCTGCTCCGACTTTCCGACACTTGAAGATTGGTGACGCGTCGTTGAAGCGTTTCGCTAGACTTGGTGCTTTCCCAACAATGATTTTGGATCGTTGTGCGGTTAGTACACAGGCTGTTTGTGATTATACAAAAATGTGGTTCGAACAATGTAACGAATCGGAAAAACAACTCAGATCTCAAGTTTGTACAGTCAAAAGATGCCCGAGAGTTAAAGGTAAAATAATAGATTTATAAAAATTAAAACAAAATATGCACAATTTTCAGGCTCTCAATTTGAAGCTGAATGCAGACGACGTGGCCTTGTCTGCAAAAACCGTCGTGGAAGTGGCTCATTAACACTGTACAATGTCCAAGAGAAAAACACTCAAAGAGAGTTCACCATCGCTTTAGCGGCTCTCGAGGATAAGGAATTCGCGGAAAAATTGAAGATCTCACCAGATGACGAACAAGTGCAACCAATTGCTGCTGCTGTATAATAATATAAACGCACAAGTTCAACATTTAATGTACATTTTGCTCCCTACGGGAATTATCATTTGCAATTCTACGGCTTACACATTATTGGCTTTCTTATTGTAGTCAAATGTTACTGCTTGGTTTTTGTGAAGCCATAATTTAATTCTGTACATGTATTTGAATATGAACGGGTACTACTTTATTGTATTCGCATTATAGTTCTTTTGTGTTCTAATGAAATAATTTTCTTTATACTATTCGAACAGACAACATTTATAATTTAACAATACTGAGGGCTTTTTTTGAAAAAAGTAAAGGTTCTAAAAAATTTTACAGAATAAAACTCGATTCTTACTATTATTTTTCACCAACAAGTTCCGAATTCATGACGCGTCGTTCCAAAGCTTCAGAATAACTTTCCCAATCGACGTCTTCGATTTCCAATGCATGCCAACTCTCATTTTCACCGTGCTTCTTTCGTTGAATCCTAATCATCACTGGTTTGAAAATGTAGCTCATTCTATAAGAATTTAATTTGTTTTGTTATTTTTACAAAAATAAAACATACTGTTCGGATAAATTCGAGAATTTGTCCATGTCTTCGATTTCATGATAACCGCATTTTCTGAGAAATAGGAGCATCACTTCATGTGACACATGAAGTTGAATTTGACCCGAATAGTCTATAACTCGTATCTACAAAGATTAATTTCAGTTTTTATTATTATTTTTACGAACCAGGGAATAAACACATCTCAATTTCTTGGCAATTTCACCGCATTTCGGACAATTTTTTGGAAGCGGATCGTTCCGGTTGTGTTTGCCGTTAAAACGATAGTGACATTTAGAACAACTGAAATTTTATTATTAGACTACTGTTTTCGAAGGAATACATATGTTCTAAACATTATTAATTGCAAGTTGTATATTTATGCCGGAAAAAAACAGCAAATCGTTTTTCTAAGTTTTGAAGTTAATTTAAACCATTTTAAAAATTGAAAAACAAACCCGTTATAGAATTTTGGCCCGAAGTCCACAATGTTGACCTTCAAAATTGCAATATCCTTCGAATTTTTACGTGGTTCAAGCTCATATATAACTGAAATTCGGCATATTCTTATAGAACGACAAAAAAAATTACAGATTGGTTCTCTTATGAAAGGCTTTTTATTAAACGGGTGCTCTATCGAATCTGGACTCGTACCAATTTTCTCAATCCGTGTAGCTTGAACGACTTGGACATTTTCGGTACCTAGAAGAAGTTTTAAAAAACATCTGTTTTTCATCTTCTAAAACTCACATTTTCTAACAATTTTCGCATTTTTAAGTTGAATCTTATCACGAAACTCGATTTTCGTTGGCATCTTTGAATCGAAGTGGACTAGAATCAAGTTTTTGGAAATCTCATCCTGCAACACTACACGGATTTCAGAGGCTTCTGGTATTTCTTCAATGCGAAGAGCTGTTCCGATAATATCTGTGAAAAGTACGTGAGATTTTGTTGATTTACAGGAAGTGAATTTATTACCTAATGTGTTTTCTGAATTGACTGATTCTAATGCTGAGCATTCACTACTTCGTTTTGTTTTTGGCTCGTTTGAGGCGGTTTCTGAGAATTTAAATCTAAAAATATTAAAAAAGAAATATTAGCTACCTTTCTTGATCTCAATAGGTACTGAACGTTTCATCGTTGATAAAGCGCCTGACGGATTTACATTTCTTTAAAAATTTGTTAATAAATGAAGAAATGCATCTTTAAAAAACTTCTGAATGCTGACAGAGGAGCCTCGGAAAGGGGACACGAATGTCGTACTGTTCGTCTTAGATTTTCCAGTTGAACTGCGCTGTGCTGAACTTGTTGTCTGAAACAAATGGAAATGTTTTAATAAATCGAAGAAATGAAAACTAAACCTCGAGCATAATTTTCGATTTTGCAATTGATTCTGCTCGAACATTTATCAGAACTCCAGAAGCTGTTGAGAAAACCGGTTCAGCGTCGTAATCAACAACGTCACCTTTGAACTGAAAAACACAAATTGTTTTTTTGAAATAAAAAATGAGAAATGTTCACTTCTTCAAAACTGTCTTCGTTCAGTACACTTGTTCCTTGAGCATTTCGTAAATCTGATTTACTATTGCTACTGTAAAATCCAATTCCGTAAATAAATAATTTTCTAAAACTCACACAACCGGTTTCTCGTCCTCCATTTACCTGATGAATAGAATTTACCCGTTTTGTCAACCTTAAATTGCAGTATGAATACTTAGATGAACAGAAAAAACGGGGTTTTCGAGATTTAAAAAAAATTTCGTATTTCATGTGTGCGTTGCAAGACCCGCATGTTTCCTTTTTAGACTGTGCCTTTAAATACCATATATGATGAAACAGAAAAATATTTTTCTGGCGCCAGCCATGGCAGTTTTTCTTCCAAACGGGTACATAAAATTAGGTGAAGTCTCAATAAAATTTCGTAGTGAAATGGACAATAATCGCTCGCAGAAATTAAACAAATAAAAACGTTTCATTTTAAAGAACAAATTTTCGCACCCATTTTTCAATTCCTCGTTGAGAATGCGCCCTATCGTGAAGTCGCCAGCCCAAAATGTTCTTCATTTAGGTACTCGGTGCACTCTCTCGACAAACATCAAAAAAACGTCATACCTTCGCTGAAGATCAGTTGAAAAAGACTTTCCCAAAACTTTTTTTTGTCCTTTCTCTTATGAAATGTGGGACACACATTCTCGCCCACTAAAAAGCCAGTTGTTATTTAACATTAACCAAACTAACTTTCTATCTTTTCGTTCATCTATTCTCCATTGATCCTGTTTATTTTCCTAATCATTCTTTATTCGTTGTCAATTCTAAGGAATCGAAACCAAAAATTATCATTTTAATACTTTTATCTTGAATTCTTATCGAAACGTTTTTTTTTCATTATTTCGTTTGCAGAAATTAAATATATCGTGTGAGACACATGAGTGCGCTTCCACGAGTAAAATGTTATTTCGACATAGTCTGCCCTAATTCTTGGATGACAATTCAGGTAATTTATTGTTTCTAAATACAAACTGTAAATAAAACAGTTTAAGAGGGTTCCAGAGATCTCAGAAATGGTTTTCAGGTGAATAAAAAGACGATTATCTACCAATTAATAGCAAAAAATTTTTACGTCGAAAAATAAGAAAACCCGATGAAAATAAAACATTGAAAAAAATATATGGACATTGGCCAAAGAAGTACAATTTCAGTTTCTAAGCCATACATCTGGGTTTTTTTCTTATATGGCAATGAAACCGAAATTGCATTTCAATGACTATATTCCATTTGAAAATTATCTTTCAATTCTGGGATCTCCGAAGCCGCCCGTGAAATACATTTTTTCATGTGATCCTTTCAAATTTAACCCAAAACCTTTCTTCATTTTTTATAATTTTCAGGCCCTCAATGCACATTCGTATTCTTTTTCAAAAATAGAGTATGAGCCAGTGTGTGATTTTAAAATCGGAATTTTACACAATTCGAACATCTGGAACCAACGAAGAAAGGCACATACATCAAGAATATGGAAGAATAAAAAGGTTGATGTAACGTCTGAACCTACAGAAACGGAAGGTATTTTGAGGAGAATTGACGAACGTGGTAAAAATTTGAAGAAACTTGAGCAATTCGACGCACCAGTTGATTGGAAAGAGGTATGAAATTTTAATTAATCAATTTAATTTGAATTTTTTTCAGACATACAAATTAGCCATTTCTCGTGGATCGGTTGTCCCACAACTGTATCTCACTTCAATAAAGCAGAGATATCCTGAATTGTATGAAAATGCAATTCAACATATTGGAAATAGGTTATGGAATCAAAAGAAACCTGTTCACTATGGATGTCACATGTCGACAGTATCCAGGGAGTTGGATATTCCGTTCAAAGCCGCAGAAGATATAGTTTCAAGACTTTCAACGCCTGAAAACCGCAATGTTCTTCACCAAAATTGTAGAGACGCTGTTGAGCTAAAAGTAAATCTCAAAAATTTTAATTTAAAAAAAATCAATTTCAGTTAACTGAAGCTCCGGGAGTAATCCTAATGAATGAAGATGGAGAAGTTATGAAATATGAAAATATTACCGACCTGTTGGCAAGTGATATGATCACAGAAATGAAGCAACCACGAATCAACTTCATACAATAACCTTTTTTTTCATTTAGTTTCACTTAAGTATTTATTAGTTTTTTTTTGTGAACTTCTACCTAATCCAACGGTGTCTTGAAACGAACTACGGCTTTATCACCCCGACTTGTACTAAATATTGATTCAGATTTTTTCTTTCTTGTTTTGTCGTGATGCGAAAAATTAAAAAAAAATGAATAATGAGGATGCCGAAACCTCTCATCTTCATTTTCGTATTTTTCCTTGTTAGAATGTTTTTTTTCCTGTCAATGATGCGTTTTTATTTTTTTTAAAAACTTTATTAAATTTAAGATAAAATCACTGCACAAACTAAAAGGCACGAGTTTTAAAAACAAAACGATAAAACAATAATACGGCAGTATTTAACTGAATAATGATAAGTTAAATTTCTGGCAAACGAAATTAAGAGAATTAATCGAAAGTTGTGGGGCAAGATTCACAATCTGGGAATAATTGTGAGAAATTTTCATAATTTGATAAAAAAGATCAATAAGTATGAGGCGCTATGTGAAAAAATCACCGAGATATATAAATTAATTGTGAAGTTCAAGAAAATGGGAATACTTAGAAAATTAATTTCTATTTGAGAAGTGGATTTTTAAAACAATCTAAAACAACCATTTAAAAGCTCGTCGTACAACTTCTGGGACGTGTGACCATTCGAAAGTGATTGTTTTGTCATCTGATGATTTAATGGTTGCCTGAAAAAACCAGTTTTGTAGAAGAAATCGACGAATTAATGGACCTATGCAGAAGCTTTAATGGACCTACCAAAAAATTAAAACGACGCAAAAACGAGCAAAAAAAATCAAGTTTCTGCATAGTTTTTTTTGTTGATATTTTTACTTTTCATTTCAAGAGCCAGAAATACTTTACAACAAGCCGTACATCGTTTTTGTTGTAAAACTCATCAAATTTACGACTCCTTGGACGAGTCGACCATGTTTGTCACATTTCGTTGAGGGACCCGACGCTATTTTCATGTTGCGCCTTTCACTACCGTAATTTCCGTAATTTTTTACTTTTATCGCATTGTTTGTTCGCATTGACTTTTATTTTTTATATTTTTCAAGTTTTTGCATAAGTCCACACGTTTTTTTAAAATAGAAAAGCTTCCACTCCTCTATGCGAATTAATTTAAAAAAAAACAGCTCTCGAGGAAGAATTTTTTCAATTTCTATGATGTATAAGCTTCTTAAAAAAATCATTTAACAAACTTAATTCATAAGTTATAATCACAATTGTTATATGCCTTATATTTTTTAATTTCAGAAGCTAAGGTTAACCTGTTTCCTGATGATCACCACTAGTACCGAAACGTTGGAATAAATCATTTGTATCAATTTGTGATTATTTACCAAGGGTCAATCAATACAAGTTTGTCAATGTTTTCAGTTGAAATTTTTCCTTCCAAAAGTGAGTTTCTATCTATTCGATTTAAGATCCTTCTACATAGAATTTTTTTAGAAATTTTTAGTGTCTACCTTATAATTTACTTTTCCCCCATTGTTGGTAGACGAAACTTGTGCATTCTTCTTGTCAGTATTAGCTTCTAGATAATTCGCAAGAAGTTGTGCTATTTTGTCGAAACTGAAACTTTATTTTTTTCAGCGTTATTTTGAGCAAACATACGAATTTGCGGTATTCACGCAGTTGAATGGATCCAATGGATCTCGAATCATTCCGTGTGGACAAGCACAATAGTATGCTCCTGGCGTGTTCACGCATCCCTCAGAGCATTGCCCGTTGTTTGTGGCACATTCATCGATGTCTGCAAAAATTCGAAGAAGTTATTCAACATAGAAATCGGTTTTTACCGTAGCATTGTCCATCCTTAGCAATGTATCCTTTTGGACATCTTCCGCCATGTGATTTGACTTTGCACGGGCATTCGTCAGCTGTTGCTGGCGGTAGTGTTGCAACTGGCCTGCTCGTGTCAATCACCATTTCACAAGTGGCTCTCAAAACCGCTTTTCCGTCAGTACATTGACAATTACAGCTGGATGGTGTTGGTTTAACATAATCTTCCGGCGCGGTTGTATCTAAAACAATGCATTATTCAACAACGTACAGGAAATCAACTTACTCTGATCTAGACTAACAGTATCACAATTTTTATCGATCGCTAGTGCCGTCGAATTTTCTACCCGTTCCGTTGACATCACACATACAGTATAACTATGGTCAGTTGGAAGGTTCTAAATTATTTCGTATTTTTTCGAATGGAGATTTTGTAAGCCGATACCTCAATATGGGAACCGAAACTATCACGGCATGTTGCTTCCTTTTTCAACCAGTTCTTCTTTGGAATTGTTTCGTCGTGTGTATAAAGAATGGTGTAGTTCTGAAGCAAATATTCGATAGAGTAATACATTTCATACATACCGATTTGTTATTAGTACAGCATGTCCAAGCGACAGAAATGGATGATGGTGATAAGGGTGTGAGTTCAATGTTGGACGCATCTTCCTTCGCTGCATCTCGACCTGCAATAACATATTTATTTCGAATGTCGTGATTGGTTGATTTTAAACCAGAAGGGCGAATGGTAGTCATTTTTGGTGTTGTCGACTTCTTGGTCGTACTGGCGGTAGCATAATCACAAGTTATGTAAGAAATCCAGCTGTCGAAGAGCTCATTTGGTGCAGCCCATTGGTCAAGATGAACGACTCTATAAATTTAACACTGGAATTTTTCAGAACAAATATAGTTACCTTGTTGGAAGACCAGATATCTGCGACAACAAGTCAGTTGCAGGTTTTCTGATTGAGATTGAAATAATGTTATGTTGGAAATCACCATTTGCATATTCCGCAGAGGGTAATGCGTCATCACTTGATGTTCCATCCGAACTTACAATTATCAACAATTTGATTGCTCCACTTATGTAGTTTTCTTTCGAAAGCTCCACAAGTGAATCAATTCCAACACCGAGTTTTGGAGAAACTGTGTCGTCGCTAGAAAATTATCGTTCATACTGTCGAAACGTTGGTTATACCTTTGTTGAGAAATGCCGTTCAATGTATCAGAAAGTTGATGGACCTTCAAATCACTTATTACATTTGTAACCTTTTCACTATTGACAGTCATCAAGTTGATCCTGAATTGTTTGCTTTCAATTAATTTAACACATTTTTATAAATCTTACATGATCATGTGTTGTTCATCTCGTAGCCGCTCATTGAAGAAGTTGGATATATGGTCAAGAACCCTTCGGAATTCCTGTAAATTGTTTAACTTTCTCTCTTTTAAACTCTTTATTTGCTTAAAAGTATCATATTTTTTTTATATTTTTCCGCCATGCGAATTAAGAAAACGAATATTTGAAAAATGTGTTTATTGCATACCTCAGTTGATGCTCTTGATGTAACATCTATCAGAATATTAAAGTGATACGGTCTGCGAACTCCGTCGTTACATAATCCTCCAGATACTGCTCTTGTCGTTCTAAGCATCGGTGCTGTGGTGAATCTGTAAAATTGTATTTCTTTTCATAGTTCAGATGTTTTTAACACTTTTTAGCCTCCAAATCTCGTTTAGTTGTAATTCGAGCTAAAGAATCAGAAGGAACGGTGTATCCGCAAATATTTTTCAAAATTGATTCCGTGTTGTCATCAATTTCAGTTGCTTGAGCTACTTCAATAACGTGATCTTGATTCGACGAACCTGAAAAATTCCCGTATATTGTTTTCAAACGCTATATTTATCCCTTACCAACAAGTCGTTTGATTGTTGAAAGTTCATCAGGATTTGATCCAACAGCAACAGCGAACAGGTGAACACCATACATCTCTCGCAAGTCCTCTGCAGCAGCAGCAGCATTTCCTCGGTTTCGACCATTTGTAATAAGTACCACTATCTTTGTTGCGTTTTCACGACCATGAAGCTTGAAAATATCATTTTTGAAATTTTGTATTCAACTTAACTTACCTGGAATTGCTGTCTGGCGGCATTCAAACCATATAGAGCAATGGAAACTCCGTCATTAATCTTTTCAGCTTCAACAATTTTCTCCATAAGTTCAATTTTATCTTCATAATGACCCAACGCAACTGGTACAGCGACTTTATCGCTGAAATGAGACTTTTTAGGGGGTTCCGTGATTTAATTTTAAATACCTATAAATGACAAAACCAATTCGAGTAACATCCGGCGAAAGATCGAATCCAGTGTCTACAATGCTAGCAACAGAATCCTTCATGTCTTCAAACTCATCTGGCGTGAAATTTTCTGATGAATCTAACACGATAACAACGTCTGCTTCATAATCTATTTTCGAACAAGATCGTCCAGTCCCCAATGGAGTTGTGGCCTTCGTTCGTGGCGTCGGCCATGTTTGAGTTGTTTCGACATTTGGAACAACCTGTGCATCATCAATGTTTTAAAAATGCAAAAATAATTATTTACCTTGCAAATGTAGTCAGCGATTGGTCCTAGGATCTCCGAATCCGCACCTCTCCATTGCGGAATAATTATTGTCTTATCTGCCTCAGCAACAACCGAGTTTTGAGATTGACTGTCTTCGTCTCCAGCATCAACAACGAAAATTGTAACATTACGTTCCGAACGAAGTGCGCTAGCAGCAGAACCAAAGTCGTCACTGCAAAATAATATTAATTTCTGGTTCCAAAAAAATAACATACACCGCCTTTCCATTTTTCAGAACCAAAACAAATTGCGGTACACCGTCAACACCAGATATTGCTAACTCGTCTAATGCTTCTCGCAGACCAGCGGCTAACTGTGAACGTCCCTTCAGTCTCCTTGATTCACTGATTCGATGGAGCAATTCATCTTCGTTATCGTAATCACCAAGAGAAATTGGAACTTCTGCGCCATCGCCATACTTTATCAATCCGATTCGCACCTGCAATCCGACAATTATTCACAAGAAATATAGGAAAAAAATTACTTGATGCTTGCGAAGATTAAAATGATCAGTGAGGAAGTTTTTCAATAACTCTTTCATCACTCTGTAGTCGAGAACCTGTAAAGTTGTATAATCAGTTTTTTAATTTAAAAAATCCCTGAATTAAATGACCTTGATGTTGTTCGAGGAATCAATAACGATGAGAAGATCAATATGTGATTTAACATAACAATGACTTGATGGTCTTCTAGTTGGAACCAGGGTGTGTAAACGCCGTGTTGAATCAGTGGGTAAAATATTACCATACTGATTGACCGGAAGACCAGAAATGTCAGTTGGAATTACCGACCCATCAGGACCAATAGGTCGACCATTGGAAGCAGTAGGCATGACCTCACCATCTCTACCGATTACGTTGTAAATCGGTCTTTTGTTCTCATCAGTTGGCAAAGGTCTTCCATCAGGTCCATACACAGGATATACGAAGTTTCCTACATTATCAGTAGGTAGAACATTACCATCTTCACCGAGAGGTTGGCCTTCACTATTCTTTTCAATCAATGTACCATCGTCGTTTACGAAATTTCTACTCGAATCGGTGGCAAGCAGAGTTCCATCTGGCCTCGTGATGGGGTAGATTGGATTGCCGCTTTCGTCTGTTGGTAAAAGTTTAGCTCCACCAACGCCAATGTCAACAGTTGACACGTAGTTTCCGTTAGAATCAATTGGAAGTGGTGATCCGTCTTTTGAAAGTGGTTTTCCGCTTGAATCAGTTGGAATTGCTTCTCCGTCAGGTCCAATCACAGCTCCAGAAGCATCAGTTGGAAGTGGTGTTCCATCTGGTCCAACAATTGGATAGATTGGTCTGTTGTTTTCGTCGGTTGGAAGAACGCTTCCATCTGGCCCAGTTACTGGATACACGAAGTTTCCAGAAGCATCAGTTGGGAGTGTTTGTCCGTCTGGTCCGATTGGTTTTCCTTCATCATCCTTCTCAATAATGGTTCCATCATCAGTGACAAAGTTTCCACTTGAATCAGTAGCCAATAGTGTTCCATCTGGTTTGGTGATTGGATGAATGAAATTTCCAGATTCATCAGTTGGCAAGGCTTTAGCAATTTCTTCTTCTCTTGATGGTACAGCAACATAGTTTCCGTTCGAATCAGTTGGAAGTGGTGATCCGTCCTTTGAAAGTGGTTTTCCGCTTGAATCAGTTGGAATTGCTTCTCCGTCAGGTCCAATCACAGCTCCAGAAGCATCAGTTGGAAGTGGTGTTCCATCTGGTCCAACAATTGGATAGATTGGTCTGTTGTTTTCGTCGGTTGGAAGAACGCTTCCATCTGGTCCAGTTACTGGATACACGAAGTTTCCAGAAGCATCAGTTGGGAGTGTTTGTCCGTCTGGTCCGATTGGTTTTCCTTCATCATCCTTCTCAATAATGGTTCCATCATCAGTGACAAAGTTTCCACTTGAATCAGTAGCCAATAGTGTTCCATCTGGTTTGGTGATTGGATGAATGACATTTCCAGATTCATCAGTTGGCAAAGCTTTCTCGACTTCTTCTCCAGCTGGAACAGCAACATAGTTTCCGTTCGAATCAGTTGGAAGTGGTGATCCGTCCTTTGAAAGTGGTTTTCCGCTTGAATCAGTTGGAATTGCTTCTCCGTCAGGTCCAATCACAGCTCCAGAAGCATCAGTTGGAAGTGGTGCTCCATCTGGTCCAACAATTGGATAGATTGGTCTGTTGTTTTCGTCGGTTGGTAGAACGCTTCCATCTGGTCCAGTTACTGGATACACGAAGTTTCCAGAAGCATCAGTTGGGAGTGTTTGTCCGTCTGGTCCGATTGGTTTTCCTTCATCATCCTTCTCAATAATGGTTCCATCATCAGTGACAAAGTTTCCACTTGAATCAGTAGCCAATAGTGTTCCATCTGGTTTGGTGATTGGATGAATGACATTTCCAGATTCATCAGTTGGCAAGGCTTTAGCAATTTCTTCTTCTCTTGATGGTACAGCAACATAGTTTCCGTTCGAATCAGTTGGAAGTGGTGATCCGTCCTTTGAAAGTGGTTTTCCGCTTGAATCAGTTGGAATTGCTTCTCCGTCAGGTCCAATCACAGCTCCAGAAGCATCAGTTGGAAGTGGTGTTCCATCTGGTCCAACAATTGGATAGATTGGTCTGTTGTTTTCGTCGGTTGGAAGAACGGTTCCATCTGGTCCAGTTACTGGATACACGAAGTTTCCAGAAGCATCAGTTGGGAGTGTTTGTCCGTCTGGTCCGATTGGTTTTCCTTCGTCATCCTTCTCAATAATGGTTCCATCATCAGTGACAAAGTTTCCACTTGAATCAGTAGCCAATAGTGTTCCATCTGGTTTGGTGATTGGATGAATGACATTTCCAGATTCATCAGTTGGCAAGGCTTTAGCAATTTCTTCTTCTCTTGATGGTACAGCAACATAGTTTCCGTTCGAATCAGTTGGAAGTGGTGATCCGTCCTTTGAAAGTGGTTTTCCGCTTGAATCAGTTGGAATTGCTTCTCCGTCAGGTCCAATCACAGCTCCAGAAGCATCAGTTGGAAGTGGTGTTCCATCTGGTCCAACAATTGGATAGATTGGTCTGTTGTTTTCGTCGGTTGGAAGAACGGTTCCATCTGGTCCAGTTACTGGATACACGAAGTTTCCAGAAGCATCAGTTGGGAGTGTTTGTCCGTCTGGTCCGATTGGTTTTCCTTCGTCATCCTTCTCAATAATGGTTCCATCATCAGTGACAAAGTTTCCACTTGAATCAGTAGCCAATAGTGTTCCATCCGGTTTGGTGATTGGATGAATGATATTTCCAGATTCATCAGTTGGCAAGGCTTTAGCAATTTCTTCTTCTCTTGATGGTACAGCAACATAGTTTCCGTTCGAATCAGTTGGAAGTGGTGATCCGTCCTTTGAAAAAGGTTTTCCGCTTGAATCAGTTGGAATTGCTTCTCCGTCAGGTCCAATCACAGCTCCAGAAGCATCAGTTGGAAGTGGTGTTCCATCTGGTCCAACAATTGGATAGATTGGTCTGTTGTTTTCGTCGGTTGGAAGAACGCTTCCATCTGGTCCAGTTACTGGATACACGAAGTTTCCAGAAGCATCAGTTGGGAGTGTTTGTCCGTCTGGTCCGATTGGTTTTCCTTCATCATCCTTCTCAATAATGGTTCCATCATCAGTGACAAAGTTTCCACTTGAATCAGTAGCCAATAGTGTTCCATCTGGTTTGGTGATTGGATGAATGACATTTCCAGATTCATCAGTTGGCAAAGCTTTCTCGACTTCTTCTCCGGCTGGAACAGCAACATAGTTTCCGTTCGAATCAGTTGGAAGTGGTGATCCGTCCTTTGAAAGTGGTTTTCCGCTTGAATCAGTTGGAATTGCTTCTCCGTCAGGTCCAATCACAGCTCCAGAAGCATCAGTTGGAAGTGGTGTTCCATCTGGTCCAACAATTGGATAGATTGGTCTGTTGTTTTCGTCGGTTGGAAGAACGCTTCCATCTGGTCCAGTTACTGGATACACGAAGTTTCCAGAAGCATCAGTTGGGAGTGTTTGTCCGTCTGGTCCGATTGGTTTTCCTTCATCATCCTTCTCAATAATGGTTCCATCATCAGTGACAAAGTTTCCACTTGAATCAGTAGCCAATAGTGTTCCATCTGGTTTGGTGATTGGATGAATGACATTTCCAGATTCATCAGTTGGCAAAGCTTTCTCGACTTCTTCTCCAGCTGGAACAGCAACATAGCTTCCGTTCGAATCAGTTGGAAGTGGTGATCCGTCCTTTGAAAGTGGTTTTCCGCTTGAATCAGTTGGAATTGCTTCTCCATCAGGTCCAATCACAGCTCCAGAAGCATCAGTTGGAAGTGGTGTTCCATCTGGTCCAACAATTGGATAGATTGGTCTGTTGTTTTCGTCGGTTGGAAGAACGCTTCCATCTGGTCCAGTTACTGGATACACGAAGTTTCCAGAATCATCAGTTGGGAGTGTTTGTCCGTCTGGTCCGATTGGTTTTCCTTCATCATCCTTCTCAATAATGGTTCCATCATCAGTGACAAAGTTTCCACTTGAATCAGTAGCCAATAGTGTTCCATCTGGTTTGGTGATTGGATGAATGACATTTCCAGATTCATCAGTTGGCAAGGCTTTAGCAATTTCTTCTTCTCTTGATGGTACAGCAACATAGTTTCCGTTCGAATCAGTTGGAAGTGGTGATCCGTCCTTTGAAAGTGGTTTTCCGCTTGAATCAGTTGGAATTGCTTCTCCGTCAGGTCCAATCACAGCTCCAGAAGCATCAGTTGGAAGTGGTGTTCCATCTGGTCCAACAATTGGATAGATTGGTCTGTTGTTTTCGTCGGTTGGAAGAACGCTTCCATCTGGTCCAGTTACTGGATACACGAAGTTTCCAGAAGCATCAGTTGGGAGTGTTTGTCCGTCTGGTCCGATTGGTTTTCCTTCATCATCCTTCTCAATAATGGTTCCATCATCAGTGACAAAGTTTCCACTTGAATCAGTAGCCAATAGTGTTCCATCTGGTTTGGTGATTGGATGAATGAAATTTCCAGATTCATCAGTTGGCAAGGCTTTAGCAATTTCTTCTTCTCTTGATGGTACAGCAACATAGTTTCCGTTCGAATCAGTTGGAAGTGGTGATCCGTCCTTTGAAAGTGGTTTTCCGCTTGAATCAGTTGGAATTGCTTCTCCGTCAGGTCCAATCACAGCTCCAGAAGCATCAGTTGGAAGTGGTGTTCCATCTGGTCCAACAATTTGATAGATTGGTCTGTTGTTTTCGTCGGTTGGAAGAACGCTTCCATCTGGTCCAGTTACTGGATACACGAAGTTTCCAGAAGCATCAGTTGGGAGTGTTTGTCCGTCTGGTCCGATTGGTTTTCCTTCATCATCCTTCTCAATAATGGTTCCATCATCAGTGACAAAGTTTCCACTTGAATCAGTAGCCAATAGTGTTCCATCTGGTTTGGTGATTGGATGAATGACATTTCCAGATTCATCAGTTGGCAAAGCTTTCTCGACTTCTTCTCCAGCTGGAACAGCAACATAGTTTCCGTTCGAATCAGTTGGAAGTGGTGATCCGTCCTTTGAAAGTGGTTTTCCGCTTGAATCAGTTGGAATTGCTTCTCCGTCAGGTCCAATCACAGCTCCAGAAGCATCAGTTGGAAGTGGTGCTCCATCTGGTCCAACAATTGGATAGATTGGTCTGTTGTTTTCGTCGGTTGGTAGAACGCTTCCATCTGGTCCAGTTACTGGATACACGAAGTTTCCAGAAGCATCAGTTGGGAGTGTTTGTCCGTCTGGTCCGATTGGTTTTCCTTCATCATCCTTCTCAATAATGGTTCCATCATCAGTGACAAAGTTTCCACTTGAATCAGTAGCCAATAGTGTTCCATCTGGTTTGGTGATTGGATGAATGACATTTCCAGATTCATCAGTTGGCAAGGCTTTAGCAATTTCTTCTTCTCTTGATGGTACAGCAACATAGTTTCCGTTCGAATCAGTTGGAAGTGGTGATCCGTCCTTTGAAAGTGGTTTTCCGCTTGAATCAGTTGGAATTGCTTCTCCGTCAGGTCCAATCACAGCTCCAGAAGCATCAGTTGGAAGTGGTGTTCCATCTGGTCCAACAATTGGATAGATTGGTCTGTTGTTTTCGTCGGTTGGAAGAACGCTTCCATCTGGTCCAGTTACTGGATACACGAAGTTTCCAGAAGCATCAGTTGGGAGTGTTTGTCCGTCTGGTCCGATTGGTTTTCCTTCATCATCCTTCTCAATAATGGTTCCATCATCAGTGACAAAGTTTCCACTTGAATCAGTAGCCAATAGTGTTCCATCTGGTTTGGTGATTGGATGAATGACATTTCCAGATTCATCAGTTGGCAAAGCTTTCTCGACTTCTTCTCCGGCTGGAACAGCAACATAGTTTCCGTTCGAATCAGTTGGAAGTGGTGATCCGTCCTTTGAAAGTGGTTTTCCGCTTGAATCAGTTGGAATTGCTTCTCCGTCAGGTCCAATCACAGCTCCAGAAGCATCAGTTGGAAGTGGTGTTCCATCTGGTCCAACAATTGGATAGATTGGTCTGTTGTTTTCGTCGGTTGGAAGAACGCTTCCATCTGGTCCAGTTACTGGATACACGAAGTTTCCAGAAGCATCAGTTGGGAGTGTTTGTCCGTCTGGTCCGATTGGTTTTCCTTCATCATCCTTCTCAATAATGGTTCCATCATCAGTGACAAAGTTTCCACTTGAATCAGTAGCCAATAGTGTTCCATCTGGTTTGGTGATTGGATGAATGACATTTCCAGATTCATCAGTTGGCAAAGCTTTCTCGACTTCTTCTCCGGCTGGAACAGCAACATAGTTTCCGTTCGAATCAGTTGGAAGTGGTGATCCGTCCTTTGAAAGTGGTTTTCCGCTTGAATCAGTTGGAATTGCTTCTCCGTCAGGTCCAATCACAGCTCCAGAAGCATCAGTTGGAAGTGGTGTTCCATCTGGTCCAACAATTGGATAGATTGGTCTGTTGTTTTCGTCGGTTGGAAGAACGCTTCCATCTGGTCCAGTTACTGGATACACGAAGTTTCCAGAATCATCAGTTGGGAGTGTTTGTCCGTCTGGTCCGATTGGTTTTCCTTCATCATCCTTCTCAATAATGGTTCCATCATCAGTGACAAAGTTTCCACTTGAATCAGTAGCCAATAGTGTTCCATCTGGTTTGGTGATTGGATGAATGACATTTCCAGATTCATCAGTTGGCAAGGCTTTAGCAATTTCTTCTTCTCTTGATGGAACAGCAACATAGTTTCCGTTCGAATCAGTTGGAAGTGGTGATCCGTCCTTTGAAAGTGGTTTTCCGCTTGAATCAGTTGGAATTGCTTCTCCGTCAGGTCCAATCACAGCTCCAGAAACATCAGTTGGAAGTGGTGTTCCATCTGGTCCAACAATTGGATAGATTGGTCTGTTGTTTTCGTCGGTTGGAAGAACGCTTCCATCTGGTCCAGTTACTGGATACACGAAGTTTCCAGAAGCATCAGTTGGGAGTGTTTGTCCGTCTGGTCCGATTGGTTTTCCTTCATCATCCTTCTCAATAATGGTTCCATCATCAGTGACAAAGTTTCCACTTGAATCAGTAGCCAATAGTGTTCCATCTGGTTTGGTGATTGGATGAATGACATTTCCAGATTCATCAGTTGGCAAAGCTTTCTCGACTTCTTCTCCGGCTGGAACAGCAACATAGTTTCCGTTCGAATCAGTTGGAAGTGGTGATCCGTCCTTTGAAAGTGGTTTTCCGCTTGAATCAGTTGGAATTGCTTCTCCGTCAGGTCCAATCACAGCTCCAGAAGCATCAGTTGGAAGTGGTGTTCCATCTGGTCCAACAATTGGATAGATTGGTCTGTTGTTTTCGTCGGTTGGAAGAACGCTTCCATCTGGTCCAGTTACTGGATACACGAAGTTTCCAGAAGCATCAGTTGGGAGTGTTTGTCCGTCTGGTCCGATTGGTTTTCCTTCATCATCCTTCTCAATAATGGTTCCATCATCAGTGACAAAGTTTCCACTTGAATCAGTAGCCAATAGTGTTCCATCTGGTTTGGTGATTGGATGAATGACATTTCCAGATTCATCAGTTGGCAAGGCTTTAGCAATTTCTTCTTCTCTTGATGGTACAGCAACATAGTTTCCGTTCGAATCAGTTGGAAGTGGTGATCCGTCCTTTGACAGTGGTTTTCCGCTTGAGTCAGTTGGAATTGCTTCTCCGTCAGGTCCAATCACAGCTCCAGAAGCATCAGTTGGAAGTGGTGTTCCATCTGGTCCAACAATTGGATAGATTGGTCTGTTGTTTTCGTCGGTTGGAAGAACGCTTCCATCTGGTCCCGTTACTGGATACACGAAGTTTCCAGAAGCATCAGTTGGGAGTGTTTGTCCGTCTGGTCCGATTGGTTTTCCTTCATCATCCTTCTCAATAATGGTTCCATCATCAGTGACAAAGTTTCCACTTGAATCAGTAGCCAATAGTGTTCCATCTGGTTTGGTGATTGGATGAATGACATTTCCAGATTCATCAGTTGGCAAAGCTTTCTCGACTTCTTCTCCGGCTGGAACAGCAACATAGTTTCCGTTCGAATCAGTTGGAAGTGGTGATCCGTCCTTTGAAAGTGGTTTTCCGCTTGAATCAGTTGGAATTGCTTCTCCGTCATGTCCAATCACAGCTCCAGAAGCATCAGTTGGAAGTGGTGTTCCATCTGGTCCAACAATTGGATAGATTGGTCTGTTGTTTTCGTCGGTTGGAAGAACGCTTCCATCTGGTCCAGTTACTGGATACACGAAGTTTCCAGAAGCATCAGTTGGGAGTGTTTGTCCGTCTGGTCCGATTGGTTTTCCTTCATCATCCTTCTCAATAATGGTTCCATCATCAGTGACAAAGTTTCCACTTGAATCAGTAGCCAATAGTGTTCCATCTGGTTTGGTGATTGGATGAATGACATTTCCAGATTCATCAGTTGGCAAAGCTTTCTCGACTTCTTCTCCGGCTGGAACAGCAACATAGTTTCCGTTCGAATCAGTTGGAAGTGGTGATCCGTCCTTTGAAAGTGGTTTTCCGCTTGAATCAGTTGGAATTGCTTCTCCGTCAGGTCCAATCACAGCTCCAGAAGCATCAGTTGGAAGTGGTGTTCCATCTGGTCCAACAATTGGATAGATTGGTCTGTTGTTTTCGTCGGTTGGAAGAACGCTTCCATCTGGTCCAGTTACTGGATACACGAAGTTTCCAGAAGCATCAGTTGGGAGTGTTTGTCCGTCTGGTCCGATTGGTTTTCCTTCATCATCCTTCTCAATAATGGTTCCATCATCAGTGACAAAGTTTCCACTTGAATCAGTAGCCAATAGTGTTCCATCTGGTTTGGTGATTGGATGAATGACATTTCCAGATTCATCAGTTGGCAAAGCTTTCTCGACTTCTTCTCCAGCTGGAACAGCAACATAGCTTCCGTTCGAATCAGTTGGAAGTGGTGATCCGTCCTTTGAAAGTGGTTTTCCGCTTGAATCAGTTGGAATTGCTTCTCCATCAGGTCCAATCACAGCTCCAGAAGCATCAGTTGGAAGTGGTGTTCCATCTGGTCCAACAATTGGATAGATTGGTCTGTTGTTTTCGTCGGTTGGAAGAACGCTTCCATCTGGTCCAGTTACTGGATACACGAAGTTTCCAGAATCATCAGTTGGGAGTGTTTGTCCGTCTGGTCCGATTGGTTTTCCTTCATCATCCTTCTCAATAATGGTTCCATCATCAGTGACAAAGTTTCCACTTGAATCAGTAGCCAATAGTGTTCCATCTGGTTTGGTGATTGGATGAATGACATTTCCAGATTCATCAGTTGGCAAGGCTTTAGCAATTTCTTCTTCTCTTGATGGTACAGCAACATAGTTTCCGTTCGAATCAGTTGGAAGTGGTGATTCGTCCTTTGAAAGTGGTTTTCCGCTTGAATCAGTTGGAATTGCTTCTCCGTCAGGTCCAATCACAGCTCCAGAAGCATCAGTTGGAAGTGGTGTTCCATCTGGTCCAACAATTGGATAGATTGGTCTGTTGTTTTCGTCGGTTGGAAGAACGCTTCCATCTGGTCCAGTTACTGGATACACGAAGTTTCCAGAAGCATCAGTTGGGAGTGTTTGTCCGTCTGGTCCGATTGGTTTTCCTTCATCATCCTTCTCAATAATGGTTCCATCATCAGTGACAAAGTTTCCACTTGAATCAGTAGCCAATAGTGTTCCATCTGGTTTGGTGATTGGATGAATGACATTTCCAGATTCATCAGTTGGCAAAGCTTTCTCGACTTCTTCTCCGGCTGGAACAGCAACATAGTTTCCGTTCGAATCAGTTGGAAGTGGTGATCCGTCCTTTGAAAGTGGTTTTCCGCTTGAATCAGTTGGAATTGCTTCTCCGTCAGGTCCAATCACAGCTCCAGAAGCATCAGTTGGAAGTGGTGTTCCATCTGGTCCAACAATTGGATAGATTGGTCTGTTGTTTTCGTCGGTTGGAAGAACGCTTCCATCTGGTCCAGTTACTGGATACACGAAGTTTCCAGAAGCATCAGTTGGGAGTGTTTGTCCGTCTGGTCCGATTGGTTTTCCTTCATCATCCTTCTCAATAATGGTTCCATCATCAGTGACAAAGTTTCCACTTGAATCAGTAGCCAATAGTGTTCCATCTGGTTTGGTGATTGGATGAATGACATTTCCAGATTCATCAGTTGGCAAAGCTTTCTCGACTTCTTCTCCGGCTGGAACAGCAACATAGTTTCCGTTCGAATCAGTTGGAAGTGGTGATCCGTCCTTTGAAAGTGGTTTTCCGCTTGAATCAGTTGGAATTGCTTCTCCGTCAGGTCCAATCACAGCTCCAGAAGCATCAGTTGGAAGTGGTGTTCCATCTGGTCCAACAATTGGATAGATTGGTCTGTTGTTTTCGTCGGTTGGAAGAACGCTTCCATCTGGTCCAGTTACTGGATACACGAAGTTTCCAGAAGCATCAGTTGGGAGTGTTTGTCCGTCTGGTCCGATTGGTTTTCCTTCATCATCCTTCTCAATAATGGTTCCATCATCAGTGACAAAGTTTCCACTTGAATCAGTAGCCAATAGTGTTCCATCTGGTTTGGTGATTGGATGAATGACATTTCCAGATTCATCAGTTGGCAAGGCTTTAGCAATTTCTTCTTCTCTTGATGGTACAGCAACATAGTTTCCGTTCGAATCAGTTGGAAGTGGTGATCCGTCCTTTGACAGTGGTTTTCCGCTTGAGTCAGTTGGAATTGCTTCTCCGTCAGGTCCAATCACAGCTCCAGAAGCATCAGTTGGAAGTGGTGTTCCATCTGGTCCAACAATTGGATAGATTGGTCTGTTGTTTTCGTCGGTTGGAAGAACGCTTCCATCTGGTCCCGTTACTGGATACACGAAGTTTCCAGAAGCATCAGTTGGGAGTATTTGTCCGTCTGGTCCGATTGGTTTTCCTTCATCATCCTTCTCAATAATGGTTCCATCATCAGTGACAAAGTTTCCACTTGAATCAGTAGCCAATAGTGTTCCATCTGGTTTGGTGATTGGATGAATGACATTTCCAGATTCATCAGTTGGCAAGGCTTTAGCAATTTCTTCTTCTCTTGATGGTACAGCAACATAGTTTCCGTTCGAATCAGTTGGAAGTGGTGATCCGTCCTTTGAAAGTGGTTTTCCGCTTGAATCAGTTGGAATTGCTTCTCCGTCAGGTCCAATCACAGCTCCAGAAGCATCAGTTGGAAGTGGTGTTCCATCTGGTCCAACAATTGGATAGATTGGTCTGTTGTTTTCGTCGGTTGGAAGAACGCTTCCATCTGGTCCAGTTACTGGATACACGAAGTTTCCAGAAGCATCAGTTGGGAGTGTTTGTCCGTCTGGTCCGATTGGTTTTCCTTCATCATCCTTCTCAATAATGGTTCCATCATCAGTGACAAAGTTTCCACTTGAATCAGTAGCCAATAGTGTTCCATCTGGTTTGGTGATTGGATGAATGACATTTCCAGATTCATCAGTTGGCAAAGCTTTCTCGACTTCTTCTCCGGCTGGAACAGCAACATAGTTTCCGTTCGAATCAGTTGGAAGTGGTGATCCGTCCTTTGAAAGTGGTTTTCCGCTTGAATCAGTTGGAATTGCTTCTCCGTCAGGTCCAATCACAGCTCCAGAAGCATCAGTTGGAAGTGGTGTTCCATCTGGTCCAACAATTGGATAGATTGGTCTGTTGTTTTCGTCGGTTGGAAGAACGCTTCCATCTGGTCCAGTTACTGGATACACGAAGTTTCCAGAAGCATCAGTTGGGAGTGTTTGTCCGTCTGGTCCGATTGGTTTTCCTTCATCATCCTTCTCAATAATGGTTCCATCATCAGTGACAAAGTTTCCACTTGAATCAGTAGCCAATAGTGTTCCATCTGGTTTGGTGATTGGATGAATGACATTTCCAGATTCATCAGTTGGCAAAGCTTTCTCGACTTCTTCTCCGGCTGGAACAGCAACATAGTTTCCGTTCGAATCAGTTGGAAGTGGTGATCCGTCCTTTGAAAGTGGTTTTCCGCTTGAATCAGTTGGAATTGCTTCTCCGTCAGGTCCTATCACAGCTCCAGAAGCATCAGTTGGAAGTGGTGTTCCATCTGGTCCAACAATTGGATAGATTGGTCTGTTGTTTTCGTCGGTTGGAAGAACGCTTCCATCTGGTCCAGTTACTGGATACACGAAGTTTCCAGAAGCATCAGTTGGGAGTGTTTGTCCGTCTGGTCCGATTGGTTTTCCTTCATCATCCTTCTCAATAATGGTTCCATCATCAGTGACAAAGTTTCCACTTGAATCAGTAGCCAATAGTGTTCCATCTGGTTTGGTGATTGGATGAATGACATTTCCAGATTCATCAGTTGGCAAAGCTTTCTCGACTTCTTCTCCGGCTGGAACAGCAACATAGTTTCCGTTCGAATCAGTTGGAAGTGGTGATCCGTCCTTTGAAAGTGGTTTTCCGCTTGAATCAGTTGGAATTGCTTCTCCGTCAGGTCCAATCACAGCTCCATAAGCATCAGTTGGAAGTGGTGTTCCATCTGGTCCAACAATTGGATAGATTGGTCTGTTGTTTTCGTCGGTTGGAAGAACGCTTCCATCTGGTCCAGTTACTGGATACACGAAGTTTCCAGAAGCATCAGTTGGGAGTGTTTGTCCGTCTGGTCCGATTGGTTTTCCTTCATCATCCTTCTCAATAATGGTTCCATCATCAGTGACAAAGTTTCCACTTGAATCAGTAGCCAATAGTGTTCCATCTGGTTTGGTGATTGGATGAATGACATTTCCAGATTCATCAGTTGGCAAAGCTTTCTCGACTTCTTCTCCGGCTGGAACAGCAACATAGTTTCCGTTCGAATCAGTTGGAAGTGGTGATCCGTCCTTTGAAAGTGGTTTTCCGCTTGAATCAGTTGGAATTGCTTCTCCGTCAGGTCCAATCACAGCTCCAGAAGCATCAGTTGGAAGTGGTGTTCCATCTGGTCCAACAATTGGATAGATTGGTCTGTTGTTTTCGTCGGTTGGAAGAACGCTTCCATCTGGTCCAGTTACTGGATACACGAAGTTTCCAGAAGCATCAGTTGGGAGTGTTTGTCCGTCTGGTCCGATTGGTTTTCCTTCATCATCCTTCTCAATAATGGTTCCATCATCAGTGACAAAGTTTCCACTTGAATCAGTAGCCAATAGTGTTCCATCTGGTTTGGTGATTGGATGAATGACATTTCCAGATTCATCAGTTGGCAAAGCTTTCTCGACTTCTTCTCCGGCTGGAACAGCAACATAGTTTCCGTTCGAATCAGTTGGAAGTGGTGATCCGTCCTTTGAAAGTGGTTTTCCGCTTGAATCAGTTGGAATTGCTTCTCCGTCAGGTCCAATCACAGCTCCAGAAGCATCAGTTGGAAGTGGTGTTCCATCTGGTCCAACAATTGGATAGATTGGTCTGTTGTTTTCGTCGGTTGGAAGAACGCTTCCATCTGGTCCAGTTACTGGATACACGAAGTTTCCAGAAGCATCAGTTGGGAGTGTTTGTCCGTCTGGTCCGATTGGTTTTCCTTCATCATCCTTCTCAATAATGGTTCCATCATCAGTGACAAAGTTTCCACTTGAATCAGTAGCCAATAGTGTTCCATCTGGTTTGGTGATTGGATGAATGACATTTCCAGATTCATCAGTTGGCAAGGCTTTAGCAATTTCTTCTTCTCTTGATGGTACAGCAACATAGTTTCCGTTCGAATCAGTTGGAAGTGGTGATCCGTCCTTTGACAGTGGTTTTCCGCTTGAGTCAGTTGGAATTGCTTCTCCGTCAGGTCCAATCACAGCTCCAGAAGCATCAGTTGGAAGTGGTGTTCCATCTGGTCC
Source organism: Caenorhabditis virilis (assembly GCA_964036255.1). Lineage (NCBI taxonomy): Eukaryota > Metazoa > Nematoda > Chromadorea > Rhabditida > Rhabditidae > Caenorhabditis > Caenorhabditis virilis. The sequence continues at coordinate 7,458,817 of OZ038417.1, read as the reverse complement.
AACAATTGGATAGATTGGTCTGTTGTTTTCGTCGGTTGGAAGAACGCTTCCATCTGGTCCCGTTACTGGATACACGAAGTTTCCAGAAGCATCAGTTGGGAGTATTTGTCCGTCTGGTCCGATTGGTTTTCCTTCATCATCCTTCTCAATAATGGTTCCATCATCAGTGACAAAGTTTCCACTTGAATCTGTAGCCAATAGTGTTCCATCTGGTTTGGTGATTGGATGAATGACATTTCCAGATTCATCAGTTGGCAAGGCTTTAGCAATTTCTTCTTCTCTTGATGGTACAGCAACATAGTTTCCGTTCGAATCAGTTGGAAGTGGTGATCCGTCCTTTGAAAGTGGTTTTCCGCTTGAATCAGTTGGAATTGCTTCTCCGTCAGGTCCAATCACAGCTCCAGAAGCATCAGTTGGAAGTGGTGTTCCATCTGGTCCAACAATTGGATAGATTGGTCTGTTGTTTTCGTCGGTTGGAAGAACGCTTCCATCTGGTCCAGTTACTGGATACACGAAGTTTCCAGAAGCATCAGTTGGGAGTGTTTGTCCGTCTGGTCCGATTGGTTTTCCTTCATCATCCTTCTCAATAATGGTTCCATCATCAGTGACAAAGTTTCCACTTGAATCAGTAGCCAATAGTGTTCCATCTGGTTTGGTGATTGGATGAATGACATTTCCAGATTCATCAGTTGGCAAAGCTTTCTCGACTTCTTCTCCGGCTGGAACAGCAACATAGTTTCCGTTCGAATCAGTTGGAAGTGGTGATCCGTCCTTTGAAAGTGGTTTTCCGCTTGAATCAGTTGGAATTGCTTCTCCGTCAGGTCCAATCACAGCTCCAGAAGCATCAGTTGGAAGTGGTGTTCCATCTGGTCCAACAATTGGATAGATTGGTCTGTTGTTTTCGTCGGTTGGAAGAACGCTTCCATCTGGTCCAGTTACTGGATACACGAAGTTTCCAGAAGCATCAGTTGGGAGTGTTTGTCCGTCTGGTCCGATTGGTTTTCCTTCATCATCCTTCTCAATAATGGTTCCATCATCAGTGACAAAGTTTCCACTTGAATCAGTAGCCAATAGTGTTCCATCTGGTTTGGTGATTGGATGAATGACATTTCCAGATTCATCAGTTGGCAAAGCTTTCTCGACTTCTTCTCCGGCTGGAACAGCAACATAGTTTCCGTTCGAATCAGTTGGAAGTGGTGATCCGTCCTTTGAAAGTGGTTTTCCGCTTGAATCAGTTGGAATTGCTTCTCCGTCAGGTCCTATCACAGCTCCAGAAGCATCAGTTGGAAGTGGTGTTCCATCTGGTCCAACAATTGGATAGATTGGTCTGTTGTTTTCGTCGGTTGGAAGAACGCTTCCATCTGGTCCAGTTACTGGATACACGAAGTTTCCAGAAGCATCAGTTGGGAGTGTTTGTCCGTCTGGTCCGATTGGTTTTCCTTCATCATCCTTCTCAATAATGGTTCCATCATCAGTGACAAAGTTTCCACTTGAATCAGTAGCCAATAGTGTTCCATCTGGTTTGGTGATTGGATGAATGACATTTCCAGATTCATCAGTTGGGAAAGCTTTCTCGACTTCTTCTCCGGCTGGAACAGCAACATAGTTTCCGTTCGAATCAGTTGGAAGTGGTGATCCGTCCTTTGAAAGTGGTTTTCCGCTTGAATCAGTTGGAATTGCTTCTCCGTCAGGTCCAATCACAGCTCCATAAGCATCAGTTGGAAGTGGTGTTCCATCTGGTCCAACAATTGGATAGATTGGTCTGTTGTTTTCGTCGGTTGGAAGAACGCTTCCATCTGGTCCAGTTACTGGATACACGAAGTTTCCAGAAGCATCAGTTGGGAGTGTTTGTCCGTCTGGTCCGATTGGTTTTCCTTCATCATCCTTCTCAATAATGGTTCCATCATCAGTGACAAAGTTTCCACTTGAATCAGTAGCCAATAGTGTTCCATCTGGTTTGGTGATTGGATGAATGACATTTCCAGATTCATCAGTTGGCAAAGCTTTCTCGACTTCTTCTCCGGCTGGAACAGCAACATAGTTTCCGTTCGAATCAGTTGGAAGTGGTGATCCGTCCTTTGAAAGTGGTTTTCCGCTTGAATCAGTTGGAATTGCTTCTCCGTCAGGTCCAATCACAGCTCCAGAAGCATCAGTTGGAAGTGGTGTTCCATCTGGTCCAACAATTGGATAGATTGGTCTGTTGTTTTCGTCGGTTGGAAGAACGCTTCCATCTGGTCCAGTTACTGGATACACGAAGTTTCCAGAAGCATCAGTTGGGAGTGTTTGTCCGTCTGGTCCGATTGGTTTTCCTTCATCATCCTTCTCAATAATGGTTCCATCATCAGTGACAAAGTTTCCACTTGAATCAGTAGCCAATAGTGTTCCATCTGGTTTGGTGATTGGATGAATGACATTTCCAGATTCATCAGTTGGCAAAGCTTTCTCGACTTCTTCTCCGGCTGGAACAGCAACATAGTTTCCGTTCGAATCAGTTGGAAGTGGTGATCCGTCCTTTGAAAGTGGTTTTCCGCTTGAATCAGTTGGAATTGCTTCTCCGTCAGGTCCAATCACAGCTCCAGAAGCATCAGTTGGAAGTGGTGTTCCATCTGGTCCAACAATTGGATAGATTGGTCTGTTGTTTTCGTCGGTTGGAAGAACGCTTCCATCTGGTCCAGTTACTGGATACACGAAGTTTCCAGAAGCATCAGTTGGGAGTGTTTGTCCGTCTGGTCCGATTGGTTTTCCTTCATCATCCTTCTCAATAATGGTTCCATCATCAGTGACAAAGTTTCCACTTGAATCAGTAGCCAATAGTGTTCCATCTGGTTTGGTGATTGGATGAATGACATTTCCAGATTCATCAGTTGGCAAAGCTTTCTCGACTTCTTCTCCGGCTGGAACAGCAACATAGTTTCCGTTCGAATCAGTTGGAAGTGGTGATCCGTCCTTTGAAAGTGGTTTTCCGCTTGAATCAGTTGGAATTGCTTCTCCGTCAGGTCCAATCACAGCTCCAGAAGCATCAGTTGGAAGTGGTGTTCCATCTGGTCCAACAATTGGATAGATTGGTCTGTTGTTTTCGTCGGTTGGAAGAACGCTTCCATCTGGTCCAGTTACTGGATACACGAAGTTTCCAGAAGCATCAGTTGGGAGTGTTTGTCCGTCTGGTCCGATTGGTTTTCCTTCATCATCCTTCTCAATAATGGTTCCATCATCAGTGACAAAGTTTCCACTTGAATCAGTAGCCAATAGTGTTCCATCTGGTTTGGTGATTGGATGAATGACATTTCCAGATTCATCAGTTGGCAAGGCTTTAGCAATTTCTTCTTCTCTTGATGGTACAGCAACATAGTTTCCGTTCGAATCAGTTGGAAGTGGTGATCCGTCCTTTGAAAGTGGTTTTCCGCTTGAATCAGTTGGAATTGCTTCTCCGTCAGGTCCAATCACAGCTCCAGAAGCATCAGTTGGAAGTGGTGTTCCATCTGGTCCAACAATTGGATAGATTGGTCTGTTGTTTTCGTCGGTTGGAAGAACGCTTCCATCTGGTCCAGTTACTGGATACACGAAGTTTCCAGAAGCATCAGTTGGGAGTGTTTGTCCGTCTGGTCCGATTGGTTTTCCTTCATCATCCTTCTCAATAATGGTTCCATCATCAGTGACAAAGTTTCCACTTGAATCAGTAGCCAATAGTGTTCCATCTGGTTTGGTGATTGGATGAATGACATTTCCAGATTCATCAGTTGGCAAAGCTTTCTCGACTTCTTCTCCGGCTGGAACAGCAACATAGTTTCCGTTCGAATCAGTTGGAAGTGGTGATCCGTCCTTTGAAAGTGGTTTTCCGCTTGAATCAGTTGGAATTGCTTCTCCGTCAGGTCCAATCACAGCTCCATAAGCATCAGTTGGAAGTGGTGTTCCATCTGGTCCAACAATTGGATAGATTGGTCTGTTGTTTTCGTCGGTTGGAAGAACGCTTCCATCTGGTCCAGTTACTGGATACACGAGGTTTCCAGAAGCATCAGTTGGGAGTGTTTGTCCGTCTGGTCCGATTGGTTTTCCTTCATCATCCTTCTCAATAATGGTTCCATCATCAGTGACAAAGTTTCCACTTGAATCAGTAGCCAATAGTGTTCCATCTGGTTTGGTGATTGGATGAATGACATTTCCAGATTCATCAGTTGGCAAGGCTTTAGCAATTTCTTCTTCTCTTGATGGTACAGCAACATAGTTTCCGTTCGAATCAGTTGGAAGTGGTGATCCGTCCTTTGAAAGTGGTTTTCCGCTTGAATCAGTTGGAATTGCTTCTCCGTCAGGTCCTATCACAGCTCCAGAAGCATCAGTTGGAAGTGGTGTTCCATCTGGTCCAACAATTGGATAGATTGGTCTGTTGTTTTCGTCGGTTGGAAGAACGCTTCCATCTGGTCCAGTTACTGGATACACGAAGTTTCCAGAAGCATCAGTTGGGAGTGTTTGTCCGTCTGGTCCGATTGGTTTTCCTTCATCATCCTTCTCAATAATGGTTCCATCATCAGTGACAAAGTTTCCACTTGAATCAGTAGCCAATAGTGTTCCATCTGGTTTGGTGATTGGATGAATGACATTTCCAGATTCATCAGTTGGCAAAGCTTTCTCGACTTCTTCTCCGGCTGGAACAGCAACATAGTTTCCGTTCGAATCAGTTGGAAGTGGTGATCCGTCCTTTGAAAGTGGTTTTCCGCTTGAATCAGTTGGAATTGCTTCTCCGTCAGGTCCAATCACAGCTCCAGAAGCATCAGTTGGAAGTGGTGTTCCATCTGGTCCAACAATTGGATAGATTGGTCTGTTGTTTTCGTCGGTTGGAAGAACGCTTCCATCTGGTCCAGTTACTGGATACACGAAGTTTCCAGAAGCATCAGTTGGGAGTGTTTGTCCGTCTGGTCCGATTGGTTTACCGGCATTGTTTACTGGAATTTCATCTCCATCCTTATCATAGAACTTCCCATCTTCTTCTCGCAGTGGTTCTCCATCGACAATGACAAATGGTATGGACGATTCCGTCGGTTCATCTTCATCTACTATGACGACATTACCACTGTTGTCGAAAGAGAATGGGCTTCCTTGTGCGTCTAGAGGACGTCCAAGATCATCCGTTTCTATTTCGCTTCCTGATATGTCAACCCAGTTACCTTCCTCATTTTTAGATAATTCATTTCCTTGGTCATCGACTACAGTAAAGGTTGGGATATTGTCTTCATTCGTCGGTACTGGTTTTCCGAATTTGTCAACCAATGGATAAACCCATTCTCCCTTCTCGTTTTTCTGTAGTTGCTGTTCGCCTGGACCTTCAGGTGCGTTATTAGTTATGTTGATTGGGTTTCCATTGTTATCCAAGAAACGACCTATGTTGTCGGTCGGAAGAACTTTGCCAGCTTGATCGACAATAATAGGAGTGTCTGATGTTGGTTTGATAGATGTATCGACTACCGTTTTTGTGAGGTCAGGAAGTAAATCTATCTTGCCCTTATGACATTCCTCATTAATTTTTTCAATCAGCTGCTTTCCAGAAAGTCCACTTGAAACTTTCAAAAACGGTATTTCCGCGTGTCTGACGATTCTGAAAATTGAAAAATTAGAATTAAGGGGATTACCAACCAATTTTCAATATCTGTATCATTTTTATCTTCTTCGCCATATTCGGAAACCTACTTCAAATATATTTCGAAATTTCCTTGTGCAATAAAACTCGAAAGGCAAAGAAAACCATATGCCGGATTTTTGAAGGATTTTATGTGTGCATCTCTCTCAAGTGCGTGTTCTCTCGCAAGATAGTCCCTCAAAAAACTGAAAACAGTTTTCTTTGCCATTCGAGCACTGGGAAAGAAAATTTCGAAAATGTTATTTTAAATTGGTTTTCGAATATGGCGAAGAAGATGAAAATGAAATCAAAGTCGTAACGCAGAAAGATGATTTCAATGTTTCTTTAATAACCAGCCAAGTCCACTCCGTGGAAGCCGATGTAGGCAATATCAGGCCTTATTTCATAATGCGTGTGCCAGGATAAATTGAAAAACATTTTTCAAGTTACCAACACCATTTTGAGTTAGAGTTAATGAAACAAAGCTGTACGATCAACGTTCTAAAATGTTATGTAAATTTCTAAAGAAGATACGGTAGATTCAAAAAAAAAATAAATGTAGGTCTTTTTGAACTTGTTTCCTCGCTGCGAAATAGATTTTTCTGGGAATTTTCGGAAAATGCCGGTTAAAAAAAATTTAATTTATTCAATATTTGTAACGCAACAATCTTCATCAATAAACGGAGTTTCGGATAGTTTATTAATAAACGTCTAAGTTCAGCCAAAACACTACCCACATTCAGTTTTTCGCTTCCTCCTCTGATTTTCAATTTCCAAAAAAAATCTACTAGCTAATTTTACTGGAAACCACTCGCAGATACAAATTTTTTCTCTGATAAAATTACAAAGTAATAATTTAAGAAACAATGTCAATTACTGAGATTTTTGTTAGTTTGATAACTCACCCAATATTCTCAGAGTCGAAAACAATAACGATCTTAGTGGCATCAACTCTTGGGAAACTTCTGAATTGTTGAATTGCTGCATCAACAGGTGACAGTATATCAGTTCCAGAAACTGGCGGAAGAGTAAAAGTGGACAAAATCGAGGCGAGATTTTCCTTTTCTTGATACCCACCCAGAGGTAGTGGCACTGCAATTTCGCTTCCGACCGACATGACGGCCAGACGTAGAACATCAGGCGACATATCGACGTTTTTAGAAAACTCGATAATGCTCTTTCTAATAGAATCATAGTCATTATTGTTATCTTCATCATTAACGATGACGAAAATTAAATCTGACAACGATGACGACAAATCGCATCTCTTAGATTTTTTGACCCCTACCTCGGGATGCACGTAGTTTCCGTTCGAATCAGTTGGAAGTGGTGATCCGTCCTTTGAAAGTGGTTTTCCGCTTGAATCAGTTGGAATTGCTTCTCCGTCATGTCCAATCACAGCTCCAGAAGCATCAGTTGGAAGTGGTGTTCCATCTGGTCCAACAATTGGATAGATTGGTCTGTTGTTTTCGTCAGTTGGAAGAACGCTTCCATCTGGTCCAGTTATTGGATACACGAAGTTTCCAGAAGCATCAGTTGGGAGTGTTTGTCCGTCTGGTCCGATTGGTTTTCCTTCATCATCCTTCTCAATAATGGTTCCATCATCAGTGACAAAGTTTCCACTTGAATCAGTAGCCAATAGTGTTCCATCTGGTTTGGTGATTGGATGAATGACATTTCCAGATTCATCAGTTGGCAAGGCTTTAGCAATTTCTTCTTCTCTTGATGGTACAGCAACATAGTTTCCGTTCGAATCAGTTGGAAGTGGTGATCCGTCCTTTGAAAGTGGTTTTCCGCTTGAATCAGTTGGAATTGCTTCTCCGTCAGGTCCAATCACAGCTCCAGAAGCATCAGTTGGAAGTGGTGTTCCATCTGGTCCAACAATTGGATAGATTGGTCTGTTGTTTTCGTCGGTTGGAAGAACGCTTCCATCTGGTCCAGTTATTGGATACACGAAGTTTCCAGAAGCATCAGTTGGGAGTGTTTGTCCGTCTGGTCCGATTGGTTTTCCTTCATCATCCTTCTCAATAATGGTTCCATCATCAGTGACAAAGTTTCCACTTGAATCAGTAGCCAATAGTGTTCCATCTGGTTTGGTGATTGGATGAATGACATTTCCAGATTCATCAGTTGGCAAAGCTTTCTCGACTTCTTCTCCGGCTGGAACAGCAACATAGTTTCCGTTCGAATCAGTTGGAAGTGGTGATCCGTTCTTTGAAAGTGGTTTTCCGCTTGAATCAGTTGGAATTGCTTCTCCGTCAGGTCCAATCACAGCTCCAGAAGCATCAGTTGGAAGTGGTGTTCCATCTGGTCCAACAATTGGATAGATTGGTCTGTTGTTTTCGTCGGTTGGAAGAACGCTTCCATCTGGTCCAGTTATTGGATACACGAAGTTTCCAGAAGCATCAGTTGGGAGTGTTTGTCCGTCTGGTCCGATTGGTTTTCCTTCATCATCCCTCTCAATAATGGTTCCATCATCAGTGACAAAGTTTCCACTTGAATCAGTAGCCAATAGTGTTCCATCTGGTTTGGTGATTGGATGAATGACATTTCCAGATTCATCAGTTGGCAAAGCTTTCTCGACTTCTTCTCCGGCTGGAACAGCAACATAGTTTCCGTTCGAATCAGTTGGAAGTGGTGATCCGTCCTTTGAAAGTGGTTTTCCGCTTGAATCAGTTGGAATTGCTTCTCCGTCAGGTCCAATCACAGCTCCAGAAGCATCAGTTGGAAGTGGTGTTCCATCTGGTCCAACAATTGGATAGATTGGTCTGTTGTTTTCGTCGGTTGGAAGAACGCTTCCATCTGGTCCAGTTATTGGATACACGAAGTTTCCAGAAGCATCAGTTGGGAGTGTTTGTCCGTCTGGTCCGATTGGTTTTCCTTCATCATCCTTCTCAATAATGGTTCCATCATCAGTGACAAAGTTTCCACTTGAATCAGTAGCCAATAGTGTTCCATCTGGTTTGGTGATTGGATGAATGACATTTCCAGATTCATCAGTTGGCAAAGCTTTCTCGACTTCTTCTCCGGCTGGAACAGCAACATAGTTTCCGTTCGAATCAGTTGGAAGTGGTGATCCGTTCTTTGAAAGTGGTTTTCCGCTTGAATCAGTTGGAATTGCTTCTCCGTCAGGTCCAATCACAGCTCCAGAAGCATCAGTTGGAAGTGGTGTTCCATCTGGTCCAACAATTGGATAGATTGGTCTGTTGTTTTCGTCGGTTGGAAGAACGCTTCCATCTGGTCCAGTTATTGGATACACGAAGTTTCCAGAAGCATCAGTTGGGAGTGTTTGTCCGTCTGGTCCGATTGGTTTTCCTTCATCATCCCTCTCAATAATGGTTCCATCATCAGTGACAAAGTTTCCACTTGAATCAGTAGCCAATAGTGTTCCATCTGGTTTGGTGATTGGATGAATGACATTTCCAGATTCATCAGTTGGCAAAGCTTTCTCGACTTCTTCTCCGGCTGGAACAGCAACATAGTTTCCGTTCGAATCAGTTGGAAGTGGTGATCCGTCCTTTGAAAGTGGTTTTCCGCTTGAATCAGTTGGAATTGCTTCTCCGTCAGGTCCAATCACAGCTCCAGAAGCATCAGTTGGAAGTGGTGTTCCATCTGGTCCAACAATTGGATAGATTGGTCTGTTGTTTTCGTCGGTTGGAAGAACGCTTCCATCTGGTCCAGTTATTGGATACACGAAGTTTCCAGAAGCATCAGTTGGGAGTGTTTGTCCGTCTGGTCCGATTGGTTTTCCTTCATCATCCTTCTCAATAATGGTTCCATCATCAGTGACAAAGTTTCCACTTGAATCAGTAGCCAATAGTGTTCCATCTGGTTTGGTGATTGGATGAATGACATTTCCAGATTCATCAGTTGGCAAAGCTTTCTCGACTTCTTCTCCGGCTGGAACAGCAACATAGTTTCCGTTCGAATCAGTTGGAAGTGGTGATCCGTCCTTTGAAAGTGGTTTTCCGCTTGAATCAGTTGGAATTGCTTCTCCGTCAGGTCCAATCACAGCTCCAGAAGCATCAGTTGGAAGTGGTGTTCCATCTGGTCCAACAATTGGATAGATTGGTCTGTTGTTTTCGTCGGTTGGGAGAACGCTTCCATCTGGTCCAGTTATTGGATACACGAAGTTTCCAGAAGCATCAGTTGGGAGTGTTTGTCCGTCTGGTCCGATTGGTTTTCCTTCATCATCCTTCTCAATAATGGTTCCATCATCAGTGACAAAGTTTCCACTTGAATCAGTAGCCAATAGTGTTCCATCTGGTTTGGTGATTGGATGAATGACATTTCCAGATTCATCAGTTGGCAAAGCTTTCTCGACTTCTTCTCCGGCTGGAACAGCAACATAGTTTCCGTTCGAATCAGTTGGAAGTGGTGATCCGTCCTTTGAAAGTGGTTTTCCGCTTGAATCAGTTGGAATTGCTTCTCCGTCAGGTCCAATCACAGCTCCAGAAGCATCAGTTGGAAGTGGTGTTCCATCTGGTCCAACAATTGGATAGATTGGTCTGTTGTTTTCGTCGGTTGGAAGAACGCTTCCATCTGGTCCAGTTATTGGATACACGAAGTTTCCAGAAGCATCAGTTGGGAGTGTTTGTCCGTCTGGTCCGATTGGTTTTCCTTCATCATCCTTCTCAATAATGGTTCCATCATCAGTGACAAAGTTTCCACTTGAATCAGTAGCCAATAGTGTTCCATCTGGTTTGGTGATTGGATGAATGACATTTCCAGATTCATCAGTTGGCAAAGCTTTCTCGACTTCTTCTCCGGCTGGAACAGCAACATAGTTTCCGTTCGAATCAGTTGGAAGTGGTGATCCGTCCTTTGAAAGTGGTTTTCCGCTTGAATCAGTTGGAATTGCTTCTCCGTCAGGTCCAATCACAGCTCCAGAAGCATCAGTTGGAAGTGGTGTTCCATCTGGTCCAACAATTGGATAGATTGGTCTGTTGTTTTCGTCGGTTGGGAGAACGCTTCCATCTGGTCCAGTTATTGGATACACGAAGTTTCCAGAAGCATCAGTTGGGAGTGTTTGTCCGTCTGGTCCGATTGGTTTTCCTTCATCATCCTTCTCAATAATGGTTCCATCATCAGTGACAAAGTTTCCACTTGAATCAGTAGCCAATAGTGTTCCATCTGGTTTGGTGATTGGATGAATGACATTTCCAGATTCATCAGTTGGCAAAGCTTTCTCGACTTCTTCTCCGGCTGGAACAGCAACATAGTTTCCGTTCGAATCAGTTGGAAGTGGTGATCCGTTCTTTGAAAGTGGTTTTCCGCTTGAATCAGTTGGAATTGCTTCTCCGTCAGGTCCAATCACAGCTCCAGAAGCATCAGTTGGAAGTGGTGTTCCATCTGGTCCAACAATTGGATAGATTGGTCTGTTGTTTTCGTCGGTTGGAAGAACGCTTCCATCTGGTCCAGTTACTGGATACACGAAGTTTCCAGAAGCATCAGTTGGGAGTGTTTGTCCGTCTGGTCCGATTGGTTTTCCTTCATCATCCTTCTCAATAATGGTTCCATCATCAGTGACAAAGTTTCCACTTGAATCAGTAGCCAATAGTGTTCCATCTGGTTTGGTGATTGGATGAATGACATTTCCAGATTCATCAGTTGGCAAAGCTTTCTCGACTTCTTCTCCGGCTGGAACAGCAACATAGTTTCCGTTCGAATCAGTTGGAAGTGGTGATCCGTCCTTTGAAAGTGGTTTTCCGCTTGAATCAGTTGGAATTGCTTCTCCGTCAGGTCCAATCACAGCTCCAGAAGCATCAGTTGGAAGTGGTGTTCCATCTGGTCCAACAATTGGATAGATTGGTCTGTTGTTTTCGTCGGTTGGAAGAACGCTTCCATCTGGTCCAGTTACTGGATACACGAAGTTTCCAGAAGCATCAGTTGGGAGTGTTTGTCCGTCTGGTCCGATTGGTTTTCCTTCATCATCCTTCTCAATAATGGTTCCATCATCAGTGACAAAGTTTCCACTTGAATCAGTAGCCAATAGTGTTCCATCTGGTTTGGTGATTGGATGAATGACATTTCCAGATTCATCAGTTGGCAAAGCTTTCTCGACTTCTTCTCCGGCTGGAACAGCAACATAGTTTCCGTTCGAATCAGTTGGAAGTGGTGATCCGTCCTTTGAAAGTGGTTTTCCGCTTGAATCAGTTGGAATTGCTTCTCCGTCAGGTCCAATCACAGCTCCAGAAGCATCAGTTGGAAGTGGTGTTCCATCTGGTCCAACAATTGGATAGATTGGTCTGTTGTTTTCGTCGGTTGGAAGAACGCTTCCATCTGGTCCAGTTATTGGATACACGAAGTTTCCAGAAGCATCAGTTGGGAGTGTTTGTCCGTCTGGTCCGATTGGTTTTCCTTCATCATCCTTCTCAATAATGGTTCCATCATCAGTGACAAAGTTTCCACTTGAATCAGTAGCCAATAGTGTTCCATCTGGTTTGGTGATTGGATGAATGACATTTCCAGATTCATCAGTTGGCAAAGCTTTCTCGACTTCTTCTCCGGCTGGAACAGCAACATAGTTTCCGTTCGAATCAGTTGGAAGTGGTGATCCGTTCTTTGAAAGTGGTTTTCCGCTTGAATCAGTTGGAATTGCTTCTCCGTCAGGTCCAATCACAGCTCCAGAAGCATCAGTTGGAAGTGGTGTTCCATCTGGTCCAACAATTGGATAGATTGGTCTGTTGTTTTCGTCGGTTGGAAGAACGCTTCCATCTGGTCCAGTTATTGGATACACGAAGTTTCCAGAAGCATCAGTTGGGAGTGTTTGTCCGTCTGGTCCGATTGGTTTTCCTTCATCATCCCTCTCAATAATGGTTCCATCATCAGTGACAAAGTTTCCACTTGAATCAGTAGCCAATAGTGTTCCATCTGGTTTGGTGATTGGATGAATGACATTTCCAGATTCATCAGTTGGCAAAGCTTTCTCGACTTCTTCTCCGGCTGGAACAGCAACATAGTTTCCGTTCGAATCAGTTGGAAGTGGTGATCCGTCCTTTGAAAGTGGTTTTCCGCTTGAATCAGTTGGAATTGCTTCTCCGTCAGGTCCAATCACAGCTCCAGAAGCATCAGTTGGAAGTGGTGTTCCATCTGGTCCAACAATTGGATAGATTGGTCTGTTGTTTTCGTCGGTTGGAAGAACGCTTCCATCTGGTCCAGTTATTGGATACACGAAGTTTCCAGAAGCATCAGTTGGGAGTGTTTGTCCGTCTGGTCCGATTGGTTTTCCTTCATCATCCTTCTCAATAATGGTTCCATCATCAGTGACAAAGTTTCCACTTGAATCAGTAGCCAATAGTGTTCCATCTGGTTTGGTGATTGGATGAATGACATTTCCAGATTCATCAGTTGGCAAAGCTTTCTCGACTTCTTCTCCGGCTGGAACAGCAACATAGTTTCCGTTCGAATCAGTTGGAAGTGGTGATCCGTCCTTTGAAAGTGGTTTTCCGCTTGAATCAGTTGGAATTGCTTCTCCGTCAGGTCCAATCACAGCTCCAGAAGCATCAGTTGGAAGTGGTGTTCCATCTGGTCCAACAATTGGATAGATTGGTCTGTTGTTTTCGTCGGTTGGGAGAACGCTTCCATTTGGTCCAGTTATTGGATACACGAAGTTTCCAGAAGCATCAGTTGGGAGTGTTTGTCCGTCTGGTCCGATTGGTTTTCCTTCATCATCCTTCTCAATAATGGTTCCATCATCAGTGACAAAGTTTCCACTTGAATCAGTAGCCAATAGTGTTCCATCTGGTTTGGTGATTGGATGAATGACATTTCCAGATTCATCAGTTGGCAAAGCTTTCTCGACTTCTTCTCCGGCTGGAACAGCAACATAGTTTCCGTTCGAATCAGTTGGAAGTGGTGATCCGTTCTTTGAAAGTGGTTTTCCGCTTGAATCAGTTGGAATTGCTTCTCCGTCAGGTCCAATCACAGCTCCAGAAGCATCAGTTGGAAGTGGTGTTCCATCTGGTCCAACAATTGGATAGATTGGTCTGTTGTTTTCGTCGGTTGGAAGAACGCTTCCATCTGGTCCAGTTATTGGATACACGAAGTTTCCAGAAGCATCAGTTGGGAGTGTTTGTCCGTCTGGTCCGATTGGTTTTCCTTCATCATCCCTCTCAATAATGGTTCCATCATCAGTGACAAAGTTTCCACTTGAATCAGTAGCCAATAGTGTTCCATCTGGTTTGGTGATTGGATGAATGACATTTCCAGATTCATCAGTTGGCAAAGCTTTCTCGACTTCTTCTCCGGCTGGAACAGCAACATAGTTTCCGTTCGAATCAGTTGGAAGTGGTGATCCGTCCTTTGAAAGTGGTTTTCCGCTTGAATCAGTTGGAATTGCTTCTCCGTCAGGTCCAATCACAGCTCCAGAAGCATCAGTTGGAAGTGGTGTTCCATCTGGTCCAACAATTGGATAGATTGGTCTGTTGTTTTCGTCGGTTGGAAGAACGCTTCCATCTGGTCCAGTTATTGGATACACGAAGTTTCCAGAAGCATCAGTTGGGAGTGTTTGTCCGTCTGGTCCGATTGGTTTTCCTTCATCATCCTTCTCAATAATGGTTCCATCATCAGTGACAAAGTTTCCACTTGAATCAGTAGCCAATAGTGTTCCATCTGGTTTGGTGATTGGATGAATGACATTTCCAGATTCATCAGTTGGCAAAGCTTTCTCGACTTCTTCTCCGGCTGGAACAGCAACATAGTTTCCGTTCGAATCAGTTGGAAGTGGTGATCCGTCCTTTGAAAGTGGTTTTCCGCTTGAATCAGTTGGAATTGCTTCTCCGTCAGGTCCAATCACAGCTCCAGAAGCATCAGTTGGAAGTGGTGTTCCATCTGGTCCAACAATTGGATAGATTGGTCTGTTGTTTTCGTCGGTTGGGAGAACGCTTCCATCTGGTCCAGTTATTGGATACACGAAGTTTCCAGAAGCATCAGTTGGGAGTGTTTGTCCGTCTGGTCCGATTGGTTTTCCTTCATCATCCTTCTCAATAATGGTTCCATCATCAGTGACAAAGTTTCCACTTGAATCAGTAGCCAATAGTGTTCCATCTGGTTTGGTGATTGGATGAATGACATTTCCAGATTCATCAGTTGGCAAAGCTTTCTCGACTTCTTCTCCGGCTGGAACAGCAACATAGTTTCCGTTCGAATCAGTTGGAAGTGGTGATCCGTTCTTTGAAAGTGGTTTTCCGCTTGAATCAGTTGGAATTGCTTCTCCGTCAGGTCCAATCACAGCTCCAGAAGCATCAGTTGGAAGTGGTGTTCCATCTGGTCCAACAATTGGATAGATTGGTCTGTTGTTTTCGTCGGTTGGAAGAATGCTTCCATCTGGTCCAGTTACTGGATACACGAAGTTTCCAGAAGCATCAGTTGGGAGTGTTTGTCCGTCTGGTCCGATTGGTTTTCCTTCATCATCCTTCTCAATAATGGTTCCATCATCAGTGACAAAGTTTCCACTTGAATCAGTAGCCAATAGTGTTCCATCTGGTTTGGTGATTGGATGAAGGATGTTGCCGTATTCGTCAGTAGGTGATGTTTGAAGAACTGTACTGTCGTCTCGTGGTAGTTCTATGAAGTTACCATTCATATCGGTAGGTATTGGGGACGGTAGAGGTACTGAAATTATTATGTTTTATTTCCTCGTTGACTGTTCTACGATTGCTTATAAGGAACCTATTCTGTTTGAAAACTCAAATCGCGAAATTGGAATTTAACGGAATTTTTTGAATTTCTGTTTTCACTTCATTCACTTAACGACGCAAATGATTAATTATTCATCGCATTTAACATTAAAAAATTGTTTATGAGTCTACTTATATTTGTGGAAAATGTCGGTGAGCCTAAGTGAACCCAGGAGGCAGGACAAGCCCGAAATAGCACAAAAAGGCCGGAAATTTTTTTGCAAATTGTAATTTTTCGGCCCTAGGAACATAACGAATCAGTTAGACTCCTGCTCATTATTTAGTTAATTTTCAAATTTTCTGTGTAATTCGGATTTTTTGAGCTATTTTGAACATTTTCGTGTCTCCGGTTATCATATGGGCTCACCCACTTTCTACAAATAGAGACGCAAAAACAAATTCTTTCGACAAAAAAATGAGTCAAACTGAGTTAGGTTTTTAAAAATCTATTGTTTTTTTTTCAATGACTCATGGAGTTGTG
Source organism: Caenorhabditis virilis (assembly GCA_964036255.1). Taxonomy (NCBI): domain Eukaryota; kingdom Metazoa; phylum Nematoda; class Chromadorea; order Rhabditida; family Rhabditidae; genus Caenorhabditis; species Caenorhabditis virilis. The sequence goes on along the minus strand of OZ038417.1, from coordinate 7,443,048 downwards.
CTTCGATAAATAGATATTCGAACAAGTGGAAAAATATAGATATTAATTTGTTATTTCTCTATAAAACTCACTCTCTTCAGGAATACAGAGATAACTGCGTAAAAGCTCAACCGCATTAGGGTCTTCAGCCCAATTCTTTTCGTCGAGGTGAATCAATCGTGTCTTCGGCAACCGTTTGATTTGATCAGACCATTCGAAACTGCTTTCCCTGAAATAAAACAAATTATCACATTAATTTATAAAAGGACTTATTTTGAAAAATAAGAAAGGAAAAATACTGGAAAACGGAAGAAAACCTTCCACTTGCATTGCTTTTGCATACCGTAATTCGCAATCGTGGCGAGACTCTATGTTTGCAAAGTACATGTTCCTTTAAAATCTAAAAAACTGTATCAAATGAACATATACTTTCATAAAAATGTGTCACCGCGATTCGCTGAGAATTTTAGGGCATCAGAGTGAGGTTTTCTTCCCTTTTCCTAGTATGTTTCCTTTTTTTTCAAAATTAGTCCCATAAGGTTTTTAAAATCTAAATTTACTTGTTCGATCACTAATATTTGTACCTATTCTTGTGATCTCTACATTTAATTTTTTACGATGATTATTGAATTGTTTTTTAAAAACAATGTTATTATCAACCTTCTCGTGCGGGTTGGTCGTAATTTTTCTTAAAACAACTTTGTGTGAACAAAATGAATAGAAAAAAAAGAGAAAAAAAAACAGTTTTCCGTTTTTTTGTCGTTGAAAATGGATGTTCACTGCTTTCATCTTCAAAATTTTTCGAAAATTATGTTTTAAAAAAAATGAATAAAAATTAAAGTCATAATTTCAAGTTTTGAAAATTTAAATTCCTTCCCTAACAGCGGCGCGTGGACTTGGTTTCAAATTTTCTGGAAGGTAGGCCAAGTTTTCGTTTTGCTATAACCCAATTTCCGTATTGACAAGATGAAAATTCCTGGGCGCTCGTTTTGCGTACCATCGTAAGGAATTTCCTCGCAACGCGTTGGAAGGAGCTAGTACAACAGGAGTACACCACCTTCAGCTACTTCTAACGCGTTGCGAGCAAATGTCCTACGATGATACGCAAAATGAGCTGCCAGGAGCTTATTTAATTGCAAAAAATAGTCGAAGTAAAACGCGATTTCCATTTAAATTGTATCCTTCGTAAAAAAGAGAACATTCCATTATTTTTAGATGGATCTACTTATAAGCGAAAATATGAAAAATTCGTTTCGCTTTAATCGACTAAAATTTTAAAAAAAGCTCAGATTTTTATTTTTTTTTCGTGTTAGTCTGTCAATTAACATTGTTCTTATATTTGAAGCCTTTGCAATCTTTATCCATAATTCTTGTTTTGAAAAAGAAGGGTGCATTCAAGTTTAACCAACGGAAATAAAAGAGTTGCGGCTACGATATTTTGTTTACCAGATTATCAAATATTTCGGTATTTCACCATGCATTCAAGTAAATTTTTAGTTTGAAGAATTTTCCGCAACTGCCAAGTAATGACACCCAAGAAACTCATTAGCATTAGAGATGTATCAATAAACCGAAAAATTAATACTTACTTCAAAATCGATGCTGTTAAGTGGAGAACGAGGGAATTTCCGCGATCAGTTTCTTCTAGTACAAGCTTGGTCGTTTTCAAAGCGTTTTTAACATTCGGTGATCCACTAATTTCTCGAATTTCATCTGTTGACGAATAAAGCTCATTGAACGACTCATAACTTCCAACATCAACAGTAACTTCAGTAGACGCACTGTAAATTATCTGTCCAATTTTCGGCAGATAGTCTCTTGGTGTTGTGACGAGAACATCTTTGATAAGCTTCTTCAACGTTGTCAAATACGGCGCACTTGCGTGTGACGCTTCGATAACAAAAATTAATGTATCAACACGTCCTTCCACAGCTTCGCAACCAGCGTTTTCTGTTGGGTGAGGTATTTCAACTTCTTCTCCGACTGGAACGGCCACATAGTTTCCGTTCGAATCAGTTGGAAGTGGTGATCCGTCCTTTGAAAGTGGTTTTCCGCTTGAATCAGTTGGAATTGCTTCTCCGTCAGGTCCAATCACAGCTCCAGAAGCATCAGTTGGAAGTGGTGTTCCATCTGGTCCAACAATTGGATAGATTGGTCTGTTGTTTTCGTCGGTTGGAAGAACGCTTCCATCTGGTCCAGTTACTGGATACACGAAGTTTCCAGAAGCATCAGTTGGGAGTGTTTGTCCGTCTGGTCCGATTGGTTTTCCTTCATCATCCTTCTCAATAATGGTTCCATCATCAGTGACAAAGTTTCCACTTGAATCAGTAGCCAATAGTGTTCCATCTGGTTTGGTGATTGGATGAATGACATTGCCAGATTCATCAGTTGGCAAAGCTTTCTCGACTTCTTCTCCGGCTGGAACAGCAACATAGTTTCCGTTCGAATCAGTTGGAAGTGGTGATCCGTCCTTTGAAAGTGGTTTTCCGCTTGAATCAGTTGGAATTGCTTCTCCGTCAGGTCCAATCACAGCTCCAGAAGCATCAGTTGGAAGTGGTGTTCCATCTGGTCCAACAATTGGATAGATTGGTCTGTTGTTTTCGTCGGTTGGAAGAACGCTTCCATCTGGTCCAGTTACTGGATACACGAAGTTTCCAGAAGCATCAGTTGGGAGTGTTTGTCCGTCTGGTCCGATTGGTTTTCCTTCATCATCCTTCTCAATAATGGTTCCATCATCAGTGACAAAGTTTCCACTTGAATCAGTAGCCAATAGTGTTCCATCTGGTTTGGTAATTGGATGAATGACATTTCCAGATTCATCAGTTGGCAAGGCTTTAGCAATTTCTTCTTCTCTTAATGGTACAGCAACATAGTTTCCGTTCGAATCAGTTGGAAGTGGTGATCCGTCCTTTGAAAGTGGTTTTCCGCTTGAATCAGTTGGAATTGCTTCTCCGTCAGGTCCAATCACAGCTCCAGAAGCATCAGTTGGAAGTGGTGTTCCATCTGGTCCAACAATTGGATAGATTGGTCTGTTGTTTTCGTCGGTTGGAAGAACGCTTCCATCTGGTCCAGTTACTGGATACACGAAGTTTCCAGAAGCATCAGTTGGGAGTGTTTGTCCGTCTGGTCCGATTGGTTTTCCTTCATCATCCTTCTCAATAATGGTTCCATCATCAGTGACAAAGTTTCCACTTGAATCAGTAGCCAATAGTGTTCCATCTGGTTTGGTGATTGGATGAATGACATTTCCAGATTCATCAGTTGGCAAAGCTTTCTCGACTTCTTCTCCGGCTGGAACAGCAACATAGTTTCCGTTCGAATCAGTTGGAAGTGGTGATCCGTCCTTTGAAAGTGGTTTTCCGCTTGAATCAGTTGGAATTGCTTCTCCGTCAGGTCCAATCACAGCTCCAGAAGCATCAGTTGGAAGTGGTGTTCCATCTGGTCCAACAATTGGATAGATTGGTCTGTTGTTTTCGTCGGTTGGAAGAACGCTTCCATCTGGTCCAGTTACTGGATACACGAAGTTTCCAGAAGCATCAGTTGGGAGTGTTTGTCCGTCTGGTCCGATTGGTTTTCCTTCATCATCCTTCTCAATAATGGTTCCATCATCAGTGACAAAGTTTCCACTTGAATCAGTAGCCAATAGTGTTCCATCTGGTTTGGTGATTGGATGAATGACATTTCCAGATTCATCAGTTGGCAAGGCTTTAGAAATTTCTTCTTCTCTTGATGGTACAGCAACATAGTTTCCATTCGAATCAGTTGGAAGTGGTGATCCGTCCTTTGAAAGTGGTTTTCCGCTTGAATCAGTTGGAATTGCTTCTCCGTCAGGTCCAATCACAGCTCCAGAAGCATCAGTTGGAAGTGGTGTTCCATCTGGTCCAACAATTGGATAGATTGGTCTGTTGTTTTCGTCGGTTGGAAGAACGCTTCCATCTGGTCCAGTTACTGGATACACGAAGTTTCCAGAAGCATCAGTTGGGAGTGTTTGTCCGTCTGGTCCGATTGGTTTTCCTTCATCATCCTTCTCAATAATGGTTCCATCATCAGTGACAAAGTTTCCACTTGAATCAGTAGCCAATAGTGTTCCATCTGGTTTGGTAATTGGATGAATGACATTTCCAGATTCATCAGTTGGCAAGGCTTTAGCAATTTCTTCTTCTCTTGATGGTACAGCAACATAGTTTCCGTTCGAATCAGTTGGAAGTGGTGATCCGTCCTTTGAAAGTGGTTTTCCGCTTGAATCAGTTGGAATTGCTTCTCCGTCAGGTCCAATCACAGCTCCAGAAGCATCAGTTGGAAGTGGTGTTCCATCTGGTCCAACAATTGGATAGATTGGTCTGTTGTTTTCGTCGGTTGGAAGAACGCTTCCATCTGGTCCAGTTACTGGATACACGAAGTTCCCAGAAGCATCAGTTGGGAGTGTTTGTCCGTCTGGTCCGATTGGTTTTCCTTCATCATCCTTCTCAATAATGGTTCCATCATCAGTGACAAAGTTTCCACTTGAATCAGTAGCCAATAGTGTTCCATCTGGTTTGGTGATTGGATGAATGACATTTCCAGATTCATCAGTTGGCAAGGCTTTAGAAATTTCTTCTTCTCTTGATGGTACAGCAACATAGTTTCCGTTCGAATCAGTTGGAAGTGGTGATCCGTCCTTTGAAAGTGGTTTTCCGCTTGAATCAGTTGGAATTGCTTCTCCGTCAGGTCCAATCACAGCTCCAGAAGCATCAGTTGGAAGTGGTGTTCCATCTGGTCCAACAATTGGATAGATTGGTCTGTTGTTTTCGTCGGTTGGAAGAACGCTTCCATCTGGTCCAGTTACTGGATACACGAAGTTTCCAGAAGCATCAGTTGGGAGTGTTTGTCCGTCTGGTCCGATTGGTTTTCCTTCATCATCCTTCTCAATAATGGTTCCATCATCAGTGACAAAGTTTCCACTTGAATCAGTAGCCAATAGTGTTCCATCTGGTTTGGTGATTGGATGAATGACATTTCCAGATTCATCAGTTGGCAAGGCTTTAGCAATTTCTTCTTCTCTTGATGGTACAGCAACATAGTTTCCGTTCGAATCAGTTGGAAGTGGTGATCCGTCCTTTGAAAGTGGTTTTCCGCTTGAATCAGTTGGAATTGCTTCTCCGTCAGGTCCAATCACAGCTCCAGAAGCATCAGTTGGAAGTGGTGTTCCATCTGGTCCAACAATTGGATAGATTGGTCTGTTGTTTTCGTCGGTTGGAAGAACGCTTCCATCTGGTCCAGTTACTGGATACACGAAGTTTCCAGAAGCATCAGTTGGGAGTGTTTGTCCGTCTGGTCCGATTGGTTTTCCTTCATCATCCTTCTCAATAATGGTTCCATCATCAGTGACAAAGTTTCCACTTGAATCAGTAGCCAATAGTGTTCCATCTGGTTTGGTAATTGGATGAATGACATTTCCAGATTCATCAGTTGGCAAGGCTTTAGCAATTTCTTCTTCTCTTGATGGTACAGCAACATAGTTTCCGTTCGAATCAGTTGGAAGTGGTGATCCGTCCTTTGAAAGTGGTTTTCCGCTTGAATCAGTTGGAATTGCTTCTCCGTCAGGTCCAATCACAGCTCCAGAAGCATCAGTTGGAAGTGGTGTTCCATCTGGTCCAACAATTGGATAGATTGGTCTGTTGTTTTCGTCGGTTGGAAGAACGCTTCCATCTGGTCCAGTTACTGGATACACGAAGTTTCCAGAAGCATCAGTTGAGAGTGTTTGTCCGTCTGGTCCGATTGGTTTTCCTTCATCATCCTTCTCAATAATGGTTCCATCATCAGTGACAAAGTTTCCACTTGAATCAGTAGCCAATAGTGTTCCATCTGGTTTGGTGATTGGATGAATGACATTTCCAGATTCATCAGTTGGCAAAGCTTTCTCGACTTCTTCTCCGGCTGGAACAGCAACATAGTTTCCGTTCGAATCAGTTGGAAGTGGTGATCCGTCCTTTGAAAGTGGTTTTCCGCTTGAATCAGTTGGAATTGCTTCTCCGTCAGGTCCAATCACAGCTCCAGAAGCATCAGTTGGAAGTGGTGTTCCATCTGGTCCAACAATTGGATAGATTGGTCTGTTGTTTTCGTCGGTTGGAAGAACGCTTCCATCTGGTCCAGTTACTGGATACACGAAGTTTCCAGAAGCATCAGTTGGGAGTGTTTGTCCGTCTGGTCCGATTGGTTTTCCTTCATCATCCTTCTCAATAATGGTTCCATCATCAGTGACAAAGTTTCCACTTGAATCAGTAGCCAATAGTGTTCCATCTGGTTTGGTGATTGGATGAATGACATTTCCAGATTCATCAGTTGGCAAAGCTTTCTCGACTTCTTCTCCGGCTGGAACAGCAACATAGTTTCCGTTCGAATCAGTTGGAAGTGGTGATCCGTCCTTTGAAAGTGGTTTTCCGCTTGAATCAGTTGGAATTGCTTCTCCGTCAGGTCCAATCACAGCTCCAGAAGCATCAGTTGGAAGTGGTGTTCCATCTGGTCCAACAATTGGATAGATTGGTCTGTTGTTTTCGTCGGTTGGAAGAACGCTTCCATCTGGTCCAGTTACTGGATACACGAAGTTTCCAGAAGCATCAGTTGGGAGTGTTTGTCCGTCTGGTCCGATTGGTTTTCCTTCATCATCCTTCTCAATAATGGTTCCATCATCAGTGACAAAGTTTCCACTTGAATCAGTAGCCAATAGTGTTCCATCTGGTTTGGTAATTGGATGAATGACATTTCCAGATTCATCAGTTGGCAAGGCTTTAGCAATTTCTTCTTCTCTTAATGGTACAGCAACATAGTTTCCGTTCGAATCAGTTGGAAGTGGTGATCCGTCCTTTGAAAGTGGTTTTCCGCTTGAATCAGTTGGAATTGCTTCTCCGTCAGGTCCAATCACAGCTCCAGAAGCATCAGTTGGAAGTGGTGTTCCATCTGGTCCAACAATTGGATAGATTGGTCTGTTGTTTTCGTCGGTTGGAAGAACGCTTCCATCTGGTCCAGTTACTGGATACACGAAGTTTCCAGAAGCATCAGTTGGGAGTGTTTGTCCGTCTGGTCCGATTGGTTTTCCTTCATCATCCTTCTCAATAATGGTTCCATCATCAGTGACAAAGTTTCCACTTGAATCAGTAGCCAATAGTGTTCCATCTGGTTTGGTGATTGGATGAATGACATTTCCAGATTCATCAGTTGGCAAAGCTTTCTCGACTTCTTCTCCGGCTGGAACAGCAACATAGTTTCCGTTCGAATCAGTTGGAAGTGGTGATCCGTCCTTTGAAAGTGGTTTTCCGCTTGAATCAGTTGGAATTGCTTCTCCGTCAGGTCCAATCACAGCTCCAGAAGCATCAGTTGGAAGTGGTGTTCCATCTGGTCCAACAATTGGATAGATTGGTCTGTTGTTTTCGTCGGTTGGAAGAACGCTTCCATCTGGTCCAGTTACTGGATACACGAAGTTTCCAGAAGCATCAGTTGGGAGTGTTTGTCCGTCTGGTCCGATTGGTCCGATTGGTTTTCCTTCATCATCCTTCTCAATAATGGTTCCATCATCAGTGACAAAGTTTCCACTTGAATCAGTAGCCAATAGTGTTCCATCTGGTTTGGTAATTGGATGAATGACATTTCCAGATTCATCAGTTGGCAAGGCTTTAGCAATTTCTTCTTCTCTTGATGGTACAGCAACATAGTTTCCGTTCGAATCAGTTGGAAGTGGTGATCCGTCCTTTGAAAGTGGTTTTCCGCTTGAATCAGTTGGAATTGCTTCTCCGTCAGGTCCAATCACAGCTCCAGAAGCATCAGTTGGAAGTGGTGTTCCATCTGGTCCAACAATTGGATAGATTGGTCTGTTGTTTTCGTCGGTTGGAAGAACGCTTCCATCTGGTCCAGTTACTGGATACACGAAGTTTCCAGAAGCATCAGTTGGGAGTGTTTGTCCGTCTGGTCCGATTGGTTTTCCTTCATCATCCTTCTCAATAATGGTTCCATCATCAGTGACAAAGTTTCCACTTGAATCAGTAGCCAATAGTGTTCCATCTGGTTTGGTGATTGGATGAATGACATTTCCAGATTCATCAGTTGGCAAGGCTTTAGCAATTTCTTCTTCTCTTGATGGTACAGCAACATAGTTTCCGTTCGAATCAGTTGGAAGTGGTGATCCGTCCTTTGAAAGTGGTTTTCCGCTTGAATCAGTTGGAATTGCTTCTCCGTCAGGTCCAATCACAGCTCCAGAAGCATCAGTTGGAAGTGGTGTTCCATCTGGTCCAACAATTGGATAGATTGGTCTGTTGTTTTCGTCGGTTGGAAGAACGCTTCCATCTGGTCCAGTTACTGGATACACGAAGTTTCCAGAAGCATCAGTTGGGAGTGTTTGTCCGTCTGGTCCGATTGGTTTTCCTTCATCATCCTTCTCAATAATGGTTCCATCATCAGTGACAAAGTTTCCACTTGAATCAGTAGCCAATAGTGTTCCATCTGGTTTGGTGATTGGATGAATGACATTTCCAGATTCATCAGTTGGCAAAGCTTTCTCGACTTCTTCTCCGGCTGGAACAGCAACATAGTTTCCGTTCGAATCAGTTGGAAGTGGTGATCCGTCCTTTGAAAGTGGTTTTCCGCTTGAATCAGTTGGAATTGCTTCTCCGTCAGGTCCAATCACAGCTCCAGAAGCATCAGTTGGAAGTGGTGTTCCATCTGGTCCAACAATTGGATAGATTGGTCTGTTGTTTTCGTCGGTTGGAAGAACGCTTCCATCTGGTCCAGTTACTGGATACACGAAGTTTCCAGAAGCATCAGTTGGGAGTGTTTGTCCGTCTGGTCCGATTGGTTTTCCTTCATCATCCTTCTCAATAATGGTTCCATCATCAGTGACAAAGTTTCCACTTGAATCAGTAGCCAATAGTGTTCCATCTGGTTTGGTGATTGGATGAATGACATTTCCAGATTCATCAGTTGGCAAAGCTTTCTCGACTTCTTCTCCAGCTGGAACAGCAACATAGTTTCCGTTCGAATCAGTTGGAAGTGGTGATCCGTCCTTTGAAAGTGGTTTTCCGCTTGAATCAGTTGGAATTGCTTCTCCATCAGGTCCAATCACAGCTCCAGAAGCATCAGTTGGAAGTGGTGTTCCATCTGGTCCAACAATTGGATAGATTGGTCTGTTGTTTTCGTCGGTTGGAAGAACGCTTCCATCTGGTCCAGTTACTGGATACACGAAGTTTCCAGAAGCATCAGTTGGGAGTGTTTGTCCGTCTGGTCCGATTGGTTTTCCTTCATCATCCTTCTCAATAATGGTTCCATCATCAGTGACAAAGTTTCCACTTGAATCAGTAGCCAATAGTGTTCCATCTGGTTTGGTGATTGGATGAATGACATTTCCAGATTCATCAGTTGGCAAAGCTTTCTCAACTTCTTCTCCGAATGGAACAGCAACATAGTTTCCGTTCGAATCAGTTGGAAGTGGTGATCCGTCCTTTGAAAGTGGTTTTCCGCTTGAATCAGTTGGAATTGCTTCTCCGTCAGGTCCAATCACAGCTCCAGAAGCATCAGTTGGAAGTGGTGTTCCATCTGGTCCAACAATTGGATAGATTGGTCTGTTGTTTTCGTCGGTTGGAAGAACGCTTCCATCTGGTCCAGTTACTGGATACACGAAGTTTCCAGAAGCATCAGTTGGGAGTGTTTGTCCGTCTGGTCCGATTGGTTTTCCTTCATCATCCTTCTCAATAATGGTTCCATCATCAGTGACAAAGTTTCCACTTTCTTCTGTAGGCAGAAGGGATCCGTATGGTGTCAAAATGGGATAAATAATATTTCCGGTCTCATCTGTAGGAAGTTGCGTTGGTAAATTTTTTTCGCTTTCTCTAACGTCAACGTAATTTCCATTCGCATCTGTTGGAAGTGGTGATCCATCTTTTGAAATGGGTTTTCCACTGGAGTCTGTTGCAATTGGCGATCCATCCTCTCCAATAAAAGCTCCGTTTGTATCAGTTGGCAAAATACTGCCATCCGATGCAACAATTGATGGTTTTATGATTTCGACTGGTTTTGGTTTCACATAAGACCCTTGTTCATTTTTTGGAAGTGGATTACCATTCTGATCAATTGGTTCTCCCTGTGCGTTCAAAGGTATTTCATTTCCGTCATCGTCATAAAATTTTCCGTCTTCTTCGTTTAGCGGCTCTCCATCGACAATCATAAATGGAATACTGGGTCTTTCTTCTTCTTCTTCATCATCTTCCTCTGTTGCGCCGTCAATTTCCTTCACTACAAATCGTCCTTGATCGTCAACTTTGTACGGATTTCCTTCCTCATCTAGCGGTCTACCAAGCAAATCAATTTCGATTTCTGTTCCATCGGCAGTCACCAATTTACCATCTGGCGACGATAAAACTGGATCTCCGTTCTTATCAACAACCGTTATGATCGGTTTATTACTCTCGTCGAGTGGAAGTGGTTTTCCAAATTTATCAACCAACGGATATATCCATTCGCCCTTTTCGTTTTTGTCAAGATTTGTTCCTTTTGGCGCAACAGGAGCTCCATTATTATCAAATTTCACAGGTTTTCCTGCGCTGTCTATTTCTTTGCCTTTCTTGTTTTTCTGAAGTGGTTTTCCATCTGGACCAACGACCGGTTGATGCGGCTTCGTAGTTGTTCTCAAAGTGTCATCAGGCGACAAGGTCGTTGGAACTTCTTCGGGTTCGGCTTTTGTCGTAATAGACGGCGGAGTAACTTGGAGAACTTTTTGCGATGTGGCGTCAGCTTCTTCCCTTTCACAAGATTTTCCATTCGAAGAAAGGCGGTAACCATCATGACAGTAGCATTTTGGTTCCATTTTACCTTCGGAGTTCTCTTCAAATGTGCAGGCGTGATCACATTCACATGAGACATCTGAAATATAACGTCAAATGATAGCTAGAAATAAATGTTTTTTCTTACCTCTTGGCGGTGTTTTGATAGCAACGGGTTCACTGGAAAGCTCTTCGTCTTCATAAAATTCAGCAGCTACTTGTACATTGTATTCAGTGTCAGGATCAAGTCCATCGATGATAACACCGGTTGTTATGTCTACAGGTGTAGTTATTTTTTTCACATTGCTTGGATCAGCGGTAGGCCAAATACTTATCACATAGTTCTGTAAATTTGTAATTGTTTTCTAGTACTCTAAAAATCCAATCTTGCCTTGATTGGTTCTGAAGCAACTGCTGGTTTGAAGTCAATTATCTGTTCATCGTCATTGTTTTTACCCAACCTAATTTCGCTTGGTGGTTCTGGAAGATTTTTATTTACTGTTAAATAATTTTTAAAATTTATTTCTAAACCAATATTTTTGTTACAAAAAAATGGTATTCAATTCAGAAACTTGACAAAAATTTGCCCAGTCAGCATTTTTTCGATTTGCGCAACATCGTTGCAAGACCATCAAATGTACGGCTCTTTTAACTGTTTTAAAGTCACAACCAGAACAACTGGCCTGAGTCTCGCAACGAAATGCGAAATACCTGCGAGCAACGCGACGAAAGATGCGCAATCTTGATTGTCTCGCATCGAAATTACGTAAATCAAGATACAAAACTTATTTTTTGCAATTTTGTGAAGAATTTTAAGTTTCTGGGTAGGTTCACTACGGTAATCAACGGTTGCTCGTGAATTTCTGGTAGTTTTTTTGTCGATAACTAATTTTTGACTTTTCTCGTTTTCAATGGAGAATATGAAAATAAGCTTAAAAAATCAAAATTCGGTTGATAATCCTTTAATGTGAAATTAGGATGTATGGTCTTTAGATAATAAACTCACTAGGTGTCATCACAATTAAAGTAGGTGTTTGAATTCCTTTCTTTGGATTATCCACAACCAAGTAATAATATGTTCCAGGGTTCATATTTGGAACTTCTACTCTAGTTAATGGCGATCCTTCTGACGGAATTTGCTCCCATTGGTCTTTAGGAAGTTCCGGATCTTCGGTAAAGTGAATTGTCCAATCATTCTTTAATAATTTTCAGATAGCATGTTTTAGTGTATACGTAACTTACCGGCGGTTTCAAGTAATCGGGAAGGTTGTCACTGAACTGAAGGACAATTTGACCACCGTCTGGTTTTGAGACAACGAAATCGTCTCTCCAATTTGGCTCAAGTCCTTCGATCAAGTTTACATTAATTGTCCAGTTTGCATGACCAAGTGGATTTTGCGCAACACAGTTAAATGTTGTATCCTCTGTGATGTTTGCCACCTGAAGTGAGAATTGAGCATGATTTGCGTCAGCGTCAACACGACTCGGATCGATTTCATAGTTTCCAGCTTTAATCCATTTTACTTGTGGTTGAGGTATTCCAGTCGCATTACAAGCGACCGTCATTTGAGATCCGGGAAGAATTTGTATGGTTGTGCTACCGTCAACACCGTTGTCGCCAGTGGATATTTGAATGTATGGTGCATTTCCTAAAACGGTTTATGATTTCAAAATACAAATTAACAATATTACCATCTGGTAAGGTCTTCATGATACATGGATCTGAGAAAACACTTGGTCCATCAGGATAAATCGCTCTCATCTTAAAAACATAGTCAGTGTCAGGAAGCAACACATTCTGAATCTTATGGCTCAATTTTGATGGATCATCAACAACGATTTTAACCCTGAAAGAAAATACAGTCATGATTTATTTTAAGAGTATGAATAAGTTTACCAATCGTTCAAACCAGCATCATCCGCTTCAACGCTTTTATCACCACGAACGTAATAAAGTTCATAGGCAATTGGTTGCACATCAGAAGTAACTGGTTCCTTCCACTGAGCAATTGCAGATCTTTGACCATCTGGTTCGACTCGAAGATCCACTGGTGGTCCTTCACGAGCTCTTGACATTGTGCGAACCGTGTATTGATTGGAATAGGGCCCTGGACCATCATCATTGATTGCCTGAACCACAACCGCATACGCCGTATCTGTGTTGACAAAATCCGTGATGTCGATCTGTCGTGGTCCATCGATCTGAAATATATTTTTTTAAACGTTCATGAAGAAATTTCCTATCATTTACCCCATCATTGACGTCATGAACATTTTGCCATTCATTGATCGGTTTTGTCTGAACTTGACCTAACTGATGATCTGGATTTTGGTCATCCAATGGTGTATAATAGACAATATATTTTGTAATATTGCCGTTAGGAATTGAAGGGGTTTCGTACTGAACAGTGATCGTTGTTGGTTTGTGTGCAGTAAGTAAAATGTTTTCTGGAGCAGTTCCTGGTCCTGCAACAAAAATGCTTAAATCGGTTTCTTTCAGTCCTCCTCGATTCTCGGCCAAACATTTAGCATTGAGAGTCTTGCGAATATCAATTATCTTCAAAACAGGACCGTCAGAAAGAGGCTGAAAATTTTGTAATTTTGTGTTGCCTTAATATTACAATAAAAACAAACATTTCCGTGCGAGTCTACCCATCTAATATCTGGCGCGGGAAATCCTTCAGAATTACAAGTAATGGTGTAATCTGTTCCCGCTGGAACACGAATTATGCCGTTATCGGATTCCACATTGAACTCCGGTTGGCTTGGTGCAATGATTCCATCACCTGTTGCGAATGGTGTCGGTTCGCTTGGCTGAGAATCAATCTCTCCACGAGCGATAATTCTGGTATTGTACTTTGTATCAGGGTTGAAGTTTTCACCATCAATTGTAACAACAGTCGATTCAGTCGCGTCATCCGAATCGGTGAACTTAAGTTCTTTCCATTCAGTCTCATCAGTTGGTTCGTCATCATCTGTATATTGAATGACGAAATCTTTAATCTTCTGTCCTGGATTTTCTGGATCTTCTGGTGGTGTGAATTCAATTGTAATGGAATTGTTCGGATGGACTTGTATCTGCGGGTTTTTTATAGCTTCTGGCGCTGAAAAAATTTGTTTTTTTTTTCAAAAACGACAGCAAAATCTACCCAGAGGCAATGTAGTGATAACTTGAGGTGCTGAAATGACTCCAGGTCCTCTATCACTAATTGCTTGAACACGAACTGCGAACTTTTTCTTTGGCTCCAAATTTGCAAGTTTGTGGTTAACCTCATCTCTTCCAATTGTGACACTATCCCAAGCAGTTGGCTCCGTTCCATCTGGAATTTTTTATAAAATTCTTCTAATAATGTGTAAATAATGAAAACTCACTTTCTGGAATTTCTGCGAAATGAATGACATAGTTGGTAATTTGACCGTTCACCTCATCAGGTGTGGTCCATTCAACATTCACTTGCTGATTTGGCATTGGCAAAAGAACGATTTCGTTCGGTGCAGTTCCTGGTCCACTGACTTTAATTTGAACTACTTCTTGAACCTTTCCAGCGTTGTTTTCACTAACGCAAGTGGCACTTGTATCTTTGATCACATCATAGAGAACAAAATTAGATCCTTCAACGACATCTCCATTTTCCTTGATCCAATGAACGTTAGGTTGTGGGACTCCAGTAGATGTACATTTGATAGTAACGCCACCCATAGGCTCAACAGTATATGTAGAATTTGATGGATCCAAAGAAATTGTCGGTGGTATTTCACCGCTTCCGGTTTCGAAACGGATTGGTTCAGACGCAGGGCCTTCAGAAAGGTCGTTTGTAGCTGATACTCGAACCTAAAAAACATAAGATTTTTTGGAAATAAAACATAATTAAATTCATACCTTATATGGAGTGTTTGGATTGAATTGTTCTTTAGGAAGAGTTATCACTCCATGATCACCATCCGGCACCTCGACATTGATACGTTGCCATGTTTTGTAATCACTGTCATCATATTCCGGTGCAAAATAGACAGTGTAACTCTTTATTGGTCCTAGAGGCTGTGTCGGTGGTGACCATGTGATGTTAACAGTATTATCGATTGAAACAATTGGCAATACATCAGTTGGTGCATCAATTGGAGCGCCGCTAACTGTATCAAAGTGTTTGGGATCTGTTGAGATTCCTTCCCCATGTGGATTGACAGCAGCAATTTTGACATAGTATGGCGTATCTGGTTGAAGTGTTCCACGTTCCAAAATAAGCTTTGGATCGGTCACATCGTCAATTGGAAATACTTGCCATTTATCATTTGGAAGAGATGGGTCTCCAGTGATGTAAGCATTGTATTGCTGAAAAAAACATATTTTCTTAGTTTTTATAGTTTTTAGGTTACAGTAATATCTCCATTTGGATGCTTCGGTGTTTCCCAAGTAATTGTGACACGGTTGTCAGGATCAACAAAGACTTCAACGTTTTGTGGGGCACTTCCAGGTTCTGAAATACCAATTAATGGCAAGGCAAGGGTTAGTAAATAATACTCACTGTTGACAATAAAAATATGACGATCTTCCACAGTTCCATCGGAATTTCTCGCTTGACACAGTAAGATTCGTTTCGTGGCCGTAGTTGAATAAACTTGAATTGAATTGTAATGATGTTCCTGTGTTTCATCCGGGTTGATGGGAATTGGTACTGGTTCCTGCAATTGAAGATTTTTATTAAAAAAAAATAATTTTCAAACTCATACATCCCCACTGTCCGATGCATTTATTGGAAGCCACGAATATGAGACACTCGGCATTGGGCGACCGTCAGCAACACAACGGAAATGAATTGGTTGAGTTGGTTCGACAATTGTTTCATCAGTTCCAGAGTCGACAGCTGGATCAGTTACCTCCAAGCGAACATCAAGTGGTACTTCTGAAAAAAATAAGTTATTTTTTCAAAAATTTCTGAAAAATCACGTTTTCTTCCAGTAGTGACTTCATAAGCTTCTGAAATAATTCCTGGTCCGTCATCGTTGCTTGCTTGAACTTTAACAACGTATGGAGTATCTTCATCGTCAACATTAACAGTGAGGTTTCTCGTGTCAGCTGGGACGGTTTTAGACTCCCAATCAGACAATGGAGCATCAGGATCTTTTGAATAATAGATAACATATTCCTTAATTTTTCCATTCGGAACTTTTGGCGGCTGCCATGCAATATCGAATCCAGTATGCATTGGAGTTGGTGTGATATGCATTGGTGAACTTCCAGGGCCCATAATTTTCACAGGAACTTTCTTTTCATCCGATCCTTCGGAATTGACCGCCTGGCAGGTAGCAACACCACTTCTTGTTGTACTTTGAGCTATCAATTTACTTCTTGACCTGTCTTGAACATCGGTTGGTGTGACATCGTAAACTCTGAACTCGTCTTTTCCATCTTCAACAAGTTGACCACTCCAAAGCCAAATAATTTTTGGTTTTGGTACACCTTGAGCTCCACATTCAATTATCATTTCATCATTACTTGGTTGTTTGATGATGTATTCATCTGGTTGTACTTGAACAACAGGTGGCTTGGCAGCAAGCCAAGTTGTGGCGACAAATGGTGCACTTGGAAGACCAGGACCCAACCGATTTCTTCCTACTATTACAAAAGTATATGGTGTTTTTTCATTTAATCGAGGCACTGTAGTGGTTCTAGCGTTTGGATCATCAATATGGTGTACTTTCCATTGATCTCGCGGAAGTGTGGGATCATCTGTGTAGAGAACGTCGTAACCGGTCATCGGACCATTTGTAATTTGTGGTGGTTCCCATTGCAACGTAACTTTATCACCATCAATCTGGTAACGTATTCTTTCCGGTGCACCAGGACCAGTAACGGTGATATTGATCCTTTTCGTCGATTTTCCCGCTTCATTTTCAGCAACACATATAAATTCTGTACTCTCTAACACTCCACCATTTTGCATTCGCATTAAAACACTTTTCTCTGGTTTGTGCAGTGGGCGTCCCCTAAAAACGTTGGTTTTTTTTTGCGATTTTCAATATTTGATATAATTAATCTTACTTGTGAATCCAGACAAGATTTGGAATTGGATCTGCCTTTGTAACATTACATGCTATTTCAAATGGCGACATTGGTGGAACTTTGAGTTCATCTCCCTCAATAATATGTACATACGGTCGCACAGCAGGCTTCAACGTCCTAATTTGAACTTGATTTCCTAGTTTTCCAGGTCCCAACTGATCATTGGCACGAACACGAATAAAGTAGCCAGTTTCTGGTCGAAGATCTTGAATGTTAACTTCTCTTGTGGGTTCTTTAATTTCAATCTTTTTCCAGTTCTTCACAGGCTGTTGTGGATTGTTGGTATAATAAACTGTATAAGTTGTAATTGGACGGTTGATTATTGTTGGTGGATTCCATCGAATAGAGATCGATGTTCTTGATGAAGATGCGGATTTTAAGACGGGTGGTGTTCCTGGCCCGGTGACCACGACCGAAATAGGTCGTTCAGCTGCTCCATGTGTGTTGTTCGCATGACAATTGAATTCTTCATTTTTGTAAATTTCCTTCACAATCAAAATTTGGTCCGATTTGACAGTTCCTTTGTTCGCCCCACCGCCGGCAACAATTTCACCATTCTTGGTCCAATAAATATCTGGGAATGGATAAGCAACAGTTGAACAAGTGATATTTATATTTCCACCAGGTGCTACTTCGTAAGGTCCTTGTGGCTCGACATAAAGTTTTGGTGGTCCGGCAAGCACTAAAACAAGAATCAGAAGTTTTCAGTTTTCTAGAAACTCTCACTTACATAAACATTTTTGCTTATTTGCACAACTACATGAATATTGGGTAGCTGAGATTGGATTACATTGACATCCTGCTAACGATCTGCACAAATGTTTCGGGACTGGTTTCATACATGTTTTTTCATCGACATCTAGACTCATTCCTTTGGGGCATTTACATTCAACTTTTTCATCGTTATAGGATATACAGGTATGACTACATCCACCATTATCATTGGCGCATAAGCCTTGACCGCGACACAATGGAGGAGTATTCACCCATTGCTTATTTTGACAAAACATTGTGTCAATTTCATCAACCATTTCGTATCCATAGTCACAATGATACTTCACAAATAGAAATGATCTGAAAACAATAACACTTTGTATCTTCAATTAAATCAGCTTTAATTACTTTGGAGAGAATGTTGCATTTTTTGGCAAATGTTTTCCTTGTTGTCTGTAGTATTGTATAATTAATCGTCTCAAATTATCCGGTGGAACAAATGCCATTGCTCGTACACTGTAATCATTTAAATTTTAAGGTGTTTTTTTTGCTCGATTACGTTGCATGTGGCACAACTGGTGGCACAACCAAACCATTCTGTGATTGTCCAGTCACGTCTGTACAACTTGTATCTAATTGATTGTAAGAAGGGTAACAAATCTCTCGTCCGGAAGCCTGGAAGAAAACATTTATTCACTATATATTATTTAAAAATTTAATTTAGAAAGGGTACTTTAATTTAGAAAGGTCGCTTTAATTTAGAAAGGGTATTAATTATGTTTTAATAAAAAATTGACGTTATGTAAAATTTAATTTTTTTTTAATTACCTTTGAGATAATGCACTTCCCTTCATCTGGCGGTGGAATTGGCGGTGCCGACACTATAAAATATCATTGTTAACTCGAATCAATGATTGTTTATTTCTGGCGAACAGCTTATGAAACAAACACACAAATTACAACATGAACATGCAAGTTATTGCGAGTTATTAAAAACCGAAAAAATTATGGGATAACTAGAACCAGTGAATATTGTTATTTTACATTTCGATTAAATTAAATATTTCTGGAAAGCCCACAAGAAAACATTAATAAACAAAATATTGGACTGACACGGAAATACCGTAAGGTTAAGTTTATTTTATGGGATCGTTAGAAAGATCTTTGTTCGCATAATAAGAATGTATTTATAAAAACTGCTTATGATCGACGGTTATTGCTCCTCAAAATTATAATTTGAAACTTTCTTTCGACAGTAAGAAATATTATAAAAATCGAAATTTGAGGCATCATAAATGAAACAAAGAAGCCCGGAATCTGTTTTTGAAAAAAAGGTTCATTTACGAACCGTGTTCTTTTTAAAAATTTCAATATTTCATCCCAACGCAATTACCTTACTCTTTTCCTTGTGAATGTTATATTTATGGACAGCATTATATTTATAGACAGTAAAAACACAATGAAGCAGGATTATTGAACAAATTCACAAACATTACAACATGGTTACAATGACAGATTGAATTTTCACATTTTTGAAAAATGGTTTTCATGTTAGATTGGTATAGGGAATGTTTTTAAAAGGATTACGGGCCAATTTTTAATTTCGATGAAAATGAAATATAAATATAAATTTGATCCGTTATCCCTCTAACACATAATAACTGTTTGAAATTTTTTATGTTAGAAAACCAAAACTGAAATCAAATATATTTTTGTGAATAATATCGGAAATTCCCGAGGGTACACAATTTATTCGAATAATCGTATTTAAAAAAACTATAACGAAATTTACAATATACAAAAAGATGTATATTATCGGAAGCTCCAGAAGCTCAAGCTTAATCTAATTTATTATTATTTCATCACCTTCACAACACAACGGTTATTCTAAATTAAAAGGAAATAGAAAAGTTAATAATTTCAAGAACATTTTTCTTAATTCTAAAAAATATTCTTTGACACAACCACTACACAACGATTAGTTGAATACGGGGATGTGTCACCTTCTTCTTCCATTCCGCAAAAATGCGATGCTCTGTCGGCTGAGATCACACATTTGCCTGTCGAATTACGGCCGACAATTACCGATTCTGGTCGGCTGCCTGTATTTTAGGAGATTTTAGAACAATCGGGAAAAAATATTCGGAATTGTCTTGTTTTGATAAGAAGTCAAATATCAGATTAGTGGAGGATGAGAGATGAGAATTAGAAGATAAGAATGAACATTTCCGAGTTTATGAACGATAAAAATATAGTCAGATAAAAGACAAATTAAGCAGAGAAAACCTTTCATAACATGATTTTTATTCAGACACAGATAGCCATGCTTGTAGCGTTCATTCGAATAGATTTGCAGGTAGAAGTTATTTTGCTCAATCGTAAGAAAAACGAAAAAAAAATTTAGCGCGACATAAAAAATAAATTATCTCGACAAAAAAGCGATTTTTTCTTAGAAATTTTTAATACCCAATATTGGACAGTAACGGGCTCTCTTTGCACGCCGCCGATTCAATGGTTCCGGTAACAGCAGATTGTGAAAATATGGCGGAGCGCGAGCCGGATCAAATCCCGGCAATACTACCAGAATCGGTTGAACGTCTACAACATTGGTTTTATAGTTTTTTTTAATTGAATCCCCCACTGCAAGTGAGGTTTTTCGAAAAACATTTTTAAAAAATTAAGTTGGATTTTTCGTCCTCCAAAAATTAAAATTTGAAATTTAAAAAAAGAGGACTTCAAAATCAGTTCAGTGGGAACTGCCGACTTTCTTCTGAGTTTTCAGATCCCTATTTCGTCTCATATTTTTAAATAATAATTTCGATCGAAAATCTTAACTACCTCTCCGCATAAACTATCGATGAAAAAAAGCGGTGTAAAAAATAAAGGATAGCGAAAATTCGATCTTGCGCATCAAAAATATCATGCCATCGGGCGGAAAAATACAAAATCTGTAATACCGTATTTCGGATTGATCGGTGCGCAGTAGTTATCTGCAAGATTTACTAGAAAAACACAAAAAACAGTATTGATCTAAAAACGTTTTTGTAAAATACTTTCGTTTCGAATATTTTCGTTTTGTAGCTTTTTTTTAAATACTTATTTTGAGATGGTCTCATTCATTCACCTGGCAAACTGCGTCGCGATGATTCACGGATAGTGCAGCATTCTTTGAGATAACCTGTGTACGTTAAAAAGAAAAATAAGAGAATAAGATTATAGAATAGGATAGAGAGATCAGGAAAAACAAGAAGTTTTTGAAAATTGAAAGAAAAAAAGTATTCTAATGAATTTCATGCTATGAACCCACTTCTTGTTGGAGCTCTTTTCACTCGTCGTAATGTTCGCATCCATTCTTGAATTTGTAAATCATCTGCCAGGGATTCTACTTCTGCGGTTGGAAGTAGTTCCTGGAAATTGTTTTGCACTTTCAGAATTTTCAAGATTAATATAATTTCCAACCTGCGCAACACATAGATATAATAATAGCGTCGAGACGAGCACAGAACGGCTCAGTCTGTTCCGAACGCCCATCGTTCTTCTTCGTTAGAAGTCTGAAAATCAACGTTTTTTTTTTCGAAGTAAAAAAAAACAAATAAAAAACCTCTTTTTGGATGTATGCCAGCCAGCTTGACACTTTTAAATTGAATACAAAATGGAGATATAAATTTGAAGAAGAAGATGGTGTCTAAAATTTGTTTGAAAGGTGTTTCTGAAATAAATAAAAATTGGTACGAAGATAAGAAAAAACAATATCACGAAAAGTTATTCTGTTATCATTATATCAACGGTAAATTATTGCGCAATGGGCTCCTACAAGAAAAAAAGAGAAAAATTGGATAAATGCCAAAAAAAATTATTTTTTTCGGAAAATACGTAAAAGAAAGAAAAGGTTCACATTCATGGTAAACAACAAACGCTAGTGGTTATTCTTGGTTCTTGTGCGCGGGTGGACGATGTGAAAGAAAGAAAATGGATAGTTGCACAAAAGGAATAAATCAGTGAGAAAACTGAGAGATTTAGAAATATGTAATAATTTAGGTTTTTGGTGTTTTTGAAGTTTTGAAAAAGATATTGGAAAAAATTACAGGTTTTTTCTCAAAATATGGGTTAGGCTCTCTATGAACTATTCAAAATAGTGCACATTGATATCCAGCTCCTAGTTTCCTACTTGTTTTCCGCGCTGGATCTGCACCATGGTCCAAATCAGGATATATAAAAGAATAACAATTATATCAGCAATCTGATTTCGTTATCAATTGTTTTTGTTTTTTTAAATGTTCATCCATAATTATGAATTTCGTATATCATTTTCGTAAATTTCAAAGTATGTGAAGAGCCCTTTGAAAAAAACGTAAACTCAATTTAAAAAATAGAATTTCTTCCTTTATATAAAAGTGTGAACGAAAAAACATGCTCGAGAATGTTTTTTGACCTGAAACTCAGACTCAACCTTTGAAAACATAACTTGCTCGCATTTTGCTGTCATTTTTGCGGTCACTTTTGATTAATAGACTGTTTGTATTCAACTTTTATCAAGAATTCTAAGAAAAATTTGAGAACAAATTGAATTTCGGGAGTACCCGGAATAAAATTATAATCTCCGCTATCAAGCAGAACCACATGTTTAGATGCCAAAAAGGGACTCGAGTCTTCGCATCATAACTATTTATCGACATCAGTCACAAAATGGTTTGTTTAGACTGGAAACAAAAAATGTGCGACGATTCTCGTATTTCAATTCATGAGAGCCATAAATATACATTTCGGGGTTTATACGTTGCTGCAAAGATGGCATTAAGAAAAATCTTACAAGATTTTTTAACTAAAAATAAGAACATGTGCCATAAAATTTCGAAAGGGTGAAGGATAACAATTCGTGACTCACTACTTTTTTTCAAAAAAAAAATGAAAGAGAAACCAAACAACAAGAAGAGAAAACAAATGTTTATAATAAAGGTTGCCATCAAATAAACACTGGAAATTGGTGTACTTTCTTGCAAAAAGAAGGGACTTTAATTTAAAAAGAAAACGAGAGTCTATAAATCAAGAATCAATATGCGGTGAAATCTATGCAAAATCTAGTAGTGATTGTGTGATAATTCATCATTGTCTCCAAAAGAAAAGAAACGCAAGGACCAACAATTTCTTCTTCTTTTGCTTATCCTTCCCAGTCGTCATTCAGGATGTAATGAGCAAAAGTTTCGGGTTCGATTTGACGGCTGCGTCTCTTTGAAATGCCATTCTATTTGTTCACCTTTTTTTTGGTTCATGGGAGGGGACAATGACATTTTGAAAAGGAGTCCGACAACCAATGTTTTGGGTTGTTTCCGTTCACCGGTAGAAGTTTTTTTGTAAAAATCGAAAAATCCACACATTCGTCGATGTTTTAGTTCGATTGGCAATATGTTTTCAATAAGAAGTTTCCAAAAAATGGACCCTATCAAGACAAGAATTTCAAAAAAATGTTCATAGACAATTTCGTGAAGTTTCAGCAGATAACTGAAGAATTTCGAATCTAGTAGGCGAATTTTTGAATTAAAGAATGAATATGATTGGCATTGTGCGGGACAAAGAACCGCCCATTTTCTACAGTATATTGATGAAAAATGTGTTCCACAGAGAATTTTCGTTCAGGTTGGAACCTGTAGGTATATATACTGGACACGGTGGGCTAAAGTGAACTGTTTATAACTAAGAAAATTCAGTACGACAATTAAAAATTGAACGCAGAAAAGCGGACGTGCCATTTTTGCTATGGTGCGGCATGGTTTCACAAAACGCGTTTTATTCAGCTATTCAGGGACGAAATTTTGTAATTCGAAGTAAAAAAAATTCGATTAAGCGTATGGCTTTGTATTTAATGTAAAAACTTCATTTTTTCTTGCATTTTAGGCGTTAAAATGCCATTTGTAAAAAATTCGAATTTTTGCATGTGTGCAATTTGTCGTAACGGTGTACACACACAAAGCGTTGTTCGTGATGACAACACCGTGTGGACAATGAATAAAATCTCAAGATGTAAAAGGAGTATTTGAAATTCCGATGGTAAAAATGTTGTTTTTCCAGAAAATCTAGAAATTTAATGTTGATCTTTTTAAAAAGAAAAATTTGAGTTTTTCAAAGCAATGTTCTGATGAGCCGACGAGCATCAAAAACACATACTGTGGATGTCCACAATTGCCAATTGCCCCGCTTTAAACTTACACCAATAATTCCGCAAAAAACACATTTTTTCCACTTTTCCGACACACTTTAAGGAGGCCATCTTCAATGTGATTTATGAGCCACAATTGCCTAACATCTGGTACATGGCAGATAAAACACATATTATTACTAGCACACAAAAATTGTTGAACTCATCCTTCCATTTTTTTTCAATCCTTGTTGACAGCTAATGAAATTTAACAACAACAAAATGGAACAGAGCATGGATACTAAATCGAGAAAAAAATGAATGTAAAATGGAAGACATTTATTTATTTATTTGGCCAAAATGGCGCAATTCTAACTCTTAAGAATTCTTGCAAATGACAGGCATAAAGGACAACGGGCATCAGACCAGGCACCAGGCAAACTGTGATATAAACAAAATGTTTGTTAGTGAGGGTGCTTGGAATAGGAAACTAAGAGGGAGAGGTTCTAGAGGGGTGGTAAACGGGGGGAAAAAGTTGTTCCAAGAAACTATAAAAATGCATTAATAATCGGGAGTTGATACTCTTTGAATTTCAGAAAAAGCAACTTTTTGAGCTTTTAAAACTACTGGATTTTGCATAACTTTCAAATTTTCAATATGAAAATTATAATTTCATTAGGAGAATGAATTTCGAAATCTTCGTTTTCTCGGATTTTGCGTTTTCTCGGAATTCCTGCAAAGAAACAGAATAAACCAGATAAAACAAGTCTTTCATGAAAAGTTTCAACTTCATTTTGAAATCATCAAAAAAATTTATTTTCAAATTGAACTATTGCCAACTTAAAAATTTTGGATCATAAATTTTCTACTATTGTCAACTCAAATATTCGTGATCATGCAAGTTTGTTTTGACCTACCCAGAAAATCTAAGTCTCTCACAAAGTTATACTATTTTTACCTGCGAGCGGTTGCGCTGCGGTCTTTTAGTAGAAAATGGATGATCCAAAATTTTTAATTTGACAATAAAAGACCGCAGCTCGCAGGTAAAAATAGCATGCGTATGTGAGAGACTTAGATTTTTTCGGTAGATCAAATTGCATGATCATTGAGTTGACAATATCAGAACGGAATTTGTTTCAGTTAGAATTAGAACTGTTGGAAAAAACAAGTTCAAATTCTGAAAATTTGTGATCCCGAAATCTCTTGGAATCAATTATTATTCTCGCGATCGATATAATTGTTTTTAAAGTAAAAACCATGTCTTTGTAAAAACCATGTCACAGTGGATCAGTTCATTTGACCCTACCAGATTTTAAGAGCTTTCTCTCATTAGCACAGTGCAACTTATGTGAAATCTCATCGATAAATACACGCTTCATAGCAGCGGTCCAAAGTTGAAAAAATCAAAATTTGAATGCGCGCCGGATCGTGCGGCGAGGTCGTCGGAATTGGCGCGAAACACAATTATTTGAATGTGGCTACATAGTGGTATTGTTTTTCGACCACCTGGGCTCCCATTCGAATTTTGATTTTTGCCTAGAATTTAGCTAAAACGCTGCCTTTAACTCCAATTATTAAAAATATGAACTTTTCGCTAGATTTTAGAAAACGATAGCATACGCCGAAAATCATATTTTTTCGGTCGTTCAAACTGAAAAAAAAGAAAGTTCTGGAAAACGATAAAGTGTTTGCTAACAAAAAAAACATGCAGACGACAATTAAAAATCGCTCCACCTCCCATAACTCAATTTTTGTTGTATACTTCGAACACCTGACGCGTCTGTTCTCGAAGAAAAAAAAATGAAAATTTGCCATTTACCCCCCGCCATGCCAACTAATACTAATTTAGAGATGGTCAAGCAAAAATATCAGAAGATTCGGATCAGTTGCGAAAAGTGGCAAAACAATTCGTCAAAACATGAGTGTAGAAAGGGGGGCACAAACAACAATTGCTTTTGATAACAAACAGAAATGAAAAAAAACGAGGTTATACTTCTAGCGAGGATGGGGAAAAAATGTAGAAAAATGACAGATCGATTTGATCGAAGAGGTTTTGTTGATGCCATTCTTGAGTTAGAATTCGATTTCCGAATTCCAAAAAAAATCGGTTTCAAAATTTTCGACACAAATTCTGTTGTTGTTTTATCTTTTTCTTTTCTTTTCAAAAGATCATGGCGATTGACTTCAAACTAGACATAAAGACGTCGGCTCGCGGAGCAATAACGAAAATGATGTTGATCTTTTGAATTACAATTTTAATCGGTTGTAAAATCCGGGCAGTGTTTCTGAAAAGGTGTTTTCAGAAAAATTTCTAATGAAACTCTATATTGTCAAGTTAAAAATTTTGGATAATTAATTTTCTACTAAAAGACCGCAGCGCAACTCGCAGGTAAAAATAGCATGACTTTGTGAGAGAGACTTAGATTTTCTGGGTAGGTCAAAACCAACTTGCATGATCAAGAATATTTGAGCTTACAACAGCAGATGAAAAATTAATAATAACAATGTATAGATTCGGTGTGTTCAGCGAAGTAGAAGTCGAAATCTAATTAATAACATTTTTCTATGTCGAAGCTAAATATAAAACTATTAAAAAACTATGAAACAATTATTTTTTGTCAGAAACACTCTTCTGCTCATAATATTAATGATTTTCAAAATCTGAAATGTGGCGTAGGGATCTTCCACAAATAAAATTGATCTATACTATTTAAATCCGAAATATTTTCGAAGAATATAAAAAAATGAAAACTGATGTTAGAAATTTAATTATAGTTTCAAATTTTAATTTTATATACCCCGAACAATAGTGAAATCATTTGAAAAAAACTGGAAATGCAAAAAAAAAATCGGCCCCCGGAATCGAACTTCTAAAAAGCCTCCAACGTGCACTTCCGCACAGAAGTTCGATCCCAGGTGCCGATTTTATGGATTTTTGAATTTTCATTATTGTTTCGGTAAAATTGACTCTTAAATCGATTGCACAAAATTTAAAAATCAGTGTAGTTCTCTTTTAAACAAGCCATCTTTATTTCTGATACTTCAAAAATTAGCCTGAAAGAATTTTTCTGGGAACTAAGAATGTTTAAAATATATCAAAGGAGGACTTCACGGAGCTAATGAATGCGGGTTGGATGAAAATAGACTTCATACTCATTCCAAATCAGTTTTTAAAATTTTCTAAAACCACCTAGAAGCCGAGAAAACGCGCCTCAAAACAATGGCCTAGAAAAAGTGACCACCGGCGAAAACTAGTCCGCAGGCATGAAAAAAAAAATGAAAAAACATAAATTAAAATGAAAAAAACATAAAAAGGACTAACATAAGCAAACACGAAAAAAGCTCATAGGAAAAAATTCGACCAGGTGACCACTTTTTCTAGGCCATTGTTTTGAAGCTCATTTTCTCGGCTTCTAGGTGGTTTTAGAAAATTTCAAAAATAGATTTGGGACGAGAATGAAGTCTACTTTCGCTTAAGGTAGATTTATTATCTCCATAAAGATCTTCTTTAAGCACAGTTATAGTGATTTCGGCATGTTTTATAATTTCAACAATAGTTTTTTTGTTATCTAAATCTCCCGGAATTCTTAAATTTTGATCGAAAACAAAAACATTCGAACGAATTCGTTTGTATCAATTTTTATCACCTATCAAATTGCAAGAAAAATGAAACCAAGTATTTGTTTACTGAAGCGCTAATAAAAAAAGAAGCAATTTGTCGGGAAACAAACGCAAAAAACGCTCCAGGAGGAAGCGATAAATGAGTTTCTCTCTGCTGGCGGCGGTGCCAACGGACCATCATCATTCTCATTGACTTCATCATCATCATACTCATCATTTTCATCAAATAATCATCAAGGGAATTGAGACAAGCAAACGGTTGTGTAAAGTTTTGTATGTATCTTCATTTGCTATCTGCATCACCTCTTTAATTTCGATATTGAGAACCACTCGTGCCTTGTGCATGAAGAAGATTGGGAAAAAAAGAAGATAAGGGCGATGTGAAAAGCGGCAGAAATTAAATGGCAATTAGTCGGGACATCACGGAGATGTTGTGATTTACTGGCTCTGTTTTTGACGGGCCAACACGGAGATTTTCGTTTTTTTTAAACATCGAGAACATCTAGGAATCATTTAATCAAAATTGAAAACATGTTCATAAAATGTTTAAAAAACGCTTAGATTTGTCTTTTTCGAATCAAGGTTTTCGATAAGCAAATTGAATTTCGAACACATGCGGAAAATACTGTTCTACATCATTATTCTTATTTATTTGTGCCTCTGCAAACCTGTCATAAAACTAGAAAATTCTAAATATGGAGCTAATGAATACACATCTACAAAAAACGAAAAAAGTGCACTTTTCATATTAACAACAAAAAAAAACATTGAAACGTCGCAACACCTTGAAATTTTGTTGTGTAAAAAAGAGTTAAGTATCTTCAAAGATGAAAGTTGCGACTGATGACACCTGAGGCAACTTAAACCCGCGTTCGAGTTAAGCAGAGTGAATGGGAGGGAATGTGTAGAACAGACACCTTTTCCCCACTTTCCATCCAAAAATTCCAAACAAACATAAAATGATGGATGATTGTATATGAAAATGGGCGGAACTCGAGAATAATCAACACTAGAGGCGCCAAGTTACACGATGACTGAATAACATAAATTGTAAACAGTTTAGAGCTTTCAATTTTTTCATCGATTGGGGTGAAGTCGAAAGATCAAAATAAAAATAGATTAATTTCGTAATGTCAACTCAAATATTCTTAATCATGGAAGTTGGTTTTGATCCACCCAGAAACGCTAAGTCTCTCACACAGTCGTGCTATTTTTAAATGCGAGCGGTTGCGGTGCGGTCTTTTAGTAGAAAATGGATGATAAAAAAAATTTTAACCTGACAATACTGAAAAATAAAGATTTCGCCAGGAAGAAAAATCTGATGGCATCCTTTGTTTGATGACATCCGTGCTTCGAACGCTGAGTTATTGTTAAAAATGAGCAGCATGTTCAAAGATAGAAAAATAAATTCAAAAAACTAATTAGATAGATTCTAAAGTCAAATAAAATTCAACGTTAAAGGTAACTAAATTTAATAATATCCAGAAAAATATGATCGGGATTTACATCGAGCCAATTTCGAAAACCAGATGTTATTGTTTTGGTACTATTATAATCGTACAGAAGCAAGTGGTAATTTCTCCTTAAAAATAGAAACTCAGTAATCGAATAAATTGAAATGTGAAATACAGATACAGAGTTTGTTAAAAACAATTTATGTCTCTCCGATTGGCTGAATCACAATAGAAGCGATTTTATTTTTGAGTCTTATAGTTAATTTAATTTTTTAGAGCAGTCATTTTCAAGATCACCATCATGGGTTGCACCCGCTCATGTGTTTATTCTTAATCTCTGTTCAAGAAACTCATATTATCAAGATAGAAATTTCTGGCCGCTCGTTTTGCGGAGTGTCGTTGGGAATTTCCTCGCAGCGTGACCGCAACGCGCAAGACCAACTGAGAAATTTGAATTTGAGCGCGTTGCGAGGAAATTCCCAACGACACTCCGCAAAACGACCGGCCAGAAATTATTATCTTGACAATACCAAATGTATGAAACCATGTTTTCTATCTCTGTGCTAGTTTTCAACGATCTGGCGCGGAATGCAGGACCTCCGAAGAGATCGGACCTCTCTGAGAACAACCATTCTGGATTTTTGAACTCAGGATTTTATAATTTTGTAAGCTGTCTTAAAAACAGAAGGAGTTCCAGAATGAAGTGGTTTTTCGACCGCAACGCGTTTAAATTCAAATTTCTCAGTTGGTCTCACGCGTTACGGTTGCGACGCCTTCAGCCGAAAATGAGCGGCCAAGAAAATTCAGCTTGACAATTGTAAATATTAATTGATGTAAGTTACTCAACAGTGAATTGAAAGAGAAAATTCGACTTTTTCGTTTGATATTGTCAAGTTCAAAATTTTGGATCATTCATTTTCTATTAAAGAACCGCAGCGCAACCGCTCACGGGTAAAAATAGCATGGCTTTGTGAGAGACTTAGATTTTCTGGGTAGATCAAAACAAACTTGCATGATCAAGAATATTTGAGTTGACAACAATACTTTCTAATAACATGAATATCCTTTAAAAATATGTGTCAACTGTTAAATTCGCTTTATAGCAGCTAATCTGTAGACCCAAAGCATACTAGGGTTCAAATCTTCGAGTCCGAAAAATCGCTGTTCAATCTCCGATTACAAAAAAGTGCAAAAATAAGTCACTCGTCCAGACACAAACAAATGCCGAATAAAAAGAGCAAAACTTATGTTTACAATTTTTTTTGTGCCTCGATGTCTTAGAAAACAAAAATCATTTTCGTATCTTCTACAACACTCCCAATTTCCAGATGCTTTCTAAATTTCGTAATTTTATAAACTCTTTCAATGTGCACCAATTTCCGCAACATATGGATTGATTTTACCTCCTGCGCATTATTTTTGCCAACAGGAAAAAAAATGTGTTCCGTATTGAATTTTTCAAAAAAATGAACACAAACGCCCGCCCAATTTTTTGTTTACTTCTCGGGCAACCAATGCGGCAAGCAAAGTGCAGAAAATGTCAAAAAAAAACGATTACGGTAGATTGAATGCGCCCCCTGCAGTTGTTTCCTTTTTTGGAGGAGAAAATGCTGAAACCAAAAAAAAAATCCTAGAATTATGGGCGGTGCAGAGAGTTCTGTTCTTGGATGGATGAAAACGTTGACGAAATGTTTAGGAAATTGTATCGGGTTGCAAAATGAAGGGGGGAGACACTTTTGCAATGATAGAGAACGGACGAACGTTTGAAGGCAAGAAAAGAATTTAATCCAAGCTTCCAAATTTAAAATTAACCAAAGATTTCTGGGAAAAAAATGGTTGGCAGAGAATTTGTAAACAAATATGAGTTCATCTATAGCATTATGGGGATCCAGAAATTATTACGAATTGGGGCTTTTAGTTCAGAAATGTAATGTTTATCATGCGAATCCTAGAAATATAAAATCAATAGTTTTGGAATATTCGAGATCGAATCAAGGAAAAATGCAAAAATGAACCATTATGGAAAAATGAATCGTTTGCTTTAGATGTAAGTCGGGAACTCCCGCCAAATGAAGCTGGAAAGAGGTTGATTCACATTTGAAAATAGCAATTTTAGATTCTTATTGTTCTAAGGAACTCAATCGACGAATATTGTGTGACATCAAGCTCATAAAATTTGGAAAAAAATCCTGCGGGAGCTCCTGGCTTTCCTGGTTTGTTTTCTTTTTTCATCGCCGCCCGTAACCCCACCTAACATTTAATCGTCGTGGAAAAAAAAATTTTTCATCGGGATTTTCTATAAGTAACATTTTACATTATCTACCGATTTTAATTTAAAAATCAATAGCGTGGTAAACAATAATTTAAAAAAAAAAAGAATTGTTTTTAAATTTGAAGATTCGATAGCTTCAGAAAATTGAAACATGGAAGATTCTTAAATGCGTTCCAATTTTTTTCAAATATCAATACAGAAAGGAATTATCCCATTAAATAAGAAAAAACCTTCAAACATGAATACCCAAACAACTTCGTTCTGAAAAAAAAGTAAATAAAACATTAAAGGGGAGGTCTCATAAAGATCATAATGTGTTTCAAGCACATGGGAATAACATCTATTATTTATTAATGGTTCAGACATTAGAAAAAAGAGCAAAAAATAGCTGAATTTGAACATTGTGTCAATGACAGTTCTTCGTAGAAAAATGTTTCTATTTTGCAACATTCCTGGTCCGAGTTGATATGAATAATCCATGAGAAAATGTTCATTGAATTAAACACCAAACAAAAAATGATTTTAAATGTACTCTTTCAAGCACTTAGTATATAGAGAGCAACACGAATATCTCATATAACACCCCTTGCTCATTTCGTGATTCATTTTTAGTGGTTCCAAAAGGGAAAACAACAAATATTTTGGTAAGAGAAAAAAATAGGTTCGAAGTTTCGAATGTTTTAAAAGTTCTTCAAACATGTTGCTCTTTCAAATTCCGATGTACAATTAATCTAAGAGAAAGTACGTCACATTTTGGAACCAAATAGTCTTTCAGCAACAACAATAAAAACCATCGGCTCAAACAACGCCATTCCCAAGAGATTTGAAGTCACCTTTTGTTTTGGAAAAAAATAGGTTCCTAAATTTTTTGATATTTCCTTTCTGCCCATGTTTAGGTTACAAATGCCTGCAGTTTTAAAAGGAAAAACACTTTTTTTTTAAAGTGTCAGACTAAAAATCATAAAATATAAAATCTCTACAACTGATCGAGAAGCTTGGGAACAAAAATAAGTTTTGGAATATCTTTAAAAAATAATTTAAAGGGGGGTTTTACGGAGATAATAAATGTACGTTAAATGAAAATAGACCTCATTCTCATTCCAAATCTGTTCTTAAAGTTTTCTAAAACCACCTAGAAGCCGAGAAAATGAGCTACAAAACAAGGGCCTAGAAAAAGTTTCCACCTGGCCGAACTTTTTCCTATGAGTTTTTTTCGTGTTAATAAATGGTTATGAAGAATGATTATATTAGTCCTGTTTTTTTTGGATTTTTCATGCCTGCGGACTAGTTTTCGCCGCTAGATACATTTTCTAGGTCATAGTTTTGTAGAGCGTTTTCTCGGCTTCTAGGTGGTTTTAGAAAATTTTAAAAACAGATTTGGAATGAGTATGAAGTCTATTTTCATCCCAAACGCATTCATTAGCTCTGTAAAGTCCTCCTGTAAGACAGCGCGCGAAACTTAATCCAATTTTGAAGTAAAAATTGACATTTGTAAAATTGCCTTACAAAATTGGAATTTGTTCAAATTACGCGCAACATCTTATCAGTAGGTCCAATACAATTCATAAAAATCAAAAATGTCATCAGATAAACATATCATATCTCATTTCCCAAAAATAACGTCCCAATATCTCTCGTGTGTAACCTTTTCGTCATAAAATTCATGTCCACTCAATTTTATGCTCCAAACAATTTTTATGTGTGCATTCTGAACAGCTTTCCTACTCTCCTTTTTGCAACATTTTCATTTCAAAAATTGCATCAGAAAAAATATAAAAAATAAACAAAAATTGAAAATGGAGACGAGAATATAAGAGATGGTCCCGCAACAATATATATATAAGAAAAAGAAAATGAAGAAGACAGTTGAAAAATGATATTCTTGGGAGAAGCTTTTTGTGCATCTAAATGCACCAAAAACACACCAAAAATGTTTATTTTATTTATTTTTTACGAAGGAGAACACAAGCACAAGTTATTTTTCTAATTCCAAAGAAAAAGCTTCACTTCGTAGAGACATTTGTGCCTGAAATCTCATGAATTAGTGATTAACATTTACCTGCTTGCTCGGTGAGCAAAAAATTCAAAAAATGCGTTTCTTTGAAAAACTGCAAAAAGTATGAATGTTCTTTATTCAAAACATTTCGGAAATAATACAGAACAATGAATTATGCACCTGTATTTTGACAAAAAACTATATTTTTGTCAATTTTAGAAATAAAAATATGTCTTGGTACAAGTATTTTAAAACAAAAAATGGTAACCGAAAAAATAGGAAGATCAAGTGAGAGATGAAAAGAAAAATGCAACTAAACTCTTTTGTTGAAAATTTTGCTTTTCTAACAAAAAATTGGAATAAAAACTAGTCTTCCAATCATTTTTTAGAAATCTTGTACAACAAAAACACCGTCTCCATAATATATCTCCAATCAGGCACCGTGGATGAAAGTGATGAGCAACTGTCATTATCAGATGAATTTTCGAGACCCATTGCTTTTTCATCAAACGGTATTTCTAGAGCAAGAAACGCTTTCCGACAACGGGACACACAATCTCCTTCAGTTGGCATATTCACATCGGGCATCTGAAAATTTAATTTCAAATAAGTTTCAAAAAACAACGCAACATACCAATTCCGGGAAACAGTCGTAAATAATTGCACAAAATGCACGACAATCCGCCCAATCTGATGAAAAATTGGAGACTTGTACATTATCGATACCATATGATTTCAATCTGGAATTTAATTTTTTTCTTTTATTTACATAAGGACATTTTTATCAAACATAAATTCCGAAAAATGTGCTCCACTTTTCACAATTTGGATATTTGTAATTTTGAATATTTAAAACTAAAATTTGCAATTATTTAATTGTATTTCCGATAAACTGATAACATTTCAAATAAATTCATAATTTTGATTTTTAAAGGGGGGCTGAGGGGACGAAATAAATAGTTTAGAAATGATGAAAGTATGATTGTTGATAAATAAATGAAAAAAAAATCCAAAGAAAAACTCAAAAATGGCGAAAAAAAAAGTTCCGAAAAAAAACTCATACCCCCCTCTCTTCGCCCTAATGGCCGAAGAAACGCTTCTTGATTTTCTAGGCCGTCTCTTTTTTCTCGGCCGCCTAATTTTATTTTTTGAAAAAAAATTTTTTTTTAATTCTTTTATACATTTCTTTTGAACGTTTATTTGTTTTAATACTCTTTTATGGATAATTTTCTCTGAAAAAAAAATTGGAAAGAAGAGAAAAACAAGATAAAAAACAGGCGGCCGAGAAAAAAACAAATGACCTAGAAAACAAAAAGCGTTTCTTCGGCCATATTAGGGCGAACACCGGGGCTATGGTTTTTTTTCGGAACTTTTTTTTTCGCCATTTTTGAGTTTTTCTTTGGATTTTTTTTTCATTTATTTATCAACAATCATACTTTCATCATTTCTAAACCATTTATTTCGTCCCCTCAGCCCCCCTTTAAATAAAAATGGAAACTTTCAAAATTTTTCTATTTAAAAACTCACTTCTGCTGCGCCCACATCAATAAAACATTTCGACGAAGTGCATGGCGATGATCACCCATCAATGCAGACCAATCAGCATCATCCGTTACCGTTTTCGCAAGTCTGAATATGTACAGGGTCACAAGAAGCTACAGAAAGAAGTTTAATTCATTATTCATGGGACATTGCACAACTTTCTTTCAAAATAAGGGTTTTCTATAATTTTGCAGTTAACACGCATTATCTGAGAGGGTCGAACAACTAGAGGAGGCGATGTCACAATAAAAAAAATTTTGCTTCCGATTTGGATAATATTTCATATATAAGTTGTATATGGGCCCAGGATCAATTCCGAAAATTTTTGACAGGCTCCGCCCACTTTTGCAAGTGCGGCACAGAGTAAATTTTGAAATGCTAACTTTTTTCTCCGTGGATAGAAATGAAAAATTCAAAAAGAATATGAAAGAACATTTGATACTGATCATTTTTTCTTGTGATATCAAAGTTCTAACTCATAGCCTTCATGGTGAAAATTTCAATTATTTCATGAAAAAATGTATTTTTTCGACTTTTGACCATGTCACAATAACTATGGCAAGGCTAGCTTTTGCATTTTTGAAATCTACGAGTCAAAGTTGAAATCAAAAGTCAAAATACGTCTGATAGGTGACATTTCGTAACCAATTTCAATGCGCTCTGAAATGTTTTCGACCGCCAAACATGACGAACCCGACCCCAACGCAAAACAGACTTTGCCATATCGAGAGTAATCTTTGTAATTTCAGCAGTAGCAACATAAATAATGTTAGATAATCGTTTATATTTATAAAATTGATAGTAAATTGTTTCCTCGATGCTGAATTTCTCAGGAAAAATCGAAAAAACAGTGATTTTTGAAAATTTTTGGCAATTTGGCAAATATCGTTAGGTTTCTATAAAATTCCGCCCTTAATCCAGCTGAAACTTTAAAAACAACTCAATTCATAATAGATCTTTAATTCGCGAAGTAAACTAGATGTATAATCTGCCATCAAACATCTCAAAATCAAACATAGAAAAATGCCAAAATTTGACACTTTACAGGGTTTTTTCACTAATAGTGTTCTGCAGAATTTCGACGGATTATTCATTGGAACCTATTTTATATTAATAGCTGTATTTTTATTATTAAGCTGTAAAAATTTTCCGACCGAACAGTACCGCAACACTGAGATATGCCCTCTCGAACTGTGACATCTCAAAACCGCAAACTAGAAAAAAAAGTCAAAGTTTGACTCTCCATAACTTTTGAACCAATGGACTATTTTGCTTGTTCTATAGCTTATTCGATAAGAAAAATTGTTTTCTTTATTTTAATCAAAATATAATTTAAAACATTCTACTAAAATGTATATAAAATTGGATGAAGATGTCAAAACACCTTGTTAAAATAATTTTTCAGTTGTGATTATAAGATTTTTAGATAACGCGAGCTCGAAAACCTATGAATATGACTAAAATTGTATTGGTACCCCTAAGATATAAAAGAAACAGAGCAAAATAACACGCTAACCGTGGTCTTTCAAACTTATTCAGAGATATGATTTTGAAATTGTTGAAACTCTATTGAAACATCATGTATAGAATATTATTAAAGAATCTTTTCATTATGCGTTTTAATACAATTATTTAAGCACAAAAAACTGTTACATCTATGTGTGAAACTGTTGCAGAGCACATTGCTCCGAATAATTTTGAAAGACCACGGTTAGCGTGTTATTTTGCTCTGTTTCTTTTATGTTTCAGGCGGTACCAATACAATTTTAATCATATTTATAGGTTTTCGAGCTCGCTTTATCTAAAAATCCTATAATATCGACTGAAAAATTATTTTAACAAGGTGTTTTGACATCTTCATTCAATTTTATATACATTTTAGTAGAATGTTTTAAATTATATTTTGATTATAATAAAGAAAACCATTTTTCTTATCGAATAAGCTATAGAACAACCAAAATAGTTCATTGGTTCAAAAGTTATGGAGAGTCAAACTTTGACTTTTTTTTTCTAGTTTGCGGTTTTGAGATGTCACAGTTCGAGCGGGCATATCTCAGTGTTGCGGTACTGTTCGGTCTGAAAATTTTTATAGCTTAATAATAAAAATACAGCTATTAATATAAAATAGGTTCCAATGAATAATCCGTCGAAATTCTGCAGAACACTCCTAGTGAAAAAACCCTGTAAAGTGTCAAATTTTGGCATTTTTCTATGTTTGATTTTGAGATGTTTGATGGCAGATTATACATCTAGTTTACTTCGCGAATTAAAGATCTATTATGAATTGAGTTGTTTTTAAAGTTTCAGCTGGATTAAGGGCGGAATTTTATAGAAACCTAACGATATTTGCCAAATTGCCAAAAATTTTCAAAAATCACTTTTTTTTCGATTTTTCCTGAGAAATTCAGCATCGAGGAAACAATTTAGTATCAATTTTATAAATATAAACGATTATCTAACATTATTTATGTTGCTACTGCTGAAATTACAAAGATTACTCTCGATATGGCAAAGTCTGTTTTGCGTTGGGGTCGGGTTCGTCATGTTTGGCGGTCGAAAACATTTCAGAGCGCATTGAAATTGGCTACGAAATGTCACCTATCAGACGTATTTTGACTCGTAGATTTCAAAAATGCAAAAGCTAGCCTTGCCATAGTTATTGTGACATGGCCAAAAGTCGAAAAAATACATTTTTTCATGAAATAATTGAAATTTTCACCATGAAGCCTATGAGTTAGAACTTTGATATCACAAGAAAAAATGATCAGTATCAAATGTTCTTTCATATTCTTTTTGAATTTTTCATTTCTATCCACGGAGAAAAAAGTTAGCATTTCAAAATTTACTCTCTGCCGCACTTGCAAAAGTGGGCGGAGCCTGTCAAAAATTTTCGGAATTGATCCTGGGCCCATATACAACTTATATATGAAATATTATCCAAATCGGAAGCAAAAATTTTTTTATTGTGACATCGGTTTTTCGAACATTTCGGACAATGCGTGTTAAGTGCCTGACAAATGAGATATGGTACCGGGCAGAGAATCAATCAGGAAACGCGGAAAACCATGAAAAATGGGACTTTAGAGCTGAAAGGCCAGCCGTTTGGTCAGCCGTTTAATAATAGTCTATTCTGTAATTGTCATGAAAAAACTTCAATCTGATATCTAATGTGAACATAATGTGAACATCGGCAACTTTTTCTTCTCAATTTTCTAAACATTCAATGAAACACCTTTATTGCATTTTATAAAAAATTTCAGCGGAAAACATCAACTTTTGGCAATGCTATGAATGTTTTATGCGTTTCCCGAATTCTTTGTCATCCTGTATTTAACGCTTTTAATCCTAAAACATTAAAAAAAACTTGACTAACCTTTCATACATTTCTTCTGCCTGATTTTTGCGATTCACCGCTTCTCTGAGTATCAATATAAAATCCCTACGTGTCGTCCGGAATTCCATTTTTTGATTCTGAAAAAATTGTTTAGAAACTATTTTGAAATCTTGATTTCAACCTCAAGTTCAGCAATCAACTCAGCCTTTTCATTTTCTAATTTATGAATTTTTTCTTGATCTGTAACATCATCCAAGCAGATAATCGCCGAATCGAACTTTTTCATTTTTGGATTCTAGAAAAATATGAGTTTTTTTAAAAATAATTCAATATTTTTAAAAGATTAGATATTACCACATTTTCCTTCTCAACGCTTTTCAAATTATCAATCTGAGCATCTACCGCATCCGTTAAAATTTCCACGTCACGCATCTCAACTTTTTCAGACTGTTGCTGAAAATCCTTTTTGTTATTCGCTTTTTCTTTTGTTGAACGAATAACTTTTTGAGCCTGCAAACAAAAAACAAGATAAGGTAACTTTTAGAAAATAAAACCTCTTGGAGATTCAATTTCACCGCTTCCATCTCATGTCTCATCTGTTCAACTTTCTTGTTCAAAAGTTGCTCATTCCTTTCCAACTCTTCGATTCTGATGGATTTTTCATCCAGTTTTTGAATCGCAGACTTTGATGACGATCTAAAAAAACGACGTATTCTATATTAATATTTAGACAAATTTAGGGGTTTAAAATCACATAAGTTGGATATAAAATAGTCACCTTCCAATAAATTTCCGAACTCTTTCCATTGGCGAACTTGCTCTCGATCGAAACACCGATGCTAACGATGACGTTGAAGTTCTCGACTTTTTAGATATATTTGGTTGTTGTGCTGTGGAAGATGATGGATTCGTCGTTGACGTGGTTACAGCGGCTGACAATTCAATTGCATTCTGTTGGATGATAGTATGATTTCTGTAAAAAACTTGCATTTTTGATTAATGTTTTGGTGATGAACCACTTTTAGGTTAAAATTTATGATAACATTGTTTTTCAGAGGTTTTGCGTTCTCGAACGTTTATAAATTATGATAACTCTTGGTGTAAAAAGAAATATTCAAAATTAGAATTCATTTTTTTTGAAAATTGATCAGGAAGTTCTTATTCGCCGTTTTTGTACAGTTTTCGATGTTTTTGCCAATTCGCTCCCGAACATTCCCCACTGACTTTTCCGAACTATCTTAATCCTTACCTTCTGACAC
Source organism: Caenorhabditis virilis (assembly GCA_964036255.1). Taxonomy (NCBI): domain Eukaryota; kingdom Metazoa; phylum Nematoda; class Chromadorea; order Rhabditida; family Rhabditidae; genus Caenorhabditis; species Caenorhabditis virilis. The sequence continues at coordinate 7,403,899 of OZ038417.1, read as the reverse complement.
AAAACATCGGCATTTTGGAAGTTTTGAATCGTTTAAAAATCCAAAACCAGTAAAAACCCGTGATAATTGTTAAAATAACGCAAACAGTGTAGTAATTATTATTTGAAACCGAACAATTTGTCTCGATGGCGAATAAATTAAAAAACGAAAACGGCAGAGAAAATGAAACACTGATCCGTGTGGAGGTGTTCAATTTTTCACCACCACTACCACCTCCAGCCCAGTCACCGCTCAACAATTGCACCGAGTCAAAAACTTTCACATATTTGCTCATTTCCTCGCAAAACCGATTCATTTGTTGATTTTTCGAAAGAAAGTGAGCCTACGAAAAAAAAATTCGGTTTTTTTAAGACGGAATTTCGAGTTTAAAAGTGCGAAAAGATAAGGATAGTTACGAAAAAGCAAGCAACATTTCAAGTACTTTAATATTTTTGTATCTCGAAATGATGTCAAATAAACAAAGGTTGTTGGAAATTAGAGTAACAATTCGAACGAACATGATAATGATAGAAATTTCTAATATTAGGAAGAGAATGAAACAGTCTACAACCTCTCATCATTTGAATTTTGAGCAAAAAATCGAAAAATATCCAACATGTGGTCATTCATATGTTTTTCGATAGATACGTTTTTATGTATTATAGTGGTACATACATACACAAACTTTGTTTTATTAACAACATCATTCATTTTCCCACTATTTTCTCTTGCGGGTTTTCGAAGTAGGCTCGGTCACTCGTTCAAGACAAGGTGACACCAGATGGTTGACAGCGGTGAATTATGTGGAAAAACTCACTCTACTGACTGCATATCATCTGTAAATTTTGCAGCAGGTTTTCTAAAATCATCTCGATCTCTAATCGACGAAACCATGTTCCCGTTTCTCTGGTAACAATTGCGTGGAGAAGCTGCAACAAATCCTGAAACTTTCCACATTCCTTAAACTAATCTACTTTTAAAAAAATGGGCAATTACCATCGTCTCCATTTATCGACGTCGAAACGGCGGACAATTTCTTTCGATGTGTAATATTGCTACAGTTCGGCAAGTTTTTGAGTCCATCGTAGTCCTGCTGGTCATTATTGTTCGATGACGACGTTGTAGTTGTAGTACCATTGTTCGAACTACTATTGTTGGTTTTACTGTTTTGATGATGGTTATTTGTCAATCTATGATATGATCTTGCAAAAAGTGACATCTGAAAAAGGTCCAATTTGAGCCATATAATTTGAAATATTCAAAAATTGACGGAAATACTCAATAACAATCTATCAATACATTTTTATTCTTCAGCCAAACAAATTTTTCCGAATTTTTTCCGAAATTTACCAGTGACTCTCGAGTATTTGTGTAGTTCCAAAAATTTTCAATTCTAAAAATGTATCATTTGCTTTTCACATTCCGAAAAAAGAAGAACGTGAGCGAAAACGAGAAAAGAACAGGAAAAAACTGGAGAGAATGATGACAAATCCGAAAAAACAACATTGGCTTTTTTTCCGACGTTTAAAATTTAACAAAAAATAACTGTTTGGCAGATAGTGACAAAAAAATGGAAAGCTTCTGGTGGTTTTGTTTTTGTAAAGCGTTATTCGATAAAAATTAAAAAAAAAAACAAGCGGGAGCGACCGGGAAAATACAGTTATTTTGTATGAGAGAATTCCGAATAATAGTGAAAAATTTGGCCGGAAAATCGTAAAAACGAAAAAAAAATTCCGCATTATTATGCAAATCATCAAAACTTTGAACATGAATAAAAAAACATGTTAGAAACATTATCTTCGTAAAAAGGGCATATTATTATTTTCCCGTGTTAAAATCCGGTTAATGAAACTCATAAAAATTAGATAAAATTAAAAGCTCTAAATTCTATAATTTTCTATTAATTTCTACATGAAAAGTGATAAAACGCAGTGTGTTAACACGTATAAACACTATTTGCTAACGAAATGAAAATAATCGTTGGAGAATATTTTGCCACGCATAAAAACCGCGACGCATATTACGATCCAATTTCGGAAGAGCTTTTTCCGCGCTCCGTTTTCCGCCAATTTGATATTTACACATCAAAAATTTCAATCTCGATAGAAACGTTCTTCAATGGCAGAGCAAAAACATAAATTCATTTAACTTAAACAGAACGAAAAGTGTTGTTATAAAAAAATTCAATGACTTTGAAAAATGAACATGACTAAGCAAATCTGGGGATATATATATTTTAGCGGTAATTTTAGAATTTTCTAGGTCATTTTATGCATTAGGTGGGGTTATTTTTTTTTTTAAAATAATTCTGGCAAGAATCTGCATAAAAATCTAGAAACCAAAGCATTTTTATTTAATTTTAAAGACCTCTTAATTCTAAAACAATTTTAAAACTTCCAAATCTTCGAAAAAAAAAGTTTTCAAACATTAGTTTTCAAGCTGTTGAAAATGTAACTAAAAGGTACGATAAATATATATATTAGATGCAAACCGAATAGCACTGCAACTAAATCAAAACCAAAAACACTGAACCAAACAACAACAAAGCACATAAAATTCCGAAAAATAATAGAACATTAATCAGTACATATTTATTTGGGAAAAAGAAAAACATTCGAAGGAAAATCACAAAAGAAGCGTTGAACGAGAAGACAAAATCACATAAAATTTGAAAAATGATTGGTAAAACGGTTGATTGATTTCGAACACAAAGTATGGGACTGGTCAGGGCAATATTGTCTGGAAAAATGACAAATGATGGAATATTTTAATGCGAGGGAAATTGGAACCATATTTGTTTGTCAAAAATAACATTTTTTCAAATGTTTTTCTTGTTATTTTGATACATTGGAGGAAGAGGGGGGAAGGAAAGCAATGTTTGGTAAACAAATATGAGCAATGGGTAAGAAAATGAAAAAAAACCCCAGGTTAAAAAAGAATTTCGTTGTTTTTTCGGATTTTTTAAAACCTTCGAAAACATTTTCTACAGTATTTATATTTTGAGGATATTTGGGAAAAAATACATTGTTACGGTTCCCAGGCGCGGGAGCTGAAAAAACTATATTGAGCGGTGGTCGGCTATGATTTTCAGAGCGTAGACAAAGCGGGGATTAAGCTTACACAGCTAAACGTGGGAGCAAGATCAAATAAATAATAGATTAATGAAATTCATCGTATTTACTTCAAGGTATAATCTCAGACTTACAGGACAACCAGGAAGATCGGTTTTTGATGCCTTAACAGTGTTCCAAACCAAAAAAGGAATAGAAAAGAGGAACTGTTCAATTAAAACAAAAAGCTTTCATTTCAGAACCGCCCAAAAAATAACGATCTTGTCCTGATGATGCTGTGCGCGACTTTCATTCCCTCGCTTTCCCCTTCTTCCCTGTTTTTGTCATCTTATCAGTCAATTAAACGAAAATAAAAACAAAAACGAAAACAAACGATGTATGAGAATTGTTGCATTCAATAAGCAACTAGTCATAAATAATTATTTGATTCCAAAAACAAATACATGATATACTTATTAACATCATTATTATGATTACCTCATGAAATCACATCAATTTTCGAAAATTCTTTACAAACTGGGCATTCAAATAGGACAGTTGGCAGATCTTCTTCCATTATCGGTGGTAGATATGAAATTCGTTGCTGCATATTGATTGATGGGAGGAAAAAACGCATTTGGCATCTGAAATGAGAAGATTTCAATAGGATCCTTTTTTTAACACTCACTTATCACACGAAGCGCTTTCCCGTTCGGCAATTTCTTTTACAATATTCGCTTGAGCTCTGGAAATTCACTTTTTTATTGAAAAATATAAAAATAGTATTTACTACCTATATTTTCGGTTGCCTAACCGTTGTGCTGCATAATTCATTCGAATCGCAGTCGAAGCACCAAATCGACTTCTAGGCATCGGAAGGAAAGGATCAGCAACATAGTACATTTGACTGAAATTTATAAAATATAAATTGTGTTTACAAAAAAAGTTTTCTGACCCATCCCCATCTTGCTCCGCAGCCGTTATATCACATGCCATTCGATATGTCCACCTTTTTTTATGCTCAACCATTGTCGCCGCTCCATGATACGGTTTCCTCGGACGATATTCGTGATTTCCAGCATTTGAATTTTTTTCTAAAATGCTTTGCCATCTGACAGCCGATTTCTGGAAAAATGTAGATAGATTTCAATATCTTAACAATTCGGGACGAGGTCTATTTTGGCTCGGGAAAATTTAACGCAAGATGACAGCTTTCGAAAGATTAAAATCTCAATTCGAATTTTTCGCAATGGAGCGCATTCGATATCTTTATTACTGTCGGGGAAAAATACTTATAAAAATAAAGTACGTCACCGGCATTCGAATGGCTTTCATATCCACATTAGTCTCTCCTTCGCTCAATCTCTGATTTGCAACTTCATCGACAACTTCTCGAATCCGATTCGTCGATGAATCACCCTCATTTCCCTCGATATTCTGTTCTACTGCCGACGACAATGGAGTTTCATCACAATTTTTATTATCCACACGTTTTTGACCCTTCAACTCTCGTTCAATTCTCGTATTCCGATTTCTCAACCCGTCACCTCTCAATTTCACAACTTGCCCGTCTTTTCGTTCCCCAAACATTAGTTCTGAAAATGGAGTATTTTTTTTTCGTTGAAACTTTTACTGTTGAAAATATTTCAGAAAAAAGGCAAAACTCACTCATTTTCCTATATTCAATATCAACTTTGATTCCATTGTTCATATTAGGCTGGGATGTTGTTGGATAATCGTTTTGTTGTGACATCTCTGAAAATAAGAAAGAATGAAGTAAACATTTTAAAAAATGTTTAACCTGCAACGAAAATCACGAAAAAATGTGTTTAAAACTTTCATAACTGACCTCGATTAAAGGAGGGCTTTACGGAGATTATGAATGCGTCTGGGAAGAAAATAGGCTTCAGACTCATTCCAAATCTGTATTTAAAATTTTCTAAAACCACCTAGAAGCCGAGAAAATAAGCTTCAAAACAATGGCCTAGAAAAAAGTGCCACCTGACCGAACTTTTTCCTATGAACTTTTTTCGTGTTTCGTTGATAAATAGTTATGCAGAATGCTTATAGTAGTCCTTTTTAATGTTTTTCATCTTAATTTATGTTTAGTTTTTTATTTTTTTGGACTTTTCATGCCTGCGGACTAGTTTTCGCCGGTGGCCCTTTTTTCTAGGCCATTGTTTTGAGGCGTGTTTTCTCGGCTTCTAGGTGGTTTTAGAAAATTTTAAATAGAGATTTGGAATGAGTCTGAAGCCTATTTTCATCCCAGGCCTATTCATAATCTCCGTAAAACCCTCCTTTAAATGAAAAAATATTATTGGAAACATTTTCTGACTAAATTCCTCGGGGATTTTGATGATTCTCATATGATGATTTTTCGCGGATTAGCAAGATTTTTATCCAAGGTATTAGCTCAAAATTTTTTCTTTTAAAATCGTTGTTTTTACATTTTACATAATTGTCTGGTAAATTCAGAAATTTGTTCAAGTGTTCAATAAAAGAAATTAATGATCAAAAAAATTTCAATGTTCTTTATGGACCTATGCAGAAACTAAAAATGCTGCAAAAAAATGCAAACAAACGAAAAAAAATTCAATGCAGAAACGTGAAAAAAATTGCAAGAAATGACAAGAAATTGCAATTTTTTGCAGCCGATTTACGGGAAATCTACCTTAATCGTTGCGTGACCATCAAAGAAAAACGGCTCTTGACCATATTTTCCGGATTTATGGGTCCCGCAGCGAAGAGTACGAACCTTTGAACTTTCTACCGTAGATTTCCCTTAAATCGGCTGCAAAAAATTGCAATTTCTTGCAATTGTTTTCACGTTTCTGCATTGAATTTTTTGCATTTGTTTGCAATTTTAGTTTCTGCATAGGTCCATTAGAAACGTAAAAAACAACAACAATGAAACAAAAATATAAAAATTGCAAAAAGAAATCCTCAAAACAAAAGATGAATGCTTTTTCACATTTTAATTTTTTGTTAGAAGAACTAAAGACATAATATTGATTTTTGTTTCGAGGATCTCTCTTTTATTGAAGTTTCTAAATTGTAAAAAAAATTGTACTCATGGAGGTTAGAAAACTATAGCCGTTATTACGATTTTATATGTCATCTGGGCGGCGCAATCAGCATTTGTCATCTTTTTTTTCAAAAAAAAATTCTTTCAATATTGCACGTATTCCCAACCGTCTTTTGATTTTAACTTAGAAAAAACAACAAAAAAAACATGAAGATCAATGTTTCCCAAAGCCTTTTTATTTATTTCATCAGCAAATATAAGAAAATAAGCAAAAAATTACAATAAATTGTACCAAAAAAGTTTAGAAGCGAATTGCAATATTTTCTCAGCATTATTACAAGTCTATAGAAAATTGTTTGATTAGTTTGTTCTTTCAATGACATTTTCCAATAAACAAAAGCAAATCATCTATGAGAGTAAAAGGTTTGGATACCAAGATTCGAAAAAAAAGTCAAAAAATGCCCTAGGCGAGAATAAATCATGAAAAAAAAGTAGAAAAAGAAAAAAAGGATATCATATATGCGTCTAGAAAGTGTAAATGTACACCATGAACATCTTTTTTTGAAAAGAATAAGAAAAATACAAAATTTGGTAAATATTTGAACAATTTTCTAGACAAAAATGAATAAAATTGATGTGATATATAGATAGATTTAATGTTTTTTTTTCATCAGAATTTATTTATTTTTGTTTCCTACTTTTCTGCTAAATATAAATAAAATTCTAATATTTTTTGAATTTTTAGTTTTTTTAAAAATATAAAATTCTCTATCCGAAAATCGCTAATCAATAAATGCTGAAAATCTTAAATTTTTAGGTTTATAAAAAAAATTTTGGAGCCATTTCTGAGGATTTTTCGAATTAGAAAAATGACCCGTTTCACATCGAAAGATTTTTGACAAAAATAAGATTATAAACAACACGTAAATTACTCGGTGTCGATGATCGGTGGCGGAATTTTTCGTTTCTGAAATTTTCTCCAATAAAATATCGATTTTATTCGGAAAATTTCAAAAACCTCGAAAACTTTCCCAAAAGCCGCCAGAAATTTTGATTTTTTTTTGTCCAAAACCATCACAATTTGAGCACATTTTCCGAGAAGATTAGGAATTACAGCGAAAAAAAAAGTAACCGAATTATTTTCAGAAATGGGATGGATACGGTCAAAACAGGAATAGGAAGTTTTAAAAAATTAAATAAAAACTCTCAGGTAGTACCGAAAAAAACTTTGAAAATGTTTGTGAAAGCCAAAAAATGGGGGGAAAATGAAAAAAGAAACGAAGTGAGTAGAACGTATGATGAAATGAATTTGAAAAAAAAAAGAAACATAAAAATATTTTTTTTGGGATTTTTGTGAATTTTTCGAGTAGGAAAGGAAAATACGTACAAAACGAGAAGTAGGAAAAAAAAGAAGCCTAATTTCTAGAAAATAAAATAATAAAAAATTGAGAATTTTCAACAGAAAACAAAAATTTGAAAGGGTATTTACATTAAAAAAAAATGAGGGGTTTGAGATTAAGGAACATTTTCTGAAAAAGTAGTGAAGCTTCGAGTATTTTACATATTTACCTAAAACTTATCTGCATATATTTATGAGAGGGGGGAGGAGGGGGTGAAAAGATAGTTATTAAGCGTTATATGGTATAAAATCCCATGAAGGCGCTCACCGGCTCAAAAACAAAAATAGGGTTGGGTAATTGAAAGAAAACATTGAAAAAAGCATAAAAATTAATATAAAATTAGCATCTTTTGAGATGAATGATAATAGGCTAAAAGATGGTGGGGGGGGGGGGGGGAAAAACTCCAAAATGAATGTATAACTGATAATAATCATAATAAAATGTACAAAATATGAATAATAAAAAGTGAAAAAAAAAGAGAATAAGATGAAGAATACTATGGGAATTTTGAAAGAAGAGATGATGTACCAATCGAACCATTTCCATTGTTACAACCAACTGGTGACGGTAAACCATTTGGAAGAGTTAATGGTTTGAAGACAAAGAGTGTGTGATTGTGCTTGCATAATGTCACAATATGACCACTTTTGGCAATGCGGAGACCAACACAGCGAGAAAGCTTTAAAAAATTATCATATTTCGGATTTATCTCAAAAAAATAAAATAATGAACAAGGAACGGCATTCTATAAAAAATTGGGGTTCAAATCACCATGTCCAAATTTTATTTAATCTTGAATTTTAAAAAAAAAAACTCACCCTAAATTCATTATGTGTGAAAGAATGTTGATGGATTCCATCTGGACTGAATACAACCACGTGTAAATGATTTCCATGCGTATCAGCGACCAAAATTTCGCCAGCCTTTGAAACATCAATACCAATTGGATAAGGTGTTTGAGATGGCTCGCCCATTTTTCTAATAAATTTACCTGAAATAAATTTATTTATTTTTTTAACAATGAAAAAAAAATTACCATCCGAGTTGAAAACTTGAACACAATGGTGCTTGAAATCAGTAATATAGATGAAATTCTCAAACATCGCCACGTCACTAGCTTCACCCAGTTGATTAGATGCATCAAACCAGAATGCAACTCTTGGAGCATCAACATCCATCGAATAAACAATTCCAGCAGTATCAATGAGAATCAATTGCCCATTTGGTGCTGCACAAGCTGCTGATACTTCGATACCATTTCTTGGTGCAAAAGCCACTGGAAATTTTCAATCAGAAAAATATGAGAATCATATTGAACTTACTCATATTAATTCTCTTGACAAATTCTCCACGAGCTTCGAATATTTGAGCACGGGTTTTACCGTCACCACCTTTGTCCAAAACAACATATCTTGTTGTTTCACCTTTGAGGGCAATCACTTTTCTTGGGAAGCATAATTGGCCATCATCCTGCAATGAATATATTGAAAAAAATGTTATAAAATAACAAGGCTAACCGTTCCAGGGCGTCCAATTTTCCAAGGATGCGGTGGACCACAAACAACAACTCGGTGATTATTCGTGTCAGCAATCAAAATATCATCATTGTCCGACAAACAAAAACCTGATGGACAATGAAGCTCACGTATCGAACTTCCTTGTTGGCTTGTTCCGAAGACGCTGTGAACTTTCAAATCACTGATACGTGATCCATTCGATTGGGCAGGAGCTGCTACTTCAGCAACAGCGGCCGCTGCTGCCGCTGCAATCGCTGCCGCAGAACTGGAAGACGTATGACCATTTCCAGTCAGACTACCTAGATTCATTCCACCTAACAAGTGTTCAATACCACGAGTACGCAATTGGTTCTGAAAGTTTGTATTAAAACGGATGGTTAAAGGGACTCTTTACTGAATTTGGGTTTCAATTCCATTTTCATCTTCTTCTTGATATTTGAAGACCTATACAAGAAATATATTTTTGCGAGATTTCCCTTTCTAGTACACGAAAAAACGCATTTCCAAAATAAGGCGGCGAATGGCCTAACCGCTCGGCCGCGTGCGAGAGAGCATGCGAATGTGAGAGTGTTTGCAATTGTTAGGCCATTCGCCGCCTTATTTTGGAAATGGGTGTGTTTGAGTACTAGAAAAGGAAATTTTGCAAAAATATTTTTCTTGTATAGGTTTTCAAATATCAAGAAGAAGAGGAAAATGGAATAGAAACCCAAAAACAGTAAAGAATCCCTTTAAGAAACTAAAAATCTTCTCACAATTAAAAATGGGTTGTTCATCAATTGATTATTTTGTCCGAGTAACATATGAAGACTAGCAAGTTTCTGCTGCTGTTGTTGTTGTTGCTGCTGTTGCTGTTGGGCCAAAATCGAAGCGGCATTCATTGTTGCTGCTGCGGATGGCAATCCAGCCGCTGATCCACCAGTTAGACCATTCAATGATGGTTGTGACCAAATCATGTTCAAGAAATTCGAATTTGCAGCACTGAGTTGATTATTTCCAGTAAGCGAAACTGGCCCGACACCTGCTCCATTCGCCAGCGCTGACAAATCAACGTTTCCAGATGCGGCAAGAGCCATAAAGTCAGGACGAAGAGCATTGGCAGCAGTGGTTACTGCGTTCACGCTTGGAAGTGCGGAAAGTTGCTGATTGACAATTGATGCCGCTGATCCGCCGAGAAGAGGAAGTCCGCCATTTTGCGGGTTTCCAGCTAGAGGAGGAGAGGTTGACAATTCAGGCGGATTCGAACTTGGCGGCCAACCGAATTGTTCGCCATTACCACCAAGAACCGGAGTACGGGATGATCTAAACAATGATAATTTAGAAATAAAAGTAAATAGATTTCTATTATTTTCTTACCCATTTGAATTCGCCGCTGCTGCAGCCGCTGCTTGATTCTTCTTTCTTTCACCTCCAATTGCTCCCAAGTTTGGAGTTGGTTGAACCGCTGCCAAATTGTTCGTTTGCTGCATAGCCATTCTTGCCCATTCTGGATCTGGTTGTTGGGAAAGTAACGATGATGGAGTTGGTTGCGGCGGTTGAGGTGGTGGTTGCTGTGGAACTTGTTGAATGATTTGTTGTTGTTGATGTTGCTGCGGCTGTTGTCTATTTGACAAAACTTCACTTCCAATCGGTGCGACTTCCTTAACAGTCGGTTGAATCATCCTTCCAATCACATTTCCACTCAACGCATTCAAATGCTGCTCCAATTGTTTTTTCGGCAACGGATGGAATTCCAATTCAACATGATGTCCGTGTGTTGGCAATGCATGCGATAAATTTCCCAATTGTTGAATAACCTTCTTGCGCGATGCGACCAATTCATGCCCATTTGCCTTTGCAAGCAATCTTCTTGTGAAATTAATCGCATCGTGTATTTTCGCCTCATTTACTTGCGTCTTGCGGTAAACATCATCGATATTTCCATCTTGTTTTTGACGAGCATCATCCAATTCTTGAAGTTTCTTTTGTTTTGTTTCTTCGACAAATTTCGACAACTCATCAAAATATGATTCGATACGATATTTTGCCACTTCATATTGTTCATGCAATTGTGCACTTCTATCTGGTAGGCTGTTGAGTTCGGCGATTGATCTTGTGTATTTCTTTTCAACTTTATCCACATTAATTTGTATGTCATCTCGAATTGCTTTCACAACAAGATCCGTTATTTCGATTACCTAAAAAAATAACTTTAATATAAAAACTTCATATTTCTGAAAACCAACCCTATGATTAATATGATCAGTTTCCAAACAATGTTTACATCCCATCGATTCACAAGTAGCACACAAAAACTTCGTCTGCTGTCCATGATTTGTGCACAAAACTTGACGATCTTCCGGGTTTGGTGTTCTTTTTTCAGTTCCATCGTATGATGTAACATCATGTCCATCAAACATTCTCATAACACTGTGAGCAGTCATACAATTTGAGCAGAGATCTGATTGGCAATTTTTGCAGAATGCTACGGCTGATTGTTCACTTTTGCAAGCGCCACAACGACGTTCAGGTGTTGAAAGTGGTACATCTCCCATTTCGACGACACGCACCTGCAAAATGATGAGTATTATTTGAAAAAAACAAAAAGTAACGTATATTTTGGAAATAATTTATTAAAAAATATTAACGATTTTGCAAAATTCATTCACGAAAACATGTCCTCGACTTTTCTACCAGCATGTTGATAACTTTTGGCGGTAGGATTTATTTTTTTAAAAACAGATCAAAATGCTTATTCATATATTGAGGTCTGAAATATGAAAACCAATATTTGACTTTTCATTGTTACGATAAAAACGAGTGCAGAAGAGTGACCCTAGTGAAAAATTAAATGTAAGTAGATCAAAACGTTAATTTCATCTACAGAGCAGTTATTTAGAATAGAGAAACTAAAAGAAAAGAGGCAATATTTCAAGCCTAAATCCTAAATTTGTGTTTTTTCTACAATTTTCAAACATTTGTTTAGTATCCAATTTTTTCCGAATATTCCGCTTTGGATAAAACTGGTAATAATTGTTCTATAACTTATGCTTTATTTCGAAAGTAATCGATTTTTCATAAGTTGAATCAGATTTCAGAGTATCTGGTTCCCCCATTAATTAATTTTATAGAATTTATGATAAACTTACATAATCCAAAAGCATCGAATGAACATATCTAACATCATTTCCAACATGCGACTCTTGCGCACAAATTGTGCATCGAATCACACCTGGCGGTGTCGGTCTTTCAACAATCTTTGGCGCTTCCAATTCACATTCCAACGCATTTGCCGTTTGTCGAGCTTTTTCCTCCGCCGACGCTGATTTCTGCTGAAGTCTTCCTTCCAATTGTGCAATAATGCAATCTTCACACATTGAATGAAGACAATCAAGTACACGAGGCTGAAAATCACTGTTTTCGAGGAGATCACAATTTTTTTTTTGAGAAACCTTTCTAAAATCTTTCTGACAATATGGACAATGCGTTTCTTCACCAACTGATATCATTGCGTCACCAAATAACGGACTAGATGTATTCGATCTAAAAACAAAACAAATAAAATAATTTGTACGCACTTTTAAATACATTATAAACATTTCTAGACACCGTATTACTGTTGTCCGGAAATTTTATATGATAAAGATCATCGTGATCATCTAAAAAAATTGCAAAAACCGAAACAAAATAATTTTAAAGACCTTATAATTAAAATTTTTAGTCACATGTAATAAATAAGGATTTTATGTTCACTCTAAAAATAATTTAAAAAAAAAACATATATATATTTTTCTGGGTGTATTCTAAAATCATAACTTGGTCAAAAGTACGAAAGTGTTCTTTCGCTGGCCATTTTTTATGAAACCAAGGAGACATAAAAAGTCGTTGTTTCTGTCATCGTTGAAACATAAAGCTTTGAAACATTTTGTATTTACGAAACGAATTTTTTTTGATAAAATATAGTATCGCTTAGCATTTTTTTCTAAATTTCACATAAAACTGAATATATAGTCAATTAAAAAAGAACAATAACAATATTTCTACTTAAATTCGAAAACACTAAGTTTTCAACAAAATTACATCAGTTTCAAATGTTTAACTTGGTTATCAATGAAAATTTTTCGACAAGAATGAAAACCAAGAAAAAATCGAATAAAAAATGCAACAATTTTTTCCAAATCACATGAAAATCAATGTGCGATAAAATTCGTTGAGAACTAGATTGAAAAAATCAATGGTAAGAAAATCATTGGTCGTGTATTCTTGAGATTTCACTTAACTTCGAAAGAAGTATATTAGTTCAGCCCGAAAGTAGTTAAAAGGTACGGTTTCCAAGTCTATGAAGAGAATTCAGTTATTTTCAGGAAATATAAAATGAAGCTAAGATGTAAAATAAAGAAGGAAGAAGCATTAAAGAGTTACTCACCTGTTCACTTCATTACCGGACAAACTTGGCGTTCCACTATGATTGGATGCCAATGCACTCGGAGCCAAAACGTCCGTCGAAATTGGAGAATCGTGTCGACCATTCGTGGTGGCCGCCAACGACACCACCGGGCGCTCATTCCTGCGCATTCTCCTTTTTTGAGCACGAGACGTCGAATGCGGTATTTTGCCTAGCGACCTTCGTTTTTTATACGAAAAAACGAACTTGAACGAAACTGTTGGGGTTTATATTTGAAGCACTTGGAGTGCAAACTGAAATATATATATATATATACATATGAGATTTTCGGTATGGAAAAAATTGCAACACGAAAAAGAAAATAGATAAGAATGACATTGACTTTTAGACCGAAAAGGGCAAAATTCGATAAAGCCTTTACAAAAAAAATGGATGTTAGATACATCGACTTATTGTGTCGGCAAATTATTATTTATTTGTTCAGTGATTGTTAAATATCTGACATCATAAACAACAGAACACAACCAGGAACAATTTTACAAAAATATGCTTCTATAAAGGATATCAGAATCTAGAAACTTCGAAGGAGGAACTGTTATAGGTTTTCAGAAGGAAATAATAGAAAGTATAGATCGTAAGGGATGTAAACACATTGCAACATACAAAATGTCGCAAATAATCAAATCAATATGTAATCAAAAAGATATGTCAAAAAAGAAAAAAAGCGCTATTCAAAATATTAAAAGCGCGAAAAGAAGGTTGCGAAGTCGCGAAAAAGAAAACAAGACAGAGATACACACTCTCATCAAACTGCGTATCGCATCGCCCCCATGACACACATTAGACGAGTCGCTACGCAGCGGTTGGCTCGATGCCAAACGCACTTTCGCCACTCTCTCTTTTCTCGTGTTCGCCGTCATACTTGGCCAGTTGCCAAATAACTAGAGGGAAGAAGGACACGCGCTTTCATTGATGAAAACGGGGAGGGAAGAAGGGAGGAAAGGGTGTGGATTGAGAATGCAAACAGCTGGCATGCAATTGTTGATGAAACGAGAAATGACGTTGAGAATTATATATTGAGTGACTTCATTTATGATTTATGTTTTACGCGTGTTTTAAAAATTACAAATTAAACGTAGAGTGAAAGAAAAATGTTTAACTGAATTTTCTACACCTAAAAATGTTCTTTCAAAAACCGAAAAATGTGAGTATTTTAAAGTTTAAATTATCCTAAAAATTTGACCAAAAAGTAAGAAAATATTTAAAAATATTTTACCGTAATTTTTATAGTTCCATTCAAGACCAGTGTCGTTTTTCAAGTGTGTGTTCCTTTAAATACATTATTTGTTACGGTTTTCCAAACAGGACTCATTAATCCTTTCATGTTAATATTCCTTGAGTAAAAAAAAAAGTAATATCGAAATTCCAAAAAAAAAGTAAAAACAGCGTTTATTGACGAATGGTCAAATTTACGTCCAAACCCTCATTTTTTCCTCGACAACATTCTTATCAGTAACTTTTCTCCAGTCTGTTACCACATCGCTATTTTGTTTCTGCCAATATTTATTTGCATATTACTATTACAATTAATTGAACTCTTTCAAAATTGTCTCCACAACACATTCTTACCGGACTTTTTCTGAAAAGTGATTATTTTTATTGATCGTTCACTTATTTCTCTAGTTTTAAATTTCAGATTAGAAAAAACCGCCAACAATGTTAAACGGGTTCTGAAGAATAATTCAAAAATGAGCGGACGGCAACCATTAATTCGTTCAAACAGCAATGATGATATACGAGTGTTAAGTAAAGAGCGGAAAAGGTTTTTTCTTTATTTCTAAATCTATAGAATCTAAAATCGATTTTCAGATTTATTGTTGTTGCTATTTTCGACACTTCAATCACAATTCTTCTCTGGCTACTTTGCACAGTCACTAGAGATGACGATTGGGACAAAGTATTCTTCGATGAGATCAATATTTTAAACCCAAAATTTCTGAAAATCTCACTGTTTGATGTAGTACTCATTTCCTTGCTCCGGATGATTATCCTCGTAATTTCATACGGTGCGTGTCTTGTAAAGCAATGGTATATTGTTGCATTCACAACTATGTCATCAAGTTTATATATTCTTTTCAAAGTAAGCTAATTTGACTGTTTTTATTAAAGAAAACATTTTCTACAGGTATTTTTCTATTTCAACCACTCATCCAATGCAGTTCCACCGGTTTTATTAATAATAACTTCGTTTACAATTTGCTGGTCCGAATTTTATTTGATGCCGTTTCAAATATTACCCAGAGAGCGGAGAAGTACGTTGTATTTGTTAAAAATAGCTTTATTATTCATTTTTGAAGGAGCTCATCGAGATGCCAATGACAACGCCGGATTCACAACCGATGAAGACGTCGAAACAGGGTATGCATTGAAATCAAATTTAACAATTAATATTTAACCCTACCAATTTCCAGATCTCAGAGAAGACGTCATCGTCGACCTGCATCAATAGCATCAACATCTCGATTATCAAGTGGAGTTTTCATTGCGTCAGATTATGATGAATTCAGAAGTGCAGCCGAATTTTCATCAGGTACATATTCAAACAAAAAATTGATTTTTTTTTCCAAAACCTATCTTTCTAGACGAAGAACTCCGGTGTCGGCTTCTAGTCCCTCCAGAAACCCGTAGATTATTTGAAAATTCTCTCAAAAGTTGTCAAGAAGAAGTGGAAGAACTTCTTCGAGATTCAAGACTAGGTGGTTGGAAAACAATACGACAAGAACGTCCACACGTTCTTCAAGGACCTGATAATTATTATTTGATAAAGTCAACATTCGACAAGTTTCCGGCGTTAGTTTTGTTCAACATAGCATGGAAGGATATGTTGAAATGGAACACACAAGTTATTGAAGGAAAAGTGGTAGCTCATTTGGATAATGCTACTGATTTGTATTATTCGGTGTCAGCACCAGCGATGAGAGGGTATATTGCATCGAGGTATGAACAAGCTTTTCATTTTTGAGAATTCTGAAAAAATTTACTTTTGACAATATTTTAAATATTGATTCATTCCATATTACGTTCATTGTGAAAACTAGGTATTTCCACCTTGATTCAATGATAAGTACTCATTAGTGAATTTTATATACCCATATTAACGATGAAATTATTTTTTTTAGTTTTGTGGATGCTGCGAAACCTTGATGTTATTCTTAGGGAACCTGAAAATGTATATCTTTTAAAAATTTGCAGTTTTAACTGGGGAAGTTCTCTCTAGGGACATAATCGCCAGTACCTAATCTACACAAGAAACAATTCAATAAATTATAGCTTTATCAAAATGAATCTAATTTTAGAGACTTCCTTGACATCCGACGAATTGTTCTCGACTCCGGAAAAGACGCATATTCTGGATTTTTCGTCTCTGTCGACTCAAGCCTTTGTCCTAAAAATGCGGATCCTAGAATCGTTCGTGGCCACAATTTCCCATCAATAATCCGAACATATTCTGAAAACGGAACATCTCATTTTGAATGGTTAATGAAAACCGATTTAAAAGGAGGTCTACCAAAACGTCTTGTCAAGTCGGGAATGATCAATTATTTTTCGGAACATGTTAAAAGAATGCAAGAATTCGCTGACAGTCATTATCATTGCCCACCGATTGTAGAAGAGGAGGAACCTAATGATTTCGGAAGCGCTGTTTAGTTTCTTTTTTTTATTTGTTTTAAAAAAAATCACATTTTATTCATGTCAATATATTCATATCACTTTTCGCTTATTTGTATACTGAAATTCCTATTTTCTCGATCTTTTTTGTTTTAATTTGTGATATAGTCTTTCTGTTTACTAGAAATTCCGATATTTAAGTATCTTTCTTCTGAAATTATCTTGCCGAATATTGTTTTTTTTTCCGCGAAACATGTAAATACAATTTTTATTCATTAATTGCACAAAGAAATTTTGAATAGAATGAGCACTAAATTGTTAGGAAATGTAACCCGTTTTTACCAAGCTGAAGAAATTTTTAAGAGGAGTGAAGATTGAAAAAATAATGTGAAAATTGTACAAATTAATAACCGTCATAAGTTGTAATGCGTGGCGTTCGTCCATAAATGACGTTTGGATTTGAAATGGCTGCGGTTGTGATCATTTGGCGGGATGTGATGGGTAGAGCACCGTTTGTGGATTTCCATGTTCGTTGATATTGTTGTCGTTCACGTGCTTGTCGTTTCCTGGACAAATGATAATTAAAGGAGGAATTTATGGGATGAAAATAGACTTCATACTCATTCCAAATCTGTTTTCAAAATTATCTAAAACCACCGAGAAAACGCGCCTCAAAACAATGGTCTAGAAAAAGTGTCCACCTGGCAGAACTGTTTCTTATGGGCTTTTTTCGTGTTTCGTTAATAAATATTTATGCAGAATGCTTATATTAGTCCGTTTTTTATGTTTTTTAAAATTTAAATTTATGTCTTTTTTGGAGGGTAGGACAATTCATTAGAAAACTAAAATATTATACGACAAAAATATTTTCGACAATTTCCTAAGAAAACAAAAATATTAGATGACAATTTCATTAGCGACTAATTCATTGGAAAACCATTTCCTTAGAAAATCGCATTGGAGCGCGTTTGCTGGAGGGTAGTCCTTGTGTTTGTAGCGTTTCAAGACGCTAACGATATTTCAGGTGCATGCGCCTTGAAATGTCTGCGTCTCTCAACGTCACGTTGGTTGCCGGCCCTGATCGTTGAGAGACGCAGACATTTCAAGGCGCATGCGCCTGAAATATCGTTAGCGTCTTGAAACGCTACAAACACAAGGACTACCCTCCAGCAAACGCGCTCCAATGCGATTTTCTAAGGAAATGGTTTTCCAATGAATTAGTCGCTAATGAAATTGTCATCTAATATTTTTGTTTTCTTAGGAAATTGTCGAAAATATTTTTGTCGTATAATATTTTAGTTTTCTAATGAATTGTCCTACCCTCCTTTTTTGGATTTTTCATGCCTGAGGACTAGTTTTCGCCGGTGGCCACTTTTTCTAGGCCATTGTTTTGAGGCGTCTTTTCTCGGTTTCTAGATGGTTTTAGAAAATTTTAAAAACAGATTTGGAATGAGAATGAAGTCTATTTTCATTTAAGCTACATTTATTGGCTCTGTAAAGTCATAAATTCACAAAATTTTAAAAATCGTCGATCGTTTTCAAAAAATCACAAATATTTGGCACTAGATGAACTAACTTTTATATTTTGGTGACCGCGCGGATTTCGAGCTCAAGAAATTTTAGGGCATAATCTAATAATCGTTAAAATTTTGAAATTTTTGATTTGTTTATGGCAAAAAAATGACGAAAACATGAAAAGCTGCTTTTGGCTCAGTAACCAAAAACATTTTAAAAACACGCTGTTAATTTTTGCAACAATAAAAAGTAGGACTAGATGTTCGAAAACCCTGTCTTCAGCTATGACCTTTTCTTAGTGCTTGTGTAAAATGTTTTAAAAAATTTGACTGAAATTCGAATTTTAAAACTAAAATTTAAATTTACCTCTTGCTCGCTCTGCACCACGCACAAACAACAATGGTCAAAACAATCCAAATAAGCATCAATCCAACTAGAAGTAAGAAAAATACCCCTGAAATTGTATTTATTTCCCGAATTTTCTGGATAAAACAAAAAAATCTCACAATGCATTCCATCAGCTTCTTCAACTTTTTCTTGTGATCCTTCTTCGAAAACGTCCAAATCTTTGTCATTTGGTGTTGGTTTTGGAGGTGGAGCTAAATTTGATTCGGAAATTTTTATATATTTTTAATCCATTTTCTTACCTGTATAAAGCAATGTCGGAGTTTGAATGGTTGCATATTTTGGACGTGTTGGTCTAGGTGAAGTCGGTGTCGATTCGGTAATCCAATTTTTCATTAAAAATGGGGTGTCACTCTCATTTCGAACATCCGATATATCTGATGTCGTATTTTCATTGACACTTTCCATAAGATGATGAGTCAAATCAGCAACGAGGTCACTTCCGTGTTTTGGTTTTTGAACATTTTGTGCTCCGTCGGAAGTGCATCTGAAAGAACATGATTTTCGAATTTTTTAGATTTGACAGCAATTTAATAATGTTAACTGTAAAAATTGTGATAATTGTATATAATTGATATCTAGAAACACTTTAAAATTTAATTCTGATTGAAAAAATAAAAAATATGTGCCCCACTGTCTTTAATAAGATTTACAATACATAGTCATTTTTTTCAAAAATTTAATGGAACACTTCGTTTTATTGATCCTCTTCGAAAAAACTAACCTAAATCCGTCGCCTTGATATCCTTTAATACATACACATTTTGGATCGGATCCTAAAGTTTCAACACATTCAGCATTTCTGGAACATGGAACTGCGAAATGAGATAAACAACGATCAATTGCTGAAAATGTATAAAACTTTGAAAAACCAAATTCAAAGCAGAAATCATACGTTTGCATTCTTTTCCAACCGGTAAGAACCCTTTCATACAATCACATCTATAACCACCACGTGTATTAACGCATTCTGAACCATGTGCGCATTTCACAAGGTTCATCCTGCATTCATCAATATCCTCATCACATGAACTTCCTTCCCATCCAGCACGACAAAGTGCTCCAGGGCATTCACCGCTAACAACGTCACATGCCGCAGATCCATCACAATGACAAGTCGATTCACAATTAACTCCATATTTTCCAGATTCACATTCCTTATCACAAATTGGCTCTCCGATTTTTCCTGGTGGACAAACTTCGAGTTCAACAGTATCCATTCGATACATCCATTTTCCAGGTTGTCCGACATTTGATCCACTGAACAGCCGATCATTTGGCAACATGAGGAAACGATTGTGGGTTGAAATTCCAACCATTGGACCTCTTGCTTGAACATTCTCATAGATTAATGATAGAATGGTTGCATCCGATGATTCAGCAATAACTGCTTGGAATGAGTTGTACTAAAATTTCAGATAAAGATTTTAATTACAGTTATGTTTTTAAAGACAAGGTTCCAGAACATTTCAAAGTTTTCAGTTTTCATGTTTCAACCGTTGGATAGTCCTGAATTTAGTTACTTCCTGTATCTAACTCACATTTTCAGATCCTGCTTGTCTGACTCTCTCAAAAGTGAAAATATGAAGTCTCTTTGTATTAAATTTTTCGAGTCCCAAAACTGTCTGAACTCCCAATGAGCTTCTCATCAACAGCGGGAATGTAGACAGATCCGTTTCTAGAAATCCACAATTACAAAACACTTTTGAATCTTCTCACCATTTATAAAAGTATAGGCTATAAGCCCATCGTTCGCATAATCAAATTGAGCATGAAGGGCGAAAATAACAGGTTCTTTCAAAGTTTCCACACGATCTATCAATCCTTTCAATGGTTTTTCAAAAGATATCAAACCATTAGTAGACAGATAGACTTTTGAGTATTTCTTTCCAAAGATGGTAATTTCGTTTGATAATGGAAGAGTTGTGACCGAATCCCAAGTTCTTGGAATTACAATTGAGTCATTCGAAATTGGATAAAGAATTGTTTCGTGACATGTCTTTCCATCGCCAATGAAACCTTCGATACATTCACATTTGTATGAACCTCTGGAATAGATTAAATGTTCACACTTCCAGATTCCGAATTGGTGGCTCTAATGGTTTAAAAAGTCACCTTGTATTGCTGCATACGGCCGCTGGATGACATGGCTCTACAGCGCATTCATCCCGATCTGTACAATGAGCTCCTTCAGCTAAACGTTCAAAACCTGGTAAACATTCACATTCAAATCCGCCTTCCTGAATCAAGAAAACATTATATTTGAAAAAATAGAATTGTTTTTAAAATGAAACTCACCATATTAGTGCATTGAGCATTCGGTCCACAAGCTTCCGAACTCAAACACTCATTTACATCCCGACATTCTGAGGAAGGATCCCCTCCAAAGCCATCGCGGCAAACACATTCGAAACTTCCATCTTTATTGATACATCTCGTTCCTTTGGAAGGCTCGCCGCATATTTTTGGAGTCTCACGACATTCATCAACATCTGAAATTTCAAAATGTAAATAAAAAGAAGAGCAAAAACACTCCGTCGAACCGGATTCGAACCAGTGACCTAAGGATACCCGCACAACTCTACAGTCCTCCGCTCTACCAACTGAGCTATCGACGGTGATGAAATAGAGGGGAGAAAATGCAAACACATGCGTGCGTTCACTTACCAATACACTGGCCGTCTTCAAAGCGATAACCGCCGTAGCATGAACAATCGAAACTTCCAATAGTATTGGTACATATTGAGTGATTTCCACAAATATTTTGATCAATTTGGCATTCATCGATATCGTAGCATCTGAAAATATTGGAAACATTGCTGGAGTAATGCTTGGTGTGAGCTTACCGAAATCCATCTCCTGTGTATCCCTCCAAACATTCGCATACTCCTTTACTATTACATTTCGCATTTTGGTCACATCGAGAGCAAGCAGTTTGCTGAAAAAAAACCTAAAAATCAGATATTAAGGATAATAACGCTTACAACAGTAGTTGACACGGTGGTTGTTGTCGGAATTGTGCTCGATTCCGTCGTAATTAAAGGCTGAAAATAGAAGTATTTCATGTTGTAAAAAATTATTTATAAAACCGTATTGATCGTGGTTTGCGTGACTCCTTGGGTTACGGTAGTTTTGAATGTTGGAAGTGTCGCAGGCTGAGTCGATAAAAAGCGATTGCGAGTCTGCTGCTGAAATTAATGGAATCTTATGAAAATCGGGCTATTAGAGGCGTTATAAATCGTTCGGAATGCGCCCCCTTGTGTCAAATTTCTTCCGGATCTACTAAATTCAGAGATTACAGAAAATTTAAAAAATCAAAGCTAATATGACGTCATCTTCACTAATTTTAATTTCTAGCCCACAGATTCGATATTATAATCGATATTGATATCATTAAGCTCAAGATATTTCCTAAACCTATATTTTTAAAAATTACCTTTGTGGTGACTTTTGGTGGGTTTCTTGTAAAAGTAGGTCTCAATGGCATAATATCAACAGGAATTGGTGCAGATGGCGGTGCCGGCTGTGATCCTTTACACATTTGCTTCGATTCATCATATTCAAAACAAAGACAAAGAAAACTTCCGGGACTATTCAGACAATCCGGTTGCTCATTTGGACAATTATGAAGATCCAGCTCGCATTCATCAATATCCTGATCACAAATTGGTTCGCCGTTCCAGCCAGGACTACATTTCCCATTTGGACATCTTCCATTCTCTTGATCACATGAATCACCACCGTCGCAATGACAACTTCTTGAACAATCATTAAACCATTGGGACGTTCCACAACTTTCAATACATTCCAATCCTTTGAATCCAGCACCACAAAGATAAATTTGTTCACCGTCAACACGGAAAAGCCACTCTCCAGGTATTCCAATATCTGATTTTTCTGATAATTGGATGGCATCTTGGGTCGCTGAATCAGGAAGTGAGTAAGCATTCAACCTCGATGAGAATCCAGCCTAAAAACAATCAAAGTTTCAACTAAACATGCCATTTAAGGTATATAAAACTCACTATAGCTTTTGTGTTATAGTTCAATTTACTATAAATTAAATGTGCAAACGTCATCGTGTCACCAATTATTAAAGCAAGTTGGAACGTGTTTCCATCTGATTCCTGCGAATTTCATAATCATAATTAGAAAAATTTCCGTTGAGATAAATACCGCAATTTGAGGATCTTTCACATTTTCCCAAGTGATAAGAACCACTGACCGAACTCGAAATTGTGAACCATATCTGTATTGAATGTTGACTTCATTGTGTGCCAAGTTTACAATATTTACATCTGGAAATACTTATATTTGTGAAGGTTAATGTTACTTAAAGTGTCTGTTTACTGATTTTCAATTTTTGTTGTAATCGACTCAGAATCACCTATTATTAACGGAATCAACAAAAAAATTCAGTTCAAAAGCTTAATTTTGAGCAAAACGGTCCCTCAAAAACCCAAAAACGGGTGGTGGCACCGCCCGCTTTGCACTGCCACCGCCTGTTTTCCGCACTTTTGCGGACGCTGTTTTGGACCCACGGGCGCCCGAAAAAAACTTTTTTTGACAAATTCATTAATAATAGGTGTTTCTGAATAGATTAAAACGACAATTGAAAATCAGTAAACAAACACTTTAACTATAATTTTTCAAACAATGAAATTCTAAAAGTTTCCGCAAATTTATTTGAATTTTGCCTTATTTTGAAAATATAGGTTCTGTTCGAAAACCATAATTTTTCAAAAATTTTATAAATTGGCGAAGAAAAATTTCTAACAGATCCCAATTTAATGGAGGATTTTAATAAATGTATCTTAAATGAAAATAGACTTCATTCTTATTCCAAATCTGTTTTTGAAATTTTCTAAAACCACCTAGAAGCCGAGAAAATTAGCTTTAAAACAATGGCCTAGAAAAAGTTTCAACCTGGCTGAACTTTTCCTTTGAGCTTTTTTCGTTAATAAATAGTTGTGAATAATGCTTATATTAGTCCTTTTTTTAATTTTTTGGATTTTTCATGCGGTCTAGTTTTCGCCGGCTTCTAGGAGGTTTTAGAACATTTTAAAACCAGATTTGGAATGAGTATAAAGTCTAATTTCATCCCAGACGCATTCATTAGCTCCGTAAAGCCCTCCTTTAAAAACAATCCTATGAAAAATTATTCCAAAATTAAAATAACAGTTTTTCGTGTCGATTTTCAATATTTCAGTTTTGTCAAGTTTTGTCCTTTTTTTAGAATATCCGTTGTGGTTCAAAGTTTGGGGATAAATTAGAAAGGACGAAAGGATTGCGAGTTAATTCTCTCAAATTACAAAAAATAAGTAGTTTTTGAAGTGTTTCAAAGTTTTGAACAAGAAAATCGAAAGTTCGACATTTTTTGACCAAATTTATTTCGCGAAACTTTCCCACATCCCTCTCTATTAAACTAACCATCAGTTTCTCGATACCAAACATTTCCCAATGTAGCAGGCTGCCAAAAAACAGCAATAGTTGGTTCATCTACCGGCAGGGCACTCGGACGCTGTCTTTTTTCCGAAAATCCCACAGCCCCATCTCTCGAAATCTGTAAAAATTCCAGTTTGCCAAATGCAATATTACATCACAGATTAGATCATCATTCCCGTTATTTTGTTGTTGTTTTTTTTTTCGTCTACACCTTCAAATGACACATATCTTAAGCCCTAATCAGATATTCTGGATGGATGTTGGTTTTTGTACCAAATAATAATATTGAACAAATAGAGACAAAAAAGGGGATATTGGGACAGGTGCCGAACGATGAATATTTGAAGACAATAACAGGAAGAACATGATGAAAGGAAGGAAGAAATTGTGTACTTTGGCATCATCATTGTTTGTTATTTGTTCATAGATGCATCGTTGAATTTTTAAATTTTTGGATGAATCGTGTTTGAAGAGACCATTTATATAATTTTTAATGATAAATTTATAAAGTCCTTTTAATAATTTTATGCATTTATCATTAAGATTACAGAGTTTCTGATTTTGAAAAAGTAGACTCGAAAAACCCAAAAAAACTCAAGTAGCACGCTGTCTTTAAAATAAATCGTGCAGTAAGAGTTTAGCAAAGGATTTTATAATCAAGTTGAGAAAATATCAACATTAAAGAATGGCTTTACGGAGCTAACGAATGCATCTGGAATGAAAATAGACTTCATACTCATTCCAAATCCGTTTTTAAAATTTTCTAAAACCACCTAGAAGCCGAGAAAACGCGTCTCAAAAAAATGGCCTAGAAAAAGAGGCCACCGGCGAAAACTAGTCCGCAGGCATGAAAAATCCAAAAAAAAAAAACATTAATTTTAATTTTTAAAATCATTAAAGAAGGACTAATATAAATATTCCGTATAAAAAAAGCTCATAGGGAAAAGTTCGGCCAGGTGGACACATTTTCTAGGCCATTGTTTTGAAGCTCATTTTCTCAGCTTCTAGGTGGTTTTAGAAAATTTTAAAAACAGATTTGGAATGAGAATGAAGTCTATTTTCATTCAAGATACATTTATTAGCTCCGTAAGGTCCTCTGTAAGATAGAAAATTTTTTTATTTAATTGTAGAGGAATAAATTCGTCGTTAAAGATAGGTGGCCAGTAGTTTGAATGTTTCATTTAATATATCAGTAAACTTTAGCCGAAATGTGCCAAAATGAAGATTTGGAAAAAAACTAAATTGCATTTTCAACAGTTTTTCTTTTTATTTAGTTGACTTCGGGTTTCAATACCCGGTGCAGTATATTTCAGGAAAAAAACTCCAAATTTTTATAAAATATTGCAACATTTCTAATGTTCCGATTAACATTATTAAAAAGTTCAAAACCTTGCGGAAAGGCTAACAAATTGCATACAAAATTGCTATATACTTCTCACTTTCACTCACGAATCCAAATACCATTAAAATGAAAAGACAGACACCCAAACACAACATCATCATCATCATCTACAGTCTATTAGAAAATGAATGATTTCAAGAGCACTTCAACGACAAAAAAGACTGCTTTTTTTTACAATTAACGCTTTTGCCTCGTCATAGCCTTATTATTCATGCATTTGGTCTATCTTATCAAAATCGAGTTTCTTTATCCAACATTTGCATAAATGAAGAATTCTCGAGATGCCCAAAAATCAATGAAGATATCACATAGATAACCTCTTGTTCTTCTTCTTCCTGTTTTTCCATTCGGTCTTTCGAATCATATTATCCTCTTGTCTTTCTCTTGTCTTTTTTCGTAATTTGCCCCGTTTCGAGAAAAACCAGGGGGAGGGAGAATTGTGGTCTTATCATATGCTGCTATTGGTGTTAAAACGAAACGATGAAGATGGAGAAAAAAAAGGATGAAGCATCATGAAAAAAGTTAGGATGTAAATAGAACAGTAAAAACAAGATAAGAATATTAAAAATCATGAATCGTCAAAGTTTTACGGGCGAGGATAGGAAATAATGTTGAAAAAACCAGAAAAAACAGCGATTAAAATTGACTTTTTGAAGACAAAAATTGTTCTAATTAAAGACAAGTGACCACTTAATGTTAAGTTATGCACCGCAAAATTTAGAGCGTTATCTCAATAGTCTGACGTAATCTGAGCGCGTTGCGGTCGCGTTGCGAGGAAATTCCCAACGACACTCCGCAAAACGAGCGGTCAGAAATTATTATCTTGACAATACGAAATAAAAATATTTGAATTTATCCATCAATATATTTAAATTTAATTTTTTGGCCTTACTCTGTTTTTCACATTAATGGATACACTGCTTTAAATTTTTTCATTTAATGAATGACCTAAAACTCGTCTCCGTGAGTAAAAAATTTCCAAATGTGAATTTTCAGTGTATCAATTTCAATTTATACTTTTTCATTTTTTTGCTGAATATTATATGAATTTATTATTACTATTGCCAACTCAAATATTCTTGATCATGCAAGTTTTGACCTACCCAGAAAATCTAAGCCTCTCACAAAGTCATGCTATTTTTAAATGCGAGCGGTTGCGCTGCGGTCTGTTAGTATAAAATGGATGATACAAAATGTTTAACTTGACAATATCAGATTTAATTCAAAAAAATAATACCTGAAAATTGTTTGAATTCCAAAAAAAACTCACATATAAACTGTCATATACATCTCCCATAAAATGTACAGGATTTTCAAGTTTATAAATTTCCTGACGACCATGAATCTGAATATCTCCTCGACTTGGTCCATAAGTATAAAGTCGAGCGGCAAAAATATAAGGAACAGTTACATTCAGATCCAATTGTTGGCCCAATTCATCATGAATTTGACGTTTATACCGAGGATGTTCTGAAAAAAATCCTCAAATCTTAAATCCTAAACAAATTCTCAAATTTACCTCGAAATCGTGAACTAGTTTCAAAACCTTCAAAAATTCCTATAAACCATAATAACAATATTTTCAGAGAAGCTTGAAAAAGCCTCATTTTCGGCTTCTTCCCTAATAAAACAGTGAGAAGAGGGGGGAGAAGAGGGGGGGAAGGACGGAATGTCTTCGTGATTCAGCACTCCCTAAACTGACCAATCCTAGACTGTCTGTCTATCTCTATGTCTCTTCAACCTACATTATATTTTCTCTTTGTCTTCTTCCAAAATTGAGAACGATATAGCTTGCGGTTTTTCGGCATCATCTCCTCAATTATTAATCGAGAGAGCTCCGCCCCCCATTTCTCAGCTGATTAGTGATCATTTTTCAAATATTTGCTTCTTTTTTTTTGAAAAAAGGGTTCAATTTTGAATTGATTTCAAAAAAAATACATTTTTCGGTGCTGGCACAGCAGGTGGTAATGAATGGATTGTTGAATTGAACAAACAGATTTAAATTTGAATAGAAAACCGGAAGAAAATTGATTTATAATCAGGTAACGATTAGGTATTCAGGTTTTTATGGGAAAAAATGAATGAACTTTTCGCTCATTTGAAAATAGGGAAGCCTGGAAATTTCTTTTAGGTTGATTATTTTCAAGCTACTCTGGAAAATATATGTCTTCTGGAATGGAAAATACTTCGTATATGAAAATTCTCATAAAGAAACACAATTAACTTTTTTTGAGGAATGATGCGACAAAATGTCAATTGATAGCATAATAAATTATAGTGCCATATTAGAATGAAATGGCAAAGCCAAAAAGTTTCCGAAAAATCGGTATAAACATGTTATTTCCTTCAGAATGACGTGGCAAAGTGGTTTTCAGAGTGAGAAAAAAAAACAAAATATGAAATGCAATCAAAAGGGAAAATACTTGCAAATAAAAAATAAAACATTTTCAAAGCTTAAAATTGAATTTATGTTTGTAAGACAGACATTTTTAAATATTATGTCCATCAGAATAGAAAAACACCATTATTCGAAAATTCACGAAAGGTTTTATAATGTTGCGAAATTTAAAAAAAAAATTTTTTCCTAATTTTCGTCCTCTACTCTAAATCGATATTTTTCGGACCAATAGCTGAAAATTCAATTTCTAAGGTTCATTGGAATCATGAATATTTTGAACATAGTTTCCGAATTTTTCTAAAACCGGTTCTCAGCTTCACCAAATTCTAGAATCAAAATATGAATTTTGGAAATTTTTTGGATTTCATCGAAAAAAAATTTTAATGTGAGTTTTATAACTAATTTTTAATTGATAAACCAAAACAAAACTGCAGAATCGTTGAAGGTACTTAAATAGAAATGAGCTTCAGGCTGAAAATCACAAAACGTCAAAATTTGGTAATTGGTATCACAATTTAGCTTTTTATCTCACTCTATGGTACATAAAAATAAGATTTTTTCAAGTTGACTCATAAAATCTTGTAAATTAAAAAAAACGCTTCATTTAAAATGCGGGAGCTCCCGATTATAATTTTTTTAGAAACATCAGACAATTCAACGTTTTTTTAATGCGGCTTGGATGAAAATAGACTTCAGACTCATTCCAAATCTGTTTTTAAAATTTTCTAAAACCACCTAGAAGCCGAGAAAATGAGCTTCAAAACAATGGCCTAGAAAAAATGTCCACTGGCGAAAACTAGTCCGCGGGCATAAAAAATCCAAAAAAAATGAAAAAACATTAAAAAGGACTAATGTAAGCATTCTGCCTAACTATTTATAAACGAAAAACGAAAAAAGCTCATAGGAAAAAGTTCGGTCAGGTGGACACTTTTTCTAGGCCATTGTTTTGAGGCGCGTTTTCTCGGCTTCTAGGTGGTTTTAGAAAATTTTTTAAACAGATTTGGAATGAAAATGAAGTCTATTTTCATTTAAGTTACATTCATTATCTCCGTAAAGCCCTCCTTTAATGAGAAATTTTTTACTTAAACACTTAAATAGAAACCACTTTCAGCCTGAAAATCGCAAAACTTCAAAATTTGTGTTATCACAATTTTTTTATCTCACGCTTCTGTTACATAAAATATTTAATTTTAAAAGATTTATATTTATATTTACAACAATTATTAAAAATCTCGAACTTTAAAAAAAATTCAAAAAAAAAGTTGGTGTTTTCTCAAAGTGATTTTAATCAGTAATTTCAATTTGATTCTTTGTTCGCCCTTTTTGTTTCATTTTGTTCAAAGCGCTATAAAGTTTTCCAGAAAACGTCCCATTTTTCGTCACAACATTGTAATAACATTTAAGTTTCGGATCGCCACATTGTTTTATTGGTAACAATAAAAGCAATTGTTAATTGGTAACTGCAGTAATGTGTTTTTTCTCCCCCGTAAACTAGCCGATCGTTAACAATTCTCACTTCTCCGAACGATTGACATTTACTATCAATTTTAAAAAGTGAAAATCCTCGCATATTTTCTTCCTCCGTTTTCGAAATAAAATCATCGTAATCATCATCAAATTGAATTGATAGTTCTCATGATATTATGCATTATATCAGTTGGTTACATATTAATAAATATATATCCATCAAAAGAAAAAGGGAAAATAATAAAGAAGATGTAGAAGATGGACATGTATAAATCTCGGATTGCGAAAACAACGAGAGATCCGTTCGATTCGTAACTAACGACACTAATGAGTGAAATTGAACATGAATGCAAGAATAGGTTCGTTTGGGGTATTGGGAAATGTGAATGGCGACCGAAGGGTCGACACCTTTTTTTTGAAATAAAATGTTGCGGAATGTGAAAAATAAAAAAATATAGAGAAATAATGGTTTTCTTAATTTTCAGTATCAATTTGGCTTCAAAAGAATGGCCTGGAAAACATTTCCACAGATGGAAACTAGTCCGCGGCATTATGACATGAAAAAAAAAGAGAAAAATTCAAAAATGCACGTTAAAATGAACTATTTCAAGCATTTTTCCATAAATATTCATCAATATAATACACGTAAGTTCGACCAAGTACAAACTTTTTCTAGGCCATTGTTTTGAAGATCATTTTCTCGGCTTCCATGTGGTTTTAGAAAATTTTAAAAACAGATTTGGAATGAGAATGAAGTATATTTTCATCAAAATTACATTTGCAAGCTCTGTAAAATCTTGCTTTAAATAAACGAAATATAAAATTATGTAAAATCTGCATTTTTTGCGTAATTTACGATGTCTGGTCAAATTCCGAAGCGATTCACTCGGAAGTTGGCGTAAAATTCTACGTTTTCCTATAAAATCGGATTTTTTTCCAGCTTTTGTCACATTTTCAAATGTTTTTCTTTGTTCACAAAAATCTCACATGTTCGATCACAATGTGATCATCAGATAGTAAAAAATGGAAAATTAGAAACAGATTTGGAATGTGTACGAGGTCAATTTTCATCATTGGCTATGTGAAGTCATCCTTTACACGTTATGAATTTTTGGAATTACCAAAAATACCTACGAAGAACCTATTTTCAAAACTGAGAAACCAACGTTAACCCAATTCTCCAGTTTTTGTGTAGGAAATTAATTTAATAATCCAAAAAATTTCCATAATTCATATTTTTTTGAAATAAATACTAACCTGGATCGAATTTGATTACTGCTGGATCTGCCGATGTTGACATGGTGGAGTAGTTGGCCTGAAAGTATCAAAAATGAATAAAAATGCGATTTTTAAAAATTTTAAAACTGAAAATTGAAATTTCTGAAATCCACAAGTTTTGGATCAAGAAAAAATTGGCGTTATCCTTCGGTCGCCTATTAAATACCACAAAAAGTGAAATTTTATAAAATGAGTTAATCTGGAATTCTAATTTTGCAATAATATTATGGAATTACGGCGTTTTCAAATATATTATAGGAAAGAAATTATATTTTCTTCGTTTTTCAAAAACCCTCATCTATTAATCAAAAAAAAAATGTCTGTTGACGTAAAATAAACAAACAAAAATTGAGTTCCAACCTTCGAAATGCCCTTGTTTTCCACGTGGCACAGTATCTCAGCAGGATCACATTTTTATTCCACAAGAGAAAATTTCCAATCAAAGTTTTGTGCTAATTGCCCAAAACCAGAAATTAATTATTATCACTGTGAGCAAAAAAAGGGAAAGTTGAAGCATGAACAGGAAACAAAATGGTCGCCCAAACCAGGTATCAAATTAAAATTTAGAAAAAAATAAATAATTAAAGAAATTTACAGTCCGCCCGTAAGCAAATGCTACAAAATTTATCATTTGAGTTATTCGCCAACCCAACAACTACTCACCACAATTTAGAGGAATGGCGTCCTTCGCATCCTCCTACTAATCCTCCTATTTCTATCAAAATGACAGTTCCTGAGCTCGTGCAACCAATACTCGATGAAAACGAAGGGGATTCCTCTCAAAATGAACCAGAAGAAGGTCGAGAAGAAGTAGTTGAAATACCAGTCGAATCACAATTTGAACAACCAATATTCTTTCCACCAACACAATCTATTTTGCCAAATATCCCATTGGAACCATCGGCAACACCAGCAATGAACATACCTCTGATGAATCCAAATTTAAGAAACCAAGACTTCGAAATGCCTGATTTTAAGCAACTTGCCGAATCATTGAACATCGCACCATTGCCTGCAAACACTCTGAAAATGCTTCCAACAAGTCCATGGCCTAGTCGATGGGATCAACAGGCGGATGGTATTCATACAAAGTATCCCACTTCGACAAGTGTTTTTGAAGCGAGAAAAGTTGGTGATAGAATGGTATGTTCGTTTTTTAAAGGAGGGCTTTACGGAGATAATGAATGCTGGGATGAAAATAGACTTCATTCTCATTCCAAATCTGTTTTTAAAATTTTCTAAAACCATCTAGAAGCCGGGAAAACGCGTCTCAAAACAATGGCCTAGAAAAAGTGTGCGAAAACTAGTCCGCAGGCATTATTAAATGAAAAATCCAAAAAAAATGAAAAAAAAAAAAACATAAAAAGGACTAATATAAGCATTCTGCATAACTATTTTTTTAAAGAAACACAAAAAAAAATCATAGGAAAAAGTTCGGCCAGGTGGACACTTTTTCTAGGCCATTGTTTTGTGGCCCGTTTTCTCGGCTTCTAGGTGGTTTTAGAAAATTTTAAAAACAGATTTGGAATGAGAATGAAGTCTATTTTCATTTAAAGCCCTCCTTAAACGTTTATTCAGAAAAAATTTCAATTGTTTCCAGACGAATCCATTTGCCAACCGAAAAAAGATCAATTTAGATAATGTCGAATCAACCAATATCAACAGAAAAACATACGATTCTAAAGGTAATCTTAACCAAAATAGAAATAATTAGGGCGGTCCTGATTCTCAAATTTTCAAGCATTTTAATGTTTCCAGATCTTGCTGATGATTTCTCAAATATGAGCACAAAATTCACCCCAAATCGTTTGAATCGTTCATCATGTGATCAAGGTGTAATGCTGCCAAGTTGGTGGAAAAGCCGTTCATTTTCATCGGCTACTTGCTACTATCCACAAAATGTGAAATCTCAAGTAATTCCATTGTTAGCTTTTTCTGTTTTCCAACATTTATTTTTTTTTAAGGTTAGAGGAATTACAACAATGAATGTTCCATCACACGGCAATTTGGAAGATATTGACCACATGACAGTCACAAATCAACCATATCACCGCAAAAATGACTTGATGGCACGAAAAGAGAAATGGGCACGAATTAAAGCAAAGAAGCGAATTTTGAGACGTCCGGTTGAAGATGATTATTTGGAAGATGCTGATGAAGAGGAGGAGATTATGGGAGGAAAGGGTATTGTGTTGACTCCGATTGTTCCGCACAATCCTAATGGTGTTTATGAGGACGTGAATTTGTTGAGAAAGTATCGACGAGATGTTTCGTATATTAAAGAAGTCTTGACGAAAGAAGTTGATGGAAATTTGGATGGGATTCGGGTAAGAATGTCATTTCATTTAAAGATCGGGTACATGACGATTCGGGAGAACTTGGGATTTCCGGAGGAGAAAAGTGGCAACTAAAAATAATGGAAAAATACCTTGAAATTATTGATTTTTAGTTCAGAATCAGCAAAAAACGTTTTATCCCAGGTTATTTTTTTCACCCCTAACAATGTTCAAGTTCTCCTGAATTGTCACGTGCCGTCACGATCCCTACACAGTCTACCACTTTAAAGGAGGGCTTTACGGAGATAATGAATGCGACTGGGATGAAAATAGACTTCATAGTCGGGATGAAAATAGACTTCAATTCCAAATCTTTTTTTTTTAATTTTCTAAAACCACCAATGGCCTAGAAAAAGAGCCACCGGCGAAAACTAGTCCGCGGGCATGAAAAATCCAAAAAAAAAATGAAAAAACGTAAATTTTAATTTTAAAAAAACATAAAAAGACTAATATGAGCATTCTGCATAACTATTCATTAACGAAACACGAAAAAAGCTTATAGGAAAATTTTCGACCACCTTTTTTCTAGGTCATTGTTTTGAAGCTCATTTTCTCGGCTTCTAGGTGGTTTTAGAAAATTTTGAAAACAGATTTGTAATGAATATGAAGTCTATTTTCACTTAAGATATATTTATTATCTCCGTAAAGCCCTCCTTTAATTTTTTTTTCAAAAATTAATTGCATGCGTATACGCAACCCGTTCTAAAATAAACTTTTAAAATTTCGAAATGTTTAAGGAACTTCGCTTTCTCATCGCATCTGTCCAAACCTATGGAAACATCGATGGTCAATGTATGATGGCCGAGGTAGCGATGAACGAATTCACGCTTTTCGCCGGTATTCTTGAACGTTTCCATGCAATCGTTGGACCATGGACCACTGACAATGAAACCCAACGAAGAAGGGCAAGTCGTCAGGCGTTTGAAACGCATAAAATCCCTTTACAACACAATTTTGCAACAATTTCCAAGCGAAAATTAGTTGAGGAAATTCTTGGAAGATCGGAGCCAAGTGTCGCTTTCAGGCAAGGAGTTCGAGTTGGTTTGTATAGTGAAACTGTGAGTTGTGTTTAAATTTTTGATTAATTTTAAATTAACAAAGAAAAATTCGAAAAAAGGGCTTTTCATAGTTTAAATTATATATAAATTATTTCATTTTCCAAATTTGAATCAATTTTTTAACGTATCAAATTATGAAAACGAATTGCTCCCTATCTTTAAACCCCCATTTTTCAGTGTGATGAACAGTTTCGCGTCAACCTGAATCTTAAAAACGGTCAAAAGGATTCTGCAATGGTTGTCGATGAAAATGACAGAAGATTCATACTAGTCCTGCAAAACGAGCTTGAGGATATGCTAGAGTCTATGAAGCATTTGGCAAAAACTGTAGGATTGCAATATCCCGGATTTCCAACGCATTCCGATCGTTTTGTTATTGTTGAAGCTTTTGTTGAAGCGGTTGGCGAACTACTTGGTGATACGATTGAACCGGAATACATGAAACATTTATCAATTCTTGGGCAGAAGACTCAAAACGATGTTTGTTTTTTTTTTGACAATAGAAATTACCTTTCAAATTTTCAGAATAGCACTCCAATCGAGAAGACAATTGATTTGCACTGCTTCCGTCATTCCGAGTCGAAGAACAGTTTTTGTGCTCAATTGACAGTTTGTCGTACAAATTTCATCATCAAGCATGTGCTCGGTCTTTGCTTCCGACGATATCATCTTTCGAAAATTCCCGCAAATGCTCCATCCATTGCGTCAGCTACAACACATTCTTCAATTCTGGAGGCTTTCACTGCCAAAGTGTAATCTCTATTTTTTCTGTATTAGTATAGATTTATTCGATGTAATAAATTAAATAAATTTAGAGCAATATAAACACCTGAAAAGGTGGGAGCAAAATTTGGGACCTGTACTTAAAAATACAAGAAGTAATGAAATGAGGTTTTTTGATGCAAGTGAAAAAAAAAGTTATTTTCACCCTAACCAAGAGGTGGAAAATCGTCTTCGGTGAAAACCGGTGCTTTCGACTTTGGTCTCGAAAGAAGATTGGGCGCCTTGGCTGCAACAGCTTTTGCTACATGGTTCTCCTTTCTAGCTTTACGTTGTGGACGGTTTGCTCGCGTGTACTTGGCCATTGGAGGAGACTTTTTCACACCTCGGGAATCCCGGAAAGGCGGCTCAGGAGCACCGGCTGATCCACCAGTCAGCATGGTCAAGAAATCATCATTTGAATGTTGAAGAGGATAACCATGCATGGGCATGAATTCAGATGTCACCAAATTTGACTGATCTAGTAGTTGAGCTAGTTTCAGCTGGTACATTGGATCAACAATACTTTCGAAGTCCAAAGTGGCAAAATTTTCAGCATTGAGCCAATTTTCTCTGAAATCCACCAATTTTTTGAAATGATCCTTCAACACTTTAAACTCACTTTTCATGTTCTTCAACAACACTCTCTTCCTTACTTCCCTGAGCGACAAGTTGTTGTTCTATTGGTCTAAAACGAGTACCACGACGGAGATCAGGTAAAAGTAGACCGTATGGTAATTGGAGATGCCCGTTGGTTGAGATCGATACAGGAAAGTTTAACGACATATCATAGCGGTATAAATGCACGATTTCAATTTTTGAGCCGGATGGGATCGGGATATTCGGCCAAGTTTTCACTGTATCTGTGAGAACAGTAAGTTTGTTGGAGACACGGGCGATCTGAAGAATTCCTTTTTATAAATGAAAAATTCTCATCAATTTTACCATTTGTTTTCCAAATTCTTTGTCAACCAAATGACTGTTGTTCGAAATATCAAGAAGTTTCAAATTCTTCGAAGATGAAGCAAGATTCAGAACACATTCTGGTTCAACAAAAGTGTCATCTGATAAATAAACTCTTTCCAATGTTTCGATCTGTGCAATCGATTCGATTCCCATAGAAATATCTCGCCTCGAAACGCCATCCAAATTCAAACTCTTCAAATTCTTGAACTGTTTAAGTTTTTGCAATCCAGATGCGCCAAAATTTCGACAATATGCCACTGACAGGTGTTTCAAAGTATTGCAGAGTGTTGACTTTTTAGCATCCACCAGATCTCCAATTAATTTGTCTGTGACAAGTCCCAGACCATCCAAGCAAAGAGTTTCAAGTTTTGGCATTCGTCGAAACTCAGTAATTGGTGTGTGTCCGACTGAAAAAAACATCAAATGACTAAATTATTAAGCTTTTTTTTAAATAACTCACAATTATGTTCCGGATCACCGACAATGGATAACTGCTCCAAGTTCTTCATTTCAGAAATTTTATGAATAACCCGCTCCAAACAGAACAATTGTGAAACGTGCAAAACTCTCAGCTTATAAAGTCTTTGAAGCATAGCGACAAAGAATTCCTTAGAAAAACGATAGCAAAGTTCGATTTCAAGGCGGCGAAGAGTTTGTGGAACTTTCTGAAAATTAGAAACTTTGAAAAATGTTTCTAAAAAAATGATATGCTCACCGCAAAACCATGTCCCATAATAAATTGACCATCAATTTTCAAAGTCTCCAAGTTGTGACAATGCTTGAATATCATTGTAAGATCTCCATCCCTCAATCTATGACGACTACAGAATAAAATATCCAAATGCTTCAAATTGGCACATCTTGTAACTGTTTGAATAACCGATTGACGCCAAGACCATTGTGTAAACTGTTTTCCAATCGATCGATACAAATCATAGTTCAAATATTCAATTTGTGGTCCGTATTGCGACAAAAAGAATAAAAGTTTCGCATCCTCTAGTTGATCGATTCCGTCTTTGAAAAATTCCGCACAATTTATACTTTTCTTCACAACCGTTGATAATTGTTTGCAAACTGGTTGAACTTTGAACAATCTTTCTGAAAATTTAAATATTCACTGTGAAAAAACACTTAATTAGATTATTACCTTTCAATGGAATATACTGAACAATCTTTTCCAATAAATTAGCGTCTAAATTGAGTAAAGCAGAATTTTGCACAATTTCATCGTCCCTCAAGTCTTGAAGAGAGAAAACTGGTGGTTCATCACAATTAAAAGGAACAAACTGAGTCACTTCCAATGGAGTCAAAAAATCGAAAGAAGATGGAAGCATCTGTAAATTTAATTTCTAGAATATTAATTACGGACAAAAAAAAACGAGGAAACGAGTAAACAGGTATATGACGCCAGTAAACACAGGAGCAACCTAACCGACTTTTTTCAAAAACCGCGCGCAAACAGGCAGCGTTCTTTACCCCCTCTTGTGTTCTCAAACTGACAGGGAAGTGTATGAGAAACACAAAAAATTGGTTTTCTCGGCCTTATTGTATTTGATGTGTTTTTAAACATATGGAATGCTTTGAACATTTTGAGCACATGTTGAAAATGATGAATATGTTCCGAGAATGTTTATGTGAAACAACTGTGACCCCTCTATTCAATAACGGGATAATTGAAAAACAAAGGAAGTTGTGAGATGACGAAATTATGAATCGAGAGAGAAAATAATGACATG
Organism: Caenorhabditis virilis; assembly: GCA_964036255.1. Taxonomy (NCBI): domain Eukaryota; kingdom Metazoa; phylum Nematoda; class Chromadorea; order Rhabditida; family Rhabditidae; genus Caenorhabditis; species Caenorhabditis virilis. The sequence continues at coordinate 7,366,113 of OZ038417.1, read as the reverse complement.
TTTCGTTTCACCGTTTTGGCACAACGACTTATTGGACGCTAATTGGTGTGGAATATGTAATATTCGGCAAATATTCGTATGAAATAAGTAACCTCTCTGAATTTCCACACACTATACATTTTGTAATGTTTCGAACAAGTTGTTGTAATACGCGGCACGCCAATTCGGGAGCTCAAGAGCTTCAAGACATTACAGTACATTCAATAAATCGTTTTTCGTACATACATAATTTTGAACATCAAAGAATTCCATTATATTTTGAAAAGCTTGAAAAGCATCCATAACGCTATTCTTATTTTGTTTCCTTTCTTCAATACCGTGGAAACTTAGCATTTTACATAACAATTGGTATTCCAATACGAATCCAACGATTTTACTTTTTGGTTTCATTCATTGTTGAATTTATCAACCCTGGTTCTTTTTTTAGTCTGTCCGCCTTGTATTTTCTAGTTTTTACAGTATAAGAGTGAAGGCTCAACTATATCGAGTTATATTACAGTTTTAAGCTATACCCATGATAAAATTCACTTTTATCAAGTATTGTAGCTGAATAGCATAACCTTACAACCGCTAAGAGTAACAAAATCTGAAAATAAATACAATAACGGATCTTTTTACAATAGCAGTTGAAAAACATAAACAAAAATTGTAATCACATGGCGCTGGCTTGAGAACATCAACACATTGCATTTTTCGAAAAAAAACGAAATTGTTATTAATTCAGCGAGCATATTCCTTCTTGCTCACATCACGTCATCGCCACAGTTATAGAGAATTGTAAAATGACATATTTTCAGCCTCATTTTTCTTTCTAAGCTCGTACATTTTCTCGCCGAGTGTTCTCTTTTTTGTTGTTCAATTTCATAACATTCGTAAAACATAGGAACAAATCTCAATTTTCTTTTTGCAATCAAGCATGCAGACAAGCAGAGCAGACAAGGCTTCAATTAAAGTAGGTTGAAAAGAGTGGAGCGAGAAACGAATGCGAGTATTCCAAACATGTGAAACTACTTATATAAGACAAGACTTTTCTTCACCATGTTCTTTTTTTATGCATTCACCCAACATTCCCTTTTTTTTCTGATCTGGACCCCTTGTTTGCTGAATTGATGATGCTTTAGCTGGCGTTAGAAGATGTCTGAACTCGAATGTTTCTTGGTTTTCGAGACAACGTTTGCAAGAACTTTTCTATAATTTCCCACACACACAAAACGCATCAGAATGAAAGGCAGACTTTCCGCCATGTAGATTGTCATAAATTTTGATGTGTATGTGTATATGTGGCGATTGTATACCCCCGTCGTTTTCGCCGTGTGTCTACGACGCAAAAATTTTGTTCCATTTTTTCTTGAAAAAAATCGACGTATGTGTCTGTGAAGGAGACCCCACAATTGATTTTCACACAATTTTTCGTCTTTTAGCTCGATATGATTTCCCGTGTTATTTTTGACTTTATTAATTGATTTCAGCATGTTACCATCAACAACAAGGGCTGATGAACCGGATGGCGAAGAAGACAAACTGCCACACAAAACGGGAAAGACTTTCAAAATTCCAGAAAGTCAGGGAAAACACCTATTAGTTAGTTTATTTGTCCTGATTTTCGAATCACGCCATTTTTCACAATTCATGAAAATAGTAATAACAATTAATATATCGCACGTTCATCCGAACATTTCCCATTCAAAGAAACTTGTTTTATTTTTAAGAAAGTTCGATTTTTAGGTAAACTGCGGTGAACTAAAAGGAATATTACATTTGGACAAATTTCATTGCCCTGGAATTCGAAGCCAATGTATTCAATTTGAAGGTAAACAAGAAATCATAGAATAATTCGACTAGCAATCGAATTTTAGATGGACGTCTTATTACACCGAAAGAGTTTACGGTTCGAGCTGGGAAGGACAAACAAAAAGATTGGAAGGGTAGCATTCGTGTCGGAAAAGCACAGTTAAGGCATTTGATGGAGTTGACGTTCATCGATTTTTATGACCACGCGAATACATGTACAGATAAATGTCAAAGTCGTAATTTTGTGTTGAAGGAAAAGACGGAGCAATCGGAAAAGGAAAGAGAAGCGTAAACATTAAAAAACTATCGGTAATAATCAAGACTATTTTGTTTCAGAAAACGAGCGATCATTCTTGAGAAAGCATACAGTCCAACGTTTAGATCAGCATGGAGAAGAACCAAACAAGGTACAATGAAAACGACAATTTCACCCACTGTCACCAGAGCTTCTATATTTCCTGCCCATATTCAACAACCACCTCCACTATCTCCAGTATATAAATTAGATTATATGTTGAAAGAACTGGGACAGAACATATTGTTCCCGGTTAATAACCTGTCACCTTTGTTGTTGAAAGAATCATGGCCGAAAATTTGGGATTTCTCGAAAACAATTAACGACGTCCGAAAAATAAATTCTAGTTCTGCATTCATAGGAGGTAAACGCTTAGAAATAGGATTAATGATAAAAACATACGTTTTTAATAGGTTCAGCGAGAAATTCAACTGAAGAAATGCAGGGAGCAACAACTTGGTCTAATTATCAAAAACCTGACGACTTCAAATCCGCTACTATAACCGTAACATGCTCTAATTCGCAAGGTAAAAACACAATTTATGATAGTATTTAAAGATTTCGATTTTCTGCATCTACTCATTATAAAATTTTATTCTTGCCAAAAATTTAGATACCATCAATCCTACTGGTAAAAAAACAACATTTGAAACCCAATTTAGTGAACCACAGTTCTAATGATTAGAAAACCTGTATGGAAACAGGTATGAAATCCATTTAGTTAACTTTAATTTGAGCAAAAATAAAAAATAAACGGCGAAAAATAAAAAATAAAAATTATATCCAAACTGTGCAATTACGCGTCACTGTGGGCGCACACATTTCTCATACTCTCTCAATATCGCACACACTCTTGTCTGTTGCATACCGTACCACTTCAATTAATTAATTATTTTGCGAATTTTTTCAGCCTCTCAAACAACCAGTCTCCCATCCCAAAGTTTGCCAACAATTCGTCCCATTTCTATTTTAGCTGAAAATTCCTTGCCACATTTCCTTCCAAATTTGTCACCAACCTTCCAACCGTTATCTCCATTGACTATCCAACCATCAAGTTTCAGTCCAACTGATGTAAAGTTTGAAGCTTCATTTAGAGTAAGATTCTAAGGAATGAAACTTCATTATCAGAAATTTACATTTTCAGCTTTTACTCCAAGCCCAAACTGCAATGTTGCAGCCAACATTGAATAATCAATTTCATATGTATACACCGATTTTTCCTAAAATCACATCTGAAATAATTTCAAAAATTTGAATAATCATCTTTTTTTTCTTCAAGAAAGTTCAATTTAGTTATTGTGACTCGTGCTTTACCCTTTTCAGCATTTTTATCATATTTTTTTTATTAATCAAATAATCATTTTAGCTTCCTCGCTAGCGATAACTCAAGGGTCGTTTGAACTTATTTTCTCCATATCTTTTAAATATCTAGACAAAGTTTAGAACCATTATCATTCCATTTCGTTTATTCTTATTTTTAATATTTTTGAATTTAATTGTTAATTTCGGAAGATATCGAATTGTAGGCTTACATTGATTACGTTTTAATTATTTAAATAGCCAATATTTTTAAATGGCCGGTAAATAAACATAAAAACCATTATCAATCAAAAATAACTTCCACTGACCCAATTGTTACTTATTACCCTTTATTGTTACACAACTAAAAAACGAAGAAGAAGAAGAAAAATCAATATTGCCCTTGCAGCCGGTCTTTCTTTCATACATGCGTCGACGCTTCGTCTTTCAATTTTTTTGCATTCTTTTAGGAATTTTTGCAGGTGAATGCAAATTTCAATGTAAAAATTTGCAAGGAAAATCGGTCGATTGGTAAGAATTTTAGTGGTTTGAGAACATGATTTAGGTTTTTAGGTTCGTGGTTTATAAACTGCCGAAAGTTAGCGGAAAATCAACGGGAAAAGAGTTCTTATATTTTGACTCACAAAATTCGGAATGGGAAAAATGGAATGATATAAATGATCCAAATGTTGGCGTTGGAGCAACAATTTCACAAGTTTATAGTTCAAAAAAGGTGATATCTTATAAATCACAATTCCTTTTCAACAAATTATTATATTTAGGATGATTTTCATATAATGTACAGTGATGATGACCCTATCGGAAGTCCGGACTCATACAGAGGTCATGCAAAAGGCGTCTCACTTTTTGATTCAACCACTGGATTCTGGTTAATTCACAGTGTTCCGAACTTCCCATCCTCGAAATCATATTCCTACCCAATAACCGCTGAAAAGTTTGGTCAATCTTTCTTCTGCGCATCAATGGAAGTACAACATTTGACAGAATTGTCAGAACATTGGCGGTTTATCCAAGCGACGCCTTTTTCAATTAATGCACCCGAAAAGTTCTTGACACGATTTCCGACGCTTAAAAATGTTGTGGCAAAACAGTCACTTCCAAGGTCGGCAACCGAGTTTTGGACATCGAAGCCTATTAAAACGATTCAAGGAATGACTTTGATGAGTTATGCGAAACATCGGAAATTTAATGGAGATATTTGGAATGATATTATTTCGAGACAGAATAAAGTCACATTAGCTGTTGAAAGTTGGTTGAATGGGAGTGGAGATGATTTGAGAACCACTTGCACATCAACTAGTCAGGTAGTTTTGAAAGTTTTTTTTTTTGGATTTTAAAGGAGGACTTTATGGAGATAATAAATTTTTGTTTTTAAATGAAAATAGACTTCATTCTCATTCTAAGTCTGTTTTTAAAATGTTCTAAAACCACCTAGAAGCCGAGAAAATGAGCATCAAAACAATGGCCTAGAAAAATGGGCCACCTGGCCGAACTTTTTCCTATAAGCTTTTTTCGTGTTTCGTTAATAAATATTTATGCGTTTATTAGTCCTTTTTTATGTTTTCTCATTTTTTTGGATTTTTCGTGCCTGCGGACTAGTTTCCGCCGGTGGTCACATTTTCTAGGCCATTGTTTTGAAGCTCATTTTCTCGGCTTCTAGGTGGTTTTAGAAAATTTTAAAAACAGATTTGGAATCAGTCTGAAGTCTATTTTCATTCCAGATGCATTCATTAGCTCCGTAAAGCCCTCCTTTAAGAGAGTGTCATATTTTAAATTCTTCAATTGAGATCCTAATTTTTAATTTGAATGCAACCGTGACAAGATATTAATTATTGTTCATTTTTCCTAGAATATTGTTCTAATACACCCTCAAAAACCTTTTTTCTATTTCAGACCCACGATGTCACTGCCATGCGCATTTACGGTTTGGACTTTAAAAGTTCTTCAGATCACTCCAAATGGGCAGTGTCTAGTACATCCAGCAATCCGATGGTTTGTTTCGGAGATTTGAATAGACAAGTAAATAGTCGTTTTTTTAAACTTATTTTTTTTAATTAAACCATTTTTCAGAAATCACAGCTCACTCGCGGCGGAGGCGCACTTTGCATTCAACATCGTCAACTTTGGGAAATTTTTCATAGTTCTGTAATTCAAGTTGAGCCATGTAAAGCATCTGGATATTTCACTTTTTACACAATTTTTACAATCATTATTACATTATTTTTGACAGGCTTTAATTTTTAGGATCTCTGGAAAAAATATTTTTGAAAAAAATCAGGGTACATGATTACCTCCTTTATGGCATTTTAAAATAAAGCCAATTTATGAAACAAATGATTTTCGGCAAAACAATTTGTCACCACTTCATAAATGCCCTCATAGACAACAGAAAAAAGTGTGCGGAACATTGGTCGGAAAGTGTTATTGATTCCAAACAACACTCGAGAAAAGGAACCAAAAAACCGACGAAGTGATGGAGCCAAGGGAAAGAGAGGGTCATCTTGTTGTTTCTCGTGCATTCCGAAGTGTCTTCTATTTCTTTCGTCATTCATTCCATTTTTAAAGAAGAAAAAGAAGAGCATCAGCAGTTGTGGCCGGCTCCTTCCAATTTCAGCTATCTCTATTTCTCTTTTCTCTTTTTTTCTCCCGACACATTATTCCCATTTTGAGTCCGGAATTCAATTGGCTTTATCGAATGGTTAAATTAACTGAATCTGCTGTATATATTCGTACAAAATCTTCGATTGAAAATGTGAAGAAACTGAATTTGTGGTGAGTTATGGAACATCATGTCTGAAAACAAACATTGGAGTTTACGATGGGAATCTCAATTTTATTTCAAAAATCTTAACGGCTAACGAATACGAATAGAAGTTTAACACTGTTTCAACATTTCTAATATCAATTTCTTATTTCAAATTTAGAAAAAAAGTTCTAAAGGAGGGCTTTACGGAGCTAATGAATTCGTCTGGGATGAAAATAGACTTCATACTCATTCCAAATCTGTTTTTAAAATTTTCTGAAACCATCTAGAAGCCGAGAAAATGAGCTTCAAAACAATGGCCTCGAAAACGTGTCCACCGATGAAAACTAGTCCGCATTCGTGAAAAATCCAAAAAAAAAACATAAATTTATATTTTTTAAAAACATAAAAGGAACTAATATAAGCATTCTGCATAACTATTTATTAACGAAACACGAAAAAAGCTCATAGGGAAAAGTTCGGTCAGGCGGACACTTTTTCTAGGCCATTATTTTGAAGCTCATTTTCTCGGCTTCTAGGTGGTTTTAGAAATTTTTAAAAACAGATTTGGAATGAGAATGAAATCCATTTTCATTTAAGCTACATTTATCTCCGTAAAGTCATCGTTTAACGGTTCACCAATGCGTACGTTTAGAAGTTGAACGCTGTTTCAACATTTCTCACATAAATGTCTTATTTCAAATTTTTCAAAAAAAATTTTTAAGACTACATATAAGCTCAAATTTCAACACATCTTGCTCGCACATTAATTACAAATTTTAAAAATTGACATTTCGTTGGTACCACGTTTCGAATACATTTGCGTAAATACCTATTCAGCGAAAATTCTAAAAATGAAATTTTATCTGAATGATCTGTCCAAATTTCAGGGGATGCGGTGTAGACGACATTTCAGTATGCGAAAAAATGCATTTACTAGAAGTTTTGTCATTGAGGTATTTTTATATTAATTTATTTCAGTTCTTCCAAATAATTTTCAGTGTAAACGACGTAAAATCTCTCGAACCACTTCAATATTGCAAGAATTTGAAGGAACTCTACATGAGAAAGAATCAAATTGAGAGTCTAGATGAGTTGAGATATTTGAAAGTGAGATACAGTAAAAGTTAACTTTAAGTATGTAATTTTAAATTCAGGATCTTCCAAATTTACGCGTTCTTTGGATTGATGAGAATCCATGTGTCGCTGAATCTGGCCCGGAATATCGAAAGAAGGTGATAAGAATGTTGCCACAAATTACGAAATTGGATGATAAACGTAATAAATACAAAATAACTTTTTTTAAAGGAGTATTTTACGGAGATTATAAGTGTACCTTAAATGAAAATGGACTTCATTCTCATTCCAAATCTGTTTTTAAAATTTTCTAAAACCACTTAGAAGCCGAGAAAATGAGCTTCAAAATAATGGCCTAGAAATAGTTGGCCGAACTTTTTCCTATTAGCTTTTTTCGTGTTTCCTTAATAAATAGTTATGAAGAATGTTTAAATTAGTCCTATTTGTTATGTTTTTCTATTATTTTTTTTGGATTTTTCATGCCTGCGGACTAGTTTTCACCGGTCGCCCATTTTTCTAGGCCCTTGTTTTGAGGCGCGTTTTCTCGGCTTCTAGGTGGTTTTAGAAAATATTAAAAACAGATTTGGAATGAGAATGAAGTCTATTTTCATCGCAGATGCATTCAATAGCTCCGTTAAGCCCTCCTTTAAAGTAATAATACCGATTTTGGGATTTTCAGCAATAACTTCTAATGATTTAAATGACGACAGTGTTCCTGAATGCGATTTTCATAGTCATCGGTCTAATAGTATTTCAAATGATCCAATGACTCGCTCAATATACGGTACGTAGATTTTTTTTCTTTTCAATTTAGAGCTGTCTGAACAAACCACGATTTTTCGTTTTTGCTAAATAATTGAAACCAATTATGATACAAACACATTGCGATGTCTTTATTGTTAGAGAAAATGTGAACTAGGTGAAAGAAAATCGAGGGATTGAAACAGACGGCGTTTTAAAATATTCACTACAGAATTTAAATTAATTTTGAAAGTTTTTACAGTCCAAGGACCGTCTGTGATTGAAAAAGTAATGCAACCTCAAATGCTTCATTTCGGCGACACATCTGATGAAGAAAAACCTAATAACTACTCGATCGACCTGCCAGGAATTCCATTGACAGAGGTTAAACAGAAAAAAAACAGAACTCGAATCAAAAATTGGAAAAATTCAGGAAAAAACAACAATATATCTGTCTGATAATCATACACTACCAAGATGCAATTCTCGTCAACAAAACATGATGTCCCAATCAATGTACGGGAATATGTGTACAACTTTAACCGAAGAACCAAGTTCTGCCGATGGAGAAGATGGATGGAATGATTTTGGTATTGACGAAGATTTGCATCATCCAATGCCTATTTGTTCTCATCGAATGTATCAAAGTGTACATGAGGGAATGGGAATGATCCAAGAGAATAATCGAAGACCGGTAAAGGATTTTATTTTCAACACTCTTGTTTTATGAAGGATTTATTAAAACCACGAATTAAATTTATTATTTTTCCTTTCCTCGAGATGCGTTTCCATTGACTTGTTGATAGTTCGATAAAAACATGAAAATCCAAAACTTCAAAGATAAGTGACACCCTGTCTTTAAAGGAGAGCCTTACAGAGACAATAAATGTACCTTAAATGTTCTCATTCCAAATCTGTTTTTAAAATTTTCTAAAACCAACTAGAAGCAAGTTGGTTTTAGAAAAAAAAATGAGCTTCAAAACAATGGCCTAGAAAAAGTGTCCACATGGCCGAACTTTTTTCGTGTTTAGTTAATAAATAGTTATGCAGAATGCTTATACTAGTCCCGTTTTTAAAATTATTTTTTGGATTTTTCATGCCTGCGGACTAGTTTTCGCCGGTGGCTCCTTTTTCTAGGCCATTGTTTTGAAGCTCGTTTTCTCAGCTTCTAGGTGGTTTTAGAAAATTTTAAAAACAGATTTGAAATGAGAATGAAGTCTATTTTCATCCCAGACGCATAAATTAGCTCCATAAAGCCCTATTTTCAATTCATAAAATCATAAATTCAACAAATATCATGGAAAAATGAATTTTGGCCACTTCTGTGTGTATAGATAACCATCCAAAACCAAAATTAATTTTGAAAGAAAGAAAACATTTTAAATCTAAGATAAATTTTCACAAATTTTTGTTCCCACACTTTTTTTAAATAAAAAACGCCCATTTCACTGATAAAAACTCTTAATAGCCATTTCCAGGCATATGGTCGAAGTATGAGCATGCCTCGTCGTCGCGCCACTTCTCGAGCAAATTCAAACAGTCCTGCACGTGAACAACGGCTTCAAAAAATAATGTCCGCTGTTTCTGTACTTCTTGATGAATTGGATGCAGACGGTCTTCGTCAGGTTGTTGATGAAGCTCAAAATAGAATGAAGAAACGAAGATAGATTCATAATTATCATTTTTTATAATAAAGTGTTTTAAAAACAACTAAAAAAATTAAATATATAATGCGCACAATTCTAACATTTTAATCGACAATTATTTAAACAAAAAAAACCCGAAAATAACAAGGGGTTTGAACATGATTTGATTATTAAATAAACGTTTAGAAAAACAGAAAATCTAAATTTAACAGATTAAGAAATGAATTTTGATTTAAAGCAATTTTAAGGGTTTTTTCAAACCATGTCAACAACTTCTGGCTCATCAAAAACCATCATTTCTGGCTTAACATCCCTCACACCCAATTCCTCTTCCGCCAACTTTTCTTCCTCTTTCGATGCCATTTCCATAGTCTTTTTCACATCATCCAACTTTCTCGCAAAATTATGTGCCCGTTTCCTATTTCGAACTCTTTCCTTTTCAAACTGTTTCATCACACCGAAAATCGAATCTTTTGTCTCTTTCGACACATCCGAATCCATCTTGAATAGTGTGATATAAACACCACCTGGTGTTCGACGACGTGTTCCATCCGCTGTTTTCATTCCACCGCTTTTCTCGATTTCCTTCGTTTCGTTGAACAATTTAATCGATATTTGAGCACCAACTGCTGTAACGATCTTCTTTATTGTTGTAGGATCTTTTTCACCCATCGCTTTCGCTATATCAACTCCGAGCTGTAAGTATTGAATTTTTTTAAAGTTGGAAAATAATAAGTGTTCTTACATCCTCAAGTGGAGCATCATCTTGAAATGATGTAGCCAACATCTTTTCCAATGAATATTCCTCTGTGATAAGCTGAGAAACCTGCTGAAAATAATAATTATATTAATTTCCAATACAATGAATCTGTATACCTTTGGCACATATTCTTTCTTAACAGGTCTCTCATCTCCAGCTCCTCTATTTGCATGTTTCTGAGCGTGCCCCTTTTTCGACCACCAACCATCATCATTGAATTCAACAACTGGTTTATTAACATCCTTCTTTACACCAAATTCTTCATTCGGTGCAACTGGAGCATCACCAAATGGATCATCATCCGGTGGGGTTACAACAAAAACAGGCTTCTGTGAAAATATAAAGTTTATGATAGAATTTGCGAAAAAAAAACAGGGTACCTCTTCACCGTTGCCTTTTCCGTTATGTTTCTTTCTGTCTTTGCCTTCTAAAACTTCATCAGGCATTACATAGGATTCTGGCCCACGAGAAGATGTTGGCTGAAAGAAAATCATCAGAAAATCATATACATATATATATATTAGGTATTTAAAATCAACTAAAATTCAAGATTACGGAAAAATGTGTTTAAAATCGATTTTTTCCCAGTTGTTCGATAAAAAAAGTACCAGTTTTCGATTCTTTCTCTCCAATTGAATACCCTGCCCTTTTTCCAACAATTGTTCTTCTAACAGCATATCCGACCACATATTTCTTGCCTTTTTTGCAGAAGTTGGTCCATCCTGCAATAAAATCATGGAAAATAACTCTATAAATTTTAAAGTTACCATTTCTTCATCATCGTCGACACTTGTAACCGGCAGTTTATCATCATCATCAGAATCAATATCTGAATCATCGTTTCTTCTTTTCCGGAACGCCATTCGTCTGAAAGAATTAATTTTTCATAACAACTTTCGTTGCCATTAACAGATACTAGGATCATTAACCAAATATTTGAATAATTTCTAGAACACTCAATTAATTTCAGTTTCATTTATTTACAAGAGGAAACAATAACAATCAGAAAACAAAATTATCCTTTGTTGTGAGTATTTCCCCAGCCACGTCTGTGGTCATCTTTATATTCATCCCATCGCATTGCTTTTGCGCGTTTTTCGTCATCATCTTCTTCATCGGAATTTGGTTCGTTAGCATCCCTATAAAATTGTTTTTAAGGAAGTTGCAATAATGATAGACTTACCCTCCTGCCGGTGGTCCAGCCTGGCTGGCTGATGCAGGACCGCCACCACAACCGAATCGCTGATGGTACCATTCATCAACTGTTAAAGTTGGAACACTGGGATAACCTAATCCAAAAACTTGTTTTTGTTTGGCATCTCTTGTAATGATAAATGGTTTCATCGGAGCTCGTTTTACTGGCTGGGACCCTGATGGTTGTGGTGCTGGATGGGACGAATTTGAAGCCCGCTGTGACATCATTTCTGCCATTGGAATTTCCTCTGAAATGGTTTAATTTGAAATTTGATATTATTCTAGTACGAATACTATGTTATTTCTTACCTTCAATTGAAGCCAATTCATCAAATGCTTGAATGCTCCAATATGTTAATTGCGTAACATACAAATCTCTTAAATTTCCATCATCAATTGCAACAGCTTCCAACTGTCTCTTAACATCCGCCTCGACCTTTTTCAAATGCTGCTTCCTACGATGCCGTTCTAATTTCAAATTTCGGGCATCTGTTGGATTCATCGGAGCTTTCTTATTCTCGTTATCGTCATCATCCTCCCACGGTAAATCGTCTTCAATTAATGCCAAAGATCGAAGTCTTTCAAGAAAATTCCGAAAATATACACGAGCTTTTCGTAGGGTTTCCAGCTTTTCTTTCGGATCCGTCACGGTGTTTTGATAAAAAATTCCAAGAAAACAGGGAACCAGAAGAAATTGGAGAGAATCTGTCGGAACATCTTCAATCTAAAAATTATTATTATTATTCTAAATTTTAACAAATTCTTACCATTTCATTTGAAGAGAAGAGTGCCAATTTATTGACAAGAAGCGTAAGTTGTTCAAGTTTCAAAATCCCTTCTTTAATTCTTTCCTAAATAAACAGAAATTTAGTGGAAACTATAGAAAAACAAATTACCTGCAAATCTCTAGTCGAAAAATGTCCTTCATCAATATCTTTCACAAGATTTTTAGCAAAATCAAACAATGGCCCAAGAGCGACTTCGTCATCGATAGTATCTGTCATTTTTCTAAAACAAATTTAATAATTTTGAATCTGTTATTTATTTATTCTGGAAATATTTTTTCGACAAACAAAATTTATTCTCCGCGAGAAGTACATAAAACAAGTCCAATAGAGCGCGAATACATTATTGAAAAACGCGGAAAGCCAAATATTGGTTTTTTAAGGAAGATTTTTATTGAAATGAAAAAACACATATAAAAAAAGAAATGTTGTGAAAAATTTGAGGAGTTCTTAATCATTTCAACGTTTTTGAATTCAAGAAAGTCATAATCTGGTTAATCAAAATTCAAAATGTCTTTATCGTCTATTAGAGGTTGGATAAAAAACTTCATAAAACTTTAAGAGTTAAAGAACAATCATACAGATCCTCTTTTGCCAAAATCTGAGAAAAATGTTATCGGATCATCGGAGAATATCAAAATTGTTGATAATAATAATAATCAAAATCCTGCGGTAAAGTTTTTAAACAAAAACGTGAAATTAAGAATTTCAGCATCCAATTGACCCGATATTAGCAGCTCAACTTCAAAAAGAAGAAGAGGATTTGAAAAATTGGAGTGAAAGGTTTAGACAACCGAAAAAATCGTCAAAATCTCCGGAGGTTTCACAAACCGAATCAGGGAAACCGTTTGTTAAAGCAAATGTAATTTTTATTCTCTTAATAGCGTGATCTAACGAGAAAATGGTTAAAGACGAAAAAACTAATATTCCAAAACATCGAAGCATCAACAACCAAAAGAAACGGTGAAAAACAAGTGATTCTGAAAAAGGTTTCGGGTGTTGCAAAACCCGGAGAGCTGACATTTATCATGGGAGCTAGCGGTGCTGGAAAAACCACTCTGTTGAATATTCTAACTGGAAGAAACTTGAAAAATATTGAAACGAGTGGTGAAATACTTGTGAATAAGTGAGTATGAAAAGAAAATGATCCAAATATGATTTTCTAGCCGTCAAATGGAACATTCGGAGATGAAAAAGTTAAGCGCTTATGTTCAACAAGACGACGTGTTTATTTCAAATCTTACTGTAAAAGAGACATTGCATTTTTCTGCAAAATTACGGTCTCCAAGGATTTTGACAAATGATGAAAGGGATGATATTGTTGATGAACTTATGGTTATGGTACAGTTTTTTAGTTTATAAATTGTTTCAAGGGTTACTAATTCTATTACCGTAGTGATATTTGCGTTAAAGGATTACGGATATAATAAAAAGTATCTTAAATGAAAATAGACTTCATTCTCATTCCAAATCTCTTTTTAAAATGTTCTAAAACCACCTAAAAGCCGAGAAAATGAGCTTCAAAACAATGGCCTAGAAAAAGTTGTTACCTGGCCGAACTTTTTCCTATGAACTTTTTTTTTTGTCTTTCGTTAATAAATACGTATACAAAATACTTATATTAGTCCTTTTTATGTTTTTTTTTGAATTTTTTATGCTTGCGGACTAGTTTTCCCCGGTGGACACTTTTTCTAGGCCATTGTTTTGAAGCTCATTTTCTCGGCTTCTAGGTGGTTTTAGAAAATCTTAAAAACAGATTTTGAATGTGAATGAAGTCTATTTTCATTTAAGATACATTTATTAACACGGTAAAACCCTCTTTAACAACCAAAAAAAAGAAGAAAAACATAAATTTTTTAAAAGTTCGAAATTCCAGTTCTCGTTGAAAAAATGTGAAAACACCCGAGTTGGATCATTGATCGACAAAAGCCTGTCAAGAGGAGAACGAAAACGGCTTGCATTTGCATCCGAAATCATGACCGATCCACCGATCTTATTCTGTGATGAACCAACATCTGGACTCGATTCTTTCATGTCTCATCAAGTAATCAAAGCGCTCGGAAAACTGAAAACCGAAGGGAAAACTGTTATTTGTACAATTCACCAGCCAAGCACTTCTGTATTTCATATGGCTGATTCATTGATCCTTTTGGCACAAGGACATGTCGCATATCAAGGAGCGGCGAAGAATGTCGATGCGTTTTTCAATCGATGTGGCTATCCGATTCCGAAATTTGTCAGCTCACCTGATCATTTTATGAAAGTCACTTCGAATGCAAATAATGAATCTGAAGAGGAGTATAAAAATCGAATTTTGAAGATTGTTCAAGAATATGAGCATTCGAAATCTTCTGAATCTGTTACATCAAGTCGAAGTTCAAGGAAAGATCAAACAAATGATGAGAAATTGTCAAATTATCCAAGAACATGGTGGTGTCAATTCTTCTACATTTTTGCAAGATCTATACGTCAACTGAGTCGCGAAAAAACGCTGATAATAACCAAATGGCTACAAACTATGGTAAGAGTACTTTTGCGGGAGCACCCGCAAATCTCATTCTTGAATTGTAGATGATGGCACTACTTGCTGGTCTTGTCTACCATAATCTTCAACTCCAACACGAACATTTACAAAGTTTCAAAGGATTTGCATTCTTCTCTGTCCAAATGATGCATCTTATGTTCTTGATTCCAAGTATGCAAATTTTTTGGAGTGATTATCCTGTCGTCATACGTGAATATCAAGCGAATATGTATTCTCCAAGCGCCTATTTTCTAGCAAAAACTATTGCTGATGTAGGTTTTTTAATGGAACTTAATAACTATGCAAAATAACAATTTCAGAGCATACAATATGCCATGTACCCAATATTGTTCACTGCACTTCTATTGTCACTAACTGGTCTTCCAGTTCAATTTTCAACTTTTGCTCACTTCTTAATGATTATGATTATTTTATCATTTACTGCGACTGCATTAGGTAAATTCACATCATCCTTGTAGACGAATGAAAACGGAGATAATGAATGCGTCTGCGATGAAAATAGACTTCATTCTCATTCCAAATCAGTTTTTAAAATGTTCTAAAACCACCTAGAAGCCGAGAAAACGCGCCTCAAATCAATGGCCTACAAAAAGTGTCCACCGGCGAAAACTAGTCCGCAGGCTTGAAAAATCCAAACAATAATGAATAAACATAAATTAAGAAAAAAGATTAAAAAAGGGACTAATATAAAAATTCTGCATAACTATTTATTAACGAAACACGGAAAATCTCAACTATAAAAGTTTGCCCAGGTGGACACTTTTTCTAGGCCATTGCTTTGAAGCTCATTTTCTCGACTTCTAGGTAGTTTTAGAAAATTTTAAAAACAGATTTGGAATGAGAAAGAATGAATTTTGTGAATTAATCTTTTTTCATTTAAGGTACATTTATCAGCTCCGTAAAGTCCTCCTTTAAAACAACTTTTTTAGAATTGGCTGAAGTTTTGAGCCTGTAGAGCATATAAACAATCCCTAATTTTATTTAAAAGCCTATAATTTTGATGTTTTTGTTTTGAAATTTTGACTTTATTCGCTACTTTTTAACCACCATAAGATAAATTATTCAAACATATTATTCTTTCAGCCCAAGCTGTTGGATGCGCTGTTCCAACTCTTTCAGCCGGAATGACAATTGTTGTAATGATTGCACTTCCATTCATGGTTTTTGGCGGATTCTTGATCGCTTACGATTCCGTGCCCGTGTATTTTATACCATTTTCCTGGTTATCATGGTTCAAGTATGGTTTCGAAGCCATCTCTATAGTTTATTTCCGTGATGTCGAATCGATTCCTGGTAATAAATATTTTAAAATAGTTTGAAAAGGAAACAACACGTTTCAGGGTGTGATGCCGATTCCAATTGTTCAACAGGAAAAGAGGTGAGATTGTGAATTGTGGGGGTTTTCTTATAGTTTATGAGTTTTTCAGTTTTTGGAAAGTCAAGCATTCCATCCTGATAATCTATGGTTC
This sequence comes from Caenorhabditis virilis, assembly GCA_964036255.1. NCBI lineage: Eukaryota > Metazoa > Nematoda > Chromadorea > Rhabditida > Rhabditidae > Caenorhabditis > Caenorhabditis virilis. The sequence goes on along the minus strand of OZ038417.1, from coordinate 7,349,747 downwards.
GATTATCTGGCTTTGTTTCTGTTCATAGTCGCCTTCAAACTGATTGGAATATTCTTCTTCACGAGACGCATTCAGAACACTTGAATTTTATTTTGAATAAATATTTCAATAGAATATTCCCTAGCAAGAAAAACTCAAAACTGTGTAATTAAAAACGAAAGAATAATAAATCAGGACGACTCCAAAACGAGAATCCGGTAAATCGTAAAACTCCCGCAATGAAAATCAAGTCGAACTGATAAACGAAAAACGTCTTCATTTAACACAGGTTACATAGAAATTAATTAACTTCCTTGCCCACTAGGTTCCTGGCTTCCCCTGGACTTGGACTTAGACTTGGATTTGGATTTGCCCTTCTTGCGCTTTGGTTTTGTCGCTTTCTCTCTACTCGGCTTCGAAGTGACTCTGAAAAATTTCTAACTTTATCCATTCGATAAGAAACCAAACCAACTTAATCAATCTATTTATACTTCTCGTGAGTTCGAAAGCCCAAAATGCTGAACTCATTGCGACACCACTTGCAAGAATCATCAGACACGAAATAATCAAACTCAATGACGTGTGTCCGCTGAAAATTCGAATTTCTGTGATTATTATCACAATTCTCCTCACCTTTTGATTGCTGCAATCGTGCTTGTTTGTGTTTTAACACTTGTTGTTTCGATTGGAGATCCGGATTCAGGAGTTGTCTTAGTGGTAGTTGATTGTTTTGTAGTTACTGTACTAGTGGTCGACGTTTCAGTCTTAGTGGTAGTTGATTGTTTTGTAGTTACTGTAGTAGTGGTCGACGTTTCAGCATTTGTTGTTGGCTCCTCGTTGGTCGTCGTTTCAGCATTTGTTGTTGGCTCCTCGTTGGTTGTCGTCGTTTCTGGTCCTTTTTCTGTTGAAGGGCTTGACGTGGAAGTTAGTTCTTCGGTCGTTGTTTGAGTTTCATTTACTTTCATTGTCGTTGATGGTTTTGTGATTGATTTAACAGTGGCAGGTTTTGCGGGTTTCTGTGTTGTCACTTTCGTTTCATTTTTCAATTGCGTAATAGATGTTATTTTTTTCGTAGGTTTCGTTAATTTCACGGTCACTCTAGTCAATTTGGAAACTTGGCTTATTGGGCTCTTTAACGTCGAGGTGACCATTTTAGGTTTAGTGGTTTCCTTTCCAGTTTCCGTCTTGTTGCCTTTAGTATTATTTTTCAATGACACTTCGTCTGTTATTCCTGTTTTAGGAGTTGTTACTGCTTCTATGTGGATCAAAATCAATGACACCAAAAGACATGGTAATACTGACTTCATTCGTAAACAGTAATTATTGATAACCTGGAAATATCAAATAATTTAAAGAAGCTACTATTTTTTTTTTAAAACTTACCAAACAAAAGGTTCTTTTTTGAAGATTAATGAATCGGAAATGATTTTTTTTCCCCGATTTTATGTTCCTCGATAAAGAGATATATCACGTGTTATGTGATTGATTTGTAATAAATTTCAAGAATTTCATTTTCCAAAACTTCGGAGTCTTCAACTGGTTGATGATTTCTGATATACTCTCTTCGAATCTCGTTCAGCATTTTTCCGTGTCTTTTTGGTATTTTTCCAGTTTTCAAAAGTTCTCCGATCACTTTTCGACTCAGAATATCATATTGATGTGGAATTGAATTTGTGGATGATATCTGGAATAGAAGAATAAATACAAGTTGTATGATGTTGAAAAACGTTCAGTCAGGTTTTTTTTTAAATTCTTTTCCCATGACTTGTCAAAAAAGTAACGCTTTTAAATATCGAATTTTCGATTAAGATTTACGAAATATGTTTTTTCAAAAATAAATATTAAAACAAAAACAGTGGCCATGAGTGTTTGAACAAACATTTTTTGGGAGATCAACTTAAGAATTTTCGATTAAGATTTACGAAATATGTTTTTTCAAAAATAAATATTAAAACAAAAACAGTGGCCATGAGTGTTTGAACATACATTTTTTGGGCGATCAACTTAAGAATTTTCGATTAAGATTTACGAAATATGTTTTTTCAAAAATAAATATTAAAACAAAAACAGTGGCCATGAGTGTTTGAACAAACATTTTTCGGACAATCATCTTAAAACAAATATTTATAAAATTTCTCATAAAGTTTGAGGTATTTGAGGGATTTTGCCCGCAGCTGCAATATCTAGAACCGACGGACTCCAAAGTATCCAAAGTAAAGTAAATAAATATAAAGTTTGAGGTACATAATTTTTCAAAACCATTCGTTTTTATAATACCTTTAAATTTTCCGATCTCTGTTTCACACTCATCCCTTCTTTCGATAAATCAATATTCAATTTATCTAACAGATAAAATGTGTCTGAAATATCAGCTTCATCGTCCAGCTCAATAAAATTCTCAAACTCATCAATCGATTCGAATTCTTTAAACATTTTCCGAATACTTTCGCAGTTTTGTCGTTGTTCTTCCTCTCTTTCTCGATTCCTTTTCAATGCCATTTCAATTCCACATTTCATAAAAACAACTCCAATTTGTATTCCATATTTTCTCGACATTCTTAAAAATGGGCGGCGCATACTTTGTAAATATAGAACATCTTCCAAAAAGTGCAATTTTCCTCTATTCTTGAGAATTTGATTTTCAACGTGTTTTTCGAACATTTTACGGGTTGTCCTTGCTGTTCTGAAGATAAAAACCTCATTTTTAGAAGATCCACTCATAAAATTACATTTCTCCTTGTTCCTCAAGAAATCTGTCAAATTCAATGAGTTCCACCAATTCCGGATGTTTTTCTTTCATTTTCCGACAAAATGTCGATTTACCAGCCGCTGGAATTCCAGCCACCAATATCAGAGCCATCCTATGAAACTGTTTTTGTTTTCAGAAAACAATTGTCTTTATTAAAATACACATAAAGTGCACAAATTCAGCGATATTTTTCGCGAAAGTCGGAATAATGAAAAAAAAATGTTTATTCATTCGCTAAATATCACAAAAGATTCCAACAAAAACCCGATAAAATACATGTTGAAATAAATTAACTACATATTTTTCTAAATATTGAACTAATGTCCGCGAAGTTTGTCCCAATTTTCGGCAAGAATTCTGAAAAAGAAAAATTAATTTTAAGATTTTAATTTCAAAACAAAACTAACTGATAGTCTTGGAAAGCATGATCAGATGTGGCCTTGATTCCAAGCTCTGCTAGCATTTTTATGACTTGTTCTTCGTCAATCTGAAAAATGAATGCTTTTTAAAACTAAAATCACCAATGAATATTGGTTATCTGAATAAATAAAAATTTTGAACATACCGATTTGAACGCAATTCTAACCAACTCTCCACTTGGATCCCTGTTAGCTGCTACTTTCATCAATGCATCCAATTGTGTAATTGTCTTTCTCGTTCCATCCTCCTTCTTCCATATACCATCAACACTCAAAATCTCCAAATTCCCCAACAAATTCGTGTAAATTTCAGAATACAATGCTGATAAAATGGCGACACTACTCTTCTGCCATGAGTTGAATTTGGTCTGAAGTTCTTCGAACAAATGTTCAATCAATTTATTCAACAGTCGCGATCTTGACGATTCGCTAGCCTTCTTTGAGACATTTTTAAGACATTTCACAATTCTTTCGAATGTTGAGCATATCTTACGAAGTTTATCATTTTCAGATGCATAAGAGACTCTGATCGCGGTATCTAAACCGTCGAGAATATCATCCAAATATTCGGTAATCATATCTCCTAGGCGATTCCATTCATTTCTGAAACATTGTTTTAGAACTTTTGGATTAAAAAAATTACTGTAACTTACTCAAAGTCCTTTTCCACATCAAATACAGTAACTTGCCATGTGATAGTAGCAGTTTCAAGAATTTTACGAATTTCCCAAACACTATTCATCACTAAATACACATCATTTGCCCATGACGGTTCCATATAAAGCCTGTTTGCCAAAGTATGAATTCTTAGGCAGTAATTGTGAATAAGAAGAAGTGCAGTGTCATAATAAGCCAGCCGAGCTTCCGAATTATTGATATTCGAAATTTGTTGGGTGATTTTTGTAATCCATTCCTCGAAAAATATAGTTATGTCGGAAGCCCATTTAATATTGGCCAATGAACAAGCAGATAATGGTAAAATGCATCTTTCATTTTCGAATAATTTGGAAGTTTCGAAGGAAAACATTTCGATTTCGAGCTATAAATCAGAAGAAGGTTCAGTTTTTATTTGAATGATTATTTACCATTAGTAATTTAGAAATTGTATCTGGTTGGTATAACGGCGCAAAAAGATCTTCTCCGGCAAGTTCATCGACTTAAATTCAAGAATATTGAATTCGGTATTTTAAATGAAATCTTACTGTGTTCGGCTTCAAATTTACGAAGAAATCCATCCAACTCAGAAAAGGTGTAAGGATCGCTGCTACTCTTCAAAAATAATAGCTTGTTACGTTAATTTCGAAACAAGAATTACCTTTTCGACAAAATTCCGGATAATTATATGGACAAGATTCACAAATTCCTTATCAAAGACTTTCGAATTGTCAACTGAGCCAACTTTACTGTCTAACTTAGCTCCGTCCACGGCAGATAGCACGACTTCTTTCATATTTCGTGACCATTTGTAAGCACATGTTACAATCCATTCAAAATTTGAATTGTCCTTTTCAGAATCATTTTCCGTTTTAATCATATCGATGCACATGTTGGATAATAGCCCGAAAAATGCAGAAATAATGTGTGAATTGGTTTCAATGTTGTTTTGATTGAGAATGTATTCCAGATTTGATGCAACTCGACAGATTTTATGAAGTTTTCCGAAAAAATCAGGTAGATCTGGGATTTCAACAGCGTCTGAAAGTTTTTCTGTTGCTGTTTGACTTTTTAAAACTTAATTTTACCACTCAGCGGCTTCATCGGAATATTATATTTTTGTAAATGACTCCATAATGCTAATCTGTACACTTCTGTTCCTTTGTGATAAAATTTTTCAACTTCTTCAATAACTTCTTCGTGTATTTTTGAAGTTACGTTGAATTTAAGTATATTAGCCGCTTTTTCGACATTTTCTTCAAATAAGCTGAAATTTGCAATAGGAAATGTGTTTTTCATGATGTCGACAAGTTGCTCCTTCTGTTTACGCCTGTAATTATTAATTTCTTCAAGGAAATTGTATTTTTTTGAGTCTCACGTATTTTCACTCAAGATTTGTTCAAAAGTACTTGTAATTTCTTTTAAATTTAGTCCTGTATCTGCGAACTGCTTTTTCACTTCATCGATATGTTGTTTATATTCCTCTTTGGTCTTCAAAACTTCGTTTTTCAAATTTTTAAGGATTTCTTTGTTTCTAAAAGAAAATATGTAGAGATTATCGACAAAAAAGAAGTACGCACCGCCTCAGAACTTCTAACTTCTGTCTTTCTTTTTCTTCTGCCAGCTCTTTTTTCTTGTTTATTTCAACAAGTTCTTCTCGTAATCCACTTTCAGCCTGAAAAAAAATTGGTTGGTCATTTTAAAATTTCAATCATGAACCTCACCTCCTTAAGAACTGCCCAAATTTCATTTCCAGGCGCATTTCCTAATTGCTGCAAATGCTCCTTTAGTTTTTCCATCTGAAAATGTATCTTTTGATTCGTATTTTAAGCTGAATTTTTTTTAATTGAAGACTTTTATACAGAATGAAAAACAGGTTGTTAAAGGCACAATGTTAGTAATGTGTTCATCTCCTGAAACGAATAGAGCATACCGTAGCCTAAATAATTATGTTCCTTCAAATAACTGCAACTGTATTTCTTTTTTTTAAACAAAAGTGCGAAAAAACATAATTTCTTGTTATTTTTTGAAATGTAACTTGTACATTATAAATTGTAATATTCGTATTCAAAATTTGCAGGTTTAATTCCCTGGATGAAATAAATATGTCTTCAATTTGTTGCATCGTTCCACGAGAAGAAAGGTATTAAATTTAACTTTAAAACAATAAAAAATAACAATTTTAATACAAGAAAAAAAACCTAGAAATGGCCTAGAAAATAGTTGTCGGTCTCTCTTCCAAGTCCGCGCGTGACAATCAAACCAGTGTTCCTGTTGGCTACAACACACTACATCAATCGCAGACGAAATATTTCTGTTGTTTACATAAATATTTTTTTGTGGTGGCGATGTTGTACGCTCACTTTCGTCATCCATTTCTTCCATCCATTCTCGAAACTTATTTCGAAAAAAATTGTAATATTTTTTTTCAGAATGGTTCAAAAGGCTCAATGCCTTTTCGGGTCTGGAATTGCTCTGGGTCTCGTGTTCGCAGCAATTGGAATTTTTCTGCTGATTGGTATTCCAATTGATAAAATTGTAAATGGACAGGTTTTGGAGGTTAGTAAGCATTTTCTATCGATTTTTCTATTTTCAAAAATCAATTTTCTTCAGCAAGATTTTCTTGGTTACACTCATGATGAAAACGGAACAGAAATTCCAAATGCTATGACGAAATCATGGCTGAAACCTCCATATGAAATGCAATTGAATATTTGGATGTTCAATATCACCAACGTTAAAGGAATTCTACATCTTCATGAAAAACCAAACCTTCAGGAAATCGGACCATTTGTTTTTGAGTAATTTTTATAAAATTTTAAATTATTCTAGCTTTTTTTTCAGCGAAATCCAGGAAAAAATCTACCATAAATTCGATGCTAACGACACCAGAATTTTCTATAAAAACAAAAAATTATATTTCTTCAATCGAAACGCTTCCTGCGACAAATGCGATTTGGATACTAAAGTCACGATTCCAAGTATTGTTTTTCAGGTGTTTTTTTAATTTAAATGAAAATTTCTAATTCTAATAACTTTCAGAAGCTTGTAGACGCTTCAGAAATAGAAATTTTAAAAGTAAAACTGAGGTTTGCAATTGAAATGTTGCTGAAATTGATCACTGAAGCACCTTTTGTGACTGTTCGTGTTCGAGAAGCGTTGTTTGATGGTTATGAAGACCCACTTATTGATATGGTATGCAAAAACCCAGTTCTTCAATTTTTGTGTGAAACAAATACGATACAAAGAAAAATTGGGTTCTTTTATAAGGTATGTTGAGCAAAAATTGTGTATTTCGAAAAGGAAATTTTAATTTCAGCAAAATGGTACAACTGACGGAGTTTATGAAGTAGATACTGGAGTTCCTTCACCGTTTAAAATTGGAAAAGTTAGTTTTTGGTTTAATTTATATATTTTTTAAAGAACCAATTTAAATCTAAAACTTTTCAGCTCTACACCTGGAACAACATGTCGATCATGCCTGAAGGAACTTGGGACACTCCATACGCTAGAATGGTCAATGGAACCGATGGCCAACTTTTTTCACCACTTCTCAGAAGAGAAGAACGATTGACAATCTTTGTTCCACAAATTTGTAGATCAATTCAAATGGAATATTCAAAAGATGTCTCAGTTTCTGGAGTTCCATCATGGAGATACGTTCCACCAGCCGAACTTTATAATCCAGCGTTACCAGAAAATAAAGGATTCTGTGACCAAAAAGGGGTTCCAAGATATTTTGAAAACACAACAGTTCAAATTGGTATATAATATTTTCAAATTAAGAAAAAGATAAGTTTCATAATTATTTTTCAGAGAACTGCTTACCCGCTGGATTAATCGATTTGAGTAGATGTCAAGCCGGCAGCCCGCGTGTTTATCTTTCCCAGCCACATTTTTACAATTCGCCGAAGGAAGTTTGGCATGCTGTTAGCGGTTTAGCCGCTCCTTCGATTTCAAATGATAATACTTTTGTGGATTTGGAGCCTACAGCCGGAGTGCCAACACAAGCTAAACGAATCATGCAAATAAATATTGGAATGGTGAAGGGAAATTTAAGCATTCTCGCTAATACAACAAGTGTTATTGTACCAGTGTTATGGATAAACGAGACTGCGTATTTTGATAATAGTACTCGTGATCAACTTATTAATATTTTCAATGCAAAGTTTGTGATTTTTCCCCATTTAAAAACATTATACTTCTAATTTCAGACACTATTCCTTTATCGGCGGCGTGGTCAGCTTATCAGTTGGTGTTATCGGTTGGCTGGCAGTGTTCGTAATAATCATTGTTTATTCAACACAAGCTGAAGATGATGAATATGGACGATTGGTTCTTGAAGAAGACGATGATTCTGTTGAAGCTCCTCCAGCAGGAAATTCACCTTCAGATGGTCTTGTAAATTTGTAAAAAACACGGATGATGTAGTTTGTATATTGGATGATTTATGATAATTTCTAACACTTGTTTAAATTGTGATACAATTCATGTTAAATTTCGTTATTATTTTTTTGTAAGTAAGTTGTTACTTAAATATGATAAAGACGGATGTAAATTGTGAAAGATAAATTCGATTTTCGCATGACAAAATAAACATTTTCTAAGTCGAATTGTGATTCAGTTCATGTTAAATTTGTTCATTATTCGTTTTTAAATAAGTTTTTATTTAAATCTGATAAAAACAGTTTCAATGTCCTTCAAAAATGGGTGATTCATTGGAATTGATTCTCGGGAATTGCCGAAGAGAGAGAGAGTGCGCAGATATTGAAGACGCAGACATCGCGGTTAAAGGGACATGCAGTTTCGAAGAGATGTCTCACAACGAACCAGACATCTTCGACACGCGGGGGGTGATGAGAATTCAAATTTTGACACGTTAATTCATTTTTTCCCACGTGTTTGGAGTTTTTTCGAACCATTTTAGCAGTTACGAACTGTAAAAGCTTTCAAAATAACGGAGTACACAGAATTCTTTCAATTTGTAGGCTTTTTGGTTATCTTTTTTCCAATTTTTAATTCATTTGAACTATTTTTATGATTTTCCTTTTTTTCAGACATACATTGTAAATACCATGGAGGAAACATTTGATGTAAGTTTGTTTTTTAGACTAAAAGCCTTATATACAATGACTAATAAAGAAATAGTTTTTTTTTGAAAATTGAAGTGAAAGTGATAAATATTAATTTAATAACAATTTTAACTTAAGGAAGTCATGGAGCGAATCCGCAACAGGCACAGTGAATTGCCCGGTGATGTTAAAGAGAATGAGTATCAAACCACAGCGACTATACATGTTAAAAATGAACCAGGTTTGTTTCTTATCATTTATTTTTCGAATTTCTTATCGCTTCATTTTTTCATAAACCAATATTTATAGCTCCACCATCATCACCGACGAAAGTTTTCGGAACATCGTCCAGATTGAATTCCAACACAAATGAACCACCAAAAACGCCAATTTTCAAAGCAGCCGAACCAACAGAAAATTCACCAGCAAATTCGACAGTCTTAACAGTTGATCAGTCATCGGCGAGAAAAGCAAGATTTTCCGCTTTGGCTCAGGAGTTGGATGATTTTGAATGCGATTTCACTTCCCAGTGTAACAAACCAAAAGAAGCATATATGAAAGGAAGATCACCAAGATTGAGTATTGGAGAGACAAGACCATCGGTTTTGTGTACACCAGCTGGGCAGATGTCTTTGAGAAGTCCGAATATTGCGAAATCTTCACCAAGCAAATCGACGTCCGAGTTACAAAATGTAAAGACAAATGACAGCCCATTGAAAAATGTTAATGCTAAAAATGAGGCGGACGAAAGAAGAATCAAATTTGCTCAACCAATTGTTAATGTTAATTATTTGCCGAACGAGTCTTCCATAGTAAGTTCTATTTAAAAGAAAATAATCTTCAATAATTAAGCCTGATGAGTGGTTTTAATCAATAATGCAATTTATTTTATGCTTCATTTTTAAACCTAAATCTTAATGCTGTTTTCACACAGATGTCTGGCTACTCGGTGAATGAATCTAACAGCACTATAATTGGAGGTTCAGCTGAAATGATGAATGTCACAACTTCCTCGCTTTCTAACGAAAATTCAATTAACCAACTTATCACCTATGAGAACACACTTTTGAATTCGCAGACTTGTGACAATCGAGAATCAATTTTGAATGAGCGAAAATGTAACTCATCCGCAGAATACGGTGCACATACTTTTATGCGGAAAAAATCAGTGATCAATGTGGAAAAAATTGAAGAAGAGGAGGGGCCGTCTACACCGACTGCTGACACATTTCAAGCAATCGTCTCATCGCCGAAACCATTCTCGAAAAATATCGGACAGATTAAGTACTCACCAGTTAATTTTGTATGTCTAGCATTTAATCCATACGCATTTAATCAAGCTTTTTCTAATTTTAGACTCCTAAAAGCACGTCATCACCAAAATCAGCAACTGAACAGACGCTTTCACCAGCTAAAACCGCTGCTTTGGAGAGTGCGCGAGCTAAAACTGTTAGGGAACAGTTCGAGCAAAAACTCAAGCAAAATATTGCGGTAGGTTTGAATTTAAAAAATGTCAGCGAAATTTTAATATACTTCTAATTTTTTAGGGTGTCACTTCAGTTCCTGTCCCAACTCCTAGAGGAAATATTCATTTCATCCCAAACACGATTTCCAACACGCCACATGGTCGCGTGGTTGCGCATCAAAAAGATCTTTTCCCTCTGAAAAAAGAAACTGCACCGAAATTACCAGGTGGTGTTCAAACACAATGGAGAGGTGCACATAATACACCGGTTGTTCAAGGAGCAAAAGCTGAAGAGAAAACTGCTGGCGACACTATTGTTGGAGCTGGTGTTGGAAGATTGAAGAATTTGAAGTCAAGATGGGAGTTTTCATCAGCTACTGGTACGCCAATTCATCCTGATGCTTCAGAAGATTCGTTGATTGCGACCGCCATTCGGATGAAGGAGACAGCAGTTCCGAAGCCGATTCGACATGTTATTGGGAAGAAAGGACCATCTGGTTCGAATATAAGACAAAATGAGGAGAGAAATGGAGCGAGATCGACAACCGCATCACCTGCTGCAAAATCTACGAGATATGAGGAGAGTGAAGTGTTGGAAGATGATGTTTTCGATGATATGAAACCAGAAGAAAATGAGGAACATGATCCATTGAAAGGAGATGAGGATGAATCGGGAGATGAATTGGCATTAACAGATGCGTCGAGAATCATTGATCAAGCTTTTGATTTTATGGAAAGGGGAAGTAAAATGGGAACACCAAGTCCATACCGACAATCATTGGATGGAAAAGCACCAATTGCACAGTTGGAGGAGATTTCACCGGAAAAACGAACTTATCAGCAAAATCAACATCATCATCAGGTTCGAGGTGGAATTAGTGCTGATGTTATTGAAGAGGAGGATGTTCCAATGGGTGAAGAAGATGAAGAAGAAGAAATTCATAGATATGGAGATGATGGAACGACAATTCGGGAGGAAGAGAGAACAATTCAGGCTTCAAATGAATCAACTGAGCGAAAGAATGGTTTGTTTGTTTTTATTTCAAAAGTGAAACGAAAAAAGATTAAAAATTATTTTCTAATTGACTTGTTCAGTAACTTTGAAAGAAAATTAAGGAATAGAGAAAAATTTAATTCAGAAACTGTTGAAAAAGAGCTGAAAAATACTTGAAACGAATTATTTATGGTGTTTCTTCAATTGAAATTTTTTCAGAATCCCGCTTGCCATATTCAGTCTCATTCTACCGTAAAATCCAAAAGGAACGAGTTGCCGATTCAGCAGCATGCTCAACATCAATCGAACCGTCCGCTCCACCTGCTATTTCATTGACTTCTCCACAACTTTTGAAGAAGTTGACAGAAGGTGAAAATTTGTACGATTCGCCAGTTGGAAGGATCTTTGAAGATGAAGAACAAATGAAAGAGCGAATCAGAAGAGCTATAAAAGTTGAAGATGAGCATATTTCGCAGTCGAGAAGAGCGCTGGCGCTTTGTCGGGAAACTCCGACCTTCAGGGAATCGAGAGAGGAGATTGAAATGCAAAGAGCGTTGTTGATTGCGGTTGAGAAGCAGAGAGCACTATTGGCTGAATTTGAACGACTTCAGAAGGATGGGCCAAGAATGTAAAAATTTTTTGTTTTGAAAAAAATAGCCATATAACTTTTTCAGAATTGATGGACCACGTGGAGACGTTTCAATCACCCAACTTCAAGTAAATTTGGCTCGCGATTATGTTTCTGCGAATATATCGAGCGATAGAAAATCATGTATGGAAGAATAATTTTATTTTTGTTTTAAACAGTAGTTTTCAGTAGATCTTCACTACTTCATCGCCGTTTTCAAATGGGGTGAACAAGTAGAAGTTTCGAAGTTGATAACCAGTGACGCGGCGATGAATCGAAAAGGAGTTTTGGATTTTATGATGCCACTGCAATTGAAGGCTGTTCCAGCGGATTTCAGAGCAATTGTCGAAGTTTACGGAAAGGTATTTCGTTTTATGATTTGGCGGAAATATATTGATTTTTGTTCCAGAAATCACAAAGAGAAAGTTTCTCACATGTTGATAAGTACAAGTTGAAAGGATCGACTTTGAAATCGAAGGTATTGTATTTTTCTTTTTTTTTCGTTTTGTTTGTGTTTGTTTTTTAAAAGTTCTTAATTTTCCTATTTACTAACAATATACTAATTCATGTCAGAATGCTGATGATTGGTGTTATTATGTTGATAAAAATGAGCAAGATGCAAGATTAAATATGCCTGAAAACAAAAAATCATTTGCTTGTAAGATATTGGAAAAAATGTTGTTGCATGTATGTGTATTTTTTTTGTTGAAAACTATCCATTTTAAAATGTCATTTTAAACTAGTTTCAGTCGAAAAATACGTCGATTCTTGGAGGTGGAACTGTTGGAAACGCTAGCACATTTATTCCTCCAATTTTCCCATCATCGACGATGGATTCTGGTTTTAGTTTACTAGGATCGTTCACATTTGATATCAATTGCCCAGGAAAGAAGGTAATTTTCTAAAAACCTTTATTTCTGATGAGAAAAATAATACATTTTTAAGATCTATCAAATGTCGCATGCGATTTATCCATTAGAAGGTGTTGTTATGATGAAAGTGAAAAAGAGAGCAGTTGATGGAACGGATATTTTGTATAAAGGATTTTTGTCAATGTATCAGAGAACGAGAGAAGGATTGGGATCGTGGACAAGGTAACAAGAAGGTTTATAGTTTCTAGCAAATATTCACATTTTTATAGATATTGGTGTGCGTTGGATTCAGGAGAAATGAAGTTTTGGAAGCATCCAGAAGATGAAGGAACTAAAAATTGGCTTGTTTTGTTGGATTTGGCGACTTGTATCCGATCAGAAGGAGCATCGACAGTGTCTGATTGTTGCCCATATCCGAATAGTTTCCATATTGATGTTTGGGTGCCGAAAGAAGATGCGACATTGAAGAATGATGTCAGCTCAACGAGTGATATTGAGCAGTTGAGGTTGGTATTTTTGTTTTACAAACTTATCGAGTTTTGTGACAAAATAATGATTGTAGAAAAAAATGTTGGACGACTTATAGGCAAAATTTCACTTAATGTTTAGTTTTTTCTTTTTTCAACCGTAATATTCTAAACTTTCTGCGATAATCCACTCATTGAAGGAGTTGCCAAGAAAATGTGAAAAAATATAGAATGTTTCTATGAAATAGAAGATTTTTTGCATCATATATTTCATTTCCAGAGTTATGCTTGCCGCTGATACCCAAACTGATTTGACGAAATGGCTCTCGGTTATCAACAGTTCATCCCGACAACTTTGTACTTGGAGAAACCCAATTGCTTAGAAAAATATCCACTTCTACTTGTTGATAACTATTTCAGCCATATACACAACAAAATTTACTTATTGCATTACTATTATTCATAAATTCTTGTTTTTTTTTCTAAAATTTTGTAATCTTCTCTGTCATTTAAAAAATTTAAACTTTATTGTGTTCCCTTATTTGAATTTTTTGTTGTAATATGATTCATAACACCACAATTCAGTTTTGTTTACAGTTTTTCTTTCATTTATTGATTGTCTTTATTTGTGTATGTGTATGTTATACAAAGTGTTGAAAGAAAAACGATAAAATTATGTCTTGAATTGGAAATGTGTGGTTTCGGCATTTTTTTGAAAAGCATCCAGAAAGGAAGAGAAAGAGTAACGGGTGGAAAGAAAAATCGATAAGGAAGGAGCAGAGTGTATTTGCATGTTTTCCTTCTTTTTCGCTTTTCCGTTATTTGGCTCATTGTGCAACACGTACTCTCTTTCTTGTTTTAGGTGCTAATTGGATTTTTCAATTTACAGATTAGATATATTTTCTTCGAAATGTTTTAAATTTAGAAAATGGATGAGCAGAAAGTTGGAGAAGCTGAAAAGGTTTTGTCTGAAAATTTGGAGGATGAAGAAAGGCCTGATAGTCAGGCTTCGTATATGGTTGGTTTTTAAAATTTATTTATTTAATAGAAAATGTTGTCCACATTCGCATTATAGAAATTATCAGCTAAAAATTTAAAAGAAGTTGGGACGAAAGCTCCAGCGAATTGAAGGAGGACTATTCTATTTTATTAATTTATGATTATCAAAGCGAATTTCTAGAAAGAATCCGCCCTAAGCTTAGTCAATGATGACTTTCTTATTTATTTATTTATTCAGTCATCAAGAACGACAAAAAAAAAGAAATTAATTTCTTCCAATTTAATATAGTATTAAATATACAAATATCACATTGCCGTTAATAGTTTCTATAGTTTCAGATATTTATTTAAAGGAGTTCTTTATGGAGTTAATTAATGCATCTGGGATGAAAATAGACTTCATTCTCATTCCAAATCTGTTTTTAAAATGTTCTAAAACCGCGTAGAAGCCGAGAAAATGCACTTCAAAACAATGGCCTAGAAAGAGGGGCCACCAGCAAAAACTAGTCCGCAGGCATGAAAAATCCAAAAAAAAAAATGAAAAAACGTAAATTAAAATGAAAAAAAAAACATGAAAAAGGCTAATATAAGTATTTATTAACGTAACACGAAAAAAGGTCATAGGTCAAAGTTCGGCCAGGTGGACACTTTTTCTAGGCCATTGTTTTGAAGCTCATTTTCTTGGCTTCTAGGTGGTTTTAGAAAATTTTAAAAACAGATTTGGAATGAGAATGAAGTCTATTTTCATTTAAGGTAAATTTATTAGCTCCGTAAAGTCCTCCTTTAAGAGTTTCTATAGTTTCAGATATTTATTTAAAAAATGGAATATTTAGCTTTTTAGATTAGTCATTATCCATATTGATTTTAATTTTTATTCTACCGGGAGTTACCTTTTTTTAAGATTCCGGAAAATGTCTACTTTTTAGGTTACAAATTCTTAAACCAAAATTTAGAAGAAATCGATATTGTTTCAGATTAACAGTGAATATGGGACACCAGTGAAAGAGGCGGCAAAATCATGCACCATCGAAAATTCACTTTATGACAAGTATAATATTCAAGAACGAGAAATGGAGAAGTATGTTATCGTCGTACAGGTTTTTCTTTAGACATGGAGATAATTTCAGAATTGAAGCTCAAAATGCTGAATATCGTGAGAAATTAGTGAAGACTATTAGGGAAAGAGACTTGAATGAGGAGCTTTTAAGGTGATTTTTTGAATTAAAATTTGAAAATTGGAAGATTTTTATAGAAATGTTCAAGGACAGCACAAGAAAGAATTAGATTCTCAGATAAAACGTATTCGAGATTTGGAGATACAGTTGAAAGCAACAATGGTGAGTTTTTTGTTTATATTCGAGAGCTCCATCGAGTTTTCTTTTCATAATATTCAAATATTTACACGTTGTTTTGAATACGTCCATTAAAGAGTTTGTTAACTGATTTAAACCTTAAATGAAAATAGACTTCATTATCATTCCAAATCTGCTTTTAAAAATTTCTAAAACCACCTAGAAGCCGAGAAAATGAGCTTCAAAACAATGGCCTAGAAAAAGTGTCCACCGGTGAAAATTACTCCGCAGGCATGAAAAATCCAAAAAAAAAATGAAAAAACATAAAAAAGGACTAATATAAGCATTTTGCATAACTATTTATTAACGAAACATGAAAAAAGCTCATAAGAAAAAGTTCGGCCAGGCGGACACTTTTTCTAGGCCATTGTTTTGAGACGCGTTTTCTCGGCGTCTAGGTGGTTTCAGAAAATTTAAAAAACATATTTGGAATGAGAATGAAGTCTATTTTCATTTAAGGTGCATTTATTATCTCCATAAAGCCCTCCTTTAAATCTATTAAGAATCACCAATTATTGACCCAAAACGGCTCCTCCAAAAGTGCCGAAAACATGCGGTGGTAGCATAAAACTGAATTTTGAAGGGTTGTTTTGCTCAAAATGAAGCTTATACACCTAATTTTATGTTGATTCCATTAATAATAGGCTATTCTGAGTCGATAAAAACCAAAATTGAAAATGAGTGAACAGACACTTTAATTAAAACTTTAAAAATTGTAGGACAAATCAACGGCACAGGAAGCACATTTCAATGTGACATCCAGAGAAATGAGTCAGAAATATAATTCGTCAGTACAACAGGTAAATTTTTGTTTTGTTTTAAAAAAAAGAACTTAAAATGTTGTCACTCAAATTATAACTACTTAAATCTTGATAATCTGAAAATTTTCAGCTAACCAAAAAAGCGGATCAAAACGAGAAGGATAAAAACGAAGCGGTTGTCAAATATGCAATGAGAGAAGGGGAAATGATGAAAATCCGCGAAGAGATCAAAAACAAAGACATTGAGCTGAAAAATCTGAAAATTGAATTGGAACAGAATCTGAAATCCCAGTGTCAGGAAAATGTGCAAGAACTGGAGAAAACTATTAATAATCTGAACGTTGATGTTGAGAAGTTGAAGCATGAGAAATTTGATTTTGAAAATCGACTGAAAATCGCGGAAAAGAGAGCGGAGGTTAAGGAAATTTAGAATTTTTAAAGATAATTCAATTGTTTTCAGACTCTAACATTGAATTTATCAGAGGCGAAACAACAAAGCGATGTTCTTAGAAAACAATTGATTCAGACAAAAGATGAAAAAACGAGTTTTCATCATCAGGAATTTCATAAAAAAGAGTCGGAATTTGAAAGAAAAATGAAGGAAGCTGAAAATACTATGGAACGATTGAGAGCTTCGCAATTAGATATGGCGACGAAGTTTGAGGAAGCTAGCAGGTTTCAGATTTTTTGAAAAAATGTCCTCATGAAGATTTTCAGAGAGAATTCTGATCTATTATCGAAAATTGATATACTTCAAGATCAGTTAAGTTTGGAGGAGGATCGAAGAAAATTATGCGAAGAACAGATTGAAAGACTTCGAGGAGTGGAGAATTTTGTTCAAAGGTACTGACATTTGAAATTTCTAAAAGAAAAACAATTTTTGAAATATGTTTTACAGCAGCAGTCAGCAAATTGAGGAGACTCAAAAAGAGAAGGAGACAGCAGATGCAGATAGAGAGGTTGTTATTTTCCATCATTTTCCCGAAGATTTATTGATTTTCAGCAAGCGGAAGAGGAGGCAAAAAGGTGTCGAGAACATGCGGAAAAAATGCTGAATTTGAATCAACAGTTGACGGAGAAAAATGCGGAACTTCAGAGACAAATTGGAGAGTTACAGACGGAGAATGAGGGGTTGAAACGAGAGGTGAAACAAGTGGAAAGTCGGATAAAAATGGTTGATGAATTGATGAATGAGCTGAAAGAGGAAAATGAGCATTTGAGGAAGGTTGAAAATGAAATCGAGAATATTGATGAAATTGAAAAGGAGGAAGAAAAAAGCGAAGAAGTGGTGGTACAAGAGGAGTACAAGGAGAAGTATGAAAGTTGCTTGAAAATGTGTAAGTAGCAGCTAAAATAAATTGGATTAATTAAAGGCAAGGTGTCAATTTTTGTAATATAAAGGAGGGCTGTACGGAAATAGTAAATGTACCTTAAATAAAAATATACCTCATTCTCATTCCAAATCTGTTTTTAAAATTTTCTAAAACCACCTAGAAGCCGAGAATACCAGCCTCAAAACAATGGCCTAGAAAAAGTTTCCACCTGGCCGAACTTTTTCCTATGAGCTTTTTTCGTGTTTCGTTAATAGAATACTTATATTAGTCCTTTTTTATGTTTTTTTCATTTTAATGTATGTTTTTTGGATTTTTCATGCCCGCGGACTAGTTTTCGCCGGTGGACAGTTTTTTCTAGGCCATTGTTTTTAAGCTGACTTTTTGGCTTCTACGCGGTTTTTGAAAATTTTAATTTAAAAAAAACATTAAAAAAGGACTAATATAAGTATTCTGCATAAGTATTTATTAACGAAACACGAAAAAAGCTCATTCGGCCAGGTGGACATTTTTTCTAGGCCATTCTTTTGAGGGGCTTTTTCTCGGCTCCTAGGTGGTTTTAGAAAATTTTAAAAATAGATTTGGAATTAGAATGAAGTCTATTTTCATCCCAGACTCATTCATCAGCTCAGTAAAGCCCTCCGTTAGAAAAAAAATAGTTTTAGTTCAAAAAATTCAGTAATACATTGAGTCCTTTTTAAATCTTTATAAAATTTACATGTTTTTAACCATTCCTTTGAATAACCGTTCCTTTACAGTAGAAGATGCTGAAAATCGCCTTACCGAAGAGCACAACAATTTCTCGGCTTATAAGAAAAAAACGCATGCAAATATGAAAGAACTTCGCGGAGAGTTGAGCCAATTTCGAAAAGAGATTCCTGCATCATCTGATTGCTCAACATCAGTGCTCGTCCCACCGAACACTACCGATTCCGTGCCCTCCATGTCTTCAAGATCAAGGGCGAGCTCCATAACAAGTATTGATCAAGTTACGGTAAGCTGATTCATAAATTTGGCGAACGAAATAATCGACAAATTTTAGAGTAATTCGAGAGAGGAAGAAGAGTCGAAACAAGAAGAAGCTAGGAAATTAGAGCAACAACAAAGTCTTCAACAAACAATGGTTGATAAAATCGTTTCTCTGCAGAGGAAATTGGCAAAAAGGGGTGAAAAAATCGAATTTCTTGAAGAACATGTTAAACAGTGTTTGGATGAACTTCAGAAAAAGACAAAGTTCGAATGATTCATGAAGATGTTTACATAAAGTTACTGTTTTTTTTTCAGAATTATTCAACATTATGCATTACGGGAAGAAGCATCGCTTTTAATGCCTTCAGAGGGATCATTAGAAAAGGTAAAATATTTTCGGATTTTAAATAAAATCAAGTTTAAAAGTTTCAGCTTTTTGCAAGTTGTGAATTTGTTCAGGTAAATAAATAGTAAATGGTGTGAATTGAGTCAGTGATGTTTTTTTAAAATCTCAACTAATTTATTCAAAAAATCTAAACAATTTCAGGTGCCAATTTGTCGAAACGGTTCAACATATGCATTAATGGGTGCCATGTTCAAGACGAATAGTGAAAAGAAGCAGACACAAATTTTGTCAGAAGTCAATTCGCGGCTACAGGCTGTGCTAGAAGATGTAATACAGAAAAATATTGCAATGAGGGTGAGAACAAGCATATTGGTCGAAAAAACCAATTCAAAGGTGGCTCCATTGGACAGCCGCCTTTGGCACGAAGCCAAAACCATGCCTTCCGAATAAAATCGAAAAACCCGGAATTTTTTTTGTTTTCTCGAGATAATTAAGAGACTTTTTATGAAAATAATTATCGATTTTCGACTTTACTTTGAAAAAGGCAGCTGTTCAATGAACCGTAATTTTAAAGGAGGACTTTACGGAGCTAATGAATGTGTCTTCAACGAAAATAGACCTCTTACTCATTCCAAACCATTTCTTAAAATTTTCTAAGCCCGCGTAGAAGCCAAGAAAACGAGCACTAAAACAATGGCCTAGAAAAAGTTTCCAGCTGCGAAAAGTAGTCCGTGGGCGCTATTACGTGTGGAATCTAAAAAATTGAAAAGCCATTGTTTTAAAGCGCATATTCTCGGCTTTTACGTGGTTTTTGAAAATTTTAAAAACAGACATGGAATGAGAATGAAGTCTAGTTTTATCCCAATTGGATTCATTGGCTCCGTAAAGTCCCCCTTTAATTTATTTTTTCAAGAAAACGTTTTTCGATCAATATTTCTCAATTCGGAAAAAAAACTTTCTTTTTAGAGTACGGTAGACACATTGACCACTGAAAATGCGAAACTTGCTAGGGAAACCCGATTGCTCACGTTGTCTCAGGCTCGACTGCAGGATCAACAACAGGATAGATCATGATGAAAATATCAAAGGAAAATTCACGGGTTTTTACATAAATAATATCACTGAACTAACACATTTTTAGCCAGATTGCCATATCTGTTTTTAATGTAATGGGCTTTTAATAAACTGGTTTCACTTTTTAGAATACTTCATTATTTGTTAATTTCAAAGAAACATCTGACATTTTAAAGACAATAAGGCATTTCAAAAAAAAAACGAACGAAGTTTCATTTTTTTGGATATTGCCAAAATTGCAGCTTATTTTTTTTAAAAGTGACACCGAATATTTAAATACGTCTCGATGTCTGTAAGTTCGCTAGTGTGTTCAGCAGGAAGTTCGATGTTTATGAATACAGTCATTTTTAACTGGGTTTGTTTCTTGGAGTATTCAGATTATACTTCCGTTAATTCACACTTGATTAATGAAAATAATATCAGTTACACATGTTCTTCGAGAGCTGCCAGATTTTAAGATTAAAAAAAAGAATTTATTGAAAAACAAATAAAGTTTACCGTGTTCGAAACGTGAACTTCCACATAATCACTTCTCATATTCTACCAAACATGTTGATATCTTATTCAGTTTTGTGAACCGCATCAATTTAAAAATGTCACAAGGAATAGCAAGGTTAGTTTTTTTCCGAATAGGTTTCTCAAGTTAATAATTTTTAAAGTCATAGCTCCCCAGAAAAGCCGATTGAAAAAGAGAGCTACTATCATGGTCTTTTGCCAAGAGAGGATGTCAAGGTATTATTGGCGAATCGTGGTGATTTTTTACTGAGAATTTCGGAGCCTAAAAAAGGAGAACCAAGGCAATATATTTTATCGGTCATGCATAATAAGGATTTAGAAGAAGCGCAACAGGTTTGTGAAGTATTTTAGGAAAACAATAACATTGTTTTTTTTAGATCAAACATTTTGTGATCAAAAATGCTGCAAATAAATTCATGATTGAGAAATATTCATTCGATACGATTCAACAAATGATTGAACACCATTTAACGACAAAAGAGGCGATTCGTGAAGATGTTCTTATAAACAAACCGATTTTTCGTCAATATTGGGAACTTGATCATGATTCGATAACAATTGTAAAGAAGCTTGGTGAAGGCGCATTTGGTGAAGTTTCAATGGGCACTTTGAAACAGAAAAAATTGCAAAAAACAGTAAACGTGGCGATAAAACAAGCAAAGTTGGAGAAGGTGACAAAAGAGCAGATCAAGGAATTTATGAATGAAGCGAGACTGATGCGATCTTTTAATCATCCAAATGTTGTCAAGTTTTATGGAGTTGCTGTTGGAAGTGAACCATTGTATATGGTAATGGAATTGGTATGTTCATTTTTAAAGACAATGAAGCATAAATCTACATTTTTTACAAAAGAATTTAAACTTTTAAGTAAAACTAACAATTTTCATTTTTCAGGCATCAAATGGTGCATTGGACAGCTATCTCCAGAAGAATACAGATTTACCAAACGAGAAAAGAAATGAAATGATTCTCCAAGCCGCGTGGGGTCTAGAATATCTTCATACGGGCCCAGTAGTACTTCATCGTGACATTGCTGCAAGAAATTGTCTTTATGGCGATGGAAAGGTTAAAATTGCGGATTTCGGTTTGACCCGATTGGGAGGGGTTTATCACATGGATCCGTCGAGGAGAGTTCCAATTCGGTGGTTAGCTATTGAGACATTGAAACAGCAAATTTATTCACAAAAGACGGATGTTTGGGCATATGGTATTATTATTTTTTTAGAAAAAAAAGTGAACAAGAAAAGTTTCATTTCGACAGGTATCATGTGTTGGGAGATTTACAGCAATGGTGCCGAACCGTATCCCGGATTTTCTGTTGCTGAAGTGAATCAACAAGTTCGCGAAGGATACAGAATGCCGCTTCCCGCAACGGTTCATCCGGAAATCTCTAAAATGATTACGGTAATTCTGAAAGTTGATTTGAGATTTTTGATAATTTAATTTTAAACAGACAAAATGCTGGACAGAGAATCCAAATGATCGCTATGGAATGCTTGATATTACTGCATGCCTTCAAAAAATTACCGGGATTCCTCGCCCGAATTTTCAAGCAATTGCACAGCAGCAATTGGCGGAAGTATGTTGAAGTATTTCGGAGTTATAAAAAATCAAATTTTCAGATGGCAACTCTGAATCATGTCACATCAAAAACCAATAAAAGGAAAGCTAAAAAGGGTAATTTGCCACGTGGAATGTCTTCAACAAATACCTAAATGGATGGAAATTATGCAATGGAATACTTTTTTTTTGTAAAATAGAATAAATTTAGGAATTTCATGTCGCAAATTATTGTTTTTTTTTGCAAAAAAATAATTGGAAAATTTTATTGCGAATCTTCTAACAATGTATCAATTGGAACAAATTCGTTAGTTTCAGAAGTCTGAAACGTCTCGGCGGCCCAAAGCTATGCTCAATCTTCCAAGATGGAGCTAAAAATTTGACCGATTCATATTTGATCGGTTGGAAAACAATAATTACTTTTATTTTTCTGCTAGGAAATATTTGCGTTATTTTCTTAATTTTATTAGAACGTTTTTGAAATAGGGAAAATAATTAAAGGCGTCGTATCAGTTAATAAGATCAAATTTCGAAAAATCACAAATCGAATCGGAGCAGAAGTTGTTTTTTTTTGTTATTATGTTTCGTTGAAACCAGGTAGGGTAAAATTAACTGATACACTGTCTTTAATGGCCGAGAAAACGCACTGTTTGTTAAAGAAAGGTGTTAATTTTTCAAATAATTTTACGTAGGGTGTTCTTCAAAGCTACAGATTTTAAGATTAAAAAAAATAATTTATCAAAAAACAAATAAAGTTTACCGTGTTCCAAACGTGAACTTCCACATAATCACTTCTCATATTCTACCAAACATGTTGATATCTTCGTCAGTTTTGTGAACCGCATCTATTTAAAAATGTCACAAGGAATATCAAGGTTGGTTTTTTCGAATCTGTTTCTAAAGTTAATAATTTTTAAAGTCATAGCTCCCCAGAAAAGCAAATTGAAAAAGAGAGCTACTATCATGGGCTTTTGCCAAGAGAGGATGTCAAGGTATTATTGTTGAAAAGTGGTGATTTTTTATTGAGAATTTCGGAGCCTAAAAAAGGAGAACCAAGGCAATACATTTTATCGGTCATGCATAATAAGGATTTAGAAGATGCACAACAGGTTAGGAAAATAATTTAGAAAAACAATAAAATTGTTTTTTTGTTAGATCAAACATTTTGTGATCAAAAATGTTGGAAATAAATTCATGATTGAGAAATATTCATTCGATACGATTCAACAAATGATTGAACACCATTTAACGACAAAAGAGGCGATTCGTGAAGATGTTCTTATAAACAAACCGATTTTTCGTCAATATTGGGAACTTGATCATGATTCGATAACAATTATAAAGAAGCTTGGTGAAGGTGCATTTGGTGAAGTTTCAATGGGCACTTTGAAACAGAAAAAATTGCAAAAAACTGTAAACGTGGCGATTAAACAAGCAAAGTTGGAAAAGGTGACAAAACAGCAGATCAAGGAATTTATGAATGAAGCGAGAATGATGCGATTTTTTAATCATCCAAATGTTGTCAAGTTTTATGGAGTTGCTGTTGGAAGTGAACCTTTGTATATGGTAATGGAATTGGTATGTTCATTTTTAAAGATAATGTACCACTTTCATTCAAATCCTTATTATATAAATGGAAAAGGCGGCGGGGCTATTTTTTTGTGTAACCTTTTTTGTGAACTTTTTTTTGTTGTAAAATTAAGGGGTAGGAGGAACGGAATTAGACTCGTATCGGTTCACTTAAAGAAATAATTACTTAACCGGTAGACCATAGAAGTCACCGAGAGAGGATTACATTTTTGAAACCTAATGATTGCGGATTTTCATTTCTTCATTTTTTTTCGAATTTTTGTCAAAATTCTATGAACGTATAAAAAATAGGTCAAGAAACTAGATAAAATTTGAAAAGAGTAAAATGGTCTCCCTTGTGTAAAACTATATTCACGTAAGATACGAGTGGACGTAACCAGCTTTAAAGGGATTCTTTACTGTTTTTGAGTTTAAATATCATTTTTATCTTATTCGCAACATTAGAAACCCTATGTAAACAAAAAAAATTGAAAAAATTCCATTTTTTTATACGTGAAAAAAAACCTCAAGCCCCGCCCATTGGGATAAGGCGGTGGCGGGGACTAGTTTTTTTGAGCGGGGACTAGGAAACCCCCAATTATGTATTTCTGGAGGATTACTCGAATTTTATTTTATTTTTTTTGTTTTTTTTTTGTTTTTTGTCGAATTTTTATCATTTTTTCTTTTAAAAAAAATATATAATTTTTTTACATTGCTGCTTATTTTTCTAAACCGGTCGCATTTCTATTTTTTAGAAGTATACTATTTTTTCAAGCTTTCTAGATTTATTAATTTTAAAACATACAATAAAATTGGGAAAATTCATGTTGAACATATTTTTTGGTCAAATAAAACAAACAATGTGGTTAATGAAACAATTTTCAAAAATCTAAATACAAAATAAACGTGAAATAGTTTTTTTTGTGTAGCATTTTTCTTTCAGTTTTTACTATTTTGTTAAATGAAACAAAACATTTTAATTTAACAATTAATTTTCCAGAATTAGCCTTGGGCATCGACATCGTCCGAATCAGCATCATCATCGGGGCTCATCATAACTTCACACTCATCCAGCAGCTTGTAAGTTTTTGCGAATAGAATTTTTGCCTGTTATAATAATAAACAGTTTGTTTTTTCAATCTTTTATTACATCTGTTTTCAAATGTTTGCTGCCAGAAAATTTTTCATTCATGTATTCTTCAAAGTTGGCATCATCCGCATCAACATCATCGTCCTGACCAGAATCATCATCCCTGCTTGAGTCATAGTCTTGTCCACTATTTAACCCATCGATATATTCAGCTGTAAGCATTTATTTTTATTTAAAAAAAAGCAACAACTGCACTTTGATAAAATTCCAGGATTTTTCGTCTGATTTTTGACTTCCATGAAAAATCAGCTGGTGTTTTGAACTTTTTGAAAACCATAGTTTTTCTTGTCTTATTGAAATAACGTGTTTTTCCAACAACACGTCTTTTTCCACATATCGGATGTCTGTTGCTCAGAAATAGCTGTTCCAATACGATTATAAAAAACGACTGCATCCGCCTGGTGTAAACCCTAAGATTTTCTTACTTTCACCATTCCCCCAAATTTTGATCATATGACGCTTGCAACTCCCTGACAATTCCAACATCGGCTAATGAGTGAAACTATGTTCTCGACAGAACAAACAAAATATTCGAAGTCTATGGATTGATCATCTTGGGAAGAAATGTCACTATCAACGTCACTTCCATCATTTGATTGCTCATATAGTGACACCTGGAGATTTTTAAAAATCTTATTAAAAAATATCTTCGGTTGTTTTGTAATGTAGGTAAGTTCGGTATTCTCATAATCTTCTAAAATTTGGTATGTTCACATTTTCATTTTTCTTCAATGCTCAGAACAATTAATTTGTTTTTTTTAAGGATTTATTATATGAAACTAATTTTTGAATCAAAAATGAAAATATAGACCTAGGCTCAATGTTTCAGTAATTTAATTTTTTGAACCTTAATAAAAATAACATTTTTTTCAGATGCATCCAAGCTGTCATTCTGTGAAAAATTGTCATGAATCTCTTCTGACCGCGGAATCTCGAAATCATTTTTTAACAGGGCAAGAAAATTAGATGGTCGCAAGTCTTGCGCAGGAATTTCTTCGTCCGTCTTTGTACATACGACTGGTAGTTCAAGTGCTGAAGAGCTCGGTTTATAGTCTATCATTGACAAGCTTGAACTGTTTGACGAATCACATAAAACAACATCCGATTTCTGAATAACCTTGATTACATTCAGTTCGATGATTTCCTTTTTATATTGATGTTATTTTAGTTTACAGTTGACAATGAATAATTCATTTATTATTGAAAAGAAACCTGATTAACGGATATATTTTTCGCGGAATTGCACACAAATCCTGGACTTTTGTTCTTCTTTATTCGCATTTCGAATCTAGTTCCAAGCTCCGATATCCACCTCTGCAAATTCGTCGAACTTTTTGGAACTTGGGCCATATTAGCCCTGTCGTCCGATTTGTCATAAACGCAACATTTCCGCTTTCTTGACATAATTCTGAACAGGAAAAATTATAAGGGTTGAAAGTTGAAAAAGAAACAAACCCGCGATTCTATCCCCAGTGCCACCTCATTTATTCAACCAAAATTTCAGCTTTAAGAGGCGAAAGGTTTCTTTTTTTTGACGAAAAATCGAATTTTGAATAATACAGAATATCGAACGTTTTTTATAGCCAAAAAAATATATTGCGCGTTTATTTTGTATTTAGATTTTTGAAATTTGTTTCATTAACCACATTGTTTGTTTTATTTGACCAAAAAATATGTTCAAAATGAATTTTCCCAATTTTATTGTATGTTTTAAAATTAATAAATCTAGAAAGCTTGAAAAAATAGTATACTTCTAAAAAATAGAAATGCGACCGGTTTAGAAAAATAAGCAGCAATGTAAAAAAATTATATTTTTTTTTTTAAAGAAAAAATGATAAAAATTCGACAAAAAACAAAAAAAAACAAAAATAAAAAAAAAATAAAATTCGAGTAATCCTCCAGAAATACATAATTGGGGGTTTCCTAGTCCCCGCTCACAAAAGCTAGTCCCCGCCGCCGCCTTATCCCAATGGGCGGGCTTGAGGTTTTTTTTCACGTATAAAAAAATGGAATTTTTTCAATTTTTTTTGTTTACATAGGGTTTCTAATGTTGCGAATAAGATAAAAATGATATTTAAACTCAAAAACAGTAAAGAATCCCTTTAAACAACAAAAATTGACGCGAAATATTTTCAAGAATATTTATTAATTAAAAAAAAAGAATAAAATACGAAAGAAATGTTAATATATTTGCAAAGAACAAAATAAAATACTAGCCGAAGCTAATAAAATCTAGTGCGCGACTAGAAACAACAAAAATGAGCTCAAACTGGCTAAAAACGATCTTGACTGCTTTCCCAACTCAAAACTAATGTGACGCCCGAAACGGTGGCCTAGAAACACCCGGTGCGGAGGCTAGTCCCTCTGGTTTCTAGTCCTCGGCCATTTATCTCAACAAAAGTTATTTGTTGTCATTTCTGAATTGAGATTTATTCTTTAAGAAATTATTCAAAGAAAATGGCCGTTCTTATGTGAGCTTTAATTGGAAAAAGTAAGGTGAGCTAGAGAAATGAAGATTACGTCAATGTAAAGGATCATTAAACCATTTTAGAAAATGGTATCAATAGAAATATAATTAAAATTGACAGTTATAGTTGGTTTTGATTTTTGAGAATGTTCCTGTGAATTTGTTAAATTGTTTCGCCGCGCAGCTGCGTTGGAACACCGATCAAAAGTATTGGAATGCGTGCCGAAGGCACGGAAGAAGCGAGCCGCACTCGAGCTTCTTCTGTGCCTTCGGCTCGTATTCCAATACTTTTCGATCGAGATATTTCGGTTCCGACAACTAATTTTTGAAAGTGTAAAATATGAAATAATGCAGTGGAACAGAACGCCGAAGGCGCGTAAGGGGCGAAGCCGGAGGCGAGCCGTAGAAAAAGTTGTTATTAAGATTATTTTAGTTCAAAAAAATTCAAATTTATGATAAAATAATTATATTTTAAAAAATAAATGCGCATTTCCTAGCTCGAACTACAATTTTTTTAAAATAAAGCTAATTCTTTTCAGGCATCAAATGGTGCATTGGACAGTTATCTTCAGAAGAATACGGATTTACCAAACGAGAAAAGGAATGAAATGATTCTCCAAGCCGCGTGGGGTCTAGAATATCTTCATAATACTGCCCTAGTACTTCATCGTGATATTGCTGCAAGAAATTGTCTTTATGGCGATGGAAAGGTTAAAATTTCGGATTTCGGTTTGACCCGATTGGGAGGGGTTTATCACATGGATCCGTCGAGGAGAGTTCCAATTAGGTGGTTGGCTGTTGAGACATTGAAACAGCAAATTTATTCGCAAAAGACGGATGTTTGGGCATATGGTATTATTACTTTTTAGGAAAAAAAAATGAACAACAAAAGTTTCATTTCGACAGGTATCATGTGTTGGGAGATTTACAGCAATGGTGCCGAACCGTACCCCGGATTTTCTGTTGCTGAAGTGAATAAACAAGTTCGTGAAGGATATAGAATGCCGCTTCCGGCTTCGGTTCATCCGGAAATCTCTAAAATGATTACGGTAATTCTGAAAGTTGATTTGAGATTTTTGATAATTTAATTTTGAACAGACAAAATGCTGGACAGAGAATCCAAATGATCGCTATTTAATGACTGAAATTGCTACATGTCTTCAAAAAATTACAGGGATTCCTCGCCCAAATTTTCAATAAATTGCACAGCAGCAATTGGCTGAAGTATGTTGAAGTTTTTCGGAGTATAAAAAAATCAAATTTTCAGATGGCAACTCTGAATCATGTCACATCAAAAACCAATAAAAGGAAAGCTAAAAAGGGCAATTTGCCACGTGGAATGTCTTCAACGAATCCCTAAATGGATGGAAATTATGCAATGGAATACTTTTTTTTTGTAAAATAGAATAAATTTAGGAATTTCATGTCGCAAATTATTGTTTAAATTTCTCTAAGTGCACGTTTAAAGGGAGGTGTGTGCCAAATGTCTCAGGGGTCTCGTGTGGAACACCGTAAGAAAGAGGGTGATACTCGGGCGGTTTGCCAGAAATAGTTATTCCGCGTTGGTGTTTTTGAAAGAAACAACGTATCTTCTACACGTCTACGAAAGGGAAATTTTAGTTATCTTGACGAAGGAAAAGATAATTGTTTTTTTTGCGAAACAAATTGGAAAATTTATTGCAAATCTTCTGACAATGTATCAATTGGCGGTAATTCTAAATCTTTCAAACTTGGTGGTTCTTCAACTTCGTCTGCTTTTGATTTCCCAAATTTTGGATAGTAAACATATTTAGACGTTATTCTTTCATCAACTGACATCATACTTCGTTGGGTTAGTTGAGAGAATACGGTGACTTCTCCAAATGTTGGCGTACGTGGCTCTGAAATTAGTTTTCTCAAAGAAGGAACAAGTGAGTTAGTTTCAGATGTCTGAAAAGCCAAATCCTAGGCTCAAAACTCCCAGTCGGAGTTAAAAATTTGGCCGATTTATATTTGATCGGTTGGAAAACAACTACTAAGAAAATATTTGAGTAATTTTCTTAGTTTTTTAGAACGTTTTAGTAAATAAGATCAAATTTGGAAAATTCACAAATCGAATCGGAGTGAGGTTTGCTTTTTCGATATTGTGTTTCTTTGAAATCAGGTAGGATCAAATTAACTGATACACTGCCTTTAATGGCCTAGAAAATGCACTGTATGTGTTATTGTCAACTCAAATATTCTTGGCTGCCGACACTCACACACACTGGAAAATTTGAAAAATGCATTTTCCCGCCAATTTTCCAGTGTGTTGAGTGTCGGCAGCAGCGTGCGTGCATCGGAGCGTCTGTGATGTTGGACAGCCCTCAAAACGCAATGATCAAGAATAATTGAGTTGAAAATAAAGAAAAGTGTTTATTTTTCAAATAGTTTTACTTGGCCTACCCTCGTTTTACCTGCTTTTTTAATTTTTCATTGTTTTTCCGATGTCCGTGTTACTTTGATCTTTTCATATTTGTTGTTCAAGCATATTTAATTATTTAGAAGCTTCTCCTGGTCCTTCTTTAATTTTTAAAGAAAGCTTACCTATATTTGGGTCATCTAAGGGGACTGATCCAATAATTACTGGACAATCCGCTTTGACAATCTTGCGGAATCGACACTTTACATGCAACTTGACAGCAATATAATATTCAACATGAATCAAAGAACTGTCAAAATTTGGGCAAACACATGGAATCTTCAATCGGATGTTCGCTTGTTGTTGGCTCCTTGGAGCCATATCTAACTTTTGAATCGTTGTCGAAATTTTCGTTTCATCCCTTTTTCTACTCAAATATCGATCCGAACCATTGCTCATATTTGCTTCTTCAATTCCAGCTGTCGAACCGGAACCCATTCCATATCGATAAGCGAGAAATTTGCATTGTTGCATCAAACAACATTCTGCTTTGATTATTGGTAGATTTGACAAATTGTTGATGTTAGTTTCAACACATATTGTTTCACCGGGAACATATCCCTTTTTCGGGATTTGAATCTGAAATTTTGTTGCTCTCTGAAATTGCAGCTAATAACTCACTTGTAGATTCACTTTTCCATTGTGAAAAAGGAAAAATCCGACATTTTTCGATTTGGAATTGTGAACTTCACTGTTTGCCGTTTGTATCTTGTTCAGGTCTTTTGTTGGAAGAACTGTAAGTATAACTAATGTGAAGTTAAAAAGGCTAAAAAAGAACCGTAAAAATATTTGGTGAGCGTTCGATTCGTCTTCCACGGTCTTTCAACAATCACTTTCACATTGTAGCGAATACTTCCGTGATCACCTTCAAACGATGGGGGAGCATTCGGTGGAACTAGAAATTTAAAAGGGAACACATGAATTCCTGGGAAAATTGAAGACTTGGCGTGTCCTTCTGATGGCTTCCAGAGAAGCTCTTCTTCATTCAAATACATTGTTTTTGCGCTGTAGGATACTTCTCGACTTCGACCATGAGATCCTTTGCTACTTTCAGACAGCATCCATTTTGTGCTGGAAACTCCTTCAGCTATTATTTTGATCGATTTGATCTGAAAAACGGTTAATGAGAGGAGAAATCTCATATTTCTGAAAAATCTCAAATAAAAATTGAAAATCTAATATCGCAAACGCAGGGATTTTCATTTTAAAACTTCTTCAGACACCTAAATTTCATTTTTTCCAAAAAAAAAATCAATATTCACCTTGATAGTGTCCTTCAAATCAAAAGAAACCATTCCTTCAATTTGCTCATTTGGTTGAACAACATAATCCGAATTACAAATCGATAAAGATAATGTAAACGGCATTTGTTATTATAGAAATAATATTCTCCAAAGAAGTAGTAAAATATTTCAATCCAGGAAGGCGAAAAGTGTTTTAACTTTTATAAAATTTCCTCAGGCGACAAAATGAAACGAGGCGGAAAATTCGAATAAAGTTGTGCCAAAAATGGATCAGGTGTTAGCCTCAAATAGGGGAGGATGAAGAGGAATATAATAGACCGGAAAAAACACTACTTCATCTGGAAGAGGGGGGGGTCATTTCTTTCAGGCTATATTTGTTTCCTTAGAGGTCAAAATCGCCGTATTCCGTTTTAAAGTAATCCCGCCTGAGTACCCGAGATAACCTATACTCGGGTGTTGAACCGGGATCCCCACCGGGATTTGAGAGAGGCAATTTTCCAAACCGGGATCCCCACCGGGATAAAACTCAACCGGGATCCCCACCGGGTATCCCGGTGGGGATCCCGGCTAAACACAGATTTTTTGATACAGGGAATTTGTGATGTCGGCAAGAGAAAATAATTGTAATAAAGAAACTTATTGAATATAAGAGAGCTTGTTCAGACATTTTTTACATTTCAGTTTTTCACGGGTACTAGAATCAAAAATAAACTCGAAAAATGAAAATCGTCAAATTTCATTTTGTTACCACAGTGTTTAAGCATGAATCTAAACCGACAAAAATAGTTTATGTGCTTAAAAAGTGAAGTATACGTCTTTGTTCTTCATAATTAACATTTTCCAAAAGTTTTTTGGTGAAAATCGACTAAAAATAGTTTGGCGATTTTTTCATAAATTTATCAAAACAGAATTCAAATGTATTCTCATTTTTTCAATATGATTGTTTATCTGATTATTGTAGTTATCAATTTTTTCATTGGTATAGCCACATTTAAGTAGAAAAATTACATTTAATCTATAAAAAACCGAAAACTCTTCTATATCTCTCTATGTCATATTTTCTTTGGAAAAAATGTTGTTAATATTGCATATAATATTAATAATCACCAACAGAGATTAGAATAGTCCAATAGTAACACATTTTTGAAGTAAATCCGACACATTAAACGCTGAATATGATAACGGCAAGAGCTTGAATTAATATAAGCTAACCTGCATTTGAAAGAAAAACATTTTTAGATTATAGAAAAAATCCTAGATGGTCCGAAAATCGAAATTTTTAGTTTTAAAGATAAAGTCAAAATCTCTTCGGGAATGGATTACTCGCACATTTTTGAGTATTTTTCATGTTAACACCTAATTTCCAGCTGGTCGACATCATGCCTAAAATTTGATTTTTCTGAAAAAGTGGTCCAAATTTTCCAGTTTTTCCCCTTTTTCGATATGACGAAGTGCTTGGGCCCGACGCGAAATATGGAAATTATTAATCCTTATGATGTTTTTCATCAAATACCATGTTGATTTAGCGGATTCTCTGTAAGCTTTTTGGGGTTTCAGGGCAAAATAGGTGAGATTTTAGCAAAATTCGAAAGGGTCCCCCCCATGGAAATTTTTTGAAAAATTTTAAAATTTAAAATCTCCCCATATTATCAGAGGGACTCTTACTAATAAATATTTCGTGTTTCCCAAAATATGAGCCATCTTGTGAACCTATGGGCCGCGTGGCAACAGCTCAAAAAACCTTCAGTTTCTATCGCGCTTTCCAATACAGGCAACAGTTTACTGGGTATGGGACTGAAGGTTTTTTGAGCTGTTGCCATGCGGCCCATAGGTTCACAAGATGGGTCATATTTTGGGAAACACTAAATATTTATTAGTAAGAGTCCCTCTGATAATATCGGAGATTTTAAATTTTAAAATTTTTTCAAAAATGTTCCATGGGGGGGACCCTTTGGAATTTCGTTAAAATCTCACCTATTTTGCCCTGAAACCCCAAAAAGGTTACAGAGAATCCGCTAAATCAACATGGTATTTGATGAAAAACATCATAAAGATTAATAATTTCCATATTTCCCGTCGGGCACAAGTACTTCGTCATATCGAAAAATGGGAAAACCTGGAAAAATTGGACAACTTTTTCAGAAAAATCAAATTTTAGGCATGATGTCGACCAGCTGGAAATTAGGTGTTAACATGAAAAATACTCAAAAATGTGCGAGTAATCCATTCCCGAAGAGATTTTGACTTTATCTTTAAAACTAAAAATTTCGATTTTCGGACCACTTGGGATTTTTTCTCTAGGTCGTGGCCAAATAAAAACTATATTTTTTTTCTAAGAGCTATGCACCCTCCATGCAAAATATCAAGATCTTAGCTTCACGTTGGTGCAAGTGTGCCACGGTATTTTCGACTTTCTGAGACATTGGCTCTTAAGAATTTAGATTCCAGTCATGTACTGCATAACATAACCAAATTTCATCAATATATTTCAACTATGCGCGGAGTTATGACAGAAAAATCAATGTTACTTTTTGACCGCTACTGTATTAAGATCGTCGTTTTTAAGTACCTTTTTATTTGAGACCGGAAATCCAAGATCGAAACTTTCTTTCGTGAATATCGGTTTCATTATTCATTTTTCGAACACTATAAGAAAGTAATGCATAACAAAAAACTACTGAAGAAAATCGAACAATTCTTAACTGTCTTGATTAAGCATGTTTTAATCTTTCAGTTCTCAAAATTTGAGCCATTTCGGATTCCTACAACAATAGTTATGATTATCCATGTTCTCCTATATCGACTCTTAAGGAACTCTGGCGCAAGCTCACATATAAGCGCACTTTCCCCCTTTCCTCACATGTTCAGGTACTCAGACAATGGGGGAACTGGTTTTTTATCAGTTTTCCGACTAGTCGGCTAACTAGTAATGAACTAGTCGGCAACTCATAATGAACTAGTCGGGAACTGATAAAAAAGCAGTCGAATTTCATAAATTCGATTCACGCAAAAAATCGTAAAAACGCCATTGAAGCTTTATTATAACAATATTTATTAAATAATACAAAAAAAGAACACGGCTCAAGGATAAAAAAAAAAAATATATATATATAACAAAAAAAAACGAAACCAAATACTTAGTAAATGTCGAGGAGTCCTGGGATTCATTCTCAGCGTTTCGGTCATTGTTTTCCAATTCTTTCGAACGCGATTCTTCTCGCTTCGGTCTTAAACATAAAAAAATTAAGTACATGAAAAATGTAATGAAAAGACATGAAAACTTACTTGCTGTGGTGAAATGATTAATCCTCTACGTTCAACTCCAGTGAATCATCGTCACATCCAAAAACAGACCAAGACAACTCTGTAATTTTTCAATACTGATTCATATCATGTTTCTAAATATTAACCTTTTTAAATAATAGAAAACATCCGGCTTCATTGTCGTCAAACCTCTTGCTCCTCAAACCCTTTCGATATTTTCAATATTTGAGCACTGTTGACGAATAGCCCTGGAATTTGAATTACTTCGCAACGTTTTGTTTCATTTTGATGATGGCAAGTGAAAAATCGAAAAATTTACCTGTTTAAGGACGTAAAATATCACTCATGAGATCATCGTTATAGTTGTTTCCAACCGACGAGTAGGGCCTTTCATTCGGGTTTAGAGATAACCTGAATATACTATAATAGCTACCTGAACATACTTTTTTAAGCAAAAAAAACTACCTGTTGAATAAAACATCAGTTTCAGCTAATTAATCGCGATTTACAACATCTGCAAAGGTTTAAATATATATTTATATAATAAAAGTCCAAAAGTAAAAAAATAAAAAAATTTAAAAATATTAAATAAAAATGTTCGACTGGTTTTTTGTCAGTTACTGCTAAAAAAGCAGTTCTTCTTTTGATTTCGACTGGTTTTTTACCAGTACTGCCAAAAAAGCAGTTCTACTTTCGATTTCGACTGGTTTTTTACCAGTACTGCCAAAAAAGCAGTCGAAATGGCCTCGAACTGATAAAAAAGCAGTTCCCCCATTGTCTGAGTATAGTCAAGTGGTTCAACGTCTCCTCATCAAGCAAGCAGCAGGTCAAGTCGTCACAGGTTCGGTTCCGGGATGTGTTTCTCACTGTCATTGCTTAACACACTAGCTATGCTATCCGTGACGGAGAGAGTTTTTTTTCCGCCGACCATTTTTCAACTAGCGGGGGGAAGCAAATCCTAGCCGGGATCCCCACCGGGATACGAACAGGGATCCCCACCGGGATTGAACCGGGATCCCCACCGGAACTCCGACGGGGATCCCGGTTGGTATCCCGGCGGGGATCCCGGTTCAACACCCGAGTAAAAGAAATGAACAGAGGGAGGACAAAAATTCGTGTTTATATAAAATACATTTTGTATCAAATTGCCAACAAAAATAAATGAAAATAAAACATTAATTTTATTAGTCTTCCATAATTTCGAGCAATATGCCTGGAATTGGAATTCCAGAATAAGACAGAAAATAACACGAAATAACAATTACACTTGTTTTAAACAAAATACAAATTATAACACACAATAGGAAGATTATAATTAATTTATATCAATTTCCATCTTTGTCTGCTTCTTTCACCTTAATTTTTGAGTTTTCAAAGACTTCAACATTCTTATCACAGCTGCATGTTTGGCGTCCTTTCGATGTACCAAGACCGCATCCTCTTATTCCCAGGCTAGTCGTTTCATGTTTAAAATCGTTACCGTCGAATTGAGCACAGACGTGTCTCATCCCTGAAACAAAATAATATACGGATTTTTTTAAAAAGTTTCCGTTAGATTTTAAAGTATCTTCGTAAATATTAGCTATACTATATATCTATAGATTAGAAACTGCACATCTGACACTATTTTCAAAAACAAAACTAAAACTTGTAATTAAAGAAAAGTAATACGCTAATTGGCATTTAGAGAAAGTAAATTTCCATAATCTATGACTATGACAACTGATAAAATATCTCT
This sequence comes from Caenorhabditis virilis, assembly GCA_964036255.1. NCBI lineage: Eukaryota > Metazoa > Nematoda > Chromadorea > Rhabditida > Rhabditidae > Caenorhabditis > Caenorhabditis virilis. The sequence goes on along the minus strand of OZ038417.1, from coordinate 7,313,668 downwards.
AAAATTCTATAGAATTTTTGCACTTTTCAAGGAAATTGGGGCAAATTTCTAATGTTTCTGATTTTGGATTTATAGACCTTGATTTCTATAAAACGTGCCCATATTTCATCAGATTCTTCCCCTTTGTACTAGTTTTTTCAAAAATTAAAATTTTCATAAACCAGGACATATTCTAAATTCGAAAGCTCACTTAGATTTAATGTTCTGTTTGCAAATATTACGTTTGCATAAAGACTAAAAATAATTTTATTTTTATAGTTTAAAATTCATATATAAAAGAATCTGAAACGCGTTTAAACGTAATTCCCCCACTTATTTTCAAATTATTTAAAATTTTCAACACAGAAGATTTCTGTAGAATTAAAGGAACAATATTAGAATTATAGTTGGGTCCCAACACGAAATAGAGAAGTTGTACAGAAAATGCGTGTTCCTTTAATCTGTGTGCCTCCCAGTTTTTAACTAAAGCCGCGCAACACGTTAAAACACCCGCTTTACAATTAAAAACAAATTAAAATGGTTTTTAAAAAATTATCACATACCTTGAAGCTTCGCCGCTCTTCCTTTCTCTCCTTCAAACAACCCTCTAAGCTTACAAATCTTCTCAACACAACAATCATCTTGACATACCCTCAAATGAGTTTTCATAGCTCTTTCAAGCGCGATACACAGTGCACATTCACATCCGACTGCACGATGATAGGTTTCGTCGAAAATTGTATTCAAAACGCCGACCACCTTCTCGAAAAACGGCATTTGTTGAATGTATGCACTAAAATTTTTGATTTAATTTAAAGGTTTTTCGATTTCATTTTTTTGACTTACGCTTCTCCATCATAATGTTCGTTCGTTAGGCATTTTTCATAGAAACATAACATTATCTGAAAAAAGAATTGATTTTCGAACTTCTCAGTACTTTTTAAATTACCCTTAGCTGGTCCAAATTAGAAAAGTATTCATAATCGTCAGATGGAACATCCAGCAAGTGTTTAATAACATAGTCATTTACTTCCATGCCGTTTCTCATGTTTTCGTCTAAAAACAACTTATTTTGAAATGAAATGCCAAAAACGTAACGTAAAAAGTGAAACAAAAAGAAAAAAAAGTGATAATAAACTTTTCTGGTTGTCTCACATACTTTTTTTTGAAAAATTTTATTTTTCGCGCCATCTTTTTTTTTGAAAATGAAAAAAAAAACAATTTCAAGTCTGATTTTTTTCTCCTGTAAATTCAAACTTTTGTGGTCAATTTTCTCAAGTACAAACCAACACTGAATCCAGAACATTAGTTCGTTATGAAAAACAATTCTAATGGCAAAAAATTGCACCTTTCTTCTCGAAAATGGACGAATTCAGATTCCCAAGCAAAAATGGGCGGAGCCAAGGAAGGATAATGGTGGATAATAGCATGCATCTTTTTGAAAATGGAAAAAATCAAAAGTAAGTTATTAGTTTATTATAATAAGTTTTTAATAATCAAAAACCAAGAAATGGGTTTAAATATAAAGGTATTTTAACTTGATTGTAAGAAAAGTAGTCTTAGGAGGATATATTTCGAAAAAAATGAGAGAAAAAATAAAGAAAACTTGGAATTCAGTTAGGTTTTTGGTCTCATACCGAAATAAATGTTTCTATTAATGAAATAGCTGGAAAAATCATGAAAATTCCACTAAATTATGATTAAATGAGAACTCCAAAAAAATAAAAATCGTGTGATAATATTGTAAAAATACAGCGTTTTAATAATATTTTTAAGAATGAAACTATTGAAGAAGTTTCTTGAAAATCGTATTGCTTCACTTTATTTTGTTTCTTCCGCTTTGATTTTCAATTCCTCAATTTCTTTGTCTATTTCCTGCATTACTGATTTTGTTTGTTGCAGAGCTCGGTCGATTCCAACCATGTCGACAGTTCTACTGAAAATTCGACACGTTCACCAACAATAAGCAGACGATGAGAATAATTACTCGAATAAAATCGCCGGGTGCACAATTTTTTTGCCACTCTCGATCATTTCTTGGCAGATGCATTCTCTGTTTGTGGGCTGGGATGTTCCTAAACCACAACCTCTGATGTTCTCACCAACGATGACGTGAAACTCGTTTTTAAGAAGCTGGACGACGCGATTGCGGACTGTAAAGAAAAACTGTTTAATGCGACTGTCGAATGGCCACATTTTTTAAAGGATTTTCAGGCCTGCGGACTAGTTTTTCGCCGATAACCACTTTTTCTAGGCCATTGTTTTGATGCGCGTTTTCTCGGCTTCTAGGTGGTCTTAGAACATTTTAAAAACAGATTTGAAATGAGTATGAAGTCTATTTTCTTTTTTTCCCAGACGTATTCATTAGCTCCGTAAACTATATCGAAGTCAACTGCTCACATATTTTGGGAGAAGGGGAAATCCTACAGTTATAATTAAAATTCATATTATCACTTTGCACTGCAACTATGTATATACTCATTTTAAAATACCCACCCCCCCCCCCCCCCCCCATATCACATTTGACACCTGCTTCCCCCAAATCCCCAAACAATTATTAAATTGGCTCACTTTGTTTTGACCAAATCTCATTTTTTAAAGCATCGCAATTAGAAAGAAAGTACACCGGTTTCAAAAAAGCAATCACCAAAAATCATCCTCATAACTCACACTTTTGCTCAATCTCCTCCTTTTCCTTTTTTGACATCGATCCCAACAAGGCAGATTGAAGCATATTTTTCGGTTGAGATTCCGGATTCAAGGTTTTTCTTTGCAATCTAGAATGAGACTTCTTCTCTGCCATCTGGAAAGGGTTGTTAGAAGAAAAAGAAAATGGGGAAAAAATATAGATATTTCAAAGGTTTCGAAACTTTTTTCGATTGATTAGAAGTTTTTAAAAAAATGGTTGTTTTTGTTGAAAATGTCTTTTTGTACAAACCAATATCAGAAAATAAAGGAACAAGGTTTCAGTTTGGAAAATTTGAATATACACTAAAAATTCGGAGGTAGATATGGAAAACATGATATTAACTGAGCTTCAAAGACAGGGTTTCGGTAATAAGAAGTTGTTAAAGGGATTGTTGACCGAATTTTGATTTTTTTACTTATTTTCATTTTCATCGCCATATTTTAAACCCTATAAAGGTGAAAATTTTCTCTAAATTTCTTTTAGCAGTACTCGAACGGAGAAGAAAACCTAACGTTTCTCCAAAACGGCCGAACTTTTGCAGACACGCACAAAAGTGAGAGAAGTAGAAAGCTAGGCCATTCTGGAAACACGTTAGGTTTTTTCGCCGTTCAAGTACTGTTAAAAGAAATTTATAGAATATTTTTTTTCTTTTATAGGGTTTAGAATATGGTGAAGATCAATAATCCATTTAACTATGCGAACATAATGCTGATTTCAGTGCTTACAGTACTTTTTGTAATCAAGTATCGTCAACTAAAATATTCTTGATCATATCGTTTTTAGGGCTGTCCAACCTCACAAACGCTCCGCACGCACTCACGCGGTTGCTGACACTCAACACACTGGAAAATTCGTGAGAAAGTGAATTTTCAAATATTCCAGTGTGTTTAGTGTCGGCAGCCGCGTGCGTGCGTGCGGAGCGTTTGTGAGGTTGGAAAGCCCTCAAAACGCTATGATCAAGAATATTTGAGTTGACAATAGTATATTGTAATTTAAACAAATACTTATACTATAAAAAAGTGCGGAGATAATCATTTTGAGAACTGTTTCGAAATGATCCGGCGGTATTTCTTGATCTTTATCCTGTAATTTAAAAAATTGATTTCCATTATTAAAAACCACTAATTACAGTTTTTCAGCTCTTGTCACTTTCGACACCGTTCTCGTGGCCGCTTGTACCAGCTCCTCACAATGACATCGGGTTTGTTCCGCTTCCGATGTGCCAATTCCACATCCTTTCGGGTTTTGTTCACATTCTCCGATCTTTGGAACATCGTTTTCTTTTACGATCTTTGTGAGATATTCGTAATCTGAAGTGAGAAAACGTTTAATTATTTTCCCATTTTTCATTTTGAGATTTTAGGGGTTTCGAGAGTTCCAAGATATGGGATGAACATGAAATATTTTTTTAAAAAAACCTACAGGTAGAATTAAGTTTCTTGGAAAGCCCTTTGTCATCGCCACCGGTCGCTACCTTTTCCAACATTTCGACAGTTGTGTCTTCGCTGAAAGATGATTCTTTATTTCTTAATTTGCATAAAATAAACTAACTGAATATTCGATTCACCAGTATTCAAATACTTCTTCAACAGTTCTAAGAAAAGCGCTTCATTCGGTTTTGGTTTTGTGCTCATCTGAAATAAGATTCCAATTGAACTCAACTCAATCACTGAGCATCAGGTATTAAAGAGGCAGTAAAAGCCTTGTACAAAAAAATTAAAATAATTGGAACTTTCTCAAAAAACTTTTTCTTGTAAATAAAAAAAGACAAACTGGGACGATGATGGATCACAAATTCCAAGAAAAATGTTAATAATTTTAAAGGAACATCTCAAACGAAAATACAGATTCGTAAACAGAATAGGATTAAAATAAGCAATTGGAACATAATTATGAATTTTCTTGGATGCAATTTTGAACAATAGAACCTGAGAAAGGGTACAATGCAAATACGGAATACGAACCGGGCGGCTATTTAAAAAATTCACAACCGATTCAAATATGAATTGAAGAAATTTGAAAGCTAATAAAAATTGACAATAAATATAAGACTGTTAAGATTCCATAATATGAAGAACAAAAATCCAGAATACATTTAACACATATTTCAACCGTTAATAAATGGAGATTGGAAAACAATGGCCATGTTTCCAACGATTGCTTTAAGCTCTCGTTCGTCCTTTGGCTCTGTCTCCTGCCAACACTGGCCAAAAATCAGGTCATGAGCATTTCCACAAACTCCTGAAAACGTGGATGATTTCTAAAACAGATCTTGAAATCTCACCCAATCTATTGAAAATCTCATCCCGGTCTTCAATGATCTGGCAAAACGCATGAGCACAATTTGTGTCCACACATCCAAAGGTGGTTTTGATGGTTTCGTTCAAGAAATTGATGCAAAGTTTGCATTCACCACAGTTGAACGGGCACAACTTTGCCAGAACGTTTTCTATCGTTTTGATAAACTCATAAATCGATTCGATGAGGACTGAAGTTTCGAGCAAACTGTAAGAAATTAGAAATTATGAGTACGATTAGAAATTTTAGTGAGTAGGTGAGTTGTTTTTTGTGCATTGTTTAGTAATTGGGCAAATGACGAACTCGTCTTGATGGACCCTTGGTTTTAGAAGCACAATTGAAATAAAATATTTATTTTCCAACGTTTCGGTTGATGAAACCATCATCAGGGAAACTGGCATAATCATCTATAATACAGAGTATTGAGAAATTTGAAAAATTGAAAAATTGTAGGAAAAAGTTTAAGTTTGAAATGAAATTAGAAATGTTTAACGTTTGAAACTTTTTTTTCTTAAAGGAGGACTAGCAGGTTGTAAATATTGTTCAATCAATCTGAAATACAATTGTATATATAACGATTGTAAAAAAAATTTGCAAAAAAGTAAAAATGCGAATATAAGTGCTCCCGGAATCGAGCTTGGCTGCCACTTCGGTAGAAATTTTTACGTTTTTGAGACAAAAGTTCGATACCGGGTGCCCCTATTCTTCTTTTGTGAAAATTTTTTCACGATCATTTAGGTATATATTGAATTTATCTTTATCTTTATTCAATATATGGCACAAATTGAAATATACAGAAAAAGAAGCAAAAATAGGATGAATAAGATTGATGAAGTTACCCGCAAGAGTAACAGGGATTCATAGTTATGAAGCATGACGGTTAATCTTAGAAATGGCTAAAAGGTGTACAAAATCTTGATAAGATAAAAATGAATTGATATTGTTAGTAAGTGAATTCTACAATGGAACACAGCGATCAAAAAATGTATTGCAGAGAGTACCAAAAAGGCTCACCAAAACTTTAAAAAACTTAAAGGTTTACGCTTGTTAGTGGAAACAACGACAAATTTATTAAGATCTGGAAATGAAACCATTCCGGTAAGACATTGGTACAGAAAATTTAAACCAGTACGGGATCTACGAAGTAAGAGAGAGTTTAGTGATAAAGTATAAAGTCTATCGGCATAAGATGAATATAAGATGTTACAACGTTGACACACTTTCCTTGAAAAATTTCTGGTAGGGGTTTCAAGAGCTGAGAATTTCAGATCGATTAAACAGTATTTGTAACTTGCGTATAGTCCTCCTTTAAATAGATAAGTTAAAGAAACGATCCTACTAAGTTTCTACGTTACAATTTTAATAAAAATCCCTATAACATGTTAATAGCCGCAAAGAACCACGGCAAAAATGGTTATTTTGAACCAGTATCGAAATATTAAAAATTAAAAATATAGCGGATTGGGGAAGCTAACTCGCTTTGCGAAAAAAAAGTGCAAAACAAAATTATTTGTATATTAAAACATCAAAGACTCATAGTTTGATTACTTCTGAGCTTCATTCTCTAAACGGCTCGTAAGTCCATAAAAGTCTCTATTTTCCCTAGAATATTCAGTTTCTTTCATCGACATATCAGCCCTAGTCACGTTCATTGTCAAAGAACATACATATATCTTAAAAACAAAAACAAAGTACGACATCTTACGTCACCAGAAGTCATGAGTCTGGAATTTGTCGGCATACTGTGACTAATTAACTCAAAAAAGTAAAAAAAAAATGTATATTTCCTAACATTTCTTAAATTGCAGCCGTTTCAGAAAATCGATAAAAGAACTTACTTTTTTGTGTTTCGATGCACTCCCATTTGCAGAGAGAATGAAGATGCTTCAAGAGTAACCAATAAACTCTCCAGATTTTTTGCAAGACGTCGATTTATTGTGACGTTGTTTTCCAAACCACATCGTCCACATGAGCATTCTTCCGTCAAACCGTTCGCTTTCATCTGAAAAATAGAAATTCGGAAATTCTAGAAACATAAAGTGGAAATGCTTTTGCACAAAAACCTCCTCATTGTCGTCTTCATACATCTCAAAAGGACTTGTCAAAGAAGTGTGAAACATATTAATAATTGTTTTGGGATTTGTAGGAAAGAAGGTGTGAAAAGTGAGATGGGGGGAAAGCGGGTTTGAAGCAAATGAGTATAGAATACTACACATTTTGTAGTTGTTGCTAAGTGATACGATGATGCATTTTAATTATAAGTTCGCGATTCACTGATTTTACCTTTAAGCAATAACCACAAATAACAATAGGGGCAGAAGAAGTGTTGTAATTTGTTATTGGAAAGTGATTTACTGATATTTTAAAAACCTCTGAGCACACTTATGAGCATAAAATTCTGAAAATTTGAGGATTTCACGGGCCAATAATAAAAAATTGTGCAAAATTTGCAAATTACTGTGAAAGGTGCAAGTGTTTTTAATTCAAATGTACTGATCCAACAAATATGATTGAGTTGGATCATACAGGGTGTTCAATAAATACTGCAGGATGCCTCAGACATAGCTATTTACAAAACTACGAGACGAAACTCTTTGAAACTCGGAATAAATTTAGTAAAAATATATTTTTACACAATTCATTAAGAAGTTTCCTACTCCTTGCATTTGTATTTGAACCGGAGCTTAGTATTGTAACCTAGTTCAAGCCGTCGTTGCTCGCAGGTTTCAGTTTCCATTTTTCTGCATTACTGACCATCCAGTTTTCATAATAAACTGAACTTTTTTTTTGAATGAAAGGTCGAGTCTTACCTCAAACATACTTTCAACTTAAAAGTTTGAAAAACGTAAAGTACTTTTTTTACAGGCAGAGTTTTCAGGACCTACTATTTATTTTCAGTTTTGGATCCAACAAAAAATGCACTTTTTTGCATAAAATGAGCTAAAATTAATCTAGAACTCTAATTTTTCAGTATAGAATGTAGTTAAGTGTCAACGACAAAATAAATAAAACGATTCTTGATAATTTCCTATTTTGACTGTTTTTCCAACAAAAAGGTACAAATTTTATAGTTTTTCATACGATGTCCAAAATCAGGTAGTGAAGGATGATCCAAGTTCCCTAAAAATTATTATTGCACTTTAATAAGCTCCAAAAGGTTTTTAAAATATAAATAAAAAGTTTATGATTAGGTTTTGGATAAGAACTAAGAAATATGAAGCTGCCAATATGAACGAGCATAAACTCGTGAGCTGCGAGCATGCGAACATGCGAACATGAAGTTGTGTCTCGTTTTTCCTACACCATTTCTCTAAAAAACGTCCTAATCACATGAAACCTTTAAATTAATGAGAAATAATATCAGGGAATTGAAATCAATGTAATTCTCGTAAGAAAATTAATTTTTCGTTGTACCACAATAGGCTACTCTTCCTGCAGTATTTATTGAAAACTCTGGATTCTCTTTTTTTCTTCAAAAAGCTCAAACTTAAAAATGTACGATTCACTGATTTCAACCCGCCCCCTTTTTTTCCCCCCAAAAGCTCTAATGATGTATAAACATTACCAACAAAAGATGATTATACGATTGAATTGTTTGAAGTCTCTTCAAACTTTCCAGTAGATAACGACATTTTACTTAATTTGTAGTTAAATCGATGAATAAACAAAAAATGATAGTACTTAACAGTGAAATGAAAACAACAATAACAAGAAGATTTTTCGAATATTCAGAATAATTTCCGTGTGAAAAACAATAACCAAGCGATGTCGAGAAAGATTCAACACACCTTTTTGTTTGTACGGCCACAAAAAAAGGTGGTTGGTATATCATTGGAAAATTGTTATATCTTTTGGCAGAAGTAGTTTGTAAAGAGTTCAAAAATTGTGATTAGAAAAAAAAGACACAAATAGAAGCTTGGTGAAAGTGGTAGTTGAGCAAATTTTTAAAAAATTTTTGCAATTTCATATTTTACCACCGTTTTTTGAAAAAAATAATAAACGTGGTAAACAGTTTAAAAATGGAACATGTGGAGTTTTTTTCATTGAATCCGAAGTTCATTGAAGCCGAGATTAATCTTAAAATAAAAATACCTTTCTGTTTTTTCTGAATTAAAGTATTTGTTTACTCATTTTCAATTTTTGTTTTAATCTATCCAGAAGCACCAATTATTAATGAATTTAACCAGAAAAAATATTTTTTCGGGCTGCCGCGGGTCCGAAACAGCCCCCGAAAAAGTGCCGAAAGCAGGCGGTGGCAATGCAAAACGAGTGGTGCCACCACCTGTTTTTGGGGTTTTCGAAGACCGTTTTTGGTAAAATGAAGCTTTTAAACTGATTTTTTTTCTGATTCCGTTAATTATAGGTGATTCTGAGTCTATTAATACCAAAATTGAAAATGAGTAAACAGACACTTAAAAGAAGCGAAGTTTCATCAAGACCCCGTTCTTGGTAACTTTATACCGGGAGCTCCCGCAACTCTCATAATAGAAAAACTAGTAAATCAAATCCAAGGACAAAAAAGACTAGAAAAAAACCCCTATTGAATCCGCAGAAAAAATAAAACAATCTGTACCAGTGACATGAATGCAAATGAAATGAGAAGAAGAATAGCAAGATATTTCAATAGAATGTACAAAATTCACATACAATTATCGTCCCTTCAGGAACAATAGCTCATACATACGACTTTTGTTTTGGGAAATTTGTTGGTTTCATGTGATAAATAACTGAAAACGTTTTTTATCCAATGGTGAAAAGGTTCTTTAAATGGCCGGAAAATAAGGTCTCTCTCTCTATGATTTAATGAACAATTAAAGAGACAAAGAGTTACTTTCTGTAGACAAGAGATTAGACGAGTTAATTAATTAATAAGAAGAAAGGTGTTCCATAATAAACGACAAAAATATTTCAAAATGAGATTATACCTTGAAGGTCAAATACTTTGGATTTTTCTTCTTGAAAGTAGTGCAACTCGGAAGCAGCAGAAAGGATTTATGAATTGTAATCAAGTATCTGAAAAATATTGATTAGCTTATTAACTTGAAAAACAACGTTATAATTATTGATTAAACACGAAACAGGCATTTTGAAGGGTTGGTAACCTCTTGGAAAAAATTGCAACAATAAATATTAAATTATCGTTTTTCCGAACAATTAGAGCTGAATAATATACATTAGAGGCAAGTGGGGTTTCAAACATATTGTAATTATTGTAACATAAGAGTTAGTTTGGAAAAAGTATTAATTGAGTTAGTTTAAAATGATTAACAAGGATTAGGAAATCACCCGACCAATATACAAAAACTGGTGAACTAATACGTGCTATAAAATGAAATACGAACTGAATACAATTGACAAATAACGAAAATATTCAAAACAACGCTTCATTAATCATCGGTTTCTCCCCAACAGCTCCAAAATCTCGGCATTCTTCTCCGTAAATGACATCATCCGGACATTTATCGAAAATTGAGCTCGAAATTGTTGTTGGGATATCTTTAAAATGTTTTATTAAATTGGTGGAATCTTTAAAGTCAGTGTCCCATTAACATTTTGTCTAAAGGAGGACTTTACGGAGATAATAAATGTACCCTAAATGAAAACGGACGTCATTCGCACTCCAAATCTATTGTTAAAATTTTCTAAAACCACCTAGAAGTCGAGAAAACGCGTCTCAAAACAATTGCCTAGAAAAAGTGTCCACCTGGCCGAACTTTTTTCCTATGAGCTTTTTTCGTGTATCGTTAATCAATAATTATGCAGAATACTTATATTAGTCTTTTTTAATGTTTTTTAAAAATATTAATTTATGTTTTTTTTTGGATTTTTCATGTCTGCGGACTAATTTTCGCCGGTGGCCCCTTTTTCTAGGCCATTGTTTTGAAGCTCATTTTCTCGACTTCTAGGTGGTTTTAGAAAATTTTAAAAACAGATTTGAAATGAGAATGAAGTCTATTTTCATTTAAGGTACTTTTATTATCTCCGTAAAGCCCTCCTTTAAGTTTTAATTTTTTTAAACTCACTCAATTTTTCAAAAACAGTGCTTCTTTCATCCAGTATTATACACCAAGAGTTTGTACACATGGGATCACAACACTGGAACACATGCGCCATTTCAGTGCAAAGATTGGTGACACAAATCTTGCACCATCCGCACTGAAACACGCAAAGGGTTTTTACAGCGGATTCCATGGCTTTCAGCAATTTGCGGATCTCTTGAAGCAGATCTTTTCTTTCGCGTGATCTGAAAAAAATTGATGATACAGTTGTCGAAAATCAATTATTCGGAATCTTGAAAATAAAACTCACCCTTTTTCTTCAAACCGTTTCTTCAAAATATTCTTCTCTATCAATCTTTGGTAGCCTTCAAGCATAACAATGGTTCTCATCAAATTTTTCGAAATTTTTCTGTAATCTCTTCTAACGTCTTCGTCTTCTCCCTCCTCCAACAGTCCGAAGAACTCCAATCCATTTCCTAATGACATGGTAAGCGTTGATCTAAAGAATTTTTTAAATAAAAATGTGGAAAATTTGAGCCAACTAATGATCAGAAGGAGTATCCGAAAACTTTGCAAGATTTACAATCTTTAATGAGCTTTTATTACGGGGGGAATTTTTTTTTGATGAAACGAAAAATAAACAAACTGAACAGAAGAGACATATGTTGTACTTAACACATGTATGAAGTTTTGGGTTGAGGAAAAATTATGCATAGGTTTGGTTTCGTGTTAAAAATGTTCCATTATGTTTTGTGAATCAATATGGACGGGAAAGACCTTTCGGGAAATGTTTCGGGAATTTTTTACCCGGTTCCAGAGACCGGGAAATTCCGGAAAATTCGAAAATTTAACTCCAAATACTGGTTTTATCCCGATTTTATCGATTTTTTAAGTTTTCAGAGCAAATAAACATCCAACGATAAAAGCTAAAGGATAAAACAGTAATCAACGCAAGATTTTGAATAAAACAAACATTTTTCAGAATCGCATAAATGAGTTTAAAAAAAAGAAAAATATTAAGTTTTCTTATTTGAGACTTCGGAAGACATATTAATCAATTTTAGTAAAGTTTCGTTGATTTTTGTAGCTTGATCTTTTCGAATTTTTGATTTTTTTTGATGTTTTTCTATTTTTTCTGTTAAAAAAATGTCTCGAAATTTCTCGAAACTTTTCGGGAAATTTTCGGGAAGGAAAATTTCCCGCCATTCCCTGGAATCAACACAAGAAATCATTGGGAATCGTGCAAAAATAGAGCAAGGGGAAGTGTAAGCTCGTCTTATTGCACACCTGGTCTCGAGACGACTTCGTGACGCTGGAAAACAATACAGTCGGAGATTTTTAATCATAGACGTTTGAAACCGTTCTAATTTGTGCTGCTTATTGTTTTTTTGGGGAAAAATAAAATCAAAGCCGAAAAAATTGAGCAGCTCCTTTTCATAACTAAAAGGAGGTCTTTACGCAGATTATTAACAAAACAATAACAAAAATATATATTTTTAAAAAAAACTAGAAAAGCAGGGATCTTCTGAAGAATTCTAACAATTTCAATGAATCTCACAACTTTCAAAGCCTTTTTAAAATCCTTCTTCGGAATTTCAAAATTGGTAATCGAAAACAAAGTTTGCAACTTCTTCTGGAATCAGAATTATGAAAATCAATAGTAACAATGAAAAAAAAATTCACAAGAGTTGCATAACGAAGAAAAACTAAAAAACAGAAGAAAAAAAGGATGGTCATTCAAAAAAATTTCGTATGACTCACGGGAAAAATCACAGAGAATTGGTTTCTTCAATAACTCATCTAGATCTCCTTAAATTTCAACAATTTTTGAAATTATTCGATAGCTGAAATCTTCTTCTATCGATTGATTTTCAGTTATTGCAACTTTTAAGATTAGAAATGCGAATTTTCATAACTCGATCATGTGAGAGAAATGCCGATTGGTCTGGTAGCAGAGAAGAAGAGTGTTGAAGGGGGTGGGCCGGGATGGAAGAAATGGGGGGAAAACGTTGCTTTTGTTCTTGAGTTTGTAAGCGATACAATTTATCGAAAAAAAAGGGAATTTTCGTTAAATAACACTTTTTTGCTTGTTGATGGTATGTGGTCAGTGAGAGTAAAAAAGCAGAGAAACGTTTGAACATTGAACTGCAAATGTCATGAAGCTGTTTTCGAAAAAAATGTACTTTTTGGAAAAAAGGGTAAAATACACTGTCGATTCTTTTATTAAACAATTATATATTGAAAGGACTCCTTTCAAAGGAGTTGGAGAGCCTAGAAAAATATACAAATTTTTTATGGAATAAATCTGTAGGATCGCGACTTGATTTTTATGGAAATTGTGCCAGAATACAGAACTTCTGATCCTACTTGGTTCATTTTTTAAAGAATTTTTTGTAGCTCCAGTACTAAATACCTTTCAATAATTATAAACATTAAAAGCATTTCCTGAAAAATGGGTCCAACTTAGTTCTAAGTCGAACTCAGTCAAACCATGTCATAATCCTCTTTATTCACTAGATTCATATTTAATTGTTTCAGTTATTTTTTATTGAAAAGTAAAATTAAGTGGCACACTATCTTTAAAAATATAATCTACAAGTTTTCGCAAAAAAAAAATAGAAGACTCATTTGATAAAAACCGTTATTTTATTTTTTCGGCATAATGCCAATGATGTTTAAAAAAAGCCGGAGAAGAAAGATATGAAACCATAGCGAATATAAACAAAATACTGATCTGAAGGAGTGTCCGAAAACTTGCAAGATTTACAATCTGGGCGGTAATTGAATGAGCGGCATTCTGTGATGAACTCAAATTAATATAAACAAAATGATGACCAGGAAGAAACGTGTGTTGGAACAAATGTAAAAATTTTTCGAGGTTCTGAAAAAGTTATCAAAATTTTTTTCAGTTAGGATTATTGGTTAGAAATCATCGAAAGAATGTTTTTAAAATTTGGTTTTCAATAGATTTGTACAAAATTGAAACAGTATAGTGAAGTTTCCAAAATACTAGCTCAAATTCATCGATTTTCGAATTGATTGAAAATTTTATGATTTATTCGTAAGAGGGAAAATTGACCAACTCGTCTTGGTAGACCCTTAATTGGCACAAATTGATAAAAATATTCCAACGTTTCGGCGCTAAAGGCATCATCAGGGTTATTCGTAAGAGGCGCAGAATTGTATTTGAGGAGCGGCGACGTGCTAAAGGTGGCAAAAGAGCTGTATGAGAGTTTAAAAAAAACGAAAACAAAGAAATTGTTGCGTAATATCGTTTTATCTTTCATGTTCCATTTTCTCGCCGCTTTCGAAAAAACGTTTTTAACAAAGAAACAATTGTTTTAACCTGGGAATTTCTGATCTGACATTTTTTGCTTCAACAATAAATTGTACACCTTTCATTTTCCGTTCACGGCGTCCAAATTGATCCGTTGCAGTCAACCTTTAAAATCTCTTCAATATATTTTATTTTACCAATTGGAAACCTTTTTCATCTGTTTTTATAAACATGCATTTTTATTCAAATCATTCGTTTCAAACCCTAAAAAATAAATCATGAGTTCATAAATCTAGACCAGTAAAATGAGCAGAAATGAAAAGCACAAAATTATTTTAAAAATCGATGATTTTCTTTGAGCTCAGCTTGCAAAGCATGTACAAAATGCTTTCGCACTTGAAGGACCAATTCCACAGCCTCTTGGTCCATGTTTCGATTTGATCGGAATGAGATCATTTCCATTTGAGAATTTGTAAAATTCCGACATTAAATGTGATGTAACTTGCGATTCAACATTTTTCGGTTCTGAAAAAAAAGTCGATTGAGTAAGAAAAAAACAAGAAACGGTTTAAGATCTTTCTAATAGTTTTACGAACATCTTCAGCTAACTAATGAATCCTGTTGGAAACGTTGAAACTTTTCATATCATTTAATTCTTACGCGTTTACGCTTAAAGGCAGCTTGTCAGTTAACACGATCCAAATTCAAGACAAAAAATCAAAATTCGAATGAAGGCGCAAGTGGCCGAAATATCAATACCGATATGCAGCCAAATTCAAATAATTGTGTTTCGCGCCAATTTCGACCGCGTTGCACGGACCACGACCGCGTCGCACGGACCGGCGCGCATTCAAATTTTGATTTTTTCAACTTTGGACCTCTGCTATGACGCGTGTATTAATTGGTGTGATTTCGCATAAATTGCATTGTACTAATGAGAGAAAGCTCTAATTTTTGAAATTAAAATCAGGTAGGGTAAAATTAACTGAACAGCTGTCTTTAAAGGCAGTGGGTCAGTTAATTTTACCCCATCAGATTTAAATTTCACAAATTAGAGTTTTCTCTCATTAGTACATGTACAATTAATGCGAAATCATACCGATAACTACACGCTTCATAGCTACCGTTCAAAGTTGAAAAAAATATCAAAATTCGCCGGATCGTGCGACGCGGTCGTGGATCGTGCAACGCGGTCGGAATTGGCGCGAAACTCATTTATTTGAATATTATTGGTATTGTTCTTTGGACCACCTGGGCTCCCATTCGAATTTTGATGTTTTGCCTTGAATTTGGATCGTATTAACTGACCAGCTGCCTTTAAAATATTAAAAATAAATACTGGAAAAGGGTATTTTACCTTTTTTTCTTTCTTTCTCATGATTAGAGTTTTCTTCCTTTTTTCCAGTATTTTACTTTTTTTATTTTCAAAAATGTTAAAAAATTAATCTCATAAAATTTTTCTAGCTCTGTTATTTTCATCTTACTCGATTTAATCGTTTCACCATACAATTCACAAATCACATATTCACATGCTTCATCTTTGCAATGATTAACATGATGATAAAGCTGTCTATACCATGAATGACATTTATTACACTTTCCGCATGCATCATCGCAACAAATTCTAAAAATTGACTCGAGCCCTTCATTAGTATGTTTCACACCTTTCAACTCCTTTTTGTATTTTCTGAAAAACTTTCATTGTTTTGGTAAATATTTATTAATCTTCTAAAGAAAAAAAAACGGACTTTATATCTCCGGTCTGATCTGTCCAATTTGATAGTCGTTCCTCCATAATTTTAATATCTTTAGCCAATTGAAGTTGATAAAGCTAAACATACAGTCTCTTTTGTTTAAAGTGCTTGTTACTGAATTTCAATTTTTATTTTATAGGTGGGATTTACGGAGATAATAAATGTACTTTAAATGAAAATAGACTTCATACCCATTCCAAATCTGTTTTCAAAATGTTCTAAAACCACCTAGAAGCCGAGAAAATGAGCTTTAAAACAATGGCCTAGAAAAAGTGTTCACCTGGCCGAACTTTTTCCTATGAGCTTTTTTCGTGTTTCGTTAATAAATAGTTAATGGTATATTAGTCCTTTTTTTAATGTTTTTCAATTTTTTTTTGAATTTTTCATGCCTGCGGACTAGTTTTCACCAGAGGCCCCTTTTTCTAGGCCACTGTTTTGAAGCTAATTTTCTCGGCTTCTAGGTGGTTTTAGAAAATTTTAAAAACAGATTTGGAATGAGAATGAAGTATATTTTCATCCCAGACGCATTGATAATCTCCGTAAAGCCTTCCTTTAATCTACTCGGAATCACCAATTATTAATGAATTTACTAAAAAAAAAAATTTTACGGACACCCATTGACGACTCCCCCAAACGACGCCGAAAAAGGGAGCGGCAACGCAAAACAGGTGGAATACCATCTCTTTTTGGTTTTTCATTTTTTTTGCTCAGAATGAAGATTTTTAAATGATTTTTTCTGTTGATTTCATTAATAATTGACGATTCTGAGTTGATTAAACGATTAAAACTAAAATTGAAAATGAGAAAACATACACTTTAACTTTTAAAAAACTCACTTTTAACTCAGGAATAAAAGTTGCGTCGTCAGGAATTACCAGCTCTTCGGAAGCCATAATTTATTGAAAATCGTTACCTGAAAAACGTCATTTTATCATAATTTTTAAGTTTAGGACATAATTTAATTTTTAATCAATGGATCTCTATTAGCTAAAACAAATTCTCTAGCAAAAATTGCACTCCCGCAGAATTTAATTTTTTAATCCGAATTTGGTCCGCTTGATTATCTACACCCCTCCACATAACTATACGCTCACTAGTGGCTTCAAAGTCGGAGAATCCCAGTTCTTTCCTGGCCATCGTGCTCACCAGACATAAATTTCATCGAAAACGTTTGGAGATATCTCGTGAAAAAATGTACGCAGGAAAAAAGGTCTACAAGGCCGTGAAAGAGCTGATAAGAGCAATTATCGAGGCTTTAGCGTACTGTTGATCAGACGTTGCTCGATAATTTGTATTTATCAACGGATAACCGAATTTTCCTGTTGAAACATGATAATGGAGGACCAATGAATTATTAATTATTCAAATTTCCTAATTTTTTGTTTTTCTTGTTGTTTTTTTTATAAAATTTTCTGTTATTTCGGAAGGCTGCTCAACCTCACAGCCGCCCCGCACGCACGCGACGCGGCTGCCGACACACAGCACACTGGAAAATTTGAATAGTTAATGTTCCCGCCAATATTTCAGTGTTGAGTAGGAGGTCGCCGCGACGCGTGCGCGCGGAGCGGCTGTGAGGTTGCGCAGCCTTCCGAACGCAATGATCAAGAATAATTGAGTTGACAATACTGAGCGTATAATTATGTGGATTGGAAAATGATCAAAAATCGAAAAATTCGAGATTTTTCGATTGCTCAGCTTAAAATGGGTTTCGCTCCACGACCATTTTGCAACTCTAACCGACTCATACCGTATGACGTTTTTCTGAAAATTTGCAGAAAACTAATTTTTTTCGAATTTTACTAGTGAGCGTATAATTATGTGGAAGGGTGTATCAGTTAAATACACGGAATGCTGATAAAAATTGTGAATTATTTGAAATATATGGTGGTACCCTGTCTTTAATCCCTTGAAACCACAAAAATTATCCGTATCTTTTTCCCAGTGGGACTTCATTTCTTCAGAATATTTGACTATTTCATGTACGGGAGCATCCCCTCCCCCGTCATCTTTAGTTCGATAATCCAAAACTTTGAAAAGAATCATTCTTTCACATAAATGTTCAATTCTACAATTAATCGTGAATATTTATAAATTTCATCTTGAGCAAACTAACTGTTTAAAAATACACATTTCAGAAGAATACAAATACAGTAACGAAAAAAGAGTTGCCCGTAAAAATGTGAATCATCGATGGAAAAATTGGATATAAAAGATTTTAAAAAAACACAGAGAAAAATGGAGAATCATGCATGCAGTTGGCAATAAATGAACAAAGGCGTTGATAAAACTAAAACAAAAAAACATGATTTAAATATACCGTAATCTATGGATTTTGTCTACTCGTCAAAGTGGGTTTGGTGAAAATTAAACAAAAAAAAAATTAAATATCGAGAAAATGAAATTAACGTCCAGTTGGTTTAGTTCTTGTTGAATCGACAGTTCGAATGAGTTCCGTTTGTGCGACTGAGCTGCTTTCGTCTTGAGAGAATGCGTAACCATCTGAAAAGTGATTTTTGGGAATTTTTGATTTTTATAATTTATTTCGCTTTTCTCAAGATTTTAATTGCACGATGTTCTTTATCAAAATCACAATATTTTGTTTACAATTCAATTGGCACATTACCTTTAATGTGCTAAATTTTTACCAGAATTTCGTATTTCTTTGTCAAAATTCATATTGAAGTATTTTTCAAAAAAAAAAAAACTCACATCTCGTCTGTTCTGCTAAAGCCAACGACGCTTCGGACGCATTTCTATGCTGTAAATCACCACCTCGGAACGATGATGTAAGAAGACGAACATTTTCAAGTACATTTGACGAGTAGCTGAAATTTAGAACATGATCGTAGTTGTGCTAAATATTTTTGCTAGTATGGTTAAACTTATTAATTTTTAAGCTCTAATGAAGTTTCAATTTCGGGGGTCTTTAAAAATGTTAGTCTTATATTGTCAAGCTAAATTTTTCTTGGCCGCTCATTTTCGGCTGCAGCAACTAGAAGCCGAAGGCGACGCGACCGCAACGCGCTCAGTTGGTCTCACGCGTTGCGGTCGCGACGCCTTCGACGTTATCAGTGGAGCAGCAGAGAATGAGCGGTCAAGAAAATTAAGCTTGACAATAACGATTTAAAAAAAAGATACGTTATCAAATCCGTTCTAGAATATGAAATTTAAAAATATTTTTTAAAAAGAATTCACCAAAAATACCCTCCCAAAATTAATATGTGCAAGTGGATGACCCTCCTAAATTATCTTACTCGAAACTTTAAATTTTTCATATTTTCACATTTTAGCACGAAAAAATAATCTCAACAACGTACAGGGTAGTGGCATTAACAAACGGACACCGAAAATCGAAATGTTAGAGAGGAAAGCGCATTCACACGAAAAAAATTTGAAAAAGATGAAAAAACATACACAAACTAATATATAGGAAAAATAGAAGAATATGACGATTACGTGACGATGAGCTTCCGATCATAGACGAGTCGCACTCAATTGATCATTCTCATCTTCATCATTCACAACAATTCTCGTAACATTATGATCACCAATAAACGCTTTATTCGAATACGACATCGGTTTTGCAGCACCAATCACCGACATTTCCGTACTTCCATACTCGTCCTTATTCCCTCCATTCTCATCCTTTAATTTCATATTTTCTTCATATCGTTTTGGCTCTATCGGTGAAACCTTTTTTCTCAAACTGAATCTTGACGCAAATACTCTTGCCGCATCTTTTGTCGGTCCTTGATACGCCGCCCAGTTGCTAAAATCAGAGTTAAATATCTGATAAATGTTTTGAGAAGAAAAAATGTGGAAAAAAAGAGGAAATGGGAAAGTAAAACATTCTAGCATTTTGAATATTCCTCTCTCACATTCTAATATTCTGAATAAATGTAAAAATGTAAAAATGTCAGCCAACCACTCGCACAACTACCACAAATTTCAAGCAAAAACTTGTTGGGATATTAAATTTTTTTAAAAACAACACTTTTTTGAAAGGTACATCTGGACAACACTTTAACAAACAAAAATAGAAAATTCGATTTGGAATTTTTTTAAAAATTCAAAATTTTTAACAAAAAAACGAGGACTACTTACACACCGGTTTTGAAAAATGAGCTAAACCTTCTTTTTTACAAATTATATACGGAAAGCCTAAAAAAATAATATTGTCAACTCAATTATTCTTGATCATTGCGTTCGGAAGGCTGCTCAACCTCACAGCCGCTCCGCAAGCACGCGACGCGGCTGCCGACACTCACACATCCTGGAAAATTTGAAAAATTCATTTTCCCGCCGATATTTCAGTGTGTGTGAGTGTCGGCAACCGCGTCGCGTGCGTGCGGAACGGCTGTGAGGTTGAGCAGCCTTCCGAACGCAATGATCAAGAATAGTTGAGTTGACAATAGTTGCATTCAGGTTTCCTAAATAACTCTTTATTGACACCACCTCACAACACTAATCCATCTCAACCAAAGATTCGGTTACCTACAAAATTCGCCCCATTCTGGACAAAATAACTTGAAATTCTACACCCATTCCCATGCCTTTAACTTGCGTTCTATGGATACTAGAATTGTGTGAAGATGCACTTGTTTGCTGAAATTTTCTCATAAAGTTAAAATATAAGTGTTGTCCAGATATGTGTTGTCCCGTAAAAAAAACAAAATTCGATCAAAAAAAAACATGTCAAACATAGGAGAACGGTGCCGGTCTATCAAAATAATTCTAGTTCCAGAATTTCCAGAATCGGATTAGGTGATAATAAGAGAAACTGAGTTAAAGACACTCCAACCTGGCTAACCGTTCGAATCCGTTGAAAGATGTTGTTCGTTTTAACCACATTACTGCTAATTCTCTTGGTGTTGGGAAAGCAATTGTGAAAAGACTGCAAACAAAAACATTAAAAAAATATATATATATTCGAATAACAAAAATACCTTTTGATTACCAAATCCCACATCAACGTGGCGAGTGGAATAAACAAAAGCGCTAGCCAGAATGTCCACGATGACATCATTATATATGCCATTCCTGCCATATCAGCACCAATTCCTGACAATAGTGGGAAGACCAGTGAATAAATTATCACGAAAATAATCCAAAGGAATATTGATCCGATACAAGCGACAACAACTGGCCATGTCCATGAATCACATTCAAGTAGAGCTTTTAGACAAACTGTTGCGACGACAAACTGAAATTTCAATATTTTAGAGTATAAAGAAATCCTCAAAAAATCCTACCGTATATGCACAATTTCCGAGCATTAGCCATCCTCCATCTCTACCGTTACTCCACACAATTTGATGTTCCAAATAAGCATATGTCAAGAAGAAAAGTGACAATGAATGTACAATTGCCATTCCGATCCATAATGAGAAGTTCTGAAAAACATTCTTAAAGCGCCAAAATGACGATAATTGACTTACTGCAATACTAAACGCACGATTTTGGAAACTTGCATAAAGTGCCGGAAATTTCATAATCTGTTCAGCAGGTACTGGATGATCAAAGAGGCCCAACGCCACTGGTGGCCAAGCGGTGAAAATAACGTTAAACATTCCTAAAATTAGAAATTAGAAAATCTGAAAATAATTATTAAATATTTACCTATTGTCCATCTTTCAAAAATCGTCTGTCCCGACCATGCAGAAAATATAGCAAACCACAATTCGATGATATAGAGACATATGTTTTTGTAGAATGAGTATAGAATAACTTTAACAGATCGGTCATGATTCCAAGCTCCGTGAACCTGAAAACTTTCAGTTAAATGCTTTATTAAGGTAGAAAACTTACCAAAAGAAGTCGCCTCAAGAAATGGAATCGAGGAATGGCGTAGTCGGACGCAGAAGCGGCTTGAAGTCCCTCTTCTCCAGAAATTCCGACACCGACGTTTGCGGCCTGGAAATGTTAGTTGTATTTTTTTTTCTAAATAAATTAACGGAAGATACCTGAATCATGGCAACATCATTTGCACCATCACCAATAGCCAAAACCACATGATTCGCCAATGTTCTAACCATTTCAACCACTTCCGCTTTTTGCATAGGACTCATTCGACAACAAACAACCGCATTACATCTGAGTGCGAGTTCTCCAAATTGTTTCCTAGCCTCACCGGTCAGGGCATGAAGAAGTGATTTTCCATCGATAATCATTGCAAATTCCCTGAAAAATTCTCTGCATTTCGGGGGTTTTGTCGAAAATTTAAGACTATTATTAGTACTTCTCTTGTTGTTCCAACTCGACTGCTCTTTGCACAAATTGTTCTAATTTACTAAATGTCTCATCATAAGTCGTCTTATCAACAATTAACAATTCTGTATTCGGATGAACAAGCGCACACGAATGAGCTGTAAATTTCTCAATATTTTGAAATGTGGCCAACTTCCAAAAATTCACCAATATTAATAGCCGTTTCTCTCTTGTCTCCAGTCAACATCCATACTTTAATATCAGCAGCTAACATCGCTTGAATCGTCTCCGGAACCCATTCCTGCAGTTTATCCTCAATCGCCGTCGCTCCAATCATCGTCATATTTTTCTCCACTTTTTCCGCCGCTTCTGCCAACAATTTCACGCGATTATCGATTGCGAGAATGGCTTTTTTATATTCCGGCGCCCAGTTGTTGTATTCATCGTCGGATATGTCACGCATTGAGAAACAAAGTGTACGATAACCGAAGGATGCATAATCTTCTAGATGGACTGTGCAGTTTTGAATATCTTCTTCGCTTCCAGGCTTCAGACGCTCAAAGATTACAGTCTCCTGGAAGAAAAAAACATAAAATTATAGATTTTAATGAAATTAATATTTAATTTTTCAGAAATTAATGTTGAGGCTAAATGCGACACTGTCCTTAAGTGGAAAATTCTCCAAAATAAAAAAAAGAAGAACTTACAGCTCCTTTCATATACAATTTTATTTTTCCATGCCCATCTCGAGCAATTACACTCATTCGCTTCCTATCTGATGTGAAATCAATCACATCCAAAATTTCGAACGTCTGATCTTCACCAAGCTGAAAATATAAATTATTTTTCAAATCTTATGACTTATATGAAAACTCACAATATTACATATAACCTTTTGTGGTTGTCTGGTGTGGAACGTCACATTCTGCGATGCGGCTCCTCTAACCAATGCAGCTTCATCAGGAGAAGATGACTGATAGATCACTTCCCCATCTTTATGTTCCGGCACAACTGTATGACAAACTGCCATCATTGTCAAAATTTCAATGATTGCTTCACCATGTTCACTATTCTGAAAATAACAATTATTCAACACTTTTTTCTAAAATCCAAATATAAACCTTATCATTCTGATAATCCTCTAACAATTGAGCATCAACAAATTCATCATCTTCATTATTTCCATAATTTCTATCACCAATTGAAACCCTTTTAAATTTCATCACATTCCTGGTCAATGTTCCCGTTTTATCCGACATGATATATTTCACTTGTCCCAATTCTTCATTCAAATTCGACGTTCTTGCAATAGCACATGAATCACTGTTAACATCATACATTTCTATATCATTATTTATATAAATCGCCTGAAATTACATTATTTTTTGAGAAACTGAAAAAAATATAAAATCACCTGGAAAAATCTAACAATCTCCAGTGTTACTTGAAGCGAGATTGGAATCAAATTGTTATAAAGAATGAAAAATGTCAAAACTCCCCATAGAAACGATCCTTTAGGATCGTGTTCTGCAAAAAAAGCAAGTTTATATTGTTTCTTCTTATTTAAAGAAAAAAAACTAACCTAAAAATGACAAATACCAAGCTTGTGGAATATTTTCACTCCTCCAGATTTCAGATCCCGCAGCGGAGATTAAAGCAAGTGCAACTAGGACAAAAAACAAGAAAATGATGCGATAGTTGGTTTGAATGTCGATGGTGCCACTTTTCAGCGGTGCTCTTTTCGAATTCATTAGTAGTTTTGAATCGTGTCCGGTGTAAATTACAGCACCGAATACCCAAGCGGTGTTTTTGAGGCGGGCGCCACGGAGAAGTAACTGATCGATACCTGCAAATGAATGAATTTAAATTGAAAAATCGTGGTTTGAGTACTTATAGAATCTTTTTATAAATTCTTGAATTTCTAGCTTTCACAAATAAAGGTGTTCACAAAAATTAATTATAAAGTTCAGGAGCTTTTGGTAATCTCATCAAACATTTGTGAAATGTTTCGTATCAGCTATTATCAACTCAATTATTCTTGATCATTGCGTTCGGAAGGCTGCTCAACCTCACAGCCGCTCCGCACGCACGCGACGCGGCTGCCGACACTCAACACACTGGACAATTTGAAAAATTCACTTTCCCGCCAATATTTCAGTGTGTTGAGTGGGAGGAGACCGCGTCGCGTGCGTGCGGAGCGGCTGTGAGGTTGAGCAGCCTTCCGAACGCAATGATCAAGAATAGGGCACGTGACAGTTCGGGAGAAAGACAGTTTGGGAGAATAAGGACAGTTCGGGAGAAAAAAGTGACAGTTCGGGAGAATTTTAAAATTCTCTTTTTTTTTGCATTTTCATTTTTTAAACTTAAACTTTCGTCATTTCATAAGTTTTTTTGGGTGCAAAAGCTTTCGAAATGCCGAAAATTTAAGTTTAAAAAATGAAAATGCAAAAAAACAAGAGAATTTTAAAATTCTCCTGAACTGTCACTTTTTTCTCCCGAACTGTCCTTATTCTCCCAAACTGTCTTTCTCCCGAACTGTCTTTCTTCCGAACTGATTTTCTCCCGAACTGTCACGTGCCCCAAGAATAATTGAGTTGACAATATATTTTTTCAGAAACAAATTTCAAAAAAGAAAAGGAAATTTTTTAATCGCTATTTTAAACGTTTCCATACTGTTTCAATGAGTTTTGCTATTGTTTTACGATAGAAATATGAACAAACGTTTTCTATACTTTTCCAAATTCAGAAAAATGCTCACCAAAATGCCTTGGCTGTCCATCAATTTCAATATTTCCATTAAATTCATTTACATGTCTCGACGGTGGTTCACAGACAATTTCAGCTCGAAAATTGGCCAAATCTTCCGGTTTTGTTATTTTAGCAGTAACATCAAGCGCCTGCTTTATTTTCAAATTAGTTTCACCGTCGAGATTTGATGTTTCAATATAAGCCATTCCTTGTTGCTCACTCGATGATAAAATCAATAAATCAGCCGGGAAAAGACTATCATTGTCAACACGAATATAGTCACCAACTTTTACCTGAAAAAGAAGTTAAAATAATCGATATTATCAAATCTATCAATATAATTACATCTTTCCATTGTTTTTCAGCCCAATTTCCATGTTCCAAAATTTCAACTCGAAACCCATTGACTTTAAGATCAGATCTTCGTCTTTTCTACAAAAAATGTTTATAATTGGTGTATTTTTTTAAAATTAATTTTTCCTAACCAAATCCTCAAATATCTCCTTGAGCGCCGAAACAGTCAAAATTATCAGAAATGGAACAGCTGTTGTGTACCTTCCGGTTGGACTCACATCTGGGATTTGCTGCAAAAAAAATTATTTGATGTTCGAAAATCAACAAAAATTCAATAAAATATACCTGAAGTAATGCGATCGCCAAAAAGAATATATTATTGTACCTCCGAAATTGTTCATAAAGAAATCGAGGTAGAAAAGAAAAAAGGTTATATTTACATGTACTGAAAATGAATCTTTTTTAAATTAAAAATTAATTGGGTCACCTGATTTTATTGCTACAATACTTTTTTGAATGTAAAATGTGTTCGGAGCCTGAAAAAACGTTTTTTTTTAATTGCAAAGGTCTCCTTTAAAATTTTACCTAATGTAATATGCCTATTATTGTCCCTTGCCGCGTGAGACGGCATTTTCTTCTTGAACGATCTGCAAAAAAAGAATAATTATATAGACTGTTCGACAAACGAAATAAAACTGTGACTTGTGTTCAGTTCTGATTTTTAATCACAGAAAAAAAATTGTATAATACCTTTTTTCTTTGTTTTATCGATTGTGCACGGAACCGTTTGACATATGCAAATGTGGTTTGTCTTCCGACTACAAAATCGTTCAGTTTAATTTCTGAAAAGTACAGAAATGAAACAAGAAAACGTGTTTTGAAAATATAAAAAAAACCGAATGAGGAACTAGGGCAAGTAGTTAGTATTTCGTTTTTTGTTTGGTGTTCTAAACAAACAAATGTTTTTCAATCGAAAAAGAGTTCATTCGTCGAAAAATGGGTCGTTGAGGAGGTGATTTATTCAAAATTGAAATTGAATAAAAATAATGAATATGAGAGTTAGTTAAATGGAAATAACTAGTTTTTTTAATGACGCCTAGTTGTCATGACAGCAAAGAGATCAAAAATCTTATGATTTTTATGCCAGAATTTTTCTAAATATTCAAAAAAAAATGGATTTTTAAAAAACGTTTATTTTGAATTTCATCTTTTCAGCCAAATATGGAGTCTGAATAAGGAAAAAATGAGTAAAGGTCTAGAAATCAAGAGTAATTTCAAATTATAAGCTTTAAATCATATATAATATAATTTAATAACTGTAAAAACAAATTTTTTAGATCGTTAAGCTTTTTTTATTGTATAAACTATTGATTGCGTCGGGAAACTTGGCAAATTAAAAAAAATTACACGTTTTCCAAACCACAAGTGTTTTAATTTCGCGAGATAGTGAAATATTTTTGCAACTATGAGTACTATTTTCTTTGCTTCAAAATTTTTATTACAAAAAAAGTATAATGGCCATAAACTTGTCAAAGTCTCTTATCAAAGACGAAAGAAGCATCGACACAAAAACCAAAAAAAAAACAACCAAATATTTATGTCGTTTTTATGTTTTCAAGAAAAGTTTTATTTCCATTCTGACTTCAACGAAATTATAGACAAAAGAACGACATTTATTATATTTTGTCAATATTATCAATGAGGTAAAATATTTAACATAAACAAACGGTTTCACAGACCACATTCGTTGCAACAACCAGGAAAATCATTGGAAAAATAAAAGGCTTGTTGTTATTTTTTCAGTGACTCCGACCGATTGGGGGAGGACTTGGAAAAAAAAAATATACGGAACATAGAGAAAAAGTGAGATGGAGGAGGAAGACGTGAGGAGCAACGAAGAAAAAAATGATAGAGGATGCATCTATTCGAAGACTCGTGGAGGGTGTTAGAGAAAGTGACGAATTTTAGAGCTGATGCTCTTTTCCCAAATCGTTGCTGTTATTTTTTTGCCATTTTTTCTCACTATGCAAAACCAATTTTTCATCGAGTGCAAGATATATGTCTTGAACATTTTTTTTTAATTCTGAAAAAGACAGCAACAAAAAAAAACAAAAAGTTTATGGCATTGAATGTGAAAAATATCGGGAAATTGTGAGAAAACAGATATTTTTCAAATTTTGTTGGGAATGTTACAAAAAACCTCAGATTAGATGAATTGTTCCCCGTGTAATGGAGAATGTGAAAATGCATGCAAATTATCTAACAAAAATATCAAAATTTTAGAAAATATGTAAATTTTCACCTGTTTATCACCTTTATCACCTCATGGGAGCTAACGCGAAAAAATTGATTGATACTAGTTATTTGACATTGATTATCTGAGTTTTTAATGAGAAGGTTTATAAAAAGACGACGCCTGATAAGATAAGGTTTATGGTCCATAGATTCAGTTTTATAAAAATTTTAACCCACTTTTTCATTTTTGAGTAAAATTGAAATTTTTTTCATGAAAACTTGTTTTTGTTTAAGAAAAATTTCAAATCTATGAATCATTAACGTAAAAAGAACTGTGGCTACTGTCTGATAACCACTTCCGACTGAGTCATTGAAAAATAATAATACAATAGTAATTAATAGAATAAAATTTGAGAAGCACAATATTTTTTAAACTTTTCTGTGAAACATTAGTTTAAGAAAAGTTATGGGATATCTAATTAAATTTAATAAAACACATTGAGCAATAAAACCACGTTTATTCATTAGTTTTTTAAAAAAAGTATTTGTCATGAAATTATTAGAACGTTAAAAAGTTAGCACTTTATGTATTGGATAAACATTAATCTAAAAATACTTTACCTAGTTTTAAAAATATCAAAACAAAGGAAAAATGCAGTCAAAAATCATATGAAAATGATGAGGATTGTAAATATAGGTACAGGTAGAAGAAATAGAGAACCAAAATATCAAGAGAACAATTAATAGAAGGAAACCTAGACAATCTGAATTCTCCATTTTTTACACGCTGTCTCCGACAAGTCTATTCCATTTTTTTCTATTCAGTTGACTATTTACACTTGAACGTATTACTGTGAGCGATATTTACGAAATACTAGATATTTTTTTATTTCTACATCCTTTCATGGTGGAAGAGAAAAAAACAACATCTTGAATAAAAGTAGTACTTTTCAACGGAATGACCGTTTTGCAAGGACGATCTTTCGCACAAATAAACAAGGAAGAGGACAAATAGAGCGATAAAAAGTTCGAAAACTTGGGATATTTTTTCATGAAAAATAACGAAAAGAAAATCCGAATGTTATAATGTCTTTTTAAAAAAAAGATACTTTGAAAGATACAAAAATTTACACCAAACAACCGAGACAAAACTATAAAACGTCTGTCAAATCACTTTGCCAACAATGAAAACCAGTTTCTGTTTCTCTTATTCTCTAATCGTTTTCACACTCCAACACATATCGAATTGAATAGACTTCAAAACAAAATCTGCATTGATATTCCACATTATCATGATACGTTAATTTAACGTTAATAACGTTAATTTAACACTTCATCGATGACTTTTAAGAATCAAAAACATGGAAAACATTTCTAAGCAAGAAACTAAATTTCAAAATGCCTTCTTTTTTTTGGAATCAATCCAAATAACCTTGAACAGGATAAACGGACTAAACGACCTTTATGAGAAGAAAACACGAGGAAAGTTGATTGGAAAAACGAGCAAACAACACAAAGCAGAGGGAAATGTGAAATTTAGACTCGAAAATTCCAAGTTTTCGAAAATTTGACTCAACAAAAAATTTGATCTACGGGAATGAGCGAATGTTAAAATCTCAATAATTATGAACGGAACAAAATTCTATTTGGGCGGTTTTTTTGGTTTTACGAGTTTTTCTTTTTTTTCGAAATATTGTTGTTAGACTGACTTCTCGAAAAAGAATGGACCGGTGCATTCTTTTTCCTGAGAAATTCAAAGAATACGAAAAAAAAAATCAAGAAAAATAAAATTTATTTCAACATTTTGGATGACAAAATTAATTGGATAATTGACGCGCAAAAATTAAGAAAAAGTTTATAAAACATTTTTTCATTGTTTCGGGACAAAATTTGGAAAACGGTGTGCTCCTTTGAAAACTGTAGAATTTTGATAGAGCGAAGTTAGTACCTTTTCGAATTATTGGTACATAATTTGTTGATAAGTTCAACTTTCCGTCGTTTAAGTCGTTTCTCATTTTTAATTTTGAAACTCGTCATGCACAACGTTCATCACATTTTCAGTGTAAAAACAATGCCTGGCCCACGCCCGTTAGCTGAACAAATGGCAGTACTCAGCGGGCAGAAAATTCCGGATCCGGACGACACCTACAGCTATTCAGACTACTCAATAAACATCGGAAATGTAACATGTCCAGCCGAATTGAACAGAACTTACGCCCCAGAGAGAAAATCCGAGAAATCCGAAAGTCGTAAAATTGTATGTTTTCTTAAATATAAATTCTTTTAAAAAAAGCTATTCAATTTCAGAAAAAGATTGTGCTCGAATCGCCAAAGTGTCGCGCTCTTCCAAAAGAACCGAAAGTCTTCAAAAAATCCGAAACTATTGAAAAGGAAAGAGGAGGATTTTTGACCGAGTCGGTTAATCATCTGCCGGACAGAAGGAAGTTCAAAACATCGTATTGTGAAGCTTCGCTGCGTGGATTTTGTGCTTATGGGGAAAAATGTTGCTTTGCACATAGCCCAGAGGAGCTTCGCAGTGATCGAAACAAAGATTTAAACGCTACAAGAGTACCTCGAGTCAGGACTCACAATCGTTATCAAAATGGCGACACTTCATTCAGATATAACCGATATGCTAGTGTATGTTACTTTTCATCTGCGAATATTATTAATCAATTAACTTTCAGTCAAGAAGAAATCAGAAAACCTGTAGACATTTCGAAAAAGGACACTGTCCGTATGGTTCAAGGTGTCGTTATCTTCACAATTCAAAATCCAAAGTTTGGGATAGACCACCACCTTTCAATCCGAATGTTCCACCCCCGATGATGAACCAAGAGCAGAACGTAAAACAGCCATTACAACAACAGTATCAAGTGTTTCAAGCGCCGTTCGATATGCAATTGCCGGTAGATTTGAATCAAACGTATGTTTTTTTAGATATCTGAGAAAAAACTAAGATGGATGGACTTTTGAAGAAACAAAAGTATCTATTTGAAAAAAACCGAAAATGCGACGAACTTTAACAAAATTAGGAGTTGGTCTGAAATGTGCTGTTTTTTAGCATGAACAATATATTTATTAGTATGTGTCGAATTTCTAAATCCAAATTTCTTTTAAATTTTTATCAGATTTTGGTATTTTTCCATTTATTTTGTATTCATAAATTATTGCTACAGGTATCTTTCTACCTTCTAACTGATCTTTTAGATTCTCCACTAATTGCATTCAGAGATCCTGATAGTCTTTAGAGTATTTTTCTTCATTGATCACTCACTATTGTCTAATCTTTAATATTGCAGAATGCCTGTGGCCTCGTACCAGCAAATGCAACAACCAGCACAATACTTTTACATACCACAATATCAATGGCAGCCACAAATGACGTCACCGGCACCAAACTACCAGTACGGATATTAGAACAAAGTTGGGCTATATAAATTATGTACTAATTTTTTAAATTGCTTTTATTGTAACATATTCTTGACTATGTTTGTGAAATCCATTCTGTATAACCAATATTCTTGTAGAAGTGCATGGAATTTTTTGTCAAATAAAGTGATTTACTAGCAGAAGTAACAATCACATCTGGAAAACATGGTTTTTTAAGGTTCTGAGAACTAAAAGGTTACGTTTCTAATACACAAACTGGTGGAAAGTTTTCACAAACTTTGAATGCCTGAAAATGGGAATAAAATGACCTGTGAAATATTGAATTTTCTTACATTAGACCAATTTTCACATGTAACATGGCAAAAAAGTGGAGTTAAATCATTCTCATTGCAAAATACGCCGGTATCTATTCTCATCTGGATCAGAGGGATTTCTTAAAACCGAGATTATCACAATGAAACTCACGATAGCTTCTACGATTAACGGCAATGTAATAGAGAGAATTAAAATGATAGATTTAATGGACATGTTGAACAAAGAAATGAAAGTCAGGTACTTGAGAACTTCCAAGAATTATTTAAATATGAAATATACGGGAATGTTTATTCAAAATAATTTATGTATAACGTGAAGAAAATTAAGAAAAAATAAAAATAAACAAATTTACTCAAAGAGATCCGAGCATCGAATAAAAAAATACCAGGATTGGTGAACAACACAGGAATTTCTAGACATACTTTCATTTTAAGCATCTTGCTGGACGGCATGGATCAGCGTGATGTTATCACCCTGAAAATAAGCTCGTTTGTGAGTTAAACATTTTTAATCGTTGTTTTTACCTTGAGAAGAATTCTCCCAATCTTATTTCGGTTTTTGGTTTTCATGTTGACCTCTTCCGCTTCGTCGAAGACGATGTTCATGAATTCGTCGAAACCTGAAATAAAAAATTTTGAATTCATTTTTTATGAAATCAAATTTTATACCAATGATGTATCCTTCGATTCTGTGGGTGACATCCTCGTAAAGCCAGATTTGAACCCGTGTTCTGTTCTGTAGATATCTAAAAAATTATAATTTTTTAATGAAAAGGGACATTCGGGATACACACCTGAAGATGAGGTTCACTGGTTGAACCATAACCTTTTTAAGTGTTCTTGTTGACATTTTGAAAACTGAAAAAAACTGGTGTTTTGAAGGAAAATAATGAAAAATGAGCAAAGAAGAGAGATGACGAAAAACGAAAACTAATTTTGCTAAATTTTTCTTGTTTCAGACTAGAAGGATCACAGAAAAAGCTAAAATGCTTTCAATTTTAATAATTATGAAGATTTTCTGTGATATTAGTAGTATAAAAAACAGAAGAAAAAGAAAAAAAACGCGAGAAATTCCTATTTTCGAAAGTCCCAAATCGCCGCGTCGGTGTGCTACACCATCACGCAATACTGCAGACAATGCCGAAAGAAAATTTCGCACCGTAATCCATGTAACAGTTGTTGGATACTGAAAAAAACTGGAAATCTTATGGAGTTCAAATGATGAATAAAATCTATATGCAAGGAAAATTTTCTGTAAGACAATATTCGTTGTTAAGGGGAGGTGGGATGAACAACTTATTGCCTTTGACCATTTTGGAAAAAAAACGAAAACTTGGATTTTGAAAATTTTTAAATGTAAAATTGTCCTAAACCTGACTTCTTAGAAAACTCGTTCTTAACTTCTAACATTAGATAGTACGCCTTATTACTGAAAAATAACAGATTTAATTGTACCATTGTGGCCATTATTGATCTATATAGAAATTGAAAACGAACGAGTGTTTTTAACAGCAGTAAAAATAAACATTCAGATCCAATAAATTTAAATACTTATCCCGATCAAGATGAACACTTACTGGACACGGAACACAAGGAAATCAATGATTTTTCGAAAAAAATAACAACAAAAGGATTTCGAATGAGAACCGCGACGCGCGCACGCGCGCACGACCAAAACAGAGTGAAGAAAAACGCGGGAATTTAAAATTTTTGTTTGAAATAATAAAATGTTCCATTTTAGCAAAATTTATCATTTTTCCACGGGATGTGCAAGGTTAACCAACTGGTAACCACCTATTTAGGAATACCGCATACCGCTGGAAACCTAGGAATACCGCATACCGCTGGAAACCTAGGAATACCGCAACCGCTGGAAACCTAGGAATACCGCATACCGCTGGAAACCTAGGAATACCGCAACCGCTGGAAACCTCTTGTTTTTCGATAAAATTTATTTCCATCAATATTTTATCCTTTTTTTTTTTTGCTTTTTTGCTTTCTCCTCTGTAATGGACCTATTCAGTTTGAAAAAAAAATACAAAAAATGTCGAGAAATTCAATGCAGAAATTGCAGAGAAATGCCGAGAAATGCAGAGAAATTGCAATTTCTCTGCATTTCTCGGCATGCCATTTTTTTCGACCGAGACAGTCTTTTTCGGTCTAAATCAGATATGTTGGGCCTCTAAGGGCCATTGGGACTCACTACTAATTTTTTGGTAAAATTTCCACAACCATAGGCACAAAAACAAC
Organism: Caenorhabditis virilis; assembly: GCA_964036255.1. Classification (NCBI taxonomy): domain Eukaryota; kingdom Metazoa; phylum Nematoda; class Chromadorea; order Rhabditida; family Rhabditidae; genus Caenorhabditis; species Caenorhabditis virilis. Next base: position 7,280,231 of record OZ038417.1, on the reverse strand, counting down.
CATTTTTCATAAAATTGTTTAAAGGGACACAGATTAAATCGTTTGGGTCTTGAAGAAAACCAGTTCAAAAAATGCAGAGAAATTGAAATTTCACTGCATTTCTCGACATTTCTCTGCAATTTCTGCATTGAATTTCTCGACATTTTTTGTATTTTTTTTTCAAACTGAATAGGTCCATAACATACTTATTCAAAAACTTGAAATGAACCTAAATCTTCTTAAATAAATGCAAAAGAAAATAAATATTTTTCTATTTATTTTCATTTTCATTTTTGAGGTTCCTTTGTGAGTTTATCGTATTTTCGCTAGATTTCACTAATTTTCTACACAACTCAACAATGGCCGAGTTTTTAAACATTCTAGGCCGCATTTAATTTATTTATTTCATTCTAAATAACATCTTGCTATGTATCCTAATTAATTGAATTTCAGCCAATGAAACGGTCTCAAAATGATAGCACTTTTAACACACCGATAAAAATCGAACAAGAGGATGATTATGAGGATGAGCAAAGCAACGATGGCACTGAGCAGGTAAACAAAATATATGGGAATAGTTATTTCAATTGCAAGCTTTTATAGGAAGCAAGGCCAAAAAGATTACGAGCGACAACTTCGAAAAGTTCGGAACCAACCGGTGAAAGTCCGCGAAAAATTCGACGATCAATCACTCCATCAATTCTCGACGGTCCATTTGATAAATGCGTTCTTAATTTGGGTGAAAACTGCAAAAGCACCGTTAGAATCGGAAGACGAATTAGTACCACCGAAGCATGCTGTAGCTCTTGTTTTATGCGAGTTTTTCGAGGAAAAGATTACGAAACACAGTTTGTCGAATGGAAACAAAAAGCTAGCGATGGACACCACTTATTAAAATCTGACCAATATGTAAAAAGATATATTAATGTGAGTTGGTTCGCAAATTCAATATCTACTTCTATGTTTAGTTGTTTTAGAGCAAGTTCTTACCATTTTACAAGAAATGCCAAAGTTGTGGTAAATATGAAATGGATCCAGAGTTGAAGGATCTGACCGCAGAAGATTTTGCAAATTTCAAGTGTACGAATGGATGCGAAATTTCGACGGAGTTAGAAGTAATTATTTTAAAACAAATTTGAAGCTCAATTAAAAAACAATATTCAGTTTGTTAAACAAATTAAAGACGACCCACAATGGTATGCCAAAAACCCAGGATTTCCACCATTGTTGCAAAACAATGTTGCATATTCCCTTCTTGTTGATAATTATGTAACAAGAACAGCAGGAATGGACGCCAGTGTTCAAACAGATGCGAAATTGATAGATGACGGTGGTGTGCCATTTCGAGATACAAGAAAACTGATGAATATGTTTTATGTTCCATTTACGGATGTTATTGCAAATATTGTTCATCCAGAGTTTATGGAAGCTGATGAAAAATTGGTTGGTTTTCAATTCAATATTTTAATCCAAAAAAAATGAATACCAGGCATTTCCAAAGTTCACGGAATGCGACAGTATTTCAATATATTATCTTCAAGTCAGAAATACAATCATTGCAATGTGGTTGAAGCATCCTTTTGTTCAAGTGACGAAACAAATGGTTGAAGCGCAAATAATTGTAAGAGGGCATGCTCGAATTTATCTTCTCGAGCATTTAGTTGAACCTGTTTTGGAGTTTTTGACAATTAAAGGAGTTATTAATTATGGTGCAATTGATTATAGAATCAATCCTGTGAAGAATGACGTGGTAACTAAGCTTTATATTTAGTTTATTTTTAACTTTTTCTATCTTAGAAGGTTGCTATTATTGGTGCTGGAATTTCTGGAATGAGTGCTGCCTGTCATTTAAAGCATCTTGGTATCGATTCAGTAATTTTCGAGGCAAAAAGTCAGTATGGAGGAAGAATGAATGTAATCAATATATTATAATTCGAAACTTTAATTTCAGATGTTTTTAGGATGATAAATCATTGGGTGTTCCAGTCGGTCGTGGTGCCCAAATTATAGTTGGAAATGTCAATAATCCGATCACTTTACTTTGTGAACAACTTGGAGTCGAGTATAGAAATTCCAACTTTTTTTGTCCGCTTATTGACGAGTCAAATGGAAAATGCTATTCATCAAAAGATCGGCATTTGGATGATCAAGTTGATTTGCATTATAATAACGTTTTGGACGCAATCAGGAACAAATTCTTGCTGGATAAAGGAACTCCTGATCAATCGCTTCAAAGTGAGATTTTTTCATTTAAAAATTGCTTAAAATTGGAATTTAATGTTTTTCAGCAATGTTTAACACGATGAGCAAAAATCTACTGGAAGCAGCAGGTTTAGAGAAACTCGACACACCGGAATTTGCGAAATTGATTGATTTTCATTTGGGAAATTTAGAATTTTCGTGTGGAGCGAAAGTGGAAGAATTATCGGCAAAAGAATATGATCATAATGAAAAATTTGGAAATTTTGCTGGAGAACATGCAGTTATTGTTGATGGAGCACAAACGTTGGTTGATCATTTGTCGAAAGGATTGGATATCCGCTTAAATTCTGTGGTATGTGAAAAGTTTAAGGATTGTGAGAAAATTTTTAAAAACGCCTACAAATTACTCTCATCTATAATGATCGTCGCTCATGAGTGCTTCCCTATTTTTCGAGCTAAATTCAAGCGCATTCGATTAAATACAGAATGTCACTTAAGTTTTACAGGTTGAATTGATTGACTATTCCGGTCCTTCGATTATCATTCATTTTGCTGGACAAGAAAAATCATTGGACGTCGACAAATTAATCGTTACAACCTCCCTTGCAGTTCTGAAGAAGAATCCAAAAATGTTCTATCCACCCCTTCCTGATTGGAAACAAAAGGCAATCGATGATTTAGGTGCTGGTCTTATCGAAAAAGTCGCTGTTAAATTTACTGAACGATTTTGGGCTTCACTAGACGGGAAAGAAGCTAAAACTGAATATTTCGGAAAAGTGCCGATCAAATCAGAAGATAGAAGTCTTTTCAATATTTTTTATGACTTTTCAGGAAAGGTAAACAAATTAATAAAATATATTTATTTCAATAAAACAACTTTGGTTTCAGAATGAAAAGAACGAAGAGTGTTACGTACTGATGTCATATGTCACCGCAGAACATTCTTCAATGGTTAATGAAATGACTGATAAGCAAGTGGCTGACAAATTTGTAGAAGTACTGAAAAGAATGTTTCCGAAGAAGAATATAAAACCATTGGGACATATGGTATCTCATTGGGGAAAGGACCCATTTATTGGAATGTCGTATACTTTCGTACCGTTTGGAAAACCAGGAGATGAAAGTTATAATCAATTGAAGGAAAGTGTTAATGATAGACTCTTTTTCGCTGGGGAGGTATTTTTTCGAATTTCATGACTTCTTATTTCAAAAACAACATTTCAGCACACAATTGCATCTGAGCCCCAAACAATGACAGGAGCATATTTGTCAGGTCTACGAGAAGGTGGAAAAGTTGTGTTGTCTTTGGAATCAAATTTTAAGAGAAAAAAACGATAATTCATTTATTACAAAACTTTCAAATTTTAGAGAGATCTCTATGTTACTTATATTCATTTTTCAGGGTGCCTATATTTATTATGCATATTCCAATTAATTACACTTTGAACAGTATTTTTGCTCGCATTACTTATTTTCTTGTATTCTTTTGGCTATTCGTGATTTAAGGAAATATAACTTTTAACACCGATGAAAATTCTTATCATGCTTTGTATTATATAAAAAGTTATCCAAAAATAAATTTACATGAAAAATCAAGGAAATCGAGTCGTTGAAGATAATTTTTCTCGGAATATGCGTCGGTTCTGGAGCAACAAAAAAAAAGTTCTAATGTAACTTCAGTTTTTGTGAAAGTGAACGATTCTCACTTGTTGTGGGATAACCTAATATTTGCGAGAAATGGTACTGTCAGTGGACAATATTTTCATTTCTCCCAAATCGTATTTCTTTTTCTCTCGAATTGTTATTAGTTTACGTCCCCAAAATATACTTGCAAATTAAATTAGCGCATATTGGCAAGTTGCCAGAGTGTTTCGGGTGCAAACACGCTGGAGTGCGTTTGCGGACAACAAACCCGCGCGAAATGCCATGTTTTGAATGTTCAAAGTGATAAAATTCTTTTTCTAGGTGGTGTCCTTATTTTTTATTATTATTATTATTATTAGACGGTCCACATACGTTCTTAATTGTTTTTTTTTTCAGTAAAATGGACTCATCGTCGTCTAAAACATCAGACGAATCAAAATGGAATCCCAAACGAGGTGGGCACTTTACAATCAACGACTTTGAAATTGGGAGGCCTCTCGGAAAAGGAAAATTTGGAAGTGTTTACCTCGCGAGATTGAAGAAAAATCATTTCATCGTTGCGTTAAAAGTATTGTTCAAGTCGCAATTAATCGGAGGAGGAGTAGAGCATCAGTTAGAGCGAGAGATTGAGATTCAGAGTAATTTAGAGTGAGTATCTTCATTTTTTAGATTTTAGTTTATTTATTTTTTTGCAGACATCCAAACGTCCTCAAACTGTATACTTATTTTTGGGATGAGAAAAAGATTTACTTAATTCTCGAGTTTGCTCCAGGAGGTGAAATGTACAAGCAATTGACAACGATGAGACGTTTCAAAGAACCATTGGCCGCGAAATATATGTATGAAATTGCCGACGCTCTTCATTACTGCCACGCACGACATGTGATTCATCGTGATATCAAGCCGGAAAATCTATTAATTGGTCCGAATGATGAGCTGAAAATCGCTGATTTTGGTTGGAGCGTTCATGCACCATCGAATAAGTATTTAAAACTTGTAATTCTTGAAGCCGTAAAATGTTTTCCAGGCGCCAAACAATGTGCGGAACGATGGATTATCTGCCACCAGAGATGGTGAATGGACAAGAACACACTGCTGCGGTGGACTTGTGGGCGATCGGCGTCCTATGCTATGAGTTGTTAGTTGGTAAACCACCATTTGAGCACGATGACCAACATAAAACTTATGCAGCTATCAAAGAGGTAAGGCTTATAAAAATGGTTTTCAAACATTTTTGAAAGGAATAATAATTCAAAATTCGTGTCTATGAGTTTTTCGCCGAAATATATAATTTATTATTGTCCATATTCTGAATGTATTATTCAAAGGTTTTTTTTCGAAAAATTAAAAAAAAAGAACTATATTCATTTGAATATAAACTTTTCAGGCACGATATACCTTCCCGGAATATGTATCCAAAGGTGCACGTGATTTAATTGGAAAATTGTTAACCGTTGATCCGAAGAAGCGGTTGTCACTGCAAGAAGTAATGGATCACGATTGGATTCAAAAAATGCTGGAAGTAGGCCGACGGGCCGCAAAGGAAGAGGCTACTAATCGTGCAGCGAACCTCCAGAAGCATTAATTTAAGTTTTACAGTTGCTTTATTTTATCTGTATAAATGTGAATTCGTAATTATTGTGCCAAAAAGAAGTAAAAAACAATACGTCCTTTTGTTTCGTGATTTTTGGTATCGAGATGGGGCTTCTTTTTAAATTTAGAAAGTGTGGTTGTCTTAAATACAATCTGGCGTTTTTAGCGAGACGATGGTTCGATTCGGTTCGAAACCGGTTCAATTCACATATATTTTTAAAAAATTTTTCAGAAAATAGCGAAATTTGGAGCTCGCTTTGATCGCTAATGTAGATAGAAGTGCACAAAATACTTAAAACACACAAAAAGGTTCCGGAGCGAACATGAAACATCTTTAAAAATAATCCTTACTTTTTATTTTCTTACCAAAAATGAATTATTGATAAATAAGTACATTTCAAAATAATTTTCAATTAAAACTTGAATGGAAAACTAGGGAACACCCAATTTTCAATGACATAAATAGGAACACGTTTTTTTTTTTCATTTTTTCAACTTTCTCTGTTACCTGATTGTAAGCAGGCCCATCTGATCTTATTTTGGAGTCTAAACAATTTCCATTTTTGGTTGTTTAATAGAGAAACAATGTGGCACTATATTTATCAGGCTTTATCGAACTTGTTCTCAATGTTGTTGATTGAGAATAGGCTCCGTCAAATGGAACCAAATCAAGTTTTGTTGGACAGAGAACAGTTATAGAAGGATGTTGCACACAGAGGTTGGAAATTAATTGAAAAATAAAAGAATAACATTTATTGGTTATGAAAGGTTATGAAGTTGGTTATGAACTCTCTGACATGAACTTTGTTGAATGACGAATCTTTATTATGAAGATTTGAAATAGAAGTCTGTACGGAGATTTGGGATATTATAAAGAGAAAAGCCGATAAAATATCTTCATAAAATATTGAATGAGCAGCACCGCCGGGAGTTCATATTTGCATCAACATTTTCAACACAATTTTGTCGCTTTCTCGTTTTTCTTGTCTGAAAGAAATGGAACGAAAAAATTATATTTAATTAAAAACCAAGTAAGAATACAAAAACACCAGAACTTTAACTTACAATATTAAAATAAAGATCCATCACTCACCTTATGCACCGTAGTTTCAGCATTTTGTGTTGGCTGGGCGTTTGTTGACAAATCCAATATTAGATCGTCGCAACATTTTTTTGAATTTGGTTCAAAATATTCATTGCAAAGTTTCATCAGAAAAGCGTCCATGTTTCTTTTACCCATTTCTCTATCAAATTCTTTGTTAAAATTTTCGATATCATCAATTGACATGTTTTCCAGCAGCACAGCCTTTAAGAAAATAATTTTAAAATTACGTGGCACATTGTCTTTAAATGATAAACCATTCAAAAAATATGCATGAAAATTTACCTGAAGTTTTGATAATTCGAACTTTTCAGCGATCCAAAGTCTATATTGAACTGAACATTCTTTTGAAAAAAGCAGAAAATCCTCGCAATCGTTAAGCAAGAATTGAATGTCGAAAGTAACTGCGAGATCCAGAAGGGCTTCTACATTTTTAACTGAAAAAAATTATTATTTTTTCTCAACAAAATCTCGAAAAATGTTTGGAAAGTTTCAATTAGATTAAAAATAAACATACTTGTTATGACTTGTTTTCGGTGATATAACAATTGAAGAAAATAATAAAAATGTTCAGCTTTCATTTCTTTGTCGAGATGAATTTCATCACTGTCATTTTCCGTCAACATTTTTCGAAACGATTTTGAGAAACATAATAATCCCTGAAATAAGTAAATTGTTTTAAAGGAAAAATAAGAATAACTCCATACTTGTCTGTCAACATAAAATTTGTCGTCCTCTACATGAATTGTAACTGCCGATGCAGGGGTTGAATGAAGAAATATATCGTATGAACCAACAATTGACTCAAGAGTCAGAATTTTAGCAAGAATGCATTCTTCATTGAGATCAGTAAATAGTGATCCAAATTTATCACTTCGGGGAAGAAAAGAATCTTGGATTCCTTTATAGGAGTTGACTTGAATACGTACTTGAATATATATATATATACTACAATAATCCTTGAGGTTTTCGCTTCCAATGCTCTCCCTTAGAGTGCAAAAACTGCCGAAGTCGACATGTGTAGAACGATTATTAAAATTACAATTCATATTTTTATTGATTATTTTTCGTTTGGGGGTCATAATTTCCATTGTTATATCAGCATTTATTGACCATAAATTGGACAATTTATAATCATATAGACATTCAATGGCAAGTGTGAAATCATCCTTTTCAAAGTCGAAGCGGTGATGCACTTTCCTAGAAGAACAATTATTAATTTGTTCTATTTCCAAAAAAAACGTGGCGAGAAACAATCTTCCTTCCATTTTTTGCCTTCAATTTATATTAAAACACCTTACTCATTTCATTTTCTACTGGCCTTATACTCTTGCGGGTATATCCGTCTGTATGACATGTCATTCAATTGTTTGTACCCTATTCCTCCGGTTTTTTTTTCATTATATGTTTTCTATCTTTTTGATTGCATTAAATAAATAAAACAGAGTTTTCAAATTGATTGCAGAATTTAATTTCTCAGATAAGATGAAAAAGAATCTTCGAAAGTATTGTGTTAAACAACTATTATATTACCTATCAGCGTCTATTTATCGATTTTTGCTATTAGCTGACTTACCAATTTCTTTGCTGTGGGTTGAGATTGTCGAATTTTGTTTTTCGACTGATGAATTTAGATAACATTCCTTTTCCTGAAATTAAAATGTATTTTTCGAAATATACAAGAAAATAAACATTTTTAGAAAATTAAATACGGATAAATGAGACAAATTGTATAGAAAGACAAGTATGTGACGGTGCTCGAAATGGGTGCTTGGAGTTTATTGATTTCCGAAGACACCAACTCACACCATTTATACTTTCGCACAATCAGAGGGATGCACAAACTGTTATTAATCATGGAAGGTGTTAGTAGAAATATCCAAAGTTGATTGGCAAAGTTCCCAAAAATTAGAAGACCGATTTTTCCCCTAGCATTGTGCGAATTGTAAAAGGTGTGAGTCGGTGTACATGTCTGACATTTTATTCAGATATTAATCCTTTCATTAACAATAGATGTAAGTAGAACCATATTTTTTTTTTAGTTTTATTAAGTCTGACGATGTTTTCCGATCGAAATACTATATAACAAAAATGTTAAAGGGACTCTTTACTGTTTTTGGATTTAAATTCCATTTTCACTTTCTTCACAGTATTTGAAAACCTATAGAAGCAAACAAATTTATCAAAATTTCCTTTTCTAGTACACGAAAAAAGCAAATTTACAGGGTAAGGCGGCGAATGGCCTAACCACTCGGCCGCGCGCGAGAGAGCATGCGAATGTGAGTGTTTGCAATTGTTAGGCTATTCGCCGCCTTACCCTGTAAATTTGCTTTTTTCGTGTACTAGAAAAGGAAATTTTGATAAATTTGTTTGCTTCTATAGGTTTTCAAATACTGTGAAGAAAGTGATTTAAAACTTGTAATTCTTGAAGCCGTAAAATGTTTTCCAGGCGCCAAACAATGTGCGGAACGATGGATTATCTGCCACCAGAGATGGTGAATGGACAAGAACACACTGCTGCGGTGGACTTGTGGGCGATCGGCGTCCTATGCTATGAGTTGTTAGTTGGTAAACCACCATTTGAGCACGATGACCAACATAAAACTTATGCAGCTATCAAAGAGGTAAGGCTTATAAAAATGGTTTTCAAATATTTTTGAAAGGAATAATAATTCAAAATTCGTGTCTATGAGTGAGCGATTTTCGCCGAAATATATAATTTATTATTGTCCATATTCTGAATGTATTATTCAAAGGTTTTTTTTTCGAAAATTAAAAAAAAAAGAACTATATTCATTTGAATATAAACTTTTCAGGCACGATATAACTTCCCGGAATATGTATCCAAAGGTGCACGTGATTTAAATGGAAAATTGTTAACCGTTGATCCGAAGAAGCGGTTGCCACTGCAAGAAGTAATGGATCACGATTGTATCCAAAAAATGCTGGAAGTAGGCCGACGGGCCGCAAAGGAAGAGGCTGCTAATCGTGCAGCAAATCTCCAGAAGCATTAATTTAAGTTTTACAGTTGCTTTATTTTATCTGTATAAATGTGAATTCGTAATTATTGTGCCAAAAAGAAGTAAAAAACAATATGTCCTTTTGTTTCGTGATTTTTGGTATCGAGATGGGGCTTCTTTTTAAATTTAGAAACTGTGGTTGTCTTAAATACAATCTTTCACATATATTGAAATGCCTTTTCTTCAGATATGTAACGAAATTTGTAACTGACTTTTATCGTTAATGTAGATAGAAGTGCACAAAAGACTTAAAACACACAAAAAGGTTCCGGAACGAACATGAAACACCTTTAAACAGAATCTTTACTTTTTATTTTCTACCCAAAAATGAATTATTGATACATTTCAAAATAATTTTCAATTAAAACTTGAATGGAAAACTAGTGAAAACCCAATTTTCAATAACATAAACAGAAACACGTTTTTTTTTCATTTTTTCAACTTTCTCTGTTACCTGAGCATTCTAAAAATTAGTTTCTTAACAAGAAAATGTATATTATTTTGTGGCCAAAAATTCGTCGTTTGATATATACTTCGTCCTAATTAGGCCTGAAAGTTATTTTCATTAAAATTTACAGTGATCTCGAAAAGCGCACACTCATTTGACACTGACGCAATTTGTGCAGATTTGAATTTTTGTTTTTTTGAGATTTTCGAACAGTTTCAAAATTTAAAATTTTTGGTGGTTCGTCAATTTTCGTGCATCTTCTTAAAAATTGATAATAATATTTTTCAGGCAGAAATGTCATCCACTGAACTCGAATTAACCCTTGACAGAGTTCCAGTAGAATATCCAGCGCTTGTCAAGGAAGCTGTGTTAAATAGTGAGTAATGTTCAAAAATCAGCAATAAAGCTTATCATCTAGTTCATCGCTCCGATGTCACGTCAAATTGTGCTGCTTTGAATAAAAAATATTGTTGGTTTTTGTCGAAACTTCAAATGTTTATTTGGGAGCGAACAAAGTCTTCCACTAATCGAACTTCCATCCCAACACAATTACCACTTGCTCCGTCTGGATTACTTCAATCAATGAAATGTGTCGTTATTTATGAAGGAATAATCAGAAAGAATACGAGGAACCCATCTCCAGGAGTTTTGGTTGTGAGTCCTGAAGGTGTTCTCCGTCATTGGACTTCTATCGCTCACCAGAATTATTATGAAGAAACTTTGGAATTGAACAGCGAAGTTGTTTTAAGTGTTGAACTTGTGGATGCTGCAAGCGAAGGTAATATTTACAAAAAGTTTCAGAAATAAAACGAAATCTATTTTGTTTTTAGATTCCCCAGCCTCGTTCATTCTTGTCACCACATCTGGAACTGTATATTTCCTCCGCGGAACTTCAGACTGTCAAAACGGTGCATTAACAGCTCACAAAATCGTCGGAAAAGAAACACAAGGGATCAGAAGACGCCTTTCATCGATAGTGTTTGGAGGAATTTCAAGAGAAACAACTTCACTCGTTTTTCAAAGTTTTCAATATTGGAGGCAAGAGACGAATGATTTTCTGATAGTTGCCGTCTCTCCGGATGTTTTGACGGTATTCAACATCAATGAGAAATGTGAATTGTGGTCTTTGAAAACCAAGGAGTTTTTCCATCAAATTGCCGTCAATTTTATTGAGGTTTGATTGAGATTTTTCTATAAACCTTCGAAAATAACGGATTTTCAGTCAGATATTAAATCAACTGCTATTGGTGTGAAAACTACGCTTGTGGATGCTGCCCCTTTCAGAGAGGGCTTGATGATTCTTATTTCCGCCTCCCATCAAGATTCTCCAGTGATCTCATTGTTCCTAGTGTATTTATCAAAAGATTGGCAAACTGAAAAGCCAATGGATTCAACTTGGTCTTGTAGAGTTCCTCTGCCCGATGCAAAATCATTGTTTGTGAAGAATGACCCAACAATTTTCTCGAATTTGACCCTTTGCATTCCTAAACGAACTGCTGAGACAAAAACTTCTGAAAGAACCGATGGAATAATCATTGTTAATCCATATTTTGTTCAAGCAATGTTTGTTCCGGATAATTTAGAAAATTCGCGGAAATGGGAGCTCAATTTTTGCAAAGTTATAAATCTTCCACCACACGATCAACTCATTGGAGTTTCTATCAACAAACAATATTGCTACATTTTGATGCTTGATTCCGGTGTTTCAACTATTCGCCTTCTTCCAAAAGGATTCACTGAAGGAACGACGATTGGCACACAGGCTAATGCGTCCGCTGAATTGAATACCCAACAACCGACAACTTCAGAAGATTGGGCCGTTTTGAGTGAGATCCTGGCTGAAATGGTGGCGTCTGGATTGCCAAAAACTGAACCATTGCAAATTTTACACAAATCATTTGAATTGTTCGGTGAAAAAGACATGGTGAAGTCTAGTGCGGAATTGAAGAAATTGAACAATTTGTCGGATACAGATATTGCGGTTATTGTTGAACAATTTATGTATGCGATAATTAATTATACAGGTAAGCCTCGAACATTATCTGAAATTTAGAAAGTTTGAAATAAGAAAATATTTCTAGACGCCGCAAACAAAACTGAAACCGAAATTCAAGCGAAAAAGGTTCTTTGTGGACGTATGATTCTGTTTCTGAAACATATGGGACTTTTTGAAAGGGTTAGTAATATTTCAAGTTTATTTTTCTTCATCAATTTAATATAACAGATTTCGAATGCAAAAATTCCGAATATCCAATCAAGAATTTCAACGGAATTCCGTACCGGTGTGACAATGTTGGCTGAAATGAATGAGCGAGTGGCTGCGGCAAATGCAATTTGGAGATGGAGAAACTTGAATGATACAAGTTCAATGTTTTTCAACTTGATCATTGAAAAAACTCTTGCGAACACTCCAGAAGTTCGCGAAATTGGATTGTCAGATAAAGACGCATTTTTTGGAAGAATAGGACTTCTTCATCATATCCCAAGTGTTGCATTTTCTCAAATTTTGGAAATTTTTGCAAAATGTCGGTCGCAGACACAGAAATATGACTTTATTTATTCGGTCGCAGAGCTTTTGATAACTATTAAAGAGGGAATCTTGAGTTTTAGAAGGTTTTGAGAAAATAATAATGCTTTTTTTTATAAAATGTTGTTTTCAGAAGCAAGTGTGCAATTGAAAAACGAAAGAACTGGTGGACAACGGACTTCATTACAGATGTTTACAGAAAAGTGTGTCAGAAGATTGTGGAAGATTTGAAGGAGGGATCGAATTCAAATAGTGAACGAGCCCGATTGTTTGTATATGCTTTGAATCTTTATGATTTCTATCTTGGTGAAATTGATGAACAACCGGATGATGATCAGATTCTTACCGATATTATTCTGTTGGGTCGAGTTTCAGAAGGCCTGAATTTAGCGGAAAAGCATAAAGATTTCGGGGTTTTGGTTAAAATCACCCTTAGATCTGATAAGAACACGAGACAAAAATCGCTGAATCGGCTGAAGAAAATGTATGCGAATGATGATTTTGAGATGTATTTGTGTCAATATCTGAAGAATCATGGAATGAATGAAGTGTTGCTGGAACAGGAAGGAGAACGAGTTGATGCGTATTTGGACAATTTCAAGGAACTTCGATTTTCGAGAGAGATTTCAAATAAACAGTATGGAAAGGCAGCGTATACTTTGATGAGTTTGGCGGATGGGGAGACGAAGAGTTTTTCGAAGTTTGCTGATTTTCTGACGAGGGCCAATTTTTGTGCAAGAGCAGCGGATAGAGGAGAGGATGGAGTTTTGGAGGTTTTGGAGTTTTATAAAAGGAGACTGCCAGAGATGAAGCATAGAAGATTGATTCCAATTGAAGTTATCAGGGTATTATAACATCAATGCTTGATTGAATACATTTTATAATAACATTTTCAGGCCGGATACGGTGATGATTTGGACACGATGATGTCAGTTGATGAAATGTTAGAATGGAACATGACACCACAGTCAAGTGATGAAAAAACAGTTGAAGGATATGTCAGAGCTCTTCACTTGCTTTCTGATTTGAAGAAAGTTGAAGAATCTGAGGATTTGGAAAAAAGGATTCATCATACTTGGAGGATGTTAATCGATTCAGAGGAATGGTCGAGAGTAATTCTAATTCTATCAATTGAATTTTTCCGTATTTAATTTTTCAGTTGAAAACACGCGAAGAGGTTGAGAGAAAGTCAATAGTTGGGATGCTTTGCGAATATTTTGTGCTGAAATATCCTAATCAGAGTAAATACTAAATGTTTCTTTAAAAAAAACAAACAAAATATAATTTTCAGAAGGAAGCGGATTCCCAATGTGGTTAGCTCGAGATCGATTGCTTATCATTCCGGAAAATATTGAAAGCATTATAGAAGATTGTCAGGAGGTTTCATCGAAGCAAGCTTCTTGGATCAAGGGCCATGTGAAATGGGTTATTGGGGAGTTGGAGAAGAAAGCATCCCTTCCAAAAGTAGTTTCTCCTTCATGTTGAAAAAAATGAAAATACGTTCATTTTTCAGTCAAATTTCTATAAACCTGATACTACAAACACGGGATCTTTGACCGCAACTTATTTGGATGGATTTAGGCCGATTATGGAATTGTTAGCAAGTCAGAGAAGAAATAGAAATGTGTCGAATGTCTAATTGTTTCATGTGCATATTTCAAATGAAAGCCGGTCAAAGATTTTTAAGAAATTTTACTTTTTTGTTACTGAAATTGTTATATTTATTTTTTGTTTTTTGTAAAATGAAGCATTGACACGTTTTTATTGATTTGGTGAATTTGTTGTGAAATCCGTTCAAATTCGGGTTTTCATATATTTATTGATTTTTTAAAAATTATTAAAATTAGCTCTCGAATCGATATTTTAACTTTTTACGCTTTCCTTTAATTTCAAATGTTTTCGGGAGATCCCGACTCTTGTTTGAGATGTTGGAACTAAATTTTCTTATCCAATACTTCTAGTCCAGGTTCATGGTAGTAAGAAAAATGAGTAAAAAAATATCTTTGGACATAATATAATTAATATCATTAGAAATTTCATCAATAGTTCAATAAATCAGCTGTTGTTATTGTTATCCTGATTAACTTTCGGCATTTTCGTTGTTCTCTTCACCCTTTCCTTCTGTTTTTCTCTCACAAGTGTTCGATTTAACATAAATATAAAACACGTATAGCAAAAAGTGTAGGAGAACACACGCACCTCAACACTTTTGTCCTTTCTCACTCTCTTATCATTTACACAATCAAATAATCGAAATAGTAATTACACACATTTTATTAATCTTGGTATTTATGCTGAATTATTTGGTTTTATTATTGTTATTATGTTAAAAATTGCACTGCCTAAATTATTTTTCACGATTTTGCCAGTCTATCCACCGAATGTTGCGGTTTTTGATGATTGTGATCAGATGAATGTGAAATTGTTTTTTTTTCTATTTGTAAAAATAGAAATTTCGAAATATTTCAGAATATTGTATTGTTGAAAATGGAGAATACAAATGGAGTTCTTTCGTTTGAGGGATTGAACTTGAAATTGGTGGATGATTTAGAAGCTAGTAGGTTTTTATTTTATTCGGGAAAACACGCTGAGAATTTTCAAAAATTACGTTTTTCAGTCGAAGATGTTGCACAAAAGATTGAAAATTTCTATAAATTAAATGTCTTGGACTTTCGCGGAAATACATTCGGGGTGACGGCGGGAGAAAGATTAGCAAAAGCGCTTCTGAAACATCCAGAATTGGAAAGATGTATTTGGAGTGATATGTTCACGGGAAGATTGAAAACTGAAATTCCTCCTATTCTGGTTGGTTTTCAGAAAAATTGTCACATTTTCTTCCATGAACAAAAAAATTTAGAAATCGCTATGTGGTGCAATGATTGCCGCAAATTGTCACATTACTGAACTCGATTTGTCAGATAATGCATTTGGACCAATTGGTGCTGAAGGAATCTCGGATTTTCTTGTCTCACCGGCCGCTTATTCGCTGAAAACCCTTCGTCTGAACAACAACGGCCTCGGAGCAGGTGGTAAACATATTGCCGATTGTCTTATTAAATGTCATGAAAATGCTGAAAGAGATGGACAAAAGTTTGAATTGAAACGATTTATTGCCGGAAGAAATCGATTGGAAGATCCAGGAGCAATAGCATTGGCAGCAGCATTTGGGAAATTGCAGAGTTTGGAAGAGATTCGATTGCCGCAGAATGGTATTCGAGCTGGAGGAATAAGTGCATTGGCATTTTCGTTTGAGAAGAATCCGAATCTTCAAATTCTTGATATTAATGACAATACGTGTACGATTGATGGGGCATACGATATTGCAGAGGTAGGGTTTATGTTTCTTATTAATAAGAATTAAAAACATAAAATTTCCTTTCACATGCTCAAAGAAAAGTTAATTTTAAAAACTAAATCAATTTCCGTCTAAAAAATTAACATTATTTCAATTTTTCCAATTCGGAACATTCATCTTATAATTACTATATAGCTTTATTAAATTAAAGAGAAAGAAATGTGTTTTCAGGTTCTGCCTAACTTGGCGAACCTCGTCGAATTGGACCTCGGGGATTGTTTGTGCAGAGACGGAGGGATTCTGTCAATTCTAGCAGGACTCGACAGAGATCGAAGAAAGCTCCAGGTAACAGATGCTTCATTAAAATGTATCTTTTAAAAATTATGTTCTTGTAGAGAGTGAATTTGAGCGGAAACGAAATTTCGCCGGACGTGATGCCGGAGATTGCGGATTTCTTCACTTCGGCAGGAATGAGTCATGTGTACGTTTATTTTTAGTTTAAAACATTTTGAAACTGTAACATACGATGAAAAAATATATTTTTGTGATCTCGAAGTCTTGATAACTTGTTCTAGTTAATCTGGTTTCAGATGCGTCAACTTGTCATGCAATAATTTTGGAAGTCTCTACAGCGACATAAAGGATGCATACAAAAAATCGAATCTTGATTTTGGGGATTCAGAGTAAGTTTTATTTTGTAATCTTAATTTAAAATATTTTGTTTAGTGACGATCAAGGCTCACTCTCTCCATGCGCATCGGATGAAGAAGAGGAATATGATGAGGAAGAAGAGGAACAAGATGCAGAAGATGGAAGCATGGAAGATGAAAATGATCCGAATACTTCAAGAGAGACTGTTATTAACACATCGGTTCGTAAACCAAGTGGAACTGATAAAATGCTTGACGATTTGGTGAATCATGGATTTGGATGTATGAAATTGTCTACAGATGATGGGTTATTGTCTTTCCTGAATCAATCGTTGAAATTGAATACTGCTGAAGATGCTGAACCGATTGCGCAGAAGATTGAGAATACAGAAGTTGTTCGAAAATTGGAATTGAGGGGAAATACGATTGGTGTTGAAGCTGGTGAAAGATTGGCAAAAGCATTGGAAAAACATCCAGAATTGGAATGTTGTTTGTGGAGTGATATGTTCACTGGAAGATTGAAAACTGAAATTCCGCCGATTTTGAAAGCTTTGGGAAGAGCTATGATCAAAGCACAATGCCAAATTACTGAGCTTGATTTGTCTGACAACGCATTCGGACCAATTGGTGCAGAAGGAATTAAAGAATTGCTGGAATCGCCGGTTTCTTTCACTTTGGAAACTTTGAAATTGAACAACAATGGATTGGGAATTGGTGGAAAACAGATTGCTGCATCATTGACAGAATGCTTAAATGAATCGAAGAAGTTTGGAGAGGAGAATCAATTGAGATTGAAAGTTTTCATTGCGGGACGTAATCGATTAGAGAATCCGGGTGCAAAGGCGTTGGCGGCGGTTTTTAAGGAATTGGAATCGTTGCAACAGATTGAAGTACCGCAGAATGGAATAAATAAAGAGGGAATCGAGGCGTTGGCTGGATGTTTGAAATTTAACAAGAACCTGAGAATTCTCAATTTGAATGATAATACTGCGACACAATTGGGAGCATATGCTGTTGCAAAGGTTAGTATTTTTTTTCTGAAGACGAATATTGTATTGGTGAAAAAAAACCGAATCTGGAAGTTTATTTGAATTTTCTATAATATCATAAATTATAATAAAAACATTTTGTTCAGAGTCTCGAACATCTTCCACGTTTGGAAGTATTAGACATTGGCGATTGTTTATCAAGAGATCAGGGATGTCATGCAATTGTTGACTCGCTCAATCCACATGTTCATCGGAATTTCAAGGTAACGACTAAATTATTTTTAATTATCACAAAATATATGATTGTTTCCAGCATTTGAATATATCTGGTTCTGAATTGTCACCACAAGCAGCTCAAATTATCATGAATAAATGGAAGAAGTTTGACTCGTTGAGCTCGAAACCAACACTCAATATTTCTGGGAATAATTTCGGAGGACTTTTCAAAGAAGTTAAAAATTCGTCTTTGACAAATGTTCAGGTTGGAGATTCGGATGATGATTGTGGATCGTTGAGCAGTGATGATGAGGAATATAACAGCGGAGAATCGGATGAAGGAGATGAAGAGGATGAAGGAAAGGATACTGAATGCAATGATTCGGTTAGTGAAGATGATTCGAGACAAGCTCAAGGAATTGCATTGATGATTAATACTTATGAACAACGGTTGAATGACTTGTCGGTAAGTGACTTCTTTTTGAAAGTTGTGTTATATTAGACCCAGTGTGAAATACTCAATATTTTCCGGAAGATTCCGCTAATGTTTTCCTCGGCATAGCTCAAAACATTAATCGGTTTTTTAGAACATGTGTGTAGTATAATTTAAATAAAATATTTTGCATTTGTTGCAAATAAATGAAATAATTACGTAGTTGTAAATCACTAACATCATCCAACCCCAAAAATTTAAAAATTTTCAGGCCGATTATGAAAGCAGAATCCAAGACGAATCTGCAAAACTCATGTTAAAATTGATCGATCCAATCCAACAAAGCAAAGAAAACCCGATTATTTTCGAAAAAGCTGCAAAAATTGCGGAGGAGATTTTCCGCCGCGTTGATGCTGTCAAACGGAATCCAATTTCAACAACCACGCAGTTATTGAACAATTGTATTGCTCAATGCAAAATTTCGGGTGTTAAGGTAACGGAAACATTTCATTTTTATAAATATGAATGACTGCTTTCAGCCTGAAGAAGACTGGGGATTGAATGTGAACGCGGATATTCTGGGAAAATTGCTCCGTGAACTTCTGAATCGAGGATGTTTCCCATATGAACGCGAATTGATTTTGCACTATTTCCCGGCGAACTAAACTGTTTTCAGTGATTTAAATATTTTATCCATTTTCATTTTCCTTTTCCGTAAATGTTCTTTTCTCTAAATTTAGTATTTATCGTTGTTTTTGTAATCCAAAAATTACTTGTTAGCGTTTGTTTTTTTGATCGACGCGAATCATTTCCCCGTTAATTTTATTTTTCTTTACGTGTCGCCTCACTAAGCCCGAATGATTTTTAACACTTGTTATGATAATTTGTGAATCGTACTAAAATTAAATTTTTCGAACGAAAATGTTCTATGTTATTTCGGTTCATATTATCACTGAAATATGGAATGAAACTGAAGAAAAATGAGAAAATAAAAAAAAAGAAACAAACCGGAGAAAACTGATAGAGAAATAGCCTAAAAATATTGATTTAAAAAAAAGATCTACATTATGAAGAAAATTTATTCATTTGTCAAGTGCCATGAAGTTTCTCTATTAGAAAACAGTCTAAGCGAATGCAACGCGATCTTTCTTTTGGGTGAATTTGGCAAAAACCGAGTCGATATGGGTTTTGACATCGGAGACTGGACGAGCGGCGTCGACTTCAACGTGGACACCGTGCTTTTTGTAGTAATCGACGAGTGGAACGGTCTGGAAAATTATAATCGAGTTGGATTCTGGAGGAATGTTGAAGCTTTATACAATTCTAGAAGGAAACTAAGGTTTTCAAATTTTAAAACCTGTTTCTTAACCGTATTGGGGGGTTTTCAGTTGTAGACTACTAAATTATGCATAACATTTTTCGCGTATACAGGAACAGGTTTTTTCACTTTTTTTCGTTTTTATGTGATTATTTAAAAGTTTACGAAACTCAATGTTTTAAAACCAAATTGTGGCATATTGGTCTCTATCTGGTATCTATGTTTTAAAATTTCAAAAAACAAAACCTACCATTTGATGATACTGAGCCAATCTTTTTCTAAGAGTTTCTTCATTATCATCCGATCGTCTGATGAGTGGCTCTCCGGTGACATCGTCCTTCATTGGAACCTTTGGTGGTCTGAACTCAAGATGATAACTTCTTCCAGATGCAATATGGAATAATCTTCCGGTGATACGACGAACGAGCAATTCATCGGCGATGTTAAATTCGATAACCGTGTCGAGTGGTGTTTTTCGGCGTTCGAGGATTTCGTCAAGCTAAAAATAATAATAATAAATTCAAGTATTCATATTAAAATTAAATGTTTTTACCTTTTCCGCCTGAACAGTTGTTCTTGGGAATCCGTCCAAAATGAAACCATACTTGCATTCTGGCTTCTCGAGCTTCAGCTCAATCAGCTTGCAGACAACATCATCGCTCACCAATTTTCCAGCATCCATGGTTGCTTTCAAATCTTTTCCAAATTGAGAACCTGATGCAACTTCGGCACGAAGCAAATCACCAGTAGCCAAATGACATGAGAAATACTTTGATGCAAATGCTGGAGCTTGGGTTCCTTTTCCAGATCCTGGTGGTCCGACGAAAATAGCGCGGATTCCACGTGCAAGGGTTTCGGATGGTCCAGAGGTTTCAATAGCCGAAGTGGCTGATGGTTGAGCCTTGGCGAGTCCCATGTCTGTAATAAAAATAAAATTATGTCATTATCATCGGATGTTTCAAAAAAACCAGTTCTTACTAACCAGTAAATGAACAATGAACGAGGTTTTCAAAAAAAAATGAGGCGAGAAATGAAATCGAACCAAATAATGCGTAAGTGATAAGAAATTTTGGGGACAGAGGTGAGTTGTCTTTTTCTATTTTCTTTTTTTCTCTCGTTTATGAAGGTCGTTCGGCAATTTTCCAATTTTTTCGGAGAGGCGATTAAAAATATGAGTTTTTTGAAATTTATATATTTTTGCAATAAAGATATGGGGGCATGACATAATTTTATGACATTAATCTAAAATGATGTGAAAAGTTTTAAAAATTGATTACAAAAAAGACTATAAAGCGATCAAATAACAAGATTTTTATCAATTTGTAGTCCAGCGAAAAAAAGTGGTGAGAGAACGAAAATAAAATTAGGATAAAAGAGCACAAATCCAATTTTTTTGCTCCACAATTCAAAATAACAGCAGGTCTCGCAACGATATGCCACTTGGCACGGCATGTGTACTTCACACGGAGCACGCGAATTGGAGGGTGTTCAAATTGTTCAAATATTGTGGAGAAGTATTATACCACGTCAACACGCAATGAAAATACGAATGATTAAAAAACACCGAAATTATAAATTAAAAAAAAATGTATAATTACAGGAGACATTTTTATTAAATGATAACTAGTTTTTATAGAAATCTCTTTCTTTTTTTTTGCAAAAAAATGAAAGAAAGAGGCTGAATCGATTCAAATAAATTTTCTCATCGAAATCACCAATAAGACAGTGTGGTGGAAATAGGAGAATCATGCGAAATAAGAAAAGGTCAAGGATACTAAATTGCCCGAAAACTATGTAATTCATTTCAAAAAGGAACGACAGTATTATTTCATATATTTTTGGCTCTAATGTCAATTTTAAATGCCCTAAACATTATTGTAAGAATTTCATTGGCCACCCTTTGTATTCACTATTTTTCAAATGTTCTTTTTGATATTTCGAGAGTGGAACATTTAGTGAAGGTATTTATGTTTTTTCGTCTTTAATTAGAAACTTTAAAAAACAGGAGAAATCATAAAAACGGATAAAAATTAAAATTGAAATTTTGAGTTAAAAAAAGGACAATTGCATCGTTATAATGGACCTATTCAGTTTGAAAAAAAAATACAAAAAATGTCGAGAAATTCAATGCAGAAATTGCAGAGAAATGTCGAGAAATGCAGTGAAATTTCAATTTCTCTGCATTTTTTGAACTGGTTTTCTTCAAGACCCAAACGATTTAATCTGTGTCCCTTTAAACAATTTTATGAAAAATGGTTGTTTTTGTGCCTATGGTTGTGGAAATTTTACCAAAAAATTAGTAGTGAGTCCCAATGGCCCTTAGAGGCCCAACATATCTGATTTAGACCGAAAAAGACTGTCTCGGTCGAAAAAAATGGCATGCCGAGAAATGCAGAGAAATTGCAATTTCTCTGCATTTCTCGGCATTTCTCTGCAATTTCTGCATTGAATTTCTCGACATTTTTTGTATTTTTTTTTCAAACTGAATAGGTCCATAATTCCTTTGAAAAGACTCAGAAATGTAAAGTGAAGACCATGGAATGCATATCGAACCAAAAATTATCTGTTACGCATAACTGTCTTGAAAATTGAGAAACTGCGTTATTTTTAAAAGTTTTTATATGCATTACTTGATCTTTCTTGTACATTTTTTTAAAAAAAAAAATTTCGGTGGGCGGAGCTCAATGAAAAGTGCGGCACACAGTTATGCAACCGCCGCGCGATTAGAAGTTTACTGGGCGAACTGTGATTCAACAGGAAATGTTGCGAAAATTAATTTTTAAAAATAATTCTGAAATGGAAAATAGTTTTTAATACTCGAAGAAGTAGGCCTGTAAATGATTTTTCAGTTAAATAGCTGGAAATCCAACAGTTCGCTGTTTAAACCAGAAGATAAACGACCCAAAATTCTCATGAAAAAGTGTTTTTTCTCTTCAGATCTTCACTTCATCTACATTCTTCCAGTATGAAGGCCGTGCTGCAAAAGACTTAGCAAGGCTGCAAAAAATGTCAAAATTCTGGCCGCCACATCAAGGATTCGGATTTTTTGAGTTCTCTCTGTTCTACACAATCGCCTTAGTTTTATACATTAGAATCATTGACATTCCTTCAGTTTTCCAGGCAATTTTCAATTTTCAATTGAAATCGAAATTGGTGAAATTTCTAATCACACCAATCTATGCGTCAATTATCCCATATGTCTTCCTTTTACCAATGATGCGTCTCGCTGAAATGCACATTTTCATATTATTGTTGAATTTCTTCCATATTTATGGAACATGTTTTATTGTAACCGTTTTCTGGAATTTGTTCAAAACAGAGGGTGTCCCACAAAAAACTAAAACAGAATAATTATTAAAACATCTTTATTAATTATTAATTGAGTTATGCAATTTGAAAATAAACCCATTAACAAGTCGACCCAACGACGGTTACACACTCCACTGAAAAATCCGTCTGTCCTCTGAAAATTCCTTTATTATTATTATTTATGTTCAGAACATTTTTTTAAAAAGTTCAACACCTTCTTCAACCCAAATTTTTTTTGCAACACTCCAAAGTTCGATATTAGTATTTTTGCAAAAATGATTTCCCAGGAATTTATACTTTCGCAGAAAATATCAATTGTTTTTATAGCCGGTTTTTTTTTATAGCCGTTTTGTGAAGGTCTAGTTTTTACTTTTTTTTAAACGAGAAGCTTGTGAGAATGTGGAGTAAGTTTCCTTTAGAAGCCAGAAAAAATTTATCTTTTGATAATTTCTGAAAAAAAATCGAAAGGATAACGAAGAATTACGCGAGGAATTATGAGCTATCAATGAATACGCGGCCTAATTTTACTTCTTTAGATTTCAAAACAAGAATTTCCTATAATTATTTTAACGTATATTCTTTCCACATTGCGATTTGGTTTAGAGAAGCAGGAATTTTCAGTCCGTGAAAAAAATGGCCTAGAGCTCAAAGTTAGGCCACAGACACAATTTCTTTGAAGTTTTTATAGCCGTTTTGTGAATTTTTCTCCATTTAGCCATTTTTTTTCACGAACTGAAAATTCCTGATTCTCTAAAAAAAATTGCAATGTGGAAAGAATCCACATTAAAATACTCAATGATACGAAATTCTTGTTTTGAAATCTAAAGAAGTAAAACTAGGAAGCGTATTCATTGACAGCACATAATTCCTTTATTTGTTGTTATCCTTTCGATTTTTTTTCAGAAATTATTGTCAAGATAATAATTTCTGGCCGCTCGCTTTGCGGAGTGTCGTTGGGAATTTACTCGCAGCGCGACCGCAACGCGCTCAAATTCAAATTTCTCAGTTGGTCTTGCGCGTAGCGGTCGCGCTGCGAGTAAATTCCCAACGACACTCCGCAAAACGAGCGGCCAGAAATTATTATCTTGACAATATCAAAAGATAAATTTTTTCTGGCTTCTAAAGGGAACTTACTCCACACTTACACATTCTCACAAGATTTTCGTTTAAAAAAAAGTAAAACTAGACCTCTCAAATTTTTGAAATAAATAAGACAAGGTTTTTCCAACTGCAGAATATTTAATTTCCCTCTTATTATTCGCCTTTTTTCAAGAAAAATAAAACTCCTGATTACCCATATGTCCACTGATTATTTGAATTACATAACAACGCGTTTTGAACACTGTTTGCTTGTCCACAACCCGATGCAACAACCGTCCTTGTAGTTCCCTGAAATTCATTATTTATTCAATGAATTTCACATTGAAACCTACGACAACTACGTATGCTTGAATTGTTGATGATGAACCGTCTTCTGTAAGACAATTTATTTGAGCAACGTCACACCTGAAAAAACGCACAATGTTTTCTTTTTGTTCAAAAAAATATGGAATGATTGCGAACACGGTAAAACATGTGATGGACTGATAATGAAAAATGCTTGATAAGCTGGAAATCATGGCGATTTTCGAAGATGCTGACGATAAAACGAATTACTTGTGACTATAAAACCCAGAGAACGGTTATTTTTCGATTATTTTTGGGGTTGTTTAGAAAATAATTGGATTAAAGGCAGAGTGCGTGCAATGATGAAACTTATGGATACAAAAATTGGTTAAACGTTTTTAACTCAACATTTGAATTTAAAAAACGAGACTTGACCCACAGATAAATTAAAGGAGGGCTTTACGGAGATAATAAATTTACCTTAAATGAAAATAGACTTCATTCTCATTGCAAATCTGTTTTTAAAATTTTCTAAAACCACCTAGAAGCCGAGAAAACACCCATCCCCAAAACAATGGCCTAGAAAATGTGTCCACCTTTCCGAACTTTTTACTATGAGATTTTTTCGTGTTTCTTTAATAAATACTTATGCAGAATACTTATATTAGGTTCCTTTTTATGTTTTTTTCATTTTAATTTATGCTTTTTCATTTTTTTTTTGGATTTTTCATGCCTGCGGACTAGTTTTCGCCGGTGGACACTTTTTCTACGCCATTGTTTTGAGGCGCGATTTCTCGGCTTCGAGGTGGTTTTAGAAAATTTTAAAACAGATTTGGAATGAGTATGAAATCTATTTTAATCCCAGTTGCATTAATTAGCTTCGTAAAGCCCTCCATTAAATGTCTTCGATATATTTCAGATATCGCTTCGATAATATAGTTGCACATGTTCCTGAAATGATTTTTCCGTAATTTGGTCTTATGAAATTAGTAATAACTTATTTAAGAAATGTCATGAAAAATTTGTTATGCAGAGCAAATCTTATCTGAAATGAATACTGTCGAAAAGTTTGAATAAAATTTCTGAAAATGGAAATTTAGAATATATTTTCAAAGAAATTTTAGGGAATTATATAAAAAGAGCTATAAATGTTGAAGCCCCGAAAGTTATGCAGGATAAATTTTCCCGAAATCCCCATTTGGTCTTTCGGGAGTTTTAAAGTTCGTCGCAAACCCCGATAGCTTTTAGAAAAACAAATTATGAACATTTTTCTAAAATCCAAATATCTTACCAATTCGTCGGATCCACTCCTCTCAAAAAATAAGCAGCTCCAGGTGTTGTTGTCGTCGTTGGCGTGAAAGAAGTTCCAGAAAGTGTTGAAACATCACAAGATGGACAATTTGAAATTGCTGGTATCCCTGATTTTTTCGTAGGTAAACATCCTTCCAATATTGGTGGTAACCAAATAAATAGTATTAAATATGAAGAAGAATTTGCCATTATTATGATTACTATAATTATTATTACTATGAAAACTGCTATTCTAAACTAAACGTGAATTCCGAAAGATTATCGGAAAGCTAAAGGGCGGGGTGAATATCAAAAAGAAAACCACAACATTGCTGGTAAAGAATCTCGATAATTATCATAATCCGGCTGTTTCTTTTGTTGCTTGTGTTGATGCTTGTGAAACGGAATTCAGATTTTTTATTGATTATAGAATTAAGAATAAAAACCCGTATGAACAAATGATCAAAGTGCATTATGAGGTTACCATTGAAGTATTAGAAGTGAATTTAAAATTAGATAGAAAGAAGTTGTTGCTATTGTTGATTGACTACTACTACGTTGGGCTTCTGCTTCTGAAAAAAAGAAAGTTGAATTTTTAAAAAATTGACTTAAATAATTTTAAGCTCTAAAAAACATATTTTCCCTAATTATGGGTTCGATTTGTATTCTAAACTGTTTTTCGAATCAGTATAGCTAAATTCGAAAATAGAAAAACCAGGTGTTTAATTTTTTTTAAAATAAAATGTGGTTGGTTATTTCAGAAGATCGTAATGTTAAAAAGAATCTATTCAACAGTTTAGTCAAAGCTGCTGAAAATTTGGAAGAAAAGTGCGAAACCATGACCTCTTATGTTTCCTCTAATTATTTTTTAAGGTAACACACCATTTTTAAAAAGAGAGGTGTTTTTTTTTCTTGATGCATCAGAATTAACCCATATTTTGCCTATCAGATTTCAAAGGAGGGCTTTACGGTAATAATGCATGCATCTGGGATGAAACTAGACTTCATACTCATTTCAAATCTGTTATCAAAATTTTCTAAAACCATCTAGAAGCCGAGAAAAAATGGCCTAGAAAAAGGGGCCACTGGCGAAAACTAGTCTACAGACATGAAAAATCTAAAAAAAATAAAAAATACTAATAAGTATTCTGCATAACTATTTATTAACGAAATACAAAAAAAACTCATAGGAAAAAGTTCGGCCAGGTGGGCAATTTTTTTAGGCCATTGTTTTGGAACTCATTTTCTCGGCTTCTAGGTGGTTTTAGGAAATTTGAAAAACCGATTTGGAATGAGAATGAAGTCTATTTTCATTTTAGGTACATTTATTATTTCCGTAAAGCCCTCCTTTAATAATCTTTATAGGAAATGTCTAGTTCGGGTGAATTCTGATTCACTAGGGGGTCAACAATTTTTTGTAAGGAAAAATATTTTTTAAAACCAACTATTAATATGAACAATTTGTGACGCTTTCTGCTGCATATGTTCACAAGCATAATTCCCATCATCCTCCATCGTCGCCTTCTTGATGCGAATCGTTTCAATCAACACTCCAGCATCCCGTTTGACTTTCAGTATATATTCTGAAATTTGCTCAATTTCAAAATCTTGTTGTACCTCGTTTCAAGTGCATGCGACATATCCACTTGTACTACTCAACACCCACTTATATATCAAATCTCGTTATGCAAATTTCAACACGAGTTGAGAAGAAAAAAATGTTCGGTCTAAATTTGTTTCCCAACAACCTTTCCTAGATATGTGTATATCTATATTTATTTAGACGTACATATGAATAAAACATTATAAAGCACAACATCACTCATCATTCTTCTATGTTCTCAAATGAATATATTCTCATGGCGAAAACATTGGATGTGCATGAATGCACCTGCCTTTTCCACTGTCCCTTCATCTGGGGTGGTTTGTCCCAAAAATTATCCAATTATTGAGAAAAATCGTTTTTCGCTTCCTTGAAAACAATTGGATTAGGGTTTCGGCCAATTGAGATGAAGATGAAATTGACGGTGGAAAATTGAAAAGAAGAACGGGCAACATTTACTATTACTTGTTTGGCTTTCAACGAGAAGAAGCCAATCCAATTTGGAGAATGATTTGTTCAAGAAATTTTAAATTTTGTAATCGAAGTTTGAGAATAGAAGGAAATAAAACGTATTTTTCAGCTTTAAAGATAGTGTATCATGTGCAAATATTTGTGCAAATATTCTGAGCTTGCAAAAAACGTGGAACACTATCCTAAAGGAAGATAAAAGGGATACAAGTGGATATTTTTTGCACACAGCCAATATTAATATTCAAAAAAGCCTCACTTTCAGTATCATTGAAATTAAGTTCTGAACCATCTCTAGTCCAAACTACATCAATCTGCTCATCATCTGTTGACGTAACAGTACAATTCAAAACCACTTCATCACCTGACATATTCGCCATCAGTTTCGTCGATTTCTCTGAAAAATCTAATTTCTCAATTTCCAAAGAAAAAGGGTCGAAAAGAAAATTTACTTTGCAATGATTGTGGAGATGGTAGTGGTGGATCAAGAACTTTTAGGTAGACCGCATAAACTGTGTTGTATTTATCGTTGATTTCGCAGAGATAACAACCAGAATCGGACATTTCAGCGCGTCTGAAATGTCTAGGTTTGAAGGAAATTTTCATGAATTTAAAAGTTTTTCGGTTTCGATTGATCTTATTATTATTTGGAAGGAACCTCGAAAGTTTAATTTGAATAAACGAAGCAGTCAATGTAAATTTTGATATAAAACATTTTTAGGGATTAAAGGAAGACTGTACAGTGTCGGCAAGAGATACTCGAAACAAATCAAAACCTCATACTCAATTCTTATTTGGTTTTCAAAAGATGTTCAAAAATCTGAGAAAATACGATCTAACGTAATGGATTACAAATAATTGCGCTTGGCCGAACTTTGTTCTTCGTAGTCCTAATAATTTTCAGTCACAATTGACGTATAGTGAATTGGGCTAAATAAAAAAATATTTAATTGGGCTAAATAAAAGCGTTTCCCATTTTGTATTGTTTATCAAGAGAGTAACGCTTGAGGATTAGCTTTCGCAAGAGCACACGTTTTTCTAGGCCATATGTTTAGACCAGGGATGGGCGGGAAAGAGTGTCCGGGAAAATTTTCGGGAAATTCGAAAATTTGGCTCCAAGCAGTGATTTTATCTATTTTCCTGGGTTTTCAGCGTTAATAAACATTAAATGATAAAAACTAACGAATAAAACAGGACGCAGAAATTGAGAGGAAATCAAAAATAATTCAGAATCGCTTAAATTAGTTTGAAAACCAAAAAAGTTTAAGTTTTATGCTTTCCGGCTTTTTGCAGTCTGATCTGTTCGAATTTTTGTTTTTCCTGATATTTTCCTATTCTTTTTATAAAATAATTTCCCTTGTTAATTTCATAAAACCTAGTTGTTTTTTTTTCATTTGTATGGGTTTCTAAACGCAAATTTAACTTTTCTCAGCACCCCTTCAAATTATGATTAGCAAATACGGAACTCTTGCATTATTATTTCCATTACACAACACATTTAATTAATAATTTTAACTTTCCATCACTTCAACAAACCTCAAATTCAGCACCCAAATATTGCTGGACTTTTTCGACACTTGCCATCTCGGATCCCTGGTAAATGTTCGATTACCCGCTGTCAATAACGCACCATCCGATACACGAGTCCAAGCGATCTGGAATTTATTGAGATACCTAATACTATTATTATTATTATTATTAATGAAAAGAATACAATAGTTTCACAGTCTGTCTATATTATAATGAGCAGATACATAGCACAACAAACAATACAATGAACCTGTTGACGGGAGGAAAAACGAACGGATTAAATTACGGTTCAGTTGACTTTTTTTGACATTAGCTGAGTATGAAATATATGTGGTAAATAACATATATCAGGTCTAATTATTTATTTGCCATGTTGTTTTTAACCCCTTTTTTTGGTGACGTAATTGCGGGAAGGCTGCATAAAACGAGCAAAAAGTCAAAGGGAAGCCGTAATTGGGCATTTCCGATTTTTTTCCTGTTTGTTGTAAGCGTTGACCTCTTTTCTTTTTTTCCGACGGCGTCTTGTTTTTTGTAAATAAATCAAAAGAATAAATACCTCATGTTCCGCATCCAAAGGTACACTACAATGCAAATATGCTGGATTTTCAGCAATAACGTTGACAATTGTTTGCGATGGGTTTTCAATCTTCGATCGCTCTTGCCGCAGACAAGCCATCACTTCTTCAGAAGCGGAAAATCCTGAAATTTTAATTTTTTTTGTTGAAAACCCCCCAATGTGTTGTCATGTATATAAACATTTGACAAGTCCCTTTTGGAAATTCAAAACGTCGCCATGAAAATTTGCATTTTGATTAGAACGGGCCGGCAGAGCGGATGTGTATGT
The DNA here is from genome assembly GCA_964036255.1 of Caenorhabditis virilis. Taxonomy (NCBI): domain Eukaryota; kingdom Metazoa; phylum Nematoda; class Chromadorea; order Rhabditida; family Rhabditidae; genus Caenorhabditis; species Caenorhabditis virilis. The sequence continues at coordinate 7,250,385 of OZ038417.1, read as the reverse complement.
GTGCAGATTTTGATCTGACATATTTTCAAAACTCTTCAAAGTTTTTGAGTATAATAACTATACATTTCTTTTTGTTTTCAAAATTCAATTTGTTTTCTAAAGGATGACTTTACAGAGGCATTGAAAATGGCCTAGAAAGATTTTTAGGCGAAAACTAGTCCGCGGGAAATGTTTAAGAAAAATGCAAAAACAAAAGTTAAAATATTCATCAGTATAACAGGCAAATGGCTCATCAAGGTGGGATAAAGTTAACCGAAATTGTCATCACGAACATTTGTGTGTGTACACCGTTACGACAAATTGCACACACGCAAAAATTCGAATTTTTTCCAAATGGCATTTTAACGCCTGCAACGCACGAAAAAATGAAGTTGTTCTGTTAAATACATACAGTATGACTTAATATAATTTTTTTTCACTCCTAATTACAAAATTTTGTCTCCGAGTAACTGAATATAAGGCGTTTTTTGAAACCGTGCCTCACGATTGCAGTCACGCCCGCTTTTCTGCGTTCAATTTTTAAGTGTCGCAGTGAATTTTCTTAGTTATAGTCGTTAGCCCACCGTGAAGAAAAAGTTCGGCCAGGTGGAAACTTTTTCTAGGCCATTGTTTTGAAGCTCGTTTTCCCAGCTTCTACGTCGTTTTAGAGAATGAGATTTGGAATGAGGATGAGTTATTTGGCTATGTACATTCCTCCTTTCATTCAAAAAATTGGATTTCGGATGTTAAAAGTTACAAAGTCCTCTTTTTTTTCAAATTTTAAAGAATTTCTTTAAAACCCTGATTTTTTGTTTCATAGTTAAACATTCGAAAAAGCGCTCAAAAAATATTTTTGATGACTTGTTTCGGCGACTTGATGCGTCGTGTTTTTTGTGCCTTTCATTCCATGAGAGCAGTCAGTATTCCAGTATTCTCAAGCATCCCGAAAATGATGCGCCCCTGGAGAAAAGAGCCCAAAACGGAACGCGTTAATCTTGTTCTCTTTTCTCGTTTTCCTTCTTCTTCTTCTCCCTTCGTTGGTGTATATGTATGTTTTTGGTTATTTCGAGCATTTAGGTAAAAGAGATGAGTTTGTTGGATTCAAAAGAAAAAAGAACAAGAAGATAAAGAGTAGAAGGAGTTGCCGGAAAACAAATTTCAAGAATGTGCTTTTCATCGTGTTTTTTTTTGTTGTGCTTTCTTTCTTTTATTTCGTCTCATGTATCGATGCACAGGCAATAAGGAAATGTGATTTGATCACAGGAGGATATGAAGTTTAGCAAAAAAAACGTTGTTGTTAGACTGAAACTTGCAAATTCTGGGAAAATCACATTTAGAACACGGAACGAAAATTATTTGAATTCAGCAGAATTCGAAATTCAACAAAAATATTTGAAGAAAAAGTATAGATTGAAAATTTAGTTTTTAAAATTGTGATTTAAAAAAAAACAAATTATAAAGTCAAACTCCATACACAGATTAGATGTTAGACACTTACAAACTCTTTTTTTAAGTCGTGGTCATCGGCAACATTAAAGGAGGGCTTCATGGAGATAATAAATGTACGTTAGCTGAAAATAGACTTCATTCTCATTCCAAATCTGTTTTTAAAATTTTCTAAAACCACCTAGAAGCCGAGAAAACGCGCCTCAAAACAATGGCCTAGAAAAAGCGGACTAGTTTCGCCGGTGGGCACTTTCCTAGGCCATTTTTTGAAGCCTATTTTCTCGGTTTCTAGGTGGTTTTAGAAAATTTTAAAAACTGATTTGGAATGAGTCTGAAGTCTAGTTTCATCCCAGACGCATTTAATATCACCGTAAAGCCCTCCGTTAAAGACAGTATGCCACTTATTATCATATAAGAATACCTGTTAAAAACTTTTCTTGAAGACAGTGTACTACTTATTTCAAATATTTAAATGAAAAAACTGTCGAAAAATATCTAACATTCATAATTATTTTTAAATATTTTTGTCATTTAATTTGCCGAGGACTTTTCTATAACTTTTTTCGCTGTCTTTAATATTTTCTTACTGACTCAGAATTGAATTTCTAAAAACGAAATATTGTCGAAATACCGTGGAATATAATTTTTCATTAAAAAAAAATACGATTCGACCCTCCGACCCCCCATTCAATATGCTTTTGTGCCAAAGTGCAAGCCTCTCCGAGATCTCAAAATAAAACTAAATTTTTGATGGCGGTCATCAAAAAACACGAAGGGAACGGACACACCTCGCGGGGTTTTTCCTCCCTGCTGACTGAGTGACCAATGTTTTTTTTTCTCCATCTTCTACAACTCTCATTTCGCTAAAATGATGAGCTATTCGGTTTGAAAAATGATGATTAAAAGCTTGGAAAAGTTTTCGTTTTCATCCAAAAACAACAATTTTCCTTGTATACACATTTATTTCCCCCCTTCAAATACTCATTTGTCAAATAATAAGGAAAAAGCTTGGTTGTTATTGTTCTTCCGGTCAATTGACTTTTAACTACTCCTGCAAAGGACTAGGCTCGATCACCGGTAGTTGACATAAAATGCACCAAATAAATAAATGCACTTTAGGAAGACGACAAAATGCAAAGTTTTTGGATGAATAGCAAAGTTTATGCATAATTGATGGATAAACATAAGCGAGAGGATGGGAGGGGGGATAAAAAGCGAAATTCTCTATTGTGAAATGGAAATTTCTGTTGAAGCAGAAGGTCGGGATTATTGGTTGAAAAGCTACTGATGTAACTTTGGTAGAAATTGTTTATAAACATAAATACCAAGCCTACGATTAGCTCCCGAATATTTGGTTTATGAACAAAAAAAAAGATCAAACTGATTCAGAATAATTAGAAATTTTAAGTTCAAAAAATTTAATTTTATTGATCTTATTTTTTTGAAAACCCCGTGAATCTCACATTATTAGGCCCGATATGATGTGATCCCCCCAAGACAAAAAATTCAAAAATTGAGCAAGTTTTATTCCGAATTAATTCAAAAAAATGAAGGCAACTGAAAGTTTGTCCACTCTGAATATCCATAAATTTAAACCCGCGATCAGATGGTGTTTTATAAAACGTGAATCTATTCAGAATGCACCCTCGGATTCACCAGCTCTTTTCCTTCCAAATGACCCATTTTGTCCGAGTGATTGGTTAATTAAAAAAAAAGAAACTGTATGTTGAAACTTTCGGACCTCCTCACATTTAAAACCGTTTCTTAAATTCAGCAATTTCGCCTCAAATTCAAGGTTTAACTTTAAAGGAGGGCTTTACGGAGATATTAAATGTACCTTAAATGAAAATAGACTTCATTCTCATTCCAAACCTGTTTTTAAAATTTTCTAAAACCGCCTAGAAGCCGAGAAAATGAGCTTCAAAACAATGGCCTAGAAAAAGGGGCTACCTGGCCGAACTTTTTCCTAAGAGATTTTTTCGTATTTCGTTAATAAATAGTTATGCAGAATGCTAATATTAGTCCTTTTTATATTTTTTATTTTTTTAGATTTTTCATGTCTGCGGACTAGTTTTCGCCGGTGGCCCCTTTTCCTAGGCCATTGTTTTGAGGCGCATTTTCTCGGCTTCTAGGTTATTTTAGAAATTTTTAAAAACAGATTTGAAATGAGAATGAAGTCTATTTTCATCCCAGACGCATTCATTAGCTCCGTAAAGCCCTCCTTTAACTCAAAATTTTCTACATACCAAAATAAACAAAATGCTTTTCAGAATTTTGAAATATGCATATAAATGTTACATTCTAGACATTTCTGATCCCATTTGAAATCAAACTGCGCTCTAATGAACAATTTCGTTTTTTTTCAAAAACCCCGTTTTTGCTGGAAATTCTCTTATTTTTTTCTTGAAATTAAAAAATACAAAATTATTTTCAGAAATTGAAAATTTTTAAGAAATCAAAAATTTCAGCAAACAACTCTCAAAAAAAGATGCGGCCACCGCAAAAAGGGCCAATTGTGGATTGAACACTTTATTCCGCGTATGAAAGCAATAAAGAATTGTCTTCGTAAAATCTTTGGAACTTGCTATCCTCTTCTCATATTTTAGAATGTCAACCCTCCCCCCCCCCTTTTTTTTGTATTTCTTTTTTCCTAATCCTATCGGTAATTCTTCTTTGAAATCTGTTACCGTAAGAATGTAGTCAATTCTTCTGGCCTATTCCTGCTATAAACTAAAGGCGGGTCTATTTGTATATTCGATCAACAATCCTCCGTCTGCTCAGGATTATCGACATGATCTTTTTCAAAAAAAAAAAGAAACATAAGAAGCTCTACAACAGAAAAAAAAACAAGTTAAGTAAATATACAAACTTTTCAATTAAATTCGAGCAAAAAACACTTTCAACATGAGATGTCAAATGTTTTCTTTTCACTTTTAACAAAAACAAAAAACATCCTACCTTTTTCAAGAAAAATAATAAAAACGAATAGAGAAAAATTGCATTGGTGGTCCAAAAACATTTCCGTGCGTAAATTTTATTCCTAAAATAATATAAGCGACAAGAGAGGCGAAACTGGATTCAATTTGAAGACAACTCGACCGGGCCCAACAACTGAGAAGCGAAATAAAACGAACAAAAAAATGGGCGGGGTTTATTGGAAGAGGCAGACGGGGAGAATACGATGGGCGGGAATGAGGGAAAAGAGTTATTAAATAATTTACTATTACTCGAAAGGAAATCATTATAATTATGGACAGGATTTGAACAAAATTTGATGTACAGTATTCTGCGTTTCTTGAGATCGTGAATAATTTGTAGATCAACTTTGACACATAAGGGATTTCGAGCCAATTATCATAAGACCTCTGAAAATCACGGTAGGCTAAAGTGAACCGACTATGACTAAGAAAATTCAGTACGACAATTAAAAATTGAACGCAGAAAAGCGGGTGTGGCATTTTTGCAATTGTGCGGCACGGTTTCACAAAACGCGTTATATTCAGCTATTCAGGAACGCAATTTTGTAATTCAAAGTGAAAAAAATTAGATTAAGCCATACTTTATGTATTTAACGCAAAAACTTCATTTTTTCTTGAGTTCTAGGCGTTAAAATTGTAAAAAATTCGAATTTTTATGTGTGTGCAATTTGTCGTGACGGTGTACACACACATAGCGTTGTTCATGATGACAATTTCGGTTCACTTTATCCCACCGTGAAAATACGTCACGTGTGATGACCTAGAAATTATTGTGCTAGGTCGGACTTCGTTCTTCGTGGTGCTCATGTTCGATTTTCAGTCACAATTTACAATGATTAAAGGGAGCTGAGGGGACGAAATAAATGGCTTAAAAATGATGAAAGCACGTTTTTTTTACAAATAAATGAAAAAAACACGGCTTGTAAAAAAAACCAAGGAAAGAGGAGAAATTTTCGCCCGACAATTGAGGATTTTTGCACAGAAATGGGCGTGGCAAGGAAAACGCAACTGTGGCACGCGATATTTTACAGTGAATAGCGTGCAGTATGAAGAGATTTTTCTCTGACCTGTGCTTGCGGACAATGCGCAACCAGCCTGTTCACGCGCGAATGACACAGGTTCATTTTTACAAGCCGTGAAAAAAAAACCATAACGCCGGAAATCGCCCTAATGGCCGAAGAGACGCTTTTTGGTTTTCTAGGACGTTTGTTTTTTTTCTCGGCCGCCTGATTTTTTTCTTTTCAGAAAAAAATAAGCATAAAAGAGCATTTAAAAAATAAATTTTCAAAAAAGAAAATCAAGCGGCCGATAAACAACAAACGGCCTAGAAAACCAAAACGCGTTTCTTCGGCCATTAGGTCGATTTGCAGATTTGCGGCGTTATGGTTTTTTTGGATTTTTTTCATTTATTTATAAACAATCATACTTTTATCTTTTTGAAACCATTTGTTTCGTCCCCTAGGCCCCCTTTAAATTAAGCTATTAGCTGCTCACAAATTCGGCTTTATAAACGAGCAAGCGCGCTCTAAAAAACCGACACGCTCGCAGGCGAAGCATAAAGAGGGGGAGACTATACGCAGAAAACTACCTCTCGCCAAACAACACTCTCTCGCAGCAGAGGGAAGCCCACCGTTATGAAACCGATATTGTGAGAGGACAATATATGAGCAAGTTTTTCTGTTTCGTATGGTTCAACAGATTAACGCTCGCGGACTAGCTTTCGCAAGTTTTCTAGGTCATTTATTTTATCTCTCGTCAATTTTGATAATGGTCCTCCTTTGAGAACACCCCAAAAATATCAATTAAAACTTAATTTATTTCATCTTTTGATTTATTTCATCGGAATGCCGATTTTAGGCTGTGATCGCGAAAATTTTTAAAAAAATGTTTTTCGAAATAAAAAAATAAATAAGATAAAAAAATTCTAAAAATCGATTTCAAAACAGCATATAAAATTGAATCGTTTTTCGTTATAGGCAGTTTTTTAAAATCGGAAAAATACAAAAATCCGAACAAAAATAAAAAAAGAAATGAAAAGAATACAAAGTACCAGTTGTAAAGCGCGATAATCGTTATAACAAAAAAAATTTCGATACAAATTTTTCAAAAAAGAAAAAAAAAACACACACGAACAAGAAATTAATAAGCTGTGTCACCTTGTAGGATAAAAAATCAATCACAAAGAGAATAGCTAAAAAATGCATGGAAAGGAAAAAAGAAAAGAAAACAAAATTAAATTAATAAAAAATAATTGTAAATGGTTAATACAATCCTAAATAATAAAAGCATCGGGAAAAAAAACAGCACTTACTTATTTTCTTTCTGTAAATCCCAGTTTTTTCACTGATATTCATCAAGCGATTGTGCTCAGCACTACAATTTCGAACAACAAAAAAAACGTCTACTTTAAAATATTCTACTCTATTTTTTAGACGGGTAAAGTGTTATTTCTCGCCAGAATGTCGTGTATTCTGACCGCATCTGTGAATCCCATTGGTTTTGAAGAACTGCCGTTCAGAAGACTTGTGGCGGTTGCTTCCGCTGTCGTTGCTGAAAATTTGGAATTTAATTTTTAAAAATTAAAGGAGGGCTTTACGGAGATTATGAATGCGTCTGGGAAGAAAATAGGCTTCATTCTCATTCCAAATCTGTATTTAAAATTTTCTAAAACCACCTAGAAGCCGAGAAAATACGCCTCAAAACAATGGCCTAGAAAAAAGGGCCACCTGGCCGAACTTTTTCCTATGAGCTTTTTTCGTGTTTCGTTAATAAATAGTTATGCAGAATGCTTATAGTAGTCCTTTTTGATGTTTTTTCATCTCAATTTATGTTTTGTTTTTCATTTTTTTGCCTGCGGACTAGTTTTCGCCGATGGCCCTTTTTTCTAGGCCATTGTTTTGAGGCGTGTTTTCTCGGGTTCTAGGTGGTTTTAGAAAATTTTAAAAACAGATTTGGAATGAGTCTGAAGCCTATTTTTATCCCAGGGGCATTCATAATCTCCGTAAAACCCTCCTTTAATGCCTTTTTTGTCCTAAAATGTTTTCAAAGAATAACTGAAATAGCAAAGGTAAATCAGGACCCGGCTTTTTCTGAAAGACCGATTTTACTTCGACTTCTAATCAATAAATTAAACTAAAAATTGAAGTGAAAATAAGTAAACCTTTGTCTTTAAAGTGTCTGTTTACTCATTTTCAATGTTGGTATTAATCGACTCAGAAATCATCTGATTAATGGAATCAGCAAAAAAATCTGTTTAAAAGCTTGATTTCGCCAAAAACGGTCCTTGAAAATCCCAAAAACAGGTGGTGGCACCACCCGTTCTTCACTGCCACCGCCCGTTTTGGGCACTATTTCGGGAGCTGTTTTGGACCCACGGGCGCCCGAAAAAAAATTTTTTTTTTGTGAAATTCATTAATAATAGGTGATTCTGAATAAATTACAAAAAAACATTGAAAATCAGTAAACAAACACTTTAAAGGAAGGGTGTCATTTATTGTTTATCAAGTTTCTTTTCATTCATTTCTCATGCCGATAAACTTATGTTAAAAACATTTTTCCTGACGTTTTCTTTTCATTCTACTTTACTTTTTACAATTTCTGAAAGTAATTAGTACGAAATATTGTTTTGTTGTTTTGAATTTCAACACAGTTTTTTAATGACGCTTTTTCGTTCTTTTTTTTCGAAATAAAGTAAGAATTTGAGAAAACTAAAAAAAAATTCAGAAAAATAAAAAATGAGGATTCAATATTGTTTTGAAGAAGGCAAAAACAAAGATTTCAGAATTTTTTTTGAAATTTGATGAAAACTGTAAATCGAGCTAAAACCGGCGGTTTTTTGACCTGTATTTCAAATATTTAGAAACAAAATGAAATTCCTAAAAAAACTTACATTTGGGAGAAGATGGTAAACTACTCCTTATCTCTTCTTCATCCTCTGTTGTATTCGCTCCCCTTAGAGCTTCTTCTACACTTTCTTCATATGACATAACACCATTTCGTTGACTAAATTCTTCTCTAGCACTTTTCATATTATCACTTATCGGTGATTGTACTCTGGGTGTTCCTTGTGGTGATTCAAATAAGTTACACGTCGACCCATCTTGATTCGTTTCTTTCAACTGAATCGTGTCGCCGGTTAATGAAAGTGATGTTCCAACTGATTGGCTATCGGTCAGTTTGAGTTGTTTCATCTGAAAAATGAATAAATATGAAATTAAGATTACTTCGAATGTTTAACTTCAACTTCAATCATATTAAAAAAATAATAAATATCGAAATGAATAGAATTTCAATATCACAAGTTGGATAAATCTCTCAAAAATGGGGTTTTCAACTTTTTTCTCAACGAATTTGAAAAAATAATTCATAAAATGCTCTCAGAACAAATTATTTTCAAACTATGACTACTTTTTCTATTTTTAACCAAATAATTTCGATAAAAAAAATTAGCCGAACAACCTTTAAGAGGCCAGGTTTTTAATAAGAAAGGATTGAAACCAGAGATGGGCGGGAAAGTGTCCGCGAAAATTTTCGGGAAATAAATGTCTGTCACGGTCTGAGAAACCGGGAAAATCGGGAAATTTGGCTCCGAGTATTGATTTTATCGATTTTCCTGGATTTTCAACGTATTCGACGATCTTTCTTCTTACTAAGCGAATAGTTCTGTGTGTGTGTACCAGCATTTCACATGAATAACTTTTTGACCCCTCGGCCGATCTGTCCCATACTTGGCATATCGTCATGCCTCTCGGAGCGCTTCACAAAAGTACTACTTGGATCTCGGGTTACTGTAGGATTACTGTAGCTACAGTACTACAATTTTTTTCACGTTTTTTTCAAAATGGTCGGATCGAGACCAAACTTTCATGGTAACATCTTTGGAGTATTGTAAGGTCACTGTGAAAATTTGGTGCGGATTACTGTAGTATTACGGTAGTTACCATAACCTAGAGTTAGCGTTTGTCTCTGTTTCTCTTCATTTTACACACTATTTCTCTCATTACCGCCGCGTAGCGGCGTTAAAAGGCTGGTAAAAACTATCGAACAAAACAGGAATCGACGTAGAAATTGTGAGGAAATAACAAATAATTCAGAATCGCATAAATGAGTTTAAAAACAAAAAAAAGTTTAATGCTTTCAGACTTGAAGTAGTTTCAATCAATTTTAGCAAATTTTTAGTTGCCTTTTGCAGTCTAATCTGTCCGAATTTTGTTTTTTCCTGACATTTTTCTATTCTTTCTATACAAAAAATTTCCCACCCATCCCTGATTGAAACCAATTGTTGACACATTCAGGAGTTTGAGTATTTATCTAACAAACTTATAAAATATTCATTCTACATCAACACCTATTTTGCTAATGCAAAAAATTGTTTAAAGTTTTGAATTTTACTACCTTTTACATGTGTTCAAATAGTTTAAATTTATGGTATTCCATGGAGAATATTACAATACTTACCCTGATATGACCACCTGACGATCCACTTTTCTCCTCAGGAACATATAATGCAGTTGTTTCATCAGCATCTATTTCATCAACCGCAATAATTCCTCTTTCTTTCTGCTGAAGCTGTAAAGCAATCACCTCTCGTTCCATTTTCCTTCGCTTCCTATATTCATCAACATATGGTTGGAATCTGCAAACAATTCCATAATTTAATAATTTTTTTAAAAATTTAAATAACTCACGCAGGAAACTGGCTTGGGCATAGTGTTTTTTTACAATTTCCGATACATCCAACAGTGAACGGATTGTACCCCGATTGGAATTTTCCAGTGACCTGTGAATCAACTTCTGGTTTAATATATGAAGGGTTTCCAGTAACCTGTTCATTAGTTGTTCGACCTCGTGCCACAAGAATCAGATGAAAAATCGTCAATCCGATTACCGGAACTGCCAGAATTGCACAAAGAGCCAAAAGAACCACTGAACACAGGTACGGCGGTGTCAACATGTTCTCGCCGCTTCTGAAACCGATTTTTTGAGACATTTCAAGGAACTAAAAATAAATCGAATACCCTCCTGTCCAAACGAATGCCAAGCACAGGGAAAACACGTAAATCATGTGCACACTTAATGAGCAGAGGAAAAAGAAGAAATATCTGAAAATATGAAATTTTCATTGATAAAATACGAAGGAAATGTCAAGTATTACCTGTAATTTCGTTTTCCAACACAGTTATGAACCCAAGGGCAGTGATGATCGAATGTTTCAATGCACCTGAAGAGGAAGTGATTTAATCAAAAATATCTTTTAAATTTTTGCAAAGAACGAGTTTATCCAAAACTCTAAATATTGCAAAATGTAGTAATCGAAAGTTTCATAATTTTTATAATACATTTTTGAGTTGGGGATATTCTGAACTTTGTGTTTGAATTTAATAATAGGGTAAGGGACACTTCTGTGACAAAACTATAAAGATACTTTTAAAGAAAAATTTTAAACCGGATAAATAACTATTTTTCGATATGAAATTCTTTTCATCGAGACTTCAAAAAATGACTTTTCAGATCAAAATAAATGAATTACTTAGTGTGTTTTATTTTTTGGCTCAGATCAAATTTAAGTTGAGTTTTACGAAACTACCAATATGATCTATATTCATCCAAAACGCTTTTTATAGAGTATAAACACTTCCCGTGTAATTAAAAAAAACTAACCTATTACAAACGCTGCAATGACTGGATCTCGGCGGTCGATAGAATTTACAAGTCACACACCATTTCATCCGAACAGTAATTCCATTAATATCAACATTTTTGTAAAGCGGAGCTCGTAGATCATCCACTTGCGATGGTTCTTCCGATCCAATTGCTGAAAATTGTGTTTTTGTTAAATTAGCCATTGGTGGAATGCGATATACCGTATGGATGTATTGCCGGATCCAAGCACATTGCCATTGCTAGATTTGAGACGACCATCATGAACACAAAAATGTCGCCGACTATTAGGGAAAGTCCACATCTGAAAATAAGTTGGAGTTTTTGAAAGAAGGGCAAATCTTGGATACTTTTAAATATTGCGGCGCTTTTCCTTACGTTTAGGACACATTTTTATCCGTTCTCAGTTCTTCTTCAAATTTTTTCAAATTCTATTTATAAAAATGTGTTTCTTTAAAATTATAAAATAAATGTACAATAACACTTGAATTTCCTTCTAAAACCATTGATTTATTATGATATTTACGTATCATTTTATCTCTATCTGTTTGATTTTATATCTCTTTTATTGCATCTTTTAAAATTTACGGCCAGCTTTTGAGTTACTTTCAATTTAGTATTTAATAATAATAATTGATTCTCGAGAACAAAAAAAACTTACAGATCCCATTTATTAACTAATGCTGGTGCCAGAAAATAATAAAAACAAGTCGAGCAAATGAGTATCAATGACCATGCGATGGCGGCAGGTAGAAGAGCCGATATCCTTTTGCACATCGCGTTGCGCACCGCTTTAACCGGGAATACTCGACCGGCAGTTCTGTTTTATTGCTGAAATTTTTTTTGTTCAAAAAATGAGACGAAAAAAATGCTAAAGTATCAAAGAGAGTGTTGTCGGGATTAACATGCGCAAAGATGATTGCATTTTGAAATAGAGTGAAGAAAGGAGAAACAGTGAGTGTTTTGTGAGTGTGAGTTGTGTGCGATTTAAATTTATTTATACAAATTTAAAGCTTTTTTAAACCGAACTAAAAAAAATTTGTTAAAATTCTATGAAAACAGTGAATTATTTTAAAATAAAATAAAAACTTTAATAAATATTCCTGTGACATTTACCACATGAAGTGAGTCAACACACACGACGGAAAGAATGTCTCCGTGAGAGCACAATAAAAAAGTGTATATACTTTTGAGGAGGAACGGGGAAAGGAGGAAGAAAGTCGTCCCCGCGTACGCAATGTTGCGTTTTTCGTGGCGTTTTGTACGCAATTTTGAGTGAGTTAATGCGGTTTTAAAAGATGGGGGAGGAAGAACTTGCAATCTGGTTGGGATTCAATTATCTGGGTGAATAACAAAACATAAGGAGTTTTTTCTTTAGGATGTGAGAATCATTTTATCGAACACTATTTTCAAAAATTTGCAGTTTAATTGATGAATGATGGGCATCGAACACGAATACTTTCTTTTTTCTTTCAGAACCCAACAGAGATGAGAATTTTAACATACAGAAACTAAAAAATAAAAAAAATAAATAATTCACAAAAAAATAACACAGCTGAAACCTTTGTTACAGTACAAATAACGTCGAAAACCTGCAAGTGAATTCAATAATGTCCCTTTAAAGATGTTACTGTATTGTTAAAACAATTTTTTTCATAATTTATTTTTACGCTTCATTTTTTATTATTGTTCGAGATTTTTCCAGTATTTTTATACTGAACATTAAAAAAAAGCTTTATTCATAATTCGCGGCACCTCCTAGCAACCGAGCGTCCTAATTTTCAGATCCCTCAATGGGGCATCAAATTTCACTAACCGCCAATTTTCTATTCCAACTCTTGTGACATTACCTGGCCAGAGGGCCTTTACCTTTCTGTTTCCGGCACTTGTCTCCTCGAAAAGGACTTTGTCTAAAGCTTTTCGTTACCAAAAATCTATTTTTTCATATTCGTTCTTAGTTTTCAGTCCCGATAAATTATTTTTCGAATAAAAAATAGTTTTTAATTGTCATAGTATGTTATTGTTATTTTTCCGCACCCCGCGGAGGCCCCCGAAATAATAATTGTCTATTTTGTTGAAATGTCATCGTTCGGTAATATTAAATTCGGAAGAAACGGGAGACATATACAACACTGGACAACACCACAAAAACCAGACTTTTCCGATTGAAAGAGATGGTAGAGATGGAGAAGTGCTGCTAGACGTTACTATTGCATATATTTTCGTGTAGAATTTCTCGCATCCATCGATCGGACACACCTGTTCCCTTTAACTTTCTCACTGTTTCTGTTTTGCTTTATTTTGCGCGATATCAATGATGCATCACGTTTTTTTATACCTCCTAATCAACAAGAAAATTCCCGTTTCATCAACGAATGGCGAGATTCGCTTTATTCGTTTTGGTTTCTCGTTTACTTCCGCCCTCTTAGACAATTCAAACAGTAACCCAACAAAAGTGTTGTGTATTTGTTTAGATCAATTGAATAGCATTTGCTTTTTTTTCAAATGTTTTTTACCTTTTTCCATGATTTGTCATCAAGATGTAAATTATGATGTCATCGACCGAAAACCATGGTAATGAATGAATGGTCTAGTTTGATTTCGACATCCTTTCGAACTTTTGATAGACCAAATCACACAAGGAAAACGTTACACATGGGCGAGGTCTGAAAAAATTGATTTGATTTTTTCTCTTCGGTTTTTCATTTCTCTTCACGACCTTCGCGAAATTAGGACATCATCAGTTTCTCTATTCTTTTTTCCGAGTATAGCAAAAATGGAAATTTTAATCATTTCTTGAAATCACTTTTGATTTTTACTTCATTTTCTTTTCAATGTGTTGGATCTGTACGCCATTTCTCTTTTGAAATCTTTATATTTAATCTTACTTACTTTCACTTCGATAATCGAAAATATGGCTAATTGCAAAAATAAGGATACATTTTTAAAACCGGATCTTTTGTTGCCTTTTCTATGTTTGATACTTTTTAAAAAATCAAATGAATTCCAAAATTTTTGATTTTAAAAATAATTGTGAAACGTGTCGTCCTTTCTAGTATTTGACGTTTAAAATTAAACCATGAAATTCAAAAATTGTTTTAAAAAAACATTTCAAAACTTGCAAAATCTCATGTTCTAGTTAAATTTCTATCAATGGTTGCTATTGGTCAGTCTCTTGTTTGTTTACGCTTCTCTAAAAATCGTTCTTCTCATTTCAGGAACGTTGGAAAATGTTCCAAAACGGTCCAACGATACTAATTTGTTTAATTGTACTAACTTCGGGACCAATCGAAGCTCGACGATCAAGCAGTAGTGGTGGATTTTCAAACAGGGGACAGAGTGGTGCAAGAACCGGGGTGCAGAATGGTCAGGGTAGTTTCAACAGTAACCAAGGAGGATTCAATGGTAATTTTTGTTTTCTAAAAAAAATTTTTCAATACCGAAAGCTAATATTTTCAAGGTCAACCAAATAGTGGATTCAATAATCAAGGTGGATTCCACAACACCAATCCAGGAGGCGGTTTCCACCCAAATCCAAATGTAAGGCCAAATAACTTCAATAATCAAGGTGGATTCCATCCAAATCAAGGTGGATTTAACAGTGGAGGGTAAGGCTAAATTTGACGATTCACCAAAGAATATCATTTTAAGATTCCGCCCCGGAAATGGCCTTGGATCCAGCTCAAGCAGTTCAACATTCAAAACAGCTCTGATCGGAGGAGCCCTCGGAGCAGCTGGAGGAATTATCGCATACGAAGCCGGAAAAGCAATTATTCGATCGGCAAGTGCACCATTCGATTACAATGGAAGACAATATAATTGGGATAATCATGGAGCCGTTAAAAATGGAGAATTCCAGTGCTCAATGCCATTGAGTCAGCTCGCAGGACAGGTAAATTAAGAATTAACATTTCAATTGATAACTCTCAATTATTGAAGGGATCGACTACAACAACGACAACGACAACTACAACAACAACCATTTCTCCAAGTACAGGAGATTCTACAACTGTTGCTCCAGTGTCAACTACTCCAACACCTGATCAAGTATTACAAAATGTGAGTTCAGAAAATTATTCTCAAAATCTTTAAAAACCACATTTAAACTTAAAATATTTCAGCTTCAATTCTCCGATGGATCGCGTCCAAAAACCATCGTTTGGGGCTGCAAAGTCGGAAGAGAACAATGCTGTGGAACTGATTGCTGTCCAATCCCACCACCAGCGCAAAACTCTAATTCTGCCGCCGGAAGCGGGAATGTTGGCGCCGGCAGCATTGCACTCATGTATATTTTTGTTCTACTTTTCAACTAATTAATCCTTGGAATTAAAATCAGTTCATTCGCACTCTTTCGCATCCAAAGAGATTTTTTCTACAATTCTTTCTATTTCACTTGCCCCCGGTGGAGGTTTTGGGTACTTTCAAAAAAGAAAACAAAACGAAAACTAATTTATATCATTTATTTGTTGTCCATGTCGAAATATTTTAATAAATATTGTGTAAACACTAAAGGTTTATGTTTAAAACATAAAATTTAGGTACGATTGACAATGAGAAATCTACAAATGTAAATAATTTTCAGTTTTCAAATTTCAAATTGCATGATTAACATTTTGTCCGTGTTTTTCCTTTAATAACATCATTTGTGTGCCTAATTTTCTTGTTTCAATCCTCTCCATCGATTTTTTTTTGTTTTTTCTCGAAATTCAATATATTTTTCAGTGTGATCCTTATCCTCCTTCTCATCTGTTGCTGCGGGTGTATCGGAGCCTACGTTTGCTGTAAATCACTTTTCACATGTGGTGATGATAAGGATAATCAAGGATATCATGGTTAGCTATATATATTTTTTTTAAATTTTTTCAAAAATTTCAGATGATTATAACCCACAACAACAATATCAAATGCAAAATTATAACGAGCCACAAATGCAGCAACAACATCAATATTATCCCCAACAACAATCACATGGTGGATATCCATCTTCCGGAAATTATCATCCACCAAGTCAATATCCATCGCAACCAACTTATTAGGCCCTTTTCCGTGTTTTTTTTTTTCTCTTGCTAATTCCAAACTATTTTTTGTTTATTTTCTGTTTATACGGGATGTTCGCATAATTTCACATGTTTAGAAGATTGAATTCAAAATATGAAGAAATCCATTTTCTGAAAACGTTTTTATTCGAATTCTTTCCTTGAAAAATCATTGGTGTAACCATACTTCGCAGCATGGCCTAGAAATTCCTCGGCCCCCGGCCATAAATCGAATTGTGGCGTTTATTTTTTCAGAGTTTTTTGGACAAGAAAAATGAGGGATGTATACGAGGACCGAAAGGTGTTTTTCAAATAGGTTAAATTTTAAAAAATATAAATTTCAGTTTACGTTTGAAAGGAATTTGGAAAATCCAGGAACTTCGAGAAATGCGGAAGATTTTGAGAAATTGAGACGTAAATTGTTGTCAAAAATGGTAAATACGTTTTGAAACTATTAATAAAAAAGCTCTTTTTAAAAAATCACAGAATGAAATTCATGAAATATGTATTGAAAATCGAGTTCAATGGCAACATCATACAAAGAAATTACACGTGTTGACTGAAGTTCAGAGACGATTGAAATTCCAACAAAAACCTACTCAAGCATTTTGCAAATTTTATGAAATTGTCACACAATTTCCAGAAGTTGTTCAGAGTGATAAAGTGAAGAATGCCGGAGTTTTGAGGTTCGTTTCAGAAAAAATAACTTAGTTTTGATATTTATATGTTTAAAGATCGATGCATCTTTGTGAAGGTCCTGGTTATTTTATTGCGGGTTTGGATAGGTTTTTGTGTACCAATTTACCGTTTTTGAAATGGGAATGGAAAGCTAATACGTGAGATTTTTTAAAAAACTATTTTGCAAATACTTTTTTAAATTTTCAGATTGAATCCACATTGCGAGAATATCAAAAGCTCTGACATGCTACTTGATGATTGTTTAATTGTAAATCATTATGAAAATTGGGTCTTTGGGGATGATGATACTGGTGATATATTGAAGGTTATTAACGTATATTAATAAAAAAAATTTTTTTTTTAATTTTCCCAGATAACCCCAGAATTCTGTAGAACATCCGGTTTATCCGGAAAATTCGATTTAATCACAGCTGATGGAAGCTTCTACGTTCAAGATCAGCCAGACCAGCAAGAGTTGAAAACGTTCAATTTGATCAAAGCTGAAATCGATACATGTCTCGAATTGATTTCCAAAAGTGGGTGCTTCATTTTCAAAATGTTCACAATGTTCAACGAGGAAACAAGAAATCTGTTCCGAAAAATCGCTTCAAAATTTGAGAAATGTGTAGTTGTGAAACCGATTTGCAGCAAGCCGGGAAATTCCGAGGTTGTTCTAAATTTTTTTAAATTAAAAATTGAAACTCACATTTACAGCGATATGTGGTTTGCATCAACTATGATTCAATGTTTGAACCTCTGCAAATATCAGATGAAATGTTTTTCAATTGTGAAGAATTGTTCACAAATCGACAAGTTGTATCGATTTCTTACAATTTGCATCATTTTCAAAGTCGGAAAATTTCAATTGAAAAGAAACGAAGGAATCGGATTGTTGATTCGTGTCTGAAAATGCTTGAAACTATTACTATAAGGTAAGCGTGTTTATGTTTTTTTAATTTCGTGGGAGCTGGATTCTAATTCAGTGAAATTCGAATAGTATTTTGAACAAAGCGAAGAAAAATTAGCATTAAAAATTTAAAATGACAACCATGTTTTCGAAAACTATCAGAAATAAATCGATGCATCTTACAAACCATCCAGTGTTATTGGGAGATTGAAATCAGTATTCAAAGTCTGTTTCCCGATAATATTCTGAGACACTCTTTTTCAGGGAATCCCATCTAATGATCGCTGAACGACAACCATGGACAATTGCCAATGGGCACAATATTGTTGAAAAAATTCACAATATCAACACAATCGAGATGGCAAAAACTCAATTAAAGGAATATTGCGAATATTCCAAAACATTGGAATTGACTTGGAATATCAACCACAAAGAAATTTTCATAGAAGCACCAATTAGTACTTCTTCACCACTGCAAACCAATCATTCGCTGTTTCTTAATCCACTCATTCTCCATGCATTGAATTTGTTATTTTCCGATAAAATTTTGGATCTATTCTCAAAATGCTCAAAAATTGCTCCTGCTCGTCCCGAAATTCGTCACTTTTGCGAAACTGGAAACGAGCTGTTGATTTATAGCACGGAAATTGAAGGTTTTGATGAGATTCTCAATTTGTTAGATGTGATTTCTAGAGAAGTATTATTTTTTGAGATTTCGTTTATGTAAAAAAAACCTTTTTTCAGAATTATGACTCAATTATTTTTACATGGAAACCATATGAACATCCTCTGATCTTGACAAGATTTTCATCATCAGTTATCGCACTGTTTTCAATGTTTTATGAAGAAATAACGTTCTGTAGTTACGAATTTAGACTCACAGGAAAGGTATTGTTCAAATATTCCTCAGTGGCATGTTGCCTTTAACACAATCTATTTTTCAGAAACCAGACAGCGATTACAACATTTCGAAATTTAGAAACACTTTCGCAACCGATATGAATTTCATCATAAACTTTGTTCCAATTTGCACACATGCTGCCTTCCATACTCCCTTTTCAAATTTCAATGAACTGAGCATACGAAATATTCTGCGTAATAATGAAATGCTTTGAAAACTGCGAATAAAAATGCATATGTATTTCATCTATCAAACCTGACCGAGATGGCACAGTGTTCAAAAAAAAAAGCAACATTTTACAAATTACATTGAACGACAATAAAGAGAGGATACTGTAATGTCATTATCAATTAAATCGATATTGACATTACATCTAAAAACAAACTGACAAACAGCTATATTTTTCCCCGAGAAAAACAAAATTTTGGAAAATATTAACCATTTTGTCAATTAAAAACCAGTCATCGGGCAAGGATCAACAAAATTATTTTGATGAATGATTTACCCGTAGAAAGATAAAAATGAGGATAGCACAAGAGGAACAATGTAAATTAGGAATCATTTTACAACAGTCCACCGTACAACAAAAAGGCAGATGCTGAATATCGAAAAAAGATTGAATCATGAAAAAAAAAAAACAAATATTTCGATATTCAGATACAAGAGAGGTACCAGCCTCAATGAGGAATTCCTGTAATTAAAACAGTTTACCCATAAGGCCACCTCGAAATGAGAAAAGAAAAAACAAGGAGCGATTGCGAAAAAGAAAACAATTAAACGCCAAACTATTGGAAAAACATGCTAAATGAATGGTATGAATGATGAAAAGTTAACTTTGTACATTAGACTTGATATCCATGAACATTTGACTCAGCCATTACTTAAAATCACAATAATTGTTAAAATTTAGTGAATAGGCTAAACGAACTAATACGTAATTAGAAATAATCAAGAAGGTAGCATTTTTGATAAGATTGAACAAAAAAACTACATGAAACTCTTATCAACATACTTTGGCTGACCAAATTTTTATGGATGATTAGTTGTCGAGGAAACAGTTGAATCAAATGATATCCCGTTGGCGATGAGCAGCTCTTTCAAATGCCGATTCTCCGAGATGACTTTGTCACAGCGATCATGCAGTGTTGATGAGTCACGGTCGCGCTCGAGCAGTGCTTCTTGTAGCTGGAATAGGAATTAATTAAATCGATGGTATTTCTTCTTCACAACGATAACTGAAAGAAGAACAAAAAGCGAGAATATTTCATAGAAACATCCAGTTTGGAGATCCCGTTTTGAAAGTTAAAATCCTACTAAGTTTTTAAACATAATTTTTAATTTTTCAGAACCCCTAAACTGAATATTTTACTATTGTTAAGACAGGTATCGAGAATAATAAAATGGAAAAAAAATCAAGGTGGCGTTGGAATGACGTAGTTTCGACAAAAGTGTAAATAAAATGGGAATCCCTGAGTTGGCGATTGTTGTTGTGGTACTCCAATATTTTCACAATTCGCACGTACTTGGTGCCGTTTTAGTCATTGTCGAGTAGATTCATTGCCAACTTCTATAAGATTGAATGTGGGTTCAGGAATCAAAATTTACTACTTATAAAACCTACCTTTTTTATAAATAAACCATGAACCCATAAAATGGTAAAATAGCCTAGGAAAGCAACTATACATTAAGGGAAAACATATAGATTACCATGATTCCAAAGAACCAATAAAATAACTTTTTCGAGTGTTTGTCAAATATCATCTCGAAAAATGGGAAAGAGTGTGCAAAAATACAATGCAAACCAAAGCGCGAGAAAACTACTGCTTAAATGCTTTCCGAATTTATTTCACCCTACTCTGAACGAATTTTCCGGATTATTCCTAAAGGTACTAAAACGCTCCTAATCTATAACTATTATTATTACTATTTTAATCCAGAAAATTCATTCATTACTGACTACCTGAACCACAGAATAAAAAATACAAACCTCTGGCTTCGTCATTGCTTCCATGGCCTCCCATTTCGATCCCATATAGCTTGTTTCGAATTCTCGATCCCTTTCCAATTCTTCTTCATCCGAAGATGTGCACTGTTCACTTGCAGCTCCATTCAAGTCGGTTGATCCA
Source organism: Caenorhabditis virilis (assembly GCA_964036255.1). Classification (NCBI taxonomy): domain Eukaryota; kingdom Metazoa; phylum Nematoda; class Chromadorea; order Rhabditida; family Rhabditidae; genus Caenorhabditis; species Caenorhabditis virilis. The sequence goes on along the minus strand of OZ038417.1, from coordinate 7,229,674 downwards.
CTAATTGAACGAACTCTCTTACGCTCCACATCATCCAATAATTTTTCCGACTGAAAAAAATAATTTTAAAAGGCAATCAAATGCTAAGAACATATCAAATTGCATAAAACTGAAATCAGATAGAAACCAACAACCCAAGTCAAGAAAAAAGTAGGAAAGCAAGGCTGGCATTTACTTGTATGATGTGAACGAGAGAAGAAGAGGGGAGAGATACGGCTGCAGCAAGGAAAATAGCTTGGGAGACATTGAGGCGCAGAACTAGGTCATTTTCGAAAATTTCCGTGTATGAGCACCGTTTGCTATACAACATTATAGAAAAATAAATGTTGAAAAGTTTACAGAATTTAGAGCATGATTGATAGAAATACAATTTACCTGTTGTTCAGCTCCGGCACGCGCTTCTCGATCCTCGAGCAAAAATTGTGTAGTGTTGGAAGGGGCCATACCAGTACTGAAAATTAACAATTTCGTTAAAAAAACAATATACTGGTGACATGAACTTTTTTTTTGAATCACCATTTCTCAAAATAATAAGTAAATTTAGGAATATTTGCGTTTAACGGAAACGTACACACGTTTAGAACGCTGGCATCAATTATATAAGTGCAAATTGTTGGTAACAACCTATGTTTTCGACTATTATTTTTTTTTTTAAGTTATAGCAACTAATGAAAACGGAATTTCTGATAATCCTTGAACGAGTCACACTCAAAAACTAACCTTCCCAACCGCTTTCGCATTTCCTTGTTTCCCTCATCGTCATCCAGAAAGACGGGTGACAAATTATATGGTCGATAACGCCCATTCCCGCGCTTGCGCCGAAGTTTTCTTGATTTGGTTCCACCTTCCGAATCCGTCTCAGACAGAGGAGAACCTCTTCCACTCGCATTTTCTTCAGTTTCAGCCATTATAGTTAGAATATGCTCGAAAAGAGCTTTCGATAGAGCCCCAATTTGATAGGGTTAATCCGCCAATGACCACACGTGTGGTGGTTACTGTAATGAGCACGTCTCCTAGTGGGAGCGCTTATGCCGTTCTTCGCTTGTGTATTGCGTGTTTCTGTGCTGCTGCACTCAACAACAACGAGCGTGTCTTCGTGAGACAGCGATTGCAAACTAGAGATGTCCAGCAGCCGCTCGGCCTTTTATACCTTCGCACAGCCGCTCCGCATTGGAATACGCGCTGCACGCGATACGCCTTCACAAATGCAAGAGCGCACACATCACTTTTATTGATAATTTCTGTCTGTAATTACGGCCAAGTATACAAACAAATTATATCAACGAATAGAAAATTTTATGTTCTTTTCACTGATATATAATTCAGAAACAGAAACAGATTTTTTTGAATCGTCAATTTTGCCGTTGTTTCCCACTCGCTCGCTCTTCTTTCTATCGATTCGTGCACGCAGGTTGGCCGTTTTTCAAGGAAGGAGCGTATGTTCTAGGTTATAAGCTTTGTATATTTCATAGAGATCATACTAATAATTGCAGAAACTATGTGTTTGTCTCATTTGGTAAATTTCTTCTTGTGAAATTTAACTGAATTTGAAATTATTGCATTAAATACGTAACTAGAATTAACTATTGGAAGTAAAAGTTTTGGGGAAGTTGTGATTGTTATTTTACAGGTTTCTTCTTCGCGAATGTTTTGCTTTTTTTACAGGAAGAGTGAAAAAATAATATTTTATCGTCATTTATGAATTTAAAAATGTTTTCCAGACCAACATGCGAGATTAAGTTTTACCCGAAACTAGATTATCTAGGATTTTACTCTATCGAGTTCAAAATTTTTTTTAAATCGTTAGTTTGTTTTGGACTGTTCGAAAACCCGTCTCCCTTAACATAAATACCAACAAAAATTGGAAAATTCGATATGACGCACTCCAAATTGCAAAAATTTAATAGATCGTTGAAACCTAAAATAATTTTTAACAAATCCTTTATAAAAATTGTTTCGCTTTTTTTATTTGGGAGATATGGAAATGATAGTTAGCACTTTGCAATTTTCCAGGATAGCTTAGAGAGCTGCCGCATTATTCAATTTAATGTTTGAGATGTAATGTAAAACAGAGTTTTAAAATTTGGCAATACTCGTTTTGATTAAAATTTAAAATCTAGAATATTTCAAAGTTTTTATGAATTATTGAAAAGGTATTATTGTTGTTTAGATGTTACTTCAAGATCACCGCTGTTCCAAATTTCACGAAATCCATAATTGTGGAAATTGTCATTGTGAAGAGGGAGTGATGGCGCCCCCTCCCATCCATAACCAATTTGAGTATAACTCGCATGGCCTTTTTCTGCGATTTTCGATTTTTCTCTATTTTTACGGGTACAAACAAAGTGAGAATAGTAGAAAGAGGAAAGTGGTTATATGTTGGCGAGGGTGCAAAGCAGCATTTGTTCAGAAACCATGAATATTCTTCTTCTTCTTCTTCTTCTGTTCGATGAGTTGAGTTTGAGCGTGTTATTGTGAGCGTTTTTCTTTCCGTGTGAGCGGCGCTCACTCAAAATAAATAAAAATAAACGTATGTATTATATACATAAAGAACTGTGTGAGTCTTGATGGAAGTGTCAGCTTCTCCAAACGAATAGTCCATTTTTGAAAGTAATAGTAATAATCTTTTGCAAATTGACAGTTTTTTTTTCGTTTGCCTCTTTTGTTGTTCACGACGAACTGATAAGAAAAAAGAAAGGAGCGAGAGAATCGAATGTCTTTTTTTATGGAAAATCCTTAAATTTTTAAATAAAAAAACCATTATAAATATTCTGCAGAATGCCGACGAATCGATAGAATCGAATGAATTCTCTGAAAACAAGTTATAGGTGAAAATATCAATGGTTTGTAAATAAATGTTTATTAATTTATGTATAAAAACACTCGATAAGAAATAAGCGTGCACGCTTAGTAAACGCTTGACTAATGGTCGTTGTGAGAAACGTGTATGAAATTGAATGAAATTGCTGAAAATATTTCAAAAAATTACTGAAATTCAGTATGAATGTTAGATTTCGAATTCTGTGTTGATTATTTATAGGATCAACGACAAACTGGCTTTAAAAGTGATGAAAGTTTTCTATGTGGATATTAATTTCTCAAAGAATTCAATAAAAATTTGGAAATTTTTTGTTCATGTCGAAATTTTCGTTGCAAAATTTTAAGCGTGCGTAAAGCGGGCACGTTCATACTTTATCTCTTAAATCATTTATCTTAGCTTTCTCTTCAAACCCTAATTCCAATGTCCCAAAAACTGATACCAAACCCCTACAAAATTCATCGAAAAACTATGACGAAACACATTTCTTGGCATTAATCCAAAGAATTAACCTCCATTTCACTGCGTCTCATTCCTTTTCCCTCTGCGTCTCTCTCCGCTTCTCACAATTTCAACAACAATCCTTTCAATCTCTAATTTTCGCCATTCTTCTTCTTTTCGAAAATATTGTAACATTTTCGGAGAATTGAAAAACGAATAAGATTGACTTGTGAATTAATTACCTCTTTTTGTCTCACTATTGGTCACTGGATTGATTGACTGGAATGAATATGTTACGGTCGGAAAAATATTTTGGAATGGTATAAGGAGGACCTAATGATGTGTAAAAATATAAATATAGGGGCGAAATGAGAAGCGGGAGCTCCCGTAAAAAGCAAGATAAACAAGTTTATGGTTTTTTTTGCATGTTTTCGAAATATCCAACCAAAAAAATACATTTTTAAAAATTGAAGTTGTTGATAAATGAAAAAAACAACTAAAATTTTCAGACTTTGAAAAAATGATTTAGGATTTCCAGATATTACTTTGTACATTTCTGCTCATATTGTTTCCATTAGAGCATTAGAATGTATGTTGATAAACAATAGAAAACAATTCAAAAATCGGTTTTAAATTCCTCAGTTTTTTTTCGAGAAGTCCCTACTTCTGTAATTTTAAGTTAAACTATTTCTCTCATTTTTTTAAAACCACGAAATTATAAAATGAAAATTATTTTCCATGATTTATGAAATTTCAAATTTTTGATTAATTGAAATGCATTTCTGTGGGAGCTCCCGAAACTATTGTTAACCCATATTGTAAAACTGACATTTTTCAAATTTTTTGTTCCAGTAAAATATTATTTTGTTAAATCACACTTTATTTATAAATACAAAATTTCCACACTTTTTCTCATAGGCCAAAATGGCCTGTCCCGTGAAGTGACGGTTGCATAGGAATGAGGGACTATATAAGCGACAAGTAAGAATAAAAATTCGTTCTTCCGAGAACATATACTAAAATTGGAACAATACAGAGAAGATTAGCATGGCCCCTGCGCAAGGATGACACGCAAATTCGTGAAGCGTTCCAAATTTTTTGTCTAATTTTCAATATTTTTTTTTGGAGAAAGGAAAACAACTTGAATGACAAAGTGGTACTACGTCTTTAAATTTCTTAAGTTTAGCGTAAGCTGTAGTTCGGAGCTAACTCCTTTTAAAAAAATTCTTCGTAATTTTTTAAATGTTTTCATCAGTGTTCCGCATAGACACATGAAAATTCGACACATTTCGCTAAATGACACATAAAATCCACCGACACATGTGTCATTTACCTCGTAGGGACACATGTTTCATGCGACACATGTGTTACGCAACACCTGAGATTTTTCATGTGTCGCGACACATGTGTTACGCAACACCTGAGATTTTTCATGTGTCGCGACACATGTTTCATTCGACACATGAAATTTTCAAGTGTCGCGACACATGTGCTGCGCAACACCTGAGATTTTTCATGTGTCGCGACACATGTGTTGAGCAACACATGGCCGTGTAAAGGTGTCGCGACACATGTGTCGCCGTGAAACATGTGTTTACCGACACATTGGCGCCGGTCCAACCCCGGATCGAGCAAGAAACCGGGCACAAAGACGCCAAAAAACTCACAAATTTGGTGTTTTTAAAAATGTTTAATAATTCGTATTTTCGCCTTTTCTTGGTGAGTTAGAGATAAAAATTACATTTACACAGTTCCTAATAAGTTTCTCTTCAATTTTATCAAAGAATAGCTAGGTTTTTTAAATTTTGAAACAATAAAAACCGATCTGAAAAGGCTGAAATTTAAAAAAATTTTCATATTTTTGAAATTTTGGAATTTCATTCGAAAGCGCATGTTGTTTTGTGCATATTCTCAAAAAATCATCTGATTTCATTGATTTTGAAACGTGAATACTGATTCTTTAAAAAAATGCAGAGAGGTATTGAGGGCAAAAGAATTTACGCTCCACCGCACACGCGCGAAAATTAAATATTCAAATTTTTTTGCGTATTTTAATAATTTCAGTATTCACGTTTCAAAATCAATGAAATCAGATGATTTTTTGAGAATATACACAAAACAACATGGGCTTTCGAATGAAATTCTAAAATTTCAAAAATATGAAAATTTTTTAAAATTTCAGCCTTTTCAGATCGGTTTTTATTGTTTCAAAATTTAAAAAACCTAGCTATTCTTTGATAAAATTGAAGAGAAACTTATTAGGAACTGTGTAAATGTAATTTTTATCTCTAACTCACCAAGAAAAGGCGAAAATACGAATTATTAAACATTTTTAAAAACACCAAATTTTTGAGTTTTTTGGCGTCTTTGTGCCCGGTTTCTGGCTCGATCCGGGGTTGGACCGGCGCCAATGTGTCGGTAAACACATGTTTCACGGCGACACATGTGTCGCGACACCTTTACACGGCCATGTGTTGCTCAACACATGTGTCGCGACACATGAAAAATCTCAGGTGTTGCGCAGCACATGTGTCGCGACACTTGAAAATTTCATGTGTCGAATGAAACATGTGTCGCGACACATGAAAAATCTCAGGTGTTGCGTAACACATGTGTCGCGACACATTTAATTTTCATGTGTCGCATGAAACATGTGTCCCTACGAGGTAAATGACACATGTGTTATCGCGACACAATGTGTCAAATGTGTCATGTTTCATGGATTTGCGGAACACTGGTTTTCATATTCAGTTAAATGCAGCAAATTCTATTTCAAGAAATTACATTTCCAAATAATTTTCTTATTTTTCTTCGATATTCACTCTAGTCCTAACAACAATCAACCAATCGACCAACCAACATACAAACAGCTGTGTGTCTTTCATTCTCTAACCATTCCCTCTCAAATTCCAATACTATTTTCATCATGGTCGCCGTGTGGGGGAAACGATCAGAGGGAGGAGTGGGGGATTGTTTTGTGTGTTGTCGATTTCTTTCTTTTTCTTTTTTTTTCGAAAAAAGAGTGACTGAAGAGAGTGTATATTTGATGACTTGAACACAACTGGATAAGAGAAGTAGTTGGTGATTTTAGAGAGCATCGAAATTGAAGAGACGAATGCACAATATACTTTTTTTTCTGAAAACAAATAAACTGACGTGAAAGGATGGTGGCACAATTCTGAAAAAAAAACTAAATATGAAGTTGTTGTAAATATTAATAGAACAAGTTAAATCTAAAGCAATTTAATTGATTAAAAAAAAATTCGAAGTAGTTAAACTGGAACAAAATTGTTATTTCAAAATTCGAGATTGCAATTTTTGAAGAGACACATACATCGTTTCTTTTTTTCTGAAAACAATAAAGTGTCATGACATGGCAAGGAATATCTCAATCTTCCCGTGTAGTTCGAAGAGATTTCCAATTACTTTCAGATTTTAATTTTAAAAATGATTCAATCAATTCGCAACGATCCAAAAATGTACATTTGATAGCTGGCGGCACTTTTTGCTTCCCGTTTCGAGCTTCTTATGACATTATCATTTGCAAAAAAAATAGTTCAATGAATTTAGAACATGAAATGAAATGAGCGACGAAAAACATTTATTTTTCCAAATAAAATTCCAGAGAAAATTAGACAAAAAATTTGGAACGCTTCACGAATTTGCGTGTCATCCTTGCGCAGGGGCCATGCTAATCTTCTCTGTATTGTTCCAATTTTAGTATACTCAGACAATGGGGGAACTGGTTTTTTATCAGTTTTCCGACTAGTCGGCTAACTAGTAATGAACTAGTCGGGAACTCGTAATGAACTAGTCGGGAAACTGATAAAAAAGCAGTCGAATTTCATAAATCCCATTCACGAAAAAAATCGTAAAAAACACCATTGAAGCTTTATGATATCAGTATTTATTAAATAATACAAATAAACAACACGTTTCAAGGATAAAAAAAATAAAAATATATATAACAAAAAAAAGAAACCAAATACTTAGTAATTTATGTTGAGGTAGTCCTGGGATTCAAGTCGTTCATTCTCAGCGTTTCGGTTAGCGTTTTCCAGTTCTTTAGAAGACGCAACTCTTCACGCTTCGGTCCTAAAAATAAAAAATTATAAGTGCATATGCTTTCATGAACCTACATAGACTTCTTCAATTTTTGAGTGAATTCCTTTGCGTCCCACGAACTACGGATTCTTCTTAATTATAGAAATTTTCTGCTAAACCGCACCATCAATTGATTTATATAGTCTGTAATTTTAGAGATTTTGAAAATAGTAATGAAAAGACATGAAAACTGACTTTCTGTGTTAAAAAGATGAATCCTCGATGTTCAACTCAAGTGAACCATCTTCAAACTCAAAAAATGACTAAGACACTTCTGTAATTTTTCAATACTGATTTATATCATATTTTTAAATATTAACATTTTAAATAATCGACAACATCCGGCTTCATTGTCGTCAAATCTTGCTCCTCCATTCAAACTCTGTTGATATGTCAAATTTTTGAGCACTATTGTCGGATAGCCCTGAACTTTGAATGACTTCACAACTTTTTCGTTCTTCTGGATGATGGCACGTGAAAAATCGAAAAATGTACCTGTTGATGGACAAACCAAATCTGAGATCGTCGGTATAGTTGTTTCCAACCGACGAGCAGGATCTCACTCGCAGGGTCTCTCTTGGGTTTGGAGATAACTTTAATTTCTTGTTTCAAATAAAACTTTTTTAAGCAAAAAAAACTACCTGTTGAATAAAACATCAGTTTCAGCTAATTAAACACGATTTACAACATCTGCAAAAGATTAAATATACCTTTATATAATAAAAGTCCAAAATGTGTAAAAAAATTAAATTAAAATTTTCGACTGGTTTTTTATCAGTTACTGCTAAAAAAGCAGTTCTCTTTTCGATTTGGACTGGTTTTTTACCAGTACTGCCAAAAAAGCAGTTCTACTTTCGATTTCGACTGGTATTTTACCAGTACTGCCAAAAAAGCAGTCGAAATGGCCCCGAACTGATAAAAAAGCAGTTCCCCCATTGTCTGAGTATGTTCTCGGAAGAACGAATATCCACCGTTCGTTGTCGCTTATATAGTCCCTCATTCCTATGCAACCGACACTTCACGGGACACGCCATTTGCTATCTTTTGTGTGTGAAATGGGCGGAGCTTTGAGAAAATATGTGGAAATTTCTTTGCAGCAATTTAATGAATTTGCTAATTCGTTGAATAAAAAATTATCTGATCTTTGAGGCATTGGGAAAATTTAATAATGTCAATTGTCCAGCATAGGTTAGTTTAATAAAAGTTTAGTTTTTAATCTTTGGAAAACCACTAAGAAAATTGGGAGCTCTCAAGAGACACTTGTGCTCCTAGTTTTTGAGGAAAATACCAAATCTTTAAGGTGCCATTTAAAAAGAAACAGTTATCCGTTTCAATATATTTTGGTTTTCCGATATATTCTTGTTTTTAATAAATTTTGACATTTATTTTCCAGGGTTTTTTTAAATTTCGGATATTTTAAAGGGGGGACGAAATAAATGGTTTAAAAATGATGAAAGTATGATTGTTGATAAATAAATGAAAAACAAATCCAAAGAAAAACTCAAAAATGGCGAAAAAAAAAAGTTCCAAAAAAAAAACTCATACCCCCCTCTCTTCGCCCTAATGGCCGAAGAAACGCTTCTTGATTTTCTAGTCCGTCTCTTTTTTCTCGGCCGCCTAATTTTATTTTTTGAAAAATATTTTTTTTATTTTCTTTTATACATTTCTTTTGAACGTTTATTTGTTTTAATACTCTTTTATGGATAATTTTCTCTGAAAAAAAAATTGGAAAGAAGAGAAAAACAAGATAAAAAAATAGGCGGCCGACAAAAAAAAATGGCATAGAAAACAAAAAGCGTTTCTTCGGCCATTAGGGCGTATGAGTTTTTTTTCCGGAATTTTTTTTCCGGAATTTTTTTTCCCGTCATTTTCTAGGTTTTTTTTGGATTTTTTTTCATTTATTTATCAACAATCATACTTTCATCATTTCTAAACTATTTATTTCGTCCCCTCAGCCCCCCTTTAAACTGTAATTTTTAAATTTCCATGATGTTGGCGAGAAATCTGGAATTAAAGAATAAAAAACATGTTATATATATTATTTTGAAAGATTTTAAAAATTTCCATGATTTCAACCGATTTTAAAATTTATTTTCAGGATTTCCAAATCTATTGTCTGATAAATATTTCGAGTTTCACACTATTCCAGCCTCGGATTACATTTTAGACCAAATTTCATCCACATATCGCTCTCTTTTTCCTTTTCAGCACATAACATCTTCTGGGGGGTTAATGTTCATTAATGTTCTTCAAATACCCAAAAAATCGTTTTGTTTTAAATTTTGTTCCAACAACAAACCGCAACAATACACAATAACGCGCACAAGAATAATGAATCCATATCCTTAGTTTTTTTCTTCTTTCTTTGAAAAAAGTGTTGTAGGCGTGTCCGAATGTCATGGGACATACTTGCAAACACACTTCCATAGTCAGTCAGATTAGGGTTCGAGATAGGAAAAGAAGAACAGACGAAAAATGAAGAATTCGTTTTTCCTTTTTTTCTTTTCCACACTCTTTGAAATCTCTACTCAGAAATTCGTCCCTTAGTCTCTCCCCCTTTTTGGTTGGATAAGTAGTAGCAGTTGCAAAGAGGAGTCGAAAAAGAAACTGAAAATTGGTATTATTCGGTCGGTCAATTAGGAAGTAGAAAAAGAAGACGAAGAAGAAGAAGAAAATGACGACGAAAGGAAACGAAGGAAAAAAAACGAAGATGAAAAATGTGCCTCTTTGTCGATCTTCGGGGATGAAATGTTTAAAAATTTGGAAATTTTCATAAATTATTTTGAATGAAAATTACAAAGCTGAAAATTTTCGAGTTTCTTTAAACAATAAAGTGAAAATAACGCCCTTCAAAATTGTTATTCATAAACTGGCAAATTTTCTTCTTGACAAATTTTCAACAGAGTAGTTATTTACTTTTGAAAAACGGAAAATATTTGGAAGCACAATGTTTACAATGGAAACCCACATGAAATATACTGTAGAAACAAACCGATTCCAAACGCGCTCTACTGACAAATGTCGGTTTTTTGGCCTGTTACGGTGCACGGACAAAAAAAAAGTAATTTTTCATAATTGGTCCTCATGGAATTACAATTTTTTGATTAATTGAAATGTATTTTTATGGGAGCTCCCGAAACTAGATTGTAAAATTGACATTTTTCAAATTTTCTGTTCCAGTAAAATATTATTTTGTAAAATTACACTTTATTATTTATAAATACAAAATTTCCACACTTTTTCTCAAAGCTCCGCCCATTTCGCACACAAAAGATAGCAAATGGCGTGTCCCGTGAAGTGTCGGTTGCATAGGAATGAGGGACTATATAAGAGACAACGAACGATGAACATTCGTTCTTCCGAGAACATATACTAAAATTGGAACAATACAGAGAAGATTAGCATGGCCCCTGCGCAAGGATGACACGCAAATTCGTGAAGCGTTCCAAATTTTTTGTCTAATTTTCAATTATTTTTGGAGAAAAGAAGACAACTTGAATGAAAAAGTGGTACTACGTCTTTAAATTCCTTAAATTTAGCGTACGCTGTAGTTCGGAGCTAACTCGTTAAAAAAAATTCTTCGTAATTTTTTAAATTTTTAAAATAAGGATGACACGCAAATTCGTGAAGCGTTCCAAATTTTTTGTCTCATTTTATCTGAAATTTTTTATTGTCAAAATAAATGTTTTTCGTCGAAATTCATTGTTCTTTTATGCCTTTAATATATATTTTAACAAATATATTTTTTAAAGGCAATGTAATATAAAAATTTGAAGAAATTTTTTTGGAACTTCCAAGTCAATAGGATGTTTTATGAAATATCTAGATTGAACAACGAATGCTCAACAAAATGAAACACACACCATCCTTTAACTCCCCGTCATGATTTTTTTTACAAATCTTCCAAGAAATTCTTTGTTTCTCCTCTTATTTTCTCACAAAGATTGTGAAATTTCTCTCCCCAATTCCCAATGCACATTTCTTATTTAATCACCAATATTTTTCTGTTTTGTTCCACTTTTTTCTTCTTCTCCAAAAAAACAAAACACACCAATTTGTTTTTGAAAAAAGAAATAACGTAGGGACCGCTCGCCCCACCTTCCATAAATGCATATAAACATGTGAAGTGTCAGAGAGAGAGCGACTCTACGTCTCTGGCTGTTTGAGGATGTGCTCTATATGTCTGACTCTAGCTCTCTGTTTCTTTTCCCTCCATTTCTTCGCGTTTCTTTTTTTTTCACAATTTTAACACATCCGTTTGTGGCTTGAAAGAGGGATGAAAAAGAATAAATAATGGAGGGAAAAGAAGGACAAACTAAAAGGAAAATGACAGTGGAAAAATGAAGCGAAACAACGACATGACAACTATACTCATGTGGTTTTTTGGCAACATTCATTTTACAGTCAAATCGATGATATCGCAGTTTTTTACAGAAAAAATGGTCAGAAAAAACATGTGATTTTGAGAATTTATTTTCAGCAAATTTGGGAATCATAAATCGAAGGAATGAATTGAAATTTTGAAAATTTTTTAAAAGAAAAACAAAATGTGATTCAAAATTTTGTAAAATTAAAATCAAACGATGTATTTGAAGAAAACGAATTAAAAATATACTAAAATATACGAAAAATAAGTTGTTTTCAAAAATTTGGAGATTTTTTACACTTTTTTCTCGAAATTTCAGTTTTTCAGGGTTTACAGCTTAAATATCTGAAAATAGTAGACACATTTGAGTGTCGAGAATACTGACGACCCAACAACGTCTGGGCCAGAATTTTAGATAGAATTTTGAAATTTCAAAGATTCAAAAAAATAGTTTTTTTCTATTTCAAATTTTTTAGAAGCTTCGTATAGATAATTTTTATATAGTGTTAAATATCATTAGAGAAAAATATGATAAATTTTAGCTTTTCTACTAATTTCAGACATTTAATATCTGAAAATCGAATCCTGAAAAGCTGAAAATGTTCGCTGAAAAAAATTGAATTTCTGAAAGTCTTTTAATTTTCAAATAATTAATTTTCACTTTCGCAAGTGGTACCTAAATTAGCAGGATTTTCAGATTAAATATTTGAGACATATTCAAATTGCATATTTTAGATGTTTAAAGCTTAAAAACCCATTTTTATTTCAAATTTTTAAAAATCAAAATTATTCTGAATTAACGTTACCCAAAGATTTTTAATAATTGAGTTCTGAAAAATTTTGTTAATTTGTAAAATATCCTGTTTCAAATTTTTTGAAGCATTTTCGAACTTTTATATCGCTATTCAGATCGAACGTTTTAATTTCAGCACTTTTATAGCCTTGTAAAAACTGAAAGACAAGGTGTCGCTTAATTTCGAAACTTTTGGAACCAATTATGTTGGATAGTTTTAGAATTAAAATTCATACATAAAATTACGAATTTCTGAAATATTTGAAAAAATTTGATTTTCAAAAAAAAATATTCTACAAATATTTGAATATCTGAACATTTGAACTTTTAAAAGTTTTTTAAAAAACTTGGGGGTCAAATTCCCCCAAGAATTTTATCTGAATCCTGAGAAAAATAAACTCATAAAATTCACCAATTTTTTTCATAAAAATTCGAGTTTTATTAACTGGGACGTTGTCTTTAAACGTTCATTTCGATAAATTCTGTTTTAACGGATTGCAAATAATTTCCCCAATAAGTTTTTCTTAGATTATCCTTCTTATTCATTCGTAAGTTGAAAACAACTTAAAATAAAATGTCTCAATCGATTCCAAATTGCCTGTTGTAATTATATATTTATTTGTAACTTCTTGCTCCACTCTCACTTTCTCGTTTTCTTTTCCGCCTCTCCACTAAACAAACAACAATAATACACTCTGAGTGGCCAACGGAATCAGTGGGTGGATAATACATATCGAAGTGAAGTTCATACTAACAAAATTTTGTAACAAAAAAAATTGGAATATTTTTCCCCGCACACACAACTTTCAACAATTATAACATGTATTACACATGTCAGAAAACAAGATGAAAATCAACACCATGACCAGTTTTTCACCAATTTTACTTTCTAAATAATATATACCTTGTGTTTGGTTTACCCTTGAATTGGAACAATGCCAATTGGTTGCTTGATTATTTGAAAAAAAAGGGGAAATAAACATTATTTTTATTCAAATATTAATTTCATGACAATTCAAAGCATTTATTTTAAGATTTTCTTTTTCTTCGAAAACATCGAAAAATAACACAAATTTTCCTATATAGTTTCAAACGTTAGCACACCATATACACGTGTTTTTTGGCAATAATAAGTCAAGAAAATACAAGAAAAAACAAATAAAAGGGCACCTGTATCAGAAATAAGGGAGAGTACGTAGTTGTAAATACAAATATAATAGAGATTTTGAAGGAATGTTATCTATTCACAGTTTTCCAATGAAATATGAGAAAATTGCGGTCAAAATGATTGGGAAAATCGATGAATAGTTGGAGGCGGATTGTGTTGGATGCTCTTCCACAACATCGTTTGATTCTTGTTGGGTGACTTCGGTTGATGTGGTGACTGGTGTGGTTTCGTCCTTGGTGACGGTGACTGGACGGGTGTCACGAGATGGTTCAACATCGTTGGTGTCGACGCTCTGGAAAAAGAAATAGTTGAGAGTTAAAATTTGAGTCAGAGTTTCATTTTCTTTAAAGATAGGGCACCACTCAAAAAAAAGTTAATATCACGACAACTTCAAAAAATCATAATTCTTATAAAATAAATAGTTTCACTTGTGATAAGCCAACACTGACAGTTTCATAATTGTCTTCACAATTCAAAAAATTAGTCTCTTGACAAGTAGATATTTTAAAGTAGGACTTTATTGTTCAATCTACTCAAAATTTGATTTTATATATCGAAATAATAGTGAAAAATTGCAAAAAAGTAGAAATTTAAAAAAGGCACCCGGAATCGAACCTTGGTCTCAAAAACCACCAGCTTACGCTCACTTGCGTTCAGAAACTCGATTACCTTTCGCATTTTTAGTTTTTTTGCAATTCTTCGCTATTATTTCGGGTATATAAAATTAAATTTTGAACCGATTGCACGACATTTACAAAATGAGTACAGTCCTCCTTTAAAGCAAAAAGTTCGGCCAGGTGGACACTTTTTCTAGGCCATTGTTTTGAGGAGCGTTTTCTCGGCTTCTAGGTGGTTTTAGAAAATTTTAAAAACTGATTTGGAATGAGAATGAGCTCTATTTTCATTTGAGGTACATTTATTATCTCCGTAAAGCCCTCCTTTAAGACCAAATTTCAAATAAACTTCATTAAAAGTTTAATTTTTTGTTATCAATGAAAAATATTTTAAAAACGAAAAAAAGGAATTTCAACGAATTCTAAAATAGCAATTTTTAATAATTTATTTTTCCATAAACGTTTTTTCTCAAATTGTAAAAAAAATTTCGAAGCTGTTTTTTCTCGATATCGATAATTTTTGGATAATTTTTCATAAAGTAGAAAAGTTCTTCTAAATATAGCTTTTATTATTATTTTATTAATTAATTTTAATTTTTTAAATAATATATTAATTAGTAATAATTATCCTCCTTACCCAGTTATATAAAAGGATTTTAATTTTTAAAAAATATTTACACAAATTCTGAATATTCAAATAATGTTCGAAATCTCTTACCGTTCCAACTGGTTCAGGTGACTCAATAATACATGAAGCATTGAACAAATTGGCCCAATGCATATGTACACTAAACACATGAAGAACTGCATCGAATCCACATTTCTTCTCAATTTCAGCTGCTGAACATCCAACAACTTTATTCAACGCATCACACATTGCAGCTGGTGCATCTTTATCCAATTGATCAACTTGTCCCAACTGTGCAGTACAAGCTTCTCCTTCTGGAGTCATTGTGTAATCTGACAAACATGTTGCAAACTGTTTCGAATCGCGAAGTGTGATTTCACGATTACAAATCGAATCGATCAAGTTGACTTGAGCCGTTGACGCTGGCTCAAATTTACATTTCAATGAATCAACACATGGCAAATATGTTTTGTTGATCATTGTACAGAACTCTTCCCATTTTGTTGGCTCAGAGATTATCGAAATTGGTCGGAAACCGAAATGATCAAGGTGTGTCTCGCATTGCAAATGTTCAACAAGATCAGTCTCTGAACATCCACTTGATTGTGTGGTTGTTGTTGTTGCTGGTTCTTCAGATTCTTCTGAAGCTTCTGAAGTTTCGGAAGTGACAACTGTTGACATAACTGGAGTTGAGGTAGCCAATACTGTCTCAAGCTGCAAAAATTATACGTTCTTTTTAATATTTCGTTTGAAAAAAAATTACCGTTGGCTCAAGTGTGCTTGGAGTTGTTGGCATATTGATTGGAATGATTGGCTTTCCTTGTTGTCTGATTGGACAAATGTCTGGTGTGCTCATCGCCTTCAAAATCCTGATTGGACTTTCTCCGCATTTCTCAAGAACGATATCCTTTGTGCAATCGATGAATTTCGGAAGAACACTTCTTAAAGTAGATAGATTGAATTGCTTCAAAGTTGAGATAGTTGATCGAATGCATTGTGCAAACTTGGGTTCTTGCGCTTGTCCGAAAAGACATGACAAGTTGTCATCAATAGCTTTAGCTGGATCAGAAAGAAGACATATATCTCTTCCAGCTTCAACCATGCATGATGAAACAACACATGAAGTTTGTCCATTGAGAAGGAAATGTGCACAAGTTTTGAATTCTTCGGTGAGATTGCATCCACCTGCAAATACTGGCGCAAGAGAATTGATATTCTTGATAAGTGATTGCATTCCACCGGCGAACAATTCTTCAACTCTTGATCCAATATCATTAAGTGGTGCGGCACAATGCTCAATAATCGACTCCTCTTCAACAGAGCATCCGATTCCAACAACACGGCCAACTGGAAGTTGTCGTCCAACCCTGCATCTTGGATCGATAGCATTTGCAAATCTGATGATATAACTGGAAACCCATTCAGAAGCTTCTTGTCCGCATTTCGATTGAATATGTGGGATTGCACACATGTGAAGACGATTTGAAGACATGCATGCGGCTGTTGGGGCACCTCTCGAGAAGTCAGAAACACAGCTTCGAACTTCTTCCACCATTGAAGTTTCACGGATACATTTTCGAACCTTTTTAAATTGCTCATTTGATTCATTACAAGCAAATTCGAACATTGCTCCCATTCCTCGAGCCCACAATGGATGACAATTACTCGATGCTGAACACGCTTTGAAAGTGTGGAATGCTTCACAAGCTTGGTCGATATCTCTTGGAACAGCGATGACAGAAAGTGGATGTGGTTGGAATGAAGTCAATGGTTTGACACATTCCTCGAATCTCTTTTGATCTTCAGCTGAACATTTGCTGCTTGGTGTTGCTTGAGTTGTAGGGATTGGCATTGGTCGGGCTGATGGTGCAGACATTGGTGGAAGGGTGACTGGCGTTGGGCGGGCAACTGGACGAGAGATGATTTCGTCAAGATTTGGTGGTGGAACTTTTGGACATCCTTCTTCTTCACCAAGAACAGTCATCTATAATAAATATTTAAGTTTTAGTAAAATACTTAAGTGGATCAACGACATACCTTATTTTTCAAAGTGAGAAGATCAGTAAGAGCATCTGGCTGGCACTTAATCTTAACAGCACGTTCTCCACACGTGAATGTGTCCCGAATGGTGTAGAATGATTTGCAAAGAAGAGCTTCACCATGAACACCTTGAAGCATCATTGAAACAGTATTTGAAAGCGATGAAAGTGAAGATTGGCAATTTGTTGATTCATCAGCTTCTTGGGACAAAATCTCGAAACATTCTCTGTGTTTGGCAAGCATTGGTCGAGAATCCAACGAACAAATTGGGGCGAGTCCAATTCTGGCCAAAGAGTTCAGTGGAGATGCAAATGAGCATCGTTGGCTGTTTCTGAAGACTGTGGTATCAAGACATTGCTCATATCTCGTGAATAGAGAGCAGATTCCTTCAACAACTGTCGAGTTTGGACTAGCGATCTGAAAAAAAAATTTACATAGATAATAAATGTACCTTATATGAAAATAGACTTCATGCTCTTTCCAAATCTATTTTTTAAATTTTCTAAAACCACATAGAAGCCGAGAAAATGAGCATCAAAACAATGGCCTAGAAAAACTGTGGCCGAACTTTTTCCTATGACCTTTTTTGTGTTTCATTAATAAATTGTCATGCAGAATGCTTATATTAGTCCATTTAATTTATGTTTTTTCACTTTTTGTTGGATTTTTCATGCCTGCGGACTAGTTTTCGCCGGTGGCCACTTTTTCTAGGACATTGTTGTGAGGCGCGTTTTTTCGGCTTCTAGGTGGTTTTAGAAAATTTTTAAAACAGCTTTGGGATGAGTATGAAGTCTATTTTCATCCCAGATGCATTCATTAGCTCCGTAAAGCCCTCCTTTAAGTTTTAACTTTTTCCCTGAAATTCAAAAAAAAGACTGGCTTCTGACGTAAACTAATGGTCAGACATCTAATTAAAAATAGCTTCTCTATAATCGAATTTCATACCTCTAACAAGAAGTTCAAATTAGCAAAAGCTGTCAATTTCTTGTTAATCTCCACCAGTTCGACCAAACATCCAAGCGCACCATTTTCTTGTTCCTCGGTACACTTTGGAAGTGTTGATTGTAAATGGAAATCTCCATCTTTTGGTTTCTCCTCACTCTCTTCTTTCTTTTCGTCGAAACATTTTCCAGCAATGATCAAATCGTTGACCTGAAAATCAAAGATATATATATTTCAAATAGTTCTAAATAAATTTTTTTAAAACCTCTTCTTGAAGTTCGACGACCAGATTTTGTGCATCAACTTCACATTCATCGTTCATTGTGATAATTGCGCAGTCCAAGTTGTTATTATATGAAATTAAGGCTTCGCACGATGTTGAAGCATTTCGAACAGCGCATTTTTGTTTCTCCAAGGTTTTTTGGTAACAATCTGACCATTTGGCGTATTCATCTTGTTTTGCACAAATCTTTTCAGCAACACTTGCGAATGGATCAGTTGAATAGTTAGAAGAACAGATATCATAAATATAATAAAGAGAATTGACAGCATCTGCCATGTCAATTGTGAGTTGTGGGCGATTTTCATGAACTTCTTCATGTTGAGTTGTTGTAGTCATTGGTGATTCATCAGATGTTGTTTCTTCGAATGATGCCGATTCAGATTCAGTTGTTTCGTCGAGAACCATCGTGGTTGTTGGGATTTGTTCAATTGTGACACAACGAATCGCCGAAATTATATGTTCGGTTTCTTCCCGGATTGGATTGAACATCTCCATTGCATCTGAAGAACAAGCTGCCGGTTTGATAGTTTCGAGACAAGATGTAGCTGATTGAATGGAAGTTACAAGGCCGCAAAGTGTTGAAGATGCGGATGTTCGGCTATAAAAATTGATTGAGGTTTGAAACATATAACATCTTTTACCTTGCGTCACATCTTGGATCAATCGATGCTTTGAAACATGCGGAATGTTCTTGAATTGATGGTAGAACCAATTGACAGAGGAAAGTCTCAACTTCACCCCATGAACGAACTCCTTCATCTGGAGTGCATGCACTTTCTTTTCCGATACATTCCTGGTAGGAACTCATAAGAGCACATCCACTCATAATTTCAGTTTGTCTGAAAATATAAAAATTGATAAATTTAAAAACTGAAATGAAATCAGCGTTTGCGATATAATTAAGCTTCAATATTCAGCATGTAAAAACGTCACTTAAAAATTTCGCGCTGCGTCGACAAGATTTAAATTACCGCGCTTTATGGATTTTCATGTGCGCTCCACTGAACAGTGGTCAGGTGTGTGCGCGGAAACTTGAATTTTTGAATTTTTTGTGTTTTTTTCAAATTTCTTTAGTTTTTGTCCCATTTTCAGCGTGTTTTTTTGCTAATCGTCGTTAATTATTTTTAATAAGTGTCAAATTAATTTTTCTTACAGGAACTAAACGGGATCCTTCATAAATTACGAGAAAAACGTTGATTTTCCTAATATAAAAATAAAATTTGAAAAAATGAAAAAAATGAAATATCAAAAATTGAACGAAATTTTGCATCTCAAAAAAAATGTGTAAGTCTTCCATAAAATTGTAAATAACTTCTCATCACTCATAAAAATCTAATAAACTCTATTTAAAGATTTTCGGTAGTTATAAAATTTCGAAAATTTGAATTTGAAATTGACACCCCCATTTCACTTTCAATGTGAAATTCCTAAACTTACACTTGTGGACTAGAAAGGAACGACATATTTCTCAAATGCATTCGATCAACATTGTGCAAAAATTGGAGGATTGGCTCGCTACAATTGTCAATCTTTTGTTGAACCGACCAGTCACAATCGTCGACTGAAAATCAAACTATAAATGAATCTTCTACAACTCTGTTGGTTTACCTGATTTCGGACTAACAACTTCATCAAATTTCCCTTCCGTCGTACTCTCTGCCACAATTTCAACTTCATCCGATCCATCTTCACAATCCTTTTCACCGTCTCCTTTCCAGTCGGATGGAATGCAACTTCCATCAGAACATGTGAATGTATTTGGTGGACATGCTGATAATGTCAAACTGATTATGGCAATCAGCCAAATGAGCATCCAACGCATTGTGTCTAAAATTCAGTGAATGTGTTGGTGATGGTGCTGAAATAAAAGGGGTTTAGTTGTTTGAGTCTGAGAATTATTGAGGGTTCAAAAAATCATATCTTCAAGAAAATTTAATTGAATTTCAGGAAGTCGCAAAAATTTCAAATCAATAAAGTTCACGAGGAAAATTCAAAAAAATTGCAGTTTTAAGTGTGATTTATCCCATTTAAAACTGCAATTCTCTTTAAAGATAGTGTGCCAGCTATTAGGTTCTGGGTTTCAGAATGAAAACGAAAATATAAAAATTGAAGTTTTTTATAGAGTAAATCAAAATAAATAGAACACTCTCTTTAACGGAAGCGATTCTACTCGTGTTTGAGGTTATTACTAAACCTGAAATCTCAGAAAACCGCATAGTAAGAGGTATCAATCATGATCTTGAAAAAAAAACGTATAAAAGAACATAAACAAAAGTACAATCGACATAAGAATCATACCAATGACAATTATTATTATATAATAAGTACTAAAGTTGCGTTTTATTTGATTCATAATATGTAGAAAGTGCCGCCAAAACTTATATGAATATATGAACGAGAATGAATGCAAAAACTGGTTTCGCGAGGTTTTTAGTTTAACGTTCAAATTAAGAGGAATGTATTGGTGGTGGGGATGAAAAAGGGATGTGAAGAAACACATTTACGGGAGGCAGGAGAAGCAAGCGAAAAAAAGACGAAGATGCTAATAATCCGACAGGCCCATTCCCATTTTTGATCCTTCAATAGAAGGATCGAAAAACAATTTGAATCGAATCGGGAATTGGGGAAAAGGGAAGCAAAATGGTCTGTTAATTTGGACAAAAAGGAATGGTTTTAAAGCTGGAGGAGGAGTGAAGCCAGAAAATGGGTGGAACGGGATAATAGACTGTCTTAAAAGCAAGAAAAAACATGAAATTTTTGGGACAAACTTCGAAATTGACTAACGAAACAATGCTCGGTGCAGGAGTCTCAAATTGATTAAAATCAAATCACAAAATTTTCAAATAGCAAATTTGAGACAAGAAAGTTAAAGGAGGGCTTTACGGAGCTAATGAATGCGTCTGGGATGAAAATAGACTTCATACTCATTTTAAATCTATTTTTAAAATTTTCTAAAACCACCTAGAAGCCGAGAAAACGCGCCTCAACAATATGGCCTAGAAAAAGTTTCCACCGGCGAAAACTAGTCCGCAGGCATGAAAAATCCAAAAAACATAGATTAAAAAAACATAAAGAAGGAGTAATATAAGCATTCTAACGCTTTATTAATGAAATCGAAAAAAACTAATAGGAAAAAGTGAAACACTCTCTTTAAAAATCAGAGTTTTCAAAATAATTAATACAAAAACGATCTTGAACTTTGTCCAAGAATCTCGCCTCACTCCGAAAATAATTCACAATTATCAACCTTGGACACATTTTCGGTGATATCTTCAAATGATGATCGGTTCAAAGTATCATGAGTAGTTTTGAAAGTTCATTAAAACAATAAGATGTATGACTGACTACAATTCTAAAGGAATTTGAAGCTGACGTTTTTTTTTCGACAGCTGCGAACTAGAAACTCAAGAAAATATGCTATATAATTCAAATTTATGTCTTGAATAGTCGAGCCAGAGCTGAACATCGAGTTTTCCAAAATAAATTTCACAAGGAACTTTGTGAGGGGTTTAACGTTCTGATTTTATAATTTGTTTTAAAGTTAAGGTGTCACTTCTTTTTAACAGGCCATTGAATCAACTAAAACTTCAATATTTTAACACTGATGCTAATTAGAAAACTTTAAAGGCAATGTCCCAATAATTTCATCGTTATCAACATTCAAACGCTATACACATTTTATTTTTCAATCAATTACAAAATTTTGAATTTTTGCCAAAAATCTCATAATACTTTAAAAATCTTTGAAAATTGTCACAAAATGTAAGAAAACACAAAACCACCATTTTTCAAAAACGCACCAAAAGATATAACGATAAAAATTTGGGGGCGGAAATTTGAACATATCCAGCAGCCGGTGCTGGTTGAAATTCCATACCCGAAAACGGAGAGAGAAGAACAGATTTGAAAAAGGGTATCGAGGAGAAAAATGCGGGAACCCGAATTCCAAAGCCCCTCCTATTTCTCTCGTATGAAATGAAGAAGGAGATAACCCAAATATAAATTCAACCTTGAAATCAGCGGATGACACAATTCGAGAAATGAACGAAAAGAAGCGAAAATATGTTGATGAATGACACTGATGATCAATTCATCCCCTTCCCGTTCACCGACGATAAAACTCTTCCGATATCACCCCAGTCTTCCCGAAATTCGTGAATTTCGTTAATTCTTTTCACATTGGTATTTCGAAATACGGATGATAACGATTCGATTGGAATTTTGTACAATTTTCTAAGAAGTGGATTGAAATTCGTTGAATGAAGCGTAATCTCGAACAAAAGTTGCGAGGCCCTGGAGGCTTAAAGTCAGCTGATCAGTTAAATTTAAAAATCAAAATTCTTATGGGAGCCCATATGTAGCCACATTCAAATAATTGTGTTTCCCGCCAATTCCGACCGCGTTGCACGAACATGCGCGCATTAAAATTTAGATTTTTTCAAATTTGGACAGCGGCAAAGAATCATGTTTTTATCAATATGATTTCCCATAAATTGCACTGTACTATTGTCCACTCAATTATTCTTGACCATTGCGTTGAACTGCTCAACCTCACAGCCGCTCCGCACGCTCACGACGCGGTGACCTCCCACGCAACACACTGAAATATTGGCGGGAAAATGAATTTTTCAAATTTTCCAATGTGTTGAGTGCCGGCAGCCGCGTCGCGTGCGTGCGGTGCGGCTGTGAGGTTGAGCAGCCTTCCGAACGCAATGATCAAGAATAATTGAGTTGACAATAATGAGAGAAAGCTCTAATTTTTGAAATTGAGATCTGTTAAGATAAAATTAACTGACCCACTGTCTTTAAAGGGAAACTATATGTACACTGATCTGAAATTCAATATTATATACCTAAACAATAGTGAAAAAATTGCAAAAAAAGTAGAAATGTGAAAATAAAGGCACGCGAAATCGAACTTTGGTCACAAAATCGTAAAAGTTTCCAACAAAGTGGCAGCTAAGTTCGATTCCGGTTGCTCGTTTTTTTTTCTATTTTTTTTAAATTTATTCACTAGGTACATAAAATTGAATTTCAGATCGATTAAGCAACATCTATAACCTGCGTATAGTCCTCTTTTAACCACAAAGTTCCTTAATGGAAATGATAATAAAATTCCAGAAATTACACCGTTTGCTAAATTATCGTGGAAATTTTCTAATATAAACCTTTTTGGGGGCCTGTTTTTGAGTAAAAATGATTAATATTGTGATTTTTAGCTCATTTGCAATATAGAATTTACAAATTATGTATAAAAATGGAGCATAATTTAGATCTGAAAAACTCCCACAAGTATAACTCTTGATATCAAAATGAATTTTCGAAATCTCAAAATATTTTTAAAAAATAAGCTAGGTATCATGAAATCCAAAAAAGTCTCGATACACAATAATATTGAAAGCGAATGAAACAACGCAAAAACCAAGTTTTACCACAAGTATTTATACAACAAAAAAAAACAGAAATCACACCCAAAACGATGATTGACACTAACAACTTACCAAAACTTACCAAGCTTCTTCTTCCTCTTACAAAACAGAAACCCTTTTTTTTTGTTATTTTTTTCATGGATGATTCACAAAAGAAAAAAAACCAGTTTTTCAATATTTTTTTCTTATAAGGTGTTTGTTGCATTGTTGTGGTGAAACTGGGATCACGAATCGGATCAACCTAGAAACCAGAGAAGATAAATTGAAGTGTGATGAAAATTGAAAGTAAAACACTTTTTCCAGAATGTGTTTTAGTATCTGATAATATTTTTCCATAAATGGTCATAAAAAGTGTAAAAATCCATTATTCACAAAAAAAAGAAGACAGAACTTCGTAATTGCATTGGTTAAACTGTAGGCGTTTACGGTTTTAAAAGCAAACGTTTCTATAATGAAACCATACAACGAACATTTTCAGATTTAGGTGAAAACCATAAAGAGTGGTTGTTTATTTCAAATATTTTCGAAAAATATGGATTTGATAATCGTTTTCGAAGAAGAAACGAAAACGAAAACAAACAATTTTAGTATTAAAAGTGCTGGAATTTGTGATACTTCCACTTGCTTTTATTTCAAACAAATGGAAGACGTTTTTCTAGAAAATTACATCAACAATGCCAAAATAAAACTTAAAGGAGTTTCTTACGGAGATATTAAATGTACCTAAAATGAAAATAGACTTCATTCTCTTTCCAAATCTGTTTTTAAAACTTTCTAAAACCACCTGGAAGTCGAGAAAACGAGCTTCAAAACAATGACCTAGAAAAATTGTCCACCTGGCCGAACTTTTTCCTATGAGCTGTTTTCGTGTTAATAAATAGTTATGCAGAATTCTTATAATAGTCCTTTCTGTATATTTTTTCATTATTTTTTTATTTTTCGTGCCTACGGACTAGTTTTCGCAGGTGCAACCTTTTTTTAGGCCATTGTTTTGAGGGGCGTTTTCTCGGCTTCTAGGTGGTTTTAGAAAATTTTAAAAACAGATTTGGAATGAGAATGATAAAAAGCTATCTCCATAAAGCCCTTCTTTAAAATCTCATCTGTTGTAAAAATGTACTTGATTTTGTTTTGGAGCATAAAAAGGAGAGAAAAGAGAACATCTAGATTTTCTAATCGTGAAGAATACAAGAATTGAATAAAGTTTTTAAAAAACTGATTTGAAAATCTTAAAATACAATAAGCTTTTATTCTAGATGATCTTCGTTGTAAATCTGTATTTCATATCATTTTCGGGCATTTATTGAAACCTCGAGAATTTCGAAATAACATAGATACTTGTATAGATACTTGTACAAAACGATGTCATTTTTCATGAATTTATATTTATAATATCCAAGTTGTATATATTAACCAACGTTGTGTAATTATGCGAAATTCTTTGACAATTTTCCATTTATAACTGGGATATATTTCAAAAAAACCAGTTGTGTTAGAACGTCAGACCTTTACAGAAATTTGTATCACCGTGTCATTAAGATATTACACCTTTAATTCATTTATTCAAATTCAAAACGTTTCCAAAATCATGAGAGAGTAAACGCCGTTCAAAAACAATGACCTATAAAAAAGCTTTCAAAACTAGGGTTCGAACACCACTGACTCTTAAAGGCACACTGTCAGCAAAACGAAGAATCTCAATATTAGTTTTGAAAAATCCAAAATATTTATAACATAATTTTTTAAATATATCGATTTTTTCATAATTTCGTTGATCCTCTAAAAATGTTGAATTGACCATTTTCTAAAAAAATAGCTATACCTGTAGAATTTCACTAATTTCTTGATTTTTCATAGGAATTTGAAAATATATAAATTAATTTCTTTGTTTCGAACTAATTCATTAATTCTAAGTTTTTTTTTCTCATTTTGGTCAAATTCAGATTTTTTAGTCAAACAATGAAAAGTAACATGTAATTCAATTGATTGTGTCAAGGTCCTTTTAATTTCAGCGACTTTGAGCCGCAAAATGGTTAATTATCGGTATTGTCTAGCTAAATTTAATTGGCCGCTCATTTTCGGCTGCATGAGCTAGACGTTGAAGGCGACGCGACCGCAACGCGTTCAAATTAAAATTTCTCAGTTGGTCTCGCGCGTTGCGGTCGCGACGCCTTTGAGGTTCTCAATGGAGCAGCCGAAAATGAGCGGCCAAAAAATTCCAGTTTGAAATAAGAGTTTTGATCATTTGAAAATAAATTGCACTTGTAAAGATGTAATAAGATTCGGAAAAATTGGCATACTTCTTCGAAAGCCTACCGTTCGGATAATATCTACTTCATCTTCGTATTTACACTCAAAACAAAAATTCATGTGATTTTACATAGTTTTAATTTCTAAAGAAAAAAAGATCGTTGAAAACCTTGTTTTTTATTTCAAAGTAATTCGACGTCAACACAACTTAGCTAAGCTGAAAATTGATTCATTGAAGGAAACTGGAAACCGTTCCCAACTTTTAATAGAATAAATATAAACTGTACATTCAAAAAAAGAAGAACTATGAAGCATATTTAAAATTGTTCGTAAAAAGGACGGAAAAAATCAAAGAACCGTATCCGTACTAGCGCCAAAAACTAATACTATTAAATAGTTTTGAATAGAATGGAAAATGTTTCGGAGAATTGAAAGAAAACGAGAAGCAAGCAGAAGAGGTGAAAAGGTATGTGTGTGCGAGTGTGTCCTGGATGCTACCGACCATCCGACCGGACAACCAATGATGATTTGAGAATATATCCGATCGACCGGAGGAGGCCAAAAAGCCGCGAGAGGAGGTGAAAGTCAAGTGAACGACGAGGCGGGCAAAAGATGGAGGAAATATATATTGGATTTTGGGGAAAAAAACAGACAGAAACCGACAGTTAATCGTCCGTCCGGATTTTCACGGCTGTTTTTGTTGTCCTAATCTAGTTTATTCTTTTGCTTTCTTCTCGCCCGCCGTCAGTTGGTTTTTTTTTCATATTCAGGGTGGATATGCATAAATATGTGGATAAAAGGGAAACAAGAGTTTGGAGGATTTTGATTGATTTGTTTTCAATGAATGAATGATTACCTAAAATTATATTATATTTAATGGATTGTCTACAGGTTCAGCATATGTCAAAAACAATGAATTCGGAAAATAAATGGATAGTTTCTTAAAATAAATTTTTCACAGGGTTTTAAATTAAAATTATTCAATTTTCCATTTCTAAAAAGCACACAAGGCGCATTTTTTCATTAAAAATATTTTGGAAGTAAAAAATTTTAAAAAAATACAAGAAACCAGCTTGAAATCCCTTAAAGGCAGCTGGTCAGTTAAAACGTTCCAAATTCAAGGAAAAAAAAATTAAAATTCGAATGGGAGCCCAGGTGGTCCAAAGAACAATACCAATATGAAGCCACATTCAAATAATTGTGTTTCGCGCCAATTCCGACCGCGTTGCACGGTCACGCACGCATTCAGATTTTGATTTTTGAACTTTGTAATTTCTCATAAATTGCATTTTACTAATGAGAGAAAGCTCAAATGTTTGAAATTGAAATCTGTTAGGGTCATATTAACTGACCCACTGTCTTTAAAGGCAGCGTTCCATTTAATACGATCCAAATCCAAAGCGAAAATAGAAATTAAAATGGGGCCCATGAAGTCGAGAAAACAATACCACTATGTAGAGACAATCAAACAATTGTGTTTCGCGCCAATTCCGACCGCGTCGCACGATCCATTCAAATGTTGATTTTTGCAACTTTGGACGGCTGATATGAAGCGTGTATTTATCGACATTTTTCTTATAAATTGCATCGATTTAGAAAAAATTAGAGCGTTTTCTAATTAGTATGGAAAACGCTCTAATTTTTGAAACTAAAATCAGGTAGGATCAAATTAACTGAACAACTGTCTTTAAGTTAAAATTGTTCAATTTTTCATTTCTAAAAAGCACACAAGGCGCGTTTTTTAATAAAAAAAGATTTTGGTGAAATTTCAAATTTCAAATGGTCAAATGATTTATATCTTAAATTCTGTAACCTATTGATCTTTACCAGGTTAAAAATCAGCTCACAAGCGATTAAGTTGGGTGAGAATAAAATGATACCTGAAGTTTTCTATTATTCACAACTCAAAACTTTAAAGACAGTGTATCAGTTAATTTGGCCGTACTTGATTTCAATTTCAGAAATTAGAGTGTTCTTAGCACAAAGTTTCGGCGAAATCAAATGAGCCCTTATGCAAATCAAAACTTGGTCAGAATTGACGCGAAACAAAAGTTGTTGGTATTATTTTTAGGCCTATTGGGGCCCCTCTTCAAATTTTTCAATTTCGACTGAATAGTATGGAATTAATTAAGAAAATATTTATACCCATTGCATTTAACGGGAATTTCGATGACAAAAAACCTTCAACTCTAAATAAAACAATTTTTCATAATTCATATCTTTCACTTTTCTTTTCGTCTAACCATTCTATAAAATGATTTCCGGAAGATAAAGTCATCTCAAAAACTATACCCCATTAACCTTCCTTTTCTTTTCTTTTCATCCATCAGGTTTAAACACATAAAATTTCGACCTTTTCATGTCAAAAAACAAAAAAGGAAACTTTCCCTCCGATATATATTAATTAGGGCCACTAATGGGCTATTCGTCATAGGATTTTGGTTTTTTTGCTGGTTTTATTTTTTCTTTCCGGGATGCTTGTGAATGTGACTGAATGACTTTTCAACAAAACATCGATCTCTTCTTATCTAAATAACATTTTTGATTTATTTGAGGTCAAGATTAGCGGAAAGAAATCGAGAACATTCACTAAATTAAACGAGACCTTTTTTGGAATGTTCTTTGGGTAAAATTCTCATATTTCGGGAGCTTCCCCCAAGATTAAGCATTATTTTAAAAGTGATGAACAGTTGTCATCTCCACTACGAACAAATCTTTTATTGAAAAGTTCACAAGGTACTCATTTTTGGTTTTTATTTCAACAAAAAAAACCATTGTCTTTTCCAACACTCCTTCTCTTCCGTTTAATAGTAGTCATTTGGAAAAAGGGTAATGAGGATGGATGACAACACAACAAATTGACTAGTTACTCACTGGTTTATTACATGTTCGACGACAATGATGAACTCAACTTCGACGATGTTTATGAACTTTTTTGACGGGGGGAATTGGGGACAAGTCGTGGAAGTAGGGAAAATGGTTCTAAACCCTGAAACCTTCTCTGTTTCCATATTAAAGGAGGGATTTACGGAGATAATAAATGTACCTTAAATGAAAATATACTTCATGCTCTTTCTAAATCTGTCTTTAAAATTTTCTAAAACCACCTAGAAGCCGAGAAAACGGGCCTCAAAACAATGGCCTAGAAAAAGTGACCACCTGACCGAAATTTTTCCTATGAGCTTTTTTCGTGTTTCGTTATTGTCAAGTTAAAAATTTTGGATCATCCATTTTCTACTGAAAGACCGCAGCGCAACCGCTCGCCTTTAAAAATAGCACGACTGTGTGAGAGACTTAGATTTTCTGGGTAGGTCAAAACCAACTTGCATGATCAAGAATATTTGAGTTGACAATAATAAATAGTTATGCAGAATGATTATATTAGTCCTTTCTTTATGTTTTTTCATTTTTTTTTGGATTTTTCATGCCCGCGGACTAGTTTTCGTTGGTGGCCACTTTTTCTAGGTCATTGTTTTGAGGCTCGTTTTCTCGGCTTCTGGGTGGTTTTAGAAAATTTTAAAGACAGGTTTGGAATTAGTATGAAGTCTATTTTCATCTCAGATAAATTCAATAGCTCCGTGAAGCTCTGCTTTAACTTTAAATGTAATCATAAAAAATATAGTAAATTCAACAAGTGAAATTTCAGACCAATAAATTTGTTCCGGAAAAGTGTTTCTCCCGATGTATAGGACTAAACGTTTTTTTTAAGTCTTAGTTTTTCAGCCCCATACACGTACGTCAAATTGTGAACAAAATAATGAAAAATTCTATATTTTAAAAATAATAATTGCTATGTTTTTTTTATTTGGAAAAGAGGTCAAAATAAATAGATTTACATTAGAGCGCACGTGCACAATCGCATTTGAACTATTTGCCCGCGAAACCTGTCCTTTCAAAGTGACGTGATGCCTTCAAGAATGGATATTGTCAAGTTAAAAATTTTGGATCATTCATTTTCTACTAAAAGACCGCAGCGCAACCGCTCGCATTTAAAATAGTGTGACTGCGTGAGAGACTTAGATTTTCTGGGTAGATCAAAACCAAACAAGTTGGTTTTGATCTACCCAGCAAAACCTAAGTCTCTCACAAAGTCGTGCTATTTTTAAATGCGAGCGGTTACGCTGCGGTCTTTTAGTAGAAAGTGAATGATCCAAAATTTTTAGCTTGGCAATAACGCAAATAAGTTCAAAACTACGCATCACATGAACACGGATAAAGTTTCATGAAATTGACTGAAAAGTCTCGAGATCAACAGTTTTTTACTCGTGTGTTTTTTTCGTTTTGATTCTTTATTCTATTCCTACAGGAGATACCAATCATTTCCAAAAAATATCTGTTCCACGAAATGAAAAACCAAACACCAATAATGCAAGTACACAAAGAAAAACGTTGTCATTTTACAGGTAGTTTTATCATAAAACCCTGACGGAAAACATCTATAACCTAAATTTCGAAAAATGATAACAAAAGGTCAGA
This sequence comes from Caenorhabditis virilis, assembly GCA_964036255.1. Lineage (NCBI taxonomy): Eukaryota > Metazoa > Nematoda > Chromadorea > Rhabditida > Rhabditidae > Caenorhabditis > Caenorhabditis virilis. The sequence continues at coordinate 7,199,325 of OZ038417.1, read as the reverse complement.
AAAGAAAAAAAAAGCCAACTATCATGTGGATTAAAACCGTTTTTGTGACAATGTTAAAATCGTCAACCCTTGTCCCCCCTATTCCCTATTTTTTCGGAGTATGTCAAGGTCGGGCAAAAGTGGAAATGAATTGGACACTGATATACTGAATTGAGACATTTTCAAATGAACACCCTTTTCCGTCTCCCTTTTTCGGCGGCGCCAATTCGTTTCTTCATTATTCGTCATAGGTCCTTCGCGTTATCTTCTTTTATGTTATTCAGCATAACAACCGAATTAATGTTGTGTTGGGTGAAAGGATATGAACACTAGGGGTTGGGGATGAATTAATTCCAAGAATAGTTTTTATGAACAAGCAAATAGAGCAAAGTTTGGAGATGTATATCGTTTCAAACTCTAAAATTTTGTCAAAATTTTGAACTTTGAAAATTAATTAAAAAATTAAGTCGGCTCAAGCTCGATCTTTCTGGGCTTCCTCCATTTCATCAAAAACCACCGGAAACCCAGAAATTCAAGCTGTTTTTCACCAAAACTATGTACATTTATTCATTCTTTTCGAAAGCCATACAAACACTATTTATACAATATCTTTCTCCTGTTGTTTCTCTCGGTCCATCATTGAAAACGTGTCCCAAGTGTGCATCACATTGTTTACATCTGACTTCGACCCTTCTCATTCCATGCGAATTATCCACAATTCTCACAATATTCAAATCATTATCAACCGACTTGTCAAACGCCGGCCAACCACAATGCGCCGCGAATTTCGATTCTGATCTGAAAACAGAAAATGATGTTTTGGGAGAATTAATTTGAAAATTGATTAATACCTGAATAACTGAGCTCCACAACAAATACAGTTGTAAATTCCTTTATCGAAGAAATCGTTGAATCCCCCAGAGCTCGGCGCTTCGGTGCCTGAAAATTAGGTTTTATTGAATTTCAAAAGGAAATAAATGTTTTTATCCTAAAATAAATATTGTCAACTCAAATATTCTTGATCATTGCGTTTTGAAGGCTGCTCAATCTCATAGACGCTCCGCATGCACGTACGCGGCTGCCGACACGCAGCACACCGGAAAATCAAAAAAATTCATTTTCCCGCGAATTTTCCATTGTGATGAGTGTCGGAAGCCGCGTGCGTACGTGCGGAGCGTCTGTGCGGTTGAGTAGCCCTCAAAACGCAATGATCAAGAATATTTGAGTTGACAATATCGGAAAAACAATGTTAAGAACAAATTGTTAAGTTTAAAACGAGTACAAATTTCCAAAATCTTCGAAACGCGACATGTATAGCTAAAAAACTAAGAAAACATATTTTCGCGAAAGAGTTGAACTCATTGGCCTAGAAACCTCAAATCCCAATGTTTTACGACAGGCGGAATTAATTTGTCAACGTGTTTTTCTCGTTTTTAAAAAGAATGGTGACAGAAAACAAATAAGTGAGACATCATCTTTAAGAAACCCACCATCTTTTCGCGTCACTGAAAACACCTCTTTTGGCAATACCTCCTTCCATTCTTTATCTGTAACTTCTTTCGGATTTCTTCCTTTTTCCAATTTATTTATTCCGATGTCTTCTGTTTTAAATTTCTTCGTCGTCATCGTTCTTTGGAACGTTGCTAACAAACTTCTTCGTAGGTGAATCGTCTAGAATTTTTTAATCCTAAAACTAAAAATATACACTTTTAGAAGAAATAATCAAGTCGGTTAGACCAATGAAACCCAACAAAAAAAGGAAAACGTAGTAATGAGATCTGCATTTAGGATAAAAATAGAAAAACACCGAAATCAGACATAAAAACGGGTTTTAAATAGAAATAAAGAAAATATACAATTTAAAACATTTTCTTTGTAAATATAGAAGAAAATAAATTCAAAAATCAAAATTGCGAGGGTTTTTCATTAATAACTGGGGCGGTTATTATAAATCTTAGGCAAAAACATCTGCTTTCCTCTCGGTAAAACAATATTAAAACTAAATGCCAAATCCGGTTTATTTGGCATTTTTAGCGAAACTTCAGTATCAACATTGTCGAATGAGGCAAAAGCACTGTAAATCATTTTCACTTTCGATGTTTCAGAACAAAACAAAACTCACTCTCCTTTCAACTGATAACAAATATCAAGCACATGATCGGACAACAAGTGAACGAAATACCTTAAAAATCATAGATTATGAAATAAGCATTGGAAAACAAAATGACTCACTGAACATCGGATTCAAATTTCAATTCACATCTCGGACAATTTCTTCCAGGTGGACTGACTTTTCGAGCAAGAAGAGTCGTATCACAGAACAAAAATAGGCACACTCGACCGATTTTTGCGCCATGCTTTTCAACATCTGAAATTTAATTTTTTTAAACTTTGAAGGCGAGCGGAAGATTATAAATGATAAATTGATTCAATCCTAATACTTATTTAATCTGGTTCACTAAAAAAATTTCGATAGTTCTCGATATCAGTAGTAGTGTTTGGAATCATTAAAAGCATAAATAATCCATTGAGATATCTTGTTGAACGTTAAATACAAATTTTCGAAAAAGAACATCACTGGAAACCTCTATTGGATTTTTCAAAATTTCTAATCTGATTTTCAATCAAAAACAAATAACTGAATTTTAAAAATATATAATTTAGACAAATATTTAACTTTTCTTAAATTTCAAAAACTCACAATGTGATATCAAATCATGGAACAAAGAGCAGCTAACGTTGCACTCTTCACATTGTCTGACGCTTGTTTTGATGAAATCTGACGGTTTTCGTAGAGCTGAAAAGCCAAATTCATTTTTTAAAAAACTTTTAAAACGATTATAATACCGTCTGCTTCAAGATCGAAATTGGCAGCTGGCGTTGGTGATCGTCTTTCGCGTTTTTTAGTTTCTTCTGCCACCTTTTTCGCATACTCTTGCTTCGAGGATTCCTTATCTTTTTTCTCCTTCTTCTTCTTCACAGCCGTTTCATCTTTCGGCTGTCTTGACTTTTCCTTCTTCTCCACATTTTTCGAAACCTTTTGGTATTCGTCAATTGGTGAACTAGCTCTCGATGTACTTCTTCGACGTTTTTTACTGTGTTTTGTCTCTTGTGAATATTCTGGCGATGCACGTTTATGTGAAGGTTCTGGTGTCGGACGAACTGTAAGGAAAATATCCGCTGAATTTCTGGTAATTATACTACAATTTAGAGCTTTTTGGAGTTAGAACCCGTTTTACAACGAAGTTTAGAAAGTTTTTTCTGATATAATCAAGTTTTTTTGGAATTTAAGGGGTGATATGGTAAAGGGAGGGGATGGTTAGTTTGGACAAGATTAATATCTTTTATGTAAGACCATATTCAGAGTTCAACTTAAAGTCTTGACGCCGATTTTATTTAAGAATATTTAATACGGGAACAGTGAGATCTCTTCTCGCAATTGGGTTTTTAACACAAGAAGTAAAAATAGGGTTAGAGATAGGGAAATTAGAAATTAAAAGGTTTCTATCATTAACTGAGTTGAAAATGAATTTAGTAAGTTGTGGGCCTTTGGGAACATTTGTGACAGTAGTAGAAGGATTAGGAATAGATTTTGAACTACATCTGAAGGCCTTAATGTATTTAAACCCAGTTTTACCGGTGATTTCGGATATTAATTCAACATCTTTCACATCTTGTTCCGTTGTTCCATTATCAGACACGTGCTCCAAAATTGCATTGCAGCACTTATCAGTCATCAACTTAGCAATTTTCACTGACTCTCGTTGGATATTCTCCGGGTTGGGCATAACTTGTTGAGTAACAGTAGATGACGCTTCAGTAGACACTCCTTGCGATTTCGAGGATTTTAACAAATCTAATTCCGCACGAAGGTCCTCAATTCCTTTTGACACAGAGTGAACTGTCTCCTTCAACTCATCATATTCAGCCGAGCTAATCATGATTCTGCTTGATTTGGTGGCTCGGGTGTTTGGAGATGAACCAGACGAGGTCTTTCCACGACGACTGACACGGCGCCTGCAGCAGGTAAAACGAAGAGCTGTAGAGAAGTTATGCAGCAAAGGGTAGAGAACCAACGAACAAAGAAATGAGCAACCTCTCTCCACAAGAACAGTGAGTAAGAATGAATCAGCGAGCGAGAATGAGAACAGTGAGCGGGAGAATGAGAACAGCGAGGGAGAATGAGAACAGTGAGCGGGAGAATGAGAACAGCGAGGGAGAATGAGAACAGGAATGAAAAAGAAAAAAGAAAATTCAAGAATGAATTTTCCCGAATATAAATCATATAAAACATTACCTGATCTTGCTTCCGCTTTTTCTATGGATCTTCTTCCATCAGCTCCCCTCGATTTTCGCTTGTTTTTCTCGGCGTGCTGAAACGAAAATTTTATTCGCTTTTTTTGAGTAATACGAATTTTTAAAAATTTCGTTTATATACATTTGTATCCCTTGATAAGGTATTGCGCTACTACTGAAAGTTAGATGAAAGTATATTTTGCCGACTTGAATGGAGATTCTAGAGATATTTCTGACTTGTCAAATAACTAGGAATTCTTAAGATTAATTTAATAATTTTTGAATTCTTTTCAAATTCAAGATTCTCAATGTCTTTCAGCAAATTCTCTAATTTCTAGTTTTTGAGAACATTTTTGTACAGAACAAAGCTAATATTTTTGCTGAAAAAAATTAATTACCTTCGCATTCCACAATTGATATCCTATGGAATAAACTTGATGGAAATTCGTAATATGCCTTTGATATTCCAATTGTGTTGGATAAGTCTCTCCACAGAAATAGCATAGGAAATGTTTCACTTCCGACAATTGGGCTCTTTCATTATTAAACCGTTTCCTTTAAAAAATTCAGTTTTATATTTTTAAAAACTCGATATAGCAAATACCTTGTTTTAGACTCAGCACCCATATTATCTCTGTAAAAAAGTACAAAAATTGGAAAAAAAATAATGAGACAAAAAACGATACCATAAGGATTTAAAACCTTAATTAATGTTCAAATCTATATATTAAAAAAGCAGATACCAATTTATTATGGGAAGAAACAATGAATTCTTGTACAAATATCACGGGAGAAACGAAGAAACACCAGTCGGATGTCAGGTAGGGAATTGAATCGAAAAAAAAATGAAAAATTGTGGAATTATGAACAACAAGGTATCAGTTTGGGGGGGGGGGGGGGCTTGAAAATTACAATAATTTATGACGGGTTCTTGTCACTATAGTGACCTAGAAATTACACTGAAATTTACGTTTTTGGTCTAGCAAAGATCGTAAATCTTCACAGATGAACCACAAATGAGCTATTATCGAACTAAACAAATCATGGCAAAATTCCACCGTTTCTGATTGTCGTACGAATCTGAAAAAAAAACGAAATAGAAACTGTCATCATTCATAAAGTTTCGATCACCTCCATCAAAAGAAACCCAAGAATATTCTTTCCGTTCGCAATCAATGGAATATATGGATAATCTTCTTCATTGGCAATTTTCGGAACTCTGATCACTTCCCCTTCGTGCTCTTTTACCCATTCTTGACACTCTTTCAAACCTGCATTAGCCGCGAAGAAATTGTCACTGGAAGTGTTTTGTTTAAATTCGACTTTCAACAATAAATATTTTCAACAAACCCAGGATAAGTTTGAATCAAAATACAATCGCCAGTATCCAATAATTGTTGCTGCAACTCGACACATTGCTCAAATTTATTTCTCAAAGCATGATGAAGGATCGAGAAGCTATCACTCAACTTCCACTTTTCAATTTGTTCTTTTGACACTTTTCCAGTCAATAAACGTTTTGACAATTGCTTAACGGCTATTGGGGTGGTTGCCTAAAAAGTAAACAGATTTTTATAAAAACTGTGCTCTAGATTAGGGCTCCAGATTTATTGTTTTGTAGACGAAAGTTCTGCTTTTTTAAAATCATAATTCCGCTACGGCATTCCGCCCATACGACATTTACCTTTAGAATAATCGATACTCTACTTTTTCTCACTTTCGTTTACTTTTTTTCATTTTTATAATTAATTTTTTATCATTTAAACAATGAAAACACCAGTAAAATACCTCTTTAGTCATCGCGGCAACATCTCTGCCAAGAAGAGTGAAAAGTTTACAGGCTTGATAATAATGTTCGACAGAATTGTAAGCATTTCCATCGACAGTGATATTAGCCTGAAAATGGAAATATGTTCTCATTTTAGAATTTATTGCAAACCTGGAAAAGTGCAGAAAGGTAATTATTCGGTCCACTGAAATAATGAACATTCTCAGCGCTGATCGTGTATTCAAAAGCAGTCTTTGTAGTTGGAATCTCAGTCTGGATATTTTTTTCAGTATTGAAAAATATGTAGGAAAACGCACCACTTCCGGTTTCTTCAGATCCTTTTTTGGTGCATGTCGAACAAAGAACTTGTTTCTGTTGTTATTGGAATTCCGTGTCCTGTTGTTCTTTTGAATATTTTTTGAATTTTCCTTAATTTCGGAAGAAGAATCCTTCTTTCCATCGGTTTTCTGAATGACAAATAACAAAATTAACTTTGAAAATGAAAAAATACCAAGGATTGAACATATTTCGGTCGATTGCTGGAAGATGAAGACACTTCTGCCGAGTTCAGAGGCTTTGCCAAAGGTTGAACCGGCACGAGATTATTTGGAACAATATTTACTTCTTGTGACGAGCCCTGAAAATTTAAAACCTTCAAATTAAATTTAAAACCATGTTACAACTTACATTATTCGGCTTTCGTTCCTTGGCCATGTTTTTCCCTTTAATTTTCTTAGAAAACCCGCTGAAATCGTTTTAAAATGAGAAATAATTATTTTAAATTCGTATAGTAGTCAGATAATTTTACACAGATGTAAAAAACTTAACACGTTTCGGAAAAAGAAAGGAGAATCAAATAAAAATTTATTAAAACGATGACGTCAACAAAATACCCTTATTGAAACAGATTTAAACAAACTAATCTATAACTAAAACTTCGAATTAAGCTATTATTATGATGATTATATGAAAAAATCACAGAATTCCTCCAAATTTCGCCTCTGGTGATTTTGCATTCATATACTGGTTCAAACTTCGCTCTTCTTCTTTTCTAATTGACCTCACTCTATTCTCAAAATCAAGCTCAAAGTCCACCAGGTCACCACTTTGACAATACATCACAAAATCTGGCGATATTAATTTTTTCAAATCATAAATAATGTCTGGAGTCGGAAAACCGAATTCTCTGAAAACAAACAATTTAAGAATAATTAAAAATGTATTGAAACTCACAATACTAATACCGCTAATCCAATTTGCCACAATAAACTAGCGCCGGTCACTTTTGCATAATCGGTGAAGGCTTCACGCTTGTTTTTATAGATTATCCTCTCTCTATTAGGTAAAAACTTCCAATTGTTCGTTAATAACCTTCTGGTTATTGAAAACATTCTGAAAAATTAAATAATTTCGTAAATAAATAATATAAAAATATTATTAATTCACAAGAAGAATTTTCGAACAAAAATATGTTTATCTGCGTATCCAATAAAGCACACACTGAGTTGATACTCAGTGACAATTTTAGGCCACCATGTTGGGTTTCTCTTCCATTACTCTTATTCTCTTCGAAATATTAATTTATTCGTAAATAACAATTTTTCGATGTTTTCGGCTATCACGTTTCATTAATCTTTTTTTTTTATTTCAAACTGGCCATTTCAAAAAAATATGGAGAAAAAACATCGTTTTATGACATAAAATCCAAAATATTCAACGAACTAGGCAAAATTAAGGACAAATTGGCACAAAATTATACAATTGTATATCAGGCTGTGTAAAGCAAAAATATGAAATGGGACTAGACAATTTTAGATATTGAGTAGGTTCAATTTGACAATTTAACAACATTTTTAGGCACAATTCCAGCTGGAAGTGTCTTGAAAGCTTCTAATTTTCCTTTGAAATAGTATTCGTCGACCTGAAATTTGTAAACTAATTAAAGCTTTTATTTTCTGAATTCTTACATCTTCAACGATCAATAATTGATCTCCTCTGGTAACATACAAATGCTTTGGATCTTCCGAATGATAATCGCCAACTGCGATACCCTTTTTCGGTGAGAAAGCACTAGAAATTTCGGCGATTCCTTTTGAACATTTTTTTGGTGACCCATAAGGAGGACCCAGGAATGTTTTAGGAACAAGTCCTTTTCTGCCGTTCAGTTCTCCCATAATCCATTGAGCATCAATATCTTCGACAATTGTTATTGAATCACCTAAAATGGTATTTTATTGTTTCCAGTTTTTATGAATATTTTTCGCTCACCTTCATTGAATTGCAAATCTGACGGAACACCCGAATAGTATTCAAAATTAGCGGTAACAGTCCCCAATGATTGTGTTCCATTTCCAGTACTTCCAACACCAGAAGAATTTCCACCATCCTTAAACGGAACCTCGCCAATTCTTGAGCAATTCACAAAATTTGCCGGAAAAATTCCTTTTCTTCCATTTGCCTCTCCTTCGTACCATTCAGCGTTCACTTTTGAAGTGACAATAATTTGTTGATTAGCTGAGAAATTCAAATCACCCGGTTGTGATGAAATGTAATCATAAAGTGCTGTCGCAGAGATTTGTGATGGGGAATAGGAAGAAGAAGGTGCAGAATAGGAAAATGTCTCTTTGAGGGGAATGATAATTTGAAGGTATGATTTGGGAACAATTCCAGTTTGCCCGCTTGCACGATTTTCACCTAAAAACTTATTGATGAAAATGTGATACTTATAGAATTGAAATTACCGTAAATCCACTCATCGTCTACCGCTTTCTTCAAAATAATAGTGTCTCCAACATTCAATGCAATTTCATCCGCTTGTCCGGCTGTATATGAATATTGGGCAATACCGTGCGGCTCAGATATTTGTTCAAAACCATAACTTGCTGGTTTTTCAACAGGACGATAAGATGAAGTATGTTTCGGTGGAAGTGGTGGAGGAGCTTCTGATGAATATGAATAACTCGAAGAAGAACTTTGAGCCGGTTTCGGTGAAATAGAAGAACTATAGCTTGTGGAATTATTCGAATGAGATGTTGATGAGCCGCTTGCAAAACCACCAAGATGCAAGTTTTCAAGTTTTGAACTGATTGCAAAATGAGCTGTTGATAGTTTTCCAGGCTTTGGTTTTGAGAAAGCATCTGAAATTTTGAAATTCTTTTTTTTTGCCTTCATTTCCCAGAAAACCATTACCATCCGAAGAACCTCTATGCGGTGGTGGCGGTGGTGGAGCTCCACTTGATCCTGCTCTCTTATTCGCGTCTGCAACAGCGAAAGCAGCTGAGAATTTATTTCCAGCACTTGGATCTTTAACCGCATTCAATACCGCTCCTCTTGCTTTTTCGTCCTGTGCCACATTCTTCGCTGCTTGTCTGACGAATGGATTCTTTGCCGCCGCTAAGGCAGCATTTCGAATCTCCGGCTTTTTAGCTGCTTCAAATAGAGCCTTAGCAGCTGACACTGAGAATGTGCTATTGTCTGAAATCAGAAGATAAGGCTTCACAAACTTTCTCATTTTTTTTCCAGAAAAATCTGCTGAAAATCAATAAAACTCACCCTTCGACATAATTTACACTAACGACAATGAATCATAAGGAATACAATAACTAAAAAAAGAAATTGTTAGTAAATTGCAGACAAATGTTAGCAAAAGAGCGTACTTTCTTATCGATTTAAAGAAAAAGTGTCAAAAATGGATTGCGAAACAAACCTAGCCTCTCGAAAAAAAATTCGAAGACGCAGAGAAGAAAACACAGAATGCAAACAACTAGAGGGGAAAAGAATTGAAATGACGAATCCTGATGTTTTTTTCTTCTTTCTAGGAAAGAAAAAAAAGGTGTGTCTTCTGAGTGAATGAGTCATGTTTTCGACGACAAGTTTATAAGCTTCACTGTTTTGGTTATTAGTTTTTGGACTGACTTTTGCAAGGGTTCTTTGAAAAATAGATTGGTCATTGTGCAAATTAAGAATCAAGAACATTATATTCCATCAAGTGGAACAAGTGAAAAGAGTAGCCTTTTTAGCATTCTTTAATTACTTCCAGCTATTTTACTTGCATTTTTCTAAATGGATTTTTCTGTTATTATCTATAAAAAGATTATTTTTTGAAGCGATTAGTTAACGAATGGAAGTATTCAGTTTGAAGAAAAATTCCGAGCAATACCGAAAACTTGCAATTTATCGGTATTTTTCGGAATTTCTCTGCCATTTCTGCATTGATTTTCACGGTATTTTTTATATATTTTTCATAGGTCCATATAATTCACTTCTTTTTAAAAAAAATTGGATCCTGTCGAATGAGTTTTTCAAAAAAATATTGTAATGAGTAGATGAGTTGTCTTTTGTCCATTGTTTAGTAATTGGGCAAATGACGAACTCGTCTTGATGGACCCTTGGTTTTAGAAGCACAATTGAAATAAAATATTTATTTTCCAACGTTTCGGTTTATAAAACCATCATCAGGGAAACTGGTATAATCACCTCAAACTTGGGTAATTAAACCTTGCCAATTACCCAAGTTTGAGGTGATTATACCAGTTTCCCTGATGATGGTTTTATAAACCGAAACGTTGGAAAATAAATATTTTATTTCAATTGTGCTTCTAAAACCAAGGATACACGAGTTCGTCATTTGTCCAAAAAAAATACATATGGACCTATGCAGAAACTAAAAATGCTGCAAAAAATTGCAAACAAATGCAAAAAATTCAATGCAGAAACTTGCAAAAAATTGCAAGAAATGTCAAGAAATTGCAATTTTTTGCAGCCGATTTACGGGAAAAATACGGTAATCGTTCCGAGACCATCAATGAAAACGGCTCTTGACCGTATTTTTGGACGCACACCTAGGAAATTTGTGAGGGTCTCGCACCGAAGAGTAAGAACCTTTGCAAGTTTCTGCATTGAATTTTTTGCATTTGTTTGCAATTTTTTGCAGCATTTTTAGTTTCTGCATAGGTCCAATAGAAAATGCTTCAAAAGGCTTCAGAAAAGTCTATAAACCAAATTGTCTCCAATGAAAGTTTATTTTATAAGTTTTTAAAAAAAACTGACCAATATTTTCATTATTATCCAGAGTACTCGGTTTCGGCGGCACAGGTGGCGACATCTTTCAAAAAATGGTACACTACAACTCAATTCCAATACTCCGAACTCTTTGCCCATTTATTTGCATTTCCCATTCACTCTCACTTTATCTATTTCTATTTTCCTTTTATTTACCAACCTTTTTTCAAAACCATAAAGAACATTGTGTGTTGTAGCCTATGTGGCGCAATCAAATAATGATCACAAACTAATTAATTTATTACTAATTTTTTCAAAAAGTTAAAAGAAATATATACAAAAATAGCCACCAAATTGTTTCCTTTTTGATTCACTGTTCAGCAACACCCATTGGTAAAAAATATCACGTGATAATGTACAAAAATGTCCTTGATATATTTTTCTGAAAAATTCGTGTATTTGCTAGAAGCATTGGTATAAAAAATAGTCACTTACTTCAGATAAATATCATTTTCAATTAGCCGCAACGTTCTGATCACCATTTTCAGAAGGATTGTTCCTCCAAATAACGAAAATGAAGTAAAGTACCAGAAGGATCAATAGTGTTAGAGCTGTGCTGTCGACGACATGTGGGAAGAAGAAAAAGAAAATTGATACAGCAACCAATTGACATGCAAAAATGTAGAAAAGTTGTCGTGGCCATGGGTGATGAAGTGGTGGGAAACGACCATTATTTTCATCCATGATGAAATTGTACATCCTGAAAAATTGCATCATTTTTCATATGGTTATCTAAATGCATTCAGGCTTTTTTTCTGTTTATGATATTTTGGGAATCAAAAACTAATTGACAAACTTTTGATATGTGAAATTTCTCGTTCATCGTTTTAAAATGAACCAAATTCAACGAAATCGAATTTTGATTCAGAAAATCATTTTAAAATTAGAGAAAAAGCTCACCACTGATATGCAATCCAAATAAGACTCGGTCTCATACTTCTCCTATCATTCCTTAGCAGAACCATATCCACTCCAAATGTCGTTGCAACTGGTATCGCAGCAAAGAATATAAAATTAAATACACTTGTCCATGAGAACGGCTCATTCTCTTCGACAATGATCGGACGATTGATTCCTTGAATAGGTCGATGTCTGTCTGCTAAACCTTCACGGGTTCGTACAACTCTTTGACGGACTGGAGTTTCTTGTTCCACTGCTTCAGAATCCTGGAAAATTCATTTAAATTAAGCTTATGAAAATTGAGCTTAAAGCGAACCTGTCGCCTGAACGGAGTTGAACTGATATGACAATGAAGAACACTTCCAGATGTTATACCATAAGATTGAAGAGATTTGTTATCGTCTCTGAGTAGTTGGCCTGAAATATATGATTTAAAATTTTATTCTTTTTTTCAAGTTTCGAGACGCGTACCTTGAAAAATAAGTCGTATGACTTTATCACTTTCACTTGTCACATTTTCGATTTTATACTTTGCAACTGAATCCGTAAGAAAAGCGTGTGTTTCTTTTTCCGTATCATTCATAAATTTCAATCTAATCAACGCCTTTTCTGTTTGAATTGGATGGGATTCAATATGAAAATCTGGATCAACATTTTCAAGTGATTCATTCATTAATTCCGTTTCATCGTCTGAGTTTAAAGATGAATTGTTCCCATCGTCTTCTATTTCTTCATCCTGATCCGAACTAGGTCTAAACCGTTGCGATGGTCCAATTGAAAATCGGGCCGCCGAGCGAGAAGTAGCTGAAAAATAAAGGACGTTTTAATGAAAAAACATTTTTTGGATAAAAAATTATAACTTACACGGCTCATTAGTCGATGCTCTAGGAACACTGGCAACCGGTGGCGGGGCAGAAGAAGAACGGGTAATTGTTGGCTCTGGTGTTGGAACATCAGCTTCGCTTTCACTTCCACGCGGAACTTCGGTTCTTGGTCCGGCAGGCCGAATTTCTGGTTCTATATTGTTGATTTGATCGAAAAACACTCTCGAACGAAGGGAAATGTCATTTCTGAAAAATTTAAAACTTTGAAGATTTTCTCTAGAAAGAAGAAAAATATGCTTCAATTTTTCAGTTATAAATAATTTTCAAAGTTTGGCCTAGAAATCTGTGGCCTAGATACCACAATACCAATTTCCATCAACGGAATTTTTTCAACGTTGTTTTTTTCTGTTCAAAGTTCTAGACATTTTTGTTAAATTAAGAAGCTAACTTTGTGTCAGTTTAAAGTTCCTCTAAATTTTTTATGAAAAATCCCAAATAAATTACCCTCTCGCCAAAACAGCGATCGCTGCCGCTGCTGCATATTGGCTATCTCTCAACGCATTCGGTGGTTGTTCAGCAATTCTTGGTGGCATTTCAATATCCCAAAGTGTTATTCGACCAGAATCCGGTGGTGTTGTCCCGACAGGCGAGTCTATAACCGTATTTGGTGATTGGATGACCACATGTGGTTCTGATATGGCGATTCGTTCTTCGCCCGCTATTCTAGGCGCACGTGCACGCATTCTATTAACGAATCGATCCCAGGGAATGGTGGGAATGAATTCTTGACCCAGATGAATGACCTAAAGAATTTTAAATTATCTTCTTTTTGCAATTTGGTTTTTAAAAAAATGTATAAAATAATTTACCTGTACCATTCTTCTTGTCGTCCACGTGTGCATTTCGACTAAAAATAAATGATAATACAAGGGTTGCCTCCATGATATCCACAGGGAGATGCATAAGCAAAGCACTATAACGATGAAACTGACTACCAAAGAAAACTGAAAAATTATGTTGAAATTTCGAAAATTCAATTTTTTTCTGCTAAAAACATACCTCTATATTATCGTACATACTGTAGAAAACATTACTGATAATACTTAGCATTTTTTTTCTATAATTTCTGAAAAAGTTTCAGTTAAATTGTTATTTTAAAATTAAAAATTGAGGAAAATATGTGTTGGATCAATATAGAAATGTGTAGGCGCTGTATTTGACGAGAAAATGCACCGTTTGGAGAGAGGAAACAGGGGGAGAAAACTTGCGAAAAAAGAAGAAAACAAGGCCGGTTTTTGTTTTTTTAAATGATAATTGAATGTTGTTGCTGACCTTTATTATTTTGTCTGGTTTTTAAAATCTTAATTACTTCTTAATTACTCCTTCTTTATTTCCTGAAAACTTTTAAAGACTTGCGGCTCTTTCCGAAAATTCCAAATAAATTAATTCAACGTTTCTCGAGAGTTTAAAAATAAATCAATGTCTTCCTTTTTCTTCACCCAAACAAATACACACGTATATTTTTTTCCAATTCTAATAATTAACGTGGATTGAACTAAGTGACCTTTCCTAAACATCAAATCATGCAACATTTCTGCATCTTAGTGAATTCAATTCAAAAAATTTGCTTTTATAAAACAGTACCGTAATCGAAGGACCACTGCGAAATAAATGTAAGTCTAGTAGCGAATTGTTTTTTCCCTTGCGCCGTTGTGATATGTTCCTTTAGAGAGTACGGTATTTTCAGTGTTTTAAATTTTAAAAAATCTCAGTGAAAAATTTATTTTTTACTTAATTGTAGCCTATAATATTAATTCTTGGGTTTTTAACTGTGTTCAAGGTACGAAGTACGTCATGTGCCGCGTGGACATGTTGTTGCTGCGTTCGTTCATTCTATCCCATTGATTAGATCACTAGTCTTTTTGTTTTGAACGTAATTGTTTTTTATCTCAGCGTGTGTGTTTAGTTTTTTTTTTAGTTATGAAGCAGTAATATTTATTTATTTTTTCTCAATCGATAGGACCAATGTTCGTAAATATTGTTTGTTTTTTTTCAGTGTAATGTTACTTGTTTATTTACATCAATGAATACAATAAATCACAGAGAACTTTCGAACTTTTTTAAAGAGTTTCTGATACTAGAAAACTATACTAAATTCGCGTCCTTCGTCGTTTTTAGGGTACAGTTAAAAGTACATTGAACTTTGTCCCTATTTTGATGATAAACCCAACGAAAACGTGTTCACTCTCTCCCTCCCATTTATTTCTTTTCGCCAGCCAAATGATAAAAGCGGAAAGTAGTTATTGGTGACCACACGCATATTGATCCTGACTTACTTTTTTGTCGCTTGTTTTTCCTGAAAATTTATTTTAGTTTAATTCACTTTTTTTCCAGAAAATGCTCCGTACCACAGTCAGCCAAACAATCAACACAGCACGAGCAGCATCAACTGCTGCGAAGAGAAATCTTCCGAATATTGTGCTAGTTGATGCAGTTCGTACACCATTCGTTGTTTCGGGAACAGTATTCAAAGATTTGATGGCTGTTGACCTGCAGAAGGATGCAATTAAAGGTTAGTTTAATCTGAAAATGATATTATTTGTAAAAAATGACTTATTTTTAGCATTGATCGAAAGAACACAAGTTCCTTATGAACAAGTTGATCATATTATCTGTGGAACTGTTATTCAAGAATGTAAAACGAGTAATATTGCTCGTGAAGCTGCTCTTCTTGCTGGTGTTCCGGATACCATTCCAGCACATACCGTAACATTGGCATGTATTTCATCAAACGTTGCTCTGACAACAGGAATGGGAATGTTGGCTACTGGAAATGCGAATGCTATCATTGCTGGAGGTGTTGAGCTTCTTTCAGATGTACCAATCAGATATAACAGAAGAGCGAGAAAAGCAATGCTTGGAATGAACAAGGCTAAAGATGTTGGATCAAAGCTTAAAATTGGAGGAGAAATTGTCAAGAACCTTCTTTCTCCAGAACTTCCAGCAGTTGCTGAATTCTCAACTGGAGAGACTATGGGACACAGCGGAGATCGCCTTGCTGCCGCATTCAATGTTTCAAGAAGAGAACAAGATGAATTTGCGATCAGATCACATACATTGGCATCAGAAGCAGCAAAAGCTGGAAAGTTCACGGATGTTATTCCAGTGTTCTTGGATGGAAAGAAGCCTAAGACAATTCGCGAGGATAATGGAATCAGAGTGTCAACAATTGAGAAGCTTTCCAGTTTGAAGCCAGCATTTGTTAAACCACATGGAACTGTTACTGCCGCAAATGCTTCTTATTTGACTGATGGTGCTTCGGCTGCTTTGATCATGACAGAAGAGTATGCGTTAGCGAATGGGTATAAACCAAAGGCTTACTTGAGAGATTACCTCTATGTTGCACAGGTTTGTTCTTTTTTTTTTAATATTTAAAATTTTTAGAAAATACAAGAAATATTGATTTTTTGAAGCTTGAAACAACATTATTTTTCTAACATATATATACTGAAAATTTGTAAAATTGATTTCAAGCATTTTTCCAAGGATCGAGTTATTTATGAAAATCGACAGTAATAATGTTCGATTTACCATATAATGATCCAGTCAAAATTTTTAATATAAATAAATCTGAAAATTGTTATTTGATAAATCATTTATTTCAGGATCCGAAAGACCAACTTCTTCTCTCTCCAGCGTACGTTATTCCAAAACTTCTCGATAAGGCTGGACTTGGACTCAAAGATGTTGATGTTTTTGAAATTCATGAAGCGTTTGCTGGACAAGTTTTGGCCAATTTGAATGCCTTAGATAGTGACTATTTCTGTAAAGAAAATATGAAGAGAAGTGGAAAGTATGGAAGAATTCCATTGGATAAACTCAATCTTTGGGGAGGATCTTTGTCAATTGGACATCCATTTGGAGCGACCGGAGTACGATTGGCCACACATTCTGCACATAGACTGAAGGTTTGTAACAATTTTGTCGATTTTACACTTTTGTTCATTATTGAAATTATTTAGGAAGAAAAGGGACAATATGCCGTCATTGCCGCTTGTGCTGCTGGAGGACATGGAGTTGGAATGTTGTTGGAAGCTTACGGAAAATAAACTGGCCTTTTTTTTGTATTATAAAGACGATTCATCTACTCGAACAATTTAGGATTCTACATTTATTTATTTTTGAAAACAATTATGTGTATAGAATTGCCTTTTACATGAATTTTTACTGGTCGAACACACACAAAAAATGATCATTATTTGTATTTAAGAAGATATATCTGAAACAATGAATGGTGTTTTATTGAAGTTTCTTAGAAATTAGTATGAAAATGTCATCGTGGTTTATGAATTTGTAGCCTTGTTCAGCGGTTGTAGACATTCCATTGGATTTTAGGGATTCTACGATATGTGACTGTTTCAGACGATGACAGCGGAAGGATTTCCCACCGAAGTTATAGGTTGTGGCATCGAGAACGCCGCCTTGGATCTGGAAATAAGAATTGTAATTGATTGATTTATTTTTCTCGAAAAACATTCCTTAAATACGTATCCCACTTACTAATACTTCGTGAAAAGTAAAATGTATTATTTTTATTACTTTAAAGACAATGTCCCACTCATATCTACATCGTTAGAAGTAACATTTCTCTCTACAATTCGAAAGCTACTTAAAAATAATTAATTTTAAAGCGCTTGGTTTTCAATTAGTTCGAATATCATAATTCAAAATTGAATTATTTTACAGCTTTGTAAAATTTCAGAGAAAATTAGACAAAAAATTTAGAACTCTTAAATTTCGTGATTTCTACCGATTTTGACTTTTTTCAGGATTTCCAAATTTATCGCCTGGTAAATATTTCGAGTTAAAGGAGGGCTTTACGGAGATTATGAATGCGTCTGGGATGAAAATAGACTTCATACTCATTCCAAATCTATTTTAAAAATTTTCTAAAACCACCTAAAAGCCGAGAAAACAAGAATCAAAACAATGGCCTAGAAAAAAGGGCCACCTGGCCGAACTTTTTTCTATGAGCTTTTTTCGTGTTTCGTTAATAAATAGTTATGCAGAATGCTTATAGTAGTCCTTTTTAATGTTTTTTCATCTTAATTTATGTTTTGTTTTTCAATTTTTTGGACTTTTCATGCCTGCGGACTAGTTTTCACCGGTGGCCCTTTTTTCTAGGCCATTGTTTTGAGGCGTGTTTTCTCGACTTCTAGGTGATTTTAGAAAATTTTAAAAACAGATTTGGAATGAGAATGAAGTCTATTTCCATCCCAGGCGCATTCACAATCTACGTAAAACCCTCCTTTAAACACTATTCTGGTCTCGGATTACATTTTAGACCAAGTTAAGTGACGAAAAACATTTATTTGGACAATAAAAAATTTCAGATAAAATTAGACAAAAAATTTGGAACGCTTCACGAATTTGCGTGTCATCCTTGCGCAGGGGCCATGCTAATCTTCTCTGTATTGTTCCAATTTTAGTATATGTTCTCGGAAGAACGAATGTTTATTCATTCGTTGTCTCTTATATAGTCCCTCTCTATTATGCACCTGACACTTCACGGTTCAGGCCATTTGCTTTTGTGTGTGAAATGGGCGGGGCTAATTAGATATCCATTTTGAACAAAACTTAGGAGTGCATCGAAAGGTCCCCTTTTAGATACCACATGTCAAATGTACAAAATGTTCCCTAATTCTAAAAAATAAGAAAAACTTACCAAAAATCCGCCATCCTCGATAAGTGAACATGCATTTTTAACAGCTCGGAAATAATTTTCTAACGTCTCACAGGAGTACTCTAAACAAAATACAGTAGTTACAAGTTGGAACTTTTTAGGAATTTCAATCGAAGAATCTGCACTCCAGTGAACATTTTGGATCACTTGTGTCTCGTGAACATTTACCTAAAAATATTATATTCGTTTGATAGATGAGCGAAAACACACGTTCAGAACGGCTCTCATTAATTTTCGAGTTTTTTCCTGCATTTGGGCACCGGTTTCTTCAGTGGCTTCAATGTTTCCGATCCATTGACATACGTTTGTCCAGTCGAAAGCAGATCTGAATAACAAGATTTTTAAAACATATTTTTGTGCAACAATTAACTTATTTTCAATCCACTTGACTAATGTTTCTCGATTCGCTGGAGCATAATCAGATGTGTAAATATTTTCAGCCCGATCCCTTAAAGCGATTGGAAGATAAACGGTAGGTCCTGCACCAAGGTCTAATACAGTTCGAACCTTTCCGGGTAGACGATAAAGAATTCCCGGGACAAAAAAGAGTACCAATTGCATGGCGGTGTCTTCTGAAGCTGTTTTGTAGAAGCTGTTGAGATAATCATCCGGATTGAACTGAAAAATACGGAATTCTGGAATTTAACAATTGGTTTTTGAGATATAGTGATGAATTGGGCGTTGGGAGCTCCCAGAATTTTAAAGAGTTTTAGACCTTTTTTCGCAATCATTTCTTATTTCATTTCTAATTTTGTATAACTTCTTCAAATCGGTTAAGTAAGTAGTTTCGATTAAATTGCATTGAGTAATTTATTTTTTAAAAAAAACATCTCGCGAAACATATTAATATTAAGTTGTATACTGTCTTTAACCAGCAGTAAAATTTCAACTAAGTGAATTTTTATAATCAGAGAAATTAGCAAAATTTGAATCGGAAATTTTCGTGAAACCTTCCAATAGTTGTCTAATTTAGCTTCCGCTTTGAGTTTCTTCGAACTTCACGAATTGTATAGAATCGAACAATGAGAAGATAAAATGAATTATATAGAACATTGCGTTTAAAGACAGCTGTTCAGTTAATTTTACCCTACCTGTTCTTAGTTTCAAAAATTAGAGCGTTCTCTAATTAGTACAATGCAATTTATGCGAAATCACACCGATAAATACACGCGTCATAGTAGCGGTCCAAAGTTGAAAAAATCAAAATTTGAATTCCCGCGTGTCCGTGCGACGCGGTCGGTGTCCGTGCAACGCGGTCGAAATTGGCGCGAAACACAATTATTTGAATGTGGCTACATATCGGTATTGTTCTTTGGACCACCTGGGCTCCCATTCGAATTTTGATTTTTTGCCTTGAATTTGGATCGTGTTAGCTGACAAGCTGCCTTTAAATGAAAGCTTTACGGAGATGAAAAATGTACCTTAACATGTAGACTTCCTACCCATTTGAAATCTGTTTTTAAAATTTTCAAAAACCACCTAGAAGCTGAGAAAACACGCCTAGAAATAGGGTCCACCTGGCCGAACTGTTTCCTATGAGCTTTTTTCGTGTTTCGTTAATAAATAGTTATACAAAAAGCTTATATTAGTCTTTTTTCTATCTTTTTTCATTTTAATTTATGTTTTTTCTTTGGATTTTTCATACCTGCGGACTAGTTTTCGCCGGTGGCCCCTTTTTCTAGGCCATTGTTTTGAGACGCGTTTTCTCGGCTTCTAGGTGGTTTTAGAAAATTTTAAAAACAGATTTGGAATGAGTATGAAGTCTATTTTCATCCCAGATGCATTCATTATCTCTTGTTTAAATACCTTTGAAATATGTTCTACAGCTCCACACTCTTCGTCGTCTTTTTTGTCGTCCTCATTTTTATTTTCCTCGTCACCGATCACTTGTTGTTGTTGTTGTTGTTGTTGTTGTTGTTCCGCATCACCAGGTATAGTCATCTTTTTTTTTCGTGAATTTACATATAAATAGAGATTTCGATCAAAAAAGGTCAGCGGTACTAATAATAATAATAATAGAATGGATAGGAATATCTAACTAATAAAATTTTCAACAAAAAAAATTTTCTTTCAAAAGAACTTTTCACTTTCTCTCTTCTTGTGCCAGTTGATTTGATGATATATCCGGTCTTTTTGCTGTGCACATTGGTATCTCTGAGTCTCTTCGTCTACATATCGTTTTTTTTTCCTCGCTGCAATCTTCGATTGTGGATGAGGTCTATGTAGAGTGTAACACTCATCGGGGTGGATATATGTATTCCCCTCAAAAATGTTTTCCCTGCGTCGTTTGGGTTTTGCTATTGTTTCCCGAGCGAGTCGACCGCGTAGGGGGGTTCCCCTTTCTTGTAGTGCAGATATCTTGAATGCTTCTCGCTCATTGCTTTATACTTTTTTCAACTTTATCTTTGTTAACTACTCAAATATGTTGCAGGCCGGAATTTACTCTGTTCAAACAAAATAGGTCTAGACGAAGTTTTTCAAAATATTTTTAAATTTTTATACTCCGCTATTTTGCGAAATAATGTTCTTTCACTTGTAAAAGAACTGCGCTCTATCGAACTTCTACGGTTTAAAACGTTTTTAAAGGAACACAACTTTTTACTTCTTTTTCTGATCGTTTTATTTAATAATTCGAGCTTTTTTCTTACGGTATTTTCGATAGACTAAACTCCTTTTTGATTAATCGAACAACTAATTGTTCACGTTCTACTTTCTGCCCTAAACATTCTTCATTTTCTCAATTTTCACAAAAAATTCAAAGTTCCGCGCAAAATTCCATTTCGAGAATTCCCGTGGACTAGAAAATTAGCACATGCATTTTCTAGGCCATCGTGTAAAAACAGATGGTCATGAGAGAGTTTATTATTTTATCTCCGTTTTTTGCATACTTTTTATCTAAAAAATGTTTTTCTTTTAGAAAATAACCATATGATAGGTTTATTCAAATAATGACCACCGGTGTACTACAATTCGTGAAAGGAATCGATTTTTCGAGGAATGATTTTTCGGTATGTTTTTTTTTAAATTTTTTAATTCCCACGATAATAAAAGTTATGAAATACTTTGCAGGGTGATCGATTCCCACACGATGTGGAGCAAATGACCCAAATGACATGGTTAAAATTGAACAAGTCGAAATTGGAACAGGTGCCAGATGAGTTGTCACGCTGTGAAAATCTGGAACATTTGCAAATGGCACATAATCAGTTGACTTCAGTGCATGGTGAACTTTCGGATTTGCCGAGACTTCGATCTGTTATTGTGAGGGATAATAATGTAGGTTTCTTCGATGTTTGAAATTTCGAAAATCGCTTGCTTGCAGTTGAAAACAGCTGGAATACCGACGGATATTTTTCGAATGAAAGATTTAACAATTATTGATTTGTCGAGTAATCAGTTGAGAGAAGTTCCCGCGAATTTGGAATATGCCAGAGGAGCAATAGTTTTAAATTTAAGTCATAACAATATTGAGACAATTCCAAATCCGGTATTCTAATTTTTAAAAATATATATTTATTCAATTTTTTTCAAGGTATGTGCGAATCTCATCGACTTATTGTTCCTAGACCTTTCTAACAATAAATTGGACATGCTACCTCCACAAATTCGAAGATTAACAATGCTTCAATCTTTGAAACTTTCAAACAACCCGTTGAATCATTTTCAATTGAAACAACTTCCAAGGTAGACATTTTAAAAATCACGAATTCTTTAAAATACATTATTTTAGTATGACATCACTAACAGTGCTACACATGTCTAATACAAATCGAACATTGGATACGATTCCTCCATCTTTAGATGATTTGAAAGCGTTGAGAGATGTCGATTTTTCCGAAAACCAACTTCCAGCAGTTCCAGATGCTCTTTTCAAGCTTAGAAGCATGAGAAAGCTGAATTTGAGCGGAAATCGGATTGAAAAAATGAACATGGCTGAAGGTGATTGGGAACATTTGGAAACGCTGAATGTTAGCAATAATCTATTGACAAATTTGCCGGATTGTATTGTAAAGATTGCAAATTTATCGAAATTATATGCAGCAGGAAATCAGCTCACTTTTGAAGGTTAGTTTTTTTGTTTTAAGAAAAAACTGATTTAAAGTTCACTTTTTGTTATAGGAATACCATCTGGAATAGGAAAAATGATCCAACTAACTGTTCTACATTTATCCTACAATAAATTGGAATTGGTGCCTGAAGGAATCTCGAGATGTGTTAGACTTCAAACATTGAAATTGGATCATAATCGACTGATTACATTGCCAGAAGGGATACATTTATTACCTGATTTGAAGCAATTAGATCTTCATGAGTGAGTTTTTTTTGATGCGAAGAAATTAAAATTAGGAATTCAAAAATCCCAAAAGAAATTCAAAGAATAATTGAAAATCGCTTAAAAATATAGTTTTAGTAGCTTTTTGCATTTTAATTCTAAATTTTTAGTGTTTTTTTGAATAAGACATTGTTTCATAGGTGGGATTAGGTCATTTCGAAGTCTCAAAGTTAATCTCGTTACAAAAAAATATTTTTTAAAAGTAAAGGCGACTACAAACCGTAAAAAGCATAAAAAACGCTGAAAAAACACTTACTAGGGAAGTCATTTGAAGTTTACCCAAACAATCGTTCGGAATGAGGTTTAAATGAACGGTGAAGATCAGAACTATGAGTTCTGAAAAAATTATAGGGAAATACTAAGGTATGCCTGAGATATGCTCATGTGACGTCACGTATGCGTGTAGGATATGTGGTGTGTGTATGGTGTGCAGACTGAAGTGGACAAGCTTGAATAACTGTAACTCGTGAACGACTCAACCAAATTTAAAGTTTTATAGCTCATTTTAAAGACAATAAAAAATGTGATTTAACTATTATAGAAAATTATTAAAAATGATAAGAAATTTAATAATAATCGTTAAAAAACTGAGAAATCAGACTTAGATGGACGCGAAGTATTATTTCTTTTAAACATTTCTTATGTATTTTTTTCAAGGAATTCGAAAAAAATACTTTCGAAGTAATTCTTAGTCGATAAAAGTGAGTTTTATCGAGGTTTGTAATTTTTCAGTTTTTTAAAGTTTTTTATTAAGTTTCTCATAATTTTTATTATAGTTCCATAGAAGTTTTCATTGGCTTCAAAATGAGCTATAAAACTTTAAATTTGGTTGAGTCGTTCACGAGTTACAGTTATTCAAGCTGGTCAACTTCAGTCTGAACACCATACACACACCACGAATACGTGACGTCACATGAGCATATCTCAGGCATACCTTCGTATTTCCCTATAATTTTTTCAGAACTCATAGTTCTGATCTTCACCGTTCATTTAAACCTCATTTCGAATGATTGTTTGGGTAAACTTCAAATGACTTCCCTAGTTAAAAAGCGAATATCCGAAAGTGCGTCAAGGCAAACGTCTATTTTTGGATACTCATTTAAAAAGTTAAGGTCATACACTTTTTCAAGTGAAAAAAAGTTAAACTCGTTACTAGGCTAAATCCGCGAAATCCCACCTATGCATTGTTTTATTCATTTTTGGCAATTGAATAAGTGGAACACTACCTTTAAGCTATTTTTTCTCAAGAAAATTCATAATTAAAAAAAACTGTTATTAATATTGTAGTTTTTTTTCTGAAAAAGTCGAATTTTAAATTTACAACCGCTGTCCTACTTTTTTTCGCAAAAAAAGATAGGTATTTTGAAAAACGATCTTCCACCACATTTTTGATCTAAATCAAGATTTCAAAAAAAAAGCTATATTTGATACACTCAACATAAAAATATGTAGTTTGATCATTTCTCAAAGATGTTTATTTCCCAAAATTCACTTTATTTTCAATCACACATTCTCCCAAAATATAATTTTTTTCTCACAAAAAAAACATGCTCAATTTCCACCCCAAAAAATGCGAACAAAATTTTTTTTCTCAAAGGATTAGCACACTTTTCATGTTTTTTCTTCTTCTTCGTCCCGCCTTCGATTTAATGTGCTTTTTTGCAGCAACGAAAATCTCGTCATGCCTCCAAAACCGAACGATGCTCGAAAGAAATTGGCGTTTTATAATATCGATTTTTCGCTGGAACATCAGGTAAAATTGTTTTTTTTAATAGAAAAAGAATTCCCGGGGAAAAGAGTCAAAAACTGGGAATTTTGAATGCATGAAAGGCATTTTTCATTTTTTTTTTGGAATTTCTAAAAAAATTCATCAAAAATGTACCATTTATGAATTTTATTTAGAGGGAAAATTCTTATTTTGCATTTTTTTCAAGTTTGTGCCTAAGTCCATTAGTTTTTTTTTCTTTTAAAATTCTCTCAGCAAACGAACCTCTTTTTGGTTTTTTTTTCTGCAAAAAATTGAAGTTCGCTTTTATTTTTCGTGTGCACTTCTCTTCCTGCTCAATTTTTTTTGGGTTCGCTATTATTTTCTTCTTATTCTTTCCTTTTATTTATTCCGTTTTTTTTTTTTTTGCAAAATGATGGAGATTCTGGAAGTGGTAACTGTTACTTTTTGTTCGC
The DNA here is from genome assembly GCA_964036255.1 of Caenorhabditis virilis. Classification (NCBI taxonomy): domain Eukaryota; kingdom Metazoa; phylum Nematoda; class Chromadorea; order Rhabditida; family Rhabditidae; genus Caenorhabditis; species Caenorhabditis virilis. Next base: position 7,174,240 of record OZ038417.1, on the reverse strand, counting down.
GGAAACACGAATGACAGATGTTTCACAATTAACTTATGAAAAATGTGACATTTTGAAAAAAAACGCGGAAAAAAATTGTGCAATGTCGTTAGTTTTTATCAGATGTTTATTTTTAGAATCGATTTTTTTTTTGGTTGAAAACTAAGGAATTTTTAGAAATTTTTTAGAAAAACGGTTGGATGGAGCTTTTTGGCGCTCTTAAAATAAAATTTTAAATACAACAGAATTCAGTGCAAAAAAATAATGTTCACTTCTTTCTCCTTCTCGAAATACATCTATTTTCAGCGAAAAATTGCTGGACAAATGGCAAGTCCTTCATCATCGGTGTCATCGGTACATTCTGGTGGCGCGCGACAAGATGCATTGGCCAGAAAGAAGGAGTTCATCAGAAGACGGAAGCAGCAGGCAGATCAACAAGGAGCGGATAAAGTTATTAAGGTAAGGTTTGGAATTTTATTGCTAAACGTTTGGTTTTAGTTTTAAAGGAGGGCTTTACGGAGATAATAAATGTATTTTAAATGAAAATAGACTTCATTCTCATTCCAAATATGTTTTTAAAATTTTCTAAAACCACCTAGAAGCCGAGAAAATGAGCTTCAAAACAATGGCCTAGAAAAAGGGGCCACCGACGAAAACTAGTCCGCAGGCTTGAAAAACCCAAAAAAACATAAAAAAGGAAGCATTCTTCGTAACTATTTGTTAACGAAACACGAAAAAAGGTCATAGGAAAAAGTTCGGCCAGGTGGACACTTTTTCTAGGCCATTTTTTGAAGCTCAGTTTCTCGACTTCTAGGTGGTTTTAGAAAATTTTAAAAACAGATTTGGAATGAGAATGACGTCTATTTTCATCCCAGTAGCTCCGTAAAGCCCTCCTTTAACATCTCGCTCATCTTTCGAATGAAACTCGAGATTTACAAAAAAGAAGAGATCTACATAAAACTCATCTAATATTCAAAAATTGTTGCAATACCTTTGAAATATGTTCTACAGATTTGTCAACTCCGTAAAACCCTCCTTTAACGGGGTTAATTATTTTGGAATATTTTCCGCTAAAATTTTTGATCTGTTTTTGATTGACATTTTTATCTTCAGCAGAAAGTTTTAAATAATTATATTAATACCAAGAAATTCATCTCAAAAACTATTATTTTTAAAAATTTGAAATTTAAATCTCAGAAATAAGCCAAAAAATATTAGAAGAAATTGTCGTGTGAAGTATTACATGAAAAATAGCACAAAGTTGTAATTAGCCACACTCACTTAGAAGTGTATATATAATTGGGAAGTCATAGATGACATAAAAAGGAAAACTACAACTGAAAAAATATTTATTTTCGAATTTTGTAGCTTAAAAAGAATTATTTTCTTTTTGTAATATCTTTGAAAATGTTTTTGTTTTCAAATTTCTTCGTTGTTAAGTTTTCAAAACTCAAAATTTCATTTTTTTAAATTTTTTTTAAGATAAAATTTTTTTCTTTTGAAAATATTGGGTACTATTTCGAAACTGCAATTGCGGAATTTTTTTATTTTCAATATTTTGCATTTTTTTGATACATTTTTTAACAATTCCGCCAAAAATTTCATACTAATTCGATTATACTTTGAAATTTTCAACAAAAGCCGCATCCTGGAATGTTTTTAAAAATGTTTCAATGTGTTTTTTTTTTCGAACAGTAATGTTATCATTCTATTTCGAGAGAAAATCATTTATCACATCTGTTCCCTTTTTTTCTTCTTTGAAAACGAAATTGAGTATTTTTTTTGGTTTGAAATAAACATTGATTGACTTTTTTTCGAAATTTCAATGTATTTTCAAAATTGATAGTATTCCCCTTTCTTAATCCTAACGATGAATAGAGTTGAAAGTATTTCAGGGAATGTCAAAAATCGCGGGTGTCGGCGCAGCGTTGACTGAAAAGCAGCAAGAAGAGGAGGAGAAGCAAATTGAGGCTCGAAGTGCGGTAAACTGGAAGAAGAATCTGGAAAAACAGAGGAAGAATATCGATTATTCGGATATTTTTGATGAGGATGTTGGAGGGGATGAAGTGAGCTTAAATTCTTGTTGTTCATATATAGTTTTATGTTTATTTTCGTTTTTTAGGGAATGTGGGTATGGGAAATTGAGAATTTTTATCCGTCGATTATGGATGAAGTTTTTCATGGGCAATTTTATGATGCGGACGCTTATTTGGTGCTCAAAACTACAAGGGTTGGTTTTTTTCTTCATCTTAGCAGAAATACGTTAATTAATTAATTTAAAAAAGGAATGGTTTTAGGAAGTGACGGGACTTTTGAGACATGCAATTTATTATTGGCTTGGAGAACATGCGACACTTGATAAGGGAATGTGTGCTGCTGTTCATGCGGTTGGATTGAGAAATCATTTGAATGCGTCGTGTAGAACACAAAGAGAAGATATGAATGATGAATCCGAAGAGTTTTTGACACTTTTTGGAGAAGAAGTGGTTTATATTGAGGGTGGGCGAACGGCATCTGGATTTTATACAACTGAAAAGCCTAAACATATGGATAGGTGAGTTTTTTCAAAAAATTTATTGGTTTATCGGAAGCTCACAGATATTAGAACTGACGAAAACATTTTCTGTAAATTTGAGACGCCGTCATAAAATGTTAAAGACAGTGTGCCAGTTAATTTGACCCTACCTGATCTTAGTTTCAAAAATTAGAGTTTTCTCTCATTATACTAATGACTAATGATCAATGCAATACATGCGAAATCGCACCGATAAATACACACTTCAGTTGAAAAAATAAAAATTTGAATGCGCGCGTTTCAGTGCAATGCGGTCGGAATTGGCGCGAAACATAATTATTTGAATGTGGCTACCTATTGGTATTGTTTTTTAGACCACCTGGGCTCCCATTTGCATTTTAAGATTTTTTGCCTCGAATTTGGATCTTGATAACTGACCAGTTGCCTTTAAATAATTTTTTTCGATTTTTGGGTACTTAATCTGCACATCTCGCTGTTGTTACCTATTCTGCACCGAATATTGAATTTGAAGTGCCTATATGGGTATTTGCGCCTAATTCAACACTCTTTATGAAATTAGACTAATAAAAAAATAGAACTAGATAAACAGTTTTTCGAACTCGGTGGCTTTGATGTTCTAACACGAATTTTAGTGAAATTGTCCAAAGAATTGTAATTATTATTTTTCTAAGCATAAAATTTTGTTTTTTAATGATATTGCAATCTGCTTTAAAATTTTGTCATATGTTTTCTAATTGTCGGTATTCCGGGAAATAACGGAAAGTTATAATATTTTTATTATTAATTAGTTAAATACCATTCTAAATTGTTAAAAATATCAAAATTTTATTTCAAGGAATGAAAAAAAAAGTGAGAAATAATTAAATAGAAAAAAATTCCTGTATAGTTCCAGAAAAAAACAGCTTTTTATTTCAGACTATATCGCGCGAGTGTAAATGGAACAACAGTTGAAATGGAGCCAGTTCCATTGAGTGTTGAGTCATTAGATCCTCGATTTTGTTTTCTTCTCGATCAGGGAGCCACAATGTGGATTTGGAGTGGTTTTAAAAGTCGGGTAAGCGAAATTTTCATAAGTTTTGGAGAGATTTCTCCCCCCACACACACAACCCCTTCCTCTCTTTCCCCTTTCCTTTCGTTCTTCTCCCTTTTCCTCTCTTTTCGTCACTGCCAATGCTGTGCATATAAACGACAAATGCCCTCGTTGTTTGTGTGACTGCTTGGCGCAATGGTAGCGCGTTCGACTCCAGATCGAAAGGTTGGGCGTTCGATCCGCTCAGTGGTCAAAACAATTTTTGCTAAATTTTTGTAAACTTTTTTAAAAAATGAATTTTTTTGCAGATAACTGTCGCCAATAAAGCACGATTATTCGCTGAAAGACTTAATAAGAGGGATAGAAAGGGAAAGAGTGAAATTGAAACGGTTCGTCAAGTTAGATGCCCAGTTGAATTTTGGGAAGCGTTGACGGGATCTCCTGTGAAGCCTGAAATACCGATTGTTGAGCATGTGCCGGAACCGTTCATTCCAGAAAGACGGAAATTGTATAAAGTTAACATTGGAATGGGATTTTTGGAATTACCGCAAATTGAACTGCCAAAAGGTGTGGCAAAACAGAGTATGCTCGACACGAAATGTGTTTATATTCTGGATTCAACATCGGATATTTTCCTTTGGAATGGAAAGAAGGCGAATCGATTGTTGAAAATGGCAGGGCAGAAGATGGTCGTGAGTTTACATAGTATGCTCGATAGACCGGATTATGCTCAAATTTATCGCGAAACTGAGGTAAATATTCAATCTGTTTTTTTTAAATCGTCTCAAAAATATATGTTTTCTTAGGGTGAAGAAACAATGATGTTCCGTTCGAAATTCGCAGGATGGGATGAAATAGTTCCAGTTGATTTCACAAGAACAAGTGAATCGGTTCAAAGAGTTCCAGATATCCAAACAATTGTGAAGAAGGATAATATGATGAGAGCTGATCTTGGTGCATTGTTTTTGGAGAGACAATCAACGATGTCTTTAGAAGAAGCTGAAGAGCTTATGGAAGATTGTAATTATGATTTGGAATTGATGGAAAGTTTCGTTTTGGAAGGAAGAAAGTTTGTGAAATTGCCACAGAAGGAGTTTGGAATATTTTATACAATGGATTGTTATGTTTTCCTTTGTCGTTATGCTGTATTACCGGAAGAGGATGAAGAAGATGAGGAGGATGAGGAAAGGAATGAGAAGCCTGAAATGGACTTCAAATGTGTGGTTTATTTCTGGCAAGGGAGGGATGCATCGAATATGGGATGGTTGAACTTCACATTCCAGCTTCAGCCAAATTTTGAGGAGATTTTCAAGGATAAACTAGAAGTTGTTCGAATGTATCAACAGCAGGAGAATCACAAATTCTTGTCTCATTTTAAACGCAAGTTTTTGATAAAACGGGGAAGAAGAGGATTGACGAGGAATTTGGGTGGAAAATGGCCGGAATTGTTTCAAATGCGGGCGAATGGGTCGAGTGCTTGTAATAGGACAATTCAGGTGGATTGCCAGTAAGTTTCTAACAAGGTCTAAAATCGGATTTTGTATCGATTGGTCAACTTTGCAGGGCCAAACAGCTTTGTTCCGCATTTTGTCACATTTTGCGGATTCCACACAAGGAGCCGGTTGATGGTGGATATCAAGGGATTGTATATGTTTGGTATGGAAAAGATTCCGAGTCCTGGGAACATGAATATGCTAAATCGGTATGGTTTTTAACTAAAAAATACTTTTTATTGCGAAAATATTAAGTTTTTCGAAATAAAATAGCTTCCAAAAATCCCCAAATCTTATAATTTACAGATCGCTTCCGATTTGGTTATACGAGATGATGACAACCAATTTGAGGTTGTGGAAATGAACGAAGGTGAAGAAAACGATGAATTCTGGACTGCTTTGGGTGGAAAGAAGAAATATGAAAATGATAGTTCGTTCGTCAAACATACTAGATTGTTCAGATGTACAAATGAGAAGGGATACTTTGCAGTTTCAGAGAAAACTGTCGATTTTTGTCAGGTAAATTTTAAAAATCTTAAAATTTTAGTTATATTCATGAAAACTATGTTATTTTAGGATGATCTTGATGATGACGATGTTATGATCCTAGACAATGGAGATATAATATTCCTTTGGATTGGAGCAAGATCGTCAGAAATTGAAGCAAAATTGGCATACAAAGCAGCGACAGTTTTTCAAGGTCACATGAAAATGAAGGAAACTGACAAGCCACGAAAGTTGATGCTCGTTTTGAGAGGAAGAGAAAGTCAACGATTCCGGAAATGTTTTCACGCTTGGGGAAGAATGAAAGAAGTCGCCGGAAGCACATAATTTAATTTTTTCTTTTTAAATTTCACATTAATTTATTTTTTCTTTGTTGGATGTTTTTTTCTCATTTACATATAGTTTCGTACCCTTCCCATAGCATATACGCAAGTTTTAATTTCATAATTTACAGTCACTGGTATTGCACGCATACGAAGAACGAAAATACATAGCCAAGACATGTTTTTTTTAAATCTGGGTTATAGAATATTTATTTTTTGTGAAAGATACGCATGTATAGGTGAAAATTAATGTACGTTTTGTGTTTTTTATAGGGTCCCGGCGTATATTATTTTAGTTTTTGAGTTTTGTGTAATATGCATAATTTTTTCCTATTTCATTCACTTGTTAAATAATTTTCCTAACTATATTTTTTTTTCATTTTTATTATGCACTTCATATTGGCAATGAAAAAAATTATTCGCAATGACCAACTTGTTTGGAATTTTTTAATATTTATTTTGATTCTGAAATTCAATTTGATTATCAGAGGCAGTTTACCAAAGGTAGTCTAGAATTATTGTTTTAATTTTTTTAAAATTATCATGGCTAGTCATTTTTAATCAGTAATTTATTAATTGTAGTTAAAGAGGCGCTGCTTTCACAAATTTCGTGTAACGGAGGAAAATGCGCTCCGTTGCTACTATGTGGTGAATTCGCCGCGAACAGTGATTTAAACGAATGCACGCCTAAAAGAGCTGTTTTTAGCACATTTTTCGCGTTTCGCACCCTTTTATATGCCAGAAAATGTTTGCTAGGATGAGCATTTATTTATTACTGTAATTTCCAAAGTAGCTCATTCTTGATTTTTTGCTGTCGCGATGAGACCTCGTCATTGTTTATCTAGTTCTTTTTTCTAGTTTCTTTGGAACGATTTCGCAACACAAGTTTATCAATGTATTTTCGAAATGTTTTTTAATTTATTTCGCAACCGTTTTCGGCCTTATTTAATTTATTTAAAGTTTAAAATTTATTTTCAGATAGAAATAAAATGTCGACATCCGTCAAACATCGTGAATTCGTTGGAGAGCCAATGGGAGAAAAAGAAGTAACAAGTGTCGCTGGAATTGGACCAACGTATGGAGCGAAACTCACGGAAGCCGGTTATGATAAGGCATATGTGCTTTTTGGACAATTCCTCCTCCTCAAAAAGGATGCCGATCTTTTTACTGAATGGCTCAAGGTAATTTTTTGTTTAACAAAAATGAGAGTAAATTTTCTGACAACTCATTTTATATTGAAATTTAAAAACAACATAAAAGTGACCTACATCCGCATGAAAAACATTAATTCATATATATTTTGTCAAAATGAACAACTAAGTATGTGGATTTTAAAAATTGTATGGTAAATATTTTAAATTAATATTAGAAAACGTTCCTTTTCCCGTTTATGTAGTTCAATTGAAGATAATTCACATTTGAATGAGTTCAAGAACTGTGTGCTTTTCGAAGTAAATAGGAAAAATAGAACCATCGTTATGAAAGTAATTATTTTGTTGTCGAAACAAAAAAACCGAGTTTGACAGTTCAAATTTCTATTTAAAAATTGAATTTGATTAAAATTTATTTGTTTCGATTTTATTAACAATAACAAAACTTTTAGTAGTTATAAATATTACATAGTATTGCGGTAACTATAAATTTTCGGAATATTTTTTTTACAAAAAGTTCTAATTAATGTCAATTTTTCTTCAGGATTTCGCTGGAGTCTCCAAACAGCACGGACAATCCGCCTTCAATTGCTTAAACGAATGGGCTGAGCAATTCATCTAAACAAATCTCAATTTTCTTCATGTTTTCTCTTTTGGAAAAATTTCATTTTACATCAGTCGGTTCGGTAGAACAGACTTCCATTATTCTTGTCTACGGTTCTTCAATTTTAAAGTTTAATAAAGATTTTTCGAATAAACTGCGGTAATTTGAAATTAATATTGTGTCGACTTTTGTGTTTCATTTTTTCTTATAAACATTCATAAGCAAATTTAATCCTGTTTTATATAAAATTGCAAAACAACAACAATTTTATTTTCATAGTTTGGAAAATGCGAATGTTGCAGATTGATTGTTATCATCAATTATGTTCACGGCAGCCTCGGCGCGTAAAGTATGCTTGCACCCTGAACACTGCATTCATGTAAGTGCAATCGCTGCCCTTCATCACCGCACGGTTCCATGGTGTAGCGGTTAGCACTCAGGACTTTGAATCCTGCGACCCGAGTTCAAATCTCGGTGGAACCTATCGATTTTTGCTTTTTTTTGCGAATAGTTTAAAAGAAGCATAAGAGGTTAAATGATGATTTTCTTCATTTTGTACCCGCTTTAGAAACATTTTGTTTAAAAAAAACGTGTTTTGTTGACATTATTCAACAGGATCTGCTTTTCCGAGTACTTAGTTCAGACAAATATTTGTATTTGATTTTTGCCCACGCGAGTTCGTAAAGGAATCTAGATTTTGATGTTATTCCATTGTCACGGTCATTCTCATGATGTTGAATGACAAAATCTTTCGCTTTTTGATCAGTGATTCCTTGAAACAGTATTTTTTTGTATTCATTAATCATAAATAAATTGTTCTCAATTTTAAAGAGAATTTTTCTACGAATCAAAAATCACAATACACAATATTTTTTTGATAAATAACTCTGGAAAACAAGATTGATCTATCTGTTATGGGAGTCTGAAACTCGTTTTTTGCTAGAAATCTACAATTTTGCAAATCAATTCATGCTAATTTTGAGGACACCTTTTAGCGTATATAAGGGAACCCTAGAGTGTTGAAAAAAACATTACTTTCCATAAAAAATTGGAAAAAAAAGGCAAAATCTCAAAAATTGTCTTTTTTTTCTTCATTTTCTTTGGTTTCCCCCCTCATCGTTGCACCACCTGGCATGTCTTTGCAATTTTCTATCCCTCCACCATGTGCAGGGATGGCCGAGCGGTCTAAGGCGCCAGACTCAAGCGATTTCAAAAAAGCTTGCCTCAAGTTCGAGGTCTTCCTGGGTGTTCTGGTACTCGTACTCAGACAATGGGGGAACTGCTTTTTTATCAGTTCGGGGCCATTTCGACTGCTTTTTTGGCAGTACTAGTAAAATACCAGTCGAAATCGAAAGTAGAACTGCTTTTTTGGCAGTACTGGTAAAAAACCAGTCCAAATCGAAAAGAGAACTGCTTTTTTAGCAGTAACTGATAAAAAACCAGTCGAAAATTTTAATTTAATTTTTTTTAATTTAATTTTTTTAAACTTTTAAACTTTTATTATATAAATGTATATTTAATCTTTGCAGATGTTGTAAATCGTGTTTAATTAGTTGAAACTGATGTTTTATTCAACAGATAGTTTTTTTTGCTTAGAAAAGTATTTTTTTGAAACAAGAAATTATAGTTATCTCCAAACCCAAGAGAGCCCCTGCGAGTGAGACCCTGCTCGTCGGCTGGAAACAACTATAACGATGATCTCAGGTGTGCTATGTCCTTCAACAGGTACATTTTTCGATTTTTCACGTGCCATCATCTCAAAGAACGAAAAAGTTGCGAAGTCATTCAAAGTTCAGGGCTATCCATCAGCAGTGCTCAAAGATTTGACATATCAACAGGGTTTGAATGATTTGGCGGCAATGAAGCCGGATGTTGTCGATTATTTAAAAGGTTAATATTTACAAATATGATATAAATCAGTATTGAAAAATTACAGAAGTGTCTTAGTCATTTTTTGAGTTTGAAGATTGTTCACTGGAGTTGAACATCGAGGATTCATCTTTTTAACACAGCAAGTCAGTTTTCATGTCTTTTCATTACAATTTTCAAAATCTCTAAAATTACAGCCTATATAAATCAATTGATGGATCGGTTTAGCAGGAAATTTCTATAATTAAGAAGAATCGTAGTTCGTGGGACGCAAAGGAATTCACTCAAAGATTGAAGAAGTCTATGTAGGTTCATGAAAGCATATGCACTTATAATTTTTTATGTTTAGGACCGAAGCGTGAAGAGTTGCGTCTTCTAAAGAACTGGAAAACGCAAACCGAAACGCTGAGAATGAACTACTTGAATCCGAGGACTACCTCAACATAAATTACTAAGTATTTTGTTTCTTTTTTTTTGTTATATATTTTTTTTATTTTTTTTTATCCTTGAACCGTGTTCTTTTTTTTGTATTATTTAATAAATATTGTTATAATAAAGCTGCAATGGCGTTTTTACTATTTTTTGCGTGAATCGAATTTATGAAATTCGACTGCTTTTTTATCAGTTCCCGACTAGTTCATTATGAGTTGCCGACTAGTTCATTACTAGTTAGCCGACTAGTCGGAAAACTGATAAAAAACCAGTTCCCCCATTGTCTGAGTATGGGTGCGTGGGTTCGAATCCCACTTCCTGCAGTAAATTTTTTGTTTTTATTTTTCACTCCTTCACACAACCCACTCTGCTTATCCATATCAAATCAATGCCTTCAACCGTTTTCCATATCGGCCCGTTTTTTGCCTCTCTCCTATGTTTCCAAAGTCAATTGCAAAAGATTGAGACCGAGATGGATGAAAAAAGCCCCCTAACAATGACGCTTTGACTGAGGATAGGCTAACATCTTGTTTAGGAATCAAGGGGGAGGGGGAGAGGATAGCCGCAACAGATTGGATCGGGAAAAAAAACGACAACGATCATGATGAAGCAATAAGAACTCGTATTTATTTTATTTACATTTTGTTATAGTTTTTTTTTCTCGTTGCCCGGAAAGAATGTGTTTTGGCAAGCAGCGTTTTTTTTGTCTGATTGGACAACCTCATTCTCAAGACCATTTCTTTTCTTCTTTTTTTGATTTCATCACCAGTGTTCAAAAAAAGTACATAAAAATAATACCATCATATTCCTCTTTGCATTTTTTTTCAGTCTATCGTTGTCAACATCATCAACATGATGTTGATCACCTGCTGAATTGATTCTGTACTCATTGTATTAGTTTTAATTCGACAGGCAGCGAAAAATTGTGTGTTTTTTTTTTTTGGAAAAATGGGCAGGGAGAGGTATTTACTGTAAATGGACACTCTCATCATTTCTTTCTTCTTTTTTTTTCGTACATTGATTTTCAAAATGAAATATTTCTTCATTGTTGTCTCTTTTTTTTTCTTTTTTCCTGCAGATCATGCGACTTTATAACCGCAATTATTGCAAGTTTCGATTTTGGCGGAGATTATAAACATTAATACCTCACCACGAGAAACTCATTAATTTTTTTGCAACCTTTTCATTTTTTGAACAATTTCTGCTTTTTTTTCAGAAGATGCGATTTTCCACATTACTTATTCTTGCAGCTCTTGTAAGCGTTGTTTCAACAGCTTATGAAGGTAAGATCTTCTGATTTGTCAGAAAAATTCCAGAAAAAATCACATTTCTACTAGTCAGTAATTCACGAAACAAAAAATATATATTAACAAATTTAGGCGGACAACTAAAACTTATAATTACCGCAACAAATTATATAAAATTAGATTTCTCAGTTGATATTATGACCATTAAAGACCACCTAGTTTTTCTATATCCACATTTAATCAAATTATATATTTTTCTCATTAAGAAAATAAGAAAATATGTTTTCAAATTTTCCAGAATTTTTCTATTACCACAAAAAATTTCGGAGTTGAAATCGAAGTATACCAACTGACACGTTGTCTTTAAAGGGACTGTTTACTGTTTTTTGGTTTCAATTCCATTTTCACCTTCTTTACAATGTTTGAAAACCTATAGAAGCAACCATTTTTTTCGAAATTTCCTTGTCTTGTACACGAAAAGGCGGCATAATGGCCTAACAATTGCAAACTCTCGCACATTCGCGTGCTCTCTCGTGTGTGTTAGGCCATTTCGCCGCCTTTGTTTGTAAAACTTCTGTTTCGGGTACTAGAAAAAGAAATTTCTAAATATTTTAAAAAAATGTTTAGGTTTTCAAATATACAAATATTGTGAAGAAGATGGAATTGGAATTGAAACCCAAAATCAGTAAAGAATCCCTTTAAAGACATGGTGTCAGTTGGGATACTTCGATTTCCACTCAATAATAGAAAAATTCTTGTACATTATGTACATCCAAATGTTGTGTTGCTTTAATTCTGAACATTGTTGGTTACTTATCTTGGAAATTTTACAAAAGATATCAAAATGGAAATTAAAATAATCGCTAGTTTTAAAATAACGAAAATTCGAATTTCGAATTCAGAAATTGTTTATAATTCAAAAGCCAACAATTTTTCTGAAGTTAAAAGTAGAAAAATTAATTAATAAAATAATTCTGAAATAATTAGCAACATTTTTCTTACAGTGGCTCGAGCCAGAGCATACATTTTCAAAGCAGTTGAGGGACAAGTTCCAACTCAACTAATCGGAACAATTGATTTTGAACAACTCGGAAGTTTTCTGAAATTGAATGGAAGTGTTAAAGGACTTCCTGCTGGAAAACATGGATTCCATTTCCACGAAAAAGGAGATACCGGAAATGGGTGTTTGAGTGCTGGTTGGTTTTTTTTTGTTTCAGAAAAATAAATGCTCACTAATGTTTTTTTTTCATTTTTCAGGAGCTCATTACAATCCTCATAAATTGAGTCACGGCGCACCAGATGACTCGAATCGTCACATTGGTGATCTTGGAAATATTGAGACACCGGTATGATTCTGATAATTGTTGAAAAGAAAAATCTGATTTTCAGACTAGTGGAGACACGAACATCTCCGTTTCAGATTCCCTTGCATCACTCACTGGACAGTTTTCAATTGTTGGAAGATGTGTAGTTATTCATGAAAATGTAAGTATCATCATCAAAAGACGGGTTTAAGAAACATCATCAAATTTCAGGTTGATGACCTCGGTCGTGGAAATTCTGACCTTTCTAAGACTACAGGAAATGCTGGAAAACGACTTGCTTGCGGAGTTATCGGTAAATAAAAAATAACAGTTTTTTAAAAACTTTTGAAAAAAAACCTAACAGTTGGGAAAAAATTTTCGAAGACCTGTAAAGAAAATGAAAAAAAAATAGCTTGACACAATTTCTCAATTTTCAAAGGAGGACTTTACAAAGCTATTGAATGCAATTGGGATAAAACTAGACTTCATTCTGATTCCAAATCTGTTTTTAAAATGTTAGAAAACCACGCAGAAGTCGAGGAAATGAGCTTTTTTCTCAGATTTTCGACGTAATAATGCCCGCGGACTAGTTTTTGCAGGTGGAAACTTTTTCTAGGACATTGTTTCGAGGTGCGTTTTCTCGGGTTCTAGGTGGTTTTAGAAAATTTTAAAAACAGATTTGGAATGAGAATGAAGTCTATTTTCATTTAAAATACATTTATTATCTCCGCAAAGCCCTCCTTTAAGTTCGTTCAAAAATTAATACAAATTGTGTGGGCAACCAGAAGATCAGCGTACAGCGATATTCTGCGCAACTATGATCAGAACGTTATGAATACATGCTTGTATTTTGCGTGCACGATGAAAAAAGGTACCCACAGTAAAACTGACACCCGAAGCAAAAAAAAAAGAGAATGTATATTTGAGACACCCATCCAGATGGTTAAATATTTTTTTGTATATCTCCATTGCTCAAAAAACGAAAAAAGATTTTAAGCCAACCACCCTTAGAAATTCAATAATTAAAGCACGGTGGGATAAAGTGAACCGAAATTGTCATTACGAACAACGTGTTTGTGTGTGTACACCGTTACGACAAATTGCACACACGCAGAAATTCGAATTTTTTAAAAATGGCATTTTAACGCCTAAAAAACGCATGAAAAAATGAAGTTTGCGCGTTAAATACATAAAGTAGTCTAATCTAATTTTTTTCACTTCGAATTACAAAATTTCATCCCCGAATAGCTGAATATAACGCGTTTTATGAACCCGTGCCGCACAATTGAAAAAATGCCACGCCCTAAAAACACCCACATTTCTGCGTTCAATTTTCAATTTTCGTACTGAATTTTCTTAGTTATAGTCGGTTCACTTTAGCCCACCGTGATAAAGTACACAAATCGAATAAATAACATATATTTCAGTTATTTCTATTCGAAATTTTCGAAGTTCCTGCGCGAGTTACAACATTTCAAATTAATAATAATCCTTTTAAAAAACTAGATTTTTAAACAAATCAGAATTATTCGAAATCTAATTTTCGCAATAAAAACGCAGCTTTTTGAATGTTCGTAAATAACAGTGTTTCGATCCGGATCAGTCCGTCCCCTTGCGATCCGAAAACTAACAGGAAGACTAGTTTATCGCTTAGTTAGAATTTTCTATATTCTTCGACAAAACATTTATTTTCTCAGGTATCCTATAAACAACCTTCGCAACAAGCTCTGCTCGGTTCCGTTTCATTTTGCTGAAAATGAAGAAAAATTATAAATTTCATAAAAAATAAAAGTAACAAAAATAATAACAAATAATCACGAGTCTAATACCTACTAAAATTCCCCCTTTAAAAGCATTGTATCGATTTTTTGCTCAATAAATATTTTTTCTTCGAAAATATTCATTATTTCACCAATTTTAGGCATAATCGAGGAACAATTCACTGAAGCCACCACCGCCTCCCTTCCACCATTGACCCATTCCCAACCAATTGGATCATTTGCAATCCCAAATTCCATAATTTCATGGAACATCTTATTCTTCTTCTTATTATTGATTCTATAAGTAGCTTTGTTATTTATTTTTGGTCCTCCAAAAACCTCCCCAAATCTCAGAAACCTCCAACACTTTACGAAGACCGGTACAATTTCTTTTCGAGACCTAAATCTATAATTATATCTTTTCTTTTAATTCTTTTTCATTATACTTACCGAAAGAAGAAATTCTATACAAATAATAATAAAATAAATATAACAATAAGGTTATTTTTTCACAAAAAACAATTGGATAAAAAAAAGAGATAAATTCAGATCAAGGAAAGGAAACAAACGTCGGTTTAATTGATATTATAATAACCAACAAAACGATTCAAAAGAAAACAAATGTGACAAAATGAGAATGAAAAACAATAAGAAGCTAGTCGCTATCACTAGCATCACTTCGAACTTCTTGTTCTTCTTGTTCTTCGTCGCTTGAAGCTAACTGTTTCTTTTTCCTCCGTGATGGTTCATCGTTTCCAGATTCTTTTGCGTCACTCTCATCATCATCTGATTTTATATTCGATCGGGATGGTCCCGGTTGATCTTCGTCTTCATCTGAAAAAAGACATAGATGAAGCAGGAAACTAAAATAGACAGGCTACTTTTCAGATTTTTTGAGAATAGCTACTGAAAATACAAAGATTCGGGAGAGAGCATAATTTTTTGTAAAAATTTTATGAAAACGTGAATCCCAGTCAAATTTATTTGATTTTAAAACTTTCAAAGGGACACAGGAACCTTGAAATTGCAGTCCAAAACGGAAAAATTATTTTTTAACGATGAGTACTTTTTGTAAATTCGAAACTTCTCATTATTTAGTTAATTTTTATGATATGCATTTAAAAAAAGAACATTTCTTGATTTTTGCATTAACCATCAAAATAAAAATTGAACGTTGGTTTTTTAAAAAATTAAACAATTTTCCGAGAAGGTTCTTTTGTGTATCTTTTTTCCATATTTTTAACAGTTACTAGAATGAACAATTTTGAAACAAAAATTTCAATAAGTTAACAAAATTCTATTACAATTATATAAAATTAATTTAAAAAAAATCTAGACTAACCAGAAGATGCTCCGATAATTGATGCATTTTCATTATCATCCCCTGACGAATCATCCGAATCCATCACTGTCTTCTTCCTCTTTTTCTTCGTCTTCTTCTCTTCTTCACTATCTTCATCACTATCATCACTTCCACCAATTATTGGAGGTGGCGGACTGTCTTCTGAAAATTAAATTGAATTTTGGCTCTTCACAAAAAAACCAACCAAATTCATCAACTCTCTTTCTATTATCATCATCCGAATCATCGTCATCAACATTATTCCTCGGCTTGTTATCATCTGATGATTCTTCCGATGAGGACAAAAATGCTTTCGATTTTACTGAAATTTTCAAAAAAAAAAATGATTTCAATTCATATGCTCAAAAACTAACTTTTCGCACTCTGTTTTGCCGACAATTTGTCCATCATCTTCCTCTCCTGTTCTTCTTTTCTCTTCCTCTTCTTTTCAGCTCTTCGTTCACCATCCGATCCACCACTTCCATCTCGTCTCTCTCTTCTTTTCCTTGACGCTTTCTTCGATGCTTTATCCTTTTTCCTTCTCTCTCCACCACCATCTTCACCGCCTTCACCATCACCACCTTCCCAATTTCCAGCATCTGAACTATCATTGACAAATTCATCACCATCTTCTCCTTTTCTTCGTCTTCCACCGCCACTTCTTCCCTTTTTGTCTTCAACAATTTCAGGCAGTTTCAGAATATCTTTCGTCATTTCGACAAATGTCGAACGTAATGCTTTCGCTGCTTCTTGTTTTCGTCGTTCCTCTTCTTCTTTGAGGCGGGTCTGAAAAAAATTCGTTTGAAAAATATAAATCAGCATAGTTTTTAATTATTTTTTTCTAGTTAGCGAAATTACTACTTTATCTGAAAATAACGTTACGAATGTGTTTTAAAAAAATTAAATGGAAAGTTCTTTTTTAACTTAAAGGATGGCTTTACGGAAATAATAAATGCACCTTAAATGAAAATAGACTTTATTCTCATTTCAAATCTGTTTTTAAAATGTTCTAAAACCACCTAGAAGTCGAGAAAATGAGCTTCAAAACAATGGCCTAGAAAAAGTTTTCACCTGGCCGAACTTTTATCTATGAGCTTTTCTCGTGTTTCGTTAAGAAATGGCTATGCAGAATGCTTATATTAGTCCGTTTTATGTTTTTTTTTGTATTTTTCATGTCTGCGGACTAGTTTTCGCCGGTGGCCCCTTTTTCTAGGCCATTGTTTTGAAGTGCATTTTCTCGGCTTCTAGGTGGTTTTAGAACATTTTAAAAACAGATTTGAAATGAGTATGAAGTCTATTTTCATCCCAGACGCATTCATTATCTCCGTAAAGCCCTCCTTTAATAATCGTATTTAAATTTAAAAAATAATAATTCCCACCTCTTCCATTATCTTCTTCTTCAATTCCTCCCGTTCCTTCTCCTGTTTCATCCTCATCTTCCTTTCCTCTTCATCCTGCGCCAAAGCGGTTCCCAACTTGTGATTCGCCTGCGTCAACAAATCTCGACATTCCTGCGCTTCTTCGCCGCACATTTTCCTTGAAAACAGTTTCGCTCCCGGCAAACTGAAGTCTTCATTCGTTGATATATATGAATATATTCGCTCAGCAAATTTCAGGTCTTCAATCGCATTTTTCACTTGATCCGATGTCATTTTTGTTCCCTTTAAAACATTCTTCGCGCTTCTTTTCATCACAACAGCGTAATTATATTTTATTTGTAAATTCTCATTTGCTTCCAATAGTGCTTTTTCGAGACATTCTTTTGCTTCTTCCAGCATTTGGGCACGATAATACGCTTTCGCCAAATAATGCAATATTGTTGGATCATTTTCGTGATGGAATTTTTTCATAGCCGATGAGTACCTAAAATACTACTTTTGAAGAATTTAAAAAAAACGAAACGACTAACATTTGAACTGCCGGCATAAATTGATCCTTTTCCATATAAACATGAGCGATATTAATCCAAACATCGAAAAATTCGCTTGTCGCTTCACGAACTTGCGAAAACACATCTCGAGCATCCATCCATATTTTCTTAGAAGCCAAAACACATCCCAACCCATTTGCCGCGTGCATATTTCTTGGTTGAAGCTTCAATGCTTTTATGTACATTTGAAGTGCTCTTTCCATGTACTTCTTTTCCTGCAAAAACGAATGGTTATGACTCTTTGAAAGAAATTTCTTTAAAAAATTACATCTTCCTTCTTTCTATTTGGATTCATTAACTGCTCAAGCCAAACATTCCCCAAAGCGATAATTGAATATGGATCTGGATTTTTCTGCCCATTTTTCGACAAAATATGCTCAAACTTCTTCTGCGCCGGCTGCCATTCATTTTTCGACATGTGTAGATTTCCAATCAATGTCCATGCATCCGCGGACGTTTGATCATATTGAAGAGCATTCTTGAACCAAACTGATGAATCGTATATTTGTCCTCGATCTCGTGTGAGACATCCCAAACGCATATAACCTAGAAATACGTTGGTTTTGTTGAGAATTCGAAAACATATTAAAAGGAGGGCATGGAATGTACACTTTTCTTAGAAATCAATATTTTTCTCGCATCTAAATCAATTTTAAAAAATTCGATTAAAATTTAATCCATTTTTTTAAAAAGAAGAGTAACTACAACAAAATAACTTAAAAATAAGATTTTCATAGATTTTTTCGAATTTCTGCATCGCTGTGAGAAAAACGGAATTAAAATAATTGAAGCATTTTTTAGTTTCAGATTTTTCAACAATTTTTTTCAAAAATTAGTACTTGTATTTTCGGAAACCGTAAACATAGCTTTGAATTCAATTTTTTCCGAAGAAGAGCTATTTTCAACATAAAAAAATAAAACTAACAATCTGTATAATTCGGACAATCGGACAATATATCCTTGTAGAGTTGCTCGGCTTCCGTAGTCTGACAAAGATGCTCCAAACATCTTGCCAAATTATATCGAATATGCAACAATTGTGGCCTTTCATTTCCTTCCCGTTCTTGTGTTTCAATCATCTCAGTCAATCGATCACGTGCTTGTTCGAAATTGATTTTAGCTTTTTCGAAATTCTTCATCTGCATATGCAAAACTCCGACATTATTGAGCATTTCTGGCTGTGGAGCAATGTCTTCAACAGTTTTCAACAACTCGATTGCATTTTCGTAGAGCGAAAGGGATTTCTAATAACAAAATCGTATTTCGAATAGCCTAACGGTAATATAAATACCTGTGGATCAGTGTTCTCCATCAATTGTGCCAAATCAATCGATACTTCAATATCATCTGGTATAAATGTCAAATATTTCGAGAGAATATCTCGACCCTTTTGTCGCATTTCTCCAACTTTTGAGCTATCCGCTGGGATCACATGAGCATAGATGGAACCAAGGATTTTCAGAGTTTCCGGATTGTTTGGAATTCTTTCGTTGACTTTTTCAAAACATTTGATTGCTTCTTCAAGTTCAGAACGATGAATATATAATTGCCCAAGTCCGTAAAATGCTAGAGTATGTTCTCCATTGTTTAATGACTTGGATTGATAATAATACTGAAAAACTGGATAAATTATGAAAATCTTATTTTAAAAAATTGACAAACCTTAAAAGCCGAATCATATTGTCCTTGGGCATGCTTCAATCTCGCCAATTGATAACAAGCTTCAGCTTTAATTGATTCACTGTCTGTTCCTTGAAGTGCCGCCCATGCCAATTGATAAACTCGATCATATTCCTTTAAAAAATTCATTTTTTAAAACCAAACTCTTCTCTTTTCTTACTCTTTTGAAAAAGAAATGATTCGCCAAATGCACCAAAACCACCGGATGATCATTATAAAGCTGATAAGCTCTTCCGAGCAATTGAATCGCAGATGTCAAATTTTCTGATTCCTTTGTGTTGAACAAAAGAATTGCAAGACCACACATGGCCGAAACAGAACCTTCATTTAATTCCAATGCTCGTTCGAACGCATATCTGTTGAAAAATGGCATTTTTTAAAAAGTCTTACAAATAAAATTACCTGGCTTTCTCATGCTGTCCCATTTTTGCAAAACAATACCCCAACCCGGTTCTCAAATCAGAGATACTGTGTCTCTTTTGTCGAATTGCTTTTCGGTAGTAATAAATACACGATTTGAGGTCTCTCTTGTTGAAAGCAATCACAGCTTTTCCAATTAATGACAAAACATTTTGAGGATGCTGCGAATTGAGAATATTTTGAATTTCAAGCCGAAAACCAGTACTCACCGTCTTAACAACATAATTGAATTGCTGATCAGCCAAATCCAACTTATTCGTTCGATTCTCTTTCTCATACAAATAAAACCAAGCTCTAACTGTTAAATGTGACCATTCGTACATTGAAATCTTATCAGCTGTGTTGAAAAGAACTGTAGCTTTCGCAAAGTATTCTTGTTTTCTTTCTTTATTTCGTAGTCGGTGACCCTGCAACAATTTTGAGATGCTTCTTTTTTATAAGGATTATTTACAAATTGCATCCAATGTGCTGCCAGAATATCCAACGCTCTCATCTGATCAGTTTGAACATTTTGATATTCTAATCCTGCTCGGGAACCAGCTGCTTCGAGAATCGTCAAAAATGGTTCTGATTGGTGGTGACGGTAGTATTCCAGCTGAAAGTTTTGTTTTTGATCCACACGGGTAATTTTCAGGGGATTTTATTAGCTCCTTTTTCTTCGAAATATCATATTTCGTAGTAAGTGTTAATATTTCCCATTTTTTATGAGGAAGGGTTTAAACATGATTTTGTTGCGCTGAAAATCTTAACATTTGTCAAAGTTCGAACCTTGAAAATTTGGGAATTTTCAGTTCAAAAAGCTCAATAATCACTTCACTCTCAAAAACCGTAATCAGTTTCTTCCAACGAGCTTTTTGCAACGAAATTTAAAAAAAACTTTAATAATCTATTTAAATAATTGCTCCCTAATTTCAGATCAAAGAATACTCACCGCCACTTCAATCCATGATGACAATTTTGCCTCTTCTGCTTCTAATATCCCAAGGACTTCTTCCCCCTTTGGCAATTCTTCGCAACTGATTTCGATTACTTCCTAAATTTTGTTTCGTTTAAAATCAACCTCATACAATTTAACAAATTATAGAAATTTATTGTGCTTCATTCGCAACCAAAGCATATAAATTAGACATAAATTTTGTGTCAACAAATGGTTCATATTTAAAAGTGAGCAGGACAATACTGAAAACGTCTCGATTCTCATTCTGTGCCACATCTATCAATCCATTTTTCTTCGTTCTCAATTCCCTTTTCAGCATTTCAATAACTGTTGGAAGACAAGTCTCCAGTGTCTCAACAATATTTTTAGTTTCTGCGCATTTTGTCGAAACTGTTAATTGTCTCCATGCTGACATTCTTCCCAACGCTGTTTCGAATTTGCCGATTATTCGTTCAAGATCATCCAGAGATTTGTTCAACTTTTCATTCTGAACCAATATCTTAGCGAGAAGCCTATCCTTTTCATCTTTTGTCAGACTTGTTGCTGATTCTTCTGCAGATTCCTTTGAATACATAATCTGGAGCCGCGTATTGATAATATTCTCTAGAGCTTTGGTGGCACGTGCGGTAGAATCGCCCCAGTTTTGAGACAAATTCCATACTTCGATTGAGAATCGACGGAGACGTTTCAGATGACCGCCCTATAAATATGGAAATCTTTAGAATTTATGCCAGTTTCATTTAAAAAAAACTTTTCTAAACTAATCAAACGTGAAAAAAAACTGACAATTATTTCCCAACCGACATAAATCCTAAAGAAACCCATGTCGACTCACACTATTAAGATTTTCGAAATCCCAAAAAACTTACATCTTCTGTGCTGTCTTTCAAAGGAATTGCAATGAACCTCTGCTCCATTGTCAAGGCAACTCCCGTTAATTGATGTGACAAATTATGCTGAACACCTAAAACGCAAATAAATAAGAACAACGTGAAAAATTGATATCGAACACAAACAAACTGTTTTTTAATGAAGAAATAAACATTTTTGAATGTTTGCTCGTTAGTTATATTGTTTTGTACGCAAAGGCTGTGTACACGCTGACGCAAATTTGCACACTTCAAATTCCTAAAATTAAACAATTTCAGCAGTTTTTCATTAATTTTTCTCAAAATTTACGTTTATTTCTCAAATTTTTTTGTTGCAGGTAAAATGGCGGATCTTAACGAAAGTGGAGAGCCAAAATTGTCGAAAAAGGAGTTGAACAAACTCGCCAGAAAGGCCAAAAAAGATGGACTTGCCGCAGAAGTAAGATTCTACAAAAATTTCATAATATGACACAATTTGAGAATTGTTTTTATTGCAGAAAGGAAATAACCAACAACAACAAGGACAACAGGAGCAAGAAGACTATTCGAAGGACTTTTATGGATCATATGGACTTGTCAACTCAAAAGAAAAGAAAGTGTTGGCATTCCAAAGAGTAAGGGATGTGAATGTGTCGCTCGCCACTCAAGAAGTTTGGGTTCGTGGAAGAGTTCATACCACTCGATCAAAAGGAAAGAATTGTTTCATTGTTCTCCGTCAGGGGGTTTACACTATTCAAATTGCAATGTTCATGAATGAAAAGATTAGTAAGCAAATGTTGAAGTTTGTTTCATCAATTTCGAAGGAATCCATTATCGATGTTCAAGCTACCGTGAACAAAGTTGAAAATCCTATCGAATCATGCACCCAAAAAGATGTGGAGTTGCAAGCAACCCGAGTCTTTGTTGTTTCCGCGTCTGCTCCAAAGTTACCTCTTCAAATTGAAGACGCTTCGAGAAGAGCTCCTACTGACGAAGAGAAAGCAAATGACCAGGAAAACAAGTTGGCCGTTGTCAATTTGGATACAAGACTTGATAATAGGTAAATTTAAGATTGTTTCAGTAACTTGTTTATTCCAATTTCATGTTTCAGAGTCCTTGACTTGCGTACCACCACTTCACAAGCCATCTTCCGGATTCAAGCAGGAATCTGCAACCAATTCCGCAATATTCTCGATGCTAGAGGATTCGTCGAAATCATGGCTCCAAAAATCATCTCAGCTCCAAGTGAAGGAGGAGCTAATGTGTTTGAAGTTTCTTATTTCAAAGGATCCGCATATTTGGCTCAATCTCCACAACTATACAAGCAAATGGCAATTGCTGGGGATTTTGAAAAAGTTTACACAATCGGACCAGTTTTCCGTGCCGAAGATTCGAACACCCATAGACATATGACTGAATTCGTTGGACTCGATTTAGAAATGGCTTTTAATTTCCATTATCATGAAGTTATGGATACAATTGCGGATGTTTTGACATCATTATTCAAGGGACTTCAAGAGAAGCTCCAAGACGAAATTGCAGCCGTCAACCAACAATATCCAGCAGAACCATTCGAATTCCTTGAACCACCACTTATTCTGAAATATCCAGAAGCTCTTGCTCTTCTTCGCGCCGATGGAGTCGAAATTGGAGATGAAGAGGATATGAGCACACCGGTTGAAAAACAGCTCGGAAGAATTGTCAAACAAAAATATAAGACTGATTTCTACGTTTTGGACAAGTTCCCATTGGCTGTTCGTCCATTCTACACTATGCCTGATCCAAATGAGCCGAAGTATTCTAACAGTTATGATATGTTCATGAGAGGAGAAGAAATTTTGTCAGGAGCTCAACGTATTCACGACCCGGATATGTTGACTGAAAGAGCTAAGCATCATGGAGTTGATTTGGCCAAGATCCAATCTTATATCGATTCTTTCAAATATGGATGCCCTCCACATGCTGGTGGTGGAATTGGTAAGTTCTGACGTAATTTAATATATGAACTTGAAAATATTGATAATTTAAAGATTTTATAATTTTTTTAATGCCCTCGAAGAAAAATGTCAAGGCATATGACAACTTTTAATTAACTTTATATTGCAGGTCTCGAAAGAGTGACAATGCTCTTCCTCGGACTTCACAACATTCGTCTTGCCTCTATGTTCCCACGTGATCCAAAGCGTTTGACTCCATAAGAATTCCGTATTCAAATTGAATACCCTCGCACGCCTCTTTAGTAAATTATCTTTTTTTTTGTTATCGTTTGATTGTTTCTATCCAAAAAGTACCATTTTTATTCTATTTTTTTAAAAACACCAAAGCAACAAAATATCTTTCAGTTTAATTATTCAAGACTAACTTTTTGTTGAGGAGCAGGCGAGAACTTGGCGACCGACGGCGTGGTCCCAAACGGATTCCAATATTGGTCAAAAATCTGCACCTGCAATTATATAAATGTAATTTATAGAATATCTGAAAATAACGAACCAAACAGTAATCACTCCCAAGTAGTCCTTAAGGATGAGATTTGTTTCAAGTCGACTACCATTTTCTCAAATTTCCGATTTTGATTTCAAGTTATTTTCAGACTTAATTGTAATAGACTGGTTGAATTTTTATTATCATTCAACCGTTGCTCTCATTTTGAAGAAAGTATCATTTGTTTCCTATCAAAACCCGGAATCTACAGTAATCTAACCGAAAAAGTACCTGGTTTTTCAGGTTACTTTCAATATTTCGTGTTTTCTGTTGTCTATATTATCTCATCAGGTGCTTAAAATACTTACATTATTTACTTACTTTTTAAGAAAATACAGTTCAATGCAAAATTCTGGAAATCCAGCTATAGTCCTTGAAAGAATAGATTTCGGATTCGCTTTTTTTTTTTGACATAAAAAAGATCGTTGGGGTCGAGAACTGATCAGCATCGATTAGATCTTCAACGCATGATAATTTCTGTTAATGAAAGAAACTAATAATTCTGTCCTGTGATTTTCTTTATCAATTAAAAATAACCGTATTATGCTAGAGTTGGATCTTTCGTTCTCCAGTTATTGCCATTTCTGTATAAAGTACAAAAATATTCATTAATCAATACTGAATTGTTTTCTTTGAACAATTCTTCTGGCTAAAATACATTTCAATAATATTCAATTAATAATAATAATTTATTTATAACAATCAAAATAATTATGCTCCGTATTCAAGAATCATGCATTAATCTTATTAAAAGAGGGCTTTACGTAGCTAACGAATGCGTCTGGGATGAAAATAGACTTCATACTCGTTGCAAATCTGTTTTTAAAATTTTCTAAAACCACCTAGAAACCGAGAAAACGGGCTTCAAAACAGCGGCCTATACAAAGTGGGCCAAAACTAGTCCGCAGGCATGAAAAATCGAAAAAAAACATAAATTAAAATGAAAAAAAAACATTAAAAAAGAAGGACTAATACAAGCCTTCTGCCTAACTATTTATTAACGAAACACGAAAAAAACTCATAGGAAAGAGTTCGGCCCCTTTTTCTAGGCCATTGTTTTGAGGCGCGTTTTCTCGAGTTCTAGGTGGGCTTAGAAAATTTTAAAAGCATATCTGGAATGAGAATGAAGTATATTTTCATTTAAAGACAGTGGGTCAGTTAATTTTACCCTACCAGGTTTCAATTTCAAAAATTAGAGAATGTCGTGGATCGTGCAGCGCGGTCGGAATTGGCGCGAACGACAATTATTTGAATGTGGCTACATATTGGTATTGTTTTTTGGACCAGCTGGGTTCCCATTCGAATTTTGATTTTTTGCCTTGAACTTTTATCGTGTTAACTTGTCAAGCTGCCTTTAAAGGCAGCTTATCAGTTAACACAATCCAAATTACCAATATGTAGACAAATTCAAATAATAGTGTTTCGCACCAGTTTCGACCGCGTTGCACGGACAACGACCGCGTCGCACGGACACGCGGGAATTCAAATTTTGATTTTTTCAACTTTAGACGGCTGCTATGAAGCGTGTAATTATCGGTGTGATGTCGCATAAATTGCATTCTACTAATTAGAGAACGCTCTAATTTTTGAAACTAAGAACACGTAGGGTCAAATTATCTGAATAGCTGTCTTTAAGGTACATTTATTATCTCAGTAAAGCCCTCCTTCAATCTCAAATCAACCAATTAATCATTAGGGGGTGGGGGAGGGGGGAAGCAATAATCAAGGGGGAATAAATAAATGAAGTCAGGTGACGGCTTTGTTCGTTATTCAGCTTCTGGTGAGCAAAAAAAATTGTTTCTATCCGAAGTTACTTGTGGCCAATTTTCTCGCATACGAAACATTGATGGTGGCGGAATTAACAATCTTGCATCTTTATCAATTACTGGAAGTGGCTGTCCTTTCAATTCCAACTCTTTTTTCAATTCGTGCGATTCATCATTGTATCCATGAGTGGCAGCAAATAAATAAGCTAAACATGTTTGACCGCATTTATTTAGAACTTTAATTTTCTCTTCATCATCTCCGACAAAAAGAGCTATTCCAAAATGAGCATTTGAATCGGTTCGCGCTTCAGCAAATTTCATCATTTCTACCAATTTTTCCATATTTCCGGTAATGAAATAAAGAAATGTAAGCTTTTCAAAGTTGTTCGTCTTTTCGTAACAAATTTCCGCGATTTGATGATTTCCTTGAAATAGAGCGGCCTCTGCAAGAGATGTCCAATTATCAGTTTGATCCAAACGTTCGGCAGCTTTCAAAGCCACACCAAGTTCACCAAAATCTAGTGCAAGTTGAAAGCAGGTTTTTGCATATCTAAGGTTGAAAGCAGGTTTTTGCATCATCGCATCATTTGCAAATTTCAAGGCAATTTCAGGGTAACCTTTTTCCATCAAATATGCAGATCTTGAAAATGGAACATGAGTGTACTTCATCAAAATTAATGCTAAGTCAATTCTCCCACTGGATAATATTGATTTAATTAGGTATTCTGATGGATTAAATTTAATTGTAACGGGAATTGGTATTCTATTCAAGCCATAAATTGTTGATTCTCTAACAGCCAAAATATACAATGGTGAGTCATATGTTTTGATAATTCCACAATCTCCAGAAGTTAATAAATATTTGATCTGGTTTCTAGTATTGTAAACGAATGCAAGATCGTCATGCCATGCTCCAGATTTCACCCTTACTGTCTCTTGCTGAGTAGATAAAATTTCCAATTCTCTGTTGACCAAAGTTACAGAATTCTTCGATAAAAGAGCAGCGTATTCCATTGATTTACTCCATATTACATATCGAACATTGTTCACTTTCACTGATGCTTTCACAATATTTTGTTCAATATCATACAACTCCAATCTATCTTTGATTTGCAGTAAAATCGTTCCAGAGCCAGCGTAGAAAATATCGTCAACTGGTGTATAAATATTTCCTAGTTTATGTATATCTTTCTTTTTCGAATCACAAAGATACATCTGAAAAAAAACAAAAATATTATTTTTCCAAAAAATATATACCTGTTTTTTATCATCAATAATAATGAATAAGTTGTTTCCAATCGAGACAGCAGAAATTCCAGAAATTCCAGAAATTTCAGTAACACAATTAGCATTCTCGTCAAGGTCTGTTCGAAGTGCGTAACCACCAAATGTAAATGTTTCACGTTTATATGATTTAGAAATCAAAACAAAGGAACTTCCATCTGAATTCATCGCTAGAGAATGATATGACTGTTTCAGAATATCCGTGGAACTCAATTTCCAAAAAACTTTATTCTTTCTGAAAACATTATATTTTACGCACGAGAGAGAACTTGTGATATACGCCTTTAAAGGAGGACTTTACGGAAATAATACATGTATGAATGAAAATAGACTTTATTCTCATTGCAAATCTGTTTTTAAAATTTTCTAAAACCACCTGGAAGTCGAGAAAACGCGCCTCAAAACAATGGCGTAGAAAAAGGGCACCCTTGGCCGAACATTTTCCTATGAGCTTTTTTGTGTTTCTTTAATAAATAGTTATGCAGAATGCTTATATTAGTCCTTTTTTAATGTTTTTTGTTCTTTTTTTTTTGGATTTTTCTTGCCTGCGGACTAGTTTTCGCCGGTGGCCCTTTTTTCTAGGCCATTATTTTGAGGCTCGTTTCGCGGCTTCTAGGTGGTTTCAGAAAATTTTAAAAACAGATTTGGAATGAACCTGAAGTCTATTTTCATCCCAGATGCATTCATGAGCTCCGTAAAGCCCTCCTTTAATACATTTTATGAATTTGAAGATTTTTTAGAAGTTACACTTTGAACGAAGTTTCTTATTTTATGTTTTTCGTACGTATTTTCTCGGTCACAAATAGAAAGTTATTTCGTTTCTCGAAAAAAGAATTCAAGAGAACTGAAAAGAATGATGTATACATAAAAAAGATAAGTGTAGAAAGTAACAACTCACTCATTGATCAAATCCCATATTCTGATCTCCTCATCCTTCACATAATACAACAAATCACTATTAACAAAATATGCGGGTCTTTCTCTTTGTAACTTGAATACCATCATTCCATTGTCATGTCCTGCAGCGAAAACATTCAATCTCGTATGAGCAGTAAGTGACCAAAATCGTTCACTTTCGCGTCTGAAATTGTTTCTTACAATATGTGACACACTGCGTTTCAGACTGAATAAAAAAAAGGTGTTCTTCACTATTTTTTAGTTTCCTATTCGTCGCGGAATTGTTTTTGTGTCTAGTTCGCTATTGTTTGGGTTCCTAGGCCACCAACTGTTCGTTCATTTCGATTCCAAACGCGCATTACTGTTTTCGCAAGTTTGTATGGCCTCTTGTATGGCATCTACGTACTTTTTTAAAATATTGAAAACATTATTTTTGAGTCATAAATGAATTTTTCTCTCCTCCTTAAAGGCAGCTTGTCAGTTAACACGATCCAAAATCTAGGCAAAAATTCAAAATTCGAATGGGAGCCCAGGTGGCCCAAAGAACAATGCCAATATGTAGCCAAATTCAAATAATTGTGTTTCGCGCCAA
Source organism: Caenorhabditis virilis (assembly GCA_964036255.1). Classification (NCBI taxonomy): domain Eukaryota; kingdom Metazoa; phylum Nematoda; class Chromadorea; order Rhabditida; family Rhabditidae; genus Caenorhabditis; species Caenorhabditis virilis. The sequence continues at coordinate 7,145,831 of OZ038417.1, read as the reverse complement.
TTCCGACCGCCTCACACGGACACCGACCGCGTCGCACGGACACGCGCGAATTCAAATTTTGATTTTTTCAACTTTGAACCGGTACTATGACGCGTGTATTTATCGGTGTGATTTCGCATAAATTGCATTATACTAATGAGAGAACGCTCTAATTTTTGAAACTAAGAACAGGTAGGGTCAAATTAACTGAACAGCTGCCTTTAACTCGCATGACATTGTCTACACGGTGGGATAAAGCGAACCGAAATTGTAACAAACCAGGAAATTGTAACAAAACGCGAAACGATGACAGTTTTCCTGGTTAATAAAGATGTACAAATTTAATAGGAACCCAAACTATCGCAGACCAACTCTTCCGCGGTGGAAGCTTCTTTTCCAGGTAGCTCGATTTTTCCGTTTTCCTTTAATTAACTTCAAAATATTTTTGAAACTCATTTGTAACATAAGTATGCCATTTTTCGGCGATTTAAAGGGGGCTGAGGGGACGAAATAAATGGTTTAAAAATGTTGAAAGTGTGATTGTTGATAAAAACCATCACACTGACAGGAAAATTCGATTTTTTGTTGGTAATGGTTATCGGGAATTTGATCATTCCTTTTGGCAACAGTTGGCGGTCATTTCGAGAATTTTGATAGCCTTCAGAGAAAACAGCTTCTCATCAATGAAGACGACTGGTTTGAGATCATTCACCGCGGCCCACCGGAGTAGTCGTTGTGCTCTTATGTACCGATTTTCTTTCGTCTTCAAATTCAGGCACCGTGAACAATTATAATTTGCGCGGAAAGAAATTCCAATAGAAATGAAGGCACTTTTACATACAGTGCGTGGACGTATTTTGTCGAATGTTTTTGTTAATTATTAACAGAACGGTTCACGGTTCACAAAAGTCATTCATCATTTTTCATTGGTTTCAAAATAAATGTCGCACGCGTATGCGTTGACGAAGTATTTCACAAACACGATTTCTGATATTACAAAGTCCAGGAAATTATTCACGAAATGATAAATGACAATTACTCGGGTGTAAGGGTCAACATGTTTGGTGATATCATTTTCAACATGTTGCAAACTCAGACAAGCGCGGAATCCATTCAGAGTAGATTTAACGTGTAACCAAACATGTTTAACGATGTTGCCAAACGTGTTGAGATATGTAACCAAACGTGTTGAGATGTGTAGCCAAACATGTTGAGTCTTACACCCGAGTAGGTTCAATTGAAGCAAAAATTAACGTTTTCCAATTCATAGGGCGATAATTACAGAAAGTTATTTTTAAAATTTATAAATATAAACATTAGGCAAATTACAAAGACAAATAAAGTGTTTGGAATAAAACATTTAAAGAAAGTGTTTGGAATCACAACACCAGACTCGAAACATTTTTGAAAACGTCGAAAATGTAAGATTGTAGACATAAATCAATGACCTCCAAAATACATAGATAAAGGAAGAAAAAGAGATCAGAGTGCAGTTCCAACCATGGTTGGAAAACGCAGAGACAACAAAATGTACCATGACGTGCTCGGGTGCAGACCATTACATGTAATATTACATTCCGTTACATGCAATTAAAGGTATAAAAAAATACGTAAAAATTGTGTCCCAGACTCTCGATTTAAATGTTCTCTATTGTCATACAAAATTTTTTACATGTTTTTTTATAAAGCGAGACGCAGGGTGTGGTACAGTATGTAAAAAAAAAACATGTAAAATAGTTGTTTGAAAATAGAGAACATTTAAATCTAGAGGCTCAGACACAATTTTTTCATATTTTTAACACCTTTAATTAATAAAAAAATGTAAATAAAATAAATAAATACTAAGTCGACCGTTTCGCCCCAAAGTTATGACGGTCTACCACGGGGTTGGGGCTCTTCAGTTAGATCCGCTTGGATTTCTATTAATTAATCTGATGTTATGCTAAGTATAAACAAAAATAAAAAATAAAAATATAACTTACTTCATTTTTAACTAATTGTTGAGGTTAAATACCAAAGATCCGCTGAGATCGCAATAAAATAGATAGGTTGTACTAGTTTGAATATACTAACTTCCCGCTTGTTTTCAGGAGTACACGCGTCATAGTGCAATTGCGCACTGTTCCCTCATTTCTATTCCAAACGCGCTCCATTAACTGGCACTTTGCCAACATACCTACTAAAAACAAAATGCAAACACTTCACGTTATTCACGTGAGAAATCGTTTGCATTTTGTTTTTTGGAAGATATGTTGGCAACGTGCCAGTTTATGGAGCGCGTTTGCAATAGAAATGAGGCAACAGTACCTTTCAATAATACACGTGTCATTTAATTCTAGTGATTTATCATACATATTTTTAGTTATATCTGAAAGCTTGATATTTTCATGTTTAATAATATTATTATTTATATACTCATATCCCATATATGACAAAGTGAGGTCTGCTAATAAAGGTTAAGCATTACCCCCTTGTGGTATCCAATTAATTTGTTGATAAATATTTTTATTGAATGTAACATAATTCTAAACATGTGTTTATTTCTATTGTTGATGGATTTTTAAATTTGTACTCAAAAATATTTACATACATTATTAGCCGCATCAGTGGCGAACGGCTAGAAAGTAGAAAGATCAAGTTCATCGGAATTTTGTAGACACTTTAATTATGAAACCAATTAAATTGCGAGGCACGGGTACTTAATTGCCAATTTTTTTGGGGTCGTTCATTTAAAAAAATGACGATATTTTTCAATTCTAGCTTTTTAAATTCAAGGGTTTCATGCAAAAGCTGAATGTTGTTTGAATATCTTGAAGGGCAATTTCAATGTAAAGCGAAATACTTAGGAATTGATTTCAGTTTATTCTTATGAAATATTTATATGGCCTAGAATTCGGATCGTCGCGTTAAGAAAAGCAGTTTTCTTCATTTTTATGTTGATTTTTCAACATTTTTACGTAAGAAATGAAAGAAAATAATACTAAGTCTGGCCTGTGATTTTCTTTATCAATTAAAAGTAACCGTATTATGCTAGAGTTGGATCTTTCGTTCTCCAGTTATTGCCATTTCTGTATAAAGTACAAAAATATTCATTAATCAATACTGAATTGTTTTCTTTGAACAATTCTTCTGGCTAAAATACATTTCAATAATATTCAATTAATAATAATAATTTATTTATAACAATCAAAATAATTATGCTCCGTATTCAAGAATCATGCATTAATCTTATTAAAAGAGGGCTTTACGTAGCTAACGAATGCGTCTGGGATGAAAATAGACTTCATACTCGTTGCAAATCTGTTTTTAAAATTTTCTAAAACCACCTAGAAACCGAGAAAACGGGCTTCAAAACAGCGGCCTATACAAAGTGGGCCAAAACTAGTCCGCAGGCATGAAAAATCGAAAAAAAACATAAATTAAAATGAAAAAAAAACATTAAAAAAGAAGGACTAATACAAGCCTTCTGCCTAACTATTTATTAACGAAACACGAAAAAAACTCATAGGAAAGAGTTCGGCCCCTTTTTCTAGGCCATTGTTTTGAGGCGCGTTTTCTCGAGTTCTAGGTGGGCTTAGAAAATTTTAAAAGCATATCTGGAATGAGAATGAAGTATATTTTCATTTAAAGACAGTGGGTCAGTTAATTTTACCCTACCAGGTTTCAATTTCAAAAATTAGAGAATGTCGTGGATCGTGCAGCGCGGTCGGAATTGGCGCGAACGACAATTATTTGAATGTGGCTACATATTGGTATTGTTTTTTGGACCAGCTGGGTTCCCATTCGAATTTTGATTTTTTGCCTTGAACTTTTATCGTGTTAACTTGTCAAGCTGCCTTTAAAGGCAGCTTATCAGTTAACACAATCCAAATTACCAATATGTAGACAAATTCAAATAATAGTGTTTCGCACCAGTTTCGACCGCGTTGCACGGACAACGACCGCGTCGCACGGACACGCGGGAATTCAAATTTTGATTTTTTCAACTTTAGACGGCTGCTATGAAGCGTGTAATTATCGGTGTGATGTCGCATAAATTGCATTCTACTAATTAGAGAACGCTCTAATTTTTGAAACTAAGAACACGTAGGGTCAAATTATCTGAATAGCTGTCTTTAAGGTACATTTATTATCTCAGTAAAGCCCTCCTTCAATCTCAAATCAACCAATTAATCATTAGGGGGTGGGGGAGGGGGGAAGCAATAATCAAGGGGGAATAAATAAATGAAGTCAGGTGACGGCTTTGTTCGTTATTCAGCTTCTGGTGAGCAAAAAAAATTGTTTCTATCCGAAGTTACTTGTGGCCAATTTTCTCGCATACGAAACATTGATGGTGGCGGAATTAACAATCTTGCATCTTTATCAATTACTGGAAGTGGCTGTCCTTTCAATTCCAACTCTTTTTTCAATTCGTGCGATTCATCATTGTATCCATGAGTGGCAGCAAATAAATAAGCTAAACATGTTTGACCGCATTTATTTAGAACTTTAATTTTCTCTTCATCATCTCCGACAAAAAGAGCTATTCCAAAATGAGCATTTGAATCGGTTCGCGCTTCAGCAAATTTCATCATTTCTACCAATTTTTCCATATTTCCGGTAATGAAATAAAGAAATGTAAGCTTTTCAAAGTTGTTCGTCTTTTCGTAACAAATTTCCGCGATTTGATGATTTCCTTGAAATAGAGCGGCCTCTGCAAGAGATGTCCAATTATCAGTTTGATCCAAACGTTCGGCAGCTTTCAAAGCCACACCAAGTTCACCAAAATCTAGTGCAAGTTGAAAGCAGGTTTTTGCATATCTAAGGTTGAAAGCAGGTTTTTGCATCATCGCATCATTTGCAAATTTCAAGGCAATTTCAGGGTAACCTTTTTCCATCAAATATGCAGATCTTGAAAATGGAACATGAGTGTACTTCATCAAAATTAATGCTAAGTCAATTCTCCCACTGGATAATATTGATTTAATTAGGTATTCTGATGGATTAAATTTAATTGTAACGGGAATTGGTATTCTATTCAAGCCATAAATTGTTGATTCTCTAACAGCCAAAATATACAATGGTGAGTCATATGTTTTGATAATTCCACAATCTCCAGAAGTTAATAAATATTTGATCTGGTTTCTAGTATTGTAAACGAATGCAAGATCGTCATGCCATGCTCCAGATTTCACCCTTACTGTCTCTTGCTGAGTAGATAAAATTTCCAATTCTCTGTTGACCAAAGTTACAGAATTCTTCGATAAAAGAGCAGCGTATTCCATTGATTTACTCCATATTACATATCGAACATTGTTCACTTTCACTGATGCTTTCACAATATTTTGTTCAATATCATACAACTCCAATCTATCGTTGATTTGCAGTAAAATCGTTCCAGAGCCAGCGTAGAAAATATCGTCAAACGGTGTATAATTATTTTCTAGCTCATGAAAATCGTTATTTTTCGAATCACAAAGATACATCTGAAAAAAAAAACAAAAATATTATTTTTCCAAAAAATGTATACCTTTTTTTTATCATCAATAATAATGAATAAGTTGTTTGCAATCGAGACAGCAGAAATTCTAGTACCACTATTATTATTATCGTCAAAGTCTGTTCGAATTGCGTTACTATCAAATGTACTTGTTTCACGTTTATATGATTTACAAATCAAAACAAAGGAACGTCCATCTGAATTCATCGCTAGAGAATGATATGGCGGTTTCAGAGTATCCGAGGAACTCAATTCCCAAAAAATTTTATTCGTTCTGAAAACATTTTATTTTAAGCACGAGAGAGAACTTGTGAGATACGCCTTTAAAGGAGGGTTTTACGGATAATAAATGTACCTTAAATGAAAATTGACTTCATTCTCATTCAAAATATATTTTTAAAATTTTATAAAACCACCTGGAAGCAGAGAAAACGAGCATCAAAACAATGGCCTAGAAAAAGTGTCCACCCGGCCGAACTTTTTCATATGAGCTTTTTTCGTGTTTCGTTAATAAAAAGTTATGCAGAATGCTTATGCAGAAAAATTTATGTTTTTTTTCACTTTTTTTTGGATTTTTCTTGCCTGCGGACTAGTTTTCGCCGGTGGCCCTTTTTTCTCGGTCATTATTTTGAGGCTCATTTTCTCGGCTTCTAGATGGTTTTAGAAAATTTTAAAAACCGATTTGGAATGAGAATGAAGTCTATTTTCATCCCAGATGCATTCATGTGCTCCGTAAAGCCCTCCTTTAATACATTTTATGAATTTGAAGATTTTTGAGAAGTTACATTTTGAACGAAGTTATAAATTTTATATTTTATGTTTTTCGTAAGTATTTTCTCGGTCGCAAATAGGAAGTTATTTCGTTTCTTGAAAAAAAGAATCAAGATAGCTGAAAAGAATGATGTCTATATGAAAAATATAACTCTAGAAAGTAACAACTCACTTTTTGCTCAAATCCCATCTTCTGATCGCATCATTCTTCACATAATACAACAAATCACCGTCGACATAATATGCGGGTCTTTCTCTTTGCAACTTGAATACCATCATTCCATTGTCATGTCCTGCAGCGAAAACATTCAATCTCTTATGAGCAGTAGTGACCAAAATCGTTTACTTTCGCGTCTGAAATTATTTCTTTCGATATGTGACACACTGCGTTTCAGACTGAATGCATCCTCAAAGGTGTTCTTCACAATTTTTAAGTTTCCATTTCATCGCGGAAGAGTTTTTGTTTCTAGTTCGAGATTGTTTGGGTTATTTTTCCTATGAGCTTTTTTCGTGTTTCGTTAAAGGAGGGCTTTTCGGAGATAATAAGTGTACCTTCACGGTGTGTAGAGGTCATATCTATTAACGTTTTTTCCGGGCAAATTATAATTGTTCACGGTGTGTAAAACTGTGCAGGTTAACTGACAACTGTTAAGAATAACATTTTTGAACAGGTTAACAGGTTAAACAGGCTCAAGTTGTTAAAGTAGGGCTTTACGGAGCTAATGAATGCGTTTAGGATGAAAATAGACTTCAGACTCATTCGAAATCTGTTTTTAAAATGTTCTAAAACCACCCAGAAGCCGAGAAAATGAGATTCAAAACAATGGCCTAGAAAAAGTGGCCACGTGGCCGAACTTTTTTCTATGATCTTTTTTCGTGTTTTGTTAATAAATAGTTTTGCGGCGCGTTTTCTCGGCTTCTAGATGGTTTTAGAACTTTTTAAAAACAGATTTTAAATGAGTATGAAGTCTATTTTCATACCAGACGCATTCGTTAGCTCCGTAAAGTCCTCCTTTAACAACTTTAGCCTGTTTAACCTGTTAACCTGTTTAAAAATGTTATTATTAACAGTTAACCTAACAGTTGTCAGTTAACCTGAACAGTTTTACACACCGTGAACAATTATGATTTGCGCGGAAAAAAAATGTCATTAGAAATGAGGTCACCTTTACACACCGTGCATGGACTCCACCGTATTTTGGAGAATGTTTCCGCAAATTATTCACAGAACGGTTCACGGTTCACAAAAGTCAATCATCATTTTACATTGATTTTAAAATAAATGTCGCATGCGTATGCATTGTATTTCATGGACACTATTTCTGATATTGCATAGTAAAGGAAAAAATTCATGAAATGATAAATGACAATTAGGTTCAATTGAAGCGAAAATGAAAGTTTTCCAATTTATGTGGAGATAATTGCAGAAAGGTGTCTTTAAAATTCAGAAATATAAACATTCGGCAAATTTGAAATAAAATCGTTTCTGTATAATATAATATTTAAAAAGAAAGTGTTTGGAATCACAACAACATCGGAAATATGAGATAGTAGACTGAAATCAATGTGGAGTGACCTCCAAACGGTTTGTAAAAGTGAACATAGGCCGTCGTTGGGGACTTTTCTGCGGCAAACGTTGTTGGGACCACCTCGATTTTTTTTACCGTCTGCGTACTTTGCAGTGCTAATTCACTTACCCACAGTGACTGTGCGCTGGATGATATAGCGTCCTTGCCGTATTATTCAGTCACAACAGTAGAACCAGAAGGGAGAGCGAAGATTGATAGATAATTGTATAATATTCTTCTTAAAGATGATGTTCTATTCACTTAGTATTTATGTTTTGTTCCTTATTACAAGAAACCATTCATAAATTAAGAAGAAGCGTCCAGATTCCGAGTTCCAATTTTTTTTGTAGAGTACATTTCTGTGAGGATACCTCTTTTTTTGAAAAGAAAAATTATAATCGGGTATAAATAATCCCGGAAAATTCTCAATTCTGGAAAAAATGCCATAAAACCAAAAATTTTGTAAATTCAAATTTTCGCAAAACTTGCTCTACTACTACTTACCAATCATGTCGTTAAAGATAGTGTGTCAGTTAATTTTACCCAACCAGATTTCAATTACAAAAATTAGAGCGTTCTCTCATTAGTACAATGCAATTTATGCGAAATCACACCGATAAATATAAGCTTCATAGCAGTTTGTTAAAATTTTATTCCCAGCAAATATTGATCATTTAAAGAGTTCATAATTTTTAAAAATGCACTCGGTGTAAAATACACTCTAATTTTTTAATAGCTCATTTTTTAATAGTTTAGAAAAATGTCCAGGCTCTACAAAGTTTTGGAATATATTACATCAATCCTTATAAATTCCTATAATGACAAAATGTCGTGAACCTGAACCTGGAGTGTCAGAATAAGTTGCACAATGTCTTTAAGAAACCTCCCATGACAATTTTTAATTGAAAAAATATATTGTAGGTTTCAAAATGGTTACAATGCACTTCCTCGGACTTCACAACATCCGTCTTGCCTCTATGTTCCCACGTGATCCAAAGCGTTTGACTCCATAAGAAATCCGTATTCAAATTGAATATCCTCGCACGTCTCTTTAGTAAATTATCTTTTTTTTGTTACCGTTTGATTGTTTTCTATCCAAAAAATATTATTTTTATTCTATTTTTTAAACACAAAAAATATTCTTCAGTTTAATTATTCATCACCACGAATTTTTTGTAGAGGAACTTGACGAGCGATTTTTGAGCGACGGTGTGGTCCCAAACGGATTCCAATATTGCGCTTGTATCCCCACTGAAATTTAACGTTATGCGTCTTTTTTTGTAAAAAGCAAAAATCATTACCGATTCCAATGCAGTGATGTCATCACTGTGGTTGATACAGGTGAAGTTGATGATGATCGAAAGAACGAAGAGAATGGCGAAAAATGTGCACCTGGAAATTTTTTGACAAATTTTATTCATAGAATATCTGGGAATAACGAACCAAACAGCAATGACTCCCAAGTAGTCCTCAAGGTTGAGGTGTTGTTTCAAGTCGACGGCCATTTTCTGAAATTTCTGATTTTTTAAAGATAATTGAAGGGAATTAAGATAATTAAATAAGATTAAAAATGTGATAAAGAACCCCATTAATTCTTGCAATATAGGAATCTACAGTTACCGAACCGAAGTTTACAATAAATTGGAATTTCAACTTACTTTCAGTCTTTATCGTTTTAAACGTGTTTTTATATTATCAAGATAAAAATTTCTGGCCGCTCGTTTTGTGGAGTGTCGTTGGGAATTTCCTCGCGACGCGACCGCAACGCGCTCAAATTTAAATTTCTCAGTTTGTCTTGCGCGTTGCGGAGGAAATTCCCAAAGACACTCCGCAAAACGAGCGGCCAGAAATTTTTATCATGACATATTACTGTTTAAATCAGTGTTAAAATTAGAAAAATGCACTAGAGGTTAGTAGGTTCAACCCGAGATATCCATATAAAATGGATCACAGTAACCCTTGGTTAAAGACAGGGTGCCACTTATTTTTACTCTAAAAATTTTTAAAAGTAATCAATAAAAATGAAAACAGTCGGAAAAATAGTGCAAAAGCATCGAAATGTTTTTAAAATAAAAAGCAACAGATGAATTCTCGATCAATACAAAATACAAAAATTGTTTTGTTTTTCTCTTTACCGCCGAGTCTCTGAATCTCTTAATATTTTGTGCTCCCTGAATTCACTTTAGAAGAGAATAAACCAATTTTTCATAAATAAATGGGGTTCAAAAATCGTATTAGTATTCAACTGAAGAAAAACATTTGAAGAGTTTTCAATTTCAATTCGCTTTTCTTTCTAAAAGGAGTTGTTTCGGAATGCATAAAACGACAAAATGGGGTTTTAAATGATAACAGGTGGACGGAAAGGCAACAACGGTTATCTATTTTCTGGCTCCGTACACTCTTTTTAATTGTCTTTTCAATATTATTGTTGAATCTGACGTAAGAAAGGGAGAGGTTAGGGAATTAAGTATTTTTTGTGCTTCGAACGAAATTTTGGTTGTACTAAAAAATTGGGCATTCCAAAAAAAGAATATCGACCTTCCACGGACAATAAAACAAGCGACTAAATGACGAATACTAAGCAAATACACACAATAGACGATTTTATTGAAATGGTGGGAAAGTTTATCTTTTTTTTTCTTTTCTGAAAAATTGATTTTATACGAATTTAAATTTCTTTTTCTTCTACAAAAATGTTTCTTCTAAAAATAAAAAAAGTTTACTGCAGGAAGTGGGATTCGAACCCACGCACCCATACGAGTACCAGAACACCCAGGAGACCTCGAACTTGAGGCAAGCTTTTTTGCAATCGCTTGAGTCTGGCGCCTTAGACCGCTCGGCCATCCCTGCTCAGACAACTGGGGAACTAGCCGTGCGGCAGTTTTCCGACTAGTTTTCCGGTCAGTCCGACTAGTTCCTCGACTATGGTGTGACTAGTTGGAACTGCCGACAGACTAGTTAAAACTCTCGAGAGGCTAGTCGAAACTGTTGAGTGGTTAGTCGAAAATTTGTGATCGAGCAATAAATTTCTCGCAGCCACCGCGGGATAGCATAGCAATTCCACGTGGCGGCGGCGGTGTGTGAGTGGTGTTAAGCAATGGCAGCGAGAAACCCTTCCTGGAACCGAACCTATGACGACTTGACCTCCTGCTTGCTTGACGAGACGTTGAACCATTTGACCATACCTGAACATGTGGGGAAGGGGGGAAAGTGCGCTGATATGTGCGCTAGCGCCAGAGTTAGGAGGAGTACATGTAGGAGAACTTGGATAATCATTACTATTGTTCTAGGAAAAGGATTTGGCTCAAATTTCGAGAATTGATAGATTGAAACATGATTGTTAATAATAGTAATTTTTTTGAAAAAAAAAATTATTTTCGTTTTTTGCAAGGTGAAAAATAATTTGTCACCGATCAGTGTGTAAATCCTAAACTGAAGTTTGATAGACGCAAATAAGATAACTTTCATATTTACTAAACGATGAAAAAATACAGGGTGTTCAATAAATACTGCAGGAAGCCTACTGTGGTACAACGAACAATTAATTTTCGAGAATTTCCTTGATTTCAGTTCCCTGATATTATTTCTCATTAATTTCAAAGTTTCATGTGATTAGGACGTTTTTTAGAGAAATGGTGAAGGAAAAACCAGACCCAATTTCATATTCGCATGCTCGCAACTCGCGAGTTTATATTCGTTCATATTGACAGCTTCACATTTCTAAGTTCTTATCAAAAAACTAATCAGAAACTTTTTATTTATATTTTAAAAACCTTTTGGAGCTTATTAACTTGCAGTAATAATTTTTAGGGAACTTGAATCATCCTTACACTACCTGATTTTGGACATCGTATCAAAAACTATAAAATTTGCACTTTTTTGTTGGAAAAACTGTCAAAATAGAAAATTATCTAGAATCGTTATATTTATTTTATCGTTCTCCTTTCCATACTGAAAAATTAGGGTTTTAGATTAAGATTAGCTCATTTTATGCAGAAAAGTTCACTTTTTGATATATCCAAAATTGACAAAAGAAAAAGTAGGTCCCCAAAACTAAGCCTGTGAAAAAATTGTTTCTCATTTTACAAACGTTTAATATATGTTTGAAGTGAGAATCGAACTTTCATTAGACCAATTTTCAAATTTTTATGATAATTGAGCGGTCAGTAACGTTGAAAAATGTAAACGCAAACCCGCGAGAAAAGAAGGCTTGAACTTCGGTACAATATGTGACTCCGATTCAAACACAAATGCAAGGGGAAGGAAAATTCTCAATAAATTGTATACAACTATATTTGTATTAAATTTATTCGGAGTTTCAAAGAGTTTGTCTCGTAGTTTCAAAAATATATGTGTCTGAAGCGTCCTGCAGTATTTATTGAACACCCTGCATATTGTACTTGATCATATTGAAAATCAGAAGTGGGAGTGACTAAATTGTTTCTGTCTTTTTAAATGAAGCATAGTTCAATTGAAAGATAATTTTACGCTGATAAAGGAACTGCCTTCAAACCTGCTTAGAACTACGAGAATTAGTTTTCGAGCTCAAAATCGGAAAAATACAAAAAATGTGCAAAATTTCAGCGAATTTCGGGGAAATTTTAAACTTTTAGGCTTACAAAAAGGGCATTTTCAAAAAATTTTAACATTATGTTCTCAAATTTGGCACATTGACTAAAACTAGTTTCCATATGATAGTTTTATTATAAAATATTGAGTTTGAGCCAAGTTACAGCTCAGTAAAGTTCGAGTTTTTACTTAAGATTCTATAGTAGCGGTCAGAAAGAAATACATCTTCAGTATTTCTGTCATAGCTCGGCGCATAGTCGGATTTTTTAAATGAAATTTGGATATGACATGCACTGGAATCTAAATTCTAAAATACCATACAAATTTTGCATACCACAGCACAGTTTTGATATTTTTTGATATTTTTTGTGATTTTTCGGGTTTTCAGTTACAGTTACAAATGTTTTACGAAGTTATGCAGGAGTTTTCATGGAAAACTATCTTTTTTAGTTTTATTAAAGGCCTGACTGTATTTTTAGCTCTAAATAAATGCAAAGAGAGTATCCAGAAAAAACTCTACCGATGAAAGTTTGGGAGCGAGTCGGTGAAAGCGGTGGATCACCATAAAACCGACTAGATCTTCGAATCCAGTAGATCGATTTACGTTAAATATTGTTTTTAAACACTCTTTGACAGAAATACTGAAGGTGTATTTCTTTTTGACCGCTACTGTACAGGGGATTCAATAAATACTGCAGGACGCTGCAGGCACATATATTTTTAAAACTACGAGACGAAACTTTTTGAAACTCCGAATAAATTTAATACAAATATGTATATTTGTATGCAATTTATTGAGAATTTTCCTGCTCCTTGCATTTGTGTTTGAATCGGAGTCACGTATTGTAACGGAGTTCCCTCTTTGCTCGCTTTGTCAATTTTGGTTTTAACAAAGTGAACTTTTCTGCATAAAATGAGCTAATCTCAATCTAGAACCCTAATTTTTCAGTATGGAATGTAGCTAAGGGAGAACGATAAAATAAGTAAAACGATTCTAGATTATTTTCTAATTTGACTGTTTTTCCAACAAAAAAGTGCTCAATTATAGTTTTTGATACGATGTCCAAAATCATGTAGTGAAGGATGATTCAAGTTCCCAAAAAATTATTACTGCACGTTAATAAGCTCCAAAAGTTTTTAAAAATATAAATAAAAAGTTTTTGATTAGTGTTTGGATCAGAACTAAAAGATGTGAAGCTGCCAATATGAACGAGCATAAACTCTGGTTTTTCTTTCACCGCTTTTCTAAAAACGGCCCAAATAATTTCAGGGAATTGAAATCAAATTCTCGTAAGAAAATTAATTTTTCGTTAGACCACAGTATTTCTTCCTGCAGTATTTATTTAACACCCTGTAGCTCAAAATTTGACTAACTTTAGACTTTCAAACACTATTACTTCCTTTACCTAAAAGTTGCAGTTTCTTAGCCCCAAGGACGAGCTATTTCTAATGAGCTATGGTAAATCTCAAAGACCCAGTTCGCACTCTTCCCTTTGGAATAGTTTTATCAAGCTTTCTAAGGATGACAGTCTAGAATGCGTGAAATTTTATTTAGAGACCATGTCTGAGTCGAATTAAACAGCGGTGTCCCAGTCCGAATATCAGAGGTAAAGTCCTGCAACTTTACAGATAAGTGACACACATCAGTGAACACAACAACATGTAACCCCGATATATGCCCCTGTGTTACGCGGTTGCACCCGACTTTTGCTGGAAATTGGGCTGATCATAACTCAACCCAAAATGAGAACTATAACGTAACTTGTATATTTTTGGATGGCTCATAGCTAACGCGCTTGTAGTTGATATAATGATACTTTGTAGTTGATATAAAATTTCAAAACACAAATAAGAAAATTTGAAGATATAGGAAATGGGTTTCAGTTTTTCAATGTTTTGGTGTAAAACCATATCAAACCGAAAATTTTTATTTTAAATTCTGAAAGAGGAAGAAATGTTGTACTAGAATCAAAAATAAACTCGAAAAATGAGGGACCCATTGTATCGAAAATAGACTTTAAATTTCTAAGAATTTTCTTGCAGAACGGATTGTTTAAGCTTGAATCTAGACCCTTAAAAATAGTTTATGTGCTTAAAAAGTAAAACATGCGTCTCAATTATGCATAATTTACATTTTCCAAAAGTTTTTTGGTAAAAATCGAAAAAAAATTTTTTGACGATTATTTCATAAATTTTCCAAAAAAATTAAAAAACATTTTTATTTTCACCAAAAAACTTTTGGAATATGTTAATTCTGCATAATTGAATTATATGTTTATCTTTTCAAGCGCCGAAACTGTTCTTAAAGGTCTAAATTCAGTCTTAAAAAACCATTTCTGCAAGAAAATCAAAATTTGGGCTTCCTCTGAAAATGCAAAAAAAAAAACAGTTCGTCTGTTTTCAGCACAATGGGTCTCTTCATTTTACGAGTTTATTTATGATTCTAGTACAGAATTTCATATTCTTCAGAAAATAAAGTAACATTTCTTGGGTTGATATGGTTTTCCACTAGAAAATTCTGAAAAACTGGAACCGATTTGCTTTTCTTCAAATTTTCGTTTTCAAGTTGTCTGTTTTGCATTTTGATATTAACTACGAAGTTGTAGAGTAGAAGACCTATCCAAAAATATAAAGAATAGTTTCCAGTTCTCATTTTGAGCTGAGTTATGCAGTGTAAAAGTTTTCACCAAAAAGCGGGTGCACCCACGCAACGCGGTGACACATATTTCGGTTGGTTAGTTTTTTTGTGTTCACTGATCTGTGTTTTACATCTATAAAGTTGCAGAACATTACCGGTATAAATATTATATTCGACTGATAGCATACTGGTTTCCTTACTGAAAATTTAAAGAATTTCATTTTTCGATCAAATTAAGAATCAGAAACAAAAGAAAACTGCATAACAGTACTCGAAAACAGGCGGATCTTCAAAATGTTACTTCTACTTGTTGCGCATCCTCTGAAAACGCAAAAAAAAAAACAGTTGTTCACCATATTACAAAATTTGGTGAACTTAGATATCTTAATAATAAGATTTTCTTGAAATCAATGGTTTGGAATCTCCTTCGACTTTTCCAAATAGTTTCCTACTTTATTATTGTAATCGTGAGCACACCAAAAAAAATTTCCTGCATAACACCCTATTTTCAGTCAATTGTTTTCAGTCAATTTTGGTGAAAAAACCTTTTTAACCCGAGATATTATATCAAAACTACGATTTTTCAGGTTTTATTGCGAATAAGACATTTCAGATGAAAATGTTTAAGAAAAGTTGAAAATTACAAAATTTTGTAAAAACTCGGGAAAAAATTCAAAATTACACTCATAGTTCATGATTTTTCAGAAAATACATCTTTTCAACCATTTTCAGTACTTTGAACAGTTTGACAAAAATAAATTTTGATTCGACTAGTTCTTGGTCAGTTACGACTAGTTTTTGGGTGAGTTCGAGCAGTTTCGACTAGCCTGCCGAGAGTAACTGACCGACAGGCTAGTCGAAAGCGCCCGAACTCACCCGAAAACTAGTTCCCCAGTTGTCTGAGTGCACGTGGAAATGAGGTGGAATTTAAACTGATATTTAAACTTATGTTAGACAAGTATCTCGGTGTTAAAAATGAATGAGAAAATTGAAAACAACATTTTTTTATTTCATAATTCCCTCTCCTCTCCACCCTCTAATTTCAAAATTTATCAATTGTCAACAAATTGCAAAAAAAAAACAACGAATTAGTTCTAGTGCTGCCACACTAATTACTTCGTTAAGGAGGGCTTTACGGAGATAATAAATGTAGGTTACATGAAAGTATACTTCATTCTCATTCCAAATCTGTTTTTTAAAATTTCTATAACCACCTAGAAGCCGAGAAAACACGCCTCAAAACAATGGCCTAGAAAAAGTGTCCACCTGGCCGAACTTTTTCCTATTATTTCGTGTTTCGTTAGTAAATAGTTATGCAGAAGGCTTATATTAGTCCTTTTTAATGTTTTTCATTTTACTTTATGTTTTTTCATTTTTTTTTTTGGATTTTTAATGCCTGCGGACTAGTTTTGTGGCCACTTTTTCAGGTTTTTGTTTTGAAGCGCGTTTTCTCGGCTTCTGGGTGGTTTTAGAAAATTTTAAAAACAGATTTGGAATGAGAATGAAGTCTATTTTCATCCCGGATGCATTCATTAGCTCCGTAGGCCCTCCTTTAAAAAGGCGATTTGCAAGCTTTTTCTAACCTGACAATCCTCGATTTTAATACTTGTTTCAGAAAGACAAACGATGTAATAAAAATTGGTTGAGTAACGAAATTGAGCGCGGATTAGGCGTGCCCTTTAAAAGTGGTTTCCCTGGTCGAAGAACTGTGTTTCGGTAATTTCTGTACCATAGCTTCGAACGCGATCAATATGGAAACCTCACCATATTATCCGATACGAGGTTTTCAAATTTATAGAAATTTATAGATATTTCTATTATGAGGTCAAGTTTAAACCAAATAAATGGGGAGGGGGGGGGGGGGTTCAAATTATGGATATCTATCATGAAAAATCCTAAATCAACGAGATTTGGTGTTATTTCTGAATGTCCAAAGTATTTTCCACTTCACATCTCAAACTTTGACTTCTCATAAATTGCCTCATTTGTTTCATAGCAGGAAGAAAATTTAAAAATTTGATAGATTTCAAACTTTTTAAGTAATTTTCATGGTTTTGAAGAAGTACTAGAATTCAACAACGTGGTTTTCTAAATCAAAGAATCTCGGAAAATTTGAAAAAAATTTTTTTTTAAAATTTACCTAATTTCATTCTCACAATCAGTCTTTTTTTAGGCGTTGATTATACGCTGAAAAACAATTTTTTTTCCATTTGACTCCGGAATCTAAAATGTTTCCCAAAATATTTGTTGTATTTTCTTTTATTTTTTCGCAATTCTTGTTGTTCATCTGTGATCATCAATCTAGATTTTGACAGATTCGAAAGAAAAACATTCATTTTCTAATAACTCCCCTTCATCTCTCTCTCGAAATATAATATTTTGATCAATGTGATCATAAATAAATGACTCATCTCCTCCACCTGCTCGACTATTGAAACAGTCGGAAGTGTATAAAAATTCGGTGATTCATTTAAAAATAAACAACTAGTTTTTTGGGGATAGTAAAACTGATTTGCATGAAGTTCAACAACAACATCAGCGGCAGTTGCTATTGGAGAGAAACGTTATAAAAATAATACCACGCATTGCTTCTATTCTTCTTTTTTTTTTGGAAAATGTTGCATACTGAACGAAACGACCGCAGCGGAAGAATAAATTTAATTGTAAATGTTGCGGTCTTCTTTTTTTCCTCGTTACATGCTATTTTATCGATTATTCACTTCTTTCCGATTTTTTTTGATTTTTATTTTCAGAAAATCTAAAAAAGTCTAGGTGTAATATTACGTTAAAGGAGGCCTTTACGGAAATAATAAATGTGTCTTAAATGAAAAAAGACTTCATTCTCATTCCAAATCTGTTTTTAAAATTTTCTAAAACCACCTAGAAGACGAGAAAATGAGTCTCAAAACAATGGCCTAGAAATAGGGGCCACCTGGCCGAACTTTTCCTGTGAGTTTTTTGGTGTTATATTAAATTCATAAATATTTAATGA
This sequence comes from Caenorhabditis virilis, assembly GCA_964036255.1. NCBI lineage: Eukaryota > Metazoa > Nematoda > Chromadorea > Rhabditida > Rhabditidae > Caenorhabditis > Caenorhabditis virilis. The sequence goes on along the minus strand of OZ038417.1, from coordinate 7,127,835 downwards.
AAATGCTTAAATTAATTCTTTATAACTTTTTTTTTACTTTTTTTGGATTTTTCATGTCTGCGGACTAGTTTTCGCCGATGGCCCCTTTTTCTAGGCCATTGTTTTGAAGCTCATTTTCTCGGCTTCTAGGTGGTTTTAGAAAATTTTAAAAACAGATTTAGAACGAGTATGAAGTCTATTTTCATCCCCAGACACATTCACTAGCTCCGTAAATCCCTCCTTTAACACATACAATTATCCGCAGTTTTTTAGTAAAAAAAAACGTGACTCAAATAAATTGTTGTGTTTTTTTATTAAATTCCCACACCATCTAGTTTCTCCAAGCCTTTTCTATAATAAAAGTGTTGTAATCCCCACATTGAAAGCCCGGCCATCCCATCTGGAGTTGAGTATTTATATATAAGATCTTCACAAATTTTTATGCGAAATGAGAGGAAGGAAAAACAAGTGCTTTGGAGAAACGGGAGCCCCTCCCTCCCCCAAATCATAAAATTTGGTGCAGAATAAAATTATTGACAGATTTGGTATTTTTGCTTTTTTTGCTTCGAACGAAGCATTCTTGCATAAATAAGTATATGGAATTCAGTTGTTCTCTATTGTAAATATACTGTATTACATCTGTCAAAGTCTGCAAGAGATTCAATATTGTATTTTCACATGGGGCATGACATGCACTATTCACTTTTTGATAATAAATATTAATCTGTGGAAATGAATTCACTTATTTACATTTATAGACGGTTTACCACTTTATTTTAACACTATCCACATAAATTGTAAACATTTGAGTCGTATCGAAAAATTATATACAGGGTGGCTTTTATTTACCCGCACCACTTTTAGCTGTAATATCTCTGAAAATAGAAAACCAAATGAGCTCAGATTCAACAAATAATTTATTAGAATACAAACAAATAGTTATCAACAACAATTATTCGATTCGGCCTCCTTTGGAGACGGTGACCGTTTGAAGACGTCTAGGATAGGCATCAACGGTGGCACGGTGGTATTGGAGAGATAGTTTGTCCCATTTCTCGATCAATTCTTTCTTCAAAGTCTCCAAATTCGAGTGGGGTCTTCCACAGACCTTATTCTGCAAAAATCCCCAGATGGAATTGTCCAGCGGGTTCAAATCCGGCGACGACGACGGCCAATCTTCCTTCTTGATGAACGCAGGAAAATGGTACTCGCACCACTGCTGAATGAATTTGGCAGTATGTGCTGGAGAGCCATCCTGTTGGAAGACCCGGTGTTGATTCCCGAAGTGGGATGGGTTCAATCATATGCTTCTCCAGAATTTAATTGACTAGTAATTTCTATCGATTTTTACTCCTTTATCGACGAAAACCAACGGACACTTGCCATTTGAGCAGATGGCACCAAAAATCATCACACTCGCTGGGTGTGTCACCCGAAAAATAGTTTTTCCGTTGTCAACAGCTTCTTGGACATCCTATGCAAGTACTTGATGATTCTGGGAGTTGAATTCTGCCTCCAATGTGAAAAACTTCTCGTCTGAAAATACCGTCACTAAAAGTCCACATCGTCGCGTGCCAGCGAGGAGCTTTTTTGCTTTTCGCAAGCGGTTATCATTGTTACTCTCCGATAAGATGAGCGGTTTTTGTTACACGATATGGGGTGAGATTAAGCTCCTCTTTGACAATCTTTGTCATGGAGAAACGAGAACTTCCGAACTCTTCAGCCATTTTTCTGATCGATCTATGCAGATTCCTCCTGATACTCTTCCTGACAAGTTTGACATTCGGTGGAGTTGTAACAGTGACTGGTTTTCCTTTTCCGACACGGTCCTTGAGTGTCCCAATCTTTTTAAAACAACGGGTTGCTTTGTAGACGGCCCATCTTGAAATTCCGAGCCGTTTGGCGATTTCTTTTGTACCAAAACCGCAGTTGTGAAGGCCGACGATTGAGCGCGATGAATACTCGGCGGTGCCATTTTACTGAAAATAATCCGATGATTCTGAAACTTTCTAGGATGAAAAACGAAGCAATAATAAAAAAAATACAAAAAACAGAAACATCAAAAACGCGCCCGCACGCTACCACCATGGCGCCAAACTTTGGTGCGGGTAAATAAAAGCCACCCTGTACAACGCAAAGACCCAGAGTAAAAGAATTTTGCAAAAAAGTGATTTTACCGTTGCATTTCATTTTGTCAGGTCCTTAGAACATTCCGGACTGAGGATGAAATATCTTCTTAAACTTTTACTTTTAAATATTTTTGGGAATGCTCTTTCGAATTTCAACTTTTAGGGGGATGTTCTGTATGCATTGACATGGGCCAGTTTATGCACTATTTTTCTCATATCCCAAATAATTAATTATCAATAAACAAAAATTTCAGAATTTTTCTATGAAATACCTATATCGTTTTATAAAAAAATCCTGATGTTTCAGAATAATTAATCAGTGGTGAAAAATCAATAGAAATCGATGATCTTTAATGGATTTTCATTTTTTTTCTCAAACTTTTTCTCAAACTTCTATAATTTTAAAACAAAATCTTTGTAAAAAATTGTTCTATAAGCCAAAAAAATTTTGGAGGTCGAAACATTGAGTACTGTGCCGGGAACGTGAACAGTCATGCACCATTTATAGCTGAAGTTACGTTTAGGCAACAATAATTGAGTTTCTTAAAAAGCCAACTTGCTTTCACGGATAGAATTTTGTCAGCAAATATTCTACAAGACTTGTACAACGTTTTTGTTTAAAAATATATAAAAGTTTGAATGAAAATCTATTCAGGATCATCGATTTTTATTGATTTTTCATCACTGCTTAACGGAGGGCTTTACGCAGATTATGAATGCGTCTGGGATGAAAATAGGCTTCAGACTCATTCCAAATCTGTTTTTAAAATTTTCTAAAACCACCTAGAAGCCGAGAAAACGCGTCTCAAAACAATGGCCTAGAAAAAGGGGCCACCTGGCCGAACTTTTTTCTATAAGCTTTTTTCGTTTTTCGCTAATAAATAGTTATGCAGAATGCTTATATTAGTCCTTTTTTATGTTTTTTCATCTTAATTTATGTTTTTTCTTTCTTTTTTTGGACTTTTCATGCCTGCGGACTAGTTTTCGCCGGTGGCCCTTTTTTCTAGGTCATTGTTTTGAAGCTCATTTTCTCGACTTCTAGGTGGTTTTAGAAAATTTTAAAAACTGATTTGGAATGAGTATGAAGTCTTTTTTCATCCTAGGCGCATTCATAATCTCCGTAAAGCCCTCCTTTAATTATTCCGAAAAATCGGCATTTTTTTGGAAAACAATATATTTATAACCATTTTATCCAGTTCTCTTTAATCGAAATCCATGATGTTCAGCACAATTCCGTCCTTTAAAATCGAAAAACCCTCAATTTCTGAAAAAATGTTGATAGGGATCTTATCTTTTTGCGAAACCCGATATTCAGACTTTTGGCTGTAATTTTTTAAAAATTAAATCAAACAATTTTGCTTAAAATATTCCTTGAAAGCTTTTTTACACACTGAATTCGATAACGACAATAAAAATTTAATAAAACTTACAATTACCGAAAAACACGAAAATATAAGGGGGTCTTATATTTATGCGACGCACTATACTATACTCCGACAATAATATTTTCATCAATTGACCATTTTTGAATGTGGAATCTGATCCCTTTCAAAAAAACCAATCTCTGCAGGTGTTCCCCCCGCTTCTTGTCAAAGTGCACATAATCACCATTGGAGCGCATTTTATCCCATCTAAATTTCCTAAAGAAACGCAGACAATCAGAGCATGTCCATTTTCTCAAGCGATGAAAATGGACGGGTGCCGAATGATCAAGGCCGCTCTTTTTCACCCTCTTCAAACCGCAATTCTCCTTTTTTTCTGCTTGACGTTTTTTTTTCATTCGTTTCTTGTTCCTTTCCTTGTTCTGTCTGTTTTCTACCGAGTTATTGTGATGTTGATAGCAAACAAAAAACGACCTATAGATTTGAAGGAACGATTCGTTTCCTTGTTGTGATTTTGATTTTTTTTTCCTGCTTTAAAATACCGTTTTTTGTTGCAAAAAAGTGGTTTTTTAAATTGAACATTTCCGATTTTCTTCGGAAAACGATCGCAATCATGCCTATTGAACGATTTGTTTTGCACTTTTGTTTTCTTTCTGTAAAAATTGCCTCCCTCCGCAAACAAAAAATAAGAGATCTTTCGTGCTGTTTTGTACATTTTACTAATGATCGTCAAAGTTTTGCAATATTTTTATTTGCGTTGTTTCGATGCTCAAAACTTTTCTCCAAAATTCTTTGGCCCAGATATGTGAGCGAGATGTAAATATATATTTACAAAAAATCCAATTAAAATTTTCCGAATGTTATTTTTTGAAGAATTTTTAATTGTTGCACCAGATTACTTTTATTTTGTTCTTTAAACCCAAAAACGTCGAAGAAAAAATATTCATAAAAACGCCAAAACGTTTTTTTTCCAAACAGTTAATTATTTAAAATTGTTTTTTTTTTATTTTTCTATTTTTAATCTCATTTTCTTTCATTTTGTTCTGTTCCTATTGAATTTCAATAATGTGTGCATATTTTTCTTTTAATTGAAAAATTTATAATTTAACAGTATTTCGTGAGAAAAATTGTATTGTAAAACACAGAAAATTGACTTTCAAATGTGTGAGAATATTTATTTATTAAATGTAGAATTTACATTTTATACGTAGACAATCGTTCATGTCATTTTTTATATTTTTTTCAAAAGCAAGTGAAATGCAAAAAGAAACAACATTGTTACCGATTTTATCAAATTTTGTAAGTATTCTAACCATTTTTTCGAGTTTTAAATTCAAAAAAAAAGTTAAATTCACATCTGCATGACGTGCCGATACATATTCTGCAGAGTAGAAAATTTACGAAACAGGTTTTTTCCACAATTTTTTTTTGAATTTTCCACATTTTTTATTCGGTTCAGATGTTCTCGCGCCAATTCAGTGCGTCCATCTATCCTTTCAATTGTGTCGAATCAGTTTTGAAAATAGAGAGACTTTAGAGAAAACAAAATAAAAAAAAAGCAAATAGGTATAACCTATCAACGGGGGGTAGATGAGTCAGTTAACTGATCTCCTCTGTTTTTGATTGAAAAACACTCTTTTTTTCATTATTTCTCTAGTCATTTGTTAGGTGAAATAATAATAGAGAATTCAAAAAATCACCTGCTTTTTTTTCTCAGAAAATTTTAGCGTTTTTTGGTTCGTTGATGTAAGTAATATGCTAAATTGCCATTTTTGTAGAATAATAATTTGAATTTCCCGCTAAAAATAGTTGGCCTAGAAAACCAAACAATCGAAAGTTAGTCCCTGTCAAAAATATTAGTTTCAAATGTTTTTCGATTTTTGTTTTTTGTTTTTCTGGTCGCAAAATGTTTCTGGTAACTCAATTTTTTCCTAAAAACCGTTTTATATTTTGCACCTGCTTTTGATTGTTTTTTTTCGTGATAACTTCGTTTTTCTTTGGAGATTTATTTTAGTTGAATGTAAACAAGAGTGTCTGGGTCTGGGCATAATGCCTTATTTTTCAAGTTTCATTAAAACAAATAAATATTAAATTTATCAACATGTTTTTCCCACCATGTATAAATTAGTTTATATGGCAAAATGCCAATCTATTTTGAGTAACCCTTCATTATTTCTGATCACGATGTTTGATTGAATTTTTGCTCCAATCACCGAAACATTGCTTATCCTCTCGAAATGTGCACACAGGTCATATAAGTCGATGAGTCGAAGAAAAAGAGGAAGAAGTGTTTAAAAAGTCATCCCTTTTCCTCTTCGTTCGGTGTCGTCCACCTTGGTCACGGACAAACATTCAAAGTGTGTATGTGAGTGTTTGTATCTTTCTTTTTTTTTGCTCCTCTTCATCTATCCTATACCCTTTTTGCACCCATTTTCGAGAAAACAAAAAACACTGTTCAAGTCGTAAATACATTGGGAATATTTCGAAAGAACATTGTTTGGACGATGAACAGTCTGGATTTTTGAGCCCAAACTTTTATAGATTGTTGTCCGAACTAACGTTACAGTGTTTTTCTAGTCCATATTTAGGAGATTATTTATCATTTTTCATTTTTCTCGAATATTCTAGTTTCATAGAGGAACAGTGTATGTAGTGAATCAAGTGTAATGTTTCTCTAGGCCATTTTTTTCTTCTATCACGTTTGTTTGGCTCCTACATGACTCGTGAAACTTTTACAGTAAGATATAAACCGAATGTGAAGTCATTATTCCAATTAATTTGATGAGACTCGAGCAATCAGCTTTCCAGAATTTAGTATGAACAATTCACGGTCATTTCCGATGGTAACACCTTGTTTCAGCTTTATCACTTCACTTTGTATTTTCCTTGCCGAAGACATTTCAAAACGAAAAATAAGAGAACTGAATAGATAAGCGTGTTCCCCCTTCCAATTATTCCGGAAATATATTTTGAGCCGAAAATGATCTCTCACACGTCCAAGACGACTCAAATTTCTCTCGAATTATACACCCAATTCTGGGCAATTTTAAATTGTATGTCAACATGGATCGAGTATTGCGTTTCTGCTAGTCTTTGCCCTTCGGAAGCGGTATGCTTTTTTATTCTTCGTTTTTTTTCGAGGTGGTGAGCTGCGAAATAGAAAAACTTACAAACAAAACAATGCATAACTCACTCCTTCTTCATAGCTTCTCGTTGCCTAGTGATTGTTCATAATATGTGTTCATGAACATATTTCATTCTAAAACGTCGAGATATTCTTCGGTCTTTTTTTTCCTTTCCAATTTCTCGAAACAAAAGCACTTTTCTGTAAATGAATTATTGAAAAAGTCCTTTCCGTTTTGAGTTTTGGAGCTAAAAAAATAGTGCAACTTATCATTCGTTTCGTATCAAATTTCAAACACTCGTTATTTTTTTTTCTCGTCCAAATTCCCTTTCTTCTTTCAAAAAAGGAGAAGTGTGGGAGTTTCAGGAATGTTGAAAAAAAGAAGAAAAAAATTTCATATTTGTATTCCTTTTCTTATTGTGATGATAATATATCGGGTTATATAATATTGGTTTTCGCCAACTATGAGTCAGTGATGTAAGGCGTTTTTTTTCTTTTTTGTGTGTCATGTTCATGATAGGAAAAGTGTTTAATAAAAAGCATTTTTGTTTTCTTTTAAAAAAAAAGAGAAACGTTTTTTGGTTTTCTTTTGACGTATGTATTTCCTGCCGAAATAAACTTACTAAAACTATGGTTTCAGCTGTTAGAAAGTCGCTTTTCTTTAAAACACTGACTCCTGAAAACGAGCAGTTTATTTGGTCGTTGGTCGTTATTCTGCAAGTTTGGATTTTTTTTTGAATCTTGCAGATGGTTACTGTAGTCAAAAGTCTTGGAGTTTTTTCCCGGTGCATTGTTTTTCTGGAAAAAGGGGTTTTAAAGCCGTTTGATTATGGTTTTTTAAAAAACAATTAAATTTTCATTTTTTTAAATGTTTGTAAGAAGTGCCGGGGTTTTCGGGCCTCTTAGTTAACTAACCCTCTTGATCCTTTCCCACAAATTTAGAAGAACAAACGTTGCTCCGTGAAAATATTGCAATGGAATATGTTTTTTGTTGTCTTAAAAATGTCTCTCGCTGAAAGTGTAGTTTGAATTTTTCATTCGAAATTTGTAATTTAGACGCTATTAGAAAAAGGTCGAAGAGAATCCAAAATTGAAATTCGCTCAAAAATTACAAAAAATATTATCTAACGATTAAAAAATCGTTCTCTGTCAATGTTTGCATTAAATATTAATTTTGATAGGATATTTTGCCGCATCGATTTCAAATTTTTTTTTGATATATTTTTTTTATTCGGTTATCAAAACTAAAATAATACTTGGGCGGGGTATTTCCATCAAATGAATCATTGAAACGAGCAAATTTTTGAACGGAGTAAATATAAAACAGGGAAATTGTTTTGTTAATTGTTTGCTCGCGAACAAATCAACATTAGAAAGGTTTTGAAAGAGACCAAGAGCAAAACGTTTTTATTATTTTTTGTTATGCTTTGAAACGATTTTTCTGAGTGCTCTTTTGTTTTGTTTTGTCGACGTTTAATTTCCGTGTCGAATTTTCGTTAAATAGACCAAGTAAAATCCAAAATGTTATTTTTTTTGCGTTTTGTTGTGCGGGCTATTGAGAATGGTGAAAGTAATTGGGCTTTCATTTCTCTCTTTGTTATTGTATAGCTTCCTTCATCTGTTTCAAAAAAAAAAAGATTCCCGCGCGGTTATATTTATAAGATATAGAAATCAGCGTAGAATAACACAATTTCCTATGGTTTACGTATCAAGTGGATTAATCGAGTCAGTTGTGTCTAGTTCTATTTTTCCACTTTTTCTCTTTTTTTGGTTTTAATCTCTTAACAATTGATCGATAGTTGGCGTATTTTATTTCAAAAAGTGATTGTATTTTTATGAAATAAGTATAATAAAGGCCTTCTAAAAACCATTTGTATTAGTTTGTCAGTCCATTAACAATTGTTTTTGAGTTAGTGTTGATTTTAACCACCTGATAGTATTCCTTTGGTTAAAATCAACACTAGTTTCCAAGCGAGCAGTTTCTGAAACATCAAATGTTGTTTTTTATATTATAATCATTGACTATTGCATTATTTTTTCATAGTAGTGCAATAGTATCACCGAATTCAATAGTTGACATCGTTCCTAACACGGCCATGTTAAGTACCCCCCGATTTACCTTTTTGGGCGGCAAAAGTAAACACATTCAGGTAAATATCCGAAGAATGTCGGTTATAATTCTAAACATGTGTTTATTTCTATTGTTGATGGATTTTTAAATTTCAAATGACAAAATATTTACATACATAAAAATTAGCCGCATCAGTGGCGAACAACGGCTAGAAAGTAGAAAGATCAAGTTTATCGGAATTTTGTCGACACTTTAATTATGAAGCTAATTAAATTGCGAGGCACGGGTACTTAATTGCCAATTTTTTTGGGATCGTTCATTTTAAAAAAATGACGATACTTTTCAATTTTAGCTTTTTTAATTCAAGGGTTTCATGCAAAAGCTGAATGTTGTTTGAACGTCTTCAAGGGCAATTTCAGTGTAAAGTGAAATACTTAGGAATTGATTTTAGTTTATTATTATGAAATATTTAAATGGCCTAGAATTCGGATCGTCGCGTTAAGAAAATCAGTTTTCTTCATTTTTATGTTGACTTTTCAACATTTTCGATTTATTTCCTGACTAAGAGTTTTCTTTTTATTTAAAAAAAATGTATTTCGAAACTATTATATCTTTTGAAATATATTTTTATTTTGCTCGGAAGCCTCATTTCAAAGGTTCAAAAGTTTGACTTTCGAGTAACTCCTCATGTTTATTTGTTCTTCGAATTTGTCTACATGTTCAAAATCATCGGATACCTGATGATTTTGAACATGTACATCATGTTCGAAAATGATGATGATCACAAGAATGATTCATCAAATAGGAGTATTCTCTTTTTAATAGTTAAAAATTGAAAACACCATTCCACAAGACTTTATAAATTCCTCTATTTTGGCCTCTCAACTTGGAAAACCAGTTTCTTCTCTTTTCTCTTTCTCGAATTCGTCCACTCGCTTTCAGGGGGTAAAAACTTATCATTATGTTGCCAAAAACTTTTTTTTTTTTGCGCCAGAGACAATGAATTATAAATTCTTCTCATTTTCATTGTGTATTGCGCCTTTAAACTGTAGAAAAAAAAATTGATTAGCGAAAAGCTGTTCAAATAACGGTTTCCATGACCAAAAAAAGAGGGGGGCCCAGATAATTTAGTAGTGCATTTATTTTTTGTTATCCTTTGTATATGTTTTCATTCATCTTTCATCTCTTCTGATGTCTTGTTCCATATTACAACAGAGTTTTCATTTCACTCTTTTTCCCACTCGCTGTCAGGATCCCTGCGTTTCTTTTTTCTCAATTTTTTTCAAAACGAAAAAAAATTGGCAAAGCGAGAATCAATTATCAGTCTTTGAATTTGTTGCAAAACTTGTAAACTTTGATAACGAAACGTTGCCGCTTAGTCTTCGTTTTTGAGGTCGAAAAATCGAGTCATTGATGAAGTTTTGTTAGTTGAAAATTTGCCATTTAGATATATGCCTTTTAATTACTTTCGTTTCATGTGCATTTTTATTCATTTTTTAATAGATTCAGCCAATGAAACATTATCAACTTTTAGTCTTGTCACACTTCTTTTTTGTTGAATAATATTTAAATAGAGAGAAAATGTAGGGTGTGAAAATATGAGCGGTTCAGAAATATCAACTGCACTTTAGTCTAGTACATGAAATATGTAGAAATGAGGGAACATTAGGTAATGTCGAGTCTAGGCCATTAATTAAGGTTATAGACTATTTAATTCAGTTCCTTTACTGAAATTCGTCAAATTCGTTTATAATGCGAAATGACCTAGGAATTACCATTGATGGCCTAGAATTACATGTTCAAGCAAAACGCTTGTTCCTCCTTTTCTGCATTTTTAAAGTTTTTCTCTACATTTTTGTTTAGTTTAAGATTTTTTACCACATATTCTTGTATCTAAAATGTTCATTTTTTATATGAGCATCACTTCCTTGATTTATAAATGTATTAACATAATATTTAACACTTTAAGCCCATTCCATTGTCAGATTTGAAGAGAGAAATCAACGCTCTTTTGCAAAAAAACGTTTTTTTTCTAAACCGACGAATTTAATGTTTATTTTTGATGTACTTTATGCTCATTTCTGTGATTAATCATTCTGAACAATATATTTTTTGCTTGGTAGGTTTTTAGGGCTCCAATTATTCTTTAGAAGGATTAAAAACAACATATATATTGCTCCACAACAGTCTATTTTTGAAAAAATCGTAATTTTTCTGTCGGTCTTTTTTTTATCTTTAAAAAAATCATAAAACTTTTTTAAAAATGTTGATCGTTTGTCTTATCGCTCATTTTTTAAAAACCAAGTTTTTAAAATAAACTTTACTAATTCGATATTTAAAAATTGTGCACGTATTATAAAATAATACGTGACCAACATTATGAATTAGGATTAATTAAAAAGAAAAAAATCATTTTTCTAATTTTCTTTTCACAAAACGGTGTAGCTTTTTTTGTTACATGAAAAAGGGTTAGCTACATCAGGAAAGGTAAAAATTTCAGTGTTTCCTTTAAATTATTTGAAAAAGTTTAGGAAATTAATTCGAAATTTCAATTTTTGAAGCAATTAAACAATCTAGCTTTTATCGAAGTTTTGTGCGATTTTGATTTGTTTTCAAAATGATTCAAAAGTGAGTTTTTTGGTTAATGAGACAATTTCCACAAGCTAAACGAAATCCCAGGCTGAAACACTGTTCTCGAAGCTGCCAAAAAATTATATACTCCAAAATTATGTGGCCATTTGCGGGCAAGTTTTTTTTTTCGAATTTTCTATTGAAAAAAAGAAAAGAAAAAGCGGAAATATATTGCTGAAGGTGTTGTATAGACTAGAGTGAATTTTTTGTTCTAAAAATGTTTGACATCTTTTTTAGGGCAATTAAACATTTTTTTTAGCAATAAAATTAAAGACTTAGTCATAAAAATTTTTATCAAATAATAAAAAAATTATATTGGGCGTTTTAAAAACACCACGCATTTATTTGTTGACGGTTTATTATTATTGTTCCAAAATAATATTGTTTTTTGTTCTTTTTGATGATTAATGCTACTTATCTGTAGTTCTTCTCATTCTTTTCCGTTTTGAAGTAAATATTAGTCACCTAATAAAAATCACATTATTATTATAGGCATTGAGGTAATGAACTGTGAGGTGAAGCATGCGCTGCACTGCGCTGTCCTTTTAACATGGATTGCGTGTTTTGCCTACTTTTGTGGCGTGTTCACCGAACCACCGAAGGGAGCTGTGCCGGATAGTCCTGTTGAAAGGTGAGCTTATTTTATATATATTCTTTGAGGTATAAATGTGATCAACGAATTTTAGGTGATAATTATTCAAAAAATAATAATCCAAATGATGTGGAACCTATTTTAAATAATATATTCCATAAAATATAATTTTCTGACAACTGAAGAAAATAAACGTAGGATTGCTTCGAAAAGTAGTAGGAAAAAAGTAGATCTAAAAAATATTTGAAAAATGGCCTAAAAATATAGAAAATACGCTAATAAGCTTGTTAGGTTCTAGGAACAACTGCGATTAGTTTCTATGCCTTCAAAATATTTGGAAATGCAGTTAATGATTATTATATGTTGGTCTTCAACTTTTACAATTAAAGTTAACAATTAAGTGGACGTTATTATCAAGATAATAATTTCTGGCCGATCGTTTTGCGGAGTGTCGTTGGGAATTTACTCGCAGCGCGACCGCAACGCGCTCAAATTCAAATTTCTCAGTTGGTCTTGCGCGTAGCGGTCGCGTTGCGAGTAAATTCCCAACGACACTCCGCGAAACGAGCGGCCAGAAATTTTTACCTTAAGTTGAACAAACATTTTTATTCACCAAGATGTTTCAAAGATCCATCGCAGCAGCAATTCTCAACAAAATTCAAAAAAACATGAAAAGTTCTGTATTTCGGACTCATAAATTCATTATTTATGGGTCTTGCAAGTACTTGTCATTTTTTTGAACGAGTGTCATGACTAAATAATAATGAAGAAGAGCACTTTTAAAAATAAACTTCGTTTTAGCACTACTAAATTCTTAGATCACTAATTGGATTCCTAAGCCACTGATTTGAGTTTCTTTAATCACATTTTGACAGTTATTATCAAGATAATAATTTCTGGCCGATCGTTTTGCGGAGTGTCGTTGGGAAGAAACTGAACTTTTCATGTTTTTTTGAATTTTGTTGAGAATTGCTGCTGCGATGGATCTTTGAAACATCTTGGTGAATAAAAATGTTTGTTCAACTTTTCTAATGAAGGGTCCATTTATTATCGAAATGCCTCAAAAATCGGTTTTTGACTTGTTTACTGTTGCTTCAGGTTCAACAGAAATTGAACTCTAATGGACCTATGCAGAAACTAAAAATGCTGCAAAAAATTGCAAACAAATGCAAAAAATTCAATTCAGAAACTTGCAAAAAATGTCAAGAAATTGCAATTTTTGCAGCCGATTGACGGGAAAAATACGGTAATCGTTACGAGACCATCAATGAAAACGGCTCTTGACCGTATTTTTGGACGCACACCTGTGAAATTTGTGAGGGTCTCGCAGCGAAAAGTAAGAACCTTTGATGATCTCGCAACGATTACCGTATATTCCCCGTAAATCGGCTGCAAAAATTGCAAGTTTCTGCATTGAATTTTTTGCTGCAATTTTAGTTTCTGGATAGGTCCATAATAAATTTTGTGAAAGGACACTGATCAATTCATTTTTGCTAGTTTAGCCTTAGTTTTATTAACCAATTTTATTGGATCAATTAAAATTATCTCTTGAGAATAACCTAAAACTATGATTTATCACTTAATAAACGTTTTTTTTTCAGTTACGGCTACATCTGGACAACATTTCTCTACCTACTCCGTTTCACAGCTTTGCTCGTCCTACCACAATGTCTCTGTAATTTGTTTGGTTTGATGCTTTTCAACGCATTCCGTGAAAAAGTTCCATTGAAAGCCGCTCCATTATTGTCACCATTTGTCTGCTTTCGAGTTGTCACCAAAGGAAATTTTCCGCTGTTGGTCAAGGTAATTCATTTATATATATCTATACGTTTTTTAAAGAAGAGAGTTTTATTTTTAGCGTTATGAATCATAGTTTTTGTCGAAGTTTTGATTATTAAATCGCGTTGGAAATTTTAGCGTTTTTGGAGTGATTAAACGCTTTTTTATAATTGATAAGAAAGTGCTTGATGAACTAAAAATTTTAAATGCGGAAAAGTTGAAAAAACCCTGAAAAGTGTTAATTGATGCGATAGAGTTTGAGTCCGGTTGATAGGAAGTATATTAATATTTTAACGAGTCACAATTTCAAAATTGAGTTTTGTAAATAAACATTCATTGAGCGATAAGCTTAACAAAACACGAAGGTGACAAATTTGATGGGGTTTTTTTTCGTCGAAATTTACATTTTTGCGTTTACTGATAAAACTGGTGGGTGATTGGATACGCCTAGTGATGAAATATATTTTGTGAAATAATTGTAGTGCAAAACATAGTCGTTTCGAGTATGAAATTATGAACAATCGAATAATTTCCAGGAAAACATTGAAGAAAACATGAAAACATGCTTTGAGGCCGGAATGGAGAATTTCATTTTTGAAGTTGTCACCGATAAAGCGATTAATTTGCCACAAAATCCAAGAGTTCGAGAAGTTGTTGTTCCGATGTCATATAGGTTTTAATTGTTGCAGGAGATCAGAAAATACAAGAAAAATTATAATTTAGAACAAAAAGTGGAGCAAAGTTCAAGGCACGCGCATTGCAATATTGTTTGGAAGATGATGTGAATATTTTGCAGTCGAATGATTGGATTGTACATTTGGATGAAGAGACGCTGTTGACAACGAATGCGGTATATTTAAACATTTTGGGAATTTGAAGTTTAAAAATGTTTCGAAATTTTCAGATTTGCGGAATTTTGAACTTTTGCGAAGATGGAAAACATCAATTTGGACAAGGAGTTATCACGTATGCAAGTGGTGAAATTGTTAATTGGTTGACGACGCTCAGTGATTCGTTTAGGTAATTTTCTGGAATTGAAACACTTTATTCACACTTTTTCACTTATTCAGAGTTGCCGATGATATGGGAAAACTTCGTTTTCAATTCAAATTATTCCATAAGCCATTGTTTGGATGGAAAGGATCTTATGTTGTGACACAGGTTGAAGCCGAACGTGCTGTTTCGTATGATCATGGAATGGAAGGATCGATTGCAGAAGATTGTTTCTTTTCGATGGTTGCGATGAAGCATGGATATTCATTTGATTTCATTGAAGGTTTGTGTTTTGCAAGTTTCGCAAAATTCTGATATTCACCTCGAAAGGAACCCAGTTCCATTTCAAATTTCTAATAATTGTTTGTTATTTCCAGGTGAAATGCACGAGAAGAGTCCATTCACAATGTGGGATTTCCTTCAACAACGAAAAAGATGGCTCCAAGGGATTCTTTTGACTGTTCATTCGCCAAAAATTGCAATTGTTCACAAAGCTTTATTAGCTCTTTCACTTTACGCGTGGGCCACAATGCCATTAACATCATTGCAAGTGTTCCTTTGCCCACTTTTCCCACTTCCAAGGTGTCTTCCATTTGATTTTTTGCTTTCTTTCGTTGGTGCTGTCAATTTGTACATGTACATTTTTGGAGTTATCAAATCGTTTTCGCATAAGTACAGGTTGGTGGAATTTTGACGATTGTTCTTATTAATAATATGTTTTAATTTTAGGAACAGTATCTTGCGGTTAGCATTATATCTAGCTGGAGCTCTAATGACAATTCCATTCAACATTTTGATTGAAAATGCGGCCGTTCTTGTTGGAATGTTTGGCAAGAAGGATCAGTTTTATATTGTGAATAAAGATATTCAGACGGTTTAGAGGTATGTTTTTATTTGAAATGATCAACTTTTAAAACTGGCAATTATTTCAGACAAATAAGATGAAATTCATGACAAACGTTGAAACCCGAAGAAAAAAACTGAAATTTCTAGCTAGTTTCTTCAAATAAACGTCATATCAAGTTCTTGCCTTTTATCTGCATGATTTATTTGCTCATTGGATATATAGATATCTTTAAAACAAAATGTGATATAATTTTATTTTTTTTAAACTAGATTTTTGCCCCCCTACCCCCCAAATTTAACTTCACTTTCTTCTTTCAATTTTTCTAACTAATCTACTAAAATTTAGAGTATCGAGTGCTTGAAAATATCCCGAATGGAACATTTTAAGATCTCGATTTTTACAGCAGTTTTTTTTTCGTTTTTATCGCATTTTTATTCGTTTCTAGAGCATGTAAAATCAAAATGTTTAAAACACTGCCATTTTTATAATTTTCCCCAAATCACAATTTCCAGAGTTTTTTTGCTCAAAAAATATTTCGAAAAACTGAAACGTATATAGGAAATGACAATTGAATTCGTTGCGGGACCCTTTTTAATTGTATGAAGGGCTAGAATTGTAGATGAACTTTTTCGGATCTTTTTTCTAAAAAGATCCCCCCTCCCCTATATTTTTGACTTATCTAATTGAAAACCGGCCAATGATCTCGTGTATTTTTTGCATACGTGTTTTGTATATTTTATGAATATATATCTATTTTTCAACTCGATTTTTGTTTTCCTTTTTGTCCTAAATTGTGATTTGGAAGTGAATCGTATCCGGTTACTTCCTTTATTTTTTCCGGTTTTTTGATTTGCTTTGAAATAAAGATTTAAAATTATTTTTTTGATTTTATTGTTGGCTGAGTGCATTTGATGTCTTCAGAAGCTCCGGATCGTTTTCAGTTTATGATCGGAGCCGGAGCTTTTAACAAAAAGATAATGGTGAATATTGATTTTAAAAAGTATAACGTAATAACTCAATTATTCTTGATCATTGCGCTCGGAAGGCTACCCAACCTCACCGCCGCTCCGCACGCACGCGACGCGGCTGCCGACAATCAACACACTGGAAAATTTGAAAAATTCATTTTCCCGCCAATATTTCAGTGTGTTGCGTGGGAGGTCACCGCGTCGCGTGCGTGCTGAGCGGATGTGAGGTTGAGCAGCCTTCCGAACGCAATGATCAAGAATAACTGAGCCACGGCATGTTTTTCACTACGCGCGGGATATACGAGTAAATTTTTTCCCGCCGCTGCGATCTAATCACGTCAACACAATTTTTGACTGACGCACTTCTTGAGAACGTTTTAATTTCCAGTTTTCTGGGTTAATTTTACAAGGGAAGTGCGCGAAGTCACCATCGGCAATCGAGTTGAGACGTATACCATTCGATAGAGCTTCAAAGCTAGGTCTAGAATCCGTTTTAAAAGTCTGCCGGTTCGACCTGTGAGCCGGTGAAATATGGGCTCAAAGTTCCTTGAAAAAGAGGTGAGTATATAAGCGCACCTGAACCCTCCTACACCATGTGGCTGCGTGGTCAAGTGGGTTAAGCACTTGCCTATGAAAATGTTTTCCAAAAGTTCGATTCCAACCGGTTGGTAATTGTTTTGCATACTTTTTTCTTTTTGTTTGTTTTTGTTTAAAAACTTTTTAATAAAACAATTTACAAGTTAATGCACATTTTAATCATTTTTCATCGTTATTCATTTGTCAATTTTAATTTGGAAATTTGTAAATGTTCACCGTTGTCAATAATCAAAATCGTTATATCACTATTTTCATTCAAAATTGTTTTATTAAAACGTTTTTAAACAAAAAAAACAAAAAGAAAAAAGTATGCAAAACAATTACCAACCGTTTGGAATCGAACTTTTGGAAAATATTTTCATAGGCAAGTGCTTAACCCACTTGACCACGCAGCCACATGGTGTAGGAGGGTTCAGGTGCGCTTATATACTCGCCTCTTTTTCAACTCAAGGAACTTTGAGCCCATATTTCACCGGCTCACAGGTCGAACCGGCAGACTTTTAAAACGGATTCTAGACCTAGCTTTAAAGCTCTATCGAATGGTATAGGTCTCAACTCGATTGGCGGTGGTGACTTCGCGCACTTCCCTTGTTAGGGTAATTCTTGAAATAAATGTTTTGAATGGTGTCTCACACCTATCTCGCGCAAATTTAAAAGTAAAAGAAGGTGTTTCCAATGGTTTCAAGCATAGATTGAACAAAAAAATATATTTCTTTGAAGATCACGCATCACAGACCGCGTGTTCCCAGCTAATTTTTGTGTCAAAACAATCTAAATTGTCTTTTCTTCAAATTGAATTCGGCACTTTTTCGATTTTTTGACTTTTAGGAAAGTTATTTACAAAAATGTCTCAAAATCGAGTTTTTTCAGTACTAAATTTCATTCAAAGATCACGAGAACACCAATAAAGTTAAGAAGTTAAAATTTTTTTGTGAGGTGGACAATCAGCAAGGGTAAAGTTTGTATCCGGCAGAATTTCGAAAAAAGCCCTCAGAAGCTAATTAAAAATTTTTGAAATTTTTCCAGTTATAAATTTCAATCTTTAGGCTTCAAAATTTTTTGATCTCGAACGAACTTTCAACTCGTATTTTTTTTTCTATTGAGGAGGTAGTAAAAAACATGCCGTGGCTGAGTTGACAATACTTTATTATTTAAAAAATTAAGAAAAGAAAAGTTATTTATATCCGGTTAAAATGGACTAGTATCAAACTCTTGACCCTAGGCTTCATGCACTGAACTATCACAGTCAAAATCATTCATAAGTTGATCACAAATTCCAGAAAGCTCCACAATTCGATTTTTCTGAAAACCATAAATAATTGAATTCTGAAAAAAGTTACAACTCTCACCAAAACTTCAATCTCTTCGTTTTTGCTTGCCAATTCAAGATCCATTCGTTTCACTCTCAAACGAAGGCCTTTCGTACCATCTTCGTTATTTTTCATCAGTTCGTCATATTCCATTGAAGCTCTTTCCAATTCTTCTTCAGCCTTTTCACAAACTACATGGAACTTTGCTTTCCATTCTTCCGCTTCTTCTGCAGCTGTTTTCAGTTTTTCAGCAGCTCCTTCGTAGGCGGTTCTTATATCGGTTGCAGTTTCGCGAGTGGCATTAAATGTATCATAAAGGGTGACATAGTTATCGTGCATTTTACTCGCTTCTTGTCGGGCTTGATCACGTTCTCTGAAAGAAGGATTAGAAATTTTTGGAAAACATTGGAGGCTCTTCATGATTAGTATATAATTAACGATGGTTCCCTTTAAATATAATTTACAAAAAATATAATTTTTAGAAAATCGTGGAGTCACTTCGGAAATAGCAATTTAATTATAATTAATTCAAAGAAAAAAAATTAGCTCCGATTTAAATTTAATTCGCAAACGAAATTTTAAAAAATGACAGTGAAAAGCGAGTGTGTATCTGATTTAATCGTCCCGAATTAGCTGCATAACTGCATTAGAAAGTAAAACCTATATTTAATTACTAATAATTTTTTCCAACTTACGGAGATAATAAATTAAAATAGACTTCATTCTCATTCCAAATCTGTTTTTAAAATTTTCTAAAACCACCTAGAAGCCGAGAAAATGAGCTTCAAAACAATGGCCTAGAAAAAGTGTCCACCTGGCCGAACTTTTTCCTATGAGCTTTTTTCGTGTTTCTTATAATAAATAGTTATGCAGAATGCTTATATTAGTCCTTTTTATGTTTTTTAAAATTGTAATTTATGTTTTTTGGATTTTTAATGCCTGCGGACTAGTTTTGACACTTTTTTTAGGCCACTGTTTTGAAGCTTATTTTCTCGGGTTCTAGGTGGTTTTAGAAAATTTTAAAAACAGATTTGGAATGATAATAAAGTCTATTTTCATCCCAGATGCATTCATTAGCTCCGTAAAGTCGTCCTTTAATTTTCGAGCTGAAATTATGCTTTCGAGTTTTTTTTTCTAAAAACTGTATTCACCGGCAAGATATCCTCAATTATGAAGTCCAATCAGAAATAACAATTCTATAGGATCAATTTGAAAAATACCTTTTCGTATTTCATTCCAAAATTTTCAGTTATTTCGCGTATTTTTTCCAAAACCCGGAATTAATTCAAAATCCTAATTTTTCTATAATCACTTCATTGATAATTGATATATTGCTAAAAATCCCTTTATTCAAAAATTGACTCACTTAATGATTCTTTGATATTCTTCGTTGGCAACTGTATTACCATTCCCAACACCAGAATCAGAAACACGTCCTTGTGATATAATTGTTCCGTCAGATTTACGTACTTCGAACTCTGAAAAACGGGATTTTTTTCCGAAAAAAGGTGTAGACTTTAAAACGGACCATCAGATTCTAATAATCGTTTAATAATATCCATAAACGCCTTTGTGGTATGTTTCATGACAATCACATCCATTTTATTACATCCAGCTATTTCTTCTACCTCATTATTTTCTTCACATCTATTCCGAGTTATGGTTCTGTTTAAGGACGCAAGGGGGGTAGATGTTACCAGTCCATCTGGTAAACGAAGGATTGGAGAGCCCCAATCAATTGGGTCCATTAATGAAAAGTTTTCTGAATTTTAAAAATTTTTTCAGTCTTAATAATTCTAAGAATATGAACAAAAGAAAAATAAAATATGAAACGGCGAATAAAAAAATATTTACAAGTATTTTGATTGTCATGTCACTTTTTAAAAATTACAAATTATAAGTCTTGGTATTTAATTTTGGTTTAATTTGTTTTTTTTTTAATTAAAGGAGGGCTTTACGGAGCTAATTAATGCGTCTGGGATGAAATGGACTTCGTACTCATTTCAAATCTGTTTTTAAAATTTTCTAAAAACACCTAGAAGCCGAGAAAACGCGCTTCAAAACAATGGCCTAGAAAAAAGGGCCACCGGCGAAAACTAGTCCGCAAGCATGAAAAATAAAAAAAACATAAATTTTAATTTAAATAAAAAGTACTAATACACGCTTTCTGCATAACTATTTATTACACGAAAAAAGCTCACAGATAAAAGTTCGGCCAGATAACACTTTTTCTAGGCCATTGTTTTGAGGCGTGTCTCGGCTTCTAGGTGGTTTTAGAAAATCTTAGAAACAGATTTGGAATGAGAATGACGTCTATTTTCATTTAAGATACATTTATCATCTCCGTAAAGTCCTCCTTTAACTTCATTTTTGTTACTCACAATGAAATACATATTATGGTTAATCTGCTTCCAAGGAAAAACATTCATTTATAGAATCTTAGGAGAGTAATTCAAAAACCATCGATTATGAACTCGTTTGAAGTGCAAAGAAAACAAACACATCACAGATCAAATTGTTTGCGAATGGGTAATAAGCTTTTTGTATTGGAAAATTTAACAGATGGATTGAAAATAAAAAAAACATAAAGGACAGTTCATTGTAACCATCGAACTAGAAATGTGGATTCCACAACAGAATACATTTCCAATTGTGAATTTTCAAAAACTAAAAAAAAAACGAGGTTTTCCGGCTTTGACGGGAGTACTCTCAAAAAATCGAGCACAACAAATCGTAAAAATTGAGACGGTATAGGAAATAGGAATTTATGGACCTAAATATCCTGAAATTAAAAACAACGCAAAAAATTTTTTAAAAAAACGTGCAAAAAATAATTTAAACGCAAACAATTATTTTTTTGCTATTGTTCTCACGCTTTGAATTTTTGTCATCGATTTTAGTTTCTGAATAGGGTTCATTGCTAACTTTTTTAAAAAACGTGCCCTTATCATGTAAAATACACAGGCAGCACAGAGTTGCACAATTTTATGGCCGAAGTTCACAGCCAGGTGTTCTTCTCGTCCTTTGCATTTATCATTTCATTTCAGAAAAAGGCAAAAATCAGCTGGAATCTTTGAAAAAATAAGATGACTAATAGAATGTCTAGAGCATATTTATGTAGGGGGAGAAGAGTAACCCTTGGTGCAAAAAAAGACCGAACAATTTTTAATTTTTCTCCGAGACATGAATAGACATGCTCATAAGGCTTAATAACCAATAAAACATTATTTTGGAAATTATTGTGAACGGAGCTTTAAAGATCTAAAATGTAGAAATTTCGGACCATCAGAAAAAGACCTTCGAATGATTATCGTCTGCTATAACGGTTTTCTCGTAGTTTACGCGAAAACGTTCCATCTGGAAAATTCCAGGAAAATCAACTTCTCGACATGTATTTCCAAAATCTCTCGTTCTGTAAACAATGATTTTCAAAACACGAAATATAATTTCAATTTTTACTAACTTATTCACAAACAAATTATTTAAAATAATACACTTTTTAATTACGACATAAAAATAGAAAACCGGTTACTTTTTTTAAAAAATTAAACAAAAATCCGTCCATATTTTCGAAATTTCGCATTTTTCCTGATCGCTTCTTCATAATGCCGAAGTTGAAGCGTAGTCTCTGGATATATTCCTTCGTTTCGGAACACGTTTTTCGGTTCCTGGAAATTATAATTTTAATCACAAATTGATAAAAATTCCACTTACTGCTTTTCGTTCAATCAAAGCCGCTCCAACAATTTCTGAGACCAATTCTTTTGCAATAAAAGCCAGGAAAACTTCAGCGGATTGGTCTCTAATTGGTGGTTTTCCGATCCATGTTAATAACAATTGCATTGGGTTTAGTGGCTTTGGTCTGAAAAAATAAATTTTTTAGGTCTTGGGAATATGTTGAATACGTTCTCCGGTTTGAAGCCGCTATTTTAACTGCTGGTACCGAGTTTCGCTGAAAACTCACACGTCTTGCTTCCGTGAAATCGGTATAATCTTCGACGGTCATTTCATTTATTGATTCGAGCATTAACGTCTGTTTTTGGTTGAATATTTTATCATCAAAGTTCTGCAAAAAGTTCAAATGGACATTTTAATTTTTCGTTGAAAAACAACCTTATAGACTTCAATATTTAAGTTTAGACTTTTAATGCTTTCCTTCATTTCTTGCATAATTGATTCATCAGCAGAAAGGTTTGAGGTTTTCTTTCTAAAAATTCAATGAAACACGTTCAAATATTAAAAAAAAAAACACTTTTCGTACTTTTTGTTAGAAATTAGTTCCTCGATTTCTTCAACATCATCATCCTCATCATCTTTTTCATTATAATATTTTTCACTGTCCACAGACGTGGAAAGCATCTTTGCTTTACGATATTTCGACATTTCAATACGATTTTGGAGGTACGAAACAAAACGGGAGATTATTCCGACTTGTTTTTGAAGGATGAAGACGAGATCTTTGAGATCAATAAACGAGTCCCTAAAAATATTTAATAAAGATGGCTTTTTGAAAAGGTATGACTTACTTGTCATCTTTTAGGCCTACAATGTCTTCTAGCAGGAATATCAGCTCACTTTTGAGAAGATCAACGACGAAGTTTTCGTTTTCCTGGAGCGGGTTCTGAACATTTTTAATTTTCAACCAAATCAAATACTAATATCTTTTATTTTGCTTTAAAATCAAGGAAACATTTTTTACCGATGAATCTCCCATCGAGAACATCATCCGGGTCACAATTTGACGAACATAACCTTCCACATTGTTTGACTCTTTTACTGAAAAAATATGAGATTTAACTTCACTTTGGAAATTTTTAATAAATTTTAGTTTTTAAATTAAAAAACAACTTGCATCGAGCTTGGTAATTTTTCCTAGAGATTTCAGCATCATCGTCCGCTTCCAGTTTTCGTTTTCTCGGCCGCATTTAAGAAAATTAGCCTAAAAATACTAATTTCGAAACTGGCGAAAAAACGAGGTAACCTGTAAAAAGAGGGAGGTTTTAGAGAAAAAGAGAAAATATTGGTTAGCAAAGCAAGGTGTTCAAGGTTTTCAAATTTTTTGAAAATAAACATTGAAATTTATTTTTTCAAAAAATTCCTAATCAAAGGCACAGACGCATTAAAATTAAATGTATTTTGCCGCGAATGAATAAGAGTGTCATGCTCCTTTAAGGTTATTACGGTATAACATGGATGGAGTTCAAGTTTCGAATCTTGCACCTGTTTTAAAAAAAATAAATTATCAAACATGTGTAAAAGCCAGATGAAAAAATACTTTATTATGAATGTGATTAAGTTTAATAAAATTGCAAATAGTGACTAAAACATTGCATAGAGATCATGAAGCAGTAATGTTATTAGAGAAAAAAATTAACATTATTCTTGTAAATCAAAAAATACAACTTTCTGTGACTCATCTCAAAAAATGTGTTTTGTCTGTTTTGATTCTTATACTTGTACCCGATGAGAATATTAGCGACTTGAAATAAATCGCTAATTAGCGAATTGTTAGCGATGAGAAGAGAAATACATTCAAAATACCCGATTAGGGTACTGTCTTCGGGGAGAGAGAAAAGTAAGTACTATGTTACATTTTGTGTTTTTTTAAATGAAAGTTGTTAGATAGCCTGAGTTGTGGAAGTTGTTGGCCTATCAGATGAAACATCAACTGGCGTTGGCTGCGGGAGGCTTTCCTTTCTAATTGTTGCTGCACGGGTAACGGATGTAGAGCGGGATTTTACCTTAAAATTTAAAAATTGAATGTGTAGGAATATCTTTATTGTCAACTCAAATATTCTTGATCATTGTGTTTTGAGGGCTGCTCAACCTCACAGATTCTCCGCACGCACGCACGCACGCGGCTGCCGACACTGAACACACTGGAAAATTCGCGGGAAAATGAATTTTTCAAATTTTCCAGTGTGTTGAGTGTCGGCAGCCGCGTGCGTGCGTGCGTAGGCGTAGCGTCTGTGAGGTTGAGCAGCGTTTTTTTCGAATGGTGTTCAATTAAATAAAGAGGTTCTTCTTACCTGAACCAAGTTCACAATTTGACCCTGAGATCCAGAAGATGTCGAAGCAACACTTCCCCCATGTGAAGTTCTAATAACTCTTTGTGGTATATTTCTGTCATGCGATGAACTTCGATGTGTTCTAGCCGAATAACTAGTCGGTTGAACATGATTCGAACCCGAATTAGATGTTCCAGCACCAACCGACGATGCCGATCCAACTCTTCCAGAAACGAACGATTTTGCATTCGATGCATTGAGCACTAATTGTGGAGCAACTGTTGGAATAAATGTGAAATTTTCCACGTGTTCCGAATGATCAAAAGAGAAACCAGCAGATTCCGAAGAATCGGAATTGACTTCAGGTGAAACAATTTCATTTGTTAATGCTCTATCCCGTTCCCTTTCGCCAAGCTCTACACGTCCAGCCAAATCATCAGTTCTTCCACATTGTGAATCATAATACTGATAGCCGAAGTATTTTAAAATGTCTGCTTTACACATTGGACATGTTCGATGCTCTAATAACCACGGATCGATACATGATTTATGATAGACATGTTTGCATGGAAGTATTCGAACAATGTCATGAAGTTGATATGGATCTAAGCAAACGGCACAATCGGTTTGAAGCTCTTCTTCACCGGCACGTACGGCTCGTGTTGGGATTCGAGCAAGTGCTTTTCGTGCAGCGTTGAATAATCTGAAAATTGTAATTGGTTTTTAAAAAATTGTCTGGAATGTTAAGAATTTTATTAGTTCTTATCGATTAAAGAACGGAGTGTATATAAAAGGTACTCGGCAAAAATTAAAAAATATGGGGAAAATAAATTTTTTGACTTTCGGAAAATGACGAATAAAACCTTTGAGATATCCATTTTCATAAACATAATCTCTGATTTAAAGACAAAGTACCAACTTTAGTCGGATTTTTATTTATTTTTCCCCCAAATTTAGTTCAAATTAATGAGTTCACTTTCTTCAACTGAAAATGGTCAATATTTTCATTCTTTTAAAGACAGGTTGTCACTTTTTTCACCCTTTCATAATTTCAATCAGTTTTCTGTATTTTTTTTGAAATTCTCTAAAGGATGATTTTACAGAGCTAATGAATGCATCTGGGATGAAAATAGACTTCATTCTTATTCCAAATCTGTTTTTAAAATTTTCTAAAACCACCTCGAAGCCAGGAAAACGCGCTTCAAAACAATGGCCTAGAAAAAGGGGCCACCGGCGAAAACTAGTCCGCAGGCGTGAAAATCCAAAAAAAAAATGAAAAAACATAAATTTTAATTTTAAAAAAAAAACCTAAAAAGTACTAATATAAGCATTCTGCATAACTATTTATTATCGAAACACCTAAAAAGCTCATAGGGAAAGTTCGGCCTGGTGGACACTTTTTCTAGGCCATTGTTTGGAAGCTCGTTTTCTCGGCTTCTAGGTGGTTTTAGAAAAATTTAAAAACATATTTGGAATGAGAATGAAGTCTATTTTCATTTAGGATACATTTATTATCTCTATAAAGTCCTCCTTTAAGCTCCCGCTTTTAACAAAAAATGAAGAACGAACCTTCTCTGTAGTCGATCTTTTGCATGCGCATATCGAAATCTTTGAACATAATAAAACACCAGCCAAGCTAATGAAATAACCATAAGTATAATGAAAGAAATTGAGACAAAAAGAACTGATGTCTTCGAAAACGATCTTAAAGCATCAGTTGTGTTATCTTCAGGATTTGACGCCTGAAATATTAATGTTACAGAAGCTAATTTCAAATTAAAGTACCTGATCAGGTGCCCAATTACATTGAGAATTTCTAGCGGGCTGAGAAACGGCTGACATTGATGGAATTTTAAACCATGACACCTAAAAATTTTTTGAAAAATTACAAAATGAAAGTTGGTTCAAAACCTTTTTGTTTGGAGCATCTGTGTCGGCGACTATCAGAAAACCCGTTGGTGCATTATCCACTTTTGATGGGCATCGTCTTAAACAATCGTCGCAGAACCAAATTGTTTGTTCGTTTGAATTTAGTGATGATGCTGAAAATTAGACAATTAATCTTTAGTTTAAAACTAAAAAATTAAAATAAGTTTGATTTTTAAATTTTTAAAAAAAACTTTTAAGGTTCATTTTTTCTTGTTGTAGCATTCAAATTGTGCAAGAAAGTGTTCTTCTATGTCAAATTTTTCTTATGTTCTCTTTTCCTCACTATCAGTTAAAAAAATATTTTAGATTGAAGAATACAATATAAAATATGTAGTTTAGTCATTGGTCTCTTCAAACTCTTTCGATTTTTCGAACATGTGCTTTATTCCTGATGAATTTATTCAATTTTCTCCGTTATTGAATTGAATAATAATGTATGTGTGATTTCGAATTGTTCAACAAATTGAATATAATATTGTGACTTTTTTCGAGCTGGGCTGGTTGTTCCTAGGAAATGATTTCTCATTTTCCAGGACACGGATATATTAAACGAGGATCTCACGGAGCTAATGAATGCAACTCGGATGACAATAGACCTCATACTCATAACAAATCTGTTTTTAAAATTTTCGAAAACCACCTAGAAGCCGAGAAAATGAGCTTCAAAACAATGGCCATCGAAAAAAGTCGAAAAAAGTTCGGCCAGGTGGAAACTTTTTCTGGGCCATTGTTTTGAGGCGCGTTTTCTCGGCTTCTAGATGGTTTTAGAAAATTTAAAAAACAGATTTGGAATGCGTATTTTCTCTATTTTCATCCCAATTACATTTTAAAGCTCTGTAAAGTCCTCCATTAAAAAACACGTTTGTACTAGGACATCGATTATTGGACTTTTGTTGTTGAATGGAACATACTTTCTATTTCACATAAATCCTTTGGAAATGGTAAAAACGTTGTCTCTTTCATCATTTCGATTGTTTTGCCTTCCATCTGAAGAGGTCCTGGAAACGCTTGTGTGCCACATGTCAGCTTTCCCTGTAAAAATTTTCATTTTTCAAATGATTTTTTATTAAAAAATTACATTTAAAGTCGCTGCATCTACAGTTTGTTGTAAAAATTTAAGAAAAACAAGAAATAATGTTGTTGGATGATGATAAAGCATTCGGATGAGTTTGTGTGCTTGATGTTGATGCACTGTCAATCCGCCAAAAGCCCTATCCCTGCAAAAATATAATGATTTTTTTGTTTTGTTTCTTCAGGAATACGAATAAATAAAAATATAAGCAAAAATAAAAAGTGCAGGAGGATTACAAGAGTCATCATTATCATCATATGATGGTACAACAAATGTTTACTTTTCATTGATCAAAAGAAGTTGAATAGAATTGTTTGAATAGGTTTTTTGTGGTGAATATAGTTATACAAAATATTTTGCAAAAACCTAAAAAAAAACTAAAAAATTTATTTTTAAAATTTTGACATCTTAAAGGAGGATATTACGGAGATAATAAATGTACATTAAATGAAAATAGCCTTTATTCTCATTCCAAATCTGTTTTTAAAATTTTCTAAAACCACCTAGAAGTCGAGAAAACGAGCAGCAACACAATGGCCTAGAAAAAGTTTAAACAGGCGAAAACTAGTCCGCAAGCTTTATTACGTGAAGAATTTTATAAAAAACTATTAGTTATAAAGAACTATTTAAGCATTTTCATTAAATATTTGTGAATTTAATATAGCACGAAAAAGCTCACAGAAAAAGTTCGGCCAGGTAGAAACATTTTCTAGGCCATTATTTTGAAGCTCAGTTTCTTGGCTTCTAGGTGGTTTTAGAAAATTTTAAAAACAGATTTGGAATGAGAATGAAGTCTATTTTCCCCCTAGTTACATTAATTAGCTCTATAACGTCCTCTTTAAGACTTTTAAGCTGAAAATATACACAGTTTTTCAAAACAATATTTAAGAAATACGGTCCCCTTTTTTGGCACTAAAAATTAAAATTTTCAAGAACAAGAAAAGCATAATTGAAATTCATAATAGCTGAAAAAAGGCATTCTCTTGCTCTATATCTAATAATTTCTGCTAAAGAGTACCACATTGATCGTCGACAGGTGCAAATAGAGTTAGCCTAGCTATGTATTTTTTTTTATTCGAAAACTCGTTCTCAATCTCACGCCCTTTCAGGAAAAAAAACACACACAAGTCAGAAAAAATGTTGTGGTCGGGAATTTTCAGATTTAAAAGGATTAAATAAATAATTTATAAAAATATTATATTATTTCAGGTAAAAGTGATGATTTTGGCTTTTTTTTCGTTTTTTTAATATTAGGAAAAATCTGAGCTATAATAATAGGAAGTAAATTGACTAGACGACAAATTTCAGGAATAACAACTCAAAATAAAAAAGAATTATGGCGTAAAATTTTTGGTGGAAAAAATGTAGCTGTACGAATATGAAAAATTAAATTTACACGGGAAGTCATCGCCAATCGAGTTGAGATCTATACCATTCGATAGAGCTTTAAAAGTAGGTCTAGAATCCGTTTTAAAAGTCTGAAGCTTCGACATGTGAGCCGGTGAAACATGGGCTCAAAGTTCCGTGAAATAGGTGCGTGCTTATAAGCGCACGATAACACTCCTCACCTTGTGGCTGCGTGGTGAAGTGGGTTATGTACTTGCGTATGAAAATCTTTTCCAAAGTTCGATTCCACCTGGCTGATAATTGTTTTGCATAAGTTTCTCTTTCTGTTTTCTTTACGAAAAATTCAATTTAGAGACCAGAATGAATATTATCGAACTTCTAAAAACTAATTATTATAGATAGGAGAGTAAGAGAACTATTCATCAAGTAAATACATTAGAAAATATATTCTGAAGGAAATATACAACATTTTTAAACAGAATACTATCACATTTCATCAAAGTGCACCATCTATTGCTCTGTTTACTTCAACTCCTTTTCCTCCCATCATTCTATTTATAGAAATATTATTTATTATTGTTCAATTCATCCGTAAGTTGATACTTTTCTGTTATCTTTCATGTGTCCAGTTCCCAAAGTGCCATTGAACCCCAAAGTTCGACTCCGAAAAACGAAGGATAAATGAGTTTTCTATGTGCTCGAGCATCTTTCCGAGAAGAAAAAGATAGCAAAGAAAATCCGTCTGAAAAGATGGATGAACCTTACACGAAAAAAACAGAAAAAGATGAGGAATTTTTTTGGAGGAGGGTGACGTCAAGACGGGTAATGAGATTGAAAGAGCGAAAGGTTTTAGATAGCAATATATGCTAGAAATAAATCATCAATTGTTGGAAAATGGTGATGATAAATAATTAAAGGAGGACTTTACGGAGATAATAAATGTGCCTTAAATGAAAATAGACTTTATTCTCATTCCAAATCTGTTTTTAAAATGTTCTAAAACCACCTAGCAGTCGAGAAAACGCGTCTCAAAACAATGACCTAGAAAAAGGTGGCCAAACGAATTTTGTTTCGTGTTTCGTTAATAAATACCTATGCAGAATGCTTATATTAGTCCTTTTAAAATTTTTTTTTTGGATTTCTCGTCCCAGCGGACTAGTTTTCGCCGGTGGCTCCGTTTTCTAGGCCATTATTTTGAGGCGCGTTTTCTCGCCTCCTAGGTGGTTTTACAAAATTTAAAAAACAGATTTGGAATGAGAATGAAGTCTATTTTCATCCCAGATGCATTCATTTGCTTCGTAAAGCCCTCCTTTGAAATCATTGATTTTTCATTTTCTTTCGCTTAAGTTCTTCGAATTGAAATTAATAGAATTTATACTTCAAAATATAAGTTTACAAAATTTTGTGAAAAAAACTGTGCATTGTTAATTTAATTAAATATTATGCTCATGCAATATATGGCGCGATGTCGTCGGCTTTGACGCAAAAATGAATTATATGAACGTTTTCAGCGGTTTATTTTATTTGTAATCTTCTTTAAATAACATTTTAAGCACCCATATGAAAGTACTCGATCAATCTCATGATTTCTTAAAGGAGGGTTTTATTGAGATAATAAATTTACATTAAATGAAAATTGACTTCATTCTCATTCCAAATCTGTTTTTAAAATTTTCTAAAACCACGTAGAAGTCGAGAAAATACGCCTCAAAACAATGACCTAGAAAAAGAGGACACCGGCGAAAACTAGTCCGCAGGCATGAAAAATCCGAAAAAAATGAAAAAACATAAAATTAAATTTTACAAAATTAAAAAGAACTAATAATACGCATTCTGCATAGGTATCAAAGCTCATAGGAAAAAGTTCGGTCAAGTGGCCACTTTTTCTAGGCCATTGTTTTGAAGCTCATTTTCTCGGTTTATAGGTGGTTTTAGGAAATTTTAAAAACATATTTGGAATGAGAATGAAGTCTATTTTCATTTAGGTACATTTATTATCTCCGTAAAGCCCTTCTTTAAAGACAACGTGACATCTTGTAGACGATCACATGGATTTGTTATATTTTGAGGAGCGGTAGCTGTCCAAATCTATTTTTTATTCCAGTGTAGAACTGAAATTGAATTAAAATAAGAATTGAGATAAATATATTATATTTTTCTATGTATATCTAAATACATTTTCCCCCAATTGAAGTTGAGGTTTAACATTGTCTTTAAAAAAGGTCTCTCTTAAAAATTACGAGAATTCTTCGAGATTTAAGTTCCCAGTCGTAACATTTGAAATTTTAACGTTTTTCTCAAAAATAACAAAAAAAATCTATGAGAAAAATATTCCAAATGAGGTTTCAACCAAAACTAGGAAATAAAAGCGAAGCACAAAAAAAATGGACTAAAAGCCTGTCCTCAAAGTCCATCAAAGCACAATAATTTCCAAAAAAGTCCTCATTTTTGGAATGCAATATATCGAATAGAATTCGTTTTCTCTTTCATTTCTAGTGCTCAACTTTTCTCCGCGTCTCCTCACTTTCGCATTCTCTTTCTCCTAAATGTCGAGCCAACAAGAGGCGGACCAATTTTGCCATTTCTCTGCGCTCTCTCAGAGTTCTTCTGTTATTTTCATCATCTGGTTTTTGGTGCAATGTGTATGTGTGTGTATGCTTGTGTAGTCGTTGTCATTATTCAGGAGAGAACAGAAAAATAGAAAAGAAAGAGAATCGATTTGAAGAAAGGAGAGAATGTGAAAAAAAAGAAAGAAGAAAGCTCGAATATCAGCTGTGAAGAAAAATAAATAGGTGGGAAAAAAAGGGTTTTCAGAGTTAGATTTTTGATATATGTATGTGTGTGTAAATGTGTTCTTCGACTCTTAGAATATTCAATGAGTAAGATCTAGAATAAAAATAAGATGAATCATATTCCAAGTTCAAAGAAAGGATTCTAAGAAGTTGTTGGAGTTTCCAATTACATTTGAGCTGACACGAGGGCGGTTTGAGAAAATTCATTTTTTTCCCATTTTTAAGCATACAATTTGATTTCTTATTATTCGTACAAAATGATTATTTTAGATATTTGGTTCTCAGTCCGGAAAATTCACGGTTGGATAAAGTGAACCGAAATTGTCGTCATGAACAACGCATTGTGTGTGTACACCGTTACGACAAATTGCACACACGCAGAAATTCGAATTTTTAAAAAATGGCATTTTAACGCCTAACAAACGCATGAAAAAATGAAGTTTTTGCGTTAAATACGTAAAGTAGGGCCTAATCTAATTTTTTTGACTCCGAATTACAAAATTTCGTCCCTGAGTAGCTGAATATAACGCGTTAACCGTGCCGCACGATTGCAAAAATGCCACGCCCGATTTTCTGCGTTCAATTTTTTATTGTCATACTGAATTTTCTTAGTTATAGTCGGATCACTTTAGCCCACCGTGAAAATTGTACTTTTTTAGACAACGGAGGCAGAAAAATAGCGAACGCTAAAAAATAGCGAACGTGCCAGTTTCAGGATTCGAAAAAACGATGGAGGAAGTTCGATTTTTCCCAAAATTAAATCCTCATGAGACTGCACCCTTCTCCTCTGATTTGATTTCAATTTTGACCAAAACCAATCTGCTAACGAAGTTTATTTTTTCTTTCTCAAAAATTTCCGGAAAATTTGTTCCATGATGACTTCTCTCTCTCTCCCTCTTTATCTCTTCAGAAAAAGATCTACGCGATAATTTGATGGTTTTTTCTTTTTTTTTCCCCCCTTCTCGATTTTCTCAGCGAAAAAAAGGCGAAACTTCCGTTTTCTGGAAAGACATTTGCCACCCATCATTCTTTTCTCTCTCTCTCTCTCTCTATTCGATTTCTTTCTTGGAACATTTGTTGCAAAGCAGTTTGTTTTTCAGTTTTTCGCTCTTTTATTTTCGTGAATTTTTAGTTAGATAACGGGTCAGAGGGGGAGAAAATAGCAGATATTGAGAAAAATATAAAAAGAAAAAATTTTAAAGCGAAAATAATAATGGTAGGAATCGAACCACCGGCATTGTAAATGGTCTCAGACAATGGGGGAACTGGTTTTTTATCAGTTTTCCGACTAGTCGGCTAACTAGTAATGAACTAGTCGGGAACTCGTAATGAACTAGTCGGGAAACTGATAAAAAAGCAGTCGAATTTCATAAATCCCATTCACGAAAAAAATCGTAAAAAACACCATTGAAGCTTTATGATATCAGTATTTATTAAATAATACAAATAAACAACACGTTTCAAGGATAAAAAAAATAAAAATATATATAACAAAAAAAAGAAACCAAATACTTAGTAATTTATGTTGAGGTAGTCCTGGGATTCAAGTCGTTCATTCTCAGCGTTTCGGTTAGCGTTTTCCAGTTCTTTAGAAGACACAACTCTTCACGCTTCGGTCCTAAAAATAAAAAATTATAAGTGCATATGCTTTCATGAACCTACATAGACTTCTTCAATTTTTGAGTGAATTCCTTTGCGTCCCACGAACTACGGATTCTTCTTAATTATAGAAATTTTCTGCTAAACCGAACCATCAATTGATTTATATAGTCTGTAATTTTAGAGATTTTGAAAATAGTAATGAAAAGACATGAAAACTGACTTTCTGTGTTAAAAAGATGAATCCTCGATGTTCAACTCAAGTGAACCATCTTCAAACTCAAAAAATGACTAAGACACTTCTGTAATTTTTCAATACTGATTTATATCATATTTTTAAATATTAACATTTTAAATAATCGACAACATCCGGCTTCATTGTCGTCAAATCTTGCTCCTCCATTCAAACTCTGTTGATATGTCAAATTTTTGAGCACTGTTGTCGGATAGCCCTGAACTTTGAATGACTTCACAACTTTTTCGTTCTTCTGGATGATGGCACGTGAAAAATCGAAAAATGTACCTGTTGATGGACAAACCAAATCTGAGATCGTCGGTATAGTTGTTTCCAACCGACGAGCAGGATCTCACTCGCAGGGTCTCTCTTGGGTTTGGAGATAACTTTAATTTCTTGTTTCAAATAAAACTTTTTTAAGCAAAAAAAACTACCTGTTGAATAAAACATCAGTTTCAGCTAATTAAACACGATTTACAACATCTGCAAAAGATTAAATATACCTTTATATAGTAAAAGTCCAAAATGTGTAAAAAAAATTAAATTAAAAAAATTAAATTAAAATTTTCGACTGGTTTTTTATCAGTTACTGCTAAAAAAGCAGTTCTCTTTTCGATTTGGACTGGTTTTTTACCAGTACTGCCAAAAAAGCAGTTCTACTTTCGATTTCGACTGGTATTTTACCAGTACTGCCAAAAAAGCAGTCGAAATGGCCCCGAACTGATAAAAAAGCAGTTCCCCCATTGTCTGAGGTAGGCAAAACTGTTAACCATAACGCCACAATCGATCATGTGCCTTTAGCGTAAAAGGAAAATATATAGAGGTTCTCACCAAAAACTTTGAAAATGTCAAAATATAACGAAATTTCTCATTCATAAATTGTAAATTTTCCCCTTCCAAAAAGAAACGAAGGAAAACGATCAAACAAATATAAATATGGATTATTCAATGGGAAATATATAAATGTTGTCATAACCTAAATGCGAGAGAGCAAACCACACAAGGAAACCATTTTGTTTACTCAAATATGTCAAATTAATTGCATTTTCCTTCAAACGATATTCTTAGGATAGGGAATTAAAGAGGGGGATTTGAGAAATAACAATAAATACCCTATTTTGGTGCTCAAATGGCTTTGAGTCAAAAAGCCACCCATTGAACATTAAAATTGTCAAAAATGCAGTTATAAAAGGAAAAAAAAGAAGCGTCGAAGGAAGAAGAAGAAGAAAAAGCGAAAAAAAAACAACAAGGAAAACAATGAACAGAATAAATGAGGTTCACAGAAAGATAAGCTTTTCCGTATGTATCGTCGTCTTTTCGTTTCTCGCATTTTCTACTTTTAGGTTTAAGGGAAACAGAATTAGCACTCGAAATCTCGATGATGATCAAAAGATGAAATGTGAAGAAAAACCATTGATTGCTGTCTTGTTTTTATTTTATAAAATTTAGAGTGTCATTAAAGAAAGTGTGATAGTTAATTTGACCCTACCTAATTTTAAGGAGGACATTAC
The DNA here is from genome assembly GCA_964036255.1 of Caenorhabditis virilis. NCBI lineage: Eukaryota > Metazoa > Nematoda > Chromadorea > Rhabditida > Rhabditidae > Caenorhabditis > Caenorhabditis virilis. The sequence continues at coordinate 7,092,940 of OZ038417.1, read as the reverse complement.
GGACCTAATGAATGCGTCTCGGATGAAAATAGACTTCATTCTCATTCCAAATCTGTTTTTAAAAATTTCTAGAACCACCTAGAAGCCGATAAAATGCGCTTCAAAACAATGGCCTAGAAAAAGAGGCTACCGGCGAAAACTAGTCCGCAGGCATGAAAAATCCAAAAAAAAACATAAAAAAGTACTAATGTTAGCATTCTGCATAACTATTTATTAACGAAACACGAAAAAAGCTCATAGGAAAAAGTTCGACCATGTGACCAATTTTCTAGGCCATTGTTTTGAAGCTCATTTTCTCGGCTTCTAAGCGATTTTAGAAAATTTTAAAAACAGATTTGGAATGAGAATGAAGTCTATTTTCATTAAAGGTACATTTATTATTTCCGTTAAAGACAGCTGTTCAGTTAATTTGACCATACCTGTTCTTAGTTTCAAAAAATAGAGCGTGTTCTCATTAGTACAATGCAATTTATGCGAAATCACACTGATAAATACACGCCTCAGAGCAGCCGTCCAAAGTTGAAAAAATTAAAATTTGAATGCGCGCGTGTCCGTGCGACGCGGTCAGTGTCCGTGCAACGCGGTCGGAATTGGCGCGAAACACAATTATTTGAATTTGGCTACATATTGGTTTGTTCTTTGGACCACCTGCGCTCCCTTTCGAATTTTGATTTTTTGCCTTGAATTTGGATCGTGTTAACTGACAAGCTGCCTTTAAGTCCTCCTTTAATAGCAGCGGTTCAAAGTTGCAAAAATGAAAATTTGAATGCGCGCCGGAACGCGCAACTCGTCCGAAATTGGCGCGAAACACAATTATTCAAATGTGGGAACATATTGCCTGTTTTATCAAACTTCTGGGCCTTTATTTGAATTTTTCTCTTGAATTTGGATCACGCTAAATGATAAGATGCTATTAAAATCGGATCATCTTTATTTTTCATCCAATTAAGATTAAATTTCGAAAATTACAGAGTCTCTTACATCAATGTGAGTAATATATATCTAGGATAATCTTTAACTAAAAATTATGGATATTAAAAAATTGACCGAATTAAAAAATAGAAGTTCGAAAATGCACGTTCCTGGTACATGACTCTTTTAAGCATTTCATCACTTTTATATCAAATTTTGTTAGAAGATGTCTGCGAAAAAAAATGGCGAGACACCGTCGTGTTTTTTTTGTCTGAAAATTTTGATTTTGGTTATTTCCCTGAAGACTTTCCTCCCGGTGTCACCAGGTAACGAGAACTAATACTTTTCACCATGACAATGAAAAAAGAAAACAATAAAAACAGAAAGTTTAGAAAAAGAAACAAGAATGAAATAAAGGTGATTAAGGCGGAAGATTATCCTATCCACGAATCGTCTTTCAAAATTTCCGTAGGCGGATAAAGCTGAAAACCGATCATTCATTAAAAAAAAGTGACCAAACACACTCTTTCCTCTTTGAAAAAAGACGTAATTCCTATTTTCTAGGAAAAAAAACGTTTTTTTTCTAATAATGACCTTTTTTTCTCCATCTGCAATTTAGAGGAGGAAGATGAGGACAATTTGGCAAATGTACCCGTGGGGCATGTACATATAACATTAATTCTCAGAATTTTTTTGTATTTAAACGAGAAAAAATATATTTGTTGAGCTGTTTGTAGAGAATATAACTATAATTTCAAATCTAAGTACAAAGATGGCGTATTGTTGTCTTTCGGACTTGAATTTATGTGACAATTTTCAGAAAAAAAACATTTAAAGGAGGGCTTTACGGAGATTATGAATGCGTCTGGGATGAAAATAGGCTTCAGACTCATTCCAAATATGTACTTAAAATTTTCTAAAACCACCTAGAAGCCGAGAAAACACGCTTCAAAACGTGTTTCGTTAATAAATAGTTATGCAGAATGCTTATAGTAGTCCTTTTTAATGTTTTTTATCTTAATTTATGTTTCATTTTTCATTTTTTTGGACTTTTCATGCCTGCGGACTAGTTTTCGCCGGTGGCCCTTTTTTCTAGGCCATTGTTTTGAGGCGTGTTTTCTCGGCTGCTAGGTGGTTTTAGAAAATTTTAAATACAGATTTGGAATGAGTCTGAAGCCTATTTTCATCCCAGGCGCGCAGCCGTCCAAACTTGAAAAAAAAACATCGGAATTTGAATGCGTGCTGGATCGTGCAACGCGGTCGGGATTGGCGCGAAACACAATTATTTGAATAAGGATATGGGCTCCCATTCGAAATTTTGCCTTGTATTCAGATCGTGTTAACTGACCAGCTGCCTTTAAAAAAGGACTATCAGAGCCAGTACATGAAGTTGTGATAAAAATAGACTTCATACCAGGGATGGGCGGGAAAGACCTTTAAGGGAAATGTTTCGGGAAATTTTTTCCCGGTTCCAAATACCGGGAAATTCGGAAAATTCGAAAATTTAACTCCAAATACTGGTTTTATCCCGATTTTATCGATTTTCCTAAGTTTTCAGAGTTAGTAAACATCCTACGATAAAAACTAAAAAATAAAACAGGAATCAAAGCAAGATTTTGAATAAAACAAACATTTTTTAGAATCGCATAAATGAGTTTAAAAAAAGAAAAATGTTAAGTTTTCTTATTTGAGACTTCGGAAGACAAATTGATCAATTTTAGTAAAATATCTGCCGACGCTCAATACACTGGAAAATTTGAAAAATTAATTTTCCCGCGAGGTTTCCAGTGTGTTGAGTGTCGGCAGCCGCGGGCGTGCGTGCGAAGCGTCTGCGAAGTTGAACAGCTTTCAAAACGCAATGATCAAGTTGAATATATTGTTTTAAAGCTCATTTTCTCGGCTTCTAAGTGGTTTTAGAAAATGTTTAAAACGTATTTGGCATAAGTATGCGGTCTATTTTCATCCCAATTGCTCCGTAAATTATTAATTGAAAAAATAATTGAGCAATTTTTGGAAGAGTTAATTTAAAAATCTGATTTAAAAATTTTTATTCTAGAAAAATTTTGACAAGAAAAACAAGATAAAAAAATAGGCGGCCGGAGGGTAGGCCAAGTGTTTGGAGGCACATGTGTTCGTTTTTTTATAAAGCATTTTCCATGGTTGAAAAAAATAGACGAAGTAGAATCCGATTTCCCATTTAATGATTTAATTTTATTTTTCGTGTTGCTTCAGGCTAAACGCTTCTACCGGGTGCGTGGCCTAACTTTTTCAACGCACGAACACTTGTGCCTCCAAACACTTGGCCTACCCTCGGCGGCCGAGAAAAAAACAAATGGCCTAGAAAACAAAAAGCGTTTCTTCGGCCATTAGGGCGAACACCAGGGTTATGGTTTTTTTTTCGAATTTTTTTTTCGCCATTTTCGAGGTTTTTTTTGGATTTTTTTTTCCATTTATTTATCAACAATCATACTTTCATCATTTCTAAACTATTTATTTCGTCCCCTCAGACCCCCTTTAATTCTAAATTTTTAATTTCAAAAATTTTGTATCATCTGTTTTCTACTGATAGAACCGCAACGCAACCGCTCGCAGGTAAAAATAGCATCACTTTGTGAGAGACTTAGATTTTCTGGGTACATCAAAACCAAATTTCATGATACAAAAATTTATGTTGACAATAATATCGTATTTCAATGGCAGTTTCAGATGAAGATGAAAGTTGAAAAAAATATAAATGACGAGTGCATTTGCAAAGGACAAACTCAAAAAACATTCGTACTTTTAATCTCAAAAAATTGTAAATGTGAACACGATTTCTAAAATACAAATTTTCTTGCTTAATCCCTCAATTGTTCCATTTTGAAACTTGCGACCATTTCGACCAATTTCTAATATTTTTTGAAACAAAAAATGCATGGAAATATTCACTTTTTGCTCTGAATAACAACAGACAAACAAAATAGATACTCCCTAATTATTGCAGAGTTTTTTTTCTGTTCAAAACGAAAGAGGAAAAAACCTAATTTCTTCGACACAAAAACCGAGAAATTTTTGTGTGTGACGGAAAAAACGAATTTGCAGCTGCTCTGAGGCCAATTTCCGGCCGCGCATGCTAGAGAATAACAACAAATCAAAAATTCACAAGACGGAAGAAAAAAAACGGGAGAGGAAGGAAAATCAGTATCTTTGAGTAGGGGAATAAAGAGGAATTTAAAATTCAAAGTTCTAAAAAATGAAAAGCAAAAAAAAAAACACAAAATTGTATGAAAAGTGCTAAGCTATCGAACTTTTTGAAGGGAAGGGGGATGGCAGCAGAAAAATAAACAATTTCTAACAAACTATCTTTGGTGTTGGATGTTTTATCGATTGTGTACTGCCAATATAAACATTTTTGTTTCTTTTTTTTTATTTCTTTCTCGCGCACCTGCTGAACAGTTATGAAAGGAACACACACATCTGCTTACAATTGAGGTGTTCGTTCATTCACCCTCAATAAAATGAATGGTTCTCATAAAAATTTGCACAACTGCTCAAAACAGACCCATTAGAAATTTCAGGGGGGTATTTACCATCGGATTAAAAAATTTGCATAATTATACGGGAGAGATCCAATATGAATCCAAATAGCCACATATGGGAGGTTTTGAGGGTTCAGTACAATATGTATACGGGGTTTCAAAGTTGGGATGCACATTTAAAATGTTTTCAATTTACATTATAAAGTTCTGAACATTAAAGGGATTCTTTACTGTTTTTGGGTTTCTATTCCATTTTCATCTTCTTTACGGTATTTTAAAACCTATAGAAGCAAAAAAATTTATCGAAATTTCCTTTTTTAGTACACGAAAAAAGCACATTTACAGGGTAAGGCAGCGAATGGCCTAACCGCTCGGCCGCGCGCGAGAGAGCATGCGAATGTGAGAGTGTTTGCAATTGTTAGGCCATTCGCTGCCTCATTTTGGAAATGGGTGTGTTTGAGTACTAGAAAAGGAAATTTCGCAAAAATATTTTTCTTGTATAGGTATTCAAATATCAAGAAGAAGATGAAAATGGAATAGAACCCCAAAAACAGTAAAGAATCCCTTGAAAGTTTGATAAATCATATCTTAAGATTGACACACAGGATTTCAATGATTTTGATACCATTCGATATAAATTTTGTCGTAGATTCTAAAGCACTTGAAATTTTGAAATTTCATTAATTTTTCGTGTAGTTATGCTCAATTAAAATTGGTGTTGTCAAAAAATAATTTTCAAAATAAAAATAAAAAAAATACTCAATTTTGATTTCGAAATTCAAAAATGTTGGTATTTACCATGTGATAGGAAATTTTTTGTAGATGTCAAAAACATTTAAAATTTTAAAATTTCATCGAGTTAAACAATTTTTATGCACATGAGGAACAGGTAGCTTTATTTGAAAGAAAACCAATTTTGGAAATTTTGAAGTCTCGATGTTCACACCAATCGGATTTATTAGTGTTTGGTGGATCATCCCGATAGTTTTTTAAAACGGAGGATTACTGCTGAATTCTATTAGTTAATTAAAGGAGGAAGGCTCCGGAGAGCTCAGAAATGAGTTTCAGATGAATAAGAATATTTTTATCTGATTATCTATAGCAAACATTTTTAAGTCGAAAAAATAAGAAAAACCGATAAAAATGGAAAATGGCCGAAGAAATGGCATCTGGGTTTCTAGGCCATTTAAGGATAACACATATCGAAAGATGATCCAGAAAAATTTATTTTGAAATGTCTAATGATAAGACAGTTTTATCGGGAAAGTCCTAGGAATGACGCAAAAATGGCCTAGAAACCCGGAATGCATTTCTTCGGCCATCGTCCAAATTCGATTTTTTAAAAATTTAACGATTTTTAATTTTCCTTGGTTTTCTTTTTTCGGTCGGCTAAAAAATTTTTTTTAATGTTTTCAATTGGTAGCTAATCATATTCTTATTAATCTGAAATCCATTTCTAAGCTCCTCCCCCTTTAAAGTTTAAAAAACACTACGAGAAATGGACCTATTCAGTTTGAAAAACAAAAATTTAAATACCGAGAAATTCAATGCAGAAATGGAAGAGAAATTGCAATTTTTAAGATTTTTTCAAACTGAAGAGGTCCAAAATAGTCCAGAAAATATGCGATTTTTTTGATACACTGTGATCAATAGACGTGATAAAATATTTCTATGAAAATTCAATGAATACAAATAATAGAGTGTAAATGTAAATAGCAATAAAAATCACAAATTGGATTTTTTTCTCCAAATAACAAATAAAAATGCATTGACTCATGAATTGACACATGAAAGCCTAAATGGCTTTGGTTGTTATTCCTTATTTTGATTCTTGAGATTTTAAATTAAACAATGTTATGAAATAAATTGTTTTCTTTTTTTTTGGAAAAATGAAACACCATGTTTTGAAGCATACAAATAACACTTTGTTGTTTTTTTTTCAGAAAAAAAACATGCAAATAAGAGAACAGAACGACAGAGCGATTCCAAGTTTTTTTTTGGCACGCCTCATTGATTTTAAATCGCTTTTTTTTTCATTGAAAATTTTCCAAAAAATAAAAATACATGTTTTTTCTTTTCGAAAAATAAAAGTTAAGAAAATTGTATACAGTAAACTTCTCTAAGTGCACGTTTAAAGGGAGGTGGTTGCCAAATGTCTAAGGGGTCTCGTGTGGAACACAGTAAGGAAGAGGGTGATACTCGGGCGGTTTGCCAAAAATAGTTATTCCGCGTTGGTGTTTTTTTGAAAGAAACAACGTATTTTTAACGGCAACGAAAGAGAAATTTTAGTTCTCATGATGAAGGAAATGATAATGTGATTTTTTTCCATTCGCATCTGAAAGTGCAAACGAATAAATCTTCACAATCACCTTTTTTACACGGAAATTGATAAAATTTCCTGTTTTTTTTTTCGAGAAAAAAAAATCGTAAAAACACTTTTGAAAATAACAAAACGTATTTTTGGTATTTATTTGCATAAGCGGGTTGAAAAATGGAATGTTCAACGAAAAACTGATTTTTAAATTTTAAAAAAACATTTGATTCAATGAACGGGACGAAATCTCTAAAGATCATTGACGTTTTGAATGAAATTTAAATAATTCGAAAAAGAAGATTTATTTGGGTAGGAATGAAAGTGGGCTGGTTACTTGGACCGAAAAATTTGAGAGAATAGGAGAATTATTATATTATTATTATGCGCATACCGTTAAGGCGATTTCGGATTTATAAAGGTATTCAAAAGGAAAAATGGGAGAGAGGAAGAATATATATTTAGATTATTTGGGAACACAAAACATTTTATACTGCTTCGATGGATTGTTGGGAATCAATGGTGTTATGATTTCTTTTTCAGGAAATTGTGTTTTTTTCAACTTCTGGTTGTCCAAGAAGTGTAATGTCAGATTATTTAATAAAAAAAACTGAACTGCGGGACTGCGTTCTGCAATATTATCGTGACACAAGTTTTCTTGAAAATATTATTCATTTATTTAGTTACTGTAGAAACAAACCGATTCCATGCGCTCTACTGACAAATCTCGGGTTTTTGGCGTGTTCCGGTGCACGGACAAAAAAATAATTTTTCATAATTGGAATAATGGGCACAAAAAATTCATTTATGACTCAAAAATAATATGTTCAATATGTACGGACACGGAAAAGGACACACAACAGGAAATTTTCGCGGATCCGCCATTTTCTACGCGCTGGTCCGCCATTTCAACTAGTTACTATTGAAATGGCGATCCGCGCATAGAAGGTGGCGGATCCGCTACTTTTGAATGCGCGGGTCCGCGAAAAATTCCATGAGAAACTTGCAAAAACAGTCGTGCGCGTTTGTCATCGAATTGAAGTAATAATCCGAAGAAGAATCGGGAAAATTCCAATTTCGAAGCTTAAATATATAGAACCAATTATAGTGATTGTAGACGCTTAATTTTTAAAATTAAAGAAAAACGCGAAACAAAAACTAAGAACGCATTTTTGGCGTGGTACGAAGTGTGAAAATACTAATTCAAGGCGAAACATCAAAATTCGAATGGGGACCCTGATACACTGTCTTTAACGAATACTGAATTTTTTAATGGAGAACAGTTTTTCTTTGAATTATCCGAAACGTAATTGTATGTAATTATTGTTAATAAACTGGAATTTTATTTAAAGTTGTATATTTACTAGTTTGGGATAGACCTAGAATGAAATCCACGGAATTTTATCTAGTTAAAGGAGGACTGTAACGAAAATTGCACTGTATAGCGAAAAATTGTTTAAAAAGGGCAAAAAACTAGAGAAGGGCGCCCGGAATCGAACTTCTGAGCGCAAGTTGATGTTTTTTGAGACCAAAGTTCGATTCCAGGTGCCAATTTTTTGGATTTCTAGTTTTTTGCTATTGTTTTGTCACATAAAATTGAATTTTAAATCGATCGAACAACGTTTACAAAATGAGTACAGTCCTCAAAATAAGTTCATATTTTTGTAATTTCCTATGCTACGTTAAGACCGATAAATATCTACATTTAAAAATTGAAAGTAAGACCGACTTCACATTTTTTATAGTAAACATTTGAAGGAGTTCACCCCAAACAAAAACTGATATTGTTTATATTTAAAATGAAATTCGAGAGTCAATATTTCTTTTTCTGTGCACTGCGGTTGAAACCGGACCGAAACCTAATTTTTTTAAATGTGAGATTTTTAAAATACTTAATTGAGTCACTTTTTTCTCTGAATTCGGTATATAATAATATTTATCCAAAAGTAAAGAAAACAAGGAAATATGAATTATTAGAATCATATTTTCATTGAGAGAACGAAAAAAAAACAACGACCGCAAAAAACCACACACGAGGAAGGATGGATAATAACTGTGAAATGTCAGATTGAAGGTCGTTCAAAATTGAAGATGTTATGAAAACATGGCGGAAGGTTCATTTGCATTCGTTTGATTTATGGTGATCTTTCGTGAAATGTGGTTTTGCTATGATGAATTGGGTAGATTTATGAAGCTCCAGATTTGAAAAAAAATAGCGAAGTTACTTCCTATTTTAGAGAAAAAACCATCGAGAAAACGAGCTTTAAACCAATGGCCTAGAAAAAGTTTCCACCGGCGAAAATTAGTCCGCGCGGATTATTATGTGAAGAATGCAGAAAATAAAGTTAAAATTAACTAATTTAAGCTTTTCCGTGAATATTTATTAATTTAATATATATGCAAAATGCTTATTAGAAAAAGTTCGGCCAGGTAGCAACTGAAGACTTTTCTCGGCCATTGTTTTGAAGCTCACTTTCTCGGCTTCTAGGTGGTTTTAGAAAATTTTAGAAACATATTTGAAATAGCTATTTTCTCTAATTTCTTCCAAATTAAACTTTTAAGCCCTGTAAAGTCCTCCTTAAGGTGTGTTTGTTAAATTGTGAAATATATTTAAATTAAAGGAGGGTTTTACGGAGATTATGAATGCGCCTGGGATCAAAATAGGCTTCAGACTCATTCCAAATCTCTATTTAAAATTTTCTAAAACCACCTAGAAGCCGAGAAAACACGCCTCAAAACAATGGCCTAGAAAAAGTGGCCACCGGCGAAAACTAGTCCGCAGGCATGAAAAATTCCAAAATTGTTTTAAAAAACATAAATTAAGATGAAAAAAACATTAAAAAGGACTACTATAAGCATTCTGCATAACTATTTATTAACGAAACACGAAAAAAGCTAATTGAAAAAAGTTCGGCCAGGTGGCCCTTTTTTCTAGGCCATTGTTTTGACGCGCGTTTTCTCGGCTTCTAGATGGTTTTAGAAAATTTTAAATACAGATTTGGAATGAGTCTGAAGCCTATTTTCTTCCCAGGCGCATTCATAATCTCCGTAAAGCCCTCCTTTAATTTAAAATTATTTTTTTTTCATTTTCAGGAGCATTCGCTCATGACTATTTCTGAGATCACGGTGGGCTAAAGTGAACCGACTACAACTAAGAAAATTCAGTACAACAATTAAAAATCGAATGCAGAAAAGCGGGCGTGGCATTTTTGCAATTGTGCGGCACGGTTTCACAACACGCGTTATATCCAACCATTCAGGGATGGCAATTTTGTAATTCGGAGTGAAAAAAATTAGATTAAGCCATACTTTATGTATTTAACGCGAAAACTTCATTTTTTCATGCGTTGTAGGCGGTAAAATGCCGTTTGTAAAAAAATTCGAAATTTGCATGTGTGCAATTTGTCGTAACGGTGTACACACACAAAGCGTTGTTCGTGGCGACAATTTCTGTTCACTTTATTTATCCCACCGTGTTACAGTTTTTATAAAAATTTATTTTAAATTTAATTAATCTATCAAAATTATATTATTTGGAAAATTCGGAAAATTTTTATTGAAAAAAAGGATTAAAAAATAGTGTTTTAAAATGCAAATTTAAATGCAATCGCTATAAAATAAACAACTGGAATGTGGCAAAAATCTTGAAATTGTCACATAAAATCCAAACATTTTCTTTCATTTTAATCCATGAAACCAATTCAATCCGATTTAATCGAAAAAAAAACCATCTCCCACCCCTTTTCGCCACTTTTTGCGATGAAAACGAGGAAAAGAACTGGTTGTTGTTGTTTAATTAGCAAGGGTGACAAATTAGGTAAAAGAGAAGATGATGGAAACGACCGAACGAACCAAGACAAAAAAAAAGTGAAAATACTAACGAAGAATGAACCGAAAAAACACACACATTGAAGAATTCGATCTCAATTACCAAGGAAACGGTGGAAGGGGGGATTGATGCAATAAAATCGGATGATTAACTCTTAGAGAGAAGTTGCATTTTCGAAAAAAAAAAGAGGAAATGAAAAAATGGCGAAGAACAGAAAGAATGCATTTTTTGGTTTTCTTGTATCTTCTCCTTGAACATCCATACTTGACCCAGAATGTGGTTTTCGAGGAGAAAGTTATAACGTAGTGAGGATGTAATCAAATTTAATTTCCAAGGGTTTTTTTTTCAGTTGTGAAATTAGAGGAACTCGACATTTAAGGGGAGACACCTGTTTTGAGTGCATTCAGAAAATTCCAAGATATGTACTTTTAATGGCACTTTGGCAACAAAATAATGAGGTAGCCAGGGAATTCTTTTACAATTGAAAAATAAAAAAAAGGAATAAATAAATATAATTAATTTATAAATGGAATATTTTATCAATCAAAAGGCAATATGACAGTAATTTTACATCGACCATTTTTGGTCGGATGAGAGACAGGGTGCCAATTAAAAATTTCACCACTGTGGCGATAAGATTTTAAATTACCGCGTGTTTTGAATTTACATGTGCGCTCCAATGAACAGCAGTCATGTATGTGCGCGGAAATTTGAATTTTTGAATTTTTTGTGTGTTTTTTAAAATTTTGTTCGTTTTTGTCTGATTTTCAGCGTTTTTTTTTGTTAAACGTCGTTAATTATTTTTAATAAGTGTAAAATTAATTTTTCTTACTGGAACTAAACGGAATCCTTCATAAAATACGCGAAAAACGTTGATTTTCCTAATTTTCATCCAAAAATGAAAATTCCTCCAGATTTTTGAAAGCAGGTAGAATAGATGTACGTTTCGCATCTATTTAACAGGTATTCGAGTTATTATTTTTTGAAAGCAATGAGAAATTTACAGATTTCATCAACACAATTCATCACCGGTCCAAAAAAATCAATTTTCCGAAAAATGGATCGGTTTGGCATATAATTTCAGATTTCTAAAGATGTCATTATCGTTTTTCAACAGTTTTTTAAAATTAATTAGATTTTAAAGACACTTTTGTGAAGTTAGCAATTTTTTATCATTGGATTTTTCAAGGGTTTAGCTTTAAATCTAACATCAATAGGTACAGTTATAAATAACAAAAATGGAAAGAAAATAGTTTAAAGATTTTCCGCTAAAAAAAATCAGAAAAATACAAAAAAAATACACCAACAACAGAAAAATGTTAGAATGACCAATTGAAATGAACCTCCCGACGAGAGGAACAAGATGATGACGACCGAGGGACGGCGCGCATCGCCCATTGCCCTCCTACACTAAGCCGACCATTCAAATAGATAATTACAGTTGAATTTCTATATATGTGTATAGAAAAATATATATATTTATTTATTTATGTGGGTTTTATTTGACGAGGTCGACGAACGACACAACACATCGTTAAAGTTTTGTTTATTTCGGAGGATGCGCGAAATCCAGCTTCTGTGAATGGCTAATTGAAGAAGGAAGATACTTTGTGGCAAAAAGGCGTAATTGATGAGATAAAGGGTGCAGAGAACCTACATCAGTATGAAATTTCGATTTTTAGTCATCGAATTAAGACAAAATGTGGGATTATCCAATGATCCGTGTAATTTAGATGAGATGGTTAAAATTGGGAAGCTTTTAGAATGAATCAACAAAGAAGGGTATTGCAATGTGACTTATATTTTCTAAATTGACAGAAGAAAAGATTTCAGATTAAAAACTGATTGAAAAGCTGAGTTTCTATTTCATGATTTTTATGTTTTTATGAAAAAAAATGTTTTGAGCAAAATAATTCACATTTAAAGATAGTATTAGGTTGTTTTTGTCCAAAACGAAACTTTTTTCACTTCTTGGAAAACTTAAATTACATTAGAACTGATGATGCGATAATATTGAAATTAAGATAAATTTTGATACTGATCTTTCTTTAATAGTTGTGCGCATTTTCGAGTGAATACATCAAGTAAGTCTGAAGCTACACTCCATGGAAGCGAAGCATCGCGACTCTGAGAGCGTTAGAAGCATGAACCGCCATTTCATATTGTCAACTCAATTATTCTTGATCATTGCGTTCGGAAGGCTGCTCAACCTCACGCGGTGACCTCCCGCTCAATACTGAAATATTGGCGGGAAAATTAATTTTTCAAATTTTCCAGTGTGTTGAGTGTCGCCAGCCGCGTCGCGTACGTGCGGAGCGGCTGTGAGGTTGAGCAGCCTTCCGAACGCAATGATCAAGAATATTTGAGTTGACAATAAAAAATTATTCAGCAAGTGATATTTTGATAGTTAAATGATTATGGAATGACTTTCACAAAACATTTTTAAATTTCAAAGGGCTACAAAACATTTTGACAGACATTCTAGTTGTTCGAGCCCAAAAACGAGCCCAAAATGATATAAAAAACGAAAATTGACGAAACATTTAAAATGAAATGTCAGTGTTAAAAAATTACGAACAGCTTTTTTTCAAGATTTAAGGTTTTTCTAAACTACTCGTGATTTTCTATCAAATCGACGCTTTTTGAGCATACCAACCCAATTAAAAATTTAAAAAAAAAAACTTAAGGTACAAAAACGTGCAAAAAAACGCCAAAATTCAGAAACAATAGACGGGAATTTCTACGGGACTAACTGGCTGAAAAAGGACATAAGAAATACGAAATAAGTAGAAAAAGAAATCGAAAAACAATGAAATTTCGATCACCACAAAAGTTTTTACGTTCGAGGCACTAACTTTCTAACTTTCCAAAGTTTTGAGGGACTAACTTTCCATAGTTAGTCCCTCAAAAATTGCAGTTCACTTTTCTTGCATTTTTTCACTTTTTTTTGTAACTTGCTCAATTTTTTTACAGCAGGCGAACGATCCAAATTCAAGGCAAAAAATCAAAAATCGAATGGGAGCCCAGATGGTCTAAAGAACAAACCGATATGTAGCCACATTCAAATAATTGCGTTTCGCGCCAATTCAGACCGCGTTGTACGATCCGGCGCGCATTTAAATTTTGATTTTTTCAACTTTGGACGGCTGCTATGACGCGTGTATTTATCGGTGTGATTTCGCATAAATTGCATTGTACTAATGAGAGAACGCTCTAATTTTTGAAATTGAAACCATGTAGGGTCAAATTAACTGATCCACTGTCTTTAAGAGAACCTTTAAGGGAGGTAATGATTGCGTAAAATTCAAATAAACAAAAATAAAATACCGATTAAATTATTATACCCGTACTGACATTTCCGTGACCCATTCCAATTATCAGCATATTCCGTAATACATTCACATTTCACAATCTCACAAAATTAATACGGGAATAAAAACTGAACCAAACTAGCGGTTTCATTCGCATATTTCCACTGTCCCCAATTATGATTGAACTTGTTTCACTTGCCGTCACCGCATCAACTGCGACACTTGCATTGACATTCTGTGGATCTAAGGATCGTGAACAGGTTCGCACTTCTTTTAGGAGCTTTCAATAAAGTACTAAACAATTATAGCAAAAGAAGAAGAGTAGTCGCGATGCATCGAAAAAGTCATCGAAATCTGGAAAATCAAAAGCACCTGGAAAACGTTATCATTCGTCGACGATTTCAAAGAAGTCGCAAAAGAAGGGCAAAAATCGCTCATCTTCGAGAAAAGGAGCCAAAAAGTCGGGGAAATCGGAAAAATCTCAGAGATCAAAGAGATCCAGCAAGAGTGGAAAGTCAAAGTCGAGAAACTCGAAATCTAAGAAATCAAAGAAAGGAGTCTCTGAAAAGTCGGAAAAGTCAAAGAGATCGAGCAAAGCGAAAAAGAGTGAGAATTCTGTCAAATCGCAGAAAACGCAGAAATCTTCAAAGAAATCGAAGAGCTCAAAATCGAAGAAAGCTGCCAGCAAGGTAAGTGTGATTTTTTTTTCAAATTTTCTTTTTCGTCTTTTACACGCTTCAATAATTTTAGTATTGCTGAATTTTTGAAAAAAACTTCACAATCGAGTGGCACGCTGTCTTTAAAGGCTCGATGAAGCAAAATATTCATTCTCAGTCAAAATTTTTACAAGCAAAATATAAATTAGTGAAGAAGAATTAGTTGGAGAAACGACGTCTGAAGTTGTATTGAGAAGCTGGTTCAACTTGAATTTCGGCTGTTCTTGCTGGGCATGGGCAATAGGCGGCATCAGTTCCTGGTTGTCCATCAGTACCATTATCTCCAACTGGACCATCAACTCCATTTTCTCCATCATTTCCTGGGGCGCCAGCTGGACCTTGTGGCCCGGCTTGTCCAGGTGCTCCTTGTTGTCCAGGTTGTCCGTTATTTCCTGCTGGTCCTGGTGCACCTTGTGGTCCTGGTGCGCCTGGAGCTCCAGATCCTCGTTGTCCGTTGTGTCCTGGTTGTCCTGATTGACCATCTTGTCCTGGATTGCCAGAAGATCCTTGGTTTCCTGCTGGACCTTGTGCACCTGGTTGTCCATTGTTCCCTGGAGCACCTGGTTGTCCTGGTTGTCCATTTGGACCCGCTGATCCTTGTGGTCCATTTGGTCCTTGTGGGCCTGGAGCTCCTGGTGGGCATGTGATGCATGCTTGTTCTTCATAGGACGCTGGTTTTGCAACTCCATTTTCTCCATTTGCTCCAGCTTGTCCTGGTGGTCCATCGAGTCCATTGTCTCCAGGAGCTCCTGGTGGCCCTGGTGGTCCAGCTGGACAGTTTGATGGTTGTGCTCCACAGTTGCATGCAGACCTCTTTTGTCTGGTGAAAAGACTTCCAAAGTCTGGTTTTGGTCCATTATTTCTTGGATGGTTTACGATTACCATTGTTGTCCATGCATCATTGGCGTATTCCTATAAGTATTAATGATATCGACTGCACTCATTATCTATTAAATACCTTGAATTCTTCCAAATCGAGCAAAGCGCCATCTCTCAAACTATTGATCTCACTGAAAAGCATGCTAATGCACAATAAAGATCCAAACATAAGAGAAGCAGCGAAAACATTTGCAGAAATGATGAGAATATTCGACATGGTTGTTTTGTTGATATTTCCAGATGGATTCTTCCTGTCTTTTATAGTGTTTGAACATTGAGATTTAAAGTTACAAAAGGCATAACCTGGGATTATTTGTTGTAACCTTTACCATGTTTTTATCCACTTTTACTTTCAGTTTGATTGACAGACAGACAGTGTGACTATTTTTTTTCGATTATATATTTTTTTGATTCTCAAAATAAATTGAGATAAGATTGGATGTATGACACCCGATGTTGAAAAGTTTGTATTTTTAATCATAATAATGATGATAAAGCCTCAGAAACCAAGATAAATGCAACGACCTACCTCATACTTTAAGTGTGATTTTTACCCCATATGGATTTAATTGTGAATTTTATTTATCCACCAGGAAAATAAGAAAAATTGAGCAAAAACCAGAAAATTGGTGAAATTTGGTGAAATTTTCATTTTTGGATGAAAATTAGGAAAATCAACGTATTTTATGAAGAATCCCGTTTAGTTCCTGTAAGAAAAATAAATTTGACACTTATTAAAAATAATTAACGACGTTTAGCAAAAAAAAACTCTGAAAACCGGACAAAAACTAAAGAAATTTGAAAAAAAAACACCAAAAATTCAAATTTCCGCGCACACACCTGACTACTGTTCAGTGGAGCGCACATGAAAAACCATAAAGGGCGGTAATTTAAAATCTTGTCTTTTTGAAGTTACTGATTCCAAAAAATTCACCTTTTCACAATGCGTAAACTTATATTTTTTGTGTCCTGTTTGGAAATGGAATATATGAGCTTCGCGACGTCAATGAATCCCTTAACCAAATGTTTTCCAGGCCCCAGCCAAGCATCCAGAAATTGAAATCAGCACTTCACAAAAGGAGGCGCTCGAAAATGTGCCAAACAATTCGCATTATAGCTTCCCAGCACCGACTACAGCTCCAACCAATACTAACCGAATTATTGGTATTTTTAGCTTCTCATAAATTAAATTTTCAAAAATTCACCATTTTGCAGCTCGTTGCAACACGTTGCGCCCATCACCAGACAAACTTCCATTTGATCCACACGGCGAAGTGAAGACAGTCACCGTTTCGAATACATCAAATAATCGTATGGCGTTTAAGGTTGATTTGAGTTTAGCTTCTTTTTTTTTGTCGAAATTCAATTTTAGGTCAAATGCTCGGACAAGATGCTCTACCGCGTTAATCCGGTATTTGGATTTGTGGATGCCGGACAGAAGGCAAATATCCAAGTTCTTCGTTTTAATGGCGAGACGAAGACTGATAATTTGGTTGTACTTACTTCGCAGGTGTGTTTTTAGTTGAAATTTCTTATGGGCTAAAGTGAACCGACTATAACTAAGAAAATTCGTGGCATTTAATCGTGCGGCACGGTTTCACAAAACGTGTTAAATTCAGCTATTCAGGGACGCAATTTTGTAATTCTGAGTGGAAAAAATTAGATTAGGCCATACTTTATGTATTTGACGCAAAAACTTCATTTTTTCATGCGTTGTAGGCGTTAAAATGCCGTTTGCGAAAAATTCGAATTTTTGCGTGTGTGTGCAATTTGTCGTAACGGTGTACACACACAAAGCGTTGTTCGTGATCACAATTTCGGTTCACGAGGGTAGGAAAATAAATTAGAAAACAAAAAAAAACATTATTCGTCTAAAATATTATCGACAATTTCCTAAGAAAACAAAAATCTTAGATGACAATTTCAGTAGAAACTAGTTCATTGGAGCGCGTTTGCTGCTTTCGAAAATTTATTCACGTAACTGCTTGTTTTGTTAAAGGAGGGCTTTACGGAGCTAATGAATGCATCTGGGATGAAAATAGACTTCATTCTCATTCCAAATCTGTTTTTTTAATTTTCTAAAACCACCTACAATCCGAGAAAATGAGCTTCAAAACAATGGCCTAAAAAAAAGGGCCACCTGGCCGAACTTTTTCCTATTAGCTTTTTTCGTGTTTCGTTAATAAATAGTTATGCAGAATGCTTATAGTAGTCCTTTTTAATGTTTTTCATCTTAATTTATGTTTAGTTTTTCATTTTTTTGGACTTTTCATGCCTGCGGACTAGTTTTCGCCGGTGGCCCTTTTTTCTAGGCCATTGTTTTGAGGCGTGTTTTCTCGGCTTCTAGGTGGTTTTAGAAAATTTTAAATAGAGATTTGGAATGAGTCTGAAGCCTATTTTCATCCCAGGCCTATTCATAATCTCCGTAAAACCCTCCTTTAATCCTAAAACATTAATTTATAGATTTAATAAAACCAAGGCGCAAAATCATCATGAACTTTAGAACAAAACTCATTATACGACTGTTTTCTTTGAAAAAAATCAAAGAAAACAGTCGTATAATGAGTCGTTTTTAGTCGTATAATGTTTTAGTTTTCCCATGTATTGTACTACCCTCCGGTTAACTGGATAAAGTGAACCGCAATTATCAACCGTTTTATCAAGAAAAGGTCAATAATAGAAAGAAGAAAACGTGCCTTGATTGTAACGTCAATCCTATTGGGTTTTAGTATTGTGGAGATAAAGATTTATGGCTGCTCGTTTTGCGGAGTGTCGTTGGGAATTTCGTCGCAACGCGCAAGACCAACTGAGGAATTTGAGCGTGTTGCGAGGAAATTCCCAACGACACTCCGCAAAACGAGCGGCCATAAATTCTTATCTTGACAATAGGCGACGGAATTTTGAACCACTGATTCTTATTGAGGTCACTTAATCTACCTTTCCTGTTAAAGGAGCTCTGATTAAAAAATGAAGAAAATCTATTAGCAAATCTATTAGACTGATCTAAATATTCTCTAGTATTTTTGATCTACTGCACAATCCGTTAAACCTAAAAATAACCTTTGATGCAAGCTTCTAGAATGTTCTATGAATTTTGTATTCATTGGCATTCCTCGATGATCCATGGTCTCGAACCCGACTGATCACTAAAAATAGCTGTTAACATATATTTTCAGGCAGCAAAAGAAGAAAACGATGCGAAGAAAATTTTCGACGCCGAAACAAACCGTGAAATGCTTGTCATCCCATTGCTCGCCTACTGATTTCCTTTTTTGTCATTTATTGTTCTTCCAACTGTTCTCTCTCCCTGAGCAAATGTGAAGTTTGATGATAAAGACTTTTTTTTCTCCTTTTTTTTTGTTTTGTGTTGTTCATTTTCACCCCACTCGTCATGTTTGCGTGTCTTGGGTTTTTTTGTCTCGGGATGCGCTTTCATCAGAATAAGTGAAAAGTTTTTTATCCTTTTTCAGGCGCATCGCCTATTATCGTATAATTTTTTTCTTGGACCACCATCAAACTTTTTTTTTTGGTTCGTGACGTGAATTTTGGGATTTCTGAGGATTTTGGACTATATTTGGAATTGACATTTCGTTTATGTAGAAGGGTTTTCAGAAGTGTTTTCTGTTTTTTGTCTATTTTTGGAAATTATTGCCACTTTTCTTCACGACCTATTCAAAAGCATGCTGAATTTGGTTGTTTTATTCTTTAGATGGTTTTCTGGAGGATTTCCATAGAAATGCACAAATAAAAACGAACATTTTTGGAAAGTGGATATTTTCAAAAAGTTTGCTCCAGTGCTTATGAATTTCAATTTAGAGGTGGACTTAAAATAAATGTATTATCAAGATGAACATTTTTGGCCGCTCGCTCGTTTTTCGTTGCATCGTTGGGAAATTTCTCGCAACGCGACCGCAACGCGCTCAAATTCAAATTTCTCAGTTGGTCTTGCGCGTTGCGAGGAAATTCCCTACGATGCTACGCAAAACGAGCGAGCGGCCAGGAATTTTTATCTTGACAATACCTTAAATGAAAATATACTTCATTCTCATTCCAAATCTGGTTTTAAAATTTTTTAAAACCACCTAGGAGCCGAGAAAATGAACTTCAAAACAATGGCCTAGAAAAAGTGTCAAAAACTAGTCCCCAGGCATGAAAAATCCAAAAAAAACATTAAAAAGAACTATTATGCATAATTCTTATATTAATACTTTTTTAAAAATGTTTTTTCATTTTTTTTTTGGATTTTTCATGCCTGGGGACTAGTTTTTGACACCTTTTCTAGGCCATTGTTTTGAGGCGTGTTTTCTCGGCTTCTACGTGGTTTGAGAAAATTTTTAAAACAGATTTGGGATGAGAATGAAGTCTATTTTCATCCCTGACGCATTCATTAGCTCCCTAAAGCCCTCCTTTAATATTTAGAGCTCATATTTACAGTATCAGTAGATGTTACGCGGAAAATTTGAAAAATTCATTTTCCCGCCAATAACACCGAGTAAAAACAAGCCACACTCCAAGTATTTAACGCACAAACTTAATTTTTTTCAGAAAATGCAATTCGAAAAATTTTTGAATTTTCGCGTGCGATTTTTGAGTCCCAAGTTCGATTCCGGGTGCTCATTTTTTTGCATTTCTAGTTTTTTCCAAATTTTTTTCACTATTTTTTCTGTATATCAAATTGAATTTTAGATTGATTTACAATGTTTACAAAATGAGCACATTCTCCTTGTCTTTCTCAAATATTTTTTTCCCAAAAACCACATTTGTGCTAGTTGGCACAGTTTCTTTTGCAGATGTTTTTTTTTCTTTCATATAAATCACATTTTCAACGCCAAAAACATCATTGATAACATTTATCTCACATTTTGTACTTTTTTCTCATTTTTTTTTCACCTGCTCAACCTCATGTTTCTCCGAAATTCTCATTAATAAATTCGATTTTTTCAGAAATATGTCGACATCGTAAATACTCCTCCTAATCGTGTTCTTAATTGAATCTTTTCATTTTCAGTTTTTATGGTCATCTTATATTTAAAAAAATAAAAGAAAACGATCAAATGATGAGGAAAAATTGAATTCTTCAATTAGGATTCTTAGATTGCGTGTGTTTTAGTACGACTGGACATTTGGAGACTACCAATGGTCCGGACATCAAAATTTGATTTGCTTGGTGTTGTTTTTTGAGGAAGTAGATAAGATTTTGATGATAGACAATATAAAAATGACGTGGCGGTTTCTGTAGTTCCCTTTTACTTTTTGATTCAATTCTTAAATAACAAAAAATTGACTCTGAAATTTAGAAAAAAAATTGAAAATTTTCTAAATTATCTGAAAAGTTAAGATTTTATTCATGAGAAAAATATAATAAAAAAATAAATAGAAAAATAAATATTTCCAAACAAATTTCAAGATTTAAAATAAAAACTGGGAATTTAAAGGCAGCTTGTCAGTTAACAAGATCCAAATTCAAGGCAAAAAATCAAAATTGGAAAGGGAGCGCAGGTGGTCCAAAGAACATTACCAACGTATAGCCACATTCAAATAATTGTGTTTCGCGCCAATTCCAACCGCGTTGCACGGACACTGACCGCGTCGCACGGACACGCGCGCATTCAAATTTTGATTTTTTCAACTTTGGACCGCTGCTATGACGCGTGTATTTATCGGTGTGATTTCGCATAAATTGCATTGTACTAATGAGAACACGCTCTATTTTTTGAAACTAAGAACAGGTAGGGTCAAATTAACTGAACAGCTGTCTTTAAGTATGAAAATAGAAAAATTGGAAAAAATATTTTTAAAATCGGTGTAAACTTTTTGAAGCGGCAAATTATCATTTTATCGAAACCAAAATCTTTTCTGAAATTTCAACGGAAGTTTTTTCCCGGAAAACGAACAATTCCCGAAACTTCAAAAACATCAAAAATTTGTAAAAACCATTCTATTTAATTTCCAAATCCCAAAAACTTCGAGAAAAGTTATTAAATTGGGGTCAATAAGACTTTAAATTTTTGGAAAATCAAAGAAATTTCAGAAAAAAAGAGATCCGAGATAATAAATGTACCTAAAATGAAAATAGACTTTATTCTCATTCCAAATCTGTTTTTAAAATTTTCTAAAGACACCTAGAAACCGAGAAAACGCGTCTCAAAACAATGGCCTAGAAAAAGTGGCCACCTGGCCGAACTCTTTCCTATGAGCCTTTTTTAGTGTTTCGTTAATAAACAGTTATGAAAAATTCTTATATTAGTTCTTTTTTTATGTTTTTTAATTTTAATTCTACGAATGAATCTACGAATGCCCCCACCCCCAATCGACAAATTATCATTTTTTTTCGAAATTTCTGAAAGTTCTAGAAAACACCAGAAACTTTTCTGAAATTTCGACAAAAGTTCTTTCCCCCCGGAAAACGAACTACATTCCCGAAACTTCAAAAACATCCGAAAGTTTCTGTAGAGCCCATGAAATTCTATTAAATTGGTGCCAAAAAGACTTTAAATTTTTGGAAAATCTTAGAAATTTCACAAAAAACATGGAGATCTTAAATTTGCGGAATTCTGGAAAATTCAGGAAAAACGGAGAAAATTTTGTTTTGAATATTCAAAAAAATAACTTTTTCAAATGATTTTAAAAATTCTGAAAATTGCTGAAACAAGACAATTTGTTGGAAACTTTTACGTTTTTGAGGCCAAAGTTCGATTCCGGGTGCCATTATTTTTAAACTTCATCAGAATTTCGAAAAAAAAATCCAGAATTTCATTTTTTTTCTTGTTTCTCAAACCCAATGCAAATTCCGCTCTTATCCCATAAACCTCAAATAGGTCATTTAAACATGCTCATTTTATTTTAAATTGGTTTCATAACTTTCTATTTCTGTTCTTTCCGGAGGACGAGGATAAGCTTGCAGTCATTTTTTTCTTCTTTCGAAAAAAAAAGAAATGTTCCACTTATTGTTAAACCTTTAAAAGAATTCCAATGTCTTCGAATGCTTTGTTTTATGACCTTCGTTCTCTGAATCCCCCCCCCCTTTTTTTTTTGAAAAATATATTTTTTTGGGGTGGTCCTCTTAGATTACATTTTTTTGAAAGCTTACTATGACGTGTCAGGACCAAAAATAAATATTCAAATTTATTTCCGTCCGCCGAATCAAAAATCAGACAATATGTTTTGACAAGTTGGCGAAGTTGCTCCTCGAGGGTGGGAGTTCCTCTTAAAAATAGAAAAGTTCTTTTATTTTTAGAAATTCCGAAAATAGAAAGGATGTTCTATTTTAAGCGGGTGGGGGGAAACTCACAAAACAGCAGCGTAGGTCGAAAATCAAAAGGAGAATTTCACTTGACTTGTTAAAACTATGGAAATTGAATTTCGTCATGTTTTCGGGACTTGCTTTTGACAGGATTCTCAAAGTGACAAACTTTTTGATGTTTTTCTTTAGTGTGTAGGTTGGGTCAGTTTTGTTTATATTGTTGTTTTGAGTGCGTTACAACCAACCAATGAACGTTTCGTATTCTTGGTGAAAATGTTTTCTTTAACTGAAAATTTTCTAAAAACTGCATTCGTCCAGCGGAGTTTGTTTAAGATTTATTTTGTTTTTCGGATTATATTCACTGGAATGTATAACACTCTGTAAGAATTGGAAAAACTTTAAAGGAGGGCTTTACGCAGATTATAAATGAAGTTAAAACACAAAAAAAGACATACTCATGTTATAAATGGGTTTTTAAAAAAAATTTTAATTCAGAAAAAAAAACAGAAAAAAGTGAGCCACCTGGAAAAAAAGGGCCACCGCGGAAGAACTTGTGTTTCTAGTCCGCGAAAGTTTGGTTTCCTAGGTCACCTATTAAATTTGTGCGTGTTTATTCATTTTTTAAACTTTTTTTTTGTTTTTTTTGCATTTAAAATGAAAAACAGAGCAAACAGTAAAATTTTGCAATTATTTAGTTTCCAAACAAATACAACACTTCCTAGTTTTTCCCATTCTTAAAAAATAGTAGAAATCAACAAAAAGTACGGTTATATAAAGACTAAAATTTAAAAAACAAACATTCATCAACTTGTTTTTCATGCAAAATTATAACGTTGTTTCATTTTAAATGCAAAAAAACAAAAATAAATTTTAAAAAATGAATAAAAGCGCACAAATTTAATAGGTGACCTAGGAAACCAAACTTTCGCGGACTAAAAACACAAGTTCTTCCGCGGTGGCCCTTTTTTCCAGGTGGTTCGTTTTTACTGTTGTTCTTCTATGAATTAAAATTTTTTTAAAACCCTTTTGTAACATGAGTATGTCTTTTTTTGCGTTTTAACTTTATTTATAATCTGCGTAAAGCCATCCTTTAAATTATCAATCAAATTTTAAGTATTGTCAACTCAAATATCCTTAATCATGGAAGTTGGTTTTGACCTACTCAGAAAAGCTAAGTCTCTCTCACAGTCGTGCTATTTTTAAATGCGAGCGGTTGTGGTGCGGTATTTTAGTAGAAAGTGGATGATCCAAAATTTTTAACTTGACAATACTATAAAGGAATAGTAAGGAATGCTAAATTGAAATCGGTTTTTATATTTAAATTTCAATTACAATTGGAAAATCAAATTTTGAAAAACTGAAAAACTAATTCTTTTAAGGAGACTATATGCAGTTTCTAAATGTTGTTTAATCGATCTTAAATTCAATTTTATGTACCCGACCAACAGTTAAAGCAAAAAAGTAGAAATGCAACAAAACGAGCACCCGGAATCGAACTTTACGGCCACTTTGTTGGAAACTTTTACGTTTTTGAAAATACTTTTACGTTTTCAACGGTTTTACAAATTTGTTCGCTATCGTTGAGGTATATAACATTGAACTTCAGCTCGATTTATTAACAGTTATAACCTGTGTTTATTTTTTCGTTTAAAGACAGCGGTTCAGTTAATTTGACCCTACCTGTTCTTCTTTTTAAAAATTAGAGCGTTCTCTTATTAGTACCATGCAATTCACGAAATCACACTGCGCGCGTGCCCGTGCGACGCGGTCGGTGTCCGTGCAACGCGGTCGGCATTGGCGCGAAGCAAAATTATTTGAGTATGGCTACATATTTGTCTTGTTCTTTGGTCTGGGCTCCTATTCGAATTTTTATTTTTTGCCTTGAATTTGGATCGTTTTAACTGACCAGCTGCCTTTAAGAATCCAAATAAAGACCTAGTATTCTGTTGTCATTATTTGTGTTTATCGCATTTTTTTGATAACAATTTTCCGGAAGGTCATTTAGCTTACAATTAGTTGAACTTTTTTTTTTCAAAATTTCGACATTTGCACTTAAAGATAGCGTATCAGTAATTTTAATCTATAGAGTTTTGAAAATGGTACCACAAAAATTGGTACCTTTTGTATGAACGCTGTAAAATTTTAAGGCCAGAATAACTACCGTATACTGTAAATGACGAGGTAATTTATTATTTTTAACCAAGAAACCCCTTGAAAAAAGTAAGAAGAAGCCTATAATTTCAACAATCGAACTTTTTATGCACTTTTGTTTGAAAATAACTTAGGGGGAGAAGTAGATAGCTCAATGATTGCCAATTTTTCGGCAACAACAAAATTTTACAAAAATTATTAATTTATATAATGGTCAACATAGGTTTTTGAGTCTTATAGTGGTCATTATTCAATATAGTGCTTATATAATTATGTGGGTGTAAAAATGTCACATTTTGCTTCGTAAAGTTATTTTTACTCCATATGTGCACATCCACATGAAACTTAACATTTCACAAAATAAATGAAGTGGTACTACGTCTTTAAAGGGTGATATAAAATTGGAACCTACACGTAAACCACATTTTCAATCGATTTTCTGGCATCTTTAGTGTTTTTTTTTGGAAATTCAGTTTTTAAAAGCGAAATTTAAGGAATTATCAGAAACCTTACATTAACCCTGGCTTTAAACTGAAAATTTCAATTTTTCCATAAATTTCAACTTTCCTCTTTGCAGATTTTTCTATTTTTTTCACATTTGCAACATTTTCCCAAGATCCTCAGTAATTTGATACTTTGAACAAAAAATAAGAAAATAATAAAAACAAATACTTGATGTACTATTTTCATCTTATTTTTTTTAATTAAAAAAAATACATATAATAATAAGTTTCATCGGCTCATTTTATGCTCATCCAAAAAATAAATCTCTATTTTTTACTTTTTCGAAAATTTTCTCTCGACATTTTTGACCTATTTTAGTGATGAATTATTGATGATTTGAGTGCGTGGGACACTGGTTTTTACCGAACTTTTGAGAAACAAAAAATGAAAGAACAAAGTCAATCACTTTAAACGATTTTTGAACAGCTTTTCATTTTTTTTTGAAAATCAGAAGAAATGGACTAGAAGATTACAGTCTTACATCTTGTAACATGTTTACGTCAACATCGTGCGACACGGTTACACAAAACGCGTAATATAATTGTTTTCACCTGAAACGGCTGAAAATGTGTGTACTTTCTTAAAATTTTATTTCCAAATTTCAGACCAGTGTTTTGGGGGTGTTGCCAAACGTATTATAACATGAAGAAGGAAGTGATCTCATTTTTCGTGAAACCTTGTCTACTCTAAAAGAAAGCAAAGGTGTGGCTTTAAAAAGGGGCACGTTGTTTTTAAAAGCCTTTTATTTTTGATTTTACAAACTTCAAAATAATTATTAAAAAACTTGTTTCGGAACTCTAAAAATGGACCCTGATACAAATTTCTGGCCGCTCGTTTTGAGGAGTGTCGTTGGAAATTTCCTCGCAACGCGACCGCAACGCGCTCAAATTCAAATTTCTCCGTTGGTATTGCGCGTTGCGGCCGCGTCGCGAGGAAATTCCCAACGACACTCCGCAAAACGAGCGGCCAGAAATTTTTATCTTGACAATAAAATAAAGTCAAATTCAAATTTTTGTTGATGAAAAATTATTTTCATTTTTTATTTTTGTTCTGAAAATATTTCTAGAGTCGTCTGAAAATGAATGCTCAGAACAGTTTTGTCTGGAAATTGATAATTTTTATGCAGAATAGATAAATAAGAATGACTTTAAATTCCAGTCATAAACAGAAACCAAGAAAACTATCAGACTTCTAAAAAATACAACTAAAATGGGTCGAAGCTCATTTGACAGAGCTCGGTTTCTAGGTTAAAGGAAGACTATTCGCAGGTTATTTATGCTGCTCAATCGACCTGAAATTCAATTTTATATACCTAAACGGTAGTGATAAAATTTGCAAAAAAGTAGAATTGCGGAACTAAGGGCACCCGGAATCGAAATTTGGCCTCAAAACCGTTCCACCAAAGTGGCAGCCAAGTTCGATTCCGGGTGCCCGTTTTTTCTTTTTTGCAATTTTTTCACTGTCGAGGGATTTACGGAGGTAATAAATGCACCTTAAATGAAAATAGACTTAATTCTCATTCCAAATCTGTTTTTAAAATGTTCTCAAACCACCTAGAAGCCGAGAAAATGAGCTTCAAAACAATGGCCTAGAAAAAGTGGCCACCTTACCGAGCTTTTTCCTATGAGCTTTTTTCGTGTTTTGTCAATAAATAGTTATACAGTATGCATATAGTCACTTTTTAAAATGAAGTCTATTTTCAATTAAGGTGCATTCATTAGCTCCGTAAAGCCCTCTTTTAAGGTTATATAAATTTGAATTTCAGATCGGTTTAGCAACATTTATAACCTGAGTATAGTTCTCCTTTAAGAAACGATGAATTTACTTTGCTCCCTTGTAAGATTCCCTTTTTTTCATCTGAAACTTGAACTAAAAGAGAGATTTTTAACAACATATATTTTATAATTCATACTAGTTAAAAATGGGTAGCACTCGAACTTCAAGAAACTGATTTGCATGGATTTGCTATCAACCTTTCAAAATTTCATATTTTCTGATAAACTCTCTTCAAAGACATATCCATTTTTTCGAAAATTTCCAATGTTTTCAACACATTTTGTTCCTCTAAAAGATCTAGTTCAAATGTCGTCTTCTCCTTGAACTATTTTCAGAAAAAGCCTCCCCCCGAAATATAAGACAGTTGACTAATCCTTTCAAGAAGTGTTTTTAAAACAATTCCCAAATATTTTGCACTTTCAAGATGTGATTTTTACTATGTTTTTATGCACAAAAATCTCAAACCTCCGTAAAATACTGATTACTTTTGCACTTTTTTTTCTTGTTTTCAAATTTTTCCAAATTACCACGTCAGTCACCAAAAACTCGTCATTTTTGTAATTCAATCTGAAATTGCAACATTTTTTTCTCACACAACGATCGGAAATCTTTGAGCGACTCTTTATTTCAAAAGATTTTTTGAATTTGAACATTCTCGAAATTGAGAAGCCCTTTAACAAATTATAAATTGAGATTGAAATCAAAATGAAGAAACCCTTTTCGAAATAGGATTTCTTATGAATTTGTTCTTTTGACGCATCATTGAGCATTTTTCAATTCCGTTTAATTCAAATTCTTCAGTTTTGAATGGAAAACATTGGAAAATTCGCGCTATAAATAGTTTCGAATAAAAATAGGAGAAAATGACTTAATTAACAAGAAAATATGCATTTTTAACAACATTTGTACCTCAAGACTTGTTAAATAACAATAACAATTTAAATATCTGAAAGGTGAAATGTTTTGGACTTAAAGGAGGGCTTTACGGAGATAATAAATGTACCTTAAATAAAAATAGACTTCATACTCATTCCAAATCTGCTTTTAAAATTTTCTAAAACCACCTAGAAGCCGAGAAAATGAGCTTCAAAACAATGGCCTAGAAAAAGGGGCCCCCTGTCCGATCCTATGAGCTTTTTTCGTGTTTCGTTAATAAATAGTTATGCAGAATGCTTGTATTAGTCCTTTTTTAAAATGTTTTTTCATTTTAATGTATGTTTTTCATTAATTTTTAGATTCTTCATGCCTGCGGACTAGTTTTCGCCGGTGGCCCCTTTTTCTAGGCCATTGTTTTGATGCGCGTTTTCTCGGCTTCTAGGTGGTTTTAGAAAATTTTAAAAACAGATTTGGAATGAGAATGAAGTCGATTTTCATCCCAGATGTATTCATTATCTCCGTAAAGCCCTCCTTTAACAGGACATCTGAAAACGTCAGGTATTAATTTAAAAAAAATAACATTAATTAAAAAAAAATAACACAAATTAAGTGAAATATGAGCACTTTTTAACGAAAATAGAGCTTTGGTGAAGAATTGATTTCTGAGACATTATTTTAATTAGTCCCGGGGAATTTGTCTTTTCCCAGGCATCACAAGAACCTATTTAAATCCTAAATCCTAAAACCAATGTCCGATTAATCCAGATAAGAAAAAAAACTAGGTTCGTCTTTTTTATGTTACATTGTTTTTTTCCTATTTTTCAAAATAAGTTTGTCATAAAATTAGAAAGAGACTTCAATTCTGCAAGAAAACTCTTCAGGTCTCTTAAAATATCCATATTCTAGATAAAAACCTTAAAAATAGCAGAAAAATTCGAAATTTCAAGCTTCATTTACATATTTTACGAGAATAGTAAACATGACTTTGTACTACTTTTAATAAACGAGTGTCGTTTTTGAAAAATACGTCTTTTACTGATTAATCCATTTTTTCCGCTCAGAATCCCTATTCTATTAATTTTCGAAAAAATATATTTCCGCTTTCCATTGTCACGCGTTTTGTGAAACCGTGCCGCACGATTGCAAAAATGCCACGCCCTAAAAACGCCCGATTTTTCGCGTTCAATTTTTAATTGCCGTACTGACTTTTGTTAGTTATAGTCGGTTCACTTTAGCCCACCGTGATTGTCTCAAAATATTGACTTTTCAATGCCAATTTGAGTCATGATTTTTTTTTAATTCTAAATTTTAAAGGTAGGGTGATAAATACGCAAACGTACAAAACAAAGCCTATTTTTTAAAATTATATTTTGTAATTTTTAATGGAAAATTTTACAAAAAATAGTTTAGAGTTTCTAATCCGATAGATGAACTAGAATTTCCCTGCTCGAAAGCATAAAATTCAAAAATTCCATTTTTAACACCAAAATTAGCCAATTTTTCGAAATCCCATCCAATCGATTTTGTTGTTTTCGCCGATCAAACAACCGAAATGTTGCTGAAATCTGAAACTTTCAGAACCGTGGGGGCACTAGAGCATCAACTTCAGTTTTTGTTGATTGACCATCACGAAAACAATAGAAATAGGTTACAGAAGAAGAAGAAGTTTAATTAAAAGACCGCCCATCTCGCATTCTGTTTCGATTGTTTTTTTTCA
Organism: Caenorhabditis virilis; assembly: GCA_964036255.1. Taxonomy (NCBI): domain Eukaryota; kingdom Metazoa; phylum Nematoda; class Chromadorea; order Rhabditida; family Rhabditidae; genus Caenorhabditis; species Caenorhabditis virilis. The sequence continues at coordinate 7,063,197 of OZ038417.1, read as the reverse complement.
ACAGAAAGAAAGTTGCTTCTTTTTTGAACTGAAAACAAACTCCCATTCACTACTCCGTTTGATTTCCTGTTCCTATTTTAAGATGTATTTTGTTCTTTTTTCTTCTTCTTTCTTAAAATAAATATATCTTATTTCATTTCTTTCGGAACAAAGTTCCAACTTTGTCAACTTGAAATTTCTTTTCGTTCGATGATCCATTTTTTCCAGGTAAAAACATGGCGCCCATCAGGCGCTACATAATTCTGATTTTCTTCACAGTACTGTTCGTCTCCACGTCAATGTAAGAGTTTTTCTTAAGAATTCAAAGTTATGAGCCACCGGCTGGCCACGCTAGAATATTAATAAAAATCATACGGGAAAAGTTCAAAAATTGTTTAAATTTCTCTGAGTGCACGTTTAAAGGGAGGTGTGTGCAGAATGTCTCAGGGGTCTCGTGTGGAACACCGTAAGAAAGAGGGTGATACTTTGGCGGTTTGCCAGACATATTTATTCCGCGTTGGTGTTTTGTTTTGAAAGAAACAACGTACCGCAATACCCAAAGCACAAACGAATAAATATTTGTAAATACCTTCCTGTTAAACGGCTGCGACAGAGAAATTTTAATTATCATGACAAAGGAAAAGATAAATAAAGTTTTACCAGACCGAAGATTTTTTTAGGCCATAAAATAGAAACGCGTTTTCTCAGTCTCTTGGATTTTTTCCGAAAATTTCTAAAATATTTTAAATTAGTTCTAAATCACCTTACGAAAATATTAGAATCTAGAAAAATATTCATAAAAAGTCAAAAGTCCTCCCGATAATAATAATTACTTTTCAGAGCACAATCCGAACCATCAAAAGATAAAAAACAAGGTCCAAAAGTCTCGGAGCACGGCCCATCATTCATGCGAAAACGAACACATCCATCGACAATTTTCCTGCAACGTCGATATCGACCCTCATTGGCCGTTTTATTATTATCATGACCAAATCATTAACACCTTTTTTATTCATGTTCCTCCACAAATCACCGCCCATTTTACCCGTAATATTATTTTCCTAAACATTGTTTTCAAACTTTAAACTTTTCGAATAAAGATAGTGATTTTGTTGTTCTAAAATGACGTGTTCGCGACGAATTTTTCAAAACATTTTTCTCCAAACTTCCTTATTTTTCTGATTATTTTTAAACAAAGTTGGTGCGATTTGAGCGGAGGCATTGGTATAACCATTAACAAATTTCAGCTCAAACATTCCAAATTTGTTTTCGAATTAAAATGTCAGCAAGAAGCAAAGACACAAAAAGCTCGAGTGATCCGACTCAAATGAGCAGCAAAACTTATAAAAAGGCGGTCGCAAAACAACGAAGAATCAAACGGCTGAGACAGATGAAGGTGCTCATTTTATCTTGACAAATATTGAATTCCAATTTCAGATGAAAGATCGTCAAGGAGACGTTCCAGTTGGATCAGATATTTCAGATGTTGAATGTCATGATGGCAAAACTGTTCAAGAAGAATCACAAGACAAGTATTGTTTCCAATATTTTGGTTTCGAATCTTCTTTTTTTTAGCTGGCTCAATGATTTAGTCAAAACCGATGCAAAAAAAAGCATTTCAAGCACAATCGTTTCAAACTCAAATTTTTTTTTGCCACTTATACGGTTTATCCAAAACATGTTTTCCTAGCAATCAGTTTTCTTTTAGAATCGAACGAAACCCAACACTATTCGAAAAAATCTCCGACTTCCTGAAATCACATCCGGTACGAATCTTGTTGCGTTCTTTCATTAGAAAGTTACCGACGAAACAATTCCGAAATATTTTCAGATCATCTTCGGCGGTGCACTCGTCTCCCTTCTCGTCGGCGTTTGGATTAAATTGAAATTTCAATAAACATGTCCAATACTTGAATCCAGTTCCACCAATTGTTTTGTTCATTTTTAAAAAAATAATCAGTAACCAAATCTAAAACTAATTCTTGCGTAACAAAGCACATAAATATTGGCACCAAAAATCAGTAAAAAACGAAAATGATAATTACAATCTCATGGAGAAATTTGACTATTTAATGAAAGTCGCAATAACAAAAAATTAGTCTACAAGAATAAATCCTCGAATTTGAAATAGAATGAAATGAAATTCTAAAATCTTATTCGGGTGTCGAGCCATATAATTTACAAAAAGACCGTGTGAAAAGGGTATCAAATGTGATTAGGAATTTATTTTCTTTGTGAAGCAAAGACTTCCTTCATTCTGTTCAAAGCTGATCCAGCCTTGAACCATTCGATTTGTTGCTCGTTGAAGGTGTGGTTGAGTGGGACTTCGACCTGAAATAAAATTTGATTGTCAATTCTCTGAATTTAAAAATTTACTGTAGATCCATTGGTCTTCGTGAAGATAGCCTTCAATTGTTTTTCTGGAGCGAATGTTGTCAGCCCGACGATGGCTACAGAGTCGCTAGCATCAATCTTATCGTAATCGGCTGGGTTGGCGAATGTCAATGGGAGCATTCCTTGCTTTTTCAAGTTGGTCTCTGAAAAATTTACCATTTATTTGAATTCAAAAATAATTATCAAAGTATAACTAACCATGAATACGAGCGAATGACTTGGTGATGATGGCTCTTCCTCCCAAATGACGTGGCTCAAGAGCGGCATGTTCACGGGATGATCCTTCTCCGTAGTTTTCGTCTCCGATAGCAACCCAGTGGACTCCCTGAGAAAAATCAGGATTAACTTTCCTTAAATTTTCTGAAACTTACAGCTGCCTTGTATTTACGGGCAGTTTCTGGAACTGGTCCAACTTCTCCGGTGATTTGGTTTTTAACTCTGTTCATCTCTCCGGTTTCGGCGTTGACGGCGGTCAAGAACAAGTTGTTTGAAATGTTGTCCAAATGTCCACGATATTTCAACCATGGTCCAGCAGCAGAAATGTGATCGGTGGTGCACTTTCCTTTAACCTTGATCAAAATTCTCAAGTTCTGCAAATCGGTTCCTTCCCATTTTTGGAATGGAGACAAAAGTTGAAGGCGTTCAGATGTTGGTGCAACATCGACTTCTCCGTTTCCGGATGGTGCTTGGAAGGTATCCTCTCCTGGGTCGTATCCTCTTGATGGCAAATCTTGTCCTGTTGGTGGTTGCAATCTGAATTTCGATCCATCAGCAGCGGTGAGCTCATCAGTCAATGGGTTGAAGTCCAATCGTCCGGCGATGGCCATAGCGGTGGTGATATCTGGGGAAGTGACGAATCCGTGGGTTGCTGGATTAGCATCATTTCTTCCGGTGAAGTTTCTGTTGTAAGAAGTGACAATAGTGTTTTTCTCTCCCTTCTTAACATCTTGACGGTCCCATTGTCCGATGCATGGTCCGCAAGCGTTGGCAAGAACCATTCCTCCGAAATCGCTGAAGATTTTCGACAATCCATCGCGTTCAATAGTAGCACGGACTTGTTCCGATCCTGGGGTGATGGTGAAAAGAGTCTTGGCTTTCAAACCCTTATCCAAAGCTTGTTTGGCGATTGAAGCAGCGCGAGTCATATCTTCATAAGATGAGTTGGTGCATGATCCGATGAGAGAAACTTTAACTTCCAATGGCCATCCGTTCTTTCTGGCATTGTCTCCCAATTTATCGATTGGTGAAGCAAGATCTGGGGTGAATGGTCCGTTGACATGTGGGACAAGAGTATCCAAGTTGATCTCGATGATTTCATCGTAATGAGCTCCTTCATCAGCAGTCAACAATTGTTGGTATTTTTTGGCTTCAGTGGCAATTTCCTTACGTCCGGTAGCTTCAAGATATTTGTACATGCTCTCATTGTATGGGAATACTGAAGTGGTGGCTCCGATTTCAGCACCCATGTTGCAAATTGTTCCCATTCCAGTGGCGGACAAGGAATCAACTCCTGGGCCAAAGTATTCAACAATTGCTCCGGTACCTCCCTTGACAGTCAAGATATCAGCGACCTTGAGGATGACATCCTTCGCTGAAGTCCATCCGCTCAATTTTCCGGTAAGTTTGATTCCAATAACCTTTGGGCATTTCAATTCCCACGGAATATCAGCCATAACATCGACGGCGTCAGCACCTCCAACTCCAATGCAAAGTCCTCCGAGACCTCCTCCATTTGGTGTGTGTGAGTCAGTTCCGATGAGCAAAAGTCCTGGGAAAGCGTAATTCTCAAGAATAATTTGATGGATAATTCCTGATCCTGGCTTCCAGAATCCGACTCCGTATTTGCTTCCAGCAGATGACAAGAAGTTGTAAACTTCCTTGTTCAAATCCTGAAATATTGCATTAATTTTTAAATAAAAATGTTATTTTTCTCTACCTTGGCACGAGTCAAATCTTGTACTCCTCCTTTTTGTGCCTCGATCAAGTGATCGCAATGGATTGTCGATGGAACTGCAGTTTGTGGCAATCCAGAGCTGATGAATTGAAGCATCGCCATTTGAGCTGTAGCATCTTGCATAGCGACACGGTCTGGGCGAAGGCGAAGGTATGAAACTCCACGTTCGATATCTTGAGTTTGTGGTTGGTCCAAATGTCCATAGAGAATTTTTTCAGACAAAGTCAATGGACGCTTCAGTCTGGAAATTGTTTTTCAAGGATGATCTTTCATTTAGTTGTTTTTTGAAGTTTCAAAGTTCGAACTTTTCTTTCGGCGATTCAAAGAACAGTGAACTTAGGTCAATAAGATACAGAGAACGCTCAAGTAATTGAGAATGGCCACAAAGAACGATCTTTTCATTTTTTTAGTTCCCTCGTGACAAACAACGGTTTCAATGCGGCACTTTTCTCTCTCATATTTTTCACTTCTATCTCATTCTTTCTGTCTGATATACGAAAAAGCATCGAAACACTTTCGAAAACAAATGAATATACAGACTATAGTCAAATTTTAATAGTTGTTTACATATAGTTCAACGAAACACATTTTAAAATTCATCTTTCAATCAGCTAGAGTGTATTCTTCATTCATGCATTATTACAACAAAAGAAAATCGCGAGAAACTCAATATCTCACTAATTTATCTTCAAAGCTTAAATCGATTCGTTCTATTTTTAATGATTTTTTTTTGAACAACAGAGAAATAATTTTTGTTGTTTCAAATCTGTCAACAACAAATGTTGATAACACCTACTATGTCGACAAGCGCACATGACAACGTAGACAAACAATTATACACTGAAGTATATATGATTCTATTTGAAGTTTAGACTTTGTCCATTTTCGTTTTTTGAACCCAACTGTACGAAAATAGATAAAGATATCAAAGAATCAAGATCATTGGTATAAGAGCAACGATAATGAGAAAAATGTTTTACCTGTCTCTGACGATTTTCACATTTTGTGAAAGTTTCTCATATGGAAGATATGCATTTGGTTCAAACTTGCTGATAGCAACATTGCTCTAAAAATATATAACATTGTCAATTTGAAACATTTGCTAATTTTCAAATACCCAGATGGAAGAAGAAGAATGAAGAGCACGGAATTGTGACGAGCCAGCCAATCGGCTCAATCTGAGGAGAGAATTCATGGTTCGCCTGAAATAACATAATATATAGATAGACGTGATCATGAAACAAATAAAAATGAATGAAGATTAGATTTTAAGATAAAAAATAAAGCAATTGAAAGGAAAATTGAAAATAAAAGTTTTTCAAACGTGGCCTAAAATCATTCGTTAAAATGAGTGTTTTTGAAAAATATAATCTGACATCAGCGCTCGAAATTATCATCTAATCAACGAACGAATTGATAAGAAAAGTTGCTGGGTAAAACAACACAACTGACTGGTTTCCTCATGACCGGGGGAGGAGTGAGACGAAAAAAGAAAAAAATTGAAGAAGCGCGGTGCAGCGCCGCTCGCCGACAATGCGTCAATCATCGATCGCTTGGCGCATTTCTCGGTTAAAGGCGCAAACACTTTAATAAAATTTTCTTGACACGAAAACTACCGTACTCAGGTAGTTTCTTCTGAACTGAATTTTCTATCGAATTTTCGTCACTGCTTTACGCGTCAATTTTCGGAAACATGGTCGTTGACGTAAAAACTCCAGCCGGACTTGCTGCTTTCAACCAAACCCTTGCCGAGCAAGCTTTTGCCAACGGGTAAGCATTTTTTAAATTTAAATGGAGTTTAGGCCTTTTTCAGAATTATATAAATTAATTAATTTATAAATTTAAATTTATTGCAATTTCTTACAATGTTTTCATTCATATCCCGTTAAATTTTTTGTGCAAAGTAGTAACCGACAACCGGCTCATGCGCTGAATATGTGTGTTGCCTATAGTTCTTCTTTTAATTTATGGTTTCTAATTATTAAAACTGAGAAAATCGGGATCGGGACTGTAAAAAATTCTCATTAAATTTTATTTTTTCAGCTTTGTGTATTCCGGAGAAGACGCCCAACTCTTCGCCGCTCTTGGATCGGCCCCAAACGCCTCCACATACCCAAATGTTGCCCGCTGGTACGCCAACATTGCCAGTTACACTGCCAACGAACGTAATGCCTGGCCATCCGCAGGAGGATCTGCCCCAGCCTCAGCTGCTGCCGGAGGGGTAAGATTTTCAGAACTATGTATGCATTCTAAAATTTCCCATTCTAGGACGACGACTTCGACTTGTTCGGATCTGATGAAGAAGACGATGAGGAGAAGAAGAAGGTTGTTGAAGAGCGCTTGAAGGCCTACAACGAGAAGAAATCCAAGAAGCCAGGACCGATCGCCAAGTCTTCCGTCATCCTTGACGTCAAACCATGGGACGATGAAACCGACTTGGGCGAGCTCGAGAAATTGGTCCGTGGAATCGAATTGGACGGACTCGTCTGGGGAGGTGGCAAACTCATCCCAATCGGATACGGAATCAAGAAACTCCAAATCATCTGTATCATTGAGGATCTTAAGGTTTCCGTCGATGACCTCATCGAAAAAATCACCGGAGATTTCGAATCCCACGTCCAATCTGTTGACATCGTTGCCTTCAACAAAATCTAAGTTTATTACGCTTGAACCGGTTTCTTGTTATCAGTTTAATGAATTCTTTATATCACAATGGCTTTATTTATTAATCTTTACGTATATTTAATTAAAAAATAGTGAAAAATATTATTTCCCGAACTTAGACTTTCCAGTGAACGGGCAAGTCTTCCGTCCTCTCTTCAATGCAAAATAAACAACGAGCCCTGCGACTGCCAATCCGCCGATAAGCGAGTACTTGTGCGCTTTCAAAAAGTTACAAGCTTTTGCGCTGAATAAAAATTATAACAAAAATAGTAACACTGAACCTACCACAAGCCATCGCAGTCACTGTTCGCCGGCTCTGAAACAATATTGTTCAACCACCTAAAAAATGAAATTGGTTCAACTATTTTACAAGTGTAACCCTTACTCGCTTTGTGATGCCTCCCCAGCAGACTTGGTGCTGCACTTGTCGACAGTCTTGCAATCAGGCATATCTTTGCTCCGGTGTGCTCTTTTCTATAGAAAAACAACTCAATTGTTTAGTCATAAACGATGATTTACATACCCTAGTTCGTGGCTTCTTTCGTCTCTTCATAGAGTCCAGCGTAGCAGGCTCATTTTTCCCTCCACCATTTTCCAGAACTTCACCAGTTGTTGCTGATTTCGGCTTTTCGGAAGTATCGTTTGATTTCTGATCCTCTTTCGACATTTTCTGCGTTAAAATTTTCCAAAATGGCATAGAAACGCAGTTCGATTCCACGTTTTGTTTTCTCACACGTTTTGAAATTTTAGGTATCGGACTATTTCAATTCTCATAAAATGAGAACTTTATTTCTAATTTTTCTGATTTTTATCGATTTTTCGGAGCAAATATTAGAAGTTGGAAAATAGTTTGTTGAATTTCTGTTCACAATTTTAATGTTTTCAGTCGAAAAAAGATGATTATGTTTGTGTGACTTCATCAGAAATTTGGAGTACAGTTGAGGTGAGATTTTTCAAAATATCGGCTACCCCACTAGGAATCCTGGAAAAAATAGGGAATTTCAGATAACATACTCAGTGGTCATCGGTAAGAAAACTAAAAGTCATGACGATTACGCTCAATTTGATTATAAGCACATTGTGCAATTTCCGGGTTTCCGCGAACTTACTCATCCATATCAGTTCAGCGGCACTGACAAACCAACATTCTCGTATGATGGAGATAGAAATGTTATGATTACTTTTGTTGTCGATAAACCCAAGTTCAGTTCGTAAGTGAATAATTTTTTTTTCATTAAAAAAGGAGCGCCGTGGAAGGTAAAAATGTATTTAAAATTCAAGAAATTTTGATAGTATCTCGAATGGTTCCAAGAAAACAATTTGTGCCCATAAATAGCTTAGTAAAAATCATTCAATATAGCGAATCAATTTTTTTCCATCTGGCCTAACTTTTTCCTATGCCACTTTTTCTAGGCCATTGTTTCGAAGCTCATTTTCTCGGCTTCTAGGTGGTTTTAGAAATTTTTAAAAACAGATTTGGAGTGAGAATGAAGTCTATTTCTATTTTAGGAACATTTATCATCTCCGTAAAGCCCTCCTTTAAATACTTAAAGGCGGCACTGTACCATGAAATTTTAACATTGTGCGAATATTCGTAAATTGTAATATAAAAATATTTAATTTTTTCTCTCGAGAACTTAAGACATTTCGATCGAATCCCATACAACCAAAGAAAATTATTTTTGCGCCCGGAATTTCCGGCTTTTTGAGCCAAGTTTGACACTAATTATATATATGGAGCAGTAGAATATTTTTGTTTTTTTTCAGACTAGCGGTTGGTAATTTTCAAGGTACATATTTCTCAGAAGGTCGACAATTGAATCTCACAAATGCTGGATGGAAAGGACAACAGAAAACATGTCATCATAATTATTCAAAGGTGGCTTTATTGAGATAAGTACAAGCAAATATTATTTTAATTTTCAGAGGCTACACATTTGTATTTGGATGGATGAAAATTTGATAAAAAAGTTCATGTTCAGTGTTGAGAAACGAAACGGAATAGTGAATGTTTTTCAATTGCAAACGTATTTGGAAGAATCGGATATACACTCATTTTCGAATAGAAATGGTGAAGATTTTTTGGTGGTATTTAAATATTTTTTTGTATTTTCCATAATCATTCTTTCCTAGACGTTTCAAAAAGGAAAATGGATTTATGTCATGAAACTCGAGGAGAATTTATATGAAGTCACTTTACCTTTCGTCCAAGCTTATCAAATTAACTTTGTGAGAAAGAGTTTAGTTTTTTGTGAAAATCGTTTTTTTCAGCCAAATGGATTCAAGTTCTCAAAGTTTATACATGCCGATGAAACGGGTTGCGTATTGGAACTGAAACATGGAGATGATAGAGAATATTTTTACTCGGTTTGGAATGAGGTACTAATTTTTTGGAGTATTATTGGAAAGCTTAAAAAAAGGGAACATACATAAGATATTATATAATTACAAAGCCACTAGTTTTCTTAAACTTCTATTGCTTATTTACGCACGTTATCAGATATATTTTAGAAATAGAAACGATTTCAAAAATAAAATTTTTATTCAGGTCTCAGCTATGAAGCTCTTCTGCATTCCAACTGTCAATAATACAGAACAAAAGCCAATGCATTTTGCAATTTTTGCCAACAAATTATACGTAAAACCAGCAAGAAAGGGACCAACGGCAGCTCTTCGGAGTTTTCTTGGTTTTGAAGGTAAATATTAAGATCTGAATGAAATTCTGACCTAAAAAAATTAAAATAAAAAAAATTCTGACCTAATTTAAAGAGATAGTTCAAGTTAACATTTTGAATTAATTAGAATTTTCTAAAATAAGTATTTAAAGGAGGGCCTTACGGAGATAATAAACGTACCTTAAATGAAAATAGACTTCATTCTCATTCCAAATATATTTTTAAAATTTTCTAAAACCACTTGGAAGTCGAGAAAATGAGCTTCAAAACAATGGCCTAGAAAAAGGGGCCACCTGGCCGACCTTCTTCCTATGAGCTTTTTCCGTGTTTCGTTAATAAATAGTTATGCAGAATGCTTATATTAGTCCTTTTCTTTATGTTTTTTTCATTTTACATCTTTTCATTTTTTTTTGTATTTTTCATGCCTGCGGACTAGTTTTCCCACTTTTTCTAGGCCATTGTTTTGAGGCGTGTTTTCTCGGTTTCTAGGTGGTTTTAGAAACTTTTAAAAACAGATTTGGAATGAGAATGAAGTCTATTTTCATTCCAGTTGAATTCGTTAGCTCAATAAATCACTACTTTAAGAGCCAAGAAAGCTGCTTTCAAAGCCGTGATGGCTGAAAATAGTTTGTTGAGATTTTTTTCTGGTTTTGCTGATTGAAATATTTATAAAGAAAGCCAAACTAAACGTTTGATTTGAATTTTGCTCGATTCATCTATTTAACAATGGATCTCAAAGAAATTGTGGGTTTGTATTGAAGAAGGATTGTTTTTTTTAATTTTTCCATTAGAATCCTGGTCTAATGCAGGTTTTAATCCTATTTAGTTTAAGTTCCGAATCATCCTTTCACTAACTGGCACTCTATCTTTAAAGTTATTTTTTCCATTACCAAATGTTGGAGCGCGTGGTTTGTCTGTAAAAATCAGACTATTTCAGAACCACTGAACTACGAATTCCCTTGGACGATCTTCATTATTTTCATCTGTACATCCATCTATTTCTTCTTCTTCCTGAGCTTCACGTTCGTGAGCAAAAAACCTCCATCATTGGCCGATGATATGGTAATATTTATTAAAATGATCCCATTTAAATTAAATATTCCTTCCAGAAAATAATAGAGTCTCATGTTTCGAAATTGTCACCAATCATTGAGACAACAACCAGGAATGTTCACGGTTTTTTGAAAAAGAGATGTGAGACACGTCCATAATATTTCCGTGATTGATTTTTTTCATTTTCATTTTTTTCGTGTTTCAATAAAAAAATCGAAGTTGTTTTTCAATAAATATGGAATTGGTACAAAAATTATTATGTGTGTTATTTTTCATTGGATTATCATCAGAACAGGTATAATACAAATATTTGGAAATAGAAAAATTTAAATTTAAACAGAAACCATTGAAAGAGCTGAAATGTGGACTTGATGAGGTTTCGGAATATGTTACAGTGAGTTTTAAGTTTACAAAATGGGGAGAGTGGTAGAAGTTTAGTCACAATTCTTGGATTTCTACAACTTAAGCAATAAATGTGAGAACTAAATTCACGGTGGGCTAAATTGAATCGATTATAACTAAGAAAATTCAGTACGACAATTAAAAATTGAACGCAGAAAGGCGGGCGTGGAATTTTGCATTTATACGGCACGGGTTCACAAAACGTGTTATATTCAGCTATTCAGGGACGCAATTTTGTAATTCGGAGTGAAAAAAAATTAGATTTAGTCCTACTTTATGTATTTAACGCAAAAACTTCATATTTTCATGCGTTGTAGGCGTTAAAATGTTGTTTGTAAAAAAATTGAATTTTTGCGTGTGTGCAATTTGTCGTAACGGTGTACACACACAAACACGACGTTCGTGATGACAATTTCGGTTCACTTTATCCCACCGTTAAAAAAAAAGAGTAGAAAATCAAAAATTAGCAAAACGTGGCCTAGAAAACCAAGTGCGGGGACTAACTTTCTTCGGGGATATAAAATAAATATTGAAAATTCATTCTCCCGTTTTGAGGGCTGCTCAACCGCACTGACGCTACTTGAGTTGCGGCTGCCGCGTGCGTGCGTGCGGAGCGTAAGTGCGGTTGAGCAGCATTCAAAACGCACAAATTTCGGTGCTTAAAGGAGCAAAACCTAGTAAATGAACTCCTTCTCCAAAAATCTGTCCTTCTTATTACCACCAATAATTCAAATCATCAGGTTATTTATACAGTTGGTGTCAACTTACGAGATCAAATCTATACAATATCAGAAATTCAGTATGAAACGCTGAACTTTAGCTCAATAGATTATAAGAAAGGTGGAAAATTAGAAGGTATGAAGACAAGCAAGTTACAATTTTCATGGGATGGACAGGATGAATTTGCAATTAATCGAGTAGAATATAAAAAGAAATTAATGTACAGGTAAATAAGCGGGAATTGAAGTGTCCTATAAAGGAGGACTTTATTGAGCTAACGAATTCAACTGGAATGAAAATAGACTTCATTCTCATTCCAAATCTGTTTTTAAAATTTTCTAAAACCACCTAGAAGCCGAGAAAATGCACTTCAAAACAATGGCCTAGAAAAAGGGGCCATCGGCGAAAACTAGTCCGCAGGCATGAAAAATCCAAAAAGACATAAAAAGGGACTAATAATAAGCATTCTGCATAACTATTTATTAACGAACCACGAAAAAGCTCATAGGATAAAGTTCGGCCACGTGGCCACTTTTTCTAGACCATTGTTTTGAAGCTCATTTTCTCGGCTTCTAGGTGGTTTTAGAAAATTTTAAAAACAGATTTGGAATGAGAATGAAGTCTATTTTCAATTATGATACATTTGTTATCTCCGTAAAGTCCTCCTTTAATATTTTTTCTTAAAGACATTGTGTCAGATAATATATACTTTGAATTTCAGCGTCAGACAACCAACAGAAAATTATAATGAAGAAGATCGAAAAATTAAGAAAATTAAACTTTGGCAAGAAATCACTGATAAAATTAATAAAACTGCAGACTCTTGTCATTATAATTTTGTTACGGTAAGTCTTAAGTTCTTTTGTTTTAAATACATTTCACAATTTTCAGAAATCACCAGTTTGTATTTATATAAATGAAAAAGAAATAATAAAAATTCGTAAAATTGGATATTTAAATGAGACAGTTTCGCTGTCAGTTTTCAGTTCAATTTTCACAGTTTTTAAAAACAATTGTGTTTCTTCAGACCGTATATTCACCCAAGATCGTCATATTTACTTTATGACGCGGTTTGGTCATATGCAGATGAAAATGGAACCGATTATTTGATGGTAACAATGCTTAAAGGGGGGTACACCATAAAATGTATATTTTCAGCTTCATCATCCTCTGAAATTTATCTATATTCTGCCGTTGTCAAATGTTATTGATATTGCTGAAGAGTTTTTGAAAACGCATACTTTGACACCTGTATTTTTTTCTAATTTTTCGGAGAAAATAAGGAAAATTATAGCCACCAGGATACAGTTTTATGTCATTTGTGCACGCTGATTCGACGGGGATTTTAATGAAATTTAAGAATGAAAAAGGAGAAGTTAAATACTTTTATGCGGTTTTGAGTAAAGTAAGTTTTTTTTTCTGGAAATAAAAGTTATTTGAAGATAAGATGCGACTTATCTATGAAATATTACTGTATATTTAAGTGACAACATGCCTTTAAATTTCTAAAAAAACATACAAGAACATTTTAGGTCACAAGCTTGAAAATGTTTTGTGTTCATGATCGAGAAGAACAGATTGATTTTGCTATATTTGCAAAACCTGGTAATTTTATGAGAAAGGGGTTAGCAGAGGCATTAAAGTCGCGTTTCATCTGGGAAGGTTTCGAAATTCGAATTCGGCCGAAAAATTTAATTTTTGAAATTGCAGCACCATTCGCAGTACATATTCCAGTATCGATATTTTTACTTTTTGTTTGTTCGTCAATTTATTTTACATGCTTTTTATCAATTGCTTTTGCGACACCTTTGGTACCGTATTTGATTGACGACATGGTAAGATTATATTGAACTGCGCCAATTCTACAGTTTTTGAAAGGACACCGTTTTTTTCAAATATTTTGTTCTACACCAAGAATATGTCCCGATGTGTGTTTTAAGTTTAATTTTTTAAATCGGAAAAATATAAGCTTTCTGCCTGTTTTAATAATTTAATAAGTGTTGTGTCCCTTTAATGAATACGGTAGTTTCAATAGAGCGAATATTCCCTATTGAAAAATCCAATTTTTCGAAAAAAAATATTTCAGCACGACGTGGAAAAAGAAGTCAAGAAATTGGCACCGATACTTGAGTTGGTCCTATTAGAAACAGATTCATATTTGAAACGGAAAAGTGTATCATAATTTTTATTTTGGAAGTAATATCTTTTTTTTCAGAGAAGTAAAGGATAACATCAGAAGTTCATTGTTTTTTCGATGAATCAATTTGCTCTTCAAATATAATTCTTGTTATTTTCTCTTCGTTTTCAATAAACATGAAAAATGCCCATGACTAGTAAATAATAGCAAAAGATTATAAGAAAAGGGAAACATCGAGAGGGGAAAGAGGAAAGAGACGGCATGTCTACACTAATATAAGGCGTTGCTCTTGTGGCCGCGTGGCCTAATGGATAAGGCACCAGACTTCGAATCTGGGGATTGTAGGTTCGAGTCCTGCCGTGGTCGAAATTTTTTGCACTTTTTTTTGACATGAACAGCTTTTTCGAATTGAGTTCCTCTAATTGTTTGTGACTTTTGACGGACATTTTAGTACATTTTTTTGGTGCACCATGCCACTTTAGGGAATAACAAACAACTCAATTGAGGCGTTGTGGTGCGCAAAAAATGTGTCAATTGTTGTTGAATCGAAGGTCGGAGGGCATATCCCAAAAGATGCCCCATTCCGAATGTCCTTTCTTTCCTTTACTACAACGTTTTGTCTAACTTCTCTTTGATTATTACACTATATCTGTGTTGGAGTAGGTGATGCGTCGACATTTAGTTCACCTGTTTGAACTTATAAATTTTATTTTTTTTTTGCAAACTAGGATCTTTTTGTTGATTTGTTTGACTATATTGGATTGTTTACCCAATGACAGAAATATTTGAAACAGAACAGAAAATTTTCTGTGTGGTTTCTCTCTAGCTTTCGCTCAATTTGATTGAGCGGAAATTAATCAGGCACTTCTTTTTTGTTTTGTTATTTTCCTTGATTCAATTTTGTTGTTTCTTGCACATTTTATTTGCACATTTTTCTGATTTTTAGTCTTCTCCAGTTCTTTTTTTCCAATTCGTAAAGTATATGTTTTGTAACGCATATTTACATGTGAAAAGGCCTCCTCCTTTAGAAAAACTCGATTTTATTTTTCCAACAAATCGTATTATATTCTCTGTTATTTTTTCAAAAAGTTTTTTTTCTAGATATGGCCAAAAAAGGAGGTGGAATATCTCATAATAAACATGAGATAAAAGCTGAAAATAACTCGAAATCGATTATCTGGAAGGTCAGCGTTGTTATTTTAGGTCAGTTTATTTTTATGTAATAAAAAATGTAAGTATTCAAAACAAACAAGGTACCAGTATTTTGTTTTTGGAAATTGCGGCATATATAATACAAATAGTGAGAGGATTAGTGAGAAAAACAAAAATTAAAAATCATGAAATTGGTCTCGAAGTGGGTCGAAACATTTGGCGAATGTGTTGTTCATGGTGTCGAAGAATTTTCGGATTTCCTAAAAAAAATTTAAATAAGGAAAATATTAACTTTTGCAAGGGAAAAATTCATCCACGAAAATGAAATTTTTCTTAAAGACAGGGTGTGAGTTATTTTATCGACGTGTGTAAAACTGTGGTACTTTTGCAAACATGTTGATGTGAGACGTGGAAACAGATTTATCTGCATTAGAGCGCACTTGTAACATAGCTAGAACGGGTTGCAGGATATTTTTGTAGGTTAATCTATTTTTCTCATTGTTAATAATCCTCAATTGGTTAAGCATTGAATGTTAAAGACGATGTGCCACGTATTTTAAAACTGTATGATATTTCTAAAAATTATGTTCTTAATTCTCATAAATTCATTCGAAATCCAATATTAAAAACTCGCTTCATTATAGTAGTCGAACGCGTTGAAAAGGAAAATCTTTAGGAGTAACACATACCAATTTTCGAAATTTAGCGAAACGTAACTTTTTTAATTTTCGGCTCATTCGATAATTTTTAATTTCGAGATTTCGCTTCGTTCGAAAACTCTTATTACTTTAACTGGAATGCTGTCTTTAAGCTGTATTCATACGTTTTGTCACGGTGGGCTAAAGTGAACCGACTATAACTAAGGGAATTCAGTACGACAATTAAAAGTTGAACGCAGAAAAGCGGGCGTGGCATTTTTGCAATCGTGCTGCACGGTTACACAAAACGTGTTATATTCAGCTATTCAGGTACGCAATTTTGTAATTCGGAGAAAAAAAATTAGATTAAGCCATACTTTATGTATTTAACGCAAAAACTTCATTTTTTTCATGCGTTGTAGGCGTTAAAATGTCGTTTGTAAAACGTTCGAATTTTTGCGTGTGTGCAATTTGTCGTAACGGTGTACACACACAAAGCGTTGTGCGTGATGACAATTTCAGCTCAGTTTATCCCACCGTGTTTGTGTGTTTTTTTTTGCAAGATTTTACAGAAATACTCTTAGCTACTTAGCTCTTATGTTTTTTTCATATTTTTTTAAAAACACAAACCTCCTGCTCACTAGGACTCCTTGTCTCAATCACAGCTTTATAATAATGCTTCAATGAACTTAGTACTCCATTGTCCCTTAGCCTTTGAAGTGCCTCTTCTTCAACTTCAGTTCTTTCATCTAAAAGCGATTCCAACGCTTTTGGTGGTCGATTTTGATGTAGCCAACTATCCAAATCCGAGCTTCCATGTTGCTCATCGAGCTGAAATATAATATCTCATTTGTAAAATGGGAAAATATCAGAAGTTACCTTGTTCCGAATAATCTCATCAACCGAATCAAATCGATTCTCATAAGCTGCTTGATCTAAATAAATTCGTTGCTCAAAAGTTAGAGACTCCATTGCTGATCGAACACAATTCGGCTCTTGAGCATGACATTCAATTATTTTTCCATCTTTTCCAGACATCCATAAGCTTATATTCTCCCAAATTCGAGCCCAGAATGACATTCTCTCATTTTCAATTGCCTTTCTGAAATTCAAATTATTTATCGATAAGAAAAAATCGAAAAATAACTTACCGTTGTGAAAAATATTGCATAATTGCCATTTGATCAATAAGTGGCAAAAATGGTCGAAGTTGTTTGAGCCAAACTGATCGAATTGCATTATAAATTGAAGCATTCTTCAAAAGAATTTTATTTCGTTATGAAAATATAGGACTAACATGATATCCTTGGACCAATTCGTTGGTTTCCTGATCAAAATCATTTTCACTTGAAATCATGCTTGCTAGTGAAATATTCATCGCACCTTCTGGATGGTTTTTCGCGTGACTGTCAATGTCAAACTTCAGCTTTTCATAGGTTTTTTCAAATAGGTAGTTTTGTAGAACTTCCCTTTCCTGAATGATTTTTCATTAGTATTGAAATTTAAAAGTTTATGCAGAGTTTTTTTGAAAACTTTTAGTTTAGAGAGCTCGTAGAAAAATATGAAATAATTTCCATTAAAAAAAGTTTGGAAGTTAATGCCAAATTCTTAATTTTTAATTTTATCTATATCAATTATGATTCAAATTATATGCATTTTGCTGAAAATATAATTTTTTGTTGGAAGTTTATAAACAAAACAATCCTAATTAAAGGAAAAACTTAATTAGTCCAAAGAACAATACCACTATGTTGCCATATTCAAATAATGTAGTTTCGCGCCAAATAAATTTAACCGCGTCGCACGATTATTTAAATATTGATTTTCGAATCTTTGGAACGCTATGAGGCATAGATTTATTGATATTTTAAAAATTGCATTGTACTATTGTCAAGATAAAAATTTCCGTATTGCGGAGTGTTGTTGGGAATTTCCTCGCAACGCGCTCAAATTCAAATTTCTCAGTTGGTCTTGCGCGTTGCGGTCGCTTTCGAGGAAATTCCTTTTTTGAAATTTAAATCAGGAAGGGTCAAGTATTTAATAAATTAGTATTGGTCGGAAAAAGCGATTAAAATTGCGCTCCACTGTATCGGTGCCAAAACCGCGCCAACAGAATCAGAATGAAATCGAATCGTTGAGGGTGTTTTGTTTTTTTTTCGAGGAAAAAAATAATTTGGATAATTTTTTGAAATTATTATTGAAAAAAAAATAATTAAAAAACAAATTATCCAAACTATCCTGAAAAGAAAAACAATACAACCCCAACCATTTCGATTTTTTTCGGTTGGCTTGGTTTTGGACTCGTGCCAAAGGTGGCTGTCCGGTGGAGCGCAGTTTGAATAGATTTTATTGAGCAATAAGTACTGTAAGAATCTTACCGTATAAGGAATTCGGTAACATTTTTAAAAAATTCGAGGTTCTTTTTGAATAATGCTCAAAAATTTTTCAAAAATTTGGAAAATGTTAGGTCAAGCCAGAAGATGCCAAAATAAATGAAGTTAAAGTTTGATCTTGAATTTTAGCAAAAATTTAAAATTAAATAATTTATTTGTTTCAAAGAACTAACCTTTTGCGGCATTTCTAGAAACATGAAGAAAAGTGGGAAATACGTTTCAAAAATACTGAATTTCTCATTCGGTATCAACGTGCCATTCTCGGTTGCCGTGTCGTTAATTTCTGCCTGTTCCTAGAAAAACAAATAAATGTTGATAAAGGTTTTTTTCTTTCAAATAATTAATTACAAAAATTAATTACCAAAAACAACAAGGCCTGATCATTTTCCGTAATTTCATCGTCACTCGTCACAATCGGATGATCACCACTCTGCGCGCCTAAACTAATCAATAACAATCCAGAAATTGTGATTGCAACGGCGAAAAATCTCGCCATTGGCGAAAAACGGGAGTTTCTGATTTACGAGACACTTTCACAAAGTCTGAAACATTTGACTTTTTTTTTTGTTTGGAGGGGGGGGGGGGGGTTTATTTGGTTTTTGACGGGGTTGCTAAGGAGAAGAAAAGAGTAATTTATGAGTGTCCTCAAGGTGGAGAAAAAACGGGAAATCGTTGGCTATGTATGTGTTTACATGTAATTGAGGGGCGGTAAATTGTTGTTTCTGAAAATGTAGAAGAAGATGGAAAATATCATTGGGAGAGATATGAATATCAACAGGAGAGGGGCAACGGGGAGGGGGAAACCAAAAACAAGAACAGTGACCGATTGGCTTTATCATTCGAAATCCCCCCCCCCCCCCCACTATTTATATCATTTTTCACGATCACAAATGTATCAAACATGGCATAATTATGTATATCTTTTCTTTATGAGACGCAATTGTATTATTTATTAGGTTGTCTGCGTTGAAACTTCGTTTTTTTGAAGAGGAATTTTGAATGTTCGTAATTCACCTAAATTTATTCTAGAGGAGGAATAAGTACTAGAACTTTGATGAAATGAGATGAACTAATGTAAGTAGATAAATTATTTAGACAAAATTTAAAAATTTAAGTGAAAATTTGTGAAAAAATAACTAAAAAATGAAATATATGAAGGGGGAAATTATGTAGCACAATGTCTTTAAAGGACTTTACGGAGATAATAAATGTAAGTTAAATGAAAATAGAGTACATTCTCATTCCATATCTGTTTTTAAAATTTTCTAAAACCACCTAGAAGCCGAGAAAACGCGCCTCGAAACAATGGCCTAGAAAAAGGGGCAACCGGCGAAAACTAGTCCGCAAAAATGAAAAATCCAAAAAATAATGAAAAACATAAATTAAAATAAAAAAAAACATTTAAAAAAGGACTAATATAAGTATTCTGCGTAACTATTTATTAACGAAACACGAAGAAACCTCATATGATAGGACAGGTGGTCCCTTTTTCTAGGCCATTATTTTGAAGATCATTTTCTCGGCTTCTAGGTGGTTTTAGAAAATTTTAGAAACATATTTGGAATGAGAATGAAGTCTATTTTCATCCCAGACGCATTCATTGTCTCCGTAAAGCCCTGCTTTAACACGTTTTTAGAGTATTCAGTCTTCAGTCTCTTTCAAGGTCCCACTAGAGCAAAATAGGCACTAAAAATTAAGATACTATGATTTAAAAAAAAACAAACATATTGGAATTGGATACCCGTTTATACAGGTGTCTCAAATAGTACCTTTTATTTCACAAGAGTTATTAAACCCTCTCCTAGAAAATGCCTAGGAAATACGATCCGAATTTCCAAAAAACAATTGGAGACTAGAAATCCTCAAAAAATCTCAATTTTCTAAAATTTTAACACAGAGAAAATACCTTTTCCAAATCTGTTTTTAAAATTTTCTAAAACCACCTAGAAGCTGAGAAAACGATATTCAAAACAATGGCCTAGAAAACGTTTCCACCTGGCCGAACTTTTTGCCTATGGTATTTATGCGTGTTATATTGATAAATATTGATGGAAAGTGCTTTAATCACCTCATTTTAACTTATATTTTTGAATTTTTCTGCACTTTGGACATAATAATGTCCGCGGACTAGTTTTCGCATCTGTGAACTTTTTCTAGGCCATTGTTTTGAAGATAGTGTTCTCGGCTTCTAGATGGTTTAAAAAAATTAAAAAAGAATGTGTGAATGACTGTGTGAAAACGTGTATGATGGCATCTGGCTCACGAAAGTTACGATATTGAAAAAAAAAAATGAAATCAAACAAAAAATTGAAATGCGTTCGCCTCAACTCGCTCACAGAACCAGATCAAAGGCGGCAATGACAGAAAAAAGGTTACTGTTTATTCAAAATTTCTCTTTTGATATAAAACAAACATTGAAAAAAATTGTTGTTTTTTTTCGAGTTCAAAAAGTTAAAGCAACAATAGAAAAAAAGGTCGAACTATGACGAATACAAAATACAAATTGAAAAGTATTATGCATCTCTACCGAGCGCCCCGTTTCGGTTTTGACTTCTTTTTTTTTCCACCCCATCCGATTTTTGATGTTCTGTGTCTCTTGAATTCATTTGAAATTTTTGGACGAGAGAGGGCGCCTCGAGACTCGATAATTACAGTCATTGAAAACTGGATTTTTTTCCTCGCCTCAACGATGACGGGGAGAGGAGAGGAAACGAAGGGAGGATGGGGGAGGCGGGCGTTTTTTTCTTCGAATTCTCTTTTTGACGTTCTGGTGGTGTTTTGACAAAAGAGTATACGGTTATGTTGAAGTGGAATGAATGTTGACGGATGAATGTTTTTTTAAAGACAAGTTGTCAACTCATCAGTATAAATAGAACCGGTAAATCGTGCCAGGATGTTTTTCAATGAGCATTAAAAAATTTCAGAAATTTTAGTAATTTTCAGCTAACTTATTCTAAATTTTTTGACTTTGGTTCTGAAAATTTTTAAAAGTTTGTTATGCTACAAAGTATAAAAAAACGGAAAAAAGATATTTTTAAAGTGAGCAAAAAGGTGTTCAAATTAGCATTTTCCAGTTTTTTTTTGAATTTTGAAAATTACCGGAGTTTCGCTCAAAGGAGGGCTTTACGGAGCAAATGAATGCACCTGGGATGAAAATAGACTTCAGACTCATTCCAAATCTGTTTTTAAAATTTTCTAAAACCACCTACAAGCCGAGAAAATCAGCTTCAAAACAATGGCCTAGAAAATGTGGTCACCGGCGAAAACTAGTCCGCTGGCGTGAAAAATCCAAAAAAAAAACATAAATTAAGATTTAAAAACATTAAAAAAGAAACTAATATAAGAATTATGCATAACTATTTATTAACGAAACACGAAAAAAGCTCATAGGAAAAAGTTCGGCCAGGTGGAAGCTTTTTCTAGGCCATTGTTTTGAAGCTCATTTTCTCGGCTTCTAGGTGGTTTCAGAAAATTTAAAAAACAGATTTGGAATGAGAATGAAGTCTATTTTCATTTAAGGTATATTTATTATCTCAGTAAATCCCTCCTTTAACTTCATTTTAAGGCTTCTGGTCGTTGGAACTAATATTTTCCAAAAAGTTTTGAACATTAGTCAAAAAGAAGCTCAAATTTTTTAAAAATATTATTGAATTCTTGATTTAGTGATAACTTTTTTAAATTATTGTTTTTCAATTTTTTTAATTTTCCTTGAAAAATGCTCCTTTAAATCTACACATGTACTGTAGCGCAGCGATACCCAAACGCCAAAAACGTTGCATGGAAATCGCTACTTTGGACTCTTTTTTCTGTTTTTTCGAGCTTTGTAATATGTGAAAGAAATGAATAATATGTAACCAAGAGTGGATCGCACAAAAAAAGAAGGAAAATTCTAATCATTCAATGTTCAGCATCAAAAAATTAAACATATTTTTTAGGGCAGCTGAAATTTTGTTTGTCTGCATTAAATATGTATATCTCGAAGAAATTTTTTAGTGGAAAAAATGGTTTTTGGTTTTTAATCCGAAATAGAAAATTCCAGACAAAACCTAGTGAAACATCGATCTAATTTGATAACTAATTTCAGTATTTTTTCCAGGTTTGGCAGTCGGTTATCTCAACTATCATCACGTCTACACCCTTTTCGAGAATGATAAGCATTTTTCGCATTTGGCTGATTTTGAAAGAGAAATGGCGTATAGAACAGAAATGGTTTTGAAAAAAGTTAAATTTTAAAAATCAATATTTGTTGTTTTCAGGGACTTTATTATTCCTATTATAAGACAATTATCAATGCTCCCTCATTTTTTGAGGGCCTTGCGATGATAACAAAAGATACTGTAACTGAACATGGACATGAAATAAACACCCTAAATCGATTCAATCTTTATCCTGAAGTTATTCTCTCATTCCTTTATCGTCCATTCCGAGCGCTTGCAAAATCAGCAAACTGGAAGGTTGAGGTGTGTTGGCAAGTGAATCGCGGAAATCTGAGGCCTGTGGAAAGCTGTGAAGGAATTGGAAACCCACACTATTTTTATATAACCGCAGTGTTTCTGGTCGCTGGAACTGTCGCGACCTCGATTTTCTTTTTGGGTGTTATTTTGAGTGATTCGATTTTTGGTGGATTGTTGGCGGTGGTATGTTTCGCAGCGAATCATGGTGAAGCGACGAGAGTTCAATGGACACCACCGTTGAGAGAAAGCTTCGCATTTCCATTTATTATTGCCCATATTGCGCTTGTCACTTTTGTTTTGAAGTGAGTTTATCTTTTAATATTTCGATTTTAGGTGAACATATCCAATTTTAAAGAGTGTATTCCACTAAATTTCAAAATTTAATTTTCGTTTTATACCTCAAAATTATTGACACTAATTCGAAGGAAAGCAAAGAACGGGTCTCAAAGTCAGAAAAATTACGGTATGAGCGTTTTTTCATTTAAAAATATGTGCTGTCTTGGGTACTTTTTTAAAGGAGGACTTTAAGGAGCTAATGAATGCATCTGGGATGAAAATAGACTTCTTACTCATTCCAAATATATTTTTTAAATTTTCTAAAACCACCTGGAAGCCGAGAAAACTCGCCTTAAAACAATGGCCTAGAAAAAAGTGTCCACCGGCGAAAACTAGTCCGCAGGCATAAAAAATCCAAAAAAACATAAATTAAAATGGAAAAACATTTAAAAAAAGGACTAATATAAGCATTCTGCATAATTATTTATTAACGAAACACAAAAAAAGCTCATAGAAAAAAGTTCGGTCAGGTGGACACTTTTTCTAGGCCATTGCTCTGAAGCTCATTTTCTCGGCTTCTAGGTGGTTTTAGAACGTTTTAAAAACAGATTTGGAATGAGAATGAAGTCTATTTTCATTTAAGGTACATTTATTAGCTCCGTAAAGCCCTCCTTTAAATTTAAAAGTGGATCCCTGTCGGTCCTAAATATCAGATTTTTCCTAAATTCAGAAACTTATATTTTATTCCCATTTTCCAGATTCAAAAAATCTGGCTCAATCTACACAATCTCTCTTCTCTCGCTCTCCATTCCAGCAATGTTATTCTGGCAATTCACTCAATTCGCGTTTTTCACCCAAATTTCTTCAATATTTGCCATTTTTGCGCTGGATTTAGCACCGTTTTCAACAGTTAAAACGCTTGCTCAATCTCATTTGGTATGTTTTCTCCGTTGACTAAACATTTTATTGAAATTTTCAGATCTCTTTCATCATTTCTTTCATTCTTTTGTTTGGAAATGAGATGATGATCACTGCCTTGTATTTTCCAAGTATTATTGCTTTATTTATTGCAATTTACTCATCGAAAATAACAAATTCTATCAAGCTTCGTCCACTTTATATTATTGTTCTTTCATTAATTTATGGATCAATAACATTAGGCTTGAAAATTGGCCTTTCGAAAGTGTTAAAAATTGAAGATGATGTAAGTTAAATTTAGAAATTTTAAATTTAAATTTAGAAATTTCCAGGCTCATATTTTCGATATTTTGAGATCGAAATTCACAAGTTTTGCCAATTTTCACACACGATTGTATACGTGTTCAGCAGAGTTTGACTTTATTCAATATTCGGTAATCACCAAAAAATAATGACTTAAAATTACGCTATAAATTCGCAGACCGTCGAAAAATTGACCTCTTCTTTGTTGTTACCACTGTCTGGAATTGTGTTGATCGTTGTGTTTGTGAATTTTATTCGAAAAGAATGGAATGTGCTGATTTGGAGGAAAGATTCAAGTGAAAATGAGGAAAGGGAACACGGAGAGGTATTTATTGATTTATTGTGAATTAAAGTTTTTTTCTGATATCATAGAAACTTGGCCTAGAAACGCAAGTGTGGAGAGTTAGTCCCTCTGGGTTTCAAGTCCTCGGCCATTTATCTCAACAAAATAAGTTTCTTCAAGTTAAAATTCAACTTTATGAAACTTCGGCGGCTAAAAACGAGAAAAAAAATCTAAAATCGAATATTAAGGAAACATTTGGGAAATCTTTGTTTAGCGAATGCGTTGCGATTAAGCGAGAATCAAGCGTGAAAGAAGCGTGCACGCTCAAAACTAGAGAAGAACTATTTTTTCCTAGTCGTAAAGGAAGCTCAGAAATGGATTTCAGGTTAGTAAGAATATGATTAACTACCAATTGATAGCAAACAATTTTAAGTCGAAAAATAGTAAAAATCGTATAAATTTAAAAAAAATTAAAACATCGAATATTGACAATAGTCGAAGAAATGCTATCTGGGTTTCAAGGCCATCTTTGCGTTTTTCCTAATCATGAATTTCCTGATAAAACTACCTTACAAAAATCGGATTTAGACATTTCGACCAATTTTCGGAAATTTATCCTTATATGGCCTAGAAATACATTTATTCGGCCATTGTCCATATTTGATTTTTTATTTTCAAATTTTTATCGGGTTTTCTTATTTTTTCGAGTTTTTCACTATCGATTGGTAGATAATCATTTTCTTATTCACATAAAACTCATTTCTGAGCTTTCCGGAGAGAAACTTCCTTTGTTCCGAACCTATGAATTTTTCCCAGATAATCTACAACATAATTCAAATGGCATGCTACACAGTGATGGCATTTTTAATCATGCGATTGAAACTTTTCATGACCCCTCATTTGTGCATAATCGTTTCAATTCTGGCAAATTATCAAATCTTGTCCTCGATTTTTGGAACAAGATTAACTAAAACAATTCATTATTCTCTAATCACTTTGATTTTTGCTCTGCTTTTCTATCGTGGTCTACCAAATCTTCAACAACAATTGAGCATTCGGGGTGAATACAGTAATCCAGATCAGGAAATGTTGTTTGAGTGGATTGAGAAAAATACTAAAAAAGGTGAATTTAGGAAGAAGTAGAGTTTTATTCATTTGGATATTTTTTTCAGATTCTGTATTTGCTGGAACGATGCCAGTGATGGCGAATCTTAAATTAACAACATTGAGACCTATTGTAAATCATCCACATTACGAACATGTTGGAATACGGTAAGATTATTCTTCGAAATTAAGTAGAAAGTATACTTTTTTGCAGTGAACGAACATTGAAAGTATATTCAGCATTCAGCAAAAAACCAATATCTGAAGTGCATAAAACCTTAAAATCAATGGGTGTGAATTATTTTATTTTCCAATTAATGAATTGTTCAAATGATGAGAGAAGGCCTGAATGTGTTTATCGTGGAATGTGGGATGAAGCAGACCCTCAAAATCGACATAGAACATCATTATGTGATTTATGGATTTTAGCCGCCAATTCGAAGGATGATTCCAGAATTGCACCATTTAAAATAGTTTATAATGTTAATAGAAATTATATTATTTTGAAAATTTAATTGTTGTATTGAATTACGGGAAATGGGTATTATAAATTATTTTTTTATTCATTAAAAATTGTTATTATCAAAGCGCAAAAGGTTTGGGCCGAACCGGGAATCGAACCCGGGATGCTGAAAATTTACGTTAAAAATAGTTAATAACATACATATTTAAATATTTATTTGAGAAAAAGTGTTTGTCGCATTTAGCTGCGATACGATGCGAATTCCGTGTTGCGCCTTTAAATACAGGGTGGCTACTAAGTATTCGTCGCTACTTTGTCGAGTTGCTAAAAATTATGGTGCTTAGAAAACTGAATAACTGTTGCTGATTCAAGTAGAAAAAATATTTTTTAAATTGTTCTTAAAGTTACGCTCATGAAAACCGAGCCATTTTATAGTTACGAACATTTTCGTGAACCTACCTCGGTTTTCTGTGCCTAACGTTAAGAAAGTTGGGATTTTCGTTCATGTTTGACAGTTCGTAATTATCGATCTGGTGCCTCAAAAAAATTTATTTCAACTTTAGAATGTGAAGTATGTTCATGAGTTATAAAAATGCGATTGACAGAGTTTTGCTCATGATAGCAATATTTTTATTATGATTTACTAGAAGACTGATCGAGACTGTCAGATCTAACTGATTCTAACTGATTCTAACCTTCATAAAAAACGTTCGGAACTTGGAAAACGGTTGAAAATGGGTAATGTTATGAAAAAATACGCTATTTTTATGATAAGAAACTTTCAAGTCGGTTAAATGAAAATTGCGTGGGAAATTCACGAAAATTCTTGGGTGTCGTACTTGCACGCCTCTTGTGCGGCGGTTTCCAATTTGATCAAGTTTGATGTACGATAAAATACGTCCCTGTTCACATATCATATTGAAACGTGGCTTAGATATTAGAAGAGATCCATTTTACAATTTTCAAAACAAAAAAAACTAGGTTTTTTCTTCATGTAAAACTACGGGAGCAAAATGAAATCAAATGACAAGATTTTTCAGAGAAATTATGATTTTTCTTTCAACATCCTAGCTTTTTTGAATACTTGAAAATAATCACAAATATCAGTGTTGAATTTAAAATTTGAACCTTTTTTTATGATTACGATTGAAAACCAATGCTGTGTAGCATGAAATAGCCGAACAATAAGCGGATTTCGATAAATTGCTGGAAAACTTCGAAATGTTAGCTACAAGAACGTTGACTTCCGGTCATCACTGTGAGCTATTTTCAGAGCGTTAGACAAAATTGTCAACTAGTTTTTAAAGAAAATTGTTTTAATTAATTTTTTCATATTGCACGGTTCTTGATACTCAACTCATGAAAAGTTATGAGCAAACATATTAGGATGACTCGCACGGCGAAAAAGTGAATCAACTTTTGAGCATTAGGTTCCCTACATTGAAGTCTATAGTTCCATACTTCACAATTACTAAAGAAAACTACCCTATACATCTTCTTTCATCGATGTATCAAGAAATTTAAAGGAATTATAACTTGGTTATCAAAATACGTAACAAAACGTCGCGGCGAATACTTAGTAGCCACCCTGTATACTGTAATTTTTCACAGTTTTTTCAATATTTTTCAAAACACTCGTAAAGACGGTTTAAAAAAATAGTGAACAAATTTAAATTATTTTACTTCACGCCGTTACAGAAAAACGTTTCTATTTCAGCGATTTCCCAATTCACTGGAGTTGAAGCAGTACGTGGAGCACTCTTCCGTTCTGGTCGCTCCCTTCCAATCGAGAGAGTCCCTGGAACACAGGTATTTAAATTTAGAGTACAATATTAATAAATTAAAAAAAAAGCATATTTCTCAAATGTTTTATTAACCCCTCCACAAATCATTGCTTCAAACATGAATCGGAAACGATTGACAAGATGTGTGTGTAAAATTCTGTACGATCTTCGTAGAACAATCGTTTTTCCCTTTTTCTTTCTATTCTATTTTTAGTATCACTTATAAATTGTTGGTCGTTATAATGATGATGATGATTCTATATTGATAAATCATCAATATGAAACACTCCCTCGGAAGTGACGATCATTCAAATCTTGATTGGGCGGAAGTCCAAATGAAAGTGCAGCTTTTTTCGAATTTTGCAAACAAAAAATATAAAATTTCATGTTTAGACGGGTAATTCTCAGAAAAATATGAATATTTTCAAAGATAATAAGGGAACTTTGAGTATTCATAACTCGGCTCACAATTCTCAGTGGAGAGCTCGAATGTTTGTCACAAATTTGGATCCATTTTAAGGAAATTTTCAAAATTCAAGTTTCATTTTTTGAGAAAATGATATATTAAAAAATTCCCTTTGAATTAGTGAGCCAGAGTTGCTCAAATCCTAATTAGCGGGAACTCCCTCCCTATTCAAGCCCATACAAAAACTACTTTATTTGTAGTGGATCCGCGAGCCGCGCGCGCCACCTTCTCCGAACATTTGCCAACCCGTCGAACTTTATGTTCCTTGTCTTTTTTCCCATCAAAGAAATTGTCTCATCGATAAAATTTGCACCAATAAAGACGGCGATCAACGTGCGGTGGTATCCGAGCGATCGGTGGCGAGGTTCGCGGCTCCGAGAAGAAATGTAAAACTTTTTATAAAATTTTTAAACCCCTTGAAAATATTTTTATGAAAAAAATCGGCACTTTCAAAGATAATTTAGTTTTTTCATCAGGATTTTCTTCGCTTTGGCCGTTCTGCCCCTGCTGAACAAGCAGAACCCAAAGGTGAATGGATTGGGTACCGTGTGTTCGACAACCTCGAAACGTTGAATCCATAAATATTGACTTCAGAAATGTTGATTTTTTAAAAAGATATGTTGCTCGCTATTCTTCTTATTGTGCTTTTGCTTAATTTATTTAAACTTTTCTAAATCGGAATTGGGGAGAAATAAATGATGTTGACGTTATTCTTCTATTTTTTATAAAAATTTTTCCAAATAGTGATTACTAATTGAAAGAAGAACCCAATGAAAAGTACAAGTGCTCAATTAATCAAACTACTTTGGAGATATCATTAGTATTTCTTGTATCACTAAAGAAAGAGGTGTCACCTTCTTTTATGAAAAAAATTATGTGATTGTGATATTTTTTAAGCCGATGGAAATGGAAGCCTGAGGTTATGAAAGAAGTGGTTTAAAATTCATAAAAGTATATAAGTTTGTTTATGAATTAATGATGAAAAAATGGCGAAAAATAAAAAATTCCAAAAAAAAACTTTAAGAATCTGGGATATTCTTAAATGACCGAAGAAAAATTGGTTCTCTGAGCCGTTTGATATTTTTTTTGAAAAAACGATTTTTTGCAGATTTTTCACAATGATGGTAAAATAAATGGCATATCGAATGGGTATGTCCGTGGGTCCTACCTTTTTTCAGTATGAAAAAAGTACCGAAACATTTAGAAAAAAGGTGCAAAAATATGTTTATTCACACAAAAAAACAACCTAAAAACCTATTTTTCTTCGGACATTTAAGGGTATCCCAGTTTTTCTCAGTTTTTCCCACTTTTTTTAATTTTTTTGGTTTTGTTCGCCATTTTAGATGATTGTCGTTACTTTATTTATAAACAATCCTGCCTCTAAAACCATTTATTTCCTCACTAACGCTGTGTACCGTTACGTCAAATTACACACGCGCGAAAATTCAAAAATTTTTCGAATGGAATTTTAACGTGTACATCGTATGAAGAAATGAAGTTTGGGCGCTAAATATGAAGCTTGGCATAATCTCTTTTTTTTCATTCAGAATTAAACAATTTTGTCCTGAATAGATGAATATAAAAATTTTGTGAAACCGTGCCGCGCAATTGCAAAATACGCCTCCTTTTCTGCGTTCAGTTTTCACGGTGGGCTAAAGTGAACCGACTTAACTAAGAAAATTCAGTACGACAATTAAAAATTGAACGCAGAAAAGCAGGCTTTTTTTTGGGAGCGGCATTTTTGCAATCGTGCGGCACAGTTACACAAAACGCGTTATATTCAGCTATTCAGGGACGCAATTTTGTAATTCGGATTTTTAAAAATTAGATTAAATCATACTTTATGTATTAAACGCAAAAACTTCATTTATTCATGTGTTGTAGGCGTTAAAATACCATTTGTAAAAAATTCGAATTTTTGCATGTGTGCAATTTATCGTAACGGTGCACACACACAAAGCGTTGTTCGTGATGACAACTTCGGTTCACTTTATCCCACCGTGAACATGTACATCGTATGAAGAAATGAAGTTTGGGCGTTAAAATATGAAGTATGGCCTAATCTCCTTTTTTCATTCATAATTAAACAATTGTGCCCTGAATAGCTGAATATAAAAATTTTGTGAAACCGTGCCGCAAAATTGCCACTCCCCCTTTTCTGCGTTCAGTCGTGCTGATTTTTTTTAGTTACAACCGGTTCACTTTAGCACATAGAATGAATTCTAAATTGTATAATGAAAAAACTAACTCAATTTGAACAATTCCAAAAAAATAGGATCATTCAATGCATTTACCGATCATTTCTAAGCATCAGGCTTGCTTTATAATCATGCTGCTCATTTTCTGATAAAACTCAATTGTCAACAGTCTCAGTCTCAACTATCTCATCTTTTTTTCTAAACGAAATCCTCAAATTTTAATATACGAAAATCCCTTGTTAAATCAAAACAATTTTCAAAAAAGTGATGCAAGAACTCTGACACAAAACAACACACATTTTGATTCAGGTTTTTATTTTTATCACATCGTTCTTCAACGAATGAACTGTATGAACCATACGTGACTTTTGGTTCTATTTCCAAATCGCCGAAAAAACCACGTGCATTCTCTGCAAAATTACATCTTTCATTTTCAAAAATAGCCCAATAGCACGTGTTTCGGACGGGGCTTTTAAAAATCATGTGTACACTCTTTTTTAACCATAATATTTTCTCCCTATTCATTTTTCTCGAAGGCTTCAAACATCAGAAAAGGAGAAAAAAAGAGAGAACATGGTAATAAACAACAACTCGTTGAATATCTCTTTATCATCGATGATTTCTTTCTGATATGTGTTTTTTATTATTCGTGTTGAACATTTATAGAAATCATGGACAGGAGATGAATGATTACCTCTTGTGTTCAAGTTAAGATTCGGACAGAAATAGAAACAAATATATTCTATAGAACATGAGATTATACATAGTTCAATGGTACTTGTGAATTTCGAGTTTGATCAGAAAATGAGCTTCCTTAGAGTTTGCCAGATGTTTTCCTATTGACCGGTCAATGCAAAGGCGGACCCAATTTAATTGGAAGTATTCATTTAGTGACGTGCTTGTTTTTCGAAAATTCGAAATTTGAAGAGGACCAAGAATTCCAATATGTATCCATTTTCAAATAACTACGTTTCGCCCCAATTCCTACCGCGCTGCATTATCCGGCGCGATTTCAAAATTTGTTTTTTTTTCAAATTTAGACCGCCCTCTTGAGGCGCTTATTTTTTGATGCGCTATTGCATAAATTTAAATGTACTAATGACAGAAATTTTTTTTTTAATTTAAATAATTTTCGATTCACTGACACACTGTCTTTAATTCATTGGCGATGCTCACCAGGCTTGGTCGGAAAAAAACTTTTCGGAAAATCGGATATCCGATTTTTTTCCGGAAAATATCGGAAAATTCGCTAATATCATAAAATTTTTTGTTTCTAATGCATATTTATTGATTACTTTTTCAAATAAAAATATGAATTAGTAGTACAGTGTAAATACTGAAAACATATATTTTAAAATTGAACACATCGGATAACCGATTTTTTTCCTCTTTTTTTCCCGGAAAAAGTCGGAAAAACGGAATTTTCGTTTTCCGATTCTGACCAAGCATTATGCGCAACCATTGAGTGAGATTAAGTTGTACACTGTCTTTAAAAATAATTTTAAAACATCTTCGATTGTTTTTACCAACTTTTCAAGAAGAAATGCTAAGTATTGTCAAGATAAAAATTTCTGGCCGCTCGTTTTGCGGAGTGTCGTTGGGAATTTCCTCGCAGCACGACCGCAACGCGTTCAAATTCAAATTTCTCAGTTGGTCAAATTTCTCAATCGAAATAAAAATTAGAAAGCAACGAATAAATGACATTAGTTTATCGTCAGAATTATCAAATCTAGGAGTTCAAAATATAGAAGTTGTTAAATCCCTGAATATTTTTATCATTCTTTTCCTACTACTCGGTCCTCCGACGCCATTATGGAAATTAGAAAAAGTTCCAAGGGAACCTATTTTTACCTCCCTTGCTAAAACTTCAGCTGAAATTTTCGTTCCATTTTTTGTTCGGTATTCTTTAAAATCAAATTCTTAACATTTCTAAAAAGCAAACAGAACAACAAAAAACAACAAGTTTTCACACAACACAATGGTCACTTCCCTTACATTTTTTTTCTTTTCCCCCAACACTATTTCACTCTCTGCATATCTCGCAGAAATTTCTAGAAGCCACCACAAGCCATCTATAAAAAGCGGTGCAAGCCCCCCGTGTTCTCTGTTGTTTACCAGTTTTTGAAAATTCTAAGCATCCCTTCCACTTTATAAATACCTACATGATTAAAATAATAATCTTTCATAGTTTACTTTGTGTGTGTCCTTTTTTTTTATAAAACAAAAAGCCTACAGTAATCATCTGATTGCAGACAACCACCGCGGCGGTTCCACACACAACTTTTTCACATGAAAACTTGTACGCAACGTTTATTTTTTTTCATTTCCCTCCTGTTTCTTCAGCTGATCACAAAGATAAGCTGAAAAATAACTGATAGTGTGGAGGGAATATATTGTTAGTCAAATAACAACTGCCATTCTTTATGCTTTGTGTGTCTATGACAGATTTTCGAAGATCACTCGGTCTTTAAGTGATTTTGAAACGTCATCGGAAATATTTGTGTGTATGTGGTCACATTTAGAATTTTTGTTGTTTGGTTCTGTTTGGCGGATTTCGACAGCTGCTGTGAGTCGTGGGATTGAAAAAGAACGTACTTTGCGTTTGAATGTCTGAAACGTTCTTTGGAACCATGCCAGGTTCCGACCACCCGATACTGTAATGTATCATTGAACGAAAACAAAAGTGGTCGTTTTGTATGTTGTGCTTTCTTTATAGAAACCTTAAGCAAATAAACTGGCGTGGTTCTTTTCTTTATTGTTGTCAATTTCGATTAGTGTCAAATTTAAGTTTTTCGTGGAACTTCTAAATATTTTTCTACAAAAGTTTTATGGAAGAGCGAAAAAAGAGCGCGTCTTTAAGGAAACTGATAATATTTTTTCTTGAAGACCATGTGTCACATCAAATTAAAAACATTTTCAAGACTACGTTTCAAAAAATTAAAAGGTAAACAACACGAAGTCCTGGTTCAAAAAATCAAGATTTTGTGTTTCGTACCAAAAAGCTTACTTTTTTCTCTACAATTTTGCACGTAATTATTTTAGGTGGCACACTATCTTTAAGGAAGTCTTGTAGGTTCTAGAAAGAGATTTAAGTTAAAATTTCGTTAAATTTGTCAATTTTGAAATAAAAATTTAAATTAGAATGAAAATTTTTTGTTTAAAAACTGAAACCTTGCCTTTAAACACAAAATACTCTGGAACATTGTCATTAAGCAGAAAATAATTTACACGAAATTATGCCCTGATTAGCTGAATATAGCTCATTTTGTGAAACCGTGCCGCACAATTGCAAAAATGCCACGCCCCCTTCTGTGCGTTCAGTTTTCAAATGTCGTTCTGAATTTTTTTCTAGCTATAATCGATTCACTTTAGCACACCATGCACTAGATTTATAATGAAAAATATCACATTTTCGAAACAGCATGCGTATTCTGGTCAAAAGATCAATTCGTCACTTTATCTTTAACCGAAAAACCGCACCAACTTCTTCCATTTGATTTTTTCCAGAAAACCGATGACTTTGTAATGGCCGCTCATATATTTCATCGACAGGTTAGGTTCGATCAAAATGAATTATCGTCCATATTTCTTATCATAAAACGTTTTTTCTCTCCCTCTCACTCCAAAACGAATTCTGAATCATTTCCGTATGATTCTAAGCACCTCCCACATTTCATCTTCAAGCTTTTGAAAGAGGCGGGAAGTTGTACTCGACAAATGATGCAAAAATAACCCTTTGAAGATCTTGATATATAAGCTATTAACTTTGAGACAAAGTTTCCAAAATTATTATTGAAACATTATCTTCTATTTTGCTTTTTTACATTAGATACGCCTTGCTTTTGAAACTTTATTTATTTACTTTTAGAGGTTCATTATTGAAACCCTTTTCCATCATGTGACTGGTTTTCGAGCTCTTCATCGCTTATTTATTTCATTTTGGCAATCTTTGAAAATTCCGCTGGTTTTTGAAACCTTGTATGTTTATGTTAGGCAAACCCTACCTTTTGAAAAACAAGCCATCAGGCCTGGCATCTAATTTCTGGATTAAATTAGCATAATTCAAATTTTCGTTGAATTTTTCAAAAGAAATATTTGGTCTAACTATTTATTAGTTTTCAATTAAAAAAATTTGTTGGAAGAAAATTAAGGATGTGGCCTAGAAAACCACCCCTTGGTTTCCTAGGCCACTTCCCTAATTCATTTAAAAGTTGCTCTATTGTGTTTTGCAACAAATAATCAAACAAAGATCTCAATCTTCGTTTTAAAGACAGAGGTCATCAAAAACTGCAAATTTTAAACTAATTGACAAACAGTGGAGCGTTGTCTTAACATTGGAGCGCTGTCTTCTGTAAATATTATTTTACGTTTTCAACCCAACTTTATTTCAAAACCTCAAAGATCATCAAGGTGAACATAAAGGACGTCAAACATAATATGTTCCTCTAACTCTCATCCAATTTTCTTTCTCTGGCATCTCTCCAAAACTCCGCCCCAATTTCAGTATTCCTGAGAGTTTTTGCGTTGTTTTTAGTGCAGTCGTTTGTTTCTATAATGCTCTCTACAAATCCTATATAAATAATTAGTAACCTATTATCAAATCATTTATTTATTTTTGAGTGTTCTTATCTCTTCTCTGGTGCCTTTTGGGTGCAACTTATCTGGAATATTTATATAAAGGTCTTATTGCAGACGTCTACTCAAATAAACGCAAAATCAAGTGCAATAATGGTTGTCCTTGCACAAGCGATTGCATCTCCAGCTAATTGTGAGCTGAAATTGGAGTCTGGACGAAGCATTCAGTGAGTTTCAGAGCCATATGGACCAATTAAAATGTGTTGTTTTCAGCTACATTGCTAAACCAAACGCGAATCCACGAATCAGAGTCGGAGAAGAGCTTCCAATTATCAGAAAAAGCAATCATGACGAACAACACGATGATTGGGAAGGTGTGAACTCCCTCTGCCATGCGATTGATCAAATCGTTGAAATTGAAATGGAAACCGACTTTTTCGTCAAGAAAACCGTTTTGGAAATCGGTTTCACCACTGGTCTTCCATCCGTCTACGCTTTTGAGAATGGAGCTGATGAGATTGCAATGCATTGCATGGACAAACCAAGTTTGGAACTTTATTGCAAACCAACTTTGGCACGCAACAATATCCCAAAAAACAAGTGCAAAACTTCATGTGGAAGCATTGATGAACTTCGAAAATTCATTGGTGGAAAGAAATTCGATGTCATCTTGGCGCCAGATCTTTTGAATCGTCCGCAAGCCGATTTCGAAATTGTGCATGAGATTCTTCACGAAGCTTTAAGTAGCGATGGAATTTGGTAAGTTTTAAAAATAGCAAAAAGAAAAAAAGAATTGCCCCGAACCAGGATCGAACTGGTGACCTTTAGATCTTCAGTCTAACGCTCTCCCAACTGAGCTATCGAGGCACACGAACACAACGCCAAATTGCTTATATACATATTTCTCTTTTTGCAGTCTCTTCTCATGCCTTACCCACTACACAAAAGTCGACGGATCATTGAACGCATTTTTGGACTTGGTGAAAAGAAAGAGAGAATTTGATAGTTTGGAAAGATGGTCCTCGCCAAAGACTGACATCATTCAAAAGAAGGTTTATCAGCTCACTCGTTCTTTGTTTTGAGATGTTTACTCAACCAGAACAAACGATTGGCATTGATAACTTTAATAATTGTAAATATTATTGAATTAATCTCTGAAAACAAAAATGTGTGAAAAAAACAACTGATTCTGACCTATTTTTGGTCGTTGAGAAAAATCCTTTATGCTTACGGTTCCAAACGATTTTATTGTATTTTTGTTAAGTTATGTTAGATTTTGATAGGCGGTTTCCACTGATAATAAAGTATTTTGTTTTTTTTTAAATGAATGTTTTAAAAAACAATTTTAAATTATAAATTATACTGAAAAATAATTTAAAGGAAAATCTATAAAATCCAGTATTTGGATCTAAATTTCAGAATTTACCGAATTTTCCCGGTTTTTTTCCCGGACACCCTTTCCCGTCCATCCCTGATTTGCACCCATTTTTATTTGAAATAAAACAAAAATATTTTAAAATATACAATCTGGAACATTTGAAAGAATCTCACTAATCAAGTCGTTTCCTTTGTTGTCCACTCCATTTCCGAACATGTTTCCTTCCCCTACAACTCGGTTGTTTCACGATATGGCCAATTGATATGGTTTTTAGCATTCAGCAGTCTCCCATCTGCCTCGATAGCTCAGTTGGGAGAGCGTTAGACTGAAGATCTAAAGGTCACCAGTTCGATCCTGGTTCGGGGCAATTCTCTTTTTGTTTTTTTGCAGTTATATATTAAAGTTGATATTAAAGTTTATCGGTTTTTTAATTGAAAAAAAGGTATTTTAGGTACCTTCAAATTTACTTTCTTTAAAGACAGCGTGCCAGTAATGGTGATTATTAATCTTAGAATTCTTTTACAAACAAAAACCGCAGTTTCATAAACGCGAACGATTTTAATTAAAAAATTCCAAGCAGGAAGTGACTTTAATCAGCTAATTATTGAAAAGGGGGGGGGGGGGGTGGATAGATCAGAAATGGGGTTAAAGGCAGCTTGTCAGTTAACACGATCCAAAATCTAAGCAAAAATTCAAAATTCGAATGGGAGCCCAGGTGGTCCAAAGAACAATGCCAATATGTAGCCAAATTCAAATAATTGTGTTTCGCGCCAATGCCTACCGCGTTGCACGGACACCGACCGCGTCGCACGGACACGCGGCAATTCAAAATTTTATTTTTGCAACTTTGGACGGCTGCTATGACGCGCGTATTTATCGGTGTAATTTCGCATAAATTGCATTGTACTAATTAGAGTACGCTCTAATTTTTGAAACTAAAACCAGGTAGGGTCAAATTAACTGAACAGCTGTCTTTAAGATGAATAATATGATGAATTCTAGGTAATTGATAGCAAAAAAACTTAAAACAGACTGCCAGTTAAAAATTTCACTGCTACGGCGACAAGATTTTAAGTTACCGCGTTTAATGGATTTTCATGTGCTCTCCACTGAACACTGAACAGCAGTCAGGTGTGGAAATTTGAATTTTAGAATTTTAGTGTGTTTTTTTTTTAATTTAACAGTGAAATGTTTAACTGGCAATCTGTTTTAAAATTTTTTTGCTATCAATTTGTAGATTCACCCATTTCTGATCTCTCAACCCCCCCCCCCCCCCCAATAATTAGCTTATTAAAGTCACTTCCTGCTTGGAATTGTTTAATTAAAATCGTTTGCGTTTATGAAACAGCGGTTTTGAAAGAATTCTAAGATCAATAATCACCACTTCTACTGGCACGCTGTCTTTAAAGAAAGTAAATTTGAAGGTACCTAAAATGCCTTTTTTTCAATTGAAGATACCTAAAATACCATTTTTTCAATTAAAAAACCGATAAACTTTAATATCAAAACTGCAAAAAACAAAAAAAAAGAGTTGCCCCGAACCAGGATCGAACTGGTGACCTTTAGATCTTCAGTCTAACGCTCTCCCAACTGAGCTATCGAGGCAGATGGGAGACTGCTGAATGCTAAAAACCATATCAATTGGCCATATCGTGAAACAACCGAGTCGTAGGGGAAGGAAACATGTTCGGAAATGGAGTGGACAGTAAGGAAAACAAAAGTTTGATTAAAATCTTTCAAAGGGCCCATTGTTTATTTTAAAATATCTTGATTTTATTTCAAACCAAGGGAAAGTTCGGAAAATTCGAAAATTTAGCTCGAAATACTGATATTAACCGGATTTTATAGATTTTTAATAGGGTTTTCAGAGTTAATCATCTACATCCGACGATAAAAACCAAGGAATAAAAAAAATAGACAAACACTTTTGAATAAAACAAAAAAAATTTCAGAATTGCATAAATGAGTTTTTAAAAAAAGGTATATAAAATTGAACTTCAGATCGATTAAACAATATTTATAACCTGCGTATAGTCCTCCTTTAATTTTAATCGTACACGAAATACACGAAAAAAATGTTCATCTTTAAAAAGAGCTACGTAAAAATAATATTCTTACTTCAAAAAACTGCGGTAAACACGATAATAAAAACTCGTTTTCCAGAAATAATACGGAATAATTAGCGCCTATTTGGTGCTGTTTTTCCCAAATACCGATATAACTGTGTTTCATTTATAAATCTGAACATTATATGTTTCGTGTTTTCTCAAATATCCCAATTTGCCATTTTCGAACTTTTGAAACAAGCACAATAAGCTGAGTAGTAAAACACAACCCCTTATTGGCCCCTAAAAAAATAGGAGGATGCGGTTTTCAATTAATTTTCCCCAACGCGCGCGCCACATTTTTCAACTAACATTTTTGTGTCCTCTCTCCACAAGAAATTTCAAATTTCTCCCTTATTTGTTGCCCTAGAAATAAAAAACGACAGCAGAAATTTGCATAACTAAAAAATAAATCAGGACCACCCGCACTTCAGCACAACAGTTGGGAGACGATTTGTCAAACGATTCGGATTATCTCATCTGTCGTCAATTCGATTCAAATCATGACAAGGACTTACAAAACTGTGCCAACTGATGGTATCTGTTGTTTTTTATGGATTTCAAAATAATTATCGATATTTTTCAAGAACCAACATGTATACCATTTCAACCAGATGATTGTGATATTCCGACGATTGATGAATCAGGAACCGGTTAGTTTTAATAATAAAACCATTTTATCTAAAAAATAAACTATTTAAAGGGGATATTACAGCTTACACATGTAACTGGGATAGAAATAGAGAACATACGCATTTCAAACCTGTTTTCAAAATTTTCTAAAATCACCTAGAAGCCGAGAAAACAAGCTTCAAAACAATGGCCTAGAAAAAGTTGGCCGAACTTTTTCCAACACTTTTTTACATGTTATATTGATTTTTAAAAAACTATTGAGATTTCTTAGATTAGTTCATGTTAAATTATGTTTTTTTCTGCATTCTTCAGGTAATAATGATCGCGGACTAGTTTTCTGGAGACTTTTTCTAGGCCATTGTTTTGAAGCTCATTTTCTCGGCTTCTAGGTTGTTTTAGAAAGTTTTAAAAACAGATTTGGAACGAGAATGAAGTCTATTTTTATCACAGATACATATATTGACTCTTTATATTGACTCTTGCCCTTATTTAAATCATTGAAAGTTATGACTAACACTCAACTATTGCGGGGTCGAACTTTGTAGTCCTTAAAGACTTGTTTCACTTATTCTCAATTGTTGTTGAAACCTATTCATACTCACTAATTATTAATGAATTCACCAAAAATATTCCGTTTAAGCCTCTCATTTTGAGCAAAACGGCTCAAAACGAAAACTCAAAATGTTGAGGTGGAAAAACGAACTGAACTGGCCATTTTGGAACCCCCGCAAACTGAAACAATACATTTTCTGAAACGTTTCGAAAAAGTAAACATAAAAAGAGCCGATTTGAAAAATGGACCTGGAAAAAAACGCGATAAAGTCCATTTATATTTCAACGTTTTTCTCTCCATTGGGTGCCCATACCAACTTTTTTTTTGGCTGGACCACATCCTTTTCCTCTCTTTCATTTTCCTCTTTGAAATAAACGACTCTCTTCATCCCAAATGTCAAATCGCAAAATGGTCCCACGAGAGCAATGCAGTGTTATTCCTTTTGGCAAAAACGGCAAGTAGACGATGGCTCCCACTTTTTGCACATTTTCCGCCAAGTTTTTGTGTAGTAGAAAAATGGGAATCAAAAGTCTACAAACGCGACTGACTACAAACACAGATATGAAGACTTCCATAAAAGAAGGCGGAGATTTGGGATATATGTATAACTTTATGTCCTTTTTGACAACTTTTTTTTTAAAAACTATTCATTGTGCTTTGATCTTTTGTATTTTTTCTGTTTTTTTTAATACATAGACGTCATCAGAAACATCTACGGACATGTTAAACGTTTACTGTTTTTCAAGTACTTGAATTTAGAACATGAGTAAAATTTGCCTGCTCATGAAATTCTATAATTATTAGAACTATTCCTAATTCTGCACCCAAACAATTTTTGTCATTTTTCGATCTCAGATTCAAAAACCTAAAACTCCTACAGTACCACTCATCATAGTGATACATAGGAAAACTTACAAATTCTACCTGTTCAGCCACAAAATATGCCTAAAGCCTGAATTTGCTAAAATTTTGCTCAATGTTGTAAAATAATTTTATAAAAAATCTGTAAAATATATGTCCCTCGAGAAAAGTTAAGTTCAAAATTTAAAAATAAATTTTATTTTTACAGATTATCTAGGTTTCATTAGATTTACTCTCAAGATCTTTTTTCAAATTGTCATCTTAAGTCTTTTAAAAAATTATATTAAACACCGTATTTATTTCAATGACGACCAGAAGTTAATAGGCACCTCAAATTTGGGTGTTTAAACCAACTTTGTCACTGTCAAAACGTGACATGTCCTTTTTAAAATACAGACAACAATCAGGGTCGGTAACCAAATGACAATAATCCAATAATGTATCAAATATCTCAAAATCAACACATTTCACCCATTTTAATCATGCCTGAGCATTTATGTATAAATAAACTCAGGATAATTTCGGCTCGTAAACGGCAAGAGCGCCTCTTGAAAACGGCGCGTCGAAGCTCGCACGCCAAATTAGTCTGCTCGAAAGTCGTCGAGCTTCCAATCGGCACGCGAGTAGATAATTTTTGAAAAATACATTTTTTTAAAAGAAATAAAATTCTAAGAAATACAGGTTTCTGGGTCATCTTTCGGTATGTTTCCTTATATGACCTAGAAACCCAGATTACATTTCTTCGGCCATTGTCCAAATTTAATTTTTTAAAGTTTTTTTCTGAATTTTCATAGGTCTTTCTTTTTCTTTTTCGACTTTCAATTTTGTTTTGTTGTCAATTGGTAGATAATCATATTCTTAGTCATCTGAAACCCATTTTTGAGCTCTGCGGAGCTCCCCCCCCATTCCCTTAAAAGAGGCGTTTGGTTGCCGCCTCAAAAAATGGGAGGTGATACTTACAACGCTTATTTTTCCCAGCACAATAGGTCTGAGTAGATCTATTTTTTTTTGTTTAAAGTTCGTTTAAACAAACTAACTATTATTTTATTAATAATTTTAAAATTATAACCACATTTAGTTCCTTATTAAAATCATTGCTTTTGACAGCTTTAAAACATTCACCTTCAAACCCTCAGTTTTTTTTGCTCGTTACATTTCATGAGTGTTTTGTCCAATTTTTCCGAAAATATTGGTCTCATAAATCATCGGGCCACAAAAACTAAAACTTTATTTCTCGGGATTATGTGAAAAGTGAAAATATGGGGGTATGGAAAAGCAGTTAGTCGCCTTTCGATTTTCAAGTTGTTTTTCTTCCAAAACTATTCTGAATCGGTCTAACAAATTAAACTTTAACGTTCGTTATTTTTCGCCTTGTTGTTCATTGTCTTAAACTGAAACAACCAAGAAGCCATGATGACGGAGAAAAAACAATTGGATGATGACAAGGATGACTACTTTCGTTCTTTTTACTTTTTCGGACCTTTTGCATGTTGTTCTATAACACAACGTTTTCACAAAACATTCATTTTCGTGAGTAGTTTTGACTCCGCCCACTTTTTTTTTCATTGACTTTGAAATTCTAAATATTTATTTGTTTTGTAATTAACTTTTTTATTGGCGATATTTTTCATGAATTTTTAATATTTTATTTTTAAAAGTGGGGGGGGGGGGGGACTGAAGGGACCTGAGGGGACGAAATAAATGGTTGAAAAGTGATGAAAGTATGATTATTTATAAATAAATGAAAAAAACCAAAGAAAAACTCGAAAATGGTGAAAACAAAATTCCGGAAAAAAAACCATAAAACCGGGTTTCGCCCTAATGGCCGAAGAAACGCTTTTTGGTTTTCTAGGCCATTTGTTTAATTTTCTAGGCCACTTGATTTTTTTTGAAAAATGTTTTTAAAATTCTTTTATTGATAATTTTCTCTGAAAAAAAAACAGAAAAGAAAACAAAAAAGCGTTTCTTCTGCCATTATGACGGAAACCGTTCCTATGGATTTTTTTTCGGAATTTTGTTTGCTAATTATCCCAAAAACTCATATTTTTAGATTCTACTTGAATTCGGCTTCAAAATGCACCAAAAAACACAAAAATCGATCAATTTTGAAGAAAGTTATGAGCTTTTGAAAATTGTGTAAATTTCTCGTGTTCGCTGCGAGGATTTCTGCAATTTTTCTCGTCATGACTGCGAGAAATCTCCAAAATTTTCAAAAGCTCATAACTTTTTTCAAAATTAACCAATTTTGATGATTTTTGTTTCATTTCAAAGCTTGAAATTTGGATTTTTAAATTCTACTTGAATTCGGAAAATATATGAATACGATAATAGTATGCACTTCCGAAACTTGGAGGTCTCATACACTTAATAATAAATTTGTCAATTTAGGAGAAAATTCTGAATTTATGAGAGTAAAAATATCAAGAATATCGAGATAAGAGTTCAGTTTGATCTTCGAAATACTGGTTCTCGAATCCTTATTATTACAGTAGCGGTAAAAAGTGAGGGTACTTTTGGTTTTTTGATCATAAATTTACCCAAGCTGGTCCGATTGGGCTGAAACTTGGATATGTTGTGTAAAACAGTATTTTAAATATTATTTTGTGGTTTCAATCCAGTTATTCTAGAAAATTTTGAAAAATGTGAGTTTTTTTCAAATTTTATTGAAAAAATGAAAATCTATCAAAACTAAAAACGACCTTTAAAACATGTAAAATACCCAAAACTCTAAGAAACAAACTTTATAATAAAGAAATTATCTAGTATTTTGTGGAAAATCCTTTTGCATCCAGAACTGCTCGGCATCTACGTGGCATCGACTCGATCAACTTGTTGAGTACCGAAAATGGAATATTTTCCCAAACATCCTTGATTTGCTCGAACTTCTCTTGGACATTTCTGGCTTTTTTGTTCTTTAACTGACGCTCACAATGTTCCCATAAATGCTCAATCGGATTTAAGTCCGGACTTCGACTTGGCCAGTCCAATACAGGCACTCGTTTCCTTCGGAACCAATCTCGAACAAGGTGACTGGAGTGTTTCGAATCATTGTCCTGTTGGAAAACATACCGACGACCATGTTTCGCACGTGCGTAAGGAAGCATGGTGTTCTCTAGTATCCCTAGGTACATGAATCGATCCATAGTACCTTCAACTCGGATGATGGGGCCAACGCCTTTCCCAGAGAAGGCACCCCACACCATGACATTCCCTCCGCCATGTTTCACAG
This sequence comes from Caenorhabditis virilis, assembly GCA_964036255.1. NCBI lineage: Eukaryota > Metazoa > Nematoda > Chromadorea > Rhabditida > Rhabditidae > Caenorhabditis > Caenorhabditis virilis. The sequence goes on along the minus strand of OZ038417.1, from coordinate 7,019,453 downwards.
TCGGTGTTTGATACTTAATATTGTATCTAGATCCAACAGGACGTCTCACATATGATATACCGTCACTTCCGAATAGCATGAATTTGCTCTCATCACTCCAAATCACCTGCTTCCACTGATCAACCGTCCAGTCAATGTGCTCCCGAGCAAACTTCAAGCGCATTCTTCGATTCTTGGCTGAAATAAATGGTTTCTTGACTGGTCTCCGAGCAAAAAGTCCAGCATCACGCAGCCTTGATCTAACAGTCTCTACGGAAATTGGCGGAGACCCGGCTTGGATCAGTTCCAGACGGATATCAACTGCAGACTTCCTCGGATCATCTCGACTCATAGCGACAATGCGACGATCTTCGACGTGATTCGTCACTTTCTTTCTTCCTGATCGTTTTTTTGCTAGTGCATTTTCTCCACCATCCTTGTAGCGTCTTACGATTTTTTTGATGCCGCTCAAACTCAATCCAAACTGCTCAGCGAGAGCCTTTTGTGGCACATTCATCATATACCCGGATACTACAGCTTTGAGCTCGGATTCCGACAAGTAGCGACGACTAAAATTGAGTGACATAGCTGCAAAATATCACAATCGACTTCGAAAATGATAAAACAACAAAAAAAATTAACTTTAAAAAATAGAAAAAAAATATTTGAAAAAAATTAAAAAGTAAGAAAAAATTTAAACTCGAAAGTTCGAGAATATTCGAGAATTTTTTTGTTCCTTAGAGCGCACTTGCACGTTTTTGGTTTCAAAAATAGGAAACTTTTTACTGCATAACATATCCAAGTTTCAGCCCAATCGGACCATTTTGAATAAAGTTCTGATCAAAAAACCAAAAGTACCCTCACTTTTTACCGCTACTGTATCTCATAAACCGAATATTCAGCTTCAGTTTTATTATCCCCCCATTTTCAGTTTCCTATATTATTTTTGTTCCATTCCGTTCCATTCCATTCGCTCATTTCTCTCCTTTTTCTTCACTTTTGTTTATCTGAAAAAGCTCGAAAATTTCCCCTCTAATTTCAACCAACTTTCCAGATGTTCTTTCCGTTAGTGCAATATCATAATCATAAATTATTTTCCACTTGCAAAAGAAATAAATGAGGAGAAAAAGTCCAAACAAATAGTCATCTAAACAAAACAAAAAAAAAGTTTTTTTTGTCCTGTTCTTCGTCGAAAATTTTCCATAAGCTTCCCTTTTTCTCGAAAAAGCTCAGGTCATTTTTCAAACCGAATGACCAATTCGTTTCCTCGTTTTTCGCTTTTCTTAACTTTTATGCTTTCGACATTTTCGGAGGTCATTCTTTGTAAAAGTAGCAAATAAGAGGGATTCAAGTGCATTTTCAGTTTAATCTGGGGTGGTTTTTAAATTATTTCGTGTTATTTTTTAATGAAAAACCCGAACGCCGATGAGTTCTTAAGCGCTAATTTCGCACACCTCCACCACCTGCAGTCATGTCCGAGTGGTTAAGGAGATTGACTAGAAATCAATTGGGCTCTGCCCGCGTAGGTTCGAATCCTGCTGACTGCGTTACTTTTTTTTTCTTTTTTTACGAACTACCAAGGGAGTTTTTCTCGCTGAAAACACATCAAAAGCATACGAAAATTTGATGAATTACATCACGGAGAGGCGCATAGACAAGACTAATTTATCAAATCATCGCCTTGGGCTCTGGAGGATTGTTGGGTGTTAGTCGGGTGCGGCTAAACCAACAATGCTAAACATCGTTTTGGCGTGTTTGATACACCGAATAAAGCTCATTTTTTTTGGTTCTCCGTATTCCCTCCCCTTTTTTCGCAATAATCAGTTTAGCATTTGACTATGGACAACGCGCTCCTCACATTTTGTTCGTCTTTTGTGTTGTTCTCCATTTTTCTAACGAATAATATTTTTTTTTCGAGTTCATAAAAAAACGAGGTTTTGAATTTCATTACCTGCTCTTAGACTCTCGGATTACTTGCACTCTTTTTAAGCTTATATGGGAAAAAAAAGTTTTTTTTTCTTTTGCTAAATAAAGAAGACAGGAAAATGTTTCAGATGCCACGTCGTCAACGATGACGTCGTCTCGTGGATATCAGAGAGTCGGATCATCGAGTGATGGTGTCAGTATCATGGAGGATGACGATGATAATCCGCATGAAGCATTGCTTCATAGAAATGATAATGACTTTGGTGAGTTGAAGACTACTTAGCCTCTAGAATCTGAATCTGACATTATGATCTTTAGATTTTCAAGTTAGTTCAATTTTTGAAAACCAAAATATTTATAACAAAGTTTTTTTAATTGAGATGAAAAATTTCATAGCATTTTTTAAAGTTTATTGAGTTGATGACGTAACATCAGTCCTGCTGACCTTGTTGATAGTAGTATTCGAAACAAGGAATATTCTCAATGTCTTCCTTCTTTCCTCAATCTAATTGTATTTCTTGATAGCCCGAACACATTGGATTTGCTCTTTTGAACCAATTAGTGTTTAAAAATACTACAAGAAACATTGAGAGAACATTTTAATCTGGTTTATACGTTCTAAATTTGAAAATTTTTCGAACTGAGATAAAAAGTTTCATAACTGTTTTTAAAGGAGGGCTTTACGGAGATAATAAATGTACCTTAGATGAAAATAGATTTTATTCTCATACAAATTTATTTTTTAAATTTTCTAAAACCACCTAGAAGTCGAGAAAACACGCCTCAAAACAATGGCCTAGAAAAAGGGGCCACCAGCGAAAACTAGTCCGCAGGCATTAAAAATCCAAAAAAAATTTAAAAACATAAAAAGGTCTAATATAAGCATTCTATAACTATTTATTAACGAAACACGAAAAAAGCTCATAGGAAAAAGTTCGGCCAGGTGGCCACTTTTTCTAGGCCATTGTTTTGAAGCTCATTTTCTCGGCTTCTAGGCGGTTTTGGAAAGTTTAAAAAACAGATTTGGAATGAGAATTAAGTCTATTTTCATTTAAGATACATTTATAATATTATCTCCGTAAAACCCTCCTTTAAAGGAGAGCCTTACAGAGAATATAAATGACGTTAAATCGTCGAAAAATGACATGCTCAAGAAAAATGACATGCTTAGAGATACAAATATAAATGGGTTTTAAATTTTTTTTTAATTCATGGAAGAAAAACGGTAAAAACGAGCAACCTTGAAAAAAGTTTCCACCGCACAAGATTTTTGGTTTCTAGTTCCTAGGCCACCTATTGAATTTTTGCAGTTTTATTATTTTTTTGTTGTTGTTTTGCATTTTAAATGTAAATTGTAAAGTGTTTATATCGGTTTTCATTTTAAATGCAAAAAAAACAACAAAAAAATGAATAAAAATGCACAAATTTAATAGGTGGCCTAGGAACACAAACTATCGCGGACTAGAAACCAAAACTCTTCCGCGGTGGAAACTTTTTTGCAAGTAGCTCGGTTTTACCGTTTTTTTCTATGAATTTTTAAAAATACATTTTGAAACCTATTTATAACATAAGTATATTAAAATATACTTAGCACTGATTCCAAATCTGTTTTTAAAATTTTCTAAAACCACCTAGAAGCCGAGAAACAAGCTTTTAAAATGTTTAACCTGGCCCCAACTTTTTCCTATGAGCTTTTTGCATGTTATATTGATGAATATTTATGAACACTGTTTGAATTAGTTAACTTTAACTTATGTTTTGCATTTTTAAGTATTCTTTGCGTAATAATGCCCGCGGACTAGTTTTTTTTCAACTTTTTCTAGGCCATTGTTTTGAAGCGTGTTTTCTCGGCTTCTAGGTGGTTTTTGCATTATTATTTTAGTAAATACAACTCAAATATCGTAAGATTTTCATGATAATTATTTCAGCTTCAACTTATCACCACGATGGCATTGATTACGACAGTTATGATGAACTCGAAAAAAACGAAATGGACGATCGATTGGGCGAGATTCCCGAAGGATTTCATCGAAGACAGAGAAGAGTTAGTTATAGAAAAATTACCTTTTTTTTTAAATAGATCAGTATTGAAAAAAATAATTTTGGCTCTTTTTGAATTGTGACAGCCCCTGAGCCTTTTTGAAAATATTTTAGAAGTCTATCATTTGATGCATGGTTTGCTCTGGCATGTTTTATATAAAATTTGAACTTTATAATCCAGAAAGCTTAGACTTCTTCTGTCTTAAGAATTCATCTAAGAGTTTGAAAAAAGTTTAAACAAAGTGGAAAAATCGAAAGAATCGCCCCAAAAAACGGAGCCGTTGTTTGGTGATAGCTGTCCATCAAAATACGCTTCTTTCCATTGGGGTAAACCCCCTTTTTTCTTCGCCCCTAACATAAAAACTCTAGTTTTTTCCACTTCATCTTCTTAACTAACTGACAAAGTACTTCGCCTTCTATCTATATTCATATTTTATCTTTCAATTTCATGGAATTTTGTTTATGGAGTTTATGGGAATTTCGAAATTTTTCATATCAAAATCGAAATGGTCACGGGAACAGGTTAACGAAGATGAGGAGGAAAAGGAAATAGAGCCACCTGTTAGGAATAAATTGAGAAGAAGGGTTCGTTCAAATAAAAACACTGTTTTTTTTGTAGATTTGACAAGGGAAATTTACGAACCCAGTCTAAGAGTTTTACATTAGACCTATCTCATTAGAAAGAGCTTGGCTTATAGGGAATACGTTATAGCGAGTAAAAATAAGAAAATTTTACCAAATTTGGACTTTGAAAAGGTATAACTCGACTCTTAAATAAACACATTTTAAACGCATTTTCACAAAAAAAGTTGTTTTAAGAAATCTCAACTAAATTTTCTTTGAAGATCTATAACTCGACTCAAGCGCGTCAGGATGAAACTTAACCGATTTGGTTGAAATTTAAAAAAAAACACCTCTTTTGTGGAAAAGGGATAACAAATTTGTGCTTTTTTAAAAATCTCATCAAAATTTGACAAAATTCGTTAAGAATAGAACCACTATGTACATCTGAAAGTTTCATTCAGAAAAATTGAGATTGAGCCAAAGTTACATCTTTTCAAAGTACAAATTATCAGATTTTAACGCGCTATAACTGGTTCCCTTTTGAATATTAGCAGTTAAAATTCGTAGTTTCTTATCCTCCAGGCGGAGCACTTTCTAATGCGATAGGTCTCACGTGAAATTCTTAGACGGAATTCTTAGACGGAATTGTGAATCAATTTTAAATTGAAAATTATGAATTTACTACTGTTAAAAATTAAAAAAAAACACGTTTTTTGAATTTGTAGCTTTGAAACCCGTACTGTTCTAGTTCTCTGAAGATCCAGACTACATCTCCTAAGATCTATAAAAATAAGAACGCTCTGGTGTTTCACCTTCAGTAACTATGTAGGTAACTATATCGGCACTGACATGAGAAGAGTAAATAATTTTTTAAAGGAGGGATTTACGGAGCTCATGAATGCGTTTCTGATGAAAATAGACTTCTTACTCATTCCAAATCTGTTTTTAAAATTTTCTAAAACCACCTAGAAGCCGAGAAAGCGCGCCTCAAAACAATGACCTAGAAAAAGGGACCACCAGCGAAAAAAGCTCATAGGAAAAAGTTCGGCCATGTGGAAACTTTTCTAGGTCATTATTTTAAGGCGCGTTTTCTCGGCATCTAGGTGGTTTTAGGAAATTTTAAAAACAGATTTGGAATGAGAATGTAGTCTATTTTTATTTAAGGTACATTTATTATTGTCAAGATAAAAATTTATGGCCGCTCGTTTTGCGGGTTGTCGTTGGGAATTTCCTCGCAACGCGTTAAAATCCAAATTTCTCAGTTGGTCTTACGCGTTGCGAGGAAATTCCCAACGACACTCCGTAAAACGAGCGGCCAGAAATTTTTATCATGACAATATCTCCGTAAAGCCCTCCTTCAAATTCAATAGTGATTATAATGAAATCAGGAATATTTTTTTTAATTGATGAAAATTCATTTCTATCTTATAGAAATCAGTTTAAAACTCCCTTTTTATTCAATTTTCAATAAAAAATTCCAGCATGACGTTTTCCAGATGTTTCTCTTTTCAACCCTCGTTTTTTTGCATGTTTTCCTTTCCTTTTCTCATTTCAGGAAGCCCTCTACGGTGAAGAAGTAACACGTGCCGGTTTAGGAAAGCCAGAATATTATGAAGACTCTCAATTGATTCATAATTGTGACCAGGTAGGTTAAGAACACAAAAAGAAACTTAAAGGCATGAAACCTCATGAACCAGGATTATGATGATGATGAGGATGATATTAAAAACCGTTGTCCGTATGCAAAAATGATCAAAAAACGGGAAAAAATGACGAAAATTTATCTGGACAATGACGAAGTTCTTGAAATAAGCCTAATATCGGCGATGGTTGTGAGTGGTTTTTCGAAAGAAGCATGGCATGAACATTTTCCTATTCCCTTTTATGTGTTTCTTGAAAGTTTCCTGAAACTAACATTATTTCGAATGATGTGATGTAAATGAAAATTATTTTTTCTTTCAGCCGGGTCATGAAGATGCGGATGAAGATGAGGAAGAAGAGAAGGATGAGGATGAAGAGGAAGAAGAAACTGGAATAAGAAAGGTGATAAATATAATTTTACTGTGTTAAAGAACTGTTTTTTAAAATTTCCAGTATGCCAAACTGATACTTCCTCACGTGGCGCTTGTTCTCCTTACTTGTGCTTATACAGTACTTGGAGCTTCCATATTTTATAGTGTTGAGAGACCACACGAACAAATGATGAAACAACAACAGGTAATAGAAGCTGAAAAAAGGCATAAGAAATAGAAAAAAAATGAAATTTGGATCACCACAGAAGTTTTTTCGTTCGAGGGACTAACTTTTGATGGAAGTTAGTCCCCCCAAAAATTGCCGTCCATTTTGCTTGCACTTTTTTTGAAATTTTGAAATTTTTTAAAATATTGTAATAGATTTTAAAGTTTTTTAAAGATTTATTTACGTATGCGCAATAGTGGGTTGATATGGTCAAAATGAGTCGATTTACGAGTCGATTACGATTTACCACGGATAGCTACTGTAGAAACAAACCGATTTCAAACGCGCTCTACCGAACAAACTCGGTTTTTTGGCCTGTTCCGATTCACGGTCAAAAAAATGTATTGATTGTTTTTATTTGGTTTAATAGATACCAAGAATACATTCATGACTCAAAAATAAAATTTTCAAGACGTACGAATACGGTAAAAGCCATACAAACTTGCGAAAACACTGTTTGAATCGTATTGAACGAGTAATAAGAAAACATAGAACGGTTATACAATAAGCAAAAATAATATTTATTCAATCATAAATACAAAAATTAGATCCTATCCTAGCAATCCTCCAAGTGTTCCAACAGAGTTCGAATCACTCCCGTATCCGGCATTGGGCGCATTACCACCGTATCCGTTACCATAACCACTTCCGTATGCGCTTCCATATCCATTACCATATGAGCTACCATATCCGTTACCGTATCCACCATAAGATCCTGCAGTATTACTTCCATAAGTACTGCCATATCCTCCATAATTGTTGGCACTGTTGCCATAACCATATCCGCTTGTACCATAGCCTCCATAATTGCTACCGTACCCGTAGCCGCTGCTACCATAACTTCCTTGGCCGTATCCAGTACTGCCATATCCGTAATAGCAATTTGGATCGTAGGCTGTTGCAGTATTACGATAATAAGTAGCAACTTGCGGCCGTGAATAAACTGCGGGTTGCGGTTGTGAATAGACTGGAGCCTGCGGACGCGAATAAACTGCAGGCTGTGGAGCCGAGTATGATGCTACCTGAGGAGCCACATAACTGGAATTCTTTAGTTTTAAGAAGAAATTCTTTTGGAAATAATACTTACTGGCCATTAACGAAACCGAGAATAGAAACCACTGCAATAAATTCAATCATGATTATTTTGATTTTGTTCTAATCACTTCAGCAAATTATATATATACCACCACAAAAACTGATGACGAAAAAGGTTCATTTTCTTTAGTAATGTTTTCAAAAGTATATTGTCTGCGATTAGTATAAAGATACCTTTGATGATAGTGATTATGTTTTTTTCATTTTCGTATGCACTTCCATTCACATTTTTCTCATTCCGGTACAATACAAAATAAATCACAAAACATCGAAAATTGAAAAAAACTAGTTTTTTCTCGTTTTTTTATAATTATTGTTGTTCATAAATTTGAACTTTTTTTTGAAAAAAGGAACACTTTAAGACATCGTACTTTGAAATTAAAGAAATATTTTTTGGCAAAAACAAAAAGTTATAGTTAAGTACGAGTAATCAAATATTTCATGTTTGTATCCAAATACGACCGTGAAAAATTGAGATTTTTCATTCGAAGGAGGACTATACTCATTTTACAAATGTTGTTAAAACGATTTAAAATTCAATTTTATATCCCGAAACAGTATTTTATAAAAAGTGTGAAAAACTAGAAATGCAAAAAAATGGGCACCCGGGATCGAACTTCCGGGCGCATGTAAGCGCAAGTTGGTGGTTTTGAGACCAAAGTTCGATAACGAGTGCTCTTTTTCTGCATTTCTAATTTTTTAAACTATTGTTTTGGTATATAAAATTAAACTCTAAACCGAATAACATTTAAAAAATTAAACTCTGAACCGAGTGACATTTTAAATTCCCGTGCAGTCCTCCTTTAACCGCCAAGTATTAGGTCATTTTAAGTTGTTAATATTAAAGGAGGGCTTTACTGAGATAATGAATGCGTCTTGGATGAAAATAGACTTCATTCTCATTCCGAATCTGTTTTTAAAAATATCTAAAACCACCTAGAAGCCGAGAAAACGCGCCTCAAAATAATGGCCTAGAAAAAGTGTCAACCTGGCCGAACTTTTTCCTATGAGCTTTTTTCGTGTTTCATTAATAAATAGTCATGCAGAATGCTTATATTAGTCCTTTTTTAAATATTTTTTTTTGGATTTTCCTTGCCTGCGGACTAGTTTTCGCCGGTGGCCACTTTTTCTAGGCCAATGTTTTGAGGCGTGTTTTCTCGGCTTCTAGATGGTTTTAGAAAATTTTAAAAACAGATTTGGAATGAGAATGAAGTCTATTTTCATTTAAGACACATTTATTATCTACGTAAAGCCCTCCTTTAAAAAATTAAATTTTTGAAAATATACTATTCTCCGACCCTTTTAGCAAGTAATGATGAATTTAGTTGCGTTGCGTTTCAATATTTTTGTCTGATCTTCTTAAAAATAGCATTCAAATTCATTCTAAAAAAAATTTTCGTCACTTTTTAGTTTTTAGGAAATATGTTTTTTTTAACTGTATACAAAAAATGACACCCTGTTGAGAAGCCAAAAAATGTGAAATCATTAAAAAAACCGTATAATTGAGAGCATAAAACAAGCTGTTGAAAAAATATTTTATTTGAAACAGAAAATTTTATGAATAAATTCTTTATTTAAAATCAAAATTTCTCAAAAAAAAAACACTTTATCGCCTTCCCCAATAACCATAAGAATTATAAGAATTATATCCCGGATACCCATAAGAAGGAGCAGCTCCCGGATAGGCTCCTCCATTCCATCCAACATTTGCTCCGCCGTATGGATAATAATATTGACGTTTGACGCGCGTTTCAGCAAATGAGATGCTGAAAAATAACTAGAATTCTCTAGAATATATTTTCAGAAAACAAACCTTGCGAAAATAGCAAAAATCAGAATGACTTTGATGAACATTTTTCAGACAATTTGAATGGTTTCCGAAAAGTAGTTGACGCAACTTTTATACATTCTATAAGAGATTCTTGAAAGTACAAAACTCATCAAAACATGTGTCTGTAAATAAGAAACAGTAAATAAGAATTTTTTTCGAAAAATACTAGAAAGTTCGAGTTGGTTAAATTTCGTTCGTTCTTTCAGCTGAAACAAATCTACACACGACAAACGGAATTTGTTGATGATATACTCAAATTGGCGGCTGTTAATCGAACTCGTGAGTTTTCGGATGTGACTTCCTGAAAATGAGGAAATTTTGGTTCATTAGAAAGTGTTTCGGGTGCCAAAAATAAAATACTTAGTTTAATGAAATACATATGTCAGAGAAAACACTCTAATTTGCCAATGAATAGCAAAATAGATAAGGGGAACCTCCAAAAAACTGTGGTTAAAAAAATGTTAGTTTCAATTTTCTATTCTTAAAGGAGGACTTTACGAAAAGTACCATAAATGAAAATAGACTTCATTCTCATTCCAAATCTGTTTTTAAAATGTTTGAAAACTTCCTAGAAGCCGAGAAAATGAGCTTCAAAACAATGGCCTAGAAAAAGTGACCATCGGCGAAAACTAGTCCGCAGGCATGAAAAATAAAAAACATAAAAAAAGGACTAATAAAAGGACTAATAAAAACATTGCCTGACTATTTATTAACGAAATACGAAAAAAGCTCATAGGAAAAAGTTTGGCGAGGGTAGGCCAAGTGTTTGGAGGCACAAGTGTTCGTGCGTTGAAAACGTTAGGCCACGCATCCTGTAGAAGCGTTTAGCCTGAAGCAACACGAAAAATAAAATTTAATCATTAAATGGGAAATCGAATTCTACTTCGACTATTTTTTTCAACCATGGAAAACGCTTTATAAAAAAACGAACACATGTGCCTCCAAACACTTGGCCTACCCTCAGTTTGACCAACTTTTTCTAGGCCATTATTTTGAAGCTCATTTTCTCGGCTCCTAGGTGGTTTTAGAAAATTTTAAAAAGATATTTTGAATGAGAATGAAGTCTATTTTTATTTTTAGGTACATTTATAATCTCCGTAAAGTACTCCTTTAATTCATCACACGGATGAGATAAATTTTATATGTTTTTGCCCTCATTTCATTACCATGTAAAATAAATATCGAAATCGAATCAGATAGATGTCCCCCCACTCCCAAACGTGCTACAAATATTCACTCGACGAATATGATTTTGGTGCAAATGAATAAAAAAAAGTATTCTGCAAAAAAAAAATGGGGGAACCAGCGAAGAAAAAAGTCATTCCTCATTCTGTTCCAAACGAGCACGGACGGCTGAAGAAAGCTTATTTCCGTTGCGTTCACATTTTGTTTTTGGCAAGTGAGGTATTATACTATTAGTTCTGGTTACTTTGTTTTTTTTAGAACTATTCACAAATATCTGAAATCCGTAAACATGCTCAATTTTTTTGATATTTTTTTAAAATTTCCAAATCTCGTTTGTCAAAAACTTTCAGAAATTTAAAAAGAGCAACAAATTGTATCCCTTCGAGGCTAAGAACCAAGTTCTAAGTTCTTGAATTTTTTAAATGTGAACATTTATGATCAGTAAATTAGAATATAAATAACATTAAATCAAATGACATACTTATGTATGTTATAAATGGGTTTCAAAATTGTTTTGTTTTTTTTTGCATTTAAAATCTAAATTTTAAAGTGTTCAAATCGGTGTTTTATTTGAAATTCAAAAAATGGAAAAAAAATGAATAAAAATTCACAGATTTAATAAATGGCCTAGGGACCCAAACTATAGCGGACTAAAAAACCAAAACTCTTCCGCGGTGGAAACTCTTTTGCAGGTAGCTCGTTTTTTAAATTTTTTTTCTTCAATGAACGTTTTTTTTTAAATTTTGAAACTCATTTATAACAAAAGTATGTCATTTTTTTAACGTCATTTACATCCTTCGTAAAGCCCTCCTTTAAAAATATTTCGTTTAGGCAGAAAATGTGTTGTAGCAGTCTCCTGGATATTTATTTTAAAATATTTAGACGTATATAGATCACAAAATGACAATTTCGAGATTTATCGATTATTGGAGAGTTTGAGCGAAGTTATGAATTTTTAAAACAATATTCGTCACATCTTGAATTCAGTAACTCGGCACAAACCTTCCAAAAATTCGGTTTATCAGATTTATTTAAGTTTTTAGGGGTAATTTCCCTTGTTCGTACACTTAAAGAGAGTATGCTTCTTTCGTCATGGATTTTTTTTTAAATTCAATGCAGACCCCCACAGACCTCCGACCGGGAATCCCCAGAAAATAAATAATTTTTTCGATGGGGTAATCTTAAAATCGCTTTTTCAATTCCAAAGATCATGAAATCACAACATTTTCACATTAATTGTTTTTTTTTTCCAGACCGATATCAATGGGAATCTCTAGCCGAAAAACACATGCACAACATGTCCGATCAGCTCTTTGTAGCGTTTGAAAAATATTTTCTAACAAGCAATGAGGTAACAAATCTTCTTCTTCTTCTCCTACTCCTTCGTTTTTTTTTCCAAATTCCCAAGTGACTCGTTTTTCTATTTTTTTTTCTTCGTCTGCTCAAAAATAAACACCATTTCCCGCCCAGCTGTTCGTCTATCTTACATTTTTCGTTTTGAAGACCCATTTTTTTCTGAAATTTTTTTCATCTGGTTCCAACTTGTTTCTAAACACACTCCGTTCCAGGTAAAAAGAAATGCAACATCTGAAATTTGGACATTTTCATCTTCCATTTTTTTCGCCGTTACAGTAGTTACAACAATAGGTGATTTTAAAGTTTTGAATGAAATTGTTAAAATATATCATTTCAGGTTACGGTAATCCTGTTCCTGTTACGAATGTTGGTAGGATTGTTTGTATATTGTTTTCACTGTTTGGAATTCCGTTGACTTTAGTCACTATTGCAGATTTAGGTGAGTCAAGTCCTTTAAAAGTCAAAGTGTCACTAAAACTGATGCGAAATCCAGAAATTTAATTTTAAATATAGGTTGATAACCTTTAAGAGCCGATATTTCGTTTAAGATCAGAATTACTATGATATTTCAAGCTCCTTGCTACAAAATTTGCGGTTTTGTAAGAGCTAAGCAATCAAAAGGTCAATTCTCCATAATTTAATTGTTATTGGAGAATTCTGAAATGTTATGGACTATAATTTTAGCAAGAGAAAAAAAATTGCAAAAAAGTTTGACCACTGAGCGGATCGAACGCCCAACCTTTCGATCTGGAGTCGAACGCGCTACCATTGCGCCAAGCAGTCACATGTTTTAACCGAAGAGTATTCATAAGACTATTGTTAGTTTTCTGTGATATGTGTACTGAAAGAAGGCAAAAAAAAATGAGGCATAAAAAATAAGTAAATAATTGTGAATACTATAATTTGCAGGAAAATTTCTATCCGAACATCTTGTCTGGCTCTATGGGAATTATTTAAAATTGAAACATTTGATATTCTCCCGACATCGAAAAGAACGACGAGAGCATGTTTGTGAGCATTGTCAAAGTCATGGAATCGGACACAATATGCATATAATCGAAGAGCAGAGGATCCCAGCATTTTTAGTCTTGGCTATATTGATTGTCTACACAGCACTTGGCGGAGTTTTGATGTCCAAATTAGAACCGTGGTCGTTTTTCACGTCGTTTTACTGGTCTTTCATCACTATGACTACTGTATGTTTTTTTAAAAGTGAACAATAAGTGAAAAAATCTTATTTTTGCAGGTCGGGTTTGGTGATTTGATGCCCCGACGGGATGAATACATGTATATAATACTTTTATATATTATTTTAGGTACATTCTTTTTTTTAGAATTTGTTTAAAATTTAAAAAAAATATTTTTTCAGGCCTGGCAATAACTACAATGTGTATTGATTTGGTCGGTGTTCAATATATTCGAAAGATTCACTACTTTGGAAGAAAAATACAAGACGCGCGGTCGGCTTTGGCGGTTGTTGGTGGGAAGGTAGAGTAATTTTAACGTTAAAAATGCGAGATAAAAATTGAAAAGAATCAGTTTTTATTTTTTAATCACTGGATATATGGATTTTTAGACATTGTTGCTGACCGTGTTTTTGCTCTTAAAGACAGCTGTTCAGTTAATTTTACCCCATATGTACGATATACCAAAAATTAGTACTTTCTTTCAGCAATCTGATACGACTATTAAAATTTTATTTTGTCAAAAAGCCGATTTACAGCAGCCGGTCAAAGTCGGAAAAATAAAATTTTGAATTGCCGCGGGTCCGTGCGGCGCGGTCGTGGTCCGTGCAACGCGGTCGACAAATGGCGCGAAGCAAAAAAATTCAAAAAATGATGATTTTTCAGAAATTAATTATTTTTCGATTTTTTGGTGAAAATTGTAATTTTCTGAATGGAAACGGTTTATAATAATAATTTTTTGATTAGGAAAATTTTTCAACATGAAATTGACAAAAATAGTTATAAATTAAAAACTTTTTTTTAATCAGATTAACAATTTCGTCAGAAAATGCACCGATTCTGCAAGATCTTGTGAAATGGATATAGCTCTTGCATTATTAAGTAGTAAATTTTATTCAAATTATAAAAAATTATAAAAAATCACAAATAAAACACATTTCAAACACATTATTTATCATCGAGGCCGTTTTATTAGGTAAATAATAATCTTCTTTTAATTATCATCGAAGAAAGTTAATTTATTTGCCTAATTTATTGAAATTTATCATTTGAACGGCATCTAGCAGACGATTAGCTGAAGTTGATGTCGGTGGCGTGATAGATTTGATCATTTGAAACGGGACCGAAATCCAACTGAAAACGATAAATTAGATATTTTTCATAAAATCCCAACTAACCAAAATCTCTAACATTCATAGCCTCCATTTATAGGCATCATTTTCGAAATTGAAGTAAAGGTGATGCGAAATTCGAACAATATTGAATTTCCTATTTTTCGATGATCTTCCAGATTCTTAAAAACATTTTATTTCGATAAATAAAACTTAAAATAATATCTTACCACTTGAAGTCGTTAAAATTGTCATCGACGTAGTCTTAACGCATTGATTGAAGAATTTTTTCATTTTTGCACGGAACTCGTGTTTTACCTAACCTTTCCTGCTATTTTTGTTTGTTTTCTGAAACTTAAAAAAACGAATGTTCACCATAAATAACCAAAAAAATCAAGTAAAACCATCGCAAATTCAAGGAAATCGGAAAAAAATTATTAAAAATAGTGCAAAATTCAAAAATAGTTATTTCCCGCGCACACCCACATGACTGATTGTCCGTGGAGCGCAGATGTTTACTGAAAAGCGCGCAAGTTCAAATTTACACCCCTGTATATCGGATTTTTTTATCTGAACAGCTGTCTTTAAATTTTTAAATCGTAAATTTGCATTATTTCTGAATCTTTTGCAACCCCAAAATTTTTAATTCTGAACATATTCTGAAGAAAAAATGCCGAGAAAAAGTGTCCATCTGGCCGAGCTTTTTCCTATGAGCTTTTTTCGTGTTTCAGTTAATAAATACTTATGCAGAATACTTATGTTAGTCCTTTTTTTATGTTTTTTTTTTGGATTTTTCATGCCCGCGGACTAGTTTTCGCCGGTGGACACTTTTTCTAGACCATTGTTTTGAGGCGTGTTTTCTCGGGCTTCTGGGTGGTTTTAGAAAATTTTAAAAACAGATTTGGAATTAGTCTGAAGTCTATTTTCGTCCCAGATGCATTCATTATCTCCGTAAAGCCTTCCTTTAAAAAGCAACTACATTTAAGAAGCAACTACATTTACCGGATTTGCTATTGTCAAGATAAAAATTTCTGGCCGCTCGTTTTGCGGAGTGTCGTTGGGAATTTACTCACAACGCGACCGCTACGCGCAAGACCAACTGAGAAATTTGAATTTGAGCGCGTTCCGGTCGCGCTGCGAGTAAATTCCCAACGACACTCCGCAAAACAAGCAGCCAGAAATTATTATCTTGACAATAGAAAGTGGATTTTATCTAGCCACGTTGTGTAATTTATGCACAGAAGTATACAAAATAGATTTCTTAATTGTATTTTTTAAACTTTTAAAAATTCAAATAATGAAATTTTCCAGGTTGTTCTGGTATCCGAACTCTACGCAAATCTTATGCAGAAACGTGCCCGTAACATGTCTCGTGAAGCATTCATCGTTGAAAATCTCTATGTTTCCAAACATATAATTCCATTCATTCCAACCGATATCCGTTGTATTCGATATATCGACCAAAATGCAGACAATACAACCATTTCCACATCATCATCAATCGGTGACATGCACAGTTGCCGATTTTGTCATTCTCGTTATTCAATTAACCGAAATCTTTAAATTTCTTTCTTTCTTTTTCTTACTTTAATCTTTTCGGGTCGTTTTGGTGGTTTTCTTCTTTTCTGAAATATCGTCTTTTTTTTTTTGAAACCGAAAAATTTGTCTTGGTGTCCTGTTTCCTCAAATTTGATTTTTTCAAAATATTTTTTTGTCTAAAAACTTCTAAAATTTGATGTAAGCAGGATACATTGAACTCATATCTTTGAAATTTCTTTTTTTTTCAAATTAACTTATTGAATAAACTAATTTTGAATAGTTTTGGATCGCACAACCGAATTTTTCTCAAAACTAATGATACATTAGTTAAAAATTGGCCAAAAATAACAGCGGTAAAATGTTTATCTATTAAAGATAGTGTCCTACTGAAGTCATTGTTAAAATCCGAATAATTATTAAATCCACTATTGTCAACTCAATTGTTCTTGATCATTGCGTTTTGAGTGCTGCCCAACCTCACAGACGCTCCGCACGCACGCACGCGGCTGCCGACACTCAACACACTGGAAATCGGCGGGAAAATTAATTTTTCAAATTTTTTTTTGCGTGCGTGCGAAGCGTCTATAAGGTTGCAGCCAAAATAATAATTTGTGGAAAAAAGAGAAATGTTTACAAAGAACTGCACAAAGACGGTCTAAGAGTTTCACCTGAGGCCAATCTCATTAGAAAATGCTCCGCCTGGAGGCTAAGAAACTGCGAATTTTAACTACTAATATGCACCTGAGAACAAGTAATAACATATTTTTGTTCAATAGTTATAAACAAAAAAAACGAAAAAAAATATATATTTGGACGGAAGCTCCAACAGCGACTTTTGAACATGTTGAAAATTTCAGAGCGGCTTACATGTTCTCCCCGGGAGGACTCTCACATATTTATTAAAATAAGGAAGCTAGCGATCCAAGTCTCAAAATGGGTAAACCCAGGATAAACGCGTCAAAATCTGAAAATTTTAACTTTGAGATGTAACTTGGCTAAATTTTAATGTTTCTGGATGAAACTTTCAGATGTACATAGTGGTTATATTCTTAACAGGGATGGGCGGGAAAGACATTTCGGAAAATTTTTCGGGAATTTCTTTTCCGGTTCCAAAGACCGGGAAATTCCGGGAAATTTAACTCCAAATACTGATTTTATCCTGATTTAATTTCCAAAGTTTTCAGAGTTAATAAACATCCATCGATAAAAACTAAAGGATAAAACAAGAAGCAACGCAAGATTTTGAATAAAACAAACATTTTTCAGAATCGCATAAATGAGTTTTTAAAAAATAAAGAAGTAGAGTACATCCCCCTCCGCCGCGCATCCCCGTCCGCCGCGGCCGCAGGTTGAGATGGTGGGGTGCAGAGAAAAAAGTTAAAGGTGATGAAGAAAATAAAGGGGTGGTGAAGAAAATGGTGAAGATGAAGAATTTTTTCGAGAAGTTTTTCTTACTATTTCGAAATTGTTTCGAAACTGTTTCGTAAAAACTGCATAAAAAATTCTCGAAAACGTGATCCTCGAAAAAATGAAAAATGATCATTGAAAAAAAAATAATGATTCTCGAAAAAATTCTTCATCTTCACCTTTTTCTTCACCACCCCTTTATTTTCTTCATCACCTTTAACTTTTTTCTCTGCACCCCACCATATCAACCTGCGGCCGCGGCGGACGGGGATGCGCGGCGGGGAGGGATGTACTCTACTTAAAGATGTTAAGTTTTCTTATTTGAGACTTCGGAAGACATATTAATCAATTTTAGTAAAGTTTCGTTGATTTTTGTACTTTTTGAATTTTTGATTTTCTTGATGTTTTTCTATTTTTTCTATTTAAAAACTTTTCGGGAAATTTTCAGGAAGGGAAATTTGCCGTCATAGTACTGGGAAAACAAAAAAAAATTTTTTCCCGCCCATCCATGATTCTTAGTCGATTTTCCAAATTGAAGCAAATTTGGTTAAGATTTCTTAAAAACGACTTTTATGTGAAAAAGGGTTAAACATGTGTTTTTTTTAAATCTCAACAAAATTTGATAAAATTTGGCAAATTTGTTTTTGAGAAATATTTTCCACAAGTTGCCTATTCTAGGAGGATTCTATTTCTAGAAAACACCACCTACAACATATTTACAGTTGTTGTTATTCTTATAATAATATATTTTGCTCATTCTGTGGATGAATATATTTTTTTTACAATAACAAGTTAATTAATATTTACTGATCGGAAAAAAATGTTAAATAGTCAAAAAAATCGAAAAAACAACAGTTTTTCTTATTTATTGAGGGACTTACTAACTAACAAGAGAAGTCCATAAAGCGTTTCTGGCTTTTATCAATGAGATCTCTAGGAATGAATAAAAACGTAATCTCCATCCAAAAAATGAACTCTTGAAACGTATTTTTTTTCCAAAAAATGATTTTTTTTCAACTTTCCCAATTACCAGAGCATTCTAAAAATTAATTGTTTCCCAAACCAAGTTAGAGCTCTTCAAAATTCATTTTTCGAAAATTTTCAGACTTTGAGCTCGAAAAAACGATTTTCAGCCGGATTTCATCAGTCAGTCGAATTCCTAAAAATCAATTCAAAGTTTGTTGAGACATTAACACTTGCGGACCAGTTTTCACAAAACCGCAAGTGTTTCTAGGCCATTTCCTTAGACACCTGATCAATTTTTGAAAATTGCAAACGAACTATGAGGCGCCGATCAACTTCTTTTAAATTTTCAGCACCCTTCTCATATCCATACAGAATAATACATCCTTTAATGAAACATCTTCATAATACCGTATTTTATGGTCAGAACTAAATTCTTTAAAATTCTATTGATTATCGATCAACAAAAACAATGACAAAACAAGAAATAAAAAACTTCTAAATCCTAGTTTAAAAAAAACAATTTTTGAACTAAATAATAAAAACAAAACTATATTTAGAGGAGTGTGGGAAGAGAAAGGCACCGTAAAATGGAAATGGTCAGAAAAAAAATTCGAATAGAAGAAAATTCTTAAAAATCGTGTGAAGAAAGAAAAAAATTAAGAACTCTTCGCCTGCTTCTTCTCTTCGGTTTCCTCCTTTGATTCTTTATGATTTTCATCTATTTGCTCTTCATTTTTTACATTTTTCGTTTCTTTTGGTGGCTCTTTTGATGATTCTTCTTCACCTGAAAATTTTTGAAATTATTTTTAACGGGCAATATTTCCATTAATTGTCTCATTTCAATTTTTACCCGAAAATCTTTCTTTTCAATTTCCCGAAAAACCCTTCATCACTATTTTCCCCAATCGTTTCAGCATTTTCCGCATTTTCCTCTTGTTCTTCTTTCTTACTTTTTTCCGGTTTTCGTGCACCAGGCGCCCCTCCTAAAAATTAAAGTTTAAAAATAAATTTAATGAGCGCCTGGGCACAATTTTATAGAATTTTTTTTAAAAAAAAGTACCCTTATTGATTTTTTGATTTTCTGGTGGGTATCCTTTAATCGTTCCATTTTTAAGGTTTTCAGTTGCAGCCCATGCTAACATAATAGCTTTCTGTTCGACAGTAAGATATCTGGAAAAAACGATTCTGAAAAATGAAAAAAAACCGAAGAACTCACTTTGGAACCGTAATTTTAATATGCATGTATTGATCGCCATGTCCTGATGCGTGTAGCCTTTTCACTCCTTTTCCAGATAATCTAACAGTTAATTGATAAAATTTCAGAAAACTCTTTGCCAAATTTACCTCATTTTCGTGTGACTTGTCGTTCCAGCAGGAATATGTACATAAGTATCACTATTGATTCCAGGAACTTTTACAGTTCCACCCAAAACTGCCTGAGCCAATGAAATTTCGACATCACAATGAATATCATCTTTCTCGCGGCGGAATTTTAGGGATGGTGCGACGTTAAACCTCACAAATATTTGATTCTGGAAAAATTTGGTTTTTGGTGAATTTAGGGTTATCAAAACTCACTTTTCCTATTTGAAATTTCAAACTATCTCCGTTATTTGTTCCAGCCGGAACATTGAAAGCAACTTGCCTTCTTTGAACAGTTTGGCCTTGTCCTTCACACTCTTGGCATGGATTCTAAAACAAGATTTTTCTAAAATCTATAGCCTATTTTTATATCACCTTCCCTCACTCAAATTTCAAAAAAAAAAACGCGTTTACCTTATTATAATGACCAGTTCCATGACATCTATGGCAAGAAGCCTGATAGAAAAATCCGCCTTGAAGCCTCTGTGAAACCGCTCCAGTTCCATTACAATAAGGACATGTGGTTTTCTTAAAGCCCGGTTCAACTTGAGTCCCGTGACATTTCAGACAATCTTCGACAACATTTACGTACACATTTTTTGTGGCACCTAAATGTGGATCTTACAACTAAATAATTAATTGAAATTTTTACCTCTAACAGCTTCTTCAAATGAAATATCCATAACCATTTCTTGTGCTGCTGAGTGTCCAAAAGCGCTGTCAGAAAAATTGTCCCAATTGAAACCGCCCTGCAAATTGGAATATTCATTATGTCATTTAGCTAAATTTTCAAGTGTATCATATTATAATTCCAGAAACGTCATATATTATGAAATGTTCAATAAAATCAACAATTTACTAAAAATTCGATAAAAGTGCACTATGATGCAATTTCTGAAAACTGTTGCTTTTCTCGATATAATTTTACTAAATGAATTTCTAGATGGGTTTTTCGAATTTTAAGATTTTCCCAGAAAAATAAATTCGATTCGTACCGTTTTTCTTTTTTGAATTTATGAATCTTTAATAAGAAATTCTAGAAACAAGATTTACCATTTTTCCGCCACCAAACGCTCTTCTAAAAATTTCATTAACATCCACATTTCCGTGAAAATTGAATCCACCACCACCAGCTCCTGGAGCGCCGCCAGCTCTTGGCCCTTCACTCCCGAATGTATCATATTCCTGGCGTTTTGTTTTGTCCGAAAGAACTTCATAGGCTTCAGAAATTTCCTGGAATTTCGTTTGTGCCTCTTTGGTTTTATTCACGTCCGGGTGATATTTTTTGGCAAGCTGAAACAATTAAAATATTTATTTTTAGGCTAAGATTGAAGTAAGTAACTTGAAAATACGCCTTCTTGATATCTTTCGGATCGGATTTTTTGTCGACTCCTAGAACTTTGTAGTAATCTTCTTTTAAACTCGGTGTCGATGTATGGATTTGAGCTGAAAATGTTTATTATAAATATAAAGAATAATACAACATTGTTTAAGGAAAAAATTAAAAACTCACAACTTTGCAGTGGTTTGCCCGAAGTCGTCGGTATCGTCAATTGTTGAACTAGGGAGGCGGTCCGATTGAGAACAACATTTGTTCGATTAAGAACGAACATTGTGCGGCACCAGATTGGAGATTTTATGCTGAAAATTCCAGAAAATTCTGAAAATTTAGAGAAAATCAGAAAAAAACTGTCAATTTGTGCAAACACCGCGACGAAATAATGCAGAACAAAAGCGTGCAATAGAGCGGAAATTCAATTTTATTTTATTTTTTCACGTGAAAAAATATTTTATTTAAAAAAAAGTTTATTAATCTCATTTTGCAGACAATGCTAACGTTCAGTGACAACAAGGCCGGTATGACCGGACTGAACAAAGAAAAAATTACAAAAGTTATAAGCGAAAACACGTCGGGGAATTATTCGAATTTTTCGGAGAAAAAGACGCAAAAAGTTGAGGAGAAAATAAGAGAAATCAAAATGATTCTTGAAAATTCGACAGTGTCGGAACGAAGACGTGCAGAGTTAAAGGTGTGGATTTGAAAGAAAGAATTAAAAAAAAAGAAACTTTATAGATGGAAAATCTGAAAAATGTGCTAGAAAACAAACGGGATTTGACGAGACATTGTGTATGTATCGATATGGATGCGTATTTTGCAGCCGTTGAAATGAGAGATGATCCAAAACTTCGAGAAGTACCAATGGCAGTAGGTGGCCAATCGATGCTGGTATATAATTTTTTTTCGAGCAAATATATTAGAAAAACATGGAATTTCAGAGTACTTCCAATTATATTGCACGAAAATTTGGTGTTCGAGCGGGGATTCCGGGTTTTATTGGCAAGAAACTGTGTCCAAACTTGGTTCTAGTACCTGTCAACTATGAAAAATACACCAAAATTAGTCGGGTACATAAAAATTTAAAAAAAGTCGATGATTTTTCTAAAACTCAAGTTTTCAGCAATTTTCGTCAATCTTTGCGGAATATGACGAAGACTGCAGCATGATGTCCTTAGATGAAGCTTACATAGACATTACAGAAATTATGGAGGAAAGAAAAACGAAAAATATCCTGCCGCGTCATAGATATGCTGGTGAATGCACCTGCTGGCTTCCACTGATTAAAAATGAAGAAATTGAGATCTTCGATGGGAAAATTATCGAAGAATCGTGTCTGAAGTGCGAAAAAGTTCGAAGAACTTACAAAGATTTTGTGGAATTTGGAACGGGACGATCGGAAATTGTTCGTGAGATGAGGTTTCGTGTCGAGCAGGTGACTGGGTTAACGTGTAGTGCTGGAATTGCTTCGAATTTTATGCTTGCGAAAATTTGCTCGGATTTCAATAAGCCAGATGGCCAATATGAATTGGAGAATGATAGGGAGAAGATTCTGGAGTTTTTGGAAAATTTATCGATTAGAAAGGTAGATTTTTTGTCAATTATAAATTTAAAGGAGCATATATCAAAATTGAGTATTTATCCACCGAACATTTTTTAAATTGAATTTTTATATCCTAGAATTTGATAAATTTCCCATTTTTATCATTAAATTTTAAAAATCTGATATCTAAAGATAAATTTGAATAATTTGCAGGTTGGTGGAATTGGACGTGTTTGTGAGGCACATCTCAACGCTTGCGGTATAACAACTGTTGGTGAAATGCTCGACAAAGTTTCGATTTTTCCATTAATATTCTCTGAATTGTCCCAAGAATCGTTCCTCCGAATCGCTCTTGGTCTTCCAGGTCGGCCTTCTTCTTCAGATCATTCGAAACGAAAGAGTATATCAGTTGAGAGGTAAAAAAGGAGGGTATTTACGAGAATGGCGTTAAAAATGACATACTTAAATTTGTGCATTTTTATTCATTTATTTGGTTTTTTGCATTGAAAATGAAAAACCGATATAAACACTTTGCAATTTACATTTTAAATGCAAAAAAATCAATAAAAATGCACAAATTACATGGGTGGCCTAGGAACCCAAACTATCGTGGGCTAGAAACCAAAACTCTTCCGCGGTGGAAACGTTTTGCAGTTAGCTCGATTTTTCCGTTTTTTTCTTCTATGAACTTTTAAAATAACTTTGAAACCCATTTATAAAATCGTTATGTCATTTTTCGGCGTAAAATGAGTATGCCATTTTACGTCATTTATATTCTCCGTAAAGCCTTCCCTTAAATGGTAAATTTGTAAAAACATTTATTTTCTTATTGGGATTTCAGAACATTCACACCAACTTCGCAATTTGATCAGATTTGTAATATTCATCGAGAAATTTGTACAATGCTTCAAGAAGATGTTGAAAGGACAGAAATGATTGGAGGAAAAACAATCACCCTCAAATTGAAATTAGCGACGTTTGATGTTTTAACAAGGTCGTTAACACCTGGAAAAGACATCATTATTTCGAGTTTTGATGATATTTTCAAGTATTCGATGGAATTGTTGGAAAGAGAGAAAGGTCAAGCAATTCGATTGTTGGGTGTCAGATTATCCCAACTGGTTTTTAAAGATGATGAGGATGGCGGGCCAAAAAGAAATGTTAAAACTGTAAGAATGGTTTGTTTTAAGTAAAAATAACTTTTTCAATTTCTTTCAGATCACCGATTTCTGGAATGAGTCGAAAAATCGAAAACCTGCCGAAATTATTGACGATGGAGAATATGATGGCGAAATTCTGGACACTGTACCGTGTCCCATTTGTAGAAAACAAATTGAAAATCAGATGGAGATTCTAAACATGCATGTTGATGAATGTATTCGAAAAAGATGTGAAAATGATGAAGATGTTCCGGAATTGATCTGTATTTCGGTGGAAGTACCTAAGAAACGTGAAGCTGTTGGGAAAATTCAAAAAATAGCTACTTCACGGAAATGTAGCGCGAAAAAAAGGAAATTAGTCACTATGGATATGTTTATGAAGAAGAAACCTGTAAAGTGAATTGTTTTGAATTCTCACTACTGTAAATTTATTATATTCTTTGTTGAGATACTCGAAAGTTCTTCATTTTTGAAATAATTTGGAATATTCTTTAATTTTGTTAAACTTTAGAAACTTAAATCGGTTTGAGCAGTCAAAAAAGTCTTCATAATCATGATTTATGAGAAAAAAGACAGGAAAAGCCTTTTATTTAGATCTCAAATTTTTATACTACGAAAATGGCCTAGAAATCTACATTTTGGGAACTTAGGCCAGACCCGTTTTTTGAATATTTCTTTGTCATGAAATCAAGATTTTAAAAGTCCATTTAACTCATTTTTCATTGAATTGTATTGTTAAACGTTATACGTGTCAATTTCAAAAAACCCCCGGTATATCTAATGTCATTAACCTCACTTCACACAATCACCCTATTCCCTCATTTTTATCTAAATAAATGTAGAAAAATCTCCTTTCCACAGTTATCTTCTTACCGACACAATAAAGGAACTCGATAATTAATTTTGATTCACAATTCTCTCATCATGAAAAAGATTGAAATAGTTGAGTCTAATTCTCTCCCTCTTTCAACAAATGCGGCAAATTGTCGTGAGAGGCGAATCTGCACCTCAATCAACGGTGGCGGTAAACGTATTCTTCACACCGGGCGAGATGAGATACTTCGGCGCGCACATTTGACACAATTAAATTGACTGAATTAAAGATGATAAGTATCTGCTTGTGTATGTGTACCCACACAATGTCTTCTTTTTGCGCCAATTTTCAAAGAGATTCATTTCTCTTGGGAGTTGAAAGGATTACTTAAAAATTTGTGATGAAAATTGAATATTTTATCTGATTTTGAGAAATAACAGGTTGAATTAAAAATCAGAGAGAACTTAACACTAATTGTGGCGGTTTGAGAGTTTATAAGAAAAAATATTAACCTAATGAAAAATTCCAAAAAAATGAGGAAACACTGTAAAGAAGAAAAAATGTCAAAAACTATCTTCACTGTTTTTTACTGCGGTTTCTAGGCCAATTTTCGAAAATGTGGGTAAATAAAATTAATTGTCGACAATAACGTTTGAAAAATAATTATTTTTTGGAAATGGACCTATGCAGAAACTAAAAATGCTGCAAAAAATTGCAAAAAATTCAATGCAGAAACTTGCAAAAAATTGCAAGAAATTGCAATTTTTCAGCCGATTTACGGGAAAAATACGGTAATCGTTACGAGACCATCAATGAAAACGGCTCTTGACCGTATTTTTGGACGCACAACTGTGAAATTTGTGAGGGTCTCGTAGCGAAGAGTAAGAAAATTTGATGGTCTCGCAACGATTACCGTATTTTCCCCGTAAATTGGCTGCAAAAAATTGCAATTTCTTGACATTTCTTGCAAGTTTCTGCATTGAATTTTTTGCAGCATTTTTAGTTTCTGCATAGGTTCATTTAGAGATTCAGAAAATAATGATGAATAAATTTCACAGATGAGAAAAAAACTGAATTATAGAAATAAATGGCCTAGAAACCGCAATATCTTTGTATTCTATGGCCTGTACTGCGTCCGTACGTATTGAAAATATTATTTTTGAGTCATAAATAAATTTGTGGTCTATCAGACCAATTATGAAAAATAATGTCGTTGTCCGCGTACCGGAACACGTCTAAAACCCGTTGAACAGTAGAGCGCGTTTGGAATCGGTTTGTTTCTATTATTGTCTCACAAAATCGGCTTCATAAACGTGAAATTCCCTATTTTTCGAAATAGTGTGTGGCGAGGGATAATAATACAACGCAACGCATCCCTTCCCATTGCCCTCACGCGTGGCGTTTCGTTTTTTTGACACAGGTTTTTCACGTTTATATAACAGATTTTGTAAACAACTAATACAGTAATTAAAGATTTTGCTGCAAACTCTGCAACATTTAAATATCATCATCATGATCATCATTAGATTATTTGGTGCTGTCTGAATATTTTTTTTTTTAAAATTATTCAGACAGCAACAAATATTCTTACCAAGTAATTTTATTTTGCGACCCTTGAAGATCCGTGACCGTAATTCAACAGATCAGTGTCGGAATCAGTAAAACACTCATATAAATAACCATAACATCACAAGAACATGCCAATATCTCTGCGCAAAAAACGATATGTCGCATTTTTTCTTAATCTCAAACCATTATTACGGTATACACATGCATATCGACAGGAATACATCTAAGTATCTGATTTGTAATCCACGCAACACAAATGTCCTCGAATCACCTTGTAATATTAACCATATGGAACCGCTCCAGACGGCTCTGTCAGTGATCGATTACAATTTGCAAGTGGGGGGGGAGTGGAACACCGTGAATCGTTACGTAATCAGAATTCTCACTGTATGATTAGAAACCAGAAGGAAATCTTGATATGTCGATAATTTCAAATAATTTTAAAATTTTGATTTTAGAATATAAAAAACAGGAATTTGCTCAAAAAAGTGATACATTTTAACAATTCATACCTCGTTTCTTACTTTTCACAAGTTTTTGAAATTTTGAAGGATGATAGTCAAACTGGTTATTAATCATCTAACAAAATTCTTAACATGTTTTAACTCACTTTGAACGATAAAATAGTTTTCAAATCCAAACTCAGATTCTTGGGCACTAATTAATTTTCGAACTCATTGATTTCAGCTTTTACACCGAAAATTTGAACTTATTTGAAAAAAATCTTTCAATGCGTCATTTTCAGATTGGTTTTACAAAAATTTAAATTTTTAAAAAATCAATAATACAGTAAATGTTAATTTTAAAGCTTAAACAAGAACTGATGTAAATTGATTTCAGATGTCAGAAAAATCTTGAGGACTTTACAGAGCTATTGAATGCAATTGGGATAAAACTAGACTTCATGATCATTCAAAATCTGTTTTTAAAATTTTCTAAAACCGCCTAGAAGCCGAGAAAATGAGTTTTTATTTTTTTTCAGGCCTGCGGACTAGTTTTCGCCAGTGCAAACCGTTTTCTAGGCCATTGTTTGAGGCGTGTTTTCTCGGCTTCTATGTGGTTTTAGAAAATTTTAAAAACTGATTTGGAATGAGAATGAAGTCTATTCTCATCCCAGATGTATTCATGAGCTCCGTAATACTCTGTAGATTCTAGCCATAAACGTTCTCTTCTGAAAATCTGGGAAAAATAAATTTCAGAGAATCACGACATATTTAAATGAACCCCCGTTCTATTTATTTTTGGAAATATTGACAGCAGCATAAAATATGATGAATCGATAAGCATCATTATACGCATCATCATCTTCATTTAATCGAGACTAACGAACATTGCGCAACCATCTCGACATTTTCTCGATTTATTGTGAAAATATTTAGACGAATTTATGGCTGTTTTCACATCTTATCAAAAGTTCGTCTTTAATTTACAACCTCATGTCATCTGTTTCTGTTATCAGTGTGAACTTTTGCGCGAAAATGTCAAAAATGTCACACTTTTCAACAAAAAAGACATAAGAAGAAAAATGTGTTGACAAGAGGTCGAGATTTCTTATGAAGATTGTCATGGTGGTATCGGGTTTTTTGGAAATGTTGAGGTTGTGAACAACAGCCCCGAATTTTAAAGAATGGAAGCCAATTAACATCGACAATCCGGGAGATGAATATTTTTGCACAAAATATAAACAAAGAAGAGCTTGGAATACAGAATTATTCAAAAAATTCTAAGCAAGAAAACTGAATTTAACGTAATCGAAAATAAAAAAACTTCGAATTAAGTGGCACCCTCTCTTTAAAGACATCAGATTACTAGATACCATTTGAAGCAAAAATTTGAGTATAAACTATGGTTTCAGAACTTTATAAACTTATAAAAGTGACAGTGAAACACTTGCAAAGTTTGAATAAAAAGTTTTAAATTAAGTGAAACCCTCTCTTTAAAGATATCAGAGACCATTTGAAGCCAACAAACAGTTTTAAATTAAGTTAATGTAGAAGAAAACCGATTCCAAACGCGCTCTACTGACAAACCTCGATTTTTTGGGATGTTCTGGTGGACGGAGATAAAAAATTATTTTTCATAATTCGTCCAATTGATGCCAAAAATGCATTTATGACTCAAAAATAAAATTTTTCAATACGTACGGACACGGAAAAGGCCATACAAACTTGCGAAAACAGTGGTGCGCGTTTGGAATCGAATTGAACGAACAGTACACCATGTCTTTAAAATTTTTTTTTGAAATCTTATGGAAATAGACGCTCTAAGAGTGTTTTTTGCATATGACGAATGAGCAAAAAAAAAAGAAAAATGACGCTGAACTTTGAATGCCAGAACATCCAAGTGGCACCCTCTCAATCATACATTAAGCATAAAAAAAGTTCCCCCTTCATGTTTCTCGGTATGCAAAATGTTAATTGTGAAAATACATTTTTTCATTAGTTTGTCAAGACATTTTTCCGAGTTTCGATCAAACTTCAGAGTGTTTCATTCAGAGTGCCAGTTAAGTTTTGATCAATGCAACTTATGCCGACAGTACAAAATATAAAATCTGAAATGGACTAGAAAAACTTCGATTAATTGAAAGCTAGTCCGCGGATGTTTATCGAGGAAAGTTGAAAAATAAACTTTAATATTGAATGATTCTACATTAATTTAAATCGAAGGTAAAAAGCTCAAAAAACAAACTTCAGACAGGCTGAAGCTTGTTCTAGGCGATTTCTTTGAAACCCGTCAAGGCTCCAAGGTATTCATTAAAATTTCTATTAAAAGATTTGGATTGAGTACCAGGTTTATAATTATCTTATTGACAGTAAATTGCTCATTCTTCCAATATATCCATATTTCTTAATTTTAAAAGCACCTGGTCAATTTTTTCGTTCCAAATTCAAGGCAAAAAAAACAAATGGGAGCTCAGATGGTCCAAAGAACAATACCAATATGTAGCAAAATTCAAATTTTGATTTTTTTTTCTCAACTTTGGACGGCTGCTATGAAGCGTATATTTATCGGTGTGATTTCGCATAAATTGCATTGTACAATGAGAGAAAGATCTAATTTTTTAAATTGAAATCTTTTAGGGTAAACTTAACTGACCCACTGTCTTTAAGGTTCAGTTTTTGTTTTCCAAAACAACATTTCCATAATAATTCCAATCTCAAAAACTCCTTTCGTCCCAAAACTTGAGAAAAAAAACGAATTTCACCCGCCCTTTCACAAAATTGATACGGTAACAAAATTGGCGCATCTTCGTCCGTCTTCTCCTCCCCCATTTCAACAATGTGACACCAAAAACTAATTACGTGATGATTCTGTTTTCTCTTTCTCATGCCGATTGTCGATTGGTGCCGCCACTGTCGAAAATACATTGAAACCCTCAAAAACGAATTGAAAATAGAATGAAAAATCGTGAGATTCTAGAGACAACATTTCGAAGATCATATCTTTTTGCCTCGAGCCTCTTATTCTACCAATGTCTTTTTCTCACAATTTCAGATGCAATCTGTAGTTTTTATGTAATTGAATAAGGAAGAAAATAGTTTTTTTCTCTTCTCAATTTGATGTTTTAGTTATTACCTTTGTCTGTTGAATTCAAATTGTTTGAGTGTTTTCGATGTTTCAATTTTTTTTAAATTTTTTTAAATTTTTGAAAAAAGTTTTACATATTTATTGAACATACAAAAATGGATTCGAAATCAATTGGGCTCAAATCCTGCTGAATACATATTTTGTCCCGTTTTTCTATTGTTAAAGACAGGATGCCACCGAATTTTGAACTTCTGTGTTCAGATGGTTGTTATGGTATTCTCATCCGGTTTCCAAATTTCAAATCATGGTCACAATTGAGACATTGTCTTTAAGTTACTGGAATGTCAATAGAAAAGCCTTTTTCTAATTGTTTGGAGATATTCTATGGTTCTACAAGCCACTTATTTAAGGCCTACGACAAGTGTAACCCTCTCTTTAAGAAAAATGATGTCTCTGAAAATTGAAAGTCCAGTCTGAGTCCATAAAAGGAAATATATAACATTGAACTTACAGTTATTAAATCGTTATCAACATCCCGAAAACTTAAAGGCAAGGTGTCTCTAGTTTCGAGTTGCGTCAATAACCCGAACTCTAGTAACTGTTATCGAAATCTACGCCCCTCTCTCTCAACCCAATTTTTCAAAATTCCCAACTTTTTTTCGTCTGAACGTTCAGATTTTTTAGGATAAACTCTGTAAAAAATTTCTCAAGTATATAACAGAATAGAGAAGCTCTCGATTGATGTGTATATCAGATGTCAATTGCCTCACTTAGTGCGCAAAGGAGGTTCATTTCCTCATTTAAAATTAAAATTGAGATTGTCGGTCACATTTTGCACATCGGGGGGTTCTTTTGCTCACTTTCATCTCGAGACCTCCTGCTAATTAGTTTGAATTATTTTTAAAGGCATGGTCCCACCCTAAAGGTCCCACCCATCATTAAATCTCGTTTTTATTGTTTTTTATATTTCTGATTTTGAATTCAGAACTTTTATCTTATTCTCGGGTGTTATTAAATAGAATCATATGTTTAAGAAGAGATTTTTGTATGTATCATCCTAGACACCGGAAAAAACAAATTTGGAATTCAAAATGTCATCCTATCACCCTCAAAACAGACATTATATGCTCCAATATCAAACGATTACTCAATAAATGGCAACTTGTCCATCATTTGCCACCACTAATTAGCGAATCTTCTCAGTGTGGCAAAAAGAAATTGAGAAGTGTGGGCGGGGTACGCGATGTTGATTGGATAGATAAAACGAGGGGCGGAACACGACTGTTGAAAACAGCTTTTTGTTGTCATTTTTGTGTTATTGGTTACTTTTTACCTCTTGTTGTTTTTTTTTCTACTTCCAAATTTAAATGAATTTTTAAGAAGATGCTCGCCAATTCTTCAACACCTCTAAAATTTGGGATTGACCAAATATTGAAACCCCATTTTGGAATACCATCGACTCCGTCATCCTTAGCACCAAGTCCCAATTCGTCATCAATGCCGAGTCCATCAAGTATATCACCGAACTTCTCACAACCCAACTCTTTGGACAATAATCGAAGCGCGTATCCGGCGTGGATTTTTTGTACGAGATATTCGGATAGACCATCAGCAGGTTGGAAATGATGAGGGAAATTTGGAAAACGATTTTTTGTAGGTCCTAGGCATCGAAAATCGAGAAAACGGGAATCGACTGGAAGTTCGGGATCGGAAGAAGAGAAACGGCCTAGGACTGCGTTCACTTCGGATCAGTTGGATCGGTTACAACAACAATTTCTTGATAATAGGTTAGTTAAAGGTTTCATTTTTTGGGGGAAATGGTAATAATGGAATAGTATATCTAATAGTGGAATTTTCATATTGTACTTGTACGATACAAATCAGTTTTTTGAATATACGGAAGATAAGACGGTTTCAAAACAATGACCTAGAAAATGCTTCAGTCTGGTAGAACTTTTTTATAAGTTATCTACATGTGATTTTTAAAAAGGAAGAATTTTAATTTTTGAACTTAGAAACAACTAGATTCGATGCAGTGTTTCAAAAAAAGTGATACACTGTCTTTTAGAATAATTAATTTTTTTGAACTTCGGAAATATATAAAAACGTTGTTTAAAGGGGGACTGTGCTCATGTTGTCAATGTTGTTCAATCGACTTTAAATTCAATTTTGTGTACCGGACCAATAGTGAAAAAATTGCAAAAAATTAAAAATGCGATAAAAATGCACCCGGAATTGAACTTCTGAGCGCGAATTCGTGGTTTTTGAGACCAAAGTTCGATTCCGGGTGCCCATTTTTTCGAATTTCTAGTTTTTTGCAAAAATTTTCTCTATTGTTTGGGTATATAGAATTTAATTTTAAATCGATTGAACAACATTTACAATTTGCGTACCGTCCTAGGAAACTTTTCTGTTTTTGACAAATTTCACGGATCTGTAATCCATGACACAATTGCGTATCTTGTTGAAGTTGCGTCATATAATTGATTAAAGAAATCAACGCCGATTGTCGAAAACCAAAAAATTAAAGGTCACGAAGTTTTTGTGTGTTTGATCGAACATTGAGATTCTAGCAAGTATGAGCAATTATGTTAAAATCTTTCGAATTAAATTTTTTACGATATCTTGCTGAAATTCAAAAGTCCATCTTCAAAAAACCATCAAGTTCTTGACCATTTTAAAATTGGTTGAATCTGGGACAGTTTTTGAACCGTGTTCATGAAATATTGCGGGAGATCTCGATCTTCATCTATTTATGAAGACTGTAGGGACTTCGGTTATAGATTTCGGATCTTTGCTTCAATGTGTTAAACTTTGATAGGAAATCTAGAATTTTTGGAAATGTTGTAACAATTTAAAACCAACTTTTGACCCATAAATAAATGTGAAAAGCTTTGGAGAATTTTTCAGAAACTTATAGAGATTTGAAAAAATGTATTGAACTTTTCCTATAGGCAAGAAAAAATGTACTGAAAACTATAAGTATCAAACGGAGCAAAAAAAAGTGTGTGCTCCAAAAATGTCTGAACAAATTTTGATGTATATACTTATTTCTTCAATTATTGCTCCAAATTTCAATCCAATCAATTTCGATTTGTTTTAGAACCCATAATTTTATTTTCCCACAGTTAAAATCGTGTTTTTTTGCAGATACCTGACTGAAAAACGGCGTCAAGAGCTGGCTCACGAACTCGGATTAAATGAATCACAAATCAAAATCTGGTTCCAGGTAAACAATTACATTCCTAATTTTCTTCAAGTTCCCAACGGGCGGTAGATGTCAAAACATTTTATGATCCCACGAGATTTTATCCAGATCCTCTCCTTAAAAGGTTATGAGGGGGAACATCAAAAGAATGCATAGTAATCAGTATAACAATTATTATTAGAATAATTAGAGGGTGTCATTGTTTCTTGTTATCGCATCTTTAACTCCTCGTTTACATTTGTAAATATAAATTATATGTGAGAACCATGGTTGTATTCAACCCAACCGAGGCCCAAACGAAATGGCACCGAAATTTGTCAATTCAAAAAAAGTGTCCCTAATTCGTTTTGACTGTTTAACGCTTTTATCTTGAATAAATCTGAAAACCGTTCAAATAATGTCTTTCAAGGTCTCATTAATCAGACAAAGTATTGAAAAAGAAGGGGGGAAAGTTTACGTTCGCTTATATTTAATTTATATAAAATCTACAGTAGAATTTTTGTCGGAACATTTGTTCGGTATGGTTATAATCAATCATTTTGTCACATTGGGAGTGGAACGGAGTGTTCAGGTTTTGAATCTTTTGGCGCGCGCTCTTTTTTTGAATTGGGTGACCTTTTGAGAGACTAGAATTTAAAATTTTTAAAGGAAATTTTGTAATAGAATTGGTGTTGCATAAAAATTTTGAAATAATACGCACGGTGGGCTAAAGTGAACCGACTATAACTAAGGAAATTCAGTACGACAATTAAAAATTGAACGCAGAAAAGCGGACCTTTTTTTCATTTTTGCAATTGTGGGCACGGTTTCACAAAACGCGTTATATTCAGCTATTCAGGGACGCAATTTTGTAATTCGGAGTGAAAAAAATTAGATTTAGTCCTACTTTATGTATTTAACGCAAAAACTTCATTTTTTCATGCGTTGTAGGCGTTAAAATGCCATTTGTAAGAAAATTCGAATTTTTGCGTGTGTGCAATTTGTCGTAACGGTGTACACACACAAAGCGTTATTCGGGATGACGTCATACGACAATTTCGGTTCGCTTTATCTCGCCGTGAATATATTCGAATACAGTCCAAATAAAATTGTAAAAAACAAAAATATATACAATTTCCAGAAAAAATTGTAGCTAATTGCGTGAAAAGCATCCTTTGGCCTAAAAATGTTCCCATAATATATTTAATTAAAAAAATTAACAAATTAGATATCGAAAATTCATCAAAATATGGTTATTATCATTAGAGCGCACTTACAGCATCCTATTCGAAATTGTCTCAAGCAAAGTTCACAAAATGTAAACTTTTTTTATTTAAATTTTTTTTGAAATTCCCATTTTTCATTCAAAACCAAACAAAAACACCTGTCACGCAATGACAAGAAAAATTGGCTTTTCACTCGATATCGATGTTATCTAGGTTCGGGGGGGAGTATAATACAACATGAACAAAAATTTGTAATCTGTCGCGTGCCGCCTTTGTCCGCCAATAAAATAAACGTGTTCTTTGGGAATAAATTGAGTTTTTTCAATGAGTTTTGAAAGTGTGAATCATTAGCGAAAAGGGTACTGTATTTTTGAGTGGGGTGGTCTTTTTATTTGAAAAAACAAATACTTAAGAAATAGAAATTTTGTTTACAGAACAAACGAGCAAAGCTGAAAAAAGCGACTGGAGATCGAGCACCATTGAGTTTTCAAATGATGGCGCAATTGGCACAAGCTCAGGCTTCGTCGATAACGCCGTAATCATCAGATGGAAATTATTTTGAATTTTTTGATAAGAATACTTACGCCTGGTCATTTTATTTAGTTTATAGAATTCAAATATAGATGTTTTGTTCGGTCCCCGCCTATTTTCTGTTGTTACCTTTTTTTGCATGATTTTTAAAATACCTCAACATTGTGACGAGTTATTGTGATTTATTTTTATGAAACAAAAATATGTTGACCAAATACAAATGGCCAAGAAGATTTGATATTTTTTGCATGATCATGACCTTTTTCTTACCTCATTTCTATTGAAATTTAGATCTCTATTCTCATTATCTTGTGTTTTTTTTCTTGAAGAATAAAGTTATTTTCAAAAAAGGTGATTTTCAGGGCTATACACTTTGTCAAAACATATACGAATATTTATTGAAATTTCAGTGAAAACATAGGGAAAAATGATTCGATTTTTTAAAACTATTTATCCGGGAGGTTTCGAAAAAAAATCTTTCTTCTTACTAAGCGAATAGTTCTGTGTGTGTGTATTGTCAAGATAAAAATTTCTGACCGCTCGTCTTGCGGAGTGTCGTTGGGAATTTACTCGCAGCGCGACCGCAACGCGCAAGACCAGCTGAGAAATTTGAATTTGAGCGCGTTGCGGTCGCGCTGCGAGTAAATTCCCAACGACACTCCGCAAAACGAGCGGCCAGAGATTATTATCTTGACAATACCAGCATTTCACATGAATAACTTTTTGACCCCTCGACCGATCTGTCCCATACTTGGGATATTGTCATGCCTCTCGGAGCGCTTCACAAAAATACTGTTTGGATCTCGGGTTAAAGTAGGATTACTGTAGCTACAGTACTACAATTTTTTCACGTTTTTTTCAAAATGGTCGGATCGAGACCAAACTTTCATGGTAACATCTTTGGAGTATTGTAAGGTCACTATGAAAATTTGGTGCGGATTACTGTAGTATTACGGTAGTTACCGTAACCTAAACTTAGCGTTTGTCTCTGTTTCTCTTCATTTTACACACTATTTCTCTCATTACCGCCGCGTAGCGGCGTTTAAAGTCTGGTATTATTCTATTCGTGATTAATTTTATTGTCAAATGCTAGAAAATTCTTTAAAAATTGGCCTTAAAATTAGGAGCCCAACACGTTCTTTCACGGCCGAGTTTTTAATTCCGCGGACTAACTTTTAAATTCTAGTCCGTTTTGTTGTACTTCTCGCGGACTATCAGAACATTTCTTTATTTTCGTTATATTTTTGTCATTTCTTTCCTGTTTTAAGAATTTTATTGTTATTTTTTGTAGAATAACATGTCTACTGTCCGGATACCTAAACTGAAGCCTGACCCAGATGCAAAGAAGCCTAAAATATCTGATGAAAAACCAAAGTTATCCGCAGATGCTGAAGAATTGCTGAAAAATTTCAAAAAACTGGATTCAATTGATGTTTGTTTATTTTTTTCAAAATTTAACCTTAAATAAATATTTTCTTCAGAAATTCTACAAGCTTGAAGACAAAATTGCAGCCGATTTAGAACACGAAAAAATCTACGAACAATTTTTAGAACAGACGACGGGTTTGAAGCAAATGCTTAAAGAATATATTGAAGGAAAGGTATTACAATAGTTGTTTTAAGAATAATAACATGAGATCACGTTTTTATAGAAAATCGAAAGCAATGTAATCTCAAAAATGGCGAACGTGAAACGATTGGCCAGACTTTGTCATTATGCAACGTCGAAATTGAGACAGGAAACATCGGACAAACTAGATATTGTAAATATTTTTTAAACGATATCTTATTTTTAAAAATTGAATAATTGAATAGGTTGACGCAAAAGTACTCCAACTTCAAAACACAACCAGTGAAGTGCAACACATTCAGAAAGAAATCGACAGATGCTTAGATTTCAGTGCTGGCGACGAAGAACTTGATCTTATTTCTGTTGAAGAGTTTTATAAAAATGCTCCAGAAACGATATCGGAACCGGAGAAGACTAAAGAAGATGAGCATTTGCGTTACTTAGCTAGATTAAAGTTTGAAGCCGTTCAGAGGACTGAGTAAGTTGGTTTTTAATTAAAAAAGAACTGAGATTTATAACTTTGATTGGTTCTAGAATTGAGAATATGGTTTAACTGTCTATATTTAAAAATAATAGAAGATAACATAAATTCAACGGAAAATGAGCACAAAATTTTGAATTTTGTCCAGTTTTCGCTAGTTTTAATCGGGATAATAGAGTATATGCCCAGTAGAGATGCTAATAAAAGGCATACGTTCTAAATAATTTTTCTCCAGAATGCTTCAAGCTCTAAATGAGTCAGAAGGCCGACGAAATGTACTCGCTAGCAATCTTCGAGGAAAAGAGCAAAAATTGCAAAGTTTGAAGCCGAAAATCGAGTCGCTTATAAAAGTGAGATAAACAATTATGATTGTTTAGAAAATGGCGATTTTTTACAGGCTTCAGAACCAATCCAAGACATTCTTGGTCAAAGTTATAAAGAAGTTTCTGTAGAATTGCAGCAAAAACAGCTGGCAGTACAGTTGCCTAGTCCTTTGGCGGTTATACATTCGAATTCAATAGCTTATAAAGAAATCTCAAATGGTAACTGTTGAAGGATGTTTTATAAGCAATTGTTTTGTTTCAGACAAGAATTTCGATGTTAAAATTGTTGAAAATGAAGAGAATTCCAAGAAAACAAAGGAAGAAATTGGGGAAGAGGAATCAACGCTATTTGAAATTCATCCAAAGAATGTAGAATTGAATATAGAGTGCCCTGAACGTAAGCTCTTTGTAAATTCGATTTTTTTTGGAAAATGATAGCTTTTTCCAGAGGAAATCAATATTTCAATGAAATTCTATCATTTTGTACAACTTAAAGTCACAACCTTGAAATGGACGGTTCAAAAAAGTGGAAGAAATTTGAAACATTCGCAGAAATTCTTGAATGAAGATGGATTATTGTCGAATTTGGTAGACGAGGATGAGGAAAAGAATGGTATTAGTACTACTGCGGAGATCAAGATGGGAAATTTAAGGTTTTTAGTGATTTTAACTCACAATTTTTTAATATTTTTTTTTGTAGAAATAAATTCAATTCACATTCAAAAAATGTTGGTAAAACATATGGATTTGTTCAAAATTTGACAGGAGGTTAGTTAGTTTTTTGAATAAAAATCAAGTGTTTTGTTCCAGAAGGTGAAGCATTAATAACGGGTGCTCAATTTTTCGAATATTTAAAGAAAATTGTGAAAAGTGTTAGGGAACGGGTCGAAGAACGATTGAAATTGGAGAAGGAGGTGAAAAATTTAGGTAAAATTTAATTTTTTTTTAAATTTCAAAGAAAATGGTTTAGAATCGAAAAAATCAGATGTGTTAGAATCGGCAGAAGCGCCTGATGTAAAGTTAACGCAATTTAAGTTGTGTGATGATGAAGTTTTTATGGTGAGAAAGAGAAATTTTAAAATTAAAAGATATGAGTTGAATTTTAGGCAGCGATTCCAACAAGTTTATCAGAATACCTTGCCGAATCAACGATAAGAGAACGATTTTCATTCAAAGCGGAATTTGAACATTTGAAACAGAAGAATAAAATCAATGTGTTTATTTCGATTCCGGCGAATTATCCGAAAAGTTCGGCGAGAATTGGGCTTGTTTG
Organism: Caenorhabditis virilis; assembly: GCA_964036255.1. Taxonomy (NCBI): domain Eukaryota; kingdom Metazoa; phylum Nematoda; class Chromadorea; order Rhabditida; family Rhabditidae; genus Caenorhabditis; species Caenorhabditis virilis. The sequence continues at coordinate 6,981,128 of OZ038417.1, read as the reverse complement.
TACAGGAGTTGAGGAAAAGTTGAAGGTGAAAAGAAGTGGTACACTGTCTTTAAGAAAGAAATGTCTCATTTTGCAGGAACTTGAAACAAGAATCAACGAACAGCAAGAGAAACTGACAAATCAACTTCGGACGTTAGTTGAAGGGTTCGATGCGATTTTTGTAGAAAACATTGAGACTGATGCCTAAACATGTTTTTTATTTCTTTTTAATTTTATTGTTAAATTATTTAAATTTTTGTTTAGAATGCAAGTGTACGTGTCAAAAGAAATGGTTTTTTCGAGGTTTTGTTTCATTTCAAAAAAGCTTTTCATTTTGCTTTGATCATATTTGAACCAACCAAATGACAATGAATTATTGCATGTTTTTTACGGTTTCAGATGTATCCAGAAGGACATGTGAAGAATCAGAGAATAAGAAATAGACAACACGTGCGCACACTAAGTATGTTCTAAAAAAATAATATTCATGAAATAAATCTATTCGGAATTCTAGACAGTCAGAAGAAAACAGCAAATTCGTTTGAGCAAGCGATGCTTTTTCAGCAAGCATTGAAAAAGGAGGTTATGTGTGATAATGAGAGCGAGAACGAACGGTTGAACGAGATTGTGAATCAGGTGAACCTTTCTTCGTTGTTTTATAACATAGGTTACCACGGATTTGGCCTAGTAAAGACCTTAACTTGTTTCACTTGAATAGGTGTAACGACCTTAACTCGAGGAAGATTCGAAGGATAGTGATGAAAAAATTGGTCATATATTCGTTTTTTAACTGTTGTTCAGCATTTTACGTTTTGTAGTCGCCTTAACTTTTTGTTTCTTTTTTTTTGTATCGAGCTTAACTCTGATATTTATTTATTTATTCCGGTTAAGCATTGTACAAAACCAAAAAAAAAGTAATAAATAAACATAAGAAGATAATAAATGCATTAAACAGAATGAGATATAGATAATAACCCGCAAGAGCTATGACCCATTTTAAGCGAAGAGATTTCGAAATGACCTTATCCCACCTATGTTTTAGAAAATCAAACGGGCCTTCGAATGTTTGTAAAATCTATGAACATTTAAAATTGAACAGAAAAACGTTTAGTTTTTGTGTTCAGCTATGTTTTTGGCATTTTTGGAAGTTCCTGAATTTCGAAAAATGGTATATCCATTTTTTTAAATTATAATTTTTAAGGGCTTTCAAGGAATTGCTAATTTGTGCAAAAAAATCATAAAAACCTTATAAGCCTATCCAGAAACTAAAAATTCTGCAAAAATTGCAAATAAACGCAAGAAATGACAAAAAATCCGATTTTTTGCAGCATATTTATAAAATTTATAAAAAATAAATATTTACAGGAAATATACGGAAATCGCTGCGAGACCATCAAATGTTCTTACTCTTCGTCCCGGGATACATTTGGTCTCGCAACGATTACCGTAGATTTCGCGTAAATCGGCTGCAAAAAACTGAAATTTTTTGTAATGGTTTCTTGCAATGGATTTTTTGCATTTGTCTGCTATTTTTTGCAGCATTTTTAGTTTCTGGATAGGTCCATTAATTTTAAAGGGAATTTTTTAAAAATAAAAATTGAAGTATTCTGAAATTTTGATTTTCCAGTTGAAATTATGATCAAGAATTGAATTTTTAAATATTTCGAAAAAATATGTTGTTTTCAAGCAAACATCCCCCTATTCCAGCTCAACCAAAAAAGTTTAGCTTAAAACTGAAACACTGGGTCATCACTATTTTAATTAGGGTAAATAGGAAATTAAAATTTGAGAGCACATGACTTAAATTTAAAGCAAAAATGAATTTTACAGTTTGATCCGAACGACGTCGAAACTGAGCGATTCCGGATGCAGAAAATACTAAAATCTATAGCAAAGTTAGGATCAGTCAAATGGGAAGAACTTCATAAAGATGTTATGAAAAGTTGTACAATAGAAGTTGGCGTGTTTGAAGTTTTTAACTAAATTAATCTTAAATTTTAGGAAATTTTGCGTCATTTTGATGGGTTTAGCGTAACAAATTTGATGGAATTTGCAAAGAAACGAAAATTTATATTTTTTAATTTTGACAAGCAACGTTCACCGGAAGTTCGGGATTATACTTACTTGTTGGTTTTTTATACAATTTTAGCCGTTTTGTTTAAATCTTGAATTTCAGCTTGATAATATCGTCTATGTTCCGTTATTGTTGTTTGAAGAATGAAAAGATCACAGTTTCTCTATTAACAAAAAAGTAATGATTTATTTCGGATTTACTAAATACTCACAGACGAATTTTTCCAGGTTCTCAAAATTATCTGATTGTGACGCAATGGAAGATGTTCCAGAATCTTTTGTACAGATTATAGATTCCAATCGGGAGTTGTTTCAATTCGAAACTTGTGATAGATATTATGTTGATGAAAATGGAGAAGTTTTCGAGGTATTTAAGAAAAGGCAACTTTTGGAAACATGTGGGAAAAATAGGAAACTGGACATTTTTCCTCGTTCTTTCTTTTTCAACTTTTATATAATGAATTTCAGAATAATTTGAATGGTGAGAATGAAAGTGAACATGAAGAATCATCAGATGATGACGAAGAAGCGGTGAGTTTTATCGAATTTCTATTTTTTTTTGAAATAAATGATATTACGTATATATTCATCCTTAAGAATTCCTTAGCTCGGACGTTCTAGTGTTTATTGTACGAGAAAGAAAAAAACTGTTTTAAAAGAGAGTTTACATTTTATGATTTCAGAGCAAGAAGCGGCGGGAAAGAAAAAAGTATATTACGTAAGTTTTTAAATATTTGACAATAATTAAAGGAGGGCTTTGCGGAGCTAATGAATGCGCCTGGGAAGAAAATAGACTTCATTATCATTCCAAATCTGTTTTTAAAATTTTCTAAAACAACGCAGAAGTCGAGAAAACGCGACACATAACAATGGCCTAGAAAAAGGGGCCACCGGCGAAAACTAGTCCGCAGGCATGAAAAATCCTTTAAAAAACATAAAAAAGGACTAATATAAGCATTCCGCATAACGGTTTATTAATGAAACGCGAAAAAAGTTCATAGGAAAAAGTTCGGTCAAGTGAACACTTTTTCTAGGCCATTGTTTTGAGGCGTGTTTTCTTGGCTTCTAGGTTGTTTTAGAAAATTTTAAAAACAGATTTGGAATGAGAATGAAGTCTATTTTCACTTAAGGTGCATTAAATTCCCTTTAAGCTTCCTTAAGAATTTTTTTACCATTTAAATATGTCGATTTTTAATATAAAATGGAAATTGTAAACAACCTCTCAAAATTCCGGGTTTAAAATGATCGAAATTTGAATATGTTCATTATTTTCAGACAATTAACACCAATCATTGGTCGAAATGTAATTGCTTTCTTCTTTGACGAAATTGTCATTGATTTGACTAGATCGTACGTTTTATTTGATTAATCCGTGAAATAATTGGAATATTTCAGTGACGACAGAAAATTGAACGTTGAAGGAAAATCGCGCATCGAAACTGTTCAAGGAGTTGTTAATAGTTGTATTGGAGATAATGTTAAAGTTTGTATTTTATTTCAGTTTTCCAGAAAATGCATATTTTCAGATTATGTCGAATATGGAAGTACATTCCGATTTTGGTTACGTATTTGTGAATAGTAGAACTATTTCAAAGCACGTTGGAAATAGTAAAGATATTGTTGAAGATAAAGTATGTTTTTAGTGAATTCATTTTTATTAAATTTAGCATTTTAGATGTATATGGAAGGTTATCGATGCAACGACCCGCTTAAAAAATTGAAATGGATGGGTGCTGATTCATTCTTTGTAAAGGCGAAAATTAATGATGATATTGAACTCGGTAAGTTTCAGATTAAAAAAATAATTGGATATGTTTCGCTGATTTTAGATTGGAAAAAAGAAGGAGGAAAATGATCGAAGTGGATAATTTGTTATTAATGTATATATTTTTGAAAATGTATAAAGTTTGATAGGTTCCAGAAATGTTTTTTAAAAATAATTTTGCTAGAAGTAATTTGCTTCTCAGATATTTTTCATGGGTTAACAACATTTTTTCACATTATTTCACGATTTAGGAAGACATGGGATCGGTTTCATCAAAAGTGAACGCTGAAGCTGTTCAGCAACAGGTTAGTTTTATATTTAGTAAAAACAACATTGTTTTGGAGCCCTCACATTTGTTTCAGGTGAAAAATGAGCCTGTTGTTGTTTACACCAAAGAACAGTGTAGTTTTTGCACGAAGGCCAAAGCACTAATGGCGGAAAGCCATATTCCTTACAAGGTTGGTTTTGAAATGTTTAATTAATTTTCTAAAAAAGGTAATTTCAGGAAGTCAATCTGGACCAGCTGAAGATTGAGCAACCGAAAGATTATTTGGGAATTGTGAACGGGCTTGTTTATACGACAAGACAGACAAGTGTTCCACAGGTGAGAATTAGTAGGAATACTCTTTAAAAATTAAAATATTATTAATACAATTGTTTTTAGAGAAAAAACAACTAGGAATTGTTATTTCTATAATCCGAATGTGTCATTTGAGAAGTGTTCATAGGTTTTTGAACTGATTTTCTTTTTAAAGTTAAGAAAAAACAGAAAAATACAGGTGTTCCCATACAAAACACAAGCGGCACATTTCCTTTAGTAAACGTTATCATTGTGATATTCTCTATGGCCTTTTTTCCATTTTTTGAACATTGATCATTGTATTTTTCTCCTATTTTGATATTTTTTCAGATTTTCGTTTGCGGAAAATTCATCGGCGGCTACACCGAACTCGACGTGCTTCATAGCACCGGCGAGTTTTTGCAAGCAATTGCGGAATGTACCGGTGAGAATTCAGCCAAGGAAGCATAACGTTTGGAATTGAGATTTTTCTATGATTTGAAAAAAATTACCTCTGTTTTGTCCTAGAAAATCACATTTATCATATTGCCATTTTTCTATGTGTATATTTTTATGTATGTTTTTTTTAATATTTTTGATAAATTTGTTATTTTTAATGTTACGGCTTTAGACCTTTGGTTAGTAACCCAATTATTTTGAACTTGAAAGTGTTTTGCTGTTTTTTGATTCGATTATTTTGAAGAAAACAAGTTTTCAACAACTCGGGTGTAAGGGTCAACATGTTTGGTTACATATTTTCAACACGTTTGGCGATATCATTTTCAACATGTTGCAAACGTGTAACCAAACATGTTTAACGATGTTGCCAAACGTGTTGAGATATGTAATGGACCTATTCAGTTTGAAAAAAAAATACAAAAAATGTCGAGAAATTCAATGCAGAAATTGCAGAGAAATGTCGAGAAATGCAGAGAAATTGCAATTTCTCTGCATTTCTCGGCATGCCATTTTTTTCGACCGAGACAGTCTTTTTCGGTCTAAATCAGATATGTTGGGCCTCTAAGGGCCATTGGGACTCACTACTAATTTTTTGGTAAAATTTCCACAACCATAGGCACAAAAACAACCATTTTTCATAAAATTGTTTAAAGGGACACAGATTAAACCGTTTGGGTCTTGAAGAAAACCAGTTCAAAAAATGCAGAGAAATTGAAATTTCACTGCATTTCTCGACATTTCTCTGCAATTTCTGCATTGAATTTCTCGACATTTTTTGTATTTTTTTTTTCAAACTGAATAGGTCCATAACCAAACGTGTTGAACGCTTGCAATAGACATTGAAAGGAGGAGAGATGGAACGAAGCAAACAGAGAGACAAAAAGAAAAAAAATTGTTGGCATTAGAGCGCACTTTGCTCTGTAAAATGAAAATCTGCGTTACGTTAGGCTTGATTTTAGAAATGCTGCTGTTTGAGCTTGAAAGTATTGGAAAAATTTATTAAAAGAAACTATATACACGTTTTAAATTGTACATTCAACATAAAACATGACAATGAAGTGGGAAACACAATTAAAATCGCATGATGAGGATACTATATGAAAAAAAGATGTTGATAAAATATTAAAAAAAGAAGGGAATAAAACATGATGTGGATAAAAAATATGGAAAAAAAAGAAATAATAATTATATGAAAAAGAAAGATGGGGAAAAGGAAAAAATGATAAAAATATGAAAAACTTAAATGTCCATTAAATTCGCTAGGCCCTCAAACTGGCTTGCAGAAGATGACGGGGAGGGTACAGTCGAAGGTTTATCATATTGGTACGGGTTTTCTTGCAATTTTTGTTGGTTTTCTGTAAATTGATGATATAAATTTGGATACGATAAAACTTCATTTAATACCAAATGTCTCTGAAGTATTAGAATGCACACATTGACCAAAAACTGATGTAACATCCCTTCCTACTAACGCCGATAGCTCACCAATGGAGATTGTTACTAAAAACGAGTTTTTAAATTTAGAGAAAAATTTATGTTGTAACTGGAAATACCTTGTTGAGAAGATGATGGGAAATGTTTAGGCAGTGGGTCATGCTCTGGTTCCCTTTTAGGAACAAAATATTCGCTGAATTGAACCTCCTCGGAGTTACAATTGATTCTTCGCTCACACCTTCCTTCATAGAAGAGCTGTTTTCCATAAAATCCGTGAAAAATCTGTGATCTTCAAAAGTATTAGGTTCCCTTCCCTCTTTAACATTGCAAATTCTTATAGCCGATTGTAATAATAAGTTGAAATTTGATTCAATTACTCTCTGAAACATAAACTTGTATTTTAAGATCTATTCATAATTTTCCAAACCTTTAACACAGCAGAAAAATCAACCAATATAACTGTTGATATCGAAGAGATAATGCTTGACGTGCTGAAATAAAAACAAATTAAACGTGCCAAGTCAAACTATTGTTACATAGCGCATGGACACCTGTCGGTGCTGTTTTTCAATATATTTTTGCATTTTCGGCACAGATTCTTTTCTTTTATTTGATATGGCTCAAGTAATTTTGTCTTCATTTTTTTTCCTTCTAAATAGTCAATTGCAGATTTCGGATTAGTTATTCTCTTCAGAGCAAGCCCTAAAAATGAATAATATTTTCTCTTCAACCAATAAAAGCTTACCTGTTCGACTAAGAGGATTTTTCATTGTATCAAAGCATAACATCAGATTGCGTATTTCTGAAATAAATGTTTTTTTTTTGAAAAATATAAAGAAAGAATTAAACTCACCATATTCATCTACATATTCATTTCCAATATCACACGACTTTTCATTTTCATCTTCTATTTCAACCATATCATCTGTCAGAACGTCATTGTCTACTGCAACTGCGTCATCTGCAGATTTAAAAATATCCGTTTCTTCTTCTTCCTGTTCTGAACTTTCATCATAACGAATTCCCACATCGTGTATAGATATAATGCTTTTAATCTTATTTGAAGAATAAGCCATTATTCTACAACATTGAATTCTGAAAAATAATGCAATTGAAAGATAAATACACACGTTTTGTAAAACTAAAAACCAATGAATACACCGAATACATATGTAAATTTCATAAAAAAACGCTAAAATTTAAATTCCCACTAAATTATTTAAATGGTGCAAACACCTAAGTTGACGCGCAAATGCACAGTCAACCATCAACATGTTTGGCGACTTGATTGCCAAACGTGTTGCGCGCTGAACGTGTAACCAAACATGTTGAAACTTTTTGACACGCCCATTTATGTAACCAAACATGTTGACCCTTACACCCGAGAAATTTGAACAAATTGGTAAACATGTAAAAACAGTTTTGTAAATTTTTTTCAGGCAAATTGTACGTTTTTTGGAAGAAAATAATACAATTTCATAATAACTGGAAAAGATCAAAAAATGTTCATGTTAAATAATCAGCATTTGTAGAGTAAAAATTTGCTGATAAAAACCAGGAAAATATACAACTTGTCACGTATTTTATTGAATACGTGATAATTTGAAGAATAAATAGCTTTCTCGAAAAGTAAACCACACCGAAAAGTGTTATCTTTTCCTGTGGGAGGTTTGTACACGTTTATCATTATATAAATAACGATCGATTCCTGGAAAATACATTTCTCGTCTCGTTTTCGTTGATTTATGGAGTTTCTTTGAAAGTTCTTTGTTTTTCAATTTTTCTAGATATTTTTTGTTATTATTTCAAAATAACTTGTTTTTTTGTCAGCTGATAACGTAGCACATAAATTTTATAACCGTAAATTCATGTTGTTTTCTTCTTACTTTCACGACGAAATATTTATTTTTCATCTTCGAATTTTTTTCAGCCAAAAATGTCCCGTGAATTAATGGTCAGTGACAATGGAGAAACCATTGGAAATACTCCTCTGGTTCTTTTGAGAAACATCACCAAAGGATTGGATGCTCGAATTGGTAAATTATTATATTTTGTTAAATATAAAAAATTAGACACTTGTTTTCATTTTCTAAAAAAAGCCGAGAATTGTAAATTTTCAACGTAAAATAAGGATTCTGAAAAATAGCGAAAATAACCCTGTCTTGTTGTGTTTCTAGATATTACAAATTTATAAAAAAATTAATTTGAATGTGATAATATTCTTCGATATATCTTTTTTTCGCCGAATACTTATGAAAATCTATAAAATAACCATTATGAATATTTTACTGGCGCAATATCTGTAAGCCAAATTATAAATACAAACCCCGTTTAACCAAAAATGTCCCACTATTATTTCAGCCGTCAAAATTGAATACCTGAATGCATCTTGCTCAGTTAAAGACAGAATCGCTAAATCGATGGTTGACACAGCGGAGAAAGAGGGGAAAATTAGCCCTGGAAAATCGGTTTTGGTTGAAGGAACCAGTGGGAATCTTGGAATTGCACTGGCTCATATTGGCAAGATTCGAGGGTAAGATTAACAAAATTGCGCAAAATATTTAAAACGTTTTTTTAGATACAAAGTAATTCTTGTAATGCCATCAACGATGAGTGTCGAAAGACGAGCAATGCTTCGTGCCTACGGAGCTGAACTCGTGTTAGCTGATGCGGCAGAGGGTTATCCAGGTATTGAAAGACGTGTCGACGCAATTGTGAAAGCGATCCCTGGTGCATATTGTTTGGATCAGTTCTCGAATCCCGCCAATCCATTGGCACATTACACAACAACTGGACCTGAAATTTGGCGGCAAACTCAAGGAAAAGTTGACATTGTTTCATTTGGAGTTGGATCGTCTGGTACGATTACTGGAGTTGGACGATTTTTAAGACAGAAAAATCCAAATATTGAGGTAAGTAGTAGATACTAAGAATTTTTGAGGTACATTCGAAATGTTCAGATTTATGCAGTTGAGCCATTCGAATCATCAGTCCTCAGCGGATTTCCAAAAGGTCCACACAAAATTCAAGGTATTGGTGCTGGAATGGTCCCAGGAAACTATGATCCTTCACTGCCAAACGGTGTTCTCCGTGTAAAATCCGATGAAGCTATTGTAATGGCGAGAAGATTAGGCGAAGAAGAGGCGATTCTCGGTGGAATTTCGTCTGGAGCAAATGTTGTCGCAGCGATTGAACTGGCGAAAAGACCAGAGAACAAGGGGAAATTGATTGTGACGACTGTTAACAGTTTTGCGGAACGTTATTTGTGAGAATATTTGTTTATCGAATTTTTTCAATTTCATATTTTTGCTTTTCAGCAGCACTGAACTTTATTCTGAAATGTTGAACGATGTATCGAAACTTGTGATCAATACGCCGGAAGAAGGGATTGAAATTGCCAAGAAATATCTAGGAATTTGAGAAAACTTTCTCATTTTTGTAATAAATATTGTTCATTTGTCTTTATTTTCATCGTTTTTTGCGGTTTTTCGAATTCAAGTTCCAATTTTTTCAAATGACAAAACAATGGTCATTGTGCGAGCGTGTGGCTACAGTAGCGCGCGATTGGCTTTGCGACAAGGCATTTTTTGAAAATAGCCTATCGTAAGTTTCGATTTTTCAATTACACGAACGTGATTCTTTAAAAACGGGGCAAAACCAGAAATATTACTCGCACGCCCTCTTCCGGATCTGATAGCTTTTGGGAAGTTCACTTATTCCGAGTCAGATCGTGCGGACCGACGGCGGTCGATCGAAACTATGCCACCAGCCCAACAGTGCGCGATCTGATTCGGAATGGAAGTCCGATTTTGTACGAACTGTATTGCTTCGCTTTTGACTTCCGAGAAACCCGACCGCTATCATCAAGCCAAAATTTCGGAATACCGATTGTGTTGAGAAGCCCCCATTCTCAACTTTATTCCAAATAAGAAAGGCCTAGCCAGAAGCGAAGGATTTCAAACAAATAAAGAGATGGTAATTTCACAAATTACCAACTTTTTTTTCTCCTTCTAACTCTGCTTAGATCATCCTTACTGGGGGCTTCCCAACGAGTTTCGCAATAGCCAAAATAAAATAAAAACAAAACATAATAATTAATTCGATCCACAATTCAGTCCACCGGTACCAGATTTCTTCGTTCGATTCCACATATTGTCCGAAATTTAGCTGTAAAAAATTAGTTTTTTTTTAAATTTTTAAACTTAAAATTGGAAATTTTGTATATTCACAAGTTTTGGATCAAAATTAAAAAACGGCGATAGCCTACGGCCGCCTATTATCAAAATTTAGTTGTAAAATTGATATTTAAAAAGAAATTTTCTTTTAAAAAATCCAAAATTCATATTTCTCTTGAAATACTAACCTTTATCCAATTTGATAGCTGTTGAATCCGCCGATGTTGACTTTGTGGAGTATGTGGCCTGAAAATAGCAAAAATCAATAAAAGTGCAATTTTGTTTTAATTTGAAAACTGGAAATTGAAATTTCAGAAATTCACAAGTTTTGGATCAAAATTTAAAAATGGCGATAGCCTTCGGCCGCCTATTATCAAAATTTAGTTGTAAAAATGAGATTTTCTTTTCGAAAAAATCCAAAACATTTCAACAATTCATATTTCTCTTGAAATAAGTACTAACCTGGATCAAATTTGATTGTTGTTGCACCCGACGATGCGCCGACGTTGATTTGGTGGAGTAAGAGGTCTGAAAGTCTCAAAAATGAACAAAATTGCGATTTTCACTTTTCAAATTAGAAATTTTGGATAACAATAAAAAATTGGCGATAGCCTTCGGCCGCCTGTTCCCAAAATTTAGTTGTAAAATTGATATTTAAAAAGAAATTTTTGCTAAAAAATTCATATTTTTCCTGAAATAAATACTAAATTTAACTTGGAAATTTTGAAAATTCAAAAAGTATTTCAACAAAATGAAAAATCGGCGATAGCCTTCGGCCGCCTGTTCCCAAAATTCAGTTGTAAAAATGAATTTTTTAAATTGTACAACTGGAAATTGAAATTTCAGAAATTCACAAATTTTGGATCAAAATCAAAAACTGACGATAGCCTTCGGCCGCCTGTTACCAAAATTTAGTTGTAAAAATGCTTTTTCGTTATTTTTTTGTCGAAAACCCCAAATTTTACAAAAGTCAACTTTTAAAAAAATAAATACTCACCTGGGTCCAACTCGATTACTGATGCATCCGTCGATGTTGATTTGGTGCGGTATGTGGTCTGCAACTATATAAAATGAATAAAATTGCGGTTTTTTAAAAATTTAAAATAGAAATTTCGAATATTCACAAGTTTTTAAACAAAATAAAAAATTGGCGATAGCCTTCGGCCACCTATTACTGAAATTTAGTTGTAAAAATGAGATTATCTTTAAAATTTGTTTCAAAAATTCCAAAAAGTTGCCAAAATTCATATTTTTCTTGAAATTAATACGAACCTGGATCTTATTCCATTGTCTTTGCACCACACGATGCGTCAATGTTGACTTGGTCGAGTATGTGGCCTGAAAGTATCAAAAATCAATAAAATAAAGTTTTTTTTAAATTTTAAAACTGAAAATAGAAATTTTGAAACACATTTTTAAACAAAATAAAAAATTGGCGATAGCCTTCGGCCGCCTATTACCAAAATTTAGTTGCAAAAATGATATTTAAAAAGAAATTTTCTTTTAAAAAATCCAAAATTCATATTTCTCTTGAAATACTAACCTGGATCCAATTTGATTGTTGTTGCATCCGCCGATGTTGACTTGGTGGAGTAGTTGGCCTGAAAATATCAAAAATCAATAAAATACGTTTTTTTTTTTAATTTTAAAGCTGAAATTGTGAAATTCAAAAATTGGCGATAGCCTTTGACCGCCTATTACCAAAAATTTGCTGTAAAAATGATTTTTCAAAAAACTTTTTCAAAAAACCTTTTCGAAAAAATCCAGAACATTTCCAAATTCATATTTATTCCTGAAATAAATACTAACCTGGATCAAATTTGATTGTTGTTGCACCCGACGATGCGCCGACGTTGACGTTTGGTGGAGTAAGATGCCTGAAAGTATCAAAAATAAACAAAATTGCGATTTTTCACACTTTTAAAATTTGAAAGAAAATTCACAAGTTTTGGATCAAAATAAAAAAATTGCCGCTAATTACCAAAATTTAGTTCCAAAAATGAGATTTTTTTTAAAATTTTAACTGAAAATTGAAATTTCGGAATTTCACAAATTTTAAATCAAAATCAAAAATTGGCGATAGCCTTCGGCCGCCTATTACCAAATTATAGTTGTTTTTCCAAAATTCAACTTTAAAAGAAATAAATACTCACCTGGATCCAACTCGATTTCTGTTACATCCGCCGATGTTGACTTGGCGGCGTAGTTGGCCTGAAAGTATCAAAAATCAATAAAATTACAATTTTTCAAATTTCAACATTAGAAATTAGAATTTTTGAAAAATCACAAAATTGTAAACAAAACGAAAAATTGGCGATAGCCTTCGGCCGCCTTTACCAAAATTTAGCTGTGAAAAGGGGGTTTTGAGAAATTTTCGAAAAACATGTCCTTCTTGAAGTCGATACCTTTTCAAACGGAGCGCTCTCCATACTTGAAGTACCATATGGGTATGTGAACCAGCAGAATCCATGCACTCAATTTGGTCGGTTGTTGTTGATTTCGAGTGTTCGAATGTGTAGATGGCGAACTGGAAAATGAACGAATATAATAAGTTATTTTGATACAGTTTGTTATGCCTTCTTGTAAAAAAATGATGACCCACTGTATCCTGGTGAACTTTGATCGAATTCGTGCATGATGTGGTACCACGAGGAGTACTGAAAAAAAAACGTATTTATTTTACATTCCATAGTTGAATTCTGTTAATCAGAAGAACGCGCATAGCTCAAAAATTGGGAAAACTTTATTAGAAACAACTGTTGCGGGTCTTTACACTTGCTTGGTTGAAACACTGGTACTCACGAATAATGTTGAAGTTGACTGCTGCCGATATGATGCTGTTGTTGTTGTTGTTGGCCACTTGGTGGAGTAGTTGACCTGAAAGTAACAAAAATCAATAAAATTTCTAAATTTGAAATTGAAATTTTGAAAAATCACAAGATTGTGAACAAAATAAAAAATTGACGATAGCCTTCGGCCGCCTAAAACCAAAATTTAGTTGTGAAAAGTGAGTTTTGAAATTTTTTTTCGAAAAACATCATTTTTTCAAAGAATTTTTTGATTGAAATTTATACCTTTTCAAATGGAGCGCTCTCCATCCTTGAAGTACCATATGGGCATGTGAACCAGCAGAATCGAAACACTCAATTTAGTCGGTTGTTGTTGATTTCGAGTGTGTAGATGGCGACCTGGAAAATGAAAGGATCGAATAAGTTCTTTACAGTTTGTTATGTCCTCACGCAAAAAAGACAAAAATTAAATGATGACACTGTATCCTTGTGAACTTTGCTCGAATGAGTCTATGATGTGGTGCCATGATGCGTTCTGAAAAAAAGTATTTCTTTTACATTCTATAGTTTAATTCTGTTTATCAGAAACAAAACTCGAATAGCTCGAAAAATGGGAAAATTGTATTAGAAACAACTTTTCACTATGCGGGCCTTCACACTTGCTTGGTTGAAACACTGGTACTCACGAATAACGTTGAAATGACTGTTGCCGATTGGATGATGTTGTTGTTGACCACTTTGAATTGAGCTGTAATTCGAAAATTAATTTATTTCCACGATAATTGAAAGAATTTGCAATTGTCCGCCTGTTCCAGAATTTGTTGAGTCCGTTTCGGTGGCGAACGTTCTTCATCGCATGGCATTCTCGTCGTAACATCCTCGATTGATCGTTGATTACCGTTGATTCCACTTTTAATTCAGTTGTCGAAGCCTGTAAATCAAAAAATAAGTGATTTTGGAATTGAATTCTTGTTAAACTTACCGCGAGACGGATATCGCGGAAAAGAAATGACGATTCATAATGGATGGAACCGCGAGGGGTCTCTCGAAAAACCTGCAACCATAATTTTTCGAATTAATATGAAACAATACGAAAACTGAATTGTAAATGCTTATAAATTAATTTCTTCAGGTTAATATTTTTCAGCATTCACGAAACAGTTCTAACCGGTGTATTGTTCTAGAAAACTAACCTCTCTGTGACAACTGAATGACTTTCCGCAACGAGTAGAATGTAATTGCGGCTCGGATCCTTTCAGCGTGGAACATCTGAGAAGGAAGTCGTGCTTGTTACTTCTGAAACCTGAAATAAATAAATTATTCTTGATGTTTCTTCTTTGAAACAAACCTCAGAAGCCAAGCATATAATTCAAACGGTAATCACAATAGGGAACGTGAACCGTTATTTTTGGCGCACCATTGATTGACGACTGGTTGCCAGAGATGTTTGTAAGCGGCCGGTCAAATGAATTTATTCAAAAGTTTTCAAACTAATCGAAAAATCTATAGTCTATAGTGAGTAGAACTTAATAAAAATGTTTAAAAATTAAATTATTTATTGATTTGAAAAAAAAACGCAGTTATGCTCTTGAAATGTGCGTAGGAACATGAACGCAAGCGCCCATTACGACAACACTTCGGTGGAGCCACCAGTCATTGCCAAACACCACAGACGAAGGTACAATCACGACTTCTGAGGGCTGACTTCATTGGTGGTCCGTGTCCACCACTGGAGAAAAAAATCTACGTTTACTTAAATTTGTTTCCCTGTTTCTCCAGTCGTGTTTCTAGGTCTAACCGAGCACTACTGGTATGCCGAGGGGCCCTCTGTGCCACATAAACCGCGTGCTTCAAGGACGTGTCGTCCCAAAGGGATAAACCCTACACTCCCCCGAAAGGAAGTGTACGCCACCTAGCTCGCGTGGTAACGACTTGGAGTTCCGTTCCAAGGACCTCCTCCAAACGCCTCCGCAGGCGGTACAGACGATAAACCCGACCACGCTCATACCAGGTTACTCGGAAAGACAAGTCAGTAGTTAAGTTATAAAAATATATTTTAAAAATAAAGAAATTTCGCAGCGCGGGCGGATTAAAAAATGAGATCTTAATAAATTATATACATTTTCTAATTTCGGACCGGCACGCTTTTCACAACATGCTTTTTTTCGAGAACTGCAAGAAATAATCATTTTTTAAAATCAAATATAATGCCACAAAATTACGTGAGAATAAAATATTGAAAAAAAACGACGTGACAGAAAGACAAATAAATAAATGTATTCTCGCAAGAAATTTAAAAACTAAAAGGTTGACGGAAGGAAATGTGAATTGAGAAAGGAAGATCATATAAGCCTATTTCGTAGATCATTTTTTTATTTTTTTGTTATATTGTCAACTCAATTGTTCTTGATCATTGCGTTCGGAAGGCTGCTCAACCTCACAGCCGCTCCGCACGCACGCGACGCGGTGGCCTCCCACTCAACACTGAAATATTGGCGGGAAAATGAATTTTTCAAATTTTCCAGTGTGTGTGAGTGTCGGCAGCCGCGTCGCGTGCGTGCAGAGCGGCTGTGAGGTTGAGCAGCCTTCCGAGTGCAATGATCAAGAATAATTGAGTTGACAATAGTTCTCTTCATCATATACTCATGAGACAAAAGTTGTAAAAACAACATTAAACCAGTTAAATAATGAAATTGGCATTTGAGAATGGTCTGGATCGTAAGAAGTACCTAATGAATTCAAAATTAACAGATTTGGAGAATTTTTCAATCCTTTGTTAGGCCCGGGAAGTTCTTTGAAAACTATCAAAAATCCAGCACCATTTTTAAAGCGAAAAATTCCAAAAACCCCTACAGAAGTTGTAAAAGCCTAGTTATGTACTAAATTATGAAAGAACAAAACATTGTCCACCATTTTGGACGTTTTTCAGGACTTTTCAAGGCCGCGCGGAAGTTTTGTAAAAAGTATCAAACGTCCAGCGTCTTGTTTAAAAAGAAAATTCAAAAAATGTCATCGGATGCTTTATAGAATTTTGAAAATCTATGTTTTTTCCCTATTTCGAACACAAATAACGCATATATTGTGTAAAGACGTGAATATTAAAAAAGAAGGCAATGTTTTCGAAAAGTAAAGCTACCCGCCAATAGAAAAAATCAAAGCTAGGTCAAATTTGAAAAAAATTTGTGAAAAGATGAGAAGTAATCTTTTTATTTATGAAAACTTAGTGAAACCTAACAAATTGAATATCATTATATTTTTAACAAATTCCTCTTTCAAGCGAGAGCTATAAATCAACTATAATAGTTAAGTATAAATGAAGTTATAGTCATGCACAAAAATGGATATTCTTATTTGGAATGATATTTGAAAAAATCAATATACAACGATAGCGTCATTTAGAAAAGAAACAATAAATAAAAAGTTATGCTAGGTCAAATGAGAAGAGGTGACTTTGTTCAAGACGCGCATAGCTGATATTTTATAAGGCATGGAGTCCGTCAAAAAGTATTGGTCAGTAAAAGGATCACTCAAGAAAAAAATACCAGTGGATGACAAAACAATAAAAGTTCATCATACATTTTTTGACGAAAGGAAAAAAATATAAGTTCGAAAATTTACTGATCAAGAAGTTGAAAGCAGCTAATGTGAATTAAGTAAAGAAGGACGTTATAGGGTTTATTACCAGTTTCCTCTTTTCTCAAAAAATTCACATGAAATGAGTTGGGGGTTTTTCAAATTTAAATTTCAAAAACAAAAACGGAAGATATATAGAATTTTTAAGATATTAACATTCTCCTAACATTTTCCCTAAGCATTGAAAATACAAAGAGAAAAACCATATAACGCACAAAAGGGTGAATATCAAGAAGCAATATGAGGACGCCTTTGATGTCAAACTGACGACGCTACTTTCGAAAGGTAAAACTACGCGCCATTAGAAGAAAGAAGGGGCTAGGTCAAAACTGACAATTTATGAAAAGATAAGACGTATTTATGGCTTGCACATAGGGGACTCGGTGAGATATTGGTGAGATCGTACAAAAGTGGAGAATCAGAGAAAAACAGAGAGTTGAGGCCAGCAGAATATCCTTTTTAGGAAACAAAATACCGGGGAAAAATAGAAGTTACGAATGCTTTTATATGCACACGGTGCTGTGTAATACAGATGAACAATTGTCATATTGACCTGAGGAATATATACAAAATATTACTTGCTTGAAAAGTAGCTAATTATTTTTTCAAAACAAAAAATTCTAACTTATTATGGGGTTATTCATTCCGGAAAAAAATAGATTCAAGAAAAGTGTTTTTTCCTTTTCTTCCGGCATAAATACACCCGTTAGATGTGAATATTTTGTTTTAAAAGTCATTAAAATATTAAAAGTAAGAAAAATTGAGTGGAGAAGAAAAAAACAACAAGAGGACTCGAATTCCCAAACAATGGCATAAAAAGCAGTAAATATTATAACAAATCAAAAGAAGAAGAAAAAAACGATGATGATTAGGTCACCCGCATAACAAAATGACTGAATTTTTGACGGTTCAACGAAATAGTGAGAGAACGCTGAGAAAAATGTTCGTTTTTTCGCTGGGAGGTCAAATGAAAAATATTTCTACCGTAGTAATAAATCATAATTATGAGTTGCAGGTCTGAAAATGTCGATTTTCTAAAATTCACCATATTTAACGAAATTTTCGGATTACGAGTTTTCGAACCAGCTGATTTCGAATTTCGTGATTAAATCGCTTAAGAACTGCAGCTTGGTTAATAAAAATATTTAAATTTTACCATGTTTTCCTAAAAACATTAAAAAAGACGCAATTCTGCAGACAAATCACATACTACAGTAACCCATAGCTAAATAAATTTAAAATTTCAATACGTTATTCCGAACTTCCGGAACATTAAGTATATATAACTTTTTATATAATAAAATTAATTTATTAATGTTAAATAAACAAATTCCAAAGAATAAAAATTTGTACAAAAAAGGGGGTTGAGAAAATAAATACCTGTATCAAAATACACACGAAATAATTAACATGAATTTTTTAAGCAACAATATCAGTTCAAAAATGCTGATTTAGAAAAACACACAGGGAGATTTCGGAATTATTACATATATAAATTATGGAAGATTTTCAAATTGATTTCAGCACCCAGATTGAGTAAAATAAGACAACAAAATTTCCTGAGATTTTTAGGCAACAAATATATTTTAAAAAGATAAATTTATGAAATATGAATTCGAACTTCTTCAATATCCGATCCATCTATATCGTCAAGAGTATAGGATTGAGTATCCTGATTGATTGAATTAGGATCATCATACAAAACCGATTTTTCCATAGGATCCGGTTCTTTGGAAAGTATCGAAGGTGGCGGTGCAGCGTGGGCTGGGATTCGTGGCGGGGCTGACTCAAGATCTGAAAATTTAATTGTTCAAAATGTTCGAACACTAAAAATTAAATACCGCGTTCTGGAATCACTGCATCTCTTTCAAACGTCTTGTCCTTTCTTGGTTTCATCGTCATGTAGTCATTGTCATTCACAACCGGTGTGAGCTCAGTTGTTCCAACAACTAATCGTCCTTCGATTCCAGTCCTAATCGCAGCGTTGATATTATCATCAAGTGATGTTCTCCAATCTTCCGAAGAGCTTCCTCCATCTCTGAAAAATTTAACATTAAGAAAAATATCTAAAAATTAAAAAGAAACCTTAGATTAGTCAACGCTTCATTGAAATTCCTTTCACTCATCCTATCCGACTTCCTCACTCGATTCGATCCTCCACCACAATCCATATTCTCAAACCCGAACCTTCTCGTTCCTTTCGAACTTCCACATACCGATGGTGATCTCGAATCAATCTGTCTTTGATGATGAATCGCATTCGAAAACGGTCTAACTTGTACAGTGGGCCGATTGGTTGCCGTATTGGTTCCCATGAAATTACTGCTCGTATCACTTGGACGGAATCCTCTAGGCGGTAGTGGCGGCGGATCAACAACTGGCATTAATACTCGAGTATTTCTCATATGTGGCACATCACAATGTGCTCCATATTTCGGATCCCTGTTCCGTTTACAGTAGCGGCAGATGAAACAAACAAAGCAAGTCACAACCAGAATGAAAATAATGGCACATACAACGATTATAACTTCAATACGTAAAAGGATCGAGATAAAATCCATTGCTGCAGATTTGTCTGAAAATAAAATGAAAATTTAAATTGGACCCCGAATTACAAACAAATCTTACTTGAACACGGTCTACTCTGCAGCACACCTCCAGTACAATTACAAATAAAATCGGAACTTTCTGGATTTTGTCTTGGGATCGAAATACACTGTCCTTCTCCACACTTGCTCTCGCTGCACGACGACTCAAGATCCGCAAATCCTCTCGACTCACAATGCTTTCCAGTGAAACCATTTGGACATTTACACAAATAGTCATTATAAAATGGAATGCATTGAATTCCCGTCGGACATGGATGTGATGCACATGGTTCCGTGTCAATTTCACATCTGTCGCCAGCATATCTTGATGTACACATGCATCTGGAAAAAAACATATGAATTTTTAAATTGATCGATTTCTTTTGAATTTAAAAAAAATATAGATTAAAAAACAAAGAAAGAAAGCCTTTTTCAGCGAAATTTTAAGTTTTCAGAGTTTTTCAGCAATTACTCATGGAATATTTAACTACAGTTTAAGGAAAACTCACGTAAATGCCCTTCCAGCCGCCGCACACGTTCCTCCATTCCCACACGGCATCTCACTACACGGTGAGGAAGTTAATGCCGCGCATCCAGGTGAAACTCCAAACAACTTCAATCCTTGTCTAGTTTTCGGTACCTTCCGCCCATCAACCGATATTGCTTTAAAGCATGCCGACACTCCGTGACTAATCTTCTTCTTTCCATCACTTTCAAAATTCTCAACTTTAGCGCCGAACACCAATTTTTGCGAATATTGTCGAAGATTCAGAACCGTCGATCCAGGCGGGCTGAATGCTTCTTGTTTATCAACTTCATCGATCACAAGTCTTGTTCTTCGTTGCCGTCTGGAGATGGAAATTCGATGCCATTGTCCATCGGAAATAGCGGTCTTGGATCGGACAATTCCTGGGTCTGATCCTGCATCCCACATGTATTCTACAAATCCATCAACAACCTGAGATAAAATTTTTATAGATTTGTTTCTTGAAAATTATAAAAATACCGAGAGCAAATGATAATCATGACTAGCAGCTGTCCACATAATAACACCATTTGTCGAGCTGGTTTTAATTTCAATCTCAAGTTCCATCCTAGTTTCAACTTCATTCGAAAGTGACATTTCAAAATATCCGTCACCTCCAACCGACAATTCAGCCTCTTCCAAACATTTTCCATCATTCTTACACGACGGCGTTTCACAATGTCTTCCTTCCATTCCTAATGGGCAACTACACTCGTAACCTTTTCCATCGTCCCGTCCATCCGGAATACACATTTGCCACGCTTCACACGGCGAACGAGAACATTCATTGATCTGCAATTCACAACGCTTCCCTCCGAAACCATCCGGACAAAGACATTGAGCACTTCGAATATGATTCGGTGAAACGAATGCCGTATTTGGTGTTGTACTTTTAGTCCATTTGTCTTCGACCAAATCGATTTTTTCTCGGCATTCGCCACGTTGACAGACTCCGGTTGTG
Source organism: Caenorhabditis virilis (assembly GCA_964036255.1). Taxonomy (NCBI): domain Eukaryota; kingdom Metazoa; phylum Nematoda; class Chromadorea; order Rhabditida; family Rhabditidae; genus Caenorhabditis; species Caenorhabditis virilis. Next base: position 6,960,187 of record OZ038417.1, on the reverse strand, counting down.
CACATTTCAGTGATCAATTGATAACGCTGAAAAACACAAATTTTTAATTGTTTAAAGTTCCAAAATTTGGAAAATAATGTAATTAATCCCCAGCTTATAATGATTTATATAAATTTCTCACCAATCCATCACTTTGGTCCTGAATATTTTGAAAATCCAACTTCAATCTCGAATAAACATGATCCGGCTTCAAAAACCCTCTTCCGTGTCCTCGTTGAACTGTCAAAAGAATCTCAAGATCCTTCGTTGGCTCCGCTCGTTTGGCTCTTTTCTTCTCATCCTCCTCAACCTCTTGCACACTGATCAATTGAATACTATCCGAATGAACATTCAAATGTGTCGATATAACTTTCCGGAACTTTTCCTCATATTTTTGCATAAATTCATCAACTGTCATTTCTCTGATCCTAATCGCGATTGCATGTTCAATCGTATCCGCATCAATCGATGAGACTATCACTTCTACAAAGGATACTGTTCTAAACTTTCCATCAGTCACTGTCACATTGAATGCATGTAGTCCTGCAGGAATCGAGTGTTCCGACCAAATGTCACCCGTATTCGCATCAACTCGGAAAATGTGAGACTTTCCAGTGGGAGATGTTGGTCGAGGATTCTCAATTGTTGGCAATGGTCCACGAACACTGTCCTCAACTATTCCAAATTGGAGTAGATCTTCGGCATCCTGTTAAATCAACAATTTTCAAAAAAACTTTAAAATAAAAAGTCTATACCTGATCCGTCGCTGTCAATCTTCCAATATTTCCGGCTCTCAGCTCATTCTGCAGTGTATTGATTCTAATCTTCAACGGATTCATTTTTGGCGCATGTTTACTCTCCTCCTTCACCCAAACCGTCAGCGGGCAATCCGTCGCTTTTCCCTTCACATCCTTCGCCACAACCGTCAGAATGAATCGATCCTTTTTCGAGTGTTGAAGTTTCGCATTCGTCACCAATTTCATGTTTTCAAACTTGAACGCTTTCGCACCATCTCCTTTGATCTCCATCTTGAACGGTCCGCCATTTTTCGGCCCGTCCGCATCGTTGATACCAATATTCATCACTAAATGCCCAATTTGTGCTCCTTCTTGAACAATCGCCGTCATGTTGCAATCGTCGAAAACCGGCGGATTATCATTCTCATCTTGAACATCAATTTCCACTTCAGTCATCGAACTAAGTGCCGGCATTCCGCCATCTTTTGCTTCAACATTGAACACATATTTCTGATCCTTCTCAAAATCAATACTTCCGTTCACCATTATCCATCCTTGTTCATCAATTGTGAATGGAACCCTTCCAATTGTTTCCTCCTTCATCCGAATAGCATAAGAAACACTTCCAAAATGTTCACTATCTGCATCCAGCGCTTTAACCATCAAAACTTTCAACCCATTCTCAGAATTCTCCTTCACTTTAGCCGTATATTTAACCTTCTCAAACTTGGGAACATTATCATTCTCATCCATAACAATAATCTCCACCTTTGCTTCAGTTTTCAGAGGGGGGTTTCCAGAATCCGTTGCTTCGATGATCACCTCCAGCTTCTTCTCCTTCTCATAATCCAATCCTTGTGCTAAAGTGAGCACCCCACTCGTCGCATCCAATTTCATGAATCGATTATCTTTCGATGGTTTCAGTGAGAATCTGACCACTTCTCCATCGTCCCCGCCTTCTGCTCTAATTTTCGCCAATTCGTATCCTACTGATTCCGATTCCATCACTTTCATCGAATAGATATTTCTCTCGAAAACCGGCGGATTGTCGTTTTGATCAGCAACCAGAACATTGATAATGGCTGAAAAAATTAGGGTTTTTGAAAAAATTTTGGCTACAACATTTTTATTATTTCCCTTACCTTTATCTTGATATTTTCCATCACTTCCAACTACTTCCAGCCTATATTCCGCCATTGTCTCTCGATCCAACACCTTCACCACTGTCACAACTCCATTCTCTTCATCAATCTTGAACTTCCCATCATAACTGTCAACGAAAGAGTATGTAACATTTCCTTCCGGATCGACCGCTTCCAGTCTCGTCAAATATTGCCTTTCCTCTTCATTCGCCGCCAGATTCTCCTTAATCGTCACATTTTGGATTTTCTGCTCGAATATCGGCGGATTATCATTCTCATCAACAATATCCACAATCACCAGCTCTTCGCAAATAACTGTCTTCTTTTTTGTCATAATCGTTCGAACAAATCTAAACTGCTCTTCCTTTTCATAGTCCACCTCATCCTTCAATTTAACAATTCCATTTCTAAAATTGATAACAAATGGAAGTGTTTCAGAATTCTCCTCAATTGGTTTCATTCCAAAGATTATGTCAGACGGAGTTTGATTAAGACCATATTCCGGCACCACAACTGTACCCTTCTTCGAATTTTCACTAATCTTCACAACCATTGCTTCCTCCGGGCACTTGATTTCCTCCCTGGCTTTCGTTTTGACAACAACTTTCGCATTGCTTGCAAATACTCCATCAAAAGCTGTCAGCGTCAAGATATGCTCCTTTTTAAGAAGTTCGGGTCTTTTAATTCTTATCGAATTGTTGTTCTGTTGATTTTGTTCAATTGAAAATATTCCTTCTTCATTTCCAGACGATATGAACAATTTTGCCTGGTTGTTCGGCTCCAAATCACCGTCCTTGATGATAACATCGACAATCGATGAATTTACAGCGCTACTTTCTTGATCAATCTCAACTGAATACTTCTCTTTGTCAAATATCGGCGGTGAATCATTAACATCCGTTACAACAACGCTAAACTTCAGATCCGTATTCAATCCCCCTTCATCAGTTGCCCTAGCCACCAAATCATACTTCTCCCTTCGTTCTCGATCCAAAGATGATCCAACCGTCAACCATCCACTATCCTCATTCATCACAAACTCCTGAACACTCTCCAACAACGAGAATCGAATCTTTCCACTCGGCGCCTCATCCCGATCCGTTGCTGAGAAAATCGCGACACTTGTTCCGACTGGTGCATCTTCCGAAATTGTCAAGCGTTCATAATCTCCTTGGAATGCCGGCGCATTGTCATTCACATCAGCAACCTCTATGGTTACCGTCGTGACCGCGTGCACTCCTCCAGCTGCATCGACTCTCACCGCAATTCGCCATTGAGCCTTCTTTTCTCGATCAAACGTCGATTGTACGATAATCTTGCCGGTCGTCTTCTCTACACTGAACGGTAAATCGGCTGCAGCTTCCGCCACACTAAATCTCACTTCATCAATTTCGTTTTCAACTTGTTGAACCCTTCCAATAACCGTTCCTATTGTTGCATCCTCCGCCACACTAAACACATAATGACTGTTTGAAAACCTTGGCACCGGTGTTTCATCAGCCGCCACATTTACTTCAACCGTTGTCGTCGCATGATGCGGTGGGTTTGCCGAATCGGTTGCTTTCACTGCTAATGTGTAAGTATGCCCAGCTTTTCGTTCCAATTTCTTCGAAACTGTTACTGTTCCTTGTTTCGGGTGCACGTTGAACAAGTTACCACCACTGTCATCAATCAATGAGTATTCGATCTGTAAAAACATGTCATAAATGGATAAAATTAACCAGAAATTTACCGAATCGTTTTCATCATCATCCGTTGCTGAAACCATAAGTACCGTATCCCCTTCTTTAGCCGATTCTGACATCGAACAAGCATAGGAAGAAAGTACGAATAGGGGCGGTTTGTCGTTTATATCGATTACTGATAGGGTTAAGGTTGCAAATGCTCTTCGACCAACCGCGTCTTCGGCCACCAGTGGAATGCTGAAAATTTAAAATTCTCATTTTGTTTTTAAACATTTTCAAAAGATAATTTCAAACACGAAAAACTTCAGAAAACTTTGTCATCTGTCATTTTCTGAAGTCGTTTTTAGTCCGATTTTAAAAGCGTATTTTCAGAAAACAAAAAGAAACTCACTGATACAATTTATCATTATGATAATTGAGAACTCTTGCCACATGAACTCGTCCACTCGATTTATCAATCCTCACAGGCCACGCTCCTTTTCCATTCACCGAACTTGATGCCGGTCCTAATGAATATCGAATCGGTGCAATTCCATCCCTCGTTGAGACCGTCAAAAGAGCCGTCTTGTTCACTGCCGTATTTTCAAGTGCGCTTGCAATATACTGACTTTGTTCAAATCTCGGCGGTAGCTGTCGTTTTCCACTCTTCTTGATATCCACTTCAAGTTTCGCGTATGAAGTAAAAATTCCATCAGTAACCGAGACGTTCAACAATTTTCCCATATCATCAACAACATCATCCTCTTCAATCAATCTAGCCAGCGAAACCTCTCCGGATCCTCCCGCTATATCAAACAACGTCTCATCACCATCAACAATTTTATACAACAATTTCTGCCCATCGGCTAGCGATGAAACCGTATCCATGTCAGTGACACTCAGAATAGTGACGAATTGTCCCGGAATTGCGGAATCATCAACTTTTGCTGAAGAAAACGGCGAGATGAATTTTGGTACTTCGTCATTAACATCATCAATCTCAAAAATAAGCTCCACACTTGCTTGAATCTGCCGCCTATCCGATGCCACAACTTTCAACTCATATTTCTGCCTAGTCTCAAAATCCAAGCCCTTGGCCAATCGAATTTCTCCAGTGTCACTATCAATCAAAAATGTGCTCGATTCTTCACCTTCTAACGCATAACTTATTCCACTTTCAGCATTTCCAACAACTTTCACATCGATCAACTTCTCTCCAATTGCCGTCGACTCCGGAATACGCTTCTTGTACATTTTCTGCTCGAAAATCGGCTTCGAGACCTGTTTCGATTTCAATTTTATCAACACTTCTGCTTTCGTTGTCAGTTTCGGTCTCGTTGTTTCAACAGCTTCAACAGTCAATCGATATTCATCCTTTTCCAATTTTTTCGAATTCTTTGCCAATTTAATAGATCCTTCCAGAAAGTCTATCGAGAAAAGGTTCGATTTATCAATCAGTTTATAACCAATCATTCCACCAACATCTTTGGCATTCGACCGTGCAGAAACCTGCAATATTTTAGTTGAAAGATAATATTTTTTCTCATTTAATAAAAATACCTTTATAATTTCATCGCCTTTTTTCACCGATTCCGCCGACATTACAATTTCATAAATCGGTTTTTCAAAAACCGGCTGAGCCTTATCAACCACTCGAACTTTCACAATTTCCTTCGATTTCAGTGCAGGATTTCCCGAATCTTCGGCAATTACTTCGAACTCGAAAACTTGAATATTTGACATTTTCTTCGCCAACAAAATTTTCCCGTTCGACATTGAAAATTCGATTGGCATTTTTGGTGAACTGTATCGAATCTTGCCATTTGGTCCTGAAACGATTTATTTTGAAATATTTAATGATTAAAGCAAAAATAATAGCTATTACCTTCATCCTTATCAATCGCCTTGACATCAATAACGTTTTCTCCAATTTTCGAGTCAATACTTATTGCCACATCATACGGTAAGTTCACAAATGAAGGAGTGTTATCGTTCAAATCTTCTACGGTCACCAGTACGGTAGTTTGTGCCACATTTTCAGAATTATCCAGCGTTTTTGCTTGAACGATAAGGCGAATAATAGGCTCGGCTTCTCGATCAACTGGCAGGCCTAGAAAATGCAATTTTTTAAAGGACTTTTCAAAATAAATGCCCAAAAGCTCTATTTTTTTTTAAACGATAAGAAAACTTAAAGGAACATGTTGATAAGCACAGAGGGTTTACTAATTTTTCGGTTTTCAAAAATTTTCAAGCCCAAAATTACCTGTAAGCGCAATAACTCCACTTCCACGATGAATCGTAAACTCATCTCTTTGATTAACAATCGAATAAGCAACTGGCACTCCGTCTTTAACCCCAATCGCCATTACAGAAATCAACGTTTTGGGACTAGAAAGAGTGGTGTTCTCAACAATCGACACATTATAAACATCCTGTGCAAATCTGAATCCATTCTCATTCTTCGCTGATATAACATTGATAATCATTTGATAAGATGCCGATTTCATTCCATCCGACGCAAAAACATCAAATCTATACTCCTGTTCTTTCAATCCATCAGCATTCGCCACTTTCAGCATTCCATTGCTCGAATCAATTTCAAAAACCTTCTTTGCTTCCTCATCTTTCAAAAAGTACCGTATCTTTCCTACAGTATCCTTATCTTTCGCTTTCTGTCCTTCAATCTCAATCCCATTTGCTGTTGGTATTAACAATGGTTTTGAAGCAACTTTTTCTTTCTCAAAAACGGGCGGTTCATCATTCTCATCAACTACTTGTACAATAATCAGTGCTGGCATCGGTGAACTTTTTTGTGGCTGTCCCATATCACTGAAAATTTTAAAATTTTATTTAAAATTTGAATGAACTATGACTTACAAAGCTTGAACATGAAAACTCCATTCCCGGACTTTCTCAAAATCAATAGGCCTTCTTACTCGAACTGCTCCCGATATCAAATCAACAACAAAATAATCATCACCCGGTGCCATTATCCGGTATCCAATTAATGCATTCGGCCCAGAATCCGCATCACTTGCCGAAATAATCAACGGCGAACTATTCGCGTAAAGAAGCGGTGATCCAATCGGACTATTCTCCCGAATTTGTGCCCGATAAACTTGTTGTCGGAAAACTGGCGCATGTTGATTGGTGCGAATGATCTTGGCCACAATTACAGCTTCATCCGTTTCACCATCACTGGTTTTTGCAATCATTGTACAGTTGACACTTTTCGCATTTCTTTCCCTTGTCAGCCATTTGGCTAGATGAACTGCTCCGGAAAGCGAGTGCACTTCGAAATATGGACATGCTCCTTTCACTTCATAATTTATTGCACCATGATGTTGAGCAGTTAGTACTGTTAATGGTGTACCAGGCGGAGTTGAATCTCGTACAGCAATTTGTTGATTTTTTCTGGAAAATTTGATTTTTTTTCTGTAAAAAAACATAAACTTCTTCTACAGAACATTATCATAGAGAATTCAATAGGAAAATTTAATAAAATATTGTTATTTTATTTCTTCAACGCATTTTCAAAAATGTTGTTTCAAAATTATACTTTTTTTGAAATCTGAGCTTAAAAAGTCTGCTATTTTATAAAAGTCATTATAAAATCGCAAAATTGTCTCTTACCGGCTAAACTTGACTTTCAAATCAATAGTGGCATTAGAATTCCGAAGATGTAGCGTCATCTCATCACTCAGCGAATATTTCGCTCCATCCGTCGCCCGAATCCTCAAAATCGACTCCACATGCTCTTCTCGATCAACTTTCTTCGCCAACCGAACTTCCCCATTCAATTTATCCAGCTCGAACAATCCAGCTTCATTCCCACTAACAATCGAATATGAAACCATTCCATTTTCTCCAACATCCGCATCAAAAGCCGTCACTTTGGTAATCAAAACTCCAACCGGATCACTCTCATCAATATATCCAACCTGTGTCTTTTGCACAAATCTCGGCGCATTATCATTCTCATCGTCGACATTCACAACAAACGTCGCAAAATTCTTCAAGTTCGCTTGTCTTACTTGCACCGTTGCTCGAATCTTTCTCGCCGCCTCAAAATCCAATGGTTCCATTATGATGACATTTCCACTACTCGGTTCTACTCGAATCTTCTCCTCCATCGCAACATCTTCAACACTAAAGATACTGTAAACCAGTGGTTTTGTTCCCGGTCCAATATCCTCTCCACTTGCTTTTAGTGTATAAATCTGCGATCCTACTGCCGTCTTCTCTGATATATCCGTTTGATAGTGTGAAGCCGAGAATTTCGGTCGATGAGTCGCCGATCTTGAGACTTGTATTATAACCGTCGTGAAGTCAACATCAATTCCATCAGTTACACTAACATTCAGTCTCAGTTCTCCTCGTTTCAAATTATCAATCTTTTTCGCCAATAAAATATGTCCATTATCCTTTCGAACGTCAAAATTGAATTGCTCATTTCCATCTACAATCTCCCACCACAAAACATCGTTATCCTCATCAGTTGCTTCCAATTTTCCGATGGTTAACCCGACTTGATCAGCATCCGAAATTGGAATAACGTAATCCGACTTCTTTCCCGCAATAATTGGTACATGATTCTTGCCTTTTGACGTTTTTTCAACATTCGCAGCAGCTGTCAAAACCACCCTAGTTGCAGTATATTGCGGAGGTTCACCCTTATCAGTCGCCTGCACTGTTACTGCATAACTCTCATCTCCATGAATTGGTGCCGATGTTGAAATGATCCCATTTTCATCGATGGAAAACCTCGAATCGCCTTCAGTCACATTGTAGTACAATTTTGCATTCTCCCCTTCATCCATGTCAACCGCAAATATTCTAAAATTCAGAAAATTTCAAAAACGTGTTAAGAATCTACCCAAACCTGCATATTTGTCCAGTAAACTTTGCACGAACATTATAATGATGCATTGGTTGCGTGAATGCAGGAGCATTATCATTTTCATCTTCAATTTTCACAATCACTGCAACTTGGGAACATAACTGAGGTTCGCCTCCATCACAAATCGAAACCCAGAGTTCATGTTCTGCTTGTTTTTCTCTATCAAGTCTTCTGGAACCAGACGTTGTCACATAACCAGTGGTTAAATCAATTCGGAAGAATGATTGTGGATCTCCTCTTTCGATACGATATTGAAGTGGAGGAGCAGCGTCGTTTCCCACATCGTCTGCGTCCGTTGCTTCGACTTTCACAATGACAACATTCTGCAAATTAATATTTTTATCTCGTTTTCGAAAATTTTCATAAAATCAACTGGTACGGTGTCTTTTAGACCGGAACAGTCTTCAACCACTTTTTTGATGTTTCCTTCAAACCACTTACCGGCGCTGAATTCTCCTTCACACTCGAAAAATAAACCGGCATTCTTGGCTGTGGTCGATGATCATTCTTATCCAAAACTCGAACATAAACATGTAAAATCGCTCGTCGCCTCGACGACCCCAATCCATGCATTTTCCCGCTATCAATCGCTCCATCCCTCGCTTCAATTGTCAACCAATGAGCCGCTTTAAACTCTCGATCCAGTGATATTGCAGTCCGAACAATCCCTTAAAAATTTAAACTTTTGTTGTTTTCGTTTTTTGGTTCAAATATTTTTGATGTGTACATATGTTTCGACACGAAAAAAAAGCCCATCAATCTCTTTTTTGGTCATTTCCAATTCCGAGTGTCCTCCCCCCCCCCAAAGGTCATTTCAATTTCTCGTCACAAACAAAAATGGTGGTACATGCCACTTCTAACTTGGTCCTCTGGGACATTTTGCGTATTTTTGGTTCAAGTCCACAAAAAAAGGAATTGCTGATTAGATCTCAGTAGTTAAAGCATTCAAAAAACCAACAAATATTAACTTTCGAGAAAAAAACTTTCCGAAATTTAAAGAATTTTTAAAAAATGTGGTTTTTCGCTAAAAAAAATAAAGCCAAATCTAACCTTTATCATCAACGGTGAAAAACGGCCGCCCATCTCCGTCAATAATCGAATATCGAACATCCTCAATCGTTTGCTTCTCATCCGCCAGTTCTTTCGCTTCAACCAGTATCACTTCGGTTCCAATTGGAGAATTTTCTGGAAAAATTCAGAAAATATTTCTGTAGTGGTACATTGTCTTTAAAAATTAACATTTTGTGAATACTTTAAGAAGCAGATTTCAAAAATAAAATTAATTTCTAAAAATGTTCAGAATCTTTAACATTTTTCAAGAAATTGATTTTATGAAAATTCTTCAACTTCGAGAAAAATATTGACTTTCAAAAAACAGTTATAAATTATTGAAAATCAACTATTTTTCTTGAAAATAAAATTATTATTAATAAAAAGAACACTTTTTGAAGCTTTTGTTGTTCAGAAAGTCTTAAATGTTATTAAAAAGCCCTACCATAAACACTTGCTTCCTTCGCAACATCATCAAACTCAATAGCCAAATGATTAAAAGCAATATCAATCAATTCAACATGAAGTTGACAATTCGTCGACAGAACTTGCTCCCCATTATCCGCCACATCAATCGATATATTATAGAATGATTGTCGATGATAATCCAATGGTTCTTCAGGTACATGAACAAAAACACAACCAGTATGATGATCAATTCGAAACGGTAATTTATGATGATCCGCTTGATCAAAACTATATCGAATTCTTGAATTCGCTCCCAAATCTTTGTCACCAGCAGCAATACACGTCACAAATGCGCCATGCGGATAGTCTTCAGGAATTCGAGACTTTGTCACTTTTGAAACACATATTGGCGGATTGTCATTCACATCATCGACAAAAACAGTCAAATTGACAAATGATGTTTTCATCGGTATTCCAGAGTCCATTGCCATTATTACGAAGCTGAAAATATATCGGGTTAAGAAAAATGGTCATAAATTCACAAACAAACCTAATTGCATCCTGTTGTTCCCGATCCAACTGTTTGACAAGTTTAACAATCCCGCTATTTCCATCAATTTCAATCAATTCCTCTTCCAAATGCTGCTGGAACCTCGAAATTCCATATCTCACTTTACCATTATCTCCACCGTCAAAATCAGTCGCTGACACTTTGATAATTTCAGTACCAGGTTTTGCATCTTCTGAGACATGTACGTGATACCATTTCTGAAAGACGATTAATTAATAGTCGGTTTAAATTTACAGGGAGGTTTCGTAGTTTTTCGTTTTTTTTAAAACTCCCTACCAAATAGGTACTAATCCCTACTAATACAATCTCTTCTATTACTTTTTCCAAATCGACAATTCTATTCATTTTCCAAACACACATCTCCCTTCTTCTCAATTTTCCATTCTCTTCAAGCTGTACATTTTCAAAAGAAAAAGTACATTTCCTAATTAGCCATTTCCAAAACAATTTCCTTTCAAAAAACAATCTCAAAATCCCTTCAAAACAACACTTCAAAATTGTGGAATAGATTCATTTTGTAACATTTGTATCCATTATTATAATACACGCATGTTCCACCTCCTAGCGTATTAAATATCCGCTGCTGAGCACACGTTCCGTTCATTTTTCCGTTACTTTCACAGCTCAAATATCCTCTCGTCTCGAAAAAGGATGAAGGGGAGAGTGGGGGGAAGGAAAAACATTATGTAAAAATGGAAGTAAATGTGTACATACATACTACTCTAACAAACATACAAGTATAGTAATGTGTCAAATTAGTAAATTGGAAAAAAAGGGGGAGGGGAAGGTGAAGCTCAACTTTCTACAAAATTTGTATAACATTTCTCGTTTTGACTTCAATTATATTCTGAGAACCAATTTTTTAAGAAGCTGGCTTACAAACGAAATTTAAAACACGAAATAAGATTTTCAGTTTTAAAGGAGGGTTTTACGGAGATTATGAATGCGCCTGGGATGAAAATAGGCTTCATTCTCATTCCAAATCTGTTTTTAAAATTTTCTAAAACAACCTAGAAGCCGAGAAAACACGCCTCAAAAAAATGGCCTAGAAAAAAGGGCCACCGGCGAAAACTAGTCCGCAGGCATGAAAAGTCCAAAAAAAAAAAGAAAAAACATTATAAATTAAGTTGAAAAAACATTAAAAAGGACTAATATAAGCATTCTGCATAACTATTTATTAACGAAACACGAAAAAAGCACATAGGAAAAAGTTCGACCAGGCGGCCCATTTTTCTAGGCCATTGTTTTGAAGCGTGTTTTCTCGGCTTCTACGTGGTTTTAGAAAATTTTAAAAACAGACTTGGAATGAGTCTGAAGCCTATTTTCTTCCCAGACGCATTCATAATCTCCGTAAAGCCCTCCTTTAAAATAACTTTAAATTCTTTAAACAAACGATAAAATCAATAATTTGATACATTTTCAGAATCCTTTTTACGGTTTAAAAAATGTCCATATCCCTCGTAATAATTTTGGAAGCAAAAAAACCATCGAGGTGCGTCAATTAATTCCCCAAAAATCTACCGTAATCCATCAATTTTTAATAAGCAGTTCTCATATTTCAGGCCATGTTTTACCCATCCCTGAGCCTATTTTTGTAGACACATATTCATCGGATTATGAAGAAAGGAAAGCCACTATGTTTGCATGCATCTAATCCCCTTCCACAGAAATACCCCACTTCAATTAACATCCTCTTCTTACTCAGCTAATTATAAAACGGTGGTTCTGTTTCCAAAAACCCAAAAACACTAACCTGATCAAATTCTGGCGCATGATTATTCGCATCCAAAACTCTTAATTTCAGCGTTTTTTCAGCTCGCTTTGTTGCCGGACTTCCCGCATCTTCGGCTGTCACTTTAACCAACAATTCAGCACTGGATTTTCCCATCTTCATAATTTTCGTCAAATCTGATGCCACTTGAAGTTCTCCACTTATTTCATCGATTGATATCAATTCTTCAAAGCTATCAGAAATGTCATGAATCACGTATCGAACCAATCCATTGTATCCAGTATCTTGATCAGTTGCATGAATTTTGGCGAATATCTGAAAAAAATGAAATTTTCTATTTTACTGCTGTTTTCTTTATATTTCTAAGATCGATTCCCTTGAAAAAACCATATTTTCATGCCAATCTATCAACATTTGTGTGTGCATATTTGCGCCAATCCTTCGCCGCCTTAATATCATCATTTCACTTGACCTCCCACAGATTTTCTTTCATGTTCTGCCGCAAATACCCCCCAAACGAGGAAAGGGAAGAATTTCGACTTAAGAATGTGATTCTTCAGGATTAATATGTAGAAGATAACTACGTATTACCAGGATGGATAATTGGAAATAAGTTTCGTAAAGTAATACATGATAAGTTTCTATTTTTGGCATTTTTTAATCAAAAAATATTGCAAAATCTTAAAAATGTCATATTTAACTTTAAAAAATTTACAAATAAGCTTCAGAACCCTTTTATCTTCTGAAATTCAAAATCTAAATACTTATTTCTATTTTTCCATTACCAAAAAAAGTCGCGTATTGTCAAAAACTCGAAAATTAACAATTTAAAAAATCAGAATTTCGTCAAAATTTTTTGTTTTTCTTCAAAAAGATTTTTTTTAAAAACCAAACTATAAAATTCTCTTCCTACTAACTTGTTTCTCAAATTTCAAAAGAGTTTCGTGTAATTTAAGTAATTTTAAATTTTCAGTGCCAAAAAATCAGCCTTATCTGAAAATTTCTTAACAAAAAACTCATCAAACCCTATTCCAATATAAATAAGGCATTACTTTTCACCACTCTCTCTCTCTCTCAAAAACATGGACCCTTAATGCCAATTTCCTGTATATCTCAATTCCTTTTCCGTCCATTTCTGTTCATTTTTCTCTTCTTCCTCTTGTGCTTCAAAATACAATCCATTACCATCTGTCATCCACTTTATCGCGGGATGCTCCATTCATAACAATTAAAAAGAATACTACAACATACAAAACATACACATTCCTTGTGTCACAATAGTAAATGAGAGTATTAGTGTCTAATGTAACACAATATTCTGATAAAATTTCATTAAAATGATGCGGGTTCTCCCAGAAAGGTCAAGTTCTCATAGATATTCTGATACAAACCTGTGAGCTTTATATCCTCTCCTTTTCTTAAACATTTTCTACTTCTGCAGTTTTCTAGAAAGCCCCCCCCCCCCCAATTCTCAACTTTTCCAATTCCCCCCAAATCTTTTCAAATTCTCCTAAATATCCTTAACCCACTTTGAAGCATGGAATCCAAGAAGTTGAAAAATTTAATCTAATTGGTCACAATTTAAAAATTAGTGAAAGAAACAAACTTTTCCTCTTCAAGTGTTCAACGTTAACCGACCCGGCCCTTTCATATGCCAGATGCTTTTGTGACGAAAAAACCAAAAATGTTGGTGGTCGTTCTTAGCCCCCAGTATGGTCCCCTCTAATTATCTCATCAAATATCCTAATGAATGCCTCATTTCAAGGAAAATAACTGCATAAATTAATAGATTTATAATTATTAAATGTCAATTAGCGTAGCCTTTGAAAATTTCGAAAAATTTTCCAAGATACAATTTCAAAAATTGGGTTTTATAACATCTGCTCTTTTCAACTCATAATCTTTTAATAATAATCGAATCATGAATAAATCGAACAGAAAATTTCCCTTAGTTTTCTCTATTGTTTGTACCAGCCAGCCGGCCACCCCCAAATCATTCGTCTCAAACGGTCGATCGCGTGTAATTTGACACCAAATACACATATACACGGAAAAAGTTTCTCAGTGGTTGGCGGCATGATATATATATAGTTATTTATATAGGAATACAGTAAATATAAAACACTTACCGTTCCAACAGGTGCATCTTCCGCAATTTCCACCACGTCTGGGAATGATTCGAAAATCGGCGCGTGCTTATTTTCACCTTCTTGAATGACAACTGGTTTCGGTTTTGATGGAGCCTGAAAAATGAGATATTGTTATGAGATAGCGACAAAATGGGGCTTTATTTAAATTTTTTGTAAATCTTCGAGCAAACTGCTCGAAAAGCTTTAATTTGCAGAGCACTTTAAAAATAGAGGTTTTGGAGCTCATACATCTGAAAAATCTAATTCTGAGCTCAATATTATCAAATTTTCTTCAAATTATGGCAGTATTTTTAAAGAATTAAAAAAGAATTTTAAAAAATTCCAAAAACGTCGATTTTTCAGAAATTCCAGGTCCCCACAATGAAATTTTAGAATTTTCAAAGTTTTCAAAATAATTTAAAAAATCTTCCATACCTTCGTTCCATTGCGATAAAACACCAAATTCAACGCGGATGCTCTCGACAACGGACTTCCCCAATCAATCGCCCAAATCGCAATATGCCAGCTGTTTTCATCACTTGGCAATGGTTGCGCAATTGAGATCTTCAAAAATAAAAAATTCAATTTATGACCAATTAAAGCCAATTTCAATTACCTCTCCAGTTTCTACATCAATTCTAAACGGCGACTCTCTTTCACTGGCCAATTTATAAACAACCCTTCCATTATCACCTTCATCTCTATCCTGAGCGTCAACTTTCATCAAAATTTTCCCAATTTTGTTCTGATCCACATTTGAAATCGAGATCGGACCTTGACGTAACCATTTAACCGCCCAAGCTGGTGCATGATCATTCGAATCAAGTACTTCAATGGTGGCATTTAGAAAAATCTTCGTATCCTCTAATCCTTGGATCTGGAACATTTTATTATTAGGCACGGGATAAAAAATATAAAAAATTAATACCATTGCTTTTAACTCCACTTCATAGATTCGTTCAACATGATAATTCAATTTCGAAGACACTCTAATAATTCCACTTCTCGGAGCAATGAAAAATGGAAATTTCTCAGTTTTGTTCGTAGATTTGTCAGATTTTCGAAGAATCATCGAGTATCTGTAAATGCGATCATATAACTGTTTTTGCATTAAAAATATGTAATTTTAAAAATATATTGACTCGAAAATTAAATGAAAGATATAACAGTTGAAATTTTCTTTAAAATCTTTAAAAATTCCAAATTTTTTAATGATATTTAGATTTTGAAAAATTTAAAAATAAAAATAAAGAAACTGGGTGTCTAAAAGTATCTTAATAAATTAGGAGGAGTCTAAAACTTGACAATCATACTATATAATAAAGTGCTAAGGCCGTGCGTGTTTTCACATGCTAGAATGCATTTCTCATGAATAACTTTTTGACCCCTGGACCGATCTGTCCCATACTTGGGGTATCGTCATGCCTCTCGGAGCGCTTCACAAAAATACTGTTTCGATCGCGGATTACTGTGGGATTACCCGTTTTTCTATGTGTTTCTTCATTTTATACACTATTTCTCTCATTTTTCGTTCAGTAATCATCAACATACTTATAATAAAACGTTGGGCGTGCGTGTGTCAGCAATCTAGAACATTCCAGAAAAGTCTAGAAGATTCAAAAAAATTCCAAAATGGTCTAGAACATTCCAGAAAATTTTTAAAAAATTCCAGAAACTTCCAAAAAATTTCAAAAGAATTCTAGAAGCTTCCAGAAATTCCAGAAGCTTTCGAAAAACTCCAGAAGCCTCTAGAAGCTTCCAGAAAATTCTAGTTATTCTAAAAACTAAAAAAATTACCTTATAAGATTATCATTTTCGTCATGAAACCCGCCGGCTCGAACCTTTCCAACAATTTTCGAAAACGGAGCACTTTCCTCAACTTCAAATTTTATCTTTTGCTCATTTTTCCAACGAATCGTATTTTCGACAATATGTTCAATCCTAATATTCGCTGTCACATTAACCGCATCTCTCCTTCGTGTCCCAAGTGGAACATACTCAAATCCTGCCGTTATTGTGACATTCGTATTCTTCGGAATCTTCTGATGTTTCTTCTGAAAAATCAATAATTTATTTTTTTTTAATTTAAAAGGTTTTATACCGCATAGAGATGCCATTTTTCTTCATCTGAACTTTGTTTTTCAATCTCAAACAATTCATTCATTTCGGCCTGTTCTATTCCGATTCTCGCATCTTCGTGTACATCCTTCAATGTCATTATTGCTGCCAGTTCTCGATGCTCCAAAACATTTGGGGAGATCGCCTTCGTTTCAACATGAATCTTTGGCTGTTTCCTTTTGGTTTCTTGGACATTTATCTGGAAAAAATCACATTTTTATTTTTTTTTTTAAATAAAATACCAAAACATCAGCAGTCCATGAAGGTTGAACCTCGTTCTCATCGAAATAAAACAGTCTTGATGCTCGATCTTCCGATTTCACTTTCAGCTCGTATTTTCCCGCTTTGATGGGCCTGAGGGTTCGAACCCATCCCGTTACTGGATCGACGAAAAAATCATGAGATCGATTTTGAAGGGAAAAATATATGGCAGAATTGATTCCTATATCGGCGTCTGATGCTTCTACTTGCAGCACTTTTGAGAATGGTTCTATCTGGAAAAGATCAAATTTTAAAAAAGAGCATTAAAAATTTCCAGTTCCGATGGATATATGCCAAAAATAAGTGTCTAATCAGTGTTTCCATATAAATTCTTACCGTATCATCAATAGTAGCCTCATATCCTTGTTCTTCGACTAAAAAAACTGGACTCGCATCATTCCTATCAAAAACTCTCAAATGTATCCTTGCCGTCGTTTCCAAATTCGTCGAATCTCTTCGTTTACACGTCGCTTTCACCAAAATATCATAAAACTCCTTCAATTCTCGATTCAGGGGATTATCACCCTTGTATCGAATACGCAGGAATACAAAATCACCAACTTGTCGAGCGTGCGCTTTGAAAAGTGACGATTTTTCACCCTAGAAGTTGACAAATCAAAAAAATAAATAATATAAGAGTAACATACCACAATTTCAGCTACACGAAACTTGCAAGTCGCATCTTTCTCCGGCAATCGAACGCCGATTTTCGTCGAATTTTCAGACCGCGCGTATTTCGACCCAACCGAATTCTCTTCCACTGATAAGTTGTAGAGCGGCGCGGTGAATTCGAATATTTCGTTTTCTGAAAAAGTTGAATTAAAATTTTTGAATTTTTTCATAAAGAATCCAGAAACTGTGCCTTACAATAGATATTGTCAACTCAATTATTCTTGATCATTGCGTTCGGAAGGCTGCTCAACCTCACAGCCGCTCCGCACGCACGCGACGCGGTTGCCTCTCACTCAACACACTGAAATATTGGCGGGAAAATTAATTTTTCAAATTTTCTAGTGTGTTGAGTGTCGCCAGCCGCGTCGCGTACGTGCGGAGCGGCTGTGAGGTTGAGCAGCCTTCCGAACGCAATGATCAAGAATAATTGAGTTGACAATAACATTCATTAATTTCGTGTCAATTTAAAAAATGAACATTTTAAGGGTACAAATCGAAAATTCACGTTTGAAATTCAAAATGCACGTTTTTTTTTTTCATTTTGCTTTATTTTTATGAAATTTCTACGGAGTAATTGTCAATCGCTTTCGTCTATAAATATATTTAGGTAAGAAACCACCAAAAATATATTTTTAGTTTTATAAAACTTATAATCTCAGTTCTTTGTCTTCGAGTTCCAAAAAATCTGATTTTTACACTCACTAGGGGGAAAAAAGTACAAAAAAATTAAATTTTAAATAATCATAATTTTTAAAAAACCCACCAGTTTGCCTCTGAAACCGAAACGCGGCCGCATTCGTCCAGAAATGACAGAATATCAGAATAAATAAATAAAACACTCGGTGTTTTTTCATTATTTTCGAATAATTTAAGAAAAAATTAAACAAAGGTTAAATATATTGGTAATTCGTTTCTCCTATTATCGTACATGGATAAAAATTTGTTCCGCGGAAATGATGATTTGGAGCTTTCGCTGAAAAAAAGACGAATTTTGAAGATTTCAAAAAAAAATCTAAGAATCTAAAGGAAAAAATGGAATGAAATTAAAGGATAACATAAATATAGTTTTTTCATTATTGTCAACTCAATTATTCCTGATCATTGCGTTCGGAAGGCTGCTCAACCTCACAGCCGCTCCGCACGCACGCGACGCGGCTGCCGACACTCACACACACTGGAAACTTTGAAAAATTCATTTTCCCGCCGATATTTCAGTGTGTGTGAGTGTCGGTAGCCGCGTCGCGTGCGTGCGGAGCGGCTGTGAGGTTGAGCAGCCTTCCGAACGCAATTATCAAGAATAATTGAGTTGACAATAAAATATTTACAAAAATAGAATAATATCGTATTGTCAAGTTAAAAATTTTGGATCATGCATTTTCTACTAAAAGACCGCAGCGCAACCGCTCGCATTTAAAAATAGCACGACTGTGTGAGAGATTTAGATTTTCTAGGTAGGTCAAAACCAATTTGCATGATCAAGAATATTTAAGTTGACAATAAATGTACGCAATGTTTTCTAAAAATGGGGAATTTTTCTCAAAATTTTCAAGAAACACTAACTTTTCAAACGAATTCCACAATATTAAGCTCAGCTCTAGTCCAAATGCTCATTTTTCAAATCAAAAAAATTCAAAGGTCCCAGTTTTGCCTAAGGCTATTTAAGGCTTTTTTGAAAATTCGTAGCTCAAAAACTTTCCAAATTTGTGGCCATTATTCCGAAAAACGAGTTAGAAAAACCAAGTACACAAAAGAAAAGGGAAACTTTAGGGAAGTGGGAGGCAAAGAAAGGCGTGGTCATTGGATGGTCAACATCATCAGAAATTCGTGGAGACAAAAAAAAGTGGGCGGTGCTTAGAGCACTCTTCTTGAGGGGAGCTCGCATGAGTACTAGTAAACAATTGTAAATATTTTGAGAATTAAACAGTTTTTTTCGAAAATTTTCAAAAAAAAAGATATTTAAAAAAAAGTCCAGTGACAAATGTCCGGCAACGGAGAAAAAAAAAGAATCCTTCAGTTAAAAACGATTAAAATGCGGCATTCACATAAATCTCTTTCCGAAAAAGATGGACGATAGTGGCGGTGGCGGCGGCAAAATGGAACCAAGAGGAAGAAAGGAACATGGAACTAATAGAGGAGGTGGTCCGGACACACACGGCGAAAAAATCAGAACATTTGGTGGTCGTAAAGTTTTCAAAAATATTGGTGTTATTTCATTAGTGTTTTATTGCGAGAGTGGACACTTTTGAAAAATAAAAAAAACAAATTGGCGATCGCTTAGCGCAGATGGGTCAGAAAATAATGTTTACTTTAATATTGGGTCATGCTCAATTCCTATATTTTTCATTTTTTGAGACGTGAAGCTACAGTAATCCAAACAAGTTATACTTCTCTAAAAAATTGGACCAAAATTACTATTCTGAATTTGTGGTTCCTACACGATTTTGCGGAAATCGGAAAATCTTAGAAAAAAACGAAATTCGATTTAAAAACACGTTTTCAATGTACACACCTCACATAAATATGGAAAACATCGAGCTTCTCATAAGTGTGCACTTTTCTATTTTTGAAAAAAAAAACTTTCTATTGTTAACATCCCTATTCACATCTGGTTTCAAGTATTTTAAATTGAAAATCACTTTTTACACGACGAACAATTGTACTAATTTTGAGAGAATAAATAATATAAAAGCATTTTCAAAAAAAAAACCAATGGGAAAATATTGAACCACATAAATATATTCAAAGCACTAATAAGTGACAGATGGTATTAAGAACGGTAAACGGGTAATAAAAACGCCCAAAATGATGTGGTGGTGGTGATCATCTGTCGTTTGGGGAATAATCGATGAGGAAAAATCAAACAAAAATGGGCAGTCTGATCAATCAAATATGTCTCCAACTTTTGCGTAACTGGTTTGAGTTGGTTTGTGCAAATAAAAGGGAAATATTCAAAAAAATTCTAGAAACATTGCAAATTTCGGAAAAAAGTCGAAAAAAAAAGAAAGAAAACAAGTTTTTGAAAATGACCGTAGCCTAAAGGGACAAGGAGCAATAGTTTTCAGGACTCTCAATGCGAAAACAAAGTTTTTGTACAAAACATCATGTTCCTTTAAATTACGGTAGATTTATTTACTTTTTTTTGAAAACCTATTTTTCACTCTAAAATCGAATTTTCAGTATTTTTTCGAAACAAATCTGAAACGATGAATCTGAAAAAAATTTAAAAGACAGTTGTCAGTAAATAATCCAGGATCTCAAGCAGACTAAATATTAGGGCAAAAAACTCGCATCTTCAAGTATTTTGAATTTTTATTTGGAGAAATAAGATAAGCCGCCAAAAAAGGTGTGCTGCTCCCTCGAAAGTAAACAGACAGAAAAAAAAGAAGAGAATACGCCGCTCTTTTTTCAAGAAAATCACCCTTTACTGTACACAAAAAAAGTATATCGGTGCAGGAAAACTGTTGTATACATGGCATCATCACCATGATACGTCGCACAAAAAATACTGAACGAGCGGCGAGAAAAAATGCAAAAAATAAAGAGATGAGCGGGTGAAAAAAACGAGAAAAAAAAATGATGAAACGGACACTACTGACCAACAAAGCCGAAATAATCCGAGCGGACAGAAATAGAGTGATGAGGGTCACCAAGTAGGAGGAAAATTGAAACAATTTTTAACGTTTTTTGGTAAAAATCGAGTTTTTAGTTTCAGAAAAAAGATAAATCTATTTTCGAACTTTTGTAAATACTGAAAAAAACTTCTCTTTGCAAGTATAAACATTCAAAATGCTGGTCAAAATGAGTAATAGGACACAAAATGTTTTTTTTTTGAAAAAATGTCAGTTTTATATGAAAAATAAACAAAAAAAAATGATCGAATCTTTTTTTTGTGCTAAAAAATAAAAATAAGATTCTATTCAAAACTTCGGAAAGGTAAATAAGTATTTAAAAGAATTTCAATAATGTGGCTACAATGAAAAAAATGAAAATATTTTTTGTTGTGACGTTTAGACAAGTTTTGAATTTTTAAATTGCAATTGCTTAAATTCTGAAGGTTAAAAAAATATATAAAACATTTTTCCTATAAATATGTTGTTGGTTTATTTTCAGTCAGTGATTTTAGAAAAAATTACTTTTTTGAAAACAAGGAATTTTATTTTTTCAACATAAAATTCAAAAATTGTCAGAAGCAGAAGCAAAGTCTGATTCTGACAATCTAACAACGTTTCAAAAGTTACAAGCCGCGCGAGAAAATCGAAAAAAACTTCTAAGAAATCCATATCCGAAGAAAAATCTTCCCCACTACACCTTTCCATTCATCTTTCACCTTCCTTCATCCGCCACCACTACATACTTGTGTTGTTTCGCCAAAAAAAAAACAAATCATTTTCTTCATCTCTAAATCTCTTCATATCACAATTCACTCTCTAAACAGCTCTTCGAAAATCGTCAACGATGCGTTCATAATCGGTTCGGATCAAGGTGACAACATGAAGGAGAAAAAGGAAAAAGAACCTCAGAACGGAATGAGAAATGAGTGAAAAGGTGGCAGGAGATAACCACCAACACCTTATATGGTGGCCAGGGTGTATTGTATATTATATATTACAAACAACAATAATGCGGTTTACAGCCGTTTTAATAAATTAGTATTCATGAGTGACCCGGGTCATTTGGGACAAGAAAACTTTAGTTTTCAGACTTTAGTTTAGATTTCTGGTTGGTTATGAACTAGGGCGATAAATTACAAATGGTCATAATAATCTGTAATTATACACTTACGATGAAATAAACCTCTCTCTTTGAAGAGGTTTTCTCATTTTCGCGTAGATATGGTCATGCGGAGTAGTTTTCATGCTTGTTACATGATTTCCAGAAGTGTTTTCATTTAATTTAGAACGCTGTCGTGCTTGGCTGCTTGCCAAAAACTTATTCTCATTGGAGCGCGTTTAGAAAAGATAAGAAAAGAGAGATGTTATTAAAAATTAAGTTTGAACAAAAGAAAGAACGATAAAAAATATTATGGACCTATTCAGTTTGAAAAAAAAATTAAAAAAATAGCGAGAAATACAGAGAAGTTGCAATTTTTTGAATTTTTTTTTCAAACTGAATAGGTCCATTAGAATTCCGTTTTGTATTTTTCTGTATTATTTTTTGAATCAGAAGCTAAATATGCTTTCAAGGGAAAATTACGCCGAAAAAACAATTTTAAATTTAAATTTGATTTATTTTCGTTAGAGCGCATTTTCTTCATTGAATAACTGGAGAAATTAGAGAGACGCAGATAACAATGAAGAAAGTGCGCTTTAATATTAGTTGTTTACAAATTCTGTTATATAAACGTGAAAAAACCTGTGTCAAAAAATCGACACGCCACGCGTGAGGACAATGGGAAGGGATGCGTTGCGTTGTCTTATTATCCCTCACCATACACTATTTCGCAAAATAGGGAAGTTCACGTTTATGAAGCCGATTTTATGAGACAATTAAAAAAAATAAATTTGAAATTTAATCAAACTTTATTTTCATAAAATAGGTTTGTAGGCCTATCCTCGGCAAACCATTCAAAATGCGATGTTGCAAGAGCGCTCTAATGCAAATCGATATAATTCGACCTGTTTCACATATTTTTCGGTTATAAAAATTGTTTTTCTTTGGTGAGCAAAATTTTTGAGACATGTTTAAATACCAAATAAATATTCAGCATTTTCTAGAATACGCGGAAAATTAAAAACATTTTTTTGCCTGATATTAAAATTTCTGAAATTTTTTAAAACGGTTTACTTCAAGTTTTACATTTTAATTCGAGCCTTTCAAAAAAAATCCGAACTCCACAGGCAACAAAATCTTGAGCTCACTAGAAAACAAATTTCGTACTTACTCGAGAAATTGGACGAAAATCGAAAACTCCGCAATTAAAAACATCCAAAAACTCTATACTCTATTAGTCGAAAAAATGTTCCACGTTTGTATTTAAAACAAACGAATACACTAAAGAAACAATTGGGAGGGAGCGCGCAAAAAGGAGCTCTCAATTATATATCCCTCTCCATTTTTGCCCTCACTAATTTCATTTTTCGTTCCAAAACAAGCGCATGGAATTTTTCGTTTCCAAATTAATTTGTAGCTTTCGAAAAAAGCTTCAAAGAAGATGATGATGATGATGATGTCCAAGTCAATATTCATAGAAAAAAGTTGCTATATATTCTCGAAATCAAAAATTCAGCGAACCCGGCCCGGACGCTCTTTTCATCATACATTTCTTTGGAATTTTTGAGATATATGTATAGCACCGGACCAAAAAAAATTGAAAAGGTTTCCTCGAAAAGATTTTGGGTCATTCAAAATTCTAGAAAGAATATATAGAAATACTGAAAAAAAGAGAAAAAGATGAAACAGTTGGGGGGGGGGGGGGGGGGGAGTGCGAATATGAGTAAGCGCAAAGGTGTTGCAAGGGGGCGCCAAAATATATTAACAGTTTTTTAATGTTTTTATGCTTGATTCGTCATAAATTGAAAAAAAGAAAAAGACAACTGGTAAGCAATTGGTATTGGCAGACAGCAAGCTTCAAAATTAGAAAAATATGTTTTACAAGGGAAGTACCTGACGGTGGCTGATTTTAATAAGAAGTAGCTAATTGGAGAGAGCATTTTAGGCTGGATCCGCTTTCAAAAAATTCTAAGAATCATTTTGAGTATGATTTTTTCAAGTTCAAAATCTGAAAATTAGCAAAAAATCGAATTATGATATCAATGTGTAAAATTTTCAGGTGATCAGAAAAAGACCATTTTTAGTTTATGTGCCAAATTTTCTGAGAAGTCATATAGCTAAGTACTTCTCTTGTTAATTTAAAGGAGGGCTTTACGGAGATAATAAATGTAGCTTAAATGAAAATAGACTTCATTCTCATTCCAAATCTGTTTTTAAAAGTTTCCAATACCACCTAGAAGCCGAGAAAACGCGCCTCAAAACAATGGACTAGAAAAAGTGGCAACCGGCGAAAACTAGTCCGCAGGCACGAAAAATTCAAAAAAATGAAAAAAAAACATAGAAAAGGACTAATTAAGCATAACTATTTATTAACGAAAAGAAAGCTCACAGGAAAAAGTTCGGCCAGGTGGCCCCTTTTTCTAGGCCATTGGTTTGAAGCTCATTTTCTCGGCTTCTAGGTGGTTTTAGAAAATTTTAAAAACAGATTTGGAATGAGAAAGAAGTCTATTTTCATTTAAATTACACTTGATATCTCCTAAATAAATAAAGAAATACTAAATTTTTAAAAAAAATCCCTCCTTTAAATTATTTTTAAAAAATTACTTCGTATTTTTTTAAAATCAAATCTTAGCAATTTTTAAAGGCAAGGTGTCACTTAAAGTAAATATTGTTCTCCTGCTACAGTCTTTGAAAATTTAAATTTTTTGAAGCGAAATCCAGTGGAAAATTTTTTGACTAATATTCAAATTTCGATTTTCAAGGTTTTATTGGTTATTTCTCATTATTTAAGATAAAAAATTCAGAAAAAATGAAAATTGTAAAAAAAAATTCAAAAGAAAAACCCCGTTCAAAAATCATATAAATAAAGCTCATAATAAAAGCATCCCCCCCCCCTCAAAAATTCCTGAAACTGGGCACTTTTCACATAAAATTTCAAATCTCATTCTCGAAATTGTTGAAAAGGGTAAAGGGGGGAATGTGATGTTTCCCATAAGAATATATGCGATTATAATAATTGCTATGGATATTATCCCCCTCCAGAAAAGGAAGGGGGAGGATCTCAGAAGACAAAAGTGATGATAAATGAAATGGGGGGAAATAGAAGGGAAAGCATTGAAAATGTCAAACCAAATCATCAAGTCGAAAATAATCATCATCATCATGATATTTCGTCAAGGATTTCAAATTCGCTCCCTTCTTTCTATTGTTGCAGTTGGATTTGATGAGTCCCTTATGAGTTCTAGGAGAAGGGGGAGGGAAAGATTCTTAACTTGATTGGGGGGTCGTTGAGCTTTTGACACTTTGAGAAGGGTTAATGTTCATTATTTGACATTATCTACTGGTGTTCATCTATAGATGGATGTGTTAGAATTGTCACTCCGGAAAATTCAAATTTTTAGGAACTTATATTTTTGAAAAAACATTTTTAAAATTATTTTTTAGAATTCATCCACCTGCGACTAGAAATTGAAAACAAAATAAAATTCTCAAGTTAGATGAAATGGACGTCTTTTCTTTTTTTTTAGTTAAAGGAGGGCTGCACAGTGTGATGACAGGTGTTAGAAAAGAACAATAATCTCATACTCATCTCATAGATAATTTCGAAATTTATCAAAATTGACCCGAGAAAACGCGGTCAGCATACATGGCCTAGAAAAATTTGCGCAAAAGCTAGTCCGCGAGCGTTAACCTCTTGAACAACCGTATAAAATTGGTATAGGTGCTCACTTAGCCTAGTTTAATCACAATACGGGAATTGTGACTGACAATCACATATTAGGACCACACAGAACAAAGCAAGCATTTCTAGGCCATCGCCTTAAATCGTTTTTAAAAATTTCCATAAGAAAATATGAATTTAGTATGAAATTTTGATATATTTCAAGCATATTTTACAGTCCTCTTTTAAAGGCAGCATGCCACCTATTTTAGCATCAAAAGATTTCGTAGAAATTTCTATGTGCAATTGACTTCGTTTAGAGTTAAAATTAAGTAATACAATGCCTTTAACAAGGCCATATTTTAAAGGAGGGCTTTACGGAGATAATAAAGGTACCTTAAATGAAAATAGACTTCATTCTCATTCCAAATCTGTTCTTAAAATTTTCTAAAACCACCTAGAAGCCGAGAAAATGAGCTTCAAAACAATGGCCTAGTAAAAGTGTCCACCTGGCCGAACTTTGTCCTATGAGCTTTTTTCGTGTTTCGTATGCAGAATGCTTAAATTAGTCCTTTTTAATGTTTTTTCATCTTAACTTATGTTTTTATTTTTATTTTTCATGCCTGCGGACTAGTTTTCGCCGGTGGTCCCTTTTTCTAGGCCATTGTTTTAAGGGGTGTTTTCTCGGCTCCTAGGCGGTTTTAGAAAATTTAAAAAACAGATTTGGAATGAGTATGAAGTCTATTTTCATCCCAGATGCATTCATCAGCTCCGTGAAGTCCAGTGTTGGAAAAAGTGTCGGAAGATTAATTTGGAAAAAATAAATGATGAGTAATATTTACATTATTAATTTAACACAACCAATACAATGTGCATTTGAATTATTATCTCACAGAAAATTATCCCCATAATAAAAAAATCAGCAACAATATTGGCTCATAAAACCACATCGAAGCAAATTCGAAAAAAAGAATATATGAGTAATAAAAGTATAGGTAAACACAATAATATTGGCATATGTGTTTTTTTATTAGATTATTCATAAAAAAGTGACCATCGCGATCGCCTAGAATCGCTGGACGATATGAAGAGGCAAAGCGTGGGAAGCAAGCTTATTTTGCATACACAAACAGACAGGTGTCATACACAGCAACAAACAATAAAAGGATTCGAAAATCGAGGAAATCGGTAAAAAATGGGATGAACAAAAAATATTGAAGATATTATTGTGAAAACGGTAACAATGGCGGCGGAAAAGTTATAAACAGGTTGGAGGCAGATGTTTTGAGATTGATTGATAAAAAATTTTTGTTTCTTGAAAATGATTTTTTTGAGAAATCGAAAAGATATTTTTTGGTGTGAAAATTTGAGCAGATTCAAAAAACCAATCAATAAAAGTATGAATAAACCTGAGCGCAACCTTCTGAGTGGTCATCATCATCTTCCCTGGCGCTCCTCCTCGATTTTCATTTCGATTCCCAATAAAAAGTTATTGGATTTTGAAACCTTTTCACTAGTTGAAACAACAATCGAGTTTTTCGAGTAGTTTTTAGGTAGGAGATGAATAGAATTGATGAAAAATAAAGAGAAAAAACAATAAGTCCGCTTAAAGGAGGGAAATTTTAAAATATGTGGTATACTGTCTTTAAAGGATGACTTTACCGAGATAATAAATGTAGCTTAAATGAAAATAGACTTCATTCTCATTCCAAATCTGTTTTTAAAATTTTCTAAAACCACCTTGAAGCCGAGAAAATGAGCTTCAAAACAATGGCCTCGAACAATTTTCCACCTAGGAAAACTAGTCCGCAGGCAGTATTATATAACAAAATCAAACAAAATTTTAAAAAAAACATAAAAAAGACTAATATAAGTATTCTGCATAACTATTTATTAACGAAACACGAAAAAAGCTCGTAGGGAAAAGTTCGGCCAGGTGGCCCATTTTTCTAGGCCATTGTTTTGAAGCTTATTTTCTCGGCTTCTAGGTGGTTTTAGAAAATTTTAAAAACGGATTTAGAATGAGAATGATGTATATTTTCATTTAAGGTAAATTTATTAGCTCCGCAAAGTCCTCCTTTAAAATGTTTATTTCAACCAAGCTTTAAAATTGATATTAAAGGATAAACTGGGAAAAAAGTTTTTTTTTGAAAAGTTGGTCCTCTTTTGAAAGTTTTGATCCAGAATGTGAGAACTAGGTTGAACGCGCTTATATCACGCTTAGTTCGCGCTCAATTGTTTGCGTGCGCTTAAACGATGTAATCAATATTAAAAATCCAAGTTTACAACTCTTAAATGGAAATGGAAATCTCATTTAAAAAATGAAACTTTTTTTTTAATTTGAAAAGAAACTTTTCAAAAACTACAGTTTAATTTTTAAAAATCATGATTTTTGGAAAATACTTAAAATTGGTACGGAAAATTTCAAAAAAAAAAAACAATTTTCACTTTTTGAGGATTTCGTAATTATTCAATAATATTAAAAGAACAATATGTTGCCAAATTCAAATAATTGCACCATTTCGCACCATTCCCGACCGCGTTGCACGATCCGGCGCGCATTCGAATTTCTATTTTTTAAAAACTTTGGAAGGCTGCTATAAAGCATGTATTTATCAGTTTGAGTTCGCATAAATTGCATTGTACTAACGAAAGAAAGCTCTAATTGTTTAAATTGAAATCTGGTAGGTTCAAATTAACTGACCCACTGTCTTTAAAGCATCAAATAATTTTCAACGAAAAAGAAGGTTTACAAGTATTTCGAAGACTGACAATACCATATAAACGGAATCCACCGTACAGTACCATTTGAATTCAATTATAAAAATCAAATTAGTTTTTAGAGAAAAAAAAACAGAACACAAATTGGTGGCGAAAAGGTGACGACTCGAAAAACCGATGAAAAGAGAAAAAAAATGATTGGCAAATGATGAAGGGTACGCGTTCCTTTAATACAATACCACAGCTAGAGAACAACCTATTCTGTAGAGATATTAGACATTACATGGTTACGTCAGAGAGGGTCACCATGCGTCCAGCAAATCAAATGGAATGGTGTGCAATGTGGTGTTCTTAAGAAAGAGAACACATATACATACATTCTAACAAAAAACGAGCCGACAAGGGGACGTACATGAATATTTATTGATTGAATTTATTAGAATATATGATAATTGTGTTATTCGCGAATATTATGGCTGACTAGAAAATATTTTTTTATTTCTTTTCTACCTCGACGGATTTTTTTATTGTAGCCGTTTCTTTTGGTTTTCGCCGAATTCGTTATTATTTATTTTCCTATAAAGTTTTATATATTCATTTTCTTGAATAATCAGATAAAAAAACATTTTCAGGTAAAAATTTTTAAATTTCAAAATATCTCTTAAAATGGCGTATTTTTCACTGCTTTTCCTATTAATTGCAACAAGCGAAATTATTTTCTTAAAGAAGGTGTGCCAGTTGATGTAACAAGTTAAATTTTGAATATAGAAATTTTCAAAATAAATTATTTTTAAAAAATCAATTCCAGATTATTCTACAAAAAACGCCATAAAATAAATTCGAGTGGAACCCTGCCTTTAAGAATAATACGGATAGCTCGCGAAGGACATTTTACGCAATTTTTTAAAACCTGCTCGTCATTTTAATATTAATATCTATTGTTACCTATCTAAGGAACTTGAAATTTTGAACAAAAATCGAAATTTTAAAATATGTGGTATACTGTCTTTAAAGGAAGGCTTTACGGAGATAATAGATGTAGCTTAAATGAAAATAGACTTCATGCTCTTTCCAAATCTGTTTTTAAAATTTTCTAAAACCACCTAGAAGCCGATAGAACGCGCCTCAAAACAATGGCCTAGAAAAAGTGGCCATCGGCGAAAACTAGTCCGCAGGAATGAAAAATTTTTTTTAAAAATAAAAAAAAACTGAAAAAAGGACTAATATGAGCATTATGCATAACTATTTATTAACAAAAGACGAAAAAAGCTCATATGAAAAAGTTCGGCCAGGTGGCCACTTTTTCTAGGCCATTGTTTTGGATCTCGTTTTCTCGGCTTCTAGGTGGTTTTAGAAAATTTTAAAAATAGATTTGGAATGAGAATGATGTCTATTTTCATTTAAAGTACATTTATTATCTCCATAAAGCCCTCCTTTAAGCTAAGAAATAGAAGAACTCGCCAGCAGTCTAAAATTAGGTTACAAAATTCAGCCATCTGTAAAAAAAGCCTACACTCTAACAATAAATGAGACGAGGGAAAAAATGCGAAACTCTCAATGCAATAAAAAAGAACGAGGTAAAGTAGCATTTACAACCCTTCTCTACATATACTTCCTCATCAAATATTCCAAAAAAAAATTTTTTTTTGGAATTTTCCGGGTTAAAGATACGATGATAGATTTAGGAAAACGTATTGCAAGGTCTTTCAAATAATAATTGGTTTGTTTATATTTTTATTTACCAAATTCTGAATAGTAAACACGAGTAGCAGGTGTTGATAACCTATGTAAATACATCTGCAGTTTTTTAACCTTGGATGGGGGCGAAAAAAATGGAAAAAAGTGGTGATCACTATTTTTTTGGTCGTATACAATTCCAATTTACGATTTGAGAATTGAATGGTGATGAAAATGGAAGCAAAAAATGACCAAGGGATAGGAGAATCGAATGGGATATGTACATACATGTATGTACAACAATTTATAGGTGATGTGCTGCATAAATTAAAGGGGAAAATCATGTAGGAATTCTGTCAGATGGTTCTTTTTTTCTTAATCAGAAGATTGGATATGAAACAGAACGGTGTGACGATTGACGGTCTTACGACTTCCTTCGTGTGATTCAGATGATCAAAAACCCACATCATTTTATATTAAAGGGATTCTTTACTGTTTTTGGGTTTCTATTCCATTTTCATATTCTTCTTGATATTTGAAAACCTATACAAGAAGAATATTTTTGCGAAATTTCCTTTTCTAGTACTCAAACACCCCCATTTCCAAAATAAGGCGGCGAATGGCCTAACAATTGCAAACACTCTCACATTCGCGTGCTCTCTCGCGTGTGGTCGACCAGTTAGGCCATTTCGCCGCCTTAATTTGAAAGTGTGTATTTTATTGTACTAGAAAAGGAAATTTGGAAAAAAGGCTTTCAAATATTGTGAAGAAGAAGGAAATGGTATGGAAACCCAAAATCAGTAAATAATCTCATAAAAAGTTTCTAATTGGTAATATGTGCTGCGAAAAAACAAGGTTTTGTGATATTTTGAACTTATCTTTGCGTTCTTATGTCTCGAAGACTGATTTTTAAAAATTCTCCGACGAACAAAATAGGATTTATGAACATTAAATAAAGCTGAAAAAATTAATTCTAAAAAAGGAAGACCTCCTGTTTTCAGACAAAAGGAGGAACCATTAATACATTCCGAATGGATTAATAAAAATATTGCCAACAATGGAAAGTACGTTCGTTCCGAATCCACTTGCAGAAGCGGTACAATGCCGAGTTCAGTGGGCTATTAGAGACCTTCGGAATTCACCCCTGGATTCACCCGCGTGTGCTATATTGCTTCAGAATGTAACGTTGGCCTGAGTGCTAATTCAAAAAAGGGACACATTTCACAATTTCAGAAATTATATACCAGGTATACCTGAATCTAAAAAAGAATAGCTAAACACTGTCAAAAATCATTTAATTAAAGACATCGTGTCAGTTAATTTGACCCTACCTGATTTCAATTGCAAAAATTAGAGCTTTCTCTCAATAGTACAATGTAATTTATGCAAAATTCAATCGATAAATACAGGCCTCATAGCAACGGTCCAAAATTGCAAGAATCAAAATTTGAATGAGCGCCGGATCTAGCGACTCGGTCGGAATTGGCGCGAAACACAATTATTCGAATTTGGCAACATATTGGTATTGTATTCTCGATCATCTGGGCTCCCTTTCGAATTTTTCATTTTTCGACTTGGATTTGAATCATTCTAACTGACACGCTGCTTTTAAGCTCAAGTTCAAAAATAAGTATACATCAAGAACTAAATAAGATTGTGTAGAGCTAAACATTTTAAAGTGTCTGTTTACTGATTTTCAATTTTCGTTTTAATCGACTCAGAATCACCTATTATCTAGTTTTGAGCAAAACGGACCCTCAAAAACCCAAAAACGGGTGGTGGCACCTCCCGTTTTGCACTGACACCGCCCGTTTTCGGCACTTTTCCGGGAGCTGTTTTGGACCCAACGGCGCCCGAAAAAAATTTTTGTTTGACAAATTCATTAATAATAGGTGTTTCTGAATAGATTAAAACAAAAATTGAAAATCAATAAACAAACACTTTAAAAATTGAATAAATGAAAAAATAATACATTTTCGCAATATTGCCAAAAGAAATAGCCGAAACAAAATTAGTATTCATAATGCACCCATCTGTAAAAAAACGTAAATGCAAGTAATAAATCATAACAATGCTAATCGAACTCTTTAAAGACAGCTGTTCAGTTAATTTGACCCTACATGTTCTTAGTTTCAAAAATTAGAGCGTTCTCTCATTAGTATAATGCAATTTATGCGAAATCACACCGATAAATACACGCTTCATAGCAGCCGTCCAAAGTCGAAAAAATAAAAATTTGAATGCGCGCGTGTCCGTGCGACGCGGTCGTTGTCCGTGAAACGCGGTCGGAATTGGCGCGAAACACAATTATTTGAATGTGTCTACATATTGGTGTTGTTTTTTGGACCACCTGGGCTCGCATTCGAATTTTGATTTTTTGCCTTGAATTTGGATCGTGTTAACTGATCAGCTGCCTTTAAATTAGCATTTACAACCCTACTAAGTATTCCTACATATTCCAAAAAATGCAGAATTTTCGAAACCTTTTGGGTTGCCATAAAATTACTCATTAATTTCGTAATTTGAGACCGAAATTTACTCTTGGAATTTTTTTGAAAACTTTTTTAAAAATTGAATTCAAAACGGATAAAAGTTAGAACTCAAAAAAAACGAAAGTGGAAATTTTTTTAGAAGAAAACGGATTATAAGGTTCCCACATACAATTTTTGTTTTCTAGGGTTTTTCAAAAATTTAAAAAAAAGGTTGAAAATTTTAGGATGTCAAAAATCGTTCTGAAAAATGGAACTACTCCTGATGTTGCTTAAATTAAGAGGAACACTACCTTTAACAGAATTTTTGATGAAAAACCAACTTGGAAAGATATTTTTTGGATGAATTATGGAAGAATTCTCACAGAATTTTTCACAAGTATAACCGAATTTTCAGAAAATGAAATAAAGTGCGAAAAAATTGTGGGAAAAAAAGTGAAGAAAATATAATTTATCGGAGAAGAGTTTTTGCTAACAATGAACAACAAAAAAAAAAGAAGAAGACGATGATCCATCCACTCCGAAACATGAAGAAGACACGGAATAAGTAGAAGAAGAATGTGTCGAATCTAAAAGAAAAACTAGGGGAAAAAGCGGCGAGAGATAATAGAAATATGAAGAGGACGCAAAGATAGCGGCACATTCCCATTTCCAGCTGAGTGGTGCATGAAGAAGGAGGCAAAGAAAGAGCATGCTCTTTTCCTCCCAAAAATGAGCAGCATAGTGACCAGTGGAAGAAGAAACCAGAACCAGAATAAATGGACAACCACAACGTCTTCGTGGAGGAAGGCCCGGTGCTAAAAACCCGACACACGGGAGAGAAATGATGAATTTATAATGCGATTTGATTTGTGGATGTAAGCAAAACAAAATTCGATTTTGCTGCTCTTAGAGTATGGAGGGAAAATGGACACTAATGGGTAGATGAAGGATATTTTGTTCATGGAAGTGGAATTTACCTTTTGGAATTTTTTTGTGTTGTTAGTTGTATATGTTCAAATGGTGTATTAAAGGAGGGCTTTACGGAGCTAACGAATGCGTCTGTGATGAAAATAGACTTCATTCTCATTCCAAAACTATTTTTAAAATTTCCTAAAACCACCTAGAAGTCGAGAAAACGCGCTTCAAAACAATGGCCTAGAAAAAGTGGCCATTGGCGAAACTAGTCCGCAGGCAAGGAAAATCCAAAAAAAATGAAAAAAAAAATAAATTAAAATGAAAAAGAAATTTAAAAAGGACTAATAAAAGCATTCTGTTGAACTATTTATTAACGAAACACGAAAAAAGCTCATAGGAAAAAGTTAGGCCAGCTGGAAACTTTTTCCAGGCCATTTTTTTGAGCCGTGTGTTCTCGACTTCGAGGTGGTTTTAGAAAATTTTAAAAACAGATTTGGAATGAGAATGAAGTCTATTTTCATTTAAGACACATTTATTATCTCTGTAAAGGGCTCCTTTAAATTATTTTTTAAAAAAGACTTGATATTTAAAAAAAAAAATCAAATCTTAGAATTTTAAAGACAAAGTGTCGCATAAAGGTCTCTTGTCTTTGAAATTTGAAATTTTTAAAATTAATTTATGAAAAATCCAGTAGAAAAATGTTCGATGAATATTAAATTTTCGATTTTCACGGTTTTATTGGCTATTTATCATTATTTAAGCTTTATTATCTCCGTAAAGTCCTCCTTTAATGTTAATTTTTGTTACTTCGAGTTTCTCGGATCTTTTTTTTTAAAATAGGGTATTCAGCGATCAATTTTGAGCTTTTCTTTACGATTTCCAACAAGTTTGAAGCATATTAAAAAGGTTTTGAGAAAATTGAAGAACGAAACTTGGAAGTACCCGCTAATACCCCCCGTGGGAACCTAATCTGCCCAAAAACCACATTTGTTTATAAAGATGATCAAATTTTTCTAAAATTTAGGTCTTCAACTCCCATTTCGAACTTTCATTTCATTCTCAAATTTGCGAAATTACTGATAATTTTATTCTTTCTACAATATAACTTTGAACTTCCTGAAACTGCTAAAACAACTGACCCTCTGTCTTTAAAGGGATTCTTTACTGAATTTGGGTTTCTAATCCATTTTCATCTTCTTCTCGATATTTCAAAATCTATAAAAGCAATTTTTTTTCTTCGAAATTTTCGTTTCTAGTTCACGAAAAAACACATTTACAAGGTAAGGGAACCCAAAATCAGTAAACAGTCCCTTTAAGCTGTGAAAACATGTAATAATGACTCAAAAAGCGCACAAAAAATAATGTAAACCTTTGGAAACATTTTGCAAATAATTTCGAAATTCCTTATCATTCTTTTGACAAGAATAACTTAAAGTTCATAACATAGGTTTAGTTCCTAATGCAACTTTTTCAGTTGAGAAAAAAATAATTTAAAAATTATGGATGGCTACACAAAATAAAAAAATTAAACGAAAAAAAAACAAGTCATCAAAAATTGAGGTACAAAAAATGAGGAAGAATCAATAAATTCAATTCCAGCAACAATAACAACAATCAAGCACCCTCGATTTTTATCTGTTCCATAAATACTACAAGGTAGAAAAATGTTTTAAAAAAGTGGCCACCAGCGACCGTATGGCGCCAAATTTATGACATTTTAGGGAGGAAATGCAACCTTTTCTCAATAATTTTTCAAACTACTACATGCATGCTAATTACTTTCCTTTTTGAAGGTCTTCTGAAGATTTGAAATAGAGGATTTTTTTCAAATAAACAAAAAAACTATGAGCCATTGAGTCACCTTCTCGTCCATCTCTATATGAATGGAATAAATGTACAAAATGTCTTTTTGTGTATAAGTAAATATGTGAATGATGATGATGATGAATATATTTGAATGAACAGCATATTGTTTTTGTTACTGCTTTCCGCCTCCCCCCCACCGTTCCACAACGTTTGCTTGTATTTATAGATTTTCGTACAGTTTAATATTAGCTGTTGCAAAATTGTTTTCCGGGTGGCTTTTTTTTCGATGGAATAATGATAAGGAAAGAACATGTTTCCGGGGGGTGGAGTAAACTATTTGCTTTTTAAATTTCAGTGGAAAATTACAGGGTCTGAAAATGTTGAAAATCGAAAGGAAATATTTTCAACAAAAGCTTAAGCTCAAAACATACGGTAAAAATGAAGAGTTTCATCCAAAATAAGTTAAAATGTAACTAAACAAGAGTCTAAAAATATTTGGATTACAAATTAAGGCTTCAGAAACTTGATTTGCGGTTTCAAATATCGAGTAGACGATAAAAATGGAATATAACTCCAAAACAGGTACAGAATCCTTTTAAAAGGTGCAACTTTTTCCTACCCTATCAATATATTTACAGTGCGTCAAACGATAACTCTTCACCGATGTGGCCGAAAATTGCAAACAAACTCGTCGTTTTCGGTCGGGTCTGGCCGCAAAGTCGTTAACGGATAGCTTTACGGAGCTAATTAATGCGCCAGACAGGAAAATAGACTTCATTCTCATTCCAAATCTGTTTTTAAAATTTTCTAAAACCACCTAGAAGCCGAGAAAACGCGCCTCAAAAGAATGGCCTAGAAAAAGTGTCCACCGGCGAAAACTAGTCCGCAGACCCGAAAAATCCAAAAAAAAATTAAAACACCTAAAAAAAGGATTAATATAAGCATTCTGCATTACTATACTAAAAACGAAAAAAGCTCTTAAGACAAAGTTCGGCCAGGTTGATACTTTTTCTAGGCCATTGTTTTGAAGCTCATTTTCTCGGCTTCTAGGTAGTTTTAGAAAATTTTAAAAACATATTTGGAATGAGAATGAAGTCTATTTTCATTTAAGGTATATTTATTGTCTCCGTAAAGCCATCCTTTAAGAGTAATTCCGCTAAGAAAGAATGGTTAAGAAAACCTTTAAAAAGTTCAAAGAAAATAGTTTCCTAGAGAAAATTTGTTTTAAAAAAACTCGATTTAAATTCAAAATCGCAACATTTCCCCGCACAGCGCCGAAATCAAAACTTCTCAAAATTGTCATAAATCAAATGCTGTATCTTCATTCAAGACCTCCACCCTAAATTCCGGTGTGCGCGACAAGATTCTATTCATTTCCGTTCTCTCTCTCTCTCTCCCCTTAATTCAAATTTTGAGAAGAAGATCATTTTCATTCATTCTGGTATTTAACAACATTTGAAAAAGATCATTATCTTCGAACATTTCTGCGGACAAGTGCCCTTGGAAAACTGAGAAATTCATTAGGTTGATTTTTATCTTTTTTTTCCTTTGTTTCGATTTTCAACAAAAATAATTGGCTTTGACCGCATTTATGAAAATATTCCAACAATTCCAACAATGTACTCTGATTCTCTTTTTTTCTAATTATTAATTCCGCGGCGTAAATATTTATAAATTAAGAAAAAATTAAATATTTCGAAAATCTTCAATTTTTGTGTTTTTCAAAAAGACCTATATTTTTGCTATGTATTGGGATAAAACTGTGATTCCAGACATTTTTAATCTTCCGAAATTCAATCAAAATCTTCAGAAGTTTTTCAAATTATTTTAAAAAAAAGTTTTTGATCCCATTTTTAATTTTAAAAGGAAAATCCTCATTTTCAGGCTTAAAAATTGAACGCAGAAAAGCGGGCGTGGAATTTTTGCAATCGTGCGGCACGGTTACACAAAACGCGTTATATTCAGCTACTCAGGGACGCAATTTTGTACTTCGGAGTGGAAAAAATTAGATTAGACCATACTTTATATATTTAACGCAAAAACTTCATTTTTTCTTGAGTTGTAGGCGTTAAAATGCCACTTTTTTAAAAATTCGAATTTTTGCGTGTGTGCAATTTGTCGTAACGGTGTATACACACAAAGTGCTGTTCGTTATAGTCCTCTCACAAAATCGGTTGCATAACGGAGGGATTCCCTCTGCTGCGAGAGAGTGTTGTTTGGCGAGAGGTAGTTGTCTGCGTATAGTCTCCCCCTCTTTATGTTTCGCCTGCGAGCGTGTCGGTTTTTTAGAGCGCGCTTGCTCGTTTATAAAGCCGAATTTGTGAGCAGCTAATATGACAATTTCGGTTCACTTTATCCCACCGTGAGAATTTTTCAAAAACAGAGAAAAATCATTTATAAGTGTAACCAGTATATTTGAAAATATTCCTAAATGAATAGATTTGCATTAGGGCGCATTTGCAACATAACAAAATGGTTAGCCCGCGAAATTTTCCGTTCCGAACGATCATTAATAATTTTTATGTATAACCCTAAACGATACGTTTCAAAATTTTAATAAAATTCAAATCCAGCATATTTGGCAGTTCTCTAGTACACGGTGGGAAAAAAGCTACGCGCAACAGTTGAAATAGCGTCCTAACTGCAAAAAAAGGTGGGCGGGACTTAATTCAAATTTTCGCAATCTTGCCGCGCACTTTTTTGGCTATTTCTTTTTTATCCGGCAAAAAACCAATAAAAACAGTAATTTTCGGATTTTTCGCAAAAACTAGATTTTTTTTTCTTATTTCAATCAATACACTTTTTTGCCATG
Organism: Caenorhabditis virilis; assembly: GCA_964036255.1. Taxonomy (NCBI): domain Eukaryota; kingdom Metazoa; phylum Nematoda; class Chromadorea; order Rhabditida; family Rhabditidae; genus Caenorhabditis; species Caenorhabditis virilis. The sequence continues at coordinate 6,922,051 of OZ038417.1, read as the reverse complement.
TCTTTTTACCCCTTTTCCAACCAGAATTCATTGAAAAAAACGAAAATCTGATTTTTCCATTGAAAAAAACGATCTTAACTTAAATTTGCAAATATAATTTACTCAAAGAACTTTCCTAAAAATTTAAACATGAATCAGTTATACATTAATTATAACTATATATGATATAACGAATGATATAAATACAATATAATGAATATGCAATGAAGTTTTTTTTTTCAAAAAATTAATTTAATTTTTAAAAAATACATTAATCACATGCCTTCTTTGAATGTTTTGCAATTTCAATCAATAGAAATCCTTCGAATAATCAAACGGTGTAATTTATTGATTTCGTTAAAGGAGGGTTTTACGGAGATTATGAATGCGCCTGGGAAGAAAATAGGCTTCAGACTCATTCCAAATCTGTAATTAAAATTTTCTAAAACCACCTAGAAGCCGAGAAAACAAGCCTTAAAACAATGACCTAGAAAAAAGGGCCACCTGGCCGAACTTTTTCCTATGAACTTTTTTCGTGTTTCGTTGATAAATAGTTATGCAGAATGCTTATAGTAGTCCTTTTTAATGTTTTTTCATCTTAATTTATGTTTTGTTTTTCATTTTTTTAGACTTTTCATGCCCGCGGACTAGTTTTCGCCGGTGGCCCTTTTTTCTAGGCCATTGTTTTGAGGCGTGTTTTCTCGGCTTCTAGGTGGTTTTAGAAAATTTTAAATACATTTTTGGAAAGAGTCTGAAGCCTATTTTCATCCCAGGCGCATTCATAATCTGCGTAAAGCCCTCCTTTAAGCTAGAGTCTATCGAACTTGAGTGGTGGCCTAGAAATTAAAATTTCCGCGCTAACGTGTGGCCTAGGTTTCCACTTTTTTCTGTGCGCTGCAGAAAACTAGTCCGGGACAGTTTTGCGTAGCTTTTTTCCCACCGTGTGTAACCAGTATATTTGAAAATATTCCTAAATGAATAGATTTGCATTAGGGCGCATTTGCAACATAACAAAATGGTTAGCTCGCGAAATTTTTCGTTCCGAACGATCATTAATAATTTTTATGCATAACCCTAAACGATACGTTTCAGAATTTTATTAAAATTCAAATCCAGCATATTTGACAGTTCTCTAGTACGTCTTTGGTTACACTTTTCAAAAATAAATTCGTTTAACTGAAAAATCCTCCATTTTCGCTTTTTGAACCACTTTCTCAGAGAACGGCAAAACAAAAAACTTCAAGCTCATCAATTCATCTTCATAAAGTGTTCATCCACTCGAGCGGCTCATTTAGAATTCCGCTCATCATTTTTTATTCAAAAAAAAACAATTTTTATACACAAAGTACCTGGTACTGGTTTTCGCATCCATCGCCCCTTCAAGTGTTCCTTCCATGACTACTTTTCCAGTTAATCCACAATTCCAAGGGGGGTCGTTAAAACCATACCCAAAAAAGATCAAAAGCTTAAAGAATAATGAATAGGGAACACATCAATCATAAGTTATACTTTCCTTTTTGATAATCCTTCGAAAATTCTTCATTTATATTGTAAACATGTGCAATTTTCTGTTGATAGGGTACTACCTCGTGCATATATAAAAAAATTACATCAAAATATATAAAAAAGTTACTAAAAAAGTGAAAATAACGTATCAAAATTTGTAGTTCATCATAATTCCTTCTTTGGCTCAACCTCCTGTTTCTGAGCTTCAACTTTCGGTTTACGTGGCAAAACGCGCAACAAGACAACGTGAAGAATTGGCCAGAAAACGAAATAGATGAAGAATCCAATGAAGTAGAGAGATTGGACGGGCTGAAAAATAAGATATATATATTTCAGAAATATTTAAAAAAAAATCTTACTCCAATCCAATAACGAGTCTTGATAAGACCGAACATCAAAAAGGCGAAACCCATAGAATAGGAAATGGTGATCTTTCCGAAAAGCCAAATGAATGGTCGAGCGATTGGTTGAGAGATTGCTTCCGACCATCCAGGAGTTCTGTTGATTAAAGCGTAGAGCTGAAAAGATAACATTTATTTTAAAATTTTGAAAGATTGAGTAGTATTTAAAGGAGAGTTTTACTTACGCAGATTATGAATGCGCCTGGGATGAAAATAGGCTTCAGACTCATTCCAAATCTCTATTTAAAATTTTCTAAAACCACCTAGAAGCCGAGAAAACACGCCTCAAAACAATGGCCTAGAAAAAAGGGCCACCGGCGAAAACTAGTCCGCAGGCATGAAAAGTCCAAAAAAAATGAAAAAACATAAAAAAAAGGATTAATATAAGCATTCTACATATCTATTTATTAACGAAACACGAAAAAAGCTCATAGGAAAACGTTCGGCCAGGTGGCCCTTTTTTCTAGGCCATTGTTTTGAGGCGTATTTTCTCGGCTTCTAGGTGGTTTTAGAAAATTTTAAAAACAGATTTGGAATGAGTCTGAAGCCTATTTTCTTCCCAGGCGCATTCATAATCTCCGTAAAGCCCTCCTTTAACTTTCTTAAAAGCTGAACATTTTCAAAATGTTGCCATTCAATTCTACATTTCAAAACTACCTTCCGATCTCAAAAATATAGCGAATTAAACATTTTTTTTTTAATGGGCCTTAAAATTCAAAGTACTTATTCAAAAACTTTTAAAAAAGGATGAAATAACAAAAATTCAATGCAGAAACTTTCGAAAATAATTTTAAAAAAATATTTTTCAGAAACTTCTGCATCTGAATTTTTGCAGTTTCTAAATCAATGATTTTTTGAAAATTTGTGATTTTCAACACTTTTATTCAAAAAACCATACCTCATTTTGTGCCTTAACACATCCTAATTCAATTCCAAACAACAAGAAATATCCTAAATGATATCCGTGCCAAATAGCCAAGTAACCCAATGTCAAAACATGCGATGCCAACTTATTGTTCAACCAACGAAGACGACGATGAATATGGCTAAAGTAAATATTTAAAATTCTAAAAATAATATTTAAAATAAAGAAAAAACAAACTTTTTAGCAAATGTATTCGTTCCACAATTGAATGCTTCAACAACCGAATTATAATCATGCCCCGTCTCCCATTTCAAAATGTGCAAATCACGAACACCGTCCCATCTATCATTTCCATTCAAATCCTTTCCATTATGTCCTAAACCACTCAAAATCGATGCTCCTTCCTGAAAAAAACACACAAATATATACATTTTATTAAAATAATAGTTAAGAATTTACAGTCATCAGCCAAATCGCACAATATCTGTACATTGTCAAACGGAACCAAATTGTGGCCCATGTCCAGCGCCAGAAGAATGGGGCATTCTGTAAAAATCAATAATTTTTTTAACTTCAAATCTTAAAAAATGGTTTCGAATAGGATTTTTCACAAAATTTTGAATTTACAAAAAATGTTTATACTAAAATCATTAAAAAAAATTTTTTTTTGAAGAAATTCAAGATCTTAACATCTTATTTGTGAAAAAAATGGTTGTTTGTATTTTAAAACATGGTAAATTTGTTTTTTTTACTCAGAATCACATATAAATTTTTTCATAGCTTCATAATTTCATAATGATTCATAGAATAAACACTGTAAAGTCTAATTTTTCTCATTGATGGGAAAATCAATGAGAAAAATGCAAATTCATTTTTTTTAATTAAAAAAACCTACAAAGAACGCATCACTGTTGAAATAGGTATCCGGGATCCAAACTTGTCCCCATTGATGGAACACCATATACGCACATCCGGCAAGGAATCGTCCAATTGATGGGAGGAATCTGGAAATTTCTCGATCTTCGTAATCAATAAAACTCGAGGTCTTGAAATTAATTTTTGCCATTTTTCCATAAATTTAAAATTCGAAAATGCTCTTACGCGCTTTGTGGCGGTTGCCCATTCTCAAGCCATTCTCCATTCACAAAAGATCTAAACTTCAACAAAGTGAATTGTGGTCCAACCAGTGTTCCTTGGAAGAAAAATCCGAATGCGGCAATTTCTAAGAGTCCCGGTCTGTCAATGGCGGTCAGTTTTTGATCAGGTTTCAGAGTTTCCTGGAAATTTTCCGTATTGATTTTAAAATTTGTCACAAATCAAATAAATTCTATTACATGTTTCTGAGCTCCATCATAAACATCCATAACAAGACCAATGTATCGAAGTGTCATTATACAAAACGGTGTAGTCCATGTAATATCATATGAATCAGTTTCAGCATTCCAATATCCGATGAGAAGATGTCCCAAAAAACAAATATGCGCCGCGTAAACGGACTCATTTGTTCCTGCCAAATAATTGGTTATCAAATATGCGATGACCGTTGAAAGACCGGCATGAATTATTGCGGTTCCTGTGAAAAACAAGATTTTCAAATTAAAATAATGAAAAAATTACCACAATTGAAATACCATAAAGCTGCTCCGACCAGAACGAAAAAGATGTGTTGTACTTGTTTCGGTTGATTGTAGAAAAATGTCCTATGTACGACCGCCAATGGATAACCTGAATTTAATCGAAATATTAAAAAAAAACGAACTAAACCATTTTTATGATTTTTTAAAGGAGGGCTTTACGGAGATTATGAATGCGTTTGGGAAGAAAATAGGCTTCAGACTCATTCCAAATCTGTATTTAAAATTTTCTAAAACCACCTAGAAGCCGAGAAAACGCGCCTCAAAACAATGGCCTAAAAAAAGGGCCACCTGGCCGAACTTTTTCCTATGAACTTTTTTCGTGTTTTGTTGATAAATAGTTATGCAGAATGCTTATAGTAGTCCTTTTTAATGTTTTTTCATCTTAATTTATGTTTTGTTTTTCATTTTTTGGACTTTTCATGCCTGCGGAATAGTTTTCGCCGGTGGCCCTTTTTTCTAGGCCATTGTTTTGAAGCTCATTTTCTCGGCTTCTAGGTGGTTTTAGAAAATTTTAAAAACGTATTTGGAATGAGTCTGAAGCCTATTTTCATCCCAGGCCCATTCATAATCTCCGTAAAACCCTCCTTTAAAGCATTTTCAAAATTTTCTATATTGGGTGTTTCGTCACATTTTGTATTGTTAGCACATTTCTATAAATAATTAATATTATGTCGAAATATCGAAATTTTCTCAAAAACCTATCAAATGCTTCAATTTTTAAATCGAAGAACAAGATTTTTAGTGAACCTACAACTACTATTATGACAATCTTATCAATTCAAACGATCAAACCACTTTACCATGTTCATTATTCAAAATTTCCGAACAAAACTAACCTGCTAGAACAGAAATCAAAAGACGCAAAGCATCTTCACTGGCATTCGTCGCTTCCGAGAGAGTGCCGACGAGACCCATTATTTGGGGTGGTTAAAACCTGAAAATTTCACGTTCACGCTAAAAAAAATAAAGAAAAACGATATTACAAAGAATATGGCCATTACTAATGGACCAAGTGATGTAAAATAACAATCATACGATTGTGGACGTAAGAGGTGAGAGAACAAACTGATAACGGCCACAAATTCCTTTTTTTTGGCTATTATCAATCAAAAAGTTTTTCAAAAAATGTTTCGTCGAGAACACTACAATGAATTATAAATTTTATAAAGTTATTCGTGTGAAACGTTATTTACGAGCACCAAAACTTGTTCTTTTTGAACTTTTTTCAAAATTTATCAAAGTATTCATCAAAACACTTCACATTTTGAATTGAGGAACAAATTAGCAAAACAGGGTGAATGAATGAACTATGGAGGGTGATTTACGGCGAAAAAAATGAATTTTGACGATTTATCTGATGAAAAAAAACTAGTATGATACTTAAATAAAAGTGTCTGAAAGGTTAAAGTGCAGTCAGTGAGAAAACGGGAAAAAAGATATAAAGGACAGACAAGGTGCAACAAAATCGATCAGAATGGTTGATTCTATGTTCATTGTGACCTAGATTTAATCAGGGAGGATTATTATGGTTTATTGCGGTTTTCGATAGTGGTTTTGAACTGGAGAAGTTATTAGGGAAGCTCGAGATGCTTGTAAAGGTGTAAAAATATAATTATATTTTCGAAAAAAAAATGCGGATCTCAAGAATAATGTGATCTTAGAAATTTGTAATTTTTTTGAGTCACCATTTTTTTTTTCTAAAAAATCTTATAAATGTGTTTATAATTTTTTTTCTAGTGATTTTGAAAAAAAAACAACTTTCTTCTTTAAAAACCATTAAAACGAGTAGAAAAAAACAAAAATCGTGTTTTTTAATGTATTTTTTCTTTGAACATTTCACTGGAGCGCACTTTCGACATGCAAAAAGTGGCGTGTTCCGATGAGTGGTTCGTTGCTATATTTACACTCAAAGAAAAAAGAGAAAAATATTTTTCTGCGAAAAAAATTGAATCATGAGATTCGTTACAAGGATCTCTAGTAAAACATGAAAATATAAGGTTATTTTTATTTTGAACACTTTTTTTAAAGGAAAAACACGATTAATGACTGTTTTTTCGAAAAATATAAAAGTGAACGAAAACCAACAGAATAAATTAATTCGACGCTCCTTTTACAATAAATCGTGTGAACAGTTTCGTTTCTTTTTCAGAGAATTCAATTAACAAAACGGAACAAAATGTATAATATTTGTTTTCGTACAAATACTTGCTTGAATAACCGAGGAATAGTGAGAAAAAACGGCATATTAATAATATATGTGTTGATTTTCAGGAAAATCGAGAAAAAAAAAATAATTTATATGAGTTTTTATAGATGTGAGAGCCAAGAAAAACCGGGAAAAATTCATAATACTACTGTAAGGGTTAAAGGGACACATTAGTTTCGAGAGTCGCGACGAGACCCAAAATAAAGAACCGAGTTGTGTTCCTTTAAATTACTATGGGATAACGTTTTTAAAAAATAAATATTAATTTTCAAAAAGTAAAATCGAAAAATCTTACATGAACAGTGCAACACAGGACTAACAATCTTTATAAAAATATCACCATCTTCCCAAGATTTTAGGATCGCAAGGAGTCAACAAAAACTATTTGCGGGGTTCAAATAATTTCTGGCTGAAATCGGCATTTCGTAAAACTTTCTGCATTGGTTTGTTTTTTTGCCATTTTTCGATGTTTTCCAGTTTCTGCAGGCCCATTAAGAAATCTTGAAAAGGTTTTATATACGCATATTCAACAGCTGTTCTAATTCCCCAAACCGTTTCATCAATCATCATTCTACCTCTTCCGTTCCCTCGGCATCATCAAGCACTTTTTGGATTCCCCCTCTTCAAAAACAGAACTATTGACCCTAATCCACGGAAGTCGTTCATTTCTGTTCCTCGTTTTGTTGGAATGATTTTTCCCTCAATTAATCCACTTCAAACCGTAGTTTACATTTCAAAAACATACAATAACAACACGCATTTTGATGATTTTCGAATCGAACCTTTTTTTTAAACAATTTTTTTGTTCTATTCTGCTACGTTTCAGTTTTTTGAATATTTCCACGTGACGCGAACTATTTTAAATAAGCAAACAGTTTTTTTTAAATAATTAAATTTTGCTGAAAATAGGCTTAAATTAGGACTATTTTTTGTGTGATTTTATCCTTCAAGTACACCAACAAATGTATTATTTTGTCTTCATTCAAACTAAAGCGCTATTGAGGAATAATGTGCATTTGAAAATCGAAAACATACTAATTTTTTCCTAAGCTTTTTCACGGAACCGAAATTGTTATCACGAACAGCGCTTTCTGTGTGTACACCGTTACGACAAATTGCACACACGCAAAAATTCGATTTTTTACAAATGGCATTTTAACGCCGAAAATGCATGAAAAAGGAAGTTTTTGCGTTAAATACATAAATTAGATTTAAATACATAAATATTATTATATTTTTTATAAATTTATATTTATTCATAAATTTAAATACATAAATTAGGGCTTAATCTAATTTTTTTCACTCCGAATTACCAAATTGCGTCCCTGAATAGCTGAATATAACGCGTTTTGTGTAACCGTGCCGCACTATTGCAAAAATGTCACGCCCTAAAAACGATTTTTTCTGCGTTCCATTTTTAATTGTCGTACTGAATTTTCTTAGTTATAGTGGGTTCACTTTAGCCCATCTTGTTTTTTCATAGATAACCAAATTCAACCTAAATCCTAAACCATTTTATGTTATGTGATCTCTCCGAACATACGCAACGCGAACCGCAACGCGCTTCGAGATGCAATTAACCTGCAGCCGTAAGCAATAATAAAAATCTTCAACAACTTTGTAAAACACAAGAGCGTTCCTAACAAAATCCGGCTATACGAAGGGCTACAAAGAATATGACAATAAAAAAACCATTGGTCGTACTTTCGCTGTCCTATTTCTAAACCAATTTGTCAACGTCCCATTTGCTTTTCCAGTAATAATTTTCGTTTGAGAGAGAAGACGAAGATTCCAGACGTCATCGGCTATTAATTATTGTATGTTTATCCTGTCCCACCCATACGGGTTCACCTGATCTCGAGACAGCTTAGAAATCCATTTGTTAGCCATCGGGCATAGCCGTCACAACAAGTTCTGTATTTTTTTCCCACTGCCGCATGCATGGGGGTTTTTTTGTTTCATTCGTTATTCAGCTAGCAGGCTTCACTACGGTCTTTTGTGACTAGTGAAGGGGAAATAGCATTTCTAAGATGTTGTTGAGAAGTAGAGAAAGAAATGTTTAGATTTATCAACGTTCATACAATACAACAATGGAAGAATCATTTAGATGAGGATGGAATGAAGAAAGAAACCACAAAATACTATTATAGATAGCTTTATCTATCTTTATTATTTAATTTATTGATTTTTTAAATTTAAAATTTAAATATTTGTTTCAGCATTTAAAAGGGAATTGTTTACAAAACCACTTTATTTTAATTAAATAACATTCTTCAAATTTTGCACACGTGTTTCGATTGAACTTTATTTTTAGATCCTCTATCATTAATTGGCTGAAATTAAGTTCCTTCTTCTAATTATTTTTAAAAATCGCCAATTTAAGAAACTTCACAGAAAGATTATATTTTTTAATTTCTAGCATTTTTCTTCTCCAATTTAAATACAGAATCCGCCAAAATTTGAACATTCGAATGTGAACTTCGAATTTCCAATTCTCACTTCGAAAATCGATAAATATAATTTTGGGGGGCTAAAGTGTTTGTTTACTGATTTCCAATTTTTGTTTTAATGTAATCGGAATCACCAATTATTAATTAATTTATTGTCAACTCAAATATTCTTGATCATGCTAGTTGGTTTTGACCTACCCGGAAAATCTAAGTCTCTCACACAGTCGTGCTATTTTTAAATGCGAGCGGTTGCGCTGCGGTCTTTTAGTGTAGAAAATGGATGATCCAAATTTTTTAGTGACAATAACAAAAAATTGTTCTTTCGGACGCCCAGTGGTCCAGTGTACTCATATCCGCATCATTTGAAATCTTATTTTTCAAAATTATGAATTCAGTATTTGAAATTATCGGTTAAAGACACTGTACCACATATTCAACACTATTATTATTTGTTGTTTTCAATTTTGTTCAGTGTAATGGGTTTTTTAATAAGCTCAGGACGCGATTCGTGTTCACGAGACGCCGTCGGATTTGGCGAGGCGACCGCGCGTCTCATTACATTTTGTTACGTAGTCTAAACCTATCAGTATTCAATTGCAACATTTAGGGGTGTGTTTTTTATCAGTAACATAATTCTTAATGTAAAAAGTTAAATTTATTATAATTACAACTGACCTAAATTCTCAGCTGGAAATATTTTTTTAAATGAAATCGTATTTTTCAACAAAAAGCATATTGGTAAATATTGATTAGATATTGTCAAGATGAACATTCTAGGCCGCTTCGTGACAAAACTTGGTCTAAAAAATATTGTGTCGGTCTTATAAAAAAATAAAATTAAACACTTTTTTTTACAAGCCTTATTTTCTTGTGGACCTATTCAGTTTGAAAAAAAAATACAAAAAATGTCGAGAAATTCAATGCAGAAATTGCAGAGAAATGTCGAGAAATGCAGAGAAATTGCAATTTCTCTGCATTTCTCGGCATGCCATTTTTTTCGACCGAGACAGTCTTTTTCGGTCTAAATCAGATATGTTGGGCCTCTAAGGGCCATTGGGACTCACTACTAATTTTTTGGTAAAATTTCCACAACCATAGGCACAAAAACAACCATTTTTCATAAAATTGTTTAAAGGGACACAGATTAAATCGTTTGGGTCTTGAAGAAAACCAGTTCAAAAAATGCAGAGAAATTGAAATTTCACTGCATTTCTCGACATTTCTCTGCAATTTCTGCATTGAATTTCTCGACATTTTTTGTTTTTTTTTTTCAAACTGAATAGGTTCATTGGAAGGAGCTGAGAGTGTTGTACTTCTGTTGTACTAGCTCCTTCCAACGCGTAGCGGTCGCGTTGCGAGGAAATTCCTTACGATGATATGCAAAACGAACGGACAGGAATTTTCTTCATTTTGACAATGTGTCATTTAAAAATTTTACAAAACTGTTAAAGAAAATAAGTCTTGTAAAAAACATAAGTTTTTAATTTTATTTTTTATAAGACCGACTAAATATTTTTTTGACCAAATTTTATCACGAATCACACAAAAAACAACTATACTTCGTCCAATTTAAGACTTCAAAGATCTCTTGCCATTAACATCTCCACCAGTTTCCTCATCTCTTTTGTATTGACGCAATAAAGCACTTGATATCGGTTTTTATTTTCTGCCGACACATTCAAATCTTTACATCTCATTTGAATCTATTCGAAAATGTTTCCAAGAAGAAACATTCTGGCAATCTCGAGAGATCGTTTCTCGGCATTTGAAAATAAAGCCATTTTTCGAAGAAATCCCGATGAAAAACCTGTCAACTTTCTACGCTATTGAGATGTATTTTTATCCGATGGGTGACAATGGATTTCGATTTTTTTTCTCTTTCTTTCCATTCTCCCAATTTCTCGTTTTCTATTGGAATTTCTGATAATTCAAATTCAAGTTGATTTATACGAAAATTCGTCAATGATTAGGTTTTCATAAGAATAGGTCGGTGAAAGGTGAATTTCTAGCTATCTTCTTAGCTATCCGTTATTTCCTATGAATGGCCTAAAAAAGGGTGCGAAAACTAGTCCGCAGTCATGAAAAATCCAAAAAACAAGAAAAAACATAAAAAAGGACTAATATAAGTATTCTTCATAACTATTTATTAACGAAACATGAAAAAGAGCTCATAGGAAAAATCTCGGCCAGGTGGCTACTTTTTCTAGGCCATTGTTTTGAGCTCATTTTCTCGGCTTCTAGATGGTTTTAGAAAATTTTAAAAACATATTTGGAATGAGAATAAAGTCTATTTTCATTTAAGGTATATTTTATTATCTCCGTAAAGCCCTCATTTATGTTTGGGCTGGATTGCTCACAACATGTTGATTTTGATTGGAAATCATAAGTAGTTAAGAAAACCTTAAACTTGTTACCAAAACTCGCTGAATTCTGATTTATATCGGAAAATAATGGGGCTCATAAGTAACTCTACAGTCACTGTTTGAATACCTTCAACATTTTCGTACGAAATATTTGCAATGACTTTATTAAATCTAACAGTGCCTAACAAAAATGGCGGTTTATCATATACACCTTGTTTCCAGTTTAATTTTCTCGCGTTGTAAAAATTAAAATAACATTTTTTTCTGATTGTAAACTATCTGCAGCTTCCATGCGATTCATTTCCCGTTCATATTTTTTCCATACATATTTATCTACTTTCACCAAAAAAAAAGTAAATTTGAGTAAAAGGTGTTATCCCTCCGATTCGCCCCGATTCATGCCATTCCATTTTCCAATCCTTACCAATGTTATCTGATGAAAAATCCTTTCATTTCATCACAATTAACCGGTTTTCGTCGATTGCCTTGCGGTGCTGCTAGTATATCCAAAATCGACGAGGGGAAAAGAGGAAGATGATGAAGCTTACACTATTGAGGGGGACTTGCGTCATATACCATAAAAATCAGATATCAGATGTGTGTATGTGTTTGTGATTTCGCATTCCTCTTCAAGGTTATTTCAAATCTTCTCATTTCCACTTTTAACACTCCTCATTTTATGCGAAGAATTTATTTTCTCACGGATTCTTCATTGAATTATTTTTTAAATTAATTATTTTTAAATTCAACACTATTCTAAAGTTACTATTCCTCTAAATTTTGTCCGAGTTCCGAGTCCGAGTTTTTTTAACTGGCACACTATCTTTAAAAATAATACTGAAAAATGCTCAAATTTTGTTCGTTACAATTTTTAAAAAATGTTGTTTTTCCTCTGGTCTCTAGGAAAAATGAATTCAAACCGAAAATTTTTAAATTTCTCATTTTCCCGCCAGCCATTCATTCTATTTCAAAATTTCTTTCAGATTCGTCAAAAATCAATTTTTAACGAATTTTATTGTCAAGATAAAAATTTCCGGCCGCTCGTTTTGCGGAGTGTCGTTGGGAATTTCCTCGCAACGCGCAAGGTCAACTGAGAAATTTGAATATGAGCGCGTTGCGAGGAAATTCCCAACGACACTCCGCAAAACGAACGGTCAGAAATTTTTATCATGACAACATAATTTCCGTTGTGATAAATTCTCAATTTAAAACAATCAATCTTCTTATTTCTTGCTCCGACTCATTGCGGATCAGTCGCTTGTTTTTCTGAGCTCACAAGCAGAGTTACAGACCACCGTGATCCATTAAAAAAAAAGACTTTACCATCTATTTTTCAGGGTGCCAAAAAGTGGCTGAGTGAAAAAGAGTTTCCTTCCTCCGTTCCAAATTTTAAAAAAATGTTTGTATTGTGACTTTAATTTTACTTGTAAAGGAGGACTGTACGCAAATTGTAAATGTTGTTAAAGACAGTGGGCCAGTTAATTTGACTCTACCAGATTTCAATTTCAAAAATTTGAGCTTTCTCTTATTAGTACAATGCAATTTTTTGCGAAATCACACCGATAAATACACGCTTCATAGAAACCATCCAAAGTTAAAAAAAAAAAAAAAATTTGAATGCGCGTGTGTCCGTGCAACACAGTCGGAATTGGCGCGAAACACAATTATTTGAATGTGGATACATATTGATACTGTTTTTTGGATCACCTGGGCTCCCATTCGAATTTTGTTTTTTTGCGTTCAATTTGGAGCGTGTTAACTAACCAGCTGCCTTTAAATCGGTTCAAAATTCAATTTTATATCACGAAACAGTATTTTAAAAAATTCAAAAAACTCGAAATTATTCTTTTTTTTTCAATTTTTTTCATCATCGTTTGGATGTATAAAATTGAATTTCAGCTCGATTTAGCAACAATTATAACGTGCGTATAGTCCTCCTTTAAAATGTCAGTCATTTTGGAATGCCTTTTCCCTTTTAAAAAATTAATTTTTCATTTTAAAAATTTGAGTTCAAAGAACTCCCTAGAATTTTATGCTTAAATTATTCTCGAATTCTATCTCTTTAAACAATTACTCGTTGATAACCAAATTTTTTCTGAATCTTTATTTTCTCACTCAATTAAAGTTTCAAACTCCAATTTTAAGACTCAATTTTCAGACTCCCGTTTTCCAAATGCGAAAATGAATGAAACCAAATGGATTGATCGGGTCTTTACGAATACATCTTTAGGACATCGACTACTAGACAGGTGGGGGAGATTTTTCATGGGGTACAATGGCATCTGGTATTATGAATCCAATAATTCTGATAAGGATTTTGGCCGTTTTGGCAGATCGCCAAGCCCACCCACGTTTTTTCCACGTAGGCTGTCGGGTTGGCGATTTGCCATCGTGTCAACACCACAAAACCAATCAGCATTTTCCCTTGATTTTAAAAATTGCTCAAATTTTAAAATGTACACGCATCGTAAAAATATTTATTTATCTTTTCGATTAGTTGTTCATAGATCAATGACAGAATAAGAGGAAAAATCAAATGAATCGTGTTTTGCTGATTAGTCACAATTAAGTATCGTTCAGTAAGAATGAAGGCGGTTATTATTATTATGATGTTGGCCATCGGATATGAATTGTTGAATACGTCTTTACGTGTGCGATATTTCCATTCTACCGAAAAAGGGGGATTTATGTAATGAAGTAGTGAAATCGTCATTCAATTTGTTTAGTTTTTTTTCGATTTTACGGCTTTGTTAGAAGGATGCTAATACATAATTCTTATTTTAAAACTTATAGAGTACTCATAGAAAGCGAAGAAGATAATTATGAAGAATATATATATATAAATCTACCGATATCCGAAAATGACAAAAAGTGCTAAAAATGCAAGAAATGGGGATTTTCGGGGGGGGCTATCTTTTTGGGAAGTTAGTCCCTCAGAAATTGCCGTCCATTGTTTCTGAATTTTTCGATTCTTTTGCACTATTTCATACCTTAAAGGAGAGCTTTACGGAGCTAATGAATGCGCCTGGGATGGAAATAGACTTCGTACCCATTCCAAATCTGTTTTTAAAATTTTCTAAAACCACCTAGAAGCCGAGAAAATGAACTTCAAAACAATGACCTAGAAAAAGTGGCCACCTGCGAAAACTAGTCCGCAGGGAAGGAAAATCCAAAAATAATGAAGAAAACACAAATTCTAATTTTCAAAAAATATTTAAAAATGACTAATATAAGCATTCCGCATAATTATTTATTAACGAAACACGAAAAGGCCCATAGGGAAAAGTTCGGCCACTTTTTCTAGGCCATTGTTTTGAAGCGTGATTTCATGGCTTCTAGGTGGTTTAAAAAAGTCCTAGTTTTCAGACTAACCCTCACAAATCTTCGTCATGCGTTCTATCTCATCTCACCCTATGAAACAACAGTCCAATCCGTCGATGATGTGCCTAATTATAATGCAGAGGTTTTAAACTTATTCATCTTAGAATCCATCAATAATTTCCTAGGTTTCCGCTTGGTGGTTAGTGTTTCTAACAGCAGAATTCTTCATCCTTTTCATCTCCGGCCACGAGGATCGTTTCGCACTAAACGATTCAATAACTTCAATATGCGCTGGAATGCTAAGTCAATGCTTTAAGTGAGAACAAATTCTTCGTTATTTTAAAACCTTAATTCTTTATGAAAGATGATGATTTTTTGCAGATTTGGTGGCCGAGCCGTTGCAATCTTTCTCTACATCATAGTCTGGGATAATTGTCGGTTATTGGAATTACCCTGGGACTCACCATGGACCTGGATACTTTGTTTATTTTTCCAAGATTTTATGTATTATTTGGGTCATCGAGCGGTTCATGAGGCTGGCTTTTTCTGGGGTTTACACACAATTCATCATAGTTCGGAGTACTACAATTTCTCGACCGCTTTAAGACAGGCAGCTATTCAAGACGCCGGTTTAGCTATCTATGACTGTTTACAAGCATTTTTTATTCCTCCTTCAATTTTTTTGGTGCATCGGTACTTCTCTGAAATTTTTCAGTTTATTATGCACACCTCGGTAAGCATCCATCCACCCACAGCTCAAACCAACTTCCAATTTTTTAGCTTGTTGATACTATGGGACCACTTGGAATTGTCTTCAACACCCCATCACATCATCGAGTCCACCATGGAAGAAACCCATATTGTATTGATAAAAACTACGGTGGAGTTTTCATCATTTGGGATAAGATGTTTGGCACATTTGAAGCCGAACGATCAGAAGATCCACCGATTTATGGATTGGTTACCAATGAGAACACTTTCAACCAAGTCTATCTTCAATTTCACACTCTTTGGGATATTCTTATCTTCAAAGGTTTTACCAAAGATGCGAAAGGTGAAGAAGTTTTCCCTGGTATCTTCAACAAGATTCGCGCTGCTTTATGGCCGCCTGGATGGTCCCCTGGAGTTCCAGTTGTTCCGTTTTTTCATTGGATGAGTATGGAGAATCCGGCATATGGAGTTCCAGAGGTTTGTGTATCTCCGTTTATTTCTTTCCATTTTTAAAAGCACGGTGGGCTGAAAATTCAGTACGACAATAAAAAATTGAACGCAGAAAAGTGGGCATTTTTGCAATCGTGTGGCACGGTTACACAAAACGCGTTATATTCAGCTACTCAGGGACCCAATTTTGTAATTCCGAGTGAAAAAAATTAGATTTAGTCATACTTTACGTATTTAACGAAAAAAAGTAATTTTTTCATGCATTTTATGCGTTAAAATTACGTTTATAAAAAATTCGAATTGTTGCGTGTGTGCAATTTGTCGTAACGGTGTACACACACAAAGCGTTGTTCGGGACGACAATTTCCGTTCACTTTATCCCACCGTGTTAAAAAAAATCAAAATCTTATCCCTGCCAAAACTTTTTATTACAGCCAGAAAAACCAGTCATCAAATACAACCCTCCGATCCGAATACTGGCCAAATCTTATGTTTCAGTGTACTTTATTCTATTCCTCGCAATATTCTTCCATTTCGAATACGATCGAATTAATTTCTCCTACCTCGAATGCACTATCAAAATTGCATATTTTGTTGTGACAATGCAATGCTTTTCGGCGTTTTTTGATAATCGGTTAGTGAATTTTATTGATAAACAAAATGTGATTTGTAAATGATGATTCTGATCGAAAAATCAACGATTAAATTTTAATTTTTGTGTTGAACTCGGCAACGAAAATAGATCGTTTTGTGTTTATCATTAGTTGGACAATTATTCTAAAGAAATTAAGTCATTTTTCAATGAACAAACTGATTGGAATGACAAAAAAAAAACGTGTTGATATCAGTCACTTTCAGAATTACGAAAAAAACCGAATTTCAAAAATTTCTCGATTTTTATGGAGTTGTAGAAATGTAAAACTTACAAGACGGATTAAAAAAAAATCAATCAAGGATTTCGCCAAAATATAGCGTGTACTAATAATTGGTTTAATAAAATACAACAGTTTTTCGTGTTAAAGATAATTAACCAATTAAGAAATTTATATTAAAAGAGGGGTTTACGGAGATAATAAATGAGTCTGGGATGAAAATAGACTTCATACTCATTCCAAGTCTGTTTTTAAAATTTTCTAAAACCTCCTAGAAGCCAAGAAAATGAGCTTCAAAACAATGGCCTAGAAAAAGTTGCCACCGGCGAAAACTAGTCCGCGGGCAAGAAAAATCCAAAAAAACATTAAAAAAGGACTAATAAAAGCATTCTTCATAACTATTTATTAACGAAACACGGAAAAAGCTTTATAGGAATAAGTTCGGCCAGGTGGTAACTTTTTCTAGGCCATTGTTTTGAGGCGTGTTTTTTTAAAGTGTGTAAATTCGGAACCTCAAAATTTAAATATCTTCTAGATGTTATGAATCTGAATACTTTTTCTTTTTTGTAATAAAAATATCGTATTTTAGTAATTCAAAATAAGAAATCCAGTTACTTTTAGGTACTCATTAGTGCATTTTAAAGTGTACTCAAAAAATTAAAGGGGTGCGGCTCCGGAGAGCTCATAATTGGGTTACAGATGAATAAGAATATGATTATCTACCTATTGATATCAAAAAAATTTTTAAGTAGAAAAAATACGAAAGACCAAAAAAATTCAGAATACATTTTAAAATTCGAATATGGAGAATTGGCGAAGAAATGCAATCTGGGTTTCTAGGCCGTCTTTGCGTTCTTGCTAATCAGGATTTTCCTAATAAAATTTCCTTATGCAAAATCGATCATTTCCCAAAAACTACAATTTTGGTTTCTGGGTCATCTTCCTTACATAGTCTAGAAACCCGGATTGCATTTCTTCGGCCATTCGATTTTTAATTAAAAAACTATTTTTTATCTGGTTTTTTTTTCCGACTTAAAATGTTTACTGTCAATTGATAGAGAATCATATTTTTATTAATCCGAAACCCATTTTCGAGCTTTCCGGAGCCCCTCTTTTGCGATTTGAATATTGATTAATTCCGTCGAAATTTAGTGGTACATTGTCTTTAAAAGAAAATATGTATTTTCAGTTGGTATGCCCGCCAAATCGAAATATGCCGATGCGTCGGGGTGCTCATTTACTACGCCGTTCTGATACTGGATCATATTGGTGCAGGAACTCACCGTCTTTTCGTCATATCTCTTCATGTTTTGGCTATTTTATTATGGTCAATAGATTTAATAATTGAGGTTTGTCGGTTATTATTACTTTGTTTTTTCTAAAGAAATACCATATTTTCTAGAAATTCGTCTTCAAATGCAAAAAAGCTGCAACAGCCGATATTGAAGGGAATTCTCTACCTTCTTCCACCAAAAAAGTTCATATTTCGGTGATCTCAGAAAACAGCGAAAAGCTCTAGAAAACGCTTCACTCGACCATTCTATATGTATATTTGTTTTTGATGTTTTTTTCATTGTTTCTAGTCACAAATTTTGTATAATTTATAATTATTTAACGCTAGAATGAATTTGTTTTTTTCTTCTTCTTTCTCTCGAATTTTTTTGATAATACTTCAAAAATATAATATCCACAACAAAACGACATCGATCATTAAATTGGAAGATTGCCCCCCCCCCCCCCCCCATTTCAATCCAAACTTTTTTTGTTGTTGGGTAATGTGAAAAATTGGGTGAGAAGTTTTTAAGTGAAATGTAATGTCCGTTTCTCGTCCACACCCCAAACGTCCTACTTTTTTTCCGTTCTAGACGAACGAGAAAAATAGGAGAAGAACTTTGACGGAATGAATCTCTCTGTCAATTTGTATGAATTCGAATTGAGTGAGGAGAGGTAGGTTGGAAAAGGCGGCAAGGCCTTGAGATCGGGGTTTATTTTTTCAACATTTATTTTTTCTCACAATTTTATCTTGTTTTTCTGTGTCAATAATGTTCCTTTTTCTTCGGTTTGTGGTTTGGTATGATTTTTTTAAAGGTTTCGAGAAAAGATTATAGTGCTACCTCTTTTTCGGATTTTTCACACTTATGATTTCAAATCACGCACAAAATAACCCTTGTGACTTTTTTGGGTTTTTAAAGGAGGATTTACTTTAAAGGCAGCGTTTCAGTTAACACTACATAAATTCTAGGCAAAAAATCACAATTCAAAAAAACAATACGACTATGTAAATAATTGTGTTTCGTGCCAATTTCGACCGCGTTGCACGATCCGGCGCGCATTCAAATTTTGATTTTTTTCAACTTTGAACTGCTGCTGTGAAGCGTATATTTATCGATGTGATTTCGCATTGTACTAATGAGAGAACGCTCTAATTTTTGAAACTAAAATCAGGTAGGGTCAAATTAACAGATCCACTGTCTTTAAGGATCTAATAAATACAACTTTGATGAAAATAGACCCGTTTTCACCTGGCCCCAACTTTTTCCTATGAGCCTTTTGCATTGATGAACATTTATGAAAAATGCATTAATTACCTCAGCGGAATTACGGCTTGTAAACGGCTCGTGTGCCTTCGAAAAGCGGCTCGCATGCCGCGGTAAAACGACGCGTCGAAGCACGCAGCCGCTGTTTTGGCACGCGAGCCGATTTAGCGGCACCGGTTCCGTTTCCGAGCATATCCGGCGTGTAATCGACTTTCGTGCCGATTTCAAGCCGCCACGTCACGTGTGCCGATTACGCGCCTAAGTGGCGGTACGCGAGCCGTTTGATGCCGATTATATCCTGAGAAGTAGTACATTTTAACTTATTTGTTACTTTTTTCAGTATTCTTTCCTTAATAATCTATATCTCTGTGATGACCTCCTTTAAGTATAACCGGACTATTTGAAAATAGTCCTAAATGAATAGATTTGTATTAGGGCGCATTTGCAACATAGCAATTTGAATTGTTAGCCCGCGAAATTTTTCCAACATTACATCTTTAATAATATTTATGCATAACCCTAAACGATACGTTTCAGAATTTTAATAAAATTAAAATCCAGCAAATTTGACAGTTGTTTATAAAAAAAGTAAAACTTAAAAATCCTCCATTTTTGAACGAATTTCTCAGATGCGATGTTGAAAGATGTTGAAAGCTCATTTCACGCAATTTTTTAAACTTATTTTCTGCACTTTGTTGGTACCGACTTTATAGCATTTTAATGTTTGGAGGACATTAACTTCTGATTCGATTAGTTTTGATTAAGGTCGATTTTATATTTGTCCTTCGGAAGTTTTTAAATTTTAAATTTTTTTAATTACTGGTACACCGTCTTTAAGACGAGCAGACCAAAGGAAACCTCAATTTGTATATCCTCAACAACCATAAATTGCACGCCGTTATTCTTGACACCTTGCCCTCATTTTCCCCCTTCCAAATAATCATTCTCCTCGCAGACACAATTAAAATCTCGACGCCGGAAGGATGGCTCAATTAATTCCATTGCCAATCGTCGCCGCCATTCTTCTCGTCATTATCGCTCGATGTGACGCCGAATTTCATTCAAGCGTTCTTGAGACGTCAAACCGTTCAGAAGGCGATAAAATCATTCTGACCGCGCACGGAATGGGCATCAATGATGTGAATCGTGTCGTTATTCCAGGTGAAATGAATCGATGATTACAATTTAATCGAACAAGATAGTAATTGGGGGCGAAATGAAATTAGGTCGTTAACACAGACACCAATTTGATATCACCTTCTTTTTGAAAACTGGTTTAGATTAACTAAAGTGTTTTTTTAGTTTCCAATGGTATCATTCCTCCATTACCATGTGTTACATCGAATGCTGGAACACACGAACATGGCGCGACGTTTACCAGGAACAATTTTCATTACAGCTGTAATAATGGAACCGCCGAAGTCGTTGGTATTTGAACAGTGAATCTCACAAACATGGTATAACATTACATTTATAGCGTGTATTGCCGATGATGGTTCTGTGATTCAACTGGGTAGAACATTTGTAAGATCAGGGATGAAGCATTTCTGTAATGTTGAAGGGGAAAATGTCACTTATAAGCAAGGTGAGGGTTTTCAGATTGAAATATCTGCTCAAATTATAAGATATAGAATGTATTTCCACGGGTATAGAAGCAAAGGGCTTTTGAAAACCTGGGAAAAGGGAACTATTGAAAACCTATTTATGAATGATAAGGAAAATTGTGATTTTCTTAAAGTAGGACATTACCGGGCCTATTTTTTGATAAAAATGGAACTTGTACTCAATCCAAATCTATTTTTAACATTTTCTAAAACCACGTAGAAGCCGAGAAAAAGGAGTTTTCAATTAATCAATATAACATGCAAAAGGTTCGTAGGAAAATGTTCGGCCAAGTGGAAACTAATTCTAGGTCATTGTTTTGAAGCTCGTTTTCTCGGCTTCCACGTGGTTTCAGAAAATTTTAAAAACATATTTGGAATTAATATTTTCTTTATGTTTATCCCAATTACATATGTGAGTTCTGTAAAGTCCTCCTTTTCAAAATTTTCTAAAATTTAGAGCGTTCTTCAAAAAACTTCTAGAATGCTCGAATTTATAGAAGTTATTTTGAACTGCTGAAGCTCGTAACTTGGATCATAACTCCTCAATTACGGCTAAAATTTGAGGTTCTCAAATTAGGCCTGTTTGGAAAAAGTGTTCAGAATTAGAGCAAATTCCAATTTTCAGAGG
Organism: Caenorhabditis virilis; assembly: GCA_964036255.1. Classification (NCBI taxonomy): domain Eukaryota; kingdom Metazoa; phylum Nematoda; class Chromadorea; order Rhabditida; family Rhabditidae; genus Caenorhabditis; species Caenorhabditis virilis. The sequence goes on along the minus strand of OZ038417.1, from coordinate 6,900,521 downwards.
TGGAAAAAAACCTCTCTTCCATGCTCGATTTTCAGCGCTTCTCGAAAAATTAAGTTCCATGTTGAAATTTCGAGTTTCGACTTTGATCTTGGTTTTTTAAAACAAATCATAGGATGAATTTTCTGAAATTTTCCTAGCCGCTCATTTTCCAACAGCATCGCTGGAAACTGTCTCGCAACGCGACCGCGACGCGTCGGAAATTCACATTTTCGTGCGTTTTGTGGAAGTTTCTAGTGAGGGCATCGAAAATGAGCTGCCGAGAATATTTAACTTGACAATAAATTCGTACAATATTAAAATCTTCATGTTTAGCAAAATTTCTTGAGCTCAACTCTTGAGCTCAAAATTTCTTGAGCACAAAGCTGTAAATATTGAGCTTTAATCTAATACCGTTATTGAAATTCAGTAAAAACACCAATTTCTTTGAACAGCACTATTCTAATTTTTCAGAATCAATGTGCTTCGAAAATGGGATGCACTATAACATTGGTGACTCTTTCCGTAATGGATCATTCAAATTGACTTGTAAAGAACAAGGAATTCATGTTGAAGGTTGGTTCATTTATTCTTCTAAATCTTCATCCCAATTGTATTATTTAAACTTCAGGTTGTTACATGCAAAACAGTTTTAGTGAACTTCTTCAAGCCGGCGAAAGCCGAATCGAAAACGGCAAACGACACGAATGTGAAATCATCGGTATGGGAAAGGTTCGATATGTGGTCAAAAGTAAGTTCTCCGCCCAGTTTTTGATAGGCGTCACATGGACACGATTAAAGAAGGATACGACGCTTATCTAGAAACATGACCGCAAAACTGTTGGAATTGATAAATTATCGTTTCGGAAATGGTCAAAATGTGACAAAGATAGCAAAGAAAAACTACAGAGAATGACGAAACAATTGTTGAGTGGCACTAGGAAATATATTGCACTTTTTTTCAGTGCTCGGATGCACACATCAAGGACAACAATATAATGTTGGACAAATGTGGACACATCAACATGTTAGATATCAGTGCAAGAATGATGGAAGCTTGAATGTTTTAGGTATGATAGAATGAGCTCTAAGAGCTCCCAAACACGATTTCTGGAAAAAATACATCTGAAAATGGTGGAATAAACCAAGATCATATCTTTGTTTGGGAGATCTTTTCAATTTGATTCTTTCTCATGTAGAGTTCCTTCAAATTCTTGCAATATTGAAGTGGTTCTAGAGATTTGACGTCGTTTACACTAAAAATTATTTGGATAAGAGAAGAACAGAAATAAATGAATAATATAAATATAAAAATACCACAATGACAAAACTTCAAGTAAATCCATTTTTCGCATACTGAAATGTCGTCTACACCGCATCCCCTGAAATTTGGACAGATTATTCAGATAAAATTTAATTTTTTTTTAAATTTTCGCTGAATTAGGTACGCAAAAGTATTCGAATACCAACGAAATGTCAAATTTTTAAAATTTAATTGATGTGTGAACATAATGTGTTGAAATTTGAGCTTATATGTAGTCTTAAGAACTTTTTTTGAAAAATTTGAAATAAGACATTTTTATATGAGAAATGTTGAAATAGTGTTCAACGCCGTTAAAGGAGGACTTTACGGATATAATAAGTGTATCTTAAATGAAAATAGACTTCATTCTCATTCCGAATCTGTTTTTAATATGGTAAAAGTAAGTGCCATCCTGTTTAAAGGAAGGCTTTACGGATATAATTAATGTGGCTGGGATGAAAATAGGATGCATTCTCATTCCAAATCTGTTTTTAAATTTTTCTAAAACCGCCTGGAAGCCGAGAAAACACGACTCAAAATAATTGCCTAGAAAAAGTGTGCACCTGGCCGAACTTTTTTCCTATGAGCTTTTTTTGTGTTTCGTTAATAAATTCTTATGCCAAATGCTTATATTAGTCCTTTTTTTAATGTTTTTTCATCTTAATTTAAGTTTTTAAATTTTTTAAAGATTTCTCATGCCCGCGGACTAGTTTTCGCCGGTGGCCATTTTTTCTAGGCCATTGTTTTGAGGCGCGTTTTCTCGGCTCCTAGGTGGTTTTAGAAAAATTTAAAAACAGATTTGGAATGAGAATGCATCCTATTTTCATCCCAGCCACATTAATTATATCCGTAAAGCCTTCCTTTAAACAGGATGGCACTTACTTTTACCATATTAGCATTCAACTGTGAAAAGGTCATAGTCGGACCATTGCCCCCTATTGGATTTTTTAAAATTTATTTTTATCGGTTTTTTTCTTATTTTATGACTAGAAATGTTTTTGTTATAAATTGGTAGATAATCATATTCTTATTCATCTGAAACCCATTTCTGAGCTCTCCGGAGAGATCATTCGTTGAATTTCAGATTTTAGCCGCGATTTACTTTCTCCCAGCTTTTCTACTTTCGCAAAATCTGCGTCTCGTTTTTAAATAACTCTGATAAAAGGGCAAAATTTTTTACTTCCAAAATTTGAAATACGCATCTGTCCTTGAAATATACTTCTCCGGAACAACCCAAAGTTTCATAATCTTCGCATGGAAATCGGAAAGTTCCTGATAAGGTCCACTCACTCAGTTTTTGGCTACAGTTTTGTATTAACTCGTGATTTTTCTTTTGCAAAGAAATAAATTCGGAAATTTTCGTGAGAGTGATGATGATAGTCATACCCCGCTAATAGATGTCCATTCGTTAAAAAAAGTAACATTTTTTTCCGATAAGAATAATCGGTTTTCGTTGATTAATGAAAAAAAAGTGAAATTATATGTGAAGAGATGATAAAAAAGGGTTTTACAATCTTTGAACCGATTAGAATCAAAAAAGGAAATGGATTCGCCTTTTTTTTTGATTCGGAAATGGTGTACTGTAGGTGATGATTGACCAATGAGCTGAATGGTATAGAACAAGAAAGTACATATATATTTTACGGTTTTGTGATAGCTTGAAAACTCACATAGTAGCTTGCAGAAACTGAATCTTATTGCAGAAACTGAATCTTTGTCCTATCCAGAAACTAAAAATGCTGCAAAAATTGCAAACAAATGTCAAGAAATTGCAATTTTTGCAGCCGATTTACGAGAAATCTACGGTAATCGTTGCGAGACCATCAAAATTTCACGGCTCTTGACCGTATTTTCCGCAATTATGGACGCACACCTGTGAAATGTATCTCGAAGCGAAGAGTATGAGCCTCATGTGGTCTCGCAACGATTACCGTATATTTCCCGTAAATCTGCTGCAAAAAATTGCAATTTCTTGACATTTCTTGCATTTTTTTTGTTTCTGCATTGAATTTTTTGCATTTGTTTGCAATTGTTTGCAGCATTTTTAGTTTCTGGATAGGTCCATTAAATAATCATGAATAACCGAAACTAAACGCTTTTCTCATTTTCAAAAAGAAGTGTTATTGTTATGTTTACAAGCTACTTTTTTGGTTAAAAATGTGCACAATTTAAATTTTTATTTTCCCTTTAACTTAACGGAATAAAACTGAAAATGAAGGACAATGCTGGTAAAAGAGTCAGAGCTCTAATTCTGAATCAAAACTTTTATTACTCCATTCGAATCAGAAAAAGTCGATATTTATGACTAGATTATTCTGAATTTTTTATATTTTGTATTGTCAAGATGATAACTTCTGGCCGCTCGTTTTGCGGAGTGTCTTTGGGAACTTCCTCGTAGCAACGCGCTCATTTTCAAATTGACCGCAACGCGCTCATTTTCAAATTTTTCAGTTGGTCTTGCGCGTTGCGAGGAAATTCCCAACGACACTCCACAAACGAGCGGCCAGAAATTTTTATCTTGACAATATTTCTTTTTAATCATGATATGTATCCTATACGCAAGAAAATTCATTAAGAAGTTTCAGAACAGTTTCTGGTTTCAATTTCACACACAACGAGGTTTGAAAAAAAACATCTGCAAGTGGTATTTCCAGCAAAATGTTGACATAAATAAAATTTTTCTCTGAGCTTTAAACTCAGCTTCTGAAAGTACGAATCTGAAATTTAAAATTTCACTTGAAAATAAACGTTTAAAAACCTGAAACTCAGAAAAATCAGCAAACCAGCTCGGATTTCCACGGGATGTACGCTAGTTAATTCAAAAATCCTTTCTACCGGGGAAATCCGAGCTGGTTTGCTTAGTCATAAGTGTGTTTTTTTTTAAATCAATACAACTCAAAGTAATTCTAAGATATTATTCCAGTTTGTACCCGCACATCAATCTTTTGATATTATGGAAAACTTGTCGGCACATTACCCAAAAATGACCCCCACTCGCGAAGAATCCCGCAGCGTTCACCCCGCCATGACATCACCTTGGCCCCAAAACCGAAAGAAAACGAATTGCGCCATTGTTTTATGAAACAATTCGACCACCCAGCTTGCGTCATCTGTCATCATTGAGAATAGGACATTGCATCATCCAACGAAATTATTTAAATTATTTGAGGAAGTAAAGGCACACCTGTGACGTAGGCCTTTGGTTGTAGCATTGTATTCGAATATTTTTTGTGAGTAGCTTGACAGGATCTAGTGATTTATTTTGTCTTCGCAGGGGGGGGGGGGGGGAGATTCCGAAATTTATGCGGGAAGATCCGGAAGATCCCGAAACGTTCTTGGTTTTTTAGAGTTCGAATTCTGTAAATGCTCAAAATGTTAGACTCAAACTCAAATAAGATCGATAAAGTGTTGAGTCTATGTTTGATCCTTATTGAATCTATTCATAGTCGATTCGAAAGCAATTTTTATTAGAAATTTTTCAAAATTCTTTGAAAAATTAAAGCAAATAATAGAAACCCAAGTGAGCAAATTGATACTTGGACATTTGCAGGATGTATCGATGACGGACTCTTCATCGAACTCGGAAGAGATCTTCTGATGAATGGTATGGCTCATCGATGTTATCAAGTGAATACTACAACTTTCTATCACAAGTAAGGAGGGTAGGCCTTGTGTTTGGAGGCTCAAGTGTTTGGAGGCACATGTGTTTGGAGGCACAAGTGTTCGTTTTTGTAGCGTTTCAAGACCCGAACGATATTTCAGGCGCATGCGCCTTGAAATGTCTGCGTCTCTCAACGTCACATGATAAGGGCAGTTGGTTGCCGGCCCTGATCGTTGTCTGCATGTCCAAAAATGTATATTCCGCGCCCACGTGGGCGCCGACGGTTCAATTTCCCAAGTTTGAGGTTAACCTGAGGTCGACTTAAAACTTGGGTAATTAAACCGGTCGCGCCCACTTGCGCGCGGAATATACATTTTTGGACATGCAGACAACGATCAGGGCCGGCAACCAACTGCCCTTATCATGTGACGTTGAGAGACGCAGACATTTCAAGGCGCATGCGCCTGAAATATCGTTCGGGTCTTGAAACGCTACAAAAACGAACACTTGTGCCTCCAAACACATGTGCCTCCAAACACTTGAGCCTCCAAACACAAGGCCTACCCTCCAAGTAAGTAAAATTTTGGTTTCTAAATTCCATAAGAACGTGTTTTTTCAGATTCGCTTGTGAGAAATCATCCCTTGCTCAATGCGTCTCTCAAAACATGCAACGAAGAGCTAAAAGACATCTCTAAAGAAGCTTAATATTTTCTTGATCGTTCAATAATTCTTTAATAATTTGAGATACGTGTAAAATATTTTTATTGTCGTTATTATTATCATATAATTAGCAATTCGATGTTACTTTGTAACTTTTTTCTGAATAAATAAATATAATGAGATATAATATCATAAAACCCGTAAAAATGAACGAAACTAACAGATAAACAAGAAAAAGATGCTCAAAATATCAAAGAATTTTCTAAAAATTTTAGAAAACCATGCTAAAAACACGCAGTTTTAGGCTCTGGATCTGACTTCTGATGAGCATCTAGTAGGCCTCGAAACACCTCGGGACAATTTTGATGATAGTACGTAGCCCTTATTCTTTGTGTAGTATTGGACAAGTTCGACAAGATTTCTGTAAATAAGAAATTAAAGAGAATTTCGAAAAAATAATTTTTTTCTTACTTGAAATTTTTGTCAATATCCAACTGAAACACAATATTTCCATTCTTTTTCTCAATTCTTCGGATTACTAAATGTTGAGCTTTTGATTTTGATGAATTCCAAATTGAGATAATATACTTTTTCTGGTAGTAGGAGATAAGAAATGAGGAATCCACAAGACCATTTGACATAAGGATCCTTTCGGCCTTTCGTGGCTCAACATCAACGAAAAACCATGTCTGACTGCGATGAATGTCTTCGATTGAAGCTGAAAAATTGAAAAAAAATTAGAATTCAACAAAAATTTAAAAAAAAACCAACCATTTTGAATATTTCCATAACTACCAGATCTCGCAATCTCTCGAGCTTTTGCCGATGTCTGCGATAAGAGTTTCACATTTCCGGAACGCGAAAAATTCACCGGAACCCGGTCACAATCGTCAAAATGCGCAGGGGTTGAGCTTGTCGTTGGATGCTCAAAAAAATGCATCTCCATGAAATCGTTCTCAGGTCTCGAGGTGGCCAGATCGCCTGTCGACAGGCTCCGGTATTGCTTTTCCGAACTGAAATTAATTATTGCGATTTTTCGGAGAATTTCAGATAAATTTGGAATTTTCAGAAATCTATGGTTTTCAGATTTATATTCAAAATGTGAGAAAATTCAAATATGAAGAAAAATGAAACTTACGAAAGCATGTTTCTTAAACTATCAACAATTGCTGAAAATCGTCGATTGTGTATTTTAATTGCCATCAATTAACAGTATTCTTTTTCTGGAATAAAACAAATCTGATAAAAATCAATAAAGTATGTTTCAGAACAACAATTTTGGAAGGAAGCCAAACAAAAAAGATAAACAGAAAATAAAACGAAAAACAACTAATGGTCTTTCATCGATAAACAACTAAACATGCAACTAAATTTACCAAGGCGAAATAGGGGGTGGGAAAAAAGGGGGCGGGGCTTACATCGGCACGTGTAGAAGAAACGGCAACTTTTTTATCGCACAGCTGATGGGAGGAGGGAGAAAAGGATGGGAAAAAGAACGAGAAGAGAAGAAGAAGAAGAAGAATTTGAAAGATAAAAGACCTATTTGATGACGTTGATCGCCCTTTGATTTGATCTATTAGGATACGTCGTGGATAAGGGGGGTTTTAAAGAAGTGGGCTTCTTTAAGTGCTGTATTTTTCACTTCGAAATGATATTCAACCTCGAAAATGCATCTGGGGTGAAAATAGACTTCATGCTCATTCCAAATCTGTTTTTAAAATTTTCTAAGACCACCTAGGAGCCGAGAAAACGCGCCTCAAAACAATGGCCTAGAAAAAGTGGCCACCGACGACAACTAGTCCGCAGGCATGAAAAATCCAAAAAAATATGAAAAACATAAATTTGAATGAAAATATATTTAAAAAAGATTAATATAAGCATTCTGCATAACTATTTATTAACGAAACACGAAAAAAGCTCATAGGAAAACGTTCGGCCAGGTGGCCACTTTTTCTAGGCCATTGTTTTGAAGCTCATTTTCTCGGCTTCTAGGTGGTTTTAGAGAATTTTAAAAACAGATTTGGAATGAGAATGAAGTCTATTTTCATCTCAGGTGCATTCATAATCTCCGTAAAGCCCTCCTTCAAGAATGTAGATAAAAATTTCAGCATTCGGGAAAACCAAAAAATTTGACGAAAAATCGTTTTGAATGGTTCTAAATTTTAGTACTATAAAAACTGAGCCGAAAAATTATTTTACAGATAAGATCTTCTTCTTCTTCCCAAAATATATTTTTTTTCAAAAAACTTTTTCAAAATTCGTTGAAAAATGCGTTTTTTTCGAACAAAATATTGATAGTTTAAAATTTCATAACTTTGAAAGATTTTTTCATAATTTAGGAGAAAGATCACAGAACGGACACAAAATAGACTTTTTATTTTAATGGATGATATGTTTCTTCTCTCAAAAATATCAGTTTTTAGTCTAGTTACACGTTCTCAAAGTTGTGGCACATCGCCAACTCTGCGTCTCTTCGTCGGACGCGCACACTCTTACTGATAACTCAAATACTATTTGAGGGGGTGTATTTTAGTAAAAAATTGGTGTATTAAACTAATTTTTGGTACAATGATGGAAAAAGACTTCAGCATTCTAAAAATATAAAATTTATCAAGTTACGCCAAGATTAAACGAAGTTATCAACAAAACAAAATGAACCAAATAAAAAACAACGAAGAACAACACGAGAAACATAAAGATTAGAACAAACAATTTGCGAAAAGGACAGAAAAATATTTACTAGTTTTTTCCCCTCCAAAGTCATCATGTGCTGTTTTGCAATCCAAAAAACATGAAAACAAGTGAAAAAAATTGGAAACTCGGGGCGGCGTCGGCAGTTTCTGTACTTTTCATCGTGGAAAAAAAATACATAGAGACTATAAGGGCAAATTTCTCGAGGGTAGGTAGCAGTTTTATAGATATATATATATACTGAAAAATATCGAGTGATGTTTAATTTTTTACCATATTGGTTCTTTAAAAAGTACTTTTGTTAGACTTATGCAAAAAAGTATATATATATATATATATTTAGAGAACGATATTTGTTCTGATATCGTGGGATTAAAATATCGAGAGGGGGGAGGGGGGGTTTCAGAGATTTTCAGTCTTTGTAAAACGCACTTTTCCGGATGTGCACTATATGTTTTGAATGGTTTCTAGAGGACAACTTTAGACGAGAAAATTGTCAATTTGAAAGGGTTGTTGAATGAAAAAAAAAGTATCGGTACGAAATTGAGGGGGGTTTAAAGGCAGCTTGTCGGTTAACACGATCCAAATTCAAGACAAAAAATCAAAATTTGAATGGGAGCCCTGGTGGTCCAAAGAACAATGACAATATGTAGCCACATTCAAATAATTGTGTTTCGCGCCCATTCCGACCGCGTCGCACGATCCGGCGCGTATTCAAATTTTGATTTTTTCAACTTTGAACGGCTGCTATTGTCAACTCAATTATTCTTGATCATTGCGTTCGGAAGGCTGCTCAATTTCACATCCGCTCCGCACGCACGCGACGCGGCTGCCGACACTCAACACACTGGAAAATTTGAAAAATTCATTTTCCCGCCGATATTTCAGTGTGTTGAGTGGGAGGTCACCGCGTCGGGTACGTGCGGAGCGGCTGTGAGGTTGAGCAGCCTTCCGAACGCAATGATCAAGAATAATTGAGTTGACAATATGAAGCTTGTATTTATCGATATGATTTCGCATAAATTGAATTGTACTAATGAGAGAACGCTCTAATTTTTGAAATTGAAATCTGATAGGGTAAAATTAACTGATCCACTGTCTTTAAACCAAAATTGAGAAAATATTCCTATGTTTTTGATGAGAAGAAGTCTGAACGTTTTAATGAAATAAATTCGAGCATTTTTTTGAAAAAGCATTTGCTGTAAATTCGGGATTTCATTCAAATTTGTTTGTCGATAAAAATATTAAATTTTTGAAATAGAATAAGGGTCACCCTGTCTTTAATGTGAAATACTGACTTTTTCGAATGAATTACGGTTCTTTCATTTCGATTCCAAGTTGGTATGAGCTTTACCGTTTCCGTAGAGCATTGAAAATATTATTTTATTGTCATAAATGCATTTTTCGTACAAATTTGGCCAATGATGAAAATTTTTATTTGTCCGTGCCAGTACTATTTTTAATAATCACATTGAAACAATTTTTAAACGTGAAAAAATGTGTCATATTAAAATTTGTAGCCTACATTTGTACAACAGCCTACACAAATGAACCACAAGTTCAAATAATTAAATAATCGACAACTAAAATAAGAGACTTGGATTTTAACAAAATTCTAAACACTGGGGGCATACCAAAATTTTAATTTGGAGAAAAAAAGTCTGAAATGAAGCTAGGATAATATATTTGAAGCCCCGCTTTATAAAAATCCATTCAAGGTGGGAAATAGTGACGTAAGGCTAAAAAAGATAGCCTCATTTATTAACATAATTTTTTGTAAAGTTTAGTAGTGTCATCTCACATTTTTCCACGGATGATTGTGTGTGGGGGGTGAATCATCAAAACGACTACAATAAATAGATAGAACGACACACACACAAAACGACGAAACATTTCGAAAACCATAGACAAAAAAACGCCAGTTCCAATCGACAATTGACCATGTTTCGGATCATTTTTTGATGGTCGCCATTGATAAAAAGGGGGGGGGAGGGAGATCAGATAGTGGTAGTTATGGAAAGAATGTTTAACTGAAGGGTTCAATTTTGGGTCCAAACCCCAAATATCACGCTTGGTTGTGATTTGAAACTTTGAAAAATCTGAAGGAAGTGGAAAAATCAGAGAAAGTCAAAAAATGAGATTTAACAAGGAAGTTGTATGGGATTTATGTCGTTGAAAAATCTACATTTTCATTTGTCTTTCAATTGAGGAAATAGATTATCGTGAATTTTAAACTATTTTTAACGAAATTCAGCGACTTTTCTCATTGAAGGGGTTTCAAAGAAGTGAAACTCGAATAAGACGTAAAACCCTGGAAAACCAGCTGTAAAGTTAGGATGAAAATCGTAAATGTTGGTTAATCGATCTGAAATTCACCTTTATATACCTAAACAATAGTGAAAAAAATTGCAAAAAACTGGAAATTCGAAAAAAAAGGCAACCGGAAGCGAACTTTGGTCTCAAAAACCATCAACTTGCGCTCACTTGCGCTCAGGAGTTCGATTCTTTTCCGTTTTTTTTTGCATTTCTTGTCTTTTACAATTTTCTCAACTATTTTTTTGGTATATAAAATATAATTTTCAATCGATTAAACAACAAATTACAAATTTAGTAAACTCCCCCTTTAAATTATACACATTATGATTAAGAACAGAACCGAAAATTGTGTTAAAGGAGGACTTTACGGAGCTAATGAATGCACCAGGGATGAAAATAGACTTCATTCTCATTTCAAATATGTTTTTAAAATTTTCTAAAACCACCTAGAAGCCGAGAAAATGAGCTTCAAAACAATGGCCTAGAAAAAGTGTCCCCCGGCGCAAACTAGTCCGCATGTATGAAAAATCCAAAAAAAAACATTTTTAAAACATAAAAAAGGACTAATATAAGCATTCTACATAACTATTTATTAACGAAACACGAAAAAAGCTCATAGGAAAAAGTTCGGCCATGTGGACACTTTTTCTAGGCCATTGTTTTGAAGCTCATTTTCTCGGCTTCTAGGTGGTTTTAGAAAATTTTAAAAACATATTCGGAATGAGTATGAAGTCTACTTTCATTCAAGGTACATTTATCATCTCCGTAAAGTCCTCCTTTAAACTTATAGTCCCATAACTTGGAACGGAACCCATATTTATGACCGTTGAAAACTTCGGTCCACTAGACTTCAAAATCCTCCAAAAAGTTTTGATTTTTTCACGTTTCTCTGGGTAAGCTTTTTGAAATACATCAATGAACACTTCAAAGATGATAGATTTCACAAAACTCCAATCGTTAAAACTACCGAATACTAAACCTATTAAGCCTATCTTTATCAATTTCCGTTCCATCTTCTAAAAATATCAATGTATCTTCTTTTTTTTCAAAAAGAAAGATCGGAATGTAATCTTGATTTTCTCTACCGCTTCCCTCCCATACCGTAACCAGAACATCTCTTTATCACACCTTTGGCTACTACATACAACCAAAAAAAAAGGAAAGAAAAAATCCGTTTCCTTTTCACCTACATTTCGTGAGATAGATGATCATGATCATGATCAGCAACACCTTCATTCTCATATTTCGAAACCGGTAGCTGATGTCATGGCGAAAATCACAGATCACAGCTTTTCATCACTCATTATTCATAGAAATATCATATTGTCAACGAAATGTCGCGAAGTTTCGTTGTACATAGCTATAGAAGGCGTTGGGTTGATACAGGAATACAGAGGACAAACTATAAAGAATAAAATGTTACACTTCTTTTGTTTAAGCTTCATTTAAACAAAAGGAAAAATGATTTTGTGGCCTGGGGATTGAAAACTAGATGTTTAGATGGTAAAGCAAAACTTCTGTCATAGTGACCACCATGTACACACTTCCAAGATCAAACTACACTTCCAAAATTTTTTCAAACATTAAGATTTTCTTAATTATTTCTGGAAATGGACTAAGTATATTCAGAATCGCAATAAAACATTAAGCAAACCTGAAAAAAGAGGACTTTACTTTGAATTTTACAGTGCCAATAAATGTATGTTAAAGGAGGGCCTTACGGAGACAATAAATGTACCTTAAATTAAAATATAATTCATTCTCATTCCAAATCTGTTTTAAAATTTTTTAAAAACCGCCTAGAACCCTAGAAAACACGCATCAAACCCTGCGGATTAGTTTTCACCAGTGGCCACTTTTTCTAGGCCATTGTTTTGAGACGCGTTTTATCGGTTTCTAGGTGGTTTTAGAAAATTTTAAAAACAGATTTGGAATGAGTCTGAAGTCTATTTTCATCACAGACGCATTCATTATCTCCGTAAAGCCCTTCTTTAAATGAAAATAGAATTATTGCCCATTCCAAATCTGTTATTAAAATTTTCTAAAACAACCTAAAAGCCGAGATAAAGAGCTTCAAAAGAATGGCCTAGAAAAGTCACCAACGAAAAAACGGAATTGTTACATGAAGAATCCGCAAAAATGTTCACGAGTTCTAATACTTTCATTTAAGATTGGATCAGTATACTGCTCTCCAAAAAATTAAGACTTTGGAGGACTATTCAACTGAACTCCGCAATCTGACATCATGGTGTACATATCTAAAAACCATGAAAGCGGCCGTTAAAACAACCCTGTTGTTTTGATACAAATGCTTTTAAATGGTTATTCTGAATATATTTAGACCGTTTCCAGAAATAGTTAAGAAAAAATGTTTCTGAAATGCAAACCGTTAAGAAAAGCATGTATGTAATTGCAAAAAACTGGAAATCCAAACAAAGAAGCACCCGGAATCGAACTTAGCTGCCCCTTTGATAGAAACGTTACGTTTTTGAGACCAAAGCTCGATTCCGGGTACTCGTTATTTTGCATTTCTACTTTTTTGCCGTCCTTTCTGTATATAAAATTGGAATTCAGAATCAGCAGCTGGTCAGTAAACACGATCCAAATTCAAGGCAAAAAATAAAAATCCTAATGGGGAACCAGAAGGTCGAGAAAACAATACCAATGTGTAGCTACATTCAAATAATTGTGTTTCGCGCCAATTCCGACCGCGTCGGTAGGGTCAAATTAACTAATCCACTGTCTTTAAGGAACATTTATAACCTGGGTACAGTTCTCATAAAAAAGAAAAAGACTCCAATTCAAACACAAAAAAGGCAACATATTGAACGACCACTAGAAAATAGAACACATAGTTAAGTAGTATTATTTACGTTTTTATACCGAACCGCCACTACCATATACGGCCTTGAAGGCCGAAAAAATTTGGATTTTCGCGTAAAAGAAAGAGTTTTTCAATGATAACCTTACGTTCAACCTACTACTATTTTTTTCCCCATCTAGATCATCCAAAGGCGCTTCTCTCTTATCGCATTTGCCGAATTTTGACGAAACGAACGTTCTAGAAATTCTTCGGGAATTGAACACGTTTCTTAACGAAAATTAGGTAAGAATGACGTGGCAAAATCAAAAATTGAATTTTCAATAATAGGTCTCGATTTTGCATCTTCTTAAATACAAGGTGCTATTCGATTTGATTTCAGAAAACTTTAACAAACTTTTTTGCTTCCAGTTCGTGCTAGTGTACGGTTACCGTACATTTCTTTCTGGAATGAAAACAGGAATATGACACTCTTGAAACTTCACAAAAACAACAAAAAAAAACAAAAAAAAATGCATGGGTTCGAGCCCTCGACCTCATGCTTAACAGCCAATCACACTGGCGCTGCACCACCAAGTCGGTTGAGAAGAGGTGTGAAAATACCAAATATATGTGAGAGGGAAAATGAAGTAAATTTGGGCAAAAACTTTGAGGGACCATAAATAGCTCCTAGGAGTCCCTAGGCAAAAAATGAAAACGGTATCTTGTAGACAAGAATATGATCTTTCCAATGAGCTATCTCCCATTCAAAACAATTATCCTTAGCTCGCATACTTCCCTTGTTAGAGTATAGTTTTTTTTTCATTTTTTCAAGTATCGAGGTTTTTCTTTGAATGAAAAATGAAGAACTAATCTCATAAAAACATACTAGCCTACTAGTGGAAGAATAATATCTCCGACAAAAAAAGGAAGTCTAGTATGTATTGCTCAAATAGGAGAAAAAAGCGATGAACATGTCTGGGCAAATATGAAGATAAATAAACGAACTTTTGATCTTTTGAATGGTCAAGTGGCGAGTCGGAAAAAGATTGGGAAAAACTTTTACAAATCAAAAAATTTATACATTTCCCAATGTAGCGAAAATAAACTAAAGATTCAAAAATCGGCATTTAGGAGTAAAGCATGTGAGCGAGAAATAAATGCATGCAGAATGCTCTGGATTCCTAGAAAATTGGTCATATGCCTGGGGCTTGCTCCCATAAATAGGTTTTTAGACATGTTGCGAAATATTTTAAGATGGTTTTTATTGGGGTTTTCTTGCAGAAAACATCCATAAATTTCGATCAAAGTTTTCTTTTCTTTTTTGGCATGGAATATTTTATTGGAAACATTTCAGTGTTGATAATATGGACATAGATATACCTGAAGTTCTGAAAATATATTAATAATTGTTATAGAATGCATAAAACTATCTGGAAATGTTTATTTTGATTTCTAAATAATTAACGATCCTCCAAATTAAAACGTGCTAAAATATTTGTATTTAATGGAAATTATCTTTAAATGCCAAAAAACTGTCAAAATACTCTTTTTGATTATTTTAACCTTTTATATTTGTGTTTGAGAATCAAAGTTTCTAAAAAAAATAGAATCGAATAAATGCCGATAATAAATGTACATTAAATGAAAATAGATGTCATTCTCATTCCAAATCTGTTTTTAAAATTTTCTAAAACCACCTAGAAGCTGAGAAAATGCGCCTCAAAACAATGGCCTAGAAAAAGCGGCCACCTGGCCGAACTTTTTCATATGAGCTTTTTTCGTGTTTCGTTAATAAATAGTTATGCAGAATGCTTATATTAGTCCTTTTTTATGTTTTTTTATTTTTTTTTTGGATTTTTCATGCCTGCGGACTAGTTTTTTCCACTTTTTCTAGGCCATTGTTTTGAAGCTCATTTTCTCGGCTTCTAGGTGGTTTTAGAAAATTTTAAAAACAGATTTGAAATGAGAATGAAGTATATTTTCATCCCAGACGCATTCATTTGCTTTGTAAAGCCCTCCTTTAACAAAAAATCCCACTTTGGTTGGAAAATGCCAAAAAACTATTCTTCGAACATTCCATCTCAACTTGTAATTTCAAATGATAATTTTTACTAGTTAAAATTTTAATTTTTTCCAATTTTTTCAGTACATATTTTTTAATCCCTTCGAGATGTTAAACGAGTTTCAAGATTGATTTTCTGAACATTCTTTTACGAATTTAAAGTAAAATTTTTCGGTTTTTGGAACGTTTAATTGGATTTTTGCACTTTCAGTGAGCTTTCAATAATTTTCAGCAAACATTCTGCAGATTTCTAATCTTTCGGAATTAGCAATTATCTCTGAAAAATTTCTTGCACTTTTAAATCAGTTTTATTTTGATTTTTAAGCTCAAACGAAAACAAATTCCTCAATCATGATGTTCTGATGTTTTTTTTCGTTTTGTTTTGAATATTCACTAAACAAAATTAAATGCTTCGAATTTGTTTTTCTGTTTCCGAAATATCGGAGAGAAACACCACTTTTTTCTTGTAGATCCAATTATATTTTGCGGGAGAACCTCAATAGCTCTTATTTTGTTGAATGCTTGCTCTAATAAATAAAGAGTCGTATGTTAACTGTATTTGTAATGCCAAAATAAAACCGCTCTCTTTTTGTTTTATTGGATTTTTATAAAAATGTTAAAGAATGTCCATTTGTGTGCTATAATTGTTCTCGATAAGAAGAAAAATCATACTTTCCAAAATATTATCTAAACTCGTGTAACAAATGTTACTAAATCGATCAGAAATTCAATTTTATATACCGAAAAAATTGTGAAAGTAATTGCAAAAAAGTTGAGAAGGGCACCCGGAATCGAACTTTGGTCTCGAAAACTAAAAAGTTTCCACCAAAGTGGCAGCCAAGTTCGATTCCCGGTGCCCTTGCTTTCGCATCTCTACTTTTTTGCTAATTTTTTCACTATTGTTTAGGTATCTAAAACTGATGTTTAGATCGATTAAGCAATATTTATAACTTATGTATAGTCTTCCTTTAAAGGGACTATTTACTGTTTTTGGGTTTCAATTTCATTTTCATCTTCTTCACAGTATCTTTCTTCTTACTAAACGAATAGTTCTGTGTGTACAAACATTTCACATGAATAACGTTTTGAGCCATCGACCGATCTGTCCCATACTTGGGATATTGTCATGCCTCTCGGAGCGCTTCACAAAAATACTGTCTCGATCTCGGGTTACTGTAGGATTACTGTAGATACAGTATTCCAGTACTTTTTCACTTTTTTTTTCAAAATGGTTGGATCGAGACCAGACTTTCATGCTAACATCTTTGGGGTATTGTAAAGACACTGTGAAAATTTCGTACGGATTACTGTAGTATTACGGTACTTACCTTAACCTAAATGTAGAGCGTTTTTTCTCTGCGCCTCTTCATTTTACACACTATTTCTCTGATTTTTCGTTTCCGCCGCGAGGCGGCGTTAAACCTCTGGTTTGAAAACCTGTGGAAGCAAAAAAATTAATCGAAATTTCCTTTTCTTGTACACGAAAAAAGCAAATTTACAGGGTAAATGGCCTAACCGCTCGGCCGCGTGCGAGAGAGCACGCGAATGTGAGAGAGTTTGCAATTGTTAGGCCATTCGCAGCATTATTTTGGAAATGGGTGTGTTTGAATACGAGAAAAGGAAATTTCGCAAAAATATTTTTCTTGTATAGGTTTTCAAATATCAAGAAGAAGAAGATGAAAATGGAATAGAAACCTAAAAACAATAAAGAATCCCCTTTTTTTCACTTTTCTTCATTTTTTGGTCCATTATTAGTGTTACTCATAACGTGAATGTGTAACTCAATTCCTCTTTTCTCACTATTATGTAACAATGTTTATTTATATTTATCTATAATCTTGTATTGAATCATTCTCCCGAGCCCCACTGTTAGAGTTTAAACAACGTTATTTGTATCTCTGATAAGTTTCCCATTTTATGTTTACTTTGCCCCCATATGACTCATATTTTTTCCGTCTATTTTTCCCCCACAACCACAAAAAATGTTTTATTTTGCCCTGACTTTTGATTTACTCACCCATCATCATTGGGAAAAAATAATTTGACATTAAAAAATGTTGTTATTGCCAATCACTATAGAAACCCTTTAGAAACTCTCCACCCCTTATTTCCCAAGTGATTTGAATGCGTCATTTTTGAGTTGTACATGATTTCTCATAGTATCATATTCACATTTTGTTTGCTTAATGCACATTTCTTCACCATTTTATTATAAATTTTTAGAAAAAATAGTTCAAAAAGTCAAAGAAATTTTTCGGAAAAAAATTGGTTAGTTTTTGAAACCTTTTACGAGTTGGAACTTTTGATTTTCATAATTATTTAATAGGAAAGGCATTTTAACATAAAATTGAATTTTGATTGAGTCCTAGTGTAAATGAAAGGTCTTGACTGGTATAGTAAGTGTGTAACATTTGATGATCCACTTTTGCCGTTTTAGTGAGATATGGCCAGTGTGCTTTTAAACGAGATGACGCATTTTTTCAAAACATCATAACTTTTGAAAACATGAACCAAATTTTATGCATTATAGCTCATTTAATAGAGAAAATCATTGGCTATAAAACTGAAATTGGCAACTATTTGTAAAAATGAGTTTTAAAGGGATTTTTTTACTGTTTTTGGGTTCCTATTCCATTTTCATCTTCTTCTTCTTGATATTTGAAAACCTATACAAAGAAAAATATTTTTGCGAAATTTCCTTTTATATTACTCAAACACACCCATTTCCAAAATAAGGCGGCGAATGGCCTAACAATTGCAAGCACTCTCACATTCGCATGCTCTCTCGTGCGCGGCCGAGCGGTTAGGCTATTCGCCGCCTTACACTGTAAATGTGCTTTTTTCGTGAACTAGAAAAGGAAATTTCGAAATTTCGAAATTTTTTTGTTGTTTTTATAGGTTTTCAAATATTGTGAAGAAGATGAAAATGAAATTGAAACCCAAATTCAGTAAATAATCCCATTAATGAAAGTGTGAGTCACTTTAAATGGAGAAATATTGCGAAAACTGAAAATTGTAAAAAAAAAACAAATAGCAAACCACCATATCAAAAAATGTGCAAAGCCTGATTTTATGATTTTCGAATTCTAAGGGTTGAGTTACTAAGGTCGATATAGACATCGGTTAATTAAGATTTTTTTTTCGTTCGCTGTGAAATAGCTGAAAAACAGGAAATTCAAAAAAAAAAGAATATACCCTGTCATTAAAGCAAAATTTTTAAAAACTAAAAAAAATTTTGAGTTTTTCAAATTATTAATTGACCTTAAATCGACTGTTTTTCGCAGTTCTAACATGAAGTTCTTGACCGCAGTCACTCTTCCACAAGGTCGTTAAGAAAATAATATTTTGATTCGATTTACAATTGTGACATGTTGCGAAAGTGGCACGAGGTTTTTTTTTATTTTTTTGGTTTTAAAAGTTCAAAATTAATGTATTTCACTTTAACAAGGGAAGTATACGAGCAAATGTTAATTGTTTTGAATGGGAGATAGCTCATTGGAAACATCATATTCTTGTCTACAAGGAACCGTTTTCATTTTTTGCCGACGGACTCCTAGGAGCTTTTTATGGTCCCTCAAAGTTTTTGCCCAAATTTACTTCATTTTCCCTCTCACATATATTTGATATTTCATTCGAACCAATCCATTAAATGATCTAACCACTTTGTTATTTGTTAAAGAAGTACAAAACCAAACAACACATTTTATATCTTTCGAGCTACTAGTTTCGACAAAATATCAAACAATTTACTCTAATTAAGTATTTCGGTGGTTTTTTATCTCTTAAATATTTTAAATATTAGTTTGAACGTTTTGTTGTGATATTGCAGGGTAAAGTCACCTTTATGATATGAACACGTGTTTTTTTTGTGTTTTGAACATATAAAAATATTTAGGACAAGAAAAATGAAATATAAACATTTATGACCAATGTTTTGATGGTGTCCAAAAAATTCGCCGGTTTTTAATTTTAAAATGGTGCTTTTTATTTTTTTTTCTTTGGAAAATTAGAAAAAATACAAAATTCATTCCCAGGAACTGATGTAATTCGCTGGCAATGTTTCTAAACACAGGAGGCACGTGTGAAGAATGCCCTGCAGGGTACCATGGTACCAGATGGTCTTGTTTTTTATCGACGACATTGTTTCTAGAAAACGGTTTCGAAGACATATTGTAGAAAATTTTGAAAATCTATATTTTAATAAATCTGGGCACTCGGAATCGAACTTCTGGGCATTTGTTTGAGGTTTTTGTAATCAAAGTTCGATTCCGGGTACTATTTTCAAGTTTTTTGCATTTTTTCACTATGTATATAAAATCCAAATTCTTAAATCTATTTCACAACATTTAGAATTTACTGACATCCTTTGTTTAAAGATAAGGTGACACTAGAGGATATTGCAAATTAGGTTATCCTATTATATATTTGAAAACGCCGAGAAAGTGTCTGTTAACACAAATCTGTTCGCAATTTTTTGTGTTTCCGAAGCTTTTTTCATAGTAAAATTCAAAAGTTACTGAGTGGAATTGAACTCGGATCGGTATACGTAAAGAAATGATTACTTAACCGGTAGACCATAGGGGTCACCGAAAGAGGGGAGACATTTTGAAACCTAATGATTGTGGATTTTCATTTCTTCATTTTTTTTAAAATTTAGTCAAAATTCCATGACTTTTATGAAAAAATAGGTCAAAGAAACTAGGTCAAATTTGAAAAAATTATTTGTTGTCATTTCTGAGTTGATATTCATTCTTTTAAAATTTACTCGAAGAAGATGATCATTGGGACTCCCAATTTGGGAGGGATATTAATTGGAAAAAGTGAGGTGAGCTAGAGTAAAAAGATTACATCAACCTCTTTTCAGAGTCATTTCTGTATTTAAGACGCTAATGATAATCATTTTAGAAAATTAAATAATTCGATATGTAATGAAATGTGACAATTATAGTTGATTTTGATTTTTGAGAATGTTCCCGTGAAATTGTTAAACTGGAAATTAGAATCGCTTCGCCGCGCAGCGGCGTTGGAAAAACGATCAAAAGTATTGGAATGCGTGCCGAAGGCACGGAAGAAGCGAGCCGAAGGCGAGCTTCTTCTGTGCCTTCGGCTCGCATTCCAATACTTTTCGATCAAGAAATTTCGGTCCCGACAACTAAATTCAAAAGGTGTGAAATCGCCAAATAATTGAAAGTGATGCCGAAGGCGTAGAGGGGCGAAGCCGGAGGCGAGGCGTAGAAAAAGGTATTAGGTAATTATGATGAGCTTAGGTTAAAGAGAGCAAAACCCAAAGAAATGGCTTTTAGATTACCGAATTTTAAATAAATTTATGGTCTTACCTATAGAAACAACATAGTGTTTTTCAACACATACTATATTGGTAAATGACATTAAAATATTAAAGAAAGACTTTACGGCGCTAATGAATGTAACTTAAATGAAAATAGACGTCATATTCATTCCATATGAGTTCTTTAAATTTTCTAAAACCACATAGAAGCCGGGAAAACGAGCTTCGAAAAAATGGACGACTAACTGATTTTTAATTAGAATTTTAAGGTACATTTATTAGCTCCTTAAAGTTCTCTTTAAGTGCGCCGAAGGCGAACTACAAACCAGGAAAACCACCGCGAAGCGGTGACAGTTTTCCTGGTATAAGAATATTTAATGTTCGATGCTTTGTTGTTTTTTGTTGCCTAAGGAAATGTTAAATCCCAGGAGGATCTTTTCGTTTTTTTGACAATAGCGTCAGAGTTTCTTTTCCAAAAAAAAAACAAACAAAAAGATCCTTGTTAGATTATAACTGAGTACGGGCTTCTACTTTCATATTACCTAGTTTTTTAGTCCCCCTTACTTTAAAGGAGGGCTTCACGTAGTATAAATGTACGTTAAATGAAAATAGACTTCATTCTCATTCCAAATCTGTTTTTAAAATTTTCTAAAACCACCTAGAAGCCGAGAAAATGAGCTTCAAAACAATGGCCTAGAAAAAGTGGCCGAACTTTTTCCTATGAGCTTTTTTCTTGTTTCGTTAATAAATAGTTATGCATAATGCTTATATTAGTCTTTTTGTGTTTTTTTTTTCATTTTAATTTATGATTATTACTTTTTTTTGGATTTTTCATACCTGCGGACTAGTTTTCGCCGGTGGCCACTACTTTTTCTAGGCCATGATTTTGAGGCGCATTTTCTCAGCTTCTAGATGGTTTTAGAAAATTTTAAAAACAGATTTGAAATGAGTATGAAGTCTGTTTTCATCCCAGTTGAATTCATTAGCTCCGTAAAGCCTTCTTTAGATTTTTTTCATGGCTGGAACACGGTTTCGAAAAC
Source organism: Caenorhabditis virilis (assembly GCA_964036255.1). Classification (NCBI taxonomy): domain Eukaryota; kingdom Metazoa; phylum Nematoda; class Chromadorea; order Rhabditida; family Rhabditidae; genus Caenorhabditis; species Caenorhabditis virilis. The sequence goes on along the minus strand of OZ038417.1, from coordinate 6,878,782 downwards.
AACACAACCAAAGGTTTCCAATTATTTTTGTTTCGATCAAGATCGATCAACCGTTGTTCTTTTTTGTTTTTCTCTTCTCTCTCGTATTCTATCCATGTTCTCATTTCCTTTTTCTGTCATTCACATTCATTTCTAGTCATCTTTTATTGAATACCTCTTGAATAAATTGGGTTCGATTTTCTCTGAATTTTCTCTGAAAATAAATATGTTTATTATATTATTGCTTGATTCTAATTTAGATATGCATTGGTTAAATTATATATAATTGTTAATAATTATAATTTTCTGGAGTCATGCTTTTTTTTCTTTAAAAAACTTTTTCTGTTTCTATTTGCACTCTTGTTCTCTAAACCTCCCGCTGACAATTTATATTTCATTTTCTTTGCTTAACAAGTTACAACCCAGCTGTTTAACTTTGTTCATAGTTATGGAACATTGTTACATTTCTAAAAGCAAGCTGCTGAAACATGTATTTTATTTTTTTTCTCAAAACCCTATAATTTTATTTTTAACTTTATATTTTTTTTAATTAATTTTTTCAGAGAAAAAATCGATAATGGATCCAGCGAAACTTGAACCAGTATATCCACAAGCACCGCCAGCGTATGCGGTGAGTATCAGAGAGAAACATCGTTTTTCAAACTGTTTTAAAATAAAATAAAAATTTTTACATAGTTTTTCAAATAGATCTGAAAAAACATTTCCAGAAACAAATAATTAAAATCAAGATCAATCAATACTTTTTTTAAAATTAGTATTTACTTTTTTCAAAAACCAGAAAAAAAAATAATAAAAATTAAATGATACATAATAAAATGAATGGAACCGATAAAGAACAAGAATGCATGTAATATACTTTCAGAACAAAAAACTGAAATAATAAGAAGTGCACATTTTCAGGAAGCAACGGCGGCACCATCCGCTCCACCACATATTCAGCAAATCCCACAGCCACAAATGATGCCTCAACAACCGGTATGTTAACTGAAATTTTCAACAAAATTAATATTATTTCATTAAGGTTTACGTCGTCCAGCAAGCTCCCGAAATTGTTGTTATTCAAAATGTGAAAATCGCCCCATCGTATGAACCGTATTTAGAATTTTGTCCAAGATGTCAGGTATTGGATTTTTAAAAACGTTTAAAGGAGGGCATATGTAATTTAGATGAAAATAGAGAAAAATCCATTCTAAATCTGTTTTCAAAATTTTCCAAGACCAAATAGAACCCGCCTTCGGCGGTTATGTTGTCCTAGAGTAATGTCGCTGATGTGAACCCAAATCGCCGACTTTATGTACACTCTGATACATATCAACAGTAAGATATGAGCAACTGGTGATTTTGTGGAGCAAAATTAAATGAAATATGGTTAAAGGCAGCTTGTCAGTTAACACGATCCAAAATCTAGGCAAAAATTCAACATTCGAATGGGAGCCCAGGTGGTCCAAAGAACAATGCCAATATGTAGCCAAATTCAAATAATTGTGTTTCGCGCCAATGCCGACCGCGTTGCACGGACACCGACCGCGTCGCACGGACACGCGGCAATTAAAAAATATATTTTTTTAACTTTGAACCGCTACTGTGACGCGTGTATTTATCGGTGTGATTTCGCATAAATTGCATTGTACTAATTAGAGTACGCTCTAATTTTTGAAACAAAAACCAGGTAGGGTCAAAAGTTGAGCCTAAACCTACGTTGAGCCTAAACCTAACTAATTTGAGCTTAAACCTAAGTTGAGCCTAAGCCTAAGTTAAGCATGATCACAGATACATTCATACATTCTGTAATTCTTTTACTTCCACATAATTTAATTTTTTTTAATTTCAGAAAAACGTGACAACACGAATCGAATATTCAATGGGATTCTGCTCATGGACAATGTTCTTTCTTGGAATTTTTGTATTTTTCCCACTTCTTTGCTGTTTCTGCCTTGATTCTTTCAAAGATGCTCGCCATCATTGCCCCGATTGTGGAACAATTCTTGCGATTAAACGGAGATGATACTCATTTATTTTTTATTTTTTTGAAACATGAATAAAAATTGCTGGAACTATTCGTTTGGTTTTAATGTTGTTTTATTTCCAATAGCCTAAAAGCAACTTGGAAATGTTCGTTACTTTCAGATTCTCGATTATGGAGAATTCATACAAGTTGTATCTCTGAGGATGTCAAATTTTTGACAGACTTTCAATACGATAAATATTTTGCGATAGAATTAGAATCACTTTCTATTCTTAAAATACATTTCAAAAATCTATTAATAATATTTTCATAATTTTAATTTTAAGAAAGTTCAAAGGTGAGCTTCGGGGAACTCTGAAACGAGTTTGAGATTATTTCAGATATGATTATGATTAACTATTGTCAAGTTAAAAATGTTGGATCATCCATTTTCTACTAAAAGACCGCACCGCAACCGCTCGCAGATAAAAATAGCACGACTGTGTGAGAGCCTTAGATTTTCTGGGTAGGTCAAAACCAACTTGCATGATCAACAATATTTGAGTTGACAATACCAATTGATAGCAACAACTGCAATCTGGGATTCTAGACCATATTTGCGTATTCCTTAATAAGAATTTTCCTAATAAAATTTCCTTATGAAAAATCGAATGTAGACATTTCCAAATAACTTCAATTATGGTTTCTGGACCATTTTTCGTGGTTTTTTTTCTATGGCCTAGAAACCCAGATTGCATTTCTTCGGCCATATTCAATATTCGACATTTAAAAAATTTTAATCAATTTATGTTATTTTTTCGGCTTAAATTTTTTGATATCAATAGGTGGATAATCATATTCTTATTAATCTGGAACCCGCTTCTGAATTCTCCGGACCCCTTTAACCATGTCTTTAATGATGTGGGTTAGTGGAAAAAAGAAAAAAACAGTTATTTTCAAAATTTTTTTGAATTTTTAAACCAATTTCCTTTATTTTTTATTTAGTAGCCAATTATTAACGGCGAAACAATATGCACTGAGAATTTCACAAGATTGTTAAATGTCATAACTTACCTTCGAATTAAAAAAAAGTTGCCTGTGGCATTGACATCGATCTATTCAGAACGTGTGAAATGCAGAGCTCTAACCTGCTATCCCATCAGAACCGTAGTCTTTCTCAACAATCGGGACTTCCCGCCTTTCTCACTTGGGAGCACTATTATTTATCACCTTTTTTATTATTGAACGTCTTATTGTTTGTTACTGTTTTTTGTTTATTTCTTCGATAAAACTTGTATTTTTCAGGATGGCGTCAGAAATTTGTAGAGTTGAAAGATACGAGTTTTCAACTCATTTTTCCGGTAGCTCAATTTTCTTAGGAGAATTCGGAAGGATTATATGGTTCGCAAGATTTGGGAAGAGTTCAAAACCAATTTATTTTCCAGGAAACTGCAGCCAGTTTTGGCTAAATTCCAAAATGAGAATACGGAAATATTGGGATTCACAATTGAATGTTTCTACGATGACATCACATTTAATCCTTCGCGGGCAATTGATGCTGAAATTGAGCTTCTAGTGGATGGTGAACGCGGGAGGATAATTAGCGAAAAAATGAAACATTGTTTTAATAATGGTTCGAGAATTATGGACTTTGGCGGAGTTATGAGAAGAGAGGCTGCTCCTCCGGAAGACGAGTATCTTTTCATCGAAGAATTGAATTTTGTTGTGATTGTTCGAATCAATTCTTGTGTTGGGATTGAAAAAATTGAGTTATTTGATTTTTCAACCCCTAAAAATGACGATTCAGAATTCGTTTTTTGCGTCGAAAGCAAAGAACTATATGTCGATAAATATGCAAGTTTTATGAAGATTTAGAACATTATTCAAACTTTGGTCTTCAGATGCTCATGTGTTTCTCAACTGTCCTTCGTGAAATGTTGTTGGATAAAAATAAAAGAGATCTTAAAATTAATGACAATTCCAAAGTTGAACATTTTACCGATTTTCTTCGATTGTTATATCGACATAAACAACAAATAACTGGTGAGTGTTTCTATAACATGTTTTTTATTTCAAAACTTTCTTAGATTTTTTTAAATTTGTTTTTAAACTTAAAGGGACTCTTTACTGAATTTGGGAAAAATCACATTTACAGATTAAGGCGGCGAATGGCCTAACCGCTCGGCCCGCGCGAGAGAGCATGCGAATGTGAGAGTGTTTGCAATTGTTAGAAATTAGTTTCAGATGAATCAGAATATTATTATCCAATTGATAGCAAAAAATTCTCTAATAAGAAAAAGAGATAAAAATTTAAAAAATTGGCCGAAGAAATCCAAGCAAAAACGGAAATTCCAGATTTTCCGAATTTTCGAAATTTTCCGATTTTTTCCGAAATTTTCCGAGAAAAAATAGAAAAAAATCGGATATCCGATGTTTTCAATTTTAAAATGTATGTTTCCAAGAGAAATTACACTGTACTACTAATTCATATTTTTATTTAAAAAAGTAATCAATAAAGATGAATTAGAAACACAAATTTTCATGATATTAGCTAATTTTCCTAATTTTTCCGAATTTTCCGAAATTTTACGAGAAAAAATCGGATATCCGATTTTCCGAAGTTTTTTCCGACCAAGCCTGGTTTCTAGGCCATATAATGAGGCCTAGAAACGAAAATTTTATTTCTTTGGAAATGTCTACATTCGATTTTTAATCAGGAAATTTTATTAGGAAAATCCTGATTAGGAAAAACGAAAAAATGGCCTAGAAACCCACATTGCATTTATCAAACCCATTTCTGAGCCCTCCGGAGCCCCCACTTTAAATTGCTAACTCTTTTTTCAGCTGATAATGTCAACTCTATCCTCACACTGGCCAAAAGATACGATATTCCATTCCTGATGGCTGATTGTGAAGATTATTTGATATCGATTGACGAAATTTCAATAAATGAAAAACTCCGGCTTGCTGATTTGTACGAACTTTCAAAGCTTAAGGTAAGTTCTTCAAAAAAAGCGTATTTTGAGGTATTCTTTTCAGGAAGAAACGTTAGAACTAGGAATTCTGAATTATGAAACTCCACCGACTGAAGTACTCGAACTGGCTGGAGCTATAAATTTGGCAATTTTTGAAGCGAGAGCGCTGATTATTGTAAAATCTCAGTTTATGGAACGGCCCGAGGCAGAAGCTGAAATCAGATCTTATAAGATACAAATGGACCATAATTTGCGGTCTATTGAATCGGGCCTGAATTTATTAGATATGATGCAGATGGGAGGACCGGTATGATATATTATTTTGAACGGGTAAAAAATATATAATTTTTCAACATCCACAGAAATATCAACTTGGAATTGGAGAAAGGGGAAAACTTCAGAAAATCTTTCAAAATATGATGGAGAAGGACCTAGAAAAAAATTCGCAATTTATTAAAAATTTGACTGAAACGGAACTTAAAATTCGAAACCAACAAGATGTCATTCAACTGCTGATCCATATTGAGCAACAACAAGAGCAGAATGAGGAAGATAAGCAACTTCAGAAAATGTTGCTCATGCAGCTTGCCGTAAAAAATGAAGTTTTATCTCAAACTGGTCAGAAGATAAATCCCGTAGTAATGGATCACTTTTATAAAAACATACAGCCGTCATCGGGTCATAAGCTGAACCTGTCCCAAACTGTAGCTCTAAATACAGCAAGGTTCATATCGTGGGGAATGGAAATTGCAAGGGAAACAAATGTTTGTCCAGCTTTTCACCAAACAATTAGGAAGATGTTGATGCAAACTTATGGAAGTAACATATAATTGTTGTCGATATTGAAATTGGTTGAAGCGGTAAAAAAACAAAATGTGCCTTAATTTTCAAGTAACTATATTTCCAGCATACTCTGAAAAAACAAGGAACTGAAAAGATGCAAGCACTTCAGAATGATATTTTGTGGACTCAGCGTAGATTTGAAGAACATCATCGACCGGAAGAGTTACGACTTCAGAAAACAATGCTGTCGGTACTGCTCGGACTGAATATTATGTGCTTATTAAGGTTTTCAGATTTGTTGTATACTCCAAATGTTATTTTGAATGATACTTTGTCCAGAATCTTAGTGGATTTGATATAAAAGTTGTATTATTTCGTTCAGCCAAAAATAGGGCCCACATTTATGTATTCTTCAAAAATCTAAAACAAAAAATTATTGAGAAAACTAGAACATTTTAGATTCATTTTTTTTCAAGTTGCGACAGCTGAAAAAATGAAACATTTTTGAAAACGAATAAAATTAAAATAACTTACAAGTTGGGCTTCATATAATTCGATCAAATTTCGAAAATGCTCTTGCTTTCGAATTGCATACTCATATCTGATCATGGGCCTCTCATCGAATGGAAAATGATGAAAAATTTGGAAGTATCACACTTCTTTTAAAAACAACTATTCCCGGATTCTGTTTGATCCGTTCCCAAAGCAACGAAGTTGATCTTCTGTTCTCATATGCTTGGGCTTGAGCTTCGACACTTTCATACTCCTTGATTTGGTCTTCAAAATTGTTATAAAAAATAATAATCGATCGAATGTGCTAACCTTTCCGTATTTTTGCAATTTTTTGTTCAAACACCCCACATACGCTCCGCACGCACGCACGCGGCTGTCGACACTCAAAATACTGGAAAATTGGCGGGAAAATTAATTTTTCAAATTTTGCGTGGGTGCAGAGCGTCTGCGAGGTTGGACAGCCCTCAAAACACAATGATCAGGTATAATTGAGTTGACAATAGTGTGTTCAGCAGTAAGTTCGATAACTCTGAATACAACAATTTTTAACTGCTTTTGCTTATTAGAGTATTCGGATTACACCTCCGTTAATTCGCACTTGATTAATGAAAATAATATAAGTAACAGATGTTCTTCAAGAGCAGCCAGATTTTAATATTAAAAAAAAAAGAATTTATTGAAAAACAAATAAAGTTTGCCGTGTTCCAAACGTGAACTTCCACATAATCACTTCTCATATTCTACCAAACATGTTGATATCTTATTCAGTTTTGTGAACCGCATCAATTTAAAAATGTCACAAGGAATAGCAAGGTTAGTTTTTTTCCGAATTGGTTTCTAAAGTTAATAATTTTTAAAGTCATAGCTCCCCAGAAAAGCCGATTGAAAAAGAGAGCTACTATCATGGGCTTTTGCCAAGAGAGGATGTCAAGGTATTATTGGCGAACCGTGGTTTTTACTGAGAATTTCGGAGCCTAAAAAAGGTGAACCAAGGCAATACATTTTATCGGTCATGCATAATAAGGAGTTAGAAGACGCACAACAGGTTAGGAAAATAATTTAGAAAAATGATAACATTGTTTTTTTGTTAGATCAAACATTTTGTAATCAAAAATGCTGCAAATAAATTCATGATTGAGAAATATTCATTCGACACGATTCAACAAATGATTGAACACCATTTAACAACATAAGAGGCGATTCGTGAAGATGTTCTTATAAGTAGGCCCTACCTGTTCTTTGACCCTACCTGTTCTTAGTTTCAAAAATTAGAGCGTTATCTCATTAGTACAATGCAATTTATGCGAAATCACGCCGATAAATACACCCTTCATAGCAGCGGTCCAAAGTTGAAAAAATCGAAATTTGAATGCGCGCGTGTCCGTGCGACGCGGTCGGTGTCCGTTTTGATTTTTTGCCTTGAATTTGGATCGTATTAACTGACCAATTTAACTTTTAAGTAAAATTTAAACTTTTAAGTAAAACTAACAATTTTCGTTTTTCAGGCATCAAATGGTGCGTTGGACAGCTATCTCCAGAAGAATACAGATTTACCAAACGAGAAAAGGAATGAAATGATTCTCCAAGCCGCGTGGGGTCTAGAATATCTTCATAATACTGCTCAAGTACTTCATCGTGACATTGCTGCAAGAAATTGTCTTTATGGCGATGGAAAAGTTAAAATTTCGGATTTCGGTTTGACCCGAATGGGAGGAATTTATCACATGGATCCGTCGAGAAGAGTTTCCGTATTATTATTTTTTCGAAAAAAAAGTGAACAACAAAAGTTTCTTTTCGACAGGTATCATGTGTTGGGAGATTTATAGCAATGGTGCCGAACCGTATCCCGGATTTGCTGTTGCTGAAGTGAATCAACAAGTTCGTGAAGGCTATAGAATGCCGCTTCCCGCAACGGTTCATCCGGAAATTGCCAAAATGATTACGGTAATTCTGAATGTTGATTTGAGATTTTTGATAATTTAATTTTGAATAGACAAAATGCTGGACAGAGAATCCAAATGATCGCTATTTAATGACTGAAATTGCTACATGTCTTCAAAAAATTACCGGGATTCCTCGCCCGAATTTTCAAGCAATAGCACAACAGCAATTGGCTGAAGTATGTTGAAGTTTTTAGAAGTTTAAAAAAATCAAATTTTCAGATGGCAACTCTGAATCATGTCACATCAAAAACCAATAAAAGGAAAGCTAAAAAGGGCACGTGGAATGTCTTCAACAAATACCTAAACGGATGGAAATTATGCAATGGAATACTTTTTTTTTTGTAAAATAGAATAAATTTAGGAATTTCATGTCCCAAATTATAGTTTTTTTTTGCAAAAAAAATTTGAAAATTTATAACAAATCTTAAGAACCGGGATTCCCACCGGAACTCCGACGGGGATCCCGGTTGGTATCCCGGTGGGGATCCCGGTTCAACACCCGAGTTCTGACATTGTATCAATTGGCGGTAATTCTAAATCTTTCGAACTTGGTGGTTCTTCAACATCGTCTGCTTTTGATTTCCAAAATTTTGGATAGTAAACATATTTAGACGTTATTTTTTCATCAACTGACATCATGCTTCGTTGGGTTAGTTGAGAGAACACGGTGACTTCTCAAAATGTTGGCGTACGTGGCTCTGAAATTAGTTTTCTCAAAGAAGGAACAAATGAGTTAGTTTCAGAAGTCTGAAAAGTCTCGGCGACGCAAAGCTAGGCTCAAACTTCCAAGATGGAGCTAAAAATTTGACTGATTCATATTTTATCGGTTGGAAAACAATACTTACTTTTATTTTTCTGCTAGGAAATATTTGTGTTATTTTCTTTATTTTATTAAAACGTTTTTGAAATAGGGAAAAAAAACAAATCTCGCTCCGATTCGATTTGTGATTTTTCCAAATTTGATCTTATTTACTAAAACGTTCTAAAAAACTAAGAAAATAACTCAAATATTTTCTTAAAAGTTATTTTTAAACCGATCAAATATGAATCGGTCAATTTTTTTTTTCTCCATCTTGGAAGTTTGAGCCTAGCTTTGGGCAGAGACTTTTCAGACTTCTATTATCCAAAATTTTGGAAATCAAAAGCAGACGATGTTGAAGAACCACCAAGTTCGAAAGATTTAGAATTACCGCCAATTGATACAATGTCAGAACTCGGGTGTTGAACCGGGATCCCCACCGGGATACCAACCGGGATCCCCGTCGGAGTTCCGGTGGGGATCTCGGTTCTTAAGATTTGTTATAAATTTTCAAATTTTTTTTGCAAAAAAAAACTATAATTTGGGACATGAAATTCCTAAATTTATTCTATTTTACAAAAAAAAGAATTATTCCATTGCATTATTTCCATCTGTTTAGGTATTTGTTGAAGACATTCCACGTGGCAAATTGCCCTTTTTAGCTTTCCTTTTATTGGTTTTTGATGTGACATGATTCAAAGTTGCCATCTGAAAATTTGATATTTTTTTAACTCAAGAAACTTCAACATACTTCAGCCAATTGCTGTTGTGCAATTGCTTGAAAATTCGGGCGAGGAATCCCGGTAATTTTTTGAAGGCATGCAGTAATATCAGGCATTCCATAGCGATCATTTGGATTCTCTGTCCAGCATTTTGTCTGTTCAAAATTAAATTATCAAAATCGCAAATCAACTATCAGAATTACCGTAATCATTTTGGCAATTTCCGGATGAACCGTTGCGGGAAGCGGCATTCTATAGCCTTCACGAACTTGTTGATTCACTTCAGCAACAGCAAATCCGGGATACGGTTCGGCACCATTGCTATAAATCTCCCAACACATGATACCTGTCGAAAAGAAACTTTTTTTTATAAAAAAATAATAATACCATATGCCCAAACATCCGTCTTTTGTGAATAAACTTGCTGTTTCAATGTCTCAACAGCCAACCACCGAATTGGAACTCTCCTCGACGGATCCATGTGATAAATCTGTCCCACTCGGGTCAAACCGAAATCCGAAATTTTAACTTTTCCATCGCCATACAGACAATTTCTTGCAGCAATATCACGATGAAGTACTTGGGCAGTATGATGAAGATATTCTAGACCCCACGCGGCTTGGAGAATCATTTCATTCCTTTTCTCGTTTGGTAAATCTGGATTCTTCTGGAGATAGCTGTCCAACGCACCATTTGATGCCTGAAAAACGAAAATTGTTAGTTTTACTTAAAAATTTAGACTCTTTTGTAAAAAATTTAGATTTTTTTGTTTCTAATCTTGGCACAATTCATTTCAGTGTTTTCAAAATTTGAATGAACATTGTCTTTAGAAACGAACATACCAATTCCATTACCATATACAATGGTTCACTTCCAACAGCAACTCCATAAAACTTGACAACATTTGGATGATTAAAGGATCGCATCAGTCTCGCTTCATTCATAAATTCCTTGATCTGCTCTTTTGTCACCTTCTCCAACTTTGCTTGTTTTATCGCCACGTTTACAGTTTTTTGCAATTTTTTCTGTTTCAAAGTGCCCATTGAAACTTCACCAAATGCACCTTCACCAAGCTTCTTCAGAATTGTTATCGAATCATGATCAAGTTCCCAATATTGACGAAAAATCGGTTTACTTATAAGAACATCATCACGAATCGCCTCTTTTGTTGTTAAATGGTGTTCAATCATTTGTTGAATCGTATCGAATGAATATTTCTCAATCATGAATTTATTTGCAGCATTTTTGATTACAAAATGTTTGATCTAACAAAAAAACAATGTTATCATTTTTCTAAATTATTTTCCTAACCTGTTGTGCGTCTTCTAACTCCTTATTATGCATGACCGATAAAATGTATTGCCTTGGTTCTCCTTTTTTAGGCTCCGAAATTCTCAGTAAAAAATCACCACGGTTCGCCAATAATACCTTGACATCCTCTCTTGGCAAAAGCCCATGATAGTAGCTCTCTTTTTCAATTGGCTTTTCTGGGGAGCTATGACTTTAAAAATTATTAACTCTAGAAACCAATTCGGAAAAAAACTAACCTTGCTATTCCTTGTGACATTTTTAAATTGATGCGGTTCACAAAACTGAATAAGATATCAACATGTTTGGTAGAATATGAGAAGTGATTATGTGGAAGTTCACGTTTAGGACAAGGTTAATTTTATTTGTTTTTTTGATAAATTCTTTTTTTTAATCTTAATACCTGGAAAATCAATTGGTTTGAACTGTTCTCAAATCTTGCGAACCATATAATGCATCAAAATTCGCCAAAGAATATTGATCTACTGGAAAAATGGGTTGAAAACTCATATCTTTCAACTCCACAAATTTCTGACGCCATTCTGAAAAATACAAGTTTTACAGAATAAATAAAAACAGAAACAGAAAAAAAAACAATGAGACATTCAATAATAAAAAGGTGATAAATAATAGTGTTCCCGCTCTTTTTGCGGAATGTCTTTGGGAATTTTGTTTTTTTTTTGTTTATTTATTCGATAAAACTTGTATTTTTCAGAATGGCGTCAGAAATTTGTGGAGTTGAAAGATACGAGTTTTCAACCCATTTTTCCAGTAGATCAATATTCTTTGGCGAATTCGGATGCATTATATGGTTCGCAAGATTTGAGAACAGTTCAAAACCAATTGATTTTCCAGGAAACTGCAGCCCGTTTTGGCTAAATTCCAAAATTAGAATACGGAAATATTGGGATTCACAATTGAATGTTTCTACGATGATATCACATTTCGAATAATTAATGAATTCGATATTTCCAGCATACTCTGAAAAAACAAGGAACTGAAAAGATGCAAGCACTTCAGAATGATATTTTGTGGACTCAACGTAGATTTGAAGAACATCATCGACCGGAAGAGTTACGACTTCAGAAAACAATGCTGTCGGTACTGCTCGGACTGAATATTATGTGCTTATTAAGGTTTTCAGATTTGTTGTATACTCCAAATGTTATTTTGAATGATCCTTTGTCCAGAATCTTAGTAGATGTGATACAAAAGTTGTGTTCTTTCGTTCTTTTCATACTTGTTAAATAATTGGTAGGTTTAGCCAAAAAAAAGGACCCACATGTACGCATTTATGCATTTTTCAAAAATCTAATACCAAAAAAAAATTATTGAGACAACTAGAACATTGTAGATTCATCTTTTTCCAAATTGCGACAGCTGAAAAAATGAACAATTTTTGAAAACGAATAAAATTAAAATAACTTACAAGTTGGGCATGTTCAGCTTCAAATAATTCTATCAAATTTCGAAAATGCTCTTGCTTTCGAATTGCATACTCATATCTGGTCATGGACCTCTCATCGAATGGAATAGGCTGAAAAAATTGGAAGTATCGCACTTCGTTAAAAAGAAACGATTACCGGATTGAACAGGTTCTGGAAGAATTGTCGAGCTCGTTGCGGATCCGTTTCCAAAGCAACATTAAGTTGATCGTCTGTTTTCATATGCTCCGGGGCTCTTTGATACTCTCTGATTTGCTCTTCAAAATTGTTATTCATTTCTCCCTGACCTTGAACCTGAGCCTGAGCATCAGTATGAACTCGAACTTCTTCATCTCCTTCTTCAACGAAAGCTTCCACTTCTAGTACCTGGGATGTTTCGGGAACTGATATTTTCTCCCTGTTTTGTTCCAAGGTCGCCGAATTCAAACCTATTGCCAACTTTCCTTCGTCTTCATCACAATTTCTTGGTCCCACCGGAGACAAAGAGCATCTGAAACACATTATTGTATTTTTCTTGATGAATAAGGTCATACTTCAGTTCTTTAGAGGACTGCTCCTCGCATCCCGTGAAAATTGGAATTGCTCTCGAATACTCATAAGAATCATGAGCTCCTTTTCTTTTTCTTCGAATTTTGATTCCTACTCTTATTTGCACATTGTCGACGGTCGAAGTTTCACTGTTCAATCGTTTCTCTCTGAAATTCTTCTCATTGATTATTTGTCGTTGATTTTTTTAATTCTTACACAATTGAATTCGAATTTGAACATGTTTTTGGAGATGGTTCGTGAATTTCTTCACCATCTTCATTCTGTTCAACATCTTCAATAGGTTCTTTTCCAGAGGTGGTCAACATCAATTTTTCAGCGGGTTCTTCTTGAAGTTCCGCTGCTTCTACCCCGTCAGCAATCGATAATCGACTGAAACACTTTACTCTTTTGTTTCATGGAAACAATTGATTACCTTTCGCAATTCGCTTGCTTGTCCAGGTGATTCTTAAGCGATTCCTCGCTGCATTCAACGTCCATGTCTCGTCGATTCATATCATCAACTTTTTCCTGTGGCTCAACCACAACCTCTTCATGATCGCCACTTTTAGATTCTTCAGAATGAGTGGTTATTGATTCTTCAATTGCACAATTCTCAGGCTTTTCGGTCTCTTCATCTTGACATTTTGAACTGCTTAATTAATTAAAACTATCTGATTAGGAAGCTTATACTTTCCCTCCCCCGTGTTAAAATTCCGAAACCTTAAATACAAAAATTTCAGCCCCAGGTTTGCAGAATACGTCCAACTACCTAGTTAAAGGCAGTGTACCACTGAAATTTTCGAAACAGTGCTCTTGAGCTTTATATCACGCTATTTATGAAAACCTTTTTTCTTGAAGAAAATTTAAAATTTCATTGGAGAAATTTCAGTGAAATTCACTTGTCAACTTCATCTTTTGGATCATTAAAAAAATGAGCATCATGAAAGCTTGGCCATTAACCGGTATGTTTTTTTAATTATAAGTTTTAATGCATTTTTTTAACTTGAAGGTAGTTACCACCCGGTATTAAACAATTTTGAGAAAAAGCGTGGATTTTGTTTCTTACATATCTCGTTGGACACGGTGCATCACACAACATTGCTCAGCTTGCCGATGTTCTTCGATTTCATCAGTTTTGTTAAAATTACTTCCTTTCTTATTTATTTTAGGCACCTTCATCACTTGACTTCCGAGTAGACCACAATTAGGATATTTAAGAGATTCATACTCGCGTATCTTATCCTCCAAGTAGTTCCTTCCATAGGGCCCCCACGGCGGCGGTCTAAATCGCGGCTTTTCATAAAAAATTTCTAAATGAACAAATCCAATCTTTTTCACATTGATTTCTCGGATTAATGTCTGTAAAAATTTGCATTTCTTCAAATTCAACTGAAAAAAAGTCCCCACAGTAACTGTCCCAACAATCGATGGACACTTTCTGTACTCGGTTTGTTGATATTCAAATAGCGCATGCTTCAATCCCTGAAATAGTTGAATTTTTAATAAATTACCTATATACTAGGAAATTGAAAACCAACCGGCTCGTACATCTCCAACTGTTTATATGGTCTTGACAACAGAAATCGATAACTTTCTCTTTGTAAAACGCTATTCCTGAAGAGAAAAATAGTAATCGTTTTTAAATGAAATTCAAGATGTGAAATGCTCTCTTTTTAACAATATTGAAGGTTTTTTAAAACTACCCCCGATTTCCAATAAAATCTACTTATTTTGAGCATGCCATTCCAGCCTTACAATAAAAAAAAGTTTCAAATAATGGTTAAAGACAGAGTGTCAATTATTGCCGGTGTACGTTTACGTACACTCTGGCGGAAAAAGGTTGGCAATTTAAAATTTTAGCGAAATTTTTAACTGACACCATGTCTTTAAGTTACGAAAAAGTGTTTTTGAGGGTCTAACTTCCCAAAATTTAGTTCCACGGCTTTACAAAGTTTCAGCTGAGAACCACTGGCTGAAAAAACGGCATGAGATATAAGAAATAGAAAAAAAAAATGATATTTGGATCACCACAGACGTTTTTACATTCGAGGGACTAACTTCCCAAAGTTAGTCCCCCTCGAAAGTTGCCCCCTTCATTTTGCTAGCATTTTCTTGCATTTGGTTGTTTTTTGCACCATTTTTTGTTTTAATAATGGGTTGATATGGTCAAAAATAGTATATTTAATAGGAAATCAGTGGTAGTCTCGGACTTTGTCTAATTATTTGCGAAATGAGGAAAAAACTCACTCTAAGAGAATAGTCTCGAGCTTTAAATTAAACGATGTAACGCGGTCGAAAGCGTATTTTAAACGGGGATCCCAGCTGAAAAACATATTATTATTTCGAAACTTTATTGTCCGAGAAACAACTCACATCTCATAGTCTTCAAAAATAGGAAACACCATAAAATTGAATACGTCAACTATACACCTTTTGGGACCAGAATTTTTTGATGGAAATTCGGAAAATTTGAAAAATCCATGGATATGGAGTCCTTTTTCATGATATTTATACAAGACGTCGATGTCCGGTTCAATTTCCTTGATTTTTCGGAGATTTCTGGAAAATTTTCATATTTTTGCTGTAGAGAAACTTTTTCGCAAGCAGTGTTCCGATCAGTTTGGCTCGGCTATTTAAAAGAAATACAACAAAAATGTCCAGGATATTCGAGGAGCCGATCCGATCCGATCCGATCCAGATAGGTCCACAGCTTCCAAGTTTTGTTTACTTCCAAAGATACCAATGGATTTGAGACCCTCCCGAAAAAAGTTTTTAAAAAAATACCGAGTGATTGCATCACATTGTTTCGATTGTTCCATATATCTTTCATAAAGGTACATTTTCTTTGCTTCTTCATCGGTGCAATTGCTTGGGTAGTATGCTAAAATTCATTCGAAAATTTGTGTGTCAGTTATTTTAACAAAATAAACCTCTTTTAAACGTTTTATGGAAAACGTTGGGAATGTCCACACTTCGAGTGTAAGCAAATGAAATATCACCTAGTTCAAGTCGCGCTCGGCTATGTGTGAAATAATCCAGGTCCTTCACAACACAATTTTCCTCTCTATTCTGAGATATATGATTATTTCTTCTTCACTAGTTTAAGTTTTTTTCGGTTTTTGAGCAAAACTCAAGGAAAGCACTGGAATGTTCCTACTTTGTCCATGAGACAGTCGCGGAAGGTCCCGGAGATTTACATTTTCCCTTTGAAATGACCAAATTTCATAAACTGAGCGGCAATTGAAAGCTGTCGAATTACTGGACTGCTGAATTTGATCGAAAATGAAAAAATGAAAAAGAAATTCATTTTTCAGCTTTTAAATAGAGCTTTAAAATTTTAAACACGGTGGGCTAAAGTGAACCGAAATTGTCATCACGAACAACGCTTTGTGTGTGTGTACACCGTTACGACAAAATGCACACACGCAAAAATTCTAATTGTTTACAAATGAAATTTTAACGCCTACAACGCATGATAAAATGAAGTATTTGCGTTAAATACATAAAACATGGCTTAATCTAATTTTTCACTTTAGACCACCGTGCTCGCTCGTGTTTTCGCTTAGATTTTACGTGACGTGTGACCCCGGTGTATTTTCTGCGCTGTATTGCAAACGCGCTCTAATCGAACGGACCAGAAATTTTGTCTTGACAATAATGAATTGAAATGGGAACATTCCGGTGCTTTCCCTGAGGACCTATAGGCATAGTTTATATGAAAGTTTTTTAAAAAAATAGTTACAGGTTCTGAAAAAATTAGAACATCGTTATTTTATGGATTACCAATGAATTTTCAATTTTCAATTTCATTTTCATCTTCCTCGTATTAACAATTTTTTTCAAAATTTCCAATCTTATTTAAAAGTTATAATCTGACGAAATTTCGTAAAATTTCAACTCTTTGCAAGATGCTTAAGATTTAAAAGAGTACTCCTTTCGTAAAGGTTGTTCGATCGATTTAAAATTTAATTTTAAACTTTACCGAAAAAATAGTGAAAAAAATTGCAAAATGGGCTCCCGGAATCGAACATTGGTCTCAAAAACCACCAACTGGCTCTCACTTGCGCTAAGAAGTTCGATTCCGGGTGGCAATTTATTTGCATTTCTAGTTTTTTGCAATTATTTTCACAATTGTTTCGGTATATAAAATTAAGGTTAGAACCGATTTAAGAACATTTAAAACTGGTGTACAGTACTTCCTTAAACTATATCTCGTTCTAAAACTGGTGGGAAAAAGGAAATAGCTTCAACAGTGTAGTGTCACGAACCCTATATTTCGAAAAATCATATCTCAAGACTGACACACAGGATTTCAGTCATTTTAGTACCAATCGAAAGAGAATTCGACGTAGATTCTAATTCCACTTTAAATTTTGAATTTTCATCGACTCAAAAAATTTTAGACTCATTTAAAGTTTACCATATTTGCAGTGTAGTGTCACGAACCGTATATTTCAGAAAATCATATCTCAAGACTGACACACAGGATTTCAGTAATTTTAGTACCAATCGAAAGAGAGTTCGACGCAGATTCTAATTCCACTTTAAATATTGAATTTTCTTTAACTCAAAATATTTTTAGACTCATTTAAAGTGTTTCAAGTGCAATCAATAACTTACTCCTTTCAAAAATGGCAAAATGTACTTCCTTATCCGTTCCAAATGGTGGCAATGATGAAAAGGGTTTAAGCCGTGTTGAGACAGAAGTAATGGATAATATTCCAACAGCTTATGTTCTTTCGAACTTTCGTAAGTTCCAAAAAAATCTTCACAGCGTGTGTGCCATCCATGCTTTCCTGGTTTCGCTCTTAGCAAGAGACTGTCGCCATTAGGATCGAGAATACTCGCATCGAAAACTCCAGGAAACTTCATTAAATCTCGTAATAAGAATTCGTGTCCAAATGATATGCTATAGCCTGCTCGTGGGTCATTTATTATGAAGCCCAGGTCATTCACAAACGGAGCAGGTTGAGGTCTTTCGTATTCGATCCGACGTCTTTCTTGTTCGAATCTTGATTCGGCAGCACGTATTTCTATGCTCTCCTTCGAACGCCAGGAATCATGCTTATCGCTGATCACCCCATTTCTTAAAGCTTGGCAGGCGTGCATATCAATTAACCGTTCTTTCATAATAAGCCCAAACTCACTGTCATAATAAATTAATTCTTCAAATGGATTAACTGGTCGGATGTATTTTGGTGGGACGAAGATTGACGAACCACTGGCTGATGGTTCGGAAACTTTTTTTGGAAGCGTGCTGAAATTATTTATCTCGCGTGATAGAATTGTCGTATTTTAGGCTGTAAGGGTTGCAAACATTATAATTAAACGAGGGCTTTACGCAGATAATAAATGCACCTTAAATGAAAATATACTTTATTCTCATTCCAAATCTGTTTTTAAAACTTTCTAAAACCACCTAGAAGCCGAGAAAATTAGCTTCAAAACAATGGCCTAGAAAACGTTTCCACCTGGCCGAACTTTTTCTTATGAGGTTGTTTCGTGTTTCGTTAATAAAGAGTTATGCAGAATGCTTATATTAGTCCTTTTTAATTTATGTTTTTTTCCATTTTTTGGATTTTTCATGCCTGCGGACTAGTTTTCACCGGTGGACACTTTTTCTAGGACATTGTTTTGAAGCTCGTTTTCTCGGCTTCTAGATGATTTTAGAAAATTTTAAAAACAGATTTGGAATAAGAATGGAGTCTATTTTCATCCCATACGCATTCATTAGCTCCGTAAAGCCCTCCTTTAAACTTCTAACCAGCCGTGTCAAATTCGATTTCTTAACAACGACTTTTTACTGTTAGATTTATCAAAACTGGGTTAGAAGTTTAGTGCTCGTTTTCTTCATGTTTCTGCAAACCACTTCTTTGAATGAATCACTTTTAAAACAATTTAAACTAACCTATACATCCCAATTGACATGTGTGTACCAATTAGATTGACTGCAACGAATCGTGTCGAACTCTCCGATGGTATATTAGATTTTCGCTTTTTCTTAAAAATTGGCGGCGGCCATATCATCATTTCTGGAGGTGATGAACGATATTGTGATCGTCTCATGTTGTGATAGTCTGGAAATAGAGGATTTTGAGATCGGAAAGACAAAACAAACGACAAAAAATATAGGTGCGCTTAGAAATAGAAAATAGAGGAGGTGTATAGAAATGAAACAAAAATTTTCGGAATTAAAGAAATTAAAAAAGTCCCAATCAAAGGTGTCCAATAAACAGAAAAACCAAAAAAATAAGAAGGTTTTGAATGTATGAAAACATAATTAGAAGTATTAATTTCAAATTGGAATTTCATATGTAGGAAAATTAAGCATTTAAAAAATATATGTTGACACAATTTCGAAAAATTTCCTTTAATTCGAAGTACAATACGATAAGAACTAAACATACATACAATAATGCAGTTTACTCTTGCAGTCTGGCAATTAATGACCCCTCATCAAGAAGCAGACAGTGTTGCGCCAATCAGGATAACAATCGCTGTTTCACTGGCAAAACGTTGTCAGGACGACTAATCCTTAGGTGCAACACCATGATACACCTGGTGTAACGAACACTGGAGTCATATTGGTGCAGAACGACACAATTTAGAAAGGCCATGATAGGATTGGAAGAGGAAGATAAAAATTGCGGGAATGAGTGTGTACACCCTTTTTGAAAAGACAATTAAGACAATATTATAATTAATTGTGCAAAATTGCAAAAAAGGGCACCCGAGAACGAACTTTGGTCTCAAAATCCACTAACTTGCTCAGAAGTTCGATTCCAGATGCTCATTGGTTTGCATTTCTCGTTTTTTGCAATTATTTTCACGATTGTTTCGGTATATAAAATTAAAGGGACTCTATACTGAATTTGGGTTTTAATTCCATTTTCATCTTCTTCACAGTATTTGAAAACCTATAGAAGCAAAACATTTATTGAAATTTCCTTTTCTAGTACACGAAAAAAGCACATTTACAGGGTAAGGCGGCGAATGACCGAACCGCTCGGCCGCGAGCGAGAGAGCATGCGAATGTGAGAGAGTTTGCAATTGTTAGGCCATTCGCCGCCTTATCTCGGAAATGGGTGTGTTTGAGTACTAGAAAAGGAAAAATCGCAAAAATATTTTTCTTGTATAGGTTTTCAAATATCAAGAAGAAGATGAAAATGGAATAAAAACCCAAAAACAGTAAAGAATCCCTTTAAGGTTAGAACCGATTTAACAACATTTACAATTGGTGTACAGTACTTCCTTAAACTATATCTCGTTCTAAAACCGGTGGGTAAAAAGAAATAGCTTCAACAGTGTAGTGTCCCGAACCCTATATTTCAGAAAATCATATCTCAAGACTGACACATAGGATTTCAGTCATTTTAGTACCAATCGAAAGAGAATTCGACGTAGATTCTAATTCCACTTTAAATTTTGAATTTTCATCGACTCAAAAAATTTTAGACTCATTTAAAGTTTACCATATTTACAGTGAATCTTCAGATTTTCGAAAATTCACTTTCGTGGCACTAATACATACGGCGTAGGAAACCAAAAATAATAATCAATCTTGTTTTTACTATTTTTTCCGATTTTTTTCTATTTTTTGCAATAAGCTATCAAAGAAATACTTTTTTGTACCTTGGCTTTACAAAATTTGAACTTATTTCATGCGATAGGAGCAAAACGAAATATATGATGAAACTCGCAATAGAAGTTGTAGTAATTTTGTGAAATTTATACAATACGGGACACATTTTCTCACGATCAATTTGTAAGAAAAATACAAAAGAAGCGAAAATGTTGCCCCCGGATTAGATAGCATAAACATTTCGAGCAGATGGTTGGTTATTGCCTGTTTCCTAAAACCTCATCATAAATTGAGGTGGTCGCTAATATTATTCTCTGATTGAAAAAGGTGTCACACTTTTCATAATTTGTAATTAACTGGGTAACACCTGGGTTATAGTCTGTTTTGAATAATATGTCAGGTAAAAGCCAGTTCGCTTTGTTTTGCCTCACTTTATGACTTGTTTTTCTTTTTTCTAATGATACTTTCTATTTTCGTTATATATTTACTTTTTTTCGAATTCGAGATATCGTGGCTAAACTAAAGATTTTATTAATTTTTCAAGAATTTAATGAAATTACCAAATAGTCGAAATTTCTATAATGCAAATGAAACATCATAAAAAATTGGAAAAAATCAAGGGGTCTTAAAATATTGAAACGTTTTTTTTAAATAATTTTCCTCATGTGTTAAGTTTAAAGGAGGCCTTTGGGAGATAATGAATGTGTCTGGGATGAAAATAGACTTCATTCTCATTCCAAATCTGTTTTTAAAATTTTCTAAAACCACCTAGAAGCCGAGAAAATGAGGCTTCAAAACAATGGCCTAGAAAAAGGGGCCACAGGCGAAAACTAGTCCGCAGGCATGAAAAATCCAGAAAAAATGACAAAAAAACATTAATTAATATGAAAAAACATTTTTAAAAAAATACTAATATAAGCAATATTCATAACTTTGGGCCAGGTGAAAACTTTTTCTAGGCCATTGTTTTGAGGCGCGTTTTCTCGGCTTCTAGGTGGTTTTAGAAAATTTTAAAAACAGATTTGGAATGAGAATAAAGTCTATTTTCATTTAAGGTACATTTATGATCTCCGTAAAGCCCTCCTTTAAATGTTTTGCTAGGATTCCTCCTTGAGAACTAGCGCAATAGCAACACTAAAAGGAGGACTATACTCAGGTTATACATTTTGTTTAATCGATACGAAATTCAATTTTATATACCAAAACGATAGTGAAAAATTTGCTAAAAAATGCGAAAATAAGGGCATCGAACTTTGGTCTCAAAAACGTAAAAGTTTCCACTAAAGTTGAAGCCACGTTCGATTCCGGGTGCCCTTTTCTACTTTTTGCAAATTTTTTCACTATCGTTTCGGTATATTAAATTAAATTTAAATCCGATTGAACAACACAATCTTTAAAAGCTCATTTTAAGTCCTAATTCATGTTCGCAAATTCAAAAAAAACGTTATTATCGAAATTAATCAAAAATATAGTTTACAGCGGCACTCTATCTTTAAACTTGTACTTTTAATTCAAAAAAAAACTTACCAAAACAATATTCGAAAATTCTACGACAGACATATGTGATGTTGAAAATAAGAAAAAGGATCTGTTCAAATTAACATTAAACATGAAGAGAGAGCGGACGACAGAGAGCAAGCATCGGTTAGTAACAAAGAGTTGTATTCTGACAGGGCGCACGGGACACACATGGAACAACCATCTGCAACTTTATTTTATTTTTCTTCTTTTTTTTTTGATTTGGGATATGATTTGGGATTATTACACTTTAAAAGAAATAGTGCCTCTAAAGCTGTCATCGGCTTCGATGGGTTGACTTCTTTTCATCGTATTGTATTTGTGGTTTGAGTTGTTTAAAATACAATTAGTCATATTTTTCTTCTTCTTTTTTTTCAATTAAAAATCAAAAACTATTTTGAAAAATCTTTTAAAATCTTTAAACTCTTTAAAAATCTAAAAAATCTCTTGTAGATCTCTCGAAAATGCTCGAAAATGTCGGAAAGGCGAAAAAGGTTGACCTGTGTTGAACTTAAAAATGAATCTAAAATTTATCTAAAAATCAAAATAAAATCGAACTTTTGGGGAAACTCTTTCCTTTTGAAAAAATCACTGATTTTTTGGAATACTTCAGCTACTCAAAAACATAAATGCCAATGACGCCATGGCATGTTTTGCAACTTTGCACCTTGCCTCTAAATCGGTCCGCATCTGGCAGGATTGCATAATTCAAGATATGAATCTTTCGGCTTTTCAGCTTTTCTAGTCCCTTGTTTTGGATTACTATTCCTTCAAGTGTCGCAACATACGCACCTGTCATCGTTAGATAGGATTCAAATTATAGTAGGAATTTAGGTGTTACCCTATAAAATATTATTTTTATCGTACCGCCACGCAACCGCAACGCGACAGAAGCACAGAAAAAAATATTAGAAACAAAATCGTTGCCCACAAAAACATACATGGATGCCCACATTTTCTCACGGTATTTGTAGAATGAATAGGCGAATACAAAAGAAGCAACAATGTCAAACGAAATAGAACAAGTAGAAATAATGAATCGCGTTTCTTTCTTCAATTTAAACATATATTTTCCTCTCAACTTTTTATAAAAAATCTCGACTATAGGTGTTTATACGTTTTTTTTTTAAGGTTCTACTAGAAATTTGAATTCTTCTTGACAACTGAGTATTTTTGGAAACCTATTGGTAGATAAAAGCTATTCAAATTGGACAGAAACCTTTGGCACGGGTCTAAAAGGGGGTTATTTGGTTTTTTCGAAGCAAACTCGACAAATGTCGATAATTTTTTTCATAAAAAATATCTTAATTATCTCGAGAAAACAAAAAACCCCCAGTTGGTTCGATTTTATTCGGTAGGCATGGTTTTGGACTCGTGCCAAAGGCGGCAGTCTAATGAAGCCTCCATTTAAATTGCTTGATTCGACCAATTTTCTAAAATTTCCCAGAATTTGAAAAAATTAGTTAAAGACAGTGTATCACTTAATTTCATCTTATCATCATTTAAGTGTTGTTGATATATATTTTTCCTCTCTTGCTCTGTATCCTATCCCTGCCTTCTGTAATTTTTTAAATGTTCTTATAAAGATATAAAATTCTACTCGATTCCACGCGCGCAGAACTGTTGTTGCAAGTTTGTATGGCCTTTACCGTATCCGAACGTATTGAAAACATTATTTTTGAGTCATAAATGCATTTTTGGTATCTATTGGGCCAATTATGAAAAATTATTTTTTTTTGTCTATGCACCGGAACATGCCAAAAAAAATCGAGGTTTGTCAGTAGAGCGCGTTTGGAATCCGTATGGTTATACAGTACTTAAAATCATGAAATACCGTATACACCTAAAAGATTACGGTAGCTTGTAAGGGGTGGCCGCTTGTAACTTTTAAACCACTCCAAGAAAATTATTTTTTAATTTTCCCAAAAATAGAGTTAATTGAATTTTTTATACATTTTCAACTCTCAGAAAAAAACATCTGAGGTAAAAATTTAATTTAAAATATTTTTAACGAACTCTTGTTTTTATTTGTATGTTTTTGGACACATAGAAATCAAAAATGCTTTCATAAAAAAAGCAAGTAATTCTCAAAATTTTAAGATTTATTTTTTCCATAATCTTTACCTTTTTTTCCCAGAAAATTGGCAGTATTTTCTTCGTATAAATATTAAAATTTTTTAAACTTTTT
This sequence comes from Caenorhabditis virilis, assembly GCA_964036255.1. Taxonomy (NCBI): domain Eukaryota; kingdom Metazoa; phylum Nematoda; class Chromadorea; order Rhabditida; family Rhabditidae; genus Caenorhabditis; species Caenorhabditis virilis. The sequence continues at coordinate 6,854,533 of OZ038417.1, read as the reverse complement.
CGTTTCCTACTGTTATGGTTGAAAACAAATATTTTTTTTCTATTTTTCTGAAATCCTTTTTTTTAGGATGAATATCCCGGTTGGTAAAAAAGAAACATATCGATTCACATCATATTTTAATGAAATTGGCGGTTTCCAATTTGGAAACACATGGTAAGTAAGGAAATTTAATTAAATTTGATAAGCTTAAATTTAATTAAAGACAGTATCTCACTTATTTTAACAGTGTATGCATTAATTGGAATTTTTCAGGAAACTTGAACCGTTGATAAAGATGATCACTTTAACTCACCTTGACGATATAGTGACATTCAACCTACAATGTGCTCCTGGTGTCTCAAATTCGTGGTCGATCGATACCGAAATATCAATAAAAATCACAAACATATATGGGACAACGATCGAAAAACAAATCAGTTTTTGTTTTGATAGTGAATGCGACACCATCAACACCGGAAAGATCGCGTCGATGGCGCATATTTCAAGACATCGATGGGATCATGATCCTGAAGAATTTCAATGTGTCCTCATTATTCGAGTTAAGAAATGTTCTGGAATTGAACATATGGAACTTTCTGATTTTTCGATCCCGAAGAATATTGATTCAGAAATCGAGGTGTCAGTTGGTGGCTACAAATTGTACGTTGACAAATTGGTAAGTTTTTTTCAGAAAATATAATCCATTACATATCTTGAAATTTCAGCCACTATTATGTTTTTCTTCGGTTCTTCGTGGAATGTTGTCGAATACTGATGAAATAGAGATTAAATATACAAAAGTTGAAGACTTTATTGTATTTCTCAGATTATTATGTGGAGAGAAACAACATTTGATGAGTAAGCTTCTTTTTTTTTGCACCTTCATAACCTTACATATATTTCAGAAGAAAACATCGAAGGTATTCTCAAGCTCGCTGATGCATATGATGTTCCGTTTTTAATGGCAGATTGTGAGGATTATTTGATTTCTCAAGATAGCATCTTAATTGGAACGAAACTTTATATAGCAGTTAAATACAGCTTCGCTAAACTCCAGGTATTTCAAAAAAAAATTTTTAAGAATATTTCCCGGCAAATCTGACTTTTTCAGCAAGCAGTAATCCTACGTGAACTTGCTGAAGCTGCTCAAGCTCTTGAATTTGCTATGGCGGAAGCACGAGCGCAAGTCGAATTTCTAGGTCAACATGAACATTGGCATTGTGTGTGTGATCAACTGGAACAACCACAAGGAGGAATGATGCTTTCGCTTCTACAGTATCAGATCTTTCAACAACAGCAGTTGTTTCTACAACAACATCTCTTTAATAGGCAACATTGAGATTTTTCCACGATTCTTATTTTGTTCCTTCATTTTATTTATTCTACAGTTTCATGCATATTTTTTCACATTCATGAAATCTTAACAGTTTCCAAATTATCGCCATATCAACAAGAATCATCTAAAACTTTCAAACATTTTTAATAATCGTAACAGAATAGATATTAATCACTTCGAATGTGTCTGAAGAAGTCTTCTTTTATTTTATTCTTTTATTCTTTTATTTGTCTTCGAATAAATTGTATTATTTTTCAAAAAAAAAGCTCAGAAATATTGTAGAAACAAACCGATTCCAAACGCGCTATACCGAACAAACTCGGTTTTTTGGCCTGTTCCAGTGCACGGACAAACATTTTTTTAAAACATTTTCTGGAATATCAAAAAGTACGCTATTTCTGAGAAGGAAAAATGTGATGGAACATTGTCTTTAAAACAAATATACCCAGTGCAATTATGTTATTGTTCACATTTCGGCAGCTGAAAAATTGAAATTCGAACTGCTTAAATAGGCAAATCGCAAAACATGATTATTAGTACTGTTCGTTCAATTCGATTCCAAACGCGCAGCACTGTTTTCACAAGCTTGTATGGCCTTTACTGTGTCCGTACGTATTGAAAATATTATTTTTGAGTCATAAATGCATTTTTGGTATCTATTGGACGAATTATGAAAATTATTTTTTTTGTCGGTCCCCCGGAACACACTAAAAAAATGAGGTTTGTCAGTAGAGCGCGTTTGGAATCGGTTTGTTGCTACAGTATAAACATCGAAAACAATTAATAATAGCAGGTTCAATATTTCATTTACTTCAAATTATTGGGTGGCTGTTGACGGCCTAGATATGCCACTTCGTTGGCTGTTTGGAAAAAATTCAAATGTTGTAAACAAAATTCAGAGCTATTACTAATTCTTCTATCACTTCGACAGGCAGATCATGTTCCTGAGCCGTATTTCGAGTTTCTGCGTCATTCCGGGCTCGAGCATAAGCCTCCTCGCTAGCAATATTTCCATTTTTTTCAACCTGCTTCGGCAGACATCTGTAATTTCTGTAGAAAATGAGCAATTGTCTCGGAAATGGGGAAAATATTGGAGAAACGCCAAAATTTGAATTCAAAACGTTTGAGGACAAACAAAAGTCTTGAAAATTAATATGAAAAACATCTAAGTGCATTAAAAGTTCTGTAAATTTTTATAAGTGAACTCCGATTTTATGGGAATAAATATTTGTGTCCCAATTTCAGCACAGATTTACGTTAAATCAACGGAAATTGCTGCGAGACCCGGGACACAAGTTTCTACATTTTTAGTTTTGGTAAGTCCATAATTGGTCGAAACGTTGGCCATTACTTTTGAAACATAAAGATTTGTGATTCTTATACTCTGTCCATTTAAGCGATCTCGCTCAATCAACTTTAATGAAACCTGTGCACAAAAACCAAATAAAACTGAATTTTTGAACTTTGCGACATCTGATATTGGATTAAATGAATCAGGAAAAATTTCGTTATTCTATACATTTAAACTCATACAGATTTTTATTTTACTATTATTATTATTGATGTGATATTGTCAACATAAAATTTTTGAATCATGTAAGTTGGTTTTGGCCTACCTAGAAAATCTATGTCGTGCTATTTTTATTTGCGAGCGGTTGCGCTGCTGTCTTTCAGTAGAAAATGGATGATCCAAAATATTTAACTTTATCTTATGCTGATAGACTTTGTACTTTATCACTAAACTCTCTCTTACTTCGAAGATCCCGTACGGGTTTAAAATTTCTATACCAATGTCTTACCGGAATGGTTTCATTTCCGGATCTTAATAAATTTGTCGTTTTTTCCACTAACAAGCGTAAACCAATGATGTTAAAGCTTATTGGTACTCATTGCAATACATATTTGATCGCTGTGTTCCATTTTGGAACTCACTTACTAACAATATCAATTCATTTTTATCATATCAAGATTTTGTCCACCTATTAGTCATTTCTAAGATTAACCGTCATGCTGTATAACTTTATAACTATGAGTCCCTGTTACTCTTGCGGTTAACTTCATCAATCTTATTCATCATTTCATTTTTTTTTTTTGCTTCTGTATATTTCAATTTGTGTCATGAATAAAGATAAAGATAATACCTAGTCCTAGTATACCTAGTCAATATACGAAGGTACCTAGTTAGGTGTTAAAAAATCACCTATAAATTTTGCGGTGTTCATAAGAGTCAAACCGTCAGCACTCCCTCAAAATGTTCCAACACCTCACAATTTCTCATGGCACTTTGGATTTTACTTGGATTTTAGGTGGTGTTGGTGTGAAAGTAAGTCGCGCCCACAAATCATCCCGTATCGTATTCAGGTTACCAGCGTAGCTCTCATTTTTGTTATCGTAATACTGTGATCATCGCTTCTCAATTCTCCAAAATCCATATTTTGAATTTATTTTCAGAATGTCATTCAAAACTGTCAATTATCAATTTTCGTCTAATTTGCTCGATAGCCCACTTTATGCTGGAGAATTTGGAGGCATTGTTTGGTTAGTATTTTTTTAATGTAATCTAGAAAGGTCGTGAGATTTTTTGAGCATTACTAGTTTTTGAAAATGTTCCCATTTTGACTCAAACTGACATATTTTCAGGAAACTCCAACCAAGGGCCCAACAATTTGATTCTGTTGAGTTCCTGACAATTGAAATCGAATGTCTACATGAATATAAATCGTCCAATTTATGGTCGATTAGTGCTGAAATTGAGGTGCAGGTGATGAACAAATATGGAGAAAAAGCTACAAAAATGATGGATCACCTTTTCCAAAATGGTTCTGAAACACTTGACTTTGGGCACTTTCTGGCTGTAACCGATTTCATTTATGAAAACGAACGATATTTGCTGAAACATGAATTGGAATATAGCTTGAATATTCGGATCAATTCAATTGATGGGATTGACAATCTCCAATCTTATGATTTCTTGGAATCAAAAAACAATGATTCCGTCATTGTGTTGAATGTTGGAGATCATAAATTTTACGTCGATAAATTTGTAAGTTGATTTGCTTTTTATTAAAAGAAAATAAATGGGGTTTCAGCCGCTAATGGTTTTCTCATCTGTCTTCCGTGAAATTTTATCAAATGACCAGGATTATGAAATAAATATCGAAAATGCCGATGCCAAGGATGTTGTCGAATTTTTAAAATTAATTTATTGTCAGGAGCGAAAACCAGGTACTATTTTTCAGAATCTCTTCTTATTCAAAACATCTTAACTTTCAGATGATTATACAGAAAATGTTCTTTCATTAGCAGTTGATTACGACGTCCCATTCCTAGTGGCGGAATTTGAAGATTTCCTGATAAACGCAGATGAATACACCGCCGATGAAAAACTCTGTATCGCCGTGGAGTTCAGACTATCAAAGCTTCAGGTAACAATTAAACGAAATGTATTTCATTAATTTTCTTTCGATTTTTAGGAATATGTACAACTCAATATTTCCGATTCGTTGTCGGAAAAATATGAGCATGACGCTTTATTGGCTCAAGAACTGAAGCTGGAAAAACGAATTGACCAGCATAAAGATGTCGTTGGAATGGTTATGCAATTGGAGCAAAATGGAGCTCAGAGACCACAAATTGAAGAGGATGTGCAGTTGGAGAAGCTGTTAAAAGTGCAGCTCTCTGCCAGAAGTGCAGAATTTGCAATTCTGGTTAGACAACTAAGGAGCCATCTGCAACCGGAACAAAATTTGGAGCATGAGCAATTCTCCAAATTAATGGATCATTTTGAACAATATCAGCCTGCTCTAGCTCCGAGTCCAGCTCGATTTTCAGCTGTTTTCGAAGATACTGTTGCTCGCTCTCGAGAAGATGCAGTAGTTGAGTTAGCAGCTTTTGTTACACGTAATTTTGCTGCTCATCTTTCGGCTCAAATGGCTCAGGAGCAGGCTGAATATATTGCACGTGTTCATTTTGAAGTAATTCTTCGATCAAGAACCCAACAAGCTCTGACGTTTTTCGAAGAGGAAACGAAGAAGATGTTGCTGCAAAGTTATGTAACTAACAATGAATTGTTGAGGATATTGAAATTTGTAGAAAATGTAAATATTTAATATTTTTTTCCTAATTATATTTATATTTCCAGGAAACGGATCGTGAAAAACGATTCGAAGACGTATTGAAACGCCAAGAAGACATGTGTAAAGTTCTGGAATATTTGCACACAGTGAGCCAAGAAGAAAGAGCTAAGGGATATCAAAGATTGCTGATAATTCAGACAAGTTTGAATGTGATGAGTCTGACTGATGTTTCAGCAGTTTTATTGACGTTGGAAGAACGTTCGAAGAACACTTTATGCGAAATGTTGAACGGATTTGTCAAAAATTCAGTACTTTGTAATAATATTGAATTAAACGCTTGATTTTCTTTTTTTGTGAATATTATGGGTTTTAATCGGTTTTTACATATTTGTGATAATAATAATAATAAATCTTGTGCAGAATTTTAGAAAAACACTTTTACTGTAAATTTTAATCTTTATCCATCGATGAGTCTGACAATTGGTTTTAATCGAGTTTAAAATTATTATCCTGACAATAATTAAAATTAAGAAAAATGACGCGTAGAAGAAAAAAATAAACAACAAGAGAAATCAAAATAAAGAAGATAAAACAAGTAAATAAAGGCAACATTTAGATTCGAAGTACTTAATTCTAAGCTTTACATACAAATATTATTCAAAAAATATGTTATAATTTTTAAAAGTATTTGCAGTCTCTTAAACCCAAATAATTATTTTTGGTTTAATTTGTTGAGCTAGTATTGTTAATTAAGTTTTTAAATGATCCTCTATCGAAATTTTTATTTTTCTCATTTTTCCGTTGTCCATTTTTTCGCAATAAATAAATTTCCAAAAATGTGAGAAAGCTATAATTTGTCTCAGAAATGTATTTAGGCATCACAAACACCATCCTAAATTTTCATAACGATTGATCAAGTATTTTAAAAGTTATGATTACAAACATACTTTTCTATATACTTTTGCACGGTACTGTATCTGCATTGAATTTCAGTATTTTTTGAATTTTTTTTCAAACGGAATAGGTTCATTAATATAAAAATATGGTTTTTAAATCCAATAAAATGATTTTCATTCTGCCCTTAAATATGAAGTTGACTTCTGGAAACCCATAGTGTATTTTCGTACTGTAGAAAAAATTTAGTTTCATTTAGTTTTACCGAGAAATTGTTGGAACATTTAATATATCAGTTCTATCCAAATATCGTTACATTCAAGCATCATTATAACAATTTGAAGAATAATCGTCCTTCACTCGAATTCCCAAACAATGGCCTAGAAAGCAGCTGGGGTGGCCTAGGAATTGAAGCCTTTAGTTTTGTTCACTTTTTCTCGTTTATCTATTTTTTTTAATTTTCAATACAATTAATCCCATTTTCAGAGTAGAATATTTAAAAAATGTGGCTGAACACTAAAACTAACATGTGGGAAGTTGCAGAACCACTTATGACAAGAAGATGCTGCATCTGCTTAAAAGCACGAAAAAGAGTAGAGATGAAAAGGGTTCCAAAACAATTAGAAACAAGGAACGCTTGGGCTGCAGTAATTGGACCACATTTCCTTGAATATTGTAATCGACAGGTTGAACCACACTTTTGTAAAAACCATTTGAAACGTGCAGAAGATGGAACAGTTATTAAAAATGAGCTTCGCGATGACGTAATTTTTGACCCACATAAATTAAATAAAAAATTTTCGATTTCAGAAATTTCATAGATTCGATTCGGTCGCCATCAGCAATACAATTGTCCTTGATAAGAATAATCTTCAAGTGTTTTTAGATCATGATTTTGGAGACGTTTTAATTCATAAAATTGAGAAAATTTATGATAAAGATGTTGAACAAGATGCTGTTAATTTGGAATTTGTAAGTGTCGTTTTCCGTAGATTTTTCATCCAAACGCATTTCAGAAATTCCGCGATTATGAATCAGTGTTTAGTAGCGACAAAATTGTTCTAAATGAGCATAATATTCAAGTTTATATGGATCATGACTATGGAGATGTACTCGTTCATAAAATGAAAAAGTTGGAGGGCGACAGAAATAAGCAAGGAGGACAGATTGAGAAAAATCCAATATTTGAAGAAGATCTTGAAAATGATTATTAGTTTCCCGATAATGAAGTAAGATTGTTTGAGAACTTCACAAAGATTTTAAAAACCTCGAGAACTTTCTTCAAAAATTATATTTTTTTGTTTAATTCTTTCCCTTGAAACTCAATTTTACAGCGAAGCAACCAAAAATAGAAGCGGAAAACATATGCAGCTTATGGAACTCGAACAATTGCTTCACAACTGGTTTTTATTGTTTATTTTCGAATTCTAATGTATTATCTTCCAATCGAACTCCTCGCCTCACTTTTTCTCCTTTTGCGGCTAAGAAATCTTCGATATTTTTCTCCTGCAATTAATTTATTTTTTATTTTTACAAAATTACAATAATAATAAACCTTAAAATCCTCAAACCATCCAATATTATCCGCAATAATATGATGATTCTTACAACCGGAACATGTTACAAGAACAACCCCTTTTTCATACGATGACTTTGCAAAGGTTTTCGGACCCTAAAATGATTAGTGTTTCTTCTAAACGCTTTCAGAATCTTACTTCTCGTGACCCACAAACTTTACATGTATATGTCAACGACAAAGTTGGCGTCTGTTGTCCTATTGACGAATTGAAGCGGTGAAAATTACTAAAAACCGGAAATGAGGCCGAAGTGCTTGGCAAATTTGAGATTCTGGAGGCAACCGACAGCAAATTTGAAAATCGTTTGAGCATCTGATTTTCATTAATGTTGGAATTTTTAAATTTTCCTTCCAATAAATAGCATTGAAACAGATAATTTACTTCTTGTAATAATTGTAATTTGAATTCTTAGAAACAACAGTTTATTTCATAACAAAGTTTTTAGAAGAAGAATCCGAGAATTTTTCCTCCGAGATGCTTTCTTCTGGCCTCCTCGTGGTCCATGATTCCGGCGGAGGTGGTAAGGATGAGGTATCCGAATTGTCTGGATGGGAGAAGGGTGTTGGTGTACTTCTCAAGATCCTGAAAATAATATTAATTTTAAGTAGTCGATTGTAATTTAAATCTTACGTTAAGTCTAATGTTAAGACGTGGGGAGATGACGGAAGCCTTGTTCAAACGTCCAGTAAGGTTGACAACGATCTTTCCGGCGCGGTGGTCGTCGACAATTTCGAACTCTCCGATGTATCCGTGCTTCATCATGACAGTCAAGAAACGAACAATAACCTGAACATATATTATCCTTTTTTCAAATTAAATTAAATTTCAACGATGCCAGTAAAGCGCAACTGAGCAAATATTCTTCCAACTCAGGCTTACAAGCACACTAACTAGTTTCGTCAGGTAAGTTTATATCAAGATGTACCTCAATCGAAAATCCGACGAGATAGATGACGACATAAAGCTAACCAAGGGTGTCTCCGATTTTCAGATTGTTTAATGACTAAAAACTGTCAAAATAACAACTAACTTTATAAAAAATACGGAGAGCCTTGGTCAAAATCGACCGAGGCTGCCACCACCTGAACAAAAATGTTAAACTCAGAACAAAACGTTATTTTCTAATCGAATAAAAAAGAAAAGCAAGAAATTTACCTTGGAGGCTGGGCGGATAAGGACTTGGCGCTTTCCGCGCTTCTCAGCATTGTTGATGGCGTTGAGCGCATCGGCGAGAACGTTCATGCGAACCATTGTTACCTAGAAATAAAAATTGCGAAAATCATTAGAATTTGAAAAATACGAGACGAAAGGTATAACGTATATAAGGAATGGAAATATTTCATTGAAGATTTAAAAAATCCACGTTAAAAATGTTTCAAGAAACCATTTTATTTCTTTAAAAAGAAAATTCTTGTATCGTCACTAAAATTCGAGTTTTCTCGTAATTGTAGATAATCTTATAAAACATAACGAAAAGACGCTTGAAACTTCGAAAAATGGAAACAAAACACGAAAACTCATGGAAATTTACTACAAAAAACTAAAAATATGCAGCAAAATGAAGGAATGCATTGGAAAAAAAGAAGAAATGGCCTATGCTTGGCCTAATGCATAAACATTCGATACTCAGCCAAGGCAGCCAAATGTGCAACAGAGCGCGTTTTCATTGTCTTTTTGGTGGGTTTTTAAAAACAGATAAAAACTGTTTTTTTTAATTTAAAAAATGATATTAAATCAAAATTACTGATAATTTAACGTTTTCTGAATATTTGTGAATATCAGGGTTCTTAAAATAATTCATACTTCAGAAAGGAACAATAATGAAGAGAGTAATCGGTTTAATCGACATGGATTGTTTTTACGCACAAGTAGAACAGCGAGATCAGCCAGATTTGTGGGGAAAGCCGGTGATTGTTGTACAGCATTCGAGGCAAGGAGCCCAGGGAGGGTAATTTTGAAGCTAAAAAGTGCTTGTAAAATATTTAAATTTCCACAGAATTTTAGCAGTTAGCTATGAAGCCAGACCGTTCGGAGTCAAAAGAGGAATGACGGTACCAGACGCAAAAGTGTTATGTCCAGAATTGAATATATGTAATGTACCAATCGGAGAGTATGCTGATAAGGCAGATATTCAGAAATATAGGTTTAAAAAGCTTAAATTATGAAAATTAATTTTTAAAGTTTACAGAGATGCAAGTGCTGAAGTTTTTGAAGTACTGAACAATTATGACTCGAACATTGTTGTTGAAAAAGCATCAGTTGACGAGGCGTTTCTAGATCTTTCAATTTATATTGAGAAAATTATTGAATCTGGAAAATATGCTGAAAATTTCGACATTGTAAGTTGTTCCCGGATTTCGATTTCGAAATCTCAAAATTACAGCCGGAAGCTTTGGAAGCTTTACCAACTTCTCATATTGCAGATGGATGCGACAAAAAAGAGACAGACCTTGAAAGAATTGAAAGAATGGACACATTTCTTGAAGATTGTCGTTATGATGAATCACAACTTCGGTTAATGATTGCTGCACAAACTATAGAAGATATAAGGGCGAAAGTTCGAGAAAAGACGCAGTTTTTTTGTTCGGCGGGTGTTGGAAATAATAAGGTACCATTTTTTAGGGAGTCCACCCGAAATCTTCATTAAAAAACGTTCAGATGATGGCAAAATTAGTTTGTGCTCGACACAAACCACGACAACAAACTATTATCCCTCTGAAATATGTGAAAGATATATTAAAAACCACACCGATTAATGATGTACGTGGATTTGGCGGAAAGATGGGAATGAGGATTCGAGACGAGCTGGGGATTCAGAAAATGGGCGAAATATTGGAAATCGATTATGTCCGATTGATTGAAGTGTTCCCAGATCAACACGAATGGTTGAGATCGGTTGCTGAAGGATATGACACGGAACCGGTGAGACCGAGATCGGAGAGTTCGTCGATAGCTGTTAGTAAGAATTTTCCGGGAAGGAGTGCGATTGACACGTCGAAAGAGATGAAACAGTGGATTGAGGGGTTGACTAAAGAGTTATCGAAGAGGCTGATTACTGATCAGATTCAGGTAAATGTTTTTTATTTATTTTAGATTTGATTAATTGTAAATTAAGCACTATCAATCAATATAAAAATAAATCACGTTTTATAAATTTTGATTTAAATAAACCAAAAACAAAAAAAACATTTTTCAATTAAAAATTGGAACCACATTTTTCTAAAAATTAAAATTTTTGAAAATATAGATTTTTAAAGCATTTCTACAACGAAATTTGAAAAAAACACTATTTGAAAATATATTTAGTAAAAAATTGATTTCTGCCATTTTAATAAAATAAAATTTATTTAAAAACTCTAATTAACTAGACTTAATTACAGAACAAAAGAACTGCTGAAAATCTCGTCTATTCACTACTCACCGAAGACGGGAAACCCCAAAAAACGATTAAAATTTCCTCTTATCATCCGGATATTTTGATAGATCAACTGTGGAAAGCAATCAAAACTTTGAACAAGGCGTCAAATGAGGTGTTTTGGCATCCGAAAGTATTCAATATCTATCTTGGAGCCTCGAGATTTTCGCCCGGGATTCCGGCACAAAGTCGGGCGATAACTGAGTGGTTGAATGCGAAACCAGCAAGAATTTATGAGAATGTTGAGGAAGATGCGGAAGAGATTTTGGTTGTTGATGAAATTCCAGCTTCTAAGGTTTTGTGTTTTGAAAACGTCAATACAGTTTTGAATATTTCTTTTTTTCCAGCCATCGACTTCCAAATCAACTAATGATACCATTATCATACTCGATGATGATGAAGAAGAAGAAAAAGAAGCTGAAAATCAAAATGACGACTGTATTCATATTGATGGAAGAAAATTCACCAGATATCAGTTTAAAATGCTTCCCGAGTTTGTTAGAAAAGTGAGTAGCGTTCCTATCCTTTAGCAAAAAATAAGATAATTTTCAGCAATATGAACACAGGCTAGCACTGGAGAGTGCTCGAAAGCTGAAACTTGCAAACAATGCCAAAAACACCGTGAAGAGAAAGAGACAAGGATCAGAACCTAGTGCGAAGAAACCGAAAAGCTTAAAATCATTTTTTAATAGAAAATAGTTGTGAATAGGTTATAAATTGTGAAATTTTTTGTTGTACTAATTTGTTCTAGATGAACACTTTTCTTAAACTTCAAATATTCAATCTTTATGGGCGAAATTTGGTGAAATGGTGTAATTTGATGATTTTTCTTTTAAAGTCACATTTTTAAAATTTAAACTGTAACAAAAAACCAGATAAGGTAAAAAATAGCTTGGCAAAAATACCAAAATCAATCGGAATGAATCAAAACTTTCGAAAACGCTGAAAATTAAAAAAAAATAGGGTGCAAGTGCATCTTATGTCAGAATGAGACGCTTATGAGCTATGCGTTTGATACGAGCTTTAAAGGGGGCTGAGGGGACAAATAGTTTAGAAATGATGAAAGTATGATTGTTGATAAATAAATGAAAAAAAAATCCAAAAAAAAACTCGAAAATGGCGAAAAAAAACCATAACCCAGGTGTTCGAGCTAATGGCAGCAGAAACGATTTTTGGTTTTCTAGGCCGTTTCTTTTTTCTTCTCGGCCGCCTATTTTTATTTTTTGAAACATTATTTTTTTAATATTTACTCTTTTATACATTTCTTTTGAACGTTTATATTTTTAAATAATTAATTATGGATAATTTTCTCAGAAAAAAAAATTGGAAAGAAAAGAAAAAAAAGAAAAAAAAATAATTTTTCAAAAAAAAAAATCAGGCGGCCGAGAAAAAAAAAACAAATGGCATAGAAAACCAAAAAGCGTTTCTTCGGCCATTAGGGCGAACACCTGGGTTATGGTTTTTTTCGTCCTTTTCGAGTTTTTTTTTGATTTATTTATCAACAATCATACTTTCATCTTCTTAAACCATGTATTTCGTCCCATCAGCCCCCTTTAAATATACATATGATTAATCCTACTTAATTCTATTAATCTGCGTAGAATTGTCTTCAAAAAATTTAAAATTGGTAAATAATAATTGTCAATAATAGCGAGACGTATTTTGATAAGGAAAACTGATCATTTTTGAAATTAACTTTGAATTTATCTCTATAGAGCGCGTTTTATCTCATGTGTTCGCATTGAAATATTTTAAAACATTGTTCTGAACTCAACCATGTTAGAAAACTAACGCATTTTTTCAAAAATAATGGAAAATTGATAATTTTTCTCTTTTTGCGTTTATTTTTCTTTTTGACCATTATTTTCGAATGGACAAGCATGGCTTCCAAAATACTCAACGAACATCAATGAAGGTTTGAAGGTTCTGGCCGCAAGATAGGAAAAAATCCTCGACTAGATTAAATTAAAATTTAATTTTTTTTTCCTAAAAACGTATTTTTATTTATTCCACGAAAAAACACGTGCAATTTAACAAATCAACAACAAGGGTGAAAAAAATTCATTCTTAACCATATAAATCAGACAAAAGAACAAATGTCTGAGGATAAAATAAAAAATGAAGATCTTGTATTCAGTATCGGTGATATGTAAGTTGTGAAATGAGTTCTCAACAAGCAAAGTTCTTATTATAGTGTCGCTGGATACAAAATAACAGAAAAAATTGACGAAGGAGGTTTTGGACAAGTATTCAAGGTGTCTAAAGACGATAACATTTACGCGATGAAAATTGAGAATAGCCATCAGGAGGGTGGATCAGCAATCAAGCTGGAGGTTTATTTAAAGAAACAAATATTTTAAACGAGGTCTTTACGGAGCTAATGAATGCATCTGGGATGAAAATAGACTTCATTCTCATTCCAAATCTGTTTTTAAAATTTTCTAAAACCACTTAGAAGCTGAGAAACGGCGCCTTAAAACAATGGCCTAGAAAAAGTGGCTACCGGCGAAAACTAGTCCGCAGGAATGAAAATCAATGAAAAAATGAAAAAAAAAACTATGATAAGCATTCTGCACACTATTTCGAAACACGAAAAAAGCTTATAGGAAAAAGTTCGCCAGGGGGCCCTTTTTTCTAGGCCATTGTTTTGAGGCGTGTTTTCTCGGCTTCTAGGTGGTTTTAGAAAATTTTAAAAACAGATTTGGAATGAGAATGAAGTCTATTTTCATTTAAGGTACATTTATTATCTCCGTTTAAAGAAACACTATTTTAAGACGCAATTAATATTTTTTTCCAGATGGATGTGCTCTTTGATTTAAAATCTCGAAAAGTTAGCAATTTCCCAATGATGTATGATGGTGGCCGAAGGTCGAAATTCCAGTTTTTGGTCATGGAATTATTGGGAGACAATATTAAAACATTGCGATTTAAATCTCCGAATCCAATGGCTTTATCACCTGGAACATGGTCAAGAATTGGCATTCAATGTCTGTATGTTGTTAAATTGCTACATGACAACGGATTTGTGCACCGCGACATAAAACCGTCGAATTTTGCAATGGGACATTCGTCGGACGCTTTGAAAGGAAGAACCGTCTATCTGTTTGATTTCGGTTTAGCGAGGAGGTAAACCCATGGCAAATATCCTTATAATGCATAGTTAAATATCCTTTTTGAGATTCGTCATGAGATTGAAGAATAATGAGGATCCAAAAGATACAACAATTGAAAAGAAAACGGAAAGTTCGCGAGACAAGAAAAGTGCACGTGGTGAAAAGAAAAAGGTGAAAGTTGCATTCATTTTGAATTTCAAATCTTTAAAGGAGGGCTTCACGGATCTAATGAATGCTTCTGGGATGAAAATAGACTTTATTCTCATTCCAAAGCTGTTTTCAAAATTTTCTGAAACCACATAGAAGCTGAGAAAACGCGCCTCAAAACAGTGGCCTAGAAAAAGTGGCATCTTGCGAAAACTAGTCCGTAGGCAGGGAAAATCCAAAAAAACATAACTTAAGATGAAAAAACATTTAAAAAAAGGACTAATATAAGTATTTATTAACGAAAAAATCTCGTAGGAAAAAGTTCGGCCAGGTGGATTCTTTTTCTAGGCCATTGTTTTGAATCTCATTTTCTCGGCTTCTAGGTGGTTTTAGAAACTTTTAAAAACATATTTGGAATGAGAATGAAGTCTATTTTCATTTGAGGTACATTTATGATCAAAAAAAGCCCTCCTTTAATTTTGAATTTCAAACCTTTAAAAAATGAAACTGTAGAAGGTTTCTAAACGAAAGAATCTGACGAAAGAAGCAACAGAAGATGGCGATCCAAAAATGGACCAACTGTCAAGAGATAGTCGAATTCCCGACGGACCTCTTCAACAATTCTATCGATTCCGCATCGCTCGACCACACACTGATTTCCGCGGCACAATGTATTACGCGTCGCCAAATGCTCACTTGCAAATTGAGCTCGGACGTCATGATGACGTTTGGTCGTTAATGTTTATGATTGCGGAAATGACGACGCTTCTTCCATGGTCCACTGATGAGACAATTCCAATTGAGGAGCAGAAAGCGCAGACGAGATTTGCGGTGCTCTTCAAAAATGGTGTGTTGATGCGACTTGGCGAAAATTGAAAAGTTTTTTATTTTTAGAAGCATTTGCAAAGCTCGATGAGCACCTCAGAAACTGTAACTACTATGCACCACCGGATTATGAAATGATTCACCAGCTTCTAAAAGATATTATGGACAAGGCTGGATCGAATTGGAATGATCCGTATGATTGGGAGACGGACAGCACCCCGGGATACGTTAAATGGAAAGAGGAGAAGACGAAGAAGAGTTTGTCGCATCCATGGGAGAATGCGAAGGAATTTTTTAAGGTGAGTATTCTTAAAGAAGCTAGCAAATGTACCTTAAATGAAAATAGAATTCAGTCTCATTCTAAATCTGTTTTAAAAATTTTCAAAAACCACCTAGAAGTCGAGAAAATGAGCTTCAAAATAATGGCCTAGAAAACGTGGACACCGGCGAAAACTAGTCCTCAGGGATGAAAAATCCAAAAAAAAACTAATAAAAAAAAGCATTCTGCATAACTATTTATTAACGAAACACGAAAAAAGCTCATAGGGAAAAGTTCGGCCAGGTGGCCCCTTTTTCTAGGCCATTGTTTTGAGGTGCGTTTTCTCGGCTTCTAGGTGGTTTTAGAACATTTTAAAAACAGTTTTGGAATGAGAATAAAGTCTATTTTCATTTAAAATACATTTATTATCTCCGTAAAGGCCTCCTTTAATATCCGCTGAAAAGCAGATTAATTTTTTCAGAAAGATATTTGGAGTCAATTACCAAGACCAGTGTCACAAGAACATATAAACAATAATTCAAACGAGAATACGAAGAAGAGAAATGTGGACACTCAAAATACAACGCTCAAATCATTTATGAAGAAGAAAAGGTCGGAAGGAACAATCGATGATATTTCATGCACTGCTGGAGAGGAAATTTCGGTCTGTTTTTTATTTGGGTTTTTATCTGAAAATATTTCAGACAGTACCAGAGGAGGCTACAAATTCAAAAAGGAAACACAAGGAAGAAGCGACAACTACCTTTGTGCCGGCTGGGATAAAGAAGAATGTATCAACAATGGGAACGGTGCCAGGTTTTGGACCGGAAGACGCACGAAAGTGTCGAAAATCTGGCAGAAAGAAGACGAAATCATCAAAAACAGCGACAAGTACCGGCCTTGTTCGACTTATGAAATCTATTGTCAAGGTTGGAAAGCCGGCGGATAAGAAGGAGCATCCGAAGAACCCACCTTGAATTGTGTTTGGAAAGCTTCAATGAAGTTTTTATAAAATAAATGTATTCTTTAAATGTATTCTTATTTTATTCTTATTGAAAAAAATGAAACAATAATTGGTACAGGAAGTTTTTAAAAAAAACGTAAGAAGTTTGAAAAAATATTTCACAAGCACCAGAAGCTCGAACTTTCAAAATTAAATATGACTCGCGAATAAAAAAAACAATATCTGAAATTAATACGGGTTATTGAAATCAGTCAGAAAAAACAGCTCACAAAAGTTTTGACCAATTTTCTCCTGGAGAAGGGTTACGGTAGGTGGTTTTTGGACAGGAAGGAAAGAAGTTGAGATTTTTTGAATAGAAGGGTTCGAAGAGTTGAGAAAAATTGAAATTTTTTTCAATATTTTCGAAAATTCCGATTTCCGACAGTTCTCGTCAAGCGATACGAATTTTTAAAAAATGCTATAAACTTCAAAAAAAATAGTAACATGCAGCTTGTCAGTTAACACGATAAAAGATCAAGGCAAAAAATCAAAATTCGAATGGGAGTCCAGGTGGCGAAAGAACAATACCGATATGTAGCCAAATTCAAATAATTATGTTTCGCGCCAATTTCGACCGCGTTGCACGGACATCGACCGCGTCGCACGGACACGCGCGCATTCAAATTTTTAATTTTGCAACTTTGGATCGCTGCTATGACGCGTGTATTAATCTGTGTGATTTCGCATAAATTGCATTGTACTAATGAGAGAACGCTCTAATTTTTGAAACTAAGATCAGGTAGGGTCAAATTAGCTGAACAGCTGTCTTTAAGTCACTTTTCAAAATAGGAGTTGAATTTTCAACCTCTGCCGTATCGAATCAATTAATTTTCTCCACGACACCTCTTTCCCCCGAAAAACAAACCAATCATCAAAATTTTATTTTTAAAATCCCGTCACACTGATAGCTTCGTTTTCATTAGGAGTCATTTGCTCCTGCTCTCTTTGACCCCGACGAGCATCACCTACAAAACATGTGGCCAATCATTCCACATCATTTTGAGGAAGAGGGAGGACTCTGGGCCAATACACAGACACACAGCTGCCAACACAACCACAACAACAACAATCAGACGCCAAAACTTTTACTGATTTTACTGATTTTTTTTAATACAAGAAATTTAATCAATCGATATGACAAAGCCTATCACCTGGTTTGGAACATGGCTTCCGTTAATCAAATTGGCGCAGGCGGTGAGTATATTATTTTATTTTTTAAATTATTATTTTCATTTTACCCGATTTTTTTAAAAGTAAATACCAAGGTGAATTTCATGATAACCTTCAATTCCCATCCATCTTATTTTCATATAAATTTTTACCTTCTGAAGCCCGTTGGCTTCGATTTGAATTCTGAAAATGTTGCTTCTAATGCAGGGCTTCTCACAAAAATTTTTCAGAAATCAATAGGTAGATAAAGTACTTATTAGTAAATGTAAAACATACTAAAACACTACAAAAATAATCAAAAAATTGGACAACAATTTTCCAAAACCGTCATGAATATTTAAGAACTTGAATAGTGCTGAATTTAATTTATTGATTGTTCCGGATTTAAAAGAATAAATTTTTTCGAATGGCATGTTAAAGACAAGATCCCACTTATTCATTTAAACCTTAACAGTACTGCACAATTGGAAAATATGAATTTGTTCATAATTAATAACTTTAATCAAAAGTTCCTTAACAAGAAGAAAAATCACAGAGAAACAGCAGACATTACATTCAGAAACCATGTTACAGACAGAATCCCACTTATTTTTTTTTACCTTACCAATATTCTGCAATTGGAAAATATTAATTAAGAAATTCTAAAAGTTGTAAAAGTTTTTCAATCGATTGGAAATTTAATTTTATGTACCATACTGGAAAAAATTGATCGAAATTTGGTTTTTCGTCAAAAACAACCAATTTTCGCGCAGAAGTTCAATTCCGGTTGTTATTTTCTAGTATTTTTCAGTAGTTTTGTATTCAGAAACTTGTTATAAAATTGAATTTTCAATTGATTGAGCAAAATCTAAAATAAGATTATCGATTAAATTTTATTTTTGGGTTTCTATTCCATTTTCATCTTCTTCTTGATATTTGAAAACCTATACAAAGAAAAATATTTTTGCGAAATTTCCTTTTCCAGTACTCAAACACACCCATTTCAAAAAATAAGGCGTCGAATGGCCTAACATTTGCAAACACTCTCACATTCGCATTCTCTAGCGCGCGACCGAGCGGTTAGGCCATTCGCCGCCTTACCCGGTAAATGTGTTTTTCGTGTACTAGAAAAGGAAGTTTAGATAAATTTTTTTGCTTCTATAGGTTTTCAAATATTGCGAAGAAGATGCAAATGGAATTGAAACCAAAATTCAGTAAACAGTCCCTTTAATAGGTATAAAATCTTTAAAAGTCAACTTTTTTCAGGTATGCCTTTCCATAGTCATTCTCATGTTCTTGGATGGTAGAGAACAATGGTAAAATATTCCATTAAACCCCCCTAACATCCGAAAATATTACGATTCCAGGACCGTCTACACCGTAACCTTCTTCTTCGCCTTTCTCGCCACCCTCTTCTCACTCTTGACCATTTTATTACGATATTTCGAAGCAAACAGTTCTCGAGAATTCACTTTCAACATAATGGTAAATTTTAAAACAGAACTTTCGCTAAAAAAAAGTCTGAAAATCCAGGAACTCTCCCTTAATGCCATCTGCACCATCACTTGCTTCGTTCTCTCCTGCATTCTTCTCTGGGACATTTGGAACATGCGCCAAGGAGCTCACAAATTCAAATATCACACCAGATTGGCGCCAGTGAACATCGGACAAGACGCCTGGATCCGACGATGCGGAATTGTCGCGGTAATATCAAAAAAGCGCTTAACTTCCGCTAATCCCATTATTTTTCCAGATAACCCTCCTTCTCGCGGGCATACTTTTCCTGGTCACTTATCTAAAAATCCATCGTTCGCATCGTTAAAAAAATGTGTAAATTATAAATATTTAATAGTTTTAAGATATTTCCCAAATTTAATATTTTTATGTGTGTAAATATATAAACATAATGATTTTAAAAAAAATACAATTATAAAAAAAGAGCATTGAATAAATTATAAGACAAGAAAAAATCGGTTCTCGAGATTCTTCAGGTAAAAGAGCAGTTTTAAAAAAACATATCAAAATTATGAGAAAAACAAAGAAAATAGAAGTTTTTGTGCAACCGGAGTAAGATCTCTTTATAAAATTCAATAAAAACAATTTTGAAAAAAATTAATCAGAGACAGAATGGATGTTTGTGTGATGACCCGAACAATCAATAGAACCCGGCTCCGGAACGAGCAAGGATTAAGAAAAATCAACGAAAAATTCAAAAGGGAAAAGATCATTTTTGAGAGAGAGAGATGGAGAGGTGGAAAAGAAATTGAGATGAGTGAGAAAAACAAAAACTAATTAGAAAATTCGCTAAAAATCAATTCACGAGAGAGAAAAAACGTTCAAGTGATCACCGCCCATTCGGTGGTGCGGCTTGTCCGAAATTCCCCATTTTCTGCTGTTGCTGTTGCACCGCTGCCAACATTTGTTGCGGAATCATCATTTGCGGAAACATCGCCGCCGCTTGTGACGACTGAACGCCAGCGCCTTGATGAGCTGCCGCCTGCTGCAATAGCCCAGCCGGGATTCCTTGCATTCTTTGCTGTTGTTGTGGTTGAGCTCCTTGATTTTGCGCTTGTTGCTGTTGTTGTTGAAGCGCGATCAAAGCTTCAACGTTTGTAGGACGCCCTGCGACTTGTTGGGCTTGTTGCTGTGAAGGCTGCAAATGAAATTGTTTAAATTAAAATTATTTAAGCAAATCGAAATTTAATCTAGATATTTTTCACAATTATTAAAACTAACATCAATTTTTTAAGAATTTTACATTCTTGAAATTTAGATCCGATAAAGTCTCAAAGCTTAATTTAAACAATAATTTTAAATCCCTACCTGTGACATTTGTATCAATCTCATAAAATCCATATTCGCTCCATTTCCTTGCAACATCATTTGTTGCAACTGTTGTTGGAAATGAGCCTGCTGAGCCTGTTGAGCTTGCGCTTGAGCCTGAGCTTGAGCGTGTGCATGGGCTTGGGCTTGAGCCGCTTGGGCCTGAGCTTGAGCTTGAGCCTGAGCTTGGGCCTGAGCTTGAGCTTGGGCTTGAGCCTGAGCTTGGGCTTGTGCTTGAGCCTGTGCCGCTGCTTGGGCCTGAGCTTGTTGCTGAGCTTGATGTTGTTGGGCTTGTTGTTGCGCTTGTTGTTGTTCGAGATGACGCATCAATTCCATGACTCCTTGCTGCTGCTGCGTAAGCTGTTGCTGTTGGGTGAGCTGTTGTTGCTGCTGTTGTGGTTGTCCACTCAAGTGTTGAATAAGCTGTGCCGACAACGCAAGTTTCTGCGGATCATTTCCAGACAAAAGCTGCATTAGCAAAAGTTGCTGAATTTGAGCGGCTTGTTGTTGGCTCTGTTGCTGCTGTTGTTGTCCTTGTTGCGCCTGTTGAGCTGGCTGTTGTTGCTGTTGTTGATGTGCGACTTGGTGTCCTGCATGTTGTTGCTGCTGCTGTTGTTGTTGTTGTTGCTGTTGTTGCTGCTGAACAGTCGCCATCATTATCTGAGATTGGAGTGCTTGTTGATGTTGAAGTTGCTGTTCCCTTTGTTGCTGTGCTTGCTGTTGTGCTTGCTGCTGTTGCATCAACAAGTGAAGCATCTGCTGAGCTGCCGTTTCACTCATTCCATTGGTGAGTGACGCGGTGGCCGATGATGGTGGAGCTAACGGGATTCCGATACCCGACACATTCGGCGTCGCCATTCTTGAAGCTGCATGTGCCGCCGACACTGGTAAAGCCGATGGTGGTCGGACAACAGGCGGTTTCGGTGTAACCCTGCAATTTGCATTCTTCATCGGTGGGCTGGAATGGTATGTATATTTAATGGATTTCGACGTTTTTTGAATAATTTCTGAAGACTGTAGAGTGCTTCAAATACATTAAGAATCTTTGAAACTAATTTTGAAGATTAAAAAAAAAAGATTGCATTTTTCAACAGACAATCTTTTGAATTTTATCATCAAATTGAAACTTTGCAGTCTTCATTATTATTGAAATTACTTATGAAAACTACTTACCCAGCTCGCCTAGCCGCTTCTTGAATCGTTGCCGCCATCATTTGCGGATTTCCAGAATAGTTCTGCGGTCCTCCACTAAGAGCCGGTGGCGGGAATTGGACAAATTGTCTGAAAAAAGCGATAAATTTTCAAGGAAAACATCTATAAAATTCTTACGTATTATTGACTGGTTGTGCACTGGTTGACGGCGGACAAATCGGTGTGATTCTCGCCGTTGGCGCCGCTGTGGAAAGAGCAGCCGTATTATTCCCGCCAATCGTCACAATTTCCGGTCCACCGCTTCCATTTTGCGACGGTGTCGACGTTGACGGCATCGGTGGTACACTTGCCGACGGGACTGCGTGACTCGTCGCCACGACTACAGCCGCTGGCGTTGTTGATGACGACACTGGAGCGGTTGATGACGGAGCGGCGGCGGTCGAGCTGGTTGCAGGCTTCTCAACGACACTTGTAGTTGGCGCGTCTTTCTTGAAAGTTTGGATTTCGTTTGCGATTCGAACATGCATCCCACACCAACGACCAGGCTTCTGGAAGAAGATAGGTGGTGTTATTTTTATAGACGTATGTTTTAAGCACTTTTAAATCTCATATAAAAGACGTCAAGATCTAAGCCCCCTTCTTAGTAAATCAAAAATTACCTTCATTTGCGGCGGAACTTGAGCCAATAGCGCTGCACCAGCCAACTGCGATCCAAGCGACGCATTCGGCGGGAAATGAAGTCCATTCAATCCTGATATTTGACTGAGCGACGTTGGCACTTGTCCAGCCGAAGAAGTCACGTTGTTCACAACTGCAGCAGATTGAGTTGATGTTGCTGGAGTGCTGTTGCTCAACTGATTGTTTGCAGAAGCGGCGGCGGCGGCTGCAGCAGCGGCTTGAGCTTGCTGGAAAAATTTATATTTCTATCACAAACAAATATTTTGGCAAAATATTATTCTATATTATCAAAATTTCTCAAATTTCAAAAAATATTCCAAAGATTACAACAAAATCCTTTTTTTTAAATCTATTGGCTTAAAATATGCATTTTCTGAAAATAGCTCCAATAAAAAATAATAATTTCGCTCCACATTAATGGATTCAAATATCTTCTTTTTCAAAAAACTACCCCCCACCACAACTTCCTCTAAAACACCCTCTATACACCCCCCCCCCCTTTTCTTCCCCTTCTATGCAACAACTCAATCAACTATTCCCCGCCGTGCATACATATAAAGAAAACGAGGAAGGAAGAAGCTTTGAGCTTTTTCGATTTCTTCTTTTTTTCAAGTCACGCATGCATCCTTTTTTTCGGGTCTTCTGCTGCACACACAAATTCGTCGACTAAACATCAACAACAGCGCAGCGGAGAATGAGGAGGGGAAGAAAACGGGGGGTTTCAGAGAAGCTCAAAATTTGCACGGTTGAGCTGATTCTTGCAATAGTGCACAATAGGCAGAAAACGGTGTCGACAAAACTAACCTGTTGCTGCAAGACGGTGAAAAATGGAATGGTGTTCGCATTGCTTGGCGCTAAGAATGGAGCATTCGAATTTGCATTCAACAATCGCATCGCATCTTGAACATTTTGCGGTTGTTGGGTGGCGGCGGCTGATGAGGTGACTGTTGTTGGATTCGCACCAGATGAGGTATTAATGTACAACGAGGTAGTCGTATTGGAATTTGTACTTGTTTGACTTGGATCCGTTGGATGTCCTGGAAAAAAAACTATTTTTTGATTCAAAATTTTGATTGAAAAAACCCCTTACCATTCAAAGCATTTTGAGCATTCGCGGAAATTCCAATAACACTTTCCGTCGGCTTCGCAATTCCAATCATACCATTTCGATAAACATCCCCATCAATCTTCGCCATTTTCGATTGACCCGATGGCGGGCTGGCGCTTGATCCACGCTTAACACTCGCCTGTGTTCCGTTTCCAACTCCTACGATTCCAATAACCGATTCGACGACTGGCGTCGGTGCATTCGGTACGTCGACCATTGTTGGTATCGCTCCTGTCGTGGCTACTACTGTTTGTGTGGTTGTTGTGGTTTCTGAAGACTGTTGACCAGGACTCTTCATATCACTGGGCACAGAAGCCGGTGGCACGTTCTTTCTCTTTGTGTATTTCCGCTTTTCACGTTTTTCAGGTGGCTGAAAATAAATTTGCTACTTTTCACTAGTTTTTTTTTAAATCAAGCCTCAAAAATTTGTTCAAAAAAATTTTAAAAACACCAATTTTCACCAACAAAACCCTCACCCTTTGCGGCGTTTCAAACAAGTCCGGATGTGACGATGGACCAGCTTCACCCGCTTCAACAGCTGCTTCGAATTCCGCTTGAAGTCTCGCCTGTTCGTGCTGAAACTCCTTCTCCACCTCCTCCTCGATTTGCTTCTCTTGAACCGACGTCAAAAGACCGCTTCTAATACGCTTCTCGTCGAGCTGTTCGACGCGACTTTGTTCGTCTTTCTGAAAACAAAATAAATTAATATTTTAAGAAAAAAATTCGAATTTTTTCAACGATCAAAAACTAGAATATATGGATATATATATAGAGAGATAAAATGAATGAGCAAATTAGCCCTTTCTGACGTGAGACAATTCACTTTTGACTCATTTCTGACCATGCACGGATTATCTAGACTAGTACGGATTTGTGTTTTGGAATAACTGGCGAGAAAAACAAAAAATTGCAAAAATAAATTCAATGTCGATTAGGGAAACGACTACTAAAATAAAGCAAAACGAATGTTTTCGCGCGTATCATTCTAATGAGGTGAGGTGAGGTGAGGTGAGCTAACGGGGAGGGATGTTTGAGTTTACGAATAGCTCCAAAATAATAATGGCAATGCAAAACCAATGATAAGAAAGTGCGATTTTCAGAGTGGGGGGAGAAAAAATATAATGAGTCATAATAATGCAGCTTCAAAAATTTGTATTCACATGGGAAATCAAAATGGATTTTATTCGTACAAATTTAAGCCAAAAACAAACACAATTATCGCGATATTTTTGCTACAAAAAACATCGGGGGGTTTTTGGAGCTACAGGGGGATTCGCGTGATGTTTTAAAGGCATCTTGTCAGTTAACACGATCCAAATTCAAGGCAAAAAATCAAAATTCAAATGGGAGCCCAGGTGGTCCACAGAACAATACTAATATGTAGCCACGTTCAAATAATTGTGTTTCGCGCCAATTCCGACCGCGTTGCACGGACACTGACCGCGTCGCACGGATACGCGCGCATTCAAATTTTGATTTTTTCAACTTTGGACCGCTGCTATGACGCGTGTATTAATCGGTGTGATTTCGCATAAATTGCATTGTACTAATGAGAGAACGCTCTAATTTTTGAAACTAAGAACAGGTAGGGTCAAGTTAACTGAATAGCTGTCTTTAAACAAATGTGTTATGAACTTTTTTTATTAATTCTAATATTAATCCAGTTACTAAAGTCGAGAATTATATTTTAAAAGACTTTGAAAATTCATTTTTAAAAAATTAACTTTCCTAAGCTTTTATAAGCAGGTTACACCTTGTCTTTAAACCCCCCTAATACTCCAAAAAATAGGGATTTTAGCGCACAAAACAGAAAAAATGCGTTGTTTTCTGGTCATGCCCCACTTCAATCCCTTAACAGCACCTATGGGATTAGGCGGAAAAAAATGTCCAAGAATTGATGACAATTTCTTTTTTTTGTCAAGAGTGGTCTTTTGATCTCGGAGAAAAAATAACTATAGTGAAAAAACATTCTCAGGACTATAAAAATCGAGAAAAAAAATGTTGTTCTTCAAAAATCGGGGCGAGACAAAAAATGATCGTACAGATTAAAGTGTAATGATGACAAAAATCAGATAATCGAATAAGATAGCCTTATCAAGAAAAATCTGACAGACTAATGAATCGAAACGGGTCTAAACGTCATTAGAAATCCACCCGAGAACAAACCTCAACGGTTTTCTGTACGCGCTTTGCAACTTAATAAAACAGCAAATTCAACATTTTCAGTTTCTAGAAGACTTGACAGCTTCTTCTCGACCATTCGAAAATCTGATGATGATCCTTCAAAAAGTGAAGAGAGAGAGAAAAAGATGGAAGAAAAAAACCAAAACAAACAGGATTGAAACACGGATTGGTTCTCATTTTCTTTCCCCCTCCCGTCGAAAAATGAACAATTCGCGCATCATCGATATCGTATTACAAGCGCGAGAAGAAGAAGAAGTAGAAGAAGAAGATGTGAATGGAAAAAGAAGAAGGCTTTCCCTTTTTGCCTATAATAATCCGTCTCCCCCCACCACTCATTTTCATTCTTAAATTCGAGAAAGCAAAAGCGGCGAAAAGAACACATTTCGGAGGGCTGAGATCGAGTTTCTTTTCTTGACACCGCCATCTTTCAACGAATACGATTATCTAATACTAAAAACTACAAGAATCAAATGCAAGAACTGGATCATCGACAATGTAATAATAATTGATTTAATTATGGCATATTTTTATTTATCTTTAAAAAAGTTGGTTGATTTTTTGTAAATTTAAATTTATAATTAATTCCAATTTAGAAAATGCGTTCTGTTTTTTATTCTAAATTTTGTGCTAATTCCATTTTTTCTGATATTTTCATTTTTTTAAAACGAATTTCTAAAAAAATCCGATTTTTTAAATAAAAATTCTAAATTACAGATTTTTCGCTTAAAATTTAACATTTTTCAAATTTTGTGAATTTGAAAACAAGAAAATAAACGATTCCCAGTAAAAACTTTAAAGTTCAGGTGTTTCCCTAAATTTCAGACGCAGTTATATATAAGTTATATTTTTTACTAAAAAAAATGATTGCAAATTCTGAAATTTTTAAAAAATTTACATTATTTCACAAAAAAACCAAAACTTCCTCACTAAATTTCAAAGTTTCGAATTTTCAGCTTAAAAGTCCAAAATTCTCACAATTTTCCCCAAAAAATTATGCAAATCTTCAAAATTTCTTTTAGAATTCAATTTTACTGACAAAAATTAATACCCTCTCCAAAACACAATTCATCTCCTCCACTTTGTTCAAAGAACACAATTCATTGTTAGATAACACCAACGGCAACAAAAAAAAAAGAAAAAAGAAATGATGAGAAAGAGAAAGAATGTTGTATTTTCGACACTTTGATTACACATTTAAAAAGCATCAGAAAATGTTTAGTGTTTGAAGATGAAAAGAGCGAGTCATATGATATTTGCGCCCCGTCGTCCCCGTATGCCCCCTTTCGACTCAATGTGTTCTCTTATCAATTGCACTTGCAAAGGAACAAAAAATAAAAACTATGAGAGAGAGAGAGAGATAGATAGAAGA
This sequence comes from Caenorhabditis virilis, assembly GCA_964036255.1. Lineage (NCBI taxonomy): Eukaryota > Metazoa > Nematoda > Chromadorea > Rhabditida > Rhabditidae > Caenorhabditis > Caenorhabditis virilis. The sequence goes on along the minus strand of OZ038417.1, from coordinate 6,827,446 downwards.
AACAAAAAAAAAAGAGGCGGTGGTGATTTGAGGGAGCGGGCGGGTGGTGACTGCGGCAGATTGGGGCAGGGAGAGCGACGAGAGTGTAACATGAACCAATGTCCAATTGGCTGTCTGCCAAGAAAATATTTCGAAAAAATTCTTTGCTGTCACCTGATTTTTATCAGGGAATGTGGGAAAAAAAACGTTTCGATCGAGTACTGCTTATTTCGAAGCATACAAAGAATTCTAACTGGCGGAGCATTGTAAACAAAAATTTCGTTGGTAACAAATTATTTTTTAAAACAAATTATTTTTTAACTTTAGACTCGTTTTTGAATATCTTATTTTCTGAAAAATTGAAAAAAAAAGTTTTTCGAGTTATCGTGATAGTCATTTCTTAAATAAAATCGTTATAGCAAATTCTGGCTCTTTTCATAAAGCAAAATTTCAAAATTTTGTTAGTTTTCCCCATAAAAAGTGACAAAATAACTAAAAACTTGCTGGCAAACGAGCACACTCCAGACAAAAACAAAAAGCTCAGTTAAACCACATTCAGCACAATTTTAATATTGTGTATTGGATCCATCCGACATCAGGAGACCCCAAAATCAAAAAGAACGAAAACAACAATGACCAAAAACAAAATAACAAAACTAATGCGAAACGAAAGAGAAACAGAGACAATGACGAAGGCCGAATAAAAATGGAAATACGAAAAAAAAAGTGGGGGGAGACACCCGCAAATAATGAATGGTTAGGGCGAATCGAAAAAGAGGGGGGGGGGGGGGGAAACACGCAAGATCATCTCTAGAGAAGCATACAATCTGGTAAGAGCGTTTGATCAGAGAAGCAGATGAAGAAACCGAGAGATGCAGAGATAGAGGTGCAGAGAACCTGACAGACAGAATTATTGAGAATGATGTGGAAGCAGCAGCAGCAACAGCAGCAGCGGTTGTGGCGGCGGCGAGCGTCCGATGATGATGATGGCGGAGGGAGGCAGGAAAAGTGGTTGGTTGAGTGGTCGAAACACGAAAATGAAATTTAAGGAAGGAACGCATTACGCAGAAAAAAAAACGTTATTCTTTGTAATTTTCAGAATTACATGTGAAATTTACGTCGTAAAAATCTCTAAGGAATACATTTCCCGAGATTTCAAATTTTGTTAGATTACTAGAAATTCAATATTCTGTTTCAAAACAAGAAACCTAAATAACAATTAAAGAAATACAAAAAATCTATTAGCACCAAGAATCGAATACTTGTCTCAAAAACAAAAAGCACAGCGCTCCAAGTTCATTCCGTGTGCTTAATCCCCCGATTTTCACCTTTTACATTATTGTTTTCGGTATAAAAAACCTAAATTTCAAATAAATCGATAATCTGACTAGTAAGGCACTTTTTATGGCATAAGATAGATTTTTTGAAATCCCTAAAAAATCCAAAAAAATTCACAATTGGATTTTTCACCAAATTTCGGCCATTTTAATTCGAAAACTTATTTTTAATTCGTCATTGAATCTAGCGCAGAAAAACTCAAAAAACCAGTACTTTATAAGAACGAAAATGTGACAAAATTTGTTTTACAGACAACTATTTTCTTAATGACAGTGTGTCACTTTATAGTTTGAACGAAAACGCTTCTTTTCTTCAATAATAATATGGAATTTACTAAAAATCTCATTATAAAAAATAACTGGTACATTATCTTTAACAAAAATGCCAATTTGTCGATCTTTGACTCAAACTAATTCCATAAATAGCCTCATTCTCCAAACTCTTCCCCCTTTTTCCTGCAGCCAACCTTATTACGTAACATGTACCCCCCACATTCTAAGAAAATGTGTGCAACAAATTGGTGTACAAAATATGGCCAATTATCCGCCCAAACTCATCTTCAATTTTCTCCAATTTTTCTCATGTGATGTGTTCAACAAACACACAAATACACGCATGACAACACAATGAACCCAATTAAGTAAAAATGAGAGAAAAGAGAAAAGTTCTCTCTCTCTCTCTCTCTCTCCCTCGATCCTTTTTAACAACACTTTTTCAAATATTATTGACACAACCATTATATATTCTAAAATTGGTTCCCCTTATCATTTCTCTCTCTCTCCCTCCCTAATTCTATCCATCAACTGATCGAAAACCCAATTCCTTCTCTTCTGCAATAATAAATGATGCAAAAGATGACAGAAAAAGTTTGGTGTTTGCCAAAAAAAAAAACCAACCAACCCATGAGATTCGTCTACTACCCTTATCAGTTTTATCAGATAATTGACAACCAGAAAAAATTCTGACGACGATTTTTATCAACACGAAAAAAAAAACCAAAAAGAAAAGATAACGCCAATTTCCTAGAAAAATTTCAATTCCGCTTTTTTATCATTCACGATCATCGATACAAGTGTTTTTTTTCGAAAAAAAAAACATCAAAATTCTTGGAGGAAAAACATTGTATGTGAGAAATCAAAAATTGTCAAAAAGTCAACTGAAAACGTGGCACCTTAACTTTTTTTCCTTATTTTAAAGTTGGACCCCCTTAACTCTGAGTTTCTGAAATAATGCCACCCTACATATGAAATCAGTATCACCAGATAAAGTAAAAAAACTGGTTTTTCTTTCAAAATCCCAAAAAAGAATCGCCCGCCAAATTTAATAAAACATTTTTGCACTTGAACTTTTGAAAATTGATAAGCCCATCAATTTTTCTCGAATAAAACGTGCGATTCCTTCAATACTGATAACCGCTTTCAAATTCTTTAAAAAATCACTCATTTCGATGCTCTTCAACACAATTTTTTTCCTCTTTCTCAAACAGATAGAAACCTACTCCCATTACAAAACTAGAAAAAGACGCGGAAAAATATATATATATGTATATATGTGAAAAAAAAAGTGAAAAAGCGACGAGAGAAGCAAAGGGATACGAATGGAAGGGATAGCCGTTTGGAATTGAAAAAAAAACCACCCGGACGAGAGAAAACAATAGAGAAGCATCCGAAACGGCGAGAGAGTGCGTGTCTAGAGAAGAAGACAATCGAATAGTACACATCTAGAGAAGCGGCGGAAAAACGAAGGAAGTGAATAGGAAGAGATAAATACGGAGGGCGAATTTTATGTGTGCAATTTCTTCATCTTTTTTTCTGCTGCGGGACAAGTGGAGGAGGAGGAGGATTGAGGGGAGGGCCGAAATGAAAGAACAGACCAAAAAATAAGATGCAACGAGACGCAGCTAAACCGAAAAAAAAAAGAATTCGCGTTTAAAAAAAACCAAAGGACCTTGATCGGAAAGGAAGGCGAAGCATGATGAACACAATGAAGAATGACAGCAGGAAGATGGCTGCCTTCAATGTGTTCTTGTGTGGTTTGATTCGTCCTTCGTCATCATTCGGAGAAAAAGAAGGAGAAGAAGAAGAAAAAAATGGAAACGAGGAACAGCAACAACAACAACGGAAAAAAAACGGTCCGTCGGAATCGTATCTAATACGCCACATTGAACTGTTATTGTCGAAACAACAATCGGCTTAATTTTTGTATTTGTGAAAATGTGTAAAATGAGGTGTTGAATTGAAAACCGCTCTAGTTCGCTCGCATTAATTCGCGTTTACCAGTTTTGATCTATGATAATTTATTTTCAAAACGGAAATAACCACTCTCCATTAAAAACGTTTCCATGTATATTTCAAAATCGAGTCATAAAACCAAGCATTTCTGTTTAAATAACGGCAAAAAATGCATGTAAAACTATTTCATAACAAAAAATTGCAAAAAAGGGGTTCAGTTTGGGACTTTTTTCAGGAAACGGTTGCAAATAAATTGAGGTTTCTACCCTTTTTAAAGGAAGAGTGACACTTCGAGCATTTCTATTGAAAAATCTACCCTTGGCAATTGTCCAATCAAATTTTTAGCAATATTGATGTTATGCAACTAGCTTCACTCAATAGTGCAAAATTTTGACAATTTAAATTTCAAAATTTGAAATTCAAATTCTCTCCATAAAAACCGACACCTCGTCTTTAAGACCATGTAACCAAAAGATCGATGTAAATTCTACATCTTTATTATTCTTTTGTGTTCATTCTTTCCCATTCTTCTTCTTCTCTCTCAAGTTCTCTCTCTAAAAACAAAACTACACTCCGAGCCAAAAACTTTTTCAATATTTATGTGTTTGTATCTGTCTCGAGTGCACAATGACTCTCCTCCCACCCATCTCAACAATAGGGGCGGTTTTTCTTGTACATATTTGTGCAACGGAAGGGGAAAAAATAGGACAAACTCTTTCGCCTCCTTCCTTTCCCCCCCAGAAAAAAAAGGTGAGGTCCACACATCGAACCGAAGGTTGAATCTTTTCCCAAATGAATGAGTCTTGTGCAAATATTGAATCAGTCGTCTCCCCCCCCCCCCCCCCCCACCTATAACATTTTGATCAAATATACGTCGTCTATACTACTTTTTCTGATCTTTATTGTGTTGTTGAATATAATACATATAAAAATGTCGCCTTTTTTCTCGTTGTTCAAATAGCACTCGGAAGGAGAGCAAACAACTCCCCCCCATGTTCCATAGTTCATCTTTCCAAACCACTCCAAATAAGGAAAAAATGTGACAGGAAAAAGATTTGAAACGAAAAGTGTTCAATGCTCTGGGAAAAACTGTCACTTGAAAAACATCAACTTGACGAATGTTAGATAGGCGTTTTTGTTTTTAAAAAATGTTCAAATTTGAGGTTAATTCGTAATCCGAACTTTCGGTGTTAAAGGTAGTGTACCACTTTAATCCAAAAAGAAATTACGACCAATTCCCATACTTAAAATTGATGCAAAAAACGACTAAAACCCTTCAAGCCAATTTTTCAAATTCACACCCCAAAACACATTAATTAATCCAAATCCCCATCGATACTACCAGAAACGAACGATCTTGTTTTTGTTGTTGATCATCTCATTTTGCCCTCGAGACAGATTTCGTTCGATTTCTTAGTGAAAGTTGTAGAATATTCGACGTGTGTATCCCTCACTCGTTCTCTCTCTCCCCCCTTTTTTTTTTCTTCACCGCCTATAACAACAGCGACAAGGGCGCAAAAAAGGAAAAACGATGACCGTAGGCGCGCACACACACCCAAGGCCCTCCTCTTTTCGGAAATTTTCTTCTTCTTGTTGTTTTGCAGCAACGCAGAGATCAGGAAGGGAAACGGGGCAGGCGGCATTCTTATTTTTGGAGGACACCAGACAACGATGAATGGAGTGAAATGAAAAAAGTGGCGAGAGATATTACACCGGAGAGCCTACTAGAGAATCCGACAAAAAGCGAGTCACTAAACTATAGAGAATCATACAATTCTAGAGAAACCGAATCGCATAGAACCAGTGAAGCATACACTCAAAATACTCAGAAATCGAGAGAAAAAGCCTCCGGAACACGGCCGATGCGGGTGCATAGCCAAGGAGAAGCGAAGAAGAAGAAGAAGCCGACCATCTGCTTCTTTTTCCCTTTTCGCGCACTTATCTTCTTCTAGTAAAAACACAAAAATAACATGTGCATATGAAAATAAGAAGAAAATGAAAAAAAAAAGGGGTGAGCGAATAAAGTATGCAACGAGTGGGGGACAACGACGACCGCCACAACAACAACATCAGAAGCAGTAGAGAGAAAAGCGCTGACGACGTTGACAACGAGCTGCACACAACACAAATAACAACAACAACATCATCAGCAGTGGGAAAACTAGGGGATCAGAGCAAGGAAAAAAAAAGAGGGGATTTTCAATTTTTCCACCGAAAAATCTTCTCTCGAATGTTTCCGCTTGCAAGAATCAAATGAATCACATAAGTTGAAGTAGCCAGAGCAAAATTATGAAGGTCTCACCAAGAAGATAACTTCACAAACTGTCCCGAAGCACAATTCCGGATTTTCATACAACTATTCGCGAAACATCATTAGAAAAATGAGGTTTTTGTGTTATATACAAAATGTAAAAGTGCAAACCCCAAAAATCACACTAGAAAATTACGTATGGAAGAACATTTAGTGAACGACTGCAATTCTAAGAAATTGCGAATTACTTGGAAATAGAATTTGTATTCATTTAATGCGATTAGTGCGAATGAATCATGTTTTTGAATTTTTCAATGATACCTTGGGGATCGTAGTTTTCATGGGAAAAACAACTGATATTCCTCAATTTCTGTTTTTATGAAAAGTTCAACATCTGAACTTCAGCCTGTTAACGAAGGCTGGATTTCCGATAATAGACATCAAACATTCAGCTGCTTCATTAAATGTTTTGCCGTATGGAAAATGTCAAAACCAATTTTAAAGCAGCTGAAAATGTCAAGTCTGAAATTGAAAGCAACTGAATTTCTTTCAAACAACACAATGAATTCGTCTGATTATTATCGGTGGGGGGCTTTCACAAAATCAATCGTTCACGATTTCAACTTTTCATCTCGTTAAATAACTAAAATGAAAAATTCTCAGAATACCTTCTCATTCTCCCAGTACGTAAATATAAATTCTTCTACGATTTGTGCATACAAATCTCATTACATTTCCCCCCTTCAACAACATATATGTGATGTTATTATTATTATTAAATTTAATCCAAACCAAAAGACCATTGTACTTTCGCCTCTCGTCCCTCTCACCGCAAAAACAAATTTCCCCCCTCCTCCTCCTCCTCTTTAAGTGGACAACACCGAACACAGCGACGAATGAAAAAATTGTATAAAAACTCGACGAAACAAACCAATCCGAACGAGGGAGGGAGGAAATGAACGAACAATACATCAGGGAGCGGCTGGCTGGCGGACGGACACAGAAGAAGTAGAAGAGGAGAAAAAAACGAGCGCCCCGAAGTGAACAAACATTAAAACGTTTCTATTTCATTCGTTGTGTAGGGTCTCTTCAGTAGGGGTGGGGGGAAAAGGTCGACACAATGAAAGACGCAACGAGAAAAAAAAACAAAATAAAACGCCGAAAATTTCGTTAAAAAAACGGGCGTCTGGAAGGGGGGGAGAAAAAGGATGAACAAATAAACGACCGAATGTTACGAATATTTGTGTTCCTTATCAAATAAGCTTATTTTTAGTGAATAGAGTCTAGCTTGACTTTTTAGACATTGCTCATGTTAGCAAAAAATTCTCCATTACTGAAAATAACGAAAATAACATTATCGAAAAACATGTATTTTTACTTTTCTCTAAATTATCTGTCTTTAAAGGCAGCTTGTTAGTTAACACAATCCAAATTCAAGGCAAAATTCGAATGGGAGCCCAGGTGATCCAAAGAACAATACCAATATGTAGCCACATTTAAATAATTGTGTTTCGCGCCAATTCGCATTCAAATTTTGATTTTTTCAACTTATCACCGCTGATATAAAGCGTGTATTTATCTGTGTAATTTCGCATAAATTGCATTTAACTAACGAAAAAAGCTCTAATTTTTGAAATTAAAATCTGGTGGGGTCAAATTAACTGACCCACTGCCTTTAGCCATTTGATCTCTTAATGCTAATCACTAGAACACCGTCCTTAGACACATCTATCAATTTTTTCCCCAAAAACTGTTCTTTTCCATCTCACCAAAGCTTATCCTCCCTTTAATCAGAGCTTTGATAAGATAGACACCATCTTCAAAATGAAAACAGCGAAAGATAAACTCGATTAATCAGATAACAATTTCTTTTCCACACATTTTTTTTGTGTCTTAATTGATGCGATTCGATTCGGTTCTGGTGATATCACGTGATAAATGTGAGATTGAAGATTCTTTTTAATCTTTTCAGCCTTCATTCTAAGAATCGTATCATTTCTGCCTTCAAAGATCTTGCAGAAAATGTAGGAATAATCCTCTAACATACGTCTTCCTCGAGATTAAAGTGCTTCCGAGCGAGAAAAAAAAATCAAAATAGGTTTTCGATTCGAAGAGATTATATTATATATAGGATTATTTATAAACTTTTATTTAAAAAAAACATTAGTATTACTAGATTAAGAGTTCAATAGTATCAATTCTCGAGAAACCTTATTATTCCATTCGAATAATTCTCTTAAATCTAAATTTCCCTCGAAATCTTTAAAATCACATTTTTGTGTAAAGTGACGGGGTCAAAGACTCGAAATCCCTCGTGTGAGCCTTTCTTCTATCTCACATTTATCAAATAAATTCCCCCCAGAAATGTATCTGATTAATCGAGTTGATCTTTTTGTTTTTTTCCCTGAAGATTGCTCGAGGAATCGTGGGGATAAATTCCAGGTGAAAATGTGAGAAAAAATAGGGATATCATTGAAAAACTGTTCCTTCAGCCGATTTCGACTAACTAACAATTCGAATGCCAATTTCAGATTCCACGTTCCATATTTCTTGAGATTATTGCTCAGATTATCGAGGAAATGAAGAATTCTGAGTATAAAATACAAAAAATTCAACTTTTCAGTTCATGAAAGCTTGAAAAAAGTTCCTTATCACCCACTTCCGAACAACTGATCTTCCTCGAAAAAAAACCCAAAAGAACACACAGCTAAAAAAAAAGAAGATCAAATAATCGAGGATCATCTTCCATTTCTTACATTTCAGCAAAATGTTACACTAAAGAATCGTCAAATGACGAGATGATGATGATGTTCTTCTTCATCTTTTTCTTTTTCCCACCCTTTAAAAAGTGGGGCCTCATTTCATCTCGTCTCTTACAACGAACGGATGACAACAACAACACATATGATCATCATATTCTATGAGTTTTTCTCTCCTCATTGGTTCGCTTTTTCAAATTGGTTTTGTTACAAAAAAACCAATTGAAAAACGAGAGAAATGGGCGAGAATGTTCTAGGGTGTTTTCCGATCGGGAGAACAATGATACTAAAGGCTTGAGAGGGAAAAAAAAACGAAAATGCTGTGAACATGTAGCCATATTTGCTCATATTATCAAGAACAGACACAATTTCTAGAGCCTGGTATGTTTTTAGAAATGTAGCCCGAAGAATTGATGTACTAAATAATTACAGATCTATGAATCGTCACCATTTTTCAAATACCCAAACAAAAGGGGGATTCTCCCGCAAATATACATAATATTAATATTTTGCAGCTAATATCTCTCCGAATTCTAAAAATCAAGATCAATCCACTGGATTTGACCACTTTTCTGACCTACAACGAAATAACTCAATATTCCGAAAAAATCCCATCATATTTAATAATTTCTAGGCCATTTGCCAAAAATCCCAAATCTCAAAAATCACCCGCCACAGCTCTACAAATAAGCACCTGCGTCGTGTCCAAAATATTCCCCAATCAACAATAGGTGCTAATTAGATTGGCCCTAAAACCTCAAAAATCTCCCCACAAAAGCGCCACCACGAAATGTGCAATTATTATTTGTTTATCACTAATTCGCGTTTTCAGGCAATGATTATATGGTAAAACAGAATAACCAAAAAGGGGAAAAGGCAAGGGAAAAAATCAAATAAACCCTTTTAACTGGAAAAAGGGACTGAAACAAGGAAAAAAGAAAGGACTTACGATATATTGCTCACTGTGGACATATGCGCTCTTTTGTGCCGTCACTTTGTCAAGCATTTGTTTTGTCTGAAAATTTTAAAAAATGTTGAAATTTCTATTTTTTTAAGTAGACTTTTTTTTTGAATTTTAATGTGGAAATTGATTTTTTTTCTAGATTTTCAAGAAATTTAAATTTTTGGTAAGAATCTAGATAAATGGCTTAGAAATCCTAATCTGTTAAAACTATGCCACCGTCTTCATTTTTTTAAAGTGTCTGTTTACACATTTTCAATGTTAGGACTGAGAATCACGTATTTTTAATGGAATAAATAAAAAATTCAGTTTAAAAGCTTAATTTCGAGCAAAACGGTCCCTCAAAAAATCCAAAACGGGTGGTGGCACCCGTTTTGCACTGCTACCGCATGTTTTCTGCAGTTTTGGGCGCATGAACATTTAAAAAAAATTATTAATAATTAATAAATACAAAAATTGAAAATCAGTGAATTTTTATTTAGAAAATTAATAAAAATTGTTCGAGCGCCCAAAACTATGGAAAACAGGCGGTGGCAGTGCAAAACTGGTGCCCCCACCCGTTTTAGAATTTTTGAGGGACCGTTTTGCTCAAAATTAAGCTTTTAAACTGAATTTTTTGTTTATTTCATTAATAATGCATGATTCTGAGTCGAAAAATTGAAAATGAGTAAACAGACACTTAAGAAAAAGACGGTGGTATAGTTTTAACTTATTAGGATTTCTAGGCCATTTATGTAGATTCTTTTTAATAAATCTAAATTTTTTGAAAATAGTTAAATAAAGACGTTTCTTTTAATTTTCTTTCAAAACTTTAAAAATATTCATTTTTTCGTTTAAAAGTTTGAAAAATGACTAATTTTTCTGTTTTTTTTGGTTTATTTTCTGAAAATATTTCCCAGAAAACCTTAAAAAACCCCCCACCTTATTCATAATAGCCTTATCAATCAACCACAACTGTTTCCTCGTCGAAAACTCCTTCAAATCAGCCAACGAGAAGCTTTTCAGCAAATTAATCAAATCAACCCGTTCATCGAGACCCATCGATTCTAACCATTCAACCGTCCGCCACGTTTCAATTTCAGATCGAAGAATTCGTTCTTTCAATGACATTTCAGTCTTCTCTCCGTTTTTCGGTAAACCAAGATATTTCGGTAAATTTGGAATATCTCCACTTCTTCGATTTTTCATCAAATACGCTCGAACCGATTTCCGTTTGTCTTTCATTTTCAGCTTTTTGCATTTCTTATAAAGCAGGAATTTCCGATAGTTTCGACTTTTGACGTCTTTTTGTTTTCGAGACCTGGAAAAGGGTATTTTTTAAAAATATATTTTTCTAAATGAAGAATTTTGATACTTTTCATAGGCTTTTTGTGTCAAATATTGTATTTTCTGAAATTTTTAAAAAAATCTATATTATTTTCTTAAATTCAAGTTTACACAGCAAAAAATGAGATTTTCTATTCAAAATTGAAAATATTTACAATTTTTGTACAAAATTTCAAATTTTATATTATATTAAAGACAGTGGGTCAGTTAATTTGACCCTGCCAGATTTTAACTTCAAAAGTTAAAGCTTTCTCTCATTAGTACAATGCAATTTAAATCACACCAATAGATTGCTGCCTTTAACTAACACCATATCTTTAATTTCCATTTTCAAAACAAAAAAACTAACCATCTTCTATAAAATTTCGTCTTCTTCTTGCACAATACCCTCCGATCGACCCGTTTCAATTTCATTTTGTCCTTTCTCAACTTTCTCCTTATCATTATCCTCATCCTCAATCCTTCCAGCCCTTTTTTCTTATTCACCATCATTTTTCGACGTCTTCGAACCAATTTCAGCTTTTCAATTCTTCTCACCTTCCTCCTTTCCAACCTCTTTTTAGTGATTCTTCTCCATTTCCCGAGAACTTGAAGCTTAAACCTTCTTCTCCTCTTATTCGTCATTAATTTCAGAATCCTTCCAGTTATCCTTTTGCCTTCTTTCTTATCCACTCTTATTCTTTCCAACTCCATTCTTGTCCTCATTTTCTGAATAAGCAATGCGAACCTCTGACTCGCTTCCTCCTGTTTAACCCGTCTTATTCTAAACTCCAGCTCTTCAATTTTCAGCGACGCATATGTTCGTTTCTTTCCATCCTTCTGATTCTTTTTCCCGCGTTGTGGTTGTGGTTCATCCTCTTTCGCCGTCGCCACAAGAAACATTGTGATTTTATGACGATTCATCACCATATTAAACATGATCTAAATCGATTTTTCAGAATTTTAAAGCTATTTATAAAAATTCAAAAATCGCTCACCTTTGGCACCGAATACCTCCTTTTCACTCTTCTTTTCACTTTCAGAAACTCTTTTTTCAGCTTCTTTTCCGTTTTATGCTGTTCCCATCGTTGCTTCACTTCATTTCGGAAACTATCCAATTGACTTTCCAAATCGAAATATTCGTCAAGGGTTTCAAATGCTGAAAATGTTTCCTATTTTAGTTTTCAGCTAAAAATGAAGGGTTTTTGATAGTTTTCTTTTAAAAAACAAAAATTTTTTCGAACTATTTGAAATTTTTCGATTATTCTAATATTTTTGAAAAGTTATTCTCTTGAATGAATAAAAATTCGATTAACTAAATAACTATTGGAAAATCCTTTAAAAAATGAAATAAAGACATTTTCGGCTTCCAGAGAAATTTTTTTAAAAAGCAGTAGTTAGTCCCAATGACCCGTAGAGACCCAGTATATGTGATTTAGGTCCAAAAAGACTGTCTGGGCTGAAAAAAACTACATTTTGCTCAATTTTTCAATTAAAACGGTTTTTTGGGTTATTTCTGGCTTTTCAGACCCCCTGAATTCACTTATGAGCATACCTGATCGTTTCCCGCACAGATAGACACAAAAACAAACTTTTTCCATAAAATTGTTTAAAGGGACACGCATTTAATCGTTTGGGTCTTGAAGTAAACTACATTTTAAAAAATGACGAGAAATTGTAATTTCTCGGTATTTTTTGAATTTAAAAAAAACTGAATAGGCCCATAACAGACGTGGCCTAGAAGCCCAAATTTTTCAACCCAATTCCATGTTCTGCTAAAAAATTCGAAAATTTTCAAAACCATTAAAAATCAACCCCCCCCCCTTCTTCCATATTTTTTCAGAATTAAAAAACTCACGACAATCCCCGGTCATCTCAATCGCCTCCTTCACAAGTTTCCCAACTTTTTCATGTTTTTCAACAATTTCCCTTTCCAACTTCTTGTACTCCTTCTGCTTTTTCCGATTTTCTCTTCTCCGCTCCAGTCTTCTACGTCTTATCTGGAAATAAATTCAATTTTTTAATAAAACCTTCGTTTTTTGTGTAATATCAGCGAACCATTGATACCATCAAAGAATATGCAAAATCTCTACATTTTTAAACTAAAAAAGTGCGCAAAATTGTAATATCTGGTAAATTGTGCACTTTACAACGTAATTCTCAAAAAAAGGGGGACTAAAAATCCAAAATTAAAATAAATACCTGTTGGTTCAACCATTTCTTCTTTTTTCGAGTGATTTTGCAAGTCTCCTGAATTTGAAACCACCAATAGTATTCAATGAGTTTCCGTCGACGGGCGGCCAATTGTTCCTCGAATTTCTGCAAAAAAAAAATCAGAATTTTTGAAAAACCCTTCTAAAAACTACATTTTTGTTGAAATTTTAAAGTTTTCAATTTTTTGACTTGAAAAATCGATTTTAAAAACAGAACCTGAATTTTTTTAAATTTGTTTTTTACTTCAAAATTTGAGATTTTAAGCTATAAAAATTGGCAGTTTTAAATTCAGAAATTCAGAACAAAAAAATAAGACAAACCTTATGATCTTCAACACATGAAAACGCCACCAGTGAATGATCATCAATTATAAGCTCTTCAGAAAATGGCATCGGCCGATCTCGAACAAAAACACCTTTTTCGAATGCATCCACTCGTTTCCCAAATTCCAGCCCTTTCTTTTCCTTTCCATTTTTGCTCCTTTTCCTTTTTCCACTTTTCTTTTCCTTTTTCACTTCAATCGTTTTCTTTCCAGTTTTTCCAGCAGCTTTTGATGGTTTCGACGCCTTCGATTTCTGAAAAATCAATTTTTTATGAAATTCGGATGAAAAATTATCAAAAAATCCCACCTTCTCCACCTTAACCTTCTCCTCTACTGCCGGCCTGGCCTTCTGCTTCTTCATCAAAACCTTCCTCGTTCCAATTATCTTCACTCTTGTCTCTTTTTCATCCCCACCATTTTTCCTCACTTTTTTCACATTCTTCTCCCCTTTTTTGCCAACATTTTCCACTTTTTCCTCTTTTTTCACCTCCTTAAACTCGACTTTCTTATTCTTCCCTTTCTCCTTCTTCTTCGTATTCTTCTTTTCTACAGTTTCTGCATTTTTCACTTCCTCAACAGGTTCCTTTTTAACTTCAGCTGCTGGCGGATCTTCAAGCTTCGGAATAAGTCGAGGATATAGAATTTTATCCTGAATATTGATTTTTTAAGATTGAAATCTCAGTTTTATAGTAAAAAACTCACCGGTTTCGGGTTATTATACGGTAAACAAGACAAATAATTCTTTCTGGCGCCCTTTTCATCAGGAAGTCTTCTGATTTTCGAATCATACTTCGTCCGGACGTACTGATATCTTTTTTGACCAAGAAGCTCGTTTTTCTGAAAGTAAACACGTTTTTTGCACTTTTTAATACAATTTCGAAATTTTAATGCAAAAATCATAACATTTATAAAAATATTGAACGAATTCAGCTTACTTCAGCTTACTAATGAACTTTTTTCCAATTTCATCTAAAAATTCTAAAATTTCATTTAAAAAAAAGGGGGAGCTCAGAAATGGCTTTCAGAAGAATAAGAATACGATTATCTACCAATTAATAGCAAAAAATGTTGAAAATCGATAAAAATTGAAAAAAAATTGAAAAAAATCGATAAAAAGTGAAATTTCAAAAATAAATAAAATTTATTAAGAAATGCAATTTGGGTTTCTACGCCATTTAAGGAAAAATAGCAAACAAAGCAAAGTTGACCTAGAAACCCAAAAATTAAATTTTTTTAAAAAGTAAAATTCAATATTTGATTTTTTCAACTTAAAAATGTTTTCTTGTCAAATCAATTGGTATGTAACCTTTTTATTTATCGAAAACCTACATTTGAGCTTTTTGGAGCCACCCCTCTTTAAGCTTTCATATAGAAATGCTTTGATTTCATAATTTTTAGATAAAATTGAAAAAGGTTCCTTATTGAGCTGAAATTACCCGAATTTGTTTAATATTTTTATAAAATATTATTTTTGCGTTCAAATTTTGAGTACTGAAAAGGAAAAGCCACTTTTATTTAAAAAAAAACTTAGAATTCTCGAATGAAACCGCTCATAGGGTTTTAAAAAAGGTATTCCAAAAAATACTCACCGGAACCAATGTATATTCATATCCCCATTGTTCACCACCTTTCCTTCCAATCACAATCCACTTCTCCTTCCGATATCGAATAACCTGTCGAAGTTTCAAAATAAACGTTTTCACCGTCTTGAACCTCCTCCTCCTTTTCTTCACTTTCTTCCCCTTCTTTCGCTTCTTTTCAGCAGCTTCTTTCATCGCCGATTTCACAATTTCCGTGATACTTTTGAACTTTGGCAATTGTTTGATTTTATACCGTCTTTTCCTCAATTTCGCCGTCTTCTTCTTCGGTTTTTGCCGTTTCTTCGATTTTTCAACCTTCTTCTCCGTTTCCACCTTCGTTTTCTTCGACTTCACTTTCATCACCTTCTTCTTCGAAACTTTGTTGATCTTCTTCAATTTTTCCGTCTTTTTTAACACCTTCTTCGCAGAACCAACAACTTTCCGTTTCGTCTTCTTCAATTCAAGCTTTCTTTTCCGTCTTTTCAATTTCTGCGACTTCATCGGCTTCCAAATCACAAGCTCTCCTTTCTTATTTTTCACAAGTTTCGTAGTTTTAACTCTTCTCAATTTTTTGTACAATTCCGCTCGTTGTGGATCCAAAAGTTTGATTTTTCGCATTCGACGAAGGGATTTTTTCCAACCGATTTGTACTGATGAGCAGGTTGGGAGATTCATTAGATCTGGAAATGTGAAACATGTGAATTCAAGCTCCCGGAAATTTTCTGTCCATTTTTTTAAACCTTTGTATGATTTTACAGTTAAAAAATGAAATTTTCAGAATTTTCAGTATTCACCTAATTTTTCCAGAATTTTCAGTCAGATTCGGGCGTTTTCATTCTGGTGAAGCACCTAGAGCGTCCAGAATCTTTAAAAAAATCCATGGCTAGACAAAATACGCAAAAAAGAGTAAATCGCATTATTTTTTCGATGAATTTCATTGTTAAGAGTCTCCCGATTAACTTATTCAGAAAATTTTTAAAAATAACGAAGGAAAATATATTTTTTTATTATCCAGAAAATTTTTTTAAATTTTTAAGCTCCAATAAATTTAAAAATAACTCACATGTACATTCATCCCAATGAGGACACGAAATATTATGCAAATCATACGCCAATTTAACTTCTTCATTATAAGCAGGCGGTGCGAATTGCGTCTTGAACTCTGGAGCTTTTGATGAAGAATTATTCGACTTTTTAGAAGCTTTCTGTGGAGCAGTAGGTGCCGAAGTACCAGCGGCTGCCGCCGCCGCAGCTTCCGCAATCTTTACAGCATTCGATTTTCGACCCCTGGAAAAAAAATTTTAAATCAAGGTTTTCTCCAAAAAAAATCGATAAAATACCGTCTAGCCGGCGTCGGGACTACTGCCGCAGATGTGCTGGGTGTGCAATCGGCCTTTGAAGTGTTCTGCGAATAAAAATCAATTAAATTAAAGTGTTTTGTGAAATACTTACAGTTTTGCTAGAAGCTGACGTTTTGCCGGTTGCGCCGGCATTATTCCTCCGTTTTCGTTCAATTTTGAACGAGTTCTTGTGCACCAAAGTGCTCCGGGGTTAGTTGTTGGGAGGGAAAAATAATTGTTCTGTGAAAATGATGATTAACACTTTGAAATGCGTTAAATACGCTAAAATGAATAAAAAGTACACGTGAAAAATGAAAAGTTGACATTAGAAAACATTAAAATCATTCCAAAAACTAAATAGTAGAAATCAATTGGTAAAATGGTGTGTGCCTCTATAACGCTACCGAACGATACTACGCAATTACGTCTTTACACACTGCTAAACAACGGGCAACACAGGCCTGAATTTATTATAATTTTTGGATTTTCAGCCTATTTTTCAGATTTTTTTCTAGTTTTTGATGTTTTTGGTAATTTTGATTATTAAGATGTTCTTGGTAATGTTAATTAGTAACAAAAATTACATTATTTAGCTTGTTTTCATGTTTTTAATGGTAAAAATTATCCGATTCTTTTTTTGAACACAGTTACCGTATATTTTAGGTAAATTAATATCAGATTCGAGAATTATGGTACACAAAAATAGGCCACATTTGTCTACGCAAGTCACAAACCTATGAACCTTGTACATGCTGTTTAGAAATTAATTTAAATTTATAGATGTTAAATGTTAAAGAATACTTTAAACCTGAATTATTTACTGTATTTTTAGTTAGAAATTTTAAACGATTCTTTTCAGGGTGTTATGCTGAAATGAATGCTAAAAGCATTACGACGTTAGGCTCGCGATCGTGCTCACCACCGTCCCTTTCCTCAACCGGGTAATTTTCCCTACATTTTTTAGAAACTTATATTATTTGTTATGATTTTTCCAGAACCCCGGATGCAGAAATCACCGACGCTAAAAATGCATTTTTCAGTCAGATGAGAGAAAATTTCAAAGGTTTGGGAATTTCGGAGGATGAGTTAGAAAGAAAGGTAATTGAACTCGGTTTTCAATTTGCAGTTGAGTTTTTTTAAATTTTCAGATTTGGCAAATATGGAATGGTAAGCAGCCGGAAAAGAAAGTGACGAAGCCACCGGTTAAAAGAATCGCTAAACGTGTTCCGAAGATAAAATTGGCGAATCGTGAAAATGGCAAAAAGTTTAAAGATGTAGCGTCAGTTTTGAAATCAAATTTTAATGGCACGGTTAAACCATTGGCTCAAAACGATAAAAGTATGATATTTTCAAATTATCTCATTCAAAAAAACAATTACGGCTTCAGATGTTGAAAACGTGGCAAGTTCACTTGGAATCGATACCTCAAAAGATGTTGATCAAAATTCTGAAAGTGCTACATATTCCGATTGTCTGAAGCGTAAAATGATACAATGTACTATAGAAAACTCATTCGGTTCAAAAAGGAAAAATGAAATATTGTAATTGCGTTTTTTTTACCTATGAAAATATAGATTACCTTTTCAGATCAAATGAAAACCGAACAATGGTTAAAATTAATAAAGAAGACATCGAGATTCCAGTCGAAGAAGGTGAAGATGGTGATGATTTATTTCTAGAACCCGGACCATCTAAAATGCAAGTGCAAAGCACTGTTAAGAAAGCTGTTGTTAAGATTACACCCCCCGTTGTTAAAACGTTCACCCCTCGTCAGAATCCGGTAGCTTCCAAACAAATGCAAGCAAAACATTTGGAACCAGTGAATGAACCCATTGAATCGGAATCTAAGTCCATTGAAAAACCAGTTTCGAAACCTGTGCTATTGATGAAACCTGTTTCAAAACTCATGAAAACTCTCCGGCAGGTTGGTTTTATTAAAAATCATTAAGAAATACTTAAGATAAACGTTTTCTTAACATATATCCTCTGAAAAATATGATTTTTTCAGACAAGATCCGGCCAAACGCTCAAAGTCAAAAAAGTCCAAATAACACTATCAAAAGAAGAAATAATCCATGAATACTATTTGGGTTTGTGCCAACCGCTGCTTCAAGGACAACACGAAACCCAAATGACCAAATATAATCAAGAGAAGCTGGCAATGATGGTAGAAGGATGGAAGCGTGTTCGTGAGTATAAAGGTCTCTTATAGTTTCATAATCAAAAATAATAATAGTTTTTTTTTCTCGTTTTAAGCCAGTTTTCCAATTGTTAAATTTGTAATTACTCATGCTAGATAGATATTATTTGTTTACTTTTCTCATTCGTTTCTTTATTGTTATCGCTTTGCTGTTTTTGTTTTCCGCATTTTTTCCACTGGAATTAGTCATCCAAGTAGTTTCACAGTTCAAATCCTTCCTTGTTTTTGTTTTTCAAAAATTGTTTTTTTTTCTCTCGTCATAGGTAGAAGTCTTTATTTTTGTACCCGTTTTTAAAAGATCACTGTCCGCAAGAGATCATCTAACCAGAAGACGTTTTTTTGTAGTGAAACTGATCAAATACCGATTTTTTGGACTTATTTCACTACAGGAAAGGTCATCTGTTTAGATCTTATAATGTTTTTTTTTACAATATACATGAAAATATTATCGATTTTTGTCATAATTTAAATTGTGTCGTACTTTCTTCTTCGTCGATTTTTGTGACACCGACGACACTTCCGAAGGAGCTTGAACGTGGGTGAACGACTGTTACTTTGCGAGAACCTTCGTCTTTAAGCCACGTTTGAACGAATCCG
The DNA here is from genome assembly GCA_964036255.1 of Caenorhabditis virilis. Lineage (NCBI taxonomy): Eukaryota > Metazoa > Nematoda > Chromadorea > Rhabditida > Rhabditidae > Caenorhabditis > Caenorhabditis virilis. The sequence continues at coordinate 6,808,369 of OZ038417.1, read as the reverse complement.
AGTTGGGCTTGGATCATCTGGAAATTTATTGATTTTTTTAGAATAAGTTATAATTCGAAGTTTTTCGAACCTGATAAGCTCCTTCCCGAATCGTATTGAACTTTCTTCGCTGACTGTTCATAATCGTTGAATGTGCATTTTGGATTCCTGAAATATTTTTGCTTAGATAGTTTATTTCTCCGAATGTCAAGAGAGTTTCTAAGTACCTTTATTAATCGCTGTCAAAATCACCGGATAGGCGGTACATGAGACGTATGGTAGCAAATGAGTGAATGTCGATAAAACCACCATCCAACTTGAAACAATTGGATAAAATGATAGCAGCCAAAAAAGTATCCAGTATGGTGTCCAACATGTCAGATATACTAATACAAATGCGGTCACTGTTCGACGGATTCTTAAGATTGAGACGTAGTTGATTCTGGTGGAACCTATAATTTTGAGAATTTTAGTTTAGCTTGACTTGGAGGACTTAAAATATTTAAAGAGGGCATTACGGAGCCAATGAATGTGTCTGGGATGAAAATAGAATTCTTTCTCATTCCAAATCTGTTTTTAACATTTTCTAAAACCACCGTCTAGAAAATGAGATTTAAAACAATGGCCTAGAAAAAGTGTCCACCGGTGAAAACTAATCCGCAGGCAGAAAAAATCCAAAAAAATGAAAAAATACTAATATAAGAATTCTACATAACTATTTATTAACGAAACTCGAAAAAAGCTCATAGGAAAAAGTTCGGCCAGGTAAACACTTTTTCTAGGCCATTGTTTTGAAGCTCATTTTCTCGGCTTCTAGGGGTTTAGAAAATTTTAAAAACAGATCTGGAATGAGAATGAAGTCTATTTTCATTTAAGGTACATTTATTAGCTCCGTAGAGTCCTTCTTTAAAAAAATATATTCTTACTTGATGATTTGAAAGTTGAATAACGTCTTTGGAGCAAAATTGGCACGCGGAGATAAAAATACACGTAGGCGGCACTTGTTAAAACATAACCGAAGACAAACGCAAGAACGCTGAATGCTTTTTCTGAAAATCTTTAATTTAAAACCTTCGTCTGAAAAAAACAAAATACAATCACCATAAGGATGTGGCGGATGAAAACTACAAACAGTGACCGTTTTTCCACGTTTAGGGATGTGATATGACCGTGTGTCTGCGAAATTAATCACGAACACAATCAGAGCAATGACGACAATTAACGCGAAAATTGTATAGCATTGCTCGGCGAGCGGAGGGCATTTTCGTCGTTTTGTAGTCAATGTCTTTTTTGTTGTGGAGGTTGTTGATGTTGTTGACGCAAGACGCACGGATTCGTAAGAAGCTCTGGAGATTTGGACCAGAGCCAGAGGAATCACGAGTTTGTTGACTACTTCAATGCAGTAGAATGACTGAAAAATTGGGAGGGTTGAAAAGAGGCTTTTTTTTTAAAATTGTAATGATGTTCAGATGGAAACGTCAATGATCCTAAATTATTGGTTCAAGGAAGTTTAACTCAATTGAAAACGAATTCTGGAAGCCATTTTGTTGGGGATTAATTAAGACTAATTTTTAATGACTAATGGACCCAGAAACTAAAAATGCTACAGAAAATTCAGAAAAAAATAACAAAAATTGCAATATTTGCAGCAGATTTACGGGAAATCTAAGCTAATCGTTGCGAGACCCGCGGCTCTTGATCGCATTTTCCGTAATCATAGGTGTGTGCCGGGTCTCGCAGCGAAGAGTAAGAGAACCTTTGATGGTCTCGGTCTCGCAGCGATTTTCGTAGATTTCCAGTAAATCGGCTGCAAAAATTGAAATTTTTGTAATGTTCGGCATTGAATCTTTTGCATTTTTAGTATTTGGTTTAGGTCCATAGTAGAACATATTGATTTTAAAATATTTAATAAGTAGTTTAAAAGATTTTTTATTTTTTTTTCAGTTAGTAGAAATCAGGTCACACGAAAAGTTTGTCACTTCTTTCACTTAGTGATTCGTATTCGGCAGCTTTATTTTAATTTTTTAGAAAATTTTTCATAAGAAACTTGATTTGCTGTGTTAAAGGCAATTGCCATTTAATTTTAAAATTACCTTGATCATTAACTTTGAAAAATTTAGCATTTATGATATGTTTCAATGTTGAAAAAAACTAAGAGTTAATTTTGATAAATCTAAAAATGTGCCAAAAGGAGGCTTTTAAAAGGTAATGCTGTATTGATTGAAAAAAGCCAAAATGTTTGGTTTTGAAGCTTTGAAAATTCATGTTTGGGTTGCAAAAAATAATTCAGACAAAAGAATAAAAAAAGGTTTTTTGAGAACGAATTCCGGGATCTATTTTGTTCAAAAATTTCAAATTACTTAGGTTCCAGGGTTCATTTAAACAAGATTCCAAGGAAAAAAAGCAATACCTTGAACACCTCTCAGAACAAACTTTTCTTTCTTAAAGGCAGTATGCCACTTAATAAAAAAAACGACCGATCAAGAACTTTGATATATTAAAAAACAAACATAGTTTTCAATTACAGCTGCTAAAAAAAATTAGCATTCAAGTCATGTTTTTATATTAAAAAAAAAAAAGAAGACTTATTTTGGACAAAATTGTTGCCCATGTGCTGAAAAATTGGCCGTTTCCAATACTTCAAAATTCTTTAACAATTTCAAATGATACGACTAGTGTTTTTTTAAATAAATCTCAGGTACTGGTATTTTAAAGACAATGTTCCACTTATTCTATTGTCAACTTAAAAATTTTGGATCATCCATTTTCTACTGAAAGACCGCAGCGCAACCGCTCGCATGTAAAAATAGCATGACTTTGTGAGAGACTTAGATTTTCTGGATAGGTCAAAACCAGCTTGCATGAATATTTGAGTTGAAAATAACATTATATTAAATTAAAGCAAGATATACAGTTTATTCCGTAATACGCGGATATTTTCATTTTTAAGTTCACATCGAACGTTACCTTACAAACCACTGATCCAAAAATCCACTGCTGTCGAATTTGAAAATGTACATAAAGTGTCAAATGGACCAGTACCAACAAATCAGCGATACAAATAAACAGAATCAAAATAATAATATTCCTCGGTACAAGCGACGTTCGATCAAATAGAAAAACGATTCCAACTTTCCACGAAACCCAAATATTCCCAGCCACGCCCACAATTATCGTTATCACGTAGGCAATTGTGTTAATTGCTTGCGCGATCACAACCCAATTCGTTGTGATACTACTACTGCTCATTCAGAAATGATTTTTGTCTGAAAATAAAAAGAATAAGTCGAAGAATGGATTTCGTGCCTTTATGGAAAGAAAAAACAAGAAAATCTCAAGTACAAATTGAAAGAGGCGGGTACTTCAGTGAAGGAAAGGTTCAAAATTCGACGATCAAACTATAAATTGAATTGAAAATTTGAGTTTAATGAAATTTTAATCAATTTGTTGGAAAAAAAAGCATTGTTCGACAGCAGGTGAAAAATTGTGAAAAAAACGGTCACTGGAATGAAGAAGCTCTTGAAAACGCACCTGAAAATTGGAAGCAAGTGGAAATCTAGAAAACCGAAATCATAGAGCACTTTTTTGATGCATTTTTAACATGTTCTTTAAGATAACTAAACTTCTGAAAATAAATATTCTAAAAATTTACAGTTTCACCGAAAAATTAACAGATTTCAAAATTAAAAATCAGCATTGAAGTAATTTTTGTTTTGGAAAATTAAAGTAATTTAAAGTGCCAGTTTACTGATTTTCGATTTTGGTATTAAAGGAAGCTTGTCAGTCAAAATCCAAATTCAAGGCGAAATATCAAAATTCGAGTGGGAACTCAGAATCATCTATATTTAATGGAATCAGAAAGCAAAAAAAAATCAGTTAAAATGCTTCATTTCGCCAAAAACGGTCATCCGAAACATCCCGTTTTGCACTGCCACCGCCTCTTTTCGACTCTTTTTCGGGAGCTATTTTGGAACCAATGTTTTTTGGTTAAATTCATTAATAATTCGTGATTCTGAATAGATTAAAACAAAAATTGAAAATGAGTACACAAACACTTTAAATTATTTTAGTTTTCCCAAAAAAAAAACATGTTATCTTAACTAATATCTAAAATATCAAAATTCGAGGAAAAAAAGCTAAGTTCTGTTTTAATTTCTTGATTTCTTTTCAAATTGCACATAAAAATTGAATTAATGAGGAGGGGAAGCGAGGACGGAATAAAAAAATAGTTTGTGATCAAAAATGGCAGAGTTAAATTAAAGAAAAAAACACACAAATCCTAAAGTATGTGACTTTTTTTGGACCAGTAAAAGTTAGTCCCCGGATTTGGGTTCCTAGGCCATGGGGGTATTCCTCGCTTAAAGGTTTTCTTAACTATTCTTGATTTCATATCGAATCGACTCATTTTGAGCATATCAATCCAACATTTAAAAAGAAAAAATGTTCAAGGAAAGAAATGTGCAAAAATATTTTAAAACAATCAGAAACAACGGACGGCAATTTCTTAGCAACTAACTTCCCAAAAATTAGGTCCTCGGCTTCACAAAGTTTCAGCTGAAAGCAAAAAACAAGGTTGAAAAAAATAAGAAACAAGAAATAGAAAAAGAAAATGAAATTTGGATCAATAACCACCAGTTTTACCTTCTAGGGACTAACTTTGGGAAATTAGTTCCCATCACGAAACATTAATTTTTAAAAAATTCTCATATATTTCCTGTTTCACATTTTATCAATTTAAAATAGAAAACCAAATAGGGGACTCATTAGTAAAACCAACACTTTTATATTTTTCTGTCTGTTCTCTCCATTGTCGATCACATAATTTTGCCCTTGGAAACTGAAAAAAATTTTTTCATCAAATATTTAGTCCGCCCGCGATAGCCTCTAAAAGATGTGGGAGAATTTCAGTAAATAATTTTCTAATGGACCAATTCAGTTTGAAAAAAAATTCAAAAAATTCGGAGAAATTCAATTCAAAAATAGCAGTCTCTGTGGAAAACGATCCGGTATGTTCATAAGTGAACCCAGGAGGTCCGAAAAGCCAGAAATAACCCAAAAAAAAGCCGATTTAGGGCGAAAAAATTAACAAAATGTATTTTTTTCGGCCCAGGCAGTTTTTTGGGCCTAAAGCAGATATACGAGGCCTCTACGGGTCATTGGGACTCACTACTGATTTTTAGGTAAAATTTACACAATGATAGACACAAAAACAAACATTTCCCATAACATTGTTTAAAGGAACACAAATTTAATGTTTGAGTCTTGAAGAAAACTACAGTTCAAAAAATGCCGAGAAATTACATTTTCTCGGCATTTCTCTGCCATTTCTGCATTGATTTTCTCGGTATTTTTTGAATTGTTTTTTCAATTGGTCCATAAATGAGATTTTATAATTTTTATGAAAATCCATTCGGCATTCATAGTTAAGCTGAAACAGAAATTTTCAAAAACGAGGAATCTTATAAATTTTTCAACAAAAAAGATTAAAAAATCTATCAGAAATCTGATTTCTTTGGAAAAAATTGAAATTTTGATTTTATTATTTTTTAAATAAACAGAAAATCTCGTCTGAACACAGAAAAAGTGCATCGTCTAGTATCCCGAGAGGGCTTGCATAATGCTAATAATAAAAATAGATTTCTCATCTATTGTAGAAACAACAAAAGGTGAAGAATTTCATGAAAAACGGATGTCTCCGGACGAACGAAAAAAGAAGGTATTATAGGTGATGTTTCATGGCCCGGATGGGGGCGTTTTTTGAATGTAGTACTTGAAAGGTTCTTATCTATTTTTCGTGTTGAAGAAGAAAAAAATAGGAAATTTTTTTAAAGCTTTCAAAATTCATGTTCAGGTTGCAAAAAATAAGGCAGACAAAAGAATTTAGAAAAAAAAACCCTGAAAACCTTCCGATATTTTCACTGTTTTTTCCTATTTTGAAAGCTTTCAATGGTTGTTTTTTTGCTGTTTTTTCACCTCTTTTTGAAAAAAAATTTTCGCTCTACTTCTTCGATGCAAAACAACTCAACTCATGTATTTAATTTGACCTGAAAAACAACGTGGATTTTAATAGAAAAGTGTCCTGCCTGCTAAAATCTTGAGCTTTTCTCGGCGGACACAAAACTAAAAGTACATATGAGAAAAGTACATGCTGAAATTGTTGTTTTGGATTCATTTCGAAACAAAAAAATGTGTACCCTTTTGAAAATGGGGAAAAATTGTTAGTTGGATGAAACAATGATCACGAGTACTAATGGATCAAAACAGGTATGTTTTTTGTAGTTAAAGGGAGGGGGGTAGTAAGAAAACAGAAGGAATTTGAGGACGAATGGAATGTGCTCGAAATAATGAAAGATTTTTTATACCCGTGTTTTGACACTTAAAGACAGTGTGTCAGTTAATTTTACTCTATTAGTGTCTCAAAAAATCGGCTTTATAAACGTGAACTAGCTTGTTTTGCGAAATAGTGTGTTGTGAGGGATAATAAGTCAGCGCAACGCAACCCTTCCCATACGCGTGGCGTGTCCTTTTTTAGACAGAGGTTTTTTCACATTTATATTACAGAATTTTTAAACAACTAATACCAGATTTCAATTTCAAAAAATAGAGCTTTCTCTCATTAGTGCAATCCAATTTAGCAGCGGCCCAAAATTGCAAAAAAATTTTAAAAATCGGAACGTGCGACACGGTTGGAATTGGCGCGAAACACAATAATTTGAAGGTGGCAACATATAGTTATTGTTTTTTTTTAAATTTCCTCGACTCCCATTCGAATTTTGATTTTTTGTCTCGAACTTGGATCGTGTTAACTGACACGAGGTCTTAAAAGTACCTTTTCAGAATTGTCATTATTTTTAGGAATGAAAAAAGAAGAGCCCAAACCAAAAATGACATTTTATTACACTAAATAAAATATTTGAAAAACTCTCCATTGTTTTCTCACTTTGCCAACCGTAGTTAAACTAAAAAATTATAGTATTAATCGTATTTCGTAAAAAACACGCCAAGCGTTGGTATTTTTCTGAAAGTTGTGCTTTAAAAAATTAATAATAATAATAATTGATAATATCAAACGTCCACAATACAAAAGTTATCACCTGAGCTAATGAATCCAACTAGGATGAAAATTGACTTCATTCTCATTCCAAATCTGTTTTTAAAATTTTCTAAAACCACCTAGAAGCCGAGAAAATGAGCTTCAAAACAATGGCCTAGAAAACGTTTACATATGGCCGAACTTTTCTAATGAGATTTTTTTCGTGTTTTATTAATGAATATTTAAAAGAATGCTGAAATTAGCCCATTTTAACTTAGGTTTATTAATTTTTTTGGACTCCTCACGTAATAACGCCCGCGGACTAGGAAATCGGATCCGAAGAGGAGATGTCGTTTTATTTTCTCGGAATCACGGAACAAAGAACAATTTTCGGCTATCAAATAAGTGGTACACTGTCTTTGAGCTCACCACACTTTTTATTAACACGATCCAAAAACAAATGGCGACTTTGTTCCAATTTCTGTTAATCCTTCAGAAATGCCAAGTTTTCTATTCAAAAAAACTGGAAGTTCGTGGAAATTAATTCGGAAATGTTATTTTAAAATCTTGAAAATAATCTACTTTTGATCATTAAAATGTTAAACGACGGTTTTGTCAGATCCAATAAATGTACCTTAAATGAAAATAGACTTCATACTCATTCCAAATCTGTTTTTAAAATTTTCTAAAACCACCTGGAAGTCTAGAAAATGAGCTTCAAAACAATGGCCTAGAAAAAGGGTGCCACCTGGCCGAACTTTTTTCTATGTCCGTTTTCTCAGCTTCTAAGGGGTTTTCGATAATTTAAAAAACAGATTTGGAATGAGTATGAAGTCTATTTTCATCCCAGTTGCGTTTATTGGCTTTGTAAAGTCCTTTTAAAAATTGTAAGGAACATTTCCTTTTTTTTCGCAATTTTTAAAGATAATTATAGTGTTTGTAATGAAGTATTTTAACACAACAAAGAAAACAGAAGAAAAAGAAGAAGAAGAAAATTCAGCGAACACAGGAGAATATTCCTTCGTTCATAATTCAAAACATCGTTTGTCTTCCGACTACCCATCAGCGTTGTTTTGCATTATTTTTTGGCAAAAAAGTGCATTTTAGATATTCTGAATTATTATTATTTGCAAAAAGGGAAAAAACGGCTAGAATTCAACACATGTCGTTGTACATATATGTAAAGTAGGGAGATAAGAGAGACGAACCAAACCAAACGAAGAAAAAAATGCTGGCTTCAAGAACAAACAGATGAAAAAAAACAAAACGAAAAAAAGGAATGGAAGAAACTCATAAATTTGTGCCGGCACTTAGCTAGACGAAGCTGAGATTACAAATCGTTGAATTCCCTTCTACTTTTCTCATTCTTTTGTGGTGAGCGCATTTATCGGTTGCAGATAAATTGGCTATGTTCTTTTATAGTCGGTGGGGGGAAAGTTTCAAGAACAAAGGAGTGAATGAAAATATTGAATTTTGCTATTTTTCTTTTTGTAAATATGAGAAAAATATGTCCCCCCCCCCCCCCCCTATTTTCTTTGAGAAAACATGGTAATTGTGGATGTTACTCGTGGCCCAGTTTATGTACCAATGCGTGAACATTATGTACTCCAGAGCTTTTAAAGGTAATTGGGATGCAAATAGACTTCATTCTCATTTCAAATCTATTTTTAAAATTTTCTAAAACCACCTAGAAGCCGAAAAAACGTGCCTCAAAACAATGGACTAGAAAAAGTTTTCAGGTGGCCGAACTTTTTTCACGTGCTTTTCCCCTGTTATATTGATGAATATTTATGGAAAAATCTTACATTAGTTCATTTTAACCCATATTTTTGAATTTTTCTCTATTATTCCCGTAATAATGCCCGCGGACTAGCTTTCGCCGGTGGACACTTTTTCTAAGCCATTGTTTTGAGGCGCGTTTTCTCAGCTTCTAGATGGTTTTAGAAAATTTTAAAAACATATTTGGAATGAGTACGAAATCTATTGACTTTTTGAAAAAATTTTGCAAAAAAGCTTGAATTAAAAAAAATTTTTTTCACGATTTCCCAAAAAAAGTACTGTTTCAGATTTTTTTAAAAAAACATTTGTTTACTTATAGTTTCTTCAATTCATCTCAAGGTATTGTCTAGATAATAATTTCTGACCGCTCGTTTTGCGGAGTGTCGTTGGGAATTTCCTCGCGACGCGACCGCAACGCGCTCAAATTCAAATTTCTCAGTTGGTCTTGCGCGTTGCGGTCGCGCTGCGAGGAAATTCCCAACGACACTCCGCAAAACGAGCGGCCAGAAAGTTTTATCTTGGCAATAACAATTAATATTCAAAAATTAACCAGATTTTACAAAAAAATCGAGAAAATTTATTTTCAATCCATTAATTCGTTGGATACATTGCCTACGTACAGTCCTCCTTTAAAATGGTGAAATTTAGTAAATACTTACAATTAGGTTACAGTACGTCAAACTGGTTTGTTTTCCTAGATTATTAAAATCCAAAGTTTCACAAATACCTGAAATGTATGTATATTCCGTAAAACTACCCACAAATATCATCTTTCTCAAAACCCTCTTTTTATTGAAATTACTTTGGATTTCAATTTTTTTTTTAATTTCCTGAATACTTAAACGGACGACTTCGAACCTCGATAGAAGTAGGACAGTGTCTTTAAAATAACTTCAAAAAAAGCTTCAAATGAGCATCATCATTATTTTAATTAGTCGCGCAAAAAATTTGTTTGTTTACAGATTTTCAAAAAACAAATTACATCATCCAGACTTTTTTGTTTTATTGGAGCCGCAATTCCCATTAACATGTTCTTCTCAGTAATACTTTAAACCCCATGGACCTACAATATTTGGGCTGCAAAATTCATTTTATGAAGACGAAACTTTTAATATATTTTTATAATGAGCATTAACGTTTTTTTTCGAGCCAAAATGACCTTTCGATGTAAAAAAATATTAAAGAGAACAAAATTCAAAGAATAATGAGACAGAGAACGGAAGGAACGCAAAATAAAGGCATTTTTAATAAAAAAAAAGCAAGCCTAACTAATCCTTCAGTTATCTCCGATAAAATTAAGGTGTTCAAAAAGAAAACGTTGAAAAAAGAATAAGAAAAGAAGCTTTTCTCTTCTTCTAGTTTTATTCGAACAATACTTTTCTAAATTGAATAAAAGTTCCTGAAAAAAAGTGTTTTACGATGTTTGATAGCTTCATTCAAAATATAGCTTTCAGAGATCTCTTGTTGAATAAAATGAACGAAGAAATAGTTACTTAATTCCACGTTTCTTTGAGTAAACTACTAGAATAAAACAATGAGCAATTTGTTCATGCTGAACTTTAATTTAGATTGCTCTATATGTATTTTTTCCCAGTTTTTCATTAATTAGGAGAGAACAAAAAGGGGGCGGGGCTTGCTTAAAATGCCTACTATGTACCCAGAGCCCAAGAGAACAGGAATATCTGAGCAAACTAAATTCTATATGAAACTTAATTAATTGGAGGAAAAATATTTTGATAATTGAAGAAGATGTGAGAAGGAAAACACGGAACTTGGCAATTTGCCAAAATGAGACAGAGTGTGTGGAAGAGTTGGAATTTTGAGAATAAAAGGAATATAGTGGTAAAGTCGACTCTAGCTGGATTCTAAACGGCACGGTAGGCTAAAGTGAACCGACTATAACTAAGAATATTCAGTACAACAATTAAAAATTGAACGCAGAAAAGCGGGCGTGGAATTTTTGCAATCGTGCGGCACGGTTTCACAGGGACGCAATTTTGTAATTCGAAGTGAAAAAAATTAGATTAAGCCATACTTTATGTATTTAACGCACAAAATTCATTTTTTTCATGCGTTTTAGGCATTAAAATGCCATTTGTAAAAAATTCCAATTTTTGCGTGTGTGCAATTTGTCGTAACGGTGTACACACACAAAGCGTTGTTGGTGATGACAACTTCGGTTCACTTTATCCCACCGTTAACGGAACAAGTTTCAAAAAATGAAAAAAAAAACATTATCAGATTTTTATAGATTTTCCATGAAGTTCTTCGCAATGTTGGAATTTGAGGGTTAAACCTCAGAAGGCCGTACTTTCTAAAATATTTTTTAAATAAAACGATTTTAAAAGAAATGTTGAAAGCGGATCATAAATTGTCTCATATTTTATAGTCACATTTTGTTGCAGAAATTTATATTGGATCTGATGTTAAAGGAGCTTATGGAGCCAGAGAATGTAATTTGGATCATACGATCTCCCCTTCATTTTTAAGAATTTCGAAAAAAAATGGAAAATTCGAGAAAAAGTGCTTCAAAACAATGATCTAGAAAAAGTTTCGACATCTGAGTACTTTGAGCATTTTACTAATGATTTTGATTTTTTGAATTATTGACGATTCTTCGGGGAATAAACGCATGCGGGCTAATTTTTAAAAACATTTATGATTAATCTCGTTATGACAATGATCTATTAAAAAAACCAACGTGATACTTATTTAAACGAGAAGGTGAAAACAGATGACATACGCGGATACTCTTGAAATGTGATGAGCGCGAATTAAAGGAGGGCTTTACGGAGCTAATGAATGCGTCTTGAACGAAAATAGGCTTCATACTCATTTCAAATATGTTTTTAAAATGTTCTAAAACCACCTAGAAGCCGAGAAAATGAACTTCAAAACAATGGCCTAGAAAAAGTGGCCACCGGTGAAAACTAGTCCGCAATCATAAATTAAGGTGAAAAACATTTTAAAAAGGACTAATATAAGCATTCTGCATAACTATTTAATAAAGAAACACGAAAAAAAGCTCATAGGAAAACGTTCGGCCAGGTGGACACTTTTTCTAGACCATTGTTTTGAAGCTCGTTTTCTCGGGTTTTAGATGGTTTTAGAAAATTTTAAAAACAGATTTGGAATGAGAATGAAGTCTATTTTCATTTAAGGTTCATATCTCCGTGAAGTCCTCCTTTAAGCTGAAGAAAAGCTATACATAATGAGTTTTCAACTGTTTGTTTATGCTTCTAAAAACATAATTTCGAAAAAAGTCGAATTTCAGATACTTTTTGATTTTTGGTTTCTTACCCAGCTTTTTTTTTTCAAAAATTGATCAACCACCTTGATCCCAAAAGTCACCATCTTTAAAATTATCAGAAAAAACATCTTTATATGCGCATGACGATAAAAAGGCTTAGCAGAAGATGAGCCTGTCAGTGTCTAAAATGCTTCACATTTTTTGTTATTATAATCAAAAATGTGAAGATTTTCTTTATTAACAATAAATCAAGTTTTGCAATGGGAGATTAGAAGGTGTTCCCCCGTATATGACATATTAGAATAACATCCTACAAAAAAAAATAAATATTTTCAACGAAGCCAACTGTCTGAATCAGCATTTCTGTGGATCAGTCACTTATTACGTACTACTTATAAGCTTATAAAACGACAAAAGATTTTAATGGTTCAAGTGTACACACATGTTTTTTTTATGCGTTCAATAGAAAAGTCAATCATGTATAATTTTAGCCTTTCATCTCGTAGGCTCAAAAAAAGAAAAAGGTACAATGGAGGACTTGATTTAAGAAAATAAAACCACAAGACGTCTTTGATCTCATCAAAAATCACAATCAACACGACGAGAAAATGAGCTTTAAAATTATATGTTACAATGTTTTTTTCCGTTGTTATTTCGGCGCCTGAAAAAAAATAAATTGCAGATTAAAATTTTGAATACACAAATATGTGTCTAGAAGTCTCTAATTTTGTTTTTTTTTTGTTTTTGAACGAGGGATTGTTGTGTTCGAAAATGTGAAATGTATTTTGTATCATCCGAAAAAACATGTTTTTTTCTATTTGCAAATGTCATTTTTGAAATTTTTTTGAACGCCACTGCTTTATGTTAGGTTAATGCCGGAAAATTCGTTCTTTTTTGACGCAAGTTTAATTATAAAAAAAAATCTGTTTGGAAATGTAGGCAGTGTGCAAACCGATGAGGTGCAGAGAAAACGGTGCAAACACTAACACGGTATATTGCGGATTGATTGTAGACCGTAACCCGATTTTTTTATTTTGAGAAAAAAAATTCAATTTGTGAGGCCTAATTGCATCATTTAATGTGCAAATTACACATTTCTGGCGGGGAGAAAGAAAAAATACGAATAAAGATATATTTTTTCTATTTTCGCCGAGAAAAATAATCTTAGAAAAAATCTAGCTTCAGCAACATTAATGTTGTTCGAAAAAACATGCACAAACGCTCCACGTGCTGTTCTCCAACAATAATTCTCGATTTCGCCAGGAACTCTGCGCTTTTTTCACCTTTGGTTTTACGAATGAATGAACTTGCTTTTCCTTCATCAAATCGGAAACTCATTTTCATTTTTTTTTCTTACTAGACGAACAAGCCATGTTGCATTGAAAATCTTAGAAAACTCCCCACAATTATGTAGATGCTGAAAAAAAATACAACTACTTATTTATTTATATAATTCTTGATGGCGAGAAATAAGAATGTGATAAGAGAAATATATTGTCAAAGAAAAAAAATAGGAGAAATTGATAAGAACACTGTTTGATAGGAATCAAAATTGACAAGTCAATGTTGCAGGTTCTACTTTATTTCGTGCTCAATTTCGCCGGATTCTTTGTTTTTCTAGCGATTTGGAATATTTTGCCAAAGGTATTTATTTCAACAAAATTCCGCTTCAAAGATCACATTTTCAACTTGTCATGTCAAATAACATCAGAAAACACAAAAACAAGTGGAAAAAGCTGCAGAACATCAGTCTTAGACAGAAAAAAATAAGAAAATTATAGAATTTTCCTTGAAACAAAAAAAAACAAGAAAAAAAAACACTTTTTTGCCGTAGAATCTATACCCAGTGGAATTATTAAATTTTATTTTATTTTCAGCCAAAGCCATTTGATTATACCACAATTCCGGGTTTGAAATTGAACGTGGAAACTGCGGAACAAATTCCAGATTTGGTGAAAAAGCCAGGTGTGGAGTGTGATAAGAGTTTTGATGGACATTTGGAGGAAATTTCAAAGTTGGTGTTTTTTAATTTGAAAATTTGAAAAAAACGGCGTTTTTCGAAAAATTTCAAACTGAACATTTCGCACTAACTTAAAGCGGCTTTTATTTCAAAAATTGTTTATCAGTTGAGCCATTTTAGTGATGATGTTCGAACGATTCTGTGGGGAGTACTTAATGTGTTTCAAGTTCATCATCAAAACTTTAGTCAGATGATCGAAAATGACGAAAATGCGGAAATCCCAGCACGAAAAAAATCGCCTAATGTTCAAAATTCTAGCGTTTACGAATGGATGTTTGAAAAAAATACTGTTGGTTTATGAATGCGCTCTACTGAGAAAAATGCTTTTTTTTGCAGTTTTTTTGACAACTATGTTTTTTTTAAGAAGACGAAGAACTAAAGTGAACGGACCTCAAATTATTAAAACCACCAGAAAAATTCGAAAATGTTATTTATCGCTATTTTATTGTAATATAGCCAAAAATTTTGATTAGTTTTAGTTTTTTGTAACGTTGGCAATTTGCCAAAACCCCCCGCCAAATAAAATTTAGAAGTTTGGCGAGAAAATATGGCATGCATAAATTCGACATAAAACACAAAAATTTGTTTAACAAATTACCGGAATTTCAAAATTTTCACATTTTTCAATATCTACATTGAAAAACGAATCGATTTATACCAAAAGCATCGAAATCCCATCTGTCAATCTAGAGATATAATAGTTTGACCTCATTTATGGGTATTGTTTAAGGCGTAATCAGAAAAGCATTTTTTTAATCGATTCAATTTTTTTAATCGAGCTAGACTTAAAATTTAAATTTTTTTCAGTTTCTACATTGAAAAACCAACGAGGAAGAATAAGAACGCAAAATTCCGTTTTTCCAAATCTCAAGCTTATAACGATCTAAAACAATATTTTTTAAACCGGCACCTGTCTTTAAAGGTGGATTTTACGGATATCTTAACTGGAAATAAACTTCATTCTCATTCCAAATCTGTTTTTAAAAGTTTCTAAAACCACCTAGAAGCCGAGAAAACTCGCCTCAAAACAATGGCCTAGAAAAAGAGGCCACCTGGCCGAACTTTTCCTTTGAGGCGCGTTTTCTCCGCTTCTAATAAATAAATATGCAGAATGCTTATATTAGTCCTTTTTATGTTTCTAAAAAATGTTTTTTTGGATTTTTCATGTCTGCGGACTCGTTTTCGAAGCTGGACACTTTTTCCAGGCCATTCTTTGGAGGCGCGTTTTCTCGAGTTCTAGGTGGTTTTAGAAAATTTAAAAAACTGATTTGGAATGAGAATGAAGTCTATTTTCATTCAAGACGCATTAATTAGCCCCGTAAAGTCCTCCTGTAACAAATTTTATCTTTACTGTCTTTTTATTTGTTAGCAAAACTCGCACCAACAAAAAATGGTTTCCAGATTCCGTACAATTCAATCATTCATCCATTTTCTCGTCCTAACCTACGGAAACCTCAACTCCTTCTGGTGGTTTGATCGCTATGTGGTTACCGTTTCGGATGAGTCTTTTCTCTCAGAAATCAAGAAATTTCAGGCCAGTTTGAGTACTGTACTTCATTTTTCAAATTTTTATTTATTATGCTTTTTTTTCACAGTTGCGATTTCGCCATTCGCGATTGGAAGTTATCTTCAAGCCGATGATACATATTGTACCACTGTTGAATTTGAAACACTGAAAATGGAGCGAGGCGGGAAAAAAGTGAAAATGGACGAAGAATTGAATAAAAAGGCACAAGAACGTAAATTTTTCAATAGAATTCAAAAAGTGGATTTCGTTGAGAACTCAATTAGTAAAGAGAGAGTAATCCAAAATTTACGGTAAATTGTTTGATGTGCATCAAAAATAATGAAACGAGTTTTGAATTTCAGTCAAGTTGAGAACATGTACAGTAATTCGGAGAAGAGTTTAAGATCTAAACTCAGCCGCCCGTTGTTGGTAGTATTTGACGAAGAAATTTGGGTTGATGCGCACCCGATTCCTAAATATGTAATGAGTTTCCTTGTTGACGAATTGATGACTTGAATACAGCTTTTTTCCAGATTCCGATCATTATAAACACAGAAGCAATAATCAAAAATTGGCTGGATGACGAACTCTTTCCAAAATTTTACGCATCATTTTATTGGCTTCCGGGTTTTCATGATTTACATGATCATCTTTAATAAATGGATTTATTTTTAATTATTTGACATATATATTGATAACTATGATTTATTTCAATGTAAACGGCATGGTGACCATATCCTTAGCAGTGCTCTGAAAAAAATTGATTTTTTATTTTGTAGCTCATTCAATAACAATAAAAACTAACCTTGAACGGTTCATTATTCGCTGCCAAACTCTCAACCCATGATAATAACGTTCTGGTTATTGTGGCATATGATGTGAAATCAACTTGTTCGGTGAATGATTTGAAGCAGTCGTCGAGAAGAAGTTGGAGCTGGAAAATCGAATTAAATTTAATTTTCAAAAAATGAGTACCATTTTTGCTTGAATCGTCGATGAGTTAGCGGAAGGAATTTGCGCAGCCATTTGCTCATATTCTGATGCTATCATTTCTAAGGCTGCTGCTTGTGCATTCAACTGATTGAGCTCTTTATCATTCGAATCGATATCTGTTTGTAACTGGTTCATAAAATCACAGGCTCGGAATAAAATCGCCGCATTTGTTGTTTTGCATCCAAGGGAGGTTGTGGTTTGAGGAATTAGATCTTTCAGCTCGTTGTATCCGCTCTGGAAATGTTATTTGTTTTTTTTTAAATAAATACAAACGTCTGAATATTCAAAACTTACATTTATTGCTTCCCTTCTTTGTCGCTCACATCTCAAATGTGTCGCTTTTTTACGATCTGTCGGGAAATTAGCAGGAGTTGACGGTGCTGACGGTGATCCTGATGATCCTTCTGGAGACATAGCTTCGTTGGCTTCTTCTTTAGTTGATGATGTCGCCGATCGACGCCTGGACATCTCAAAAAAATACAATTTTTACAAGACGAATTGAAGAAATACAATTTTCGCGAATTCACATAAAAATTAACAATTAGAGTTTTTTCAATAAAAGACAACAATAACCTAATTCTTTTTTTCGAGTTTCATTTCAAAATGTAAGTAAAATAAAATAATTGTTTTTGCATTTAAAATTACATTCTAAAAGGGTAATTTTTCAAAATAATAAAAATCAATAAAATCCACAGTAAACCTTAATTATACTATTTCGTGTTGAGACCACGTCATATGAATTAAAACACGCGCCTTTAAAACAGTACATCGCTTCGCAAAACAAACGAAAGATTTTTTAGCGTTATAATTTTTATTTATTTATTAATCAAGAAAAAAAGACAGTTTGTTGATCAAAATTTACGAAAAATAGAAAATTTTTATAAACCGCGTATTTGTTTCTTCTTATTTTTTGAAAAAAAACAAGGGTTTATTCATTATTTCTTTTTTTTAGATTCGTGAATATATATTTTGTTTAAATACATTTTACAGTGAGTATTTTTAAATTAGGTGTGCTGATTTCACGTTAATTTTTTAATTTATTGTTATTTTAATTCACAATTGTTACTAAATGAACGTAATTTACGAATTTAAAATAAACACCATTGTTCAATGATAAAAACTAATTTCAAAAAGGTTTATTGGTAACATTTATAAGAAACACGTGATAGGAATCTATATCAAGTGTTGACATTTTACAAAGATACCCAGACACGCACTAAAGTCGCTCCACTGCACTATCCCGCGTCTATGATTTACCGCTTATTTTCCCATCATAACTTGGAGCATTGTTTTAGAACCATTTTGTTCGCATTCCTTAACTTTTTTATCTCTCAAAAGTTCATAAAATGTGTGTTTTAATTTTGCAAACCTCCTCATCTAAAAACTCGAAGTTTTCGTGTCTCTTCGTGAAGTTTCAACATATTTTAATTCCAGATGTCAACCATCGCATTCACCCGTTTGCAACGAGAATGCAGGGAAGTAGTGACAAATACCGAAATCGCGGAAACTGGAATTATGATCGAGATCCTGAATGAAAATTTGACTGATATTAAGGTAAACAAATTTCATCATTTTTTTAGATTTCCCAACGGTTAATATATTTTAGGGCCAAATCCGTGGACCACCAGACACTCCATACTCCGGTGGAATGTTCGATCTTGAAATCAAGATTCCAGAGTCTTATCCGTTCTCCCCGCCAAAGGTAAACATTTCGAAACAACTTATTCTAAAAACAATGTTACAGATCAAGTTTGTTACTAAAATTTGGCATCCAAACATCAGTTCTCAAACCGGTGTCATCTGTTTGGATATTCTGAAAGATCAATGGTAAAAAGAACACGAATTTATATTCCAAAAAAAAACCCAAAAACACTTCAGGGCCGCCTCATTGACTCTTAGAACAGTGTTACTATCAATTCAAGCCCTTCTCTGCTCACCAGAGCCAAATGACCCACAAGATGCGGTGGTTGCGAAACAATATATGGAAAAACCAGCTTTCTTCAAGGTTTTTTTGTTTTCATTAGAAAATCAATTAGAATTTCATTTCAGTCAACGGCAGAGTATTGGACGGTCAAGTTTGCCAAAGGAAAATCTGCTGAAAATACAGATTATAAGGCAAAGGTTGATAAATTGAAGGATATGGGAGTTCGAGAGGTACTAAATTTTATTAAAACGATGACTTAATGAACTTTTTTCAGTCCGAAGCCATCAGCGTTCTTAGCTGCAACAATTGGGATCTCAACAAGGCCACACTCTACATTTTCTCCTAAGTTTTCATTGTTTTCACATGTTTGCCTGATCCAATCAAATGTTCCGGCGCTTTTATTGCAAAGAAAATTCAAAGAACCCAAAAGTGATTCCTAATTTATTTGCACATCATGTTTATGTTCCAGTTTTCTTTAACATAACACTAAAAAAAACGTTCGAGAACTAATCCGTCCATTTTACTGGTTAAAATTTCGTCGATTTATTTTTCAAGTAGACTGAAATCATTTTTTTTTCTTTAAAACTTAAATCTAACCGTTTTCTTTTGTTGGTAGTTCCCTATTTCCCAAATTGCACCTTTTTTATCACAATTTATTTTAAAATTCATTATTTTTTGTTGAATAAAGCGATTTTGACGGAATTTTCCCCCATATTGGTTGTTAAGAGCCGTTAAAATGAACCGGTGTGCAAAATCTCTGAAATTTATGAAAGTAGACGGGAAAAAATGTTAAATTCAGTCGAGAAACATGCCAGACACGCCACAGAAACTAGCAAAGACTGAGGAGAAGAAGCTGAAACCGTGTTGTGCATGTCCGGAGACGAAAAGAGTTGGTTTTTCTTGCTAACGATATATTTTTGGGAGTTACGGAAATGGGAAACAATTGAAGAATACGAAATACAATCCTTGTCTCATTTAATTTCAAAATTCAAGGAAATTCGGATAGATATTCACAAAAAATTAAAATTAACAATTATTGTCAAGTTAAACATTTTGGATCATCCATTTTCTACTAAAATACCGCAGCGCAACCGCTCTCAGTTAAAAATAGCACGACTGTGTGAGAGATTTTTAGCTTTTCTGGGTAGTTCAAAACCAACTTGCATGATCACGATTATTTGAGTTGACAATAACACTTTCATTCTCATTTAAATATTGTCAAGATAATAATTTCTGGCCGCTCGTTTTGCGGAGTGTCGTTGGGAATTTACTCGCAACGCGACCGCTACGCGCCAGACTAACTGAGAAATTTGAATTTGAGCGCGTTGTGGTAGCGCTGCGAGTAAATTCTCAACGACACTCCGCAAAACGAGCCCAGAAATTATTATCTTGATAATATCAAGATTTAGCTGACCTTCTTCTCTCCTAATTCGTGCTTAGCTATTAGTTGTTTACAAAATCTGTTATATAAACGTGAAAAACCTCTGTCAAAAAAATCGACACGCCACGCGTGAGGGCAATGGGAAGGGTTGCGTTGCGTTGTCTTATTATCCCTCACCATACACTATTTCGCAAAATAGGGAAGTTCACGTTTATGAAGCCGATTTTGTGAGACATTAATATGTCAACACATTTACTGGATTTAATGCTAGTTTTATAAATTCCTCTTGTAAAATAAAAGAGTCACCAATATTGGCCAAAATCAGTAGGAATGCAGTATTCTCCGAAAATTATTGAATTCGACCACAATACTTTCTTTAAAATACCTTTTTTCAAGGTTCGAGACGCCTGCATTATCGAAAATGGCGAAGAAAACTGCGGAAAATTGATCGAAGCTCACAAACAATGCATGAGAGATGCTGGATTCAATGTGTGATAGATGATTGACCAATTATCTTTGATAATAACTAGCATCTGGCTTTTGAGACCATCCAGAAGTAATAAATTAGAGTTTTTAGCGAAATGTGATAGATCACTTCTTTCATAGAATTTCTGAAATTTCGGTTTTTTTGTTAGATTTTAGCTTTAATTGTTATGTCTTTTGTTCCTTTTTTAAACCTGTTCGGAAAATAAATGCATTTGTTTTATTATACAATGCTAATTTTAGTTGTTGACTTTGAAACGGTTGATAACCACTACTCGTATTTCTTGTTTTTGAAAGAGGAGGATTTTCAGTTTTTTTTTCAGATGATTCGATCGGCGGATAGGAATGTGGAGGAGGCGGATAGAACGCATCAGGAATTGAATAGATTGTACGAAATGTCAAAACAAAGGATTGATATTTTGAAGACGTGAGGTTTTTAGCTCAATAAACCTTTGAAACACAATTTTTGGAGTCAAAAACTTGTTTCAAGCAGCTGCTTATTGATCGGAATTCATAGCTTACAAATCATCTTTTTTTCAGAAATGGAGCAATAGAAAGTCGACAACTAATAACTGAAGTGAAAGAAGTTCAGAATCTGTTGCGATCAATGCAAAGTAAAATTTTGAACTTGAAAAATTTAGGAAATTCGGTAGGTTTTTTTCGAAATTTAATATTTAGAACTTTAAATCTACAGATCTTTCAAATGACATGATAATTTTAGATCTCATCTAGACAAGAAAAGCAAAATATCGAAGTAAATGTGACGAGTCATGAGAAGCAGCTCAACCAGTTGCAGAAGAATTTGAGGGACTGCTCAGCAGATGTTAGGAAGGAAATTAGTGAGTATTTATCAATCTTATTTTTTTGAGATTTAAAAAATGGATAAAATTGCAGCGGAAGAGGAACGAAAATCGCTTTTAAGGACGAAAGATGGCCAAATTGCTGGAGGTCCGAATAAAATTGGAAGTCAGAAGGAGGTTTAAAATAGTTAAACTTTAAAATATAATAATTTCGAAAATGTGTTTCCAGAGAGCAAATAGACTTCAAGACCTTGTTTCAAAAATGTCCCAACAGGTGGAACAAGGTGAAAAATCAATGGGAACGCTGATTCATTCATCATCGGTTCTTGGACAAACTAATGCAGAATATGAAAGTCAAGCTGGACATATTCAAGTATTTTAATTAAGATGTTAAAATAATCTCTTGAATTTTTCCAGACGGGAAGCAAACTATTATCAAAATATGAACAACGAGAATTGACGGAAAAGATTCTACTATTTCTTGCACTTCTTCTCTATTTTTCCGTGGTTTTGTACATTATTCAAAAACGATCAGTCTTTCAGTTTTGGTGGTGGTTTTTCTAATGTATTTTTTTAAAAACCATTCCAGTATTTTTCGGTGTATAATAAAGAATTCTATGGGTTTTAAATTGTGATTTAATTTTTGTTGATAAATAAGAATGTTAATGGTTCTTATACAATATCTCGGAAGGTGAATTTTCGCTCCGTTGAAACATGATGACAATTCGAAAATTTTCGTTCGTGGGGCTGCGGGGGTGTTTTTAAAATTTAGAATACCTTTTTTGTTTTTCACTGATCACGGAATTTTGATTTTCCAGGGTTTACTTCACTTCAATTTTAAAGCATTTACTGTACAAGGGTTTGGGAAATTTTTAAAATCATTATTATTTCAAAAATTTCAAGAAATGAAGCAAATTCGGATAATTTTAGAAACTTCAATTTATGAAATGAAGTTTCAAAAATTATTTGAATTTGTTTCATTTCATTAATTTAATTTAATTACTTAAACAATACGCAATTTGTCATACGATGTTTACACAGAAATTTTGATTTTTGTCATCAAAAAACCACATTTTTCATTTAAAATTGGCAAAGTTTTCTTCGAAATGTCAATAATTTTTTTTACTAGAGACAGGATTCATTTCAATTTTACAGATAAATGTCCGCGATTGTTGAAAAAATGGACACCTCAACTGCTCCAGCGGCTCCAGAAGTCAGTGTTCAACAGCTTGTCAATGAGCTTTCAGGCTTTCTTCGTGAAAATAAGCCAGATGTGAGTTTCCATCCTTCTTTCCCTTGGGTATACTTCAAAAACCAACTAAAAAACCACTTTAAGGACGCAAAACGTCTTCTGACTCGTGTGCCGGCACTTTTATCAAAGAACGACGATTCTGGACGATCGACGATTCATTTTGCCGCCGTCGGAGGTTGCCTTCCGATTCTTCAATTCGCCATTCTGAATAATCCAGAGGATGCGGTTAAGAGAGATGATGTAAGATTTCGGAAAATAGAAAAAATTTTTTTTTGATTCGATTTAAAATAATGAAAAAAAAATTTTTTTAAGGTTGGATGGACTCCGCTAATGGTTGCAAGCTCGGCAGGACGTACGGAAATTGTAAGATTCTTGATTTCTCTTCCAAGTGTTGACGTGAAATCGGCGAATAAAAATGGGCAGACAAGTTTGCATTATGCGGCCAGCAAGAATCATATTGAGGTAGGAATTTGTTGGAAAAAAATACAAATATGTCATAGTTCGAACCTATCAATAATATTTAGAACATTTCGGAAAAAAAGCGAATTCCTCATTATAATAATTTAAAGATTGTCAAATTATTGGTGGAGTCGGACGCAGAATGCATCAATTTGTCAGACAAATACGGAGCAACCGCATTGCATCGAGCCGCAAGTCAAGGACACGAAGTGGTAAGAGATCACATTTTACCAACTTCTAAACTACTTCAAATCAGGTTGTTCGTTATCTCCTTAACCAGCCAAGAATACGCATCGATCAACGAGATTCTGAAGGAAACACTGCTCTTCACTTAGCTTGCGATGAAAACCGTGAAGATGTTGCTCTTATTCTGGCTCACAAGGGTGCTGATATTGAATTGAAGAATAATGTAAGATAGAGAGATATTTTTTAAAATCCAATTTCTTGAAGGAAGAGCAGTCACCACTTCAACTCGTCAAAACATCGAATCTCCTCCTGAAGCTGAAAAATGCTGCGTCTCGACACTAAATGTATATTCGAAGGAAAATATTTAATTTATTATGATTATTGCAAATGAAAATCGGTCAAAATTTTCACGAAAACAATAGAGATCTAGTCGCGGGGATTTTTCTTTTGGGGAAAAGGGAACACAATTGGAAATAAAAAGTTAAGTACCCATAATTGAGAAATATTATTAGTTATTTTTACAATAACAAACAAAAACTACATGTCAAAATAATTAAATGCTTTGAAATGATTTTTTCTGTGAAAGGATGCGCGAATCACGGCTATCGCAACGAGTGTAGGTGGTGTTTATCGAGTGTGAACGTCTGGAAAAGGTCAGATTTTAATGGAAGGTTTTCTTAGGTTTCAGGGGGGAATTTTTGAAAAAAAACTTAAAGGAGGGCTTTACGGAGATTAAAAAAATGTACCTTAAATGAAAATAGACTTTATTCTCATTCCAAAACTGTTTTTAAAATTTTCTAAAACCGCCTAGAACCCGAGAAAATGAGCTTCAAAACAATGGCCTAGAAAAAGTGTCCACCTGGCCGAACTTTCTCCTATGAGATTTTTTCGTGTTTCGTTAATAAATGCAGAATTCTTATATTAGTCCTTTCTTATGTTTTTTTTTCATTTTTTCTTAGATTTTTCATGCCTGCGGACTAGTTTTCGCCGGTGGCCCCTTTTTCTAGGCCATTGTTTTGAGGCGCTTTTTCTCGGCTTCTATGTGGTATTAGAACATTTTAAATACTGATTTGGAATGAGTATGAAGTCTATTTTCAAGACGCATTCATTTAGCTCCGTAAAGCCCTCATTTAAAGGATAAAATATTTGGAATAAAACATTTGAAAAAAATGAGCTTCATTTCAAAAACTCCCCCCTCCCCGAATAAAATCATGCTCTCTAACATAAAAAATTCATGCTAAATCATTTTTCATTCAATGTTTTTAATCACAAAACATCTACTCTTCGAGCATTTGATTCTATTCTCACACAAAGTTCGGAAAATAGCCAACTTTTCTTCACGAGACCCGTATTTTGAGCGTAGATGATTGAAGAGACGACGTCGAAAACTGCTAGACGATAGGCAGAAGACGACAAAATTCAGGCTTTTCCCGAGGACAACGAGAAACGATGTTACTGTTGTTAGATCGTACCTGAAAATGGAATACATTTTGTAATTTCGAAAGAAGACCTAGAAGTGTTTTTATGGTAAGAAAAGAGACTGAAAAAACCGGAAATGGTCAAAAAAATGTGATGATACTATACAACTTCAAATTTTAACTTAGATTTTGCGGTATATTTGATTTTTAGACCACTTTTAAAAAATTTTGAAAAATTAAATTAGAAGTTAGATATTTATTTAAATGTATTTATCAATGGCCTAGAAATCAGCCCGGCGGCCTAGAAACTCCTTTACCAAACAGACAGGGTTAGTTTTTTATTGTTTTTTCTTAAGTACAGTGTTTTTCAGTTTTTTTTTCAAATTTATTGGTCATGAGGACTGTAAAGAGGTGAGAAAGGTGCTTTAATCGAACAAAAATGCCAAACTCATTTTATAGGTAGTATCGAAAATTTTCATAAGTTTGTATAAGCCGAGAAAACGCGGTCCGAATTTATTAATTTAAAAAAATTTAATCAATAATAGTTCGGTCAAGCACAGGTATTTTTAGGTCATTGTTTTAAATTGAATTTTAACTTCTCGTACACATATTTTAAAGGAGCACTTTACAGAGATAATAAATGTTCCTTAAATGAAAATAGACTTTATTCTCATTCCAAATCTGTTTTTAAAATTTTCTAAAACCATCTAGAAGCCGATAAAACGCGCCTCAAAACAATGGCCTAGAAAAAGTGGTCACATGGCCGAACTTTTTCCTGTGAGTTTTTTTTGTGTTCGGTTTATAAATAGTTATGCAGAATGCTTATATTAGTAATTTTTTAATGTTTTTTTTTTCATTTTAATTAATGTTTTTTCATTTTTTTTTTGGATTTTTCAGTCTGCGGACTAGTTTTCGCCGGTGGCCACTTTTTCTAGGCCACTGTTTTGAGGCGCGTTTTCTCGGCTTCTAGGTGGTTTTAGAAAATTTTAAAAACAGATTTGGAATGAGAATGAAGTCTATTTTCATCCCAGACGCATTCATTAGCTCCGTAAAGCCCTTCTTTAAGTACACGCCGATGTATTACATCGAGGAAAAGAGGAAATTGTTATTGAAGAAGTTTTCAAAAAAAAAAGCTCATAAACTTACCACTGACTCATTGTATCCCGGTAAAGTGAGTTTATCGTGAGAATCACAGCAGACGGTGCCTAAAACTTAGATTAATTCCAGAAATAAAAAATAATAAAATTCACCTGTGTTATTGTGAAAGATGTCACGACTGCACATACAGTAACCGCCACCCGATGTTCGGTTCGTTGTTGTAGGATCTGAAATTGAATGATTAACCACCATAATCGAAGAACATAATGAAAGAGTGCTTCATGAAACAAAAACTCAATAGATAGTTGGGAAATACAATCACGTTTTGTTTGAGATAAGAATAGAAAACTGAAGTGTTGTTGGGAGTACCTTTGCTTTCCGAATGTTGAAACTTTTAGGCCGCTAGAATGAGCAATGATGTTAGTATTTTAGAAAAATCTTAATTAAAAAAAATTCGCGTGTACCTGATCAGAATGACGTCGGAACAGAGTGGCAACAAATGGGAGAGCAACATCGCCCGATTTTCGCATCCTTGCCGACACTTTGCCAAGCGATGCGTACATAAAAAATGATCTGAAATGATCAGCTACCAGAATTAGAAGACTTTTTAAAAAATCACCTTTTTTTGACATAATACATGAGCATAACATTGAGCATTATGAGAAGAACCAGTGGAAGAAAAACAACAAGTACTGCATTGGCTGCGCGAGTTGTTGTCACATAGTTCCGCAGTGCCGGCGGCGAGATGTTCGTCCGATTGTTTGGCCATTTTTCGAGGCTGACGTCTAAGCAGACGGCCATTATTTGAGTAGTGTTGCAGAAGGATTTGATAAAACAGTGATGGGAAACGTGGTTGTAGAAGGTGAGTGCGGCACATGATGAGAGAAGTAGAATCAATCCTGAAGTTTTTATTTTTATTTTTGTTTGGTGTGAGAATTCATCTTAAAGATAGTGTGTCACTTATTCTTTCGATGTTTTTAAAATCATAAAATTGGCACCTGGTTTTAAAAGTTATCGAAATACCGAAATAATTTGCTTTTTGTTTGACGCTACAGTATTTTCTACAGTATACTTATTCCAACTTTTTGCTGTATAGTAGTATTAGATATAGAAAATAGCTTAGAATTAAACGTAAATTGATTTTTTTGGTTTGGCGTTTAGGTTTTTACCTTATTAGGATTGGATTAGAAATTGAAATCGGAAAAATTCAATCAATACCTGTTATCAGTTTCCCCCTAGAAGGTGTAGTCAATCGATGAAGCGGTGATCGAACCCCAACGACCCTCTCGAAACACACCCCAACAACCAACCTGCAAAAAATGGAAAGTTTTTGAGCTCTTAGAGTTTTAAATTTAGCTAATTCTCCGCAAATTTGAAAATTGCCTTCATTTATCCTTAACGACAAGGCGGTCAGTTAATAAATTTCTGAGTACGTGATGAAATGTTGATCTATGATTAAATTCCTAGAACCCTAATGTAATAATTAAGGATAGCAGCAAGTTCCACTAAATTAAATTTACCATATCGCCACAGCTGATGTCCAATTTGCAAATGCGATGAGATGAATCTTTGATGGGAGGTAAAAATATCGGAAGGTGTAGTTGAAGGCAAATGTATCGAAATTTGCCAAAGAGTGCGGAATGATAAGTAGAAGGAATGAAACGTCACAAACTGCTAGACATGTCAAGAAGATGTTGGCTCTGAGAATTATTAAGATTGTTGAAATATAATTGCCTAGAAAATATATTTCTTTGAAACTTACCTTGACATAAAATCATTATTAACCAATACTAGAATGGTTAGCGCATTTCCGACCAAACCGAATAAACATATCGGTGGAAAAAGGATTGTGTAGACAAATGCTTCGAATTGCGAACCGGATAGACGAAGAACTGATTGTGGTAGGCAGAATGATGAAGAATCCATTCGATTATTTCATATTTTTTATTAGTTTTTTAGTAGGGAAGTGTGCAATTTTGAGGCGTTTTTTTCTGAAAAATTAAGGTGAATTTCAAAAATTTTCGGAAAAATCAAATTTTAAGAGATTTTTAACATATGAGGTTTGGTCAATATCGTGGTTGGATAACGAGTTGGAGGGCGTGATATTGTAAACACTAATTAAACTGTAACCCTTAGGGTGCGCATGACACAGTGGCAAGCATTTTGGTCACCGATCGGCAGCTACCTAAGTCACGGGTTCGATTCCCTAAGCTCCAAAAACTTTTTTTTCAGTAAATCACATGTTCTTTATCCAAAAATAGAATAGACAAAGCTCTAAAAAATGAAGAGAAGCCTCCCTCGCTTTCTCAAATGACCACAACAAATGATTTTGTCAGGAAAAAGAGCACAACCGATCAAATTTCAGAAACACTCTGAAATTGGGGAAAAGAGAACCAAGAGGAAAGGAACGAGGATTGAAAATGAAAAAATCGAAAAAAAAAACCATGAAAATTCGTACTTTATTGCTGGAAAGTGCAGAACAAGCGCTTTTAAGTTTCATTCACTATACTTTTTTTATTGAGAAGGGGTTTTATTGAATTTGATAAAAATACCCCCGTATACTTGAGGACAAAAGAGCATGGAAAAAGTACATATGTGCAAAAAAGGTGTGATTTGATTTTGAGAAGCTTGAAATAAATTGTAGAAATGGAATAAGGAAGCAAAGACGGATAGCCTACTCTTCAAAACAATTTGTTTTGTTTTCTGAAAATGGTGAAAAATGAGACGAGAGGGGATATGGAAGAAAAACAGACAAATTATTTAAATTGAGTTATTTATTTGAAGAAAAATATGTGAGGGAGGAAGTGGTAAGAAAACGGAATGTTTTTGAAATAGATTTTTTTAATTTCTTGAAAATTCGAATTCAAATCGAAGGAAGAATGATAAAATAAATGGAATATGCTCTTTTATTCAATAATTTATGGAAAAAATAACGGTAAAAAGTTTTCTAGGCCATTGTTGGAATCCAGAACGTGTTTTTCAATTTTTTTTAAATGAAAATACTCCATAACAATGGCCTAGAAATCGCACACCAAGGGAAATTAGGCCATAGCTCCAATTTGTTTTAAAAACTGGAATTCTAGAACTTTGTGCCATATAATCTTAAAACCGCCAATCATGGGGAAATTTTAAAATAACATAAAACAAATACCAAATCTTAAAAATTAAAAAAAAGAGAGTTTTTTTTTTGCTTTTTGGGCAAAAATTATAATTATAACAACGTTGTGATCAAGTTTGTCCAAAATTTTCTAGATATCTGGAAAAAATAAACGATATTTTTAAAGCCAGAAATTTGGAAAAATTTTGCCGCGATGGCAATTTGGCAATCAAAAAACTTAAAGGCAGCTTGTAAGTAAACACGATCCAAATTCAAGGCAAAGAATCAAAATTCTAATGGGAGCCAAGGTGTTACAAAGAACAATACCAATATACAGCCACATTCAAATAATTGTGTTTCGCGCCATTTCCGACCGCGTTGCATGGACCACGACCGCGTCGCACGATCCGGCTCGCATACAAAATTTGATTTTTTCAACTTTGGACCGCTGATATGACACGTGTATTTATCGGTGTGATTTTTCAAATTAACTGAACAGCTGTCTTTAACAAATTTTTTAGCTCGACGGTATTTATCCAAATTAAATACACGGGAACAGTTTAGGTTTTAAAGGTTTTTTAAAAATTACTCTTATAAAATCGACGATATTTGAGCATACCACCCAACCTTAGAACAAAAAACTCGAAAAAAATGTTCAAGGTACAAAAACAACGTAAAAATTAAAAAAAAAACAATGGATGACAATTTTTAAGGGACTAACTTCCCAAAAGTTGGTTCCCCGGCTTTAAAAAGATTACGCTGAGGGATTCACTGGCTGAAAAAAAAACATAAGAAATAGGAAATAGACAAAAAAAATGAAATTTGGATCATCACACAAGTTTTTTACGTTCGAGGTACTAACTTCCCAAAGTAAGTCCCCCCGAAAATTACCGCCCATTTTTTTCATTTAATTTTTTGAAGCTATTTCAGTGTGCCATTCGGCAAATTAAAAGGAAATCCTTATCTAAAATTCTAAATGCGTTTTTTTTTGTTATAAGAGTGGGTTGGTATGCTCAAAAAGGGTTAATTTAACTTAAAAAAAACACGGAGAGCTAAGAAAACTTTTAATCCGAATTCCTCTCGGTTTCAACGGATGGATACCCGGTAGATTGAACAACACACAAAACTTCAAATTCTATGAAATCCACCAAAAATCGACGAAACTTTCGTCATCCTCAACATAATCTCGACGTTTTTTTTTGTTCTCAATAAACAAACAAAGAACTGAGATTGACATAAAACAGGTGCGCAAATTTTGCCAAAAAAGAACAATACTGTAAAATGGTCACAATCGGTTTTTTTTGTTGCCCCATACAAACAAAAAACTATACCAAAAATTGTCTAGCTGTTGAAAAAAAAAATAACGAAACATCACCAGAAAGAAGCTTGTAAATAATGTGGTTTGTGAGGTCTCTTTTTTATTTATTTATTCGTTTTGTTGTACTATTTGTTGGACAAAATCGCAAAATCGCGAACGGGTGGGGGGGGGGATACAAAGTTAAAATAATACAAGAATTTGAAGAAAAAAAATCAAATTCCAAAAAAGATAACGGAGCAACATAAATAACCATGAAGAGAGTATCATGGGAGCATAAAAGCATCAAAAGGCGTGAAGTGAAAAAATCCCCGCTAGAAAAACAACAACATCATCATCATCATCATCAACAAAACAATATTTGGAATTGTTTTTTGTTTATCACTTCTAGCTTCTAGGATGAATAAAAATACTCTTCAGAAAATGTACCGAAAAAAAAAACGCCAACTGAATTATTTTTTCTTGTCGTTTTTCATCGTCTCGAAATGGAAATCTTCGAAAAACAATTTTCCTAAAAGACGGATACTTGAAATTTGATGAACAATCAGGAATCTTTTTTGAAAACGGGTAGTGTTCCTTTAGGATTTGAATTAGGAGGCGGAGTTTGGCGAAGATATTTTTGTTGCGCATGAAATTTTTTTAAAGGAGGTCTTTATGGAGATAATTAATGCATCTGGGATGAAAATATACTTCATTCTCATTCCAAATAAGTTTTTAAAATGTTCTAAAACCACCTAGAAGATGAGAAAACGCGCCACAAAACAATGGTCTCGAAAAAGTGGCCACCGGTGAAAACGAGTCCGCAGGCATGAAAAATCCAAAAAAAATAAATAAAAATGAAAAAAAAAACATAAAAAAGACTAATATAAGAATTCAGCATAACGATTTATTAACGAAACACGAAAAATGCTCAAGTTCGGCCAGGTGGCCACTTTTTCTAGGCCATTGTTTTGAAGCTCATTTTCTCGGCTTCTAGGCGGTTTTAGAAAATTTTAAAAACAGATTTGGAATGAGAATGAAGTCTATTTTCATCACAGTTACATTCATTAACACCGTAAACCCCTCCTTTAAAATCCTAAAACTTTTAATTCTCTGCTCTAGCTATGAAAATTGCTGCTTTTTGACTCATTTTTAGTGGTTTCACGCAGTACTTCGAAAAAAAGATTATATTACTCTGAAAATACAATTTTCAAGCTTCAAAACGCGCCAAGAATTGAAGAAATCTGACAATTTTCAACCAATTTATTGAACTTTTAAAATTTGTAATTTTTCTCGTTGTGATCACGAGAGCGTCGATGAGGTCTCGCAGTGAACACGAGAACTTGTTCTAAATTTTCAAAACATCATAACTTTGTCAAAAATTCATTAATTTTAATGATTTTTATTGTAATTTATAGGAAAATTCGTAAAGAATCTGAATTTGATGATTTTCAAAGAATCTAAAATGTGACGGACTCTCAGATGGCACAAAACTCGTCCCAATCGATAATTTCTAAATTCTACTTTCTTTTCGGAAATGAAATAATTTTCGAACACTGAAAATCATGAAAAAAGATGAACAGGATCAATGAACATTACAAAATAAATAAGATCATTTCCAGGAAAGTGTAATTTGAGAACTAACAAAAGGAATCCGATGTTCACTTTTTTTCAAATAAGAATTTCTGAAAAAAAGGTGATAAAAATCACATGTGACAATGTTGTACACGAGAGGAAAACCCCAACAAGATTTCCAATGTTGAAAAAATTAAATGAACAGCTGATTGAAATAAGCTCCCCCCTCCCCCCCAACCTCTTTTATCCAGAAGTCGCCACCGCTTTTCAAATAAAAACAAAACATGAAAGAAGTCATTTGTCCGAGAGAAATATGAGCAACACGGAAGGAATTGTGAAGTGAACAACAAGCGTTCATTATTTTGTGAAGAAATGAAAGTTGATACATGGATGTTACATTTTTTTTAGTCATTGTATTGAGATGAGATTGAATGACCGAAAACGTTACTTCAGTGTTGATTTTTAGTGAGCATAATAAAGAAGCATATTTGACACCACTCTCATATTTCAAAAAAAATATATAGTGTAGGTCTTAAAATATACTACAGTCCATTTTCAGCCTATTTTCAAAATAGAGTTTGTTGTACAGAAAACCTTTAAACTTGAATTGAAAACCACCGAAATGAAAAACGATTAATTAAAGGAGGACTTTAGGGAGATAATAAATGTACCTTAAATGAAAATAGGCTTCATTCTCATTCCAAATCTGTTTTTGAAATGTTCTAAAACCACCTATAAGTCGAGAAAATGAGCTTCAAAATAATGGCCTAGAAAAGTATTCAGTTTCCATCTGGCAGAACTTCTTCCTAGGAGATTTTTTCGTGTTTCGTTAATAAATACTTATGCAGAATGCCTAAATTAGTCCGTTTTATGTTTTTTTTGGATTTTTCATGCCTGCGGACTAGTTTTCGCCGGTGGGCACTTTTTCTAGGCCATTGTTCTGAAGCTCATTATCTCGGCTTCTAGGTGGTTTTAGAAAATTTTAAAAACAGATTTGGGATGAGAATGACGTCTATTTTCATCCGAGGTGCAGATAAAAGCTCCTTAAAGTTCCCTTTTAAAATAAATTATAACAAAAATGTGAAAAAACGGAAAATTACACCATCACTTCATCCCAGACGCATTCATTAAGTCCCTCTTTAAAACGGTTGCTGAAACTCTTTTGAAAAAATATCGATCGGGAAAAACTGGTGAATTTCAAAATAGACTCAAGTTATAAATTTTGAAAACAGTTTATGTTTCGCGCCTATTCAGACCGCGTTGTACGGACACGCGCGCATTCACAGCTTTTTCAACGTTATACCGCCGAGGCGTGTATTTATCAATGTGATTTTGTATTAATTGCATCGTACTATTGAGAGAAAGCTCTAATTTTTGAAATTGAAATCAAGTAGGGTCAAATTAACTGGTACACTGTCTTTAAAACTGCACTGCGTTGTGTAATGTTCACATTTCCAATATCATTAAAAATAAAACTTTTTTAAAACTTGAAAAATTGAAAGTTGAACGCAAATGAACAAAGTTGATTAATAAATGTCAAGAAGTCGGTGGAAAAAATTAGCGAAAAAAATGGGGGAGAAATGACAAAAGAGCCCGAGCGGAGAGCTCTTGACAGGTTTTCCACTGATATATCCTTTCTTATCATCCACTCAAACACTTTTTTTTCGTTCAAATTCACTCAAACAAACTGGGAGGAGGACGAAAAAAAACCCGAACTTTCTTGTTTTTTGTTGTTGTTCGAAAAAAACACAGAGAAGTATGATTATCTGAGATTAACTTGTTTTTTAAGTAGATGCTTTTTTTAAATCTCAAAATATGATGCATGTGTCTGAAAAATTACGAAGGATGCAAATATTCAAAACTACCGTAATCTTTAAAGGGACATACCAAAAATAGCAAATTATAAAAGCCACTCAACACACTTTCTTTTTCCCACCATAGAGTTTTGTTGGCCAAAATAGGACCACCCAAGGCAAGAAATTATTACAAATATTATTTGTCGCCTAGTGTATTATGATTTTGGCTTTTGGCGGCGAGGGAGGAAGGCTTAAAATGGATGGTTGTGTGAGAATCATGAAATTTTCTTTCCTTCTTTTGAAAAAGAAGAAGAACGAGAAGAAAAAAACAACATAATAATAGAGTCTTTGTGTTTTGCGACGAGAATTTTTTTGGGACATTGATACGGGGAAAAAAGCTGGAAAAATAATACTTAAAAGTGAACATGTATACAACTATACAAGTTTAAGCCTTATGGGTTTTTGATATTTCATTTTGGAATAGGTTTTTTTAAAAAATGGATTATATATATATTACCGAAATTTTAAAAAAACTCTGTATTTATTGCTGTTGATTTTTTTCGTAAAAACACTAGGAAAACCCTAGGAGATATGAGCAAGTTGTGTTAAAATTAGGGTTGTGGACTAGTTTTCATTTTATTGGATTTATAGGCCATTGGACTTGAATTTCGTATAATTTATAAAGATTTTTGCCAATTTTTAAATAAAGTTTAATTACGTTAGCGGAAAATTAACTTGATAAAAAATAATTTTAGGTACAGCCCTCCAAAAACAAGCGATGGTCTAATTATCCGTTTTTTTTCACATTTGTTGAGATAAATGGCCGAGGACTAGAAACCCAACCCAGAGGGACTAGCTTCCCAAAAATGTGTTTCTAGGCCACCATCTCGGGCGTCACATTAGTTTTGTTGTGAGAAGGCAAGCAAGCTCGTTTTTAGCCAGTTTTGGGCTGTTTTTGTTGTTTCTAGTTGAGAACTAGATTCGTCTAGCTGCGGCTAGTATTTTATTTGTTCTTTGCAATATAATTAACCTTTCTTTCGTAATTTATTCTTGTTTTAAATTTAATAAATCTTCTTGAAAATAATTCGCGTTTATTTTTGTTGTTTAAAGCTGGTTTTCATCCACTCGCATCTCTGTGAACCTAGTTTATACAAGGGACACCACTTT
This sequence comes from Caenorhabditis virilis, assembly GCA_964036255.1. NCBI lineage: Eukaryota > Metazoa > Nematoda > Chromadorea > Rhabditida > Rhabditidae > Caenorhabditis > Caenorhabditis virilis. The sequence continues at coordinate 6,773,878 of OZ038417.1, read as the reverse complement.
ACTTGGGGGCCGAAGCCGTTCAGAGTTGGAAAACCGCTGAAATAGCAAAAGTTTCGTGTTTTTGAGAGTTTTATTGATTTTTCTTGAATTTTTTCGTTTTTTTGCCGTTTAATTTCGAATTTTTGTACGTTCGGATTTTGTTTGGTCTTCCCCTATTGGTTGACATTAAACAGACCGTCTGGGCAAATTATTTGAAATCTTCGTCGCCGTTTTTTCGAATATTTCAAGTTCTGTCGTTTGTAGCGTTTTACAAACACTGAGACCGAGAAATTCGTTAAAATTTGAATCGTCGGATCGTTTCACTTTTGTTCTTCTGTGGAAAGAGTATAAATACTGAGATATTTATATATCTGGAAATAGAGATATAGAATAAATTTGAAAAATTGGAAAGATGTCAGCGTCCTCGTCTTCGTCAAGGAACATGGTCGTGCCGAGAGATGGATTAGCAGTTGCATCTGGTTCGGGAGTGTCAAATGTTGGTGATCAGTTGAAAAATGATTTGAAACGTAAAGAATTGGAAGATTGTTTGGAGAACATGGATCAGTTGTTGCAAAGAGTCTTCGATGAGGTAAAATCGATGGATGATGCAAAATGGTCAAAAGAGGAGATCGCCAAGAAGCAAAGCGTCTGTCAGTCAACAGAAAAGTTGCAAGAGGTTGCGGGTGATATATTGACATTGTTTGGAAAGAAGTTTGAAGTTTGCAAATTTTTGGTTGTGGATAAATTGTTGAAAACTTTTTGGAGAAAAGTTGTGAAAGCTGAAAAGTTTGTTGAAACTCAAACAAGAATGTCGAAAACACAGAGAGAAACTATTTTCGAAGGAATGAAAGAAGGTTTTGATGTGTTGATGGAAAAGTTGGAAGACCTGAAAGAGGATCAGGAAGATGAAGCTGAAAAAGTAGGCGCAAATGTTGAATACACGGAAGAGTGTCGAAAACTTTGGATATTTTTGAAAGCAATGAATATTGGAAGTACGGAAATGCTTGCGGTTTGTATGGAAGCAAAGTCAGCGGAAAATTTGAAACTTTTGGAAGAGAAAAAGCAAAATGAAAGGAAATTTTTGAGCTTTTTGGAAGAAGTGGAAAATGAGAAGGCTGTTAACAGAGAGGCTTCAGATGCAAATGTAAAATTGATGTATGATATTCAACAGAAGGTTGTGGAAGTACAAGAGTTGAATGGAAAGCTGAAATTGATGGAACAAAGTCTGGAATTGGCAAGAAATGGAATTTCTTCGGCTGGAAAAGTGAATGTTGCCAAAAAATTTTGTGAATTGAATGAAAATGAAAGAGAAGTCATTGATATGCTGAATAGTGTGAATGTTCGCAATGGAGATCAATTGGCAGAAATGTTGATGAAGTTGACGAATGATTCAAATGCTAAGGAAATTCTTGAATTGGAAAATGAAAAGATTTCGTTGCAGTTGGTTGAAATGGATAAGGAAAATCATGATATTAGATTGAAATTGGAAGATGTTCAGAAGGAAATGGAACAATGGAAGGAGAATTGTGAGAGGTTGAAAGGATTTATGAATGATTCTTTCAAATCGGAAAAATTGATGGGTCATGTTCGTCAAAAATTGATCAGTTTGACAAATGGACCAGGAACACCAATACCGAAGCCTAGGAGCACGATACTCACGAAAGTTGAACCAATTCGAGTACCAGAAATCGCTGAAAGTGTGATAAAAGCTGAAAATTGGGCTCGTAAACATTTTGTGGAAGATGGAAATTTTGTTCAAAAGTCTGAAAATTTCGAAAACATTAATGAGAATGTTAAGAAGAATGAAGATCTTGTTCAAGAAACTGGAGTGTCGGACAGGAGCAAGTTATCTGATGAATTGTATTTGGTGAGAAAGCATATGAGCTTTATGGAAACAACGTTCAGAGCAAATGCGTTGCCGGATCCAAAAGCATATACTGGAGATGATGACAGAAACTTTGGAAGTTTTCTGACTACGTTCAAATCTAAGTATGGGAAACTAATGGAGAAGGATGAAGAACTGATGACGATTTTGGAGGAAAGATTTTTGGTTGGAAAAGCACTCCAAGTGTTTAGAACCATTCCGAAAAAAGATTCATTTGATGAAACAATGGGAGAATTTCAAGAGAGGTTGAAGAAGTCAAGAAGCAGTATTTCGTTCTCGTCGATGCGAAAACTTGATCAACTGCATATTCTGGAGCACCAATCGATCAGAGATTATTGTTTATTGATTGAAAAGTTGTCAAGAGAAGCTTTTGACATGGACGATGAGAAAATCGCACCATTGAAAGTTACGAAATTGTTGAAAGCAGCTCAAAGAGATCAGACGTTGCATTGTATTTTGAATATGAAGAGAGTTGAAGTTGATGTGAAAGATCAATATGAGACGTTGAAGAGGATAGCGTTGGAGTTTGAAGAGGAGAATTTGATGAATGGAAATCAAATGGGTTATTACGAGAGTTTCGAAAGGAGTCGAAAATGGGATGTTAACGGATTGAGTCATCCTGGTGGAAGAAAATTGGATGTTAACGGTTCTAGTCATCCTGGTGGAAGAAATTTGGATGTTAACGGTTCTAGTCATCCTGGGGGAAGAAGATGGGATGTTAACGGTTTTAGCCATCCTGGAGGAAGGAAATCATCACCGGTTTCTGGTTCTAATGCAGTTCCAGTAGGAGCAAATGATGAAGTGAATGGAAATGTGCCAGTTGAAAGCAAATTTGGAAGAAATTGTTTCAAATGTGGAAAACCTGGGCATTATGCTGCAAGATGTCAGGAAAACAATAAAGTTGCATACGCACACGGAGTAATTTGTGATGAGAAAGCACTGCGACAGGGAAATCATGCTGTAGCTGGAAGCCTAGTACTAGAACAAGCAAAAATTCTTGGAAAGGAAGTCACAATTATTATCGATAGTGGTTCTGAAGTGAGCTTGTTGTCAACCAAAACATGGAGCAGAGTCAAGAAAGGAAACTTGACGGATGATAAGTTTGTGGAAAGTGCACCGGATAAAGATTTGGATGTAATTGATGCGTCAAATACAAAGATGAATATTGTTCACAAAGTTGACGTTCCGATTGAAATCAGGCACAAGAAGAAGAGTGTTTCGTTCCAAGTGTGTGAAAGTAATGAAGAATATGCTGTATTGGGCACGAATTCGTTTGAAAATTTTGGTATCCATATTGGCTGGAAAGATGTCGATGAAGACAAGAAGAAAGCTGTTGTGAATGCAGTAAGATTGAAGAATTTTGGTGGAGCTGGAAGTGAAGGAAAGCTGCCATTTTGGAAGAATCGTGTGAAGTTGGAGAAGAGATGTCCATTGAATGAAGATGTGATGTATAGTAAAGGCATTGTGTCGGGAGGTTCAGTGAAGGACAGGAATTTTGGAAAAGCTGGTGATCGGGGAAGTGAGCAGAAAATCGGAGGTCGTGAGAATGACAAGATGAGATGCAAGAGCAAACCGAGGCACAGATGGTCGAAGAACGTGACAAATGTCACAAAACCTTTTGTTATTCAGGTTCCGTCAACGGTCAATCAATTGGATGCAAGTGCCAAGCCAAATCGTCAAATTTTTTCGATTGCCAAGTCACAAGATCAATTTGGGAGATGTTCGGAAGTGGAAACAAGTGTGAATGAGAAGCATCAGGAGAAAGATGTTGAGATTGGAGTGAAACCTCAGAATATGAAGGCCAAGAGAGTTGAGATGAATGGACAAAGTGGAAAATGGGACAAGAACCAGTTGAAAGTCGTCAAAGAACAGTCGGTTCGATGTGATAAATGTTCGACCCCATATCCCTTCTACCCGTGTTATTTTGTGATGTATCCCAACAGTCCGGAGCCTGTTCTTCTAAAGGAGGGGGATGTTGAGATAAATGGCCGAGGACTAGAAACCCAACCCAGAGGGACTAGCTTCCCAAAAATGTGTTTCTAGGCCACCATCTCGGGCGTCACATTAGTTTTGTTGTGAGAAGGCAAGCAAGCTCGTTTTTAGCCAGTTTTGGGCTGTTTTTGTTGTTTCTAGTTGAGAACTAGATTCGTCTAGCTGCGGCTAGTATTTTATTTGTTCTTTGCAATATAATTAACCTTTCTTTCGTAATTTATTCTTGTTTTAAATTTAATAAATCTTCTTGAAAATAATTCGCGTTTATTTTTGTTGTTTAAAGCTGGTTTTCATCCACTCGCATCTCTGTGAACCTAGTTTATACAAGGGACACCACTTTAATCATTTTTGTTATAAATTATTTAAATGGGAATTTTAAGGAGCTTTTATCTGCAACTCGGATGAAAATAGGCTTCATTCTGAATCCAAATCTGTTTTTAAAATTTTCTAAAACCATCTAGAAGCCGAGAAAACAAGCTTGAAAACAATGGCTTAGAAAAGGTGTCACCTGGAAGAACTTTTTCCTATTAGGGTACGGAGATAATAAATGTACCTTAAATGAAAATAGACTTCATTCTCATTCCAAATCTGTTTTTAAAATTTTCTAAAACAACATAGAAGTAGAAGTCGAGAAAACTAGCTGAGGGTAGGCCAAGTGTTTGGAGGCACAAGTGTTCGTGCGTTGAAAAAGTTAGGCCCCGTAGAAGCGTTTAGCCTGAAGCAACGCGAAAAATAAAATTAAATCATTAAATGGGAAATCGAATTCTACTTCGACTCTTTTTTTCAACCATGGAAAATGGTTTATAAAAAAACGAACACATGTGCCTCCAAACACTTGGCCTACCCTCAACTAGCTTGAAAACAATGGCCTAGAAAAATGTGGCAAAAACTAGTCCGCGGACATTATTAGGTAATGGGTTTTTTTTAATTGCGAAAACATAAGATAATATGAACTAATTTAAGCATTCTCAACAAACATATGGCATTAAAGCACGCAAAGCTCAATTTGGAAGAAGTTCGACCAGGTGGCCTCTTTTTCTAGGCCACTGTTTTGAAGCTTGTTTTCTCGTCTTGTACGTGGTTTTAAAAAAATTTAAAAACATATTTGGAATTAGTATAAAGTCTATTTTCATTAAAGTTACAGTCCTCCCTTAAAAATCACATTATATGTCCGATCCTCCTTCAATTTTAGTAGGATCAGACACATAATTTTGCCAGAAGAAGTATTATTATTATTTTTATTGTTTTCCTCGAACGGATCCTTGCACTTACTAGAACCTTCGAACTTTGATGATCCGCTCATGAACATCAATGATCATTCCATATTCTGATGCAATTGAAGGAAAAAAAAACATTTAGGAAAACACCGTTGGAAGGAAAAAATAAATAAAAAAGACAACAAAACTTTTCTCCACCACAAACGAATTTATTTCGATGAACGGCTCTGGGTCCCGGCGATGATTTTATTTATTTATTCCACCCCTTTTTTAGCCTTGTTTTTTTCTTGTTTTTCTTCCTCCAAACAACAAAATCATCATTGTTTAGATGCGTGGGGGAATTGAGACCAAAATGTGGAGGATTTTGGATGAAAAATGAAACATTTCGGATGGATTGAAAACAAGTTTTCGAGGATTTTGTAATGATGATTAAAAAGTGCAATATGAGCAAACTAAAAACGAGAAATGAGGAAGAAATACTTAAATGATTTTGGGAAAATGAGATTGGAGAGAGAGAGATTTTGCTGCGGGGAAAAGTTGAAACAAATTTTGTTGATACATTTTCAGAAGGGAGGGGGGGGGGGTTAACCAAGCTCCGCCCACATATTCGCGGAGCGGTGTATGAAAATTAGGAATTTGATTGTTTTAGTGAAGTAATTTTTTGTCATGATCACAAAAACTATAATTTTGTAGAAACGTCAAAAAATACAAAAAATGGCGAAGATAGAAAAATTAAACACGAATTTTCGAAAGTTTATGTTATAAATGGGTTTCAAAATTTTTTAAAAAGAAAAGAAAACGAGCTACCTGCAAAAAAGTTTCCAACGCGGAAGAGTTTTGGTTTCTAGTCCGCGATAATTTGGGTTCCTAGGCCACCTATTAAATTTGTGCATTTTTATCCATTTTTTTTTGCATTTAAAATGTAAACGGTAAAGATTTTATATATATCATTTCAAATTAAAAAAAAAACAAAAAAATGAATTTTAAAAACAAATTTAATAGGTGGCCTAGGAACCCAACTAGAAACCAAACCTCTTCCACAGTGGGAACTTTTTGCAGGAAGCTTGTTTTTTTTCCGTTTTTTTCTTCCTTCAATTAAAAAAAAAATTTTTTAATCTATTTGTAACATAACTATGTCATTTTTCTGTGATTTAACGTCATTTATATTCTCTGTAATGCAATTCTGTATGCTAAAAAAACGGTATCTAAAATATTGACTGGAAAAAATGAAAAGCCACGATAAAATTAATCAATTTATCTTACCCACAAATCTGAGAAAAAAGTAATATTTAAAAAAAATTAATTCCCCAACTGGAAGAGGAACCCTGTAGTTTTTTGAAGCTTATTCTCAACGTTTATTTTTCCTCTTTTCTCACAAAAAAAACAAATTCAGGTTCGTGTTATATAAAAGTGAAATTTTAAGCAAAACCACCTTAACATTGTCTTTAACAATAATAAATTATTTTTATTTTTACAAATAATTCCCTATATTTACTTGCAAATTATTCTTTGACCAGTCAAGAGTACTTTGAAGCTTGTTCTCCAAGAAGAATGACGAATTAAGAAATCCGAGATGAAAATTTAAGAATCATAATCAAGATGCACATGGAAATTAGAGATGAGATAAAAAGTCAATCACAAGACTTAAAAAAAAGAGGGTTGCATTTCATCTCTGCAATTTCAGTGATGCACCTTTAAAACTACCGTAATCCAAATTATTTTGATTTTTTTTTATTGTGTCAGAAAAAAGTGAGAAAAGTGTTCGAAAAGTGATTATAGCTGTCAGAAAATTTAAAAAGAAAGCTGAGATAGGGGGAGGTGATGAATGTGACATGAGGGAAAAAGCTTTTACTATAGTAAATAAAAATAAAAACAACAAATTGTTTAAAACAACTGACCAGTGGGAAGAGCTTGAGGTTTTGTGAAAAAAAAACGTTTATGATAGTATTTACTAACAAAAAAAATACGAAAAGAGATACAAAGTGTAACATATAAGAAGGAAAAAAAAGAACACCGAAAACATTAATGTTTTCTGCTCGTTTTTTCATCTTGTCAAAAGTATGAATGTTATTTGGGTTTTTTGCTGTGGTAGAAATGTAGGAAATGTATTATATTTGCTGAAAAAAGTTTATGATGCACGCACTTCATCATAAAAATAATAGCACAGCCTTTTTTTTCGTCCCGTCTTCTTTTACATCTGAATTTTTTTTTGGTTTGGTGGGAGAAGAAGTTTATTAAAATTTTTTGGCTGCTTCTGTTTCCACATGTTTGAGCAGGAAATTATATATATAGAGAGGATTTGAATAGAATGAAATATTTCTCACGACTATCAAAAATAGAAAAATTGAAGACGAATATGTACTATGTCTACTATACTACTTTTTAAAGATGTTTATAGTTTTTGCAACTGAAAAAAATTCAATTTTTCACCGGGCGGCATTTGATACATAGCAGGTGTTATTCAAATTAAACTTTTTGCAATTCATTAAGGTCTCCGAGGATACTTTGGGATAAAGTGAACAGAAATTGTCATCACGAACAACGGTTTATGTGTGTACACCGTTACGACAAATTGCACACACGCAAAAATTAGAATTTTTACAAATTGCATTTTAACGCCCACAACGCATGAAAAAATGAAATTTTTGCGTTAAATATATAAATTATGGCCTAATATAATTTTTTTCACTCTGAATTACAAAATTGCGTCCCTGCGTAGCTGAATACAACGCGTTTTGTGTAACCGTTTTTAAAAATGTTACTCGCCTATTTTTTAAAAATAATTTTTTGGAAAGTTCAACTTCGAATCACATTTTATGCCATCCTGAATACCTCTATACTTCAGCGGAATTTGGATAATATGGATTTTTCAGAAACTCAGTAAAACAAATTGAAGAACACATTTCTAAAAGGTCGATGGGGCGTTATGCGCTCATTTTCATTTTTCTTTCTCCTCATTCTCAGCAGCCGTCAAATTTTTATTTCTGATTTTATGATGACCTCCTAGATTTTTTGTTGTTCACTAAAATTACGTCTTAAAACTTGATGACATTAGAGAGAAACAGATAGAGTTTTGCAAAAATTCAAGCACACAGCTGGAATGAATGAGGTGTGGGGGAGGGGGTATAAAAAACAGTGCTTATTATCTAATTATTTGATTTCTGCTGGAAGTTTAAGAATGTAACAAATAAATCATGAACTTTGTATATTTTTTTTGGTGGTAAATATACACAGAGTTGATGCAAGTTGAAATTTTAATCCCACGTAGTATTTTACACCATGCGTTTTATTTATGATAAATTATAATTATATGTGTTTACATCAAATTCAAGCATGTCGGTATTCAATTGCACATGAAAATTAGAAAAGTGGGTATTTTCAGCGTTATTTTATGCATCCATTTCACAAGCTAGTCAATTTTAATTTTCAGACTTTCCTATACAAAATAAGACTTTAATTGTTATCCATACACTGATATATTTGTATTTTCAGAAGAAACCTACAATTTTCCACATGTTTGCCCGCCACTTTTCTTCTGAATGTGTAGAATATATCATTTAAAAACATCTCTATGGAAACACTACAGCAGTCTCCTCGTTTCTTCGTTCATACGCCCTATTTCAGCTTTATTTCTTCGATTTTTTTCCAGATTAATAACATTGTTTTCTCGCCATGTCGTAAATTCTATTAATTTTGAAATTGTTTTCCATTTAAGCAATAAATCTTACATTTTCTAATAGCTTTAATGTGACTCTTTCGTTTCCTCGTGGAAATTTTATTGGTTTTTTCTTAATTTCATTTTAAAAATGACTTTCAAATTTTATTGTTTTATTTCACTTTATTTATGACGTTGAAAACAGTGTGTGGAAGCGCTAACAGGGACAAGTCAGGCCACTAGATATTAATTCTCATCGTATGTTATCTTTTAAATCATTAGTAACAAAAAACTCGTTGGAAACGTTGTGTTTTTGGCGGAAAAATATTTTAATTACCTTTATTTATATTTAAACTCCCTCCAAAACACATGAAATCGCGGCCAAAACTGCGAAAAGGTGTGCCGGTCTTGCAAACATGCGCATAGGCCACGCCCAGTTCTCACCTTCAAATTTCGACAGCTGCGGAGCTAATTTTGCACATTTCTTCCCGTTTCTGCTCTCTTTTTTTATATTTTTGTAAATAAAATTGTTTTCCAGAGGTAATGGCACCGTTGGAGGGGTCCGCCACTCCGGATCAGACCAAAAAAGGCATGAAATCTTCTCAAAAGTTGGTATGTTCCTTGAAAAGCCACACAACGTTTGTTCTATATATTTTTCTTATTTCAGGATATTGTCCAAGGATATGGGATGCCAAAATCCGAAGATTATCCACGTATAGCAGACGTCAAGACCGATCCTTCAGATAAAGATGCCAGATTTCGAAGAGAAGATTTAACTTTGGAAACAGTCAACAATGGTTATGATTTTTACACGATTGGTAACGCAATATTCGCCAAAGACATCAGTGGTTATTTTTATAAACTAAATAATGAGACAAAGCACTTCGAATGGTTTGTGGATGGTTGGCTGGAAGATAATGGTATTTTCAAAATTCAGCTTGAACTAATAAACTTCGGATTCTTTTCAGACTATACGATAGGACAAACCATCCCATGCGGCCCGACTTATGTCAGTTATAACAAACACGGATGTGCTGTTTTTCCAACCAATGATGATATTCCACCAAGGCCAGTGCTTCCTAGAACTGAACAAGGAAGACATGTAATATTACAAGAATTTTAACATAATTTTAAGAACGTTTATTTTCAGATTTTCCCAAGAGATCCAAACACATCATTCCCATTGTTCCCCCTCGACTTCAATGGTGAGCCAACGTTGCCTATTGATGAAGCAGGACTTCCAGTTTTCCCGATGGATGACAACGGTCTTCCAATTGTTCCTATTGGATCTGATGGTGAGTATACTTTAAGTTTTAATATTCAAAAACGCGTCGTGTGGATAATGCTGGTACTATTTTATTAAAATTTGAATTCAGATATATCGAATAACGCCAATTGAGACCCTCAATTGAGGGGGAAAAGTATTTCCTTTTCCTTAACAGGTGAATGAACAGCATTGGAAGAGACCTTTCCCAATTTGCCATTAAAATTTTTTTAGCGCCTGAATGAACGGATTACAAAACATTTCAATTTATAACTACCTTCCGGGGGCTTCCTGAAGTGCCACACAAAATACAATTTTCACATAATTTTGTGATGTTTTGGCGGTAGAATAGCTCGAAAATTGAATCTAAAATTGTTTTATTCAGGCTACGCCGTGTTTTCAAAAGACAAGGATGGAATGCCGATTTTACCAAAAGGAGTTAATGGAGAACCAGTTCCAGCGTATACCATTTATGGTAACGCCGTTGTACCATTCGTAGATGGGAGTATGTTAATATTCGGGAAAGATCGAAATATCAATTAATTTTTTTTCAGAACCATATCTTCCACTTGATGCAAACGGTCAAGAATGTATTATAATGGCTGGACCTGAAAAGAATATTCCAATGACTTTGACAGATTATTATCATTGGCAAAGCCAAACTGCACATTATGATGAACGCACTGATCCATATGCTTATGATGCAACGATGTATGAAAATGAGGAAATGATGCACGCCGCCGTTCAACAATATAATCAGCAACAACTACAACAAGGACAATTAAATTCGCCCTTATTAGCTCAACAAAATCCTCATAATGCGACACAACAAGTATCTGTAAGTTTAAAAAGCTAAATGTCATAAAATAATACATTCCAGGAAGAAGAAGCAAAGAAGAAAAGTCGTCTCGCAATGCAAATCAAATTTCTAAAAAAATCGAAAGGATTGGCTATTGATGCTAAAAAGGTTGAAGAGCCAAAGAAGGACGAAAAACCTGCCGAGCCCTCTCCACAGCCAGTCATTCCAGCGAATAGACCACCATTGCCGAATAAAGAAAAAGAAAGGGGAGAAAGATATATTCCAGAAAAGTTCGGGTTAAGAAGACGTTTTGACAGACGTGATGATACGAAAGGAAACAATGAAAGAAGAGTTGGATACCAAAACCATCGTGGAGGGTATCGGAATGATTACAGAGGAAGGAACACTCGTCGTCGAGTTTCTCGTAGCCGCACTAGATCTAGGACGAGGTCACGATCAAAGTCCGCATCTAGATCACGTTCCAGTAGATCTCGGTCCCGCTCCAACTCGAGACGGAAATTCAGACGCACTCGACGTTCCCGATCTGGATCCCGAGATAAGAGAAGAACACGATCAAGATCCACTTCAAGTGCTACTTATTCATCAGATGATTCGATTTCGAGGCGTAGAACAGCGAGAAGAAAGAGAAGTGTCAGCAGAAACAGAAGCTCTTCTAGGTAATAATTTGAATGGTTGGCATTGAAAGAGCTTATTAGATATGTCTCCCAATCTTTCCTCCCGCGTAAAAACACCTAATCTTCAAAATTTTCAGCGAAGATCGAAAGTCTCGTGACGAGGAGAAGTGCAGACAACGAGCATTGGAAAGTCGCAAAAAGGCTTTCAAGGAAGGATTTCGCAGGGAGACTGCTTCGGGTTCTGGTAGTAATGATGTTAGTGAACGTAAATAGAGTTGTACTTTACTGAATATTTATAAGCTCATATCCAAAACTTGTTATCAATATTGTCCGCAAAACATTGTTCTGGGAAATAATACTGAAATTGTTCCCATAGTACACCTACACATTCCTTTATGTTATTCGTTTTTTTAATGGGAAAAAAAGCAAATTCCTATGTGTTTTTCTTAATAAAATTTTTGAATGGGATAAAGATATGTTGGGTCTATTAAAGTTCGTAAAAACAGATCCTTCTGTATTTCTATTTCTTTGCAATTAAATTGTTTGAATTCAGGATGAAGTTCGTTCGACGTGGAGCAGAAAACCCTCGAAAAATCTCGATGATTACGTACGTGATTATTTAGAAAATCCCGAGGTAGAGCAGACAAACAAGGAATTTATAATACGATTTATTTATTTTATTTTTTGTAGAATAATGTCGCTATAAATGTTAGAAGTAACAGCGACATGGAATTGGTGGACAGCAATGAAGAAGACGGGGGAGTGGTAGAAGAAGACGAGAATGTGATTGCCAAAAAGAAAAAGGAGGAAGAGGTAAAAAAGACAAAGAAATTGAGTCTGGAAATGTATTGCACTTAATTATTGATTTTGTCCCCCAACAAAACATGTAGCGCATAATTTATTATTAGGAAAGAGGGCTTTACATTTGGTATTCGATTCAAAAATGACGTTCATTAGAAATTTTAAAAAATACTGGAAACCCCCATAGGATTAGTTTCGAATTCTAGATATTTTTCCGATGCGTTTAGACAGTTTATGTTTTTTTTTAAATTACAGTGGAGGTTGCTAGAAGAACAACAGAAACTTCGAAATGCCGAGATTAGCAAGCATATTGCGAAGGTTTGAACGATTTCCATGTTTTCTGAAATCTGAGGATTTTTATTTAGAAAGAACAAGAACGTCTCAAAAATGGGTACAGGATTGAAACTCCGCCACCGATTGAGTCACCAACAGCATCTCGACCCCCTTCGGTAGTTCCACCAGCAGATGATGAGGTTAATTATAAGAAGTTTGAATTTTCAAATTAATATCTGTAATTTTAGAATGACGAGAAGACGGGTGATTCGCTTAGTTGTGTAAGTATCAGTCAGGTAACCAGAGTTTCAAAGATTTTTAGAAATGTTGGCTATGTTCTTTTTTTTCAGAAAATTGATGCAACTCAATCGGTAGAACAAAATGTTTCTACAACTGTTTCGGAAGTGGGAGATAATAGAGGGAATATGAGTGATCGTGAATTTTTTGTGCAACTATTTGGCAAACATTCAGAAGATATGAAAAAAGAATTCAATAGCATGAAAGAAGAGACGAAAATCCTGAAAGATAACATGAAGAAAGAGTTTGAACTGATGGCGAAGGAATTGAAGAAAAAGGATGAAAAAATTGAAAATTTGGAGAAGAAAATGGATGTGATGAGAGTTGAAATTAGGAAAAAGGATGATGAAAATAAAGAGAATATGAAAAAGGAGTTTGACAGTGTTCGAGAGGAGATGAAACGAATGGATGATAATCTTAAAAATATGGACAAGAAACATGAGTTGATGACGGACAAGTTTGAGAAAATGTCGACGAAAGTTGATAATATTGACAAGCGTATTAGAGAAGAGGCGAAATTAAGGGAGGAGCAAACGAAGAAGAATGTACAATGTAAGTCAAAAATTTAGGGAGATTTATGCAAATATGAATGTTGTTAAATACTTAGAAATAGGGTTCATTTTTATTTCGAGCTTAAATTTGTTTTGTTATGCCTGACGTTCATTTTTCCAGACAATTGGTGCCAGAACAATATTCCTTCTTTGTAAAATATTATTCAGTATTCTTTATTTCTGCAAAGCAGAAGATTCTACACTGCAACAAACTAACAATTCTTATTAACCCAAGGTGGGAACAACATTTCTGTTATAGTCATACATGTTTGCATGCCTTGTATGTTGTTTCCATGGTAATTTGCTCACGTTGAAGGGACTGTGGGCTCCAAAACGTAACCTAGCGTTTCCTAACTTTTAGGAAACTATCAATTTTTTTCGGAATCATTGTAAAGATCTCATTTTTAGGCATATTTAATCTTTTTTCCAATATTCTTGCCAGTTTTGAACTCTCTCAAATTTTCTTAAGAATCTTTTTAAATGCTATTATACCTGGAGAACAGGCTTGTGCGGAACCGGAATCGAAATATTCCGAAATTCCGATTCCGCGACGATTTTCGGAACTTTTTAGCTGTCGGAAATTTTTCCGATTTTTTTTTGCGGAACCTTTTTCCGAAATTCATCGGAAAAACCCCAATTTCTTTCTGAAAATGTATTCTTACTATAATTTTAAAGGGTATATCATCGAAAACAGTGTACGGGAAACAATATCAAATTAATTTGTTTGTTTTTTCACCTAATGGACCTATTCAGTTTGAAAAAAATCCGAGAAATACCGAGAAATTGCAATCAGAAAAACTTTTTTTATTTAAATCGATAAAATAATTTTTTGAATTTTTTCAAACTGAATAGGTAAATAAACTTTTTTTTGCTTTTTTGGTTGTTTTCATCCGTTTTTTCAGGGTTTCTTAGAATTTTGATCATTTTCATCGAATTTCCTCATTTTTTTCCGAAAAAATAAATCGGAATAAAAATTTGGTTCCGACAGTTCCGAGAGGCCGGTTCCGCACAAGCCTGTTGGAGAAGAAAGTTTGTTCAAACATTTTTTATTTATTTTTTAAGTACCAGGATAATTAGAAATTGAATATAAAACAAAATAAGCTTTTTCGTCGTTTTTACTCGTTAATAATTCCATAAATTCCATTTTTTTCAGCTGCAGAAACATGTGTACAAGGTCAGGAAAACGTTCTGCGGGACAAGACTATTATTAGAAATAGTAAGGTGTTTTTTCTTGAATTTTGAAATTTATTTTTAATTTTTTCAGTGCTTGTAGACTTCCACAGAAAATTAACGGCTACCGACAAAGAAAATGACGCATCAAAATAGATCTCATCAAAAATTAATCAAAATCTCTCGAATTATTTAAAAATGATCTTGAAATTAAGTTACAAAACCGGTACTTGTTTATTGTTTCCGAGGAATCTCAAATATTAATTTTGATCTTTTTTTTTTGTTTCTTGCCATTGAGTTTTTGTTGTGAAATTTTCGTGTTTTCCGGTTGACTGATCATAAAATATCATGTTCGCTAGTTTTTGAATACAATTACCATTTTATTTATTTATAATTTTTTATTGTAAATTTTTTTGAAGCATATATTGATTATTTTCCGGTAATTGTATTTTCATATCATGCGTTTCTTATTTTCTGGTTAATGAAATTGAGTTTATTTGAAATCCGAAAATTTTTAGTAAAACGTTTTGAATGGTTTTCCACCGCTTGTTTCCCTGTTTTTTTTTAAATTTTTACTGATTCACTTCGAATAGGATGGTGTTGCTATATTTTTATTGAAGGGAATTTTTAGGAGCTTATTTATAGACCTATTCAGTTTGAAAAAAAAATACAAAAAATGTCGAGAAATTCAATGCAGAAATTGCAGAGAAATGCCGAGAAATGCAGAGAAATAGCAATTTCTCTGCATTTTTTGAACTGGTTTTCTTCGAGACCCAAACGATTTAATATGTGTCCCTTTAAACAATTTTATGGATAATGTGTGTTTTCGTGTCTATGATTGTGGAAATTTTACCAAAAATTCAGTAGTGAGTCCCAATGGCCCTTAGAGGCCCAAAATATCTGATTTAGACCCAAAAAGACCGTCTGGGTCGAAAAAAAGACATGCCGAGAAATGCAGAGAAATTGCTATTTCTCTGCATTTATCGACATTTCTCTGCAATTTCTGCATTGAATTTCTCGACATTTTTTGTATTTTTTTTCAAACTGAATAGGTCCATAAGCGATGAGAACAGTTGACACCATTGCTTATTATAAGAAAGAAATAAAATGAGGAAATTACCAAAAGCTGCAAAACGAGCATTTTTCCGTGAAATTATTCGAACAGCTTGAATTGCTTCATTTTTTGAACGATTTCAAGCTGTATGGAAAACTTTATTGAATTTCAGATGGTGTACGCCATCGTCGTCACGGATCCTCATCATTATGGAGGAAATCGGTCCCAGATTGCATTAGTCGTGACGGAAAATATGAAAGTGAGTTTAAGGAAACAAAAATGATGTTTTTAAATATTTTAAAAAGCATTCGTGTTTTAAAATCGTTTTTTTTTTCAGTCGGAACGAGATTTTCAATGTATTTGCATCGAGACAGACTACAGAATATTGCAAAATCTTATAGATCCCGAAAAATCAAAAATTTCGTCAGAAAAGACGCTTGAATGGTTTGAAAAGAAAATACCAACATTTTCTGGCAATTAAACATTTTTCAGTGTAAAACGTGGTCCAAAGTTGTATGGTTTCGGTGAAGTTCTTGAATTCGATGAGTCGCTTGTTGCAGATGTTTGAATTGTGAAAATTAGTGTTTAGAAAATCCAGTTTTTCCAGGGATCACCATTGTATCCGGATATTGTGACGACAGTACCGAATTTATATGAAACTAGAATACATAACGATGAAACACAGGTTAGAACGAAACAAATTGGGTCAATTAAGTTATTTTTTGTTTTTTGAAGATATTACTCCCAGGTGTTATGTCACGAAGCCGGCGATATTGTTGGATGTTTGATAGTTTTCCAAATTTGACAATACGTGAGTAACAAATAACTTAAAATGAGAGTTTTGAAAGTTTTGCTCGGGGATTTCCAGAAAACAAATTTAGATGAAAATAGTCCGAAATCCATGTTTTTCAGTGTTTTCTCTAACACTGGCAAGAGTACTCCCGTTGTGAAATTTTTTAAAAAATCAGTTTATTTTTTGAAATTAGGAATTTCACAAAAAACGTTATTTACCAACAATTATTTCTAGCCGCTCATCTCCGGCACACCGCCATTCCAAATGTGGCAATGAAAATGTGGGTAAATTTTCAAGTCAGACCAAACATGCTCATCAAATACGAGTTGTCAGAATTTGTCAGTGTTGATCCAACTTCACAGATGATGGTTAAAAGTGCGGTGAGCTTCTTTTTTTTTTATTTACTCTTCAAAATCTACTAAAAATAATCAAAATTAATGTTTATTTTGAATTTCATTGTCTAAATAATTGTGTACATGTTGTAAATTAGTTGTAATTTTAGGAATGGAATGGTAAAATGGTGGCAATATGGCCAGACATCGAAGCATCGGCATATGATGACATATTATGGCCGTGGGATGATGTTAGACGAAATTCGACATATCTTCCAAGACCATCTATGGTTAATCCTATCGCAGACAGAGGAATCGTGGTTTCCAGAACTGATATTATTTGCAAACAATTCCCGGATTTTTGTTTCAAAAAAGTGGTTCATAATGAATTTAATGAAGACCTTTTACCACCAACTGGATCTCATGTCGTTTTTCATGCCGATTGGTTAGCACATTTAGGATTTTATTCAATTAGTTCGGCGAGGATCGATCATAAGTGTGATTTGAAGCCGATTGGAGTATCAGCGAATGGACACATTAGAACGACGATTAGAATCGATGCAACTATACCGGGCTTCTTTCGGTCTGAAGCATTGGGTATATATGTGGACGATCCATCTGGTGTGCTAGATGCGTGGCAATTTTCGAAATACAGAGAGAGTGGACTGGCAGTGGCAATAGCGGCTGGCGCACCAGGCCCGACGGGGAAATCCAGATATTATGTGACGGAAATCACGGATAAAAAGGCGGAGAAATTGGAGCCGGTTTATCAATCGGGAGAGATGGTGTTCAAGAAGGAGCAGTGTACGGTTATTGAAAGAGGGGTATTACATTTTGCTAAATATCCTCATCTTTCGTATAGGTATGTTTTTCTTAAAACAAAACTGCGATCCATTAGTTTTTTGAAATCCGTTCGCAATTTGTGTAGAACAGATGTTCCATAAGCGTTCAAATAAGTGATATTTAGAAATTTATATAAAAATGTGTTTTGGGAATTCTATATCTAACAAAAAAACAATTTTTTAGGAACTCACCAGAAATCAGGGAATTCGAAATCGGGGCAGTTTTGAAAGCTTCCGCACATTATGAAGCAATATCAAAA
This sequence comes from Caenorhabditis virilis, assembly GCA_964036255.1. NCBI lineage: Eukaryota > Metazoa > Nematoda > Chromadorea > Rhabditida > Rhabditidae > Caenorhabditis > Caenorhabditis virilis. The sequence goes on along the minus strand of OZ038417.1, from coordinate 6,756,079 downwards.
GAGTGGATAATCGATGAACTTGTATGGGATCAGACGAAACCGCAATTCGAAGTCCAAAGCCGGTATGACACGAGATTAGAGAAGTTTGTGGTGAGCTAAATTAATATCAATAGATAATTTTAGACAATTTTTGTTTTTAGAAACTCTTTCTTGTGAAAGTGATGACGGTGCCTAAAATGCCATATAGTTTCCAGCATGAAGTGCTTGGCCTTATACAACCACCTCTTCAATATTATCCGGAAAAAGGGCCGACTGTTTATACGTGGGTTTTCTTTTTTTTTAAATCAGATAATTTCAAAGCTTAAATATATTATTTTTTTTAATTTCAGATATGATGAAATTTGGGTGGCGCGGAACAGTCACCACGCTAATGATGCATTGTCACCTCCGTTCCGATTAGCGTTCCACTGGTTTGGTGAATTGCCGCCAGATCCGTTTTCTCCGGAAACTGTAGGGGAAAGTGACGAAAATGATGGTGAATCGATAGTAACGGAATCAAGTGCAACGTCGAGCTCGAAACGGGTTCGGTTTGCAGAGAATTTGGAGGATGTTCAAGAAACAAGCAGTATTAAAGGTAAATTTTACATTTTGATTTAAAAAATATATAAATGATATGTTTTCAGCACCACCGAATGCTCAAGTTGAGCAGAAAGCTGATGAACTGCTCGGGTCACACAACTACAAGAAAAATCCTGAAAATGTTAGTGAAAACGTTAATGAAGGGAAAAAGCCTTCGAAGAGAGAAGAACTATTTTGGCGTTTGGTGTTTTCAATCATTTTTCTACTTATATCTTATATTATTTTCCATTTCTAATTTTTAAGTTTTTAGGGTTTTAAGCACATTATCTAATCATTTTAATTAGGACAAGTTATATTGATGAGTTCTTAGTTTGAGTATTTTGTTGAATAAATTTTGAGAAAAAGTGCGGATAAAGCTTTTTCGAAATTTATTCATGTTAAAACCGGACAAAACAAGTAAATTTTTCAAAATAGGTACCTTTAAATGATTACTACTGGTTCAATGAGAGACGCTTAGAATTTCATATAGATTGTGGCCTAGGTTTCGCACTTTATAATATTCAGAACGGGATTAGGGTTTCTAGGTCATACTAAATACAAGAAGCTAGGGCATACTAAATCTAGAAAAAAAACGAATGGTCAAGTTCTATCAAACGTTTCTTGAGGCCTTCAAAATGTATTGTTTCACAGGCTATCCGGTTTTTCATCGAAGACCACGAAAGAGTTTGCCCAGAGTGCCGATGCCGCGAGCAGAGCGACTGCCCATTCGTGGACGTTCTCGCCACAATCATGGAACGGGATATCTCAACTGTCGTGTATTTTGGAAAGTTCAACTTTTTGAATTTTGTCATTGCCAGACGGTTTGGTGTTTAATTCAAATGTTACGGATGTAGGAACCAACAAAGAAAGCATTTATTAATAATTCATGCAATTATTTCTTGTAAATTAACTTATCTTGTGAATTAACTGTTTTTTTAAAAAGAATTTTAAATACAAAGCAATAAATTTTTGGAATAAGCAATTAAATTAAATTAAGTTAATCATCAGCGATTTTTTAGCAGTTGTTTCGATGGAAGGATTTCAATATTTTTAGGACAGAAGGCTGAAAAATCGAATATTAAAAAAATATATTTCAAAAATAAGGTATTACTCAGATTGCAAGGTTCCATTAGAGTAGACACGAAGCAAAAAGTCGGCATCATCGTAAGCATCGAAAGTGCATGGAACGATGACGTATTCACCTGGTGGAACGCGGAAACGAACGGAAACTTCACGGGTATTTACAAAGACAGTGGTTCGGGCGATGGCGCGGTTTTGGTTGAAGAAGTCAGCGCCAAGTTTTCGGCGAGCTCCGTCGGCCTGGAATTTAAAAAATTGGAAATAACTCAGGTTTTTTGACTTAGGATTACCTTATAAATCGAAACGCCAATCGGAAGAAGATCCTTTCCCTGTGATCTCAATTCTCTGCGGAATTTTTGCAAAACCGCAACAATTGCTGTCACATTTCCATCATTCTCAACCGACGCATGAGGTGCGGTGAAATAGGAAACAAACTGTGGATTGTTCGGATATGTCGACGGATGATTGTTGCATCCGCCAGCGGTACCTTTGGCCGAGTTCCACGAGCCATCTTCCATTATTTCGTGCCATTGGTGCTCGTCAGCTGTTTCCTGGTTCTGTTTCACGTTCACTTCCGTCATTTCAGCGATTTCTTCGAAAATCTCGGCCGACAGATTGCAGCATTCCATTTGGGTGAAAGTGTCGAAAAAGTCGTCGAATGAGATCCAGAATTCACCGTCACGAGCGAATTGAACGTCCATTGTTTTTTTGGTGGCCTCGTCGATGCGTTGCCATTCGATTGAGCCGTCAGACCAAGCGCCGTTCCATTCCTGAGAAAAATGTTTTTCAATTTCAAGGAGGACATTTTAGGAACCATGAATGTAACTGTGATAAAAATAGAAATCTGTTTTTAAAATGTTTTGAAACCACGTAGAAGCCGAGAAAAAGGGCTTCGAAACAATGGCCTAGAAAATGCTTCAAACGGCAAAAACTAGTCCGCGGGCATTGTAACGCGAAGAATGCAGAAAAATGCGAAAAAATAGTTGAAATGAACTAATTTAAGCATTTTATATAAATATTTATCAATATAACATGCAAAAATCTCATAGGAAAAAGTTCGGCCAGGTGGAAACTTTTTCTAGGCCATTGTTTTGAAGCTTGTGTTCTCGGCTTCTAGGTGGTGTTAGAAAATTTTGAAAACAGATTTGGAATGGGTATTTTCTGTGTTTTCATCCCATTTACATTTAGAAGCTCTGTAAAGTCGAACCAAAGAATGTAATTTAAAGAGATGATTCCGATTCTAGTTGAAAATGAAAATTGTAATTAAAAATGTTGTTTTTTAACAAATTAGTTTTAGAATACTTTTAAGAGTTTCTGAAAATCGAAAAAATCTCAAACCTTATCATTTCCCCATGGATTTCTTAAACGCAACAAAGTGAGATCTTCTCCATAATAACTGATGGAATGAACGGCAGTGATACTATAAGCATGCCCACAAATGAGCCCATTTCTAAGCTGAGCTTCATGAATATTGGCGTCAGCATCAATTGAGCATCCGAATAATGATCCCATCTCGATCCCTTTCACCAATCCCGCCAAAACTTGAGCCTTTTCAGACTTTCGGAGGTCGAAATATTCAGCCAATCCACCGGTAAAATCCTCCAATGCTTCGGCAGTAGTTCCGCCGTCCATATTCTCATAACCGCCGTGTAATTTGGCGTACGCTTTTTCGACCAAAGCACTCCAGAACTCATTGTTATCTTGTGAATGCATATAATACAATTGTCCATTAACAGTTGGAAGACGATCATCAACCACAACATCAACCCATTTACCATAATGCCAGAATTGGAAGTGGAAGATGCCGGCGTAGTTTTCGGTGAAACTTTGATTCGGCGGAACGACACGGTAGAAAAGCGCGTCATAGAGGGTGATGTTGGCGAGAGCTGCCAAGAACCAGCAGTCACCGAGAGCTCCTTGTTTCACGTCGAATCTTGATTCTCCTTGTGTGATGAGTTGGGGATTCGGAACGATTTCCTAGAAAAAAACACGATTTTATTCCTATTTCAGTGAAATTTATGAAATTAAAAAAAACCTACCCCTGGTCTTTTCCATACAACTCTTTGAGCTGGTGGTGTTCTATAATATAAGCTTCTATCACTTGCTGGAAATTCGGGATCCTCGAAAAGTGTTTGATTCTTCAGACATTTTTCCCTCTCCGTTTCAAAATCCAATCCGTAATCCGATACCACAACATCTTGCGAAGTTTTTTTCGGCTCTGGAACAACCGGAACAACTGTCGCAGGTTTCGACGGCTCTTCGGCTCCTTCCTTCGGCTCATTCGCCTCTTGATTTGGCTGCCCAGGTTTAATCGGATGGAATCGATGAATCTTCCTTTTTCCTTTCCTTCCTCTCATCATATTATCCAAGAACACCATTCCAGTATTGCCGAGATTATTATGAAGTCCGCCAAAGTTGAAAAAGTCATTTCCACGAATCGATCCAATAATTCGACCAGTATCTGGATGAATCCTCGAGAAATGATGAATACAATCACGGACTCGTTGATCAACAATTTTTTCCATTTTTCCGGAAAGCATGAAATTTGACAACGCTTGTCCGGCTTTTGGCTTTCGCCGTTTTACATGCTGCATTATGTGACGGAGATCTTTTCCATCGAATCCATCGAAAAGCCCTGAAAAAATTAAAGTTTAATGTGTTGAGATTTAAAGGAGGGGTTTACGGAAATGATAAATGTACCTTAAATGAAAATAGACTTCATTCTCATTCCAAATCTGTTTTTAAAATTTTCTAAAACCACCTAGAAGCCGAGAAAACGCGCCTCAAAACAATGGCCTAGAAAATGGGGCCACCTGGCCTAACTTTTTCCTATGAGCTTTTTTCGTCTTTTGTTAATAAATTGTTATGCATAATGCTTATATTAGACCTTTCTTTATGTTTTTTTCATTTTTTTTGGGATTTTTCATGCCTGCGGACTAGTTTTCGTCGGTGGCCCCTTTTTCTAGGTCATTGTTTTGAGGCGCGTTTTCTCGGCTTCTAGGTGGTTTTAGAAAATTTTAAAAACAGATTTGGAATGAGAATGAAGTCTATTTCCATCCCAGATGCATTCATCAGCTCCGTAAAGCCACCCTTTAAAGATAGTATACCACTTATAAGTCTCAAAATATTTGCAAGAAATCAGTTTCCCCGATATCTAAAATGCAACTGTTTTGCCGTAAATTCTAGCAATATCTGCTGAAATATATCAATTGCATCATGATTTCTTGAAGCACATGGCACTAGAAATCAACATAACCTTGAAAAGCGGTGGAAAAATATGGTAGTCTCTAATTTTGAGGTCTAACCAAATTACAGCTAACAAAAATTGAATTATTTGTAAATTTTCAGATTTTGAGCTTGTTTCAATTTGTTGTATTTAATTTAGAAATTCAGTCCATTTAACTGATGAAGTCTAAATTTCAAAAATTTAAAGAACCAACCTTTCATCAGCGATCCAAATCCATTACTTGCTCGACTTTTGGGCGCCTTACTAATTGGCCCGCTCGCATTGTCATCTCTCACATATTCATCGTAATTGAGTTCGAATTCTGAAAAAATTGATAAATGGATTTTGGATTTTTTAAGCCTTTGGATTTATGGATCCTTTGGGTTTAAAAACCCTTTGGATTTTTAAAGAAATTCTTCAAAAAAAAAAGAACCTGGCCCTGGCTTCGCTGGCTTTTGCACAACCTGTACCGGAACATTATGCTCAGGTGATGACTTATGAATACCATTTTCAATCATCCCATTTTCAAAAGGAACAAGGTTAATCGGCTCAAAATCATGCTCCTCAATCTCAACTTTCGCTCCATTCGTATTAACTTTAATAACTCGATGAGTGACGCGATTCTCGATCATCGTCTCGGAAACCGTTCGCTCATCGCCGCCATAATTCGACACTCTTTTGTATTCCACAGTTTTCTTCGTCCACATTACTGTTGTCGTATTATTGGGGGACTCTTCAGTTGATGGATCTTGCAACAGCGAACTAGTAGAAATTGTCGAAGAAGTAGTGAAATTGGAACTAGTTCCGCCGCCACCAGTACCGGCGGCTGAACCGCCGGTTGTCGCAAGATAGGGAATAATTTTGAGAAGCTGAGAAAAAGAGGCATTTTTGTTGTTGTTATTTTTGTGGCGGGGGTCAACAGTTTTTTATCTTATCGGGAAGAGCAAAATATGCATGAAGTTTTAAGAGGTGATAAGGAGTTCTTTAGTTTTTCGTTTTAGCCTGAATAAGAACAAGAATTCTGGTAAACGCAAGCGAATTTCAAAATTAAAATATGCATTTTTTCGTAATTTGGCATTTCTGAAGTTGATAAATTATGAAAATTGAAACGAAATTGAAGAAAAAAAATATTATAGGAGGACTTTACGCAGGTTAAGAATGTTGCTTAATCGATCTGAAATTCAATTTTATATACTGAAACAATAGTGTTAAAATTGCAAAACACTAGAATAAGGCACGCGGAATCGAACTTCCGAGCGCAAGTTGGTTGTTTTTGAGACCAAAGTTCGATTCCGGGTGCTCTTATTTTTTGTATTTCCACTTTTTTGCAATTTTTTTCACTATTGTTTAAGTATTCAAAATTGAATATCAGATCGATTAAGCAGCAATTATTGCCTACTTATAGTCCTCCTTTAAATTTTTCACAGAATTTAGCAAAAAAAGTTTAAAAACTGAAATATTTAAAATCTAGAAGTCTGAGAATCAGATGATGAAAAAAATTACGAATGCTGAAAATATCATGGCTGAAAATTATTGATCCTACTGATGCTTTGAAGTTTGGAAACTCTTTTAAAAAACCACCTGAATTCTTTATTTTTAAAAATATGAAAAATCTGATATTGAAGAAAAAACAACAAAAAACGGAATTATTAAAGACAGTGTGTCAGCTAACACGATCCGAATTCAAGGAGAAAAATCAAAATTCGAATGGTATCCCAGGTAGTTGAAACAACAAAACAAATATGTAGCTACATTCAAAAATAATTGTGTCTCGCGCAAATTCCGAACGCGTTGCACGGATGATAGAAAGCTGTATTTTTGAAATTTAAATAAGGTGACTGACACACTGTCTTTAACCCTAATGAACAAAGTTCTGAAGTCTCTCTAAGTGGATCGGATGTTTCAATCCTATCAATAACTATTATTGAGCGTACACATTAACTTAAAAAATGTATAGGAATACCAAGTGAAAACCAATTAAAAATCACTTTCTCAAAATACGCTAAACAAAAGTAGGTAAGTTTTCCGTAACATAACTTGATTTTATGATTCATCAAGAGTCGAAAAAACATGATAGTGTTTTCTTTTTCAAGATTTTATCGTTTTTTGTTTTGAAATCAGCAGGTTATATTTTCCATCTCAATTTTTGTCAAAAGAATTCATTTCCCGATTTTCGGGAGCTCCCAAAATCCAAAAATTGCTTGAGAAACGGATCCAATTACAGTAATAACACGAATGCGATGAATTCACAAAAATCTTCCAGAACAAAGAACAAGAGAAGAAGAAGAGCAAAAAGCTGATTCTCGTCTAAAAAAAACGAAGACTAAAAGTGCATTCTGTTTCAAAAAAAATGCGGAAAAATAACGAATGTGTGTCGTCCTTCTCCTATCTTCTTCTTCCTCTGCCCTTTCTAGGAAAAAGCTCATTTATTTTCGAACCCACTTTCGAAAATGAGTTTTAAAAAAAGCGGATAAAATGAAATTCGATTGATGATTACAGAAGAAACAAATGTTTCGAGCGGGGACACAACAGCGGAAATCGATTGAGAACGGAGAAGCCGACCGATGTATACATGCCCTTTTATGGAAATGAAGGTGCATTTTTTTCCAGTGATAAATATTGCATTCAAAAAAAGACTGCATATGCTAGAGAAATAGAGCCCGGTTCATTTTTTTTTCGAAGAAGGAAGATTACATTTTGCACCCAGAGGTGTTCAAAAATCAATGATTAAGTTTTAAAATTCGCGCTAATTTCTCGCTCAATAATGAAACACTTACGCTAGGTATACACTTAATAGAAATTCGGTTAGTTATTTCACGATTAGTCGACGCCTAATGAAGCGGGGAATTCTTAAAGGATGACTTTACGGAGCTAATGAATGTAACTTAAATGAAAATAGACTTCATACACATTCCAAATATGTTTTCAAAATTTTCTAAAACCATCTAGAAGCCGAGAAAATGAGCTTCAAAACAATGGCCTAGAAAAGGTGGACACCTGGCCGAACTTTTTCCTATGAGTTTTTTTCGTATTTTGTTAATAAATAGTTATGCAGAATGCTTATATTAGTCCATCTAACTTGGGCTTTTCAATTTTTTGGATTCCTCACGTAATAGCGCCCGCGGACTAGTTTTCGCCGGTTGACACTTTTTTCTAGGCCATTTTTTTGAGGCGCGTTTTCTCGGCTTCTAGGTGATTTTAGGAAAATTTTAAAAACAGATTTGAAATGGGCATGAAGTCTATTTTCATTTAAGGTACATTTATTATGTCCATAAAGCCCTCCTTTAAGCAGTGATTTTTTAAAAATATGACGCGTAAACTTCTAATAAGATAGTGAATCATGCAGGCTATACTTAATCTGGCTGGGTCACGCTTAGTCGACGCTTAAAGACAGGGTGCCAGTTATTTTTACCCCATATGGATTTAATTGTGAAAAATTCGTCTTTCTATCGACATTCTAGTATATTCCATGCGAAATCCCGACGAAAAAAACCCATTTTGTAGTCGCGTCCGGAAGATGAAAAAAATTATTTTCAAATTCCCGCCGTACACTTACGTACACTTTTTGGCGGGAAGCACAAAAATTTGAATTTTTTACATGTTTTTCAAAACTGTTATTTTTTAATTTTTTTAGTGGAAAATGTTTATTTTCAGTAGAATAACATAAGTAAAGTATGTTGCGACCAGATTCAAACAATTTTGAGGCAAATTTTATTAAAATACCCGAAAAATAAGAAAAATTCAAAAAAATTCAATAAACTCAAAAACAAACAAAAACTGTTAAAAAACGATAATGACATTTTTAGAAATCTAAAATGATATGTCAAACTGATCAATTTTTCGGAAAACTGATTTTTTTGGGTCGCTGATGGATTGTGTCCATGAAATCTGTAAATTTCTTGTTGGTTGCAAAAAAATAAACTAGAATACCTGTGAAATAATAATTTATTTGCGAAACGTACGTATATTTTATCTGCTTTCAAAATTATAGCGAAATTTTCATTTTTGGATGAAAATTGGGAAAATCAACGTTTTTCCCGCATTTTATGAGGAATCCCGGTTAGTTCCTGTAAGAAAAATTAATTTGACACTTATTAAAAATAATTAATGACTTTCAGCAAAAAAAAACGCTGAAAATCGGACAAAAACGAAAGAAATTTGAAAAAAACACACAAAAAATTCAAAAATTCAAATTACCGCGCACACACATGACTGCTGTTCATTGGAGCGCACATGAAAATTCAAAACACGCGGTAATTTAAAATCTTATCGCCGCAGCGGCGAAATTTTTAACTGGCGCCCTGTCTTTAATCTATGAGAATGCGCTTAATTCACGCTCAATCTACACTTTTTTGAGATATTTGTATTGCTGAAATCAATAGCATATTAACTACGCAAGCTTGAACTCAATTGGATACCCTAGAAATACTGACTAACCATCAATTGGATCTCGATAAACTTCGTGGTCGACTTTTTTCATATGTCGAGGCATTGTCTGAAAGTTTTTTTTAGATTCAAAAAAAGAATTCGAGGTGAGAATTTGCGGTTCGATTAAAAAAACAACGAGTGAAATAATTGATGAGACGATTTCACAAAAAGATAGAGGCAGAGAACCAGGAAGCAAAAAAAACGTTTCGAGGGGAAGAAAAAAATGAACTTTAGTCGAAAATTCTCTTTTGAATTTTTTCTGGTTCGAACACAAGTTGCACTATTAAAATGAGGAAAAAAGTGTGTTCTGAACTTCAGACAAGGGGAAAATTTATGAAAAAATGAGTTTTTTTAGAAAAAGTCAAAACTAAAACAAGTGAGACCTTGCCTTTAAAAAGACGACTTAAAATTGTCAGAAAAATTTTGACGTTAGAGATTTGTTGCTTTTTTAAAAAAATAACTCGAAAATAAATGCTAAAGTTTAAATATTTTTGGAATTTAAATATTTTTCCAAAAAGTCATCTAATTTTCAGATAAAAACCCAGTCCAAAAACCAGAAAAAACGGAGGGGAAATTTTTGAAACAAGGCAACAACGAAAAAAAACAGAAAAAATGTTGGTCTGTGTCCAGCGGCTGCCGACGTCCGAATAGATATCGGGCAATTCTTGTAGGGTTTCTTTTTCCGTTGTGAGGCGGAAAAGAAAAATGGAAAAAACACTCTACACAGCATACTCTAGAGTAGAAAACATAAATTTGGTTGATGTTGATGTTGATGTTGTCCTTTTTTTCTCATTTTTTAATAGCCTCGACGACAAAATTGACAATGATTCAAAATTGGTGCCAGGAAGAGGGGAATGAATTGTAATTGAACCAATATTTATTGAAAAGGAAGAGCATTTCATGGTTTTTTTGTCTATTTATAGAGAAGATGTTGATGGGGCGGTCCGTTCTGATGAATAAATGAGATAAAATTACGAAATTTTTGAGTCATTGTTCGTTGAAATGTGCACAATTATGTATTGGACGGGGGGCTTTTGATGAAATCTTCATGGTGACTCATATGCTTCTGAAATGACGATGACGTGAGGAATTCGATGTTAAAGGAGGGCTTTACAGGGAGGCTTTAAAAAAAGCTACAACTTTTCTGTAAACTGTTCAATCATTTTGATACTTTTCAAAGATGTGGAGAATATATCTAAAAAGACGAATTTATTAGAATTTTTCAATTATGAATTTTCTGTTTCGAGTGATATTCTAACAAGTAAGTCACCGTTGAAAAATAACAAATACCTGGCACGCAAGCAAAATTTTGATTTTTCGCCGTATGAGAAACTGTTATAATTGTGGATCTCACTTTATTTCCAAACGAAATGCGCTTCTTTATTTTTAGCCATTTTTTAAAAACTGTCATTGACTTTCTGGATGGGCGGATGGGGGATGGGCGATTTCAGAAAGCTGAAGAAGTACATTTTTCCTGGATAGGACGTAATCTTGTGGACGGATTTTTTCATATATATTGTACAACCAAATATCTCTTCCTTTCTAGGAAAAAATTGAATAGAAGCCCTCTCCGAATACAGAGGGAAAACGAGATTGGAGGTTGCGTGGCAGAGCCGGTAAAAATTCAACCTAGTCTGGAGAGCGCCGTGGACAGGCACTGATACATAATTAGGAACTCTTTGTTAATTTCCCATTCATAATATATTGTTCGATTTTTCAGCAAGTTGTAAGGCGTTCACTTATTTATTCAAAAGTTATAGCATTTTTCAATGCACACATACATAAAAGCCACCCTGTGCAGGGCCAATAAACGTGGCTTAAAGGGGGGCTTTACGAAGATAATAATGCGCCTGGGATGAAAATAGGCTTTATTCTCATTTCAAATCTGTTTTTAAAATGTTCTAAAATCACCTAGAAGCCGAGAAAATGAGCTTCAAAACAATGGCCTAGAAAAAGTTGCCACCTGGCCGAAGTTTTTCCAATGAGCTGTTTTCGTGTTTCGTTAATAAATAGTTATGATGCAGAATGCTTATATTAGTCCTTTTTTATGTTTTTTTTTGGAGGGTAGGCCAAGTGTTTGGAGGCACAAGTGTTCGTGCGTTGAAAAAGTTAGGCCACGCACCCGGTAGCAGCGTTTAGCCTGAAGCAACCCGAAAAATAAAATTAAATCATTAAATGGGAAATCGGATTCTACTTCGTCTATTTTTTTCAACCATGGAAAATGCTTTATAAGAAAACGAACACATGTGCCTCCAAACACTTGGCCTACCCTCTTTTTTTGGATTTCTCATTCCTGCGGACTAGTTTTCGCCGGTGACCCCTTTTTCTAGGCCATTGTTTTGAGGCGTGTTTTCTCGGCTTCTAGGTGGTTTTCGAACATTTTGAAAGCAGATTTGAAATGATAATGAAGTCTATTTTCATTCCAACTGCGCCAATATTTAATTTTAAAAATCCGTATTTAAAACTTTCCCAAAACTCAGAATTTTTCAGTTCTATTTCAATATCATCCTTGTACTAGTCCTGATTGATTAAATACCTTTATTCATGTCTAAATATTATTTCAACAAAAAAAATTATGAGAAAATAAATTGAAAAATGCAAAAAAATATTTAGGATTTCATATTTAAAAATGCAAAATAAATTCATCAAAAAAATTTTTCAGGGGGCATAAAAACGGGGGCAGAGATGGGGGTCTGTACATTTATCACAGCTTTTGCTTCGTTGTTTTTGGTTTGGTTGGTTAAAATACAATGTAAATTTTAAAAAAAGTTTAGAAAAATGCTAGAAAAGAGGCGTGTCCTGGAACAGTCATCGAAGTGTGGATATGTAAATGGGTGGTGGTCAAGAAAAAACAAAAACACAAAGGAGGGAAAAAAGGAGAAACCCAACAGAAAAATAATATGGCGGAACGATACTGAATCCAGGAATTTCATTTCGAGCACGTCCAAGATTTCTATGGCATTTTGTAGAGATTTGTGAGTATTATTGAAGAAGAGGAAAAAGAAATTGAATCCTAGGCATTATTGCGTTTGGTTGATTATGAAGTTGAGGTACTGTACTAAATCTGAAAAATATCCGGATTGTTAAAAAGTACAGTATACCCATATTTCTCGAATTTTAACTTTCTAAGTAACAAAACTATCAATTTTAATGAAATATAGCTTATTTGGTAGAGAAAATCACAAATTTTCACTGGATTCGATTTTTAGATGTAAAAAAAAGGGGGGGGGGGCTGAGGGGACGAAATAAATGTTTTAAAAATGATAAAAGTATGATTGTTGATAAATAAATGAAAAACATCCAAAGAAAAACTCGAAAATGGCGAAAAAAAACCATAAACCCTGTTTTCGCCCTAATGGCCGAAGAAACGCTTTTTGGTTTACTAGGCCATTTGTTTTTTCTCGGACTCCTGGAAAATTATTTTTTAAATCTTGTTTTATGCATTTTGATTTTGAAAATTTATTTTTTTAATACTCTTTTACGGATAATTTTCTTTGAAAAAATTGAAAAGAAAAGAAAAACGAGATTTAAAAGATAAACGTTCAAAAATCAGAAAAAAATGACCAACACGCGTTTCTTCGGCCATTAGGGCAAAAACCGGGTTTATGGTTTTTTTCGGCATTTTTTCCGCCATTTTCGAGTTTTTCTTTGGATTGTTTTTCATTTATTTATCAACAATCATACTTTCATCATTTTTTAATCATTTATTTCGTCCCCTTTGACCAAAAAAAACCAAACAATCCTTCTGTAACTTTATTCAAAGTACCGCAGAAGTTCTGCAGAATTTTAAAATGTTTTCTAACATTTTATGCAAAGAAATCAGCCAAATTTGCTAATCAAACATGAAAAGTAAGAACGTCACATTGTTCATCTTATCAGCTGAATTATTTGAGTTGAAACAGAGATAATTCCCAAATATCATCATTCTATCGTCATTAGATAATATTATTTTTTATTTTAATGTCGAGGAAACTAACGCCTTTTTTTCAAATTATGAAATTCATGCAAAAACTGGTACTTTTTGGCCTTTGAGTGTTGTAAAAGCCTAAGTGGTTGATATGGTAGTATTGATAACCCTTTATAAATTATGTGAGCATGATTTTTTCAAGCTCAAAACCTGCAAAATTGCATTTTTAAGATCTTTAACTTTTCTCAAGCTCAAACTTGAAATTTCAAATGTTGAGGTTATCATATTGAAACCATGGCTAAATTTGAGCAAATTTTAGCAATTTTCAATAAAATTTAGCACGTCAACTCATATTGGCTTCTTTATGATACCCTAAAAATTTTATCCAGAAATATCGAGTTTGAGGCAAGTTACAGATCTTCAAAATTCCATGATTTTAAGCAAATTTTGAGAATTTGAGCTTTAAAGGAGGGCTTTACGGAGATAATAAATATACCTTAAATGAAAATAGACTTCATTCTCATTCCAAATCAGTTTTTATAATTTTCTAAAACCGCCTAGAAACCGAGAAAATGAGCTTCAAAACAATGGTCTAGAAAAGTGACCACCTGGCCGAACTTTTCCCTATAAGGGTCATTTCTTTCAGGCTACAGTCTTTCAGGCTATATTTGGCCTATATTACTTTCAGGCTATATGTCTTTCAGGCTACATGTCTTTCAGGCTATTTTTTGCTTTCAGGCTACATGTATTTCAGGCTATTTTTTCTTTCAGGCTAGTTTTGTCTTTCAGGCTACTTTTGTCTTTCAGGCTATTTTTGTTTTTCAGAATACGATTTACTGGGTATTTTCAAACGAAGAAACGTTTTTTTTGGCTTATTAGTCATAACCCAAATCAGCGAGATTAGAAACTGTCGCTTTATAGGCTGAAAGAAAAAAAATAGAAACTAGCCTGAAAGAAAAAAATAGCCTGAAAGACATGTAGCCTGAAAGACTTTATAGCCTGAAAGAATGTAGCCTGAAAGAAATGACCCCCTATAAGCGTTTTTCGTGTTTCGTTAATAAATTGCTACTAAGAATGGCTATATTAGTACTTTTTAATGTTTTTTTCATTTTAATTTATGTTTTTTAATTTTTCATACATGCGGACTAGTTTTCGCCGGTGGCCACTTTTTCTAGGCCATTGTTTTGAAGCTCATTTTTCTCGGCTTCTAGGTGGTTTTAGAAAATTTTAAAAACAGATTTGGAATGAGAATGAAGTCTATTTTCATTTAAGGTACAAGCCCTCCTTTAAGAAACATACTGTATTGTTTAGCAGTTTTTGAGAGTAGTCCCTGAATCAGAATAAACTTCTCTTTCAAATAAGCAAATTCTCATTAAAAACAGCCATTTCCCCTGTAAGCCCATTTTTTACTGAATCATGAATTTGTGGACAAATTCACCAATTTTCTGCCACCATTTTTCAGGTACATTTTCTAAAAAAAAATCGAACTCGAGTTCGAACTCACCTTATTTATCTAACATCCATCTACTCCAAAAAAGCAATAAAAATGCGCATCTGGCAAAAATTAACCCTGAAAAATGCATATTAAGTATCAACAAGTCGAAACAAAATGATACAAAGCTAAGTGGCATTTCTTATCACCGCGTCTTAAATACAACTCTTTCTCAATTTATCAATATATCTATATATAATGATAACGGTCAATGTAAGGACACATATATGCACATTTATTGAGAAAAAGAGAGCGGAGTATAATTCTGTGCATGATAAGAAAAAAAAAAGGAAATTTGAGTTTTCGCTTTCTTTTTCTAGAAAATGTGCTCTTTGTGTTAACAACTGCGGGGTAAGTAGTATTAGGGAAGGTGGTGCGGGGAGGCAGATTTATAATTGGAAAGTGGTGAGGCTTATCTTGCACATTTCTCAAAGCACAAAGGAAAAATGGAGAAATATTAATACCTGGTTGTCATGGAAGGGAAATCGGCAACTTCGTATTAGGCTTCCCTTGAAATTAGATTTCGGAATGGAGAAGGATTTGTTTTGACAAAGAATTCTCCTAGTGTCTATGTTGAAATTTATATGGAATTTCGTTGGAGGGTTTAAAGAGAGCGAAAAGAAAACATTTTAGATTAACTAAGACACTGTCTTTAAAAACATGGAAAAGTAAACGAATAGAAAAAAAAGAAAACAACACAAAAAATAAAAATTGCCCATATTTAAAAAACTGAATCTCGAGCTCGTGAAAATCTACTTCAAGCTTATATTAACGATCAACTCATGATAGAGGACCTCCCGCTTAGAAAAAGTATTTTTCTAATTTTTATTTATTTTTCAAGCGAGAATTTACTTTTTAAAAAACATCCATATGAAAAAAAAGTGGTTAACTAACTTCGGACAAAAACACGGGAAGCAAAGGAATACAACACAAAAGTCAACAACAACAGGGATGAGGGCAGATTGCAGACAAGAAACAACTTGATTTTTAATTATAAAATAACCGGTTGAATGTAATAAATCGGGTCAGCAAATTTAGTAAATGAACGGGGGGTGGGGGATGAAAATAGTTTAAAAAAAAACAAAATGATAAATAGATATGATTTAATCACGAGAGCGCATTCCAAACACCGCTCTGAACTTCTCATCGTATTCAGTGGAAAGTTCATGAAGAATCAATGCAAGCGGATCTTGTGGCCGGGCCATGTTTTGGAGTCCAAGTGAAAGACGTTGGATGATTGTGACAAAATCGTGAAGGAGGAACCATGTCTGATTGACATGCAATCTGTTGATAAGTGCCAAATATTCGCGAGATCCGTGATTGTAGAAATCGACAATAAATGCATTTTTGAGAATCTAGAAAATGTTAAATTTTCAATATTAATGAAATCAAATTAAATTGCACCTTTCTTCCGCGATGGTCTCTTCTGTCAAAATCAATAACTGGCAAGAATGATTCATCATGAGAATAATCTTCGAAAGTTGGCGCTACCAAATAATCGGTGGTCAATGAAGCAGACTGTTCGTCTATTTCTCCACTAACGGTGAATGCAGAATCCTAAAAATCAATGAATTTTGAGAAAGTGTTCGTAAAATCAATTTCATAGCTATAAAAACCCACCAACAAACTGTTATCCTTCGACGAAGCGGCCAAAAACTTTCTATATAGACCAACAACAGTATCATTGTATTCCTGGACATATGTGTCAAGCTCCTTTGGCAATCCTCTCAAAACCACTTGATAATTCAATTCCAATTCCGTTCTCTCCTCCGGATTGTACCATGGGGTCATTCTCAAATTCGTGAACAAATTCGCGAGAACTTCCAACATGACTTGTTTCGCAACCTCTGGATGTTCCGCATATTTTCTCAACAACGCATGCAAGCATCCCTTTTGCATCAAATGAATGAACAAAAGAATTCCAGATTCTCCGGCTTGGACGTGAACTGCCAATTCGGCAAAATTCTTCGCTACACCCTGAAAATAACTGTATTATGACTCGAAAAAGAAAGAAACGAATTACAAATGGCGACAACATTTGCAAATGTCTCAACAATTGGAATGAAAAGGCGGAGAACATGCGAAGCTGTTTTTGCAAAACACCATCTCCTGCTTCTCTTCTCGTATGAAGACTGAATGAATGATTGAGAAGTGAATGTGCAGTCTGGAATAGAACATATTTGTGAAAATTCAATTTTTGTTTTCGTATAATATCTTTTTTCCCAATATTTTCAGTTTAAAAAATGAAAAATAAAGGACTAATTTTCAACTGTCGCTTATTTTGGAACGAAACAATGATAAATCTTAGAAAGTACTAGAAAGATGGCTATTATCCAATTTTTGAATAAATGTTACGAAAACCATACCCATGCTCTCTGCTTAATCGTCGTAATCGCTTGTCCATGCTCATCCAATACATCCGGTGAATGAACATATGCAAACAATCGAAGCAAGAAAATAGCGGTAAATGGTGGATTTCCTTGCAAGTTTGACAATGAAGCAGTCAACAATCGACGAATCTTGCTAGTTGGTACACTCATGAAGATCACATTTCCAGAATGATCAAAACCACGTCGACCAGCACGACCACTCATCTGTCTGTAGAGCAACGGCGTCAATGTCAGTGTATCAACTCCGAACATTACAGTTTTACAAGGCATGTTCACTCTGGAATTAAAGGCTTGAATTTTAAAAAGAATTAATAGAAACCCACCCCAAAGAAAGTGTAGATGTCGAGAACAAAACCGCCAAATTTCCAGATCTGAACAAGACTTCAACAGCTCCTTTCTCAATCATATTCAATCCAGCATGATGGAAACCAATTCCTCTTTCAAACAGTCTGAACAAAAGTCTCGTACTTTCTCTACTCTTCGCGTTCCTTTGCATTCTTTCCAACATTTTCAGATACAAATCCGAATCTCCACCATTTCTTCCTCTCAACTTGAACTTCTCCAACGCTTGTGCCAATCTAGCCTTCTTCATTGCCAACACATCCATCTCATCACCATCCTTCTCTGGGCCTGCATCCTCATCACGATCACCTTTTTTCTTCTTCTCAGCTTCATCTCTTTTCCTCTTCGCCAATTTCACCAGTTTATCCTCATCCTTGATAGCGTACTTGTTCTTAAACTCATCCGTTTCCATGTATTCTCTTTCTCTCTTCTCCAGCTCATCTGCCAATGTTATAGCAAGCATTTCACACACATGTCGGTCTTCGTTGAAACAAATAGCTGGGAGCTCATCTTTCTGCTTAAGCTCGTCTACCAATGTGACAATGTAATCATTTGCAACTTTTTCCTAAATTTCGCTAATATTTTCGGAAAGTTTTCAATTTTTCATTTCTCACCTTATCAAACGGAACCGATCGATGTTTGAGCTGATCACTGACCGGCTCGTTCAAAATCCGGAGCACTCCGTTGATTTTCTCCTCGTCTGTGTTCAACCATTCCAAAAATCTGAGCTTGAGCGTATTTTCAAACTTTCTGAGCTCTGATCTCGAAATCCACACAGCTTTTGAACCGTGTTGTCCGAAGAAGTTGCATGGTTCGAATTCTTTCCTGAAATTTTTACATATGCTGAATTTTATAATAAAAAAATAAAATACTTGGACTTCGGGTCAACTTCTGCCATCATAGAATACAAATGCAAAATCTGTCTAGCTGTCAATTGTTGATCTTCAGGAATTGAGAACATTCTCAACTTTTCTGGCATATAAACTCCGTAAGGCATCAATGGAATAATTGAATTTCCGTTTCGAACGGCTGGAACTGTGCTACTGTCTTCAGATTCATCTTCAACAACATTCGGATCATCAATATTCAAAATCGACAATTCCAATTCCGAATATCTTTCTCCATACGCAATCAAATCAACCTTTCTTTTTCCATTACTCTTTGCTTGTTCACTGCTGTTCAACCATTCGTGCAACTTATCCGCATTTCCAATTGTAGCAGACAATGCCAAGAATGGACATTGAATCAAAAGAAGAAGCTGTTCCCAAATATGTGACTCTTCAGAAGCTCCAATTGAGTGAACTTCGTCGAAAACAACATATTTGATTTGCGAGACAAATTTCTGAACAGCTGGTGTACGAGAAAGCATCAGTTCTTCAAGACAGTCGGGAACGGTGACAAGAACTTGGCATTGCATTGCATTTTGAGAGTATTCTGGTGTCAATGTTCCGAATAGAGACATTCCACGACGCATTGCCTTATTACGGAAACGAGCATAAACTGATCCGCAGACCTATAAGAATTTTTTGCACAAAATTCGAAATCATTTTAAAAAAATCAAACCTGATTGATAAGAGCTTTCGATGGTGAAACATAAACAACAACATCGGTATCACTTGCACGAAGAACCTTCTCGATACAATAATACGAAACGAAAGTTTTACCAGCAGAAGTTGGTGCAATAATCAAAGCCGAATTTCCACGATCAACAGAGTCCAGCATCTTTCTCTGCCATCCATCCGGAGCAAATCCACTCACACGATCATCCTTCTTCGGATCCGAATGAATATCAATCAATTCTCCACCATATTGCAACTGATAGTAAACCATATTCATATCCATGTTCAATTTCTTTTGTCTTGCTTCAAACGACGGTTTTGCTCCAGCTGGTGCGTCAAATCCGAGTGAAACCCACAAATCAATCAATTGTTCCTTCTGCTTGGATTCCAAGAATTCCCAATGCTTCACAAATAAATTCTTCAGATGTCCAACCAAACCAATTGCTCTATTTCTTCTAGCTTCAACGTTATCCGCACCAGTAAACTGATCCAAAAGGATCCTTCCTTCTCTAACAGCCACCTCGAATATACACAAAGCCCTAGATTCTGGCAACTCCAAAGAAGTGTACAAATTCTTCAAGAACACAATTGCTTCTTTTCCTTGTTGAGTTCCATACTTGATTTTTGTCTTTTCACTTTCAGCAATCTTCTGATCCTTGGCCTTCTTATTCGCCTCCAAAATCAAATCTTTTTTCGATTTTCCAGTATCTTTTCCACCCTTCTTTCCACCGCCAGCACCTGGTTTTCCACCACCAGCTCCCGGTTTTCCACCTTGTTTCTGTCCAGACCATCCACCTTTTCCGGTAGTTTTCTTCTCTTCTACAACTTCCTCCTCAACCGTGGCGAATCCTTTAGGTATTCTCGAGAAATCAACAAGAAGATTTGAACCACGTCCTTCCAAAGAATTTGCGAACAACTCATACCATCTGGACAAGAATTGTCTCGACTTGTTTGCTCGTTTCAATTGCCATTCGTCCTCGATTTTCTCCTCCTTTTGTGCATAGCTTTCTTCAATCGATTTCAATCTCCATTGACTTTGTTCCTTCAGACATTCTGCGTAATCCATTACTTCACCTTCAACTACAGTATTTTCTGACTTCATGTTCGCTGTCTCTGGGACAAATCTCTTGAGAAGTGGTGAATTAACAGTGTAGAGAATCGGAAGGTTCGCCAACGGGTCAACAGCTTCTGGAATTGGATCGAACAACTTCTCATTCGTATCAACCGCCAACGGAATAGTCAATCCAGCTTTTTGGTGCAAAACTGCGAATTCCTCTTGAAGTCGATATGGAAGAACCAATTCATTTGCCGACAACTCATCAACGATTCCGAACACCATTCTTCCATCCCAAAAATCGGACAAATCCAATTTGGAGTCTGTGAAATCCGCCTTTTCCAAGATTCCGGTTGCAATATTCAACAACAATCTTCTATCCTTGATCAAGTTCAAGCCACGTTTAGCTCCTTTTCTTTCCGGATAATAGATTCTCTGTGCTCCTCTTCTTGTACAAATCAGCGATGAAAGAAGAACGGCGGCCGCCAATGTGTCAAAAGATTCAGATGCTTTTCCGCTGAAAACATTGATTTTTCATATTACTTTTTGAAATTATTCACCTTTTCTTCCCATCTTCAATAATTCTTGCCCAAAGTGAGGCCGGTGAATCGAATCCACTCAATTTCACACTTCTGCTTTGATGATTTTTAAGTGATTCTCCGTTGCATTCCCAATGTGCAGCCATGATTCCTTCGAGGTCATTTGCAACAACCAGTCTTGGCTGAAAATAGGACCATTTTCAGAAACTGGATAAAATCTTACAGTAATGTAGTAGGCTTCAACAGAAACGAAATTGACGTTGATTGAGTGAAGAAGTACCACTGGCATGGCTCGAGAAAGCACATCAATGACTGAAAAATAAGAAACATTAGTTTCAAAAACGAGAAACGGTCAAATAAATACCGATTGTTTGGAAGAATGGTGTCAAATCAACATCCTTTTCAGAACAAACAGTCGGCGAAACATTGTCGGTTGAAATCATAAGAAAAGACGGAGTCAGATCTCTCAACAATTTCAGCCAAGCTTGATCAACAGGTGATGTAAAGTACAATAAATCCTTTGCATGTTGTCCTGCCGACAAATGAGCAAGTGCTGCAGCTCTGGCGAATGATAAAGTTGTATCTCTGGCAAATTGCGATGTCAAATCAGTGAATACGATCAATTTGAATCTTCCTCCAAGGTCGATGAATTGTTGAAGAAATCTATCGATCTGAAATTTGCTTTTAATAAAGGGGGTTGATTTAAAACGAACGTAAAACTACTATTTAACTTCAAAATAATGTTTATTTTTTCTTAGCTTTTGAATTTAAAGTTTCGACAAAGAAATGACGTGTAGGAGACATTCAACAGTATTCATCATTCCTTTATTTTCATTTCATCTCATCTAAGTATGCAACAGTAGAAATTTGCATACCTGCTTGTTCAAAACCAACGACTGTCCAGCAACATCCCAATTATGATAATTATGAGCGGCACATTCGACAATCAACGAGTCAAGAGAAACGAGGAAAATCTCAACATCCGCAAATTCACTTATAATATTTTTATAATCGCATGGAAATTGTGAAATAGTCTTCTTTTTATTCATAAGCATATCGTAGTCCAGATAGAGAATTTCGTTGCGATCGCTAACGCTATCCAAATCGTCAGAAATAACCGACATCGAGTCGGAATCATCGTCAGACTGGAAAAAATGCTCATTTTATAATTTAAAGGATCATTGCTAATTAATCTCACCGCATTTTTCACAGATCCTGCAACGCTACTCTCCAAAATTTGAACTTTTTCCAAACTTTTCGCTATTGACGGTTGCCTAGCTCTTGGCAAAATCACCGGTTTTTCTTCGATCACGACATTATCATTTTCGCTGTCTAGAATTATCGAAATTATCCAATTCTTTTAAAAATATCAAAATCTTACCGCTATCATCCCAATTTCCGGATGACATACTTCAATTTTCCAATATTTTTTTTTATAACTTTGTTTCAATGAAACTTGTTGAACCCTTTCCAAGGAATTTAATAAATTCCTTTAAAAAATTGCAATTTATATTTTTAAATCGATTTTTTGAGTATAATAATAGGGGGCAGTTTTAACCCACGTAATAAGAAAAACTTCAAAGATATATATATTATTAAACATCCATAAATTTATACACATGAATTTTGAAAATTATGTTATTTAAACCCAAAAACATAAATTTTCCCATCTATTTAACTATTTTTAATTAAACATATCCATTTGACACACCAGAATAAATTAAAACACAGTGAAAAACTCGTAGAGCGATGGAAAATTGAGAGCACTACAAGGTGGATAGAATTGTGGGTCTATTATAAAACAAATAAATAAAAATCTCTTTTTCTTTAATAAATAAGATCCCCAGGACTTTTGAACTTATTAATATTAATAATAAATATGATATTTAGATTGGCAATTCCATTCCCTTGGCGGCTTTGACGACGCGTGTGACATAGAGATAGAAGAAATCAGCGTAGAGGACGGTTTGGACGATTCCAGCGACGACGACAATTGGGTCAAAGGTATCTTCGGTGTAGTAGCGATAGATCCAGTTGAGAATGTACAATCCGCGGTATGATCCGAGAGCGAAGAGGTAGTGAGCAGTAATGACCTAAAATCACACATTTATATCATATTTATTGGTACTTAATTTCTTACCTCAGCTGATCCAGTTGATTGAAGCAAGAACAATTGTGGAAGGATGGCGACCGCTTCAAGATAGATAGAGAAAGCCCAGAGGATTTCGAATGGAGCAAAGTCATGATTGATCAAAAGTGCAAGAACTGCTGAAGGGATAACGAGAAGCTCCATGCGGAAAGTGTCGGATTCTCTCATGTAGGTCGATCGGAATTTGAAGAGCATGAAGTAGATGGTGGCGTATGTTGCGGCAAGGAAAGTGATCTGAATTTAACAACATGTTTTATTCAATGAAAAACGATAAATCAAACCTTCATGACTGTATTATACAGCGAAACATAAGAGGTGAAAAGATCCAAGTAGCGGGCCGTGAAGACGAGAGCAAACAAAATCTGCGATCTGGCTGAAATTCCAGAACATGAGCGACTCTTATAGATCTTCGCCAGAAGAATGAATATGGCGACAAGATGGGACATATCGGCGGCTATGCGGAAGATGTTCATCTTGACGAGCCTGGAAAAATGGTTTTGGGACTGGTAATATATTTTGAAGAAAAACAAAAACAGTTTTGATAAGAACGAAAGAAGACAACAATTATTTCCGTTCTTTCTAGGTTATGGTGTGAGTACAGATAACACACAGATCTAAAGAAAAATTGAAACGAGAGTACACGCGGAAAATAAGTGTAACGTGGCACGAACAACATAATTTTTAAACGTGTCGAAAAAAAAAAATAAAATAGAGGTATTTCGAAATTGTTGATAACTTGCTTATTTCAAAACTCTTCGTTTATATTCAAGGTACTTTTTAATTGTGCTTTCAACCAGGTTATAGGGAAAAGGGAATAAACAAAGTAATTTTTTCGAAAATAAACTAATTTTTAGGGAAAAACACTAAAAATATGTGTATAAAAAGGGTATAGGTAACGAAGATGTAAAATATTCCATAACCAAGGTGTTTATAAAAAGAATCGAAACAGAAATCATAGAAAAAGCAAAATTATAGTAATTTAAGTTAAATTAATATATTCAATGCCTAATTTTTGATTTTTTGAATAAATCATGGGTTTACAGAAGGAAAGTATATGCTATATGGTATATACAATACATTAAGCTAGCACTTCTAGCCTAAAACATACAAATTTCAGAAAAAGGGTGCATTTTAGGGTGCAAACTTCACTTTCAAAGCAAAAATTAATTAAAACACCAAGTCTGCATTTTTGCGTGACCACGCAGCACTTGTGCATTTTTGCGTCACGGTGTTAACACACACCTTTTCACTGCATCGTGTTATTGATTTTTCTCTCTCCCTTTTCCTTCGTTCTTCTTAGTTTTGGCATTGTTTTTGTTTTTGCAAAACGTCATAAACCCATTAAACTATCTATCTAACAGTCTCTTACGTACATTTTCTGCAAAAAAGATTGCTAGCTTGAGAAAATAACATAAATTGATTTTTCAGAATGATATCGGAAAATAATTACATGGAATTGATGCGGAATTGCATCAAATGGAATAGCCGGACGATGGAAGACCGGAAGAAAAGGTGTGTCAAATGAAACAAAATTTAAAAATGAAAATGATTGGAAAAATGAATTTAGACTACGATATCCGTATTATGATCAACAAACAGCTACGGCGCAGCGGGAAGGCAAATTCGCAACTCGGAATGCGGATCATATTTACCCAAGCAATGACGCTAACACGGTAGGGCTACATATTATTTGATTAATCATAGAATTTGTGGTTTTTAAAGGTTATGCAATTTGCCACCGAACGTTGGCGCAAACGAAAGGACTATCCATCGTCAGACGCATTAGAATATAAAATGTTCTTGAGAGATAACCCGACTTTAGACGCTGCTGTGAATCATCTAACTGCTCAGAATTCTCAGCAACATTATGGTATTTTAAACATATTTCCAAAAAGTGAAAACGAAACGTTAATTTAGAACATTCTTCTGAAAACTCGAACGATTCTCCAGTTCAGCCAGTGAAGGAAAGAAGTACCAGACAAATGATGAAAGAAGAATATCGTGACGATTATGTACTAGACGATGATGGTTCCCCAGAAGATAATGGATCCGACGAAGATGATTGGTCAACCAGAAAACGACGTCGAAATGGTGTCGGAGCTCCAAAATCATCGGGTCGTAAAAAGGTAAGACATATTATTTTCTGATTCAGAAATGGAAAAGCTTATCAAAAAATAACTGTAAAATGTTTTTCTATTTCTGAATAAGATCACATAATATGTATTCCCTCGTAAATCGTCCAATCAGGTACCACCCGCCCGTTTCTCTAACCAAACCCCATCTACACGTACCCCAACAACGGCCGCCGTTTCATCAACCCCAAAACAACACGAACCAGAAAAAGATCCAGATGAAAAACGTCATGCTTGTGACAGTAAGTGTGTTCAATTTTGCAGTCAATTTTTCGGCTAAAGATTCCCTCTCGCTCAATCAATTTTTTTTGAACGTCAGCTACCGGGAAACGAATAAAAAAACTAACATTTTTGAATGATTTTCCAATTTAAAATTTTTATAAAAGAAATATTGCCATAGTTGGGCGAGAGGGATGATTCAAACCAATCGCTGCAACATTGACACAAATAATAAGCTTTAGTAGTCTGACCTCTGGATCTGTTCCTGGTAGCTGATGATATGTTGAAAATGTACTTGTAAAACAGAAAAATGTAAACATTTTCAGAATGCAACGCGAAATACAAAAGCCTCGCGGGTCTGAGCTATCATTTGTCATATACTCATGATCAACCGTCTTCTCATCCTACTCATAA
This sequence comes from Caenorhabditis virilis, assembly GCA_964036255.1. Lineage (NCBI taxonomy): Eukaryota > Metazoa > Nematoda > Chromadorea > Rhabditida > Rhabditidae > Caenorhabditis > Caenorhabditis virilis. Next base: position 6,730,590 of record OZ038417.1, on the reverse strand, counting down.
ACGTAAGTTTTTTGTTTTTGAAATATTTTGAATAGATTTTAAAAATTTGAAAAAAAATCTAGTTTTTAATGGAATTTTCAAGAATATCAGTTTTTTTCGTAATTGGAAGTTGAAAATTATTTTTAAAATTTCAAGTCAAGGAGAATATAAACATTTCTCAAAGTTTTGAAACCATATATGCTATTCAATACCCATTTTTCAAGTTTCGCCTCGTTTATTGTTGTATTCCAATCAATATTTACTTTTTATTGAGAAACATCCACTTTATCGAATTTATTTCGAGAAATTTTGATAATTTCCGTGTATTTCTCATATGATTCGCGTATTTTTGCAGTTCTTTCACCAAATATTCAAATATCGGACTTCTGTGATTTGTGTCTCGGTACAGCGTTCCTCAATAAAAACACTAAGCAACCAGAGGATTTGGTCACTTGTCATGATTGTGGTCGAGCCGGGCATCCGTCATGTTTGTCATTTAATAAAAATGTGACGAAAATTATAAATCGATACGGGTGGCAATGTATTGAATGTAAGAGTTGTACAATTTGTGGAACTTCGGAGAATGATGTGAGTTGTTTTTTGGAATTTGAATATTTTTGAAATCTGACCTCTCTTCAGGATAAACTACTTTTCTGTGATGATTGTGATCGTGGATACCATTTGTATTGCCTTAAACCGGCACTTGAAAAAGCACCAGATGATGAATACTCGTGTCGTTTGTGTCAATTGGAATTTGGTGAAAATGCAAGTGCACCGGCTAAGAAATGAGCAGTTTTATTGATTTTTTTCTTAAAAACATTCGATTTTCTCAAAACCTCCTACTTATTTGTGCATTATAACGGTCTCATCCACTTTCACTTTTTGAACTGAAACTATGTAACATTCAATTTTTTTGTAATGGGTTTGCAAATGTTATTGTGCCAAGATTTTGCAAAATACTCCCGCAATATAACATTTTCAGATCTATTGTTTTATTTATGAATATGATTGGCATATTTGGTTTTTTGTTTACCCTTCACCTCCGAAATGTTTCATAATTTATTCTCCATCTAAAAAGATATTGGGTTTAAGCTCTTTTTCATGTATTTTCATATTTGTAAACGTTTAATCTCAAGATCCAAAACCCTTTTCATTTTTTTTGTTTTAAATCCCCCTGAAACTTGTGCTTTTCTGTTTTATGTATTAATTTCACCATATATATAAAGGAACCAATACAAAGAAAGAAGTTTTTTGGGCTTTGTTTGCTCTCAAATTTGGCAGGAAAAAGAAAAGGAGAACGAAGCGAAAATTTGATTTGGTTTCTTCGTTTTTCGTTTTTTTTTTCTGGTGTTTTAGCGGACGGAGAAGTGTTATATCCGTATCCGGGAGGATGGACAGGGTGTGTTTTGGTTATTTTTGGTTGTTTTCGAAATTTTTAGACGAAAGCTGACATTTTTCTTTAAATTGGAATTTTATTGAATTTTCAGGTTTATCTGGAAATATTAAATTTTTAAAAACACTTACGATAGCTCCAGTATTTTTAAAATATAATAAATTTTAATTTTTTCTAACAAAAAATCAAGCAAAAAACTACATATTAAATAAGAAATTCTGAAAAAATCAATAATCTCGATTTATTAAAGTTTTTAGAAGCTTCTGCAATTTTTAGAAACCTTCTGGAATTATTTTTGAATAAAATTTTTGAAGCTTTTTAATTTTTTGGAATTTTTTGAAGCTTCTGGAATTTTCTATAATTTTTTGAAGCTTCTGGAATTTTTATGAAGCTTCTGGATGTTTCTAGAATTTTTTTGAAGCTTCTGGATTTTTTTGGAATTTTCTGGAAGCTTCTGGAATTTTCTAGAATTTTTTGAAGCTTCTGGAATTGTTCTTGAATTTTCTAAAAAATGTTTGAAGCTCTTTAATTTTTTTTTTTGGAATTTTTAGAAGCTTCTGGAATTTTCTATAATTTTTAGAAGCTTCTGGAATTTTCTATAATTTTTTGAAGCTTCTGGAATTTTTATGAAGCTTCTGGATGTTTCTAGAATTTTTTTGAAGCTTCTGGATTTTTTTGGAATTTTCTGGAAGCTTCTGGAATTTTCTAGAATTTTTTGAAGCTTCTGGAATTGTTCTTGAATTTTCTAAAAAATGTTTGAAGCTCTTTAATTTTTTTTTTTGGAATTTTTATGAAGCTTCTGGTATTTTTTTGGAATCTTCTGGAATTGTTTTCGAATTTTCTAGAATTTTTGAAGCTCATGGATTTGTTTTTGGGAATTTTGTTGAAGCTTCTGGAATTTTTGGAGGCTTTTGGAATTTTCAGGAAGCTTCTGGAATTTTCTAGAATTTTTTGAAGCTTTGGGGTTTTTTTTGGAATTTTTTGAAGCTTCTGGATTTTTTATGAAGCTTCTGGTTGTTTCTAGAATTTTTTGGTAGCTTCTGGAATTTTCTAGAATTTTTTGGTAGCTTCTGAAATTTTATTGGAATTTTTTTGAAGCTTCTGAAATTTTTTGGAAGCTTCTGGATTTTTTTTTGGAATTGTTTGAACATTCTGGAATTTTTATGAAGCTTCTGGGATTTTTTGATAGCTTCTGGAATTGTTCTTGAATTTTCTAAAAAAATTTGAAGCTAATAGATTTTTTTGGAATTTTTTGGTAGCTTCTGGAATTTTTTGAAGCTTCTGATATTTTCTAGAATGCGAACACACGAGGCCTTAACGCCTTATTATACAGTATGATATGATGATATCATTGTAATGATCAAATCCCACAAAACTAAAAAAAATTTCCAGAAATTTCAGCTTTTTTTATAGTTTTTTTCTTTAAAATCTTCTTTAAAAATTTTTTATTATTAAAAATGTTTTCTTAAATTCAGCGAAGAACTGAAAATCGGTTTCAAAGTTTTAAAAAAATCTCGAATCTCACAAATAGTTTCAGTTTTGTATTTAATTTAAAAAAAGCCAATAATTTGTGGAAAATTGATCCAAATTTTTAGGCGTAACCCTTTTTTTCCAAGTCTCCATTACTAACTATACTAAACGATAAAAGTATAGTAATCAATTAATTGATGTTTCCTTTTTTCTCTTCGCAATTTTAATGTATTGTTGTTGACCAAATCAAGATAACGACGCCGATCGTGTTCTGCGTCTGAGGCTATTCTGGACCAACCTATTCTAATTTTTATTGGGTTTTTTGAGTTATTTTTCTCTGAAATTTGTTGTTTTTTTTTGTTTAAAAAAAGGGGATTTTTTCAAAAGTTCTGGTTTCTAATGCTTTCTAATGAGTTCTTCGCCGTTACATTTTGTTAACGTACTGAGATTTTAAGAATTTTTTTTATTAATTTTCACCTTATTTTCAGAACGATAGTTAATTGTTAATTAATTAATTAATTTTGAACTAAGACATATTTTATGCCCACTTAATCAGATTTGTGAGAAATCTTTGGCTAGGGGAAAAAATAAAAAATAAATTTATAAAAATTCTCGTACTCCTTTCTTTTTTTTTAATTTGTCGAACCTTTTTGATTTTTTGGCAACGTAGTTAATTTTCACTTTAAAGTATGCAAATTCTGAAAAATCTAATAATTCCACGACATTTTTAAAAAAATTGGAAATACTGGACATATTCAAAAAATGTAAAAATAGCGAAAACTTTAAAGGAAGTTGCTCAGTTCCAAATTCAAGTTGAAATTGAAATAAGGTAGGGTCAAATTAACTTATCCACCGTCTTTAACACAAAAACTAGAAAATTATAAAAACTGATGAAAATCATTTTTTTGACAGTATCGTTTAAAAAAAATTGTATTTTTGTTGCATTTAATTTTTAAAAAATTGCATACTAGAAAAAATCGAAGAATTCAGAAAATACTTGAAAATCAACGTATGAAGTCCTTTTTTTAAAATAAACTTTTCCATTATTGCTTGTCAGAACTTTTTATTGATTAAATAGCTGAATTTCACACGACAGGAATATTTCGAAATCAAGGTTCTTTAAACGTTTTTGAGCCAAAACTGAAATAGAGCCAAGAATCTCACATAATTAATTATATTCATCCAGTTTTTCTTTCATTCATTTTAATATTTCTATCTCTCTTTTTTGCATTTAAGGAGAAATGAAAATAGGGTTCAGGAGCTCCCAAAACCATTATAAGAAGTTTATAAAACTTCAAGTAATACACCCGTAACTTGAAATTTTCCATTTGGCTGAAAATTTTAATAAATAATCGGACTAATATGAAATTTTCCGATTTTTTATTTATTCCTAGGACCAGCTGAGCTGACCAGTTCGCGAATTTTCTATGTATTTTTACAACAATTTCTGAATTTTTCCGGCCTGAAAAGATTCAATTTTCCCCTTTCAACAATAATTATTCGTTGGAGAATTCGGGTAAAATTAAAATTGATAGAAAATGTTAGCAGGATTAAAATCGGGAGCTTCTTTAACTCCAGCTCTTTGCACATTTGATTTAACTCCAGCTCTTTGCACATTTTGAACTTTATAGGAAATTTCCAGGTATTGTATTTTTTCAATTTCGAAATTCGAAATCTAAGGATCTTGAAAAATTACAATTTTTTGCCAATTAATTATTCCATTTCAACACCACATTATTCAAATACAAGCTGTCTCAAATATTCATAAAAAGGCCCGGTGTTCTCGACTGCAAAGTGCTCCCCAATGCTTCCCGGGACAATCTAGAGAGCACGATGTTCAATGAGACACAGACAATTATATGGTACTGTGACGCAACAGGAAAAAAGCAGTATATATTATTGGGTGCATATTTATGCATGACACATATACACACATTGAACATAGATTATTGATTTTTGTTTTTGATTTGTAAAAGTTCAAAAAACCTACCTAACGTAGTGTCCATTTAAACAAGTTTTTTTTGAATTTCGGCCCGACAAAGGTGAAATATGCATACACAATAGAAATTATTTCATGGTTATTCTAATTCTTGTTCCCCTAGTGTTCGTTCTCCGATTCTTCGTCCAGTCATTTTTTTCTGCTTCATTTGAAGGACGTCCATTTTTTTTCGTTCATTTTTCCCGCATTGGTGGAGGTATGAGTCAATGGTATTCATTCATTCATCATAACAATATTGACGTTCATATTACATCTTTGAATTGTTTGACAAAATAATTATGGTTGAATTTTCAGATTCTTTTTTTTTTGTTGGAAATTACATTGAAACGGGTCAGAAGAGAGCAGAATGACGACGGCGGTTGATAGATTAGGTGGGTTTTTATTTTAATTATTTTTTCTGGAACTTCTGTAAAAATATATATGAAATTTATTTTAAAGGAGGGCTTTACGGAGATGATAAATGTATCTTAAATGAAAATAGACATCATTCTCATTCCAAATCTGTTTTTAAAATTTTCTTAAACCACCTGGAAGCCGAGAAAATGAGGCTTCAAAACAATGGCCTAGAAAAAGGGGCCAACGGCAAAAACTAGTCCGCATGCATGAAAAATCGAAAAAAAAATGAGAAAACATAAAAAAGGACTAATATTCTGCATAAGTATTTATTAACGAAAAAAGCTAATAGCAAAAAGTTCGGCCAGGTGGACCCTTTTTCTAGGCCATTGTTTTGAAGCTCATTTTCTCGGCTTCTAGGTGGTTTTAGAAAATTTTAAAAACAGACTTGGAATGAAAATGAAGTCTATTTTAATTTAAGATACATTTATTATCTCCGTAAATCCATCCTTTAGTTGGAATTTAAGCTGAAACAATATACGAATTCCCATAGAAATTTACTGCTCGAAACATGTTATTGGTAGTTTTAATTTCCAAAAACTTTACTTTTTAGTTCAAGCTAAGTATTTGATAAAAAGCCGTGTGCGAAGATTGGGCCCGCAAAATATATCTCCAAGTTTGAATAAAATTGTCATTCTTTCAAGTGTTAGAATTTAACCTAATTGCGCACTTGATTGTCTAAAATTTACTCATTGGGACAGTATTGCAGGTGGCACTACAGAATATGTTTTTGTAGTTTTGTACTTTACAATTAGAATAAAAAATAAATCTAAAAATTCTAACATATTTTCATAATCTTAGCATTTTAAAGAAAGTGTGCCACAAATTTTCACATTAAAAGTGGACTATACGCAGGTTATAAACGCTGCTTAATCGATCTGAAATTCAGTTTTATATACCTACACGATAGTGAAAATTACATTTTTGTTGACAATAAATTTTAAAAAATATATATTGCCGGAAGTTTTCAGTTAAAATTTTCAAAAGGCTAACTTATGTTTTTTAAAAAAAAATTTCTGTGGAAAATCAGGGTTTAGAGCAGAACTATCAACAGGTTATAAAAGTTGTTTAATATCTGAAATTCAATTTTATAACCTAAACGATAGTGAAATTTTTTTGGAATGGAATTAATATAAAGAATAAAAAATAAAGTTTAGGGTTCAAAATTTAGAGGTTTCTCGAAATTTTTCAATTTCATCAATCGGTACTGTATCTTTTAAAAAATTTCGCAATTTGGAAATTTAAAAAAAAACATTTTTTTTGGCAATAAATTAAAAAATATATATTTCCAGAAGTTTTCAATTAAAATTTTCAAAATGTTAACTTATATTTTTTATATTTTTTTGTTGAAAATCAGGGTTAACAGGAGAACAATATACAGTACCGGCCATAATCTTATGCCGCAAGGGTTTTTGGACCACAACTTTTCTCAATGTTAATCAATTTGCCTGAAATTTTTACGGTATATGGTAAAAACACAGACGAACAATTGCAGACTAAAATTGCATCAACAGCAAAATGTTTTTTTTTATTTTTTCGGTTTTTTTCAATTTAACATTATTAGCTGTTTTTCCACTATTTTCCATTTTTGATCACAATTTTGTTAGTTGATTTCCAAATCGTTAAATATTGATAGAACATGGTTTTCGGACATGGTTTATCCTACTGGAACAAAAAATCGTTCCGATGATTCGCTGAAAGCCATCGTCCGAGGCCATCAAAAAGGAGCCCCCACTCATCAATAAGCAGACCAGTTCGAACGGTCTCCCAGGACAATTCGAGCAGTTTTGGCCAGATTCAAAAGTCAGGTAAGTGTTGGAAATATCAACTCAGTTAAAAAATATATTTAGGGCCAGCTGGTTCAGCGAAAATCCCCGGGTAGACCACGAAAAACATCACGCGTTATGGATCGCAATATCTCCCGTGCTTCAAGAGAGGATCCTAGAAGAACTACTCCTGTTATTCAGAAGTGTGTAGCAACTCCACCTCAGTCCAAACCTTCCGTCAGAACCATCAGAAGACGTTTGAACGAAAATGGACTCTTTGGAAGGCGTCCAGTGAAGAAGCCGTTGATCAGCGCAAAGAATCGGAAAGCGCGAGTTGCCTGGTGTAAGTCACATCTGCATTGGGGACGTCAGGAGTGGAAAAATCACATCTGGAGTGATGAATCGAAATTCAACCTCTTCGGAACTGATGGTATCAACTGGGTTCGGTCCTCGATTGGAGCCAGGTACTCGGTTAAGTACCACTGTCCAACCATCAAACATGGAGGCGGAAATGGGATGATCTGGGGTTGCTTCTCAGAGGGCCAAATTGGTCCATTGAGACGTGTGGTTGGGATTATGGATCAATATCAATACGAGGATATCTTGGAGCACACAATGAGACTGTGGGCTCTTCGAAATGTGGGCCGGTCGTTTGTCTTTCAACGAGACAACGACCCGAAGCATACATCGGGACAGGTCGAGAATTGGTTTCGTCGACGATATCTGGATCTTATGGAGTGGCCATCTCAAAGCCCCGACCTGAATCCAATAGAGCATCTCGGGGAAGAGCTGGAAAAACGAGTCCGAGGTCAGCGAGCCACGAATGCCGATCAGAATTTTGCCCAACGTATCAGCTTGGAAGAGCATCCCACTGTCGGTCATTGACACACTTCTGGATTCGATACCGAGAAGATGTCAGGCGGTTATTGATGCCAAAGGATGCGCCACAAACTATTAAACCTATTTTAATCTGTTTTTACTGTTTTCTCTATTTTTTACAGCTTCCCGGTCGGTCTAAACGGGTAAATGATAATAATCGCTTTTCGTCATTTTTCATAAATTGTTGATTATTTCCCGATTTTCATAAATTTTGTTGGTATTGTTTGTTTTATATGTGGCATACCATGCTACAAACATTGTCTGAAAATTTCAGCCAAATTGATTAACATTGAGAAAAGTTATGGCCCAAAATCCCATGCGGCATAAGATTATGGCCGGTACTGTACATGTTATAAATTTTGCTAAATCAATCTGAAATTAAATTCAATATACCTAAAAGATAGTGAAAACATTCGCAAAAACTCGAACTGTAAAAATAAGGGCACCCGAAATCGAACTTGGCTGCCAATTTGTTGGAAACTTTTACGTTTTTGAGACCAAAGTTCGATTCCGGGTGCCCTTTTTTCACATTTCTAATTTTTTTTGATTCCAAAAAATTGGGATTTGACCAAAATAAAAAAAAATAGCTAAATCGTTAAATATCATCCTAATTGCAGTTTTTAAAATATCAGCGGTATTATTTCTTCCTAGTATTTCTAGACATTTGTTCTTGATCATCTTGTTGTCCTTTTTTTGTTTGAACTTCCGTTTTTTGTCCCTGTCCCATTTACTGGTAACCCGAGAAGTTTATATTTTTTCTGGTAAAATGTTCTGCCGAGAATGAAAAAGAACTGGACAGGTTTTTCACATAAAATGAATAAAATGTTGTTGTTTTTGCAGAGCGCAGGTGTTCGAAAAGAAAAAAAAGGTGTCTATATGTTGTGAACTGTGTATTTTGACTATTCATTCTGTAAACTGTGAGAATACTATTTTTCTGTCATAAAATTCAACCAAATTTGTAGAAGCATTTTAAAAATTTTCCCTGTTCAAAAAACAAAGGCCTAGAAAAAGTTTCGAATTTCCAAAACTAGTCCGCGGGCAATATTACGTTAAGAATTCAGAAAAATGCAAAAAATAAGTTAATATGAACTAATTTACGTATTTTCCATAAATATTTATTAATTTAATATGCAAAAGGCTCATAGGAAAAAGTCCGGCCAGGTGGAAACTTTTTCTAGGCCATTTTTTAAAATCTCGTTTTCTCGGCTTCTAGGAGGTTTTAGAAAATTTTAAAAACAGATTTGGAATGAAAATGAGTTATATTTTCAGTTTATGGAAAATATTTTTTTCGATCTCAACGCCGAAAATAATTTCCAACAAAAAACGAAAAAAAATAAATTTTTGCTAATCGTTATTTTTCGGCGCTAGGTTCCGAAGTGGAAAAGTGAAATTTAGAAAAAAAAATGAAAAATGTGATAAATCTAAAAAATTTTTAAAGAAATATAATTTTTTAAAGAGGGGGGGGGGGGTTTTACGGAGCTAATGAATGCATCTGGGATGAAAATAGACTCCATACTCATTTCAAATCTGTTTTTAAAATTTTCTAAAACCACCTAGAAGCTGAGAAAATGAGCTTCAAAACAATGGCCTAGAAAAAAGTGGCCACATGTGAAAACTAGTCCGCAGGTATGAAAAATCCAAAAAAAAAAAAAAATAAAAAACGACTAATATAAGCATTTAGCATAACTATTTATTAACGAAACACGAAAAAAGCTGATAGGAAAAAGTTCGGCCAGGTGGTCCCTTTTTCTAGGCCATTGTTTTGAAGCGTGTTGTCTTGGCTTCTATGTGGTTTTATAAAATTTTAAAAACAGATTTGGAATGAGAATCAAGTCTATTTTCATTTAAGGTACATTTATTATCTCCGTAAATCCATCCTTTAAATATAACCGACCCCAAAATTTCATCATTATCACACAACTGCAATTTTGGCGGTCTTGTAAAATCCTCCTTTAACAATTCAGAAACTCACAAATCGATACATCTTCTTATTTTATTGACTTGTCCGTTTTGTTTTTGTTGTTTGTTGCTCAATCAAAACGTTTCTTCTTCTTCTTTCTCTTCTTTTTCTCCCTCTGCAGTTTCCGCCCCCCTTTTCTAATACATTCGAGAAGCTAAAAGAGATGAAATTCAAAAAGATGGTTAGAAGGAAAAAAAACAACAGCGGCGAACAGCTGTGAAATTGTTGTGTTGCATGATCTCACATTCTTATAGGATATACAAATCGATTCTGCTAAATACCTTTTCTCTATCTTTCGAAACTTTTTTTTTCCCGTGTTGTCTACACAGAAAAAAACTCACAAAATCTCGATTGTATAAGTAAACATTCCATGCTTCGCTTTTTTTCCCCTTCTTACTATTTGACTGCATACTTTGTCATTATGCCTGCATACCTTTTCATTTTTTGTTTCGTCTTGGAGTTTTTCGGGTGCCGAGAAAAAAAAACAAAAATTCTAAAAAATTCACAATCCCCATATTTTTCTATTTTTTAACCCCCTTTGGGGGGTCATTGTGCATGTGTGTCGTTTATGTGTCTTTTTTCCTCTGCGTCTACATTTTTTAAACATTTTTTTTGACGACGACAAACTGAGCACAGATTGTTGGATGGCTCCAGATTCGAAATCTTATTTTTTTTCTCGCTCGAAATTTCTATTTATTTTTCCGGTTGTTATCTTGAGAACCCGTCTGGTGCGAATTTTATGGGAGGGTTTGGGGTTGAAAATTGAGAGTTTGAAACGAGGATTTTTTTTGAAGGGAATTTATGGCTTCAAGGGTTGGATTTTTGGAATTTTAGTATTTTTAAATTGTTTGAAATCTTGGAAATATGTTTTTGCTCGGAAATTTATTGAAAATTGTATTTCAAACTGATTTCTTAACTAATTATCTTCAACTTTCAATTTTTTTTGCATTCTGAATATCATTATGATCCTTTTTTGTTCTTCCTGGGCAGCTCCTTGTCAGTTTTCCGGATCATTGTGCAAATTAGATGCTCACTGCATAAAAGAGATCACGCATAATGCTTAACAGTGAATTTCGGATCATATCGAAATTTTTTCTAGTTTTCAACCTTTTTGGATTTTTTTGAGAAAAGGCTTGAAAAATTTTGAAAATTAAATACCACAAATTCAGTTTTTTGCATGTTGCAAAACTCTCTTGTAAAGGATCACTGTAACCAGGTTATAAAAGTTGCTTAAAGGCAGTTAACACGATCCAAATGCAAGACAAAAAATCAAAATTCGAATGGGAGCCGCCAATTCTTCGACTTATTCTGACCGCCAATTCTGACCGCGTTGCACGATCCACGACCGCGTCGCACGATCCGGCGCGCATTCAAATTTTGATTTTTTAAACTTTGGACAACTGCTATTTATGAAGCATGTGAAAATTGCATTGAACGCATAAAGTACTAATGAGAGAACGCTCTAATTTTTGAAATTGAAATCTGGTAGGGTCAAATTAACTGATCCACTGTCTTTAATAGATCTGAAATTCAATTTAATATACCTAAACGATAGTGAATAACTTTGCAAAAAAAGTAGAAATGCGAAAATAAGGGCACCCGGTATCGAACTTTGGTCTCAAAAACATTAAAGTTTCCACCAAAGTGGCAGCCAAGTTCGATTTCGGGTGCACTTTTCTACTTTTTTTTCAAATTTTTTCACTATCGTTTAGGTCTATAAAATTGAATTTCAGATCTATTAAGCAACTTTTTATAACCTGTTTAACCCCAATTTTCCACAGAAAAATATTTAAAAAATATATATTAGTTAACATTTTGAAAATTTTAACTGAAAACTTCTGGCAATATATTTTTAAACATTTATTTTCAACAAAAATGTAATTTTTTTTGAAATTTTTAAAATTCCAATTTAATTTCGATAATTTTTAAAAAAATACAGTATAATTAATTGATGAAATTTAAAAATTTCGAGAAATCTCTAAATTTTGAGCCCTAAACTTTATTTTTTATCCTAAAACTCAATTTCATCTTTTCGTCCATCAAAACCCTTCATTTTTTCCATCTCTTTGTCTTTCTTTCTTTTTTCTTTTTTTTATGCATACAAGTGTTTCCAATTGAAATGCGTTAAAAAAAAGAGAGATTCGAAACAATTTTGAGTGGAATCGAATATATTTGCATTTGTCGCCCCCCTCCCACCCATCTTGACACTTTTTCTCACTTTTCTTGAGCGAAAAATGAATAAATTAACAAAATTTATAGTAATATGCCACACGACGATCGCTTCGCCGATGCTGTCAAACCTGCGTTAGGTAATATAACATAATTAGAGGGAAAAAAGCTTGATTTCAGATATAAAAAATGAGAAGAAAAATTATTTTTTAAAAGTGAAATTTTCAGAAGCTCTGTTGTCAGACCTTCAACATACTACTGAGGTGCTTCGACGAGCGAATATTAATGATAGGTTTGAAAAAGAGCAAATTTTGAATAGGTTTAGAGAAATTTATGTTTTTTTCAGAAGATCAGAATCGCGTGATGACTTCGACTACAGTGAGCAGAGGAGGTTCGAGAATAATAGGTATGAAGATAATTTCAATTTTATTTTTAAAAATTCAGTTTTCATTCATAAACTTTTCAAGAATCGACTATGAAAATGAAGGGAAAGTTTAGGATTTCTAACCCAGCATTCAAGTAAAAATGAAAATTTTAATTTTTTAGTTATCGTGGCTAGCAAAATATTATGTACCAATTTTTACAAAATGACCAAAATATGCTGCGTCCAAAGATCGAAAATGTGTCCAAATTAGCGATTTCCGAACCACACTGTAGGATAAAGTGTGGTTCGGAAAAATTTTACGCACTGTAGGATAAAGTGAACCGAAATTGTCGTCACGAACAACGCTTCGTGTGTGTACACCGTTACGACAAATTGCACACACGCAAAAATTCGAATTTTTTAGAAATGCCATTTTAACGCCTAAAACGCATGAAAAAATGAAGTTTTTTCATTAAATACATAAAGTATGGTCTAATCTAATTTTTTTCACTCCCAATTACAAAATTACGTCCCTGAATAGCTGAATAAAACGCGTTTTGTGAAACCGTGCCGTACGATTGCAAAAATGCCACGCCCGCTTTTCTGCGTTCAATTTTTAATTGTCGTACTGAATTTTCTTAGTTATAATCGGTTCACTTTAGCCCACCGTTTTTACGCGTTTGGGGTCTCGTAGCGCTGCCGAATTATGCATTTATCATTAGATTTAGCCAATAATTTTCGAAAATTCGAGAAATATACTAGTTTCGAAATTACGTTAATTGACACAGGTACGGTAGCTGAACGAGACCCAAAAGAGGAAATCTAGGCACGGAAATCGCTACTTTGGACACTTTTTTCGGCTTTATCGAACTTTGAATTATTTTCTTAAATAATTTTTTAAATGTTTCTTGGCTCTGGAAATGTCTTGTTTTTGGTCGTATTATATTTTTTTGCTAATTAACAGAAAAAGTTTTTGTCAGAAAAATTATAGCGATTTTTTTGGATGTGTTTAACTTATTCTCACGATATCAACTCGATATCAATTTTCCCGTTGTTTCCAAAATTTTCACCCGAAATTGAAACATTTTGAAGTTTGAATCATATCGAATTTTTTTCTAGTTTTCACCCTTTTTGGATTTTTTTTGAGAATTTGAGAAAACAGTCTTGGAAAATTCTGAAAATTACCTAAAATGCAGGTTTTCGCATATTGCAAAAATGTGTGAAGCTCTTTAAATTATCACTATATGCAGGTTATAAGTACTGCTTAATCGAACTGAAATTCAGTTTTATATATCTAACCGATAGTGAAAACATTTGCAAAAAAGTAGAAAACGGCACCCGGAATCGAACTTTGGTTTCAAAAACGTAAACGTTTCCACCAATGTGGCAGTCAAGTTCAATTCCGGGTGCCCTTTTCTACTTTTTTGCAAATTTTTTCACTAGGCGTATATAATTGAATTTCAGATCGATTTAGCACAATTTATAATCATAACCTAGTCTTTTTTTCGTTTTTTTTCGTAAAATAATAGTTTTTTCTAATAAAAATTGTGTTCTCTATGTAGTTTGATGTTTTCTCGCATCGGTGAGTTTCAGATCGAATCCTCACGTCTACAACAACAATGGAACGTTAAGGTCAGAGGTTTCAAAAAGTCAGGAAAGGATATATGGTACTAATCAATAACTTTTGTTGTTTTTTTTGTTTTGAAAACTCACAAATATGATTTGTAGAAAATGAGCCGTTACGTTCGTCCCGTCCAAGTGTGCAAAGTATTTTGTCTCATGCCGAAATCCAAGCCACGAGGTTTGTAAAAAAAAGTTAATGTTTACTCATATAATTAAAGAAACATAGAAAGAGACAAAAAATGAATAAATAAACAACGAGTAAAACAGTAACCACCGCCGAAAAACAAATAAGTTGGCCCAACTCTTTCCCCCCCTAGTTTATTTGTCAGTTGAGGAAGAAGAAAAAAAAACGAAAGATCCTATAGTTTCGCAGAGCACTTCTTATTTCCTTTCGTTTTTTTTTGTTGCTTCATCTTGACAAGAGCACAACCACTCTTATCACTTTGGAGAAGAGGCCACAAATATTACTTTTTTGACAAGAAACTCGCTAATATTCGAAAAATCTGAGGAATATTGATTTTTTGGAAGAAATAAGTTAAAAAAGAAAACAAGATGATGCGCGAGCTACAGCAACGACTTGAAAGCAGCCTTCATTTTGGACATAATCATAATAGTCAACAATATAATTCTGTTTATAGCTCGAGGAAGAGTCTCGGCCCACCAAGTCAGGCGCAGTCATATTCTGATGTTGTGAGTTTTTTTTTATTTTTCATAATTTAATTTTGATCCCCTTACTTGAATTTCTGATTTCCTAGGAAGTGTGCCAGTTTATGTTTATGCCTGTTTTAAGAAATTTTCCAGTTTATAATCAAAAAAGCATTAGATTTGAAATTGGGCCCAAAACTCAAAAAATTCGCGTTTTTTTTAATTTTTAAAATTTTGGAAATTTTAATCAATGTTAATGTTTAAACTTTTGCATCACAAAAACATCGTTGGATTAATGAATTAGTGATGTTTTTAGCAGTTCGAAAAAGTGACACTCTGTCTTTAAGGTTTTTTCTATTTTTATTTCTCGAATTTTTAACAATAAATTTTTATTAAAAGCTTTTAGACCTTCATACTTTACTGATTTTCTGAAAGCTATTGCAGCCAAAATTTACCTTTAAAGGAGGGCTTTACGGAGCTAATGAATGCATCTGGGATGAAACTAGACTTCATTCTCATTCCGAATATGTTTTTAAAATTTTCTAAAACCACCTAGAAGCCGAGAAAATGAGGCTTCAAAACAATGGCCTAGAAAAAGTGGACACCGGCGAAAACTAGTCCGCAGGAATGACAAATCCAAAAAAAAACATAAAAAAGGTACTAATATAAGCATTCTGCATTTATTAACGAAATACGAAAAAAGGACAAAGTTCGGCCAGGTGGAAACGTTTTCTAGGCCATTGTTTTGAAGCTCATTTTCTCGGCTTCTAGGTGGTTGTAGAAAATTTTAAAAACAGATTTGGAATGAGAATGAAGTCTATTTTCATTTAACGTACTTTTATTATCTCCGTAAAGCTTTTTTTTTGAAATAATTATCATTGTTTTTCTTCATTTTCAATGAATATTAAAGACAATGTGTCAGTTAATTTGACGCTGTCAGATTTTTATTTAAAAAATTAGAGCGTTCACTCATAGTGTTCACATTAAAAATCAAAATTTGAATACGCGGTCAGAATTGGCGCGAAACACAATTATTTGAATGTGGCTATATATTGGTATTGTTTCTTAGAATCCCTTAGACTTTCTGCGATCCCATTCGAATTTCGATTTTTCGACTTGAATTTTAATCGTTTTAACTGATATCGTCTCTTTAATTGCATTTCTAGCCATTTTTTCTAATTTTTGATATAACTCTTATAAAATGACATATTTCTTCTCAACTGAACGAATTCATTTTAAAATTTCAGATTTTTAGACCATCTTTCTATTTCTGATTGGTTCTAGCAAGATTTTCCATATTTCTAAATTTATATGTAAACTCAGCGTTTTTCAAAATATTCGTATTGAAATTGTTTCTCTATTTTTTTCGGGGAAAGCTTTTTAAAACATGAGTTTTGAATATACATTTTCTAATGTAGATTTCAAAACAATATTTTTTAAATAATGCACAAAATGAACATTCTGATATGAAAATTTCGAGTTCCGGGATCATTTTCCATAATTTTTCTCATTTTTTTTTCAATTTTTTTAAAAACAAAAGCTTTATTCCAAATCTTCACAATTTGTTATTTCCATTTCCCCATGTTCCGCCCCCGAAATAATTATAAATGCATAGAAATTGGACCATAAAACCACCCTTCCATTCCATCTCTTCCTCATTTCCAGAATTTTCGAAATCCTACGACTAATTTTTCTATTTCTCATCATTTTCCCTTCCTAAACATCAAAAAGTTTGTTTGTTAGAAAACGTAAAACTTCTGTACATTTTTTGAAACTTTTGAGCAGAAAAAGAGAGTGAGCAAAATTCAGAGACGCAGAGAGTAAATAAGGTAAAAAGCTATTGAGTGCGTGGGTAGAAAAAGTAAAAGGGATCAAATATTAGAAACACTTTCTTCAAAAAAATGCCGAGATTTGTTTTTAGCGATCGGGTGGTGGAAGATCACCATCAAGGGACCCGTTGCAGAATGAGTCGATGATTGGAACGATGAATAGTGAATTGAGCTCGAAGCATGGAGTTAACACGATCCCGAAAGGGGATTGTGCACAATGTGGAAAACCGATTATTGGACAGGTTTTTCAGTGGAAATTTTGAAATTTAAAAAAGGAGAAAAGATTTAGGTTGTTATCGCTCTTGGAAAAATGTGGCACCCTGAGCATTATACATGCTGTGAATGTGGAGCGGAATTGGGGCATCGACCATTTTTCGAGAGGAATGGTAGAGCGTTTTGCGAGGAGGATTATCATAATCAGTTCAGTCCGAAGTGTAATGGATGCCATGGACCGATTAAGGAGGTAGAGTTTGTTTTTCAAACATTTAAAACTCATACGCCAAAACTATTCTGTTTCGTTTCAATTATGACCGCTGGCACACTGTCTTTAAAGGAGGACTACATGCAGGTTATAAACGTTGCTTATTCTATTCGATCTTAAATAAATTTTATATGATAGTGGAAAAATTTGCAAAAAAGTAGAAAAGGCCAACCTTAATCGAACTTGGCTGCCACTTTGGTGGAAACTTTTACGTTTTTGAGACCAAAGTTCGATTCCGGGTGGCCTTTTCTACTTTTTTGCACATTTTTTCACTATAGTTTAGGTGTATAAAATTGAATTTCAGATCGATTATGAGAATATTTATAACCTGCGTATAGTCCTCCATTAAATATCCGGAAAAAAGGGAGTTGTCGAAACTTTGGCCTAAACTTGCGTTTTAATTCGATTGTGGATGCTCTTTTTTTAAAAGTGTTTACTGATTTTTAATTTTAATTTTTAAATACTCGGAATCATCAACTATAAATGAATTTAACAAAAAAAGACAATTTTCGGGTGCCGATTGACCCAAAACGACTCCCCGAAAAGCGCGGAAAACCGGCGGTGGCAGTGAAAAACGGGCGGTGTCATCACCTGTTTTTGGAGTTTTTAGGGACGGTTTTGCTCAAAATTAAACTGTTAAATTGATTTTTTTTTTGTTAATTTCATTAATAATAGGTGCTTCTGAGTCTATTAAAAATTGAAAATCAGTAAACATACACTTTAAAGAAAAATTCTTAAGAAAATTACGTTTCAACGAAATTGTAATGTAGTGTTCAGTGAAGTGTTCTACTTTTTCTAGTTCGCAATTTCTAGGCAATTGAAGTATAATTCTCGAAATTTGAAAAAAAAAACTAATTTTTCTGAAATAATTCTAAACTTTGTGCTAGAAAAGGATGCTCATTCTTATTCCATTTAAAAAAAAATCTTCATTGTTTGTCCATAATAAGGTTTTTCTTGCTTAAATCCCCCGTCATTTAAAAATAGAGTGCCAGTTAATTTAGTGGAACACTGTCTTTAAGGTCTTCAAAACATATTTTTCTGAGACGTTTTACTTTTTTTTTTTTTTCGACAAATGTAAATAATGATGATGCTTAATTTTAAATTATTACTGTTCCAAAATCTTTGTTTTTCCTGAAAAGATTCAATTTTTAAAGAATCCATGTCAAAAATAGCCTTTTTAAAAACACCCAAAAATTTGCAGCGTTGCGTCACCGCATTGAACAAAAACTACCATTTCGAATGCTTCGTCTGCGCTGAATGTGGAAAAGAATTCGGAGAAGACGGATTCCACGAGAAAAACGGTCAAACCTACTGCAAACGTGACTTCTTCCGCCTCTATGCCCCGAAATGCAACGGATGCACCCAACCAATCACCGCCAATTTTATCACCGCTCTTGGAACACATTGGCATCCGGATTGTTTTGTTTGTCAGGTATTTTTTTTAAAACGAACATTTTTTCTTCTTCTTGGAAATTTATTGGAATTAAAATTTCAATTAAAGAAACCGTCGAAAACCGAATGTGCGGTATGTTTCCCCGTCATTGTTGTCATTATTGTGATTAGTTGCCTTTTTTTTGAAGTGTGCTCTTTTTTGTTGGTGTTTTTGTTTTTAGTTTCTGAGTGCTTTTTCAAAGAGTGCTTACAAAATATTCAAATTTGCTAACGAAAATGTCTTAGCTTTGAAAATTTAAAAAGAAAGCGTGGCTTTCAAATTTTATTCGATATTTTCGTGTAATATTGTCGATTATATTCGAAAATCAATAATTTTAACTATTCATCGCTTCTTTTTAGAAGTAATATTCCAACAATTCTCATTCCAACAATCCAATTTTATTGATTCTAGCACAAAAATTGTCAAAATTCTTACGTTTTTTACATTTTCCAAAAAAAAAAGAATTTACGACTGAAAAAATACATTTTAGTACCATTAAAACTTTAGAAAAACGATAAAAATAGAAACCACACTTTTACTGACATTTTTTTAGTGAATATCACTAATTTAATTTAATTTAATTTAATTTAATTTATTTACGTATGCGGAAAGGCAACGTGGTAAAAAAAATGTGACAATTTTTCACAACAAACTATAACTAGGATTTTAATGAATTGAAGACCTATAATTTTTAAAGACACTGTACCATTTAATTTCAAGGAGGGTATTACGGAGATAATGAATAGACTTCATGCTCATTCCAAATCTGTTTTTAAAATTTTATTAAAACCACCTAGAAGCCGAGAAAACCAGCCTCAAAACAATGGCCTAGAAAAAGTGTCCACAGGCGACAACTAGTCCGCAGGCATGAAAAATCCAAAAAAAAAATGAAAAAACATAAATTTAAATGAAATAAACATTAAAAAGGACTAATATAAGCTTTCCGCATTTATTAACGAAACACGAAAAAAGGTCATAGGAAAAAGTTCGGCCAGGTGTACACTTTTTCTAGTCCATTGTTTTGAGGCGCGTTTTCTCGGCTTCTAGGTGGTTTTAGAAAATTTTAAAAACAGATTTGGAATGAGAATGAAGTCTATTTTCATCCCAGATGTATTTATTAGCTCCATAAAGTCCTCCTTTAATGACGGTTTTTAGTGAATTTCACTAGAATTTTAACGAGTTGAAGGTCGATAATTTTTAAAGACACTGTACCATTTAATTTTAATTAATTAATACTCTTCAGTGTTAAATGAGGAACTGTACGGAAGTTCAAAATCTGTAAAAAAAACAATAATCTAGAAATTTTTCTACAAACAATTTTTAAAAATGTTTTAAATTTTTAAAATGTTTTTCGATTGAAATCCAAAATTTCATTTCGGGGTACTTATTCAGTTCTTTTAGTCTACTTTTTTCAATAGTTCTGAAATTCAATTTTATATACAGTAAATGCCCGGTAAAATATAAGAGTCGGTTTGATAACCCAAATTATTCCAAGAAAACAACAAAACGTATTTTCTCAACAAACTTTATAAAAAAAAAGCATCATCCAGGCCGTGAAACCCCGAAAACGATGGTGTTGGTGTCTTGTCAGAAGCCATTCTGCAATTTTTCTTATTATTCTATTTCTCTAGATTTTTGAACTATGTCTCAAAAACACTAGAAGAACAATGCGAAAAACGGGATCCAGAAGTGAAGTTGGTTTTTCAAAAATTTTGTCCAAACGGTTTATTTATGTCAACCACGTAGAGAAGACCAAATAAAATCCGAGCGTTCAAATTATTCGAAAAAAAGAGGTTTTTCAAAAATTTTGTCCAAACGGTTTGTTTATGTCAACCACTTAGAGAAGACCAAACAATTTCCGAGCGTCCAAATTATTCGAAAAAAAAGAAAAAGGAATGACGAAACTTGTTTCAATAAGTTTGCTATAGAAAACGTGTTATTTTCCCGAAAAATTTGGTATCTTTTGACTCTTAGGCGGTTCGGCCCCCAAGTAAATGCCCGGTAAAATATAAGAGTCGGTTTGATAACCCAAATTATTCCAAGAAAACAACAAAACGTATTTTCTCAACAAACTTTATTATAAACGAGTTAATAGTAACAAAGATGTGCAATGAGCACCGAAGAGAGTCTCAGTGAAGATTGTAAACAATCTTCACCAACAAAAACAGTCACAAAAATTGGGAACAATCCCTAAAACCAAAAACAACTGAATTTTTTGGATAAAATTCCAAATTCCCTCGAAAAAACTACAAAGTTTCGCAATTACGGAGTGACCATAGTTTAGTGTATTTCTACACAGGAGACGCACAGAAAAAGGGGAAAGTGGAACGGGCAAACGGGGAAAAGCGAACACAAACGGTGACAAGGGGATATTATTACTATACCTAAAAGATCGTGAGAAAATTTGCAAAAAAGTAGAAAAGGGCACCCGGTATCGAACTTTGGTCTCAAAAATAAAAGTTTCCACCAAAATGGCAGCCAGGGTCCTCTTATTTTTGCAAATTTTTTGTTATTAGGTATATAAAATTTAAATTTTGTTTGATCTAGCAACATTTATAACCTGCGTATAGTCCTCCTTTAAGCTGAAACTAAAAGAATTTAATCCTGAATTTTATGTAGACTGTAAGTAATGCTCATTTAACAAAAACAATTTTTTTTCAAAAGTTTTCGAGCTTTGACGCTAGTTAGAACATTGTCATTTTCTCAAAAAGTGTGGTTGGTTTTTCTCTATGTTTTATTTCAGTCGTGTGGACTTTCCTTCGACGGCGGATCCTTCTTCGAACACAACGGTGTACCCCTCTGCGAACGTCACTACCATGAATCGCGTGGATCTCTCTGCTCCCAATGCCGTGGCCCAATCAATGGACGATGCGTCGCTGCAATGGGCAAGAAATTCCACCCAGAACATTTCCGATGCACCTACTGTAATCATCAATTGACGAAAGGAACGTTCAAAGAAGTCGATCGACGACCATTTTGCCATAAATGTTATAACAATACGTTTGCATTAACGCCTGCCTGAGTGGCTCGGTTTTCTATGTAAATTTTCTCTCTTGTCTAAAGTCGCATTCATATCAAATTCACTTTTTTTTTTTTTGAAATTTTTCACTTTAAATCCCAACTAGTTCACAATTTATACCCATTTTATTTCCTCTAGGGAAACGACCACTTTGCTGCAAAATGCCCATGTGATGTTACCTATTTCGAAGAGGAGGAAGTTTATTGATCGGATTTCTACGCATTTTTATAGAAACTCAAACTTCTTTTTTTTTGCCTTTTTTTTTTGAAATAAAGTATACCCTGTAAAAATATTTTAAATTGTGCTATTCTTACACAAGTTTTGGATCGAATATCATTAAATGCTTCTGATTCAATTTGAACAGATGATCAGCAAAGATCAGAAAGGTTCATCAGAAAGATCAGAAAGGTTCATCAGCATCAGGCTTGGTTCTCCGATTTTTCCCGGTTTTTTTCTAGGAAAATTTCGAAAATTCGTAAAAAACTAAAAACAAAATTTGGAATAATCGAAATTTCCGTTTTCCGATTCCGAACAAGCTTGATCAGCATGTCACCAATCTACACACTTTAGAATTTCAGTATGGCTCTTGCACTTTGTTGGAATATTTTCGATACGAAGCATTTTTCAAACCGATTTCGAACTTGAGGCTTTTTTCTGGCAGTCATCGATTTTACTTTGATAATTGGACCAATCTGAACTTATTTCAATATTTATCTTCCGGCCAGAGTTTTCTTTGTGAAAAAATGGGCTATTGACAGATTGACACGTTCGAATCATGAGTCCAACCTCTACCGATCAGAACGTGGTATATGAAAATGGGAGAAATTGTTTTTGGCAGATCTCGATTAGTTTTCCAACTAGTAAAATAATTGTTTTTCTTGAAATTTTCTGGAACATTTAAAGTGTTTGTTTACTGCTTTTCAATTGTTGTTTTAATCTATTCAGAAACACCTATTATTAATGAATTTGTCAAAAAAAAAATTTTTTTCGGGCGCCCGTGGGTCCAAAACAGCTTCCGCAAAAGTGCGGAAAACAGGCGATGGCAGTGCAAAGCGGGCGGTGCCACCACCCGTTTTTGTGTTTTTGAGGTACCGTTTTGCTCAAAATTAAGCTTTTGAACCGAATTTTTTTGTAGATTCCGTTAATAATAGGTGATTCTGAGTCGATTACAGCAAAAATTGAAAATCAGTAAAAATTGAAAATCATTAAAATGTAATTTGTGCGAAATCACACCGATAAATACACGCTTCATAGCAGCCGTCCAAAGTTGAAAAAATAAAAATTTAAATGCGCGCGTGTCCGTGCGACGCGGTCTGTGTCCGTGCAACGCGGTCGGAATTGGCGCGAAACACAATTATTTGAATGTGGCTACATATTGGTGTTGTTCTTTGGCCCACCTGGGCTCTCATTCGAATTTTGATCTTTTGCCTTGAATTTGGATCGTTTTAACTGATCAGCTGCCTTTAAGTGAAAATAGACTTCATTCTCATTCCGAATCTGTTTTTAAAAAGTTCTAAAACCACCTAGAAGTCGAGAAAATGAGCTTCAAAACAATGGCCTAGAAAAAGGGGCCACCTGGCCGAACTTTTTCCTATGAGATTTTTTCGTGTTTCGTTAATAAATAGTTATTCAGAAGGCTTATATTAGTCCTTTTTATGTTTTTTTTTCATTTTTTTTTGGATTTTCATGCATGCGGACTAGTTTTCGCCGGTGACCACTTTTTCTAGGTCATTGTTTTGAAGCTCATTTTCTCGATTTCTAGGTGGTTTTAGAAAAATTTTAAAACATATTTGGAATGAGAATGAAGTCTATTTTCATCCCAGACGCATTTATTAGTTTCGATTTTTGCAACTGGCATAATTGTTTTTTAACAAAAAATTGCGAAAATTCTACTTTTTTCAATGAATCCCATGAAATTTGAAGACAGAGGTAAAAAAGTGCTGTACGACGGCGGGTCACCCTTGAATTTTTAGAGCCGACGTTTCGGTTTTATTCCAAGTGATCTACTATGTAGACATTTTTGAAAATAAAAATAGTGTCCATGCTCAACCCTACTATGTACTAAATTGATAGAGTGCTTTAAAAAATGAAAGAAAAACAAGATCTTCAAAATTTTGAGACAATTTTAAAATTTCAGTTGAATTTTCCATAAATAATTCGTGGATATGGGATCGAATTATCATATATCAAGATTCACACACACGATTTTGTTGCTTTTGGTATCAATATATTCCTATTTCAATATAGATAATAGAAACATACGAAATTTTGAAATTTCCTTCATTTTAAAAATTTTGAGCCTAATTTAAAATTTCAGTTGAATTTGCCTTGCTCCAAAGATTCACACACATACAATTTTATTTCTTTTTTTCATTTTGACAAGTTTGAAATTTGAATTTTCGAATTTTCCAAAGATACAGCACTGAAACATATATTTTTTGAAATAAATTTCCATCTGAAAATGATGTAAAAGTTCAAAAATTTCAAGAGTGATGGGTAAGAAGAAATTCGTCGGATGAAATATGCAATGTGAGTGAAACCGGCTGCTGTCAATGTTCCGGTGAGCGTTAATTTTTCAAATGGAAAAACAGTATAAAAACTCAAAAATCAAACAAAAATACTATTTTTTTTCTTAAATGAAATAATTGTCGATAACTTTTATTCTAACAATAGTTGCCCGAAGTTTGGGAATAGTCAGAGTTCCAGTTCGTAAGTTCAACATATTTGCAATTCGTGGCCACTTATCAAACTCTTTACGCCAGCAAATTGCACCAAATATGACAACTGGTGAGACTTGGTCGAATGTTGCCGAACGAAATAATTTGAGCTTGCATCAAGTTTACTTGATCATATCAATCATCCGAGATGGCTGCTTGCTGGTGATGAGTAGGTGCAACTTCAAAAAATTGCATCAAGTCTGAATTTTTCAGACTTTGTGTTGCACCAGTAATCACCAAAGATTGGAACCTGATGTATGGATAGTAAGATAATCTCTTGTTTATCAATATTTATAACCTTTTTATTTCGAAATACACGCCCAAATCAATTTTTTAAAATTTCATTGAAACATGTTGCTGTTTTAAACGAGTCAAGTAGATTCTATTTCATTCATTTTTATTGTCAATTTCAAGAACGAGTGGTATTTTGAAATACGAGAAACACGGATCCTTATTTTTAAAGATTTTTGTAAAAATTCCTGATCGAAAGCAGTTTTTGGGAACATAACACATTTTCTTGATAATGTTCCGTTTTCTGAAGTCTGCAACAATCCGATACATTAAAAAGTTCGTTAAAAGAAAATACTGGCCTCTAAAATGTATGCTTTTGCTTACATAAACTCGACCTATTCGTGAAAATGTGAAAATGAATCCAAAAGCACTTTGACCGGAAAATGAGTAAGAAAAAACAAAAAATTCACAACTTTCAAAATATTACTTTCTAGAAGCTCGGACCAATTGTCAGAGAAACAACTAGGTATCCACAACCTCAAGAAATTTCATCGGCATATGCTCATACGATTGAATGAGCCAAAAAATTGAATGAATTTTCATCTTTTTCACCTATAGAAAATTCTATCGAAGTAGTTGAGAGCAACGTGATGAGCAGAAAAACATTATTTCCAAGTTTTTGTATTCTAAACTGTGCGTTTCCAGACGTTTCACCCTAGTTAGTTTCAGTTTTCGGCCTCCAGACTCAGCTCTATTTAGCCAACTTTAAGATTTTTTAAAATTTATTTCTGAAGCAACATATCGATTATAATTGTTTTAATTAAGAAGGGTTAAAACCCTGTCTTCCTATGTTCTCCATTGGAGAAGTAGATCAGCCAGATAAACCACCAATTGTTAAGGAATTCAAAATTCCAGAAATTTATTTTCCAACTATTAGAGAATCTAAAATTCAAGCACAAACAACAAGGTATTTATTAAGAATACATTTATTCAGATGAAAAGAACAATAATTATTAAATGAACTAACCTGTAAGATCCTTGGAAGAATTGCTCGATGATCACTCCATGTCGCCCGATTTGGAAATGCTGGTTGTGCTTTCTTCAAAATCCGTGGTGACCAAGAATGGCAGAAGTCAATATTTCCTTTTTTCAAACTGTAAAAACTTTATTCAAATTGTTAAAAAAAAGAATTTTTACCTACGAAGGGAATAATAATGTCGGAACCTCTTGTATTTGCTTATGACGCCTCATTGATCCAAAAATGCAATTTTCAGTCCAAATAACGATAACGAAATGTATCGATCGTTTTGCAGCTGGGGAGATTGAGCTGGCGTCATTTTCCTGAAATTGTGAGATATTGGCGTTAATAACGTTTCAATAAATACAATTTCTTAGAAATATGACTTTCGATTAAATATTTCAATTTGAAATAGAAATCACTCACCTTCACATGTTCGGACAAATAGAAATCCTTGTGGACAAGTGTTTCTTCAAAGAACCATCTTTCCACCAAATCCAGTCAACGTCCTCAAAGGTATTTGACAGCTAGTCGTTATAGACTCTCAGATGCTTTTGAATTCCATGAAGACTATCGATTGAATTCCGTCTCTTCACTTGCTTGCCAATTCAATTAATTCTGAAAATAAAACGAATTTTGGTGCAATCATTGAAATTTATTTATACCTTTCTGAGCCAAACTATCAAGCACTGCGATTTTCCATCATAACCACAAATTGACCACTTTTTCCTTTGAAACCTTTAAATCTTCTCATAATCGTCCATCAATTGTCAACAATTCGGAATTGAAACTATTCTCGCCAAAACTGTGGGAAACTCGTCGTTTGACTTGACTTTGATACTTCGAACCAGCATCTGTTTTAAAACAGTTCG
Organism: Caenorhabditis virilis; assembly: GCA_964036255.1. Taxonomy (NCBI): domain Eukaryota; kingdom Metazoa; phylum Nematoda; class Chromadorea; order Rhabditida; family Rhabditidae; genus Caenorhabditis; species Caenorhabditis virilis. The sequence continues at coordinate 6,704,351 of OZ038417.1, read as the reverse complement.
TTGAAGATCCTTGAACTGGTAATCGTCTAAAATTATTAATATCATTATTTTTGAAGCCGTTCAAGTTCAAATTTATTATTTTTTACCTTTCTGAGCAAAACTATGAAGTTGTAACTATTCATCCCAGCAACAAATCCCCATGGTTTCCTGATTTTTCGTCAACTTCGTCCATTTCCAACTGTTTATCCGGAACTTCTGTTTTTCTTGCGAAAACTGATACCAGAATAGATTTTGTTGAAATATTCGTGTCCTTCCGATGATCTCAAATCCTTCCGATCTTCCCCATTGTTCCAGAATTCGATGGAAAAGCGGTAGAATCCGGACCCAATCAACAACAAAAGCGCCTGAGCATCCTGAAACGTAAAGCTTTTAGACTTACATTGATCATTTGAGCTTTGGAAGGCCGCTTTCGTCCAATTCATCCTTTTTGAACATGACTTCTGATCCTTGAAGGAGACAACCATCTGAAACCATAAATATTGCTGAATATAAATTAAATTCTAACTTACATTAAAATATTTCCATTTTCATCCGAATTCACACAAATGATCTGGCAACATTATGAATGAAAGACGAGACAGTCGGTCTGAAATTATGTTAATTTTCAGACTTTAAAAATCGAAATTTCAGCTTACGACTTCATTTCCAGATCGCGAATTCAACATGATTCATCCAAACTCCATCTTACAATCCTTGTGATCCTTCGATTCTGAAAATATACTTATTTTAGAAAATGGTTTAAAAATTTAAGAAAAATATCTAGGATAACAAAATGATGACAATATGCGTGCAAAATCCATGTACCGTCTCTCCCCCCACCCCCAAACTCTCTACTGCCAACGTCTCTTATCACTGAACACTCCATAATAGGTTTGTCTGCGTCTCTACAGAACGCTTCACTCTCTAAACACCCCCGCGGTAAGTGTTGAAATCATCGTCACATTATTCCATATTCGTGTGCTTTTAGCCACCCATATCGTTCAAGCTTTTTAAGCCTAGTATTCTTTCTGCTGCAATTATGCCATCATTCGCTATCATTCTTTCTGAGTTCCCGGAGCTCTCGGCACCCGCGGCATTTCCACGACAGGAGCGACTTTCGAAGACTTTGAAAAAGAAGTCTAAGAAAGCTCCCCTGTCGTCCGCCGGTGTCGTAAAATCCGGCATTTCCATGAGAGGAGGGGGACCGTCCCCAAAACGGATCAGGGGACCGTCGACGTCGCCAAAGCCGGCTGTGGTCTGCGAGGAACCCAGCCGCGCCAAGAAGTCGTCGCGGAACCCAAAATCGGCGCTGAAGGAGACTGCAACACTCGACCGGACCATTACCACCACTGTGATGGTCGATGTTGCTGATCTGGATCCCACCAACACCAAGGATGTCACCGAGTTCAACACGTTGAACAATATAAGCATTGGGACCATCACTGATGAATCGGCTCCAACAACTCCAGTCAGGCGAGGAAGGAAGATCACCTTCAACAAGAAGACGACCGCCAAGCTGTTTGCAATTGCTGAAGGCAAAGGAGTGTATGGGGATCGAGTCTTGATCACAGGATCACCGATCGGTGTGGAAGAGACGGGAAGATTGAAGAGACCGGCGGCTGGCAAAACCGGTGAATCATGTGTTGAATTGACGCCAGCTCAGAAGGACGCCATTTTGGGACCGTCAACATTGTCGGATGATGACAGTTTGAGATCTCACCCGGATAGAGGATGTCGCGAAACGTGTGCAGATGGTGTCTGCATCGAGACCTGCATTTGCAGGAAAAATCACATATATTGTGACGTATGTTTATTTATTTCTAGAAAATAATACATTTAAAAAATCTACCTTTTTTCAGGAAGACGAATGTCCTTGTGAGCCAGAAGAATGCGCGAACCACGACCCCAAGCCGCGATTCGACTTCGATCGAGCACTGGAACACTGGGAAAATGGGGAATCCCACTTGATGGAAATTTCAACACCTGAGAACAGCACAATACCATCTGTGGACGTATCGTCGGCATCGGTGAGATTTTCTGAAAACATACATTTTTTCAAAAAATCAATAATTTCTATCCCAAAAACATTTCTTAATTTAATCAGCGAAAACCCCTTGAAATTTTGAGAAAATGCCTTTTTTCATATATTTTGACAAAAAATTATGTAAAAGCTCACCAATTCATAAATCCACTGGACCGTATGATATTTTGGGTGCATTTCATCATATTTTGAAGTTGGAATCTGAAATTTGATAATTATTTTAATATATTTAAAATATTAAGATACAGAGAAGAGAAGATTTATAGAGAAATTTGTAAATATTGAAATTAACAACTTTTACTTAAAAATCGTTAATTTCAGGAAGCTCCAGCTCCACCGACTCCAGTACCAGTCACATTCTGTGACGAGCACGTGACCAAAAGAAGACGGAAGGTTTTTGTAAGTTTTTCGAAATTTTTTTGTAAAATTCTAAATTTTCCGCTTTTTTAAATTTTTGATCTGAAAAGATCAAATTTATGAAATAAGTCTGAAATTACTATAAAATATCATGAATATCGATTTTTCAGAGAACCTCAAGATCGTCGCCATACGGTATGCCGAAGGTGCATCCAAACAAGGACATTCGAGAACGAAGGACGGTGAGTGGCAACTTTTTAAAACATTTTCGATTTTCATGGTTTTTTCAGAGGTTGTCAGCACCACCTTCACCACACTCGATCCCTGCATCTTCGCCAAGAAGATCGCCAACACCACCACATCCGATTCCGCCAAGAGTGCTTCCAGCACACGGAATCTGTCTGGATAGGACGATGTTTGGCCAGGAGTTTTATGAAAACTTCCTGGCAGGATTGATCACGGATCAGTGCCTCAAATGCCTGGATGGAAAGGCCAAGAACCAGCAGAAGTGGCTGACAGACGGTGCCGTCTATTTCGGCCTATTGAAAGAGGTTAGTTTTTATTTTTATTCGTTATTTCTTTCAATCCAATTTTCTCCTCAATTTATTACATTATTCAACTCATTTCTCATTTCCGGAAGAAGCTCCCAAATTTTCCTAATTCCTATTCCCATCACTTTTTTATTATTTTGGTTTCATTTATCATTTTTGGGGTTTCCCCACTTTTGAACCCTTTTTCAGTTATCAGTACATTTCCAATTATATTTCATAATTTCATCCCTTTTCCTTTTTCTTAACACAATTATATTTATCGCTCATTTCGAAAGCTCCCACTTTCTTTAAGATTAAATTTAATGTATTAATATTTAATTTTTGAGATTATTTGAAATACTATGACTTTCAACTTATATTTTGACCCGAATATTTTTCAAATTTTCAAAAAACTTACATAATTCCAAGAATTTTCATCGTATAACCCATCAAATTAGCTCCAATAATGCATGAAGATGATCAATCTTCTTAACAACATACATTTTCTTCATTCCTACAGCCAATGTGACGAATATCTGAAAATCTCACATTTTTAAACAAATTTTTTTGATAATTGAGCATTTTATTATCTACAAAATTTCTAATTCATTTTTTTTCAAAATTTTTAGGAGCTACTGAATTTAAGACTGTAAAATAAAGACAAAAACAGTTCTAAAACTTAGAATCTTGAATTATAACGGCCTACTACATAAACTACATACTATTCTCATCAATTTGTTATTATTTTGATTTTATTTATCATTATTCGGTTTCACGATTACAAAATTCATTCCTAACTTCAAAAAATCAATATTTTGAACCTTTTAAACTGATATTTTTCAATTTCCTAAAGCTTACATTTAATTTTATAGAAATTGGGCATCAAATTTAAATTTTTAGCTTTAAATTTCCTTTTGTCGAGATTTTTTTGATCAATTATACACATTTCGGGAGCTCTCGATATAGAAGTAATGAACATAAGCCTATTTATTGTAAATTTCATCTTTTTAGAAATATTTTTTGATCATCCACTTGATTTTTTCACGTTTTATTTTTCATTTTCAACTCCAAAGCTGCTAGGAACAAAATTTCAAGAAAAAAATGAACTCACCTTAAATTCTTGAAATTTTGAATGCCAATGTTGTTCCAAATGTATTGATTTTGAAGATGACATCTGTAAATTATTAAATTATCAATGGAAATGAGTTAAAGTGTGAAAAGAGGAGAAAATATGAAGAAAGAAACAAAAATATCGATTTTTAGAAATGTATTTTAATAAAAACAAATATTTTCAGGTATCAGCCGCGAATATGAATGGAGGCAGATTCGCCGTTCTTCACCCGGCAGTGTTTGCACAATGGCCGGAAAGAAAGCCTGCTGAAGATGACGATGATTTGTCAAGAAGGGAGCCGAGCAGGGCGGCAATTGAGCAATCCATCTACTACCGCCACAATCCTGAATTTTTGTTGATGCCCTTGCACTATGGAGATCATTGGGCAATCTCCATTTATCGAGTAAAGGATTCGGAAGTGGTCGTTTACGACTCATTGTCGCCGACAAAGGAAAAGAAAGAGCAGCATTTGGCCAAGCTCCGTAGGCTGATGTCGAAGCTTCTTGGAGAACACATCGCCAGCAATGTGAAGGTCAGATACGCTATGAACATGCACTCGGAACGGCAAAAGGATGGGGTAGAATGTGGGATCTTTACGATCATAAATGGGCGGCGCCTAACAGAAGGAAGAAAAGATCTGAAGAATAAGCGGAAGTCTGATGAGAATATCGAATTCGGTGCGGAGAGAAAGAAGCTTCGGCTTTCTTTGACGGCAGTTAGAGCCGATTTAGGTAAAAAATCGTTTTCAAAAAATTAAAAATCAAATAGTTCAATTTTCAGCGGTCATTGGACAAGCTAATGCGGGTGGACAAGTGGCACAAGCGGCTTCACCACCGGTCGTTATTCGAGCTCCGACACCACCGCCACCGCCAACTCCGACACCACAAGGCCCGCAACCGCTCAGAAGATCCCAACGCAACAATGATGCAACGAATCGTAAGATTCAGGCTTGTTGCGCTGTGTTGGGGACGAGAACGCCAAAGCCATTTGGTGTAAGTTTTTAAATGAATTCTATGTTCTTCAATCTTAATTTATATTTTTAGGCTCGGCGTAGAAGTCGTTAAAACCCCTGCGGGGGTCCGCTGTACCAATTATGTCTGTACTCATTCAATCTGTCAATCAATATCTGTTCAATACAACCAACTTCTGCAACATTTCTTCCTGTACAGGTACCGTTGGGCTTTTCTTGTCATTTGTTACTTTCTCATTCTTGTCATTTTTTATCCTCTCTTTCTGTATTTGTTTTCTTTCATTCCTGTATTTGTTAGGAGCGTTTTTGTAGCAGCTTTGTTAGTATTCTAGCGCCTTCTGTTTTGTAATGCATTTTTTTCTCACCTTCTCATCTAGTTATTAAGCGCGCGCGCTCAATTTCTAGAATGATTGTTTGAATCATTGCCAGCAATAGATTAGGCGCTTCGGCAACTAACCGATTTAAAAGCTGAAAATTTCTAGATTTTTGGAATTTCTGAAATTGCGTTGAAAGTAGTTTAACGAGCTAGTTTGATTATTTTTAGAGGATCTTAGGTAGGAGAAAACACGGAAAAATGTGATGTAAATTGAGAGAAAAAAAGCGGGTGAGAAATCGGAGTTTTTGGTGGAAAAAACATACCGGGATGGTTGTATATTTCGAAACGTTGTTTGAATCGACGTTTCAAGAATTCGAAAAATTCGAATTCCGCATTGGAAAGAGGATAAATGTGTCGGCTTGTGAGTTGGGAGTTGTTCTCTTCTCCGCAACAATGTCCAACCTATTTTCTGTCCTCACCGCCTCAGAATCCTTCGAAACCAGAAGGATCCCCGAATAATAATATTCGTGTCTGGCGACCCATCTCCTCACTTTTGGGAGGATTCATTCCCTGCGACGAACAGTGTTGAACAAGCGTGCAGGAGTCGTCTTCTCGGCGCATCTTCCAGCCCTGACGCTTCCACACTGTCTAAGGGATTTTCAGCATCTTCGCAGTTCAGCAATGCTCATCAATGGTGTACTGGAAGGTTTTATTTTTTCAGGTCGGCACGGGAGTTCAAGGACAACCAAAGGTAAATTTACCTTTTTTTTCAAATAAAGATGCCAAAATGGGATTAGGCCAATGGAATAATCTCATTTTGGTTAGTTAGTGGCATTCGGTTTAGGGGTTAGTCTTTAGGTATCCAAATCTACTTGACGCCTACTTCTACAGCTTAGTTCCCTCCAAATGACTTAGTGCTTGCTCAAAAAATGAAACCGAATGCTCGGGGAATGGCATCCTCCACGAAGTGTCGAAATGGGAACGGCCGGCGAATATTGTTATTCGGTGATCCGACTGGAATCGATCGTTTTTGATGTAGTGTACGATAGAAGATCGGATGGGCATTGTTCGGAACATAAGAGAACATCTTCCAACTCCCAAGTTGGCCCATTTATCCTCTTTCTAATGCCGAATTTGGATTTTTCGAATTCTTGAAACCTCGATTCGAACAAGTTTCGAATTATGCTCCAGTCCTGGTTTTTTTCCACCAAAAACCCCGATTTCTCACCCGCTTCTTTTCTCTCAATTCACATCACATTTTTCCCGTTTTCTCTGTCCTAAGTGAATCTGAAAATAGTTAAGCTATCTCGTTGAACTATGTTCAGCGCAATTTTGGGAATTCTGAAAATCTAGAAATTTTCAGCTTTAAAATTGGTTAGTTTGTGACTGCCGAAGCGCTTCATCTATTGCTGTCAAAGTATTCAAACAAAAGTTTTGGAAATTCGGCGTTAACGCTTGATTTCAAGATGAGAAAGTTAGAAGAACGTGCATGAAAATAGGAGGCGCGAAAAATCTATCAAAGCTGTTATAAAAATTGACTCCAATTGTTTTTCAAGGCTCTCATGGCTAAAAGCCAAATTTCATTATTCTCATTTTACTGATTCAAAATCATTCATTTCAAGGTCCAAGACCATAATTTCAGTCAAAAATCGATATTTTGAAGTAGGGGTGAAGAAATCTAAATAATTCTATATTTTGGGTACCAACAATTCAAAAAACGATTCGAAAATACATTTCTGTTTGTCAATATATTCATTTTTATTAAAAAAAACATCGAATTCTCTCAATTCCATTCTAGTTTCGGGTGTGGTTTAATCTATCTCAGTACATTTCCTTCAAAGGAAAAAAAGGAAAATCCAGAGGGTATATCATAGGATTCTCTTATAGGGGCCTAGATTTTACGGCATTTTTTTGACAATTTTCAGCAATTTCTAGATTTTTCTTTAGTGTTTTTTGGAAAACTTTTGGGCTCACCGTTTCTTTACCTATTCTCACTAGAGTATCTCTTATTTCTACTTGAACCTATCTTAGGAGGGCCTACCTGTTTTTGAGAAAATAATTGAGACGTTGAGGGCGAATAATTCCTGTCGAATATTTTATTTCAAGACCGCCCATTTATCCTAATACTTCTTTTTTCTAGGTTTTAAGTTTTAGGAGTACTTGTGAATATTTAGGAGTAGCTTAGGGTTTAACATTAGGGTATTTGGGAATATTTTAGGTATTAACTTTGTTTTTTTTCCATCTTATATGGTTTTTTTTGCAATTTATTAGGGTTTAAGAAAAGGGTCAATTTTTTATCATTATTATTTATATATATATATATTAAATTGGGGTTTCTTGTCACTTTCATTTCCCTTTTTTCACACCCGGCGCCCACTTAATCAACATTAGGAGAGAAGAATTGTGTCATTTCTGGCGTTTAGGTCTAGCCCGAAAGCTCTTATTTTGTTGTTTAGAAGTGTATAAAATGCGTGTAGAAGAAGCAAAATGTGTTGGAGTAAACTGTAAAGTTCAGAAGTTAGTACGGTGATAGGCCATTCATTCATTACTCTCGTTGTCTTTAAACCCTTCTTTATTCTTGGGATCTTTGACGGGAAAGACCTTGAATATCGGGTTTTGGGTGGATAAATTTCAAAGTACACAGTATAACTACTTGAAATTAGAAAGTTGGTTTTTCCCTGTTCTGAAAAGAGCAGGATGTATTATGACCAGCACCCAGGACAACAACTTTTGTCAACACACCAGTAATAATGAATGCCCTGGAGTACTTAGAATTTCCATTTGTGTGAAATGGCTTAAAAAAAGAAAAAAAAGAAAAAAAAAGAAAAAAAAGAAAAAAAAAGAAAAAAAAGAAAAAAAAAGAAAAAAGAACTTCTGAACTTTACATTTGCTTCAAACATTAGGCCAATTCTACCGTTTTTTTGTACTCTTCGCTTAGCTTTTCGGGTACAATTACCTATTTTTACAAGACGCCCACTCGGTCATTCACACGTTCTTTCTCTCTGTTTGTGTTGATTTCGTGGAACTTTTCCTGATCCGTTTAGTTCGTCGCCAAGGGTTGTGATTTGGTTCTTCGTTCCTCGCACCAACATTATAAGGCCATTTCGCACCCTGTCCCCCTCCTCTCGAATTCTCCCATCCCCCCAAAGAACCCCAATTTTTAATAAACATTCGTTTCTCAACTATTAAGCTCTTTTATTTTCTCTCAAATGGGTGGGTAAAACAATTTCTGTGGTAGCTTTTGCCTCCTAATTTAGTTTTGAGGAGACTTAGGAATATTCTGGTAGATTGGTGAAGACTCGGCCGAAAGTCGACTAGAAAATACTTTGGGAAAATTTGGAAAACGTTGAAAATTATCTAAAGAGTGCCGTTAAAATTGAAAGCCCCGCTTAGAGTTCCTATGATAAAAATTGGATTTCGTTATTCTGAATTTACATAAAAGATTAAATATTGCCAGTAATTCCCGACAAAATAAAAAATTCTGTATGAGATGAATTCGATGAAAGTGAAATATAAAAAGAAAAAGTCTGTATACAATCAATTCGAAAACAAAAAAATTAAGTTGGTACCCATTTTCTGATAAAAAACTTCGTAATACCCCTACGATCGTCATACTTCTCTGAATTCTTCTGAAACTTCTCATTTTCTCTAATACCGCGCCCAACGGTCCGTTTTATTATGTACAGATGTGAAATATATATTTTTTATAATTACTGCTTAAATAAACAGCTTAATTATATTGATGTGTTATTTTTTTAAACAACAAAAAACAACGAAAATGGTTTGAAACCAATTTGAATACTTGAAAGAACAACAACAATAACAAAAAGAGGGATTTCAGATCATTTACAGATATTCAAGTGGAATCGATACAAAACTCAATTGGCTTTAAAAAAGAAAAAAACACGATAAATCTACATTTTAGCTCAATAAAAATAATTTTTCATTTCTCTTTGAAAAAATCCACATTTCACATGAAAAACGACGGAATTCTTTTTTTAAATACTCGGAAAAATTTTCTGAACTCAAAAATGTAGTTTTAACGTGTTTAAAAACAAAAAAAACAAGTTAAAAAATGAAAAACCAAATGTTTGAAAATAAATAATTTTGTATTATTTTCAAATTGAGTTACGGTAGATTTCGCGATGTGCAAACACCGGGACGCGCTGGTGCACACAAGTATCGATTATTATTATTTTGGCTCTGAAATTCATGTACGTAGTAATTTTTCGTTTTCTATAATTTTTAATTCGATTTTCTTGAAGTTTTATGGTTATCTTCGTTGTACTTATATTTTCCACGTTATTTTGAGTACTTATACATATTTTTGTGTTCAATATATCTTCATTTCGAAAGAAATGTTTATTTTATCGAAATAGTTTTTTTTAAACCATGAATAAATAATTTTTGTTATATTTCTAGACCTGCTTAGTAATTCCCTTGAAATGTGCCCACTTAAAAACAAAATGAAACGTTTTTATCAACAATCACTACACGATGGCATGATTTTAGAATTTTAAATGTCTAATTTATACGGAAGTCAATTGTTAGCACCCCATACTTTTTTTCAGTTTTCTATTTTCTTTTGAAGACAAGCAGTTTGATAACATGATTTTAATTGCGGCAAGACGAACAAAAATTCACCTGAGTTCTGAAACTGGATCGCACAACTCCGAGAAGAAGGACTAAATTTTTTCAACGAGCTAATAACGAGAAAGTTTATCGTATGAATTTGAAAATTAATGAATAATCGACCAAAAAAATATTCGCAAAAGACCCAATTATAAAATTGAAAGTCCTGTTTTATCCAAAAACTTCAAAAATCAATTTTTTATGCTGTTCGAAAATCGAAAAATCGGTAGAATAAAAAAAAGCTATAAAAATCCGGTAAATGAGGTTCTGCAATTCAAAAGACATTATTTAATCACCATGCATTTCATCCGAACATTTTTATACCTAGGTTTCAGAATAGTTTTTTTTAGAAATTACGCGTCTACCTGATATTCTTAATTTAATTTAGGACATCGCTAAAATTATGCGTTTTTAATAATTTCGGATCGTTTTAGGGAGATGTATAAACTTTTCTAGGCAATTAAATTATACAATTTGAAATCCGACTATATTTTTGAAAACTTGAGACACCTCAATATAAAACCCGAGCATTTTAGAAGTAATTACGATTTTCAAAAATTCCCGCAGCTCCTCTTTTTTAATCATCATTATTATGTGATGAACCTTTTTTTTAACTATTAAACCCCATCTCTCCCTGCTTTCAGCCATCAAGGGATAAGCATTTCCCATTTAATAAACCCTCCCCCCTCCCCAAAAATCGTGTTTTTTTTTCGGCAAAAATAAGTAAAAGGAAAAAATCGATCAACAAAAATTATTCACTTAATTGTCGATTCTTCATGCTCCTCACTCTATATGTCGATGTCGCGCCGGTGATTGAACTTCGTTGAACCGTTGATTTCCCTTCAAAAAAATTTTAATTTTGAAAATTTACAAATTTTTAAACAAAATAAAAATTGGCGATAGCCTTCGGCTGCCAATTACCAAAATTTAGTTGTAAAAATCATTTTTTACTAATTTTTCGCGACAAAATCCAAAATTTTTCAAAATTCATGTTTTTTCTCTAAATAAATACTAACCTTTATCCACTTTGATTGCTGTTGCATCCGCTGATGTTGACTTTGTGGAGTAAGCGGCCTGGAAGTATCAAAAATCAATAAAAGAACGTTTTTTTTAAACTTTTAAAACGGAAATTAGAAATTTTGAAAGTTATCGTTTTTAAACAAAATAAAAAATTGGCGATAGCCTTCGGCCACCTGTTACCAAAATTTAGTTGTAAAAATGAGTTTTTTCAAAAACACTTTTCGAAAAAATACATTTCCAACATTCATATTTTTCTTAAAATAAATACTAACCTTGACCTTGTCCGATTGATGTTACATCCGCAGATGTTGACTTGGTGTGAGCATCTGAAAGTATCAAAAATGAATAAAAATGAGTCTTTTTTTTAATTTGTAGACTGAAAATTGAAATTTTGAAAATTCACACGTTTATCAACAGAATAAACAATTGCCGATAGCCTTCGGCCGCCAATTACCAAAATTTAGCTGTAAAAATGCTGTTTTATCAATTTTTGGCGCAAAATTAAAAAACGCCCAATTTTCTCGAAAAAATCCAAAAAGTTGCCAAAATTCTTATTTTTCTTGAAATAAATACTAACCTGGATCCAATTTGATTGCTGTTGCAGCAGCCGATGCGGCGATGTTGCGTTGGTGGAGTAAGCGGCCTCAAAGTATAAAAAATCAATAAAAATGTAATTTTTTTTTAAACTTCGGAACTTTAAATTGGAAATTTTGAAAATTCACGTTTCTAAACAAAATAAAAAAAAATGGCGATAGCCTTCGGCCGCCCATTACCAAAATTTAGCTATTTTTAATTGTATTTTCGCAAAAAATTCTTATTTGTTCTTGAAATAAATACTAACCTGGATCAATCATAAGCTTTCCTCTTTTTTATCGAGTATCCATTTCCATTCCATCTCGTTCCATTTTTCCTCCTGCCATTTATCCTCCATATCCAACCCCTTTTCCCCAATCCAAAAAAAAAGGTCATCATTATTCTATGATGATGATCAACCTTTTTTTAAACTATTAAATCCCACACTCCATGCTTTCAGCCATCAAAGGATAAGCATTTCCCATTTAATAAACCCTCCCCCCTCCCAAAAATCATGTTTTTCTTCGGCAAAAATAATAAAAAGTAAAAATCGATCAACAAAAATTATTCACTTAATTGTCGATTCTTCATGCTTCTCATTCTATACGTCGATGTGGAGCCGGTGATGGAACTTCGCTGAACCGTTGATTTCCCTTCAAAAAATTTTAATTTTGAAAATTTACAAATTTTTAAACTAAATAAAAATTGGCGATAGCCTTCGGCCGCCTATTACCAAAATTAAAAATTAGATTTTCTTTAAATTTTTTTTGCAAAAATACAAATTTCTCCAAATTTATATTTTTTTCTCTAAATAAATATTAACCTTTATCCAATTTGATAGCTGTTGACTCCGCCGATGTTGACCTTGTGGAATAGCTGGCCTGGAAGTATCAAAAATCAATAAAATTGACCATTAAAACATTGTTAAATTGAAATTTTGGTAATTCACAAGTTTTTGAACAAAACCAAAAATTGGCGATAGCCTTCGGCCGCCTATAACCAAAAATTAGCTGTGAAAATACTTTTTCATTATTTTTTTGTCGAAAATCTTACAATTTTTACAAAATTCAAGTTTTTAAAACATTTGTTTTCGAGAAGAACTACAAATTTCCAAAATGCGTATTTTTCTTGAAATAAATAATAACCTGGATCCAATTTGATTGCTGTTGCATCCGCCGATGTTGACTTGGTGGAGCATTTGGCCTGAAAGTATTAAAAATCAATAAAAATCGTAATTTTTTTAAAATTGCGAAACTTTAAATTGGAAATATTGAAAATTTACACGTTTCTAAACAAAATAAAAAATTGGCGATAGCCTTCGGCCGCCTATTACTCAAATTTAGCTTTAAAAATGTGTTTTATTATTTTTTTTTCTTGAAAAAATACTAACCTGGATCAATCATAAGTTTTCCTTTTGTTTATCGAGTATCCATTTCCATTGATTGTTCCAATGCCGTCCTTCCATCTATCCTCCATATCCAACCCCCTCCCAAACCAAAAAAAGCAAATTTTTTTTTAAAATTTAAAGCGCTGACAGACTACCCGCGAGCTGGAGCTTCAAAAGAGCCCCAAATATCTTTATTAAACGAAACAGAAAAATAATACAAATAATTATTAATAATCCAAGCGCTTCTTCCACTCATCGAGTTGTCCCAGTCGAAGATCTGAAAATCCTCTGAAAACCCTAATAATCTGCGATAAGCCTCAAAACAAAGAACAGTGCCGATTTCTTAGGAAGGAACTACTGAGAATACGATATTTTAAAAACCACTCTGAAAAATTGAGAACAAAAAATAAAAACATAATTTCGCTCGCGGGCACCTGTCAGTGCTAAATAGAAATCTCGAATTTGAAATTTGCACGGGAGGGGGGAGGGGGAGGAAATTCTCCAAATGGTGATCGGTTCTAGTTCACAGTTTGCTACAGGTGATCCACATAAGTTCCTTAAAATAAAAAATAATTATTTTACCAATGATTTCTTCTTCTGAATTGTCACCGGCTCGTTTCATCAGATATTAATGGTTTCCAGCGTACTTGACATCATTGGACCTTGCTTCAAGCTCATCGGCTTTCAATGTAGATTAGAACGGTACGGGAAATGCCTGAAAATATTAATAACGTCAATAAAATATTTTGGAAGTAGATTGCAAGAATAAGGTATGTTGGCTTCATAAGTTTCGAGGGCAGAAAACTGAACAAAAAGTTATAAGACTTTTTCGAACCTCCTAGACCAATTTACCTCGGGTTTTCTAATATTTCTAATATATAAAATATTTTTCAAAAACAAACCTCGAATACGCAAAAACTAGACAGAGGGACGTGAATGTCGAATTTCATGATATATTGTTACTTATTATTGTTTGGAATGGGTGGTGGGGTGTCTGACAGTCGGCTGAAACGAAAAACAAGTATTACTCAAAAGTTCTCATTGTGACAATTAAAAAATACCTTTCGATCGATTGGGAACTGTCGATGCGTTAGCCGATTTGATAGCTTGAACAATTAATTTCGTAACTGAACCAATATCGTTGTTAGATGCAGCAAATTGAACTCCTACAAGACTCGAATCATGATAATTGACATTAACGGAGGTGATGCGATCTGAAATTTGAATTTGGGGTTACATTTCGAGAAGTAAACTACCTTTGTGGTAGCATTTAGAAGAATTTGAGCAACAACTGCTTGGGTGACAACATCTTTAAGGGATTTAAGTCCGGCTCCTTCTCCAGCAATTGCGAAGTGAGGTCCATATCAGCGTCCGTCTCTGAAATATAAATGAAAATATATACATTTAAGGATAAATCTTACTTGACGAACATTCCCTGGTTTATTTGGGAACATTCCTTTGTTCAATTATTGATACCAGTCCAAACATACATCAATTTTCTACTTTTTGAGCATTGTGAGCCTAGCGATTTCGGATTCCATTAGATCAACTTCAACCAACTTCTGACTGGTTCGTCGAAATTCGTTGGATCGGATAGGATTCTGAGACCATCTGAAAAAAATTCTCTCAAAAAAATAATTTTCAAATCATAAAATACCTGATTATTTGATCGATTCCACAACTTTCAATCCATTTTCCAGTCATATGATGATTTGTAATCCATTAGAACTGAGTTATGATTCTTCATCACCATAATCACTTCACTTCCACCCTCGAAATGCTCAACAACCTCGCTTCTTTACATCTAACCTTTCCATTGTCAAAAACTTCTTCATCTGTGCCCAAAATCGCTACCATAAGCCAGGCCGCTGTTCCAAAAGAAGCGCCGAGACGCATTCTCCGTCCAAAGTTCGGTCGGGGGCGGTTGCACAATACCCTGGTAACGGCTTAGGGATATAGCAGATCCTTCCAGCTCGATAGCGATTGATGAATAGGACCCCAACTCCTGGTCGGGTTAGATGTTAGGATTTGTGTTGTTGGATCATTCGATTCGGGAAGTTTTTCGTGTTTTTGGCGAATTAAGAACAGCTGAAAATTGCAAAAAATTAGAGAAATGAAATGCACAAAAAATTATAATAAAAAAGAGAGTTTTTGTGTCACGAACAAATGTATAAAAATTACTTTTGATTTCTAATTTCCGACATTAAAAATTATTTTTGTTATTATTCCGAAATTTTAGTATAAAAATGATGTTTCTACAGAAATCCGATTCAAATAAGCAGTTTTCGAACATAGGATATTTTCAAAAATTATGAATTTTAATTTTTGAAAGTAAAATAAAGCAGAAAAAGAAGTTTTTAGCATAATTATGCATAAAATCAAAAAAAAAAGAAAAACAAACAAAAAAACGCTGTGGTGAATAGTGAACACAGAGGAAAATGACTCTCGCTGTCTGCTCTCTTAACTGTTACCATACTACATACAAATGAAGGTGTTCCTCTTCTACGGTAACCAATGAAGATAACTCGACCCATTTGAATAGAATCAGTCATTTTTTTCAGAATTAATGGCTGAAAATGTGTTCAGACTAATATAACTATTTGGGCTTTTGCTAGTTTTAATTACTTCAAAATATGGGAATTTCTCCATTTCGAAACGCCAAGGAATCATTAAAACGGAGGATTAAAAGGATGTAAGAAAATATGATTTTTTTGCTATTGAAATTGTAATTATAATCCCAAGATGTGATGTTACCCAAACCAATAAACGCATCAATGTTTAACAAAACTGTGATACATATTATGATACATACGATGAAATTAGGAGTTTAAACTCCCTTTCAGAAATTTTCAATCTACTCTTGTAGACTAGATAAACATCTAAAATTATAAAGCCCGAAACAGCCCCGAGAAGAGAAAAAAAAAAACAAAAAAGGCTTTGTCAAAGAATCTCGCCAAATAAAAAGCTTCTAAAGCGGTCATCATGATTAGTCTGGTCTAATTATTGGTAGTGAAACAAGCAACGTGAAACATGCTAGACCTTTGAAAATGGGACATTTCAGATTTTTCGAGTCGTTTTAAGTGTCTTTGTCTGAAAATGAGCAAAAGATTTTAATTTTTGCTCCAAATATATTTACATAGGAAATATTAGTATCATTAGAATCGTCATGACGTGTAGATTCTAAATATACCAAAAATTTTCAGATTTTTCAAAATTAAAGTCATTTTCAGTGTCTTTGTCTGAAAATGAGCAAAAGATTTTAATTTTTGCTCCAAATATATTTACATAGGAAATATTAGTATCATTAGAATCGTCTTGACGTGTAGATTCTAAATATACCAAAAATTTTCAGATTTTTCAAAATTAAAGTCATTTTAAGTGTCTTTGTCTGAAAATGAGCAAAAGATTTTAATTTTTGCTCCAAATATATTTACATAGGAAATATTAGTATCATTAGAATCGTCATGACGTGTAGATTCTAAATATACCAAAAATTTTCAGATTTTTCAAAATTAAAGTCATTTTCAGTGTCTTTGTCTGAAAATGAGCAAAAGATTTTAATTTTTGCTCCAAATATATTTACATAGGAAATATTAGTATCATTAGAATCGTCATGACGTGTAGATTCTAAATATACCAAAAATTTTCAGATTTTTCAAAATTAAAGTCATTTTCAGTGTCTTTGTCTGAAAATGAGCAAAAGATTTTAATTTTTGCTCCAAATATATTTACATAGGAAATATTAGTATCATTAGAATCGTCTTGACGTGTAGATTCTAAATATACCAAAAATTTTCAGATTTTTCAAAATTAAAGTCATTTTAAGTGTCTTTGTCTGAAAATGAGCAAAAGATTTTAATTTTTGCTCCAAATATATTTACATAGGAAATATTAGTATCATTAGAATCGTCATGACGTGTAGATTCTAAATATACCAAAAATTTTCAGATTTTTCAAAATTAAAGTCATTTTCAGTGTCTTTGTCTGAAAATGAGCAAAAGATTTTAATTTTTGCTCCAAATATATTTACATAGGAAATATTAGTATCATTAGAATCGCAATCGCGTGGAGAATTTAAAAATACCAAAAATTTTCAGATTTTTCAAAATTAAAGTCATTTTAAGTGTCTTTGTCTGAAAATGAGCAAAAGATTTTAATTTTTGCTCCAAATATATTTACATAGGAAATATTAGTATCATTAGAAACGTCATGACGTGTAGATTCTAAATATACCAAAAATTTTCAGATTTTTCAAAATTAAAGTCATTTTCAGTGTCTTTGTCTGAAAATGAGCAAAAGATTTTAATTTTTGCTCCAAATATATTTACATAGGAAATATTAGTATCATTAGAATCGTCATGACGTGTAGATTCTAAATATACCAAAAATTTTCAGATTTTTCAAAATTAAAGTCATTTTCAGTGTCTTTGTCTGAAAATGAGCAAAAGATTTTAATTTTTGCTCCAAATATATTTACATAGGAAATATTAGTATCATTAGAAACGTCATGACGTGTAGATTCTAAATATACCAAAAATTTTCAGATTTTTCAAAATTAAAGTAATTTTAAGTGTCTTTATCTGAAAATGAGCAAAAGATTTTAATTTTTGCTCCAAATATATTTACATAGGAAATATTAGTATCATTAGAATCGTCATGACGTGTAGATTCTAAATATACCAAAAATTTTCAGATTTTTCAAAATTAAAGTCATTTTCAGTGTCTTTGTCTGAAAATGAGCAAAAGATTTTAATTTTTGCTCCAAATATATTTACATAGGAAATATTAGTATCATTAGAATCGTCTTGACGTGTAGATTCTAAATATACCAAAAATTTTCAGATTTTTCAAAATTAAAGTCATTTTAAGTGTCTTTGTCTGAAAATGAGCAAAAGATTTTAATTTTTGCTCCAAATATATTTACATAGGAAATATTAGTATCATTAGAAACGTCATGACGTGTAGATTCTAAATATACCAAAAATTTTCAGATTTTTCAAAATTAAAGTAATTTTAAGTGTCTTTATCTGAAAATGAGCAAAAGATTTTAATTTTTGCTCCAAATATATTTACATAGGAAATATTAGTATCATTAGAATCGTCATGGCGTGGAGAATTTAAAAATACCAAAAATTTTCAGATTTTTCAAAATTAAAGTCATTTTAAGTGTCTTTGTCTGAAAATGAGCAAAAGATTTTAATTTTTGCTCCAAATATATTTACATAGGAAATATTAGTATCATTAGAATCGCAATCGCGTGGAGAATTTAAAAATACCAAAAATTTTCAGATTTTTCAAAATTAAAGTCATTTTAAGTGTCTTTGTCTGAAAATGAGCAAAAGATTTTAATTTTTGCTCCAAATATATTTACATAGGAAATATTAGTATCATTAGAAACGTCATGACGTGTAGATTCTAAATATACCAAAAATTTTCAGATTTTTCAAAATTAAAGTAATTTTAAGTGTCTTTATCTGAAAATGAGCAAAAGATTTTAATTTTTGCTCCAAATATATTTACATAGGAAATATTAGTATCATTAGAAACGTCATGACGTGTAGATTCTAAATATACCAAAAATTTTCAGATTTTTCAAAATTAAAGTAATTTTAAGTGTCTTTATCTGAAAATGAGCAAAAGATTTTAATTTTTGCTCCAAATATATTTACATAGGAAATATTAGTATCATTAGAATCGTCATGGCGTGGAGAATTTAAAAATACCAAAAATTTTCAGATTTTTCAAAATTAAAGTCATTTTAAGTGTCTTTGTCTGAAAATGAGCAAAAGATTTTAATTTTTGCTCCAAATATATTTACATAGGAAATATTAGTATCATTAGAATCGCAATCGCGTGGAGAATTTAAAAATACCAAAAATTTTCAGATTTTTCAAAATTAAAGTCATTTTAAGTGTCTTTGTCTGAAAATGAGCAAAAGATTTTAATTTTTGCTCCAAATATATTTACATAGGAAATATTAGTATCATTAGAATCGTCATGACGTGTAGATTCTAAATATACCAAAAATTTTCAGATTTTTCAAAATTAAAGTAATTTTAAGTGTCTTTATCTGAAAATGAGCAAAAGATTTTAATTTTTGCTCCAAATATATTTACATAGGAAATATTAGTATCATTAGAATCGTCATGACGTGGAGAATTTAAAAATACCAAAAATTTTCAGATTTTTCAAAATTAAAGTCATTTTAAGTGTCTTTGTCTGAAAATGAGCAAAAGATTTTAATTTTTGCTCCAAATATATTTACATAGGAAATATTAGTATCATTAGAATCGTCATGACGTGTAGATTCTAAATATACCAAAAATTTTCAGATTTTTCAAAATTAAAGTCATTTTCAGTGTCTTTGTCTGAAAATGAGCAAAAGATTTTAATTTTTGCTCCAAATATATTTACATAGGAAATATTAGTATCATTAGAATCGTCATGACGTGTAGATTCTAAATATACCAAAAATTTTCAGATTTTTCAAAATTAAAGTAATTTTAAGTGTCTTTATCTGAAAATGAGCAAAAGATTTTAATTTTTGCTCCAAATATATTTACATAGGAAATATTAGTATCATTAGAATCGTCATGACGTGGAGAATTTAAAAATACCAAAAATTTTCAGATTTTTCAAAATTAAAGTCATTTTAAGTGTCTTTGTCTGAAAATGAGCAAAAGATTTTAATTTTTGCTCCAAATATATTTACATAGGAAATATTAGTATCATTAGAATCGTCATGACGTGTAGATTCTAAATATACCAAAAATTTTCAGATTTTTCAAAATTAAAGTAATTTTAAGTGTCTTTATCTGAAAATGAGCAAAAGATTTTAATTTTTGCTCCAAATATATTTACATAGGAAATATTAGTATCATTAGAATCGTCATGACGTGGAGAATTTAAAAATACCAAAAATTTTCAGATTTTTCAAAATTAAAGTCATTTTAAGTGTCTTTGTCTGAAAATGAGCAAAAGATTTTAATTTTTGCTCCAAATATATTTACATAGGAAATATTAGTATCATTAGAATCGTCATGACGTGTAGATTCTAAATATACCAAAAATTTTCAGATTTTTCAAAATTAAAGTCATTTTCAGTGTCTTTGTCTGAAAATGAGCAAAAGATTTTAATTTTTGCTCCAAATATATTTACATAGGAAATATTAGTATCATTAGAATCGCAATCGCGTGGAGATTCTAAATATACCAAAAATTTTCAGATTTTTCAAAATTAAAGTCATTTTAAGTGTCTTTGTCTGAAAATGAGCAAAAGATTTTAATTTTTGCTCCAAATATATTTACATAGGAAATATTAGTATCATTAGAATCGTCATGGCGTGGAGAATTTAAAAATACCAAAAATTTTCAGATTTTTCAAAATTAAAGTAATTTTAAGTGTCTTTATCTGAAAATGAGCAAAAGATTTTAATTTTTGCTCCAAATATATTTACATAGGAAATATTAGTATCATTAGAATCGTCATGACGTGGAGAATTTAAAAATACCAAAAATTTTCAGATTTTTCAAAATTAAAGTCATTTTAAGTGTCTTTGTCTGAAAATGAGCAAAAGATTTTAATTTTTGCTCCAAATATATTTACATAGGAAATATTAGTATCATTAGAATCGTCATGACGTGTAGATTCTAAATATACCAAAAATTTTCAGATTTTTCAAAATTAAAGTAATTTTAAGTGTCTTTATCTGAAAATGAGCAAAAGATTTTAATTTTTGCTCCAAATATATTTACATAGGAAATATTAGTATCATTAGAATCGTCATGACGTGGAGAATTTAAAAATACCAAAAATTTTCAGATTTTTCAAAATTAAAGTAATTTTAAGTGTCTTTATCTGAAAATGAGCAAAAGATTTTAATTTTTGCTCCAAATATATTTACATAGGAAATATTAGTATCATTAGAATCGTCATGACGTGTAGATTCTAAATATACCAAAAATTTTCAGATTTTTCAAAATTAAAGTAATTTTAAGTGTCTTTATCTGAAAATGAGCAAAAGATTTTAATTTTTGCTCCAAATATATTTACATAGGAAATATTAGTATCATTAGAATCGTCATGACGTGGAGAATTTAAAAATACCAAAAATTTTCAGATTTTTCAAAATTAAAGTCATTTTAAGTGTCTTTGTCTGAAAATGAGCAAAAGATTTTAATTTTTGCTCCAAATATATTTACATAGGAAATATTAGTATCATTAGAATCGCAATCGCGTGTAGATTCTAAATATACCAAAAATTTTCAGATTTTTCAAAATTAAAGTCATTTTCAGTGTCTTTGTCTGAAAATGAGCAAAAGATTTTAATTTTTGCTCCAAATATATTTACATAGGAAATATTAGTATCATTAGAATCGCAATCGCGTGGAGATTCTAAATATACCAAAAATTTTCAGATTTTTCAAAATTAAAGTCATTTTAAGTGTCTTTGTCTGAAAATGAGCAAAAGATTTTAATTTTTGCTCCAAATATATTTACATAGGAAATATTAGTATCATTAGAATCGTCATGGCGTGGAGAATTTAAAAATACCAAAAATTTTCAGATTTTTCAAAATTAAAGTCATTTTAAGTGTCTTTGTCTGAAAATGAGCAAAAGATTTTAATTTTTGCTCCAAATATATTTACATAGGAAATATTAGTATCATTAGAAACGCAATCGCGTGTAGATTCTAAATATACCAAAAATTTTCAGATTTTTCAAAATTAAAGTCATTTTCAGTGTCTTTGTCTGAAAATGAGCAAAAGATTTTAATTTTTGCTCCAAATATATTTACATAGGAAATATTAGTATCATTAGAATCGCAATCGCGTGGAGATTCTAAATATACCAAAAATTTTCAGATTTTTCAAAATTAAAGTCATTTTAAGTGTCTTTGTCTGAAAATGAGCAAAAGATTTTAATTTTTGCTCCAAATATATTTACATAGGAAATATTAGTATCATTAGAATCGTCATGGCGTGGAGAATTTAAAAATACCAAAAATTTTCAGATTTTTCAAAATTAAAGTCATTTTAAGTGTCTTTGTCTGAAAATGAGCAAAAGATTTTAATTTTTGCTCCAAATATATTTACATAGGAAATATTAGTATCATTAGAATCGCAATCGCGTGGAGAATTTAAAAATACCAAAAATTTTCAGATTTTTCAAAATTAAAGTCATTTTAAGTGTCTTTGTCTGAAAATGAGCAAAAGATTTTAATTTTTGCTCCAAATATATTTACATAGGAAATATTAGTATCATTAGAAACGCAATCGCGTGTAGATTCTAAATATACCAAAAATTTTCAGATTTTTCAAAATTAAAGTCATTTTCAGTGTCTTTGTCTGAAAATGAGCAAAAGATTTTAATTTTTGCTCCAAATATATTTACATAGGAAATATTAGTATCATTAGAATCGTCATGGCGTGGAGAATTTAAAAATACCAAAAATTTTCAGATTTTTCAAAATTAAAGTCATTTTAAGTGTGTTTGTATGAAAATGAGCAAAAGATTTTAATTTTTGCTCCAAATGTATTTACATAGGAAATATTAGTATCATTAGAATCGCAATCGCGTGTAGATTCTAAATATACCAAAAATTTTCAGATTTTTCAAAATTAAAGTCATTTTAAGTGTCTTTGTCTGAAAATGAGCAAAAGATTTTAATTTTTGCTCCAAATATATTTACATAGGAAATATTAGTATCATCAGAATCGTCATGACGTGGAGAATTTAAAAATACCAAAAATTTTCAGATTTTTCAAAATTAAAGTCATTTTAAGTGTCTTTGTCTGAAAATGAGCAAAAGATTTTAATTTTTGCTCCAAATATATTCACATAGGAAATATTAGTATCATCAGAATCGTCATGACGTGGAGAATTTAAAAATACCAAAAATTTTCAGATTTTTCAAAATTAAAGTCATTTTAAGTGTGTTTGTATGAAAATGAGCAAAAGATTTTAATTTTTGCTCCAAATGTATTTACATAGGAAATATTAGTATCATTAGAATCGCAATCGCGTGTAGATTCTAAATATACCAAAAATTTTCAGATTTTTCAAAATTAAAGTCATTTTAAGTGTCTTTGTCTGAAAATGAGCAAAAGATTTTAATTTTTGCTCCAAATATATTTACATAGGAAATATTAGTATCATCAGAATCGTCATGACGTGGAGAATTTAAAAATACCAAAAATTTTCAGATTTTTCAAAATTAAAGTCATTTTAAGTGTCTTTGTCTGAAAATGAGCAAAAGATTTTAATTTTTGCTCCAAATATATTTACATAGGAAATATTAGTATCATCAGAATCGTCATGACGTGGAGAATTTAAAAATACCAAAAATTTTCAGATTTTTCAAAATTAAAGTCATTTTAAGTGTCTTTGTCTGAAAATGAGCAAAAGATTTTAATTTTTGCTCCAAATGTATTTACATAGGAAATATTAGTATCATTAGAATCGCAATCGCGTGTAGATTCTAAATATACCAAAAATTTTCAGATTTTTCAAAATTAAAGTCATTTTAAGTGTCTTTGTCTGAAAATGAGCAAAAGATTTTAATTTTTGCTCCAAATATATTTACATAGGAAATATTAGTATCATCAGAATCGTCATGACGTGGAGAATTTAAAAATACCAAAAATTTTCAGATTTTTCAAAATTAAAGTCATTTTAAGTGTGTTTGTATGAAAATGAGCAAAAGATTTTAATTTTTGCTCCAAATGTATTTACATAGGAAATATTAGTATCATTAGAATCGCAATCGCGTGTAGATTCTAAATATACCAAAAATTTTCAGATTTTTCAAAATTAAAGTCATTTTAAGTGTCTTTGTCTGAAAATGAGCAAAAGATTTTAATTTTTGCTCCAAATATATTTACATAGGAAATATTAGTATCATCAGAATCGTCATGACGTGGAGAATTTAAAAATACCAAAAATTTTCAGATTTTTCAAAATTAAAGTCATTTTAAGTGTCTTTGTCTGAAAATGAGCAAAAGATTTTAATTTTTGCTCCAAATATATTTACATAGGAAATATTAGTATCATCAGAATCGTCATGACGTGGAGAATTTAAAAATACCAAAAATTTTCAGATTTTTCAAAATTAAAGTCATTTTAAGTGTCTTTGTCTGAAAATGAGCAAAAGATTTTAATTTTTGCTCCAAATATATTTACATAGGAAATATTAGTATCATCAGAATCGTCATGACGTGGAGAATTTAAAAATACCAAAAATTTTCAGATTTTTCAAAATTAAAGTCATTTTAAGTGTCTTTGTCTGAAAATGAGCAAAAGATTTTAATTTTTGCTCCAAATATATTTACATAGGAAATATTAGTATCATCAGAATCGTCATGACGTGGAGAATTTAAAAATACCAAAAATTTTCAGATTTTTCAAAATTAAAGTCATTTTAAGTGTCTTTGTCTGAAAATGAGCAAAAGATTTTAATTTTTGCTCCAAATATATTTACATAGGAAATATTAGTATCATCAGAATCGTCATGACGTGGAGAATTTAAAAATACCAAAAATTTTCAGATTTTTCAAAATTAAAGTCATTTTAAGTGTCTTTGTCTGAAAATGAGCAAAAGATTTTAATTTTTGCTCCAAATATATTTACATAGGAAATATTAGTATCATCAGAATCGTCATGACGTGGAGAATTTAAAAATACCAAAAATTTTCAGATTTTTCAAAATTAAAGTCATTTTAAGTGTCTTTGTCTGAAAATGAGCAAAAGATTTTAATTTTTGCTCCAAATATATTTACATAGGAAATATTAGTATCATCAGAATCGTCATGACGTGGAGAATTTAAAAATACCAAAAATTTTCAGATTTTTCAAAATTAAAGTCATTTTAAGTGTCTTTGTCTGAAAATGAGCAAAAGATTTTAATTTTTGCTCCAAATATATTTACATAGGAAATATTAGTATCATCAGAATCGTCATGACGTGGAGAATTTAAAAATACCAAAAATTTTCAGATTTTTCAAAATTAAAGTCATTTTAAGTGTCTTTGTCTGAAAATGAGCAAAAGATTTTAATTTTTGCTCCAAATATATTTACATAGGAAATATTAGTATCATCAGAATCGTCATGACGTGGAGAATTTAAAAATACCAAAAATTTTCAGATTTTTCAAAATTAAAGTCATTTTAAGTGTCTTTGTCTGAAAATGAGCAAAAGATTTTAATTTTTGCTCCAAATATATTTACATAGGAAATATTAGTATCATCAGAATCGTCATGACGTGGAGAATTTAAAAATACCAAAAATTTTCAGATTTTTCAAAATTAAAGTCATTTTAAGTGTCTTTGTCTGAAAATGAGCAAAAGATTTTAATTTTTGCTCCAAATATATTTACATAGGAAATATTAGTATCATCAGAATCGTCATGACGTGGAGAATTTAAAAATACCAAAAATTTTCAGATTTTTCAAAATTAAAGTCATTTTAAGTGTCTTTGTCTGAAAATGAGCAAAAGATTTTAATTTTTGCTCCAAATATATTTACATAGGAAATATTAGTATCATCAGAATCGTCATGACGTGGAGAATTTAAAAATACCAAAAATTTTCAGATTTTTCAAAATTAAAGTCATTTTAAGTGTCTTTGTCTGAAAATGAGCAAAAGATTTTAATTTTTGCTCCAAATATATTTACATAGGAAATATTAGTATCATCAGAATCGTCATGACGTGGAGAATTTAAAAATACCAAAAATTTTCAGATTTTTCAAAATTAAAGTCATTTTAAGTGTCTTTGTCTGAAAATGAGCAAAAGATTTTAATTTTTGCTCCAAATATATTTACATAGGAAATATTAGTATCATCAGAATCGTCATGACGTGGAGAATTTAAAAATACCAAAAATTTTCAGATTTTTCAAAATTAAAGTCATTTTAAGTGTCTTTGTCTGAAAATGAGCAAAAGATTTTAATTTTTGCTCCAAATATATTTACATAGGAAATATTAGTATCATCAGAATCGTCATGACGTGGAGAATTTAAAAATACCAAAAATTTTCAGATTTTTCAAAATTAAAGTCATTTTAAGTGTCTTTGTCTGAAAATGAGCAAAAGATTTTAATTTTTGCTCCAAATATATTTACATAGGAAATATTAGTATCATCAGAATCGTCATGACGTGGAGAATTTAAAAATACCAAAAATTTTCAGATTTTTCAAAATTAAAGTCATTTTAAGTGTCTTTGTCTGAAAATGAGCAAAAGATTTTAATTTTTGCTCCAAATATATTTACATAGGAAATATTAGTATCATCAGAATCGTCATGACGTGGAGAATTTAAAAATACCAAAAATTTTCAGATTTTTCAAAATTAAAGTCATTTTAAGTGTGTTTGTATGAAAATGAGCAAAAGATTTTAATTTTTGCTCCAAATATATTTACATAGGAAATATTAGTATCATTAGAATCGCAATCGCGTGTAGATTCTAAATATACCAAAAATTTTCAGATTTTTCAAAATTAAAGTCATTTTAAGTGTCTTTGTCTGAAAATGAGCAAAAGATTTTAATTTTTGCTCCAAATATATTTACATAGGAAATATTAGTATCATCAGAATCGTCATGACGTGGAGAATTTAAAAATACCAAAAATTTTCAGATTTTTCAAAATTAAAGTCATTTTAAGTGTCTTTGTCTGAAAATGAGCAAAAGATTTTAATTTTTGCTCCAAATATATTTACATAGGAAATATTAGTATCATCAGAATCGTCATGACGTGGAGAATTTAAAAATACCAAAAATTTTCAGATTTTTCAAAATTAAAGTCATTTTAAGTGTCTTTGTCTGAAAATGAGCAAAAGATTTTAATTTTTGCTCCAAATATATTTACATAGGAAATATTAGTATCATCAGAATCGTCATGACGTGGAGAATTTAAAAATACCAAAAATTTTCAGATTTTTCAAAATTAAAGTCATTTTAAGTGTCTTTGTCTAAAAATGAGCAAAAGATTTTAATTTTTGCTCCAAATATATTTACATAGGAAATATTAGTATCATCAGAATCGTCATGACGTGGAGAATTTAAAAATACCAAAAATTTTCAGATTTTTCAAAATTAAAGTCATTTTAAGTGTCTTTGTCTGAAAATGAGCAAAAGATTTTAATTTTTGCTCCAAATATATTTACATAGGAAATATTAGTATCATCAGAATCGTCATGACGTGGAGAATTTAAAAATACCAAAAATTTTCAGATTTTTCAAAATTAAAGTCATTTTAAGTGTCTTTGTCTGAAAATGAGCAAAAGATTTTAATTTTTGCTCCAAATATATTTACATAGGAAATATTAGTATCATCAGAATCGTCATGACGTGGAGAATTTAAAAATACCAAAAATTTTCAGATTTTTCAAAATTAAAGTCATTTTAAGTGTCTTTGTCTGAAAATGAGCAAAAGATTTTAATTTTTGCTCCAAATATATTTACATAGGAAATATTAGTATCATCAGAATCGTCATGACGTGGAGAATTTAAAAATACCAAAAATTTTCAGATTTTTCAAAATTAAAGTCATTTTAAGTGTCTTTGTCTGAAAATGAGCAAAAGATTTTAATTTTTGCTCCAAATATATTTACATAGGAAATATTAGTATCATCAGAATCGTCATGACGTGGAGAATTTAAAAATACCAAAAATTTTCAGATTTTTCAAAATTAAAGTCATTTTAAGTGTCTTTGTCTGAAAATGAGCAAAAGATTTTAATTTTTGCTCCAAATATATTTACATAGGAAATATTAGTATCATCAGAATCGTCATGACGTGGAGAATTTAAAAATACCAAAAATTTTCAGATTTTTCAAAATTAAAGTCATTTTAAGTGTCTTTGTCTAAAAATGAGCAAAAGATTTTAATTTTTGCTCCAAATATATTTACATAGGAAATATTAGTATCATCAGAATCGTCATGACGTGGAGAATTTAAAAATACCAAAAATTTTCAGATTTTTCAAAATTAAAGTCATTTTAAGTGTCTTTGTCTGAAAATGAGCAAAAGATTTTAATTTTTGCTCCAAATATATTTACATAGGAAATATTAGTATCATCAGAATCGTCATGACGTGGAGAATTTAAAAATACCAAAAATTTTCAGATTTTTCAAAATTAAAGTCATTTTAAGTGTCTTTGTCTGAAAATGAGCAAAAGATTTTAATTTTTGCTCCAAATATATTTACATAGGAAATATTAGTATCATCAGAATCGTCATGACGTGGAGAATTTAAAAATACCAAAAATTTTCAGATTTTTCAAAATTAAAGTCATTTTAAGTGTCTTTGTCTGAAAATGAGCAAAAGATTTTAATTTTTGCTCCAAATATATTTACATAGGAAATATTAGTATCATCAGAATCGTCATGACGTGGAGAATTTAAAAATACCAAAAATTTTCAGATTTTTCAAAATTAAAGTCATTTTAAGTGTCTTTGTCTGAAAATGAGCAAAAGATTTTAATTTTTGCTCCAAATATATTTACATAGGAAATATTAGTATCATTAGAATCGCCATGACGTGGAGAATTTAAAAATACCAAAAATTTTCAGATTTTTCAAAATTAAAGTCATTTTAAGTGTCTTTGTCTGAAAATGAGCAAAAGATTTTAATTTTTGCTCCAAATATATTCACATAGGAAATATTAGTATCATCAGAATCGTCATGACGTGGAGAATTTAAAAATACCAAAAATTTTCAGATTTTTCAAAATTAAAGTCATTTTAAGTGTCTTTGTCTGAAAATGAGCAAAAGATTTTAATTTTTGCTCCAAATATATTCACATAGGAAATATTAGTATCATCAGAATCGTCATGACGTGTAGATTCTAAATATACCAAAAATTTTCAGATTTTTCAAAATTAAAGTCATTTTAAGTGTCTTTGTCTGAAAATGAGCAAAAGATTTTAATTTTTGCTCCAAATATATTTACATAGGAAATATTAGTATCATCAGAATCGTCATGACGTGTAGATTCTAAATATACCAAAAATTTTCAGATTTTTCAAAATTAAAGTCATTTTAAGTGTCTTTGTCTGAAAATGAGCAAAAGATTTTAATTTTTGCTCCAAATATATTTACATAGGAAATATTAGTATCATTAGAATCGCCATGACGTGGAGAATTTAAAAATACCAAAAATTTTCAGATTTTTCAAAATTAAAGTCATTTTAAGTGTCTTTGTCTGAAAATGAGCAAAAGATTTTAATTTTTGCTCCAAATATATTCACATAGGAAATATTAGTATCATCAGAATCGTCATGACGTGGAGAATTTAAAAATACCAAAAATTTTCAGATTTTTCAAAATTAAAGTCATTTTAAGTGTCTTTGTCTGAAAATGAGCAAAAGATTTTAATTTTTGCTCCAAATATATTTACATAGGAAATATTAGTATCATCAGAATCGTCATGACGTGGAGAATTTAAAAATACCAAAAATTTTCAGATTTTTCAAAATTAAAGTCATTTTAAGTGTCTTTGTCTGAAAATGAGCAAAAGATTTTAATTTTTGCTCCAAATGTATTTACATAGGAAATATTAGTATCATTAGAATCGCAATCGCGTGTAGATTCTAAATATACCAAAAATTTTCAGATTTTTCAAAATTAAAGTCATTTTAAGTGTCTTTGTCTGAAAATGAGCAAAAGATTTTAATTTTTGCTCCAAATATATTTACATAGGAAATATTAGTATCATCAGAATCGTCATGACGTGGAGAATTTAAAAATACCAAAAATTTTCAGATTTTTCAAAATTAAAGTCATTTTAAGTGTCTTTGTCTGAAAATGAGCAAAAGATTTTAATTTTTGCTCCAAATATATTCACATAGGAAATATTAGTATCATCAGAATCGTCATGACGTGGAGAATTTAAAAATACCAAAAATTTTCAGATTTTTCAAAATTAAAGTCATTTTAAGTGTGTTTGTATGAAAATGAGCAAAAGATTTTAATTTTTGCTCCAAATGTATTTACATAGGAAATATTAGTATCATTAGAATCGCAATCGCGTGTAGATTCTAAATATACCAAAAATTTTCAGATTTTTCAAAATTAAAGTCATTTTAAGTGTCTTTGTCTGAAAATGAGGGAAAATTGAGGTAAAAATGAGAGAAAAAAAATGAGGGAAAATTGAGGTAAAAATGTGTGAAAATGAGGTAAAAATGAGGTAAAAATGAGGTAAAAATGAGGGAAAATTGAGGTAAAAATGTGTGAAAATGAGGTAAAAATGAGGGAAAAATTTTACCTCATTTTTACCTCATTATTACCTCATTTTTCCCTCATTTTTCCCTCATTTTTCCCTCATTTTTACCTCATTTTCACACATTTTTACATCAATTTTCCCTCATTTTTACCTCATTATTACCTCATTTTTACCTCATTTTTACCTCAATTTTCCCTCATTTTTACCTCATTTTTACCTCATTTTTTACCTCATTTTTACCTCATTTTTACCTCATTTTTACCTCATTTTTACCTCATTTTTACCTCATTTTTACCTCATTTTTTACCTCATTTTTACCTCATTTTTACCTCATTTTTACCTCATTTTTACCTCATTTTTTACCTCATTTTTACCTCATTTTTTAATCATTTTTTACCTCATTTTTCCCTCATTTTTCCCTCATTTTTTACCTCATTATTACCTCATTTTTAAATCATTTTTTACCTCATTTTTCCCTCAATTTTCCCTCATTTTTTACCTCATTATTACCTCATTTTTACCTCATTTTTACCTCATTTTTACCTCAATTTTCCCTCAATTTTCCCTCATTTTTTACCTCATTATTACCTCATTTTTACCTCATTTTTACCTCATTTTTACCTCAATTTTCCCTCATTTTTACCTCATTTTTTACCTCATTTTTTACCTCATTTTTTAATCATTTTTTACCTCATTTTTCCCTCATTTTTCCCTCATTTTTACCTCATTTTTTACCTCATTATTACCTCATTTTTAAATCATTTTTTACCTCATTTTTCCCTCATTTTTACCTCATTTTTACCTCATTTTTACCTCAATTTTCCCTCAATTTTCCCTCATTTTTTACCTCATTATTACCTCATTTTTACCTCATTTTTACCTCATTTTTTACCTCATTTTTACCTCATTTTTACCTCATTTTTACCTCA
This sequence comes from Caenorhabditis virilis, assembly GCA_964036255.1. Taxonomy (NCBI): domain Eukaryota; kingdom Metazoa; phylum Nematoda; class Chromadorea; order Rhabditida; family Rhabditidae; genus Caenorhabditis; species Caenorhabditis virilis. The sequence goes on along the minus strand of OZ038417.1, from coordinate 6,673,284 downwards.
TTTTTTACCTCATTTTTACCTCATTTTTTAATCATTTTTTACCTCATTTTTCCCTCATTTTTCCCTCATTTTTACCTCATTTTTTACCTCATTATTACCTCATTTTTAAATCATTTTTTACCTCATTTTTCCCTCAATTTTCCCTCATTTTTACCTCATTTTTTACCTCATTATTACCTCATTTTTACCTCATTTTTACCTCATTTTTACCTCAATTTTCCCTCATTTTTACCTCATTTTTTACCTCATTATTACCTCATTTTTACCTCATTTTTACCTCATTTTTACCTCAATTTTCCCTCATTTTTACCTCATTTTTTACCTCATTTTTCCCTCAATTTTCCCTCATTTTTACCTCATTTTTACCTCAATTTTCCCTCATTTTTCCCTCATTTTTCCCTCATTTTTACCTCATTTTTTACCTCATTATTACCTCATTTTTACCTCAATTTTCCCTCATTTTTACCTCATTTTTACCTCATTTTTACCTCAATTTTCCCTCATTTTTACCTCATTTTTACCTCAATTTTCCCTCATTTTTACCTCATTTTTTACCTCATTTTTCCCTCAATTTTCCCTCATTTTTACCTCATTTTTACCTCAATTTTCCCTCATTTTTCCCTCATTTTTCCCTCATTTTTACCTCATTTTTTACCTCATTATTACCTCATTTTTACCTCAATTTTCCCTCATTTTTACCTCATTTTTACCTCATTTTTCCCTCAATTTTCCCTCATTTTTACCTCATTTTTACCTCAATTTTCCCTCATTTTTCCCTCATTTTTTCCCTCATTTTTTACCTCATTATTACCTCATTTTTACCTCATTTTTACCTCAATTTTCCCTCATTTTTACCTCATTTTTACCTCATTTTTACCTCAATTTTCCCTCATTTTTACCTCATTTTTACCTCATTTTTACCTCAATTTTCCCTCATTTTTACCTCATTTTTATCTCATTTTTACCTCAATTTTCCCTCATTTTTACCTCAATTTCCCCTCATTTTTACCTCAATTTTCCCTCATTTTTACGTCATTTTTCCCTCATTTTTACCTCAATTTCACCTCATTTTTACCTCAATTTTCCCTCATTTTTACCTCATTTTTACCTCATTTTTATGGGCCTATTCAGTTTGAAAAAAAAATACAAAAAATGTCGAGAAATTCAATGCAGAAATTGCAGAGAAATGACGAGAAATGACGAGAAATTGCAATTTCTCTGCATTTTTTGAATTGTAGTTTTCACGTGACTCGCTTCGAGACCCAAACGATTAAATATGTGTCCCTTTAAACAAATTGAGGAATTTTGAAGAAAAACTCTAGAATTCTCGTTTTTTTTAATAAAAAAATGTTTTTTATTTGTGCGTAGAGTACACAATACGGTTTTCTGCAGTCGGCGGACTAACTTTCATTGTTTTTTGTGTTTTTCGACCGCAATGACTGCGTCATTTCTCAGATTTTCGTTTATTTTCTAAAATGTTTTATTTTTTTATCTCGCTATAATCTGAATGCGTTTTTCTTGAATAATTGACATATGAAAAACATTTAACTATGTGGTTTTTTTGAGCAATGTTTATCCTATTTGTTTCGTGAAATATTTTCATTCTTTCTTGAACTACTTTTATTATTTTTTTTTTGGTTATTTAGAAAACATCCCATTATTATTTCAGAACGATGACCGAAAGTCGCCAATCGGGTATTCATGTGAATTGCAAGGATTCTTTTGGAAAACAAGAAGAGTATTGCGATTTTTTGATCAAAACAAAAACAAGAAATTGTGATTATCGTGCCGGTTTTCATGCAGCTGGTGAGCAACAGGATGAGAATTCAAAATCAAATGATCAGAGAAAAGTAAGTTAACATTTTGACTCAAACGTGTTTCGAGCAGATTGAAATTAAATGCTCACAATATAATTTTTAAAAAAATAACAAAAATAGTTTTCAAAAAAAAAAGAGGAAAAGAAAGCAAGTTTTGTTAGACGTTGTTAAAACAATGAAATAATCTCCTTTGTTTTTTTTTGCACACAATTTCTTTGAACATTTCAGAGTTTCTTTTTTGTTTCAGCTCGCTCAAACTGTTGTTAGACAATCAAAGGATCCTCAGAATAATGTAAATTATTCATCCAGTCGTCAAACGGGTATTCAGAGGAATAACAACAATCATGTGGGAAAACGAGATGACGATTGCGATTTCACGAATAAAGGGAAAAGGAGCAATTGTGATTATCGAGCCGCTGTTCATGCAAATTGTGAACAACCGGATGAGAATTTCATCTCTGATTGCAAGAGACAAGTAAGTTAACATTTTGACTCAAACGTATTTCGAGCAGATTGAAATTAAATGTTCGCAAAAATGTTTTTCAAATAATAAAAAGAGTTTTCAAAAAAAAAAAACACGTTTTGTTAGACGTTGTTAAAATAATTAACTAATATTCTATGGTTGTTCAAAACATGAAAGCACAATTGTTTCAGATACAGATGCAAAAGGGGAACTTTCAACAAAGGGCCTGGAATGATGACACAAACCATTCACAAATCCTTGACGATTCGAATTTATTGGATTCTCGGAATAAGATTAACGTTGGTTCCTCGTCAAATTCTGAAGGTCTTAACCCAGGAAAAAGAAGAAATTCTACTGGATATCATCCATTCACAAATTTTGTAAGCAATTTTAAATTTTTTTCTTAGAAGTAAACAAGTTTATAATTTTTTACCTCACAATTATTCTGTGAAACTTTTCCAAAAAATTTTTTGTTTCTCACAATTTCTTTGAACATTTCAGAGTTTCTTTTTTGTTTCAGGTCAACCCAACTCTTCTTCAACAACCGAAGGATCGTCAGAATTTTCCGCAAACTCGCTCCGAAATTGATGTTGACGATGATTCGTGTTTAGGAGTCGAAGATTCGAATGATTCGGCAATTAGCAGACCGGGTCGAAAAAGAAAAATACCTGCAAATTCCGATTGGTCATTGGTATGTCAACCTTTTTCTAATTGTTTTTTCTTGTCAACAAAAATTCGTTCAGTACTCGCAAAATGATATTCGATCGTTTATTGATCATGTTGAAAGTTGTGATGCTTTATGGGATTCTACTCACCCGAATTTTCATAGGAAGGAAAAACGACAAGCTTCATGGTTGTTTATTGAGAAAGAATGTGCTTTTCTTGTGCAAGGAAGGTCTGGAGGTAAAAAAATTTTCGTTTACAGTTTTTGCAAAATTGATATTCAGGGAAAAATGCAAAGTGTCTTTTTGAACAACTGTATGCAGCCTATAAGAAGCAAAAAAAGCTATTGGAGCATAGGAGCGGTGATGGCGCTTTCTCAATCCCCATTGATTTTAAATACTTCAAAGACATGCAGTTTTTAGACCGAGATTTGTCGCAGAGAAGTGTGGAGAAGTGAGTTAAAACTTGAAATCAAAGAAATTAATCCAAAATAAATATTTCTTGAAAGGCTGCTGTGGAATGATTAATTTCCATTTTGTTTTCATCTTTTCGCGATTTTAAAAACGTTTTATTTTCAGCGAATACGTCTTTGGCGAGTCCGAATTTGAAATCAACAAAAAATCGAACAAGCTAGTGAAACAGACAGCAAAAACAGCTAAAGTTGAAAAAGGTGTGTGAGTTATGAAAAATGACAAAGTTCTCAGTGATCAGTTTCAGGTGGAGCAATAATTGCCTCTATCCAACAGCAGAATGAATCCCTCATCAAGCTGTTAACGGGACAAAAATTAGAAAGTGGAAATGATGCATCAGAATTTGATGAAGTCCTCCAAGTTATGAAGGAAACATTTAAGGGAAAAACAGAAATTCAAAAAATTGAGATGAAAGCAAAAATTGTGATGTTCATTGCGACTATGAAGGACAACAAAGAGACGACTTCGGAAATCAAGAGGAATGAGAAACAGTTTGTTCGAGAATCTGGAAAATCGTCACCACTTCATTATGCAAACTCTCAAAAATCACGCGCAAAGGAACCAACGCTTGCAGACTACTGCGTTTCCTCGGAGTCCGGTACCAGCTCCTCCAATGTACGTGAGTCAATTGATGATGACATGGAACTTGGATCGTTTTTCGAAGATCCTTTAGAATATAAGTCGTATTTTTAAGTTATTTTTACGTAGTGGCTACGAAGTTTTCGTAGCGTCCTTCTCGAGTAACTGAAAGCGCTTAGGAAAAACTTATCGATTTATCACGAAATTGTAATGGACCTATGCAGAAACTAAAAATGCTGCAAAAAATTGCAAACAAATGCAAATAATTCAATGCAGAAACTTGCAAGAAATGTCAAGAAATTGCAATTTTTTGCAGCCGATTTACGGGAACAATTCGGTAATCGTTGCGAGACCATCAATGAAAACGGCTCTTGACCGTGTTTTTGGACGCACACCTGTAAAATTTGAGAGGGTCTCGCAGCGAAGAGTAAGAACCTTTGATGGTCTCGCAACGATTACCGAATCTTTCCCTTAAATCGGCTGCAAAAAATTGAAATTTCTTGCAAGTTTCTGCATTGAATTTTTTGCATTTGTTTGCAATTTTTTGCAGCATTTTTAGTTTCTGCAAAGGTCCATAAGGATTTAGAACTAGGAATGTGAGGTAAACTTCGTATCCACCTGTGTACATATTTTTTTGTATTATGTATATATTGTACATATTAATATTTTACACTTTATAATTATAAATAAAGTTGCGGGATTTATTCATAATAATATACAGTTTTCTGGAAAACGTGCACAATGCTAGAATAGTAAATAAGATTACATAAACAAGGAATTTGTACATAATAATATACAGTTTTCGAGAAAGTGTACAACGCTGGAATTCTTAATAAGGATACATAAACAAGGAATTTGTACATAATTGTTTTCGAGAAGCAAAAACATTATTTTCAAGAAAAGAAACATGGTTTTCGAGATAAAAAGACAAAAATTCACATATACATTTACTTAAATAATAAATAAAGTATAGGTTGAAAGATTATTAAACAAAAATATTATTAGAAAAAAAGATTTTTTGACAAAAATATTATGGGAAAAATCATTATTGTAAAAAAAATATTTGGAAAAAAGATTTTTCGACAAGATCATTATTGAAAAAATCATTAGGACGGTAGAGCGCGTTTGCTCCCATCGCTTTTTAGTTGTCGATTCGCTTGGTTAGAACATTTCCCTCAAAACAACATCATTTAACAGCTGAAAGATCAACAATTTACTATTTATTCACAAAAAGTGAAAAAAAAAATCATAAACGGGTGAAATTTCGCCAAATAAAAAGCGGAGCAAACGCGCTCCTAATGATTTTGTCGAAAAATCTTTTTTTCTAATAATATTTTTGTTTAATAATCTTTCAACCTATACTCACTACTTTGCCGAATTGCTAGCATTGTATCTCAGAACAAAATGCATTAAATGTTTTTGGAAATCCTTTCCATTCAAATATGGACTCATAATGTGTGGCTTATCACGAACAACATTATCCCATACAAATTTTCCCATCATAAAGTTGTGGATAACAAAACAAGCTACTACCAAAGCTCTTGAGGTATTGTCATTCAACTCTAATGCTCTTTTGAAGCAGCGCCATCGGCTTGTGATTACACCAAACACGTTCTCAATAATAACTCTATGACCCGAAAAGATTTCATTGTATGCTACTTTTTCAGCATCCAATTGTGAACTCTGTCGAAAAGGAGTTTGACAATCCTCAGATAAAGCGAACCCATTGTCGGAAATAATGAATGGCGAACACGGAAAAGTAGTATCCGGCAAAAATCTACAACCTATAATGTTATGGGTTTTTCTCAAAATTTTTGGAAGCGGTCCAGAATTAAACAATTGCGCATCACTGTTACACCCATTTCGCGCAATTTGAAGATACAAAACTCGTTTGTCACAGTCGGCAAGCACTAAACTATTAAATGAAAACCCCCCTTTATAACACTTATTTAATGCTCCTGATCTTGGAGGATGAGTTACTTGCCAGTGTTTTCCGTCCAATGATCCCCAACATCTGAATCCTTTTCCCTTCTCCCAGAATGCTTCTTCCATTTGTATAAGTCCTTGTTTATCTGGGATGACAATCCATTCCGACGCTTGTCGACTAAAGACATCTGCGCATTCGTTGATGATTCGACTGATAGTCGGTTGACTAATACCCGAGTTAACGGCCAAATTACTCTGGGAAATTCCTGAAAGAAAGAAAAACAATTTATTTCTTAAATTTAATATTCACCTTCTTTACAAAATCTTAAAAAAAGAGCAAGTCGGATTTCTTTCCCTGTTGCTTGTCCTCTCCGTGGTTCCAAAAAGTCCAAAAGTTGTTCAAATTGCTGATTAGAAACACCCAAAAATCTCTGCAAACAAAATATGAACATATGTTACGATTTTCGACGAACTTCAAGCTTTCCAATGTTGGCGTAGCTCAGCAATTGCTTCTGAAAAAAATCAAATGCCTCTCTGTTGATCACATTAACCTCTTCAGTTTCGTGCATTCTTAACAAAATTGAAGACACCAGCAAGTTGTTTGTGAGAATTCTTTTGTACTATAAACTATTTTTATTTTGCCAAAGTGCATTAGGAAAAAAATACCAAAAGCTGACGAATTTCTTCGTTTTTTCGTTTAGTATCTTCAGCCTCTTTCATTGGTCTTAATCCAGGCATATTTATTGAATTGATTCCACCACCCGAATCTTCGACTCCTAAACACGAATCATCGTCAACATCAATTTCGGAGCGAGTTTGCGGAAAATTCTGACGATCCTTCGGTTGTTGAAGAAGAGTTGGGTTGACCTGAAACAAAAAAGAAACTCTGAAATGTTCAAAGAAATTGTGAGAAACAAAAAATTTTTTGGAAAAGTTTCACAGAATAATTGTGAGGTAAAAAATTATAAACTTGTTTACTTCTAAGAAAAAAATTTAAAATTGCTTACAAAATTTGTGAATGGATGATATCCAGTAGAATTTCTTCTTTTTCCTGGGTTAAGACCTTCAGAATTTGACGAGGAACCAACGTTAATCTTATTCCGAGAATCCAATAAATTCGAATCGTCAAGGATTTGTGAATGGTTTGTGTCATCATTCCAGGCCCTTTGTTGAAAGTTCCCCTTTTGCATCTGTATCTGAAACAATTGTGCTTTCATGTTTTGAACAACCATAGAATATTAGTTAATTATTTTAACAACGTCTAACAAAACGTGTTTTTTTTTTTTGAAAACTCTTTTTATTATTTGAAAAACATTTTTGCGAACATTTAATTTCAATCTGCTCGAAATACGTTTGAGTCAAAATGTTAACTTACTTGTCTCTTGCAATCAGAGATGAAATTCTCATCCGGTTGTTCACAATTTGCATGAACAGCGGCTCGATAATCACAATTGCTCCTTTTCCCTTTATTCGTGAAATCGCAATCGTCATCTCGTTTTCCCACATGATTGTTGTTATTCCTCTGAATACCCGTTTGACGACTGGATGAATAATTTACATTATTCTGAGGATCCTTTGATTGTCTAACAACAGTTTGAGCGAGCTGAAACAAAAAAGAAACTCTGAAATGTTCAAAGAAATTGTGTGCAAAAAAAAACAAAGGAGATTATTTCATTGTTTTAACAACGTCTAACAAAACTTGCTTTCTTTTCCTCTTTTTTTTTTGAAAACTATTTTTGTTATTTTTTTAAAAATTATATTGTGAGCATTTAATTTCAATCTGCTCGAAACACGTTTGAGTCAAAATGTTAACTTACTTTTCTCTGATCATTTGATTTTGAATTCTCATCCTGTTGCTCACCAGCTGCATGAAAACCGGCACGATAATCACAATTTCTTGTTTTTGTTTTGATCAAAAAATCGCAATACTCTTCTTGTTTTCCAAAAGAATCCTTGCAATTCACATGAATACCCGATTGGCGACTTTCGGTCATCGTTCTGAAATAATAATGGGATGTTTTCTAAATAACCAAAAAAAAAATAATAAAAGTAGTTCAAGAAAGAATGAAAATATTTCACGAAACAAATAGGATAAACATTGCTCAAAAAAACCACATAGTTAAATGTTTTTCATATGTCAATTATTCAAGAAAAACGCATTCAGATTATAGCGAGATAAAAAAATAAAACATTTTAGAAAATAAACGAAAATCTGAGAAATGACGCAGTCATTGCGGTCGAAAAACACAAAAAACAATGAAAGTTAGTCCGCCGACTGCAGAAAACCGTATTGTGTACTCTACGCACAAATAAAAAACATTTTTTTATTAAAAAAAACGAGAATTCTAGAGTTTTTCTTCAAAATTCCTCAATTTGTTTAAAGGGACACATATTTAATCGTTTGGGTCTCGAAGCGAGTCACGTGAAAACTACAATTCAAAAAATGCAGAGAAATTGCAATTTCTCGTCATTTCTCGTCATTTCTCTGCAATTTCTGCATTGAATTTCTCGACATTTTTTGTATTTTTTTTTCAAACTGAATAGGCCCATAATTAAGGAAATTTCAAAATTTCAAATGT